>OX402019.1:0-5497500 GCA_947859395.1 Eupithecia insigniata
CTAACCTAACCTAACCTAACCTAACCTAACCTAACCTAACCTAACCTAACCTAACCTAACCTAACCTAACCTAACCTAACCTAACCTAACCTAACCTAACCTAACCTAACCTAACCTAACCTAACCTAACCTAACCTAACCTAACCTAACCTAACCTAACCTAACCTAACCTAACCTAACCTAACCTAACCTAACCTAACCTAACCTAACCTAACCTAACCTAACCTAACCTAACCTAACCTAACCTAACCTAACCTAACCTAACCTAACCTAACCTAACCTAACCTAACCTAACCTAACCTAACCTAACCTAACCTAACCTAACCTAACCTAACCTAACCTAACCTAACCTAACCTAACCTAACCTAACCTAACCTAACCTAACCTAACCTAACCTAACCTAACCTAACCTAACCTAACCTAACCTAACCTAACCTAACCTAACCTAACCTAACCTAACCTAACCTAACCTAACCTAACCTAACCTAACCTAACCTAACCTAACCTAACCTAACCTAACCTAACCTAACCTAACCTAACCTAACCTAACCTAACCTAACCTAACCTAACCTAACCTAACCTAACCTAACCTAACCTAACCTAACCTAACCTAACCTAACCTAACCTAACCTAACCTAACCTAACCTAACCTAACCTAACCTAACCTAACCTAACCTAACCTAACCTAACCTAACCTAACCTAACCTAACCTAACCTAACCTAACCTAACCTAACCTAACCTAACCTAACCTAACCTAACCTAACCTAACCTAACCTAACCTAACCTAACCTAACCTAACCTAACCTAACCTAACCTAACCTAACCTAACCTAACCTAACCTAACCTAACCTAACCTAACCTAACCTAACCTAACCTAACCTAACCTAACCTAACCTAACCTAACCTAACCTAACCTAACCTAACCTAACCTAACCTAACCTAACCTAACCTAACCTAACCTAACCTAACCTAACCTAACCTAACCTAACCTAACCTAACCTAACCTAACCTAACCTAACCTAACCTAACCTAACCTAACCTAACCTAACCTAACCTAACCTAACCTAACCTAACCTAACCTAACCTAACCTAACCTAACCTAACCTAACCTAACCTAACCTAACCTAACCTAACCTAACCTAACCTAACCTAACCTAACCTAACCTAACCTAACCTAACCTAACCTAACCTAACCTAACCTAACCTAACCTAACCTAACCTAACCTAACCTAACCTAACCTAACCTAACCTAACCTAACCTAACCTAACCTAACCTAACCTAACCTAACCTAACCTAACCTAACCTAACCTAACCTAACCTAACCTAACCTAACCTAACCTAACCTAACCTAACCTAACCTAACCTAACCTAACCTAACCTAACCTAACCTAACCTAACCTAACCTAACCTAACCTAACCTAACCTAACCTAACCTAACCTAACCTAACCTAACCTAACCTAACCTAACCTAACCTAACCTAACCTAACCTAACCTAACCTAACCTAACCTAACCTAACCTAACCTAACCTAACCTAACCTAACCTAACCTAACCTAACCTAACCTAACCTAACCTAACCTAACCTAACCTAACCTAACCTAACCTAACCTAACCTAACCTAACCTAACCTAACCTAACCTAACCTAACCTAACCTAACCTAACCTAACCTAACCTAACCTAACCTAACCTAACCTAACCTAACCTAACCTAACCTAACCTAACCTAACCTAACCTAACCTAACCTAACCTAACCTAACCTAACCTAACCTAACCTAACCTAACCTAACCTAACCTAACCTAACCTAACCTAACCTAACCTAACCTAACCTAACCTAACCTAACCTAACCTAACCTAACCTAACCTAACCTAACCTAACCTAACCTAACCTAACCTAACCTAACCTAACCTAACCTAACCTAACCTAACCTAACCTAACCTAACCTAACCTAACCTAACCTAACCTAACCTAACCTAACCTAACCTAACCTAACCTAACCTAACCTAACCTAACCTAACCTAACCTAACCTAACCTAACCTAACCTAACCTAACCTAACCTAACCTAACCTAACCTAACCTAACCTAACCTAACCTAACCTAACCTAACCTAACCTAACCTAACCTAACCTAACCTAACCTAACCTAACCTAACCTAACCTAACCTAACCTAACCTAACCTAACCTAACCTAACCTAACCTAACCTAACCTAACCTAACCTAACCTAACCTAACCTAACCTAACCTAACCTAACCTAACCTAACCTAACCTAACCTAACCTAACCTAACCTAACCTAACCTAACCTAACCTAACCTAACCTAACCTAACCTAACCTAACCTAACCTAACCTAACCTAACCTAACCTAACCTAACCTAACCTAACCTAACCTAACCTAACCTAACCTAACCTAACCTAACCTAACCTAACCTAACCTAACCTAACCTAACCTAACCTAACCTAACCTAACCTAACCTAACCTAACCTAACCTAACCTAACCTAACCTAACCTAACCTAACCTAACCTAACCTAACCTAACCTAACCTAACCTAACCTAACCTAACCTAACCTAACCTAACCTAACCTAACCTAACCTAACCTAACCTAACCTAACCTAACCTAACCTAACCTAACCTAACCTAACCTAACCTAACCTAACCTAACCTAACCTAACCTAACCTAACCTAACCTAACCTAACCTAACCTAACCTAACCTAACCTAACCTAACCTAACCTAACCTAACCTAACCTAACCTAACCTAACCTAACCTAACCTAACCTAACCTAACCTAACCTAACCTAACCTAACCTAACCTAACCTAACCTAACCTAACCTAACCTAACCTAACCTAACCTAACCTAACCTAACCTAACCTAACCTAACCTAACCTAACCTAACCTAACCTAACCTAACCTAACCTAACCTAACCTAACCTAACCTAACCTAACCTAACCTAACCTAACCTAACCTAACCTAACCTAACCTAACCTAACCTAACCTAACCTAACCTAACCTAACCTAACCTAACCTAACCTAACCTAACCTAACCTAACCTAACCTAACCTAACCTAACCTAACCTAACCTAACCTAACCTAACCTAACCTAACCTAACCTAACCTAACCTAACCTAACCTAACCTAACCTAACCTAACCTAACCTAACCTAACCTAACCTAACCTAACCTAACCTAACCTAACCTAACCTAACCTAACCTAACCTAACCTAACCTAACCTAACCTAACCTAACCTAACCTAACCTAACCTAACCTAACCTAACCTAACCTAACCTAACCTAACCTAACCTAACCTAACCTAACCTAACCTAACCTAACCTAACCTAACCTAACCTAACCTAACCTAACCTAACCTAACCTAACCTAACCTAACCTAACCTAACCTAACCTAACCTAACCTAACCTAACCTAACCTAACCTAACCTAACCTAACCTAACCTAACCTAACCTAACCTAACCTAACCTAACCTAACCTAACCTAACCTAACCTAACCTAACCTAACCTAACCTAACCTAACCTAACCTAACCTAACCTAACCTAACCTAACCTAACCTAACCTAACCTAACCTAACCTAACCTAACCTAACCTAACCTAACCTAACCTAACCTAACCTAACCTAACCTAACCTAACCTAACCTAACCTAACCTAACCTAACCTAACCTAACCTAACCTAACCTAACCTAACCTAACCTAACCTAACCTAACCTAACCTAACCTAACCTAACCTAACCTAACCTAACCTAACCTAACCTAACCTAACCTAACCTAACCTAACCTAACCTAACCTAACCTAACCTAACCTAACCTAACCTAACCTAACCTAACCTAACCTAACCTAACCTAACCTAACCTAACCTAACCTAACCTAACCTAACCTAACCTAACCTAACCTAACCTAACCTAACCTAACCTAACCTAACCTAACCTAACCTAACCTAACCTAACCTAACCTAACCTAACCTAACCTAACCTAACCTAACCTAACCTAACCTAACCTAACCTAACCTAACCTAACCTAACCTAACCTAACCTAACCTAACCTAACCTAACCTAACCTAACCTAACCTAACCTAACCTAACCTAACCTAACCTAACCTAACCTAACCTAACCTAACCTAACCTAACCTAACCTAACCTAACCTAACCTAACCTAACCTAACCTAACCTAACCTAACCTAACCTAACCTAACCTAACCTAACCTAACCTAACCTAACCTAACCTAACCTAACCTAACCTAACCTAACCTAACCTAACCTAACCTAACCTAACCTAACCTAACCTAACCTAACCTAACCTAACCTAACCTAACCTAACCTAACCTAACCTAACCTAACCTAACCTAACCTAACCTAACCTAACCTAACCTAACCTAACCTAACCTAACCTAACCTAACCTAACCTAACCTAACCTAACCTAACCTAACCTAACCTAACCTAACCTAACCTAACCTAACCTAACCTAACCTTTTTTTTTTTTTTTTGTTGACGAGGGGAAATCTGCTGCCAGACACCTTACCGCATTTAAGGGAATGCGATATGGTAGTGTGAGGTTCGACTCACTAAAACCACCCCGGTGGCCGGCCTCGATGCTTGACAAAGGACCCTGGGTCCTCAAGCGAACAACGCCAGAGTCCTCATAGCATATCGCCAAAAATGACCCCCCCCGGGATATCGGTATCCATTACAACCATCCCCGCACCAATGGTGCGGCGGCTGCACTTGCCACAAGGTACAGCCGCCCTCCCGATGACCGCTACTGGCCAGCCGGAGCCCTCACTCCGACTGCCCACGGACTCGAAAGACCCCTCACGGGGCAGGCAGCGCGGGGCGGCCGTTGCCTGCACCCTGCCGCCGCCTCCTCCGAGCGGGATCGGCCCTCTCCCGATCACGCTCGGCGGCCTCTTTCCGGACTAGGACCGTCTCGCAGAAAGAAGCCACTGCCACCCAAGCCGTCTTCTCTGCCAGCATAGCCTCCACTACGCTTGGCAGAGAGAGATCCCGCCCGATCCTGCCGACCAGGATTTCGCGCTCCTCGCACCACGCTGAGCATTGCTCCAACGTATGCTGCGCAGAATCCCGGTCCCACCCACAATGGTGACATTGTGGTGTGGGTTCGCGTCCAATTCTACTCAGGTACTCACCGAAGCAACCATGCCCGGTGAGCACCTGAGTAAGTCGATAGGTGACGTGCCCAAACTCCCTTCCCAGCCAGGCTTCGAAGTTTGGCGCAATGGCGCCGACGATGCGCTGGCGCGAGCTTCGCGGTTCATCGAACCGCTCGCGCCACTCGACGAGCGCACGCCTGCGCTCCTGCACCCGCACTTCCACGGGCGCGGTTCCGCTCCCATCATCCCTCCGGAGACGTCCGTATACACGGGCATCCATCCTCGCCAGGATGTCAAGGGGCGGAAACCGCGCCAAGATCGTCGCCGCCTCAAAGGATATCGTGCGATATCCTCGTGCGATGCGGATGGCCATAGTACGCTGTAGGCCATTATACAATAGCCTATAGCGCCTTACACCCGCCAGTCTTGCAGACCAGACGGGTGCTCCGTAGAGGGCCATCGATCGCACTACCCCTCCATAGAGGCGACGAACACCTTCCCTAGGTCCCCCGAGATTTGGCAGCAGTCTGTGCAGAGCACCCACTACCTTTTGGATCCGGGGTACGGTACGGCTGAAGTGCTCTCCGAAGTCCCAGCGACTGTCCAAGGTAAGGCCCAGGTATCTCAGGTACGGCCCCACCTGGACGTCTACGTCACCTACGCGAACCGACAAGCTGGGTGGTTCCCTTCCCCTCGGAAACTCATGGAACCACAGCGCTTCAGTCTTCTGAGGCGCTGTCCTTAGACCCAGCTCGTGGACCCTGTCCACGACACATGCCACCCCAATCTCGGCGAGCCCCTTGGCGCTCTCGAAGTTGTCCCCGCCAGCCAACACTAAGGTGTCATCCGCATAGCAGACGATGTGTAGGCCGACGGGAAGATCGACGCGCAAGACCGCATCGTACGCGAGGTTCCACAGCAGCGGGCCCAAAACGGATCCCTGTGGAACCCCGCAGAAAACCTCCCTCTGATAGTGGGTACCATCCCTGCCCACATATTGCACACATCTGTCACGCAGGTAGGCGCCGATTATGCGCTGCAGGTAGGGGGGGACCCCATGGAACACGAGGGCCTCCCTGATCGCCCTCCAAGGCAGGGAGTTGAACGCGTTGACGATGTCTAAAGACACCGCCAACACTTTCCCACCCCGGGACACTACCTGGTCCGACAGCGAACGGACTCGTTGAATCGCGTCTACCGTCGAACGCGCCTGCCGGAAACCAAACTGGTCATTCGACAGATTTGGGCCTACTCGCCACAGATGTGTGCAGAGACGACCGGCAATTATTCTTTCAAATAACTTGCCGGCCTCGTCTAGCAAGCAAATGGGACGGAACGCAGACGGAGAATCTGCGGGCCTGCCATCCTTCTTCAAGAGGACCAACTTTGCCTCCTTCCACTCCTTAGGGAACACGCCATCACGGAGGCAGCTATCAAACAGCCGCCTCAGGCGGTCCCCCAAACCGGCGGATAGACCCAACACCCAAACCCTTCCAGGTATCCCATCCGGGCCGGGTGCCGTGTTCCGAGCCCTAAGGCGCTTCACAGCTCGGTCCAACTCTTGTTCCGTCACCCCCAGTTCATCGTCCCAGACAGTCGGGCTCGACGGGAAAACAGGGGGTGATGAGAAGTCATCCCGGACCCTCGGGAAGAGCATGTCTACAACAGCTTCCACGACCGCAAGGTCCAGAGTTTCCGTCAAAGGAGGGACCCACGGTCTGAGCTTGCCCAGTACCATCTTGTACGGACGCCCCCATGGATCCCTATTCAATCCTTCCAAGAGTTCATTCCAGGACCGAGCCTTGGCATCGGCAATCGCAGCCTGGAGTGCCACTGTAGCGCCTCGGTATACCTCGTAGGCTCCATCCACCTCTTCGGCAGGGGCTCGCCGTCTTCTCCGGACTCGTTGGTACAGGCGTCGGGAGCGTAGGCACGTCACACGTAATCCCGCTATCTCCTCTGACCACCAGTACACCGATCCGCGCTTGGAGGGCCCGGCTCGGGGCATCGATACATCGCAAATCGACGCCATCGTTGCCCGGAACCAGGCCGCCTCAATGCCAGGGTCGGGCGGATCCTGTTCGGTTTCCGGCCAGGCCGCAACGATTGCGGCGGCTTCGAGCAGATCTCTGTCGAGCCGCTTGAGGGTCCATCGTCGCGGCGGACTGCTACTGAGGCGGGCCGCACATCCAGGGGGGCGGATGACCATATCCAAAAAGATGTGGCGGTGGTCGGATAAAGTGACCACCTCCTCCGCAACTCTCCATCCTGAAACCAGGCGTGTGGCCGAAGGAGTCGCCCATGAGAGGTCCACGATCGACTCCCCCTGCCACCGCACACAGGTGCTTACAGACCCCCGATTAAGCAGCCGGAGGTCCATACCCGCCGCCCAATCGACGATTGTCTCTCCTCTTGGGTCATCTCGGGGACACCCCCACTCACGAGAGTGAGCGTTGAAGTCGCCCAAGACGAGCACAGGACGCGGTAGGCACCTACGTATGCAACCACCGACCGCGTCCAGGTACACCTCATATTCAACGAGAGTACAGTTGGGAGAGATGTAGCAGCCTACAATGGCTAGGCGACCCCATTCCGCGGCCACGAAACCCTGTCCCTTCTCAATAAGGGCACAGTGGGGGTCGCCTTTCCCGCCACCCCAGTATATAGCGACGGAGTCCAAGTCATCGCCGAACCACCGTGGATGATCCGGTACACGGTAGGGCTCCGCGACCACGGCTAATGCAATCGACCACTGCGCGAGGGTTTGCAACAGCAAATCCTGCGCGCCACGACAGTGGTTCAGATTGCACTGGAGGATTCTTATGGTGTGATCCATTAAGAATCCTCCATGTCCTCCTGAGGCGGCGGGTTTTGACCCGACGGAGCGGCCCCTTCTGTTGGGGCCGCTTTGCCTTCCGGTGCTGGGGCCGATCGAGGAGGCTTCCTCTTGCCCTTAGGAGGGTTGCAGTTTTTGCTACCCATCCTGTGGTCGGCCTTACAGCCCTTGTCAGTGCACAGCGGACACCTGCGCGGACCCGTGCACTGGCTCGCCCTATGACCGGGCTCGCCGCAGGCGTAGCACAAGCAACTACGGTCCACTGTGCTCTGACACATGCTGCGTACATGACCGTACTCCAAGCACCGGAAGCACTGGAGTGGCCTTGAGGTCAGGTAATCGACCCGAGCTGCCGTCCATCCCACAACGACGTGCTTTGCCGCGGCTAGCTTCCGAACGGAAGCTAGTGGACAACGGACCCACACCGTGCCCAGGGCAGTGGGAGAGCGACGTATGTCACCCACCCGCACGTCTATGACTGGACAGTCTGCGGCCACTGAGACAGCAGTCTGCACCTCCTGAGGTGTGACGCTGTCGTCCAGGTCTTTGAGGCGTATTTCCCCCGTTTTGATTGGGCGTGCAACACGCACGCTCATATCTTCGAGGGCTACTCGCAGACGTTGGGCCAGTTGGTCGGCCTTGGAGGCGCACTCGGGTCCCGACACCTCCATGATGAGACCTCCTGTTATGGCCCTCCTGAATCGGACCTGCTCCAATCCCACTTCGGCCAACCGAACACGGGCCTTGGCAGCCGCCATGACCGCCGCGTAGGTGACGTCCGAGCCTTCCAGAACCGTCACCGTTATCGCCGCAGACGCAGGCGGCCGTGCTGGCTTTGGCGCTTTGGCAGTCGTTGTTTCACCCTTTTGGCCAGCCTTTGAACTAGCCTTTGAGCCAGCCGTGAGGCTAGGCTTCTGTCCAACCTTTGGACCAGCACTCAGACGAGGACGCGCCAGCTCTGGAGCGGCGGCCTTCTTCTTGGTCGCCCTTTTCTTCCGTGCCACGGTCGCCCACGTAGACACCGGCGTCTTCGACGCCTGCGCTTCCGCAGTCTGCGACTGCACGGGTGGCAGGAAAGGTACTTGCGCGGGTCGCGCTTTTGCCCTCGCCTTACCAGCAGTCCCCTTCGATGCCACTGGAGCAGCATCGACGCTCCCTAAGGCAGAAGAAGGCTTGGCTCCCCTAGCCAACACCAGCTTGCTGTCCATTAGAGCGCCGATGCGCTCCATCAGCCGGCTTTCCCAGTCCCCACTGGCATTAGGTGGAGTCTCCACCGTCGGCTCAGCAGCATTGATACCAGCGCTGGCCTGAGAATTGGCCACCTTTTCCACCTTGGCAGAAAGGGCAGCCATTTCGGCACGCAGCTCCGCGTTCTCGTCCTCGAGCCTCTTAACGTTGGCGTCCACCGCCGCACGGTGAAGGAGCTCCGCTGAGATCGCCGCCGCCCTCCTGACGGCCAAACGCAGACCCCTGACAAAACTGCCTTTCAAGTTCTTGGACTTGTCGGCAATCTTTTCAATGGTCTGCAATTCGACCGTCATGCAAGAGTCCAGTTCCTGGGAACCTAACGCCCGCATTTCCCTCCCTAGTAATTCGGGCGTTGGCAAGTCTGCCTTCGTCCGCTTGCCCTCCGGTGGGACTCGGGGATCGAAAACGTCATCGTCTTCGTTCCCCTTGTCTTTGGCGCGCTTCGACTCTTGCGAGTCTGAGGTGCCCCCCTCTTCACGCTTTCTGTGACCTCTCTTCAGCGTAGCGCGGGACATACCCGACGCCGAAGAGGCTTGGGAAGAAAAAGACATGACGGAAGTAGCGTCAGAATCTTCTCCCACGTCGCTCGCCACTGGTGTAGCCGGTTTTGCGAAGTTTTTCCACTTCGGCAAAACCCTCTCGTCCGTCTTACGTGAGCTCCCAGAGCTCACGAGGCGATTATTGCCCCCCCCAGAGTACGAGGGGCAGAGTGCCGTAGCACTACGGGATTCTCCGACGTCAGAGACGCCGGTACCCGCCTGGGGTTCTTTTTTATAATCGGCCTTGTTCATGGTGTTTTTTCCCTCTTTGAGGGGTGAGGTCCCCGAAGAAGCGCAGTAGCGGTTGGTGTACCGACCAACCCGCTTTGCCGGCAAACCCCTCCTTGGACCCCCAAGATCAGGGGTTCGAGGACGGATTCGCCGACAAAGCGATCCGTTGTGCTGCGTAGCCACTCCAGAAAGAACAGGGTTTTTTTTACCGAGGTGAACTCCTCACGGTCCGGGCGGCAGAAACCAAGGACGCTGACTAAAACTAGCCTACCCGGAGGCAGTGCAAGTGCACCCCGAGCACGTCCCACTTCATCCACTGCTTCCTCTGCTTAACAGAGGAATGCTTGGAGAAGCTCCTCTCTCAGGGCAACCAGGGCGGGTCTAGGTATAGGAAAAAATCCCATCCCTCCCCCCCCCCCCCAATAAAACCCATCTTCATTTCCTTCCAATGATGATGATGATGATGATGATAATGATGATGAAGCCTATCCTAACCCTATCCTATCCTAATGAGTCCTAACTATCCTAACCTATGCACAGACGCAACCTATCCCTACCTACCTATCATAACTTACTCCCCCCCCCCCCATCACCGCATCGGCGATGGCGCCTGGTGTTTTTAGTTACGTCTATTTCTAGAAAGGCGAACTATCCTAATACCACCAATAGCGGGCGGCACCTCGAGAAGGATAGTACGCCAGACTTGCCTTGGGGATCTACACGACTTGCGCTCTCCCCCAAGACCAACGCGACCTTTCCCCCTCCCCCGGGGAAAGGCCAGCTTGAACTTATCAGATGGATAGACCCAAGCCCGCCCAACCTAACCTAACCTAACCTAACCTAACCTAACCTAACCTAACCTATGTGAGCTGTTGCGCTTTGTTATGGCTCATTTGTTTTTTTTTTATTTTTATTAACTTACTTTTTTAGTTATGTTGCTATATGGGTGTTCTTGTGTAAGTCTAATTTAATTGTTTGGTTAATTATTATTATTTTAAATAAGGTTTCATTTTATGTTACCCTATTGATAATTTAGCGTTGGGATGTACGTTTTGATGCCTTGTGTGTATATAACCGAATGATTGTATTATTAATACCTTCATATCGAATTAAATAATGGAAAGCAAGGAATTTAATAGAATATAAAATAAAACTTAATATAAAAAAATATATATACTAAATATATGAATTAAATTGTTATCATTGGTTTTTTTGAGCCTAATTTATATTAGTAGGTTTTAGCTTATTTATTTTTATGGTTTTTTTTTTTATTTCAATGGCCTTAAATAATCTAATCTAAATAAAAATAATAAATTATCTATCATTTCTGATTCTGTTAATGTTGTAGTGCTCGTTACTTTTTGCGATAATGATCCATTATAATCCAATTTATTCATATTCATGCTTTTTTATCTATGTATGTTCTGGTACTCTGTGATTATGGTTTTCAATAATCTGCTGCATGTGCCAGTATTTCATTTGTTATTATTAAATAAGTAAATAATATATAAATATTTATATAATTATGTTGTAAAAGCTTTAAACTAATTATGAGAAAATGTGTTGCTATTGTTTATTTTATAAAATATCTTAATTTCAATCTGTTAATAGTATGATTTTAATTTCTATGGATGTATCACTTTCAAATAGTAGATTTACATTAACGTGAAAAAAAAAAGGAATTGTATGCTATATATAATGTTCACTAATGTTAATGTGTAATATAGTAGAAGTATGTTAAAAAATATAAAGAGTAAGGTAAACTAAAATAATGATTGGACACAAAGAGGGACAAAAGAAAAAAATAAAAAAAACAATAAACAAAAAAAAAATGGAAACGAAACTAAAAGAAAGAAAAATAAATAGACTTAAAAGAGAAAAGAAAAATGAAAAAAAAAATGATTTAATAAATTTTGTAGTCATAGATATAAATTGTTTTATTATTTTTGTTTAATTTATCTATGTATGTATGCATAAGTGTATGAGGTGTGTGTGTGTGTGTGTGTGAATGTGTGTGTATGTGAGGTGTATGTTAATGTTTAAGTGAATGAATTGGTGTAATTTATTGATTTGTGTAATTGTAACTTAAATTCACAGGACATTGTCAATAATGATGTTGCATTAATAGCAACAGGTTATAATGGATTTTAAAAGTAACTGCAGGCTAGCGAACTCGCTGACTCTGTAGTCAGTTAAGTCTACTAGTGTGCAACATATTAAAAAAAAAAAAAAAAAAAAAAACCTTACCTAACCTAACCTAACCTAACCACGCAAGATAGCCTTTGCGCTGCTCCAGGAGCCATATGTCGGCGCAATTCATCGGGTAAAGGGGTACAGAGGTGTGAGGATCTTCCAAAGCCACAGCCAGGTTGAGGGACCCGTCAAGGCAGCTTTTGCCGTCTTCGACGATGACCTTGACGTTATACAGTACCCGGACTACACGACCAACAATATAGTAGTAGTAAAACTTAGGACTGTGGTTTGGCAGATCATCATCATCTCGTACTACTTCGAACCTCACCCAGCACCGATAGAGCCATACTTGGAGCAGCTCAGAACCATCGTGGAAAACCTTGGTACGTCGCAAATGCTAATTGGTGGAGATGCAAACGCAAAAAGCACCTGGTTGGCAGCAGTGAGGTCGACAGCCGAGGAGAGGAGATGGCCGGAGGGCTAGAGGAAATAGGTCTCCAGGTAATCAACGAGGGAGACCTATCTACCTTTGAAGTTGTGAGGGGAGGCCGACGATACGCGAGTAACGTGGACGTGACGGCCTGTACAACGGACATGCTCGGTGTGATAGAGGACTGGAGAGTTGAAGACGCCATGGTGAGTTCAGATCACAACGCAATACTTTTCAAAATTAACCTGCAAAAATCCAAAGGAATGAACATTAAAAGAACAACCAGGTTATTTAATACAAAAAAGGCAAACTGGGATCAGTTTCGTAAGAAAATGGCCGAGTTTGCAATAGTTAACAAATTAACAATAGAATCAATTAATGAAATTACATGCAAAACAAAACTAGAACAAATAGCTGTCACACTTACGGAAACTATTAAGCAAATTAGTTTCAAAATTTTACCAACGAAAAAACAAACAGAAAAACTGAACTTACCATGGTGGACTGAAGAACTCGAAGACCTAAAAAGGAAAGTACTCACAATGAAGAGGAGAATCCGTTGCGCAGCACAGAGGAGGAGGCAGAAGGTCATCGACGAGTACCTGAAAACAAAACAAGAGTATGAGGAAAGGGCCGTAAAGAACGCAGTTGAGAGCTGGAAGGGGTTCTGTAGGAAACAGGATAGGGAAGGGATGCGGGAAGGGATTTATAGGGTCCTTAAGTGTACGGAGAAGAGGCAGGAAGACTTACCTTTAAAGCTAAACGGAAGAAGCCTGAGCCCGAAAGAGTCGGCAGAAATGCTAGCGGAGGTCTTCTATCCAGGAGACGATGAAAGTGAAGACAACGAGGAACATCGACGGCTAAGAGATCAAGCGGACAAAGTAAACGTGTCGAAGCATGATGAACAACATGATCCACCGTTTACCATCATAGAGCTTAAAGCTGCCGTCGACAGCTTCAACCCGAAGAAAGCTCCTGGCTCGGACGGACTCAC
Organism: Eupithecia insigniata; assembly: GCA_947859395.1. Lineage (NCBI taxonomy): Eukaryota > Metazoa > Arthropoda > Insecta > Lepidoptera > Geometridae > Eupithecia > Eupithecia insigniata. The sequence goes on from OX402019.1 coordinate 13,598, forward strand.
GGCCGACATTTGCAAACAAGCAATTGATTCCGATCCGGGACTTTTCGTAGCACTGGCTAACAAATGCCTCGAATTAGGCTTTTTCTGGAAAGAGGCAACTGTGATAGTGCTGAGAAAGCCGGGGAAAGTCGACTACACAGCTGCCAAAGCTTACAGACCAATCGGATTGTTGCCAGTGATGGGAAAGGTCCTGGAGAAGATGATTGTCGCAAGACTGAAGTGGCATCTTGTACCGGGCATTAGCCAAAGTCAATACGGATTCATGCCCCAGAGGAGCACGGAAGACGCCCTCTATGCTCTCACAAACCACAAAAGGGATAAAATCAGAGAGAAGAAGATGGTGGTGCTGGTATCCCTAGACATAGAGGGGGCATTCGATAGTGCCTGGTGGCCCGCTATAAGAGTCCGTTTGGCGGAAGCAAAATGCCCGGACAATATCAGACGAGTGGTAAACTCATACCTCGAGGACAGGGGGGTGAAAGTGAGATACGCAGGAGAAGAGGTGTACAGAAGAACAGCAAAGGGCTGCATCCAGGGATCTATCGGCGGCCCAATACTCTGGAACCTCCTTCTCAACCCCCTGCTAATCGGATTGCAACATCGAGGCAATTACTGCCAGGCATTCGCAGACGACGTTGCCTTGGTGTTCGATGGCGATTCCGCGGTGGAGATCCAAGGACGTGCAAATGCCGCTCTCGAGTATGTTCGAGGGTGGGGTGTCAGAAATAAGCTGAAATTTGCTCCGCACAAAACTTGTGCGATGTTGCTAACAAACAGGCTAAAATATGACACCCCACACTTGACCATGGGCGGGATCGGCATCTGTATGTCCAGGGAGATGAAGATCCTGGGGCTCGTGATGGATGACAAGCTGACGTTCAACAGTCACGTTGCAAACACTTGCAAAAAGGCGCTGAACGTCTATAAGCAACTATCACGAGCAGCTAGAATCAGCTGGGGTCTACACCCGGAAATTATTCGGACGATATACACCGCTTGCGTCGAGCCAATAGTGCTTTATGCGGCTAATGTATGGGGTCCGGCTGCTGGCAAACTGTGCGTGCAGAGGCAGCTGAACGTAGTCCAGAGAGGCTTCGCTCAGCGCCTCTGCAAAGCCTACAGAACTGTCTCTCTGAACGCTGCACTCGCTTTGGCCGGGTTGCTCCCTCTTGACCTGCGAATTAAGGAGGCAGGCGCCCTATATGAGGCTAAGAAGGGAGTGTCCCGGCTGGCGGGTTTGGCGGACAGAGAGATAGAAAAGATGACACCATACAGCAGCACACCGCATCCAGCGGAGAGAGCAGAGCTACATTTCCATAACCTGGACACTGAAGAAGAACTCAGTGAGTTCAACCGCCAGGCAGTCAGAATCTTCACGGACGGCAGCAAGATTGACGGGGGAGTGGGTGCGGCCCTTTCCATATGGAATAAGACCGTAGAAACCGGATCCCGAAAATTAAAGCTGCCGTCGTACTGCTCAGTGTACCAGGCGGAAATGCTAGCAATACGCGACTATAAAGAAAGTAAAACTACTAGGTAATCTGTGATACACACAGACTTAGACGTGCGAGCCGACCTTAAATTTGACGGCGGCGGCGGCGGCGCGCCGACCTCCACGGTAAGCGTGGCGGCGCCGCCGCCGCGCCGGCGTGGTTTGATTTTTTGTCTCTTATGTAGGTATTTAAAATTAACTAGTAGTTAGCCCCTAACCGTAACGTCGTGACTGTTTTAGTTTCAATCGTCTGTCTCGAGTTTTTTTTATATTTCTTTTTATATCTTTATTCATTAAAGAGGGTTTGATCAGAGTGATCATGTCACCCTCATAGTTTACAATAAATTTACTGTGTTCGGAGCTACATATTATGACGGTTTGAAATTGCCATTACAAGACATAAGGCGCAAAAAAAATAAAAAATCAATAAACCATTTAAAAATGGGTTTTTTTTATTGTTTTTTGCATGAACGGTCACAGAGGTTCGCTAAGTTTTGTTGTAGAAAGCGAAATCATATTTCAAAACAAAAAAAAAATTATAGCTCGATCTAGGCTACAAGAGCTTTCATTTGATAGGTCGATATTTAGCGTAAGGTACACAGTAATAACAGCGAAAGGAGCGAGCGTTTTTCAAGACTATCCACTGCCGCACCGCGTCACTGCAGCTCCCGCGCCGTCGCTGCCCCATGTGTAGTCGATCAGTCAGCGCGCCGACCAGCGACCAGACTGTATAGATAATCTGTTTTATCAAAACTCTCTAAGAAACATAGCAGTGGTGCGCTGAAGATTTCTACTTCTTCTAGCAACCGCAATCACAGAAAACCTTGAAGGAGACTACATTCTTAAGTAATGGAGGGAATGATATGTTTATTGGAGAGTTTTGAACAGATTCTCCGGTCTGGTTGCTGGTCGTCGTCGCACCGACGCGACTGATAGAACACATCTACAGACTGCACACTTTTTTACATTTTCGTTTTCGGGGCATGATAGGACCTTTACTTTTTCACAAAAATGTGTGCAATATGATTGCACAATAAATGGAATTAATAATAATTAGGTTTAGGTCGGCGGCGGCGGCGCCGCCACGCTGACCGTGGAAGTCGGCGCGCCGCCGCCGCCGCCGGCAAATTTAAGGTCGGCTCGTACGTCTAAGTCTGTGTGTACCACAGATTAGCTGGTAGTTTTACTTTCTTTATAGTCCGGTCGCAACGCTACAGCAGCAGAAGGAAAAATAATAGTTATTTAATTATATCGCAATCCTAAGAGTGAAATGTTGCACCCTTGGATTTATTTGTATTTTAAGAATTTATTGTTGCATTTGCGAAATGCACGCGATGGCATTTTGAGACACTTTTCAACAAAAAATGCCAAAGTTAAACAGGTCCAACTAGCACCGTGTTTAGATGTACACTGATTCCAAATGAGCGAGCTATCTCATTTCGCGTGGCACACAAAACGGCGCGGTCTCACTACGGTAAGAGCGCTTTTAGACGTCCGTTGTTTTCGCCGGACAACGGACCGAAAATAAACGGATTTCCTTGTATACTGTGCGGACAACGGACCGTTTATTTTGCTGGATTCGCAGTGTTGTATGGCTTATAATGAGTGTGTGTACACGCACCGGACGCCGATCCGGCGGCAAATCAGAATATCTTATACGTATACAAGGATCTCCGTTTATTTTCCGTCCGTGGTCCAGCGAAAAAACCAGACGTCTACAAGCGGCCTAAGAGGCTATCTAACGATTTACATCTTTGATAATATCGACAACTTTTAAATTTTATTAAGCACTAGCTACCGTATAATATATGTCCATTTTTCATTGTGTTGGTAAGTTCACAGATAAGCGTTTGTGTATGTGTAAGAACTAATCACGTTGCGTTCTTTGTGTAGCGCTCTTTATGTTTGCGTGGCTCTGCGTTTGAATATATGCGTATGTAGTAGTGACAGGATAGGTGGGAGAAATCCGGCGACAGCCGTTTTGTACGTAATTTGCGACTAATACCATTTCCAGTAACTTATTATTCCCAATTCTGTGGTTGCTCCTAATTTACAAAATAATACTAATATTATTCGTCAATAGATGTCAGGAAGAGTCATATTTTTCAGTTGATGTCACGGCTGTTTATCGACGAACAAAAATAATGAACTTTATGTCTATGGCGTAGAACGTAGATGAACCCATAGGCAACTATGGGTTCATCTACGCTGACAACTTTTATAGGTACCCCTTTGTGTCGTCGTCTTATCCGAGTATATGAAGTAAATTAAAAAAAAAAGCTGTGATCTAATTAAGGCCCAAAGGAATGTTAGGTCGATAATAAAAACTGCAATATAACCGACACAACTTTATTCGGCCAGAATCAATAGAGAAATAATTTAAAAGAAATGTAGTCTATTTAGCTTTAGTTCTTATTGAGGTCTACTTCTGAGGACCGTTGGCGAAGGAATGGCGCGAGCTGCCAGCCGTTTTAGTCTCTTCACCTCGCAATTAGTCATGCGGTGGTGGGGCGTTGCAGTGTTGCCAGCTTGATACAACAATTATACCAAGAATGGTTTACCTAACAGGAAGGTTTTGTAACAACTACTATAGGTAATGAACGTGATATAAACCGTCGTAACTGTTAATTTTCCAAAGATTAATAAATAAAGAAGTAGATACCTAAAGACAAATTGAGTTTTTAATTACTAATAGGTATTTTAGATTTTATAGATGAATCTTCGTTAGAATCAGAATCAATGACTTTATTTCTTTAGGCTTACAAAATAAGCACTTAGTTAGGTGGGCCTTACATGGGTCAGGTAGGTATTTAAGATATTTTGACCACCTTGGGTGCTTGCAACAATAATCATAATTCGAACTGCATTTATTAATTTGCTTTTATGTTTTTCTGATCATTTTGACTACTCTAGACGCTCATATCAATTTGACACCGACTGTTCTGTGTTTAACACGATAAACGCCGATTCAAATTTAGCGGTTGTTCCGTTAGGGCCGTGGGGCTCACCGGTGAGCGACAGCAATACTACCCGTTCAGGCCGTAGGGCTCACCGGTGACCGCGCGACGGGCTCGTGTTTGAACTCAATTTTCTCGCTGGAGGACACAGTGCCGATACAAAACTATATAGAGCGTGCCCGGCGCGGCGCTGGAGAACAGCTAAAAATATGTTAGTGATGAAACACGTTGAAGCAAGATATGCACAGAAAAGGCTTCTCCGGACATTGTGGACTAAACGTTGTCCTCTTTTTAGTCTTGTTTTTAGCCAACTGTCTGCCGTAAGTAGCTACGTTATTTTTATAGCAATTCACGCATGTTCGCCTGCTTGTTCTGGCTTGTCCTTCTTTTTGTTGCAGTCTGTGTGCCATTCTTGTAGGTCTTGCAACTGGAACATTTTGATGGCTGCAAAACGTCTTCAGTAATGCCAGCCGGAAGTCTGCCATTTGCATTTTCTTGCCAGTGACGCTTTTATAAAAGACCAGTGCATTGACCACTGCTGTTTTCAGGAGAAGGTTGATCGCATACTTCTTATACCATTATATAGATTTTCTCAGTGGAGTTGAGTAAGCAGCCATTTGATCGGACAGATCTACAGCCCCTTTAGCGCCGTTATAATCAATGACTATTTTCGGTTTAGAAATAACTTTATTGCACTTTCGGACATTTTGGAACCGCACTGAGTGTTTTGTGGACAGCAATAGGACATCTCTTTTATCCTTCCACTTCATTACAGTTATGCCCTCACTGCTTTCCTTAGCCACGAAATGGCCTCGCTTCAGTTTTGCTGGCTATTTGTTTGTTCAGACACCATTTCAAATACTTCGTCTGGTACTAAAAGATGATAGAAATCTGCCGGGGCCTTATCGACCATTTCTCTTGCAACTCGTGAATCTAATCCTGGGAATTTAGTATACGGGATAATCCGACGTTGAATACCTTTTGGTTGGTGCCACACGGTAGATGATGCAAGAAGCGATGCGGAAGCATTTTCGGGTTCAATGTCGCTCGTGTCACTAATGGACAGAACTCGTCGACGTCGTATTCGTGAAGGTGGTTGTAAGTCATACTCTTCCTCAGACTCCGAACATAACTGAAAACTACTATTGAGCAAGGAAATTTCAATATTTTCAATCTGCGTCAAATCGTCATTTGTGGTTTCAAAGTCCTCAAAATCATCCATGATTCACACCACACCACTTTACAGTTAGGCAGGACACAGTTTGTGGTGGCCGGCGCCGTGACCGCCGCGGCCCCGCGGGGAGGAAATGAAGATTTCCAACGGCGTGCGCCGCCGTGGTGGTCACCGGTGAGCGACAGCAATTATTTTGATATTTTTTATGATAATAATAAGAAATTATAATTTAGATCGGGGTTTTTGACTATTTTCAGGGAAGTATAGCTTAAGATTGGTTCTACGAGAGCAACAGCTACGAGGGTATCGATAATTTGATATTAGTGAGGGGGCGTCAACTATATAGTTAAGATGTTATGTAATAGGGTAACAGCCGGTTTCTCGAACGCTAATCAAATCGCAAATCAGTTGACAAAGCAATTAACTTGACACACTGGTCAAATCAAATCGGGTTGCACGAACGATAATTAGACAAAAATTAACTAATCAATGATCATCTTACGATTGTCATATGTGTATATTTTGATATGATCACACATAATTTAATCATTCCTTCAGTTCACTCCTTCACTCCTAAACTTCAAAAATGTCACGTTTGCGCTGCGAATCCTAGTTTCAACTTCAACTTCTTTAATGGCGCCGCTTGCTTTTCGCTACGATTCTGCCAGTGTCTATGTCAGAGAAATATTATTTATAAGTAGGTATTATGGTGAAGCGAAAGGAGGCCTATACCCAGCAGTGGGTGATCCCAGGCTGATATAACGACTAGTTTGGTGGTCTTATGCCTCCGTGCCGAGGGGGTCTCGATTAGGGGAGGTATGCCTTCAAGTTGTGCCAGACTCGAACCCTGTTCCACTTCTCCCTGAGAAAAAGCCTACTCCAGCCCTGAACCTCCTTCGGGGTCCAGGTGTATTTTCCTCATCGGATTCACTGCTGCTGCTCATCGTTAAATCCGAAAGCGACTTCCTAAAATAATATGAGGTTATTTTAATTTAGGGTAAAAGTATTTTTTTATTGATACAACGAGCCATAAGTATTGTGAAACGTAATTAAACCACTTTTGGAGTACCAACCTGTTAATTTTTTTATATTAACAAGGTTTAGAACTTAGCAAATGCAGTACATTGTAGTAATTATTTCAGCTAATTAGAGCAAAATCACCAATTAGTTGATCATTGATTTGACAAGCGCTTGACTAAAGAAAAATGCCTAATTAGCGTTCCAGAAACCCATTTTGATGTTTGACAAGAGATTTGCTTCAATGATTTGACAGACTGGTCAACTAATCTCTGTTCAAAATCATAGTATGTAATCAACGTTCGAGCAACCCAAATGATACTTGATCAGAGATTTGATCATTGATTAGTTAATTATGAAGATGATCTGCGTTTGAGAAACCGGCTGTAAGTCTGCAGCTTCTCTCCTGCTTTCCTAGGCCAATAGATGATGGTGTTTACAGCCGTCAATATACTACGGAATAAAAATCTTCCATGCTTGAAAATTTTGTTAACGCTGACAAAGTTTGTACCATTGTTGCTGTACATAATGTATTTAATACCCAAATACATTATGTACAGCCAAATATTTATACCATACTAAACATTTGTCCCAAGACGAAAATGAAACCAGCGAAGACTTTCCCCTGCCTATATAACAATAACACAATCATATTTATAGATTTTATTTACTTAGAATATTCTTAAAAACTTAAATTCAGTCATTTTCTAAGCCTCCTTCTTGTGCTTTTAACTTCATCCTCTACTTTCTGCTTGCATACTTCTCCCAGCCGCTTCGACTGGTTGATCATGTACTGTTTCACATTGGACAGGAATTCTAGCAGCTGAAACAAAGAAAACATTGTTATTATAATACTAACCTACCTAATGCTACACATTTGTCAGTTAGCCTCACGCCCTGAGGCAGTGTTGTGAAGATTGTGTAGTGGTCAACTACAACTTACCGCCATCGCAATTTAAGAGACTTGTCACTACTGCGCATACATTCTGCTTTTACTATTCCATTCACCTCACTCCTGCAAAGTTCCTGTATAATGCAATGGATGAGTTTGGTACCTACGACATACCAGCACTTTGTCCTCATTTTTCCCAATTTGCACGAAGGCGCACAGCGGCGCGTGGTCGCGGTGCTCTGTCCAGGGGTCGTCGCTGGGCTCCCAGCCGTCCATCTCCTTCCCGCAGAGGAAACATTTCGCTGCATCCGCGTCTTCCTTGCACGTCGCCATCGAGTAAAACCCAGCCTCGGCCATATTCCGTACGTTGCACTTAACTTTATCGCTGAACGGCCACATTTTGAACGTTTTTATCCTTTGTTCGAGTAAGTAGAGTGGGGGGCTTTCCATATTTGTATAAAATTTTGTATTCTCTTTGTAAAATTTGTCATATATTTTCACAGCACGTCATTCAATCGGTTATTTTTATTTCTGAGTTTTCGTTACTTTCAATTCAAAGTGTTTCAAAGAGAACACCAAAGAGAATACAATACTGACGAGGGAGAACACAATCAAGAATACAATACTGTTACTTTTGAAAATGAAAGAAGAGTTTCAACTTCTTGGTTGACGGCTCTGCGTCTTCGCTACACGTAGTGGCTAGGACCAATAATTTTATGGACTCCGCCTTTCAGTTTTACGCATGTTTTTATTAGTGTTAAAATTCCTAGGGTCTATGTGATAAAACCTGAGATAGACAGCCAAGAGAATATAAAATAGTAGACAGTCTGTTTATGCCTTAGAGTATCTAGAAAGGGAGATGCCAAGCACTACTTTTAGTACTAAAATGATTCTGCCAGTTTTCGCGGGAGACGAGGTAGCACAGTACAGCACACATTTACATAATCACGCACACTAATGCAGAAAAATTAAGCGTCCCTATAAACGCACACTCAAATAAAAGCTGTACACAAACACCAAACAAGCACACAATTAAAGAATTACTGTTGTTAACCTATTGTTTAGTTGCACACTAACACAAAAAAGTAGTGATGGGGTGTAAAAAGACCGATAACATGAATGATTTCAAATGAATGAAATCAGAGTTGTTCAAAATCATATACTTTTCCTTTTTTATAGATTTGTAGGGCGTACGTAATCTCTTTAACTACTGAACCGATTTTCAAAATTATTCTACGAATAGAAAGCTACACTGTTGTTGAGTAACACAAGGCTATATTCTATCTACGCAAGTAAAACCGCGTTGCGCTAATAGTAATTGTATGTACTTACTTAATTACAACAAATATTACGCAATTATGAATCTTAGGGTTCTAACTTAGAACATCTTCATAGAAATCGGTTCAGTCTTAGAACTTCTAAGACTGAACTGATTTCGATGAATCTTTCATGAATGCATTTTTTTGATAAATATTTTGTTTCTTAATAGGTGTGGTGGGGTGAGAAAAATAAAGAGCAGGAGAAGAATAGCGGCTGTTAGCAAATGTACTGCCCCAACGGATATGTAAGGCTAGAAATAAAAAAAAAAATACGATTTTGTGGTGTTTAATATAAATGTATATTACATAATATTTACACTATTGGTTTTTAAAATGGACTAATTTATTGTAAATGTGACATACACTTTTATTTGGTTCTGTTTTTTCTCATAAGAAATGAGATTCTTGTATGATGGAGCTCAACCATAATCTCTGAAGGATGGCAGGATCTGCACATGAAACACAGTGTTATAATCTGTAACTTTTAATTTACTTTACTTTTACAATTTAGGACATGTTTTCACTACTATTTCTTACAACAGAATTTACATACAAAATCAAAGGGAATTAATTACAAATAAAAATTAAATGGGAAATGTATATCGACAAGCAAAATCGTAATGTTCGCCTAGCTCTGTGGTTCGCGTGAGAATGTGTTTGTCCGACCGTGCGTGCTGTCGCTCGAGGGCTCGCTTCGGGACCCGTCGGCTCGGCTCGGGTCGGGTCGGGCAAAGCAAGTTGCAGCTGCACGTGACTCAGACCGCTCGTGTTGCTTTTGGATAGACATAAGTATAAAATTAGTTCAAAACACAGGTATCTGACAGGTATTATTATTAAAACTGTAACAGCTCGGCCGTCCGATCGATAGGTAACGAGTCCATTCGTTACTGGCGATTTAAAACATAATACACACAAGAATAACTATTGTAAAGAATCAGAAAAATTCGGAAATAATTCAGAGTAAACATTTAATTTATACAAAATTTACTTCTTTTATATTCATACTACGCAACTAGCTAGTTAGTAACAAGGGTGCATAAACATGAATTTTTTGCTCGATCCATTGGCTGATCATTTCCAGCCAATAAACTTAAATAAATTGCTCGATCCATCGATCTAATCGTTTCTAGCCATTAATAATACTGAAAATGTAGCTCGATTCGTGGCATAAATAGTTATGTTATCTGCATTCATTATATTACTAATATTGAGTCTGTAGCTCGATCCATGACATTGATCGTTACCAACTACCGATAATGATGAATCTGTAGCTCGATCCATGATATTGATCGTTACCAACCAGCCATTGACAATATTGAATTTGTAGCTCGATCCATGACATTGATCGTTACCAGCCTATGACAATATTGAATATGCAGTTCGATCCATAACATTGATCGTTACCAGCTATTTATAATATTAAATCTATGGCTCGATCCATGACATTGATCGTTACCAGCCATTTATATAATTTAATCTATGGCTCGATCCATGACATTGATCGTTACCAGCCTATGACAATATTGATTATGCAGTTCGATCCATTACATTGATCGTTACCAGCCATTTATAAAATTAAATCTATAGCTCGATCCATTACATTGCTTGTTACCAGCCATTCATTAAATTTAAATCTGTGGCTCGATTCAGGACATTGATCGTTACCAGCCATTGATAATGTTGAATCTGGAGTTCGATCCATAATATTGATCGTTACCAGCTACGAATTACATAACAAGTAAGAATGTACCACGACTAGTCACTGTTGCAAATAAATAGACTGAATAAAAAAAAACTGTATCTGTAGCTATAATCCATGACTTTGATCCTTACCAGCTATTGATTATAAACTTTAATCTGTTGCTCGATCCTTAAGAGAGATCGTGACCAGCCATTGATTAGAATTTACAGCGAAAGTCCGTGACTAGCATAAATAATTGATTTATTTTTGAGGTTGTCTGTGATACTGATAAGAATCTTAAATATATTTTAGCATAACTACACGCTATTTAACATAAATTGTTCGTTTATTAATGCGCATACAATTAATAATTTATAAAAACAGTCCAAAATTGAAAGTGCTGGAACAAAGTTACCTATATTCGAAAGGTCTTCTATGTTTTGACTCTACAGATTTCTAGTAATTAACATCATTACTTTAGTATTTATACTGAGCGAAAAACTAACGCATGTAATGATAAATCCGGGACTTTCACTCCACCTTTTGTGCTTCTTGAAGGACAGAACACAGCAGAACACGATATATTTTTCACTTTTTCAACAAATTTTTATTTAAAACGCAGTAATTTCTTAGAATTTCAATAAAGTTCATCATTCTTACCACAACTTTGAACTAACTAGTCAGTCATAAGCTGACACGATTAACACTGACAGTGCAGCATAGCTATACGTCCACCAGCTATCTCTTTTACTCATTGCTTGGCTCCGAGGGATAGACAAAGATACATGACAACTATGGTGATACATAGATATAAGACCGGAAATGACTTGGCTCCCTCTTCTATAGTTTATGCACACAGTTTGCTTTTCTGGGGCCTTCAAGGGTGTCGTCAGAGATATAGATCCACCATTTGTCTATGCTGCTATGGTTTGGTCGGTGGTTCGTATAGCTATGCTGCACTGTCAGTGTGAATCGTGTCAGGTGCTGACACGGTAGTTTGCTCTAATGTTGTGGTCAGACTGATGAACTTTATTGAAATTCTAAGAAATTACTGCGTTTTACTCAAAACTGTGTTGAAAATGTGAAAATATTTCGTGTTCCGCTGTGTACAGTCCTTCAAGAAGCACAAAAGGTGGAGTAAAATTCCCGGATTTGTCATTACATGCGTAAGTTTTTCGCTCAGTATAAATACTAAAGTAATGATGTTTATTACTAGAAATTTGTAGTAACAACATTTTATCAATCTAGTTCATGTGTTCCTATGGGTCTAAGATACAAATAATGTCCAAAACCATGAATAATTAGCAGAGATAAATTTAGCGTCTGTGCTAGTGATGTGCTTACCGTCAAATTTAGTTTTCGGGTTATTCCGCATTCGTCCCACTGGTTTCGGCTGAAACTGGGCCGAAACAGGAAAATAAAATTGATTGCTGATTTCATTCCTGATTCATCCCATTTCGAAATTTCTTTCCGAAAAGTACTGTCTTTCACACACTTCTCGTGCATGTAGTATTAGTTTATCATTATTGTTTCCGTAGGATTTAACTAATTTATACAACTCAAAATACGAGTAAAAAATAAATAATACAAGATATTAACTTAAATAACCTGGAATTATTTTCACGCGGTTTTTTTCGGAAGTTTTCGTTCCTAAAGTTACGTAATTTGATTTTAGTTATAAGATACATTTTTCGTAGGGTTTTCGTTTACTAAGGCACGAACATTATACAATATGCTTAAAATTAACAGTAGGTATATATCTCATCATCATCATCATCATCATCAGCCCATACACGTCCACTGCTGGATATATCCTCCCCAGGCCTCCCCCGTTCGACGCCACAAATAGCGGTCCTGAGCCGCCTCCATCCATCAACTCCCTGCGACCGCTACGATGTCGTCGGTCCATCGAGTGGATGGTCTCCCATGTAGGGGGGGATTTGCCATAATCACCACGCTTGGCAGGCGGATTGGTGATCGCAGTGTTGGTGTTTAAAAATACTCAGAAGGAAGCTGCTGCCCTTCCTCTGGTAGGTTCCCTTAGTCGGCTTTTACGACATCCACGGGTTGGTTGGTATATATCTATGTATACATCATTCAAAATGCAACGTTAAATCAATGCGGGCAAAGCCGCGCGCATTTAGCTATATAATAATATTGTAAGGTGTTATCTTATTTATTGTCCTTTTTTATATAGGTATATTGCAAAATTTTATTGTTAGTCTTACAAAATGACATCGACATCGATGTAAAATTTTGGGCAAACACAACATATATACAATTATAAGTCTTATCACGTTGATAGGCCTTCCTTGACCACAATCTCACCTAATGGAAAGTGACGAATTGGCCGACGGTGTATCAGGAAGGTCTAGAATGGTGGGTATACACGTACGTAGGTACATGCTCAATGAGCATGTTTCATCCGAGCATGGCTTTTTATAAACATGCTTGACCCTGCGTCTACACGTAAAAGCTTGCTCGAAGAACATGTTTAGTGTGCGTTGAAACTCTTTGAGCATCGGACGATTCGTTGTTGTGTTTAGTGGGCATCGCCTGCTACGTTTACTGTCGGGGAAAAATTTAACCAATTAATTTAATTACAATTAGCCTGTAATGTCCCATTGTTGGGCAAATCTTACCATGAATTAGGACTCTGAGCAAGTTGGGCCCACATTCTATCGAAGGTGTCTAGTTCATCGCGCCATCGTTTCTTTAGTGTACCGCGATGCCTTACGCTGTATTATTTGCTGAATTAAAATTTTATGAATTAATGAAAATTATTGATTAAATAAATTAATAATTTAATTAATTCATAAATTTTTCCACAAAATCTCGAGAAAATGAACGAAAGTCCGACATTATAGCTAACTAACATTCACAAAAATATCAATCACGACTAACATGCTCGACCTCGTTGCTACACGTACAAACATTTTTGTTTCGAACATCGAGCAAGAATTATGAACGTTTGAATCTTTGTTCGAATCGAACATTTTGGTTGGCTTCGAGAATTTCTTGCATGGTCCACACGTTCGTACTCGCTCGAGATCGAGCAAGTTTATCGAGTATGTACGTACCTGTGTACCCACCGGAAGACACCTATTCACTCTTGTCTTAAAGAGACCCAGGTTATAACTGACCGAAAAAATAAGAGCAGACAAGGTGGATTAATTCGGCTTGCAAAATACATAGATACATAAACTATAAATAATCACTTTTAATATTTTTTTATTGCTTTCACTCAGAACTTGGTAAATAAGGCTTAGCAAGAAATTTCAGGTTTTATATATATATTACAGTTGCCCAAAATGACAAAGAAACTAAGGCAACGGAAAGCGGAGCGAATCCTAACCCCCTTTTTTAGATTTTTACATCGCGTGAGTGGAGCAAAAAATGGTCAAAAAACATGTTTTTGTGGAGCTCCCTTTAATTTTCGAAACCAGTTCGGCTTGACAGCGAAGTCACATCCCTAGTTTCGCACACTATTACAAATCTACAACAGAACACTAACAAAAAACGGCATGCGTAGAACCAATGATATTATAATAATCATTGCGTAGAACTGTCTCTGGCGGTATCCTTCTTATACTTCATCCAAGGATAAAGTATATACATATTCTATGGATTAAATCAAGGAATTTACGTTGACTTGAAAGCAAAGAAATCCTCAGGTAGTGTCCCAAGTATCTTGCAGATCAGTAAATTTTAAAAACACCAATCAGATTTTTACTAAGAACCCAAATAAAATAAAATTATAAACAGTTTAAAAACAAAATAAATATAGTTATTAAAAACAACAGAAAATAATTAGTTATAGAAGATATTTATAATTTTAACTTATTTACATCAGAACTTTCATTTACATTTATATTAAAACCAGATAGGGAAACTAATTGTGTCAATTTAGCGTTGTTGTAATCCCGCCTCCATTCCATGACTAAGAAATTTCCATGAACTGATACTGGCAGAAAAGTGGCAAACCAGACACATATTGCCAATAACAAAGAAGTCAAGTCAAGTCAAGTCTTGCAGATCAGTAATATATCAGGCAACTTTGTGGAAATTTCATTATTCAACTCGTGCCATATATTTTTCAATGCAGATAGGTATATGCTTTTTTATGTCATGTTCAGTATCTTTTGTGTAACTAAAGAATTGCAGACATAAATCATAACTCTTTTCTTCAGCGCATCCGCAGTAGAGACGTTGCAGTTCACCCCATACCTCTTTAGCTGTGTCGAAGCGCATAACTTGGTCAAGTACTTTATTTGTCATGTTGTTCGTCAGTAGCGTCAGCACAAGGCTGTCTTTGAATTGGAATTCTTTGATCTTTTTATCATACTCAGCTCTTATTTCATTTGTAGCTGCATCTCCCAGCTTTTCTGGAGCTTTGAGTGTTCCGTCAATGATCTTCAACGCATCGGGATAGCCCTTGAGTACCTTGCGGATTCTGTACTTCCAGTGCTTAAAATCTTTGCCATCAGTAAGGCACTCGATCTTCACCTTGAACGCACTTTCATACATCCATGGTGAACTATCCACTTCACAGATGATTTTCCACTTTTTCTACAAGTACCTTTATTTTATTCTGCTACCATGTTAAGTTGGCTTCTTGTAAACAAGAGTGGCAGGACAATAGAGAATCTAACTGCACAGCTAAGTACTTTTGAGAAAGCCTTAAAGAGCAATGGAGAAGTAAGGGAAGACAAAGAGGAAGTACTAGTAGTAAAAACAGAGAAAACAAAAGGCAAAGGAGCAGCAATCTTTAAGTGTAATTACTGTGGATTAGCTGGGCACAGAGTCGTCCCCCAAAGCCGTCTGAGCCAACGTGCAGCAAAACAGATGTCAATCTGTCCGTGTTAGCTGTAGGAGAAAATCAATTACAGATGACAAAAACTGGTACGTTGACAATGGAGCGACAAGCCATGTTACGCATCAAGGAGACATCTTTGAAAGCTTCGAGCACTTTGACGATTCACAAAATGTTACTGTCACAGCAGCTAATGGACAAACCATCAAAGCCATTGGAAAAGGCAATGTACGAGCTGAAGCCACCTGCAACGGTAAAGTTGAACAACTTCTTTTAAATAATGTTTGGTATGTACCACAAATAAAGAGGAACCTGTTTTCTGTTCTCGCTACGCAGGATGTATCGTCGAAAAGCATTTTTGCCAAAGCAATGTATACTCAAAGTAGATGGAGTGCATGGAGTGAATCAAAGCAATTGGGACGAGAAAAGTTGATGGAGGCCTAGTTGGCGATTAACTGTATAAGATCAAACAAACTTGAAGTTAACCAATTAAAGACAAACCCACTACAGTTGTATCATGGAAGGCTAGTTCACCAAAATAAAAGACACATCAAGCAAATTATTGAAACTGAGCTCGGAGTGAAGTTGAATGACAATAAGTCAGATCTGTGTGAAGGTTGCATATATGGAAAGACGCATAGACAGCAGTTTGGAACAAGAATGAGAGCCACTCAACCTGGTGAACTTGTCCACACTGACATATGTGGGCTATTTCCGATGTCATATGGAAAGAATCGATATTTTCTTCTGTTCAAAGATGATTATACCCGACATAAACACGTTTACTATCTAAAACAAAAATCTGAAGCAGCATCAAAGCTGAGGCAATATCTAGGCGCAGCTAAAGTTGCTGGACATACTGTTAAAGAAGTTCTCAGTGATAATGGCGGAGAATTCATCAGTGCAGAATTTAAGGATACTCTTCAAGAATGCGGCATAACACAAAGACTGACAATGCCACATACTCACGAGCAACCTGGATGTGTAGAGCGAGAAAATCGCACAGTAGTAGAAGCAGCGCGTGAAAAGATTCCAGAGGAGCTATGGGCAGAACTTATAGACGCTGTTGTGTACGTGCTAGATCGGACCATCAAGCGTACCAAATAAGTCTCCATATGAATTGTGGTTCGGAAAGAAACCATCAATCCAGCATCTAAGGATTCTCGGCTGTAAATGCTATGCTCATGTACCTAAAGCAAATAGGAAGAAGCTTGAAAAAAAAGCAGAGCTGGGTATACTGATTGGCTATGAAGGAAGTGAAGGATACAGGATCTGGAACAAAGAAAAGTCAAAACTGATTAGGTCTAGAGATGTGACGTTTGATGAGCGATCAATACTAGAAAAACCTACAGAGGATGACAAAGAAAAAATGTTTCCCAAAAGTCAACAACTTCCAAAGAGTGGATTTTTCCATGGATTTACGATGCCAGAGATGAAAGCAATGAAAGGAATGCTAATGATCATAGACATGAAAATAATCTGGAAAGCCATCAAGATCAGAGTAACATGCACTTGAATGTCAATGAACCTTCATCGTCAAGAGATAACTACGATGACCCTAAGGATGATGTACAAGGTGACAATCTAAATCAAAGTGAAAATGCAAACACTGATCAAAGACCTGAAGACTTTAGCCGAGTTTCTACTTTCAAGAGAGAGGTGGATGTTAAGAATAGACTCCTTGCTATTCTATATTTTAACTCTATGGTGTTATTGGAAAAATGTCTACAGTTCAAAAAATATATGACATGAGTGTCAGATAGAAAAAAAATGAAGAAGTTTATAGATCTTTGATAAAATTATGTAATAAAACAAGTCGTGAGTCTTTTGGAGAAACTGTATTTTGCATTATACGTCCCACTAAATCTACCCGTAACTTAACATGGTAGAGACATTTAATGCAAAAAGGATTTTGAACCTTATCACAACTTGAAAAGGTTATTTTATAATTCAATTTAGATTTAAGGTAAAACGGTCTCGAGAGAGACTCACTTTTCAGTCGCTGTGTCCCTTTCACACAGTTGCTAGCATTATCCACTGATTAAACTAAAAAGGGAAGATTGGGTACTAGCAGGGACGAGGGAAAATTCTCGGACGTAGTCGCAGTTTCAAATAAAATGAAGCACTCTATCCATCTATATGTCTATCCACCCTCTGTTCGTACGCTACACACTCACACATTGACATCAATAGTCAGTCTGTCCATCGTCCGCCATTACGGCTTTAGACACCAACAGATTTACACCATTTTAACTTATTGCATTACCACATGGGGAAAACATTGTTACTAACAGTAGAAAGAGCACAAAGAGCAATACTTAAAGTGGCAACTTTTCGGCCTTTCATCTTTCCCACTAATATTTTATATGAGTCCTGTGATGTGTTAACAGTCCGGCAACTATTTATAATGAACACAGTGCTACGACAGCACGCAGAGCTTCCCTACAGCACTGAATTTACAAATAAGAGACGGAATGATAAAGTTTGCCCTAAACCTTCAACCCTAAAATTTGCCTTTACGGATAAATTTTATCTATTTCTTGGTCCCTTCCTATACAACAGACTAAATTCAATGTCTAATTTTACGCGCTTAACTATAACTTGTCAAAAATGCATTAAACTTAAACTTCAAAGTCTATCCTACGATGAAACAGAGAGGCTATTAGATATTGTCAAGTAAATTATATTTTTATACATTAAGTTAATCTAGTTAAGATAATGATTAATTTAGCTATACTCAATATAAGTTAAGTTCCTTATTAATACCATGAACCGTTTGTAATATAAACAACATTGTTATGCTAAAATATGCCTTTATCGTAATTTTAAAAGATTATTTTATTTAACAATTAGCACTCTTGTCGCCTGAAACACAGGATTACCTAGTTCAGGCAAAATTGTTACACTTAGCTATATTTATTTATTAAGTGCACTCATGTTTTTTCTACGTACGAGTTTCTTTGAATAAATTAAATTTATTTTATTTATTTATTTATTTTTATTGTAAAAATTGAAAAATCCCTTCTTGTGGCGTCACGTGTTGCCGAAATCACAGTCGTTTCGTCAACAAGAAACACGGGATCACATTTCACAGGTTAATTTCCTAGTTCAATAATTTATCTCTTTGATTTGACGCAAAATTATTATCAATAGAAAAATCACAATAAATTTACAATCTCGCCAGTGCTGCCAACATGTACATAAGTTAATTTCCCGATAAGTTGGAAAAAAAAATGAATTATCGTATTAATTAACCTTAAATAATTAAGCCGTGGGGTCGCGGCGTACGAATATCGCCCCTCCAACTCAACCTGTGGATGTCGTAAGAGCCGACTAAGGGAAGCCTACCAGAGGAAGGGCAGCAGCTTCCTTCTGAGTATTTTTAAACACCAACACTGCGATCACCAATCCGCCTGCCAAGCGTGGTGATTATGGCAAATCCCCTCTACATGGGAGACCATCCACTCGATGGACCGACGACATCGTAGCGGTCGCAGAGAGTCGATGGATGGAGGCGGCTCAGGACTGCTATTTGTGGCGTCGTACGGGGGAGGCCTATGTCCAGCAGTGGACGGGTATGGGCTGATGATGATGATGACATAACGGCTGGACCCTTTTTGATAAAACTTTCACTGACGCTCATGCTACGCAAGTAGCTGATATTATAGCGAGAATAAGTGTGTACGTTTGCATTTTGTTTTCATTATTAGACACGTTTTATTGATCTTCCCAGTAACAATCTTAACTAATCATAAGTTATTATTTCAAAATGCATTCATAAATAATATTTACGAGAAGGATCTTAAAAACATGAAAATAATCGGTACCTAATTTTATTTTTATGGTGGCAACTCTATAAAACACTCTAGTCCGACATTGCTGTGCTTCACTTTTGATTCGATAGGATTACATCCGATATTTTACCTCATCCTGGGTACTAGGTCCTTTTTGAAAGTGGAAGGCTAAAACTAAGGTTCACCCACCTCCCTCAGTGACGATCGGCAGCGTTTGTGTTGCGCGTGCTTGCTACGACGACGTACTGTTGTGTGATTTATTGACTAAAAGACTACAGCAATGCCTTCGTGTGGGTTCACTATGTGTCAAAAACAAAGCCCAAGGCATCATTTTTCACTCGTAAATAAACCAAAATTTTAAATTTTCTGTTTATTCTACTGCATTATACGTTACCGCGTTTACATATTGTCCTTTTCATTTTCTTTTGATACTTAGTTAGTCGGAGGCCTTTATTCCTACTTGTAGGTACCCGAGGTATAATGGTGGTGGTGGATGCTTCCGACTACCTATCAAACCTACCTATCAAAAGAAAATTATAAGGACAATAGGTAAACGCATATTTAAGACTTTTATAAGTAGTCGGATTTTAGTTTTTTATTAAAAATTTAGTTTTTACAACTTTTTGCTGATATCTTGAGAATATTTCACAAAAAACGGTTTCGGAAAGTACATACAAAGACCTTTGCAACGATACCACACACACACAAGCATATTTACTAACATTGGTATTTTCGACCCTTACTTAGACCCCCATTTTATCTGACATCTATATATTGTGCAAGATAAATCTTAGTGGTGTAGAGAAAGTTCCGTAGTCTTCGAAGGGAACCAGCTGAGGCAAACATCCTACGGATGATTTGAGAGAGCTGAGGTCCCCAGGACCAATATCTTGGTACTTGAGTACCTACCTAGTACCGAAGTAACATTAGGTACCTAATCTGTGCTAACACTGCCTGTATCAGCAAGCACCTACTGCGGGCAGGTTTACATATCAAACAACATGGTTCTCGCGTCTATGTTTATTTTAAAACTTATCATAGAGCTAAATAATCACAATTTGCGAGGGACTGCCTCTCGTCAATCTCTGCTCAGTCCCTCTCTGCCCGTGACAGACATTGAGAATTTGCCCATAATTCGGCTAAAACCAATCTTACTGCCTTCCGTGTTCCGTAGCACGCACACTAATCAGGCTAGTGGTAGATGCTAGCTAGTGAATGTTTTCGGACGCTTTGAGGCGAGGGCTTCTGTCAAATGATGCGCACAGACTGCGAAAGCAGGTGAATTTCGTTTGAAATGTCAACCTCGCCGCTATAGACACCAACGCGCCATCTATTAAGTTGTAGGGTTAATAAAAACTTCAAGTGCGAGTTGACTCGCGCGCCGAGGGTTCTGTAATTATAAGGCCTTGTTTCTTGCCAAATTTCATAATTCTAGGTCAACGGGATGTAGGACCCTATAGGTTTTGGTCGCTTGCAAATACTAAAAACTGAAAGACTGAAAGACTACGTATTTACGGTTTTCAGATTTTCCCCTTTACTTGTGCTTGCCAAATTTCATTATTCTAGGTCAACGGGAAGTACCCTATAGGTTTTGTGAGCATTTGATTCCCATCCAAATTTAAAAAAAATTGTGCTTTAACGGCTGTAACTTTTGATTGGGTTGACTTACAAGTTTGATTTATAACACGGCTCCAAGATGTTACGGACCTGATATCATGGTGTTAATTTCAACTCGATAGGTCCACGCGTTTCTGAGAAAGGAGGGTTGACAACGAAGTGATCATATATGGGTCCGTTTTTCCTTTTTAGGTATGGAACCCTAGAAATGGGTTTTATATTTCCGAACACGCCTCAGTCATGGCTATGTCAATTGTCAAATATGGCAAGTCGGTAGTGACAGTGATACTGGCTATGTGTTGTACGCTCGCGATAACGTCACAGGGCACACTTGCAGCGCCATCTTGCGTCCCCACCGGAAGCCGCGTACAGCGCCACATCTTGCGTCCACAGCGGGAGCCGCCTACAGCGCCATCTCGCGTGCCCCTCGAGATCCACCTACAGCACCACCTTGCGCCCCCCTCGGGAGTCGCCTACAGAGCCATTTTGCGTCCCTCAATGGAGATGTCGACGGCGCGCCGCGAGCCGCTCTTCATGCGCTTCTGATCGATGAATCGCTTCATCTGCTTCTCGTACCGAGTCATCTTCTTCTTTGTCGTCTGAAAAGAGACCGATCCGATCAAAGTCAGTGTTGAGTCCGATGAATTTAATTTATTCGGTGTAATAAACAATTACACTATTAGCCTAATTAAACCAGGGACTGATTTGGTTACCCGTTCAAGGGTTTTCTATAGGGTTTTTTTGAAGAAGTTGTTTTAAAACCCTTTGCTTATGGGTTACACTTTCAATGAATAACCGACTTTTAGGGGTAACCCTTTCAAAACCCTTTCGACTGGGTTATCTATTGAAAGAGTTTTGGGTTTTAGATAGATTTGATAACCCCTACGTTTGGGGTTACCCTTTCCATCATTGTAACACGGTTACCCTGTGCATTACTAGGTACCTAATCCTAGGATTAGGTAGTAAATCATCATCATCATGAATGTTGCGGGTTCGATTCCCTGCCTGCAGTCTTTCGCAGGTTGTCATACCACCTGGCCTGAAGCCGTCCTACACTACGTTTAACGAGTGGTGGTCTCCACTCAAGAACACGTTTACCCCAGTGGCTGTCGGTTCTTCGCAAGATACCTATGGCCGGCCCACTGCCACTTCAGCTTGCTAATTCTTAGAATGTCGATGACTATGATTCTCTGTCCGATGAACTTACCTATTCGTTACGTTCATCATTTAGGTACATTCCTATTCCTATCCTTCCGAAAAACTCAGGGCACAGCTCGCTGCGCGACTTTGATTGAAGTTCTAAGTCGCGCAGCGAGCTACGCCCTGAGTTTCTTGAGTGCTTTGAACTGCCGGACCAACCCTACTGTTTTATTTTAAAGTAAGTATACTACAAACTAATCTCTATTTGATTAGCGTAAGGGTGAAAATAATATTTATTTATGTGTAAAGAGCGCCGCCGCGCCCCGACCGGCGCGTGTCGGCGCGAGCAGCGCGAACTCAAAGCGGGTTGCGGCACCTTTGACCTTATAGCGGCAAATTGTTTGATGTGCCGGTGGCAATTGTCTTAATTTTATTGTCATTCGCCACTTGGACTCGGAAGTAGGAACTAGGAACATCGTAGTGAGTTAAGTTTAAGTGAGTGAATGATGCCTTTGCCGAGAAGAGATGCCGTGCATAGATACTTTGAATACGACGCAGAAAACAGCAATAGCAAATGCAAATTATGCCGAAATTATATTAAAGTAACTGAACTATAAATCTTACCTACATGTATGTATATATATTTATATATATTTCCAGAGTAGGCAGAAGCAGAACTTACAGCCAACCCGATAGGTACCTTACCTACCTAAATGTAAGTAGGTTAGTACTTAGGTTTGAAGACCTCTGTGCCGCGGTGGGCGAAGGTCCGCCTGCGACGCAGGAGGTTGCGGGTTTGATTCCGGCCTCGGGACAAATATTTGTACCATCTGCAGATATTTGTTCAGGGTGTTCTAGTCGTTTTCTATGTAGGTATAATAAAAATATCTATCTATGTAGGTACTCGTATTGTATTACCTGTATACCTATCAGTTATCTACTACCCATAATACAAACTCTGCTTAGCTTGGGGCTAAATAATGCTGTGTGATTTGTCCGGCATTATTTATTTACTTATCTTGGGGCTAGATAATACTAATGTGGATTGTCCATTTTTAATTTTTATTTTAGGTAGGTAAGGTGTCTAAGTAGGTATTATTAAGGAAATTTCGTAGTAGTCGGTACCTAGGTGCCTAACTGCCTACCTACTTACTAACTTTTAGTGAGTACCTAGGTAGTCACATAAAGTAGGCAGGTACCTAATCTGTGACCGAAGTAGGTAGGTACGTACTTATAATGTAGATAGATATACAAAATATCTAGATAGGTTAGTTGGTACTTTATCTACCTATAATGTATCTACTAACCTACCTAGGTTAGGTACCTAGACCACAGATTAGGTAATCTGACTTCGCCTAGACTACCTAGGTAGTGTAGATTGCTGATAGATTGATGCCTACAACAAACTTAGTAGGTACCTAAGAAAATAGGTAGGTACCTACTTACCTAAATTTAAGCTCAAGTTGCGTTTCAAGAAGTCTCGCGGCTATAGGTACATATGTACATATATATTAATCTTTTCGCGGATCCATTCGGGAATCTGTATCCTTGGTAACGCACTGCCCGCGCCGTCGCCTCCTTGCCAGATTGACTGCAGTTGTTCGGCGACCCGAATTAAGGCTATAATTCAGCGAAATTTGACGTGGAATATTTGTAAACAAACCGCTCATACGTAAAATTACAATTTACTCTGTTATGTTATGGTGTATTTTAATACACAATTTAAATTCCTTGTCAATTTGAGATCGTTCCTTCAATAAATATTGCTAACAAATATAAATATCTAAAACTCGACGCCTAGCATGCGTCATGTACTTTTTTTGTTATTGTTTGTTTACAAATATTTCATGTGGAGTTTGGCTTGAACAGATCTCAGTATTTTCGAGATCCTCACCCGCGCCGCCGCTGCCGCGGTTTTAAAAATATTTTTTCAAATCATTTGTAATTGTAAGTAGGTATGTATGCATTAGGCGCTCATTAGGGGAGGCCTATGTCCAGCAGTGAACTGATAAAGGCTGATGATGATGTATGCATACCTATCGAACAACGTTAGTCAGTGTTCAGATATTTAACTGAGTAGTCATTTCAACTGCAATAGAAATGATAATCACAGTGTAACACTAAAAACCATTAAAAACCACATACAATGAGGTAACTTCTTCAATCGGAAAGGGTAACCCTTTCATTGGGTTATAGCAACAATACAGTAAAGGGTAACCCTATCGTTGCTATAACCCAATGAAAGGGTAACCCTTTCATTGGGTTATAGCAACAATAGTGTAAAGGGTAACCCTATCGTTGATATAACCCAATGAAAGGGTTACCCTTTCACATGTGTTTTATACGGGTTACCCGAATAAAGGGTAACCCAATCGAAATGCGCAGATCGATGAAAGTGTTACCCATTGCAAGGGGTTAACCCAAACTCGGGGTTGTACAGTCCCTGAATTAAACTGATACTTATTTGATGTAAGTGTAATCAACACCGGTACCCTCATATGGATATCAAAATATATTTCTTCAAGTACAATCCCTGCGCGGAAACTAAACTCTATAAAGTTACACGTTATTGATGAATAATAACAAACCCTTCTGTACAAGGTACAACGTGTTAGGTGTGTCAGGTTGTGCATGAGATGTCAATGTTACCTAACTTCCAATCTTGTTCTAGCTCAGTAATATTAAAGTAAGGTATGTAACATCGATTCTCTAACACTTTAACATTGTTTCCCTGTTTCTAGTGGCCAAGATGTACAAAGTACAAGTTATTCAGTCCGTACGTGTAATAACTAGTTCACCTACATTATAATAGCTTAGCAATGTCTACCTAGACCTACTTCCAATAAGTACGTGATGTTTATTCTTCCGCATTAACCTTTCATTTTAACCTAAGTTTAATAAATATACAGTTGCTATCAAACAGCGTTAGAGTTATCATTCAATTTCTCCGGTAGCTCTAACACCTTCTCTGCTTTTACAAAAAATGCGCGCGCACGTACACAGTGGGAGAACTATACTCGAGCCATTCTCGATGTAGAAGGTTTGTAAACAACTTACTGCACCAAAATCCAAAAATCTTGTTTGGCATCTCTCGAGTTTTAAAATATAAGTAGTTGTGATCAATATGCCTTGTAGGAAAGAGCTGAAATAGACAAGTAGTGCAACTTCTAATAAAAAAAAAAGATCAACAGCTGGAAACTGATTTTAGGTTAAGTATGGACGCAGTGTTTACAAACACCCCACATGGAGTGTTAGAGCTACCGAGGAAGAGAAATGATAACTCTAACGCTGTTTGATCGCAACTGTATATTTATTAAACTTATGTTATAATGAAAGGTTAATACGGAAGAACATACATCACGTATTAAACGTAGGAAGACATTCCTAAGCTAATGTAGGAATGTCGGTGAACTAGATAGGTATTAGGTACACGTACTTACTGAATAACTTTGTACTTTGTACATCTTGGCCGCTAGAAAAAGGGAAGACAAAGTAATATGTAAATTATTAAAGAATAACAAATTATAAAAGAATCCAGACACAATTAGGATTCTTCCCTGATGATAACGAACTCTACATTGTACTTCGTACATGGAGCCTGGTCAGAGCATAGGCATATTATCAGATTCTCACAACATTACGACGTGACGTGAGTGCCATTTCGTAGGGATAGGGAGCTAGGTCGCGATTTTTACGCTATGGGAATCCGACATAAGAGAACTAAATGATACAGTTGATATTAATTTACAGATCAGTATCATTTTACATATAAGTGGATAGAATTAAACACATAGCGTACATTATCGGGACGGAGCAATCAGACACGATAGCCTGATTTATTGCTTTCTTGAATGAGAAAGGTGAGGAAGCGAAATGTTTAATTTCTGAGAAATTATCATTAAGAGCGCTCTTATATTTCGGCGAAATACGTATTTTACGCACCGAGCGGGCGGCGAGCTACGCGAGCGTTACTGTCTTTCATATCTATAGTCTCGCTCGCACCATGATTTGCGAGCATGGCGACTAAATGATCTTGATCCACCGTAATATAAGTTTCTTAGAATGGAGTTCAGTGGATGTTTTTTTTATGTTAAGTCTTTATGTTAATTATAATTTGTTTTGATATATTTTTATTATTCTTACGCAGTAATCGATTCCTAGCCAACATGTCATAGTGGTCTGAAAATCTTGTTCAATACTTGTAGAAATCGAAAAATGGTACTATCGATCGATCAATATAAAAGTACCTAGTAGGTACAGGTTTGTGAGATATTTTGAAGGAGAATATTATAGTCCGCTTTTTTCGTATTATTTAAAGGTGTCATATGCTGTAAAAAACGTTGAAGTAATATCAGTATATAGTTAAAATACGGTTGCAACCTGTTTAAATAAATAAAACTACTAACTAAATGTAACTAATATTTTTTTATAGTTTGATTTTGCGCAAGCTGCAAAGCAGCTCCACTGCCGCAATACGCGTCCTCGGGGCAAAGTCCGGCAGGGGGGAGACACAGCACGGCTCGCTTCGTGAGTCGCGCTATATCCCGTTGACGCAACGCAGATGCGTTGCTAAACCCCCACTGCGTGTCTCGCTTAGCTTGCCACGCAGAGCGGGGAGCCATTCTGGGGCAGAGAAACGACACGGCTCGCTTCGCGAGCTCCCAACCAACTCCCGTCTCTTTCATTTTGTGAATGATTGCTTCGAGAGACTTGCTACTAGGCCTTATTATTTCGTTCATTTCTGCATTGCGAGTTAAAGAAGCGTTGCACTCATTGCGATTTACGCACCTCCACATAGAGCTCCCACTTTTGTTGTTGTTTCCGAAATTATATTTATAACCGTCGTATAACAAGCTAGGCTTCCGTTTTTGGTTTTAAATAAAAATAAGTTGAAGTATCTTACCTATATTAAGCACGACATGACTAAGAAATATCTATTATGAAATCTATTTTTACATACATACGTACGTCACATCAATTGTCTATATCAATATCTAATGGCTATTGTCAAGACATCGACATCTAAGTACCACTCAATAAAATATATTTTTCTTGTCGATTGTATGAAACACCACAGGTATATAGTAATTCAGTCATTAGATAAAAGAGCCGATATGAATTTCAGGCATTTTGGGGCCTAAAGCATTTTGACTTCCAGATGATATGGTATGTTGCTATTTTAACGTAAAGTCGTAAGTGCAGGTCGGTAATTTGACTTAAAGACCTATGTCGCCGGACCGACTCAATCTGTTTACGTCATAATGTTCGGCAAGAAGGTTTTACTAAGTAAGCAAAGAGGCTGTGTAAGATGGTATTCGCAACACAGGAATTCCATTTTCAAATTTCATTACGTCACACTTTGTTTGAATTGTAAAGACTTTACAGTTCAAGCTATGCAAAACTCCTTGGTGAAACTATCTCTTCTTATAAATGATAAGAAAACGTTTTACGAAAAAAAAATACTGTGGATGCACGAAACACAGATCAAATGAAATGAAAGGCATGGCGGCCATCTGTGCGACTGTAATAAACTAAAGTTAAAAGTTAATGTTTTATTTGCCTCACCGCCATTATGATGTAAATTAGAATGCTTACCTCGGTTGCAAGTAGCTATTACACCCTCGAATTATATTCTCGGGTTCACTCGATCCATTAGCGCCCTTTGCGAGCGCTCGCAAGGGCCCGAAATTGGATTGAGTGCACCCTCGAACGATATTAGCTCTCGCTTCGCTCGGGCGTCTAAATTTCTCGGGTGCACTCAATCCAATTTAGAGCCCTTTGCGAGCTGCACTCGCACTGGCGCCAAATTGGATCTTGTTCTGTAATAGCTCCCTTACTACCCTTGTGTAACAATCTACTATTACAGTACAGTACAGACAGCAGACTAAAGGTTATCAGTAGGTACCTCACAGTCGAGAGCTGCAGCGTTCTTTGACGGTGGATTGCGTACGTTTTACAAGTTCGCCCGCAGTTAGAGTCCGAACATGACAGGTAAAGTATAATGTGTTGTAAGTTACCCGCGACATGTCGACGTCGCTGGTAGACTTGGGCCGGAACACGTAGTCCTTGTTGGAAGGAAGAGGCACGCGCGCGCGCGCCACCCAGCCCGCGCTGCCGGGCCGCAGCCCCGCCCTGAAACAATCACGAATAGCATCACACACGCTTCTCTCATCTATAACACCGTCCTTGTACAACATACCTAGTGTTATCAAACTGAATGTATTTAAGGTTGAACGCGCCGCTCCCCGGTGCGAAAACAAAACACCACCAGTTTATATTTTATAGGTACTGGACAAACACCCTTTTTTATAGAGAAAAGGTAGGATTGCGCGAGACCGCCAACTCCTCGTCACGCGCCTGACGCTCCTCGCGGGACATCGCCACAGTACAGTAGACTCACCGGTCGGGGTCGTCGTCCTGCTTGCCCCGCTTGGGCGGCGGCTCCTCCCTGCGCCGCCCCCCCGCCATCGCCTCGTCACGCGCCTGACGCTCCTCGCGGGACATCGCTGGAACACACACACTTGTTACCATTCTGATCAATACATACTGCTGAACGTGTCTCCTAATGCTCAAACGTTGGTGATCATCATCATCTTTGGCGAGTCGCCGCTAAACAAAGGATAGCATTTATGCATCACTGGAGGAAAGTTCATATTGCTTGCTAAATGTATTAAGTGTCTTATAATGTTTTCATTGTATGTTGTTCTGTGTAGGTAGACGTTAAATAGGACATACTATGTCTGAAACAATAAGTCATTTTATTTATGGTGAAACTTATGGTACTGATGATGTAAGGGCACCTTTGAAGTCGGTGGAAAGGTTGAAGATGGGCCGGGCCCACTCGGAGATGAGCCGGCCGGCGCGCTCGCGGTTCAGTTTGGTCTCCTTGGGGTGCTTGTACAGGTACATGACAGCCTTGCCGATGCCGCTTTGTTTCAGCAGGGACTTGTCGATCGGAGGGAACTGAGGTAAAACAAAATAAAGAAAAATAATTTAATGTGAAGAGTCAAGGAACAGAAACCTTATGGTCAGTGTCATAGACTCACATACGCAGCATAGATCTCACTCAGTTCAGTATAGGTACTCACGTCCTGCAGCAGCTTGAGCACGCTCTCCCGTATGAGCAGGCAGGGCAGCGCACGGTTGGGCATGGGCGCGAGCCAGTCGCACAGCACGTTGAGCACGTTGTGCTCGAGGAAGGCGAGCTGGAGGTCCTTCTTGATGAGCTGCGACATGCACGACTTGAGCATAGACACCTTGCGCACGGCCGGCTGGTTGCGCTTGTTCAGGTCGCGGTCGTCCGCCGCCGCCTGGAATGCGAACGGACAATACCTCACAGCCACCACTGAACAACTGAAGGTAGCTCCGGTGGCTCTTCCGACAGGCTGAGTGGTACCTGTCTCATGCCCTGCAGCAGCTGCGCGATCAGGTCGTCGTTGTCGTTGATGATGTCGATGTCTCTGCGCCGCCGCCGGCCGCGACGTTCCTCCTTCTTGCGCGCTAACATCAGCTCGAAGTCAGACATGCCGCCCGCCATCTCCACCCTGCGACAGCCACACGTACAGTATACACCACTTACAGACATTCTACCGTACAGTACAGTACCACTAGTGTGCAAGGCGGGGCGACATTTTACCTTAATATTGTGACAAACATAGAATATGTAAAGAAACTGAAAAACATTGTTATTAATTGTATAATTTAATTTTATAGATTTTTTCAAAGCTAGTTTGATAAATGTGTTCCTGATGGGAAAGCAAAGTCGATAGAAAATTGTCATCACGGGAAGCAAAGTTTCTTAAGAACAGAACTTTGTACTGACCGCTTCGAGTCCGGTCCGACATCGTCGTCCGAGGAGTCATCGTCGAGGGCGGCGGGCGGCGCGGCGGCAGCGGCGCCCTCGCCCGCCGGCACCTCCTCGCCCGGCGCAGCCGCGCCCCCGCCCTCCGTCTCAGAGTCAGAGTCCAGCCGCACTGTGCGACGCTTCTTGCCTGCTACGTACAATACAATACAACAAAGTCGTACGTCAGTGTCAACTGTAAGTAGTTGGATCCGAAGCGCTGGACCGGCCTGCGCGGCGGTCACCGTAGCCTAGCGATTTATCAATGACCTTCGACTGTCTTTTTCACTAACTTCTCATAAGAAGCTAGCTAAAGCATACAATACGATGGTGCCATCATCATATGAGCCCATACACGTCCACAGCTGGACATACTGAGGACATACGGAGAGGGAGGCAGTGAAAATCTTCATCGGCCAGTAACGTATATGACACAGCACCAAAAATCTAATATTAGAAAGTATAATATTATACTTTCGATACGAAATCTTAGTAAAATTAGATAAAATGTGCAAAAAATTTTTTTTTTCAATATCTGCCTTCCACCTCTTCGATTGACTTGGAAAAATTATATGTTATATGAAAAGGTCTGATTGTCTAATAGAAAAAACTGGTAATAGAATCTCATGAGCGAGTGACCGAGAAAAAAAATGAAACTCAAATATTTATTTTTCGGATGGTTACGTTCATGGGATTCGGTTCTTGTTTTTTTTCTGTAAATTGCCTTAAATATATTCAAAACATAATAATATATTTTTTTCATAAAAATCGGTCCAGTAGATACTAGTTGTATCCAAAAATACTAGTTGTACACAACATTTAGCCCAAATTTGGAAAAGATGCGCGTGGGGGCCACTCACCCTTCCTTAGTCAGCTATGCCCTTTTATATTTTAACAGACTTCTATTTTTGTACAAAGAGTCTAATAATCTCCTGTGAAGGGGACTCCCTGACTCTCCCCCAACGCTTTAAGGGGATTTTTAGACTAAGCCCGGAGGAGGTACTATGTCCGGCTGTATGTATGTATTTTTTTATGATGGTCTATCGATTTCTCAGTCATTTAGGACCAAAACAAATATATAGGTACTTTATTTCCCTAAATACAGTAAATGTACATTTAGAAAAGGTTGTATTGTTAAAATTAAATGGACCAATTTGGATGAATATTTTCTAGTTGTTTAGTTAGAGGATCATCTTGAGGTGGTCCCATGAATTTTAAATGCAAAGTCGAGGGATTAGTATTTGTCCCAAAAACTTAAAAAAAACTGTTTTTAACTAAGGGATTCTAAGGTATTTATTTGTGTCAAAACATTAAAATTATAATGGGTCAAATAGGAATTTAATCTCTGTGATGAGCACCGGGCTCCTTCCTGAGCCCTGAGTATGGTTTGAACTTTATCATAACAAATAATAGCAAAAATACGTTTCCGCTCGGGCGAGCCAGACGCGGGCCCTTACCCTACGTTAACACGAGACAAGCCGGATCGGATCATAATCTCGCTTTAATTCGTCGATGGTCGAACGAGAAGGTTTAAGTAGGTAAGGTATATCATTTGTAAAGGTTTTGTGTAAATTGGTCGAAGTATAACGAAAATAATTGGAAGTGTGACTTAGACCTCATCCATACACTTAGGTTTTATTCCATGGGCAGTTGCTAGTAGTGGCAATTTGGAATCGGTTTTGTCGCCGATTGCAGCAAATGAAAACTGTTGCGATCACCAAAACTCGCAACTAGAGCTCGTGACGTCTGCGAAATTTCTCAAAATTATATGAATAACTTAAAAAAATCTAGGTGCGAGTTGCCGGTTGCCGCAACTGAGTGCTCAAAATTGCGAGGTGTGCCGACCCCAAAAAAGTAAACATTATGGGAATCATCATCATCATCATTATCATCAGCCCATACACGTCCACTGCTGGACATAGGCCTCCCCCGTACGACGCCACAAATAGCGGTCCTGAGCCGCCTCCATCCATCCTCTCCTCCGTAGACCGAGACACGTTCTCGGTGACCCCGTTGACCCAATCACCGCCGCTAACCCGGAGGTGACGGCAACCAATTCGCTTCCGCATAGGCGAAACCTCCATTACCCTCTTGTGTAGCATCTGGCGACAGCCCAAGCCGAGGCTCGCACCTAAGTGGTGGCCCTTGTGCGTGTCGCCCCAACCTAATTTTACCGGCGAGGCGCCGTCTGCGCCCGCCAAAAGTCCGTTAACGCTGTCATGGCCATCTGCGATCAACAGCATTATAATCCATTCGAAAAAAAAAAAAAAAACTCCATCCATCGACTCCCTGCGACCGCTACGATGTCGTCGGTCCATCGAGTGGATGGTCTCCCATGTAGGGGGGATTTGCCATAATCACCACGCTTGGCAGGCGGATTGGTGATCGCAGTGTTGGTGTTTAAAAATACTCAGAAGGAAGCTGCTGCCCTTCCTCTGGTAGGTTCCCTTAATCGGCTTTTACGACATCCACGGGTTGAGTTGGAGGGGTCGATATTCGTCCGCCGCGACCCCACGGCTTATTCGTACGCCGCGACCCCACGGCTTACCGGCAATTATGGGAATACAACTTTTAAATAATTCAACATTGTAAGAATTCAACATTTTGCGAATCGAAGACAAAATCAACATTCTGGGAAATTGTACATTTTGGAATTTCAATATTATGAGAATTCAACTTTCTGTTCCTAAAGGATATTAATTATATTGTGACTAAGCCGTATCCTGCAGAAAACCGATCCGGCATCTCTCATGTGAACGTAGCGTTAAACAGAGCAAGTGAAATGGTCGATAGATAACAGTAAAAATACCTTTACGGTCGGGCGAGCCGGACGTGGACCGCGACCGAGACCTAGAACAAACAACGACCAATCACGATTACTAACTTTTATTGTATTACATTATATGTATTAACATACTCGATCAGAACAGAACAAATTATACTAATAAATAACTATAAATGGTTATTTATCGCGTTTGTTTTTCCTATTTTTCCCGACATTTCGCCTGGTTTATAGTTTTACACACTGTCATGTCGTGGTCACGAGATGAATTTCTATGGTTATAAAAAAACACATAATTTTTTCTAAAACCTATTTTAAAAACTATTGGCTTTCATGAAGAATCAACTCTGAAAACTTCATTTGGCTAGTACTAGGGGCATCATGTTGCAAAATGTACTTAAATAGTCTAAATGCCAAAAATGTAAACTTCTTATTTTATGTCCAATTCGACAAATAAAAATTGGACATTAAGTTTTAATCAGCGTGCGCTTTGCTAATAAGTAGAATAACAAGATTAGTAAACGAAAGGGTAGGAAAGAGTCAATTAAAAACACTAATATACACCGTTAAAAATATTACAAGTTTTTATTTAACTTGCCAAGTTCAAAATTAAAATAAATGCGGTGGATTAGAAAGAACGTAACAAATGAAGATTTGGAAATGCTATGGAACTTGGCACCTTTCTAGATCTCAGCTCGTTTATCGATGCAGCGTTATCATTATCTGAAGGAACTTGCAACTTGCACACTTTTCACTATATATGTTTTTAATCATATTAAAATATTAACATACTTTTCTACCGATTAAATAATAAATCTGTTCATAAGACCACCCACATTCATAAAATTTCGATGCCGAAATGAAACGATTATAACACGTACCTTTTTCTGCTGGCGGCAGAACGTGAACGTGATCTGGATTTAGATCTTGATCGAGATTTAGACCTTGAAAGAGACTTTGATCTAGAACGTGATTTGGAGCGAGATCCAGACCGAGAGCGGGAGCGGGACCCGGACCGAGACCGGGACCGTGACCGAGGTCGGCTTTTTCTTTCACCTTCTGTAACACATATTTCGCAATTCAAAATGTGCTGAAAATTCGCAAGTAGGTGCAGCCACTCCAAGAAAACATGAAAGGAAATACATTATATTCAATAAATATCTCACCGACTCCAACAGATTTAGAGCGAGATCGTGACTTCGATCTAGAGCGAGACTTGGAACGCGATCTTGACCGGGATTTAGATCGAGACCGGGACCGGGATTTAGACCGACACCTGGACCGTGACTTAGATCTAGACTTCGAGCGGGATTTAGATCTGGACTTGGATCTTGATTTGGTACGAGACTTCGATCTGCTAGCTCTTGAACCTGCAATATACAAAAAGCTTGATTAGCGCTAGCCTATTTTTGAATAAAAAAAATAGCATATGAACAAACAAACATATAAACAAACCAGCTGGGGATTTGGAGGCCGACTTTGATCTGGACGTTTTGTCAGGCACTTCCACAACGTCCCCCGCGCCCGCCTTCTTTCCCGTGGCATCCGGGCTCAGGCGCGCCGGCGACGCAGACTTGCTTTTAGACTTCGATTTGCATTTACTGTCGATCTCGGCAGGACTTTTGGTTTTGGATCGGAATTTTCTAGAGGTGTGCGATTTGGCCGGGGATCCGCTTCGGGAACGGGACTTGGAGCGGGATCTAGCGCGTGACCCGCTCCTGGATCGTGACTTCGAACGAGATTTAGCGCGCGAACCACTCCTAGATCGAGATTTAACTAGCGAACCACTCTTGGAGCGGGACTTAGCGCGCGAGCCGCTTCTCGAGCGGGACTTTGCTGGGCTGGCGCTGTGGGAGCGCGATCTGACGCGGGAGCCGCTTCTCGAGCGAGATTTAGACTTAGATTTGTCGGGAGAGGCGCTTCCCGAGCGGGACTTCGCTGGCGAGCTGCTTCTAGAGCGTGCGGTGCCCGAGCGAGAGGATGCACGTGACCCGGAACCGGAGCGGGACCTGGATCGGGATTTGGACTTGGAACGGGACCGGGACTTGGATCGAGACCGAGACTTGGAGCGGGACCTGGATCTGGATGACCGCGAGCGGGAGCGGGTCTTGGATTTGGAGCGTGAACGGGATCGCGATTTAGAGCTATGCCGGGAGGTAGGAGATCCATCGTGAGATATCTTGGAGTTTGATTCCACCTGAGAACGCAGATCAAAAATAATGGTTTAACTCTGACAGTAAGGTATTTGTTGTGTATGAGACGATTCCACCCACACTCCACTACAAAATAAAATAATAATATATACAGGTTGTCCCATGTACATGCCACATGGAGGGAAAGTACCATAAATATTGTTGATACAATTTTTTACTGAAAGAAGACTTCAATTTGATTTAAAAAACAAACTTAAACTGCAGTCAAAGATTTGTGAATTATCTCCTGGCCTAGGTCCAGCCAAGTATGTGTATGGGCTGATATGTAACTTATTAGTTATACTTTAAAGATAAAATCAGTTTTTAGGAGCATGGCAAAGTGGATGTACACTTTTATGCTCTTCTTTTTATTTAAGATGCTATTTTTGACCATATTTGCTCCTTATATTTAAAACAGAGGACCAAAACAGGGTATAAGTGCCTCCAGTATTCTTTCTTAAACTCACCGATCTGCTTCGCAAGCGAGACTTTCTCCCACCTGAAATTATATTTAGCTCTTCATGACACAGCCTTTGGAAAATTTTACAAATTTATAAAACTTCTGCCTAAATGTAAATAAAAGAGAGTCATTCATTATTCATTATATCAGGTACAGATCATATCTTTTAATAATGTCTGATATAGAATGGGAACAATCACTGGTGGTCCGGGGAAACATACTTTCTCGCAGATTCTTAATAACTTAGCATCAGTGGTCCATGCCCACGCACCTATGCTATTGTTTGAAGCTAAGCTGGTACCTTAGATGTCACGTCTATTATCATGGCGTACAGACGATATTCTCCACAACTTATTCAGTAAAAGGTAATAATCGATTAAAAACGAAGGAATTATAATTCAAATCAGAAATGATTGGGATCTCGTAAACTCCATATCACTGAACCGGCAAGGCCTTACAGGAGGTGTTAAGTCCTAAATTATGAAAATATCTTTAAGTGCAATAAGCGATGTTTATCATTGTTTCAATCAGAGAGCTTTCAGAGGTTATTTATGTTCCTAGAAAGACAACGTACCCGTGTCGGCTGTGTCGACATCCATTTTATCAGAGTATTAGATTTGCACTGTGTCTAATCAATAGTTATGTGTTGTAAGCCAATCTATAGATCGTTCGCAAACCGTGTCATATTTTTCATGGTTTAGACCAGCTTCGACGTATGAGCAAAGCAAGCATAAACTCTAAACAAAATTCACTGTTTTACGCATAGACTTGAGGTTTTACGGTTTTTTACGTCAAGCCACAGATTAAATTACTACTAGGGATGCTAACGCATCGTCCATAGAGAATAAATACAATACTGACGAGGCATCGTCAAGCCAAGCCACCAAAGAGGAAGCCACTACGAACGAAACCGAGGAGCAGTGCTGCCAACAATTAAATTAGACTCACAGAAATCTAATAGGAAAGCAGAATCAACCTCGGATGAAGTATTAGTTAGAGGATGCCGCCAGATTCAGTTCTACGCATGTCCGCTTAGAGTATCTAGAAAGGGAGTTGCCAAGCGCTACTTTTAGTACTAAAATGATTCTGCCAGTTTTCGCGGGAGGCGAGGTAGCTTAGAGTATCTAGAAAGGGAGTTGCCAAGCGCTACTTTTAGTACTAAATGATTCTGCCAGTTTTCGCGGGAGGCGAGGTAGCACGGTACAGCACACATTTACATAATCACGCACACTAATGCAGAAAAATTAAGCGTCCCTATAAACGCACACGCAAGTAAAAGCTGTACACAAACACAAAACAAGCACACAATTAAAGAATTACTGTTGTTACACTATTGTTTGTTACATACTCACACAAAAAAGTGTAAAAGACCCATAAAATGAATGATTTCAAATGAATGAAATCAGGTTTGTTCCAAATCATATACTTTTCCATTTTTATAGATTTGTAGGGCGTAATCTCTTTAACTACTAAACCGATTTTAAAAATTATTCTACGAATAGAAAGGTACACTGTTGTTAAGTAACACAAGGCATTATATCTATGCAAGTAAAACCGCGGTGCGCTAATAGTTATTGTATGTACAATTACAACAAATATTACGCAATTATGAATCTTAGGGGTCTAACTTAGAACATCTTCATAGAAATCGGTTCAGTCTTAGAACTTTTAAGACTGAACTGATTTCGATGAAACGAAATCATTATCATATATATGTAGATCAATATTTGGAAATAAGTCCTTTCCTTGGAAATAGTTAAATGATTTTGAAACTATATACGTTGTAGTAATTTATTTAAGCACTAGGAGCATCTTTGTATCATAAATTTAATATAATATTCAATCATTATCTACTTGTACTGTATTGATATTTCAATCCACAGTCTATTTATAAAGAACTAGCTATGCACCGCAGTTTCATCCAAGTTGTGATGAAAAAAAGTAGCCCATGTCACTGGATAGTGACATGGGCTACTTTTTTCATCTTACATACGACACCAGCTGTACAAAAAATAGAGGGTTTTACCTACCAATAAAACTTACCTATTATTTTTCCAACGATATCCGGAATCCATATTGAGTCAAGCACCTGTCTTTCAGCGTTAGTTCGCAACGATTGCCTCCCTTCTGCTTCCGGCGCCACTGTCGTTTCCGTTTTGGCGGGCAACATGGCGACGACCGAAATGGCGGTACCATCTTTCTTCATTATACTCACGATATACCAGGTAGATATTACCTGGATTCCGGATATCGTTGGAAAAATAATAGGTAAGTTTTATTGGTAGGTAAAACCCTCTATTATTTGTTCCGTGCCGATATCCGGAATCCATATTGAGTGATGTGTTTGTTATCTCCTGGTAGCCAAAATGTACCTAGGTAATGATGATGCTATAATGTGTTAATTAAATAAAAACATAATGATTGAAAAGATTATATAATACTATATTATTGTTAGGCAATGAGATATAATCAGATAATGTACAAACATTAATTTGAATGTTCACCGCACTGAATTAAAATATTTTGACATAATGGAACTGAATCAGATACATTAATATTACTCTCTTGATTATCGATTTCCTTCTCGTAATACTTCCTAAAAGTATGTTCTTGTCTCCAATTATTTGTTTCAGGAATTTGATCAATTGGGAATTTATCTAGCCAGTTTAGAGACGCTAATGCTGAACGTACCGAGCCCGGCGACACCTTTTCTTTGAGCACTGACTTGATCCAGCCTTCTATGATCGTTCTAGATGCTGGCTTCGGATCGCCTCTGGCGGTTATATATAATTCTATAAGAGTACCCGATTTTCGACGATCCT
Source organism: Eupithecia insigniata (assembly GCA_947859395.1). Taxonomy (NCBI): domain Eukaryota; kingdom Metazoa; phylum Arthropoda; class Insecta; order Lepidoptera; family Geometridae; genus Eupithecia; species Eupithecia insigniata. Next base: position 51,590 of record OX402019.1, read on the forward strand.
GTGAAGTCTTAATTTCCAAAACCAGGCCAGAAGACAAGCGCATTATCCTCATCGAAGTAGTTTTCAGCATCTATCTTAGCAGCATCAGGTCATGAACTCTGCGTCCCGATGCCAGCAACAGAAGTATCGCCGACCGTCTTTGCTGTTGTGTAGGTAGGTGGGCTAAATATCGGGCTACCTGCTCCGGGCTCGGATTTTCATACAAAATGTTTGTTGAGGTACATCATGCTTTCCATTTGTTCCAAGCTGGTCTGTAAGTTTTGAGAGTAGATTTCTGCCAACTAGATGACAAGTGCTTTGATGAAGCCTGCCCAACCAAAATCAGCCATGCTTCCAAACATATGTCTTAGATCTCCGGTGTATGGGTCCCGGTTCTTGTGTCGATCAGTACTTGTAGAAGGTCCGGAATGAGGAGGAATGAATGAGGAGCTCCTGGGAGGACCGGGCTTGTAGATCTGCTCTCTAAAATACTCTGTGCCACTTTGGTGTATCAGAATGTACAGACTTTGGGCTGCGTTCAGTTCAGTGTGTAACCTGAGGCTTGAGGTTTGGTGGTGAAAATAACCATGCCAGCTCGTAGTCGCATTGGTGAAGGAATGCGTTGTGCGAGAGTGCCTCCGGGCCTTGCGTGTTCAGTCAAACATAATTTTCTACCACATGAGCTGTTCTCGATGCAAATAGGTCGATCTGAGGAGTGCCTCACATCGCGATGATGCTCCTCGTTGCTGCAGATATCAGGTGCCACTCCGTGCATGTCTTGCCTGGCGACAGAGCGTCCACTACGCAGTTTAACCGGCCCGGTATGTACCGAGTCAAATAAACATTTACCTTTTCTGAAATCGCTAAAAGTTTATGCGTTAGATTGAGCAGTTCCTTTGATTTTGTTCCACCTTCCTTGTTGATGTAGGCTACCACTGTGCGGTTGTCTGTATGCCACGACAGTTTTTGTTCGTTCAGTGCCTCAACATATGTACCTCTCCCAGCTGGGCGCCACAGCCGATGTCCTATGCATCTGTGGTAAGAAGGAGAGAGAACGGGCCTGTATGTATTGGTAGTGGGCCCGGCGCTGCTTTCAACCACCACTTTATTTCTCAAATAACCGGATCTGGCAACTTCATACGCTTGTAAGGGTGCTCTTTGTAAGGAATCCACTGTGGTATTATAGAGTGCGACAATGTAACCTTCCTCTACGTATCACGAACGAGGCAAAGTTGAGTCTCCCCAAAAGGACTGGGCCTGTATGAAGGACTAACAGCCTTTGGTCATCAGATGTGCAAGTGCTCTGCGTAGCGTATGGCACTAAATTGCAACAATGTGACCTTCCCCTGCGTATCACGAACGAGGCAAAGTTGAGTCTCCCCAGAAGAACAAGGCCTGTATGAGCCTTTGGACAGCCTTTGGACATCTGATGTGCAAGTGCTCTGCGTAGCGTATGGCACTTTGGTTCCGACAGAGACTTCGTGTTGAGTTGTGTGTCCCACGTCACGCCTAGGAATTCGCGACGGCGAGTCGGAACCAGCACAGATTTGCCCATGTTGAAAGCCAGGTGAGTTGACGCATTAGTATTACTGCGAACGTTATGTGATCGTGCAGAACTTGTCGGGGCTGGTTTGTTAGTAAGAAATCTAGCTAGATAAACCACGCACCTTATATTTCGGAATTTCAGGTATTCTGTTACCCAATTCGTCACTGATGTAAAAGTTCACGGAGCTGACGACAGACCAAAAAGTCTCCAAGGAAAGACAGGTCATAAGCAGGAGCTGGCCTTTGTTTCAGAGTCGTAGAAGCCTTTGATGCTTGGCTATGGGTAGGTGGAGTCCAGTCTTGGCTCTGTAAGAAACTCGGCATCCGAACATAACTGAAGAGTTGAAAACCTTTTAGCCTCACAAAATTGTTCAAACATTTCAAATTGAAGATTTGGGCGAAACGTTCCATATGTTTGCTTAGCAAGAAAAAACGACGAAATATAGCTAGGGTTCGTCTCGGCTTTTTCTATTACATGAGAGTAGCAGCATGTCCTCTATTTGTTCGGTCATGTGGTGACTCTGCTTTATCGCATAATTTTTAAATTATGAATTGATTTGGATATACATAGGTTTTAATAGTTTGCAAATATGGTCGAGGGCACCAAGCTTTTCGCATAGGTACATGCAAATATTGCTTTAGACAGCCCCCCGAAATAGTTTCGCGCCATAAGCGATTGTTTTATATAAATTCTGCGAATTAGATTGAGGTCGCTTACCTTTGGAATTTACCTTGTTCTTCCCATCGCTGACGCAGCCAGGCTGTTTGTTAGTTATTGTTTGAGCCTTTGCGTTACCCTTGATTTTTGAGCTTGTTATAGTTGCCTCGAAAATTATCGTTCGCCTGCTTACTCGTAGACGGCTTGACTTTGGGATATAAAATCTGTGCCCAGAGGTCGAAGCTGTGATCGAGTGGTGTGCGGGCTTAAAGCAAGGTGTTAGTTTGTCTGCCCCCTCCCAATTTTCTGAAGAAAAGAGGCAAGCATGTCTCTATTCAGTTTCAAAATTTTCTTTATTAGCATGATAATATTGTGTATGTTTTATCCTAGTATCTGTAGACATTTTTTTAAGCCATACTTAGCTTATTTAAAAACTTATGAAGATTGCGATATTTGCATAGCATGTCTCTATTAAAGAAACTCTCAGCACTAAGTGGGATTTTCTGCAAGGATCCGTAATGATATTCCTTGGGGACCTTCTTTTGCATGACCTCTCTTCGAGAGTTAATGCAATCGACGCGCCTACCGCAAGATGCTTGCAAAATATCATCAGTTACCTTGGTGTACATAGTTCGAATCGTATGAAAATGTCTGCTCTCTGTATCAAAAAGAGTTTAGGTGAAGGAATTTGACCAATCTACCGAACTCTGCAATGCAGTGCGTAATTCGTCTCGTCATTGGAACCGGACGTGTTAAAACGCAACTACTAATCATTTACACAAAGCTCTACAAAACCAGGGCTGGTTATATATTTATTTTGTGCTTCCTAAAAATGAATATCGCACCAATCGTTAAAGTTAAATCTTTGCAAGTTTGCAATTTACTCTAAGTACTTATCCAAAAATATTAAGAGCCTCAATCAACTCCAAGATATAACAATCTTGGAAGATATAACGATCCTGGAATTAGGGGATGTTTCAATGAAGTCGACAATCCCACTATTTAAGCTGTTGCTCATCAGCCTCGCTAGCAGTAGGCGGCGAGCGCAGACCTAGATCATTTGGATGACTTTTTAGGGGGCTCGACAACACGTGAAATGTTTATTGGTTGAGGCACCCAGGTAATAAGATTGGTCAAAAAAGCCACTTGTTGCGACAAGAATTCAAATTTCAAATCCACACCCGATAATTCTTGGATTTGCATCCAAATCCTCGTCCGATGAATCACTTCGCGAAATTGGAAAATGACTCCTTTGCCGTGACACGTGGTCTTTCACTATCACTTTTTTGCACTTCCACATCATCACGGTTTATTTCGTCCTCCATTATGAAGGGAGGAATTAACTTTTAAATATAATACCGTTAATTCTATTTCTAACGTTAAAACTTTTGAAATATTGTAATTTATCGCGGACACGTGTTAACGCTACGAAAGACGACGCTATAATGAAGAAAGATGGTACCGCCATTTCGGTCGTCGCCATGTTGCCCGCCAAAACGGAAACGACAGTGGCGCCGGAAGCAGAAGGGAGGCAATCGTTGCGAACTAACGCTGAAAGACAGGTGCTTGACTCAATATGGATTCCGGATATCGGCACGGAACAAATAATAACGTTTATATGTTTCTGCGTTCAAAAAGTACAAAGCAAATAGCAATAAGCAAACGACACAGCACCACCAAAATTTTAAGGGAGCTCTATAAATCGACATGTTGAAGGCAGAATGACAGAGACAATTGCAGCAAATTAGTTTTTATAAACAGACACAAATGACTGTTCATGTACCTCGGACTGCGTACGCTCGGCTACTCCCGTTCTGAATGCTCCAAGTAATGTATTCCCGATAGAGATCCTTTACCCGTGTTTCGTTAACTAATTTGAAATGATGTTGTATACATACATTACGAGTCCAATACAGAACCTCCTTTTTTTAAATCGGTTAGATATGGGTACAAAAAACACATGGCATTTTATTCATTCCATCATTCACTCAATCAATTTCATTCAACTAGTCCCCACACCCCCCACACTACGCCTTCTACCAAGGAATTTATACTCACATTACTCACCTACACCCTCTACCAAGACGTTGGCGTCGTATTAAAACTGTCGCAACTGCTTTTCCATTTGAATCTAAATTAAACAATATTACAAAAAAACAGTTGACAAAAATATCACTTACTTGTGATAGGAAATACCGTGGTACCTTAAGTTCGATGTCTCTGATCGTCTTTTACGCCGTAATACCGCACAATTCACCATTTTCACTGAGCACTACTTAGCGACACGAAACGACAGCTAATGGTCGCGGTTACGAGTGAAGTAGTTTTATAAAACGTGTATGGCCATATGGCCGGCAGAGGGGTACGCCTTGCGTTGACATCTCCGTTCTAGATACTCTTAAGTAGGTACGTATGTAATTAACAAATCCGGAAATTTTATCCACCTTTTATGCTTCTTGAAGGAAAGTACACAGCGGAACACGACATATTTTCACTTTTTCACCAAAGTTTTAAGTAAAACGCAGTAATTTCATAGAATTTTAATAAAGTTCATCAGTCTGACCACAACTTAAGAGCAAACTATTGAGTCAACACCTGACACGATTCACACCGACAGTGCAACATAGCTATACGTGCATAATCTCTTTTACTCATAGCTTGGAATCAGAATCAGAATCAATAACTTTATTTCTTTAGGCTTACAAAATAAGCACTTAGACAAGTCAAATTGTATACTATAAACATAGTTATTATTATCAAATAAGAAATAAGGTGTTATTGATATTCTCTTCACTTCAATTTTTTGTCCACTAGTGGAAGAAGTGAAAAAGAAACCACTAGCACATTATAATATCACTTATGTGTCTAATACATGTTTATTTTGCCTATCTAAATATAAATTTAAAGCAATTTAGATACATGTCAATATTTCTTTAAAGCTAAACAGAACATTGAATTTCTTACATACTACTGACAGTGCGGAACGAAGCGACATCTGGCCAAGCATTAACATCATTGATGTAATCATCTATGGAGTAAAAGGCCTTCCTGATAAGATTTTGTTTAGTGTACTGTTTAAATTTACGAATAGGGAGTTCAGTTGCTTCAGATGGAAGCTTATTATAGAAGCGCACGCAATTGCCCATAAATGATTGAATGATGATTGGCTCCGAGGGAGAGACAAAGATACATGACAATTATGGTGATACATAGATATAAGACCGGAAATGACTTACGCTACCTCTACCTACATATTTACTCTATGGAAACAACATTTCTAATACTATCTTAGAATATCTAGAAACTAAGAAAACTATGCGTGCCAATTACACCTACATACAAATATCACGTACACATGGACAATCTATGGGCCGAACTCAGGGACAAGGGTGCGGGGGCATTACAACTGTGGCATTATCCCAGATGCTAATATTAATGTAATTACGGACTGTATCCAGCGAAATAACTCTGAATAAAAGCACCACTCTAATTGTTCAGCTTGGTGAAAGTTGTGTAAAACGGTCACAGTTGATTAGGCTAGTTGAAATACTTCTTGAAAAGCTACAGAATGGACTAGGAAAACTGATTATTTGCTCATTCCCTTACTCAAATTCATTGACATCAAAGCAAAATGAAAATGTATTTAACAATAACATGCTGATGTACAACACGACATGTCGTCATAATGATGTATTATTTTTTGATACTAATAAGTTTATTAGTAAAACTTTTTTGACTAGGAATACAATGAACCTAACCAAAAAGAACAAAATGATAATTGCTAAATTGTTAGCATATAATATTTTTGATCGCGTTATAAATAGTATAACGTAGTTGCCTGACGAGCCTGTATATGTAGTTAGTAGTACTAATGAGGGCATTAAAGCGATTGTGTCAGTAAATACAAATTTAAACCGACCACAACGACAACGGGAAAGCAAAAAGCACTTCATACAGTCCATCAGAATATAAAAGGCTTACCCAGCAAAATCCTAGAATTATAACTATTTTTGAATTATATAAATGTAGATGTTATGTGCTTTACAGAACACTGGATTGTAAAGAATCAGTTACTTCCCTTTTATCATAACTATTGTTTTGAAAGTTCCTATAAAAGAAAGGCTGCTATACGTGGTGGCTCTCTAGTTATAGTTAAAAATAGTCTTAAATGTAAAGAACGGAAAGATATTATAAACCTCACTATTGAGAGGACTATTGCACTTTCATGTGTGGAACTGGAGCGGCATATCATAGTGTGTGTGTACCCCCCTCCCCCCCCTCCCCCAAGGGAAATCAGGTACCTTTTGAAAGTACTATGGAAGAAAATTTGCTGAAAGTATTTACATATAGGAAGAATCTCATTGTTTGTGGCGACTTTAATATACATATTTTAGCGAATCCCCTTGCCAATAGATTGCTTAATTTATTCAAATGCTTTCGTTAACAACATCTTTTTAATTACCCAACTAGGGTTACCCTAACATCTGCCACTTGTTTAGATAATATTTACTGCAGTGAATCTCCAACCAGCAAAACAGTAAACAAGCATTTCAAATCAGACCATTATGGTCAGAGTGTTAATTTTAGTTATAATTTGAATGATACAAACAATGTTGAGGAATATACCTACAGGCATATTACAGAGAGCCGTATTAAGAATTTTCAAAGTAAAGTGGAACTAGCAGTATCTAATATATCATGTTCTGATGACCCTAATGTTCTATTTGCCAATCTTTTTAATGTTATTAATAGAGAACACAGTGAAGTATTCAAACTTAAAACATGCACAGTTAGAGACAGGGTTGGGTTTACTGATTGGGCAACTCCCGGCATTTATAGAAGTAGGTATAGACTATACGATCTTTATGGTGCTAGAGAAGCTATGTTACATGATCCTGTGTATCTCTTATATGTAACCAACTACTCGAAAACATTTATGAAAGTCTGCAACACAGCAAAATGCCTATTCTTGAGGAAAAAAATTATAAACTCATCTAATAAAATAAAAAAAATTGGAGACTAATAAATAACGAAACGGGTAAATCAAAGCCACGTTCCAGAGAAGGAAGGTTAAAAATTTATAACTCAATTCTTATACATGAAAAGGGTATTGCCAATGCTTTCTTCTCCGATATCCCTAAAGTTGTTACCCGGACTCTAAAACTCCTCACCTTCGATGGCGGTTGAATTATTAGAATCATCTGTTGAAAAATGTAAAGAGGTCTTTATATTTACTCATGTAAATGCCAATTATATAGTCAAAACGTTTAAGTCTATTAACATCAAAAATACTGAGGATCTCTGGGGTATCTCAACCAAAGTACTAAGCTCAATTAAAAAGGAAGTGGCTCCTTGTTTGGCCTATATTTTCAATAGTTGTATCGACGCAAGAGTTTTTCCTGATCTCATGAAATATAGTAAACTGGTTCCTCTTTTTAAATCTGGTAGTCATACTGATCCGGCCAATTACAGACCAGTTTCAATACTTCCAGCGAAAAGTAAAATTTTTGAAAAAATTATTCTCACACTGCTGTCCTCTCATTTCGTCCTTAATAGGCTACTCCATAAAAATCAATTTGGCTTCACCAAAGGTAGATCAACAACCGATGCTGGTACAGTTTTACTAAAGCATATATTGGATGCCTGGGATAAAGCGAAAAACGCTATTGGTATATTCTGTGACCTTTCTTCAGGCTTTTGATTGTGTAGATCATGGTACATTAATTAGAAAATTGAGTCACTATGGAATTCAAAACAAGGCACTGGACCTTATGCAATCATATTTATCTGATAGAGTTCAAAAAGTAGCTATTGGCAAAGAAAGATCTAGGGGCTCAAAAATTGAATTAGGCGTCCCGCAAGGATCAATACCTTTTTTATTTTTAGTATACGTAAATGATCTCCCCTTTTTAGCAAAAGATCTGTGTGATATAGTCTTATTTGCTGATGATACTTCACTGATTTTTAAAGTTGACAGAAATAAATGTAATTATGACGATGTAAATGATTCGCTTTCACACGTACTAGATTGGTTCACCGCCAATAACCTTTTACTTAATGCTAAAAAAACAAAGTGCATTAAATTCATGTTACCAAATGTAAAAGAATTTCCAACTAAGATAATGCTAAAGGATGAGATTGTTCACTTTGTAGACTACTGTTTTCTTAGGGTTACATATTGATTCAACTCTTCAATGGAAACCGCAAATTGATGCTCTCGCAGGCAGACTTAGTTCAGCAGCCTATGCAATTCGTACAATTAGATATATTACCGATGAAGATACAGCTAGGTTAGTTTATTTCAGTTACTTTCATAGTATTATGTCCTATGGTATTTTGCTTTGGAGAAAGGCAGCTGACATCCAGACTATCTTTGTTCTTGAAAAAAGGGCTGTACGCGCAATTTATAAATTAAAGCCACGCGACTCTTTGAGGGAATTATTTAAAGAAATAAATATTTTGACAGTAATATCGCAATACATCTATGAAAATCTAATGTATACGCACAAAAATAGAGATAGCTTTTTGAAAAAGTGTGATGTTCACAATAGAAATACAAGAAACAAGAACAAATTACACATCCCAGCATATAGATTACGAAAGGTAGGGAAATCATTTATGGGCAATTGCGTGCGCTTCCATAAAAAGCTTCCATCTGAAGCAACTGAACTCCCTATTCATAAATTTAAACAGTACATTAAACAAAATCTTATCAGGAAGGCCTTTTACTCCATAGATGATTACATCAATGATGTTAATGCTTGGCCAGATGACGCTCCGTTCCGCACTGTCAGTCAGTAGTATGTAAGAAATTCAATATTCTGTTTAGCTGTATAGAAATATTGACATGTATCTAAATCGCATTAAATTTAGATTTAGATAGGCAAAATAACAACACATAAGTGATATTATAAATGTGCTAGTGGTTTCTTTTTCACTTCTTCCACTAGTGGACAAAAAATTGAAGTGAAGAGAATATCAATACCACCTTATTTCTTATTTGATATTAATAACTATGTTTATAGTATAAAATTTGACTTGTCTAAGTGCTTATTTTGTAAGCCTAAAGAAATAAAGTTATTGATTCTGATTCTGATTATAATCTATTCCGATATACTGCCACATTTATAAATAAATAAACACAGGTTGTATGTTCTTTATTTTTAAATAAAATACTTGTTTTAATGATTTCTTCCCGTTGAATAGTTTTATTCTTAATACTACATAAAATTTAACAATAGCCTAAATCAATAAATGCAAATGATCAAAATCGTGTTCGTAACTGGTCTTAAAATCACGAAAATAAATAATTAGATTATTAAGCTATATATACATAATCACACTAATAAAGTGTATTTCCCTTAATGTGTTCTTCTTTTTCCAATTTATTCAGTTCATGTTTACCAACCAAGTATTCGTTTGGTTTTCATGCTGTGGAAACCTGAAAAATATTAATAATGTTAAATAAATATATTATTCAGTCTATTTGATACCTATCAAGGGTTTCTTAAGAATGGATAGGTACTAAACCATAAAACTGCAAATAAAACTTCGTCACACACACTTCTAAAAAAACTGGACCCAGGCTGGACATTGATGCGGCCCTTGAAAATCATACAAGTATATGAAAAGTCAAAACAAAGCAATAAGGATGGGAGTTATTGGATATTTTGGCTACCGGTTATTAGTTGGGTATTTTGTTTCAATACCGCTAGTACCAACTGGTACCCAATAACGTTACAATACTCTATACCTGTTCTGATTTCTACCCAATATATTTCTAACCGATTTAGTTAGAAATACCATCTAACCGATTTGGTTAAAAATACCATCTAACCGTTTTGGTTAGAAATACCAAATACTTGTTGCAGCTACATAACTTTACGGGTGAACGGTCCGCTAGTACCTATGCGTAGATGATAGTTAGGTAAGTATAGGTATTGAAGGGTTGGGTAGTTATGGCTCACGGTCGGTTAGGCGCGATGCTCGCTTTGCACAGTTATTCCCTAGCGGTATGCGGATTTTACAATAGCGTTAGATATTTTAGACCCATGCTAACAGGTACTGAGTTAGTTATTAAATACCGGACTCATCTCTACAAAGCTTCAATAAAAACTGATAAATGTTATTACAGGACTATTTATAAGCGACCTTAGTACATGTTTTACGAGATCCAGGACATAGAACAGTTAGTTACTGTATAAATAATGCCGAATTATCGCCAAATATCCACACAGTAATCCAAAAACAATTTGAGATATTGTAAGGCACAACAAAACTTACCTACCGATGAAAAGTAATTTTGGGTGTTTTCCAATACGATGCCTTGCCGCACAAAGGTGCACTACACTTCGCCATTTATTTCAGTCTTTTTCGAACATATTTATCTAGATTTATCTATACTTATTTATAATAAAACTGTAACAGGTCCAATTCTGTACATTGAAGATATTTTGATTTTTTTTTGAGGGCACTCTTATCGATACTGATGCCAAAAATGTCATTTTTATCCCGGATTTCAATAGGGTTCCCTTGCGAGAGGGCATGAAAGTAAAATTTGTTAGCTGCGCATAGCGCCGAAACTACTGAATGTATTAATTAGCCAGCCGTTTAGTGTTGCATTGACTAGAATAATAATTATCCTTTGACACAGTCATAAGTTGTTCAAACAAACATAGACTCTATCATGATGAAAAAACGGTTTACAATCGTATGGGTGAGCCGAGCCGCCGGCGGCTCGGCGCCTGCGAAGGCATTTTCCGTTCAATTCCAAGCCGAGCCGCCGGCGGCTCCGCGCGTGTTTAGGAGTTAAAATGAAACTTGGCAGGATTTGAGATCATACTATGATGTAGGACGTAGGATAGTTTTTATCCCAGATTTCAATAGGGTTCCGTTGGGGATGAAAGAAAAATTTCGTGGCTGCGCATAGCGCCGAAACTACTGCGTACCCAGGATGACCGCCTGCAAAGCATTGGCGAAACGCACCAGGCATTTGATGCTCTTCAGTTTCTACTCGCTTATATACCTACTGTCGTCGTGGCGAAGACGGATACAACTTTGATCTTCGACATGTGAATCCGAAAACTGACGAGACTGGACACTAAAAAGTTTCTGCAATGCAATTCTACGCCTAGATACATTTTACCAATAAGAGAAGGTTGCATTGCTCACCTGCAAAGGTTTCGAGGTTTGTTTAACCGTTTTTTGGTGGACACTTACGCCAAAATTAAAATGGCTGGTGGAAACTTACGCCAAAATTAAAACGAACCGTTTGGTATACATCAGAACAGAACTAATGAGAGAAGACTGCGCGCTGAGAATTATGTAGATCTGCGAGACGCCATGAATCAAGATAGAAATTGTGAAGATTTAGGACGACTGGTGATTCTTCGTTTCTGTTTTAGAAGTGGATAATAGATGTGTTGTGCCCTATTCTCCAGTAGGTACTATCAAAAGCTTTTGAAGCGCATAATATACCTAGGAAAATGGGGAGCTGTGTGACGTCCAGTCAATAAAATCTAGGTATATTTAAATCTATACTATTAAGTAATACTACACTAATAAAAATAAGTAAGGTTTGTGTGGTTGTAGAGGGTAATCTCTGAATGTACTGAGCCAATTTTGAAAATTCTTTTACCTATTGAATTTGTTAAACACGCATCGTTTAAACCACGTTATTTGCGAGTTTTATAGACTACATACTCAAAATGTTTACCGCCCAACGAAGTGGGCACGGGAAAGCTAGTTATATATTAGCTGTAACTACCTGTAATTGGGGGGTCACATTTGATGATGCCCTAAGTGTTCTTTTTTTGTTCTTTATGTGTATCCTCTGTTGGTAGTTCTAAATAAATCAATTAATTATTTTACATACTGGTTTTTCTTTTTAATATTGTTTTGGTTGTCTAAATATTTATTGCTTGTATTTAAACCAGAGTAATTGTACCTGAATTGTACATTGTGAAATAGTGTAGAGGTAAAAAAAATTATCTCATATATAATTTTTAATAATGTTAGTTACTTTAAAAATATCAAGTGACACCAAACTCATAACCCTCGTCCTTCGTTAGTCGGGGAAAAATCTCGTGTCAGTGTTTGTAACAAAACTCCTCCGAAAATGCTTGACCAATTTAAATGATTTTTGAATATTTGTGTAGGTATATACGGTAGGTATGAGAACATGTTGTTATCAATTTTTTATAACCCTTAGTGATAAGGGTGGCCCACCCTAAATTTTTAATTAGACCATTTTTTATTTTTTGAATGATTTGGCATAAAAAAATACATAATATCACCCTCGATTTTGACCTTTCTAACACCAACCCCCATTTTTTAAAACCCTTAGTGGTCGATGGCAAACCAACGTTTGTCGGGTCAGCTAGTTAGTAGGTAGGTATATAAAGTTCTGATTTGAGTGGGAAAAATCTTCGATTTAATGGGAGAAATTCAAACAAAACATTAAGTGAAATCTTAAATTATTATTGTGTCATTCGTTATTATACAAAATATTGTTACAAAATAAATAACTATATACATAATGAAGCTGTTCAATATAAAATCTACGATATAAATAAAGCGACATCTTGATTATTCACTAATATCACCAGAGTTCAGATTCTGAGCGAGCTGCGCCGCCCGGCGCGCGGCGGGTTCTATCGAAACCTCGGACAGGTAGCGTAGTAACGATTTGATATCATCATTCTAAACCACACCTACCTACCTCCAGTCGAGTCGAGTCGATACCTACTCACTATAAGGATACAGTTCGGCTGATTATTCCTCCAACCAACCAAATCATGTAGGTATGCAGAGGGGTATTCTAATTCGATCGCAATCGGTGACGACCCGGTTTCGTAGACACATACTAATGGAGTAGGTAATGTGTTAATTTTTATTAGGAAGGTAATAAATCTCTCATGCCAATAAAATCTTCCATCTAACCGAAGAACATTGCTTCATAGAAAATGGTGTATGTTTTGCGGCCATCTATATTTTCCACAAGTTTCCAAAATATTTTAATTTAAATAAAATTTTAATTTCTCGTGTAGGTATAGGTACCTAACCTTACCTACCCACGCCACTTCAGAATCCACCCGAATCAGAGTTTAACCCCAATTTTGACCGACTTAGAATACCCCTACTGGAGTGGAGTGCCCCTCAGGGCGGTCGCTCTCGGTGCGTCCGGTTTAGAGACAGACGTCAGACGCACAGCGCGGCGCCGCCGCGGGCTAATCCTTCTTGCATTTGTCATCATCGGGTACGGGTGCAGGTGCGGGTGTAGAGGCGGGCAACGCGCGAGCGGCGACGCGTCCGCCCAGGTAGCCGAGCAGCGAGCCTGCGAGCGCGGCCGCGGCGCCTGCCTTGGCACCCAGCGCCAGCCCTGCCGGCCCGCCCGCCAGCAGCCCCACGCACGCGCCGCCCAATGCCACGCTGCTGCCGCGCAATCTGCGAACACCAAACAAGCACTGTTGTTGTACTGTTGAACAACAAGTCCAGGGAATATGCTGTACGGTAGAATATACAGTTATTTTATCGTTTCTGCCTATATTATGTAGGTACATTGTGTAATTTATTTAAGTTGAAGGAATGAAATCAACAATACCTTGGCCTACTGCAGTCTCTTCCATCAACCAAGACTAAACTGAAATTAACTAATATTGATAGCCTGCTATTTTAAAAGCGGATTAAAATAAAATTATGTTGTTTGTACCAACCTAAATAAAATAATATTTATTTCTGTAACAAGTTTACAATAAGTTATATAACAAAGAAACATAATATACCTCGTGTGTTCATAAGTTTTGAGACGAACTTATTTAATTAATTTAAAAAGAAAGTAATTCATGCAACCTTTTTAAAACTTTTAAAATTTTAAATTTCGAATGTTTTGAATCAGAAAATATATACATTTGAATATTTGTTTCATTCTCCGTGAAAACGGCGCCAACAAAAGATTTGCGTGCGACTGTAATTTCACTGTTTCAAGCAGGAAAAAAACCAATGCAAGTTTTTAGTGAAATCCAAAGTTTGGGATGTAGTCGGAACTTTGTGTATTATACCATAAAGAGGTACAAGGAGACCGGCTCTTTAGAAGACCGTGGAAGATGTGGCCGCCCGCGGTCTGTAAGGACGCCCGCCAACATCAAAGTAATCAGAGAGCGAATTCGTCGCAACCCTTGCCGGACTCAAAAGAAATTAGCTCTGCAGACCAGCATTTCGCGAATATCGGTGAACAGGATACTTAAATATGATCTTAAACTAAAGGCCTACAGTCGAAGGAAAGTGCATTATTTAAACGAGCGTCTTCGTAAATTGCGACTGGAACGATGTCGGAACCTATTGAAGAGACACGATCCAAAAAATATCCTGTTTACCGATGAAAAGATCTTCACGGTGGAAGAAAAGTTTAACCGGCAGAACAATAAGGTTTACGCCAGAAGTTCAAAGGACGTCCAGCCATCTGTACGCAATGTCCAGCGCACTCATCATCCAGCAAGTGTGATGGTTTGGTGGGGTGTTTCCTACGAGGGGGTCACTTCGCTTCATTTTTGCCAGCAAGGCGTCAAGGTGAAGGCACAAAATTACCAAACCGACATATTGGAAGCGGTGGTTAAACCATTAAATGATACGCTATTCGCTGGAAAATACTGGGTTTTCCAACAGGACTCTGCTCCCTCCCATAAAGCTAAGACTACCCAACGTTGGCTGGAGGCCAATTTGCCAGGCTTCATTCGGAGCGAAGATTGGCCCTCTTCAAGCCCTGACTTGAATCCTTTGGATTATTCTTTATGGACGGAATTGGAGCTGAGGGCATGCAGAAAGTCTCACCCAAACCTGGATTCTCTCAAGCGAGCCCTTATTAAAGAATCGAAACGGATTCCCATTGAAAAGATTCGTGCCGCCATAGATGAATGGCGCACGCGTTTGAAGGCCTGCATTGAATGCAAAGGCGGCCATTTTGAATGATTTATTTTTAAATACAGATCTAGATGTCAGTAGTTTTAATTTTAATATCCAATAAATGAATACTCAACTTAGCTCCAAAAATATTTTAGTTTTACTGTGTCTCAAGACTTATGAACACACGAGGTAGGTAATGAAAATATTAAAACATAACAAAAATTATTAGGACGTTGCGTTTTCCTTGGCAGCTAAATAATTTTGGATTTTTGTTGGGAGATACGTTGAGACAGAAATATACACAGATGGACACGTGGAACTAATAATCAGAATCAATAACTTTATTATTATTACAAAATAAGCACTGAGACAAGTCAAATTTTATACTATAAACAGTTATTAAGATCAAATAAGAAATAAGGTGTTATTGATATTCTCTTCACTTCAATTTTTTGTCCACAAGTGGAAGAAGTGAAAAAGAAACCACTAGCACATTTATAATATTACTTATGTGTTGTTATTTTGCCTATCTATATCTAAATTTAATGCGATTTAGATACATGTCAATATTTCTATAAAGCTAAACAGAACATTGAATTTCTTACATACTACTGACTGACAGTGCGGAACGGAGCGTCATCTGGCCAAGCATTAACATCATTGATGTAATCATCTATGGAGTAAAAGGCCTTCCTGATAAGATTTTGTTTAATGTACTGTTTAAATTTACGAATAGGGAGTTCAGTTGCTTCAGATGGAAGCTTATTATAGAAGCGCACGCAATTGCCCATAAATGATTTCCCTACCTTTCGTAATCTATATGCTGGGATGTGTAATTTGTTCTTGTTTCTTGTATTTCTATTGTGAACATCACACTTTTTCAAAAAGCTATCTCTATTTTTGTGCGTATACATTAGATTTTCATAGATGTATTGCGATATTACTGTCAAAATATTTATTTCTTTAAATAATTCCCTCAAAGAGTTGCGTGGCTTTAATTTATAAATTGCGCGTACAGCCCTTTTTTCAAGAACAAAGATAGTCTGGATGTCAGCTGCCTTTCTCCAAAGCAAAATACCATAGGACATAATACTATGAAAGTAACTGAAATAAACTAACCTAGCTGTATCTTCATCGGTAATATATCTAATTGTACGAACTGCATAGGCTGCTGAACTAAGTCTGCCTGCGAGAGCATCAATTTGCGGTTTCCATTGAAGAGTATTGAATCAATATGTAACCCTAAGAAAACAGTAGAGTCTAGTGAACAATCTCATCCTTTAGCAATCCTGTAACATGAATTTAATGCACTTTGTTTTTTTAGCATTAAGTAATAGGTTATTGGCGGTGAACCAATCTTGTACGTGTGAAAGCGAATCATTTACATCGTCATAATTACATTTATTTCTGTCAACTTTAAAAATCAGTGAAGTATCATCAGCAAATAAGACTATATCACACAGATCTTTTGCTAAAAAGGGGAGATCATTTACGTATACTAAAAATAAAAAAGGTATTGATCCTTGCGGGACGCCTAATTCAATTTTTGAGCCCCTAGATCTTTCTTTGCCAATAGCTACTTTTTGAACTCTATCAGATAAATATGATTGCATAAGGTCCAGTGCCTTGTTTTGAATTCCATAGTGACTCAATTTTCTAATTAATGTACCATGATCTACACAATCAAAAGCCTGAAGAAAGGTCACAGAATATACCAATAGCGTTTTTCGCTTTATCCCAGGCATCCAATATATGCTTTAGTAAAACTGTACCAGCATCGGTTGTTGATCTACCTTTGGTGAAGCCAAATTGATTTTTATGGAGTAGCCTATTAAGGACGAAATGAGAGGACAGCTGTGTGAGAATAATTTTTTCAAAAATTTTACTTTTAGCTGGAAGTATTGAAACTGGTCTGTAATTGGCCGGATCAGTATGACTTCCAGATTTAAAAAGAGGAACCAGTTTACTATATTTCATGAGATCAGGAAAAATTCCTGCGTCGATACAACTATTGAAAATATAGGCCAAACAAGGAGCCACTTCCTTTATAATTGAACTTAGTACTTTGGTTGAGATACCCCAGAGATCCTCAGTATTTTTGATGTTAATAGACTTAACGTTTTGTCTATATAATTGGCATTTAAATATAAAGACCTCTTTACATTTTTCAACAGACGATTCTAATAATTCAACCGCCATCGAAGGTGAGGAGTTTAGAGTCCGGGTAACAACTTTAGGAATATCGGAGAAGAAAGTATCGAAAGCATCGCCAATATCCTTTTCATATAAGAATTGAGTTATTAATTTTTAACCTTATTTCTCTGTTACGTGGCTTTGATTTACCCGTTTCGTTATTTATTAGTCTCCATGTTTTTATTTTATTAGATGAGTTTATAATTTTTTTCCTCAAGAATAGGCATTTTGCTGTGTTGCAGACTTTCTTAAATGTTTTCGAGTAGTTGGTTACATATAAGAGAAACACAGGATCATGTAACATCGCTTCTCTAGCACCATAAAGATCGTATAGTCTATCGGGGAGTTGCCCAATCAGTAAACCCGACCCTGTCTCTAACTGTGCATGTTTTAAGTTTGAATACTTCACTGTGTTCTCTATTATATATCACTATAACATTAAAAAGATTGGCAAATAGAACATTAGGGTCATCATAAGGCCTAAAATATACACAGATGGACACGTGGAACTTGTCGGCGATAAAACCCTTATGTAAGATAGATTACGTCGCTTAATTGTAATTAGAAAGGTTTATTTCATAGTTTTATCTCTAAACTAGATAGATGTCAATTTTCACTTAGGATATACGATATTTGCATTTATATTGTTTTCGTTTGTAGATATTTTGTTGTGAAATTGATATTTTTAGAAAGGTCTTAGCTTAAGGATAATTTTCCGTTTGAATTATGTAAATCGAATAACAAGTTTTAGATATATTTTAAGATTTGTGTAAGGAAAACGTTCCGAACTGTAGTTTTTTGTAAGTTTTTGTTCTAGGAACTTTTTATTTGTAAGTAAATATTTAAATATTATTATTTTATAAGGTAAAGGGCATAATTCCCCATCTAAAAAGGTATAATTTGTAAGGATTCTATAAAATAATAATTAATAAATCCCCGAGCCGAACCCTTTGATCTTCAAAGGGTTCGTTCAAAGGGTTCGGCTCAAGTAAAAAACAGCTAGAAAGCTCGAGTAAAAATAGGCCATCGTCTTGCCGGTAAGGCGCGACCTTATAAATATACGGCGCGTTTCCGGGCAGTTAGTCGGAGTGTCTCGGTCGCGCGCGTACGGACCACACGTTCAAGTCGCGCTCTGCTAAATCGTCGGAATTTACTGAGTTAAATTATCGTCGATTGCGCCCGTAACTCCGTGCTGCGGAGGGGATCGCTCGCGCTCGCGAATTGCCAGGACGGCCGGTATGCCAGTACCGACCTTCCGATAGGTCACGCGCCGACATGGATCCCGAGAGGAACCCCACCCCGGGGCCCTCGAAAAGCCCGCACCATGACGAGCCACCACCATCATCATCATCATCCGCGTCATCGTCGGACGAAGAATTGGACGATCACGCTAATGTCAAGAGGACCACCCCCTTTCCCCCGCAAGGAAGGAGCGAGATACCGCCAAATACCTTCGAGGCATTGTCTCCGAAGGGGCTGTACGAGCGTGATTTAATCACTCTCGCCCGTCTTATGTAAGCCGGGGCCCTTTGGGAGGGAAAGCTCCGATGGATGGCCATGTATCTTCGGCTCCAAGAAGCTGAAGTCGAGGGCACAAAGCTGTCAGAAGAGGACCAGACGGCATTGGATTTTGCCAGAAACGCCATCATCACCCTGCCACCAGCAACACGCCTAAAGTCAGTCAGCTGTGAGCATTTGTCTAGGCGACACGCGTCGACATTCTACTCAGTTAACATTGATCGTCAACATTTGGTTCAGGAAATGCAGTGCGGAGCGTGTGGTGTAAACTTCAATGACGGAGTGCAATGCAGTGTCTGTCGAATAAATCTTGATTTTGGCTGCGCTCAAATATCAGAGACCGGATGGAGGAAATTAGGGGCGGACAGAAGGAACGCCTGGAAGTGCACTTCCTGCAAGGGACTATCTCCCAGACCAGCGAGTTCTCCAATACCTACGGCCTCCCTAGAGCCGTCCCCGTTTGATGAAATCATGAAGGAGGTCAGGGACATCAAGCGCCAACTTGTTGGTTTACCGACGCTTTTTGAGGATATCAAATCCATTAAGAGCGAACTGACAGATCTTAAAACGAGCTGTGAATTTATGGGGACTCGCCTTGATAACTTCGCCACGAAGATCGCGGATGTTGAAACTAAGGCTGCGAAATTCGATAGCATACAGACTTCAATTAACGTCTTAGAGAAGGACATCGTTGGATATAAAGGCGCAATTGTCTGCTGCCGACCAGAGGTCCCGCCTTAACAATGTGGAAATCAAGGGGGTTCCGGTGAAGAAAGACGAGAATATGTACGCAATAGTTGAATCGATCTGTAAGGACATTGATTTTGGCCTTCCAACGAGTCAAATCAACTATCTGCACCGAATCCCGGTACATGGCTCCAATGATAAATCTATTATTGTAAGCTTCACAAACCGGTACGTGAAGGAGGAGTTCGTGGCTGCGGCGCGCGCGCGCAAGACCCTGGTAGCCCCTGACATCGGGTTCCGTGACTCCGTGCGCCGAATCTTCGTTAATGATCACCTCAATGCAGAGTCGAAGGCTTTGCTTAACAAAGCGAAGTCCCTCGCAAAGGAGAAGGGGTATAAGTACATATGGGTGAAGTTTGCCAAAATACACATACGGAAGAATGATACCTCGAGGGTGCTTATTATCAACGACGAAGGAGATTTAAACAAAGTGGCTTATTACGCTGCTATTCTGCTTTATTCTTCACTTTGTTTTGTATGCGTTTTCATCGCTTCCTTTTCATTGTTTTCGCCTTTTTATTTCGGAACTGTATTTTATTTTTTTAAATAACTTATTGCCAATTGCATCTAGTAAAACCCACTTCGTTAAATTATGCTAGTAAAATGTTTGTAATCTCTGACTTCGCCGCTGCCCGGTCCGTCCGCTATTGTCTCCGCTATTGTTCTCGCTTATCGCGCGTAGTTACTTTCAACTACCGGTTTTCATACTGCGCTTGCGTTCGCCTGCTGTACACGACTTGGTCGCTAGCTTATAGTTATTCCCGATATTCTGCTTCATTTAATCTTGTTTTAGCCTCTAAATATCACTCGCTTTACCGTACATTACATAACGCCTCGCTTAGGATGATAATGTGTATTAATAGGCATTTTAAATTGATCTATGCAGACTGCGGATTGTTAATAGATATTGTAATCATTGTGATGAGTTTATTTTACACCGATTCTAATCTGATGTTATGTGTAGGAACTCAGTATGGGTAGTGTAAGTTTACGTATTTATTACCAGAACGTCAGAGGACTGCGTTCTAAAACACATACATTCTATCGTAATATTTGTTTATGCTCATACGATGTTATTGTTTTAACAGAGACGTGGCTTGTGGATAGTGTAAATAATGCCGAGTTTTTGATAGTAGATACTTAGTGTGGCGACGGGATAGGGAGGGACTATGATCTGACGGGTCAGACAAGAGGAGGGGGAACCCTAATAGCAGTTCGTAAAGATATTCTCACCGTTTCCCAGCCTTCTTTCCAATCCACTGCCGAAGATCTATGGGTAACTATTACAGTAAAACATAATAATAATTTAACTATTAATGTTCATATTTGTTGTTTGTGTCTATGTAAACAAAACATGGGTCTATCATTTTATGAGCAATTGGATAATTATTTGAACAAACTTAGCGATACTATTGTATCCCACCCATCGGATAAATTTGTCTTGTTGGGTGATTTTAACCTTAGTAATATCGGCTGGTCACCTGGTTCATACTCACATTTTGTACCTAATAACTACTCATCTCCCTGTGAAACCTTACTCATTGATGAATTGAACACCCATGATCTACGTCAATTCAATGGGGTGAGGAATACATACGGTAGAATCTTAGACTTGGTTTTGTCAAATGACGATGTAATTGTCTTGACCCCCTAGTACCCCTTGACCCGCACCATAAAGCTTTATTAGTAAATATCAATTATCTGAATCCTCCTTGTCTGCAGACCAAGCCTTTTACCAAATTCTTATACAATAAAGGTAATTACGATTATATTAATCTAAAACTATTAGAGATCGACTGGACCACTGAAGTTTCATCAAGATCTCTTGAAGATGCCGTCAAATATTTTTACACTATTATAGAGCAATTAAAAATAAAATTTATACCTACCAAATCAGTTTCCAGTAGTTCTTATCCTATATGGTATTCCCCGGCACTAATTAAGATTATTAAAGAAAAAAATAAATATTACAAGAAGTACAAAAATTATAACATGAGATCAGACCTTGAAACTTTCAAACTGCTGCGTAAACGGGTACATGCAACTGAACGTGAATGTTATCAATCTTATATAACTTCTATTAAAGATGGTATTGTAAAAAATCCCAAGAACTTCTGGTCTTTCATAAAAAACCGTTCTAAATCTACTGGTATTCCTACTTCTCTCAAGTACTTGGATTTTATTTCAACCACAGGTGATTCTATTTGTGACGCTTTCTCCCGATACTTCTTTTCAACATTCTCTGTACCCTCGGCGAATTCCTCGGATGGAGCCACACCTGACTTAGAACCTGGCCATCCTATAGTATATGACATCGGCAGCGTTGAGATCAGCCAGCATATCATTGAAAAATTAATTACTCAGTTGGACACATCGAAATCGGCTGGACCTGATAACATAAGTCCTGTCTTCCTAATTGGTTGCGCGAAAACAGTGTGTATACCCATAGCCTTATTGTTTCGTAAATCCCTATCATGTTCTGAATTTCCTAGTATCTGGAAATCTGCTTACGTAACGCCTGTACATAAAAAAGGTTCTAAGACAGAAATCTCAAATTATAGGCCTATTTCCAAAATATGCGTTATTGCAAAAATATTCGAAAAAATAGTTTATAACCAAGTATACGCCACCTTACAAAATTCCTTTAATTTATCACAGCATGGGTTCCTCAAGGGTCGTTCGACGGTATCCAACCTGGTTCTTTTCAATGACTTTTTGACCGAAGCCATGGACAATGGTCACCAGATCGACGTAGTCTACACTGACTACAGCAAAGCCTTCGACAGAATTGATCACGTGCTGCTTTTCGGCAAACTCAGCAGCGTTGGCATTCGGGGTGACCTACTGAGGTGGTTCTCCTCGTATATCAATAATCGCTCCCAGGCTGTTGTAGTTAGTAACTATATTTCTAGCTGGGTTACCATTCCCAGCGGTGTGCCACAGGGTTCGCTGCTTGGGCCCTTGTTATTCTTAATCTTTGTTAATGATATTTTTTCAATTTTTTTAAAAAGTCATGTACTTTGCTTTGCGGATGATATGAAGATTTTTAAAATAATCAAATCATATGACGATGCTCTTGATCTTCAAGCGGACCTTTCAAGGCTGGACAATTATTGCCTTATTAACAAACTGGATTTAAATCCGTCTAAATGCTCCATTGTTTCCTTTTCCCGTAAAAAACTATTAATTCCATTTACCTATACCTTAAAATCGCAACCGCTACAGAAGAGCAGTATGGTTAGGGATCTAGGTGTCTTGCACGATGCAGAGCTTAAGTTCGATCAGCACATTCAAGCTATTGTTTCCAAAGCCTCCAAGGCATTAGGTTTTGTTATGAGGAGTGCATCCTGCTTTCACCATGCTAAGACATTTAAGATCCTTTACTGCACTTTCGTTAGGAGCGTTCTTGAATACGCTTCTCAAATTTGGAATCCGTGCTATGATACCTATATCACTAGGATTGAGCGTATCCAAATAAAGTTATCATCAGTAGTAAGTATCTCTGCTTCCGTCTTAAAATTCCGTATAGCTCAACTAATTACCTCAAATTATGTAAGAAATTTCATATCCTCCCACTTTCTAAACGACGTGAAATTGCAGACTTATCCTTTTTGCTTAAAATCACTTCTAATAAAATCGACTGTCCCGATCTACTCCATAGAATAAAATGCAATGCTCCCCCCAAACCTATGAGATTTAATCCCGCTATATATGTACCTCATGCTAGTACCAATTATCGACAAAATTCGTTCGTGTGGCGAGCAAGCAATAATTTTAATACCCTGTGTAGGCGATTCGACCTTGACTTATTTTGCACAAGTGTCCCTTCGGCCAGGCGGCGGCTGAGCGGTGAATTTTTCGATGAAGAAAGAGATGCATTAGTTTGATATCTATAGTTATTATTGTTATTTTTTACCTTTTGTTACATTAATGTTAATTAGCCTTAGTATGATCATAGCTTCAATAATTGTTGCTACTCTGTTTTCTAGCCGTGAAAACCTTAATTTAAGCTTGCTATGTTATATTTTTCTATGTTATTCTGTGTTTAAAAGCTTCTGGTTTTCCAATAAATAAATATAAATATAAATATAAAGCGAACGGTCGGCCGCCGGTTGCCAACAACCGAGGCCGACAACGCAGAGGCTAAAAAGAGGCTTCGCTCCCGCTCGAGCTCCGAGAGCCCCAGAAAGGGGAAACAAACAAGGACGACGAGCCCCCCAGAGCCTAAGACGCACACCGATGCCAACAGGCCAGGAGCCCCTCTGCCACAGCGGCAAGAGCCCACGGCAAGAGCCAGACCGAGCTTTGCGCAAGCTGCAAAGCAGTCGCAACCGCCGCCCAGCGGGCCAGCCCCACCTCCGCCCTACAGGCCGACCCCGCCCAGCAAGCAAGCTGAAGCGCCGCCCAGCCGGCCGCCTCAGCCCCCGCCCAGCCGGCCGCCTCAGCCCCCGCCCAATAAACAAACCCCGGCGCCGCCCAACAAGCAAACCCCGACGCCGCCCAACAAGCAAACCCCGCCCCCGCCCAATATGGCCCCGAAGACGGGACCTAAGTACCCGCCACTAGTTGTGGAGAAACTGGACAACTGGTCACTCCACTTTCGGAATCTAGCGGCGAGACTGGGGCGAGCACCCAACGGACGTCCCTACGGGCAAGGAATCAGGTTCAACCCTGAAGATGAAACGGAGTACCGGCTGATCCAGTCGTACCTGACCGAGCTTGAGAAGGAGCAATCCATCAGCTGGTTCTCCTACTCACTGCCAGCGGAGAGAAGCCTTAAGGTAGCAATAAGAGGCCTCCCATCGGAAACGGATATAGAAGAGATTCATGCAGCCCTGGAAGAGAAAGGCTTCTCTCCGGAGTATATCAAGAACATCAAGGGGAGACAAGGAAGACCTGGGAGCATTTTCTACGTCTCTCTAAAGAAGACTCCGAACCTGATTCCTAGCATATACGAGGTAAGTGAGTTGCTTCTGATGCCGGGCATCATCATCGAGGCATGGCGAGGGAAGAAGGGACCGTCGCAATGTCACAGATGCCAGAAGTTCCGGCACAGTTCCCACAACTGCCACAGGGAACAAGCATGCGTGCGCTGTGGATAGTCGCACCGTGCTAACGAATGCCCGCGGCCCAGAGACGAACCAGCCACCTGCGCAAACTGCGGCGGATCGCACCCGGCGAACTGTCAGTCTTGCCCGGTATTCAAGAAGGAGTCGCGCAATAAAAGAGCAGGCACTCTCGCTGAGACCACTAACGTCCCCCAAAGAGGCAGAAAAGGCACGGCACCGGCTGTACCTGCCACCATCGAGGAGACGGCGGCATCTACTTTGATGGCACCAGCCAACCTTCCAGGCCAATGGAGACAAAAGAAAAAGAAACCTAAGAAAACACCTGCGCCCGAAGCGAGCAAAGATGCAGCTACTGATAGGCGGAACTCGCTCGGGCAAACCATAGGAGTCCTCAAGGAAATTCTGGAAGCGGTGCAATCCGGTACTGATTGCTCACTCCTGCTCGACTGTACTGATCGACTCGCCGAGACCGCGACCCTCATGGGTCTGATGAAAATCCTCAACAATGGGGGACAAATTGTCTACTGGAATACCCAAACGCTCACGGGGAAGGGAAGACAGCTGGCCCTCTTCCTCCGTGAGCAAAAAGTAGACATAATGTTGGTCAGCGAGACGCGTCTGAAGACCGGAGTTCACTTCAAAATCCCAAATTACCTCGTGTACCGGAAGGACGAAGTGAACGAGACTGGGATGGCCTACAGGGGACTGGCAGTGGTGGTCCATCGAAGGGTGATACACCAGCTTATCCGAATATTTGAATACCGCACATTCCAAGCACTGGGTGTGCTTGTGAACGTCGCCGGTGAAGACATGCGAATCTTCTCGATCTACAAGCCACCGAATACCAAGATCAGCACTACAGATACGAGAATACTACTTGACTCGGAGATTCCAACAATAGTAGCTGGCGACCTAAACTCCAAGCATACCCTGTGGAACTCCAGCAGGGTTTGCAAAAACGGGCGCATATTATACCAGGACTCGATGAACCACCACTACGAAATCATAGGACCTGATACCTGGACCCACTATACCCACGATGGAAATGGGGACGTCCTCGATATAGTCATACACAAGGGCCTAAAAGCGATACCAGACCTCAGCGTCCTGACGGACCTTTCCTCAGACCACAGACCGGTATTACTGACGCTCAGAAATCTGCCAAGCAGAACCAGCCTACCACCTCCACGACGGAAAATCTGTTGGGAGACCTTCCAAAAAGAGGTACAGGGGAAGACAATCAATAGACCCATAGAAACCGCCGAAGACGTGGAATGGGCCACGGAGGAACTGACCAGAGCAATCCAAGACTCTCTCAACACAGCATCGCACACCTCCACGACACCGAGGAGGCTCGACCCCCTCCCAGCGTGGATACGGGACCTTATCCGTGACAAGAGAGAGAAACGGAAGCTCTGGCAGGAGACCAAATGCCCGAGGACCAAGAGCAAAGTGAACGCGCTGGCACAGCGCGTGAAGATTGCTCTTGATGACCATGCCGCCCAAGGATGGGAAAGACACATTGACGCCATAGCCGACAACATACCGTCAGTGCACCGGTTATGCCGTCAACTAACTGGTGAGCAAAAACACATCCAGCCACTACTGGGAACAGATGGTAATCTGAAATTCCAAGCTGTAGACAGAGCCGAAATTCTGGCGTCCAGCCTAGAAAAACAGTTCTCCCAAAATCCAGCCACAGATGTTCACCACACAGAACATGTCGAGAACTATACCACAGAATATCTGACATCAGCGATACCCCAGGAAGAGGAAGCAATCTTCATACAACCGGGGAAGGTCAAGAGGACAATAGAGAGACTGCCAAGAAGGAAGGCTCCTGGACTGGACAATGTGACGAACGAGACCCTCAAGCACCTGCCGCCGAAAACCGTGGTAACTCTCACACGGCTATACAACGGCATATTCAGGACTGGCCATTTCCCGACGAAATGGAAAGTCGGAAAGGTGGTGATGATCCCCAAACCCGGAAAAGATGCCAGGAAACCCGAAAGCTACAGGCCAATCACGCTGCTGAGCACGATGTCGAAGGTGTTCGAGAAGATCGCTCTCGAACATCTGACACCACACATCACGCCAAGGGAGGAACAATTCGGGTTCCGAGCTGAGCATTCCACCACCTTGCAGATCACCAGACTAGTGAACGAAATGGCCACCAGCCACAACAAGAAGGAATACGTCGTTGCAGTCATGCTGGGCATGGAGAAACCCTTCGACAGAGTATGGCACGAGGGTCTGCTGTACAAACTGTCCCAGTCCGACGCCCCGAGGAAGCTGGTTACCATCCTCGCAAGCTTCCTTCAAAAACGCAGCTTCGTGGTTGCAGTCGAGAACGTGCTCTCGACGGAGAAGCCCGTAAAAGCTGAAGTCCCACAAGGAAGCTGCCTATCGCCCGCATGCTACGCCTGGTACACCGACGACATCCCTGTTGTTGGGCAGGCAAAGCTCGCACTCTACGCAGACGACGCAGCCTACTACGCATCATCTTACCGAGCAGAATACGCCGTGAAACGACTGCAACCAACCCTCAACGTCCTTCCAGAGTGGCTACAAAAGTGGAGGCTCTCCGTGAACGTGGCGAAGACCCAGGCCATCATTACGGGGAACACAAGACTCCCAACTCCCTTGAAGCTAATGGATAAGGACATCCCGTGGCAACCAGATGTCAAATACCTGGGTGTCACCATCGACCGACGCCTCAGCTTCAAAAAGCACATCGACCAAGTGATTGGTCAAGCCAGGGGAGCACGAAGCAAGCTCCTACCGATTCTACAATCACGCCTGCCGCTTCGGACCAAGACTATGATCTTCAAAACTTACCTCAGATCACGGCTCACCTACGCAGCTCCAGCGTGGTATCCGTATCTGAGCGGAACCAATAGAAACCGACTCCAAGCGCAGGAAAACATTGCACTCCGAAGAATCGTAGGAGCTCCGTGGTACGTGCGGAACGCGACCATACTTCGTGACCTCAAGATGGAAAAGACAGGGGACTTCATCAATAGGCTCCGCTAACATGTTTGGTAAAGTAGACGCTTCCGATCACCAACATGTTAGAGACATCGCCCCGCAGCATGCCAGACCACCGGACCATCCTGGAAAAAGGAAATACAAGCCATACGCCAGAGAATCCATGATAAAACAAGCGCAGCTCAGCCACCGAAGAGGCAAGAAGTGAAAGGAACACAGCAAGTAGTGGTAGGGAGAATAGGAACGAGCCGAAGCCTAGGATCCAGACCAGAAAATCGCTGCCTTTCATTTTCTTCGAGTCGAGGTTCCCGAAGGTCATCAGGTCGGCGTACCCACACTTACGCATTCAGGGGTGCGTGGCGGCGTGCGTCTACCAGCCAGGAAGAGGAAAGGAACGCACGTCGAACCTAAGTGGGATACTTTCCCAGGGCGTACCAGGCCATCCTGGTAACCGTCCGAAACAGAACTAATAATAATACGTCGAACTAAGGACTCAAATAGAGCGCTACATCAGAACTAACTATGATTATGGAGAGGAGTGTGTTAGGGCCAGGGTTGTGCTCACCTCTCGGCGTAGGAGAGGTGAGCGCGCGCCGCCTGCACGTTATCAGCCGTTTCCTCCACCAACGTGCTCGTGGACTCCACCTGTGGACAGTGAACAACCGTGATATGGCTGTGTGTTTGTCTGTATTCGAGTCGATCATCCAGAACTAAATGAGAATTTAGAAAGGTTTGGCTAGGCAAGAATAGAGAAAAATGCCACTAGATGCTTAATTTACTTAGCTTACTTTTAATTTTAACTAAATTAAAATTTAATGAGAACTCTTCCTCTCAAGACAACGAAGTAGGTAGAACTTAGTAGTGAGCGTTGAATCAACGAACCGTTTTTTTTAATAGTTTTTCTACGGTTACCGAGTTAAACTGGTTAATTAAATTTCATTCAACGACATTATCAGTTGAACATTTTACAACATCGTTTTTACATCTGGAACATATCCCTTAGAGGGGAAATGGCTGATAATTTGCTACGAAACCATTCTGTCACTAATCAATCACACAGATTATTGAATTCACTCACCGCCTGCTATGTTCTGATTGGCCGAAAAAATATCACGCAATAAAAAAGGGATGGGGTAAAACGAATTGCTAGTGCTATAGATGTTCTAGCTAGTCAGATGATATTTAGTTCATTTTATTTATATTGTACTAATAATAATTATTATTGATTATAATCATCATGTTTAACGGAGAAATCAATTAACATACATAAAACCAGTTTTAAAATAACTTTGGAATTGGTCACATAGAAATAGCAAAAAGAAACTTTTACATCTAAGCCATTCAATTGGCCATAACATAACATAACATTACACTTTATTGCACACCAAAAAAATATAGATATGTACAGAAAAATATAAATAACATAGTTGCACAATGGGCGGCCTTAT
Organism: Eupithecia insigniata; assembly: GCA_947859395.1. Classification (NCBI taxonomy): domain Eukaryota; kingdom Metazoa; phylum Arthropoda; class Insecta; order Lepidoptera; family Geometridae; genus Eupithecia; species Eupithecia insigniata. The sequence goes on from OX402019.1 coordinate 80,638, forward strand.
CGCTAAGAGCGATCTCTTCCAGACAACCTTGCCATCTAAAATCATTCAAAAATATTACGCGTAAATATTGTGTAAAATAATGCTGATGGGGCTGAAATATCGAGATAAATAGTCTAAACCAGCTTGTTCCTTCTCTACCGACTACGTAAAGAAGGAAGAAAATATAAACGACATTAAGTATATGACCAGGATGTCAAATGAAACGTCATCAACGCTGGCCGAGGTTGGCCATTTTACCTTGACATCTAGGTTTCTAGTAAATTAATTTCGTATAAAGTTAATCACGTAAAAAACTTACCTACGAAATGTTATTTCCTCTGTTTTATACTTGGAAGATCGAGCATTTTTACCACACCATTTGATTGAGCAGTAGGACATGGTTTATTCATGATTGCAGTATTTTATTCACCAAGCTACGGGACAAACTCACGGTTCTAACTTTAGGTCGGCACTGAAGTGACGACAGTCGGTCGGTGTTTGCTTAAGTAAGTGCTAAAACACTGACGTGCGGCAGAGAAGCCCGTTTTTGTATGGCCCCTCTACGGGATATGTTCTCGATGATCGTTTAGTACCTTCTACTACAGTTTACGTTTCTACGAACCAAATAAGTTAAACGTCAACTGGTTTATAAACCAGTTAAACGTCAACTAGTTTACAAAACAGCTAAACGTCAACTAGTTTACAAACCAGTTAAACGTCAACTGGTTTACAAACCAGTTAAACGTCAACTGGTTTTTTAACTAGTTGACCGTTTATAGAAAACGGTTTCGTTTTGTTAACAAAAAAAACAGTCAACGAGCCACTACTATGAAATTGTGGTTAGAGTGATCACCTGTGTGCGCTGTGTAGTAGTCGTGTCGTGCAAATGTGCCCAGGTGGCGTGCAACGCGCGCACCTCCTCCTGCAGTGAGCTCCAGCCAATTAGGACATCTTCGCGCTGTTTCAAGCTCAGCTCCTGGACAAAATACTTGCAGATTGTTATATACAAGTAGTTGTGATATGGGGTAGGTACCTACTCGGGTAACAGTCAGCTGTTCGTACACTCATCAGCTGTATCATCCACTCAAAAATATTTATTTGACAAGAGATTTGATAATTCATTAACATACGAAAAACCGGCAGCTAGTTTCGGAGAAATAACTATTCGAAAGTTCCAGTTAAAAATAAAGTCTTACTTTAACTTACGCGATAAGAACACCGATAGCGTTGTGAAACACCTTAGTAGTTGTAAGGTGTTGTTGCTAGTTGTACCTGTTCATCAATCTGCAGTTGTATCAGTTGCGGAGGTTCGTCTCCTTCGGGCAGCGGCAGCACGCCCACCGAGTCCGTCGACATCACGCTCCCGGACACCCCACCTCCGACACCCCCGCGCTCGCCCGTCTGTGCCAGCGGGGATGATTCTGTACGGGGATGCTTCTCAGACATTTGCTAAATATTTGGACTTTGGGCTAACTTAAATAACATTTTATTTATTTAAGGCATGGTATTAAATGTCCAAAGAAAAGTCGCTAATGCAAATTAATATGAAAAGGATTAATAGGAAAGTGGGGATGATAAAGTATGTTGTATATTAATAAATAAATAAATAAATAATGCTGGACATCCCACACAGCATCATCTAGCCCCAAGCTAAGCAGAGCTTAATATGTTATGGGTACTAGATGACTGATACATAATTATATGTGACAGACTGTTAGTGTAAACAGTCTTATCCTTCAAACCAGAGGTTTAGTATCATGAGTACAGTGAAAAACAACGGTTCTCAACGGTTCTGTAACAACACCTTTAAACTTGAAACTGTTATGCCCAATGAGTTTTTACAAATAGAGACGATATAATGATTATAAAGAAATAAAAACGTGGAAATATTTTACTATAGCTACCTACATAGGACCTATGGAACTTTATTTCTATCACCTACCTCTGGTTTGAAGGATAAGACTATTTACACTAATACCCTGCATATAAGGGTGTTTGGCATTGGGACCGAGATAATTTTTTGGGGAGTCGGGGGTCATGAGTTACATTTCTCCGCTAAAATCAATGTCATAAGTATCACGGTTGAAGTGATGAGATATATTTTTTTTAAGTATTGTTGAAAATCACTGAAAATCTTGCCTTTCAATCATCATATATTTTTTTAGGACATTGATTTGCCTTAGAAATGTCAGCTTATGATCCCCATGAGTTCTCAAAAAATTATGTCGATCCCAATAAAAAACATCTGTATATAAATTGGAAGAAACCATACTTAAAAATACACTTGCGAGCTATAAACTGGAATCACTTCATCGCTGGTTTTTGCAGACCATATTTTACAGTTTCCATGCAATAAACTGTAGGTTGTGGAATATTATTTTAAAGATAATTTTATTAGCTTTAAAACTCTTTCGATATCATAGCGAAAAAAATGTTCATCATATGTCATGGAACGTGAAAACAAAAGACATAAATATTTGGAACGAAACATCAATTTTTTCAAACTCCTGAATCCCTATAAAAACTGGGAATTTATGCAATTTTGTCATCAGTCCAATATATCACGTCACTCAAAATACTGGAATTACAAGAAAATGGAAACCACACCAATAGAAGCCGCTCAAATCGTCACCCTAATCCAGCAAGGGTTCTCTCAGCGTACTAACGCTCGACAGCTTCATCTGAGCCAGTCCTGTGTCTCCAAAGTATACAAGAGGTTTAGAGAGACTGGAAACTTAGTCCGAAGACCAGTATCTGGACGACAGCGATGCACTTCGGCGAGAGATGACCGATTTATTGTCAGCACTTCTCTCCGAAATCGACATCTAAACGGCGTTGACGTCCAGCGGGAGCTCGAAGAAGTTCGAGGGAGAACTGTCAGCGAGTGGACAGTGAGGCGAAGACTCAAAGAAGCTAACTTGACCCCAAAAAGGCCAGCAAAGGGACACAAATTGTCTACAGCCCACCGACAAGCCCGACTTCAGTTTGCTCGTGATCACTTAGATTGGGATATACAGCAATGGAGCCGAGTTTTGTTCGCGGACGAGACTAGGATGTGCCTGCATGGCAGCGACCGTCGACGGAGAGTCTACAGGAGACCGGGAGAGCGATACGCACAATGCTCTATAGCGGAAACAGTGGCATATGGGGGTGATGTGGGCGGGGATTTCAATTGAAGCTAAAACGGAGCTGGTATTCGTACCCGGTGGAGGTCGGGGAGGAGGACTAACCGCAGAAAGGTATATCAACGACATTCTGCTGGGCCATGTACTCCCTTACGCCGGGTTTATTGGCGAAAATTTCCTGCTAATGCACGACAATGCCCGCTGCCACACCGCTCGTGCGACTAGACAGTACCTGGAAGAAGTCGGGATTCCCACAATAGACTGGCCAGCCGTCAGCCCTGACATGAATCCTATCGAACACCTGTGGGACGAGCTGAAAAGGCGGGTACGAGGAAGATCTCCAGCTCCGCCGTCAATAGAAGACCTAAAAACTGCTCTTATCGAAGAGTGGCAGGAAATTCCACAGGATTCCATCAGGAAACTCATTAGGTCAGGTGAAAAACCGTTTACAAGCAGACATTAGGGCCGGGGGGGGGGGGGGGGGGGGCAATACAAAATATTAAGCGGGAAATACCAAAGATTTTAAATAAAAATTTGATATTTTCATATTACTTCTTATTAATTTAAACATCCACAACTTCGACCTATTGTAATAATTCACTAAATGAAGGTAGAAAACTTAATTAAATTTAAATAATTTTTATACCATTCGAAAGCTAACAAAATTTCTTTTCAAATGGTATACACCAATCTGCAGTTTATTCCATGGAAACTTTAAAATATGGTCTGCAGAAACCAGCGATGAAGTGATTCCAGTTTATAGCTCGCAAGTGTAGACAAAATGATTATTTCCCATGCTGCAATATTTTTTTGCTCATGGAAGTAAGCATACACAAAACAATTTTAAAGTGAGTTTAGTGAGTCGGCCCGAAGGCGCGGCATGCCTCTGTGGGCGTGGGCGCGCCATGCCTCTGTGGGCGTGGGCGCGCCGCTGACGACGGCATGTGCGTCGTGGGCCATGAAAGTGTTAATGTTACATTAAATTGCACAGTCATCTCTCTCACCGATAGGCCGCGGACTGCTCGATGCCACAATCGCTCTACAACCATTTTGTATTATACCTAGAAAATCAGGAATTTTAGTAACCGAGAACAAGCAACAATAATTCGAAAAACCCCTATAGTTGTATTTGAAACTCAAGTTCAGATCAGAGATACCATACCACTAACTAAGACGTAGGCCCTGATGCACCGTTTTCCTGAAATGTAGTCCTACTAGCTCCTGCCAGCGGCTTTACACGTGTTTTTCGAGATAAAAAGCATGGCATTCCAGATTCGGCACTTTAGGCGGACACAATAAAATTTCAGAACGATTCATTCGTAGTTTTATTTAATCCAATATACAGGATGTAACAAAAATGAAGGACCAAACTTTCAGATGCGGTGCAAGTTGAACACAGATTTTTTTTTAAATATCCGCCCTTTAGTTTTTGAAAAATTAAATAAATACGAATTTTTCACTACTTTAGGCAATAGACTATTGTACGTGTCTATTTGGCATTAAAAATAAAATGGACTGCGTCCATCTTTTTTATAAGCCAATAAAACCTAAACCTAGCTGCCACTGCGGTCATCGACCCGCGACATCGCGCGCGGCGTCGTAGTAACATTACCTAATCTGTGGCGGCGTGCCTAGATATGGATCCTACGTACAACAAATACATTCAAATTTTCCTCTAGGAATTGACATAGTACCTGCCGACTAAATACAAAGCCTACTCAATCCTACCTACTCGAAAACTTTAAGATAGGTAACTCAAGCATCCAAAAAGAAAAAATAATTGAAAGTCCCAATCACATTTAGTTTGCGCGATAGGTTCTAGTTCTAAGATTAAAAGGTCTACGTACCTTGTGTACACCTCTTTAGCACATAAACATCTTTTACTGGGGCAGCCACAAGGCATACCGCGGCAGTGCGCGTGGCGGCAGGCGGGCTGCACTTGTCTTAGGTAGTTATGTAGAACCAACGCATTCCAATTTTCCCTTCGTACTTTACGGGCTTAGGACCGTCAAAATATAAAACCGCATTAAAGTGGGTGTTTTCTCGCACATCTTCGCTTAATCCAGGCCGCCCACGTCCATGAAAGCCCCGTGGAGCACCAAACTGCCCAAAATCGCGCCAGTTTTGCACTGCCTTTAAAATCGTACGTGTTGTGGGTACGCTTGGATTAACGAAACCTCGTAATTGTAAGCTTGCTAAACTATTCACTTAGTAAATGCGCACTGTTTCTCGCAAATTATTTTGTCCATTTTTACAACAACAAACACGTAACAAAAACACAAACGTACAAAAAACCGGTAACCTTTTCCTCTCGTGCGCTCAGAGTTCGTGCCTTTACTTGTCTGTGCTATCTCAATCTAGTCAACGATATAAAAAATAAAAGCTAGGAGTAGGAGTGAATATCTTTTAGTAGGTAGGTACATACATGTCTAATGAATGTACTAACTATGCATTTTTGCGATAGAACGTGTGTAATGATTTTACGATGCATTAGAGCAGTGAAATTAGATTGATGGATACAACCTATCGTGCAAACTAAATGTGAATAGGACTTTCAATTATTTTTTTCTTTTTTGATGATTGAGTTACCTTAAAGTTTTCGAGTTTGTAGATTAAATAGGCTTTGTATTTAGTCGGTAGTATGCCCGTCAATTCCTAGAGGAAAATTGGAATGTATTTGTTGTACGTAGGATCCATAAGGCACCCCGCCACAGATTAAGTAATGTTACTATGAGGCTGCGCGCGACGTTGCGGGTCGATGACCGCGGCGGCCGCTATGTAGGGTACCGATTAGGTGTTATAAAAGCTTTTAAAACAGATGGACGCAGACCATTTTATTTTTAATGCCAAATAAACACGTGCGTTAGAATCTATTGCCTAAAGTGAAAATTTCATAAATATTTAATTTTTCAAAAATTAAGGGCGGATTTTTTTTAATTTTTTTCTGTGTTCATGAGTCGAACTTGCATCGCATCTGAAAGTTTGGTTCTTCATTTTTGTTGTACCTTGTATATTATAAAAGGACAGTGTTCGTTTGTATGTCCAGCCTTTTCTCCATGACCATCCACTACCACCCACTTGTGGTTGCGGTGGTAGAAGGCCCTACGTGTGCACTTGTAAGTAAGGGAGCTTGGTTGCTGTAGGTGGAAGGGGGTGGATGTGGGTGGTAAAAATGCGTAATGAGATATTTCTATCCTTTTCTAACACATTGTACAACTCATATAAGTTCGGGACAGTGCTGAATGGCATAAATTACATTAGTGCGTGATAATATCGAGAACTTTTCTACAATATTTCACGACTATTCCAGAATATTCTAGAAAATTCCAGACTTTCCAGATTTTCCAGAATGTTCGAAGATCGTGAATAGTCGGAAATAATATAAAAAATTTAAAATGATGTTCTATGATCTTTAATCGAATTAAAATATTGTAGGATCGTTTATCGTCGTCCTGAAAGATCTTAAACGTTCTAGAATGTTCTTAAATACTTAAAAGATCGAGAAAATTCTAAAATATACTCAAAAATTAAAAATGTTGTAGGAAAGTCAGTCGTCTTCCTGATAGCTCTTAAACGTTCTAGAATGTTCTTCAATGTTCCAGAACGATCTGTAGAGTAAAAAATAATCTTAAAATTTAAAAATTATCTAAGTTTTTTGGTTTGTCATCGTTTAGAATGCTTTCAATCGTCCTGGAATGTTCTTCAATGTTCCAGAACAACCTAAAATTTCTAAAAAATCTATTATTTTTCAAATGATGTAGGATGGTCGTCCTAAAAGATCTTAAACATTCTAGAATGTTTTTAAATGTTTAAAAACTAACTAGAAAAGACATAATAATCTGCAAATTTAAAAATCAGTTAGAGTAATCTGTCGTCTTAAAGTTTTAGAATGTTCTTTAATGTTCGTAAATAGTCGGAAATAATTTTAGAATTTTAAAATGATGTAGAATGTTCTGTAATAGTCTAAAACGCTTCCAAACGTTCTAGAATATTCTTTAATGTTCCAGAAGATCTAGAAATTCTGAAAATAATCTATAATTTCTAAATATGTAGGATTGTTTATCGTCATCCTGAAATCTCTTAAACGTTCAAGAATTTTCTTAAATGTTTAAAAACGATCTAGAAAAGTAGAAAATAATCTCAAAATTAAAATATGATCTAGGATGGTCTGTTCTTTCAAACGTTATGGAATGTTCTTTAATATTCCAGAACGATCTAGAAATTTCGGAAATAATCTATTATTTTTAAAATAATGTGGGATCGTTTATCGTCGTCCTGAAAGCCCTTAAAAGTTCTAGAATGTTCTTAAATGTTTAAAAACGATCTAAAAAGCAGGTGGGCGGGACATATCTGGCGAAGAACCCTTTTAACCGCTATATTAAGAATACGATGTGCCTAATTCCCTTAGAGTATCTAGAAAGGGAGTTGCCAAGCGCTACTTTTAGTACTAAATGATTCTGCCAGTTTTCGCGGGAGGCGAGGTAGCACGGTACAGCACACATTTACATAATCACGCACACTAATGCAGAAAAATTAAGCGTCCCTATAAACGCACACGCAAGTAAAAGCTGTACACAAACACAAAACAAGCACACAATTAAAGAATTACTGTTGTTACACTATTGTTTAGTTACACACTAACACAAAAAAGTAGTGATGAACGACACCGAAAAAATGAATGATTTCAAATGAATGAAATCAGGGTTGTACCAAATCATATACTTTTCCTTTTTATATAGATTTGTAGGGCGTAATCTCTTTAACTACTAAATCGATTTTAAAAATTATTCTACGAATAGAAAGGTGCACTGTTGTTAAGTAACACAAGGCTATATTCTATCTACGCAAATAAAACCGTCCGCAGTGCGCTAATAGTTATTGTATGTACCTCTACTTACATAATTACAACAAATATTACGCAATTAAGAATCTTAGGGTTCTAACTTAGAACATCTTCATAGAAATCGGTTCAGTCTTAGAATCTTAGAACTTCTAAGACTGAACTGATTTCGATGAATTTTTCATGAATGCATTATTTTGATAAATATTTTGTTTCTTAATTGGTGTGGTGGGGTGAGAAAAATAAAGAGCAGGCGAAGAATAGCGGCTGTTAGCAAATGTACTGCCCCTCGCGGATTTGTATGGCTAGGAATTAAAAAAAGAAAGATATTGTGGTGTTTAATATAAATGTATATTACATAATTTTTACACTATTGGTTTTTAATATGGACAAATTTATTGTAAATGTGACGTACACATTTCTTTGGATCTGTTTTTTTCATAAGAAAAAAGATTCTAGTATCTGTATACTTTTGCATAACCATTCTTCCTAATTCCATATTGTGATTGACGAAATCATTATCGTATACGTGATTTTGAAACTATATAACGTATATAGTACAATAGACATGTAGATCAATATTTGGAAATAAGTCCTTTACTTGGAAATAGTTCAATGATTTTGAAACTATATACGTTGTAGTAATTTATTTAAGCACTAGGAGCATCTTTGTATTATAAATTTAATATAATATTCAATCATTAATTACTTGTACTGTATTGATATTTCAATCCACAGTCTATTTATAAAGAACTAGCTATGCACCGCAGTTTCATCCAAGTTGTGATGAAAAAAGTAGCCCATGTCGCTTGATAGTGACATGGGCTACTTTTTTTCATCTTACATACTACACCAGCTGTACAAAAAATCACGTTTGTATGTTTCTGCGTTCAAAAGTACAGAGCAAATAGCAATAAACAAACGACACAGCACCACCAAAATTTTAAGGGAGCTCCATAAATCGACATGTGGAAGGCAGAATGACAGAGACAATTGCAGCAAATTAGTTTTTATAAACAGACACAAATGACTGTTCATGTACCTCGGACTGCGTACGCTCGGCTACTCCAGTTCTGAATGCTCCAAGTAATGTATTCCCGATAGAGATCCTTTACCCGTGTTTCGTTAACTAATTTGAAATGATGTTGTATACATACATTACGAGTCCAATACAGAACCTCCTTTTTTTAAATCGGTTAAATATGGGTACAAAAAACACATGGCATTTTATTCATTCCATCATTCACTCAATCAATTTCATCCAACTAGTCCCCAGACTACGCCTTCTACCAAGGAATTTATACTCACATTACTCACCTACACCCTCTACCAAGACGTTGGCGGCTTATTAAAACTGTCGCAACTGCTATTCCAATTGAATCTAAATTAAACAATATTACAAAAAAACAATTGACAAAAATATCACTTATTTGTGATAGGAAATACCGTGGTACCTTAAGTTTGATGTCTCTGATTGTCTTTTACACCGTAATACCGCACAATTCACCATTTTCACTGAACACTACTTCGCGACACGAAACGACAGCTAATGGTCGCGGTTACGAGTGAAGTAGTTTTATAGAACGTGTATGGCCATATGGCCGGCAGAGGGGGGCGCCTTGCGTTGACATCTCCGTTCTAGATACTCTAAGCTAATTCCTATCGAGTGTGTCATTTGAGGCCCGAGGTGCAGCAGAGGGCCTTAAAACACACGAGGTAAGAATCTCACTTTCTGCCGAGTGATACATAGTGCTTTATACTCACAGAAATCTAATAGGGAAGCAGAAACAACATTTCTAAAACTATGCGTACCAATTACACCTACATACAAATCACATGGACAATCTATGGGCAGAACTCAGGGACACGGGTGCGGGGGCATTACAACTGTGGCATTATAATCTATTCCGATAAATATACTGCCACATTAACAAATAAATAAACACAGGTTGTATGTTCTTTATTGTTAAACAAAATACTTGTTTTAATGATTTCTTTCCGTTGAATTGCTTTGCTTAGCATTAAGTTTTATTCTTAAATCACACATACACTTTTAAAACAGCTGGAACAAGGCTGGACCTTGATGCGGCCCTTGAAAATCATACAAGTCTATGAAAAGTCAAAACAAAGCAACAATGTTTAAAAAACTGATAAATGTTATTACAGGACTATTTATAAGCGACCTTAGTACATGTTTTACGAGATCCTAGTCATAGAACAGTTAGTCACTGTATAAATAATACCGAATTATCGCCAAATATCCACACAGTAATCCAAAAACAATTTAAGATATTGTAAGGCACAACAAAACTTACCGATAAAAAGTAATTTCGGGGATTTTCCAATACGATGCCTTGCCACACAAAGGTGCACTACACTTCGCCATTTATTTCAGTCTTTTTCGAACATATTTCACGAGTTTCATATAAAATAAAGAAGTAACAACACGCACAATACTTTCATAACATGACAATTGGCTGATATTTGTCGTTTGTTGCTTAGCAACATGTCATGGCAATTTGCTTCACCTTCAGTTTTGTCTATGGTGAGTTAGCGTTGTTACAGTAAAAAGAGGTGAGATAGGCTTATTCATTTTTAGTTAGAGAGAAAGTGACCAAAACATGATTTGATCATTTTCTATGTAATTGTGAAAATATGTTTGGTCTGCTTTAGGCGCAGCGCAGCTCTACCATGTCTGTGTTTATACTACACCTCCGAGGAAAATAAAAATCATAATAAATATTTTATTTCTGGCGGTGTCATAAAACTTTCATTATCACTCGACGACAGTCTGTAGAATTAATTAAATTGCCTACACCAAGTTCAAAATTAGAAGAGCTTCCCGCGCCAGCCTTTATCACTTGGGTTCTTTTTTCAAAATATTGTTCGGAAATCGGAAGAGGCAAGCGGACTTGGAGTAAACACTTTTTGTCGTTTGACCTATTATGAAAATAACCATAGCTACCGGCCGATTTTTTAGGAAATTGAAAAAAAAAACGTTAGAAATGGATTTCCATACAGTTTTCCCTCCCGCTAAAACGCTTGAGAAATGAAATTCCATAGAGTTTTTACTCCCGGATTCCTATACGCCTGCAATGACTTACTTTCTATCTTATATTTGGAAAAGGAATAGGCTACTTTCCGAGCAGGTGTAGTATAAAGAGTTTTGCGCGTCAGTACTATTTCCCCATAGAATTATGCCTGAAGGTATAAGCGTCTCTCCGTATGCGGCTATGGCAGGAAAACTACTGGTTGAATGTACAGAGTGAAGCCGAAAGAATAAATTTGCTACGAACAGGAATTGATTTGCACGAGTTCGAAAAATGTAAAGCCTTTTGGCCTATCCTCTCTCAGATGAGGCCATGATCACTTTGATCAAATCCTCAATAAATAACGATAAAAAAATACTAGTTTTTTATTAATCTTTAAACCCTTTTTATATATAAATAAGGATTAATAGTAGTTTTTCCACCAATTTCCTGCCATAGTCGCATACAGACAGACGCGTTATACATACCTATAACGTCTGGATAGCATGATATTGTCGCGAGTAGACTGTGGACTTTGGCGCGAGTACATACCTACATACTCGTATTTGTGCGAATGATCCAAGAAAACAAGGTCTGGCACTCCGGGAGTGAGACTTGCGACGTCATAGTCCAGTTCCCACTTTATTTCAACAAAACGTATAATTGGGAAACAACTGTGATAGATAAGGGTCAATTGAAAAATCAATAAAATGAAGACAGACATTTATTTTTACTGTTCACTTCATTTATTTTAAATCTCGCTAATAATGCAATTCTCTCAGGCAATCTTACGTACTTAGTGTACTTACCTTGGTACTTAATAAGTCAGTGAACGAAAACAAATGTAGATAAAAATTACATAGGTCATATTTTTTTAGAAATCACTGTAGTCTAGGCTAGGTACGAACGTTGGGACGAACGGATATCCCGTCAAAGACTTTAAATTATTATTCTCCTATTTGTCCCGCCGTTATGCTTAGGCACCATGACCTTCTAAGTTACAGCAAATATAAAAAAATTACACAAATGTCAAAAATTACAGAAAATGTCAAAATATGAGATTTATAAATATAAATACTTACCTACATTATTATGTTACGTTACGTATCGTATATATGTACATTATAGATTCTGTAATTTTTTACATATTCTATAATTTTTTACACTTACTGACATTTTTTGACTTTATCTAGGTACACAGAGGCCCTTTATGAGAATTAATCTAAAGGCGAGAGCTACACATAGCGGGTATCATCCTTGGTTGCACAATATGATACACCCGAAGATGATATCCGCCAGGTGTAGAGACTATTGCAAAGGAAAATGAAAATACGAAAAAAGCCATGTTATTGTGGTGAATGGATGTACTGGGTAATTGGGCTATGGGGAGACTATGGACGCCTGCCATAAACATACTCTCAATACTGTTACAAGCGGCAGACGGTGGCTTGCCGAATGCTGGATGGGTTCCTCAAAATGTTGGCGTAAATGCCGGTAAAGGAACAACAAACGACTGAGGGGTGTCGAGAGGTGCGGCCCCGATTTCACCATCACGAAGACACGTGAGCGAGCTTCCTCGTCTTCCCCGGGAGCACTCGGTATACCCGTTATTTTTGTTTATTATTATGTTTGTTAGATGAGTCAAAACAGCAACATCAAAACACGAGCTAATGTGATAAATAATTGGTAAATACAAAACCACATAAGTTGTTTTATCAGATTCATACAGCTAATACAAGGGGCTCGGGGAGTTTCGATTTTACGCTACTGGTAACACCAGAAAATAGATTCTTCTTTTCATTCGCCGATAGCGATGATGACGTGTAAGTGTCACCCACGTGACCATTGTGTCTCGGAATGGCATACTAAAGATGCGCGACTGCGAATTATCTGAGTAGTCGAATGATCTACATCAGGGATCCCCAAACTATTTTGGACAAGTGACCCCTTTCCCAAAATGAACTGTTACCTCAGACCCCCATGGCCAAATTACCTACTTTTAAGATCAACCTCCTTATTCATAATGGTCCGCTAACTTACAACAGCTGCTACAGAGTGTTATTTTTCATTCTGACTTAGTTTAATAGAAGAAAACAGAGTGAGAATTAGCAATGCAGTGGAAGGGAACCTATCTTTAGTTTCTTCCTATTGATACAAAATCCCTGGTTCTAAAGGTACCAATTGGAAAACTTTTCACTTGGTTAAGTGAGTAAAGTTGACTTCATTTTCTCATCAAAATTTAACAAAATAAAACTTCATACAATTCAGTAAATGTCAATTTTAATTTATAATGATTATTACAAATTAAGTACTTAAAGAATCTTAAGTAGGTAAGAAATTATATTTAAAAAAGTATTAATTCGCAAAGAGAAAATAAAACATTCAGTGTGATGGATGAACCTGGTGACTATCTACCAATCTAGCTACATCCGGTTCAATATTGGTGAGTTGCAGCCTTAAATCTCCACGTTCGTTGATTTTCAAACGGTTTCTTTGTTTCGTCAAAATGTTTGTTACCACACTGAAGCTTTTTTCAACTAAGTATGATGATGGAAAAGCGATAAGGTATTTTTCAGCAATCTTCCACAATGCAGGATACCGTATTTCAATGTTGCGTTGGAACCAGAACTTCTGAATCAGCATCAGAATCAATAACTTTATTTCTTTAGGCTTACAAAATAAGCACTTAGACAAGTCAATTTTTATACTATAAACATAGTTATTAATATCAAATAAGAAATAAGGTGTTATTGATATTCTCTTCACTTAAATTTTTTGTCCACTAGTGGAAGAAGTGAAAAAGAAACCACTAGCACATTTATAATATCACTTAAGTGTCTAATACATTGTTATTTTGCCTATCTAAATCTAAATTTAATGCGATTTAGATACATGTCAATATTTCTATAAAGCTAAACAGAACAATGAATTTCTTACATACTATTGACAGTGCGGAACGGAGCGACATCTGGCCAAACATTAACATAATTGATGTAATCATCTATGGAGTAAAAGGCCTTCCTGGTAAGATTTTGTTTAATGAACTGTTTAAATTTACGAATAGGGAGTTCAGTTGATTCAGATGGAAGCTTATTATAGAAGCGCACGCGATTGCCCATAAATGATTTCCCTACTTTTCGTAATCTATATGCTGGGATGTGTAATTTGCTTTTGTTTCTTGTATTTCTATTGTGAACATCACACTTTTTCAAAAAGCTATTTCTATTTTTGTGCGTATACATTAGATTTTCATAGATGTATTGCGATATTACTGTCAAAATATTTATTTCTTTAAATAATTCCCTCAAAGAGTCGCGTGGCTTTAATTTATAAATTGCGCGTACAGCCCTTTTTTGAAGAACAAAGATAGTCTGGATGTCAGCTGCCTTTCCCCAAAGCATCTGATAGCCTTGGTTGAACTTCTGCTTAAGCTCTTCGTCTGTGCTGATGGTAATCAACTCTTCTTGCATTATCACATTGGCTTCTTCTATGGCTTTGGTATTGTACGGATTTATTATCCATTGAGGAATTTGTAAATTTAAAAGATCCTCAAACCTCTCCGTAAAATCTTTGTGTAATGCGTCCAAGTGAGTGACATATAATAAAATGTCATCATCTTGAAGCATTTCTGGTAATTTTGACAAATGCGGAACTGCTAATATTCTTTTCTTCCTACATTTTGTTTATAAAGGATTAGTTTACCCACGAATGCCGATATTATTGATTTTGTTTTAATCAAGTTAAGATCGTCACCATGCAGCTGCAAATTAACTTTGTTGAACATTCCAAAGATATAAGTAATAAATATCTGTTTTACGACTGTTCAGATTATCTTTCAGATTTGGATCTTTTTCTTGTAAAAACTCCAACACAGATTCAAAAATAGCTGAAAATCTTTCTAAGCAAGAACCTCTTGATAGCCAGCGAACTTCAGTGTGCAGAAGTAATCGAGTAAAGACTTCGTCGTTTTCCTCACTTAGCTGAGCAAATAACCGAGAGTTCAAAGAATTGCTCCGAATCTTGTTTATAGCATTTATTACATATTGTAAACACTTATGCAATCTAGGACTCAGCTTTTTTGCTACTAAATGCTGCCTGTGAATCACGCAGGGCAGCACGCTGTGAATGACCAGTACATCAGGCAGTTATCGCTTTAAGTGAGCTATAAAACCACGATGACGACCAACCATAGACGGTGCACCATCAGTCGCAACAGAAACAATGTTCTTCCATGGAATAGCTTTGTGAGTAATAAAATGTTCCACGGCCTGAAAAATCGATTCTCCTCTGGTATTAGTCTCTAAATATGTAGCAAAAAGCAGTTCTTGGCACATATTTTTATCTTTGGTATATCGAACATATCCTAACAACAGAGCTTCATTGCCGGGTAATGTAGACTCGTCCAACTGGAGAGAGAATCTGTTGGTCTGTAAGAACTTGCATAAAATGTTTTCCACATCGCGTCCCATCTCGTCTATACGTCTCTGAACGGTGTTATTGCTCAAAGGTATTCTCTTTAAAATATCATGTGTGGGTTTGTGCAATACATTGTTAAGGATGTCCGCAATGGCTGGTAAGATAAGCTGCTCTCCAATTGTGTGGGGTTTCCCCGACTTCGCTATTAGTAAAGATATATTATAGGACGCTCGTAAACCATCATCGTCTTTAATAGATGATGACGCAAACATCGATCTTATGGATGGCCTTTTGTCTAGTTTTTCTTTACGTGCATGAAAAAATGACTAGTGCTTACTTTTTTTATCAGCATGTACTCTTGATAAGTGGTCATCCATTTTCGAAGGCTTCATGGCATTGTTACTGAATACTTTTTCACATATGAGACACATCGGCAAGTGTTGATTTGATGGAGATGCAATAAATCCGAACTTCAAGTAGTCCAAACTGTATTGTCTGCATTTTTTTTTTCGTGTCCGCTATCATTAAACTCTCAGTAATCCTGGAAATAAAAAAAATAAGAAACTACCTAAATAAAAAACAATAATAAACTGTTAAATTTGCACACTATCTTATTTTTATCACACCCAGGTAATGGATGCTTGTTAGGTATTACTGACTTACTCATTGATAAACTTGGATACCTATATTAGGTAAGTAACTATAGTAGGTAATTAGGTATAGAAAATTTGTATTAAACCAAAGCAACTGAACACTTCAAAGTTTAGGTACCTACTTAACAACTTAAGTGTAAGTAATTTTTACAAATACTTTTATAACTATGGTAAACACAACATATTTTAAATAGGTAGGCTATTTAAAATATGTTGTGTTTACCATAGGGCAAAAAAAAATTACATTCAAATACTAAAACAAATTAAACTAGTAAATTTTTACAATTGAAACAACTGAGGCTACTGCAAACTGTTTCAAACAATCTACAGATAGCTCAATTGATCACTATCACACAGTGGGGCAATGCAATGCTGATGCGCTGTGCCGCA
Organism: Eupithecia insigniata; assembly: GCA_947859395.1. Lineage (NCBI taxonomy): Eukaryota > Metazoa > Arthropoda > Insecta > Lepidoptera > Geometridae > Eupithecia > Eupithecia insigniata. Next base: position 97,070 of record OX402019.1, read on the forward strand.
TAAAAACTGTTTGGTACTTACCCTGTTAATTTTTCATAAATAGCCTTTTGTAAATTCTTTTTCAGACACTTGTCGCTTTACTTCACTTAATTTAGCTATGTAATAACTTTGTAATCTCTTGAAATAAATGATTACTTATATGATTTATTATCGTTCAAGCTCCAACGAATTTCAAAACGCAAATGAACTTTCAACCTAAGGGCAAGTTTGTTAAATAATAAAATATCAGGAACATGTTTGGACTTCAACTTGATCATGAATTCGTTCGTGTTAAATCGCGTAAGCGTCAAATAGAGAACAAGTCAAAACGCGCCTGAAAGACGTACGCTCGAACTCATTGTCTTGCACAAACTTGTCCACACTGAATTGCCGAGTTTTTCATTTTGTACGAACTTGAGACTTTACATTAGTTAGGTACTACAACAATGCTATTTCCTACAAAAATATTAATTATTCTTAGTTCACGTAACACAACATACACAATTCAGTACCTACCTATCTTGAAAGTTTTAAATTAAATAAGAACTTGTGTTAATTTAATAGGGGTCGGTTTTTAGACCTCGTCGAAGACCCCCAAAATCAGTTTTCGTTTATGTCGACCCCTAGGAAACCACTTTGGGAATCCCTGATCTACAATTACTAATTTCCTCTTTCGACTTGAATATTAGTAATATACTAATCTTCAAAGTCGAATGAAACTACTAATTAGTAGTTACGAATTGATCATTCATGGCTCCGATTCGACTTTGTTAGTCGACCGATGGTTTTGAGTGATTGGAATGCATGAATTATTCGTCGCTCATGCGGAGATTGAATGAGCTGATTAGTACCTAACTAATTTTATCATTCTTGTGCGGTTGTTATGATTGTGAATATTTTCAAGTATAACATTTTAGCTTTTAGTGTAAATGTTATAGTGTGGTGGACAGCTGGTAGTCTATTAGGTTGAATCCGGTAATTTACGTATTACAGATACCCAGCTATCTACCATTATGAGTTCAATAATACCTTTTATTTATGTTCAAATATTTTATGTTAAGGCGTTTCCTTGACCAAAACTAGCGCCGCCACTTATTTTATCGTACGTTATATAAAAGAATTTTCAAAAATTCCTCTGCCAGTTTGTGATACCTAGGTATCATTAGCATTTTTAATGCATCTGTAATAGTTTTATTTTGTATTGTTTAGGAAGAGATGCGAAGTTGCACTTTTTGGCCACCAAACTCTGTTTTCGCATCTCCTCCTTCCTCGTAAACTTTTACCTGTGAAGAGTTGGGTGGCGGCAGCGAAAGCACCCGGAGTCGAATGATATATAATGTATAATACTATATCTCTCTAACTAAGTCCGCTCCCGGTCGACTTCACTATCCACGTCGAATAACGAATCGAAAACGACTCCGGCAGTCGAACGAACGACTCGCGATTACTAACCAAATTAGTTACTAATTTGCTCTAGTCATTCGAATGACTTGTCAAGTCGAATAATTCGAATGAAATCATTCACAGTCGCGCATCTTTATGCCATACCTACCTGGCGAAATACATGTTAAAGGCTCATGTCGTGGCACTCACCTAGATAGTCAGTGATGGCCTTGAGAGTGAGGTCTGTGTGCGGGCGCGTGCTGCGGTCGAAGGCCGGCAGGTCGGAGGCGCGCACGCGGCCCCGCAGCGCCTCTAGCTCCTGCAGCAGCGCGCGCAGCTGCCCGCACACGCGTCTCGCCGCCACCTGCTCGCCGCGCACGCGCCCGTACGAACCGCTCTCACTGTACTGACCACACAGACACACAATTACGTTAAATCGCATTCACGTTTGAGACCCGTTCGGGAGGAGGAGCGTCATTCGTGCACTAGAAAAAGAGTGTGTGTAGGTAGCATTCCACTCGTACACATAGTTGTAAAATTTTCACATTCACTGCACAGTCTTAGAGGTGCGACCTGCACGCGCCGGCGGCGCCGACTCATTGGTCTTCAAAGCAAAATAATGTGCTTCATGGGCATTAATGTTCAAAACTCACCTGGTTTAACCACACTTATCAAATAAATAGTTTGACAGTGACATAACAATTGCAAAAATAACTAACAGCATCTATTGAGTTCTGAGGTTACTACTACTGTACTGAAGTGTACTGACTGGGCGGTTGCGGATTGAGCCCCATATGTATTAAAACAAAATTGTTTTTCAAAAAACATGTTGAATGTGATGTTATAGAATTGTCCAGCATTATTGATTTATTTTATTTATTTATTTAATTATGTAAAAATCAATAAGACAGAGCAGTATCATCAAAGTTATCATGATCATTTTAATTATTATGAAAGAGTTCACAGGAACCAGCTCCGGTTAATCACAAAAGGAAAATTAATAAAATAAATTATGTATATGAGCTGTAATATTATATTGTGTTTATTAATCATGTAATAACCTTTAAATTTTTAAATTACAGGCTGAAACATAAATAAATCACTATAATTAATATTATGTGGCAATAATTATTTTTCCAAGATCATCCCAATATCAACATTTGATCTTAAACACACTACACACATATCTACTACTTTTAATGAGATTGAATTTTTATAGGTAGATAGCTAAATAAATAATAGATTCAGACTTTGCGGAAATCCATTGCACAATATTAGAATGAAAAAATATTTAGTAACAATTCCGCGTATAAGGTAGCTTCATTTACATGATAGTTTCAAACATGCAGGTGGGACATGAAGACTTTACACTTTGTTGCTGTTTGTTTTTATGTTATCTTATGTTATGGTTATGACTGTTGGCTGGCAGATAATACCAAAGGACACTAAAATAAATATGTGTTCTTGGAATAAATATGCAGTTTATTTAATTATGATGGCATACAAAAATTATAAAAATTGCCAAAGTCCTGGATGTCCCAAATACACAAACATACATCTTTTTTGAAAAACGCCCAAATACCTACAGCTCAATAGTAACTTTAAAAATGCATCAATGACGGCTTGCAAGGGAATAAATGAAGTGATATTCAAAGATGTTTTGGTATAACATTGTAAGCTCATGTTTTTACACCGAAAGTTTGCGATCCGTTGTTCTTGTTCAAGCCAAATTCTAAAACGATTTATAACTCTATAAATAGGTTACGTTGAGGTGTGACGTTGAATACCAGGAAATTACGCGTTACCTGGCTGCGAGTTATGTAGTTCAGTTCTACTACCTATAGTGGCATAACACTTTAACAGATTTAGGCAGAACAAAGGAAATAAAACAATCAAATACATACTTTGATAATATTAGCCTTGTGTTGTCTCAAGAGTTCTAGATGGTGTGGAATAGCTACTTCGTTGAACTTAGACAATGAAAGTTCAACTCTTTTCAAAGGTAACTTGTCTGATTCCTCCATATTTATAATTAAATAATGCACAAATCACTAAAAACCGAGATCACATTGATAGAATAACAAAAACAAAGACAGATGACTACTATCAAAATAGCACAGCTGATGAGCTGACTATTACATGACATTCTGCCAAAACAAACTATCAACGTTACATACATACAACCAAATCAAACGTCTTAGTCAATTTTTGAGGAATTGGGGGCTAACTTCACACTAAACATTTCGGGGGCGATAAATCGATCTAGCTAGGATTCATTTTTAGAAAATGTAGTTTTATTCGGTTTTCATTCATCAGTTTTATCGATAGGGCACTCCCATAGACAAGATTTCAACGCTACAAAGCCTTCATGTATCATGTATGACAGTTTTTTTTATTTACTGCACATACTCGGTTATGACGTCACAATGAGGGAGAAAGGAGGATGTCAACTAAGAGTGCATTCCGAATTACGATTACAGCGCTGATAGCGATCATAAAAATATTTTGCGTTCCAAATTAGATATCACGATATTGACAGTTGAGTGCTAACATTAATTCGGAACACTTATGAGCGCGCTCACGGTCACGTGTCGTGTCGTGGTGTCAATGTCAATATCTCATTGCAATACAAAAAGAGATCATGACACTGGCAGAAAAGTGGCAACCCAGACACATATTGCCAATAACAAAGAAGTCAAGTCAAGAGATCATCAAAGTTATTCTCCGACCGTTGATTTGGTCTTCTATATTTATTTCCATTTCTTTGTAAAAATTTGCAAACGAACGTTTTGTTGAAAAAACCCAAAGAAAAACAGTTAGTAAACAAACCCAATTGTCAGATTTGACAGCACGCTCACAGAGATTTCAGTTTGTAGCATGGTCGTTGATATCGCAAAATGGCGCATGTAATGATGTCATCTATGACGTCACACGGGACAACGTTGTCGCGCTCACGATAATACGGAACGCGTGTGAGCGCGCTGATATTGATTTTAGCGTAATTCGGAATGCACCGTAAGATCCGAGGCTAAGATAGATGAACCCATAGAGTAAATATGTAGGTAGGGGTAGCGTAAGTCATTTCCGGTCTTATATCTATGTATCACCATAATTGTCATGTATCTTTGTCTCTCCGTTGGAGCCAATCCAAGCTATGAGTAAAAGAGATAGATGATGTACGTATAGCTATGCTGCACTGTCGGTGTGAATCGTGTCAGGTACTGACACAGTAGTTTGCTCTAAAGTTGTGGTCAGACTGATGAACTTTATTAAAATTCTATGAAATTACTGCGTTTTACTTAAAACTTTGTTGAAAACGTGAAAATATGTCGTGTTCCGCTGTGTACTGTCCTTCAAGAAGCACAAAAGGTGGAGTAAAATTCCCGGATTTGTCATTACATACGTAAGTTTTTCGCTCAGTATAAATTCTAAAATAATTATGTTTATTACTAGAAATCTGTAGTAACAACATGTTAACAATCTAGTTCATGTGTTCCTGTGAGTTTAGGATACAAATAATGTCCAAAAGCACGAATAATTAGCCGAGATAATTTTTGCATCTGTGCTAGTGATGAGCTTACAGTCAAATTTAGTTTTCGGGTTATTCCGCATTCTTCCCACTGGTTTCAGCCGAAACTGACCCGAATCAGGATAATAAAATTATATGCTGATTTCAACATTTCTTACACGAAAGTAATATCTTTCACACTCTTGATGTGAATGTAGAATCATGATACATTGATTATTATTTTTCCGTAGTATTTATTTAACTAGTTTATGTAACTCAAAGTACGAGGAAAGTAGAAATACACAAGATATTAACTTTAATAACCTGGAATTATTTTCACGCGGTTTCTTTCCGTAAGTTTTCGTTCCAAAAGTCATGTAATTTGATTTTAGTTATAAAATCAATTTTTCGTAGGTACATAGGTATTTATTTTGTTTATATTCCGTTTATTGAGGCACAAACATTATACAATATCCTTAAAATTAACAATATATAATATCTATGTATACATCAATCAAGATTAGTAATTTACGCAAAATAAGTCCTCATAGCTTATTCATTAGACTCCCTGAATGAAGGATGTTTCACACCCGTGACTACCAGTTTATAGTGTCAATTAGCGCTTTAGACTATATAACAACCTCTTTGATACTAACCTAATCCTACCTTTATGCAAACATTCTTGTTCGTTTGTATGGCGCGCTGTGAGCTAAGTCTTATCACGTTGATAGACCTTTGATCACAATCTCACCTGATGGAAAGTGTCGATTTGGTGTATCGGAAGGTCTAGAATGGTGGGTACACAGGTACGTAAGTACATGCTCAACGAGCATATTTCATCCGAGCAGGGCTATCTATAAACATGCTCGACCCTGCGTCTACACATAAAAGCATTCTCGAAGAACATATTTAGTGTGCATTGAAACTCTTTGAGCATCGGACGATTCGTTGTTGTGTTTAGTGGGCATCGCCAGCTACATTTACTGTCGGGGAAAAAATTTAAACAACTAATTTAATTACAATTAATCTCTAACGTCCCATTGTTGGGCAAATCCCTCCATGAATTACGACTATGAGCCAGTTGGGCCCACGTTCTATCGAAGGTGTCTAGTTCATCGCGCCATCATTACTTTGGTCTACTGCGACGCATAACGCTGTATTATTTGTTGAATTAAAAATTTATGAATTAATTAAAATTGTTGATTAAATAAATTTATATATTAATTATTCCATAAATTTTTCCACAAAATCTTGAGAAAATGAACGCAAGTCCAACATTATAGCTGTGCACTAACACCTTATTCACAAAAATATCAATCACGACTAACATACTCGACGTCGTGGCTACATACGAGAGTACAAACATTTTTGCTTCGAACATTGTGCTAGAATTATTTACGTTTGAATCTTGTTCGAATCGAACATTTTGGTTGGCTTCGAGGATTTGCCTTGAGTCTTGCATGGTCCACACGTTCGTACTTGCTCGGGATCTATTTATTTATTTAATTATTCATTCACAAATCAGATAAAAATCAAATTATATATAAACTTAAAGTACTTTTACAATTTTGATCTAGATTTAAATCAATTATGTGAACATAGAAAATTAGTGTTGCATGCAGTAGATTTAAATTACCCTAAGACGTAAAAAAGAGAAAGACAGTAACAAACATTGTTACTGAATTGATAACATAACAAGATTCTTTTTATGCACCGCTTAAATCTAAAATGGTTGTTATCAAAAATATCTATGTCATTTGATTTAGCTATTTGTTATACAAACGACACACGATTCTTTGTAGGGGAATATTGTAAGAAACATTGTTTGAGTACACTTTGATTGAAAATATTTAGGGCGAACGGAACCTGTATTTTGTGTTTATGCTGACGGACGCTAATAATTCGGGGCAATCTATATGGGAATGAAGTATTTTGTGCAGGTACATAAGATTAATATAATCTCTTCTAATAGATAAGGAGTCAATTTTGAAGTGTTTACATCTGTTTTCATAACCCGAGAGTGAACGACCCAATTTATGAAGAAATAATCGTGAGGCATCTATTATGAATGGCATCATAATAGTAAACGCTGCAGATATGTGTGGCGCTCCTCGCGCTAACGTCAGCGCAGCCGTGCAAGCCCTGGTTGGTGCGTGCCCACCCGTGGACTGCTCCATGAGGATCCGGCCATTCTCTCCCGCCGAGGTTCTGAAGATCATATCTCAAGGGGTGGCGCACAAACCCACCAAAGACATTTATGAGATGTCAATATCGCTACTGTATGCTGCAGCGGCACCATTATCATTTATTCTCGCAGAGCTCTTCAATGCGTGCATTAGGGAAGGGCGATATCCGCTAACAATGAAAAAAGTTCGTGTATCGCCACTGTACAAAGGTAAAGGAAGAAGAGAGGAGGTAAACAGCTACCGGCCCGTCTCTATCATCCCAGGAATAGCTAAAATTTTTGAGCACGGACTCAGTGCAAGAATTACGGAATTCCTCGCGAAGACCAAGTCTCTGTCAGATAGGCAGTATGCGTACCGGGCGGGAAGGTCGACTACAGACGTGGCACGGCAACTAGTGCGGCGCGTGTTGGAGGCTCGGGAGAAGCGGCAGCACGTGGCGGTCGTCATGTGTGACCTGTCAAAGGCGTTCGACGTTGCTGATCACGATGTACTGGCTGCGAAACTAAAACACTACGGATTTAGTGGTCCGTCACTCGCTATGCTAACAGACTTTATGTCTGGTCGTTGTCAGGTGGTTACGGGGGCTGGGGGGAAAGTGGCTTCACAACCACTCGGGACCTCAATCGGAGTCGCACAGGGGTCCTCGCTCTCTAACATCATGTTCTCTCTCCTCCTCAATGACCTTCCTGGATGCCTGGATGCGGCGCATATACTTATGTATGCTGACGATGTAGCCGCGGTGGTCCAGGCGCCCACAATAGATGCATTGGAGGGGAGATTGAGCACGGTGGCAGAGAAGCTCAATAGGTGGTTCAAAATCAATGGTTTCTTACTCAATACCACTAAAACCAATTTTATTCGGTTCAATCTGAGTGGACGTCCACAGAGGCCTTTAAACGTGATGTTGGGTGGTAGAGCTGTCAGCCGGGTTGGATCTGCAACTTTCTTGGGTTTCCAAATTGATGAATGTCTAACCTGGGAACAACATATCGACAAACTCTGCGAGAGATTAGGTCGGGCGTGTTTCGCACTGTGGCGATTGTCCTCGACCCTGGACCAAAATATGGCCAGGAGCTGCTATTTCGCTTCAGTTCATTCGCTCCTTCAGTACGGTGTAGAGCTTTGGGGGAAAGCTGCTGATTGGGAGCGAGTGTTCAGAATGCAGAAGAGAGCAGTGAGGGCAATAGTCCGCGTTCCGTGGGACACGCGCGCCCGCCCTATCTTCAAATCACTAAGGATCCTGACGGTTCCCGGCCTGTTCATTCAGCAAGCAGCTATATATGCCCGTAACCACCTTGCGGAATATCCTAAGCTTGGTGATGGCCACCATTACATGACAAGGAGCAGGCACCGACTGAAGGCCGTGACGCGGCGGCTCCAAAAAACCTCCAAACTGATCCACGTTGTAGGGCCGGCGGTATACAACCGCCTCCCACAGTCAGTCACGAGTGCGGAGTCAATACAATCGTTCAAATACAAATTAAAGAACTGGCTCATTGAGCAAAGCAATCCTTTTACAGGATTGATGAATTTCTGAGATAAGACTGTACTTTATTATTATTCATGTGATTTCAATTATTTATTAATTTTAAATTTGATTCATGGAATAAATGTATTTTAATGTAATTTAATTAATATTCTTATAGAATTATTGTTATTATAGATGTTATAATTAACTATTATATGTATACAAACAACTTATACTTATGTATAATAAGGATTGACGTGTAATAATTATTTTACCAATAAATGAACATGAACATGAACATCGATCCTTTCTTTATGGATGGTGTAGTATGGTGACCAAACAGGACTACCGTACTCAAGAATTGGACGTACAAGACTGTTGAAAAGATGTAATAAGCTGTCTGGTTTTTTAAAACCTTTAGTAATTCTGGCAATGAAACCTAGAATCCGTGAGCTCTTTTCTACAATGTGATCATAATGACCTCTAAAAGAAAGTTCTTCGTCAAAGTATATGCCTAGATCTCTGATGACAGATTTCCGGGCCAGCTTGGAACCATCAATTGAGTAGTCGAAGGTTATCGTACTACGTTTTTTGGTAAATGTGGTGAAAAAGCACTTGGTAACGTTTAAAAACATGCGATTATGTCTGCACCATTTAGAAATAGTGTCGAGATCTCGTTGAATTTTTTCACAGTCATCAATACAACTTATTTTAATAAATACTTTCATGTCGTCGGCATAACAGAGACACTGGGATTCAAGGCTGTTAGCCAGGTCATTAATAAACAATACAAAGAATAAAGGACCCAGATGCGAACCCTGTGGGATGCCGGACGTGATTTGTATAGGAGAAGAAATGTATCCCTTGATTGAACAAGTTGACTTCTATTGCTTAAATATGAGTGAGTCCATCTCAAAAGACTGCCATGAATGCCGTGTTGTGCAAGTTTTGTGCATAGAACAGAGTGGTTAACCTTATCGAAGGCTTTGCAAAAGTCTGTATAGATAGAGTCTACCTGTCCAGACGTATCAAATGCATTGCTAAGGAAGTTTGTGTATACTAGGAGATTGCTGACAGTTGATCTCTGTTTGACAAACCCATGTTGATTGGGCGATATGAGGAGTTTGGTGTGATTGTAAATTTGGTCATGAACTACAGATTCGAACAGCTTAGCGAAGCACGAAAGGATGCTAATGGGACGGTAGTTATCACATTGTCTTATCACCACCTTTGTGAATTGGGACTATAAAGGCTGTCTTCCATTTTGTGGGGAAGATACCAGACGTTAGTGACCTATTAAATAGCAATGCCAACGGAATAGACAGCTGAGGACCACAGTCGATAGCAAATGCAGGCGGGAGACCATCTGGTCCAGCACCCTTCTGACGATCCAACTGTTTCAATTTAGCATCTACATTTGACACGGACACATGTATGGATGATAGCACATCTGCGTTCATGGCAGCAGGTGGAGGTACGTGTGAGCTAGTTGAAACATCTTCGTCATCTACATAAACAGAGCTGAAATATTTATTGAAAAGTTCGCATATCCCTGCGTTGTCTGTAGACTGAAGACCCTCGTAATGCATAACTTGAGGTATGGTCGATGTTCCCTTCTAGTTTTTGACAAAACTCCAGAATCCCTTTACATCATGAACTAGTCCCTCCTCCACCCGAGATCTATAGTCATTGTAATCGAGGGATCGAGCAAGTTTATCGAGTATATACGTACCTGTGTACCCACCGGAAGACACCTATTCACTCTTGTCTTAACGAGACCCAGGTTATAACTGGCCGGAAAAATAGGAGCAGACAAGGTGGATTAATTCGACTTGTAAAATACATAGATACATAAACTATAAGTAATCACTTTTAATATGTTTTTATTGCGTTCACGTAGAAGTTAGTAAATAAGGATTAGCAAGAAATTTCAGGTTTTATAGCAGCAGTTGTCCAAAATGAGAAAGAAACTAAGGCAACGGAAAGCGGAGCAAACCCTAACCCCTTTTTTAGATTTTTTCATCGCGTGTGTGGAGCAAAAAATAGTAAATAATTTTAAACTTGTTTTTGTTGAGCTCCCTTTAATTTTAATATTTATTTTGATAATATGTTATTATATCGGTAAATGGAATACACACAAAAAATGCAGGTTACCTTTTACGAATCATGAGATACAATAAAGCTCGATAGATCGACAGAGAGACAGACAGCGGAGGAAATATGGGACGAATCAGGAATGAAATTGGCATAAAAAATATTTTCCTGATTCGGACTAGTTTGGGCCGAAAACAGTTCGGCTTGACAGCGAAGTCACATCCCTAGTCACGCACGCTATTACAAATCTGCAACAGCACACTAACAAGAAACGGACATGCGTAGAACTGTATCTGGCGGCATCCTCTAATACTTCATCCGAGGATGAACCTATAGACATAAAGTCCATTAATTTTTTTCGTTGATAAAAAGCCGTGACATAAACTGAAAAATATGACTCTTCGTGACATCTATTGAAGAATAATATTACTATTATTTTTTAAATTGGGAGCAACTAACTGCTCTAACGAAACAACAACACTAACTACTCCAGCAGGTGGCGTTGTTAGGCAACACTAAGCCAATGAGTGTTTGGTTTGAGGTTAGACCAAGAAAAACAATTGTTTATTGATATTATTTGTGTCTATTTAACTCAAGTGTTAAATATAATTTCTAAAAAACACAATACACAAAAAAAAACGGTCTACCACAGACATTATTGAACATTGATGAAACTAAATTAATTTTAGATTTGATTTTTACTGACACTTTATATTATGACACTTATTTTCTTTGATAATGTACAATTATTATACATTATATTTAGTTTGACAACGCCCCTGTACAGCAGCACTTGGCACATGTTTGTCTGGTTTTCTTTGTACAATCCCTTATGGTGTTTCCTATGTGAAAAGTTTGTGTGAATATTTTAATATAGATAGAATAAACGACATCAAGTGTAACATGTGTACCTACGGTGGAAATAAATAAATACAAATAAATACAAAATTAAATAAGGAAGCTAATATCGGGGTAAAAAATATTGCTTGGCAACACCTTCCCCACCACAACCTCGTATTCTCTGTCTCATACCCGGCATAAAATTTTATGCCGATTTCATTCCTGATTCGTTCCATATTTCCTCCGCTGTCAGTCTCTCTGTCGATCTATCGAGCTTTATTGTATCTCATGATTCGTAAAAGGTAACCTGCATTTTTTGTGTGTATTCCATTTACGGATATAATAACATATTATCAACTAAATATTAAAATTAAAGGGAGTTCCACAAAAACATGTTTTTTGACCATTTTTTGAAACCATTTATTTATTTGTGATTGTGGTAAAATACATACAATTGATCTTAAATATAGTTTTAGGTCAGCACAATCTACTCTTTCAAGCGTACATAAATATAAAAGCCCCGCAAGTTGATATTGCGATGGAACCTTGTCACAATAACAGCTGCGTGACGTCATCCGTCGCAAAAAAGTACAGATAGCAAAAAAATTTAATAAAAAGTAAATAAGCTAGGGTTATGGGATATTTGTATGTAAACCAGATTGTTATGTAAAAAATGTTTATTTAAAATCTTAGCCTATTTCTTCAATCCCACTCATATTGTCTTCCGAATCAGAACTACTTCCTGTGTCAGTTGTTTCAGATTCACTGTCGTCTGCCGTATTTATGATAAATAACTCGTCAGTTATTCTATCTTTGTTCCAATATTCCTCTTCAAGCCTTTTCACGTAGTTTACTTCTTTTCGCCAGTCATCTGGAGTTATTGATGCCAACGCCTCCAACGTCAGAGATTCAATTCGACTCTCTAACTACTCCACATTCTTTTCTGACACCCTCATTTTGACTAGGTTCCAGATGTACTCAATAGGGTTGAGGTCGCAGTTGTACGGTGGCAATCTAACGACCGTATGGCCATTGTCAGCTAATAACTTGTCGATTTTATAATTTTTCGGCGGTTTGTGTTATTTAATTAATAGATATAGTTCTGGTTTTGTACCTTCGCTGGGAAATTCAATGTTGTGAGCTTGTAGCCACTCAAGCATCACCAGTTTTCTATTATTCATGTTTGGTGGCTTATTCTCTTCCTTACTGTGATAAGGGGCGTTGTCCATCACAATTATGGAGTTGCGTGGTATATTGGGTAGTAATTTTTCTGTAAGCCACTATGCAAAATTCTCCGCATTCATTTGGTCGTGATAATCCCCCGTTTTGGTGTTTGCCTTAAACATTAAAAGGGCATTGTCAACAAAGCCAGTCTCGCTTCCCGCGTGAACTATTATCCATCGGTAGCCGGGGCTGTCGTTCCGTCTCACTGCTACATCGGTTGCTGTTTGCCAACATTTTTTTACTGTGTAGTGCGCGTGTATCTACACGTTTCGCGTACGTTTCGTCAAGATAAATAACAAGTCTTTTGTTAGCACCAAACGAGTCATTTTGTTTCATACGGCGTAAATATTTAGCCCTCCATGCTTTTATTTGGGGTCTTTCAATTAGAACCACTCTTTTTTGGTAACATCGTTTATATTTGTAGCCTAAATCACTTTTAATTATTTTTCTTAATATAGTTTCACTACCAGTATAATTAAGGTCTACTTTTGCAGCCGCCAAGATTTTGCGCATTGTAGGAATTTCTTTTCTCACCGTATACATTGAATGAATGATGTTTCTTAATGCTGTTAGTGAAAATCCGTCGAAATATTCCTTCCTTTGCCTTTTTGCTTTGGTAGGAATTCTCATTTTGCTGCCACTTGCTGTTGCCGACTCATGCTCTCGTCGTAATTTCGTCACAGTATTTTTTGCAAGGCTTGTGGCACAAGCCACACGTTCCGTGACTTTGATAGAATGTTGCAAAATATTCAAAATGTCTATTACTAGTTGCTTCGACATTAAAATGTCCTCAGTAGTGTTCGAAGCACTTTTTAAGGCACAGTTTATATTTTGGATAACTAACTTAGAGTCTTCTTTCTCTTTTTAAAAATAATTGTCCCCTATAATTATCATTTCACGAGCACGACTGTTAATTAATTTCTTACTCATTTTAACGGGTAACAGTTAACAAAACTAAACAACAAAACTCAAAAATAACAATAGAACAGGATAACAAAAACAAAAAGCTATAACAAGTACTCGATGCGCGTAAGCACGTAAGACCCCACTATTATACACCCCTAGATTTGTTGTCTGACTATCTCCATGAGCGAAAACAAAGGGTTAAGATTGGTGAGGACGAGGACATTTGCTATGGGGTTCCACAAGGCAGCGTACTCGGACCGACCCTGTTTCTCGTCTACATTGACGACCTCTGCAGCCTTGAGCTCAATGACGCCAAAATCATCTCTTATGCAGATGATACTGCCATTGTTTTCACCGGCAAATCATGGGACGATGTTAAACAGAAGGCTGAAGATGGACTCTTATCGGTATCTGAATGGCTCAAGAACAATGCTCTCACCCTTAATGTTACCAAAACCAACTTTATGACTTTTTCAATGTATAATAACACACAGCCCCCCCACTGATTACAGTATAAAAATTCACTCCTGCAATCGTAACGATATGCCCCTGTCCTGAAATCATTAAAGTTAAGACAACCAAGTACTTGGGCATAATGGTTGATCAGCGATTGTCATGGCATGCACAAATAGAACTGCTGGCGGGTAGAGTAAGGAAACTTATTTGGATATTTAAGGGTCTAAGAAATTCCGCTTACAAACCTTTACTAAACCAAATTTACACTTCCTTAGCAGAATCAGTCATAAGCTACTGTATAACCGTTTGGGGGGGAGCCATATAGAGTAAATTTATAGAAGTAGAAAGAGCGCAAAGGTCTCTTATCAAAGTAATGTACTCTAGACCATACAGATATCCAACTTATCTACTTTATACGGAATCAGAATAGCTTACGATTAGAAAATTATATACCTTAAACATAGTCCTAAAAATCAATAAACATTTAAAATTCATTACTAGAAAAACAACACAGCGAAGAAATAAAAACATTATTAAGACAGTAACTGTAAGATCTAATTTTGCTGCAAGACAATATGTATCCCAATCCGCCCACATATATAACTTAATTAACAAAAAACTGAATATCTATGGCTTAAGTAACTATCAATTGAAAAAGAAACTAACCAAATGGCTACTCTACTTAAGCTATGACGAAACGGAAGCACTGTTTGATAAGTTATGTTAGGTTTTCCTCTGTCTTTTTTCCTATAATTTTCATGTATCTCTACATACTTTACTATTTAATATTTAAATTTTACAGGTTCACATATACTAACAAAACACACCCCTCCGCACACACACACACCCCACACACACTACACACACATAAATGGTTGTCTTCTGTTGCCCGGACTCTTAAGAGACCGGTGTCCTCAGGAGCACCAATTTCAATCACACGCACACACTACACATAGCACACACGCACACACGCACACACCCCCACATCCCACTCATACACGCACACCTCTATAATTACATGCGCGCTTTCCAAAAAGCAAAAATAAATATAAATTAACTTTATTTTTTGTAAATAATAAGCTCTATAATTTAAGTAGCCTTATATAATAACTACTAGCCGAACATAATGTACGTTCCAAATTCTTTTGTTTGCGGCAGAGCGAGATTCCCCTAACACAGGTAAATACTTTACTTAAAAGGGGGTCTCAAACACTGTTTAATAATGTATTTTAAGTTTCTGAATAAACATTTTT
Organism: Eupithecia insigniata; assembly: GCA_947859395.1. Classification (NCBI taxonomy): domain Eukaryota; kingdom Metazoa; phylum Arthropoda; class Insecta; order Lepidoptera; family Geometridae; genus Eupithecia; species Eupithecia insigniata. The sequence continues at coordinate 112,367 of OX402019.1, forward strand.
GTATTTTGTATTTTTACGTAAGCGCGGGCTGACCTTGCGAACGGTACTGACGGACGACGTCGACTACGTCACCAAAACGGCCGCCAATCGCAATATGAACTTGCGGGGATAGTACATGTGTTTGGAATTGACCGTGAGCATGCAGTAACGAAGTAGTATACATAATTTAATTATCATGATGTAGGTATAAAATCAGTCATATTCAAAACAAAATTTAATGAAAAAAAACACAAAAAATAATAACTAGAGAAAATCGTCATGTCAAACTAAAATAATAACATTCCATTCAATTTCAAAAATTAATTTTATACATGTCACCTTTTGGTATGTCCTAATTCGTTAAAAAATTCATGCATGTCATAAAAACAATTCTCCAGAAGCCATGAAAAAAGTTTAGTTTTCAGTTTCTGGAGAGGCAAAGAAGTTATGTCATCAGGGATATTATTAAAAACTTTAACCGACATGTAATAAATACTTTTACGACTAGAAGCTTACCTAAACATAGGGGTCTCCAATTTATTGCGAAAACGTTCTAGGGTTCTGGCGCTTTTCCTTTCAGGTTTCTTACAATAAATTTTCTCAAATTTCTTAACAAATAAACAAACTTCATAAATATAGAGACAGCACAGAGGTAGAATCTTAAGGAACTTAAATAAAGGCCTACATGAGACTGTCTGATCCCAAACATTACATAATGCCCTAATACATTTTTTTTTGTGCTATGAAAACTGACTGAATTTCAGTTGAGTTGCCCCAATAACGAAGATTGGAGCCTACATAACCGTGATACGCCATCTTACCAGCTTCTAGAGACGACTTATTTACTATTCTTCTAAGAGCATATATATATTTATTGAGCTTAGTACACAATCGTTCACAGTGCTCTTTCCAGTTTACAGGTTGATCAACAATAATTCCCAAAAAGGAAAACGTGGTAACTCGCTCTACATTAGAAACTTTATTATCAAGTGTAAGATCGAAACACGAAATTGAATGGGAGTTTGCATAAAGGTAGGATTAGGTTAGTATCAAAGAGGTTGTTATAAGCGCTAATTGACACTATAAACTGGTAGTCACGGGTGTGAAACATTCTTCATTCAGGGAGTCTAATGGATAAGCTATGAGGACTTATTTTGCGTAAATTTATAATCTTGATTGATGTATACATAGATATTATATATTGTAAATTTTAAGGATATTGTATAATGTTTGTGCCTTAATAAACGAAAAATATAAATAAAGTAACTACCTATGTACTTATAAAAAAACTTTTGGAACGAAAACTAACGGAAAAAAACCGCGTGAAAATAATTCCAGGTTATTAAAGTTAATATCTTGTGTATTTCTACTTTCTTCATACTTTGAGTTACATAAAGTAGTTAAATAAATACATACTACGGAAAAATAATAATAAATCAATGTATCATGATCATCAATACATGCAAATGTCACTTTTGACAGGGGCGCTCACAGTGATTTTGGCATAGATAAAGTATATATCATAGAGTAGGTAAGAGTTAGCAAAAATCTTTTCCGGTTATATATCTATGTATCACCATAGTTGTCATGTATGGATCTTTGTCTATCCCACGGAGCCAAGCTATGAGTAAAAGAGATAGCTGGTGTACGTATCTGCACTGTCAGTGTGAATCGTGTCAGGTGCTGACACAGTAGTTTGCTCTAAAGTTGTGGTCAGACTGATGAACTTTATTGAAATTCTAAGAAATTACCGCGTTTTACTCAAAACTTTGTTGAAAATGTGAAAATATGTCGTGTTCCGCTGTGTACAGTTTTTCAAGAAGGACAAAAGGTGGAGTAAAATTCCCAGATTTGTCACTACATGCGTAAGTTTTCGCTCAGTATAAATTCTAAAGTAATTATGTTTATTACTAGAAATCTGTTGTAACAAAATTTAAACAATCTAGTTCATGTGTTTCTGTAAGTTTAGGATACAAATAATGTCCAAAAGCACGAATAATTAGTCGAGTGATGGGCTTACTGTCAAATTTAGTATTCGAGTTATTCCGCATTCTTCCCACTGGTTTCAGCCGAAACTGGCCCGAATCAGGATAATAAAATTGTGTGCTGATTTCATTCCTGATTTCAACATTTCTTACAGGAAAGTAATATCTTTCACACTCTTCTCGAGCATATAGCATTGGTTTATCATTATTGTTTCCGTAGGATTTATTTAACTCAAAGTACGAGGAAAAAAGAAATACACAAGATATTAACTTCAATAACCTGGAATTATTTTCACGTGGTTTTTTTCGGAAGTTTTCATTCGAAAAGTTACGTACCTAATTTGATTTTAGGTTTAAGATAAATTGTTCGTAGGTATTTATTTGTTTTTAATTTCATTTTTCGTTTATTAAGGCACAAACAGTATACAATATACTTAAAATGAACAGTACCTATATATATCTATGTATACATCAATCAAAATGCCAATGCCACTAATATAAACATTATTTACAAAAAAAAAACGTAAAATCAACCATGCGGTCAGTGCCGCGCGCAGTTAGTAAGGTGTTGTCCCTATTTTAACTTGACTTGACTTGACTTCTTTGTTATTGGTAATATGTGTCTGGGTTGCCACTTTTCTGCCAGTGTCCAGTTCATGGAAATTTCATAGTCATGGAATGGAGGCGAGTAATAAATAATATGAGCGGTAAATTATAACAAAAAACACCAATGAGATTTTTACATCGAACCAAATTAACTAACCATTATACCTTTTGTTGTTGTTTCGCTGCTTCGCTGTCATGATTGGTCTGTCATTGAACTGTCACTTTTACACGTCTACGTCACGTCTGGCTATCAAACGGACAATGACAGCACGTTTGGACGAACGAAACTGAACTTTCGACATAAGGGACAATCATTAGCGTTAAATTTATTACGTTTCAATGCACACAAAAATTTGTAAAATATTTTTTTTATTCGGAAATATCTATGTATTAACGTGAAATTGATGTAATATTTGGCTGATTCGAAAGATGTGATTAGTAGTAAGTGTAAATAATGTTGTTTGTCAGTTCTTTTTTTTATGTATAAGTTTATCTTCTCTGCACGGCAACTGGCGGGTGGATAGTGTACCTAAATTAATTAACAGTTACACTGTATGAGCGTAAGTACAATTTTTTAAAAAAACCTTGAACTAAGTGTTATTTTTATATTGATCAATGAGTGATTCAGATGGCGATGAATTTATATCTTGTCCCTCTTCTGTTAATAACAGCTCCAATGACAGTTTTAACAGTATCCTGTCTCTCCGCGATACCCTGGAATCCACGTTTAGTGATGTTCCAAAAAATTTCAACGTAGTGCACATTAATGCTCAGAACATTCCGGCCCACATCAATGAGATGTTAACATCATTAGCCTGTAAAAACATACACGCTATTCTTGTATCCGAGTCCTGGTTGAAACCTACCCTGCCCATTACCCCATATTCACTTCCAGGTTTTCAACTCATCAGGAATGACCACACAGGTAGTGGAGGTGGCGGTGTAGCCGTATACTTGCGATCTCGTATTCCTTACACGATCATTAATATGTCTGCGCAGCCGCCCCCTTCCTCTGCCGGTGAACATCTTTTCCTTCAAATCACTCTTGCACACCGTAAAGTCTTACTTGGTGTATACTACTCTCCCTCTATGCGTAATAATTTCTTCTCTTCTCTTGAAAAACATTTTGAAGATCTTATTCCTCTCCATGATCACACCATTATAATGGGTGTTTTTAATACCTGCCTAATGAAGCATGACTCTCGTTCGTCCGCTCTTGAGGAAATTGTTCAAGCAAACAATCTGACCATTCTTCCTCTGAGTGCGACTCATCATTTTCCCAATTGCCAACCCAAGGGAGGGTTGGCAATTGGGAAAATGATGAGTCACACTAGATCCTAGATTTAATTCTCATTTCTTCCACAGCCCATGTTGCCAAGCACGGACAGTGTAGGGCGGATAAGTTCTCATATCATGACCTAGTATTTCTATCTTATAAGATTCGACCTCCTAAAGACAAACCTAAAATTCTTCTGCAGCGCAATTTTGGTTCAATGGATCTAAAGTCTTTGTGTGATGAAGCTAAAGACGTTGATTGGTCCGGGGTTCATGCAGCTAACTCTGTTGATGCAAAGCTAGGTTGTTTTAATGAAATCATTATTCGTCTGTACGACGTGCATGCTCCCGTTCGAGCAGTCAAGATGAAACATCTTCCTGCACCCTGGCTCACAGATGAAATTCGGTCTGAAATGCACAAGAAACTAGCAGCCAAAGTTCGTTTTAGAAGAACTCCGACGGAACATAACAAAGTCAAATATGCTGAAGCTAGAAATCACTGTAATAGGGTGTGTAGGGATGCACAACGCCGTTACATCCATGAATATGTTACGAATAAAGACCCGGCAAAAGTATGGAAGTTCCTACGCACACTCGGGATCGGAAAATCACGTCAAGATACACCCAAAGATCTCGATATAAATTCTTTAAACTCACACTTCTCTGCCTCTTCCAGCTTTGATGGATCTGCTAAACTTAAAACTTTGAATTTTCTGGCTTCTCTTTCCACTCCCGACTTTTCTCAATTTTCGTTCAGCCAATTTACTGATGCCGATGTTAAAAAGAGTATCCTTTCCATCACGTCTAATGTGTTGGTAGCGACTGCATAAGTAAAAAGATGATCATCCCGATTCTTGATGAAATCCTTCCAGTAATAACTTACCTTTTTAACTACTCCATTGAGACTGAAACTTTCCCTAGTGTATGGAAGGAGGCTCAGGTCACCCCACTCCCTAAAAAACCTAATCCTTCTTCCTTTTCGGAGTTCCGTCCCATCTCTATTCTTCCTTTCCTCTCTAAAGTCTTAGAGCGCCTTGTGCACCAACAGCTGAGTATTTTTCTTACTTCCAACAATCTTTTGAATCCCTTCCAGTCCGGTTTCCGTCCAGGCCATAGTACTGTCACTGCTCTTGTCAAAATCACCGATGACATCAGAAATAGCATGGACGGCGGACTTGTATGGTTTATCAACATTATCTGTCCGCTCCTGATAAATCTTAATATTTTTATTGCTATCTTGTAAATTATTTGTATTATTTTTGTGTTACGCTTATCATAAAATTTTTGCAGTTTCTGTTTTTATCTAAATACTTATAATGTCAAAATTATTTTGTTTATAAGTTATTAATTACGCCACCGTCAGCTCTAATGCGTACGAATCCTATCCATCCAAAGGTTGCCTGGAAGTGATCGCTGTTAGCGATAAGGCCGCCGATTGTACCACACTAGAAATAGTTACTATTAAGTTCTTGTACAAATATTAAATGTATTGATGGTGCAATAAAGAAATATTCTATTTTATTCTATTCAATTTTTTATAAATTTTGCAAAATTATATTCTTAGTCTTACAAAATGACATCGACACCGATGTAAAATTTTGGACAAAAACAAGATATAAACAATTACAAATTTACGCAAAATAAGTCCTTATAGCTTATCCATTAGACTCCCTGAATGAAGGATGTTTCACACCCGTGACTATAAGTTCAAAGTGTCAATTAGCGCTCTAGACTATACACGCAGGAATTGGAAGGATGAGCAAAAAAATTCAGGTTTTATAGCGGCACTTGCCCAAAATCACCAAGAAACTAAGGCAACGGAAAGCGGAGCGAACACTAACCCTCTTTTTAGATTTTTGCATCGCGTGAATGGAGCAATAAAATGGCCAAACAACATATTTTTGTAGAGCCCCATTAATTTTAATATTTGTTTTGATAGTATGTTATTATAGCGGCAAATGAAATACATACATAGATTTTACGAATCACGAGATACAATAAAGCCCGATAGATGACAGACAGACAGACAGCGGAGGGCTAGTACTAGGCTCCCGTTGGTACATTTTGTTTACTGAACCCTAAAAAAGTACGTAGCTTTTCTATAAAATGTGTATAGTTTTTCGAAACTCGTTTTCGATTGGTAGAATCATCTACATTGAATTTGTGTGGCATACTCGGTTCGCGATTCCGACACGCACTTGGCCAAAATCAGCATCAGGTTATGTGTCACTAAAACGTGTCTGTTAAATATGGGACGAATCAGGAATGAAATCGGCATTCAAGTGTATTTTCCTGATTCGGACCAGTTTGGGCCAAAGCCAGTTCGGCTCGGCAGCAAAGTCACTTCCCTAGTCATGCACACTATTACAAATCTGCAACTGCACACTAATAAAAACGGACATGCGTAAAACTGAAAGGCGGAGTCCATAAAATTATTTGTCCTAGGTATAATCCGTATCCATGCCGCGCGCTCCTAATGGCCAAAATATCGAAGGCATAGACCAGTTAGCATATCTTCTTGTAATCAGTGTTGACAGATTTATTTTGACGGGATCGTACTAAGACTAGAAAAATCGTATTTTGTTAAGAATTTTAGAAAAAAAATAGTACACATTGAAATTTCAGTATTTGTTGATTGGATGTTATTTGATATGTTGACGCAGTGTATAATGAACTTAAATCAATATTTGATACTTACAGTTATAAGAATTAGATATTATTTGTCGCTGTTGTTATCTAGTTACTATCAGCTCAATGACTGCAGTAGGCGCGAGGATCAAAGTATTTATTCTTTTGTACATATTTGAATTTCATTTACACTACATCTCGTTGGATGGCTTAAAATTGGTACACGTTCCTCTATCTTTAATATGTTGTGCAGTCAACATTTTGAATTTTGGTTTTCACGTCGCTGGATTTGTGACGTCGTCGTCGTCCCTATATATTATTATACTCTTTGGTCGTCGTCAGCGTAAACAAAAGACGACGCGCCAGCTTTTACAATACGTTCCGTGACACGCTCATAGCGCTGTCAGCAACAGAGAGTAAGAAGTTTATGGTGCGTCCAAGTTTTTTTAAATCGACAAAATGATCTTGTTCTTATTTTATTACGTTACGATTTTAAAAGATTGTATGTTTTGCGTACGATTTCCAATACCTGATCGTACATCGTATCAGGGCCAAAAAAGTCGTGTAAATACGATTTAAATTGTACGTTGTTGGCAATGCTGCTTGCAATCCCGATAATATCGCGCGAACTTCGCTCGAATGAAAGAACGGAACGAAGAATGAATGAACATGAACTAGTAAAAACTAAAACAAAATGGATGCTAAGTATTGATCTTCTACAAAAAAATCTTGTGAACTCTCAAGTTTCTGATTTTGGTGTAGATAAAGTGAAAATAATTTTAATAGAACTGTTTACTTAGCATCAACGCCTAGATTAATGACATTGTCCATATTCTATCACGTGTGAATAAAAAGTGATTAACAGTGTACGCGTCATTGTCGTGTCGGTGTAATTTTTCGTTAATTTTGCATTAGCTTGCGGCCGGAACGCGATGTCGTTCCCGCCGCGGCCGCCGATGGTTCCCTACGGAGTAGTAGCCATGGCCACACACGTAAGTTTTTATCGATAAAGTAAGGTAACCTAACCTTCTTGGTAACGATGATGTTACGGTGGTCGTGCTAAGGTAGGGAGAAACCCAATCTTGTGAGACTCTGAAGTACTCAAGTTAGGCAAACACAACGAGAGGTTTTTAGCTATTGTCTGATTTTATGGAAAAAAAGTCCCAATCACTAAAGCTGGTATTCTGCAGATGGTGGTGAATCCGTACAGCGGTGGTGCGAGCGGAGGCGCAAGCGGGTCCGGTGGGCGCGGCGCACTGCTGCCGGCGCCGGGCAAGGCCGTCATCTCGCGTCCGCCCACTCGCAACGGGAAGGAGCCAGAAGGACCACCAGTGACCATATTCATAGGTAACTAGGTCCACTTGTCCTGTTTTGCCATTATAAATGTGTTCTTTCATTCTATCATTTATATGCTCATCGCTGTAGACATATGTAGCTATAAAGGTCATGATTTTCTCAGTAATAAAATCTAACAAAATATCTTACATGCAGGTAACATCACAGCACGAGCACCAGAGAACATGATCCGCTCTCTACTGAGTGCATGCGGGCCCGTGCTGAGCTGGAAGCGAGTGTCCACATTTGGGTTCAGTGAGTTCGCATCTCCCGAGGCAGCATTGCGCTGTGTGAGACTGCTCAATGGTCGCCGGCTGGCAGATAAAGAGCTACTGGCGAGGACAGATGGAAAGATGCAGGCACTTGTAGATACATACAAAAGTGAGTAAGAAGAATGAATTTGACACTATATTATCTTCATAATTAAATAAAGCAGATTGGAACGGATCAATTGTTATTTTGTAATTTAGGATCTGTAATTGATTGACATTAAGTATCTGATGAAATTATTCTTGGACATTTTGCTTGCAGGAGGGGGACAGTTGTATTTGCTTGCAATTTTAAAAGCTATATCTATTTTACAAGTATATCAAAACATGACAAAAAGTAGCATGGTAATAACAACAACCCTCACGGAATGGAGGTGTGATAAAATGATTGTAATTTGAACGTTTGACAGACCAACCAGACACTCATTGCCAATAACAGAATTCTAGTCATAACAAAACAACCCAATTAGTAAAATACCTTTAAAAATATTGTGGTCTTTTGTCCCTTGATGCTTCAGATTATCATTTGTTTGGTTGTAAATGTTGAAAAGTGTCATTGAACAGTATGAGTGTGTTTGTTTAGCGGAACAGAGGTCACGACTGGGCGTCAGCGGGGCGGAGGCGTCTGATGCGCGACAACGCGGACTGGACGAGCAGGCCGAGCGCCGCATACAGCAGATCATGCGCGACTACCAGCACGAGATCAACAACTATGAGATACTGCAGAAGGGTACGTGCCGAGTGTAGTGCGACCGCGTGCGTGCTATACACCATTTTGAGGGTGTTAACTCTGTGAAACACTACCGCTCGAATCAATCAATATACTATTGAGTATCAGAAATGTGTAAATTTGGGGATACATCACAAAATGTGTACTGACTCAGCAAGCTAAAGATAATGCAACTGACATAGCCGTCTTATCTTGGGTTACAGAGGAGCAGATCTCAAAAACGGCCAAGGTGCTTGAGGAGGCGGACATCTCCGAGGAGAAGAGTGACGTCATCTTGCGCGAGATCGGCAAGTTCCGCGAAAGCATGAAGGTAACTCTCTCGCCTCAGTCCTATACCGCGCCTCCCTCCCTCCCTGTCTCTCCACTGTGTTGCTAATGCGGCGCTGGACGAGCTACACACGGCTTGATGAGCGGATGGTGAATGAATGCTTCTGAATGTGCTGTTCATTATAAGTCTAATAGCAACACAAATACTAGTAATAACAAATATTTGATTACAAAGTTCAATGAAACTGATGTTAGGTAGAGGCTATGTGTGAATCAGAGAAAGACAATTGATGTTAGGTAGAGGCTATGTGTGAATCAGAGAAAGACAATTGATGTTAGGTAGAGGCTATGTGTGAATCAGAGAAAGACAATTGATCATTTTAAATCTAATAAAAATTTAATTAAAATGGCCAAGCATGGGGATTGTTCTCTACGGTAGAATAGACAATGATGACATCGCAATATTATTAATTGCGTACATTATTGAAGTTGAAAGAATTAATTTTAAATAATTTACGCATTCGATGACAAAGTATGGTAATTTTTTCCTATTATACCCTAGACAACAATCCCCGCGCTTGCCATATGGGTCTATGACCATTTAAAAAAAAAAAACAGTAATATAAAATAGTTAACTGTTGTAGAAGAGATCTTACCAAATAATGTAAATTGAACAGCTTATCTATATAGCACAGACATACATCTGTGTTATTTATAATAACATGTTTAAATATAGTATAGGTATACATTTATTGGGTGCCTATTGATTCTTATAATAACTTCAAAATAATACACACTTAGTAAGGAACCAGCATCTATTAAAGAATTGTTTGGGGAGATTATTGAAAATAATTATGGCTGTCATAAATGTGCTTTTGTGAAAGGTACCTAATAGAGGTATTGACTTTGATTAAAAAGTTTGTAAAAATTGTAACTTGTGACCTGCTCGACTTCCGTTGAAGTGTTAGGGGATGAAGTGCATAAATAGACCAGCAGTAGGGTGCTCCACGTTAGTATGGAAATATATATATATAATAATATCACTTACGGCCGAATACTCAAACGCAACTCAGATGTAAGCACGTCTTATGTCGCAATATTTTGACAGTTTTCAATGAAAATCTGTCAAAAAATCGTCACTTGAGTCGTGCTTAATTCTGAGATTTGTTTGAGTATTCGGGGGTTAGACACTCGACCACCCCCTTGTTTTTGAACACATATTACTGTGTTACATTTTTCACTACAATAGTCAGTAAAACGGTCAGTCATCGCTGCATCGTACTGACCGCGCCTAACGTGTCCCGTTTCTCGTCACAAGACATCTTGTCGTCCTGTAAGACATCCTACTAATATTATAATGTCAAAGTTTGTATGGATGGATGTATGGATATTTGTTACTTTTTTACGCAAAAACTACTGAACCGATTCGGCTGAAATTTGGTATGGGTATACTTTGGGACCTGGAATAAAATATAGGCTGTTTTTATCCCTATAAAAGGCGGGCGAAGGCGCGGGCAGCAACTAGTTATAAATGAGTATCTACTTACCACACATAACGTTCCAAGACCCTTTTTGCTGCTTCGTTTCATTTTCGGGATCAGTCGTATGTTTTAAGCTCTTCCATTGATGTTGCAATAACACGCCACTGCTGCTTTCAAAGGGAATTCAATATTAACATTGCACAGTGTTAAATTTACCCCAATTTTGTTTCATCTCAGAATTATAACGAAACCCTAGTATAGTTTTTATCATCATAAGCACTAGAGTAAAACTCTGGCATCGGTAGACCTTGTAGTTTTTTTACAAAAAATGGTCGAAGTTACCCCAAATCCGCATCATGAAATATACAAAAAAAAAAACAGAAAAAAATGGGGCTACTTATTTAAGTTTTATGTATATACAATGGTTAGACACATAATAACGGACCATCAAACAAGTTTTTGACTTGCTACTGTGAATAGATTATTAAATAATAATAACTTTATCATTTTTCTTTTTATTTATTTTTCTCCACTTTAATGCCGTATTAGATCGTAATTTTTAAACTAAACGATTGGTCAATCAAATCTTTATCTATAGTATTAAAACCATAATCTAATTCCGCGTTATTTAGAAGTTATCGCGCGGCGCGGCGTGGTTTGATTTTTTTGTCTCTTATGTAGGTATTTAAAATTAACTAGTAGTTAGCCCCTAACCGTAACGTCGTCGTGACTGTTTTAGTTTCAATCGTCTGTCTCGAGTTTATTTTTTATTTTTTTTATATCTTTATTCATTAAAGAGGGTTTGATCAGAGTGATCATGTCACGCTCATAGTTGCCATTACAAGACGTAAGGCGCAAAAAAAATTAAAAATTAATAATCCATTTAAAAATGGGATTCTTACTGTTTTTTGCTTTCCTGCATGAACAGTCAAATAGGTTCGCTAAGTTTGTTGTAGAAAGCGATGTACGAATTCATATTTCAAAACAAAACAAAATACAGCTCGATCTAGGCTACAAGAGCTTTCATTTGATAGGTCGGTATTTAGTGTAAGGTACACAGTAATAACAGCGAAAGGAGCAAGCGTTTTTCGAGACTATCCACTGCCGCGCCGCGCCACTGCAACTACCGCGCCGTCGCTGCCCCATGTGTAGTCGATCAGTCAGCGCGCCGACCAGCGACCAGACTGTATAGATAATCTGTTTTATCAAAACTCTCTAAGAAACATAGCAGTGGTGCGCTAAAGATTTCTACTTCTTCTAGCAACCGCAATCACAGAAAACCTTGAAGGAGACTACATTCTTAAGTACTGGAGGGATAAATGATATGTTTATTGGAGAGTTTTGAACAGATTTTCCGGTCTGGTTGCTGGTCGTCGCACCGACGCGACTGATAGAGACGGCAGCGGCGGCGCGCACGTCTACACACTTACAAATCTACAGACTGCACACTTTTTTCAAATTTTCGATTTCAGAGCATGATAGGACCTTTATTTTTTCACAAAAGTGTGTGCAATGTGATTGCACACAATATGGTTATAATAACAGTTAGGTCCGTGGTTAGGTTTACTGGCAAAAACATTATTTTTAACCAGTACTCCTTAGTGTGCGTGCGTCGGCATTTTGTTAACGCAAACATTCAAAGACAATGCCACAGTTTTTGGTGTCAGGGCATAGGTATCTAATGATATAAATCTTTGCTTTAAGTCTCAAATATGTACCCGGCTCGGGCACACCAAGATAACTACTTAGTACTTTAACATAAAGCTAGTGATACCTAAGTAGGTATTGTTTTAAAAATTAGCTTTCTAATTTGCTATTCGCTCCTGAAAAACATGCGAGTGAGGAGTCAATACAAGTTTTCGTCTGTTTTCGCGTTCTAAGCTCTTTTGTCTCGCGCCAAATACCAACAAAACGGAGAACGAGGCGAGGACTTGCGAAGATTATGTGAATCGCACACATTCACGTTTATCGTGTTTTTCTCACTTTCTCGCGAGATTCTCGCGTGAATGTGGAGCGCGAGAACAGTGTAGAACTTGTATCAAATAGCTTTATTTCTTTTAGACTTTACAGGACTCTTGTACACGTCACAAAATTAAAATTACATAAGTAAAACTGGGAAATAAAGTGATCACTTTGATTTTTTGTTCACTTCAATCTTTTTAAGGTAAAGTAAAGAAGCGAACAAGAAACCTTTACCTTGTTAGGTTGTTAGTTTTCGAGTTGGAGCAAAAGTAGTTCCATGCTTTTTTATCCTCTAGATAATCTGATATTTTGTAATAAGCCTTTTGAAAAAGAATATGTTTAATAGATTGTTTGAATTTATTTATTGATAATTTTTGCAACTCACTCGGAGTTTTGTTGTAGAAGCGTATACATTGCCCTTTAAAATATACATTATTCTTGTGCAGCCTAGTTTTGGGCAAAGCGAGTTTGTTCTTATTTCTAGTATTTATATTATGTATGTCGCATTTTTTAGGGAATATGAGTGTACAATAAGTTTTCATAAATATATTGACATGGTACTATCATTATATTTATTTCTTTGAATTTATCACGCAGGGATTCTTTCAGGGATGTATTGACTCCACACTAGCATGTTTCTAAGGTAGCTTCATTGTCTCTGGGTGTTATATGCTGTTTATATAAGTACCATGTGCTGACGTGCGCGCGTGAAGCACCGCCAGGAGAAGCCAGCGTAAAAATAAAATTCAAGGCCGACGAAAATTTCAAAAACAACACTTGACCACCCTGGTGCTCTAAAGCTAGCCCTCTGAAACACTATGTTAAAACTATGGATCATCATGATCATATCAGCCCATACACGTCCACTGCTGGACATAGGCCTCCCCTATATTACGCCACAAATAGCTAATTACTATGTATACTTATTACAAAATAGCAGGTGGCCGATACGAAAAAAAATATGTAAACCACCCTAACCAGCAGAGATCAATTATCATGAGAGATTGAAGAATGTTTAGAATATCGCATCAGAGTAAATAGTGAGAGAATGTGCGGTACAGGTAGGAAAGGAAGTGTGGTCGGTCAACGCTGTGTGTGGTTTGGGCCTTGAGTGACGTTGTTGCGTGTAGGTGCGGAGCGCACGCGGCCGCCGCGACCAAGCGAGGAGACACGGTGAGTGCCGCTGAGACCAACAGTACAGCCCGCTGCCGGCCGATACCCTCTCTCACGACCTCATTTAACTTATCTTAAGTAGGCGGAGCTGGTTGTTGACAACAATGCTGCCTTACTTTAAATTTAAAATCTAAGTTAAACTACTTTATTTGGATAAGACCAAACAGGACAATTGGATGAGACATTTGACGAATTTAAATAATTTAATTGAATTCTGTAGATTGTTTGCAACAGTCTGCAGTTAGCTCAATTGTTTCAATTGTAAATACTAGTTTAATTTCTTTATATTATTTGATTGTTATTTTCTTTGTCAATGAAGTATTTAATTGAATAAGAGAAGATGTCTTGACTCGGTTTATTTCGATTCGGGTTTGTTGAAGTTTGTACGAATACCTACACCTTCACAAATTCACAATGTTTTACGAAGTAGGATCGCGAGGTCGCGGATATATCTACATACATACATTGATGAATGCGCGTGCGTCTGTCGCCGCGTCTTGTAGGGGAATATCGTAGAAATTAAAGTTGCCTCTAATATTATTTCGCAAGTTTTTTGTTTAATTCAGATTGTTTGCATCTTGTAGCTTCAAAAGTTTGAATGCATAATATTCGAATAAAATGCCTGTTGTCAAAGATTGATATATATATATTTAGTAAAGTTGCGATGTGAGGGGGCACGCGGCCGGCGAGCTCTTATTATATATATACTTATATATTGTTTCCATAAATCTATTACACATTTTTAAAATGTTTGAATATTTAATTTAGTCATGTATCGTCTGCTACTAACACATTGATCTCAGTTCATATGTACATTCACTACTACTTCAGTAGGTGTTATCATATGTTTAACTTACGTTTAGGGCACAAAGATCTTGTTTTTATATTTCACACATCTTTATATTAACCTTTAGTTGTAAAATGTCGACGGTTCGATTCTCATCGCAACGGAGTGAAATAATCAATGACTGAAATTCTGAAAGTCATACTTGGAAACTCGAGAGAGCTGTTAATGCGGTTTCGCATCTTATCTTCCTAACGAATGCGATAATGAATGAAAGAAAAGTGTAATCCGCATAGGTCCGCAGCTGAAGATGCCGTGTACTCTGTCTGAGTGAATCAGTAGTAGCTAGTATATTTTGTTGAGCAATCTCCGTTGCGTTGCGAAAGCCGGGTCGGTCGGGCGCATTCGTGAGTTGCGGTCGAGCGACGTGGGTGTCCACCTCGCGCACCGCACGAAACAACCACTCGCCACTCATTCTCAGCCTTACCTAGGTATCTGTTACATTACAACTATTCAACACCATCTCCAGCTCTCGATCCGATATGTGTTTGATAAAGACATGGCTTGCCAGATAAAAGCAAAATTATAAATAAAGACGAACACAAATTTTCGGATGAGTGATGGCTATTAAAACCAAAAACAAGAAGTGAAGTTCGACTTCTACGAATAATATTTGTTTCGTTTTGTAATCCGTTTGTTGACCAAATAATGTTGGATTCTAGAACCGAGTAGAGAGTAGTATAAATGTAGAGTGGTGTGGGATCGTATGTGCGCGAGGACGCATCCGCTAGGTGGCGCGGCAGCGGCGGCGTGCGGCGGCGGCGGCGGGTCGGCAGCAGCGGCGCGGCTCCTCTGCGGCCTGACGTATGAACACATTCTCTCTTGATATATCTACACGCGCCCATGACACATCGAATATCTAAGCTGCATTGTTCTCTCGCGGAAATTTAGATTTTTTTTACTTGCAATTTAAATTAGGGTAATCGGTACTGAAATGTTGAGTGTATATTATTTGAACCGGCGGCGGCGGCGCGGCGCCGGTGTGAATTTGTATAATAACACAGATTCAATCGACAACTATTGAATGAAACCTCACACCGTGTGCTGCGATTGCCAAGTTCCGAGCTGTTGCAATATACAAAGATCTGCTCTCATAGAAATAATGTTTAGCGACTGTCGTCATGGGCGCGCCCTCTGTACCCGTGCTGTGATGTGCCTTGTTCCTTGCAGGTGGTTAGTTAGCGACCCCACGTTTACCTCCACTCTGTATGCCACAGCTGTGAGTCTTAGAAATGCATTAAGCTGTGATTCAAATTCACACAGATTTTTATGAGATTCTTTCGTATAGCTTTAATAAGTTGTACACTGACCACAAGCCTTATTGTTCTCCATCCCACGTGATAGGTTCCTTATTTACTCATTATACTTATTTTGATTTTTTATAGAGGTTTACTAGACAATAACCCTAGTTTTTTTTCCACTTTGGAGCTAGTTCAAATCCAAATACGAGGTTGTTGTAACAAATTTTCGATTGATGTGTAAATTTACCGAATTGAGGGAATTTGTGTGATCTCCGCGATGATAATTTGCTTTCGATATGTCCAATAATAAAAATTATTGATGCTTGCCTACGCTCATGTAATGAGTCAATCAATCGTGAAGATGTAACCGGCTTCTTATCAAATCAATAACTGCTGGTGAACCGTAGCAGTAACCCGTTCATAAACTGGCATACTTTGTATACAGTGTGTCCCTGGATAAAGTGGAACCCCGAAAGGGGGTGAATCTAGATCAAAAATTATCGACAAAAAAGAGAAAAAAAAAATTAAAAAAATGTTGTATATACTTTATTGATGAATTAAAATTTTTATTACTCACTAATGACTCTATTTAATAAAAAAATGATTTCTTCCAAAGTAGTGGGTCTATTTTGTTAAAATAAAAACCATAATCATGTCAGATATGTGACGATGACGATAAAATAACAAATAACTCACAAACGAGTGGCTACCGTAACTTAAAGTTTAATTTTTGTATTAAAATTACATTTTTTATGCTGTTTTTTTCCAATAATCTCCAAAAATCTTAAAATTAAGCCTATAATACTAGATATTTTTATGACTTTTTATCTTTTAAATTAAAAAAAAATCTACGTTCTAACATAAAAAATGCGCAGGCTAGGAGCTTTTAAAGTTGACCACTGATTACGTCACCACTCAGGTAGACACTTTTTTTTACTGCTCAGGTAGTATTAAAAATCAAATTTTAGTGACAACATTTTTATTTAACGTATTACATGTAAGTATGAAATAAGGGTTTTGTTTAATGCATTAAATCCTGCCACGTGTTCGTGAAATTTTCTCAACCAAATTGATGGTTTAACCGACTTCACTGGTGCATTTGAAAGAAAATATCCGTCACGAAATGGCAGCCATCCCCGAGTCCACCTGCCGAGCCGTCATAAGTAATTTTACTGTTCGATTAAATGAGTGCAGAGAACGCGAGGGTCTACATTTAGACGATATTATTTTTAAGATATAAATCCCCAAAAAGTGTATTATAATAATTATTAAACATTTTTTCTATATACGGCTTACTTTTTTTTAAATCGATCCACTAAATATAAAATTTCTTTTGAGACACCTTGTATTATAGGCTTAATTTTAAGATTTTTGGAGATTATTGAAAAAAAAAACAGCATAAAAAATGTAATTTTAATACAAAAATTAAACTTTAAGTCACGATAGCCACTCGTTTGTGAGTTATTTGTTATTTTATCGTCATCGTCACATATCTGACATGATTATGGTTTTTATTTTAACAAAATAGACCCACTACTTTGGAAGAAATCATTTTTTATTAAATAGAGTCATTAGTGAGTAATAAAAATTTTAATTCATCAATAAAGTATATACGAATTTTTTTATATTTTTTCGTCGATAATTTTTGATCTAGTTTGACCCCCTTTCGGGGTTGCACTTTATAGTCCAGGGACACACTGTATATTAGTACGCGAGTCTCTGAGCGTGCTAAATACCTAATAGGATAGGTCAAACTTAAATCTCAAACATGCTTATCTCTATAAACTCATTTCTGAAAATCACTCATAACTGGATATTTACTATGATTTATATGATCTTAGTGTGACCTATAATAGAAAATAATAATTAAGTTAAAAGTTTGTCGTTTCCCTCGGGTGCCGGTTGTAGAGATAAAGATGTGGCGGCGTGGTCAGTGTGTGCGGGTAGTACCTAGATATGAGAAGATGTCGGTAACGCGGCGTGTCCCGCAGGACGAGGCCGAGGTGGTGGTGCGCCGCAAGAAGGACGAGGCCAAGGAGCCGCCGCCGCCGGCACCCACCCCTCCCGACAAGGACGACAAGCGACGCGACCGCGCCGATGAGCGCGACCGCGACAAGGAACGCGACCGTGACCGGGACCGCGACCGCGACCGCGACCGCGACCGTGATCGCGACCGGGAGCGAGAGAGGGACCGCGACAGGGACCGCGACGACAAGGATAAAGACAAGGACAAGGAGCGGGACAGGGACAGGGAGCGGCGCCGCAAGAGCCCCTCCAGGTGAGGACACTTCCACTTGATCGTTAACCGACGCGACGTCGACCTCATTCACTCAGATCTAGAGACATTTGAATGTACTGTCCTCATTTTAAATGCATGGCAATGGCATGTCTCCGTCAAATCTGAAATCAAAAACGTTTATTTCTTTAACCTTACAAATAAGATTGTAGAATTATTATAAAATGAGAATTAGTGTTAATTGATTCTCTTCACTTTTTTGGCGACTGGTGGTAGAACCTAGCCTAGTTAGGGCTAACCTAAAATCAGTGTCCATATTTTCCTCATACAAACTGCTCGTGCCCTTATCACATTATTTGTCGCGCGTCGCGTTGATGATCCAAGTACGTGCTCTGAAGGATGTTTCTGCTCACTACCGACCGGACCATTCACCAACTATCTTGGATACAGTTTTAGAGTACAAGTTTAAAATAGTTATCTGTCTTTTCAGAGGTAAGGACCGCCGCGAGGATCGGGAAAAGGAGAGAGAACGCGAGCGGGAGGAGAGGGAGAAGGACAGGGAGCGTGAACGGGAGAGGGAGCGGGAAAGAGAGAGGTGAGTGTAATAATAAGAATTGTATTTTCTATCTCAATAAGGATGGTGTTCTCTGAAAGATTTGCAACGAACTGCAAGCTCGTCGGTTACTGACTATGAAGGTAAGAAAATTTGCCAAAAATTGTCGCTTGTCGTTTTGACGGAAACTTGTCAAAAACGCCAATAAAATGAAAGTAATCGTCCGTTAACTATTTTAGATGGACACCATTGTATTGTAACACCAACCAATGTTTGTCAGTGCAAAAGCTTACAAAATTTTATTATTTTGCAGACAATGTAAACCTATGTAAGTTTTGCGGATTATGATTTTTTTATTAATTGTAATACATTTCCTGAGTTACTCGAGACCAATTTATTGTTTTATTACAGAGAAATACGAGAAAGGGAAAGGGAACGCGAGCAGCGAGAGAGGGAACGAGAAAGAGAACAAAGGTACGTAATGTTACGAGACATCTTTTTGGTGACACTCTTCTGGTTAACAGCCACTTTCTCTAACCTTAATTAGTTTACTGATGATTTTAAAACCGCATGATTAAGGTAGAAAATGCCTGCTTATCGTTCCTGGAACATTTTATTTCTTGTTGATTTATTTGAACGTACATGGATGTAAGAAAAGATAACTGGTCAGCTAATTTCCGTTCATAATCTACCCAATAGCATTTGGCTAACGATTTGATATTATAAAGTTTTTTTAAACTTACGCGATCTGAACACATTATTATAAATATCGATCGACAGCGGACGCCGCGCCGTCTGCAACTACTCGCAAAAAATATACAATTGCATGAATGGCAAGAAATATGCCATCGGCCTTTTCCTTGATATGACAAAAGCATACGATAGCGCTACTGTTGCAAAAACTGTAGCCTGTATGGAATTAGTGTTAGGGGAATAGCTTACTAATCGTTTATGCTACCTGCGTGAAAGGAAACAATATGTGCAAACAGATCATTTTAATAAATTATCTCGCGAAATTACAAAAATAACTTTCGAAATAGTAACTATTAATTCGTCAATATCCCAAGGTAGCGTTCTTGGATGCAACCTATTTTTGAGGTTAAAGAAGCTTTATTTCTCATAAAAACTATAGAAGTTTATTTACAATGAGAATAAGTAAATAATGTTTAAATTAATCTTAATTTAATCTATACGAGTATAAATGATTTGCCTCAATCAATAAATACACCCTCTGTTTCATATGCAGATGCCGTGTCTCTGCTTTTTAGTAGTACACCAAATATTGACATAAATTATATTAAAACGATTATATATGTAACTGCGAACAATGGCTGGAGGACCACGATCTTGAAATACATTTTTAATGATTTGACGACTATAGTTGCAAATATTCAGGGCAAGTTATTTTCTTTAGTAGTTGGATTTACGTGAGTTTTTATTAGCATCGTTATCAGGCGTGCAACAATATACTCCGCGCGCAGTTATTTAGAATAAGGACCGCGGCCGGGCCGTGCAGCGCCGATAAGCGCGATAACGTACCCGTTCAATCTCAGACTTGTATTACATTAGATGCGGCGCGGCGTCCGTTCGGAACGTTTGATACTGTCCAGTTAACTCGTCAATTTTTAAACCATTCAAACTTACTTTAATAATTCTTACGACTTTGAATTCTGAAAACCATGCTAGATTGCTTTGCTGTTATAAATATGTAAAAGCGTTACATTTCCGATAGACCGTACAGGACACGCCAAATATTTAACTATTTAACTTGAATAACTAAATTATTTAGTTATTTCGAAGTGTAAAAAGTAACTAACGTAACTAAGTGTCAATAAAATTATGACAATTGAAAATTACAAATTATTCTACTCGAGCTGATTATTAAACCAGCAAAAAGAATCCAAACTTAATAAAGATAAGCAATACATAACATATCCTACACTCCGGTATAGTAAGTGTTAAAATGATCAAAAAGTGATTTTATCCTAAACGGAGTTACGAGAGTGTGATGTGGTATGGTACCATAGTGTGGTGTCTATAGTATAGTGTTGTGATGCGAGCAGTCCCCCCGCCGGGGGTGCAAGGGGTGAAGAGGGTGCAAGCGGCTCAGTTGACTATCGAGGAGCTATGCGTGGCGTTGTGGGGTCCGCCGCCGCCGCTGCACCCCTTTATACGGACACGGAAGGAGATAGCAAGGGAGCGCAGGATACTCAAATATGGGTACACAACACACTTATTTGCCAATCATTGTGCTAATGGATAACCCTCTCCCTTGTTTGGGAGAGGCATGTTCAGCAGTAGATGTCTTCGTAATAATAGGCTCACACATACATAGGTCTAGGTCTGGTCTGGTCTAGTGGGTGGGACGTACGGACGAGTACGAAGGGCCGCGAAACTGATATTAGACGTGTCACCCGAATCCCAATATTCAACATAGTTTCATGTTGCAGTGCAGCATGTTCTGTAGACTTATTAAGGTCTCATCTCGGATGATGAGACTGGGATAATAATTACCTTGGGTAAACGAGAACGGTATGTATTGTCATTGTTTGTTTTGTTGCAGAGAACGAGAGCGTGAACGTGAGCGCGAGCGGGACAGAGAAAGAGAGCGCGAGCGTTCCCGCGAGAGGGAGCGAGATAGAGAGAGGTCGCGGGTTGGCAGTAGGAGCGAGACCGACTCGCGGCGAGACAAGGAGATGGAGGAGGAGGCGCGCGAGAACAAGCGCAGAGACAAGAAGGCGAGAGAGAAGGAGGCTGCCTACCAGGAGAGGTGAGTAGAGAGGGAGAAATCGGCAATCTGAGCGAGACGGATTCGCGGCGAGACAAGGAGATTGAGGAGAAGGCGCGCGAGAATAAGCGCAGAGACAAGAAGGCCTCCTCCTGCATCAGAGAGACTCACCTCGTCAACAGCAGAGGTGAGTCACTCTGATAACGATAAGGGAAGGCATGAGACAGATGATCATGGCGACGACTGCACTTGCGTTCGTGACTACAGAGACAGGATATCGGATCTCACAACCGCACTCGCTAACGTTAATATAAATACATCTATCTATACTTATAATAAAACTGTAACAGGTCAAATTCTCTAAATTGAAAAATTTTTTTGGAGGGCTCTCTATTTTCGATACTGATACCAAAAACGAAGTTTTTTTCCATCATGTCTGTTTATCTGTCTTGGCCGCGCATAACTCTGAAACTACTGAATTTATTGAAATGAAACTTGGCAGGATTTGAGTTCATACTACGAGGAAGGACATAAGATACTTTTTATCCCGGATTTCAATAGGGTTCCCTTGGGAGAGGGGAAGAAAGTAAAAGTTCTTGGCTGCGCATAGCGCCGAAACTACTGAATGTATTCAAATGAAACTTAGCATGATTTAAGTTCATATTACGAGAAAGGGCATAAAATACTTTTTATCCCGAAATTCATTAGGGTTCCCTTGGGATAGGGGATGGAAGTGAAATTTCTCGGCCTTGCATAACGCCTCTGCGATCACCACTTTGCCTGCCACCTGTACCAAACCCAACATAGTGATAAAAGAAATAATAATGTTTTTGTTCATTGTAGACTGAAGAACTGGGAGGGTCGCGAGCGGCGCAAGCAGAAAGAGTACGAGAAGGAGAAGGAGCGTGAGCGGTGTCGCGAGGAGGAGCGGGAGAAGGAGGCCAAGCGGCTCAAGGAGTTCCTGGAGGACTATGATGACGAGCGAGACGACCACAAGTACTACAAGTGAGTCGACTCATACTTTATTTAGAGATAAAATTGTAATTGAAAGAATCGACAACTCCATAATAACACCCGTTTTATTTTACATTTTATAGGCTTGTGTTTGACCGCCATCTCACCTGATGGTATGTGATGATACGGCCGAAGATGTAGCACGCTTGTCTAGAAGATTCTTGTTCACTCTAGCCTTGAAGACCTCCGGCCTTCTATGGCCGGGCATTTACTCAATACGCCCTGTAAATGCCTGGCATAAACCCATCTCTACTCGGGAGGGCCACAAGGCACCTATTTATCATATTTATAAACGACATGGAAAAATGTCTGTTAACTCAAACTGTTTACTATGTCTGTTTCAGAGGCAAGGAGCTACAGCGTCGCTTGGGGGCGCGCGTGCGCGAGGCGTCGAGTGACGCGCGCGAGCGGGCGCGCGAGCAAGACGAGCTGCGCGCACTGCGCGAGCACGTGTACCGGGGCCGCGCGCCCGACGATCCGGCCGCGGCGCAGGACTATGAGCAGGTAGGCTATAGTATCTCAGGACGTGCTGCGCGCGCACACTTGAGTGGCTTATTGCAGAAACCATGGTTGAATAGGTCGTTGATCGTACTAAACTGACCCTTCGTACGGTTGTTGCAGGCGCGCCTAGAGCGCGAGGAGCAGTACAAGCCGCGCCTCCTCATCGACGTGAGCTTGCAGGCGCATCAGCAGCGTGAGCGCGAGCAGCTGCGCGCGCGCCAGCGGGAGGACGCGAGGAAGGAGGTACGGTACCTACGTTACGTACTGTGCGCGAACCGAACTGCGAACAAATACGGTACATACTTGCAGCGTTAGCCGTGCCGTAACAATCGAACAGCTTTGTCTGTGTATTTTAAACATCTCGCCAATCCTACTGCCAAGCGTGGTGATTTTAAAAGGTAGTTAGATATGGGAGCTAGCATCACTGTCGCGTGCCGCTGCGCCCCGAGCGACCGCAAGGCAGTAGAGTCGCGTGCCGTTGCGCCCCGAGCGACCGGAGGGCAGCAGAGTCGCGTGCCGCTGCGCCCCGAGCGACCGCAGGGCAGTAGAGTCGCGTGCTGCTACTCAAGTAATCGCTGAGTAATACTAATAGAAAATGTACCTACATGTGAAAATAAATTTAATTTCCAACATGTAGATGAAAAAGATATTAAAAAAGCCTTTAAATAGGCAGGCGGTTCAAATATAAACAGGAATTTATATATTTTTTAATAAATTACGATTACATAATAAAATATACACAATTTTTGAATATAGTCTCCTGCTCATTCAATGCACTGATTCCATTCTTCCATTGTGATTCCACCGGAAGAGAAACATTCTTTATGTTGAATGTTAATCCACTCTTGCACAGCCTTAATGACGACATCATTCGATTCGAATTTCTTTCCTCCTAAAAATTATTTAAGTGGCCCAAAGAGATGGCAGTCCGATGGCGCTAAATCGGGAGTATATGGAAGGTGCGGTAGTACTTCCCACTTTAGAACAATATTTTGAAAAAAGAACCCAAGTGATAAAAGCTGGCGCGGGAAGTTCTTCTAATTTTGAATTTGGTGTTGGCAATTTTATTAATTCTACAGAATTTCGTCGAGTGGTAGTGCCGCCAGAAATAAAATATTTATTCTGCTTTTTATTTTCCTCGAAGGTGTAATATAAAGCCCTATGTATCACTCGGCAGAAAGTGCGATTCCTACCTCGTGTGTTTTAAGGCTCAAATGACACACTCGATAGGAATCAGGCACGTTCTCGCCTAGGTGAACAATGCACTATTAACAATTGTACTTTTTCTAATTGTACATTTATTGTATTTACGGAAATAAATAATTTTTAACTTTTGACACGATACAAACAGCAGGTCAGATAAGATTTTGTTTAAATTAACGAATGGGGAGTTCACTTGCTTTAGATGGAAGCTTGGCAGTTATAGACGCGCACGCATTTGCCCATAAATGATTTCCCCACCTTTAGGAATCAGTATTATGATGGTATGGGTAATGTGTTCTTGTTTCTTGTATTACAATAGTGAACATGACGGCTTTTCAAAAAGCTATCTCTGTTTTTGTGCGTATATATTAGATGTTCATAGATACTGGTATTACTGTCAAAATATTAATTTCTTAATAATTCCCTCAGGAGTCGCGTGGCTTTCATTTATAAATTGCCCTTTTATGGAGAACGAAGATTCGTTCTTTCGTTCCCCAAAGCAAAATACTATAACTCATAATACTATGAAAGTAACTGACATAAACTAAACTGGCTGTATCTTCCTCGGTACTATAACCAGTCGTGATCGTTCAAACTGCATAGGCAGCTGAACCAAGTCTGCCTCCGCGATCATCAAGTTGCGGTATAAACAAAACCTAGAGACTTACACTGTTACACTTTATTATGAGCTACTGTGTACTAACTCATTCGTTTTCTCAGGCGCGAGAACGTTTGGCACGCGAACGGGAGCGTTACTTGCGCGCGCACGCCGAGCGACAACTGCCTACTGAAGCGGAGCCCATCGACTCGGACGACAGGTAACTACTAGCTTGTTAGTTAGCCATAGGTACAGACAGCAACTAACAAGGCGCCAGGCGCAGCGGATGAAGCTTCGCCTGACTCGCAAGAGGTTGTGGGTCCAATTCCCCACCGCGGGACAAATCTGGGAAGGATACCATGGAGACAAGGTTGGCGGACGGAAAGCTTTAATAGTTGTGTGATATTTGATTGTTTGTCCTGCAGCGGCGGCGCAGCGTCGGCCGGATCGCCGGTAGGCTCGAGCACTCCCCCGCTGGAGGGCGGCGCGCCCCCTTCTGCTGCCCCCGCCGCCGCGCACCACCACCGCCACCACCGGCACCACCGGCCGCAGCACCACCACACTGCAGACAACAACGACGTATGTACCGACCACAACCACATATCTGCAGGGTAGCGTAGCGTTAACAGGCATCTGCTTGTGAACAATTTGGTTTTAAAGGTCTCTTCAGACGCCATTCACAGAGTGGGGCGGTAATAACCTACTGTTTAATAAAATACCCGGCGGGTACCGCCGAAACAGGCTGAAATTTAATAATGCTTCTGGAATCGAATACCGCGTAGATCCTTAGACCTTATATCCTAGACCTTATTTCTTAGAGAATATCAATAACACCTTATTTCTTATTTGATAATAATAACTATGTTTATAGTATAATAATATGTGACTTTTCTACGTGCTTATTTTGTAAGCCTAAAGAAATAAAGTATTTGGTTCTGATTCTGATCTGAAACTGCCATAGATAGGGGCCCGCCTCCCTAACCCCATTTTATCTGTTCTCTTTCGTGCGTTCAGCATTACGTTGGACACGTGTTTTTTCTAATGCTGTTTCCCAGTGTAACCCTCTAGTCAGCTCTTAGTTATACACGAGATTGAAAATCACTCGTCAAAACCAAGTCGGCGTCTATGACCAGTCATCATTTCAGTCTAAAGACAGCCCAATGACAAGTGGATTAGGCCTCCCGCAAATATCGCCACAATGATGGTTCCTGCGCTGCCACCCCGCGATCTTCACCAGGTCGACATACTAGAAAAAGAATAAGAACAATAGCTTGTACACATGAATGTTGTCGACACCGGCCGGCGCCGCGGCGGCGCGGGCGGGTTGGTGCGACTTCTTTCACTCTATAAATAATGTAAGTCAAATCAAACAATCCTACCTGTTTTTCCTAGTCTAAGGACAGTATGAAGAAAGAAAGAAAGAAAGAAATTTATTTATTTGCCTTAAAACTACCACACAATGACTTACGGCTATTTAAACCTAAGTAGACACTTTAATTGCGCAGCAGAGTGAGGGCAAACATGGCCTTCCCTCAGCATTGTGGCGCAACATCCCATGCTCGTGGTGAACGCAATGGTAACTAGCATATAATAGTAATCAGTGATGAGGCAGTCAAACGAGTGTATTATGAGGCTATACAGTGAAAAATATGTATGTACAGTGAATAATGGTGCAATTTTTAACATAACAGACGGAATGAAAATACAATTTTTGAATACATAGAATGGAATGAAATTATAGTGATTTTTGACAAAAAGCAGCAAGAAGTATTTGTACCATGGATGTAAATTTATTTAGAAACAGATCTGTAATTAGTTGGGAATATAAATATAAGTTAAATACGTAATAACATTAATGGTACAATAACGAAAATAAAAAATAAAATAATAATAGGTATAGGATACGAACTTATTACACTAAATAGTTCAGCCGTTTTTTCATGGACCTACTATTTTCTCCTATTAGTAGGACCACGAGGGAAACCTATTTCTGTCTTTCCTATTATATACTATAAATAGAAACAACCAATAATTTATACACCCTGTATATTAAAAAAAAAGGTGGCCAGTCCTATCTTAGTTTTTCTAATAAATGGCCTACTTTTATATCACCGTGAATTAATTGTAACTGGCATTTTAATATGAAATCATCGCGATCTAATTCTTCTTTTCGACGTCGTGATGCATCACTTGTTCTTTCGCTTTCCATATCCATTATTGCATTTATCAACCGCAGGATCGAAACTGGTGAACGCTTTTTAACATTCTTGTTTAGTTGAGAGTGCCAGCTTTCAACGACATTATTTGTACGGTGACGTTCACCATATACGCACCATGAAGATTTGTAATCTTTGTTCTTCCACCATGTTCTTTCCATATATTTCAAAAATGTTGTAATTTTTAGGGAACTGGTGCTTTCATTCTTGATATAATCAATACCATTTTCTATGAGATTTTCAGGTAGTAGAGCTAAACCCTTACATAATCCGACAATTCTTTTTTCTATTTTTTCCTTAATTTTAAGTTTGACTTTGGAATTTTTCCAAATGGCTTTCGATAAATGAGCAAAACATTTTTTAAATATCACTTCCGGGAAAATGTTCATCAAAGCATTGGCAATAGCGATTTCGAAGTCCAAATGGATTTTTTTTGGAGTCCAATCAGGTATTTGTTATTTTATCATAGCGAAAAGAGCAGCATACGACTCTTGCTTTTTATCAGACATGAGGGCATAAACAAGTGGTACTACTTTCGTTTCTGATGACGAAGCACCAAGGTCTCCGTGAATTGTAAATAGTTGCTCAAACGGTTGAGGACAACTCTGAAAAGTTCCATCGACGAAGAACTCCTCAGCTTCTCCTAAAAGCTTTCTGCCTTCATTCGAGCAAAAAACAGAAATGCGACAACTTCCATTTAGGTATTCTGCTAAAAGATAACTCGACAACTGTTCTGGTATTTCCACAGACTCTACATTCTTGAAATTTGTCCTTTTGCGACTTGTATACAAAGCAGTTTGTATATTTTTAAGGGGTGGCACCGGAAGTACGAAATGTATACCTTTATCTTCCAATTTCTTCTTTTCTTTTCCATATATTTGCGTAATTGGAGTATCAGTAGAAGAAGCTTGTTTCTTCATTTTATTTATCGCTTCGTCGATTTGGTTTTTGGCATAACTGACTTGACAGGAATGATCTTTTCCTTTAATAACTTGTCTTCCCTGCAGAGAAACAAATTGAATAGATATGATTATCCTGGGGGTAAAAATTAGCCATATGTTCTAGTCCGAGTCATGGTGTATATATTATGTATTATGTTCATCCGAATCCATTAATCCGTTCGTCTCACTATTTCGAATGCAGTGGGTTATGAGACTCAAATAAAAAATAGGTAAACAATAATACATTACTAACCTTTAGAGTCACTGATCCCCGGCATTTTTCTTTTTTAGACCATCTACAGTTCCATATAACACCACTTGTTTTATACTCTCTTTGCTTGTAGTACTGCCGTCCTGCATATAACAGTACTGTCCCACCTTTTCTCTTTATAAAAGATACTTCCTCAGACATTATTTTCGAAGAAAGCCAAAGAAATAATGGAAAGTCAAATATAGAATAAATGAACTGC
The DNA here is from genome assembly GCA_947859395.1 of Eupithecia insigniata. Lineage (NCBI taxonomy): Eukaryota > Metazoa > Arthropoda > Insecta > Lepidoptera > Geometridae > Eupithecia > Eupithecia insigniata. The sequence goes on from OX402019.1 coordinate 140,602, forward strand.
GCTAATGAATGCACTTGAAACACAAAATATGAAGGATGACATTATTGACTGACATCAGCCTTTAAATGGAAAAGAGGTTAAAGTGGCCACTTATATTAAACTTCTTATCCTTAGAGCATTTATGTAGGTACTACTTGAATGTTCTATATTATTATCATAGGAGTAACGAGAAACTTATACAGGAGGTAGATTTTTGATTCACCCTAGAATAGGAAAGACAGAAATAGGTCTCCCTCGTGGTCCTACTAATAGGAGAAAATAGTAGGTCCATGAAAAAACGGCTAATAGTTCATAGTTTTTTATTAATAACGCCGTTACAAGTTACAAGTCAAGAAAAGTAAGGTAAGCAATATAGTGTACAATATTGACCTTAAATAATGATAAAAGTATCTATTAAAAACATTATTAATTAATTGTATATCACATTCATTTATAAATTAAATTTAAATAATAGGCAAAGCATAGAATTCACCTATAGAGTAAAAAGAACTCGCTATGAGCCATTTCCTTAATCTACTTTTAAATATCATGGTGGAAGTTGCCTCCTTTTTAATCGTGTCCGGGAGCCTGTTGTAGACCGACGGACCCATTATATATACGGACTTCTCAGACTTGCGCAGCTTGTGCGCGGGCGTGACAAGGACGTGAGAGAGTTTGTTACTGCGCATAGCGCGGGCGGTGTTTACACCTCTCTTCTGGAACCTATCAATGTGTTTGTGAGTAAACAGAGCTATTTGATATACCAGTTCACAAGGTAGAGGCAATATTTATTTATTTATTATTTATTGATTTATAATAATGTACAACTATTGTTACGGGCACACCCAATGCAATAGAGTACCTATTTTAAATTCTTAGTCTAGTCTTATTGTTAAAATTAAAATAGAAAATTATTAAACATATTAGAATTATGAAATCAAGGATAATTTATAAAAATCAGTCTGCTAACGAATGTGCAAGATAAATAATTAGTCATAAATGATGTCAAAGAAATTTGATTATGCATGCAATAATAACATTAAATAATAATAATAATCCACCTGCAGGGCAGCTTGTGGCGAGCTGTTGGTGAGTAGCGACACCACGGGTATACCGAGTGCTCCCGGGGAAGTTCCTGGTTCTCGTCTCCGCTTGCGGGGTGGTACCCCAAGAGAACCAGATCCCCACCTCTTGCTTGCCTTCATTGGCCGGTCTGAGTGGAGTCGCGAGAGATGCATCTTAGGATGTAGACTCGGGGGTGGAAGCGTCTAATGGCGTAATAACGAGGAAGCCCGCTCACGTGTCTTCGTGATGGTGAAATCGGGGCCGCACCTCTCGACACCCCTTAGTCGTTTGCACCGATGTTGTTCCTTTACCGGCATTTAAGCCAACATTTTGAGGAACCCGTCCAGCATTCGGCAAGCCACCGTCTGCCGCTTGTAACAGTATTGAGAGTATGTTTATGGCAGGCGTCCATAGTTTCCCCCATAGCCCAATTACCCAGTCCATCCATTCACCACAATAACATGGCTTTTTTGTTATTTTCATTTTCCTTTGCAATAGTCTCTACATCTGGCGGATATCATCTTCGGGTGTATCATATTGTGCAACCAAGGATGATATCCGCTATGTGTAGCTCTCGCCTTTAGATTATTTCCCATAAAGGGCCTCTGTGCTGTTGGCTTCGGCTCCACGCATGCCTCCCAAAGGACCGGGTCACTATATGGCCCGTGATCATGGAAATGAGAAACATAATAATCCTAAAGCCAATATTAATTAATTAAACATAGAAAAATCGGATTGAAAAGCATTTGAATACGCAGTAAAATAACATTTAAAAATAACAATGTCATTAATTTATAATAAATTTAAAAACTAATTGTCATAACCTAAACTAAATATCAAAGCCTTTTGGAATTCGCTCAGGGAACAGTTAAAAAGATGTATTCTCTCAGGAACTAGATTAAGCGTGCGGATGCCTCGCGTCAGAGGTGATTTATGCAGCAGGTTGGATCGCGCTTTTGGTACTGCGAATAGGGCGGGACGCCTTCGTCTGTGCACAAAGTTCGCGGGCACATTCAGCCGCATTTCCTCCAAAATACCTGGATGGGCGATCATCCCTCTCAGCACCTTGAACAAATGTAAAGCGAGCGCTGCATTCCTTCTTACTTCTAGCTTGTTGTATCCAACCATGCCTATAACAAACAAGGTTGGATACATCAAAGGGTTGAAGGGGTATATACCGTAGCTCTTCAGGTATAAAAATCGTCGACTTGTACCCCTGCGTCGACTTGAGGTAGCACGAAGGCCATGGAGTCAAGGAGGTTTGTTGAGATGCTATGAGCCGGCCGAAAACCGTGCTGTGCGTCGGACAGCCGTGACGAGACCTGCTCTTGCATGAATCAGAATCAATAACTTTATTTCTTTAGGCTTACAAAATAAGCACTTAGACAAGTCAAATTGTATACTATAAACATTGTTATTATTATCAAATAAGAAATAAGGTGTTATTGATATTCTCTTGACTTCAATTTTTTGTCCACTAGTGGAAGAAGTGAAAAGAAACCACTAGCACATTATAATATCACTTATGTGTCTAATACATGTTTATTTTGCCTATCTAAATATAAATTCAATGCAATTTAGATACATGTCAATATTTCTTTAAAGCTAAACAGAACATTGAATTTCTTACCTACTACTGACAGTGCGGAACGGAGCGACATCTGGCCAAGCTTTAACATCATTGATGTAATCATCTATGGAGTAAAAGGCCTTCCTGATAAGATTTTGTTTAATGTACTGTTTAAATTTACGAATAGGGAGTTCAGTTGCTTCAGATGGAAGCTTATTATAGAAGCGCACGCAATTGCCCATAAATGATTTCCCTACCTTTCGTAATCTATATGCTGGGATGTGTAATTTGTTCTTGTTTCTTGTATTTCTATTGTGAACATCACACTTTTTCAAAAAGCTATCTCTATTTTTGTGCGTATACATTAGATTTTCATAGATGTATTGCGATATTGCTGTCAAAATATTTATTTCTTTAAATAATTCCCTCAAAGAGTCGCGTGGCTTTAATTTATAAATTGCGCGTACAGCCCTTTTTTCAAGAACAAAGATAGTCTGGATGTCAGCTGCCTTTCTCCAAAGCAAAATACCATAGGACATAATACTATGAAAGTAACTGAAATAAACTAACCTAGCTGTATCTTCATCGGTAATATATCTAATTGTACGAACTGCATAGGCTGCTGAACTAAGTCTGCCTGCGAGAGCATCAATTTGCGGTTTCCATTGAAGAGTTGAATCAATATGTAACCCTAAGAAAACAGTAGAGTCTAGTGAACAATCTCATCCTTTAGCATTATCTTAGTTGGAAATTCTTTTACATTTGGTAACATGAATTTAATGCACTTTGTTTTTTTAGCATTAAGTAAGAGGTTATTGGCGGTGAACCAATCTAGTACGTGTGAAAGCGAATCATTTACATCGTCATAATTACATTTATTTCTGTCAACTTAAAAAATCAGTGAACTATCATCAGCAAATAAGACTATATCACACAGATCTTTTGCTAAAAAGGGGAGATCATTTACGTATACTAAAAATAAAAAAGGACCTAATATTGATCCTTGCGGGACGCCTAATTCAATTTTTGAGCCCCTAGATCTTTCTTTGCCAATAGCTACTTTTTGAACTCTATCAGATAAATATGATTGCATAAGGTCCAGTGCCTTGTTTTGAATTCCATAGTGACTCAATTTTCTAATTAATGTACCATGATCTACACAATCAAAAGCCTTAGAAAGGTCACAGAATATACCAATAGCGTTTTTCGCTTTATCCCAGGCATCCAATATATGCTTAAGTAAAACTGTACCAGCATCGGTTGTTGATCTACCCTTGATGAAGCCAAATTGATTTTTATGGAGTAGCCTATTAAGGTTGAAATGAGAGGACAACTGAGTGAGAATATTTTTTTTCAAAAATTTTACTTATTGCTGGAAGTATTGAAATTGGTCTGTAGTTGGCCGGATCAGTGTGACTTCCAGATTTAAAAAGATGAACCAGTTTACTATATTTCATGAGATCAGGAAAAACTCCTGCGTCGACACAACTATTGAAAATAAAGACCAAACAGGGAGCCACTTCCTTTATAATTAAACTTAGTACTTTGGTTGAGATACCCCAGAGATCCTCAGTATTTTTGATGTTAATAGACTTAAACGTTTTGACTATATAATTGGCATTTACATGAGTAAATATAAAGACCTCTTTCAACAGATGATTCTAATAATTCAACCGCCATCGAAGGGGAGGAGTTTAGAGTCCGGGTAACAACTTTAGGGATATCGGAGAAGAATGCATCAAAAGCATCGGCAATATCCTTTTCATGTATAAGAATTGAATTATTAATTTTTAACCTTATTTCTCTGTTACGTGGCTTTGATTTACTAGTTTCGTTATTTATTAGTCTCCATGTTGCTTTTATTTTAATAGATGAGTTTACAATTTTTTTCCTCAAGAATAGGCACTTTGCTGTGTTGCAGACTTTCTTAAATGTTTTCGAGTAGTTGGTTACATATAAGAGAAACACAGGATCATGTAACATAGCTTCTCTAGCACCATAAAGATCGTATAGTCTATCCCTACTTCTATAAATGCCGGGAGTTGCCCAATCAGTAAACCCGACCCTGTCTCTAACTGTGCATGTTTTAAGTTTGAATATTTCACTGTGTTCTCTGTTTATAACATTAAAAAGATTGGTAAATAGAACATTAGGGTCATCAGAACAAGATATATTAGATACTGCTAGTTCCACTTTACTTTGAAAATTCTTAATACGGCTCTCTGTAATAGGCCTGTAGGTATATTCCTCAACATTGTTTGTATCATTCAAATTATAACTAAAGTTAACACTCTGACCATAATGGTCTGATTTGAAATGCTTGATTAATGTTTTGCTGGTTGGAGATTCACTACAGTAAATATTATCTAAACAAGTGGCAGATGTTAGGGTAACCCTAGTTGGGTCAATAAAAGTATGTTGTAAACTAAAGCATTTGAATAAATTAAGCAATCTATCGGCAAGGGGATTCGCTAAAATATCTATATTTAAGTCGCCACAAACAATGAGATTCTTTTTACATGTAAATACTTTCAGCAAAACTTCTTCCATAGTACTTTCAAAAGCTACCTGATTTGCATCGGGGGGGCGGTACGCACACACTATGATATGCCACTCCAGTTCCACTCATGAAAGTTCAATAGTCCTCTCGATAGTGAGGTTTACAATATCTTTCCGTTCTTTACATTTAAGATTATTTTTAACTATAATTAGAGAGCCACCACGTATAGCAGCCTTTCTTTTGTAGGAACTTTCAAAACAATAGTTATGATAAAAGGGAAGTAACTGATTCTTCACAATCCAGTGTTCTGTTAAGCACATAACATCTACATTTAAATAATTCAAAAATAGTTATAATTCTAGGATTTTGCTGGGTAAGCCTTGTATATTCTGATGGACTATATGAAGTGTTTTTTGCTTTCCCGTTGTCGTTGCGGTCAGTTTAAATTTGTATTTACTGAGACGATCGCTTTAATGCCCTCATTAGTACTACTACTAACTACATATACAGGCTCGTCAGGCAACTGCGTTATACTATTTATAACTGCTAAAATGTCGCACCCTGAACACTCTATGTTCGTGAAGAACCGATTTAACTTCGTTCGCAGCCCTCTCGCATTCTGGTAATATATTTCTATATTTCTAACTCTAGTAGTGCCCGTTCTCTTCGCCGGCACGAAAGGGCTGGTTAGATTTGCGAGCATTGTATCTAGGTGGATATACAATCCAGGGCTTAATTTTTGCGTTAAGGGGCCATATTTCGACCGACAGACAGATTTCTTGATATGCTAGGGGAACTCCTATTTTATAAGACTTGTAGTCCCCTTTAGCCGACAGTTCCATCACCGAGCAGGTCCGCCGGGGCACAGATCCCGATGGTAGATACGGATCTCTTCAGCTCTACTCCATATTCCACAGGTGCACATAGCTTCGGGCTCCACGGCTTTCAGTGTTGTTACAGTAGGACCCGCAGTAACACACAGCGAGGCAAGTCTACGGCTTCTTCTTGCTTCCTTCCACTGCTGCTGGTCTTCTGGTTTATGGTCTAGGTTAGGAACTGAACCCGATGATCCATAGGTACAGGAACTGGTTTCGCCTGCACGGTGCTGCATCCCCTTGGTACGGCTGTCCGTATCTGAATGTGGTGGCGCTACTAGAGCCTGGGGGTTCGCTATGATCGGTCTTGATTTCCCCGTTGGTTTATTCACTGAACGGTGCGGCGTTACCGGAACCTGCGCGTGTGCTCTGGTATGTTTGGGATTCTCTGCCTGTTTGCTGGTTGTCCCCTCCTCTACCTCCGGACGCTCGTTGGAGTGATTGGCTACTGATTGAACACTCCCCGCCTGCTCATACCTCTTATGAAGTGCTTGCACCTGCTGCGAATAGCCTTCTAGTTTCGTGTCGTAGCTGTTCAGTATTGTAATAGCTAGAGCAAGTTGCTCTTTCAATAGAGATACCTCCTGCCTCAAGCTACGAACTTCTATTGAAAGCTGCGACGTGGCTGCTTCCTTACTTGTGGTCTCTTCATCCGAAGAAGTCGGAGAACTCTGCACTATCTTTTTCATTCTGTGGGTAACATTCGGGTCGCGATTTGTACTGCTTTTCTTCCCTGCGCCGACAGGGGTAAGACTATTATCTCCACCTTTCTTCTGCGCGCAGCGGCATTCCGGGCAAACCCATGAACCAGGAGATGGTTTGTAACCTCCGGCGCAGACCTGGTGGTACAACTTTTTGCAACTCTGTATAGTACATGCTAATCTATCTTCTGATTCTAATATTATCGAGTTACAAGCCCCGCAACTCATATTGATGCTACTCATAGTTCCCTCTTGTGTATGTGCTCGGTAAAGATAAAGATAAGATAAAGATAATTTTATTTGCATAAACATGTGTAGATATAAGATTTTACGAACAGGTATGCAGGTATCACATGTTTTACCGATTGCGGTGTACAAATTGTGAGAGACGGGGCATGCAACAGAGATCGTACCTAACTAAAATAATAATTGAGTTATTTATTCGAACTAATGTTAAAAAAGAATTAAATTTAGGTAAGTACATAATTACGATATTGAATTTTATAATAATTCTATACATTTTAGAGTTACAATTTATCATTTAGAAAGTCGTCAATCTTATAATAACATTTGTCAATTAACAATTTCTTAAATTTATTTTTAAGTTCACAATCATTAAGTTGCTGGTAGCTCTTTGGTATTTTGTTGTAAATTTTCGGTGCCATTGATACAATGCTCTTATATAGTAGTGCAGTTTTAGATGGAAATAAACAAAGCCTATCTTCACGTCTGTTTCTTGGCGTTTTATCTGACATGCGCGGAAACAGGTGTGGGTTATTCCTCACACACAGAGCCACTAAGCGGTATTAAGCTCGCTGGGTGTGTAGTTGAATTTTATTGTGTTTCGAACCTTGGCAACTACGACTTTGTTTATGGTTCGAAACTTTCCTTGTGTTAGATGGCTTATAATGAGCTTGAAGGGAAAAAATATTCGCGTAAAATTCGCTGCTGCGTTTCTAATGGACCCGATCCCGGGGTCGTCCGCGTGTGATCCGCGTATTGTAACCGCTTGACCAATTTGACTTTAGCTCCTAGGTTCAAATTATGATTGTGATACAGGTGTAAATTTCTGTTACGGAGTTCGTTATTTCGTGACGTTCAATGAGTCACAGTTTTATCAATCCACCAACATTTTTGAGTTATTGTAGACAAAAGTAGTATTTGTTGTTTACTCACTGGATAACTGCATAAAAGTCTTGGAAACGCACGAAATACACTGTATCTCTAATATAATTCACATAATTGAGAGTTTTACATTTTCCCCCGATTTGACTCTTTCAAGAGTTCAATCACTTCTGCACTATTGTTCACTTTCCTCTTCAGAACTGAGTCAATTTTGTTGGAAAACACTGTCGCACGAACTTTACTCGATTATTGTTGATGTTGCATAGTATTTAGTAGGATAAGTAGACTTTGAGTATTTTATTTGATTTATTAATATGTTCAGTTCTTTAAAAAAATCTCTACACGACACGTCGTCATCCACGGCGACGATCGCGCCGACCACTGTCTGCGTCCGGTGCGACATAAAGGAGGTTAGAAGGGACAGCGCCGGGCCGCGTACGCCATAGAATTTAAGTTTTTTGGCAATCAGGTTGTGGTCGACAGTGTCGAATGCGCGCGAGAGGTCGCAGCACAGCAAGGCGACATGCTGGCCCGCCTCGCGCGCGCTCAGCACTCGCCACATTACTTCACGTACCAGGTCTGTTGTTGCGCGGCCGGCCCTGTACGCGTACTGCCTGTCGGATATTAAGTTGCCGTCTCCTATAAAGGTTAAGAGTCTTTGATTAAGGCCTACCTCAAGTATCTTGCTTATAGCGGGTAAATACATACTACTAACAATAATAAAACACTCGCACCTCGTAACCAGTTACGTTACAACATCACATGACCTCGTGGCGCAATTGGTAGCGCATCCCGTACTGAGGGAGTGTTGCGGATTCAAGTCCCGTCGAAGTCGAAATTTTTTTGGGATATCATTAAATTTCCAACTTGTACTATTGCAGAGCTCGGACGGAGGCACCACACCCCCCCGTCCCCCCTCCGCAGCGTCCACGCCCGCCGCCACACCGCGCTCGCCGCGCGACGCGGACAGAGAAAACACGCACAAGCGGAGACATGTAAGTACTGTTCTAGAGCTCGGACGGAGGCACAACACCCCCGCGTCCCCCCTCCGCAGCGTCCACGCCCGCCACCACACCGCGCTCGCCGCGCGACGCGGACAGAGAACACACGTAAGGACAATTTATCTTGGCAGGTCCGAACTTCGGGCAGAAGGCTGCGCAGTAACATTTTTATGAACCAAATGGTGACATGAGGCGGGGCGCGGTGGGCGGTCGTCTAGGCTAGACGCACCTTACATAAACACAATCAATCCTTTAAACGCTCGAATATCGTAATCGATTAGTTTCATTTCGAATTCATGAATTTTAGTGTATAAAAGATATGATAATTTTGACAGGTCACGCCTATGTTGTAACGTATTTTTTATATTCAAGAATACCTTAAAAATTATCATAGCACATAGACGAGTACCGCCCACTTATCGTAGTGAAGCGCCTTGCAAGTATACCGCACAATCGACTATAGACAAATGAATCAAATAAATCGAATTTATATTAATTTAAATACAAGTTAATTTACTAAGATGGTTTGCCTCATATGTAAATGGTCCTTGTCAAACAGTAGTTTTAAACGGTTACACATCTGGGGCATCACTGATTCCCTCCGGCGTTCCCCAGGGTTCGATTCTTGGACCGCTTCTATTCACTATCTTTATCAACGATATCGGCTCTTGTTTTTATTACTCTAAGTTTCTATTATTCGCAGATGATATGAAAATCTTTAAGAAAATTGATGGATTGTCAGACCTCTTGCTCCTTCAAAGTGACTTGGACCGCCTTCATTCTTCTTGCACTGTCAACAAACTTGAACTTAACGTCAAGAAGTGTTCTTGCATCTCTTTTAGTAGGTCCCCAAACATATCAACTCATAGCTATAATATAAATAATCAAAAACTCATTAGAACTAACTCTGTGGTCGATCTTGGAGTTACTTTGGACTCCAAACTACTGTTTGACTAACATGTAGAAAAAATCACCTCTTGGGCCATGAAGATGCTCGGCTTTCTGTTCCGGGTGACCAAGGATTTCAGCTCTCTCAAAACACTAAAGATACTTTACTGCTCATTAGTCCGAAGTCACCTTGAATACGCCTCGCAGGTATGGAATCCCCAGTACAGCAAATATGTTTCTTTGCTCGAAAAACCACAGCGAAAATTTCTCAAGTTTATCAACTATAAGCATAGGATCACAATATCGGACTACATGGATAGCTGTAGACACCATCATTTGCTACCCCTTGAGTTGAGAAGAGAAGCTGCTGACCTTTCACTACTGCTCAAACTTGTTTTAAATCTAGTGGACTCACCCACGCTCGTATCCGGAATAGGATTAACCGTTCCACCCAGCCGGGCTACTCGACGAAATTATCTAAAACTTCACGTCCCGTCCTGTGCAACTAAATACCGAAGAAACTCATACCTACCGCGAACCATGCACGTCTTTAACGTGAAATATTCTAAAAATGTTGACTTGTTCAATATGAGGCAACATGCTTTTAAAAAGTTAATCAATACTAGTTTCTTTCAGTGAGGATATTTTATATTATTTAACTATTTAATTATGTTTATTATTTACATATCCTTTCCCTTGTTATGTCCATTATGTCATGTATTTATTATAATCTAGTTTCCGTCCTATAGCTAATCCATCCAGACGATTGGGTACTGACGACAGGCATATTGTTTCTTTCTGTAATTTTAGAAGTTCAAATTAAGCATGTTTTTATTTCTTTAGTTTTAGATATTTTTAATTTAGGCACGGTGGTTACGCTAACAGTGCGTTTGCGTTTAATTTACTTACAATTATGTGTGACATTGGATGGTTATTATCTATCTAGGTACTAAAAAGGGTTGGTTTACTCTTTTGGAATGTCATGCGATCGCTCTTGAGGTTTGCTCTGCAAAACCATCCAGGCACTCGCGACCGATATGAACTATGACACAGATGGTCACTTCTCGCAACTGCATTCATGTTATTGGATGCCCTCAGAGTTCACTTTCTGCGCTTATGCCGGCCGGTTGAATCTTCTTCCACAAGTTCTTCGCTTTGAGCTTTGTGTGGCAATCGCATCTCCAACTAAGTTAATGTTGTCGAGAGAATACAATATTCGCATCATATCACCCCGCGGGTGACCTTTCGATCCTCGCAAGGATTAACATTTTTGGAACCTATAAACTTCAGTGTGTGAACTGCTAAGTGGATTTCGGATTGCAGTGAACGATTGGAGCTGATCGTAGACTTTATCAGACAGGTAAGCCTTCCCAAGTACTTACAGGGTTTTAGCTGTCCAATGTCAGACCAACGCATTTTTAGATTTTTTTCTATTGAACAAGCGCCCCTCAAATTTGAGGTTAACCGCCGCGTATCATTTTAGGCAATTAATTTCTATAATTTATTAACGCACGCTTAACGATACGCACCATTTTGGACCTTCGTACCAACATTGACCTTGATTCCGGGACCCACAATCATTGTTGATCGGTCACTGAGCTTTGTCATATTGATTTAGATTATATAGAACTGAATTCTTATAGGTAAACGTTATTCTATTTAATCGCCTCGTATTGTACGAGTATTTGATCGCAATACAGTCCACACCGCATTTGATTAAATTATTGCAATTTAGTTAAATTAATCTCATTAAATTTTATGTTGAATTTAATTTTGTCTTGTAGGTAAAATTGTTTATCTACACCGCACCTACTTAACGCTACGGTTGTAAGATCGGATAAGTTATTTCTGTATTACACCTACGGGAAGTAGGTTTCCGCATAGTTGGTTAGTATTTCCATACCTCAAAAGTTGTTCTTTGAACTTTTGTTTGTATCACATCGCACCTACATATAAGTTATTTAGGATTAATACGGTTTGAACATGTACATACCGTATTGAGTTTCACATCTATGTACGCCGAATATTTATCAAGGTACTTAGGTATCTAGGTATCGGTTTGTTCAGTATGGTACATATATCTACCTACTTACCGAACGGGTTTATTGTGCAAAGTTGTTGTTGTAGTTTATTTTAACCTTCACTACATTATTGTGATAGGTCATCGCACGGTCGGAAAAGTGCTTCCGCACCTATTTTGTTTCAATTGTATTATTTTGTTGTACATTTGTTTGCGCGTTCCATTAGGGTTCCGCATGTTAGGTATTCGTGTGGACGGGAAATTGGTTCCGTACACAATTATTTAGAACTGAATATTGGTAATAATTCAAGTTTCTACCGCACACTTGTGTCCATTTTTGGGACTAGGGTTCGACAATGGAATCTCGCTAAATGATATCCTTTACGCAGGTCCCGTTCTTCAAGCGGACTTGCTAAATATATTATTGAACATGAGACTTTTCGCTGTGGCAATAAATTCTGCCGTTAAGGGTATGTATCTCAAAATAGCCATTCGTCCTCAAGATCGCCCTCTTCAGCGTATACTCTATCGCTTCCACGAAGATGAAAATTTGAAAATCCGTCAGCTTTCAGTGGTTCCTTTCGGCCTTAAATGCTCTCCTTTTATCGCAATTCTCACAATTCAACAGTTGTGTAAGGACGAAGGACATCAGTTTCCTCTCGCCAGTGAGATACTGGGCCGAGATATTTATATGGACGATATAGCAAGCTCCACAGTCAATGTAGAGCAAGCAATAGAGTCTTCTCACCAACTGATTAAATTATTTTCACTTGGTTACTTTGAATTGACCAAATGGTCAAGTAATAGCGCTGAAGATCTTCAGGCTATTCCCGAGTCATTGCGACTCTCGCACAGTGTCGATCTAAGTAAGGATCCGACTCTTGAAAATTCTTGGGCTACGCTGGTTTCCCGACCATGACCTTTTCGCCTTTCAGGTCAACCCTGACGATCGCCCTTGCACAAAAAGGAATATCCTGTCGTCTATCGCTCGCCTTTTTGATGTATTGGGTTTAGTCGCGCCTATGATTTTGTATGCTAAGTTATTGATCAAAGATCTGTGGCTTGCCAAAATAGGATGGGATGATGTCCCACCTAATCGCATTGTTTGCCTGTGGAAACAATTTCAAACTGAGTTACCCGAAATATCTCAGCTGCAATTCGCACGTCATATTGGCGTTGTTGAACATTGTAAGGTTTTAAATAAGACTATGGAAAAATTTAAAAGAAGATGTATTACACGAATCTAAAATTTTCATACCTGATTTTTTTGATCAGCCAGAAGCTATAAATAATCGTTTTCTAAATGTTCCCGGCTCGACTGATATCCCGACCTCCAACCGCTCATTTTTTGAATCAAATAAGTTTCATAATGAAACCTTCTCGTTACATGAAGTAGACGACCAGGAAGTAGCCAAAATTCTCTTGAATATTAAAAAAAACGCCCGAGGAGTGGACGATCTATCCATGGATATGATTCTGTTGACACTACTCCATACACTATCATTGATAACAGGAATAGTCAACAGATCCATAACTACGTCTACTTTTCCCAGTCAATGGAAAAATGCTAAAATAAACCCCATACCTAAAATCCCCCAGCCAACTGACATAAAAGACTTGAGACCTATCAGCATTCTTCCAGTTCTCTCGAAAGTTTTGGAGAAAGTGGTTTATAACCAACTCAGCGAATTCATTGAACGCAATAAGATCTTGCCAGACGTCCAATCGGGTTTCCGTGGAGGAAGAGGTACTACTACGGCATTACTTGATGTTGTTGATAACATTATTGCTGAACAAGATCAGGGACTAGCGACAATTTTAGTACTTCTAGATTTCTCTCGCGGGTTTGACTCGATAAGTATCCCGTTGCTTATATCAAAACTTTCATATTATGGAGTCGATGCTGCGGCGATTGGATGGTTTGATAGCTACCTGAGTAATCGGTCTCAGTTTGTGCAGATTACTAAGCAAGATGGAACACAACTGACATCATCTTGTAAATCAGTTGTTCGTGGTGTGCCGCAGGGGTCAATTCTTGGTCCACTGCTGTTCATTATTTACAGTGCTGATATCTGCTGGCAGATCAAACATTGCAAATACCATTTATATGCCGATGACGTTCAGCTGTACTTGCCAGTGGATCCGGGGAATGTTCTCTGCGGTACTGCCAAACTGAATGACGGTTTGGGCCGAATAGCTGACTGGTCTCATCATAATGCTCTTCTTCTCAATCCCTTAAAATCTAAATTTATGATTCTTGGTTCACCGCGCTTGATAGGAGGCATTTCAAGCCATTCACCAAATATTAATATTCATAGCCAAAGTATTGAACGTGCACGTGAGGCTAGAAATCTTGGTATCTTATTTGATGATACTCTTCGCTTTGAGAACCACATAAAGAGCATTGCAAGAAACTGCCTGTATAGACTTAAGCTACTGTATAAAATAAAGAACTTTCTAAGAAAAGAAATCCGCGTAAAAGTCTGCGAGTCGATAGTTCTATCGAAGCTTAACTATGGTGACTTGGTTTATGGCCCGCGTTTACTGTCAAGAACGGCGCGCCTTGTTCAGAGGGTGCAAAATGCATGCTGTAGGTTTTGTTATGATATCCCACCGCGAACACACGTCACCCCATACATTAACAACTCATCGACGCTCAACATGGCTTCGCGGAGGCATTTGCACCTAGCAGTTTTGGTACATGGCGTCGTAAAGTTCGAGTCTCCAGAATACTTATTCTCAAAACTAAATAGTTACAAAAGCAAATACAGTTTAAGGCCTACTAGAAATTTGTTGCACTATAGCAAATATAAAGCGTTTAGGGGAAGCTTTCGATATCAGGCAACCAAATGTTGGAATAATATCCCTCCACCCTTGCGACTGTTAAAATCAAAGTTCACTTTTAAAAACCGTTTTAAGTCTTATTTAATAGATCACCAAAAGATAGGGTTGCCTGGAGCCATGACTCGTTATGGTGCACCATTTTCTTGTTAGGTTTCGCAGCATGGAGTTGCTAGTTTACTGGGCTATTAATTCATTTATTTTATTTTGTTTAATTATCTATTATTTATTACTAATCAACAAGTTTATATTCGTTTCACACAGTCAGACACGGACCAGTTATATAATATTATTATTTGTATTGAAGTATATTATTTACTATTTATACACACATAACACTAATTACTCTAATCGTAAGCCTCACAAGGTCTTGTGATCATAATGGTTTCGGCAGAATACCAGCGCCTATCTACTCCTGAGTGGTAAGGCATTTATGCTGAGTCGAGACCTTTTTGCTGCTGTAACAGTCTTCATTTTTAAGAAAGAAAAAAAAATATTTTGTGCATTTGTTTTTCCTGTACTATAAATTACTATGTTATGTTCAAAATGTATTTTTATGTCTGTTTTTGTACTGCAGCAGCAAATAAATGAATGTCTATGTCTATGTCTAAATAGTTGGGTTTGCTGATGCCAGTGAGAAGGCCTACGGTGGCGCTGTCTATGCCCACGTAGTCAAGCCAAACGGTGACATTGTCGTTTCACTGGTATGTGCCAAGTCCAAGGTCACACCTCTTAAGGTAATATCGCTAGCTCGCTTAGAGTTGTGTGCCGCACTACTGTTGTCAATTTTGATTAAAAGAGTTTTCTATCTCTATTCCCCCCGATTCGCCATTGAGGTTGTGGTAGCGTTCTCGGACTCTACCATTACTTTAACTTGGATTAATTCGTCGCCACATCGCTGGCACACTTACGTGGCCAACCGCGTCGCTAAAATTCAGGAAAACCTGTCGGCAGATCACTTTTTTCATGTCAAAGGAACGGAGAATCCGAGTGACTGCCTTTCTCGGGGCTTAACTCCGGCCCAGTTGGTCCAACATCCACTGTGGATGACTGGACCTCCATGGCTGGGAATACCTCGACACGAGTGGCCTGTGTGGGCCTCGACACGAGTGGTGAGTGGGGAAACGCAAGAATTGCCTGAACTGAAGCCGGTGGCTCTACCTGCAGTAGCGACGGCAGGCACTTCGAATTCCGATCCCAGTTGTTTAACGGAAGATGTCCTGTATAGCCGGGCGAATAGATTTTCTTCTTGGATTAAATATCTAAAAACCATTTGTTTCGTTTATAAATTCCTTAAACGTCTCCCTAAGGGACCCGTTACCGCATCGGACTTAGAGTTCGCTGAATTAGTAGTGTGGCGCTCTGTTCAGCGAATTCATTTTGAATCAGATCTTGATCGCTTAAACCGCAAACAATTTGGATGGGTATGATCGCCCATCCAGGTATTTTGGAGGAAATGCGCCTGAATGTGCCCGCGAACTTTGTGCACAGACGTAGGCGTCCCGCCCTATTCGCAGTACCAAAAGCGCGAACCAACCTGCTACATAAAGCACCTCTGAAGCGCGGCATCCGCACGCTTAATCTAATTGCCGAGAGAATTGATCTTTTTTACTGTTCCCTGAGCGAATTCCAAAAGGCTTTGTTTTATATTTTATGTTATCACGATTAGTTTTTAAATTTATTGAAATTATTAATACTATTATTTTATTGCGGATCAAAATGCTTTTAATCAGAATTATTTTTAATGCAATTTATCTATGCATACTTACTTAATATTGACTTTTACTATTGACTATTGACGTTTTTACGATGTATAACTAATTAATATGGATTTTGGATATTTTTTTTTTTGTTAATATCGTATTTATTACTAAGTATTTATATTTATTATGACATTCGTTAGCGGACTTATTTTTCTAAATTATCTTTATTTTAATATTTGTATAATGTTTAATAAATTTTAATGTTAACACTAAGAATAGAATAAGAATATAAGGTACTCTATTGCATTGGGTGTGCCCGTAATAATAGTGCTACATGTTTATAAATAAATATCAAATAATCAAATAATCATTTATTTCGTTGATTTCAGGAATAACACGTCACATTTGTTTTAATTACGTACAGCCACATAATACAATAATAAAAAATCAAGTAATTCAATTGCTAAATCAAATTAAATGTCAATAACAATAGAAAAGTCAATAAAAACATACAAGATCAATAAAAACAACAATATACGGAGTATCTACAGCTAGATAATTATGTACATTCAGTACTTTTACAGGCTAGGAATTCCTCATAGCTGTAAAAGCTGTTGTCAGTGAGCCAGTGCTTTAGCTTGTTTTTAAAGCATGTCAGACTAGTTGCCTTTGTGATAATTTCTGGAAGACTGTTATATACTGTCGGTCCCATTATGCGCGTTAACTTCCCAGACTTCGCGAGGGTACGCGGTAGGGTGGTCAGCTTGTCAGCTCGCCGAGTATTATACCTGTGCACGTCTCTATTCCTAGTAAACAATTCCAAGTTGTTTCTCACATACACCGATACCTGGAATATCACAATGCATGGAACGGTAAGTATTTTCAGCTCTTTGAAGTAAGGTTTTGCGGAGACGTCCTGTGGTATTTTCATCATTGCACGTATGGCACGCTTCTGCATGCGGAAGGCGCGCTGCCAGTCGGCCGCTCGCCCCCACAGTTCAGCTCCATACTGCAATAGTGAGTGAACAATAAATTATGTTCTAAGTCCCTACAGAAACTTTGCCCGTTTCTGTACGGACTTATTCGCGTTGGTGGACGCTTAGCCAACTCTGAGTTAGACTTTGACTCTCGTCGCCAAATTTTACTTCCTCGAAAAGACCACGTAGTGGACCTTTTAGTTTCCCACTATCATGTCAAAAACTTCCACACAGGTCCAAACTTGCTTTTGTCTCTCTTGAGACAACGGTATTGGATTCTGTCCGCACGACGTTCGTCATATAACTTTTAATTGCAATATTTGCTTTCGCGCTAAGCCACGACCGGTTTTTCCAATCATGGCTGACCTGCCTCAGTCACGGGTTGAAGTCGCTCCTAAAGCATTCTCACACACTGGGTGTGATTACGCGGGACCACTCATGATTACATCTCTGCGAGGCAGAGGCCAAAAGAGTCGTAAGGCTTATATTTGTCTTTTTACGTGCTTGACAACGCGTGCTCTGCATCTGGAAGTTGCCTCAGATCTCAGCACTGCGAGTTTCCTGTCCGCACTAAAACGCTTTATTTCTCGCCGTGGTCCTATCGAATGTCTGTATACGGACAACGGCACCAATTTTATTGGCGCTAGATCATATCTTCGCGATCTCTACCAATTCTTGTCACAAGAATACCGCCCCTATTGGGAAATCGCACTGGCTGGCATAAAATCACTCTTAAAAACATCCCTTGTAGAGCTCCACACTTCGGTGGATGCTGGGAAAGCGAAGTAAAGAGTGTTAAAACGCATCTTCTGAAAGTCGTCGGTCAACAAATACTCACCTTCGATGAGCTTAACACTATGTTAACTCAAGTCGAGGCTTATTAAACTCCCGTCCTCTCTATGCACTTAGCTCAGATCCGTCAGAACCTACCGCTCTAATACCTGCGCATTTTCTTAATACAAAACCGCTTGTGTTTTTACCCGCTCGCGAAGTTACTGAAACGCGTTTATACCTTATTTCGCGATACGAATTCGTTGATCAACTCGTCCAATCTTTTTGGAAGCGTTGGCGCAATGAGTATCTGCACACCCTCCAATCAAGACAAAAATGGAACACCCCTTCTAACCCAGTACGGGTTGGGATGGTTGTTGTTTCTATGCAGGATAATATCATTCCCTTGCATTGGCCGTTAGGTTTAATTATGGAAATCTTTCCGGACAAGAAAGGGATATGTAGAGTAGCGTCTGTGAAGGTACAAGGTGGAATGCTTCAGAGCAGACCGATTGTTAAATTGTGCCCTCTCCCAACTCAGTAAACCTTACGCAGATTATTGTAGTTTTAGGTTAGGTTAGGTTAGGACACTTTTATATTATTATTATTTTTGTACTCCGTTAAGGTAGAGTTTTCGCAACGATATGCAATTATAATATACTTTCGCTTTCTCTGTGTTTTGAAAGTAGGATCTTTCAAGCCGGGGAATATGGTTGCGCTAACAGTGCGTTTGCGTTTAATTTACTTACAATTATGTGTGACATTGGATGGTTATTATCTATCTAGGTACTAAAAAGGGTTGGTTTACTCTTTTGGAATGTCATGCGATCGCCCTTGAGGTTTGCTCTGCAAAACCATCCAGGCACTCGCGACCAATATGAACTATGACACAGATGGTCGCTTCTCGCAACTGCATTCATGTTATTGGATGCCCTCAGAGTTCACTTTCTGCGCTTATGCCGGCCGGTTGGATCTTCTTCCACAAGTTCTTCGCTTTGAGCGGCGGTGTGGCAATCGCATCTCCAACTAAGTTAATGTTGTCGAGAGATTACAATATTCGCATCATATCACCCCGCGGGTCGTGACCTTTCGATCCTCGCATGGATTAACATTTTTGGAACCTATAAACTTCAGTGTGTGAACTGCTAAGTGGATTTCGGATTGCAGTGAACGATTGGAGCTGATCGTAGACTTTATCAGACAGGTAAGCCTTCCCAAGTACTTACAGGGTTTTAGCTGTCCAATGTCAGACCAACGCATTTTTAGATTTTTCTATTGAACAAGCGCCCCTCAAATTTGAGGTTAACCTCCGCGTATCATTTTTGGCAATTAATTTCTATAATTTATTAACGCACGCTTAACGATACGCCCCACACGGTATTTAATATATTTGTTCATGTATTTAGTTATTATTTGCGCACTATAAGCGGAAACTATAGTAGCTTTATCTGTTCCTATTTTAATTCCTTGTTATTTAAAGCACTTAGACAAGTCAAATTTTATAATATATACTTAGTTATTATTATCAAATAACAAATAAGGTGTTATTGATATTCTCTTCACTTAAATTTTTTGTCCACTAGTGGAAGAAGTGAAAAATAAACTACTAGCACATTATAATATCACTTATGTGTCTAATACATGTTTATTTTGCCTATCTAAATCTAAATTTAATGCAATTTAGATACATGTCAATATTTCTTTAAAGCTAAACAGAACATTGAATTTCTTACATACTACTGACAGTGCGGAACGGAGCGACATCTGGCTAAGCATTAACATCATTGATGTAATCATCTATGGAGTAAAAGGCCTTCCTGATAAGATTTTGTTTAATGTACTGTTTAAAGTTACGAATAGGGAGTTCAGTTGCTTCAGATGGAAGCTTTTTATAGAAGCGCACGCAATTGTCCATAAATTGATGATTTCCCTACTTTTCGTAATCTATATATTGGGATGTGTAATTTGTTCTTGTATTTCTATTGTGAACATCACACTTTTTCAAAAAGCTTTCTCTATTTTTGTGCGTATACATTAGATTTTCATAGATGTATTGCGATATTACTGTCAAAATATTTATTTCTTTAAATAATTCCCTCAAAGAGTCGCGTGGCTTTATTTTGTAAATTGCGCGTACCGCCCTTTTTTGGAGAACAAAGATAGTCTGGATGTCAGCTGCCTGTCCCCAAAGCAAAATACCATAAGACATATTACTATGAAAGTAACTGAAATAAACTAACCTAGCTATGCCGATGAAGATACACTTCATCGGTAATAAAATAATAATAAAATATCTATAAATTTTTTTTTACTACTTTATTTCATTATACATATTCTAATAATAATCGATTATACAACATCCATCGATTATGCAAATCTCTTTTTGTTAACTTCCTAAGCTTCGTGCTTGTTCGGCAATACTCGGTAGTCTCTGTACGACCTATTTTGTCTCAGTCACACGCGAGCATTGGTTTGGTGTTCGTGTCGCTATCTCTGTCTTGACCACAATCGGTTACAAAAGTCGTCGTTGTGTTTTTGTTCGTTATTAATATTACTGAGGATTGTTAATATTGGTGTCAGTTTTGTTGTTTGTGCATTAAAGTGTAAATACGTAAATAATACCCGCGTTTGTGTTTTGATATTTATTTTATTTGTACTTTCTCACTGTATTAGATATTTTCTGATCGTAAATTTGTATAATTGGCAATAAGTTTTCTTCACGAGTGTGCACGCGCAAGTTCGCAGAGGTGCCAAGATAAATTGTCCTTACCTTACTGTATTTTTAACAATTATGTTGTACAATAAATTAATATCTGTCTTAATGTAAGTCACATCACGTGCCTGATAGCCTGACCATTTGTGTTGGAGTTATCATTTGTCAGCACCTCTAACAGTATGTTATTTGCAGAGCGGCGCGTCTGGCGGTAGCTCCCCCATCTCGATCAGCTTCAAGAACGTGCAGCCCGCGCGCAGCCCGGCGTCACATGTCGCGGACACGCACACCGGTACATACTGTCTCTAATACAGCTCTACCTACCCATATATATCTACATCTCTATCAGTTTTAAGAAGTGAGTGAGGCAACATGTAAAACGATTCCTGATTTAGTAATTTTATTGTACATATTAAATTCATATCGGTGGTTTATACGGTCTGTCGCCGTTCACACGCGATTTTGTATATCCTAGGTTCAATAAGCAATTATTAACTAAAAGTACGGTAGTTTCGCGACCATATTAAGCAATTCGCTATTAGCCCATGAAAAAAAAGTTGGAATCAAGTGTCGTTTTGAAGTCTCATTTGTTTTATGGCAAATGGCACCCTCGTTAGTCATGGTCACTTTCTCCCCTTGGTTTACAATGTACAATCTTGCTCATAAGCTATTCTAAAATAGTTATCTCTGTATTCCAGGTAACGTGAGCATGACCGTGAGCGCAGCGGGGGCGGGCGGCGGCGCGGGGCGGGTGCGGCGCGCGCACGCAGCCTTCACTCACGACGACGACGCAGAGCCGCCGCCGAGGGCAGAGGAGAAAGGTACGTGTACTTAGAAAGAGCGGGGGCGGGCGGAATCTGGAGACATTAGTTACTAAAGAGTACTTCTCCCCAATCATCATCATCCCAATTAAGATGCGAATGAGCAAAGCTGGACCGAGCTACTCGATGACCTGTGGCGAGCAATGGGCCTCTGGCCAGCAAGTATACCCCTAAATCAGCTGCCTTTACTCCTCTTATCGTTTTGGTGCTGTTACATTTGTCGAACTTCCTGTAGCTTTTTTCTTACTTCTGAACAAGTCGAAGCGAAAATTGCTTACAATAAATCTGCCGTCCCTTTGTGTTTTTACTCTTTTACGAGCCCGTACGTTTGATATATTCTCTAGTTTGTCGGTATCGTTTAACATTGCGAAAAATCACAGACTTGGGAACAAGATATTTTATGTCGTTGTACGTTATTTTTGCGTTCCTCTAAATTAGTCCATGAGTGTAGTTGATAACGGACGGGCGAAGCACTTTAAACTGAGTTTACTTACCCATTTAATCACTTGTACCAACCTCATTAGATCATATTTTTTTACTTTAAACACATTTAAGTTATACAAGTGAAAACTGTTAAGCTTTAACTTAACAGGTTTAACCGTTGTTTGTACTCATTTACGTATTACAAGCTGTTTGTTTTCCATGTAAATAAAAATATGATGATGATAATTTAGTATAGTAGTAACGTCCTCCGTCCCTGTCCTCTTCAGATCGCAATAAGAAAGCGCAGGCGCGGAAGGAGAAGGAGGGCGCGGAGAAAGAGAAGGAAAAGGAGAGCCGCAACGCGGAGGAGAAGAGGAAACACATCAAGAGTCTCATAGACAAGATACCCACCAGCAAGGAACAACTGTTCCACTACAAGCTGGATACCACGCAGGTGAACACACGACATTTAATGCTGAGCGGGGGGCAGGGGTGCCTGAGCCCCCAGTTACAAACTATTTTATTCAGACCTTTCTCTCCATTTATTTCTTTCATAATCATAATATTTATTTGCATGAATGTATCTACAAAAGTTGTTAATTTCAAGTATAATTATCCAATTACAAACTACCTTGTAAGGTGTGCAAAATCTTATTAACTACAATTATTAATGTCTCTAAATGTCAATAAAATATAATAATATCTAATTATAATACAAAATTAACAATAACATGTAAAACAATAAAATTTAAATAAGTTGTCAAAAAAGTATGTACTCGTACATACATATGTCAATCAGTTTTTAAAATTCAAATATTCTTTTAGATCATAAAAACAGTTTTCTAGTAGCCTATTTTTTAATTTGGGTTTAAACATGTTTCATGGCAAATCTTTAAAACTATTTGGTAATTTACTGTAGATAGTAATGGCATGATAGTAGGAGTTACGTTTAACAAGTTCCAGCCGACAATGTGGGACGTATAATCTATTTTAGTGTCTTGTATGCCTAGTCAAGACTTCCGCGTGTGTTTTAAAATACTGAGGGTATTGCATTACAAAGACACAGACGTCCCTGATGTACATGCAAGGTAACGGAAGGATCTTGAACCTCTTAAATAAAGGCTTGCAGCCGTACTCCAAAGTCCATAGATAGCTCGGACGGATTTTTTTCTGTGCTCTAAACGCTTTGATAATATCTACCGAGTTTCCCCACATAATGAGACCATACATATTTCTAATGGGATACTCAAAAATTACTGAACGGATTCTCATGCGCTTTTCACCAGTATATAAGTTCATAATGAAATCTGTGCAACTTTACATATTTGATTGTAATATTTAATGAGTTTAATATACTTAATATTGGTTCACTTTAAAAGTGTATATTATAAACATATATAATTTTTTACCCGACTACCGAAAGACGAGGGTTATGAGTTTGACATCATATGTATGTATGTAGCCGATTTTTATGTTCCCACGTAGCGCTGAAACTACTGGTCCGATTTCAACAAATGCGGTGTCGGCGTCTTTATAGCCTGACGGTTATATGCTACGTGACGTCAGATAAAATGGGGGTCTAACGAGATAGCGGGGGTCTAAGTAAGGGTTGAAAATCCCAATGTTAGTAAATAAATACATATGCTTGTGTTTGGTATCGTTGCAAAGATCTTTATCTGGATGTGTATATCCACCAGACAACAATGGTATTGTGCCGTCCGTCTGCTTGTCCTGGAGTAGAACAATCAAACAATATGAGAATTGAAAATTTCTCTAAAGTTTTTTTTTTTTATTAGTGAAACATACAGTTGTTATAAAATATATTAATAAAAATACTTAACTAACACTGAAACCAGCAAAGTTTCCACCATTAAATAGAACATTAAAAGAGAATACAGAGTTCAGAGCTCTAATATGCAACTAAATACACAAGGAACAATTAAACTTAATAATAACTATGAGGGGCAAGAATAAAAAATACATAGAGAATGATAAAAGGCTAAACAAATAAAGAGTAACATCATCGATTGGCAACGCTTAACATAACATCTTTACGGAATTTATACAATGAAGTATTAAAAATATCAATATAACAGAAGGTGGCATTAAATTGATTACAGGCTCTTGAGAGGAACATATTTTTTCTATAATTTGTATTAGACGCGGGCGTCCAAAATGTTTTCTTTTTACGAGAAGATATACGACGACAATGGAAGAATATATTTTGAAGCAAATAAGAGGAGTCAAAGATGTTAGACAAAATTTTAAATAACAAGTTATCAATATAGTTCGGAAAACGATACCTACAGTGCTTTAAAAATGTATTCTGTATCCATTCAATGTTATCAATATGAACTTTATATTGAGGGTTCCAAACAGAGGAAGCATATTCAAGCACCGACCTGACAAAACTGTTGTACAAGAGTAGCAAGGTACTAGGGTGTTCAAACGCTCTACCAACTCTCAAAATAAATCCTAACATACGATAGGCTCGAGAAGTGATACTCTCAAAGTGAGCATTAAAAGTAAGTTTACTATCTAAGTAAACTCCTAGATCTCTAATAACAGATACCCTAGATATAATACTATCGTTAAATTTGTAATCAAAAATAATGGGTGAAGGTTTACGACATTGGAAGGTTTACGAGATCACGTGACATTTTTTAGTATTAAGAAATAATTAATTGTTAACACAGTAATCAAAAAGCCTAGACAGGTCACTCTGTAGTAGAAGGCAATCAGACATAGATGATATTTTCAGAAATATTTTCGTATCATCTGCTTAGATTAAACATTTAGAGTGAATAAAGTTCTTTAAAACATCATTAATGAAGATTAAAAATAACAAAGGACCCAGGTGCGAGCCTTGCGGCACACCAGATGAAATTGGCACAAACGAAGAGCAATAACCTTTTGTTGTGATAGATAGATAGAGAGATAGAGAAAAATTTATTGACAAACACAACCCTGATACAGCACAGAACAGAAATAGAACTTAATTAGAAATAATAAATAAATGAAAGATGCAATACAAAATTACGAAGCGGAAAATATAATTACAAGTTCCAATAATAAAGCAGTAGGTACCCACCTACCCTACAAAAAAAAAAAAAGACATTAGGGGAAGAACAAATTGACAACACAGTAAAGCTAATAAATAGCAAAAGGTTGATATGTATAGGTAGGTAGGTACTGTGATTATATTAATACAGGTATGTACAACATTATTCATTCCATTATATAGGTGTGCGAGCTACCGGAGTGTGCTCCGCGCTGTGACGGTGGTGTGCAGATCAAAGGGTTCCATCTCAGCTAATGCTACCTTACATAATGCAAGATAGCGCTGGTTTTCAGAAGGAACCTATTTGAGGTGACCTCAATACTGACCACTACTTAGACAATAGATTAGTGTGCTAAAATATTAAAATAAAGAATATAAAGAGTTACAATATAACTAACAATATATATATAATACATTAGGATAACATACAAATTTGATACTAAAAATATCACTAAAAAGGAACAAAAAGCAAATATAAGAATAAAAGACATACAAATAAGGCTTATGTACAGAAAAAGAATCTACAAACAATAAAACAAAATAACTGTGAACGCAAGACTTTACTTTTTGCTATTGGCAGACGGAACGCGCCCTCTGTTAGGCCGCCGTGACAGTTGACCGCCGTGACGATCATTGACATTTACCATTACATTTACTTATGCATTTGACTGCACTAGACATTCCCTTGGAACTGACATCAAGTGAAGAGCACAACATTCACATTTGAAATTTCCATGGCGCCATTAAAGAAGAAGTTGAAGATGAAATTTCCGTGAACTGGACAGTGGCAGAAAAGACAGTGGCAAACCAGACACATATTGCCAATAACAAAGAAGTCTATTCGAGCCAAAGCTAAAAGAAGTAGAAGAAGTCTATTCAAGTTACATGAAAGTGCAGTATGTAATGTCGGATTTTTACTTAACAAATTAGAGTTTGTCGCCTCGCCTGCCATATCCATTTATCTCTTTATGTGCAGCCAAAGAATATGAGTAGTATTGTATTCTCTTTGATATGAGTAAACGTGATTGTAACGTGAGGAAGCCTCTGGTCGTGTATTACGCAGCCTTATCAAGGCCGAAGGATACCTGAATAGGTGCTGACCACTGCAAATTATCGTTTTTCGTGCGGAGTAAATAATGTGTAGATAAAAGGTCAACATGAGTGCGAAAAGGCTAGATAAGGAAAGGTAAGAAAGAGTGATAGTATACATTTTTGAATCTCGAAAAGATAATCTCGTACTTTATGTCGAAACGAAAAAAACGCTATTCAAAGCTCTAAATGGTGGTGGTAAATCATTCCAACATTTCGAAGAAGCGAATCGGAACGATCCTCTAAATGCGGCCGTTCTGTGTTTGGGCGTTTCGAATACATATGTGCACTCACGTCTTGGGTAGCGGGAGCTGCTTTTGGCCCAGGTAAGCTTGGCGTGTAGGTATTGGGGTATCATATTTTTGGTAAGGCCAAAGAGCAATATAGCAAGATGGAGTCTCCTGCGGGCTTTCATTGTGACTGCTTGACTTCGAGCTCGAAGATAGGATTCAAGCCACCTAAAAAGATCTCCGTGAATCCCATTCTCCGAAAGCTTTTTAATCAGGAGCGAGTGAGAAATTTTATCAAAGGCTTTGGAGTAGTCTTTATAGATTACGTCCATTTGGAAGCCTTGGTCCATGGAATCCGAGACTAGGTGAGTAAACTCACACAGGTTGGTCTCGGTAGAGCGTTTACTCATGAACCCATGCTGCTCACTGATAAGGGGTCTAATAACAGGAAACGAGGTATCGTAAACGATCTTTTCAAACATTTTAGCTATCGTACACAATTTAGAAATAGGCCTGTAATTGAGAACATCATGCTTGTTTCCAGACTTATGAACAGGTATCACAAAAGACTGTTTCGATAACTTGGGTAAGCAACCCGAGCGAAGAGACAGATGGAACAGCAAGAAAATTGGATAGCACAGGGACTCGTGACGACACTGTTTTAAAAATGAAGGAGGTATCCCATCCGGCGCTGACCCTTTGTTGATATAAAGAGTTTTCAAATATTTCTTTACAATCGGAATAGAAATCTCTACTTTGTCTAAAGTAGTGACAATACTATGATTACAATTCGTATCATGAGTAGCCGAGTTGTCTGGTTATTCAAAAACCGAACGGAAATAAGAGTTGAACATTTCAGCAATGACTGTACCATTTGAACTGGTCTCATTATTATAAGACATAGTATCAGGTAAATCATTCGAATTTTTCTTAGATTTAACAAACGACCAAAAGTGTTTATAGTTGGATTGAATTTTTAGTTCTGATTTTTTTATAAAATTGGCATAACAATGGGCTTCAACTAACTTTTGTTGTTCTCTTAACTTTTTAAACGAGTCATAATCACTGGGGTTTTTATAAATTTTCCATTTTGTGTGATACTTTAATTTTTCTCTAACAATTTTTATAAGAGGTTTAGTATACCAGATGGGATATCTATTATTCGATTTAAATACTTTTTTTGAAACATACTTGTCAATGATGCTATTAATGATTGAATAAAAAGATTCGGAGGCAACCTCTACGTCATCAACATTCAAATGTACGGACCAATCAACCTCGCTAATAGACCTATTAATAGCTTCATAATCAGCAGCGTAAAAGAGAGAAATAGTTCGCGAAGCCGGGCGAATCATGTTATATTTTAGTTCCAGTAGAGTAACCTCAAGTGCTGGGTGATGAGTATCGTCTGGGACTAAAGGAGAGAGGCATCTAACAATACTACAAGAGCAATTACTCATAATAAGATCAAGTAACCTACTATTTTGATTTAAAACACAGTTAAATTGCTGAAAATTGTTGAAAGCAAGAAACTTATCGAGTTCAAGGGACAAAGGGCTAATATGTGGAAAATTGTCATCTGGAAAACTCCACTGTCCGTCACTTGTGTTAAAGTCACCAGTTATCATAAAAAAGTCATCAGGGTGATCAACAGTTTTCTGAGAGACAAACTCAGAAAAATATTTTATCGAGTCACGATGTAAGTGACCGTGAGGAATATAACAACAAAAAACTCTTAATTTTATAGCAAAATTAATATCGATAACTACCTCCACAGCCTCACTCAGCGTACGAGTTATTAAACGGAATCAAGAAAAAGAGGAAACCGATAGTTCACGACGCACCGCTACAAGTACACCACCACCCATCTTGTCACCACGAGACTTGTAATCGCGATCACATCGATAAACGCTAAAGCGACTGTCAAAACACTCGGAGCTGAAAATTCGTTCGACTAGCCACGACTCGCTTAAACAAATAAAATCAAAATCAAATTTTAATAAATTACTAAAAAGTGTGTTCGTTTTGGTAAACCTTTAACGTTTTGATTATAAATACGTTATTCATCTAAAGAATACATTGTAAAAATTAATTTAGTTCTGAATTCATAATACTCAAAGAAAATTAAGTTCCAATAAGATGCCAATATAATAAGACCTTATTTGTAGATCTTAGTTGAATGAAATAACAATAAGTTTGGGTGTAACATATTATGTAAGCATTACCAAATACAATAATAATACAAAACATAGAGTTCAGAAACAAGCACAGCAAATAGTAAGTGGTTAAGGTTTTTTTCTAAAGCAATTTTCTTGGCCTTTTGCAGAAGAGATTTATTTTGTTTAGTAAGATGATCGTTAAAGTAAACGGGAGAGGCTTTTCCCGTAAAACCCAAATCACCTGCCTTAGCGCCTTTTAGTTTTTAAAGAGCACACAAGAAATCATCTTTCCTACTACGAGGTAACATACGCAAAATAATAGGCTTGGGTTTATTGATTTCATCAGACGAAGGAGCTACACGAGTCACGAAATCTATGTCATTTGGAAGCAAAACGAAGTGGGTACGTCTCGCTAGGTCTCGCACAATGTCCATCAAATTTTCGTTCTTCTTCTCCGGTATGCCGAAAACTTCGATGTTCGAACGCCTGGCCCATTGATTTTTCAAGTTAATAACCCTTTCAGCTTGCCTTAGACATACCTTTAATTCCTCAAATTCAGAAACCATGGAATCATATTTCTTAAATTTTACATCCAAATTATCCATCTTGGCGTTAATCTTGCTGTACTCCTGGTTCATGAATTCCATCGAAGATTTGATGTCCTTCAATTCATCCTTCAGAGTAGAGATCTCGCTTGAAAAATGAGCCATCAAAACAGTCTTCAGTTCATTCTTCATTTTAGATACCTCGGACTTAATAACCTCCGATATATCTATATTAGTGCAGTGATGAACCGCAGCCCGCAACACCCTTCCAGTGACTCTTTCTCCTTATCCTCCCTGGTACAGGAACGCACAGGAGTGCTATCCGATTAGGTCTTCTAGATTTAGAAAGGCACATAGGACAATTCCACGACTATTTCAAATCATTTGAGACCTTTGTTTTTTCGGGAAAAACGCACTGCACATGATAGAATGCTTTACAGGACTTACAATTCAGGACACCAGATCCATCTTCTGTTGACTTAAAACAATCAAAACTAGGCATGGCTATAAATCGATAATTTCGCGACGGCTGCACACTGTTCTCCTGGCTCAGTTGCTTCAACGACCGGCTGCGGCGCAGCGGCCCTGGGATCAAATCTCACCAGATCGTGTAATTTTGCACGTAAAAATTTATAGGCTACGCCTTCAGTTTTCGAGATCTTCAAAAATAGAACTATCTCACTCGGGCACGCCTACTGGGAGGAGCAACGCGTCCAAAACCTTGGCGAAAAAATGAGTGGGCCCGAGAACAGAAACCAGCCAGCCATATAAAATTTGGTAAAAATCGGTAAAGCCGTTTCGGAGGAGTACGGTAACTAACATTGTGACATGATGATAAAAACTTAACGAAAATAGTATTGCGGCGACCGACGACGTGTAAATGACGCAATCAAGGTGTCAGCTGACGACGATGCACGGCGGTGTCCCCTTGCAGGCGGCCAGTGAACCGCCGGAACTTGACACGCCTCGGCCGACAATAGTATTGCGGCGACCGACGACGTGTAAATGACGCAATCAAGGTGTCCGCTGACGACGATGCACAGCGGTGTCCCCTTGCAGGCGGCCAGTGAACTGCCGGAACTTGACACGCCTCGGCCGACAATAGTATTGCGGCGACCGACGACGTGTAAATGACGCAATCAAGGTGTCAGCTGACGACGATGCACGGCGGTATCCCCTTGCAGGCGGCTAGTGAACCGCCGGAACTTGACACCCCTCGGCCGACACTCCTCACGCATGAACGTCGAAAGATTTTGAGTTGAAACTCTCACCATAAATGAACTGAAGCTTACATTATGGCGAGAGTCCAGCTTCTCGACGCACAGCGACAGCTCGGTCTTCATCTTCAGAAAGTCCTCCACAGCTTCTGTCTGCGCAGCGTAGTGGATGCGTGCGTTGTACGAATTCCCGCTCTAAAGACAAAGTCACATTGACGAGGTCGAACGTCAGGAGGGTACGTCGAAGAATCGATCGACCCCTCTAACTCAGCTCGTGGATGTCGTAAGAGCCGACTAACAACCTACCAGAGGAAGGGCAGCAGCTACCTGCTGTGCATTTACCGATTCTACTGCGGTCAGCAATCTCTATTGGAGAGGGGAAGACATGTTCGTTCAGTAGGGAGCGTAGGTGATGTTGCTTTAGATCTATGTGCAATAGTGTCGTTATATCGACGTGTTTGTTGTATCCGCAGATCGACAGCACATTGATGGAGAAGAAGATCCGTCCGTGGATCAACAAGAAGATCATCGAGTACATCGGCGAGCCCGAGGTGACGCTGGTCGACTTCATCTGCAGCAAGGTGCTGGCCGGCTCGCAGCCGCACCGCATACTGGATGACGTGCAGATGGTAACGACAATCATTATTAGCTATCTGCCAGTGAAAGTCCCGTCTAAATCGGTCCAGCCGTTTCGAAGATTACTTCAAGCAGACAGCCATTGTGATACCTTTTGTTATGAAACCCTTGTAACTACCATTTCAATTAAAAAGTCATTAGAATTTTATTTATTTTTGTAGATTCTCTTGAGTACACTGTCTACTCCTCAGGTACTGGACGATGAAGCGGAAGTATTCGTGGTGAAGATGTGGCGCCTTCTGATCTACGAGCTGGAGGCGAAGCGCGCCGGCCTGCACAAGTGAGGCGGGTCAGAGCGGGGGGCGCCGCGCGCAGTCCACGCGCTGCCGTCTGGCTCTGGGTGCAGGGACTCACTCGCATCGTGCAATGCAAAGCAGCCTATTTAAAGAGGGTTCAGCGTTCCATAGGGTACATACCCTCGCCGTGTGACTGCAGCCAGTATTTCCACAAGACAAACGAGGCCATACTGGCCGTCTGCCGGGGAGAGACACCATAGTGATCTGCAACGCGCGGGACAACACGCGACAAGTCAAACGGAAGTACCTTGTAGATATCATCACGAGATTTTCGTGTTTCGCGAAAAAACAGATGTGGATGCTCCGGTACAATCCGTGGAAAGTAAAGAAGCTGAGATACATTTCCAGTTCAAACTGGACATATTCGGTTCGTACAGCGCCGAGCGCGGCCGGAAACGCACGATCAGCGATTCACAGCCGCGCAAGCCCGTCGCTAAAGTACGCAGGTACTCTTACAATATTCCCTATAACCTTGTTCAAATTGCACTGGACGCACCAAACGTATATAAAACTCCGCATCTTGTCTACTCCGGGCATCGTACAAGTACAGACTTCTAATGTTGTTACAGAGGCTCCAAAATGTGTTTAACAATCTCCAGTGTTCCAAGTAGTTACACAGGATACAAAAATTGTTTCACGGAAGCCGAAAATTACGAAACTCTTCTCTCGAACTCGAAACTGGATTCGTCGACTCGAAAACTCGTCTCAGAGATTCCAAAGCTAGGTTCGCTGGCCTCTAAACTCGTCTCACAAACACTAGTTACAAAGAGCCCGAACTTGTTTCACCGACGCCGAAACATAATACGAAAATCATCTTAGATGTTCCAAAACTAGTTTCGCTGGCTTCTAAACTCGCCTTACAAACAAGTCTCGTTTCAAAGATGCCAAAGCTCGGTTCGACTGCATAACCTGTTTCGAATCCAAAAGTCGTCTTACAATATCTAAAATTAGTATCAGAGACTCTCAAACCTGTTTGTCAGACTCAAAAACTGGTTTCACTGACTTGCAGTAGTCTCAGAGACCTCGAAACTTGTCTCACAGAATCCAAAACTCGTCTCACAGAATTCAAAAAGTTTTTCATATGGACCAAACTTTGCATTACCGACTTCGAAAGTAGACTCACAGACTCGAAAACAGCTATCACTGATATTCGTCTCACAGTCTCCAAAACTTGTTTTGAAACTCACCGCATTGGCTCCGAAACTAGGCTCACAGAGCGAACGCGTCCGCCGGCCCAAGCGAGCACATCGCCGAGACGCACGACCTGCCGTCGGACGATGACTGCAACAACAACCGGAGCCCTGCACAGAACTACAATCTAGAGTACATCTCCATCCATAACCCCCGGACCCCCGGACTTGACTAGAATTGACGTCTCCAAGAGTGACATTCATATTTTTCACTTCTTCTACTTGTGGAAAAAAAAATTTAAGTGAAGAGAAAATCAATAACACCTTGTTTCTTTTTTTTTATAATATAACCATATTTATATAACGGTTTATATCGTAGCATAAAATGTGACTTGTCTAAGTGCTTATTTTGTAAGCCTAAAGAAATAAAGTTATTGATTCTGATCTTTAGACGTTTATTTATTGAGATAAGAAACTGCAAGATGTGATCCGATCGGAAACATGAAACACTACAGAACAGACACATTACCAACGAAACATACAGAATCAAAATCAATAACTTTATTTATTTAGGCGTACGATGAACGCACTCTAAATATGAATATTAATTGTATGCGACTTGAGATTTGATAGAGTACTGAGACGAGAGTGCATTCGAGCACATTCGAACGAGTGCTTGTTTGTTACAAACCAATACGATTATATTACAAAGCGAAGGTTCTGCGTCGATGACAATTATTAATGCTCTTGTAGATTGAAGCGAATCGGGGCTGTTATTATAATAATGAAAAAGGACCATGACTAATAACTATTTTAGAAAGTAAATAAATAATGTTTGGCCTCACGGGTTGTTGCTGGCGGTGGATGAGACGCGCGATTATATCGACTGTCGTTAAAAGTACTGTTAAGATGGAGTCCCTTGCTGCGTCCATAGCGTTATTTTTATTACTACAGGTGGTGTTCAATTATATTATTGGAATAATTCTAGTCCTTGACAGAAGTTGTTCTCTTTCATGAGTTAGATGTCAAAATTGTCCGACGAAGCGTATTCTCTTTCAGCGAACACCTTAACTACTAGTTTGTTAGTTGAACGGGTATCATGTACTGTATTTTATTATTTATAGAATTTGTAAAAAGTCAATATAAAGTGTATCTGCGAAAGTTGTTATTTAAATGGTTTCAGAGCCAAGCTGTTTGGTCGCGTGACGCGTGCAAGCAGAGAGCTTACTTTGCGATTGGTACATTTATTAATGTTATATTAATATGACTCGATTAGGAATTATTTGAACTATAGACTAATTACATAATAACAATTATAGGAAAACGAATAACAGTGTAAATAGTTAATGAAATATTTTAGTTATAGTTGAGTTGTAGGAGGCAGGCAGACTGCGCTCTTCTGATGTTATAGCAACGTTGTTAGTTGTTGTTTGAAAAGTCAGCAATATGTAGGTACCTTTACCTACCCACTGTCGACGCGACGCGTTGTACGATCAAATCGCGCACAGATCTACTTATAAACTCGACTTCAAGCAAGATGATGAAGGTAGAACCACACTATTGTGGTAACTATTGAAATAACAATGTGTTAGTGGTGTTCTGGTCGCAGTAGAAATAACGTATCTGTAACCTAAACTAAAATATAAGCTTCTGACGCGCCACACAACAACAGTGCAGTTCTGGCTTTACCCGTAGCTTGGTTGACAGATTTTTATAAGTAAAGGGGTTTGTATTGTGACCTACTTGTATTCGCATCATACTGTATATTATACTTTATACCGAGAGCTTGTATGTCTGTGTGTGCGAGCGAGACGGAACGAGATGTCGCGCGTGCTCACATCGGATTATGTTAAGTTCAATTAAATATGGATAATAAAGTTTGGTAAAACAATCTGTTGTTTAATTGGAGATAAGGGGGCGGAGATAATTATACGATTGCTTGATTAGCGCGATTGTTCACGCCGCCGCTATAAGTAAGACTCGCGCCTCGCTCTCGCACCGTATTATCACTGAGATGCTGCTGCAACTGATCTGCGGAGCGCTGGCTCTGGTGAGTAAACCCCTAATGTAAAGGCTGCGTTTTAATACGCAAATCCTCTTCTACCCAAATCCAGTCGAATTAGGGGAAAAAGGGGTCGACACGGATTTTTATTGGAGTAATTTTCCTTCGGGATTAGTTGGCGTGCCACTGGCAGTCTAAAATTTTGACTCTCGGGTTACCAGACTAATGGTCAATTTTTGTTTATTGAATAACACGTTTATTTACAATTTAACACATTAATAGTTTGAACAAAATTTTACCGAGATTAAATTTTCTGCAGTTTTAATTCAATGAAAAAGTTTTCTAGGCTCGATATTTTACACGAAAATTATTGATTAGAATCAAATTTCCTAAAATGTTTTTCCATTTAAATTTTTGCGTAGGATCGATATCTTTCTATTACCTGAGATATACCTGAGAAAAGTGGGAGGAAATTAGTAGTCATTCGGGGCAACTGTGCTCACTTTTGCCTTTCATACTGTGTCTAAATTATAGCTAAAGAAATAAAAACTTTATCATTGAAAAGAGCATATTTCGGTCTATAAATGGAATAAAAAATTAAATAATAAAGTACCTAATTATTTTTGCAACAAACAAAAAAAACAAAATGCGTGCAAAAACCATGCGCATCCCTACGGGGTAAGTGAACGCGTATGGAGTAAGAAAACGCATTCCTAGTAAAACACACAAAACAATTAAAAAACCTATTATTTTGTTGACAATATTTTCTGGAAGATCCTATTAATCCAGTCATTTTTAGTCACAAATAAAGTAATTTAACGTAGTATATTTTTTTCGAGATTAATTAAATTTATCTCAGTTACAGAGTTGATTCAGATTAAACCTTATGAAGTAATATTTATTTTTAACTAAATAGAGGTTACTAAGAACAATCTGATTAAATCTAGTTTCAACGACCAATAAAAATATTTTTTATGAAAAAACAAACGACTATTACATATTTCTTCACTAACAATAAATAGGTACTAAAGTCAAAATGAATTACCATGTACATAAGACTGATCATAGTAGGTACATATATTACATAGATATGTGTGTGTGTCTGTACAGTATCATTAAATTTTTGGAAAACAACTACGAGTGTCGCCAGTCAACATAAAAAATCAAAATGTCATGTCACAACAAGTTTGCCACTCCGACGTCCTTGTTTCACCCAAACGAACCACCCCTCCCCCGCATCTCGTTCCGGAGATATACACATTATACACAGTGTGCTCGCTTAGTAACAACTGCGCACGGTTACCGAAATTTGATTTTAAAATTTTAGGTGCCGAATAATTTTCGCTTGAAATTGAAAAGAAAGGAGTTGTTCAGTAAACAAAAATTCAACCTCTCTTTTAGAATAAATCTGAAAATAAATATCGATCGTAGAAAAAATGTACTTCCTTTTATGATAGAACTGGGATAGCTTGACGTTTTCAATCCCAATCAGAATAAAGAATTTTAGTACAATGTGATGTGATACGAGAAAGTGCGGCAACTAAGAATCATGCCCCAGAGACTGACTGAAACTGAGAATCAGGTCCTGTACGAGCTAAGATAAAGTAGGTAGGTAGGTAGGTACCAGGGTTGTTGCTGATGCCGTTTTTTGACCCATCAGCGGATGCTGATTCTGATTTTGGCCAAGTGCGTGTCGGACTCCCAAACCGAGTATTCTGCACTTATTGAATATGGATGATTCTACCAATCGAAATCGAGTCTTGAAAAGCTATTCACTTTTTACCCGACTATCATCGGAGGAGGGTTATGAGTTTGGCACCCTATGTATTTATGTTTGTATGTAGTTGATTTGTATGTTTCCACCTAGCGCTGAAACGACTTGTCCGATTTCAACAAATGACGTATCAATTGATTTGTCTCAATACCCCTATGGTTATAGGCTATATGACGTCAGATGTTATTGGGGGTCTAACGAGTTAGCGGGATGGGGCAAAAATGTTTTACTATTCTCAAGCAATCAGCAAAAGTTCGATAAAATATAGTTAAAAACTAAAACCCGTGTTATTAAATGTAAAAAGTCTTAAACAATCGTTCACCGTTTGTTCTTATTATTTCTTTTGATACTTAGGTAGTCGGAGGCCATTAGATACCAGGGCCACAGCAGGAACAAAGGCCGACTACCTAAATATAAAAAAAATAAGGCCAATCGGTTAACGCTTGCTTAAGTCTTTTTACGTAGTCTGGTTTTAGTTTTTAGCTATATTTTTTAAGGTAAAGTATCCGAAGGGTGCTAACGGGACCCTAGTACAAAGCCTCCGCTGTCTGTCTATTTGTCCATCTATCAGGGCTTTATTGTACCTATCTCAAGATTCGTAAAAGGTACAATTGCAATTTTCAGTGCCGCTATAACAAGATTTATTAAAATAAATAATAAAATTTAAGGGCTCAACAAAAGACATGTTTTTGGCCATTATTTGCTCGAAGTTTAACATTTGCTGTATCTGATGAACCGTTTTACGGTAGACAGTTGAAATTTGCACAGAATATGTATAGCCAAAATAAAAATTAAATAAACAAGCGGAAAATGTCCACACTAAGTTGAATTTTGTTCACGAAACTTAAGCAACGTCAGGCGGAGTCAGTACCCATCCAAGTACTGACGCGTTAAGGCTTTTTGCTTTTTTGATGCATCACAAATTATTTTTAAAGAACAGACTGTGGATTTCGTAAAAGGCGACTAAAGAAACCTATTTGAGGAAGGGCAGCCGGCAGCCGCTTTCTTCGGTGTGTAAAATAAATTAAGAACATAATATTTCCTTGGTTTCTCATTTTTTATTTTGTGAAAGTGGAAAACGTAGTTTAATTTTTAAGTTCTGTACGATGTTACTTTGAGTCCGAGTCTACTCATACTTGGCCGGTTTTATTTCATTACATTGAATAACAAATTATAAAAAATTTCGGATGGTTTCCTTTTTATGCTGCGAGACTTTGTTCTTGTCAAACTTTATAATTTGTAGTAAATAGGAAAACCTTAGGTTTTGTTTTCCTTTTTCGGGTTTCCATAAACGATCATAAATTGACCACTAACCTAATACTGACCACTTTATTGCATGAAAAATGTTATAATACAGGGTTTAGGCTTATAGTTCGTTTCACGTAATTTACTGATTAATTCAGCTTGCAAAATATATACAAAAACTATACTTATTTTTCATATTATTTTTAGTATTTGTTATTGCGTTCACGCAGAACTTAAAAATTAACGATGAGCAAGAAATTTCAGGTTTTATAACGGCAGTTGTTCAAAATAACAAAGAAGGTAAGGCAACGGAAAGCGGAGCGAACCCTAAATTTTTAGAGACATTTGTATTCAGCAAAAGAACAAAGAACAAAAATAATGCAACGAGCGGAGCGATCTAAGGATTATTCAAAAATTGTAGGTAGTAGACGTCTGACGTTATGTTTTATTTAATTTTATTTTATTGAGGAGGTCTTTATGGAATACCAGGCTGTAGCCCTAATCGCCTTCCCTGAATCAAGTTATCTAATAGACTTTAGAATGTAATTTAATTTAGATCTCAGTATTGCTTACAAATAAAACCCTCAAGATGTCCCTCTTCTGAGTACGAAAACCTACTGGTCTTGGCAACTTTGGCAACTTTCAATGTCATCAAATTGAAATTATGAATAAACTAGTTTTTTAGGAGTGCGCGAGCTGCAAACAGCTCGCGGCGGTTGTGTAGACTGTTTGTTTTTTTAATTTAGTGCCCCTTATCTTACCTACATCTTTGATTTTGTCGAAACCGATACCCATATCGGATCTTTTGGTGGGGGACTGGGGGCGTCGGGGGGTTCCTCGTAGTCAACCTCGTAGTCGCATTGCGGCTCACTTCGCTCGCCCTAATGCTCCCCTGGGTTCGGGAAGTAGGGGTTGTGGGAGGGGGTTCCCTGTAGTCGCGTTACGGCTCGCTTCGCTCGCCGCAATGCTCTGCTGGTTTTGAGGGGGGGAGGGGGGTAATTTTCTTCCCCTTTTGAGTAGAAACCCTCTATACGATCCCACAATCGAAACCCCCTACGACGACGGCACCTGGAAGCAACCTAAAAAGGGGGGCTATTTTGGGGGCAATGGGGGCTAAACTTTTTTGTAATCTCAAAAAGACGCAATTTTCCTGAGGTCCCCCAGACCCCCCTATACGTTTCCGTAAAAAAAACATACCTCCCCATCCACCATCAAGGAGAACAATTATGTCAGTGAGTGAGTGAGTCAGTCAGTCAGTCAGTCAGTCAGTCAGTCAGTCAGTGAGTGGTAATCGAGCGATTTATATACTTTATATGTATCTTACTAGCTCGCGGTTTCACCCGCGTTAAATCCGAATTTCACATTTCTAGAGGAATTATAAGGTATTTTTCCCGTTCAGTAGTTTTTCGAGAATTGAGACCCTCCTCCTTTTTTGAAGTGGGACAAAAGTAATATAACACATTCCAGGACATTTTTACCTGTGTGCCAAATTTGAAGCAATTCCAAAATATTCCTGTATTCGAAAATTCCCATAAATCTCACATGGGAATTTGATGTTTTACCGAGACAAAGAGCCTATGTTACTCTCTATTATTTATTAATTAACTAACTCTATGCCAAAAATCAAGTCGATTTGTTGCTTAGTTAGAGCGTGAAGGAAGGACAAACAAACAATTAAACACTTTCGCATACCGCGGGGAACAGCTAATATTAAAATAAACATTTTTGACGTAGGGGAAAAATATAACAAAAGGTAGCGATCATGGTATAAGAAAAGAAGGTATGCTCTTCCGAGACACGATGGTCACGTGGGTGTCTCTTGCTTACGTCATCATTGCCATCGGCGAATGAGAAGACAAATCTGTTTCCTGGTGATACCAGCAGCATAAAATCGTAACTCCCCGAACTCCTTGTATTACCTGCATAAATCTAATAAAACTATGAGGTTTTGTATTTACCAATAATTTATCACATTGACTCGTGTTTAACTAACACTGTTTTGCCTGATCTGACAAATATAGTTAAAGATTATAATTTTTTATTGATATTTAAATTGACCCTTATCACATTTGTTTCCCAACTTCTACGTTTTGTTGATACAAAGTGGCAACTAGACAGTGACGTAAGCAAGAGACACTCCCGGAGGATCAGACTTTGTTATCTTGGATCATCGTAGCGATAAATACCCGATAAATAATCTTTTATAAACATTGCTGAATCTAAAATACTTCGCAACCCACTACTAATACAAAATATATACGAATACAAACGAGTAATGAAACCTGTAGGTATTTCACCTAACACGCAATGTGTTATATTATAAGTGTAAGGAAAACATGACAACACTTCCTCGGGCCATGTCGCGACTCTAACATCAGCATCAAAAATCAGCATCGATCAATGCGGATGCTGATGCTGATCTTCAAAATGATGCTGATGAGCAGCGGATGCTGATGCTGATATTCGCAACAACCCTGGTAGTTAACTTGCGGCGCGTTAGTATTATTAAGACAAAGTGCGCTCGGTTTTGCGAGACAAGGACGAGCGAACAGCGCGCGGGCAAGGTGAGAAAGGAAGGCAAGAGCCGCGGAACGGGCGGTCGGACCGCGCGCAAATTCACCGGCTTTCATTTTTAAATTTGGTTTTGTTCTCGAATAATACGCTTTCGCAATAAAATAAAACCATACCTAATCCTCTAAAGTATTTATCTGAAAATACGTAGACGAAAGTTTATTGAAATATCAGCAAATGAAATTGGTTTTTCCATAGGAGTATCTCTGTAAAAATAAAGATTTAGAGGAAACTTCGCGATTTTTTTCCATCGAGTCAAGTTTAGTCAATCGTGTTTCGGCTCCCATAAGTTACTAACAAAAATCCTAAACTTTTGATGCTCATCAAAAAATAATACAAAATTCAACGTTTTCTTGCCTTAAAATAGATTTTTCGTACAGTTAAAACGTGGATTTTGAGACTCACTTCACCTTAAATACCTATTCTCTGCTTTCGATCTGCCACTCGGCTCAGACTCACTCTGGCTGGAAAGAGACGGCACGAGCCTTGCAACCCATTTGCAACCATAGAGAAATAAGTAGGTAGAGGTAGTATAAGTCATTTCCGGTCATATCTATGTATCACCATAGTTATCATGTATCTTTGTCTATCCCTCGTCAAGCTATGAGTAAAAAAGATAGCTGTACGTATAGCTATATGTACTGCACTGTCAGTGTCAATCGTGTCAGCTTGTAACTGACTAGTTAGTTCAAAGTTGTGGTAAGACTGATGAACTTTATTGAAATTCTAAGAAATTACTGCGTTTTACCTAAAACTTTGTTGAAAAAGTGAAAATATGTCGTGTTTTGCTGTGTTCTGTCCTTCAAGAAGGACAAAAGGTGGAATAAAATTTCCGGATTACATGCGTAAGTTTTTCCCTCAGTATAAATGTTAAAGTAATTATGTTTATTACTAGAAATCTGTAGTAACAAGATTTTAACAATCTAGTTCATGTGTTCCTATGAGTCTAGGATACAAATAATGTCCAAAACCATGAATAATTAGCAGAGATAAATTTAGCGTCTGTGCTAGTGATGTGCTTACCATCAAATTTAGTTTTCGGGTTATTCCGCATTCGTCCCACTAGTTTCGGCCAAAACTGGCCCGAATCAGGAAAATAAAATTGCTTGCTGATTTAATTCCTGATTCGTCCCATTTCAAGATTTCGTGCAGAAAAGTACTGTCTTACCCACTCTTCTCAAGCATGTAGTATTGATTTATCATTATTGTTTAGTAGAATCGTAGAATTGATTAAACTAGTTTATATAACTCAAAGTACGAGGAAAAAAGAATTACACAAGATAACTTTAATAACCTGGAATTATTTTCACGCGGTTTTTTCCGGAAGTTATCGTTCCAAAAGGTAGGTAATTTGATTTTACTTAAAATATATTTTTTTAGTAGGTATTTACTTAGTTTATATTTTTCTTTTATTTAGGCACAAGCGATACAATATACTTAAAATTAACAGTATATAAATATCTCTGTATACATCAATCAAAATGCCAATGCCACTAATATAAACATTAGTTACAAAAAACAACAAAGTTAAATCAACCATGCGGGCAAAGCCGCGCGCATTTAGCTATATAATAATATTGTAATGTGTTAGCTTATTTATTGCCCCTATTTTTTATAAATTTTGGAAAATTATATTCTTATTCTTACAAAATGACATCGACACCGATGTAAAATTTTGAGCAAAATCAACATATAAACTATTACAAATTTACGCAAAATAAGTCCTTATAGCTAATCCATTGGACCCCCTGAATGAAGGATGTTTCACCCCCGTGACTATAAGTTCCAAGTGTCAATTAGCGCTCTAGACTATACACGCAAGAATTGGAAGGATGAGCAAAAAATTCAGGTTTTATAGAGGCACTTGCCCAAAATTACCAAGAAACTAAGGCAACGTAAAGCGGAGCGAACACTAACCCTTTTTTAGATTTTTGCATTGCGT
Source organism: Eupithecia insigniata (assembly GCA_947859395.1). NCBI lineage: Eukaryota > Metazoa > Arthropoda > Insecta > Lepidoptera > Geometridae > Eupithecia > Eupithecia insigniata. The sequence continues at coordinate 182,472 of OX402019.1, forward strand.
TAGTGGAGCAAAAAAAAATGGCCAAAAAACATGTTTTTTGTGGAGCCCCCATTAATTTTAATAGTATGCTAATATAGCGGCAAATGAAATTCATACTAAAAATGCAAGTGTCTACCTTTTACGAATCATGAGATACAATAAAGCCCGATAGATGGACAGACAGACAGCCAGCGGAGGGCTATTACTAGGGTCCCGTTGGTACCTTTTGTTTACTGAACCCTAAAAAAGTGCGTAGCTTTTCTATAAAATGTGTATAGTTTTTCGAAACTCGTTTTCGATTGGTAGAATCATCTACATTGAATTAGTGTGGCATACTCGGTTCACGATTCGATACGCACATGGCTAAAATCAGCATTAGCATCAGGTTATGTGTCAAAAAACGGTATCAGCAACAACCATGGTTGAAAGTACTAAAACGTGCCTGTTAAATATGGGACGAATCAGGAATGAAATCGGCATTCAAGTGTGTTTTCCTGATTCGGACCAGTTTGGGCCGAAGCCAGTTCGGCTCTGCAGCAAAGTCACTTCCCTAGTCATGCACACTATTACAAATCTGCAACTGCACACTAATAAAAACGGACATGCGTAAAACTGAAAGGCTGAGTCCATAATATTCTTGGTCCTAACACCCCATTCGCGATATCTTTCCTCAAGTCGGGGGCTGCGCCTATCTTGTTTCTCTAGTACAGACATTTTTATAAAGTGCCTATATTGTAGATCATGGACCGAAGAATCAGTAACCTACTGTAGTTAGGTCCTAGTGTAGTTCCGGTTTGTAAATGGCGATGACAAATGAAATATTCTCGAGCTAGGCCAACAGAGGTGAGTTTGTTTTAATTAAAACATTTGTTTGACCAATCCGTTGCAGAGTCAAGTGGTGTCAAGCCGCGGGGCGCTGCGCGCGCGTCCTCCGCGCGAGGACGACGGACTGGTGAGCATGGAATTATTGTTTTATATGGCCGGAGGTACACCTATATCATCATCAGCGTCAATGTCCTCAACATCCTCGAATGAGGGCACAAGTAGATGCTTACCTAGGCCTATAGGTATGGGAACGACTGATACAATAAATACATTTGTACGTAAGAGGACAGTTAATAATAAAGCAGAATAAGTTTACCCTTGCACGGATCTAATTTCTGTGGATGATACCTACAGTAGGTAAGTACGCAAAATAAAATAATTCATAATCTCATCTCACGTCTGTTCAGTACCTACCTACAGGCTTTCTGCAAATATCGTTAACATTCATCATCACCTCACCTTCACCGGATATATTCACTACCAGTGGAAACTTTATAAATAGCCTTCAGCATAAGTACATGTAACATTCATGTATTTATATAAGTAATATTCCCATCATTGTAATTTTCTAGGTGTAAGTTTTCCTAAAATTCCAAAATAAAATAAAATAAAATATCGTCATCGGGTAACAATAGGTGTTTCCACAGGACGGGGTCTCAAACCTGCAGATGCTGATCCCCCTTCTGATCGAGGACTCGCAGGCGGAACAGTCGCGCGCGCAACCCGCCCCCGCCCCCCGCTACACCGACGGATCGTACAGCGACATCCCCGCAGAGGCCTTCCTCATGGAAACTCCCAAAGCTTCCGAGAAGCACAAGTCCACGTTCAAGAAGGATCTCGGGCATTTCCGCGCCGTGGACGCCCCCTCCCCACCGGACGCGGTGGTGGCGGGCTGCGTGCGCTACTTCCAGGGCAGGGCGGGGTCCACCTCCCGCAACACGGAAGCACTGCTACAACTGTGCACGGAGATATTAGACGACGCGGACGTTGAGGACGTGCATATCCACGTGGACGAGGAGCCGTGCGCGTGCTGCGCGGCCCCGCTCTCCGCCGCGCTCCCACCCTCCGCTGCGCCCCCGCAGCCCCGCGCGGAGGAGGCGCCGGGGGGTGCCGCACTCGGCTCGCTGGTCCAGACGCTGCTGAGGCTGTTCTCCGCGGGGGGTGACAGCCGCCGCCGCTGGCTCATCATGAACAGCAACCATCCCGACCCCCAGTGAGTACTTACCTACTACATATTCTGTTACCGGTATAGGTACATATGTACATTATGTCTTTAAAATCGTTTCAACTTGTGTTATGTGCTGTTTGGTCTTGTTTGGTCATTGTTCATATTTTGTGATTAATTTCATTACATAAATAGATTTATTTAAGAGATATTTTTAAAACAGTGAGGACATAATTGGACATTTATTCACGAAGCCCCTTTACGAGTTCGCCTAACAAATTGTAATATGTGAATGTCTTCCGCAGGATGAGACAGTACGTCGATGTGGAGATGTAGGATGTGTGTAGGAGGGGACGCCTCTCGTGATAAGTAAATAAAACCAGATGATTCTCAGCAAAACAAATATTATTCCATTATTCCACCAGCAAGATCACCACTTGATATCGTCCTCGTCTATAAATAATAATAACTAACTCCAAAACATGGTACCTGTTCAGGAGCTCATTAAATAGACTTTAATAAACTACGCTTTTCAATCAGCACCTGCAATCAAAAATTACTTAATAATTTATTACGTACTTACCAATTAGTGGAAGAAGTTATAAGGAAAATGTTCGACTATGTACTGTCGATACTGTCTCCGTCTCGTTCGACTATGTAAGTATTGGATCTCATAAAGCCTTTCGATACTGTCTCCGTCTCGTTCGACTATGTAAGTATTGGATCTCATAAAGGCTGTCGATACTGTCTCCGTCTCGTTCGACTATGTAAGTATTGGATCTCCTAAAGGCTTTGGATACTGTTTCCGTCTCCTCTCTGATTTAAGGTGCTATTTAAATATATAAAAATATTTCGGTAATTTTTGAAGAGATATTTCTCCTAAACCGTTGGGAGTTCAGTTTTTCCAAAACTAGAATTTAAAATTTGAAGGTTTTTATTTAATTAAATATAGAGCAGTACATGATTGGTGAAATTATTATTGATTTTTCAGAGTAGTTCGATTTATATATATTTTTCGATTTATTACCAATTTGAACTACTTACATATAACAGTATAATTATGGTTATTAAGGTGGTTAATTATAATATAAAAAACATTTTAGATTATAATTTCAAAATATTTCGTAGATTTGAAATAAAATAATATTTATTATTTGTTGCTTACGTCGCTTTTACCTGGTAGGTATGTATCTCGGTCCTTTTCTACGACCCTATAAAATTTGCGTCGTCACTTTCTCATCACATCACTCTCGGAGCTGCCAATCGTGAGGCAAGGAATGTATTTCGTTTCCGAAAATCTCTGTATTTTTTACATAGCGTCTCAAGGTTGTCTGGTAGAGACCGCTCGTGAGCGATAAGACCGCCAATTGTCATAGTTTTTGCATCAAATTGTTTGTAAACTGTTTTGTTATGTGTGCAATAAAGCATTTTCTATCTATCTAAGCTATGCACTTACTCGGCTTTACTAATTTGACTTTACTCCAGCCTAATTCGATGTCACGTGTTTGTAAACAAACAGCCCGTGCTTAAAGTATAATATGCGGTTTGTTTACAAACATTTCACATCGGATTGCGCTGGAATATAGGACCCCCGTAATATGTAGAAAGGAAAATATTAAACATTGGCACAGTTAGTTCGTGTCCGCTGTTTGTTGAAACAAACAGGGCCTTCCTACTCCATACTTTTGGCAATCAGCCTAGGTACATTATCCGGCTCGCAGGGCTGTTATAATTCGTTCGTGCGATAGGGGCGTCATGTACCTGACCCGGTGACATCACTCGCATCCCAGCACAGATTTCTTGCAGCAGTTGCAACATTTAGGCAGCAGTAAGTGCGGCGCGTGCGTGATGGCGTAGTCACGCGTGGAGCCGGTGCCTTTCAGGGGCTTCGGGGAGAAGGCAGGCAGGTACACGGCCCCCCGACTGTCGTACTTGGGGCCCTCTGGGATCAGCACATGCCGGGCGCACAGCCGATTCTGCAATATCAGACCGAGTCACAAATGGAATGTGTGTGGCAATCAAACAATCCCATTGGTTCATTAATTTAGTGAGCATCATTACGTTAAACATCTCTCTCATCTTTGATCGAAAGGCATCCTAAAGCCAGGAGGCTTGTTTCGCAATGTAGTTTTTAGACGGAGACTCGGCGTCTGCCAAGCGAAAAGCAAGCAATATATGTATTGTTGAAAACATGATCTCACGCATATGCTACTTCATCTACTAGAATCTAGTAGATTAATTAGATGCACCTATGTAGTATTATTACTAAATACATCTAGTAATAATAAGGCGGTTACTTGGTATCGCATGCTGGGCAGGGGGCCCCCCACGGCCTTCGCCATGTCCAGCAGGTTGGCGTCGGGCACGTCCAGCACCACCTCGGCGTCCTGCTCCTTGGAGGACATATACGCGATCACGGCCGGCGGGGCGGACGCCACGTCCACGCGCATCTGGGGGCCCGCCAGCTCTGCGTTGAAACGCGCCTTGCGCTGCTCCAGGTCGTTCAGCAGGTTCAGGGGCTGATTGTGTCGCAGGAGACTGCTGAGGTTGTTCTCAGCCTGCGGCGGAGTAGGCGCGAGTGGCGTGGGGGGTGCGGGTGGTGTCTCCGGCTCCTTCTGGTAGACGCGCTCTCGAGGTTTGTGCTTGCTGAACTTCAGACGATTCGAGAAGACGGGGCTCAGGGGGGCGTCTTTCGGGGGATCATCGAACGAGCGGTGGTGGGCGGGTGCCTTGGCTTCCCGGCTCTCGTCGTTGAAGTTCTTTCGGAAGGCACCGGCTGCGCTCTGAGCGGGCGCCATCTTGCCTGGGACGCCGAGGCCTTGCCCCTTGGCGTTGCTTTTCGCGCCGCTCGGCCTCTCTCCGTAGTCATCGTTCTTCAATCGCAATTCATTCTTCCCCCAGTTAAGAAATGTTCTATTGCCTTGCGGATCTGCAAAGTTCGATCATGTCAAACTCAGTGCTTTATTTCCTTTAGACCTTACAGGACTAAAAGTAGAAGAAGTATCTAGAACTAGGAACTAAAGTGATCAATTTGATTTTTTGTTCACTTAAATCTTTATTGTTATAAGGTAAAGAAGCAAACAAGTAATTATGATGGAAGCCCCTCGCTAAGGAATGAAACATTGGTGTTCTTCTAACACAAACTAGGTTCGTAGTTAACCGCTTACATCAATAAGGACAAGACACATTTACCTTGTTCGGGTTTTAGTTTTCGAGTTGGAGCAAAACTCGTCCCAAGCTTTTTTATCCTCTGGCTAGATAATCTGATGTTTTGTATACGTATAATAGTAGTCCTTTTTACACAGGATATGTTCGACAATTTGTTTGAATATATTTATTGATAATTTTTGCAATTCGCTAGGAGTTTTGTTATAGAAGTGTATACATTGCCCTCTAAAAGATGCATTCATCTTGTGTACCTGGTTTAGTTTTGGCACAGCGAGTTTATTCTCATTTCTGTACTAACTGGAACCGCGGCTTCGCTCCCGTTGAATTAAAATTATTGCGCGGACTCCTATTTTAGTTATTATCCTATTCCGGACGGCGACAAATCCAACAAATCAAAAATCATTACAATCGGTTCAGCCGTTCTCGAGTTATACTCGTAGGTAACGTGGTGTAACTTACTCCTCTTCTTTTCGCAATTTTTATTAACTCCATATCTGTTTCTTTGTCTAGTTCTTACCACCTTTACGCTGACGATCTCCAAATCTACCAACAAGCTCCAATTTCAGACCTTACGTTAGCTATTAACAGAATAAACGATGACCTCTCGCGAATCCTTGAGTGGAGTAAAGCGCACGATCTTCTAGTGAATCCCGGGAAGACCCAAGTCATCATTGTAGGTAGCTCAAGGAAGTTAGCTAAAATTGATATGACGACCGTAATTCCTATCTCTTTTGACGGGATGTCAATTCCAGTCAGCAAATCCGTCAAAAACCTGGGTCTGATTGTTCACAACGAGTTGTCCTGGGGTCCGCAATTGGCTGAACTCCGAAAGTTGTTCGCATCGGCCGGCTCACTACGGCGACTGCGCAATTTTTTCCCGACTTCCACTAAGGTTACACTTGCCCAGTCCCTTCTGCTTCCCATTCTCGATTACACCGACGCTTGCTATACGGACCTCACTGAAGACCAATTAAACAAGCTTGAGCGCCTCCAAAATTTCCGTATCCGGTTCATATTTGGCCTTCGCAAATATGACCATGTATCCGAGTATCGCGCTAAGCTCAAGTGGTTACCCATCCGACTTCGCAGGAATACTCACATACTATCTCTCTTGTACAGTATCTTGTTCTATCCTCCCAGCCCATCTTATCTCAAGGAGCGCTTTAAATTCCTCTCCGATTTTCACTCTCTCTCTTTGCGTTCCTCTGAAACCCTCGGCTTAGAAGTTCCTGCTCACTCTACTAAATTTTACGAAAAATCTGACCCGAATAATCTGAAGAATTTGGCGGTAGTGGGTCACCGAGCTTACAGAATATTCGGGGGTATATTCGGCCGAATTCCCCCGAATATTCTACCGAATTCTTCCGAACGTTCTGCCGAATTCTTCCGATTATTCGGGAGAATTTGATTCCCCCGAATAATCGGAAGTATTCGGCAGAATTCGGGGGAATTTTCATTCTTCCGAATATTCTCCCGAATGTAATCGGCAGAATTCCCCTGAATATTTTTCTTCAGAATTTCTTCCGATTATTCTCCCGATTGGATTCGGGGGAATTCTGCCGATCATTCTCCCGAATTCCCCCGATTATTCCTAAGAAATTTAATGGACATTTTTTTTAGTCTCAAATCTTTATCCTAAGATATTAGTAGTTTTCCAGGATTTACCACGTGGAGGTGATGGATTCGAATCCCTTTTTGGTTGTTTTTTTTTTGTTCCTGTTAAGGATTTTATATTTTATATTTTTTTATGTTCCTGTTAAGGATTCTATATCTTATATTTTTTTTTTTGGTTCCTGTTAAGGATTTTTTATTTTTATTTTGTTTGTCATCGCATTCGTTGCGGAAATTATTATTTTTATATTTTTTTGGGTTATTTAAATGGATTTTTTTGTTTTTATTTTTGGTTCCTGTTAAGGGTTTTTTATTTTTTTTGGCATCGCATTCGTTGCGGATTTTGTTTTATTTTTTGATTTTTTTGGGGCTCCTTCAATGGATTTTTTTGTTTTTTTTTTGTTCCTGTTATGGATTTTTTTAATTTTTTTTGTCATCGCATTCGTTGCGGAAATTTTAGAATTTTTTATTTTTATATATTTTTGTTCCTGTTATGGATTTTTTTAATTTTTTTTGTCATCGCATTCGTTGCGGAAATTTTAGAATTTTTTATTTTTATACCTTCAATGGATTTTTTTTGTTTCCTTCGATGGAATTTTTTAATGAATTTTGTTACATCGCATTCGTTGCGGAAAAATAACGATATCAAAGACAGGAAAATAGGGAATATTCTGTCCCATACTCAGAGTGACGCAAATTTACTTTTGGGTGGAACTTTCCAATTTACGCTTTTTTGCAGCAAGCGCTTCTTTAGCTCGGTTTTGAGCCTCCTTTGAGTGAGCCATGAACTTATTAATCGTTTCAGAAATCTCTTTTGGACGCTTTGCGTGCGATGAGCTAGCAGCTGAAGCGGCGACGGCAGCATCAGTTGAAACGATGACAGCAGGAACAGTTGAACCGATGACAACAGGATCAGTTCTTGTTGATCAGGCGACGATGACTTTCTGAGCTTCATCTGTATTGCCTGAAGCGGCAACTTCTGGTTGAGTACGTTCCGGATTTTCAACTTGTTCAGAATCTTCCTCTAAGCCTCCAGTAGCTTGCACCCATGATTTCAGCAAAATAATTCCCATTCAAACTCGATTTTCTGCCAAGTAAGCTTCCGGTTCTAGTGTCGCGGAACATTCGCTATGTAGGCGAATAAGAGTTGTTGTCAAGCTCTTTGCAGCCTTCTCGAAAATTGGCGGAACGGCAGTGGCTTCCTGAATGGTGACTGCGGAAAATGATGAACTTTCTGAGGCTTGTGCTGAAGGCATTGACAGTGGCTGTATCTACTGGCCGGCCGAATATTCCCCCGAATATTCAGTAAGCTCGGTGACGCACAATCGAATTCGGCAGAACGTTCGGGAGAATTCGGTAGAATATTCGGGGGAATTCGGCCGAATATTCCGAAGGCATTGACAGTGGCTGTACCTACTGGCCGGCCGAATATTCCCCCGAATATTCTGTAAGCTCGGTGACGCACTACCGTTGTGTAGGTATTATTATGTTATATTTATAATTCGTTAAACTTAAACACCACCATATTGTTATTTTATGTCCAGTCCATCCCAAGGTTGCCTGGAAGAGATCGCTTAAAGCGATAAGGCCGCCCTTTGTACTTCTTTGTTTGTTAGCATTTCCTTGTTGTATTGTATTTTCTGTTTGTGTGGTACAATAAAGAGTTATCTATCTGTCTATCTATAGATTTACATTATGTACTCGTATGTCGCGATTTTTGCGGAACTGATCGATATTTCTATGAGTGTACAATATTTTTTTTAATTTTGTGTATCATAAATATGATACCATCATGTGATACCTAAAACGAAATGTGCCTTCAAAAAGTGTTACTCACATCTGAACGCAGAGTTGCATTGTACCCGATGTTCTAATACAAATAACATTAATAAAACTAGCAACATTCTCCTATCACAATGGAATCGAAGCACTTGCAATCCTATTATACATAACTGGGTTTTTATGACTTTATGAAAAAATATCGGTTGGTAATTTTATTTATAGTAGGTAGATGTACATAATGGTAGATTATGTAGAGTTGGTAGGTAGCGGAGGCCTGTGCCTGTGCAAGCCGCGAGAGAGATGTCCAGCCGTCACGCAACCGTTAGGTACCAGAGCGCTTTAATCCCGCACATATACTATAGGTACGGCACTGAACACTAAACAGTCACAATAGTAATTGTACCATCCGCTATATACTTCCGCTAACAGAAGCGCTGTACCTACCTACCACCTACCTACGTCTGTCGTTGTTTCTCCGGTAAACAAACAAAGATCGCTGCATCGCATACATTGAACTCAATTACTAATCGCATTATGGTATTCAACGGTTCAACGTTATCTCATAATTGAATCTTTACATTGTAATTGCACCGTTATCGTCAGTAAAAACATTGCTTTCTGTGAGCGGTGTTGGAAAGACGGAAATGTTGAAGTGGTGACCTGATATACCGACTGCTTCCAGTCCAGCTTATAGTCATAGTCATATATTTATTTGCAAGAAACATATTATGTTCTATGATCTAAGGTGGGAAGACTGCCAAGTACTCTGTAATGATTTAGAAAATTTTGAAGGAATTTGGTTTTGGTCTAGTCTAGATAAAAACTGAACGGACTGATATAAATTTGGCAGATAAGATTTATAAATTTTAGGTAATCGCCCCTTTGGCTTAATAGATGATACTGCAGCATCGGTACACAGTTCTACGTGAATCATGGTAAATTGTAATAGTTGTAGGTATCGTATCGTTTCATGCCGGAGTCTGCCCCGGTCCCTACGATGCGTATTTCGGGGTCCGTCCCAGCGTCGGTCCCAGCGGCCGGTCTGAGGTCCGGTGGTGCGGGGTCGAGGTCCGTGTCTGCATCCTGGTCCTGCATGTACTGGCGGCGCGCGGCCGGCAGCCGGAACTCGGGGAAGGGCCCCGAGCCGAGGTTGATGATGGCCACGCCATCCGCGCCCTCCTCCTGGATGAACCGCCGCGTCTCCCGCCGCCCGCTGCGACGCCCGCTCCGCCGGCCGCTGCGTCGCCCGCTCTGCCACTTCTTGCCCGTCGGCACCTGACAAAAAACACTCGTAAATTATTGTTCAGTAGAGTAGAGCAGTTAGCCGTCGCTCGTAAGTTCAAATAAACAAGTTTGAGTTGAAGGTAACATTCATTGAAAGGTTTGCCATTTCCAAAGAAGATGAATTATCGTGTTACTGGTTCAGGAATTCGTTCAGAGACTCTTTCATCAAAATTGTAATATTGTTCGGACAACAACGTCACCAAACTGCTCCCTCGGCTGATCATCTCGCGTCGGTCGGTACCTAGATTCGTTTTGTGACTCATGCTTCTATAAAAATAAATAAATAAGTAAAGCGCTTCAAATAAGCCCCTGTCTAACAGATTGAACTAAATACCAGAGCTATGTATGTATGTGCTGCAAGCAGAGACGCTCGCACAGCTTACCTCTATAACCTTATATTTAAGTTTGGGGCTCGTCGCATTCACAAGGGTTTTTGTATAGTTGACGTTCTGGTTTGGTAACGTGGGCAGGTCTCGGTCGAAGGTAAACGGCATGTAGTGTCGCCGCGCATCCACCTCGTCCAGCAGATAGCGGTGTGCACGCGCGCTGGTAGTGCCCGGGTCGTCGTCTAGCTCCTCGCTGACGCCATGCGTGGGGTTCTCGCGGGGGGTGTCCGTGAACTCCCCGCCGCGCCGCGCTACTTGCGGCAGTTCCTCCGACACCGCATAGTCGTAGTTTCCTTCCATCAGCTGCTTGCGGATGCTCTCTGCGAGGTTTATTACCTGATCCGTAGGCTCTGTCGGTCCTGAAACGAATATTCAAAACAGATAAAGAATGTATTACATTGTTTACGACGATTGGCTTCAGCCCGCGGCTTTATGCGCGTTTTCTGTAATAAAAGTAATTTATTTGTTATTTCGTAGGTACCTGCAGCTTTGCAAAATGTCAGCCCGCTCCGCTTTCAGCTTCGCCGGATGTTCATATCTTCCAAACTACTGAATATTTAACTTTGAAATGTATGTATAAGTACAATGGTAAAGTTCAGGACTAACTAACTCTATCCTTCATACATATATTTCGAAAACACGATTTCATTAAATTTTCTCGATAGATAAAAGAAAACCAAAGTTCGCTTAAACTGTACACTAAACTGTACACTAAACTGTACATTAAACTGTACACTAAATCTTCACTAATCGTCCCTATTCAAATTTTGCAAGAAACACGGTTTTATAAAATTTAATGAAAAATTAAAAAAAACAGTTGAAAATTTATTTATTTGCCACATCACCTTATGTTTACATCATATAACAAAAACGTTCATATGTTCTCACAAAAAAATATTGTATGTATAGGTAATAGGCAAATATGACATGCATATGGGGTGGGTGCCTCCGACTACCTAACTATCAAAAGAAAATGCTATGGACAAATAGGTAAACGCTTGTTTAAGACTTTTATGTAGTCGGGTTTTAGTTTTTAACTATTTTTTTTACACCCTTTTGCTAATAGTTTAAGAAGCGTTAACCTCACAAAAGTTTGAGTACAAACGGTTTCGAAAGTACAAACAAAGACCTATGCAACGATACCACACACGAGCATATTTACTAACATTGAGATTTTCGACCCTTTCTTAGAGCCCCGCTATCTCGTTAGACCCCCATTTTTATCTGACGTCACATAGCCTATAACCATCGGGCTATTAAGACGAATCATACGACACCTCATTTGTTGAAATCGGACCAGTAGTTTCAGCGCTACGTGGGAACATAAAAATCGGCTACATACATACATGCATACATAGGGTGTCAAAATCATAACCCTCGTCGTAGTCGGGTAATAAAAATTAAACAAAACAATATTTATATATGTACGTGTGTGCTATAATTACGGAACGCTCGGTGCGCGAGTCTAACTCGCACTTAACGTTTTTATTTATTTATTTCATCTCGCGGATTTCTGATCCGCACAGTTGGCAACCCTAGGTGTGCCGTGTGTGCCATACAAATTGATGTCAAATATAAATATAATTAGCGGCTGAATGCCTTGTTTATTCGCAAGCGAGGCTAGGCGAGGGCTTTATTAGACTTTCTTTACTCCTTTTAAGTACATCAGGTACACTACAGAGCATTATTACGCTCTGTAGTGTACCTGATGTACTTACGGCCCTTGGTAAGGTACGATTATAGTTATTCTGAGTTTTACGTTTACTACACACACTAATTTGTGAAAATGCGATACCTTTGCGATTTGGGTTCATTTTTCCTTTTCGTATAAAGTAGAGAATTATAAGACTGCGGCGTCCTCGGACGGCGGGATAAAGTATGTAGATTCAAGCGGGAGCAGGGCTCGATAGCGGAGACAAATGGCCGGCTTGCTCCCTAATCTACCCCCTATCGTCTCTCCCACGAGGAGTCACCTACATTACCTGCTGACTATCTATCTCGACCTATGAGTATGTCGCATACTTCTTGCATTCCTCGAGGAGAGGTAAGTTACATTGTTACCTCCTATTTCCGGATCCTGAGATTGTAACATGTAAAAAGCTTGTTGTTAATGAAAATTGGATTCTCATTGGAGACGGTTTGTTTTTTCTTGTTTGTAGACTACCTACTTTAATTTTGAAAACGGATACCTAATCTTCAAATCTGTTTCGTGATAACCAGTTTAAACCAGTAATGGATTTGCGATCAAACAGGGGCCATAAATCATTAAGTAAATCGCTTGATCATAAAAATGGTAACATCACAGAATGATACATGAAGGTGTATGTGAAAATCAAATTAATTAATATAATTGTTAAAACAAATATCAGGTTCGGGTCGCGCACGGTGTTTCCCTTACAAGATCTTATAGGTGACAAGTTCCATAGTTTTCCTTTCATAATCATTTGTTACATTCATTCCCATTTAATTTTATTACAATCTCTAAATTGTGTTCAACTTGCGACCAGCGGCTATGTCCATTGATCCGTGGATGGATAATATTTAGTTTCCTTTTATGCCATCTCAAATAACATAATATCAAAATAATTCAGATTATTAATGAGAAGAGATTTGGCTGGGACTAGCGATCATTCATTGTTCCTATATTGCACTATGATGAAATCAAGATATCACCATCCAATGCAGCCATCTTTTGAGTTTAGCGTAGGTAACGAGCCGCCCCGCGCCCCGCGCGCGCCGCGTCGCCTGCCTCTCAATCTCAACATGATGCTACGTTACTAGATCAATAAATAAATAATGCCGGACGATCTATATGTACACCCTCATATAGCCCCAAAGTAAGCAGAGTTTGTGTTATGGGTACTAGGTAACTAAATTTCAGTAACTTTATTTATTTAGGATTATAAAATAAGCAGTTAAAACAAGTCAAATTTTATACTATATACCAAATAGATATAGCTGGATGGTGTGATGTAGGTAGGAAGGTGGTGGGTACCTGGGGGTTGTGTCGTGAACGGCCCGTCGACGCCGCCGAATGTGTCGCCGGCGAGCGTGCGCGCCACCGTACAGCATACGAGCAGCACGACGCGCGCCATCACACGTGCACTGAACGCCAGCACGACACACCGCGCCACCACTGTCTTGAAAGTTCCCGCAAACACTCGCTGTAAGTTAGCACCACCAAAATGTATCTAGATTTAAGAAGTACTGCGGTCCGCACGTGTCAAACGTATTAGCTCTCGGAGTACATATTTCGGCCTGTAATTTCACTGTAATATTGTATTTATGCCTTTACAATCGAAAAGTTCTGTGTTGGCTAGTGTTGCATCGACAGCGGGGAGCAGTATTATCTTCACTTTATTCATCTGTTTACGAGAAATATCCAGCGGTATGTTATCAGACAGCAACAATAACGGTTTTGCTTGTTATCTTTAATGTAGCTGTTTGGCTTCCACTGCTCCGCTGACTCCTCGGCCGGCACAGAGCAGGCGAGTGAGGCCGCGGGCGCGCACTCGGCGCGTGGACAATAAACACACGATAAGCGACCGCACCGCGGCGGTAAAACTACACATTTAATACACATCTAGGTACCTACATATATTTACTTGCAGAGGAGATTTCTCTTTATTTTTATTCGCAATAACTCGACACCGTAACCACCAAGTGAATCGCATTTCAGAATCAGAATCAGAATCAATAACTTTATTTCTTTAGGCTTACAAAATAAGCACTTAGACAAGTCAAATTGTATACTATAAACATAGTTATTATTATCAAATAAGAAATAAGGTGTCATTGGTATTCTCTTCACTTCAATTTTTTGTCCACTAGTGGAAGAAGTGAAAAAGAAACCACTAGCACATTATAATATCACTTATGTGTCTAATACATGTTTATTTTGCCTATCTAAATCTAAATTTAATGCAATTTAGATACATGTCAATATTTCTTTAAAGCTAAACAGAACGTTAAATTTCTTACATACTACTGACAGTGCGGAACGGAGCGACATCTGGCCAAGCATTAACATCATTGATGTAATCATCTATGGAGTAAAAGGCCTTCCTGATAAGATTTTGTTTAATGTACTGTTTAAATTTACGAATAGGGAGTTCAGTTGCTTCAGATGGAAGCTTATTATAGAAGCGCACGCAATTGCCCATAAATGATTTACCCCACCTTTCGTAATCTATATGCTGAGATGTGTAATTTGTTCTTGTTTCTTGAATTTCTATTGTGAACATCACACTTTTTCAAAAAGCTATCTCTATTTTTGTACGTATACATAAGATTTTCATAGATGTACTGCGATATTACTGTCAAAATATTTATTTCTTTAAATAATTCCCTCAAAGAGTCGCGTGGCTTTAATTTGTAAATTGCGCGTACCGCTCTTTTCTTGAGAACAAAGATAGTCTGGATGATCAGCTGCCTGTCCCCAAAGCAAAATACCATAAGACATAATACTATGAAAGTAACTGAAATAAACTAACCTAGCTGTATCTTCATCGGTAATACATATATCTAATTGTTCGAACTGCATAGGCTGCTGAACTAAGTCTGCCTGCGAGAGCATCAATTTGCGGTTTCCATTGAAGAGTGGAATCAATATGTAACCCTAAGAAAACAGTAGAGTCTACAAAGTTAACAATCTCATTCTTTAGCATTATCTTCGTTGGAAATTCTCTTACATTAGGTAACATGAATTTAATGCATTTGGTTTTTTTAGCATTGAGTAACAGGTTATTGGCGGTGAACCAATCTAGTACGTGTGAAAGCGCATCATTTACATCGTCATAATTACATTTATTTCTGTCAACTTTAAAAATCAGTGAAGTATCATCAGCAAATAAGACTATCACACAGATCTTTTGCTAAAAAGGGGAGATCATTTACGTATACTAAAAATAAGAAAGGTAGGCCTAATATTGATCCTTGCGGGACGCCTAATTCAATTTTTGAGCCCCTAGATCTTTCTTTACCAATATCTACTTTTAGAACTCTATCAGATAAATATGATTGCATAAGGTCCAGTGCCTTGTTTTGAATTCCATAGTGTTTCAATTTTCCAATTAATGTAGCATGATCTACACAATCAAAAGCCTTAGAAAGGTCACAGAATATACCAATAGCGTTTTTTGCTTTATCCCAGGCATCCAATATATGCTTAAGTAAAACTGTACCAGCATCGGTTGTTGATCTACCCTTGGTGAAGCCAAATTGATTTTTATGGAGTAGCCTATTAAGGTTGAAATGAGAGGACAACTGAGCGAGAAGAATTTTTTCAAAAATTTTACTTATAGCTGGAATTATTGAAATTGGTCTGTAGTTGGCCGGATCAGTGTGACTTCCAGATTTAAAAAGAGGAACCAGTTTACTATATTTCATGAGATCAGGAAAAACTCCTGCGTCGACACAACTATTCAAAATAAATGCCAAACAAGGAGCCACTTCCTTTATAATTGAACTTAGTACTTTGGTTGAGATACCCCAGAGATCCTCAGTATTTTTGATGTTAATAGACTTAAACGTTTTGACTATAGAATTGGCATTTACATGAGTAAATATAAAGACCTCTTTACATTTTTCAACAGATGATTCTAATAATTCAACCGCCATCGAAGGTGAGGAGTTTTAGAGTCCGGGTAACAACTTTAGGGATATCGGAGAAGAATGCATCAAAAGCATCGGCAATATCCTTTTCATGTATAAGAATTGAATTATTAATGTTTAACCTTATTTCTCTGTTACGTGGCTTTGATTTACTAGTTTCGTTATTTATTAGTCTCCATGTTGCTTTTATTTTATTAGATGAGTTTACAATTTTTTTCCTCAAGAATAGGCACTTTGCTGTGTTGCAGACTTTCTTAAATGTTTTCGAGTAGTTTGTTACATACTCGTACAAGAGTAACACAGGATCATGTAACATAGCTTCTCTAGCACCATAAAGATCGTATAGTCTATTCCTACTTCTATAAATGCCGGGAGTAGCCCAATCAGTAAACCCGACCCTGTCTCTAACTGTGCATGTTTTAAGTTTGAATATTTCGCTGTGTTCTCTGTTTATAACATTAAAAAGATTGGTAAATAGAACATTAGGGTCATCAGAACAAGATATATTAGATACTGCTAGTTCCACTTTACTTTAAAATTCTTAATACGGCTCTCTGTAATAGGCCTGTAGGTATATTCCTCAACATTGTTTCTATCATTCAAATTATAACTAAAGTTAACACTCTGACCATAATGGTCTGATTTGAAATGCTTGATTAATGTTTTGCTGGTTGGAGATTCACTACAGTAAATATTATCTAAACAAGTGGCAGATGTTAGGGTAACCCTAGTTGGGTCAATAAAAGTATGTTGTAAACTAAAGCATTTGAATAAATTAAGCAATCTATCGGCAAGGGGATTCGCTAAAATATCTATATTAAAGTCGCCACAAACAATGAGATTCTTTTTACATGTAAATACTTTCAGCAAAACTTCTTCCATAGTACTTTCAAAAGCTACCTGATTTGCATCGGGGGGGCGGTACGCACACACTATGATATGCCACTCCAGTTCCACACATGAAAGTTCAATAGTCCTCTCGATAGTGAGGTTTACAATATCTTTCCGTTCTTTACATTTAAGACTATTTTTAACTATAATTAGAGAGCCACCACGTATAGCAGCCTTTCTTTTGTAGGAACTTTCAAAACAATAGTTATGATAAAAGGGAAGTAACTGATTCTTCACAATCCAGTGTTCTGTTAAGCACATAACATCTACATTTAAATAATTCAAAAATAGTTCTAATTCTAGGATTTTGCTGGGTAAGCCTTGTATATTCTGATGGACTATATGAAGTGTTTTTTGCTTTCCCGTTGTCGTTGCGGTCAGTTTAAATTTGTATTTACTGAGACGATCGCTTTAATGCCCTCATTAGTACTACTACTAACTACAAATACAGGCTCGTCAGGCAACTGCGTTATACTATTTATAACGGGATCAAAATCATTCCAGTTAGTATCAAAGAGGTAAAGGATTAACTAGGTACTTTATTTAGAAATGCGCTTATTTTGTACGGAAATTGATACATAGGCGTAGACCCCTCTACGACGTAGAACCTCTACGACGTAGACTCTCTAGAACGTAGACCCTCTAAAACGTAGACCCTCTACAACGTAGACCCACTATAAGGTTAGGTAAAGTGGGTTACCTTGTAAGTTGTTAAATAAATAAATAAACGTAGACCCTCTACGACGTAGACTGCAGTGCATAATTTATAACTCTTAATTTACTGTTCTGTGAACATAAATAGTTTGTCTTACTCATCGATATTATGAACCTGAAGCTAGAATCAACCTTTGTCTTCTGCATCGCGTCAACGAACCTAAGGCACCCTCTTACTTCGACGAGCTCCGGCCTTTCCGGACCGTATTAATTAATTACTCGTTTCAAGTAATAATACTCGCATACTGCTCTCACAAGGCTCATACTGTAATCTACTGCACTCTGTGCACACAACTCTAAAATTCCCTACTGCGGCCTCGGACAACAAGGCGTCGTCGCTCAGACGACGGTCGCGGGGGAATCAGGGGACAGTAGGTAAACGACCGATGAGCTTTTGAAATTTAACCGATTTTGTGCTGCACGGCTATTCTAACTCAATCGAAAAGCTTCAGTGACTCGAAATCTGACACAAATTCGCGCGAGATTCAAATAATCCGCGCGAAATTCAAATATTTTACCGGTTTTTAATGTTTTCTGCGTTCTATCAGATTTCGAGTCACGGAAACTTTTCGATCGAGTTAGAATAGCTGTGCTGGCCAATCCAACTCTCAGACTCGAACTAGTAGCCATAGACGAAAACTGTTTTGTTTTATATGAAAAATTCAAATATCGAAAAAAGCTCGAATATAATTAATATTCTTCTACGATCTTTGAACAAAACCGGTAAGCATAGATTCTCGGTCTACGAACAAAACAGATTATGTGAGCTTTAAATTCTTATATGTATAGAAACGTAGGCTATTGGAATATTTGACTTGAGCTATTGTAACAAGTGTTGGACCCCAGTGCTCTCTAATGTCACTGTGTGTAATACAGTCTGCATTTCGTAGGCACTTGCAAACATTCAATTCGCAGCCGACACTCGACGTCGCTCAAACCAGTCTCCCGAGGACCATCGTAGCCTTCTACAAGTAAACTGTACCCACTTACAACAAGAACAACAGCTTATACCAGTCCACTGCTGGACTTAGGCTACCATAATAAGCACCTTATAATATCAAAATCCCCACGCAGGGTATGCGAGTCGTGGATCGCAGGGCACAGCTTTTTTGCACAGCCGCCGACGCTGCCGTCTGTCGACGACCACTTACTAACATATCTACTTATTTGTTACTTTGTTAACGAATCCCGGACTAGAGTCAGACATGATGCTGTAGAATGCATAATGTGTGACTGCCTATTTAACAATAATATCCGAGATAAACAGTCCGACCAGTAACTGTAACAGTGCAACAAAGCTGCCTCGTACCGAAACATAGAACGCCTCGCAGGCAACAGACTGCCTTCTAACGACTTACGTACTTGCGATCGCAAGCCATTGTTGTAAAATAGTCGCAACTAAAGAGTTCTTGAATAGCAGCCAGCAGCAATAGCAGTGTAGTGTAGCCAGTGTAGGGAGTTGTACTTTTATCGTATCCTACTGATATATTGCCAAAATTTGTGCCATTTTTGTGAAGATGTTTGGACAAAGATAACGCCAAATATAAAAAATGGATCGAACTGAAGTTTTTCACACATTAAGCTCTGGACTCGGAATAACATATAGGATATTTTTGATTCCGAAAACCGCGTGTGAAGCCGCGGGTAGAAGCTAGTTTGAAATTATCGCGAAAGTTAGAGAACGCCGTCGTGGTCAATTTTGGCAAGGCTCCTAGACTTCGGAGTTGTCTATAGACGAATTCTATGATTGACCGTTCCGAGCCATCATCCGCATCATTACAAGATTTTGTGATTATCCTTATTCCAAGAGCACGAGAGTTAATTCCAGATGAGAGGTTTATTTTGTAATCAATGTTTTCTAAGTTTAAAAGGCCTTCTTTATCTTGTAATGAAAACAATTTCTATTGAAAAACCAATAAGTATGTAAAGGGCTTGCGAGGCGAGGCGAGGCGAGGTTGTACTGAACAGTAGTGGAAGACCTCTGCTTATAAACGAAAACAAACGGAAGGAGATTTTTCTCATTCGCTCCAAGAATGTGCACTAAGGGTCGGCTTTCAGTCATGTTATGAAGAAAATTAATGCAAACATCGATGCACTTTCATAAACTCGTGAAGTAGGAGCCTGCTCTGCGTAATCACAGGAATTCATTGTGGAGCTGAGCCACGAGCCGGGCCGGCGACCGCGATTTTACCCTACTAGTTTTATCTGCTACAGTGAGATTATAAAAATTGTAGCGCACTTCTTGCAAGAAAACTGATTGTGGGTTTAAAACAATTCATTTTATTCCTTCCTCGGTAGTCGGCGGTTTTACAATTAATACTGTCTTCAGGAATACATAGGGGAGACGTTGTTCTTGTTTACCGCGTACAAGAAATTAAAATGCAATATATAGACTAAAAATGAGACGGTAAGTTTCTATCTCGGTTTGTTACATTTTCACTACTCAACGGTGCGCGGTGGCCAGGCATCATTCTTTTTTTGGAATATGAAGTTGAGAAACAGATGGTAAACATTTAATTTTGTAGTATACCTAATCTATTTTATTAATATTTCTCAAAGACGGAGATTTACTTACCTAACAAAATAATTATCAGGAACCAGGACCTAGTATGTTTTGGAACCGAAGTAATTGTTGTGCATTATTTTACGATGTATGTAGGTACGCTTCCTCTCGGTCCTGTCTCCCGCTTGTCGGGAACACACATCTCGCCAGTACACACCTTGTTACTACCCAGAAAACAGGACGCATTGACACTAGGTACAGGTAGGCTAGATGGCACAGGTGGACACAATGGAGAGCAATCTGGCGCGGCGGCAAGTGGCCGCGGACAATGGCGCGCCGCCGGAGGAATTACTCGGGAATTGATTACGGAGGTGAAGGAGTATTCGATGTATTGGAGCCCTGACACCAGCACACCGCTGGTGTCTTGAGCGATGGCACATTGTGGCTGCTATCATGCCCATACAAAACATGACACAAATGCTTGACAAGTTTAAACAATTTTATATCTGGATTGCGATAAAAACAGCTTTACTTCCTGACGGGTCAAAGTGACATGACTATTAACACTTGCACTGCGATCAGCAGTCCGCCTGCCTTCGGCCGTGTACGAAACCGGTGATTCGTATCCAGTAGCGGTAGAAGAAAAAAAATACTATACTAGTTAGGTACTAATCAATAGATTTGTTCCTACATGATTTGATACTGGTTTCGACATTATAAATTCATAATGAAGTAATGAATAATCAGGCGGTACTTTATCTTCTTCATGCGTAACCTTTGAATAGATTCTCATAATGATAACAGAACCTCTTTAGAATTGATATTATAGCATAAAAATCTCTTCAGATATCTGGCCCACTGCTACACTGTCGGTGGTGATTATGACAAGCTCATGCTCACGACAAGCTCGAGTTTAGGGGACGCACGTTCAGCAGTGGACATTTGTGCTGACGTGGACAGTAGGTATGTAGTATTCCGCAGTAGGTAGTAGTAATGTTGAAGGTAACTGGAGATGAGTTACAGAGTCTCTACCGGCAGGTGGCGCCCGCGCCGCTGGGAACTAATGGCGGTAGGTTAGAGCCTAGAGCTCGCTTCTAGACTGCTTTAAAGCATTTATTGTTTGAAAGCGCATGTGGTATATTTTAAGATATGGTGGATATGGTATGGTTCTAAGATTCTTTATTTCTGTTTCTGAAATTCAGTTTAAATGTCATTAAGCTTCTGTCCGAGGTTTCGCGTGAGTCGCCCCCGGAATGAAAAGTAGTGCTATGTGCTTCTCCGAGATATCATCTATATTCTTAACAAATTTCATTGAGATCGGTTAAGGCGTGAAAAGGTAACAGACATACAGAGCGACATAATTATTTTCGAATCTCTATGTAGGTAGTGTATGTACCTAAGTGTGGATGTTATATAGGCAGATTTTCAAGTTTTCATAATTATAAATAAATATAAATAAATAAATAATGCTGTACAATTCACACAGCATTACCTAGTCCCAAGCTATGCCGAGCTTGTGTTATGGATAACTGATGTACTTAATATAATAGACCACATACATAGATATTTTTTATTATACATATAAAACATCCAGAACACCCTGAACAAATATTTGCAGATCGGAGAAACATTTGTCGCGAGGCGGGAATCGAACCCGCAACCTCCTGCGTTGCAGCCGCCTGCAACGGGTTCGATTCCCCCCTTTCCTTCGCCACCTTCGCCCGCCGCGCCACAGAGGTCGTCTTATAATTTGATTGTTTTGAAAAAGCTAACTATACCGACATTGAATCCCTTAGTTTTAAATAATATTTTTCATAACTAGGATAATTTAATTTTACACCATCTCATTCACGAATAAGCGTGACAAAATCATTAATACGTATTCAATAGATGGTCATGCTCTTGATCGTTCTGATACTGCTAATGATCTTGGAATATTATTTGATAGTCAACTCTCTTTTCGAGCTCACTACCAACAGATCACATCTAAGGCTAATCAACTACTTGGCTTCGTCTTGAGGTCTACAAAGGGTTTAAAAAAGCCTAGTAGTCTCTTATACCTCTTTTTTGCCTTTTTCTTTCTGGTCAGAAGTGGTTTGGAGTATGGCAGTCCAATATGGTCCCAAATTATAAAGTACACACACATTGATGCTATTGAAGGAGTACAAAGGAAATGCCTAAGATTACTAGTTTATCGTTCCCAACCTGGACGCTCTACTTTGAGCAATGACGACAGATTGTGTAAATTTAATGTACAATCGTTAGAAATACGTTGCACATACTTCGATTTAGTTTACCTGTACAAGATCGTACACTCCATTATTGACTCTCCCGAATTGTTATCACATGTCTCCATAAATACTTAATTTAGTGCGCGTAGAGCTAATCAAAGCAATTTATTTGCGTTACTAACTTATAAAGACAATATATCGTTTTATAACCCACTATCGAGAATGTGTCGCCAGTACAATGAGCTGGCAAAAATGAATGTAGAGATGGACATATTTTATCCAAGTTTATATAGTTTTATTAAAACTGTCAAAGATATCCTCCATTTTAACCGCGGAGGCGACGATGCTCGGGAGAGCGTCTTGCCTACTGTAACCATTAATTAGTTTTGCATATTGGTTAATTTTTGTTATATAATAAGTAGGTATGTAAAATCCAAATGTAATATTCCTTGTCTCAAGCATTCTTCAAAAGTTGTTAAATGTATAAGTTTGTTTAGAATTATGTCTAAGTTCTCTTGACATGTAATTATATTATTTGTTGTGTGCACATAGGTTACGGTTCAAGCCAGATCGTATTTATTTTTCATGTATCCTATTATTGCTTGTCATGTGTTTTATGTATCTAATAAACTAAAAATAAATAAAATTACAATCAATTTTAATTAAGATAGACATGGATAGACATGGATAATTTACTTGACCTTGAAATAACTACTTGATGTTACCATTTTATTTTAAACTGAATATTGTCATTTTATGTTTATAATTTTGCAGTGCCCTACAGTACAGTACAGCACAGTACAGTACAGTACAGTACAGTACAGTACAGCACAGTACAGTACAGTACAGTACAGCACAGTACAGTACAGGGTGCATCTATGTACTATTCACCAAAGCTAACAAACATTAAAACATAAGCAGTACACATGTACATGTGTGCAAAAAAACTAAAAACTGTGTTTTTAAGTTTTGCGAGATAAATACTAATCCCTAATAAATTTATCAAGTTGAGTCATTCTCGGAATTGTGGAACCAGCTCAGGATCATTCTTTTCACAGCTGCAAAAGAATCATCCAAATATAAATGACGGAGATATCGACGAACATACACAAATAACAAGATATACTTACATGCATCCAAATATTAAACAAGATATACTTACATGCATCCAAATATTAAACAAGATATACTTACATGCATCCAAATATTAAACAAGATATACTTACATGCATCCAAATATTAAACAAGATATACTTACATGCATCCAAATATTAAACAAGATATACTTACATGCATCCAAATATTAAACAAGATATACTTACATGCATCCAAATATTAAACAAGATATACTTACATGCATCCAAATATTAAACAAGATATACTTACATGCATCCAAATATTAAACAAGATATACTTACATGCATCCAAATATTAAACAAGATATACTTACATGCATCCAAATATTAAACAAGATATACTTACATGCATCCAAATATTAAACAAGATATACTTACATGCATCCAAATATTAAACAAGATATACTTACATGCATCCAAATATTAAACAAGATATACTTACATGCATCCAAATATTAAACAAGATATACTTACATGCATCCAAATATTAAACAAGATATACTTACATGCATCCAAATATTAAACAAGATATACTTACATGCATCCAAATATTAAACAAGATATACTTACATGCATCCAAATATTAAACAAGATATACTTACATGCATCCAAATATTAAACCTCCTCCTTTTTTGGACGTCGGTTGAAAACATGTATAACTCATAAAATATTATCAAAACTACATGCACAAAATAAAAGGCATTCTGTATCTTGGCACCTCCATTTAGAACAAGCGCACGTGAACCAGTAAAGAAACAGCACAAGTACGCGGTGACGCGTTCCGTACTGTAGGTACCTACGTAACGTGACGTAGTACGTCCGCCGGAAGTCGTCCATCAGCGGGCGAGGCCGGGGGCGCGCGCTAGGATACACGACGACGACGCTATGATTAAGGGCTAGTAGAACATCTATCTACATATGTATGTACCTACTTGTAGCTACTTTCAAAAGACAAAGGAGTACAACAATCGACCTCACCTCGTGTGCACTTTTAGTTCGAGTGCACTAGTTAGTATAGGTACCAGTTCGACAAACTAATCTGCGATGCGCGCTCATTCGACTCATTTCCAAAAATTCATCACAATCAAGGTAATAAACCTATATATGCGGATAACATTGTTACACTACACCCTGTATAGATAGGGAAAGGTATCTACTAAGTTACAGATAATGTTTACTTCGTAAGTAAAGTGCCAACGAGCAGCTATTATTCACGTCATAGTTTTTGTTCGTCCACGACGACGACTGGCAAATGGCCGGCAGATACCGCCGCGGGCGACGAGGACGAGGACGCGACGGGCGGCGCGCGCTGGTAGCGCTATGCATTTATTTACATTCACGCCAGTACCACAGATTATGTAATGTTGCTTCGTAACCAGTACATTAAACACTCGTTTCGAGCGGACACGCGGCTACCTAACTCCCAGTAAGGTACGTAAGTGTTAGGTACTGAAATAAAGGCCTAGCTTACATTAAAATATGAATACGTGATAATATACAAATAATTAAATTAAGTTTATAAAATTCAATCAACTAATTCCTCTTATTCAAAATCCCCCGTAAACTGGGAAGAGACAACTTCAAAACATATAGTTTTATGTTTGTTATACCTAGGTAGGTACTGCATAACGACAAAACTGACTCTGAACGGATCGCCCTGAAATTTTGCATAGTAGGGTTAGACATGGAATAACACATGGAAGTACCTAATTTTTCGTTATCCCATAGATCAGTTCTCATTGGATTAAAAAAACCTTTGAATGTTATATAGAAACAACGTGTGCGAATCCGCGTGCAGAAACTAGTTAGAAAATAAATGTAACGATAACGTTTCACCAATCGTGTTTCTGTTCTTCTGGCTCAAATAGATAGCCACAAGAACACGATTGGTGCTAAATTCTGAGATCATAATAATTTGGCGTGTTGTAAAAATTTATAAACCGACTTCAATTTCCTGAACCTACCTCTTGTTTACGCCCGTTGCCGTGGAAACTGTTTGTTACCAGTCATTGTCATAATTTGATTGTTTTCAAAAACCTGATAATCGATTTCGAATCCAGAATTCATTTACACCGTTATTAAGGTTTGCGTGTTATATACTAATCCCTTGGGATAACATTTTTAAGGGACAACCGTTGGATAATTTTTTTATACAATAGTGAAAGAATTTTCATTTGAGAACCTCCTCTTTGAAGTCGGTTGAAGAGCCCTAACTTTTAGATTGTCGATAGAAAGGAAAGCGTATGGACGAAAATCATTAAAATTATTTATTTTAAATTGATTAACTACTTTAAAACACACAAGAATAGATTAAAAATGTACTTAAAAGTATTGTCTCATAGTAAGAGTATTAACTCTAAGTAGTCTCTCAAAATGTTTGTTCACCTCTCGTGTAAAGCGGCGCTATAGTGGATGAACCACTATAGCGCCGCTTTACACGGCCGTCTACACATCGTACGGTAATCTCTCGGCACTCGCTGCTATCCATCGTCTATCCTACCGAGACGCTGCTTTCTACTGAGACCTAGCTCTTAATATTCTATCATATGTTCTAAAATCTAGACCATAAAGTTGCGAATCCGCCGGCACCTCGCGGCTAAGTGCACAGCGTCAATCCATCAGGCAATTACTAGTGCTGCGCCAGTCGACGTTGACAGTTATCGACGTTTATCGACAATCGACATAGTATCGACATGTCGAGGCGGAGCCCGCGGGACCGGCTCAAGATTGACTGTGAGAGGTATAATGCATGGGTACGGCTGCTGAGGCGGAAATGTTCGTGGAAACATTTTGGTACAGCTATCGTAGTTTAGTTTTGTAATCAGTTTCAGATAAATGTTTTGTTAGTCATTATAAAGAATCCAATAAGGCTAACCAAACAGGTAAACTTGTTATGTTTGGATAGTTCGTTAGTTTGGATTGTGACGGGCTCTGTGGCGCAAACTGGTGAAGGTCGAAGGCGCCACATCGATCCGCCACCGGGCCCGGGCTGTGTCTCTGACTTTAGCGTAGACTCACCTAAATTTTCACTCAAGAATGTCGGCAGTACGCACTCTCTGAGCGAGACACCTTGGGCACCGTACATAGTGCGCTCGTCTCGACTTGAAGTTCCTCGTAGGCTCTCGTCTTGACTCGGTCACTGTTCAAGTAAGACAACGAGTGTGTACATGGAGCCTCGTCGAGATATTCGAGGTGAGGTCTCGGCGAGGGTGAAGTGTACTGAACTGCCGCCGCCGACATCGCAAATTCGGTAATCTGAGAGTGTCCGGAACCTGTTGGAGCGAGACGTGTCGGAACTATTGGATGCTGAGAAGGATCGCGACACAGATCCTCATATTACAAAACATGAACCTTACAGAGCTATCTTCTTTCTTAAATGAACTTCATTTGGTCCAATTTTAACCTTCTGATTTCTTATTGGGTTAATATTTTGTTTTTTATCCTAATCGAAAACAATTTGGTTTTGGGAAATAAACATTGTTTAAGAAGAATTTAAATATAATTCGGTTCTAGCATAATATGTAGGTAGTACATTTGTCTGCGGCTTCACGTGGATAAATGATAGCTTAGTTCTCTCACTCACACTCGGTGATGATAACCCACTGAAATAAATTACCTATTACTTTCATACGAACTTACAAATTTACAAACTACCAAACCGAATAATTGTAGGTAGGTAATTTACCTAATGACCAGGTTGGATGAAGACCAGCTCTGGACTGCTGACAGATGCTGGAGGCGCGTGGAGACAGGGCGCGGCGGTGTGACGCGAGTTCGAGGAGACCGTCGTCCACTGGTGGGCAATGAATACAGGCTGGTGATGATGAGCGCTACTAGGACTAAGTACTTTGTAAGACACTACACAAGGAGAGAACTATTAACTCCTTCAGGTACATTGCACTATCTTCAGAGGAAAACTACTTACATAAATGTGATACCTACATTGTTGTGGAGTTTGTACTTGAATACTGCGGTGTAATGTAACTCTGTACATACATAGAACATTACAAGTTCTGGTGTACGACTGTTGTTCCGCATGTTTTAGTTTTGTGTGCGAGTACCTCCGAGGTCTTGTTTTAAAGCAAATAAAACATAAAACATAAATACTGAGTGGGTTTTAATATAATTAATTTAACAAAGATGAATCCCCAACACAACACGGTATCTTTCACGAAATGTTAAATTTTAACATAACACGGCATTAAGTTTAATTAACAGAGTTTATTAACTTCACTATGTAGCATATTAATAACACATTCCATAATTCAGGCGTCTCGAGATGTTTGCTGTTTGAGCGCCTGCACCCCGCGGACCCCTCGCACCCCTGGGCCCCGCACCCCAGGGTCCTATTTTTACTTCCATCAAAAGTGAATTTGGCATTCAAAGCTTTTTGATCTCGCTCGAAGAAACGAACATTCATAAAACCCATCTAATTAAAAACATGAAGTAGGTATGTATGTACTCGCAAAATATTTATTTCAGAGAGAATAGCTACTAAAACATGTACAATTTTAGTAAAGTTGTAGAAGTAGGGTATTCATTACGCGCCGCTAACGACCGAACGTAATGCTATGGTAACGATGTTTTTAATCAAATCAACGCAGACGTTCGCTCAGTACGGCGGCGTTGGCGGCGGCGGCGGCGGCGGGGGCGGCGGCGGGGGCGGGCGCGGCGCTACGAGACTAAAAATGTAGAATTTAATATGTAAATTACACCTTTTATGATTCTAGCCTCGCGCGATGCACTCGCACAGACTTGCACTGACTGGAGGAATGTTCAGAGAGCGTTAAGGCCGCCGTTGATCATAAAATCTTGGATTTATATGATAAAATCTTGCGTACTTGTCTCAGCTCTACCGCTTGCTTTGCAGACGATATTCAGTGTGTGTAGCCTTGTTGTTATTCACACGCAAACTGTGATGCAAAGAATATGGTGATGTTTGTCGGCAGCCGACAGTCGATTCTTATAGAGGCAGGTGGACGCGGTCACACCGGACGTAGGCGTGTAGTTATGAGGAATGCTTGGTTTTCAATTCAGCAGTTTTTGATGACCATCAGCTAATAAAAACTGTCCGTTTGGTCTGTTGAAGACATTTCAGGTAATAAAGAATTTGATTCGATTTATTTAAGACGAAATGCACTAGTCACCATGTCACTCACTACCCTGGTATCCAGAGACCTGAATACAAGGTTATTCTAAAAATATGTAGTAAGTGGTAAAGAAGTGCAGGCTACACACACAACACACACTAAAGTCGGCGGCGGCGGCGGCGGCGAGCCGGCAAACAACATAACAATAGACTGTTGGTTGCCTACAATATTCATGTACTGAAATGTCGCACCAAACAACCCGCCCCGCAATCAAGATCAATGGGGTGTTCTTAACATGTAGCGAATGTTTATAAAGTTGTAGTATTTATCTGAAGTGGCCAGGTACTGCGTGGTCACAGGCAGAGTTATTACGCCGCGCGGCAGAGTGCGCGGGAGTGCGCGGCAGTGCGCGGGCGGTAGGTGAGAGCAGTTAGTGTGTGGTGTGGAGGGCTCTCGGCCTTCTTTGAAAGTATTCACAAACACTCACTTCAGTGCGCGGCTCCACTCGCATGCCAGACGATTATTTCTCGTTTCGCATGCAAACACACGGTTATTGTATTTATAGGCACGTCGTCGGTCGCACAGTTCAAATAGTTCTTTTGTCTTAGTATTATTTGTTGCAGTTTTTTTTTAATTCACAAAGAATCTCTTTACTTAAGAGTGTGCCATAAGTATTTTGGGGTTAGAAATCGTTATTTATCTCAGAATCTGTGAAAGCTACTACCTTCAAATTTAGGGAAATGATACTTCGAACTTTTATCTTGGATTACGTGTTTTAAAAACACGATTGGTGAACATTTTCTAGATAACATTTGTGCAAAACATGTATTTTACAAAATAATATTGAAAAATACATGTTTTGCACAAATTTTGCTATTTATCTCAGGAACAGAACATTTTATTTGTTGGGTTTTTGTTTTGTCAAGAAAGCTTGAAGTATCTTGAGTTATGTCTTTTAATTTTTCGATTGCTTGTATAATTAACTTGTAATTAGATAAAAACTTATTTTTTGCGCTTCCGCCTTTCCAAAAACGTATGCTCTGTGCCGCTCCTATGAACGCAACATTCTATTGCAATCCTTTTTAAAAAATGGCGCGCAATGCGCACTCTTAAGATAGGGGACTCTACGCCAAGCTAGCAGAAGACATTGGAGGCGCAGGAACGTTTGGCATTCTTAAATTCAAATTGTAAAAATATACCTATTTCTGATTTTATAAAACTAATAGACGTGGTTAAGAAAGGAGAAAGCAATAATATTAATAATATAGCTTTAGTTTCTCATAATTATAAGTACTGCTGGACAATCCACACAGCATCATCTAGCCCCAAAGTACTAGAATAGATTTAGTAGTATTTTAGATAACGATATTTAATACATGAATAAAATAATTTTACCATGCACTTAATTTCTGTGTTTACACTTATTTAAATGTTAGGTACCTATACATTAAATACATACACATTACAGAACAAAAGTAACGATTACGCGACTATTTGAACATCGTCCGCAAAATCATGAAAAGCGGACCTACATAGAACATTTGGAACAATTTACTGTTCAGATCGTACCGACATTTCCCGAGGCGGGGCTCGGATCCGCTACCTCCTACATCGCAGTTAGACCTTCGCCCGCTGCGTCACGGAGATCGTCGCAATCTTTAAACGGAACAAGAATATAAAACTCTACATACCTTTATGAGTGTTATTGTGAGCAATGAAATAAAAGATTATCTATCTATATATTTGTAAACGTTTAATAGCAGGCTCAGAAGTGTATTTGATAATTCATTAATTTATATAATAACTTGAGGTTATTACCATTAAAAATCTTTTAGCCCATGCTGTGATGAACACTGTGTCACCATCATATCAGCCCATATACGTCCACTGCTGGACATAGACCTTCCTCATACGACGCCACAAATATACTGTGTCATACTCCAGCCTAATTCAATGTGAAATGTTTGTAAACAAACCGCCCCTATTTTACCTGAAACTCACTTTTTTACGGTGTATTTATATACCGAATTTACAATCCTTGTCGATTTGAGATCTTTCGTTTAAAACAATTTCGCTTACAATTACCTAGAGGTATATCTGAAACTCAACATGCGTGTGATTTTTAGTTTCATTTGTTGTGGTTTCTTTACAAACATTTCACATTGGATTTGCCTGGGGCGTAGTACCCCGTCTGCATTACATATAATACAATAAGCGGACTACCCTTGCCCTACCTATGTATACTACGTTGACTATGTCCGTCTACTATAAGATTGGACGGTATATCGTGTGATGGTGTATCAATGGACAGCCACATCAGTTTTCCGCTCCGCGAGATGGTTTAACGACCGCCCCTGGCGGATACAAACAAGCAAATACAGGTGCGAACGCTAGCACATCACACACGAATAAATAAATATGTTTCGTTCATTAAGATGTGGCGATTAGCTTCGATGAAAGAGAACTCTTAGCTCTGGCTCGCGGTAGAGTCTGCAGCGAGGAACTTATGAAATATATTATTGAAGCGGTTAATTACATAATACACCTTGATTTCAAAATACAGGCCGCAACAATGAAAACGTGGAGGTACCTGTACCTTATAGTTTGATATTTTATGTACGTATGTATGTACGTTAGTGTATGTTAGTCTTGGTATTTATTGATATGAATGAGACATAGTGTTTGTACTTACTTTTCTAACGTGTTGCTTACAATAAATGATTATTATTTTTAAAGAATAAAAAGCCCACAAAGTCTAACTGGAAACCTCATGCAATATCATGGTACCACCGAGCTGGTCTGATGATGGAGACAGAAGATGGCCATAGAAACTCCTAAAGGAAAAGACTAAATCACGTAGAGTTTGGGTTCGTTGGATTTGTCTTCCCGAACAATAAGGTGCTAGATGATACAGACATATAAAAGCTTATTTTATGAATAAATAAATAACTAAAATATTTACAAAATATTATGGTTCAAATATAAAAACTTCCCTTTTCTGTTTAATATTTTTAGTTGCTCTATGTAATCTTTTATTTTTGATTCTGACTAGGTACTGATTCATCAAACAAATAATGCTTGGAAATTTCCACAACGAAAAGGTTTTCGTCTAAGGAAATACAAGAGAAGTATTCTGAACTAGTTCCCGAGAGTTTTATCCCGCAGGCACCTGGCGGGTATTCATCTGAGGCGTAGCGGATACTGTCGAGCTAATAATATGCTATCAGATTGGGGTAGAACCATTTCGAACTGTAACAATAGCGATCAGATATTAGTTTAGACAAGGTTCCATCTTATTTGAAAACGCGCGGATTGCAGACGAATGTGACGTAAAATGTTGACTAGTTTTGTATCAAATAGGGATAATTTATAATAAGATTAATTTTTCAATACGTTATGAAATTAATTTAAACGGATTTAAAAGCAAATTAAATAAACTACTAGAAGAGAAGCCTTATTACTATATAAGTACCATTGCATTCGTAAATTATTAATTTAGACTCCTTTAAACTTGGACATAATGTATTAATTGATTATTTCTTTTATTTTGTAATATTTTATCATTTAAAATTTTATATTATTTTGAATCAAATAAGTTTTCATTACATACCTACGATGGAGGCCTAACCGGGAGACTAAAAATAGTCCAATATATTTACCAATATTTAATATAATCTTACACCTATGTACATAATTTATAACAATACATTATTTATCTTTAGACATATGTACAGCTACTATTATGTCAATGAGTTAGACAAGGTTCCGTCCCATTCTGAGCGCGCGCGGACAGTTCCCAGTATTCAGCGGGAGATCTGATTGGCTCGGCGACGGCGGCCTCTGCCGGACGAATCCGCAAACCAATTACAGAAAACACTGAAGTGAGCCATTGCGAGTCTGTGCACTGCGCGGCTGGCACACTCGCAATAACTCTGTTAATTTAACTCTGTAATTACTCTCTACTCTGTAAATTACTTTGTTATGTTATGCATCTAATCCACATGTAATTGCAATAAATATACTTTACTTTACATTATACACATAGGTGATATATAATTGGGCTGGTGGTTTCTTTTTCACTTCTTCCACTTGTCGACAAAAAATTGAAGTGAAGAGAATATCAATAACACCTTATTTCTATAATATTATATATTATTATAATTATATTATAATAATAACTACTATATTTATAGCTGTTTATAGTAAATATAAAATTGGACTTGTCTAACAATAAGTGTTTATTTTTTCGGCCTAAATAAATAAAATTATTAAAATCTGAAATCTGTTCTAATCGCGATATTTTTTCGCTTGGACCGATCATGGTTTTTTCCATTCTCAGAACAATCTTTTCGCACTTTACTGGATTCGACACACACACACACACACACCCTCCATACACGCTCTAACACAATGCATGTGTGCAAGGAGCTTGTAGCGAGCCTTCCTTCAGGGTTCTGTATGTAGCAAGAAGTTTAAATGCAGCAGTAAAATGTGTACAAATATTTATTTTTGTCGGCGACTAAAGGAAAGTCGAAGGTAACCTCTTACCTGAGTGTCTTTGTTTAGCCAGTCGGAAATATTTATAACACTTCGTCTAAGATACTCGTACGACAATCCTACTATACTATCCTACTTAATATTATAAATGTCAAAGTTTGAATGGATGGATGTATGGATGGATGTTTGTTCCTCTTTCACGCAAAAACTACTGAACCGATTAGGCTGAAATTTTGTATGGATATAGTTTGGGACCTGGAATAACATAAGGCTACTTTTTATCCCGATAAAACGCGGGTGAAGGCGCAGGCAGCAGCTAGTATAATTATAAAACCGAAAGTAAATCTGGGATTCTTCCGACTGTATTCATGTAACGTCCTTTGTAAAATCCACAAATATATCCGACGAGTGTAGAAGATGATTTACTTTTATCTGATTGTATGAATTCCTTCTTATACGTTAGGTTATAACATAAACCCATTCAATATGATATTCTAGAATACCGACAATAGTGATTCCGTTTCGACTCGTGACCAACGGAACCCTCTAATACAACATGAAGTGAACATGTCAATAGCGAGAGGCAATCATAAGCCGTCCGCTAAGTACACGTATATGTATGTATGTATGTATTTATGAATGGAGTTTTAATTGCAAATGGGAATCGAATGTGCACCTGTCGTGTGGAACTAACACTGATTTACAATCATCGTAAAACAACGCTAGATTGGTTTCACCTTATGTTTGTAAAAAAACAATTTATCTTTCGTTTTTGTATTCTAAATTTAGATAGGGAACGACAAAATCCGACCCACATTTTGACATGGCCCTGAGGTCTATTTTTTTACACCTTTTTTGGTTTTCAGAACTTGCGTGAGGACTGCTACCTAACTCCCCTAACTCGCGCCCTGGGCCCTAATTTCACTAAACTAATCGCGTCACCATATCAATGGTATCGTCTCAAAATGACATATTTTGACATTTTACAATGAGCAGTTTTCGATTTGCATTTTTATAAAGAAATAAATTAGTTCCAAATGTCTCAATAGGTGGCAGGGGGCGTCAACTGGAAATTAGGGTTTATCAAAGTCAAATAAAAACTTAAAAAAGTTTGTTTTCCTTTCACTTGGCAATCGAAAACCCCTCATTGATTAAAGACTACGGATCGAGGAAAAAGTGTCAACGTTGAAATTATTATATCAATCTGTCCGTGCAAATAGCACCGCACGCACTATCTACAGTTTCTATCATCAATGGACGATCTGTAACGATAACATTTATCATTATTCTATTTCATTTATTTTTAAGGATACCCATTTACGGCAGATATAGGAATTATTATTTAGAATTATATAGGCAGCAGCTTCCTTCTGAGTATTTTTCAACACCAACACTGCGATCACCAATCTGCCTGCCAAGCGTGGTGATTATAGCAAATCCCCAAATACTACATGGGAGACCATCCACTCGATGGGCCGACGACATCGTAGCGGTCGCAGGGAGTTGATGGATGGAGGCGGCTCAGGACCGCTATTTGTGGCGTCGTCGTATGGGGGAGGCCTATGTCCAGCAGTGGACGTGTATGGGCTGATATGATGATGATAGGAATTATTTTGTTTGTATTTGTATTGATTTGATTATTTGTTTTGTCTCAATATATACCTATCATTATTGTAAATAGACGTAACCAAGTGTGCCTTGTGCTCCTACGGCGGATAAATATATGAGTATTATAATAGTAAAGCGATTGGTCAACAGAATTGGACCCCTGAAGCTCTCTGTACAGCTGCGGCTGTCCGCAATCTGGAGGAGATCGTCTTCCGACGGAAACAGAGCATCCTACACTACATATTATTACATTGAAAATGAACCAACGAGGTGAACCAAACATACAAATGAATCAAATCAATGGAATATCAGACTTTTCAGTCCTCGATCAATTTGCATGAAATTCTACCGAAATAGCTTGGACTGGATGATACTCGATGCTAAGTAAAGCAATACATCACTATTTCGGATAGTTTTGAATATGCAGCCGTCATCGATGACTGATCCATTCGGTCTGACAGACAGGCATGCATTATGTATGTTTGTATGTATACGCTAACAGATGCTGCGACGACATGGTAAGCGTTTTAGTTTACAGTTTGAATGTGGCGGCACACGGTAGAGGCTCGTACCAGTAGTAACAACACTTCAAATAAAAACATTTACCAATAGGGCTCGCTCGTGCACAAGTTCATAGTACAATGACGAAGAAGAGAGCACTGTACTTGGAGTTTCTCTAGCTGAAAAAAAAAACCGTAAATCCAATATATTAGGAATTTGTAATTTTTAAGTGTACGTATGTGAATTTAGAAAAGGTCAAATTGTTAAAATTAAACACTGACATGGAAATAAAATGATATATTTGATTTCTGTCGCTTCGGTGGTGTGTAGACTAAAGTAAAGAAGCAACGATGAAGAAGAACCTTTAGCCTGTTAGGTGTTATTTTTCGAGCTGGAGCAAAATCCGTCCCAAGCTTTTTTATCTATCTAATCGGGGTGATAGAACAAGAAATACGAATATCCTTAGAAGATTTTTATTGTACATATTATATTTTTATTATTATATATTGACAAAGAAAATAACAATCAAATAATAAAAAGAAATTAAACTAGTATTTACAATTGAAACAATTGAGCTAACTGCAGACTTTTGCAAACAATCTACAGATAGCTCAACTGGTCCATATCAATACCAGTCGGAAGCGTCCCCAAGACGCTGGCTGCATTGCCCCGCTGCATTGCAATGCTAATGCGCTGCGCCAGATACTCACCAGCTCTCGGGTCACGCGTCACTTCGACCAGGCGATCAGTTAATTTTTTGAAAACGCGGAGAGCCTCGGTACCCCACGGACCTAGGGTCTCGACTCCAAGGCGAGCAAATACGTAGGCTCTGTCGAGACCTGCATATTTGCGCCTCTATCTCTATCCGTAGAAGAAGCACATTCACTAACATACATAATGTAGCTCTCATGTGTCAACGTAGTATCTATGAATTTCTTTCTGTGTATTTTTTAACACCTCTATTGCGATCAACAGTCCTGCCAGCGTGATGATTATGACAATACGTCGGTTTGTTTGTGGGAGGCATGTTTAGCAATATACTTATGTATATAATACAATACAAATTAATTTCTTCCATTCAGATTCAAAAGTACACCTTGAAAAGTCAGACGTATGGTACATTGATAAACAGATTTTAAAATAAAACAGCAGGTACATTCACAATGTATGTAAAGTCATCAGTAATAGAAGTTAACGTATTATAATGTTTACGAGTATTTATAAATGTACCAGCAATATAGTTAGAGTACTGCCCTTGAGCACACAGCGTGCTTGCTCTCCAAGCCGCGGCGCGCGGCGCGGCGGCGGTACAATAGTGAAACCCTGAGAGTGACGTCACTTAGATACATCTCGATAGATTCACAAGAAGCCGATCCGATGCTGTGGACTTCGAGTATTCTGGAAAGAGTCACAAGCGGCACAGAGTAAAAGGAATATTTTGAAGGAATATACATATATATTTCGATACAGAATAGCAGAGTTTCTTTAGATTTATGTATATACTAATCTTTACAAGATATGTATTATGTAAGGTTTCTGTTTAGTAGCTAGGTATGTTAGGTACCTACCTACATATGTATGTTTAATCGTACGTTAATTTATTTGTATTAGACATAAAATATAACATCATTGATTACCTACTACACTTCGATTCGAAAAATAGGCAATAACTTACAAAAGCGGGCAATACGCGCGATTTTGCAAATGAAAAGCACAGAATCGTGTAGGAATAAATTTAAAGAATTAGGTATTATGACAATGACGGGAGAATATAATTACCAAAATCTAATGTATGTAAAAATGAACCTAGATAAATTTAATTTAAATAGAGACTCGCATAGCTATAACACCAGAACAAGAAATGTCTTTGTCATACCTACCCATAGACTCTCAAAAGTAGGCAAAAGTTTTCTGTGTTTAAGTGTTAAACTTTTTAATAAACTGGGAATTGAAATTAGGAATACAAATGTAAAGTTTTAGTATTGCGATTAAATAAATGCTTATAGAAAAATCCTACAATACTCTGGACGAGGCTACTGCTGATGATATTAATATAATACTTACCCCTTCATCTTAAATGAATGTACTGTTTGTACTTAATTATGTTTAGTTTTACCTACTTTGTTTTAAAATTGACCTTTCCGAGTGTACTACAATGTATCTACATATATGGAATAAATAAATACAATACAAAAAAAGGATATTTTTTGTATACTATTATCATTAATTGGCATCATCGAAGCAAAGCACAGAAGCTCGAAACTGTTTTTGGTTTTGAAAGCTTTCATTCATCGTTTAATTGATCCCCGTTCGTTCTAGAATTAATATAAATATTAAAAAAAAAAAAAAAAAACAATTACTACACATTGTGTGATTATGCATTGTTGAAGTTTGTGTTTTAGATTTCAGTGATAACTTTACTGTTGTCCTATTTCTATTAGTTTTTGTTACTAGGTTTTGTAAAATTTTCATTCTAATAATTGAGTTTACTACAAAAACTATGTATTATTATAGTAGGACGGATTTATTTATTAGATTCTCTTCGCTTCAATCTTTTTAAGTGTCGGTAAGTACGTATCTAATGCATGCAGGTAGTGTTTCCCCGCACATTGACAAGTCCTAGCATAAAACTAAGCCCGGACAACGACATCCTTCAAATCATTTTAATAACGAGCGAGCCTTCCCCTGGGAGCGACTGATTCAAGCGGAGGTATGTATTTATTTCTGGTTAATTAGTAAATAGCTCCCCCCCGTCCCCATGTCCCGCGGGAGAGAGGCTACCACCACGGGAGAGCAGTGATCGTATCGTTCCATCGGGTTGGAGATAAGCCACGTTCATTATCACTCACCGGGACAACAAGTGCATACTGAATGTATGTTTGTTTGTTGCAGCTGTCGTCGGGTGGATGCTCTGATATTCATTATAAATTGTACTCATAGCGTTAGAGAGAGATTAAAGGTACACACCCACATTATAAAAGTAAGCGTGCAGTGTGTTCAGGATGAATGATTGCTCTGCATACTGCGTCCATGATTTATTTTGTTTGACATAATGAATGAATATAATTTTTCATGAACTAGTAATCTGTCAGCTCGATCAAATACCGAAGTTTTCGTTAGTCCCGATATAAAGGATGTTTTTTTTTAGAGGTATAGAACTTTAAGTTGGCAACACTTTTTTAGCAGGCGCCCATTTTGTGAGCTGTCAAGTGATTTACGTTTAGTTTGGTTTGGCATTTCAACATGAATAGACTGACGCCTGAACAACGCTTCTAAATTAAGCAAATTTATTTTGAAAATCATGGTTCTGTTCGAAACTCGTATGGCGCACTACGGCCATTTTATCATTAACTATGGAACATTTTCGCACCACGTTTACTCTAAATGATAATACGCATCCACAGAGATGTCCTACGGTGCGTACAGAAGAAGTCATTGCTGCTGTAGAGCGTAGCGTAGAGGAAGACGTTACAGTCAATGGTGACCGCTATAGAGGCATGATTACTGACTTTTTCGTTCATCAATTGAACAACCATGATGTGTACAAGCTGTGGTTTCAACAAGACGGCGCAACATGTCACACAGCTCGTGCCACAATCGGTTTATTGAAGGAAACGTTTGGTAACCGAATAATTTCACGTTTTGACCCGTAAATTGGCCTCCAAGGTTGTGCGATTTAACGCCACTTGACTATTTTCTGTGAGGATATGTGAAGTCGCTAGTCTACGCCGGTAAACCCGAAACGATTGACCACTTGGAGGACAACATTCGTCGCGTTATTGCCGCTATACGGCCACAAATTTTAGAAAAAGTCATAGAAAATTGGACCTCCAGATTAGACTAGGTCCAAGCCAGCCGTGGCGGTCATATGCCTGAAGTCATATTTACATTATAATGGCAGAAGATTATCTTTCGAATAAAGTAAATTGCAAATCAAATTTAAAAAAATATCTTTGTTTTATTCCATTTAAAATTTCTATACCTAAAAAAAACACCCTTTATTTCGCGTTGTTAGATTGGCATCACTATTTTGAAAAAGAAGCTGAGTCTATGAAATATTGCATTCCTAAAGAATGTCAAAGAAAATACATGCGTGAATAATTAAATTACCTATTAGAAACCTCCATTTTGCCAAATTTTGTTGATATTTACAGGTTTTTGTTTAGAACCACACCTTAGTGTATTAGTGTGTGTGTGGTTTAAACACCGTGTCTCGCAGCGCGCCGCGGGCGAACGGGCATCCAGTGCCATAACGTCAAAAGTTATTGCTATTTACATTTTTAATCAAAGAAAAATTGTTCTAATCGAGCTAAATTTTTGGAGTGCTAAATCGGCAAACTTGTAAAATATTAATGTTTCTACAATAATGTACATTTTTTCGTCGTTCTTTGTTGGCAACACAATGGGCGCCGCGGCGATGGCAGCGCCCTCGCTTGAGCGCGACACGTATTGTAAGAGTTTTAAATTTTCTCTAAATAAGTAAGTACTGCTTCAATTTGCTAATGTCTCGGGTAGCGGGGCTTCGAACTTACCTAATGTAGAGGGAGATATTCGGTTTTTTAAACTGAACAAATCTAAACCGTCATCCAGTAGAGTTAGTTTATTTATTCGATAACGTTATTTCTCTGGAAATAACTTAAAATGTATTGACAAGATCTGGAACATTTATTGACATTCATAAAAATACATCAGTTGGAACTACCGATGTGAAAGGAGTTTACCAACATGGACGATACCATCTCATAATGATAGACTTTTAATTTTATTTCTAACAAAACGTTATTAACGCGATATTCCGATGTGTATGATGAATATTGAATCGGTCGGTACATTACATATTATGAATAAATGCTCTCCTGTCATCTACTTGAACAGTAGGTATGTACATACACACGTTAAATGATAAAGATGGAGCGCGACTATCCGTCATACTCGTCGTGTTGTGTTCCTCTCATTACTAATAATATTTTACGGGTTATTTTTTATTATCATATTATTATCAGCCAGGAGTGTCCCACTGCTGAACAATGTCCTTAGTCCCTCCCCTCCTTCCTTTCATCTCGGCACTCAAAGAGACAAGGAGGGCCCGCTCTTTATTAAATACATCCATACAGAGAATTTGAATTAAGAATAATAACCATAAATAACATTTCATCATATCAGCCCATACATGTTCACTGCTGGACATATGCCTCCGTATTCCAAGCGGCATTGTATACACGCCACAAATAGCGGGCCTGACCGCTGCTATGGTCTCCCATGTAGGGGAGATTTTTGCCATAATCACCCCGCTTGGCAGGGGGATAGGTGATTACAGTGTTGGTGTTGAAAAATACTCAGAAGGAAGCTGCTGCCCTTCCTCTGGTAGGTTCCCTTAGTCGGCTCTTACGACATCTGCGGGTTGAGTTGGAGGGTTCGATATTCGTACGCCGCGACCCCACGGCCGCGAA
Organism: Eupithecia insigniata; assembly: GCA_947859395.1. NCBI lineage: Eukaryota > Metazoa > Arthropoda > Insecta > Lepidoptera > Geometridae > Eupithecia > Eupithecia insigniata. Next base: position 222,906 of record OX402019.1, read on the forward strand.
AGCGCAAATAACGTTCATTGATAAAGATTTAAGACTTAAAATTAGTACATCATTGATCCTCAACTGATCTGTATCTGGGGAAAATGATGGGGAATCGATTCAATGCAACCTTCTATCATCAGAGCGGGTTACTTTTGGTGGTCGAGATCTTATTAGTGTCGGAGTCACGATCACGTCCTTTCGTTACACTGTTGTGAACAATAACCATATCTATGTCTTGTGGTCAACGGCCCCTCGGACTTTGGCCCCCTTACTTTGGCCCCGTCAACGGCCCCTTGCACTTTCGAACTAATAATAGTTCAACATTTGTACAAGTAATTGTTTACTTTCCATTTCGTTATTAGGATTCGTAGGAATAGAAGTCGTATTTTGGTCTATCCTGCTCAGTTTCCCGCCAGTCAAAGTAATGGTTGTCGCAGATTTGGACCGCACCACGGCCGCATTGCTAAAAAATGTGTATTTAAATATCAGCTTTAATATTTGTATACAATTTATTGTGACAGCATCAGATAACTCGCAGGTCACTCGCTTGAAGTTTGCAGTAATCATTATGTCACTTTAAAATTATTGAATAACTCTTTGTGTACTACTACTGCTACCGTACGGTGCTGGATGTATGTCCTATGTCCTTAAGCCGGTTGGTACATAGCTTATTAACGTGGTAAAGGTTTTTACGAACTAATTTCCTTTTGCTCGAGCTATGAGGGGGATTCCCCCACGTGAGGGATTTCCAGAATTTGTTTTCCGGAAATCCCCCACGCGATGGCTCGATTTCATTTGGGGGATTAGCGGAAAAAAATCGCAAATCCCCCACGTGGGGGACGGTTTCGGGGTTTTCATTAGTGGAATAATCCAAATAATATGATATACTTGGATTAAGTAATTTGCAAGACTCATTTTCTTTTCAAAGTCAGGTAAAGGGTTCTATAGGCTCAATAATAATATTGTTAACCCTCAACACCCCCTAGCAACTTCATAAAAATATAAAGCACGAGACAAATTCGCGACTCACCCCGATCCGACCGCTATCAACACCAAAGGGGTAATTTCATCCCCAATTGAACGCGCGATCAAAAAATGAGTCAACAATTTATTTATTTTAGTTATTTGTGAGGCTTGTTTGGAGATCTTCCTTTATTAACTAATTTATATGCACTTTCAATTCACAAACACTTCATTGAAAGCTATAAAAAAAACGATCTATAGATATTATCCTAAGTTGATTGTATTATCCTAAACTGTATTTCTGTTTGTCTGTTTTATGGCTTTGAAGTAAGCATAATTTTAAGCACATACATATACGTATTGTGAACTATTTATTGTAAATTGACTTATCCAAGGGTGCCCAGTGCTCCTACGGCGAATAAATGAGTATGAGTATTATAGGTAGGTACATACCCTTAATATAAACATATTTCATCATTTGAGAAAGGCTTACATATATAAATCGGATTTTTATACGGTTTAAGTTAGCATTGATATTATATAACAAGTAATTAATGTGTAACAGAAATAAATGAAAAAAAAAAAAGAATTTCTTCTGGGTGTTCTGGTTGTTTCTAAGTTTAATGAAAAAAAAAAATATATAAATATACATATGTATGTTTATCAGTTATCTAGTGCCCATAACACAAGCTCTGCATAGTCTCAATGGAGACTAGCTAGTCTGAATTATTATTGTTATATCAAGGTTCTCTTCGGATGCGGGTGAATTTTATTAACCATCTCTTTATTTAATTTTGTTTGGAGCTTCGATGAAAACATTATTAATTTTGATAGACTAAGAAAATTGAATAGATCGAGTAACGGACTCAATAGAGCCATAATCAGGTTGCGCGACAGACGGCCCTAACGATCTTATTTATGCATAGATTTTGTCGGCGAAATTGAATATTTGCATTCTAAAGGGCTAATCTTTATAAGGTGAAACGTTTATTGCATTTGAATAATGAATATTAATTATTAATTATTTTTGGAACTTTAGTTTTGGTTCTTCATTTTGTGTTTACCTATACATATGTATGTAGGTCGTGTAGAATAAATAAAAATGTAATAAATGTTAAGTAAATACATATATGCTCGTGGGGCATCATTGCAAACGTGGGGCATCATTGCAAACGCCTTTGTTTATACTTTCAAGAACGTTTAAAAGTTCGATAAGCGTTACTGTTCTCAAGCAATCAGCAAAAAAGTACATAATATACTTAAAAACTGAAACCCGACTACGTAAAAGTCTCAAATAAGAATTCACCGATTTTTCTTAATTTTCTTTATACTTCGGTAGTCGGAGGCACCTACTATTAATATTAACTTACCTAGCTGCAAGCAGGAATAAAGGCCTCCAACTATCTCAGTATAAAAAGAAAACGATAAGGAGATAAGGAGACTGATTTTCGGCATCCCCGAATACTGTCTCCTTACTCTGTGACACTGAATGAAAGCTCCACAAATTACTACCCTATGTAGTATTCTAAGTTCCTAAGGCACACATGAGTACTTTGTTTATTTGTTCGGGAGCGTGGATGAGCTTTTGAAAAACCAATGTGATGTTTTAGATTAAAAGATATATACTTTATAGTACCACACAATGAAAGAAAAACTAAAGTGCTACTTAGTTAGGAACAAAGAGCAGACTTATCGCTTATTAACATCACATTAGTTTTTCAAAATGTTAATGACTCATTATCTAAATCAAAGCAATACTAATTACGTAAGTATTTTAAAAATTTATATGATGATAAATCAAAACAATACATATGTTTAGGTATATAGGTATCTATCTATGTATGATAAAACAAAGTCGTGTTAGTTACACAACTTATAACTCGAGAACGGCTGAACCGATTTTAATGATTTTTGATTTGTCTCCGTTCGGAGTAGGATATAGATTATAAAATTTAAATTCAACGGGGGCGAAGCCGCGGGCACAGCTAGTTATAACTATAGTTACGTATTTGCAAACGTCGTTATCAAAAGTTGTTAATTTTGTTTATTCCCCTTTTTAAAATTGGAGTTTCACCTACAAGAGGTAAATCACTCAGAAATGTAGGAAAGTGGTAGAGTCGTGTGTCCATCGGTATTATATCCCTGGACAAAGGAGCGGACGTCCGGGGGACTACCTCCGATCCCGACGTGTCCAGGAGACGAATACAATCGCATTGTGCTACTTACATTGTCAACCTACTAATGATGTTACTCGTGTCTACGTATAGCGACTGCCCGCGGCGCTGTTCGCATTAGGTGTCATATGCTGATGAAATATATACGTGGCTTCCTTTTGTGTGAAAGAGCAGTGCTTTTCCTCACTATTCTCTAATGTTCAGGGAAATCAGTATTAAAAATAAAATTTATTTAATTTATTCTAAAATCTGTGGAAAAAGCAATGTGACTGAATTATTCTCCGAAAATGTGGCATCAGGTCTCAGGTCATAGGAAAGTATTACTTTTTCTTTATAAAAAATCATCTATAATATAATAGGAAAGTGTCTGAGAAACACTTCATTCAGTGTTCATTCGATCACCTGTCAACAATTAGGGAACTTCAAGTTCATAGTTGTACATATTATAAACTAAGGATGGGAGTTATTGGATATTTTGGCTACCGGTTATTAGTTGGGTATTTTGTTTCAATACCGCTAGTACCAACTGGTACTCAATAACGTTACAATACTCTATACCTGTTCTGATTTCTACCCAATATATTTCTAACCGATTTGGTTAGAAATACCATCTAACCGATTTGGTTAGAAATACCATCTAACCGATTTGGTTAGAAATACCATCTAACCAATTTGGTTAGAAATACCAAATACTTGTTGCAGCTACATAACTTTACGGGTGAACGGTCCGCTAGTACCTATGCGTAGATGATAGTTAGGTAAGTATAGGTATTGAAGCGTTGGGTAGTTATGGCTCACGGTCGGTGAGGCGCGATGCTCGCTTTGCACAGTTATTCCCTAGCGGTATGCGGATTTTACAATAGCGTTAGATATTTTAGGACCATGCTAACAGGTACTGAGTTAGTTATTGAATACCGGACTCATCTCTATTATAAACTAAACAGTAAATAAATTCGTGGACGGAGTATACTTATTTTCTTATCTAAGTTTTCGATTCGTCGTCTCTCGCCGATACATACTCGTACAATGTATACGATGTGAATATGTTCCAAGGTAAAGACAGTTCTTGACATAAGGTACCTGCTAAATACTACTAATACCTCAAGAATATAAATATAAAAATAGGACATTTTAAGTACTAATTTACTTTATCGTTGTTCTGAAAAAGAAATAGTTTTTGGGCCGGCGGCCTTTCATACCCCCGCATGTACATACACCTTATAATGTGTCATCGTTAAGTAAGTATCAGTTTGTCCTATCTAATATACATCCCATCAGTAGGTACAAACTGGTCAGTAAAGTACAAAGCCAACAATGCTCCGATGATTGTACTGCATCGTCGCACGACACGACACGCGCACACAACACGCCGCGCCGCGCGGCACACAGTGCACGAGGCGCAGCATCACAACTCTGTTGTACGATCGAGTGACAACACTTTATGGTACCTACGTGCTTACTTACTTGTGTGATGGTCTGCATATTCAACGGACTCATTTTACTTTATAAAATCTACTGTTACCGTGGTTTCACCCATTTCTATGGGGATAAAAAGGTCTTTTTTTCCCGTAAATCTCCCACGGGAATTTGATGTTTTGCCAGGATAAAAAGCCTATGATACTCTCCAACCTTTTAACTAACTCTTTGCCAAAAATCAAGTCGATTGATTGCTTAGTTAGGGCGTGAAAGAAGGACAATAAACAAACGAACAAATACACTTTCGTATTTATTATTTTCTGGATTTTACGAGTATTTCTACTCAACGGGGAGAGTCACCCGTGACCACAGCAGTATGTGAACCTGTTGAAACGTCGGGAAAAACTGGTAAACAAACGGTTAAATTGTACATGACACTAAATAAATCAGTAACTACCTACTCAATTTCACCAAACTCGCATTTACACGGATGAATGGAAATTAGTGTATTTTTTTACTATTTTCCTGATAACTCAACAATCAACAAATTTTCCGCCAGGTAATCTTTGCAAACTCCATTTAACACCTAAGGTGCCAATAATGCACACGTAGGCACGTGTCTGTCCAGGCAAGGCCAGGTCCGCTGCATAGGACATGATCAAAACAAACATACACAACAAACAAAGTGAATCTGTCGCTAATTACCCCAAGTTATTACTGCGTGCGGTACATTCCACACGCCGAATTCACTTCACGAATCTAGGCACAAACGAAATGCACCCGGTATTGTTCCCGCCAATAAACACGAGAATTCAAGCGTTGCGCTAAATGCGCTGGCAATACTGGCGGAGTTAGCACTAGCATCATGTTAATGTTACCAGCACTGGCATGTGTGCGATGCGTTTTGAATTCGTGAATGTTTATAGCGATGTGATGTTAGCTTTATGAACAGTGACATAGTTCACGTCACTGAGGGTTTCGGGTTTTACATCCTCTCGGAGATATTTATGTCCTCTCATATGTCCTAGGCTAGGATATATGCATAGATTACCTGTGATCTGTGCATATATGAGAGGTTGGATCACCGACACGAGTGTACTGAAGGAGTATTGTGTGGTAGCCTTAGCTTATCCTGGTATTCCAGGTTTAGAGCTACATTGATGCAAAATTTCAGCCTGATCTGTCCGATATTTTTGTCGTGAAGAACCAATAAATATCTGCATGCAAACTTCCACATTTAAAATATTATTAGTATTGTTAACAATGACGTCACGTAGTACAATGACGTCACGTAGTACAATGACGTCACGTAGTACAATAAATTTCTTTATGATCTAGCTCTAATTTTTCACACCTACGAGTACATGTGCCTAAACGTAAGTTTTGTCTCCTAAAATTATTCCTAAGCAAACCCCGTTTTTTCTGTTTTAAAATTAGAAAAGTAAATTCTTAATTTAAAACAAAAAAAAATTTTTTTTTTCCTTTATTCCACGTATTTTAATTTGTTTTCCTTTTTAAATAACTCACTAACGTAACAATTTAGATGCCCGTCTACTTATTTATGACATAATACAAAAGTAGGCTATGAACATTTTTGTGTAGGTATGTATGTATGTGTTGTACTTTCCCTACTGAATATAGTTTCCCTTTGGAGCAACTTCATAGAAAATATTGAACAACTCGTTGAGGTAATCGGATTTGTCGGAACCAATAACTCCATCAATACTTCAGTTAGTTTGCTTCGCTCCGGGCCGTATTAACTATAACCTACACTTTGGCACGAGTCGTACTAACTACGTATCAGACTGTGGCGCATGTCGTACTAACTACGCGGTACGCTGTGGCTCGTAAGGCGCTCAGGCTTGAATACTATTGACAGCGGAAATTGTTTTCTCGGAACATAATTGACTCAGCATCTTGCATAGAGACTTATGCTTTTTATTATGGCTCTATAAAGTTTGAATAGCTACAGAAATATAATAGAGAAGTAATTTTTATTTAATATTATGCCTTTTAAAAATCAAGCAGTAGGTATACCTATTATAGAAATATGTAAATATACCGTTTGAATTAGTCTTGGGTTACATTAGGCAAAATCCGATACCTTGTGACTTACGTTACTGTGACTTCAAAATATCTGTGACAAATACCAATGACAAAATACTAGCTAGTATGTCTAGTCTACCAATCACGTACAAATTCATTGTTTTACTGATTGAATAATATATTTATTGCAGCAATAGTACCGCTACGTAACTAAAATTCCTCTGGAATTGTATGTATATAACGCAATGTAACAACTTTGTTACACTGCAGTGTAGGTACATTTCAAATTTCCAAGTATAAAATACTTGGTGTGTCTTATTCTGACTAAGTGATACTATCAAACAGAGAATATAGAAGCGATAGTATCGAGCTGAAGCGATTTATTGCGTAGGAATAACAACGATATTATATGGTGCACTCGTGACACTGGCACTGCCTGTGTGACAGTCACAGATATATTTAGTTTATGTCACTGTGAAATACCGCCAATTTTCTATACCTGTGACTTTTATCAGTGACGATAAATACGCCTCAAGCCTAGTTTGAATTCATCAAAGCTTCCTTCATACTACATTGCCTTTGTTTGTTGTATTTGTATTTATTCATCGTCCATCGTCATTTGCGATGTGATGACCGTCCTTTGTGATGTGATGACCGTCCTTTGTTATGCGATGACCGTCCTTTGAGATGTGATGACAGTTTGGGCCGCCTGTACCATCTAGGCTCGCTATGAATCGTCCAACAACTTGTCACACCCTAATAAGAGCCAAAGCAAATTCTAAAATTATCTTCTACAGAATAAATCTCTAATTTACAGTTTTTTCTCCTACAAATGTTGTAAAAGAAATGTATTGTGCATTACAATGTAGGGAGGGGTATTCCGGTCACGTTCCTAGAATCCCTGTTTATTTCAATTTGTCCGGTGTTCTCACGTGATAATGTTCGCACTGCCGCCGACGACGTGGCGGGGACGTGACGGCGACGGAGCGTGACATTAGTTTAAAGGTTGTAGCTCACCTGGGCTGCATACAGCGCTACCGCACATTAGAAAAATAAGTTTAAACAATGTGTACTTGATATTTTGATATGTTGGAAAATTCACACAGCATCACCTAGCCCCAAGCTAAGCAGAACTGTTATGGCTACTATTTGACTGATATGTAACACAATATACTATACATATTTTTTATTATAAGTACAAGTATATATATAATTATAAGTACATAGATATGACATATAATACCCAGAACACCCGGAACAAAATATTTGCAGATCGTACAAACATTTGTCCAAAGGCGGGAATCGAACCCAAAATCTTAATCTTACAAAGAAAGCATAAAATAGCAAACAGCTAACAAACTAGCTGCAACCAAGCTACACGTTGATCTATGCGTTGCTTACCGCAAGCTCAAGCGCGCGAGTAGCCCACGCGTTTTAGCCACACGGAACGCTCGCTTGAAGTATGATGTCCGATCATACGATCACATGGCTAACCAAGAGTGGACGGCGAGCTAGCTGCTAGCCGTCTGCTTCACCACGTGGACAGCGCGTGGACAACGTGCGGTCTGCATGATTTGAGGCTAAAGCATGGAAACGGGGTGTGGGAGATAGATTGATAGATTGAAAATTCGTTACGACAAACGTTACGTTCGTCACGTAACTAAGAATCGATACCTACCTATACAAATGAAATAATTATAAAATCAGTGACAATGGGTGGTATTATAAATAAGGAGAAGTGATTTATAGATGTGCAATAACCTTTATCTTAACCTCGATGGCAGAGAAACGTTCTATTGACAACTGTACAAACTCCGCTTCCTCTCCCGCTGTCGCTCACCACCCCAGACGCAGTCCTCGAGTCAACAGTAACTTTAATAAGATAAGTTTACTGGTCCGACCGACTGTCGGCATTGTCGTACCATACTGCCGTTGCAGAGCTATGCAAATGGAGGTCATAACCACTTACTAACTAATTACAAGTATGTCAGCTCATATGCTTTGATTGTCCATAGTGTTTGAGGGACTTCCCTGACCCAAATCAGCATCACCACCTATTTCATCGTGTTATTACGTGATACAAAGGAATTTTCAATAATCCCTTGGCCCATTTGTGATACCTATCATAAGCTTTTTTTAATTCGTCTGTAATAATTTTATTTTGAATAAAATTATTACAGACGAATAATTTGATTTTATTTTGCTTAGGAAGCGATGCGAACACCGAGTTTGGTAGCTTAAATAAAAACACGCTAAAAAGTGCAACTTCAGTACGATCAAATGGGTGGCATGGCGGGGCGGCGCTAGTTTGGGTCAGGGAACCACGTTAAGACAAGTTATTGTTATGTATTTAGCTAAAATAATTTGATTATTTTGAAAAAGCTAGAAACCGACTTCATATTCTTTAATATTGACATTGCTTTCTTAACATTTGTGGGACAAATACTAAGCCCACGGGAATACAAATTGTATGGGATCATTATCAATATAATAGCAAATAAAAATCAATAAAAATCAAGTAAATAAAGATCAAGATCAAGTCAATAAAAATCTATTACAATTTTCACCTGGACGATGACACCTTCATTAAAATCGTATGACTGGCGCAGGCGCTGCGATAGAACGAAGACAACACATCAAAATAACTTAATAATACATACGAGTATCAGCACTTTTACGTTCACTGCTGAACGTGCCTCTTCTCCCCCAAACAAGGGTAGCTTTCACCATAATCACCAAGCGCTTAGCAGGTGGACTGGTAATCGCAGTGGAGGTGTTAAAATACTTAGATGGAAGCTGCTGCGTTCCCCCGGTAGGTTTCCCTGAGTCACCTCCTACTACCTCTACAACTCAGCCCACATCCGCGGGCTGAGTTGTAGAGGTCAATTCTTACGTCGTCGTGATCGCCACGGGGTGGCTCAGTAAAACCCTTGACAATATGTTGGAGCTGTTGAAGATGCGCTGATAGATGGGTTGCCGGTTTGATGAAGCATTGAAACTTTGCACCCATTACTCACTAATAGGTGCAAAGTGAACTTATTGAAAATTCCTGAAAAAACTATAAAAGTTCTCATAAGAGATCCGTCGACAGGTTTGAGATTGCGTCAGGTAATCTCCAATATCTCGCTTTACAAAACTGCAGCTCGTAAACGGTGTATTTTTACGGCTTGCAATAAAACTAGGTACCGTACCGAGCACGTATAAGGTACATACCGTATCTACGTTACATACATAGTAAGTAATAGTCGCTGGCGGAGATGATATAAAATGCATCAGGTCGCATCACGGCGCGACGCGACCTACGATGCGCCGCTGCTGATACTCGGGACTTGGGGTTAAAGGAGTTCTGTCTATTAAAAATAGTCTGGTTTTGAAAGAGTTGTCACTTCAACTTTTACCCGACTAAAAACGGTGTCTTGTACCATAATAGGATTTCCCTCTATAGGAGATTTGTGACAACAGGCCTTAACATAGATAAATATTAGCGGTCTGGCCCGATCGAAGACAGCAACCCTGTTTTCATAATTCGCGCGCTCGCACTGTCAATGAAACGTCAACGTCGACCAATCACTGCGTTGAAGGGCGCATGACAGCAGCGCCTTCTGTGTGTCAAATAAGAACAAAAAGACTCGTTCGAAACTTACTGAAGCTTTGCGTCGTTACGGGACCTTTTGCATAAAAAATAATAAATCTTGTGACTCTCAACTCAACCTATAGAACATAGACTGTCGCGAACCTATGTGATATAATAATTCATCAGTGCTTGTGCCCCATCAACAAGATCTACATCACCAAGAACCCATCCGTGGCCACGGGCCGTCAGCGCCGGCGCCGCCGAGTTGAAATTCAGGTGAGCTGTTTAGATCTTCGGCCTAGACAAACGGATATATCTACTTTTATATATTACTAGCTGACCCGCTAAACGTTGTTTTGCCTTCAACCCTTATCAGTTAGGGGTATGGAAAATAGATAGTAGCCGATTCTCAGATCTACTGAATGAGCATATAAAATTTGGTAAAAATCGGTAAAGCCGTTTCGGAGGAGTACGGTAACTAACATTGTGACATGGAAATTTTATATATAAGATGTGTGTACGTAGGTAGCCAAAAGGTGTCGGCTGCCTCGTAGCTCCTAGACTAGACTACCAACTAGTCCAATCAATTACAACATTTGTTGTAATCTTGTTGTAATCAGACTAGAAGTTTCAGGATTCAGAAATAATTTTGATTCGTCTCAATAGGTGCACGTGGCGTTAGACACCATTATTGGGGTGACGAGTTGACGAGATATCGGGGTAAAACTACAAATAAATAAACTTTGAAACTAATAAACTTACAAACTACTTTCAAAAACTGTTTCTCAAACTTAAGTAAGGTTTACTGTTCTCAAGCAATCAGTAAAAACACGACTACGTGAAAGTCTTACCGATTGTCTTTATATCGTTTTGTTTCGCTACTTAGGTAGTCGGAGGCACCCACATCTTACCTACACTTAGGGTACTTTTTTCTCGAAGCACACACGTCTTGAAAAATATAACACCATTGCGAGAAAATACCTTGTTAGGCCAAGTCCACAGTATGCGTGGCATGATTATAAGTAGGTTTGCTGGTAAATGTGTTGAGATGCGAGTGCGCGGGCCTCTATACGAGTACATACTATGTATATCTAGACACGAGTACCTACATACTGTTACAACGCACAGGCTGGTAGTTAATCATATACATATGTAGGTATCGCATCCTTTAATGTTACAGAGGTATTTATAATATAGAGTCTAGATTATAAATTGTATAGATTATATACAATTTAAGATAAGGCAAGGTAGGTATCCGCCTCCTGCTCCGCCGCACACATATATAAATAAATAATGCGGGCAATCCACGCAGCAGCATCTACCCCAAGCTAAGCAAAGCTTGTGTTATGGGTAGTGGGTACTAGATAACTTAAATAAATATGAATTTTTATTATAAATAGAAAATACCCAGTACACCCGAGACGAAAATTTGCAGATCGTACAAACATTTGTCCCATGGCGGGGATCAAACCCGCAACCTCCTGCGTCACAGACGCGTGCATAAGTACCTACGTCCACTGCTGAACACCTCTGTTCCCCCCTCAAGAAAGGGGGGGATTGCCATAATCACCACGCTTGGAAGGTGGATCGGTGACATCTACCTATAAAGGAACAAAGCATAAACTCTTCCTTTTCTTACAGCTTTAAGGTCATTAAGTAGGTAGGTACACCTACATGATTTTTTATTAACGGTGGACTGAGTAGGGACTCGAACCCGAAACTTTCCTGGCAATCATTTCAATTCAATGGAAGGTTTCCAAGAATTCATACTTCATTAACTGATTTATTGCCTCGTGCCACACAGTACAATGACATTTAATTAACTTTTCTGAGAAACATTAAAATAAACTGGAATGATATAAAATAATGGTGGCCATTCACACAGCATCATATAGAGTACCTCTCACCACGGTACTTGAGTATGGGAATAAATTATTAATAAATAAATAATATTCGAATACAGCAGACATGTCTACCTATTCGGATAGAAAACACCCTTACGAGTATCTCTTTATAGTCTATTTACATTTGCACATTATTCAAACGATGGTCTCATGGTGGAAATGGAACCTGCAACCTTCTGAGATTCAGGCGGGCCTATGGAAACTTCGCCACAGACAGGGGTCGTTAATTCTCTAGTGGAAAATTTCAAGCGGTTACTGCGGTCACGTTAACGTTTCCCGCGGTCACGATAACGATAACGTTAACATGCGTAATAATTAGTATTCGTGATTGTTGTTGTGATTCTATAGATGGTAGTGGGTTAGTTTGTGTGTTCTTATGAGGATTCAAATTAACGAGTCCAAGGACTCGCGTTAAGGTCGGACCTCATGTTAGGCAGAATAATAATTGTTGTCACAAAAGGTTTATTTGTTGGCACTTCTGACTGCAACAATAAAATACCAACCAAGGCAGGGCAGGTCACTGATATAGTTTCAGTATGACGAAGTGGAGGTGAAATTTATACCCTAACATTAGATCGGAATAATTGCAAATATATATGTAAAAAGTTTGTCAACTGTGATATTACACAATTACGAGAAAAAACGAGTCGCAAAACCCGAAAATAGCAGAAATATATTGACAGAAAATTCGGCCGAGTTGGGCCGAGTTTGGCCGCATAGGAACGAAGACGATTTAGCCATAGTATTTCCTCGAGCCGCACCAGAATATACGGTTATAAAATTTATTTCTCAAAAGAATATAAATACATTCGCTTAAAGGAAAATACAGGATTATCTTAAAGTAAGATGCAGAACGGATTTAATTATGTTTTGAGTATTTAATCTAGTTTTTTATTTAATACAAAGGACACCACAAATATCCATACTTAAAAATAATAACTTAACTTCCTATGCAAATATTCCAGATTCACTATACAAATTCAATGAAGCTAATGAAGCAACAGCCTGCAGCTAGTAAAATTAAATACTAGTTATAATTTGCTTCTATTCTTTCGATTGAATATGTAGAAAAGGATACTCTACTCTATAATAAAACATATAACCTTGAAGCAAAATAATTCACGAAATGAATCGTTAATAGGTAACATTCCGACACGTCTATCATACGTAGCTCTAATTAAAATAATCGCTAATAAAGACTTCCCAAACTAATTTATACAAAACCGCTGATTTATACCACATCAGTTTATGTATCAAGGTTCATGCGTTAGTTCGGCTATCTCAAAGTGCACTACGAGCGCAGCAAGACCGATAATTGCGTGATGAGGCCGACCGCAGCTAGAGAGCCTTCGACGCTAATGCGCAGGCCTCAGCGGGAGTACCCGGGCCATTCTGATCAGAGCGTGTTTATTGCGAACATAAGATTTGATTTCAAGCGTGGGTATACATAATGTATGTATTTAAAACGGACTTAGAACAGTGAATAATATATAGAAATAGAGATCAATGAAACATTGCCTGGAGTAGGTACATAGTAATAGTTGCCTTAATAGAGATCCGAGCCTAACCGCAAAACAAAGATGTTCTTTTGATGAAAATCGTTATCTTAATAAAAGTATTGATAGGTTTAATATCCAGTCTGGAAATTGGATCTGTTTCTACTTTCAGGATTTACTTTTTTGATAACGACCTTAGTGGCGCAACGTGCGGAGGTCCGCCTGCGACGTATAGGAGATTACGGGTTCGATTGCCGCCTCTTGACAAATGTTTGTACCTACTTTGCGCTGCGGCCAGGATTTTGTATAAAATGGTGTATTATATTTTGTAAGATACTAGGTAATAGATTGAATGTAAACAGGGCTGACGTATTCAGTGTTTGGCTAAAAGCCCTTTAAAATATATGATTTAAATAAATAATAAATACATAATCGAGCGTTTGAACATTACTTCGACACTTATGGAGTTTTGTCGAGTCTTACGAACAAAATTTAGATTTAAAGAGGCCGCAAAGTTTACCTATTTAATCAATAAGAAATATGTAAACTTGTTGCAGACTCTAGTCTGCTGGATTTGTAGTGCACGTTAGAGAGTGTGATGTGTAGTAATAAATAAATCGCAGGGAAATCATATTCAGTTACGGTTATAGAGTATAATGTAAATAATTTGATTTATAGGGTTTTTTTATATCAACGAGAGGGAATCATCAATTACTATGTCTTAGAGAGGACTTCGAGTTGACGTGGTTCGAGTTAAAGAGGTTCCATGTAATAGAAAAAAAACAAGTAGCTGTTTCACAATAAATTAAACTTAAAAATTACTTAATATTTAGGTGGTTAGCAACCACAATACCCAGTCGGATACTGGGTATTGTGACATTATAACGGTTGCTAACCAGCTAAATATTTGTAATGATAATAGATCCTATGAGATACCTTAATATTATTTACAAAAGGTAGATATTTAATTATATTATACATAAATTGTTTTTGTGCAAACTGAGCTCAATGTTGTTCTGTTCCCTTTGCGGGACCGGTCTCTCGTCTCTCGCAGCACAGACCGCACATCAACAGATATTACATACAAACATACATACTTTCTAGCATTCCCTATTAGTAAGTGTTAGGGTATCTTCCACTTACTTAGGTACTAACATGGCATAGCTCCTGAAGTTAGTAGGTTAGGAAGTACTAACACCAAGTCACATTCTATGCGTAAAAGAATGTGAAAGGGAGCGATGATGGGATGAGCACAAACAGCCGACAGCTTTCGTTGTTCCCTCACTAGCACAGCACATATGTATAGTGCTGAACATGGGATCTTTGTCATAATGACAGGACTGGTGACCGCAGTCACCAGTTCACAGAAGGACGCTCTGGCCCTTCCCTTAGTCGGCTCTTAAGTAATTCACAGCTTACGAAAACGTTGCGATGTTACGTTGGTATTCTTTGAACACAAACTAGGTCCGTTGTTAACCCGCTTTTACGATTTTCTTTTCGCTTCAGTACTACAAATAAATTTAATGTGGTCTTGGGTTCAAATCCCGGGTCGGGATACCTAGATACCTAGTTGTTATTGGGGTTTTTCTAGCAAGAATAATTCACAGTAACAGCCCAGAGTCAGGAAGTTGGTGGTTTACACCCCCTTGCCTCGGAAAGCACGTTAATCCGTCGGTCCTGCGCCTGATCTCTCTACGGTCGTGTTATTCTGCCATCGGATTATGAGAGTGAGGGAATAGAGAGTGCGCCAGTGTTTGCGCACACACTTGTGCACTATTATAATGTCCTGCGCATCTGGCTAGTGTCCGTTGAGATTGGCCGTCGTGGTCTAAATTTCGACTAGGAGGATATCATCAGTACAACTTACTAATAAGAAACTTGTAATATTATAACTTAGCCCGCACGTGTGTGTGTGTGTGTACATATGTACCGCCACCTTTACCAGACATTCCTCACGCTCCCGCTTGTCAATCAGAATGCTGGAGGATTAGCAACCGCCATTAATTACCGTCTTATGTCGATAATTAACGACCATCTGTCACGAGCGGGGAACGAACCCGCACTGGTGGTTGTGTTGTGATGACTACGCCTTGAGAATATGCCGATTGATGTAGATGAATGCTATCAGTAAGGAATAGATATTCGTAACTGTAAGTATTTTCGCCGCTAATAGACTGCATTTTGTAACGAAAAACAAAACATAAGAAATTTAACTTTTGAAAATAGTATGAGTGTTACACTAGCATTTATCTCAACAAGATGTTGGCCTGGTAGGTGTATGGTGATTATGATCCTAAAAATCGTATAAAAATAAAAATACATTCCTACAAATACGTTAGTCTCAGCTGTACTCCTGTAGATTGTTTGTAAGTTTTGTTTGCAGTTTGCATGTTGTGTTTTATCAATTGAAAATGAAACGGAGAAACACAATCACAGGTACTCATCTCAGTCATTTGCCTTTTCAAAACCAGCAATTACATCATATTCCATTCGCCCTGAAAACAGCCCCTAAAAAGCCTCAACTACCGGGCAAAAAGTCCGAAGAGCATTCAGCAAAATTAAATAGTGCGTATTCAAATGTAGCCCAAGTAGGAAGGAAGGTACAATGGTACCTAGGTACTCGCTTGTTCGCCAATTGTATTTTATTGAAAAGGCATTTCTATTCAAAGCGACCCTTATCAAGTGAACTCAAATCTAAGCAAAACGCAAGCCACGGAAAAACTAGGCGATACACCGAACGACGGGGGACGGACTCAGGACCAACCTAGCGGGTCAGGCGTTTAATCTTCTTGATATATAAAAGAATAAGCGATTTTCTAAACGACAACGCCCAGGCCAAACTATTAAAGCTAGAAAGCTGAAATTTAGTGGGTAAGTACTTTTTACTTCATAAGTTTCCGCTAAGAAGAGCTTTTTGGAAATTCTACCTCTAAGGGGGTGAAAAGGGGGATTGATTTTTTTTTGTTGTTTTTTGTAACTATTTAATCAGTGTCCCGATTTTCTCGAAAATTACAGAGAATAATAAAAATATAAAACTATTGAAAACGTGTTATAACGGGGTATAACGGGGTATTACATTTTGAGATTCATAGTTTGGCTTCGAATTTAAACGGCTGTAACTTTTTAGTGTATAATGTTATGGACCTGACATTTTATGAGCATATAAAAAAACATGTTTCATGAATTTAAAAAACGCCTAATCAAGGATAAAATGGGGGGTCGGTTTCAGCTGATCTCGGCAAGCTTTTTTACCCTAAAGTCCATGCGAATGAAATCGCAAATGAGTCAGCTAGTTTTTTATAGAACTCCGCATAAAGCTAGGACCATTTCTCAGTGATGTTATTCTAATTCAAGGCTTGTTAGAAATTTGCAATTTTCTGCAAATTGAGATTTTTACTAAGAAACTTGTGAGTATGGGAGTGGGAGTAGGTGTGGGACGTGGGCTACCAACACTAATGTGTGTAGAGAGAGATAAACTTTCGGGCTTAGTTCATAAGCCTACTGACACCTGCAGCTACAAGCCGCTTCTTTTATACACCATTTTAATTTGGCCCTATTTAAGCTTCCTCACAAGGTTTTGGCCACTTGGGTCTGCCTCAAAGTCACCTAGCTTCTACCAGGTACCGCTCTCTGACCGTCTTGATTGTGGAAACATATAGCAATATTCAAATTATGTTTTAAATATAAAAATTGTTAACTATTTTTTTGCAATGTGCATTAACTTTACCTTTGTCCAACCTGCCCCTGTGTTTATCGTACTGAGTCCGTGCCCGCTCGCCTATTGTTTCTGCGACCCGCGTATCCCTGAGTGTGCACGCGGCACAGAATCAACAACAGTGTCCTTCGTATTACACGACACACTATTAAGTTATCTGTGACTACAGACGCGCTGTTCGTTTGAACGAGGCTCACGTAACATAAAATAACGTAACGTAACACGTCAACAATATTGTATTATAACCTAACAAGGTCACGTGATAGAAAGCTCTGTCACCTCAAACTGAGTTTAAAGAAGTTCAAGAATAACTTTATTTATGAGAGCCTTGGTCCGCCGGTGCTTGTTGTTAGATTTTTTGCCCAAATGGTCGAACGGGTTTTATTAAAATTTGTCAAGGATTGAGGTATCTCGGGAAAGGAATAAGGCTACTTTTTAAACCGAATAAAGCGCGAGCGGAAAAGTTGTATTAGTTATTCACCCTATTCTACTAGGAGAATAATAATTGTGCACATTTATAATTTCCAAAAATCAAAGGCTTTTGCAAGTTGACTTCGTTATTGTATTTTTGTCGCTGACGATACAAATTTAAGCCACTTCCGGCTCTCTGATCCCCTTCCGTTGGAACCCACGTCTAAAAGTTTGTTTACATGTATTTCAAAAACGTGTTTGCAAAAATCTTGCACGAACGGGATCCGAACTCGCGACCTCCGGGACCATACTGTTGATGAATTTATGATTTCACTTTGCGAACTGTGCCCTCTGCCGGGAATCAACTCTCGCGTTAGGTTTCAGCTAAAGACCGACGAATATCTCTAACTTGTTTAGCTTTGTAGCTCTACACAACGACGAGCTGAGAAAGTTTGTCTGCATTCAAAAACAAAATTTATCATTTAGGTACATATATATGTATATATACACTCGTATAGGCAGAATAGATAGACAATTAATAGATAATACTTTATTGCAAACTTAAATCAAATAGGTAGAACAATTCGCACGACAAACCAAGTGACAATTGACGGTCTTATCGCTCAAAAGTGATCTCTACCAGATAAACTTGAATGAATAGAATATAACAATGATTTGTTATAAATCGTAAAACGGTTTCAAGTGTCTCAGTCTACTATTTTTGCTGTCTACGACGCAACAACCAAAATTTAAATAAAACCGATTTTTAGTAATTTCTACGTTCTACGAAATAACAATGTTCTAGGTATGTATGTATGTATGTACTTCGCTGGTTTTGTTCATAATTTAAATTCAGTCCACATTACAGCATCTATAGAAACGTATGTAAAAATAATCATCTCACACTAACAAGTGTTGACTACACCTGCACACACACTGTCAACCTGGTGGGGCAACAATAAGCCGATGGGCCACAGTGACCCACTGACGTCACCTGTCACCTTTAACGCGGCACGCTGACCATTCTGCTGACGGGTGACATCGTAGTTTTCGGTTCATAGGTTTGCCCTGCTCATGACACAAGCTGTAAGCGAGTAATTAGCATCTGGGAAAATACATTTAAATAGATTTATTTTCCCTGCCTCAAAAAAATAACATGAAATTTTCATGGAAAAAATAAGTAGACCGATTTTATTAAGAAATGTGCTTACGTTTTAATAGACTGTAATAATATGAAGACCTTTCATTATAAAGCTAAGTGATATGAGATAAGAGACATGGATAACTGCTATGATGCTACTGAATTTATCAGTTTAGATAATCATATATTTTAGTTACTTAATTAATACCAGACCAAAGAACTAGGCATACTTACACTGCCCAGCATTGTGATAATGCAAGTGGCGGTGTATGTTCGCCTCAACCTTGATAAGTATATGAAGAACGGCGACACTCATTCATACGGGACGCGGAACGCAGATAAGCTCTCGACTATCGCCCGCTCCCTCGCCAAGTCCTCAAAGTTGACTCACGTTATGGGTCCGGCAGTATACAACAAACTGCCAGACTGTGTCACAGCTGCTGGCAGTCTATCTGGCTTCAAGTTCCGTCTGAAACGTTGGCTTGTCGAGCAGAACTTCTACTCTGTAGGTGAACTACTCGAAAAAAATGAGGCTAATGATAACTAGTTTTCTATTATATTTCTATGTAAATTGCTTGACTTTTAATAAATTTATCCATTTTTATTTAATTACAATTTTTGTATTGACTCTATGTATAATTCGAATTAATTAAAAACTTGTAAACGCCTTGTATACTAATATATAATAAATAAGTTATTGACATGTAAACCGGCTTCATGAATAGATCTGTATTTCTGTAATACATGTTTAACTCTGACTAGTAAATCGCTGCCGCTCATGGGTCGCACGAGGCGCGGTCCCGCGCCCCGCCCGCCCGCGCGCCCGTGTCTACAAACAGACAAGCATTGCACACGGACTCGGTATCATCAACGTAAGGTACGATACATACATATATGTATTATGTACTCATACACTACACAGTGATATTGTGAGTTGGTTGATATTACCTAAATGACACAAATATCATTGCTAATAAAGCACCAATAAAGACTTCATATTTAAAAGACAAAAAAGATGTATTAGATCAATGTTTAACCTGCACGTTACCGACAGTTGCAGACCTTTGTTCATTGAGCACAAGATTCTAACGCTTCCGTCGTTATATATATTTGAAATGGCGCTATTTGTTAGAAAACATCCCCATCTTTTCCCACGCAAGTCTGATTTTGTAGTGCGAAATAGACGTGATAACAGTAAACTCCAAATACCTAATAGTAAAACAGCTTTCCTACAAAAAAGTGTAGTCTGTATGTCATGCAAAATATATAACAAAATACCTAAATCATTAAAAGATCTTGACGACAATATATTTAGGACTAAATTGAAACAATTATTAATTACCAAATGCTATTATAATATTAACGATTTTATGACAGATAAATTTTGACATCCTCTTACTATTATTACTTTAAGATTTTTGACATTATATAAAATTATCTACAATATACCTAGGTTAGAACATTACTAAACTTTACTGTGACATTTGCATGCTATCTTAATTTTGCACGCCTCGATGAGGTAGTAATGTATTGGAAATACCATTTTTAATTAATAACTTTTGTACCTACATTACAGCAAATAAATGATTTGATTTGATTTGATCATTGCTTTTGTCTTCCTAGAATGCTTGTTTTGTGAGTTCTAGAAATACTACGATATATCGACTCAAACAGCAATAAAGGTGTCGAGTTTAGCTATCATCATCATCATCAGCCCATACACGTCCATTGCTGGACATGGGCCTCCCCCGTACGACGCCACAAATAGCGGTCCTGAGCCGCCTCCATCCATCGACTCCCTGCGACCGCTACGATGTCGTCGGTCCATCGAGTGGATGGTCTCCCATGTAGGGGGCGATTTGCCATAATCACCACGCTTGGCAGGCGGATTGGTGATCGCAGTGTTGGTGTTTAAAAATACTCAGAAGGAAGCTGCTGCCCTTCCTCTGGTAGGTTCCCTTAGTCGGCTCTTACGACATCCACGGGTTGAGTTGCAGGGGTCGATAGTCGTACGCCGCGACCCCACGGCAGTTACGGCACGGAGTTTAGCTATACACTAGCTGAACTCGATGTAGAATGTTTGTAAACAATTGACAAAAAAAAACTTAAACTAACTTGCTTGACGTCGAGTTGCGTATGTATGTAATTGTAAGCAATATTTATTGAAAGAAGGATCTCAAATCGACATTTAACAAGTAAAGTAAATTGCGTATAAAAATACGTGGCAAAAAAGTAAATTTTAGGTTAAGGGTGGGCGGTTTGTTTATAAACATTCTATATCGAGTTTGGCTAGAGTATAGCATTATTTGTCTAAAGGAAACAGTAAATTACTATACAAAGAGAAAAACCCCTGTATTTGCCTACTTTCTTGATTTGTCAAAAGCATTTGATTTGGTAAACTATGATATACTTTGGAATAAGTTATATAACCTAAATGTGCCTAATGATATTATATTGTTATTAAAGCAGTGGTATGCTAGTCAGAGTAACTTTGTAAGATGGGGTAATGTCTTGTCAGATGAGTATAGGTTGAAATGTGGTGTGCGACACAACACAATTAAAGAGAGTGTCTGTTTTCAAGTACCTTGGGCACTGGGTGACAGAATCCTTGTCGGATGAGGAAGATATTGAACGTAAACGAAGGGCACTTGCAACTAGGGCAAACATGGTAGCACAGAGATTTCGATGCTGTTCAGTTCCTGTTAAAATAACCTTATTTAAAGCATTTTGCACATCATTATACTATTAGTCCACAGGCTACATAGCCTGTGGACTAATTACACTAAAAAGTCTATGAATGTCCTTCGTGTACAATTCAATAACGCGTTCCGGGCGTTGTTGCGGCGGCCACGCTGGTGCAGTGCGTCGGGCATATTTGCTGACGCGGGCGTGGACAGCTTCCCAGCTGTGATACGAGGCCGCTGCGCCGCCGCACTGCGTCGCCTGCGCGCCAGCCGCAACAGCCTTCTAGCAGCGATTGCTGAAGATGTAAACGGCCGACTCCTGCGGCATTGGGTAGGGGTGCATTCGGTGCTTGCGACCTACACCTGGCACTGAGTGCATACCTGCCCGTGTCAAAGGGGTTGCTTAGTAATTTATGTATAATAGTATGTACCTAGTAAGTTTTTCAGTTGTAATTACTGTGTCGTTTCATATGGACCACCATTACGGGTCTGAAATAAATGATTTTCATTTAATTTTTATTTTATTTTATTTATTTATAGCTCAGTAGAACATATTAAGTTATAATTATGTATGATGCGGATCCTCGCACCACACGCACACCATATAATTTGAACCACACAGAGACTACGGCTTTTTTGCCTAACATTTGGATGTACTAACGGTAGTCGATTTGGTTACAAACTAAGCTATCTCGCTGTTAGAAATGCGAGTTAACTGATTATATTTTCCATTCTATTTGGTCTAAAATAAAGTCATTTTCCCCACATTCCATACTTATGACTATATTCCTTGCTTTCAGAAAATTCCAAACATTCCATGCAGATCGCCGACACAAGGGCGCAGCTGGTCGCAGTTTCAATTTCAATCCGAATTTCAGTGAGTTTTCAGAGAAACTACAAATATGGTATTTCAGAGAACTATTTTCAACTATATAAGTTGTTTGGTCTGCACATATTAAGGATGGGAGTTATTGGATATTTTGGGTACCGGTTATTAGTGGGTATTTTGCTTCAATACCGCTAGTACCAACTGGTACCCAATAACGTTATAATACTTAATACCTGTCCTGATTTCTACCCAATATATTTCTAACCGATTTGGTTAGAAATACCAAATACTTGTTGCAGCTGCATAACTTTACGGGTGAACGGGCCGCTAGTATCTATGCGTTAATGATAGGCTAGGTAAGTAGGTATTGAAGCGTTGGGTAGTTATGGCTCACGGTCGGTTAGGCGCGATGCTCGCTTTGCACAGTTATACCCTAGCGGTATGCGAATTTTACAATAGCGTTAGATATTTTAGGACCATGCTAACAGGTACTGAGTTAGTTATTGTATACCTCTAGCACACATACATATACCTACATAACTAGAGACTTGACAAATAAATTAAAATAAAAGCACAATATCTATGAAATCTATCAAAAAATGGAACCTACTTATCTACCTATCATTTTAATAGATGTGACAGTTTGTGAGTAGTATGTTGTACGCAAACAACACCAAATAACATAGGTAGTTAGTTACCTCTGATTATAATTGGATACCTCTGTTACGTTAGAAGTACCTACCTACTTACCGTTATATTTTATTTATACTACTGGTAATACTAACAGGTTAACCAGATTAAAAACGGTATGATGATGGAGACCCAAGGTGGCTATAGGAACTCCTAAGAGGTTGGGTTCGTTGGATTTGTCTTCCCAAGAACTTTGGTCTTAGATGGTATAAAAGATTATTTTTAAAAAAGATTTTAGTAAATTATTTATTATCTTTTGTTTTCAATGTATAACTACTCCTAGGTACTTGTCAAAAGCAAAACACTCGAGACTAGAAATAAGACGACGATAGTTGATCTGGCTGAAATTAGGCATATCAAAGAATAAAATTATACTGGAGCGTTGGCTTGAAATAACATAAAAGACAATACTGAAAAACACGCGCAAAGCTACCAGTAAAAGGTAGTGCTGCTATAAACAAGAAATATTTAATTTGTGTTGTTAGTTTCGTAACTAACAACACAAATTAAGCTAGCGCGGGCACGAGCCCGTGCTAGTTCCTAGAATGTTAGTCGATCGGTCAAACAGTTTCCGTGAATATTCACTCGGAATGGAAGAATAACACGAAAACACAAATAATGTTGAAATGAGTTCGGTTCGTTAGTGAACGAGGGATGACGGCGCGGCGCCGCCGGCGCCGCCACGCCGCCGTCGTCGCGCCGCGGGCGAGACTCAACACACGTCAAACAGCTGGCACACACACTAGCATTAGTAATTTTGGGTTGAGAGGTATAAGGGAAGGCAGGAAACTCACACTGACAGAAATGACAACTTTGTTTGTCGGAGGTCCAGACAAGACATACATATGTATTTCTGACCTTATAATTTTGTTGATGTTAATGTTTCTCTTGTTTTTAGGGTTCCGTACCTAAAAAGGAAAAACGGAACCCTTAAAGGATCACTTTGCTGTCCGTCCGTCCGTCCGTCTGTCAACCCTCTTTTCTCAGAATCGCGTGGAGCTATCGAGTTGAAATTAACATCAAATACTCAGGACCGTAACTTCTTGCAGTCGTGATATAAATTAAACTTCTAAGTCAACGCAATCAAAAGTAACAGACGTTTTTGCCCAATTTTTTTTGAAATTTACTTTAGAATCACCTGTACACAAAACCTACAGGGTACTTCCCGTTGACCTAGAACCATGAAATTTGGTAAGAAGCAAAGTCTTATAGCACAGTTAAAGCAAAAAATCCGAAAACCTTAAAGAAGCATATTAAAAAAAGAAATGGAACAAAGTCTTATAATTACGGAATCCTCGGTGCGTGAGTCAACTCGCACTTGACGTTTTTATTTTTTACTTTTTTCTCTCTGTTTTAGGTAAGATTGCCTACATGCCGCCGAAAGACCCGACTTGTTAATTATTAAGTGATTTGATAAGTAAAAATGCTATTCTTCATAGTTTGAGGCGTGCCAATAGGGACTGAGCTGTTTGCATAAAGCTGTGCCTTACGTACGTACAGCAATGTTTTTAATACAAATTCATTTTTTGTAATAATGAATACCTGCAGGTACATATTGTATTCTTTAAATTATGTTCTGTTGGAAAATAAGTAAAAACATACTTTTTCTGTTTTCCAAACAAAATCTGATGAGGTTCATTAAGTAAACAATGTTTTGAGAAACAGAGAGATTTAGAAAAACATATTGTATTAAATTTACTAAGTTATGCGAGCACGTTGCACGATTATTTGCCTAAAATCAGGGAACTTTTTGCCAAACATGGATATTTGTCCGTAGTGAAAAAATCTCTAATAATTATCATCGCATGACCACAGACGTCGAAAAAATTGGTAGGTAAATCGCGATAAATATCATTTAATTAGAGTTCCGTGCCTTAAAAAGATAAACAGAACCCTTATAGGATCACTTTGTTACCCGTCCGTCCGTCTGTCAACCCTCTTTTCTCAGAAACACGTGGAACTATCGAGTTGAAATTAACATCAAATATCCAGATCCGTAACCTGTTGGATCCGTGATATAAATCATGAAATTTTGCAAGAAACAAGATCTTACAATTACGGAACCCTCGGTGCGCGTCTCCAACTCGCACTTGACGTTTTGCTTTTTTCTTGGTCTTGTGGTGGCTGTCACGTTGTACCAATATATATAACTTTTACCTAAGGTAGTACCTGTTTGCTAGACTTTTCCATTTTGTTTATAAAAAAATATTGGAACAGTAATAGTGACAGCAGACCTAAAGCCGCGTAGACTTGTGCGTTTATAAATACATATAGAAATAATATTAACTTGTTACATGCCACATAGGTACACAGCACATAGACGTGACGCAGAAGGTTGCGGGTTCGATTCCCGCCTTCGGACAAATGTTTGTACAATCTGCAAATATTTGTCTCGGGTGTTATTTTCTATGTATAATCATCATCATATCAGCCTATACACGTCCACAGCGGATATAGACCTCCCCCATACGACGCCACAAATAGCGGTCCCGAGCCGCTTCCATCTATCGACTCCCTGCGACCGCTACGATGTCGACGGTCCATCGAGTGGACGCTCTCCACTCTCCTATCTTAATCCTACTAATATTATAAATGTCAAAGTTTGTATGGATGAATGTATGGATATTTGTTACTCTTTCACGTAAAAACTACTGAACTGATTAGGCTGAGGTATGGGTATAGTTTGGGACCTGGAATAACATATTGTACATGTATATTCTTTTTTTTTATCCCGATAAAACGCGGGCAAAGGCGCGGGCAGCAGTTAGTGTAGAATAAAAATATATATTTATGTAATTTACTATATTAAGTTTTTAAGTCTAGTTCCCACAACACAAGCTCTGCTTAGCTTGTCACTAGATGATGCTGTGTGGATTGTCCAGCATTATTTGTTATACAAATGGTAACAAAAAAATCCGATAACGAACAAGAAGCGTACACGTTCAGCTAAACCGTACCCTATAGCTAGGTGACTAAGGTTCAATCTTCATGCTATCGTCATCATCTTCATCCTCCCTGCGGTACTTGTAGGGCACAAAGATGGAGTCTGCGGTCCGGTCTGCGTACTGCGACACTTGCTTGTGAAGCAGCTGGTAGAAGAGGCGGATCCGAGGGTGCACCGGGACCTTGAAGGTGTTGAGGCGTTCTAGAATCTCGTGAACCTGGAGGAGAAAGCAGCGGTAAGACCACACCATCAAGCAGACATGAATAACTTATAAAGCCGACCCCACAACCAACGGGGAATAGTTATTGATACTAGGTACTTACGAGTATTATTTTGAAAGCGAAAGTTTGTATTTTATTTATGGGATGTTTCCCGTCACGTCAGATCAACAATAATCACAAGATTCTATAGTTTCCTGACGTCACATCGTTTCACATTTCAATAACTTTATTTCTTTAAACTGGCAACATAAGCACTTAGACAAGTCAAATGTTATACTATAAACAGTTACAAATGAAACCACTAGTATATTTATATATCACTTATGCGTATGTGTAATAAATACAATCGGATGTCATACTAGTTCCACCCGCGGCTTCGCACGCATCGTTTATATGGACATTTTGTTAGGTATCTATCACATGGATAGTGATTTGTGGGATTACCCCATGATTGATTCGAGGATTATAGCTACACATAATGCATTTCTCAATCTCAGTTCAGTCGGTTGTTTTATCGTGAAGAAGTTACAAACTTACATCCATCCACGCAAACTTTTGTATTATAATATAAGTGGGATTGGATGAAATCGTTGGAGCCCCAGGGCTCTGGAACTCACATACTCCTGCAGCTGGTCGTCCGTCTCTATCTTACTGAAGTGAGTGTTCACGTTTATGATGTCATCACTCTCCGCACAGTCCTGCAACAACATCATTATCTCATCATCTGCTGGACATAGGTTTCTTGCTGAAAAGTATCTCAAAAAAAATCTGTGGTCTCACAAGTTGAAGTTTTGGTTGGATGGCCTCCACGATCACAATTCATTGAAGTTTATTTTATTTTCGAAAGATTTCAACTACAACCTGGGTCACTTCAAGACATGACTGATTAGGTGTTTTCTAGATCTTCATGATACATCGTCGGCCACATCGTCACTTAGGTACCTAACATCAGGAGCGAATGTGGTCAAACATAGGACTATTTGCGATTTAAAAACATTGTTTCAAGGAGTCGACCAGTCTCAGGCGGACCTTCGTTCGGCGTTGAAGTCTGCCAAGAAGTTATGGCCCGGTGCGTCAGTACTTACAGTCAGATGCAGTGCAGCTACAAGCATGAATAGCGACTTTATCATCGTATGGTCGGATGTTGATTGCCTATTTCATGCTCATTTCACTTGGTGCTGATCAAACTTGATATAAAAAAAATATTTTGTATTTATAATAAAGATTGCTGAAACAGGGTTTTTGCTAGAAACTGTCCCTTAAGCTCAAAAAGTTAAGTAATTTTAAGAATATTGTATGGGTAGGTATGTATTCTCATTTAAGTAAACTTTGTTTTTATGAGAAATAAATTCTTTAAACTGAGCTCGAAAAGAGTGTGGTAAACTAATTTTCCATCTAATTCAGGGTTCTTTCATCTTACACCGCTTCACCGACGACTTCAATCCCTTCGTCTCACATCAGTAGATATCCAATGCAGTGCAAAGTCCAAAGAGCTCGAACTGCGTAGAAGTTGGAGCCAGTAGGTAGTGTAAGTAGGTAGACGAATGAATTGTTAATGACGTCACAATCGGAAACTATCTCGCCGCGATCGCACTACTTGCCGGGCGAGGGGCGCGGGACGAGGCAAGGGCTATGGCGGGCGATTATAAAGTTATACTAAAATAAATTAATATCGGCCCATATACATATGACAATATGTACTCGAAAACATGGGCCTCCTCTAGTTGACGCCACCCAAATCAATCGCCTTTAGTGTTTTAAAAGTCAAAGTGTTTTGTTATTTAAGACCTACAAAGGATTATTTAAGACAGTAACACCATGGTAGTTTTAAAATAATTTGGATGATATTTTGAGGTCTGTGGGGACACGGTTTTTCGAAAATAGTAAATGGTATTGAAGCAGGAAATTACTACTTTTTTGCTCAGTTATTTATAAAATTATTTTGCTTGAGGACATTTGTATCAAACAATTGTTTTAGGTATGCTTTTTGACAATTGTATTGAATTATTTAATATTTGCTCATTGACATTTATATTTCATTATTATGCTTATTATATATTTTTTCTAATACATGTGAGTTTTATTTTGATTACTATAATCTATTGTATTAAGTGATACCTTTAAGAATAGATGCAATATTTTGATTAAATACAAAATACTTATCGTCGATGTTAAACAAAAGCTTTCGAAGCCTCCAGAAATAATTTCATATTCTACCAGATTTGTTACATACATACATACATACATCTTAGATTTCAGATTTCAATAACTTTATTTCTTTAGTCTTACAAAATAAGCAGTTACGATTAGACAAGTCAAATTGTATATCTTACGCAGCTATAAATAATAGTAATTATTTTTTTTGTCCTCAAGTAGAAGAAGTGAAAAAGGACGTTTCGTATCCAAAGAACATTTAAGCAGAACGATGTTATGTTATCTGAAATAAATAAATAGAAAGAACGCCCTATTATCATAATGTTCTAAAAGCTAAGCGGCATATTATCATTATGGTCTATTAGCAACATGACCTAGTAGCATATAGTACTAAGAAACCACTAGTACAATTAATTATATAAACCGCTTCATCCCATACATTGTGCCTTGTGAAGTGAAGTGCGAACAATCCACCAGCTATCAACTCGTTGCCTCCGAGTGGGCAACTTCGCAGCTGGTGACGTCACAGCTTCCTATTGCCTCTCCTCCGCAGGTACCTACATCATCCAACTACCGGGTATAGGGAATTGTTGACCGAGAAACTGCAAGCAATCCTTAATTGAGCCCTCAGTTTGATCCAGAAGAGTTTTAAGTTTTCTTAATCATATAGAAACAAATTAATTCTGATGTTTTATGTTGAAATACGCAACAGTTATAGTTTCCAATTTTGTTTGGACAAAGCAATTGTGAGTAAATGAATACAATGAAAACTTAGATAAAAAAGTTCTAGCCCAATTTCCCACACTCATAGTATAAGAAAACAGGTATGCTCTTCCGAGACACAATGGTCACGTGGGTGTCGCCAGGCTACGTCATCGTCGCCATCGGCGAATGAGAAGACGACTCTGTTTCCTGGTGTTACCAGTAGCGTACAATCGTAACTCCCCGAGCTGCTGTATGAATCTGATAAAACTATGTTGTTTTGTATTTACCATTTATTTATCACATTGACTCGTGTTTAACTAACGCTGTTTTGACTGATCTAATAAATATAATTGACGATTGTAATTTTTTTATTGATTTTTCAATTGACTCGTATCACATTTGTTTCCCAACTTCTACATTTTGTTGAAATGAAGTGGCAACTGGACAGTGACGTCACCTGGCGACATTCCCGGAAGAGCATACCTTGTTTTCTTATACCATGCCCACACTGACATGATGGCAGTCTAAACGGAGACAAGCCAAGTGCGTAGGACATCAGTGCACAAGCGGTGCACAACGCAAACCACAGGGGCACTCTCTTTACCCTCACTTCTTTTGTTCAGGTACGAACTTATGATGTAGAGCACCAAGGTACATAGGTAGGTCTATGCCGCGGTAGACACATGCATCCCCACACAAGCGGGGGTTTTGCAAAAATCACCACTCTTGGCACCTATACTACGTTTCAATTATTCAAAAAATAGTGAGCAGGCTTTGAGCTCATTTCGTAATTGACGCGGCGGCGTATCCCAGAGTTCCGATGGTAGTTTCAGCGAGAACAACGAACGAATATCTGATTCAGTTCAACAATCTCTTGTACTTGCACATTGCACGTGCCCTGAGAGTACATACAGTACAGTCAGTCACCTTTCTAATGTAAAAGTCAGTCCCGTAAAAAGTTACGGGAATGAGCAAAAAAATTGTTTATGTTTTCAGGTTTAATGTCAGTTTATTTATTTCACCATGTTACGTTGTATAACTGAACGGATTTAAATAAATGGAGCTTGCTAGAATATCTTACGTACATCATGCCAAATTACACTATAATTAAATATTGATAAACATACCTACATATAATTTTTGTTACAAAAAGTAACGCAGTCTTGTTTTAGTTATCGAAAAATTTGTTTATTGTTATAGGGGGCGGATGTAGAAAATACTAACTTTTCAAAGAACTAATAGTACCTATTTTTAACCAATTCCAACAACATCACAATAGTTGGTATTGGATTTCTCTGAATTCAATATTCCATCGAAAATAGTTCAGATTTTTCCGGTCATGTAACGTAAAATGGGGTGACTCCAGGGTGAATGGAAATGGAGGAAATACTGGAGGAAAAACATATTTTTGCAGATGTCAGATCCACTGACACAGGAGGTGAACAGTCACGGACTAAGGATACTTCCACTGCTACAAGCCAGCTAATGACTTGGTCCAGTATTTCGTCCATTTCTATTCACCCCGGAGTCTCTATTTACTGCGTTTTACCAGTATATAAACATATTCCCAAGCCATCATCAGCCACCAAGCTTCACCTGCCAGCGGCCATCAGATAACCTGTCGACTCGGTTTCCCACCCCCCGGACTCGCATGACAATCTCGTCATCCGACTGTCTGACGCTCGTCAGTGACGTATGACAGTGACAGCTTGCTTGGCAATATATTGATAACCAAGACGCCGCCGGCGCAGCGTATGTACTATATATGGCATAGTATGTACCTGCACACACTTCGCGATAGCCCGTTCGTCCCACCAGCTTCGTCCCAACAGTGGGACGAATGGGACAGTAATGGCTGTGGTAATAGTCTGAATTAAAATTATGTTCCGTTCATCCCACCAGTGGCAGCAAATTTCAAAATTGACAGGAATGTCAAAAATGGCATCTAATGTCAAAAATTGTAGGAAATGTGTACATAGTGTTTCCTCGTCCAACAGTCCACGGTACAGGCCGGGACAAGTACAAGGAGATCATACAATGGCTTAGGTTCGTGTGCACTGCACAATGCTCTTCAATTAGTCGAACCGGTCGTTGCTAGTTGTTCCTATTGACGCGCCCGGCTCCATCTGCTATCGATAATGGGTATTAGAGTCTGATACGTTTGTGGCATAGCGAGTGAGGAGGTAGCGGATACGAATACTCAAGTAAGAAAAGTTATCTTGTAGTATGGTTTTGGCGGTTCCGGCGTAAGAATATACATCTCCACTCCAACTCAGCCCGTGTATGTTGTAAGGGCCAAGTAAGATAACTTAGCAGAGGTGCAGCTTCCTTATGTGTATTTTTAATTAGTCTGGCAAGCGCGGTGGTCACAGTGAACCTCTTTGTTTGGGGAGGCACTTTGAGCTGTGCAGTGGGCGTATGCAGATAAGATGATGCTTTCGTAAAAATCTTTTAATCTAAATAAGAGATCATCCAGTTTGAATAGATGACCGAAGTGGCGCTGCTTACGAAGGTCCGCCTGCGACGCAGGTGGTTGCGGGTTCGATTCCCGCC
The DNA here is from genome assembly GCA_947859395.1 of Eupithecia insigniata. Taxonomy (NCBI): domain Eukaryota; kingdom Metazoa; phylum Arthropoda; class Insecta; order Lepidoptera; family Geometridae; genus Eupithecia; species Eupithecia insigniata. The sequence continues at coordinate 254,508 of OX402019.1, forward strand.
ATGGGATGAATGTTTGTACGATCTACACATATTTGTCTCGGGTATTATCAGGTTATTTTCTATGTACATATAATAAAACATATCTATCTATGTAACGTATTAAGTATATGAGTCATCTAATACCTATAACAGAAGCTCTGCTTAGCTTGGGGTTAGATGATGCTGTGTGGATTGTCCAACATTATTTATTATTATTTTTTATTTATTAATTTCATCCCACATTCTAGTTACAATCAGTCTACACAGACCTTTAATAAATTACCGGACTATTCGTAATAATGGTCGACGCAAATAAAATTATAGAATTTAGCGAAAATTATACGATTTAGCTTAAATTAGAGAGTTAAGCGTAAATCCAAACGTTTGCATAAATCAAACTATTCGTATACAAACAGAATTGTCGAGGATTTATCGATCGACCGCAAATAGATCAATGGCGTTACCTACGCATCGTTTGAGCTGATAATTTCATTTTGCACATTATTCCAATCATTAATTAGATCTGTTTGAATATTCACTGAGATAATTAATACGTAATTAAATGAAATACGGATTTCTAGAAATATAGAATGATCATCATCACCATCAGCTCGTATACGTCCACTGCTGAACATAGCCCCAAACGACGCCACGAATAGCGGTCCTGAGCCGCCTCCATCCAACGACTCCCTGCAACCGCTACGATGTCGTCGGTCCATCGAGTGGAAGGTCTTCCCACACTTCGTTTCGCATTGCATCGCGGTCGCCACTCAAGAACCTTTACTCCCCAACGCTTATTGGTTCTACAATCTATATGGCCTGCCCATCGCCACTTCAGAAATAAAGAAATATATGTTTAATACAATAAGCGATAGAGTATTGAATATAAATCTACTTGATATGGTTAACATCCGCTTCTAAAAAAAATTTTTCGAAACTAATTTGTTGCTCAGTGAAAATAAAATAAGAATTACTTTCAATTATTGATTGCGTTACATAGTTCTTACAAACTATACATTTCTACCTACTTTGACTAACGTAGGTATATTTTATCCAAGTCCCACAAAGAAAATGAATGAATCATAGACATAAATATATGCAGTTGAACATTATAAGTATTCCTAAGTCTTTATTAACAAAGAAAATTACAATCAAATACTAACAAACAAATTAGAACTAGTATTTACAATTAAAACAATTGAGCTAACTGCAAATTTTTGCAAATAATCTACAGGTAGCCCAACTGGCCCAATCAGTCAAGACGCTTGGTCCATTGCCCTGCTGTATCGCAATACTATTTTTTTCAATTCAATTCAATTCATTTAATTCAGCTTCACAACAAGAACAAAACAACAATGTAGGTACATGTTACAGCCATAGTTTTAGAAAAAGTACATAAAAATAAAATAAAATGAACATTACAACACAGCGGAAGGGACACATCATGCGTTTACAGACGCATGGTATTGTGTGTGCGCGTCCAGTGCTTCATAAAAGCGCAGTCTGCGTCCAGCCTTCCAGCTATAAGTTTCAGATAGCTACTGGTACCGCCCCTCACCCGGTGCATCAGGGATGCTGTTCTGTTGCGGATGATTGCGTAAAAGTCATCAACGCGGGACTCTGCAAACATACCGGACGCGCTACAGAAGCGGGGCAGTCCCAGTAGCACTCTGAAAGCATTATTATACTGGACGCGCAGGGCATTCCAGCATTTCTGCGTGTAGTTAACCCACAGACTGCACGTATAAAAAGATTGGCAGTACGCTCTAAATAAACTTATCTTAACAGCTGTACTGCATCGCGCGAATCTGCGGGCCAACATATTTGCTCTAACCGATAATGCCCTGCGCTCCCTTTCTAAATCTAGGTCATCTGAGAGAGTCTCAGAGACCCAGTGGCCCAGATACTTGAACTCAGCTACCTTCTTCAGTTCAGTGCCTGCCAGCGAAACTGATGGGACTGTGGAATACGTCTTTGCTCCAGCTTTAAAAACCATCAGCTCGCTTTTGCTGGCGTTGTATCTGAGCCCATGAGCCTCCGCATAACTCTCGACTAATGTGCTCGACTAATGCGCCGCGCCAGATACTCACCAGCTCTCTGGTCACGCGTCGCTTCAACCAGGCAATCAGATATTTTTTGAAAACCCGGAGAGCCTCGAGCCTACTCCATACATATACTCCAAGGGGAGCAAATGCATAAGCTCTGCGAGACCTGCATATTTGCACCTCTTGAGATCGTTGGCCAAATCTGCCGCCGAACCAGACCTCAAAGATGTCCTCGAAAAATGAGAAGGCGCAAGTGTTGAATAGTTTTTTCTTTTTCCTTATTTTACCTACTGTGCTGCATTAAATTGTTTGCCCAATGGCTTTTCCTGTATAATATAATTCTTTAGAAATTTGCGAGAGCAGATTTAACAATAAAATGTAAGGAACGCCGTCGTCGCCGGCAAAAAGCCAACAATACTTACTATTAATACTGTGCAGATTAAGCAGATTTTAACATAAAGCTTAAAACACACTTATGTGCCGTGAGACGTGCATGACGCGACGGAAACAAATTGGTTTCATATATTTAGTATGGTTAGGAAGTTGGTGCCGGTATCAAAACCCGAGTCGGGACAAAATTTTTATTGATTTTTTTTCACTGAAGAAAGGTTTGCAGTAAAGGCCGCAGTCAGAAAGCTGACGGTGTTACACAACCGCGTATTTGAAAGCACGGTAAGCCGTTTGTCCTGCGCCTGACCTCCTCCAGTTGTGTCGCTCTGCCGTCCCATCGGATAATGAGTGTGAGGTAATAGAGAGTGCACCTATGTTTGCGGACACACTTGCGCACCATACTATGTCCTGCGCAAATTAAAAAAGTAACGCAGTGTCCGACTAGCTGTCGTAGCCGAAAGTCTGCTAGGATAATATCATCATGGTAAGAAATAAATTATGACCGCGTGTTGTGTCGCAGCAATTATGTATTCTAACAATGTATCAAACATTCTCGTATGAAAGCTACTGGACGCACGATCACACGATACAATTGTGTGTTTCTACCTGTAGACTGTAGTATTGTACTTTCTACGAAGTGCTACGAGGCGTCTACGAAGTGCTACGAGGCGTCTACGAAGTGCTACGAGGCCTCTACGAAGTACTACGAGACCTCTACGAAGTACTACGAGGCCTCTACGAAGTACTAAGAGACCTCTACGAAGTGCTACGAGGCCTCTACGAAGTAATAAGAGACCTCTACGAAGTGCTACGAGGCTAAGATTTGCTACGACATTAGTGCTGGTGGTTGTCTTGAAAACAAACACTAGATTTAGATGAATGGATTCAATCCGAATAATGTAGTGAACCACCGATACACCTATTATAATGTATTTCAAAAAACAGGAATAACTTTTTGTAAAATCAACAACATTAACCTATACCAGTCCACTGCTGGGCTTGACTTAAGCAAAAGCCGTTATTGGCTCTTCAAATAACTAAATTAAATATAAACATCATTATTTTCGTAATAAACAATACAAGTTTTATTATTGCAGGCAAGCATGGTGATATATGTCATGATAGAAGTGTTCATAAACTTGCTGTCCTGTACAGAACTACTGCACAAGACAACTAAGAATAAAAGTACTCTTCAGTCGGAGAGGTACGATCAAGTTAAACCCTTCCGAAATGTTTTCCACGCCGCTCCATGTGTTTTTATCCATCTACTGATTAGTATGCATTGCAAATCACTTACCAATATTTACCTATAATTAATCAATAAAATACATTTTTATATAGAGCTTATTTCGTTTTATTTTAAGTGTGAAGCAGCCAGGCCCTTTTGTTATTCAGATAATCCTCAGTACGCTTGCGAATTATTTACAATTCTTTGAAATGTATGTCTCTAATTTATTTTTCTCTCTCTCTGTGCCCGAGTTTGCTAATATTATATTTTATTATAGTTTAGTTTAGTTCATTTATTGATAAGAGAAATTTCTTACATGTCAAACACTTCTTAAAATAACTTAGCTAGATAAGTACAAAATAGTGTAAAAACTAAGTACGTGTAGATAATAATTATCCTTTGTAATCTTACCAAGAGTATAATTTAATATTATAAGTGTGGATCTACGATATCGTCGTCAACAAATTAGTCCACGAGGAACTCTTCTAGACTGTAATATCTCCTGTTCACTAGGATTCTCTTCAGTTTGTTAGCGAATATTGCAGTCGACGCTGCACTTGTTATAAAGTCCGGCAGATTATTGTAAATTTTTACTCCTATGTAGTCAATGTTGGATTTTGTTTTCGCTAATCTTACTTTAGGAAGCTTTAGTCGATGACGATGTCAAGTGGGGTAGTTGTGGGCTTCAGCCCACGTGGGAACTCCTTAAGATTACTTCTAACAAATTTGGCCGCTTGCAGAATGAACTCGCTTGGCAATGTCAGTATTTTAGTCTCTCTAAAGAGTTCCCGAGCAGGATGGTCCCACTCCACGCCGCACAGGATTCTGATCGCGTGTTTCTGTAGACGGAACGGTCTTAGACGTTCAGCAGCTTGTCCGAAAAATTCCACGCCGTACGTCAATACTGAATGAAAATACCCATGATACGCTATACGCTAATTGTCCAGGTCGAGGCTTCCATTTAGGCGGGACAGTGCAAAACAAGCAGATGATAGCTTTTTACAAGTTATATCTATATGGGGTTCCCAAGTTAGTTTTTTATCTATAGTGAAACCTAGGTACTTAACAGAGTCGACAATTGGAACCTTAAGTCCATTGTTGTCCAAAGTATATCCAATTGGCCTTTGTTTTTGTTAGTGCCTATATAGAAGTGAACAATATTAGTTTTTTCAACGTTTAGTGCCATTCCATTCACGGAGAACCATCTAGCTACATTGTCTCTTAATGTGGTACTGCTTTAATCCCCAAGCTGGGCAAGCGCTCTATAGATCACTAAAAATATCTGACTATTATAATGAGCAAAAAGTAGTTTTAGTATTTTTCGAAAACACCTCGATGTGGATTCTATTTTACATAGAAACCAACTCCTACTACGTCATACTGTGTTCACTTCTTTCCCCTCAAAAAAAAAATACTAGCACTTGAACAACAATATTATAAATGCGAAAGTTTGCATGGATGAATGTACATATGTTTGTTGCTTTTTCACGTCGAAACTAACAAATATATCTAGTCTCTAATAATGCCTATATTTAGATCAAGATATTTTTTTTATTGAGATAGAAATAAACTATTTACGTTTCTATACATCAATGTGGGCAGAAACTAGGAATAAATAAATAAAATTTATTTAAAATGGCTTGCTAGCAGGTACTTTAACTAAAATGAAATCTTTACTATACGATATTTCATTGATTCGTTTGCGAACTAACTGGGAAAGTTCCAGTCGTGAGTTCGAGTCCAAGTTAGGGTAGAAACTTGCGGGAGATGCGAATCATTTGAAATAGTTAAAGTGGAAACTGAAAGATGGTGCGGCGATAAGGCTGTCTGTCCCAATGTAAGTTTATTGTTTTTAAAGTTTTAGATTGTTGATCTCAGATCTAAAGGGAAAATACGAATCGAAAGAACGGTTTTCGTGGCGTTGTGACTAGTAGGAGAAAATGCAGGATGGCTATCAAACGCGAGGAAACAACTTTTGCAAAAAAAAAAACTAATTAGGTTTTCGTGGTACCTAAGTAGATTCCAATAAATTATTACTTAACTAAGTACGTACATATGTATGTTTCACAATGTTACTAGAAATTAACAAGTTATGTTTGATCGTTTCGTGTTGGTGCGAGGTAATTTTTTTATAGTGTCGTTTTTTTTGCCTTCATCAAGGAATAAAACTAGCAGAAAAGTAATTTTCCTAATAACATAAGAAAAAAATAACTAGGAATCACAGGTATCTTTTCTTCTTTCATATTATTCGCTCTTGAGCGATAAGACCGCCCATTGTCACTTATGTTGTTTTTGTCTCATGTGTAAACTGTTTTCTAGTTTGAAGTGTGCAATAAAAGTATGTTCTATCTACATATTATTTGCCTGTTGCTAAGGACGCTCCCGGAATTTAGACATGTGTTATTGATACCTCATTTACCAAAAAAGTTTCAGCCGTTTTTTTCCCACGAGAAAATAACCAAGTCCTAGACCCTGAGATACATACATAATACATAGGTACGCACCAGTGAGCATTGTCCAAAATTGTGATGTAATGGACGATTCTTCATGTGCCAACAACGACATACACATCAGTGGAAATATCATCATTAGTGTTACAAATTCAAGCGTAAATTGAATTTATTTGGTCGCATATGTTGTGTATCGTCACCTTACGCTGCTGCCTCGCTGGCTGACATGTCAGTTTCATCTTTTCATGGATTTACGTAGCATTTTGAAACGACCGCCACGTTTCAAAATGCTACGTGGACTGACGCTCCATCGCCGTGGAACCTAGGCTAGTGCAGGTTAATAAATAAATATATTATCTTGAATAATCCACACAGCATCACCTAGCCTCAATGTAAGAAGAGTTTTTGTTATGTATAAGTACCTGATAACTGATATATAATTATATAAACAACTATACGTATTTTTATTATTAATAGAAAACACCCGGAACATTTGTATAAAGGTAGCCTGCCGGTCAGTCAATACAAGCCTGCATACTATAACGGAAGCTTATGTACAGCGTAGCGAAGATGCTTGCACAGGTTCACTTTCATGGATTATTTTTGCGCGGAACCCTAATTATTTTAGTAATATAAATGCCTAAGTTACCAACTGTAAAATGAACTATCTGCTAGTAAACCGTAAAATTGGCCTAGCCATTCCAAAGATTAGGCAGTACAGACACACAGACAAAAGTAATTATAACAAAACACTAAAAGACAAATTAGATGTTTACCAGCTTCATGCTACCCTTCCAACATCAAAACACCATCCATGTATTTTTAACACCCCAACTGCAATCACCAATCCGCCTGTCAAGGGTGGTGATTCTTTTCAGCAGTGGTCGTACGAGTGCTGGTCAGTAGTAAGATAGCCCGCTGTAGTATGCAACCTTGTCTAAGGATGTAAACTCAATTGTAATTAGCGAAGAGACAGATCGGAACATAATTCTGAGGTCTGCGGACAATGGACGGAAATATGGGACTGTAGGGGTTGCTGCGTTACTTATAACTTAGTTTCGTTATCGATAAATAAAATCTATAGTCCTGGTGGATATTGTTTCAGTACATGTATGTATGTACCTAGTTATGTCATTAAGAACAGAATGTTTACGAGTACCATGATATTTTGTGTTTTTTTATTTCCCAATATTTTAGCACTGTTGTATGTGCCACTTTTATTATGTCATTTTGAGAAAATGACGGGAGGTCTTCCTTAATACTATACATATAATTAGAAAAAACAGTATCACTGATTTTTGACAAAACATCTGCAATTGGTCTCTCGATTTTTTTTATATATATTGTTGTAAGAAAACTAATAAAATAGAGAATAAAATAGCTATTTGAGATGGCTTTGTAGATCATATTTAGCAAAGTTATGGCTGGTTTTACACGTACGGCTATAATATAATGCTGTGCGATTTTTTTTTATATTATTTTATTGAATAGTCAAGCAAATGGGCAAGTATTGTTGGCGGAGCGCTTCAGTTTATTTCCTATCGTAGAGATAGTATAACGTACTATCTGCTGCCCGCGTTTTATCGGGATAAAAAATGCGTATAGACATAGACATAGACATATAATTTATTTGCCACTACATTTACACACACAATTAACAGTTTTGAAATAACAAAAATATATTGCTTAATCATTAATAAATAACAACAAAATGCAATATGTAGAAAAAACTAATTAACAATAAGTACAAGAATAAGTAGGTGTGCTGTGCAGTAGCAAATGGGCCCAGGCTCAAAATAATGCCAACTGTTATGAGCAGAAGGCGCTGTTATTCTGCCTAGGCCATAACAAGAACAATCACAGGACCCTGCGACAACAAAATATTAGAAAGTAAAATAAATATACTCGCTCAGGTATAATAGTAGTGCCTTTGAGAGATTTTTTTTTTACTATTATGCATAAATAATATCAAATATACAAGGAAACAAAATAGGGTGTAAAATAAATAAATATGCAGAGATTATTATGTGCGTTAGTATAAATTCTGTGTTCTAAAAAGAGAATAATATTAGTATAGATATATAACTAAAATAATAATGATTAATCTAACATTTAAATGGGGCATCGGAATCAGGCAACCCAGACTTTTGGTGATCCAAAATAACACATTTTAGCCGTTTTCTAAAAGTGAATTTGGATTTTAACAGCCTAATGGGTGGTGGAATATTATTCCAGCATTTGGTTGCTAGATACCTAAAACTGCCCCGAAACCTAGCTGTTTTATGTTTAGAATAATGCAACAAATTTTTATTTGGCCTAGCGCTATATTTAGTACGAGTCTGATCAAGCTTGGAGAACAGGTATATAGGGGTACCGAATGTCAAAACACTATGAACAAGTGTGGCCATATGCAAAGCCCGGCGCGAGGCCATGTTTAGGGTTGATGAAGTGTTTAGGTATGGCGTGATGTGTGTTCGCGGCGGGATATGATAGCAGAATCTACAACATGCGTTTTGAATTCGTTTTATAAGGCGGCTAGCTTTGTATGTAAGACGCGGACCGTATACTAAATCCCCATAGTTAAGTTTCGAAAGTATAAGAGTTTCACAAACTTTAATACGAACGTATGTGCGTATATGTTATTCCAGGTCCCAAACTATACCCATGCCAAATTTCAGGCTATATAATTATATAGGATAGGCAGTAGGATTCTTCGACTATCTTACTAACACGCATTGATTTCAGAAGTAATGTAGGTACTAACCATTTGTCTTGCCCACGATGTTGATCATCCATGATGAGTCAACTAAGAGATATATATTGTACATAGGTATGTACTTAATCGATTCATATTTTGTTCTGATATTTTATTATTGCTTGTGTGTTTTGTATACATAATAGTCTAAAATAATAAATAAAATATAAATACTTTTGGACTTAAAAATAAGTTAAAATTTAGACATTTACCTCATCTCTATAACCCGTTTACAGTACAGGTACAGTACAACAGTAATGTCGACGGAAATCAAACAATCGAAGCCGCGGTCTGCCATGTTTGCACAGCCGTCTCTTTCTCTCCCGCCTAGCCTTAGAGTCTCGGACAGAGAGGGAAAAACAATAAGCGTACGAGCATAGAAGTTTGACTCAACATCATTTTAAGGTTATTATTCGTGGAGTGTCAGGGGCTTTTGACGAACTATTATAATGGAAACTGCGACGAGATAATTTAGCTCGTAATCGGAAGTAATAAGACTTAATTTTAATTTATCTGTTATCTCTAGTGATGGGTCTTTAGTGTAGTAAAATTATTATAGTCGATATTATGGGCGAAGGTCCGACTGCGAAGGACGCAGGAGGTTGCGGGTTGGATTCCCGCCTTGGGACAAATTTTTGTACGATCTGCAAATATTTGTGTTCTGGATGTTTTCTATGTATACCTAATAAAAATATCTTTATATGTAAGTATCATATTATATTATGTATATCAGTCATCTAGTACCCATAACACAAGCTCTGCTTAGCTTGGGGCTAGATAATGTTGTGTGAATTGTCCAGCATTATTTATTTATATATTATCGGTCTGTTAGATAAACATAATGAAGGCGTGATGAGAAGTAAATTGAATTGAAACGTATTGTTGGTCAATCCGGGACTACGTAGGGGCGGAGTAGTGATTACCTACGTGACTGTTACGTGGTTACGTGACTTCCGAATATTATTGTCTACTAGTTTCTGCCTGCGGCTTCACACGCGTTGTTTTTATGGAAACGTTAAAAGTTATCCGTCCATCCATCCAAACCTTCATATTATGATGGAAAGGTGGATGTTTGTTCTAAAGCCAAAACTAGGTACTAAACAGATCGGCATGAAATTTGCATAAATGTAGTTCTGCATCTGGATTACAACACTACTTTTTATCATATACATCAGTTCCCATGGTAAGGAAATTCCCGTTAAACTTATCCATGGGAACAACGCGTGCAAAGCCGCGGGCTGAAATTTGTTTATAATATGAGTGGCGATCCGAACCTTGGAAAGCACGTTAAGCCGTTGGTCCTGCACCTGACCTCTCTCCGGTCGTGTTGGTCTACCGTCCCATCGGATTATGAGAGTGAAGGAATAAAGAGTGCACCTGTGTTTCCGCACACACTTGCGCAATATAATATGGCATGCGCTAGTTTCCGTTGGGAATGGCCACCGTGGTCGAAATTCTGCTGAGAAAAAAATTTAATCCTACTATTAATGTCCAAAGTCTGTGTGTAGGATTGTTTGAAAAGTTCTTATATCTAAACAAAAATTAACAGTACAAAAGGCGGCCTCATCGCTGAGAGCGAGAAGAAGATATAAGAAAAATAGGGTGTGCACTACACAGACAGTAAATAAACATGACTATTATAATATTTAAAATACAAACACCTTTACAAAACAAAAAAAACACTTATATCAACTAACAGAGAAACAACAAAAGGAATACAATATGCAAGTACCTACTTCAAAGGAACAATCATTAAAAAAGCTAACAACCAATTAAGCTACTGCTAATTACACCTGAAGTTACAGAAGAAGCATCGAGCTGGAATAACATATCGGTATATATATTTTTTATCCCGATAAAACGCGGGCGAAGGCGCGGACAGCATCTAGTCAATGACAAGTTTATTTTGCCCTGTGTCAATCAATTTTAACTTATTGCATTACCACATGGGGTGGGGCGGGGAAAACATTGTTACTAACAGTAGAAAGAGCACAAAGAGCAATACTTAAAGTGGCAACTTTTCGGCCTTTCATCTTTGCCTCTAATATTTTATTAATTCATAATTCATAATTCATAATTCATTTATTGTTTGTGAATCAGGTAATATTACAGTCAGATAATAAGACTTATTATACTATGTAGATCGCTAGATTCTGCCACTCGGGCGTACAAACATTTCAATATACCTAACATACATAATTTAAGAACATTGCAACATACTATGTATAACAACTAGACAATTTAATTTTATTTAGAAGTATGTCAATATAATATAATTTAAAGCAATACTCTTCTTTATGAAACCTGGTCAAATTATGCAATTTAAATATAATAAAAATGCCTGTAAGTGATGAATATGTCAAAATATTATTATTTAATTAAAACAAAGGTCAAACAAATAATACGGTCCATAAATTTCACAATTTTCAGGTCAAGAATATTTAAATAACAGAATAAAATATATGTTGGGTATGGAAATAATGGTTTGTAGAAAGAAATATAACTTATTTACATAGTCACAATGTTTACAATTATTATTAATGTCGAACAATACGGTCATTTAAGAAATCATTTACAGAATAATAAGATTTTCCAATTAAAAAATCATTAAGTTTTGCACTAAATTGGTTGCTGGACAAATCACGAACAACTTTTGGAATTTTATTATATATTTTTGGTCCCATACTAAATACACTTGAACGTAACAACTTTGTTCTGCACGGCACATTGCGTAATCTGCCCTCAGACCGGCTTCCAACTGCAAATCTTTCAAATAGGTCGGGATTGTTTTTTACAAAAACTGAAACTTCGTAAATGTATAGACACGGAAATGTTAGTATTTTTAGCTCAGTAAAGTGACTTTTGCATGAGTCTCGTCTTCGTAAACCACAAATTGCTCTTAAACAGCGTTTTTGTGCTTTGAATACTCTAAGGTTGTCCGTCGAGTTCCCCCAATACATGATGCCGTATCTTAAAATTGAAGACACGTTTCCGTGATAAGCAGTGAGCAAGGTGGATAGATTTGATACCTGACTTAATTTAAAAAGAGCATAAGAAAATTGTTTTAGTCTTTTACAGATAATGTCGATATGATATTTCCAATTTAATTTATTGTCGATATGAAGTCCTAAAAACTTAGTAGAGTCTACCTCAGTCACTTTGGTGCCAAAGTAGTCAATACCAACGTCAAGATCTGCATGACTTCTTTGTTTAAAATTCATTAAGTAAGTTTTTGTCAAATTTATCTTTAAATTGTTAGATGATAGCCAATTAATAATAGATGTCAAGGTAGATTTAATGTCCAATTCAAAATTATGTGTCTTATCATTAATAAATAATACAGTACTATCATCCGCAAATAATGTTAAAGGATGCATAGTCACTTCAGGCAGGTCATTAATATAGATTAAAAATAGGAGTGGACCTAAAACACTTCCCTGGGGAACCCCATGTGTCACCACTCTGGGGCATGATTCGTAAATGGTGTCTGTGTGTGATTCTAGACATATTCTATTAATTTGGGTCACCTGACTTCTGTTACTGAGGTATGATTTTATGAGATCATTTGCTGTACCTCTGATACCGTAGCCATCTAGCTTACGCAATAGTCTAACATGATTAACATGGTCGAAAGCTTTGGTCATGTCCATGTATAGCGCTATTACATTTTTGTTATTATCCCTATTAGTCATAACATTATTAAGAAAGTCAAAAATAGCTTTATTTATAGACCGACCTCGTCTAAAACCATACTGATCTTTACTCAAAATTCCACTGTCCTCCAAGTAGCTATAGAGTTTGTTATATATTACCTTTTCTATTATTTTCGAAAATACAGGGATAAGAGCTATAGGTCTATAATTTTCCACACTATCTCGTGTTCCTTTTTTATGTAGAGGTTTTATTATGGTCATTTTAAGAGTATCCGGGAAAACACCTTGTTCTAAACAATTATTGATTAGAATGGATAGAATTGGTGATATGAATAAAGCAACTTCTTTAACGATTGAAGTAGAAATGCTATCAAAACCTACGCTTTTTGTATTTTTTTGGGAATTAATTATTTTTAAAATGTCGTGGGGTACAATTACAATTTATATGAGTCCTGTGATGTGTTAACAGTCCGGCAACTATTTATAATGAACACAGTGCTACGACAGCACGCAGAGCTTCCCTACAGCACTGAATTTACAAATAAGAGACGGAATGATAAAGTTTGCCCTAAACCTTCAACCCTAAAATTTTCAGAAATTTTATCTATTTCTTGGTCCCTTCCTATAGAACAGACTAAATGCAATGTCTAATTTTACGCGCTTAACTATAATAATTGTAAAACATGCATTAAACTTAAACTTCAAAGTCTATCCTACGATGAAACAGAAAAGCTATTAGATATTGTCAAGTAAATGACATAAAGTCTTTATTGACACAGAAAATAACAATCAAATAATATAAAGAAATTAAACTAGTATTTAAAATTGAAAGAATTGAGCTAACTGCAGACTGTTGCAAACAATCTACAGATAGCTCAACTGGACCATATCAATACCAGCCGGAAGCGTCCCCAAGACGCTGGCTGCATTGCCCCGCTGGATGGCAAGTAAATTATATTTATACATTAAGTTAATCTAGTTAAAATAGTGATTAATTTAGCTATACTCAAAATAAGTTAAGTTTCTTATAATACCGTGAACCGTTTGTAAAATAAACAACATTGTTATACTGAAATATGCCTTTATCGTAATATTAAAAGATTATTTTATGTAACAATTAGCACTCTTGTCGCCTGACACACAGGATTACCTAGTTCAGGGAAAATTGTTACACTTAGCTATATATATTTATTAAGTGCACTCATGTTATTTGTATGTAAGAGTTTCTTTGAATAAATTTAATTTATTTATTTATTTAATGATAATATAAGTGTGATATTGTGAGCGATCATTTACTAAGCTACTGCTGCGCCCTCTTGATCAGTAAAGGGGAGTGTGTAGGTTCCAATAAATCTCTCACTCGACTCAAGCATCTACATTGATTACACCATATTGAGTTCCACATATTACAAGCAGGTAGTCAGGCTTATATTGACGCGGTAAATGTTAATTAATATATTATGTAATATAATATGCTTCGATCACTCTTAATAATGCTTTATTAGTAACTAGCGGGCCGCCACGGCTTCGCACGGGTATTTATCAAAAATTTAAGACACCAAATTTTTTGAAAATATGATGTAGCCTATGTCGCCCTGGGATAGTGTAGCTTCCCACCAGTGAAAGAATTTTTCAAATCGGTTCAGTAGTTTCGGAGCCTATTCAATGCAAACAAACAAACAAATCTTTATAATATTAGTATAGACAAATATGATATAGTTTATTACGTAGTTAGTTCGGGTATCGAACCCCCAACTTGAGTCATGTTCGAACATTTTATTCGCTGCATTGTCTAAGTTGTCTCCATAAATCGAAATCACGAGCGGGAATCGAACCCGGTACCTACCTGCAGTCGTGATACCTGATACCTGGAAGTTGGACTACTTTAAATCATGTCCCATTTAGTTACCTGTCACAGTTTGTTGAGGGAATCGAACCTGCGATCTCTTTCATTAGTCTGAAAATTGCTCACTGCACCACATGGGTAACCACTATAAACCATGAGTTATTCCGTGTCCCATTCATAGTTCAGTATTACAATTTGCAATGGGAATCAAACCCGTAATCTCCTGTGCCTCACTCTGATATATATCCTCTATGCCATAAAGGCCTTTTCGTCTCAACAAGTAGTTACCTTTTCCGAAGCAACTTATTTAATCTAACGTACTAATGTAACAAAAAACTCTGATATTAGGTAGAACTTGAAGAAGTAATAAATCGCGAGTCCAAAGTCAAATAGAGTGGGGAAGACTCTCCATATGAGATGTGTGCTGTGAGGGACCTATTGATACTTGGTTGTAGAATTCAAGATATTTTATGTTAACAAAGACATTAATGAATTATAATTAACAAACACTGATTACCTACAGTAAAAGAGAGAACAAGGTGACAGCCAGGTAATCATAAAACAAGAACAGAAACTTCAAGAACCTATAAATTGTACAAGCGCAGTAAAAAGGGGTTCAAATTCAAGTTTGAAAACGGACTAGAAACGAATGAAATGATGAATGAAAGGTTTGAAAACCAAAAGTTGTGTCGAGCTTCTATGATTTGCAACGATGATATCCGTGTCGTAAAATTAGCAAACCCGCCCGCGGCTACGCCCGCGTGGCCTATGTTTCGATAGCAGACGGGCCTGCGGCTACGCCCGCGTGGACTATGTTTCGATTATACATAGAATAAAGATTAGGTACATAGATGTATGCCATCACGGACTTTTTGTAGGAATATCCCATGCAGTGTTTGTTATGTCTCAAAGGGATTAGACAGCGTTTTCGATGAAAGCTCCCGGCTTGACTTTTTCCAATAATTATCGTTTTATTTCAACCAATAACCTTGACAAATTATATAGGTACCTACTTAAACTTTTCTGATGAATCGCTCTATCTATTGGTTAAAACTGGATGAGTCTGTTCAGTAGTTTTTGAGTTTATCACGAACAGACAGACGCGGCCGAGGACTTTGTTTTATTTGTAGTGAAGGTATCTCTTTGGCTTTGTAATCCCTTTGTTTACAAAATATATCTACTATTTTGGAACCGAGTATTGGGGCTAATCGTGGAGTAGGGATCACGTGGTTTTAGGACGGCTTATTTATTTCGGAGAAGGTCGAGTGGACGGGCCACTAGTGGTGGGAACTTAGTGGCGACCACTTGTATCTGCGTTGTTGGTCTTGGTAGCTTAACGCAGCCACATAGCACGCACGCAGCATTATAGTGGACATTATGAAACTCAAAAGATCCATCGTGGATCTAGTCAACGAATATAGCGAGACTCATACTCTTTGTATGTAAGACAAATAAATCGTCCATTTTTAATTAAAATTAGCACAAATTACTATACGTCACCCAGCGAGCTATGGAGAGAGCTAACTATGCTCGGAGTTTCTCGACGCGATAGAGTCCGGAATACGGAAATCCGTAGTAGAACCAAAGTTACCGACATAGCTCTCAGAATTAGCAGGCTGAAGTGGCGATGGGCAGGCTCACTGCACCACATGGGTAAGCTCATAGAACAGATAACCGTTATTCATGGTCTTTTGTTCAGCAGTGGACTTATACGGGCTGTTGATGATGAACGATAACAATATTACCTAACGACATAAAATATTTATTTTATTGTTTAGCGGAAGAGCGGAGAGGCAGACTCGTGTCCAAAGACTGTAGCCACATAAGTGGTCGCCACTTTAAGTGGCCGGTCAGCTTCCACCCCATGAGGATCGTTTTTTTTAATTAATTTTATGTATGGGTTTGTTTTGTTTGTACGAGGGAAAGTTTGAAGGATGCTTCACAAAGTTGTTATTTTTGTTTTACAGAAGGCTTTGGGAAAAACGAGCATCCTTCAGGTTTCAATAATTCAGAGATTCTTTGAAAACGGTCCAGTTATTGATATTAAGGATCTATTCTTATTATTATAATCGAAAGTGGCGGAGAGTGGAAAGTGGAGAGTGGACAGTGGACAGTGGACAGTGGACAGTGGAGAGTGGAGAGTGGACAGTGGAGAGTGGAGAGTAAGTAAACTGGGGGAACTCTACACTGACATCTCACCTATTCTTATTTAAGGTTAAGTATTTGATATAATTTAGTATACAATGATTACCAGTTAGCAGTAATTTTCACATAGTAATGTCCAACACAGTTATAGATTTTGATAAAACGACCTAGAATATGACCTGGAATGGGATCTTTATTTTCCCGCAATACTAGCTGTAGCCCGCGGGCTACAGCTAGTATTTTCAGCTAGTATTTAAATCCATCGACGCCTTCTCATCCCTACTCCGATGAAACAAAGGTATCGATATCTACATCTTTGTTGTTATCGATAACAACTATCGACAGAACTATCCCACCCCTACTGAGCTGTAATAAAGGCCACCGCTGGGCGTGGGCCCATAATACATTAGATTATATTATATATTCAGAGTGACCTACTTCGCGTTCTCACGATGTCTTGCACTGTGTACAAGGTGGTAAGACGTAGCGGGAATTATGTAGCTGTAATACAAATCGTAGTGGTTGCAGCGAGTCGTTGGATGGAGGCGGCTCAGGACCGCTATTCGTGGCGTCGTTTGTGGGAGGCCTATGTTCAGCAGTGGACGTATACGGGCTGATGATGATGATGATTATGATGAATGCACATTATCATTACCAACCTATACAGTTCCATGTCCACAGCTGGACGACGGTGATGGCCTACCGTCTTGAGCGCCATAGCGCCCTGTCTTCGTTGTTGTTCTTCCAACACAAACAAGGTTAACCAGCTTACATTCATAATGCTTTCGTCAAATTACGAAAGTTTTTATTTATTTATATTTTTCTTAAGTTGGAAACAACATGTACTTTTCGAAAATGGATCAAGCCAACTAGCTCCTGAAACACGGCTTATAGCTAGGTCGGGAGCATATGAGTTTATTTTATAATAGCTGACCTGTGCCCACTTCGTTGGGCGGTAAACATTTTTAGTAGTCTATAAAACTCGCAAATAACGTGGTTTAAACGATGCGTGTTTAAACAAATTCAATAGGTAAAAGAATTTTCAGAATTGGCTCAGTAGATTCAGAGATTACCCTACAACCACACAAACTTTACTTATTTTTATTAGTGTAGTATAGTATAGATTTAAATATACCTAGGTTTTATTGACTGGACGTCACACAGCTCCACATTTACCTAGGTATATTATGCGCTTCAAAGGCTTTTGATAGTACCTACTGGAGAATAGGGCACTACACATCTATTGTCCAGTTTTAAAACTGGAAGGAAGAATCACCAGTCGTCCTAAATCTTCACAATTTCTATCTTGATTCATGGCGTCTCGCAGATCTACATAATTCTCAGCGCGCAGTCTTCTCTCATTAGTTCTGTATACCAAACGCTTCGTTTTAATTTTGGCGTAAGTTTCCACCAGCCATTTTAATTTTGGCGTAAGTGTCCACCAGAAAACGGTTAAACGAACCTCGAAACCTTTGCAGGTGAGCAATGCAACCTTCTCTTATCGGTAAAATGTATCTAGGCGTAGAATTGCATTGCAGAAACTTTTTAGTCTCCAGTCTCGTCAGTTTTCGGATTCACATGTCGAAGATCAAAGTTGTATCCGTCTTTGCCACGACAGTAGGTATATAAGCGAGTAGAGACTGAAGAGCATCAAATGCCTGGTGCGTTTCGCCAATGCATTGCAAGCGGTAATCCCGGGTACGCAGCACAATGTCCAGCCTGTCACAGTGAGATCAGCACGACGGCAACATCATTGGTAGCGAGAGCTTTGTACCAACCGGATGCTGTCCAGTAGGTCGTTTATCAGCACTAATAACAATTTTGTAATCATTTGGTTGGCTTTTGGGGTATGGACTCGTATTTTATGTCCTTCCTCATAGTATGAACTCAAATCATGCTAAGTATCATTCGAATCCATTCAGTAGTTTTTGCGCTATTTTAGGCCGAGAAATGTCACTTCCATGCCCACTCCCAAGGGAACCTTAACGAATTCCAGGATAAAAAGTATTACATGACCTTCCTCGTAGTACGAACGTAAATCATGCCAAGTTTCATTTGAATACATTCAGTAGTTTCAGCGCTATGCGCAGCCAAGAAATTTTACCCTACTGCGAGGGGGCACTACGGGGGGCTACTGGGGGTCCCACTGCTGGGCAATGTGGGGGGCCCACTGCGGGGGTTACTGCGGGGGCTACTGAGGGTCCCACTGCGAGGAAATGTGGAGGCCCACTGCCGAGAGCCACACTGCCGGCGCCCCACTGCCGGTGTCCCACTGTGGGGGGCTAATGACCACTGCGGGGCAATGTGGGGCCACTGCGGGGCAATGTGGGGGGCCCACTTCGGGGGGCCATCTGCCGGCGTCCCCACTTCCAGGGCCCCACTGCCGGTGCCCCCCACTGTGGGGGGCTACTGGGAAGGTCCGGTTGCGTGAGCCCTACTGCTGGGGTCCTCACTTCTGGGGCCCTCACTGCCTGGGGCCCCACTGCCAGTGCTCCCCACAATAAAAATAAAAATAATAAATAAAATCTGTTTATTGCAGGCACAAAAACGACCCATATCACAAAAATACAAAAATACAGTGCACAAAATAGAATTAAACATAAGATTAACTAGATTTAAAAAGATTAGAATTTACATATGTAGGTACGATAGGTTACCTATTTTCTATTTCCGTCCATATGGACAGAAATCCAGTGTCTGTAAATGGGATTGGCCAGATAGTCAGAAACAGCCCTTAGAATGGTGTTATTGGAGCGACTCAGTCGATTCCAGAAGGCTGCTATCCTCGTCCGTCTTATAGCAAAGAAGTCGGGAACTCCCGCGTCAGAAAACATGGTTGACGCACTGCAGTGTCTTGGTAGCCTCATAAGGGCCCGGTATGCATTATTATACTGTACCCTTATGGTGCTGAAAGATTTCCTAGTGAAGTTGTACCAGAGTTGACATGTGTACATACCTAGGCAGTATGCCTTAAACAGGGTGTTCTTCACATCGGAACTACAGTTGGCAAATCGGGGGACAATGGGGGGCTATCGCTCTCTACCGCCCTTGCCCCGCGCGCCATCCTGCAACGCGCAAAATTTCACTTCCTCTCTCATAAGGGAACCCTTCTGAATTCCGGGATAAAAAGTATTTTATGCCCTTTCTTGTAATATGAACTTAAATCATGCTAAGTTTTATTTGAATACCTTCAGTAGTTTCGGCGCTATGCGCAGCCACGAAATTTTACTTTCATCCCCTCTCCCAAAGGAACCCCATTGAAATCCGGGATAAAAAGTATCCTATGTCCTACATCATAGTATGAACTCCAATCCTACCAAGTTTCATTTCAATACGTTCAGTAGTTTCGGAACTATGCGCGGCCAAGATACAGACAGACAGACAGACAGACATGATGGAAAAAAAATACATTTTTGGCATCAGTATCGATAATAGAGTGCCGTAAAAAAAAAATTTCAAAATATCTTCAATGTACAGAATTGGACCTGTTACAGTTTTATTATAAGTATAGATATTTGTAACTCTACTTGTGACAAAAAAATGTTTTTACTTTTTTACATATGATTCAAATTAAATCAAAATCAATCAACCTCACGACGCGACGTATTGTGGCGATCGCGGCGCAAGAATCGACTCCAACTCAGTCCATGGATGTCGTAAGAGCAGACTGAGAGAACCCACCAGATGAAGCGTAGCAGCTTCCTTCTAATTGTTTTTACACTGCGTTTATAGTACCTACTTTATTTCTTAATTTGTATTTCTCGTGTTATCTCTAGCTGGTTGCCTATAAATAAATAAATAATAAATTTGTGATAAACGTGGTGATAACGGCAAATCCAGATATTAGGGGGAGAAAGATGTTCAGCAGTAAACTTACGTCTGCGGATGAGGATCTGTTGCATGTAAGGATCAGCCACGTTTTATGTAATTAATTATGTACCAATCTAGGACTGTTGAACATTACATAATCTACAAATAAAGTAGGTAACTACTAACTTATGTAAACAACGAAATAGATCAGAGAACAGTTTCGCTTCGGAATATTTACCTTACGTTTTGAGGTTGGCGAATTTAACGTAAAGTATTTCCATACAAAAAAAACTCTGACCTCTTGTATTTTCATGAGTAATTATTTAAAATCTATTATAATCTCGAATTCAAGCGTAAAGTTTCATTTTCAGATTGCAGTCATAATGTCTGCCAGACATGTCTGGTGCCCTTCATTTTCATGTGTTCAGTGGCATCACGAAGACTGCTGACAGATACTGGATGCAGCTGAAGACAGAGCGCTGTGGCGCAAATTATGGTAACGTTAGTGTTCTTCCAACACAAACTAGGTTCGTAGTTTACCCGCTTACATTCATAAATGCATATGAAGATATAACAATAAAAACATTAACATGTTCTATGGAGCGCTACAAATCAAATATTTAAATAAGAACCTTATTGTAATAGATACTTACCTAATCGTTAATTAAACATGCGTTTTTACGTATAAGTAGTTTTATCCAAAAATTCATTCTGACAGCTAAAACATGATCGCTATCCCTCCCACCATAGCCTCACCCTAACAAACTGTCTTCAGTCGACACTCCCGATTTCCGACGCCCGATCCTTTAAAATCCGAGCCCCAACCTGCAACGCACTATACACCCTGCATTCCTTCGCATAAAGATTATATTCCTCCAGCAGGGAACCTCGTTGTATGCTTCTGATAAGGTTGTATTGAATTGAAATGTTAGAGTTTTACACCGACACAGAGTAGGTGATAGTTAGTATGGGAGGCTAATGTATTAGGTGGTGAAGTAACGGTGCTCAATACGTAGGTAGCTAATAAAATATATACTGAATGTATTGCACAATAGTACATTGTACACGAAGGCGAGAACGTGCCTAATTCCTATCGAGTGTGTCATCTGAGGCCCGAGGCGCAGCTGAGGGCCTTAAAATACACGAGGTAGGAATCGCACTTTCTGCCGAGTGATACATAGTGCTTTATCCTACACCTTCAAGGAAAATAAAAAGCAGAATAAATATTTTATTTTGGCGGTTTTATAAAACGTTCACTACCACTCGACGACATTCTGTAGAATTAATAAAATTGCTTACACCAAATTCAAAATTAGAAGAACTTCTCGCGCCAGCCTTTATCACTTGGGTTCTTTTTTCAAAATATTGTTCGGAAATCGGAAGAGGCAAGCGGACTTGGAGTAAAAACCTTTTGTCGTTTGACCTATTATGAAAATAACCATAGCTACCGGCTGATGAGAAATTAAAAAAAATAACACGTTAGAAACGGATTTCCATACAGTAACCTCTCCCGCTAAAACGAGTGCGAAATGAAATTCCATAGAGTTTTTCGACAACTCGATAGGAATTAAGCACGTTCTCGCCCAGGTGAATAATGTACTATTAAACAAATGCGACTAGAATACTTTATAACATAAAAGATAACTATTATATGTAGTTGCTATGGTCAAGGGATTGGCTATTTATCGCATTGTGTTGGTATCTGATGGTCGCTTCGTTGCTTGTACCTTTTATTCCCGACGTTTCAACACAGTCGTGGTCACGGGATGGCTCCAGAGGGCCTACTCGGAAAACGGAAATCGAAGTTTCTAATTAGTTTTCAAGCAAACGGTAATCTTATGCAAGCGACATAAGAGTTGGTTTGTGTGTTGCACGAAAACGAATCTGAAACTTCGATTTTCCTTTTCCGAGTAGGCCTGCTGAGTACCTACTCCAGTCAGTTATTATAAATACGCTACTTCGTAAGGATGGGAGTTATTGGATATTTTGGCT
This sequence comes from Eupithecia insigniata, assembly GCA_947859395.1. Taxonomy (NCBI): domain Eukaryota; kingdom Metazoa; phylum Arthropoda; class Insecta; order Lepidoptera; family Geometridae; genus Eupithecia; species Eupithecia insigniata. The sequence goes on from OX402019.1 coordinate 276,801, forward strand.
ACCGGTTATTAGTTGAGTATTTTGTTTCAATACCGCTAGTACCAACTGGTACCCAATATCGTTACAATACTCTATACCCAATATATTTCTAACCGATTTGGTTAGAAATACCAAATACTTGTTGCAGCTACATAACTTTACGGGCGAACGGTCCGCTAGTACCTATGCGTAGATGATAGATAGGTAAGTATAGGTATTGTATGTAAGTAGAAGCGTTGGGTAGTTATAGCTCGCGGTCGGTTAGGCGCGATGCTCGCTTTGAACAGTTATTCCCTAGCGGTATGCGGATTTTACAGTACCGTTAGATATTTTAGGACTATGCTAACAGGTACTGAGTTAGTTATTGAATACCGGACTCATCTCTACTACTTCGTTTATCCCGGAAAAAATGCGTGCGAAACCAGGGGCTATAATATGTATATTGTACCTTTCCCTAAATACATTTTAAGATAGAATAAGCAGATTGCCCACCAGCTTATTATTTACCATGTTATTTATTACCTACTTGTTTATTATGCAAGCCTTACAACCTGTTTTCCCATTTGTTAACCCTGGGGTCCTATTCTGCTAATAAGCACTTCACTATGTCAATGGTTATGTCACAGAATCGCCACGTACAAAACCGAAAAGTTTATTCGCGCGGTGGACATTCTGTATCGATACCTTAGAATATCTAGATAGGGAGTTGCCAAGCGCTACTTTTAGTACTAAAATGATTCTGCCAGTTTTCGCGGGAGGCGAGGTAGCACGGTACAGCACACATTTACATAATCACGCACATTAATGCAGAAAAATTAACCGCGTCCCTATAAACGCACACGCAAGTAAAAGCTGTACACAAACACAAAACAAGCACACAATTAAAGAATTACTGTTGTTACACTATTGTTTAGTTACACACTAACACAAAAAAGTAGTGATGGGGTGTAAAAAGACCGATAAAATGAATGATTTCAAATGAATGAAATCAGGGTTGTTCCAAATCATATACTTTTCCTTTTTTTATAGATTTTTAGGGCGTAATCTCTTCAACTAATAAACCGATTTTTAAAATTACTCTACGGATAGAAAGTTACACTGTTGCTAAGTAACACAAGGCTATATTCTATACCGTATATATTCTATATTCTATATCTAAACCGCGGTGCGCTAATGCGCACCGCGGTTTTACTTGCGTAGATGTAAGTACATACAATAACTATTAAGTTATTGTATGTACTTACATAATTACAACAAATATTATGCAGTTATGAATCTTAGGGTTCTAACTTAGAACTACTTCATAGAAATCGGTTCAGTCTTAGAACTTCTAAGACTGAACTGATTTCGATGAATCTTTCATGAATGCATTTTTTTTGATAAATATTTTGTTTCTTAATTGGTGTGGTGGGGTGAGAAAAATAAAGAGCAGGAGAATCATAGCGGCTGTTAGCAAATGTACTGCCCCACGCGGATTTGTATGGCTAAGAATTAAAAAAAAATATATTATGGTGTTTAATATAATGTGTTAACATAATTTTTTCACTATTGGTTTTTAAAATGGACTAATTTATTGTAAATATGACGTACACATTTATTTGGTTCAGTTTTTTTCATAAAAATTATATTCTAATATCTGTATACATTTGCATAAACAATCTTCCTAATTACATATTGTGATTAACTACTACCAACTACTACTGAACTAGCACCAAATGCTTACCTCAATTGATATAGTTGGCTTGGCATTTTCATTTAATATTTTTTTATTTTTGGTTCATAATTTGAAACTTAAAGAGTCAAAATTATCTGAGTAAATAGTATTTGTCCAACCCAACCATCGCTACTCTGGCAAAACGTAACCCATTGTTTTCGCAAAAGAGGGTCCTTCGGAAATCTATAAAACAGATTACTTATTTGAATATTTATTTGAAGTAACAAATGATAAATGTGTCATTATAAGCACTAGGAGCACCTTTGTATTATAAATTTAATATAATATTCAATCATTATCTACTTGTACTGTATTGATATTTCAATCCACAGTCTACTTATAAAGAACTAGCTATGCACCGCAGTTTAATCCAAGTTGTGATGAAAAAAAGCAGCCCATGTCACTATCCGGCTTACATACTACACCAGCTATACAAAAAAGCACGTATGTTTCTGTGTTCAAAAAGTACAAAGCAAATAGCAATAAACAAACGACACAGCACTAAAAAATTTTAAGGGAGCTCCATAAATCGACATGTTGAAGGCAGAATGACAGAGACAATCGCTAGTTAGCAAACTAGTTTTTATAAACAGACACAGATGACTGTTCATGTACCTCGGACTGCTTATGCTCGGCTACTCCCGTTCTGAATGCTCCAAGTAATGTATTCCCGATAGAGATCCTTTCTCCGTGTTTCGTTAACTAATTTGAAATGATGTTGTATACGTACATTACCAGTCCAATACAGAACCTCCTTTTTTTAAATAGGTTAAATATGGGTACAAAAAAACACATGGCATTTTATTCATTCCATCATTCACTCAATCAATTTAATTCAACTAGTCCCCACACTACGCCTTCTACCAAGGAATTTATACTCACATTACTCACCTACACCCTCTACCAAGACGTTGGCGTCGTATTAAAACTGTCGCAACTGCTATTCTTTTTTGAATCTAAATTAAACAATATTACAAAAAACAATTGACAAAAATATCACTTACTTGTGATAGGAAATACTGTGGTACCTTAAGTTTGATGTCTCTGATCGTCTTTTACACCGTAATACCGCACAATTTATCATTTCCACTGAGCACTACTTCGCGACACGAAACGACAGCTAATTGTCGCGTTTACGAGTGAAGTAGTTTTATATAACGTGTATGGCCATATGGCCGGCAGAGGGGTACGCCTTGCGTTGACATTTCCGTTCTAGATACTCTAAGATCGATACCAATGGCATAGTTGTGAAGTGATTGGCTTAGCAAAATAGGACCCCCGGTCGTGGGATAAACGTAAAAAAATCAAGGCAAAGTACGAGTACAGCGGTTATTGTCTCCGATAGAATATACAAATGTTACATCACATCTTTTTTATTTACCGCAAAGGTAGCAATCAAGCGTGCGGTCCACCTGATGGGAAGCTGTTACTTCCCATCTACTACCGCAGACTATGGACACCTGCACATTACACGCGCGCTGCTGACCCTGTAAATGCTTTAGAATGCTTTATCTTCATACTTTGCGTTAATTAAAGTTGAAGAAATGACGCATTCGATGGGGATGCCATGTAATTTCTTACTATTCTGTCCTGTATGTAGACAACAATCCCTGTGCTTGTCCTACAGGACCTAACACAGTAAAATATGAATCGACCAGGATGAGTTAATTGAATTAAAAACACCAAAGTTTAATAATAAACTCCAAAACGTATTTCGTGAATCTAACACTCTGAACACAAATTATCTAGTTGTTCAAAATGGCGCCGATCCATCCGCCGTTATAACAAGAGCTTTATTTGTCAATTCCAAGAAATTTAAACAAATTAATGACGAATTCAAGAAACGAGAGGGAAGTCGACACTCGTATTCATTAAACCGTGGAGCGTGGTTTCCAGAGCTTTGTAGTCTCCTAATAGAGGCGAAACGGAAACGAAAAATACAAAAACGACAGATTTAAATCTAAATTTGTAGTTTTTGTATTTTTTACCTAGACTCAGCTCCATAAACAGAGCTCTGACTTTCGGTTTGACATCTCATTGTTTTATGGGATTTTGTACATGGAACTACACTTGTGTAGTTCCATGTACGCTAGTACACGCACAATCTGAGATAGCAGTGAGGTTTTACTCTATGCGCACAAAAGTATGTGATGTGTTATTTTTGAAACTTAATAAATATGTAAATGATTAGGAGGGAGAACTAGTCTATATTAACAAAGAAAATTACGATGAAATAATATAAACAAATTAGAACTAGTACTTACAATGGAATCAATTGAGCTATCTGCAGACTGTTAAAAACAATCTACAGATAGCTCAATTGGTCCATATCAATACCAGTCGGAAGCATCCCCAAGACGCTGGCTGCATTGCCTCGCTGTATGGCAATGCTAATGCGCTGCGCCAGATACTCACCAGCTCTCGGGTCACGCGTCGCTTTGACCAGGCACTCGAATAATTTTTTGAAAACCCGGAAAGCCTCGGTACTCCACGGACCTAGGGTCTCGACTCCAAAGGGAGCAAATGCGTAGGCTCTGTCGAGACCTGCATATTTACGCCTCTTGAGATCCTCGGCCAAATGTGCCGCCGAACCAGCCCTCACGGATGTCCTTGAAAGATGGGAAGGCGCAAGTGTGTCGACACATGTAGCGTCCCACACAATAGGCCTCCCCAAGGGACTAAAGTCATGCCGTCGGGCCTCTTACCATCGTCACGCAACAGACCATTCGGTTTGAGAATAGCTGGTACGTTAGCGGTGACAAAGGCCCGTCGGATGATGTCGTAAAGGCTGGCATGGCGAGATATCCGACCGGCTCTAGTACACGATAATCCGTGATGACCAAGCTGTTCGACAACAGTACCGCACTGGCATTGATGAGGCGCGCAACACCTTGCACCCAACCGAAGATATGTTGCTATACGGAAAGTTACGGGATCCAATAGAGTGCCAGTATTTTATGAAGGAAGTGCTTGCAACCAATGTCCTGACTACCATTTAGAAACGGCCAGGAGACGGGCACGATCTGCAGTGCTGGAGCACGTTTGTAACAAACAATTCCGTGTCAACTCACACAGAGGCCCGTCCCATTGCCGTTGGGACAAAAGAGATTTTGGGGGAACAGCATCAGGGCAAGCACTATGCCAAGCCATTCGAGCCTCGTCTAAAAACGCAATTTTGAATGAATTTACAGGTGAGACCAAAGACGGCTTTAAATTTTTTTCCACTAAAGAACTAGTGCTGTAGACAGAAGACAAGAACGCTGGCAGGGCTACACTTGAAATTTTGCGGATACCTAAGCCTCCCAATTTGACAGGCAGGGAGGCCTGCGACCATGCCTTGTTATCCAAACAGATATTCAAAACCGATGATAAAGTATTCTTTATTATGTTGTCTACACAAGAGTCCGAAATGAAAAGAAATTCATCTGTGATGATTTTTAGATCATTAAAAACTGTGTCCACCTCTCCCCTTATGAATACTTATTTGTTATTTTAAATCATATTACCTATTTCTTCTACACGGCTTCTATAAAATACTCCAACCCAGGTATTTGAGTCCTAATTTACGACAAACCACACCAGCGGGTTCTTGCCCGGACCGCATTAGCCGTCTCTAGACAAATACAGAGCAGTCCTCTCGCTCTGTGACGTCACGGAAAAGGGAAATTATAATTTGTACTCGGAAGCTGCGTCTCAGTTTCATCTGTTTTGTGCGAGACTCGACTGAAGGCTTAGCCACATTTAGTGGTTCCACTACCTAGAACGAATGAGAGTTTTAGTTTCCTTTCACATAATGTAACTACATTATGTCGTCTTGCCCTTACCAAATATAAAATATCAAAATGCCTTATTTCCTTAGAGGACTCATGAATACCTACGTCACAAAACTCTATTATATTAATTACATAAGTCAAATTAGGAAATAAAGCGATTTTTTTTGTTCTCTTTACTTTATCTTTTTAAGGTAGAGTAAAGAAGCGGACAAGAAACCTTTACTTTAAATAAAAATTCAATAAAATTTATTCAAAGAAACTCGTAGGTAGAAATCTTGTTGGGTTGTTAGTTTTCGAGTTGGAGCAAAACTAGTTCCAAGCTTTTTTATCTTCTAGATAATCTGATAATTTATAGTAAGCCCTTGCACAAAGGATAAATGTTTGTCAATTTATTTGAATTTATTTACTGATAATAATTTTTACAACTCACTTAGAGTTTTGTTGCAGAAGCGTACACATTGCTTTTTAAAAGATAAATTTTATTCTTGTATAGCCTAGTTATGGGCGAGCCGGACACATAGAAAAGACTTTTCATATTACAACGGAGAGTTTAGTTTTAGAATAATTTTGAGTGATTTCTCATATTTTACAGTAAATACGAGTGTGACAAATTCGCGAGCGTGGTATCTGTAGATAAGATACGATCATTTGTTTATTTATTTATAAAGATGTACAATTATTCTTACGGGCACACCCAACGCAATAAATCATGTTCTTTATAGTAGGTAGTACGTACCTACGACATAAGAAAAACTCCGTATGCGATATCTACCAACCTAGAATTTGAACCTAGATATTTAAAGCTTTTCTGTCCTACAAGTCGATTTCACGTCGATAACTGTACTGGACCCTTACCTTGTGAGACACGACTCACGCTTTGCTAGGCAGTCTAGGCACAGGTAGGTAATACCTTGCAAACTCAATTGTTCTCTACACCAATATTGTATACATGTACTGTAGTTAAACTTGTGTTTTGTATGTGTGTGTGTGTGTGTAGTGTAGGTCATACCTATTATATAATTTCCGGAACTGTCGGTCCGATCTCATCTCCTAGTGTTAATTAGTATAACAATATGTTATTGGTGTATACTTAGTAGATTTAATGCAGTCTACATACAATGTCAGCGACACAGTCGGCGGGTTGGTGCAACATTGTAGTGTAATATTGTAGTCTTGGGTTATACTAGGCAAAATCCGATACCTGTGACTTACGTTACTGTTACTTCAAAATATCTGTGACAAATACCAGTGACAAAATACTAGGTAGTATTTCTATCAATCACATACAAATTCATTGTTTTACTGATTGAATAATATATTTATTGCAGCAATAGTACCGCTACGTAACAAAAATTCCTCTTGAATTGTATGTGTATGACGCCAACAACTTTGTTACATTGCGGTATACATTTCAAATTAATTTCCAAGTATAAAATACTTGGTGTGTCTCCGTCTGACTTAGTAATACTATCAAAGAGAGAATAAAGAAGCGATATTATCTAGCTGAAACGATTTATTGCGTAGGTAGGTACCTAATAAAATAACAACGATATAATATCGTGCACTCGTGACACTGGCACTGCCTGTGAAACAGTCACAGATATATTTAGTTTCTGTCACTGTGAAATACCGCCAATTTTCTATACCTGTGACTTTTATCGATGATACATACGCCTCAAGCCTAGAATATTGTGGGCAGGACGACAAGTTTAGAAAACACTGTCTCACTGGCTAGTGAGACAGAGTTTTGTAAACTTGTCGTCGGCAACTTTTTAGTCTGTAGACTCCATTAGGAAAATAAAATATCTTCTTACCTTCCTTCTTTACCAAAATGACCTCATTAGACAATATGGTCACTCCGATCCTGTAATAAAGTAATATTGAACAAAGAATACAGGATGTAAAGATATAAGGACCATTTGCCCAGCTGTGGAATATTGCTTAAATAATTATATAAACGTCCCAGAGACTACATACAGTAAGTATTTACCGATTAATTCTCATTGAATTACAAACTAGGTACGCGATTGATGTGAAGTGAAATAACTAACACTTTATTTTCTACTCGTTCAAAATTCGACTATACGATAGATACAACTTTTGTACTCAACAAAGGCACGAAGACGAAAACACGAAGAAACATTACTAAAAATAGTGGAAGTACAAACCTTGGTATGCTTATTTTGTAAGCCTAAAGAAATAAATGCTATTCTAATTGGAATTCCACACTGGTCGTTATCCGCAAGGCGCATCAAAACTATATGTCTTGCTTTCAAAACTAAACAACAAATTATTTTGCCAACATCGAAATCTCGACGGCCACTCTCTGCAATCCATCTCAGCACACATCCAATAAAGTGCCCATCGATTTAATGGCCCTATCTTGTTACAAACGGTCCGCGACGGGCCGTCGTCAGCGGCGGCGGGGCGGCGCGGCGGGACCAATGCGACGCTACTTACCCTGACTAATGTCTAACGGTCCTTCAAGGGACACAATGGGGCATCTCTGTTTGAGTTAGTATCACAAACGAGATACCACTACAATACAAATAACTGATTATATTAAACAATAATAGTACATTGTATTGTACACCTCGGCGAGAAAGTGCCCAATTCCTATCGAGTGTGTCATTGGATTTTTCCCGACGTTTCAACAGGTTTACACTCTGTCGTGGTCATGGGATGACTGGAGTACTGGAGCTACAGCCTCTGCGAAGCGGGTGTAGCTTTTTTGCAACTACTCTCACTAGGTCTTCAGAAACCACCAAACCAAGACCTAGTGAGGGTAGTTGCAAAAAATGCTGCCCCTATACTACACCTTCGAGGAATATAAAAACCAGAATAAATTATTAATTGATATTTATATTAAAATTATTACAGTTATTGTAACTCAATGGAATATTTTTTGTCATCTGAGCATTTTGCAAGAAACTATTTACAACTTTTGTGGTAAACACTTTTGATTTTTTTACTACGGAATCCATCCTTTTTATTTTCAAAAATGCTGTTAGTTTTTTGTAGTCGATGATATTGATGTCGTTTCGTGCCAAAAGCGTTCTTTTCAACTTAGAATACATAGACCGCAAGGTACTTGGCTTGTATTTTTTCGCTTTTTCACTAAAGTAGGACAGCGAAGCTTTTTCAGAAAAATAACTTGTTTTTTTTAGTTTTTCCAAGACACAAAATCTTCATAAGTCTTGTTGTATTTAGTTCTGGATTTCTCGGGCAATAGGTTCTCAATCACTATTTGAGCAGTTTCTTTTATATCTGGCGGTGTAAAACAATATAAACTTTCACTATCACTCGACGACATTCTGTAGAACTAATAAAATTGCCTACACCAAATTCAAAAGAAGGACCTCCCGCACCAGCCTTTGTCACTTGGGTTCTTCTTTCAAAATATTGTTCAGAAATCGGAAGAGGCATAAGCGGACTTGAAGTAAAAACTTTTTGTCGTTTGACCTATGATGAAAATAGCCATAGCTACCGGTCGATCTTTTAGGAAATAAAAATAAAGACACGTAAGAAATGGATTTCCATACACTTTTCCCTCCTGCTAGAGGTTTTTCTCCCGGATTCCTATACGCCTGCAATTACTTACTTTCTATCTTATATTTGGAAAAGGAATAGGCAACTTTCCGAACAGGTGTAGTATAAATAAAATACCTACGTGCTTTAACTATTATCTAGCGAGAAAAAGCGACGTAAACAGGGCCCCTACTCTTAAAAACGAAATCGAAGTTTCTGATTCTTTTTCGTGAAAACGCTAATCTTATGCAATGGACATAAGAGTTGGTTTTGCACGAACACGAAAAAGAAACTTCGATTTTCCTTTTCCGAGTAGGCCCCCAGAACTCGTGTATACCAGAAGAGTATATCTACCTAATACTACTAGGTATAACATTTTACTCAAGATTTGTGGATGATTGAAAGACTTTTGTTATGGGATTTCACTTGTATTGATTCACTGGTTGTTATTACATTGTTTTAAACACTATTTTGAGTTAGTCACACGCTAAATTGATTTGATATTGATTACATTACTGAGAGCCTATACGCGCCGTTGCGTGGCTGTGTTAGAAGAGGGCGACCCAAGAAAGGGATAGATATATTTAGGCTCAATCCTAAACACAAGTGATTGCTATGAAAAATATAAAAGCAGACTTGAAATCCTTTAAATTGTTTTTGAGTTTACGGGACAAATAGGAACATAATTTGTATCAAGAAACACCGGGATCATTTTGTAAACTAAACAATACTAAAAGAATCATAATGATATTTATAACTGTTTATATTATAAAATTTGACTTGTCTAAGTGCTTATTTTGTAAGGCTAAAGAAATAAAGTTAATGATTCTGATTCTGAAAAGAGTAATCAAAACGAAAAACTCGGTGAGAAATATACGTACTCTTGTTTCGTAGTCTGTTAAAAATTAAAATCTAAAATTCATTATCTCCATATAAGTATACAATAAATGTACACTTAGAAAAGGTCAAATTCTTAAAACACTAACATGGAAATAAAGTGATATTTATCGCTTCGGTATGCAGACTAAAGTAAAGAAGCGACGAAGAAACCTTTAGCCTGTTAGGTGTTATTATTCGAGTTGGAGTAAAATACGTCCCAAGCTTTTTTATCTTCTAGATAGTCTGATATTTTGTAGTAAACCTTTTTACAAAGGATACGTGTGACAATTTGTTTGAATTTGTTTTGTTATAGAAGCGTAATATGTACATTGCCCGTTTTTATTTAAACCATACATTAATCTCACACCCAAACCAGAAAAAATACTTACAGATCACACAAACATTTTCCCAGCGGCGGGAATCGAGCCTGCAACCTTTCACGTCCTCTGTGCCATAGAAGTCGTTAATAACATAATAAATTCAAACTTTATATGATTTGACAACCTGTACAAGACTAGCGAGGAAACCTAATAATTGACTTTGTGTAAAACCTAACTAGTAAGTAATTAATTCTGTACTAATAACTGACCGTGTAACGGACTGGAGAAGGTTGATAATTGCACAGATCCTCACTCCGGTCTGAGAAACTTTCAAGTTCGCAACTTGGATAAAGAACTAGTAGAAATGGATGTGGCTGGAAAATTGTATTACAACCATCTAAGGCACCATTTTGAGACGACAGTGTATGGCCAAATACGAATGAGTCATGGGTTCAATTTATGAGAAAATAAAACTGTACGTATGCTTATTGTTTCCTGAAAAAGCAATATTTGTCTATCGAATTTATTAGATGCCATTCATTCAGAGCATCGGTAAAAATATCTTAGCAAACGAACCAAACTGAGTTTTTTTTAATAAACGAAAAGAGTAAGATAGGTTCTAAAACCTCTTGAATTCACCACATCTATGCATCTTATCTCCTTGTACTCTGGAGTAGCCGGCTGAATACAGATGCGTGCAGCCCTGGGCGCTTCGCTCCCGGGCGGCTAACGTAGGAGCACCCTCATTTACACCCCCGCCCTACTGATACTACTGGTGTACAAACTTTATTTGGCGTAGGTAGAGAGGTAAACGCGAGATAAAGACAAGTCAGAGGTCGTGTCATATCGCGGTCCGCTTTCATGTTCTTATAATGTATTTAGTGTGTAATTTTCTAAACTGGCCCTCAACCGCCGCGGCCGGGTGTTACAACCGGCTACTAAGATGTATTTGAAACGCAGCTAAAAATTGTGTTTTTTTCATGTTCCTCCATGTAAATATATAACTCCAATAAAATGCTAAATAGTCAAAACCATGCTGATTCCTTTTACTCCCGCTGTGTACAGAACGTGCACTCATTCATTGTCTACATTAGACAAACCGATAACCGATTTATCAAATTGTTAAAAGAAATGTTATTAAACCTTAAATGAATTTCTTGAAATGTTGGAAACGTGATTTCACTATGATTAAATCTCACATTCTGATAGATTATTATTATGTCCATAATTATAATTTAACACATAAGGTCAGGATAGAATATGAACACTTCTGTTTTATACAGACAAATAATAACATTTCAGGGTTTGATATTTTGTAAGCAAACCAATAATTTCTGCAATCTATAAGTATTCAAGAGAATAATTTACATCTTTATTGACAAAGAAAATAACAATCAAATAATATAAAGAAATTAAACTAGTATTTACAATTGAAACAATTGAGCTAACTGCAGACTGTTACAAACAATCTACAGATAGCTCAACTGGTCCATATCAATACCATACGACAATAATAATTTACATAATTATTTCAGAGCAGTATCTCTGCGCACCTACCCAATTTCGGTGTCGGAAAAGGAAAATGTCTCCAAAAGACATCGAACACCTTTTATATCGTCATTATTGATACCAAAGTAGCGAAATACCAATTATTTTCCTTAATAAGTACTGAAATATGATTATTTCTGTAGATCTCGAGTTCGTCAAAGGAGCTTGATGAATGGCCGGCGCCGCGCCGGACGCTTTTACCGAATATTATATTAATTCTCTTCGATAGATATTACCTTTACCTTTGGACATAGAAATAAATGTACAGGCGCGCGTAGTAATCAAATGGTTCTAAGGATTATTGCTTATAATAATTTATAATAATTATTTATTTAACTGTATAATTAACTCCCGACGTAAATACTGATATTTTAAACTGAGCGTGTCCAAATATTTGCTAATATGTAATTTAAATTGTGGATTTTACTCAGTTTTTACCTCCGCAAACTCCGCATCCCCCTGCGACGCAGGCGCACCATCGCGCTCCGCGATAGACGTCGTCGAATATTCAACACATTTTTCTCGCCATTTCCCACTTCACTCAAGCTAACTCGTTCAGAGCATTCAAAATGGTGGGAGAGTCAAGAAAACTTCATGTTCACAGTAATCACTTAAAATAACATATTAATTTCGACGGAAACACTCTTATCAAAATTAGTTAAAAATTATTCGAGCATTTTTTAAGGAAACTTGAAACAAAACAAACTAAACTTGTAATAACTCAGACATTTTTAACTTGCTCTAATGTTACGTGACATTTCATGATAAATAATTCAATTTATAAACTGATTATATTTAGATTATTTAATTCTCATAACTGAAATCTATTTTAACGATTCTATAACATTTACTTCAAGAATTCTTTTTAAACAAAATTCTACGTAATGCGAGATTGCCACAGAAACCTTTCATATTACAAAATAATTCTGATTAAATCTTAAATCTATTTCAAAATCCGAAATTATATCAGAAATCAAAAAATAATAGATACACATCTATTATTTTATGATTTGTGGAAGATAAAGTTAACGAAACCTTACAAATTCACCCACGAACTCAGTAATAATTTATAATTAGAATCTTAAACACTCATTCAATTTCTAACCTATTTCTAAATAAGCCGACTTGGAAATGACTATCAAAACTTATAGATTTACAGAAACGTTGACTTATCAGAAATGTATAACTTGGCTCGTAGTTCAAATATTATTTTAAGATTGCAGTTTGCAGGTATTATTAAGGTTATCATAAAAGTGCGGTGAAGCTGCAAATCGGTTCGCTGTAAGTTCAATGTGGCGACAAATATTAGTACGGGTTAAGATTGTATATGTACGGGACTGGCATATTCGCTTACCGAGTAAAGTCCCATACAAAACTGAATAAAAAAGCAGGTGATTCTTCCCACCCATCAGCGGAACTCTAAAAATGATATCTTTGCGAAGAAAAACAAGCGTTTTCACTTGAACAATAAGTCACAGAATGTCGTGAACCAGCGGCCGGCGAGACGTTTCTTATCGTGCCGTTTTGTTGAGGAGGACGAAACTACATTATATGGAGGTGGTTTACTTACATATGTGTCCAGTATTTAGTGGAATACTTTATAAGCGACTTGGATAAAAGAAGAAGTTTCGAGAAGTTTAAGAGAATGTTTTTTAGTTATATTTAATTATATATTTATTATAGTTACTAAATCTCATTGGTTTTTTACGAATGCTCATGGATTTCTGCGATAAACAAATGAATAGCAAAATCTTATGCATTCATTAAAATTAAACGATACGATTCACAAGTCAACGTTGATATTTTGGAGTCAATTTGACGCTACTAGCGGGTGACCGCTAAAATCAAAATGAAAACCGTAAATACAATAAATGTAGGTACAGGTTCGGAAAATATACATTTTGTATCAGTGAGCCACATAAAGTTGTCATATTATAGCATTCAGAATAGTATGGAACCTTTGCAAACTGCAACAAAAACGGTCGGAGGTTCCATCTCATTTTGACTACGCGTAAAGGGGTTTAAAGATTTTGGCCCTAAATACAACACTGGTTGTTTTCAATCGCGGCGCGCAATGAAGTTTATTCATTTGGATAGAGGACACTTATTTATTTTATTCATAAATGTCTCAGAAACCTGACGTTTTCGGACTTTCAGGTGGAGGCCGATGTTATGGACAAACTCTATTTAAAAATTATTATTAAATGAAAATTAACAAACCTTGAATTAAATTCATTATTTTGGTTTATCTCTAGTTCACAGGGTTCTGTTCTTTTTTGATCGCACGGGGACTATTATTTTAATCATGTTATAACTCAAAATCCAATAATACTTGGGATGCTACATGTGTTGACACACTTGCGCCTTCCCATCTTTCAAGGACATCCGTGAGGGCTGGTTCGGCGGCAGATTTGGTCGAGGATCTCAAGAGGCGCAAATATGCAGGTCTCGACAGAGCCTACGCATTTGCTCCCCTTGGAGTCGAGACCCTAGGTCCGTGGGGTACCGAGGCTCTCCGGGTTTTCAAAAAATTATCTGAGCGCCTGGTCGAAGCGACGCGTGACCCGAGAGCTGGTGAGTATCTGGCGCAGCGCATTAGCATTGCCATACAGCGGGGCAATGCAGCCAGCGTCTTGGGGACGCTTCCGACTGGTATTGATATGGACCAGTTGAGCTATCTGTAGATTGTTTGCAACAGTCTGCAGTTAGCTCAATTGTTTCAATTGTAAATACTAGTTTAATTTCTTTATATTATTTGATTGTTATTTTCTTTGTCAATAATACTTTGTTCCGTATTTGATTGCCGCGTCCATTAATACTTCTCTAGCTCCTTCAAACTGCGAAGTCCGCTTAACATTTTTCTCAAAGTATTCCGCAGAATGACAGTGCAACTCGAAAGAACCGTCCTATACTATACTTTATATTTGATACTGTACTTTAAACTAGTTTGCACGGTCCTTTACTCACTGAACGCATTCAGTTAACGTCTTCTATTCATTGTCTTATTCTCTTGTTTCTGCCGTTTTGTAAAAGATTTTATGGTTTGTTAATTTTAATGTTTCTAGTTTTTGTTTGCGGATTGCTATGCTGATTTACTCAACTGCCAACGGAGGAGGGTTATTGGATAAAACATAGCATCTGTCTGACATGAGAATACAGGTAAAAAGCCAACAGACAGACGGAATCACTTTCGTATTTATTATACTAGGTTCAGCCTGAAATTTGCTCGTATTTTTCCTTGGTCAAAAGTCCTCTATGTTTTTTTCAGGATAAAATCTATCTTCTTGCCAAATTTCAATTTGATCTATTTATCCGTTTAATCCTAATAGCTGGTAACAGAAAGCACCACGTTATAATTATATGAATTATGTCACGGTCTTTAAATGCCTAATTTCATTCGAAATAAATGACGCCATTAGAGTTTTCTTCGAGATCCAGTACCATTTATGACACAATAAATAATAAATTAAAAGTTAACATAAAAGGAACTGGAAGCCAATTCCCCAAGGACTAAAGAACCTCCATTATTCCGAAATTATTGATGAAATATAATAGAACAGTCATTCTCAGAAAGGACAATAATTTATTGACTTAATACCAATACTCGGGAGATCCGGCAACCTTCTCCTTAATTAAAGTGATGACCTTTAGAATGTCGCGTAGGCTTTCGTAGAGCCTCTACGACGTAGGCTCTACGGGGCTACGAGAGGTACCTACAGTTGACAAGAGAATTATAACAATAATTTTTGTCTAGGAATTCAATGTAGATTAATTGTTAGTAGAATAGATTATTGAGTTACTTCCGTAACAAAATATGTTTATTTCAGATTTCAATTAAGTACCTACTCTACTTCTTCTTCTACAAAATAAGCATTTAGACACAGGGAGTCGATGGATGGGGGCGGCTCAGGCCTGCTATTTGTGGCATCGTATGGGGGAGACCTATGTCCAGCAGTGGACGTGTATGGGCTCATATGTTGATGATTTATTTTCACTTTTTTTTCAATTATGATTGTTTTTATGAATTTAAATGGCGAATAGAATAAAGACCAGAACATCAGCAAATACTTAGAAATGAATCCCAATTCAATGGAAATTAAACAATTTAACCGAACCGCGAATAATTAGATCGATCTCTCAGAATTAATTGGAATGCTGTCCACGTCCTCGATATATTTATCGATGAATTTGTTTATCGACTGTCGATATAGGTTCTGCAGCAAGAACTGACAGGTCTCCTTATCAATAGCGGCAAAAGATTGCATTAAATTGATTGTGCAATGGGGGTTATGGCAACACTGATAAATTTAACATTTGTGATATTTACTAACTTTGTATAAGTATATATGTATGTATGTATAAATAGTGTTATCTTGTGTCTCTGCGCGGTTTGTACGAATACATTATAATGAATTGTTAAACATCTTATTATCATTTTACAAGCTGCATTTTTCAGAAATATACTATAATCCTTTTGAAGATAACTGACGTTGATAAATTTGTATTATTTCAATTACAGTTCAATGTGAAAAATATTTGCAACAATAGAAAATTGAGATCTTGAACAAATGTTACAAAGAGTAGACACGCGCCGGATCATACTGGTTTAGACCGGTTCGACCTTCGATAGTACGAGGTGCCACATAATGGGTTTATTTAGTCGAAAACGGGTGATACCGGACACCAAGGGGGTCCATTTTTGTTGTCTAATAGTTTTTGCATTACATTTATTAATTCTTAGAAAAATATATTGTCTTCTTATTGTTATGTTTATTTTGTTGAATTTATCCTATAATTAGTAGTATTCAGATTTAGACAAGTCTAATTGTATACTATAAACTAAACTTTAGGGTATAAACTTATTATTATTAAATAAGAAATAAGGTGTTATTGATTTTCTCTTCACGTCAATTTTTGTCCGCTAGTGGAAGAAGTATAAGAAAAAGTATAATGTAAGAACAAAAAGTGGCCTTCCTCAGGGCCCTGACTTACCCCTTCCGTGGCACCGTGTACTTCGCCAGTTATACCTCCACTATTCGAAATAATGGAACCATAAATTTTGTTTGAATTTTTGCGGATACGTACGTGATTTATTTCGTTAAACGGCGAAATAACGACCAGATTTTATTTGAAGCCTGATATGTAGCGACCACTGTCGTATTTGTACAGTTATATCTCGGATTTGTGTGATTAAGTTACTGAAATTTTAGTTGGCTGTTGAAGGCATTAATGTTCATTTTTAAGCTGAAAGGCTCTTGTTTATTTGGCTAGCTGCGCCCCGCGGTGTTACCCATGTTGTTAAACATATTTGAATTATTTCATCATCCGACACGAACAGTGCACTTATCCGGATCAAAAGTAGCTTATATCCTGGATTAAAACAATCCAGGATATAAGCTATCATGGTACGAAATCTAATCGGTTCATCCTAATCCGTTCAGCCGCTTGAAAGAGAAGTAGTAACAAGCATACCCAAATACCTGCATACATACAAATTTCACCTTTTTAATATTAGTGTGATTTATGTCATGGCGACTGGTTGCCTAATTTATTATCTTGGTCACTGTGGAACTTATTTTGTTGTCAAGGTTGATGTAACTGTTTAAAATATTCAAAAATTTTACAGATTTTTTTATGAAATTAAAATATTTCTCCACTCGTGTGAAGTCATAGGTAACAGCTAGTAAAAAACCATAAGCACATTTCACAGAAGGCATTATCCAGTACCGAAGTAAGCAGAGCTTGTGAATGAGTACCATAAAACTGACTACAACGATAACAACGACTAAAACTTAATATTAGTAAGCTAAACATTGTCAAATAAATAGAGAGTTCCCAACCAAAGTTACAGTTTAGGTAAAGCTATTAGCAAATTCATTAGAATGCATTCTGCAGATTAAGCTTCTAAGTTATCTTACTGCCAACTGCCGCAAAACGCTGTTACCGAAGCACTATCGACAAGACTCGATAGTGGCACATCACTAGTGAGGCGAGATACGAAGATCGAGCGCAAGATTGTTTTATTATTGGGTTGTCGACTACTCTAATGTCGATAAATAGTGATGTTCAAACATATGGATTTTACTTGATAAATGCATCGATTGTTGCATTCATTGTAGCGGTCGCAGGGAGTCGATGGATAGAGGCGGCTCAGGGCAGCTATTCGTTTGGGGAAGGCCTAGTTCAGCCGTATACGGACTGATGATGATGATGACATGTATTGAGCAACGAGACAAGTTTTTAGCATATCATGCATGCGAATGGTACATTACGCCCCATTACATCTGGCAGTACCCGGCTTTATAGGCATAACAAACATACAGTTGAATGATTTCGAGTTTTCCTCCTTCCGTGTTTTGAAATATCAAAACCACCAACTAATTTTATCTAACCTGCATTATAAAAAATCACCGAAACAAACTAGGAATAGATTTAACTAATAATAAAGTAAATTTGACATAATAAATACTATTAGTTAATTTAAAAAAAAAGGTTCAAATAATTAAACAATAATTTTGTAGAAATAACTTTATGCTTCTTGAAATCAAAAATTAAAAACTATGGTAAATGACAAAATAAATTAAAAAAAAAAAACAGTTCAACCAAACTAGTATGTCTACAACCAATTACTGAATTATGATAATGTCAGGCTTTGTATGGTCCACACGACATAAACTAATCCTATTTATTAATCTAGGCCGCATATTAAATGTAACTAATAATAATAATAATCATCATCATCAGCCCATACACGTCCACTGCTGGACATAGGCCTCCCCCGTACGACGCCACAAACTAATAATATAACAAAGTAAATTATATCAGTATCACGTGATTAGAATATTATTAATCGCCTCATTATTATTTCATGTAGAAATTAATCTTTCGATATCGACTATCAATAGTCGATATTGTCCCCTCCCTAGAAGGAGATTGCGTCGTTATTGCATCGTAACGGGTTGATTGTAAATAATAATTAATGCATTCCTAGAGTTACTCACTGAAACATATTCTTGAGCAAAGAAGAAAGAACAGAAGGGCCCAGTTTTATTTCTAAGAAAAAAATAATGTATAAATGCTTTAATTTACTTATGTATGAGATATAACAAATATAAAATTTAACTATACTATGTATTATGTATACTTTATTTTAAAGAAGAATTCAATTTCTAAGTTTACTTTTATTGTATACTAGCTGACCCGCGCCCACTTCGTTGGGCGGTAAATCTTTTTAGTAGTCTATAAAACTTGCAAATAACGTGGTTTAAACGATGCCTGTTCAAACAAATTCAATAGGTAAAAGAATTTTCAAAATTGGCTCAGTAGATTCAGAGATTACCCCCCTACAACCACACAAACCTTACTTATTTTTATTAGTGTAGTATAGTGTAGATTTAAATATACCTAGATTAGATTTTATTGACTGGACGTCACACAGCTCCACATTTACCTAGGTATATTATGCGCTTCAAAGGCTTTTGATAGTACCTACTGGAGAATAGGGCACTACACATCTAATGTCCAGTTTTAAAATGGAAGGAAGAATCACCAGTCGTCCTAAATCTTCACAATTTCTATCTTGATTCATGGCGTCTCGCAGATCTACATAATTCTCAGCGCGCAGTCTTCTCTCATTAGTTCTGTTCTGATGTATACCAAACGCTTCGTTTTAATTTTGGCGTAAGTTTCCACCAGCCATTTTAATTTTGGCGTAAGTGTCCACCAGAATACGGTTAAACAAACTTTGAAACCTTTGCAGGTGAGCAATGCAACCTTCTCTTATTGGTAAAATGTATCTAGGCGTAGAATTGCATTGCAGAAACTTTTTAGTCTCCAGTCTCGTCAGTTTTCGGATTCACATGTCGAAGATCAAAGTTGTATCCGTCTTCGCCACGACGACAGTAGGTATATAAGCGAGTAGAGACTGAAGAGCATCAAATGCCTGGTGCGTTTCGCCAATGCATTGCAAGCGGTAATCCCGGGTACGCAGCACAATGTCCAGCCTGTCACAGTGAGATCAGCACGACGGCAACATCATTGGTAGCGAGAGCTTTGTACCAACCGGATGCTGTCCAGTAGGTCGTTTATCAGCACTAATAACAATTTTGTAATCATTTGGTTGGCTTTTGGGGTATGGACTCGTATTTTATGTCCTTCCTCATAGTATGAACTCAAATCATGCTAAGTATCATTCGAATCCATTCAGTAGTTTTTGCGCTATTTTAGGCCGAGAAATGTCACTTCCATCCCCACTCCTAAGGGAACCTTAACGAATTCCAGGATAATAAGTATTACATGACCTTCCTCATAGTATGACCTTTAATCATGCCAAGTTTCATTTGAATACATTCAGTAGTTTCAGCGCTATGCGCAGCCAATAAATTTTACCCTACTGCGAGGGGGGGCCACTACGGGGGGCTACTGGGGGTCCCACTGCTGGGCAATGTGGGGGGCCCACTGCGTGGGCAAACTGCCGGGGGCCCCCATTGCCGGTGCCCACTACTGTGGGGGCCAACTGAAGGGTCCCACTGCGGGGGGTACTGCGGGGGGCTACTGAGGGTCCCACTGCGAGGAAATGTGGGGGCCCACTGCCGGCGCCCCACTGCCAGTGCCCCCACAATGGGGGGCTATCGCTCTCTACCGCCCTTGCCCCACGCGCCATCCTGCAACGCGCAAAATTTCACTTCTTCTCTCATAAGGGAATCCTTCTGAATTCCGGGATAAAAAATATTTTATGCCCTTTCTAAACTTAAATCATACTAAGTTTCATTTGAATACCTTCAGTAGTGTCGGGGCTACGCGCAGCCAAGAAATTTTACTTTCATCCCCTCTCCCAAAGGAACCCTAATGAAATCCGGGATAAAAAGTATCCTATGTCCTTCTTCGTAGTATGGATTCAAATCCTGCCAAGTTTCATCTCAATACGTTCAGTAGTTTCGAAGCTATGCGCGGCCAAGATACAGACAGACAGACAGACATGATGGAAAAAAATTACAATTTTGGCATCAGTATCGACAATAGAGTGCCCTCAAAAAAAAAATTCTAAATGTCTTCAATGTACAGTATTGGACCTGTTACAGTTTTATTATAAGTATAGATTTCAGGAAATAAAGTGTTTTTGATTCGTCAATTGCCATTTTGCTGATAATTTTGCTATTTTATGTGGAATGATCCCGAGATGTTCCCATAAAGTAATTAAGTAAGTCCCGTTAACTAAAAAAAGTTTTATATAAAAAATAATTGTTGTTGGTTTTTAGTTTTTCAAATCTATCAAATTATTTATCTCTGAAATCGCATGCACTGCAGCGTGACAAAAATAAAAGCCACTTTTTTACCCGACTACCGAAGGACGAGGGTTATGAGTTTGACATCTGAGTATGTATGTATGTAGCCGATTTTTATGTTCCCACGTAGCACTACTGGACACACTACAAACTACTGGACCGATTTTAATTATTTTTGTCGAGATAGCGTGTGTTAGAATATGCAGAGTTCCCTATTGCTATATACTACACAACTGCAAAGTATCTGAGATAATTCTTAAGATTCCTACGTAAATACATTGAAGAAAATACTACTGTAGTTATCAGTCAATCATTGATCACTAATTTGCTGGCTGGATATGACAAGAAGCTTCTGAAAACTAAACAGAACAAACATCTTCCGTCCTAGAATTTAAGAGTAGGTACGGAGGGTACCTATTTACTGTTCTCCTACAGGGGGTAACCTATGAATGAAATAATGAAACATTATAAAACATTTAAGTACCTTGGCTATATTGTATACAAAAGCACATCATCACTCAAAAACATAGAACATAGTCCTAGTAGTAATAATTAACTTTATTAATATACATTATACAAAAAAAAATACAAATGAAGATACTTGTAAAATTACTTTGAAGCTTCGAAGCCAAATCACTTAATAACAAATAAAGACAAAACATAAATATGAACAATTACAAGGTACCAAATTACATACCTCAGTTTAACAATAAGTACAGATATTATTTAGTTTCCACTTGGAAGCTAAACTATAAGCGATATTGCCTATGTATTTGTAGGTAAATACACGAAAAGACACATGTAAACGAGTATAATAACAAAGGTTTACTTAACTTTGTCACCCAAGCTGCACAACACAAACTGCCCACTCTTTTTCATAATATTACTTTTATATTGCTCCTCAGAGCCCATACACAATCTTTCCTATCCAAATATGGTGTTGTTTGTTGAATCACCAGAGCCAATCCGAATCAAGTCGTATTTATATTTTGAATATAACTCTTTTAGAAACAAATAACATGACTTACACATTATTCTAAGACTCTTGTGATTCATCAAAATCGCTAAATATGACTATATTAATCTCAGGGATATACCCTGAGATTAATATAGTCATATTTAGGAGCCAGCTGATGAAGCAATATAATTTATAATATGCCAAACTGATATATGTATAAAGAAATGATATCTTAACAAATCTTTTCTTAAATTCAACTAATGGTTTATGAATACTATCTGCTTCATATATTGTCACATAATTAATTAGTTAGTTGCTAAACTATCACAAAATCTGTCAATTATCATCATATTTACAATTCAACTGATGTAATCGTACACCAAACTTATATCTAAAGAAATTATAACTTTACAAAGCATCTCTTAAATTCAAATAACGATTTATGAACATTGTCTGCTATATAATATTGATACAGATTTAATTAGTTAGTTGCTAAACCATACACAAAATAGGGTACCTTTACAGACGTATTTAAAGCGACACCTGTTACCTTGTTCAGGTACTATTTTGATACAGTGTTTGCATCGCTTCACCACCTATCCTATCCACCTTCTATCCGTAAACAAACAGTTCAACCCGATTTCACTAGGTGGCAGTGTATTTAAATGTTACTATTGATAAATTCTTCGATTTATTCATTGAAATCCGTCACGTGCGTCGAGCGAGAGTCCATAGTTCACCCGCTATTGCAACACTGACTTTCAGTACCAGGGCAAAGTAGCTTATAAGACAAGTCTTAGTCATAGTTCATTGCACTGTCTCTTCTACCCCACTCGCCCTCTCTATATGAAATCTGCGGCATGTATCGGTAAATCTGCCCAGCCGTACATATGTATGATGCGGTGCGGTCAGCGGAATGCGCTCATTGAACGCACCACCACTGGATAAGGAATGATAAGTATTTACTGGTTCATCCGAACTTTGAGTGGAAATATTTAGGCATCTAGTTACAGTGTATAGTTGTGTATACGAGTACTACATCCCTCCCTTGTTTTAATAAATCTATAATATAAAAATGAATCGCAAAATGTGTTGGTAAGCGCATAACTCAACAACGCCTGGACCAATTTGGCCAAATCTTTTTTTAAAATGTTCGTTGAAGTTCAAGGATGGTTTTTACGGCGAGAAAAATTAGAATTATTGCTTGAAAAACCCTAAAAATAGCCCTTTTCTTTTTCCCATACAAATGATTTGTAACTAAAACGTAGTCAATTTGAGCTTTATTGCTATGGTATAAAGTTCATATTAAATTACAAGCACTCACTGTTGTCTAAGCAATGTAGGTGTGTTCCTAACGTCAAAGATCATATCTATCAAAACAATGTGCGTGTGTGCGTTGGAGCACAGAATACATAGTTGGAGGAGTTTAATGTCGCGTTCCGAAACTCGCGTTTCTTTTTATTAGTTTCGGCACGCGAGATAAAATGCATCAGTTTCCACGTCATTACATCAGTCAAACAAAAATCGCGTTACCAACAGTGTTTTGCTATTTTTAATATCCAAATTTTAAATATCTATACGCCAGGTAATCAAACAAAAAACATCGTATACCACAAAGCACTACAATGATAATAATAATAATTATGATTCACATGATTTACAATAAAGCGATTACTTACTTTTAAATCCTTATATATGTTTTATTTAATTATTTTTTATTCACAACGCCCTATCACCAGGGTGACGGTTCTGTTCAGGAGAATTTTTTAAAGTACGTAGGCACAAGAACTGCCACATTACAAATCTTTTAGACAGGACGAAGTCTGTCGGGTCAGCTAGTAAACTATAATAATAACACAAGATTAAATCTCTGCTTACTTTGGGTTCAGACGATGCTTATCTTATACTTCGTATATCCAGTAATTTTCTGTGTTCTGGATTTGTGAAGTTTTCAGCATAATTTATCATCATCAGCCCGTATACGTCCACAGCTGAACGAAGGCCTCCCCCAAACGACGACGCCGCGAATAGCAATCCTGAGCCGCCTCCATACAACGACTCCCTGTGACCGTAACAATGCCGTCGGTGCAAAATTATTTATACCTTAATCGATGTAAATAAGCAAATAGGTAAACAGGTCACCGAAAACAAGTCTCTCCATCTTTCAATCACACAAAAGCAAGACCCGATTTCAATTTTAATTGAATAAATAGACGACCCTTTGGCACTGGCTCCAAACACTCCGTCATAATTAAATCAAATGCTAAATTAATCGCTACGGAGCGAAGGTCATTCATTTAGTAATTATTTCCGTAACTCACCACTCTTGGATGATTCGCCATTATTCATAATTACGGGCTTTTCAACATTGACTTGTCATTTTAGGAGTTTGTTTTGGATCCTATCTTTTAACGGCTGTCCCACTAAGGCGGGGCAAATAAGATAATGTATATATATTTATTTAATTATTGCATACATATACATTTACATCGTTTGAGCTTAGGTGGTAGTTAGCTTAAAGGTGAGTACATGTACCCTGTAAGGGCGCAGCAATTCATCTTAAGATTATTACAATAGGTATTTAATCTATTTATTGCTACAAACAAAGAAGTCGTAGAAAATATAGCTAATTCTAAAGTTTTTGTATTTACAGTGTATAGCCCTCGCACTCGGGGTAATCTGAATTATTTAGTATAGACATGTCTGTTACAAGAATCAAAACAATTGTGTAGGTAGGTACTATGTCAATTTTAAATTTTTTTTCAGGCAGTCAAACAGCTACAGATTTATCATTTAGAAATTCGTCAACGGAGTAGTAACATTTAGAGATAAGGTATTCTTTGAGTTTGTTACGAAAGACCGAATCTTTTTTAATATCTTTTATGGAGCTCGGTATTTTGTTGTAGATATTCACTAATCGTAAGGACATTTGCTAAATTGTGCAAGGGTAGTCGAAGGTAGAATAAGTTTGTCTTTATTTCGTCTATTGTAATTGAAATACGGTTCAGATTTCGATTTAAAGAAATTTCGATATTTTTTTAAGAATTCATTCATTCATTTGAATTATGTATATACACGGTAAAGTTAATATTTTTTGGATTTTAAAGTGCGGCCTACAGCTTTGTTTTTGTTTTATATTAGACTAGCTGACCCGTACCCACTTCGTTGGGCGGTAAACATTTTTAATGAACCGAACCGAACCGTGAGACCGAGTCGAAGATCAAAGTTGTATCCACTTCCACCAGTGTCTTCGCCACGACAGTAGGTAGGTATATAAGCGAGTAGAGACTGAATAGCATCAAATGCCTGGTGCGTTTCGCCAATGCATTGCAAGCGGTCATCCCGGGTACGCAGCACAATGTCCGGCCTGTCTCAGTGCTGATCTACCAGGACGACGGCAACATCATTGGTAGCGAGAGCTTTGTACAAACCGGATGCTGTCCAGTAGGTCGTTTATCGGCACTAATAACAATTTTATAATCATTTTGTTCGCTTTGGGGTACGGACTCGTATTTTATGTCCTTCCTCGTAGTATGAACTCAAATCATGCTATCATTCGAATCCATTCAGTAGTTTTTGCGCTATTTTAGGCCGAGAAATGTCACTTCCATCCCCACTCCCAAGGGAACCAACACGAATTCTTTCTATTACATGACCTTCCTCGTAGTATGAACTTAAATCATGGCAAGTTTCATTTGAATACATTCAGTAATTTCAGCGCTATGCGCAGTCAAGAAATTTTACCCTACTGCGAGGGCCACTACGGGGGGCTACTGAAGGTCCCACTGCGGGACAATGTGGGGGGCCCACTGCGGGGGTAAACTGCTGGGGGCCCCCACTGCCGGTGCCGTGCGTGGGGGCCTACTGAGTGGGTCCCACTGCGGGGGGTACTGTGGGGGGCTACAGGGGGGCCCACTGCCGATGCCCCCACTGTGGGGAGCTAATGAGGGGGTAACACTACGGAGCAATGTGGGGGGCCCACTTCGGGGGCCATCTACCGGCGGCCCCTACTTCCGGGGCCTCACTGCCAGTGCCCCCCACTGTGGGGGCTGCTGAGGTCCCACTGCGGGGCAATGTGGGGAACCCACTGCGGGGGACTACTGGGAGGGCCCGGTTGCGTGAGGGGCCCCACTGCCTGGGGTCCCACTGCCAGTGCCCCCCATAGTGAGGGGCTATCGCTCTCTACCGCCCTTGCCCCGCGCGCTATCCTGCAACGCGCAAAATTTCACTTCCATCCTCTCTCATAAGGGAACCCTTCTGAGTTCCGGGATAAAAAGTATTTTATGTCGTTTCTTGTAATATGAACTTATTTCATGCTAAATTTCATTTGAATACCTTCAGTAGTTTCGGCGCTAAGCGCAGCCAAGAAATTTTACTTTCATAACCCCTCTCCCAAGGGAACCCTATTGAAATCCGGGATAAAAAGTATCCATGTCCTTCCTCATAGTATGAACTCAAATCCTGCCTAGTTTTATTTGAATACCTTCAGTAGTTTCGGCGCTATGCGCAGCTAAGAAATTTTACTTCCATCCCCTCTCCCAAGGGAACCCTTTTGAAATCCAGGATAAAAAGTATCCTTGTCCTTTCTCTTAGTATGACCTCAAATTCGGCCAAGTTTCATTTGAATACATTAAGTAGTTTCGGCGCTACGCGCAGCCAAAAAATTTTACTTTCATCCCCTCTCCCAAGGAAACCCTATTGAAATCTGGGATAAAAAGTATTTTATGTCCTTTATCATAGTATGATCTCAAATCCTGCAAAGTTTCATTTGAATACATTCAGTAGTTCCGGCGCTATGCGCAGCCATCAATTTTACGTTCATCCCCTCTCCTAAGGGGACCCTATTGAAATCCGGGATAAAAAGTATCCTATGTCCTTCCTCGTAGTATGAACTGAAATCCTGCCAAGTTGCATTTCAATACGTTCAGCAGTTTCGAAACTATGCGCGGCCAAGATACAAACAGACAGACAGACAGATATGATGGGAAAAAAATACATTTTTGGCATCAGTACAGACAACAGAGTGCCCTCCAAAAAAAAAATTTCAAAATATCTTCAATGTACAGAATTGGACCTGTTACAGTTTTATTATAAGTACCATCCAACAATCCTATCCATCCACGGTTGTCTGGTAGAGATCGCTCTCGAGCGATAAGGCCGCCACTTGTAACTTAGTTTTAAAATTGTCTTTTTTGTATATCTGTTTCTTACCAATAAGTGTGTAATAAAGAATGTTCTATCTTCTATCTATCTATAAGTATAGATAATATTTCGTGGTTTAATTTTCGATATAAATTAACAGGTAGTCCTTTGTCCTACAAGGCTTTACTCGCACGTTTTAAAAGTAATATTTTTAGTTAATCGATCTTGTTTATGCAAAGAATCGATTTAAAACAATCGACGTTCCTCCCTCACTAGTGCCGAGTAGCTACCGCTCATTCTTTTCCGTGCGAGGCAACGACTGCACGTGTTCCCTCATATTTAATTTTCACTGCTGAAAATTAAATATGAGGGAACAATTTTTACAAAAATCATGCCTAAAAGAACTTACGAGGAGAAATTAGATCACTATCTAAGGAAAAGGGCCAAATTAAAAGCTACAACGCAGCCCAAAGCGAGCTACAGTCGATCGCGTGCCCCACCTCGGCATTAGTACAGGTACATTCCGGCCGTGTATAAATATTATTATGGATGTTGGCTAAAGGTCACTAATAACGAAAATATTCGAAAATGGGTCCTTAATGGAATACCTATTCCATTTATATGTAAAAGCCTTTCCAGCATTGTGTACCTAACATCGCAACTAAATCGTTATCTGAACAAAACGACATGTTATTAGCGATCGAGAATCTATTTGAATTAGGTGCTATAGAACAAATAAAACCAAGCCAATTCGTTCTAGTACTTTCTTAGGTCCTAAAGCAAAAGATTCATTCTGAATCTAAAATGTTTAAATCGTTTCATACCTGGAATGCATTTTAAAATGGAAAAATTTAAACTGCCTGTAAATTGTTAAAACCAGACTGGTACATGTCAACAATAGACTTAAAGGAGGCCTACCTTCTAATTCCTATAGATATTGAATATCATAAATACCTTCGTTTTCAATACATTTGCCCAGATTTGAATGAATTAATAATCTGTGAGTTTAATTCTTGACCGTAAGGACTTTCTATTGCTCCAAGATGTTTTACCAAAAAAGTAAATAGGTAATTACCTATTTACGGGGTCGCGGATCCGTAAGCTATTTGGATGATATACTTTGTTTGGGTATGTAGTAGTTATGACGAATGTTTATCCAATGTAAGAGAAACTATAAAATTATTTGAATGCTTGGGTTTCGTGATAAATTATGAAGTCAAAAGTCAATTACTACCACAAAAAACTTGTAGATTTTTAGGGTTCATTTATGATACCTCGAATATGTCTCTATCCCTCCATATAGATAAGCGCGACATAATTGCTTCTATTGTTCATAAGTATACAAAACTACCTACATTAACAATTCGTGACTTTTCTCAGCTGATAGGAGTTTTAGTGGCAGCGTGCCCAGCCATACGTTACGGGTGGGTTTACACTAAGCTATTTATTTAGAGCGACAAAAATATTTAAGCCTACAACCACACGGTTTTTTTGAGGTTAAAGTAAAACTACCTAGAATTATTCTGGATGAGGTAACTTGGTGGCTTGATAATATTTACAGATTGAATAGTCCTATCAAAAACCCAACATACGCAATGGAAATTTTCACTGATGTGTCCCGTACGGGCTGGGGGGCATTTTGTAATGGTTACGTGTTAACGGAGCTTGGAAAAAATGCGAACATACTTTCCACATTAATTACCTAGAGTTGTTGCCAGTATTCTTATCTTTAAAATGTTTAGGGCGAGATAAATATAACTGTGTTATTTTACTTCGTGTAGACAACAGTACAGCCATAAGTTACATTAACCCGATGGGTGGCATTCAGTTCCCGCATCTAAACTCATTGACCCGCAACATATGGCAATGGTGTGAGGAGAGACAACTCTGGCTATTCGACTCTTACATTAATACCAAAGATAACATCGAAGACGATGAGGAACCACCTAGGGTTAACCCTGACGGGGAGTGGGAATTATCAGCTTTTGCATTAAATTATAACGTTAAAAAATTAGGGCAACCTGAAATAGATTTATTCGCAGCCCGCACTAACAATAAATGCCAAGAGATATACATATATCGTGGAAGTGCGATCCAGATGCCGTTAAAGTTGACGCTTTCACAATTAGTTGGAGCCATAATTTTTTCTACGCCTTTCCACTTTTTTCTTTACTGTTGAATTGTATACAAAAGATTTCTGACGATGAAGTCACAGGTATTCTTGTGTTTCCTATGTGGAAGGCTCAACCTTGGTACAGTTAAAGCCCCGTCCAAATTTAGTAACGTCCCCCTTTCAGAGAACGACACCCGCTCCACCGGGCTCTTACCCTGGGAGCAGCGGTGCTCTCCGGTGCGCGTTCTCCCGCCGCGGCACACCGCCCGCCGCCACCTTTGATGCTGGCCTCTCTGTCGGGCGCTACTTTACAGCAATACGGAGTCTGCTATAAGTTATGGTGGAGTTATTGCCATGATAATAATATCGACCCTTTTACTAGTGGTATTACTCATGTTCTTACCTTCTTGAGAAATCAATTTGAGAACGATGCGAGTTATGGAACCTTAAACAGTCACCGATCAGCGTTAGCGTTATTGTTAGTAAATAATCTAGCCTCAGATGATTCTATAAAGCGTCTCATCAAAGGTGCTTTTAAATTAAGACGTTCGTTTCCAAAATACACCAGCGCGTGGGATCCTCAATTAGTATTAAATTATGTTTCAGAATGGATGCCCAATGGTCAGTTAAGTTTAGAAAAAATCACGAAAAAACTAGTTGTTTTGTTAGCTGTTTCCACAGCACATAGAGTGCAAACTTTCTCACTGATTAAGATTAATAATATTAAAATTAACACTAATGGAATTGAAATATTGATACAAGATATCATAAAAACATCTGGAGTAGGACGAAACCAACCGGTTTTATACTTGCCTTTTTTTTTTCTTGACAATACTGCTATCTGCCCGGCAACAACGCTTGTTGACTACATGTCTTTATCAAAGGACTTGAGGCCTTCGGGTACAGATCACCTCTTAATAACTGTGAAGCATCCTCACCGGAATGTGACAACACAGTCAATAAGTAGGTGGATTAAACAAACGTTGTGCGCTAGCGGCGTCGATATTGCGGTGTACGGCGCGCACAGCGCCCGCCACGCTGCCTCCTCGGCGGCGCGTGCCGCCAGACTTAGTCTAGATCTCATTCGAAAAACGGCCGGCTGTTCCGAGTGTTCTCAGACATTCGCTAAATATTATAAAAGACCTATCGTAGATAGATCCACATTTATAAAATCAGTATGTATGTATACCTAGCAATAAGTTATAAGGTGTACATAAGAACAAAGTTTCCTATATTGTGTGAGTAGGTGGTTGCCCTGTAAGCGCCTACCTTTATGAATCTAAATTATAAAAATGAATCATCATCATCATCCCATACACGTCCACTGCTGGACATAGGCCTCCCCCGTACGACGCTACAAATAGCGGTCCCGAGCCGCCCCCATCCATCGACTCCCTGCGACCGCCACGATGTCGTCGGTCCATCGAGTGGATGGTCTCCCATGTAGGGGGGGATTTGCCATAATCACCACGCTTGGCAGGCGGATTGGTGATCGCAGTGTTGGTGTTTAAAAATACTCAGAAGGAAGCTGCTGCCCTTCCTCTGGTAGGTTCCCTTAGTCGGCTTTTACGACATCCACGGGTTGAGTTGGAGAGGTCGATATTCGTACGCCGCGACCCCACGGCTTAAAAATGAATATGATTATGTAACTCATAAAACTTACCATCAACAATGTACTCAAGTCATTACAATAAATACATACCTTATATAAACTACAACGTATCTCGTGTTTCATTAATAGTAATTGCCAAAGCAAATACTTAGTAGGATCCTTTATAATACAAAAGACGTGTACAAAACACCATCTCTGAACATCTACCTGTTAATTTATATCGAAAATTAAACCACGATATATTATAGGAGATCAAACGAACTTGTGAAGTTCGATCGATATAATATGAGTGGTTTAATTTGAAGATATAAAGTCACCCATCCCACCCAGACCCAGTTTTGTACAAACACGAGAAAAGCTAAACCTATGCTGCTACTCTAAAGAAATGAGCGGTAGCTACTCGACACTAGTGAGGGAGGAACGTCGATTGTTTTAAATCGATTCTTTGCATAAACAAGATCGATTAACTAAAAATATTACTTTTAAAACGTGCGAGTAAAGCCTTGTAGGACAAAGGACTACCTGTTAATTTATATCTTTAAATGAAACCACTCATATTATATCGATCGAACTTCACAAGTTCGTTCGATCTCCTATAATATTCTAATCATTTGTTTTTGTTTAATAAATATATCGTTGAAGTGAACACTATTTCCCCACAGTACAATAGAATAATTAAACTAAGAATAGGCATTAGCGTAATATGCTGACAGGGCTGTTTGGTAGTCAGTATTACGTTTTAGAATACTAAGGGCGTAGGTAAACCTTGCAAGTTTTTTCTTTAGCGTGTCAATGTAACTCTTCCAGTTTAAATGGGTATCTAATATAATGCCTAATAACTTAAATTCGTTGCATTGTTCCATGTCTAAAATTCTAGATCTAATATAGAAGCATTTATTGACATATAAATCTATTCAGTTCTATGCGAGATGTGCTACCCAGAGCAGTAGCGAAACCCGAGTGAGCAGGCGGTACTCCTATCCTACTGTCACTAAAATACTTGACAGAATGCCGGGGTCCACGCGACACTGAGGGCGATATCTATGTGATCCAACCATAGACTTAGGATTTTTTCACCAACCTATATATCTAACACTGCATCTTATATGAGTGAACTTGAGAGGATCGTGCAGCGGCGGACCATACATTTTCGAATTACAAATTCATAAAATGTATAAACCGCTTCGCGATCGCTTCAAGTTCACTCACGTAGGATGCAGACTAAACAAAAGTTTTTTTACCGTTTTCGTTAGCCGATACCACAAAGTTCTAAACGGGCCTAAACACTGAAAAAGCGAAGAGATAGATAGATGAGAGACATAATATAAGTAAAATCCATTTGAAATGGGATGAAGTATGTACCTACTACCTACCTATTCGAGATTAGTTGTTCTACACCAAAAGAAGTATTCGAGATTCTATTCGTTGTTCTACCTACACCTCATCTCCGATTGACTTTGATGAAAATAAATAACGTTCATTGTTTTATTGATAAAGATTTAATACTTAAAATTATTACATCATTGAATAACCCCCGAACTGGGATGAACAAAGAATGTATCTTGGGGACAAATCTCAAAGCATTCAATCACAGATTTGTTTTCAAATCTATGCAATTAATAACAACTTTAACTTTTTCCTAGAATACAAAAAAACTACTTAACGTCGCGCAGTTTAAAATTATCGTCGAGAAATTTTAGTAAAAAGTACAGTTAGTAAGGAGATAAAGTAATAAACCGAAGAATCTCCGAAGAACTCAAAACACTGGTTCTCGTTTACTGAAACAAACGGGTTTCAGATCAGTTAGGCTCGTAGCCTTCTTTCTAGACAAATGCCCTTCAGAGATAAAGCCAAGCTCTGGCGAGCCTTGACGAACATTCCTGCGTTTTCACTAAGCTGCGGGAGCAGCCAGTATTTAATTTAACTTTAATAAAAATAAGCCTGAGGCCAAACAAGCGTTATTTTTAGAGTTTTATAAGCACCGACACAACCGGGGACAGCTCAGGCGCAGGACCAACGGCTTGACGTGCTTTCCGAAGCACTGGGATGTAACAACACCAACTTCCTGACTCCAAACTGTTACTGTGTTCTTTTTTTATTCGACTATGACCAAACATTTTTGCCAGATAAATCACAATAACGTTTCTTGTGCGACACCTCTTAGTCAACCAGTCTCGATTTTCACCCTTTGAAAGATAATAATTGGTCAATTTGCAGATTCGTTGGTTAACATTAACGTATAATTTGTGAAAACTAAAGTCAAAATCTGTAATTTTACGCGGCGACCCCTCCAAATCAATCCTTATCGTAAGATCCGACTAAGGCAGGGTTTCTTAAAGTGGGGTCCCCCAAGGGATCTATAATATCTATGCCAGGAGTCCGCAGCAGCTCAATTAAGTCTTAAAATTAATGAAAAAAAAAAAACAGTAAACTAACACATCATTTGCTTGACCCACGGAGCAGATACAAAGAGGAGGTGTTGTAATTATATTTCCTTAGGTAACAACGCGTGACTATTTGCGGGGTGAGGGGGTGTTAGATCCCGCCCACTTTTGTATTTTACATGTACCGGTCAATAGCAAAACTGTTCGCTTCATTCTGTATCGATGTTACTACTAAAACTACAAGAGAAAGTAAAGAAGTGTTGAGAGCTGAATTTTATGCAAAAGGTCTTGGCGAATTTTGACGTTCTTTGAGTCAAGTATCCTCTTCTTGTCAAACGAACGGAACAAACTATGTCCATTCTGATACCTTTTGCTCCAACGTATCTTTGTGAGACAGGGTGTTCGGCTCTAGTGTCTCAAAACAAAAAAATGGCAATCGATTGAACGATGCGTCTTGCCTTATCGAAGACAATCCCACAGTTTAAAGTGCTCATTGAGGCCAGCCAACAGCATCCATCTCATTTTTTTTTTATATTTAACAATTTTAATTTATTAAGTTACGCATAAGTAAGTCTGAGTAAAAGACCAATAAAAGTTATAAATTCTGAAAGTGGTCCGTGAATCCACATAGTTTAAGAACCACTGGACTAAGGGAACTAAGACGAAGCACAGTAGCTTCCTTCTGAGTATTTTCAACACCTAAACTGCGATAACCAATCCGCCTGCCAAGCGTGGTGATTATGGCAAACCCCCCCTACACGATGGATACAAATAGAAAACGGCCCCCCGTCCCCGGCAGCACTGCTATTCCTGGTCACCTCCCTCCTGGCGGCCATGGTAACGGAGGCGCTGGGGGTGCTAGGAATCTCCGGAAGAGATCGAGCTATCAATCTGCGGCTCAGGACCGCTATTTGTGGTGTCGTATGGGGGAGGCCTATGTCCAGCTGTGGACGTGTATGGGCTGATATGATGATGAAATGTAGTTTTATTACGTCATGTAAACTGGCGATTATCTTTTCGAAGAAGACATAGCTAAGTAATTTTCGCCTTGGCTACCACTTGTCTAACCCCCGCGCGGTACGCTTGCCACCTGCCCGGTGGCAGCGGGTACTAGCGGTGGTGAGTGGCGGGCGGTGGTAGCCAAACCAACGTCTAAGACAAGAGCCGGTTATCTAGCCGCTTTGCTAATGAGGTGGGCCGTAGATAACTCAATACAGTAGCTAGGCTTGGTTTAGGAGGTTCAGATTTTAAGTATTGTATATTCTGTTTATAGTCAAATCAAATAATTGATAGATGCCAATTTAAGTTAAATAAAGCGATTGTCTGTAAGTTAATTCATCATAGTTTCTTCTGTTTTCTTCAAAATATCTAACTTACACCCCTTCCTTAGAGTCGCTAAGGAGGATCCAGGCGATCATGACTTAAAATAAGCTCCGTGGAATGGTTGAGTGATTGTTCCATGTCCATCGGCTTATGTACTGGCGCGTCTAACAGACGCTAGTAGAGGTTAGGCGCAGGATCAACAGCTTCCGAGGCACGCCAACTTTGTGACTCTGGACTGTTTTCTTGCTCAAAACCCCAATAACTCTAATCTTAGCCCGACCGGGGATTTGACCCCAGGAGTCAATCATGGACCGATTCTGAAAATTCTTCCGCTATTGTATAAAAAATAATCTCGAGATGATCCCATGAAAACTTTTCTATTAGCCTTCTGTATTTAGTCACAAACGTATTCAATAAGTTTGCTGTTAATTTCCCAAACATTGTTAAAATAAAATAAATAAAATTAAATCTGAATTAAATCTAATTATTAAAGCGGATGTTATTAGAACGCATGTGTCC
Organism: Eupithecia insigniata; assembly: GCA_947859395.1. Classification (NCBI taxonomy): domain Eukaryota; kingdom Metazoa; phylum Arthropoda; class Insecta; order Lepidoptera; family Geometridae; genus Eupithecia; species Eupithecia insigniata. The sequence goes on from OX402019.1 coordinate 311,877, forward strand.
CGTACCGAATAACTTAAAAATCATTGTAAATACTAAAGATAATGAAGTCGGTTTTTACTTTTACAAAACAATCAAATTATCATAAAAAACTTTATTCTGAAGGTGTTTCCTAAAGTTATTAAATATTATATTCAATAAATTTTCTTGAATCTCTATGGTTCAACATGTTGTCTATTTAAATAATGTAACACACACATAAATGTATATCTACTAATCCTTGGTTTTCCTTCTGTAGTAATTTCTCTGCAATCTGCACCAATTACTGAATGCAATTAGTGGAGGTACGTCCTATGTCTACCACGGGCTGGTTGATTGAACACCAACTCAACCTTGTAGTTGAGAGAATAGAGGTGATTTTGTTTAGGGTTGTTTGAAATGACCAAGATTTGAAATGCGATAGTTAAGAATATACATAGCTTTGCACGCATTTTTCCAATATAAATAATAGAGCAGCGAAATATTCAACAAGGTACAACAATAGGTACATTCTGTTTGACTGTATCCTATCCTACTAATACAATAAATGTGGGAGTTTGTGTGAATGAATAAATAATTACTCAAGTATTTTTTCATTTTTCGAAAATCATCCTTTAAAGGGGTTAAGCAGGGTCGTAAACTTAGTATCAAAGATTTTATTCCTTGGTTCAATTCGCTCAAAACCTGATACGCGGCCAAAGCCGCGGGGTGCAGCTAGTTTTAAATAAATAAATGATAATGATAATGATAGAGATTTATGAAACACCCACACGCGGAACAAATACTGGATAGAGCATTCCCACGAACATTTTGCCCACTACAGAAATAGAACCAAAACATCTGTCTCAGTAACCTGAACACACTCAATGCGCCATAGACGTCGTCTATTACTGTAGAGACCACTTATGCATTAAAGCACGAATAGAGTTCAGAATGAAAGTTTGTCTCGAGTCCAATTTCCGCACTTCCTATGTAAAACCGAAGCGAGTCCGACGGAATCGATTATTGTAATCGATGTGATTCGATTATCGCCTTCAAAGCTCATCGAGTCGACATCGATTGTCAGTAAGGCTACAGAACTAGCGTCAATGAATCTGAATCTGTGAACGACTCCTGTGAAGCAGCGGGTAAAAGCCCGCCTGCGACGCAGTAGGTGGCCGGTTCGATCTCCGCATCGGCACTAAAAAATTAAACTCAATGAAATTGTCTAACATAGTATCCTTTGTAAAAAGGGTTACTTTAATATATCAGATTATTTTCTAGAGGATTAAAAAAGCTTGGGACGAGTTTTGCTCGAAAACTAGCAACCTAACAAGGTAAAGGTTTCTTGTTCGCTTCTTTACCAAAGTGGTCACTTAGTTCCTAGTTTTAATTATGTAATTTGAACTTTGTGACGTCCAAGAGTCCTTTAAATTATCAAAAAGCCACCCTGTGTATATTTAAATAAAGCACGTATGGACTAGGCGTCATGATTCAGACCATTGCTAAAGAAAAAACTAACATCAAATACTAGGTATCCATTCTCGACTGTCCAACAAGATAAATAAATAATGCTGGACAATTAACACATCATCATAATATTATAACACTATACTAAGCAGCGGTTGTGATATGTTATATTTTTATATAATATAAGATATATAATTTTAGTACATAGAAAACACTAAGAACACCCGGAACAAACATCTATAGATCGTATACATTAGTCAAACATCAAAGTGATTTATGTGAAACAAACACTCATCTAACATCATGTTTGATGATACTGTTGAGACATCAACGTTACGTCTCATTTTTTTATAGTACAGTGCCTCTATGGCCCAGACAGTGAACTACGAAAAATCCCATAAAAATGGAGACGTCTCGATAGCATCACGATACTATCATCAAACCGAACTCAGGGTTCTATTTCATAGCTACATCTTAGAAAATAAAAGCAGTTTGGTCTGGTTAAGTCCGGAATGAAGAATCACCGTCGCCCGGTTACATTTGCATGCAGATGAGCACCCGAAGCGAACGAAAATACAATTAATTCTACGTCTTTTCATTTACTAAGAAAGCTTGTTGCTATGTTGTGGTATAATCGAAAGGAATAAATAAATAGAGGTCTCGGTATAAAGGACATCTCTCACTGAGCCCGTAGAGGTCTGGTGCGCGCGACTTATGGCTAGTTTACACGCTGCGAGCTAGCGTACGAGTCAGGCTGCCGAGTAGCTGCACTGCAGTAACTAAGAGTACGAGTTGGACAGTAGCTCGCATCCGAGTTACTTCAACATATCTTGTTTTCACTCGCCTGCTCGCCCGGCAGTAACTCGCACATGGCAGTACTTCTCTGCCTTTATTAAAACCATCAACGACAAATACTTTTGATTCCCGTTATAAACTACTTACAGTGCTGTTCAAAAGTACCTATACAAGACCAGTGGAATTGTCAATTCTGTTATAAGACATCGGCATAGTGATAGGAAAAGAGAATTGTTTACATTGGTCATTTGTAAGGTCAGTGGAGACAGTGGTTGTTGAGAAGACTGTTAACAGACTGAAATGCTGGTCTTGCTAAATAGTAGGTCTTTAAATATGTAGTCGTAAAATCGGTAATGGCATCAGATTTATTTGTAGACATGCTATCAAGAGGGAGCTTCGAATGAAGGCCCGGGGGGCCCCATCAGGGGAGCCCGTTATTAGAGGCCATTGAATCCGAAGAGACCAAAATTCAATCAAAAGTAAAGAGGGGCTCATGAACTGGAGGCTTTGCATCGAATACATTGCTGAGGGTGGGATTGTTATGGAAGAGGCCGCCAACATCAGGTTTAGCCGTGTTTACTTTAGGGGCCTCAAAATCTCGAGGGGCGTTATTTATATGGGGCTTGACTAGCTACTCTAGGAAATATGTTAGTAGGATGGTGCATGTATGGAGCGACTCCGTAAGATGGATGCGCACCGTAATCACGGGTCCCGCATGATGGAGCAACTCCGTAATGTTGAGGGGACCCATATACAGCATGTGCCTCGTAAGGGAGAGGAGCCTCGTAATACGAGGGGGCTCCGTTTGGTGGAGGAACCCAGTAAGGCGAGGGGGCCTCGTTTGGTGGAGGAGACCAGTAACTTGCAAGGCTTCCATAGCCACGAGGTGGAAAAGAAACAAATTAGAATTTGTATTTATAATTGAAGGCATTGAGCTACCTGCAGAGTGTTGCAAGCAATCTAGAGGTAACTCAACTGATCTACTTAATATCAATACCAGTCGGAAGCGTCCTCAAGACGCTGGCTGCATTGCCCTGCTGTATGGTAATGCTGATGCGTTGCGCCAGATACTCCCAGCTCTCGGGTCACGAGTTGCTTCGACCAGACGCTCTGATAAAATAAACCACGTGTTGTTAAATAATAAAGTTACTAAAATTCAACAACAGAATCTGTGCCATTTTTAATGGTAACCTGAATATAGAAGATATAATTTATTTAATTTTTATTAAATCCAAAAGGGCTGTCACATATATAGATAGAATCATAAAATCATAGACATCCCATGTAAGATTTCTTGCAGCATTTTCTGCAACAAGGACGCCTCATTATGCGGGGTTTCTTCGTGGTCCTCTCAGAGCTGTCCGAACAGTTGTAGATTCTGTCAGCGGTAGGACCGCCATCTTGACGGCGGCCGGCTACTTTCTTTTTCTTCTTCTTTGCGTTACCCCACCTGTGGGTAAGCAGATTGCTTGTTAAAACGCTATCCTACTCCTATGGATGGCTGCATGCAGGATATTTGTTCCTCTTTAACGCAAAAACTACTGCACTGATTAGGCTGAAATGGCATACCATTATCCATATATATTAACTTATATATGTTAGTTCAGGTCCCAAACTATACCCATATGTATAGTTTGGGACCTGAAATAATAGGCAATTTTTTATCCCGGTATAACGCGGGGAAGGCGCGGGCAGTAGCTAGTATATAATAAAATCATCAGTCAGCAGTCATGGGCGGAGTTTAGCTAATTTCATTTTTTTTTGTCTATTTCTGACTTTTTTAGTATTGTAACCTCACTTGGTCCCATATAAGGTTTTGATCAGTAGGAATAAGAAACTGGATCGCATGGGATCAAAGTTTTTTTAATGTAAAATGGTCATTTTCTCCACTTTTTTTTCAATATCTTTGATTAAGGATAGGTATTTTATATATTTTTTATTTTTAATATCATTTTCCTGTAGTTGTTGCCTCTTTTTAATGCCCCGTCCATAAAATCCACCCGTTTCTTTGGCAGGTATGCATGATGATGGGCTGAAGTCAACTGCACAGACTTTTTATGTCAGTTAATCCAAATGCCCTCCCATACCTAATGCGGTTATTATATTATTATTATATCTAGTATTATTAAAATTATGTCTCACCTCGGGCAGTCCTCCTGTTTCATGAGCCCTTTTTTCTTCTTCTTTTGCTTCTTATCTTTCTCCAACTGCTGCTGTATCAGCCACAGGTCTAGCTCTTTCTGTACTCTTGCCTTATTCTCCTCTGCAAGTTTCTTCTTCTCCTCAGTTTTTGAATCAGTCTTGCTCTGCAGAAATGCTGCTATCTCTGCCATATTAAGGGTTACTTTATTTCTTCGTCTTGTATCATTCTTTGTGATATTGTTTAAAGCTGTTACGTCCGTTTCGTTTATTTCTTTCAGCTGTTCTTTTAGTTGATTCATGTATTCAATTCCTAGGACCGCTTCAGTGTCGTTGTTTTTCTTGAGAACAGCGATGGATTCTTGAATTGCTTCATTGATTTCTTTGAAGAGTTCTCCTTTTTCTTTCAAGAGGGCTGCATAAGTTTTGTTTTCTGGGAGAGCGTTTGCTAGAACTTGGAATATGATTGATATTTCTATTACTAGTGTTTTGTACATTTCCCTTTTTATAGAGTAATTTCATGCGTTATTTTGTAGTTTTATTTGTTTGGCAATATGCTTGCTAAAGTAACATTGCGAAATATGTGAACGAAACGATCTGAACACGTGATTATTCTAAACTAGCTTCTGTCTGTGGGTTAGTTTTTAAAGCCTAAATAAAACGACTATTTTTATCACCGGTAGTTACGGCTATCTGCCTATTTTCTATTATAAATATACCTACGTTTATACTTGATATACGATTTTCAAATACATAACCACATAAAAGTAGGTACCTATAGCAATGGAAACCAATGAAAAACTTTTGTCTAAATTACTATGAAATTGCCGAATAAATGGAGCGTTTGCGAAATTCTTTCGAGTTGTAGGTACTTGTATGGGCACTTCTGTCATTCACAGTGATTTTGTGTTTTTATTAAGTACGGTTGTAATTTCACAATAGTTTTGAATCAACTATAGAATCGGCATTACTTGGATATCTACCTGATTGCTCTGCCTGGTGACATTTCAAAACCCTGCAATTCAAGGAATGCTAATTAACTTTTGATTGCGGTTTCATACGCCTTTTGGATAAAAGTAGCATGGAATATGTAATATTGTGAGAGAAATTAATTAGCTTTATGATTTCACTAATTTTCAGTAGATACACTCGGTTCTAGAATACTAGATATATTTTGTAAACAAAAGGAGATAAAATAAAAAAAATATTGGAAGGAAATACTTTATGCTGCACTGATATCACACAAATCTTTCAAGCAATTTTTAGTTTGAAAGTTGTCTTTGGCCTGTTTTGGAACTTCAAATCTCAATAGAGCCATCATGGATGTAGTCAATGTAACTGACTACATTCAAGACGGATCTATTGAGATTCATCTTTCTCCTATTGGATGCGAGTCATCCGAGCGTACATATTTTTCACACGGTTTTTAGGGTTCTGTATCCCAAGGGTGAAAAACGGGCCCTATAACTAAGCCTTTGTTGTCTGTCCGTCCGTCCGTCCTTCAGCGGGCTGTATCTCATGAACTGTAAACGGTAGACAGTTGAAATGTGTACTTCTCTTGCCGCTACAACAATAAATATATATTAAAATTAAACTCCCTTAGAAAAAACGTATATTTTTTGCTAGTTTTGCTGTACTTTGATCAAGGTTGTATCTCCTGAACCATAATAGGTAGACAGTTTTAACAGAGTTTGTACAAATATTGCCGCTATGATATATAATAAAAATGAATTTATTGATAAAGGGCCCAAGGTCCATACCCAGAGGAGCATCGATCACCGAAGTTAAGCAAAGTCGGGCGCGGTCAGTAGGTAGGCTGTGTGACAGATATAACGCATAATAAAACTGCTTTTATTTATTTATTTAACAGAATCCTCTTGTTTCATAGTTTAGACTTTCATTTTTGCCTTCAACTCTTCCTTCCTCGCCCACCGATCAATCCTCTTCCGCATCTTATCCCTTATCTTGGTGGCCTCCTGCTCCAGCTCGATTCGTTGTTGCTTTCTCTTCTGGAACATCTTGGCCATGTCTGCAAGGGTCACGTCGAGTCGGCCGTGCCTCAGTGCGTCCATATTCTGGGCCTGTAGAAAAACAATAATATAATTGTTTTGTCAAAAACTACTACCGACTTAGAGTCCCCTACAAAATTATTTATTGACCACGAAGAAAACCTTTAAAAATAGACATAACAAAAAATATGTACATTGGGCGCCCTTATCGCTTAGCAGCGATCTCTTCCAGATAACCTTTGTATGGAAAACATTACGAATTTAAAAAAAAGCAGGCGTGTACCTAAAGTTATCAGAGATAAATCTATCTATACAAAACAAAGTCGTGTTCACTTATAACTAGAGAGCGGCTGAACAGATTTTAATGATTTGTCTCAGTCTGAAATAGGATAATAACAGGTTAAAAAATACGGTTCCACGCAAAAACTAAACTTCTATGCGGGCGAAGCCGCGCGCACAGCCAGTAACATTATAAATATCTAACAACTGAGGATAATAGATTTAATCAATACCAACCTAACTAAATATATAAATGTAGGTGCAACACTACATTGATATGTACATACATAAATACATAGGTATTTAATTTTAAAAAGAAATTTCCTTGACTCCTGCTTTGAAAACTGGTAAGGACTGACTTTTCGAATGGATTCAGGTAGTGCATTCCACAATTTTTTATGTGACCACCTCGGGATCATTCTCTATACAATAACGAAAGAATTATCAAAACCGGTCTATAATAAAGTAATTGACAGAGAAATCGAGAAACGTAAAAATATATACATACTAGCTGACCCGTGCCCACTTCGTTGGGCGGTAAACATTTTTAGTGAACCGAACCGAACCGTGAGACCGAGTCGAAGATCAAAGTTGTATCCACTTCCACCAGTGTCTTCGCCACGACAGTAGGTAGGTATATAAGCGAGTAGAGACTGAAGAGCATCAAATGCCTGGTGCGTTTCGCCAATGCATTGCAAGCGGTCATCCTGGGTACGCAGCACAATGTCCCGCCTGTCACAGTGCTGATCTACCAGGACGACGCGGCGACGGCAACATCATTGGTAGCGAGAGCGAGAGTTTGTACAAACCGGATGCTGTCCAGTAGGTCGTTTATCAGCACTAATAACAATTTTGTAATAATTTTGTTGGCTTTGGTGTATGGACTCGTATTTTATGTCCTTCCTCCTAGTATGACCTTAAATCATGCCAAGTTTCATTTGAATACATTCAGTAGTTTCAGCGCTATGCGCAGCCAAGACATTTTACCCTACTGCGGGGGGCCACTACGGGGGCTACTGGGGGTCCCACTGCGGGGCAATGTGGGGGGCCCACTGCCGACGCCCCACTGCCGGTGCCCCCACTGTGGGCGGCTAATGAAGGGGTACCACTGCGGGGCAATGTGGGGGCCCACTTCGGGGGGCCATCTGCCGGCGGCCCCCACTTCCGGGGTCCCACTGCCGGTGCCCCCCTCTGTGGGGGGCTACTGAGGTCCCATTGCGGGGAAATGTGGGGGCCCCGCTGCGGGTGGCTACTGGGAGGATCCGGTTGCGTGAGGGGCCCCACTGCTGGGTCCCCACTTCCTGGGTCCCATTTCCTGGGGCCCCACTTTTGGGGCCCCCACTTCCTGGGGCCCCACTGCCAGTGCCCCCCAGAGTGGGGGGCTATCGCTCTCCACCGCCCTTGCCCCGCGCGCCTTTCTACAACGCGCAAAATTTCACTTCTAGCCTCTCTCATAAGGGAACCCTTCTGAGTTCCGGGATTAAAAGTATTTTATGCCCTTTCTTGTAATATGAACTTAAATCAAGCTAAATTTCATTTGAATACCTTCAGTAGTTTCGGCGCTATGCGCAGCCAAGAAATTTTACTTTCATCCCCTCTCCCAAGGGAACCCTATTGAAATCCGGCATAAAAAGTATCCATATCCTCCTTCATAATATGAACTCAAATCCTGCCAAGTTTCATTTGAATACATTTAGTAGTTTCGGCGCTACGCGCAGCCAACAAATTTTACTTTCATCCCCTCTCCCAAAGGAACACTATTGAAATCCGGGATAAAAAGTACCCTATGTCCTTCCTCGTAGTATGAACTCAAATCCTGCCAAGTTTCATTTTAATACGTGCAGTAGTTTCGGAGCTATGCGCGGCCAAGATACAGACAGACAGACAGACAGACAGACGAACAAACAGACATGATGGGAAAAAAATACATTTTTGGCATCAGTATCGATAATAGATTGCCTCCCAAAAACCAAATATCTTCAATTTAAATAATTGGACATGTTACAGTTTTATTATAAGTATAGATAGATAGTCGATCCTCCTCTTTTTCGAAGTCGGCTAAAGAGAAATTTTGTTTTTAAGTTCCATTCTTATGTGCCTGCGGGTTTGCACGAGTTGTTTTCGGGACAAAAATAGCTTATAAATAGGTTGTTATTCCAAGTCAATAAAGATTTTATTGTTATAATAACGGTTTGAAGTTATTTTTTATCTCATGAGATCAAATGTATTATATTATAACTACTTGTTCCCCACGGTTTCACCCGCGTTAAATTTGTAAGCCGTAAATTTCCCATGTAAATTTGATGTCATACCAGGAAAAAGTAGCCTATGTTATTCTCCATCCTTTCAACTAACTCTTTGACAAAAATCAAGTTAATAATGGGTTGCTTAGTTAGGGCGCTGGGCGCCGCGTGAAGGAAGGACAAACAAACAAACACGCTTTCGCATTTATAATATTACAGTGAAAAAAATTCCCGCAAGTTTCAAGTGAATCGCCCGTGAGACAATAAATTGTCTGTTGTCTGATATCGTCTATATGTATAATATTACAAGTTAAAGCCCATATTTGAATAGACATTTTTGTGCTGTGCGGCAGTGGTCCGATCCAGAGCTGCGACCAAACCAAGAAAACAAGGTAAGCTCCTCCGGGCGCGTCCCTTGCTTATCGCACTGTCCAGTTGCCATTTTATTTCAATAAAACGAAAAAGTTGAAAAACAAATGTAATTGAAAAATCTATAAAAAAATGTCCATCGTCATGTACATATGTATGTTCAGTCAAAACAGCGTTAGTTAAACACGAGTCAATGTGATAAATAATTGGTAAATACAAAACCACATAGTTTTATTAGATTCATACAGGTAATAACGCTCGGGGAGTTACGATTTTACGCTACCAGTAACACCAGAAAACAGAATATTCTTCTTCTCATTTGCCGATGGCGATGATGACGTAAGCAAGGGACACCCACGTGACCATCGTGTCTCGGAAGACCATATCTTATATTTATTACATCATGGCTGCGACAACCTGAACCTCCAGTACCAATATTTTTAACAACGACTAAAAATATTTGAATTCGAATAAACTACCTGCAATTCTTCCAGGTCTGTTCCGTTGACCGTCCTCAGCATGTCTTTTAATTCCTTTAGCTCAGGTATACCCAAGGGTTCCGTCGCATTGTTATTCTGTTGTTGGTCGATGGCCGCTTCCACCGCTTGCTTCATGATGGTGAGGAACTCCTTCTGGATCACCTCTAGATCTCTGGTCCCGGAGGTTCTGTAGTGAGGGACCGATTCATCGCAGAGGATCTGAAGCACCATTGTAATTTGGATGGCGAGTATTTTGTACATTGTAGGAATTTTAGTTTGTTATCTAAATGCAGTGTTGTTTTATTTATGTAAGTGTAGTTTTATGCTGCTATTTTTATGTGTCAAAAATAAATTGTTGAAATGATTTTATTTCTTTTCATATTCCAAATTATTATGTATGTAATGTAACATCGCCAACTTCCTGATTTCGTGCCATGCCATTACTGTGAATTTTTCTTGCAAGAAAAATCCTAATCTGCGCCTGATCTCTGGCCACCTGGCTAATTTCCATCGAGACTGGCTGCCGAAGGTTTGGCTAATCCTTTCTGATAGATTTTGTTTTCTTCGGGAATGGTAGATATAAAATTTGGGGAAGGGTTCCGTGGAACATAAAACGAAGTTGTTCTAGCGAGATCTTGGTTTTTATCACTTGAACTGAGCTCAGAAGCGACGTAGGTAGAATTTAACGCATTCACTGCCTTAGCTCAATAGTGCGATCTGCGTTATAAAAATATACGAGCTACACAATCTAAGCAACAGTTTTTAATTATTAATATTTCTCAAAATAATTATTGATACCGTGTCGTAAAGAAGCAATATAAAAAGCGCTTAGAATTGAACCATTCTATTGTCACAAATTAAACAATTCACCTTTTAAGATATTTAACAATTTTCAAAGAAAATTCTTATAAAATAATCATTCATGATGGACCAACCTACATTCTTAATGAGGAAATTTACAATAATACTGTTACTAACAATAAACTAAATTCGTCAATGTATGCCCTTATTTTTCCTCATAACAAAAAATAGCTTTTCGTCTGTGTGACATCTGAAAAGGATAAACTTAAAAAAATTTGGAAAAACACATTTGACGAATGGGTCACAGAACGCTTACACAATGGCCAGTCACCACCTAATTTTATCTTTTGTGCCAGTACCATAATATTTGAATCAATCCAAACGAATGTCTCAGTATACGAGTACCTACATAGGTTAGTTTCATGTCGTAATCGATTTTGTAGGATTTCGGTAACAGTAGCCATTGTATAGGGTCACATACACGTGTCATTCCTCTAATCCACTCGTTACTGATTTAATACCAGAAGCCGTACCTAATCTGGACTTATATAGTTATAGACAAGCTCGGATACTGGTAGCTATCGGTTATCAACGTGTAAAATATGTCTAGTCAGTAAATATCGTTGACATTTTCAACCCCTAAAACTTGAAATTTGACTCGCAACCATCAAAAAGTTGGGCGATTCGCAATTTTTTGATACTTGCAAGTCAAATTTCAGGTTTTGGGGTTGCAAATGTTCAAATTCGAATTAAAATGGTGAATGAAAGACGTAAAATGAATGATTTTCGCGAACTTTAATTTGACTCATGCTAACGAGTAGTAAAAATTTTCACAAATATTCTTTAGGTATTGTATACCTTTGTTTACAAAAAGGTATACATTTCTACAATTGAGTAACTATTATATTAAATATAAAGTTCAATTTAATCACTTACTACGAAAATATTTTTGTACATTTTCAATATGAAGATATAATGTTGGACAATCCATACAGCATCATCAAGCCCCAAGCTAAAAAGAGCTTGTGTGATTGGTACTAGATAACTGAGATAAATAATATTCAATGTTCTGTTTAGCTTTAAAGAAATATTGACATGTATCTAAATTGCATTAAATTTATATTAAGATAGGCAAAATAAACACATTAGACACATAAGTGATATTATAATGTGCTAGTGGTTTCTTTTTCACTTCTTCCACTAGTGGACAAAAAATTGAAGTGAAGAGAATATCAATAACACCTTATTTCTTATTTGATAATAATAACTATGTTTATAGTATACAATTTGACTTGTCTAAGTGCTTATTTTGTAAGCCTAAAGAAATAAAGTTATTGATTCTGATTCTGAATACAATAGATTCCATAGATTTAAGAAATTATATCCAGAACACCCGGAACAAATATTTTCAGATCGTACTTGACTTGTTGTGTGTTCTAGACCGTCCAAGACCAACCAAGACCAACCCATGTTAGGTCTTGGATGGTCTTGAACACTTTTTGACTAATTTGTCCCAAGGCGGAAATCGAACTCGCAACCGCCTTCGCGTGCCGTGCCACATCGGCCCCTTGGTACAAAATAGGCTCACTCTGTTTTCAAATCTTGTTAGCCTCCGACCTCTGTCTTGTTGTTGGTCAGAACAGATTACTTTAGACCTTGATAGATATTAAAATCTTCTTTAAGGTCCCGTCGTCGGAGGAACATTTGCATCTGCCACGGAAGCTTGCGCGTGTCAATCTAGGGCTCCGGGGGCTTAAGGGTTCTGGACACCACCGCTTGGGCACCCAGTATAGACAGCTGGGGCAGTGTACACATTCGAGTTATTCCGTGTTCGTCCTACTGGCTTCGGCCCAAAGTGGACGGAAAATCTAATTCAGAGATGATTTCATTCCACATTCGTCCCACTTTAAGATTTCTTACAGAAAAGTAGCCAAAGTAACTGTCAACACATACCTCTAGTGTCAGTAGTCTTGATTTACCATTATGGTTTGCGTAGGTTTTTTTGACTACATTTATCTCACGCAATATACCAGGAAAGTAGAAATGCATACCAAACATCCAGCCCACTCGCTCATGTCGAAAGAGTCGACTAAGTGAACCCACCAAGGGAATGACAACAGCTTTCTTCTGTGCATTTTTACCTCCTCTCTACGACAACACTGTGATCACCAATACACCTGCCAAGCGTTGCAACTTGCAAAACTCCTGACATCGGGGGAGACTGTGTTGTTGGCATGTTCAACAGTGGACGTTTGTTTGCTGATGCGGCGGTACACATGTACCTACAACACGACACGGGATGGGGCAAAATGAACCTCTTTCAGGGCACCTTTTCTATTGTAGTTCGAATGGTTTTTTTTATGGTCACGGGAAAACTTATTATTGGAGTATATTGAACAAAAACCAGTCGAACCAACATTGTGCGAATAAAAAAAATATATAACGGGCCTAGAAAATAACTTGCAAAGAGAACAAGTTAATCTCATCAGCAACACTTTTCTCAAAGTAACTTAAGAAATCAAACTTACTTTTTCCAATCAAAATATATATAATTCAGAAACAATTTTTATTTTTAAATCATGGTACAATCATTGGACTGGATGAAATTATTTGTGAGCTAGCTACCTAGACGTAAGACCCTGGACCTCTGAGGTCAGAGCGGCATTAGCGAGTTGATTCAAATGACATAATGCTGGTGTTACGCCCACGGCGGGTCTTACACCCTGGGCTGAGGATCGGGTGGCACTGGTGCACGCACGTGACTTTGTTCACACCTCCCGGTCATCATTTTCTATTTACAATAAACTAAAGTTGACATGAGGATTATTAAGATTGCGAAGGATGGGCCAGCACAAAAATGTGCATTCAAATATGGACTTTAATTCGTCAGTTTTTGATGCATTTTAAATTGATGGCATCCGATGACAGCTCGCGGGATACTCGCTTGAAGCTTGCGGTCAGCCATTTTATCACTGTAAAATTATCTAAAGATGGGTATAAGCCCAAATTTGCATGCTAATTTTTGTGGTGTATGATAAAGGTGCTGGATGCATGTCCTTTATTCCTGTAATGAGTTACGTTACGGTGGTTTGATGGTTGATACACATGGTAGAGTTGGCTTCAGTGAAGGTTGGTTGGAGGTAGATTGAGACACTTCGGATTGTTTGTACAAACAACTAACATTTTCAAGAGAATGCAAGTGGTGTATACGGTATACACCATATCGATTAATTCAAGTAAAGTGAAGTAAATCCATACCAATATTATAAACGCGAAAGTTTGTATGTATGTATTTTTGACACTGTTCAACGCAAAAACTACTGAATGGATTTTAATGAAACTTTACAATCATATAGCTTATACCACAGTAGAATAACACATAGGCTTTAATTTATAAAGATACTAGCTGGTGCCCACGACTTCGTCTGTGCAGGATTAGTACTTTGAGTAACTTATTTTCTAGTGCGGGCGGGCGTAGCGGGCAGGTCTGCTGGTAAATTAATGAGACAAGAGTGAATCGATGTCTTCTAGACCTCCGTGATGCACCGTCGTGTCGGCCAAATCATCACTCACCATCAAGTGAGATTGTAGTGAACGAAGGTCTAATTAGGATAAAATTAAGTCCGAAACGCATATGTACTATCAACACGCTACGCCACCCGACGAAACGCTACAGTAGTATGTACGCCGTAGTGTTTGAATCTAATCCTACAATTTTCAATGCCGAGAATCACATTATTAACACGCGACGCGAGGAAACGTCGGGTGTTTACTTAGACAATCTAACGATGTGGTTCTGGACATAGAAACTGTTAAGATTTGATTCAACTCAACACGTATCGCGTGTCGTCGGGTCGCGTGGCGTGTCGATAGTGTGTTTCGGGCATTAGTCTAAACTAAACTAAGAGTTATCAGAAGGTTTAATCTAAACTAAGACTATTTATTTATTTATTTATTTATTAACAAAATCCACAGCACTTAAAATATACATAAACTTATCTTATACATATCGCTAACAGCCAATAGAAGGATTTACATTATTATAATTTGGAAAAATAAGAACGCCGTCACCAAATTCGCCAGTATATAGGTAAGATATAGACACAAAACATTAGACAGTATACATTTTCAGAAACAAAACTATGAAGTAAATATTAAAATAATATTTGACATAATAGACAAGATTACCTATCAATATCTAGTAGATCATCAAGTTACTCCTACTAAACTATTACTCAACTATTATGAACCTAATAAGTAGTACTTTATATTATGTGTTTTATACAAATCAATTATATCCCATACATAAACTTCTATATATGCTAATACATTATATATATTACAATAATAAAACATGATAAATATATAGCCATCGTTAAAAAGAACCTTACGTTATAAATAATTAGAGAAATGAAAACTTTATGAAGCGCTACTTTTATCTGAGAGCAGCTGAAAAATATCACGTTTAAAAGTTTCTTTATTACTAAAGAAAATATCTGTTGAATTAAACATTTTGTTAAAGCTTCTATGAAGCCGAGTGACAGGTGAATATTGTGCATATTTGGTTTTTGTTGACATTACAGCAAAAAGTTTTGTTGTTGTATGTCTGGTCCTGGTCCGTGGTGCATTCAAGCATAGCAATTTAGATAACAAATCGGGACAGTCAATATACCCGTTGCATATACCATGCAGGAAGGACATGTCCGCCATAACTCTACGGTCTTCAAGAGTCGGTAAACGATGATAAGCACATGCTTCTTGATAGTCATTGAAACCCGTGTAGCATCTATAGTTAAGATTTTTTATGAACTTGCTCTGTATACTTTCAAGGCTTTGTATGTAATTTATATAATGAGGGGTCCAAGCAACGGAGCAATACCTTAATATACTCCTTACATAGGAGTAGTAAAGGATTTTTACACAGCCTACGTCGGAGAATGGACGACTTACCCTTAAGATGAACCCAAGACTTTTATATGCTTTATTAACAATAGCATCAATATGTTCTGAAAACATTAATTTTGAGTCCATTATAACGCCGAGGTCCCTTACGGAGTGTACTTTATTAAGTATAGAGTTATTAATTCGGTAGTTAAACTCGATGGGAAGAACTTTTCTAGTAAAAGAGATGTATGAACATGTATTAATATTAACTCCAATACGATTATCGACGAAATACTGGCATAGACTATTAATATCCTCTTGTAGATTCATGCAGTCCAGATGGTTGGTTACCTGCATGTAAATCTTCGTATCATCTGCAAACATTAGGTAACGAGCATGCTTGAAGCATTTACCCACATCATATAGATACGCTGAATACAAAAGTGGACCCAGGATGGAGTGGCACTCCAGAAGGGATGTCAGTAAAGTCGGAACAGTATCCTCCCACAACGACAGCCTGTGAACGGTTGCGCAGGTAAGATTCCATCCACCTTAATAGGTTACCTCTGATTCCG
Source organism: Eupithecia insigniata (assembly GCA_947859395.1). NCBI lineage: Eukaryota > Metazoa > Arthropoda > Insecta > Lepidoptera > Geometridae > Eupithecia > Eupithecia insigniata. Next base: position 327,875 of record OX402019.1, read on the forward strand.
AGCTGATAGAGCTTACGCAGAAGAATGATATGATCTACACGATCAAAGGCTTTCTCAAAGTCTGTGTAGATCACATCAACCTGAGATCCACCATCCATACCCTTAGCTATATGGTCAACAAAAATTCCCAAATTTGTTGCAGTAGAGCCCTTCATAAATCCATGCTGTTCAACTGGGATACACAATGCTATAGCAGGGTATATATGGGCATGCACTACCCTCTCAAACAATTTACTTAAGACGTTAAGTATCGATATAGGACGATAGTTTTCAATAGATGTCCTGAGACCTTTCTTGTGAATCGGGACTATGTAGGCCCTCTTCCAAATATTTGGGAAATAACCATGCTCCAGACATCTATTGAAAATCATCGCTATTGGGGCTGATAACGAATCTGCACAATTAACAAAGAATATTGGTGGGATCCTATCAATTCCAGCTCCTTTACTTATATCAATGCTTTTAATGATTTTACTAATATAATATTTACATACCTGTATATCACTAACATTGTTTAAATTCAAATTGTCATTAACAGGATCAAAATTATAAGTTTGGGATGGATCTGTGAAGTTATTTCCAAAATATTCATTAAACGCAGTACATATGTCGCTCGGGGAACTAACTTCAGTGTTATTATAAGTCATTTGCTGAGGGTAACTGGTGCTGTTCTGTCGTTTTGATTTAATGTACGTCCAAAAGAATTTAGCCTGTGTTTTTATCTTTTGCTGTGAATAGTTTATGTATGACTTATAACATTCAGCCTGTAGAACTTTTTGCCTTTGCCTTAGATCTGCAAAATCAGCATAATCAATCGGATTGTGATGACGCTTCCAGTTACGATGAGCTTTGTACTTTTCTTTTATCAAGTTTATAAGAGCTTTACTGTACCATATGGGATATATATACTTACCTGAGCAACGAACTTGTGGAATAAAAGTATTTATTATGTTTTTTAAGATTGTATAAAATTTTGTTATGACATTTTCTATATCACTATCATCCCTTATAAAGAACCAATCATAATTATGTAAGCATTCATTAATTTCATTATAGTCTGCTCTGTTAAATTGATGTTTCATACGCGAATTAGGCTTTAAAGTTGGAACTAGGATATCACTGATTATAATTGAAAAGGACGGATGTGCAGAATCTTCTTTAACAAAAGGGACCATGGATTTTTTTATAGTAACCGGCATGCTGGAGAATATCAGATCCAAGGTGTTATTACTTTTATTCAAAAGTTTATTGTGCTGGGACAGTCCTATAAAACTTGTTTGGGAGATTAAGCTGGTCGCAGCATTTTGCATGTCTATAGAGCCCTTCTTCACAACTAACGGTTCTTCAAGTTGCCAGTTTAGGCACGGCAAATTAAAATCCCCAGCTATCAAAAAAATATCTCCCTGATGAGCATTACAGAATCGGGATACAAAATCGATAAAAGTATGTGTTCTTGAAGGTAGAAGTGAATTGGGAGGTATATATGCTAGTATAATATGCAGATTATGTGTTGACCCGATTGCTGAAGATGGAATGGTCACAACCATACATTCTACATCTTGTGATTGCCATTCAAGCCTGGCACATGCCTGCAGATGTGGAGCACACAATATCCCTCTAATGTTGCTCGATCGTTACGATAAATAATATACCTGCTGTCGCACAATTCGGAGTCTAAAATACCATCGCAGAGCCATGTTTCGGTTACAAGAATTGCATCCCATTTAGACAATAATAAGTTATTATAAAATTCTAGGGTCTTAGTCCGAAGCCCTCTAACATTTTGATAGAACACCGTAAGTTGTTTCATTGTATCTAACATTGTATATAAAAATTGTATTCAGTTCCCTGAATACAGTAGAATAGTTCGATTAATGATAATAAATTTAGATTATAAAATATGATATTTTTCGCAGCACCCAGATGAAATTCTGTGTAGCATCTTATATACTTACAAAAGTTGTTGTATATTAGTTGTAAGTATATATTAAATATAAAAATTTAAAGTTTGTAATAATTGTGATATAATTCAAAGATAATTACATTAATTAAGTTGATTCCGTAACAATTTGGTAGGAAAGTTGTATATTTGAATGAATAGTTAAGATAAATATTCAATAGTCTAATAGTTGTGAGCGTATAAAATATGTAAGTAAGTATGAAATATCCATCATAAATAGTAATGCATGGGTAGAGTATTTCCGTGTGAATATAAGCACAGAGTAACATTTCATGAGTCATAGAAAATGAGTTTGACATGTACGCATAACTTATTAAATACAAAATATCATTACGTACATCACAGCATAGGTGTAAACATGTTTGGTACACTAAGCACTGCTTATGACTTAGACTATTTTCGCCAGGTCCAAGGGAGAGGCAATGAGAATCGGAGGAGAAGTTTCGTTTTTCGAACAAAAATACGTCAGTTTTTTGTCCATATAAATTTGTAGTTAACTTCTTTAGCCTTGAGTTTAGCAGAACTCAGCAATTGCTTGTTGTCCTTGGTAAAGTGCTCATTTACATAGATTTTAATGGACTCACCTCCGACTCCAATGTCTCTAGCGGTCACGTTCCGGAATTTACGTGCTGCAGCAATTATATTGTCCTTTACAACACGCTGTCTTAGGCGGGCGACGACGGGGCGCGCTCGCGACGCGCTCTCAGCCTGCCGTGGCTGCACTCGGTGAGCGAACTCCACGTCAGATGGCTCGATGAGTACACCGATGTGCTGCGAAAGTCTTAGCACAAGATCCATAGCTGATTCGTTTATATCCTCAGGGATTCCGGCTATCTCTATGTTTTGTAGCCTGGCCCATTGTTGTTGCTTAAGATTTTCTTCTGTCGACCCAATGAACTGGTACTACTACTATGGACTGGTCTTATTTACGGTAATACATTGGACTAGCTTGATTAAAATTAAAGTTTGAATGCTTGTATACATTTTTACGTTCCTCTCGCAAGAAATAAACTACTGAAAACGTCTAGTATACCTAAATAGTTCACGATCGATATTGATGGGCTTTTTCCAGGGAAAGCACAGGCAAAGTTGGGAAGTAGCATACTAACAGCCGGTTTCTCGAACGTTAATCAAATCGCAAATCAGTTGACAAGGCAATTAACTTGACACACTGGTCAAATCAAATCGGATTGCACGAACGATGATTAAACAAAAATTAACTAATCAATGATCATCTTACGATTGTCAAATCAGTGTATATTTTCATATGGTCACACATAATTTAATCATTCCTTCAGTTCAATCCTTCACTCCTAAACTTCAAAAATGTCACATGTTTGCGCTGCGAATCCTTGTTTCTACTTCAACTTCTTTAATGGCACCGCTTGCTTTTTGCTACGATTTGCCAGTGTCTGTGTCAGAGATGGAAATATTATTTATAAGTAGGTATTATGGTGAAGCGAAAGGAGGCCTATACCCAGCAGTGGGTGATCCCAGGCTTATATAACGACTAGTTTGGTGGCATTATGCCTCCGTGCTGAGGGGGTCTCGATTAGGGGAGGTTTGCCTTCAAGTTGTGCCAGACTCGGACCCTGTTCCACTTCTCCCTGAGAAAAAGCCTACTCCAGCCCTGAATCTCCTTGAGGGTCCAGGTGTATTTTCCTCATCAGATTCACTGCTGCTGCTCACAGTTATATCCGAAAGCGACATCCTACAATTTAAGAGGTTATTTTAATTTAGGTACAAGAATTTTTTATTGATAAAACGAGCCATAAGTATTGTGAAATTTAATTAAACCACTTTTGGGCATATTTTTTTATATTAACAAGGTTTAGAACTTAGCAAACGCAGTAAATTGTAGTAATTATTTCAGCTAATTAGAGCAAAATCACCGATTAGTTGATCATTGATTTAACAAGCGCTTGACTAGAGAAAAATGCCTAATTAGCGTTCCAGAAACCCATTTTGATGTTTGACAAGAGATTTGCTTCAATGATTTGACAGACTGGTCAACTAATCTCTGTTCAAAATCATAGTACGTAATCAACGTTCGAGCAACCCAAATGATACTTGATCAGAGATTTGATCATTGATTAGTTAATTATGAAGATGATCTGCGTTCGAGAAACCGGCTGTAAATAATATAGACCCGTCTCAGTTTACCGAGAGTTCTAGTCTATATAAGGTCTATCAAAAAAAATCAGTGGACTTTACATGCTACTTAAACATGTGTAAATATTATATGTAAATTTTTAAAAGCTGGTGCGATTGTCTTTTGCTTTTACTCTCATATAATTATCCATACTGACGTCAGAAATTCACCCCTTCAGTATAGGAATAACAAAAAAAGAATCGCGCCAGTTATTAATAATTTATCTATACCTATTTTTACTTAGCTCTGCTATAATGGATGATTTAAATAATTAAGTAAAAATGCGTTTATTTTGTTAACCAAAACATTGCGCGCGCCCAACGACTACGTGGGCGCACGTCGCCGCCCCGCCATGCTTGAGATGCCCAAATGTAGGACCAAGTTACTTAAGTTTGCCCCCATGTCATTCGTTATATATTTACTTAATATCCTGTCCGTCAACAGCGTGGACATATTTTACCAAAACCTGCCGAAAGTCTTAGAAATGGCACAGGTGGTTATTGAAACTAAATGTATATAATGTTTAAATGTATTCAGATAATTCCTATAGTATCTGAACCTTACAATTAGATTAGGTAATTATTATACAATGTAACCTAGATATAGCATCGCATTAGGGCTCAAAAAAAACCTGTAATGATGTTGTTTCTAAATAAAAATAAATAAATAAATATGTACATAGCAAAGGTAAAGACAAAGGTAACAATTACGGTGCCAAAAATGGTACGTCATGAGGATGTATTCCGAGTTACCGCTGGTCTCGGTTCCGTGGAGGCCAGAATGAAGCGCGTGTGTCGTTGCGCAACGTTCACTTATACAAATACAAATAAAAACATATTCAAATAATACAATGAAAAATCTACGTATGACTACATTTGTACGCACTGCTACGGTACGCTCCCTGCCAACCACCCCGCAGCGCCGCCGCCACCAGACAGCAATTCTTAGATAATTGCATTCAGAAGGCGAGGGTGTGGTAATTTGCCGATTGACTTATTGAATTGTTCGTTTGTTTGTTGTGTGAGCGACAATCGACGAATAACGGAAATTGAGTAATAGGACGCGCACTTTGTTTACATTGAAGCAGCGGTGAGTTGGGACCTGGGACTTTTTTCTCTTGATATTAAATAAATTATTAATTTTGCTGGAAAACTCACACAGCATCATCTAACAGCAAGCTAAGTAGCGCTTGTGCTATGGTACTACATAAATATACTTAATAAAATAAAAATACATGTAGATAGATATTTTTTATTATAATATATATAATATAAATAAATATATATAAATCGAAACAATACGTAATAGTCAACACAGCCTACTACATGCTCCAAAATTACACTTGCCAGGACCATATACGATCTGGCCTTTTTTTGATAAATTTTTGCTTTCCACTGGAAATGCAGCCTTCATAAAAATTATATTCTTAACATCTAAAGCAGGTAAGTCTCTTAAAAAGTTTTATTTAATTGGAAACCTATGTTAGTCCTCTACTCCTGCGCAAAGGCAAAGTTTTCACAAGTCATAGATAGTGGTTTATAGATTATTGATAAACTTCTATGAAAATAATGGCGATTGCGAGCGAACTTTTCATTAAATCTTCTCGCGCTCACCATAAATGTATGTGAAGTTTATATAATAATACAAAAGAAGCCATAACCTAAATACAATTTTTGACAACCCCGAAAGTAAAATTCAGATTTTCTGTTTATTTGTTTAAAGTCCCCAGTTCCCGTGGTCCCATAGCGCAGTCTTTGTCCGCGCGACGCGTCGGCTGAGAGGAAATGAAAAATTCCGAGAGTGAGTTGTTTATATTAACTCGGAATAAAGGCGCCATTTGTCTCACAGAGAGCCATTCGTCAAGGACGAACGAGGACGTAAACTTAGACAAATTATTATCCTAGACCACTGGTAAACGGAATTGCTTCATGTGCATGTTCTTGCTTGCGATTGTATTACCATACGGAACGTGTAGGTTACTAGAATCTTTTCATCCTATTCAGATGTCTAGGATAATAAATATATACTTACGTTCATGTCAAGGAAATTTACAATCATTAGAATCATTTTATTCGGTTGTTCCTTGTTGTTACAAAGGTTCTTGAGGGTGATTAAGAAGTAGGTATAGTATCATTCATGAACTCCGCTGGAATGCTGTATGCTCAGCAGTGGACGTATTGCGTGCTGATAAATAGATCTGGTATTTTTATACGATTAAAGATTTACCATTCACGCATGTTTTTCTTCAAGAGATTTCCCCTTAACCAGCCTGTGTAGGTACTCAATTAAATATTACTTCTGCTTATCTGGTCTTTGATTGATCACTTCAACTTTATTGGAACACATCTTCAGTGTGATGACGGTATCAGACGGTACTTATTTTAATAAAACCTTTTAAATTATTTTGTGTTACACTGTAAACTTCATATTATAAAAAAAATAAGGTCCGAAGTTACAACTGATTTTTTTTGTAGAATATACAAATATTTACGACCTACTCACTTAACCTTGACATCATTGTACGACAGCAATAAAATACAGAACACCAATACATAAATGCAGTTCCCCATTCCATCGCGAGAACCGAACTAGTTACATCCTACGTGTTAGGCAATACAACACTACACTGCGAGGGTCGTCGTCTAAATCAAACTCAAGCCCCACACTGCCGATAATCCTCCACCCCACCCTGGGCGACCTATTAAATCAAACCTTCGAATTAAAAACAAAAGGTTCCACCATTGAATTCGGATAATAAATGAAAAACAAATGTTTTTTGGGGTCCGTACCTGGCTTGTGAAGACCTAGGCGGACCGCGCCATCTATAAATAACCTCCCAAACAACAATTCTGGAATTATTTGGGGACAACAAATATATTATGGGAGTTAACAGAGTATAATATAATGCATACGATTTTATAAGTTCAATAAAATTCCATAATTTTATGATGAATGTTTTATAACAAAAACATAGCTTGCCCTTTCGTTCGGTCCTTTCCTTTCATGTGTAATGTATGGCATACACGTGTAACATAATATGAGTAAACAAGAACATACTGGACTGTTCTGAGTATTAAAGATAGCGCGGGCGAGCATTCGGCTCGGGGTGTAGGACTGAGTGGACGTGCGTGTATGAACGAAATCTGTCTTTTCTTAGCATTTGATAGCATAGCAACCCTAACCTGGTACAAATACGTAGAGCGGAAACTCCCGCCCAGACCGGCTGAAGGTCGCGGCTACACGTTAAACAGAATACTCAGTCTATCTTAGTCGGGCTGTCGGCGATGCCCGTGAGCCCGACTGAGATAGACTGAGTATTTTGTCACGACCTTGAGCCGGTCCGGGGCGGAAATTTCCGCTCTACGTATGTTCTTGTCTACTCATATGCCTAGTATGTTTGCGAGAGCGTGTTATGATTTAGTTTACAAACCTGTTGTATACTGTGATTCTTTATACAACACCTGCTCGGAAAGTTGCCTATTCCTTTTCCAAATATAAGATAGAAAGTAAGTCATTGCAGGCGTATAGGAATCCGGGAGGAAAAACTCTATGGAATTTCATTTCATTTCATCACTCGTTTTAGCGGGAGAGAAAACTATGGAAATCCATTTCTAACGTGTTATTTTAGTTTATTTCCTAAAAGATCGGCCGGTAGATATGATTATTTTCATAATAGGTCAAACGACAAAAAGTTTTTACCCCAAGTCCGCTTGCCTCTTCCGGTTTCCGAACAATATTTAGAAAAAAGAACCCAATGATAAAGGCTGGCGCGGGAAGTTCTTCTAATTTTGATTTTGGTGTAGGCAATATTATTAATTCTACAGAATGTCGTCGAGTGGTAGTGAAAGTTTTATGACACCGCCAGAAATAAAATATTTATTCTGCTTTTTATTTTCCTCAAAGGTGTAGTATAAAGCACTATGTATCACTCGGCAGAAAGTGCGATTCCTACCTCGTGTGTCTTAAGGCAAAAATGACACACTCGATAGGAATCAGGCACGTTCTCGCCTAGGTGTACAATGTACTATTGTTAAGATTTCTTTGTTGAGAGACTTTTTCCTCGTGATTTCTTCAAATGCTGATCCTGATACTGAAGTGTCATCTCAGAGCCGGTTTAAACAGTGTTGCTAGTAAACATTTTGACAAACTTTTTCCAAAAACGGCTTCTTGTATCGTCTTCTATCACTTGTGGTAAGTTATGGTATGCATCTGCAAAGGACAATGTGTCCGTGAATTCGATCAGTCATGTAGTTCCCATAACACTAGCTCTATTTACATAGCTTGGAACCAGATGATGCTGTGTGGATTGTCCAGTATTATTTATTTATTTTCAATTTGATCTCATGGCTCAACCATTTATCTCTTGTGTGATCTGTAGAAGAAAATTATCGAAAATGGAAAATTAATGGAATACTATGAAACGTTGATATATGTAGCTTGTTGTCCTATCCTACTAATATTATAAATGTGAAAGTTTGTATGGATGAATGTATGGATGTATGAATATTTGTTACTCTTTCACGCAAAAACTACTGAACTGATTAGGCTGAAATTTGGTATGGGTATAGTTTGGGACCTGGAATAACATATAGCTACTATCCCGATAAAACGCCGGCAGCAGCTAGTAGGTACATAATGCTATATCTTATAGTCTGGCCAAACTGATGATACAATGTTTGTAAACATTAACAAAGCAAGATAATACATAACCAAAAATCACTTACTTGTTGTATTTATATTACCTCTGCGATAACCAATCTAACTACCAAGTATGGTGATTATGGGAAAGTCCCTCGTTTTTCATGTTTAAGACTGTACGTAATACGTGTGGTGATGAGACAGTCACGGCCGTGGACGTGATCCAGGGTAGGTACATGCATCTAGCCTGCAACTAAGCAAAATGTGGTGGACAATGTCCTACTTTATTTGATTTAATGCAATACAAATGTAACATCTTTGAATCCCTGCAATGCAGTTATTTGTGTCTAAACACGGCACCGTTTGATTTCATATTATTTATTATTGCATTATATTTCGATCATCTAACCAAATAGTTAGCAATCTAATGCTGTGCTAATTTTGATAATAGATTTAGATTTGCGTCAAACCGGGTTGTTAACAATTAACGAATGCTAAACACGCTTCGCAAATGTCAGGGATTAGGGTAGTGTACCTGTAAATGGGCTATATGGAGATTTACAATTTCAAATAATATTTTAAAGAAGGTTAGTAAATTTGTTTGTTTTGAGTTTTCTCTTGCACCAATTTCTAAATTTCTTCTCCCAAAAGATAGTTGATGTGTAGCCAGTATCCAGATTGTAGAGAAAAAGTAAACCAAAACCAAATTTCTGTTAATCTACGGTGAAAATATAATTATGGAGAAAATTCTAATATAGGGAATCTATATCATTTATTAAATAAGTAGTAGTATTTATAGGTAACACATATCAAGCATACACCTTCGGTATATTTGAAAACATCAAACACCTTACTGAAGCAAGATTTATACTGGACCACGGATTTTTTATTTGCCTATCAAAATGTATGTGGCGTCGTACTGGGAAGGCGTCTAGCAGACGGGGGCTGACATGCTGATGATGATTTTACAAAGTCAATAATTATTCTAGCTCCAACTCTTCTACTTTGCTGCAGTATAATAAAAGTAATCACAGTAATTCCCAGTATCACTGTATGTATGTCGTCAGGTCCGGTCGTGCGTGGCGCCACCCTACACGGTGCCCATATTTAGTTGTGTGCTATTCGCTGCGTTATTTGAATGCCGTTATTTGCGGCGTTGGTTGCAGGTGGACCAGGGAGGGGGGCCACTGAAATTATGTTGTTTGATATCGATGAAATGCATGTCGATAGAGAACCTCAGTCTGCCGACCAAGGTCAGCCACGAATGACTCATATTGCATAATTACAAAAATGTGACCTCACGGGTCTTACGCGAATCAAGGGCTTGCCGACATTTGCGACACAAAATATTCGGACACTCTGTCCGAAATGTCACATTAAATTTTTAATAAATTATTTACTGACATTTCGGACACCATCAAAATATTGAAGTTGTTTTGTACAATCAGTTACAAAAGTTTAAAGAAATATTATATTACGTTTACGTGTTACCAAAACTGAGTATTTTAAGATAAGAGATAATAATGATAGTCATTATCATAACATGTCCATAATCATAACCTAATCATTGAACATACAATATTTTTTAGCCGAGCATTTTGTATACAAACCTAAATGTTCACAAATACAAATGCTACCCATGAATGAAAAATCTTGTGTTGTTGAACCTGTGGAAATATTTCTTTAGTCAAATGATTTTTGGACTCTTCTATGGGACTAGATTGCAACAGTTTCTTCCTCTATTTTCCTCTTTAATATTCATTGGACGGACATATGTACATATATAATATTCATACCAATCCGAATATTCTACTACAGTCTAGACTTCCGTCAACAAGTTTGGATTATGCTCCTTAGCAGGGTTTTGACAGATAGCAACAATATTTTTCTCGATACATGCACGTGTAATTTCATCGACTTTTCACAACACTAGGACATTTCAATAATTAAACAGTGATAGGGGCTGCGGCCGCGGCATCGTACTCTAACACTGTAGGTATACCTACCACTATACCTATACCTAACGTCAAATTACATAGGTATTACGGTATTACCTAACCACATGCCTGCAGCAATACCTAACGGACGTGCGGTGGTTGTTTAGTTATAGTGCAAATGCCTTCAAACAGTAAATAATTATAGCTCAGAAGAAAATACAGGGTAGGAATTTTTGAACAGAGCAGTACCACTGTAGCTACAGAAATATGGTCTTAGGAGACTATCCATACTAAAAAAGAAACATTCTCACTAATATATAGATTAAAAAAATTAAATACATTATGCATTGAAATGGGCATTTAACACGAAATATTTTTTGATGCCATTCGATCCCGCTTCTAATACTGATCAAGAACTTTTATCGGGCCGACTGACCTAAAAATTATCCTAAAAATCAGTTTTTTGTTATTGCACTACTTATCTATTTGAGATCTTTCTGATTATTTAATTCCGACAGGTAATTATCAATCTCGATAACCTACTTAGCCACAGATTATATAATACTACTTAGCTATATTTATTTATTAAGTGCAGTTGTGTTTTTCTATATACGACTTTCTTTGAATAAATTTAATTTATTTATTGAGTGAAAATTTTGACTTGTCTACAACACATTGTACATATATTGAAAATGGCTGAAGTATAGCACACTCGCCGAGGCCCGTATTAAGAAATCTTCCTCAGTCATCGATTTGCTAAAGTAACGCTTTTTTACATGGCATATACGTTGCGTTCTTTAAGCACAGATTGATGACTGAGGAAGCTTTCACAATACGAGCCTAAGAATCATTAAAAATTACGATGGCACAACGAAACCTGACGAAACTGTAGCTGGTAGTGGTGGTCCCTTATGAAAGCTCGCTTACACCAAATTCGACTTTACATACTTATACCATAAGCATTATTTTACTTTAAATAATTTATAGCTACACCCAGCTCCCGCCGTAGACAGGCTGTCATGTCAGCCCGAGAGCCGGTACAAAGGCCTACGTTATGTCTACGTCTACGTCATCTCACGTCACGGCGTGACGTCACTCCTCGGACTGAACTGTGCTAACATTATAGTTATTAATTCTAGTTTTAGTAGAGGCGTTATGGTATACTACTAACTCGGATTTGGATTGTTGAATTTAACTAACATTTTAGTAAATAAATTTACATTGTGGTTTTATTTTAATGTTAATCATTGTGTTTGGGATTGGTTTGGCGTAGTGTAGTAGGCGGAGACGGAGAAGCTGGAAGATGCTGCTGGTTTGATTCTCATAGTTGGACAAGTAAGTGTAGTAATGAATACGAGTAAACTTGAAAGTCATTACGGCCAGAGAAATAGTAGGATATATCTAAATTCATCATAATCATCATCAGCCTTATAGTACATAGACGGCCTCCCCGATAGCGTCCTATCTCCAGCTGCATCCAACATCCGACTGCAGATATTCCCACGTCATCATACCACCTTGTTGGGGGGGCTACAATACAATGGATAGATAGATAGATAATACTTTATTGCACACTTATCAAAACAGTTTACAAAAAATTTGAAACAATAAAGAAATGTGACAATTGGCGGTCTTATCGCTCACGAGCGATCTCTACCAGACAATCTTGAACGTCCTATACGGCCTTAAATAATAGCCTTAAATAATAAGGTGCCTTGAATTATGGTTGTCTGGTAGAAATCTCTGCAAGGGATAAGACCGCCAATTGCAGGATACGGTAATTAGATTTTAAGAACCTCCTGTACTTACTATACTGTAATTTTTCCTGCAATAAAGCTTTTTTTTTATTTATTTATTTATACTACTGCCGAGTCGTTTTTACTTTTAAAGTTTGCTATGACAGCAAATGGAAATATAAAAACTAGGACCGTGTGGTACTGAGGCTCTGCGGGTTTAGAAATAATTATCAGAGCGTCTGGTCGAAGCGACGCGTCAGTGTTCTTTAGTGAAATAACATAGGCATTGTGGACCGCTATTTGTGGCGTCGCCGTCGTATGGGGGAGGCCTATGTCCAGCAGTGGATGTGTATGAGCTCATATGAAGAACATAGGCATAAAAATTATTGTCACTCATAACATTTTAAGCACAAAGGTGAGCTCTACATAGAGTTATTTATAGAAACCTATTGAAAAGGTTCCACTTCAATCCTTTGAATATAACCTACTCACGCTTGACCGACCCTGCCCTTCGGTCAAGCAGCGCAGTGCTTAAACAATACAGACAAACTTTTCTAACTACATGTATATTATCTGAGTACTTGTGTATTCGGTCAGCTGATTTCAGCCCTTTGTAATGTTACGAGCAATATGTTTGGGTTGAACAGGTTTTGAATCAGTCTCGTATTTGATAAAAGTGTATTAATCTAATTATCTCACAAAGGTATGATAATAAAAAACCTACATTTGTACATTTTCCGGTAATAACAGGTTTAAAAACATTCTATCTCAAAAAGAAAGAAAACTCTAGTAATTCATTAAAACTTTCGTATCTAGCGAAGCCTTACCATTTAAAGTTAAAAAAATCACGACAACTTAATATTAAACTTTTTCAAATATTTTTTTTATAAAAAAATGGTGTACCTCTGCCCTCTTTATGAATACTGCAATAACTAGCATTAGTTACCGCACTAGTTATTGCACTTTTCATAAGGAGCCCAGAATTGACATCCTGGCTACAAAATCATCCGTACGTACACATGATATCTCTACATTATACAGTATCTTCACGTGCAAGCGGGAGAGATAGAGTCGTGAAACCGGTTTAGAGCGGTTTTTACTGCACCGATCTGACTTTCATGAAGCTGTGATTGCCAGCGGGATTGGAAAGGGCTGATAGCCCTTATTGCTGGCCTTGATAAGGAATAGATATTGTCTCACACTTGGTTCACTAAATTACAAAACAATTCAATCAGATTAGTTTTTTTTTCTGACGCCATCTGTGGCACGGTTGGCGAAGGTCCGGCTGCGACGCAGAAAGTTGCAGGTTTGATTCCCGCCTCGCAAAATTACTTAGCACCTTTAGCTTTTGCCAAACCATTTCATTTTCCGGAATCAGCAGCCCTTTTTTATGGCAGCAGAAGTTTTTCTTCGCGTAAAATAAACAAATATTCAAAACAAATTTGCACCCCTTTGGTCCCGAAACTCAGTCCATGCTTATGAAAGTCAAAGGTAAATCTTGGAGGACCTCTGGTGCACATAATTGGAAAACTTTTGAACCAACTTGGAATGTCTGATCTTATCTATATTTTTGTGAATTTATCTTCAGAGAAAATGGGACTAAAATATTATGGTTCCTTTCTGATCATTTGTACTAGCTCCTGTCCATGGCTTCACTCACGTGATTAGCACAGGTCTTTGATCTGTATTGAAGTTATCTTAAAGAACTCATCTGGAATGCCATAAGTCGCATAAATAAAAATTAGCCTTGAAAATTACAGCTACTCTCATACTGTTCCATTTCTGTAATTTTTAATCCCAATATTTAACTACGTGACTTATACCATAACAAACTTAATTCTTTACTTTACTAAGCCGACTCATACGTTTATGTAAATTTTGCTGAGGCGAACGTCAACGTAAATGTCTACTCTCACTTAGCCCTTTGGCAATGAAATTCACAATAACCTGTCTACTAACTTTTTACTTCACATAATAATGTGCAATCAACTCTCCACTGTACTGTAGCAATTTACGTAACATAGATATATATTTTTCCCAATTAGTAAAACCGCTCCTAAATAAATACCATAGAATCCGTCACGACACGACACTATCGTCTAAGCGAACTTGCCAAATCTATAAATGAAATATCTTTACTAACAAAAGAAATTACAATCATTAGGATAGTAACAAATTAGGGTGTATTGTTATTTGGACCCACAGTTTCTCACCACGAATATAAAATTGTTATTTCGACCCAAAATATATCGTGAACTCAACCCACGATGAACAAAAATAATATTTTTTGGCATTTTTGCCCTAAAAGTATTGTTGTTTCAACCCACTTCCAGAATACTGTCCCCACAGAACTAGGATAGAACTGTCCTACTCTATGTTTGTAGGTACAGTCAGCAACGAAAATCGCTGAACACTAATCGATTAGAGTCAAAGTAAAAGTCAAAGTTTCTTTATTTCCGTAAATACAATAAATGTACACTTAGAAAAGGTCAAATTCTAGAACTAGTATTCAGCAGTATAAACAATTGAGCTAACTGCAGACTGTTACAAACAATCTATAGGTAACTCAAATGATCCATATCAATACCAGTCGGCCCCAATTGGGTAAAGTGCATTAGCAATATTTATTCAGGACTAGCAACCCGCCCCGGCCTCGCACGGTGGCAATGCTAATACTAAATTATACATATAAACCTTCCTCTTGAATCATTCTATTAAAAAAATCATTAACATCCGTTGCCTTTTTTTAAAGATGTAAGCATACATTGGAACAGACAGACAGCGGGAAGCGACTTTGTTTTATACTATGTAGTGATAGTGATAAGCACGTGCAAAGTCACGGGCAGACCCAGTACTGCCGTACTGTTATAATGAGTAGCCGAGGGTTACTGTAGCCCTGCACCAGGAGCGAGTTAGACGAACTTTTAACAAGCATGTTGTATATATAATGTTAGGTGCCATTATTTTTACGCTCCTCTAAGCTGTTATAACGAGATTCCATTTCAATATGTTTTCCGTTTTGGTGCACAGAAATAGAGGAGGTAGACTAATGTCTTCCCGTGGATTCTCTTGTCCAGTTATATTTTATCGGTCTCTATACATTATAATCATCAGCATATACGTCCACTGCTGAACATAGGCCTCCCGCTTGTGAAGCCACTACTATCGGTCTCTTCGATTTTCCAATAATATACTCAACATCCTCTGATATACAATACATGGATTGGAATTTGGATAACTTTTTTAAACGCTATTTTATTCAGCGAGGAACAAAATCTAACCAGCAAGGAACATTTGATTTTTCAAAAATTACTATGTAACTAGTAATGTTTGAAAAACCTGAAACCTTTTCCTCCGCAAACAACCTATCCTTCTATAATAGTAGTTTGTGCACGCGGTTTCGCATGCTTTGCTTCTATTCTATCCAATGGGAACTGATTTATGGGATGAAAAGCCCATGTTTTATTTCAGGTATGCAAAATGCTATGCAAAATTTCAGCACGAACCGTTCAGTACTTTTGGTGTGAAGAAGTAACAAATATACATTCCATTTATCTATCCATCCAAACTTTAGCATATTTAATATTAGAGTGATTCAGTAAAAACTCCTTTAAAATGATCCATTATGTACATACACAGGTCTTGTGGTGTGTGTTTCACCATAATGTATTTGTACGATTAAAAGCAGCCTCCATAATAGACCAATCACAGGCTGCCTGTCCTCGACGCTGGCCTGTGATTGGCTGAAGAGGAGAGGCGTGTGCGCACTGCCATTGTCATTAGTTGACGCTTAACTTTTATATTTGGCAAATTGATTGGGAATTGTTTAGTTGCCACCCACTGAAATTAACAAAAGACTTGTTGCAGGTGATATAGGAATTCAGTAAAACCGGAGGTTTGTACCATTAATGGTATGATTTATATTAATGTTTAAATATTATATGCAAGAGATGGTATATGCATTACTGCAAAAAAGTTGAGCGTGAAACCAATAAATAATTTCAAAAAATTATCTGAGCGCCTGGTCGAAGCTACGCGTGACCCGAGTGCTGGTGAGTATCTGGCGCAGCGCATTAGCATTGCCATACAGCGGGGCAATGCAGCCAGCGTCTTGGGGACGGACGCTTCCGACTGGTATTGATATGGACCAGTTGAGCTATCCGTAGATTGTTTGCAACAGTCTGCAGTTAGCTCAATTGTTTCAATTGTAAATACTAGTATAATTTGTTCATATTATTTGATTGATATTTTCTTTGTCAATAAATAATGCTGTACAATTCCCACAGCAACATCTAGCCACAAAGTACGCAAAGCTTGTGTTATACATTATGATATACTGAGATATTTTTTTTATTGAAAACACCCATATCACCCAAAACACCTTGAACAATATCGTTGCTGCAGATAGTACAAACACTTGTCACGACTAAATTAAATGGTTTGAAAAAACAAAATAGGAATGGTATTTGGCCAGATGTAAGAAAGTTTTGACAAAATAAGTGATTTCGATTTTTTTGCGATCTTATTTTCTTTTTCGATCGCGAATGCAGCCAGAGTCATAGGAACTCTTCTGTTTTCTATTGATTATGGATCAGTTGAGTACTTCAAGATTGTTTGCTCTAGTGTAGTTACCGCAACTGTTATTTGTGTCTATCTTTAAATTGTATTGTTTCCTTTATTATTATAATATTATTTGAATACTAAATAGGAGGTACCTAATTACCTATTTTGTCGAATTACCTATGTACCTACTTCAAATTATGAATTAATTTTGTTCCAAACACAACATCAAAACAAGGTTACCAGCAATGGCTTCCTATTACCTCGCTATTTACTTCTTTTATGCGAGTTCCTCAAAAGCAAAACCATGTGACCATTTGAACAAAAGCATCTATTTGTTCGAAATTGTGTAATGGTTGAACTTCATACATTCACTGGACATCGCCTGATTGACTGTTAGAAGCCGATCACAATATATAAAATTAATATTTATTTTTGTAGTTTTTATTTGTGTTTATTTAGTAATCCTAAAGAAATAAAGTTATTGAAATCTGAAACCTTTCTAAGGTTAAAATCTCACCTGATGGAAAGTGACGATGTGGCCGACGGTGTATCACGTAGGTCTAGAACACACCTACTCGCTCTTATCTTGAAAAGACCCAGGTTGTAATTGGTTGGAAAAACAGAAGCAGGCAGCGAGTTTAATTTCTTAGCGGTGCGAATGATGAAGGTGGTGGAAAACTGCTTAGTACGAGTGGATGGTATATCCACCAGATACGGATGATATTCAGAAATTTATTTAACAACCAAAATCTTTTGGAATAACTCATGAATGCATTTATTGAAAGAAGTTGCCTGACGCAAAGATATATTAAAATTATCTTTTAGGAGTATAAAATAAGCACTTAGACTAAACAAATCAAATTTTGAGCTAAAACAGTTTTATAGTAGAAAATATGACTTGTCTAAGTGCTTATTGTGTAAGCCTAAAGAAATAAAATTATTAAATCTGAACTTTACAAACAGTTTTTATTATCAAATATGAAATAAGGTGTCATTGATTTCCCTTAAATTAATTTTTTTCTCGTGGAAGAAGTGGAAAAGAAACCACCACTACTAGTGGTTTCTACATTTTTAACACTTTAGTGGCAAATGCCACATGACATGTTAGTTTTTTCTATCTGAATCTGAATATTATATAATATAATCGAATACCTATCGATAGAGCTCACTACATTGTACCTACCTATACTATATCTAAAATCTTAAAAGATGCTATTCATACATTCAGGATGCTCTATCACCGCGAACATTTCCTGTAATGTAACATGATTGCCGCTCTGTCTGACATTGCACAAAGAACTGATTCGTCTGCAGCAGAATGCTCAAAATCGAATCTCGTGCGATGGTCACCAGTGGATGTATGTGGTGATAAGGAGGGAAGGGAAGGAGTTATAAGAGCAGGTATGGTGTTCAACTTCTGTAGTAGGTACAGCAAGCTTCGCCCGGGGCGCTGCGACGGCCCACCGCCGCCACAGCGATGAATATTCATCCGCGGACAGAAATCAACGATTATCGCTTTTTGTTTCAATCTGCATATTCTTTAACTTCCGTAAGTGGATGCTGATTGGTTAATAGCCTGCTGGTGGGGCGGGGGAAACGATAATGACAACAATTCTAGGAATGTTGTAGTTGTTCCGATTTATTTTTGTTGTTGTTGGTGTTTCCATGAAATATCACTTTGATGTCAGCAGAAAAAAGCAATTTACTTATTTAATTTTAATTTATTTCTTCTGAAATACGTACGTAGTAGGTACCTTATTGTAGGTTATAGCCAGTTCAAAACGGCTGAATGACACCTTATCAATTTGCGAGAAGAAGAAGCTTTTATTAAGTGCTTTGGAAGACAAATCCAACGAACTCAAACTCGAGGCGACGTAACCCCTCGTTTACTTGTTTCGTTTAGGAGTTCCTGGCTGTCTCCATCAACATACCAGCTCGATGGTACCATTACATAGCATTATCACCGAACTTACTTATCATAATCGTCATCATCAACCTATATTAGTCCACTGCTGGACATAGGCCTCCCCTAATAAGCGCCATAATAGCGCTCTGTCTTCAGCTTGACGCATCCAGCATCTGCCTGCAGTCTTTCGCAGATCGTCATCCCACCTGCCCGGAGGGCATCCACACTACGTTTGCCGAGTCACGGTCTCCACTCAAGAACACGTTTACCCCAGCGGCTGTCGGTTCTTCGTGAGATATGGCTGGCCCACTGCCACTTCAGCTTGCTAATTCTTTGAGCTATGTCGATAACTTCGGTTCTCTGTCGGATGTATTCGTTACGAATCCTGTCCTTCAGAAAGACTCCGCCTCCCGCCGACTCATAGCTCTTTCCATAGCTCGCTGAGCGACTTTGAACTGGTGGACCAGCCCTACCGTGAGTGTCCACGTCTCAGCTCCATACGTCATGACGGGTAGGACGCACTGATAGAAAACTTTAGTTTTCAAACATTGTGGTATGGACGACGAGAAGACTCGACGTAGTTTCCCAAAAGCTGCCCAGTTCGGAACTTACTAAGGATGCCAAATTTCAGCTCAATCGGTTGAGGGAGACTAGTCTAACATCCACTGCAAGATTTGTCCTACACACACTAATATGGCAAACTAAATAAACTTATCGTATTTTTCCTCTTTAAATCAATGTCAATAGTATGGTATGAACGGAAGGAGCTGAAGGTTCAGATAATATCACAATCGATAATGACTTTGACCTCGTTCAGGACGAACTAGTTCAGGACATCAAATAGTATAATTTAACTATTTACGGGTATTTATCGTACAAAATTGAAAATCAATTGTAGATAAACGCGATAAATGCCTGTGAATAGTTAAATTACAATAATTATGTTTTGACGGCGACCATATTTTTTGACCGACACTAAAACAAGGAGGAAGTTTATATATTCGGCTGTATGTGATTTTTAGGTACCTATGTTCGTCGATTACTCTGTCAATTTCTAGTCCGATTTTGATGATTCTTATGCTATGGTATAGAGAATGAATAATAGCATAAAAAATATTTCTGACAGATGGAGGACTGCATTATCCCAAAAACATGTAAATATTAAGGAATTTGAAGACAATTTTTTGTTATTTCAAAACTTTAAAATTATTTTCAAAACTGCTAAAAAAAATACTGCTCCTTTTATTAGTTTTGATTGGCAAACATTTGAAAGCAATACCGAGTCGACTCCTATTCAAAACATTCAGACAAATTATAAGTACATATGTATATGTTGAATTCCGAGATGGAGGAATTTGAACCAATGGCCTTATAACTAAAGACAGAAATAGTTGTATTGTAAACAAAGTACAACATTTTATTTTATAACCTCGTTAAATATGACTGGCCACCGGCAAGGGCACACTGATACATATTTATGCATGTTGAACATCCGTGGTGTAGGTTCTCTTCCGTTGAGGAGTTCGGCTGGATTCGAAACTGTCTCGGTTATTCATAGTTTATTAGTATATGCCACTGATATTTTCAAAGATATCTGTACAAAACGTGTTCGATTCCGGCCTCATGACTTACATTATGTTCGTATGATTGATATGTTCTGGGTATTTTCTTTGTACATTATAATGAAAAATATCTATCTATGTAATATATTGTATTATGTATATTATTATATATCAGTGATCTAGTCAACGTAACATCTACCCAAAACAAAAGCTCTGCTTTAGCTTGGGGCTAGATGATGCTGTATGGATTGGGCAGCATTATTTTATTTTATGTCAGTTTTATATAACAAACTTACGTAAAACGCCGTCTTTTCAGTTATCGAACTTATTCTCAACAATTATTTTGAATGCCTATTAGTTATTAGTCTTATCTTAACTTTGGCGAATACCAAACGAAAAGGTGGCTCTATCGTTGCTAGAGAGAGACAGACAACCTCTGTCTCGTGAGCACCTGCAGTCGCATGTCGGGACTCGACAGGTGTCGGGAGCCGTTGGAAGGACGGAGTAGTAGTATCAGGATTCAACAGCTTAAGTATGAACAAACAAATTAAACAAAACTTATCAGAGCGTCATCGTCGCGTCGCGTCGTATGGTCGATGCGATGCGTGACCCGAGAACCCGCGGCTTCATACGTTTTTCTCGGTTATTTGTTTTTATATAGCTGACCCAAACTTAGGAATATTCTACGAATTAAAATAATGTTATTTATAATTTATCGTGGAAATTCTTTAGCAGACTGTTTTTTGAAAATAATCTTTGTTTTCATGTTTCTAAAATGTTAAATATTATTTTATTTTAATATAAACAGTAAGACTAGACTGAGAATTTATAAAGTACTCTATTGCATTGGGTAATAATAGTTGTACATGTTTATAAAGATATTATGGTAATTCATAGAATATTCCTAAAGAAGCGAACAAGAAACCTTTAACTTGCTAGGTTGTTCGTTTTCGAGTTGGAGCAAAACTCGTCCCAATCTTTTTTATTATCATTATAATCTGATATTTTGTAGTAAGCCTTTCTACGAAGGATATTTTTTGTCATTTTATTTGAATTAATTCATTTAATTTTTGTAACTCATTTCGAGTTTTTTGTAAAAGCGTATACATCGCTCTTTAAAAAATTCATTAATCTTGTATAGATACTAAAGTCAAGATGTGTGTCAATATACCAAGTCGTAGTTAGTTAAGCAAGAGTTTATTTCATAGCAAATGCTTTACTACACGGCTGCAACACTTCGTATTAGCTAGTTATACATATATGTATTATTACGTACAAGTAAAATACATAAAATACAAGAAACAACATAAAACCGATGTCGGTAGTTACTAAGCAATAAGAACAGTTTGCAAAATGATTGTTTTGATTATGTAGTAATAACTAAATAGTCAAAACGAAAATTCCACTATGTTGCTTTCACTCTACCCCCGTCCCATAGCTAGTTGACAACTCTCTAAGAATCCAAAGGCACAGATGTCGGGCGCGTGCGGTCAACTGTAAAGAGATAAAAACGGGGGAATAGATAATCGTTTTTGGATTAGAATTTCTCTAGTTTTATACTCTTCAGAACTTTCAAATTAGATGTGAATGTTTAAATTCGAAGACAATATTTTTCCATTTCTTTTGCTAAAACAAAAGTTTTAGCCTTTGCATTTATCATTGTTTCTAACTCTAACAACATCAAACAACTATTCAAACTAAAAATTGACAGAGACAAACTTTTAATCAATACTACTTACTTCAAACTTTTTCTAGACAAAAACGAAGTCCTAGAGCTTTTTGTACAGAGAAAGTTCTATCACCATTACTTTGCCTATTTTGGTTTTCATTATTAGGTACTTGACAATTGAATTGAAATTGATTGAAATTGCTGTACCTATTATGATTTTATTTGAAATTATAGAACAACCAATTCACAATCAAAGAAAACAAAACACTGACCGCAATAACCATAGAGTAGGTACAATACAAAAGCACAGAACAGACGTTAGCTATATCTCATCACCTCATTACGTCCACTGCTGAACATTGCCTCCCCCAAACAAGAGGGGGTTGTCATAATCACCACACCACGCTTGCAAGGCGGATTGGTCATCACATGAATGTTAAAAATACACAGAAGGAAGCTTAGCTGCCGCTCTTCCTCTGGTTAGGCGGCACTTACGACATCCACGGACCGCCATGGCGCAAGCTGCACAGTATAGGTAGATCTACAAAGAACCTACAGATGTGGTTGTTGATTGACGCCTCCATTTGTCGAGACCGCAGCTTGACGGATCTGTCCTTGCCACTAACGCTGAATGTTCTAGTAATGTATTTAGAACTAATGTTGATGATCATTCTGATAATGAATTGAATCTGAATAAGTACTTATTTCGGGTTTTTTATGCAATGATTTGCAAAAAATCTTTTGAGTCCAAAGTCAAACACTTATTCCACATTCCCTACTTTGAGAAATGTTAAACATTAATTTTATTTATATAACATTTTCTATCTCTGTTTCATTTTCTATCTCTGTTTCATTTTTTTCAAATACTTTGAACAGCATTTTAAATCCACTGATATTAATATTTTTTTTTATAGTTTTTTGTCCATGAATAATCTATAGAAAACCATATCATTTATATGTGTGCTATTAATGTCCAAATAACAGTCTTGCATATTTGAAATATACAAGGTCCTATAACACACCACAATTTTGGGTAATTTTTGATAGGGCTGAATCGATTTTGATGGAACTTTTACTGGCTTTGTGACACTGGGTGATGTCATAGCGGGAAAGAAGGCTGCATTTAGTGAAGAAAAAATATTAGGATTCCACTCAAAAAAAAGCCCATGGTATAGTGAATTGTACGCGAATAAGTGGCGATGGCTAACAGTTTAGTTGCTTTTCTCTGAGAAAAATAATGAGGAAGCTGTTGTTTTTTATCAATAAGATAGTATGACTTAATTATCAGTGTAAAAAACAATATTTTTTGCTCATTTATCGACATTTATTTTCGATAACTAGAGACAGAACAGCTAGTAGAAGAATTGGAAACCACGATCCAAGACCATTGGTCCTGTGCTTGACCTCTCCCGGACCTTTGTTTAATTATACACGTGTGCACTATAATCTGTCATGTTCACAAGACTAGTTTTCACAGAGTCTGGCCGCGCTGCGCTGAGGACGAAATGCGTCTAGGAGGATACTATCATCTATAGCAGCGGTCAGAAACGCGTGTCTCGTGGCCCCTTGCGGCTCGCAGCCGTCCTACTGCGGCCCGCAGCCGTCCTTCTTGCGGCCCGCAACTGTTACCCTTATCAACATCAGCAACATTAAATAATTCGCCTGCGCTGAGTCTGCTGGTTGATCAACCAACGCTATATGTTTTTGGTAAGATGCTCAGAAATTACGCCTTAGGTGTGGAATAAAAAAGCATAGAAATAAACGTAAAAATTTTCAAAGAACAATAATTACCTACATCTTAGTTGACTTGGAATAACGTATCTGTTAGATTTTTTTATCTCTGAAACAAAACGTGCGAAGCCGCGGGCAAAAACTAGTTTTCTATACAGTTTTTGTCATGCGTAGTCTTCCATTCAAATACAGATTATGCAAATTCTGATCCTCCAAATCTATTTTCAGTAATGATAGGTATTCGCCACCAAGCACGAATTTAATTCAATATTCCAAAATAGCTCGCTACGAACATCATTGCTCCTAAGATTTCCACTCGTTCCAGATTCAACTCAATTACGTTACATTCGAATGCTTTCCATCTCCAAATACCCAAACTGAAAGGTATAACATATAGTTATCGACGGAATTCCGAAAACATTGAAAATCAAATTCGAGCTCTAAGCTTAAGCTAAAAAAGCTCAGTGAATAGCAGAAATAGGGCATGCCACTCTAGAGCTGTCTTCACCGAATTCTGGTGACCTGAAGAGCACTCACACACGGAGGCAACTACCCCTATAGCCACCCACACACCCCCACCCTGCCGGGGCTCAGTCAGTCTCGGGCAGCGCGCGCGAGCGGTCGCACGCACGGCGCCATTATTTAAATCCGATACCTACGCGTGTTCCGAAAAACAGTGGCATTATTATGTGAAATAGTGTTGTGCAAAGGATGTAAATAATAGTGCTGGTGCGATTCGGAACATTACGTCAACGTGAGTTATTTTAGTTTTTTTTTTCATGTGACTTTTCGTGCGACCTCGATTCCGAATAGATTGATGATCTTTGCTAGATTTCTTTTTATTCCAAATTCAAATTGCTGTCCTCAGGGGTTACGTTGTGTTGGGCGGATTTGTTCATCGTTCTAATTTTACTCGCGAAAGCTCTGAAAGCTCTAAATGTCAGGTGGTTACCAACCTCAAATTCATTTATTTTAAGATTCCTTCTAAAACTACATTCATTTCTTTTATCAACTTGTTCTTATGATCTTCAGAAACATGTCTTGTGGCAAATACGCTCGGAAAATGTCAAGTGAGAAAAATCACAACATTCCCATTCATTAGTCATGGTCGGTTGTCCTAAATGAGGTAACTTTTGGATAATAATTTGACAGGAAGGAGCTACAAGCTACCTCGGGCTATGAAAACATTGAACAACAAAAGTATGGACAAGGTCATGAAAACCACCGAACAAACAATCGAAATGAAGAGAGTTTTCGTGGAAATTACAAAATATATGATGTTGGTATAATTTTATATTATGGAATACTTGTAGTAACGTTCACGTTAGAACATTTTGAAAACGTTGCTGAATGTTATTTTAATCGTCTTCGAAAAAAAGGAGGAGTTTCATTTACTATTTGTTTTTATTTATTTAATTATATATCTTGCAAGATTTTAAAATAAAAAGGGATGTGAAGACTGTTTTACGTTTTTGTTAAAACATCATACGAATATCCTTGATTAAACTAATTAAAAACTAAATAAATAGGTACAAAATGTCACTGACAATGTTCCCGTACGCCGCGCCGCCATGCCAGTAAAACGTTCGTCCACAAAGGGAAAACTGAGATGAATATAAAATAAAGCAATCACATCGACTCCTGTTTGCTTAGGACGAACAGTAATTAGTGATTCTCTAATTAAAACATTTTCACCCAAAAATTAAATACCATTTACAAAACATTTGACTCAGGATTCAAAGACTTTTTTCTAATTAATGTAATTTTGTTTCCAAACGACACAACGACCATTTTCAAACGATTTTGATGTGTTTGATCAGATTTTATTTTAATTTAATGTCTATGTTTTATGAAAGATACGAAAAATCTCATAAAATATGAGATTTTTCGTATCTACCGAGTCTATTCCAAGATCTGAAAACTGTTTTGTTATACTTTGAAGTTTCATATTAGTATCAATCGTTATCACACTAATATTGTAAATGCGAAAGTTTGTATGTTTAGGCACGATGTAACATTACCTAAACTGGGAATTAGGTAATAAACATCGAAACATTTCAACTATATAGTTTAATTGGATGTTTGTTACGTCTTCACGGCAAAACGGAATGGGCTGAAATTGCAAAGTAATTATGAACTGGGATAGAAGCTTTATCCAGAAAAAACGCATGTGAAGCCGCGGGCGGATCCTAGTATATAAATTATCAGGATTGATAGAATTATTTCGGGTTTCAATGTTCGTGTTTGTTTATAACAGGACGTGTCGTGCTATTAAAACATAAAGTAATGTATTTCATTAAAGCCACACTAACATTTCAAATGGGTTTTTGAAATTGTTGTACCAAAACATTACTATAAATTATTTGGGTAAAGTTAGTTCCATTTTCATTGCAGACCGGCAATGAAATGTTAATTAGGCACAAAATATGTATTTGATGAAAATTTGTTTGGTTGGTCAGTATTTTTAATGATGGTGGTAATTCATTTAACAAGGGTTTGGGCTTTGACGGCTCAAATAGGATATCATTGGATACTGTAGCTGTGAAAACTTGCATAATAGAGATTTATGAAATTAAACATAGGGAGAGATTGTGAAGAAATTAGACACATTTTTTTAATATAATTTTAGAAGTAGTTTCTTGAAGAAAATTAATAAAAAAGATTTTTGATACCATGGCGGAACCTAGGGTATTAAACCGTAAATAAAATTGACCTTTATAATGGTTTCGGCAATTCTCCTACGCCTTTAAGAAATAATTTTAAAATTTATTGAAATGTACAGTCAATGTGTTTCTTTTTCTGTGAGTCATGTTGCCATTCTTCTTGCTCTATTACATCCAACCTCATTGATTCTTAGATCATCTGAAACTACCTACAAGATGCTATAACATATTGCACTGACTCTTCAATGTTAACCAAATCCGGTACACATAAATTGATTTCCGAAATTACTTAGTGTACTCAGCAATTTATGGAACAAGTGTTTTGCTACTTTTGTAACGAAGTAAATATGAATAAATGTTCATAAGGAAAGAAATACCGTTCAGGAGATCTATCTATAGTATTCAGTAAGTGATTCTTTCCTCCGAAAAAAAAACTATTAACGTTGAATTACCCGTGGCAGTCACCGCGTCGGAATTGACCCTCCAACTCAACTCATGGATATCGTAAGAGCCGATTAAAGGAACATACCAGAAAAAGGGCCGCAGATTCCTTCAGTGTATTAATAACACCTCCACTGCGATCACCAATCTGCCTGCCAAGCGTGGTGATTCTGACAAAACCCAAGGAACGCACATTTAACGTGGACTGGCGTATGTGTGCTGATGATGAGCGATGAAAATATATTTGTATGAGCAAGTTCTTGACATTTAGTGTGTCATAAATCAAAATACATTGATCAGCAAACAACACGTGTTCAGCGACTTTCGTCCCTGACTATAAGTAACCCAATACCATTTCTACAGGTAGAGAAGTAACCAATGATATTGAATATTCGCTGCCGGCGGGTAAATAAATCTTTTTAGTTTTATTTAGTGGTCTGCGGCTGCGGTGGGAAGCCACTAACAAACATTATGTGATAACGAAGTGCTTTTATATTCTGCGAAAGTTCTTATATTCATGGATTTTTAAAAAGCACAGCAACTCAGCTTTTTTCCTGAAAATAAATTTGAAAAGTGAGCAAACTACAACCTCTTTTTGATCTTTACAGCTTTTATGAAATTTAACGAGAAATGGAGTCACGTGACCAACACGTTACTTTTCAATAATTTCCCGAAACCAACCTAACGGTGCATACCTATATGGGTTAGTAAAAGTTGCCCACAATCATTATTAGAAATGGAAACTCCTACACTGTCCTTACTCGCACAAGAGAATTATATTTATTTCTTTATGTAATTAGTTTTTATTTATTTCATGAAAGTATATAAAATAATTTATAAGTAAAAGGTTCATTAAGGTAATTTAATCGACCGTGTATTACTGATTTTCATGAAAATTTTTGCAGTATTTCTAAACATTTTTATATATTCTATCTTTGTTCCCGATACATAAGTTAAATCGTATATTTTGCAAGGTTTTGTAAATAATATTATTTGTCAAAAGGAGCACCTACTGAATCTCCTTCGTAACCATGTTTATATCAATGTACAATCGCGAAGATAAGTCGTACATTATGCTAATGTTATTCATAATCGCGGAGCGTTTTGTGTCAATTTCTGATAACATGTCTGATGTATGGCTCACGGCGGTTTGGAAATGTATTTGTGCTTAATGGAGGGTGCTTTGTTAGCTTTTTTATCCACTTAATTTTGGCTTATTTGTTCATACAGCCCTTAAGAGTAGGCAAAGGCCTTGCAAGCCCACTGCTCGGTTTACTGTAAGTCTCTTTTCTCTCTTTTTAACGCAACTCAAGACTCGATTAGTTTACTGAAAAATCGACTAGTCAGTACATGAATTGGTAAACCTATGCCTTATGTAGCTAATAGTTAACCATTCTGCGGAAACTACACTAGCTTTATTCTAAGTTAAGAAAAAAGTTACCTAATTAGTAAAATAATTTTTTTAATCGAAACTGTAAGTCCGAAGGTTATGCATAACAATTTTAAAACTCAAAAGTAAAAGTAAAAGTTTTGTTTAAAAAACCCGAATCGGTTGACGGAAACAATATAAAAATTACTTCTGAAGTTTTCATACATAACCTGTCATTTTGTCGAGTTATCAAACGAACTGAATACTTTATGAACGTCTAAAAGTTCTGAAGTCGACTGTACTTGTTGTTTATCGGCCATACTTTGTCCTCCAAGAATTTCCCAAGACATTAAAATTTACCCAAAAAAACGGAACAAAATTCCCCAATGGTCCAAAACGGCCCAATAGCCCAATGGCCTCCGATAATATTGATGTGGGAATTATACAAAAGTTGCGGAAAGTTGAAAAAATACTTTGAAATTTTGGTCTTTGAAAATTTAATGAGTAATGTACCGTAACATTGAAGTTTTAGCGAAAATACCTATTGAAAGGAAATTGGAGAAGTGTGAGTACGGCATCGAGGGTTCCATGGGGACCTTTTTTAAGGAAACTTGATTTTTTGGCTATTTTGGCTTTACTTATGATGTAATCTCTTGAACCGTCATAGGTAGACAGTAGAACTTTTGGCAAAGTGTGTATAACTATTGCTTCTATAACAACAAATAAAAACTAAACTAGAATTAAAAATAAATCTTTTTTAGGGTTCGTTTCGCGCAATAGTTATGTATGAAGGCACGGAACCCTCCGTGTGCGAGTCTACTCGCACTTGACCGGTTTTTCATAGATGATAATTATAATAATAATGCAAATAAGTAGTAAAGTTTATAATAAAATTCCCAAGGATCCCCAAAATTGTAGAGAAAAAGAAATTTGTTAGACTTCTGAGTTTTTGAGGTTTGGAATTATTCATATTGAAAGTTACTTTAGTGGGTGTCGATTTGTCAAATCGACACCCACTAATAACAATATTTGAAGAAAATATCTTAAATCAACAAGTAATTTAAATTGTGTTTAACAATCGGCAACAAGAAAATTAATTTAGGGACCAAAATTTGGCCTAAATTCATAAAATCTTTTTGCAATTAATTGAGAAATCGATTAAAATATCAGCATACACGGCCAAATTAGGTATATATAATTCTAGATAAATCTTCTTTCTAAAATTATCTAAGCTCTGAGTAAACGGACTCAGTGTCAACATAAACTCGATAACGAGAGCAAAGCTCGGTTCAAAGTTGTAATTAGTTTTAGATATAAATTTGAAATTAAACAACAATTGCTTCAGAAATTATTAATTGGAGGTTTTCATTGAAATGCTTTGACACGGAAAACCGCATATTACGTGCGACCACGCACGGCACGTGACGTGCTATATATTCATACAGAAGGAAAGCTTTTCAACCAAACATACTACAATGTGTGCTGATAAGAGTGTGTTTGGTTGTCGACTGCTGAACGTGCCTGCCCCAAACGAGGGGTGTTTTACCATAATCATAACACTTGGCAGGTAGATTGGAGATCGCAGTGTGTTAAAAATACACAGAAGGAAGCTGCTGCCCTTCTTCTGGAAGGTTTGGTACTTACATGGCATTTCTACTGATGATCAGAACACACCTCGAAACAAGGGGAGTTTTGCCATAGCTCTAATTCCACTAAATTTATCGCTTTGACATAACAATGGTGTGGTCTCAGAATGACACATTGAGATATTGTACCTTCAACTTCAACTTCTTGGTTAATAGCTCTGCGTCTGGATTGACGCAATTCTGCCAATGTCCGTCTCATGATAGCATTTAATTAAAGAAACAAAAATGCAGGACACGTGTCAGAGGTGTCAAGGTTGAAACAATTCTATCAATCTCTCCATGAAAATAGCACCGCACACACTTTCTCTATAGTTTCTTTCATCTATGGACGATTCTACGTCAATAACATTGTCATAGTTATGCAATTGGTTATCATAATTCGGCCCCAGCACGCTAGGCAGGTGGATAAAATAAAATAAATAAATAAATAGTTCTGGACAAATGACACAGCATCATCTAGTCCCAAGCTAAGCAGAGCTTGTGTTATGGGTACTAGATGACTGATATACATAATACAATATATTACATAGATAGATATTTTTTATTATACATAGAAAAACGACCAGAACACACTGAACAAATATTTGCAGATCGTACAAATATTTGTCCCGAGGCGGGAATCGAACCCGCAACCTCCTGCGTCGCAGGCGGACCTTCGCCCACCGCGCCACATCGGTCGTCGGATTGCTACATACTGTTTCTTGTGTGTTTCACTGTGTCGTGGTTATTTGATGTGTTATATTATAGCGCAGTAATTGACGTATACGTTACGGCTAATGGCATTTTTACACGGTTGCTGCTGACGCGTGATGTAATATCGGTTTTTATACATCCTTTACCTAAGTGCATTGTTACGGAAACGCAACAGATTTTTTATATTTTATGTTATTAGTCACAAAATTATCGTTGAAGCGAACAAACAAATTATTAAAAAATTACATAAAGACAGCATTTCCACGTCTAACGCCGAATCATAGCGAACCATCGGTAAAAAAAAAACTAGAGATTACTCAAAGAAAGTACAAACTAGACAACAAGATTCTTATACTCGTAACTCTCTAAAACAGTGGCAGCAACAACATTCGTGTTCGACTTCGAATATTTTCTGAAAACAGCTTCCAACTATGTTTGCAATTTTTTAATGACTTGGAAAAAAGGAGAAGGTTCTATGTTCGGCTGCATGTATGTTTTTTTTTTTATGTATGTTCGTAAATTTCTCCGTCAATTATACACCTAGTTTGAATTATTTCGCTATTATAGGGTAATAATCCCCCAATAATTCAAGACACATTTTATTTCCGAGGGATTAGAATTTACCCCAAAAACTTAATATACATTCATTCATACATTTTTAGTTTTTTTCAAAACAAATTATATGGTTTATTAGTAACCAAAAACATTCAAAAGTAACAAGCCCGACAGTACTTATTTTCATGTACAGAACCACACACGGACTCACACTTGACCAGTTTCCACTCTATGCTCTACAACCCGACAACAAAATTTACTCGGACTGTTCTAGAACTCTCTTTGAATATTCACAAATACCGACCGAGTTGGTACCTACTGCACCAGCAGCGTATACATACAGGATGTTGCATTTGTATTGAATACTCATCGTCATATTAATTAATTTGCATCGAGTAGACCCCCATGTATGAAAATAAAACTTAACTAACCATTATCTATTATAATTGCAGTACGAAACAGGGTGTTTGGTAACGTTAGATATAAATAGATTATAAACTATCATCCTAAGCACATATTAGCAACTAGCGGCCCGCCCCGGCTTTGCAAGGGCATTTAACAATAATTTCAAAATTCAAAATTATAGTATAGCCTATGTCACCCGAGGATAGTGTAGCTTCTCAACAGTGAAAGAATTTTTCAAATCGGTTCAGTAGTTTCGGAGCCTATTCAATGCAAACAAACAAACAAATCTTTCCTCTTTATAATATTATATTAGCATAGATGAATAAATGAAATGTTCTAAGATTTTTTCTTTTTATAATTTTTAAGTTATCGGTTGAGTAGTTCATCTTAAAAAGGGGCTCTTTTAAAATCATTGTTTCTTTCGAAAAAAATGTGGACAAAATCAGCTCTAACTTCTGATCCAAAATATTGAGCTCCTTGAAACCAACTGTTTTGGAAGAAATCTCAGAACTGATCGTCTTTACATTAATTTACAAGAAATGATTGGCTTTGAGCGAAACCACAAAAATAATCGCAGAAGAGACTGTACATATTGGTCTAATATGTAGGTACGCACGTTGCTGACTCTCACCCTTCATTTCGTTTGACCGAGTATGAAACACCCTGTATACCTACATAGGTTGGGTAGGTATGCACTTAGTACTAAAGCCAGTACTTGACCTAGCCTAGAATCCGAAAGCTTTTGCACAATATAGATGGAAACAGAAGGAAAGCTCTACATTTTGCTACAAAAGTAATTTGTGTAGTACTTTTTCAACTATGTAGGTATGATAATAAACAATAAAGTGCTTATAACAAAGAAAATTAAAGCTAAATAAACAAAAAAATTAGAACAAGCTAAAGAAATGCGAAATAAATTCTGTACGTCTGCATCCTTTTCACGTCTACATGGCTGAATGCAACTTAGTGAAATTTGGCAGGGAGGTAGAAAGTATCCCAGGGAAGGTCGTATCATGTGCTACTTTTATCCCGGAAAAGCGCGTGCGAAGACGCTGACAGAAACTAGTACATTAACGAAAACTTGTTGTATACTCAATACTCAAAGAAGTATATTGGTTGCAAAAGTTGTCTGGAAGAAATCGCTCTTAGCAATAAGGCCGCCCATTGTGCAACTGTTTCTGTGTTTGTGTTTTCCTGTTCTATTTTCCTTGGTGTGCAGTAAAGTGTATTTTTATTGTATATTAAACGGTTCCTTTGTCCCAGAGGATCTTTTCAGAAAAAAGCTTTAATATAAACTTTAAAAAAATCTCATCTTCTGTCTGTATTACCACATTGTGAACTATCTGTATTATAATTATAATGCTATTACATGATGCACTGC
This sequence comes from Eupithecia insigniata, assembly GCA_947859395.1. Taxonomy (NCBI): domain Eukaryota; kingdom Metazoa; phylum Arthropoda; class Insecta; order Lepidoptera; family Geometridae; genus Eupithecia; species Eupithecia insigniata. Next base: position 360,882 of record OX402019.1, read on the forward strand.
AGTAAATGAGATGTGCGAAATGTGGAGTTTCACGGGAAATGGTCCAGTTTACGATTTTAGCTTGACGAGTTCCGGTTTCAAAATATGCAAATTTTATAATTTTCCATGTATTTTAAATTATATGATAGATCGGGGAACATTGGTTAAGCTGGCCGCAGTTTACGAATACATATACATACATAGATTTTGTAAAATAACAGAACATTTTAACACGAAAATGAATAAATACATGGCATAAGTACGTTCCGTGCCAGTGCATATATGTATAATAAGGAAGGGGTAAAGGGAGGCATTTGCCCAGCAGTGGGACAGTAACGGCTAAAACCTATTAGATAAGTATACATAACTAGCTGCTGCTCGCGACTCCACACGCGCTTTTCATGTCTCCTCCCTGCCAAATTTCATTAAGATCCGTTCAGCCGTTTAGGAGTGAAAAGGTAACAGACAGACAGATAGACAGAGTTACTTTCAAATACTATTTTATATTTGTAATATATGTAAAACTTTGTATGGATGGATGTATGGATATTTGTTACTCTTTCACGCAAAAACTACTGAACCGATTAGGCTGAAATTTGGTATGGGTATAGTTTAAGACCTGGAATATCATATAGGCTATTTTTTATCCCGATAAAATGCGGGCAAAGGCGCGGGCAGCAGTTAGTTTATAATATTACTAGGATTACTAGAAACATGTAGGTACCTACCTAATATCGCGCCCGACTCACCTTCACACTGCTCTTTCACACCGATCTTACGGTGAGGAAATAATTTTACTAATCACCACACTAGTGTGAAGGATTAACGATTTCCTCACCTTAACACTGTTTGGATTTAAGTGTCTTTTTACTCATGTTGTGAAATCGGTATCATTATTTCTACAAAAAAAACTGGTATTACTGTAGACTAAAGTTTAATTCCCTAATGAGGGACTGGAACTGCACTCACCCTGAAGAAGTGTCTCGCTAAACGATGAAACGTTGGTGTTCTTCCAACCAGGTTCGTTGTTAACCCGCTTACATTTATAACAATAACAATTCATTTATTTAAATCACAAACAGTTAAGACATACATATATAAGAATAAAACTAGGGCATCATTAATTATAGTATTTATTTTTATGAAGCAATACAATTATTCCTAATTTTTTTTTTTATTAATTACTATCTTGTGCCTGAGGCTTAGCTATAATCCAGCGATATCCAAATTGGATGGAACCTTGTCCTAGTAAAGTTATGAACGCGCCTATTTTAACTCACTATTGAACGATCTCATTCTTATCACGCGCGTGTTATTCCTATTCTATCCATGGATTATCATAATCTATCGAGATTCTTTCGTTCATCTATTTTAGGGTTGCATTCTTATACTGAGCTCAGAACTCTTTATGTCGAGATTATATACTATATATAACATAAACAATCTAGTCGATCCCAATAACGGTCCAAAATAAACTCTGTTATAAAATGCGGTCATTAAAATATTACTGGATATTTTCACACATGTTCATTATATAGTTATATGCAGCTATTTGATGGAGCCCTCGGAGTCACGACCCTAGGTCCTTGGGGTACCGAGACTCTCCGGTTTTTTTAAAGATTATCTGAGCGTTTAGTCGAAGTGGAAGTGGAGCTGGTGAGTATCTGACGCAGCGCATGAGCGCAAACTCTAGATTGTTTGCAGTCTGTAGTTAGGTCAACTGTTTCGATTGTAAATACTAGTTCTCATTTGTTTCTATTCTTTATTATTCATTTATCATGACCTCATTGACATATTCATTCAAGCTCAAAAAATCTCGTCGGCGAGACGCCCTGAGCCGGGCATCGTGAATAACCTCAATGTCGCTGTCGACTCATTCATTTATTTCTAGTTCTGATATCACGGGACGTGTGGAGACGTGCGGCGTGCAGCTTACACGGAACTAACAGGAAATATTCACGGGAATTAGCTAAAATAGTGTTTATTTAAATTGAATTTTAAATTAAATCAAATTCTAACCTCCTACTTACCAGTATTATAAAATTTGTGCCACTACTCACATTTCAGCTCGTATAAAGTGATAAAATTTGACAGATTTCAGATTTCAATAATTTTATTTCTTTAGGTTTACAAAATAAGCACTTACTATTAGGTAGATATACCGTAGTTGTTGCGAGAAGAAATAAAAAACACTTGTCTCTGGTCTCGGTACTGGTCCTGACATAATACATGGGGCGGGCTACTTATTGTGATAGAAATAAACTTTGAACGTTCTTGCAACGTTGAAACAATGCTTGCTAAGCCGCGGGCAGAAACTAGTTAATTTATAAATCCTTATTAAGACATTTATAACATAGAATGCAACAAATTATTTAACTAAACGTCGCGTCGACAGCCACCCAGCTAATATCGACTCCTCAAACACAGCTCGTGGATGTCGTCATCTTGGGATCATCTTCTATACAACTGTACAAGAATCATCCAAATTGGTCCATAATGACGCAGAAATCGACGGACATACATAAAAAAAACATATATATAGCCGAAGTCGGTTAATAAATGCTAAACTGGCCCTGGCGCGGTGCAAGATACGACCCTTCTCACTCAGTCCGTGGATGTCGTAAGAGTCGACTAAGGGGACCTACCAGAGGAAGGGCAGCAGCTTCCTTCTGAGTACTCTTTAACACTTCCACTGCGATCAATTATCTGCCAGCCAATTAGGGAGATTAAGGCAGATTTGAGATTTCAATAACTTTTATACTTACAAAATAATCACCTAGAGAAATCGAATTTCATAGTAGAGTAAACAGCCTATAAACATAGTTATTATTATCATATAAGAAATAAGGTGTTACTGATTTACTCTTCACTTGTTTTTTTTCACTAGTGGAAGAAGAACCTCCTTGATAAAAACCTCCTTGTTTGGGGGAGGCATGTCCAGCAGTGAACGTACGTGTATAAGTTTGGTGTATGATATGTCTAAAACAATTTATTTATATTACCGTCATTTTACGGGTCGGGACAGATTTATATGACGCCTACTAAAAGTGCTGACATGGAGCGCTGATGTCAACATGGTAACACTCTATTTTAGAACTATATAAAACGCTTTTACGAAAAACCTATAAACTTTGGAAAATTTTAAAGTTATTCGAGACTGAACCAATTAATTTAATATCAGTTGTTCCTTATTAGTTCTGCTCGTTATTTTGCTCGCATTGTTTCTTTAACACGTTTAAAGGGTAGTTTATATATGTATACATATCTCATGGGAATTGATCTATATGATAAAAAGTAGCGTATGTTTTATTCCAGGTCTAGATCTACTTACATCTATGCAGCCCGATCTGTTTAGTAGTTTTGACGTGAAGAAGAGGTAACAAACATCCATCCATACATTCAATCTTTATCATTTATAATATTAAGTGTAATGGTGATTCGTTCGTTCCTTGGGCTGAATCCGTATATTTTTCGAGAACTTAGTTAAACCTAAGTTTATTTACCACTGGCTGCTGCCCGCGCCTTCTTTCGCGTTTTATCGAGATAAAAAGTAACCTATATTTTATTTCAGGTCCCAAACTCTACCCCTACCCAATTTCAGCCTAATCAGTTCGGTAGGTTTTGCGTGAAAGAGGAACAAACATCCATCCATCCATTCTCATAAACTTTGATATTTATAATATTACTAACTGCTGCCCGCGCCTTCACCCGCGTTTTATCGGGATAAAAAATATCCTATATATGTTATTCCAGGTCCCAAACTATACCCATACCTCAGCCTAATCGGTTCAGTAGTTTTTGCGTGAAAGAGTAACAAATATCCATACATCCATCCATACAAACTTTGACATTTATAATATTAGTAGGAGTAGGATTCAGAGGGTACTAAGTTACGAAAAGATCATTATTGTCACCCGACGCCACGCCTCATTCAATAAATGCCCGTTCAAATACACCTCGGCCCTTTCACGAACTTGACCCAAATATATGAATAAAACTACGAAAATATTCCAACGCTATTTATTATTCATCTTGATACATATTGTGTACAACCATCCAACACCACCGCGATCAAATATAGGCTTTATGTCAATCAAGTAGAGTGCACTTAAAATAGAACACGACATTATGTCATAGAGCTGTAAAAATAGAGTGTACAAAGAGATGTCAAAGTTGTTGTGCATGAATAAAAATTGGTTTGAATCATCATTTTCAGGAATTGTAATACATTTTAGCTTACATCAATAACATAGTATGTATACCTAAATAATACGTAGGAGGGAAATTGAACTATATTTCGGAGAAATTCAAGTGTTTGATATTTCCGTCGTCGCCATAGAATTCCAATAAAATCTGAATAAATTGTTACTGGAACACATAAATAAAAACCTGATTTTGCGCACCGAGCACAAAATGGACAAAATAGAAAAACATGATTGAGGTGGTTTAGCGTCTGTAAAAAATTAGACCACTAATAAACGGCAAATCTTTTTGATTCCGCCATAAGACACTAGGTACAATTCATTACCTGAATATTTTGTTTAATATCTGAGTTAAAAATAATTTTTTTAAAAGTCTAAAAGCTCAACAACAAACTTTTCCTCAACAATCGACACGATCCGTCAAGGGAAGTCTAAAATGACATCAGTGCGACCTAAATACTAAATACGTGATTGAAAATATGAGTAATCAATGGAAGTAGTATGTACATTCTGGCAGTTTGCCACGATGCATGGTCACTCTGCACGCTAGTAGCTCTATGGATAACGGGACCTAAGCTACTTAGGGTGCAGCTTCAGGATTAAAATAAGATTTATACAAGGATTAGCTTCTATCGAAATTAGACGCCATCACCATAATATGAACCCTTGGTAACAACATAGTAAGTAAAGATTACTAGCGGCTTCACGCGCACTTTGATAGATATATAGATAACTTATTTTAGGTTTGTGTGGTACAATTTTTGTACCACACAAACACAATACAGAAGGAAATGCTGACAATCAATGAAGTACAACGGGCGACCTTATCGCTTTGAGCGATCTCTTCCAGATAACCTTGGGATGTAACTTTAATGCCAATTTAAGTGTTAATAATGGTAACATAATCATGTTACCAGTGTGTTTTATTTACCATAGGTCAAGCTTTGCAAACTACACTAGGATAAGATGGTGTGGTTTTTAAATGGCCGAAATAACAGAAGCGTTTTTTTTTTGGTAGGCAGTAGGTATACCTTATTTTAATATTCTCTGTAAATTCAAACATCAGTATGATGCGGCTGTCCACATGGGCAGATCTACGTCACTACGTAAACACACTGCGCTGGATTTAAACCTGCACTTTCAGTCAAGGTAAGTGACGTCGTCATAACTAGATTCAGAAAAAAGGAGTCATTTCGTGTTCGTCTCACTGGCTTCGGCCCAAACTAGTCCGAACACGGAAAATCTAATTCAATGGTGATTTAATTCCGCATTGGTCCCACTTTTCAAAAGCAGGCTTCAAGGTCATCGTCGTGACTCTCTCCTAAGTTGCCCGCTGTTTGGTACCTTCAGGTCGTGGCCCCATAAAATTTTGAGAGTGAAGAAATAGTGAGTGCACCTTTGTTTGTGCACACACTCGTGGATTATATTATCATATATATTTTCTGCAGTGCACGTGGCTGTCTACTTTGAGACTGCGGCTGCAATTAGGCTATTTCGGTTCTGGGCCACAATTTTACTTAATCAAGTGAGTTTTTGGCCTCCCAAGAGCTTTATCATCACCCAGAAAAGTGAGTCAACAAGGTGATGTTGATGATGCATCAACCTGTCAAATTACTTGTTAATTTACGAGAGCAGACATAAAAGCGGATCTAAGAACCATCTGCGCTGAATCGGTCGGAGCTAACGCACCTGAGTTATTGCTTCCTTTCGCTAAATAAATAATAACACATTTAGCAACACTGATTATTATTCTAAAATTATATGTAGGTTGGTAAACAAATCGCTTACAACTAGAAATTATGTGGAACAAGTCATGTTTACAAAAACATTAGGTAATAAGTTCTTACTGTTTGAAGATAATATGGGGAGATTGCTTTCTTGTATTTATGTCAATAGGAATACCGATTTTTGAAAACTGTCTCAAATAGATTGTAAAGTGCTAATAAACAACTAAAAAAACATTTTACTTTTTATTAAAATTTTATTACATTAAACACCTTTTTTGTAATCCGGCAGATACTTCCCATTACTTTGTCTTGACTCAAAACCTTAACTTTTAGACATAGACATAGACATAGACATTCATTTATTTGCTGCTGCAGTACAAAAACAGACATAAAAATACATTTTAAACATAACATAGTAATTTATAGTACAGGAAAAACAATTGCACAAAATATTTTTTTTCCTTTCTTAAAAAGGAAGACTGTTACAGCAGCAAAAAGGTCTCGACTCAGCATAAATGCCTTACCACTCAGGAGTAGATAGGCGCTGGTATTCTGCCGAAACCATTATGATCACAAGACCTTGTGAGGCTTACGATTAGAGTAATTAGTGTTATGTGTGTATAAATAGTAAATAATATACAATACTTCAATACAAATAATAATATTATATTACTGGTCCGTGTCTGACTGTGTGAAACGGATATAAACTTGTTGATTAGTAATAAATAATAGATAATTAAACAAAATAAAATAAATGAATTAATAGCCCAGTAAACTAGCAACTCCATGCTGCGAAACCTAACAAGAAAATGGTGCACCATAACGAGTCATGGCTCCAGGCAACCCTATCTTTTGGTGATCTATTAAATAGGACTTAAAACGGTTTTTAAAAGTGAACTTTTAACAAAATTAAAATCCAATTCGGAATAAAACACTTAATATTTTAACCCCTAAATCAATAAACATGAATAAATAACGAACTGACAGATTAACAAATAATTAAAACATATTTTCCCTTTTAACCCTTTCCACCCTAAGGATAACGATTGCAATAATAAGGGCATGCAATATTTACAAAGCGCTTAACGCATTAAACGAATTGCTGCGTGAATATTTGAGTCGGCGATTAAGGGTTAAAAGCTTCGATATAAGGCATATGGGGGACCTTATGGTAAGCGGCATGTTCACTTAAGTTCACTTAATTATAATAAGATTTTTGTAAGGACGAATTATTTTATTTATTCCTTCCTAGTAGAAAAAAGCTATTGCAATTTTATTATACAAAATTTTTAAAGGTTACTATTTTACCTAAAATTAATACATTACTAGCTTCTGCCCGGAGTTTCGCACGCACTTTTCAAGTTGCCTAAATCCGTTTTCGGAATATCATTTGCCTCCCTGGCACATTAAGATCCGTTCAGCAGTGTTGCCGTGCAAATGTAACAGACAGACCGATAGAGTTACTTTAGAATTTATAATATTGGTATGGATTAAGTTTGGTTTGTGTTTTTTTGCATTCAGAATGACTAAATGGATAACAATGAAATTTTACATAGACATTGAAATTTGGTAGACTTGCTGGTCAATTCAGAATATTCAGATGTAGTCCTTCCAGCTTCCTCGATACAGGCTCAGCCTAGTGAGGAAGTTGACGAAAATCACCTTTTAAATCTAATTAGCAAATTACAAATGAAGGTAATAATATATATTTTTATAGTTTTAGTTAAACTTTTTATTGGCTGCAAATAAATATTTTTATACTTTTTTATACCTGTTTAACTCGTGAGTCTCATACTATTTTCGCTCATTCGGTGCATTTTGATAGCGAATACAAAACTAAAGAAAATTCACTAATAAACGGCGAAAATATAAATAAATATGAGCTCAGCTGGAATAGATAGACAACTTTTATCCAGGAAAACGTTTGCAAAAAATTACTTTTCAACATCATTAAATAAAATGATTTTATAGTATTAACAGTATATCGGAATCAATCTATGACAGAAAAAACTTATTGTAGTATCTGTTAGCCTAATCTGACAGAAAATTATCAAATTTCCATAAACCGATTAGGAACAAGAGATATTGCCTGAAATATAACTTTTCATGAACTTTGATATCGGTGAGGTTGAAAGTAAAATATTTGTCACATTATTTGTGTAGAATACAGTTCGACACGAATTAAAGGTACTGTAACTATAATATTAAACCATTTTGGTGGTTAATGATGTGCATTTGGTGGTAATGGCTCTACGTGCAGAAGAGTTATCAAATTCTTTCTTTTTGTTAACTAAGTTTCTATAAGAGATTTTTTCAAAGCAGTGCTGCATTTCTTTCGTAATTTTCATCGAGATGATTGAGATACATGGCTTTCCTATACACCCTTGTTTTTTTGTATTAACCTCATAATCAGCCCTTATACGTTCACTGCTAAACCCTTATACGTTCACCTTCATTATTCGCACCGCTAAGGAATGGAACTCGCTGCCTGCTTCAGTTTTTCCGGTAACTTACAATCTGGGTTTCTTCAAGACAAGAGTGAACAGGTGTCTTCTAGACCATCGTGATACAACATCGGCCACATCATCACTTTCCATCAGGTGAGATTGTGGTTAAACGAAGGTCTATATACTATAAAAAAAACTGCCTTCACCAAATAAAGTGACTAGCTAGTAGCTGTCCTGAGCCGCATCCTACCATCGAACACCTTATTTCTTATTTGATAATAATAACTATATTTATAGTATACAATTTGACTTGTCTAAGTGCTTATGTTGTAAGCCTAATAAAGTTATTGATTCTCATTCTGATGCCCCACGACCGCTACAATATCGTCGGTCCATCGTATCGTATGAGAGGTTTTCTCACTCTCAATTTATCAATAAATTAGTAGCTGAGTATTCGTTTTAAGGTACAGGTGAATACGATGGGCTTGTATCGGGAAAGTTAAAATTATTTTAGAGAAAACAATCGATTCCTTAAGCATTTTATAAGAATTTAAGATAAAGGAGCTTCTGAATTGTGTAAACCTATACCTCAGAACGAGGTACAGACTAAGGTCACAGGTTCGAGTCCCGCACGGTCATTTATTTCATTCGCTCAATGGGAGATAAGAATTTATGTATTACATTTATATTGGAAATTCTCTGAAACTTCCATTCAAAGGGTTTCTTAAATTTTACTTTTGCATTTGATATCAGATTGGACGCGAGATTAATTTTCTTTTGGATCTATTCTTTGTTAAATTAGGTAGAAACGTACTTACTCAATTTGACAAAAAACTCTTTGTCTTTTTAGGTACAGTCAGCTGATGAGATTAACAACATTTTACCACAATAGCTAGCGAATTATAAAATAAAAAAATGCTTTTTATTTTACTATAATTCGCTAGCATCTGTCCGCTGCTTTGCATGCAGTTTTCTAGGATAAAAATGGATCTATGTCCCTTCCCATGAATATTACCTACCTATGTACCTTCCTGCAAATTTCATAAAGATCCGTTCAGTTTGATACGACGTTTAGGTCAAATTTTACTTTTTTTCTGCCAAAATTAAGATGAACAAAGCCAAGTTGAGTTTGATCGATTTCACATTCGTAATATTGTGTGATAGTTCTTGAACTGAGTTTAGCGCTTGAAACGGATCAACTTGGTGTCGGCAAAATACGCTGAATTCATTTGAAGCGCTAAACGGAGTTTATCTTACGCTGGACGCGCTGAATTGCATCGATGAAATCGGACCTTAATCGTAGACATAAAGAGAAACAGAGTTACTTTCTCGTTTAAAATATTAGTATGGATGAATGTCTAGGAATGCCCTTTGTGATTCAATGAATTGTTATTCTCTTTTTACAAAGTCGAGTAACGCAAAACACAATTTGAAATCCCAAACAAACTGATAGAACACAAAATATAATTTTAATGCAAAATGAAAAAGCTCCGGTCCATTTGGCACTTTGTCAAAACTTCCATCCAATCTCGTTCCATTTTCAACCCTATTGCAACGGATTAGAGTAGACTCTACACGTCGTCATTTCTGAAATTAAATCGGACATCGCGTTACCGCAAATCTTTATCCACATTCAGTTTTATCACCGCGCGTTAGAGTTTAAATTTCTTTGGCAATTAGGGGAAACGGGGGTAATAGCGCACACTAGATAAAAATATGACCTATATTTTTGCAATTAATCACATCAACGAAGTTTTCTAGTTCACTGCTTGATACAGGCTTCCCCTAATAATAACCTTATTGGCTGTTATCATGAGGGAGTAATGCCACAATACTCATACTGGGCATGCAGATGACGGAACGCTGCTGCCGGCCCTTCGGTGGATATGGAATTATAATCTAGCCAAACTAAATGACAGTTGAACACACCATTGAATGCCTTAAAGCACTTGCAGTCTGTAAGTGCTGTTCACCATCTTTGTTACAGTATTGTCTTAGTCCAGATATAATCATGAAATCTCAAAATTTATAATAGTAAATCAGAGAGGTTGGAATTTCGCCGTGTTCGCGTTTTCCCTTCTTTCCCCCTACTGAAATTACTTCGGGAATTCTGCACATGATAGTTTCGACCTTGTTTCCATGAGAATTGGGTCGGTTTTGTTTGTTTTTTCGCAGTTAACATGGCGTTTAGGTACGGGTGAGCGTCAGTCAGACATAATTGACGTTTAGTTTGCATAGTTATTTGCATCACAAATGTACGGAAATATGTATTTAGCGTCAGTAATTTACCGTAGCGACATCTGTGCTTCATGAATTATCAATTTATCAATGATCAATGTTACACGATATTTTGTATTTATTTATTACCCTCTATTGAATTTCACGTTGAAATTATATTAATAAGTCTATCTAATTTAGTGCGTGCTTTGGTTTAAACATTTTGAACTTTTATCTTCTCTAATAAATAAATACATTAAAATTAGCACTCATGTCCACTGCTGAACGTGCGTCTTAATAGGAGGGGTGATTTTCACTAATCACCACGCTTGACACGTGGGTTGGTGGTGAAATATTATTGATAAAATAAAACATGTGGAATGTATTTCAGACGGTAACCTTATTAAAATACATTTTTAAAGATCTCTAGAACGTTAGGAAGTACATATTCTAATAGTTTCTACTACACCTAGTCTAAAAATATAATATTTGAAATAAAGTACAATATTTGAATGTGACCTTTATCATAAGAGTTATCACAAAGTGCTTGATAAACAAATAGTAAGACTTAAAAGTTATAAATAATCCAAAGTCCACAGAAAATGCGGAGCCCGTAATTTGGGGCATGCTCCTTTATAAAATCCATTCCTACTATCTACTAACATTAGTTTGTTTATTCCCTGAAACCGGAATTTAAATCCGCGACCGTCAGCCCAAGGTCAGGATCCACGAAACAGCCATCACAATGGCAATAAAGTCGAACCTCGACCGATCCGTGCTACCTTACTATTTATAGGTTTAGTTGAAACTAGCTGGTTGTTTGTAATTTGATGATCATTGTAGCCAAATTATCTAAGGTTTGCTAACTAAACGATTAATAGACCGGCCAAGTGTGAGTCGAACACGTGCACATGATAATATCTAAAGATTTCTTAATCTTTGAAAACAAGAATTTATTTTGAAGTTCTTGGAGGGCATGTGAACCTCTTGGAATTTGTTTTTTTATAACTACCTTACCTATATCGTGGCAGTGACCAACCTGAAGAACCTGTGACAAACGAACAGACGGACGACGGCGTAGGTAATACGGATCCGGAAATAAAATAAAACTCAAATAATAATAGGTACCGTTATAAATCAACAGGATACTTACCATGATTTGAGTTTTGAGCTCTCCAATATTTCCGCACAGTTTCATGCGCCATGATCAAGGAATAACTGAATACACTGCGAATTAACTAAGTTCACCAAGATTGTTTTAAAAAGAATATGTATTTTTTTATGAATAAATTGTTATATTTGTCCTTACTGTAATGTCCAGGAGTAAAACTTTCCCTACTTATCGATAACTTTATTATTATTGCCTTGGTATAAATATAGAAACATGCGAAATTCACAATGTTACCCCACCCCATATGCTCACCACCTGACTTAGCCTCTTTAGGTTCAAAGTCAATGAGTTACTCAAGTAAGGTACAGTCATCGATAAAACTCTCCACACATTATAACATCTAAAGTGTATTTTGTCATGATGAATTGTATGTATTAAATATTAATTATTTTAACGACATACTTACTTTTATTAATGATTTCAGATAAAATGAAATTCATCTAGGTTAGTAAGATTACTATCAAAAAGTTTCTAGAAATAAACATCGATAGGCCTCCCTTGATCCCTCTGTTTGTTGTATAGGCAAATCAAGAAATAATCACATTTTAAATACTTAAAATTTCAATCAGTAAAGTTTTCCATGGGTGAATGGAACAGAAATGATGTATGGTAGTGAAAATTATAAGTTATGATAAAAAATTTACTTACTTATAAATATATGTATTTCTTTCCCTAGTAGGTTTTCCCATCACCTGTACCTGCTTGGGTTCCCACCCTCACGCTTGGCTGACCACGTTAATATGGCAACATACGATAGGTAGAATGTGACGTCGTTGACTCTGCCAACTGTCAGTGTGTTGCCAGTTTTTAACCGCCTTTAAGAAAGGAGGGGTTCTTCGTTCATCTTTACGTATTTTATGAATTTGTAAGTATGGGTTACGTTCTTTATTCAACAATTGTTAGATACTTAGTTTTATTGAACTACAAATAAGCGTAACTTTAAGTTTTTAATTCACTTACCAAATAACAATATACATACATACGCAAATGCTTAATTTTTTTTACAAACCTATTTCATCTCAACAAAACTCTTCCAGGAATCGCGTTCGAAGACCAGGTCCAGCATCATCTTCTAGCCACAAGCTAAAATATAAATAGTAGTATTGAATGGGGTAAAAAATAAAGTTTTGTTTTACCTCAATAACCGAGGTCAGTTTTTGATAATTAAAAGAACATTAGAGGTACGAAGTAAATATAACCACTGTTCACAAAAGTTTAATGTACAGAAACACAGGAGCAATGACCTTTAATAAAGTAAGAATATTCCAAGGACGCAACGAGATAAAATAAGTACTTCCATTTAATTCGTTAATTACCAGCATTAACGTAAGTATTGCCAGCTCCCACCCTGAAAACCGCGCACATTTATAATTTTTAATCCGCCGTATACAGGCTGTGTACAAATTATCAGCATTCCAGCGCCTTTTTAATCCCCCTATAGAGTCACAAAGGGAGTTAATATCTTGGGTTTGCGGTGGCGCTTTTATTATCTGCGAAGCTGGCAACATTGTGGCAGACGCGACTATAGTTGTACTTATAGTGCGACTTTTAAAGCCCACTACTACTAAATTGTACGTGTAGAACGGATATAATGTAACTTAGGAGCGGCTTTCAAAATATTTATACAGTATAGGCAGGAGGTATCTACTGCGCATTGGTGCAAAAGTATTACAGCTAAATACACGCATACACGAAAAACGAGCAAAGAAAAAAAAAATACGCGCTGCCTACCTTTTGATTTGTAAAAAAATATTGATTGGTCATCTTGTTAACTATATAAGTAGATATTTACTTAGTTTCCTATTTATAATGAAAGTACTTTATTCCCTTTACACCTGACACGACTCTTGGATACTTTAATAAGTAAAGTAGAAAGTTTGCAAACAACCATCAAAACTACTCAAGAGATCGAATTTTATTTTGCGTTATGTAGATGTTATTCTAGATCATAAAACATAAAACATAAAACCTAATTACCTATTTATTATCACTTTACCATCATTCACTTTATCACTCAATTTTAGCTAATTATTACCCCTAAGGTCTTAATAAAAAACCTGTTGCGTAACTCCGAGCGTTAACTTGTTCATAATTATTTACCTAATACAGAATACCGACACTTTTTATTTTACTCGTAGGTACCAAAAAGTTTCAAGACCAATAAAATAAGTTTTATGCAGTCGCGTCTTTACTTCAAAAAGTTCTCGTCCCCGGCCGACGCGGATATGAGATGTTTTTGTGCATTCAGCAAATACTGACACTTTTGATAGTTTCTGTAGAAAATAGACACCTTTGCGATTGTGACTGTGTTTTATTGATGCGTAGATGGTAATTTTGGGTCGCTACTGACCTTTGAGATGAGAAATTTGAAAGCCTGTAAGAACAAAGCGAGTCAAAGCTCCCAATAATTTGGTCAATCTGAAGAGAAATCTAAAATCAAGAGGTGCGAAAAAAGCCACTGAAAATTATCAACATTAAGTCCAATAATGGACATCGCCTCTAAAAGCTTTCTCACTTCTGTTTTTCATTTTAAAACGGCGCCCACCTAGCATAGCGATTTTTTATCTAGGCTAAAATACAAAAAAACTGTTACACATTGCGTAAATTATTGAAATTAAAAGAACGGATTTTAAATATTTAACGCAATGGATGACTATTAACACACTGAATCAGAATCAATCACTTTATTACTTTAGGCTTACAAAATAAGCACTAAGACAAGTCAAATTTTATACTATGTTATAGTTATAGTTATAATTATCAAAAAAGAAACAAATGTGTTATTAATTTTCTCTTCACTTAATTTTTTGTCCACTAGTAGAAGAAGTGAAAAAGAAACCATTAGTACACTTTTATATATTTTTTGTCTATTTTACCCCAGTTAGAAAACAATCACCGTGCTCCTCCTACAGATTCAAATATATAATTTAGTAAACGTGGTAAACATATCAACAGACACCACATCTTAACATTTGTTCTACGGTACAAATCCTCACTCTATGCCAAAATAAACTAAACTCAAACTAAGCAAAGTCGTTATATCCAAAGTCTATTTAATTTTACCTTGATAACCACAAAGCGGTCGTCCAGACAACGAATCACCCCTAATCTCATTGTGTTCATTGAACAAACCTACAGAATACAGTAATTCCTTCAATCCGCCCGAGTGAACCCGGGCGGGCTAGCTAGTAAACGGTTGTTCATTCTATGAATAGCGGAGAATCATAATCTACATTTAAATACGAGAATTTGGGTCATTCTTGGCCTGGTTATACAGTGCTGTATACTTCAGAGTTACTACATTATTACTGTGTATGTCCCACTGTTGGGCAAAACAAAAGCCACTCTGTGGTCCATCTACGTATCTCGATATGTTATTTAGGGATGCAGATGTGTTATTTATTATAAATCCTAAGATCGAGATGAAACGAGGCGATTAACTGTGTATCATGTCTTATTTTATTGAGACTTTTCCAAAAGTGATTTCATCAGATTAAAGTCGCCCTAATATTCTATTGCGAAAATTTGGATTGATGGATGTTTGTTACTTCTTTATGCCAATACTACACTCCGGATGGATGAAAACGATCTGTTTCATCATGAAACGGACCTTGCTGAGATTTTTTGCATTGATGTGAGTCTAACTAGATTTGGAATAACACATTAGCTACTTTTTATATCAGTTCGCATGGGATATACATAATCTTTACATTACACATTTCCATAGAAAAAACGCGTGCAAAGCCGCGGGCATAATCAAGTAAAGTAAAGAAAATAAACACTGAATTTGACAGTTCATAAATCAATTACCAATACAATCTAAATTGAATGCAATAAGCGATGCGTCACATTCCGTCAAGGTCGTCTCAGGGCGTCTCTGTCGCGGCGGCACTGTAGCCGGCTCCTGCCACTGTCGTCTACTCTGTGGCTGCGGTGTTCAGGAATTACAGTAAAGGTAGTTCGTTTGTTTTCGTTATTTCGCGAATGTTCTTGCCATTTGACGGTTGACAGCTGGTTTATATTTTTCATAAGTTTTTGATCCTTGGTTTACGGTGGTTTATTTAGGTTTCCTGCACTATCAATAGCTTACAGGTCTTTTCACGGCTCTGTCAGTAGACCAGCGTTGGTTGTGAACTTGTGACGTGTTTACAACTAACTCAGGCTGAGACAGAGACCAATTTGTGACTCAACTTTTACTTTTATTGTTAAATCATTGTTTATGCTTGTTGGAGTTACAAATAAAATATTCTCATTCATTCACACCTACTACGCGGTATTCAATACAATATTGTATTGCTGCCGTTCCGTATCTATATTATATAATATTATGGTGGTATGTCTTTGAATTTCCTTTCATAGTATTGGAAGAGCTAAAATTGGCAATTTAAATATAACTAAAAACGCAAAATCTTTTTTGTATCATGTTTCAACTTCAATTTCTTCAATTATTTAAAGCTATGACTTCAAATTAATATCAGTCGGCTAACGTTTTCTTCATCGTCAGTTGGCAACACTCCGTTACTACGAGTAGGTATAGTATAGTTATAGATAGTATTCGCGTGGTTCCGCGAACTGAAATACCACACATCGGTCAGCGACGGTTATAAATACACAACTTACACTGTGTGGTACGGTTTGTATACTAGATGTACATGAATAGTCTAGTATAGAAGCTCTCCTCTTTGGCCATTTTTAGGACTGTTAAGAGGAAGAACAAGCTGTATGAGTAATTACTGATTAGCTGATTTGTTACCCAGGTTTCGATACCCTGCGTATTGACGCCCTTCGGTATCAACCAATCTCGGTTTTGACTTGTCTTAGAGTACAGCTTCCCTGCATGTTAAAACATCTAATCTTCATTCCAGTTTCAAGTATCTACTAAGTAAAAATCCTCGGTTAATTTAACTTGATACTGATAACTATCAAGTGAACTTTTAACTGATAAGTTTTCATTCTATTCTGATCGCGTGGATCAAAACAACAAATATGTATGTTTCACAGTTCTATCGACAGAAAACCTAAATTAAATATTTGACCCAACGACTAATGAGTTATGGTCTTATAATTATAACTGTTGATTATTTAGTTTCCTTTATATTTGTCGGTTTGCATGACTCTAAGACAAATTTAAAGAACTTATATATACATATGTGTAATAGTAAGTAGTTAAATGAGTTGTATTTTTATAAATAAACTGAGTATCTCTATCGTACCAAATATAAATTTAAATTTCCTTTAATTTTAAGTTCGGATTTTGCACTGCCCTCTAGTATTTCAAATCAGCAACTCTGCAAAGTTAGAGTTAGTTGGTAAAGTAGTAAAACGTGAGATTCCATTATCCAAATAATAATTAAACGGAACCCGAGCTCCGTTTGAACAATGTACTGTTATAAATGGTTGTCTGACCGGACAACGGTTGGGGTAGTTAGTTGTTTTCGGAGACGGAAGTTTTAGTTTGCAGGACACTGTATCAATAAAATCTACCTGTTTCTGTTAAACTATATAATTTATTTTACATCTATGTATGTAGGCACCTTACAAAAACACATGTCATGGCCCTCGCGGCGTAAGAATCAACTGCCGCTAAATCAACCCGTGTATGTCGTAAGAGTCGACAAAGAGAACCTACCAGAGGAAGAGCAGCTACTTCCTTCTGTGAATTATTGAACACCTTTACTGTCTTCACCAATCTACCTGCCGAACGTGATACATTCCTACGTCCACAGGAGATATCTCCCCTAAACGACAGGTTTTTTCATAATCACCACGCTTGGCAGGCGGATTGATGGATCGAAGTAGAGGTGTTAAAAATACACAGATGGAAGATTGTCTTCCTCTGGTAGGTTTCCTTAGTCGACGTTTACAACATCCACGAGCTGAGATAGAGGGGTGGACTCTTAAATAAAGTAAAAAGATTTTTATTTTTCAGAATGAATAGGGTAGGTAGGTACAACACTAAATATAATAACGGAATATTTACCATGATTTGATATTGACCAATATCCCGTCCATAACTTTAGTGTTGTAAATAACCACGATAGTTTCAAAAGTTTTGTATAAGTATTTATTTATTAATAGTATGGGATCACAAGGAACACTTAGTAAAATCAAATACATATAGATTAAATTACATTTCAAAATCACATAACATAGAATCATTGAGAAAAATTAATTAATTAAACCAAAAACTAATTTTAGGTAGCTGCAAAAGCATTGTCAGAAATGTATAAGTTTAGAATATAATAGATAATGTCAGATTACACAACCAAAAATATTTTTGTCAGCACCTCTATCTAGTCTATAAATAATTAAGACAGTAGTTAGTATAAATAATTCTTAAAAATTAATCTATTTTTAATTAAAGATTTATCCTCGGTGTTGATTTTATGTTCACCACTAGGCTTATCCTTCTTCTCATTTCTTTAATCTACTTAGTGGAACAATATCTGCGTCTGTTTCAGTAACTTTAGTCTAGGTTCTCATATCAGAATCGTTAGCTTGCTTTTAGTTACTCCGCTCTTACATGCGATCGCTATATGGCGGGCTACGTAGTTATCAACTCTCTTTTTTCTTCTCAATCCTTCTGCTTCATTCAGTTCGATGATGTTCAGGTTGTTGTACAAGGACGCCATTTTAGGGTAGGTACATACAAATAAACCTTAAATTAGCAGAAAAACTGACAAAATTGGTGTCCACTCAGCATGTGCCATGGTAGAGCAGATCATACCATAGCGCTGGTCATGTGAAGACCGTGGTGCGTAAGGTGGCTTCATACACACATGCAAACAAAGAACAAAAATAATATGACACGGAAACTAAAATGTGGAACATGAACTATGAAAACAATATAAATAATTAAGCTGCGACCGCCCGCGAATTTATGAAAATGGCCTAATAATTAATTTAGATTTTTAACCGAATTCAAAAGAAGGAGCTTATCAATTCGTCTTTTTGTTTTTTTTTTTGTACGTACATTACATATGTTACGCGATATGTCAAAATCGGACCAACTATGGACCAATTTTGAAAGTCTTTCACTATTGTATAGAAAATGATCCCGAGATTTATTTCCAGGGGATTAGTATTTATCCTGCAAAACTTAAAATAAGTGTAAAAGTAAGGGAATTTCAAGTCGGTTTATCGTTTTTTAAAACACGCCATATTATTTAATAACCTATTTCTTTCTCTCTTTCCAGTAAACGACAAACAACTCGTGATGAACTAGCGACTACAGTGTAGTGAGTGAAGCCGTGTACAAGCGTTAGTGCAGTGTGTGATGGTGTGAGTCTGACAGTGCTTCAGAGATGGCGCTAGCAGTCGTGACGGTCGCCATCTTGGCTATCTTCGGGCTGCCGGAGGCTTTTTGCGATAAAGGTAAGGTATTTTGTTCATTTTGAGAAATTAATAATCTATGAAAACAATGAACCATTTTACGAAAAACTGCTATTTTGAACTTTAAGATTTTTCGCGTAGAGATAGTACGAGTATCTCAAACTATGCACAGTCTATAGCATAGATTCTATGCCATTCGTAGACCGAGGATTTATGCTTACCCCTCTGTCCTCAGTCTACGATGCCATTTTATTTATTTGACAGCCTAACGCCGAAGATTCTTTTTTATTTATTCACCTCGTTTTTAGTTTTCAGTATTCGTTATTATCATATCAAACTCAGCTTACATAGCGTGGGTGGACAGTGGTCCAAGACGAATCTACCTATATTCAGAGACGGTTTCCACTTGAGCGCAGTAGCTTTGCTAAATGTCATTTACCATTCAAATAATTTTACTCTTTTTTGTTTATGTTTTACATACTTAATTATTTATAGCTAACATAAACCGTAAAAATTCGGTTTGCAAAAACTCTCGCCGATCGTCTACATTCAGTCTTATATTTATTTGGTTTGAGCCTGAATATCTGTAAAAAAGAATATCCGCAAAACCGCGTGAATAGAATTAAATTTACCTAAAAAAGTTTGGATGTTTAGATGGATGGATGTTTGTTACTACTTCACGCCAAAACTACTGAACGGAATGGACTGAAATTTAGCACAAATGTATTTCTAGGGTTGAAATAAAATAGGTACATTTTATCCCATAAGTCAATTCCCATAGGATATAAGAAACTTTTCCATACAAACAACGTGTGCAAAGTCACGAGTAGAAACTAGTATTCAATAAATTAACAAACTTTTAAAGCCAACTAATATCCTCACAAAGTTATCTCTCCAAGATACAAATCAGCCCAAAAGGCAGAATTCATTGAAAACTGTGTCACTCTTGCACTCCGTATCCATTTCCATTCAGAAACATCCTTCATGCATACTGCAGACCACGATCCACTGACGGACCTTGTATGCACAAGTGACCACAGCTTCTGAAAGAACAGCTGTGTCATCTGGTCTAACAATTGACTACCATGTGTCTATGTTTTTATTATTTTTTAAGGGTTCGTGGAAGGTTCAATAAGTATTAGTCTTGTTATTGAGCAATATTAGTCTTATCAAGAGCAAGTTCAAGTGATTTACGAAATCATGATGTTGATGATGATGATGATATACTTACTGTAATATAGAGCAAGTACTAAGGATGACTTGCATGACATGCAACACTTTTTTGTTTGAACAACAATTTGATGAAATGACATCTCACAAGGCTTTAATTAAGTATCTTATAAAAAACAATTTGTTTAGTGAACATGACAACTTTCAAAGATTGTACAATCCTCAATTTAAACTAGTCTTGTTATGAACGGAACTTTTCTCTTATATTTTTAATGACGTTGTTGAAATTGTTTTACCGACTTGTAGTACCACCAAGTCACATAAGCACACAACTTCCTCGCACGAATCTGAGAAAACTTCCCATTGATTGTTGTCTCACAACGCCGCGCCGTTACTAGAGAGTTTTTGCTCACTATTATCTAAGTATCGGAACAATTGACAAATCTCAGGCACAGTCAGTAGTTTAGCTATAGCTATTCATTATTATTTTCTCTGGCTTCGATTGAGGTCGATGACTTCTGATTCTGAGATCTGCGAGCTTTTTAGATATTGTTGAACTTTTTAGTTTATTTCAACTCATTTATTTATATATCATAATTTACTATAGAGATAAAAAAGTAAGTACATGGACAATGATAAAATAATTTATAAATAATGCTGGACAATTCACACAGCATAATCTGGCGCCAAAGTAAGCCAAGTTTGCCTTACAGGATATAAATAACTGATATACCTACTTATTCTTACATAGATATTTTTACTAAACATAGAAAATACCCGTATCGTACAAACATTTGTAAATCGAACCCTCAATCTCCTGCGTCGCAGGTAGACCTTCCTCCCCTATGCACGAGGTTGTCTCATTGACCTTCACTTCCTTACGATTTAGGGACAAAATCAATAGTAAAATATAATAAAACAAATAATTTGGCGTGTTTTAAAAAACTCCAAATTTCCTTACTTTTACACTGTTTTTAAGTTTTGCGGGATAAATACTAATCCCCTGGGGATAACAATTTTATAGGACCACCTCGGGATCATTTTCTATACAATAGTGAAAGAATTTTCAAAATCGGTCCTTGGCGGAGATATCGCGTAACATAGGTGCATACAAAAAAAATATACATACAGACAAATTGAGAACCTCCTCCTTTTGAAGTCGGTTAAAAAAAGCAATCAAATCAAGTCGGTCTATTGATCTTATTAGTACTAGAAGGGACATTTACAATTATATTCAAAAAGTAATTTCATATTTTAGATACCTACCTACAATATAATATTAAGTATCTCAAAATCAACGAAATTAACACGACACACCTTGACTTTGAGTTTCTACATAAACTACACTACTATAAAAGTTAGACATAAGTACCGGTAGCTAAATAATGTTTACTTCATTATCAAATAGCAGAAGTATAAATATTCTACAATGACTTGACTTCTCTAGTGAGTGACCTTGCCATTCTTCCCGCGACTAAGTCTGACCGGTGTGATGTAGAAGTGAGCAAAACGAATGAAACTGAAACGTGGTCTGAAACGAGGTTCCACCGGCTCTGCAGGCTAATTATTGTAGCTGGCAACTTTTGACTTTAGGTTATTTTGGGCCAACTTAGACATTGGGTTATTTGGGCCATATCAGACATTGGATTATTGTGGGCTACATAATACATTTAAGACAATAGGATCATAGTATTAAGACAATTTGAGGATTTTACTAAATAATTCATAGCCAAGACAAAAGTGTAACTCATGATACGACCAATAGGAATTCTGGAATCAAAGTATTATGGCTATTGGCTTCTAATATCGTGACAAAATAAATATTATCTTAGATTTTTGTAAATTAAGTGTGTAATAAAGAATTTAAAATGACCCACGAATAGAATTCACATTAAAAATCAAAATCCATACATCTTTTCTGTGGAAAATAGAACAACCATTTTCGCATAAAAATGACCTTGTCCTCAAAAACCATGACCATTCTGACCTTTGACCACTCGTGTGCAATTGTTAAGCCCACGTTGCGTGTCAGCTGTCGACACAGTCAGCCGGATATGATGTCACGAAGGCTTTTAAGGCTAAAGGCTCGCCACGGTTCATAAGCATAATATTGACATTTGGCTAAGTAGCTTGTCTTGGCTCGTTTGTTTTTACTTACTACATATGGTTATGCTTTCAATGACTCTATTAACTAGCAAGTGATGTCTGTAGAATATTTAGCTTTAGTAGGTAATTTCTGATGTGCAAGACGTCTGTAAAGTTCTTTCACAGATGACTTTTACGTGGTCATGTAAATAAATAAATAAATTGATGCTTTTTTCACAGTATTTGTGTTAGTTTTATCAACCAACTTCAAAAGGAGGAGGTATATATGTATGATACGTTGTCTCCGCCAATTATGCACCGATTTTGAAAATTATTTCACTATTGTATAGAAAATGATCCCGAAGGGGTTTCTTAAATTTTTTATCCCCAGGGGATTAGTATTTATCCCGCAAACTTAAATTATGTGTAAAAGTAAGGGCATTTCAAGGCGTTTTATAGTTTTTTAAAATACGCCATATTATTTGAAGTAAAAACTTCAAAATTCAAATCATGGTAAATATCCCGTTATTAACTGTAGGGTTGTAAATACTCGTAACCATATAATAGTTTAAAAAGATTTATCGTAGTTTTTTTAGTTGTGAGTCTTATTTGTGTGTCATACGATGAGTTGTCATTTCTATTGAAAAGACGCATTTTACGTGACTTGCAAGATGAAACTCAAAACATTACGCTGGTTTGGCCAGCCTATCCTGGCGTAGTTTTTGGTCTGTTTACAAAATCGAATCGGAAAGTAGGAACTATAAATGACGCTAGGCTTCCAACTGAACCAGCCAACCCAACTTCACCTGTGTCGAATTCTACATTGACATTGTACTGTCTCGGTTCCGATATTCAATTCCAGCATTCGGACAAAAACCGTCCGAATAAAAGTATAACCGCAAAGATAGCAAACGTAGAGTTGTCTGAAATCCGGGGAGGACCGGATAGAACCGGATACCTCAAACATGGCGGTCGGTTAAGATGCAGGATGTTGTGGGTTGGTTTCCTGCCTCGGGACAAATACTTTAGGACAAGACAAGTGAAAGGTCTGAGATGTTTAAAAAAATCAAAAAGGAGTTTCTCAATTCTGCTGCATTTTTTCTATACAAATTCAACTTATTATCTTCTTTTCTTTAAAATTCCGCGATTGGTTAATATTGTAAAGATTATTATTTATCGAGTACCTTTTGTTATATTTTCCCCTACGTTTCCATCGCGTTACAGCGATCGTGGTCACGGGACGACTGGATATACACGGAGTTATCGCCAAATATTGATGGCAGTATCCACGACTACGTGAAACGTATGGGAAAATATAACAAAAGGTATGCGATAAATACCCGATAAATAATAATCTTTACTAACTTCTGCCCGCAGCTTCCCGCGCTTTTACTAATATAAATACTTTTTTATCTTTTTCCACGCCAAACTTGACGGTGCGTTCAGCCGTTACGACGTGGAAAGTTCAAGGACAGACAAGTCAAAGATGGATGAGTTAGATATTACTCAGTATCTATAGATTCCTTTAGGTGATTTTTTTACCATATTTTGTTTGCCTTTTGTTGGGGAGGTCGGCGTGTAAGAATCGCCCCTCTAATTCAGCCTTAGGTGTAACCTACCAGAAACCTAGGAAACCTATCAGAGTAGTTTTCCTTAGTTCTTCCTGTAAGAAGGATAGCAGCTTTCTTCAGTGTATTTTTATCAGATGTACGGCAAACAGACAATGTATTCGATCCCCGCGATACAGGCCTAGCCTAGTGCTGTGCTGTGATCATAGATAATCACTAGCTGACCTGTGCCCACTTCGTTGGGCGGTAAACATTTTTAGTGAACCGAACCCAACCCTGAGACCGAGTCGAAGATTAAAGTTGTATCCACTTCCACCAGTTTCTTCGCCACGACAGTAGGTAGGTATATAAGCAAGTAGAGACTGAAGAGCATCAAATGCCTAGTGCGTTTCGCCAAAGCATTGCTAGCGGTCATCCCGGGTACGCAGCACAATGTCCCGCCTGTCACAGTGCTGATCTACCAGGACGACGGCAAAATCATTGGTAGCGAGAGCTTTGTACAAACCGGATGCTGTCCAGTAGGTCGTTTATCGGCACTAATAACAATTTTGTTATCGTTTTGTTGGCTTTGACGAGGAAGGACATAGAATACGAGTCCATACCCGGACTCGTATTCTATGTCCTTCCTCGTAGTATGAACTCAAATCATGCTTAGTATCATTCGAATCCATTCAGTAGTTTTTGCGCTATTTTAGGCCGAGAAATGTCACTTCCATCCCCACTCCCAAGAGAACCTTAACGAATTCAAGGATAAAAAGTATTACATGAACTTCCTCGTAGTATGAACTTAAATCAATTGAATACATTCAGTAGTTTCAGCGCTATGCGCAGCCAAGAAATTTTACCCTACTGCGGGGGGCCACTACGGAGGGCTACTGGGGGTCCCACTGCAGGGCAATGTGGGGGGCCCATTGCGGGGGTAAACTGCCGGGGGCCCCCACTGCCGGTGCCCTCCACTGTGGGGGTCTACTGAGTGGGTCTCACTGCGGGGGGCTACTGGGTGTCCCACTGCGAGGAAATGTGGGGGGCCCACTGCCGAGAGCCCTACTGCCGACACCCCTTTGCCGGTGCCCCCACTGTGGGGGTCTAATGAGGGGGTACTCTACGGGGCAATGTGGGGGGCCCACTTCGGGGGGCCATCTGCCAGGGGCCCACTTCGAGGGGCCATCTGCCAGCGGCTCCCACTTCCGGGGCCCCACTACCGGTGCCCCCCACTGTGGGGGCTACTGAGGTCCCACTGTGGGGCAATGTGGGGCCCCACTGCGGGGGCTACTGAGAGGGTCCGGTTGCGTGAGGGGCCCCACTACCAGGGCTATCGCTCTTTACCGCCCTTGCCCCGCGCGCCATGCTGCAACGCGCAAAATTTCACTTCCATCCTCTCTCATAAGAGAACCCTTCTGAGTTCCGGGATAAAAAGTAATTTATGCCCTTTCTTGTAATATGAACTTAAATCATGCTAAATTTCATTTGAATACCTTCAGTAGTTTCGGCGCTATGCGCAGCCAAGAAATTTTACTTTCATCCCCTCTCCCAACGGAACCCTATTCAAATCTGGGATGAAAAGTATCCTATGCCCTTCTTCATAGTATGATCTCAAATCCTGCAAAGTTTCATATGAATACATTCAGTAGTTCCGCCGCTATGCGCAACCAACCAATTTTACTTTCATCCCCTCTCCCAAGGGAACCCTATTGAAATCCGGGATAAAAAGTATTCTATGTCCTCGTTGTATGATCTCAAATCCTGCCAAGTTTCATTTCAATACGTTCAGTAGTTTCGGAGCTATGCACGGCCAAGATACAGACAGACAGACAGACAGACAGAAAGACAGACAGATAGACAGACATGATGGAAAAAAAAATCATTTTTGGTATCAGTATAGATAACAGAGTGCCCTCCAAAAAAAATTTTCAAAATATCTTCAATGTACAGAATTGGACCTGTTACAGTTTTATTATAAGTATAGATAACTAACACACATGTATAATATTGGATTAATTTTCTAAGAGGGATACGTTTTGTTTTAAGTAAGTAATCGTAAGGTGAGGCAATAAATCAATTTTCTTTTTTTTTAATTTTTCATTCTCCTATGCGCCTGCAGAGTGTGGTGATATTATGGCAGAATTTTTGGCACGTCCAGCAGTGGACGTCCTGCAGGCCCGTATTATGAAAGCTTGCTCAGAAAAAGGTCTATGCTATAGTGACGTCATAGAAAACCGTTACTAAAGCATAATATAGCGATATCTAAGCAAGCTTTCGCAATTACGGGCCTTAGTGCTGATCGGTCTTCAATAACGTTGTTCAGTTTGTTAGATGATGATGGCATATGGCATGGATAGTTACAAAAGAATTTATTTAATCAAACTACAAATATTGGGTGAACTACGGAAACTCGAATCACGCTATCTCAACAAAATATCAATATTTTTTAGGCCCAATAGCGATAGTCAAACATTAGGTAACTTCAAAGGATTCAAACATTCCAGTTTTGGTCCACTCTAGCAACAACGCAACGTAACAATGTTTTGTTAAGCTGAGCTGTCTGCTAGCCCGTAGCTCTATTGTTCGTCCACTCTGTTCCTTTTATATCTCTATGTGCATTGGAATTGAACAGAAAAAGCTAAATCTACACTAGATATCCGAATTTAATTTTTTACTATAAATATAAAATGTTATATAAAGCTGGACAATCCACACATCATCATCATCATCGTATTAGATGACTGATATATACATACAAAATACAATATATACATAGATCAATATTTGCAGATCGTACAAGATTTGTCCAAAGACGGGAATCAAACCTGCAACCTCTTGCGTCGCAGGCGGACCTTCGCCCGCCGTGCCATAACGGTCGTCCATAAAGTCCAAGGCTTAATGCTAAATTAGAATATTCTTCTTTATCGCATATTTGCGCAGTGGATCATATTTTAAATGTGAGTGTGTGTGAAGAGTTCATGGGTATTTGCATTTAGTAGCTAGGTACATAAACTTACGTGTTCTTGAGTCGAGACCGCGACTCGGCTAACGTAGTATACAAGAGTGGGACTCCTGGGCCTTGGTGGAATGACGATGTGCTCTAGACTTCAGATGCTGCATAAAGAAAGGGTGCTATGACGCGAATTAGGGGAGGTCGTCTCCCAGCAGTGGACGAACATAGGCTTATGATGATAATGAATAAACTCTTAGGTATTGGCCCGTTGCTAGCAATCTTCTGCAACCATCGTTTTCTCGAATGAATAAGGACAGCGTCTCGTCTATATAACTGCCATCGAATTATTTAAGTACCTACAGAATCGACGCCCATCTAGGTAAGATTCTGTATTATTGTTACTATACCGTAGCACGCTGGGAAAATACCCACATATAAATAAAATGAATAGAATCTCCCTCTTTCGTGACTCGTATAAACAGATTTTTATTACCCTAACCTAATTTAATGGGCAAAATAAGCAATTCCTGGGCATATTTAAATTATTTCGCAAAACGGTCCGGGCCTTAATGGCGCGAATTTAATAGAAGGCGGAAGTGTCAGCTTGTTTACAAAGGTTGCGGGTTCGATTCCGGTCGCGTTTTGTGAGTTTAGAATGTTTTGTTTGAAATTATTTATTGTTTTATGGTTTCTAAATTTTGTGCGAGAGAAAATGTTTTTATTTCCTACAGATATGATGTAATTAAAATGTTACCCAAAGATATATGTTATCGTAACAATTTTCTTGGTGCTTCAAATTCATCTGACTAACCATTTGACATTTTCAGTCGGACCCACACGGGTCGTCTCGCTAAAAAATAACATTTAAAATTGTAAAAAAAAAAATTTCTCTGCATCTAGTGGATGGTCACACTCCGTGTGTTGGGAGACAAATCCACTCGATGGATGGGTGTTAAGCGGTCGCAGGGAGGTGATGGATGGAAGCGGCTCAGAACCGCTATTTGTGGCGTCGTCGTATGGGGAGGACTATGTTCAGCGGTGGACGTGTGTTGGCTGATATGATGATTATGATGAAGTAATAAATAAAGTGCAACCCATAGCCCATTTCATACACTCTATGCTCTATTAACTCAGATAAGTAGCCATCCAATTAACTAAGTACCCAAAATAAGCAATACCGTAATGGCCGTAGTACTTTACAATTTATGTAAAATCATTTTAGAATCGGGCCACGTTTAATATAAAGCTATACCGGAGGCGATATTTAAATCATCAAAATGGGGGCGGATTCGGCACACGGGCCATAATGACCTTATGGCGAATATTGCTTGATTTAATATAAACTCGGGGGGAGTGGGAAAAGTGGGGTCAAATGCAATTTAAGGAATGACTACCCAATTTTACTTTGCAATTTCCATAGGTGAGGTAGCGTCGGCAAAACAAACGCTAATTAGGTAAATATTTTGTTTACCTAAACAAAATATGTTGAGCGATGGAGGTAAAATGCTTTGCAATGTTGCATCAATTAGATACTTAAAGTATTCACCAATTTCACAATACCTCGGCTTTATTTTTACCTGCGTTCTCTTACACTGTAACTTTATACTGTAATGTTACTTTACAGTGTTTAATAATTTACCTACGACGTATTGAACTAGTGTTACTGAAACGGACAGTCGAGTATTTTACATTTTGATGCGATTTGCTACATGAATATTTTTCTTTTAACCAGACCAACATTATCATTTTTCTCTTTTCTAAAACGAAAAACATCACAGAATATGCGTCGTGTCCTATTGGTCGCAGATTGGAAATTGAAAAAGATTCAATCGTTTAATATTCTTAGAAATGGTACACCCTGCATAGGGGCGGCAAATGAAACTATACTTACTAAGCTAAATAAAAGCTTCGAAAATCTAACTTCATTGCACAAACAAAAACCTGGCTCCTAGTAAGCTAATAATAGAAAAATTATATTTCAGTTGAATGTCATTAGTTTCGTCACAAGAACTCATATATTACTACAGAAGTACAAAATAAAACAAACAGGTTAGTCGTCCGCTTGTTTCAAATAAATACGAGTATTTTAGGAGGAGACTTGATATTAATGTTGGTACTTCAAATTCATGGTTTTTACTATGTCAACAAAACGCAAATGCTTATAGAATAACCATTTTAGGAAAGCTTTCGAGTGTTTGAAATAGGCTATTTTAAGAATTGGAAAATTAATATGGTTATTAGTACATTCAGTGCATGTTTATGACATCAACAAAACACAAAAGTTATAAATACTGTAGAAAGTCTTTCTTGTATCTTTTTTACCGATGCTCCTCCCGTAATTCCTAGCAATCGAGCAATCGCAGCCGATTCATATGGCATCTTATTATTGAATTTACCCAAATTCCTCTCCGTTTGAGGGCAAATGTTGTTTCGATTGTGGCCGTTTTCCGCGAATCACCCTGTGCGCAAATTTTGCCCTTTTTCCGAATGGGATACAAGGAAATGGAATTCCCTCATTTGTTTTTTCATGTTTTTCAGGTATTCTGTCGTGGGGACTGTGTCAGAGTCTACCTTTCTTGATGACAACGTTTGCTTACTACAAATTGTAGTATAGGTCGGACGTAAATGTATGTTTTATATCATCATCATCATCATCATCAGCCCGTACACGTCCACTGCTGAACATAGGCCTCCCCCAAACGACGCCACGAATAGCGGTCCTGAGCCGCCTCCATCCAACGACTCCCTGCGACCGCAACGATGTCGTCGGTCCATCGAGTGGGAGGTCTTCCCACACTCCGTTTCGCATTGCATCGCGGTCGCCACTCGAGAACCTTTACTCCCCAGCGGTTATCGGTTCTACGAGCTATATGGCCTGCCCATCGCCATTTCAGCCTGCGGATTCTGAGAGCTATGTCGGTAACTTTGGTTCTTCTACGAATTTCCGTATTCCGGACCCTATCGCGTAGAGAAACTACGAGCATAGCTCTTTCCATAGCTCGCTAGGTGACTTTGAGCCTATGCACAAGGCCTATAGTGAGCGACCACGTCTCGGATCCGTAAGTCATCACTGGTAGCACACATTGGTTAAAGACTTTCGTCTTGAAGCTCTGCGGTATCTGTGACGAGAAGATATTGCGAAGTTTCCCGAACGCCGAATCCGAGTTGGATTCGTCGGCTGAACTCTTTATCGAAGTTGGATTTACCTAGTTGGACCATTTGGCCTAGGTAGACATAATGATCAACTTCGATAACATCGTTCCCCACATAGACCGGTAAGGGTGTGACATGGGCATTAGACATGATATTTGTCTTACCCATGTTCATTTCAAGACCCACTTGGCGGGAAACGGTGTTGAGGTCTCTGAGCATCCTGCTAAGGTCTTCCAGTGATTCTGACATAATGACTATATCGTCGGCAAACCGAAGGTGAGTGATGTAATCGCCGTTGATATTGATGTCCCAGTCCACAAGCTTAAAAATATCCTCCAATGCAGAGGTGAATAGTTTCGTAGAAATGACGTTTCCCTGTCTCACCCCTTTTTGCAGTGGGATCGGATTTGTGCTTTGGTCCTGGATACGAATTGACATAGTGGCCTTGCTGTACAAACACTTCAACACTTGGATATACCGGTAGTCGATTTGGCACCGCTGGAGAGGACTGCAGGACTGCCCAGATTTCGACTGAATCAAAGGCTTTCTCGTAGTCCACAAACGCTAGACATAACGGCCGGTTATACTTTTCTGTTTTATATGTAGTTAGTTACTTTTAAGCCTACGTTTTCAATGGACAGCAGGAGCTTTAACGGGAGCTTTAGCGGAAGCGAATTTTTTCAATGTATCGTTGCCTATTAACAAGCAACATTTCTTTTGAAAACTGATAAAATCCCGCCCCGTTTGTCGACTGAAAACGAAGCCTTAGTTTGAAGACATTTCCTTACGACTTGCTCTTTGCATTTACACCA
Organism: Eupithecia insigniata; assembly: GCA_947859395.1. Lineage (NCBI taxonomy): Eukaryota > Metazoa > Arthropoda > Insecta > Lepidoptera > Geometridae > Eupithecia > Eupithecia insigniata. Next base: position 391,680 of record OX402019.1, read on the forward strand.
TTTTCGCCAAACGAAAGGGCCTATAAATTATAGGTATTAACTAATAGAGACTAGACGAATATTTTGATAGCAGAATCAGAATCAATCACTTTATTTCTTTAGGCTTACAAAATAAGCACATAGACAAGTCAAATTTTATACTATAAACATAATTATTATTATCAAATAAGAAATAAGGTGTTATTGATATTCTCTTCACTTCAATTTTTTGTCCACTAGTGGAAGAAGTGAATAAGAAACCACTAGCACATTATAATATCACTTATGTGTCTAATACATGTTTATTTTGCTTATCTAAATATAAATTTAATGCGATTTAAATACATGTAAACGTTTAAGCCAGTTTGATTCTAGGAGATAATAAAGAGTAGGTATCACCCAACCACATAAAATACTTCGAAAAATATTATTGACACCTCGCGGGTAATAATTGATATTACTAATCGAAATCTAACAACATGTAACATATAAAGGCTCTTTTAAAAACCACCAGTGCCCTATCCACTCCTTGTATGTTTTCCGTATTTATTTTGAGCCTGGACCTCCAGAGCAAAAATACGTACGTAAAAATACGTATTTTTACGTACTTTGTAACAGAGTTCGGCTACGTCCATTCCACGGGCCTAACGTAGTTACGTTATGAACGAGTTTGCATACTATTTCAACGTACCTTCAATATTGCCACCGCGTTTTTGAGCCTGGTTTTCGGTATTTCTGAGAACCGTGGACAGCTGGACACACTAAATAAATAAAAATCTTTTGACGTAAATCAAAAATGTTTTTTTGATAATTTCGGTGGGTTTTTTATTACTAGGTATCTGTTCGTGGTTTTACTTTTCTTTTGAAGTAGCTTAAGGTGGTTCCCTGATCCAAACTAGCGCTGCCACCAATTTTATCGTATTAATACTGAAAATTCCTTTGTGTTACACAAATCTCTTGCCAGTTTGTGATACCTATCATAAGCTTTTTTAATGCCTCTGTCATAGTTTTATTTGTATAGTTTAGGAAGAAATGCAAAGTTGCTCTTTTTGGCCACCAAGCTCGGGTTTCGCATTTCCTTCTATAAAATATAAAACTATTGCAGAGGCATCAAAAATAAGCTTATAATAGATATCACAAGCGGGCCAAGGTAGTTTTGAAAATTCTTTTGTTTAACGTAATAATACTATAAAATATGTGGCGGCGCTGATTTGGGTCGGGGTAGTCCCTTAATTGTTTCAATATAATTAGGAATGTGGGCAGAGTCACGGAAAAGATTTTATATTCGTAAAAGTTCAGACCAAAACTTTTTATCTATTTTCATAATATTTATATTGAACGGTGCTCGTGGATAATTGCAGGCCTTAACAGTTTGGTGCCCACGACCCACATGTGGTGATAACACTGCTTGTAGCCGCGCGCGGTGCGCCCCTGCCTCCGTTCGCATCGCAGAAGCTGGCCATTGAAAACGATATAACTAATAAAATATAATCAAGAGGTTAAAAAATTGTCTGTTTAATATTACGTTCAGTATCATTTCCAACGCGTATTTAATCTTTATTATCCCGATAAATAAAGGGAAACGGCCATTTTCAATAAGAAAAACACACAAAGGCCATTTTTAATCAATATTTATCAGGGACCTCTCTAAACAAGCGACGTGGTCGGCCGCGCCAGATTTACGGGACACGCCATCTAGTGATGGGGGAATTTTACTTTTTCGGAGTCTTTTTGAAGATCATTACTTCATCAGCAAACATACGTCCACAACTGAACATGGCTCCCCCAAACAACGGGGTGTTACCGTAATCACAACGCTGCTGGCAGGTGGATTAGTGATCTCAGTATTCGCAGTGATGGTATTCATTAGATGGAATGAAGTTGCTGCTCTTACTCTAGTAGGCTCCCTTATCGACTGTTACGACAATTTACAACATCCACGTGTTGAGTTGGAGGGGTAGATTCTAACGCTGCCCCGGAAACGGAGATCATTATCGCGTATTCATCGCGATAAATAACCGCTATGCAATTTCTTAGTAGGTAATGTTCCCAAATAATATTAATCTAGATTCAACTGGTAAAGCATTTGTACTTTTCTTTGTACTTGAAATTATTATTTATTTCGTTCTATTTTTATGATTCGGAATAATTCAAGTGAGGGTTCTCTAAAGTCGTCAGATACCCTTCGTCAGATACAACCCCTACTTTGCAACCCCTAAGATGCATTTTCTGATTAGATTATTTGCAAGAGGGGAAATTATGATAAGTGTGTTAAACGTACACCTTTTCCACCTTCTTTTATTTAACCTTTTTTGGATGGAGCGAGCGAAACAAAGTTCTCAGTGGCAGCTTGGGTGATTTGACTGTATGGTGAAATAGTAAATTTGATCATAACTGTTCAATTGTTGATTCGATTTGGGTGAAATTTGATAGGTGTAATATGCTGGTAATTTAGTGAGGCCAAATCTGTCGAGGGGTTTTTGAGACAAGGAGTCCAAAGCGGGGTAAAATCTATGAATTAAATCAAAAGTCTCAAATGAAATTCCTTTAATTTCAGACTATTTTGAAATATACTCAAGTATTCCTACTTGAGTATATTTCAAAATAGTTAAATTTTTTCTAATGTATATAGTTTTCCAAATAATCTTTAATCTCCATTTTTAATACATATACCGAAGTCGTATATTTCAGTGTATACTCGGTGCACTCATTTTAGAAGACCTACGACGTCATTTGTCATAAATCCTACGAATTTGAGTCTTGTAGTCTTGTAGGCTAGATCGAGCTATTATTTGTTTTATTTTGAACTACAATTCGTACTTACACCGCATTCTACGACAAACTTAGCCCACATCTTTGACCGTTCCAGATTTTGGAGAAAGCAAAAACACAATACGAATAAAAAAAAATCCAAAATCAATTTATTTTTTATAAATTTTACCGAATTTTAAACCGTCATACTTAACCCCGGAAAACTCTAGACAGACGCCCGTTATTGGGTCTCGAAATCAGAAGAATGAAACTATAACGGTTACGACTATATTGTTAGGGGCTAACTACTATTGATACTGCGGTAAATATACGATTTTTTTTCGGAGTGGTTTCGTAGTGCCTTCGCCCCCTCACTAGCCCGAGGTGGACTGGTTTACTACTACGAGCATTGGACATGTTCCTGCAGAAAAAAAGTTTTTTATGTAAAAGTTTTATGGTAGACCCTTTTGTTTAAATTTCAAGTTTTAGTAGAAATAGACGCGGGTTTACATCTCGTCGGACACCAATATTTTTTCACGCTGAAATATGAAGTGAGGTGCTTAAAACGATATTTTTAAAAGAGTATAAAAATATAGGAGAAATTTTACAGCTGCATGAGGCTGCGTGAAATGTTAAAAACATACAGTTTACGATTGTTTTTAAAAACTCGAAAAACCTCAAGTTTCGACATTTTCAAAATCGGTTCATAATTGACGAAGAAATTGACGAACATGCATAAAAACACATACATAGAACAAAGAACCTGCCCTTTTTTTCGAAGTCGGTTAAAAAAAACCAAAATACTAGAAGTTAATGAGATGTATACCTATCATGATTTGTGTTTAGTTTTCAAATATTTCAGTTCAGTTATGATAAGGTTATGAATGATTCGTGTTAAAAATAATGAAAAGTCAAGGTATTTATTATATTTAGGTCAAGTTTATAGGCAGCATAGTAATAATTGTTTAATAGCTCACGCGCCGAACGTGCTATTTGATAGAATCATTTTGAACTGAAAGAAAAGCGGTTGGACATTTACTATGAACCTACTATGAACGGAACCTTGCCGTCACATTTTAACAACGCGTAGATGGTATGAGAAATTTGACTAATAATAAATTCCGTTCCTATTTACTCTTGTCTTGAAGAGACCTTGGTTGTAACTGGCCAGAAAAGCAATTCTCAACAAATAATGTTTTTAAACAACTTACAACACAATAATCCAAACCTCTCGTTGTCATGTCGAGTTTGAAAAATAATTGTCGGTATTATGCGTTGTAGGAGATAGCTCAAATCATAGATACATACATACATATGTATGTAGATAGGTAAAAAATAATTAAAAAAAGAAACAATTTATAAATGAAACATAAACAACATACATAAGTGACAATTGGCGATCTTATCGCTCAAGAGAGATCTCTGCACAGACAACCACAAAAATACAACAACTAGAAAGCGGTTTTTAGGCTAAGTATGGGGCAATGTTTACAAACATTGTTTCTTTAGTTCGGCTGAGTATAGTCATAATGCCTACTGTTGAAATACCGGTAACGGTTACAACGCACGTACAATATCAACGGTAAACCTTCACTACTTTACATCAAACAGCGACCGACAAACTCTGTGGCATAGTGTATACAAAGGTCTGTCGGAGCCGAAGGTCGCGGCTTTGATGCCCCGCTGTTCTAGAGAAATATCACGGGACACTTCGGTGCGGTCAAAAAAATTCAAAATGCTTCCATTGTCTAATTTACGAAAACTGTCACACGATTATGGAAAACCTAGTTCAGCTTATTTGGACGTCGCGTAGTATTTTTTCGATCACAAAAGTCATTGGCTACCAGGGTTTCAGTAACCTTAACTGATAAGAAAACAGACCTCTTTTCCAGAAGATTGAAAGCCGGTGGTTCCAAAGAAATCCAACAAAAAGTCGATTTCACTTTCATAAAGATCCCCATAACCAAACTCGATTCCAACCGCGCTTACGTACCGCTGAGAATACTAAATTCTACGAAGTCGAGTTTTGGACTGAAATTGTTCTACTGTTTTCTTGAGAAGACACCCAGACCGGCGGGCGCTGGTCCATTCAAATGTACTCACGAGTGTATCACTCATTAAGATAATCTTTATTTGTAGCTAAAATACAGTGACTAAGGACCAATTCCAACGTTTGCTGTCAAAACTAAGATCAACAAAACTAAGATCAGTTTGTTCGAGTTTAAATTCTTATGGTGGATATACCATCCACTCGTACATACTAAGCGGTTTTCCTCCACCTTCATCTTTCGAACCGCTAAGGAATGGAACTCGCTGCCTGCTTCTATTTTTCCGGTTAATTACAATCTAGGTCTCTTCAAGACAAGAGTGAATAGGTGCCTTCTAGACCTTCGTGATACACCGTCGACCACATCGTCACTTTCCATCAGGTGAGATTATGGTCAACGATGGCATGGCATATCGACATAAAAAAAAATTGGACCTTACATAGGTTTGCATTTAGTTTGTTTCAGTTAAAATTTAGTTAATGGCGCACTTTTGCGGCATCTTGATTACGAAACAAATATAACCTTAAGCGGCGAAAATAGTATGAATCTTACAGTCACGAATAGGTACATCACTGCAGGACCAAATCACCACTACGTCACTACAGCTAATCAAAATGATAACAGAGCAAGGATCCGCCGAACCTGTACAATAGCCCATTTGACTCTATTGTCAGTAAAGCATTGTGGAGCTTCAGCCTTGATAAATAGTACCTACAATAGACTGTTCTATGAAAAATGGCGAACGTTCTGAAAATAAGTCGACAGATTTGAGTGTGGAGCTGTTTTTCTGGTTTTAGGATTCCGGAGGTTTTACGTACATAAAGTGCAGTTGGGTGCATGTTGTACGACAAACCCCGTTTTTAGGTTTCATTGAACAGTCTCTATTTTATTAAATAGCACATTAGGGTATATGCACGAGACTCCAAAATGGACAAAACATTTTTAACATAAAAAATACATGCTTGTTCCCTAATGCAGTTTTTTTCTCTAAAGCTTCTGGGTAGGTTAATGTCGCCGCCGTGACAATCGCGACTTTAGAATCGACCCCTCCAGCTCAGCCCGTGGATGTCGTAAGAGCCAACTAACAGGGCACCTACCATAGGCAGTGCAGCAGTTTCCTTCTGTGTATTTACTGCGATCACCAATGCGCCTGCTAATGCGTGGTGATTATCGTAAACCTTGTATTTGTTTGAGGGAGGCATGTCCAGCAGTGGACATACATATGTGTGGTGATCTAAAAGGAAAGCCGTCATAACTAAGCTAAGATTGTGGATGTGGTAAAGGTTCTCGGAGTACAGGAAATAATTTGTTTTGTGTCATTGGTTTTCTATCAAACACGTTTTTGTTAGAAAGGAAAAAGTCAGCCTTGAAGAAATATAAGTTTTCTTTCCTAAATTCCGACGAGAAAGAAATTCTGTGAAATGTTATGTTGTAGTGACAAATCAGTCCAATACGAAACCCTGTTTGTGATGATTCAGAATAGCACTTAGCCACTTTTATTTACTTCCGAATGTTCTCTCAATGCGAGAGAATACATATTTTCTTTTAGGAACAGAAAGTTGAACTCCTAAAATGTTAAAAAAAAAATACAAATACAAAAATGTTTATTCAGAAACTTAAAATACATTATATAACAGTGTTTGAGACCCCTTTTAAATAAAGTATTTACGTGTGTTAGGGGAATCTCGCTCTGCCGCAAACAATAGAATTTGGAACGTACATTAAGTTCGGCTAGTAGTTATTATATAAGGCTACTTAAATTATAGAGCTTATTATTTACAAAAAATAAAGTTTATTTTTATTTATTTTAGCTTTTTGGAAAGCGCGCATGTAATTATAGAGGTGTGCGTGTATGAGTGGGATGTGGGGGTGTGTGCGTGTGTGCTATGTGTAGTGTGTGCGTGTGATTGAAATTGGTGCTCCTGAGGACACCGGTCTCTTAAGAGTCCGGGCAACAGAAGACAACCATTTGTGTGTTAAGTTCGCAAAAAGTTTAATTTGCAGCATATTGAATCATAAAATGGTGAATATGCAGAAAGTTGAACTCCTAAAATGTTGAGTTTGTAAGTAGATGAATTTGCAGTTTTTTGATGGAATGTTGCTAAATATTATACTACCCACCTACCGTGTATAAATTATATGTTTTGTGACTAGGTTACCATATTTTTCAAAGAACGTAGAACGCTATAGGTTATAGTGCGACAAACATGATTATCAGGATCCGCAATTTCCCAATCACTTAACTAAATCTCAATTATAAATTATAATATAATTTGAGAATCGAATTTTATAATTAGTATGAAATCTATACACTTGCTGAAGCTGCCCTTCTTTTAGTAAGTTCCCTAAGTGGCCTTTTACACGATTCACGGACTGAGTTGAAGGATTAATTCTTACGCTGCGACCATGGGCCATGGCGGCGGTTCATCCTCACAAGGAAGCAGTTCACACCCTAAACACGAAACATTTTGTTAGTGTGTGCGCGTGTGTGTGAGTACTCTCTTATCCGCATTAGAACTCAACACTGATCCATTATGCGTTCACAAAATACCTACGACATTATCCCCAAACGTAAGCAATTTCGAACCACCTTGAACCATCCCTTAACCCCTCATCCCATAATGCTATGGGGTCCTCACAGATATAGTAATCGAAAGCACTCGATAGCTAAGTGGTATTTATTGCACCGCTTCGAAAGCTTTTAATCCTCAAGATTGATGGAAGAGGGCTGAGGATAGTTGGGAATTTATTTTGGATTAACTTTGTCTCTTGGAAATACAACCCCAAAGGGGAACTTTCAGCTGCCCCTTGCTACACCTTGCGGAAAATTCTTATACGCGATCAACCTATTTACATCTTATTTATATTGCTATTTTTAGATAACTTTATATCCTAACGCAGGTTTAACTATACAGTTAAACCTTACTTGTAGGCACATGTAACCTTTTGACAATAAACGTATGTACATATATATATCTATTTAACGTTCCTGAACTGTAGCACGAATTTTCATACAATTATTTGGTAAAAACTTTTACGAGAGTTAGTCAACCTTCAGTTTCAGTTTATATATTACAAATACATTATGTTACGAAATAAACTTCTAAAAATAGTATAATTATCACTATATCACAAGACAAATGTTAAAATAATTGAACCGTGCTTTCCCGAATAAAAGAGGTGAGAGATGCTAGAGGTGCTGTTGTTTACTCACTAAATTTTATTTATATCTAGACAAAAGCTAATGGCAGCTTATTAGGAACAATCTGTGCGCTTTCGAAATTCATTTTATCGTAAGCTAAGGAAAGCAGTCAATGTTTTTTCACTTCTTACCCCCTTTTGCCGCTTGAATGATTTACCTAGACTAGTGACCCTTCCCTCCTCTGTATAAAACATTCAGGCTAGTACTCGTACTAGCCTTAGTTCTAGTACCTACTATAAACATGCAGTCTTGTAAGTGACCATGGTAAATTACATAGGGATGTAGAAAGGATATACTAACGGTTATCGAGAGGTCATTAACCGATAACGTCAATGTATCCAGATAGATCCTTCGTGGGGAGGAAATGGAGGTGGTTCCTTCCACTAGGGATGGGGAAATATCGATGAAATGCTTCTGTTGTTATCGACAGAGAGCTAACAATGCATACATTTAAAAAGAGCTTAATTTATTTTACCTTGTTAACTTGTACTCGGCGTTTTAGGTTGAGTAGAAAATAATTCAAAATTAAATAATGATTTAAAACTGTTTCAATCAAGCCAATAGATTTATCGTCATCTCTATTTTAAGCCTATGATTAATTTAACCGAAAATGTAGTGTATTACTATTTAAATGTACTAATTAAAACACAAAAGAGCTCAAGAACAAACACATGTTTCAATAATACAGTATTCAAAATGCTCTTAAGAGATTCACACTCTCAAAGGAGATATTAATTTTGTGCATTATTCATTAGCAGTGAAGGTACGTTTTCCTCTGCAGCAAGATAACAAGGTTAAACCCTCATGTTCCTTACGTCTACAAGGTTCTCGTAATTTCGTTGGAACTTGTGAAGACTGTGTGCTTAAATTCTCTTTGGGGAGATAATATCGTAAAAATATACTTCGTGGAATAGCGCATCGCAGGAGAGTCAATTTGGTTTATAAAAAAACTAAATTTAACTAATTGTTTGAAAGTTATTATAATTGTGCCATTCTTTTCTTTACGAACGTAATAAATGTGACATTTTTAGTGCAATAGTCAAATGAGTAATGTTTGGTTTAAAATAGTACTCATAACTATAGTTTGTAGGATGCTGTTGAGGCTATCCCGCACTCTGCGCATCACGGACGCCGTCTTATTCCGGAGGATAGCAGCAAACCATCATACTCAGCGTCCTTCCGTCTCATACTCAGCAAACATCTCTGATGCACTGCAGAAATGAGGTAGTCCCAACATCATCCTAAAAATATTATTATATTGTACAGGCAGGGTCTCCAACGGTCGTTCGGTGTAGCTGACCCATAGGTTCCCGGTGTAGAAGCTTTGACAATACGCTTTAAAAAACGTTATTTTTTAAGAGCCAACAGAATAAATTCATTTTAATAAGACAAGTAGCACTTGTAGGAAACTCAGTTAAACAATAATTCACATAATTACCTACACATTTTTTTCAAAACTTTCATAATTAAATTCTTATTTCCATGAATTTTTTGGTCAAAGAGCCCGTTTTTTCCAATTACGCCAGTTCTCGGAACATTTCGTACTAATTTTAAATTGCTTCATTTATCACTTATTTTCGTAATTAACACTGCCCTATTTTATAGCAAACAGTATAATAGTACTTAGTCATATAATATAATAGTACTTAGTCATTATCATCTACATTAACGAAAATATTAACAGTCCATGGTATTCCGCTGTTGGGAGTAGGCCCTCTGTTTGAGCCGATTTGCCTTGGCCCTGAATGTTAGATGGTCACACAGACTAGGTAGAGATAGGATGGTCAGATAGTAATTTCATTGGTAAAATAATATGTATGCCTCTGGCCGTTGGTAACGACTAGTAATACTAAGAAGCTAAGTCGATATTGTTTTTTAACCCACGATAAAATATACGATTTTTATTACAAATATGTGTCAATCGAGAATGTCTTCAAAAAATCGTTTTGAATTATGATTCACAGTCAAATTGTATCCTCTGTTAGAGCTACCGAGGAAGAGAAATGATAACTCTAACGCTGTTTGATCGCAACTGTATATTTATTAAACTTATGTTATAATGAAAGGTTAATACGGAAGAACATACATCACGTATTAAACGTAGGAAGACATTCCTAATCTAAAGTAGGAATGTCGGTGAACTAGATAGGTATTAGGTACACGTACTTCCTGAATAACTTTGTACTTTGTACATATTGGCCGCTAGAAAAAGGGAAGACAAAGTAATATGTAAATTATAAAAGAATCCAGACACAACTAGGATTCTTCCCTGATGATAACGAACTCTACATTATACTTCGTACATCCTCGATACAAATAATAATGATTTTAGATCGTCAATTCATCGATATCTAATGGAGCCTTCCCCACCCTAGCAGCTAAACGATTCGTCTCGCATTGACTCCGGAATTCATTTCGTCTCTCCTGTTTGTGTTCTCTGATTAACTTATGGAGTTTACTTCACGTTATCGAGTTACGAGTACGTTGTTACGGCAAGGGAATGTACGTAATTCATATTACGTTTATTGATCACTAGATCAAAGAACCTCTACATAGTGCGTGCGCTGCTGTATACACGGAAAGATTGATGGAATGGTGTCAATCTGTCATTTTTGACGCGCGCCGCTCCGTCTTTAGTTTCTTTCATCTAAGATTGAAATATGTGTCACTCTGTGACAATACCATTGTCATAGTCATGCAATTCGTTTAGTAGAATAGGACTGGACAAATACAAAATTTCAACGTTAACGAATCAATTTCAATGTCTTAATTAAATACAACTAATTACCTATAAAACGATTTCTCCGACCAAAAGCTATCAGACCTATTTATCAATCTTATTGGGTTCCAACTGACCGGAAAATACCCACAAAACCAAACCATTTCATCCGAAACCAAACAATTCTTCAAAACACCATCCGCCACAATCTTACCATCGCACCATCAACCACCCCCGTAAAGAAATACATCAATCATGTGAATCTAAAACAAAACGGCACTTTGCCAGTGCCTCGTATATTGCGCGTTATGTATGGGAGTAGAGAGCTTGCGGGGAAGTGGGCCGGCGATGTGTGTCGATCGTTGGATGGAGAGGGGAGTGTCGCGAATCGCAGCGTTTTGTATACGATAATGCTTTGGATGGGGTCCTTGGGAGAGTTTACACTGTATTGTAACATTTGTACTATAGCGAACTAGTTAATTTATTATTATTAGTCTGAAAGCACCCATTTCGGGAACTCTTTTATCTCACTTTTCCGGGATCTGTGTGCATTATTATTACGCGCTTATAAAAATCTGCAAAAATCTGATCATTTATCCAAATCAAATTTATTTATCAAACTAAACTGAATATAAACCGTTGTCTAGCACTATCGGACGGAATTCACTTACTCTTCGGACACATTTTATTAGATATGCATGACCTTCACCCACCACGCCACAGAGGTCGCCTATTGATACGCTTCAACGAGCACACCCAATAAATAACTACAGATAAAATTACACACCAGTGTGACAGTCAGCCGAGTCATAACGCGTCGTTGATTCCGCCATACAACGCCATCCGTGTGAATGCGGCCACTTTATTGTTGTATTTGAGGAATAAAGTTTAATGCTTACAGTGCCTTACAGTACCCTTTATTACATTATCGTAAAGCTTTTGAACATGGCGGTTGGCGGGGCCTATTTGTACTTGTAAGAAGAAATTATTTAGAGCTAAAATAGAAAGGAAAAATCTACTTAGTGATCAAAAAATAGACTAGTAAAAAGAGTAACTACATTAATTTTAATGGAAGATATACTGACTTCTTAATGTTACACAGAGCATTATTAACTAAATTAAGAGTACGATAATTCTTCTGAGACAATAAGAGATTTCTCATTAAGTAGATTTCTTTCGTTTTGACCGCTTCTAAATCAAATCAAAGTACAAATACCAACCGGTATAAATAAACCATTTTCAATGAGTAGCCACTTACTCGTAGAATCTTCCAAAATAATACAAGTGGCTGGGGTCACGCACAAAAACGCTAAGCGACGCGTTTTGTCGCTAAAGATATCTCCTATCACCCACGGGAGGAGGCAGGTCTCGAAGATTTATTATGCTTTTTGCAAGATAAAAATATACGAAGATAAAGCATACAGACAGTATTATTCCCAGTTCTGGGGGTAAAAGTACGAAACCGGTATTAAATAACGAAAAATACCGGTATCTGTAACGGTAGATAACCGTAGCGGTGGAGTACTGGAGTAAGAATTTGACTGTGTAACTTTATGAAGGAAATATAGTTTTAAACTATTCGTTGTAAAGCAGATATGTAACATATTTTCCCCAAAATGAACGGTTTTAGTTTTGAAAGGATTCTGGTACTATTTACATATGTAGGAATTTCAGACACATGTCCTCTCATGACTCATGCATAAGGTGACTACTGATTATTTCAAGTAGTTGTGTTATGGGGTAAAGGAAAAAAGCCATTATCCACTCTGCTCCACTGGACTAATCCATTGATGGATTAGAAATGAATTTTTACAGTTTAATTCATCAATGGATAAGATTCTACACCTTGTTCCAGTCTAATTCACCAATAATACCTAACAGCAGTCGGGCAAGCATGGGGTTTGTTGTCTGATAGAATTGTCATGTATCTAAATCGCATTAAATTTAGTTTAAAATAAGCAAAATAAATATGTATTAGACACATAGGTGAAATATAAATAAATGTGCTAGTGGTTTCTTTTTCATTTCTTCCACTAGTGAACAAAAAATTGAAGTGAAGTGAATATCGATAACACCTTATTTCTTATTTGATAATAATAACTATGTTTATAGTATAAAATTTGACTTGTCTAAGTGCTTATTTTGTAAGCCTAAAAAGTAATTGATTCTGATTATACCATACCAAATTTCTGCCTAATCGGTTCTGTAGTTTTTGCGTGAAAGAGTAACAAATATCCATCCATACAAACTTTGACGTTTATAATATTTATACTACGCCTGCTCGGAAAAATGCCTATTCCTTTTCCAAATATAAGATAGAAAGTAAGTCATTGCAGACGTATAGGAATCCGGGAGGAAAAACTCTATGGAATTTCATTTCTCACGCGTTTTAGCGGGAGGAAAAACTGTATGGAAATCCTTTTCTAACGTGTTATTTTTTTAACTTCCTAAAAGATCGGCCGGCTATGGTTATTTTCATTATAGGTCAAACGACAAAAAGTTTTTACTCCAAGTCCGCTTGCCTCTTCCGATTTCCGAACAATATTTTGAAAAAAGAACCCAAGTGATAAAGGCTGGCGCGGGAAGTTCTTCTAATTTTGAATTTGGTGTAGGCAATTTTATTAATTCTACAGAATGTCGTCGAGTGATAGTGAAAGTTTTATGACACCGCCAGATATAAAATATTTATTCTGCTTTTTATTTTTCTCGAAGGTGTAGTACGCACTATGTATCACTCGGCAGAAAGTGCGATTACCTACCTCGTGTGTTTTTCTCAAATGACACACTCGATGGGAATTAGGCACGTTCTCGCATAGGTGTACAATGTACTATAGTTGGAAGTAGGATTCACTCGAGAATACACTTGAGTCGACCAATAGTACCTACCATTGTACATATATCTAAGAGGTATAAGTGGTTTACATAGGACATTGGACGAAATCGAAAGAATTTATGTCATGATATTTTTCTGGGCAAGTAAAACCGATAGCAATAACTAGTGCCTTTAATAAGTCCAATTGAGCTAAACACGTCCACGTTAACACGTTGCAAAACGTAATTTGGCGAAAGTTTTACGATGTGCTAACATGGCCAAAATGACCCAAATTGTATATTCTTGTCACACGCGATATAAAAGTAACATAATAGCAGCCATGTATTCAGACTACAGGGTGTGTAGACAGACAATATAGGGTGATTGAAATTGTACGGTTGAATCGCGGTAGGTAATTTTTATCAGAGCTCTCTAGTGATTTTTCGTTTGACAATAAAACGTAAAATTTGTTGTGCTGATTTTTGAATGAATTTTGAAGGGAAATATTATTTTAGAAAACGAACAAAACATGTCAGTCGGTGTCTATTTCAGTTTCACTGACTGACCGGGTTCGAATTGAATAATACCCTAACAAATAGAAAAATATTTATAGGCACACAACAGTAAAAACACAGACTCTTCTATGAAAATGATATAGTTCTAGTTTTTTTTTCGCAATCTAGTTACATTCCAAGACAATTCCAAATGTTTTCTATGAATCACGGAAATAAAGAATTTCAATTGTTATTTTATTAAAGAACGTCTAAAAATTATTTAAAAACCATTAGTATTTCAGTGACTACGACGCACAGCCTATCAGCATCGTATGTAACAGAAGGCCAGGGTCTGGGCAGTGAATGTGTTAAACTTTTTATAAAAAATAAAGATATATAAAATTTCGAAGGGCCCGTTTTTTCTTCTTCTAAGTCTCATGTCTTTTAAAACACCCTGTAAAATTTGCTATTGTAACCTAAACAACCCTCGGGTGCGGGTTCGAGTCCCGCGCAGCAGACTGAGACAATTTGATTTGATTGAGTGTAATCTCCAAGTTGGGGAGAGTGTACTTGTGTTGGTGTAGGGGATAATGACACGAAAGGGGACTATTTTCTCGCTGACTGTACTTTATTGTGTACTAGCTTATACCCGTGGCTTCGCACCACGCCACGAGTTATCCCTCTTTGCTTTTTGTTAATTATATACAATATATTTTTATTTTATTCATTTTATTATGACATGGTTAATATGTATTCCAGGTCCAGAACGTTACGTGCGCTTAGTTTCAGAGAGATCTGCTTAGAAAATTTATAACGAAAGAAAAGTGGAGATTAGTGATGAGCCACTTGTCCTGGCATTACAAGTCGCTAGAAATTATTTAAAATAATATACTAACTTGTTCGCATCTAATTAATATCTCAGCATTATTTAGCCCCAAAGTGAGCAGAGCTCGTGTTATGGTTGTTACCGATAGAAGGTATCAATATGACCTTAAAACAAAGAGAACCTTGATACCTAGGTACCTAGGTAGTGATTCTACAAAACACTACATGATAAACTTATCGTCGCTTATCTGTGTCACTGAAATAAAACTGGATATCATTTTTATTTATGCTATAGGTAATCCATTTGAGCTAACTGCAGACTGTTGCAAACAATCTACAGATAGCTCAACTGGTCCATATCAATATCAATCGGAAGCGTCCCCAAGACGCTGGCTGCATTTTAACATCAACAAAATATAACAATCAACTTTACTCAATACGAGGCCATATTCAAACTGGGTTGCCCACTCATACAACCTTTTTCTACCAGACTCACTACAAAACATTGCCAGCTAATAATACCTATTTTAAAAATTAATGCCTATAAACATAGATTTCCTGATCTAGAATCTAGGCAACTTTCAATAATAATTAAGAATCTAACATATTTATTTTACCTGTTTCGTCCTCTGGCGTTGTCTCACTGCTGGGCTCAGCTCTACGCTCACCTTCCTCTCCCCTCGACATAACAACAAAATAAATAATAAAACCCATAAAATACATACTGTAGGTAGGTATTATCAGTATTTTTTTTTATTTAACCAGAAAAGAAGATTAAGATATCGGAAAACCCACTTTATCAATTTCTAAAGATTCTTTAAGGTAATAATCAATTTTTCGTTTGAACAGGGATCAAGGGAATTATAATTTTATTCTGAATCGTGTTTAAGTCACGAGAAATTGTTCTGAGAATAAAATGAAATTGGAGAATTGAGTGTGTCTTGGATTTGTTACACATTTTACCTTATTATATTAGGTACGTAATGTTTTTTGGGTTTTCTATGGGAAGAATAAAAGTTCTGGATTTAATTGGAAAGATAAACGAAATGATTGCGGGTTCCATGCTCAGACGGATCTCAGTTGAGATGTTAGGAATACACAGAAGGAACCTGCTGGTAGGTTCCTTTAGTCGCCTCTTACAGCATTCACGGGGTAACATAATATATTCATCATATCAGCCCGTACACGTCCACTGCTGGACATAGGCCTCCCGCATAGGACGACGCCACAAATAGCGGTTCTGAGACGCCTCCATCCATTGACTTCCTCCGAGCGCTATGATGTCGTCGGTAATAAAATATATTATTTCAATTAATTTTTCCGTCTGTTATTGATATAGACCAGTTGAGCTACCTTTAGATTGTTTGCAACAGTCTGCAGTTAGCTCAATAGTTTTATTTATTTATTTTTTAAGGTTATTAATTTGGGAAATAAACAGTTCATAATGCTTTAAATTATTATTGTTTTATTTCTATTATAATAGAAACAATACAAAATTAAATGCTATTCCCAACCCTGCGTGGTACAGCGTGGTAAAACCTAAAATAAATAAATAATGTTGGACAATCCACACAGCATCATCGAGCCCTAAGCTAAGCAGAGCTTGTACGAGTATTATGGGTACTAGATGACTGATATACATAATACAATATATTACATATGTAGATCGATATTCTTTATTATACATAGAAAATACCCAGAACAATCAAGACAAATATTTGCAGATCGTACAAACATTTCTACCAAGGCGGGAACTGAACCCGCAATCTCCTGCGTAACAGGCGTACCTTCGCCCGCTGCTGCGCCACATCGTTCGTAAATGTACCTTTAAGAAAATAGAATAGGTAAATAAATAGCATAAGACAAAACCTATAGGTATAGAAAAGTAAACAATAAGGGGAGGATGGAGAGATTAAACCCGACGTAACGTGTCGAAATGAATCATTGCAGTTAGGGGAGATAGGGGTCTGCTTTTTGTGCAGAGAAGTTTTTATGATACACGATACGATACGAATTACGTAAAATAACCCTTTTCAGTTATTCGAAGAACCCTTTTCAAAAACACAAGAACAATACAGGTAGAATAATATCCACTAAGGAATGGAACTCGCTGCCTGCTTCTGTTTTACCGGGCAATAACAATCTGGGTATACAACACTGGGTTCAAGACAAGAGTGAATATGTGTCTTCTAGACCTTCGTGATACACCGTCGGCCACATCGTCACTTTCCACCAGGCGTGATTGTGGTCAAACGAAGGTGTATATACAATAGAAAAACAAACGAAATTAAGGTTTGTTGAATGAGCCATAAAAGGTACTTCATGTCTCTAATTTTATATATTCATAAATTAATAATGATAGATAGATAGATAGATAACTCTTTATTGTACCACACAAACACAAAATACAATACAACAAGGTAAATTAATAATGTTATGTTTACAGGATATATTTGATTCTCATGATAGACTCTACCGATCGGGGTGAGGATGTTATTTTATAGATTTTAGTAGGTTCGATTACAAGTTTACCATTATCAGAACAAGTGATTTAAAAAAATATGTGAAAGCATTTTCATTTATTTATAAAAATAAAGGAATATTACCTGGCAGTAAAACTTCCTAAGTTCAATATTTTGTACTTGCCGTCCATGTAGCATGGCCGTAGGATACATTAGAAAAATTTGGTGCCACAATTTATGTGTAACCGAAAAGGGGTGATTCTGGATACCGTGCAACAAGAGGTCTACTACATTTTCGTTTATCTGACACGCAACGATGTAAAATTAAGTAGGCATGTATGTACATCTGGCTGAGCGCAAAAGCATTATCGTACAGCCAGCATCATGGTGAAGGTTCCGACTGGTATTGATATGGATCAGCTGAGCTACTTGTAGATTGTTTGATTGATCAGTTCTGCAGGCTGCAGTAACCTCAGCTGTTTCAATTGTAAACACTAGTTCTAATTGGTTTCTATCCCTTAATTGTACTTATTAACACAGTTAATCGTATAGTGTAATGTAAAACCTCTAGACCCCTAACAGCGTACAATAATCTAGTGGGGGCACAAATGAAGTATAACTTCGTTATAAGAGGCTCGGACCATAATTCTGAATAATGGATCGAATGAGAATATAATGGATCGGATGAGAATCATAGTGGATTGATCGATCATAGAGACGACATTATGTGACAGTAAATGAAGATTGGAATTAGGAAAATGCGCAGGGTTAGCATACAATTTAAATTTAAATAATGTAAATAACTAACCGAATTTAATTTTACTTTTATACTATATCAATGTCCATTATTTTTATACATTATTTATCGGGTTTTTGTCGCGATCCTTTTGTTATATTTTTCCTTCCGTTGATTGGATGTGACTGAAATTTTGTATACAAGTATTACTAGTAAAATAACAAAATAAAAATATCCAATTTTTCAACAAATTTTTATTATTAAATAGTTTGTTTTCTATTCGCAAAGCCACGGAGAGATGTCATAATTAAATATTCTTTTATTCGTTACCACTTAATATAAGTAATTCTCGTAGTTCTAACATTACAGGAGAGTTGTGCAGTGCGCTTTGTAAATACGCTGAAACTCTCTCCTGAAAGTGACGCCTGCACTTCTCTAAATCTTATTTTCAAAAGTTTCAGCTCTAACTGATATCATAGTTATATAACTCGGATCACTTTATTTTATTCTATTTAATTCATTTATCACAGTATGGTTGTAAACTAGGTGCTGCCGGCTATTCAAAATGTAGCTATGATTCCACTGCTGGACATAGGCCTCCCCCATGAGACGCCACAAATAGCGGTCCTGAGCCGCCGCCGCCCCCATGCATCGACACTCTGCGACCGTCGGTCCATTTTTTTGGATCGATGCTTGTTCCTCTTTCTCAGCACAAATACTGACTCTACCTATCGGTCTAAACTGGCAAATAATATAATTTAATATTGAGTCACTAGCTGCTGCCCGCGATTTTGCCCGCGTTTTATCGGGTTTAAAGTAGCTTATATGTTATTCAGGTCCCAAACTATACCCATACCAAATTTCAGCCCAATCAGTTCAGTAATTTTAGCAAGAAAGAGTAACAAAATATCCATACATCCATCCTTGCAAACTTTGACATTTATAATATTAGTAGAATATAAGTAGGATTTGCCGTGGGGCCGCGGCGCGGCGTGCGAATATCGACCCCTCCAACTCAACCCGTGGATGTCGTAAGAGCCGACTAAGAGAACCTACCAGAGGAAGGGCAGCAGCTTCCTTCTGAGTATTTTTAAAAACCAACACTGCGATCACTAATCCTCCTGCCAAGCGTGGTGATTATGGCAAATCCCTCCCTACATGGGAGACCATCCACTCGATGGACCGACGACATCGTGGCGGTCGCAGGGAGTCGATGGATGGGGGCGGCTCGGGACCGCTATTTGTGGCGTCGTACGGGGGAGGCCTATGTCCAGCAGTGGACGTGTATGGGCTGATGATGATGATGATGATGATGAAGTAGGATTTGTATGACCAATTTACAAGATCTGACTAAGTTTAGAAATTTAACAAACTGCGAAAAGTATGACCTTATTTTTATTTTAACATGGACAGACATTTGTAAATTTGTGTTAAAATGGTTGTTAATTATGTAACATAACGCATAAAAGCTTTTCCAACAATGCCTAAATAACAATACATTATGTACAACCAGCCTCTTGTCTCTAGACAAACAGACAAACTTTACCCACTTTTCCCGTTTCCACTAAATCTGGGAAAGACAAAGCAACAACCTAAATAAATTCCCAAAAACCGGTGAAGGACGTGACAGACTCGCGCACTAAGGGTTCCGT
Source organism: Eupithecia insigniata (assembly GCA_947859395.1). Lineage (NCBI taxonomy): Eukaryota > Metazoa > Arthropoda > Insecta > Lepidoptera > Geometridae > Eupithecia > Eupithecia insigniata. The sequence continues at coordinate 411,360 of OX402019.1, forward strand.
ACCACATTATTCCCATTATATTATTATAAGTCCAAAATAACCTACTACTGCATCTCTGCTTTTGTTTTGTCCTAGAGAAATCCATCTCTGTCCTAAACTTCATATATTCAAGCACCCAAGAAAACTAAACCATATACTTCTTCGGGTTAATCTGAGGGAATAATGGTTTTAACGCCACTTAGAGAATACGTGTGATAATTGTATAATCATGGATACAATTATCACAAGTATTCTCTGAAGCACTCACTACATAATAAGTGAGAGAAAAAATAGAGTTTACAATTCTGTCGTCGTCGGTGGCTGCGGACTAAGGTTACTGATAGCGTTCCATTCGCATCCTTTTGGTACGGAACCCTATAAACGTCGGACCAATGTAATTTTCCACGAAATAAATCAACGCGAACTATTAAATAAATTACTCGAGTACGTGAGGAGAGAAGGTCACAAATCTAACAGTTATTTAGACTTTTTCTTACTTGCAATACAATCTTTGCTTTTTCCAAGCTTTGCTTAGCTTGGGGCTAGATAAGATAATGCTGTATAAATTGTCAAGAATTATTTATTTATTTAATCTGAGACTTGCGGTATGAGCGACCTCTTTGGTGCAGCAAAGACGTTGGGAATACTTTTAGTGAGACATTGGGAATAGGAACGTCTCACGGGAGTCGTTGGAAATAACCCAGCAAGGAAGGGTTTGCCTGAGACCACGATTTCCGATTTCCGCCATGTCGCAAATCTGTGTATTATATAAGATGTTTGTTAAATGTCTGTCTTTTATGTATCACTAGTCTCTGTCTGCGGCTTCGCATGCGTTTATATCGTCACTACATAGTATAAAACAAAGTTGCTTCCCGTTGTCTGTCTGTCCCTATGTATGTTTAGATCTTTAAAACTACGCAACGGACTTTGATGCGGTTTTTTAATAGATAGAGTGATTCAAGAGAAAGGTTTATATGTATTATTTAGTATCAGCATTGCACCCGTGCGAAGTCGGGGCGGGTCGCTAGTAATAAATAAATGAATAGTTCTATAAAAATATAAAAGGGTATTCCTGTCGTTATAAGTCTAGATCGATGCATATATGTTCTATGCAAAGTTTAACCACGACTCGTTCAGTAGTTTTTGTTTGAAGAGATTACAAACATTCGCGCTAACGTAATATTAGACCCTCTTGCTTCAAAGTAAAATACTCATACCTCCATCTTCAGTGCATTGAATTTTAGTGCAAACTTTCAGGACTCGTGGCATACTTTCACATCCTACCGAATAGCATCCTTACTGCGAACTGAATAAAGTTCAAAATACTCTGTCAAAAAAATCACTGTCGCTCTAGCTAGCAGTATGAGACGTGACCCAATTTACGGGAAACAAAGCGATTTACTGCCATCGAGAAACCAATCTTGTATCCTATAAAATAAGATTCAAAATAAACTGGTATCGGGTATTATAGGACCAAGGCAATCGAAATTTAACCTTTATTCTTCGATTTAGAACATAACTAGCTGCTGCCCGCGGCTTCGCCTCCGTTAAATTTTATTATTATTTTTTGCGAACAACCCTATTTTTTATAATCTACATAAGACCCTATTCCGGACGGAGACAACTCCAATAAATCAAAAATCATCAAAATATGTTCAGCCGTTCTCGAGTTATAAGTGGTGTAACTAACACGACTTTGTTTTATATAGATAGATTTGTATTATGTACGTTTCATAAATTATTGTACAGCACTCCTCACAATAATATATTAACAGAGTAAAACGTTAGTTTTATATAATGTTTTGTTACATATGTAAAATTGGTGTTCATCGATTTTTGTAACCGTACAACGACAAGATAATTTTGTAGTTTAGTCTTGTCATTCAATTGTGGAACAGTGATGTTTTGTAATGTTGGATGTGTTCAAAGAATTTCGTTGCCGACTGTACCTATTTTAAGCATTTATCTCTATAAAGTTTTAAAAACGCGCGTTACCAAAACGCGTGTTTCAAAACGCCTAGTGTGTGACAATAGTCTAAATTGGCTAGAGGCTCTGGTTAGACTGCAATCTAAGCTGAGTCTCATCCTTAGACTATTGTCTGAGGATAGAATATCTAGCTGTAGTTAAAACTGAAAGGAGCTTTGGTACGTAAAGTAAAATGCTCGAAAAGTCTAAACCGATAGTTACGAGATCTTTTTTGGGGAAATTTTACTTAAACTTTAGATTTACTTACCCATCGATAGGTATATAAATGTAAACATAATTTTATCCTTGCTAGTCAATTCTGATGTACATACATATTAGGTATATATTATATAGAAAAATTTTGGCACTCATTTGTTTTTTGTAGTTTTATACGTAATCAATGCAGCTAATGAGAGGCGAATAGAGTATAATAGATAAACACAAAGAATACATCAGCATAGACCCGCTGATGAGACCCCTATGATGACGACATCTTCTCTACATTTTAATAGCCATTACAGTAATCTTTAAATCCTGTAGTAACTGAATCACGTAGTCACATTGTTACGTATACGTTCTACGTTTTATCCAATATCTGAAATATGGGCTCTACGTGATCTCCTTTACTTTTTATTGGACTTTTTATAAGTCAAATATTTTGACGTGTCCTTTTATTTAGGCCGTTTGGATGGGTCATTCCTTTTATTTCTTGTTTTGCTACCTGCTTTTCGAAATCTTTTCCTGTTTGATTTATTTGGTTGAAGATGAAAATCTGAATCTTGAAACGGAGATGACAAATCGAGATTATTATGTCTGATATATTTCTATAAATCTGACTACATTTGTACAAACATACAAACGGTCAGCAAAAGCTTGTTTGAACGGGACTTAAACATGGAAAAAGTTTATTTGACAACTTCTGATCTGATTATAATAGTCTGATTTGAAATAATGTTCCGTTCGTCCCACCTAATTAGGATGTGGGACGTAGACAATATAGAGGAACGCAAAAAAAGTGTACAATAAAGTAAAATATTATCTTGTCTGTGATTTTTACGATAACGGCAGACTGGAGAGTATACCAGACGTAAAGAACAAGGTCGCAGAAGAGTAAAAATCATTTAAAATATTATTCTCCAATTCGCACCATTACGGTCAAAGTGTCAGAAAATGTACGCCGCGATCGTCACCACGGCGAGTTACTTGAAGTAGGTAAACAATAAATTGTCATCAGATATAATCACTAAACAGGTCATGATGTTGCGAACTTTGTTACACATATGTATGAGAAACAGCATTATATTCCTTCCTAACACGAACTATAAAAAACCTCTTAATATTTATCTCAGAAGGTCTAATTTAACTTTGTTTCTTTCCAGGTACGATTATTGCAACATACATAGACCTTAAAGTCATCTGTCTTAGCGTTGGAAATTCATTGGTAAGTATCACGAATAGGAACAGAGTCCGTGGGAAAATCGTCGCTATTGTTTTTCAAACTCTCTTCTAACCTTAGGTTCGTTTCAGTTCGTTGAACCAGTGGTTCTTTAGTTTTTGCAAGTGAAGGTAATTATGGCTCGTTCAGAAGTAGATTGGCAACTGTTGTGTTCAATTATGAGTTGAAATTGATAGCGGCAAAAGAAGCGATTAATGTGATTGAATTAACTGATTTTTATTTACTGCAGGAATAGAATATTGATTTACTTGAAAATAACGACTGAAAATGTGAAAATGAGCTAGTACAGATCGCATATCATGATTAAATATTTAAATCTGTTAGAAATGAAAAAAGTACCGTTCCTAACATTTGATTATTTTTTTTATAGTGTATCACTTAAAATATTTTGTAGGTACTACCCAGCTTAAGGTAATTAATAATGTCCAATTATTTTCAAACTTTGACCATAATTAAACATATTATTACTGCACTGGTTGATCAGCTCAATAAGTAGCTCCACGTAGATCTACTAAAAACCATAGGTTAATTAACGTACACCAGTTAAGCAGCCACTTATGCACGACCAGTGGGGTGTGACGTATGTCATGGGAGCGCTCTCCAGACTGTGAAATTATTGATATTATGTGAGAATCTGAGATCTTATGCAATAGGTTCAATTGATAGCCTGGATGAAAAACTAGGAGGTTTTTGTTGGGGTAAATAAATAAATTATGGCTGGTGATTTTCTAAAATATAATTGGCGGTTCAATTTTAATTGATTATGAGCAGAAGTATTACTTAAATTTTGTCAAAAGTAAACAAGAAATATAAAGTTTAGTTGATTTTATTTTAAAAATATCACCAGAAATTGTATAATGTAATCTTTATTCATATCAAGATTCTGAAATAATAGTAGATTGTTTTACAAGGGACTAAACCATCCCATTATATGCGAGGTTGTTATACTCCCGAGCGTAGCGAGGGAGGATGACAAGACCGAGTTATAATGGGTGGTTTTGGCCCGAGTAAAACACTCTACTTTTCACTTCGATTGCGAGAAAATAAAACAATTCAAAATTAGACAATTTTCAGAAACTTTATTAAAAATTAAATGTACAGTTAGAGCAATTTTGAATGTTTAGTGATATGTTTTTCCCGGGCAATTTTATTTCGGTTCTCTGTGATTGGGATGTGATAATATTTTGAGTTGATTGTTGTGGAGTAAAAGTTGGAGAGACTCGACTCATGCTTGAGTTTCCTGCATTATTAAGATCTGAGTGCGGCTTCAGCTGAGTTGACATATTCATCCAATCCCGCGATGTAGATGCTTGGGGTTCTGTAATGTTTGGTAGAATATTGATTCCTTCCGTAATCCGCTGCGTGACGTGATACTTGTTTTGTATAGAGTCCTCTATATAACCTTCAGCCACTTGATCGGACCTCCATCCACCGTGCCGTTTTAATGTCATTATATTCACACCAGAGTCCGCCAACAGAGTCGCGGATGTTCTGCGGAAACAATGGCCCGTAAAGAGCTCCGGATTTGATAAATTTAGATAAGTGGCAATATCTTTAGGCATGTTACCAAATTTATTTTTGCCTATGACTTGCCTTGTGCATTTACCATTTTGGTAATTTAGAAAAAATCTTCTCGTTGAAACATTAGTGGGACGTAACTCCTGATAGGCTTTAACTATATTAAGGTATTCTCCACTGATGACAAATTTACGCTCTTTGTTTGTTTACGTGTTCGGCAGACTCACAGCTTGTAGGTTTGTATCCGTTTCTACGTCTTCTAACGTTATATTGGCAAGCTCTATTCCTCTGCATGCACCACTGATTCCATAAATTAAAGCAACCTGTTGAACAAAAAATAAGTGTGTTAATAATCGTAATAACCTAGGTACATAATTTAGGTATGTATGTAGGTAGGTATCTATTTATTTAGTTTGAGTAGAGTACATAAGTAGGTTACCTTTGTTGCCAAGTATTGTTTATTTGGAGCGTTATTTAAAAATGTTTCGATTTCTTGTGTCGTCAAGACTTTAGATTTTTTTGCCTTGTATCCAGTGGACAATTTCTTCAGTAAAGACGTTAAATTTACATATTTTTTTAATATCGACGTCGTGTTTCGTTTGTAAGGTCATTCTTAACATTGAATATGTGCTCCAAAGAGTCGACGATTTGAATTTTTTCGATAATTCATCAAAATAAGTGAGAAAAACCCCTTCTGTAAAAGAATCCACACGTTTCTCATCTCTCCATTTCATAAAATTTTCGTAACTCTTTAAATATATTCCACGTGATTTTGTCGGCAACAGATTCATAATTATTTCTTTACCTTTTCTTCCATTTGCATATTAGCATCTTCACTATCACTTGATGACATTTTTCACGTTCACAATTTGGAAGTTAAACGTAAAAGTTTGTGATTTGGAATGAAGAAAATTCTAGAGATTTAGCGCCAATACCATATTTTTTTAAATCTCTATTTAACCCGCAACGAAACTGTTCGCATTCTACCGTGAAGGGAAGAATCAACCTTCATAAAACATCACCAAGAGGGTTCTATTTAAAAAAAAAAAGATTGACGGAGCACCAAGAAGTCGAGTTTTTATGTAAGAGAACGAATGTTTTGTACGGACTGATGATTTTAGACAAAAATTAAAAAGAAAAAATACTTTTTAGCCCGAGGTATTAAACTCGAGTTTTAGGCCCGCTAAGCTACACTATTATGATACACTTTTTGAGCAAGAAAAGTGAAAACAATATTTTACAATCAAATCAAACCTAATGGTCCGCTTTTGGCAGAGTCATCACAAAAGCCGTTTGTTATATAAGATTTGTTAATTTATACAAGTGTATATAGCCAAGGCTGCCCATGATTTGACCAGCATGTGGATGTTCATCAGATCATCCCACAAAAATACATTTAAAGAACAAACATCTTAAAAACAGACTATCGCCTCTGTTGAATATCCATCTTCTTTCTTGATAATATCAGCTCCCTTTTCCGCTAATGCTTGTACACTAGACCCAATATTACCTGACGGAAGGTACGGTATAACACTAGCATCTATAACCTTTAGATTATCTGTACCTATCACATCTAAATTTCCATCTACAACCTTCCCTATAGCACAGGTTCCCCCGTAGTGCCAAAGGGTTGTTGAAAACTCTAGAAGATAACACTTCCAATAATCAAAAGAAAACTTCTCATGGCTTTTACAGAAATCTAGGTCAATGAACTCAGTTTCTAAGTTTTTCAAAGTAGGAGTGTTTAGAAGACCTTCCAAGTATTGTACCATAAGTTGTGCAAAGAGGTCTAAGTCATCGCTGTTGCTGAAATGACCGAGTTTGATTATAGGCTGATCGAATACATTTGTAGTGTTAAGTTCTATACACCCTGTGGATTTCGGATGCAATAAATTAGTTATTCCAAGAATAAAGTCCCTTTCGAAATTGCTTTCGTGCCAGGCGTCGCAGATAGCATCATTATATTTGAAGATATTGGTGCAGAATTGCAGCATATTTGATGACTTTGAACCAAATTGAAGTATAATGTCTTGTCTTTCTGGTTGATTTTGGCTTTTGTTGAGAGCGTCATATACGTTTATGACTATAGCTGATACGCGTTTTGGATCTGTAGCCACTGGATCTTGAGAACTTTTGTTCAATGCAATAACAAAAAGAGCTGTAACATGGTCTGCCAGATTTTTACCTACTTCTGGATTTTCTACTACAGTATTGATACCAAACTTAGCAAGCATTGTCTTATTCCCGATTCCCGAAAGCATTAAAAGCTGCGGTGATTTTATCGCTCCGGTTGAAACTATAATCTTCTTCGACGCATTTACTTTATATATTACGTTTTTGTAAATATACTCTACTCCTATAGCTTTAGTTCCATTGAAGAGAATCTTTGAAACCACAGCGCCAGTTAGGAACTTCAGGTTCGGTTTGTCAACCACTTTGCTGATATAAGCGACGTTTCCCCACTGTCTCATGCCGTCACCGATTGCAAAAGCCGGTTGGACCACACATCTACCAAATGCATCAGCTAAATAGGGGAACCCTGCTTCCACATGAGCTTTTATCATATCGCCAGTCAACATATTCTCTTCCTTACTAACAACAGTTGGTCCACAACGTCCATGTACTGAAGCGTTTTGTGCTCCAATTCCTGCATCTCTCAACTCCTCCCCTTTAGCAAAGTAATAGCCAAAGTCTGGAAAAGCCCAGGATGTTTCGTTAGCAGCTTCAGCCCAGAAGTCATAATCAGCCTTATTTGGAGGAATGTAGAGTAGATGATTGATTGCGCCTGAGCCTCCGAGCACCTTGCCTTGTGTGATGACTCCCTTATGCTTCTGGTTCTGGCTGGCGTAACCATCGTCGAACAAGTCCATGGCACGATCGTAGGCGGAGCCAACGAGGATGGGGAAGTAGCCGGCCCACTGGAATGATAGACATAATGTTAGGTTAGGTGCCTGTGATAATAGTTTCTTATATTGTCAGGTCTAGATATAAAAGCGTCTAAGACGTTCTGTCGGTTTTCTGAAAATTCACTATAAACTCTAACAACAAATAAATATTGGTTTTGAAAAACCAATAGCTGACTAGGGATTACTTTAAATTATCACTGGTTCACTTTTTTGGTAGGTCCGCTTAGTCGACTCTCCCCGCCAAACAACCAACTCATCCCGTGGATATAGCGACATTCGCGGACTGACTTAAGGGGTCGATTCTTGCGCGCCGCGGCCGGTGCAGGTCCCAAATTAGAATTAACAGCTTCAGTGGGTGAATGTTTTTTTCGATAGAACTACATCCATACTAAAATACACCATTTAACAGTATAAATTGGTTATCATTTATTATTCTGCCGCTCTGCTGCTCTGTTAGATTTCTATAGAAGGAGTAACAAACATCTATCAAAACCTTCAAATTTATATTAGTCTGATAATCGAGCAAATCTTGCCATAGCATGGACCTCCGATCCTTTCTTTCGTTTGCGTTCTTTCACCTAGAAATGGATTTTTACCACGGACTCCAGCGGTGGACATCCCCCCTCCTCTATCACCAACACCTGAGCTCCAGTGTCCGCCAGTCTCCCTGCGACCACGGCCCCCGCCTGCCCGCCGCCCGCTATGATGTAGTCCCAGGGGGTAGACTCTGGAATTGAGAACGTATATTCATTATCCGAAGGATTCCTATCAAACTTAATTTACTCAGAGAAATAAATAAACTGTAGATGCAATAATATATAAAACAATTAATTGTATTTATTCTTGTGTCATTGCCGAGCCACTTCGGCTTGAAATAACTGTGATTTCATTTCAAGGCAGCTTTACTGGAAAGTACATATATTTCCTGGAAAAGCCATTTTAAATCGATGATTTTCGGGAAATAAATGCATATTATACTTTTTCACTTTGTACAAATGATTATAGTTTAACATCTTTCCCTGTTTTTCCTTCTCTTATAGAGTGAGTGGTCTTGCTGGGGAATATCACGCAGATCTGACTGCAATGAGTCACGATTCAATCGGTGTTAATAAGTCGAGAGCTCAATGTTACGTTTTTTGAGTATTTTAACCGATTTCAAAAAAGGAAGAAGTTCTCTATTCTACTGTCTGTTTATTTTTTACTACTTTCTGCCCCCGGAAACTTTTATAGGTTATTTTTATCCCATGGAGACTGATTTATGGGAAAAAAATCCCTGGCCTGGCTAATGTACCTAGACTGCAAATTGAAAGCTATTCACCTATAGTTTCGACGCTAACACTCTGCGGACACAAATACGCCGTAGGAGCCAAACCATTCTGTAGCGATAACAGAATCATCTGCGCAGCCTCGAGTGCCACTGCAGCTCCCGCTGAGTACCCTGCCATCTTCTGTAACTAGCTGCTGCCCGCAGCTTTGTTCACTTGGTAGCCTCACCCACCTGGAAAAAGCGTCACCTATATCACAAAATATATCCTGAACACCCGGAACAAAGTCCTGACAGCACGAACGCTCGCTGTGTAACATGTTACATTACGCCCACCATAAGTAACTCAGGGGAGGCCTATAATGTGTGGTGATTATAATGGCACCTTCACTTGACCACAATATCACTAGATAACATAAAGATACGTTCAGATAAGTAACAAAACATGTTATAAAACTTAGTTATTTAGTAACATGTTTTATCAGTGTGGAAGATTTATAAGCAAAATCAGTATGGATGATGGACGCATCTCTATAATATTATGTATATCAAATTTTAATTCTGTTCTATTCTAAGGAGGGGTGAAATTACACTAGGTAAATTAATTGTTTCACCATAATAATGATAATATGATATATAACGTTGATATACATACCTTTGATGGAGGGACGAGTGTCAAAAGTGTCGAAGGTGACACCAATCTATCAAAATCTCCGTAAAAATAGCACCGACACTATACGTATGTATATATGTATGTATGATACAGTTTTATCATCTATGGACCATTTTTCGAGGATACTATTCTCATAGTAAAGCAGAAGGAAGGTAAGCAGAATTCTGCCTCAGGTCTACTGTTATCACTTTTACTTCAAATTAACAAATAAAAATTACTTTTATGAAAGGATTGTCACGATCAAATATTTCCACTGTACTGTATAACAAACTGACTGGTGCTAAATACGTTCCTACTCTGCATGTTAGAACAATCGTTAAATTTAAAGTAGGTAGGTAATGGAGTAATAAATTAACCTTTTTAATTATTATAAGGCATTGAAACCGAATTTACGGTCACGAATAAATTAAACTTATTTAACCCCAAGTTTGAGCAACAAAATAATAAACTTAGCTGCTGTTGGGTAGATAGGGTATATACCTACCTGCGCGATAAATATAACTGAGACCCCCGCCACGTATGTCTGTCTCAATGCGCAAAACTCAAACACTGCTCCACGGATTTTCATACAGATTTTTTTGTAGTCAAGGTCTTCGTTTGACCGCAATCTCACCTGATGTAAAGTGATGATGATGATGTGGCCGACGATGTATTCAGCACTGGGGCGAGTTGAATTTCAAGAGGAAGGTCTAAGTATACAAAGTGGTTTTGTGACAGTAAGGATAGGGACCTTAACCTAGAGAAAAACAGTCTTAGGAGACTACCTACAATTTTAAGAGATATCCATATCTATTCAAAAATTTACAAAAAAATACAATTAGTAAGAAAATGGCTACTTTACACAAAATCTTTTTTTTGATGCCAATCGATTCCTACTGCCCCGTCCAAAAACCCGAACAAACTGCTCTGCTAAGCGTTCTTAGGCGGGCAAAAAGGGGTTGCTAGTATCATAATTAAGGAGTTTTATACTGCATGTAAGGTATGTTTCAATGTCTAATAACTTCGTTTTCATAAAAGTTATAGAATTTCCATTCATAACATTATTTCTGAGTGGTGTTAGTTTAACAATATATGGGTATGAAATCTCTAGTTTACCACACTAAAGTTAACGGGATATTTACCATGATTTGAGTTTTGAGTTCTCCAATATTTATATATACCGTCCCGCCGATACCGTCAGTATTGTGTGTCGCGATCGAGTTGAGTTCGATAATGAAACCGAGTTGAGTTCGATAATGAACCGGAATATTAAACACTACGTTTAATATTCGTAGCAAAAGACAAAGAAAGAGGGTAGATCGATATATCTGCCAATAAAAACTAACTCGCAGTGACTTTAGTTGTTCCGTGATCATGGCGCATGTAACTGTGCCGAAATATTGGAGAACTCAAAACTCAAATCATGGTAAATATCCCGTTAACTTTAGTGTTGTAAATAACCATGATAGTTTCAAAAACTCTAGTTTACCCCCTTGAACAAATTTTCGCATGAGGGAAACTGGAATAATAAAAACAGATGAGAGAGAATTCTGGACATTTTAAAATTAAGAATCAGAATCAGAATAAATAACTTTATTTCTTTAGGCTTACAAAATAAGCACTTAGACAAGTCAAATTGTATACTATAAACATAGTTATTATTATCAGTTAAGTTTCCAATTTTCCCTCCTTAGGGGGATTTTCAAGGGGGAAAACTGGAATAACCTAGCAAAACCTCGGGCGGAAGATAATTAAGTTTTATTATTCAATGGGTGAAAAGGTGAACAGTTTGTTTTGACGGGTGTTGTACATATTTATACGTTAGACAACGTCTGCGGCAATGCGGGCGAAGGTCCGCCTGCGACGCACGATGTTGCGGGTTTAATTCCCGGCTCAGGACAAATGTTTGTACGATCTGCATATTATATTCAGTATCTTTCCACAATACTGAATTGTAATACCGTAGGTAATTTTCTTTGAATTCGACATTACAATAAGTATTTCCTCCTCATTACAGAAAAAAGCTCAAAAACGTAATTAAATTGAACGTTGACTTGAGCTACAAAAGGAATTTCGTAGCGCCCTTAGCACGGTTTACTTGATATGCCAATTTTGTTGTATTTTTAATATTTTGGGAATCTAGTTTATGAAATGTAATAATTACTCGACAGCGTGTGAGTACCTACCTATCTGGCGCATCAGCATTACCATACAGCGGGGCACTGCAGCCAGCGTCTTGGAGACACTTCCGACTGGTATTGATATGGACCAGTTTAGCTACCTGCATGGTATAAGAAAACAAGGTATGGTCTTCCGAGACACGATGGTCACGTGAGTGCCTCTTGCTTACGTCATCATCGCCATCGGCGAATGAGAAGACAAATCTGTTTCCTGGTGTTACCAGTAGCGTAAAATCGTAACTCCCCGAGCTCCTTGTATTACTTGCATAAATCTGATAAAACTATGTGGTTTTGTTTTTACCAATTTATTTATGACATTGACGCGTGTTTAACATAGTTGATGATTAACTTTTTTTATAGATTTTTCAATGGACGTTTATCACATTTGTTTCCCAACTTCTACGTTTTGTTGTAATAAAGTGGCAAACTGGACAGTGACGTAAACAAGAACTCCCGGAGGAGCAGACCCTGTTTTCTTGGATCATGGCTACCTGTAGCTAGTAAAGGATTCGGGAACGTTGTCAATGTTTTTAAAAACTAACTTTAAAGGAAATCTATTGGAGATTGACAATAAAAATCACTTTTACAATGAGACGTCAATGAGCGTGTTTAATCTCAATACGAATGACGAATTAATTAAATCAAACTTAGATCCTAAGTACCATCGTCGCGTCCCAGACGCGCGTGGGCGAACGGCGAGGCGATAAGCATTCCTAGTAGAGCCCACCCTATTGTGCAAGCTTGCACTTTAGGCATTCAATGTTATGATGTCTCTACTGACTGGATGCATAACTCCTCCCCCCTCAAGTGCGAAATTATCAGGTCTCGCGGAAGCTTCGATCTGATCATTTCGCTTCAAAACATAGCGATAAAGTATAAGACAAATTATGAAAATAATTAAAATTAAGTACAATAAAACAGTTCCTAAACTAATGCTTTGGGTGTTCACGACACTCATTTCACTTTCACTTTCACTATTTTCACTTTCCTTTAGCTTTAGGATACGTGAAAAATGCTTAATTTCTTCCAAATCAATGTTCTTGATATTGACCGTGGTTAGTGTAGTTATATTCGTCGATTTCAATTTTGGAAAGGTAACAATCGGCGTTATTTTATACTGAAGGTTTCCTGCAGACATCTTATGATATCCCAATTTAAGCTCGCCCAAATATACTTCACAGTCTTCCGAAGTTGTTAAAATGAAAGTACCATGTAGAGATTCTCTACTGTTTTCGTTATGACATTTTTCAGCCAACACTGTTGGTTTCTGTGTAAATACAATCCAAGCATCTAAACCAATCCTCTGAACCTTGATATCCTCGATGTCAACAGCGTATGGTACGCACAAGTTGGGGTCTGGCTGAAATTCTAGGAGCTGCTCTGCACAGGTAAGTACTGGAAATTGCATCATATCACGACAGAGGAATTTGTTATTTTCAGCAATTTTCTCGCATGACTTTGAGACCGGCAGGTATTTCGAATCTTTCGCCAAGAGGTATGGGAATTCGGGAAAAACAACTACAGTTTTATTCAAGGAACTTCGAAAAATAGGTAACGAGTAGATTTTAAAATAATCGTAAGATTTTTTATCAATTAATGGAACTTCCAATATGAACGTTATCTGGTTCTGTTTTACATAAGCTTTTACTTCAATAACCCTTTCCAATTTTAACAAATTACTTTCGTTTACATTATACATCAATTGGTGTGCATTTTCAATTTCCTTTAATATTAACAAGAGCTCTGTGGAATTTACAATTGATTGATGTAGTACAGAGACCTTACTGAATGCCAACGCAGTCTCTATCTCGTTTAATTCAACATAGATGGTTCTAAACGTGGTTATAAACATATCGAACATACTTGACACGTACGTTAGATAGAGACAGGTGTTTTCTTTAAAATTTTGCAGTTTAATTAATTCTTCAATAACCTTAAAACGTTTATCCAATATAATTATGTTTTCTTGTAAAGTTTCTGTACTATTTTCGAATTTGTCCAACATTCTGGTGATCATCGTAATTCTTTTCTCGGTAGCCATTTCCTTTGAATTAATTCGTGAAATGAGTGAATCATATCGAATAGCATCTTCATTATCCAAATTACCCGAAACAGCCTTAATAAGTGACCCAAGGGGATTAACTAAACCTCGCTTATATCTATGCAACGGAACTAACTGGCGAAATTTCACGACAGTTGTGTTCCTTACGTACTCTACTTGTGTTTTTATACCCAAAAATTCATGGGTAAAAGCTTTATAACTATCAACTAACTTAATAAACTCATTGAATTTCCGTATGTTAAAATCCAAATTACTACCTATGCCGCTTAAATCTAAAGTCTTAACTATTAACCACTTATCTGTTTGCCTGAACGCTTGTCCTTCCTTCACAGGTAAAATACCTGGATTATTTTCAATCTTTTGCAGATGAAGGGCCCGGCTTTGGGGAAGTAGGGTGAGTACGACCAAACACCACCTGTGAAGGGCGTTTCACATTTTTAATCGGGACCCTTGAATGTTTTTGATCAATTTTCACCGACGCTACATTTCGCTCTACTCTCGATTTAACAATTGCCTTCTTGTATCTAGCTTTGTCCTTGCTTTTTCTTGTATTTATATCTTTCGTGTATACTACATCTCCTGGCTCTAGCTCAACCGTTTCTCCTAATCTTTTTTCCCTAGCTTTCTCTTTTCGCTCTACCAATTTATCCGAAATGTACTGATAAAGATATTTAGTTCGCTTTGCATGATCCTTAAGTAATTGTTGCATGTATGCTTTTTCAAACTCTCCATCGAATACTTTATTAGAATCTGTGTGTCCGAAAACGATTTCAAAAGGAGTTAATTCTGTTGCCGAATGTATTGTATTATTGTAGGCCATAATAGCATACGTCATTATAGAAGCTGCATCGGTACATTTCTGTTCATATTTCGCTAGCCTGTAAATTTCTATTATTGTAGAGTGAAAACGCTCAACGATACCAGTCGAATTGGGATTGTTTGGAGTGCAAATGTGTAATTCTATTTTATACATTTCAGCTAATTCTTTTATCAAATTGTTGTTGAACTCGGACCCTGGGTCACTACTGATCTTAATCGGCACCCCATACATTGAAAAGTATTTAATCAACGCACGTACTACTTCCGGTGTTGATTTATTTTCTATCTCAATAGCCTGACCTAATTTACTAAAAGCATCAACTATAGTCAAGTAAGGTCTATTTTCAATAGAAAATATGTCAATAAAGATTTCCTGAAATGGAGATGACTGAGTTTGAGTCAGCTCTATAGTAGGCTTTATAGGTTTTCTGTCATATTTCATTTTTTTACAAGCGTCACAGCCATTTATGACTGCTGCTGTAATCTCTTGTATTCTATTCCAGTAATAGTTTCTTTTTATCCTCATAACCGTTTCTTTTATGCCTCGGTGGCAAGTTTTCCCCTCATGATGTTGCAATACTATAGCTTTCTGCTCATTCTCATCTTCAACTACTATAACCCTTTCCGTGCATTCATAGAACTCTACAGTACCTCTTTTGAATAACCTAATAATTACGGCGTTAAATTCTTTCCGGTGTTGTTTGTCTTCGAAATAAATAAAATATTTTGTTTTAGGTTTAATGTATTCTTTAAGGAATTGCTTTATTAATTCTTCATTATTCAATGGCAAAAATGCTTCAATAACCTTTTGATGCTCTCTACTTAAAACTTTTACATTAATTTCCTTTCTATGCCAAGTAAAAATAAGTATTTGATTGGGTTTAGTATCCACAGCTTCTTTCAAAATAGGAATTCCATTAGACTCTAGATCTGCGGCTGAATGTATTGTTCCTTCCGAACTATGTGAGAGCGGCGGAAGTGGATAATTGGGTTCTAATTTGTCAATATTACGAGCTTCTTCCGTGTCCGATGCATCTGACAAGATGACTGTCTCTATATGCGTTTCCTGATCATCGTCGTCCTTTGCCAAATCAACAATTTTGTTAGTTATTTCCTGAAGATGTTTTTGTAATTTTTGTTCCTTTTCATCGAATTGGACCTTCATAGATTCATTTGAAGATGAATCATCAGACATATCTAACGCATTTACCTTAATACGTGACAACGCATCAGCATTCGTGTTTTGTTTACCGTCCTTATATTTGGTTGTATAGTCGTATTCTAATAAGCGTAATCGCCAACGTGTCAGTTTACTATTCGGTTCTTTAATAGAATCTAGCCAAGCTAAGGGCCGATGGTCGGTATATATAGTGAATTTATTACCATATAGGTATGGCCTAAAATGTTTAATGGCCCAAATAACAGCCAAAAGCTCACGTTCTATAGTACTATAACGCATTTCTGTCTCGCTCAATGTCCTACTTGCATATGCAACAGGTAGGTCAGTACCTACAGTTCCTTGCGACAGTACTGCACCCAGAGCTACGGCGGATGCGTCCGTCGTGAGTATGTAAGGTTTTGATGGATCTGGATACTGAAGTAAGGGTGCATGCGTAAGAAGTTCCTTACATTGGTGGAAAGCGTCCAAATATTTCTGATCTATAACAATGCTATTCCGTTTTTTAAGACAATTAGTCATTGGTTTTGTAATTTTTGCAAAATCTTTAATAAATCGTCTATAATAGCCAATAAGACCAAGGAAACTTTTAATTTCGGTCACAGTTTTTGGAAGCGGATAGTCTAATATTGCTTTAATCTTATCATCGTTTGGCTTAAGGCCCTGATCTGTAATTGTGTGTCCTAAATACAGTACTTCCTTTCTCAAAAACTCAGACTTGTCTAGCTGAACTTTTAGGTTCGCTTGTCTCAGTCTGTCAAAGATAGATTTTAAGTCTCTGATGTGTTCCTGCATACTAGTACTGTATATAATGATGTCGTCCATATATACAAGGCAATGTAACCCTTGCAATCCTCTAAGTATGTTATCCATGGTGAATGCGATTCCTGAATTACATTGTTTTGTAAAAGTTTCTCTACCTGTGATTTAATTTCTTGCGTTTGAACAGGTGGTTGTCTATAAGGTCTGACATAAATTGGATCTTCGTTTTTGGTTCGAATAAAGTGTTTTACCTGATTTGTGAAGCTTAATGGAAGCTTATCACTATAAAATATATCTTTATAGTCTCTACATAATTCAGAAATGCATTTCTTTTCCTCTTCATTCATGTGGTCTAGCCTTAGTCTTGTCAAATTTTCATCTAATATATCTTCTACTTCCATATCCTTCATTTCTACGTCGTTAAGGCAGTTTACACCTACAATGCTATCATTGGGAAATTCTTCAACCTCAAATGGACCTGTTACTACTAATTTCCTCAATTTGTCAGTTGCGTTTTGGATAATGGTGGTAGCATACCCATTTTCGCAATTTACAATTGCATCTGGCATTCTTATACCGTCACAAAATTGTTTAAAATTTAGAATTGCCGTGCCAGAATACAAGTTTGTAGGCATTTTTACGCGTTGCTCAGATCGCGGGTTCAATTCGATAACGTGATTTCCCATACACCTCATTATAGGCAAATCTACTGTTTTAGTCCTGAGACTGTTATGTTTTAAATCAATGACAGCTTCCAGTTGCATTAACAAGTCGTTTCCTATAAGTCCCTCATACTTGGGATCTACATCATACACATAAAATTTATGATAGTCATAGCTATTAAACGAAGGCATTAGGGGAATCTCAATTACCTCATTATGATCGCTTGATGCGTGCGTGCTTATAACTTTGAATAATTCACCCCTAATGTAGTTGCCAAAAAATTGATATGCTTTTGCTGGGCTGATAAAGGAACGTGTACTGCCAGTATCGATCATAAATTTACCATCAATTTCGGGTAAGTAAATGTATGGTAGATTTATTTTGGTATCGCAATTAATTTTTATCACTTCACATCCTCTTTCGAGGCTACAACCGAAAAATTTTCATTCTTGTCCTGTGTTTGGGCATTTCCCAACTGGGTAGAGTCGGAGAGGGTAGCCTGCTGTTCATGCCAAACATTCACATCCATTTGCGGTTCAAAATAGTTTGCGAAATCAAAGTCACTACAATACCCTTCACTGTTTTCGAAATTTTCATATCCATACGGATACCAGTCATACCCATAACCATCTTCTAACCCTAACTCATTTAGGCGAAACCCTTGAGGTTGTTGAGTCGCAGCCGGCATCGGTGGTTTTTGAAGAGGTGCGGTCCTCATAGAAACATCCGTATCTCCAAGTTTTGCATTGGGAGGCTTGTAACCGAACTGATTCAACTGAGGCCGATAGCCAAATTGATTTTGTTGGAATTGAGGCCGATAACCGAATTGGCCTTGATTAATTTGAGGCCGGTAGCCAAATTGTGGCGGCCTTGAATTTTGAGATTGAAACCCGAATTGTTGTGGTTGCATCAACTGAGGTCTATAACCCATTGGAGCCGGAGGGGCAAACTGAGTCATAGCGGGCTGCCTGTACTGCATGTTTCCTGGAATCCCGAAGTTAAAACGAGGGGGAGCCATAGGGGCGAATGCTGGTCTAAAACCACTCAGCTGAAAGGGCACATTGTGCGTGGGAGGATTGAACTTGTTAAGTGTAGGTGTTACTGCAGGTGTTGCTGCAGGTGCAAGCTGGGGCTTGAACATTTTACTTCTGAGCGTATACTGCTCGTAGAAGTTCACTTCCTCCAACACATATTCTAATGCTTTTTCTAGAGTGTGTGGGTTTTTCATTCTAACTGGTCTTAATACATTTTCAGGCAAGTTGTACAAGAAAACGTTAAGCGCCTTGTTATTGTAAATTTCGATTCTACTCGCCACTGTAAGGTTGTTTGTCTGATTTACCTTAGAGATAAGTATCGACCTAACTGTCTGAATACGATTACAAAACTCTTGGTAGCTTTCCCCTTGTTTCATCTTTAAAGATTCTAACTCTATCGCTAAGCATTCTTCACTTCTAGGATCACCAAAATGCTGTACCAAGACAGTTTTCAGTTTTTCATAAGTGTCAATATCATTTCGCTCGCTTGCTAAGGCAGCGGCTTCATCAGTTAACCTACTCGTTATCGTGTGCAAAACGTAAGTGTTTTGCTCTTGTTCACCGCAAAATTTAGCGACCACATAATCACATTTTTTTAAAAATAGATTTAAGTGCCTTTTGTTACCATTAAAAAATGGTATTATACACAATAATTCCTTTGGAATCTGCTTTAAAGTGGTCATGTTTTATTCTATTCTACTCTTTTTTTTTATTTTAAACTAACAAATTTTATTAAAATAATCCGTCTAAATTTTATAGAGCAGTTTGCTTAACTCTACTTATTCTAAAATCCCTACAATAGGAACCAGAAACGTTATAATGGAAGAAATTCGATTCCAAGAATAACAAAACACAAAGCACAAAGGATAGGAAAGGATGGCAAAAATTCTACTCACCAGCCAGTCACCAACATGCTTGTTCGCCTCCCAGGATCTTCACAAATTTATTTGGTTCGAACAGATCCGATCCGTCGGAAAATTCGCGGAAACTCGCGGAAAATCACGTGGAAAACTCGGAAAATCTGCCCCGGCTGCGCCAGTAAAGGATTCGGGAACGTTGTCAATGTTTTTAAAAACTAACTTTAAAGGAAATCTATTGGAGATTGACAATAAAAATCACTTTTACAATGAGACGTCAATGAGCGTGTTTAATCTCAATACGAATGACGAATTAATTAAATCAAACTTAGATCCTAAGTACCATCGTCGCGTCCCAGACGCGCGTGGGCGAACGGCGAGGCGATAAGCATTCCTAGTAGAGCCCACCCTATTGTGCAAGCTTGCACTTTAGGCATTCAATGTTATGATGTCTCTACTGACTGGATGCATAACTAGCTTGTGTGGCAGTAGTATTACAATTGAAACAATTGAGCTAACTACAGCAAAAAATCTACATTTAGCTCAACTGGTTCATATCAATACCAGTCGGAAGTGTCCCCAAGACGCTGGCTACATTACCCCGCTGTAAGGCAATGCTAATGCGCTGCACCAGCAGCTCTCGTGTCACGCGTTGTCGCCTAATCAGATAAATAATAAAATATTATTAAATAACTTTGCAAAAAGTCATGTACTTGGAGATAAAGATATAATTGTGATTCATGCTAGCACTCATTGTTACGAGGTTCATTTAAATGAAACGTTATTTGAGACAAAGGCTCCGAGTTGTGCTCATTTCCATGTCACGAGTGGATGTGGTACAAGGATTATCATTACTAAATCATTTTCGAAAATAAGGAAATCTTATGCTGGGAATTACAAATAAGCATCATCCAGCTCCAAAGTGGCAGGAAACGAACCCGCAACAATTTGCGTCTCAAAAAACAAAATACCTCGGTAGTACCGAGGTATTTTGTGATGTTTGCGAGGTATGTTGTACCGAGATGTTTTAGTTTCCGATTGAACTATACCCGCCTTTAAAATGTTATAAGATTTATTATTGTACACTATAATACATAGCATGAACCTTCCAAATAGGATTATGTACGTACATAGCCGAGCTTAACCCTGAAAAGAGTTTTCTTCCAGCTAACCTAGAGTTATAGGAGAGACGATAGAACAGGTAGGAAGGTAGGGGGAGTGCACAAAAAAGATTCGAACAAAAGACAACAATATATATAAACTAACAATTAAACTAATATCAGATAGCTTAGCTATATACAATATATATATGGTTATAAATAATCCTCCTACTATAATATTATAAATGTCAACATTTGTAAGGATGGATGTATGGCTGTTATATGGATATTTGTTACTCATTCACGCAGAAACTACGGAATCGATTAGGCTGGGTATGGGTATAGTTTGGGACCTAGACTAACTTATAGGCTATTTTTTATCGTGATAAAACGCGGGCGGAGGCGGGGGCAGCAGCGATGTACGACTACATAAATTAACTACTACATCCTACTCAAAAAGTTAATATTTTCACTTACTATTAACGGTAAAAAGTCTGTGTTTTGCACCATTCTAACATTATGTAGAGCAGAGAAGCTTAAATTCGGTAAAAGTCATTGATTCCACATCACAGGGTTTCTGTGAACGAAATGGAGTCGTTGTAAAAATAATTTGTTTTCTTTGTGTGTTTTAGTGGGCGTTTTGTATCGGAACAATTTGTATATATATCGGATATTAAAACAAAGGGAAGAAAAACAAATAACAATTTCCCAGGCTGACATCGAACCTTATTTTTATGTAACATTTAACCTTGTAAAGAAGTAGTACATTCATTAATATTCTAAATGTGAAGTTAGTCCGGCTGTTTGTCGATCTATATCTAAATGTGAAGTTAGTCCGGCTGCCTGTCGATCTATATGTAAATGTGAAGTTAGTCCGGCTGTCTGTCGATCTATATCTAAATGTGAAGTTAGTCCGGCTGCCTGTCGATCTATATCTAAATGTGAAGTTAGTCCGGCTGCCTGTCGATCTATATCTAAATGTGAAGTTAGTCCGGCTGTCTGTCGATCTATATCTAAATGTGAAGTTAGTCCGGCTGTTTGTCGATCTATATCTAAATGTGAAGTTAGTCCGGCTGTCTGTCGATCTATATCTAAAGGTGAAGTTAGTCCGGCTGTCTGTCGATCTATATTTAAATGTGAAGTTAGTCCGGCTGTTTGTCGATCTATATCTAAATGTGAAGTTAGTCCGGCTGTCTGTCGATCTATATCTAAATGTGAAGTTAGTCCGGCTGTTTGTCGATCTATATCTAAATGTGAAGTTAGTCCGGCTGTTTGTCGATCTATATCTAAATGTGAAGTTAGTCCGGCTGCCTGTCGATCTATATCTAAATGTGAAGTTAGTCCGGCTGTCTGTCGATCTATATCTAAATGTGAAGTTAGTCCGGCTGTTTGTCGATCTATATCTAAATGTGAAGTTAGTCCGGCTGCCTGTCGATCTATATCTAAATGTGAAGTTAGTCCGGCTGTCTGTCGATCTATATCTAAATGTGAAGTTAGTCCGGCTGTTTGTCGATCTATATCTAAATGTGAAGTTAGTCCGGCTGTCTGTCGATCTATATCTAAAGGTGAAGTTAGTCCGGCTGTCTGTCGATCTATATTTAAATGTGAAGTTAGTCCGGCTGTTTGTCGATCTATATCTAAATGTGAAGTTAGTCCGGCTGTCTGTCGATCTATATCTAAATGTGAAGTTAGTCCGGCTGTTTGTCGATCTATATCTAAATGTGAAGTTAGTCCGGCTGCCTGTCGATCTATATCTAAATGTGAAGTTAGTCCGGCTGCCTGTCGATCTATATCTAAATGTGAAGTTAGTCCGGCTGTTTGTCGATCTATATCTAAATGTGAAGTTAGTCCGGCTGCCTGTCGATCTATATCTAAATGTGAAGTTAGTCCGGCTGTCTGTCGATCTATATTTAAATGTGAAGTTAGTCCGGCTGTCTGTCGATTTATATCTAAATGTGAAGTTAGTCCGGCTGCCTGTCGATCTATATCTAAATGTGAAGTTAGTCCGGCTGTTTGTCGATCTATATCTAAATGTGAAGTTAGTCCGGCTGTTTGTCGATCTATATCTAAATGTGAAGTTAGTCCGGCTGCCTGTCGATCTATATCTAAATGTGAAGTTAGTCCGGCTGTCTGTCGATCTATATCTAAATGTGAAGTTAGTCCGGCTGTTTGTCGATCTATATCTAAATGTGAAGTTAGTCCGGCTGCCTGTCGATCTATATCTAAATGTGAAGTTAGTCCGGCTGTCTGTCGATCTATATCTAAATGTGAAGTTAGTCCGGCTGTTTGTCGATCTATATCTAAATGTGAAGTTAGTCCGGCTGTCTGTCGATCTATATCTAAAGGTGAAGTTAGTCCGGCTGTCTGTCGATCTATATTTAAATGTGAAGTTAGTCCGGCTGTTTGTCGATCTATATCTAAATGTGAAGTTAGTCCGGCTGTCTGTCGATCTATATCTAAATGTGATGTTAGTCCGGCTGTTTGTCGATCTATATCTAAATGTGAAGTTAGTCCGGCTGCCTGTCGATCTATATCTAAATGTGAAGTTAGTCCGGCTGCCTGTCGATCTATATCTAAATGTGAAGTTAGTCCGGCTGTTTGTCGATCTATATCTAAATGTGAAGTTAGTCCGGCTGCCTGTCGATCTATATCTAAATGTGAAGTTAGTCCGGCTGTTTGTCGATCTATATTTAAATGTGAAGTTAGTCCGGCTGTCTGTCGATTTATATCTAAATGTGAAGTTAGTCCGGCTGCCTGTCGATCTATATCTAAATGTGAAGTTAGTCCGGCTGTTTGTCGATCTATATCTAAATGTGAAGTTAGTCCGGCTGTCTGTCGATCTATATCTAAAGGTGAAGTTAGTCCGGCTGTCTGTCGATCTATATTTAAATGTGAAGTTAGTCCGGCTGTTTGTCGATCTATATCTAAATGTGAAGTTAGTCCGGCTGTCTGTCGATCTATATCTAAATGTGAAGTTAGTCCGGCTGTTTGTCGATCTATATCTAAATGTGAAGTTAGTCCGGCTGCCTGTCGATCTATATCTAAATGTGAAGTTAGTCCGGCTGCCTGTCGATCTATATCTAAATGTGAAGTTAGTCCGGCTGTTTGTCGATCTATATCTAAATGTGAAGTTAGTCCGGCTGCCTGTCGATCTATATCTAAATGTGAAGTTAGTCCGGCTGTTTGTCGATCTATATCTAAATGTGAAGTTAGTCCGGCTGTTTGTCGATCTATATTTAAATGTGAAGTTAGTCCGGCTGTCTGTCGATTTATAACTAAATAATTTACGCCTGCTAAGTAATTTTCGGCTGATCGTATAGTGATGAAATTTAAGAAAGTTTTTATTCAGGAAAACCCCGTAACTAAAGTGCTTTATTTCCTTTAGACCTTACAAGAATCCGGGATACGTCAAAAAGTAGCTAGTTGAACATAAATCCAGATCTATTTAGCAACATTTAGCAACATTAAGCAACATTTAGCGAATTATCGCAATCATAGTAAAGTCTGCAACTTCGCTCCCTCTTATTGAACGACTGCGTTCGTTAGTCAGCATTATGGCTCTGAATCACTTCGTTACGTTCTTTTAAAGGGGTCCTATTTATTTATTTACTCTAATCGCGTAAGTACAGTCAGCTGTATTAAAATGTGTATAATTTATGTAATTATTTGGTCTTTATTATTTAGAACGCTTATTGGCGGAGCTCGAACGTAAGTAAGGGGTACCCAAAAGGCTGTTTTCGAGTATTTCTGTGTGGTTAGCGGAGACTCTTTGTTGACTCCGAGCATCAGAACGACTGAAGAAATATTAATTAATGGTGTATCAAAATACTCGTCTGGAGTCCTATATGGTTCTTAACTACATTTTGTAGGCGTTCACCCCTTTGTCATTCGTCCCCCATTATCATTTTACGAAAAAAAAACGTAAAAACGGGTACGTAGGCGTAGTGAGAGGAGGGTCAAAAAAGATATCTATTTATTATGATACTTTTATTTTATTTTTGTTTATGAGGCGACACAGAACACATGACAAGCAATAATAGGATACATGAAAAATAAATACGATCTGGCTTGAAACGTAACCTATGTGCACACAACAAATATAATTACATGACGACCGATGTGGCGCGGTGGGCGAAGATCCGCCTGCGACGCAGGAGGTTGCGGGTTCGATTCCCGCCTCGGGACAAATATTTGTACGACCTGCAAATATTTGTTCAGGGTGTTCTGGTCGTTTTTCTATGTATAATAAAAAATATCTATCTATATAATATATTGTATTAAATATATCAGTTATCTAGTACCCATAACACAAGCTCTGCTTAGCTTGGGGCTAGATAATCCTGTGTGAATTGTTCAGCATTATTTATTTATTATTTATGTCAAGAGTACTTAGACATAATTCTAAACAAACTTATACATTTATTTAACAACTTTTGTAACCGACTGTACCTACAGAATGATTATTTTGAGCAAATATGTAGCTGTGATTTTCAGGAGGGTCGGGTGGGGCAAAAGCTCCTATTAAATATATAGGTAGGTGCCGACTTTTAAAAATAAAACAACAAACGTAGACATTTTTTTCATGTCAACCTTAATTATAACAAAAATACGTTCTTTTCCGTAAATACGGGGACCTTCTTCACGTAACTTTGATAAATATTTATCGAAATATACAGTCAAATTAGAACAGCTAATTAAGGTATTTGAGTCTTGAATTTAAGGTTACTGCAATATGGTTTCATCGGGAACCAAGCCCTCAGCGTCTTTTGCAAAACACAAACAGTATTTTGTGTTATTAGTTATTTCAGGACTGTTTTCCTGTCATGCAGATTTCCACGCGCACTTCGCGTGCGGGCCACTTGAAACCTATATTACTCTAGCCAGTCCGCGTTCCTGGTGCATGTGCCAGGTGATAGGAAAAACATAAAATTATAAGTTCCGAATAAAACACAGGAAAAAGATGAATGAAGACGCGGGTGGAAATTCGCATGACAGAAAAAGGGCCCTAAAACCTCCTTGCTTCCTCGACCTATCAAAGGCTTTTGACCTGGTGTCGTACGATGTTTTGTGGAGAAAGCTGGCAGGTACAGGCGTACACACACAGGTGAAGCATCTTTTCCATTACTGGTACGCTAATCAAACAAACAATGTTAGATGGGCGGGCGAGTTTTCGGAGACCTACAGGCTAGAATGTGGCCTAAGACAAGGCGGGTTGAGCTCCCCAAGCTTTTCAACCTGTACATAAACGAGCTCATTGTGGGGCTTAGCAGTGCGTGTGTCGGCTGATCAGTTGATAATGTGTATATGAACAATATCAGCTATGTAGACGACGTGGCACTGCTGTGTCCAACAATCGGCGCTCTCCGGAAGCTGTTGTCCATTTGTGAAGAGTACGCCAGTAAGCAAGGACTCGTGTACAACTAGAAGAAGAGTGAATACCTGGTATTCAAGGCCGCAGGTAAGGTCCAAGCATCTGTCCCCAGCTTGTGACTCTACAGTCTTGAGCTAAACAGAGTCTATAGCTTTAAGTATCTGGGACACTTCCTTACCGACGACCTTGACGACCAGGTAGATATAGAACGAGAACGTAGGGCGTTGGCGGTCCGAAGTAATATGCTGGCGCGAAGGTTTGCTCGTTGCAGTAGACAAGTGAAAATCACGCTATTCAAAGCTTACTGCCAATCGTTCTACACGGGCAGCCTTTGGGCTAGCTTTACTAAAAGATTGCTCAGCGCTCTACGTGTACAGTATAATAACGCCTTCAGGATGTTGTTGGGGCTGCCCCGCTTCTGCAGCGCATCCCTCATGTTTGCGTAGGCCCAGGTTGATGGCTTTAACGCCATCATCCGCAAGAAAACCGCCTCGCTGCTGCGCAGAAAATGGGGCAGGACCAACACCATCCTACAGGTTGTAGGCAGCAAGTTTGCTTCACCAATCATGCAGTCTTTCAACAGGGTCCTAACTCTTTACCTCTCTTCTTCTGCTAGATAAAACCATATACTCTGTAAGTGAATTTCTAGACAATGACTATAAACAATTTGTAATTCCCCAAAGACGAACCTTTCCTGAACTCTACATGCCTAATTCAATTTCAAATTAATAGATGTAATTTAAACCTAAGTGAATTGACGAGAAACTGATAACACCTTACTTTAGATTAACATTGAGTTAACCATTGTTATTGTGTATTTCTTTTTCAATAAATATTTTCATATCATTTTTTAGACTCCTTGGGTTGAGATTTTGTTGAATGGCTGCAGAACTCTTTATACTTACTTAATTTTATTCTAATTTTAATTTTATTATTTTAATTTTAATTCCAACTTTGATGTTAATTTTATTGTAAATGTTTGGTGTATGTAATTTACCTACTTAATTATGGACAACACAACTGAATAAACAAACTATTTAGTTATTTATTTATTTTAAAAGCTTCTGTTATTGGTTTATTTTATCGATACTCTATTGCTCAACCACACCAAAAAATACCTACTTTTTTTGTGGGGTGTGGTTGAACAAAATCGACAGAAGGTTTCACTCACAGTAACCATTCCCATCACATCACAGCATCATACATTAGCTCTGGCTAGATTGATAGAATGGTTTTAACCTGACACTGTCAACACGCGTTCCTCCATCTGTAGCTTTAATCTTGACACAGTTAACACGCCTTCCTCCATCTATAGTTTTAACCTTGACTTTTTCAACACGCGTTCCTCCATCTGTAGTTTTAACCTTGACACTTTCAACACGCGTTCTTCCTTCTGTAGTTTTAATATTGACACTTTCAACACGTCATAACAAGCTGTATTTTCTTTCATCAAAGGTCAAAACAAAATGACTGTGTGAATTGATACCATTTTTTTAGTAAAACGATTAATTTAGTGGAATTATGGTCTATGGAAAATTATAGGCTACTTAGTAACATATTTGTTGTTTTTTAAACTGTGTGATTTCTATTTGTGATATGGGTTTTTGCCGATTTTTTTTATTTAGTATTTCAAAAAACAGTTTCCATCAGATAGCGAATGTATCCGTTCTAGAATGCGATCCTGAGATTGGATAAAGTACTAAAAATGGAAGGTAACTATCTGTATTCTTTCATAACTTAATTCGTTGTGAAATGTTTGTGAACATTTCACAATGTTTGTGAACATTTCACAATGTTTTTTCTTCTTTCATTTCAAATTTTCTAAATTCTTATTCTCTTCTCATGTTTGACGTCGAGTTACAGATGTCACTGTTAGCAATATTTATTGATGGAATGATCTCAAATCAATGGAGATCATAAATTGTGTTTAAAAATACACGGCAACAAAGCCAAATTTAGGTATGGGCGGTTTACTTGCAAACATTTCACGTCCTATTTGGATGGAGTATAAATGCGGATTTGTCGTCAAATAAGGCACTTTCCACTTTTGTCCTCCCAAAACAAAATAAAGCATCATCATATCAGCTCATACACACCCACTACTAGACATTGGCCTCCCCCATACGACGCCACAAATAGCGGTCAGGAGCCGGAAAAAATATAGCAAAGCACAATAAAAATGGTGCGATCATTTCCCCAGAGGAAGGTCTGAAGTATTGTTATAACTACATGGCTCCTCTCTAGACTAGACACCAATCAAGTACGCCATAACCAGGACACGGAGTGACCTAGTTATCCTCAATCAGCTGTGTTGTGACAGTATACTACGCAATTAACTGAACAATAGAGTTCCCACCAGCACCAACAATATAGTTACGTACCTATAAAATAAACCTCATTCACTTACATAGAATCCATAATGTAGGCAGAGCAAGCAAAGCTGGCGCGAGAGTTTTTTGCTTTATGTATGATCTCCGGCTAGCCGAATGTCGGTCGGGTACATCGATCAGTCTTAACGGAGACTAAGCTGTGTGCGTAGGTCATATTATTTTGTATACAGAGTTGTTAGTATGATTTTGAAAGGGAAAAATTTCCGAGAACGTGATTGTTTACTACTGCTTATCCTACCGCTTAAACTACCGCTACTTTTTACTTCAGATTTTTGTTCTTTTCGTTAACTATTGCCAGGAATGAGGCGTTTTCCTTTAAAAAATGTTTAAAATAGTTTGACTACAAATAATGTAATACCATGTATACCACGCTGATAGATGGCGACTTGGCATTGGCATGGGGGGGGGGGGGGGGGGGGTGACGTAGCATAAACTCTGTTTCGACCGTGCCGTGTATAGTTTGACATGACATCCTTTTTCTATCTGCGAAAGATCCACAAAGTTCTAAAGTAGATAGAGAGAAAAAAGGTATTTTTTGAAAACGCCTTACCATGTCGTTGAATTCAAAAAACAAAAACAACCGCGCTAGCTTTAGGCAACCAAACTATAGACCTATTTTCTTAACCAATGGAGGTCATACAGAGATACACCCTAGGTCGCGTTGTTACAGGGTTGGTTTTTAATGGTAAGTGAGAGAAAATGATGCTGTTTTAACGAAATTGTGCCGTAAATTGTTGTTGTACGGTTATATTGTCAGGTCAGTTGACTCACATCTGTAGGCCTGTCACAAAATCAGTTCAAAAACTGCTTCGTTTGAGGCTAGATGATGCTTTGTGGATTGTCCAGCATTAATTACATCTATAATTGTAGAAATATAATTAATTTTGTACAATTAGGTTGCAATACAACATTTGATTTAAATGATGGCGAATGATAAATGATTTTATACATCACGGTAATTAAATTATACAATAATTCATTACAGCATGCTCTCTGTCAACTCCATATTATGTACATGTTATATTTTTTTTCACTCGAAAAAAAAGATTTTGATGATCTAAACTAAATTTAAAATCATATTGTATATTACCTACAACAATCACAAAGAAATAAATGGTAGCAAAGGTTTAAAAATAATAATAAACAAAAGTAGATAATAAAATGAAAAAATATAACACGATTTGATCACCGCTTTTTAAAATTTTTCGTAAAAATAAGTTTTTAATTAAATATCTACAAAATATAGGTAAGAACCATATTATACGAGTCCAGACGACTATTTTGATATATTTTATACCAAAATCACTTCAGAAGTTTGCGTTACTAAAGTTAATAAAATAGTAATACTTACCAATCGTTTTTCGCATCCTCTTTTTTTGTATTATGCTGATAATCTTGTCTCCCTCCATATTGCCCCAATATTCAACCGTTTACTGCTAAACTTCCGTGAGACCCAAAGCTAAGAGCGCTGCAGACATGTCGAGGCACTGAAAGTGTAAAAATACTTAATAAATATTAAAATCATCATCATCAGCCCATTATTAGTCCACTGCTGAACATAGGCCTATCCCAATGAGCGACATAGCTCCCTGTCTTCAGCTTGCATCTAGCATCTGTGCGTGCAATTGGAGGTCGTGATCCCACTTAGCCAGAGGGCGTCCTTCACTACGTTGCCGAGTCGCGGTCTCCACTCAAGAACTCGTTTACCCCAGCGGTTGTCGGTTCTTCGTGAGATAGAAGAATATTAAAATACTAGATTTAATATTCCTACTTAGCTTGAGGAAATTAATTTAAAATAGCATTACACAAAAACAAGTAGTCTTTTTTCAACTCTACTGAACTGAAGTTACTCTCTAATTTGAGTAGTCGGGTAAAAATAAAGACCTACCTACCTACCATTACATTATTAAGCAAATTGCATTTTACCCTCCAGCGATGGCTTGATTCAGGACCAACCGAGTCACTTCTGTACTAATAAAAAAGATTTCCAGCCCTTAAGCAAAAGAACAGAATACGCATTACCTGCCACACAAAGACAAAATATACAATACAGAAAGAAATACTGAGAATGGATTAAGTACAGGGTTTCCCAGAAATGTTGGATAATCCTGCACGTGCGTGTGCAGGGGGAGGGGGGGCCCACATCCCAAAAAAAAAATCTATTCCCAACAGTCCGCGGTCTACGAATTTTTTAGTAAAATTTAGAAATTTCCCAGTTTTCCTCACATTTGTGGTCATCACGTCCACTACATGAGGCCTGGTTCGGATTTTTTATCCTATCCATATTTTTCTATTTAACGTATTCCCTAATTATTGTATTCCTAAATTACCTTTAAAAAACCGCAACTACTTAGGATAGTAGTTAACTAGTAGTCCCCAAACATAAATTTTATTTCTAAAATTTATTTTACTGCTAAGTTTGAGCAGACTGGTTCTAAAACTGTGAGTATGAAAATCAACTTTCAACCCAACTCAGCAGTCTACTCAGGGACTCAGCACCGTATAGGTCTCGTCACGGGTCACGGTTTAATAGTATTCGGTGAAAGTGGAGGGGGTTCTGCGCAGGTGTGAAAAGCGGTGTAAAAATCCTAATATCGACTTCTGCACATTCAAACTCAGCGCTATTAAACCGTAACGCGATCTGTGTCCGTTTTTGTGTCTTAATAAAATCCGCATCTCTTACTCAAGCGGACCCTAATCAGTCAGGTAACTAGAATTATCCACTTTCTAGAATATTCTTTATAAAAATGCTTTTATCTGTAAGCTTGCGATATAACCACGTTATGAATATTATGCTATTCTGTATGAACAGTTGCCCTACTGAGTAAAATGTTTCATAATATGCAAGCTTTGATACTTACTTGTAAAAGCTTACATAGTTTTTCTGTAGGAACCTACATGATTAATGCCACTTTGAGCAGGGTTTTAATTGAATTATATTCAAAGTATCTTGTTTAATATTATATAATATGTTGTTATTAAAGCCTATAATTTATCTGACTATAGGTTTTTAACTTATTGTTTTATTAAGAAATCATTGTTTTTGGGCTTTTTTACTCCTCCTCAGACGACCTTGTCCAATTCCACGTTGTGTTGCAGTGAAAAAAATATTTTGAAAAAACTAAAACCGACTTCAAATCTCTTTATTTTACACTGTTTTTATGTTTTTGTGATAAATAAGAATCCCTTGAGAATAAAGTTTTTATGGAACCAAATCGGCATCATTATCTATACAATAGTGAAATAATATAAAGTCGATACATAATTGACGGAGAATTCAGCAAACATACTAAAATATACAGCTGAACATAGAACCTCCTCCTTTTATCGAAATAGGATTGTTTGGTACTAATAAGTTTTTTGTTACAGGTAAAAAAATAGCATCGAACCTACTAAACTCGTGCTGCCATGGCCGAATAATTAAAAGTATGTATTTTTGACATATCCTATACAGAATGATGTAAACAAACCGCTTATACTTTTAGACGCATAGTGATGTGATGTCTCACTAGCGCCACTCTTTATTTTTTCTTGTACTATGTATTACGGAAAATAATTACCAAAAGTTTTCGCCGCCAATTGATAATACCCAGTATAAACTAATTTTTGATCCCTCTGTAATAGTTTTGTAATAGTTTTCGTTTAGAATTAGCAGAATTTTTTTTATTGTGATGGTGGCCACCAAAGACAATAAAACATTATTGCTGGTTTATTAAATTTTATATCTCAAAAAGTTTTGTAAATGCTTCGACCTCAACCAATCTGAATAATTCAAGAGAAACAAATCAAACATAATAAATCAAAAAGTCATTTCACACAGAACTCGTATCAATACGGATTGAATTTTAATTGATATAAATGTTACTTTTCAATCGCTTTTCCTGGCACAGTGGAACCTATCGTGATCTGAAAGTCATCATCATCAGCCCGTATACGTCCACCGCTGAACATAGGCCTCCCCCAAACGACGACACGGACTATAGCGATCCTGAGCCGCCTCCATCCAACGACTGCGACCCCACTCGATAGACCGACGACATCCTAGCGATGTCATCGGTCTATCGAGTGGGGTCTTCGCACACTTCGTTTCGCATTGCATCGCGGTCGCCACTCGAGAACCTTTACTCCCCACCGGTTATCGGTTCTACGAGCTAACATGGCCTACCCATCGCCACTTCAGCCTGCTAATTCTGAGAGCTATGTCGATAACTATGGTTCTTCTACGGATTTCCGTATTCCGGGCTCTATCGCGTAGAAAAATTCCGAGCATAGCTCTCTCCATAGCTGTTTGGATGACTTTGAGCTTATGCACAAGGCCTATAGTGAGCGACCACGTCTCGGATCCGTAAGTCATCACTGGTAACACACATTGGTTAAAGACTTTCGTCTTGAGGCTCTGTGGTAGGTATCTGTGATGAGAAGATATTGCGAAGCTTCCCGAACGCTGCCCATCCGAGTTGGATTCGTTGGCTGACCGCTTTATCGAAGTTGGATTTACCTAGTTGGACCATTTGGCCTAGGTAGACATAATGATCAACAACTTCGATAACATTGTTCCCAACATAGACCGGTAAGGGTGCGACATGGGCATTAGATCTGAAAGTAGCGGGTTCGAATTTATTATCTACCTACCTATACCTAGATATCACCATATAGTTGCCTAGAAGAAATCGATTTGTAGCGATAAGACTGCCCACTGTACTTTTTTCCAA
Source organism: Eupithecia insigniata (assembly GCA_947859395.1). Taxonomy (NCBI): domain Eukaryota; kingdom Metazoa; phylum Arthropoda; class Insecta; order Lepidoptera; family Geometridae; genus Eupithecia; species Eupithecia insigniata. Next base: position 444,228 of record OX402019.1, read on the forward strand.
CTAAACAACATAGAAAAGATAAGCTATTACTCCCATGAAGTTATTAATAGCCGCATTCAGCGATAAGGCTGCCATAATTAATTATGTGGTGACTAAGATTACAGGCGGTATAATAAACTGGTGAGTCGGTACAGAACACAGAGGCCATTTTTGTTATATTTCTGGTAGTAATGGTTTTTTTATGAGTTTCCCAAAATGGTTAGGAAAAACATCGTAAAACATGGCTCGAAGAATGAATTTAAGTGACCACTTATAATTCCAAAACTACCACTTTACGATCAGTGGAAATAATTTATTTCTGCACAAGTTATTAAAAAATCGCGGTAATAGTAGATTGTTACACAAGGGTAGTAAGGGAGCTATTACAGAACAAGATCCAATTTGGCGTCAGTGCGAGTGCAGCTCGCAAAGGGCGCTTATGGATCGAGTGCACCCGAGAACATAGTTCGAGGGTGTAATAGCTACTTGCAACCGAGGTAAGCATTCTACTTTACATCATAATGGCGAGGCAAATAAAACATTTATATACTTAGGTATGACAAAATATAATTTTTATTAGAAAAAATAATTATTTATTAAAAGATTTTGTAAAACATATTCTGCTTCGAGATGATAGAAATCAGGCGTGCGGACCAGTTCTTCATCTGATGAAGTACTTGACATACTGAACTACCACTTTAAACTTGTTTATAACAGTTTTAACTTTTAACTTTAGTTTATTACAGTTGCACAAATCAAATGATATGAAAGGCCGCCATTTCCACAATATCTTTTTTTCAGTTATAAGTTTTCTTATCATTTTATAAGAAAAGAGATTGTTTCACCAAGGAGTTTTGCATAGCTTGAACTGTAAAGTCTTTACAATTCAAACAAAGTGTGACGTAATGAGATTTGAAAATGGAATTCCTATAAATGTCCTATATAATGTACTGTGTTGCGATTACCATCTTACACAGCCTCTTTGCTTAATTTGTAAAACCTTCTTGCCGAGCATTATGATGTAAAAACAATAACCTTTCTAGGTGGTAAAAAAGCTCGTCTACTATATTTATTGGTAGACATGGCCATCAAAGATTGTAGTACCAATGCCGGGCCTACCAAAACGTATATTGACCTATCTCGCACTATTTCTTAAATTCCACTAATACCTACAGAATGTCTTTTTGCGATGGAAGGGTATGGCCCAATCCGAAACCATGAGAATATAAATGGTAACGTAGACAAGACAGATAGACAGACAGTACTCATTTTCATATAAATAGAGCCACTGACTCCTTTCACGATTTTTGCACTCCTATCTCAAAAAGTCATCCTGTATACCTACTAACTATAATTAATATTATAAATTTGAAAGTAAATCTCTCTATTGTTTGAATTGTCTAAGTGCCTATTGAGATTTCAGTATTGAATCAGCTTTCAGATTCAGATAGAAATAAAGTTATTGAAATCTGAAATCTATGTTTTATATACATACATATGTATAAGTCACTTTGTCTGTTACCTTTTCATGCCTAAACGACATTAGGCCACTTGTTTTTTCCAAGTAGGATTGTTACTTTGTTTCAGGAAAAGCAGAATCTATTACGTACCTATCTCTAACAACCTACTCGATTGTAGAATCGAAGATAATTTTTGTAAACAAACAGTTTACAAAACTAAATAAATATTTACTTAATTCCAGTATAGTCGGAGCAACTCACAGAAGTTCCAAACAATATCTGGTTTTTATAGTTATTTTCATTCATCATTGCATTCGTCTCTTGTAGATACATTTTCAAATTCGAATTTTCACCTATTTCGCTGCCCGTGTGCAACTATGCGTTGTTGAAGTTATGTTTCTAGTGGACATTATCTTGTTGTTTCACAAATCAATAAGACAGGTAGTTGTTGCTTTATAGATGACTAGCTGCTGCCCACGCCTTCGCCCGCGTTTTATCGAAATTAAAAATATTCTATATGTTATTCCAGGTCCGAAACTAAACCCATACCAAATTTCAGCCCAATAAGTTTTGTAGTTATATTTACTTACCTTACTACACTAATTAAGAGTAGGCAAAACATTATATTTTATGATACTTAAGGCTATAACACACTAACGTGAAGGTAAATTTTAACGATGATGGGTGAAAATTAGCCTTTTCATGTTCCCGGGCAATTTCCCTGAAAATACAATATAAAGTTCTAATTAGGGAGAAACACGTGTTATAAACGTAGTCTAATCTATTGTTAGCTCTTTACAAGTTACGAATTGGTGGGTGCCTTACATACATGCCTTAATTTTGTTAGGCGTAAATTAGGAAGTTAACTTTTAGATTTTGAACCTACAAGTTATTAATATAGGGACTAGCTGAGACACTAATTCTGGTGCGAGATGGTCGCAAGAACGTTTTTTTTTTTGTAAACTGCAAAAGCTTCCAGTATCTGTTTTGACGCTCCGTCTCTTGTCGATCGCATATAGCAAGATTTCTTGTGTGAAAAAAGAAAGATACGTCAGGTAAAAAAATGCGCCATATTTCGAAATATGGCCGAAATACCCAAGCGAGGTCACTTTTACTTTACTTTTAAAAGGTATCTAATTTAAAACTAAAGCCAAGATCGTATAGTTTTTATGCCTATTTCTTCTAACATCTTTGTTTGCTGAAATCTCTGAGAAAATCGTATTTTTGGCAGAATCCAAAGATAATTTCGGAAACATATCCATAGAAAAATCGCTACCGCTACCTGTTCACTGAAAATTCACCCTAAACGATAACTCACTCGTGTGAGAATCCCCTAAAACTTTAACGCACATAAAGTTTATTATCATTGCGCGTCTCGGCGTGTGAAGCGCGCTTTATTTCGGGGATACAACAGTTTGCGTTACAAGTATCAAGTACTTACTTCATCATGTTAAGTAGATTACATAAAGTAGGTTACATTATTATTTACGTTAATTAACCTAAATAACTGAGGGCTAGTAGTATGGGTTTCTCATCAGCACACATTCTCATCAGTCATTTTGTGTTATGGGTGTTTTCTATGTTTGATTCAATTATATTTATATTATATATATGTATACCTATGTAAGAATGTATTTATTGTCTAGTACCTGTAACACAAGCTCTACTTACTTGGGGATGATAAGCTGCTGTGTAAGTCCATCATTTATTATTTATTTATATTTACCTTCTAACTTATATTACGAAAGCACCTTATAAAAACCTCCGAGAGATATTATTAAATCTTATGCCAATCGCACGTAATCTAAAAACCTCAAACGTTCCGAAATATTTTCACGAAACCTGCTGAGCCGTAAAAGATAATTCTTTATACGTTAGCACACACACCTAAATTTGCGCCATAACCTCTAACTTTGCCCCAACGCCATAAAGCGACAACAGCTTATAACTGGTTATAACCGGTTATAGCTTCATAATAAAACTCGTCGTTATCTTTGGGACCTACATAGAATAAATAATCCTGCCCTTGGGGAGGTTTTTGGCGGGAAAAATGAAGGTTTAGTGATAATGGAGGTGATGTTAGCGTAAATAAGTCTGAGAATGTAAGAGAACAGGGTTCAAATTATGCTGTCACTTGTTCTCGGGAGAGTGACAAAATATATGTACGTAGGTAGTCTTAATCCCAATAGTTCAAATTATCTCGTAATTAGGTAATGTTTTACTTATTTTTAGCAAGAATCAAGAACTAGATAAAACTCTAATAACTTAGATTATTATCGACGAATTGTTTGACTAAAAGTTTTCTTGCTCAAAGTTCTGGTCAATTTGAGCGTGTTTCGTTAAAATCACGTTAAGTTTTCCCTACCTACAATGTTTTCCCCACCGTTATACGTGTTAACAGTTTAAACTGCCCCATTAAAGGGCTAAAACAAACTTCGCGACCGAAACCGCGCTAACTTTGCCCCAATTGCGACCACAGATAAAATAAAAACTTCTAACTTTGCTGGGATGACGAAATTACGCAGATTTACACCCCACAATATAAAACAAAAAAATCATACCAAACGACATACTTACAAAGAAATATAACTGCAATAACATGCCGTAAGGTCGATCTTTGCCACGTAGAAATCTGAGTCCTCACAGAACCAACCACGAATGAACTTTGCCACCTTAGATTTTCAAACTTTTTGGGGATCAGGTGAAATTGGTTAGGCATGACACGTCCAGTTTAAATTGACACGTAACCAGCGGTCCTGCCTCCGTAAGTCAGTGTGTTCATGTCCAACAGGAGTACTCACAGGGGTCACGGTAAAATGGATGATGTGGGACACAGCTCCGCGTCACAAAATTGCACCCAAAGGACCTTTGTTGGTTTCTCTTTGAAATGTTTTAAAGGAATTTTATTCGTGTTTGGAATGAAAACTGTGTGGTTGAAGATACGTTTGTTTTGTTTAAGGAAATAAACTTGTGTTTGCGAGAATTCGAGGCTTTTTTCTAGAGAATTTTCTTGAGTTTGCGCGTTTTCGCTAGATTAACAGATTTATTTTGACGTAGGTCTTGCAAATTTTATTTACAGCTTCAATTTATTTTCATTTCAGTTTAGTTCTCTGTAAAAAACTATGGTACTTGTATATGAACCAGTCCAGTAATAAAACGTCTAGTCAGGATAGTCTCAGTGAATCATTACAAAGTTTAGCAAAATTATATTTAGAAAACAAAATAATATTCCTACTATATATTAATCACCAATCCGCCTGCCAAGCGTGGTGATTATGGCAAATTCCCCCCTACTTGGGAGACCATCCACTCGATGGACCGACGACATCGTAGCGGTCGCAGGGAGTCGATGGATGGAGGCGGCTCAGGACCGCTATTTGTGGCGTCGTACGGGGGAGGCCTATTTCCAGCAGCGGACGTGTATGGGCTGATGATGATGATGATATTAATTAATAAATAATATTGCTAGACCAACCCTACATCATAATCTAGCCCCATAGTAAGCGAGTTTGTGTTATTGGTATTAGATAACGAATATATAGATAGTTTATTTGGTTCACAAACATAGACAGAGAAAAACTAAAAAAAAACAGATAGACATTAAAGTAGGAAGGTAATAATAGGTAGCTAATACATTACATAGATAAATATTATTAATTATATATACATAGAAAAACGTAGATCGTATTAATATTTGCTCCGAGACAGGAATCGAAACCGCTACCTCCTGCGTACAGGCGGACCTGTGTCTGCCCCGCCAGCGAGGTCGATAATCGTAATAATTTTCATAATACTAACTACAAAGTTACCCTTAAGCCGTCATCAATCAATCATTATCAAGCTGCCACGCCACCTACATTTTCTAATGAAAACTAATGACATATTTAACCATTCAGTCAAGACTAATGACACAGCTCAGCCCAGTTGTTAGACCGTAAAAACTTCTACGTAAAACTTCATGCAAATTCCATATTAATTTTCTAGACAAGCCTCTTATAAGCTGTCATTCTATCACAACCATAAAGCTAGAGACCGACTGAGCCCACGGCCATGCAATGCATGGTATAAGAAAACAAGGTATGCTCTTCCGAGACACGACGGTCACGTGAGTGACTTCAGGCTACGTCATCGACGTCATCGGCGAATGAGAAGACGAATCTGTTTCCTGGTGTTACCAGTACCGTAAAATGGTAACTCCCCGAACTCCTTGTATTAGGTACCTGCATAAATCTGATAAAACCATGTGGTTTTGTATTTACCAATTATTTATCACATTGACTTGTATTTAACTGACGCTGTTTTGCTTGATCTAATAAACATAATTGACGATTGTAATTTTTTATTGATTTTTCAAGTGACCCTTATCACACATGTTTCCCAATTTCTACATTTTGTTTAAATAAAGTGACAACTGGACATAGATGTCCAGTTGGAGACACTCCCGGAAGAGCAGACCTGTTTTGTTATATCATGATGCCATGCAACGTACGCGACAAAGTGAAGGAAGCGTCGAATGGCGTGGCGTGTAGGTATGATAACTATTGTGTCTCTAGACGCTAAGCCATCTGATTGCATACAAATTTGAACGTCCGGATTACAATGCGTCGCGTACTTTGCTTGGCATGGGTTCAGTCCGTATTACCCTTAATAACCCCTTGAGAACCCTGACATGTGTCGTGGTAGACAATATTATAAGTGAACAGTTACTTACTGTCAGCTGTCTGGTTCAAACTTTCCGATTGAGTGTTTAAAACAAAAGTTGTTAAGAAGACTTATGAAAATTGGGCAATCCCAAATGTAAGAAGTTTGTAAGCTTTCGGCAAACAAACTTTATGCTTAACTTAGTCATTAAAATCTGTATAAAGATTACTAGATGTACCTTTTACAGTTATTTCTTATGACTCCTAACGAATTTGGCGACACAGCCCGGCAGCACAGAATATCTATAATTGCCGGCGGGTTAGTGCAATATCCCATCTATGAATACAACAGCTTGCCGACAGTGGTTTGTCAAGTTGTGCTATTGTATGTTAACTCCATTAGACTTCATTTTTCCATTAAGGAACCAAGAAACCAAAATAAATTGAGCCCGACCGTCTCAATTTAGAACGAAAAATGTTTTTCAACGAAAAGATTTCTAATTGCAAGCTCAAAGACGAAAATTACCGGCGACAGACCGCTAGAGCTTCCGTCGAATTATATTCAAAAGATACCCTCAAAAGATTCCTAAAGATCTTCAAAAGAATACATTTTGAATCGCAAGCCTAACAAATGGTACTCAGTATTACAAGAATCCCGACTTAGATGTAAAATTAAATTCTTCCGGAGATTTCACATTTTTGACTGGAAATATCACAGCGGCTAAAATATCAAAGGAATTAGACACCCTTTCAACACCTTGCTATTGCAACTAACAGATTTTAAAAGAATTTTGCGGTTCTAAAGTTGAATTATTTCTAATTATTATAGGTGCGTACTCTGTTCTAGAATACTAAATATTTGTCGTTAACAAATTGATTACTAAACTAAAGAAATATTGGTAAAGATAAAGACATTTCTTAAATATAAAAATAAGTGTAAATTAAGTTGACATGACAAGTGTAATACAATACATTTAGTGAACACGCTTTTCTTTTGATGGAAAATATTTTGCGACACTGGTAACATTGGATCAAATCGCAGAAGGCAAAAACAGTTTTTGGTTGTGACAGCTTTCATTCATCGTTTCATGTGTGTCTCATTTGTTTTCGAACTCGAATTTGAACCTTTATAGCAGCACGTGTGTAATAGGGCGTTGTTAAAATTTTTGTTCTTTTCGTGGTTATATTATTTTTATTAGTTGTGGTTGTGATGAAAATTGCATGCCTTTGCTGACATTAAATAACTTAGATTCTAGAACCGAGCAGGTATAAAACTTTGAAAGGAGCTTGTGGTTCTGAAGTAGAACTATTTATACTTACTAAACTATATTGCACATCGTAATCTTGTCTAAGTGCTTATTTTGTAAGCCTAAAGAAATAAAGTTATTGATTCTGATTCTGATTCTAATGTGCTACAATGCGACAAATGGTGACACGATTGCGAGGGTCGTTCACACGATCAAATACCAACATTCATAACATGACAAAAAGAGACTTTACTTCGTTTTGTGAAACTTTCTAATTAGTTTTAACTGTTTTCGGATCCGAAGGTTACTTACTTGCTGTATTTTGATATTCTTTGAAAGACGAAAGGACGATCATTGGCTTCGACGGTCCAGTACCGCACACTAAATAATATTATTAATAAATATTTGAAAAACTAAGAACCAACTTCAATTCTCTACAATTCAATTTAACGCTGTCTTTGAGTGGTGCAGGATAAATACTTTAATAAATCCCCTGGGAAATAAATTAATGGTACACCTAGAAATAATTTTCAAAGTCGATGCATAATATACGGAGAAATTTACGATCGTAGGTAAATAATAAAACATTCGCACTGTCGAACATAAAACCTCCTCTTTTTCAAAGTCGATTAATAAATCAGTAGGAATTCAAATATGGCCCTGAACTCGACATTTTTAGATAAATTAGCTTGGGGCTAAATTATGCTGTGTGATTTGTGCAGCCAGTTCCAGCATTATTTATTTATTAATTTTTGATCTACCTATATTTTTGTACTGTTTTTATTTCTACAGGTTAATACAAAATTTAACTAAGGAAAGGCAAAATCAGAAAGTCTTTTAGTGCTTTGGTGCATTTTGGAAAGCTTTCGCAGATATTAACTAATCATTAAAATAATCCTGAAAGCTTAGCTAGCTAATATTTGAGCACCAACAAAACCGCTTACACCAATTAGGGCATAATACTGAAACGTATGCAAAATAACATGAAACCATGCAAAATTACATCAGAGCAAAATCCACATCCTAAACTAAACTCCTTACATCTAACATTGACGGTGCAAAAATACCAATCCGAACAATTACCGAAACGCTGACGGTAACTTTGCCCAGATGGCAGAAGTAACGTCGACGTAGTAAGTTCACTACGCGCGTAGTTTTGTGATTTCAGTGGAGTTTTGAAGGTATTTCATACGGAACTAGCTATCGGAACGTTCCGATTGGGAAACTTCGGTTCATTGGTTTAAAAGTAAATATGAGTTTAACTTAATATTGTTATTAAACTTACTGAAATCTAGGTAAGTACCTACTTTATATTACAATAGTAGATTAAGCACCGAGGGCTCAACGCAGAATGACTTGTATTTATTGGTCTTACCGCCTACGTCAGGGGCGTCATAGAATCCAGCGAAATGCTACTCTCTTTTCTTCTTCTAGAATTTTTGTTTCTTCTAGAAACACACGAGAGAAACGAGGGAGTTACTAGAATCATGCGAGAGAGATTTAACTCACGCCTAAGACAAAAACAGTTTTATGCACGAGGTGGATACTCTACTTTTCACATTTTCTGCAAGTAAATAGTAAAAGTTTCGTTACGTGTATGGTAGTTTTTTATTCCGCCTTCTAAACAGAGGTTAGTTCAAATTTCGAAGAAGAACTCACTAAGCGGATCTTCGAGGTAAAAAAATCCACACATATTTTGTTGTTCCAAATTCAATTTTATTATTTCATTGGGAGTAATATTCGTTATTCCGAAGGGAGTAATGAGTTTGAATTTGGAACCTCAAAATATGTGTGGAAATGTTGTTTATGGCAAACTAAGAGATCTCATTCCATTTGTTTGAATTTGGTGATTATTTTCAAAAACCTAATTATCGACTTCGAATCCGTATTACTTTTACCAGGGATGAGAATTTTCCCTTGTTTTACATTGTTTTTTTTTTAAAGTTTTGCGGCGAAAATACGAATCCCCTGGGAACAAAATTTTGTAGGACCACCTCGGGATCATTTTGCATACAACAGTGAAAGAATTTTTAAAATCCGTCCATAATTGGCGGAAATATAGCGTAACATAAATACAAAATAACATACATATTAATTGTGAACCTCCTCCTTTTTTGAAGTCAGTTATTCAAATAAATAATTTTGTCAGTACCTTTCTACGTGCATACAGTTACGACACAGTTGCCATGCCGACTAAAGTAGTAAGTAATGTATGAGATAAATAGACAGCTTTCACATGGCACGGCGGCGGCGGCGGCGGCGGCGGCGGCAGCGACCGTGCCGTGGTGACCGCGCGTCTCTTACCTTTCTGCTTTGCACGGCACGGCGGCGGCGGCGACCGTGCCGTGACCGTATGCATATTAAGACAACAATTTAAGACAGTTAATAAGTTGCAATAAATTCTACACGAACTTCATAAAGTCTATTTTACGTCACAAGAAATTTACATTGCCACGGGCATCGTAGGCTAGCAATTTTAGTTGGCGAAAGCAAAAACTGTTGTTTTAGGGTTAGCCATTATTTCCTGGCTTTGATCGAGCGGGGTTACAAAAATAAATGGACAAAGTAAAAGGACCGATTTTTAGTAACACTGCGAATGAAAGCAGATTTTTAGCTGACACAAGAATAACTGCCTATTTTTTGAACAAAGAGTCTTCGTTAGAACTATTGCTAGTTGCAGGTAAATAATATATTAAGGCGGAAGTCCATTGCAAAATATTAGAATAATATATTTAGTAACAATTCCGCGTATTAACTACTCTGATAGTATTCATCAAAGTAAGTTGTCTACTAGTTTCGTCTCTCCACGAGACATCTTCAGGACACCACAATACTCGACCTTGACATTGAGGTTGCCAAGCAACACCGACAGAGTCCAGCCAGTGTGTTGCCCTACAACATCCGGTTATTCCCAGTTGTCCTGTGCACCCAAAATATATTATTATTGCAAAAATGAAATTCTGCGAATGTCAAAATTAAACTAGTACCTATTTACAATTGAAACAATTGTGGTAGCTGCAGACTGTTACAAACAATCTATAGGTAGCTTAACTGGTACTTCATATGCTATATATTTATATATTATGAAAAATGTTTGTATGATCTGCAAATATTTGTCTCGAATATTTTTGGGTATATGTTTATTAAAAAATAACGATTTGTGTAATATATCTGCGTAATATATTGTATTATGTATATCAATCGTCTAGTACCCTTAACACAAGCTCTGCTTAGCTTGGGGTTAGATGGTGTTGTGCGGTTTATCCAGCATTATTTATTTTTATTTATTTATCAGTCTTAGTTCCTACCCTCCTTACAACGTAGACAGTTTTAACCCTTAACTGCCTCGACCTCAACGGCTTGAGATAAACAAAGTATAATCCTCGTACAATTTGCGCAAGTCTTCATTTGAATTTACAGGACGAGGCGTTTTCTTTAGTTCTAGCTGAATTTAGTAACGTTGGTTGGTTCATTTCGAAGTTCTAAGTTCTTTACTTACATATGTACCTTAAGTTGATTTTGCTCTAATAAAAAAAACTCGTACACGTATGCACAAAGATCGCTTTTAGAAGTTATTAATTAACACTTTCAGTGGCCATGACGTTCCATTCTTATGTTCAGCGTGTTGTACCAGCGCGGCGGCGGCGGCCCCTACAGGTTGATCAACGACGATGACAATTATTGTATTTACCAATTATTTATCACATTGACTCGTGTTTAACTAACGCTGTTTTAACTAATTTAACAAACATTATTAATGATTGTTATTTTTTTATTGATTATTCAATTGACTCTTATCACATTTGTTCTCTCAAATTCTACATTTTGTTGAAATAAAGTTGCAACTGGACACTGACGTCACCTTGAGACACTCCCGGAAGTCTGCTCTTCCGGGATGTTTTCTTGGATTATATAATAACCTAAGAAAGTAATCTAGCCGCGTTCTAGCCACTGCAACGTCGTAACCCGACGTCGTAAAAAGGTCCAGAATTAAGGAGCGGGCCTCGAGCGGGAGTTATTAGTTCGATCTCGTTTTTACGACAAACCTGACGTTTTGTTCTGCAAGTTATTACGTCATATTGTTCAGCCGTTATAAAAACAATGCTCTTACTATTTTTAGAACGGCTAAAAGCATTTGGGAGTGGAAATATAAAAGAAAGAAAGTTTTATTTTCCAAATGGGAAAAACTGCGACACAGGCACAAGTTCACGTTAAAGAAAAATTCTAAAAGAAAAGTTAAAAAATAATGCTTTCCATTTTATACATTAATATAATCTAGTGTTAGAACTTGTGGTTAGGTAACTAGATGACTGATTGTTATACAACAACCTATAGGTAAACCTATAGGTATTAATGAACTTGTTTTAGTAAGAAAACATGTCTCTACCCGGAACAATTATTTATAGAACATGTCAGAATCACGCAATCGAACCCGCAACCTTCTACATCTAAAACGTATCTTCGCTCACTATGCTACAAAGGTCGTCAAAAGCATGGAATTTTATATAAAAGGAAAATGTCGAGAGAAATTCCGCGGCTTTGCTATTTGTTAGAGCGAGACGTGCCAAGGTTATTGTTTTACTCTGTTCTGTTTTTTTGAAGATCTTTGTGGAGGCGAAAGTCCGTCTGCATCGTCGGAGATTGCGGATTCGACTTCCGTGTCGGGACAAATATTTGTCCGGTCTGCAGATATTTATTCCGCTTGATTTCTATGTTTTCCAAGTATAGTAAAAATAATGAAGTAATTTAAATTATTAAGAGTATAATTTTTATCTTACATCACACAAACACAGAAAAAACACGTGGATTTTCGAAATTTACTTAGTATCCACTCACACTCTCTCTGTTAACCAAAAATACACTATTAGAAAATGTTAGTTAATACATGTTGTGAGGCACCTTGTACTAATTTAAGCCCCAAAGCATTAAATAGAGTTTTTTACCCGGCTCTCGAAAACTCGGCATAATTTTCGGTGATTTTAGTTATGGCTTTATTTTAAATAGTTTTAAACAAAACTAATTAAAACTTTCTGGTATGGTTCTTAAATCTGAATGGGTTAGGGAGACGATCCACTGAAGCAAATAAACTAGTGTTATAATAAGACAATCTATGTATCTCACGTATGATAACAAATTTAGTATATAAAAAATTGTTTGAAAGAGAAAGATGTGACTTCATCATGTTAACAGCCAATGAACGTCCACTGTTGGAGATAGGCCAAGATCACAACAATGACGTATCTACCCTTTACCTAGTTTGTAAGCACATAAAATTCATTTATTTCGGACAGCTTGTATTTTTTTTTCGGTAAAAATTCTACAAATTAGACAATGGGCTAGTGTAAATTTGTTCCCGCATAAGGCGCAATAAACCCTTTATAATATTTCTACACATGTTATTACATTTCCGCTTTAGTAGACAGCGTCCCTAACAGTTCTTATTTAGTGCCAAAGTTTGAATCAAAGTTCCTAGATGCAGTTCGCATTCGTAGAATTTTTGAAGTTCTTATTTTATGTGAAAAGTAGGTTTTTTCACATTTCACATTTAACATCGCATGAAATGTCTTTATTTTAACATCGCATAAAATGGCTTTATTTTAATATCGCATGAAATGGCTTTATTCTCCTTATGTGATTTTCTAAAAATTAGACATGGTAGGTACCTATTTATCACACTCGTCACACAGTTCACACCATTCTGTTTGATAGAGAACAAGTTACTGCCTGCAACTTCGCTTGCATTTCTTTGTACAAAAATAGTTTTGCATCCCGCGGGAACAATGTAACTCCTTATCTAGATCTGTTCTTCTCTAAATCTGCTTAGACGTTAGATAATCCTGAAAAAGTAATACTACAGATGTTTTTTTTCAGAACGAAGAATCGAACCTGAAATCTTCAACATGTCAGCCAGCCGTTACTCCTCCAAAGCTTTTCTAACGACATAATAACAATTTCAAAACTCATTGCATAATTTTTAACAACAGCCACACCAAAGACGGCGACACTCCCCAGAGGGTAGGTGCTATTTAACGAACAGGGGTCGAGTGCAGCGGGTTCGATTCCCACCTCGCGACAAATGTTTGTACGATCTGCAGATATGTATTTAGGAAGTTCTGGGTATTGCATTTATTTATTCCGTACTAGCTGCTGCCAGCGCCTTCACCCGCGTTTTATCGGGATAAAAAATAGCCGATTTCCAGGTCCCAAACTATACCCATACCAAATTTCAGCCTAATCGGTTCAGTAGTTTTTGCGTGAAAGAGTAACAAATATCCATACATCCATTCATACAAACTTCGACATTTATAATATTAGTAGGAAGTAGGATAGATACATTTGAGTACACTCGATGTTACCGTGTGGAGTGGACAAGAGTTTGGAGGCCTAAACCCAGCAGTGGGCTAAGTCAGGTTGCGGATGATGATGGTGGTGTTTCTGGATATATCTCTAGTACTTACCAAGCTCTGCTTACTTTGAGGCTCTAGAGGATGCTGTGCTAATTGTCCAGCATTAGGTATTTATATTTATTTACATATCAGTGGATGAATATTATATACCGTTGACAGTGTTTTGTAAACGTATCTGACCCTGGTATGTTAACTCAATTAATATTTAAATTGGCGGCGCCAGTAATAAAACCATAGCCTAGCCTACATCAATATAATTCAATCATTCACTCCCGGTCCATTCGTTCATTCATTCTGACAGCTCGGTGTCGTTCATTCAATGTGACAGCCTCGGGGGAACTGAATATATTTGGAGCTTTTTGAGGCATTACCATTAACTTGATGAGTTACTTTTTACATTCACGATTTATAAAATTGAATGCTAAAGAGAAGAAAAATAAAAAGGATTTATTAATTTTATTTTGTAACTGACGAAAATATTTGTTTTTGGTTCTCTATGTTTGGTTTGTACAATTTGTTCATTTAATTTCCCACTATACAATGGAATGAAGGGCCCTGCCAAATTTTATTTTGATTTGTTCAGTCCTTTCGTCTTTAAACAGATGAAAAGAAGATATTTTTAATAAAAAATATATGGCTTGACATTTTAACGTTTACATTTCTACCGCTAGAGGGCTACCAATTGATGCTGCTCTCTGTACTTAATAATAAATAAATATAAATAAATAAATAATTCTTTATTTCAGATACAAAATCCATTCTACGAGTACAAAAGTATAAAAGTAAAATTAAAACGAAATAAAATATAAAATTTAAGGTACTAGGTTTAAGTAAACAGTACGTCAGGTGGCAATATTTACCCATCGTCTATAGGTGTCTGATAGCATCAGACGATCAGTCAGACAGGCTTACAATAATGACTTAACTACTCACTGTCGTTTGAGGTGGTTTCTACCGATATACCTAATCCAAATCTGTTCAGGCATTTAAAGTCATGGTAGAATAAAGAAACTTATATAAACACACATGAAATATGAAAACATTACACACCTTTTTCTGGCAGTCGTGTACAAACTCTCTGTCTGTGTGTCCTTTAAACTGTACCTTAAAAAGACAGGGTGAGCCACCCCTAATAAGCCGAGTTAATTGAAATAGGCAGGGTGGATAAAGAATAATATTTTAAGGGTTGCGGAAGTAGCCTGATTTTATTACTGCATAGTCAAATTACGAGTGGTGCTTCTGTTTGCCATTCCCGGATTTATTTTCAAGAGGCATTTGATTGGCGTAAAGTATCTTGTTTGTTCCCTATTTGTTTAGGTTCCTAAGTAATAACTTGAAAAGTTTCATCTGTCTGACCCTGGTTCTTTTCAGCAACGATAACATTCAATGAAATTAATTACTGCTTGTAAATTTTAGCGTGTGCGTTTTGTTGTAGGTATGAGAAGGGTTTTCAGCATGCAAAAATTGTTAGTTTAAAAATTATTTTTACGTGTGCCTACCAAAATAAAGTGTCGTAGACAGTGGTTATTGGACGAAACATCCCAAAGACAACCTAACTTCTCTCCGTTAATAATCCACGCTCTATTAGTTATATTCTAAGCAAAATACGTTTTTTTTCTTTTTCGAAAACCGCCGCATTGATATTGAGTTGAAGGTTTCAGAACTGATAAAAAAGCACAGGCTTTGTCTACTAGGTGCCAGTTTATCAACCCGTGACTGCATAAAAATTGTTGGAACAAAAAATATTTTCACGCATTTCATAAATAAAATGAGCCTAAGCAGGAAGGCCCACGTTTTACTAAGACTAGGTAAGTTTATAAACAACCGGCCGCCGCCGCCGCCGCCCGCCTCGTCCAATTTGGCCAATATCCTGGTTCATTTGAATTCATATCATGTTTCTACTACTCTTCATAAAATCAACCGACCGGCCCAACCAAAATAAGCCCCAATTACCTAAAAATAAAGTCCTGAACTGTTTGGCAAAACAGTTGTAAAATTCAACCCAAAACGACTGACCCAATTTCTTAAATTGCACTTAAAAGGGTTAATTGTTCCAAAAATGTTGCCAAATGGACACATTAAAGGGAAAAATAAGATTACAAACATTATTGGAGTTTAGCTACTGTTTGCAATGTCTATTTCAAAATAAGCAATTATAGCCATTTTGTGGAAGTGCGTAAACAAAATGGCCGCTGACATTAGTAAATTAAGTCAGGAAGTAGGTCCTCTAAACTTAACACAATATTAAGTCAAGCAGAAATAGGATAAATTACACTGAAGGTTGGTTACACTTAAGCTAACAGGTGATTTATTGATACCATCCAATATGCCTTACTGGCTGGGCAGCGTTTGGGAAACTACGTCCTCGTCATGACCTACGGAGCTGGGACGCAGACACTCACGGTAGGGTTGGTCCACCAGCTTATAATCGCTAAGCGAACTATGGAAAGGCCTATCCTCGGGTTTCTCTGAAGGATAGGATTCGTAACGAATACATCCGACGGAGAACCAAAGTTATCGACACAGCCCCAAGGAATTTGCAAACTGGAGTGGCAGTGGGCCGGCCATATCTCGCGAAGAACCGACAGTGTTGAACGGCCTCCGGGCAGGTGGAATGAAGACCTGCGAAAGACTACAGCCAGATGCTGGATGCGTCAAGCTGAAGACTGGGCGCTATGGTACTCATTAAGGGAGGCCTATGGCAAGCTGTAGACTAATATAGGCTGATGAATCAGAATCAATAAATTTATTTCTTTAGGCTTATAAAATAAGCACTCAGACAAGTCAAATGTCATACTATAAACAGTTATAAATATAGTTTTTATTATGAAAAAGAAACAAGGTTATTGATTTTCTCTTCACTTCAATTTACTGTCCGTTGTGTCTTTAAATTTTTTGTCCAAGGTATGATGATGATGGTTATTCTTCAAAAGTATCAAGCCATAATCTTAGTTGATTCTTAATAAGGTTATTTTTGAACTAGTAATAAATTACTAATCTCCGAATGGAATTTGTAATTTAACGGATTAGAACAACGGATTTGATTAAAACATTTTAATATCCGTCGATTTGACACGGACGGGGTATTAACATAATCTTTTTAATTAATATGGCTAAATAGGAGAAGAACAAAGCTTTTCCTATCATAGTTTTGGTAGAGCTATATTTAAAAAGGCTCTTTAGGGCTGAATAAAGAAAGAAATAAAGCATCATTTTATTGAAATTGCACTTTTTATAAAAGAATGTCTGTCTACAAATATCATCTGTTCACATGCGCATGCACAAGAAATCATGTCAATTAATTTTTTTAACTACAAAATACGCCTCCCCCAACCGAAGTTTTACTTATTATATCACCACGCTTGGCAGGTGGATTGCTGATCGCAGTGTAGGCGTTGATAATATACCATAGGAAGCTGCTGCCCTTCCTCTGGTAGATTCCGGTAATTATCATCATCATCATCAGCCTATACACGTCCACTGCTGGACATAGGCCTCCCCCGTACGACGCCACAAATAGCGGTCCTGAGACGCCTCCTTCCATCGACTCCCTGCGACCGCTACGATGTCGTCGGTCCATCCGAGTGGATGGTCTCCCATGTAGGGGGGAATTTGCCATAATCACCACGCTTGGCAGGCGGATTGGTGATCGCAGTGTTGGTGTTTAAAAATACTCAGAAGAAAGCTGCTGCCCATCATCTGGTAAGTTCCCTTAGTCGGCTCTTACGACATCCACGGGTTGAATTGGAGGGGTCGATATTCGTACTCCGCGGCCCCACGGCCCATTCCGGTAATCGGCTCTTACAAAATCCCCGGGTTGAGTAAAAAGGGCCGTATCTTGCACCGCGCCAGGGCCAGTTTCGCATTTATTAACCAACTTAGAAAAAAAGAGGAGGTTCTATGTTCGGCTGTATATATGTTTTTTATGTATGTCCGTCGATTACTCCGTCATTATGGATCATAAACAAATTAAACTAGTATTTACAATTGAAACAAGTGAGCTAACTGCAGACCGTTGCAAAGAATCTACAGGTAGCTCAACTGGTCTATATCAATACCAGTCGGAAGCGTCCCCAAGACGCTGGCTGCATTGCCTCGCTGTATGGCAATGCTAATGCGCTGCGCCAGATACTCACCAGCTCTCGGGTCACACGTCGCTTCAACCAGACGCTCTGATAATTTTTTGAAATACGGAGAGCCTCGGTATCCCACGGACCTAGGGTATCGACCCCAAGGGGAGCAAATGCGTAGGCTCTGTCGAGACCTGCTAAACCAAAGTACATAAATGTGCAAGTCCGTTGATTGGTTTGGTGACGTGGTTGAAATTAATTGTGCGTCTATTTAATTGAGCTTTGATTCTGATACTATCATAATTTGTTCAGTATTTTAATAATTTGAAACTATCAGGGCCTTTAATATAGATATTTTACTTAAATGAACCCTAAAAATACTTTTAAACGGATTTTTCTTCGATAGTTCCCTTGGTTAAAAAAGTTTATAAAGAATAGAATATAATTGTTTATATAATTATAATTTCTTATTTCTACCTATAAATTTATTTATTTATTGAAATGCAAAACAGAAAAATAACTAAAGCTGGACAATCCACACAGCATCATCTAGCCTCAAGCTAAGCAGAGTTTGTGTTATGGTTACTAGATGACTGATATTATACTTAATACAATACTTTACACAGATATATATATATTTTATTACATAGTAAATACCCAAACACCCTGAACAAATATTTGCAGATCGCACAAACATTTGTCCTATCCTAAGGCGGGAATCGAACCCGCAACCACCTGCGTCGCAGGCGGATCTTCGCCCGTCGCACAACATCGGTCCTCTAATATATAATAATTTAATAATAATATAATAATTTATTTATTGGGCAACAAACAATAATATATCCACGCATTTTCGCTTTCTTAAGTTGTACGACCACTGCATTGGATTCGGAGCATAAGAATTTGTTACTTTGTATTGATTTCTATGGTACAGCGTCTATTGAAACGGTATACCTGTCGATGCCACTGCTGATGACGACATCCGCAACAATATCCTCGTTACTACGTCATCGGCAAACTTAAGCGCTTTGAAAATACCTATCTTGTTGATGCAAAATCCAAAAACCGTGGCCGTCCACTGCACTGCACGGCGTGAGTATTGACAATACTCACGCCGTGTATGCTGCTTACGCTTCGTTCCGGTCTGGTGAACGCATACCTTTACCTGAAAATACCAAAGAAAATGCACCTTTCTAAGTCAGTTAATTCTCAGTATCTGACCTTTAGCATCAAATTAGTAAACTCTCAAGCACCAGAAAAAGCGAAAAAGGCCGACAGCAAACAAAATCTAATTTCAAACAGACGGACGACTTCCGGAAAATTACGGAAACTCAGTGAAATGTCTAATCAGCCTAATCCAATTACCCTCTCGTTCAATAAGAACTTGAAAAAACGTCCCTTAGGGATGCCCCTAATCTTAAACCTAAAACAAAAAAAAAAACTTTAATAAATTATCCGCTGTCACTGTCTCTACCCTATTGTATATTCCGTTCCAAAATCAACTCTATTCTGCGAGAGATAACGTTAACGTTTCTTACGTTTGCATTTATATTTGCGGATCAGTGCAAGCTGAAATAAACTTTATTCCAAAGTCATGAAGCTTCAAAGTTATTTGCAAGTATTAATCAATACAAGGTTGCAAGGATTCCGATTTTTAGGGTTCCGTACCCAAAGTGTTCCAACCGGACTTTATTACTAAGCCTCCGCTGTAGAATTTTTCACAGAAAGTGATTTTCAAATTACCACTAGTATCAAAAAAATTATATTTTATAATTTACTAGCTGCTGCCCGCGCCTTCTCCCGCGTTGTATCGGAATAAAAAATAACTTATTGTATATAATTTTATTTCAGGTATCCATACCAAATTTCAGCCAATTTGTTTTGCGTGAAAGAGGAACAAACATCCATTCTTACAAACTTTGAGGTTGATATTATTAAGTAGGAAGTAGGATGAATGCTTTACAATACAAGAAACGCGATTTTCTGGCGTTTTATGCTCGCTCCCAAATATTTCACCGACACTATTATTGGACGATGGTACTGAACCCTTAGTATGCGAGATCGATTCTTTCTTGGCCGGTTCCATACCTTCGAGCAATGGTCGTTCGATTCTCAATCTTATCTCTGAGACAGAGAGTCCATTTCAGGTTTCAAGTTGAGACGTCATTTATCACGAGGGAGGGTGAAGGTTATTCTGGTGAAGGATTTTCTGTTTTTATCCGACTGCTAGCAAAGGAGGGTGCAAATCCTGGATTAACTATATCTTTTGCGTTCATTTGTCATTTTAGGTGTCAGGTTAGACTCAAGGGCATGTTAAATTACCTATATCTACCCCAAAAAACTAAATAACTTCCTACCTATGTATTTCAATATCATCATCATAATCCCATATTAGTCCACTGCTGGATAAATACTTCCCCTAAGTGCTACAGCCTGTATGCAGCAATGATGCAGCAAGCTGTCTACACCTTGTTGCATCAAGCATCAGCCTGTTGTCTTTTCCAGGTCGTTATCCAACCTAGTTGGAGGGCGTTCAATACTACGTTTGCCGAGTTGCGGTCTCCACTCAAGAATACAACTGCTTACTTTAGGGTTGGATAATTCCGTGTGTAAAGTTTATTAAGCAATAAATATTTACAAAACGTCGTCATTAGTTGTTACTTTATTAACCTCATGACATCGAACCAAATATTTAAAATCTGCAAACAAACAAATATTTACTTATCCGGAAAACCGCTCATTATGAACGAATTTTGTTAAATCAATAAACAAAATGGTGATTATTTACTCTAATAAAATCGATCAGAAATAGTGATGTGTCGCAATTGTCGATGGTGATCCGTAATTTGATTAATCCGGATATTTCCGGATAAATCAACGTGACCACTAAAGGTCAGTCTGTATTATTATTTGACTTCAGTCAGATAATGGGCGCAGTGTAATGGGAAAAAAGGTGTCATCACCCGCCCCCTCCCCTTCTCATCATACATACATATATATGTCCGCTGTTGAATATGCCAACCCCAAACAAGGGGGGGTTTGCCATAAATACCACGTTCGGTAAGATCATGCTTTTAAATAGGTCTAATATGTTTTTTTTACATCCTTGTTATTGAAAGGGAAACGAAACATCAACACAATAAATAATTATAAATAAATACTTAATGCTGGATAATTCACACATTACAGCATTATCTATCTAGACAAAAGATAAGCAGAGCTTCTGTTATGGGCACTAGATGACTGACATACATAGTACAATACACTACGTAGATACATATTTTTTATTATACATAGAAAACATCCAGAACACCTGGCACAAATATTTGCAAATCGTACAAATATTTTTATAGAGGCGGGAATCGAACTGTCGCAACCTGCTGCGTCGCAGGCGGACCTGCTCCCGCCATGCGACAGACGTCGTCTATCAATATTATACCAGTCATTATTACTAGAAGTTGTTTTTTATTTACTTCTGCACTTTAATCTTCCTGAGCTATATACATACATATGTAGATGTACGTTACGTACATTATATGTATAATATAATTGAAGAGAATCCTCTAACAGTAAGTGTAAGTTAATTTTTTTTTATTTAGTGTTAGTATTTTGAAACTAGCAACTTATTTTGAGATAATCGATGTTATAACTCCTATAGCATCTTTCTTATAAACAATTTTCCATGGTGCTATAGTTTAGGTGCGACTAAAACACAATTATCTTATATATAAAATTTCCATGTCACAATGTTAGTTACCGTACCTACTCCTCCGAAACGGCTTTACCGATTTTTACCAAATTTTATATGCGTATTCAGTAGGTCTGAGAATCGGCTACTATCTATTTTCCATACCCCTAAGTGATAAGTGTTGAAGGCAAAACAACGTTTGGCGGGTCAGCTAGTTTTTATATAAACTGTATATTGTATAAACTGCGTATAATTTGTTTTATCGAATCAAATTGTTTCAAAGTGACCATAATCACAAAAATATAATTGTATTTGACAAACCCTCGAAAATTGTTATTAATAGTCGTTTCGATAAATTTCCCCTTCCTATTTCTTGGCAGCACCTAGGAAAATAAATTCAACCGTATTTCAGTACAATTAAGGTATATTTTTGGCAATAATGGAATGAATTTCCGAATAGTACGTAGAAATAGGTGAAATTGAATTTTGAGTCAATTATTGAGGCGTTTAATAATATTTTCTATTACGAAAGTCACGCAAATTAACGTCAAAAGTTGCCTTTCCGTTTTCAACTTTATTTCCTTGCGATTAACTTTCATTTTTCTTTTCATCCTTATTAGGGTTCCGTATTTAATTGATTTTTTGCGTGTTTACTGTGATTCCGTTTCTTTTGAGTGCTAATGATTTATTTCTAAGCTGATTTAAGCCTTATTACCAGAGCAATAATTTACAAATTCGTCTGATTTTCATAAGGTGTAATGATAAATTGTAAAGAATTGCTATCATTTCTGAGTTTCCTTTTAAGAAAACAAAGTTTTCAACAATTTTATGGTTTTTTAAATACTATTTGATGATATCTACGATATTGTTTTTTTAGTTCCTTTTTAACAATGATATATATGATTGTGAGTTAAATTGGTTAGTGCCAATTCATGATGGTAACATAATAATTATGTTTATTATCTGATAGTTTTACCAAAAAGGCCAAAAAATCTAACCTACTATAAAAACAGCAAAAAACCACTTCTTACGAGTGATCCTGTAAGATTTAAACACTCAGTACCTACTATTCACTTGTGAATAAAATAACAATAAAAACTAATTTTTCCTTGGAGTTTTCAGGTAGTAAACTTTCCATTACCTAACGTTAAGGGCTTCACATCTTATATCGGGCGGTGTACAACATAGATTATTTTCTTCGTACCTACCTAGTACTTGTAGACATTTTAATTAATAAATAACTATAATTTCAACAGTGAAAACGAGTTTTGAAAATGATTCGCTATGGCGGGAAAAATTAATCAATTTTCCTATGCGCGCGCATTGTGATCGGCCACAGACTAAAGGGACGAGGTTTTTTTTTATTGTTCGCGCATAGGTTTTGCTTTTGCGCCTATTCTGCCACGTACAAAATGGGAAATTTAAAGTTTTCTTTGAAAACAAAAGTTATATTTGAATGAAAGTTTTATTAATTAAACACGTACGAGTTAAAATTATCTATTCAAATAAGAAGTTGCATGAAATGAGCAACCAATAGGAATATTAATATATTTGTTCTATTGAACACGATCTTTTTTTTTTGAATAAAAACTTATTAAGGACAAAGCAACTCAATCAATAAAATAAAAAAAAAAATCTATAACTCGCTAGTGAATTTATTATTCTGACTTTACAAACAGATACGACAATTTTATGTACATATTTGTGTAGATCTATTTATATACATAGGTACTAAGCTATGTCTTGGGTTACAATTAATATATTGTATTCTTTATCCTTTCCCGTAACGTAACGCGCCCGTACTAACAACATAAACAATTCATCAGAAAACTCTTTACGTTTTATTGTGAAATATATTTTTGTAAAAGTAAATGGAAATTACAATGTTTTCTGTTTTTGTTCCATTTCATGCTTTTTTCCATGCCTACTTTTTCTGACGATTTCATTAGATTTTTTTTAGTGCCTTGTAGGTTTTAACATTATTTTTAACCAAGTTTTTCGTGTCTTCTTGTTCTTAGTTAATTATTTTTAGATATTAAAATTTATTTTTATTGTTTCAGGTAAAACTACGAAAATCTACGGATCATACTGTTGAAATAAAGTCGGTTATGAACTTGTTTTTTCGCCATAGCATAACAAGGTCTCCTCCTTACGAGTCCCGTCTCCTTACGATGCAACCGTCCCCGTAGGAGGACGGTTGCCTCGCTGACCATCTCCTAAGGGTACAAACTAGGGTTCTTAGACCAATTACAACTAGACTACAATATTAACTGTACTGAAATACAACAAGAGTAATAAAATTAACCATTACTTTTTTGGCCGGGTGATTCTGTCGCGGCGCCAAAAGACCTAATTTATGGGGTTTTGTTTTGCATAATTAGTTTTAAAGTTATAGTAAGGCGAAACTACTCTCTTACGTCTTTTAGCCTAGTTTTTAGATTCACTGTTACATCTTTGGGCATTCTGAAAGTTAATAGAAATACACAATCAGTCTTCGGGAACGACGCATATAGAGAAATAAATGCCAGTGATAACGAGGATGGCTTAGTGTACATAGAAATACCCAAACCACCCAAGAAATATTTGCATATCGTACAAAAATTTGTCCCAAAGCGGGATTCGAACCCGCGCAAGTCATGCCTATCTATTTTGTCCTCCTCCCTAACCATATCTCTCCCTATCCATAATTGATGCTGCGCCACTAGCTTTTGCTTGCGGCTTCGCTCGCCTCACTGGGTGCACAGGTAGGAAATAAAATATGAATTTACCGATGCTGAAATGGAGGGGAGGACAGGAGTATCAACAGAAGCATATAATTAGTTCCTCAAATCCTATAAAAAATCGGTTACCACTCAGAATTATGCTCTGGTAGACCAGATCATGTCAAATTCAATTCAATATGCAATATTCAATATTTCAACTTTATTGGATAAGTACATTTATGTATTTCAGCCTGATAAGATAAGGACACATATTTCAGTCATACATAAATTAATTAAGTAATATTTAAATTAAAAGGGACACACAATCTGCCTTCTAAGATGCATGAGAATATGTGTGCGCGTCCAGTGCTTCATGAAAGCGCAGTCCGTATCCAGTCTTCTAGCTATAAGTTTCAGATAGCTACTGGTGCCGCCTCACTTGACGTATCAGGCAATAAAAAAGGGCTGGTCTTTCGAGTTTAATAAATAATTCAAAGGAGAATCGAATGTACTGACCTAAGTATTATTATCGACTGCCAAAGTAGTTATAACATAGGTATTCTCATTTCTTTGCAAAAGAAACTTTTCCAAACATCAAAACTTCGGCATGTATAATCCTCACCATAAATCACGTATTGCCATTCATCATGTATTGTCCGAGTTTTCTACTGGTTAGAAGGATAACGGATAAGTCCGCGTATATCCGTCTGACAGAAGAAGGTTTGATTTATTCCTCCTGTGTTGTAACCTCTTTGGAGAGCCAACTTATATACATAGAGTACAGCTGATCGATTCAGTTATTCGTGAGTGTTTCACTTATACTGGTTGCCGCTCGTTAGGTAATATAACAAGAAAAAAATTCGGCAACCCTGTTGTAACGTCTTTTAAATTCATGGGCCATTCACCTTCCAATCTCTTTTGTTTCTATAAATAACCAAAAAAACCTTTTACAAGGTAGAGAAACGAACTTTTTAGATAGCTATAATGGGATCCGGTCAGCTACGGCCACATGTCTTGATCGGCCACTTCCCATGAAAGCCCAGTTCTTAGTATGGCCACTTACTGTGAGCGACCAGTCCACTTTCTCAAATGGCCACAACCCTGAACGATCTTATTTAGTCAAAAAGTTTTGTTTGTTTAATATTAGAAACAAAAAATATTTAGTAAAAATTCCGCGTATAACCTTCTTCGCTTTTATACGCGGAATTGTTTCCGGTTCCCCACAGCGTTTTTTTGTTTGTTTGTCAATGAAGCGATAATTTTATCCAACGAGAAAGAAAGCTTGCAGTGATAATGATGATGGGAACTAAAATAATAGTTTAATGAAACGAATTATTCAAATAATAAACTTTGTATTTATCCAAGTATTCAAACAGCTTTTACTGACGCTCGAATGGACAGAGACTCTCAAACTTTAAAATAATAGGTCAGGCGAAGTTTCAGAATAGCTGACTTTAAATATTAGTGGGGTCGCAGTCGTATTTTAAGATTTCCATAGCGATGAATAAATCGTCTGGCGAGTGTAATAAAGCCCAGATTGACGCATTAGGAGAAATATTTACCCCCCGCCAGAAAACCGCAATCAATTTTTCATATACAAAATATAATTATCAGCCTAAACTCCACCACATGTGCACTTTTCATGTTTCATCATGTTTTTCATCTTTTCTTATTTCAAAAATCACCCTTAAGTAGGTTTAAACAGGGTCGTATTGTCAAAGATTTTATTGCTTGGTCAGGCGAAGCCGCGGGGCGCAGTTAGTAAACTATATAGTCTCCCCAAACGTATATTGTATTGTTTACCGCAAAAACTAGCGCAAAACTTTTATACGAAAAGTTGTAAAAGTTTCCCATAAAATAATGATGGATCCTGTAATCCGAGTTCGGGCAGAAATCACCAGAACATGGGATATTTATGCAATATAACATACTGACAGTTGCCTTGATGAGGGTGAGGAAGTTTGAGGAGGCCTTTAGTGACGTGTGTGTACGGACCTTTAGTTTTTGAAATGGCTTTTGCAATTTTCTTCTTAGCAATATGTCCAGCTGTGAACTGGTAAGTGAGGGCTCATGATGATTAAGATAAGCCTTCGTAAAAAAGTGATTAATTATTGAAAACGGCCCGCGCCTTCCCCCGCGTTCTATCAGAATAAAAAAAGCCTATATTTTATTCCAGGTCCCAAACTATACCCATACCAAATTTCAGCCTTATCGGTTCAGTAGTTTTTGCGTGAAAGAGTAACAAATATCCATACATCCATCCATACAAACTTTGACATTTATAATATTAGTAGGAAGTAGGACTATAAAAAAACCCGACAACCACATCTACCTTTACCTAGGTACCTTTACCTAGGTACCTTTACCTAGGTACCTTTACCTAGGTACCTTTACCTAGGTACCTTTACATAGGTACCTTTACATAGGTACCTTTACATAGGTACCTTTACCTAGGTACCTTTACCTAGGTACCTTTACCTAGGTATCTTTACCTACGTACCTTTACCTAGGTATCTTTACCTAGGTACCTTTTGTATAAAACATGGACCTTCCTTAGAGTACAATGTCTGATGGTAAGTGACGATGTACCCGACGGTGTGTTACAAACGTTTAGAAGACACCTATTCACTTTTAATAATAACCCAGGCCTCGCGGACAAGATATAGTGAAAATTGAAAACAGCATCATTCAAAAGAATTAAATTATTTATTTATCATTTATTTTATTAATTTCATTCTATATCAGCCAAAAAACAAATAAAACCAATTTACGTGAATAGTACTTTCTTAAAAATGTTTATAAAAAATCCTGAAGTACATCAACTGGGTACATGATGCAAAGCACGTTAGTGGTAGTAGAGGGTGAAATATAATAATTGTACAAATTTAATATTTTTATGAATATACTAAATCATTCACGATGGAAATTGCATCAGAACGCACTCCAGTTTCTTCAATAATAAATGAACCTTCACTACTGCAGTCGGTGTCGTTAATTTGCGTCCCACGTCGAAAACAACGCGCGGTATTATGAAAATCCAGGTGTGTTTCAACAACCATGTCGTTTTATAACTCTGTAAACACCTGGTTTACTTTGGGGTTTTTAATTAAATTGATGTAGAAACGGTTCACAAATTAATGTTTTCTGGTATGGTAAATTCGTGAAACGTGAATTCAAAATCAAATTGTAAATTCATGGAGGAATTTTACGTTTTATTTAAGTTTTCATCAAAATTCAACATGTACAAAGTCTGTGCTTAAACTATAAAATTATTTTGCGAATCATGTTAAATTAAATAAATAAATAATTCTGGACAAATCACACAGCATCATCTAGCCCCAAGCTAAGCAGAGCTTGTGTTATGGGTACCAGATAACTGATATACATAATACAATATATACATAGATAGATATTTTTTATTATACATAGAAACACGACCAGAACACCCTGAACAAATATTTGCAGATCGTACAAATATTTGTCCCGAGGCCGGAATCGAACCCGCAACCTCCTGCGTCGTAGGCGGACCTTCGCCCACCGCGCCAAATCGGTCGTCGCTTAATTTCGATTAATTTCTTAGTATAACTTTTCATTATTTTCACATATTATCACATTCGCTGGCCCGTTTTCCCGTTTCATCATTTCGGTTGATATAAAACAATACGCAATTCAGTTAATTACAGCGCAATTTCATTTAATTTATACGAATTCATTTAAACGTACGAATTCATTCACTTAAAGCACGTCAATAATCAAGAATTACACTTCGGGCCACGAAAACATACACACTCCGAATTGACTCTGAATAATTGAGGCGCTGACAAGGCTCTACCACTCTAATAGGTTGTTAATGAAAAGTGAGCTTTATTGCGATGGATTTCAGTATAATTGGAATGCGCACAGAATATATCGGATAGTCTTCTTTTATAATAAATTAATCAATGTAATATAGGATTTTACTCTACTTAAGCTTTGCTAGATTGTCAAAAAAGCAAAAAGCCTTTTGCTACCGTTCAAGGAGTAGTAATGATAACGACGAGAGATCAAAAGTTATGATGCACCTAATCGTTGACCAAATTACTTTATTACCGAATTTCTTTCACTTAACTTCCTAACTTTGGGCTTTGTCACATTCTGTCCCAGTTTTACATTCTAGCTCATTATTTTTAATATTTGTAATAGGACCTCTGCCTTAATGGCAGTAAGCGTTTTTATTTTGGCGTATCTGCCGTAAATAACTTAATATTTCGCCAAGAAACCACTCCGCTGTTTCATTCAGATGTATTCTGGTGTATCTTGTCGAAATCACAAAAAATAACAGCTACTTTTCACGCTTTCACACAGTGATTACAATAAGTCACAGTTACAGTGATTTTTAATCATGTTCCTTTCATGCGATGGGTATTGTCAACTGTAAACTGTAGCACAGTTATTTTGTCCGTCAGTGTAATTTGACGATTATTTTGATTGCGACTTGCAATTAAGTCGAATCGTCGAAATTCTTAATGAGATGTCAGTACCGTATGTGAACATTTTATATCCATGTAATACATACATATACATATTATGTACCACAATAATCTTTGACTACAATGATGTTTTACTTATGTATCATGTTCCCGGTCGTGTCGGTCTGGCATCTCATCGGATTATGAGAGTGAGGGACTAGAGAGTGCACCTGTGTTTGCGCAGACGCTTGTGCCTCTTAATAAATTTTGGTTAATACCTGTCTTTGAGGTGGCACTCAAATTAATTATTTTGTAAGTTATATCCACGTTTTAGTTTAATATCAATTTGAGTTAATTTCAAGAAATAACCTCAATTTTTTTACGAGCTTTGTTCCGAGGTACTCTAAAGATTACGAGTTTGAATCTCGCCGAGAGACAAATGTATAGAAGTTCTGCAAATATCGTCCCGATTTTCAATTGAACTCTGCGCGCCCTGATGTAGGTTGCCGTAAAGTAGTTTTGTTTAATTTAAACTTTTTTACCAGAGTTTTTGTCACAGTCGAGCTTAAGTTTGTAAGTTCTTGTGTATTTACCAACTTAGACACGAGACTTACTACTTGACTTTCTTGTTTTGTCCCATTCTGAAACAAAACGAAGAGTTTGAATTACACAGAGGGACAGGAACACAACGTTACTATAACATGTTTTGATCTGTCGTTCGACTAAACGTTCTAAAATGTTCTAACCTAAAGCCACACTTTAGATCAAATGGCGCTGGCACTGACGCGAATAAAACCGCGAGAGACCGAATAAAATATAATATCACATTTTACGTCGTAATTTGTTAAGTTTGTTGGTGTGTGTATCAAATTAATTTATCATCAGCCGTTGCAATATTTAAAACTATTTATCTCGATCTCGTGGCACGGAATGATGACTCGATGGAGCGTCTCGTGGTATAAGGCAGAATAGAGGGCAAAAGTTCCCGTGGTCGGTCTCCAACTAGATTACTAGATGGTCGGACCTCATACACCATGACCGACTGCTCTCTTAACGCAACGAATAGGGAACAATAGCGGCGCATTGCACGGGCAGCCGTTCATCAGGACCCTCCATCATAACCACGACGACTCTGCCAAGACTGCACGTCTAAGAAGAAGATCTCAATCTCTTTCGAAGACTGCACATAGAATACTGTCTCTGAACAAAAGACAAAAACGGCAAAGGGTGATTCTCGTCTTCTGATCGTATTAGAAAATAACTCTTGATTCTTGCGTATTAAGAGTTGTTCGTGCGTGTATCACTCATACTTGAAGTGAAGAGGAGAATCAGTAACACCTTATTTTTTATTTGGTAATAATTACTTATAATGTTGTTTATAGAATAAAAGTGCTTATTTTGTTAGACTAAAGAAATAAAGTTATTGAATCTGAATCTGAACTATAGGTACATATTTTTCGCCACCTGCTGCATTCTGATTACTAATAAAAACAAGAGACAATTACACGTTGAGCGGCGAAAAAAGTAATACATGTACGAATACATCTGAATCGACTAGCTTATATCCGACTTATGAAACAGAAGTCCATAAGGAAATAACAAGGGATAATAGATAAAATCAATTATCTCGCAGATGTCCCCAGAATAACTCCCAATAACTAGTGTTTCGTAAGCTCTTATTCACTGACTGCGTAGCTTACGAGTAGATACTATTTGTTTTCGATTACAAAGAGAGTAGAATAGAATGAAATAAAAATAAATAATAAAAATAAAATAATTTTATTAAAAATAACTTAGAATATAATAGAAAAAAACATTTATTCCGACACAGTTACAGAAGAGAATAAAATAAAGAAGTGGTAAACCAAAACATTTTAACATGGAGGTAAGGGTGACATAAAAGGGTAGTAGTAAGAAATAAGGTGTCTGCGGGAGTGTAATGAAAGTTTGTCGTGGCGCTCGCGGCGCGTGGTGTAAGAATCGACCCCCCGAAACTCAGCCAGTGGATGTAGTAAAA
Organism: Eupithecia insigniata; assembly: GCA_947859395.1. NCBI lineage: Eukaryota > Metazoa > Arthropoda > Insecta > Lepidoptera > Geometridae > Eupithecia > Eupithecia insigniata. The sequence goes on from OX402019.1 coordinate 474,886, forward strand.
GTCAACTCATGGAACCTACCAAAGGCAGGGCAACAACTTCCTTAATACTTTCATTGCCCACGACGCATATGTGGTTCTAGCACTGCTTGTAACCGCGGTGCCGGGGAACGGCCCCTGTCTTGGGGGCTGGACAGTGTAAGCGTTAACACTTTCATGTCCACAGTGCCTCCCCCAACAAGTGAGGTTTCACCGTAATCACTACGCTTGGCAAACTGATAAGTGATCGCAGTTAAGGTGTTAAAAATACACAAAAAAGCCGCTGCTCTATCTTACTTACGACATTCACTGGTTGATTTGGGGGTCGATTCTTACGCCGCGATCGCCACGGCTAATGTTAGGTACTTCATTGTAACATAAATCTAACTTACCAGAGAGGCCTTACAAAACCGGGTCAAATAAAAAAGAAAGAAATAAACAATTCGGCTGCCCGTAGTAGCGACTAATAAGGAAAGAAAATGAAATTACACCCAAAATTAAATAACGAAATTACGTCGCCTCTACGAGAAATATCCACTAGCGAGGGAAAACATTGTGACGCGTCCATCACCAGTCACTTGTTATCTGTCTCTTTTTTGCACTAGTCACTTTGGATTACCTGTCTCTTTCTTACAATGTCAAGTCGAGTCTTTCCAACTTCTCGAATTCTTGGTACCTACTTGGTGAATCGTTTCCTTGGTGTCTTAACATCCGAATAATAAGCCATCTTGTAGATTTGATCAAAATTTAATGCGGGTTATGCTAAGCTAACTCGGTTTGGCTCATGGTATAAGAAAGCAAGGTATGCTCTTCCAAGACACGATGGTCACGTGGGTGGCTCTTGCCACGTCATCATCGCTATCGGCGAATGAGAAGACGAATCTGTTTCCGTAATACCAGTAGCGTAAAATCGTAACTCCCTGAGCTCCTGTATGAATCTGATAAAACTATGTGGTTTTGTATTTACCAATTATTTATCACATTGACTTGTGTTTAACTAACGCTGTTTTAACGGATCTAACAAACATAATTGTCGATTATATTTTTTTTTATCAAGCAGACCGTTTTCTTGGATAGTGGTTTAGCTAAACCAGATAGCATAGCTGACTCAAGTTTCAATACTACATAGCTTATTTTGCAGTCTGCATACATGTATGAAAACCTGTGTCAGGTATTCAAAGTAAGCCAAAACTATTATTATAGTTTAACTTTCGGTCAATAAACTAAAAAATATGTCTTATCCCACCTACTAGACCACCATAAATCAAAGGACCGTATCTAAGGCTAATTATGAACAAGCTAGTTGCAGCTAGCTCTGTGTATGATTTGTGCCAGTAAGTAGTATGATATCAAGATAATAGATTGGCAGATATGTAAATTCAACGAGTTAATAATAAGGACACTAAACCGAGCACAATTCCCAAATTCCCCAACAATTATTTTAGCAATATTAATCCTGTTATTAGATCACTCGGGAATGGCGGCACCTGTTACGTTATAACGGAAGTGGCTTCAACTTCCGGTGTATATCACACCTACGGTAACTTACGTTACGTGTAACGTACTACGTTAGTAAATATGGCGTAGATTTATGGGTTGAGATAAGGATGCTTGCAAAGTTTTATTAGATTGTAATAGGTTTAGGAGTTTTGGGTTGTTTTTGGAGTTTTCTTGGGTCTATTTCGGAAAACTCTGGCACCGCTGAGAACCAGCACTTTTGTCATTGTAGCATTAAACTGAGCCGGTGATCATTTTGTGTTATTATTAAGTTTTATAAGTAACACAAATAAAATATTTCTATTATATTCTAAAAGGAAACTTTGGAGCAATGGAAGATAATAAGCTGATATAATGATGATAAGTAAATTAATAATGCGACAAACTGTATCATGTACAAATAAGGCTTTGGGTTTTGTTATAAGAACTTGCTCTCAGTTTGCTTGTATTAAGGTTATTAAAATCTTGTATTGTGCTTATGTACGTAGCATCCTTGAGTATTGTTCACAGGTCTGGAACCCTCGATACGTAATGTATATAGATAGTATTGAGTCCATTCAGCGCAGGTTTCTGCGATATCTGCAATTTAAATGCAATCATTTTGATAATAATTATGCAACTAAATGTAAAAGACACCACATCCTCCCCTTACAAGAGAGACGACTCATTGCCGACGTTGTACTCCTTTGCAAAATTGCACAAGGAGAAATTGACTCTCCACAGCTTCTTGAAAATATTAAAATCAAATTCCCCAACAGACCTACTAGGCATCCCATTCTTTTAGACATACCGTTCAGCTCCACGAATTATAGGCAAAAGTCCTTTTTCAGTAGAACAGCAGCAACATTCAATGGTTTGGTTGATATCCACGACATCGATTTATTCGATTCAAAAGCGCAAAGTATTAATAAACTTCTGACAAAGCGCTGGTTTGATGCAGCATCTTAACTATTGTTATATTGTCTTCAGTTAATATTATTTATAAACCTTTTTCTGTTATTATAATTTTCTCTCATCTATCAGTTCTGTCTTGTATATTTTGATTTTTTCTTGATATAAGTTTATCAATAATTTTGTAAATCTTGAAAATTGTTAATAAATTTTACGTTAGTACTTCATATCTATGTACTTGTTACCAAGACAGAACTGTTCTCCATTTTCCTTCACAAACAAGCAGTCTTTTAGCTTTTATATGCGAGGACACATAAATGGTTATAAGTTTATTTATAAACTGTGTAAAACTGATTGTTCTCCGAATAAATAAATAAATAAAAAAATTAAAATCGTTTATTTCAGACCCGTAATGGTGGTCCATATGAAACGACACAGTAAATACAATTGAAAAACTTACTAGGTACATGGACAAAACATACTATTATACATAAATTACTAAGCAACCCCTTTGAACCGGGCAGGTGTAGGTCGCAAGCACCGAATGCACCCCTACCTAATGCCGCAGGAGTCGGCCGTTTACATCTTCAGCAATCGCTGCTAGAAGGCTGTTGCGGCTGGCGCGCAGGCGACGCAGTACGGTGGCGCAGCGGCCTCGTATCACAGCTGGGAAGCTGTCCACGCCCGCGTCAGCAAACATGCCCGACGCAGTGCACTAGCGTGGCAGCCGCAACAACGCCCGGAACGCGTTAAAATACAATAAAATAAATCATCTAAAAAAAATATGCTGAACAATTCACAATGAGATTTAGTTGATTATTTTTACGCGTTGATAAACATACAACGACAAGAAGTGGAAGAAATACATATTTATCGATAGAAACATTATGTCTCGTGGTGGGTGGGAATCGAATCCCTCCAAACCTTCAGCATCGAAGAATAAAGACAAAGAGTGACAGGGTACGAAACATTTGGCCACATTGTTACATTTTTACTGTCACAAACATATCAGAATCAGAATCAATAACTTTATTTCTTTAGGCTTACAAAATAAGCACTTAGACAAGTCAAATTGTATAGGTTACAGTTATTATAAGTTACAGTGATAAAGGCAATTAACAAAACACATACTTAAGTTATTTTGTAAAAGAAAGTTGCTGACGCTCATTATACACACAACACGCAAAAAACAAACCACACAAAAAACCTCCAGTCTTTCCCTAGATTTCTTTTTCGAACCATTCCAAGACCGAACTGCTGACGCTACCCCCTACTTGATTTATGCGTCCTCGACCTCACTCCCCCCATTTGTCACCGCCGATAGGTTTTTATGCAAACCCTACTCTGAGTGATTACGCGCCATAAACTCGGCCCATACTGGGGACTGGTTTGACAACTATTGGACGGGGATGTTGACAGCTGGGTTTGGGTCGAGTTCTATTTACCAGAAACTGGAGTAATTTGTGTCATACAATTTTTCGTAATGTCAACGCGTGTCCGGGGAAAAGAAAGCCTTAGCCAAAGGTGACAGAGTTGTTCCACTAAAATGCTTTTAAAGTATGTAAATCTAAAAAAATATAGAAAAACGCTGCAAGGAAACACTCAATATTTAACACTAAAATTGTATAATGGCATACTCCTTATTTAGTTTCTTCCCATTTGTTCTTAACCCATTCACTACCTTTGCTGTGTGACCTGAGAAATGGTGTGCAGCACAAGGAACGAAAACACTTGCATGGGCGTCATGGGCAGCGAAATTTTGAGATATGTAAATACCGTGGATTAAATTATCAGGACAAAACTTAACCTTTAACACTTTGATAGCCTTAGATACACATCCATCTGCAGGTCCTGAAACCGGTGCGGGGCGCTCCTGCGGGTCTGGGTTGGGCAGTGAATGCGTTATGATTATAAAATTCTCTAGGTTCTGGCTAGATTATAACATAGTATCTTTATCTTTAGCCATTAAGTACCAGTAGTTAGCCTTTAAATAAAAGCAATCTAAAAGGCCAGGTACAGCAGATAATCTAAATTAAACCCTCAGGTGATGCAAAACGCTCCAATTTCGCCCATGCGTACAGCGTATACAGGGTGTCCATAATTTACGGCGCTTCAGAGTGTAGTGATTTGTAGCCACCCCGGGTTTGGATCAAAGTTTCGAAGCGTAACCTACCTGGACCCTTACTATGGTGCTGGTTTTTTTTTTAAATTCAAATATATTTTTTTTCCAGAATCCTCTTTGAGTCACCCAGCCCCGGGTAAAATAATCATAAAATGGTGGAATTTGTTTGAGACAGGAAAGCGGAGGAGTTCTTTTACTCTGCAATGGGAAAGTGGTGGAGTAAATTTTGTAAACAAAATGTCATGTTCTTTTTAAGAAAGGGTTGATGTTACTGCAGTTTTCATTCAAATTTATAATTCAAATTATTTTAATATATATGACTATTTCTTGCATTCACCATTTTCTCGACGTTTTGACATAAATAAAAACTAATAATAACGGAAGGTTTTTGTGTTCTTGTCACTTTCGTAAAATATTTGAATTGTTCAGTTCTATGGCTATAATCTAATTCACATTCGAGTTCCTTTCTTGAAACCTTAGTAGGAGCCTTTCCCAAAGGTCCCCCGCAGAGGTCGAATGTTAGTTTTTACTCCTAGTGAGGACATTGTTCCTCGGAATAACTTCCCGAAGTTTAGATTGATCGACTTCTGATATGGGAGTTGTGACTAGCTACCAACATTTGAGTTTCACCATGTTTTACTTGTTTTTCAATTCGTAAGTGATGTTAGTGTAGGTAAGTTTAGTTAAGGGGATACCTTTCAGAACACCAAAATAGGATAGATAGATAGATAGAAAATTCTTTATTGCACACTTATTGATAAGAAACAGAAATACAAAAAAAAAGACAATTTTAAAACTAAGTTACAAGTGGCGGTCTTATCGCTCGAGAGCGATCTCTACCAGACAACCGTGGATGGATAGGATTGTTGGATAGTACTAGGGGATCTGTGTGCTAGTATAGATTTAATAAATAAAAATACTCATAATAAATATTATGCCTAAAATAAACTACATATATAAATTTATATATAAAGGATAAAGACCATTTAAGTAGCAAGAAATAGCCTTGTATATATAAAATGACAAGTACAGTCAGTCTAGTAACAATAAAAACGTTTTTAATTAAGTTTAATTTAAAACGCAAATTAAAATATGCACCGGAAAATAATCGTCGTCAATCTACGAAAAAAAATATTTCTATAAATCTGTTTCAATAAATAGAATCTGTACCTAGTGTTTATGTAAATAATTTTTTTGTTACCTAATATCTCCTTTTTTAATTACTGAACAGATGAGCATGAATTTTGGAGCACATTTAGAACATAGCCTAACTTAGATAATAAGTTACTTATTATACCGAAAATACACGTGCGAGGCAGCAGACAGAAGCTAGTTTTATACTAGCTTCTGTCTGCATAAATAGAAAATACTTCGACAAATACAACTAATTACTCAGCAAAGTTCACGCAATCTATACGGTTAATCCAAGCTTAACCGAAGTTAACCCGCATAATCAATCACTAATCTATGGTAATCTGCCATCTAAACTACCGTTCTTACTCTTATCCCGATGGAAGTTGCCTAATGAATTCGCTTCTAATTTTCCGGTGCGGTGGACGTGTGCCTTTAATTCTAGATAAGGGGGGTCAATGTGTTCAGTGGGTTCCATGGTCTATGTTTAGATCTGGAAATAATTGGTATAAACTGGTTTAGTGACCTAAGATAGAAATCTACGTAGTTTTTTATAAAAAATAATTTTATAAAAATAATAATTAATTTAAGTAATTATTTCTCGCTTTTAAAACAGCTGATGATGTTAGATTTGAAAACGGAAATGGAATTAGTAGACTTATCGCTTAAAGTGATTTAAAAAAGGTATCAAAAAGTATTCAGAAAAAAGCTTATCAAAGAGCTGAAAATCAAACTAATAATAAGGTCCAAAATAAAACTTTACAGTATTTACAAAGCCTTAATTAATTTGATTAACATTTTTGCATATTTCCTCTTAACAATGGATAACGCTAAATTATCCTTCTTGCAAATCACATGTTTTCAATTCAAAGCATCAGTTCATTATACAGGGTCTCTGTAAAAGTGTCAAACATAAAATGAAGCGAAAAAACCTCAAAAAACCATTGTTAATTCTTTCACCAGCGTTAAACCCTTGTACAGTCGCGAACAACACAGTTATCGTCGTTTCCGGAGCTTCCGGTTATGTGCATGGCTGTACTTTTATCACTTGTTACGGAATATGGGTTTGTTATCTGCGTGTTGCGTGAAAGGGTTTTAATGGTTGAAATTTTTTATTTTAAGTCTATGTCAATGATGGGAATGTTTCTTTGTCTTTTATGGCTTAGGTTTTGTTTCATAGTAACTAAGAAAATGTCGTCACAAATGGCGGATCAAAAACGAGAACGACAAGAAATCCCAAGTCCCGGGAATTCAAGTGAAAAAGAAAACACTCCAAAACTCCAGAAAAAAGATGCATTTCAATTCAAGCAGGGCTTTGAATACCGGTATTTTCAAGTATTGGTTCTACTGACATCGACGCAGTATCGATATTTTTTTAGTATCGATACTTTGAGCTCAAATACCGATACCTTGAAAATATCGATACTCAATTACCCGAATCGAAAATACCGATACTTACCGCTATGGTATCGGTACTTTTGGTACCGGTACTAAGCCCTGAATTCAAGTGAGAAAGAGCATATTCACTATCAGAAAAGTATACCCACAGCTACCCACAGAGATTAATGCAGCAAAAACCGGACAACCACAACTTTCAAAAGAACTAACAATAATGTCCTCGCGGGAGCACTAGACCAACACCTTCCAACAAACACAGAAACATCAACAATCTCAATTGCCACAGAAACAGACCTCAATGGAGGCAGTTGAAAGAGGCACACCGAAATGGTAGCAGCGACACAGGAACAACAGCTTAAAATAGTTTTAGTTTTCTAGGAATTACAATATTTATTGTAACTCAGTTTTCGGAAATAAAAGGCTATATTATTATTATTATAACGAAGAAAATGTAATAAAATAATAATATATGTATGTACATATAAGAAACTTTTATTAGGTATGAATTGTTTCTTATGAAAATAATGTATTAATGTTTTCTTAGATGCCATCAGAATAGGATGCCAGATATTTTTATAATGTTGAAGTTATTCATAAAATCTAATTAATATACCTCCATTTACAATTTTAAAAAAGAACACGGTAAAATTAATACATAATATACTTTTGTACTTAAGCCTGCATTCAACTACAACCGGATATATGTAAATGCACATAAAAATAAATAGGAAGCAGTTAATTCAGTACAATAATCCGATGTTATGAGCAAGAATGTAAATGTAGGACCATTTCGTTTATATTTTCAGCGGTTTGGACATTTCGGACGATGCTATACAAACTAGTTAAAATAAAAGTAAGCTAAGCACCAGGGCTGTCAGGTAAACAATAAAATAACTTTCGAGATAAAAAATAATAATTGACACAATGTTACCATTTGTTAGTGTAATTTAATTACTGATTGCAAGCAATGTTTGATCGAATGCAGATCACAGAACATACCGCTGAGTTAGATGCCGAACCTGCCCAAAGTTATGTCGGCTGACGTGCGTGAGATGAAATATCGTATATTTTATAAAGTATAAATATTAATATATTTGTAGTACCTAATTCAATTTCATTACAATTTTGTTTCATAATAACATCAGATAAGTAGGAAATGTTTTTGTTTGTTCATTTTACCCCATTTAGAAAAAGCCTAGCTTTCAAATATTTCAGCAGGGATTACTTTTATTATTTTACTCTTACTTATGAAAAGAAAACACTAAATTGATAATGATAATTACTATCAAAAGTTTCGCTCGTTACTAGCCCAATTTTATTCTTTGCAACACTCTAATGAGAGGTGGCAACCCTACTGTTCATATTATGTTAATGTTTGAGCTCATAACATTGCATCCATCAGGTCAGTTTGGCGTACATCCGATGAAATTAAATATTATTTTAGCTCTTTTGGGTCAGAAGCATACGAGTATAATATCCCACGGACATTATTGCATAAATTATGTGAATATTATTTAGTAACATGATCATACATAATTTAATGATCTGAAAATTACCCTTTATAACATAATTATAATATTAAATGATAATATGAAAATCATCCTTTATACGTAATTATTTGAAAATGATTCTAAATTGTTGGATCAGATTTCTCCAAGGACCGTTTTCCAAATTCAAAATGGCATCATAAAAGCACTACACAAAATTTGAATTTCGAATCCAACGCAACGCTAGCAAACGTTTACAAACTCTCGCTGCAACGATATTACGCTTAAACACCTGCATAATAGAATTCAAAATTCCAAAGCTATGATGTTCCTAGTGCACTAGGAATCCAATCGTAGAAATGAAGGTTTGTGCAAACGAGAAACTTTGTTGTGATCATGAGGGACGAGGGAAAATTATCATGTGATGATAAATTGTGCGATTTTAATATTTGGTAAATAACCTATAATCAGTGCCTGCCTACACTTATGTCCACTGCTGTAAATATCTCCACCAAACTGTAAATTTTGGTGGAGATATTTACAGCAGTGGACAATTTATTTTTCAATTCTCAATTAGTTTCGCAATTGTCGTTTGCAACACCCTAGTTTCGTTTCACGAGTGAAATGATTTCCTCCACTCTATTATCCTCAAGCGATATTCAACCTTTGCTTCTTACTCATAAGATCTTAAATACTTTGCAGACTGTTGCTAAATTTAAAACACATTTTCAACTGTACTGCTTTGGAAATAAAGCTCAATATATTACTTGAAATTATTAGAGATGCGAGAGAATAGTGATATTACCGAATACCGAATAATAGCCCAGCTCTCGGCTGAAACGCGCCGCGCCGCCGCCGCCGCCGATAGGTATTGTTTGAAACAGTCTGCAGTAGTTTGAATGTTTCTTGTGTATTTTATAGATATTTATAAAAATTACTTCCATTTTCTTTATAAACTTTTGAGTAATTAACTAATTACTATGTTTGTTTTTTTCACGATACTTCGGCATTCGTCCTAAAAATATGCAACATTCGGCCGAATATTGAAAAAAGTGTCCGAATAAGAATAATAGCCGAATATCCGTGACAACTCTAGGTTCCAACTGGTGCATAGAAATGGTAAAGAGATTGCAGCGGTATTGTATTAGAGATAAAGTTGAAAATGTAATGGAATCCGAGTATTTGCATTTTGCAGTTGGTAATATTGTTATTGTGGATTTCCCGCGCATTTTCTGAGAGTCTTGAGTAAAGGACACTCAACGTCTTTAAATGACAGTTGGTATTTTAAATTAAATAAAAAATCTGGAACGTTCTAGCACTAGTTTAGTTTAAAGCCGATTCACGACATTCTGGTTATGACTGCATTTTCGTCAAGCCTTATTTTTTTTATTTTTTACTGCATATTTGTCAAGTTCATTCTACTGCACACTCGTCAATACTGCGAACTCGTCAAGGTTTGGTCAAGACTAGCTCTAGTAATACTGCGAAGTGCGAACTCGTCAAGCATTATGTATGTATGCATAGCTTTATACAAGGTTTTGTTAGTCGACCCATAATTTGTACATGCTTTGGCACCAATTAATAAAAAAAAACTAGGTTTAAGACCACTCTATTGGCCACGTCAAATATAAGAAGCGAAGCGGCAGAAATACAAAATACCACCTTATTACCATGAAGTGTTTAATTTTAAGAATTCGATCTTTTCTATGTGTATGTATCTTTATTGTAATTTTCGGAAATAAAAGTTTTTTTTAAATAATTACTCAGGTAGGTACTAGGTACCTTACTTACAGTAATAATTACTCAGGTAGGTACCTTACTTACAGTAATAATTACTCAGGTAGGTACCTTACTTACAGTAATAATTACTCAGGTAGGTACCTTACTTACAGTAATAATTACTCAGGTAGGTACCTTATTTACAGTAATAATTACTCAGGTTGGTACCTTACTTACAGTAATAATTACTTACCTACAAAGTTATTTTACACCAACTAAAATAAGTAAGTAGGTACAAAGTGAGATTAATTACTTACATATGTATAATGAGAGGCCTTATCGTTTCGAAGCGATTATTCCAGGCAACAAACATTACACAAATTAATATAGGTAACTTAAAGGTTACTACCCTACTTTCTTAGAAATATAAAGAAAAAGACATACCTGAACTTTGACCTTCAAAGGTCAAATAAGGAAACCTTAGAAGCTTCAAAGCTTAACCGTTAATTCTCGATCCTGTGTATAACGAAATAAGGTTCAAACCGCCCTCCTCGATACAAGGCTTATCCAATAACACCTGTCATATCAAACCCTGAACATTAAACCACTTGCTATTAGGGTTCCGTACCGAAAATGGTGCCAACGGGACCCATTACAAAGCCTCTACCCGACATCCGTCAGTCTGTCTGTTAACAGGTATTTTATTAACAATAGGTACTAAAACTCAAACCACAAAGTACCTAGGTAGGTATCATCATATCAGCCCATACACTTCCACTGCTGGACATAGGCCTCTATAATTCTATATTCACACCCAAATTGACCATGGTCTCAGATAAACTTAACTTTAGTGAATGGGCAACAGTGGGTATACATAAGAGTAGAAATAAATTGTATGAACTGTATAGTGAAAAACAATACAATTTTAGCCAGGAGTTCAAAGACAAAGTAAAAAATTATTCAAAAATATTTAGAAAAGTTTGTCAAATAGCAAAATCAAATTATATTAGCTCTAAAATTAGAAACAGTGAAAATGTAATAAAATCAACATGGAAAATAATAAACAGTGAGACTGGAAAGGTCAGTACCTACATTAATGATTACAATTTAAAGATTAACGATTGCTCAGTTAAAATTGATGTTGAAGTAGCCCAAGCATTTGAAAACTTTTATACTGACATTCCAATCTCTACTACAAAGTGTCTGAACTCTTCTCAATTAATCGCTGAGTCATTACTGAAAGAAAATGTACCTGCATGCGAAAATAAATTTAATTTCCAACATGTCGATGAAAACGATATTAAAAAAGCCTTTAAACTTTTAAATATAAAGAAAACTGCAGATCTCTGGGGCATTTCCGTTAGAATCATTAAACCATTGATTGATACTATTGCACCAGATCTAGCTTTTATATTTAATGAATCTATTGATTGTGGCGTTTTTCCTGATCTGATGAAACATAGTAAAATAATACCACTGTTTAAATCGGGTAGTAGGTCTGACCCCACTAACTTTAGACCGATATCAGTACTGCCTACATTCAGCAAAGTTTTTGAAAAACTTATATTACATCAATTGCTTAGGCATTTCAATGGCAATGACCTGCTACATTGTAAGCAATTCGGGTTTACTCGCGGCAGGTCAACTACTGATGCCGGTGTAGAGTTGGTATCGCATATTTTCGATGCTTGGGAGAAGTCGCAAGACGCTTTAGGCGTTTTTTGTGACTTGTCAAAAGCATTTGATTGTGTACACCATGGAACATTAATCAGGAAATTACATCACTATGGAATAAAGGACAACTCTTTGGATCTTCTTACTTCTTACTTGAGTGACAGGATACAAAGAGTTGACGTAAATGGAAAACGGTCTTCGGGATCTGTAGTTACAATGGGTGTACCGCAGGGATCAATCCTCGGTCCTTTCCTATTTTTGGTTTATATTAACGACCTGCCTCATCTCGTTAAAAACAATCACGAGATTGTATTGTTTGCTGATGATACTTCTTTAATTTTTAAGATGATTAGACAAAACACAAATTTTGACGAGGTAAACAATGCAATATCAAAAGTATTCCACTGGTTTGGTGTTAATAATCTTTATCTTAACGAAACTAAAACTAAATGTCTTAGATTTATTCTACCAAATGTAAAACAAGTTAAGGCTGCTGTAAACGTAAAAGGAGAAACGTTAGAAATTGTAGACACTACCGTATTCTTAGGAATAACCTTAGATAGTAAACTTCAATGGGGCCCACACATAGATAAGCTATCGAAGAGACTTAGTTCTGCAGCGTATGCAGTAAAAAAAATCCGTCATCTTACAGACGTTGATACTTCCAGACTGGTCTATTTCAGCTACTTCCATAGTATTATGTCGTATGGTATATTGCTGTGGGGGAACGCTGCAGATATTAACACCGTATTTGTGCTGCAGAAGAGGGCTGTTCGTGCAATCTATAACATGGGTCCTAGAGAATCACTACGTGATAAATTCAAAGAAATAAATATAATGACAGTACCATGTCAATATATTTATGAAAACTTATTGTACACTCATAAAAATATCGATCGGTTCCCTAAAAATTGCGACATACATAATGTAAATACTAGAAATAAGAATAAACTCGCTGTGCCCAAAACTAGGTTACACAAGGCTAATGTATCTTTTAGAGGGCAATGTATACGCTTCTACAACAAAACCCCTAGCGAGTTGCAAAAACTTTCTATAAATAAATTCAAACAAGTTGTCAAACATATCCTTTGTAAAAAGGCTTATTACAAAATTTCAGACTATCTAGAAGATAAAAAAGCTTGGGACGGATTTTGCTCCAACTCGAAAAATAACTCTAAAAATAACACCTAACAGGCTAAAGGTTTCTTCGTACATACCGAAGCGACCGAAATCAAAATATCACTTTATTTCCAAATCAGTGTATAATTTTAAGAATTTGACCTGTTCTAAGTGTACATTTATTGTATTTACGGAAATAAAGAATCTTTGACTTTGACTTTGACTTTGACCTCCCCCATACGACACCACAAATAGCGGTCCTGAGCCGCCTACATCCATCGACTCCTTGCGACCGCTACGATGTTGCCGGTCCATCGAGTGGATGGTCGCCCATGTAGTATTTGGGGATTTGCCATAATCACCACGCTTGGCGGGTGGATTGGTGATCGCAGTGTTGGTGTTGACAAATACTCAGAAGGAAGCTCCTCCCTTCCTCTGGTAGGTTCCCTTAGTCGGCTCTTAGGACATCCACGGGTTGAGTTGGAGGGGTCGATATTCGTACGCCGCCGCCGCGCCGTGTCCCCCCGGCCAACACGACTAGGTAGGTATATAGTTAGCTATCTAACCTTCTGTATTTCTTTCCTACTCTTGTACAATTTTGAAATATAACGTGATTTTTTTATTTCTTATTCATCTCAATAAGTAAGTAGACAGACAGTTGATATTCAGTGTGTATTTCTATTGCCGAAATAAAAACGAATAATCTTAATAAAAAAAATCATTTCAAATCTTACAGGTAAATAAGACACAATGATGGACGATATCCGCGGTGCTCGGAATGGAATCCTTAGTGTTCAAGTCTGATAAGCACTTGACCGGTTCTTTCCAACTTAATTCCCTTCAAAAATCAACCAAAATAACATCAAATTAAGGTTCAACTTAATGTTGTAGGTATCCTACCTATAGTAACAATTATAATAAGCTGTGGTTTAGGTAAATAAAATTTACCGATACTAAAATGAACCCTATATGAGGACTGACGTGTGTGATAGGAAGCCATAGTAAGCGGGATGTATGGGATCTTTTTTGACCTACATCCGATATCGATTTCACGCTCTTTACTTACATTTGTATTTATTTAAAAATTACTTATATTCTTACAGGTATGCCCTAATACAATAGAGTAGTCAACATATGAATTCCTAAGTAACATAATTCAATTACAACAATTAGAAAAATAATTCAATAGGTCTAATAAATGTCAATTAGTAACAGTAGTAAATATTGAAGGAAGAAGCAAAATCCCACATAAACGATTATATTCACTTATTAAAAAAGAAAATTACAATTACTTACTTTAAAGAATATAAACAAAGAACTAGTAGGTTACTAATTACAATTGAAACAGTTGAGCTAGATGCAAACAACCTAGAGGTTGCTCAACTAATCTATATAATTAATAATAATACTCATAGTGCGAATTAAAATAGAACATACACACGGCATCATCTCGCCCCAAGCTAAGGCAGAGCTTGTGTTATGGGTACTTAATAATTAGCAATACATATTAACCCTTCAATCTTGACACCCAAATGTCACAAAAATAATGGCAGCCGGTGCGCCTTTGAGCAAGATGGCGTCGAAAATACCGCATTGTGCAAAATATGTAATAACTCTACAATTAAACCATATTTTATCATTCTGTAAACGACAATGTACTAATTGATATATTTTCTATCTATCAGGCATCAAAATATAGTGCTAAGTCAAATACGATATTCGTTTCACAAGTTTTAACTTAGGAAACCATGTTGCGGGCTGGATTACGAGAAATAAATGAATACTCTCCTAAAATCTAAAAAACAAGGACCTATGCTGTGTATTTATGTGAATAATTTGACAAAAGAGATTGAGATTCCTACAATAATAGCACTTGAATCTTGACGCGAAGACGAGTAGAAACTACTAGGGATGTCCTGCACTTTGAATAAATTTTATCGATAGTTTTTCTTTTTGTAGGGAATATACCCTACTTGAAAATAATACAATTACATAAAAAAATATTTTTATTAAATCATAAACAATCAAACACACTCAAAAATAAAAAATACTTACATTATAAGTAAAAGTTCCAAAGTTTTTTTTACAACTTTATTTTTAAAACTAGATGTCGCTAAAATATTTTTTAGCGCTATCTAGTGAAAATGTTACAAGGTCAACAAAAAATCAAGGAGTAAATGTGAAAATACAAATTTTCAATACAACATCACAGAAATCTATAATTTAAATATATTCAACAATAAAATTAAACAGGTCTTTGAAAAAAATTGTTTTTATGCTCTAAATGAATTTTTTAACATTCCCTTGGCAATCGTCAATTTTTGAATAAAATACAATTTATACGTGATTATATTATTTGCTCTATCTATTCTTACACTAAGAATATATATTATTGTTATGCATTACCATTAGACGTACGTAATGTAACACAGATTGTTAAAAATTTACTATGGACCTAAAACAGTTTTAGAATGAGAATCTGAAACATATTTCTATAAAATTATTAATAATTATTTGGACAAGTCAAACATACTTCAAAAATAAAACATGTTAATTCATAAATTGAAAAATGTCGTGAAAAAAAATTATTTATGACAATGATACAACAAACAAAAATTCCACATTCATTTTAATCTTCCACTCTGTTATCATAAAAACCTATCACAATAGTTATTTATGAATAATTGGTATTATGATGATGATGTATGATATGATTTGAAACAATCCTTTATACACAATGGCACGCGACAGGATTCGCAGCAATATGGTGTTTTTTGGGATTTTTTGCCTTGTTTAAGGCAAACAAAGCAACGCTTCCAGAAGTTCCGGTTGCGCGCTGAACTGCTCTCTGTTGGTTCCAGTAAAACGGGCCAATGTGTAGAAATGATGTATCTATCCGGTTGAGAGTGCGAAGATCTACTGCTAGATACAGTATTTTTTCGGCTTTGCGGACAATGTGAAAGATGATTTGTGAGGATGAAATCTACAAGCTGAAGGCGGAAAGCTAAATGGTCAAAGTTTTTCTGCGTGGATGACTGTAGAAGAGTGCGAGAGTTGAGGATGGATACATTGAGAAGGCGTTTAAAAAGTTTCATGTACCATTTTCTGCAACGTTTCCTTTCTAATAAATAAGGCTCCAACATCTGATCTTTCATATCTACCCCCCCCCATGAATTTATTATAGTCCAGCACAACTTGTGGTTTAAAGGGCACTGGCCGCGATGATGGTTTAGATGAGACTGTAGGCAAAGCAGTAGATGCACCATGACAAGTGGAAATCATGGTAATTCTTTTCTTGTCTTGCCATGACAATATTGTGACATCGCCAGAATGCCTGGCAATGTACTCTCCCCTGTTAAGAGGAGCCTTATTTATTAGATTGGGAACGTCGCGACGGGAAGGTCGCAAAGTACCAACGCAGTCGGTACCATTGCGCTTTAGAAATCTAGCTAATAGGGGTGAATTATACCAATTATCCATAAATAATCTATACCCTTTGTTCAGTAGGGGACCAATGAGCTTCTTCACAACAGCTGTACTTTTAAGTACTCCGGGCGACTGCTCCAAATCTGTTGCGGATTGTTTACCTGTGTAAACAATGAAAGACCACAAGTAACCGGTGGTACTCTCACAAAGCTCGAATGTTTTGATCCCAAACTTAGAAGCTTTGCTCCGAATATACTGTTTGAAGTTCAATCTTCCTTTCCAAAGTGTAAGGCTTTCATCTATGCAAATGTTTTTACTTAAAATATAATTGGATTGAAACGCTGAATTTAAATGTGAAATTATTGGCCTCAAACGGTGCAATCGGTCAAAGCTTCCGGCGCTAGTGTTGGAGGGATTTGGGTTATTCATCGCGGGGTCGGAATCTACAAAATGTAAAGCTCTAGTTAACATTTCATACCTTCTTCGTGTAAAGATGCGTCTGTAAACTTCCGTTTTCAGAAGGGGATCGACAGAAAAACAACTAGTAATAGTTGGCATTTTGACGATACCCAACATCATCCAGAACGCAAAAAGGCACAAAATTTCATCGATATTAGTGGGGAACCATTCAGACTCAAAAGCAACAGATGCGATTTTAGTAGCATATAGGTTCGTTTCGGCCACAATAAGACCTAAAACGTCATCGCTCCAATAGGAACGAAAAGCGTCATAAGCCGAATTGAAAACCCGAACTGAACCAGTACGCTCAGGGATAAAATTGTGTTCTTCACCTTGAAAAGTCTCCATAGAAGACCATTCAAAGTGAAGGGTCTGGCTTTCTGGTCTAGGGAGAGCATCTGCTCCATCACTAGCATCAAGAAATTCATCATCGTTTTCGCTCTCGCTAACATTTCCTCCTCGTTCAGCGTTTCTATCAACCATGGCATCATCATGTATTCTCATCTGTCGTCTCCTCACTACATCCGTCGCCAAACTTACCAATTCAGGAGGAACGTCTTCGTCATTGGTCCAGATCTCGTTGAGTGGGTGTCCAATCTCCCACTGATGTCCCTCCCTACGGCCCCGGTTTGGATACCCACCCCTACGTACACTCTGCCCTCGCACACCCCTGACACCCCTTCGGCCACCCCTTCGCCCTCTCGTTCTTCTTCTATTGCATGCATCTCTTTTACGTTCATCTCTCTCACGCTCTGCAGGTAATTCATACAAAGAGTGGGTATCCGGGGCATAAAATTCTCCATCGTCAACGTCGAGCGGCACACCATCTTCATTGTAAATCCGCAGCACCACGTCTACAGGCTCCGGTGCACTGTGAAAAAAATACTATTATTAGATTCTTACATAATACATATACATAAATAACATCTAACATTACACTTACGATTCCAACGAATTGGATGGTTGTAGTGGCGAGCGGGACCTTTCCCTATCGCGGGGCGCTGCAGGAGGTGTTGTTGGGTAGTCCTGAATAAAAAAATACAATAAATTAATAAAATGAAGAAATCCAACTGCTATAAATACAGAAATATCATAAACCTCGCGAAATAAAGAAAGCGTACTATTGGTGAAAGCCTCTCGCGGCGCTCTGGGGACGTGAGAGGTGAGTATGGTGGAGCCTCTGGTGATCGATCCAATGGTTCTCCCTAAGGCAAACATAAAAAGCGTAAGTAAACTGCAACCCATAAGTATATATATAACTATAACCGAAAACCACAATAAAAGCATTACCACTTGTGACAAGCTCTCCCAGCGTTCCGGCGATAAATGGGGCGGGTGTGGACGGTGGGCTCTGCTGTTGTGCGTATCATCCTAAAAAATAAGAGAAACGTTCATGCAAAAAAACTGTCACCCAAAGCAAAATAGAAAACCTCTCGACACCAGGTAGTCGAACATATAATAAAAAGTGGGTTACCAACCTCATAGTCTTCGAGGTCCGATTCGGGGTCACTTATCTCTAGATATTCATCGGATCCTTCGTCTTCGTCATTGCTTCCTTCCTCGCCATACAGGGCATCGAGGAATTCCGCAGGCGGATTCGAACCAGCGCGCCAGCTTGACATGCTAAAAAGAAATTATAATAATAATTATGCTGAACAATCAACAAAGCATCATATTGCCCCAAAGTAAGCAGAGCTTGTTTCATAGATGCCTACTACTAGATAACTGATATAATTAATATAATCTAATACGTGTAATTAAAAAATGATAATATTACCCATATATAAATCTAAAACACCCGGAATAAAGTTTTTTTCTTATACAATTGTTCTCGAGGCGGGAATCGAACCCGCTACCTAACCAAGAAACGAAAATATTTTCGTTATATTACTCATCCTTTTTCGTTATTTTCTTGTAATAAAAACAAATATAAAAAATCATTTCAATAGCAGTACCTAAGTATAAATATAATGACGTAAAAGTAAATATAAATTAATTATGGGATACCACCATCACTATCGATATAATGAAAACTTTTATCGTTACTATCGATAACTATCGACTCTACGTCAGTCCCTATGCAAAACGTTCAACAAAAAAGTTTCACACCATCCACCGGGAAAATACGTCTTTAGCGCTACACAAATAAAGACCAAAATGGCTCGCTGGATACTGACTGACGAAACGCCATTTTGTATGTAGTGTACATCAAATTTTTCATGATTTTATTTTACTAAAATGACAATAATGCGTTGATAAATCGTTGTGTAAATGAGTTACAGTTTATTTTTATAAGCTTATTACATTTACTATGTAACAAACTAAGTAATAAATTACTTAGGAATCAGCGCAAGCTAACGAACTTTTTCGAGCCGTATCTAGAAGTTATTACGATGTATTTCTTACAATTCATTATCTAAAAATACTCATCATGAGCAGAATAAACTGTTTTATAATAAAAAAACACCACTTACTTTCGAAAAATCCAGTAAAACCAGCAAACAAAGTACACTAAACTCGCGAAACACACGGAACAACGCACAATTTGACCGCCATAAACAAACTGAATGTAAACAGATGTCATTATTACTTTTGTTCAGTATGAAGAAAATATATCAAAGAACGAAATTCATCAAACTTCTTTAAAGAAAAGTAGTCTCTATCATGGTGATATAAGGCCCTGAATCTAATGCAGGAGAGCGGTAACGGGCTGCCGCGCAGGGATTGAGTGAACTATGCAGTGACGTAAGGCGCGGCAACCGGCTACCGCTTGGGGCCTCTAGGGTTAATAAGTTGTAAACACGGTAGGCTTCTTTTAACGAAAAACTTCTTTTCACGAGTTCAGTGAAGGTTACAAGAGGTCACGGTGGGTGCGAAGGTCCAGCGAAGCAGAACTGGGAAGGCGGAACCCGTGGGAAAAATAATCCAAAAGTTCCAAGCTCTGTCTATCATTTACTATGGTGTAATTGCATGGGGGATTTTAATCGAGGGTTCGAACACTTTCTTTTGGAGATAATAACCTGATATTGTGGTTTTGAACTAGGAATAGTTGTCTCCAATGTCTCCAAGTTGATTGTCTTTATTTGAGACTAGAGACGCGCCCGGGCTTCGGGCTTCGGAGAACCAGATCCCCACCTCTTGCTTGCCTTCATTGGCCGGTCTGAGTGGAGTCGCGAGAGATGCATCTTAGGATGTAGACTTGGGGGTGGAAGTGTCTAATGGCGTAATAACGAGGAAACCCGCTCACGTGTCTTCGTGATGGTAAAAACGGGGCTGCACCTCTCGACACCCCTTAGTCGTTTGCACCGATGTTGTTCCTTTACCGGCATTTACGCCAACATTTTGAGGAACCCATCCGTCTGTCGCTTGTAACAGTATTGAGAGTATGTTTATGGTAGGCGTCCGTAGTTTCCCCCATAGCCCAATTACCCAATCCATCCATTCACCACAATAACATGGCTTTTTGTTATTTTCATGTTCCTTTGCAATAGTCTCTAGACCTGGCGGATATCGTCTTCGGGTGTATCATATTGTGCAACCAAGGATGATACCCGCTATGTATAGCTCTCGCCTTTACATTAATTCTCATAAAGGGCCTCTGTGCTGTTGGCTTCGGCTCCACGCATGCCTCCCAAAGGACCGGGTCACTATATGGCCCGTGATCATGGAAATAATAATTAAGCCATTTATTATCATAGAATAAATTAAAGCTATTAATTAAGTATAAATTATTGAACATTATTAAACAATTGAAATTATTAAATAAAAGTAGGTACGCATTTTGATTATTCCGTGATCTCTATCTGAGTAAAGGCCTCCTCCTCCGCTCTCAGTTCTCGTCGCATAGTCATTATCAAATTTTAAGACAAAAATCGATAGGAACTAAGGTTGTGAGCTCTATTTTTATAAATTAATACTTTAGCAAATTATCTCTCTACAACATAGAACAAAATATTATTGTGCCGACTTCACACAGCGTGGGATAAGAAAGACGATGCAGATACACATAAAAAAAAATAGGCACAAAAATCATGGAGCCTGGTATCTAAAAAAAATAGACACAGAAACTATTGAGCCGGTTATCTGCACATAGAACAAAATAGAGACAGAAACCATTGAGCTGGTATCTAAACAAACGGACAGACGATGTCTGATGACAAAGGATGAGCTGGCCTTGACGTCAGGATTCACGCTCCAACGCGTACTCCTTGGAGCAGCTTTATAGTTTACGACACGTTGATTTTATATAATTTCAATCTAGAATAGGCCGTGGGACCGCGGCCTACGAATATCGACCCCTCCAACTCAACCCGTGGATATCGTAAGAGCCGACTGAGGGAACCTACCAGAGGAAGGGCAGCAGCTTCCTTCTGAGTATTTTTCAACACCAACACTGCGATCACCAATAAGCCTGCCAAGCGTGGTGATTATGGCAAATCCCCCCTACATGGGAGACCATCCACTCGATGGACCGACGACATCGTAGCGATCGCAGGGAGTTGATGGATGGAGGCGGCTCAGGACCGCTATTTGTGGCGTCGTACGGGGGAGGCTTATGTCCAGCAGTGGACGTGTATGCTGATGCTGATGCTGATGATGAATTTAAATCTTTCGAAATCGACATTAGTATTTACTTTGGACTGGAATGGGATTATTTGGATCGAATTTCACTTAGGTAAGTTCATTTTATCGATAAAGTTTTTCAAATTGCTTTAAATAGTTTAGATTTTTTTTCATACAAGTATTAGATATACTGGAGTCTCTGTATGAGTAGATTTTATTCACCAGCAGTAGTTTCATGAAATTCGAATTTATATTTAAGAGGATTATTTTTCCTAGCAATGATACAAAATTGTTTATTGTACTGTATTTGCAGAACAGTTTTACCCACTTTGTAAATAAACATACATAATAACTCATATCATAACCATTGTATGTATCCTCGCATGTAAAATCTAAAAACAAAATGATGTACTAAATACGAACTTTCTCCATCATGTCGTGTCGTGTGGTGTAAGTCGGATGTAACCGTCGATGTGACCGCGTAGGATGCACGGCTCAGTACACACATCCCTCCTTACACTTAACCTTGTTTTATATTATTTTTATGTGTGCTTGCGTGTTTTGACAGTTAGGGGAATAGGAGCTTCGGAACTTTGCATACGTTTTTATAAATAAAAAATCGGATACAATGTATATATCTCTTTGCCATATTTTATAACAGTTAGATAAAATGATGATAAACAAACATACGTACAGACATTTACATTCCACTATACTAATAATATAAAGGTGAAAGTTTGTGCTGCTGTAAAGATGTTTGGCCAAAGACAACGCTAAAATACTGAATGGATCGGGCTGAAACTTTGCACACATAAAGAACTGGACCTGGAATAACACATAGACTAGGTACTTTTTAAACGAAAAGATGCGTCCGAAGCCGTTATAGTACCATTGAGCAGGTCTAATGATGCAGCCGGAGTGAAGCCACAGGAACTATTGTACTCAACGAAACGACGTAATCTCATCGAGTTTGATCAGACATTTCGATAAAAACTTGTTTTGATATTTTTTTCTTTTAAATATTTATATTGTATTGCATTTTAGCAGTATCTAGGAGTTTCAGCTTTGACGAGTAAGCGCTAGTAAACTGTCACGTTCCCGACAACTTTTATGTGTACCTATTGTGATTATGCAAACTCGTACTAGACCCACAGTTTAAGATTATGTACATAATAATATGTTATTCCAACAATAGATCAGCTTTTCAGTTCAACTAAACTACACCCTGTAGTATTGGCGAGAAGAAGTAACAAATATCCGCCTAAACTAACATCCAAATACAAATCAAATCAAAAATTTTATTTCCGTAAATACAATAAATGTACACTTAGAAAAGGTGAAATTGTTAAAATGAAACATTGACATGGAAATGAAGTGATATTTTTGATTTCTGTCGCTTCGATATGCATGCAGACTAAAGTAAAGAAGCGACGAAGAAGCCTTTAACCTGTTAGGTGTAAAAACCTCACTGATACAACCTGCGTGCGTATAAAATGGGATTGAGAATGACGCTTTCTGTCATACTCTCATGCTCAGTTCGAATCTGATCTGAGTGGGACAGCATGAGAGATAACGCCATTTTCAATCGTATTATATAAGCACGAAGGTTATACCATCGCGGTCGGATTGAATGAATAAAATTATACATTCCGAATAAAAGTTCCAGCATACAAGTTCATTGTATTGTACAATACACCAGAGTTATTCATTGTGACGATATCGGGGAGGGCCGGCTGTCCGTCACCCGACTGACGGTTTAACCGACTTTCGCTAAATTAACTTTTATTCAATGCTTTTTTGATTTTGTTTCATATGGATGTTATGTTATATGTTACGGTTGATGGAGGTTTGATGGAATTTTATGTAATAGTAAAATACCCAGAACAACCGGAAAATTAATTGGCAGATCGATCACACATTTGTACCGAGGCGGTAATCGAACCCACAAACTCCCGCGTCGCAGGCGGACCGACCTATAGAC
Source organism: Eupithecia insigniata (assembly GCA_947859395.1). NCBI lineage: Eukaryota > Metazoa > Arthropoda > Insecta > Lepidoptera > Geometridae > Eupithecia > Eupithecia insigniata. The sequence continues at coordinate 498,329 of OX402019.1, forward strand.
ACCTATTTGCCGTAGCGGTCGTGACGTAAGAATCGACCCCTCTGTCTCAGTCTGTGGATGTCGTAAGAGCTGACTATGGAAATCTACCAGAGGAAGTGCAGCAGCTTCGTTCTGAGTATTATTCAACACCGCAACTGCATTCACCAATCCGCATGTCAAGGGCAAACCCCCTTTGTACGAAAATAAAATGCGTTGAATTTACTTTACTATACTACTAGCAACCCGCCCTAGCTTCGCACGGGTAGTAGAGCATATCTCAAGGGGATTAGTAGCGTTTTCGATTAAAGCTCCCAGGCGGCTTGATTTTTCAACCAATTTACAATAAAATTTGATAAATAATAAAGTTAAACCTTCCTCATGAATCATTCTATCGATTGGTGAAAACCGCATGAAAATCCGTTCACTAGTTTTTGAGTTTATAGTAAACAGACAGACGTGGCGCAAGACTTTGTTTTATAATTTGATACCTGTATTGACGTAAATAAAAAGGTATACAGAACCCTACCCGCACATAACTAAATGAGAAATTTTGACAGGAAGAGAGAAATTATTGACTTTACAGAAAAATAGCTAAGAACAAAAATTGTTGCCATGTATGGCATAAATAAAGCGTGTATAAGTACACGTAAACTATTTGCGCCCTCTGCGCCCGCCAAAAGTCCGGTAACGCTGTCATGGCTATCTGCGGTCAACAGCATTATAATCCTTTTGAAAAAAAAAAGAACCATAGACGCTAAATTGTCTGTTGAGACTTTGGTCTGATAATCCTATGTTTAGAGGAGTCATGTTCAACAGTGGACGTAGCTGTGCTGATGAAGAAGCACATATTTTACTTTTCTGTGATGTTTCAAATATCTTCTATTCTATTGTTATAAAGCAAACCAATACAAAACAGACACCTGTTATTCATCAATTACAAACTCCAAGAATTACAGGAACTCGCAACTTCCCTTTCGAATTGAAACTTTGCGTAACTTCTAATGTACTTTACAATTTTCAGAAGTACTTTATTCAGTGGGTACTTTAAAGGTGTTCAGTACGTTGCGATTAACAAGTTGTTCTACATAACAGAGTTTGATGATAAATCTATTGTTCTCTTGCTAATGGTATTATTGTTTGGCAAGTTTTAGCGGAATTAGCGTTATTGCTGGTTTACTTAGTTTAGTTCCGTCAGCGAGTCTAGATGGCGTTGATAAATTTAAATTAATTTGACTGACTTTGTAACTGACTTTCTAGCTTCTTTTGTAAGGTAAAATTGAATAATTTTTATGTGATTTTAGTGTCATAACCAAGATTATATTTTCAAATCTAAATACTTTTTGGGTAAGCGGGGTAATGCGTCCAGCGTCGTGGGTTACTGTACATAATATATTGATCAGTTGAGCTACCTGTAGATTTTAGCTCAATTGTATCAATTGTAAATACTAGTACATTTTTTTTGTAAATATTTATATTTTAAGATAATATCTTATGGAAATCGAAGAATTATTTGGTATTTATTTAAAAAAAAATTGCTAGACTTAGCTGTTCTGTTACTCACCGACTGCTAAAATTATTTTTATTGAAGTATCGCTTATCAAATACAGAAAGCAATATCTTTTTGTCTGCTTATCCACGGATTTTCATAATACAATTTCCGTGTCAGAATCTGATTTGGATCAGAAAAACAACGGTTAATTTAATATTTACCCCGAAAATTTGGGAATGCGTCACAGTGTAGGTAAGCAGCTCAGAAGATAATCTCCAGCTTTACATTCATTCACACAAGTCGATCGCGGAGGTTCACGCGCGAGCGGACGTGAGAAACGCGTTCAATGTGACACAGTTTTACAAAAATCCAATTCCGTATGAACTGGGTGTCTTCAAAAGAAGGGTGAATAGGTATCTTCTAGAACTTTGTCATATTATTATTATTCTGTTTCTCATTTCCATGATCACGGGCCATATAGCGACCCGGTCCCTTGGGAGGCATGCGTGGAGCCGAAGCCAACAGCACAGAGGCCCTTAATGATAATTAATCTAAGGTGAGAGCTGTAGCTCTCGCCTTAGATTGATATCGGGCAACCAAGGATGATGCTCGCTATGTGTACATAGCGAGCATCATCCTTGGTTGCACAATATAGTACACCCTAAGATTATATCTGCCAGGTGTAGAGACTATAGAGGACCTAGGGGCGTTTGGACACGGGGTCGTCTGGCGCCCATTTGGCAGGCTAAGGTTCCCGAGGTGGTTGCGGCGCATGTGTTTCTGGTGCGTCGCGAAGGGGGGTGCACCACACCCCCAGTGAGGGGCCCGATATCGGGCAGCCACGGTGGGTTCGTGGAAGAGAAAACGTTCCCGCGTTCCCACCACAAGTGGCAGAGGCGGAACACCCTGAGGATTTTAGTGGGTTAAAGTCCCACATAATCGTACTGTCTCCCCGTGGCAGTACGATAAGCGTGCGCATATCCCTCAGGATAATAATAAAAAAAAAGGTGTAGAGACTATTGCAAAGAAAAATGAAAGTATCAAAAAAACCATGTTATTGTGATGAATGGATGGACTGAATAATCAGGCTATGGGGGAAACTATGGACTATTTTTATTTTTATCGTAAAAAAAAACATCGTTTGACTACAATCTCACCTGATGGTAAGTGAAGAAAATTTAACTTGTTTCAGTGCTTATTTTGTAAGCCTAAAGAAATAAAGTTATTTAAATCTGAATATGTGGTCGACGATGTATCACGCAGGTCTAAAAGATATAAGGTAAATAGAGAAAATTCACTCTTGTCTTGAAGAAACCCAGGCCGACATCATAAAGATCAGAAAGAATTACCAAATTACTTCATAACAAAACCTTTCACTCCTCCAAACTCCTTTACAATCATACGTTTCACGGCCCCATGACTTCACGAATAACGTACGAAATTACTGTTACTTCGTTATTTCACTGCTATTTCGCTGTGCCGCTGTGAAATTGAATTGCCACAATCATTACGAACGCTCGTATCTTAAGGAGATTACTTACCGGCTTTATTTGTACTGTGTATCTTATGATTTTCAGAATTAAACTTAATAATTGCATTCTGGAAGAGGAGCTTCTTTGGTTTACCTTTGTTAATAGTTTTGTATTTGCTTGTAAGCTAGTTAATTATTCTCGCGTAAGAGTTGGCACCTTCTGTGGTATGAGATGGAGAGAGCGCTGAAAGGAAGCAAGGAAAACGGCGAGGGGAAAACACGATTTATCAGCTGAACAAAAGTAAATCATATTACAGGACGTTATTTACTTAATATCACACGAAAGTATTACCTATGCTTGAGTACAATTCATTAATTTATTTTTTATAATCACTCAGCACTTTGTTCATACTTATAAAAAGTACCTAAGTCTTCAAACTTGGTTTTATTATCTTGTTGCAAAAGCTGCTATTATTGCTTATCACTTTCTCCGCCTTATAAAAAATGACTTGTCTATGAACTTATTTTGCTAGCCAAAAGAAATAAACATTATTGATATCTGATTTCTCCCTTCACGGTGACTAGCCCTTGTGCTGGTACTTTGCATACCTTTAGGAACTATGTTTAAAATTATTGAATATAAAACAAAAATACGATAAAATACACAACGTCTTTCTCATCTCCATCTTTAAAATTACCCCGCAATTAATCCTAAGCTCACCTTTTTTATTTGTCTTGTTCTTGAAATTGTAAACCGCACTTGTGTATAATAGAGGCTGGGCCCCAAGCACCCTCGCGTGGAGACCCACTGAATAGCAAGGGCCCTTTACACCCAGCATAGATATTACGGGTTAAAATGGCCGCCATTTTTTCAGATTTCAAATTCAGAATTCGAGCTAATTGGAGAGCCATTGTGGAGTTCAATATTTTTTTGTATTGTTTTTTTATTGTTCTAAAAATAGGGTTTGTTGTGTATTTTACTGCACAATAGAAATTCTTCAGTCTCTGAAGTATTTCGCTAAGATAGTTGTTGACTGCGGGTAGCTGCAAATATTGATTTTATAAGAAGAAAATAATAAGAAACTGTCTGTTTATTAATAAATCTGTTATTCAATGTTGGTATTTATTTCTTTTGTTGAGTTTTTTTTAATTGATAATAAGATTAGAAGCACTAGTCATCGGAAGTACATTATTTGTCTAAGAAATAACAATACAAAACCTAAAATAAAAATATCTCGCATCAATTTCAAATTAAAGCTTTTCTATTCTTTAGAAAATATTGAAAGATAGCGCGTGATCGTACAGAGTGGAAGAATTTGGAGGAAGGCTTAGACCATTTTTGGATTGGTAATAAAGAACCAAATCTCGACGGAGTTAAGTCGTTTTGTTTAGTAGTTCTTTTGGCCATCTTCTATCTCCATCATCAGACCAGCTCGATGGTTTGAAATAACTATGTTTATAGTATAAAATTTGACTTGTCTAAGTGCTTATTTTGTAAGCCTAAAGAAATAAAGTTATTGATTCTGATTCTGATAATATTGCATTTTCAACAAACTTAAATAAGTATGCCAAAATTTCAGCTCAATCGGATAAGAATAACGTGTCTTAAATTCAGTTTCAAGATTTGTCCCACACATGGGATTCGAGTTTTCGTCAGTTGGGCCATAGGTACATTTTTTTTTCTAAACCGACCAATTATTTCTGCAGTAGGGATACAAAAGTATCCATGGCACAACCAGTTGAGCATAGTAGTTGTGCCGTGTGCGTGTATGTATACTAAATAACTAACAGGGTAAATTAAATAAAAACTTTTAAAAGGGGATTTAAATATACCATTATGGTTCGTATGGCTAAGTACATCCCATTGGCTAAGAATCCTATTTACTCAGACATAGTAGCCATCCCAACCCTTTCCCTAAACAGAGAAATAAAATTAAAAACTGCAACTCTAGTTTGTAAATGAGCTTTTCTGCTGAAAAGGTTTTGTGCCATTCAGGTACAGCCACTCAGCGACCGGAGAGAGAACTAGGAGTTTATTGTCACTGGACGATAAAATAAAAAAGGAAAATATGAAAAGAATACTTTGTTTTGAAGCTTTTATGAGAGACTTTCATAATTATTCCTAAAAGTGGGCACTGACCGGCGTTACAGGACTTAATGTCTCGTGTTACACACACCGCTGTGCGTTCGTGCAGTCAGTGTGGAGAAACACTGTACTCGCAACGAGTAACGAGACGGATTTTAGCAGACGGCGTAACATATTATCATGCTCGCTACGAAAGGTACATTCCGCTCCATAACACCGGATAGTACGTGTGACGTTCTTATTCCCAACGTGTCAGGCATGATAATTCCCAGTGTATCAACTCAATATCGAAAACAAAAGACGAACTACGTAGGTAACTTTTCAGTGTTATCCAACTCGAACATTTTTGTACAATTAAAGATTATTTATCGGGTATTTATCGCGTACCTTTTGTTATATTTTCCCCTACGTTTAAATACATAAATACCCGATAAATAATCTTTAATTATGTCAACAAATCGCGAAAGTTTAAAAAGTTTAATTTTTGTACATTCATAACAATCATAGCAAGCATAACTTCATAAAATGAATGTTTTCAAATGTATAGTTTTTTAAGCGAGTTTTTAGTACTACACTTTGGCATTCATTCGTACCACAGTTTGATGGAATGAAGAAATAACTGTCAAATTGACCAATCACTTTTAAATGCGGACGATACAATAAAAATTTGCTATTTAGCTTGAAATATAACTTGCTGTGTAAACTTGACTCATAATTTTATTAGAAAAGGCAAGTCCAAAGCTAGACACTCCGTGGTTAATACCTTCGTCTATTGTGGGGATGATTATTTACCCCAGAGGGTATATTTTATTTGTTTTGGATTTCGATTCGATAGTTTTTTGTTTTTGATTACCCAGGCCTATTGGGTGTTGTAATGTATGATTGCTTTGCGATTTGGGACCCAATATAGTGCAGAAATAGAGTTTGAATTACTATTTCTAAGTACATAAAGTTAAATTCGTACGAAGACATCAACCTATAAGTTATCAACGAAGTTAACTCAAATTTTATTTATTTTCTTTTCACAATCTCACCTGAAGAGAAAGCGAAAGCTTTTTTCGGTTACTGTTATTTCCAAAAAAATTGAAATCCTCTTGCACCCATTCTATTATTATAAAATCGAAAGTAATTATGTGTGTCTTTTTTTTCTTTTTCACGGCTTCACGGCTGAACTAATCATAAAGAAATTTAGAAATTTGGTATTTATGTAAACTCAGGGACGGACATAGGATACTTTTGATCTCGGACAACGCGTGAGGAGCTGCTTTCGGGAGCTAGTAAAAAATTCCGTATAAGCACTTTATTTTAGCTATATTATACACCCTATAATACCTTAGCGTTATTTATTTTCCCCCACAAAATATTCAAAAAACCTCGCATCCAATCATGCAACTTATTTATAAGGCTACCGAACCTTTTTCATCCCCATTCATACTATTGTTTTCCCTTCACAAAAATCGGGGTAAAATATTATCCAGCCACAATAACGGTGCTTACACAGAATCAGACAGAAAGGGTACAAATGACCCAGCGATTGAGTATTTATAGGAGACTATTCATGGCAGGGGTCATTTAGACCCAGCGGGCACTGGAGGGTTAAGTCATTCTCGAGTGCTAAAAGTTTTACGAACTAGTTATAAAGGTTTTAAGACTGAATGTTTTGTAGGTTAACCCTTTTCGTCAGATTTTTGTATTATCCTGTAGTACGAGCTGCATTGTAAACCGTTTTTGGTGGTTGGCTTTATCATGAATTCATGATAATTCATTCTCAAATAGTGTAAATAATCCTAGACAATCCACACAGCACAGCAACATCAGCCCCAAGCTAAGCAGAGCTTGTTTTATGACTAGATGACTGATATACATACATATGTATAATGTACTTAATACTTGGATATATTTTTTTATTATTCGAAGAATATACCCAGAACACCCAAGAAAAATATTTGCAGATCGTAGAAACATTTCTCCCAAGGCGGAAATCGAACCCGCAGCCTCGTGCGTTGCAATCGGACCTTCGCCCACCGCGCCACATCGGTCGTCATTCACATTTATTTGTGAGTGTATCACTCATTCTATTTTTGCCGCTCATTGGTTGCATTTTGATTAATAATACAAATGAAAATGGACTAATGAACGGCAAAAATAGTATACTCGTAACTTCACGAAAACATCTGAATAGACCAGTAGCAGTGAACTATTATGCTAGTCCAGCTGTGGATCCAGCTATCATCTGATACTACGAACCTTTTTACAATTACAATTAGTCTGTAATATCCCACTGTTGGGCAAAGGCCTCCCCCTGGTCCCTCCATGCATCACGACTTTACTACGATCGCCTGTATTTGAGTTTTTTCAAGAGTGAGATGTACCCTGATGATCATTGTGGAGTGAACTAGCTGTTCTTATTTAGCTGTGTATGGTATGAAGGGTCCGCCTTCGGTGCGTGTTGCTAACGACCACTTCTAAATATTCGCATTTACTTATGGATTAGTAGTCAATGGCATGGTGGAGTGTGGGGAGGTGGTATAAATGTGAAGGTTGAGTCCAACTTATCAACACTACATAGAAATAAATAGGTATGTAAATAAATAATGCAATCCACACAACATAATCTAGCCTCAAGCTAAGCAGAACTGTGTTATAGGTACTAGATGCACTGATATACATTATATAATACTTTACGAAGGCATATATTTTTTTATCATAAAAAAACAATACCCAAACACCCTGAACAAATATTTGCAGATCGTACAAACATTTGTCCCAAGACGGGAATCGAACCTGCAAGCTCTTGCGTCACATGGATTGAAATCGCACGAAACGCGAGTTCATGTCCAAAATAGTGGGTTTTGGATGAAATAATAATTTAAAAAGGTGTACCTATGTACTAACACGGATTGAGTTCTGATATTTCTGTAATTTTTTTGGCGGAAGAACATAGTGAATCTAATTGTTTTTTGGAAGAAACGCTAGAACTCTGTTTAGGAGACCTTGTTTTAAATTTTGCTCATTCCACTCTTATTGTAAGTCATGTTATTTTAGTGCAGAACCCGCAAAAATATGGAAAAATATACCCTTTTTATCTGGGTCAGCCTAACTAAGTAGAAACTGGACCAAGGCTACATGAAGAGTAACGATTTTTTTTATTATTAGGAAAAACGGCTTAGTCCTCTGTTTTTTCTGCACAGCTGCTTTTTTCACAAAACTTGTCCAATTCGTTTTGAAACGACTGGCTATCCTTATTGACTGGCTTTTGGAAGTGAAACGTTAAAACAAACCAAAAGAGCAAAAACCTGCATCAAAACTCCTCGAAGAAACCTAGCATAAGAGGATACAAGTTCAAAACATTTTTATTGCCAGTGCAAAAATCATTTCGTGTGCATGACAGATACCGCTGAATCAAATTCTAGATCTCCGTGACTGCTTCCGTTTCCGTGAACGTACAGCATACACTGTTATGTTGGCACGGTGTGGCGGCCATTTTGTTTTACAGAATCTTCACTGCAATTTGAATATCGGTATGTGATCTATAAATAGATATTTATATTCTGCGATAGTAAACATAAACTTACTTATGGGACCACCAACCCCATTATGATATAAGATAACTTATTACAGCTAGCATTAATAAGACAATAGGTAAGTTATATAACAACAAAATAATTATTTTATCAACTTGGAAGCTGCTGACATACCGTTGACTAAACCCCCTTTATTGGTTAGCCAGTTCAATTCAATTTATTTCCACCGTAGGTATTTCTTAGTATACACTTGATGTCGTTAATTTATAAAATATGACTCTTATACTATTACATTATTATACAATTTGTAACCAAAAAGGAAGCACCATAAGGGATTGTATGTAGAAAGAAAACAGACAGATAGTATTAAGTACACTAAAATTTTATAAGAGTTGGTTGTAAATGGGCTGTACCTATAAGTGTGTGTGTACCAGTGACTTTAATGTGTGGTCTCCATAAGATTGTAGTTTTAGAGTGAACCTTCTGCCAAACTATTACTGTACGGTGCCTGTGCTTTCTGAGTGAACCTTCTGCCAAACTATTATTGTACGGTGCCTGTGCTTTCTTAGAAAACATGTTATCTTTCCTGCAGAACTTCAGAATAAACCCGTAGTTTGATGTTGTTTCAGCTGGTATCGCGGAATCTTATGCGGAACTAACGTAAACTTATTTAAATGAAACTTGGTGAAAATTTAGAATTTCTAAGGTGAAACTAGTTTTTGCCACGTCTACCGACCGCATATTCTCGAGCAGAGGGGTGAGTCCGGTTGAGACTCTGTGCATTAACTGATAGAAATTAAGTTAGCTTTAGTTGTGATACTTAGGTTATCAGGTTTAACACTGAATGAAGTGCATTATTGTTCGAAATAAACATACTTAGCTAGCTATCAAGTTGCAAGGCCCCCCTAAGGGCTCTTAATATCTAGCCCCTAAGTGAAATCTTTAATATATCTCTGTCAGTATTAGGATCGCAAAATAATTACTTGAAATTTTCTAGTGACAATGAGACATAAATAGTGACCTCTTCTTTTTTATAGGTTTTGGTACAGCAGCGCCTCTAACGTGCGTAAATCCCATAGGTAGGTACACAAATTATATGTACGTGACTTTCATCACACACGAGTCTCAATTCTCTTTGACTAAATTAAATTAATTTGTTTCAGATTACTACGATCCATAATTTGTTACTAACATAAGCTCTTAAAGTAAATGTTAGGGAAAGGCATTATTTATTTACTAAATAATGCTGGACAATCCACACAGCTTCAAACCCCAAGCTAAGCAGAGCTTGTGTTATAGGTACTAGATAATTGATATATTTACTACAAATATCTCTAGTAACATATGTAGATATATATTTTTTGTTGTACATAAAACATCCGGAACGAACATCTGTGGATCGTACAAACAATTTTCCCGAGGCGGGAAGCGAACCCGCAACCTTCGGCGTTGCAGGCGGACCGTGCGCTGAAACACGGGAAAAAAGGACGGAACGATCTAATGAGCACTAAAAAACTAAATAGATCCAATGGATCTACCGAGTTTCATCTCTTTAATATCACTGGCAATCATACCTTAGTAAATTAAGGATATCAACAAGATTAATAATATTCCATTATGGATACCATTACCATTTTCATACACGATTATCTCCAAAACCATAACATTAATATCATAAATGCTAAAGTTTGGATGTTTGTTACCTCTACACACCAACTAACAACTGAAGGTATTGAGCTGACATAAATAGAGTACCTGGAATTTTGCATTGTTTAATTTTTTATCCCATAAATCAGTTCACATGGGATATAAACAAACTTTGAACGTTACCGGTACCAGAAACAACGCGTGCGAAGCCGCAGGCAGAAATTAGTTGCAGAATAATATTTTATTGAAATAATAAATGACCGCAGGGAAAGCCGATTCATAAGAAACCCTCCATTCAATGCGGAACATAAATCTACCTACCTAGTAGATACTTGTATCTTTGTACAATCAATCTTCTATTGAAGACCTAGGAATATTCCTTTAGTTGAGTATAGGGAGGAGCAGCTATGTTAGAGTCAAGCATTTTAAGCAAAAAGACCGAAAAACTATTTCAACTTTTTGACAGAATTTTGCATTAAATAGACATTTTTCAATCGACATAATACCTAAAATGATTATTTAACAAAATTGATTCATCATATCAGTCGATCGACGTCCATTGCTGGACATAGGCCTCCCCTAAGGATCCCCACAATAACCGATTTGGCGCTGCCCGCATCCAGCGATTTCCCGTGACTAGGTCGTCGGTCCATCGCGTGATGGGCGTACCCACACTGCGCCTTCCGGTCAGCAAAATTGATTAAGGCAGAGTTTTTATCATACATTGTTTGCCTGCATTTCTCCATATCAAGGCATAAGTGTATTACATTTCTGTGGTCGAAAGTTATCTTAATAACTACATCTAAATCATATTTTCATTATTTTTGAATGATAATAGTTATTTCTTCGGTCTCGGGCAAAACTCCCGAAATTCGGCCACTCTTCCGCGTAACAACTCTTCCTGTGATGGATGAGATTGGCTAAATATTTCTCTGAGGATTCGATGCACCGATAGAGGGCGCACTCATCCTTCTTTCTGATAAATGAATTGAGATCTATCTTTGTTTGGATCACTGATGTATTTGCAATACTTAATTATTCGATTGGCGGCCACTATGCAACGTGAAACGGAGTGTTGACACCATCCACTCGATGGACCGATGACATCATAGCGGTCGCAGGGAGTCGATGGATGGAGAAGCTCAGGATCGCTATTTGTGACATCGTACGGCGGAGGCCTATGTCCAGCTGTGGACGTTTATGGGCTGTTATGATGATGACTTATTCGATGTCAAATTAAATTTATCACGGCCGCGATGTAAGAATCAACCCCTCCAACTCAGCACGTGGATATCGTAAGAGCTGACTAAAGAAAGCTACCAGAGGAAGGGCAACAAATTCCTTCTCGGAATTTTAACACCTCTACTGCGATTGTTCCGCCTGACAAGCGTGGTGATTTTGGCAAACCCCCCTCGATTATGGGTAGCACTTGCAGCAGTGGACGAGAATAATAATGGAATACTTCCGTTTCTAAAAATATACTGCATTTTTATCCTTTTCCTGTCATTCATAATAATACAACGCCATTTTAAATCCCACATAACATGATAAATCTCACTTAAGTCATGGGTACTTGATAAACCTCATAAAAGTTAAATGAATTTTAAAATGAAAACATGAGATCCTCTTAGAGCTGTGTCTGTGTGAGTGTCCTTAAGAACGCACACATGCGCGAGTAAGTGTGAGTAAATGAGAGCTTTTATAAAAGGATTTGAGATAAAATGTTGGTTTTTCATTTTCTGAATCCCAGAAAAGTGCTGTAATTCTGTGAGATGACCAAATACAATTTATTGAACCTAGGTAACACCGCGAGACGCAGCTAGTTGGTAAAAAAAGAATTATCTATATAATTTCTCAAAATGTGGTGTGATCATCAAAAATTATATGTACACAACCAGCAATAAAATGTTTCTCCCCATCCGCTACGTAACCCTAAAAACCATTTAACGAAATCAAAAGTCAATACCATTATGAATACTAAAACGTACGTACAAATGATGAAATATTCGGAGTCCATGTTCCGAATTTGTTCTAATTTGAATGCAAAATGGTACATTTAAATTCAGATACGTGCAAAACGTTCGGTAGATACAGTACAATGCACGGATGGTGGAATAGCACAGTGCGGTCCAGGTGGGAGAAATGTTACGTCATCTAGGGCAGCTACTGTTTCAGAAAAAAGTGGGTTTTACAACATTAGCAATATTTAAATATGGCCAACCCGTCTTGTATAATAATGCCTAAATTTTAATGTCGGTTTTGACCTACGTGCTATTCTACCTAGAGCGATAATACTGTATCGCATATTATATATGTATGTTGTTGGACAACAACATTTGCGGGTAGGCATTTAAACCTAAATATACGATGAAATAACAGTGTGACTAGTAAACTGTGTATTGGTGCCCTTTTAGAGATAGATATTGGTACTATTTGTTTCAACCGCTAACAATGTTTTGTATCTAGACTTAGTATGGTTATTATAATACGTTTATTTATAACTTCATGTCAAATGTGTGGCAACTCGCTGTAACCGCTAACACTAAATAAACTGGTTTAGAGTGTCTTATACATATATAAGAATAGTATAAGTTTTCGATTAATAAAGAAATACAATACAAGCACTTGGCATTCGCTATCGTTCTGGGAAGTGAATAAAGCGTAAGTCTGAATAGGCCATTAAACTCCTTCAAGACAGTTTATGTTATGTGCCATATCGACAACCGCGCTCTATAGGGTGTAGGTTATATCTGAATGTTGTATGATTTTAACAGTTTTAATACAAATTGCTCAAATACTTTTTATTGTTACAGGTATGTTCGTTTGCGGAATACTTAATCAGGTATTTATTGGAAAAATATAAATTACTGAATCAAGTTATCATAAATCTCTATCTTCTTACAAAAAAGCCTAGTCTTTGGACAGGATGATGCCGAGTACATTCTTTTCTTATCGCGATGCGTGATAGAGATGAACTATACCCATACCAAACACTAACAATATACCAAATATACCATACCTATGATCCAAGAAAACAAGGTCTGCTCTTCCGGCAGTGGCTCAAGGTGACGTCACTGTCCAGTTGCCACTTTATTTCAACCAAACGTAGAAGTTTAGAAACAAATATGATAAGGGTCAATTGAAAAATTAATGAAAGAATATTTATTTAATAAAACAATGATGTTTGATAGATCAGTCAGAACAGCGTTAGTTAAATACAAGTCAATGTGATAATCATAAATAATGGGTGAATACAAAACCATATAATTTTATCAGATTTATATTATAAGTAATACAAAGAGTTCGGGGAATTACTATTTTACGGTACTGGTATCACCAGGAAACATATTCGTCTTCTCATTCTCCGATGGCGTCGATGACGTAGCCTTGTGCCACCCACGTGACCATCGTGTCTCGGAAGAGCATACCTTGTTTTCTTTTATCATATTCTTCATCATCATCATCAGCCCATACATATCCACTGCTGGACATAGGCCTCTTATACCATGCCGATACCAAATTCTAAAAGTGGAACATACATCCATTGTCACAAACTTTGACATTTATAATATTAAGTAGGACTTATTTAGTATTTGTAATAATAACTAAGATATTTTTTTCCATCAAACTAGTATTCTAAAATTTAGATTGGTTCGTTCTCGTGAGGTATATACATATATATTGCCTATAACAATGCACCTAACTCGGATCCCCCGGTCGGATTAAAACATGGACTCACGCATTGTTTGTCGCTGTTTCAGAAATGTGCCGTTTGTTTGACGTTTTAGGGTTCCGTAGGTTCCTTTAAACGGATTGTTTCTTTCTACTAACTTTTAACCGACTTCAAAAGGTTCTCAATTGATCTGTATTTTTTTTGTTGTATTTTTGTTACGCGATATCTCCGTCAATTATGGACCGATTTTGAAAATTATTTTACTATTGTATAGAAAATGATCCTGAAATGGTTTCACAATGTTTTATTCCCAGGGGATTACTATTTATCCCGCAAAACTTAAAATAAGTGTAAAAGTAGGAGTACTTGAAGTCGGTTTATCATTTTTGTAAAACACGCCATATTATCATTAATATCGAAGCTAAATGAATGTGGTATATTCAAAGGGTTCGAATCTGCATAGAATAGATTACTAGACTTGACACTTTGATTGTATGAAGAAAAAAAATTATGAGTACGAAGAACAGAAACAAATTAGAAATGGATAGACTCCATGACTGTTCTGCAATTTATCTCTATTTAACATTTAAAGCTTAATTTGAATACGATTTTGATCATTATCATCCAATAATGTTCTCTTATTAGAATTAGAAAAACGATATTTGGAATAATTCTTGAGTAAAGTCTTGCAAAATTCTGGGATCTGGTTAACAAACAATTTGTCCAAAATGTACCTACCGCTTCTATCTGCTATCTAAGAAATTATTCGTTTATCTAAAACTAAAGTTAACGGTATAAGAACTATTTTTAAACTGGTGACATCTCAATATCTAATACCTAATATAACCGCAATACAATGATAGGCACGATAATTCTAACAACCTCTATTTTTCAAAATGTTATATTATGTACGGAACCCACGATTCTAAAACAATAATTTAGCAGCGATGTTTCCAGAATTCCTAACTGTGTTGACAATGGATCGTTGGCCGCGACGGGATTTTGGGATTTTTTCCTATTTACCTCTCGGCCTCGCATACAAACTGTTATATTTCTATGAATATTTCACTTCATTTGCAAATTGGTTTTCAGTACTGCGCTTTCAAATATACATAGACAGATATAAGTACAGAAATGCCAGTTCTCTACCTACTTTATTTTAAATGTTTATTTTGTCTTATGTAACATATCAATTACAATAATACATTTAACGGTCTTAAGTTTATATATATAGATGTGTTATTTATATATGTATATTTTATTAGTATTAGTAAAGACAAAGCAACATCTTCTTAGTCACGTACTACAGAAGGTTAAAAATCAAATAAATAATAACATAGCAGGAAAGTTCAAAAGATAGAAGAGACTCTATCTAGATAGTGCGTCCGGTGCTATTTGCACGGAGTTAATAGATTGTTTTTTTTTAACCTTGACACTTTTGACACGCTCCCTCCGTCAGTATTTTTTTTCATTAAACAAACTATTTCATTCTGTGACGATAATATTTATATATATTTATACTATTTACTATTATCATAAAGATAAAGATCATTTATTTGCATAAACATGTGTAAATATAAGATTTTACAAACAGGTATGCAGGTATCAACATGTTTTACCGATTGCGGTGTACAAATTGTGAGAGACGGGTCATGCAACAGAGACCGTACCTAACTAAAATAATAATTGAGTTATTAGAATTAATGTAAAAAAATATATATATGTAGTATACATATGTAGTATAGTTTGTAGAATACGGCACCAGGTTTTCATTCATGAAAAAACTGAAAAAAGCATCACACAAAAGATTACAACAAAACGCCAGTTTATAGCGAAACGTTCATAAAAGCTTTATTCTAACAAAACTACCAAAACCTTTCACAAAACTAAACGGTGACAATTCCCAGCATTTATAAACCAAACATTCCTGCAAACTGTATTTTTAATACAATACAAAATGCCGTTATGTTGGAAAATACTTTACTAGAATTCAACAGTGAGAAGCAACAAGGAAGCGACCGTGTTTATTTAGTAAGAATATTTTCATGTATTTTGTGGTCTCCACAGGCGAATATGAACGAAGGAGAGAAAATGTGAGAAGGGAGACTTGCCGCTCGCTTTAAGCAAGTCGCTCGATCGTACGGCTTATTGCCGACCATGGACAGCGAGCTTGCTGCTCTGGGTAGCTGTTGCCGTGTGGATAGAGCGTGAACAGCGTGCGTTTAGCACTATTTGACTGCACTGACTTGTTGTACTTTTGTCACAAAGTAAAATCGTCACAAATCTATTTTATTAATTTTGGTTATTGTAAATTCATCACATAGCCTTTACCGTCGAGAGCAGAAAATCAAACAATAAGTAGAATAAAACAAAACAAATGCTTTCACATTCATAGTTAGGATTAAATAAAATTGAAAATAAAAAAGTTATTAATTTCTAATGAGGATTGCATTCGGGAGTGCTATACTTAATGTGTGATAAGTGAATGAAGAAAAATTGCAAATAAACATTCAAATCGCATCCTTGGCGAACAATACAGGCACATGAAACAAATAAACTTTAAAGCTTCAGATTACAGATAAAGATGCATTTTATGACACAATTTTTGCTTCATATTAAATAGCAAGATGCATTTTATGGCACGGTTGCTTCATATTAAATAGCAAGATGCATTTTATAGCAAGGTTACAGTAATGAGCGTTTGGCTGGCCATGATGGTCGCGGCGTTAGAATCGACCTAGGGATGGGCAAATGAAAAAAAAAATATCGATATATATTGTATCGATATTTATTATTAGTATCGATATGCATAGTAAAAATTATCGATATTTTTGGCCATCATAATTGTGCATGCAAAACGGAGCGTGTAGCCGGGCCTTAGATCAATAAAACTACTACTACTAACAACGATACGTACGCTAGTAGAATCTTTGACCCCAAGAAGAAGGAAGGAAGAGCAACAAATCAACAACAACTTTGACACTTACATTCAAACATAGACAATCAGTGCTAACAACACAAAATAAATAGGAATGTGTTGCCCCTTGTTCACATTTATCGATATCAATGAATAAGAAAGATGTCCTACTATAATTGGTAACCGGAAATAGATAATTGTCTACAATTAAAGAATATCGATTTTGATATGAATTTTGATACCTTGCAATAAATATCAAAAATCGATATATCGATTTTAAAAAAAGATATTTTTTACACATCCCTAAATCGACCTCTCCTACTCAGCACGTGTATGTCCTAAGAACCGACTAAGGGGACATAACAAAGGAAGGGCAGCAGCTTCCTTCCGCGTATTATTAACACCTTCACTACGATCACCAACCCAGCTGCCAAACGTGGTGTGTGGTGGTGATGGTGTAGGACAATAAACCTTTGTTTGCGGGAGACAGTGGGCAGGGTCTAAAAGTAGAAGAATGAGAGCTGAAGTGTTTGCCCTAAAAGCAAAGCCATTTGGTTGCTATTCAAACTTATTGCCAAAGATAGTCAACAATCAACGAACAAACACCAAAGAAGTGGCTAGCAAAAATAATTGACAAAACTTTTAAGAAGCTTGTTTCTATATTAAGTCATTCATAGGAGAATATAAAAAAATATATAACGGGATATTAACTAAGATTTGAGTTTCGAGTTCTCCAATATTTCGACAGAGTTACATGCGCCATGAGCACGGAACAAACAAAATCATGGTAAATATCCATATAAATGACTTTAGTATTGTGAATAACCGCGATAGTTACAAAAGTTTTATAATTATTAAAAAATGCCATTCCCACTAAGCGGAAATGTTCATGTATATGATATGACATACAACATAGGATCTATTTATAAATATATTCTAACGAATTCGTCAAACAACCTATTTTAAAACCTAACAACTCGATTTTAAAGCTAAATTTACAATGTACTGTGTTTTACGCCTTTTTAACCCGTGCGACGTAGGTTTCGTGCAAAAGAGACATATTTTATTGAGTCGTTTTTGCATGAGTTTAAGTGTTGTAGGGGGTGTAATGTTTTGTTTTAATGCTTCATGCGTGTAGGGTGTCCAATTAGTTTAATGTGGATGATACAATGCAAAAAGTTACATCATGTTTTTGTACGGTAAGTCGAAAAACTGCGCAAAATCGTTTAGTAGCGTTTTTGATATTTTGTTTTATGGGAGATGTATAGTTTTGAATATTTAATCAATTTATTCTTTTTCCATTAACATTTGAAGAGATTTAATAGAAGGACCATCCAATTTGTACATTTAGGTCTGTAATTTTCCCCAATTTATTATACTTTTCTGAACAAATAAAAACAAAACATTGTCAATCTTCAATGATAAAACCCTGCTAAACAGCGCAAAAGACGCTGAAAAGAAAACCGTTTCTCATCTTAATCAAAAGCAGTTAAAACTCTCAACAAATTCCCAACACTTTGTATGCATAGAAAGCAGTTTTTGTTCGCGAATCTCCTACAGTTTAAGGGTATTGAAAGTCGGTGCCACAGAGTTGTGTCGACACAGATTGGGTGCTTCAAACAAATTTCGACTTAATACCCTGAACTTATTTGAGATTCGCTTTTAGACTCTTTGTTAATGTAAAATTTTTGACTTGTCAAGGATTTCGGCTCGCCACTATACCACGCCAAACCGAAGCTATGTTATTTTATTTGCTATTAGCTGTGCCGGCGACTTCACCCGCGTTGAATGTACCATTTCATGGGTTTAATTTTTTTTGCGCGGAACACTATAATTTTTTCTATAATAAAATTAATTATGTTATTCACTATGACAAAAGCTGTCTGCCAGAGTGAAAGTCCTGTCAGAAAGAGCCGTTTCTGAGATTATCCAAAACAAACAAACATTTGTTCAGACAGCTGCTGGTCAATTCAGATTTGTGAGTTTGACTTACGGAACCCTCGGTGCGCGAGTAGAACTCCCACTTGGTGGTTTTATTTTTTAATTGTATCAAAATACAGGCGATGGGCGGTGATAATATTTTGAGTGATACATTCACGAATACATATTGATTAATACATTTGAATTAGCCAACAACGAGTCAAAAGTGTCCCTTCTGTAGCTCCTACTTTAAAGCTATTTAATCTTTGGCGTTGTAGACAAGGCTTTGAGTCAGAAAGTTCTGATTGTCTGTAAGTGAAGTTTCAATGCAGTTATTGACTGAACCGATGGATTTTAGTTTATTTATTAATAATTGACTGGCATCGTATAAGAAAAGCATGAAATACATTAACAAGCCACCCCTTTTTCTCTTTTTGACAGTAGAAATGTTTTTACTTATTTTAGTTTAAACCCTTAAAGGAACTCTTAGTTGTCTGTCTGTCGCTCAACACCCCTTTTTTAGAAATTCGTCCACTGTTGAACGTACCCCAAACAAGAGGGTTTGGCTATAGTTACCACATTCACAACACTTTTTTTCATTTGTATTTTCGATCTATATCTTTCCATACGATTTTAAGAAAAATAATTGCCTACACATAAAGTTAAACCTGAAAAAAATATTCCTAAAATTATTCAACAAAACCACATGAAAATAAGTAATATTGTTTACTTAGTATGCATCCCTTGATTCATCCCTTAGGGCCCTATCCTAAACAAACACCACTTAAAATAACGTATAAAATTCAACTACCTACTTATCCTCAAAACACCTACATGAAAGCGTTCTGTGACTGACAGACAGCCATACGTATATATATACATACATATATGTACCTACTGGGGACAGTTGGTAAATTCGTTTACATGTATATTTACTAGCTGAGCACTGATTATGAGTATTATTAGTCGTAAAGGCTGTTGATGTATATGATGAAGGGTTACGAGCACAGTTGGAGGAAATCTCTAATCTTAAAGTAATACATAAAAACTATGTGAGCCGTAAAACATATTTTATCGTATAAATTCAAGATGGCCGCTATAAAACGAGAACACGTCCAAATTTGAAAACGCTTTTAAATTTAATGGTATTTAAGTTAACGAGTTATATATATATATCTGAAGCTAGGGTTCTGTACATGGCTTGGCTTACTATATTAAAAGTTAACATATTGAACAAATATTATGCTGACATTTCTTACAAACAAATAGAACTAAAACGTTTTACGCAAAGCTTGTGGCGGGAAATGCTTAAATGGAGCATTTATTTTGTAAACATAAGTTTGGTATGTAATTAGAATACACCAGATCCGCAGAATTTTGAATCCTTAAAACATTTTGTACCGTGCCTGGAATCGAACCCGCAAACTTTTGCGTCTCAGGCGCCACGGAGGACAACAAAATTAAACACGTACCTACCTACGTAGATTCCTAGGTAAAATATTTTAACTGTTATGTTATTCTGTTTTTAATCCATTTAAATAACCTTAAACTCTAAACTCGAGGTTGGTAGTTCTAAAAGTTGGCCAAAGTATGAACAAAATCTTCCAATTCATTTCAACTGAAAATAGAAACGCCGTAGATGCGAAAGTCCAAAACAAATAATAAAATATCGGATAAGCTTCATTGCACACTCGCGTTCTATGCTCCTTTATAAAACATTTTATTACTTTTACACTATAAATTTTTGGGATAGAACTGAAACTCCTTAGAAAACATATGAAGACACTTCTTTGTATCTAAGGAGGCGTTTTTGCTACTAGGTGCCAAGGAAATGCGATAATATTCTATAAAAATGAATTGTTTTCATAACCTAAAAACTTCCCAGAAAATACCGTAAACTTCTCTGTTACACTTTCGTGATGATAAGGAACAAAATGTCTCGGTTTGACGATATTATCGAGACATCATCGCGACGTCTCAGTTTTGTATGGAATTTGCGTAGTTCCATTTCTGCACGATGTACCCAATCCCATAGAATATTGAGAAATCCCGATGAAGTTTCGATACTATCGTCAAACCATAGCGTCAAAACGATCTTAGGGCTCTATACAAAACTAGTATACGATAGCAAGTGGGCAGTGACTAGAAACCGACTCAATATTAACAAAGTCCATATATTTTGAATCGCAATATTAAATTCACTTCTATACACCATTGTGCTTATGTTATGACTTTCTCTGCAAGTTATAGCTAACGTAATGACGCGTTAAACTTTCTGAAGGAACCCTAAAATGGCGTTATGCGAATATTATCTTTATGGTTATGTAGATAAGGGTGGCATTTGTAAATAGTAGTAGTGGATAAAGCTTAGCTTAGTTATAAGTTTTTGGTATTAAAATGTAAGCAGAGTAGGTTTTTGAGAGAGATTTAACAAAATTTGACCCGAAATATACAAGGTAAACTAATGACAAAACTTTGGGGTCAAATGAAAGTTAGTAAACCTAAACATTGACTCATGCAAAAGTCAAAGTTAAAGTGAACAACATATTTTAACCTGAGTAAAATTCGCCACTTAACATATTTGATAATTTTTTTACTTCTGCTTTAAAGACTGCGCAAAAGGAGCGTAATTTTATTTTTGTTTTGTTCACTTTTGTAAACTAAATAGATAATAATAGGATACAAAATTATATTTCCCTTTTTAGAATCAATGCCTATAAATTTAGTCGATTTTCAGGCGGCCAGGTGACCACTCTCCACGGAGACTAGCCAGTTGCGCAGGACTTCATTATAGTGCAAAAGTGTGTGCGCAAACACAGGTGCACTCTCTATTCCCTCAATTTCAAAATCCGATGGGACGGCAGATTCATACCACCAGGGAAAGGTCAGGAACTGGACGAACGGCGTGCTTTCCGTGACACGCGGGTGCTACACCCCACACTTCATGACTCCGGGCTGCTCTGTGAAATGATGAAAACCAATGCTATATATGCTAAAACAACTCTGTCTATCTGGTAACTCGTCACGCCTAAACTGCTTAAGAAGGTTACGAACCTCTCCCAAACGGAAACGGATTTTCCCATGCGGATTAGTTGTTGTTTCACGTAGAATGAAATGGGGCACGCTATGAGTGAGAAAGCGCGTCCAACCATCTAATACGAAGCTGTCATATGGCTGTGTGCGTGTGCTTGGTGTTAGCACCATTTTTAGATATTTTTTCGTACTTTCCGATTAATTAGTAAGCGATTGATTTCATAAATATTTTTGATTATTTATAATGTTGAATATATTTAGGATGTTTGCAGCACGACAGATTTTCTATGATATTATGTTTTTTTAAAAACGAAACCGCTGCAAACATAGCTATTTTTCATCCGATTACGTATGGAAAATTTCAATAAGATCTGGGACATAGTTTCCTAATGAAGCGGAAAGTACGTTTGTATGAAAAAGGCTATCCGTTTCGTTCTTAACAGATATTAATGGAATTGACTTAATGAATAATATCCCGAAAAGCGCGAATGAATCCACAAGCGGAAGCTTGTATAAAATATAATAATATTTTATCTACACCGGATGTACGAGTACCTTTTTCACATCTCTTTATGAATAAATATCGGCTTTATTAAATTATTTTTGATTTACGCGTTTAATACTTACGAGTACGCATAAGGTGATAAAATAAGGAAAAATAAAAATAAATGGGAAATAAAATAAACGGTTTCGGAATCCGGCTCTTTGGGAACCGGTTTTCTACATATTTGCAGGGCGAGAGCTTGCGGTTATTATTTTGCGATATACCATGGAATAAAAAAGGATACGTACTTATAATAGCCACGTCATCGTGGCTTACAAAACTATACTAATTTCGCTGGGCACCTACACCTAGGCGCGAAATCAACTAGGCTAACGGGACTGGCAAGACAAAAAAATTCCTAAATATATAAACTAAAATAGGCATAAGCCCCGCAGTTAATGACTTATAGGGTGGTATGCTGATGACTCAAAAATAAAATGGTCTTGAAAAGCTTCATCGTGCGTCATCAGTGGATATATTCGAATCAAAGAAAAGTCTCATGATTTTTTGTTTGTTCATCGCCATTTCATCATGCGTATGATATATTTCGCATGAATCATTTTATATAAAAATATTTCATACGACAAACGAGAGCATAGTTATAGTCAAAACACCATCCTTTATTCCAACAATAACTGTGACAGCTCTATCAAAAAACGTTCAGTTTTTAATGACGTAACAAAACCACCACTTACCCCTAGACTATGTATTCCGTAGGTTATGACTTCTGTTCGGCATTATAAATTGTTGCTTTTAGTCAAATTAAGTCCTGTACCGAGGCGTAAGCGAGATAGAAGCATACTGAACCTTTAAGGAAGAAAGAGATAACAATTTGACCTTTCACATTTTGGGGTTTATCAGTTATCTGAAAATTGGGGAATATTTTAAGCAGATTTAGAGTTAGGATCCTTTTATTTAGAAAGAAGGTTATAATGTCTATTGGGAAACTTATTTTGATTAAAAATATAAATAGGTAGAAGAATTCGGGGTGTCTAGCTCTAGAGACCCCTTTAGCGCATATGCGAAGATCCGTGAAGAGAAACCGAGTTCGAATCCCTTAATTTTACGCTGTTTTTTTTTTGCGGGATAAATACTTCTTTATGGGATATTTTTTATGAAACCACCTCGGGATTATTTTACACAATAGACGAAGATAAATAATACGTACATATACAGCCGAACAGAGAACCACCTCCTTTTTTCGAAGTCAGTCAAAAAAGTTGCGGCTTTGAGTATATATATATGAAACAGTATCTGATTTATTTTTATAATGTACTAGCTTCTGTCCCAAGTTATTATGCAGTTAGAGGATCAAGATTTTTATGAAAGAAACTTTCTAGGTACAGTCGCGCATAAAACTCGGTTTACGGCGAGAGATATCTTTTTTGTTGTCAACTGTACTATAGACACTACCTTGACACGTACTGCTGCAGGAAGAGAACAGGAAAAGGATCGTAGTTTGTCCTCATCGAAGTTTGTTGCAAATTTTAATTCAGTTACAAAATTACTTTAAATTTGTAACCATCACCAATTTTGTTAGTAATCGTTATTTGTAATTTGGTAACAAACTAAACAATCATTTATTGTATCAAAAACTCGCGTCAGCAATGATCTCACGGTACAGTGGTTTCACACTGCATCTGATCCGAAACCAAGAAAATACCTTTCGAAATGGTAATGAACTGGTAAGTAGTAGATTACTAGTAAAGGATTAATTGTGAATGTAAGCGGGTTAACTACGAACCTAGTTTGTGTTGGAAGAACACCAACGTTTGCCAGTGTGCGCCGCGACGCTGAACGAGCGCGACGCAAACCCTCACCCTGATCAAATCCCTCGTTAACGGATGAAACGTTGGTGTTCTTCCAACACAAACTAGGTTCGTAGTGAACCCGCTTACATTCATAATGAATTCGTCAAATTACGAAAATTTTATAGTTAAATACTGGTAAAGAAATCGGATGATCCGATTTCTTTGCGCCATCCATGAGTCTTCAATTCGGAACAGAATATTATCAGACTAAAGTAGCCGTAGTATACTGATAGATAAACGCCAACGAATGGTGTCCGTTTCGAATCCGAGTTATGCTCAGGCAGGGCTAAACAATGCGAAAACCAAAATCCAAATTTGTTCCGAGTTTATTATATCCACATTTTCACGGATTTAAATCAGATGCAATGCAAAACCGCTAACGCACTAGAAAATGTTGTGGTCACCTTGTTTCTGATTAAATCCGGAGTTTTGTGGTCCAATCAGCGCGCTCGGTATATGCAGATAAATAAATAAATAAATAATGCTGGACAACTCACACACCATCATCCAGCCCCAAGCTAAGCAGAGCTTATGTTATGGGTACTAACTGATGTACATAATATAATAGACTACATAGATAGATATTTTTTATTACACATAGAAACATCCAGAACACCCTGAACAAAATAAATAATAATAAATAAATAAATCATGTTTGACTGCACACAGCATCATCTAGCCCCAAGTTAAGCAGAGCTCGTGTTATGGGTACTAGATGACTGATATAATGATACATAATATAATATATGTATTACATAGATATATATTTTTATTATACATAGAAAATACCCGGAACACCCGAGACAAACATTTGCAGATCGTACCAACATTTGTCCCAGGGCGGGAATCGAACCTGCAACCTCCTGCGTTGCAGGCGGACCTTCGCCCGCAGCGCCACAGAAGTCGTCAGATAAATAAATAATGCTGGAAATTAACTGAATATCATCTAATCCATTAAGCAGAGCTTGTGTTATGTGAACCAGACGAGGATATACTATTTGAATAGGTAAGTAGATAGTTTTATAAATATATATAATAATATAACTACTCCCACTTTTATAACTCATATATTTTATCAACTAATATTATAAATACAAAAGTTTAGATGTTTGTTACCTCTTCCCGCCAAAACAAACGAACTGACCGGGATATAATTTTCATAGATGTAGTTCTAGGCCGGGAATAACATATATATATATACATACACATATACATACATATATATATATATATAACATATATGTATTCTTATATCGGAATAACACGTGATAAGCCGCGGGTAGTAACTTGTATTATAAACGTTTCAATTCGATGTAATATCGGGGTTTGTGGTGAAAAGCAGTTTACTAAGTACGCTCCAGTGAGTGCCTCAGGATTGTGAATTTACTTAATACAAGCGAGGTAGGTAAATATTGAGTTAGATAGGAATTTTGTTTGTTTGTTAAGTGCTTCCACCGAGTCAGCTAATAGGTTATTTCATAATTTATCCTATATCATGTTAATTTTCTAGACTATACATCATCGACTACATCGTCATAGTCATATATTTGTTTGCAAGTAACCTAAGTACCTATGTGCATACAAAATAAGGTCTTAATATGTTCATTATGTTCTACCACGATAAGTTGGCATGCAAAAATTTAAATTAAACACAAGTAATATATTGAAGAAAAAAGAAACGAAAAAGAAAACAAAAGACGACCTTAGACTATTTTTATTATTAATAAGTAATTACATGTAATTTCCCAGAAGGTTCATAATTTGGGTCAGCTTTTTTTACAGTTGTCAAAATATTCATCGTGACTATCCATCAGGTGAGATTATGGTCAAACGAATATCTATATACTATATAAAACATACATATTAATTCTTAGTAAACCACAGACACGGAACAAATACTTGTAGATCATGGAAATATTTCTTCAGCGTGCGAAGGAAATCGAAGCTGCAACCTTCTGAGTTCCTCTACCACTACGCCATGTCAATGTTATCGCCAAAATTACACTATGACTTAGTTATTTAAACTCGTAAGGAATGTGAATTTGATGAAAAAAAAAACCGTTTTGTGAAACTTAGATATTAACTGATATACACAGTTTTTGAAAGTTTTTCGAGTAGAATAGTGATTTTTCGGGAACAAAACTTGTATGGGACTAACTTGGGATTATTTTCTTTGCAAAAATCAGAGGATCATCATAATTGGTTAACCATTGTGGATAGCCGAGTCTTCAGCCATGACGGCGGCTATTTTCAATTGTGACTAGTCATATAAAGATAAATAATCAATAAAACCAAGTGAGAACCAACTAGCACACCGAGGGTTCTGTACCACTGAACATATGTAAGCAAAGGAAAACCTAAAAGACGGATTTTTGATGGATCCTAAAAAAGCAAAAAGCGAACATAACGCGGTCACCCATCCATGTACTGACCGCGCAACGTTACTTTACTTCGGTAATCGATACTCAACGAGAAATGGACTTTAGCCCTATTGTTTATTAAATTTATTTTATTTTAGTGGCAAAAGAAATGCGCTCTCTGTAAACATTTCAAATGTCTAACTCTTATGGTTCTTGATATACAGCCCACTGACAGACGGACAGCGGTTGTTTAGTAATAGGTTTCCATTTTCACCCTTTGGGTACGGAATCATAAAAATATACAGCGAATCGAGAACAATCGAGAGCAAACTCCTTTAAAAGTCTTTTCAAAAAATTTGAATAATAGCGTAAATCTCTACGGCGTAGGCGTCTACGGCGTAGCACTGCTACGTCGTTGACATTGCTACGCCTACGGTGCGCGGTGCTGTTGATTGAATTGGAATGACAAATGTCAAATACAGACCATTTGACATTTGGACGTTTCGAGAATTGAGGGTGTTTTACAGCTTTCTGCTATATGCGTGCTATGCAAATTAACTCTACACAAGGAACTCGCAGAAACAATCCGTAACTCAAGCGGGTTACTGCGACAAATCAGTGTATGAATATTGTTGGCAGCCAACAGTGTTATGTAACAGCACTATTGAAATACATGCCGATAATTTATCCGACACCATTGTCGTTCCAATAAAACTGTCTGTTTGACCTAATGTAAACCCGCTTATCCTACTAATATTATAAATGTCAAAGTTTGTGATGTATGGATGTTTATTCCTCTTCCAAGCAAAAACTACGAAAGCGATTATATATTCATCACCCAGAATAACTTATTATGTTAATCCAGGTCCCAAACGATACCCATACCAAATTTCAGCTCAATTGGTTCGTGTAGGCTGTATGTAGGTGTATCATTTATCACGGTAAAACGCGGCCGAAGGCGCGGGTAGCAGCTAGTCAGAAATAAATAAAACTAATATGAGTGACAGCAATAGAAAAACACCAATAATTGAAATAAATTATATCCCTTACTCCTTTTATTCCCCAGAAATTACTCGTAACGTAATCGTATAAAACCCGATCTGAATAAATATAATCTGAGAATAATGCATCATCGTTACAAACGTAATAAGAAACGTGATAAATCAGCTTCGCTCGTGAAACGTCAATTCACGTTAACGTTTACGTGATATTGCTTTATCATTATTGAGAAATTTAGCTTTTATTTGTATTTGAGATGATTTATATCATATCTAGTACATTTAACATGTAATTACTCACATAGATATACATAATAAAATAAAGGGTATTATTTACCTAAAAGATAATGAGTTGATATTCTTTTGTTGAGGAAAATCTTGTATTAAAACTGTGATTGGACAAAGTAAAGAATATTTTAAAATGAATAAAGAATAATAATAAATCATGATGGATAATTCACACAGCATCATCTAGCCCCAATCTAAGCAGAGCTTGTGTTAGGGGTACTAGATGACTGACATAAATAATATATACATATACCTATACTATTACAATACATTACATAGATAGATATTTTTTATGGTACATAGATAATACCCAGAACAGATATTTGCAGACAACATTTATCCGACGGCGGAATCGAACCCGCAACCTCCTGCGTCGCAGGCGGACCTTTGCCTGCCGCGCCAGATCGGTCATCAAAATTGACTCTTTCGGTTTAGTTGATTACTCCCTTTTAAGGTTTTTTGTTATTATAGTGCTTATGCCGGCACTTGGGGTAATCTTAAAGAATTTTAATAATATCCCAAAAATTTACGACACCGGCGGGACTTGAACCCGCGACCGTCCCCTGAATACGGGGATGCGCTATCCAACTGCGCCACGGAGGCAAGTACCCAACCTGTTGAAAATCTTTGGGACTTACGGACTATAGCGCCGTTAGCTCCACCTACAGGGGAAACATTGAAGTTATCCAAACCTGCTCAAAGTCTAAAGTTACATTTAGATCATTTGATGAGATTATTGTTTTTTTAGCTTAATTTACCGATAATACCGTTTATTTCTACTTCTTCTTTCGTCTTGCTTACTCATCAGCAGATCTACTGCTGAACACCTTGTACTCAATCTAAATAATGTAATTAAGATTTCTGTACTTGTACTCCTGTAACAATCTCGGTTTCAGGATAATCACATGGCAGGCCGATCGGTGATGGCAGCTAAGAGGTTAAAAGTACACAGAAGGAAACTTAAAGAAGGAAAGAATAAAGAAAGAAAATTATTTATTAGATATTCGCAACAAAAATAAACTGCTGCCTTTCCTCTGGTTGGCTTGGACTGCCAACCAGAGGAAGGGCAGCAGTTTTTTCTTCTAACGACCTCAATACAAACGCCGAAAGAACCGGTAACGGTCATAAAATTTGGTCATCAGTTTTGAAAAACCTTTAACTGAAGGCTCAACATCCATGCCGATTAATATAAATCTTTATCAAAGCAACATAGATATTAATTTGTCTTACAGATGAACAAACGTAATGCCTAGTAGCAAAGTTAAACTCAAATAATTACAATTTACACAGAGATTTATAATATTTACCTCGGGGGTTCAAGGAGGTCTACCCCCTGTCGGCTTAGTTCAAAGAGATCGGCGTCTGTTTGTGGTTTCAGATTAGCTTGTGCTAATATTTTGTCGTTGTTTTGTAGATACTTCTGCTTATATAATATAACGGCTTACGAATACAAAACGATTCGTTAAATGTTTTCAGCTGACGAATCTAGAATAATCAACTCTGCCAGTCACATTTTCACGATTAAACAGCTGAACAAATCGTTATGAAATTTTGTAAGAAAATAGATGGTATTTCAGATCATAGCTTAAATTTTGAATGATCTAGGTAGAGGTAAAATAGTTTATCTAAGATTTCCGCGTGCGAAGCGTATAACACTACTATTTATTGTAATTTGCTTTAGCCTGAACTATTCCATTGCTGGGCAAAGACGTTTCAGTTGTATATGAGTTTTTGAAAACAGATAATGCTCAGCCAATTTTGTCGTTTAAAAAAGCACCTGTAAAAGTATGCTTTTGCAGGTGCTTTTTTGCGACAAAAGTTTCTGACTCGAAATATAATTTTACGCTCACTAACTTTAGGCGACAAAGAAAGTTTAGTGCCAATTTTAAGTTTCTTCTGTTTTAAGATAGTGAGTTACTTTCTTACCCTAATTTATGTTTGAATTAGAGGTCCGATTCCTAGCAGTTTCGGTCAGAAGAATTTATAAAGTTAGATCATAGTGTAAATATAGAATAGCTACTTCAAATTAGTCAACTACATCAAACGCAGTTGTAAAAAAATACGTTGCTTTCTAAAAATAATAAGTTATCTGGTTGAAACATTTATTTGCTGTGTCTTTGAGTAATGTAATACTAGCTCTAAATTTGTTTATATTCTTTTATTGTTATTTTCTTTCTTATTAAAGTTATGTTTTTACTTGTGTAAAGTATAGATAAATTTTGAAAAGCTATGTTGTTTTTGTTGTTGAACGGTGACTCTATTGAGCGTCTTGTCGTGCAAAGCAGAGTTGAGGGCACTAGACCGCGCGGAAGATGTCCCATGCGATGGACCGACCAGATTAAATCCGCAGTGGGCGATCCCTTACATGAGTGCAGTAGGCACACAAAAAATAGAGAAGGATGGCGAGGCATCGTGAGGCGAATTACAACAGCCACCCAACCAGAGTAAATATGATGGCCACGACCGCTCTGACAAGAGTCTAACGAAGAAGAAGATGTTGTTTTATTTCTATATTCGTTTACAATTTTATGAAAACAAAAGACAATCGCGTGTGTGTTTATCACTTTATAAGTCAAATTATAATATCTTTAAAGGAATGAAAGTTTTTGTCAGTGAGGCATAAAGAGTGCGTCTAGTAATTCTAGACGAAATAAATGCGATATTCCTGGCGTCGTTTGGGGGAGGCCTATGTTCAGCAGTGGACGTATACGGGCTGGTGATGATAAATGCGATCGTCGTTTTCTTTAAAAGTATACCAAGTATAACAGTTTTCAAAGAAAGGTAACTTGAACTTTGAAAAGTCGTGAAGTTTAAATCGATCCCGGATCGAGAAGTCACCAACATACCACATTTATTTGAAAGAACTTATGTTTCCTTACTATGTAGGTTATCACTATTATGTTAGGTTTCCTAGGTTGGTGATACTCGCACGAGTTACATTCTTCAGTAGTTTTCATTATTTATTTAAGATTTATACTAAACTTATACTTGTTTATTACATTGACACTACTAACCAAACATTCCAAGGATTTTCCTCGACACCATTGCTAAAGTGTAACTTCAAAGTACTTGACGTAAGTTTTAAATGTTCATTTAATTTCATAAAGTTTCCGCTAAGGCCCGGTGTAGACGGACTATTTCAGTAGGGGCCACTACGACGTTTCATTAGACCAGACGATCTACTGCTACAACTGAAGTAATTATTTCTGGAAATAGGATTCTTTCGAATATAGGAAATACGATGGAAGGAAAAGGAAGTACGATGTTTTTCCTCTCCCCTCTTATACCGGTAGAAGTGACTTGGTGTCACGCTGACTATAAATAGTCATAACAGGTCGCTCGTATACTCCAGGCCTTCCACCAAGTACGATAGAGAGAAACTCGAATACGCTGAATTCTTATATTCCAGCAGTTTTCAATATAAACTTGAATTAGATTCTGCAAGTCCCGGCTTGCAGTTTCATTCTGAGTCTTGAAGGTGTAAGAGTTGACGTTTACTAAACTACAATACTCAACTATAGGTATGTAAATTGAGTTATTCTCAACGTCTCACGAAAAGTATGTTATTAAAATAGACATAAGATACTAAGCATTACAATTCAATTCAGTACAATTCAATAAAAAAGGTACATTTTATCACTTTTTATCCTGGTAAAACATCAAACAGCGGTGTAAGGTCGGCGTCGAAACTTAAACATTGTTTACGTCGTTACGTAAATTAATAAAGAAAAACCGCGTAAATCACTTCGCAAGCACTGATAACTGCATCAAGATCATTCAAGGTGTTATCGCAGATATCAACAACACATCTATCTAGGAACCAAGGATTTTATATTCTAACGTCCTAGGAACAGTAGCGTGAGTCTGGCTGGAATTTGGTATCGAGACGTGATCTAGACGTCTCCTTTTTCCATACAATTTGGTACAGCGCCTCTATCGTGCGTACGTGGAACTACGCTTTTGATCGCTTCACGTTACTAACGTGAGGAGACGTCCAAATCTCTAGGAAAATGACAGAATTGCGAGTCCGAATGATGCTGACGTTACTAACGTAAAGATACTTATTTATATTTAAATAGTATAAAACCGTTTAGAAGTATAAATAATATCTCAAAATGCTTATCATATTTTTAGTAGCAAGAATTGACGTGTAAATATTTTTTCTCTATGATCAATCACAAAATAATATTTTGTAAAATGTTGCATTTTTCATAGTAAAAATGAGAAAATAAATTACTACGCTTGATTTCAAATGTAGATTTAGTATAATTTATTATCTTTTTTATTTTTGCATTATTTTAACGCTGCTTGTTTTCTAAGAATTACCTTATTTTAGAGTTTGTTGAATTAGCTTTAAAATAATTCGTAGATGCTACAATCTTACATGTTGGATCCTCCACACATGATCCATGCCTGCCTTCATTACAATAGACTGTATTATTACTTAGATTTTTATTTTTGTCGTTTTATCAGTAGCTAAAACACATTTTTTAAGAATTCTTAGGTTACTACATTGGTACCTAAACAAATACCTACACCACCTACATGTGACCCATGCTTAGTGATAAATCGATTTGTGGTATGTACCTTACTTTTGTCGGAGTGTTATAAAGTGATAAATAATACGTAAGCACGTAAAATAAGGCGTAAATAATATTTTTGAAGGATCGCGACTCTAACGCCATCTATTAGTAATGCAACTACAACTACCCTAGGTTCATAGACAGTGAAGTTCTTTATTTTACCCAAAAATGGCGCTAAAATCGCTTATTTATTTTGTTATTATAACATGTAGAAAACCCGATATAATAAAAAAACTAAGAATTTATAGGCAACTCATTTTGTTATACAATAAAATAAGCAAATAAATGTCTTATTCCAGCCTTTGAGTCGTCACGTGGTAAACATCAGTGGTTCGTAAATGAGGTGCGTTTCAGATATGAACCTTTTCCTTACGTCTCTGCTCGATAGCTACTCGACACGATAGCTACCGGACTACCAACAGTCGAGACGTGATCGTGGCGTCGACGCCACGATCACGCCTTGCCAGACTTGCCCCTCTGAAACTGAATAATCAATGTTCAATGTTTCTTGGTTTAATGGCTCTGCGTCTGATCGACACAATTTTGCCAGTGTCCGTACTGCTAAGGTCATAAACCTTAGTGATATATAAAAAAATTTAATATTTTAAAAATAAATCGAAAAGATTAAAGAAGAATTTAGACAATAAAGATACCAGAGTGATCTAATGAGCATGATTATGGAAGAAACAAAATAAACAACCAAAACGGGTAAAGAATAATAACTGAATAATCGGCAGAAAAATCTTTCGGAGTGTTGAGGTTTGGATTTCACACTTGACCTGATATTCACAACATTGACATTCGTAAACAACTTGACATTGATAAAAACAAACTAGAAATAGATTTTTCGTTCGTCCAAAACAAAGCGGCGACGCGACGTGCTGTAAGCTGTCAAAGTACTGACAGATAAAAGAGATGTTTCAATCTGAGTGTTGCCTTATGTAAATTTGTATACAATAATGTTGTGTTTATTTATTAAAAAGGAAGTAAGTTATTTTAGCATTGTTTACCTTTTTCTTTTCTGTAGCTTTGTAGAGTGTTTGGTTGTTCACAATCAATGGTTTTTTCTTTATTGTAAATACTAATGCTATAAAAGTTCAATTCATAAATTAATGTGCAATCCAATATAAAGCTTGCGATGCTATCATGAGACAGATACTGGCAGAATTAACCCCCTAGAAATGTGAAATTCAAATTTACCGCGGGAGAAACCGCGGGGAATAGCTAGTTATTAATAAGATGATTTTTGCTACCCATTTTATAATTATTAACGCTTTCTGATGTGTAAGCGATAATTATGATAATTATGCACCAATGCTAGCTTTATGTGCTTCTAATTTGACAGGATTTGAACCAAAACAATGCCCTGCGGCGCGGCAGTTGAAATATACAAGTTAGAATTACTTTTTCAGTCGAGTCATTTTAGAACATTTCGTTATCTTATCATACAAAACCCCACTCAAGAAAATAAAACCCTAAAAACTCGCGAAAATAAATGTACCGTAGCAAGAAACAGCCCTGCACAGCAATAAAGGGTGTGCTGTTATTTCTAGAACAGCCTTTATTACTATACAGGGTGATATTTTTATTGCTATACAGAATTAAAAGGCATCACTCTTGCAGTAAACAAACCATACCGGAGTACAAATAAAACGTTTCATTGTCTTTTTGTTGAGCTCGAAATTAAGTTACTTAAATTCGCATATTTTTGTAACAAAATTACTATTTTACGTGGTAGTATAGAATTAAAATAGCGCCCTTAAACATCCCCCGTGGTAAGGTGTGTTATTTTACCCATAAACTAAAATTTCGTTCAGGTGAAATTTAATTTGGTAAAAATATATGTAAATGTGAAAATTTCATAAATGTTTGAAACC
Organism: Eupithecia insigniata; assembly: GCA_947859395.1. Lineage (NCBI taxonomy): Eukaryota > Metazoa > Arthropoda > Insecta > Lepidoptera > Geometridae > Eupithecia > Eupithecia insigniata. The sequence goes on from OX402019.1 coordinate 532,529, forward strand.
TCTTCAGGCCAAAACTACTGAACAAACCGGTTTGGAATTTTTCATAGAGGTAGTTCGTCGATTACCAACTATCGCTCAATTTGGTCCCTCTAAAGTCTGGCCAAAATCGAACCCAACCATCTCCCTATCGCTTTTAGGGACCGGATTCGCCACCGCTACCGCTAAGGAATGGAACTCGCTGCCTGCTTCAGTTTTTCCGGTGAATTACAATCTGGGTCTCTTCAAGACAAGAGTGAACATGTGTCTTCTAGGCGTTCGTGATACAACGTCGGCCACATCATCACTTTCCATCAGGTGAGATAGTGGACAAACGAAGGTCTATAAACTAAAAAAAAATGCGGCGACGACGGTTGGGAAATTACGATATTTATTTCTCACAGTGCCAACCTTCGCGTCACCGATTACTAGGGGATCTCAGTCCAACCGTCCCCATAGTGGTACAGGATTGGTTGACGGTTGGTAATAATCCTTTAGATAAACAAACCTTTTGAACTTTTATATTTTTAATGTCTCCGCATTACCGATCAATTGTATGAAAAACAACTTACAAAACCTACGCCAAAGAGATTTAAATGGAAAAACACGCGCCAGCTTAAAAAACCTTTTACTGAACGAATTTCATATTTACGTCATACGCCATACTATTAATAGTAATTTTTATAATAACTTCAGAACCGTAACTCGCCCGTCAAAATTTGTAGCATAAAAATATGACTTAAACCGACACGTGTTTCAGGTTTTTTGAAATTCACACAAGGTCAATGGTGTGGAGTCAAAGTTAGGCGACTCACTGACATATAAAAATGACTTTTGAACGCATTTTAACTACCTTAGAATGAGAATTTCAAAAAATCCGTTCTTAGTGGGTGCCTAAGTCCTAAAAGAAACCTCCATGCAAAATTTCAGTCTAGTAGCTCTTGTAGTTCCTGCGATTTCATGATATTATCACGTAGGCGAGGATGAAATCGCGGGCGGGTCAGCTAGTTTTGTATAATGATGAAAAATAACCGACCATTTGTGGGTCAATATGACGTTTTTAAGCCTAGTATGTTTAGCAGAACAAAACTGGATTCACAAACAAAATAGCTGCCAAACCATAACCATACCACATCAAGATCGCTGCCAACCAACCATTCCGTATAGCATTAATGTTAAGTTTTATATCCGGTGCTTTCAACTCATAACCTTTGAAAAACTTAAAAATATTTTAAAGAATGTTTTATTAAATTGCACCCACGGTGGCCAGGATTAACGAGACTACCCATGTGCGTAGGACATTATAGTGCGCAAGTGTCTGCGCAAACACAGGTGCACTCTGTATTCCTCACTCTTATAATCCGATGGGATGGCAGACTGACACGACCGAGAAGAGTCCAGGTGCAGAAAAAAACTAGCTGATTGTGCTTTCCGAGGCACGAGTGTAATACCTCCGACTTTGTGACTCCCTCCGTGCTGCTACTTCACTTATTTATTTACTTATTTTTCTTCACTACCAATTGTTTGGATATGGATTCTTCGTATCTTATCTTTTGCTATGTTTTCATTATAGAAACTTCCATTTGGTTCGGGATCTGCAAAGTTTTCAAATAAAATTTGAGCTTATCAAAACAATAGTACACCTGAGGTTTTTAAATTTTTTGTTCCTTCAGCTTGGCTCACGACGTCTCTTATGATTCTAAAAGAATCATCCTGTATATTAAACTAAGGCAAGATCCTAAAACCCATGATATTTTCCTTATTTCTTATATATAAAGCCACTTAATTACACAAGTAAAATTGAATTTGAGCCTTCAACTTCCAATAGCCATCAAATTACCACAGCAGGTAAACTAGGCTACACTTAGACCTTGTTTAGCAATGATGCCTAAACACGACTTAATTTAAAGGGGTGTAAGGGGAGGGGAGAGGGGGGCGATAAATCGTACCTTGGGACTGATTTGCGAGTTTCCGCTCTTGTAGTTTGGGTGAGTTATAGGCGGTAGCGATTTCTTGGAGTGGAAAAAGTTATTTGAAAAGACAGAAATTTCGATATTTTTAAAGAAATTTTTTATGTCAGATATAAATAGATAGTTGGTATACGTTTAGTAAAGGTGTAGAAGATTTAAAACTATAGTTCCTTAAACAAAAATTCAAGCAACAACCTAACAAACAAGTAATGTTTCTATACCGTTCCTTAACAGAGCGGTGTGGAAACATTACTTGATTTTAACATTTTTGTCAACATTTTAATCTTCTCCTCGCTTCTACCATGCCGAATATACGTAATAACTAGAAGTTTTCCCCTAACAATATCGTCACGAGAAATGTAGTTTGAAGTCTAGTCTACTCTAGTCTAGTCTAGAGCACTCAAGTCTACGAAGGAAAACAAATGGGAAGTTTGTTGTATCATCATCATCATCATATCAACCCATACCCGTCTACTGTTGGACAAAGGCCTCCCCCATACGACGCCACAAATAGCGGTCCTAAGCCGCCTCCATCCATCGACTCCCTGCGACCGCTACTATGTCGTTGGTCTATTGAGTGGATGGTCTCCCATTTCACCATACTAAAATTTCAATCAAGATCATAAAACAAATCGCTTCCGCTTATCCCTAACACCAAACCCAAACTACTAAGGGCTTGGTTAATTGAAGAATTATAGCTACCCTCTTCCAATTTGATAACAACACGAGAGGGATTATATACCTTATTTCCTTTATCCTAAAGTCTTATACACAGGGTCACCACATATGTTATATGTCGAGATCTACTCGATGAAATGTAGTGAAAGGTCAATAGTTTCGTATATTGGCACTTGTTAACATGAATGTACAGATTTGTTTTCTTAGAAATATAAAAATCTAGCTGCTGCTCGCGCCTTCGCCCGCGTTTTATCGGGATAAAAAATAGCCTATATATTATTCCAGGTCACAAACTAAAGCCGTACCAAATTTCAGCCTAATCGGTTCAGTAGTTTTTGCGTGAAAGAGTAACAAATATCCATACATCCATCCTTACAAACTTTGACATTTATAGTATTAGTACGAGTAGGATATCAAATATGTATATCATCTGATCACTTTACACAACGGATAGAGGTAAATTTTTGTTACTTCTTCATGCCAATACTACACGTACAGAACAATTAATTTTACATATTATTGATTAAACAAACAATAAATAAATAATACCTACCAGAGGAAGGGCAGCAGATTCCTTCTGAGTATTTATAAACACCAACACTGCGATCACCAATCCGCCTGCCACGCGTGGTGATTATGGCAAATCCCACCCTATATGGGAGACCATCCACTCGATGGACCGACGACATCGTAGCGGTCGCAGGGAGTCGATGGATGGAGGCGGCTCAGGACCGCTATTTGTGGCGTCGTACGGGGGAGGGGTCCAGCAGTGGACGTGTATGGGCTGATGATGATGATGATGATGAAATAAATAATATAAATAAATAATACAGTTTTGAATCTGGTTTAATCATAACAATGAAGAAGATCAATCAAGCTGAGTATTAACGAGCATAAATTCCTAAGAGATAATGGTATGAGAATCATTTACGAATACATCTGAACGACTATTTGATTGATCAGCTAGGAAAAAACCTCTCCCATTATAATATTCGGAGAGAACCAAATCTAAATTAAGGGTTAAAGTGCGCCAAGTTAAAAAAAAAAAACATCTTAGCTATAAAAAATATTTCAATATAACTGAGTCACAGAAAACTTTACGGGTTTATTTTTATCTGTCACATCATATATATCGCATAAAATTATTATCTTCCATACATATTAGATATAACGTAGCGTTCTAGAAAAAAAGACAATTTCAAGATATAACAGAATCAAGATAGGAATCCCAGAGGTCTGGAGGAACGAATAAAGGTGACAACCAAAACGTTATTGCAAAGGACGCGTCCTAGACTGTATTAAAGGTAAGATAAAATTACACAAAGCGTAAAAAAATTATAATTCATTATTTACGTTACTACATTTATTGTTTGATGTTTTCAACTTAGCAATATAAATATATAGGATCTTTTCTGCAATTTGTTTTAGGCGCCTAGAGGGTCGTGACGTGTTTATTGCGGCCAGCTTCGTCCCACCAGTGGACCAAAGTCAAAGTCAAAGTCAAAAATTCTCTATTTCCGTAAATACAATAAATGTACACTTAGAACAGGTCAAATTCTTAAAATTAAACACTGATTTGGAAATAAAGTGATATTTTGATTTCGGTCGCTTCGGTATGTAGACTAAAGTAAAGAAACGACGAAGAAACCTTTAGCCTGTTAGGTGTTATTTTTAGAGTAATTTTTCGAGTTGGAGCAAAATCCGTCCCAAGCTTTTTTATCTTCTAGATAGTCTGAAATTTTGTAATAAGCCTTTTTACAAAGGATATGTTTGACAATTTGTTTGAATTTATTTATAGAAAGTTTTTGCAACTCGCTAGGGGTTTTGTTGTAGAAGCGTATACATTGCCCTCTAAAAGATACATTAACCTTGTGTAACCTAGTTTTGGGCACAGCGAGTTTATTCTTATTTCTAGTATTTACATTATGTATGTCGCAATTTTTAGGGAACCGATCGATATTTTTATGAGTGTACAATAAGTTTTCATAAATATATTGACATGGTACTGTCATTATATTTATTTCTTTGAATTTATCACGTAGGGATTCTCTAGGACCCATGTTATAGATTGCACGAACAGCCCTCTTCTGCAGCACAAATACGGTGTTAATATCTGCAGCGTTCCCCCACAGCAATATACCATACGACATAATACTATGGAAGTAGCTGAAATAGACCAGTCTGGAAGTATCAACGTCTGTAAGATGACGGATTTTTTTTACTGCATACGCTGCAGAACTAAGTCTCTTCGATAGCTTATCTATGTGTGGGCCCCATTGAAGTTTACTATCTAAGGTTATTCCTAAGAATACGGTAGTGTCTACAATTTCTAACGTTTCTCCTTTTACGTTTACATCAGCCTTAACTTGTTTTACATTTGGTAGAATAAATCTAAGACATTTAGTTTTAGTTTCGTTAAGCAAAAGATTATTAACACCAAACCAGTGGACTACTTTTGATATTGCATTGTTTACCTCGTCAAAATTTGTGTTTTGTCTAATCATCTTAAAAATTAAAGAAGTATCATCAGCAAACAATACAATCTCGTGAATATTTTTAACGAGAAGAGGCAGGTCGTTAATATAAACCAAAAATAGGAAAGGACCGAGGATTGATCCCTGCGGTACACCCATTGTAACTACAGATCCCGAAGACCGTTTCCCATTTACGTCAACTCTTTGTATCCTGTCACTCAAGTAAGAAGAAAGAAGATCCAAAGAGTTGTACTTTATTCCATAGTGATGTAATTTCCTGATTAATGTTCCATGGTGTACACAATCAAATGCTTTTGACAAGTCACAAAAAACGCCTAAAGCATCTTGCGACTTCTCCCAAGCATCGAAAATATGCGATACCAACTCTACACCGGCATCAGTGGTTGACCTGCCGCGAGTAAACCCGAATTGCTTACAATGTAGCAGGTCATTGCCATTGAAATGCCTAAGCAATTGATGTAATATAAGTTTTTCAAAAACTTTGCTGAATGTAGGCAGTACTGATATCGGTCTAAAGTTAGTGGGGTCAGACCTACTACCCGATTTAAACAGTGGTATTATTTTACTATGTTTCATCAGATCAGGAAAAACGCCACAATCAATAGATTCATTAAATATAAAAGCTAGATCTGGTGCAATAGTATCAATCAATGGTTTAATGATTCTAACGGAAATGCCCCAGAGATCTGCAGTTTTCTTTATATTTAAAAGTTTAAAGGCTTTTTTAATATCGTTTTCATCGACATGTTGGAAATTAAATTTATTTTTGCATGCAGGTACATTTTCTTTCAGTAATGACTCAGCGATTAATTGAGAAGAGTTCAGACACTTTGTAGTAGAGATTGGAATGTCAGTAAAAAAGTTTTCAAATGCTTGGGCTACTTCAACATCAATTTTAACTGAGCAATCGTTAATCTTTAAATTGTAATCATTAATGTAGGTACTGACCTTTCCAGTCTCGCTGTTTATTATTTTCCATGTTGATTTTATTACATTTTCACTGTTTTTAATTTTAGAGCTAATATAATTTGATTTTGCTATTTGGCAAACTTTTCTAAATATTTTTGAATAATTTTTTACTTTGTCTTTGAACTCCTGGCTAAAATTGTATTGTTTTTCACTATACAGTTCATACAATTTATTTCTACTCTTATGTATACCCACTGTTGCCCATTCACTAAAGTTAAGTTTATCTGAGACCATGGTCGATTTGGGTGTGAATATAGAATTAAATGCATTGGTGAATTTGTTAAAAAAACTGCAATAGGACTCATTTGGGTTGTTAAGAGAGTAATTAGGTGGAGGTTTACAATCCCAATCCAATTTCAACCGTTCAAATCGACTTGTGGTCACAGGTATGTATGTTATTCTCTTTTTACAGTTATTATTTTTTACTTGAATTTCTAATTTTATTAGTTGACCTAAGTGGTCTGATTTTAAATTGCTTATTACATTTTTATTAATAATTTTATTATTTAGGCAAACAAATATATTATCTATACATTTTGCTGAGGTTTCCGTTATTCTAGTAGGTTCAATAAAAAGTGGCTTTAAATTGTAAGAATTAAATAAATTAGTTAATCTACTACTAAGGGAGTAGACTTCTAAAAGATCAATATTAAAGTCTCCACATACCATGAGGTTTTTATTTGATTTTGATATTTTAAATAAGATATCATCCATATTTTTTTCAAATATTTCAAAAGAAGCTGATGGTGGGCTGTATACGCTTACTACAATACTTTGCTCCAACTCAACACATGCTACTTCAATGTGGCCTTCAACGGATAAGCATATTATGTCCTTACGTTCTTTGAATTTTATGAATTTATTTAATAGTATTAATGAGCCTCCACGAATAGCATGTGATCTGCAATAGGAGCTACCAACTTGGTGGTTACTGAAATTGAACATGAGCTCATAGCTTTTCAGCCAGTGTTCTGTTAAGCAGATGATGTTAATATTGAAAGAGTTCATGTACAATTCCAACTCTAATAATTTACTTTTTAATCCTTGAATATTTTGATGCACCAAGTTAGTAAACTTTGCATTTGTTTTACACTTTTGGTTAATTTGACTTTTTATGTGACTAATATTATTTGACTTTTTAGGGCTAGAGACGTCCTCTATTGTCTTTTTAAGTAATTTAAATGGCTTGGAAGAACTTCCAAGGTCTGCGTTGTAAGTTTATTACAATGCTCAAAAGAAGCATCTTGTTTAGCCAAATTTTTGGCTGTAATATTAAAATAATAGGATAGCGAAACAGCTATTTGTTTTTTGTAATAATTAGAAAGGTAGTAATTACCTTTTTTAGTCAAGTAATATTTTTTACTAACAATACTGTTAGTGTCAATCACATGTACATTGTTATTGCATGAAATAGTATGCAATGCCATATTTAGCTTATATCTAATATTATTTTCTATATTTGGCAAGCTGTCGCTGTAGGGGAATGTGAACATTACAATTTGGTTTAATTTTAGCGAAGATAATTTGTCCATATATTTAATTAAGTCTGATTTGTTCACATTACCCCTATTTCCAAGTAATATTATCAAATTTGAGTTATTGTGAAATCTTTCAGTATCAATTTTATGCATAATGTCATGGAGATTGCAGTTAGGTAAGCAATTATTTAATGTGTGCTCCATATTCATGTTTAAAATATTTCAATATGACCAGTGGGACGAATGGGACAATAATAGTCTGAATTAAAATTATGTCCCTGTCGTCCCACTGACTATGTTGGTGGGACGAACGGAACTTTAAAATATGATCTAAGACTTTAAAATGTGATTCTCCCATTCGTCTCACCATTATGCTTAGGCACAATTACGGTCAAAGTGACAGCAAATGTCAAAAATGAAAACCAGCTCTGGGTGCACACGGTGACGGGGTGAATATGGGACTGGGTGACAACGACCGAACCCCCACATCTGTGTGTATCCATCACAATGCTGAGCGGAGCCACGTTTCCTTGCGCTCTGCTACGCACAAAATCGAAATCATGTAACCTAATTATGCATTAACTACATATAAGATCATGGTCTCAGAAATAACTGAATGGATTGGGGTGAATTTTTTTACACATAAAGTTTTATGCTTGTTTTGTAAGGATGGGAGTTATTGGATATTTTAGCTACCGGTTATTAGATAGGTTTTTTGTTACAATACCGCTAGTACCAACTGGTACCCAATAACGTTACAATACTCTATACCTGTCCTGATTTCTACCCAATATATTTCTAACTGATTTGGTTAGAAATACCAAATACTTGTTGCATCTACATAATTTTACGGGTGGACGGTCCGCTAGTACCTATGCGTAGATGATAGTTAGGTAAGTATAGGTATTGAAGCGTTGGGTAGTTATGGCTCACGGTCGGTTAGGCGCGATGCTCGCTTTGCACAGTTATTCCCTAGCGGTATGCAGATTTTACAATAGCGTTAGATATTTTAGGACCATGCTAACTGGTACTGAGTTAGTTATTGAATACTGGACTCATCTCTACTGTTTTGTTATTTTAGTCTATAGATTATTTATATTACTGTGGGTGTGCTGTTGGTATTAAAAGAGTTTGTACACTGAACTGAGTCTATTCATTAATAATAAACACAGATACATTAAATGACAATTACGATATTCTATTATCCAATATTTGGATATGTGTACATTGATCAGAGGTTTTAGATGTGACTGAAGTGAACACGGCTTGCTAATGAAAATGCTTAATTGCAGAAACGCAAATGCGCCGCGTACTGTATGCTAATCTGTGTCACTACACCTGGAATATAATATATGTAGGCTAGTTTCAATTCAAAAAAGCATGCGAAGCCGCGGGCTGAAGGTTGTAAATAAATAAAGTATGTAGCTGGTTATACGTCAGACATCCAGTCGCGGAACCAAATACTGAAACATTTGTCCCGAGCCGGGACTCGATTTCGCATCCTTCTGAGTAACAGTTGAACTTTCACCCATTGCGCCACCGAGGTCATCTTTAATTATTTTAAATATAAGTACCTAAAGCAATAATTGTAATTTTAAAATTATTTGTTATTCATTTATAATTTACGCTTTTTTAATTTACTACTCGTTTTCAGACACAAAGCCTTTTATCAGAGGTTAATGTTAAATTACGTCTGAAATTATGTTTAATGGATTCTTTTATGCTCTCAAATAAGATTTTTCTACTTCGTTGCTCTGAAAATTGGAGTTTTTCACCTTTTGTTTCAATCCAATTACTTTACATTCGTTATTTTCAATTTAATATCATCACTTACTGTTGTCTGCGATTTCGACCGCGTGGAATCCATTTCAAGTCATGTAATACATTCGCTGCCCAGCCCTGGCAGTGCGACCGGCCCCTCCGCTGTAAGGACCTTCAGATGGAATGCAGTGGTGGCATTGCAATAATTAGGAGATAAATCAATTTTGAATTTTAAAAGAGCTTTATTTATAATCATAATTAATATAATATGGCGTGTTTGAAAAAACGATAAACCGACTTCAAAATCCCTTACTTTTACACTTATTTTAAGTTTTGCGGGAATAAAATTTTATGGGACCCTTTCGGGATCATTTTCTATACAATCGTGAAAGAATTTTCGAAATCAGTCCATAATTGGCGGAGACTTCGCGTAATATACATACAAAAAAAATACAGACGAATTGATAACCTCCTTCTTATAAAGTCGGTTAAAAAGGTATTACAAATATAGTAACAAAAGCATTAGCTTTTGTTACCTAGAGTTGAGAAAAGTATTATAAGCAAGAAAATGTTCAAGGTGTTCTTCCTATATCCTGCAGCAGGCAATTAATAAAAAAATAAGCATTAGCTTAGCATTTGCGATTTGATAATTATGTAAGAAAATGTCATTTAAATTTGATTTTATTTTAGGTCATTTATGCAAGTTCACTATGTGCATAGGTTACCTATCAATTATCTAGGCTCCTGTATAAGAGTAGGACTATTGGGAGTTTTGTTTTACATGTAAGTCTACTGGGAACTAAGTTCCCAGTGGTCTTACTAGTAAGTCTGTTGGGAAGAAAATTCCTAGTAGTTCAACTGGTAAGACTACTTGGTAAGACTACTGGGAATAGGCCGTTTTTCTGCAAAATTATGATATTTTTAGTATTTTCAAAACTAACTGTAGATTCGTTTGTTGCAGGTACTTGGAGTCACTACGAGAAGAATACTGACTTGAGATATACACAACAAAGATGGGGTCCCATTTCAGGATATTCCACATTTTCCAAATAAGCAATAAGTATCCCAATAAATTTAACGCTTAGGGTGCCCACGACGCACATGTCGAAATAGACGCCCTCTAGGCGATAGCCTGTTTTGTAGAGGAAGTTCTGGTTTGTAGAGTCTGGGCAGTGAAAGATTCAGGCCGGTCTTCCATTACAACACCCTAAATGGGTACATACTGTGAATTATATAAACTCACCTTATCATTAAGACCTGATTTATATATGAAAGCAATAAATACTGAATACTGACTTGATTAGTTTCTAATGACCCATCGCCAAATAGCAACTTAAGTTACAAGAAGTTAACATGTTGTACGTATTCTTGTTCAAAACTCAACAAAATATTTTGTTTAAACCTCCCTGCACTATGCCACAAGGAACTCAAAGACTTTAAAAGCCTTGAGCCTATGCTTAAAGTGCCTATACCTTTTACCTATAGGTTTTGTTTTAGGGTTCCTTGTAAAATGAATTGAACCGGGAGCACGCTAGTGTGTAAACGTAGTGCATAAATTGTGTTAGAAATGAGAGTCCCGTTAAGCCGTATAAAAGCTATAATCATGGTTTTCGTAACGTAGTTAAAACTCAAGATAAGAGTTAGGTAAGCCTTATGCCTGAGCCAGGCCGTCGTGACGTAAGAATCGACACCTCTAACTCAGCCCGTGGATGTCGTAAAAGCCGACTAAGGAAAACTACCAGAGGAAGAGCTGCAGCTTCTTCCCCTGTATTTTCAACCCCTCTACTGCAATCACTAATCTACCTGCCAAGCGTTGTGTTTATGACAATACTTCTCATTTGGGGGAGGCATGTGTTGTTTAGAAGCCTTATGTACATGTAATTTAATCGGCAACCATACTGAAATTAAAATCGCAACTAAGTACTGCAGACTTTTTGTCATAATTTGTTGGCCTCGGACAAACCAATACCTTAACAAATTCTCTACAGTGCCTCATAATGTTATTACTACGTCTACTAATAACATTTTGACCATATATTATAATTATTACCAATTTTGTAAATGATTTGCGACGTGAAAATATCTACAACTTTTATAAAAGTTTCGATTGATAATGATTATTTATCATTCTTAAAATATCTCATAAAAAATAATGAAAGCTTAACCTTGAAAGGGAGATAAAGTAAAGACAGCAGCCAGTTCTTACTCTATGGTAAAACTCATCAATAATATTTGTAGATAAAAATATATTCAAAGAACCATAGCGTAAAACATCACTCACCCTTGCCCAGTTTTAGCTTTTTTCAATAAAGCAGTTGCATAATGTACCAGCACTCAGTGGAATTTGCATCGAGGCAACTTTGTACGTATTTTAACATTTCTATAGACGCCTCAGAAAGTTATGGATATTCTACATTCTTGTAGACGTTCTGGGAAGTTGGAACTTAAAATGTGTATCGAGAACAAACTGTTTGGTTAACTTTTTGAGTGTGAAGTCTAGACGTACATACATAAATGGAAAACGTGTTAAGCTTTATAACTTTTATAAGAGACTAGCTGATGTCGTCGGTTTTGGTCGCGTGGTACCTGTCAAATATCAAATATAAAACCAGAGTATCGTAGCGAAATTAAATGATTAAATGATTTTCACAATCCCGAATGTTTTCTTCTCAGAAGGGGTTTTGGACTTTTTCTCCAGAATTGCCCTGCTGACATTGAAAATGGATTAGTAGACAAGAGATTTGTAGACAAACATTCTAGAAATCCCCTTATCCATTGTATATTTGGGTAACTTTATGTCTTGTTTTGTCATATTGATGTCGGAAATCCTATGGATACAAGGAAATTTTCAAAAGAAACAACTTCAACAATCTCAATATGATTTTTAAAAAATTATAACCTCTCATCCAATTTATAAATGTAACAAAGTATATGAGGGCATATACTTTTCAAGAGCCATCAAAATTAAGCCCTAATCTAATATTATAACAATCTTAACCAATACTTCCAACTGTCAAAACTTCTTGACATTTCAGCTGTCATCTTCATTGTGACAATTCAACTGTCAAACTGGTTTCTAACTAGAAGGACCACTCCATTGCTCCGGAAGTTGAAATGTGGTGAGTGGTGGCCGATGTCATCTTCAGAAACCACTTGTAAAAGAAGCTCTTATAGGATGCTCCAAGTAGTGGGTATACGGGGTGATTTAAAATATTTATTGGGGATAAATGGAATAAGTAACTTAGGGGTAAATAAATATATTTTAAAACTGTGGTATAACGGTAGGTTCTTCAGAAACACTCGTACCTAAGTAACTATGTTTTATACAACTAGAATCCGCCTTCTGTTTTACTCGCACTTTTCCTAATAAACTACTTTAGATACTTCATGATACAATTTTTCATTGGAGACAAGATACAATTTATCTTGTCTCCAAATTTAATAAGGATCCGTTCAGCTATAAAGCTTATTTATTTTTGTCTCAAAATTTTGTCGAAAAAAAACTTGCTTAATAGGCGTATTTGTGTCTGTTTCAGACGAAAAGGATTTGTTACCCCTGTTTCGATTCCCTGCGTGAGGACTTTCCTCGGTATCGACTTCCCTGGGTTTCAACCATGAATTTTCTTAGAATACAGTTAGTGAAACAAGTGTTTTAGTTTTAAAATAATCAACAAGAAGAGACAGACAAAGCAAACAAAATTTTTAAAATAAAATTATTAGCAATATTATTATATTAGTACTAACATTTGCAAATAAACAGCGTTCTTCAACAAGTCACATCAAACTAACAACATACATAAACTTCCAAATTCGCGTCAAAGTTTAAAACAAACACAACTATTCCCTAAATTCGTTTAAACTTGAACATTCTCTAGGAACAAATAATAGTAGTAAAAATCCTAACGTATGTTTCATTGACAGTTTGATCATCATCATCATTAGCCAATGTTAGTCCACAGCTGGACAAAGGCTACCCTGATGAGGCCCTGCCTTCAGCTTGCCGCTTTCATCACTTGCCTGCTGTCTTACGCAAGTGGTCATCCCACCTGGCCGGATGGCGTTCTACTCTAAGTTTACCGAGTCGTGGCAGTTAAAAATTTGTATAACAACAAAACAAATCAAATTTTCATTCAATTCAATCAATTCTTTCATCCCTTCATTCATTTGTTTAATTAATTAATTTATTTATTCATTTTTTTTAAATCAAGCCTATTCAATATCAGCTCATAACTTGCTCATAACAAGCCTTCCCCGTCGAAACCAAAAATAAATAAATAATCCTGATTTTCTGTAAAATTGTCGACAGTTAGCGGTTTTTGTGCTGTAGAGCGGTATCTACCTGACACTCTTGATAATTGGTTATGAATGTAAGCGGGTAAACTACGAACCATGTTTTTTTTCAAAGAATACGAAATGTTTCATCCCTGAAAGAACACACGTAATTTAACGAAGGTTTTGTCAAACTAAGAACGTTTTTTCAGTAATACATAGTACTCGTATCTTCAATAAATTGGTAAAAATTTTAGTTATACATATTTTTTCAAAATTATTTATAAAAAATTTATTGTTTCGAAAAAACTTACAAGCAACTTCAAATTCCTTATAATCCACACTGTTTTTTACGTTTTTCGGGGCAAATACTTATCTCCCTTATCACAAGGGAATAAAAATTGTATGTGACCACTTTGAGTTTATTTTCTTTAAAATAACGAAATATTTTTCCAAATCAGTCCACAATCGACGGAGAAATTGACGAACATACATATAAAAACATACAGACGAACATAATAACTTCCTCCTGTTTTGTTTTTCATCGGTTAATAATGTAAATTGATCTTACTGACACAGAATACAAGAGCGAAACCACATACATAAATTAAGCTAGTTTCTTCACGCACACTGAGCATCGAATATTCCAAACATTCAATAAATACTCTTTAGCTTCAAAAAGCTTTGACGAACTACTTCTACTTTGGACTCAAACATGGCTTTATTAAATTTTAGACGATGCTAAGACTGAACGTGAAGTAGGTACTCCCTAAACTTAAGTCGGAGCTTTAGTTTAGTAAGATCACAGATTGTATAATACTAAGGTCATGTGCTGTATGGTTTTTGGATAGTTAAATTTTGAACTCTATCCGCTTTGTATAATGGAGTCGACACGCCGAACTAGCTGAAAGAGCCCGGCCTGTAAGCGCGACATTTCAGTGCATATTAACCGAAGATTTTATATGAAATATTTTAAATATTTTTATAGCCAAAAATTTTACGTCTTTGGCAACTTTTAAGTAAAATTTAACAGGTATTTATCGCGTTAATTTACCTATTTTTCCCGACGTTTCAACAGGTTTACACAATATCGTGGTCACAGGATGAGTAGTCCCGTAAATAAACGCGATAAATACCCGTTAAATTTTACTTATAATTATGTGCTTAGATCGCATAACTTTAAAAATATTTTGTCAACTTTCCATTAGGATTTCGCTACCAAATGTTATCAACTACTTTACGGGCTTTTATACATTTGTAGATACATATATTTACACGAGGATGATCTTAAAAATAGAAAATAATGAAAATTAAAAATCAAAACGTGCCAAAACAAAAAATGGACAAAACTATTCGCGAATCTCCATTAAAAAAATCCTGTGTACTTCCATGAATTCAAAACCAAAGATTTATATAGTTAGATATGCCCTGACACCAAAAACTGTGGCATTGTCTTTGAATGTGTGCGTTAACAAAATGCCGACGCACGCACTCTAATGAGTACTAGTTAAAAATAATGTTTTTGCCAGTAAACCTAACCACGGACCTAACTGTTATTATAACCATATTGTGTGCAATCACTGTCGTGAAAAAATAAATGTCATCTAAGCCCTGAAATCGAAAATGTCTCAATGTGTGCGTCAAAATGCGACGCACGCACATTACCAACTGAAAAGTTAAAAATAGTGTTTTTGTCAATAAACCTAATTATTATTAATCCCATTTATTGTGCAATCATATTGCACACATTTTTGTGAAAAAATAAAGTCCTATCATGCCCTGAATTCGAAAAGAGAAAAAAGTGTGCAGTCTGTAGACGTGTAAGTGCGCGCCGCTGTTTTCTCACGCCGCCGCCGCCGTCTCTATCAGTCGCGTCGGTGCGACGACCAGCAACCAGATCGGAGAATCTGTTCAAAACTCTCCAATAAACATATCATTTATCCCTCCAGTACTTAAGAATGTAGTCTCCTTCAAGGTTTTCTGTGATTGCGGTTGCTAGAAGAAGTAGAAATCTTCAGCGCACCACTGCTATGTTTCTTAGAGAGTTTTGATAAAACAGATTATCTATACAATCTGGTCGCTGGTCGGCGCGCTGACTGATCGACTACACATGGGGCAGCGACGGCGCGGCAGTGGATAATCTCGGAAAAACGCTCGCTCCTTTCGCTGTTATTACTGTGTACCTTAAACTAAATACCAACCTATCAAATGAAAGTTCTTGTAGCCTATATTGAGCTGTAATTTTTTTAAAACCCTCTTTAATGAATAAAGATATTAAAAAAAACTCTAAACAGACGATTCAAACTAAAACAGTCACGACGTTACGGTTAGGGGCTAACTACTAGTTAATTTTATATACATAAGAGACAAAAAAAAAAAACCACGCCGGCGCGGTGGCGCCGACACGCTGACCGTGGAGGTGGGCGCGCCGCCGCCGGTAAATATAAGGTCGGCTCGCACGTCTAAGTCTGTGTACCACAGATTAGCTGGTAGTTTTACTTTGTTTATAGTCCGGTCGCAACGCTACAGCAGCGGAAGGAAAAATAATATTTATTTAATTATATCGCAATCCTAAGAGTGAAATGTTACGCCTTTGGATTTATTTGTATTTTAACAATTTATTGTTGCATTTGCAAAATGCACGCGATGGCATTTTGAGACACTTTTCAACAAAAAATGCCAAAGTTAAACGGGTCCAGCTAGCACCGTGTTTAGATGTACTCGTACACTGATTCCAGATGAGCGAGCTATCTCATTTTGCGTGGCACACAAAACGGCGCGGTCTCACTACAGTAAGGGCCTATCTAACGATTTACATCTTTGTTCAAAACTATACCGAAATTTTTGAATATACTACTCTCTTACGACTTTACTTATTGATTAATTTTAACTTATTTGAGACTGATATTATAGTATCTACCTGTACCTACATTAATTATTTTTCTTCTATAATACTAGGTACGTAGTTAGTTACGTCAAGTCCGGGGCACTTTTAAAGCTTCGTGCCATCCACGAAACTATAAAAAGCATCTCCTCCACCCAACCTTCGAGAAACACAATAGCCTCTAATATCATTACGTCCGCGAACAGAACTTCATAATTCATTTACTCAAGTTGCCACAGCTTACAAGGTTTACAAACACAGCAAGTTGTCTTTTAGTTTAGTTTGCTTACAAACGTATTATAGAACAAACATAGATACATCTTACGTCTACAGCCTAAACTAGTTCACAGCTGGACGTAGGCCTACCCTGACATGCAACTCAATGGCTTTTATCATTCGGGGGTAATGTTATAATTCCCACGCTGGTTGGGCATAAAGGTTGGGTTCACGGTAAAGGTGTTAAATAAACAAAGAAAGAAGCTGCTGCCCTTCCTCTACTAGAATCCCCTAGTAGCCTTTTACGACCACGGACTGAGTGAGTGTTTGGTGCTTATGCCTCGACCGCCACAATTCTAGAACAGAACTTGTGTAAAGTTTGGATAGTCATCTCAGACATGATATAACATCTTCAGAAGACAGCTTACTGACGTTTCTACAAAGACGTCCTGTTGACGTTGTTTATTGACGTCATGAGGCGATGACATTAGGCCGTATTTTTTTACGTTCAGGCTTCGTCTTTTGTGACGTCTTTTAAGTCGGAAATTACTGTAAATGGATGTCGTCATGACTTTAAATAGCTACCTGGGTTACTTACTGTGCCCGACTGCCAAAAATACGAACTTCTCAAAATCGCAATCCCATGGTAAGTTAGCGTATGGGACATTTTAAAATAAGCACACAAACTCGTAACCCGTTGTCTCCAAAACAGTGATTTGATTTGATCGTAATCGTGTATTGTGGACGTATACGGGCTGATGATGATAGTAAGTCTATCAAAACTTGATTGCGATTTTCGGAAGTCGGGTTTTGTGGCAGTAGGACCCGAATCCCCCCTACCCCAGCAGGTCAATTCAGATGTATTCGTGAGTGTATCACTCATACTATTATTCGTCTTATCACTCCTCATTCCGGTACAAATTATTCATCTGTGGTTTAGCTCATTGATAATGTAGACGTGGCGATAATTAGGTAATTGAATATTAACTGTTCTTTAATAAGTATATAAGTTAACCTTAACACAAGCTCTGCTTAGCTTAGAGCTAGGTGAATCTGTGGGAATAGTCCAGCATTATTTATTTATATTATATTGGATATTATGACGTCACATAACCAAGTGCTTCATTGCACACCTACTCCCACGACACAAAAGCACAACCATTTGCCTTTAGAAGCCAAAATTACAGCCTAAACTGCCTGTTACTCCACTATCCACCCTATCCCCCCCAATCAACGACTATTATCGCCCAGCAGCCCTATCTGCATCTCAAATGGTGTGCCGTAACAGGCTGTTACTCCAATTGCATGCATTAGGTGGAATTGATAGGAGTAACAAGGCGTTTTGCATCTGCTCTAGATTGTTTTAACTTTAGAAGTTTTTAGTGCTTAGCGATGCAACATAACAGAACAAATGACAATGAATGAAAGACAGCAAAACGACAAAATAAAACTAGTTTTTACAATAAGGTAAGTATATCAAACACGCTATACCATCTATAACTCCCTAGTCAAACCGCATTTACTATACTTGATTGAATTATGGGGTAGTGCTGAAATCTAAACTATTTAAACTTCAAATCTTACAAAATAAACTTGTCAAATTACTATTTAATCTTCCCCGTCTAACACCCACCAAAACAGTTAATAAAGAAACTCATATTATGAACCTTAAACAGTTATATAAATATAGTACATTTATCCTCGTTCGTAAAATACTAAACCACAACGTTCATACAAACCTATCGTACGCTAAAGTAAAAGAAATTAAAAAACGTAGCTCACGCCGCGCCAGCTTTATTGTTCTACCGAGGTCGCGCACGAAATATGGAAAAACAACGATACTATATGAAGGCGCACAGCTTTACAATAATCTACCCTCCCCAAATTAAAAATGTAACCTCATTCAATGTGTTTAAATCTAAACTAACTGAGCATATCATTAATGATGATTCACTTATCGAAAAATAAGCACATTGAATGAGTAAATTTTGAACGACCATAACCTATGTAAACCTAATTTTATGTAAAAACCCTGTTCTCAAGTAAGTGACATGTAATATTTGTCTTTTTGAGAATAAATGATTTAAAACGTAAAACGTACATCAATTTCCTAAAAATTTAAGCCCTCACCAGAAGGCAGGGTGGACAGAATAATGGCAGCATTGCAACGTTGAATGGCAATGATAATTTCGGTGACCGCAATAGAAGCCAGCATTACGACCACTTGCGGAGAACTTTGTTAAGATCTTTATAAATACAAAAACAACTAATAAATAACTTTTAGGGAATGTTTACCATGTGGATTATTTTCTCTCTTATTTAACTTTACCTAAAAAGTACTATGCTTAAGTAGCAATAAGCACTGATTTAGGCCTGGATGTATTAAAAAAATCTAATCTTTTCTTACAAATTGTGTCCTGGATCTAGAAACACATTGATGTTCCTCGACCTGACGTTTTACTCCAATATGCTGCTTTTGAATGTACTAAAAAGTTCATAAACAAAGTTTTACGTAAACTGAGAAGTATTAACGGTTCTTTGTTACCATGCTACTTATCTACAGTAGGTATGTATTCCTAGCTTTTATTTTAATACTAGATGAAAACCCGGCTTCGCTCGGGTAAAATGTAGCCTTAAAATAATATTCCTAATTTTTTATATATAATGTAAATGCTGTGTGTAAATGATACTTCTGTAGTCATCGGTTCTCAACGAATAATATAGTAGGTAAGTACTTAGTGGGCCTACAAATTCTTTGAACTCGAATGAAAAGTTTCCGTGACATCCGCGCGAAATTCACGTCAATGTTTTTTGTAAACGTAGATTTAGGAATTTATGCTCTATGCTCAGTCTACGATTGTAAATAATGTGCTAGAACTTGCGATGCTGCCATGAGATGGACGCTGATAGAATTGCGTCAATCCAAACGCAGAACCATTAATCATGAAGTTGAAGTTGAATAGCTCTCGGAACCTCGGAAGCAAGAAGTTTGTAAAAAATAAATTATGCCTGTCTAATAGCCCGCTACACGCTCAAACATTTGTGTATGCAGATTGCACATACACCGTTTGCGCAAGCAAGATGAGCTAGCCACACTCTCCATCTTGCTTGTGCAAACCAGTGTGCGCAAGCAAGATGGAGCGTATGCACAAATGTTTGGGCGTGTAGCCGGGCTATAAGACAATGGAGAACGGAATACAAACCCATGTCACCTGTGACACGTGATGACGTGACACTGACACATTGATGACATTTGACGTTTACTTCGCAACGCCATTAGAAAGCAAATTATTTGCATTTTTATATTAAAAATACTCGATAATCCGAATTTTCCGCATATAAGTTGTCGACTCGGATCGACGAATTTTTTACACTCTTCAATTCGATGTGCATTTCGTTAGAGTCTACCGTAGACCGGTACGAAATTATTAATATAGATATGCTCTAATAGCGTAACTTAAAAAAGCTTTCACAATAACTTTAAATAACGTAGTCTCTAGCTTGTTCATCGTAAAGCTCTACACAAGCTGTATAAAATGTGGTCGCAACTTTGATGAACCTATAAATTGTTCCTTCTATTAATACAACCTAATACGAGACAAAAGCAATTAAAATGGACAGCAACTACGTCCGTCAACTCGAACTATTGGTAATTGACAGCAGAACGTGACCAAACACATTTATTTTTAATTCAGGCATCTCTGAAGCCGCCATTTTAGATGTAGTCGCCATTTTAGGATACTAGTTGGGAGTTGTATTTGTTAGACAATTAGTTTTTATTTAAACTGACAGTTCTGTTATATCGATGGTATAGGAACAGGAATTGAATTGGTTTTGAATGAAATAAAAAGCTTGTATGTATTTTGCTCTGCGCTCTGCGCGTCTGAGCCTTAAAACGCTGTAATTTCACCAGGAATTTTACTTAAACTTAAACGATCAAGCTGAACAAAATCGATATTTACAAAGTATGTTTAAATAAAATTCTATGAAAATCTAAAATTTGTTCATTCGTTGTTTAACGAATGCCTACTTATTGGTGACAAAAGAGCCCCGGATTCGGTTTGGCGATAGCAGGAACTTCGATGCGAGACGACAACATAACGTCTTATTTTTCTATGGCATTTGGTATAGCGCCTCTATCGTACGGATATGGTACAACGCAAAACCTATACAAATATGAGATGTCTAAATAACGTCTCGATATTATCGTCTAACCGAACTCAAGGCTCAAGCGGTCTATTTTAATAGGTACGCAATTGCGTGTTCCCTTTCGTTTTTTTTGTGCAAATTGGTCCTCTTATTCGGTCTATTTAAAGTAAGTGCCAACATTGACCGAAAAGGCACACGCAATTGTGTTTCGAAAATTAATATTGTTCTAATACTATATCGGATCAATTACCATTTATAAAAGAGTTTTGTTCTTTTCTCTACTCGGACTAATGGTATTAGTGGGACAAGTCACTACAGTTCGGTGCCAGTTGTTCCATCAATGGTACTAGTGAGACAAATTGGTGCCAATTGTACCACCAATGTTACTCCCTAATGGTACAAGTGGTCTGGCGGCGATCAGATCGATCAAGTGATGTTTTGTCTTCAACCTCATTAAAGCCCAATTATCAAATCCTCTGCCATAACTCAGTCCACGACACATTTGTAACCAATAATGTCTCGTATCTCTAAGTGGTCTAGGACCGTAATACACAAATCTCTGCGAAATCACACCTTAGACGTTAGTATTAGGTCGTCGGCGAGTTATTGCAGCCAGCGACGCGAGGTCTACGAAAAAATGGACAAATCACCACTCAGACACAGACTGAGTAGAACAGCTGCTGTATTCAGATGTGGTCGTGAATGTATCACTCATATTTACACCGGGGGGTTCTTTTGTTTTTTATTCGTACAATTAAGAATGCGTCATGAAGATAACCGCCTTTATCTTATAGTTTTCCAAGGTACTGTATTAGTATCCTGATAAATCGGAGCGTGTTGCTTATTAAGAACTACAGATCCAACCGACAACTTCATGTGCTCTTATACATCGTATACACAGAGCCAGCTATCCCCTCGTCGCTGTGAACACAAGTACCCTTAAGAAAGATCCCAAAAGGTCCATTTTTCTTCGAGATTGCTGCGACGCAGGACCGAGATGTATGCCGACACAGAGTGGCCAGTAGTTACTATAGGATGGAATACACTGTGCAAGTTACTGGTAGGACCTTAAGCAAGATACTAGACTTAGTACTGGCTTGCTGGCTCGTGAATAGGAGAGATCTCTGCTCGCAGATTTTTTTTTGTCTACATTTAGTAGCATATCGCAAAAGTCGACTAGGGGAACGGACAATAGCCAGACCCAGAGGAAATGCCGTAGCTGTTTTTATGTACCTAACCTTTACTGCAATCACTAATCTGCAAAGCGTGGTGATAAGGGCAAAACCCCCTTTTTTGAGGGAGGCACGTTCAGCTGTGGACGTAGTATAACTCTTAATAAAGTTCTTCGTCTTCTTCGTAACACTCTTGTCAGAGCGGGCGTCGTGTCACGTCATCATGTTCATTCTTGTTGGGTGTTTTGATTCGCCTCACGATGTCTCGCCATCTTTCTCTATTGAATAATGTACCTGTTAATATTTGTTAGGCTCCCTCTCCTTATCACTGGCATACCACAGGAGGTGACTAGCTTTTGCGCAAGTTCTCGACTTGCCTTGCGTAACAAGGCCCTTATATCGCTATCATGACGAACGGCTACTTTTTATGGGACGGTTATGGGAAATGATATTTTAGGGTGGTTATGACAAATAACATAAAAATATTAGTCGCAAACAGTGTGAGATGTGGGCTCGATTGTAACTCGGTTTGGTCGTAATTTTAACGTTGAGATGGTTTTATTTGTTTATCAGAAAAAAAAATTACATCATGAATTAAAGAAGAACCCTGTCAGAATAAAAAATCAAAAATCGCAGAACTGGAAAAAGTTACTAGGTGGTTAGGTTATGCAACTTGAGGGGTAGCTAAGTACCCCTCAAGTTGCATGGCACCCTAAGGCTCCTAATACCAGCCCCTAAGTGAAATTTTTAAGACCTCTTCTTTATAAGTATTAGGATTGTAAAATACTTGAATACTTGAAAAACAAAAAAGTTTTGTATGTGCACTGTGCAATATTCCACGACAATTTTGTTAGAATCTAACAAGCTAACAATAAATGTAACTCGCACTACATTCGTAAAATTAGATAAATATAAAAAATACTTATCATATTTCGAGAATGACTTAGTAACGTACAATCAAAGCCAGAAATCGCTGAACATAGCAATTTCAAAATCTCAACATTAACACCTTTTACCTACACCTAAACTTCAGCTATTCTTGACGTCGACTCTACCTAATGATTGTCTCTAATGAGAAACACCCAAAAACCAAAATAAAGCCATACCGTCCCCATTACTCAACCCACTCATTATGCAAGTGCCACCATAATCCGCTAGATGTCTCTAAAACAAACTTCAGTCCCTATTACCCATAACTTGGGCTAACATAAGCACAACTTAGTTCAAACGGCGAACTTAAAACATACTTGGACTTAACCCCCTTGGATTTGCATAATGTAGGCCCCTTGGCAGATGGTAGGCTATTTAGACTGGTAGATGTGAAACTCATGGCGTAGCATCTTGGAACATTATTAAAATAACAATTCAAGTAATGAGATAGAAGTGAGACTGAAACGCCTGAATCTAAATTAAATTGTGATATCGTGCATCTAACTAAGCATTTAACAGGATTTTTTCTATCTACATCTTTTTACTTATCTACACTTATTTCTCAATATAATTGCATCAGTACATAACGGCATTAAAATTTAGGAAATGAATTAAAGTTTGGAAATCGCTGCCATGTTTCGTCAAGATAAAAATGATTATGAACGTTGGTTATGTTAGCCGTCATATACCCTCACAGGCTGTGGTACTAAGAACCAAGGTCTTATGAACTCGAAAACGTCTTGAATTAATAAAAAGCCAAAATAAATAGCTGTCAAAACGTGGGCACAATGCAACTCTAAAGCCATTCCAATAGTATCTGCCAGATAATTTCGTTACTAGCCAATGTCTCAAATCTTAAGTTACACCTCTACAACAACAATTTACTACCTACTTTGTATCCTAGACGCCTGAGAAAATATAATTTGGGATCCTCCGTAGATTTACACGTGTAACACGCTCCGCTAAGAACATTAGGACGCCTTAGTTTGAAATAACAGGCTTTGTTTTTATTGAGAAACTAACTTTGGCCGACCGCTTCGCTCATACTGATGAAAATCGCTGAACACACTAGGATGTGACTTTTGACATAATGCCCTGACAGCAGCGGATCTACCTCTCTAACGAAGCCCGTGATTGTCCTAAGCGCCGACTAAGGGAACCTGAGGAAGAGCAGCAGCTTCCTTCTATGTATTTTAACAACTCTACTGCTACCAATCCTGCCAAGCGTGACAGTTGCTATCCTTCCTCTGATGGGTTCCCTTGATCGGCTTTTGCGACACCCACGGCTGAGTTGGAAGAGTTGATATTCTTATAACGCTATCCCATGGCACGGTTGTCATACAGGCCGAATCTAGTATCTGCCTGCAATCTTTAACATAATCATCCCACCTGGTCGGGGGCGTCCTACACTACGTTTGCGAAGTTGCGATCTCCACTGAGGAACAACGTTTATCCCAGCAGTTATCGGTTCTTCGCGAGACATTCAGAAATAAATAGACTTTCCTTTGTCGATCTCCATACATCTACGTGACATTATAATCCATCACAATCACTTTACTTCCTTATCAGCTAGATAAAAAAAGTATATTATCCCCCTTTTCCTGTTCGGCCCCCTTTCTCCCTATAGCCATTAGACCCCGCAAAAACGGGTATTATTTATACGATATCATTTCTATATCGTCCTATATTTGTGATTTATTGTGGACTTTATTATGTACTCGCTAAATATCATTTATCATCAATCGAAACTTATCGTTTTGCTTGGTTATACCTTAAAAGGGAGGACATCGGTAGATCAATAAGTAGATATATCAAGTTGATCGTATCGGGAGAGTAGATAGAAGTGTGATGTTACCAGCTTAGTTTTCCCGGCAGTAAATTTATTATCTTTATCATTCGTGGGTACTATTTTCGCTGCTCATTGGCTGTAATGTAATAAGGGATAAAAAAACAAAATAAAATAAGTGATACACACGTATATAAAATTGAAGTGAAGAGAATATCAATAACACCTTATTTCTTATTTGATAATAATAACTATGTTTATAGTATAAAATTTGACTTGTCTAACTGCTTATTTTGTAAGCCTAAAGAAATAAAGTTATTGATTCTGATTCTGATTCTATACACATCTAACGTACGTTATGAATTATGAATAATCTACTAGCTACGGTAGACTACAAATGCTGGCCATGAGAGCAAAAAGTACTGGACACTTCTTCATCGTATTCGTCTGTATCCGTAACCGTCGTACTGAATGAAGGTCAAGCCCGTTTGAAAAAGTCCTCGTTGGTCAGTTGATAAGTTGCTTCCACGTCTATCTTCGGCTAGGCTAGGCTACTGACCACTTAATATAAAAAAAATGTATTCATTCATTTATTTTGACTGCAAAACCTGTCAATATTTTTTTGACTTCCACCTCCCTCTTACAATTCGTCCACTTTTTACGTATTAAGAATAAGAAAAAAAAACCTCATTTATAGCATTCCTAACTTACACAATTCAAATTATTATTTTATATTAATATAATACTAGCTTCTGCCCGCACCTTCGCCCGTTTTATCGAGATAAAACAATAGCCTAATATGTTATTCCAGGTCCCAAACTATACCCATACCAAATTTCAGTCAAATCGGTTAAGGAGTTTTTGCGTGAAAGAGTAACAAATATCCACATATCCAAACTTTGACAATTATAATATTATATAGTAGGATAGGATATGTATGTATTTTCGTATATGGGCTAATGATGATGATGATATGTATTTTATAAGGTGACTAGTACATTATGTATAGTAATTCTATAATTAACTAAGCTGTCAATTTTGTAGATAGGGGATTGCTAAGCCCAAATGAGAAATGAACTCAATCAATTTAGAATGAGACTTAATCCGTACAAAGTGCATTTGGGCATGGAAATTAATTCCTCCATTTGCCTAGCTATGTATAACTTGGGTCCTGAAGAAGCCGCTTTCGACTAGTTTATTGAACGGGAAAACGTTGTACAGTGACGGATTCCTGGTTTGTATATGGCAGTGACCGCGTGACTGTAAGAATCGACTCCTCCAACTTAACCTTCTCTGGTTTAGACTTTCTGAATAATTATAAGATTTGATTAAGTTTGATTAATAAAGAAATACAAATACAAACTCAGCAAAGAATAAAAAGTGTCCTAGAAATTTCTAGGACTCTTCTTATTCTACCTCTGGTAGGTTCTCTAGAACTCTTGTTACTCTTCGAGTAGGCAGTTTCCTTTCGTGTATTATAAATAACTTTTCTGCGATCACCAATTGGTTTGCCAAACGTCCCGTTGACCTGGAGTCATACAATAAAAAATTGTTTATCGCCGTGGACCAAAACCTATAGGGCTATTCCTGTCGACCTAGAATCATAATTAAGTAAGAAACAAGGTCTTAACTATAGGGAACACTGGCTGCGCGAGTCCGACTCGCACCTGACGTTTTATTGGAAATGAACTCTGCAAACGTTAACCGTCTCTACTCCAAAATGCTGACAAGCTTACAAGTATAGCAGTTAGGTATAATGAAATATGATATTTTATAGTGTTAAACTTACCACTCACCCTTTAAATATAAATTCATTAAATCCACAAGTGTAGTAGACAATTCTATAAAAAATGTGGATATATCACAAAAAAACTCAAGTGTAAAACCGTTTTGATGCTACAAAAAGATATGATTTCAAACAAATGGCCGCAATAAATTCTGCCATGCGATCTATGCTTTACTGCGACAATAATAGAGAAAATTTATATCACGCTGTTTCTATTCTTTCGTAACTCTATCTTGTTAACCCATACGCGGTGCATAGAGATATGAAAGTATAGAATGGGCATTTTTAAGTTTCAAATCCTTTTATTCGCCTGGGATATTTTCATAATCATCATTACTTAAAGCCCATCATAGTCCAGAACTGGACTGTGCATGCACCGCACCACGTAACACCCACCATGTCTTCGGCCTCATTAAACATCTATCAGCATTCTTTCTCAGGTCATCATCAGTGAGTGTATCACTCAAACTATTTTTAACGCTGATAGGTAAATTTTCTTAGTGTGTGTGTTAAGTTTCTCAGTAATTTGGACTACTTGAGCTATCTGTCGATTAAAACTTTTTAAACTTTCGCGATTTGTTGACATAATTAAAGATTATATATCGATAAATAATCTTTAATTATATCTTTCGATTGTACGAAACAATCTGCAGTTAGCTTAATTGTTTCAATTGTATTTTCTAATTTGTAAAATTATATTTTTTTTTTATTTTTATTATTTTCTTTTGAATTTGTTCATTATCCAAATGAAGCCAATGATCGACGAAAATATTATAAGTACACACAAACATATCGTATGATACACGCACAGACATCTAAATCAGTTCATCAGAGGGCGTCCTACACGGTTACCTAGTCGGAGCCTCCACTGTAGCACACGCTTACCCCAATAAGTAGTTGTCGGTTTAAAGTATCAGTCCGATAAAATACTTACCACATCCATTTTCTTTTCAAGTTGCTCTCACATTTCAGTGAGTGTTACGCTCGTGGCGCCCTCTACAGTAATAGACTATTTTGTCGACGATTTGTCAAACGTCCGCCATCTTGAAATCGGTGGCCATTTTGTGAATTTTTTGCGTTGTGTTACATGCTTGTGTCATTAACTGACATTCAGTATGTTTTTTGAGGATTTATGTTATTTTAATTCTGTTAATTAATGTTATTGGTTTTTAATAACCGCGTTAATTAAATAAACAATAAATATTAATAATAAAATGAGATTTGTGTTGTTAAAATCGCTTATTTCCACGAAATGTAATGATTCATAAAATTAATGTCGTAGACGGGATTTGAACCCGCTACCTTCACAATGTTTGATCATTGCGTCAATTAACATGTAAGATCTAATTTTAATATTAATTGAAATGTTCTTTTTATTTTTCCAATTAATCTCAGATAATTACCATTAAAACGGCGATATCAATCACACGATGAGCGTTTCAGGAAATTTTAAAATTTTCACTTAGAGACGTCTTCTGCAAACTAAACAACAACTCGTATTAATCAAAAATATGGCTGTCGCTTTCTATTTATTACGGAGATGGGCGTACTTAGGATGTTTTTGGGGGCAAAGACACATGACCTTTTTAATTGCACGCGTGTCTAGTGTGGGAATCAGTATCACTTAAGTCAACTAATCCTCTCTACTTAAACAATAATATTATAATTTCTGTACTTACTTTAATTATATATAAGTAATACTTTTAACATATTTTCTTATATATTATTTATATATATTATATATATATAAATATTATATATATATATAAACATATTTTTCCTTTTCAATTTCAATTTTTCATTGAGGTGCTAATACTCGCACGAATATTTGAAGTCGCTTGACATTTCTGATGGAAAATTATACATTATACTCGTATATGAAGTATAACATACTTCTTTGCTAACGTTACTTGGTTCACAAGAACTGCCATTTTCAATTGCTTATTTTTCTTTATTAGTATGTTTGTTGGTGTCCATTAGTGTGAATGTATCAAACATTATTATTTTCGCCGCTCATCGACTGCATTCTATACATGAAAAAAAAAGACAGTACGCGGCGGAAATAATGTGTCATAGACTCACGAATGCTCGTTAATAACGCTACTATGTACATATATTTCTAAAACTGCATTTTTTTTTTCATGGTTTTCCTTTAAATACTCACATCAACATCGTCTAGGGATATTTTGTATAAAGTTCTTGAACTCTAAAAACACTGGCCGGTTTTAAAATCTTTTGAAGAAACCTTATTTTTTAGGCCTTTTTGAATGATTCCAAATTTGAATTTGAACAAATGAATAAAAAATAAAAGATTTGCACGGCATTGCTATAGCGAAGGTCGAAAGTTACAATTTATCTTATGTGTCAAATTGAAGTTTTGAAACACGTTATTAATTAATTTCGATTTTATACTACTAAATGCATCATGCGGCGGCGCCATTTAACTAGAGATAAAATGTTAAGGGCAGTAGGTATGCTCCAAGCTGGGGCTACTCAGCTGAGTGTTGCTGAGGAGATTGGAACAAAACAAAACGTGATCTCAAGGTTATGGTCACGTTATCGTGCTACCGTAGAAGTGGCTGAAAGACACCCAGGCGGGAAGCGCATAACCACCCAGCGGCAAGACCGATTTTTGCAAGTTTCCGCTAGAAGACAACCAAATGTTACGGCAATGCAGTTGGTTCAAAGGCTCCAGTCAGAGCACCAGTTGCTGGTGAGTGACCAAACTGTGAGGAGAAGACTGTATGAAGCCAACCTTCATGCTCGCAGACCGCTTCGTACTCCAGCACTACGCCGAGGAAATCGTGGACGAAGATTAGAGTGGGCTCGTGAACATTTGCTCTGGGAAGAGAACCAGTGGTCTGCGGTGCTGTTTACCGATGCGTCCCGATTCGGTTTCCATCCCGATTCAAGAAGAGTATGTGTATGGCGAGTTCCTGGTCGTGAGAGCCGTCTGCAACACCCTCAGGAAGTCCATCCATACCGCGGTGGGACAGTTATGGTTTGGGCGGGAATACGTATTGGTGGAAGAACAGATCTCGTTTGGATCAGAAACACCATGACCGCTGAAAAATACCGTAACCAGGTGCCAGTACCAATAGTCTACCCCCATCGACTACAAATGGGCCAAGAATTCACGCTCATGCACGACAATGCCCGTCCGCACACAGCGCGAGTGGTGACCAGCTGGCTGCAGGAGCACGACGTGTCGGTCTTAAACTGGCCTGCGCAATCGCCAGACCTAAACCCCATAGAGCATACATGGGACATGCTCCAAAGAAGGGCTATGAACCATTTTCTTGCAAACATCGCGACTGAAGAGCAACTTTTTTTGCATCTTAGCAGGACCTGGGACAATATCCCGCAGCAAGACTTTGATAACTTGATTCAAAGCATGAAAACCCGTTGCAGGACCGTTTGTAACGTCATGGGTGGTTTTACTGACTACTAATTTTTCGTATAATTGCAAAAAAACAGGAAATTTCGCATAAATTTGCATTTTTTTTTTTAAAAACACATCATCCTAAATGTAAAATTTTGTCATATTTTGTTTTTTATTGAATATAATTTTATTTACACAATAAAAATATTTCTATTGTATTCGAAGGTCTAGTCTACTAAACGGGCTTTTCAAAAATATATACATGTTGCATGTTATTTATAACAAATTTTGAGTAAATCGAGAAAATATGAAATATCCCTAGACGATGTTGATGTGTGTACTTTCTCTCTTGGCAACACGTGACTTGAGACGTGGCCTAAGATAGAACATCTATTTAATCTGTGACGGGGCCTTTACATCTAACCCTATGATTTGTGATAATCTGACGCCAAATGCCAATAAGCAGCGTCATTATACTAAGTTATTACTGATCGTCGCTTTATGGGGCCGTTTAGATAAGAGGACGATATACCTAGCTTTGTCAACTCAACCACACACAATTTTGTAGATGATTGATAACTTTAACATTTTATATTAATTAATAAAACAAATAATAAATTAAATGTTTCAATGGTAATCGGTAGATTTGGAAAAATACACTTGTTGAAGCGTTCTGTAGAGTGTCCAGTGAATCAACTTCAAATTTGATTTTAGTTTTCAATATTAAGAAATTCGCAAATTCGAAAGTTATTTTTCCAAAGCATTTTCACGCTACGTCTTTTGTTGATGTCGGTATAAATATAAAACTTACGCGTTAAGAGATGCTTCACTTTTTTATGTAGGTAGGTATTGCTCTCATAAAATATTGTATTATTTACAGCACCCCATACCTCGTCCCGAGTCCGTCCCCAGGGTGTGTACGCAAAGATGCTAACTCCAGATTTATGTCCGTAGATTAGCGCGAATTAAAAAGTTTGGGCGTGCGCTGGGGAAGTGAAAAACTTCGTGTTTCGCGCAAAAGTGTGTTTTGGACGAAACTGCGGTTCGGATAAAGTGTCTTTGTGTGTTTGCGGCTTTGGCATGTTTACACTATGATAGTATTGCATTAAGTGATATAACAAATCAAAAAAATCTTAGTAAATGGTAGGCAGGCAATACGAAATTTTCTTCCTATCTATGTTCAAAAGAGATTCCAAGAAGAGAAGATTTTTCGAGACGAATCGATCAAATTAATACATACCTAGTTTCTCTCCTGCAAGTCAAAATATGACCGAAACTGAGTCTCTCAAACAATTAATCGCACTTATGGACTGCATTCTGAACACGCACAGAAAAAAACACCGATGAGCGACGTCTTAGCTTGGTCTGTACACCTAATTCATTTCATTCAACAAGACGGTGACGACGACGTTCTGCCATATTATTGAACCTTGGTTTTGGCGTTCGTTTAACGATCGGCCTAGGCATTTAACATGGATGGCGCCATTTTATAAACAACTTACCGTGTAACAAACGGGCTGATTCAAAACACACATACATACATATAGAGATAGTACACATATCCGTATTTTTCTGAATATTTTTTGTATGAAACAGTTCAGTAGAACCTGCCTCGGGTTAAATTCACTTCCTCAGTCTAAACGCAGCATCTGTTTGGTCAATATATTTGAATACATAATGCTATGTGTTTAGAAACTTAAGCATTTTCCAATTTTGCTGTTTTGTTTGTTTGTTCGATCCATATAAAGGTTGTTTCATTTAGAGGTTTGTCTATGGTCTATGGATTTCCTTCGTCCGAGTCTGAATGTCTAAAATAGACTAGACAAAGACATGAATACGTGAAACTTAATGTACGTACGTGTCGGCCATCCGCCGTAGCATCGTAGCACGTGCTACGAAGGTCTACGAAACAACATTTAGTGTGCAGTAATAAAGTGGGTGCGCGTTGAAGTCTTTTGTAATGCTACGCTGATCACTCGTAGCATCATCGTAGCACGAAGTTCTACGAAATTATATATTAAGTTCTAGCTGACCCGCCCGCGATTTAATTGACGCATACACAGAAATCTCTCGATCTAATACGCCTTTTTTCTAGATTTAGAAAGAAAATACTTAGATAATGAATTAAAAAAAAAACAGTCACTAGTCACCAAAAACTTCAAACTATCACAATCTTTGAAAGAAGAAAAATTGTGAGTATTCTTCTTAAATCTATATTTTATTTCTGAATGATTTCAAATAGCGTGGTATATGTCCTTTAGTTTATCTTACATTTATTGTTTTTCTTAGATATTTAGGATAAGCTAAACGAATCGAACGAGAATATTGTGAGGGGTTCACTACTTACTATTCTTTTTTTGTTATATAAAGTAAGCTTGTCGCCCACTAGGCGTCCGTAACGCCAACATAAAGGTTTTTGGCTGAAAAACAGCGCTGAGCGGCAACCGTTCAGCATATGCTGATCCAACACCTATTTCAGCACAGGGCCATGGGGGCAAAACTCGAACTAACGCCCATCATTTTTGTATCTTAGCCTAAAAACTTCCATAATCTATGTTTTGTTTGTTTTGTATATCCTTAATGTGTGTGTCGAAATAAATTATATTCATATAAATTATATCAATAATTAGAGTTTGTGGTATGTACGTTTTTTTGTGTAACAATGACTGGCCAGGTGAAGCACTTGTCGCGCCACGTGCAGTGTAGTGTTGCACAAATTACAGCTTTCTAGTAGCCACCTAATAGTAGTTTCTGAACTTACCCACGGACAGACACACAGACAGACGGACATGGCGAAACTATACGAGTTCCTTGTTGACTACGAAGGGACTACCCAAAAATTACTTTTGCTGAAAATCAAGTTAAAACTAATAGACATAAGCTTTATTTAGATAGATGGCACGGGACTATGACAAATTTCCACTATATATGTATCTGTTTTTCGGACAAAAACGCCAGCATCTTGCTCCGAGAATCCACCGGAACGTCAGGACAGGGCGGATTCCGGATATTTCCTTATACGTGATGATGCATGGTCGTGTCACACGTTATATTAATATCAGAAAAAGTCAAATGAGGGTAGCCGTGCCGTCATCTGTGGCACAGTGTAAATAAATAAACAGAAGAGAGTAAAATTACTCACTTACACATAGGTTCCCTTTTTCATTTATTTATGTTTTACGAGTACATTAAGTATATAATCTACAGCTAACTTAAACCGTAATATAGTTTGAAACAAGTCTAACTTTACCCGTTATGATATAGTTTGGGAATACCTACTTACTTATTTGGTCTATATTACTCGGAAATAACTATCTTATCAGTGTTATATGTATATCAGATTGATCTATAACACCTAGGTTAATTATAAACCCCTCCAAGGAGCTTTCTAATAAAAGTATAGATATATTTTTTCCTGTTTATCCAACGGGACGAAATGAGAAATAATAAGTTCATAGAAATAAATTTAAAAACTATTTTTAATAATTTCATAACTTTTTCAACTACACAAAAGCCGTCAACAACAAAAAAAAATCTAACGCTAAGACCTTGTTCTGGTGGTATGAACACTGGCAAATTATTAAAAACTCAGTCAAATTGTAATTATATTACAAATTTTGAAACTGTTTTACTGTTTCACTCGCACTGTGTCACGTCACCATTATCGCTGTAACGAGGATGACGTCAAAATGCGCGAAATTACATACAATATTACGTAATATAAGGAGATTTGTATGACATCATGTGAGGGGTTTAAAGGGAATTGCTTCTTTAGTGGAAATTGTGTTTTGAATATTTTGCAAGTGATACGTATTGCTTGAGTTTTATTTTCTTCTTACTTATTTCAACCAAAATGAAGGAAAATTTTTGTATTGTATGTTTCCCCATACGACGCCACAAATAGCGGTACTGAGCCGCCTCCGTTCATGGACTCCCTGCGACCGCTACAATGTCGTCGGTCCATCGAGTGGATGGTCTCCCACGTAGGGGGGGATTTGCCATAATCACCACGCTTGGCAGGCGGATTGGTGATTGCAGTGTTTGTGTTGAAAAATGCTCAGAAAGAAACTGCTGCCCTTCCTCTGGTAGGTTCCCTTAGTCGGCTCTTACGACATCCACGGGTTGAGTTGGAGGGGTCGATATTCGTAAGCCGCGGCCCCACGGCCAGCTTCCATCATTATTTACTGTAATTATTTTTATTGAAATTATAAATACCCACTATGTCTGAATTTTATGTTTGTTCGTTTTTTTAATAAGATTTATTTAATACTAGCTGTTCCCCGCTGTTTCACCCGCGTTAAATTCAAATTTCAGTACTCTAAGTGGATAAAAAGGTATTTTTTCCCGTAAGTCTCCTATGGGAATTTGATGTTTTACCTGGACAAAAAGGAGCCTATGTTACTCTCCCTATTTAACTATCTCTATGTCAAAAATCAGCCAATTGGTTGCTTAGTAAGGGTGCAGCGTGAAGGAAGAACAAACAAACAACCACACTTTCACATTCATAATATTAGAAAGGATAAGGATTGACAGAAGATTTTAATCTAATCTCAAAAATAAATTGATTTGGGTTTTGAATATGAAGACATCTTATTTTCTTTATAAATGTTAAAGTCCAATAAATGGCAGCTGTTTCAATCACTCAGCTCTATTCCAGTACCCATCGATGCAAATAGCGTCTAATATCAGCCAACAGATGGCGCTCAATCACTATCGGATAAAGCTTTTACTCGATACTTTTCAATAATTTATTTCCCCGCACTATCCATAAAACAAGGGCTGATATCAGAAGCAGCTATACAATGCACGCGTCATAATTGGTTACCACTTTGATTCGTTTTAATTGTAACATTATTGACTCCTTAATTTAAGCTCAAAAAGTCAAATAGGAGCAGAAAATTATGTACAAAACATCATCGGTTAATGCTTTTAACTTTATTTCGAGAACAAACTGCCAACGAGCCCAGAGATTTACCTATTATTTTATACAAAACAACTAAAACACATTTATAAGTTGTGAAATGAGTCCCATATCTTTAGGAGACTAGACGTGAGATAAATAAATTCCATTAATTTGGTTTATGCTAAATGTATCACATAAATCCCAAAGTTTTATCAATAAATCTGGAAACTTAACGAATAAAACGTTCCAAGGTCAATCTCGCAAATAAATAAAAAAGTTTGGTACGTGAAAAATAATTATTTAGTTTAGTGCAGTAAATAAATGTTCTATATTCAAATACAAATGTACATAGCTACGTAATACAAAACAATTGAAAATCGAGCATGCTAAAATTGCCATTTTCTATTTTCAAAATCAATCCAAACAGTTACGCAGCCACTTCTGATAAACAGTCGGACACTAGAGATTTTGTAAATAGAACGTCTGCCATGATTAATTCGATATTTGAACTGAAATATGGACGTGTGACATAGTGTAAACAACCAGTACAGCAGTTTCCCGCGGTCGGACTAAGTCCCACGGGAGTTGACCGGTCTGACCTGAATATCGTTTAAAGGTTGCTGTGATTTTGTGAAAATCCTCATGTTATTTCGAAATGTAAATAAAATAGGAATTTAAATTCAGAATCAGCTTTCCAGTTTTCATCTGTAAAGCTAGGGAATCCATTTTGTAAATTTAAGCTTGCAAAAACCGAATACTGATTGGAACTTTATATGGATCGTCTGAATGACTTGCTTGCCGTTAAGATTCTGCCTTGCTGTTAAGTTTCTGTTTTTGAAACAATAAGTACAGTTTGGGAAATCAAAAATTGCGCTACTGATTTTGTAGAAATGTTTACTGGCACGTAGATCACCTCTCTATTTAGGATTAGTGTTACATTTAAGTAAAACGGTATCGATAAAATCTAAAATATTAGAAAAGCTAGCAGTGTGATTAAAATGAATTTAACCTTAATTCGTGAGTTTAGAGTGCCCATAATGCACATGTGCTTCCAGTAAATCCCCTTGTATGTGGGCAGTGAACGAGTTCACATGCCTATTTTAAGAAGAGAAAGTAGCCTCCCTAAGTCTCTGATGGATAAATTTGTATAGTAAATAACAAAGAAGTTTTAATCATACAAAAAAAACCATCGAGCATAGCCCATCCCTACTCAGATTACAAGTACCCTGCGTTGTTTGCGCTCCAATTAGACCCACGACAAACAAACAGACAAAAATGTATGACATGTGTTTTATATTTATACCTAAGGACGGAACGCGTTATGAGAGGCTCTCGAGAGAAATGTTTTGTTTTATTGACGCCATTTTTCGTATTTAGCACCAAAATCCGAGTGGTTTATGGTTTTACGTTTCAGCGATGAAAATTATGAAGGGTTAAGAAGGATCTTTCTGTGTTTAAATGTGTCAGCCTGAGTTTAAATTGATAAACGAGTTGTGGAGGAAAGAAATTAAAATTTGGAATTGCTAAAGTAATTTTTAAACCAAGTAATTGGAGTTTGTACTGACGAATTATCAGAATGTCAACTGAGTTTAAATTGACACCAAAGATCTTACCCATAACAAATATTTGAATCTCTTGTCGTATGAAATAAATTATTTCATATAAAAAAATATATATGTGTATTCTATCAATATATGTATTCTATTAAGTAAGTATATCAGTCATCTAGTACCCATAACAAAAGGTCCAGATGATGCTGTTTGAATTGTCCAGAATATTTTTTTTAATTTTTTTTCATTTTTCATTATACATTTTATCCTGCTGCGAAAATCGAACCAAAACCTTATAAGTCAACTTTGCAATACCTAAGATGTCGTCAATTCAGGCACACCTACAATTGCAAATATTATTAAAACAATACCTATTACATTTCATTCTTATTTGTCGCCTTGAACATTATTAAGGCTTCTACACGCACAGACCATCAAAAGATTTCTCCACAAGAAGCCATTTCAAAACTTACCCTGAAAGTATTATTACTCGCAACATTACACTTTCACCGCTACATAAATTCGCGGGCAATTCCCGAAGTTGGCCGAACGCTGCCGAATGATTTGTAGGTTATGAACTTACTTATTGATGGGTTAATATGGCAAAAACATGTGTATGTAGCTTATAAGAATAAGTATTTTTGGTCGATCATCATCATCATCATCATCACTATAACAGCCCTTAATTCGCCCACTGCTGGTCAAAATAATCATTATTCATTTATTATATTATTATTTGTTGTTTCCTATCATTTATTTACGGTTAAGTAAGTACATAACGACATAATGCGTATATTAGGTTTTCTTTTAACTTTGTTTGATTTTCCCGACGTTTCGGCAGGCTTACAGGTTACCGTGTGGTTACGTTGATGATAGCCTCCTAGCCATGTGCTGCGCTGCTGTGTGACATATTATAGTGCACAAGTGTGTGCGCAAACACAGATACACTCTCTATTCCTTCACCCTCATAATCCGATGGCGCAGGACCAACGGCTTAATGTGGGCACCGAGGTAGGGGAGTATAACACCACCAACTTCATAGAAAGAGGACTCGATCATAAAACACAGAAATAATTTATATAATATAAAAATCCCCGGCTTAAAAACCAAAAAACCATTCAGCAAGTTATGTACTTGGAACTGTTCACCGGTTTTTGTCGCAAACACTATCTACTTATCTGTTTGAAACTTTCAGTCATCACGGCATTATTTACTTAACAAGTTTCATAGTAACAAGATACTTGTTCAAAGCTTATTAGCGTTTATAAAACATCTCGCTTACAAACGAACTCGTCCCAACTCGTTTTAAACTCGTCCACAACTTGTAATGAACATACGAGATGCGACAAACTTTTCTAATATCAAACTTTTGTGGGCTTTACGTGTAATTTTAGATTTTTTCAGGTGAATATATTTTGCTGGAATCAATAAGTTTAAGCCACGTGGTAGATTTCTGTCGGAGTAGAGGTATCAAAATTTGAGAATTATGTAAATTAACATACAGCACTGATTTATTTTTGTACTATTTGGGGCATATGGATGTAAGATAAGATAAAAGAGTGCTTTCGATTTTTAGAAAGTCTATATATCCGACCTTATGCAATAATTTATCTTTACAACTAAAACAGATAGAAATACAATTTTGGCAGAAAGAGAATGAAATACTGATTACGGATATGTAAAAAAGTGATTTAGGTCGTATGTCGTCTTAGGCCCTCATGGCTCTAAGGTCGAGAAATATCAAAGTGATTTATTTCCTTTAGACCTTATAGGACTCTTGGACACGTCACAAAATTAAAATTACATAAGTAAAACTGGGAAATAACGACTAAAATAACAAAAGAACGAAGTGCGATCACAATATTACCTAACGTTTGATATCCCAAGCTGAGTGTCTTACGCAAGGGCGGCCTTTAACGCATTCATTGGGTTGAGAATGACTTCATCGCTCGTGCTGTTGAACTGGGCAGGACAGCACGGAAAGTAAAGGCTTTGTCTGATTTAGTACCGTTATTTTTGTACTTATAGCGATCTTAGGTATATAGATAATTTTGTATGAACAACTCTATATTTAGTAAGTATAGGTTAGGTACTTAAACAATGTTTTATCATCATAATCATATCAGCCATACGTCCACTGCTGGACATAGGCCTCCCCCAAACGACGCCACAAATAGCGGTCCTGAGCCACTTCCATCCATCGACTCCCTGCGACGTCGGTCCATCGAGTGGATGGTCTCCCATGTAGGGGGGTTTTGCCATAATCACCACGCTTGGCAGGCGCATTGGTGATCTTAGTGTTGGTGTTGAAAAATACTCAGAAAGAAGCTGCTGCCCTTACTCTGGTAGGTTCCCTTAGTCGGCTCTTACGACATCCACGGGTTGAGTTGCAGGGGTCGATATTCGTACGCCGCATAATGTTTTATAGGTTTGTACAAATAAATCTTATTCTTATCTTTACAGACTATATAATGAATTATAAGAGTCCACTGCTGGACATAGGCCTCCCCTGATATGTTATTTTAGACATTTGGTGTCATGTCTGACAGTTTTGTACATAGCTATATTTATATGCGAGGACACATAAATGGATATAAGTTATTATTTAAGTTTATTTATAAAGTGTATAAAACTGTTTGTTCTCCGAATAAAATAAATAAATAGCTGTCATATTTGTCACTAGCTGTCATTTTTGACATATTTGTTTCTATAAGATGGTGGTAATTTTCTTTGTTATTAAATACTAGACTTTATTTCGTCTAAAATTATCGAGTTAACCAAAAGGGAACAAAATGAGTTGCGCAAAGGGGAAGCCCCGTTGCGCAATCTTAAGTTGTACAAAACGGAACTCGCGGATTATTACTATAACTTACAATATGTAAGTATCCTTTATTCATAGTGATTAATAAATAAATATGAGCTATGTATACCATAGTGTTCTTTATAGTATATAGACCTTCGTTTGAGCACAATCTCACCTGATGGAACGTGACGATGTGGCTGACTATGTATCACGATGGTCTACAAGACACCTATTCACTCTTGTTTTGTAAGGTCCAGTTAGTAACCAGTTGAGAAAATCGATGTTTATAAACCTAGTTTTGTTAAGCATAAAAAAAATTCAAGTAATGCAAACCGCAAATGTACCTAATCTCTTGGGATTTTAACAAATCGACTTTTAAAAATTTAGACTGAAATTATAAAAACATTTTAAATTTCAAAGCAAAATTTTAAAACACTGACATCTAAAGATTCAAAAGCACGTTCCCAATTCATCTGAGCTGAGAGCTGCAGGTACAGTCAGCGACATCTTTATATATTATTAGATACTGCTAAAAGAATACTCAGTACAAAATTGCTGAACACTGGCACAAAAACATGCACAAGTAGCCAAAATACAACTTTAGAGATAAGTACCTCTTTGTTACTTCTTCATCCATCATTATCTAGAGGAACGATCATACGAGGTATGATAGCCAATTTAAATATAATCCTGGACAATCCACACAACATCATCTAGCCCCAAGCTAAGCAGAGCTTGTGTTATGGGTACTAGATAACTGTTATACATTTAATACAATACATTACAAAGATATATATTTTTATTACATATAGAGAATACCTAGAATACCCAGAAACAAATATTTACAGATAGATCGTGCAAACATTTGTCCCAAGGCGGGCATCAAACCCGCAACCTCCTGCGTCGCAGGGGGACCTGCGACCGCCGCGCCACATCGGCGTAAAAAGTTCCAATTCACTTTTTTCGGCTGGGATGAAGACTTAGATGAAGACCATTTGTAATCCCTGTCGTCCCATCAATGGGACGAAGCTGATAGGATAGGATAGGAGGAACGGGATACAGGAAAATACTGACTATGCCGTTCACAAAATATAAAAACATCATGATTGTGGTACAAATCGTTCAGAATCTTTTATCGCTGACTGTCCTCAGTGAAACAGCTGAGTGAATGAAATAAATGAATCATTTCATCTCGGTATTGAGTATTGAGCCGAACGAGACGAATTCCAAATAACCTGCCTTACGGATTCAATTCCATCTGAAAATATTTTCTTATTTAAAAGCTGGGTAAGCGTGAGTATTTATATATGTCTGAGTTGAAAAATTTGTTGCTTCGCTAAAACTAAAGAGTTGTGTATTTGATGGTCCAATGGATCAACTCATCCAACTCACGAGCCCCTTACATAATTATAATTAATCCATTTATTATTAGAGAAAAAAATTAAAGCTAGGTAGATTACAAAATTAAGTATAAATTGAACATTATTATATAATAGCGACTTGCCTCGGCTTCGCACGGGTGCAATGCTGATACTTAATTATAGATAAAAATTCCTTTTGAATCACTCTACATATTAAAAAAAACAGCATCAAAATCCGTTGCGTAGTTTTAAAGATCTAAGCATATATAGGGACAGACAGACAGACAGACAGCGGGAAGCGACTTACTTTTATATTATGTAGTGCTCATAAGTAGGTATTATCATTATTTCATGATCTCTATACGAGTTAAGACCTCCTTCAGACTGTTCTTAATAGATGGCAAAGCTATAGTCCCCAAGCTGGCCATGTGGGTGGACAATCGCAGGGCACAGCTTGCAATGCTTGAACAAATATCTGCAAATCATTCAAACATTTGTCCCGCAGTTGGAACCAAACCTGCAACCGTCATAGACGTCATAGACAAACCTTCGATTGTTGCGCTACTGAGGTCAAAATTACAGGCACATGAGTTTAACCTGAAATAATTTTCTCAATTATTTTGAACATGAGTTCCATGCAAACTTTAAAGTATCGTTTATTGCATTAAATATAATGTAGATACAGGTGTTTAAGTTATGAGTTAAGAATTTATTATGAATTAATGGGATACCTTTACGGTAAATATGACTTTTAAATAATTATGGCTTTTTAAATACCTCGCTGAATAGCTCCATCAAATATTTGTTTTTCCTCTAATACTGTTTTCGCTCTATATCAATGAATAGCTGTACTCGCGTGTCCCCGCGGTGTCACCCGCGTTAAATTCTATTTTCACATTTTTGAAGGAAGAAAGGATGAATTTTCGTATAAAAATACGAATATTCCAGTAAATATCCCATGGGAATTTGATGTTTTACCAGGACAAAAAGTAACCTATGTTACTCTTCATCCTTTCAACTAACTTTGTGCCAAATATCAAGTCGATTGGTAACCTTGTTAGGGCGTGAAGGAAGGACAAACAAACATTCGCATTTATAATAGTAGTGAGGATAAAGTCCAAATAAACAGAGTCTGTCGCCACCCCTAGACTCTACATTAAACTCTCAAACACGAAACTAAATTACTTTATCCATTTCTCAAAACAATTTAAAATAGCATTTCTAGTCTGGTCTACACGTTTCCATTTTTTTGTGACGCGAAACTTAAAATTCAGTGTATTGCGTCATTCGAAAGAGGCGTTCACAGTGGCAGTGGGATTTCAATAGATTGGCATTCACTATGGCACGACTCGCTTCATAATAGGAATCATTCATCAATACACACAGGTGTCCATAGCTGAGTATGCCTTATTCAAAGATTTCTATAATTACCTCGCTTGGCAGGTGGACTGGTAATCGCAGTGAGGGTGTTGAAAATGCACAAAATAAAGCTGCTGGTAGGTTCTATAAGTCAGCTAGTATGACCGTTATCTTAAAGTACCTGAGCCACGCTCGTATTAACAAAAGTTGGGGAAACCTAAAGTAACCAGAAAAAAATCGAGAGAGATCGCGAACTCTAAATAAATCGAGTGCATGTAGTCCAAAAAACATTTCCACCGCCAAAAACAAAACGAAGATATTTCGTACAACTTTACACCATCAGTTCAAATTATCTTAATTATTTCAAATTGACAAAGTTTTATCATTTTGTGCGCAGCCATTTTGTCGTTTTCGGTGAATTTGTTCAACCCGTTCCGTTGTAATTTGGTTTAGTTTTTGGGAACAGCTAAGTTAGCAAAACGAATTAAAGTCTCTCAAGAAATATGAATGTTTGTACAAAAACACACCCGAATTGGCTCAATTCGGGTGCTTCCTACTTTTTGAAGTCAGCTAAAAATCATATCATCCAATAAACGTCCACAGCTGGACATAGGCCTCCCCCGTACGACGCCACCAATAACAGTCTTGAGCCGCCTCCATCCATCGACTCCCTGTGACCGCTACGATGTCGTCGGTCGATCGAGTGGATGATCCCAAGATAAATAATAGATGGTGTAGATTGTAAATCACAATTCTCTAACTCTCGTGAGACGTTGAGAATACTTTTTGTGAGACGTCGGGAATTGGTGCTCCTCTCGTGAGACGCTGGGAATAACTCGAAAATGGATAGTAACTTTATTGACCTGTGACGAATCCACACAAATGTTTTAATGCATCTCACTTATTTACTTTCAATGTATGGATGTAGTGTAT
Source organism: Eupithecia insigniata (assembly GCA_947859395.1). Lineage (NCBI taxonomy): Eukaryota > Metazoa > Arthropoda > Insecta > Lepidoptera > Geometridae > Eupithecia > Eupithecia insigniata. The sequence goes on from OX402019.1 coordinate 575,339, forward strand.
AGAAATGTGACGAAGTTAATTTGTGGCAAATGTACAACAACCCGTACAAGCGTCATGTCACTGATTTCAAATAATTTATAAACTTGCCCTAACATCAAATTATAATGTTCACGAATGTTTTCACATTCACAAATCAGCCGAACATTCGTGATTCTAAAAGACAAAACTCAAAGAACCTTTAACTTACCAAAAGTTGGTCCGCCACGTAAATTGTGGGCCAATTACATTGGTTTATTCGAGAACTTTCCGAAAATATTTCTTTTTTATTGCTTTAGTTTAAAGGTGGATGTGTTATTTACTGGATTCTGGCCCTTGTAACTTAGGACGGGTTTATTGCGGGAAAAATCGTAAGGGTGTCCCTACACCATGCGGTGGAATATCGTACGACTAAGATGCCGCAATCATCATAGCGATTTAACTGAAGTCACTTTATCGTAAGCTGTATTGTATTCTAGTTTCCGCCTGCGGCTTCGCAATGTTTGTGAAAAGTGCCTATGTCAATAAACAGGCTACTTTAATCTTACGTTAGTTGCAAAGCCTCATCCTTTCAATAGTTTTGGCTTCAAGAAGTACATCAATCCATCAATATATCAGCCACTCATCCATCCATAAAGGTAGGAAATAAGTTAATAGAAATCTTACAGCTACATGATTATCACCTACGTACATTTCTAAACGCGTAGTCAGTTCACCAAATATTCGCACCGCAGCCCTTATCTTCCGCATCGTGTAGCAAAGCCCTTAGCTTATAACTTTTATCACCATTTAGAAAGTAATGCGAGTTCCTTCGATCGTAAACAGTTGATGTCTCTGTTTTTGTAAAGTTATTACAAGTTCTGATGTTTTTCATGTTTTTAATAATAATGGAGACTTGGAGGCTGCGTACTTGATAAGTTTGATGAAAAAGCTTAGCAAGATATATCGCTAACATGGGGCGAATGCGAATTCTGATAAACACTGATGTGACAACATCCTAAACACGTAGTTATTTTACCTACCCTCTTTGATCTTAAACTATTTATAGATTTTTTATTCAGTTATCATCTTAGAATTTATAATAGTAATGACTCGAGATTGACATAAAAAATTAAAATAATTTTTATTCATTGCTATGTATTGTATAAGATTTGATTGGTTTGTTATTATTAGTTATTCATGTGTAACCCGACTCTTGGGCGTTTTGGTTTTAACTGTAAGTTCATTCGTAAAATAAAATAAATGAAATCAAATCAAATCACTTGGTTTACTTACTATGGCAATTGTATCGTCGTAGAACCGTCCATACTTGAAAGAAAGTCTTGTTAGTGCGTGCGATGCATGATGGTTACTTCTGGGGGCTATCTGGAAAACATAAATGGAAGATTACGATTTGTTTTCAGGAAATTTAAACGAAAATCCAAGTTAACGATTCGTTTTTGCACAAACGAAGCGTCCTAAATTAGATTTTAGTTTTTACGATTTTTTATTTGACCTGCTCAACGGAGTTGTATACCAGAAAAAAACGCGTGGAACTACAGGTTCATGGGTTTGTTAAAACAAAAAAATACCAACTGAATGCTAATAATAGGTAGCTTAACAAAAAACCGAATCACGTTAAAAATGAATGGAACGAATTTCACCAAAAGGCCTCTTTGTTATCTCCCAATATTTTCTGTTACATTAACAAGAGTAAAATTTTATGTTCTGATTACGACATCGGCTTTCGGCTTATATTTAATACCTAATTAAGATAATAGGATTAACCGTTATTCAGCCAATAAAGAAGCCATTTTGTACGAGCTACCTATTGTAAAATGGCGGATCAATTTTTGTGGATGATTTCGATAAATTTGATGTGAATGGATGGCTAGCAATCTTTTGCATGTTGATGATATTTTTTTTGTGGAAACTGCATAAAAAAGACTTGTAACATTAAAAACCTTACAACCTCAATCCTATCAACTTTGGGATGACAACGTTTGGATGGAACAAATCTTGTAAGTAGGTCAAGTAAGTAGGCAGAAACCAAATAAATTAAAACTAATATTTACAACTAAGACAATCGAGCTAACTGTAAGCTATTGCAAACAATCTACAGATAGCTTAATTGATCCATATCAATACCAGTCGGAAGCATCCCCAAGACGCTGGCTGCATTGCCGCGCTATATGGCAATGCTAATGCGCTGCACCAGATACTCACTAGCTCTCTCTAGGATACCCGTGGCTTGGACTAGACGCTCTGATATTTTTTTTAAACCTGTAGAGTCAGGTACCCCAGGCTCTGTCGAGGCCTGCATATTAGATGAATTAAGTTTGAATTTAGTTTTGCATAACTAAGCATTGAATTTGAAACAATTTGTGAAACTTCTTAAGTAAGTAGGTACATTAAAACAGTTCTAAAATAACCGAAAGCTTTTAAAAAGTCTACAAAATGGCAATAAAACTTTTCTAAAGATAAAATTGCCATAATTCTTTTACTTTGTAACAAGCTGGGAAACTTGTAAATCCTTTCTGACGTAGGAACAAAATAATCAAACTTTTTGCCCAAATCCTGCGCACAAGTTTGAGAATCGTTTACTCCTCTACGTACAAGTATGAGAAACGCTGCCTTATACGCTAAGACTACATGGTTCAGTAACGTGATCCTTATGACCAAATACGTTCACTACGACAAATATTTGTACGACGTGCAGATATTGTTTCCAAGTGTTCTGGTTCTGTTTGTTTCATAAAAATTAACTATCTATGTATCGTATTAAGTAATCACGTTTCACATCGTCCCCTTTTACCTTTTACGTATACGAAGTGACTAGCTCTGATATGATAAGAACGGTTCGTTTACAAGTATTGTACATCCAATTTGGTTGGAATATAGATATACTTATAAAAATAAGTTCCAAGCCACGGAGCACTTCCATCTGCTCTCTAAGTCCTTACCTAAAACAGTGGTAATTTTGTTGTAAGAAAAATGCGCCATAAGCCAGCACTGAAAACACAGCTGCAAGAAGCTCTTGTGAGGGAAATTTGCTGGAAGCTTCGAGTTTCAAGGCACTGGGAATTTAAATTAGAAGTTGCATTTTTTGCTTTTTGAGATGCAGTTTTATGTAAGTGAGCTATTATGGTGTAAGAGTGTGAAAATATATATTAGCTCTGATTATTATTATTACGTCGTCTAAACTTCTAATGGAGTTTTGTACAGAAATAGAGTACCAAATTGCACAAAACAAAACGAAACAGAAAATTTCGTATTTGGGGAACTTAAATAGGCCTCCAGAACCCTGAGTTTGAGCCGTGATCGTGACGTCCCATTGTCCTGTGTATTTATTGTATTGTATTTGTATGGCACTTGAGTATTTCCCTTTCCACTCGTTAGAGGCACTGTACCAAATCATGTAAAAAAAGAAACGTAACGCTGACGTCTCGATACTATCGTCAACCGAACTCAGGGCTCAGGACACCATGAGAGATGCATTTATCAATCCCATTCTATATCTAGGCAGGGAATACTCAGACTCATTTATTCGCCGTAGGAGTACTGGGAACACTTGAATAAGTCAATTTACAATAAATGTGCATAATATTAGTAATAATATAGAAGAGATAAATTCAGATTCTTTATTAATAACGCTTATTACATGTCATAAAAGTACAAATAATAGTAGTCAATTCAGCATAATACATAAGATTCATTAACTATTTCATAAGAAATTAAAATGAATAATCACAATGAATTCAACATAAGTTATAAAATGATAGCAAAAAATAATATAAATAATATAACATGGTATAAATGTAACACCGCACAATAATTTTCATTAAAGAATTTGTCGACTCTATAAAAAACTTGCTCGATAAGCCAGTTCTTCAGCTTGTTTCTAAAGGCTTGCGCTGATCGGGCAGAGGTAATAGAGGTAATAAAATCGATAGATTTAGTCTTATTTAACCTCTTCCTCTCTTCTTTCCAGACCACGCGTCCGCCCTGGTCGGCAGTACCGCCCGCCTCCGCTGTCGCATCGACGGCGCCTCCTGTGGAGAGATGCACTCCATCAAGTGGTACAAGGGGGACGCCAGGGTGTATGTGTACTCCGCGCCACGAGCGGGGAGTCAGGCCATCACTCGGCCAGAGGGGGATATGATGGACAGGTCAGTAAATAGATTATGTGTTCTTTGTAGTAATCTTTGGCAAGTGTTTTGAAAACTGACATACAATTTTTGAAAAAGTTTGCTTGATTTTCGTTTTCTATGTGTCAAAAGAAAGAAAATTTCCAAATCTGTATCTTTTTTAGATATTTTGTACGTAAAACATAAGAGAGCGACAAAATACCACGACAAATAACCCACGCGTAACTTCTACTTGCAAGCGACTATAGCAAGGAGCCAGCGATCTTCAAACTTCTTATTTGGCTTGTCTTCGGTAGATTTGTCTAATTACACCACCTTGGCTCAGTCTACCTTCTTGCTGTTCTAACCTGGCTTACTCTCAGTAAGCCTACCTCGTAATTGGTCTAGCCATAACGCAATTTAGACGCACTGTGTAATACCTACAGCAGAATTAAGGTGGTATTAGATAGGGATAGAGATGATTCCGACAGAGACAATTTCCAAATAAGGTTGCGTCGAAGTCAGGCTAGGTTGCGTTCTGAGTAAAGCCGAAGTGTTTTGGTCACCGCGAGCAAGATTTGCCCAAATGACATTAACGTAAGAATGATCGGAAAATTGATACGACGATAAATATAAATAGCTTTATTATGTAGTTTTCATTACTTTATGTAATTACTATCATCATCATCATTCATCATTATCAGCCCATACACGTCCACTGTTGGACATAGGCCTCCCCCATACGACGCCACAAATAGCGGTCCTGAGCCGCCTCCATCCATCGACTCCCTGCGACCGCTACGATGTCGTCGGTCCATCCGAGTGGATGGTCTCCCATGTAGGGGGGGGATTTGCCATAATCACCACGCTTGGCAGGCGGATTGGTGATCGCAGTGTTGGTGTTTAAAAATACTCTGAAGGAAGCTGCTGCCCTTCCTCTGGTATGTTCCCCTAGTCGGCTTTTACGACATCCACGGGTTGAGTTGGAGGGGTCGATATTCGTACGCCGCGGCCCCACGGCTTAATTACTATAGGTAATATTAATAGCTTGTACGATTCCGTTTTGTTTTCGTGTAATGAAGGTCTGGATATGTGAAATCAGCTTGGACAATTGTATGAAAAAAAAAACAATCCAGATCTTAAAAACGTATATTCATAATCATAGCACATAGAGTGCTCATGACGTCCCCACATGCCCACTTTGACAACATGTTCAGCATCCCTGCAGGTTGCACCGCTGAGCCTAGGCAGCAGTGTATAACACACAACACAATATTGTGTAACCATTTCTATTATTTCTACAACTAGCTGTCGCCATAATTTGACCCTAGAGACACAATAACCCTTTCTTCCATCCACCTATCTATCGTCCTTCTACACAAAACACACCCATTAACAGTTATAACCCACTTTGATAACAATCACAACCACTCCTATTATTATCTCTCCCATATCCATATCAAAGGATCCTAGCCAACAATAGATACCGGTACAAATCGGTACAGTACCGGTTAGATTAATACCGGTAGCGTACCGGTGGAGATTAATGGCGTCGTTGCCCTGTCACAGTGTAGCGTAAACAGAGTGACAGGTTCGTAATTAGTTTGAGTTGGTTGCTTGTGATGCTGATTTGCATTTACTGGGACGGGATTGTTTCGCTTTTGATTTAGGTAGTTAGTTTAGTGTTCGGTTTGCTTTGATCCTAGTTTACTGAAATACATACCTACCGTCAGTATTTAAATAAATTCCCCGTCGTAACAGAGAATTTCATAAAATGATAATTAACGAAACTTTTTTTGGCTACTATAGCCAAATTTATTCGTATTTAAAAGTAATGTAGTGAACATGAAAATACATTATTCCTATAAAGGTATCTTCTGCCCGTGACGTTGAGCGCGCTCGTTTTTTCTCGATGTAAGAAATAATTAGCCTCATAAACTTTCCTGAAATAATATTAAACTTCTTACCGAGTTTCATTGAGATCCGTTCAGCTGTTTAGTACTTAGTGGAAATGTTTTTTTTTTTCATCAACAGAATAAATATCTTATGCATTTTACATAGTACCTAATAATTAAATACCTTGATTATTACTAGTATACACAACATATAATTTATTTCAACTATTGGTACACAAGGAAACACTAAAATTACATAACTGAGCTTTATTTATATTAGTTATAATCATAACAATAACTCATATCAAATGTCCAGCCTAAACAATCTTACTGTGAAAAGAGTAGCTTTCAATAAAAGCAAATGGCGTAATGCCATAATTACTAATTTGACAAAATATCAAATTGTCATGGTCCGGGAGAAGCTTAATATGGTATTGAAGTATTCCTTCTGTTTCCCGCAAACCCGTGGCACTGTCGCAACGATTAAGTCATGTGTAAGAGATAGCACTAGTTTAACTGAGGCAATCTTTAAAACGACGGCTATTTATCCACGGGTTAAGCGTTCAGAGAACTGAAACACTAGATAAGAACAAGGAAAACGACGTATTTGTTGTCTTTTCTTGTATTTTTTGCGCGGGAACTGTAAACTGGGTTATTGGTATAATTTTGCCCTTTTTCCTCTTGCGCCCCGGAGGTGTGAAGGCGTGGCGAAATGAATGTGAAAAGTGAAAATAGTTTTGTCTATTTAGGCGTTTGGTAACAAAATGATTGGGTTTGTAGGACAAATGTGAAACGGCGTCAAATATTTTAAAACGTTGCAAATTTCTAGTCTGTGTAGAAACTGTCATATATGAAGGAAGCTCGATGTACCTATCATCATCATCATCATCATCATATCAGAATCAGAGAATCAGAATCAGAATCAATAACTTTATTTCTTTAAGCTTACAAAATAAGCACTTAGACAAGTCAAATTTTATACTATAAACATAGTTATTATTATCAAATAAGAAATAAGGTGTCATTGATATTCTCTTCACTTAAATTTTTTGTTCACTAGTGGAAGAAGTGAAAAAGAAACCACTAGCACATTATAATATCACTTATGTGTCTAATACATGTTTATTTTGCCTATCTAAATATAAATTTAATGCAATTTAGATACATGTCAATATTTGGACATGTATCTAAATTGCATTAATATGGATCTTATCTATATATCTATATTTATATATTTAAATTTACGAATAGGGAGTTCAGTTGCTTCAGATGGAAGAAATTATAGTGCTTATCCACGGAGGATAAGGGTTCAAGTCCTGAACCCTTATCCCCCGTGGATAAGCACGATAATTTCTCTTAATTTTCTTTTAGAAATCTGTTATTTTCAAAATCTTAATTGAGAGCTTGTTGTAGTGACCGTGGGAAGACGTTCGACTCGATGGACCGACGACGCGACGCGACGATATCGTAGCGGTCGCAGGGAGTCGTTGGATGGAGGCGGCTCAGGACCGCTATTTGTGGCGTCGGTCGTTTGGAGGAGGCCTATGTTCAGCAGTGGATGTATGGGCTGATGATGATAATGTACTGACCAGACGGAAAGAACATCCTGACCAATTAACACGAAAATTCCGATGAAAATTTCAATTCAGAACAGACAGTCTCTGTCTAGGTTATGTCAGTTTTGCTGCAAAATTTGGAGCATCGTCAAATATTCGTCAAAATTGTGAATGTAAGACCCGTTTTGGCCCAATTAGGATTCAATGAACGTCGACTATCCGGCACAGACTGTGGTAAATAGCTACATCACAATAAATTACACAAATTTTGTGGAATACGGTTCCAATTATTATAGCTAATACTACAATTATAGCTAACTATACGTACTAATCACTCGTAACACCTACATTTTTACTTTTATTTATACATATTTTGAAAAAGAAAACGCATTTGGTGGTGGAAAGGTGAGGTAATAAATAGGTTTTATTTGAAATGTTAGTACTCATACAATTTATTTATTTTGCTGTTTTTTTTAACAAGAACCCCATGCGGCCATCCATCCATTATTGTATGGAATTGGTGAGTCATCTAGGATGATGCAAAGATTGAAATTTTTGGGATGATACTGTGTGGATTATCCGGCATTATATAATATTTTCTTGGAGACGTTTTCTTTATTGTAAGCACCGTTTCAGATAGCTATAATAAATTTCGCTTTAAACCTCTTTTATTTTGGGTAAGCCTGCTGCTGTACATCGTTGAGCTGCATCATCCCTCGCAATTACCTCAGTTCTGAACGTAGCAATTTTACAGAGCACTCGAGTTTCCGGGACATGACTGACTAGTGAACGATACCCGGAGTTTTAATTCTGAAGTAAAAGAAGAATGGAGATTGGATCAGAATCAGAATCAATAACTTTATTTCTTTAGGCTTACAAAATAAGCACTTAGAGAAGTAAAATTTTATACTATAAACATAGTTATTATTATCAAATAAGAAATACGTTGTTATTGATATTCTGGTCTGATAATGGATTGTGTTAGCTTAAAGGGAAATAACGGACATACTTGTAGCATATACATCCAGCTCATACAGCACAAAGTGCATTCAAATATAAGCTTTGACTCGTAATATTCGGATACTATTTACAGTGAAAATATTTTTTTATATTTAAAATACTTTCAATTTACTAGTTTAATTTGTTTATATTATTAGATTGTTATTTTTTTTGTCAACATAGTTTAAGAATTATTTTGAAAAAAAAAAAAAATATATATATATCATCTAGGACCAAAGTGCTTGGGAAGACAAATTCAACGAAACCCAACTCGATGTGGTTCAGTCGTTTCGTTTAGGAGTTCCTATGGCCACCTTCGGTTTCCATCATCAGACCATCCCGATGCTACCATACAATGTCAATTGTATTGTCACCGAACTTACTTATGTATGCCAAATTTCAGCTCAATCGGTTGAGGATAAGTGATCTAAAATTGAGTTGCAAGTTTCCACCCGAACAAACATACATTGCAAGTTAAATGAAAGCTTGTTAAATAAGCTCTAGAGTCTATGAAATAATTCATTCGATTAAAATATTATATTTTATCTTTATACTAGGTACATTAAAAAAAATATCAAAATGGTAGATAACCAGCCTCGAAGCTAGGCTCAAGCGGCCGGTGACTAGGGCTGCAGAGAGAGGAACTTCCTCACGATACGCGCCGAGTCCAGGAGCACCACCGCCTTTTGGATATGGCCTTTGATCCATTATTATTATTTTGTAATACATTTGGTTCAGTATGCTGATGCTTATATATCTTAGTCCTAGTCAGTGCAGTTTTAATTTTGTCCAGTCTATTTTGCAAAGAGTTCACTGACGAATCTAGGTAGAAAATTAGCATAGCAGATTTTGCTCTCATGAACGTGGTCTGCGGACTCAGAGATTGCATAGCCAGTGACACGATTAACGAAGAACTAAGTTTTAACGTGGAATTATCAAACTTAGCTAATGAGCAGTTAAAACTAACTGCGCCTTAACTGTTCTGGCAGATGGGTTTAAGAATATAAATGTTTATTCTGCGGTTTTACTTGCACAGTATCCATTTATTCTACTAATATTGAAAGTTTGTGCCGTTATGAAGATGCCGCTGTGAAGTCGACGCCAAAACTACTGAATGGATCGGGCTGAAATTTTGCGCACATATAGTTCTGGACCTGGAATATAGGCTACCTTTTATTTCAACAAAAAGTGCGCGAAGCCACTGGCAGCAGCTATTACTTAGATATACGACACACGATAGACTCTGACATTCATGGATAATGTCGCTTTCTGTAAGTAAATTATCAAAATTGGAAACAAATAGATAAAATTTATTTGTTTCAAAGTTTGTAAGGGGGATAATCCCTTTATCTACTTGCAGATACAGGGATTATCCCCCTTACAAACTTTTAAACAAATAAATTTCCTCTTTTTAATGTACATTATAAATTTTTTTTTGTTTATTTACTTTGTAAAAATTTTATGGGATTTTAGTTTGAGGTACTTTAAATCAAGATAGTGCAATAATGAAAATAAATTAAAAGTGATAATCCAAGTGAACTTGCCTGCGATCGCTAGTTCTAACTGCACCATTTGCGCTAGCATTACGGCACTTAGCAGTTACGAGTCAAGTTGACTTAATAAGTATACCGTAATTTTGTCAGTTTACCTGTAATTTCGGCAGTTAGCGTGATAATATCGGTTACCGGCAACCTAGAGTGCAGACTGAGGTACCTATTACTTAACAGTAGTTGAGATTTTGAGGCAACATGGAAATTAATCACTGTAAATACGTATACTTAAGCCTGTACAGTACAAGGAACAAAGCTATTCAGTCCGTACGTGTAATATCTAAATTCCTACATTAGCTTAGGAATACGTTTAATACGTGATGTATGTCCTTCAGAGAGACCATCCACTCGATGGATCGACGACATCGTAGGTCGCAGGGAGTTGATGGATGGAGGCGGCTCAGGACCGCAATTTGTGGCGTCGTACGGGGGAGGCCTATGTCCAGCAGTGGACGTGTATGGGCTGATAATGATGATGATCATGTATGTTCTTCCATATTAAGCTTTCATTTTAACATAAGTTTAATAAATATACAGTTCCGATCAAACAGCGTTAGAGTTATCATTTCTCTTCCTTAGTAGCTCTAACAAGCCATTATAATCTAACAATAAAACAATCTTTACTTTACTATACTTTACATTCTCGACAAATGAAGTTTGTGAATAACACAGAAGACAATTCTCGTTTTAAGATCGGGTATGAGAAATAATTTTCAGCGATATGCGTTGTAAGAAAGAGCTCAAATCGACGAGTCGTGCAAATTAGGTCAAAAATCTACAATAAAAAAAATATTTTTAGGTTAAGGTCATGGTTGCAAATATTGTACCTTGAGTTTAGACGGATTGTAGTCCACCTAGTCCCCGAAATTTACTGCGATTTCATTAAATGTCAATAATTGTATAAAGCTAAGCAGACCATTGAATTTCTTACATACTAATGTTAGATATTCCATTTTTTTGTTGTACAGAACTATGTACGTGCACACATCACAGGAGGTGATATATGTAGTATTATTTTGTTCAGCTCCTCTCATCACCATTTATGTGTCAGTATTCATCATCATCATCATCAGCCCGTACACGTCCACTGCTGAACATGTAGGCCTCCCCCAAAAGACGCCACGAATAGCGGTCCAGAGCCGCCTCCATCCAACGACTCCCTGCAACCGCTACGATGTCGTCTGTCCATCTAGTGGGAGGTCTTCCCAAACTCCGTTTCGCATTGCATCGCGGTCGCCACTCGAGAACCTTTACTCCCCAACGGTTATCGGTTCTACGAGCTAATGGCCCGCCCATCACCACTTCAGCCTCCTAATTCTGAGAGCTATGTCGGCAACTTTGGTTCTTCTACGGATTTCCGTATTCCCGATCTAGTATTATTGACTATAATTCCAAAATATCACACAAATGCAAACAAACCCTGTAACAAGCACTAGTCGCTGACGTCACCTAATACATCGACGCAATATTGTACGTGAGGTGATTACGAATGTACCCCCAATGACCCCCTTGGGACTAACCCCCCTCTTGAAAATGGAAGGGGGGAGTGATTGTATTTTTCAGATCAAATATTATTGTTACGTGTGAAACGGTGGGAGAAAATGCTTATTTAGCATCTGTAAAATTATGTAAAAGTTACCTGACGACCTCAGTGACGGTGGTGGTTCTGGCGAAGGTACGCTTGCGACGTAGAAGGTTGCGGGTTTGATGTTAATCCTCGTATATTATAACATTTATAACACAAGCTGACCAGCACGCGGCTACGCTTCTCGAAGTACTAATACTACGCAGACGAAATTGCGGGCACCAGCTAGTATCTTTATAAATTGTAGCCTATGTGCTATTCTGATGTATAAGCTATATAGAGATTCATTAAAATACATTCAGTAGTTTTTGCGTAACAAACATCCATACATAAAAACTTTCGCGTTTATAATACTATATTACAAAAAATGTAATTGAAACAAATGAACTCTGACGTTTCGTCCGACTCGGCGCGGACAATCGTGAGTACGTGATATTATACCTACAGCAAATTAGTAAAAAAATTAGATTTTCCAGCTTTCGTGAATCGCAACGCGAAAGGTATGACGTGTTTAGCTTAACAAGAATACCTTTTAATTCCCCTTATTAAGGCAGGAAACATGTTTTGCAATTTTAATGCACTTAAGGGGAACAAAAATAAAGCCTTCTAAGAACTGAAGGAATTGTTAAACCCTTTGTAATAAGGAAGCCAAAGGAGCATTACCTTTTCAGGGCGTTTTATAGAAACCTTAAAGGTTTAGGTGCAAAGGACTGTTAAAGTGGCGCCGCTTTTATTATCTGAGCTTATTTTACTCACAAAATAACCCATAAAATAATCTTGAAATTCTACATTAATTTTGGTGTATGATGGTTAGATAGAAGTCAAAAGTTATTCGTATCCTAGCGCATGACAAAATTATACTTTGATAAGTTATAATAATGCGTTTATTATTCCTTCAATCCAAGGTCAACAACTGATCGAAAAAGGATAAAATTTGCATACAAGTAGTTCCAACTGGTTGTAATGGAACCGGCTAAAAATAGTAGCTGCGAAAAATAAGTGAAACGGTCAGAAAGTACTTTGATAATAAATAATGCTGGAAAATCACAGCATCATCTAGCCCCTAGCTAAGCAGACCTTGTGTTGTGAGTACTAGTTGACTGATATACATAATACAATATATGACATAGATAGATATTTTTTTTATCATACATAAAAAATACCCAGAACACCCGAAACAAATATTTACTGATCATACAAACATTTGTCCTAAGGCGGAAATCGAACCCATAACCTCCTGCGTCGCAGGCGAAACTTCGCCCGCCGCGCCACATCAATCGTCAGGGTATCATCATCATCATCAGCCTATACACGTCCACTGCTGGACATAGGCCTCCCACGTACGACGCCACAAAAAGCGGTTCTGAGCCGCCTCCATCCTTCGACTCCCTGCGACCGCTACGATGTCCTGAGGACATCGTAGCTCGTAATACATAATAATAATTTTCATGGTAGTCGCAACACTTTTTCGGCATGTCAATCTGATGATTTATTCAGAAACCCATTATTTCGAAATGTCATAAAATACCCCGTCGTAAGTGAAATCCAATAAGTGTCAGTTTCTTTCAGAAATGTCACTAAATAATTACACCCTTATAAAATCAAAGCCTTAGTGGCAGGTGTCAGTTTAAATTGAACCGAGAGATATTGATATAAGGCGTAATTTCCAATAGGAATAGATGGACTGGAATTATTTCAGCTTATTCGAGATATATGATAAGATCGTTCATCGTGTTATTGTGTTTTGTTTATAAGAAGTTTTACAAACTTCGATGAGACTTTTTGAGTTAAGATATTAATTGAGATTAATAACCTGTAATAGATAATAAGAGTTATTACTATCTATTACAGGTACCTACTCGATAATATTTATACTATAGCAGCACGTACATGTGTTTATGTTGCAATCAAGTTCTGATCAAGATTTATGTAACCTCATAATTTAATGTGATTGTGATGTGTTTTGTACGTTAAATAAATAAATAAATTGATTTCTTTAATGGTCCAGCATTACCCATATTAAGACCGGGCGTCTTCAAGAATGTGTTCGTGTTGATGGGCAGAACCTGTAGTTCAAGCAGTGTCACTGAGTTACCAATAACCCTGTATACTATTATTTTTTATTTATCCCGGGAAAACGCTTGTCGTAGAAAATAAGCTATTATTCTAATAATCCTTTTCTCTGAAGCTTGAAAGGATTCCGGGATTACGCGAACTGATTAATTCATATTGCCGTGATTGGCGGCCATTAATCCATATTAATTATAGGCGGGAAGCGGATTGAAGGAACAGTTTAAAATTTATATTAATTAAAATGGTGGATTTATATGACTTGTTTTTTTTTTTAGGTAATTACGGTTGGTACTGAAAGGACATACTTAAAATGGTTTGAATTGAGAACACGTCATCATATTATTTTTATGAATTAAAGCTTTTGCAAGGAGTGTTTAATTTTGTTACGCTAAAAACTGAAAATCTTTTGAAAGAAAAAAAGCTATCTGATTATCAGCTGCGAAAAGACGAATAATGAATAAAAATATCTAATCATTAAAAACATTCAATAAGTCGTCAGATTTCTTTTCCAAAAATTGCACACCATGAGGCAAAGCATAGCGATTTTTGTCTAGGGTAGAATAGAGAATAATAACGACGAAGTGCCAGTCGACTCGCACACGGAGTGTTCCGTACATACATATGTAATTATTATGAATTTTGCGATATGAACGCTAAAACCTTTTGTTTTTAATTCAATTAAAGAAAAAATTCCCTGAAGCGATCACCCATCTAAGTACTGACCGCGACCGATGTTGCTTAACTTCGGTGTTCGGCACTCAACTAACAGTATGGACGGTGGACCCGTTAAATATTAAATTTATTTTGTTTTACATCTTGTAAAAAAATTAACTATCTACCGTTTCAAGAGATACAACCTTGACAAATTAAAGCATAAATTGGCAAAAGATTTTATTTTTGTTTGTCTTGTGTTTTGTGGGGTATAAGGGGGCACCCCTTAAATTTTAATATTTATTTTATTTTTATTATTTGGTGTTATATTCGCAAAAAAACTCGTTCTGAAAATTTCAATTGTCTTTCTCTTATGTACGTTTCATGACATGAGTTACAGCCCTCTGACGGGCGGCGGACAGATGCACAGACAAACATCGGAGACTTAATAGGGCCCGTATTCACCTTTCTTTTGACTATCGATACATCGAAGTGCTGAAGTGCTTGTACGAAAACGCCACTATGGCAGTTCGATTACAGGACCAGAACTCAAAACCTATTCCACTACAGCGAGGAGTGAGACAGGGAGACGTCATCTCTCCGAAACTGTTCACCGCTACGCTGGAGGATGTGTTCAAGGTTCTGGATTGGAAAGGGCTAGGCATCAACATCAACGGCGAGTACATCACTCACCTTCGCGTTGCAGACGACATCGTAGTCATGGCTGAGACCATGGAGGGCCTTAGTACAATGCTCGGTGACCTCGGTAGAGCCTCCGAAAGAGTTGGTCTTAGAATGAACATGGACAAGACGAAAATCATGTCAAATGTCCATGTAGTACCAACTCCCGTATTATTCGGAGGCAACACCCTCGAAGTTGTCGACCATTATGTCTACCTAGTACAAACCATCCAACTAGGAAAGTCCAACTTCGAGAAGGAGGTCAACCGCCGAATCCAGCTCGGATGGGCAGCGTTCGGGAAGCTACGTGGTGTCTTTTCGTCCCACTTACCGCAGTGTCTCAAGACGAAAGTCTTCGACTAGTGTGTATTGCCAGTGATAACATATGGCACTGAAACGTGGTCCTTCACTATGGGCCTCGTCAGAAAGCTCAAGGTCGCACAGAGAGCAATGGAGAGGGCTATGCTCGGAGTCTCTCTGCGAGATCGAATCAGAAATGAGAAGATCCGCAGAAGAACCAAGGTAACCGACATAGCTTTCAGAGTTGCGAAACTCAAGTGGCAGTGGGCAGGGCACATAGCTCGTAGGACCGACGGCCGCTGGGGCCGCAAGGCTCTAGAGTGGCGACCACGTACCGGAAAGCGCGGTGTAGGTAGACCCCCCACGCGATGGACCGACGACCTAGTGAAGGTCGCGGGAAATCGCTGGATGCGGGCAGCGCAAAATCGGTCATTGTGGAGATCCTTAGGGGAGGCCTATGTCCAGCAGTGGACGTCGATCGGCTGATATGATGATGGTGATGATGATGATGATGATTCACCTTTTGGGTACGGAAATCTAAAAAAAATACACGGCATTTTATTGTCAATCATGCATAAAATATTTGTAGTTCATTCTTTCAACTTCAATTATTTACGCAAAGTGTGAAGATATTACGCCATTTTTGTGTATTCTAACTTATGCAACAATTGCTGTGCTTGACCTGAAGTAGGGAAGGGGGTAATCTAACAAAATTAAAAGGCTTAACTAATTTAAAATTAAATTCACCCATCTCATTGAAAATTCTATTAGCCTTAACTAGTTCACAAGCATTTCTGAACTTTATTACTCAGTTATAAAATATATTATTTTATCAAAAGTTTATCCATTATCGAAACATGTATGTATGTCTAGACATGTTATAAAATTTATAGCAACATGTTATATTTATAAAAGAACATTGAATAAGAAATATCGCTCATTTTTATTTTGCTAAAATGCATTAAACAGCCTTTGTGACTTTTGCATAAGTTATAAGGATTTTATATATTTTATAATACCTAGAGATAAAAAAATCCAAGTATTGAAAATAACAATCAAATAATATAAACAAATTAAACTAGTATTTACAATTGAAACAATTGAGCTAACTGCAGACTGTTGCAAACAATCTACAGATAGCTCAATATCAATATCAAAATCAATCTAGAGATAATATTATAATAAAAACCCTAAAGGCTTAAAATTTAAAATATATTTAATTACTATGTAGCCGCCGTAGCAAGCCGTGGGGTCGCGGCGTACGAATATCGACCCCTCCTACTCAACCCGTGGAAGTCGTAAAAGCCGACTAAGGGAACCTACCAGAGGAAGGGCAGCAGCTTCCTTCTGAGTATTTTTAAACACCAACACTGCGATCACCAATCCGCCTGCCAAGCGTGCTGATTATGGCAAATCCCCCCCTACATGGGAGACCATCCACTCGATGGACCGACGACATCGTAGCGGTCGCAGGGAGTCGATGGATGGAGGCGGCCCAGGACCGCTATTTGTGGCGTCGTACGGGGGAGGACCATGTCCAGCAGT
Source organism: Eupithecia insigniata (assembly GCA_947859395.1). Taxonomy (NCBI): domain Eukaryota; kingdom Metazoa; phylum Arthropoda; class Insecta; order Lepidoptera; family Geometridae; genus Eupithecia; species Eupithecia insigniata. The sequence goes on from OX402019.1 coordinate 592,256, forward strand.
GGACGTGTATGGGCTGATGATGATGATGGTGACTATGTAAAAAATGAAAAAGAAAAAAAAAATTAAATTGCAATTCATCATCATCATCATCATCATCAGCCCATACACGTCCACTGCTGGACATAGACCTTTAAATCACTATAAATCTATTATTATTGTATTATTACGAATGAACTTGTGCTTTTAAATTTATTAATAAATGTCTTTGTCTAGGAATACCTTTTACTATTTCAACGCACAAGCAATGTTTTAGAATATTTCACTGATTTCAAAAGAATGTTTTTCAGTTACAATTCAGACGTTTTACGAAAATACAAATCCTTAAATCTATATTTGAAAACTATATCAAAATTTACTTGTGTAATGAGTATGGAATAATATGGCGTGATTTAAAAAACGATAAACCGACTTCAAATACCCTTACTTTTACACTTATTTTAAGTTTTGCGGGATAAATACTACTCCCCTGACGAATTGAGAACCTTTTGAAGTCGGTTGAAAACAAGAACTGTTTTAAAGTGAGACTCTAATGGCTATGTTATTTATTATTAGCCTGTTATTTATTATTATAAGTACTTTATCTTCAGCTTATTCTAGTTCATTTGTTTCCTTAAACGGCACCACATTTCCGTTCACTAGCGCCAAAACAATCGAAAAAAACTTGCTCAAAAATAATAAAGCATTCTCAGAATATCCAGCGTTAATGCACGAAAATGAGGCCAATAGAAAATTTATCAAAGGAATGGCCAAACAAAGAATTTTTGCGCAGCGCGAATACCCGCAATTTTTCATTTTTGTCGCGAAAAAGAAAGAAAAACATGTCCGACAAAGAGAAATAAACATAATCGACTAAGAGTAGGTCAGTAGATTTTCTGCTTAAGAGATATAAAATAGGTAAAAGCTTCCTTCTTCTTGGGCCTACGAAACAATAAAATATATAAACAATCTTATGTAACATTTCGGTACTATACAGACTATACAGATCAACTTACTGTTTATATTCTAATTAATCTTAATTTTATTGATATTAACATTTATAACGCATTCAATTGTGATATAAATCAAATAGTTACATTCAATTAAATTATATATTTATGTTCAAATCGTACCTACCTATGTATGTCTTTTCATGCATCATTGAATAATATTATATTATGACAATCTATTTAAATAACTTTCATTAAATATGTCATGCATTATTTATTGTTAAGTTATAATTTTCGGTTGAAGGGCACACTATGCAGGGCAGGGCACACTATCATTACCCTTATAAAACTAGCGATACACTTCAAGATGAAGGACTATGCCATCCTTCATCCCCATCCACCCTTCCCACCATCCTACCTACTATCCTTATCCGGTGGATCCATCAACTCGCACTAAGCAGTTTTCCTCCACCTTCATCATTCGCACCGCTAAGGAATGGAACTCGCTGCCTGCTTCTATTTTTCCGGTCGATTACAATCTGGGTCTCTTCAAGACAAGAGTGAATAATGGTCTTCAAGGCCCTCGTGATACACCGTCGGCCACATCGTCACTTTCCTTCAGGTGAGGTTAAACGAAAGACTACTATAAAAACCTACTACTACTCATCAGCACAAATAGCTACGTACGCTGCTGAGCACGCTCAGCCTCCCCCAAACGATGGAAGGTTTCGCCATAATTACCATGTTCGGCAGGCAGATTGGTGTTCGCAGCGGAGGTGTTAAAAATACACAGAAGGAAGCTGCTGCCCTTCCTCTGCTAGGTTCCCTTACTCGACTCTTTCGATATCGACGGGTTGAGTTGGTGGGGTCGATTCTTACATCGCGACAGTAACCACGGCCATGTTGACACACATATAGAACAAATTATATATGTATGTAGGTAACAAGAATAAATTCTTTTACACCCAAACAGCATTGCAGATAAAGGTAAGCACTGCCATCAAAAAGGGACCCGAATTCGGGTATTAACCTAAAAACGGTAACTACCAATACAAATCAAAGTCGACTGTAATGGTTCCATTCAGATACAGTGGGGATTACGTTGAGTTATGTCCCAGATACCGGTATGTACCGGTTCGGGCTAGACGCCGGTTACCAGTTTTGGAGTAATCAAATTGAAAATAGATTGTTTTGTGTTAAAGTAAAGATAATACACTATTATAAAATTGTTACTTAAGTATAATCAAAAGATGTCTAGAAGAGATCATTCTAAGCGATAAGGCCACCATTATACATCTTAACGTGTATTAACTGTCCAAAAAAATGCCGGATGGCGTGGCGTACATCTACTTTCATATAAATTCATACATCCAGATCTCATGATGCGTCGCGTACTTTGCATAGCATAGGCTCAATCTGTTTCTAGCTTTAAATAAGAAAATATATGGATTGATTTCGTTACCGGTATGTCAAATATCATGCTGGTGAGATTTATTTATATTTATTGAGGTAAACCACATGAGTAATTGAATTGATCTAGTTTGATGCAGTTAATACCGAAATTATTTATAGCGAAATATATACCATGGTTTGGGTATTGAGCTCTCAAATGATGGTAAATATTCCGTTATAAATAACTTTAGTGTTCTGAATAACTATGATAGTTTCAAAAGTTTTACCAGTTAATACCGATTTTCAGTCTGAATATTATTGACTATTATTTCTCCTAAATACAGCCGGATAAACTCCGAAAAACCTATAAAACTGAAAAGCTGAGCTCTTAAGAGATATGTACATTTTAATCAGAAAAGTGCAGCATTGTCATTTTTGCTTTGCAAAATAGTGGCTAAGTAATATTATTTTATAGAATAAGCGATTTCTTAATTTTTTATTTAAATAATACCTTTTTAGTACCGTTTTGAATGGATGCGGATGTTTGTTACCTCTATACGCACAAAGTCCACTTAACGGATCGTGCTGATAATTTGCATACATGTATAAAAGGTAGTTCTAATCTTGGAATAACATATACGGTGTCTCGGAAAAATCGTGCAAAGGTGCAGGCGGAAGCTAGTTCGATATAAGTGTCAAATTTTAAAATAATTTCAATGCCATCCCTTATAATTCTTCCACTAGTGGACAAAAAATTTAAGTGTAGAGAATATCAATAACACCTTATTTCTTGTTTGATAATAATAACTATGTTTATAGTATAAAATTAGTCTTGTCTATGTACTTATTTTGTAAGTCTAAAGAAATAAAGTTATTGATTCTGATTCTGATACATTACCTTAGTTTATTCTGTCTCTAAGTAAAAAGTAACCACATAAACTCGGCCGACAGTGTAAGCTTTATTTCCTTACCGCAGATTAAAAATATTTATTTACGCTTCCGTGCAGTATAATTGGTGACACACCTGACTCCTGTAAAGGCGGCAGTTAGGTTGCCGTGAATTTATTGGTTATAACTACCTGAGACTTTCTGCATGGAATATTGCAAGAAGATTTACTACGGTGTTCCGTATAAAGGTTATAAAGTCAAAACATTTATTTTTGTGTTATAGTCATAACTGGATTAATTTCAGTACGAATAGCATTTCAACCTATTCACTTTAAAAAAGTTAATTTTAGGAAAATTAACTTCAAACGTGAACAAAGGAAAGTAACATTATTATTTATTTATATTTATTTACTGCGTAGATCAAGTGTATAACCTAACTAATCTTAATATGTTTATGTAACTTAATTTAAAAGTTAGTAATTCCTGTTTATAAAAAGTTGAACTAAATAAATCACCAAGATTTGTTTTTACCAATAGATTTTTTTTTATTTATATCCCTTTCTTTCCCTCTGCTGGGCAAAGAAAAGTAAGGTAGAATAAAATCATTGAATGACCTGTAGTAAAAATTCTGTGAGACAGATAAAACCTGGTTTATTCAATATTCAGCGTATGCTCTCTATAATAGGTCAACGCCATCATCCTTCAACAATAAACATCAAAAACTGCATTATTCCATAACTTTTACGATACCATAAAACGGTTCCTTTATTCGCCCGCGGATCCCTAACTAGACGTCGAGTATAATGCATAAAAACTGCATAAATGCCATTTTTATTTCACAGTTTATGACATCGTAAATAATATGAAGTACTAGTCCAAAGCTCCTGGCCGATATGGGTATTATACCGGTATCGCAGTCTATTTGGTTTCCAATTTTTGTGCAATGTTTCAGCTTAATCGTTTGCGGCTGATTCAGGTTGTGATTACATTTGCGATACGAAATCAATTTTGTGCGTGATTGATTTAAATCTGGTGGATTATGAAATATTATTTTACTAGTTTGTGTCCGCGCTTCTCAAGATTTTTTTTAGGAATAATTAGCATATAGATACGTTATTCCATCCAAGTCAACAATGATCTTATTACTGTTCTCTATAAACGTTTTTAGGTTTATTTTAGGCTTGAGGCGTATTTATCGTCACTGATAAAAGTCACAGATATAAAATATTGACGGTATGTCACAGTGACAGAAACTATGTAAATATATCTGTGACTGTCACATAGGCAGTGCCAGTGTCACGAGTTCACGATATTATATTGTTGTTATTTTATTAGGTACCTACGCAATAAATCGCTTCAGCTAGATAATATCTCTTCTAAATACATTCTCTCTTTGATAATATCACTAAGTCAGAATGAGACACATCTAGTATTTTATACTTGGAAATTTGAAGTGTATACCGCAATGTAACAAAGTTGTTGAAGAAAATACCGTTTAAATTTATTCAGTTAATCAACATGCTCCTGCTACTTACTCAGTCATCGCTACAATAAATATATTATTCAATCAGTAAAACAATGAATTTGTACGTGATTGGTAGAAATACTAGCTAGTATCTTGTCACAGGTATTTGTCACAGATATTTTGAAGTCACAGTAACGTAAGTCACAGGTATCGGATTTTGCCTAGTATAACCCAAGACTCTTTATTTCTTTCAGAATCAGAATCAATAACTTTATTTATTTAGGCTTACAAAATAAGCACTTAGACAAGTCAAATTTTATACTTTAAACATAGTTATTATTATCAAACAAGAAATAACTTTCATATGGTGACTGATTTATAGCATAAAAAGTAAGTATATAAAGTAAGGCTTATACCTTTTAATTACCTACATAACCTACCATCTTGCATGCAAACCATCCATACATCTAAATTCTCGTAATTAACAAATTAAATCACCTAAAACAGATACAAAGTAAAATTTTAAAGGAATATATGATTGGGTTTATGCATATATCCCATGTTGTTTGAAATACAGAGTTTAATTAATTTATTATTATTCAGGACCCGAAAAATACATCTTGCATACTGTTGATAACATAACAGTGACGTATTTCAATTAATATAATATTTATAGTTCAAAACTCCCAACTTGTATTATAACTAAAAATTTTAGGTACTTGGTAGCACGTACAGTCTTACCGTCAAGTCAAACCCAATCAGTAAACCATGTTTCACACGACATTATTGATGTCAAAGTATGGATGTTTGTAACTTCATCAAGTCAAAACTACTGAACAAGTTAAAATGAACAAGCTGAAAGTTTGCATAGCCGCAGTACTAGACCTGATCCTGTCGCCTCCTTAAATAACTGAAAAAGGTTTAGTCGAATGCAAATATTCCGGTTTAGAAGCCTAAACGCAGACCTTCATGGTGAATATTCGCATTTAGGTACCTAATTTATCAGAGGCGCCGCGACGACTTAATATGACGCGATATTATATTATGTCAAAGTAGTAAGCAAGGTACAGTCAGCTTCAAAAATATGTATACACTCCCAGGCTTCGAATTTGACTAAATGATAAGTGTAGAGTAATTGCAATAATTTATATAAAGTATTCTGACAAGTAAGATGACAAAATTCTATGAAAAATTAGTGCGTGGACTTTAGACTTAAAAGTTCCCGTAAAATAAAAGTGAAAACTTGGGACTGTATAAATATCTAAGCAACTGACTGTATCTACTTTCTTATACTTACAATTGGCAGTTTAATTCCCATTGGAGGTACTATACGAGTAAAACCTGTGGTTAAATCGTTACGCATGCCCCACTCCCAACAAAATTAGGTCGACATTTTCTAGCGTATGGTGTGGTCCAGTGCAATTAACTCGGAATCCTAAAACGTACCGGTTTGTACCGGTATTCGCGGAGTGGTCAATTAGTGCCATCCGTTTTGTATGTAGGGTGAGAGGTTAAGTGGAAAAAGATACTTTATTGTATCCCTAAAACAACTATGTATGAGACAAAGCATTAAAATAGTCGAACAATTTCAGATTAATGCTTTTGTTGTGAAGCTTTTTTCATAGTTAAAGTTTTCATTCAGGTAAGGAATTAATATTGTTCGTGACTTTTTTCATGAAAATGGTAGTTACGTTTGAGTTGAAAAATCATGTAAAGAGACTGAAAAAGGTATGGTTGCAGCTGCCAGCTGATTTGTCGATTCCATTTTCGCCGTTTACTCTCTCTTTCTCTTACTCTTTTACTCGTATTCTTTCAGCAAATATTCAGAAAGCAAGGCAAGATTGCAATGCAGTCAATAAACGGCGAAAACACTATAGTACAACTTTGTATGCCTTTCACTTCATAACATAAAATGCATTGAATGAGTGCTAGATTCCATATGATAAGAAAATCAAAAACATTGTTACTTATATGATATTGCAAGGCAACATTGCAATTAGGTAAAAAATTCAGACTCTATCTCCCAGACTAATTGTATTGTAGGCTCACGGTGTTCCGAATTTGTAGTTCAAGTGCCGAGTGGAAAATTCGCTGTCTATTATATTTTGATTGTTTTGAACAACTTTAGCAATTGAAAAGTTTTACGTGGAACTAACAAATAATTTGAGTGCTTGTAGCGTTATTTTTAGGTTTCTGAATTATTTGAGTACCTACTTGGAAGTAGAATCCGCTTTCTGTCTGTTACCTTTTTATAACGGCTGACCGCTTTTTTGTGAAATTTAGGCTAGGAGATGGATTATCTTGGAAGCGATAAGTATTAAGTTCCATCTTATCCAAAAAAATCGCGACTTAAGCCTCGTGCAGAAACTTGTATAGATATAAAATAATATGACACAGAGGGTAAAGGTTGCGGGTTCAATTACCGCTACATGACTAATAATGGTAGATAGGGTCATTCATTAATATTCATTCATTTATTTATTCATAAGATTTCAGGTTACATTGATCTTAAATTTATTCTTAAAGTTCTACTAAAACCTGTCTTATATATTGAATATTTAAAATCTAAATTATTATTGATTGCGTACAAATCACATAGAATATTAACAATAAAGGGAATCATGTCAAAAATAATAATTAAAAATGTATAGATGAAATTCATTACAATTTATATTCAAAGAATGCATAAAAACTATACCTAAAAACATTTTTCAGTCAGCCATTTGGTCAAATTAAATTTAAATTTAGATAATAATGTCATTTCTTTAAAAGCTGTCTGTTTTATTCTGTAACCAAAACCACCAGCAACACACCAAATAAATATTGACTAATAACAATAAGACACAAATATTTGCTTAAAACATAAAAAAGTCTCACAAATGTTTGGTCTCGAGTCGTTAATCGAACCCGCAACCTTTGCCTTCTGCGCCATAATATTTGATATGTATACAAGATTCTGCGCGCAGGCAGAACTTTGCAAGCCGCGCCACAGATTTCATCATAATGTCCAATTAGTTATGTTTTGGCGACAGCTCAATTGATACCGCTAAGCCACCGTTGTTTTTATTTACTTTTTAGTAAGCTTATTTCAATAGTCAGACTTTTCAAACCAAATAAATCTCTTCCAATAAATTCCTTCCATATCCATTCTGTTTCCGCATGTCTGAGCTGAGCAACAAAGAACAAAACTAGCGCGGTGTACGGCTTTACTTGGCATTTGTTCAAGTACCTACCCACTACTCGATCAAGTTATATTTACTAGCTTTCCGCACGCGGCTTTGCTGTCGTAGTATGGTCATCGTATGCAAAACTAGATTACGAAATGCAGACGGACGGCACAGTACCATTCTTATCTGTTGGATATGCCAACCACTCGGGTTATTCCCTCTTTCGTACTAAGCGGTTTTCCTTGTGTGCGAATGATGAAGGTGGACTTCTAAGGAATAGAACTCGCGAATCATCAAAAGGCACGCGTTAAGTCTCTAAAGCGTACAAATGATTAAGCATATAATGGATAGGTAAGTAGGGTATGTCGGGGTATGATGGGAAGCGGGGTGATCACCCCGTATGTAATTCAGTTTAACCGATTTAAGCCATATTTTCTATTGCTGCCTACATTTTCTAAGATGCCATTCAATGGCGTATACCGGTATACCCCAACGCAATTTACGCACTATACATGCATACATAGGCTGATAAACACATAACTCTCCTTAGTGTCGCGCAGTCGGTTAAAATAGCGGTCAAGATCGGTTAAGCCCAGTCGTACACAATATCAGTGGAAACTAAATTCATCCATTTAGAAGCAACTAATCAGTGTAACAGTAGGCCTTTCTATTAGCAACTCGCATCCATCTCGTGAACTGGTTTCAACCGGACATTTCTGGTTAAAACCGGTATTTTCCGGTTCGCTGGCATGCTTGAAACGTAGGGCTGGGGAAGTGGGAAAGCGTTTTATAGTGTTGTCCTCTCAATGATTTATCCGGCAAAATATAGGTGCATATACAACATATCAGTGAAAAAACTTAGATATTAGGTGCTTAAGAGATGTTAAATAAATGACAAGTAGATTAGAGAAACAAATGTTTTTTCCCAAATTTCTTATTCTCAATATCAAGTATACCTCTAGCTCTACAACGAAAGATATATAAAACGCATGACTTATATATGGTAACTACTAGGCAAGTCATAGTCACCCTCTATGCGTGTAAGATAGGTAAAAATTAAAAAAGTTTAAAAAAATACTGGCAGATTTCGCAGCTTACGAAAAATATAGATAAATAATGCAAGCCCGAAACTTACCACTACCGCTTCAGCGCTGTTGGTTGCGGAACAGGCCTTACTTCATCATCGTCATAATATCAGCTCATAAACGTCCACTGCTAGACATAGGCCTCCGTATACGATGCCACAAATAGAAATCCTGAGCCGCCTCCTTCCATCGACTCCCTGTGACCGCCGTCGGTCCATCAATTGGATGGTCTCCCAGCACTCCGTTTCGCGTTGCATCATGGCCGCGACTCGAGAACCTATACTCCCTAGTGGTTATCAGTTCTGCGGGCTATATGACCTGCCGAATGCCACTTCAGCCTACTAATTCTGAGAGCTATGGTCGGTGACCTTGGTTCTTTTACGGATTTCCGTATTCCGGATTCTGTCAAGTAGAAAAACACCAAGAATATCTCTCTCCATAAGCAGCTGAGCGACTCTTAGCTTATGAACGAAGCCTTAGCATAGAAAGCAATCACGTCTCGAATCCGTATAGGTCATCCATCACCTTACCTATCACACTAATATTATTAATGCGAAAATTTGGATGTTTAGATGTATGAATGTTTGGATGGATGTTTGTTACTTCTTCACGCCAAAACTACTGCACGGATTATTTTCTTTGTTGTGTTTCCTATGTATAGTAAAAAACTTACTATACATAGAAAATACCCAGAACTGTTTAATACATTGTATTAAATATGTCAGTCGTTAGTACCCATAACTCAAGCTCTACTTAGCTTGAGGCTAGATAATGCTGTGTGTTTTATCCAGCATTATTTATTTATTTATTTATTCATGATGAGGCCTTACCTAGTTGCGCCGGTTGTTTACACGAAAATTCCGGCTTTTCTCTTTCCATTTTCCATCCCTTTGAACACGATCAGTCGACCAAATGTTATTTACTACAAAAGGATGAAAACATTTATATTCTGTGATGTTTGATGTAGGACGAAATTTTGTGAAAATTAAGGTTGAATTATTATTTTGTACATAATTGTGTTATTCTTTCATTTGACATTTGTTTTGGGGCTATAAAAGTTAACGACAGCTTTTGTCATTATTCATTAGAATGGATTACCCATTACCCATTCTTCTGATATAGGTTTGATGGGCTGTGTCGACGTCGTCAGCCCAAATGGTCCTTCACTGTTGGGCGAGGTACTTATACAGGGGTATTGGTGAATCACTGACATTAGGTATGTGAACTGCCAGTTCTGCCCATCATCACGAACACGTTTTTGAAGATCATCATCATCAGCCCTTATACCAAACTCCCCCAAACGACGCCACTAATACCGGTCGGTTATTGAAGATCATCATATCAGCTCATACACGTCCACTGCTGGACATAGGTCTCCCCCAAACGACGCCACGAATAGCGATACTGAGATGCCTTCATCCAGATACTCCCTGCGACCACTATGATGTCATCGATCCATCGAGAGTCCAGAACTTCCAACACTCCGTTTCGCATTGCATCGTGGCCACGCGAGAACCTTTACTCCCCAGCGATTATCAGTTTTGCGAGCTATATGACCTGTCCACTGCCACTACAGCCTACTAATTTTGAAGACTGTCTTAATTCTTAATTTTGTTATTATTAGTAGGTACGAAGGCGGTACCTACTAATAATAACAAAATTCATTCAAAAATCGTTCTTGAGAAACTCTTTTTGAAACTTAACTTAAAAATTCTGACTTGAAATAACAGTGGATGTAGGAGTGGGAGATCGGTCGCTTAGTAATTCATTGGGTTCCAACAAATGTGGGTTATCATTTTGTATCAGACGTGATTTACGAATTTTTTTAATGAATTAATACCTGGCGTCTTCTCGAACGTGTTTGTGAGGGAGCCATAAAAACTTCTTAAACTTATTGTTGGGTATGTTACTAAGAATAAATATTTATTTATAGCCACACACATGATATACAGAGAAAGAGAAATACAAAAATATACTTAAATAAGAAAATAACAATCAAATAATATAAAGAAATTAAACTAGTATGTATTTAAAATTGAAACAATTGAGCTAACTGCAGATTGTTGCAAACTTAAATAAGAATAAACTTGCCTTTGGGAATAATTTTAAACATAGGTACTCAATTGCAACTCACATTTAAATACGTCTCATGTTGCTATTTTTCCTCAGCTATCAAAGAACTGTCAAAAAAATCATTTGACATTAGCTTTAATCTGAGGTGCTTTTGGGCGTTAATCTGTGAGTCAGATTGTTTCAAATGCGTATCTCCTGTCTTCGACTTGAAATAGACACTCATCTTTGGAAGCTTCTCCTATTAATTTAAAATATATTTTTACCTTCAACAGGCATAACACAAGACTATAAAACAATTGGAAATATCAGTAAAGGGCCAACAAACAATGACATATTGCTTTCTCCGTAAATATGGGACAGCAGTATCGGGATATCAGTTTGCACGGCAAATATGGCAAGATGACGACCTACATAACGTCAATTGTACATTGACTTTTAAAATGGCGTCTCAATTTATTACGTTAAAAATATTAGGTTGAAAAATATTCAGTAACAATTTCGCGTAAAACATTATGTGATAAGATCCAACAAAATGCATTCGCATGCACCGCGCACCCACAAATTGACATGCCGTGCAATCAGAGAAGGTAAAACACAGACTTACGCCATATGAAATTTTCAGGTCACTTACTTACAATACAACTTAAGCACACACGCAACTTAATTTGCAAAAGAAAAGACCACACCAACTGCACAATGAAAAACCTATCAAAGTAAGTCGCCAACTAGTTTCGTCTCTCCACGAGACATACAGTCAGGACACCACAATTCTCGACTTTGACACTGAGATTGCCAAGCAACACTGACAGAGCCCCGTCCAATCTGCCAAACGTCGTGACTATGGCATATCCCCATCATAAGGGGAAGGAATGTTCATCAGTGAACGTAATAATAATATAGTGATAAATTGGGGGATAAAATGCAACTAATTTCCTAATCGATTAACTCAAACGATGATAAAACAATCAAAAGATCGTACTTACCTAATTTCGAAAAGGACATGCTAGGCAGGCCCTTTTTCAGCCATAAAAATTGAGTGCTTCGCTGCGAATAGCTTATGCTTCATATAAATATATATAAGAACATCAGTTAGAGTCGGCAATAAACAAATGTATTCGAGGCGCGTTAGTCAAACGTTTGGACAGAACCCTGTTTATTGTCGCCCTCGGCCCTAAATAAATTCACGAAGGCCCAATACAAGAGAGGAAAGGGACCGGTGTGGGTAGGAAGGTAATTGTTATACTAAAACTAAAGGGCTAAAGGCTTGCCTTGTAAGTACTACTTAGTAGTTAGGTATTTTCTCAGACTAGACAAGTAGGTACCTACTACATACTTACCTTGATACTTACATACATATTTTTTACCATAAGCAACCTCGTCCTGCCTTCCACTTGTCGTTTACGCCCAACAGGGTTCACATCGTATACTTTACTTTCATCATCATCATCAGCCCATACACGTCCACTGCTGGACATAGGCCTCCCCCGTACGACGCCACAAATAGCGGTCCTGAGCCGCCTCCATCCATCGACTCCCTGCGACCGCTAAGATGTCGTTGCTCCATCGAGTGAATGGTCTCCCATGGAGGGGGGATTTGCCATAATCACCTCGCTTGGCAGGCGGATTGATGATCGCAGTGTTGGTGTTTAAAAATACCCAGAAGGAAGCTGCTGCCCTTCCTCTGGTAGGTTCCCTTAGTCGGCTCTTACGACATCCACGGGTTGAGTTGGAGGGGTCGATATTCGTACGCCGCGGCCCCACGGCCAGTAAGACTTATAATCTCATAGCAATTAGAATAATCGTTTGCGAATTTTCCTCCTGGAAATACAAACAAACACACATGAAATCAATACCAGATCGGTGATCCATATAAGAAGTCCTCATAACGCTTAACACATTGAGTGCCTAGGCTATTTCGTCAGAAAAGATGGACCCCTTTAAGGATAACACCTTGTGATGGGTAGCATCATCCCCCTGCCTAACAAATGCGAGTAGTAAACCGCCAGCCAAGCCTGTGTATAGCAACCCTCCCATTGCACTCTATGGGGGACAGCCTTGTAGTACAGTGGACTTCTTGAGGCTGTTGGCTGCCAGTGAAGCCTGGCAGTGAGAGTATTAAACCGCTGCCTACCCTCCCTTGACCCAAACCCCTAAACAAATAGCCTTTCGGCCGGTGTCCGTATTCAAAGCACTCGCATTGATATCGGGGTTATTACTCGCTATAAATATTGCCTTCTGCTTTGTGCGTGGAATATTTAATGTGGGGTGGGTTATGAAGGATTTGTGTGGTCTCGATAGGTGAAAGTCAAAAGAAACTATCTTGAGTATTAAGTGTTTCGATTTTATATACTTACTAGTTCTAATTTGCTTATTTTCTTTAGTTGTTACTTTCTATACTCGAGCCATTATCAAGATGTAATGTTTGTGAACAACAGCTCAAAACACAAAAATACAAAATGTTTTTGGCATCGAGTTTGAAAAAATAATTGACGGTATTGTGCAATGTAAATTTCATAAATAGTAAAAGATCTGCAATCACGGTATAAAATAATCAAAAATAAATTTTTATTTAGTTTTTTATGGGGCCGTGTTTACAAACATTGTATGTTGAGTTTAGCCGAAGTAATAGGTGGGTATATTATGAGAAAACGGTCTTTTATTTTCTCAATGTGTGTTTAAGTGTTTTTCCTTCGGATATTCATCACTAAATCGTACTGGGTGTCCTCACTAGTGCAACCTAAGTCAAAACATAGGAAGGTTTATCTTGGTCTTTCAAAAGAATCTCACGACAGTCTCACAAGACTGCATGTACCCGAGTACCCCGAATAAAGGACTGCTTGAGAGACTTACATAAATGTTTAAATATATATGTATGCAGATCTATACACTAGTCAAATTCGATGTAGAATATTATCAAATTTGACCACACAAAGATATAGTAGCAATATTTATCGAAGGAAGGATCACAAATCGACAAGTCATGTAAAATTCATGTATAAAGACGCGGCAACAGAGTGAATTTTATTTTAGGTATAGGCGGTTCGTTTACAAACAATACACATCGAGTATGGCTAGTGTATTAGCGAAATAAATTAGTCACTTTTTTCACACAAAGGTTAGCGTTATGTATTTTTATTACTAACCTGTTAAGTTATTCTTGTTAGGGCTCAGTATGCATTACGTGGAACCCGGATCGCTAGGCGGAACCCTCGGGAGAGATCTAATATCAGCGTATGAAGATTTATAGGGTTATCTGAGCAACCCTTTTCTGTTTAACAATGTTATTTTGTTTAAATACGAGAAGAGAGAGTTTTTTGTAATGTCGTTTTGTGTGTAGGTTAAGAAATTATTTTGTTTATCTTATTGTGAGAGATTTTTGTGTAAAATATATTATTTTTGTTTGTGGGGCCGCGGGGTAAGAATATCGACCCCTCCAACTCAACCCACGGATGTCGTAAGAGCCGACTAAGGGAACCTACCAGAGGAAGGGCAGCAGCTTCCTTCTGAGTATTTTTCAACAGCAACACTGCGATCAACAATCCGCCTGCCAAGCGTGGTGTTTATGGCAAAACCCCCCCTACGTGGGAGACCATCCACTCGATGGACCGACAACATTGTAGCCGTCGCAGGGAGTCGATGGATGAAGGCGTTGTCATATGGCGGAGACCTATGACAACGCCTCCTATGTGACGTGTATGGGCTGATATGATAATGATTATCGTATTTATAAACAAAAAAGAAAATTAAAAAGAAGTAAGTAATTTTAATAGAAACAAATAAGAGATAGCTCAACTGGTCCATATCAATACCAGTCGGAAGCGTCCCCAAGACGCTGGCTGCATTGCCTCGCTGTATGGCAATGCTAATGCGCTGCGCCAGATACTCACCAGCTCGCGAGTCACGCGTCGCTTCGACCAGGCGCTCAGATAATTTTTTGTAGATAAGGTACATTCAGAAAATAGACTTTTTGTGAGATAGGGAAATCTACCTCGTAATTATTACTGTAAGGATTCTTTTGAGTTTCACAGACCTTATTGTAATTTTTCTGAGTTTGAAATAGTTCGTAGTAATTTCATAAATATACAATGATGCATGGATGGATATAGATTGTTGTTTACTTTGTTACGTCACAAAGTTATTTTTTTTTTATATTTTGCTATCATATTCCTAATGTGAGAGGTCTTAAAAATTCTTGTAGGGGTTCTTAGGAGCCCTGTTAGGGCGCCATGCAACTTGAGAGGTGGCACAAATTAAGCTTAATTCTATAAATATTTCATTTAAATTTGAATAGACTGCATAAAACTTTAAAGATACTATCTGGAACAACATGGATCAACTCTCGAGCATAAACTGGTAGCACCATAAAAACTAAAATTGTTATTGATAGCCCAAAGTAGTGGTAGGTACTTAGGTACTTAGGTAGCTAGAAGCGCCATATATTTCTGACCCAAAAACACCCAAGCTTATAAAGGTAGAGGACATCTTTATATTTACGGTTTCCTTTAGTACCTGACCGGATGTAGATAAAAATTGTACGTGACCTACGTGGTCTATAGACAATAGGTAAAGACGTAATGTTACGTTACTACGGTGACCTACTGGTCAAACTATCCACGAGTTTCGTTTTTTGATGACTGATGTGGCGCGGCGGATCAAAGTCTGCCTGCAACGCAGGAGGTTTAGGGTTGGATTCCTGTCTCGGGGCAAATATTAATACGATCTACATTTTTCTAAGTATACATAATTAATAATGTTTATCTATTTATGTAATGCTTTGGGGCAAATATTTGTATTATCTTCAAATATTTGTCTCATGTGTTCTGGGTATATTTTAGGTTATATTTTAGGTATAACAAAATATATATATCCATGTTATAGGTATATTGTATTAAGTATATCAGTCATCGAGTACCCATAAAACAGGCTCTGCTTAGCTAGATGATGCTGTGTGGCTAGATGATGCTGTGTGGATTGTCCAGCATTATCTATTATTATTATCCACTGTGCCAAAGAGGTCGTCAAGTTCCCGTGATAGGTCATTTAAGTCTATTGCCATTTAAAGGTTTATGTCCTTTAAAACAGAGGCTTCTAAAAGCACCTCCATTATTCCTCAGATCTCTGTATTGGTTTAGGATCAACTATTTTTCAACATAAATAGAAGATATTGTTTTAGGACATTTTGTTGTTTCTATTGGCCACCACCAGGGGGTGGTTTAGTTTTATTTGAGGAGGTTTTCTTTAATTGTTCTTTGAAAAGACAACATTTTAATAACCGAGAGAGCATGCGTCTCTGCTTCAGTTCTAGCATTTGCTTTCCTCAGTCAATTCTAACACGATTGTACATAAAGTTTAGTTAGTACGTTGTAAATTGTATTTATTATTATTATTGAAGTCAAAATGTGATCAATAGATTCTTTGTGGAACCATTTTATATTTACAGATATTTCAAACATTATAAAACAAGTATATACTTTAAATTAGCTTTAAATTACCAGTGAAAAACTATAAATATCGAAACGAGACCCGTAAACCCGAGACAGTGAAAAGCAAATAAAGAATTTACTTCTTCACTGACCGAGTCCGTTTAGTGCTTCCGATACTATCATTTATCTTTGAATGTAATCAATAGATCTGATTATCTCGTTGTTGTAGCGGAAGCGTGTAAAACCCGCAGATAGTGCCTAGACTAGAAATAAATAACCGTCTTATTATTTCCAAAAAGAAAGATTACTACATGCTATTTCTAATTTCTAGTAATGACAGGACATAGGGTTCCTTTAGTTTGACTCTGTTCCCCACACTAGGACAAGATAGCCTGTATAGTGGGGTCACAGGGATTCACTTCCGGATTCTTCTTGGTACCCATAATTATGTGGGTACACTTAACAATGTTCAAATATCCATGTGCTAAAATAACATTATTATTATTACTTTTAAACTATGTAGCAAATATAGGTTAAAAGTAATAAGTAAACTGTTATGTTTTTATGTGAATAAACGATAAACTGTGGAGAGCGTACGATAAAAAATAAACCGTCATTACCAACCGACCAACTATGATGTCCACCTAGTTGGACGGTTGGTAATTATTTTTCTTAATCGACAACCTGGTTTGTCGGACTCGAGTAGTAAACGACGGGCGCTTTATCAGTATCAACACCCAGTAGCCACCTGGGCTCTCTTTCTGCTTCGGTTGTTAGTGACAAAAATTGGAAGTCGTGTCGTCAGTATAAAGGGCTTCCACCTCCAGACATCGGTTCGACAATTACGTATCGTAACAGTAGCAATGTTCGACTCTATCCAATTAACTATGAATGGGAAGCTTTACTTTTAGTTTAAGCACTTTTGTAGGCTGCTTCCGATACAGAAGGCAGTCTGGGCGTAAGAATAGAACCGATACCTAAGAATAGGGTTCAATCGTACTTGTGTTCAGTTAAAAGTTTGTTTTTGTTAACAATACTTGACATGTTTGTTACTTTTTTAATTTCTAGTTATTTGAGCTAATTGTTTGCAACAGTCTGCAGTTAGCTTAATTGTTTTAATTGTAAAAACTAGTTTAATTTCTTTATATTATTTGTTAGTTTTTTATTGTTATTTTCTTTGCCCATAAAGATAGGTACATCCATAAATTAGCCTAAATTATTATTTATCTTTAACAAAAAATGTTTTAGTGATGCCAACACATGCTGAAAAAAATACCCCATAACAATTCGCACCCTTCATTTGATTTCTAAGCTTACTGCAATAGGAATCCTACAAATAATATTATAAACGTCAAAGTTTGTAAGGATGGATGTATGAATATTTGTTACTCTTTTACGCAAAAACTACTGAACCGATTAAGTTGAAATTTGGTATGGATATAGTTTGGGACCCGGAATAACATATAGGCTATTTTTTATCCCGATAAAAAGTGGGCGAACGCGCGGGCAGCAGCTAGTGTATCTATAATAATATTTTAAAGAGGAAAGATTTGTTTGTTTGTATAGAATAGGCTCCGAAACTACTGAACCGATTTGAAAAATTCTTTCACTGTTGGGAAGCTACAGTATTCCCGGGTGACATAGGCTATATCCGTTGACATTATCATTTTTATATTTTATTACATTGCATGAATTTAGATTTATTTATTTTGTTTATTGACTATTTTTATTCTAATCATATAATTAGATTTATTTTGCAGTGCCCTTACAGGGTGCATTAACCTATAGACAAGCTATTGAAAAAAAAATAGAAGGGAAGAGAATATCAATAACACCTTATTTCTTATTTGATAATAATAACTATGTTTATAGTATACAATTTGACTTGTCTAAGTGCTTATTTTGTAAGCCTAAAGAAATAAAGTTATTGATTCTGATTCTTATTCTATTTTACCAAGATCTAAGCTGTATGTACATGCAAGCAAAATAAAAGAAATCTGAAATATATTAGTTTTTCAAAAAAATATCATCTTGAAATACCCGTGCGAAGCCGGGGTGCACCCCTAGTATCAAATAAATATACATAGTTTTACTTTACTGTTCGACAAGCTATTGGCAGTTTAGTTGCCTATTCACATAAATTCGGCTGAATCTTGTTTCTGTTTCTTTAGTACCTATACAATAGAAAACCAACTCTATTAACTCCTAAGTAGGTAGTAAATCAATCAACACTAGCAACTTCCCCCAACTTTCCTCATTAAGTATGTCGGCACAGCGACGCTTATAAAAGTCGCAGGTACTGCAAATCCGGCTAAGCTCACTTTGATGGAGTTCTGCAGTCGAACTACGTGAGCCGTTGTCACGGCACGTAGTGTTACGTTATTTTCACGCTATTGCGTGGTTCGAGTTTTACGATAAGTTTTTTGTTCGAAAGTAAGGAAATGGCGATTGGTTGGGGCGGGCGGCCTCAGTGGCATAGTGAAATGAGACACGAGTATAGCGTGTTCGTGTCTTGTTTTTTTTTATTATTGAAATTTGTTTGCAAAATCAGTGCAAGTCTGTGCAAGATCGGAATATCTAAGAAAAAACGTTTCATCCATTTTAATTAAAAAAAAATCGTAACCAGCCAAAAATACTTTTTGTTTGATTCACTTTATTATTTTTTAGAAGTTATCTGTATTAATCTCTCACTTTCATCGTGCCCAGCAGTGGGACTTTGAGACACACGACAACTGTAGTTTCATATTACTAACCGGATAATTTTTACAACTAACTATTTAACATAGTTCAATTGAACAAGAAAACTAAATCACTTTCAAACTAAACTACGCCAAACCACACAATTGAACAAACTCCTTCAATTTAACACTCTATCACATCGTAACAAAGTTCCACCTTAAAAGGCTTACCTCACCACTGGATTTACCCACAACTTTATTACCTTGGAATAAAGTATCGAATAGCTCAGCAAATTGAGTTTGCAACAAAGCAAATTCTTTCGATAATCCCGACTGACCAAAAACTCCTCACGTTTTGGCTATGTTGAAGGTACCTACTAGTGGAACTAGAAACGAAGACACAAAGTGAAGAAGTTAGATAGCGGTATTGTTGTTTTGAAATTTGGAACTGGAAACCTATCGTAAATCATTCAAGTACAAGTCACTCTCGCACACTATGGGTTCCGTACCACATCACTTTTATACGGTACAGGGGCCAGACTAGCGCTTGAAAGTTCAAAGTGATTGTACTAATAATAGCTTTTTTATTTTCAGGTAATAATTGAATATTTCCGAGAGTAACCAATGCAGTAAGTAAAACAACCAAACTTAAACACGAGGAAAGTCGCGAACAGTAACTACATTTCTTAAATTAAGAATACGCACCCTTGTTACAGAAGCTAATTTAAAATTCGCAAAAATTTACCTCGAATTTTTGAAATTTAAGAAATTTAATTCGGGCACCGTCTTATCAACAACTGATAAGAACTTAATTAAGTTAGGGAGTTTTATTATTATCCCACGAAAGATCTGTTATTTCCTTTTCAACGATTTTAGGAATTTGGAAATACAAGCAACACAAGAAAATCGGTTATTTTGACCGAGGGGGCAGAGTCGTGGCGAGCCTTGGCTGTCAAATCTGTAGGTAATTTTTGACGATGGCGCGGCGGGCGACGGCCCGCCTGCGATGCAGAAGGTTGCGGGTTCGATTCCCGCCTTGGCAAAAATATTTTTACAATTCGCAAATATTTGTTTCGGGTGTTCTGGGTATTTTATATGTATAATAAAAAAAAAAAAAATAAATAAATAAAATAAATATTTATTTCTGTAACCAGTATACAATAAGTTATTCCATAGTTGAGACCCTCATTTAAGTATAAAAACTTGTGTTAGAGGATCTCGCTCTTCTATATCAAACGTTAACAGGTGACTTAATTAATATAACAACAGAAAAACACAAAGTAAACAAAATTTGAATCTACATAGTTCTATGCAAAGTATTACAATACAATATATGTATATTTCAAATTAGTCTAGTTTATATAATGACAAAAATGGGTGTTGTGTGTAATTTAAGTGTGAGTGATGTCTTGGGTCGCCCTGAGGACACCAGACTCATAAGAGTCTGGGCAACATTGGACCCAGACTTATTATATTGTAATACAATTATTATGTAATACAGCTATTGTGCGTATAATAAGTTGTGTGCGTGTCAAATAATATAATCTGAAAAAAGTGTACATAAACCAATATTAATATTAATAATAAATAATAAATTTATTGATAAAGGGATATTTATCATGATTTTTTAAAGTATAACTAGGTACCAGTACTTGTACCTATTGCGCAACAAACACAGGATATTTCACTGAATTATGCAAATATTATTGCTACTAATATGAACCTGACGTCATGTTATGGGATTAGGGTGACTAATATTTTGGGTCCCCTGAGGACACCAGTCTCTTAAGAGTCTGGGCAACGGGGGACCCAGATTAATTATCTATTTATTTATTTATAACATTTATCTCACCAGCGCTTCCATCTCCTCATAACTTTTTGTTTCTAACCATTTTGTAATAACTTTTTTACATTCATATAGTTTTAGGGGATATACATTTAAGTTCTTATTAATAGAATTATAAAGATACGCTGATTGGGTTCTATACTGCCTTTGAGCAAAGCGGGTCTTACACGATTGAGACTCTACCTTATAATTTCTCCTTCTGTTTGATTTATGTACGGGGTTGTATCTAAGGGAGATAATAAGAGTATCTATCTGTATATAAACATATGTATTGTATTATGTAAATCAGTCATCTAGTACCCATAACACAAGTTCTGCTTAGCTTGTGGCTAGATGATCCTGTGTGTGTCCAACATTATTTATTCAATTCAAACGTAGTTTGTGATGACTCGGGCATTTTTTTATGACCTTGGGGCAGTTGGACAGTTCCGCAGAAGGGTTCGAGCCCGTCGCGGGACAAATATTTTCATGATCTTTCATAAAGTTCTGAAATATGCTTATTACTTTGCTAGGATTCATACCAATGAACCGTTTAAAAGGCACTATTCACTATACCAATAAGACCCTCGTAAGAAACTTCAAAACCAGACACTATCAGGTAATTTTACTGAAATACACTCACATCAATATGCTAAGCATGACGTCACAATTACCCCTCTCTCCCCTTTAACCAACTTTAATCGTGACGATAAAGGCAACGTGACTCTCAAACAATGTTACCCTTAAATTTCTCACTCAATTTTCACCTTATCTCGTTGTAATACGACGTTAGTGGCCGCATACATTAACTTTGCTAAACACAATGCCTAACTTGCATAACTAGTGTACGAAGACCCTTGTACCTTATTCTCTGGTTTGAAATCTCATACAAATGCAACTTTTTTATAAACTGACGTAGTTCAAGTGGTTCTGGTAGGGTGATGTTGGGTAGATTGATATAGGTAATAATAAAATGACTTTTATACAATACATGTTCTATTAGGAACCCGGAAATGCTAGGGGAGACCGGGCTAGTTTATCAAGTTATTTTCCGTTGGCCTATTTTTATGATGAAAAGAAAATAAAGTTAATGTTTTGATGTTATTATGGGGATATAAGAAATATACGTTTTGAAGAATGAAAATAACGATTGTGTTTTGATAGCTACTTGAAGTTGTTTCGTAAGGCGGAAAACTTTCTGACTGAGAGAAAATCTTTGGCTTGATTATTGCTATGAAAATAAAATTAACCACATTCTATTTAACTACATGTAATTAAGTCTTTATATTAAATTGAGAGAGAAAACGAAATAATCAGACGCAACCATCAGATATCAATAATAAATTGGTAGGGAGAGAGTAAAACCATTTTAATAAAACGAATGGTGTCAAATCTGACCAAATTTTAATTTGATATTCTAACACTCAAATTTGTCACAAAAAATATTAAAGGTGATTTACAGTATCCTCTCTCCATAAATCACATAAAATCTTACAGACATTAATAAAAAAATATCCAAATTTTCTTCCGAACATCCAAATCTTCCAATCGAAACCTCTGAATACCCAAATCCAATATGTATAAAAATAGTACCCAAATATCCGAAACTCCATCAAATAAATCAAATTCCAAATTATCGAATAGAAGCGCACCTCCACAATAAGATATCTGACAATAACTCACAGAGGATTTACATACGAAGTTTTGGTAAGTATGGGCTGATTTATGCCCCGTCTACTCTTGGTGGTGCGGAATAGGATTTGTCAGGAACTGAAGCGATTTGGCCTGACGTTACTTATGCGTATTTTTTTGTCATTTTTGAGTCTAGCTGATTTCGGATATTATCTATCTATAGAACTTATTGGACACTGCCAGTACTATCTTTTTTCTTTTATTCTACGGTCAAGTTAGCCGATAATTACACCAGACTAAGCAAAAATTTGTGAAGTTTCTCTTGCAACACTACTAGTTCACTAGGAAACTTAGAAAAAAAAGGAGGCTAGGCAGTGAATGTATTACTTAGCTATACTGGAATAGATTTATAACGCGGTAAATCCTTACCTTTTTCTGCAATTAGGTATAGAATGAGTTTTCTGAAAATGTTATATCTTTTCAGCATAAAACTTAGACCACAACCGGTCTCTGACAAGCGTTTTAGCAGAATCAAAGATTTTTTTATATTTTCAAACCGCACTCGCTGTTCTCCTTTGCCCCGCTGTCCCCTATTCTAGATTTATGTTTCTTTCAATAATTGGTTTTAAGATTTTCTTTTCGTGCCAAGAATTTTTATTAAATTTTTTCAGTGCGATTGGTGACTTAAGTTTTACATTAGCTACTTTTTTACGATTCCGTACTTTACAAAAAGTACACTCAACTCATACCCGTACTCCAACTCATACCCATACTCATATTGTATATGTTCACCGTAGGAGCACAAGGCACACTTGGTTACGTCTATTTTACAATAATGATAGGTATATATTGAGACAAAACAAATAAATCAATACAAAAGCAAACAAAATAATTTCTATATTTGCTGTAAATGGGCATCGTTAAAAATAAAATTAAACAGACCAGATATTGCTGAATATTGACGATTTTTAAAAACTCGTACAAACTTCGTTCGTATAAAAATTTAATCGCATACTACTAAATGAACCTAACCTACCTACAGAGATGATATTTTTAAGCAGTTAGGTCAATCGTTCAATTGTAAATACTAGTTCTTATTTGTTGATATTTGCTTCCTGGTCTTTATTTTATCACCTTCACTGCGACCACCAATCTCCCCGCCTAGCGTAGTGATTATGGCAAACCCCCCCGGTTTGGGGAGGCACATTCATCAGTCGACGCATGAGTACTGATAGGTAATGGTTACCAATATGACCAAAACAAAAAACCACTAAACTATGAAAACTCATATAGGAACATTAGGAACCATACAAAAGGCCATATTTCCATATCTCCCACAATCTTGCAAGCACTCAAGTCAGAAATCAGGTTATAATTTATTCAGTTCCCGCCATTGTCGCTTAGTAAACGTGAAAAACGGGAGTTATGTCGTTTTACGCGCGAGGCCGGATATCTTATATCACGCACTCGGTTTTATTACTCAGTTTGATCACTGCTTAAATATATAATTGTAATAGTGCGCGTCAACTGATAATTTTCCTTTCTCTGCTCGGAGTACAGAGAAATGAAAATACTGAGAACTAGTTTATCAATAGCGAGGTTAATTTTTTATGTTAATAAAATAAGAAGGTAGATTTTTATCCATGAACGTCAACAATCATTATATGTATATCCACTACAAATATAATCCTTACAAGATAAGTACAAAAATTAAAAATACGACTAACTTACATTTGTTTCGAAAAAAATATAATCGTGATGAGAAACGTTTCATCGTTTCTTACGATATCCCATGCATCTAAATCTGTTTAGAATTTTAAAGTTATGGTGAAATAACAAAACTCACACAGGTACGTAGGAACACCTTGAAAACAAAACACTCCTTTTTTGTGCAGTCGTGTAAGAACTCAAAACCAGGAATCAGGTAATAATTTATTCAGCACCCGCCATTGTCGCTTAGTAAACGTGAAAACGTGAGTTATGTCGTTCTACACACGCGGCCGGTTGGTTTACTTGAGTAAGAATTACGTCACACACATCCGTGTTCGGACTAGTTTGGGCCGAAGTCAGTGGGACGAAAACAGAATAACTCGTTTATTATTGGAACGGTGAAATAAAATGAAATTAATAATGTCTATTACAACTCAGACCGACGACATCGTAGCGGTCGCAGGGAGTCGATGGATGGAGGCGGCTCAGGACCGCTATTCGTGGCGTCGTATGGGGGAGGCCTATGTCCAGCAGTGGACGTGTATGGGCTGATATGATGATGATAATTACAAGTCAATCCACAACTAAACAGCTAAAGTTATAAGTGTAATATACCTACCATAACATACTAGTTTATGAAGATATGGTATACAGTAACAAAATATCAGACGATCCGAGGTAAAAGTCCTAGATAAAACAAAGTCTAAAGTACTGAGGAATAATGTACCCACCAGTATTTTTACTAGCTGCTGCCCGCGGCTTCGCACGCACTTTTCATGTATCCTATGTCCGACCCCGGGATACCATTTACCTCCCTGCCAAATTTCATTATGATCCGTTCAGCCGTTTAGGCTAAAAAGGTAACGACAGCCAGACAGAGTTACTTTCAAATTTATAATATAATATTTATAATAAAGTAGGGATTGCATGTAGTAGTTTTTGCAAATGGTTAAACAAAACCGTAACAAGTTTGTGCAGATGATACCGATTATTAGAATTTAGATTCCTCAGTCTATCTTGACTGGTTATCGTTTTTACCTTCACACCACGGTACCCTAAAGCTCTTGTATTCCACAAACCCTCATAATATTTGCCTAAGCGTAGACTGCACACGTTATTCTTAAAGAGATAATCCAAAGATAAAGTGCCCTTATTTATCTACAGGGATATAGAGGAATGTGTGAACGGGCAACTTTTGGACGACTTTTGTTTTCTGATTGGAACCGACAGCATAAAACCTTGAAACATGCGAACGCCAGACCTTCGTCATTTCATAAAAGCTGAGATTGTCAGCAAATAAAAAATGAAAAAAAATCACAGATAGTAAAAATCACTGATTATGAAGTTTGATAGTCGGTTTTGGAAATATGATGAATTAGAAAAATTTGAACACGTAGATTAGGTACCTTGTTAGTAAGGTATTAGATAGATTACTGAGTAGACATTGGACCTTCATCAAGTTTTTTAAATGCTAATAAGTAGGTACTGAATTGGCACCGTTATAAAATTTTATGGGAAACTAAAGTATCTATCTTACGGTATTTAGTATTCTACTATAGGTACGAGGTTACTTTTTGAGAGTTCGATCGGCACATTATCTTTAACATTGTATAATTACCTAAAAAATCTTTAGCTACGTACCTACCATGAGTGAAGCTGCAGAATGTTAGTTCCGACATAAAAAGGATCAGAATTCCATTGCTCCTACAAAGGGCCACTTTAATTGCTCGTTTGCACCACCTCTAATCCGCCTAGAAGGTTACAATGCTCAAATGTACCCCACATCTCACACCCCAGAACCGAATGTAGCCCACCTCGCGATGTTTTGTCACCCACACAATATGGCGACTATTATTATCCGATATCCGGCATTATATAAAAATAACAAAAAAACTTACTTTAAACAATATGAAAACAGGTCTAAGAAGAAAACATGATATGTGAAATTTTCAGTGGTGCTGCAAGTGAAGGTCTGCCTGAGACGCAGATTGCGGATTCGACTCCCGCCACGGGACAAAATGTTTGATAATATTTGTTGCGTATTTTCTATTCGGCTATTATTTTTAGTCATTATGTTCACAGCTCTGCTTTCTTTGGGGCTACACAGATGATGTTGTGATTCAACACTATGATTTTTGTATAAAAATTACTATTATAAAAATCCTGCTGTAAAAGAACGAGGAAAATCTCCTTTTCTCGTAAATTTTCCCTCAGTTTTCCTTTCCAGACTTGAAATTGGCAGTTATTTTATGTTCGTTGACTCCTTTCAAAAAGTGCACTATGCATAGCAAAGATGTCGCCATGAGCGTTGGACCGTATCTCTTACAGTACAGCTTTTTGTAGATTGAGAGCAAAAGTGAGAAAAATACATTATCTTATCGATTAAAATTAGCAAGTGGATGTCGTGAAAGGCGATTTGATAACTAATGCAGTGGCATCCTTCAGAGTAAAATCTTTGGTCAACTCAGGCAGTAACAAGTTGTACTTGCTTCGGCAGTACATATACTAAAATTGGAACGATACAGAGAAGATTAGCATGGCCCCTGTGCAAGGATGACACGCAAAATCGTGAAGCGTTCCAAATTTTTAAGAAATTGCGGAGATGGAGCGAGACATAACTACTGACCTCCCTATCCGCAGCAAGAGAACAGGGCGTCGGAGGAGAATCTTCCACGCTCTCCTGCGGCCACCATAAATAAATTAACAGTTCGAAACGGCGACCAGGGGGGTGGACGTCGTCAGAATTTAGGACCTGGAGGCAGTGCGCGCGATGTTTTCCACGCGCCTCTCAAAGATGAACTCCATCTTTAGTCGGGGCCTTCGAAGACCAGCACCGTCGGGCCCGCGGAAGAATTTGCAAGTGTACCCGTAGGCCCGGCAAATAGGTGCAGAAATGAAAACACAGTGGTGGGTTTAGCTGTTAGGAGTCCAGCATAACCTTTCTTTTGCCCCTTACGAAAGAATCCATGATGAAGATCCATGAGGATTCCCACACTATAAAAAAAAGGCAGTAACAAGTTAACTTTTCAGCCACAGATATTAATAACTGGTTTATGGCTATTATTGCTTTTCTATCATCTTTATTCGAATTTTCTTTGATGGTATAACTTTGATACTTAACATCCGGTCATCATCATCATCATGGTAGCCTTTTCCTGGTTAAATCTTGGATATAGGTCATGTCCTCCGTGCCTCGTCTTCGGGTGTCGACCCTGGTCTTCATTCCAGGAATTTTTCTTAGACCCAAGACAATGGCTCTATGTGGCCAGGATGGGCTGACGACAAGTGAAAGTCTGCTGGTGGATGCTTTGTACGGTTATAGAGACTCATTAGGAGAGGTCACGCTCCAGCAATGGACTAGAATAGGAGAAGATGATTAAACCATAGTACAAGATGATGTAGCCATCTGCACCCTAACTCCAGCACTACCAAGTTAATCTCTCAGCTTGATAAGTGCTCGTCTCCAAAACGTTGCAAATCCTTAAAAATTACGTCACCGCGGCGGTTCTGTCGCATCATGAGGGAAATGAATTTTTGCGGTTTTAGGGTTCCGTTTTGCATAGTTGCGGTTTTATGCTGGTTTCAGAATTTGGGACACAGGAGAGACAGATATGATCAAAGGTTGTTTTGTTAGGCTATTCATATTATTTCCGTTTTATCTACAGACTTCTTACGTAGTAGGTCATCATCATCATCATCTTTAATAGATAATTTTATAGTTACTAGTAGTATTGTACTTATAGATGACCGATGTGGCGCAGCGAGCCAAGGACCATCTGCGATGCAGGAGGTTGCGGGTTTGATTTCTGTCTCTGGGCAAATGTTCTTTGTGTTTTGTATATACTTATATAATATACATATCTATGTATGTAATCCATAAAGTATTATGTACCCATATCTGTTATCTAGTAAGTACCTATCTAAGCAGAGCTTGTGTTGAGCACAAGCTCTGCTAGCCTCAAAGTACCTTGAGGCTAGATGATGTTCTGTGGTTTGTCCAGAATTATTTTATTTTTTCATTTTCATATGCCTCTACAAACCCCTAACCTGCATACTCTACTCACACTTTGCCACATTTTGTCGGAGGTTTTGCGTGAGGGTCGTTTTAATAAACGGTCATTAGTTGACGCCTTCTGTGATTTATTGAGGAAATAAGATTATGCTAGTCTTTTGGAAGTTAGGGCAAAGTTGAGCAGATTTTAAAAGTATTTTTGAATTTTTATTGGGCTATGAGTCTGCTCTTAGTAAATTGAAATACACCGTAGAAAGCCTCTGCCCTTCAAAATCAGAATCAGAATCAATAACATTATTTCTTTAGGCTTACAAAATAAGCACTTAGACAAGTCAAATTTTATACTATAAACATATTATGTTATGTATGTATGTCTTGTTTGATAATAATAACTTTATACATATTATGTATGTAGTTATTATTATCAAACAACAAATAAGGTGTTATTGATATTCTCTTCACTTACATTTTTTGTCCACTAGTGGAAGAAGTGAAAAAGAAACCACTAGCACATTTATTATATCACTTATGTGTCCAAATCGTGTTTATTTTGCCTATCTAAATCTAATGCGATTTAGATACATCTCAATATTTCTTTAAAGCTAAACAGAACATTGAATTTCTTACATACTACTGACAGTGCGGAACGGAGCGACATCTGGCCAAGCATTAACATCTTTCTCTGGTAGGTTCCCCGAGTTAGTTTTTACGACATCCACGGTCTGAGTTGGAGGGGTTGATTTTACCTTTCATCCCTTGATGTATCCAACCTTATTCTTTTTGGGTATCGTTGGATACAACAAGCTGGAAATCAGGAGGGATGTGACGCTTGCGCTGTATATGGTTAGGATGTTCCGGGGGATGATATCCAACCCGACCATCTTGGAGATGATGAGGCTGTGCATATCAGGCGGCGCAATCGGCTGCCTTAGTTCGCAGTGCCTCGTGGCAGGACTAGCACCACTAACCCATACCATGCAAAGACTAAATCTGGTAGCAAGGACCATTGACGTCTTCCACTGTACACAGAGCGATTCGCAAGAGTTTTTAATAATAATAATTAGTTTGTTACACGGAATCATTATGACGTGTATTTTTTTTCCATTGATTTATTGAATTATTTGCTTATCGATCATTGTATTCTTTTGCTTAGTATTTTATTTTATCGTTGAATTTTGACACATGTACTTATTTAATTATTTAGCTTATTGATTTACTCGAATAACTATTTTATTGACTACTCTATTTTATTAGGTCTGTTCTATATTAATGTATGTATTAATATATATTAATAGATGTAATGTTTTTGAATAAATACCCGTGGAATTACGAGGCGAACGCCACGGCCAATATAAAGTAAGCCAAAGTAAGTACTTTTTTCCCAAAATTCGAGAACATTGATTGAATTGTTTTGTTTTTTAATTTATTTATTACAAACATAATATACATTCAATAAAGTTTTCTACCATAAAGCCTTGAGAGGTTTGTCTTGGTACTCACATGTGTTCTAATTCATTGAAACAGATACCAAATTTTACAAGACTTCCCAATGTCCTCAGGTGAATGTATAATCAAGCGTTTTCAGCGTTTCACCTACACTCGCGATAGTAAAAAGCAATTTAGAGTCGCCGTAAAATTTCGTTCTCGGTCACGGCATAATAGAGTTTAGTGTCGTAATAAAAGACGGGCTTATTTTTAGAAATAGCTCTGGGCAGTAAAATTACCGTCTAAAATATTATTTTAGTTGAAGTAATTTCGATAGTAACATTTCTTTACATTATCGGCAACATTTTTGTTTATTTGACTTCGCCTTGTCGAAGCGACACGCGTGACCCGAGAGCTGGTGAGTATTTGGCGCAGCGCATTAGCATTGCCATACAGCGGGGCAATGCAGCCAGTGTCTTGGGGACGTTTCCGACTGGTATTGATATGGATCAGTTGAGCTACATTTAGATTCTTTGCAACCGTCTGCAGTTAGCTAAACTTTTTCAATTGTAAATACTAGTTTAATTTGTTTATATTATTTGATTGTTATTTTCTTTGTCACATAAAGTTTTCAGTTTTATTACTTTATTTTGTTACATAAGACACAATATGTTGCCTTTCATTGATCCATCCTACGGATTCAATTCGTATAGTGACAAATTGTGTCGAATAAACGATTTTTATGTTTTATGTAATTGAAATTGTTATGCTTAGCTTCTGCGAGCGGATACACACAATTTTCTTTGTTTTACTTTAATATCCATCCGCAGAATACCTTCTATAGGTACTCACCATTCCTCAACCTTCTTCATATGAAACCTTCTATCTCACTTTTCAACAAAATCCGTTCAGCCGTTAAAGTTTTTTTAAGGTTACATAGTTACTTTCGTACAAGTGTATATGCCAACTAGCTGCTGCCCGCGGTTTTGAAAGCGTTTTCTTTGGTAAAAATAGATAGGTAGATTACCTGCAAGATTTCAACAAGTGGAAAGATTCGAGGGCGGACCTTGTCCAGCAGTGGAATGAAATGGGCTAACGAAAAAGGTAACCTCTGTCGTTCCCTAGGACACAATCTATGTATCTCCTAGCCAGATTAAATTTATGAATCTGTTCAGGTTTTTATTTTGGGAAAAAGAAGTTAACAGACAAACAAACAGCATTCGTGCAGATTTATCTTTCTACTCAAGATTCCTTCAAATACTCCTAAATAGATTACATCACATTGACGCAATAAAAGACTTTACACAAACGCCATCTCCCGTATTTTACACCAAACCATTACATTTATTGCGTACGACGCCATCTTGTGATGATCCATAAATTCCTTAAAACGCAATATCTCCAAGTGTCACGATCATTCAAATTGAGTGTAAACATGGGGCACGGACTACGAAATATTTTAAGGCCTTGGGTGTTTCACTTTTATCCATAGCTAGCTATCTTGGCGTAAGGGTGCAATTTTAGTGGGCAACAGGAGCGAAATTCTTACCGGATTTTGTACTGTTTTATACGTACGTACAAAGATTGTAAAACGTTAGATAGGCCCTTACCATAGTGGGACCGCGCCGTTTTGTGTGCCACGCGAAATGAGATAGCTCGCTCATTTGAAATCAGTGTACATCTAAACACGGTGCTAGCTGGACCTGTTTAACTTTGGCATTTTTTGTTGAAGTGTCTCAAAATGCCATCGCGTGCATTTCGCAAATGCAACAATAAATTCTTAAAATACAAATAAATCAAAAGGCGGAACATTTCACTCTTAGGATTGCGATATAATTAAATAACTATTATTTTTCCTTCCGCTGCTGTAGCGTTGCGACCGGACTATAAACAAAGTAAAACTACCAGCTAATCTGTGGTACACAGACTTAGACGTGCGAGCCGACCTTAAATTTGCCGGCGGCGGCGCGCCGACCTCCACGGTCAGCGTGGCGGCGCCGCCACGCCGGCGTGGTTTGATTTTTATTGTCTCTTATGTAGGTATTTAAAATTAACTAGTAGTAAACCCTAACCGTAACGTCGACTGTTTTAGTTTCAATCGTCTGTCTCGAGTTTTTTTTTTTTTAATATCTTTATTCATTAAAGAGGGTTTGATCAGAGTGATCATGTCACCCTCATAGTTTACAATAAATTTACTGTTCCGGAGGTATATTATGACGGTTTAAAATTGCCATTGCAAGACGTAAGGCGCCAAAATAATAAAAAATCAATAAACCATTTACAAATACATATGCAGGTCTCGACAGAGCCTACGCATTTGCTCCCCTTGGAGTCGAGACCCTAGGTCCGTGGGGTACCGAGGCTCTCCGGGTTTTCAAAAAATTATCTGAGCGCCTGGTCGAAGCGACGCGTGACCCGAGAGCTGGTGAGTATCTGGCGCAGCGCATTAGCATTGCCATACAGCGGGGCAATGCAGCCAGCGTCTTGGGGACGCTTCCGACTGGTATTGATATGGACCAGTTGAGCTATCTGTAGATTGTTTGCAACAGTCTGCAGTTAGCTCAATTGTTTCAATTGTAAATACTAGTTTAATTTATTTATATTATTTGATTGTTATTTTCTTTGTCAATAAAATTTACAAATGGGATTCTCATTGTTTTTTTTGCTTTCTCCTGCATAATCTAGAACGGTCAAAGAGGTTTGCTAAGTTTGTTGTAGAACGTGGTTTACGAATTAGTATTTCAAAACAAAAAAAATATTACAGCTCGATCTAGGCTACAAGAGCTTTCATTTGATAGGTCGGTATTTAGTGTAAGGTACGCAGTAATAACAGCGAAAGGAGCGAGCGTTTTTTCGAGACTATCCACTGCCGCGCCGCGCCACTGCAGCTGCCGCGCCGTCGCTGCCCCATGAGTAGTCGGTCAGTCAGCGCACCGACCAGCGGTCAGACTGTATAGATAATCTGTTTTATCAAAACTCTATAAGAAACATAGCAGTGGTGCGCTGAATATTTCTACTTCTTCTAGCAACCGCAATCACAGAAAACCTTGAAGGAGACTACATTCTTAAGTACTGGAGGGATAAATGATATGTTTATTGGAGAGTTTTGAACAGATTCTCCGGTCTGGTTGCTGGTCGTCGCACCGACGCGACTGATAGAGACGGCGGCGGCGGTGGCGGCGGCGGCGGCGTGAGAAAACAGCGGCGCGGCGCCGGCGCGGCGCGCACGTCTACACACTTATACGTCTACAGACTGCACACTTTTTTCACTTTTCGATTTCAGGGCATGATAGGACCTTTATTTTTTCACAAAAATGTGTGTAATATGATTTCCCAATACATGGGATTAATAATAATTAGGTTTATTGACAAAAACACTATTTTTAACTTTTCATTTGGTAATGTGCGTGCGTCGCATTTTGACGCACACATTGAGACATTTTCGATTTCAGGGCTTAGATGACATTTATTTTTTCACGACAGTGATTGCACTCAATATGGTTATAATAACAGTTAGGTCCGTGGTTAGGTTTACTGGCAAAAACATTATTTTTAACTAGTACTCATTAGAGTGCGTGCGTCGGCATTTTGTTAACGCACACATTCAAAGACAATGCCACAGTTTTTGGTGTCAGGGCATATCTAACGATTTACATCTTTGCGTACGTATATATTATCTAATGAGACCTTACCCTGCTGAAAAGAGCTGCGTTTTCAATAGGTATTCAATATATATGTATATCACGCAAATGTCACTCTATGGGTGTATATGTTTACCCATAGAGTGAATTTTATGTGTTACCATGGCTGTCTCTCGACAAGCATGTCACGCTATTGGGCACACGCTCATAGAGGTGGAACCTATGGTGTTTAGTGTAATAAAAAGACTAGCACAACTTATGTACAGATTTTCCTACCTTCTCCCAATTATGATATATATTATTCACAAAAAAGAACTCGTATAAAGACCTAAAGGACCAATTGACGGTCTTATCACTGAAGATTTCTATGTATAACTGTTAAACTTACCTTTGAATTTAATTCCTATGAAAATATTTCATCCTTATTTTGTACTCAATGTTCTAAACAATAAAGCCCAATATCCTGTACAGACATTCGTCAGTGACATAACTACGTGACGTAATATTTTGGAGGGAAATTCAACATAAAACGTTTATGCTCTTTGACATAAACATTTGGATTACTGATGCTGTAATATTTTAGATGCTGTTTTAAATTAAATGGCGAGTCTGGGATTGAAAGCGTGTTATTTATTTTGCGATCATTATTTGAAACGTTGACCCAGTATCCTTAAAGTATTTTTCATTCTAGGTAAGCAATTGAAATCGGGTGTTCACGTGCCCCAAACTGCAACGATAAAACCCCCTAATGTGCCTAATGTTCTGGGATTTTCCTTACTCCTAGGAAAATCTGAGAACATTAGGCACATTAGATAGAGAGAGTAAGAGTTAGTTAACATTGGTAAGAGCTGATTTTATTGTCGATTTTTGATACCTTTCAAAAGATACTTTGCATATCGAATAGGAAATCTTAGTAACCCACCTTACACGATTTGGAGTTTAGGTACTTTTTGTACACAATTCCATGGAAAGTAGGTACCTACTCAAAATATTGGCATGATTTTGAAGACTTTCTCAAATTACAAACGAAACCAAAATACGAAAAACACGCAATCTTTTAAAGCACCAAACCTTCTATGTCAATTTTCTCTGTAGCTTCGTCTTCATCCCACTGGTGAGACTCATGTGGATATTCGTCCAACTTCGTGAAAATCATTAACTTGCTAGGTAAACAAGCAAAGTGTGTATTTCAGCTTGTATACCGTGCGAGTGAAATCTGGACGTCGGAAACAAATGTGCGAGTTCTGGATAAGCCGCCTGCCAGAGGATTATGGATGAACCACATCTGATGACACTATGACTGAATTTATGGTAGACGTGAAAAGATAGCGGACTTTTGACAGTTTTCAAAAGACTGCACAATATGCGCGCCCTCGCACGCGCCAGCTTTATTTAGGTAGTATAATGAGACGTTCAAGTAGCTAGTATATAATATTGTTCACAAGCAATTATATAGGTACTTGTAGATAATAAAATAGATTTGTATTTTGCTCTAAGTCCGCGTTACTATCTACCGAAAATTATAGATGAGACGAAATTTCTTCCATAACGACTATGTTGAGTTCTGATCAGATATCCTTTGAAAACTACAGGAGCGTACTAAAAATATTCTACCTACTCGATAGTTTTTATCATTTTGGACAAATGGCAGGTTTGTAAACTATAAAATGAAGTTCAACAGACTTTACTCAACCTTCATAAATGTCATTGACCTTCTCAATTCTCATCTGAAGATGGAGTTGGTATCATATTTAACAAAATATATTGATTTAAGTACTTAGGTAATTTTATCTAGAATGAGAGAGGGTGCTTATTCAGTCATTCATGATGTAGACCGAGGCCAAACGAGCGTAATATTTGAGTTGTAAATTGCTTCATACCGAAGTCCTGTTTGTGCATTTGTTTTCACGCTACTACGCTCGTTTGGCTACGATGTGTCTAGGTGTATATATATGGTTCAACCCGTGTCACACTCCTCATGTTTCAGCTTTAAACATTAACAATGTGGGATGAATTGTGTGAGATTTATCAACTTTTATAACATTGATATTCTTTATTTACTACCTCATCAACAAACATTATGTCCAATGTCAGACATGGCTCCTCCAAACAAGGAGCCTGCTAAGCATGGTGATAATAGTTCAACTCTCACCATGCTTAGCAGAATTAGCGATGGCAGTAGAAGTGTTAAAAATACACAATATAAAGCTGCTGTCCTTCCTCTGTTAGATCCCTCCCCTCAGTCGGTTTTTTCAACATCCACG
This sequence comes from Eupithecia insigniata, assembly GCA_947859395.1. NCBI lineage: Eukaryota > Metazoa > Arthropoda > Insecta > Lepidoptera > Geometridae > Eupithecia > Eupithecia insigniata. The sequence goes on from OX402019.1 coordinate 627,862, forward strand.
AGAGAGGGGTCACAAAAATTGTATAGAAAAATTCAACATCGCCGCCCCTGCTGCTGGTTGCGCCGCAAGGGCAGTGAATGAGTTAAGGTGAGTTTGGGAGTAAGTCATCATCATATTAGTACCTAGATATGCATCGATGTATTGATACAATAATAGTAAAAAACAAAATCCAGAAGAACAACTAAGTCAAGTGGCGCCATAAAAGAAGTTGAAGTTGAACAACTAAGTATTTATACACGAGTAAATCCAATATACAGCTTACCGTAAAATCTTTAACCCTTTAATAAATTCAGGATCAAGACAAAGCACTTCATAACTTAATAAGACGAAGTAGGTATCGTTTCAGCTCGTCAGGTCATTTTGGCAAGCAGGCCTTGAATTTTGAGCAAACGCCTAAATCTAGACCTAGATGAGTAACTAGAAGAGAATGTAGTTGCTTTGATGTTATTTGTCACTCGGAAAATTATATTGTCTAGTATTATTAATTTATTGACAAACCGAACCTACGAACCCAAATCTCAGCGGTCGGCCCATGCGGATTTGTTGTTGTTTCACGTCGAATGAAATGGGGCACGCTATTAGTGATAAAGTGCGTCTAACCATCAAATACGAAGCTGTCATGTGTGCGTGTGCTTGCCAGTACCATTTTTTGATATTTTTTCGTACTTTCGGATTCATTTTGAATAAACGATTGATTTCAGAAATATTTTTGATTATTTATAATGTTGAATATATTTAGGATGTTTGCAACACGACAGATTTCCGAATAAAGGTGTCTAACATGCAAAAAAAAAATTGCTTGAAAGTGGCTCGATTTGGTGGTCAAAATTAGTTTCGCTCTCATTTAAAGATCATGTTTTTAAAAGCTAAACCGCTACAAATATAGCTATTTATCATCCGATTACGTATGGAATATTTCAATAAGATCGGGGACATAGTTTCCAAATGAAGCGGAAAGTATATTTGTATGGGGGTTAAGGCTATCCGCACCGTTTTTAAGGCTCTGGTGATGTCATTTAGGAAAGTACTGACGATATTCTTTTGAAAATAACCGTCACTAAATAGTATAAAACAAAGTCTGACTGTCCCTATATATGCTTAGATCTTAAAACTACACAACGGATTTTGATGAGGTTTTTTTTAATAGATAGAGTGATTCAAGATTAAGGTTTATGTATAATTTTGTATCCGCATTGCACCCACAATAATAGTAAGAAATAGCACTAAACCTGAAAATAAACCCAACTAATATTACGAATGTCAAAGTTTGTGAGAATAGATGTATGAATGTTTAATTTTAAGAATTTGACATTTTTCTAACGTGTACATTTATTGTATTTACGGAAATAAAGTATTTTGACTTTAACTTACGTTCGTTCGCTTTGCTCACTCTGATCAACAAGATTTATAAAGAAATAAGAACTGACAGAGGCAAGTTCATAGTGAGATTACGTCTGTCTTTACGAGGCCTTCCAGACAAATGTAGGGTTTCCAGCCATTCTTCATCCCTCACGATCTTCGAGATAACGCGCTCTTACTTTACTATAAACTACCATGCCTAGATATACGACCTGAAAGTACCTCATCAGTAGTTACACATACTTACTCCCCCAAACAAGGGGGGTTTGGCCTTATCACCACGCTTTGGCAGGCGGATTGGTGATCGCAGTGTTGGTGTTGAAAAATATTCAGAAGGAAGCTGCAGCCCTTCCTCTGGTAGGTTTCCTTTGTCGACTCTTACGACATCCACGGGCTGAGTCAAAGTTGGCAGATCTTATGCCGCGACAACAATACAACGGCGACCTGCTCCATTATTATAAATTGTATACTATTTATAGAATTTAAATTCTTTATTGACAAAGAAAATAACAATCAAATAATATAAACAAATTAAACTAGTATTTACAATTGAAACAACTGAGCTAACTGCAGACTGTTGCAAACAATCTACAGATAGCTCAACTGGTCCATATCAATACCAGTCGGAAGCGTACCCAAGACGCTGGCTGCATTGCTTCGCTGTATGGCAATGCTAATGCGCTGCGCCAGATACTCACCAGCTCTCGGGTCACGCGTCGCTTCACCAGGCGCTCAGATAACTTTTTGAAAACCCGGAGAGCCTCGGTACCCCACGGACCTAGGGTCTCGACTCCAAGGGGAGTATGCGTAGGCTCTGTCGAGACCTGAAAGTATTTATTACAGTTAAAGACATCTATTATTTTATTACATAACGCGCATATTCTTAAACATTAATAATAAGATGTAAGAGAGTAAAGAAAAAAATAAAGAGAAAAGAACAACTCTTTAAGACATTTGTAGGCTAATTTAATATCTATCTATACTCCGATTTAGAATCTAATATATTTAATGTCAACAAAGACATTTATGAATTAAAACTTAGCAAAAACTGATAACATTAACAGAAAACAACAAGGTAACAACAAAATTATCACTAAAGCTAAAACACTAACTTCAACAACGCATAATCTGATATGTGTAGCAAAAAATTTTAAAATATGAATTCGAAAACGAACGAGATATCAAATAAACGATGAATGCAAGCTTTCAAAATCAAATATTGTTTCGAGCTTCTGTGCTTTGCTTCGATGATAACAATGTCATTAAATATTTTGCATCAATATTCCGTGGGGTTTCTTGATCACTTTGTTTACAAAAAAATATCCAGGTTTTTGAATCGGGAGTATATTATTATAACTAAATTGTAAAGGCGAACTTAATGCTAGAAATAACTTTCTACATAATACCTTTTTTTTATTGTGGCAATTAAGATTAAATTGTTTAATTCTTATTACCGTCTCGTCCGTAAATACAAATGGAACAAAAAACAATTGACAACCAAAAAAGAAAATTATCGTCGGATCTTGAAAAATCCGTTGCCTATCTACTTTCGTTCCTAAATCAGGTAAAAAGGGTAAACTAATGCAGTTTGACATCAGATTTCTATTAGCAAATGCCGTAGGTACGAGCAGGGAACGTATATAATGGAATAATGTAGAATCACGTCGGACTCTAATGGTGTTGTGTTGTTAAAGTTTTTTTATGTCGTCGGGCGCTAGAGCGTGCAGTAGAGCTGTGACATATTCGGACTACCGGGCAATCGGACTTGTCCGAAATTAGCACTCTGGCAATTTTTTAAAAGCTACCGCGGTTGGTTTTTTTGCATACATGTTTAATTAACCACGCTGACGTCATAAATCTGTCGATACTGGAGGCCTTCTTTAGTTCTTATCATCCACAGTTGCGAAGCACCACCGCCAAACTCTCGCTTACTTACGAAAGGGTGTTTTCGGACCAATTTTATGACTCTAACAAATGTTTTAATTATAAAACATTGTATAAAGTAAAATTTCAGTGTCAAATAATATGAAAATATACTTCCATCATCACAAAAAACGACGTTTTCGTTGGATTAAAATACCGTTCGAACAAAACTAAATTCGTAATGGAAGTATAGACGGCCAAACCTACGAGAAACAAAAGAGAGATCGCGCTAGGTTTGAGTAATTTACCTGAGCACAGAATAGCTAAATACTTACTCTACATACTCCTCTTCTACTAGATAAATACTTCAAGCTACTGCCCTTTTGGTAGTGGGCTCTTACGACATCCACGGCTGAGTTGGAGGCTACGGTTATATTTTGATCCGACACAGCCTTCACGAAGGCTTACATTGTCTAAGCCTTCAAAATACATATTCGGCCACATCATCACTTACCATCAGGTGAGATTATGATCAAAGGAAGGTCTTTTGATTAAAAAACAAAATGTCAGCCGTATAAGCGTGAAAAGGTAAGAGACTAAAAAACATAAAAATAATTTATTCGATACGATAAGTGTTTCAATATACCTATTGAATCCGTAGGGTCCTAAACTAGCCTAGGCTGTAATTCAGGAATATTAACGATCCAGGGCTTCTCTTTTTAATGTTTTACACATAATGTAGGTACGTGTGATGTGACATACTTTCAAATTTTCAATTTTAGAATGGATAGTATAGATTGTTGTACTTAAAAAATCTTCGGTAAGCCAGCTCTATTCTGAAGTAAAATACTCGTCCCCGTAAAAATATAACGGTCATCGACTGGGCATTACAGTAGCGGCGGCGTTAATACGGTTTTACGTTAACGCCGTTATTCAAAAAGGTTTACGATTTTGCATGCGTTATAAAATGTTTATTAGGAATGGGTAAGTCTGGTAAGAATTTATTGAATATAACATATGCACCAGGAGAACACTGTTTATATTTAATAATATTAAAAGTGAGCAATTTCCTTTACGTATAGTAGAGTGATTTGGTATTTGCTTTAGTAACCATAATATGGTAGGTACCGGTACTTCATTGGCTTTGCTTAATTATTTTTTGCTTTGTAATGTTTATCTATGAAAATACTAGCAGTTTTATTTACGTAAAATCATAATTCAAATGCCATAAAAGTAACTATTAAGTCTGTTACAGACAGACAGTTTTTCGCGATAAATGCTAAACGGATTTTAATTAAACTTGGCGAGTTTAGTATTGTATCCTATAGAAGGACCTAGGCTACTTTTTATGCTGGAACAACAAATCGAAGCTAATGCTTGCTATTATTCTAAAATGTAAACTTATTTTGCTTGTCTGTATGTTACCTTTCATTGCTTAAACGTCAGATACCAGTAATTTTTCTTAGCTAGGAAGACGGTATTCCAGCTTCTGATAGGCTACTTCTTATCATGGAAAAGCGCGTTCGAAGCCGCGGGCCAGCAACTAGTGTGGTGTAAAAAGCATTTCCAATAACTTTTCTTCGACTATCCACAAAACTCTAGTATTACATAACCCGGTACCTATCATTTAACTAAAGCTTTGTTCGAGATATGGTTTTGTTAGATCTTTTTGCAATATTTATCCAGCATCCGTTAGGGAAGGCTATTGAATACATAATCGTCGGCTTTGATACGGACTCTGCGATTTTGTTTACAACTAAAAACCCTTGGGCTGTCTTAAAAACTTCTTGTTTGTCGAACGTCGTAAGGTAAAACGTTTTTTAGTGTATTTTTCCAATAGATATCTCACTTGTTCGGAGGTATTGTAACGATTTGCCCAAAGATTTGTCACAAAGGTGTAGTAGACGTTATTTGTCTCAGTTAAATAATTGATTCAGGCGTTACTTTGCGGAAATCCATTGCCTAATATTAGACTGAAAAAATATTTAGTAACAATTCCGAGTATAACCTACTCTGATAGTATTCATCAAAGTAAGTCGTCAACTAGTTTCGTCTCTCTACTCGACCTTGTCATTGAGATTACCAAGCAACACCGACATAGTCCAGCCAGCGACGCCAAGAATCTCGCGCGCACCGTCCAGTCCAGCCAGTGATGTCGCGCCAAACGCTCTTTTGTCTCAACAAAATAGACGTGATGAGTGAGCCGGCGCACGCTGTGCACGGCAGTAGGCCAGCGGCTATAGCCGCATCGTGCAGCAGCGTGCACAGCGTGAGCCATGGAAGGATCAGCTTAACGACCATGACATCTCTTTAGCCTTGCTACGCCAACGGCCTGAATAAATTGTAAGTTGAAAGAGTTATTCGCAACTTCTTCCGCGCTATCTAACTGATTTATTTTTTTATCTCTTCCTACATTCATTAATTACACAAAATTTATAATACTTGTGTGTAAAACAGACACCAAAGTCGCCGGAACGCGCCGACATGACGTGTGAAAAAACACAACACTGGATACAATAATAAAATATAGTAGCTTTTCACTGGGCTGTGTCGGCGAGTTCATTGTTTTGAGTACATTAGATTCTTAGTAAAGTTTCTTTTCGTAAAAATTGTGAATAAAATCAGCTCGCCCGTACAAACCAAAGCTCCAACGGCGCATGAAATCGCCCGCGGCCGCCGTTTTGTTTTCTCTCATATCGCCGCGTCTGTGCCATCGTTATATTGTTTTATTTCGTACATTGTTGTCAATAGATATCTTATTAATATGATCGAAGAAATATTATATATACATAATTTTTATTCTTATGAGAAACTACAATAATCTAGGACTTACCCACTGTTTTTTATCCTTCTCAGTTTTCGCTACTATAGCCCTGTAAATAGTACGTTTCGATATTTTTTAGCTACTTACGATCCAGTACCTATTCAATTTTAGAAAATCAGGTATTTGGCGGTTATTCGATATGATTCTATATTAACAGAAATTATTCAGATTCTTATAAAGATACAGCTCAGACGTCTTGAACTAACTACCTAGATTGTTTTCAACAGTCTACAGATAGCTCAACTGTCTCACTACTGGTGTAAGTTTATCTGTTAGTAAAATCACCTAATTTTATACCAGTTTTATTTTATAATATTTTTTGCACGTGGATTCATTCTCATCTGAATAAAAACTTCACAGATTTATTTCTTCATCATTATCATCAGCACTCAGTCATCCATGTCAACAGCTGGTCTTTCTTTAATTCTTCTACAAATACTTCCGTGAGGCTATCTCTGACGTCGCTCTGTCGTGCTTTTCAAATCCAAATGTGTCGTAAAAATTTTATTTTCTTCGCTGCCATTATGAACGGTCAGTATTTTTGTTTACTTGTTACTTATGTGATTCTACGTGATTTATACAGGTTTGTTCCCCTCCGTTAAGTAAAGTATCGCTATAACCCACTTTACCCCCTCAGTAAAGATGCGCGAATGTGAATGATTTCATTCGAATTATTCGACTTGACAAATCATTCGAACGATTCTAATGACTAGAGCAAATTAGTAACTAATTTGGTCACTAATCGCGAGTCGTTCACTCGACTGCCTGAGTCGGTTCGTTAAGAAAATATTAGTTAATTATCCGTTCAATCCCCGCAGGAGCGACGAATAATTCATTCGTTCCAATCACTCAAAACCTTCGGTCGACTAACAAAGTCGAATCGGAGCCATGAATGATCCATTCGTAGAGGCATTAGTAATTACTAATTAGTAGTTGTCATTCTACTTTGAAGATTAGTTTATTACTAATGTTCAAGTCGAATGAGGAAATTAGTAGTTGTAGATCATTCGACTAGTCAGACCATCCGCAATCGCGCATCTTTACCCCTCAGTGACATATCGCGTACACAATAGCCCACTAAAGTTCGCCATTAGTCCAGTACATTACAATAGATGCATTAGCACAACTTTTCCACCCTCTGTACGCTGCAAACTGTATTGTTTAGAATTTTCTAGAAAGTATATTTAATGCTTTTGTTTTTATCAGTCTTTTGTTGTCTTTGTAGTTGGATCTGCTTTTTCAGATGACTTCTATTCGAATGCCGATAGAGTTGAGTTTCAGAGAACGGGTTTTATTGTCGAAGGTTAAAAGTGGCTTTAATATATTTTTCTTTTTATCGTGTATAAACCTTCGTTTGATCCATGTTATTAAGGTATGCTCTTCCGAGACACGAGGGTCACGTGGGTGTCTCTTGCTTACGTCATCATCGCCATTGGCGAATGAGAAGTCGAATCTGTTTCCTGGTGATACCAGTAGCGTAAAATCGTAACTCCCCGAGCTCCTTACGAATCTGATAAAACCTATGTGGTTTTGTGTTCATCATATTGACTCGTATTTAACTAACGCTGTTTTGACTTATCTAAAAACATAATTGACGTTTGTATGTTTTTATCGATTTTACAATTGAACTTTATCACAAATGTTTCCCAACTTCTACGTTTTGTTGAAATAAAGTGGCAACTGGACAGTGACGTGAACTAGTGACACTCCCGGAGGAGCAGACCTTGTTTTCTTCGATCATGGTTTGACCACACTCTCATCTGATGGTTCGTGGTGATGTGGCCGATGATTTAGATACCTTTAACGAACGTCTAGAAGACACCGATTCACTCTAGCCTTAAAGAGCAGAGGCAGGATGTCAATAAATATTTCATTCAAAACACAAGCTTTTGCCCAACCTTTGATCGATCCTTTCTTGTAATGTTGTAAAAGTATTCACTGTCCAGGCACCACGAAGGGCTGCGGGGAATGTGTGCATCTTGGGCCACGAAGTCTAGAAAAGACAAAGTATATAAAACAGTTAAAAGCCGTCGCCCAACATTGGACCGCCTATGATAATAACTACCTTCTAAGTAAACTTTAGTTGGAAATGTTAGAATATCTCCAACATTCAAAGCAGTATCTTGACTACCCACGTTGCGAAACAATTTGAGTAAATATTAGCTGGAGCGAGACAGAGATATATCCGTCTCAAACCGCAACCATCAGTAACCTAGACAGAATAGTTTGTAACCTGCCGACGTCTTACCTATGTACTGTACTGGGCCGGATTCAGGACGAATAGACGGGGGCTTATTAGAATCCTTCTATTCTAATATTATTGAGGCAAAAGTTTGTGAAGATGTACATTTCGTTATCGCCAAAATTACTGAACTAACGTCTAGTAAACTAGTCTTTGTATGCAACTATAAAGACCTAGAATTAGAAGTAGGTATCCGTTACTTTCTATACAAAAGCAACGCATGTAAAGCCGCAGGCTGCAAGGCTAACAGTACTATTAGCCTTGCAGCCTACATTTTTATCATCATTTTGACTACCTTTTAAGCACTACTAAGAGATGGTCATAATGATGCTAAAAATTACACATGTTTTGTCAAAGATAAATATTATTCGAATATTGAAATTCGTATTGCGGCAGCATTTTAACCCACCTAGTGCCCCCATGTCCTGATCCTTAATCCATCTCTGCCCTGAGAGATTGCCGATGGGTATACATTCTAGAGGTGTGCCTTATATTACATTCTGTTTGGTGTAAGTACAGTACCTACCTACTCTGAATCTAGTTTAGTTAGACACAACATATGGATGGTTTTCATTTAAATATGGCTTTTTAACTTTCCTCTTTAAGTTTATAAACAATTTTCAAATGTTTTTGTTGTTTTTATACAAAAATGTCTGCTCGCGATTTCATACGTGTGAAAAACAGCAAAAATAAACAGATAAAAGCCTATGTTTAATTCCAGACCTAGAATTACTTATACTTATGATTCACATGCTTAAATCACTTTTATAGAATTAATAACAATTTTATCTTGCGGGTTCCTCACAATAAAATTCTTTCTTTATGAAAAATTTCAGCCGGATCCGTTCAGTAGTTTTGTCGTGAAGAGTTAACAAATCCATCCAAACATTATGTATATTATCCAAACTTTCGCATTTATAATATTAGTAATGGTTGTTAGCGAAGAGAGGAAAAACACTGACGACGGCATGAATTCCATTCCCAAGATCATGGTTAGATTTTTTTACGTACTTACCTAAATAAAAGAAATTTATTCGGTTTCGAACCAAGCTAAGTCTTGGACGATATCTTCTTTCTACAGAATAAGTGAAAAACAAAGTGTTGTTTACGGAAATGTAGATGGCTTTCGCAGCGTTTCGCCAAAGAAATTCCTTGCAGGGAAAACAGGAAATTAAAAAAAACAAAATCTTCGTTCTAAATATGTACAAGATATTTTGTTTCTTTTTTTGTTTCATTTGCGTTATTTATATGTATGTATGTGATAACGACGACGACTGGTGGCGTGGCGGGCCGGGTCCGCCTGCGACACAGGAGGTTGCAGATTCGATTCCCGCCTTGTTTTTTTTGTACGATCTACCAATATTTGTCTGGAGCGTTCTGGGTATTTTCTATGTATAATAAATAATACATATCTATGTAATATATTGTATTAAGTATATCAGTCATCTCATCTAGTATACCCATGACACAAACTCTGCTTAGCTTGGGGCTAGATGATGCTGTGTGGATTTTCCAATATTATTTATTTGTAGGTATGTCTTACTGTATAATGCCTCATAAATGTCGTTACACTACAAATGGGCTGAACGGATCTTTTTGAAAAGAGCAGCTGAAGCACGTAATATGGTCTGATGAGGATACGAAACTATGAACAGTACAGACCAGAAGGCCTATTTTGATTCTCCATAATACGCAATCAATTGTTTGTACTATTACTATACTGTAATCTTTCCTGCAATAAAGCTTTATTTATTTTTCATTTAATTTTTTGTGCAAATTTGTACTCTAATTCCATCTATGTAGTAAGTACACCAATTGGCCGAAACGAAACACGAAATTTCGTGTCGAATAGTTTAAAATGTTCAAATACGCTACCAGTATACAACAGCACTGTTACCTCAACCCCACTATAAAACAAAAACCCTAACCTATGTATATAAAGCTAATAGCAACTAAACCATCTTTAGTGCACTACAAACTTGGGAACTACAACTTCTTTATTGAGCGGGTATATCACACTTTACAGCTTAGGCGAGTTTTGGCTGGTTTAGTTCAACATCGGTGTCGATGTCGATTCTGCTGGTGCAAAAACTATACTCATCGTACGAAACACTATAAAAGGAGTTACTCCCAACGTCTCTCGAGAGACGTGCTCAGTCTTAACGACTCACAAAAAGTATAAGTGGCTAAACAGTTCAAATACTTAGGGCACTGGCTAACAGAGACGCTGAGAGACGATGGTGACATTGATCTCGAGCGGAGAGCCCTCGCACGTACGGAGTGACATGCTCGCGAGTCGCTTCGCGAACTGTTGCTGTTCCGAACCGAAGTCACATATTGTACCGTAAATGATTTTATGAAAGAGATTAATCAAATGAATCTTAGATTATTTTCAATGATTGATTTTACTCAGACCCTGATCTCACAGAAATATAAATGAGCAAGCTATTAATTATCTGAGCTGTTACAAACTTTGCGAAAAGCTGCATAAAAAGCTTATATTTATGAAGGCTTTTAACGAACATCAGAAGTTCGATAGGTATATAAAATAAAAGTATATTAAATAAAACTTATATAACTTGTTATCTACTGATTTGCTATTTCCCGTCATAAAACAACCCCAGTGGGATTTTATTGAACAGTATTTTTATTTCTCTAGGTACTTTACTTTTCAATAATGCTTGGAGAAAACTTCGTGTGAAATCTGGGGTTTATCAAACAATTCCAATATTTCAATCTTCAATTCAATTTTCCATTATTTGTTAAGTAAGCAGTTTTGAATTCTGTGCCAGCGCTCAAGTTCGTTTAGAATAGAATTTTGGTGAACTTTTATAAAACAATAACCAGCCAAGTGCGCGTCCACTCGCACAACGGGGGTTCCGTATCATCGTAACTATTTCTAAAGGTTGACTGGAAGAGATCGCTTCCAAGCGATAAGGCCGCCCATTGTACTTGTCCGTCCATGTAATATCTCTCTGTAATGTTGTTTTTCTGGTGTACAATAAAGAATTTTTGTATTGTATTGTATTTCGGAAAAGGAACTCTCTGTATATTTTTTTTATCGAAATTAGCAAGATGTCAACTTGAAGCGGAAACCTATCGGAGTACTGTTGATGGATATGGATTAAATACACTGTTGTGCTTTACCTAGTTTAGCTATAAACCTGATTGGCTATATCCACTGCGCCGTAGTTAGAATAGTGTTGCCAGTAAATAAGTTATTCATGCCGTTAAGCTTACATTGCGGCAATCCGAGTGGCGAGTTTCACAAGCGTTTATTGTTCTACCCTCAGTTTTAATAGGGCTACGCATTTGCACTGTGGTGTAATGTAACAGAGCATAAAAATGGTCCAGATTTATAAAAATCAATCGGCCTGCCAAGTGTGATTATAGCAGGACCCCTTATTTTAAGTTATTGGGGATAAGACTAATCCCTCTCGAACGAATTTTTATGAGACCACTTCGGAAACATTCTTTATACAATAATGAAAAAAAAAATCCAAATCGGTTAATAATAAACGGAGAAATCGTAGAACATACATACATAATGTAAAAACCTAAAAACATAAATATAGAATTTCCTGTTTTTACAAAGTCGATTAAAAAGCTGAGAAATCTTAAACAAAATCATACTGAACCCTACTGCATTAAACACAGATTTTTTTTCTTTGTGGGTCTGTGCCCTTATTTGATTAGCTGTCAAACTGGATAAGTATTTATTCTTCGACCGAGCTTTCGCTCTTGAGATTTTTGGTCATTACAAAATCATAATAAAAGGCCACGTTTAAGCTAATCAAATGAAAGACTATCTATCTATCATATCAGGACATACACGTCCACTACTGGACATAGTCCACTATACGACGTCACAAATAGCAGAACTGAGCCGCCTCCATCCATCGACTCCCTGCGACCGCTACGATGTCGTCGTTGCTCCATCGAGTGGATGGTCTCCCAAGTAGGGGGGTTTTGCCATAATCACTACGCTTGGCAGGTGGATTTGGTGATCGCAGTGTTGGTGTTGAAAAATACTCAGAAGGAAGCTGCTGCCCTTCCTCTGGTAGGTTCCCTTAGTCGGCTCTTACGACATCCACGGGTTGAGTTGGAGGGGTCGATATTCGTACGCGGTCCCACGGCCAGTTTAACTATCTATCTATCTATTCTAAATATTTCAAGATACTTTGGTTCTTGGAAATTACAATAAATAATACAGCGATATTCAAAGTTTTATAGTTTTCCGGAATGTCTTCATTTAAATTACTCAGGAGCGACGGTGTGACCGTCGGCCAGTGCCGCTCATAGTTTTTACCTCAGTTTTATAGTTCAGTTTAATACTGAGAGAACTATCAGCTAACTAGAGTAACTACTTCCCAACTTTATCAAAAACTGCTACTTCATATTCATTACAAAAGCACTAGTATGTACTTTATGTAGAACAAGCAACCCGCCCCGGCTTCACACGGGTAGTAGAGCATATAATAAGATAGAATGGGTATAGTAAGCTATCCTCACAAGATATATGTCATCACGGACCTTTTTGTAGATCTATAAAAGAGGAATATCCTATAAAACAGGAATCGTTGTGTTATACATATCTCAAAGGGATTAGGCAGCGTTTTCGATGAAAGCTCCCAGTCAGCTGCGCGACTTTTCCTATACTACTAACAGTTATCGTTATACTAGCTGCTTCCCGCGCCTTCGCCCGCGTTTTATCGGGATAAAAATAGCCTATATGTTATTCCAGGTCCCAAACTATACCCATACCAAATTTCAGCCTAATCGGTTCAGTAGTTTATGCGTGGAAGAGTAACAAATATTCATACATCCATACATCTCTACATCCATACATTCATCCATACAAACTTTCACATTTATAATATTAGTAGGATTTCAACCAATTTACACAAAACCTTGAAAAATTCTACTTAAACCTACCTAATGATACATCGATTCTATCGATTGGTGAAGACCGCACGATAATCCGTTCAGTAGTTTTTGAGTTTATCGCGAATAGACAGACAGACGCGGCGGAGGACTTTGTTTTATAATATGTAGTGATGTCTACCTATCTACTTTTTACTTAATATATTATCAGCGGACGCCACAGATTTTTGTCATCGAGTTAAATTTCATTTGCTCGCTGCAATTTTCTTTTAAGTCTTGCAAATCGCGACCCCTGTCCACCAAAAACTAAGCCATAGAATAAAAACATAAAAAACCAGGATAGTATAAATAATAAATCTTCTGAAAATCGGAATCAGGTATTGATTAGTTCAAAATTTCGCTTATTTTTTCGGCTAGGTGCTTCGTTAGTTAGTTATTTCCGGAAGTTTTCTTTTTTGGCTATGGGGGTATGCATGAATCTTCTGTACCAAATTCTTTAGCATATCATATTTTTTTTATTTCGTCATGCAATGTCTTCTAGAATTATTATTACCGACTGTAACTTAAAGTTGTTTTAAACTTACGCGATAAACACATTATAATATAGATATTTATTCCTCCCGCGACCACGAAAGTGTGTAAAAACGTTGGGAAAAATAAGTAAATACCCACTAAGTAGTTATAAATTACTTGTAACTGTACTTGTGCAAAGCCAGGAGTCCAACCTTAAAGTAAAATAGATAATTAAACCGCAAGCACAAACAAATAAACACAGTCTCTTACTCTACAGTTGGTTCTGTTCAAGGGTGTCGACCCTTGAACACAACCAACTCTTGAATTTAACAATATTCCGTCTAGTATTTTTTTTCCGATAAAACCTTTCTCGTCCACAAGTTTTTAAAACAATTTCAAATAAATTTTGCGAAACACCTACTAAAAGCCAATGGGCAGAGCGCATACGAGGACCACAGAACTAATTACCAACAACTCAATAGACATGACATGTGAAATATACAAAAGGAAAGTATGAATCGAGTTATTTTTGTTGGGTTCTGTACAATGCACGTTTCATTGCTATGGCCACGGTCGTACTGTAGGTTGGGTGTGTAGATGGTAACGAATAATATAATAATAAATCATTTATTTCAGGCATCATAACAATAGTTATGGATGGTAAAAAACGTATTCTAGGGCCCATATGAAAAAAAAATCTTACAGAATTACATACATACGAATATAAAAAACTTAATTACTAAATGGTACACATTAGGTATTATTCCATTTATTATTAACTAAGGGCCTGCTTTAGGCACGTGGCGAGTTTAAGATCTGAAAACTTTCATAGACTCTCTACATCCAGAAAACGAATGAAGAACCTTGCAGTGTGGCCGTTTCAGTTAAACTTCATACATTTGTTTTCTAATTCACCTTCCGTCCACCCAGTACCCTGAAATGCAGATTTAAACATTGGTTTAGATGATAATGCATAATATTAGGTATAAGGTAGAATAAAACAATTTTCAAGTACCTATTGTAAAATCACTACTCCTTTCCAACTTAGTAAAGAACCCTAAAACTCTACGACTCGATAATTAAAATGGCCGCCGAGGATTGCAGTTGTCGTGGACAAATTAACTGCCACCAGAAGAAAGGCGTAACTTTTTGTTTTGTCGAGGCGACAATTTGTTTCGAATATTGCAATGGAGTTTATTTACATGGGCTTAACAGAGGTATTAATTAAGTATTTATTATTGTGAAAACATTTGTTTTGTGTTTGTGTAGTTTATGTAGTCTTGACTTTCAACCTTTGGATCGATTACTTTTTACGGATCTGTAACTTGTGACACACAAGGACGGCTGTTGTAAGTTTAATGTGTCTATTAGTAGATATGAATAAATAAAAAAAAAAAAAAAAAAAAATTTATTTCAAATCAAGCACTTCAAGGTTTTATGATATTTAACTAAATACTATAGAACATTTTTGCTTTGCTTCGACTTACGGATTGTAGCACCTACACTAAGTGGTTAGACTTGTGTCGTAGGTACAACATTCCTTCCAGGGTACTAATAAGATCAGCCGCAAACTAAAGGTACAAATTAAATTATAAAATCGACAAATAAATACAACTAGTTAATTAATTACATTGTTTAGGTAAAATAAAATAAAAATAGGTACAGATTAGCCAAAATTGTGAAGCTACATAAAAACAAAGTTATTGAACTATTTATTTAATTTACACTACTATAACAAGATAAACATATACGTTTACTATAGAAAAATATTTTGGAGACTAAATTATTCGACTATGGAATTGATTGTACTTGTACATAAAATTATTATTAATCTTTTTGCTTTATTTAAATATTATTTTTAAGTTAAAGTAAGTAGCTATTATGATTACATTTCTAGATTAAACTACCAATTATATTGAACATTTATGAAGTTAAGAATATAGCACAGTTATCAATTAGTATTTTATTAATAATTACAAAGATAGAATGAATACAATTTAATTACAATTTACGTAGTAAATTATGAAAGTAGATAAATAATAAGTGCAATAAATATATATTAGTTATTTAAAATAATTTGTACATAACAATCCAGAATTCGTTTTATAGGTAGGTATTAGATATTATTATTGTTGTTATTTAATACATTTTAGGTACATACAATCTATATTCTAACTTTGAGTAGATTTTCAGTTGCATTGTAATCGAGTGTCAGCAACCATTTTCTTGTTGCGTCTCTACATTGATATTTGTGGACTAGATCATTGATATATCTATTAACTTTGTATAATATATATTAACTTTGTTGTATATGTCTGTCTGTAACAGCGAAGCTCCCAAAATATTCTTATTTGCATGATTTAGTTTGTTCTTTATGAAATCGTAGAACATAGAAACATTAATTTATAACTTAGAGACAAAACAAATCCTAACTTCATCATCAAAAGAAAACTTTATCGCGAGTGTTTTTATTCAAGTTTTGATTAAATCAACATAGCATATTAACGTTCTAACGATTCAAAGAAAAAACGTCGGAATTAATTATTTAAAAAATATTGTCTAAATATTATTGTTTGACAATATTTTTGATGAACTTGGTGATCGAAAATTTCATATAAATTCCATGTCTACTAATAGTTCTCTTGTTGCAGACTATTTCATGCAATCAAGTTCAAAGCACACGGAAATCTATATTTCGCCTCACGAAAGAAATCAGCACGTTCCAATCTAACCTAATAGATAGACAGTGAGTCGCAAAATCCCTAAATCAATTAAGTAGCCGACTCTAATAGATTGATAGCCTTTCAATTTGGCAGTTTGGCTGAAAAAAGCTTTTCTTGCTAAAATAAAGAAATAGTTTTGGAGTAAATTATTTAGTGACCTTATTATGCTTAGACATGTTTTTAAATGATTTAACTGTCACCAAGCTTTACAGCTTTTAATAAATTACCAGTTTTTTTACCAATGAATGGTTTATTAGAACTATAATATTGTCGTATTCAAATAAGAATGAAAGCAACATTAGTAGTAGTTTAATCTGTTCTCAAAACACCATTATCTATTAGCGCTATTCGAAATCGCAATTTCTAAACGTCCATTCTGCCAACGCAAACAATGTTTAATAGCGCATAAAAGGCAGTCTATGTTGCCCAGTCTATTAGATTGCAAGCTCTGTGGCGCTAATGATTCTAATCGAATGCTTGTCAGCAGTACTACAATGTTGCAGGTCTATTAGAATAAAAGCTCTGTTCTTTTAAGTCACAATGCTTTGCGATAATGACTTAGCGGCCTTTTAGCGGCCAGGCCATTTTGTAAAAGTTTATATTTTGAAACATAACGTTTTATATTATCATTTATAAACCATGGTTTATTACTTTGTGTAAAGGGTAACCAATAATATGAACGGAAACAACAAAAATTATGAATAATGAATATCGAATTTCGACAAATTAACATTATAATTTACATTTTAACCCTTTGGGAACAACTTACTTTCACTTTGCAATTAGATACAGAAGAACATTGTGACGTGTCCAAGAGTCCTGCAAGGTCTAAAGGAAATAACTTTGGATTTTGAATAGAAAGCTGAACATGTTTTGTTTTTAAAATATCTCCTATATTATAAAGGCGAAAGATTATACTCGTATGAATCTGTATACCGTATGTTTGTTACCCTTTCATCCTCAAATTTCTGAACAGATTTAAGTGCAATTTGGTACCAATCGTTCATATTTGTTTACTATTTAATAGCGCGGGTAATAGAGCTAATAAGAAACTATAAATTACCTCATACAAAGAAGCAATAAGTACAAAAATGTCCTGATAAAAAGAACATAACACTTCAGATCACCATGACCAAACAAACTCACAAATTTACCCAGTCTACAATGATGGAGAATCTAATAGATTGATAACTCTGCGCGCGGCTTAATTGGGTTCGGTTAAGTGTTTTCCGAATTGTGGATTTCGCGGACGGAATCCTTCTGTGTCTGATTTAACGGTACAGGTTTAATGGAACGTTTTTTGCGTTCCGTACGCGAATGGAAACAGGAACTGTATAATTTGTTTTGATTTAGGAATTCTTGAAAGTTGGCTTGAAGGTTCGTGGCCCCTCCAACTCAAACCGTGGATGTCGTCGTAAGAGTCGACTAAGGGAACCTACCAGAGCCGCTAGAAGAAAATTCTCGTACAAAACTAGGCTAACTCACTATAAAATGACTTCCCTTTCGACCCAACAGCAGCTTTCTTCTGATTATGCAAAACCTCCCTACATGGGAGACTATCCACTCGGTGGACCGACGGCATCGTAGCGGTCGCACGGAGTTGATGGATGGAGGCGGCTCAGGACCACTATTTGTGGCATCGTATAGGGGATGCCTATGTCCAGCAGTGGACGTGTATGGACTGATATGATGATGATGATGACATAACAGACCTGGTTCAGAATCATATAATCTGATAATTTTATACAGTTTCGGCTGTATTGCTATATATCGTAATCAGGTATCCATAACACAATTTCTCCTTACTTTGGCCCCAGACGAGATGCTGTATAAAATTTCTATTGTTATTTATATATTTTTCTGTTCTAATCTATTATATCTTGTCCCCAGGATAACGATCTCCCACGAATCAAACGCAACCTTCGCTGAGCTGGTGGTCAGTTCAGTGCGTGCTGAAGACGAGGGCGTGTACCGCTGCGAGATCACTTACCTGCAGGTCGGGGAGGACTGCAACACCGTGCAGACCACCGACTTCCATACCTACAGTGAGTACCTCTTGTTTACTTCTTGTCTCCTGGGGGTGCAGTCTCGACATCGACATAGTTCGCTAACTATTCACACAACATTTGCTTGATATACCGATGTTTTTGCTAAATGCAAATCTTCTACCTATAAAAAGTGTAAAACCTTAACTTGAGACGTCGCAAACTTATCAAAATTCCGCAATCATAGAGTGGATAAATGAACTTCGAACGCATTATTATTATTAACTACCCGCAATTAAAGTAAAATAGATAATGATTACCGACCGCTCGCTACATACTTATCGGGCTGTCTAATTTGCTCGCAATCACATTCGCAAAATTGTAAAGTTGACAGTTGTTTTCGGTACTGTTGCGACAAAAATCGATATTTCCGATGGTAGATCTATTTTAATTTGACCTTTTCTTAGTGTACATCTATTGTATTTACGGAAATAGATAGTTTTCTATTCGTCTGAAACTTGATTCTTGTGGAAACATTCAAAACTCCTTAAAATGTGACTGGTAAGACTTTGCGACCGATGTCGGTCGCCTTGCGATCGTTATCTATGTCGAGACTGCATCCCCAGGTAGGCTAAGATAATTGCCAAGATAATTCCTCTAAAAAAATCTTTTATCAAGACAATCCACTCAAATTAGTTCTACTTTTATCTTTAATGTTTCAATAATAAACCAAAGAAATATCTCCCCTTAAAAATAAATACTTCTTAATCGGAATCAAATTGATTTCTCAATCCTCCCCAACCCCTTCAATATTAGATAACCAACAGCCTGATGTAATAACGCAGAATAATAAAATAAGCTCAGATTGAGTGACTTTAACAAGCTAAAATCTTTGATCAATACTATATTAAAATTTACATATAAATATAACGCTGGAGGCCAAAAGGGTGCGGGGAACAAAGTATTTTAAGCCCAGTGGAAGGCCTCTGAACTTGCTGTCCAAAGCTGGAAGGTCGAATAATTGGCTAATATAATCTAAACGAATATTTGAAGACGTGAAGTATGTATTTATTATGTAACTAGCGGCCCGTCCCGGCTTCGCACGGGTGAGGGAGAGAGATAATTTATTTACCGAAAAATACAACATGGATAACTTATTAAACTAAACAATACTTAACTCTAAATAGTAGGTTATACAGAAAAAATCGGTCCAGTAATTTTTGAGCTAATTTGTTACAAACATACATACAAATCTTTCCTCTTTATATGTATTATTATAGATTGGTCTTGTCCGATAAACTTTACATCGCAAACGTTACACTGAAAAGGTTATGTTGCCTATAGACCTTACCATTTGATTGTTATATTGACTACTTACGTTAGTTTTATACAATGTTTAGCTATTTTTGGAAAATTATGTATTGTTCTACAAAATATTGTCCAGCACTCGTGACAAAAATATATTAACTGAGTAGGTAAAACGTTAGTTTTATAAAATGTCCAATTACTTTTGAAAAATTGGTGTTCATAGTTTTTTGTAACCGTACAACACAAGAAAATTTCGTTGTTTAGTCTTGTCACTCAATTGTGGAACGGTTCAGTGTTAAGATATTTTGTAATGTTGGAAAGTCGATGAAGACTTTCGTTGCTGACTGTACATATTCTAGCCTCAAGGTCTATTCAAAAGCATAATTATTTAGACATCTGCGCAAATAATACCAACTTAATTGTAGTGTTATTTACTTCATTAGATCAGCTTTGATCTACCATTTAATTAAACAAAACAGCTATTGCATAATTAACAGCGTTTGGTTACAACCAAGACTTATCTATATTTCGCGAAATATGGTATTAATGTGTATAAGTACCTATGTATGTGTGTTCTAGCCGAAAATCGGTTACGGCAGACATTCTCGACCTTTAATGGAGCAGCCATGTGCGCTGGAAAATAAAATCGCGTGACATAATGAAAACAGATAAATATTATCTGTGACGATTGCATGATATTACATCGTTGTTATTTTATTAGGTATATATGTATTTTCTTCGCTTCTATATTCTTTCTTTGATAATATCACTAAGTCAGAATGACACCTAGTATTTTATACTTGGAAATTCGATATGTGCTATACATACAATGTAACATTTTTGTTACGTAAGAGGAATTTTCGTTACATAGCGGTACTATTGATGCAATAAATATATTATTCAATCAGTAAAACAATGAATTTGTACGTAACAATGAATTGGTAGAAATACTGGCTAGTATTTTGTCACAGATTTTGAAGTTACAGTAACGTAAGTCACAGGTATTGGATTTTGCCTAGTATAACCCAAAACTAATTTCAAGTTAATTATAAGCCTGTAAAAATTATGCAAACATAACATTAACTGTTTCAACTCAACTATTTATTTGTTTAAAAACTTTGACAATTGGCTAAAACGTAAAAGCAGAGATTAGGTAATGTTACTTGGTATAAGTAACTTTTTGGCAAACAAAGTGTTCCGAGCCTTTTTTCAGGATTTCCAAATACTAGATGATGCTGTGCGGATTGCCCAGCAATAAATAAATAAAAAATATACATACTCGTATATCGTTTTGTATACGTAATAATATCCACACCACCTAGAAGGGGCATGAAAATATATTTCGAAAAATAAAGAAAATGTTAGTTAGGTAAAATTATATATAAAATTCCCGGGAATTTCACCCAATTTGCTTTGCTTATTTTTTGCCCTTGGCAAAAACGTATTGTAAAAATTTATTCTATAGGCCTAGATAAAATCTGTGATAGCAAAATTTTACTGCCGACCCGGTTTCCTCTGAAATTACCACTTCTACAATGTGCCCATTTCGTCCCAAATGTGACTCTAGTAATCCTTTGGATAATAAAACGCTGAGTCTTTTTTATCCGTTGTATGTTGACGACCCCTGTCTATGGCGTAGAGGGCGAAGGTTTGCCTGCGATGCACGAGGTTGCGGGCTCGATTCCCGCCTCGGGTAAAATATTTGTATGATCTGCGGATATTTTGTTCTGTGTGTTTTCTATGTTTATTTATGTAGGTAAGTACTCGTATGTGATGTAATTACTGGTGGTGATGTCCTCCTAGCCGAATTTCGTCCACGGTGGCCAGTCTCAACGGAGATCCAGGTGCGCAGGACATAATAATATAATAGTGCACAAGTGTGTGTGCACAGGTGTAACACAGGTGCACTTTCTATTCCCTCACTCTCATAATCCGATGGGACGGCAGACCGACATGACCGGAGAGAAGTCAGGCGCAGCAGCAACGGCTTAACTGACAAAAAAGGCATTGTTAGTGTGAAAAGTAATAAACATTCATGCAAACTTTCGCATTTATATATTACTACTTACTAGCTCTGTGCACGTCTTCGCACGCGTTTGTTTTCAGAGTTATTTCGACGCCTTTATTAATTTTGTTAGCAACCTCGAAATGAACTTAAGGGCGGCCAACCCGTCTTACTTTTCATACAAACGCTCGTACGTGATTATGGCGCTATAACAGATCTTTCTTTGAAACTTTTAACTAATAGGTAATCTTGTGCACTATATCTAGGTTTCTATCGTAACAAAAAATCGAAATTTGGAGAAACAAATTCAGTATAAGCCACCAAAATCTGCGTTTTAGCACAAATTTTACGTGAACTTTGAGCGTCTATAATGTACTCATAAATTGTAAAAGTAAAGAAAATATTAAGATATAATCCTTGCAAATATAATGGAGATTCTAAACGACAAAGTTTTATTTGACAAACTTGTAAGGTTTACTGAAAAACACGTATTTCCTGGAACAAGTTTTATGAAATTTTCGCACACTATTCGGTTACTTTCGCACTATTCGCGAAAGTAACCAAATGCCAACCGAGCGCTCAGGCGCTTTCTCTCTCTTTTCGCTTTGCCTCTTTTTCTAACATTGCGCTGGATGAAACAACAAGCTTTTCAATCACGCTCGCGTTGACGATGGTAGGACCGGGAAGGGCCCCCTTAACCTTATTTTCGTCGTGTTAGTGTGATAAATTTGTGTTACAAAGTTTTCATAAAGAATTAAAGTAAAAACAAAGAAATCATTCATTTGGTCTATTACATAACTAGGCATAGCTTTATATCATCTGTGGCATAGCCAAAGAATAATAAAATTCTATAAAATAATTGTTTGACGAATCAATACCTACCTCAATTTAAGTCACACATTTTTTTATTATACGTAGAACATACCCAGAACACCCAAGACAAATATTTGCAGTTATTTTCGTACAAACATTTGTCCAGGGCGGGAAACAAACCTGCAAGCTCCTGCGCCGTAGTGCCCCATCGGTCATCTTACGAAAAATACTTAAAAGTACTTAGTAACTGTGTTGTAGGTATCTAGATATACAAGTTTAAATAGGCAAATATTAGGTATCAGGTACCAATACCAATTCCAAGTAGCTAAATCAATAAACTAACCAACCACCAATTAACCTAACTATGATCAGAAAGCCAACGTGGCGGCTACATCAAAGCGCGCCATGCCTTTGATAACGCCGCCGCGCCGCCCGGCGCCCGCGCGTCGCCGTAATCACTGTGTCAAAGTGGGCCTGTAATTTGGCGATATATAATTATATTTAGCTCATTGACTGCAACCTGAATCCAAACATCTGAATTATCATAATTTGACCAGGAGATTAAAGTCAGGTGGTAAAACTTGGTATACGAACCCTAAAAAAGGCAGGTGCGCTTTGAAACGACTACCCTCGGTACTAACTCACCACTAAGCCATCACAGCTCAAACCTTCTGTTAGAATAGACATTATAACATTCCTTTGCAAATGTGAATAAGAATTTGTCCCAGACATTTCATTTGAAATTGTAAAACTCATGTTTTATTTATGAGCCGTCATGTCTTTTGATGTACGAATTTGTAGCATTTTGTTTGAACGTTTATACAAATATATTATTTATTATCAAGAAAAACTCAAGTAATATCGATTTGTGAGTCAATATTATAGTCGGTCGTCTGTATGTCTGTCAACCTCTCTCTCAACCTTGACACAAGATACTCAACATTGATACAATACAAAACCTAACAATCAAAAACCTGATGGTTTTTGATTTTATAGTGATGCTACACATCGGAAAATCCTTAGTACATTATTTAAACTAAGATCCCAAAAATGTAAGGCCTATGACTGAGTGGAAGGTTGTGGGTTCAAGTCCCAAAGAGGTTCAAAGTTTTTGGGATATTATTTAAACCATAACGTATTTTAAATAAAGTTATATTTTATACAATCACTGCACGCACTATCTAGAGTTTTATTTTATAAGATACCAATGTGGTAGTAAATCCTACTAATATTATAAATGACAAAGTTTGTATGGATGGATGTATGGATATTTGCTACTCTTTCACGCAAAAACTACTGAACCGATTAGGCTGAAATTTGGTATGGGTATAGTTTGGGACCTGGAATAACATAATAGGCTATTTTTTATTCCAATAAAACGCGGGCGAAGGCGCGGGCAGCAGCTAGTTTATAATAAAGCTACCAACGAAAGAAACACATAATTACTTGTTTAGAACTTTTACTTTTGACAGAAATTGACTTGAACCAAACTTACCAAGTAACAAATAAATTGAATTATTAAAAGCGCGTAAAATTTAAGTATGCGATTGGTTAGCGGAATTGAGCCCCAGTAAATTACAGGCGGTCACGGCCTACCTCACATGCTGTTGTGTTTTGCAACTTTGGGTTTTACCCCGTAACCCATAAAGCATAAATCTGGATCATAACGTTCATCACTTTAGTGTTATCGTGCGAGAGCAATGTATCACATCCATTGTGCTTCCACATCCGTGTTTGCTGCTTCCGCAAGAACAAAACCAGCAGTGTACCGACCGCGTGCGAAAACGTGATTTTTATGATTTGTATGGCATATCCTTCCTTTGTTAAATACGAGGAACTTTGTAAGTAATGAGATAGTGCTAGTTTTGAAATTGTTATTTTACTCGTAAAACTTTATGGTGACTAAACTTGAGAAGCTACGTATCATGTTCCCTAAAAATAATTACATTAATATTAAACTTTCGCGATTTGTTAACATAATTAAAGATTATTTATCGCATATCTTTTGTTATATTTTCCCCTACGATCACGGGGGAACGTAAGGGAAAAATATAACAAAAGGTACGCGATAAATACCCGATAAATAATCTTTAATTAATTACATTAAGGGCTCGTTTGCGCGGAGCCTGTCAAAAATCCTGGTAGTTATAGGTAGGTACCTAAATATCCCGTTACAAATACCTCATAGTGATTATTATAATACTAGCTATTCCCCGCGTTTTCACCTGCGTTAAATTTGAATTTCACATTTCTAGGGGGCTAAAAAAGTATTTTTCCCATAAATCTCCTAAGGGAATTTGATGTTTTGCCAGGACAAAAACCTATGTTACTCTCTATACTTTCAACTTACTCTATGCCAAAAAACATACCGTCCCACTACTGGGAGAGTTTAAAAATACGTGCCATCCAAATAAAAGATCTTTTTGCCCAACAGTAGAAAAATGGCAGGGTGGTTTAGAGAATTTAAAATAATACACAATAGGTACTAAACATCGCGGTAATTTTCAAAAATTCAAATACACACGTGTTTTTTCCAAAGTCGATACCAATTTGTACAAAATAACATTTTCATTCCATCGCTCTTCTCAAAACGATCGGTTCGTAAAGAAATTTAACGTGACAAAAATAAAATACAATTTTACGTCGCAAATAAAAGAGGTACCCATTAATAATACCGGTATAAATACCGGTATCGAAAAGAAACATCAATGCAATATGGCAGCCGGTGTAGACACCTGTTTATAATTACAAATGGGGATTGTTTTAGCAATAGATAAAGGTTGAGCTCATGAAAAGAGAAGCTAAACTAAAAGATTAGTTTGGATATTTTTGGTTTTTGGATATTTTTGTGGTGGAAAACTAATTTTAATTTATTTACACGTAAAATGCGCCCTCTTTGCAAGCTGATCGAACTATATTTGAACATTTTCTTTGCCTGAGCAACAAGGATACCTAATTATATTTTGAAAAGTTTCTAGGTGCCCAATGAGAGCATACTATTATACACCAAGTAGTTAAAAAAAGATTTACAGTTATTGAGCTTTTGTATGAAAATGCACGCAATAATTTACATTTCGTATATCATCATCAAAATCATTTAATGTATTTAAAAAATCTGCTAAAATATCAAATAAGGTAAAGTAAATTTATTCATCACAAATACATGCATACATAATAAAAAAATCACATTAACTTAAAATGAGGTATTCTTATTATTGCTAAAGACTTATCGTGTTCTCACTTTGATCTCTACACTCTACTATGATGATACCCTGTGCTGTAGAGACTAAAATACCAAAAAGAGACCAAAAAATATCAAAGTGCTTTAGGAGCAAAATACTTCCCGCATTGACTATCCTCAGCTCAGCTGGTTACTGTCACAGTTACGTATTATGTTTATTTTCTATTATTTATTTTTCTATTTTAGTATTTGTCTCTTAAAATGTGTAAAAAATTATTTTGTCGTAAACCTACGGACTAAGATTGTTTGGAAAAATCCCTTTTTATTTATTTATTTATTTCCTTTAGACCTTACATGACTCTTGGACACGTCACAAATAAAACAATGTACTCCCTTACTTGTTGAAAAAGGGTTAATTAAACTCGGACTTCCTTGATATATATATATATTTTTTTATCGAAACACTAAGTAATCACATTTCATACTTCATTGAAAATTCTTAGCGTATCTCCCTGTACCCAACAAGCCGAATCGAACGCGGGGTGAAAATATAACGATACAATAATTACAGGCGTCTGTCTGTATAAACTTTGACTGTATAAACAAGACTTTGTGTTGTTTTGTCTGTCTGGTCGAGCTTCTGATTGTTTTGATAAGAGACCACTCCGACTGATGAGAATCTCACGCGTCGAAAGATATTACGATTTTAGAATTTTATTTCTCGAAAGAATATACAATACATTCGCTTATAGAGAAATAGTGGGAACTACTAGAGAATTAATGTACCATGCAGAACAAACTTTGTGTTTTGGGTATAGCCTTACGGCCTTATGCATAATGATTTAGCGGCCCACTAGAGGCTGATTAGAGCATTGTTATCAAAAAACGTTATTCATAATGCAATCGTTTGCGGCGAGTTAGCAGCTGGTTAGCAAACCCAGATCCCTTCTGTACGTGAGCTAGAGCGAGCTTATCGACCGTTAATATTGCCGAATTCAAACACTTGTATGTTCTGTTGTGTTGTTTTGTACCCTTGAGTATAACTGAATATAAATTTCCCTACTAAAATAATAAATATTATTTCATTTACAAATTTTTAGTAACTTCTGCCCGCGGCTTCGCGAGCGCCTCACGATCTTTACATGTGCGAAATTCCACCCGATCTATTCACTAGTTTTGGCGTTGTCTTCGGCCAAACATTTTCACAAAGACACGGCACAACTACACAAACATTCGCTTAAATAATATTAGTAGGACCATTAATTTTTTTTTTATATTTTATGTATATTTTTTTTTATTTTTAGGGTTTCTAACCCAGTGAAACGGAGTACCGTTTCACCGGGTTAGAAACCCTAAAAATAAAAAAAATTATACATAAAATATAAAGTGAAACGGAGTACCGTTTCACCGGGTTAGAAACCCTAAAAATAAAAAAAATTATACATAAAATATAAAAAAAATATTAATGGTCCTACTAATATTATTTAAGCGAATGTTTGTGTATTACTAAGCCTCCGCTGTCTGTCCGACTGAATCACTGTATCTGAATCACTATCACAGGTTTAGCAGTGAGTTAGTTAAAATGTTCGCTAAGGTAAGCCAACGATTGCTATCTTTTTCTATTCACAATAGTCTGCTAAACTGTCGCTTACTAAAATAGTTAAGCATAGATCACAGAAATATAGGAAGTCTATGCTCCAAATGCAAACCATAGACAGGCAAACCTCATTGGTATATTACACGTTCAATAATATCGGCGTGTCACGATAATATTGATAGGATTCTATGCCGTATCGCAGTATCGTGATATTATCTAGAAATCTTGCGATCCGCGATATGATACGCGATAATATTGAAAATGTAAGCGCATCGTGATATTCGTCTGCCAATACTAACTACCAGCGTTGCCGCTGCGGATCTTTTTGATCTGTTTTGTACTTTTTTATACCTATGCGGACCTTTGGCGGACCGTAACTCTGCGGATTTCTTCGGACCAAAACGCTTATCGACTGTATATCACTTTATTTATGCATAGTTTGCACTGTAGTAGCAGAGAATATTATAATAATACTAACTTAGTAGCTACAGTGAGATATACCTATGCCGTCGTATGTATTTTAGTTAGTTCCTCAAAGAAAGATAGTTTGATTTACTCTGTATTTTACCTATTATAAATGATTTTGTATGGTTCAGCTATGGAATCTAATCATGCCATAAGCATTCGTTTCCAGGGCACCCCAAGACGTGCCAGCATGGCACCCCTCGGAGCTTGGTACCCGAGGCGGACCGCCCCCCCCCCCCTTACGTCTCTACTGTTTGGAGCTTTTTCATTTTGATTGCCGGTAACATTCTAGTTTAACGACGAACTGAGGATCACATGATATTATCATACGAGTAATATAAGTAAATACCAGGGCAGGTATTACTGGTATGATAATATCATGTCATCCTTCTATAATATAGTATAGAAGGAATATATCATGTTATTCTTCTATTTCAATACTTGCGATCCTGCGATACTAGGATCTCATCGACAACAAATATGCATGGGCGCGCTACTATAATCAAAAAGAATCGTTCTCGAACTATCCGTCAAATCTGCAGAACCGTAACAGCTAGTTCAGACACGGCGGGAACCGCGCGGTTTCAAAATCGCGTTGGAACCGCGCGGGTCTTATTTATACTAGTTTTTTTGTAATCGTTCAGACGTAACCGCGCGGTTAGTCAAGCCGATACAAACCGCGCGATTTGAATTCGCGCGATTCCCACGTGTCTAAACGGGCCCTAAGATCGTAGACTGAGCATAGTAGTAAGCATAAATCATCCATCTACGCCTAAGATCAAGCAGTCTACTTATACATACTACCTCTTTGGCAGAACCAATGATATTATTTTGAAGTTTATGACACTTCATACTGACACTGGCAGAGTCCTAGCGTAAAAAAGCAAGCGGCATCATTAAAAAAGAAGTTGAATTGTTTACTATATGGAGTGGAATAACTTGGCGGTAAATTGGAATAGAAATAATAAAAAACAGCTGATTGATTTCGGCCATTTTTTCACACTCTAGAACACGTAAAGTAGGGGTCTTGGTTTGCCAAAGTTAGCGAGCTGCTAACTAGCCGCAAACCTTAGCAAACTATTATGAATAATGTTTTTTGTTAACAAAGCACTAGTGAGCCTTTAGTGGTTCGCGATGTAAGCAATCATTGGCTTATCTTAGTGAACAGTTTAAGTAAGTCAATACTAAAACTACGATAGCAATTTATTATGCATAAAGCCGCTAGAGTATAGTGCTTTATTTAATAAAAAGGACACCACAAAGATCCGTATTTGAAATGATTAACTTTGATGAACAAAGCGTGCAAGCATGCAAGAAATAACAAAGAAAATTACAATCAAATAATAGAAACAAATAAGAACTAGGAAGTGAAACAATTGAGCTAACTGCAGACTGTTGCAAACAATCTACAGGTAGCTCAACTGGTCCATATCAATACCAGTCGGAAGCTTCGTCCCCAAGACGCTGGCTGCATTGTCCCGCTGTATAGCAATGCTAATGCGCTGCGCCAGATACTCACCAGCTTTCGGGTCACTCGTCGTTTCCACCAGAGGCTCTGATAAGTTTTCAAGAACCCGGAGATAATAATTAGCGTCCCTTCCTATGCAAATATTCCAGATTCATTATTTTTACCAATCCAATAAAAGTAATGAAGCAAATGTTGAAATTATAGCGATGCCATCGTCGTTATGAAGATACGATAATACCTCACTCATACGTCTACTGCTGAACTTCCCTCCCCCCAAATAAGGTGATTTGGCCATTACCACCACGCTGGGCAGGCGGATTGGTGGTCACAGTAGAGGTGTTAAAAATGGAAATAAGCGGCGCGCGGCGGCCTTTCCTCTCGAAGTCTCTAATAGGCTCTTACGACCGCCAAGACTGGTTTGATAAAAGAGGATTTGAAAATATCAATCAGAATCTTTTTATTCCCAAACAGGTTTTGTGTTAAAGAAACCAGATATCTTATTTGTAGTTAACCATCTTTTATAAAACAAATATGATACATTTTTTTTATGAATGTCGTTGCCCATTTGTACACACTAAGCATATGTATTTTTACTTATTTTACTTTTAACAATCATCATCATATCAGCCCATACACGTCTACTGCTGGACATAGGCCTCCCCATACGACGCCACAAATAGCGGTCCTGAGCCACTTCCATCCATCGACTCTCTGCGACCGCTACGATGTCGTCGGTCCATCGAGTGGATGATTTCCCATGTAGATCCCTGGGATCCATGTAGATCCCAGATTTGCCATAATCACCACGCTTGGCAGGCGGATTGGTGATCGCAGTGTTGGTTTTGAAAAATACTCAGAAGGAAGCTGCTGCCTTTCCTCTGGTAGGTTCCCTTAGTCGGCTCTTAAGACATCCACGGGTTGAGTTGGAGGGGGATTCGTACGCCGCGGCCCCACGGACAATTGAACAATTAAATTTTTAACAATGACGAACCCAAAATAATTGTTCAATAATTGTTGTGCCCTGACAGAGTTTTTATGCATTGGGTACCTACTAAGACTACCAACACCTACGAACAATACCTGTATGCATAACATCGCATTATGAAGATATAGGAATATGATGTCTAGAAAACATCTTAGAAGATTATTTATTTATTTATTTATTAAGGAACAACAAACGACTACATTAAACTTATCATACATTTATGTTAGTTCTTTACTGTGTAAAGATGAGATATATTAACAATGTAGCCCACAGCGCTATCTATTATACAAAAGTTTTCCCCGCAATGGGAACCGTACCCGCTACCATTTGTATCCCAGTCAGATATTCGCCTACAGCGCCACTCAGGTCATTGTTAAACCAAATGACAACACACGACACTTGAAACTACCAATTATTGGTAGGTACGCTCGTTCGCTTTGCGATACCGGATAACAAGATTCTCCCATACAAATCTGCTAGAAATATAACCTTCTTTTTAACTGTCGGATAGCTTTGAAACAGTGATGTCATTTTGCATGAATTCTAGCTGCAAGACGACAGCGTTCTGTCGCATAACATATTCTATGCTGTACATGGACCTACTGTGAAACTCTACACTTAATGTAGGAGGAATCGAATTTGAAACAAATGAATTCGGAAGATACGTCTGACGCGATTCATCCTACAAGTGCCGAGTTAAAACATTTAGGTAAATTTTAAGAATTCGAAAATGCTTCCGATTCCTGCGTTCAGCTTAGCTAAAAAATTATCAGAAGTAGTTTAAGAATTTTATTTAGTTAGATACTTTCCTAGAAGATATCTTGTGGAATATTCAATTCAAACGTTATTTCTTACGAAAAATTAATGGGCACAAAATAATTCAATTTAACGCAATTTGTACATTACAAGCTAGACTACGAACTACTACATCACAGAATTCTCTAATGCGTAGTTATAGTTATTAATAACGGGATATTTACCAAATTTGCTTTAGTGTAAATAACATAGTTTCAGAAGTTTGATTGCAATAGGTTTTAAAAATACACAGAAGGAAGCTGCTCCCCTTTCTCTAGAAGGTTTACCTTAGTCGGCTCTTACGATATACCCTTACGACATCAAGTCTATTCTTTCGCCGCGACCGCCGCGCTCTGGCATAGAATTGCTATTTCACAGTAGATCTCTCTAAATCTTGCAGACTCCAGCTCATGCAGTTTTGACGCCTCGAGTCTGTGTCGTAAATTCAACTAATGTGGGCAAAGGTGCATGTAAATTGCACTTAGCTGTGCAATTCCGTTTAGATTCATTGCACGAGGGGTAAAATATTGCGGTTTTAAGGTAAAACGTGGTCTTAAGACAGGGTTGTTAAGGCTATTAAGAACTTAAGTTATAACAGTACTTTTTGTTGAGTGGGCTGTTAGAGGTGTTTTTCATCTTTTTGAAAAACTTATGAGAAGGTAGTTTTATATTTGTTAATCAACTTGTAAGTGATTATGGATCTCAAGTACTCCTTAAATCCCTTTAGTAAAATAATAAATAAAATTTACGCTGGTTATTGATTTAACATAATAGTGGTCCAAATTCGTAAAAGTTCATCCTTCCAGATCGAATCTGAGCAAAACTTAGTTTGTCTTTTATTAGTTTAACGAAAAAGTAAGTAAAACCGACCCGAAAAGCTAGCATAGCATTCTAGTTCAATATTCTATAAAGTTGAGTCAAACATTGAAATTGTTAATGTAACTTTCAAAATGAACTGAGCGCCGAGTACGGTTTCTCGATGGTAACCAGACATCAACGTAAACGCAGATCCCAAACAAAAATGTAAAGTCAGGATGATGACGCGACGTCTGGAAACTATCAAAAAACGATACTCAGAGTTTTGTTCAGGAATTCTTCTCATTTCTGTACTTTCCTTACAAAATTCCTTCACCTACAATGAGGCATTAAGGCCTCAGGGTGAAAGGTGCAGAGTGATTTAGCGATCAAATAGGCGTTTTTGTGGAACATGACGCTCATTCTTTGCGATTGTACCGATTATGTGGGATTAGGGTGGAAGGAGAGAGCGGAGGCGAGAGCGAGAGCGGAATTGAGTAATTGTGCTAAGAAACCACTGCAGCTTAGTTTTTAGAAATTTAAAAAAAGGAATTAGACTGCAACTCAAAGATAACAATTAGCATTTATATAAACTTAAACATTAATTTATTTACAAAATTTATATTACAGCTAGATTTAGAAAATACACTTATATTTAAATTATTACTTAAAGGCACAGTGCCCAGAATGCTGGCAGCATCGCGTATAGTGTTTCTTTCTTTGGGAATTTGCCGTTTATATTAACCATCGTTTGTCACAGAAACTTACAAATGTTACTTGTATTGTAACCATCTAAAATTCTTCCCCCTTACCAGTATATTTCCACTTCTCAGCAGACAAATTAATATAGAATATAAAATGATATTTTTTTTTCTAATAATCACTTCCGCTTATGTCTTTCACCGCAAGCTAAGTGATGGAGCATCCATAGCGTGGGTCAACTCGAGTAATGTCACGTGAAATGAGCGCCGGACCTTCCATTCACTAGTGATGGGCTGTAGGGAAGGAGTGATATCGATGGATTAGTACCTAATATTTCGATGCGGGGAAAATCTCAAATATTCTACCAACTTATAACAAGCTAATGGTACTAATAATCAAAATTTGCAACAGCTGATAATAAGAACGCTGGCACTGACTTTTTAGTAACGTCCTCGGCCTATTTTTTGACTTTTTAAATTATTAATCTCAAATCGGAGCAAGGCGCTCGTCATGGTCCCACGATTAGTAAATAAAATTCAAACAACTTTTTTAACATCTATTAAATGACAGAATAAAACTAAGTTTTTTTTTGTAAAATCAAGTTTCATTCATCGACCTACCAAAGAAAGTTTCGTAAAAAGTCGAATTGAAGTCTAAATCTATGTACAACCTCCATCATCGATATCAACAGTACCCCATCCCTACAAGTAATGTGCCATGAAATTCCTCAACCGCGGCCTGATGACGTCATCCAAGCGGCCATCTACCACCTACCTGTAACGTAATCTACGTAACGTACCTAACGGCGTGCAATCTACGCGGCCGTTAGGAGTCGTTACGCGTAGTACAGTTTGAAGTTAGTTAAAGGGCATCAGGGACGTAAAGCCTGATTGGATCAGAAGCTTGATGCTATTGAGTTATTACTAGGCTTGATCGGTTTTTGGTTTGATCCAAAACCTAGGTTTGGATTAACTATGAACGCCGCAGTTTTTAAGGGTGAACATATGAAGTGGCGATCACAATAGGCTTGCCATGACCGCAGTGACACAAAAGCCACCTTAAGCAAGTAAAAAAAAGTTTTGTATGCAGGAAGAATTTTGGGAGATCCTTTGCTTGATTTTAGATTATTTTCTATCTGCGTCTTCGCTCGCGTTGTTTCTAAAGAAGCTTAAAAGGTTGTTTCTATCCAACGGAAACTGATTTATGAGATAAAAAGTACCCTCTGTTTTATTCCAGGCCTAGTACTAACAGTTTGCAAATTTCAGCCTGATCAGCTTAGAAGTTTTGGCGTGAAGATGTAACAAACATCCAAACTTTGGTAATTATAATAATTAATGTGATAGTGTGATTAGTGTGACAAAGCTACTGTTCGCGGCTTTACACGTGCTATACCGGATAAAAAGTAACATAATTATTTTCGACATGACATGTGTATCATCAAAATTACTGATGATATTAGGTATCAGTACCAAAAATGTTCAAACAAAACAAATAAAATAAAAAATTCTTTATTTCCGTAAATAAAATAAATGTACACTTCGAAAATGTCAAATTGTTAAAATTAAATACTGAAATGGAAATAAAGTGATATGTTTTTTATTTATTTCGTCGCTTCGGTAAGTACAAGAATACAAGAATTTATTAATAGAAATATAATTTTACACGTCCATTGTTGATTTCACAATTATAATACATCATAATTAGAAAACTTATATTATTTATGATTCATCTTGTGAAATATTATAATACTTATCTAAATATTAACTAAACTTATATATTTGTACCTAATGGCCGTTTAGTTGGTCGGGGGGGTCTTCTACAGTTCGGGTAATTCGAGGAATTCACCCATGCTGTAGAAAACCCTCTCTAACAACCATGTTTTCAAACGGTCCTTAAAAGCTGCGGTTGAAGCTGCATTACGGATACTATCTGGTAGTCTATTGTAGACTGCCGGGCCCGAGATGAATACCGATCTCTTTGACTTGTGTAGCCTATGTGTTGGCGTTACCAGCCTGTGCTGATGTTTATCGCTGCGGAGAGCGCGTACTGCGTTAACCCCTCGGCGCTGGAATAGGTGCAAATTTAGGTGCGTGAACAAGGCTACTTGGTATATTTGTTCACCATGTAGAGTCATGATGCCCAGTTCTTTGAAGTGTTCTCTGCATGACTCATCGTTCGGGATGCCTAGTATACTTAAGTTAATAGGCGACGAAGAAACCTTTAGCCTGTTAGGTGTTATGGTTTCGAGTTGGAGCAAAATCCGTCCCAAGCTTTTTTATCTGCTTCAAGTATCTTTCTTCCGTTCAAAAACTTTCCTACTTGAATACTACTTGCAGAACAATGCACTTAATTTTTAAAGCAACCTAGCACAAAAAACCACTTTTCAGATTGTATATCAAAAAGCAACCTCCTAACTTTATATGCTTTAAAAATATTTCACAACAAATGTTTGTACAGACACGGATAGCGGAAAGGTAAGAGATTTTGTTAGTATTTGGGAGAAAAAGACAGGTCTTTGATATTTATTTATCAAATGCTGAAGTTGGCGCGCATCCAGTCGAGGCGTTGCACAAAACTTATCGCGATACATAAAGTACAGGGCGAGGTATTGTCCTTTGGTTAGGTATTTTGTCATCTAAATCTACAACCCTACTTTATTCCCTGCTGAGTTGTCTATGGCTGTGTGGTGCCGACTTAGAATTAGCACTACCCTCATTCTTTCCGCAGGTGTGCAAGAGGCAACTATGGTATTTTAACCGGAGGCGAAACAGCAGTGTTTCCTGCAGAACAGATTAACCACTGAGCTGCAATCCCCATTTCGCATACCCAGTTTGGGGATATTAGGGGATTACTCTCTAATGATAACATCCAATATTAGTTTACAGTTTTTGTAATTAGTTTAGGGATAAAAAACCTCTGCCTTTGAAAATTGGGACGAATGCGGAATGAAATCACCACTGAATTTGATTTTCCGTGTTCGGACTAGTTTGGGCCGAAGGCAGTGGGACGAACACGGAATAACTCGTCCTGTATTACGAATCATTCAGCCGCGTATTCGTTAACGCGGTACCACGTGAAAAAAGATGCTGTCAAATATGAAAAGCTTTCAATTTATGCAATAAGCTTTTTTAAGATAAGATAAAGTAAAGACATGGAAATAAGCCTATGCGTTATTATTTTTGGATTAAACCAAACTGTTTATTTCCATAATCTAATATTTGTTAATAACTGTAACAACATCCCGTATAAAGTTCTAAAGCAGCGCAATTGGTGCGAACAGATCCAGCTTTACTTTACTTTGCTTAGCTTTGCTTTACTTAAAGTATTGGTTTTTCAACTCCCTTTTATTCAAACTGAGCAACGATTTTAAAATTCTTGCGTCTCAAGATGTCTTGAGCCTTATTTCTATACAGCTATATATAATTATGTATATACATAATTATATATAGCTGTATATACATAATTATATATAGCTGTATAGAAATAAGGCTCAAGACTGATGATGATGATGATGATGATATCATCATCATCATCATATCAGCCCATACACGTCCACTGCTATACATAGGCCTCCCCCATACGACTGACGCGACGCCACAAATAGCGGTCCTGAGCCGCCTCCATATCAGTCACTTTTTTCTGGGTACAGGATATTTTGCCAGCTCAAAAACCGACTGGCGAGTTGTACCCAATTTCTTTAATTGAGTTCCTTAGCTACAACATTTACCGAACCTAAACACGACCAGCGCTGTCGGAAAACGCTTTTAATAACACGTCCCAGATATATAACCAACTAGCTGGTGCCCGCGCTTTCGCCTGCGTTTTATCGGGATAAAAAATAGCTTATATGTTATTCCATGTCCCAAACTGTACCCATACCAAATTTCAGCCTAATCGGTTCTGTAGTTTTTGCGTGAAAGAGTAACAAATATCCATACATCCATCCATACAAACTGACATTTATAATAATAATAGTAGTATTGCATGAATACACGTAATAAAATTACCAAGACCTTTAGGTTAGAAGTTCTCTTGACTAAAACAGTTTATTCTAAACCTAAAACTATCTCATTTCACTCACCCATCTCATCAAGCTTGTGAAAACTGTTTCCATCCTCATTTCTTACGCAAACTATATTCAAAGCTGCAACTTAGCATAATTCCGGATGTAAATACGTCATATCCGGGCCACATGCCAACACAGAATATGTGATACTTAGTAACATATTCGTCGCCCGTAGCTTAAACATAATGTGTATCATCAACCAATGATACAATACAATACGTACTTCCTCATCAGCCCACGTACGAGGACGTCCACTGTTGGACGTGCCGGAACAAAGCGGGATCTTGGCATAATCACCACGCTAGGCAGATTACTGAGCACAGTGGTTTGGATTCGCTTGCTAATCACCAGTGTGATAGTGCTCTTAGTTGGCTCTTACGACATGTACGGGCTGAATTCGAGGGGTTGATTCTTACGTCGCCCACCGCCGCGACTGCTACGGTACATTCTACTAATAATATACTCGTAAAAGTTTGTGAGTATAGATGTTTGTTCCTCTTTCACGCAAAAACTACTGAACTGATTGGGCTGAAATTTGGTATGGGTATAGTTTGGGACCGAAATAACGGAAACGTTACTTTTTATCCTGATAAAACGTGGGCGAAAGCGCGGGCAGCAGCTAGTTGTAGAAACTTCGTAGCATTCTTTGCGGTTTCGTAGGCTCGTAGAGGTTTGGTATCGTAGCATGTTCGTAGAGGTTAAGTCTCGTAGCATGTTCGTAGAGGTTAAGTCTCGTAGCAGTTCCGTAGCAGTTTCGTGACAGTTTCCTAGCAGTTTCATAGACATTTTGTAGCATTGCTCAAAAAATTAGCAAGCTAAAGTTGGCCGGCCATATTATTATGTCGCGAGGAACCGAAGAAAAAAACCGCTAGAAGCTAACTCAGCGGGCACCAAACGCGCTGAAAGTTTGCGGTTTCATACAAAACAAGCAATTCGATTCTTTCCCTAAAAATTGCAACACAATTGCAACTGCATAATCCAAATACTAGAAATATAAGAATAAACTCGCTGTGACTAAAACTAGGCTACAAGATTATTGTATCTTTTAAAGGGATAAAAATACAAGGACAAAAACATTGTATACGCTTCTAGAACAAAACTCAAGTTTTGCATAAAATAAATAAATTCAAACAAATTGTCAAACATTTCCTTTGTAAAAATGGTTACTACTAAATATCAGATTATCGAGAGGAAAAAATGTTTAGGACGAGTTTTGCTCTAATTCGAAAACTAACAACCTAACAAGGTAAAGCTTTCTTGTTCGCTGCTTTACTTATAAAGATTGAAGTGAACAAATAATCAAAGTAATCGTTTTAATTCCCAGTTTTACTTAAGTAATTTTAATTTCGTGACGTGTCAAAGAGTCCTGTTATGTTTTAAGGAAATGAAGCAATTTGAGTTTTAATTTCTTTCTTACTATAAGGTGCTAACCTGCACTTTTCCTTTGCCAGAGATAAAGTGTGGTCTATGAATCAGAATCAATAACTTTATTTCTTTAGGCTTACAAAATGAGCACTTAGACAAGTAAAATTTTATACTATAAATGTTTATAGTATAAAATTTGTAGTTATTATTATCAAATAAACTATGTAGTTATTATTATCAAATAAGAAATAAGGTGTTATTGATATTCTCTTCACTTAAATTTTTTGTCTACTAGTGGAAGAAGTAAAAAAGAAACCACTAGCACATTTATAATATCACTTATGTGTCTAATACATATTTATTTTGCCTATCTAAATCTAAATTTAATGCGATTTAGATACATGTCAATATTTAAAGCTAATAAACAGAAAATTGAATTTCTTACATACTACTGACAGTGCGGAACGGAGCGACATCTGGCCAAGCATTAACATCATTGATGTAATCATCTATGGAGTAAAAGGCGTTCCTGATAAGATTTTGTTTAATATGTACTGTTTAAATTTACGAATAGGAAGTTCAGTTGCTTCAGATGGAAGCTTATTATAGAAGCGCACGCAATTGCCCATAAATGATTTCCCTATGTTTTCATATCGTCAAATTCAGATTAATCTAAAATTCTTAAAGAAAATCACTGCATTACGGCTTAGAGATACAAAAGACATCAGATACAGCATTGCCAAGATTTATTCTGAAAACTGTGATTATCGTCGAACCGACTGGGAGCCTAGCCAAGTGTGTGCATACGACAGATGATCTACTGGGTAACTGTTCCACCGAAATACTGGGAAGTTAGCTGATAATCGCTTTAGATATCATAGTGGTGGCTTGTATATTTTTTTTCAGCCCATTTCTCTCCACTAGTGGACAAAATTAAATGTCTCCTACATACACTTAGAAGTAAATTGTTTAAATTCAGTTTTAATTTTTTTCCAAGTCTAAGATAGATAGATAGATAGATAATCCTTTATTTCAAATTAGGTATTTTAATAAACTTATCCTATACTAAGGCATTGAAATTGGCAGCCTTATTGCTTGAAGCGATTTCTTCCAGGCAACCAAGAGTAATATGCATCTTTCAACGGATAAAATTTTAATATTTCGTTTTATCTATGTAATTTGACGACTTCTGTGGCGCGGTGGGCGAAGGTCCGCCTGCGACGCAGGAGGTTATATCAGATTCCCGCTTCGGGACATTTTTTTGTACGATCTGATAATATTTGTCCGGATGTTCTGGGTATTTTCTATTTGTAATAAAAAATATCCACCTATGTTGTTTATTGTATTATGTATATCAGTCATCTATTACCATAACACAAGTTCTGCTTAGCTTGGGGCTAGACGATGCTGTGTGGATTGTCCAACATTATTTATTTATTTAATTGTGTGAGTCAAACAATCGCGGTGTAGAACATTTATCTTTTATCAGAAGCTGTCAAATAGACTGAAATATTTTGTGTGAAATGAACAAGAATAGAGACAAAATCACTTTTCACCATTAATAAAATTGATATAAAGATGAAATATTTTTCAACTTCATTTAACTAGATTATTTTCAAGTTCATTCGTACAAATAATTTACAACTGTTTAAATAATGTATCCAATATCTTAAAATGAATTCTAAGTTAATTTTGTGAAAGTTTCTAGATTGAATCTTCAAGAATTTCATAAATATTATTTGCTATCTGTACATAATTGTAGTTAATATTTGCCTTCAGTTTCAGATGTCTGAGAAACTTATTATTTAAATTTGAATAGTCAACTCAATTAATTATATAGATAACTTGTTTTTACCCGCGGCTTCACGCGCATATTTTCGGTATAATAAGTAGCATTTTATAGAGTCAGGCTATGTGCTAAATTTAAAGGACAAAAAAATTAAGTGAAGAGAATATCAATAACGCCTTATTTCTTATCTGATAATAATAACTATGTTTATAGTATACAATTTGACTTGTCTAAGTGCTTATTTTGTAAGCCTAAAGAAATAAAGTTATTGATTCTGATTCTGAGCCAAAATTCATCTTGATTTGTTCAATAGTTTTAGAGATATAAGGTAACAAAATAAAATTCTAATTTATTTCTTCTGGTTAAAAAATTACAATCAATTAATCAAAACAAATATGAAGTAGTATTTACAATTGAAACAATTGAGCTAACTGCAGACTGTTACAAACAATGTAAAGATAGCTCAACTGGTCCATTAGGTAGGACTTGTTTTCATAAAAGTATATCCAGGGTGCAGCAAAACGTAAGAACCAAACTTTCAGGGGGGGGGTCAGATTCGGCCGAGGATTATATTTTGAAAATATATAAATATATGCTCCTGATAAGATATGTTCCAGTGGAAGCACTATCCTAATATTTGTTACTCTTTCACACAAAAACTACTGAACCGATTAGGCTGAAATTTGGTATGGGTATAGTTTATGATCTGGAATAACATATAGGCTATTTTCAATCCCGATAAAACGCGGACGAAGACGCGGGCAGCAGCTATTTTAATAAAAATCAATTTCTACCAAAGTTAAATAGCCTAGACGCTGCGTCTTTGCAGCTACATAAAACATTTCCACACATCCGTTCAACAATGCGAGTCTCAAGCCTCTAGTGTTGCGCCATCAATAACGCCGTGCTATCGACTTGGCCTATCGCCACATCGACTAATGTGCCTGTTTATCGATAAACTCGATAAAGTATCGACGCGGGAGGTTGGGATTTATTTGTCGCATAAAGAGGTTGAATGCGGTTTCAAGCTGAGTTATGTTGACTGTTTTAAGGGTTTGAAATGGTTTAACCTCCTGTTTAAGCAAATTGGGGTATCAGTAATGATTTCTGTTAATAAATCGATAGATATAGTATATTTATTTAAACAACTTTTTACACTTTTCAGTTAATAGCGTCTTAAATCCTAAGTAAGGTTCCCTTAATACTCTATTTAATTTTGTAAACAGCAAGCATTGGAAAGTGTTGCGGTTGTATGTTAAGTAAATAAATAAGCTCAATTCAATGTTGGGCAACGAATGTTTCCACGGACATTATTCCACTGCTGGACACAAGCCTTCCGTGATAATTACCTCATGGGCTCTTATTATTAGGGGGTAATGACATAATACTCACGCTGGCCTGTCATGGCGACATTAAATTGGTACACCCATTATTGATTGAAAAGCTAATTTATATAAATATTTATTTTTTGATGGCATTTGCTGTTCAAGTAAATAATTGTCATTCATCTAAAATGTCAATCAACTCAATGATTCAAACTATATCACATTCTCAAATATTGCTATCAATAAATAACATCAGATAACAATATTCATTCGAAAAGCACCAAAAATCGAACTCAGTCGCCCACAATACGCAAACAATCAAAATTATTAATCCAAACAAAGATACAAGCAAACAAATAAATAAATAAACCAGCTCTCAATTTATGCGACGGCCTGCGCCAAGCCCAGCCGCCACAATACTATACAATCTGTCGATGTTTTAACAAACTATCGATAAATTTCATCTATAAATTATTTTCCCCCCACTAAACAGACACGTCAGTGGCACTCTGATGCATCGTTCAAGATTTTAGTTTTAAATCTTTGGCTTTAGTATAAACACAATCTGTTTTAGGATGTTTAAAGTTTCGTAGCCAAAATACTAAAATGGACTGTCTGTCTGTTTTCTACAGCTTTCTCATACCTATAGACAATTATTATACGATATTTTTGTCAGTTTAAAATAAATTCACCTAAAGGCCTCTACACACCAAACCCGCCGGTCAGTCGACTTTGCCTGCCGGGTTTGTTTTGCGATAATCATGCCGGCGGGTTGCGCCCGCGCGCGCTCCCCGGCGGCGGCGGGGCTTCCCGGTGGCACTTCATGTTCGCTCGCCCATCTCGCTCGCCTTTCACACACAGATAGACAGGCAGCAGATGCCGCGGCCCTCGTGCCTCCGGCAAAGATTGTTCCGGCTTATAATGTTCTAATGCCGCCACCGGCGGGTTTGGTGTGTAGAGGTCTTAAATAACGACTGTCTATTTCAATGTCTGCCTGTCATAACTACCGAATACATGCAGTCATAGTTAACCTTTCGGCCGTATTTGTATCATTGTAAATTTTTGTTCAAAACAGTTTACTTCACATCCTTTCAGTGATAAAAGACGGAGAAAATACACGTCAGTATGTTTTTCTCCGACTTTTCAAAGAAACTTTTATGTAGGTACATAAAAAAAATCTTAAAAAAAAAACAGACCAAAACAATTCACTTTCTCATTCATAGTTATTATGAAATGTTCGATACAAAATAATAAGACAATATTTACCAACCTAAAAAAATTAATTTCTGTACGTTGCAATCACATTGGTTTGGGCCCATGTTAACCCAACTTACCCATGTACATATGTACAGAAATAATCATTTTTCATTACTTAGAAACAGTATTAACGCTAAGCTTCAAGTATCCGTATTTCTGTCGACAAACGCAAGTCTCAGATGGGCTTAAAACGCAGTTGCAATTATGCAGGGCTTTGAAAACTTGAGTGTGGGCATCTCATTATAGAGCGAGACTATGCACTGCTTACGACACGACACGATTTCATTTGAGGATTCTTCGTCGGCAGTGGCGGCGAATTTCTGACAGCTTTGAGCGAGGAACTTTCCATAATGAAATCCACACATGATGAACTAACGTAAACAATTTGGACCGATATTAATCATCATCATCATCATCAGCCCATACACGTCCACTGCTGGACATAGGCCTCCCCGTACGACGACGCCACAAATAGCGGTCCTGAGCCGCCTCCATCCATGGACTCCCTGCGACCGCTACGATGTCGTCGGTCCATCGAGTGGATGGTCTCCCATGTAGGGGGGGATTTGCCATAATCACCACGCTTGGCAGGCGTATTGGTGATCGCAGTAATGGTGTTGAAAAATACTCAGAAGGAAGCTGCTGCCCTTCCTCTGGTAGGTTCCCTCGGTCGGCTCTTACGACATCCACGGGTTGAGTTGGAGGGGTCGATATTCGTACGCCGCGGCCTCACGGCCCGATATTAATAGGTGATTTTAAATAAAAAAAAAATATCTCACAAAGATACTCGTATAATAAAGCTTACATGGTAGGTGATTTTGATTTTTTGATTATTTACAATATCTTTGATAAAAAAGAAAGAACTAACCGTATCTAAAACGCCCAACGCTGAATGCCGAGCACAGCGATTGCTGGCTTGTTATAAACTATTATTAGTTTAAACTTACAATTATCTCTGTCTTCTCAGAACCTTACGTACTCAGAACACATGAGAATTTTACTATAAACAGGTATTTATCGCAACGACATAAAATAATTCTATAAAAGTAGCGCAATGTAAAAGTCCTCAAAACTTTGTAAACGGGAGAAGCTCAAATCGAATCATTTTCATAAATAATGAACTCTCAAAGATTCAGACAGTACTGACGACATGGCATTGCTTGAAGCAAGCAAGAGGTCTTAATTAAATCTTTCGAAGGAATAATTTATTAATCACAAGCATCATCTACCTACCAGAGGACAGCAGCTTGCTACTGTGAATTTTAACACCTCTACTGCGATCACCAATCGCCACCAATCGACCGTGGTGATCATGGAAAATCCCCTCTGGGGAGATATGTTCAGCAAGTGGCATCATCTACCTGGCACGGTGCTGGCAGATGCTGGATGCGTCAAGCTGAGGACAAGGTGCTATGGCCCTCATAGGGGAGACTTACATTCAGCAATGGACTAGATGATGATGCTGTCAATATTATTTGACATGAGTTTGACATTGAAAGTGCTCGCCACGTCACACGTTGCTGCCGACCACGGACTGTGAATTTAAGCGTTTTTCGGCGTTTTTGCGGACGATTACCGGTCACGGCACATAATATTGCGTGTCACACGTCGCCGACAATACGTGGTAGTAAATAAGTTTATTTTATGACTAAGGTATATATTTTTACATGGGCCGTAGTTTTGAAGTATTTTTACATCCTGTACTTGACTACCTGTGTTGCCTGAAATAAATGATTTATTTATTTATTTATGTAGCCTTCATATCGCCCTCTCATATCGGGCCTCAGATACATGAGCGAACTTGACGTGACCGCGAAGTGAGGACCAATACATTTTCGGATTCCAAATTAAAAAACAGGAACCTT
This sequence comes from Eupithecia insigniata, assembly GCA_947859395.1. Lineage (NCBI taxonomy): Eukaryota > Metazoa > Arthropoda > Insecta > Lepidoptera > Geometridae > Eupithecia > Eupithecia insigniata. Next base: position 672,036 of record OX402019.1, read on the forward strand.
TTTATCAGGCGTTGTCGCTTGATAAAAAGGGACCTTCGTTTCCCAATCGCGTCAAGTTCGCTGCCGTAAAATGCACCCAGACATAATAATATGTAAATTATGGAGGCCTACGTTCAGCAGTGGACGTATACGGGCTGATGAAAGCTTTCAAAACCAAAAATTGTTTCGAGCTACTGTGCTTTGCTTCGATGATACCGATGTCGTTAAATATTTTCCACCGATATTCCTTGGGTTTTGTAACCCCTTTGTAAACAAAAAAATATCCAGGTTTTTGAATCGGAGTATAGAAACCTAAATCGAATACCCAGAAATAGGAATAATCATGCTCCAAAAGGCCACTGAAGCTTACATTCTAGATACATGTATTTAGCTGCATACACGCGCCGCAATGTATGTATTTATTGCGTGAGTATAAATACAGTTCGCGAGTGGTTTGCGCAGATAGCATCGCATTTGAATACGGTCGTGAGTTTTCTGGATGTGGCTTGTTTTTTAAATTCTAAATTAACTTTCTTCTCATTATTGATTGATTTGTTATCACTAAACTAACACCAAATTTAAATAAATGGAGTTAAATTAAGAATTTTTTAATGATCAAATTTCAATGGCTACAACGGAACAGGCATCTTTTATCAATTTTGTTTTCAAGTTTTCTTGTCAAGCATGAAATATGATAATTGAAATGCGAAATGTAAGTTTCTGTGTCTGTCTGTATTAGCTTTATATCCAAGCATGATATTAGGACATGGATTTAAATTAAATTTGGCGTATAACCGTAACGTATATGTATCGTATTCAATCCAACGATCCTATTCATCCAAGGTTGTCTGGTAGAGATCGCTCGTGAGCGATAAGACCGCCAAATGTCACATTTCCTTTTTGTATCAAATTGTTTGTAAATTGTTTTGTTAAGTGTGCAATAAAGTATTTGCATCATATTGTCAAACATATCCTTTGTAAAAAGGCTTATTACAAAATATCAGGTTATCTAGAGGATAAAAAAACTTGGTTGAGTTTTGCTTCAACTCGAAAACTAACAACCTAAAAGTTCTTGTTCACTTCTTTACTTTACCTTAAAAAGATTGACGTGAACAAAGTGATCCATTTTTTTCCCAGTTTTACTGGTAATTTGAATTTTGTGACGTGTCCAATAGTCTTATAAGGTCGAAAGTAAATAAAACACTTTGATATTTGATATTCTTCCATTGTCGTCGTGTCAGTCTGCTGTTTCTAAGGCTAACGAGAGTGGGAATGGAGAGTTCTATTTTCTACACTCGTTTAAAGTCCAGTGCACCCGACTAGTCTCAGTTGATGAGACTGGCAGCCGCGCGCCGCCGCCGTGAAAAAAATTCGGCTAGAAGTATATCAACGTACCGAAAAATTCGTGGAAATACCTAGTGATTGTTTATAAAATAAATAGCGTACTTCCACAGTTACAACATCAATGTAAACTGTAACTGCAATAAATGGTTCATCCCTGATTATGTTCAGATTATTCTGCTTTAATTAACTCGATGTTCCCTGCTTTGCCATCATTGCAATTGCAACACTGTCTCATTTGGATACAGTTGGTTTTTTGTTCATCATCATCATCATCATCATTTAGTTGCTTCTCCGTGCTTTGCCATCATTGCAATTGCAACACTGTCTCATTTGGATACAGTTGGTTTTTGTTCATTGTCATAATTAGGGTAGGTCTGATCACAAAATCTACAGTCAGACCTCATGTCAAGTTTAGTGGGTTGATTTTGAACAAAGTTTAGTTGACCGGTCTGTCAAGTTATGGATAATCAAGTTTGTAGGAATAAAAGTCAGTATGATTCAATTGAATTTTGTTCTTCTTCGCGCCATATCTTCACGCATTCGGCAAAAATTGTAAGTAAAAGTGGAGAACTAAATAACCAGCACGCAAACAAACCTGGGTCAAAAACTGAAAGTACATTGTTTTTAATTCCTGAACAGGAACATATTTTTGGAAACTCTACGACCTACACAATAATAAGAATAAAGTTAAAGCTATCATTCGTCTCGCTCCAATAATTCCCTCTAAGGCTCATAAATTAACTTCTTAATTGATAAAATCTCAGTGTAAAAGGAAAATTATAATTTTTACTAAAAGCCTGAAAGATACGACCATCCAAAATTATAGGCACGAGGGAGAAAACCCAATTTTGGGACAACGTTATAATTTCGGGCCAAATTAGTTTTTGAATTTACGAGTGAAAATAAAATACTACCTGAGATTTATAAGATTTGTTATTGATGCTATAAAATTGAGAAAATTGCCGCTTGAATGCGAGAATACTAATTTAATGCATTCATAAATTTTCCGGCCGCTTTCTAAAAGGGCGTAATTGCGAATTTATAAAAAAAATCAAAAGAGGCCACTTTTTTAGCCGCGCGCGTTACATTTTTCGTGGTTATCTAATACTCTTTATTACCCCGAAACATCCAAATGGCTGAAGCGATTTTGATGGATGAGATATCAAAATACTCATCCAAACTCCTTTATTGTTCTTAGCTGCTTTTTCTAGGCCATTATGGCCATTTTGGAAAAAAGTGATCAAGTCGGGCTCGTCATACTAGTTTTCCATCAATTATTTATTATAAATATCGTAGCTATGAAAGTTTAAAAACGCTACAAATACGTCTCATTTACCTATTTGTACTACGTGCGCTTGTGTGGGTGAATGTACTGATTTATCTATAAGTTTTTATTAAAATGCTTGTCAAATTAGGTTCATTTTAGGCTACAAAATCAAGAAAATTTATTACGGACATTATCCCTCTGTTGTGACAGTAGTGTGTGTGTTTTCCTCTACGTATGCAGCTATACTCTCTCTCAATACAATATATATATATATATATATATATATATATATATATGTATGTTTTTTTTAGATATTTATTCCACACAAAAACAATTATAATATATATACAATTTTGTACCGTAAAAACCTTGTGAGGTTTGTCTCGGTACTCAAATTCGTTTAAATTTTATTTGTAGTCTAAGTGTTAATATTAAATAACTTAATTTAGGTCTACCGTACTGCATCGGCTTTGAGGTTCACTCCCTCTCGCTTGCGCAGAGTTAGTGCTATGCCCAGCGTGCGTTGCGGGAGGGAGCAAGCAGGTGTGCACAGTTAGTAGCATGCGCGCGAGTGTAGTCTGACAGAGTTTACGTAGTAAGCAAAAACAGGTACAGGTGATTCATTTTTTTTTTCATAATATATTGTATTGAGTATATCAGTTATCTAGTACCCATAACACAAGCTCTGCTTAGCTTGGGGCTAGACCATGCTGTGGGAATTGTCCAGCATTTTTTTTTTTTATTTCTATAATGGTGGGTACATTCTTTACTCTCTCAACAGACGGGTAAAGGTTTCACATTACGTACGTAAACATAACGTAAAATAAACGTAATTTATTAACGCGTTACGTCGGGATAAGCCTACAGACGGAAATGATAATTTGCTATTAATTACTTACGAGAGGGCCAAAAGTGAACTTGTACAGGGTGTTTCGTTACATACGGGAAACATGATATTAAACCAATGTTTCAGTAATAAAGTTTGAGAGGTATACTAATTAACGTTTAAATATTTTGTACTACGAAAGTATCACATCATACTATTTTCACTGGGAATGAATCCTAATCCTATCCTATATTAATGTAAATGCGAAAGTGTGTTTTTTTGTTTGATCTTCCTTCACGTCCTATCTAAGCCATCAATCAAATCGATTTTTGGCATAGACTTAGTTGAAAGGATGGCGAGCATAGGCAGGATTAACATATGCTACTTTTTTTCCTGTTATAACATCAAATTCCCATGGGAGATTTACGGGAAAAAAGACTTTTTATCCCCCTAGAAATGTGAAATTAGAATTTAAAGCCGTTGAAACCGCGGGGAACAACTAGTAATTCACATAAATAATCATACTGTTTAGCTGCCATAACTATTTAGTGGCCAAACATAAGTTAATTTTCTTGTTTTTATTCGTAATCAAAAAGAAGCCAATAAGTGTCGAAAATAAAATATGTGGAATGTTTTGAAAATACATCTGATCCCTTAGTTTTTTTTTACTTTTTCAGGATAAACACAAACTAATTATGGGACCACCCATCATTCTGTATATAACTGCAAAAGAATCATCCAAATAAGTCCATACATGACGGAGCAATCGAAGAAATACAAAAAAAACAGGTAAATACAGGCGAATATAGAACCCCCTTTTTTCGAAGTCGGTTTATGAGTGATTTACTCACAAATACATCAGAATAGAGCAGCATACGTCAAACCAAAACACGGCATTGCCGAAAATCCATTACCGCAGCATAAGGTCTAACTTCCTCTGCCCATAAACAAAGCCGGGTGTTCAAGCTAGTTCCATAATCTCGTTGACAAACTTTACAACAGTATGTACTAGTAATTTACACCTACACACGCCTGGCACTAAGCCTGCATCTAAAACATACAATGTGTAGGGAGGGGAAAAGGCCAAAAGGTGCCTTCGGCTATAATATAGTAATTAATTTGGTCAAATGGTTGATTTCGGCCAAAATCTAAATCATTAAGAAACTGATTCAAAAAACTAAGCTTGTATTGGAAGGACCACGTTTTTGTCATGCGCGAAATCATAAACAAGTGTTTCATTTCAATAAAATTTATAAGGTACTTGATGCGAATGGTGATAAGTTTATTATTTTATTTTAGTTCAGCCAACTGCAGCTATCTTTATCAACTTTTAAGAAGTCACAGTTTAAGATTGATAAAAGTTTTCTGGGAATTTAGATGTCTATAATTTGATTGTTTTGAAAAAACTAAAACCTAACTTGAAATTCCTTAGTATTTACACTGGTTTTTTTTTTGCGGAATACTTTCTAATATTGATAACAATTTTATGGGACCACCTCGGGATTATGTTCTATACACTAGTGAAAGGATTTTCAAAATCGGTCAATAATTAGCAGAAATACCGCGTAAGATACATACAAAAAAAAACATACACGTTTAATATAGAACCGTTACAAAGGTGATTTTCTCTCTATATAATTACTTATTTTGTAGATACTTAGAGAAAAAATCACCTTTTGTATTCTATAGACTCATTTCATGAGCTAGATATTTTTACTTCCACTAAAAATCCGCTCTGTAAATAAAAACTTAAGCCGAAAAATCGGCCCGACATCCCCTCCCTATCCAGATTGCATCACAATGTATCCTCATGAGATATTACCCGACGTTCGATCTACTTAGTAAAGTTATGATGGATCAAACACTTGGCTTAGAACTGGCGAGATAGGGACATTTTTATGACGAGCTACAAGATTTACACTTATATTGTTGATATGCGCGAATTCCAAAAAATAAACCAAAGTTTAAGACTTACTCTATCATTCATATGTTTCGAAAATACGATTTCATAAAATTTCCTCGAAAGAAAAAAAATATCGCTCTAAACTGTACAATAAATCGTCGCTAATCATCGCTATTCAATAAATACTTTAAAATAAGCCATGATACTTTGTACAGTAAACAAACAGAGTCTAAAGCAGGCGTTATACGTTTTAGATTTTCAAAATTACTATTATTTTACCGTAAAAAATAAAAATATAACAAGGTTTTTGCGGTTATGACGCTCTGCTCTGTCCCGCTCCTATGAACGTGAAATTCTATGCCTATACTTTTCACACAATGGCAAGGTATGGTAGGCCACTAAGCTCACTATAATTTTTTTTTGAACGTTATATCAAAAGTATAAAAACATTCTGTTTGAAAAGCGGTTCAATTTATGTACGCAAACCGCCTACAACTTCAAACTTCATAAGCCAATCGACAAAAGCTTTCCAAAACAAGTCATTTCAAATCCAACAAAACTTAATAAAAACGCGCTTTATCCAATTCATTATTATTTTACTCCCTAACCAACTCTTAAAGGCCTTAACCCGGAGGTACGTAGGTAATCCTTTAAGCCTTGGCTTGGTTCAGGGCGACTTAACTTGTTAAAAATATTGTTCCTCGGCTTACCACTTCGGCTTCCGTGGGGGGAATCCTGAATTTGTTTGTTAAAGTTGGGGGGATTTGGAAGAAAGGCGTATTGTAAGAAATAATGCTAGGTTAAGTTCTATCGCGATTTTATTAAGGCCCATGTGTGTATATGTTAATTGACGTCAATTGGGTTAAGTATGTTAAAACCTTTTTCTCCGTTATCATTATCAAAAAAGCTTCGAAAAACAAATATAATAATCTATGCGATACAAGACAACTACTCTTCTTCACAAAAAAGAAAAAAAAACTATATTAAATATCATAATTAATTTAGCAAAGTACCATCTATTTTCTTAGTTACTACCGTATTTCTCCTTAACTAAAACTAATCACAATATATTTTTATTGTCATCACCGTAATAGAATACAGAAGGAACCTTCGACTTATTATTGCATATAAATATCCTCATTAATAGATAATAAGAAAAACATAATTTTTGCGCTTACGACGCTCTGATTTGTCCCGTTCCTATGAATGCGAAATCCTATGCCTATCCTTTTCACAAAATGGCGTCATACATCTCCTTTTAAAAGAGGTTTTATACAGATTTATTGGTAATTCACTGACACTGCGTGAACTGCAGATTCTGTCCATCATCAGGAACACGTTCTTGAAAACGCCACTTGTATATTGTGACAGCCCTCAGTCCGTAGATGTCGAAAGAGCCGACTAAGGGAACCTACCAGAGGAAGGCCAGAGGATTTATTTGGTGTATTATAAGAACTCCATTCAAAACCGATAAAAAAACCGCCTGCCAAGCGTGATGACTAAAGCAAAACCATTTGTTTTAGGATGCAGCTAATGAATGAGTGCTCAAATATTTAAATGCGTGCGTGATCCAAGAATGCACGTAAATATACCAACTTTTTTTGTTATTAATTGTTATCAAAATACAGTCAGAGCGGCGAAAATTATATGAGTAAAACGAGTACATCTAACACGGTCACGGTTGTCTGGAAGACATCGCTCGTCAGCAATTAGACCACCAATTGTCACATTCTTTATTCCTAATTGTTTGTTAATTCAAAATTGAAACAGTTGAACTAACTGCAGACTGTTGTAAACAATCTAGAGGTAACTCAACTGATCTATTGTTAATGACCATTATTGAAAAACATGATCAATAGATATTGTTGGACTTTTCTTGAGACGTTGCGACTACGGAACGTCTCACGTGAGACGTTGGGATTGGGAATACTTTTTTAAGACGTTCCGACTAGGGAAAGTCGCACGTGAGACGTTGGGAATACTTTTCGTGAGACGTTGCGACTGAGCACGTCTCACGAGAGACCTTGGGAATAACCCTTGTTTTGTAAAGTGTGTATTAAAGAATTTTCTATCTAAATTGACTTATAAATTTCTAAATTGAGTTGCTGTACTATCTTATTACAAGTCAAGAGTCTCCCTCAAGTTCCTTCTTTCTTACTTAAGACTAAAGTTATTCACAAAATGTCTACAAACTATAACATTAAAAATGCCGTACAGCGTATATACATAATATAAATCAAGCGCCAGCTGCTCTTAACTAGTTATAATTACTCGGAGCAAACTTACAGAGGCGCAATATACATACAACTTACGCCGTATATATTAAGTTATTCTATGTTAACATGGCCTATTACTCATCACGCCGGGTATTGGTCTTGTTTAATTTTAGCTGTTCCCCGCGTTTTCACCCGCGTTAAATTCGAATTTCACATTTCTAGGCGGATAAAAAAGTATAATCATCCTCATCATATCAGCCCATGGACGTTCACAGCTGGACATAGGCCTCCCCCATAAGACGCCAAATAGCGGTCCTGAGCCGACGATATTATATTGATGACGATGGATAAATTGTCTTCACATCCAACCCAAACGATTCCTACCTGCACATTGGCTTATTATTTTGCCCATCAATAGCAGGTACCACATCGTCTCTCAACACTAACCCAACACTGGAGAGCTTGTACACAATACAATTTTTCAGGAATGTACCACAGGATAAACTCATAAGTGGATATGATCATATTGCTACCTGAGGTTCGCGAATGCAGCTATACAAAATTTTCATAACCCAGTTAATATTGTAGTTGCTGAAAGATATTTCAGTATCTACAATGTCGTCATATATGACCGGAGCAAATGCTTCAGCAAGAAAATAATACAGACCACCACGATGTTAGCTTTTAACTAACTTTTCTGTAATAAATATTTTGTTATTTAACGATTAGGGTATTAAATACGAGTTTCTTAAAAATTATCGTTTTTTTATGCGAATAAATGCGAAATGGATTTTTAATTTATTTTAATGCGAAATTTTGGTTTTTTAGTTGCGAAATATACGTAACCCTAGTTATAATACACCTTTATAAATTATAGGTGTAACACTAGTTGAACGATTTTATGAGAATAGCTCAAGATATAACAAACGAAGTCGACGAGGTACTATAGTATAGCATAACAGCTCTTAATTAAAGCTGGAATATTGGGCAAGGGTGAGTCGCGCAATAACATTGCAGCGAGTTTCGTCTTCAACTAGTGTGTGGCTAGGGAACTACCGACCTGTAAAGATTTTTTTAGTTTAGAATATCTCTAGATGGAGCTGTCTTAGGCACAAGAGCCGTAGAATAAATTAATGAATTTTGGCTGGTTAATACAAGGACTTGGTGGCACATTTTGACTGGTTAAGCTGAATTGACGGTCCAGACGACCAGTCAAAATTTGCCACCAAGTCCCTGAGGATTTCGTGGCAAATATTGACTGGTCAAGTAAGAGACTAGGTGGCACATTTAGCAACTCATTCGCGTACTCAGTGGAAGCTTGCGGGCTTGATTCCCGCCTGAGTTGCTATTTTTATTCATAAATTTACTTAAATAAGAAAATATATGTGAATAATGTTCTTACAATAATTGCTTCTCAGTGTGGTTTGAAAAATATATCAACTGTCAGTATGCACCTATAATTAATTTTTCATTCGGAGAAAATTCAGAAAAATCTGTATGAAATTTAGAATTTTCATAATATCTATATTTACTCCAATATTTTTTTTACATCATATTGCTGCTTCACAAAAATAATTGTGGCTAAAATATTAATGTAGATTGTTTTTTATGGCTCTTAATTGATTTATAATTGATTTATTATAAATAAACAATAAGACATTTCATATTAATACATCAAATAGCCTGAACTTAAGAAATGCTGATTTTGTGCTATAGGAAACAATGACTCATAAATTAAAAGTTTTAAATAAAAATATTAAAGTTTGATTAAATATATTTTCCACTTATCTCGTATTTCGTGGCTTCCAAACTTCAGTTTTCATCAAGCGGACTTTGGCCGCCTTCGTGCAAATTATTATTTGCCGGAGATGGTTCGAGAACTTGGCTACTTCTATTAGTGGCGGCCACTGGCAACCCTTCAGGCGTAGTGGTGCAGTGATAAAACGTGATGTGGCGTTCATTTAAAAAAGTTTGATCAGACTTAAAAGATATTGCTTTTTCTTGTTGCTTTCATGTTAACATTCAACAGCAAACATTATTTCAGCTGAGGAGAGGAACTGTAAAAATTTTACATACTTCGGTTCAAAGACAATTTATAAATTTTACCTACCAATAAAACTGAATGGATTTGATATTAATTTGATATAATTACTTACATAGCCGTCATCGCACTATTACAGGAAGTAAATTCGTGGACTGTATACCTAAACATTAATACAATCCTAAATACACCCTATCAAGTCGCTGACGTGCGAAATTGGCGCGAAAACTGACGTCGTTGACAGCTGTCAAGCAGGCGGTGTCATGGCGTCGTTGTGTCACAATGTCTAATTGTTTTGTTGGAATGCGGTGCGTTTAATCTAGTGGATTGGCCGTCATTTATTTGAAAAGTGGTGACAAGCAGGTTTTCAATAAAGGACAAGATATACCGGTGGGTTTACACGCTCATTCAAGAGTTTTTATGCAATAAAATGTTTCTAAAATGAAGCGTTTTAGGCAAATATAGTTCGATCAGACTGCAAAGATGGCGCTTTTAGTTTGAACCTGTCAATTTTAAATAGCATAGAACATGGTATAAGAAAACAAGGTATGCTCTTCCAAGACACGATGGTCACGTGGGTGACTCCAGGCTACGTCATCGACGCGATCGGCGAATGAGAAGACGAATCTGTTTCCTGGTGATACCAGTAGCGTAAAATCGTAACTCCCCGAGCTCCTTGTATGTAGGCACCTGTTTAAATCTGTTAAAACAATGTGGTTTTGTATTTATCACATTATTTATCACATTGACTTGTATTTAACTAACGCTGTTTTGACTGATCTAACAAACATAATTGACGATTGTCATTAATTACCTATTGATTTTTCAATTGACCCTTATCACATTTGTTTCCCAACTTCTACATTTTGTTGAAATATGTGGCAACTGTCAGTGACGTCACGTGGAGTGAATCCTGGAAGAGCAAACCTGTTTTCTTGAATCATGGCATAGACCGTGCAAAGAGACCGTGCATCACAATGACAATCTCTGTTTTTCTGCGAAAATCAATAAGGCTTTTATTGCTTTTATATTTGTTTTTTTTTAATTCAATTTCGTAAAGCGAACAGACTTTTATTATTTCTTAATTTGATTTTGTTTCAAATATTTAACTTCATTGAGGTCTTATGAAATAAAACATTTTTGAAATTCAGTTTAAATTTTACCCGTGGTGGGTAAAACTTTGTTCGATATACAATTCATACAACATTTAGCCATTTTGAAATCGTAAAAACACCGAGCCATACTTGAGCTGTCGACTGTACAGACTCGCTCATTTATATTCCAAACTTTTACAGTATATCACTCAAGTTTCGATACACCGTAATATTTCGAATTTCGATAAAATTTCAACTTCCCAACTCCGCATTGACTTATATTTATAGTGCATGGAAAACAGTTTCAATAACAAAATCTTTATTCTCATAGCAAGAAAGCCTAGTTTTGAATTGCTACCGTGTGAAATAAACAACGAATCATATGCAAATTTTCACTCTGTCTGGTTGAGTTTAAAGTGTATTTCGGATTGGCAAAGTTTTTCGGCAAACAAAGTTCGAGTGATGTGTAATCGTTCTGAAAGTTGGCAGAGTTTGGCTTGAAGTGTTATTCAATGTTCTAGAATAAACAGGGTACAGTTTGCGACGGTCTTTTTAACCGAATTCGAAAAAAGGAGGAGGTTATTTGTTCGGCTGTACTTCTTTGGATGTATGTCGAATTCTACGTCAATATGGACCGATTTTGAAAATTCTTTCACTATTGTATAGACTAGTGAGGGAAGACCTTCCACTCGATGGACCGACGACATTGTAGTGGTCGCAGGGAATCGTTGGATGGAGGTGGCTCTGGACCGCTATTTGTTACGTCGTTTGGGGGACGCCTATGTCCAGTGGACTTATATGGGCTGATGATGATGATGATTGTATAGAAAATGATTCCGAGGTAGTCTCATAATGTTTTTAATTTATTTCCAATGGTTATTATTCGTCCCACAAAACTTAAAGAAAATAGTTTAAAACTAAGGTATTCGAAGTTGAAGAATTATTGTGAAACAACCTTATACAACCTTGTACAAGGTTGCCTAGAAGAAATCGCTCAAATCCATATGACCGCCCTTTGTACTTCCTCGATTCTCAGCATTCCTTCAGTATTGTATTTTGTCTTTTGTGTGGTACAATAAACCATTATTTATCTACAAGTTAGGCCAGCGACTTCACTCACCTAGTAGCTAGGTATTTGTTGGTACAGTCAGCAATGAAAGTTGCTGAACAGTAATTGATTTTAATTTTACCTGAACGGTATTACATTCCATAAACAATGTATTTAAAACGTCGGTAGCCTACGGTCTACTAATCTATGCCCTTTTTATGAAACATACTAGCTTCTGTATGCAGCTCCACTCACATTGTTCATGACTGAACGTAGGTTGTGTCCTTTTCTAGATAAAAAAAAATCTGTTAGCAAAGCTTTACTAAGATCTTTAGTTTTTCCGGTGAATTCCAATCTGGGTCTCTTAAAGACAAGAGTGAACAGGTGTCTTCTAGACCTTCGTGATACAACATCAGCCACATCATCACTTTCCATCAGGTGAGATTGTGTTCAAACGAAGGTCTATATACTATAAAAAATATATATATGTTCAGCCGCTGATGAAATGAAATAATATATTTATATATATTTATTGGATAAAACATGGTATAAATGGTGGTTAATATTTAGTAATGAGCTCAAGTTTTACTATTCCGATAGCATGCAATTATTTAACTTATGTGTAATCTGTAACTTATGGCTTAAGGTTAACAAATTTATTAATATCATAAAAATTACTTTCAAATTACATTAGTTTAGACGTGAATACGAACAGACAGATAGGGACCTACTCTGTATTTTTAACCGACTTAAAAAGGAGGAGGTTATCAATTCGTCTGTATGTTTTTTTATGTATGTTACGCGATATCTCCGCCAATTATTGACCGATTTTGAAAATACTTTCACTATTGTATAGAAAATGATCACGAAGGGGTCCCATAAATTTTTATCCACAGGGGATTAGTATGTATCCCGCAAATCTTAAAATAAGTGTAAAAGTAAGGGAATTTGAAGTCGGTTTATCGTTTTTCAAAACATTGCATAATATTAATATTAGTACCTAATATACAAATAATACTCTGCAGTGCCTTAATATTCAAGACAGGTCCCTAACGTTCAAAACTAGAAATATTTCATAGTAAAATAAACAGAATCAAAATAAAATCAAATCAGAAGTTTCGCTGAGCGAGGAATCCTCCACTGAAGCCAAATCTAACTCGATTCGCCTTCAAAAGCCGAAAATTCAACAGCGGCAAAGGAACGAAAATAGACAAGTAATAGAATGGTCTTTGGGTTCCGTATTACTTTACTATAAACGTAATTGACTTGAGGTTAAAACAGCTGAAGACTCAAAAAAATGTACCTACGCTTTTATTTGAGCACTCTCAACAAAAAAGCGTGCTGTTTTTTAATAAATCATGCCTTCGGTACAATTTATTGTTGTTGATATTGTGTTTTACTAATCAATTAAAACTACTCATAAATTGATGATGATTTATCATTGCATAGAGAATGATCCCGAGGTGGACACATATTTTTTTTTTTATTTAAATCCGACTTATAATATTTGTCTCACAAAACTTAAAGAAAACAGTTTAAAACTAAGGTATTCGAAGTTGAAGAATTATTGTGAAACAACCATACCTATTACAAGGTTGCCTAGAAGAAATTGCTCAAAGTGATAAGATCGCCCTTTGTTCTTCTCCGATTCACAGCATTTCTTTCTGTATTGTATTTCGTCTTTGCGTGGTTATTTATCTACAAGCTAGCCCCGCAACTTCACTCACCTTTTAGCTAGGTATTTGTAGGTACGGTCAGCAACGAAAATTGCTGATCATTTGATACAGATTTTTTGGTCTTCTTATATAACTAATATAGTTACCTTTATTTAGACTATTCCACGCGGACGAAGTTGCAAGCAACGGCTAGTTATCTAATAATATTACCTTTTAAAACTATAAATAAAGCAGGATTCCTCGTATTTTATTTCATTCGCTTAGGTTTTCTCAAAAGATAACCCCAAAAAGCTCTTCACAAAAAACTCCACCATTTCACATCATTTTAAATTCTGACCGGGAGTTCTTTCCTAAATCAACGGAACCCCAAAAGTTAAAGTGACAGGTTATATTGCGAACTGTCAAATATTTCACCTAATTCTGAAACTGTCAAATTGTGACAGTTTTATTTTATTAACTTTGTGACGAAGGAGCATACTATCACAGCTATTAATTTTTATCTTTTTATTCGTATTTTCCTTTGTAAACAAAGCTCTTCTAGCGTTCTGTCAACTTTCGGTTTCTAAATTTTAAAATTTAAATTTTAAACTATACTATTCTCTGATTTAATTACATTATACGAATCTATCTTCAGCTGTGGAGGTATATGGGCTGATGATGACTCATAGACCTAGAATTTGATACTTGATCTAAAATCGTAAAATATTTTATGTGAACAAAGGTATTTATTTATGAATGAAAACTTCCCCAAAACTAATATTATACCTATCTAGCAGAAAACAACCAGGTGACCGCAAAGTACCAAAACAGTCAAAAATCGCAAACTTGAATAACGGAACTGCGCACACGCACTGCAAATAGGTTCAATATTTGAATTCAAAAACGGACGAGAGACGAATTAAAACTTTAAAATCAAAAATTATTTCACACTGGATTCACTGCGATGATATTTTTTTGGTTTTAGAAATCCTGTATTTACCAAAAATATATTGGTATATGGAACCGAGTATAGGTAAATCAAATAAAATGAGAAGCAACTAAGAAGTCTGCCATAGCGGAGCATCTTCTCGAGTCTGGTTCAAATAACTGAATCGAGTTACACAATCCACAAGTAATCCTCAACACAACGTTACATTACATTCTAAGAAACAGGAAGCCATTGATATTCCCAAAAATAGGAACCTCTACCGAGAAGAAGGTTCACAATTATCAGCAAGCTGGAACTCTGTGGTGAGAATGCGCAAAGACCGAAGAAGTGATGTAACAACCCGGTTGTTACACGTTAATTGTCAGTGTGGTGAGTCGTGATCGAGTTGCGTTCGAATGAAACCAGTAGTAGTGGTAGTTTTCGTGGTGTAAGATGAGGGTAGACCGGTATTCGGCCGATAAAATCTCACAGTGACTTTAGTTATTCCGTGATCATGGCGCATGCAACTGAGACGAAATATTTGACAACTCAAAATAACACATCACAGCTGCTTCACAGTGAAACCATGTTTTTTATAACTTTAATGTAAATCAATTTAATGTTATCAATATTATGTGATGAAAATTTCACAAACATACCTTCTCAAAATAGAAACACAGTGTAAATGGACCTTAGGGGTGTGTCAAGTGTAAGGAAAAAAATCTAGGTCTATAAGCGTAAGTGTTGGTAGTAGAAACTTTAAGATAAACTGTGTTAAAAGAAATCCAATAAAATAGGTAAATTTGTTCTAGAAATCTTAACCAAAGCTTTTAAATCCATTTGAAATGAAAACCACGAAAACCAACAGCGACATTTTCTCTATCAAAGGAGACAAAATAAAAAAACACAATATGTCCCGTTTCTAATTAATTTAAAATACGCTTCACTGGCTCTTAATTAACTTTGTGCATCAGATACTTATCGGCAATAGTGTTGGATAAAATTAATAGAATGGATTATCGATATCGATGAAAAGATCTTATCGATAATGAACAGGATTTATACTTATTGGATGCCATAATATCTTAAAGGTGAAGTTTGTAGTTATTTTATAGAAAACCATAAAATAAGAAGTTTTTAAATGTCTGACAAATGAGTCTGTTGGTTTTGCCGTTTTTTGTTATGCTGTCCATATCCACACATATATAAGCAAATACTGACGTCTAATACTTCAGAGTGATGACCATTACCCTTCTAAGGGCAAAACATGGCTAGCGAATTGTTGAAGAGTTACCTTATCTGTATCTTTATTTATATTTTAAGCAAAAATATGTACTCGTATGTATATCTTATGTATTTCTTTAAGCGTATTTTACTTAGCGTTGTTTCTGAACAGTGAACGATACCTAAACCGTTGCATTACACGAAAATCATTATAAGTATTCACTAGGTGTATTTAACTTGTAATGTACATATGTTTGTTCGGGTGGAATCTTGCAACTCAATTTAGAGCAGTTACCCTCATCCGATTGAAATTCAGCATACTGAAATTTAGCATACTTATGTAAGTTCGGTGACAATGTAAAGTCATGGTACCATCGATCTGGTTTGATGATGAAAACTGAAGTTGTCCAAAGGAACTCCTAAACGAAACGACTCAACCACGTCGAGTTTGGGCTCGTAGGATTTGTCTTCATTAGCACTTTGGTCCTAGATGATATAAAAGCTTGTATTTAAAAGATTTTTTAATATTAAATATTTATTCTATAGTGTGGTTGATCAAGTGGTGTCACACGCCCTCTTCTTTCAAAATAGGTTTTATCGATAAAATGTAATGATGTTCCCAACACTATCATTTAACAGCCGAGCTCCACAGTTTGAACTTCGATTCCATCTGAGAGTTGGTTCCAAACTGTCCACACAAGATATTATTTATCTAATGGAACTTTCAAATTGGAACAATTTTAATTTATATCCATTTCTCGAGACCGATTTTACTTAATTTTACGTTGACTTACACGAATACAAAGTGGTGTTATAGATTAATTTTCTTATAGGTTTTTTATCTGCGGCCATGGCGATCGCGTTAAAAATCGACGCCTCCAAATCAGCCCGTTAATGTCAAATCTTTCAATCCGGGAATCTACCAGAGGAAGGGCAGCAGCATCCATTAATTTTAACATAATTTATTTGGTTAACAAACATAGACAGCACTAATCAAAAATAAAACATAGACATAAATTCAATAGACAATAGGTAGTTATCGCTAAGATAAGATAAAAATTGTTTATTACAGCAAAAATAATACAAATACTCGAAGTGTACATACATGATAATCAACTAAAACTAGTGCATGGTGAGGAGGTAATCTTATTTCTAAGTACCTACCTACCTACTATACAGTGTATATTTAGTGCAAGTGCCTACATTTCGTTGTTGCAGAGACTTATCTAAAGTGTTATGTTGTTTCTGATGGTTCCCTCACTAGGATAGCCTAGTGAGGGAACCATCAGGCACATACAGGCATATGTGCTAAGAATCAAACTCAGACTCAAAAATTATTTACTTTCATGAATGTACACTTAGAAAAGGTCAAATTCTTAAAATTAAACACTCACATGGAAATAAAGTGATATTTTGATGGCGGTCGGTGCTTCGGTATGTTGATTAAAGTAAAGAAGCGACGAAGAAACCTTTAGTCTGTTAGGTGTTATTTTTCGAGTTGGAGCATAAACCGTCCCAAGCTTTTATCTTCTTGATAGTCTGATATTTTGTAATAAGCCTTTTTACAAAATACATTAATCTTGTGTAGCCCAATTGTGGGCACAGCGAGTTTATTCTTATTTCTAAAATTTACATATGTATGGCGCAATTTTTAGGGAACCGTTCTATATTTTTACGAGTGTAAACAAGTTTTCATAAATATACAATAACTTATTTTTAGATACAATACGAAGATATATAAAACTAATAATTATTATTCTCCTTGTCCGCAGTCAAACCGAAGTCGGTAGAAGTGATTACCGGCGACGGAGTGGCGCTACAAGATGGCGCCACTCTCGGCCCACTGCTCGAGAGAGCTAAGATCAACGTCAGCTGCATCGTGAGGGAGGGGAAACCGCAGCCCAAGGTGGTCTGGTACTTCGATGGTAGAGAGAGATTGGATGGTAAGTGTTAGATAATTTAAGTACTAAAAAGTCATATTGACCGCAAAGTGGGGCCAATGTAACTTTTTCTGTTTTCGTAGTGATTATATTGTAATTTTACCTTTCATTTATTATTAATATTCAACGTTTTTCAAAGGAAATCTTTCATAGATAAATATATGCTTAAAAATGTGGATTTATTAAAAAATCAATTTTATCTTATTGGGCGACTATGGCAAAAGATAGAAAGAACAAAATAAAATGAGTTTATTTGCACTATGTGGTACATTGTGGGAACAAAAGGTCCCTGTCTCAGCACTTAAAAGTTGATAGTCGCAATAGCCTCGGTCGGTAGCTCACCTTATTTGGTTCACAAACTGCACAAAAGACAAACAAACAAGACAAGGTGACGAATTCAATATGGATGGAAGCGGGTTAACTACGAACCTTATTTGTGTTGGAAGAACACCAACACGTTTCAATGATCCCGTGTGACTGTGGCAAAATCATTTTTGGTCATTCACCCATAAAAATTACGAACAAAATTAGATTTTGGTGGAAATGTCTCTTCTAATACGGTAGAGACGATTATTTCAAAAATTGTAAAGTTTAGGCTAAATGCAATACCAAAATGTTTTTTTTTTTAATTTTTAGAAAATATAATGGAACTTTGTCGCTCAGCAACCACATCGCCCTAAAATTGTAAAGTTTAGGCTAAATGCAATGAATGTTGCTAGTTATTTCTAAAATACAATGTCCGTTTTAGTCAGACAAAAGTAATGATCGAAAAAGCTTTTAGTTAATTCTTGTGACATTTTTATTTTCAAACTTTAATGATAGTTCGTTATCTATAATCTGTTATATTTAAAAATAAACCTAAATGGTTACATACGGCAATTCAACGAATTTCACTATAGAGACCCCAAATTAATGACCCTATTAAATATAACGTTACACCCATATGTATGGTAATTCCACACATTTTACTGTTATTAGCCCATCTAAGGGGTTTAATTGAAAAGGGTAATGTAATTTTAATATAAGGGATCAAAGGTTACGACATTTTGCGGTTTTCTTAGTAAGATTCGGTAAATAAATAATGCTGGCCATTTTACGTTACGCCATCTAGTTGTATTTGTTAGTACTTTGAATATTTAGAGGTGAACAAAATTTGAGATCAGAGTCTGAGCTGAGACCAACAAAACGTTGCGTATCAAACAGCCTTATTTGAAGTAGACGAAGAGTTTTACCGCAAAATTAACAATTTATTGTTTTTGGAAAAACAATAGACAAATTAACGTAAAAAAGAAAATGGAGTCAGCAAATAACAAACAATGAGAACCGTTAACCAATTTGAATACATGCATTGCGCCATTGTTTCGAACAAAAAACAACTCACATTTTTAAAATACGTCACCTATTTTTATCTGGCGAGTGAAAACGGCGGGAAATAAATTGATTCCCGCCCTTCTTTCGGCGGGATCGAAACGTCATTCGTATAGATAGCGGTGAGCAGAGTTTCCAGCTGTCCGTTGTAGAAATGGTATTTTTTTAAATCTACTCCATACACATTATAGTTAGTGCAGGAAACCAGAGTCCTTAGTTGAAAAGGTTGTGTATCGCTTACGAAATCTTTAAAAAAACGTTTTCTCTCATACATTTAGCGCCTTGTATCGCTCCAACTGGATAGAGTGGAAATACCTTTCGTAGTACGACAGCGATCCACTATCTTCATACAAACTTTTCTTCCTTTTTGTTCACGTTTTCGAATGATTTTGATTGCTTTTATTTTCGGTTTGGTATTATGCAATGCAAACCCATGCTGCCCCACAGATGATTAATAAGCTGAAACATCATTTTTATTCATCCAAAGCGACCAACGCTTGAAAATGGCTACAATAGTTAGTTAGATACAATACAAGGCTACGCTTCTTCGTCGTTCATCTTGGCAGAGTAGTCGTGCGTGGTTACGCTGTGGTCCTGAAAAAACGGCTGCTCGTGCCATGCGTCACTATCATTCTTTTAAGCAACGAAATGATGAATAATAGTATAAGATCACTTTAAAAATGTCTAGAATTTTTCGAATTGTTAATACATTCAAACACATTTGCAGCTTCGAAAACCAATCATAAATATGAAGTGGTTTGACTCTAAACAGAATTCAAAATGGCGGGCGCTACATTATTATTCCGTTTCAGGTAGTATTGCAATTATCTTCGATGCAGTGCCATTAAAACATACGCTGATTTGTTTAGGATTCGGTCGGGAGCGGAGCGATTAGCGAGTTGTCAGCTGATCTACCCTATGCCATACAGTGAATGATTCGTACCTGCTGTCGTATACCTATCATTAGCTTTTTTAAATGCCTCTCTAATAGTTATATTTTATAGGATAGTTTACACAGAAATGTGAATATACTCTTGATGGCCACCAAACTCTGTTTTGCGCATCTCAATTAGGTTTTAGGTTGTGTGGCTCTAGTGTAAATATTTCCTTAGGTCATAGTAATGGGGCATAGAATTAAGCCCTAGTCAAATAATGAATATTAACTGAAAAATAAGTACTTTCTCAAAGTTAGTTAAGTTAGTTAAATTAATTAACTAAAGAAAACTTAATAAATTCCAATAATTATTAAGTTAGGTGATAAAAAAATTATGCTCAAAGCTCAAAGAGGTAATTTTTGTAAATTTGTTTGTAATGCGTAATATCCCGAACTACTACTTATCTGCCATCAGTTTTTATAAAATTATTTATATATTTATTGTTTTAACAAAATCTACAGCCCTTAAAAATCTAGACAATTCAAACGTTAATGATATAACTTACGGCCAATTAAAGATTTATATTTTATAAAAGAAACTAAAAATACTGACAGTCAAATACCACTAAACAATAATAAAACTTACATAAATAAAATACAGAAAACAATAAAATACAGTTGATAATAACAATAGAAATATAGTTAACTTAACCTATAAACAACAACTGTTATAGTCAATTTGTTTTAATTATATACCTAATTAAACACCTTGAAATACCTTAAAATACTTAAAAATATAAATACAAATACAGATACAGTTACCTAACCTATTTATTTATACTGTGCATGTTATACCTCCTGCAGTACCTTTAAACATCTCTTTTAAATGCTACCTTACCAGCATGAAATATATCAGTAGTGTGAAATTCCATATTATAACCTCTTTGTAGCCGATTGACAACAGAGTAACGTGCGTAGTTAGTCGAAGATTTGGAGATGGCAAAAAATTTCGTATGTCGGGTATGTCTTGTTCGTCTTTTTGGGGTTTAAGTGCTGCATGTTCTACCAGTAATCTAGCAAGCAGATAATAGTTCTGCGCACATTGTAAACTATTTTTGAACCCGTGCTAAGCTTCGAATAAGATAAACTATCTAGTTGTTAAACAAAATCGTAAGTTCGGGACGAAGTCATCGCGTAGAATAAACAGGAATCTACGCTGCGCACTTCCTCCCGCTCCGGTTATAGCTCTGCTTGTGAACATAGCCTTACCCGGATCAGTATTAGACCACAATCGATAGGTAATTTGGGATTATCAGCACTGTGGTATTACGTTATATTCCCCTGACTTATGTCCTGTGTCATTGACGAGATTGAAGGGGATAGGGGGTTATTCATAGGGGATGATGGATATTGATGGGATATTTGAATGTACGATCCACATTTATGTCCTACTAGTTTCAGCTCGAGCCTTCACACACGTGATACATTGTATAAACGCTTAAAGGAGTTTCTAATCTGCACTCTACGTTCACGCTGGACATGCTCCCACTAACTAATTTTAGAGGGCTGTTATATCATAATCACCACGCTTAGCAAGTTGGTGATCGAAGACAAAGGGTTTCAAACACAGAAGGAAGCTGCTACCTCTCTTTCTGATAGGTCTCTTTCACAGATTAACCTTATTCGGCTCTTTCAACGCCGAAATTTAGATGTTAGAATTAATTTATTTTAATTACTTATACAGTTTGTTAACACGATAAAATATTGTAAAACCAATTCAATTAGGTGAGAACGAGATGCCTAGATAAACCTAACATAGGCATTAAGGCACTACTAACCCAATATTGTAATGTTTTTTCTACCAAATAAATATCTTTTCTATTCAAACATTCACGGGCTGAGTTGAAGGTTTCGATACTTACCGAGACTATTCTCGCAATATCTGAACTACTGAAATAAAACAAAATCACTTTTAGACGTGGTTTATTAATTTCTGAAGCTCAATAACGATATTTTACAAAATAAACAATACTTCCCTCCCAGAGAACTTCATTTTTGACATACCTACTGGAGTTGGGTTACTCCCGCTCGTCCCCACGCGTCGTCCTCAGTGGGAACCAATGGGAAGTTTTATTCCCGTTAAACGGGAAGTTTTTTGCCCACTATCAAACATTTCCAACAACATAGCTTTAAGCAAGCTTACGTACTACGTTCTAACGACGTTTGCCCTTTTTGTATTAAACTAGTCCAGCTGTGGACGTTTGCAGGATGATGATGAAGGAGATTACTTTGAGAAACTTACCTAGCAATCCTTCCACGAAATTGTCCCAGTTAACCCTGCACCTATATCAGCAGTCACCCCGCGCGCGCCCAAACAATAAATACGAGAGGGATGTTTTAAATGTTTGTTTTGCGGTTGTAGGGGAAGAATGTTCAAGTATATGGGCTAAGGTAATATTTACTTATCCGTGCTACGGTTCTGGACAGGATGAAAAGGAAGAAATATAATATAATGTACGTAATTATACTGCTAACAGACGATCTCACGAGGTAATATTAGAGTAAAAACAGATTAAATTAAATCTTAGATAACTAGACTAAGAGGAAACTGATCTCAGTGAGTCAAAGTCATCATACAGCATATTAAGTCAGTAAGCTAATAAAAATGTATTCGTTAAACGAATGCTCTACGTAACATTGAGCCAGAAGTAGATACTTGTCGGTGAGCAAAATCCTCTGTGAGTCAAAGTCATCATATAATTAATAAGTATGCTAAATTTATTCGTTAAAGAAATGCTCTAAGTAACATTGAGCCAGAAGTACTTGTCAGTGATGAAAATCCTCTATGAGTCAAAGACATTTGTATTTGTATTTCCGTATTAGTCAAAACTTAAAGTGTTCTTATTTATAAAACACTCTAAACCAGAGAAGGTTTGTTTAGAGTCTGTAACGGTATATTAAGTAAGTAAGCTAAACCAATACTTTATGTAACATTGAGCCAGAAGTTCTTGTCGGTGACCAA
This sequence comes from Eupithecia insigniata, assembly GCA_947859395.1. Lineage (NCBI taxonomy): Eukaryota > Metazoa > Arthropoda > Insecta > Lepidoptera > Geometridae > Eupithecia > Eupithecia insigniata. The sequence continues at coordinate 694,765 of OX402019.1, forward strand.
AATCCTCTTTGGATTAAAGTTAAAATCTACATATGCCATGAGTAAGATAAAGTCATCAACGAATCAATACCGAGTCGTTCTATCGCCCTGCTGAACACCTGTGCTGATCCCTCAATCGTGCGTTTAGTATGCAGGTCTCGCTCTGAGCTGATATATTACCTGGGGATATAGGAGGGGGTAGGATCTAGACGCGAAAATAATTTATTGGAAGCCTATGGTTAAGTTTGACGACCGATGTGGCACGGGGATTAAAAGTCCGCCTGCGACGCAGGAGGTTGCGTTGCGGGTTAATTTCTCGCCTAAGGGCAAATATTTGTTGGGTATTTTCTATACAAATCCTGTATAATAAAAAATACCTATGTGTATATACCTATATATATCTATGTATAATCTATATGTAATGTATTGTAATAAGTATATCAGTTAACTTGTACCCATAACTTCTTATTTGATAATAATAACTATGTCTATAGTATACAATTTGACTTCTCTAAGTGCTTATTTTGTAAGCCTAAAGAAATAAAGTTATTGATTCTGATTCTGAACACAAACTCTGCATAGCTTGTGGCTAGATGATACAACCTAGTGACGTCATAATTTATGTCAGACTGGAAAGGAGTCCTTCGCCCGCCGCGCCACATCGGTCGTCAAAACAATGATACTTTAACATACATCTATTAAAATCTTACATCCAGTCTTCAACCCTCCTCGCAAAAGGCTATGATGCATTCATACAAGCTTACAGAAAATAACAGTAGATGGAGCTGTGCGAGCAAAACGACGCATGAATTTTAGTAGGGTTACGTACTTACGTGCCACGTACACGTAGACCGTAACGTAACGTGTTAAACGTAGGCCGAGCCTGTCTATGGCAGTAATTTTGACGTAAAACTTGAGGTAATTTTTAGACGGTCGTCGCAAATTTTCGGTATCTTGTAGCAAATTGTAGACGGTCATAGAAGTCATCATATCAGCCCGTACACGTCCACTGCTGGACATAAGCCTCCCTATACGACGCCACAAATAACGGTCCTGAGCCGCCTCTATCCATCGACTCCCTGCGACCGCTACGATGTCGTCGGTCCATCGAGTGGATGTTCTCCCATGTAGGTTTTTGCCATAATCACCACGCTTGGCAGGCGCATTGGTGATTGCAGTGTTGGTGTTGAAAAATACTCATAGTAGTATTTGTGGCAAATTGGAGCTTATAGAAGAAAATTGAATGTTATCTTTGTGAAATGAAGACTTTCGTAACAAAACGTAGACACTTAGACAGTCGAAGCATTGTTTAGATACTTAAATGACTAAATAGAGTGTCTACAGCTATTACTTGTAGACACTAAAATTTTATTATAAAAAGTTCGCAGCAAAATAGGCTAACGTAACAAGTTGCAGGTATCTTGTGTACAAATTCTAAGTATCACATAATGGCAGATTTTGGTAATAATTGTAGACTTTTTATTACAATCAAATAATAAAAAACAAAGAAATAGTATTTACAATTGGAACAATTGAGCTAACTTGTAAACAATCTACGGTAGCTCACTGGTCCTTATCAATACCAGTCGAAAGCGTCCTCAAGACGCTGGCTGCATTGCCCTGCTGTATGGCAATGCTAATGCGCTGCGCCAGATACTCACCAGCTTTCGGGTCACGCGTCGCCTCGACCAGGCGCTAAGATTATTTTATGAAAACCCGGAGTGCCTCGGCACCTCACGGACCTAGGGTCTCGACTTTTTCAATTACTATTGTATATTTAACTGTTCACAGTATAAAATTTGACTTGTCTACTAAGTGCTTATTTTGTGAGCCTATAAGAATAAAGTTATTGAAATATGAAATTTTCGTAGCAGTTTGTAGACAGTGGTAGCGATACTTGTAGCTTTTACAGGGTAGGCCCCGTAGCGAACTTTCTCGTAGCTGCTATGGACAGTTTGTAGACGCTCGTAGCTAGCTTGATACTTCTAGACTTGTCTATTATATTTCAGCTACTTCCATAGTATTATGTCTTAAGGCATATTACTGTGGGGGAACGCTGCAGATATTAACACCGTATTTGTGCTGCAGAAGAGGGCTGTTCGTGCTATCCATAACATGGGTCCTAGAGAATCCCTGCGTGATAAATTCAAAGAAATAAATATAATGACAGTACCATGTCAATATATTTATGAAAACTTATTGTACACTCATAGAAATATCGATCGATTCCCTAAAAATTGCGACATACATAATGTAAATACTAGAAAGAAGAACAAACTCGCTTTGCCCAAAACTCGGCTGCACAAGATTAGTGTATCTTTTAACGGGCAATGTATACGCTTCTACAACATAACTCCGAGTGAGTTGCAAAAATTATCAATAAATAAATTCAAACAAACTATCAAACATATCCTTTGTAAAAAGGTTTACTACAAAATATCGGATTATCTAAAGGATAAAAAAGCTTGGGACGACTTTTGCTCCAACTCGAAAACTTACAACCTAACAAAGGTTTCTTGTTCGCTTCTTTTCTATACCTTAAAAAGATTGAAGTGAACAAAAAAATCAAAGTGATCACTTTATTTCCCTGTTTTACTTATGTAATTTTAATGTTGTGACGTGTCCAAGAGTCCTGTAAGGTCTAAAAATAAAACACTTTGATATTTGAGCCATCATGCGTAGCAGGATTTTTTTCGTATATGTATGTAGAAAGACTCGGTAGTCAAAATCTCTTGTTAAGTTATCGGTGCTTGGTTTGAACATGAAAACTCGATCCATCTCTCAAGTCACTGTTCCACTAATCAACCTTCGAAGAAAACTATTCGCCTGCGATGCAGGAGGCCGTGGGTTTGATACCCGCATCAGGACAAATGTTTGTAACTGCAGATATTTTTTCAAGTGTTCTGGCTGTTTTGTATGCATAATAAAAATAAACTGTTTGTGTGTAGGTATGTAGGTATTGTAACTATTGTGCCTATTAAGTATATTAGCTATCTACTAAGATATAAGACAAGGCCTGCGTGCTTTGGGGCTAGATGATACTGTGTGGATTGTCCAGCATTATTTATTTGTCACGTATAAAAATAAATGTATCTTCGCCTCTGGCAAGACTTATACAGTCATATTTGCTCTCAATCGTTTTTATACTTAATAAATAACGTAGGTAGGTACGTAAAACGGGGTGAATAGAGACTGCAGGGTGAATAGAAATGGACGAAATACTGGAGCGAAACATCCTTTTGCAGATGTCAGATCCACTGACACAGGAGGTGAACAGTCACGGACTAAAGATACTTCTACTGCTACAAGCCAGGTAATGTCTTGCTACAGTATTTCATCCATTTCTATTCACCCTGGAGTCTCTATTCACCCCGTTTTACCCAGTATATCAAATTCCATAACTGCATTCAACCTTCATTTATTTAGCAGTCATACAAGTGTCAAATCACAACCCCACAATAGCCGTCACCTGCCACGTCTCGTCCACGCAGCGTAAACGTCTCGTTTGATTTACGTTCACGTGGCGTGACGGCGTGACGGGGCGGTCGAGCGAATGCTTGTGGGAGCGATTGTAGTGTTTTGTATCTCTAGGGGATGAGTGGAATTAATGGTTCATTTATGTAAATCATTTATCATTAGTCATTTAATCAGTTTGTAGTTTTAATTGTTACTCCATAAGTAATTTCTAGAAATTATTATGGGTATTTTTATTTATTAAATCTATATTAGCACACAGATACCCTAGTACTATCCAACAATCCCATCCATCCACGGTTGTCTGGTAGAGATCGCTCTCGAGCGATAAGACCGCCATTTGTAACTTAGTTTTAAATTGTTTCTTACCACATAATTATGCAATAAAGAATTTTCTTTCTTTCTTTAATTACATAATAGGTCTTATCACCGAAAAAGCTATTCGTCGCCGGCTAACTTTGTCTTCAAAATTGTCATACTTCTCTTAGCTGCAATATTCTTTTATACAAAACAAACATACCTAAGTAAACAAATATTCCACCAAAAATGTCCCATGGTTCTGAAGACGCAAAACATTAAATACCAAATGTATCGTGTTAGCACTGAAAAATGTTTGTTATTCAAAGCATTTCTATGAAAAGCGTTTATAAAAGAATTTTACGCTCACGATATTGGCTAATGAATGTTATAAAAATACTTACGACGCCGGCATGTTGAATAACTGTTACAATGCTTTTAGAAAATATACGTTTTTGATATCTATAATATTTTTAAGGAAAAAGAAAAGAAAAGCACCTATCAAACCTATCTTTACGCCATAGTTACTGAACAGACCAGGCTGAAATTTTGCATAGATGTAAGTCTAAAACTGGAGTAACATATAGGCTTCTTTCTTTTTAATCGCTCCATCAGTTCTCATGGTATAAAATCAACCTTCAACTTTGCTAGAAACAACGCGTACGAAGCTGCGAAATAAACTAGTTTACAGAATATTAGTGTAATGCGAAAGTTTGTATGTTTCGATATTTGTTTTCTCTTCACACCAAAAGTACCTAACAGATTTGGCTGAGATTTTGCATGGATTTCGTTCTAAATCTGGAATAACATAGGCTATTTTTTATCCCGAAAAAGCGCGTTCAAACCCACTGGCAGAAATAAGTTTATAATACTAGCTTCCTGCAGCTGTTGTTAGAATTCATTTGTTTTTATATAATTCATTCAGCTAAAAAACTTTTGAAACCATTCTAAAATCAGTTGAAAAACCTAACCACTTTAACTCTGAGAATGCAAGTCTCGGGCATAAAAAACTTTTCTTCTAACATTTCTGTCCCATTTTATCTTTTTTCCCATTTTATCTTTTTGTCCCACTCTCCCCGCGGGAAGCGGTTTTAATTAGGCGCGTTCCGGGACATAATTGTTGTTTATTTTAGTAGTAACTTAATTAATTTTATAATATTTTTTACTTAGAATTTAGTGAGCTTTGTTTGATCGTATCCAAGTGCCTATAGTTGAATTCACCTTGACAAATTTATTAACGTTATGTTAGAACATTTTTAATAACCTAATAACTCGGCAAGGTAACGATTTCAGTCCAATGTACGTAGTCGAATTTCGACCACGGCGACCAAGTCTCAACTGAGACTAGTTTACAGGCCAGCCAATTGCGCAGGATATTAGAGTGCACAAGTGTGTGCTCTCTCTGTTCCCTGACCCTCGCAATCCGATGGGACCGCAGACTGAAACGACCGGAAGGTCAAGCGCAGTACCAACGGCTTAACGTGCTTTCCGAGGCACGGGCCTATTTTATAAACCACTAGAACAGTAGGCAAATTTAAGAGTTGAACATTTTATAAATCTCAATTTAACCAATTTATTGTGTTTTACAGATATATAAAAAAAAAATTGATGTTTTGTTTCTACGAGTATTTTGCAGCCATGTGTTCATTTTTAACACCTTCTATGCGATCACCAATCCGCCTGCCAAGCGTGGTGAACCCCCCTCCCCCCTTTTTGGTGGTGATATGTTCACTTGTGGACGTATGTGACCAGAAACTCTGTTTTTATCACATTGTAACAAACCTCCAACATTTATCCATTCCTTGAAGTCGTAGATTAAAATATTCCCCGCGTTAAGTAAGCTGGGGATTTCTTACGGTCTAGCTAAGAACTGCGAATCCCGAGCTTGTCTTTACAGATAACTGGATAATAGTACTGCGGCTCCCGAGCTTGTCTTCGTAGATGGCGGAATAATTTGCTTAAAAACGACTGGCTCCCATTTTCTGTGTCTTAGGAAACTTCGTGAATAGAATGTCCTAGCTTTAAGCAAAACCTGTTCATGATGCTGACACCTTTAGAGCGAGTGCTTAACTTGATTAAAGTATAACTCATGATTAAAGTATCGTGTACACAATTTTTTACTTTTATTCATCAACATCATCATATTAGCCGATCGACGTCCACAACTGGACATAGGCCTCCCCTGAGGATTACCCTGAGGATCTCCAGAATGACCGATGTTTATTTTTTTATATATTTCGTTTATTAGGTACACAAAACCCATGACAAGAAATATAATAGGATACATGAAAAATAAATTAAATATGATCTGGCTTGAAACTTAACCTATGTGCACACAACAAATAATACAATTACATGTCAAGAGGGCTTAGACATAATTCTAAAAAAACTTATACTTTTAACAACTTTTGAAGGATGCTTGAGACAAGGAATATGACAATTGGAATATTTATACTTATTATAAAACAAAAAATTAACTAATATGCAATCCTAATTAATGGTTACAGCAGGCGAGACGCTCTCTCGAACATCGTCGCCCCCGCGGTTATAATGTTGGTTAAGGGCGCGAGATAACTGATTTACTCGACTTTGTCAATTAGCAAGGCTATGTAATTCTTAGTCTTTCATCTCAATTTCAATTTCGTCAAATTCATGTAAGATTGTTAAAATGTGCGTTCCTGAGCTTCGTATGATTTTAAATTTGAAAGGAGCTTTATTTTTTTAAATACTTAATATGAGTTTGTTCGCTAACCATATAATTAGAATAATAAATTCCCCTACGTGGTAAGCCCTCAATCAACAATATCCCCATACAAAAATCCAATATTTCACCGTGAGCAGAAATAAAAAAGTTTAAAGTAAAATAGTAATCCGTTCTGGGTACCGTTGCGAATGGTAAAAAACGTCCATCGGCCGCGGTTCATATGCCACGGGCGGCCGGACGTTGATTGGTCAGACACTGGCACTCAAACTTTTACTACTATTTTCTATGTAACTGTGTATGTATTGACAATTGTCATAATTTATATAAAGGTAAGTCTAAGCCTTTATTGACAAAGAAAATAACAATCAAATAATATAAACAAATTAAACTAGTATTTACAACTGAAACAATTGAGCTAACTGCAGACTGTTGCAAACAATCTACAGATAGCTCAACTGGAAGTGTCCCCAAGACGCTGGCTGCATTGCCTCTCACAAGTCTAAGCTAGTTTTAGTGTACACCATGTTGGTTTTCAATAAATAAACAGAAGCCAAAAAATAAGCTGCTTGGAAAATAATACTGATAGGTTTTACAAGTCACTGTCTAAAAAATATTAATGTTTTAACTGACGGGAACTTAATGTTTTTTTTTTGTTTTTATTATTATGAACTAGGTACTACTTACATAACATTGTTTTATTTATTTCGGATCTGTATCTGACGACGACTGTACAATTCACGTCACGTGGCTTACGGTCCCGTTTGCCGTAAGACAATTTTTTTTTTTTATCATTCCGGCGAATGGGACCGCTGTCCCTTTACTTAGTGGTCGCAATAGACGGAAGCCTCGTCTTTACAACATACTTTGTGTAACTACAACATGTTGGTCTGCCGTCCCATCGGAATATAAGAGTATGGGCATAGAGAGTGCACCTGTGTTTGGGTACACACTTGTGCACTAGAATATACCACACTAGTCTCCGTTGAGACTGGCCTTAGCCGAAAATCGGCTAGAGGACAACATTAGTTTGTCGTTTCAGTAGAAGACACAAATAAAATGTGCTGCGAAGAACTCCTCCTCTAAGTGCGTTATTTCATCCCTTTCGTACTTATGAGACGAAGTGGGGCCGCTTCTCACAGGAGAAGTGTGTGGCTGTCAGTACTAAAGCCTGCATTTGAAAAGTGGGACGAATGCGGAATGAAATCACCACTAAATTTGATTTTCCGTGTTCGGACTAGTTTGGGCCGAAGCCAGTGGGACGAATACGTAATGACCCGAAATAACTCACTCGAACACGTAACATCAAACTGATAGATTTCAAGTGAAAACTTTGAATACCGCAGTCCTGTTGCAGATAGCGAGCACGAGCGTATCTCTTTCAATATTCCTGATCCTGTTTGTTTTCACTTTTGTTACTCTTTCTATATTTGCTATCTATTTCACATGTTACATATGTACACATCCCCTGTATTTTTAGATATAATTTTCTGTATGAAACTTTTAAATCTGATTATGATTATTAGAACAGTGGACAGGACAGCTGATGTGGCGTGGCGGGCTAAGGTCCGCCTGCGACGCAGGAGTTTGCTCGTGGGTTCGATTCCCGCCTTGGGACAAATCTTTGTGCGTTATGTTAATATTTGTTCCGGGTGTTCTTAGCATTTTCCATGTGTAATAAAAAATATCTATCTATTTAATATATATATTCTATTCATAAGTATATCAGTCATCTAGTACACATAACACAAGCTCTGCTTAGCTTGGGGCTAGATGATGCTGTGTGGATGGAAAATCCACACAGCATCATCATCACATTATTTATTTAAGTAATTATTTTTTATCCCAATCCGTTTAAGGACATTCTAGTGATTGGTTTGACTAAATATTATGCCAGTCCCTAAGGATATTATTTAACCATGAGTTGATTGAACTCGTTCGTAAGTAGGTGTGTTAAGGAATAAGGATAGGGAGCTTCAAGCGACCGACCGGGTCCCCCCGCCCCCGGTGACCGCGGTCCCCTCGCTTGATACTTCACGGTCGACCGTGAACTATCTCTTATCAGATGCTATCAATATAAAATACATCTAAATGTTAATGCTAATTTTTTTCTGTGCGGTAGTGATAGGTCCTGATCTGCGACAACTTACCCCTTGTTTTTGGTGCGCAAAACAAACTGGGACAACTTTTGTCTCAGCAATCTTGTCCACAGAACATCTGGGACAAAAGGAGCCCCAGTTATCTTGTACAGAGCTACTGCACAGGATAACTGGGAATAAGGTTATTTCGAACGTCTCCCGTGAGACGCGCTCAGTTGCAACGACTCACATGAGACGTTCCATAGTCGCAGCGTCTCACGAAAAGTCAGAAAGCTTCTTATTACAATATACAACATTTATTGATCATGTTTTTCAATAATGGCCATCAACAATTGATCAGTTGAGCTACCTCTAGATTGTTTACAACAGTCTGCAGTTAGCTCAACTGTTTCAATTCTAAATTCTGGCGTTAGGAGCTAGTCAACGGAACCTGTCAACCGTGCATTATTTTCTTTGAAACCTGTCAAATATTCCTGCCATACCCAAAATGTAGCCAACTAAACCAACAAAGTTCGATTCTGTTTATAAGCCAAACATAGCGGATACTCCGTCTGTTAGTATATTTACTCCTGTGGTTACTAAATGGGATTGCTTCCCAATGTCTCTACCTTAGAGTGTATTTGTGATTAGTTGATAGATCCAAACGTGGCGTTTGTCTAGTGAACGTAGTTGAGACAATACCTATGTGCTGAGAGTGATTGCTTAAAACTGTTGGTAACTTTTGATGATATGGAGTATGATTGATTGTAAAACTAAGAAATATAATACTACCCCAAAATGTTTTTTGAGGCGTTAGAAGCAGAATCAGAAACTTTATTTCTTTAGACTTACAAAATAAGCACTTAGACAAATCAAATTGTATACTATGAACATAGTTATTGTTATCAAATAAGAAATAAAGTGTTATTGATATTCTCTTCACTTCAATTTTTTGTTAATCCATTGCGCCCCGCGCAGGAGTCGAAAAACTCTGGGACTTCCTTCGCACCTACAAGAAACATTGAAGTTTTATACATAACTTGTCAATTACTAGACTGTAATTTGTCTCTACATTGTATTAACAGACTCCTATTTCCCGCGGAGTCAAGGGCCTGGTGGAGGCTTACGCACTACTTCTATAATAGCGTAAATTTTTAAACTGTTTTTAAGTTTTTTAATCTGTATCGAATATCCAATAATAAGGACTTTGTGCTCTGAAAACTAGCAGTCATTCTAAGTTGAGGACGTTTTGCCGTCAGGGCATTTTATATTACAGACGATGTGCAACCAAGAATATCCGACACCCTTGAAGGCCTTAGAAAAGTATACTGCTACCTACTGTCTACATATATGTACATATATGTATTTAATAAAAAAATCATGATTATGTGTACTTAATATACAATATTTTTTTCAAACAATATACATAATATATATTTCACTTTATTCTCATTCTAACTGTACAAAATCTACGATGGAAGAACCGGTGACGAATTTACATATAAAAAATAATATTTTATTCAGCGGTGACTTTTTTACCCTAACCCTTCCAAAACCTCCGGATTCTAAATGATTTTGACATCTTTTAATTAGTACCTAAACTGTGACTAACTTAGGTAGACAATGGTTCAAGAAAGTCTTGTCTTCTATACATGGTGCCTACATTACTATGTTTAAAATTTATATAAAACTTTTGAAACTATCATGGTTATTTACAACACTAAAGTTAACGGGATATTTACCATGATTTGAGTTTTGAGTTCTCCAATATTTCGGCACAGTTACATGCGCCATGATCACGGAACAACTAAAGTCACTGCGAGTTAGTTTTTATTTGCAGATATATCGATCTACCCTCTTTCTTTGTCTTTTGCTACGAATATTAACACTACCAAACTCAAATCATGGTAAATATCCCGTTAACTTTAGTGTTGTAAAATTTATATGCCAAATGCTATATGATGTTTATTCGTATTTAAGTATATTTCTGTATTTCTCTTTTTTTGTAATATCATGTGTGTGGCTTTAAATAAATTCTTTATTTTTTTATTCTTATATCTCTTTAGTAAAGCATTAAATGGATGAAATAAGTACCTACTACTTTTGAAAATAGTATTTGCTAAGACTAATGTGAACTACAAATAAACAAAAACACTATCCAATCTCCAACAAAAAGACATTGTAAACTTTAATTAGCTATTTGGAGTAAAAATAATTCCTTTTAAAGTCGTACATTCCAATCTAAATTTTAATTAAACGGCAAAAGTCTAGCGCCACTGGAAATGTTTTAGCAACTATTTTCCCATTTTAAACTAGCATTGCAGTTTGAGTAATGATATTTATGTATGCATTTGAAATACAACATTTGGCAGGAAGAATGTGACGCATTTTTAACCGACTTCGAAAAAAGGAGGAGGTTCCATGTGCGGCTGTATGTATATTTTTCTTATGTATGTTCGTCGAATTCTGTTAGTGGACCGATTTTGAAAATTCTTTTGCTATCTAGCTAAATTTGCTATATTATGGTGCCGAGTTCATTAAATGTTTTTCCCGAGGAATCAGTATTAAATATTTTATCACGCAAAACTTAAAAAAGGAATGACAATATTAAGAAATGTTAAGTCAGTTTTTTCAAAACAATCATATAATACTTTAAAAGGTTGGTATTATTGCTAAAATTGTTAGTTAATTTCAAATTTTCTACACGACTATGGTTTGTCGATTTGAGTGTATGTATGCAGATAAAAACAAAATAGTTGATTAATTAAAAACTTAGTCTGGCCATAAATACTGTTACAATTAAAAATAAACAAAATATTACATTTGAATTTGGAATCTGTCATTTATATATGATTGTTCATTGAGTTTTCTCATTTTGGCGCCAATACATTGTACAATATTTTGCGATATTAAAATAGGGTGATAAAGAGAACCTAATCGCTGTGATTGCATTACACAAAGTAGGTATGGAGCCAACTGCAATTTTTAAAACTCCATACGCTTGGTATTAGTAAAATGTTTATGTACCTAGGTACAATGAGACCTCCTCTGTTTGTGACAGAAGAAGATCTGGCCGTCCACGTAGTGTTCGTAGGAAAAAGGTGGTCAAAGCAGTAAGGGAAATTCGAAGAAATCCTGTCCGAAAGCAAAAGATTTTATCTCGGGAGATGAAGATAGCACCTAGAACCATGTCACTTATTTTAAAAGATGACTTAAGACTTGCAGCCTATAAGAGACGTACTGGTCATTTATTAACTAATAATTTAAAAATGAATAGGGCGGTAAAATCCAAACAACTACTGAAGCGGTACGCAAAGGGAGGTCACAGAATTTTTTGTTTACGGATGAGAATTTTTTTACAATCGTGCAACATTTTAACAAACAAAATTACCTTTGTCTTGTGCTGTATATGTTTGTGAACCAAATAAACCATCTATCTGTCTATCTTTTACGATCCTAGGAAATGAAACATCACCTCATTTCTCTAAATCCGTCCAGCCCGAAAATATGATTAATTGGTCCAACTTTTCGGCCAAAAAACCATATTCCTCTGCAGTCGCACAAAAATAGTCTAAATAAATACTTACATAAAATCACGAATCAGAGCTATCCCAACTAAAACCAGGAAGGTACACAAAAGTTACAAAGAACAGGTACATCTGTAACTTGTTTTTGGGCTTCCGGGAATACCTGCTAATGCCCTGTTCACACTCGATGATATGACAAACGTCCTTAGTGCCACAGTGACTCACTGAATGACATTTAAGTAGTAGTCTTATTTACACGAGACTAACAAGTTATCTTACTGAGGACTATGGTCTCTCTATAGACCAGAGATAGTAAAATCGGGAACAAAAACGTACCTACACAATTTCAAATAACAGCCGCTCATTTCTTCCTGCTGGCTTTCTGTACAGGCGTATTCCAACAATCTCCTGTCATTTTTCCCCGCAAAGTGTTTTTTTTTTTGCTAGAATTGTATGAATGTAACACGGTAAGAGATGCTACAAATACAATAAGGTAAATACAAAAGCACTATTTTGTTATTATATGTATAACTAGTGGCCAATTGGCGTTCAGAATCAGAATCAATAACTTTATTTCTTTAGGCTTACAAAATAAGCACTTAGACAAGTCAAATTTTATACTATAAATAAAGTTATTATTATCAAATATGAAATAAGGTGTTATTGATTGGTTTAAAAGTGGATAGCGATCATATTGAGAAACTGTGTGAATTGACCAGCAATATTTATTTATTTAGATTAGTTCCAGCTAGACAAGACCCTTACAGTGTAAAACATCCACGTTTATATTCATTCATCGACCTCCCAATTCACCAGATTCGACCGAAATTGTACAGTGTAACAGTCCCCAAACTTTCCCTAGTCTCAGGAAATCCCTGACAAGGAACACGGTGGTAGGAACACAAGGGTCGCTTCCCGACTTCGCCCGCGGCTGATTTGATGACATAAACTTTGTCGGGTCGGAAGGCCTTCGATTTGATTTGTCTCAATTTATGGTAGGAAATGGTATAAGAATCAGGATGATGTTAGTTGACAGATCGTCTATTCATACACAGAACATGCATGATTTGCTGCTTCACATAGTTTTATTGACAACAGAAAATACAATAAATTTGCGAAAACATTAACATGAAAATATACTATAAATCTACATATTAGCCATACACGTCCACTGCTGGACATAGGCCTCCTCCATACACCACAAATAGCGGTCCATGAAACATAAAATTTTATAGGTGACATTAAATATTAAATAAATTAATAAAACAAGGCTTTTAATGATAAAAATACTCTGGGCATTTTTCATCCCTCATCTGATCCCAAAATAAGTAGTACCTACCTATGTTATAATTAGGTAACTAAACTTAGATACCTAACTAAAATTAGTACATAAACATTTACACTCCACAGTCAAGAAATATAAACATTTGTCCCGCGGTGGGAAACGACCCCACAACACTGCGTTGCAGGCGAACCTTTGCCCAATGCGGCACTGAGGTCTTCAGGCTCAAAGATCATACTAACCTACGCTGTCAGGCTTAGAGCAAGTAGGTATATTCAGAAATGCTTTTCAGTTCACAAAACTTGTTTTTTATTGATATCAAAGTTAGATAGATAGCAGTTCATTGATTGCACACACATAGAAAACCATTTACTAAAGAAATAAATACAAAAAAGTAACTTATAATTCTAGGACCCTACGATCCCTGAATTCACCTGCAAACAGTCATATTTCATAAATTAACTGTATCAAGGTATACACTGAAAATATCTGTTGCAACTTCAGTAATTGTAGTGATTTAAGCTGCTGTTCAGGGCATAGGAGGTAGCGAGCGCGATTTAACTGATAGCCGTACTGCTCGTACATCTAGCTAATAACAGTTCTTAAATTTTTGGGCAAAAGCTAATTAAACCGGTAAATAAAATAACAATCAAATAATATAAAGAAATTAAACTAGTATTTACAATTGAAACAATTGAGCTAACTGCAGACTGTTGCAAACAATCTACAGATAGCTCAACTGGTCCATATCAATACCAGTCAGAAGCGTCCCCAAGACGCTGGCTGCATTGCCCCGCTGTATGGCAATGCTAATGCGCTGCGCCAGATACTCACCAGCTCTCGGGTCACGCTACATGCTAATTAAACGGCGGTGAAAAATATGCGAACAAACAAACAATAGACAATTAAGACCTGGTGACTTACTAGGAAACGAAAACCGAAGTTTCTGATTCGTTTTCGTGCAAAACCTACTCTTATGTCACTAACACAAGATAGCATTTGCACGAAAACGAAACAGGTTCGAAAAAGGTTACGCGTCCACTGGATCGGAGCGTACGGAGCGTGAGGATTTGTTACTTTGTATTGATTTCTATGGAACAGCACTGTATCGGCATATCTGCCGTTAAAGGAGACGGTATTTCTGCCAAAGACGTCATTCGCAACTATTTTGTTCACAAAGAATTAAAATTCTCATAATGCGTTTCATACGAGTACGTACCAAACGTGGGACTAGTCTGTTCCTAGCTTCATTCTATCGTTTTGACCATCATTTTGAAGGACAGAGAAAACTGTAGGAAGGCTTTTGAATTGGGTGGGATGCAAGCTTAAAAATTAAAATCTTGCCATTTATTTATTATTTATTTATTTAATGCCATGCTATTGCTATGGCTATCTTGCCATGCTATTGCTGGTCAAAGCTTCTCTGCCTTATCACTTTCATTTGCTCTAGGAACTCTAGCGTCACAAGTGAATTAAAGTTTGACACTTGAGCGTTTTAAGTTAAAACGTGCCAACCAACACAAATAAATTTACTATCCACGTTCTGTATCTTGAAAGTTCTTTGGGTTTTGACGTGGACCACACCTTAGAATTTAGGTATTTCAGTAGCAAAACTAACTAAGTCCAGACTTCCCTTTGTTGTGTGGTAGGAAACTACATTGTAGGCCTTAAGTTCGAATCCAGGTCGTGAGTTAACATTGTATGACAACTTTATCGTGCCGAGTACACCTACAAATATTATACCAGGGTACAGAATAACTATAAAGTTACACATGTGATCCACTGAATCAGAGCGTACGCAGCATACGTAGCTTTGGTATGTACAATATGTGGATATGGTACGTTTACTGCTTTCGAAGTTGGCATCGGCAACGTAGGTAATTTCAAAGCGTTCGAGTTTACCGAAGACGTCATTCGCAACAATATCCTCGTAGTGTCAAGTATGTTGTTGCGAGTGACGTCATCCGAAACAATATTTTTGGATATCGTTGCGAATGACGTCATCTGCAGATATACCTCCGGTGTCGGCAGGTATGCCGATCTAGAGCTGTTTCATATAAATCAAAACAAAGTGACAAATGCACGACCCGTACGCGCCGATCCAGTGGACACCCCTGATAGGATAGGCAAATGCTATCTTGTGTTAGTGACACAAGAGTAGATTCTGCACGAAAACGAATAAGAAACTTCGGTTTTTGTTTTCCTAGTAGGCCCCCAGGTCTAACTGTGTATTGTTCGTTTGCTCGCATGGTTTTCCCCGCAGATTTACTAGCTTTTGACTCAAAACCTAAAAAAAATTTTTCAGCTAGATGTAGTGGTACGCCTATAAACGAGCTAGCATCCGACCGTGGCTTCTCTCACGCTCACACAGTACTTACCGAAAAATGTACCTATTCTACCTACGAAAAAGGTTTATGTATTTATTTTACAAGTGGACTTATAGACTTAAAGAAAGGTTAAAACATTTTAATTTCAAACTGGACCAGACAGGTCAAGTCATGGGTTAATAGCGCTGACCTTGATGCGCAGAAGTAAATTTTTATATTTTTACACAGTTTTACACCTGCGCAGAACCGAAAGCGAAAGTGGAGGGGACTTTCGCCGAGCGATATTAAACGGTGACGAGAGGTGTACTTACAATTACTAAGGGTTTCCATTCTTCAAGTCCAACTTAGGAAAACTTTCAAACTAATTCAGTCTGAAAATCAATTTCAACTGTAATATCGAACAGAAAACCTGTAATAAAACCTAGAATTCTCCCCCCCGTACCCTTCAATGCGTCTAATCCGATTTCCCGCCAATATTAAATCTGAAAGAATCTTTCATTGGAAACTGAAAAGCGTCAAAGTGCAAATAAATAATTCTCCGCTGAAGCGGGAAAGGACATTGGAATCCTTTCTTGACGTCACGCGTCTCGGAGGGATGGTTGTATGCAAATCCTACTAATATTATAATACTAAAGTTTGTAAGGATGTATGTATGGATATTTGTTACTCTTTCACGCAAAACTACTGAACCGATTAGGCTGAAATTTGGTATGGGTATAGTTTGGAACCTGGAATAACATTTAAAATATTTTGTATCCCGATAAAACGCTGGCGAAGGCGCGGACAGCATCTAGTGGAGATAAAAAATATTACATTCAGATAGGCATAAGTAGGTGTTAGTTTTTACCAAAAATCTTCTCGAAGCTAAAGTTTCACCATTCTCCTACTTTTGTTCTCGTTGTCATCCAACGTAGTCGTGGACCGTAGTGTCAGCATTTTGGACGCTTTCTTCGCTTACATTTACTTCTGAAGATTTAGTTTAAAATCTTCTTTAAGCTTTTTGTGACTTAAGTATCAAAAACCTTATTTTCCAGTCATTTATTGTTAAATAATTCTCATGGTATGCATATTTATCGTACAAAATAAATAGAAAAAGGAAAAACCTTTGCCCTGCGCTGAGACTACACCAACAGCTACTAATAAAAACTAAAAATATTTATTCTTGTCTCCATCTCACAAAATCCCATCCACCGTCCACACCCGAACAAAGTCTGAGCGCGACCTCTCCGGACCGAAGTTCTTTACTTAAAGTTAAGTTAAGTAGAGAGTTTAGTAACTTATTGTGATTGAAAAAAGCATTCCGTTGACAGAGGGCCTTTTAGAGCTTTATCGTGTCGTTTTAGTTCAGGGCTATTTCATGAAAATAACTCGCGAAGAACGCTTTTTTTTGTTCAGTATAATAAATTGCTTACTTGCTCTTACTTGGGTATATGCCGATTGATAAAAACTTTCGTCTTGTTCTCTCGTTTTGTTAAAATACGTTGTACTATTCTATAATACTTTCCTATCTAAAACGGTGTCAATTTTTTTTATTTAATTTTATAATTATATTAATTTAATAATGTTGGACAATGCACACAACATCCCTAGCCCTAATCTAAGCAGAGCTTGTGTTATGGGTACAAGATGACTGATATACTTAATACAATATATTTCATAGATATTTTTTATCATACAGAGAAATTATCCAGAACACCCGAAACAAATATTTCCAGATCGTAAAAACATTGGTCCCAAGGCGGGAATCGAACCGGCAAACTTCTGCTTCGCAGACGGACCTTCGCCACATCGGTCGTCGTCAATCAAAACTTATCAGATTAACTTTGATCTGCATTTACAAAAAGCCTCCTTTCGGTTTAGTTTGTACGCCTAAGTATTTTTAGTCATCTTGTAGACATTTATCATCATCATATCAGCCCATACACGTCCACTGCTGGACATAGGCCTGCCCCATACGACGTCACAAATAGCGGTCCTGAGCCGCCTCCATCCATCGACTCCCTGCGACCGCTACGATGTCGTCGGTCCATCGAGTGGATGGTCTCCCATGTGGGGATTTGCCATATTCACCAAGCTTCGTAGGCGGATTGGTGATCGCAGTGTTGGTGTTGAAAAATACTCAGAAGGAAGCTGCTGCCCTTCCTCTGGACCTCAGGTTCCCTTAGTCGGCTCCTACGACATCAACGGATTGAGTTGGAGGTGTCGTGTCGATATTCGTACGCCGCGGCCCCACGGCTAGACGAATGTAGACATTCACAGAAATCTAAATAATAAGGTACTAGATTTCTGTAGTTACATTAGTACTAGGAAATGTTAAAAATGCAACATATTATATATACCCAAAGGTGGGTAAGTCATGTCTGTCTGTTTTTCTTTGTACAATCCCGTATGGTGTAGGTATCCTATGTGTAAACTTTCTATGAATAATATAAAATAACCAGGGCCCGTACTCGCAAAAACGAAATCGAAGTTTTCGATTCGTTTTCGTGGAAACTGTTATCTTATGCTAGCGACATAAGAGTTGGTTTTGCTCGAAAACGAATCGGAAACGTCGTTATTCTTTTTCCGAGTAGGCCCCCAGAATTAACGATATCAACAACATACGTGTAACATACGGTGGAAATAAATAAAATACAATCAATACGGACCGGCGTTACGTGGCGTAACGTGTTACATAGCGAGCGTTCGTGCACTCAGTACGGGGAAAGAAGGAGCTCGCAACGTGCAACGAGACGGATCTTAGCACACGTACGTAACGAATCATGCTCGCTGCCAAGAGGATATTACGTCTCGTAACACCGATCAAGATTCAAGATTTTATTGGTAAATAATAAATTTACTCGTCAAATAGTACAACATACTTAAAGCCCGGCTACACGCTCAAATATTTGTACATGCATGATTGCACAAACCAGTTTGCGCAATGTGTACAATACATAATATTCTTAACAAAAACATACTTAATGATAATGATATATTTATTGCATTATATTTAACATAACATACATATTACTATTTTATAATTAAATTTCTTGATTATTATCTTCGCTTCAATTAAATAAATGTTAAATTATATCCAAAATTATTTCACTGATTAATATATTCCTATCTACTGTGAAGACATAAAGTTTATTTGGTATTGCATTCTCAGTTCAGGTAACTTAGGAATTCACTGAAGCTGTAGAACACCTTCTCCAGCAGCCATGTCTTAAGACGGTGCTTAAATATGCGGGAGGAAGCGACATCTCTTATTTTTTCAGGTAATCGGTTGTATACTGCGAGCGCGTTAGTACCCGGCACCAAAGACGCCTAATAATCTCATAATAGAATAGAAAATTATTTATATCTAAACACACTTTAAATTTCTACAAAACAAACATGATCCAATATCAACGCATTTCATTTTGACCCATGCCACTGATATCTTGACCGATCTATAAATAGGGCAGATGTAAATCTCTACGTTAGAAGTAGCTCTTGTATTAAATAGCCATCTCTCTTCGGGGGCCCTCTGCGAGGCCCCTTCTCACTCGGGGGCCCTTCACCGAATTAGGTTAAACTGGATTTATAGCCAAATTAATCGCTCACGGACCATCGGTACTGCGCGGAGTGAACAGCTGGGGTAGTCAGTGATTTGTTGAGGAATTGTTGAGAACTGCGATAGTATCTGAAAATGGATTCTGCTCTCTTATTCATTCAATTAGTTCTTTTATCCGGGAGGGCTATAATTTTTGTGCGTTTATAGGCATCCTGTGGGCATCTGGGGCTAGGGGCTTATTCGTTCTCGCGACCAAACACCGCGACATCTTTGGTTTAAACCGGGTCAAACGGTTCCGATTAATAAGAACTTTTAACATTTACGATTTGTTAGTATAAATAAATTAACGATTTTATCGGGTATTTGTTGCGTGTCGCGCGTACCTTTTTTATTCTTAGCTGTAACTTCGAGTATTTCCAGTCGTCCCGTGACCACGATCATTGCAATGCGATGGAAACGTAGGGGAAATTTAAAGGAAAGGTACGCGATAGAGAAACTGTGGGTTGAAATAACAATACACTAACCCCCTTATTCATAATAGTCTGCTAACTTAAAGCATTGCTAATTCTCACTCTGTCTTCTTCTATTGACGTAAGTCAGAGTGAGAAATAACACTGCTTAGCAGCTGCTTTAAGTTAGCAAACCAATATGAATAAGGGGGTAAA
This sequence comes from Eupithecia insigniata, assembly GCA_947859395.1. Lineage (NCBI taxonomy): Eukaryota > Metazoa > Arthropoda > Insecta > Lepidoptera > Geometridae > Eupithecia > Eupithecia insigniata. The sequence continues at coordinate 714,633 of OX402019.1, forward strand.
TCTTTAATTGATAATTAATCAAAATACTCGTCTGATTGTTGTTTATATAACTAAATATTTATAGTGAGGTGTTTCTAAAAAGTATATGAAATTCTAAAGTAGAGACAAACAAGTTAAAAAGTAGGGTCTACGTTTTATGTTTTTTTTTCTTTTAATTACGTAATATTTATAAGCCCAGCAAAGGAATCTAATATTCTTTCTGAACCTGGAACAGCGTTAAAATGAAATGGCTAATTGAGTAATTGTCTGAATTTATTTTGGTTCAAGTTGATTCGAGTCAAAGCATAGACGGCGACCATTATTGTGGAGGATAACGGGAATAATTGAAAGGTCAAGCAGAAACGCAGCAACGCATTTCCGTCAAAACTCTAATCATTCTAAGTGGCTAGTATACTCATACAAAACAAAACGCTAAAGTTTTCGTTTACTACCGTACCTAAACTTGTACTTACTGCAAATGCTACAAACTACTCAAAATCATTCAAAAACTATTATTGAGTTTGTTAAAAAGCGATTGAATCGCCTTCATACGAAAAGTATGGTATCTAATCCAGCGGGGGTGTTGCAAGTCGAAAACTTTTATAGTTTTTGTAAAGTATACAAATTTCATCCTAAGGTCTCTGAGGACCAGCCATCACCTCTTTAAGCTATCCAATCGCACTAATACTGAAATGTGGTTGGGTGATAATTCGCCACAGCTTACCGTAATGAAGTGTCTGCGAATGTACCGCAGTTAGTTTACCTATCAATCAGTCGGTCAATGTAAAAATTATTTAGTTTTTACATTGACCAAGTTTAAGTACATATTTATTTTGCAATCCTAATACATACAGTGATAGTGATATTTAAGGTCTTAATGTTTTCACTTTGGGGCTAGGTATTGGACGCCCCGTTAGGGCGCCATGCAACTTGAGAGGTAGCTAATTTTAAGTATCACAAATAAATAATTTAGTTGAATACCGATGTTGCATCCAAAGATGTTACACACCGGCGTTACGGGGCGTAATGTAACGTGTTACACAGCAAGCGACCATGCAGTCAGTACGAGGACAGAAGGACGCTCGCAAGCCGTGTGCTAAAATCCGTCTCATTGCTTGTTGCGAGCGTCCTTCTGTCCTCGTACTGACGTATCATGCTCGCTGTGTATCCGTTACGTTGCGTAAAATTTGTGTGGACCATAATAGGCCTCATAAATAAATTTGTTACTTATCTTACATAGTTTTTAGTGGCCATGTTTTTCTCAGTTTTATTATGTAGATATTTTTGTAAGTTTTGTAAGAAATAAATATATATTCTCTCTATTTTAGTTAACTATCTAAGTTATTGCCCCTCAGCGAGCTATGGAGAGAGTCTATGGAGATTATGGAGAACTATGGAGATCTCTACGTGATAGAATCCGGGATTTTGAAATCCTTAGTAGAAACAAAGTTCTCGACGTAATCGAAGCTCTCAGAATTAGTAAGCTGAAGTGGCGGTTGGCAGGTCATATAGCTCGCGTAACCAATAATGATAACCGTTGAAGTAAAGGTTCTCGAGTGGCGACCGCGTTGCAACGTGAAACTAATATTTCTCTAAATTTGTATCCGAATTATACCTATCATCATCATCATCATATCAGCCCATAAACGTTCACTGCTGGACATAGGCCTGCCCCATACGACGCCACAAATTGCGGTCCTGAATTGTACCTATAGCAAAATATTAATCTTTATCCTATTTTTCTATTTTGCAAAAGACCGTCTATATACGTCCATTATACATGCCTTTAATCTAGGAAGGACCCTATTAATTCCAAAATCTGGGGCACGCAAACTATTAAGAGGTCTCTAAAAGGTCTAAAAAGGAATTTAACCCTAAACGCGAGATTTTCATCAAATTAACGGGAATTAAGGGCAGTACCTCTGCGGATTAGAAATAATTCATTTGGGCCCTTCCGGGGTCAGATTTGGATACATTTTTTAGCTTACATGATGGGTATTTTAATGTCTGGTTGATGTTTTCATCCACCGTTCAGGATCACCACCATGGAATGAGGGCTTTTCAATGCAATATTTAAAAAAATACGCTTTTTATTTTGACACTAGATGGCGCTGCACAAAAGTCAAGAGTAAAGGTCAAATTGTCATAAAATAAATAAAAAAACGTGTGCCACTAAAAATATTTTTTGGCAGATTTTTGAGACTGAGTTTCATACAGCGCCCATCTATCTATATTTTAGTCTATGGCAAGCACTTTTTTTAAAGTTGGCATTGAAAACCCCTCACTGCTGTCGAGGGCGACAGTTAGGTGTGACTTTTTTCTACAAGCTAGCGATAACGTCAATGTCACGAGACATTGTTTCTCCGTAGAGAAAATAAGAAAGATTGAATAGGTGTCTTCTGGACCTTCGTGATACAACTACATCGTCGTCAGCCATATCGTCACTTGCTATCAGGTGAGATTGCAGTGTGAAATTAAGGTATATTGATTGTAAAAAAATATCCCTTAGTTTGCGTAACTTATGAGCGAAACTGAATGCTGCGTAAATTACGCAGGTTTGCCTCGGCCTTTCTGAATGTTAATTTTGTCCGCCCTACATGATATTTCCATCGTAGGCTGTAAAAAAGTCGCACCCGCTTGCGACTTTAAAGACACAGATTTAAAACATTTTGTTCCGAAGCGGGAATCAAACTAATTTTACCGCGCCTCAAGTTGAATATTTTAAAATTTATCGCCGAAACCTTTTCAATTTCCAAAAAGTTGGCAAGTGGATACCTAGCTTGCATAAATTGAAGTTTCTGAACAGATGTCCGGTGGGCAAGCTTAGGGGGGTAGGTAGGGAAACAGGGGGATACATGGGTAGATGGAAAGGTAGGTAGGTAAGGACAGGTATCATGGACTGGTAGGACAGATGAGTACAAACTTGAGTCCCAGTGCCAGTGCTGTTGCCTCTCAGAGTGCCTCGCGAAGTCTTCGTTGTGGGAATTTGTCGGAGGGCGGGCGGTGCACGCAAACTGCATAATGTTGTGTGTTGCATCTTATCAATTATCAAGTACGTTTTGCGCGGAATTGTTACTAGACATTATTTATTATCATCCTAATAATATTTTGATTTGATCAAAACAGAAATCATTTCACTAGATCCATAATTTAAAATAACTAGAACATCCCTGATAAAAGTTAATTGAATATCGTGTTCTACTTTCATCATAATTAACCCAAAACAAAAACCTCTATACTAAACCTAACAAAAGCTACACATAAAACCCTTGCCACTTCTCTCGGCTCCTCTAATCTTGTGCTAGGTACCTACCTTAAGGTCCAGCCCACCTGTCCGGTCTTCATGAAATATTTATAAAAACGTATTAACGGTTACTTTTCGCGGAAAAGAGATTCCTCTGTTTATCCACACCTGTGGTGATGAAAAACATTGTGGGTAAACTTTATGACAGGTTGTTACGAAAGTTTTTGGTTCATTGGGTTCTTTTGGGTTTGTCAACTGTAAGTTTCTGACCGCGGCTTTGCACACTTTGTTTATATGAAAACATTAAAAGGACATGGGAACTGATTTATGGGATAATAAGTCTTCACGTCAACAACTAAAGAACGGATAACTGAAATTTTGCATACTTTGTAGTTTCAGACCTGCATTAACATTATGTAGGCTATTTTTTCCATCCCAGAAAGCACGCAAAAGTTTAAGCATTGAAAGATCATTGCTGTGTTCTGCCATAACTAATCAAAACCGGTAAAATAAAAACCCAACTCATGGTTTAACCTACATATATTCAGAATTTCAAAAAATATTCTTTATTTTCCGTAAATACAATAAATGTACACTTATAAAATGTCAAATTCTTAAAAAAAACACTAACATGGAAACATAGAGTAAAAACTCGCTGCTATCTCAGCAGAGGGATAGTGTCATTCAACAATTTCACAATTTGTGTAGCCAAAACCGATCTATGTGTGTTTTGACAGCACGTAAATACAGTGCTTTCACTCATACATTCGTATGATTGAATGTTGCAAGTGAATGGCATTTTCCCTAATAATTTGGGTAATTTCCTTATTTAAACTAACAGGTGTGTGATAATTCAATAATGTTATTAAACAAAATTAAAAAAGAATAAATTAGATCAAAAGCGCTCTTGCGGCCACAAATTATGTCATAGTATTTTATTTCCGCATTTTTATTTTTTATTTTATTATTTTATTTATTGATACCAATTTTCAATTTGAGTTCAGTACATCATCCGGCGGGCCTTTGTCACCGCTAACGTTCCAGCTATTCTCGAACCGAATGGTCTGTTGCGTGACGATGGTAAGAGGCCCGATGGCATGACTTTAGTCCCTTGGGAGCTGTGGAGGCCTATTGTGTGGGACGCTACATGTGTCGACACACTTGCGCCTTCCCATCTTTCAAGGACATCCGTGAGGACTGGTTCGGCGGCAGATTTGGCCGAGGATCTCAAGAGGCGCAAATATGCAGGTCTCGACAGAGCCTACGCATTTGCTCCCCTTGGAGTCGAGACCCTAGGTCCGTGGGGTATCGATCTCTCCGGGTTTTTCAAAAAATTCTCTGAGCGCCTGGTCGAAGCGACGCGTGACCCGAGAGCTGGTGAGTATCTGGCGCAGCGCATTAGCATTGCCATACAGCGGGGCAATGCAGCCAGCGTCTGGTATTGATATGGACCAGTTGAGCTATCTGTAGATTGTTTGCAACAGTCTGCAGTTAGCTCAATTGTTTCAATTGTAAATACTAGTTTAATTTCTTTATATTATTTGATTGTTATTTTCTTTGGTCAATAAAATTTGAGTTTATATTTGAATATTCTCAGAATATCGTTGTGATTTTGAAGATTCTTAAACGACGATTTTCCCTTGTAGATGTAAATAAAGCAATATGTATTGCTTTATTTACATATATAGTTCGCCCCAACACGTATGTTCATGGATGTACCTCGTTTGTGTCAACTGCTATTCTGAGCCTTATAATTCTATGCATGGAAATAAAGTGAGTGTATTTTGATTTCGGTCGCTTCGGTATGTAGACTAAAGTAAGAAAGCGACGAAGAAACATTTAGCCTGTTAGATGTTATTTTTCGATTAGGGTCAAAATCCCTCCCAAGCTTTTTATCTTCTAGCTAGATAGTCAGATATTTTGTAGTAAGCCTTTTTACAAAGGATATGTTTGACAATTTGTTTGAATTTATTTATTGAAAATTTTTGCAGCTGCCATGCAAAAATTTTCAATAAATAAATTCTAACAAATTGTCAAACAACCATACCCATTAAAGGTACAACATATGTATGTACATACATACGTTATGGTGTCATACTATGGCGCACCTTTCAGCCCTTACAAAGGAGCCCCTTAGTCCAGCTATACTATTACATTATCTGTGGTCCAACCCCTAATGTGCCCTTACTGTATTACGGTGAAAAATGAAAGAGTATCTGGTAACACCAGGGGGTTCATGTCACAGATAGGGGTTTCTAGAACGGGTATTATTGAAGTTTTTTCTGTAAATTGAATTTATGAAATATAATATATGGTACATCGTGGCGACCATAGAAAAATGTATAAAATCTTGGATATTTCACAGACAACATTCAGAGTTAATAAAAAAGCTTCATGTGCTCAAAACTCCATCCGATTCGTTCAGATTTGGGGTTGACTTAGCTCAAAAAACTCAGAACTTCATAACTTTTCACCATAGAGTAGATATTCGTTGAAATGATAAACCGCGAAACCCCAATTAGCACTAGAAATGAGAATTGAATCAATTATGCTAACTGTAGAATGTTGTTAACAATGTAGAGGTAGCTCAACCAACAATTGAATAACCTGATCAATAGATATTGAAGATAGTAATAAGAACCTCTCTGACTTTTCGTGAGACGCTGAGACTAGGCAACGTCTCACATGAGACGTTAGGAATACTATTCATGAGACGTTGAGACTGAGCACGTCTCACGTGTGACGTTGGGAATAACCCAACAAACTTTTGATAATTTACGAGGAATAGATCCAGCAACCTTCGGGGTCTAAGACTGCTCCCATTTTGCCACAACCGCGTATTGAAGCACCTAAACACAATTTAAATCTTTGACGTAACCCCTTTTCACAAACTGAATTAATGGCATTATTTAGGTACTCTCCACTCTTTCAGAACTAGAAATCAATATTTTAACAAAAACAAAATTAACATTATGCGGCAAATAAACCTAAACTTACAACCTCCAATTTATCCACATACATGTTCGAAAACCTAATTAATTCTCGCACGCTGCGGGAATTAATTAGAGAGCCATCTATTGGCCGTATATCTTTGTAAATGGTAGTTTTCGGCTAATAGGTACCTATCAATCTCACCTCTTTGCCCGTGGTTTGAAAATGAGAAGCGTGTTGGCACTTTGGGTTTGTGTATAGTGAGGGGAATATTGCTTCTACACGTGTTTTAGGTGTAGGTAAACTATAATAACGCCGCCGCATAATACATTCCTACAATGTAGATTTTGTAGATATTGACATATTCGCGAGTAGTACAGGAAAGTTTAAGTCTCTAGCCCTAAAAGTCATGTCCTCAGTTTACCTTTATTTATGCATGATTTGGTTTTCATTATTGTTTTATTGTTATAAATTTGTCTAAGTATCTAATTAAGTTTAGTATTATATAAATAAGTTGTATTATAGTGTCAGCAACCTGTAGCGATAAGTATTGTTAAGCTCGTTATCATTATGAGTATAACGTAGTGAGCTATATTTTTATAAAATGTATTAAGTAACTCTTAAACTTAATTTTAATTCACCTACTTTTTTATATTCCTTGCTCTATTTTTAAGTTTTTTAATTTTTGTTTCACTGCGCGCGCACTCTATGGAAAATGTAGTGTACGCAAAAAATTGTAATATGTATTAGAATAATTACCTCTTCGATTGTATTAGTCATAGTTACAATATGTATGATGGATACATAAATAAAAAAAAATTAAAATATATGATTTTAAAATAAATGAATGATGATGATGATGATGATGACCCAACTCACTTACTTTTGTGTATAACCTGTGTTAATTAACTTAAGGCGCATAGTGATGTGACACTAGCGCCACTCTTTATTTTTTCTTGTATTATCGTTATGGAAAACAATTAACAAAAGTCCACGATGCCAATGGATAATACCTACTCTTAGTATAAGCTATTTTTTAATAACACTGTAATAGTGTTGTTTTATTACGATTAAACATAAAATGGGTTTTTAACTTTGGTGGCCACCAAACGCAATAAATCATTTTCTGCTAATACTTAATGAAACAAAACTTTTATAGAGGTATCGAAAATAGTTTATACCGGGTATTATCCATTGGCGTCGAGAACTTTTGGTAAGTACAGACAGAAGCATTAATTGGTAACCCCCTCACAGAATATGTCATAGTGTCATTCAGTAGCACGCAGGTTCAAACCCTTGAACATAAAAATATTGAGTTTAATTTACATTATTGTTATGTTTTTTCATCGGTGAAAATAACTATATTATTGTGCCCGTCAAAGTCTAGAAACTCTTCAGCAAAGCGCATGCGGTGGAGTTCAGATAGTTCTATTTATTTTTTTGCTGCTCGATAATTGTGTATATCAGCTGCGTGCAAATGTCTTCTAACTGTCGATGTTGATATTGAATATCGTTGAGCAGTTGAACCAGTGGGTGCAAATGGCGTACTAGTATGAATGTCGACAATAACATTGTGGCGGCTACACTGATTTGTGTTTTTCTGCCAATTTTTCTTACATTCACATCCCCTTCGGATTAATATCTACGCACCCACAGGCGCACGGTTTTAATCTGTAAGATAACAAATCAATACTTAGGTATTTACTTATATATAAAGAAGTTAAAGATAACAAGGTTTTACTAAAATGGTAGGTATTTGCTTCGTTATTATTATGACACCAAGTATAATAAGCAGATAACTTACCGTAATTCCAAGCTGACGAGCAATCTCCTTATTACTCATCTGCTGTTCGAAAAGAACCGCGATCTTGGTTCTCACAAAATTACTTACTTATATGCACCATTTCCTTCAATATTCTTCAATTCTTTTAGAATTAAAACAAGTAGGTAAGTCAAGACTCGAATCGAGAATGGCCAGTAACCTTTTCTTTGTTCACCAAGATTATATTCAGATCTACCCGCAAAAACTTCTTTTTTTTCTTATCCCGTGTAAAGAGATACACCGTACAGAAAATCCACTGTCGAACACTAATAACATAAAATTTCAATGCTTTGTTAACTAGTTCATTGGTTTAGTTGGTTGGTGCATTCGTTACTTGTTATTTGAGCAATTGGATGCCTGGTTCGATTCCCACTTGGTGATACAATTTTTGTTTCTTAGAATTTGAGTAAAAGATTTGTAAATCGTGCAGTGATATGCAATGTAAACTTTAGCTATTTGGAGGGTTACCAATTAATGCTTCTGTCTGTACCTATTTCTTTTCCATAACGATAATACAAAGAAAAAATCAAGAGTGGCGGTAGTGTCACATCACTATGAGCCTTCCATTCATTGCCGCCAACGCAACGTTTGAGTTCTATCAAACAGCAATAAAAAATCGGTCAAACATGTGCGCGTCAAAAACGCAGAATGCGGGACGCGAAACGAAAGCATTTACAATATATTAGATTTGCTTACGATTGTACATTATTACTAAATATTAAAATAAATAAAAAATATTAAAAGAAATAAATTATCAAGCTGAGTTTTATAGCAAAAGACGCGCGGGCCAAAAAGCAAATAAAAACATCAAATTATTTTAAATTCCACATTAGAGCCGTACGATTCAAATTATTTCGGTCCGAAAAGTCCGAAGTAATTCACTTCGGAAAAAAATTCGAGTAATCAATCACAATTATTATACTTACTTAAATATTTACTAAACAATGTGATTTCTGTGTCCACAGCACAAACCATAACGCCGGACAAGCAGACGGTTCTCCACGTATTGTCTCTCACAGTCACTCGCGAGGAGATTGGGGGAGAGCTGCGCTGTGCCGTGTCTTCGGAGGCACTGGATGAACCGATTGTGAGGAGTGTGAAGCTTGATGTGCATGGTAAGTGGAGCTTTATGTTCTAGAGTTTATGACTCTGAATGCAACAGCAAGGTTTAACTATGGACTTCTCTCATTCAACTCTACATTAAACAAAATAATTTATTCAAAAATAAATAAAAATTACATTATATCCAATGAGAAGGATCAGCTACATATTATGTTATATCAACTTTTTGTGGAGCAACATTAAGCTGAGCCCCGCCTCAGCTATTGGTTCACTGGGCACTTATTTTTTACAAAATACATAATACACTTAAAACTAAGAGAAACATGGACTCAATAACGATGTAAGTTAAGTAGTAACAAATTGGGTTTGCATCAGCATGAGTTGGTTGACTAGCAACCAACGCTGGTCTTCCGTCAGAGCCACTTGTTACGAGTAGAAATAGAAATAGAAACGTTTATTTGTAACTCATACAATTTAAATAAATTAACATAGAAAAGAAAACAGTTTGCTAGAGTCACAAAACGGTCCCGTATCAGCATGGGTTAGTCGTATCTGCGTACAACCAACGCTGGTCGACCGACAGAGCCGTTTTGTACATCAAGTCAGGCCTGGTTAGATTGTCTAAGAATCTAAGAGTCACACACATCACATCCTATAAACGTTGGATTGCTGTATCAATCCACTGCTGAACTAAGGAATGTGTTACATAGAAACTATGCACCTAATCTGCAACCGTGGATTGCAGCACTGCACTTTGACTGTTGTTTGTACGTTACAACACGGTCGACTCTGCCGACTCAGCAATGACGTCTTTCCCTCAACGTGACCTGCCGACGAACGCGATCACGTCATTCTATACTTGGTACTTGCATCGACCGCGCGTAGCTTCTTAGTTTTAACTTAGAATAATTTTGATTGTAAAAGTTTAAACTTTAATAAATAGTTTAAAGTTTTTGGTTTTTTTTAAAACCGTCGTCTGTGACCTCCGTAATTAATGAATGAATGATTATTATATGTAACTCAACAAAAACAATTAACACTAACTGAAAGGCCTCCTTGGATAAGTATTTCATAACATTAGGGGATAGGTAACGCCTCAATCCCGACGCTTGGCATGCGGGTTGGTATACTTGTTATCCTAGTTTGGTGGTGGATATGTTCTGCAACAGGCGCTGCTGTTTACTTATTTTCTAGAAAAACTCTATATGTAGAAGAGAAGATAAAACTGAAATTTTATGTCAGTGAATCCTAAATTAGGTACGTTTAATCTACAAAAACAGTCACGAATTCCCGCCATTTATCCCGGTTAGCGGACAGTAACTTAGAATTAATTCACGTCGTCGTCTGCTTCTATGGAAATTAACAATTCTATACTTACCTGACGTGACGACGATGTGAGCGGCGAGCGATGTTCCGTCTGCGACGCTGAAGGTTGCGGGTTTGGGACAAATGTTTGTACGATCTGCAAATATTTGTTCCAGGAGTTCTGGCTATTTTCTATGTACTTTTATATAACAAATATCTATCCATGTAATATATTATAGTATAATGTATTATATGTACATTATACTATAATATATTATATTATAGTATAATGTACATATAATATATATATATCATAATTATTCATAAGCAGTCATCTAGGACCCATAACAGAAGCTCTACTTAACTTGGGGCTAGATGATGCTATGATGATGATGATGCATTATATTTATTTATACTTTTATTTATCTATGAAAGTTTCTTGAGAGTAAACCTTGTTAGTAAAACGTAAAATACTCTGCAAACGTAGTGTAGAGTGGGCACTCTACACTACGTTTGTAGAGTATGCCCTGGCCACAGGGCTGTGGCCAGGGGTCCAATTCTGCTGAACAATCACTTTATTACGACAGTGGTATCGGCGAAGAGTTATCACATTTATCACGTAAAATCTTTAGATGATATTTGCACGGAGAATATAGTTTAAACCAAAAATTTAAGACGATTTTTCACTGGGAATCGAATCCACAACCTTCGTCTCGAGCGTTCCTTTGCCAATTCTCTTCCATTCCAAAAATATTTCTTAATCTAACAAATAAAATTCTCGTCAGCGCGAATTAAAATCAACTCACACTATCTTCTACATTTTTCTTCGGAAATTCCTCGCAAATATAAATTTTCATTAAGTCTCAGATAGGGGAGTAATTAATGGAGCTAATTATACTACTGCTCTAGATAACCGTGGAGGAAAACGGTCAAGAGAGAGTAGGAAAAATTTAGAGGGTACTGTAGGTTTTTAATCCTCGACGCAAAAACGGCGTGACATCTGTCTCTGTCATAAAAGCTCTCAAAGCAATGACACGTTTCATTATTTTCTTGCTCTTTTCCTACTTAGGTGAGCAATGAAACGATTATGGTTTAGTTTTTAATTCGTAAAACTATTGCATAGGTACATACACACATAGGTTATAATATTTCAGCTCGCACTTATTTGATGTTCAATTGGGAAATTACAGGAGAAAAGCAAAAGTTGTTACATAGAATATAAAAAACCATTCGCAGAAAATTGTCTAAAATTTACAAGTGTCTTAGAGACAATTAGGACTCATGTTCAAACGTTATTTTTCAAGTACAAAAGATCGCACATAACTCAATTGAGACTAAAATATCCAAGCAGAAAACCGTTAGCCATTGTAATGTACGGAACCCTAAACTTTTCTAGCCTTCATTAGCTTACGTAAGGGTTTTCATTACTTACACGGGCCCCTAATACTCCCACTCGAATAGCTCTCTTGATAGTAAGCAGAAATTAGGAATATACGGTTTTTACCTTTATTTTAACTAATAGATACATTATGTTAGATTCTAAAAAAAAAATGAAAGTATCTAAGATTGAGTTTATTCATAACAAGCTTCATCCCGTGGCTTCACACACAATTGTACAAAATACAAAGTATCCTATAAGTTATTTCAGTATGCCAAGGGACTGTCTAGGGCAGAATAGAAAAAAAATACATCGCATCATTGCGTAAATTATTAGGTTACATTAAAAAAGTTTATAAAAAAGGCAGTAGTTAAGTTTTCTCAGTTTCTCAGCAATATTCTTAATTTTTTTAACGTAAGGAATTTGGATAACGTTTTTCTGCTTGGATATTTTAGTCTCAATTGAGTTCTGTGCGATATTTTGTAGTTGAAAAGTAACGTTTAAACATGACAAAGACAAATTGTCTATAAGTCACTTGTCAATTACAGAAAAAAAATTGCGAATGGTTTCTTATTGTCTATATAACAGCTTGCGCTTTTCTCCTGTAATTTCCCAGTTGACTTATGTCAAATAAGTGCGTTCTACAAAGCATTAGAAAATATTTAATAAAAAAAGATTAATTAATTCAGTAAAGCGGTTCTCAAGATAAAGCCGGACGAGGAGAAATAGGGGTTCATTTTTATATACGTCATAATTATATACCGATATCAGTCATATAGATGATGTTGTGTGGATTGTCCAGCATTATTTATTTATATTATTTATTTAAATAAATAACTAAATTACATTAATATCACTTGACAAAAGTTGTTCTAACTTTGGGGCTAGATACATCATGGTGAGTAACATGTCCAGCATTATTTGTTTAACCTCTCTACAAAATTCTAATATCAACTAAAACTTTTGAAAATAAACCGCTGGTATTTAGTGTTGTTCGCAACTTGGGGTCGTTACGTCCTAAGTCAAAGGGACAGATAGTTATAGGGGTCGAAATGACCCGAGCAGTATCGATGCAAGTTTCTGTATTAATTGTCGATTTATAGTCTGTTTTGTGATATTTGAAGGCAGGGGCGGATTCAGGAATAGCCCCCGTGGGCAGTTAGAATAAATTGTAAAAAAAACTTATGACTGCTGCTATCTTTATGTTAGGGGTAGATAAGAAAAAGAGGGAAGTTATTATTCTATAGAGAAATTATGTATTTTTATAGCCCAATAGATATTTTTATCATCATAGTAGTCTGTAATAAAATATATAAATTGACCTAAAAAAAAACTACTTGACATTGATTTCAAAAACTCATCTATTTCTGGAGTAATTTTTGGAAAATTACCCAGCTTTTTCATCAATTCGGATCTCCAACCGAAAAGTAAATTTCTCTACACCAGAATACCTTTTTCATCCTAAATTTTAAACAGAATGAGTACTTACTTAATAATACATGTTCAGTCACATCCGAAACAAAACCGTATACACATTAAAAATCTCATTAAATGTTGATCACCCTTTAACAGGCTAACGTTAACGCACTTTTAATACAAACGCTAGAACATTTCAGTGGTAAAGGTGGGTTGAATTTGATGTTAATCAAAATTTTGGAAACTTATTTAAATATGTTTTTATTATCATCAAGCACAATACTGAATGTAGATTTTAAACTTTTTTCATTACATTATGTAACTAATTATATCCTACTAATATTATAAATGTCAAAGTTTGTAAGGATGGATGTATGGATATTTGTTACTCTTTCACGCATAAACTACCGAACCCATTAGGCTGAAATTTGGTATGGGTATAGTTTGGGACCTGGAGTAACATAATTATAGGCTATTTTTTATCCTGATAAAACGCAGGCGAAGTCGCGGGCAGCAAATAGTATTTCATAATCATAACCCAAGGAGGGTTGTGCACTCAGGTAAAAAAGTACAGTGCATCTGTTTGTTTTGATGGATATTCTTTGAAAATAGATTTACTTAAGATAGACTGTATACTATTTATTGTATAGCATTTTTTTATCGAGGCAACGTGTGGGCCCACCTAAAACCGCGAGCAAAAGCTAGAAAAATATAAAAATCAATAGTTTAGTAACATTTATTTACTATTTTGGGTCTGCCGTCTCAATTTTCTCCGAGCTGCGTTTGTACATATCCTGCAATATCTTCCTTAATCCGCTCCCCATGCGAGCCCCTACACTTCCATATAAGGGCATATTAAGCCGTCACTTAACTAACTTGGGGCACACAGCCGAGCAATTTTCAGGGCCTCCCTATAAATTGCTAGACGACGTAGCTAATAAGTGGCGAGATAGTGTCGTAGGGATGGGATGTCGATTAAATTTGTTTATATCGATAAATTTAACGCAATTACACTATACGATATGATTTATTTTGACCCATACGTTCCGCTGCTTGGTAAAGGCCGCCTCTACATTTCTTATATTTTTTCGCTTGTGTGGCTTCTAGTTATGCGTAATAGTAGATTGTTACACAAGGGTAGTAAGGGAGCTATTACAGAACAAGATCCAATTTGGCGCCAGTGCGAGCTCAGCTCGCAAAGGGCCCTAAATTGGATTGAGTGCACCCGAGATATTTAGAAGCCCGAGCGAAGCGAGGGCGAATATAGTTCGAGGGTGCACCCAATACAATTTCGCGCCCTTGCGAGCGCTCGCAAAGGGCGCTAATGGATCGAGTGCACCCGAGAACATAGTTCGAGGGTGTAATAGCTACTTGCAACCGAGGTAAGCATTCTACTTTACATCATAATGGCGAGGCAAATAAAACATTTATATACTTAGGTATGACAAAATGTAATTTTTATTAGAAAAAATAATTATTTATTAAAAGATTTTGTACAACATCTTCTGCTTCGAGATGACAGAAATCAGGCGTGCGGACCAGTTCTTCATCTGATGAAGTACTTGACATACTGAACTACCACTTTAAACTTGTTTATTACAGTTTTAACTTTTAACTTTAGTTACATTTCATCAATTACAGTCGCACAAATCAAATCAAATGAAAGGCCGCCATTTCCACAGTTTATTTTTTTCAGTAAAAAGTTTTCTTACCATTTTATAAGAAAAGAGATTGTTTCACCATGGAGTTTTGCATAGCTTGAACTGTAAAGTCTTTACAATTCAAACAAAGTGTGACGTAATGAGATTTGAAAATAGAATTCCTATAAAAATGTACTGTGTTGCGAATACCATCTTACACAGCCTCTTTGCTTAATTTGTAAAACCTTCTTGCCGAGTATTATGATGTAAAACAATATTGTTTATCGCGCTATCATTTTAAGGGTCGTCCTGAACGTCATTACGTTTGCGGAATTCAATTTCTTTCTTCGGCTAAGACTTTTGAAACTATCATGGGAGAACTTTGCACAAAAAAACAACTTTGTTTCTCGTTAGCTTATTTGTCCATTCCAGGCCTTTCATATAGCTCTACCAATTGTAAAAGACAGGTAACAACGATCATGACGTTATCCATTAGATTTATCCTTGCGTTGTTATCTGTTTTACCAAACGCTTGTATTGTAACCTATGCGTTGTTGTTTCATCGATAAATTGCCAAACTTTTGTCCCATTACTACTGTTACAAGGGTCGAGAATTTTACCACCTTGCAATATCGACGGTCGATACGACACTCAGGTACACGCACTACTTTGGCACAGAACATGTGACACTGTTTTCATACAAAAGTGATTGTTTTTATTAAACTAATGAAAACTAAATCATCTTTGAATTCATTCCTGAAAACTAGCGTTGCTCAACTTTTGTGGAGCAACATTAAGCTGGGGTGGGGCCTATTAATTCACTGGGCACTTGTTATTTTAAGATAGAGTATAAAAAGCCTTTATAATTAAGTGTTTGCCTTTGTGTGTCAATAAATTAGTTTTCTTTCTTTCTTTCTTATTTTTTTTACACTGTTTTTCAGTTTTCCGAGACAAACATACACTACATTCATTGCATGTATTTTTCACTGTTGTTTTGTTAAGTTTTCCGGGACAAATAGTAATCCCTGGTAAAAAAAATTAGGTACCCTACAATATAGCAACCTTACAGTAGAGCAAAGGGGCTCTAGTAATTAAGAGACTTATGTCTTTGCAAATACATAATAGGTTTACCAACTGTACATTTGTATGAATGGAGCTCTCACCAACAATCCAACCAGGGTAAACGGTCCATTTACAAGTGCTAGAGATCCGGCTTGTTCGGATAGATTAGAAGTAAATCTTTGTTGTTTCTATTTAGAATAGAATAAAATATATCATTATATCCAATATATGTGTTTTTTATTTGTTGTTATAGCAGCAATAGTGATGCACATCTTCACAAAATTTCAAGTATGTACCTATTACGGTTCAAGAGATACAACCTTGACAAAAGTAGAGCAAAAATTTACAAAAAAAGCTATTTGTATGGGAGCGAGCTCCCTTTAATTTTCATATATATTTGACTACTGCTGATATATCCGCAAGAGAAATCCACATTCTGTGAAAAATTACGCGGTTACACGCGAACGCTAAACCAACGAGGAAATCTAAATAAAAATCTCTAGCTACCTCCATAAGGTTCATAATAGACGACACCTAATAATTGGATAGGTCAATAACTTTGGACATATCCGAACTACGGAAAATGTGGGAATTATTTTCCCTCTCCGACTGAATAGGGTTAATTAATAGTGTATTAGGGACGAATGGGACGCAGATAAAGACCTTTATCTCTATATAGATGAAACGTTGCGGTCATTAATTTGAGGACCGATGGATGTTGACGTAATTACTTTGATGATGGTTTCGCAAAACTCTTGGATGAATGGGGAATCGGTAAATAGGTTGGAACACTTTTGTATTGAGTATAGTAGTAGGTATAAGTTGGCCATGACAGTCCCAGCGCAAGAATTGACCCCTCCAACTCAGTCCGTGGATATAGTTAGAACCGACTATGGGAACCTACCAGAGGCCGCAGCAGATCTATTCTAACACAAAGAACAATGCATTGCTTGAAATCTGAATTATTCTTTACTAGTTGTGCCCGCGACTTCGTCCGCGTGGAATAGTGACAGTGAGTAGCATTTTTATATCTATCAACAACCTAAAAAATAAATTCCAATCTTTTAAGCTTGAAAGCTTTAAAAATTACGATACTTCTATATAACCGTTCAACCCCTTATACAACCCTTTTTTCGCATTAAAAAGTAGCCTACGTCCTTTCTCAGGCTCTATAGTATGTGTGTACCAAATTTCATTTAAATCGGTTCAGTAGTTTTGGCGTGAAAACATGACAGACAGACAGAGTTACTTTCGCATTTATAATATTAAGTAAGGTTGGTGAACCTTTGAATGCTTGTACTTGGTTTACGCATTTATTTTCTTTGACTGAATGAAAGAATACAATATAATATAATAGATATAACAAAACAATTCATGATGGGATATTCCTCTTCTATAGATCTACAAAAAAGTCCGCGATGGCATATATGTATCGATCTAATGAAAACCGCAAATTGATGCTCTCGCAGGCAGACTTAGTTCAGCAGCCTATGCAGTTCGTACAATTAGATATATTACCGATGAAGATACAGCTAGGTTAGTTTATTTCAGTTACTTTCATAGTATTATGTCTTATGGTATTTTGCTTTGGGAACAGGCAGCTGACATCCAGACTGAAGATACAGCTAGGTTAGTTTATTTCAGTTACTTTCATAGTATTATGTCTTATGGTATTTTGCTTTGGGGACAGGCAGCTGACATCCAGACTATCTTTGTTCTTTAAAAAAGGGCGCGCAATTTTTAAATTTAATGTAGTTATTGATTCTGATCTTTTAAGGATAGCTTATTTTAACTTTATTAACAAAGAAAATTACAATCAAATAATAGAAACAAATTAGAGCTAGTATTTACAATTGAAACAATTGAGCTAACTAGAGACTGTTGGAAACAATCTACTATTACACCCATTCTATCATAACATTAAGCTCTACCCATGCGAAGCCGGGGCGGCTTGATAGTACGTATAAAAAATGTCTTGTCTGTATTGTGTCGGAAAAAATATTATACAGAAGGATATTCTGCTGCTAATAAAACCGGTAATAAAAGTAATATTTTTCTCATCCAACACATCTCGATTTCTAATGGGTCAATCTGACCCCCGTCCGGTCTCTGAGACCCCCTGAAGGTTAATGTGCTGAACGTTCAATTACTAACCCTGATTGGTCGGTGGGAATATTGAAGCAGTCATTAATATTGAATTAATATTTGGGAGGTGGGAGTTATTTTACCACTTAAGTTATTAATTAATGATACTATACGGTTTAGCATGTTTTGGTAGATAATAATTTGTCGTATTTTAAAAAACGATAAAACGACTTTAAATTTCTGAACCTACTTCTTGTTTACGCCGGTTGCTGTGGAAACTGTTTGTTATCAATCATTGTGATAATTTGATTGTTTTCGAAAACTTAATAATCGTCTTTCTAATTCCTTACTCTTACACTGTTTTTAAGTTTTGTGGGATAAATACAAATCCCCTGGGGATATAATTTAGGTCCAACTCATCCTGAGTTGGTCATTTTCTATGGGTAAAAGATATATTATTAGTAGCTAGATAATTGACCTTTTACATAAACCCATTAAATAAGGAACAAATACCTGCCGATCTAACAATCATTCAACCCGTGGTGGCAACGGTAGCGAACCGGTAACCTTCAGAGCGTTTCAGACAAATCTTCTGTGTGCTACTGAGGTCGTCTAAGCATAGATGTATGGCCATATAACCTGATGCATCCTACTTAACTTTTTTCGTTCTACGATAAAAGAAAACCCATCTACAAAAAGAACAGAGACACAATTCCAAGAACCCCAACAAAAAGCAATAAACTAGAAAATCAGAAATCGTAGAACATTGCCCTAAGGAATAAAAAAAATGCTAGTTCAGTTCCTATTTTACGGCCCTTTTCAAGGGCCATATAGTAAGAGCACATTATGGCCCGACGACCTATTTCGTAAGTTTAGACGGCCCTTTAGGGAGCGAAGTTTTTTGTAGGGAAATTCAGACAAATCGAATTATGTTAGGGCAGAGGTTTTCTGGGATTTCTAGAAAGTGTTTTTGTAGCGTATAGCTAATGATTTAACTTAGAACTTTTGTTTACCAGGGGACCACCTTCACGGCTGAGTCCGTGGCTGAGTGTTCCTGTTATAGTTTCTTCAAGAAGCTTTTATCTAGGTATAGCAAAGTTCAGGGGGCTAATTCTCCGTATCACGTGATACTTTATCGAGTGATACTCATTATCACGGGATAAAAGTATCATGTGATATATGTCTAGTACCGCCAAAAATTCCATTCTCGAGCGACATATCTGGCAACACAACAAAAAAATCCTCGATAAATATCGAATTGCAGATTCTAAGAATACGCTGGTTTATCACTCGATATTTTGACAGTTCTTGCCATATTTATCGAGTAGATATATTGCCAGAATTGCCCTCCAGGGCTGGAATTCTGCTAACCAATCGCTTTAATAAGACAATGATATCGTTGAAGAATCGTTCATAGATGAAAGAAACTCTAGATAGTGCGTGGGGTGCTATTTGCACGAAGAGATTGATAGCGTTCAACCTTGACACTTTTGACGCGCGTTCCTCCATCTGTAGTTTTTATATCAAAGGTAAAAGGCCATATATAAAAATTAATGATATCAAGCTGTAAGTAAATAACAATCAAATAATATATACAAATTAAACTAGTATTTACAATTGAAACAATTGAGCTAACTGCAGACTTGCAAACAATCTACAGATAGCTCAACTGGTCCATATCAATACCAGTCGGAAGCGTCCCCTAGTTGTAAGATAGATTTAGTTCTTCTTGCTTTTAAAACTTTCCTAAACTTTCCTTCTAAATTACCGAATTATCTTGTTTTATTTGTGTTGTTTTCTGTTATTGGTATAGAGTGTCATATTATAATGTATGTATGTATATATAATAGAGTTTAGGTTTTCTCAGATCACTCTGGTATCTTTATTTTCTTTAATCTTTTGGTTTTTTTTTATATACTGAGATAGGTTTATGATTTATGACACTTAGCATTACGAACATTAACAGAAGTGTGTCGATCAGACGCAGAGACGCATTAACCAAGAACTTGAAGTTGATTTGTGATTCGATCTATATTTCTATTTCTTAAAAATAGGTATTAACCTTTTGCGATGTAAACCCGTTTTAATCTATATTTTTTGTCAAAGCTTCTTGTTTATATAAATAATTTAAAACTATATGCCTAATATCTACTAACTACAATATTGAAGTAAAGTGCCTATTATCTTCAACTTCTGTTCAACTTTGCCTATCCACGAATATTTCACATTCGTGGATAGGCAAAGTTGAACAGTTATAAGTTATATTTTTGAATTATAAAATACTGAACAACTATTATATGTATAAAGCATTATTTTATAATAAATGTGGTATCTTATTGTAAAATAACTTTTTGTTTATTATTATGAGAAATTAAATATATTTAACCGAAGAATAAAGGTTGTATTCGAGCGAGGGAACTAAAAGCGCCATCTTTTGAGAGGTTGTTTAATGTCTGCGGTTACAAGGAGTTGAACAAGCTGTCGATTAAATTAATTGGTAACTAAAGGCAACAAAGCAAAGTGGTTAAAATAATTCCCACCAACAGAACCATAACTAGGTAGTACTCTAATATTCTCAAATACACCAACCGCAGACACCTGAATTATCACAAATTATTCAGCCAAACAGTAATTTTGTCGCCGAGTCGGAATAGTAATATTGTTATGAATATCTGACATTTATTGCTCGTCAGTATTGTATTCTCTTTGATATATTGGACAAGAAACGGAGTATGTGCTGTAGAGGTTAAATAATGTATTTAAAACATTTATTGACAAAGAAAATAACAATCAAATAATATAAAGAAATTAAACTAGTATTTACAATTGAAACAATTGAGCTAACTGCAGACTGTTGCAAACAATCTACAGATAGCTCAACTGGTCCATATCAATACCAGTCGGAAGCGTCCCCAAGACGCTGGCTGCATTTCCCCGCTGTATGGCAATGCTAATGCGCTGCGCCAGATACTCACCAGCTCTCGGATGCGTAGGCTCTGTCGAGACCTGCATATTTGCGCCTCTTGAGATCCTCGGCCAAATCTGCCGCCGAACCAGCCCTCACGGATGTCCTTGAAAGATGGGAAGGCGCAAGTGTGTCGACACATGTAGCGTCCCACACAATAGGCCTGCCCAGCTCCCAAGGGACTAAAGTCATGCCGTCGGGCCTCTTACCATCGTCACGCAACAGACCATTCGGTTCGAGAATAGCTGGTACGTTAGCGGTGACAAAGGCCCGCCGGATGATGTCGTTAAGGCTGGCATGGCGAGATATCCGACCGGCAGCCCTAGTACACGATAATCCGTGATGACCAAGCTGTTCGACAACAGTACCGCACTGGCATTGATGAGGTGCGCAACACCTTGCACCCAACCGAAGACATGTTGCTATACGGAAAGTTACGGGATCCAATAGAGTGCCAGTATTATATGAAGGAAGTGCTTGCAACCAATGTCCTGACTCCCATTTAGAAACGGCCAGGAGACGGGCACGATCTGCAGAGCTGGAGCACGTTTGTAACAAACAATTCCGTGTCAACTCACACAGAGGCCCGTCCCATTGCCGTTGGGACAAAAGAGATTTTGGGGGAGCAGCATCAGGGCAAGCACTATGCCAAGCCATTCGAGCCTCGTCTAAGAACGAAATTTCGAATGAATTTCCAGGTGAGACCAAAGACGGATTTAAAATTTTTTCCACTAAAGAACTAGTGCTGTAGACGGAAGACAAGAACGCTGGCAGGGCTACACTTGAAATTTTGCGGATACCTAAGCCTCCCAATTTGACAGGCAGGGAGGCCTGCGACCATGCCTTGTCATCGAAACAGATATTCAAAACCGATGATAAAGTATTCTTTATTATGTTGTCTAAGCCTTCCAAGAGCTCGCTATGTTTCCACAGTTGACAACATCTCAAAGAATACGTAAATTTAGGTACAAACAAGCAAAACCGAATAATTGTAAAAGCCATATGGCTATTAATTTTGAGAAGTCTGTTCGAGGTTTTGTTGAAATTTTGAATTTTCTCATCTACAAATGACTGAAAAGACTCATCAAAAATTGGTGAACCAAGGAGGCGAAGTGAACATTTATCTACAACTGTAATGTTGGGAGCCAAACTATTGAATTTTATTATGATATTGTTTTTGTCTACACAAGAGTCCGAAATAAAAAGCTCGCACTTTGAAAAATTTAGTTCTAAACCTATTTGCCGAAATTCATAATTAAAGAATTAAAGAATTAAATAATGTTGTTTCTAGCCATATTACAAATTGGTTTCCTTCTGGAGAATTTACAAATCAGTGATGATTTTGCATAAAATGACTAGCAAATGTTTGTTTTGTGTCTGAGTTACAAATAAACGTCTTTATGTTCTATGTAAGTTCAAGCAGCTGTTTTTCAACTTTGACGTTGCGGAGTATTCTCGGAGGTCCGATTGTTGAGCATCATACAATCCTTTACTGTTACTTATTTATTCTTCCAGATAGTTATTTCGGTATTTTCTATATATAACGGAAAGTAAAAAGTAAAAATAAGTTAAAACATAATTTATTTCAGCAAATAATACACAGATAGCAGCGAGTTTTTACTCTATGACACAGATAAACTAAATCTAAAACACATGAAACATAGAGTATAAACTCGCTGCTGTACATGAAAACGGTGATTTTGTAAATAATTTGCTGAGCTAATTTCAACGGTATAATAAGTACTTATCTATAATATATTAGTTACTAGCTGCTGCCCGCGTCTTCGCCCGCGTTTTATCGGGATAAAAAATTGCCTATTACGTCCAATCAGTTCACTAGTTTTTACGTGAAAGAGGAACAAACAACAAACTCACAAACGTTGACATTTATAATATTAGTAGTATCTATTACTCAAAGCTCTACATACTTTGGGCCTAGACCCAAAGTATGCACCATGGTATGGTTATGTGTGGATAGACCAGCATTATTTATCTATTCTAACTCTAATACTTTTTTCTCTATTTCTTTCCAGTCCCTCCAAACAAGACCTTCATCTACGGCGAAGGCGAGCACGCGACCCAAAGCACGCTACTGACACTGATGTGCGTGGCATCCGGAGCGCGGCCCGCGGCGGAGATCGACTGGTACAACGGTACTACCAAGCTGGAGAAGGACGGACATGATATACGGGTGAGTAATATAATTTGCGTAGACAATAGACATCGATAGACAAACGACCAATAGACAAAGAAGTATTATAATTTTCTAAACTTAGAGCGAGGGATGAACCAAATGGTGAAATAGGAATACACTCATGGACAAATTTAGAGGAACGCAATAATAAGGTAGAACGACTTAAAATATTTTGTTCCCAAATCTGTGATTTTTCGCAATGTTAAACGATACTGACAGACTACAGAATATATCAGACATACAGGAGAAGCTCGTAAAAGAGTAAAAACAGAAAGGGACGGCAGATTTATTGTAAGCAGTTTTCTTTTCGACTTGTTCCGGGGTACTATAAAAGCTACAGGAAGTTCGACAAGTGTAACAGTTAGCACCAAAGCGATAAGAAGAGTTAAGGCAGCTGATTTCGGGGTATACTTGCTGGCCAGAGGCCCATTGCTCACCACCGGTCATCGAGTAGCTCGGCCCAACTTTGCTCATTCACATCTTAATTGGGATGATGATGATTGGAGAGAAGTACTCTTTACTGATGACTCCAGATTCTGTCAGAAGGTAGTTGATGGAAGGATTAAAGTATGGACACGATCCGGAGAAAGATACGCTCAGTGTAATATTACCGGAAGAGACCCTCAAAGTGGAGAGATTTGCCTCAATTTTTTGCGGGTAAACCCCCCTACATGGGAGACCATTCTTCTTCCATTATACCGGCTGATGATGATAATGATACATACTGTTTGTAATAGGCTAACGAGAGGCCATTAAATTAATTGTGCGCATTTAACAAAATTCTATACATAGTTATACAAACTAGAAAATAAAGATTAATTATCGGGTCACGTACCTTTTGTTATATATTCCGCGTGTTACATTTGCCCTTGTTAAATTAACGTACAACTTCATTCCCTAAAAATTCAGCAATAACTGAAAAAAAACACTTGTATTCCACAACTCGTTCCAAACTCCTCAAAACTCCTAAAAAATCTAAAGTTAAAAACCAAAACCCACAGTTAAAAACCCTGAACCAAAGAGCGTGAAATTCAACTCCAACTTCTAAAACAATCCATTGCGGGCTACTAATTAATATTAGGGTTCCGTGAGTTAAATATTTGGGAGAATTGGGTTCCGTGTTAATTAATTAGTTTCGCTAAGTCGTTAAGTAGTTCCTTTTTGTGGAAGGGCTCTATCCGTTACCTTTGGGTGACGTTGCGGTCTTAGATTTGCGGACTGGACGATTGGATTGGATTGGTCGGGATAAGATAATTATTTTACAAAGTTTTGTTTAGTTGAATTTTTATAAATCATTCACAAACAAAATTGTGGGACACGGCTTATCACTTGCAATCAAACGTATATCACGAAAATAAGAATTATAAAAATTAAACAGACAATAAGTATTTCTTTTTTGTTGCCTATCTTGATTTTGATCTTCTGGTGAAATTTTAGGGCGTCATGAATGAAATTGTTTCTAATGCTTCATTTTTTTTTACTTCTCTGCCCAGCCTCTGCAGTGCAATCGAAAGGCCATAGCCTAGGTAAAATAGCTACAGGCTGGCGATCCAGAAAATTCCATCATTATAATACTAAGTAAATATGTTATTAATACAAATCTTAGACTGCAATAAATTCTTATTGCAGTCTAAGATTTGGAGTAATATGGATATATTACTACGAATTTGAGTCGACTCAATTTTCTTTTATTTACTTGTCGTGAGCTATTTGTTGGCTGTTGTGTAGGTAGAACCAAAAGTGGTCCACAAAAAGAGACCGAGACCAACTATACTATGAGGCGGCGGCGTGTAAATTCCCCTATTTTATGTGCTACTAAAACGTAGAGGAAAAATCTTAATGGAATACTTTCAGCGTATTATGTGAAACAGTATTAAGAATAAAGTGAACGTAGAACGTAGATATATACATACTGTTGGTTACTTTCTCAGGCTAAAAAACTTACTGAAAGCATCTTGAGAACCTCTTTAACAGGAAAAGAGTAGCCGTGCCGTTCACCGGGTAAGAATCGACTCCTCTAAATCAGCCCATGGATGTTGTAGAGGCGATTAAGGGAATCTACCAGAGGCCGGGCAGCAGCTTCCGTTTTTTATCATGTCGATAGACATTCGTTTGACCACAATCTCAGCTAATGGAAAGTGACTATGTGACCGATGTTGTATCACGAAGGTCAAGAAGACACCTATTCACTCTTGTCTTGAAGAGACGAAAATTGTAACTGACCGGAAAAACAAGAGCAGGCAGCGAGTTTCATTTCTTAGCGGTACGAATGATGAAGGTGGAGGATAACCGCTTAGTACGGATGCTGTAGAGCCGACTAAGGGAACCTACCAGAGGAAGGGCAGCAGCTTCTTTCTGGGTATTTGTAACTCGCCTACTGCAATTACCAATCCGTCTGCTGACCGTGGTGATTATAGCAAAATCCTTTTTTTTATGAACGCACGTTCGGGCTCGTGGACTTGTCCTACTAATATTACAAATGTCAAAGTTTTTAGGTAAGAGTGGATGGATGTTTGTTCCTCTTTCACGCAAAAACTACTGAACTGATTGGGCTGAGATTTGATATGAGTATAGTTTGGGACCTGGAAGAACATAATATAGGCTATATTTTATCCCAATAAAACGCGGGAGAAGGCGCGGGCAGCAGCTAGTGTGTAAATAATAGGATAAACATACTAGCTACTTATTATTCTGAAAAAGCTCGAAAATGCGGGCAGTAACTAGTTAATTTTAAAACTCAAACACTGCGTAAAACCTACAACTCTGCGTTTCCTATTAAATTTTCCAATCAGCAGCCAGTACTCAATAAATACCTCAATTTTAAAACGACTTCAAATTCACTCTGCAACCTGGAAAAACCAACTGGAAATGGATAAAGGCTCACCTACACGCGCGGCCAATTAAACTTAAAAAACTGGACAATTCACAGAGTCATTTAGTCCCAAACAAATTTGAGCTTGTATTATGGGTGTTAGATAACTGTTTTTTCCCACTCCGAATACAATTATTACAATTCTAGCTGCTGCCCGCGCCTTCTCGTCCGCGTTTTAACAGGATAAAAAATATCTTCATGTTATTCCAGGTCCCAAACTATGCCGGTACAAAATTTTAGCTCAGTCAGTTGAGAGTTTTTTCGTGAAAGAGGAACAAACAACCATACATCCATACATTCTTAGAAAAATTTGACATTTATAATACCTATTAGTAGGATATGTCGCAGTTCTAAGGCATGACTGTGTTCTTCAAAAAGATAATCACATTGTAAGTGACATATTTATCAGAAGTTTTCTTACATTCTACACTTGGCCCAACTAACTACCTTTTGCGCAAAATTATTGGGTCAGCGCCTAAAAACAGGTAATAGTATCGTTTCTCGTCCCTTCCACTCCGAAAACAGCTCAATGTTTTTGTACGCATTAAGCCAATCATTGGGCAAAATCATTGGACCAATGTGTACAGCCAGCATAACATTATGTCGTAAAAGACCAAATAGCTAGAGTGTACAACCAGCTCAAAGCGAAAATATTGCCGCGTCGGTTGAAAGTGTGACGTTTCATTTACTAGTATTATTGAATTTGACTTATTGGAGAGCGGTCTGGCTACCTTGGACGGGGAACGGAAAGGGAAGAAGTGGAGTCGCGGTGTGATACATTTTAAGTTAAAATGTGGCTAGAAAAAGTAAACTTGCCTTTATGATGGTAAGCCAATGAAAAAAATTTAGTTAAAAAAGAAGAGCATTAATTACCTGATTTTTTAAGTACCTAATTACTACTACAACCATGCCAAATTTCCATATCGGTAGAGTATTTTCGGTTTTTCACGCACAAAAACAATTTTCACTTACAAACTCACTGCCATTGTATACGAACAATCTCAGTGTTTACTATGAAAAATTTAGACGGAATATGAAAATAACTTATTTTTGGCTTTTGATTTCCCAACATGGCAAGCAAATACAGGTCAACGATAGAAATGGCTCAGCTAACCGCTCAGCCTTTTCCAGAGAGTTTTAACTATTTTTAAGATGTGTATAATACGCGTAATATCGTGTAGGTATAATTTCGTAATTCTTGAACAATTTGTTAACTGTTAAAAATATTCATCAATGTTCATCCAAAACTTTTACTCCTCTTTCGACTCCACACCTCTCCTATCCAAACTCCAAACAGCAGGTGGGATCGACCCAGCTATTTGAAATTACAAGTAGCGGTATTACTACCTTTCAGCTTGTCAGTAGTCTGTGGGACTACACTGTTAATGAACAAGATATTGCTTCGTCTAACTGACGATTCTGCTTCTGCTAGTCTGAAGTGTGGTGATGTTAATATTTTGACTAACTGACAACGATTTTGATGGTTTGAAATAGGGCTGTGTTCTAGAGGAAATCAGTCGATTGTACTGTGGTAATAAGTATTAATGGTGAAACTTTGGATGATGATAAATGATGTACAATCAATAGAGACAAATTAGAACTTGTATTTACAATTGAAACAATTGAGCCAACTGCAGATTGTTGTAAACAATCTACAAGTAGTTCAACTAGTCCATATCAACATCAGTCATAAGCGTTCTGAAGACGCGCTATCTGCATTACCCCGCTGTATGGCAATGCTGATTCGCTGCTGATACTCACCAGTTCTTGGGTTACGCGTCGCATCGTCCAGGCGCTCAGAGAATTAGGTAGGCAGGTATATTTTGTTATCATTTAATACTTAGCATCATATTCTAGAATGGAGTACCTAGATTAGATGGAACTTTATTTTTTACCCTCGAGGCGTGGGTTATATTTTCATTTATTTCTGTATGGTTGGCGGAGACTCTTTATTACCTATAATAATCAAAACGGCTATATCAATTTTGATAAATGAGGTCTCAAAATACTGTCTGGTCTCATTATGATTCTTAAATATTTTTTGTAGGGCTTCGCCCTGTCAAAAAATGTGAAAAAGCGAGGACCGAGTCGAGTTTAATTCAGAGTTTTCAATTAATCACTGGATTTTCGCTTTTATTAACTGTTCCGTCGATATAACGATTACTTTTACCGATGGCTCATAGCGAAAATATTTATGACCAGCGACTATAATAGAGTAATAAAATAACTCTCACACGTCTAGAGTGCTCTCTACCTGAGGCCTACCTATGTATTAAACCCTTAATATGTCTTCATCGGCAACCATATGCCCTGCGGACTAAGCACACGCTACGTAATGTATATATTTACGCGACGAAATGTGGGAAACGTCGGACGAATGGCGTGGCGTAGGATAGTGTATCTCTTGAGGCCATCCGTTTTCATACAAATTTAAACGTCAGATCTCTTAATGCGTCACATACGTCGCATAGGTAGGTAAGACCAGTTTGTTTCTTGGTTTATATGAATATTGGATAACACAAAACTTTGATTCCTTTCCTTCCAAATTCAAACAAATCAATAAGCTGAAACCTAAAAGGAACAAGTGAAAAATCAAATTTAGTCAAACGCTATCGCTAACTTCGAAAGCAAAAAACTTTGTTGAAAACTTTTCTATAATAATTTGCCCCTTGGGGATTGATGATAAAATAATTCTTTCCCGTTTTTATGTTAAACCGAGTTGACAGTGAAGAATGACTGGATTAATTTCTTTTGCCGCCATTTTTCGACGTCATCTTTTATTTGCTGAGACGCGCATTGTTATTGGCCGTTTAGTTGTTCTATTTTTAAAAGCAGCAGCCGTTTAACTTTTCGTTTGAGAATTAAAATGCTATTATTGGATGGAGATCAAAATAAATATTTTGTTTGATTCATTATTGAAACTATAAATATAGTATTTTCGCTATTGGCTTTCCTTAGTAAGATGGATTTCAAACATTGTAGGTAGCATCTAGCCCACAAAGTTTTAACAAAGGTGCCAAAAGAGTTTCCAAGCCAAGAATTTCAGCAAAAAGTTTACAAACCAAAAAGTATCAAACCTTACGTCTTTTATTTGACCTACTTCTGAAAATCAACCTTCTAACATTCTTGTCACATGCCTTAGCTTGACCTAAATAATCAAAGGCCTTCGTATGAAACTTACGCAGTAAAAACTACGCTGTTATTAAATTTTTAAAGCCTGCCTTAACCAGTATGGTAAGGATACTTAGGAGGAAAAACAGGTTCTGTCATTAAAAACTTTTCGCTTTTTATTCCTGTTTCATATTTCTTAGTTTGAGAGTTACGAGTTCTTGAAAAGTGCATTTTTAATTTACAAAGTATCTTTTGTTGCCATGTTTTGAACCCGTAGGCAATGGTTTTGAAAGTTTTCTTTTTACTGAGTTTTTGCTTTGAGACAAAGTTTTTTTATTTGGGTACAGACAGAAGGAGGAACATTAGGTGCGGTACCGTGATTTTTGCTTACCGCGTAGCATTTTAACCAATTTCGAAATAAGGACGATGTTCTATATTCGATTGTATGTAATTTTTTTATGAATGTTCACCGATTGATGGTTTTTATGGTTTTGTATAATATAGAATCCCGGTGTTGCCCCATAAAAATTCTATTTCCGAGGGACTTGTCCTGCAATACATAAAAGCTTTGTAAGGAATTCGTAGTTGGTTTAAGTTTTTGTACTTAATAAGTATACCATTTATAACTTTAATCATGGTAACTGAATAAAATAATGTAATTTTAAACTCTAAATTATTTCTTATATAAAGTAAACTTAGTTAAAAATGAACTCTGTTTCAACTTAATTAACATTCAATTTATATTCACAATTGACTTTTCGAGGCCTATTTATACAGGGTGAGCTACAACGGAGTCTTAAGTTAAATTACTCTTTACCCAAAAATTCAATACATCAGCCTGCTTGTGCAAGATTTTTGGCCGAGACAACGCTGAAAAATAATCGGGCAGAAATTTGCACACCTACAGATCGAATCTAGAATAACATTGCGGTTACTTTTTTGCATAAATCGCGTGCGAAGCCGGGGCAACCGCATCAGAATCAGAATCAATAACTTTCAACAACTTAACATCCTAACAGCCTACTAGATTCCACTGCTGGCCAAAGACCTGCCTTTCCTTCTGGTTTTAATCGACTTAGAAAAAAGGAGGAGGTTCTATGTTGTTGATGGATCCGTTATTTATAGACCGATTCGATTATTATTTTGCTGTATTGATTAAGTTTTGTAAAAAATAAACAACAAAATATTCTCTCTCTTTAATCTTACCGACGATCACCAGTATGCTGAGTGTGAACTGCCATACTGTTTACTACAAAGTTTGCGTAACTTTATTTTCTATGGAATTCCTGAAAAGCGCTCCAAGCGGGAAGTTTTAAAAATAGAAATTCCGTAGAAAGTAAAGTTACGCAAACTTTGTAGTAAACAGTATGGCAGTTCACACTCAGCATACAGGTCATGCGTAGGGGTAAACTAAAAACCAGCGCCGTAGTAAGGCAATAATCTTATTATTTATGTTATTTTTTTGGAAAACAAACAGCTTATTTAGAAGTAACGGTTGGAGCTTATGGGTAACTTAAGCCTAGCAGTTCCGCTAATTGATAATCAATATTTAATGTGTCAATAAAGCTTAAAGCCACAAGATGTCGGTTATATGATATACCTTGAAAAAAGCTAACTACTAATGTATAATATTTGATTTAGCTCTTTTATTGACGACCGATGTGGCGCGGCGGGCGAAGGTCCGCCTGCGTCGCAAGAGGTTGCGGGTTCGATACATACATAGATTTCACGGTTTGATACTAACAAATTTTTGTGTTTTCTGGTTATTTTCTATGTATAGTAAAAATATTTATCTATGTAATATATTGTATTAAGTATATCAGTCATCTAGTACCCTTAACACAAGCTCTGCTTAGCTTGGGGCTAGATGTGTGAATTGTCCATCATTATTTATTTATTATATTATATAACTATTCAGGTTTACAAACGCTGTTGAATTTTACTGGCAATAAATATTTTTTTATACTTATAGGTACTTGTTTTATAAATGATGTTATGGAGGGGGTCCCATAAAAAAATATTTCCCGCAAAACGTAAAAACATCTATAACTAAGGAATTTGAGGTCGGTATTTAGTTTTTTCAAAACAATCAGATTATTTGAAATAACGCACCAATTCTCTGGCAACCTGTATAATCTCTAATTCAGCCCTTCATTATCTCGCATTACCATGACAATAGACGAAATGTACGTCATTTGTTGCCAACTCATTATCCCGTTAGGTACGTTTAGTTTAATTCAATAATTAAGTTACTCGGGCTTTAATATACGGTTTTTTGGGACGCGATTTTTTGTCGCGATATTTATTTTACATAGCTCATGGCTATGAAATGACGAGCAAGACTTGTTTGGGAAGGATTCAAAATGGTTATAGACCATGAAGTGTGGTAAAGGGATACGAGACTTTTCCGCAGCAGTGGTATGTTTTTTTAAATAATAATCGTGGGTAATGCTTTTTAATAATGACTTAAGTAAATAATATAATTTGTTAATACACATTGGACTTTTAAATGTGTTTAACTAGCTTCTACCCGCGGCTTTGGATACGCTTCTCCCAGATAAAAAGAAGCCACTGTCCTTCCCTGAGATACCGTCTACCTCCCTGCCAAATTTAGATAAGATGCGTTCATCCCTTTAGGTGTAAAAAGGTAACCGACGACAGAATAACCTTCGGATTTATAATATTACTATGGTTGCATACTGTGTTTTTTTACTGGTACTTATTTCTCGTCAAACAATACAACTAGGAGCGAATACCGCTATCCGTTATATTCTAATATATTTAATTCAAAAAACAACGGCTGGTTTTCCTGATGTACCTAACTACCGATTGACGACGGGTTCTTCAAGCGCCTCAAGTCGCGACCGAGATTTTATTGTATCATTAAAGTTTCAAGTCTCAAGAAAAGGGTATATATTTCGTGAACGACCGCTACAAGGCCGTGGGGATCAGGCCTAATTGGAGCGGCTCTATCAATTTGATGACAATTAATTTACTTTGTAACTTTGTTATAAAACATAGTTTTCGTGTGGATCATCTATCTAATGAACGGTTGACTAAAGTTTATTAGTTGTGACATCCATTGTGACATCATTGAAACCTTATAAACCTCCATGTTCTATGTTTTACTTGTTTTTTATTACCCGACTACTGAAGGACGAGGGTTATGATGTACTTCACATGTTGTGTCGATATAAACGATATTATATTCTATTATTAAATTTAGAAAATATATAGAAAATGCTTTATCGCATACTACAAAACAATTAACAAAAAAATTTATACCAGAAATGTTACAATTGGTGTTCTTATCGCTCACGAGCGATCTCTACCAGACAACAATATAAAAAGAATGTATTGAATTATTTTGGTAATACCTACAATTAATGTGATATTTTAAGTTTTTGATATAACCTGCGTAATTAAGGAATGGGATTGAGAATAACGTCATCATATTTAATGAGTATTCAGGGTATTACATCATTTGATAGAGTATTAAAAAAGTGGGAGTAGCATTGCAATCTGGGTCCCTTCAAGTACGTGGAGGTCTGGAGGTAGATCTTCTAGACCTTCGTGATACATCGTCGGCCACATCGTCACTTTCCATCAGGTGAGATTGCAGTCAAACGATGGTGTATTGTAAAATTTGTCATGTAAAAAAAAATACATTTTGTTTATGACTCTGGGCTCTTCTTAGTATTTCTGAATACGCGCATAAAAAAACCAAAGATCTGTGAAAATAGGATGAACGCGTCTATCAGTCATTTATGAATATCATAATAGCCCATTCATCAGGCCCATCAGCCGATACACGTCCACTGCTGGACATAGGCCTCCCCCATACGACGCCACTGTTGTGTACGGGAGACGAGTGAAAGGCTTGGTAGCTTGAGTCACACTGGCGTTTATTCCAATCAGAGTGGGGTGGGCGCAGCCACACAACATTCCTCCCCCATTTGACAAAATCACCCTTACATAAAAATAATAGATAAGAAGTTTATCTACAAAAATGGCTTATAATCTATTCTAGGTATATTTCGCAACACTCGAGATGAACATCTAGGAGGCATCGCCGGCGACGGCGGCATCAGTGCGTTGGTAGGCGGTGACGCCACTGATGATCTCCTCCCCCCAGTACGCTGTGGTGAGCTTGGAGCGCTATCCTCCAGCTCCAAGTCTAGGTCCAGAAGAGGACTTTGTACAATATCTTTATTGCCTTTATACAAGATCACTTGATTTTTGTGCTTCTTTATAACTTGAGAAGTCAAACAGTCATTTATTAGGTATAAAACTTTGCCTAATTTCCTAATAATAATTCCCCGACACCAATTGAAATTGTCCTTATTTCTATATTTTTTATAAAGTACTTTATCTCCAGCGATAAACGTTTGTGTATTACTACCCCCGTAGGTTTTACTCTGCAAACACTGATTATGTTTGACATTAGTTAACACGGACGTGGGTGCGGCCGATGATGATGATTCATTTGGTTGTAACAAATCGAGACGTGATCGCAGCTTGTGCCCGAAGACAAGTTGTGCCGGCGAGAACCCAGTCACAGAGTGAATCGAATTTCTATAGTCGAAAAGGTATTTTAGCAGTTTGAGCTTAGCGCCTTTACGCGATTGTGATGACAAAATGCTTGTTTTTATGCCTTTTTTTACTATTTTAACGTAACTTTCTGCCTGTCCATTACTTGCAGCATTGTAAGCGGCCGACGTTAAATGCGATATTCCATTAAGTAAACAAAATTGCTTAAATTCATAAGAAGTGAATGCCGAGCCGTTATCACTCACTATTGTGTGTGGTAAACCAAAAATAGACATGTATCCGTACAGCTTTTCAACAACAGCACCCGACGTAGTGTTATTCGTCATGTCGTACACTTCTACCCATTTCGAATAGGCATCTACGACGACCAAATACATTCCTCCATTAATAGGTCCTAGAAAGTCGATATGAATCCTAAAGAACGATTTGGGGGGGTAAGGCCAGGGTTGCAGAGGGGCGCGCGGGGGCGCGGGGCGCACCTGCATGCACACGTCGCATGCGCTTATCAGCGCCTCGAGCGCCTCGTCTACCCCCGGAAACCAGAATCGAGATCGTGCTTCCGCCTTACTTTTCACAATACCTAAGTGAGAGGTGTGTAATTCAAATAATATACACGATTGCAAACTTTCCGGTATAATTACTTTATGCCCTCTCATTAGACATCCGTTTTCATACGATAACTGATTTCGGCATAAAAAATACGGTCTCAAATTTAGGTCAGTTACATTTTTCGGCCATCCCTTCAAAATAAAATCTATAACCCTACATAAGGTTATATCCTGGTTTGTTTCTTTCTTCAGAAGGCTTAACGTTACCGGTAAGTTACCTTCTACCACGAAATTTACGTAGGTAGCTTTATCTACGGGACCTTCATCATAGTTATTGATAGGTCCGCCGCCGCCGCTCACCGCGACTCCTGCGCACTGAGCGCGCGGACTCCCCGCCCCCGCGCCCTCCCCGCATTTAGTTTCCGTGGGAAGGCTGGCGCGCGATAAGAAATCTGCGCTATTATCTGCACTTCGTACAAACTCAATTACATAATTATAAGCAGCTAGAAATATTGCATACCTCTGTAACCTGTTAGCAGATACCTCAGGAATGCCTTTATTGGGCCCAAAAATCGAAATGAGACGCTTATGATCAGTCCTTAATATAAATGGAACCGTCAATCCATAGAGGTACTGATGGAATCGACGAACTCCAAAAATAATCGCTGTAGCCTCTTTTTGAATCTGCGAGTATCGCTGTTCGGCAGAGTTCAAAGTTCGTGAGGCGAATGATATTGGACGTTCTAGGCCGTCAGAATCAACCTGTGATAATATCGCTCCTAATCCATTCGGTGAGGCGTCCACTGTCAAAATAAGCTTCGCATTTGGGTTAAAATGTGCTAGAACTTGATCGGATGCTATAATATTTTTAATTTCTGTAAATGCCTTATTTTGTTCCGAACCCCAATACCATTTGGTACCCTTTTTTAATAAATCATATAATGGGCTTAAAATACTAGATGCGTTGGGAACAAAGTTCCTATAATAATTTATAAGGCCCAAAAAAGATTGTAATTTACCTACATCTGTAGGTACTGGTGCCTCGACCATAGCCTTAACTTTGTCGGTAGTTTTTCTAAGACCATTTCTATTTATCACGTAACCTAAATAATTTATCTCCTCTTTAAAAAATTCGCATTTGTCCTTTTTTAGAGTTAAACCTGCATCTTGTAGGCGTTGCAAGACGGCTTGTAGGCGCTCCATGTGTAGGGATGGGTTGGGGGCGGTAATCAGAACATCATCAATTAGGCATAGAACTCCATCCATGCCTGCTAACAAGTTTTCCATGGTGCGTTGGAAAATTGCAGCCCCACATGATATACCGAAAATCAAGCGTGAGTAGGTATATAACCCACGATGGGTATTTACACATGTATATTTTTGTGAATCTTCATCTAGAACTAACTGAGAATATGCCATGGATAGATCTAATTTCGAAAATTGCTGACCGCCATGAAGTTTTGAAAACAATTCCCGTACTGTGGGTAGTGGGTACTGTTCGACAACCAGCTGTTTATTAATCGATACTGAATAATCTGCACATATTCTTACGGAACCATCTCGTTTGAGCACGGGAACAATGGGTGATGCGTAATTTTTCCCCACCTTTTGCGAAACCTTTCTTCATTTGGAACAGCTGATCGTGGGTGGGCAAGCCGGTGGCGACGGCGATGGGCGCCGCTGAAACGGCGCTGGAGGCGCGCGCGCATCGCACGCTCTCAGCCAACTCGACCGCTTTCGCCAACGTCAGCTCCGTCAAATTTTGAGCAAAAAGCTTTTCCCTCTCTGCCGGATGCTATTCCCATCACGAATCGATCTCGTAATGCTTCCTCGACGTCCTTGAATCCACAGTGCGCAGTGAGTCCGCGTAACCTCGCGGCCCATTGGTGATGTGTCTCACCCGCCCGCTGCACAGCCGAGTAGAAGTTGTACCGCTCGGTGAACCCACAGCGTTTCGGTGTGAAGTGATTATCGAGCGTTTGGATGATCTGCTCGTAGGCCACGTTTTGAACATCTTTTGGCAGCAATAAATCGGCCACAAGCTTGTAGGTGCTGTCGGAGAGTGTGCTCAGCAAAATTGCTCGTTTCTTCACTTGAATCCCATCTGTAGTTCCAGTTACATCATTCGCAATAAACCATTGCGTCAACCGGCTTTTGAATGTACTCCAATTTTGTAAATTATGGTCAAAATTGAACAAAATTCCAAAATGAGCCATTATTTATTCCCGAGTGGCGGGTAGCTCGCCTGCGCCAATGTTGTGTACGGGAGACGAGTGAAAGGCTTGGTAGCTTGAGTCACACTGGCGTTTATTCCAATCAGAGTGGGGTGGGCGCAGCCACACAACAAATAGCGGTCCTGAGCCGCCTCCATTCATCGACTCCTTGCGACCGCTACGTTGTCGTCGGTCCGAGTGGATGATCTCCTAATACTCCGTTTCGCGTTGCATCGTGGCCGCCACTAGACAACCTGAACGAATGTTATATATTAACATCGATATTAAACATTAACATTTATTTATTTCTTAAAAAATATTAACTATGTAGGTTGGTAGAATATAGTTCGTACGAGTATATTTGTGTTTATCGACATTTGCCCATCACTAATCGAAAGATAATAGGGTCGTCACCTTCACCTTTCTTATCGATATTTTAGCCCAATAGTTTCACACAGTAGATAGACTTCCGTTGTTGGCATTTACATTTTCATTACTTTGTTGTATCGATACAAAGGGCAAGAGTTTTGTTCTTGAACTTGATCGGCTCACGAGCAAATTTAAACCTTTTTTTCATAGACCAAAGTCATACAATTCTTCGTGGTTATAGTGAATAGTGAATGCCAAGCGATCCATTTCATCAAGGTTGTAGCATACATGGCGGCCTATTTATGCGACGCTGAGAAAAAACATTATTTCTATTCACCCTGGAGTCTCTATTCACCCCGTTTTACGGTACCTTATTTTAAAGTCGTTACACTCCACGCCGCCGTTAACAATAAGTTTTCATTTTAAATTGTCCCGCACCACACAGTTTATATTGTCCGCAAGTATACAGTTTAGTGTCCAGCAGTGTACGGGAATTTGAACTATTAATAATGTACAGTGTAGATCCAACGCTCTTTGTTCTAGAATTTTGTTCATAAGCAGAGAAAATGTTGGGACTTAGTAACTGTCAGGTGCCGCTATTAATTTCTTAGGTAGGTAGATATTTTATAATTTATTAAGGCGGTTCCCTGACCCAAACTAGCGCCGCCGCGCCGCCACCAATTTTATCGTATTGTTAGGTTTAACGTACCTAATAATACTATAAAATTGGTGGCGGTGACAATGGAATTCAATAAAATCAAAAAATCTATCAAAAGCTTTTTTTAATTCCTCTGTAATAGTTTTATTAAGTAGGGAAAAAAATCCCCAACGGATCAATCAGTTGTGTCTCAAAAGCACCCACGGCACAACCAGGGATTCGAGTTTTCGTCAGCTGGGCCATAGGTACATTTTTTTCCAGAACGGACCAATTAGTTGTGTCATCGAAAGTATATATGCCACAACCAGTTGAGCATTCTGTAGTTGTGCTTTGGGTCCACCGCGAAAATATCTATTATTATACAACTAGCTGCTGCCCGCGACTTCGCACGCGCTTTTGATATACCCTATGTCCGTCCCCGGGATACCATATACCTTCCTGCCAAATTTTATAAGATCCATTTTAGGCGTGAAAAGGTAACAGACAGACAGATAGACAGAGTTTCTTTCAAATATATGTTAGGGTTAGGGTATATAGGTTAGGGTCCCAAACTAATACCCATACCAAATTTCAGCCTAAACGGTTCAGTAGTTTTTGCGTGAAAGAGTAATAAATATCCATACATCCATCCATACGAACTTTTACATTTATAATATAAGTAGGAAGTAGGATTATTCGTCTAAGCCACGTGCGTATAACGTCATGTGAAGTGAACAAAAAATCAAAGTGATCACTTTATTTCCCCGTTTTACCTCTGAAATTTTAATTTTGTGACGTGTCCAAGAGTCCTGTAAGGTCTAAAGGAAATAAAGCACTTTGATATTTGAGTGTCACGCATATATACATTCAACCCATACAGCGAACAGTAATGGCAGCCTGAAAGAGCTCTACTTAATTCACGACCATCAATCCCGTATAAAACGTGTCTTTAATTAAGCTCAAAGCCCTTGGGAAAATTCAATTTTGCAAGTGAACGTAGCTGATATAGCTAGAGCTCTGGATGGGGCAGGATCTTGAATCTATTGGGTTTTGAGTCTTACTTGAAAGTTCACTTTGGTTTCAACACGAAGTTAATATTATTAGAAGCGTTTTACATATAAACGATTAATTTACTTACCTAGTTCAAAGCTATGTAAGGAGATACGCATAGTATATTTTATTATGTAATAGTGTTATCGTACGAATATTGACCCCTCCAACTCAACCCGTGGATGTCGTAAGAGCCGACTAAGGGAACCTACCAGAGGAAGGGCAGCAGTTTCCTTCTGAGTATTTTTCAACACCAACACTGCTATCACCAATCCGCCTGCCAAGCGTGGTGATTATGGCAAAACCCCCCTACATGGGAGACCATCCACTCGATGGAACGACTACATCGTAGCAGTCGCAGGGAGTCGATGGATGGAGGCGGCTCAGGACCGCTATTTATGGCGTCGTATGGGGGAGGCCTATGTCCAGTAGTGGACGTGTACTATGGGCTAATATGATGATGATGATGTAATAGTGTTGACCTTCTATCTAAATAGACTTACAGCCAATCAGAAGCCTCGTCCAATTAGGAGTTGAGAGCTTTGAACAAGGGACAGTACAATTAAATGACTTGTTTCTGGCAGGGGCCTTTCTAGTGTTTTTCCTAAAGTAAAAATATCCTAACGATCAGTTTGAAAACGTCAAAAGCAAAACACTATAATTTATGAAAACGTTTGACCACCATCGCAATTGCGAAGATGTGACCTTGGAGTGCACCTTCTCAGAAAGGACTAACTCTTAATTTAGATACCATCTTGGAGACTGGTAATCATCAATCATCTTGTTCAGATAAAAAGTACCTATGATTTCTGTACAGGTAGTTGCGGATTTCTACTGCGTATTTTAGTACCCAACTATCCGCTAGAGGCACTGTACAAGTTTTCATATTTTTTTTTTACTACAGTCGCTAGCGAGTATAGATTGTAAAAACTCATGGTAGACCTGTAGAAAGGACTCATTGATTTGTTTTTCGCATAACTTAATAAGCTATATGACCTCGTCTATTACATAAAGATATAATATAAATTTTTTTATTCAATAATAAAAGATACACAGTCTTAATGATAATAGACTAGTGAACCACCCCGGCTTCGCACGGGTGCAATGCTGATACTAAATTATAATATACCTAAATCTTCCTCTTGAATAACTCTATCTATAAAAAAACCGCATCAAAATCCGTTGCGTAGATCTAAGCATATATAGGGACAGACAGACAGCGGGAAGCAACTTTGTTTTAAACTATGTAGTGTGACATTTAAATATGGTACCTTTTAGGTATATATATACTTATGTCATCGGAAACACATTATATTCCTCCCATCAGAATTGAACAGTCACATCCTAATGTGCGTATACCGTTCATCCAATATCCATACATCACCTGGCGCCTTCCATTGGCTCTATATCCCTAATGCTGCTGAAACGAGGTCACTGCAATTTTTCATTCTGTCGGCGAGAGGAAATGATGTGTAGTAATACCTCTTCTCGGTATTGATGCTTAGCTTGTGATTAGAATATCGGTACCTATCTATTCAAATAAGTATATATTATCTGACCCTTTTTATATTCAATCTATATACAAGCTTTGGCCAGCGGATTTGTGCGCCTTTTTCTTGTTTTAAAAGTAGGATATCTTCCATTTGTCAAACGAACTGTACCAGCCTGGAGTCTGGAAATTGGTGGTGTTCCATCCCCGTTCCAGACCGAGAGGGTCTGGAACGGGAAAGATCGGCTACCATACGTCGTTGGACCTGCGCCTGACATCTCCCCGGTCTGCCGTCTCATCAGATTATGAGAATGAGGGAATAGATAGTGTACCTGTGTACACCCTCGTGCAGTATATCTAATAATGTCCTACGCACATAACTAGTCTCCATTAAAACGGGCCGCTGAAGCCGAAATTCGTTTGTCACTTTCGGCTTTTTACCTTTTCGCTACTGATTGACTGGATCATAATTCATAATTCAATTCTATTATTCTGTTTTGATGCATGTTGTTGTACACTAGGAAAAGTCATAGAGGTACACATTAGTTAACAATTAACAGAAATAATAGTTTATTGTAAAAAATTATGCATAAGCATACAAAACTGTTACTTTAGCAAGTCTACGACTTGGAATAGCAAAACTATTTTTATTTCGAGTGTTGTAATTGTGAATGTCAGTTATTAATTGAACATTGTCAGTAAGTAACTTAGAATAAAACAAATTTTGATAAATAAATTCACCAGCAAATGTCATTATTTCTAATTCTTTAACCTTAGACCTACATGAATCCATTTTATCCATTTGCAAAATAAACCTCATCGCCCGTTTCTGCAACAAAAACGCTATTTGATAGTGAAGCATTTCCCCAATGCGTATACAGGGTGGAATTTTGTAATGCCACCTATTCCAACCTGTATACGCATTATGCCGCTACAAGTCGAAGCTGGTAACGGTGCTGATTTAAAGTTTTGTTAATTCAGCTCTGTATAAACAGATTTTAAACATTGTAAAATTACAGGTGCTAAGTAGTTCATTATTTTA
The DNA here is from genome assembly GCA_947859395.1 of Eupithecia insigniata. NCBI lineage: Eukaryota > Metazoa > Arthropoda > Insecta > Lepidoptera > Geometridae > Eupithecia > Eupithecia insigniata. Next base: position 755,598 of record OX402019.1, read on the forward strand.
TACTACACCTGCTCGGAAAGTTGCCTATTGAAAGTAAATCATTGCAGGCGTATAGGCATCCGGGAGGAAAAACTCTATGGAATTTCATTTCTCACGCGTTTTAGCGGGAGAGAAAACTGTATGGAAATCCATTTCCAACGTGTTATTTTTTTTTAATTTCCTAAAAGATCGGCCGGTAGCTATGGTTATTTTCATAATAGGTCAAACGACAAAAAGTTTTTACTCCAAGTCCGCTTGCATCTTCCGATTTCCGAATAATATTTTGAAAAAAAGAACCCAAGTAATAAAGGCTGGCACGGGAAGTTCTTCTAATTTTAAATTTGGTGTAGGCAATTTTATTAATTCTACAGAATGTCGTCGAGTGGTAGTGAAAGTTTTATGACACCGCCAGAAATAAAATACTCGAAGGTGTAGTATAAAGCACTATGTATCACTCGGCAGAAAGTGCGATTCCTACTCGACGATTCGTGTGTTTTAAGGCCCTCGGCTGCGCCTCGGGCTTCAAATGACACCCTCGATAGGAATCAGGCACGTTTCTCGCCTAGGTGAACAATGTACTATTATGTAGGGTACATTCCCAAATTGTCTATTGTCTCATTTGATGAATAGCGTGTATATTGTAAATTTTCACAACCATCGTTTTTAGCGCCTTTTCGTCACGTAGCGATTTTAAACATAAAATTATAAGACCCCATCAACAAACAAGGTCATTAAGCTAACAATCTCCAAATCCCATAAAAAAGTTATTGCCATCTCTATCGTTTCCCATTAAAAGAAGAAGACAAAAAAGGTTGTGTGAATCGACGCAGTAATTTTTAAAACGACGTAATAAACGCGAAATGGGCTTTTGGGCATTCTGCTACGAAAATATCAAATGGGGCATTATAATTATTATGGATACTTTAGAATCTAAAGCTTTGTGTGTGAAAATTCAGAGGTTTTGAAAGATTCTCAGAGCTGTGAAATATGGTCCATTTAAGATGGTCACCACACTGTTCTTGTATCTCTCTCACTCTTAGAAAAGCCTTTTCCATATACTTTACGATATGCTCTTGAAAACTGATTAACTATCAAAAACTAATGACATAACATTATTAGTTTGTGATTAAGTCACAAACCCTGTAAGTATGCCGTTTTTGACAAGCACCTACTATCAGGTCTCTAGGGAACTCTAGTAAAAGCTCCCGTAAGCATGGTCGGTGGCAAACGTAAATTGATACAAAGATCTAATAACACTTCCAAGATTAAGAAAAGCCAATAAAATAAAACCAAGCAATACCTTAAAAGTGATCGAACTAAACGAAAACGTTTTCTTAAACCCCTTAAGTCTTCTTTTAAAAGAACATTCTCGAAGACTTAGTAATAAAACGGTTAGAAGAAAGCCACTTACAATGCGCCAGACTGAAAATTGCTGAAAAAAAAAACAGTAAAATCAAATAAAACGTCTTTAATGCGGCGCCTAACTACAGTAATAGGATTATTTGATGGTGTTGGGAAAATATCGATAAAAGTTTGTTTGTCGCTTGGTTGCTTGAATATTTCGATAAAAAATGAGATACTTATGCAAACGTAAAATTTATTTACTGATGGGCAAAACTTATAAGATCTAAACTACGCAATCTATGTGCGAATTGAATCCACATTGAATCTATTCTAATAATAATAACAAATAAATAATTTTGGACAACCCACACAACTTCATCCTAGCCCCAAGCTAAGCAGAGCTTGTGTTATGGGTACTAGATGACTTATATATATAATACAATATATTACATGGATATACACTTATTTATTATTATTATATATAAAATAATTTATGTCCTCGACATAATTTGACCACACCAATCTGAATATTGGGGAATTTAGCATAAACGTATATATCTACTCATTCGTGATCATAAGTATTGTGATTATGTTTATAATAATAAAGCTTTTAATAAGTTTGTTATTCTATAACTTCATGCCAAATGTGTGGCAACTCGGTGCCACACATTTACTTAACCGCAGACCTTCTCTGGTTTAGATTGTCTGAATAGCTATAAGAATAGATTAAGTTTGATTGATAAAGAAAATACAAAATGCGCTTTAGAGACATTTAAAAACGTCGTTTGTTTCCTTTTGTTGGCAGCAAAACTTCTAAAGTAATAACTCTCGACCTCTTACACAACACAACAGCCGTATAAAAACCCATTACGAACTGAATACCATCAAGAGGCTACATTTTAAGAGTGATCACTTGATTACACCGTGGAGTCGTGCCAACAATTACCACCAGCGGGCGTTGCCAACTTTTATCGATATAAAACTTAAACAGAACATCGATAATGTCACAGGACTAGACAAAAAGTTTGGAATTCCGAGCAATAGATTGCTTAAGCATTGAAACCAGGGTTTTGAATGTTTTGTGAAAAAAGGTAAAATAAGTATGGCTTTAAATCTGGCTGAAACGCGGTTCTGAAGAGGTTGTTTTAGTAAATGGCAAGTACATTATGTTGATTTTACCTCACGATTACCTACTTTCATGTCCATACAAGTTTTTGTTAAGCTCAACTAATCGGTTGTACTTGTAATACAAATAACTTTAAAACCGGTCTGTGCGGTAGGTTAATAAATGTATTTACCTATCTACCTATCGATCAATGGATCGATAACGCCATCTGAAAAGTATAGAATAAAGCTCATAGGGAGCCTTAAATAATAAGGTGCCTTGAATTATGGTCGTCTGGTAGAAATCTCTGCAAGGGATAAGACCGCCAATTGTAGGATACGATAATTAGATTTTAAGAACTTTCTGTACCTACTATACTGTGATATATCCTGCAATTAAGCTTTTTTACTTTATAAAGGGGTTAAACATTGAAATGAAGATGTAATTAATCGTACTAATATTATAAATGTCGAAGTTTGTAAGGATGTATGGATGAATGGATATTTGTTACTCTTTCACGCAACAACTACTGAACTGATTAGGCTGTGGTATGGGTATAGTTTGGGACCTGGAATAACATATAGGCTATTTTTTATTCTCATAAAATGCGGGTGAAGGCGCAGGCATCAGCTAGTAATACTTTATTTCTGAATTGATAATAATTCATAGTTATACAATTTGACTTGACTAAGAGGTTTTGTAAGCCTAAAGAAATTTCTGACTTCTTCTGAATTGCGTAGTTTAAGTAGTTCTAAGTACACCAAATCAAACCCTTCTTAGGGTTCAGTTCAAAGAATATATTATATACGGTTATTATGTGCGTATTAATTAAAAACCTTATATGTATTGGGAGAACACCACCATTGTATCTCTTACGATAGTTTACACAGTAAAATTCTTAGAATAGCTGAGAATACCAACATTTAAAAATGTTAAGCAAAATAAGCCTGAATAAAAAAAAGCGTACGTTCACATCAAAGAGCAATGAGGATTGCAAGATTTATATAAAATATTGCAATAACATGAGTTTCTATGTATTTTGTTTACTCGGGATACTCTTATCTTTTTTGCTTCTGTAGATTTTCCACTTTTGAAAGTTTATTCCATAATCCACACAGATCCACAACTAGACTTGACTAGATGGTATAGATTGTTAATCACAATGCTCTAACTCTCGTGAGACGTTGGGAACACTTTTCGTGAGAGACGTCGGGAAACGGCGCTTCTCTCTTGAGATGCTGGGAATAACTCAAAAGTATTGGATGGATGTACAAAATGTTTATTACTTATTTATCATTTTTTTAAACTTAACACGACATTATAAAAAATACAGTTAAAATCTAAAACCCGACTACATAAAAGTCTTAAAAAAGCGTTCACCTATTGTCCTTATCATTCCTTTTGATACTTAGGTAGTCGGAGGTCTTTGTTCCTACTTGTAGGTACCCTAGGTATATGGGGTGGGTGCCTCCGACTGTCTAAGTATCAAAAGAAAATGATAAGGATAATAGGTGAACGCTTATTTAAGACTTTTATGTAGTCGGGTTTTAGTTTTTAACTATATTTTTTTTAACTTTTTGGGTGATAGCTTGAGAATCGTTAACCTCACAAAAGTTTAATAAACGGTTTTGGAAAAAACAAATAAAGACCTTTGCAACGATACCACACACGAGCATATTTACTAACATTGAGATTTTCGACCCTTACTTAGACCCCCGCTATCTCGTTAGGCCCCCATTTTTATCTGACGTCACATAGCCTATAACCATCGGACTATTAAGACAAATCATACAACACCTCATTTGTTGAAATCGAACAAGTAGTTTCAGCGCTAAGTGGGAAAAAAAAATCGGCTACGGTGTCAAACTCATATCATAACCCTCGTCCTTCGGTAGTCGGGTAAAAATTGACGAATGTTTTCACTTTCACAAATCACCCGAACTTTTTCCTCTATTAATTTGTGTAATATTTTCTTTGTTTCATGTACGGCTACAGGACCTGGGAGTTTTATCGGTAAGTCAAAAGACCTCGGAGAGGAGGCTCGCACAGGAAAGTAGACAACCATAGTTATTTCTACCGTCAAGCAACATTGTTGATGTTGCTTGGAGAGTAAAATTGACATTTACGGCCCTCAAAGATAACTGACTTAAAAGCTACGAGTATCATAGGCAGAGTAGGATATTTGTACAGAACTCGTAGGAGACTTTGTCAAGAACGTTATGCAAAAAAAAAAATGTTGGACAATCCACACAGAATCATTTAGCCCCAAGCTAAGTAATTTCGTACATCTAAAGTATTTTTTATTTTATAAATTAAAATACCTAAAACACCCCAAAACAAATATTTGCATATCGTATAAACATTTGTCCCAAGGCGGGAATCGAACCTGCACCCACTCCCCGACCATGCGACTGGAACCGCACACACTGAAGAAGTCCCTCGATAAGAGATGAAACGTTGGTTTTCTTCCAACACAAACCATGTTCGTAGTTAACCCGTTTCATCATCATATCAGCCCACGTCCACAGCTGGACATAGGCCCATCCGAATCCCTACAAAAACCTAGAATAATTCTAGGTTTTTCGTTTTAACACTCTCTAAACCTAATTAATAAAAAAATTATTATTAGTTTATTTGCTCCCCTTGGAGTCGAGACCCTAGGTCCGTGGGGTACCGAGGCTCACCGGGTTTTGAAAAAAATTTCTGAGCGCCTGGTCGAAGCGACACGTGACCCGAGAGCTGGTGAATATCTAGCGTAGTGCTTTAGCATTGCCATACAGCGGGGCGATGCAGCCAGCGTCTTGGGGATGCTTCCGACTGATATTGTTTACAACAGTCTGCAGTTAACTCAATTGTTTCAATTGTAGTTTAATTTGTTAATATTATTTGATTTTTATTTTCTTTGTTTATTATAAATAAATATCAAATACATAAAAAAAAACAATGAATTATCAAATAACAGAGTACTATATTTCCTTTGAACCTTACAGCCATAGAGTAAAAACTCGCTGATGCTTATAGCATTCTTGGACACGTCACAAAATTCAAATTACATAAGTAAAACTAGGAATTAATTAATTTTCTCTAATGTGAGGTGCCTGAAGGATGTTATTTTAAAGTTTAACTTAATAGCTCCAGAGTTCAAAATAAATAAAGTACAAAGCTTTTACATAATTACAAAGGCATACAGTGATAAACTTCTCTAAGGTTATTTTCTATGCATAAATAATTAGCAACCATTTAAATTGCAAATACTTGAGACCCAGTTAATATGGTTTATAAAGTTACTAGATGTGGCTTTCACATCGCCTATTGTCCACTGCTCACCGTATTGTAAAAGCCCAGCTTTCATAAAAGTTATAAAAAAAACTAGGTATCCATTGCTCGAAAACCACAGTATTTACTCTCCAGCATTAGCATTATAAGACAAATATCATTTCACAGAGCAAAATGAACCTTACAATGTCAATCTCAAATAATTTGCAGAAAACGGGTTACAAGTCCAGTTGTTTTATTTAATTCAAAATGTCCCAAGCGATGAATTACCAGATATCCAGCAAAATTGAAGAACACAAACAGAGACATGCAGATCGGATAATTTAAATAATGTCCCATCCAGTAATCTGACCTCCTTGTTACACATGACACAAAGAGTCCCGTGACACTTGGGTCACCCCTCCCGCCTGAAACACCCCCTGGGGGTAGTAGGCAGTGACTAGACAAATTGAAATTAACGTAACGTAACTTACATGTACATATGTTCTTACGTAGTAACGTAATAGCTGAGTGTTTACGTGACGTGTAATGTTTTATGAGAGAGAATAGTGGGAAAGTTTCATCTAGGATTAGGTGTTTAGATCTATTATATTGAAATATTGAAGAAAACAAAGAAAAGTGTGTTTCCAAAACGATACACGCGGCTGATGAAAAATTTTATAGACGAATTAGGCAAAAAAAGCAAACCTCTAAAATTAAAAACACGGTTTTGCTTGTGGCTTGGCTTGTGTTTCCCAAAGGAAACACGTGGCCTCTGAAGGTGGTACTTTGTGTTTCTGGAAGGATTACAAATGGCGCTCAACGTGTTAAAATTTCAAGATATTTTATAGAATGAAAACTTAAATAAAAACTGATAACAATAATAGAAAACAACAAGGTAACAGCAAAGTTATCACTAAACCAAATGATAAACTTCAACAACGCATAATCTTGCACGTGTAGCAAAAAATGTTGAAATACGAATTCGAAAACGAACGAGAGAACAATTAAATGATGTATGAAAGCTTCCAAAACCAAAAATTGTTTCGAGCTTCTGTGCTTTGCTTCGATGATACCAATGTCGTTAAATATTTTCCACCAATATTCCTTGGGTTTTGTAACCCCTTTGAAACAAAAAAATATCCAGGTTTTTGAATCGGAGTAATATATGTATACTTAGGCCCGTATTAAGATAATTTGATCAGTCATCGATGTATGCTTGAGTAACGATTTTCTACGGCATAAAAGTCACCCAAGCATATTATATGGATGACTAAGCAACGGGAAATAGTTTACTTTGATACTAGGTAAAGTAAGTAAGTAAAAGTCAGCGACAAAAAATTGTGAACACTGTTAATTTTCAATAGCACATAGAAAAATGTATCTCAAGCAATCTTCATCATTTTTATTCAAACAATTTTTATGAGGAATGTAGCAATATTTGTCTATTCTCTATTTTTATAAATTTCTCCTCGAAAATTTGATGGTGTGTCTACGCGATTGGCCCAAAGGGCGTCTGTCTGTCTGTTTGAATATCATGATTTCTAGATAATAACAATCATAAAGTCTCCTCCTGTTTTTCCTTCAGAAGCAAATTTCTTTTCCAGGCCGATAACAAAACATTCGAGACAACCTCCAACCTGACCATCGAAGTGACTCGCTTTGAGAACGGAGTCAAGTTCCATTGCAAGGCAGCCAACGAGGTCACCAGGAAGACCAACGACCATCCCATGCATGCGACCAGGGAGCTGGAGGTTTGGTGTACGTATGCCTTTACTGACAGAAAATTATGCAGATTGCGATCCCTCCAGTGGCTCGTGGCGGTCGTGGCGTAACAACTCTAACTAAAACCGTGCATTTCGTAGAGCTTACAATTTATTTATATATTTTATGTGGTGTTATTTATATTAGCGCGCAATTGTTATTGTATTTATTTATTTCAGATAGTAAAATCCGCGTAATTTTTTAATTAAATTAATATGCAATACCGAGGCACACTTTGTTAGTGCCACAGAATAATATAAAATTGAGAAACGTATAAACAATAAAAAATTATATAAATAATGAGTGGATGAGTAGGTTAGGTACCATTTTATTCTGTTTAGTAGCTAAAGCTCGAACAGACAGAGCAAATGCTCGAAATTATAATGATGCGTGTTCATAAACCTTGTAAATCTTATTACAGACCCTCCTATAGTGCGAGTGGAGCCGAAGAACATCAGTGTACTGGAAGGAGCCAAGATTCTTCTCAAGTGCGAGTATGTGAGCAACCCGTCTTCACTGCTTGACGTCACATGGTAAGACACAGTTTGAACAAAATCATCTTCAACTTCGTATACCAGAGCCGAGGCTGGAAGGGACAAAAGGTCTTCCCAATTGAATAAAATAGTATATTATAAAATTAGTGTATAAACGACGGATTTAAAGCGAGGGTCATAGATGAATCTTAAGCATGTGAAGGATTCTAATGACTGAATCACGACCGTAGGGAGTTATTCATGATAATTGAATTACGAGCGTAGCGAGTTATTCAAGTGTTAGAATCCTGAGCGAGGCGTGTGATTCATGCCCTTGATATAAATCTGTCCTTTGGTGAAGAGTTGCAGTAAGTATTTCAGCGAAAACAATATTATTCTGATGCTAAACTCCTCAATCAAATCTTGAGGAGTTATTTACACAAGGAGTTTGTATGTATAGAGTATTTTTATCGCAAGTAAGGTGCTGTATAGCATTGAGACGGAGGTCGAATATACTGGTGTGTTCTAAAGCTAACAATAAGCTCTCTGAGCTTGGGGCTAGATGATGCGGTGTAGATTGTCCAACATTATTTATTTATTATTATAGACTAAAGAATAGATATATTGCGACGTGTTGTCTATTATCAACTCCAAGTCTTGTTCTATTGTTCCAGGTACCGCAACAACATTAAAGTGGAGGTAAACACACCCCACTACAAAGGGGGGACAACTGACCAACACTCCCTAATCATCATCGACGCGCAAGGAGGAGACATGGGCAATTACAGCTGTGCACTAACTAACAACGTGGGGCAAGGCACCAGTGATGGGCATATTGAAGTTAACGTGCTTTGTAAGTAAAATACTCTACCGGCTGCGCCAAAAAGTACTCTTGTCCAACCCGATAATACTTAGATATCATGAAAGACAATTAATAAATCTCAGCCGCGAATATGGTAGCAGAATTTTGTACAGCACTGGCGATCGCCAATATCTTGAAATTTCTCTCAGATTTATTAAGTTCTTATGTCAACGCATACATAAACAAATAAACGGGGCCGCTTCTCACATGAGAAGTATGTGGCTGACAGTACTAAAAGCCTGCCTTTGGAAAGAGGAATGAATTCGGAATTAAATCACCACTGAGTTAGATTGTCCGTGTTCGGACTACTATTCGGCCGAAGCCAGTATGGGATGAACATGGATGACTCGACTAGAGTATGGTGTTATGATAACACAAATGAAAGGGATCAAAACAAAAATAAATTGCAACTTACGCTATTCTTTTTTCAGACAAACCCCAAGTCCGTCTAGTAATGTCATCACCTAGCCCCATCCTGGAGAAAGACCATCGTAACGTGACCCTCACCTGCGAGGTGGTGACAGGGAACCCGAAGTTCTTGGACGAGGTAATCTGGTACCTGGATGGGGAGCTGTTGAAGCAGTTGCCTGATTGTAATCAGACTCAGGGAGAAGGTGAGGAATGAAATGATACAATTGATATTAGTTTAGTAGGAGATGAAAGCAGATGATCTTACTTCCTGTCTGTGTAGTAATTTATCAGTCTATCCAAATACAATGGTGTGTATTTTTCTCCAAAGATTTTTGTTCTCGTGTGTATGTAGGTACAAATAGTACATTACTTTTTATCATTTTTAAAGCGGTCCCGTGGGATGAGTTCAGAGCGGGATCAGTTGACCAAAGAGCCGCTTTAACGCAAAAAAAGTTCATGTCAGCTTTTACCTCTCCGTCAGAGCGCTAAATGGCTAAGAGCGCGCGCCTACTGCGACTTTTTGTAGCAATGCAAACGCGCTACAGCATTGCGACTGTATCGATGCAAACGCTCGACCGTTTCAGATGACATTGGGGGGAACGAAAAGTGGAGAGATGTGCTCGCGCACCCCTCGCACCGCTCTTTCCCCACATCGATACATATTCGCGATGCTGTAATGCTAAACCAGTCGCGCGTTTGCATCACTACAAAAAGTCGCCGTGGGCGTGCACTCTAACAGCTGTATTCCAGCGTCGAATAGAGGGTGTCTCCACTATGCAAACTGAGCGAGACTCCAGACCCAGTTGGTGCACTAACGCGCTAAACGTGTAAAACCACTATAATATAATTTATGCACTCCTCACATCATAAATTTATCTTCCTCATTTCAGAAAACCTCTGCAACGAGGTGGACCCGTCGATGCTACTCCTCCAGGACACAACGAAGAGTTTCCACGGTAACTACTCCTGCAAAGGCAAGAATGTAGCCGGGTGGGGCAATGAGAGCGAGAAGACAGAACTGGTTGTCAACTGTAAGTATTCAAAATCAAACCAGAAATCTAAATTACTTTGTTTCCGTAACATTATAGATTATTGTGTAATTGACAAAGATCAAATTCTTATACCTGACATGAAAAAAATCCTATGGGCCGCCTACAAAAGCGGAAATTAAACTTTTAAACTTATTATTTGTTAACATAATTAAAGCTTATTTATTGGGTATTAATCGTGTACCTTGTGCTATATAACCCTACGTTTTCATCGCGTTATAGCGTTATGTACCTACCTGAGAAATAATCATAACCCTCGTCCGTTGGTAGTCGGGTAAGAAGATCGTGAATCAGCCTACCAATCGAGAAGGTAAAGTGATAAAAACAAATGAACAAAATCAACTCTGTTGCGAGCGCGCTCTAATAATAATATTATTGGAGAAGATTATCATTGTTTTCGCACTTACGAATAGATTCTTATTTCTTATTTTATAATATGTTTATAGCTTTATAGTATAAAATGTGACTTGTCTAAGTGCTTATTTTGTAAGAATAAAAACATAAAGTTATTGATTCTGATTCTGATAGATCTTGTTTTTGCAATGTCTGAGCATTCTTTGTTTTGGACAAATGTTTTTACGATCTGCAAATATTTATGTCGGGTGTTCTGGGTATTTTCTATGTCATCATCATCATCATTATCAGCCCATACACGTCCACTGCTGGACATAGGCTTCCCCCGTACGACGCCACAAATAGCGGTCCTGAGCCGCCTCCATCCATCGACTCCCTGCGACCGCTACGATGTCGTCGGTCCATCGTATTTTCTATGTATAATAATAAATAAATATATGTATTTAATATATCGCATTAATATCAGTTATCTAGTACCCATAACACAAGCTCTGCTTAGCTTGGGACTAGATGATGTTGTGTGGAGTGTCCAGCATTATTTATTTATTATTCTTTGTTTATCGTCAAATGTTTTCAGATCCTCCGGGACCTGCGAAGCTGAGCTACTCGCCGTGGAGAGTGGTGAAAGGAAAGAGTCTTGTGCTGAGCTGCAGCATCAAGGAACGGGGACGACCAGAGGCTCACAGGTCAGCGTCGTTGTAGCTTAGCGTGGCTAGATTTAAACAAAACGTGCCGAGTCAGTCGAAGAATCCAAGCCTTCAACTCAGCCCATGGATGTCGCAAGAGTTGACTAAGGGAATCTACCATAGGAAGGGCAACAGCTTCTTACTGTGTATTATAAAACCTGAACTGCGATCACCAATCCACCTGCCAAGCCTGGTGATTATGGCAAAACTTGTTTGGGGGAGGCATATTCAGCAGTGGATATTGAACTTCTAATTTCACCGCTAATTATTTTATGTTATTCAGTTTTTATTCTTATTCAAATGCACCCATAAATGAAAATAGTTTTTAGGAAAAAAAAATCAATTCAAAATCAAAATTTCAAATACATAACAATTTGTCAACAAGTCTATCAATCTATTCAAAGGTATCGCTGGCTCCGCGGCGGGCGAGTTGTCAGCGACATTGTCTCCCAGAACTGGACCGTAGACCCGGTTACACTGGACCATCGTACCAACTTTTCCTGTTACGGCATCAACGCTGGCGGGGAGGGGGAAGTTGCCACCACTAGTATTGATGTGCTGGGTAAGTTTAGAGAGAAGCAAATTCTTTTTATATAGTCGATAGACCTTCGTTTGTCCACAATCTCAGCTATGGAAAGTAACGATGTGGCCGACGGTGTATCACTAAGGTCTAGAAGAACTCATCTCATTCACTCTTGCCTTGAAGAGACCGAGGTTGTAACAGGCCAAAAAAACAGAAGCAAGCAGCGAGTTCCATTCTTAAGCGCGGTGCGCATGATGAAGGTGGAGGAAAACCGCTTAGTACGAGTGGATGGTATATCCACCAGATAAGGATGGTATTGTGCTGTCCGTCTGCTTGTCCTGAAGTCGAAAGGATATGGTAAAAAATCATATTAATTAATAATCAACTCTTTCCACCCTTCCAGCGCCACCAAGCTTCAAATATGCTATGAACCAGTACAGTGGCGCCCTCTACAAGTCCCAAAACATCTCTTTATCGTGCACGGTGGAGTGTGCACCACTTTGCAGCGTGGACTGGCTCAAGGATGGACAGGTCATCGACCCGGACAAGACGGATCGGTACTACGTTGTGGAGAGGCAGATCCCTCCGCAAGTTAATAGGAATGATTTTGAAGCTACTGAGAGTACTTTGGTAAGTTTTCAACTGGTTCAATTCACACCGGAATGGCAACGGCCGGCAATGCGAGCACTTTAAGTGACAAATAATTTTGAACTTTATTTACATACTGTAACGCTGAGATTGCGTGGCTACCGGCCATACGTCATGTCGCTGCAATTCAGTTGAATTGAGCGTTAGTTGCTTAAACAAATCTTTGCACGTGCTATAATTGGCGCCCAACGTGGGGCAACAACAACTGTGCTAATATCTTGCGTTTGTTTTGTTCTTAGATGAATGCAAAATCACAGAATGAAATAGCTAAATTGTAATGAAATAAACGTCTACCTTCCAGCATTGGAACATGTCTGCGTGGGCGCGCGGCGTGCTCGACCGGACTGCGGACACGGCGCGTTACACCTGCCGGTCCAGTAGGAATCTCGCCGGTGCTCCGGTCAATAGTACTACAAAGTTTGCAGTAGAATGTAAGTACCTTAGGCTACTTCGTTATGAATGGAACGGACCTTGTTTATGTTGCAAGAACAACAATGTGTCATCCCATAACGAAGGACTTGTTCAGGGTGAGTGAAGTTCGAACCGCGTGCGTTCCGCGTCCCTGCGTGTACGCAAAGGCCCGCTTGCATTCATAACTATTGTATTATTTGTCAAACTATCATATATAGCCATAAGAGAGATCATACTTGACTCATTTAGATAAGGACTTGGATCATACGAATTAATGTTTATCACTTATTATTCACAATAGGCCATAATTCTTGAGATGATAACATTTTATATTTGGGGTATATTTGGTAATATGCAAGTCTCTGCTACAGGTACATTTGACAAAATGCCCTTATAGTAAAATGGTAATATCTCATCAATTATCACCTACTTTTGCAGAACCCACCTTCCATATTGATTATCTTTGCTTTATTAACTTTACGAGTTCAAATCCAAAAAGTATGTGTTTTGTCTTTTCAGATGAACCTGAAAACATAACAGTGACGCCAAAAGTAGTATCAGTCATAGAGAATGAAATCCCAGCCAAAGTCGTCTGCTCAGCAAGGTACTTATGAGTTTGTAAAAATCATCATATCAGCCCATACACGTCGACTGTTGGAAATAGGCCTCCCCCGTACGACGCCACAAATAGCGGTCCTGAGCCGCCTCCATCCATCGACTCCCTGCGACCGCTACGATGTCGTCGGTCCATCGAGTGGATGGTCTCCCATGTAGGGGGGGATTTGCCATAATCACCACGCTTGGCAGGCGGATTGGTGATCGCAGTGTTGGTGTTGAACAATACTCGGAAGGAAGCTGCTGCCCTTCCTCTGGTAGGTTCCCTTAGTCGGCTCTTACGACATCCACGGGTTGAGTTGGAGGGGTCGATATTCGTACGCCGCGGCCCCTACGGCCAAAAATTTAACGCTCGTATTATAAGTTCCAGCTCTTAGTAACCAGGCTATATTATTTATTGTAACCAAGATATATTATTGTAATCACGCCTCCATTCTGTGACTATTATATGAAACCATGAAACGGACAGTGGCAAAACCAGACACATGAGAATGTGTCAATGTTGCCAATAACAAAGTCAAGTCTAATATACACAACGGCAGTTCACAAACAATTTCAATAGATGGCGCTAATACAATTTTGGATGTTTCAGAGGATTCCCAATGCCTTCCTACTCGTGGAGAAGAGAAAATCCATCTAAAGCCTTGGGAAAAGAGCACAGCAATAAATCTCTCGTTCTATCTTCCTCTAACACGTTACTACTCGGCCCGGTGCAAAGAAAAGATGGCGGCGACTATGTTTGTGAAGCATACAATCGTCATGGTTCCGTCAATACTACAGTATACTTGAATGTTATGTGTAAGTATCACTAGATGTCGCTAGAAGAAAGCTTATAGGCAAAAACCGAGTACCTACCTACTTACTTAAGGGGTTTGAAGGTTTTTGTATGGGGGGTGTCCTCTGTCACCACTTAGTATTTTTTCTTTTAAATCGCGGTGCACAAGAACTAACTATTTACATAATTATATCTTAATAGAGTGTAATTAACAAACAAAAAGAAATAATGTAATTTATTGTCCTAAATTGAAAATACATTTCAGACATAAAAAAATTAAATTCATTTATTCAGTCATAAAAAATCCTTAAAGTGTCAGGTCTCTGAGCTATACTCAAATAAAATAACTATTGCTTTAATGATTTTGTATCAATGTATATCGGAAATCTGACGCAGACATATTAGTTAGGACATGTTATAATTTTTTTTTTATTTGAAATAGTGTCCTCATCAAAATTAGTAACAAAAAATAACAAATAAAAAAATGTTCTGATCAATCATAAAAATGTCTTGAGATATTTACAATTTATGTAGGTACTAAAATTCGTTTTGAAAGTATTGATTCAACTTTTGAAACTAGTTAGCGTAAGTAATTTTTATTTTGTGATTTATTTTCAGACGTTCCGGAATGTGGAATCAAACAATCGGATATCGATGGAGAGCAAGTATTGGTCTGCACAGCTCTTGCCAATCCTACGGGGGTAAATATCCCCCATTTTAAAGCTGATTAAAACATTTTGACTGAAACGTAAATGAAAGATAGATGGGTCCATCTGTCACAGCCAAGTTGCTCTGAATCTGCTGAACAAAAGGGTTTGAAGATTATGACTCTAACATCGGCCGACATTATGAATTGTTATTCAAAATCGTGGCGTGAGATTATAGTACCTAGTATATTTCGATAGAGGACACTTTTACAAATAAAAAAATCTATCTAGATATCTAACATTCATTTACACTACGAGTCTTAAAAATAAAAAAGTGATGGCCGATGTTTTAAGGACACACTTCATACAAAAATCTTCAAACCTCATTTAGGAGTACCTATTGAGGACAAAATACTATGTATAAAGGTAGCTGAAGATACCAATGGAAGTATCTAAATAGATAACAGGAAAGAGAAATTAATTTACAAGAATATTTAATTTCCTTCATGTTCTTATTATTTCCAGGTTTCTTTCTCGTGGAAGCTGAAAAACGACAACGACAGCCTGACAGATGAAAAGATCTGGCAGAACGGTGCCCAGAGCTTCCTCCGACTCAGCACCTCTGTAGATGTGTACCGAACGTACCTCTGCTATGCTAACAACTCTGTTGGCATGTCGCGGGCGTGCGAGATGGATGTTATGGGTAAGTTTCAGAGCATTACCGTCATCTGCAACCGGGTTTTATCCACTGCTGGGTCGTTCGAATTTTGTGTCATCTAACACGCTCTTGCGCTAGCCACGTGTATTGATGGCCGATATGAACTATATTTCAGTTGATAACAGATGGAGCTGTTTTCATTTAGTTTAGATATTTTGGGAAAAATTGGAAGTTGGTGTCTTTAAAAAAACCAACAATGAGTTTGTTAATTTTTGTTTGTTGGTTTATTAGCTACGTGTTGCTGAAGAAAATTTATAAATGACTAGCTGACCCGGCAAACGTTGGTTTACCTTCGACCACTGAGGGTTGAAGATTATCACAGTATTATGGGGCTTAATGTTAGAAAGGTGAAAATTGAGGGTTATAATTATTTGTTAATGCCAAATCATAAGAAAATAAAATGAAAAAAATTATGCCCAAAAAATAAAAATTTCATGTGGGCCACCCTTACCACTTAGGGGTATAAAATATAGTTAACATCCTATTGTCATACCTACTAAATATACACAAAAAAAAAACATAAAAATCGGGCAAGCCGTTTCGGCGGAGTTTGGTTACAAACACTGTGACACGAGATTGTTATATATAAGATATTGTTATGTGTTCCATCTATGTAGCCGTTGTGGTCGTGGCGTAAAAATCGACCTCCCAATCACCAGACCAAGGGCAGCCATTTCCTTATATGTATTATAACACCTCTACTGCGATCACCAATTTGCCTGCCAAGCGTGATAATTATGGCAATCCCACTTGTTTCGGAGAGGAAAGTTCAGCAGTTGACGTTATGTGTGTTGATAATTGTGTGTATGTTTTAATTGGCAATATTTAAAAATTATTTCTGTATTACAGCCAACTTGGAAAGTTTTAGTAAGTATAAATCAAAAGATATCTAGAGTTATAGTTGTAGATGTGATGTAAGATGATAGTGCCGAGTTTGAATAATTATATTGGGAACCTACCTACTTTTCTTTTAGTGTTGAATCTAATCTGTAAGACATTTATGATTCTTTGAATGATGAGAACAGGAACACAACAAAAATTATCTGTATCCTATTCATTTATCGATACATCGCGTTATTAGTAATTATTTTAATGTTTCTTGAATTTTCTACCTCATTCTCACCGTCAATACTTTTCCAGGTACCAAGATCTGGTGGCGGGATCAGCAGAAGATGCTCCTCATCGGTGGCATTGCCCTTGCTATTCTGGTGATCACTGTCATCCTGTGCATCATCATCTACTGCATCTGTAGGCGGATGCGGGCTAAATCTAAGTGTAAGAGCTCTTTCTACATTCGCTTAAATCCTATCATAGAAAAATTAGTTTTTTGTCATCGTAACCGACCAATTGAAATTCAGGCAGTTCCATATGGTCTCATTATTATACTGTTACAGACCTTTAAAATATAGCATTGAAATTGATTAGACTCATTATTTTTGAAATTTTTGTTGTTTGCTTTCCTTGTTTATTTTTTTTGCTTTCATTGTCTTTACTTTCGTGTTTGTCTTGTTGTTGCATTTCATATCTAATTTCATCAATTAAGCTGGACAGTCATCGGTCACGCAGGAAATACTGAATTTTTATGGTTTTTTGTGTTTTTTGCGTTCAAAAAGTAATCTATCTAGCAAGTAGGTAGTTTTGCGAGTATTCTAAGCCATAAGATATGCACCCATTCTGAAAACATCGTCGCTTTGGAGTGTCTTAACATCATGTTGATTTTAGTAACAAATCTTTTACATGTTTTAAATCACAGTTGATTCAGAATTTAGGTGCACAGAATATGGCTTAGAATTGTCGCAAAACTACCGACTAGCCAATATTACTTATAGAACGTAGGAAACAATAATTTTTTTCTTTCATTTCTCGCGCGAACGTTTATCATTCTCCTTAAGCTGCTCTTTTTCTGTATTTTTTCTTAATTTAAAAATCTAACTTATTTTTGTTTGTCTTTTCCGGATGCTGCTAATCTAAAACACATCAACTAACATACAAACAGATAACAATCCAGTCGAATTAGAGGAGAGGGAGAAGTAAGTAATTTCATTCATTTTATCATCTTCTTTATCTATCTTATCATTAATTATACTTAGTTGAATGGTTCGCCTTAGATTATAATATATTTTAGTAATAACTTTGTAGAAGTTTCTAGAAACCTATTTATAATTATCAGTAAAATTTTATATTTTTTCGTCTTTTTTACAACAAAATATCACCTACTAACTTTATTCTTCTAAAATTAGAAACATCTACAACGTTAGTTATTTTATTGGTATCTTGTCAGTTATTTTAGAGAGTAGATGATATTATTCAAATTAATTTGGTAATTTATGTTTATTGTATTTTAATCAATATTTTTGACTCTTCACAATTTTATCTGTTTCCTGGTTTCGATTCAATTTTTATAGTTATTTCCCTTTAGATTTCTTCTTTAACTAAAAGGTCATGCAAGGCTTTCAAATTAGCTTAATTAAGTTGAATCTTTTCAGCCGCGTTGGTCCGAAGCGATTCTTGGCACACATTATCAATGCCACCTTCAAGGTCACCTCTTATAGTACCTACGCAGGGGTCTTGACCTTCAAAGGTCAGTTTAAGGTCACAAAAGTTACTTAATTCTTCAAAGTGACTCAAATTTAGTTTGTGTTTGAGTTTTAAGCTTGGACCAACGGCTGAACTTACATAGATTTAGTACTTACGCATGTTTTATTTTTGACTTGCATCACACTTCAATTTTCTACTTAAATCATTGTAATTAAAGTTTTTATTTTGTTAGGATTATTTCTAACATGTTTATATATATTATTAATTTAGAAATTATGATCTCATACAAATATACCAAATTAATAATATTAATTATTGTATAGGTTTCTAACGGCATTAACACCAGACGTACTCAGATTGACTACAATTAATACATCAGGTATATTACTAACAAACTAATTTTATGATATTCCCTAGTATGGAGAATGCTTTCTTTTATTTGTCGCTGTTTTGGCTAATTTTAAAAAGTGTGGAGTAGATTTGACTTTTTGTAGTTCGGCAAAATTGGTACTTGAACAATATGCATGATTCTGGAAAGCATTCTTCTTGTATATTTATTTATGTATGCTGTATTTATGTTATTTTTATATATGTATATTTCATATCAGACAAGTCTATAGATAGTGTAAGATATTAGGATAAAACTCGAATCATCCTCGCATGTATCTAATACGTTTCTATTCATTTTGTTTATCAGTCCGGATGGTAGCTGTCTAAATGAGGTGTCTATAGCCCAGTCTATCATATCACAAGCTTTACCAGCGTTATCACCACGAATCAGTCTCACGTTCAGTGCAAAATCACCTGATAGAACACGGCTTGTAGATTCACAAAGCTACAACTTAGAAATGAATAAGTTTAAAGAAAACACTAGCTTGCAAGCAAACCTGACACAGCTAGAAACTACAATAAACGCTGATGAAGAAACAGAAATGCAATCTCCTCAAGCTGAGCCTAAAGATGAAAGTCATAAACCTCAATCTGTAGTGACGCCTAGCAAATGGCCGCTTAAACCTGGTGTACTAGTTCATGTAAACTCTAATCATACGCTCAGTCCCAAAAACCAAGCGAGACTGCAAATGAACAATAAGGAAGAAGTTGAGGAGTCAAATTTAGGTCTTCTAGAAAGAAACAGGAGTAACACCGAAGAGACTAAAGTCGAATATTCTAAAAAGAATGGTAAGCCAAGAAGACACCAAAACGTGGTTTCATGTTTGATGAAAAACTTTAGAAGGAAAAGTGACAATGATTCCGATGATGATAGCGGAAAGTATAAGAAAATAAATAAGAGTAACAAAAGGGCTGTTTCTTTGATGAATATAAATAAATCTGGATATGTTTTACATAAAAAAGGACTTAGATCATTTTTTCAGAGTGAAGCTCCTAATGTCATAGTCACAGAAGGAGGTATATTATTATTACTCTCATAATAAGGGTACATTTGGGGCTACTTTTAAACTTATAACACCTTTATATTTGTATATTTCTTGGACATTTTCATTTTTGTAAAACACTTGTAAAAATTATCTTATAACTTGTTACTTTCAATATCATTGTCAAGAACACTAACAACTCACACTAACTTACAGTCTACATTATTGTTGCTCACTCTATACACTTTTGTTTTCACTATTTCTGTTACCTTTTAGTTCTTATTTGTGTCTTTATTATCTTTCACTTTGTTTTTAAAGCCAGCATTTTCATTAGCTTTTTTACTTGCTTTACTTATTTTTGGCTTTTGTTATTTTGAGCTATTTGCACGAATTTGTTTTAACATTAGCATGTTTTTAGTTGTGTCGTTCAAAAGGCCAGACAGAATGGCTGCAGCAAGCCTAAAAGTTAAACCTTTCTCTGAAACTCAAAGGAATACTAGAAAGCGAAAGAAACCAGGAGAAAGTGAGTATCGCATGGCTTTCGTAAACGCATTTTTAACTAGTTGTGGAACACTTAAGTTACTTTCAAATAATGTCCATAATATTCTTTCTTGATTGTAAGTGATGGAAACTCAGCAGTTTCTCCATGACTTGACTATTAAAGGGAATGAAGACAAAATTCAATTAAAAAAAAACTAAACCATTAATTAGAAGGTATTCTTCCGCTAGTAACAAAAATAATAAAATACTTAATGAGAATCAAATAATACTTTATTTACACTAGGCGTCGTCCTAATAGGCGTAAAACGTACAAGCGAACGAAGCGATTTCGTCGCACGACGAGATGAAATACACACTTTTATATAGAGTAGGTACCTTCAATTGAAGCTTGCAAGTCATCGAGGGGTATGATCGTGCGATGGTGCACAGCTATAAATCTCTTGAGTATCCTTATTGGTAACGCGTCATCGTGCCAGCACAGCAATGCAAGGAGGGCCCGGCGGCATCGCGTGACATTATTAGGACACTAGTTGGACCATCGCATGATTATTTTCATCGTGTGACGAAATCGCATCGTTAAGTCGTACGATCCTCAGCTAATTACGACGACGTTTTGTTCAAAAGACTTGTCTTTGTGATAATTTTGTAAGCCTAAAGAAATAAACCTTTTCGTTTTTACTCTATTGCTACCGAGTACCAGCAGATAAAAAAAATTGATTAAACGAAACAGTAGAGTTATAATCACCTTTCTTTTGACAGGCCCACCTACGAATGGCGTAGATAATGCAGCAAACGGAGCCCTCGGGGATCCGGGGCTCTACGAAAATCTACCCTTTCATGGACTACAGCAACCACCGAATAAGGTAACACTCAATCCCAACATAAACTGCCTACATATTACTTGAGTCATCACAAACGTTCTTTGTGCGGACAGATTAGACAGTCTTACAAGCCTTACCAGAAAAAGAAAGAGCTATTGCCATGACTCGGCCAATATGTATATGGTTGTGGAGAGCTCATACGTTACCAATTTGCATCATTTAAATAATGTTGCTTATCTGAAATTTTCGAACCAGCCACCAAAACTTTGGTTGGACACAGTCGCCATAGCGATTTTGAAAATAAATAAAGTGTTAACCCAAGATAGTTCTATTCAAGTTTTTGCTACAAACAAATTAGAACTAGTATTTAGAATTGAAACAATTGAGCTAACTGCAGACTATTGCAAACAATCTAGCTAGAGGTAGCTCAACTGGTCCATAGTTTTTGCTGGTTCGAAATAATTGGATAAACAAGATACTTTTAAAAGACTTGCATTAATAAACTCTTTAAAAACTTAGATAAGCAAGCTATAAGATTAATATGTACTACAGGTTATCTCCAAAAACTCGTTACTTAAAAATCTGTTGCCAATTTTAATGCAAACTTCATTTAGGTACTGTACCTACCGTAAATTTTGATGATGATCTTTGACTTGAAAAGTTGCAATAAAATTGGCACCAATTAAATTAATTAATGACCATGAAATAACTTATCTAACATCGTCACTGATTCTCTCATGACCTTTGGTTTCATTTTAATTTGGGATATTTCAACTTCTTTGTAAATTGCCAACCTACTAGCTAATTTATCAGAAACAGTTCAACAAGTCTTATATTACCTAAAATTTAAATAAAAAAATTCATATCGTTCCCAAATTATGAAACCAAATGACATTTTTTGCTCGAATTTATAACAAATAATTTTGCTTAACATTTTTAATTTGCATCTAATTTTGTTTTGTTTGTCCATTTCATGTTTTGTTTGCGTGTTACTAAAAGCCTGTACAAGCTATACAACCGAGAGTGGTCGATACGAACCAAAAGACTACTAAAAGGATCGAGGCTTTACAAAAACAACTGACAACAAATCCGTCTTTCACTCCAAGGATCGTATGCCCACCGTTCGTACAGAATGCTATAGCACACCCTCTGGAAACTTCATCAAATTCTGTCAACTATGGCATACCAATGCTATCTCCAATACAACAGATGTACCCTCTACATCAAACGGTGCTGTTAAACACATATTTTCCACCAAAACAACCTTCGTTCCTCAAGCAATGTCCGACTATAGACGAAGAACTGATAGAAAACCAATCGAGAAAATTTTCGTCTTTAAATACAAGAGCTATTAAAAAGCCACCGAGGTTTCAATCAATGAGACTGATAAGAAAGAGAAACATTGAAAGGTTTTATCCGAACACGGAGTACACAGATAATTTCACAGAAATTAATAACAATAAAAACTCAGATTCGGACAATAAGGAAGCGGATGAAAATGTTGGCAATATTTACGAAAACTTTCCCTCATTACTCAATATAAAGACTGATATAAGTGGTGTAGAACAATTTGAGAACCTAACAGATTCTATACAAATATACGAGGAAAATATAGATCCTATGAGTATATCCACTACCTCATTAAATAGACCAATACCCGCACCTAGAACAAAGATAACTCCTTTGTCTTCTCCGGTCAAAACTGACCATGTATACGTTAATCTATCCATGCCTTTGATAACCACAAAGTATTTAAAATCATTTGACACTGTTGATGCTCCTGTAAGACCTACAAAATCTGCAGAGAATCTTAAGACTGTATTCAATGATGACTTAAAAGTAGTTAATGTAGATGAAAGTAACAGCGAAGATGATGATAATGAAAAACCAGATGCAGCAAAGCCAAATATAGTCGGAACAACGCCAAAAAAGAGTCTAGCTGCTATACTACCATCGACGTCACTAGTAAAATCTGTTGTCAGTCAATTGAATGAACAGAGAATAAAGAAAGTGGGGTTGCCAAAGAAACAAGTGATTACACCAGATAAAACGTTACAAATACCAAAACTGAGTGAAAAGCCCGTACCAAAGAGGTCAGTTGTCAGACGAAGCAATTCAGTCCAAAGTAGCATAGCAGCGCATAGTGAAAACGGTCAGGTATAAGCTTTATTCGTTGTATTTTAATCTTCAAGACCCTTGCAGCTTTATGTCAATAACTTACTAACAAACTAATATCGTTTTCAGAACACTAATATACTCCAGCAACAGTACATGCGCAACCATTTCACTAATCTAAGCTCGAAAGGGAAAAATAAGAAGAACTTTCAAATACCACTGCAGAAACATCACAGCTTCTGCTACTTTCAACCAATAAGAGTAGATAAAAGAATTCCCGTAGATCAAGAAAGGTCAATCAATAATACTATAGGTCCTATGATATACCAGCAAGACACGCAATACTATACCAAAACTTTGAACAGAACTAGAGATAAAAATCAGAAATTGAATCGCTTGAAAAAGTCTGAAAGTCTTAGAGAAAAGCTGTCTTGCGTAGGGGTCTACGATAATTACGAGAAACGGAATTATCCCGAACCTGACTATAGCGAATCGGAAAGAAAATCCTATTTGCAGCTACTTAAAGGCAACTACATATCAAATTCCACTAGAAACCTAGGCCCAGAGCCTTGCAATCATAATTTTAACACACTAGGTCCTAGAGAGGACAAGCCTAAGCATAAAAAGTTAGTGTACGCAGATCTAGCTTTAGGTAATCATAACTTAAAATTTAAGAATACAGTCAATTCCAATAGACAATTATATGATACGTACACAATAGGGGGGGAGAGTGGTAATCAGAATCAGGATAGTAGTAGTAAGCCTGTGTCGAGTAGGAAAGGACACACACAACCTCGGAGCGACTATGCTACGCTCAAATTCAACGAAATCGACGTATGAAAGGTAAGATTTGCATGCCCATTATAAATAACATAAACCATTCAAAACTCATATTTTTTTTAATCATTTCAATTTCCCGCAATATTTTTGTATATTTAGACAGACTCCCTTGATCATTTACCAAAAATACAGTTATATTTTTTGTGCACAAGTATTTGCATATAGATTATGATTTTTATTTTATTATATTCTGAACTATGGTAATATGTGCTATGTGAAAAAAAAACTCTGCTTATTGGCATGTTTTCAAATAATTAATATTCTAAATATTACAATTTACTTTTTCCAAAAAGCATGTATTAGCAATGTTGTGATCGTTTATTTTTATTTCTAGGAACGCTTTACCAAGAGTGACACGTACATTTTTTAAATCAAAAGGTAATATTCAAAATTATTTAAAACTTAGTAATGCTTAATGTAAGTGCTTTTTTTCTGTCTCATTTTTATCAAAATAACCGTTTACTTATTGTTATTTATCTATTTAATTTCTAATGATCACTTAATTCGGCCTACTATTATATTTTATTTATTCAATTCATAGTATTATTTATTTAATTCATAGTATTATTTATTTTGCTTTTGCCGTCGTATTTTTCACTCACATATTACCATTTTTATGTTTATTTATTCTTTGCACATTTTAAGTTTTGTTAATAACTTTACTACAATTAAGTAATTATTTGTTTCCTTCATATATAATATTATTTTTACTATGATAGGTTCTGAATAAACTCTTTTTTAAACCCCAATAAACGGAGGGCGTTTTTAAGTTTAAGGTTGTGTCTGTTTTTGCCGTCCTAAAATTACTTAGATTTTTTTTTTAAGTATGACTTTATGTTCTGTGGTTTTAGGTCAGATAATTTAGCTATGTTCGAAGAAAATTGGTGCAGCCGTTCAAACGTTTGAAATAACATTTTCTTGAATTTTATTAGTTTTTTATTCGTACAAATCGTGTGTTTCTTGGTGTTCTTAATCACCATTGTCTTATTTTTTTCAGCCGTTCAGACCCGAAGATGCCTTCATATACGCTGATGCCGACATGAAAGACTACGGCCCAATCAACTACAAAGCAGCTTCAATCTACGCGCAGATGAAGAAGGTCAAAGAACAGCAGAAATTGCAGGAAATTTACGATAAAAACAATCCCGATGACTTACTTTGAAAATGGTTTAGAGTCTGAGAAACGTCAGCTTTTATCGGTCTACTGTAACTAAAAAATTTAAAAAATGTTTTTACTCATTTTTAGCCACATGTTTATTTTAAAACATTTGTTTTTGTCTATTTTATGTCCTAAAACATTAACCGATTGTGCATTGTTTGTATTTTAATTTAATCAATTTTTAACATTCTTAAAAGCTAAATCATTTTCAATTTAAACGTTTTCGATAAACCCCAAAATGTAGAGCCTAATGTATTAATGTACAGTAAACGTCGCTGTAATGTAAAGTATTAATATAAATGTACATGTGTACATATTTATGTAAAAAATCAATAGCTTAAAAGCTGAGGAACTTTAAAAATAAGCTAGTTTTCAGTTATGTTTAGCTCAAAGTAGAAAATTGTTTGAGTCCCGTTTTTAAATAATTTATTTCCATGCACACAGGGTATTTTAGGCTTGAACACATTTTTTTTCCATGAACACATATTTCAATTCAGTTGAGACTTTAAAAAAATATGCTTTTGTAGAAATGTATAGAAATCACGTAGAAAATTATGAATTCCGTCCAAACGGGAAACTCACTAAGTTAGTTCATTTTAGCCAAACTTTAGCGTAAAATGCAGGTGATCATGTAAACTATACATTATTTAGTCAAAACTAAAGCCCAAAGATAAGTAGAAAAGGAATTTGTACGAAAAATGTAGCTGTGTTCATTTTAATATTAAGACCCGTGGCGTGATCGGCATTTACATATTTTTTGCATATTACAACGAATTTTTAGTTTATAACTTAGTTTTAAGTTTTTTACTGATACACACCAATTTTTTTTTATATTTTGGTTAAGTTCATAATGTAAGTATATATTGCAAAACTTGAAATGAGTACAATTTTTATTATAAGATTTCAACGAAAACTTATATAAAACTTACAAATCTCCAATTAATTTATTTTCAGGGTCCTATTTTTTTGATACAATGTTTGGCTTTATTGTTTTTTATTTATCGTCACTCGTCACGTAAAACAATTAACAAATTGTTAAATTTTAATAATTATAAACTTAGTAATGTTATCATACGCTCTTTGTTAAGTGCTAGAGAAATAATTAAAATGAATGAATTAGAGATTTTGTACATAAAAGAACTTGTTATATTGTCAATAGTGTTAATAAATTAATTTATGGTTTTTTTATGTTTGGTTTTACTTTAGAAATAAGGCATAATTGATAGATTATGTAGAGTAGTGTCCTTCCGCCCCTTATTTAAAGATATAACTACTACAAAAGATTGAAAATTACCTCACGCAACCACCGTCTAGGATGATAATTATATAGAGTGTCCCATAATAAGTGGATTATTTTGAAGGTGCTTGTGCT
The DNA here is from genome assembly GCA_947859395.1 of Eupithecia insigniata. Lineage (NCBI taxonomy): Eukaryota > Metazoa > Arthropoda > Insecta > Lepidoptera > Geometridae > Eupithecia > Eupithecia insigniata. Next base: position 781,936 of record OX402019.1, read on the forward strand.
AGGGGGCAAGGCCAAAACGAAACATTTTTTTTAGCCTGGACCCCTTTGGGACATTATTCAATATGTTTAAACTGTTTTTATAAAAGTACATGTCTTGACAACTACTGGTCATAGTTACCAAAATATTTTAAAAGGTGATCAAAAACTACTTTTCTTACATTCAAAAACATAAAAACGGAAACTAGGCTTTAGGTTGTGGGCATGATGCCCAAAAATATAAACAAAGGTACGAATTCCACTAAGTAAAAAAAAAACATATGTCCCAGACGGGTCAAGATTTTTTTATCTTTTCCTACCTTTTTATCTACATACGTAAACCTGAAGTACATAATAGGTTTTCTATTTGTAATAATCTAATGCTCTCGTAGTACTTTTTGAAGGTTTAATGTAGTGGGACACTATAAACGTAAAAGGAGAAACGTTTTTTTAAAGGATTTAGTTTTGTGTTCTCTAACTTCGGGTCTCCTAGTACATTAAAATCTACTTCTAATAAATAATAGGAGTGCGGAAGTTCACTGGAGATGAGAACTCAATGAATAAAATTATGTTACTTTATTCTACTACACTAGTTAAATTTTTGAAAAAGTACCAGGTCGAGCTTAAGTTTCGCGGAGATAAGAGAAAAAAGTGTTCACCAAATATGCAAAAGAATAAAAAAAATGACGTTTTACGTCAATTGCGAGTCGGACTCGCGCACCGAGGTTTCCGTATAAGAACTTGTTTCTTGCCAAATATATATCATGATTATTGGTCAACGGGAAGTAGGTACTAATATAATAGAGAAAAGGTTCAATAACCGATGTATGATACTTACCTATTCTTTCCTTTATAATAAGTTTGAAAAAGCGTACAACGCTTTAATTTATATTCAATATTGTCTAGGATAAATGTACACTGGATTTGTATTACTTTTTTATCTTTTTATTAAGATCATTAATAAAGATCTCTTAAAATTGAAAAAAAAATTTACTAAGATAGAATAAAAAAACATAATATATTTTTGTGAATCACCTACTTTCTTACAAATTTACGGAATTTTATGATTTTAGGCCAACGGGAAGTATGGTTTTGATACAAAGCGAGAATAAAAAATAAAATATCTATGCTCTCCTGGTACTTTCAGTTTGATTTCAGCAGTTAACCTGGATCAATTAGGTAAAAGACCTCAAAAGAGATACGTAAGTAATGATGGTGATATCCTCCTAACTGATCTTCGACTACGGTGGTCAGTCTCCACTGAGACTAGCCAGGTGCGCAGGATTATAATATAGTGCGCAAGTGTATGCGCAGACGCAGGTACACTCTATTCCCTCACTCTCATATTCCTATGTGACGGCAGACCGATACGACCGAGGAATGCAATGTAAGTAATAATAATTACTTATTTACACACAGTTTAAGGTATGGAAATCATATTTAGGTATTCAAAATATATGTACAATAGACAATAATACATAGGTAAGTAATACATTAAGGAAATGAAAAACAAAAAACATTACAAAATATTTATTACACGAATTATCACAGCCTTTTACTTTGTCCTTAATATAATTATTATTTACTGCCCAATGCATACAAACATCAATATAAATCTTGCATACTATCATTTAACGTTATATTAATTATATTCATGAATCATTTTTTCATTATTTACATTAAATTCATCCATACGTCACTTTCTCGCTCTTACAATACTTTATTTTACAAAAGCGCCTACTTTTTGACAGTATAGGTAGACGAGATTTCATAAATGCATTGTTATCCTTCAAACTTCATTATGAATTTAAGCGGGTTAACAGCGAACCTTGCAAGATTTGCAGTTAACCCGCGTTTTTAGTTAGTACCACTACAATTTACAATTTTCAAAGTTCTTGTAGTCAAATTACAAAAGGTTATTAAGATTTTTCCTATTATAGTGCGTAAGCCTCACACTACTGGGGGCAATTAAAAGTAAAAACCAGTTCATTGATAGTTGTAGGTATGCAAGTATTTAGCCTTTCAAAGAAATTTTTAAATAAGATCCCATAATTATTCGACTTCGACGGGTCTCGAACCCGCAACTCTCCCTCAGTATGGGATACGCCACCAATTGCGCCACGAGGTCCAGTGACGTAGGAGTCGAAAAACTGTTGAGGTACCCTGAATCCTATGTATATGCATATAATGAACTGGTTTTTACTTTTGGAGTTTTTTGGGTAAACTAGCACATCCAACATTAAAGTGATGGTGGTCATATGCGTTACCGTTACCATTAAAAAATATGATATTGAATTGCAGCTGAATCTGTTTCAAAATTAACAGGTGGTTTGTATGGGAAGGTAACCTAACCACAGTTTTTAGTATACACTTAAATTACATGTTTGAAATTTATAATTTACATTTTACGCTAATAAAATCAATATTGAGAATTTTATACAGATATAATTGACAGCATTAATCAATCACACTCAATATAATTCGAACTCTCTACAATTATACTAAAAATATTTTTTTATAGTCGACAGACTTTTTAGTTTGTCGTTTGACCACAGTCTCACCCGATGGAAATTGTCAATGTGGCCGACGGCGGTGTATCACGAAGGTCTAGAAGACACCTATGCATTATTTTCTTGAAGAGATCTATATTTATTATTGTAACCAATATTTTTCTCTCAGCCATCATCAAAATACTCTTCGTCTTTCGGCACTTTTTCAACTCAACGACATAACTTCATAATTCGATAAATAAATTTGTGTATTAATTAACAATTTTTCCAATATATAAGGTGTTAGTCAAATTAGTGCACAGTAAAATTAATCTGTAGCAGCAGGTGAGTAACCGCCAGCGGTATTGTGCACTAATTTGACTAACACAGGATGTTAGTATGTAGATTTCTACATAATACATTCTACTACATTCAAATGTACTTAAAAAAAACAACAAAAAAGACACAACTTAGGGCTTATTCCGGCTACCCCCCTAAAATGACCCCTAAGGGTCAACCCGGGGTTATGGGTCATAAATTTATGTGTGGCCTACATCGTTTATTTTTCTACAGAATTTTATAAAAAATAGTGAATTGCTTTCGTCAATTTAAACTAAAATACGCTCTACCTAAGTATGTCGTTGAGTTATTTAGACTAGCTTATACTTATTATATATATCCATTACACAAAACTTAAAATAAATCTTAGTGGAAATCGTACTGTCCTTGTCCGAAATACACATAATCTGAGCACCATTTCCTAGCGCTGAGATCTGTAGAGCAACAGGCAGGGTAGGCGAGACGAGATTTGGTGAGCTTCGCGCATCGCTGGCAAAGGTCCAGTAGCTCATCCTGTAACAATGACAGATGAATAATGAGGCAGGCAGATAGGAGAGTTTATCTTTAGTATTATTATTATTTATTTGATAACCTCTGTGGCGCGGTGGGCGAAGGTCCGCCTGCGACGCAGGAGGTTGCTAGTTCGATTCCCGCCTCGGGACAAATGTTTGTACGGTCTGCAGATAGTGTTCTGGTCGTTTTCTATGTATAATAAAAATTGACTATATATGTAATATATTGTATTATGTATATCAGTTATCTAGTACCCATAACACAAGCTCTGCTTAGCTTGGGGCTAGATAATGTTGTGTGAATAGTCGAACATTATTTATTTATCTATTTATTATTAGACGTGTCCCACTGCAGGGCAAAGGCCTCCCTCCCCTCCTTCCACTCGTCTCTGTTTCCTGCAACTCCTGCAAGAAGGCTCTCTCTAATATATTTAGTATTTGAAGGAAATTATTTCGTAAGCCTATAGAGCTTATTCTTAACATTCCTATGTAGACGTTTATGGTAGTCGGCGAAAGTTTGAAGTTTAAATCACGACATAAATATGTCGTGATTCTTGATTTTACCATGTTTACGGTTATATATAATCTTTTTTTTTTTAATTCTTGCGAATCCACTCAGATACGTCCATCCCCAAGCTAAGCAGAGTTCGTGTTATGGGTACCTACTAAATAACTGATATATGTATTTACCTACTTAATAAATGATACCTACATACATAGATATTTTCTATTATACATAAAACACACCATGAACCAATATCTGTTCGTACAAACATTTGTCCCAAGGTAGGGATCGAAACTACAACCTCCTGCATCGCATAACTTAAGTTTTGGACGGTTGAACAGGTACGCAAAGGAATATCTGAAGTCAGTTGAAAGATACAAGTGCATAAGAATGCAAGACGCCATTAGGTATAATTGATGATGATGATGATTTGAAGGGATTTGTAACTAGCTAATACAGGGTGGTACATAATCTTGTCCACACACGGCGGTGACGGCGGCGGCGGCGCGCCGTGTGTCAACAAGCTTTTACAGTGATCCCTACATCATAAACGACAGTGCTCAAATTAACATTTTTTTTTTCCTCATTTATATTAAGTTATTCTCCATCTTTAAGTTATTTTATATTTGGGTAAAAATAAATGGATTCTATTCTTTTAACTATAGATTTTAACGAGGAAAAAGCGTATGTGGACAAGAGGCCTTTACCGATAGATTAGTTTGAATTCAATTTATATTGATGCAGAAATATCTTGAAACTGGTATCTTTGGATAAAAAGAAGTGAAGATAGCAAGTTCACCTAAACAAATTTAGTATTTTATAAAACCTAACCTATTGCTATTACGAGTCTTAGGTTTCCCCCAGAGGTAACTTAACTATGAACGCCCCTGTACACGCCCCCTTTTCGGGAGTACTAATCGTACTATTCGGTTGAATTTGGAGTGGACAGCGGTCACGTGGCACCTTGTACCTGTATGTCGATAAAAGAAAAGTCACAACACAACAAATCATGGTAAAAACACTAAAAAATTTCGCTGGTGACCTACGACTAGACATCTGACGAAAATGGCAAATTTCTTACATTTTAATATGAACGTAGATAAAAATTAAACTTTGGATAGTCATAAAATTAGCGGTTAACTCTACGATAAATTTTATCAATATCACGCGCACTAAGAAACCTTGCCTCTATGGGTCCCACGTGACATTTAAAAAACAAAACTCAACGCAAAAAAGGCAGGTTCTTCAGTTTTTAACCGAAGAAAATCAAAATGTTCGGCTGTATGATTTTTTAATATGTATATTAGTTGTTTTCTCCGTCAATTATCCACCGATTTGGAAAATTCTTTCGCTATTGTATGGAAAATTAGCCTGAGGTGGTTCATACATAACTATTTTATTCCCGAGAGAAAAGTACCGATTTGTCCCGAAAAACTTAAAGAACAGTCTAGAAAACTAAGGAAATTGAAGTCAGTTTTTGGTTTTTAGTTGTCGAAGGCTTTTTAGGTAATCAAAACAAAAATCAAATTGTTATCTTTACAAAACACACAAATCAGTGCTTATTTTGTAAGCCTAAAGGAATAAAGTTGGTGATATCTGGTACAATTTAGGGTTGAGTAACGCAAAAGTAAAAAAATTGTGTATAACTTATTGTTACTTTTTTTGTATTGTGGTTGCAGTGTTGATCATCCTGTAAATATTCAGCTAATTCCCAGAGATCCACTGATTCCCAACGGGTCCACGACATATTAAAATAGATAATAAGTATTTCCTTTCCCAACTCCAAATACCTCACTATTACGATTCAAAAGAAACAGGCCTGTGACAGACCCACAGCGCAGTCTTAACACGTTGAGCGCCATGTGTATCCTTCCAGAAACACAAAGGACCCCCTTCAGAGACCGCGTGTGTGCCTTTGGGAAACACGGTAGTGCTTTATTTGGAGCTTGCGCTCTTCTTTTATATTTAAATATTAATAAAACAAAGAAAAAAGGTGTATCCAAAACGATACACTCGGCCACTGATAAAGTTTTTCGACGAATTAGGCAAAAAAAAGCAAAACCCAAAAAAATTCAAACACGGTTTTTGGGCTTGGCGGTCAACGTGTTAATAAACGGGTCCCGTTGGCAAAACAGAACCCTAAAATATAAAATTTTAGGTACCTATTCTCTGATAAGGTGGTTTGCCTTAATTTGCTAGATAATGATGAGAAAAAAATCGAAGTTACATCCGTGTTTATATTTACGTTCTGATAATTGTGAGACGAGGGAACCGAGTTAACGGGTGACTGAGAACTAAAACGATAAGACTTAAGATTTTATTATCTAGCACGAACCCAAAAACCCGTATCACTATGCAAAAAATAGGAAAACTACGGAGAATAATATGGCGTGTATTAAAAAACGATAAACCGAATTCAAATTCCCTTATTTTTACACTTATTTTAAGTTTTGCGGGATGAATACGAATCCCCTGGGGATAAAAATTTAATAAATAAAATATAAAATTTATGGGGCCCCCTCGGGATAATTTGCTATACAATAGTGAAAGAATTTTCAAATTCATTCCATAATTGGTGGAGATATCGCGTAACATACATACAAAAAAAACATTACAGACTGTACGGTGCAGCGCATCCGTGCATTTAGGTATAAGCTAGCTAATTGTCAGATCATCGATATTATTAAGGTCAAATTGTTACACGCGCCTTCCATTTACTTTATTGCATCAGTTCACGTTTTCACCTCATCATGGTAGGCGCGTGCTCACATATCAGTATATCAATATAAGAGTTTTTATCAATCTCTACGTTCTATCATTTATCATAAAGGTGTCCCGTACATCTTTTGGTCCTTCGGCTAAGGGCTACTTACAGTGAGCTAATAACAGTGTTCGCGTAAGTGGTTATTACCAGCATATGGATTGCAGTGCATAAGGAGGAAGGATACACCTACTCTATAGGACTGCAAGCAGCACACAAGTAAGATCTTTCCTTTTACTGAGATCTTCTCTATCATTGACATCTCTATAATTGCAACCATGGAGGATCTTGTGGTGACCCAAAATCAGCTCATGGGAGCAATGAATCAGCTCCTTGTGAATTTTAAGAAAGCTAATTCCCAGAGATCCACTGATTCCCAACGGGTCCACGACATATTAAAATAGATAATAAGTATTTCCTTTCCCAACTCCAAATACCTCACTATTACGATTCAAAAGAAACAGGCCTGTGACAGACCCACAGCGCAGTCTTAACACGTTGAGCGCCATGTGTATCCTTCCAGAAACACAAAGGACCCCCTTCAGAGACCGCGTGTGTGCCTTTGGGAAACACGGTAGTGCTTTATTTGGAGCTTGCGCTCTTCTTTTATATTTAAATATTAATAAAACAAAGAAAAAAGGTGTATCCAAAACGATACACTCGGCCACTGATAAAGTTTTTCGACGAATTAGGCAAAAAAAAGCAAAACCCAAAAAAATTCAAACACGGTTTTTGGGCTTGGCGGTCAACGTGTTAATAAACGGGTCCCGTTGGCAAAACAGAACCCTAAAATATAAAATTTTAGGTACCTATTCTCTGATAAGGTGGTTTGCCTTAATTTGCTAGATAATGATGAGAAAAAAATCGAAGTTACATCCGTGTTTATATTTACGTTCTGATAATTGTGAGACGAGGGAACCGAGTTAACGGGTGACTGAGAACTAAAACGATAAGACTTAAGATTTTATTATCTAGCACGAACCCAAAAACCCGTATCACTATGCAAAAAATAGGAAAACTACGGAGAATAATATGGCGTGTATTAAAAAACGATAAACCGAATTCAAATTCCCTTATTTTTACACTTATTTTAAGTTTTGCGGGATGAATACGAATCCCCTGGGGATAAAAATTTAATAAATAAAATATAAAATTTATGGGGCCCCCTCGGGATAATTTGCTATACAATAGTGAAAGAATTTTCAAATTCATTCCATAATTGGTGGAGATATCGCGTAACATACATACAAAAAAAACATTACAGACTGTACGGTGCAGCGCATCCGTGCATTTAGGTATAAGCTAGCTAATTGTCAGATCATCGATATTATTAAGGTCAAATTGTTACACGCGCCTTCCATTTACTTTATTGCATCAGTTCACGTTTTCACCTCATCATGGTAGGCGCGTGCTCACATATCAGTATATCAATATAAGAGTTTTTATCAATCTCTACGTTCTATCATTTATCATAAAGGTGTCCCGTACATCTTTTGGTCCTTCGGCTAAGGGCTACTTACAGTGAGCTAATAACAGTGTTCGCGTAAGTGGTTATTACCAGCATATGGATTGCAGTGCATAAGGAGGAAGGATACACCTACTCTATAGGACTGCAAGCAGCACACAAGTAAGATCTTTCCTTTTACTGAGATCTTCTCTATCATTGACATCTCTATAATTGCAACCATGGAGGATCTTGTGGTGACCCAAAATCAGCTCATGGGAGCAATGAATCAGCTCCTTGTGAATTTTAAGAAAGACGGGTCCGATCGAAAGACCGCTCCGTATATCAAGAAAAGGTTGGATACTCTCGACACCTACTGGCAGGAGTTCCAAGCTAATCATAGTAGATTATTAGAGAGTCAGGAACTATCGCATGCATATTTTCAAGAAAATTGCTACGAGCGTACTTTAGCATTTTATAACGACACACGAGTATTAATTAACAACTACTTGTTGGATATAACGAAGGAGAAACCTCTCCTTAAACCTCCAACTCCCTTCACCATGCCGAGACAATTAGATAACCCAGGCCAATCAGTATCACCAGCAGCAGCTCGGGAAGGTCACTCCGGTGCGTCAACACCGCAGCAGCAGACCTTATCGTTTGAATTTCCCCCGGTACCAGGCAGCTCACGCCCTCCTCAATTTTCTTCTAGTGGTAATCATAGTAAATTAGACGAGATGATGCGCTATCAAAAAAGTAACTTTAAAGCATTTTCCCGTAGTATTTCTAACGTCAATTACACTAACATGAACGAAAACTACGAACTAGAAGATTTTTTGAGAACTATAAACTTGCGTTGGTCTACTATCGACTCTCTGCACTGGAAAATCGATAGTGAACTGCAGGAAGAAAATCAAGAGTATGAACAAGCGTACAGCAGGTATGAACACGAGTACCTGAAAATCAAGAAAGAGATCACTCTGAAGATTTCATCAGCAAGCCACAGGGAAAGGTCAACACCTCAAACGGAAGTGCCATCATTCAGCGGTGATTATCAAAAGTGGATGACATTCAAAGATCTGTACATAGAGGCTATTCATAACAACGGAACTATGTCTAATTGTCAAAAAATGCAATTTTTGAAAGGCAAACTCAAGGGAGAAGCGGACCAAATTGTCTCACATCTGCGTATCACAGCAGATAACTATCAAGTATGCTGGGACATTCTTAACAACCGATTTAATAACACCAAATTTATTTTCAACTCATACATAGGTATTATCATGAATATGCCTATTCTTCAACAGCAATCAGTAACTCAACTGAAAAAGATGCATGACTGTGTCGTCGAATGCCTAAACTCTATCAAAAACATGGGCGTTGATATCAGCTCTTGGGATCCTTTGGTTATGTTCATCTTGGAGCAGAAGCTGGATCTCGAGACCGACAAGGAGTACTGTCAATCATTGAAAAATCCTAGGGCTCTGCCGACTATCAAGGATTTTACAGACTTCTTGGAAAGCAAATTTACGTCATTGGAAGCGTCACAATCACAACGTTCTCCAAACAAATCAAACAATATAAAATCAGCTCAACAAATAGACAAACAAAACCAAAAATATAACAATCAATATAAATCAAATAATAACTATCAAAAACCAATGAATAATGTTGTACAAAAACAGCAAACAGGATGTCAACTCTGCAAAAAAATTCATCGCATTTTTAATTGCAATGTTTTCTTAAAAATGACACCGAAAGAACGCCGTAATACAATTGCGAAATTGAAATTATGCATGAATTGTTTGTATGATCATTTTGGCAAAAAATGCTTATCAAATACTTGTTGCCGTGAATGCAATGGTCGGCACAATACATTAATTCATGAAGCGTTTGCTGACGAGCCATCCACTAAAAATGAACAAAATGAGAAAAATGTTACACATGTGTCTCAAGATGATATTACTGAAACTTTATTGGCAACAGCCATGGTGAAGGTTAAGTCAGCTGATGGTACATTTATCAAACTGAGAGCCTTGATTGACCAGGGATCACAAACCTCTCTTATCACCGAAAAAGCAGCACAAATGCTGAAGTTACCTAGACAGAGGTGCAAAGGCGTTATTTTTGGGGTAGGAGCCAAGGAAAATAACTGTAAAGGCGCTCTGAATATCATTTGTTCATCAATGTACAACGACTATCAGTTTGCAACAGATGTTTATATCATGAAACAGATGGTAAACAATTTACCTAATCAGACATTTAATAAGCCTACTTGGTCGTTCCTAGAGGGCATCCAGCTAGCCGATCCCGACTTTAACATCAATCGACCGGTAGACTTACTCTTAGGGGCCGACGTCTACTCTTGCATCATTTTGAGTGGAATTATTTCATCTGATAAATCATTGCCAGTCGTTCAACAAACACGTCTTGGTTGGGTTTTATGCGGAAATGTAAAATCTTTCCAATGTAACGTTATCATCAATAACGTGGAAGATATTCAACGCTTCTGGGAAATAGAAGATATTCCTCATGAAACTTCTTTATCGCAAGAGGATGCTCACTGCTTGGAATATTTCAAGAACACTACGACACGGCAGACCGATGGAAAATACATTGTCAGGCTACCTATGATATCAGATGCCCGAGAACAGCTAGGAGAATCCAAACCAAGGGCAATAGCACAATTGAAGCAGTTGGAGAAAAGATTTATCAAAAACCCAGACATGCAAAAGGGTTACAAATCATTCATATCAGAATATATATCTTTAAACCACATGCAGCTTCGACCAAATTCATTGAAACCTATCGTCTATTTGCCTCATCACTGCGTGATTAAGGCAGATTCCACGACTACGGCCCTTCGAGTGGTATTTAATGCTTCTTCAAAAACATCGAGCGGCCGCAGCTTGAATGACGTCATGTATCGTGGTCCAAATCTACAACAAGATTTACTATCACTTATCATCAAGTGGAGGCAGTACAAGTATGCCTACACAGCTGACATTGAAAAAATGTTTAGAAACATATCAGTTCATGAAGATGATCAATGTCTTCAGGCCGTGGTGTGGCGCGAATCAGCATCAGACAGCATGAAAGAGTACGTCCTCACAACGGTCACCTACGGACAGAAAGCAGCACCATTCCTTGCCATGATGGTGTTAAAGCAATTGGCTCATGATGAGGGCCATAAATATCAATCAAGTCCAGCAGCAAAAACACTAAGAGAACAGTTTTATATGGACGACCTTATCAATGGAAATCACGACATTCAAAGCGCGAAACAACTGCAATCAGATCTTATTCAATTATTGCAATCAGGCGGTTTTAATTTGCGTAAATGGTCTTCTAATACAGAAGAGCTATTGCAGAATGTCAGCACGGCAAACAGCAGTGATCAATATGACTTCAAACATGAAGCCACAACAAAGACTTTCGGACTTCGGTGGCATCCACAATCAGATGAATTAACTTTCGATCTCAAGATAAACTTATCAGAAACAATCAAACATACAAAACGCAGTTTACTATCTGATATATCAAAGTTATTCGACCCGCTCGGTTGGCTTACTCCAGTTACAACAAAGTTCAAACTGCTATTTCAGCGAATCTGGTTTCACAACATTGAATGGGACGATGAACTCCCAGCTGACATTAGTAACGAGTGGTTAAAAATCAGAAAGGATTTGAAAAATATTGGCGAATTACGAATCCCTAGATGGCTTCAGATCCGTGAGAATGACGTCATCGAATTGCATGGATTCTGTGACGCATCAAACAATGCCTACGCCTGCGTCATATACTGCAAAATTATTAGAAATGATCTGTACGGCAATTCAAATAATTCTATCATAATGGTTGCTGCTAAATCAAGATTGGTTCCTCCGAAGAGTGATGTCACCTTGCCCAGATTAGAACTTAGTGCCAGTCTATTGCTTTCGAAGCTAATGGAAAAGGTTTTGTCATGTCTATCAGGCTATAATATCAAACTGTTTGGTTGGTCTGACTCGATGGCCGCACTAGGTTGGTTGCAAGGTGATCCAGGACGCTGGAAAACCTTCGTAGCTAATAGAGTAGTTCAGGTGACCAAGATTATGCCACCCGAAACATGGCGTTACGTGAAGTCAAGCGAGAACCCAGCTGACTGTGCTAGCAGGGGTATAACCATGGAACAGGTAATTCATCATCCCTTGTGGTGGCATGGACCCGAATGGCTTTTGACTTTCGACGCACAAAAATCGAAACAGCGTGATTTTATCACTGATGAAGAGGTCAAGAAACCTAAACAAAGCAACGTCACGACAACAACGTCACACCAGCAAGATGACGTCATATCAACGCTACTAAACAATAATAGTAGCTACACTCGGGTGACACGTATACTAGCATACGTGTTACGTTTCAAGCAAAATAATAAATCACCGTTTCTTACCGCCACAGAACTCAAAGCGGCAAGATTGAGGATTATTAAATACATTCAAAACATTGAATTTGGAAAGGACATCGTATCCTTACAACATCATAATCAAGTTGACCCGAAAAGCAAAGTTTTGTGTCTAAACCCGAGACTAGATCAAGCAGGCTTGCTCAGAGTAGGAGGCAGACTAACAAACGCCTTCATAACCAAAGACATGATGCATCCACTTATCATCCCGCATTCTGGTCATGTGACAAATCTACGCATCGACCATGCACACAAACAAACATATCACGGTGGAGCACGTGTTACCCTCGCAAAACTACGGCAACAGTATTGGATAATTGGTGGTAATAGAGCTGTAAAAATGCGGTTACGCCAATGTATCACATGCAGAAGAAATAACCCTTCAAAACACGATCAAATTTTAGGAAATTTGCCTGAATCCAGATCAAATCCCTCAAGGCCATTCTATCATACAGGCGTTGACTTTTCAGGTCACGTGTTTGTGAAGTCCAGCAAGGGTAGAGGCGTGAAAAGCTTCAAGGGTTACATATCATTATTCATATGTATGGCGACAAAGGCTGTACATCTCGAGTTAGTGTCAGACATGACTGCGTCCGCATTCTTAGCGGCGTTGAGACGGATGGCTGCAAGACGCGGCACACCATCACATATGTACAGCGACAATGGTACAAACTTTGTCGGCGCTAACAAAATTCTCAAGCAAGAGATACAAGAGATCACACGCATTATCAATCCAGAATTATTATCAGAGGTCAGTGAGATGGAGATAACCTGGCATTTCAATGCACCAAGCAACCCGAGCGCAGGAGGTCTATGGGAAGCGGCCATAAAGAGCGTGAAGTACCACCTTCGACGTGTCATTGGTGAGCAGAAGCTCACCTTTGAAGAATATACGACTCTGCTAACCCAGTTGGAAGCCGTGCTCAATTCACGGCCGCTCTGCGCGCTGACGGAAGATCCGGAAGATCTGAACTATCTGACTCCATCCCACTTTCTATCAAGCGGCCCATTGTTAAGTATTGTCGAAACAGAAAGAGATCAAAGGACAAGATGGCATCTTACGCAGAAGCTGTTCGGAGATATCTGGAAACGATGGCAGGCTGAATATTTGACACAATTAACATCACGCAGCAAGTGGCTACAGCCCAAAGAAAATATCAAGATTGACGATATCATTATCATACATGACGCTAACCTACCCCCTGGGAAATGGGCGTTAGGTAGAGTTATTGACGTTCACCCCGGCACCGATGGTTATGTGCGAGTGGTCTCAGTGAAGACCAAAAATGGCGTTATCAAGAGGCCAATCACAAAGTTATCGATCTTACCAGTTCAAAATCAGTCACATAAAAAAGCTACAGAACAGAGCAAAGACAATCAACAAAGTCCCAAGCCCGATAGAGTGAAAAGAATAGGCAGTAAACTCAGTAACTTCATACTTACAATGCTGCTATTGTTTACTATGTGTGCACAAAACGCACATTGTACACATAACGTATCGTTTTTTAAGGAGCAACAGAGCCTTTATTTTGACAAACTATCTACAATGCAACTTATCAGGGACGAATGGAAGATGGTAATTTATTACGACATGAATCCCTACTGGGAAGGGTCAAGGTTACTGACAAATTATATCAAACACCTACAGGCGTCATGCGCAAAACAAAAACAAAGAGCACAGTGCGACCTGATAGTAATGCAATTACGTCACGGGCTTGTCGAGTTACAATACTACGATCAGCTGCTACTCAATAAACAATCCAACGTCATTGGAACCCGAGTACGTAGAGGCCTTATCAATGGAATAGGAAACGTAGCACATGCATTGTTCGGAGTACTAGATGATGATTTTGCACAACAATATCAGCACGACATTGACCTCGTTATGAAAAATCAAAATCACCTCGCCAACCTTTGGAAAAATCAAACATCAATTATTGAAGCACAATATACCTTTTTGAAGCGTTTAGAACTATCAGTAGACCAACAGCATAAATTATTTAATTAACACATGATAAATCAAGCGCAGAAAAATTCAATTCTTAAACAGGAGGTAGAGAGTGTAATAGCTAATAATGAGTTTACATTGTCGTCTATCATCGCCAATAATATACTAGGCAATCTAAAACAGATACAAGATACTCTTTTAGATACGGTTACCGATATTTATCACGGGAAATTCAATATCCATATTATATCACCGGAACAAATCAAAGAAGAGTTGAGCATAATTTCTGGCCATTTATCAAAGGATATATCATTACCTATAGAAAACTTTCACAGCGGAGATGGCTTATCAAAACTGTATCATTTATTAAGGGTTAAGGTGAGAGTTACAGATCAGTACATGCTCCTAGAAGTAAAGATCCCACTTGTTACCAGAGAAAACTACGATCTCTACAAGATAATACCCATTCCTGCCATCAACAGAGGTAAAGCAATTACGATCATACCAATCACAGAGCACATTGCGATGAATTTACAACGAGATTCGTATCTACCTATCACAGAAAAGGATTTACAAGCATGTTATGAATTAAATCCTTCCACAAAACTATGTGAGGTTCAGAGCCCTATATATCATATGCATAGCGATCAAAACTTGTGTGTCAAGGACGAAATAATGGAGAGATGTCAAACAATCTCAAAGACGTGCCAAAACAACTGGACATCATTAAATAAATTGAACAATTATTTATTTTATTGCTGCGACAGATGCACACTAAGATTGATATGTAGCGATCAGGTCACATTTGAACACATCAGCAAGGGCGGTGTGCTGTCCTTGGGCAATGATTGTACATTGAGAGCCGATTCATTCATGATTTATTCACACAATCATCACATGAATGAGATTCACGCCAAACCTGATATACTGTCAATCGATATTCCTCCAATTAACAACATTATCAATCTTACTACACCAATCGATGAGAGCGAGAATCGATCAGACGTCGAAGTCAATGACAGACAGACATCCTTGAAGAAGATCGGTCAACAGATCGAGCAGATGAAATCAGAGAGAAGTGAAATCGAACAGATTTCCAGCCACGACGTTCATCACTATGTGGTTATATACATTTTGGTCGCGGGTGGGTGCGTCGCAGGCGTCGCGTTCATGTGGTGGCGAAGGCGGGTGGGAGTGCGCGCGGGCCGCGAGGAGCGGGCCGCTGCTGCTGCCACCGCCACCATTGCTGCTCCGGCGCCACAGCCGGCGCCGGTCTCCATCAGCGATATTGCTAGTGCTAGTGCCAGTGCAAGTGCTAATAAGCGTAGTGTTCAATCAGTGGAAAGTGTATCAAGTTTAGTCGAAAAACCGAGAGTTGTTTCAGTGTTATATAAAAATCAGAAAGTTCAAATGATCGATAATGCGACTTCACCAACAAGAGTTTTTCACACTTTTCACGCAAATGATGTAGATCATGACATCTAATTAACATAGCGTTTAAGTTTAAATTTACTTAGGCTAACGCATCTTATCATTTTATCATTAGATATATTACTAAACCTATCATTTATCATACAGCATCTTCACCTACATCTCTCGCCCCGGAGCATGTACGGTGCAGCGCATCCGTGCATTTAGGTATAAGCTAGCTAATTGTCAGATCATCGATATTATTAAGGTCAAATTGTTACACGCGCCTTCCATTTACTTTATTGCATCAGTTCACGTTTTCACCTCATCATGGTAGGCGCGTGCTCACATATCAGTATATCAATATAAGAGTTTTTATCAATCTCTACGTTCTATCATTTATCATAAAGGTGTCCCGTACACAGACGAAATGAGAACCTCCTCCTTTTGAAGTCGGTTAAAAACAACGCAAAAAAACCTAAACCAATCCAACTGGATAAAGAAGAATGGAGATGCAATACAAAGAAGGAAGCTGCTGCCCTTCTTCTTCTGGTAGAGGTCGTCCATCTGCTTTTCAGTCCGTAATATTCCTCTATGATTTTACTTACATCTGTATGACATTCAGCAGACTCCGTGAAGACCCTGGACTCTGACGCCAGCCAGGGCGGCCTTGCCTCAGACTGTCGGATGAGGATCGTGAGGCAGGTGAAGATAAGCAGCCATGGTGTGGTGGTCTTCTGTGGAAGGGATAGTGGCGTTAGTTATTGACTTTTTTTTCAAAGTAACATAGGTATTTTTTCTTTTGTTCACAAGATAGCAATAAATAGCAGTTGGTTACGGGTTCGATTACCGCCTCCAGACAAATATTTGCACGATCTGCAGATATTTGTTTAGGGTGTTCAGGGTGCTTTCTATCTATAATAAATAATAATGACGTGTTTTAAAAAACGATAAACCTACTTCAAATTTTCTTATTTTTAGTTTTGCGGGAGATGCTGAATCCACTGGGGCTAAAAAAATGTATAACACGTAACATACATAAACAAAACATACAGACGAATTGAGAACCTTCTCCTGTTGAAGTTGCCTGTAAAGTACCACAGTAAGCAATAAGCCTGTAAACTACCACATAAGCTATCATATCACACAACGTGTGCATAGGAGCTCGGGGAGCAACAACAGCGCGCGCTGGCTTCCATAGGACCATAGTTCACCATAGCGAAGAGCGCGTCACTGGCTAATTGATTATGACACTCTCTTTAACGTAACCTCCATCATCAGTACACACACGCCCACAGCTGGATATGCCTCACAATAAACAAGGGGAGTTTCGCCATAATCACCAAACTAAACTCATCATTCAAAATTAACCACTTCAACGTAAACTCCTAACCATTGTCATTGAACGATTGTTATGATGATCCGATCTTTAGAATTTTGCACACATTTGGATCTGAAATAATCTTATACGCGTTTTTGGAATAACTCTTTATTCTGAACTAGCAACCCGCCCCGGCTTCGCACGCGTAGTAGAACATATATCTCAAAGAGATTAGGCAGCGTTTGCGATGAAAACCCAAGCGGCTTGACTTTTTTCGACACTTCTATCAGCTCGTTATATTTCAACCAATTTACTTACATAAAACCTTGACAAATTATATACCTAAACCTTCCTCATGTATCACTCTACCAATTTGTGAAAACCGTATGAAAATCCGTTTAGTAATTTTTGAGTTTATCCCGAACAGACAGACAGACGCGGCGGGGGACTTTGTTTTATAATATTTTAGTGAAACGTGCGCGAGGCCGCGGGCGAAATCTAGTAGGTATGTATATGTACTGTTCTAGTATGTCTAGTATGTACTTAATATACAGAATAACTAAAACAACATTTTCAGTGCCACGCCCAGAAAAGTAGGTCAAACCGATTGTAATCCAAGTACAAGAAACAGTAGTTTGGTAGTAACCTTATATAATCATGAAGTACCTACTGAGCGAGCGGAGAGAGATCTCGCCGAATCCAATTTCAGGTACCTACCTACTTCCTTACCATCGAATACTCAAAGGTTTTCCGCTCTAGCTTAGAAATAAATATAAACTTTTGTGGCAGTTTTAAAATCAGTTAACTTAAGATTTTTTATTTAGCATGTGTTGTCTAACTCATCATTCTTTTTTCCTTTTCAACCGCCTTCAAAAGGAGTAGGTTATCATTTCGTCCGTTTTTTTGTTTGTTTGTATGTTACGCGATATCTCAGTCAATTATGCACCGATTTTGAAAATTCTTTCACTATTGTATAGAAAATAATCCATATATTATCCTCAGGGGATTAGTATTTATCCCGCAAAACTTAAAATAAGTGTAAAAGTAAAAAAGGAATTTGAAGTCGTTTTATCGTTTTTTAAAACACGCCATATTATTCCCACTCATGCGGGATCGACACAACCCTTTTTGTGCTAGGGGTAGGTTTTTTGCTGAGAAGACGGCTGATAAAAGTGGGTAGACCTTTCACTTCCATCAGTGAACATTTCAGCACTCACTTCTTTCTTACTCATATTGTCATCCTTCACAAAGTCCATCCATCTTTTCATCTACCTACCCCGAATCTTTAAGCCTAGATAGAAACACGGGCAGCATAAAGCCGTCAGGATCGATTGCTTCAAGCTGACGACTGCATAGTCAACTAGTTTTCTATTTACAGACATAAACGGAACCGCTCGAGCAGTTGCATATATCAATTGAATCATAGCTATAAAGTCGCTTGAGCTTGAAGCAGTCGATCATGACTGCTTCGAGCTGCCCGTGTATCCAGGCCAATACACTCAAAACTAATACCGTCTCGCATTTACATTAACATTTCTACGTTATAGACAAAGAGAGAACATTATTCTGTGACACACCCACGCCGACACGTGGGGAAAGATGAAGGCAGAGGAAACATTGGACACTATGATATCCTTAGGCTTGAAACTAGATCCCAGTTCGTATAAAACAGATCTACACATTGAACTATTTGGACTCCTAATCTATATTTACTACCCAGTACGTCCATTCACAAAATGGCATTGATGTAATCAAACGATCCCTTGTAAACAATTATTTAGGACATTGTTGTACCTTTGACGTCAATAATTGTTATGATCAACATTTTGTGCCCTAATTTCGTTATCTTTACTATTGGTGCATAAATCTTAGGCATCTGAGTATTTACACCTAAAACAGATTTCGATATCTTTAGGTATTCGTAATGAACCAACACAGTTATCAAATAAAAATAATACTAAGAACCTATTGTAAAACAAGCTTTTACCAAATTTTTAGGAAGAACAATCCAACCAGCCTAAACTCTACGAGATTACCTACGTGGTTGTTTCGTTTAGGAGTTCATATAGCCATCTTTGACGACCTGCGTGGCGCAAGGTCCGCCTGCGACGCAGGAGGTTGCGGGTTCGATTCCCGCCTCGAGACAAATATATTTGTGCGATCTGCAAATATTTGTTCAGGATGTTCTGGTCAAATTAAGTAAAAGTTTGTAAAAACGGCGCTTGTTTAACTACAGTACATAATTAATAATTATAAAAATTTTTAGTGATTACTAGGTATGTGAATTTTATCGGGATAGCGAGAAGAACGTAAGAACAGATAATGTGGATTTGTGTTTTTTTCTCAATGTTCACTTGATCTTAACCAAGCACATGAGAACCTGCTAGTCTTTTCAGATTTTTCCGTGAGATTATTTATGCTACTTCCACCGGTTTTTTAATCGACTTCACGGAGGAGGTTCTCAAATCGACTGTATGTTTTTTAATCGTATCAAAATGCAGCCAAATGAACCTAATCTGAAATGACGAGCTGATGCACAGTGGTATATAACGAGCCGCCTATAACGTCTTATTGTTTTTACTATTTTCTTCTGGTACCTACGTACATATATGTTTCCTATATACCTGTTTTTGTGTTAAGTACACAAGAACACCTAATATTGCAATATGTGTTATGGTTATGTATGGTTTCAAATAAATTTATTTTGTTTCTTTTCTCTCTTGTTTTAAAAAAGCATTTTTTTTCGGTATAGTCCTTTGGCGACGATCAAACTAAAGTAAGTAAAGATATCGCCTAAGATGGAGCACGCTTTCTCAGAAGGAACTTATTCACTCTGGATTTGAAGACTACGGGATTCTACTAACGGGAAAACAGACGTAGGAAGCTCATTCCACTCTTTGGCCGTGCTTATTATGAAATTAGAGCAGATTTTTTTTATTCGAGATTGTGGTATTTCAACCTGGTGGGTTTTTTCCTTATTTTTTTTCTTCTGTTATGCGATAAAGAATTTTTGTATTGTAGGTATTGTACAATGGAAATAGGTTTACAGAATAGACGCCCTATTTGGATAGTAGATACATGTATGTAGATACTAGCTTATGGATTATTTCGATAAAATGGATTAACTCTTGCATTTGGACTTAAAAAACTGTAGCGAGATAGTAGAGGTCGTTTTTTTTAAAGTTGCGCTTGACGTGCTAGTATAATTATATTAGTAGGTGACTGCACTAAAATCTCATTAGACGAAATAGAAACTCATTAGAATTAAAAGTGGGATGAGCAATTTCATAGCTACTGGATATACCAAGAACATTTTTCACGCTTCGAAAATTTGAGTCATCTCTAACAAAGATACTGTAAACCTTGAAATCTAGGTAGGTATGTAAAGTTTTAGTTATTATAAGCATTTACCTACCCATGGCGGGTAAAAGCAAGTTAACACTTACATTGCCCTCGAGACACACACGTGCTTTCAGCAGTCCTAATCGCGCGCCCGGCAGTGACAGCACTTGCTTTTACGTCGATTTTTTATATTTTATTGAATGAAAGATCGACAAGGAATGTAAATGTGTGTTATACCTACGCGGCAACCATTGCTCGCCATGGTTAAGTGTGGACGGTTTGCTTACAAACCTTTCAAATCGAATTTGGCTGAAGTATAGCTACATACTCGTATGTAGATTTAGTTTCTTTTCTTTGTTACGTTGCGCTGGCAACCAATCTTATCCATCTCTTTGTAGGATTTTTTCGCCCGCCGCGTCTGTCGTTTATTTGTTTTTATAATTTTTTTAAGTTTTCTAGTAATTTCAGAAAATGTAGGTACTATTTTGCGTTTTATATCACAATTAAGTTAGGCAGCGTCAGATATGTTTTTATTTCACAATTAAGTTAGGCAGCGCTGCATCAGATTGTCAACCATGCTTTACCTACCTATTATAAGTTATTTTAATAAAACTCCTTAATAGTATTCCAATACCGATTAAAATATTAAAAAATACTTACCCAAAATAAACAAACATTGGACGCCATCTTTATTATTGATATAAACACAAACACTTCGTAAACACAGAACTTTAAAACTGTTTTTTTTTTTTTATAACAATAACTGCACTCTATCGATTCTGCAACAGTACTGGTTGTTATGACTACCTTGGATAAACGTTATAAATAAAAAATAATTTATAGGTAGATTTTATAAGTAATGAGTTCACTCTCATGTGTCTAAGATACGACTGTAAGCGTGTCTACCGTGAGTCAATTTATAATAATTATAATTAAAGTATAATTATAGTTATCTCTGGACACACCGCCTTTGCTCGTGGTAGACGAGTGATACAGATAGCAGCTAATTAAAGAAAAATTCTGACGAAACTTTTCACGTGGGCATTTAGTGGACTTTGGCTAGTTATTTCACCTTCGTTGAAGTTTCTGACGAATCAGGTAAATTGGGGAAAATCCAAGAGGTGGGCCATCGATTTTGCTTTTTAAATGGTTCACATAAGGTAGGTACCTACCTAGTCTTTTGACGAAATCATTCAGTTTTTTTTTCTAGGAAGTATCCACACCTATTCTATTGGTCTTCGACGTTCTTACCGATCGACAGATCCTCCTGCTAATTATCATAAATGTCAAAGTTTGTAAGGATGGATGTATGGATGGATATTTGTTACTCTTTCACGCAAAAACTTCTGAACCGATTAGGCTGAAATTTGGTATGGGTATACCTAGTTTGGGACCTGGAATAACATAGCCTATTTTTTATCCCGATAAAACGCGGGTGAGCAGCTAGTAGAAGATATACCAAGTCAATGACCAGACATGACTTTTTGCAACAACACATTTAGCGTGCGTCGCAATGGCGGGATTCGAATCTGCATATCAGACCCTTTGTACCTACCTACACGATACTTTCCTATCGACTCCTTTGGCTCAGCGACACAAAATAGATAAAAAAGCTTCGGTTGTCTAATTCATTTTGTAAGCGTAAAGAAATTAAGTTATTAAAATCTGAAATCTGCACAAGACTTCCCGAGGGATCCAGGTGAATCCCGGTTCTGAGCTGACTCTCGCTAGCGTCGAGTTCGCAGAGATTGGCTTCAACTTCGTAAATCCAGCAGCAGACTGGTCTACGCCCCGATGTCCTTGTACTACAAATGGATGGTGGTGAACGCTCTAGCGGTACCAATAAGAAAATAAAAAAGTGGTTAAAAATATCGGCGAGTGCGTTAACCCGCAGCCTGTTTTCAAATTGGTGAGACGTGCTTAGCAAGAAAAGGAAGCTGAGCTAAACATGAAGACAACAGACTATACCCTATGGAATCAACGGCGAGCGAAGCGAGCCAGCGAGCGTGTTTGTTTGTCCTACTTTCACGCCTTCTGCAAACAATCGACTTGATTTTTGTACTTGTGTGTATAGTGTTAGTTGAAAGGATGGAGAGTAACATAGGCTACTTTTTGTGCTGGTAAAACATCAAATTCCCATAGGAGATTTACGGCTTACGAATTTAACGCGGGTGGAACCGCAAGGAACAGCTAGTTCTAAATATATAAGTACCCACCTATTTATTAAAGCAAGTACCTAGTCCAATAGGAATTAGTTTTAATTAATTAATTATATTTTGCAACGCACTTTTCCAATTTAGACGGCGTTTAAGTTAATTAATCTGTAATTATCTAGGTTCAAAGTTATATCTCTCACGTGAATGAAGAGTAGGTACGAGTAGATACGTGCAATCAGTTATATGTATACCTACCTACTCAAAACACGCCTCTTTAGTCTAGACTTTTCTCAGCTAGGCGTGGTCTTACAAATATAGGCAGACCACATTAAACTATCATACAACTGAAGAAATTATCAACATCATCATCATCAGCCCGTACACGTCTACTGCTGAACATAGGCCTCCCCCAAAAGACGCCACGAATCGCTATTCGGGTCAGGACCGCTGTCCTGAGCCGCCTCTATCCAACGACTCTCTGCGACCTTTGTATTACATTACCTTGTTTTATTAATGTTAGATATACGGACAGACAAGTGAAACGATTGCTGGTTAGCTTTGCACTGGTTTATTCACACGATTAGGAGTGGGGTGCAGCCCCGCCTACATACCCAACATTCCTCCCCTTATTACAATAATACTTAAATAATAACGTTCTTAAGACTAACTCAGATTAAAAATACTTTTTGAAACATACTTTGGGACGTTCACGTAATACCCTCTTAGGCGTTGTAACGCCCGAAACTTCGGTCGGTTCGGGATCGACTTCCTGAAATTCTTCATTCGAGTTCGTTGAATCATCCGCAGTTGTTGCACCTGAGTTCTCAGACCCGGTAGGCCCTACAACATCACACTCATTCTCATCTTCCCCTGAGAGTGAAGAATCATTTGGTCGGTATAATTCTTGCCGTCTACCTTTGGTTACATGCCCAGTAGAGATACTCGATGATTCGAGTTCAATCGGGCGTTCAGGCGCTGCAACCGGACGTACAGGTTGCGTCAACTCAAGCGGCGGCGACGATGGCGTGGACGGCGGCGACGACAGAGACGGTGAAGTAGGTGAGGTAAGCGGCGGCGGCGGCGACAACGGCGACGGCGGCAGAGAACGCATCGTTAACTGTTCAGGTGAGTTCAGGTCTCCATTTTGTGCTTCTCTATTCCAAAAACTGTCACTGGTTCCTTTATAAATAACTAATTGATTTAGGTGTCTTTTATGAATCTCCGAGGTAGCAATATCTTTTACTAAGTACACAACTTTACCTATTCGTTTTTGTACAACCCCTTTACACCAAGTGTACTTTGTATTATTAATAAATTTCTTGTACAACACTAAGTAGTTTTTCTTTAAGAATTTAGTCTCATTGTTAGTTTGTTGCGAACACTGTAAATTATTATTCAAATCAGCTGGACGCGTTGACAAGGGTGATGATGGCGATGCTTTTGGATTAATTAAATCCAACCGCGACCTTAACTTATGACCAAACACCATTTGTGCCGGGGAGAACCCGGTCGTTGTATGTATAGAGTTACGGTAGTCCATAAGATATTTTAGTAATTTTACTGATATATTTTTTGCATTCAGGCCTGACGAAAGACAAGATTTTATACCTTTTTTAACAATTTTTACAAAACTTTCAGCCTGACCGTTACTTGGCGGGTGATAGATGGGTGATGTCTTATGTGAAATCCCATTAGATGCACAAAAAGACTCGAATTCTCGTGAACAAAAATATGTGCCATTATCACTCACTATAGTTTTCGGAACGCCGAAACGTGACATAAACTCACATAATTTTACTATTATTGCAGCTGAAGACGTACAAGTTTGCATATTAAACACTTCTACCCACTTTGTGTGTGCATCTACCGCAACTAGATACATACATCCTTTGATAGGGCCTAATAAATCGATATGTATCCTGTCAAACGAAGAAGTAGGATACTTCCAATGGGCCAGAGGGGCGCGAGGTGGCGAGGGCCGCAGCTGAATGCATACGTGACATGAACCTATCATGCTCTCGACAGCTTGGTCAATTCCTGGAAACCAAAACCTTGAGCGAGCTTCGGCTTTTGTTTTAACTATGCCTAGATGTGAAGTGTGTAGCTCTTTTAACATAGTCTGATATAAACTTGCGGGAATAACCACCTTATGGCCCCTCATGATGCATCCACTTTCTAAAGACAGCTGAGTTCTACATAAATAATAAGGCTTAATACGAATATCATTAATTTTCGGCGGCCAACCATTCAATATACATTTACTCACTAAGCCTAAGACAACGTCATTTTCTGTCTCTTTTCGTAGCATTTCTAGGGTAACGGGCATACTATTATCTACTACGAAACAGACATAGGTCGCGCGGTCATATGCTACCTCGCAATCGCAGCACCTACATTGTTCTGTGCACGCGCACTCGTGCACATCCCTAGGCAGGCTCGCGCGCGATAGGTAGTCCGCGCTGTTATCGCTACTACGTATGTATTCTATTTTATAATTATAGCTACTTAGGAATAAAGCGTAGCGTTGTAACCGGTTCGCCGACATATCTGGTATGCCTTTATGAGACCCGAAAATAGACAACAATGGTTTGTGGTCCGTCCGTAGTGTGAAAGGATCACTTCTACCATACAAGTATTGATGAAACCGGCGTACACCGTAAATTATCGCAGTCGCTTCCTTCTGGATCTGCGCATAACGCTTTTCCGCAGAATTTAATGTCCGTGACACATACGATACGGGTCTTTCTACCCCGTCCGTCCCCACCTGCGACAGAATAGCTCCTAACCCCCTTGGCGACGCGTCCACAGTCAAAATTACCTGAGCGCTTGGATCAAAATGTGCCAGAACCTTTTCAGAGGTCATAATTTCCTTTATTTTCCGGAAAGCTGTCTCATGAATTTCAGTCCAGTCCCATTTACATTCTTTTTTTAATAAGTCATATAAAGGACTAAGAATCGAGGATGCGTCTTGTACGAAGTTTCTATAGTAGTTAATGAGACCAAGGAACGACTGAAGTTCATTGACATTCTTCGGTACCGGCGCTTGGACCATAGCTTGAATTTTTTCCGGCGCTTTCTTTAACCCGTCCTTTGAGATAACATAACCCAGGTAGTGAACCTCATCCTGAAAAAAACTGCACTTTCCTTTTTGTAATGTAAGTCCCGCGCCCTGCAATCTGTTCAATACGGCGTAAAGTTTCTCCAGGTGATCCTGCCGGTCCTTACCCGTTATTAAGATATCGTCTAACATGCACAGAACTCCATCTAAACCTGAAAGCACGCTTTCTATCGCGCGCTGAAAAATAGAAGGCGAGCTCGAAAGTCCGAAAACGAGCCTAGTATACCTTAATAACCCACGATTCGTATTTACGCAAGTGTAATTCCGTGACTCATTATCAAGTACCAGCTGATTATAAGCCATAGACAAGTCAAGTTTACTAAACTGCTGGCCGCCGTGGATCTTCGTAAACAGTTCACTGGTCGTTGGAAGTGGATATTGTTCCACCAACAGCTGTTTATTTATTGTTCCCGAAAAATCCGCACAGAGCCTGACTGATCCGTCTCTTTTCAGCACCGGTACAATCGGAGATGCATACTCCGAATATTCTATAGGTTCAAGTATACCTAGGTCAACTAACCTGTCGATTTCTTTGCCTACTTTATCACGCAATGCAAACGCCACTGGACGGGCTTTGCAAAAAACCGGTTTGGCGTTATCTTTTAACGACAATTTAATCTTGTACTTGTTGAAAGTTCCTAAGTTATCTGAGAATAGATTTGGATATTGTTTTTGTAAAAAATCTACAGACACTTCGGAATTACTGCAGTAATTCACCGGCATTAACTGTAATTTAAAGTTTGAAATAAAATCCCGACCTAAGAGTGGGGGCCCGCCATCGCGCACAACATAAAAAACAATATCATGCGTCTGCCCCGAGTAGCTGACTGGTAAACAAAATGTACCTAAACATACTATTTTTGTTCCGTTATACGTCATCAGCTGTTTTATCGTACTAGATAAGGGCACATCTTTAAAATTGGTTTTATAAAACCCTTCGGAAACTACCGTTACAGTTGAACCACTGTCTACTTCAAATTTATATTGTAAATTTCTTATACAGACTGATTCTACCATGGGTTCTCCTCGATACGAGCGAATATAAAAAAACTTACCGTCATCATCTTCATCATAATCACCCTTGCCACCGCAATCCACCTCTACGTAATTCACTTTAGGGCACATTTTACGTAAGTGGCCTTTAACGTGGCATTTTTTACAAACGTAATTTGCAAACCTACACTCAGATGACTTATGATTGGTGAAGCCACACACGTTACACTTCACTTTTCCTACGTTTGCGCGATTTCCCTTATTTGAGATCTTGAAGAGCTGGTCGTCTGCCCCTGCAGCCTGTGCGGCAGCGGCGCCGGCGACGGGGCGCCCCACCGCTGCAGCGCTCCGCGCCCGACTGTGGTTTTCCGCTGTCTCCACGACCTTGGCCAGTGTAAGGTCAGCTAAATCCTTAGCATAAAGTTCTTCCTTCTCTCGACCCGGCAGCATCCCCATGATGAACTTGTCACGCAGCGCCTCTTCGACGTTCAAGAAGCCACACTTCGATGTCAGGCCTCGCAATCTCGCTGCCCATTGTGAGTAAGTTTCACCCGGTTGCTGCGTGGCTGCGTAGAAGTTATGACGCTCTCCAAAACCAACGCTTTTCGGGGTGAAATGCGCGTCCAGTAGCTTTAGGAAGTCTTCGTAGGGCACGTCCTCGACCTCTTTAGGTAATGCTAGGTCGGATGCTAGCTTGTAGGTAGCCTCGGCGAGTGCACTAAGCAGGATCGCTTTCCTCTTTTTGCCCGTGGAGTCCGTTGTCTGATTTATATCGTTCGCAATAAAATATTGCCCAATACGGCTTTTATAAGTCTTCCACGTCTGCGAATTATGATCGAAACCGCTCAGGATTCCAAATTGCGCATTAGAATTTGCCATTTTGCACGCGATTATAATAACATTGAGGGTAGATCGGCGCCACTGTTAGATATACGGACAGACAAGTGAAACGATTGCTGGTTAGCTTTGCACTGGTTTATTCACACGATTAGGAGTGGGGTGCAGCCCCGCCTACATACCCAACAATTAATACCTAGTTACAAATGTGCACTGTGATTATCTATGTATTTTGTTGTAATAAATATTTTTTACTTAACTTTTACTTACCAAAGACCAGATCTAGTAGAGTAGTCCTACGTTCGGTGGGCAGACCAATATCTCTATTATCTATTTTTTTTGTCAGATCATTTCGTCTCTCCTTCTAGGCAATGGTCTCCTGTAATTTTGATTATTATAGAAAATATAGATCCTCTGTCGGGTCTGAATAATCTAAATCGAAATTTTTCAGACATTTGTGGTAATTTCCCAAAACCTTATGCAATATCAATTGCCATGCTTCAAATTTTTCAGTCAGACGGACGTACCTTCTTATCTGCCACTACCTTATAACGTGGGAAAGCCGTGATAATACTGATAATACAGTAACGGTCATATTTCAGTAACGAGTCAATAACGAATTACGATAAGATAAATTTCGTTACTACCTACCTAGGCATAATATAATATGCGTAGGTAGTTACGAAATTTATAAAGTCGTAATGGTGCAACATTAATGAATATTATATTAGACTTTTCTTATATGAATAGATCTATTCATACATACTTTTCTAAATATTTCTATGTATATATAGATGGATAGATAATTATCTATCCACCTAGATACGTAGAATATTATTAGAATATATTCATTATTGTTGCACCATTAACACTTTCAGTTCCCATGAAGCAAATGTAAGCTGCAGCTAGATAGAACGAAGAGCCTTTAGATATGTACTCGATGCTTTAGACTCATTGACGAGCAGTACCTTGCAGAGACTATGATCCAAGGTCTCGATCACCGCCGCAAGGTTGCTTGTCTCCCGATCTTTTAAAGGATACATTTCGGTGAATACTCCCAGGAACTTCATGACCTGATCCCACCATCGTCATTCCACTGCAGGACAAGCAGACGGACGCCACAATACCATCCTGCCTGCTTCTGCTTTTCCAGACAATTAAAAATCGGGGACTTTTCAAGACAAGAGTGAATAGAAAACTGACAAAATATCGCGACATAAGACGTGCTTACATCTGAGTTGCGTTTGAGTATTCGGCCGTTAATCATAATCAATCGTTTATTTGCAAGAATACAAAATTAAGGACAGATCTTAAAACTATTTTAGTAATAAAATTGTATTCAGCCTGCACGCTGGCGTGCAAATGTTTATTTATTTATTTAAAGGACATCCTACCTGAATATCACATTTAATGCTAATTATTACACTACAGTATTTTAAGATCTATGTGTTTTCACAATTACGAGTATGGGACGCCGCCGCAGCGTGCACAAAATATTTGATCAACTACGTCTAATTAGACAAACAGTAGGTAGTAAACTAAAATATGTGAGATCTAAGACATTATAACAAAATTTAACAAGATACGCATAACTTAGCTTTATCATGTACTTAATACTTACCTACTACATAACATAGCTTTAGCAACTTAGCGTTAGCATATTATGTGAGTAGGGTAGGGTGGTAGCCAGTGAACCACCAAAAGTTTAGAGAGCTGTAACTTTTTTCCTGTAAGACATTATAAGTTCCTTTTTGCTCTTGGCCAAGAAAATTTCAATCACTTTCAAAATGTAGTTGTGTTTTCAGCTTTTACCTGAAATATACTTGACAATGAGACTTTTAAAAAAATATGGGAAATGGCTCATTGTGTACCCCTAGGGGTACACAGTGAACTGGGGGGCTGGTATTCAGTGAACCGTGAGGTACACAATGAACCTTTGTCTTACCATATCATGATTTAAGCCTAGAAGGATAACAAAACGGCAATTGGGTTCTTTAATAATTATTTATTAATCAAATGTTTAAAATTATCTTAAATGAGGACTTTGGTAATCAGTCTTAATAAATGAGGAAAAAAATTACAATAAAGTCAGCATGCATTGCACTTAAATTCTATTAGATACACATTACAACAATAAGAACACAATCATAATAATTAAGTAGGCAAAGTTAGGTAATTATTACCTGTACTAGGAACTATTCAACCTGTATAATATTTTCGCTCACGAAGAGTTATTTTTAAGACTTCGGTCTTAATTAATTAGCTTAAAAACAAAATCACGTTAAATAAAATTCGACATAAAAGTTAATAACATAACATTTTCAAATTATGATATTGCAATTTCCAAATCAACTTAAACCTAAACTTTTGTTTGATAGAGATCTATTGTCCCATAATTAATAGCGCAAATTCAGCTGTGACATATCAACGAAAAATTTATAGATAGTTTGTTGGCGAGCTGTGCTACCACTAATTTTAGGACGTGGTAGAATATATTTTATATCAGCTTTGTGAACGCCTGCTGTGTCTGGTTCCTTTGGAACCGAAAATAACTGCTTGGCTTTGCTTTTCAGTTTGAGATAAGACACGTAATAGTCACAGTCTTGGCTCTCCAGTTCTTCCAGAACTTCGCCAACGTAAAAGACGGTAGTTTTTTTTGATGCAAAAGCTACAATAACAAAATCTTTGGGGCGAGGATTGCGAGTCAAGGGCGGAAAATCATTGTTCAAAATGATCTCTTCATCTTCAGACTCATTTACGAACTCTTCTCCTCCAGAAGATGAGCCACTGCAGTTGAAAAATCCTTCTTCGTCCGATGATATTGACGTTTCCTGCTTTCGTTTCTTCTTGAATAAATCCTTTTTTACCACCTGCACAATTTTTTGGCTTGTCTTCTTTTTCTTCTTTTCAACTAATGCTTCTTTTTCTGGAGTGTCTGTGGCCACCATACTTTTTCCAGCTTTTCTTTTAAAATTGGTTTTTCGAGGTATTGCTTTCAATGGTGGTCGAAAAAGCTTCGGTGAAATAAAATTTTCTGTAGTTTTAGAAGTTCGGCCCACGCCGGAAGTGGATGGCATATTGAAATTCTCTAAATTTATTTCGCTGTCTGCGTCTCTACCAGGTGTTAAGTGGTATTCTTCAGTCATCGATACTATTGCAGCTGTCTGTGGTTGTGTGTTCTCTTCATTCCCGTCACTGATGCATAAAATTGATGGTGATTGACGATTCGTCTGAAGCAAAGATTCGTCTGTGGGTTCTTTAGCGTTATCTTCAGCATCTGCTTCATCAATATCTGGTGCACCTCTAGGCAGAAGTTCACCTTCGAGATCATGCATGTTGTCTTCAGCATCTGTGTCATCATCAACATCCGGTGCGGCTCTGTCTGTAACTTCGCTGGGCATAAAATCACTATCTGTGAAGATTTGATCATCAAACGGGAATATACCACACTTTTTGAAAGCATTAGTAATGTTGATTGGAGTCATGGCTCTCATATATGCTACACCAACGCATTCTGCGATATTATAGATAGTCAGGGGTGTTCCTGGATGGCGTGTTAACCACGAGTCTACAGCGGAATTATAGAAAGCCTTGAATGGACCATTTAGGCCAACATCCAAGGGCTGCATCCTAGCTGTGGTGTGAGGGTGAAGTGTGAGTACTGTCACTCCAGCAGCTTTTGCCAGATCGAGTGCTTCAATGGAAAGATGGCTTTCGTGATTATCTAATATCAGTAATGCAGGATTCTCCTTCGACGCAGAAGAATACTGGATGAAATGCTTCATCACTTCAATAAATAGATCAGCATTCATCCATCCACTCGGAGTAGCTAATCCTAATGTTCCTGAAGGTGCCCCATACAGCATATGTGGCTTAAAGTTTTTCCTTGGAAAAACCATCGCTGGTGGTAACGCCTGGCCTAATGCGTTTACGATGCAGCATGTGGTAACCAGTACTCCACGCTCGCCACTTGTAACCTGGCAGACGTTGCGTCCTTTGGCTGCAAGCACTTTACTTGGTCGCTGCACTGTAGTTGTAGCAGTTTCATCCAAATTAAATACTCTGCTCCCATTGGAAAATGATGGATGACGGCTTAGAACCTCTTTAAGGTTATTGAAGAACTTGGCAACGTTAACTCTATTGAACGCTGTTGCTCTAGCCAAGCTGCAAGCCTCTGGTTTCTTGACTGATAGTTCTGGGTGTCTTACACGGAAACCTCTTAACCAATCCTTGCCGGCCATATTTTCCCTCTTCCAGTTTTCGGGCATTGATATATTATTAATTGTTGCCATTTGGTAAGCGATACGTCTGCAGTCTTTAGATGTTACCCCATAAAACTTACTAGCACACTCAATTATATAATCATAGAGACTGTTTTCCTGCTCTTCGGTGAAGATTTTTTTTACATCGTAATGTGGCTCCAATCTTGCAGAAGGGTTTGAGATATACTTTAGGACGTATCTACGTAGCGTCGGATATGGAACCTCTGATTCTTTGGCAGCCTTTCTAAGGCTTAGTTTTCCTTGGATATGCAAGTCAATTCCTTTCTTTATTTCAGCTGTCGTGAGAGTGCCCTTCTTACGGTTAACTCTGCCCTTAGTATTTCGACCCATGCTGCAACATTTTATAAAATTTATATCATCACAAGTAAAGTGGTACCTTATGAATCAATGGTAGTACACAGTGAACCATGGTTCATTGAGTGCACCAAAAAAATGATTCACCGTGTACCATACCCCTTTTGAAATATTTAAAACTTTTCCACAGCTAACAGGAACACGATTTGGTTACAAAAATGAATCTAAACCGTGCCTGTTAAACTACTTTATAGATCAAAACAACGCAACAGATACTGGGATTATAAAAATTTGAGTAAAGAGAAAAATAAACTCACATTTTATTCTAACTTTTTGCGCGCGAAAACAGAAATCTCCTCTTAGCTCGCGCGTTCCGGGCGCTAGTCCGCCGACGACTGGAGGAGACAGGTTGGTGCGGGAGGGCGGTTCAAACATGTAATAGGCACGAACTGGCAACGTCGCATTTAGGCTGTTGGCCCTGTGGTTCACTGAGTGCACTTGGTTCACTGGCTACCACCCTACCCTAGTCATATTACTGATCTTCTAGACCTTCGTGACAGTGCGTCGGCCATATCGTCACATTCCATCAGGTGAAATTGTGCTCAAACGAAAGTCTATCTTTATCTTTATACACTCGTATTTGTAACCAAACTCCTCCGAAACGGCTTGACCGATTTTTATGTTATTTTTTTGTATGTACCTATTCAGTAGGTCTTAGAATAGGTAGTTAACTATTTTTTATAACCCTAAGTGATAAGGGTGGTTAAATTTTTATGTAAAAAATACATTTAATCCTCAATTTTCACCTTTCTTACACCAAACTCAATTTTTTAGCGCAATATTAGTTAGTGCTGTAATAATCTTCAACCCTTATTAGTCGATAGCAAAATAACGTTTGCCGGGTCAGCTAGTAAGTATAATAAAAACAAAAAAATATAGAACGAACCATAAAAGCAGGCCAGTTTCGTGTGCATTCTGTGGTAGAACGATAAGACCCATTTTATTTTTGAAAAGTGAGACAACGGGTTGAAAATTTAGAGGCCAACCGCAATTTTTTTCTACGCTTTAATGGCGTTGACAGTTTTATCTAGACAAATAAATAAATCAAAACTGATACCACAAATCCTCTCCAAAGTCCACAGTCTCAGGTGATACAACGAGCATGCTTCTAGTTAGTGGCTCGTGATCCTGATCACGTGGTTAGATAAGGAACGTTACCGAAACGGCGGCGTAGGTAACAGATGCAGTAGCTAGGTACCTAATTAAATAAATTAGTCTACCTGTTAATTTTAATTACCTAATTATAATAAATCAAAGCGGGAACTATCCACGTGTGCCATCCGGCTCACTGGATGGCACTGCGCTCAAACAAGTGTCTTATCTTCGCACTTTAAGTACCTGGGGCACTGGGTCACCGATACCCTCAAGGACGACATGGATGTCGAGAGAGAAAGGAGGGCGCTGGCGGTGAGGAGTAACATGTTGATCCGCAGGTTTGCAAAAAGCTCCGAAAAGGTGAAAATTAATATACATTGCTTAGGGCCTTCTGCCAATCGTTTTACACCTGCAGCCTGTGGATCAACGTTACCCGAGCTGCGTACCTACAACGCCCTTCGTGTGCAATACATTATTTTTTAATTCTTTTGACCACAATCTCACCTGATAGAAAGTGATGACGTGGCCGACAGTGTATCACGAAGGCTAGACCTATTCACTCTTGTCTTGACGAGACTTGTAAGTGTAATTGGCAGGAAAAAACAGAAGCAGGCAGCGAGTTCCAATCTTTAGCGGTGTGAAACGCGGTGTGGTACAATAACGCGTTCCGGATACTGGTGGGGCTGCCGTGCTACTGCAGCGCAAAGGGTATGTTCGCGGAGGCGCAAGTGGATGACTTCCACGCCATTATGCGCAAGCGGGTCGCCTCCCTGAAGCAGCGGGTGCACGTCAGCCCCAACAGCCTCCGGTCATGGTGGCGGAGCGGATGGATGGCCCCATCCTCAGAATCTGGACCGAGACAATATTGATAACTGGATTAAATTTAAAGCCAGTTGCCATGCAACTTAATGCGTTGTGCAAAATAGAATTAAAGTAAAATTATCACTTAGTATTTATTTATTTATTTGTTTGTTGACTTTACATACATACATACCTATCATAATTAGAATTTTTGAATATAACTTGACATTTACATGTTTAAATTTAATCTAGTTATCAATATTAAGTGAAATTAATTTAATGTAATTTTGCAATAATCATCATCGTCATCATCAGCCCGTACACGTCCACTGCTGAACATGGGCCTCAATAATGCAATAATACATATTATTATGTATATAAGTTGATGTGACATGAATCATTTCATATATTTTCTTATGGTTACTAATATACTATATAAAAGGTAGTTGTACTTCTCTAACAATTTATGGGAACAACCGAAATAAATAATTTGATCTGGGTACTATCTGATGAGGTTTAACCAATAAGTAATGCATTTGAAACATAAATAATTTAAATGGACACAGCATCATCTAGCTCCAACCTTTATGAGGTACTAAATGACTGATACAATAAATATATATTTTTAATTACTTAGAAAAAACCCAGAACGAATATTTGCAGATCGTACGAACATTTGTCCCTAGGCGGAAATCGAAGCCGCAACCTCTTGCGTCGAGGGCGGATTGTCGCTCGCTGCGCCACATCGGTCATCATATCGGTCGACATGGATCATCATCATCATCATAAGCCCGTATACGTCCACTACTGAACATAGGCCTCCCTCAAACGACGCCACAAATAGCGGTCCTGGATACAAACACAAAAGAAAGCAATGGATAAATTAATAAGATATAAGAAAAACTTTTTACATCAAATTATGTCATCTAGAACCAAAGTGCTTCGGAAGACAAATCCAACAAACACAAACTCGACGTGGTTAAGTCGTTTCGTTTAGGAGTTCCTATAGCCACCTTCGGTCTCCATGATCAAACCAGCTCGATGGTACCATGACATTACACTGTCAACGAACTAACAACATAAGGATGCCAAATTTCAGCTCAATCGGTTCAGGCTAACTGGTCTTAAATTCACTTGCAAGATTCGTCCCACACAAACTAACAAGACAAGGAGGTACAATAAAACGGTGTAAAGATTTTGCTTTTTGCTTTGAATGTGATACGTTTGAGGAACTGCAATCCTTCCGCATATTGAGTAAATATGAGGTAAGACGACATATAATGTATATAGGTTAAGAATTTTAACCCGGATCAACTTATCAACACGCTCAATTAAAATATAACAAGGTTTATGTCACAAATATCACTAGATAACAGCAACATGCTGGAAATAAGGTAAAGCGCATTTTTAAACTTTCGCGATAACATGAAATAAAAACACATGGTACCTACGCGATAAATATTTATTTAAGATTGATAATTTCGTGTTGGTGCGAATTTAAATATTTTTATTCCTTGTAGAACGCAGACAAAATTAAAAAGCACAATAAATATTTAATCCTGCTCTGTATTTTTTTTTAAGGAATAGATTTTTTTACAATTTACAAAATAGTCAACAGGCACTTACAATTAAACAGATTAAATAACCTTAATCTATTTCATGTAAACCTTACTTCCATGAAAACCTTAGATCTTAAAGAATTTAATAATATCCCAAAAATTTACGACTTCGGCGGAACTTGAACCCGCGACTCTCCCCTGAATACGGGGATGCGCTAACCAACTGCGCCACGGAGGCAAGTACCCGTCAAAAATCTTTGGGACTTACGGACGGGTAAGCACTATAATAAAAAAAAACCTTAGATCCATGAAAACCTTAGATTCATGAAAAACTTAGATCAATGTAAACCTTTCTTCCATGAAAACCTTAGTTTCATGAATTCGTTAGATCCATGAAAATTAATAAATTATATCAGTATATAATGGTACCTATTTATAATAACTAATCAGTACATAATTAAAATTCTTATAGCCACTGTCACCTATATACAGACTATACATGACAAGCACTTGCGAGTCTTCTTACTAATAATATGCCGAATACAAAAAAGCAATCTCCAAAAAAACAACCTCTGCAGTCTAAGTGCAGCGGCTGCGGGAAATATATCTCAGCAGCCGCGGCCGTCGCATGCGCTGCCTGTCCGGCAATCTATCACCGCGGATGTGTGGGTATTACCGATGCCTCAGCGTCGCAATGCAAGGACTGGGCGTGCCCAGAATGCAAGAGGAAGGTACGCAGGGGAGACAATAGCTCCACGCCAGTTAGACCTGTTAGTGGGAGCGTCTTGCCGGAGGTGACGGCAAACAGTGGCCCCACGCCTGCGCCCGCCAACGCCGATGTTGAACTTGCTTCAACTACCGCCGTCAATGCGGCCGCGGCCGCAGACGGCGTGCGAGAATTGCGGCGCGAGCTGGCCGAGTATGTGGCAGAGATGCGGGAGTTTCGGCAAGAGATGGCGGAGCACCGCGTCCTAATCGCCGGTGTTGTGGCGCGCATTGACGGTGTGGAGCAGAGACTTGAGCTGCTGGAGGCACGCGAGGCGGAGCCGCCCGCGCCTTCCGCTGCTGT
The DNA here is from genome assembly GCA_947859395.1 of Eupithecia insigniata. Taxonomy (NCBI): domain Eukaryota; kingdom Metazoa; phylum Arthropoda; class Insecta; order Lepidoptera; family Geometridae; genus Eupithecia; species Eupithecia insigniata. The sequence goes on from OX402019.1 coordinate 818,695, forward strand.
GTCCGAGCTAGAGCGCACAGTCGCACAACTTCGAATCGAGCTGGGTGACCGCGACCAGGAGGCACTTCTCGCGGACCTCGAAATCGGGCAGCTCCCCGAGGAGAAGGGTGAGAGTGCAGTGCATGTCGTCACGGTGCTGGCGGCTAAACTCGGCGTGGCAATCGAGGAGCGCGACATTGTGTTTGCGGAGCGCGTGGGCCTTGTGCCTGCCCCGCGCCGTTTGTCGGGCGAGGGTGCTGCGGGGGAGGTGGCGCACGACCGCCGCCTGGTGGTGCGGCTGTCGCGCCGTTCTCTGCGTGACGATCTGCTACGCGCGGCGCGCGCGCGACGCTCTCTAACAGCGGCCGATGTCGGCCGCTCAGCTGCTGGCACCGCCGATCTTTCCCGAGGACGTATCTTTGTTAACGAGAGGCTGACCCGTGCGAACCGCCAGCTTTTCTACCAAGTTAGAGAGGAATGTCGGAAGAATCATTGGCGCTTCTCGTGGACTAAACGGGGCCGAATTTTCGTTCGTCAGGCTGATGGGGCGCCAGCCCAACAGATCAGATCACTCGCTGACATCCCTCGAGTGTTCACTGCAAGAAATACAACATAATTATTATAGGTACTTACTAGATAAATTACATTATACTATAGAGGTAAACAAAACACATAGAAACAATGTTAGCACATTACCTATGTACCTACTATTGTTTATTTATTTTTTCGCTTTCTTACCCGATCATATATAAAATTTCCTAATTATTAGTATTTTATAACGATATGTAGATAAGTAAGAAAGGCCTCTTAATAATACCTAAAAATACCTCTTAATTTTTTAGCTTCATCTTTTTTTAGTGCTAACTTATTTTAATTACCTACTATATGATAATTTTAACTAATAATGTACCTTCTTAAGTTGTATTCAGTTCAGTTTTTAATTACTATTTTATTTACCTAACTGTATGTTATAATTTTAATAGCACTGTGTAGATATTATTTGATTTTTTGGATGAACATGTAGTTTAGTATTTTGTAAACCTTTGTTTTGGTATCCACCTAGTGTACCTAGTGTAAGTATACCAAACTTGAAAACTATGAGTAGAGCTAGCCACCTTAGGATTGGTTTGTTTAATGCGGGATCACTCAATACCGGTCATGATGAGTTTATTGTGGCAGTCGGGGAGCTGGGGCCAGACATACTTGCAATAAATGAGACTTGGCTGAGGGCCGGAGAGGATGCTAAAGCCCCAAAGCTGATTGGATATAGTTTTCGACATACACCAAGATCTGATAGAGTTCGTGGTGGGAGAGGAGGTGGTACAGGGTTTTATATTAGGAAAGGCATAACAGCTCGCTTGCATTCTCATCCCTCTGCCCCCACTATAGAGCAAATGTGGCTGAGAGTGAAAATTAGTGGCTTGGATGTCATTATTGGGACGGCTTATAGGCCACCCTGGCAAGATGTCAATCTGTTTCTTGATGCTATAACTGAATCAATCGTATCTTTTTCAAGGTATGACAAGTTGATATATCTAGGTGATTTAAATATTGATATGCTCTGCTCAAGCAGTAATAAGGCAAAATTGTTTGTTGAGTTTTTAGATAGCCTTAGCCTCAAACAGATAGTTACCGAACCAACACATTTCACCGATGGCGGTCAGACTCTTATAGATGTCATCTGTACAGATGCACATGTACGTAAAGTTAATATGAAGCACACACCTGATTTGGGAGGTCATGCTATGCTTTTAGCAGAATTTAACATCAAGAAAGACAAAGTCTCCCCACGCCTAGTTACATACAGACCTCTAAAAAATATTTTGTTTCATCTGTTTAATGATGATCTGAATAGTGTGTCTTGGGACTATTTTGCTATGGAAACAGATGTTAATAAACTAGTACACTTTTTTACAAGCAGTGTGTTGCTACTTTTTGATCTTCACGCACCACTCAAAACAGTGAAGTTTAAAGATTCACCCCACCCATGGATCACAGAGACTGTAAAGGACATGATTAAGACTCGTGATCAATTTTATAAAAAATACAAATTGCTCTATAAAAATCAGTGTTCTCAAGCTTCATCTATGAAAACCTGTTATAAAGAGATGAAGAATATTGTCATAGAAGCAATACAGAGTGATAAAAAGGCTTATTTCACTCAACACATTAATAATATCAAATATCAAAGTGCTTTATTTCCTTTAGACCTTACAGGACCCTTGGACACGTCACAAAATTAAAATTACATAAGTAAAACAGGGAAATAAAGTGATCACTTTGATTTTTTGTTCACTTCAATCTTTTTAAGGTAAAGTAAAGAAGCGAACAAGAAACCTTTACCTTGTTAGGTTGTTAGTTTTCGAGTTGGAGCAAAAGTCGTCCCATGCTTTTTTATCCTCTAGATAATCTGATATTTTGTAATAAGCCTTTTTACAAAGGATATGTTTGATAGTTTGTTTGAATTTATTTATTGATAATTTTTGCAACTCACTCGGAGTTTTGTTGTAGAAGCGTATACATTGCCCTTTAAAAGATACACTAATCTTGTGCAGCCGAGTTTTGGGCAAAGCGAGTTTGTTCTTATTTCTAGTATTTACATTATGTATGTCGCAATTTTTAGGGAATCGATCGATATTTCTATGAGTGTACAATAAGTTTTCATAAATATATTGACATGGTACAGTCATTATATTTATTTCTTTGAATTTATCACGCAGGGATTCTCTAGGACCCATGTTATAGATAGCACGAACAGCCCTCTTCTGCAGCACAAATACGGTATTAATATCTGCAGCGTTCCCCCACAGTAATATGCCATAAGACATAATACTATGGAAGTAGCTGAAATAGACAAGTCTAGAAGTATCAACGTCTGCAAGATGACGGATTTTTTTGACTGCATATGCTGCAGAACTAAGTCTCTTCGATAGTTTATCTATGTGTGGGCCCCATTGAAGTTTACTGTCTAAAGTTATTCCTAAGAATACGGTACTGTCTACAATGTCTAAAGTTTCTCCTTTTACGTTTATATCAGCCTTTACTTGTTTTACATTTGGTAGAATAAATCTAATACATTTAGTTTTGTTTTCGTTAAGTAAAAGATTATTGACACTAAACCAATGGACTATTTTTGATATTGCATTGTTTACATCGTCATAATTTGTGTTTTGTCTAATAATCTTGAAAATTAAAGAAGTATCATCAGCAAACAATACAATCTCGTGATTATTTTTAACGAGATCAGGTAGGTCGTTAATATAAACCAAAAATAGAAAAGGGCCAAGGATAGATCCCTGCGGTACACCCATTGTAACTACAGATCCCGAAGACCGTTTCCCATTAATGTCAACTCTTTGTATCCTGTCACTCAAGTAAGAAGTAAGAAGATCCAAAGAGGTGTCATTTATTCCATAGTGATGTAGTTTCCTGATTAATGTTCCATGGTGTACACAGTCGAATGCTTTTGACAAGTCGCAAAAAACACCTAGAGCATCTTGCGACTTCTCCCAAGCATCAAAAATATGCGATACCAACTCTACACCGGCATCAGTAGTTGACCTGCCGTGAGTAAACCCGAATTGCTTACGATGTAGCAGGTCATTGCCATTGAAATGCCTAAGCAATTGATGTAAAATAAGTTTTTCAAAAACTTTGCTGAATGTAGGCAGTACTGATATCGGTCTAAAGTTAGTGGGGTCAGACCTACTACCCGATTTAAATAGTGGGATTATCTTACTATGTTTCATCAGATCAGGAAAAACGCCACAATCAATAGATTCATTGAAAATAAAAGCTAGATCTGGTGCAATAGTATCAATCAATGGTTTAATAATTCTAACGGAAATGCCCCAGAGATCTGCAGTTTTCTTTATATTTAAAAGTTTAAATGCTTTTTTAATATCTTTTTCATCGACATGATGGAAGTTAAATTTATTTTCGCATGCAGGTACATTTTCTTTTAGTAAAGACTCAGCGATTAATTGAGAAGAGTTCAGACACTTTGTAGTAGAGATTGGAATGTCAGTAAAAAAGTTTTCAAATGCTTGGGCTACTTCAACGTCATTTTTGACGGAGCAATCATTAATCTTTAAATTGTAATCATTAATGTAGGTACTGACCTTTCCAGTCTCACTGTTTATTATTTTCCACGTTGATTTTATTACATTTTCACTGTTTCTAATTTTTGAGCTAATATAATTTGATTTTGCTACTTGACAAACTTTTCTAAATATTTTTGAGTAATTTTTTACTTTGTGTTTGAACTCCAGGCTAAAATTGTATTGTTTTTCACTATACAGTTCATACAATTTTTGTCTACTCTTATGTATACCCACTGTTGCCCACTCACTAAAGTTAAGTTTTTCTGAGACCATGGTCGATTTGGATGTGAATATAGAATTGAATGCATTGGTGAATTTGGTAAAAAAACTGCAATAGGAGTCATTTGGGTTGTTATGAGAGTAATTAGGTGGAGGTTTACAATCCCAATCCAATTTTAACCGTTCAAATCGACTTGTGGTCACAGGTATGTATGTTATTCTCTTTTTACAGTTATTATTTTTTACTTGAATTTCTAATTTTATTAGTTGACCTAAGTGATCTGATTTTAAATTGCTTATTACATTTTTACTAACAATTTTATTATTTTGGCAAACAAATATATTATCTATACATTTTGCTGAGGTTTCAGTTATTCTAGTAGGTTCCATAAATAATGGCCTTAAATTGTAAGAATTAAATAAATTAGTTAATCTACTACTAAGGGAGTACATTTCTAAGAGATCAATATTAAAGTCTCCACATACCATGAGGTTTTTATTTGATTTTGATATTTTGAATAAGATATCATCCATATTTTTTTCAAATATTTCAAAAGATGCTGATGGTGGGCTGTATACGCTTACTACAATACTTTGCTCCAACTCTACACATGCTACTTCAATGTGGCCTTCAACGGATAAGCATATTATGTCCTTACGTTCTTTAAATTTTATGAATTTATTTAGTATTATTAAAGAGCCTCCACGAATAGCATGTGATCTGCAAAAAGAACTACCAACCTGGTGGTTACTGAAGTTAAACATGAGCTCATAGCTTTTCAGCCAGTGTTCTGTTAAGCAGATGATGTCAATATCAAATGAGTTCATGTACAATTCCAATTCTAATAATTTACTTTTCAATCCTTGAATATTCTGGTGCACCAAGTTAGTAAACTTTGCATTTATTTTACAATCTTGTTTTCTTAGTTTTTTCTTGTGATTAATAATATCTGACTGTTTGGGGCTAGAGACTTCCTCTATTGTCGTTATTTCTAATTTAAATGACTTGGAATAACTTCCAATGTCTTGTTTTTTAAAATATTACTCTGCTCAAAAGAAGCAGTTTGTTTAGCCAAATTTTTGGCTGTTATGTTAAAAAAATAGGTTAGCGAAATTGCTATCTGTCTTTTGTAAAAATTAGATAGGTAATAATTACCTCGAGTCAAATAGTATTTTTTACTAACAATACTGTTAGTATCAATCACATGTACATTATTGTTGCATGAAATAGTGTGCAACGTCATATTAAGCTTATATCTAAGGTCGTTTTCTGATTGTGGCAAGCTGTCGCTGTAGGGGAATGTGAACATCACAATTTGTTTTAAATTTAAGGAGCATAGTTTGTCAAAATACTTAATCAAGTCCAATTTGTTCACATTGCCCCTATTACCAAGGCATATTATTAAGTTTGAATTACTTTTAAAAGTTTCATTGTTAATTTTGTGCATGATATTATGCAGGTTGGAGTTTGGGAGACAATTATTTATTATATTATGTTTCATACGAATATTTAATAGCTGACCCATATTTTTTCCAATTTCATCGCAGTACATTATAGTATTTATATCTGAGCATGAAGTGCTGAGATCCAGATGGGATGCGGCTGACAACACACTGTCCAAACTTGTATGGTTACTGTCTGGGCTATGATCACAACAGCCGCAACCCTCCAGAATCCTGCCCTCCAGACTCACCTGGCTTCTGAGGAGTGCATCCATGGCCAGATTGAGTTCCCTTGTCTGTTCGGTAGTTTGTTCATACATGCACATATAGTGCTCTAGGGAGTGCTCAGCCTGACCAAGTTTACATCTCAGCGTTTGAATTTCATTCTCATATTGTATCTGATTATGATTCAGCTGTAATGTACAGAGCTCTAATTTATCGAGAACTTTTCTTTTAGATTTCAGTTTAGACACTACTTGTTTTTGGTTTTTTAATAATAATATCAGAAACCCAAAAAAGCTATGGAAAAATTTAAAAGAATCTATAATTCCAGCAAAAAACCAGAAAGTGGAGCTCCCACAGCAATTTGATAATCCTGATATGATAAATCTTAACTTTCTTGCAGTTCCTGGCCTTAAAGACGTTTCCTTATCCCAATTGACATACTATGAGTGCCACAGGTCTGGTCCGGAGAACTTTTCTTTACAAACAGTAAGCAGGGACACAGTGTTGATGATTATTCGTGGACTCAAATCAAATGCGCAAGGCATTGATGGTATATCATTGGCCATGTTGCAACTGACTATGCCTCAATCCATAGATGCTATTACTGCCATAGTCAACAAATCTATTACAAGTGGAGTATTCCCGGAATCCTGGAAGATTGCTGTGGTTAAACCCCTACCTAAAACTAGTAATCCCATCTGTGTACAAGAATTACGTCCTATTAACATCTTACCTTGCATATCAAAGGTACTTGAACGGGCAGTATGTATGCAGGTAACCAAGTTCTTGGAAGACAATTATATTCTGCCTCCACGCCAATCAGGTTTCCGGAAGGGGCACAGCACCACAACTGCCTTACTTGATGTTGTGGATAACCTACTTGATGCCCAGGACAAGGGTCTAGTTAGTATACTTGTTCTTCTTGATTTTACTAGAGCCTTCGATTCAATCAATATATCTTTGTTGCTGTCTAAGCTTACCTACTATGGTTTTGACTCTAAAACAGTGCATTGGTTCCATAGTTACCTCGAAAACCGGCAACAGCTTGTAGAACTGTCGAGGCCTAATGGCTCCATGTTGCGTTCAGCACTGCAGCAAGTTCCTCGGGGAGTTCCGCAGGGTTCCATATTAGGTCCAATCCTCTTTATATTGTACAGTGCTGACATAGTCACAGGTATCTCACACTGCAAACATCATCTTTATGCGGATGATTTGCAACTCTATATCTCCTTTCCCCCCTCTGAATTAGTAGATTCTGTAAATAAATTAAATAGTGATTTAGAACAAATATGCCATTGGTCACATAGTAATTCACTTGTAATAAATCCAAAAAAGTCAAAATTTATGGTTTTAGGTTCTCGCAACAGGATACAAAAACTTAAATCAAAAGATAATGATTTCAACATAATTGTTGATGGGATAGCAGTTGAATGTGTAACTGATGCAAGGAACCTGGGACTTTGCATGGACAGCCACCTTAGATTCGAAAAACATGTTGCCGAATGTGTACGGAACTGTCTCTACAGACTAAAGCTGTTATATAAAATAAGGCCATACCTAAGTGAAGAAATTCGGATCTTGCTGTGTGAATCACTAGTTCTTTCAAAGCTCAATTACACTGATGTGGTGTATGGCCCTTGTCTCTTGAGTAGAACTCAGAAGTTGATACAGCGAGTCCAGAATGCTTGCGGGCGTTTCTGCTTCCGGGTTCCACCTAGGTCACATATAACACCGTTTCTGAATAACTCCAATCTGTTAAAGATGGCAGCACGGAGGAGGATGCACATGTCAGTTCTTCTGTTCGGTATCATCATCAATAAAACTCCCGGATACTTGTACGACAAATTTGTTTGGGCGCGAGCCCAGTCAAGATATCCGAGTAGAGCGTGTACCTACGTGTTCGCCACACCAAGACATAGGACCATGGCCTTTCGCGGGTCTTTCAGGTTTTCTGCGTCCCGGTGTTGGAATGATGTCCCTCCGCCTACGCGTGACCTGAAAACAGTTAGTACGTTTAGGATTCATGTGAGAAAGGAGCTTTTAGCAATGCAAAAAAAATTTAATTTCGCATAGTTAAGTCCTTCCATAGGAAAAATTCTGTAACTTACCAATTTGTATGCACACACACAAGTAGATAGAACACTGTTCACTATTGAGATATTATTTATTACTTTACACTTTGTTTGATTGATAAATGGTATGTATCGAGTGTATCGATGCATTTTTCAATCTTCGAAACCGTCCAAAAAACCTTCTTCTTCTTCTTTTAGTTTTGGCTCTGCATCTGGATTGATGCAATTCTGCCAGTGTCAGATAGGTATGAATAGTCCAAAAAACCGTCTGACTATGGTTCTTGTCGTCTTTTTTGTCTGTCAACAGTGACATCAGTCAAACTAGTTCCACGCCACCCTTCTATCAAGAAGTTGATTTTGTTCGTCCAAGTCCACAGTCAAATAGCTTTAAGTTTCGTTCGGAAGTGTAGGTACATAATGTAGAAGAACTTCTATGATCTTTTTGTCATTCTGATGCAAATTGTGTCAATAAATCGGATAAGCTTATATCCTCGGTCTAAACAACAAATCTAATGGGATTACTGTCTATTGTCTTGTTACTGATCTGGCCCGGTCTCTTCGCTTGGCGGTCTGAATTGATCCCGTGTTGAACAAGTAGTTTAAATATACCTATCTCTATTGTATGGTTTCTAACTTAGTTTTAATTTGTTTTTTTTAGACTAAAAGTAGTAGTAGTATGTATGACTAATTATATACATAATATAAGTTAGGTTAGGTATAATCCTCGTTTTGTCGTTTGTTGTCCGTGTCCACACACACCGAGGGTCCTTCCTGAAAACCAGCGTTGCTCAACCTTTTGTGGAGCAACATTAAGCTGAGGTGGGGCCTATTGGTTCACTGGGCAGGCACTTGTTATTTTTAAGCTAGATTTTAAATTATATCTGATAGTCTTTGTGTATTGGAGTGTTTGCCTTTGTGTATCAATAAATTAATTTTCTTTCTTTCTTTCTTTCTTTCTTCAATTTCATATAGAAGACAAAAAACCCGGCCTACAAAAATATGAAATAAAGATATTGAAAATCAATTAATTGCATTTTGATTCAAAATTTCTCAAATTAGAATATCTTTTGTTCACTATTGTTCTTTGGCGTAGAGGACACGCCAATGCGTTTGTAGCACCCAAAGGGTTAATATACTGTGCAGGGTACATTCTTAAGGTGAGTGAACAACCTACCTATAGCTGAACCCATTATCGTGAAATTCCTAGACGGCAACAGCAACAGAAAACAATGATTCACAACTTTCACCTTCTGGCTGATGTTAATAACTTGGACTCTACATTATTTATAATAATTCATGATTTTATCAGTAAATAAATGACCATGTTTACAAGTTACCTGCGGAAAATAACCGACGCAAATATAAATATACTAATAATATTAAAAATGCGAAAGTTTGTGAAATGTGTCATCGTTCCCAGTTACCACAACGACAAAATGTTGCTTTCTACCCCGGAAACAACGCGTGCAAAGCCGCGGGACAAAACTACCAGGTGACTGTACTGTATAAGTAATCATTAAAAATAAACAAGGTGTAGGTAATTACCTGATGTCTGTCACATTAATTATAATTAATGTGACAGATATCTCCTATGTGATTGGCGGCGATGTATGTTCGCCACTCACGAAGTAGATGTCTGGTTTCAATATAATTATGTACCTACATATGTATGTACGTAATAATATTGAAACCTATAACCTGAAACCTCAGCACAGCCTTCCTGTGCTGAGGTTTCAGGTTTTTTTTATCAATAGACCTTCGTTTGACCACACTCTCACCTGATGGTCAGTGAAGATATGGCCATGATATATAGAAGACACCTATTCACTCTCTTCTTGAAGAGACTCAGGTTTGTAGTTGGCCAAATAGAGGCAGACAGCGAGTTCCAATCCTTACCGGTACGAATGATAAAGGTGGAGGAGAACCGCTTACGGCGAGTGGAAGGAATATCCACAAGTTAAGGATGGTGATGCGTCGTACGTCTACCTGTCCTGGAGTGGAAAGGAGATAACGCTCCACACACACTCAATTTTCCAGATTATGAATTTTTCAGGTCGATCTAGAAATTTATAAGATTCTTAATTCAGAATGCATTTAAATAGAGCGACACACACACACAGGAATCAGATTCTGTATTCCGTGTCTGAATTAAGAGAATCTTTAAAATATTTTTTTTATACCATCAAGTTGGCAAACAGGCTTGGAACCACACCCCTGATGGATAGAAAACCTTTATCGCAGCCTATGGGGGCCTGCAACATCAGGGACACTACATGCACGTTGCCAACCCTTTAAAAGTCTAAGAACACCCAGTAAATATCTTAGAAGACCTTTTTTGAAGAAACCCATGATATAGTCATGAGGGAAAACCTCGGCAGGGAGATAATTTCATAACCCGAGTGTTCGCGGGAGGAAATTCTATGAAGCTAATAGCGTAAATAAAAACACATTAACATTGCTTAATATGAATTCCGGCTGGCCAGTCTTAAACACAATCTCACCAAAGGAAAGTGAAGAAAGAAGTCCTCCTTATCTGGTAGATATACCATCCACTCGTACTAAGCGGTTTTCGTCCACCTTCATCATTCGCACCGCTAAGGAACGGAACTCGCTGCCTGCTTCTGTTTTTCCAGTCAATTACAATCTGGGTCTCTTCAAGAGAAGAGTGTATAGATGTCTTCTAGACATTCATGATACACCGATGTGGTCAACCACATCGTCACTTTCTGTCAGGTGAGATTGTGGTCAAACGAAGGAGTATATACTATTAAAAAAAGTGAGGATATGGCCGACAGTTTATCACGAAGGTCTAGCTAGATAGAAGGCTCTTATCACTCTTGAATAATAATAAGAAAGCGAGGCAATGGCAGGATGGCCGTTGCCCAAAATTATGTTTGTTAACTTGTTTACAAACTTAACAAAGCATTAGGTGCACGACCTCTCTATCGAACTGACATTCATTATAAGACAACTAGGTAGGTATTTATTTTAATTAGGTAGATGGGTAGTAGATGAGCTGCACGTGGCTTTAGGTCGATTTCAAAATGAAGCGGACATATTTACATATATGTATATATATATGTATAGACACATAACCCTCCAACTCAACCCGTGGATGTCGTAAGAGCCGACTACGCCGTGGGGCCGCGGCGTACGAATATCGACCCCTCCAACTCAACCTGTGGATGTCGTAAGAGCCGACTACGCCGTGGGGCCGCGGCGTACGAATATCGACCCCTCCAACTCAACCCGTGGATGTCGTAAGAGCCGACTACGCTGTGGGGCCGCGGCGTACGAATATTGACCCCTCCAAAGCAACCCGTGGATGTCGTAAGAGCCGACTAAGGGAACCTACCAGAGGAAGGGCAGCAGCTTCTTTCTGAGTATTTCTCAACACCGACACTGAGATCACCAATGCGCCTGCCAAGCGGGGTGATTATGGCAAAACCCCCCTACATGGGAGACCATCCACTCGATGGACCGACGACATCGTAGTGGTCGAAAGGAGTCGATGGATGGAGGCGGCTCAGGACAGCTATTTGTGACGTCGTACGGGGGAGGCCTATGTCCAGCAGTGGACGTGTATGGGCTGATGATGATGAGACACAAAGACCCCCCTAAATGGGAGACCATCCACTCTATGGACCGACGACATCGTAGCGGTCGCAGGGAGTCGATGGATGGAGGCGGCTCAGGACCGCTATTTGTGGCGTCGTATGGGGGAGGCCTATGTTCAGCAGTGGACGTGTATGGGCTGATATGATGATGAGGCACATAATATTTTAAGAAATTGAAATCTGTCATTATTAGTATAGAAACTAGGCCTCCCCTAGTTTCTATCTTTCAGGCCTCCCCTGTGTCGAAAGACAACCTGACCAGCAAACTGGTTCCTGAAAAAATTTGTTGTACTAGTTTTATGCGTACCTACGATATATGAGTAACACTTACCGTATAAATGTACCTACCTACTGTAAATTGGTCAGTAAATAAAGGTTTTTTTTTATTATTAACAGACTTCAAAAGAAGGAAACCTCCATCTTCCTCAATTGGTCTATATGTTTTTTTTTATGTATGTTATGCGATATCTCCGCCAATAATGGACCGATTTTGAAAACTGTTTCCCTATTGTATAGAAAATAATCCCGAAGGGGTCCCATAATTTTTTTTATCCCCGGGAGATTAGTATTTATCCCGCAAAACTTAAAATAAGTGTAAAAGTAAGGGTATTTGAAGTCGGTTTATGGTTTTTTAAAACACGCCATATTATTAATTTATTTATTTTTATTATTAGGATAACTAAATAAAGACAAGCCCTTCCCGGAACGATACGAACCACCAGTTTCATTGCGGAAGTTCAAATGTTATTGACTGATAAGGTGAACTAAAAATCATGTATTGAGGCATGTTGGATAACAATAGGCAGGTTCGTACATACAGGCTTGGCATGTACACGTGATACATGACTTATCTTACTAGGTAGTAACGAAATTGTGCAAAAAAATTCAAATTATGTTTTAATTTTAAATTAATATACATACCTATACGCCTTAGTTTTCAATGCGGTAATCCCGCGCGCGAGGATTTTAGTAGAACATTTATTTTTTACTAGCTGATGCCCACGCGCGCCTTCGCCCGCGTTTTATCGGGATTAAAAATAGCCTATACCTATGTTATTCCAGGTCACAAACCATACCCATATCAAATTTCAGCCTAATCGGTTCAGTAGGTGTTACGTGAAAGAGTAACAAATATTCATACATCCATCCATATGAACTTTCACATTTATAATATTAAAGTAGGAAGTAGGATGTACTTTCATCATCGGCCCATATACGTCCACAGCTAAACATAGGCCTCCCCAATTTTATGTACTTTACCTACCTATTATAACTTTTGCACTTTTTATATCTTTAAGAGGGTAACGGTGTTCATTACACTTATATATCATCATTATCATCAGTCCATACACGTCCACTGCTGGACATAGGCCTCCCCCGTACGACGCCACAAATAGCGGTCCTGAGCCGCCTCCATCCATCGACTCCCTGCGACCTGCGAGCACTACGATGTCGTCGGTCCATCGAGCGGATGGTCTCCCATGTAGGGGGGGATTTGTCATTATCACCACGCTTGACAGGCGGATTGGTGATCGCAGTGTTGGTGATTAAAAATTCTCAGAAGGAAGCTGCTGCCCTTCCTCTGGTAGGTTCCCTTAGTCGGCTCTTACGACATCCACGGGTTGAGTTGGAGGGGTCGATATTCGTACGCCGCGGCCCCACGGCATAGCCGGCTCTTACGACATCCACGGGTTGAGTTGGAGGGGTCGATATTCGTACGCCGCGGCCCCACGGCATAGCCGGCTCTTACGACATCCACGGGTTGAGTTGGAGGGGTCGATATTCGTACGCCGTGGCCCCACGGCCACACATCTACATACGTATAATATCACTTATTTTGAGTAAATATTTGATAAGCTTAAGAGTGTAATTGTTCGCTACCTCGAATAAATAAAAACTAAAAACTTGTGATTTAACTTAATTTTCAGAATGACTGCAAGGTTTTTAAATATTTTCGACTAGTTTCTACCTGCGGCTTCGCACTACATATTTCTACGGATATGTTTTGAGTTTATTTCTATTCCATGTGATAAATATGTATAACCCAAAAAATTATGGGATAAAAATCCTATGTTTTATTTCAGACCTAGAAACTACCTCTATGCAAAATTTCAGCCCTGTTCGGGTAAACCGACCAACGCAGCAAATATGCATTTAGATGAGCTCGCAATTGAATGCGTATTTGCTCACGTTTACCTAAACTTACTCAGTTCGCGATCGACCGCCTTCGTCGCGAGTTCAAACCATTATATACCATTGACCATTCTTACCATAAGTTCTTACCATAAGTTAACCAGTAATTACAGTAGTGTCTCGTGAATATAATAGTCCACACCATACCCGTGACTTTCTTTGGCCACCAAATAACCAATTTCAAAGGGCTGTTTGGGGACCAACCAGTACCATCTACCACAACCCCCAAGCACAACCCTTTTCAAGCCCGATCCGTTCAGTAGTTTTGGCGTGGAGAGGTAACAAACATCCAAACCTTCGCATTTGTAATATTAGTGTGTGATTATTTCAATAAAAACTCAACTGTCACTTGGCGTAGGTATATGACTTTATTTTTTTTAAATCAAAATGATAGTTTCCCACGTGAAAATCACTTAGGGGCTAATTCTTAATTGAACCCGCTATTAATGCTTTTTGACCAATATTGTGTTAGTACCATCAATCAAAAGTTCTTAAAAATTGATTTGAAATGGTTGGCTGCTTTTCTATCAAAACCCACTAAAACACAGAGAAATTAGCTGGTAAATAACGATGTTAGGATCAAAAGCCACTATAATAGCGTAGGTCAGTTTCAAAATCCTCTATAACACAATCGACCAATCACAGCACCGGATTTGCGTCACCTCGTCGAGAAACTAGTATGGCGGTTGTGACTTTCTGTGTACAACAAGTGTTCGGATTTTTTATAAATTTAATGCAAAAACATGGAAGAATTAGCCCAGTTTGTGCAAAAATCAGATCCAAAGCATTCGAGGAAGAGGCCACGCGATCCGTCATCATGGAAACGTGAAGTGGAGCGCAAGAAACGGTGAGTGAAAATTGAACAAAAATCAAAAGTTTTATGAAGAAAAGAAAGAAAAGTTTTATGCAAGATGTACCTAGTAAAGTTTTCAGCCAGTTATGTACGTAGGTACTTTCAGCTTCGTAGGTAAAGCTACGAAGGTGAAATATGTTTTTGACCTCCTTCAAAAACATTTTGGAAAGGAATGGAAAAAATGGATTTTTTGCAGTATTCCAAAGATTTGGAAGCGAATGTGAGTAATGATCATGAAAGGCCGATCGCTGAAGATAATGATGATCAAGATGAAGACTGCAACAATTTGTGTGAGCCAGGCTTTGGAGGAGTTCCATTACATATTTGAAACATACCTACCTAACCATCTAAGCAGGAATTCATTATACCTAAGTGAAACTCGTGTTTCATACATTTTGAATAAAAACTATAAAAATCTTTTTATTTTATGTATGTACGCAGGTAAATAATACATTTTAGGTAAAATATCTCTGCTATGTTACCATAAGTACCTACCTATTTTTCTTCCTTCAAGTGTCAATGACACAACAATTAAAAATATATAGTATTATTATTGAAAACATAGTAATCAAATACAATAGACCTAGTAATAAAATAACATCCTACCTCGGACCCCTATTTTAAAAGTCATGTCGCATAACGCCATCCATCCACCATCTTATTGTTGGATTTGGTTGGTTGCAAAACCCGCCAAAATATGACTGTTCATTTTCAAAACCCGCCATTATGCAATATTAGTTTCAAAATCCTCTAAAACGAATTTTAATTTGTTTATAATTCAGTATTTTCTCTATGATTTCTGTTGGTAAAGCTAAGATTAGTGGCGCCATGCCCAGGACGAATCGGCATGACCAAAAACTATGAATTACGATTCATTGGTCAAGATTTAACAGTTATTTCTAATCTGTGAAAATTTTGAGATAGTTATTATAGTGGTTTTTGATACTACACCCCTCAATTCTTTATTGTACAATAAAATATACATCTAAAAACAATTAAAAAGAAAATTCTAGGGAAATCGCCTTTCCCATGAATTTTCTTTACCCTAACCCTGCCTGCCTGCCGCCTAGCCTAGACAGCCTAACCCTAAAAAGATTTATCTTCCAGCAATCCTTATTGCGAGAGAGAGAGAGAGAGAGAGAGAAAGTTATGAAAGTGGGCTAATATTACCTATCATGCAGTGTGCATTGAATCCAATAAAAATTTATAAATAATAATGCTGGACAATTCCCACAGCATTATCTAGCCCCAATCTAAGCAGATCTTATGTTATGGGTACTAGATGACTGATACTATTTTTTGATTGTATATATATATATATATGTTATGTATTCTATTAACTATAGGTAAGTATCAGTGAAAATTACAATCAAAAAATAGTATCAGTCATCTAGTACCCATAACATAAGATCTGCTTAGATTGGGGCTAGATAATGCTGTGGGAATATATATATATATATAGAAATTAATTATCCCAAAAATTTACGACTCCAGCGGGACTTGAACCCGCGACCTTCCCTTGAATACGGGGATGCGCTATCCAACTGCGCCACGGAGGCAAGTACCCGACCCGTCGTAAAGTCGTTGGTTCCAGTCCCGCCGGAGTCGTAAATGTTTGGGATAGTATTAAATTCTTGAAGCTTACCCCAAGTGCGGGCATAAGCACTATAATAACAAAAATATATTTTTAGATTAATTTTTTTCAACTGTATGAATGCATAGCGTACTTAATATTCACAATGTCACTTAGCCGTAAAGGCCATTCATTAGCTTTTTTGGCTGCTAGGTTCTTAATTTACTTAGTAATAGTACAAGCCGTCGGCCTTCCTTAGTAATAAATAAATAAATAATATATTTACAAATAAAATACCCAATGATATGACGGAGCGTTACTGGAATTATACGTCTCTTGTAAATACGGCGCCGGACAGTTGGTAATCTCGGAGAGAAGATTTGGCCAGAAACTGTTCTTAAATAATTTCAGTCTTATATTTTTCAATGGATTTCCCCAAAGTAACGCCTAAATCTACACAGGCCTACAAAAAAAATTTTTTTGTTTGGTGCCGCTAATTCTAGGTTATATTTTGGTTAATTAGCCCACAAGATGTAGCGTGAAGCTGTTAAAATTGTGAAGCTACGTACAGGTTTGTATCGATCGATATAATAACCTAAAATACGTATTTTATCATAATTAATGTCAATATAATCAATAATTTTTTTTAAATTAATAATATTGATATGGCGTCGTCAAGAAGGTGTTGTGTAAATAATCCAAATACATTTTGTTACATTTGTGGTGAATATGTAGTGAAAAAGTTTAGAAAACCTATAACAGATTCAGTGAAGAAGAGGCCGAATCAGAAGGCCGAAAATTACAAAGAGTTAGTTCAAAACCTCTTAATTAGCTTTAAAAATCTTGGATGTAATATGAGCATAAAAGTACACTATCTGGACAATCATTTAGACCAGTTTCCTGAAAATCTTGTAGCGTATAGCGAAGAACAAGGAGAACGTTTTCATCAAGATTTAAAGGTGATGGAAGATAGATACCAAGGTCGCTGGGATGAGCATATGATGGCAGATTACTGTTGGAGTATTACACGGGAATGTCTTGAAGACATCCGTCGGAGAAAATCAAAAAAGAGAAGCTTCTAACCTGTGAAAAAAAATGTGTAATTAAATGTATTTAACTGTTTCGAATTAAATGTTCTTTTGTTTTTTAATAAATGAAATCTCTAAAACTATACGTAGCATTAAAAAAGTAAGTATCACGTTTTTATCAGCGTACCGAATGTACTTGAAATCAGTTTTACTTTTAGCGGCACCAAAATCATTGTTGACCTGTGTTATGAATGTTATACTTATATAAATTACACGAATGAAGGCTTACTTGTGTTACAATAAGGTCTATATTTCAGTATAATAATGCGGGGCCACTTCCGTCAACCATTCTTTCTTGATCACCATCAGATCCCGCATGTAAGTCTTGACACCTGACGTTTGTACACTCGCGAATACCACCCTGCGGACAAAACGGTTAAGTGTGAGTCAAACGTGCTTATACATATTTCTTAAATTGGGCTTTACAGTGAACCCTGAAATTATGTTACACCAGTGGTTATTTTTTTAGTTATAAAAAGTAGGTAGAATAATCGCAAAACTTAATGAGCTCTGTGAACATAAGCACGGAAGCAATACTGCACAAGTACAATCAAATAGAAAAGTGATATTTACCAACTAGGGACCCACCCGGGCTTCGGCTAGAAATCCTTTTTATGGTGCTAATAGACACACCTGTTGCAGCTGCAGTCCACTAAAGTACCATTTTGGTTCAATTCATCGGCTTCTTTTCTCATAAAACTTATGACATCGAACACCATTTTCCATGTTTGACGACGCAGTACGTTATTCCGCCCGCGACGCATATTTAACTTTTAAGAGAAACAGCTAATATCAGGGAATACTCCACAAAATCGCAAGAATAAACTATCAAGTCAACGAAACGAACACCGAACAACCGTCAAAGACTTTGCTGCGTCATTGTACTCAAAAGCATTCATTCGACAGTATTGCCAACTAGATAATAAATAAATTTGCTACATAGTAATTATTTCATTTTCAAACTTGGGTTAATTGCGTTAGATAAACAGTTTAATTTTTTCTAACATTGTAGGTTTTAAATAATCTGTCATTGAGTATAAGATGTTTTTGCATATTCTATAAATATTGAATTGAAAAATATAGTAATACATAACAAAATGTGCTAGACACAATAAAAATTCGCCAAAACTCTTGCTGGCAACCCTGGTTTGACAGTCAGGTCCCCTCTCCCCCGCTTTTCCCCCTCAACGCCTTATTTTTGGTTCAGTGCGCAGCCGTTGAAGCCAACTTCACAGAGCTCATAAAGATTTGCGTGTACTCTACCTCATTATAATTATAGGGAAATTCTTATTATTGTTATAATATCTGCTTATAATTGCGTAATTTATATGCATATGATTCTGTGTAAATACAACTAAACAGAAAATAAATTCGTAGACGGAGTATAGATTGTTTAACTGCTTATGATAGTTTTTTAAGCTTCACCAGTCGCAAAAACTCATACTTGTCTGGTAGAGAACGCTCGTGAGCCATAAGACTGGCAATTTTCACATTTATTGTACAAAATTGTTTGTACTGTTTATTATTTAATAAATAATGCTGGACAATCAACACAGCGTCATCATCATCATCATCATCATCAACCCCAAGCTAAGAGCTTGAGTTATGTGTACTAGATGACTGATCGTGTATCTATAGTACAATATATTACATAGACATACATATATTTTCTATCACACTTAGAAACTACACAGAATACCCGAGACAAATCCATATCGCCATATCGGTCGTCAATTATGTTGTAAAGTGTGCAACAAAGCATTTTCTATATATGTACATATATAAAAACTCACCATTTTGGTTGCTGTACTCTATAGAGACAGCTCTGGGGAGATATATGGAGCTCTGCTCCGCGCGTGCCACGGTACGAGCCCGAGGGGTGTAGGTACGCGGCGGACGGGAACAGACCGGATAGGATACATTTCATTAGGCGGGTGCATTTGGCTGGAAAACAAATGGAAGGTACAATTTTAACAGATTCCAGAAATCCCCCTCATAGCTCGAGCATAAAAAAAATTCGTTCGTTACAACCTTTAACACGTCCCCGCTGCTGAGCAAGGCATAATTGAAACACTGGCATTAGATGGTGGCGCCCGCTCAACTCTACAGATTATTGGTATCAGTCTGGGGCGATTTAGAGAGTTCATTAATATGCCGGGACTTGCCGCTGTTGTAAGCTCACCTGATCCTAGATCCATATCGCTTGAGAAGTCCTTATTCTCCATTTCAAACTTGCCTTTTATTAGTTTCTCTAAGCTACTTCTTATTTCGCATGCCTGTAACAAAAAGAAATAACATATCTGGCTTATTGAACAATTTTATTTATTATACATTTCATGAATTATTTGATTGAATTTTATTCTCAATTTTAATTTATATTTTAATGTTATAAACATTATAAATTCATGGACGTACGTACATTATACGACATACGTACATTATAGATTCATGGACGTACGTACATTATACGACATACGTACATTATAAATTCATGGACGTACGTACATTATACGACATACGTACATTATAAATTCATGGACGTACGTACATTATACGACATACGTACATTATAAATTCATGGACGTACGTACATTATACGACATACGTTCATTATAAATTCCGTACATTATACGACATACGTACATTATAAATTCATGGACGTACGTACATTATACGACATACGTACATTATAAATTCATGGACGTACGTACATTATACGACATACGTTCATTATAAATTCCGTACATTATACGACATACGTACATTATAAATTCATGGACGTACGTACATTATACGACATACGTACATTATAAATTCATGGACGTACGTACATTATACGACATACATACATTATAAATTCATGGAGGATTGATCAATTTAATTTATTTTATTGCAATACCTATGTATGAATGTATACAATGTAATTGTAAATTATATTTAAGAAATGACCTGTAACCCAAAACGTTATGAATAAACGCACACTGAACTGAACATACTAATTATCATCAAAGAGGTATGTAAGTTTGATTGAAATGGATAATCTCTGATACTACTTGACAGAGTCTAATTTGTCTTCTTCCGGTAAAAGAGGCCTGACAGTTTTTTTTTTTGTTTGGTGTACAACTTTCTGAGCCGCCCGCGGCTACGCCCGCGTGGACTATGAAGAATATATCCCACCATGCATTGTTTTGTTATAACTATCTCAAACGGATTAGGCAACGTTTTCGAGCTCCCGGGCAGCTGGACTTTTTCCGACACTTCCAACAATTATCGTTTAGGTACCATAAATCAGTCAGAATCAATAACTTTATTTCTTTAGGCTTACAAAATAAGCACTTAGACAAGTCAAATTGTATACTATAAACATAGTTATTATTATCAAATAAGAAATAAGGTGTTATTGATATTCTCTTCACTTCAATTTTTTGTCCACTAGTGGAAGAAGTGAAAAAGAAACCACTAGCACATTTATAATATCACTTACGTGTCTAATACATGGTTATTTTGCCTATCTAAATCCAAATTTAATGCAATTTAGATACATGTCAATATTTCTTTAAAGCTAAACAGAACATTGAATTTCTTACATACTACTGTCAGTGCGGAACGGAGCGACATCTGGCCAAGCATTAACATCATTGATGTAATCATCTATGGAGTAAAAGTTATAAGGATTAATAAAACCTCCGACAAATTTCACCTCATGTAAGTATCTTTCTATCTATATAAAAAATTCATCGTGGACCTTTGTATTCTTGAAAGCGCCTTGACTTTTTCCGGCACTTCCAACAATTTATCGTTATATTTCAACCAATTTACACAAAACCTGGACGATTATATACCTAAACCTTTCTCATGAATCATTCTATCGATTGGGGAAAACGCATGAAAATTCGTTCAGTAGTATTGAGTTTATCGCAAACAGACAGACAGACAGACTTGGCGGAGGACTTTGTTTTATTATAATGTAGTGACTACATTTACTTTAATATTCAAATAAATAAATACCTTCTCCATAATCTTATAGTTAAGATACATCTTGTTGCACCAGTCTTTGCTCGCCTTTCGTTCTCTCTTCTCGTCCTCATATTCTGACTTCAGTTTCAGATATGAATCAAGTATGTTCAGGTACATTATAACATCACCTTCTGCTACCTGAAATATACAATTGTTATTATTATAACAACGCTTGAGTAAAACGTTACGTACAGCCAAATAAGATCCTCCAACTTTTTTCGATGTTGGTTATAATAGTAATAATATCGATTTAAAGATTATTTATTTTCTCAAAGAACATACATACAATAAGTTCACTTAAATGAGAAAAACTAAATTAATAGGTACCCACTTATAAGTATATAACTTAATGTATATTTGAGCACGAGTGTGCTTACCTAGCTAAACACATAGCGTACTTATTAAAAACAAAAGAAGAAACAAAAACAACAACATTGACAAAAAACAAGAAACTCAATCTAACAGATGTAGGAACATATGATTATATAATAGGTTATATATTATAGGTAATTTCGGGGAATGTATTCTTGCCGTTGAGTTTCGGTTTTGAAGGGAATGGTTACCAGTGAAAAGGGCTTCGAAGATTCTTGTTCGAAGCCTGGCTTAGAGCCCCGCCGCCATTTTGATTTTGTTTTTCAAAATAGCGGCGCACTATAAAACCTTCATAGATCGATTAGGGATATTTATACAAACAAAAAAAAATGTGATCACTATAGTCCTAAAGCGTCACGTTTCAGAGTTATCCGCAAAAAAGATAGAAGTTAAATAATTTTTTTAATTACCATTGATCTGTTTTTACAAATAACAATATACAACCGACTACCCGAAAAAATAAGAGATGCCGCTTCCTCCAACATATTCAAGCACCGTCTTAAGACATGGCTGCTGGAGAAGGTCTTCTACAGCTTCAGCGAATTCCTTGAGTTGCCTGAACTGTAGAATGCAATACCATTTTTAAGCTTATCTCTATAGAAGATAGGAATATTTTAATTAGTGAAATAATTTTGTATTCTAATTTGACATTAATTTAATTGAAGCGAAGATATTAATCAGGATATTGAATAATAATAGTAATATGTTATGTTTCATATAATATCTAATTAAAACTTATATTTCATCATCATCATCAGCCTGTACACGTCCACTGCTGAACATAGGCCTCCCCCAAACGACACCACGAATAGCGGTCCTGAGCCGCCTCCATCCAACGACTCCCTGCGACCGCTACGATGTCGTCGGTCCATCGAGTGGGAGGTCTTCCCACACTCCGTTTCGCATTGCATCGCGGTCGCCACTCGAGAACCTTTACTCCCCAGCGGTTATCGGTTCTACGAGCTATATGGCCTGCCCATCGCCATTTCAGCCTGCTGATTCTGAGAGCTATGTTGGTAACTTTGGTTCTTCTACGAATTTCCGTATTCCGGACCCTATCGCGTAGAGAAACTCCGAGCATAGGAGTACACTTATATTTACAGGTAAAAAAATTGAGCCAGCCGCAGACTGTTGCGACAGTCTATGGGTGACTCCCATATCAGTTGTTAGATGTTAGGAATGCTAAGTATTGGTTGTACACATAAAGTAAAGAGTAAGCATAAGTATTATTTACTAATAAAATCTTGTAACTTGTAACTTTGTAACGTGACACTTTAGGAATATGGTGACTTAGCTTTTTTTTGTTTATTTAAGTGTCTCCAAGCGATATATGTGGGAATTATCGTGCGTCGCCATTTTGATAATAAAACAAAATGGCGGACGTTGACTAAGCCAAAATCTTCGAACCTCTTTGTTTTGCATATGTATGCAAAACAAATGTTTGTCGCACCTACGTAACGTATGACATACGTAAGATACGTTATATACAAACGTATATATCTGTGGTATTATGATATAAAGTAATTATCCAGTCCATCCCTAGGTTGCCTCGAAGATATCACTCAAAGCGATAAGGCCGCCCTTTGTACTTCATTGATTGTCAGCATTCCCTTCTGTATAGTACAATATTTTGTGTTTGTGTGGTACAATAAAGAGTTACCATCCCAAGGTTGCCTGAAAGAGATCGCTCAAAGCGATAAGGCCGCCCTCTATACATCATTGATTGTCAGCATTTTCTTCTGTATTGTATTTTGTGTTAGAGTTATCTATCTGTCTATTTACCTCAAAGTTATTCCTCCTGGACACCTTAGCAGCTATGCTTTGCTTCCCGCTGGCTTTTGTGAACACATTGTCGACTTGCAACATGGCCGCTATTGACAGAGCCTCGTCTATGCACCCGAATTCATCTGGAAAATTATTTAAGGAAACAGACCAAAATATAATGATTTAGTCAACCATGAAATTCAACGAGGACATCCGTGAGAGCTGGTTCGACGGCAGATTTGGCGCAAATATGCAGGTATCGACGGAGCCTACTGGGGGGGGGGGGACACCAAAACAAAAATAACGGACTTTAACTCGTAACATTTAGATGCATTTTATATTGACGGCATCAGACGACATCAGCTGGGTATGCGGGCCACTCGTTTGAAGCCTCCCAGAAGCCAATTTGTTACTGTAAAATTATATTTGATGATTTGAGATTCGATGTCAGTTTAAACTTTTTTTTTGAAACAATTACATTATAATTTAACAGGTCCAAGGTCATAACGCCTTTTAACCGACTTCAAAAAAGGAGGAGGTTCTCAATTCGACTCTTATATATTTTTTTGTATATTTGTTACGCGATATTTCCGCCAATTATGGACCGATTTAGAAAACTCTTTCACTATTGTATAGAAAATGATCCGGAGATGATCCCATAAATTGTATCCCCAGGGGATTATAATTTACCACGCAAAACTTGAATAATAAAGTGTAAAATTAAGGGATTCGAAGTCGATTATTAGGTTTTTGAATACAATCAAATTATCACAATGACTGTTAACAAACAGTTACTACGGCAACGGGCGTAAACAAGAGGTAGTTTCAGGAATTTGAAGACGGTTTATCGTTTTTTCAACTAGAAGGGTAGAACTATTTTATACTATAAGGAAAAAGCCTCATTGCAATAAAACAATACATACCACTATTACACAGAATCTTAGCACACATCGGCCTGAGCGGAAGCTCCGCCATCTTGGATCCGATGACGTCTGTCAAATGTCCCTCCTTGTCTATGGAACCGAGCGCGTAGAGAGTTTCTAGCGCTGATAGGAGACATTTTGCTGGCGGTGGCGTGGGGAATGTGAACCTAAAATGAATAAAAATCTGATTAATTATGATAGTGGAAATAGTAGAGTATGAGAGTAGAATATTATAATACTTAATGAAAAAACTTCGAGCAACTCCCGACGTGGCTCTATTTTGCTTTTTAGTGTTGATCTTCAAATGGCATAGAGCTCTTGCTTGAAGGAGGACTACGAATCTAGTGTATGAATGCCCAAAAGAAGTGATTGGGTGGAAAAGTTGAAAGCAGAAAGTTTTTCGGAACATTGTTTGGACTAGATAGGAGTCAAACATACTAAAATTCCCCACTCCTGTGAGGTGAGTCCGAGGAGTGGTGGTACAAAGAAGGGCCCGTTTTTTAATTTTTTGCATAGATCTCGTAAACGATGCGTTCTAGGAAATTTTGGCAAACTACATAACGAAAGCTGATAAAATTCTTTACAATTTTGGTTGTACCAAAGTAGGTAGGTCCGCTAAGGAATGGAACTCGCTGCCTACTTCTGTTTTTCCGTTCAATTACAATCTGCGTCTCTTCAAGGTGAGTGAAAGATGTCTTCTAGATTTTCATATACACCGTCGGCCACATCGTCACTTGCCATCATGTGAGATTGTGGTCAAACGAAGGTCTATAGACAAAAAAGGTACTGTACCTCAATACGTTGTGTATCCCTAATGCCTTCAGCTGTAGCACCATAGCGGACAGATCACTTCTGCACATCTCAGGGGGCACGCTAGGAGGGAGATTTTCATACTCTGCTTCTGTGTATAGCCTGGAACGATATAGCATTTGTTTTTAAGTCATAAAAGTCATTTATTTAATCTTTAAACTCATACAAAGCACGTAGACATGTCAAAAAAATTACATAATAAAATATAAAGTGTACAGTGTACCTAGATTTTACTTATTTACCAGTAGGTAACGTATCTTCACAAAATAAAGATTTATCCGCCATAGCTTCGTCAATTCGTAATGCTGTGTCTATTGTCCAGCATTATTTATTTATTTATTTAATTGTATACTAACATTTTTCCATTAAATGCTTTTTGATATATTTTAGTAAATCAATGTCAGGATTTTTCTTATGTCAATTGTACTTTTTTACAAAAGTACAATTGACATAATTTTATTGATATACATTTAAAGCTTTACAAAATTGTAGTCAAAAGTAGTCGGGGTCTTCAAATCCTGAGTGAGTTAATTCCTTCTGGGAAAGCGTGCTCCATCTTAGGCCACATCTTCACTTATTTTAGTGAAAGGGTGGCCAAACGCTTCACTATTTTCGTTAAGTTGTGAACTAAAATCCGTCTCGTTGCTCGTTGTGAGCGCCTTCTTTCCCCGTACTGGGTGCACGAACGTTCGCCGTGTAACACGTTACATTACGCCCCGTAACGTCAGTTAGTACCTACCTTATCGCGACAGATGGCGCGACATCGAACAGGAGAAGCAGCTTCTGTGATGAATCACGACCTCCTGTATTGGGGAAACGACGCAAGGGTCCGGCCTAAGGGTAAGACCATCTTGACGGCGCAAGGGTATGACCACCCTGAATATACTATAATTCAACCTTCCTACAACTTGAAGTTCGTCATTTTTCTTGCCCACGCTTACTGTTATGGGTCGTCGTGTTTTTCTTGATACGGATTCCAAATTTGTATGCACTGGCTGTGCGTGTGACTTACCATTGTCACCCCACGGGGGCCAAGATGGCACCCCTCGGAGCTTGGTACCCGGGGCGAATCGTTCCCTCCTCCTCTCCCTTAGGCCGCTAGTGTGTTATCTGTATTCGAGTGAGTAAACCCATCTACCTATAGCATTCTCCCTTCCCAGTCCTTGCAGCGCGGCCCGCGCGTTGCGCCGCGTTGTTTTTGGATATAGCGCACACGGTGATGGAGTCCACGCCCACTGATGGACAGAAATAAGGGAGCTTGTGGAAGCCGCTGTCTATCACTGGAAATAATAGAAAGGTATGGTTTATGTTTAGTGGAAGAACCTTGAATTACCTTATTTAAACAAAGTCTATGATCGAATTCAAAGTCTAAGTCAATGAAAGTAACGTTGCAATTGATCACGTGCAGTATAAGATAAACTCAGTTTAGCGCTTTAAACGAGTTCGGCGCATTTTACCGACAAAGTTGATCAGCTACATGCGCTAAACCGAGTTCAAGAGCAGTCAGTATTACCTGTCAGCTTTGGACAGGTAATAGGTGTAAGCTTGGGTCAGACTGTATTAAAATCGATAAAAAAAAAAAGTAATAAAAAGATCAAGGGATCACGGGAACAACATTTTCATACAAAACAACGAATGTTCTTAAACTATAATATCATAGATTTTTTATAAATATTTATATAATTTTTTTATGTTTCACTACATATTAAGTATCAAACAAGGTTCTCGGACGCATCTGTCTGTCTGTTCGCGATAAACTCAAAAACTTCGGATTTTCATGCGGTTTTCACGAATGTATAGAATGATTCATGAGTAAGGTTTAAGTATATTATTTGTCAAGGTTTTGTGTAAATCAGTTCAAATATAACGATAATTGTTGGAAGTAAAAAGTCAAGCCATCTGGTGGCATTCATCGAAACACCTGCGCTTTGAGATATAACAAAACAATTCAGAGTGGGATATCTCTTTTATAGATTTACACAAAGTCCGCGATGGCTTATATCTATCTACATATTATGGATAGCTTACTATACCCATTCTATCATAATAATTAGCTCTACTAGCCGTGTGAAGCCGGGGCGGGTTGCTAGTTACGGATATTTTTAATAGTAATGCCTCGGGAATATTTCTTATGGGACCACCTCGGGATCATCGACCCAATGCTGGACATTTTATTTATTATTATGGCATTCGTTCGCTACCACTTTTTATTCAATTTCTGTTTTATTCTGTATTGACTCAAAGACAAAAGACCAATAACTTTGACCAATGAAGTTAATAAATAAACTTACCATACCCTATTCCCGGTATAGTAACACTGGTCTCAGCTATGTTCGTTGCTAGAACTACTTTTCTTACATTTTTATCTGCCATTTGAAACACCCTGTAATAAAAAGAAACGAAAGCTTTATAATTATTTAGCAGGGGAAAAATAAAAATTTTAGCTTGGACTTATTATGACGACCAATATAGCACGGCGGGTGAAGATCCGCCTGTGACGCAGAAGGTTGCGAGTTCGATTCCCGCGTTGGGACAAATGTGTGTACGATCTGCAAATATTTGTTCCGGGTGTTCTGAGTATGTTCTATGTATAACAAGAATATCTATATACCTATGTATGTATTGTATTATGTATATCAGTCATCTAGTACCCATAACACAAGCTCTGCCTAGCTTGGAGCTAGATGATGCTGTGTGGATTGTCCAACTTTATTATAAATTAAAGATGCTTGGCTCTGGTCAGGTAGAGGGGGCAAATAGCCCAAGTCGGGTAGAAGGGTCACAATGTTTACTAGATTGGTCAAAATGACCCGATCAGGAATAATGATGAACCGAAATGACTTAAACATTTTGCAGTGACTTATTTAGAGTATTATTTTGCTTGAATAATATAATGATTACTTAATTTTTTAAAGAAAAATAGTTCTATTAACAAAGAAAATTACAATCAAATAATAGAAACAAATCGAACCCGTACTGCAGACTGTTGCAAACAATCTACAGGTAAAAAACTTTTTAAACTTTCGCGATTTGTTGACATAATTAAAGATTATTTATCGGGTATTTATCGCGTACCTTTTGTTATATTTTCCCCTCAGGGGAAAATATAACAAAAGGTACGCGCGAAAGTTTAAAAAGTTTTATTACAAACCGGTACGGGCCGGCAGTAGTTAGTAAAGTGAAACACCTAGAATTTTTGCGAAAGAAATGTGCGAGACTTATAACATCGTTGACATTTTTAACAAAATGTCGCGATTGGAACTTGTTACCAAAGTGCGTTCTTATCAAACCACGTAATGATATTGAACATTCTAGCAAAATTCTGAACAATGCGAGTGTACGCCTACTAAAACAATTAATACGGAATGACCAGTTCTATTTAAATAAAGTGCAGTGTGAATTATACGTGTTACATTTGGAATGCAGTGCCGTGTTATCAAGTAGTGATTTCGACTTATGTGATAGGGTAACGTACACACAAGCGCAACGTACCTTTGAGTTTTGTATCGAGAAGCATGACAAAAAATTTGAAAAACTGATTTGTCATCGCAAAGTCGTGCAAGCAAAAGTACAGTCAGCCGCAAAAGATACTGTCATCAATCTATCGGACACTATTTTGGATGAAGCTACTGAAAGTGTACTGGCGAAAGGTTTGAACTTTGCACCTACACCTAAACGCATTCCATACGAAGATATCGTCAGTAGCGTAGAGGAGACAATTATTCGGAATAAAATACCATCTCGGGACGCTGAAACGCTGAGACAAGATGTTGCGATTGTTCTCCGAAAGTCAAAGCTACCGAAGTCTAATACTACCCCAGAAGAGTGGACAGCGCTTAAAATGCTTCGAGAGAATACCGATATACTGGTGCTCAAAGCCGATAAAGGCAATGCCACTGTGGTGATGAACACGGATGACTATGACGAGAAAATGCGAGGTTTGTTGAGTGATGATAAGGTATACAAGCCAGTGACTTACAATCCCACTGCAAGAGTGACGAAGCGTATTAGATCACTTATCTCAGACCTTAAGGACCTTTTTTCGGAGGATATGTATGCCCGTCTACACAAACCTACTATAGTGCAGCCACCGAAGCTATATGGTCTACCAAAGGTGCACAAAACTGATGTACCCTTGCGTCCTATTGTGAGTCAAATTGACTCACCTACGTATAACCTGGCGAAACATGTCGCTTCGGTGTTACAGCCCCTGATAGGAAAGACGTCATCTTACGTAAAGGACTCGCGTCATTTTGTGGAGATCATCAAGACCTGTAGTGTCCATCCAGGCGACCTTATGGTGAGTTTTGACGTGGAGTCACTTTTTACCAAGGTCCCGCTTCAGGACTGTCTTGATGTAGTGAAGGAAAAGCTTAAGGATAATGAACTCCCAGACCAATATGCTGTTTTACTTGAACACTGCTTGGACGGAAACTTCTTTTTATACCGTGGGCAGCACTACCTCCAGATTGATGGAGTGGCCATGGGGAGCCCAGTAGCTCCAGTTCTGGCCAACATCTGGATGGAACATTTTGAGAGTAAGCTGGATTTTACCGCTCATGGTGTAAAGCTATGGAAGCGTTATGTCGATGATGTTTTCTGCATTATGAAAGGAAGCGAACAGGAAGTACAGCAGTTGGTGCTGACGCTGAACTCCATACACCCGAACATCCGGTTCACACACGAGTTGGAGGTAAACAGGACCTTAGCCTTTCTTGATGTCAAATTGATGGTGAGGCCAGATGGTTCCTTAGCGCACAGTGTCTATCGAAAACCCACTCACACCGACAGGTACTTGAACGCCGCATCACATCATCATCCGCACCACTTACAATCCGTTGTCTCCTCACTCACGAACAGAGCCTATGCTCTGTGCGACCCTGAACATCTGGAGGAGGAACTCAGCCATGTTCAGAAGGTTCTAAAACAGAACGGATATGAAAGTACTAGATACATAAAGCGGAGAAGCCGAAGAACGCCTGAGGTAAGCAGACAACCCATCTTTTTGCCGTATGTGAAAGGGGTGACGGATAAAATTGAAAATATCCTGAAAAGGTTTTCAATAAAGTCAGTTCTCACCCCCCACGCAAAAGTTGCTCAGCAACTCAGAACACCAAAAGATGTCATACCTCTACAAAAACCAGGCGTCTACAAAGTTGACTGCAGCTGTGGCCGCTCATACATAGGGCAAACTAAAAGAACGATTGCCGAACGGGTGAAAGAGCACATAGCAGCGGTCAAAAATAGGCAACTGAACAAGTCGGCGATAGCGGAACATTTGCTAGACTCAGGAAGTAACCACTGGATTGAGCTACATGACCCTAAAGTTCTATCCTGTGAACGCCACTACTACAAACGGATGGTTCGAGAGGCGATTGAGATCACAAAATACCCGAACTTTAATCGTGAAGATGGTTTTCGTCTCTCTTCCTCGTGGAATCCTGTGCTTAATAAGTGTGTGCGTCGTGATCCGCCTGTACTGCAGTCAGACACGGTCAGTGTAGTGTGTCGTAATATGAACTTGGACATTCCTGATTCTGCAGACGAATTGAGGGTAGTCGTGGATACTGCCATCAATTCTCGGCGGTAGCTCCGAGTACATCCAGTCGCCCCGTGACCACGATCGCTGTAACGCGATGGAAACGTAGGGGAAAATATAACAAAAGGTACGCGATAAATACCCGATAAATAATCTTTAATTAAATCTACAGATAGCTCAACTGATCCATATCAATTCCAGTCGGAAGCGTCCCCAAGACGCTGGCTGCATTGTCTCGCTGTATGGCAATGCTAAAGCACTGCGCCAGATACTCACCAGCTCTCGGGTCACGCGTCGCTTCGACCAGGCGCTCAGATAATTTTAAGAAAACCCGGAGAGCCTTGGTACCCCACGGACCTAGAGTCTCGACTCCAAGGGGAGCAAATGCGTAGGCTCTGTCGAGACCTGCATAATTGCACCTCTTGAGATCCTCGGCCAAATCTGCCGCCGAACCAGCCCTCACCTCGAAAGATGGGAAGGCGCAAGTGTGTCGACACATACACGTCCCACACAATGGGCCTCCCCAGCTCCCAAGGGACTAGTGACTAATGGTAATTAATTTTGACTTTTACTTACTTGATCTGGCTATAGTAGGGTAGACTCCCGTACATGGGCAGTACCGACATATCGCAGCATTTGATGCCGCTGGGGAAGTAAAGTCGCTGCTTGTTGGTCTGGTTGTTTGTTGTCGCATAGGACTGCAAGGTTTCTAGGGCTTCCGTTATTTCTTCCTGAAATTACAATTATTAAATTCTGCAAAAAACTTTATTTCAGCTTGTACTCACTCCGTCAGATAAAAAGAGAAAGAAAGAAAAAAGAAAATTATTTATTAGACACAACACACAGATAAACATAGAAATAAAAGACAACTTAGAACCTGCTAGATAACACATAGACAATACACAGATGGACAATAAACAGGGTAAGAAGGGCAAGTAGGGTAGGTACTAACACTAGATAGCTAACACAGTCGAAATAAAAATCACAAAGGGCACTATGTAAAATTGTAAGTACATGTGTATGTGGGAAAGGTTGCCTGGAAGAAATGGCTACTAGCGATAAGGCCGCCCATTGTGTAACTATTTCTGCGTATGTGTTTTCCTGTTTTGTTATTCTATCTTGTTGTGCTGAATAGAGTATTTCTATTGTATTA
Source organism: Eupithecia insigniata (assembly GCA_947859395.1). Classification (NCBI taxonomy): domain Eukaryota; kingdom Metazoa; phylum Arthropoda; class Insecta; order Lepidoptera; family Geometridae; genus Eupithecia; species Eupithecia insigniata. The sequence continues at coordinate 850,638 of OX402019.1, forward strand.
TATTCTATGTATGTCTACAGTATGCAAATTGAGCGAAACTAAACGTAGGCTGACGAGCTAGGCGTTGTAAAACCACTATTCCTTTAGATAGATAGAAATTGCATTATTGCACACTTTACAGAATAAATAACAAAGATAAAGATATTTTCTTTGCCAAAACATGTGTAAATTAAGGTAACAAAGTAATTACAATTTGTGAATCAACATGCTTGACCGTAGTCGGTATGCAAATATTTGAGGGAGTGGCATGCAATTACTCAATATTTACTAAAGTTTATATAACATATATATTGAAAAAATCGACTTTATAATAACACTTACAAATTGCAATTACAATTACATTTTCAATTTCCGTCTAAATTGTTGGACATTTAGTTCTTTTAGCTGTTTAGGATTAAATGTACACTTTATTGACAAAGAAAATAACAATCAAATAATATAAAGAAATTAAACTAGTATTTACCATTGAAACAATTGAGCTAACTGCAGACTGTTGCAAACAATCTACAGATAGCTCAACTGGTTCATATCAATACCAGTCGGAAGCGTCCCCAAGACGCTGGCTGCATTGCCCCGCTGTCGGGTCACGCGTCGCTTCGACCAGGCGCTCAGATAATTTTTTGAAAACCCGGAGAGCCTCGGTACCCCACGGACCTAGGGTCTCGACTCCAAGGGGAGCAAATGCGAACCAGGTAGCGTCCCACACAATAGGCCTCCCCAGCTCCCAAGGGACTAAAGTCATGCCGTCGGGCCTCTTACCATCGTCACGCAACAGACCTTTCGATTCGAGAATAGCTGGTACGCTAGCGGTGAAAGGCCCGTCGGATGATGTCGTTAAGGCTGGCATGGCGAGATATCCGACCGGCAGCCCTAGTACACGATAATCCGTGATGACCAAGCTGTTCGACAACAGTACCTGTTGATTGTGTTGGTGTAGTGCCGGGAGGCGGGTTCGAAGACTCCCGGTGGTTCCTTTTCGGTTGATGATGAAAAGGCAATTTTCTTCTTTTCTTGAACTGACTTTATTAAATAAAATACTATTGAACTTTTACAAACTTGAGGCGTCCTCGCCATGACAGTTGTCTCTCCCTTTTTTCTTGATTGAATGATGAATTAATAAAAACAAAACAATTCTCTCTGGATTTTGAATTTCAGCTAGTTGTACACATAGAGAATAGAGATTAACCGATATCATAGACAAAAATAGAAACATGTTTATTTTCAATGAACATTCCTCCCGGCCTCCGGGAAATGGAAGATCTACATAGATCTGGAATGACTATGAGTAGGTATATTTAAACATTGAATTATAATAATTAAGACTTAGGTGCATATGATTGTGATTAATGCAAATTGAAATAAAGTCTAAACTTAATCTAAATTATTCTTATCACTACTTTCCTGATCTAAAGTAGGTAATTTACATAATTTGACAACCGGTCTAATCAGTTCACCAAATTGAGTTTTTAATTTAACTGATCTAACAACAGTATCAGAACCTGGATACAATTCTAGAACTCTACCTCTTCGCCACTGGAGAGGTGGTGATTTCTCATCTACAATTAATACTAAATCATTTAACTGAATATTATTTACATGTTTAAACCACTTATTACGAGCCTGTAACGTGTGAAGATATTCAAGATGCCATCGTGACCATATAGTTTGATACATTTTTTGAATGACTTGAAATCGGGATAATTTTGACATTTTAGTGTTCTCCCAATGACTTTCAGGCAAGGCTACTAAAGGTTGACCAATGATAAAATGACCAGGTGTAAGTACTTCTAGATCGCACGGGTCGTCGGACATTGGAACGAGCGGACGTGAGTTCAAAATAGCTTCTATTTTTGAAAATACTGTAGACAATTCTTCGAAAGTTAGAACAGTATTACCTACCTCTCTTTTTAAAAGGTTTTTTGCACTCTTAACCGCAGCCTCGAAAAGACCACCTTGATGTGGAGATGCTGGAGGATTGAACATCCATTTGATGTTCTGATGTCTGAACTCCTCCTTGAGAATGACCTCATGATCTAATAAAAATTGATTTACCTCCTTGAGATAGTTATTAGCTCCAATAAAATTGGTACCTTGATCTGATCGGATGAATGACGGCAATCCCTTACGGCTGACAAACCTGGTGAAGGCTGCAATAAAGGCTTCCACATTCAATGATGAAACTACCTCCAAATGAACTGCTTTTGTAGCTAAACATACAAACACACATAAGTAAGCTTTAATTGATTTAGCATTTCTTAATAAACTACTCTTAATGAGAAAAGGACCAGCAAAGTCTGTGGCAACTCCTGAGAATGGTCTGGATGCTGTGACTCTATCAGCAGGAAGATCAGCCATGTATGGAGGTTGAATTGATGGATTGAATCTGAAACAGACTATACATTGCCTTATGACCTTTGAAACTTGACGTCTGACTGACGTGATCCAGTAGTCTCTTCTCAATATAGATATAAGCGCATTTGTAGCAGCATGACAATATGAGCGATGATAGTGTCCAATAAGTAGTTGACCCCATCTATGATCTTTTGGTATAAGATATGGATGCCTGGCTCCATATGGAAGTGATGAATTTTTCAGTCTTCCGCCAACTCTTAATAATTCCTCAGGATCCATGAACACACTGAGTTTCTGCAATGATTTACATGCCAGTTTCCCTTTTCGTAATGATATAATTTCATCTGAATATGAATCTGTCTGAACCTTTTTTATCCAGAACTTGTTGGCTTCATGGGTCTCGTCCAGAGACAGGGTTGACTTCAGATTCCTTTTATCTTTAGGTAATCTTATATTTTTACAAAACCTGAGTACAAATGCAGTAATTTTGATGATCTTTGCATAGGAGCTGAAACGAGACAGTAATGAATCTTCCCAGGATTCCACCTGAGTTGTAGTATGAATGAGTTTCTTGAAACCTGGTAACTGATCCGGAACTATGACTGCTGATTGTGGCCATTTTGACTCCTCTGTTGATAACCAGCTTGGTGACCACCAATTTGTTGAATTGACAATATCTTTAGCTGATACACCTCTTGACACGAGATCAGCTGGATTGAGCTCTGAGCGTACATGTCTCCATATCATATGACGTTTTGAATTCTGAATCTCCTGTACTCTATTGCATTCAAATGTTTGAAGTAGATGTGGTTCTGAGTTCAACCATGACAGAACTATGGTACTGTCTGACCAGGCATTGATACTTTGAAGCTGAATAAAGTCCTCGTAAGCTTCCGCCACGTGATTTAACAATTTATACACCAAATGAGCAGCACTGAGTTCTAGTTTCGGAATAGTCTGAGTATTCTTCTTCGGTGCTACTTTTGATTTCGCCATGAGTAACTGTACCATAATATTACCTGAATTTACTGTTCTGAGGTATACACAGGCTCCATAGCCCAGCATTGAAGCATCTCCAAAACCATGAATAGAGTATGACTCAGCCTCAGGCAGTGATACACATCTAGGTATCTGCAATTGAGATAAATGACAAAGATCTTGAATAAGTTCATTCCATTGACTAGTGAGGTGATGACTAATAGGTTCGTCCCATCCAATTCCATCCATAAAGAGTGATTGAAGGAAAACCTTGAACTTGAATATGACTGGTGTGCAATATCCACATGGGTCATACAATCTTGCGATAGTACTGAGTATGTTTCTCTTTGTAGTGGCTTGACCAATAGGTATGTTGATGTCATATGAAATTGAATCGGATACTGAGTTCCACTGAATACCAAGGACCTTGATGAAACTTTTATCCTCATTATCAAATTGGTGTGGTTGCTCGCAATGATCCTGTGGAAGATCTTGTAGTAGCTCTTGACAATTTGATGACCATTTCCTCAGCTCATATCCTGCACTCTTCATGACCTCTATGATTTCAGATTTCAAATCTTGGGCTTCAGAATATGAATCCCTACCAGTTAAGATATCATCGACAAACACACTGTTTCTGAGAATATTAGATGCTCTTGAACCAGTATGTTCAACCTCCCAATCATTAGCCAATTGATGTAATGTTCGGATTGATATGAACGGACTTGAGCGTAGTCCATAACTATTGGTATTTAGTTTGTATACTTTGATTTGTTCTGATTGATTCTGTCTCCACAATATTAGCTGATATTTCCTGTCATCAGGATGAATCCAAGTCATTCGGAACATCATCTTGATATCTGTTGTGAAAACTATCTGATGTCGTCTGAAATTTAATAATATTTTAGTAATATCGTTTTGAAGTGGGGGTCCACTATGCAGACATTGATTTATTGATTTTCCAGTTGAAGTTTTTCCACTTCCATCGAATACAACTCTTAATTTAGTCGTTCCCTTTTTAAATATTCCATGATGAGGTATAACACAGTGTTCTGAATCAAATTGAAAATCAGATTGTGACATATGACCTAAGAGTTCATGCTCTTTCATAAATTCCTTGTATTTAATTGCAAAGTCTGGATTTCTATCCATTTTCTTTTCCAATGACTTAAGACGCTGAATTGCAAGGGATCTTGATTCTCCGAGATATTGCCTTTTTGATAATAAAGGTAAGCGAGTCATGTATTTGCCATCTGGCATGCGTTTAGTAGTAGATTGATACAACCTTTCACATTCCATGTGATCCGGATGAATAGCAGGCTTTGAAGGCGGCTCCTCGATCTTCCAGAATCTTTCTAGGACATCTTCAAGCCGAGTTGCTAAGAGGCCGTAGTTTTGAACCGACATACTGCCTTTCCGTTGAGTAGGGCTGCTCTTGGCTGATGATGCATGACAAGGAGGAACCTCTCCCAAAATAACATGTCCGAAGCAGGACCCATATGCTGTCAAGCCTGGAATGCTACATGATAATTTTGAACCATCAAGTACATAATTTAGTACATCTGTTCCTAATATTAAATCCACTTCCTGTGATTCATCAAAAAGTTTATCAGCCAACATAATATTTGATGACTCTATTTTATTTTTACAATTTACATGATGGGAAGGAAGATTTCCTGTTAATGTATACATTACAACTGCTAGGGTACTGATTATAGGTACCAATTTATCCACAGGGGTGATGACTATTTTGACCATAGTTCCTGGTAAGTTGACCTTTTGATGACCAATCCCATAAATATGATTACTATAAGACTGTTGGGGCAATTTCAATTTTTTGACTAATGATTCCTTAATAGCTGTTATACTGGCACCTGTATCAAGTAAAGCTCTACATTGAACGAATTGACCAGTGACTGATTTGATTGCCACTACTGCTGTAGGACAAAGAGTTGTGGGTAGTGATTCCTTTAATGCACCAACAGTCAGCCTGTCTCATTCAGAGTCAGGACTACCCTTTGATCCGAAGCGAAGCTCATTGAATCTTACCTGAGCATATGAAGCTCTATCACCGACCCTAAGACGAGGTCTTTCATAAATCATTGGTTGTTCATATATGCGCAGTTGACTGTACTGGTCTGGGTGATGTTGATCGGCTGTCTTGATGTGATGGTGGCAGCTCTGATAATGACACAGCTTGACTATTCGCTTGAACTTCACTTTGTTTCCCAGTACCTTTAGGTTCCAAGCAAATCAGTGAGTTGTGATCCTTAGAGCCACAATGAAGGCACCAGTTGCGATGCTGACACTCATTTGCATAATGTTTCCTCATGCATTTGAAGCAATGCCCGTATTTCCGAGCCCATGCCTTCCTTTCCCGAGGAGACAGACGCTTAAATGAATCACACTTATATAGGGTATGATCTGAATGGGTACAATAGGAGCATGATGAAGATGTCACCTGATAAGCTTGACTTGTTGACTTAGTGTTGCGTGGTGTTCCCGTTGATGAAACACGCCGTGACGAGTGAGCTCCTTGTCCAGGACTTAATTTTCCACGTTGTGATGGTGGCGGGCGTGATTGATCGCTGACAGCTTGATGAAGGCGACACTGTTCATCCAACAGATCCATGAAGTCCTCTAAGGTAGGCAACTCATCCCTTGACTTACCATATCTTTCTTCGAAAAGTGATCTGATCCTCATGGGCAATTTCTGTAATGTGATGAACAATATGAGGTATGACCACTCCTTAACTGGGACCGTCAACCCTTCAAGAGCCTGAATTGACTCACGCAATGGGTCGTAAAAATCGGATCTGAGTGAATAATGACCTTGAAGGATTGGCAAATTTATGATTCTATCTAAATAAGTATCCAATAGCAACCTGCGATTTTGATACCTGCCCTTTAGCAGATTAATTGCTACTCCGTAGTTTTTCTCGTCCATAGGAAGCTGTCTGATTATTGAGAGGGCCTCGCCTTCCAGCGAGGCGCGTAGATAGTAATGCTTTTCCGCATCTGACATATGGGGCCTTTCATGGACCAATGATTGAAACAAGTCAAAGAAAGGAACCCAATCTATCAATTTTCCGCTGAACTTTGGTATTTCTATAAGAGGCAAACGCGCTCTTACCTGATTGGATTGGTTATGATCCTTGTGAATCACCTGACCAGTTGAATCCTCCGGAAGTTGCTCCATTCGAATAAGCAACTGATTGATCTCAGAGAACTGAGTGTTATACATGGCCTGATCCGTATCTGATGACTTCTCAGATTCGATGAGAGCTTCGTAGGCATTGACAAAGTCGGGGTAATATTTTTCGACATGACGCTTGGCCACTGACCCGGCGATCGTAGATTGACTTTCTGATATAGTTTGGCCAAAATCCTTAAGCATTCTATACCGACTGTTGAATCGAATAATTGGGTTAGAACTCGTCATTCTGGTAAATGTTTAGACTAAATTCGCTAAAACTTTGAAAATAAACTCTAAATAACCAAAACACAATGTAAACAAAACAAGTGAATTGAAATGATTATGAACTTGACATACATTTGATTGAATGATTGATCCGTTTGATGGATCGATATCTGAATGATGAATAAACTAACCGAATGAATGTCTATAGATAAACTAATTTCACCAGAGTTGAGTGAATGTCTCCTTGAATGAACACTCCGATCACCAGATTGATTGACGTCACTTCCACTCGAACGCACCCGAAAGTGTTTGACAGTTCCAGAGAGTTCTATTAGGTACCAAACTTGTTAAATATGATCCAAGATGGCGAATCTTTCGCACAATTAATTCTTTTTTACAGCACTTGAAAAATGTTTTACGCAATCACTTCACTCAACGAGACCGTACACTCGCGCCGGAGCAGGCGTCACGCCGCTGCCCGCAGCGCCGCCGTCCCGGAGCCCGACGATCTCTCGTCAGAGAGTATTATATATATTCCATGTTCCCAGCGACGATGATGTGACCGCAAACACCGCTGTGACTGATTCCCCTCATGGGCCACCATAATGTTGGTTGTGTTGGTGTAGTGCCGGGAGGCGGGTTCGAAGACTCCCGGTGGTTCCTTTTCGGTTGATGATGAAAAGGCAATTTTCTTCTTTTCTTGAACTGACTTTATTAAATAAAATACTATTGAACTTTTACAAACTTGAGGCGTCCTCGCCATGACAGTTGTCTCTCCCTTTTTTCTTGATTGAATGATGAATTAATAAAAACAAAACAATTCTCTCTGGATTTTGAATTTCAGCTAGTTGTACACATAGAGAATAGAGATTAACCGATATCATAGACAAAAATAGAAACATGTTTATTTTCAATGAACAGTACCGCACTGCTGTTTAGGTAATTTTTGATAAATTTTAGGAGCCATACTAACAACACTTTTCTGCTGTGTTAGCTGGATGTGTTTTAAGCCTATTATTATGTCGTCTATTTCTGCATACTGTGTCTGATATAGGAGATAGGAAATAGATGAGGATTATTCTATAGTGACGGAAGTGTTAGTAGTTAGTAACAAACAATACTAACAATTTGGTACAAAAAATGTGGCAATTGGCGGTCTTATCGCTCACGAGCTATCTATACCAGACAACCGTAGATGGATGGGATCGTTGGATTGAACCTAGGGATCTGTGATCCTTTACCGATTTCGAAAAATAAGAGAAAGAAAGAATAGAAAATAATATTGAAGGAATTAAACCTTCATCCCCATGTAGATTACTCACCTGTGAGGTCAGAAAAGCCAGAATATCACCAAATGGTTTATTTTCATGAATCTTGATAACTGTTTCTACTGTCGCTTTCACATAGTCTGGTACTGGCTCTGAAAATATTAAAAAAACATAATTGTTAAATTCAATTAGAACATTTTGATGTAGGTATTCATTTCTAACGAATTTATTAACATGTACGAAAAAATTCCATTAAAAAATAAGAATGCAGTTTTTTTTCTCATAAATTGAGCTCCTAACTCCTTTCACGACTTTTCTGTAACCTTCATAGTTTCAGATTTGGCCATCCATTCCCGGCTCAAAAAGGAACCCTGTATATTTTTTTATGATCTATTTATTTATTTGTCTATGTTCAGCTGTATACGGGCTGATGATGATGCTTTATTTATTAAGGGACAACAAACGACTACATTAAGCTTATTATATATTGGTTAGTACTTTACTGTTTAAAGATAAGCGATATTGTAGCTCTCAGAGCTATCCACATATGCGTTTTAAACATAGAAAATAAGAAAAAAAACATGCTACTAGAAGGTCCAACTGTAACATGAAGTAGGAAATTAAAACATAAAAAAAATATAAAGTAGGGTACCATCTAACTAAACAAACCTTGTGCATAGACCACGTCTATAGGATGCGTCCGTCCCTGCATAGACATAACCACGGAGGTCGCTCGTCCCTTCTTCTCGGCTACGTTGAAGAAATCTTTCAGGAAATCAGCGTCCATAGTCGCCGAGGATACTACTATTTTCAGGTTCTTACGTTTCTGGAAAATAGAAATGTTGAAGATAAGCAAATGGGAATATGGATCGTAAAATACATCCACGCGGCCACGGGCTGAGTTGGAGGGTGGTTTTATGCTCATAACTATGTCATCATCATCATCATATCAGCCCATACACGTCCACTGCTGGACATAGGCCTCCCCCATACGACGCCACAAATAGCGGTCCTGAGCCGCCTCCATTCATCGACTCCCTGCGAGCAAGCACATAATACTCGTATGGAGTAGGTATTTCAGTGAGTATAGCTTTTAAGTCAATTTCTGGCACTGTGTGTAACTGTAACAGCAATAACCGTAACGTAACTTGTTACAGAAAAAAATCCGTTGTATAAATATAATATTTTCTTATTAATTGTGTTTGTCAAGACTGTTCCGTAGTCAATTTAGCTTTCTTTTCCATTTGGTGCTGTAGTTGTTTTACCCTCCGTGACGTCACCAAACGGCCCTATCGGAAGATCAGCCTAAAGAGCATGCATAAATACCATTTCCTCATATTTTATTTATTTATTTCCTTTAGCAAATATAATATAGAAACTTAGAAAGTAAGTCATTGCACGCGTATAGGAATCCGGGAGGAAAAACTATGGAATTTCATTTCCCACGCGTTTTAGCAGGAGGGAAAACTGTATGGAAATCAATATCTAACGTGTTATTTTTATTTAATTTCCTAAAAGATCGCCGGTAGCTATGGTTATTTTCACTATAGGTCAAACGACAAAAAGTTTTTACTCCAAGTCCGCTTGTCTCTTCCGATTTCCGAACAATATTTTGAAAAAAGAACCCAGTGATAAAGGCTGGCGCGGGAAGTTCTTCTAATTTTGAATTTGGTGTTGGCAATTTTATTAATTCTACAGAATGTCGTCGAGTGGTAGTGAAAGTTTTATGACACCGCCAGAAATAAAATATTTATTCTGCTTTTTATTTTCCTCGAAGGTAAGATATAAAGCACTATTTATCACTCGGCAGAAAGTACGATTCTTACCTCGTGTGTTTTAAGTGAAACTCCCCGTGAACACTCAAATGGCACACTCGATAGGAATTGGGCACGTTCTCGCCTAGGTGTACAATGTACTATTATTTATTAGTTCTCAAAACAGATTAAGATCCTTATAAAGTACATTCTTATTACAAAGATAGATTTTACCCAAATATATATAACATAACAAGCGTAGAAATTCTTTTCAAGATAAAATTTTAAATTTACCAATGAAAAACTCCAAATTTTACGCAACTTAATAGTTAAAATAAAATTAATCTACTATATAAAAATAAGTCGGGTTTTTCTTCCTGACGCTATAACTCCAGAACGCACGAACCGATTTCCACAGTTTTGCATTCGTTGGAAAGGTCTCGGGCTCCGTGAGGTTTATAGCAAAGAAAATTCAGGAAAAATTTGAACAGAAAAGCGGGAAAATATTTTTTCATATACAGCGCCATCTCTGATACATAGCATGTACTACAAACCAATATTTTAAGTAGATGGCGCCGGTGCGTGATACATTGTTTGACAGCTACTCATTGTACTCTGCTCAGTTAATTTCATAAACGAAATGTTACATAAAACGAAGCCATCTGGTGGCGAAACGGAGTTCGCCGGGTTTGCTAGTAACTAATAAAAAACATAAATTTCAAAAAAAACTAATAAAAATGAAACAAATAGAATAATATTTTAAAAACGAAAGTACCTTCCGCTGTCTCTCTCACTCTATTATCAATTTTTCTTATAGAACTATTTTGTTACGGTTTTTGTGCTTAAGAAAAAACCTTACCTTAGCTATTTTCTTTAGAAGACCCATCAACACATCTGTCATAAGTGTTCTTTCGTGAACCTGTAAACAAACATAAAAATTTTACAGTCAAATGTAATGTACCGAAAGATGAATACAATTACTGTTAAAAATCTCTATTCTCTTTCATAATCTACTGTGATCCGGCTTGCTAATGAACTTCGTAATTATCACCGAGGGGTGGTTCATTGAACAAAGGGGGAACGCGGTTGCAGGTTTATTTTTCTAAGTCGACCTTCATTCATTCACTCATCATCATCATATCAGCCAATCGACGTCCACAGCTGGATATAGGCCTCCCCTAAGGATCTCCACAATGACCTATTTTTACTGCCCGCATCCGGTGATTTCCCGCGATTTTCACTTGGTCGTCGGTCCATCGCGTGGGTGCCTACCCACACTGCGCCTTCCGGTACGTGGTCGCCACTCTAGAGCCCTGCAACCCCAACGGCCGTCGGTTCTACGAGCTATGTGCCCTACCCACTGCCACTTAACTTTCGCAATTCTAAGAGCTATGTCGTTTCATTCATCCACTTTTCAACAATTCTACTGGGAACTTCATGGCCATGCATGACCTAAAAAGAAAATAGGTTCGTCGACGGAATATAGTTTAGTTTTCGAGCAAGTTAGACGGATTATCCGGCAGCTGAATCGTTTGACTACCTGATAGCTGCCGGGTAATCCGGGAGCCTTATCACTACACACTAATCCTATAACGGCAGTATCAAGTAGAACTAATAATATCAATAAGTATTGACAGATGAGTGTTTGTTTCTTCTTTTCGCCCAAACCACTGAGGCGGATTTTATTTAAATTCGGGAGAAACACGAGCAAAGCCGAGGGCAGAAAGTGTATGCACGAAACGAAATAAAACTTACCTCGTCGAGAACAATGCAAGTATACTGCATAAGTAGTGGAGAGGCGAACATTTCTCTAAGCAGGACCCCTTCTGTCATGAACTGTAACAAAAATGTTATATTAAAGTAACTACCGTGAATTTGTTAGTAATTTTAAATATTTACATAAAAATTGAACCGTCTCTTTGTAGTAGTTGTGAGGAATAAAAAGGATAAACACGGTTTTGAAACCTCATCACTTTTTACAAGCTTTTATTTAACTTGCAATGTATGTCGTTGGATGGAGGCGGCTCAGGACCGCTATTCGTGGCGTCGTTAGGGGGAGGTCTATGTTCAGCAGTGGACGTGGACGGGCTGATGATGATGATGATGTATGTTTGTATATAACTACATATGTTTGGGTGGAACCTTGCAACTCAATTTTAGAGCAGTTATCGTCAACCGATTGAGCTGAAAAGCATACTAATGTAAGTTCGGTGACAATGCAATGTCATGGTTCCATCGAGCTGGTCTGATGATGGAAACCGGAGGTGGCCATAGGAATGCCTAAACTAAACGACTTAACCACGTTGAGTTTGGGTTCGTTGGATTTGTTTTCCCAAGCACTTTGGTTCTAGATGATATGAAAGTTTTTTACAGTATTACAAACTTATATTGTGTTTCTCGATAGTTGTCTTCGTAACTTTGTTACTCTAGTTGTAGCGTATCAATTTAAATTACTTGCATTAATAGATTTAAGTATTTCAGAAACCTAATTAACTACTTAGTGCAACTTTAATTACCCTTCACTTCATGATCGACTTCATTATCAGGCTTGTGTCGTAAATTATTGAATTTTCTGTTAAGAAAGAAAGAAAGAAAGAAAATAAAATACACTACACTACACTACAATACACTACTGTTACAGGTCAGGAGATCTCTCAACTTGCATATTTCGGAAGGTAACTCGAGTGCCAGTTGCACATACATATGTGAGATCCTTCACATATGTATGTGCAACTGGCACTCGTTGGGCCTGTGATGAACATTAGAGAACCGTTAGATACAATGCTACATACCACAATACCCGTGTCAGGTGTCCGCTCAGCCGTCATCCCGGCCGCGTAGCCAACACTCTGTCCAACATGCTCGCCGCGCTCGCTCGCCACGCGATTAGCAAGCGACACTGCGGCCACCACTCGAGGCTGGGTGACGCACACTTTGTGGCCGATCTCGTAAAGGTACTGGAATAGTAGAAAACAAAGGACTCTCAGCTGATGTTCAAACTGAGGTTTATAAGAGTGCTATTTTATAACTAGGGGTACCCTTTTTATGGTACCTATTATATGCTCATCAAAAGCTTCGCCTCTCACTGGAGTTGAACCCGCCTCTCGCCTAAAACTGCCAGTGCTATCAGTTATTGAACCACAGGAGCATGTGACTTCGGCTGTTATCGGATATACATCATTGAATCAACCTCAACGAATAACTTTTTCATGCTAAGTACTGTGTAGGCTAAAGCAGAGGTAGAAATCTCTCGCGTCTACATCAGAAACTATCCGCCACTAAGCCACGAAAGTCATCAAACACTTGCCAAGTTCCACAATTACTTAATTGCGGCGATTGTTTGAAACATTTAATTGAATTTCCCTTAATGACATTTACCCTACAAGTAAAAGTTGGAGCGAAGTGGAAACCTTTGAACTGTTCTGGCTAACGCAATTACGTTCCTATACCTAATAGATCAACAAGTCCAGATCAAGAACAAACTAAAGAATTAATCACAGTGGCTTCGCTATCGTGGTATAATCCGCGCGATTGTTAAAGTAAATAATATATGTATACGTCACATTTATCATACAAACGCGCGTAGTCCAAATAGGATTTAAATGGAACCTAGTCAAAGTGAATGTCCGACCGATTTTGTTTCGGTTCGAAATGGTTCCATCTCATTTTTATCGCCCGTTCATTATACCTACCACAGAAAATATTATTATTGTTTAGATTTCTGTGATACCTACCTATTGTTCAATTTCAGTGAGCAACTCGTTCAGACTTATTTCGCCTTCATTGGTTCTTTTCTCTAGTATTCAGAATGCAGCGAATGAGCGGCAAAAAATTAACTTGGGTACTTTTGAGTGGAGCCTTTGAATGAATTTCATTAGCACAAAGCCTAGGTACATAATTTAACGTGTTAGGTACAGCATTATGCATGTTATTATCAGGATACCAATAACATAAAAGAGCTACCTATAGAGTTTCTATATAGCTATAGAGTTTCTCTATAGCTCTCTTATGTAAGAGCTATAGAGAAACTATAGCTTTATATGTGTTTGATGTTGTGCTAGTAAAATTCATTCAATCTATGAAAATAAAAATGGAAATTCAAATTTGAAATTCTCTTAATTAATAAATAAAGCTGGACAAATCACCCAGCAACACTAGCTAGCCCCAGTAAGTAGAGCATTTTGAATTGTAACTTGTTTCTGCCGGCGGCTTCAAGCGCGTTTTTCCGGGATCTTTGTAAATTCCGGATATAGAACTACATTCGACCGATCGATTCAATAGTTTTGGCGTGGAGTTTACTAATATCCAAAAATATCAAAATCGCATTTTAACTAATAGTAGATAACATAAGTGAGATTGAAGAGGTTATTATTGAGATTTTAATATATTTTTATCTTTCTGTGACAAATTATTAAATAATTTGTATGTTATCTGATAAAGGTTCTCGAGTGTCAGCCGCAATATAACGCAGATACGCGCGAAACGCAGTGTTGCGAGACCATCCACTCGATGGACCGACGACATCGTAGCGGTCGCAGCGAGTCGATGGACGGAGGCGGCTCGGGACCGATATTCGTCGCGTCGTATGGGGGAGGCCTATGACCAGCAGTGGACGTGTGTGGGCTGATATGATGAGGATGTAGGATCTACAAACTAGTATCTATTCTACACACACTTCGTTATCAGCCTCAATTAGTGTAAAAGTCACTCCTGTTGAAACAACAAATAAAATACAAAAGGTAAACTACACTGAGTAGTTAATTTAATTACATTAGTAAAGTAGTTTGTTAATTATTCAGATAATAAAGGAACCAGTTTTAAACATCGCTATATAATATCTAAAAACAGCATGACTAGACAAGAACATAGGTAGAGCGGAAACTTCGCGCTTGACGTTAAACAGATTACTCAGTCTATCTCAGTAGGGCTGTTGGCGACGCTCGCGAGCCCAACTGATATAGACTTAGTATTTTGTTTGCGACTTTGAGCCGTTCCGGGGCGAAACAGAATACTCAGTCTATCTCAATCGGGCTCGCGAGCGTCGCAAACAGCCCGACTGAGATAGACTGAGTATTCTGTTTAACGTCAAGCGCGAAGTTTCCGCTCTATGTTCTTGTCTACTCGTATGACATTAGGTACATTTCAAATGGATCAATCTGCAAACTTCGGTAATCAATGGTACTGGTGAATTTTTCGACTATTTTCAATGTATTTCAAAAATGATAAATCAAGACAATTTTTAAAAACTGTTTTTAAAACATTTTCATTTGATTTTCCATTAAATGTAAAAGCCCCCCAAATCGTTTTTTTTTTTACAATTTCTCAAAAAGTGATTTTCTTACAGACTACTTTACATTTTACCTGCAAAATATAGATCCATCACACATTTCAGATATGTATATTGCTCTGCAGCAGAGCGGTAAATTTTTTGAGTTTTCACACATTTACTTTGAATTTTTTTGACTTGACGGAGTTTGTACGTCGCCGCGTCTGTCTGTCTGAAGGCGATGAACTCAAAAGCGACGAAACCGATTTTCATACGATTTTCATCAATAGACCGAGTGATTCATGAAGTTAAGTATATTAAGTCACGGGGTTTTGTGTAAATTGTCTCAAATACAAAAATGAAAGACCAAACTTTCAGACGTGGTGCAGGTTCTTGCTTTTTGTTACACCCTGTATAACGATGCATTAACCCTCATATTTTTGTAGATGTCATCAGAAGAAACCTGGGATCCTTGCTGGAAATTGAATAAAAATAAGTAAAATGTCAAATCTTTGTGTTATTTTAGTCATTCATTACAAATGTAAAACGGGTCAACAACGAACCTCGTGTGTTGGAAAAAAACCAACCCGCTTTCTTTCGTAAGAAATTCTTCAAACTACGATAGCATACCTATCTATCAATCAATCAATTTATAATACCCACATGTGGGAGTAGAAAAACAGTGTGAGATTATACCTGCCATACTTACTGCAGAACTATTTCCGTGAACGACTCCCACGTTCGAATAGTCTAATCTCTGGTGTTCTAAAATAAAAGTACATCCTGATGCTAAATAGTTGGTTTTTAACCGACTTCAAAAAGGAGGAGGTTCTCCATTCGACTGTACGTTTTTTTATGTATATTACGCGATATCACCGCCAATTATGGACCGATTTGTATAGAATATTGTGTATAGAAAATGATCCCGAAATGGTCATCCCATTAAAATTGTATCCAATCAAATCCCCAGGGAATTTGTATTTATCCTGGAAAACTTAAAAACAATGTAAAAGTATGGGAATTTGAAGTAGGTTTATCGTTTTTTAAAACGAAGTATTCCCATTTAGAGCACCGTATCCAAGGGCACCACAGTTAGGGCAACGATTTCATTCCCATTTAGGGCACCCGCAAACAAGTAGTTGCCAGTGATGGGGTTTTGAAATATCTAGCGGTACCTTTTGCAATTAGATCTAGATAAAATAAAAACCTACACAGAACAGAACCTACTACAATGAGCGGTTTTCGATTTGCATTTTTATAAAGAAAAAAATTCGTTCCTAATCTCTCAATAGGTGGCAGGGGGCGTCAACTGGAAATTAGGGTATGTCAATGTCAAATAAAAACTTAAAAAGTTTGTTTTCCTTTCACTTGGCATTGGCATTACCCTAATTTCCAGTTGACGCCCTGCCATCTATCGAGATATTTAGAACTAATTTTTATTTTTTTATTGTAAATCGAAAACCCCTCATTCTTAGAGAATTGACTCTACCTAAGCAGGAGTTAAAAATAAAACTTAATATTTTGAAACATGACATTTAATTCAACATTTTCATGTAATACTAAACATAATATAAAAATATTAAGACATTGGCATTTATAATGTAAGGGTGTATGTACAATATGACATGGAATGTAACCATATCATATTGTAAGATCATTTTCACACGAGGCGAAGGCGACTGTGGTTGCTGATGTCACTGACCTTTGACATTGACGCACCTAATCACATAACACTATTAATATAAATGCAAAAGTTTGTATGTATGGATGCAAGTTTGTTACCTCTTCACGTCAAAACTACTGAAAGGATCGGATTGAAATTTTGCACACAGGTAAATCTAGACCTGGAATCAAACATCTCAGTCAAATATACTTTTTATCCCATAAATCAGTTCCCATGATATAAACGATGACAGTTTTCTGGAGTGTTACCTCGATGGGCGCCTCTATCTATAGATTAGGATCAGATAGTTATGATCCTATAATTAAACTAATTTAATTAAAAACTGTAATCAAGCCTTCAGTGCGACCAGTCAAGTAGAGTGATCGCAAAACTTAATGAGCTCTGTGAACATAGGCACGGAAGCAATACTGCGCAAGTACAATCAAATAGAAAAGTGATATTTACCAACTCGCGACCCACCCGGACTTCGGCTAGAAATCCTTTTTATGGTGCTAATAGACACACCTGTTGCAGCTGCAGTCCACTGAAGTACCATTTTGAGGTTCAATTCATCGGCTTCTTTTCTCATAAAACGTATGACATCGAACACCATTTTCCATGTTTGACGACGCAGTACGTTATTCCGCCCGCGACGCATATTTAACTTTTACGAGAAACAGCTAATATCAGGGAATACTCCACAAAATCGCAAGAATAAACTATCAAATCAACGAAACGAACACCGAACAACCGTCAAAGACTTTGCTGCGTCATTGTACTCAAAAGCATTAATTCGACAGTATTGCCAACTAGATTATAAATAAATTAGCTACATAGTAATTATTTCATTTTCAAACTTGTGTTAATTGCGTTAGATAAAAAGTTAAATTTCTTCTAACATTGTAGGTTTTAAATAATCTGTCATTGAGTATAAGATGTTTTTACATATTCTATAAATATTGAATTGAAAAATATAGTAATGCATAACAAAATGTGCTAGACACAATAAAAATACGCGAAATTCTTGCTGGCAACCCTGGTTTGACAGTCAGATCGTCTCACCCCGCTTTTTCCCCTCAACGCCTTATTTACGGTTCAGTGCGCAGACGTTGAAGCCACAGAGCTCATAAAGATTTGCGCGTAGTTACGCTACGTGACAAGCAGGGTTGCCTGGAAGAAATCACTCTCAGCAATAAGGCTGCCTTTTGTACTGTTCATTTTTGTTTAGATATAAGATCTTTTATTAATGTATTTATTTTCTAGTACAATAAAGTGTTCATTCATACAAGCAACCATCTACAACCCGCAACCCGCTAACCTAACCACCATTCTTCAGTGCAGCCGGGTAGACCAGCGAATCACATATTTAAAAAGAAGCAACTTTTTTGTCCCAATCCGTTGCCATAAAAAAGTCGCTTCGTGTGAATGACCTGTCTTACTACATTTGAGCATACAAAATGACAAACATACAGACCATTAAAATGATATTAACCTTAATTATTACTTAACTCAAAAGTAACATATTAAATGACAATTAAATACTTAAACCTACCTAAAGATAAACAAAATAAAATATTTCAATGCCCTATTAAATTTATTCTAACTAGGTACATTACATATTATAGCTGTTTGAACACGAAAATACATAGTTACTATTTTACTATTCCAATTTAATTTTAAATTATATTCAAACTAGCATTTCCCCGCGGCTTTGCTCACGAGACTGCTGAATTAAATGTAGTTGAACTCGAACTCACGGAATAGGTATCTCTTCTTAATACAATAATATTTGTCTAGATTTTAATAAATTAAATCATATTTAATTGAAAATTTAACACAGGTAAAGAAAACATCTGATTGAATTAATAAATATTTAAATCCGCTTTAATATAAAATTATTTATTTATTTATTGTCTATTCTTCCAAAGAAGATAACCTTTCTCTATGACCTAGACTAGAACAGATAAGCACATATTGATTCATTATGAATGTAAGCGTGTTAACTACGAATCTACTTTGTGTTGGAAGAACACTAACGTTTCATCCCTTAACGAGGGACTTCAACAGGGTGAGTACGGTTCGTCGCGCTCGTTCAGCGTCGCGGCGCACGCTACGTTGTACTAACGTTGATGTTCTTCCAGCACAAACTAGGTTCGTAGTTTACACGTGTTTCGTCGTCGTCGGCGTGATTCTCTATTCTGTGCAGTTAACACCATCATGGCCCATTACGCAAATGATAAAACTTTCTTTCTCGTGGAGCATCGGCGAACCCCGCGCCGCCACCGGGTCGCAACGCCCCCGCAGATATCGGGCAGTGAATACGATAATTATACAAAAAAACACTCCATATATTTAATTTACTCAAAATATTTAATTTATTCAATATATGTAGCTTTCTATTTTACCATTCACCCAAGCTAACAGCATCTACACAAAATCAGTCAAATCTAGCGAGACTTCTGTTTCTTTTACTTTTCTATTTGATTTCAAACGGAAGTTCCCATTAAAATGCTAGACATTTCATATCAATTTTCAATCTATCGAGATGCAAATTTTATACTAAGTAGGTTTTCCGTCGTCGTGGTAACGAACCGTGAAAGTATAGACTTAAGACACAATGGTCACTTTGGTGCTAATAGTTGTTTTACATGTTTAGCGCGTTAATGTTCTAACTAGTGGAACTAGTCTCGCTCAGTTTGCATGATGTAGAAAGAGATGCCCTCTGTTTCGACGCTAAATGGCTAACAGCTGTCTTTCTGACATCTGTTAGCCATTTAGCGCTCTAGCGGAAAAATACAAGTTGAAATGAACTTTTTTTCGTTGAAGCTAGAATCGAATGTACATATCTCTTCCCGGCCCAGAAAGACTAAGACTGGCAGTCCGTCGCCTGTTGGGTATAGAAACAGTTGTTGGACCTTCAATACCTTTGTTAATGTTTACTTAACAGTGCAGAAAACTACCTTAACAATGTTAAGGAACTCATTATTTTAAATAAATATAAATTTACTAGTTTACAAAGCCGCAATAATATTTATAGTCTTCACATTCTGTCACAGTTATTTATTACGATAAGACTTACTCATTAAGTTGATGTTTCTTAATTTCCAGTTTCTATTATTTGATTTTAATTTTCTTTTTTATAAAGTATATAATTTCCTGAATATTATATACAAAAACATGAGTTTCTGAATAAAAGTATGCAATTTTGTTCATTCGCTCCGTCTGTTACTTAGACATTTTACTATTTAGTCAGCTAATGTTTATACGTGACGACCACGACTTTTCTGGCCGGTATGCACTAAAGCGATATTTATATACATTCATAGAGTGGCACCCTATGAACCTCATAACCGTCTGTTGGTAGTCGGATAAATATAATAAATATAAATACATAAATAAAACCAAAGATTGTTGTGAAAAAGCATCGACACTTAACAAACACGACATTAACGACTAATGCTAGATTAATGGAGTCGTCACCGATCATAGGAGTCGTCGACACCGACAATGTCGTTCCACTCGGTCGAGTTGACGAATCGTTCGATTGCTTTGTTTGCATTGAATTTGGCTATGGTGTAAAGGTGTATGGTAGGGCCCTTAGGCAAAGAGGTCAAAAGTGAAACTAAGGTTTCTTGACAACAATAGTTAGCAGGCATGCAAAAAATCTGTGACCGCGCCTGTCTAATACTCGTGGATCGGATCTGTGACAAGGTCGGAACATTGTACGAGTAGGAATGTTTAGGTCAGACATTTTTCTTTATCGGCTTCGCACGGTACTAGACCATATTATGCCTGAATGTTTCGTCTGTCATAGGATCGCAGCAGCTTGCAGGGTTTTCGATGAAAGCACCCAGACGGCTTGACTTTTTCCGACACTTCCAACAATTATCGTTATAATTCAACCATTTTACAAAACACCTTGACAAATTATACACCTAAACCTTCCTCATAAATCACTCTATCGATTGGTGAAAACTGCATGAAAATTCGTTCAGTAGTTTTTGAGTTTATTGCGAACAGACAGACAGACGCGGCGGAGGATTTTGTTGTATAATATGAATATAGAGATACTGGACATTCTACACCGCATCATATGGCCCCGTAGCCATAACATAAGCTCTACTTTTGCTCCGTACTCGCTATAAACGAAATTCGAAGTTTCGGATTAACATTTGCGCAAACGCTATCTTAATATAGGTGGCATAAGAGTAGGTTTTGCTTGATAACGAATCAGAAGCTTCGCTTTTTGTTTTCCGAGTAGTCCCCCTGAAGTAGAGTTTATTTTATGGCTACTAGAAGATATATTATTTACTTTATGTAAGTAAATAATATATCTAATAGCATACATTCCATACATAGAAAAATATGTATTGCCACCAGTAAGATATGAGATGCAAAAAGACTTATCGAACCTATTACACGTTTTACGTAGGTTAAGGGGCTACCCCGACCCAAATCAGCGCCGCCACCTATTTTAAATAACTTATAAAAGAGGATTGTTTGTTTGTTTGCATTGAATAGGCTCCGAAACTATAGAACCGAATTGAAAAATTATCTCACTGTTGGGAAGCTACACTATCTCCGGGTGACATAGGCTAAACTATATTTTCAAAAAAATTTGGGATCTTGAAATTTTTGTTAAATACCAGTGCGAAGCCGGGGCGCGCCGCTAGTAATAAATAATGTTGTACAATCCACACAGCATCATCTAGCCCCAAGCTAAGCAGAGCGGCGGATTCAAGACCGATCTTTATCGTCTCACGTATCATGCGAGGAACAAGGAACTTTTACCCAATCAAGGTGCGGACTTGGTCAAAACGTACGTAATGCGCAGTGAGAGTGTTAAAATACATAGAAGGATGCTGCTGCCCTTCCTCTGGAAGGTTCCCTTAGTCGGGTCTTACGATATCCACGGGATGAGTTTTAGGGTGTTATTTTTACGCCGCGACTCCCACGGCCACGGCCACGGTTGGTCATGTCACGTGCCCGGAAAAACAGTCGCATTTTATCATCAGCATTATGGAGTTTTTATTACTAGGTTATCACATGCATACCAAGCAAAGAATTACTGATAACGTTTCCAATCAAAAACCGCCATGAACTCTGTACGGTCGGAAAATTGCTATTCGTGTAGAACGCTGGTTCCAAAATATCAAATGGCTTTATTTCCTTTTGACACAAGGTTTTCACAGTACTCTTGGACACGTCACAAAATTCAAATAACCTACATAAGTAATGTACTTGAAATAAACAATTTTTATTTTTATTTAGTTATAAGTAAAACTAGGAAATAAAGTAATCATTTAGATTTTCTGTTCACTTCAATCTTTTTATGATGCAGTAAAGAAGTGAACAGAAAACATTTACCTTGTTAGGTTGTTGATTTTCGAGTTGGAGCAAAACTTATCCAAAGTTTTTTGATTATTATACATACATATATTATATTGATGGAAAATATTTTACGGCACTGGTATCATCCGAGAAAATCGCAAGTTTGAGACAAATATTTTCGTTTTTACAGCTGGTCTAACGGCAGACCGACGACGCGCTCGGGGTGATGTCAGGCGGAGGACCAACGGCTTAGCATTATTTTCGAAGCGCTATGTGTACGGTTTGATTGGAGACCTTTACAATGAAAAAAGACGTGATAGAGACAGATCGAGACCTCTATTTGTCTCTACCACGTCTCTTTGCATTGTAACACCTCAAAAGATGTATACATCTTACTTGATCTATACATCTTTTGAGGTGTTTTCTGGACCTTCGTTATACAACATTACCTAATCGTCGGCCACAGTCCCTTAACATTACGTGAAGATTGGGGTTTTCAACCCAAGGCACGGCAGTAACTAAATATCTTCCTTTAGCAGTCTATTACAGTTGTCCCTAAGATGCAGGTTTATCCTAGTCTGGGAATCAATGATTTAATAATTTGAAGTCTTAGGTAAATCTTTATCAAAAAACGTCCCGTTTTATTCAATCGCTCCGTGCAAATATTACCGCACGTACTATCTAGAGTTTCTTTCATCGGACTATTCTGCAACGATACCATTGTCATTGTTAAGCGATTGGTTAGCACAATTCTACCCCTGCTGTAATGCAAAATAAATAATGTACAATCCACACAGCATCATCTAGCCGCAAACGTTTTTTTGATATCACGCTGGTGCCGGTTGTTTTGCAGCTTAACTCAAAGGGTGCGTTGAAGGCACAATAGTCAAGTTTCATGATTTTATTAATACATATGTTTGTCTTCGCGTATATTTCACCGTACTTGTGTGAGTGCCTAGACTACACATCGAATTTTGATGAATGAGGTGTCAATAGTTTTTTTTATGTCGGTATGGCCCGGGTTACCTACGCTACACTTTATACGAATAAATTAAATAGGCAGATGCTACAAAGGAATTATCGGTTTTTTTGCGTAGTCTGAATTTAGGGAGGTTTTTAACAACTGCCAAAATAATTCACAACAAATAAAATCTAGTTTTTTCACAACAAAAAATAATAAACTCTATTTTTTTATAGTTTTCTGCTATTTGGAACGGAGATGAATCCATTAAATCAAAGATCATTTAAATCGGTCTAGTCGCTCTTGCGGTAGTAATAGGTAAATGGTATAACGAACCCGAGTTTGTTTTATTTATACGTCATAAAGATTACTTTCAAATGCCGGGAGGGCAATTCTGGCAATATACAAATCTACTCGATAAATATGGCAAGAACTTTCAAAATATCGAGTGATAAACAAGCGTATATTGAAAATTTGAGATTCGATATTTATCGAGAGTTTTTCTTTGATGAGTTGCTCGATATGTCGCATCGCACTAGAATGCAGTTTTTGGCGGTACTCGATGTTTATCACATGATAATTTTATCCCGTGATAGTGAGCATCACTAGATAAAGTATCGAATCCTTACACCATCCGGAGTGACATTCACTGTAATTTTATTAATCTAAGGCAAAATTATTCTTCAACTTGTTCACTTATTTCATTGATTACGTTCAAAAGTAAACACTATAGCTTCGACGAACCCATATGAAAGATAACTATAACAGTATGCTGAGTGTGAACTGCCATACGGTTAACTACAAAGTTTGCGTAACTTTATTTTCTATGGAATTCCTGAACAGCGCTCCAAGCGGGAAGTTTTAAAAATAGGAATTCCATAGAAAATATAGTTACGCAAACTTCGTAGTAAACAGTGTGGCAGTTTATACTCAGCATACAGATTATACATTTATGTATGTCTCCTTTATTAAGATTATAGACATCTACGTCGTAACATAACGAAACACACACGTGTCCGTTATTGATCACACTGCAGCTTCTGACTCATCCAACTTAGAATAAATTTTGCTAATATTATAGTTCTGGACATTTCAAACGATGTCAATCGAGCGACTCCCGCATAGAAACCTGGGGGGGAGCCTACTTGTTAACACCAAAACCGAAGTTTCTGTTCACAGTACAATACAAATACTTTTCTTCCAGGCAACTTTTGAATGGAAACGTAACTATTGTACAGGTGTACAATAGTTACGTGTCCATCACGAGCCACGTAACTATTGTACAGGCGTACAAGAGTTACGTGTACATCCAAAGGTTGCCTGAAAGAAATCGGTCTTAGCGATAAGGCCTCCCAGTGTGCAACTGTTTTCTCATAGACCATATTTTTTAAATATAGGGAAAGATTTAGATTTAGAGTTTTTTCCTGTATCTGCCTATGGGTGGCATCAAAGCTCCGGTTGATACGATTTTGATTAGGTTTTTCGTATTCGTTAGGTTACTTCGTCGATAGTTTCCTAAAGCCAGGGCCCGTACTCGTAAAAACGAAATCGAACTTTCTGATTATTTTTCGTGCAAACGCTAATCTTATGCAAGCGACATAAGAGTTGGTTTTGCACGAGAACGAAAAAGAAACTTCGATTTTCCTTTTCCGAGTAGGCCCCCAGGTCTTATGCGGTCGGTGCG
Organism: Eupithecia insigniata; assembly: GCA_947859395.1. Lineage (NCBI taxonomy): Eukaryota > Metazoa > Arthropoda > Insecta > Lepidoptera > Geometridae > Eupithecia > Eupithecia insigniata. The sequence continues at coordinate 875,316 of OX402019.1, forward strand.
GCTGTTCAAATGTTAACATGATTTAAATTAGATCATAATGAATTCGTGTCAGGTTATTTGTTTGACGGTTCTGATACAATAAAAAAAATGATACGAATTGAATTGAAGTTAAATAGCAGTAATAGTAATAATCCTACTTATAAAGAAAATCCTCAAAGACTGGTCAGCTGTGCGATTACGCAAAAACCACCCATGCTATAATTAACATAAAAGCCATTTCATAGACTTTGTAATTTACAATTGTAAGGAGGGGACACGTGAATGCATGAAAAAATGTTTTCAGGGCCATGGAAATGGCTTTCAAATGTCAATTATAGGATGGGTGGTTTTTGCGTAATCGCACAGCAGAAAAAACAATAGCGAATTTATCGCTATTGTTGTAGAAAGAGGAAATGGAGGTCTTTGCCCTGCAATGGAATTCTATCGTCCAATCCTTATCAGCACAATTCGTCTACTGCTGAATATGTACCCACAAAGGTGTTTTTTTAATCTAAAGTTTAAGGAATATTTATGGGACAATCTTGGGATCATTCTCTAAATAATATCAACAATAAAGTTAATAATGAGATATTCACCATGATTTGAGTTTTGAGTTCTCCAATAATATAACATTCTCAATACTCAAATCATGGTAAATATCCCGTTATTAACTTTAGTGTTGTAAATAACGACGATAGTTTCAGTTTTTTTTTTAATCTCAAGTATCATAAATAACCTGCCGTGTATTTTTATTGTATGTTCATAAATAAAAAAATACACATACAGTCAGGCAGGGACGAGGGAAATTTTCGGACGTAGTCACAGTAACAAATAAAATGAAGCACTGGATAGTCAGTCTACCCACTGTACGTACGCTACACACTCGCACATTGATATCAATAGTCAGCCCATCGTCCGCCATTACGGCTTTAGACACCAACAGATTTACACAATTGTACAAAATGAAAAATGCCTTCTTGTGTTGTCAAATGTTGCCGAAATCACAGTCGTATCGTCAACAAGAAACACGGGATCACATTTCACAGGTCAATTTCCTAGTTTATCAACTTATCTCTTTGATTTGACGCACTATTATTATCAACAGAAAAATCCCAATAAAATGACAAATCTCGCCAGTGCTGCCAACATGGAGACATAAAAATTTCTCGGTAAGTTGGGAAACAAATTGAATCCTCATATTTATTAACCTTAAATTATTATTGAGGTAGGTAGGTACTTTAAATAGGTATAACTTAATAATTTTGCTTGTCTATATAATGGTGTTCAATGTTTTTTTTCAATAAATAAAATTTAACTTATGTTTTAAAAGAATGTAAATATAACAGCTTTCAGCGCGCCGTAACAGCGGGCCGTGGGGCCGCGGCGTACGAATATCGACCCCTCCAACTCAACCCGTGGATGTCGTAAGAGCCGACTAAGGGAACTTACCAGAGGATGGGCAGCAGCTTCCTTCTGAGTATTTTTAAACACCAATACTGCGATCACCAATCCGCCTGCCAAGCATGGTGATTATGGCAAATCCCCCCCTACATGGGAGACCATCCACTCGGATGGACCGACGACATCGTATATAGCGGTCGCAGGGAGTCGATGGATGGAGGCGGCTCAGGACCGCTATTTCTGGCGTCGTACGGGGGAGGCCTATGTCCAGCAGTGGACGTGTATAGGCTGATGATGATGATGATGATGAACAGCTTTTACTTATAACAAAATACGATTTTATTAATAATTTGAATCGTTTTCTATTTGTGTCAGCTAATCTACATAACGGCTGGACCCATTTTGATAAAACTTTCACTGACGGCGCGTATACATAGAACGTCCGTTTTACGGGATCTTGTATATCGGATCCGTCGCTACTGGAAGTAGGTAACCATTCACACAGCATTTACAGGATCCGTTATATCGGATCCGTTCTATCGGAGGTAATATTGACACAGCATTTACAGGATCCGTTATATCGGATCTGTTTTCGGTGGTGGCGGTGCACGGTGGTACACGTCGGTGCACGGTGGTGCACTTCGTGGCATGGCCGGTGCACAGTAGTGTATGTCGGTGCACGGTGGTGCACGTCGATACACGATGGTGCACGTCGGTGCACGTTGGTGCACGACGGGACACGGCGGTGTACGGCAGTATGGCGATGCATGGTGGTGCACGATGGTGCATCGCAAGCTTTGCGAACCGTGCAGTAGTCAGTTGTGCACCGCCCGTGCTGTGCCCGTGCTGTACACTGGCCGTGCACCACCATGCACTGCAGAGTAACACCATGCACCGACGTGCACTTTTGAGTGCCTGCGACTTCATCTGCTTAGGATTAGTACTTCGAGTAGCTTATTTTCTTCCGCGGGCGTAGCCGCGGTGTGGTCAGCTAGTCACCAATAACTTAGGAATACTGTCATGTATGTGAACTAGCTCATTCAACTACATACATACGCCATCACGACTGTGTCGGGTCGTGTAAAGTGGATGTTGCATATTTTGTAGGTCCAGTATTTTTACGGGATCCGATATACTGTATTCTGTGTATCTTAACTAATCATTAATTTTTTGTTTCAAATTATATTCATAAATAATTTTTAGGACAAGGATCTTAAAAGCATGAAATTAGTGGGTATTTTTTTCTTCAGTTGGCAACTCTCTAAAACACTCACACTAAGTGACAGTCCGCCATTGCTGTGCATCACTTTTGATTCGATAGAATTCCGTCCGAAAATTTTGCTCGTCGATGCAGTCAGGTTTATATTTTTTAAAGACTATTATAAAGGGCCCAAGCTTCTCATAACATATTGAAATAACTATTTGCATGACATGATTCCGTTTGTGCCCACGCGATTAGCAGCCAATTACATCATCACCTCACGTAAGAATGGACTGCAAATTCAATTAATAAATTAATTTTTTTAGGTCACGGGGAGAGCCGTCATTGAATTCACTTAGAACAGGTCAACAGAATCAGCTATTGGAACATAGCCAAGATGCTGTAGTTCCGAACTAATACATCCATATTTTAGAATACAAGATTTTTTGAAACTTTTACGATTTATTATCAACGGTATGCTTTACCGGCATTTAAGATTTATTTTAACAACCTTCAAAAAAGGAGTTATCTATGTTGAGCTGTGTGTGTGTGTGTATTTTAGTTTTTTTCATCAATTATGGACCGATTTTAATTACTCCTTTACTATTGTTTACAGTGTACCCGAGATAGTTCCATAAAAATATTATTACTGATAGTGAAAGAAATTGTTATTTTTTCCCTCAAATCTTCAAAACAGTGTATGTACCTATGTATATATATATTAAGAAAGTCTGTGTATAGTTTTTTTTTTTTCAAAACAATTAAACTTATTTACAACCACATTCGTGCGATTCTTATGATTTGGGCTCGACCCTGATTTCAATTTGACCCATTTAGTGGAATATGCGTGACAAATAGCAATGGGCTCGTCTCACATGAACTGAATTTGGAAAGTTTGGTAGAGATTTCCCCGTCTGAGGTAGAATTTTTCAAAGGAGTCTTTAGCTCACACACGGCCTTTGCGATGGCTTTTCAGTTATCATCAGAAGCAAAACATAAACTAACATCATACTTATCATCGAGTCATCCCGTGATCACGACAGAGTGTAAGCCTGTTGAAACCTCGGGAAAAATAAGTAAATGAACGAGATAAATACCCGTGAATATCACTACGTAGATAGTATAAAACAAAGTCACTTCCCACTGTCTGTCCCTATATACACATGCTTAGATCATTAAAACTACACAACTGATTTTGATGCGGTTTTGTTTAATAAATAGAGTGATTCAAGAGGACGGTTAATATGTATAAAATTATGTATCAGCATTGCACCCGTGCGAAGCCGGGGCGGGTCGCTAGTTTATAATAATGTGTTCTGATCGCGTAAGTCAAATGTTTCTTGCATGCAGCAAATGCCGAGTCTACTCCCTTTGCCTGTAATTGGTCATTTATTTCTGTGTAATTTTTAAGTTTAAAGGCAATAAATTATTATTTATTTATTTAAGTTTCAAAAACTTTGTTTAACATCAAAATTAGGGAAATTCCCAGGAAATATATATTGAACTCTTTAGAATTTATCATCATCAAACTATATTAGTCCACAGGTGGACATAGGCCTCCCCTAATGAGCGCCATAGCGCCCTGTCTTCAGCTTGAAGTCCAGCATCTGCCTGCAGTCTTTTGCAGATCGTCATGCCAATTTGGCCGGTGGGATGACGATCTAGCATATCATCATCATCATCATAATCAGCCCATACACGTCCACTGCTGGACATAGGCCTCCCCCGTACGACGGCTCAAATAGCGGTCCTGAGCCGCCGTCCATCGACTCCCTGCGACCGCTACGATGTCGTCGGTCCATCGAGTGGATGGTCACCCATGTAGAGGGGGATTTGCCATAATCACCACGCTTGGTTAGCATTTATGTGTAACATACATTATTGAAACAAAGTGCGGTAAAGGTGCTTTACCGTATGATGCTCGACTCAAGTGTTGATAATAATTCAATATCTGTACATCGTTTTATCTTTTAATGTAAATAATGAATCACGGATTTAAAGTGGACAAGGGTGAGTAATCGAATAATTTACTTTCATTTATATCTGAGTTCTTTCGCATTTTGTCAAAATTCTGCACTATTTGTTAGCTTCGACTAACAAAATACTGTAGTAACTTTTTATATATAGAGTTCCAACAATCAAAAAGGAATACTGTTTTGTTTGGATAGTCGAAGAAGAAAACCAAGCAAGATGTGGACATGGACTGGCGGCGTGATCAAAAAGGATATAATATACTAGCGGCCCGTCCCGGCTTCGCACGAGTGGACATTAATTTTTTAAACATTTAGCCTATATTATAATATTAATCTGTGATAATGTAGCATTCAAATGGTGAAAGAATTTTTAAAACCGGTCCAGTATTTTTTGAGCCAAATCGTGACATACTTACATACAAATCTTTCCTCTTTATAATATTTGTATAGAATAGACTGCAATCTTTCCGAAAAGCAAAGTGGAAACAGAAGAAGCAAAAGTCAAACCATTATTCATCATTCAGAAATACTTAGGAGATATAGTCAGTAAAATTGGAAAAAAAAAACAAATGAAAAAAAGAAACTAGAGCTTTTTTTTTTCTTTTTTAGGTGAACTAAACGAAATTAGGTGAAAGTTTCGTTGTTAACTTAAAGGTCAAATCATCATCATCATCATATCAGCCCATCCACGTCCACAGCTGGACATAGGCCTTCCCCATATGACTCCACAAATAGCGGTCCTGAGCCGCCTCCATCCATCGACTCCCTGCCGCTACCGCTACGATGTCGTCGGTCCATCGAGCGAACCTTTACTCCCCAGCGGTTATCAGTTCTGCGAGCTCAAAGGTCAGATACAATCTTTGATAAAAACATCAATAAATAAAGAATTTAGAGCAGTCACTGAATTGTACCATTAAGATTCAACCTATAACATAACCGGTTTCGAAGTCGAAAGAAGAATTATAAAAATAACCAATAACATCTCAAATAAACGTGAAGGTCATGTGATAGATTTACTTACTTTCTCCTATAGCAAATTCATAGAATGCTAATATAGTTCAAAATAAATAATGCTGGACAATCCACACAGCATCATCTAGCCCCAAGCTAAGCTGAACTTGTGTTGTGGGTACTAAATAACTGATATATGTACATAATAATAATATATTTCATAGATAGATATTTTTTATTATACATAGAAAATACCCAGAACACCCGAAACAAATATTTGCAGATCGTAGAAACATTTGTCCCAAGGCGGGAATCGAACCCGCGACCTTCTGCGTCGCAGGCGGATCTTCGCCCGCAGCGCCACATCGGTCGTCTAAGCATAGAGCATGACTGATATACATAATACAATATACTATATTTTTAGTATACATAGAAGACATATAGGTATTGTACATGAAGGCGGCTCAGAACCACTATTTATAAACCTATTTACCACTATTAACCGCTATTTGGCGTCGTATGGGGGAGGCCTATGTCCAGCAGTGGACGTAAACGGGCTGATATGATGATAAAAAAGACCCAGAACACCCGGAACAAATATATATAGATCGTACAAACATTTTCTCCTAAGGCGGGAACCGAACCCGCAATCCTACGGCAGGCAGACCTTCGCCTGACGCGCCACATCGGTCGTCGAATTATCTCAATGACCCAAAAAAGTTAATTTTGCATTGTTAAAGGAATCACATAAAAGGCACACATTTATGGAACCACCACCGAACTGCGATCCCCAACCAGCCTGCCCAGCGCCCCACACTGGGCATCCAATTGCCTTATTATGACTGTAAAAGTGTATAATAAAATACCTAGAGATATTTTTGCCCCGCGGATCGTAGAATGGCCGTTTGTAGAATGTATAGAGTATAGACTAATGCTAGACTGTATAGACTAATGCTAGACTGTATAGACTAATGCTAGACTGTATAGACTTCGCACATTTCAATTTCAATAAGCAGTTACTGTATATATATGTATGTATGTATGTAGTTACTAATACACAATCGTGATCGTTGATATTAGAATGAAAAAATATGTATTTAGTAACAATTCCGCGTATCATATGTTATACGCGGAATTGTTACTAAATACATATTTTTTCATTCTAATATTATGCAATGTATTTCCGCAAAGTAACGCCTGAATCTTTTATTTATACCTAGAGATATAAGAGAATTGCCATTTAATACATAACTCCGTATGTGGCTCATAGAGAAATGTTTTTATGAAATTAAAGAATTATTTTAATGTTCAGTAAATTTCTTAGTTATTTAAGTTAAATACTGTACGTTTGTAATTAACGGACAAACTGTTGTTTCCGCCTCATTGTTAAAGATCTCTTTGTACACAGTTTCGACTATAAATAATATTTATCTTTATCATAATGATAAGAGGCAATAAGGCGCTTATCAGTAAAGGCATATGGCCAGCAGTGGACTGATGGTAATATCGATTAATCATGAAGATACTTTAAGGGTACTTAAACGATAAAATGATTCCATCATCAGATATTGCTTTCTTTCTACGTAGAACGTTGACAATGCGCGTCATTTTAAATACAGACGCCATGTTTTTACAAACATCCCTCTTCAATTCATAACAAGCAAGAATCCTACGAAACTTTGCCGTATAAATTACTAGCTGCTGCCCGCGCCTTTGCCTGCGTTTTATCGGGATCGAATAGCTTATATGTTATTCCAGGTTCCAAACTATACCCATACCAAATTTCAGCCTAATCGGTTTAGTAGTTTTTGCGTGAAAGAGTAATAGATATCCATACATATATCCATACAAACTTTGACATTTATACTATTAGAAGGACTAGCTGGAGGAGTTTTTTTCTCTAGATAACGTACCCTATGTCCTTCTGTATACAATTTACCTCCTTGCTAAGGAACAACTTTGCTAAATTTCATTCTACACTTTCAGATGTTTATTCGAGAAAATGGTATTAGCAGACAGACCGAATTACTACTGTTATTTAACGAGATATTTATCATGATTTGAGTTCTGCTCCAACTCGAAAAATAACACCTAACAGGCTAAAGGATTCTTCGTCGCTTCTTTACTTTAGTCTACACACCGAAGCGACCGAAATCAAAATATCACTTTATTTCCATGTCAGTGTTTAATTTTAACAATTTGACCTTTTCTAAGTGTACAAATATTGTATTTACGGAAATAAATAATTTTGACTTTTGACATTCAATTACAAGAGTTCCGGACAAAAAAATTAAATTACTAAATATAGTTAATGTAGCCACTTATTTTATAATAAGCCACTTGGTCATATGTCGTAAATATGCCGTTATAAATGAACATGTTATGATGATACATTCAGAAGTTTTAGACCGTGTTACTGTCGCATTTATTAATATGGATGCGGACTATTGAGATCCCGTAAGTAACGGTATAAAACTAGTCCATATTTGCAGTCTTTAATAAGGATCATCACCAACGACGCAGGTATCGCTGATTAACGTGCCATTCAATTTAAAACAACTCTATGAACGTGTCTCTCTACACGACGTTATCATCGCGTCGATAGTTCGTTCATCGATTGACTCACGAGACATTTTTAAGAGGAAATCCCTAAGCTTTATAACTTACAGTTCAAGCTATAGAAATGTTCATTGCTCATGTAACACATTAACAACAAAAGTCTTCGAGTATTCCACTAAATATTCAGTTATCCCAACAACTATCACAAGAAACATGTACCCCGCATAATGCAGGGCTCTCAAAAACGGCCAGAGTTTATCGCAGAATATCGCTAAAGACAGCAAATGCAAATAACTATGTGGATTCGCGATCCTCCAAAGTCCTGTTGCGAAGAAAAACAACCCCGATCTGAACATAGCTTCACGTAGACCGATATCGTAATCAGCGTTGTTCTCTAAAACCTCTTGATAGATATCGATGTATCTATTCCAAGCTAGAGACGATAACACCATTTGCCCAGAAAACAAACCTATCACTTGAATTATCCTTTGATAAGTCACTTTTGTTTTGTAAGAGATCCCTACTTCTGCTGTGTGGTCTTTCTCTATGTCCTCGCTAGAGTTTATCTCTTTTAATTGGTGGTAAGGAAGCGTGCTCACTGGTGTATCTTTGTAACCTCGTCTGGGCGGATTGTTTTTAAGATACCACATTAAACCCAAGACCATGGCGACTACGCCTATTAAATCACAGATCCCGTCAACGAAATAACCGAGAGTTCCGACCTCGGACCTCTCACCTTTTATATTCTTTCTTTTTCTAGCAACGTGCCCGTCAAGGTCGTCTAAAAACATTCTTAGTTGGAAAAGCACTACTCCAAAACGTCTCACAGCGAGATTCTGATCGGTTAACAGCTTTGCGCCCACGAAGGCGATAAAGACATGGAAGAATGAAATCATATTAGGTGTTATTATGAGCCATTGGTCTGATATACCTAGCCCTTGATCAACTAATGAACATAAAGGACCGTAAATATAGTGATTTACGTGATCTACCATCAGAGCTTTCACAGTAGGATGGCATAATGGATTTATACTACACGGAACCCAAGTTACATCTTCATAGCTGACCTTATTCGAGTTTGTAGATATCTCAGTTACATTGCTTACATCTATATAATCGAATATATCTAATTTATAGTTCTGTATTCTTAAGAATAGAAATGTGTCCATACACGCACAGTATATAACTAAGACTAGGAGAAGACAAGTCAGGATTTTGCTTGCTTGCGATGCCGGCCACATCATTTTGAAGGTCAATATCCCCCGTTTTGTTATCCAACGAAAACAGCTTACTGGAAACAGCTGATCAACTGCACAGATGTTTTACGCGTAGGAATAACAGAGCACAAATGTTATTTTCGATCACGTAACCACATTTCCATTCAAAAAGTGGAACATCAACCAAAATAGCTTAGCACACTTCACTTTACATAAAAATGCATCTCTTCTGTGAATTCAAAACGCATGTTTCTTGTAACACGATCAAAACACTGCTCCAATCGATGGGCGGATATTTATACACAGAATATAACACTGAGTACAACAATACTGGTGTACAGCGACAATACACGTTATCGGACTGCAGAACTGTTTTTTTAGTTTTGCACTTGTGAATGTTAAATGTAAATATTGTTTTAGAGAGGACGCGAGCGCTTCGCACGGCTGCGCCCTGTCGTCTGACGGAGGTCTACGGATTTGCCGGAAGGACGTGGAAAGGGTGCTTCATCACATTGGAGTTGTTATAGGAAACCCCGACGCGTCGTCACGGCGCCGCCGAGTTTTTGTAACATTTTGATTGTTATTACACATCTTCAGTTATCTAGATACGTTTCTATGTTAGTTAGTTGGTTTTCTATCTTGTTTTTAGATTTTCCTATGATCCATGTAGATTACTTTTCTTTATTTTTGGTGAATGCTTCCAAAAAAGAAACAATAAAGATATATAGAATAGGTGCCACTTGGTCACTGTATATATGTACATATGTATGTATGACAATACAATAGGTTAATTTTGTCTGAATAATTGTGGTTTTCCTAACAATTTTCAGTTTTATACGAATTTGTAAGCTGTCTAGGTCTATTTTCTTGACCGAACTAATATTTCCATACCTTCGAATACCCACACGCAACTTTGATTAGGTACATACCTATTAAGTATATCTCAAGTCGTGATTTTTTGACAGTTTTTAATGAAAGAAGCAAATAAATGTATATAGTACCGTACCTACATAACACATGACATAACCTGGCACATTACAAATAGTGGGAAAGTACAATACACATAATATAGGTATATACATGAAGAAAATAGATAGGAACAGTGTTGCAGCATAAGGTGCCAAAAAGTCCCAGTTAATGAAACTTTAATTCATTTATTAACACTATCCCGTAATAAATGCATAAAACGCAAAGGAACCAAAAAAAAAACAAATATTAATGCTTAGAATTATTTCATTACTAGCTGCTGCCCGCGTCTTTGCCCGCGTTTTATCGGGATAAAAAATAGCCTATATGTTATAACAGTTTGTTCCTCTTTCACGCAAAAAATACTGAACTGATAGGGCTGAAATTTGGTATGGGTATAGTTTGGGACCTGGAATAACACATAGGCTATTTTTTCCGATAAAGCGAGAGCGAAGGCGCGTGCAACAGCTAATAGCGAAATAATAGTCAATACTAGTCCACAACTGACGAAATCAACGAATATACATAAAAACAAACATACAACCGAACATAGAACCACCTTCTTTTTATCTTTAAAAATATCGTAAGATTGTTCATTCCTCAACTTGAATATTCAATTTTCTTTCATTGTTTTGGACGTAAATCAAGTCTCGATGTAATAAATACGATACGAGATTTTATAGCTATACTAGTTTCTGCATGCGGCTTTTCACGCTTTATTTCTACGTCAACGTTAAGTTTATTTTATTTCTTATCTCACTTTATTTTATTTGCCAAAATAAACATATAAAAGAACCAAAGTAACCGACACAGCTCTCAAAATTAGCAGACTGAAGTGGCGATGGGAAGGCCATATAGCTCGTAGAACCGATAACCGTTATCGAGTAAAGGTTCTCGAGTAGCGACCGCCATTCAAAGCGAAACGGAGTGTGGGAAGACCTCCCACGCGATGGACCGACGACATTATAGCGGTCGCAGGGAGTCGTTGGATGGAGACGGCTCAGGACCGCTATTCGTAGCGTCGTTGTTTAGGGTAGGTCTATCTTCAGCAGTGGACTTATACGGGCTGATGATGAATCAGAATCAATAACTTTATTTCTTTAGGCTTACAAAATAAGCACTTAGACAAGTCAAATTGTATACAATATCATAGTTATTATTATCAAATAAGAAATAAGGTGTTATTGATATTCTCTTCACTTCAATTTTTTGTCCACTAGTGGAAGAAGTGAAAAAGAAACCACTAGCACATTATAATATCACTTATGTGTCTAATACATGTTTATTTTGCCTATCTAAATATAAATTTAATGCAACACTTTTTCAAAAAGGTATCTCTATTTTTGTGCGTATACATAAGATTTTCATAGATGTATTGCGATATTACTGTCAAAATATTTATTTCTTTAAATAATTCTCTCAAAGAGTCGCGTGACTTTAATTTGTAAATTGCGCGTACCGCTCTTTTCTGGAGAACAAAGATAGTCTGGATGTCAGCTGCCTGTCCCCAAAGCAAAATACCATAAGACATAATACTATGAAAGTAACTGAAATAAACTAACCTAGCTGTATCTTCATCGGTAATATATCTAATTGTTCGAACTGCATAGGCTGCTGAACTAAGTCTGCCTGCGAGAGCATCAATTTGCGGTTTCCATTGAAGAGTGGAATCAATATGTAACCCTAAGAAAACAGTAGTCTACAAAGTCAACAATCTCATTCTTTAGCATTATCTTCGTTGGAAATTCTCTTACATTAGGTAACATGAATTTAATGCATTTGGTTTTTTTAGCATTGAGCAAGAGGTTATTGGCGGTGAACCAATCTAGTACTTGTGAAAGCGCATCATTTACATCATACAGATGATAATAGGACATTAATTTAAGTACTAACCTGAGGCACCTGAGTGGACTTCCCGCAGCCTGTCTCCCCGAGCAGCACAAGTGTCTGGTGCCGCTCCAACAGATACAACACATGATTCCTATACTGGAACACGGGCAGCCGCTGTCTCTGGGCCTCCATCGGGAGGTGGTGGTACCTGTACATTAATTTATTTAAGTACTTACAACGGAAGGTAGGTGGAAGAACTCTATTTATGCAATTGGACTTAAATTGGTCAGTATATAAATAAATAAATAAATAAAAATCGTTTATTTCAGGCACATACTCAATACAAAATTAAGGACCCATATCAATGAACTAAAATACACAAAAAAATTCAACAATACACAAACTAAAATTTAAAACACAATATTTAAAGTAAGTCCGTGCCCAGCGCATAACGCTACCGGGCCGTCATTTCTTATTGCCGCCCAAGTGGACGGATATCCAATGCTTGAAAATTGGGTTATTGTAGACCGTGTCGGAGATAGCTGTCAGTATGCTGTTACGAGAGCGATTCAGTATACTCCAGAAACGACGCCACTCGAGATCGAGTGATGGCAAAGAAGTCTGGAACTCCTGCCTCGGAAAACATGATCGACGCGCTGCAGTACCTGAGTTCGGTATGCGAGTTATGTGTGGTTATACTAAACCCATTCACTGCCACCCTCAACTTGTGTGATATCACCCAGGTGCCGGTTGTTTTATTTGTTACTAGCTGCTGCCCGCGCCTTCGCCCGCGCTTTACCAGAATAAAAATAGCCTATATGTTATTCCAGGTCCAATATTAGAATGAAGAAATATTTAGTAACAATTCCGCGTATAACCTTCTCTGATAGTATTCATCAAAGTAAGTTGTCTACTAGTTTCGTCTCTCCACGAGACATCTTCAGGACACCACAATACTCGACCTTGACATTGAGATTGGTAAGCACAGCAACACCGACAGAGTGCCGCCAGTGATGTTGCCTCTCCGAGCTCCGCGCGCCAAGTGAACTTGGCGCGCGGAGCTCGGAGAGGCAACATCACTGGCGGCACTCTGTCGGTGTTGCTGTGCTTACCAATCTCAATGTCAAGGTCGAGTATTGTGGTGTCCTGAAGATGTCTCGTGGAGAGACGAAACTAGTAGACAACTTACTTTGATGAATACTATCAGAGAAGGTTATACGCGGAATTGTTACTAAATATTTCTTCATTCTAATATTGTGCAATGGATTTCCGCAAAGTAACGCCTGAATCTATTATTTATGTTATTCCAGGTCCCAAACTATACCCATACCAAATTTCAGCGTAATCGGTTCAGTAGTTTTTGCGTGAACGAGTAACAAATATCCATACATCCATCCATACAAACTTTGATTTTTATAATATTAGTACGATGCAGATTCAACTCAAATGCGTTGCAGGCACATGAGCGAAGTTTCACAGAACTCGAACCTTGCGTTGGTGGCAGGGAATGTGTTAGAGCGGTTGTATGCCTCAAAATAGCGCCGCTGCTTTTTCTTTCTTATAAGTAATTACGTTAATCAAAGGTAATTAATAAAAATCCATTATACAGTGTACTGTATGCCCAAATAGGATAGGTATGCACATCTGTACGTATGCATTGGTCAGTAATAAACCTACCATAGTCTCACACAGTCGTTTCACTCAAGCCTCCTAACACCGAACCCTACATGGCGACCCTGCCATATAAGGTATCGAGCGGAGGAGAGATCGCGTTACGAAGATGTAATACTAATAACTAAGTGACTTAATAATTGGAAGTTATAAAAATGTGTCGCTCTAAAATCGAAAAGGATGAGGTTTTTATCACTCAAAATGCCTCCGGTGGATCAAACAGCACGGATTACCATCTATCCAACATAAGCATGGTGATGTACATTATGTGCACGATTTTGGCGATTGCTGGTATTTATGGACTGTACCTGCTCTACAAGAAATGTCACCACGATTGGATAAGAAGCGAATTTACTACACAGAATTTGAGGCGGTCTTTTCGTCGCTCGGCGCCGAGAGCCTTAGAGGAGCCCTGCGGAGCCTGCAGCTGTCGAGACAAGTAGCTGATCGCCGATCGATCAGCATGGTGTTACGTGAAGTAAATTAAATAAAGTGTTTAAAGGAAATTATAAATTCATCAAAATAACAAAAGTGTACCTAAAAGTGAATCAATCCGAATATGTGCTTCTATTTTTTTACGTACGTGGACTTTTACCATTTATATTGAAGTCGGAGTGAAGCAATGAACTGTAAGGAGATATTTTGAAGGAACATTATAGAGAAGAGAACAGTTACTAGGAAGAGTATCGTAATTAAGTGAACTATGGTTTCGTTCGGTGAACATTATGGTGAATAGTTTAGTGATATTTTGAGGACACATCTCATGTAAACCTATGAGATATGGTAATGTACCTTATATTTTTATTATAAAAATTAAAGTAATACAGTGATGATAAATGGCATGCGAAATTAAGACCATTTATGATAGGCTTAAAAATTTAAAAGATAATTTAATAAAATAAAATTACAGTAACAGAACAGAAAAGGTTTTGAATAAGAAATTAAATGAAGCAGTAGAGTTAAGAAAGCAGTTTGATACATGTATTGTTATTTTAACAGAACAGATAGATAAAAAACAAATAGTAGGAAGTGTATTAGAGGATATTCAGTCATATTGCGATTCGTTTGAAAAACTATATAAAGATATCGAGGAATTTTGTGCCAAAAATTATTCACAAGGTAGTGAGGATAGTAACCAAAACACCAATATGGAGTCTTTTGAATTTAGAACAGCGACTTCGCTGTTGCCAATGATGACAGGTAATGAGAACGTCACCAAAAGTCTCATCGATGCTATTGAGTTGTACGATTCTGCGTTGAAACCAGAAGGTAAGTCTTTGCTCATAAATTTTGTGTTGAGAACAAGGTTGAATGAAAGTGCTAAGTTGAGGTTGTCTAAATCTTATAAAACATGCGAGGAATTAGTGAATGATATGCGTTTTCATTTACTGACTCAAAAGTCAAGTACCGCGATTCATAACGAAATTATGCAAATTCGACAGAAATACATGACCATGGAACAGTATGGAGCCAAATTAGAGAAGTTGTTTGTAGATTTGACAATTTCGCAGTCAACTGACCAGGAAGCGTACAAAATACTACGTCCTATCAATGAGAAGATAGCCATAAAAAGTTTCACTAATGGTTTGCGGGATAAACAGCTGAGCACGATTTTATTAGCTAGGAATTACTCCACCCTAAAGGACACAATTCGAGCAGCGAAGGATGAGGAGCCTTCGTGTAGCCGACAGAGTACGGAATCATCCTTGTACTTTGGACAGCGTGGACGAGCTTATAACCACAGATATTCAGGTAATAGGGGTAGATATAATAACTACCGAGGTAATTATTCACAGCGAGGAGGATACGGAAGTATGCAGACGCAACCGCAAGGACAAAACCGTGGAGGTCAGAATCGAGGTTCGGGTAACCAACAGCCCAGGGGTTACTTTAGTTATAGGCCAAATAGTTCTCGAGGTTATTACAGAGGTAACCGGTCGACAAGTAATAACAATATGCATTACATGCACAACAATCAAAATAACAACACGGAACAAAGTCAGACGAACCAAAATTCAGTGAACACCAATCACAATTCGGAAAACTCAAAAGATGAACTCATGCAGTTTTTTCGATAATAACTTTATATTTGCATGTAATAACAGTAGCTCAGTAGATTTTTTTATTCAAAATTCAAAACATAGTTTTCTAGTAGATTCCGGAGCATCTTTATCTGCGGTGAAATATGAAACAGCCCAACTGTGGAACATTCCGATCCACTCAGAATGCATTCCCATAAAAGGCATAGGGGGTAAAGTACAAACAATTGGATATGTCTATGTTACACTCAACATAAATGGTTAGTTGGTTAAAACTTACCTTGTATGCAACATGGAATTTTAGGTAGAGATTTTATGAAAAGATATAAAGCAATTTTAGATTTTGAAAATAATACTATTTCAATTAGTAATGATAACGATTGCATAACTTTATCCATGAATAAAAGTTCGTCATTTAATGATATTTATTTGACAATTCCACCAAGATGCGAAAAATTATTTGTTATAGACAGTAGAACCAGTGAGGAATGTGTAGTATTACCATGCGAAGTGAGTAAGGGAGTTTTCATTGCAGGAAGTATTTGCAAACCGAAGAATGGAAAAATTGTCATGCAAGTAATGAATACACGAGAGTCAGAAGTAAATCTTTCTTATTTTAGACCGGAAATTCATAGTTTAAATGATTATGAGATATGTAATTTTGAAAAAGGCGCATGTGTTGATGGAGAAAGGGTGCGTACGATGTTTTCTCACTTAGATTTGAAACATTTAAACAACGAAGAACGAACATCTATAGAGAGTATATGTGCGAAGTTTTCAGATGTTTTTCACTTACCAAATGATAAACTTACTACCACCAATTTATACGACCAAACGATACAATTAAAACCAAATGTAGACCCATCATACGTAAAACAATATAGGTTACCTTATTCACAACGAAACGAGGTAAAAAATCAAGTTAAGAAAATGCTTTCCAATGGCATTATTGAACCAGCTAAAAGCGAGTGGTCTAGCCCAGTACTACTGGTACCTAAAAAGACAAACAATGAGATAAAGCAATGGAGATTAGTTATCGATTTTCGAAAATTAAATGACAGAATTTTAGATGATAAATTCCCTCTTCCAAACATAACAGATATTCTAGATTCATTGTCAGGCGCTATGTATTTTTCACAGTTAGATTTATCACAAGCTTATTTTCAAAGTAATTTGAACCCAGAAAGTAGAAAGTACACAGCTTTTACAACAAATTCGGGACAATACCAAATGACACGTCTCCCGATGGGGTTGAAGATCAGCCCAAGTGCTTTTTCTAGATTAATGACAGTAGCCATGTCAGGCCTAACATATGAAAAACTATTTATTTATTTAGATAACATAATTTGTTTTGGCAGAAATTTAGATTCTCATAATAAAAATTTAATTGATATTTTGACTAGATTGAGGAAAGTTAACTTAAAATTAAACCCGGACAAGTGTGATTTTCTAAGAAAGGAAATGCAATTTTTAGGTCACGTTATAACAACTGAAGGCATCAAGCCGGATTCAGAAAAAATTGAGGTTGTAAAGAATTACCCAGTTCCAAAAAATGCGGATGAAACAAGAAGATTTGTCGCATTTACTAATTTTTACAGAAAGTTTATACCTAAATTCGCAGAAATATCTTTACCATTAAATAAATTAGGTCGGAAAAATATCAAGTTTGAATGGACGCAAGAATGCCAAGAATCTTTTTCTTCATTGAAAAATGCATTAATTTCACCACCAATATTAGAATACCCAAATTTTGAGCAGAATAATACATTTGTTTTACAAACGGATGCATCGGGTTATGCGATAGGTTCTGTTTTATCAAATAGTAACAACATGCCAGTAGCCTATGCCAGTCGGACGCTTAATAAAGCTGAAATTCGATATCCGACAATAGAAAAAGAGCTGTTAGCAATAGTATGGTCCGTGAAATACTTTAGACATCATCTTTATGGACGAAAATTCATTATTAGAACAGACCATAAACCATTAGTTTATCTATTTAATATGACAAATCCTTCTAGCCGTTTAACAAAATTTAGACTTTTATTAGAAGAGTACGATTACATTATAGAGTATGTGAAAGGAGCGGATAATGCGGCCGATGCGTTATCACGTATTAAGATATCAAGTGACGAGTTGAAAGAGATGTATGAACATAGTATGGGTGTGTTGACAAGAGCGCAGCGCAAACGAATGCACGAACAGTCAGAGAGTAATAAAAATGACTATAGTAAATCAAAGGTTGATAGAGTAACCATTAACGACAGGCCTGATCACCCTAAAGTTGTGGGTCGTCGTCAAGTTTATTTGCCTTTTGTGAGAAAAAGTTAGTAATTTACGTAAATCCTTCATTTCGATCATATTGTGCACGAGATGCCTATGTGAGAAAGTTGGAAAGTATGTGTAGAAAATTAAATATAGAATGTTTGTATATTATTAAATATAATAACAACAAAAATATAATAAAAGAATTAACTCAAATAATAAATGAATTATTAGACTGGACCGGTCCGAGATTATGTGTTTTAAATGATGTTTTAAGAATATACGATGAAGACACAAAACGTGTAATTTTGAATGATTTTCATATTTTACCAACGAGTGGACATTGTGGAATTAGGCGTATGGTAAATAATATTAAACGACGTTTTTACTGGCCAAGTTTAGAAAGAGACGTTAACGAATTTGTAGGTCGTTGTGCCAAGTGTTTACATCAAAAACACTTTACACCAATCAAAGAGCCGATGATAATAACTGATACAGGAGTGTCATCTTTCGATAGGATATACTTAGATATAGTTGGGCCCTTAGTTAAGGATAGTGATAATTATTCGTATATACTCACATTACAGTGTGACCTTAGTAAGTATGTTGAGGCTTATCCTCTTAGGAATAAGGATACTATTTCAGTAATTAGTGCTTTAGTAAATAACTTTATATTACGGTATGGTATTCCAAAACAAATAATATCAGACAGAGGTACGGAGTTTGTTTCGAAAGTTATGAAAGAAGTGTGTGAAATTCTACGAATAAAGCAGACAACATCTACAGCTTATCATCATCAGTCTATTGGTAGTCTGGAGAATAGTCATAAAAATTTAATGCAATATCTTCGTATTCAAACTGAAAATGAACCGCAAAATTGGAGTGTGTGGTTGCCTTATTGGTGTTTTAGTTATAATACAACAGTACATTCAGTAACAAAATACACACCTTTTGAACTCATTTTTGGTAAACTTTGTAATATACCTAGTAATTTAACTTCTATTGTAGATCCATTATATAATGAATATGATTATCCAAAACAACTTAAATATTGCTTACAAAAATCGCAACATGATGCAAGACAAAATTTAATCGAAAGCAAACATGTAAGAAAAGTTAGGTATGATTGTTATACTAATCCAATTACTTATAAGGTAGGAGACATGATACTACTGAGAAACGAACAAAGTGTAAACAAATTTGATTCTCTCTATGTAGGACCTTTTCGTGTAATAGAAGATTGTGAACCTAATATAAAAATTGATTATAAAGGTAAAGAAAAGTTAGTACATAAAAATAGAACAAAGCCATATATAAAAAGTAGTTAAGTATGTGTTAAATTTATTTAAGATAGAAGTAACCATTTTAGTATATAAATTGAATTATGTAATTAGGTTAAGCATAAAAAATAATTATAGGATATAATTTTTTTTATTTGTTTTCCGATGGGCGTGTACTGTATGCCCAAATAGGATAGGTATGCACATCTGTACGTATTGATTGTTCAGTAATAAACCTACCATAGTCTCACACAGTCGTTTCACTCAAGCCTCCTAACACCGAACCCTACAACAGTTTATGAAAAGTACCTATTGTAAGCTTTTTTTAATGCTCATAAAATAGTTGCTTTCCCCATATATACCTACCTATATGCATAAACCCAGTTTCTATCACGGAAACAAGGCGCAAAGACGCGGATGATGTACTTAATACTGAAATAATAATAATAAATAATGCTGGAAAATCCACACAGTATCATCCAGCCCCAGGCTAAGCAGAGCTTGTATTATGGGTACTAGATGACTGATATACATAATACAATACAAACATAGATTGTCATTTTTTATTAAACATAGAGGTAGAAAATACCCAGAACACCAGGAACAAATATCTGCTGCAGATTATACAAATATTTGTCTCAAAGCGGGAATCGTAACCGCAACCTCCTGCGTCGCAGGTGGCCCTTCGCCGCGCCACCTTGTTATATACTATATAATAATACCTGCCTATGAATATTTTATAGGAGGAAAGTAAAGCAGTTGACAGTGCTGAGGAGGTGACATATGTAACTTACCGATTGTATGTGAAGCTGGTTCTGGAATCATTGTCTGAGGAGAGGGATGCATCCGTGTTCGGGTTTATGAGAGTCTCGATGGTGCCGTCTTTGTTCCTCGACGGATAGAGAGGATCGTCACCTGGAAGTTAAATAGAATAGAAAAAACAATTATTTGGACACAGGTACAGTCAGCGTCCAATTGATATGAGCGTCTAGAGTAGTCAAAATGATCTGAAAAACATAAAAGCAATTTGATATATGCAATTCGAATCATCATATTGTTGTAAGCACCCAATGTGTTCAAAATGTCTTACTACTCATTGTTTCATATTTATATGAGCAGTCAGAGTGTTGTAAACTATCTTAGCAAACAAAAGTTTGAGAATGTTAAAATTTGAATTCGAAAATGATCGAGAGAACAATTCAATATGAATGAAAGCTTTCAAAACCAAGAATTGTTTTGAGCTTCTGCCTATGTGGTCAAATATTTTCCACCAATATTTCCTTGAGTTTTGTAACCCCTTTGTATACAAAAAATTATCCAGGTTTTTCAATCAGAGATACTAAGTAGAATTTAAAATGTTTACCTACCATAGATACAGTCTTACAGACATACAGATTTTTTTATGGTTTAAGTTAGGTAGCTACAATATTATAAAAGTAACTAGTTATAAAAGTAATGACAATGTAAAATACAAATGAAAAAAAAAATTTGTTTGAGATAGGAATATCTAGGTATTATATAAGTGGTTACTAGAGGCGAACATAAAATAACCAGTTAAAAAAATTATGAACAAATCACATAGCATAATTATGTCCCATGTAAACGGGAACTATAAACTGATGTTCATATACTTACATAGAAAACACTCGGAACAAATGTCTGCAAATCGAACTCACAACTTCTTGCGCCGAAGGCGAACCTTCGCGCGCCCCGCCACAGGGGTCGCAAAATAAAGCGAGCGAGACCACGGGCACGACGCAGGAGATAGATACTAGTAGTTTTTTTATAAATATAGGCTGGTAAGTTATTTGTTTTGACCGTGAATTCTAGAATGCTTTCAACCTACTTTCAACATAAACTTTCTGGATGTAAATACAAACATAACCTTAAATATTTTTGCCGGCGGCACTTACCAGGTTTTATAAATCTGGGCCTTTGGTTCGCCATAGTATTTTTGTTTATTGTTGTATTTTGTCTTACAAGTAGAAAACACTATATCATAAACCAATAGTCTTTTTCACACAAAAATATAACTTGCAAAAGAAAACAACAAACAACACAGCAAGCAAATATTTTTTTTGTAAAAACCAAAGAGAATACAATACTGACGAGTAAAATCATGACATGAGTGACAAGTGACTGCCGACTGACTTGACTTGACTATCGTAGTTGAATGACTTTCACAACTAAAATTTACGTAGAGGTGTTTTTTCAGCCATAATAAAAAAAAAACTGTCTGCTACTCCGGGGAGTGACACTGGGACGTCACTGTCCGTCCCAAGGTCCTATCCGTCCAGTTACCACTTTATTTCAACAAAACGTAGATGTTGGAAAACATAAAAAATATCAATCGTCAATTTATGTTTGTTAGGTACATCAGTAAACGCGAGAAAATGTTATTAATAATTGATAAACACAAAACCACATCGTTTCATCAAATTTATACAGGTAAGTACCTAATGAATCTAATACAAGGTGTTCGGGGAGTTACGATTTTACGCTACTGGTAACACCAGGAAACCAGCGTTGCCGGTACGGACCATTTTGGTCCGTTTCGGACTTTTTTCTGCCTCTGCGGACCTTTTGCGGGCCATGAGTATTTGCGGACCTTTTCGAACCAAAACGCCTAACCAATGGGCCTCAGTATATCCCAGAGCATACCTTAAGATTTGGAAAAACATCACTCAGTACATTTACTTATGAAAAAGGCCAGGAAACATGGCCCAATACGCTAGAGTATGTCCAGTAGGACAAATCAAGGACCACAATTTTTTTAAGGAAGTTACTTTTTCGGTTCGTCGGTCCCTTCATCTTTTTGCGGTGAATGAATGGAATGGTAGACTATGAGATTTTGCTAATTCACGTTTCACTTACGTTTGAAATTTGAATGAATTTTATGAGTACTAGCTAGAAAGGAACATACTATAGATGTACTAGTACTAAACGCAATACTGACTAAAGGCATACATACGTGTTTGAATGTCATTGCGTGATGTAGGGAGATAATACAGGATGTTAGTCAAATTAGTGCACAATACCGCTGGAGGTTACTGACATGCTGCTACAGATTAACTTTCAATAAACAAAGTAAGCCGCAAACGATTTTTTAATTTAGCCGATTTTTAATTTGTCTCAATTAACGCCTTAAAAGAAAAGATAAAGATTATTTATTGTTGAAACTGTGTATGTGTATTGTTATACTACGTACTTAGCCATCCCAAAATAGGGCGACCGTTCTTTCATACCTGGCGGTCATTGTCGCCGCACTGGCCCCGCCCCCATGCGAAAGTGACAGAGCTATACGAGATCACGAAACAGACTGACAATGAGTTCATTCCGCGCGAGTAGACCGCGCCGCACGGTTAACACCCTCCATAACGTAAGCCAATCATCTGTTTGGAGGGACTGTAGTATAACGTAATACAGAACTTGTAAAATAAGGGTTTGAATAATTTTGGGTAGGTATAATATTGACCTTGGACCCCGTTTGCTAATTTTATATTATATTGTGGTACCAACAGAATATCCCCCCGCGATATTGTGCACTAATTTGACTAACACCTTATATAGGTAAGTGGATAGATCCAGTTTATATAGAATATCATTCGATAGATCGTAGTGTTTTATTTATTAATGTTTTCAGCATTTATAAAACCAGTTATAACAGCATAAGCACATACGAACCAACCTCAATTTACCTTCATACATTATACTGGGTTACATATTTATAATAATAGAGGGTGACTTTTTGCATCAAAAACTTGCTGCAAGTTTTGTGAAATGTCAGTTTAAGGTCAAACTTTTTGAAACCGTTTTTAAGAGTAAGAGTAGGTAGGTAGTATGTGTTTGAAGGTAGGTAGGGGGTTCGGGGATTATCAATTATAATTGAAACCCTCAAATACCTAAATTTTTGAAATTGAGGTAGGTACCTTATTGTCTCTCGAAAGTTTATGTCGGACATTTTGCTAAGTATTTATCATACATACTTAGCTTTAAGTGTCCGAGTTTACTACCTTTCTATTTAACTAAGTAGGTACCTACCTTACCTAGTACAACTTACAGTACAACGTACAGTGCTTACGTACAACGTACAGTTATTACGTACAATGTAAAAATATTTGCCCAATCGTGTACCAACGTGCACCACCGTCCACCGCCACCACCGAAAACGGATCCGATATAACGGATCCTGTAAATGCTGTGTGAATATTACCTCCGATAAAACGGATCCGATATAACGGATACTGTATAATATTACCTCCGATAAAACGGATCCGATATAACGGATCCTGTAAATGCTGTGTGAATGGTTACCTACTTCCAGTAGCGACGGATCCGATATACAGGATCCCTTAAACGTGACGTTCTATGTATACGCGCCGTCAGTGAAAGTTTTATCAAAATGGGTCCAGCCGTTATGTAGATTAGCTCACACAAATAGAAAACGATTCAAATTATTAATATAATTGTATTTTGTTATAAGTAAAAGCTGTTATATTTACATTATTTTAAAACATAAGTTAAATTTTATTTATTAAAAAAAAACACGGAACACCATTACTTAGACAACCAAAATTATTAAGTTATACCTATTTAAAGTACCTACCTACCTCAATAATAATTTAAGGTTAATAAATATGAGGATTCAATTTGTTTCCCAACTTACCGGGAAATTTTTATGTCTCCATGTTGGCAGCACTGGCGAGATTTGTCATTTTATTGTGATTTTTCTGTTGATAATAATAGTGCGTCAAATCGAAGTTGATAAACTAGGAAATTGACCTGTGAAATGTGATCCCGTGTTTCTTGGTGACGAGACGACTGCGATTTCGGCAACATTTGACAACACAAGAAGGCATTTTTCATTTTGTACAATGATGTAAATCTGTTGGTGTCTAAAGCCGTAATGGCGGACGATGGGCTGACTATTGATATCAATGTGCGAGTGTGTAGCGTACGTACAGTGGGTAGACTGACTATCGAGTGCTTCATTTTATTTGTTACTGCGACTACGTCCGAGAATTTCTCTCGTCCCTGCCTTCAGGGACTATAAATATTAACACTTTGGTGGTCCAAGACGAAGATGCCAGTATAGTTCCTACCTACGATCTACGTTAGTATAATTGTTATACCTACAGGCAGGGACGAGGGAAATCGTCGATGCCTACAGGGTTGCTTTTTGAGATGGGAGTGGATGGCTCAATAAGATACCATGAGAGTAGACGTGCGAGCCGACCCTAAATTTGCCGGCGGCGGCGCGTTTAAGTTTAATAATAAGTATTTAAAATTAACTAGCAGTTAGCCCCTAACAATAACGTCGTGACCGTGTTAATTTCATTTGTCTGTCTCGAGTGATTCCGGAATTATGACGGTTTGAAATTCCGAGATGTAGCTCCGTAATAGCGCAAAATGTTTAAAAAATAGAAGTCTTACCGTTCCAGAGGTTAGCTAAGTTTGTTGTAGAATGCGGTGTACTAATTCGTAGTTCAAAACAAAACAAATAACAGCTCTATCTAGCCTACAAAGTGCTCTCGTTTGGTAGATATTCGTAGGTAGGATAACTTCGGAGGTCCTAAAATAAATGAACTAAAATGTACTATTTCAGTACATATTAAAACGTGGATTATTTAAAAAACTATACTCGCTAAAAAAACTATATATTTTGAAATGTACTCAAGTATGCCTTTTATAAGACACCAAATTTGATTTATTTCATTGATTTTATCCCCCGTCGGACTCTTAAAAACCCCCTGACGGATTTCGCCTCACTAAGGTACCAGCATATTTCACATGTCTCATCTATACTTTCAAATTTCTACAAAATTTACAAATTTCACGCAAATCGGAACAACGGCTGAACAATTATGCTTGTAGTGACTATTTCACCATACAGCCGAATCACTCAAGCTGCCACTGAGAACTTCGTTCGCTTCGCTTACTCCGTTCAA
This sequence comes from Eupithecia insigniata, assembly GCA_947859395.1. NCBI lineage: Eukaryota > Metazoa > Arthropoda > Insecta > Lepidoptera > Geometridae > Eupithecia > Eupithecia insigniata. Next base: position 900,593 of record OX402019.1, read on the forward strand.
TTATATTCGTTGGCTTTCTGTCTATGAAGATGTAAATATTTTCAAGTAGCAGTAACCTATTGGTTTTGTAGGTGGGCATTATAAAATTATAATCCTTATTTTGATTAGGCTATAAATAAAACATTTCTGTAAACCAAGGGTTCGTAACGATATATAAATCTAATGCTGTGTAACTTGGTGGTAAACTAGGCCACCGTGAGCCCGCTGCGTGCCCGCGGCGTCGTCACGGCGTGTTCGCTAAGCAATCTCCTTGCTTTGAAATCGCTTGCAAATTGCGAATATGATAAGGCTCTTATATCTTGATCTCACCAATTTGAGACAGGCTTACGTACAAACCGGAACTTTTTACGGTTTAAGTTAGCTTTAATATTATATAAGAAGTAATTAATGCCTAACATAAATAAATGAAAAAATAAATATTAAGAAGAAAAACCTATCACAAAATATCAGAGAGTGAGTAAGGTACCCACCTTACTCACTCTCTGATATTTTGTGATATGGGTGACCTAAAATGGCAGTCAGACTCTCAGAATAACAGCATAACGAATAAAGAGGACTCGATTAACTCTGAACCATAGCTAACATGATGAAGCGATAGACTTTGTTATTGGTGAGCGGAGCAAACGGCGAAAAAATCTGAAATTGAAAAGGACTGGATCACAAAAATTACTTTCGGGCTGGATTTAATACAATGAATACGTCGGTATTTATCAGTAATAACAGCACTATCAGTATATCAGTAATAACAGCGAATGTAGCGAGTGCAACTTTTTTATCGCAGTCGTAGACCATCCTCTGCTACGCCGTCGCCGCCCCGTATGTAGTCAATCAGTCGACGCACCGACCAGCGAGCAGACTAGATAATCTGTTTTATTAACCTCCTACGGCCCAAGTAAATTTATTGGACATCTGAATTACCGCCCAAGTCCAATTCCTTGGACAAAATGATTATAAGCATTGCAGCCCAAAAATGTTTTTATGTTTATAGATCAGTCTCAGTTTCTAAACTTTTTAATAGTTTTTGGGGGTACTATTTATATATTAAAGGGTCCGTCTGCACAATCAAAAGTGAAATATCTTCGGTTCATTTTAAGGGACATTGGGCGTTAGTTACATAAACTCCTACCGTCAATTCGTCAAATTTCAGGAACATTGGGCTGTTAATTTAAAACAAATGATAAGAAAATAAACTTTTATTCACTAAATTATTTTAAAAATTACAAAGTGGTGTTTATGTATAACCAAAATACGAAACTTTTCTGGCAAATTTTATAGTAAACAGGCATATTCATCATGTTCACTATGAAAATCTGCAAAATAATTTCGCAGTTTGGTCAAACACAAACGAACGTTGCATGTAGTACATGCAAAATAAGTTTTGTTGACATGGCATTTTCTGCATCTGCCATGACTTATGAACGATGGCATATGCTTTGCATTTTGCACACGTTTCTCCTTTGAGGGGAGTATAACTGAAGGCATTCCCCTCTTTCTTCCTGAAGTTACCGGTAGTGGTGGTGTAGATCCCTCGTCATCAGAATCAGGAGAAGCGGTCGTCGGTGTAATTGTCCCACTTATCAATGCTTCACCCAGTTCAATTTTATATGCCCGTAGCTGGTCGATCTTTCTTTTTGGCGTGCCTATTGCAATTTGGTCCTTTTTATATTGTAACCATGCATTATACACAGACATGTCCAGCATATGCGAGATGAACCGCTGCGTCCATTTTTTTGTACGGTAAAGGTTGGGACAGATCGCCAAGAGACGGTCTGCCAAATCCACACCCCCCATGTTTGTGTTGTATTTTCGAACTACTTGTGGCCTGGTGACAGAGACGTACTTTTTCAAATTTTTGCACCAACATCAGAATCTTCAACGGCCTCCACAGACGATAAAAAGATCACGGGTTTGTTATCATACCATTTTGTGACTGCTAGTTCATTAGTACCTCTCACAAGTACATGAGAACTACCTCTTCCTCTTCGTTGGAGTGTTTTATCTTCTTCTAACAGAGACCGCACAGGACGTGGTATTCGGTTTTTCATTAGAGTGCCAGTGCACCCAATACCTTTCTTTCCAAGTTTATCTGCTAACTTTTCGGTAGTGAAGTATCTGTCAAAATACAAAATGTGACCTGGTACCAAAGAGTCCGCTAAAGTCAACACTGCCTTCTCACCTAATCCAAATTGCGTGTTTTCATATTGCGGGTAAGTTGTGTTTCCTTCATATACATGAAAATCCAACACCATGCCATCTGGATTAGCCAAAACAAATGCCTTAACCCCCACAGGGTTGGGTTTTCCGGGGCAATATTGCTTAATACCACATGACCCCGTGAATGGCATTATCATCTCATCTATGGACAATGACTGCTCTTTTGTCTGTTTTTGGCAAGTTGCTTGAATCTTTTCCATTAACGGGCGCACTTTCCAATGTTTATCTTTCTGTCTCGCCTCAGCCGTAATTTCATCGTCGAATACGATGTTTATCGAGTTCCTTAGCAAAATAAATCTGTTTCGAGCCATAGCGTCAGCAATCACTGGCACCCTCCATTTATTTTCCCAGTACATTCTTAGAGAGGGATAGTTTAGTGCCGTTATAACAAAAGTGATGCCTATGTACACATTTAATTCTCGCACGCTCAGATCTAGGCTTCGTCCATATATCTTCACGTGAGTTTGGTTCGTCTTCAGTACAATGATATTCATCAATTCCTCATCAATATATTGCTCAAAGTAAACAAATTTTCTGTCTACATAATTGGTATCTTGAACCAAATTTGCCGGTTCATAGAGTTGTAGAGTCTTTGGAGGAAAAGGCTTGTCTGTCCAGTTGATGTTTTCAGACTGTTGCGAAGCTCTATTTACAGAACAATTTCTCTTGACTTCCACGACTACTGGACTGATGACCGCGAACACTACGACGTCCACGTCGTCCTGATACGCCTCGACCACGATTGACTTGCGTTCCTGCTGCTTCGGGTTCAGATTCAGACGTGCTTTCGGACTCAGGATCATCGAAAGAAGGAATTGTATACTCCACGTCTCGGAAGTCATCGTCGCTGGGTATGAAATCTCCGACGTCAGAGGCATACAAGTGCTCGATAATATCCGCATTCCGCAATACTGCGAAATAAATAACAACCCAATGTCAACTAGATGACACAAATAGAAACTAGTTATTTATCTAACAAACAACCAATGTGAATCATATTGGACAAATCGATTCAAATCAAAATAATTCCAAATCAATAGATATAATTCACAAATATTGATAAACTATCACAGGATACTAATTATGCTTTTAGAATACTGTGAAATTCGACAAAAAATATAAGAAAAACCTATGATTTTTATGGATTAAACTTACTTGAATTCCGCGAGGACGCTCTCGACTGAGTAATTTATCTGTTTGAACTTGTTGGTAGCACTGAATATATCCTAACAATATCAGCCAATCACGACAGAGTTCAAAATTGGCGGTTTAGTTTGAATTGTGAAGTTAACCTACGAAAAACTGATTTGTCCAATCTAAGGGACATGGGCGGTAATTATACTGAACCAATTGAAAGTTTGGGCGGTAAGCCTGTTGTCTATATTGTGCAATGAAAGGTACATTGGGCCGTACGAGGTTAAAACTCTCTAAGAAACATAGATTTCTAACAACCGGGATCACAGAAAACCTTGAAGGAAACGACATTCATAAGTACTGGAGGGATATAATTATATGTTTCTTGGACAGTTTTGAACAGATTCTCTGGTCTGGTCGCTGGTCGGCGCGCCGACTGATAGAGACAGCGGCGGCGGCGGCGCAAGAAAACAGCGGCGGCGCCGTGCGGCGCGCACGTCTACATGAGAGTATGAGAAAAATCGCAAAAGGAGTCATGGAATCAATTTATGAGACAATAAAAACTGCTCAAGTACCCTACCTACTTATTTTTATTAAGGTTTTTCCAAATTAGTTTTTTGCCAAATTTCATGATTCTTGGTCAACGGGAAGTACCTAGTACCTACCTACCCTATAGATAGGTTTACAGTCCGTTGGGTGAGAATCAAATACCTAGTATTTTTTATGTGATTAACAACAAATTCACAGTTTTGGGATTTTCTCTTTACTTGGCCTTGCTTCTTGCAAAATTTCATGATTCTAGGTCAACGGGAAGTACCCTTCTGGTCCTTATGTAAATAAAATAGGTACTGCATAAAGATTTCCTTTGAAGAGTGGACGCCGAGCGGCTATCGAGAGGATGTATTTAGGTACCTACCATTCGGGGAGTTTATGAACGGTGGTCAAGGTGCATCAGGACAGGACAAAATTAGAATAGCAACTAGTCAAACGTTCGGTGTGTATTAACATCTAAGTACTTACATAAGTACCTACCTATTTAAATACAGGGTAGCTGCTTCATCATAGCCTCAACCTACATGTATCTACTATATAGATTCATCACTTTTTTTATTAAGAAAAGAGATGTAGTTAATGGGGATCACGTAAGCGGGATTTCAAATAGAAGTAAAATCATATGTAATAGAATCATTTATTATTTTCACCCTAAAACAAGAATAGAATAGAATAGAATAGAATATATTTTTATTTGTTATAAGACTTACACCGAATACATAATAAACTTAACTAAGATGACGCATCATATTTGAAGTGTAAGTCAAGTAACAAAATGGCTCTGCCTCAGCATGTGTTGGTTGACTAGCAAACTAGCAACCAACGCTGGTCTTCCGTCAGAGCCACTTGCTGGCGTTACGGACTAACTACGCGACGACTAACCTACAAACAAGAAACACATTCACATGAAGAAAACTCAATCAATATAAATTTAGGTAAAATAAAAGTGAGGTATGCTCGCATTGAAATAAAGTGTCAGCTACTGTTTAACAAAGGTAAGTAAATTAACAAAAAAATATACTTAACATAAACAATAATTACAAAAGAAAAAAACAAAAAGGCGCTTTTTACATATTTCTACACCATTTAGTATATATATATATATATATATATATATAACTATATATATATATATAACTATATATATATATATGTATATATATATATAGTTTTATATTATGTAATGTAATACGACCACTATTAAATCTTACAAAACACTTGTGTCATGTCTTAGACCTTCCTGTTCCTTCTGATGGTCAAACAGAAATTTCTTTAGTTTAATTCTAAATCCATGTAAACTTTGCAGGTTCCTTATCGGTGGCGGGATATTGTTCCAGCACTTCGAGGCTGCATAGCGGAAACTGCCTCTGAAGCAGGCAGAGCTGTGCCGCTGTGTTTCTAGCTGCTTCGAGCACTGACGAGAGCCACAAGATCTAGAGCTTGATAACCATGCCAACTTCTCATAAAGATAAGACGGTGATTTATATTTCACAACACCAAACATAAGACATGCAAGGTGCAATTTGCGACGATGCTTCATTTTCAAGATGAAATGATTATTTAAGAATGGCGTGACATGAGCTCTAAATGGAACATCGAAACAAAAACGGGCGCAGGCATTTTGGACACGCTGAACTAGTCTTTGCGTTCTAGAGAGTAATCGAGGTCCAATTACAACGTCCGCATAATTCAACTTCGACAAAACAATGGAATCTACAAGCTGGATACGCAAGTCGATACTGAGGTACGGCCTCATTTTGTAGAGTATCTTTAATCTATAGAAACAGTTCCTAACAGAATCAGCAACATGCTTCTCATAGCGAAGGTGACTGTCGACATGCAGACCGAGGTTACGTGCCTCGTAGACACGCTCCACTGGCTCACCCATAAGCACTACACTCTGCGTGGAGCTCAGACGCTGTAGCTGATACTCAGTGCCGAAAATTAAATATTTTGTTTTGTTTGGATTTAATAAGAGGCTATTTCTTTCTGACCACAGAGCAATATTAGATAGATCATTATTGAGACTTTCTATAGCATTATCAATTTCAGACGGTTTGAAGGAGATATAAATCTGAATATCGTCGGCGTATATATGAAATTTACAATGCTTTATGACACTTTGAACGTCAGCTGAAAAGATTATGAATAGAATTGGACCCAGAATTGAGCCCTGCGGAACCCCTTGTTTTACAGGCAGAATATCTGAGATCAAGTCAGTACCATCACTGCGAGTTATCTTAGTACACTGGTAGCGGTCACTAAGATAACTATTGAACCAACGCAAGGCCCCTTGGTCAAAACCGTAATAATTTAGTTTCGACATCAGCAAACTTAAATTTAAAGAATCAAATGCTTTTGAGAAGTCGAGCAGGACGAGCAGAGTACATAACCCTTTATCTTGTGCGCAGAGAATTTGATCAGTTACATCGAGCAAGGCAGTTGTTGTGCTACGCCCTTTCCTAAAGCCAGATTGTGCTTCAGGCAGAATTCCACTCTTTTCGACGAAATCGGTTAACTGGTAGCTTATTACTTTTTCCAATACCTTAGATAAACAAGGCAATACACTTATAGGTCTTAATTCATTTAAATTAGTCGGATTCGATATTTTAGGCACAATAGCTCGTTTCCACGCGTCAGGGAAAACCGAAGAGGTAATTGATTTATTAATAATAACAGTTATTGTGTTAAGTGCTTCAGGTAGAGTCATCATTAGCATATCTAAACTGATAAGATCCCAACCCACAGCTTTCGACTTAAGATTACGTATAATTTTGCAAATTTGATCCAAGCTCACGGGTTTCAGATTAAAGATAGAGTCACTAAATTTATGAAAATGGAAGTAAGTAAGATCGGAAATTGAAACGGAAGTACCTGGCAGAGCCAAAAAATGGGTATTTATGGTATTAGAATCTTGCAAATGAAGGGGTAGCTCAGAATTATTTTTAGGTAGAAGTGTTTTCTTCAAATTTTTCCAAAGTAGTTTAGGATCATTTATTTTATTATTTATATTATTGTTAAAGTATGCTTTTTTATCATGATAGAGAGCTTGGTTAACAGTCGACTTAAGGGTTTTGTAATATATTCTTTTGCTCTCTGACTTGGTTTTATGATACTCTATTGCCGCCGCATCACGTAGCCTCATCATTAACTTAACCGTATCCGTGATCCAAGGGTGCGTGCTGGACTTGACATACACTGATTTCAAAGGAGCATGCAGGTTGTAAAGAGCCAAAACACACTGATTGAAACTATTTACGATGCTGTTAACGTCATCGAGAGATGCAATTAGATCCCATCGAATAGAACGTAGATCTGAATTAAAATTATCAATACAAATATATTTAATGGGCCTATAAGTAATGGTGAAAGGTTTTGCCTTATTTTTTTTTATATTAAATTCACTATAAACAAGACAATGACCAAAGAGGGATCCGACTGATTCAACGGCTATCCTGTTCGCGCTAAGATCTGTACAAATGACATCAATTAACGTTTGCGACGTCGCAGTGAAATGTGTAGGCGAAGAAATTAATTGACTTAAATTCAGACATGAGAGGAAGGTAGATAATTTGACGGACTTAATTTCAGTTGCATTAAGGAGGTTTATGTTAAAGTCACCAAGTAATACCACGTGATCATAGGTAGGTAACGAATTTATAGAGTCAGTTAAGGCGTCAAAAAATAGATCCGCGTCTAACCAGGGTGGCCTGTACGCCGTGCCAATGACAAGTTTCTTTCCATTTAGGGTCATAATCAGCCACATTTGTTCGACTGCTTTGTGTAACGGGTCGACCGGGGGGGCCCATGTTCGCACATTTATACCACGCTTAATGTAAAAGCCGACCCCACCACCGCGCAGGCGCACCTCCTGCGGCCGCGGAATGTGCCTCACACGATAGCCCGCCACGGCGGGGGCGCAGCCCTCCTCTCCCGGTCTGAGCCAGGTCTCATTGATGGCGAGGACATCTAGATTCAGTCGTAAAATTGACGCAACTAGGTTGTCATGGTTAGTGCCGAGGGAACCTGCATTTAACAAACCAATTTTTAGCATATTAAAAACAATTGAAAAGGAAAGTCAGACCGACAAGACCTAACACGATAGTACGAGTAGAATAAGCCAGATTATTAGTATAGTATAGTAATAAAATTTTGTATGAGCTTTGTAAAATACAACTCAAACAATAGAAACTGTAATTGAATATAACAAGTAGCATAGAAAAAGTTAATAGATTATAGGTGTGATTGTAAATATAAAATAATAATATTGTGGTTATAATTCGATAATATAATAATAAACAACTCGATAATAGATTTACTAAATACCTGATTAAACAAATTACTTTAAGACAGCAATACTTTTCTCCTCTTAAAATATCGAACACACTAATGTAGACAGTATAATTACATTTAAATATTTTAAATGTAGAGATTTTAGATGTAGAGTAGTAGAGATTTGCGTATACCAAATTAAGCAGAAACAATATATAATATATACAATCATGGTTATTAGACAACACACTCAATTTTAAAAATACGTGTAACATCAGCCTCCGTCCGAAAAGGGTACGCCGGCTTGCCCTCGCTTTCACGTGCATAGGGGCGGCCCTTCTTTGTCCACGAGTACCGCCAGTTGTGCTTCTTGCACTCTTCACGCACCCGGTGAAACAGCTGCCTGTTAGCTCTGGAGAGTCGCTCATTTATGAAAATTCGCTGCGGAGGCGCAGGGAAGCCGAGATCCGTAGACATGAGAGTACGACGTACGCGCGCTGCGTTCAGCAAATCATCCCGTAGGTGCCGGCGTGCCAGCCGGACCACCAGGCGACGTGGACGCCCCTCCGTATCACTTGATCCTGACCGAGCAGGAGGTCCCAGTCGCTCGGCGAACACGATGTCCCGATTTTCAATAGAAAGGCCTAGTTTTGCCGCTAAAATAGTGACGGAGTGAATGGCGTTCTCGCCTTTAATTTCAGGAAATTGTCCTATGTCGAGGTCGGCCGATAGGGTCTCCTGGTCTCTATCATTCAATTCACATTTCAGCTGAGTGACCGTTCTCTCCAGCTCGGCCACTTCGACCGCTCCGGATGCCTCCTCTCTGGCCTCCATCACATCCAGACGACGCTCGATGCCTTCCATGCGCTCATTCATGGCCGCCACGGTGGCTCGAAACTCAACCATCTCGCCGCGGTAGAGGCGCAGCTCTGCCATGTATTCCGCTAACTCGCGTCGCATTTCCATAATAGCCGTGTCCGCAGGCGGGGTGAGGAGGTCAGATCGAGTTTCCGACGACACAGGTAGTAGAGAGCTAACAATTGAGGGGCTGGTGCCAGTGACGTTGGTCGAATTCGATGCTAGTATTGTATCGGTTCTTACCCCCTTAACCGGAGTATTGCCACTTTTCTTAGTCTTCATTTTACATAAAGGGCAGACCCAGTCTTTGTTCACAGTCCCTGATTCAGGAATCGAAAGACATGCCTTATGATAAAAGCCTGCGCAGACAGTACAAGTAGCGGCACCTATCGGCGAAAGAAATCTTTTGCACACTCCACAAGCAACCTTTCCCATGATGGTTCTTAGTTTTCGGGTTCTCACAAATTGATCGATCAAAATGTTCCGTATGTGTATCCACACAAGATGGCGCTGATAGTCAGAATCTTATGAAGAGTTGTAGATGGCAGTATTAGTGGCGATGTGACGTGTAAGGTTCAGCCGCTCATCACTAGATGGCATGAGGTACAGCTCTTTGTCACTAGATGGCATCCAAAGTGAACACAACTGTCAAGTGGTCTACCGTCTAAAGGTGCAAATCTACCTTCATACGAGAAATAAAATAAATAAATTTGCCAGTTCAAGTCTAGATTTTTTGAGATTTGCACCCTATCCCAGGCACGTAGGTACTAGCAAACACTCACTCAGATGGGATCAGCGATTGTCCACCCACTATTAACACTTTGAAGGGAAAACTTGTGCGTATACTATTAATAACTAATTATATTGTGACAGTGATGTTGCGAATGATCGTCCGTAACGTCAACGTCCGAGACGTAACCAATTTTAGGTACTTATTTAACTACGACTATAGGAACAGTAATCATTTAAAAAAAACTGATTTAGTTGTCAACATTGGTAGGCAATGGTGATCCTGATCAGTCATCATAACATAAGTCATAAGTTCATAACACGTGTACTATTGGTAGGATGTGACAACGCTCTATAACGCTGAAATTAGCCGAGTCTCTTTCCATAGACCGATGACCGGCATTATTTATCGCTGGGTAGGTACTGTACCAATTTTTTGTCTTTATAGGACGTACATTGGAAATCTACGATACATAAAAAAACTACTAAAAACATATAATCACAAAGAATAAACTGATGTAGGCAATGGGGATGGCCTATCTACATAATTTAGCCTGATCGATCACGATTGACTACATTGGCGAAATGTTGGTAAAAATATTACAAAAAGATAAACGCATATGTATATGGTAAATGAGTTTTCAAGTTGCCATTTCCAATGTGTCATCATCATCATCATCAGCCCATACACGTCCACTGCTGGACATAGGCCTCCCCCGTACGACGCCACAAATAGCGGTCCTGAGCCGCCTCCATCCATCGACTCCCTGCGATCGCTATGATGTCGTCGGTCCATCGAGTGGATGGTCTCCCATGTAGGGGGGGATTTGCCATAATCACCACGCTTGGCAGGCGGATTGGTGATCGCAGTGTTGGTGTTTAAAAATAGTCAGAAGGAAGCTGCTGCCCTTCCTCTGGTAGGTTCCCTTAGTCGGCTTTTACGACATCCACGGGTTGAGTTGGAGGGGTCGATATTCGTACGCCGCGGCCCCACGGCTTACTATGTGTATTATATATAAATAAGGCTGCCTGGAAGAAATCTCTTCTATACGATAAGGCCGCCCATTGTACGTGTTTATGTTAGTGTCTATGTGTTTTATTTATCTTTGTCATGTAGAATAAAGAGTTTTGTAATTGTAATAATTAAAATGTAACTTTTCCAAGTGCTTATTTTGTTAGCCTAAAGAAATAAAGTTGTTGATTCTGAGTCTGAATGCTACATCATCATACGACCATAATGATTATTTTATTACTTAACACAAGCGTAGAGAAACACCAGACAGAAATTCCTGTGAGTGTGCGAGCACCCCTCTCCTCCACTCTTCGTTCCCCCGATGTCGCATGAGACGGTCGCGCGTTCGCATTACTACAAAAAGTCGCCGCCACAGTGGGATGTGGGTGCGCGCTCATAAATTAAGGCTTGTTGTCCCGAAAATTCAAAATTTCCATGATTTTTGAGATATTACTGCTTTTCAAATATAAAAGCGAGGATTCATAAACTCCTATACCTACCTAATATTTCATTTCATTCTGTACAAAAGCGCCAGAACAATTTTTTGATTAGTTGCGTATGTTCGATGAAAAAAATAATTGTAGCAGGAGTACTTATGCGGTCAGTGCGGGTAAAAATTTTGACTCCGTCCGAATCCTCAAGGTTCTTGGGATATGGTGGAGCCTGAGTCATTCCCATTGCCTACATTTCCCCTAACTCATCATCAACGTGCTTTACGCACTGCTGATGGGTAGGTAGGTATTTCCAAATTAAACTTGTTTGTGCTGCTATTCCTTAAGGTCAATGAGATTCAATTATTTATGTTAATACACCAGACATTAGTATTTAGGTTGCGTACCTACATACGAGTATATACCTACCCATAGACACATAGTCGCTGGGGATACTGTTATGGTATACCCTGCGTTGCGCCCGTGGTCGCGCAACACACATACCTACCTAATGTATGGCCAGGGACGGGAAAATTCGTCAAGACGGGGCGTAATATAACGTGTTGCATAACGACCGGGGGGACTATGCAGTCAATACGAGGAAAGAAGGCTTATTAGGCGGCGGCGCTAGTTTGGGTCTGGGAACCCTCATCCCAGACCCAAACTAGCGCCGCCGCCGCCACCTATTTTATCGTATCATTACGTTATAAACAGGAATTTACAAAAATCCCTCGGCCAGTTTATTACACCTGTCTAACCTAGCATATTTTTATTGCCTCATATTAGTTTTATTTTGTATACCTAGTTTAGTAAGAGATGCGTAGTTGCAGTGTTTGGCCACCAAACTCGGTTTTGTATCTCCTCCTAAGCTATACAATATAAAACTATTACATAGGCATTAAAAATATGCTTACGATAGGTATCTATCACAAACGGGCCAAGGGATTTTTGATAATTCCTTTGTATATCGTAATAATACGATAAATAGGTGGCGGCTCTGATTGGGTCAGGGACGAGGCCCCTTAAACGAGACGGATTTTAGCACACAGCTTATCGTATTGAGTATTGGCGACCGAAGTGACGGGCGAGTGTCCGCCAGCGGCGCAGGAGATTGCGGATTCGATTCCTGCCTTGGGACAAATGTTTGTACGATCTGAAAATATTTGTCTCGGGTATTCTAGGCATTTTATATGTAGGTATAGGTAATAAAAAATATTTATCTGTGTAAATGTGTAATATATATGTATTGTACTAACTGACCCGACAGACGTTGTCACTGTTGACGCTGTCATTCAAGTCAAACAACTGATAGTTATTTCAAACGTGCTTAGCAATGAGTAAGTATATAACGCTGGGACAAAAGTTTATAATAAAGGAAAGGAATTCATATACTAACGTTAGTATATAAATTCCTTGAATAAAGGCAGTCGATAAGTTTTCTTTTGTTTCTGCGCAATTTTCTTATGAACTGAACTGATTAAAAAAAAAGTCGAATGATATCGGTAAAGCGGTTCTCAAGTTATGGTAGCCGAACCAACAGAAATAGGGGTTCATGTTTATTTAACGGCTATACAGAGCTCATTAATGCGTTGCATTAGATAGTCTCAACTTAGTTCACCTTGCAACTCTCAAAATAAGTAAATACCTACCTAGCAGTGTTTGCCTATCTCGCTGTTGGACTTTCAAAAGATTGGATTTCAGAAAAACTAGCTACCTATATAGTTGAACAACATGGCGTTCAAAATTTACAACAAATTGCCAAATGATGTAAAAGAACTGAAGGGTCCCTTATTCAACAGAAAGTTATTCAATTTACTTATTGAACATTTTTTTTTTATTCTCTTGAAGATTACCTACCTTAATTTTAAGTTTTGAGTGTGAATTTATCACAATACAACCAGTAATGAAAATTGCGTAACAGAAGATGCGGCAATAGTGTGAATTCTAGTTTAAGTTTAATAAATAAATAATGTTCGACAATTCACACAGCATTATCTAGCCCCAAGCTAAGCAGAGCTTGTGTTATGGGTACTAGATAACTGATATATATAATACAATATATAACAAACATATATAGATAATTTTTATTATACATAGAAAACGACCAGAACTCCTCGTACAAATATTTTTCCCGAGGCGGGAATCGAACCCGCAATGTAATATGTATGGTAATATTCAATAAATTTCCTATTAATTTTGTAATTCCGTAATTGACGGACAAACTGTTATTTCCTAGTTATTTAAGTTAAATATTGTAATTCCGTAATTGACGGACAAACTGTTGTTTCCGACTTATTGTTTAAGATTTTTTTGTACACAGTTTTGAAAATAAATATCTTTATCTTTAACATTAAATAAGTAACTAGGTAGGTACATCATAAGAAAGCTAAACGGCAAAGGTAAAAAAGAACCAATAATTCACAAACGTTTATTAAAAATACGCTAACCAACCACCACCGGCCGTCTTGCGGTTATTCTTTGATGGTAGCTATATGGGCGCTTGTAAATGATTGGCACACTCTGAATCACCAGCTTTTGACCTAACATGTCAACCCCTGGTCCATATCCCATCATATTATGCCCTGCATTGTAAGGTGCTCCTATGTGGTGAACCATTGTTGGTTGTATATTTTGACCTATTGCATTACCGAGTGGGAAATACGGACCAAAGTTTCCAAAATTTTGCTGATAATCATACTGATCATTCTCGTAAATATTCTGGCCGACCATTGCAACGTTATTATTGTTTTCTAAATTTTGCTGTTCTATCATTCCTTGATTTACATCTGCGCTGTACAAACCATTGTTATTAAGATTTAGCTGATCTTGGGAATCAGCATTATATTGTAACACCTGATCATGACCAGTAATCGACTGTAGTACATTATTAATAACGCTTTGTCCGCCACCTACACTCTGATTTCCATTGTACTTCATTTTTTCTGTAAGTTGAATGTCATCGAAAACGGATTCTTTAATAGATTCTTCGTTCACACCGTTGTTGTCAGGTTCTGCATTGTAAAAGTGTTCTAGTTCATACGGATTCAACTCTTCCGCGTCTTGGTGAAGGATAGTGCTTTGGGTACCTAGTACTTTACCTTGATTTACTGCCACACTTTGAATTCCAGAGTACAATAAACCTCCAGGAACCGCTGTGGGGTCATTTGAGATTAATAACTGTTCTCCTTTAATTATTCCTCCAACTTGATTGGGCATTCCCATACCATTAATTCCGTAGTATGCTACGCTTCCAGGAACTGATGTTGGGTTATTCGAGATTAATAACTGTTCCTCGTTATTTATTCCTGCAACTTGATTAGGCATTCCCATATCATTAATTCCGTAGTATGCTACGCTTCCAGGAACTGCTGTTGGGTTATTCGACATTAATAACTGTTCCTCGTTATTTATTCCTCCAAGTTGATTAGGCATGCCCATACCATTAATTCCGTAGTACGCTACGCTTCCAGGAACTGCTGTTGGGTTATTTGAGATCAATAACTGTTCCTCCGTATTTGTTCCTCCAACTTGATTAGGCATTCCCATACCCGTTATTCCGTAGTATGCTACGCTCCCAGGAACTGCTGTTGGGTTATTCGAAATTAATAACGGTTCATTCATTTCATAGTATAACATATTATTTCCATAGTTCAAAGTTGGTTGATGAGGCATGACTATATGTTGTTCATCGTAAATATTATGATTGATCACTCCGAATTGATTAGATCCTGCCATGTTATTAATTCTATAGTTTTTTGTGCTTCCTGATGTTGGTTTCTTAGGAGTATCTAATGGTTCCCATTTCAGTGGAGGGTCAGTTTTTATAGTAAGGCCATCTTGTTCTGTGGCTGACTCTATTTCATCCGCATCAGATTCTTTTGTGGTAATTTCGTTAAGCATTAACTTTGGGTTCGAAATCTTGACCTCGTTTTTATAATTTGAATCGCCTGAGTTCATTATTATTTTCTGGTTATCATAATTGATCATGTTTGGTCCATTATATCTATTCAAAAATTCTTTTACATCGTTTGGATTTGATTTGACATTTATTCCAACTTCTTGTGAATTCGAAGCCGCTAAATTTATCTTCGATTTCGGTTTAAAAATGGAAACAGAATCTTGGCGATTACCAGTGCCAGAGTTCAATGTAAACTTTTGTTTACCAATTCGAACGTAACCATTTGAACTCATGACATCAGAGGGACGCGAAGCTTCTTTTGTAGCTTCGAAAAGTTTTTTCAGCAAGTTATTTACTGGTGGATCAGATTCATCCCTGCTGTTAATTGCATTACTGAGGTACATGCTATCTTTACTTTCCCGTAAAATATCATCGCGCAGTTTGTCAGAGTTAAAAGTAGAGGAGTGGGAATTTGGTGAGTTGAAAAGATCATTCAACCTTTGCATTCCTACTAAAATATTCGGATCAGCTTCTTTCTTGTCCCGTAAGATGAATGGTTCAACGGATGCTTCATTATCACTCTCTGTGTCGGTTAGTTGTTGATAATTGTTATTAGATTCCTTAAGATCTAGTATCTCATCAGTTGTTAAATCGGATGTTATATTTTTCAACATACTTAGCTGCTTTTGCAATGCATCGTTTTCTTCAATAAGTTTTGTATCAACTAAGGATCCTGCATTCACGGTCAGTTTTAGTAAATCTCCTTTGTTATAGTTTTTCAAGTCTGGCGAAACGTCCACTACGTTAGAGAGAGCCAACAACTCTTCATAGAGCTCATTTGGTTTGTTTCTCAATTCAGGTTTTTGTCTCAACAGGTTGTTGGCTATAACCATAAAATTTCTATAAGGCATGCTGTACTTTACATAATAGTATGGGTAATAAACCACTGGTTTCGGTTGCTTTACCAAGTACGTTAATTCCACAACTTTTTCTGTTTCCAATTTCTGAGGAATCGACACAGTATACGGCTCAATTATATCTTTAATTTCCTTATAATATTCTAGTTGTTTGACATATTCGATTACTTTCCCAAACAAATCGAGAATGGTGGAGTACTGTTCTTGTGGGATGTCTTCATCTTTAAGGACGAGAATACTTTTAATTTCCGCGATGATGTGCAATGTTGGTAGGTCGAACTTCACAGCGGGAACAACTGCTTGAATGGCTTCGATAGCTTCTCTTACAAATCCTATTATTTTAAGTGGCTGTTTTTGTTCATTTGGTTTTGGAACAACATTGATCAATGTTCCAGGATTCGGTAAAGGTTGTTGTGGTCTAAATTGATCGGGAACATAAGGGTTATAAGGATTGACTGGCGATATTTCTTGTTCGTTAGCTGGATGGAAAGGATATGACGGGTATTGATTATTGGGTTGAATATTATATTCAGGAATTTTATACGGGATGAAATTGGGCTTTACGGAAGATATTTCAATGGGATAATTATAAACCACTGGTTTCGGTTGCTTTAACAAGTACGTAAATTCCACAATTTTTTCCATTTTTAATTTCTGAGGATTCGACACAGCATGCGACTCAATTATATCTTTAATTTGCTTATAATATTCTAGTTGTTTGACATATTCGATTACTTTCTCAAACAAATCGAGAATGGTGGAGTACTGTTCTTTTGGGATGTCTTCATCTTTAGGGACGAGAATACTTTTAATTTTAGCGATGATGTGCAATGTTGGTCGGTCGAATTTCACAACGGGAACAACTGCTTGAATGACTTCGATAGCTTCTCTTACAAATCCTATTATTTTAAGTGGCTGTTCATTTGGTTTTGGAACAACATTGATCAATGTTCCAGGATTCGGTAAAGGTTGTTGTGGTCTAAATTGATCGGGAACATACGGGTTATAAGGATTGACTGGCGATATTTCTTGTTTGTTAACTGGACGGAAAGGATATGACGGGTATTGATTGTTGGGTTGAATGTTATATTCAGGAATTTCATACGGGATGAAATTGGGCTTTACTGAGGTTATTTCGACGGGGTAATTGTAAACCACTGGTTTCGGTTGCTTTAACAAGTAAGTGAATTCCACAATTTTTTCCATTTTCAATTTCTGAGGATTCGACACAGCATGCGACTCAATTATATCTTTAATTTGCTTATAATATTCTAGTTGTTTGACATATTCGATTACTTTCTCAAACAAATCGAGAATGGTGGAGTACTGTTCTTTTGGGATGTCTTCATCTTTAGGGACGAGAATACTTTTAATTTTAGCGATTATGTGCAATGTTGGTCGGTCGAATTTCACAACGGGAACAACTGCTTGAATGACTTCGATAGCTTCTCTTACAAATCCTATTATTTTAAGTGGCTGTTCATTTGGTTTTGGAACAACATTGATCAATGTTCCAGGATTCGGTAATGGTTGTTGAGGTCTGAATTGATCGGGAAAATAAGGGTTATAAGGATTGAGTGGCGACATTTCATGTTTGCTAGCTGGATAGAAAGGATTTGACGGGTATTGATTATTTGGTTGAATGTTATATTCAGGAATGTCATACGGGAGGAAATTTGGCTTTACTGGGGATATTTTGATGGGGTAATTATTTGGAATGTTCGGATTTGTATGAGGATTATCCGCAATATCCTGGTTCTGGTCTGGGGGAATAGAGATCGCCCAGGGATTGACTGGTGTGTTATGCCTTGGCGGAAATTGGGGTATTGATAATTCTTTCTCTGAATACTTTGGCTCCTGTTTTGTATACATTGGAATTTTGTATGCGTATGAGAAAACAGGGTTGATTGGTTGTTTTACGTAATTGGCAATATCGGGATAAATACCGTAGTTATGTTCTGGTCGTTTTGAAAAGAGACCGTAGGGATTCAGTGGTGCTTTTTCTTGTGGTGGGATAATCGGATATTTAAGTGTCGGTACACCCGGTTCGATAATGCTTGGCGTAGAGTATAAAGTAGGATATACAAAATTAACCGCTTCTGGGGTTATTTCAAAGGGCAAAATTTTTGGATTTTCTGTATTTGGATTGGGGAAACCAGGTGTTTTGGGTATGTACGGAAAAATAGAGTTTAATGGTTGAGTTTCAGGTGCTGCATCATACGGAAAAGGGGTTTTATCCGAGTGATATACAGGGTCAAGTGGTATTGAATCTTGATTATAGAGGAAGTGTGGGGGCGTCATATTGACATAACGTTCGGGATGGAGTATTATGTCATCTTCCGAAATTGGAATTTTACCAGACCACACCTCGCCAGGGCCATACGGATTATAGTTTGGTGCTAGAGGATTTTTTTCAGCGGTCACGTTAAAGAATTCGGTATAGTAATATTTTGACCCACGATTGTTAACTGCATTGAAATCAACGGGCTGAACTAGGCCAGAGCCATAATATGGATAATAATCTTGTAATGATGGATTTTTATCAGGTTTCACGTCAAAGAATTGGGGATAGTAGTGTGTCGTCCCAGGATTTTGTGGAGGATTCATATCAACGTTTAAAAATTGGCTAGGATAATAGTTTGGTGATACTGGATTTACGTTAATAGGCCTAACTTGGCCAGGCTCTACTAGGTTGTTGTATGGTGACCATTGATTTTTATTTGGATTAACTGGAGTAGGCTGAACTTGGTCATAACCGTCTGGATTTAAGTATGGTGATGGTGAATTTTTATCAGAATTCACATCAACGAATACCGGATAATAGTATGGTGTCACTATATTTTTATCAAGATAACATTTTTCACAATTCTTAGAATTGGGATTTTTAATTGATGACTTACCCCAATCATCAAACTGAGGGTTCGGATTTAATAGGTATGGATTTATGGTAGGTATGGTCGGTAAATCGGAAACGTCTATTTCACATACGGGATTTCTCGCCAGATTGAGGTACGCTTGTTCAGTCACTTTCAGAATGTTGAGAAGTTGCTGAGTGCAATATATATTAGCCAAGGCTGGAATTTCGAGTTTTAATTTTAGTCTGCTGTCTACTTGTAACCCATCGTATATTGGGTTTACAGTAAGCCTTCTTAAATGTACATGATCATTAATGTCACCAGGCTCTTTGTACTTATCTAGAGTTCTCACTAGGTCATCAATTTTATCAATGACTTCGGCATCTCCTGCTGGAGTGTTTTTGAGAAGATCTTTCAGGTTTTCCAACACATTAGTGGTTTTGGAATTGGTGGATGCACTATCGCTTAGCAATGATATCAATAGTTTCAGAGTATTTCTTAAAGTGATGGCTTTCTGGCACTCTACATTTTCAATACTTTCGTATCCAAAGTTTCTCTTCGTGACATTGAACTGAAATGTAAAAGAATATTGACTATTTACTTACGTACTATATTAAGGCAATTTTTTTGTCATTTACGTCAATACAAAAATTGCTGGTCAATTCAGATGTATTCGTGAGTGTAGTACCTATCATTCATACTATTTTCTATAATTTTCTCATTCACTGATATATATTTCGATTAGTAATAAAAACAAAAGTATCTAAATGAGCGGCAAAAATAGTATGAGTGATACACTCACATCTGAATAGACCTCCTTAACGGAATGCGAGCTGAAATTTAACATGGATGAAGTGGAACATTAGAGGCTTCTTTTTATCCAGGAAAAATCCCTGCAAAGTTAGTGAAGAAGCTAGAATAATGAAAAACTTACATTGTCAAGAGAGATTTCAGGTATCGAAGATAAATCAGTTTGATTGGGGATTATAGATTGACCAATATCCTGCTCTGCATCGTCGAGGCCATTTCCAAGGGATCTGTGAATCTATGAATAACTACTTGAAAGATATTTTCTTTGTGCATGTTGTCTCTTCAATCTATGTTTATATAGTCATCCACTTGAGTTAATAATTCTATATCTAAGAACGAGTGTCTTTCATCTTTGGAATTCATTTCAACAGTCGTTTTTACGTAGCCGGATAATATTTCATCTACCAAAGCTGTATTTTCTCCATTGTAATTAAATCTTAAATTTATCTAAACCGTTATTTGAATTATTGTAATACTTACGGATATAAAACACAGGAAAATATATAATATTTTTAATGGCATCGTCCGGCCAGCAAAATCCAATAAAAGACTGAAAGTTATTATTACTTACGTTTTTAACTGGAGTCATGTTGCAAATTAGGAACTGTGAAATCTAACACCGAATAATTTTATGATATTACTTGTACCAATTCGTTTTAGTTATTCAATGTTAATTAGATACCAGTTATTCTAACTTATAGGATAAAAGTAATTTAAATCTAGACGTTTTAGAGGCTTATGATAACAAAACAAAATACTAAGAAACGTTTTTACTGTTGCCATATAATTTATTTACCAGTGAGACCTCATTATGTTTGTAAGGGAAGCAGTGTTTTTTTGCATATTATCGATGCTTTTCCAGATATACTTGTGCAAGATTGCTAATGCTTTGAACCAATATAGAATATGCTGAGTTCTGACATTCTTTTAGCCGTTCAAGAAATTCATCTGCTAGTTGTTTCTTTACTCCGTCAACAAACTCTAATACAATGCTTTCAGATACACCATGATCAAGCAAATAGCTAACAAGACTGTGAACTTTTGTAGCTAGATCACTGACCACGCCGGGGTAAGGTAAGTCAATACCATCCGTTAAGTATTTCTGAAGATGAGTTCCATCAAGTATCCCTAAAGCTTCATACCCATTGTGCTGATTTGTTATAGGTAAATTAATCCGTTGATCTACGTAAACGTTTTGATCGGAATATGAGAGTTGGTAAGGTTGATTGGAATTAGACGATAAGTCGACGTTTGGATAAGCTAGATCATAGTAAGCCCAGTTCGATTGTTCAGGGCTAAGTGCTTGGTATGGTGTATACCATTCGTTTTGCTGGTATAAATAAGGTTGATTATAATAGTAAGAACCCGTCCATTGGCCAACATTATCTAGTTGGGGATAAAGTGAACTATCTAAATAATTAAACTGTTGGTAGGGGATATAAACTAAATTTGATTGCTCAGTTTGAAGAGGCGAAATTTGTTGGTAAGGAAAATAATAAACGTTATGATTAGGATCAAAATCACGGTTTTGATGATCTCCCCATTGAGTATTAGAATTGTATTGGTTGGAATCAAAATTGGGTTGATTAGAATAAGATCCATGATTTTGAGCTAAATTGTTATTTTGATGATGTCCAGGTTCTAAATTTAAGGGGTCAGAATCAACCTGGTGTTGGTTAGGATTATGGAGGTCAAAATTTAATGTGTGTTCATTATTATCTCCATTATGATTTAGAGCAATCTGGTCATTCTGTTGGTGATGATCGTGATGTTCAAGAACTAAATTCAAGTGGTCAGAATTAATATCATGATTATTAGAATGATGGTGGTCTAAATCTAATTTATGTTCATGCAAACCACTATTCTGATTTGGAACTAAATGGTTATTTTGGTATTGTCCAGGAGCTGAATTTGTGTGGTCAGAATCAAGGAGATGTTGGTCAGCATTATCGTGGTCAGAACTGATACTGTGTTCATTCAAACTGACATTATTATTAGAAGTCAAATTGTCAATTTGTTGATGATCATCTTGTCCAAAAGTAGAGTTATCAGAATCAAACAGATGATGGTCAGGTTTATGGTGGTCTGATTTGTTATAGTGTTTATTCAGGTTGACATTAAGATTTGGATCTAAATTCAATTGGTCAGAATTAACATCATGATTATTATAATGATAGTGGTCTGAATCGAATTCATGGTCATTCAAACCACCACTCTGATTTGGAACTAAATGGTTATTTTGGTATCGTCCAGGAGCTGAATTTGTGTGGTTAGAATCAAGGCGATTTTGGTCGGCATTATCGTGGTCAGAATTGATACTGTGTTCATTCAGACTGTCATTATGATTTGGAGTAAAATTGTCAATTTGGTGATGATGATCTTGTCCAAAAGTAGAGTGATCAGAATCAAACAGATGATGGTCAGGATTATGATGGTCTGATTTGTTATAGTGTTTATTCAGATCGACATTAAGATTTGGATCTAAATTCAATTGGTCAGAATTAACATCATGATTATTAGAATGATAGTGGTCTGAATCGAATTTATGGTCATTCAAACCACCACTCTGATTTGGAACTAAATGGTTATTTTGGTATTGTACAGGAGCTGAATTTGTGTGGTCAGAATCAAGGTGAAGTTGGTCAGCATTATCGTGGTGAGAATTGATACTGTGTTCATTCAGACTGTCATTATGATTTGGAGTAAAATTGTCAATTTGGTGATGATGATCTTGTCCTAAAGTAGAGTGATCAGAATCGAACAGATGATCATCAGCATTGTAATGGTGTTTATTCAGATCGACATTAAGATTTGGATCTAAATTCAATTGGTCAGAATAAACATCATGATTATTAGTGTGGTCAGAATTAACGAGATTTTGATCATCATTATCGTGGTCAGAATTGATACTGTGTTCTTTCAGACTGACATTATGGTTTAGATTCAAATGGTCAATTGTGTGATGATGATTTTGTCCAAAAGTAGAGTGATTAGAATCAAACAGATGATGGTCAGGATTATGATGGTCAGAATTGTAATGGTGTTCATTCAGTTGGACATTAATATTTGGGTCTAAATTGTAATTTTGTTTAGGATGGCCATCTTGTCCAGATGAGTTCGGATGGTCCGGTTCCAATGGATGATTTGATGATTTGATGACTTTTGTTTGATGATGGCTATTGTGATCAGGAAGTAAATTCAAAAGGTCAGAATCAGTATGACCATTATTAAAAATATGGTGTTCCGAATCGAAATCGTGTTCATTTAAATCAGCATTATAATTTGGAGCTAAATGATCGCTGTGGAGACTATGGCCTTGTTCAGGCGCAAAATTCGAGTGTTCAGAATCAAACATGTGATGGTCAGAATTCAAATGAGGTTTGTTCTGATCAACATTATCATTTGGAACCAACTGGTCACTTTGTTGATGATGATCTAAATTTAAATGCCCAGAATTACTTCGTTCATAATTCAAATTGTGTTCATTAGAGTTGTTGTTTGATTTGACAGTTAATCCTGCTTGGTCCGAATCCGGAAATAAATTACGTTGCTCTATGACGACCGAATTATCTTTAAGAATATTATTAGACTTCTGAGCATGTAGGTTCTGGTGAGGAGCAATATGATGCAAGTCTTGACTAATCAATTGATGCAGAGAAGGCGTGTTTTGAAGGGAAGAGATAGAAACCTGATGATTTAGATTACTGCTTTCATCACTATGTGGATGAGCGTTCAAATCAGAAAGTGCAACTACATCAGGGTTTTGATTGTACCAAAGCAGGTGTGTTTGGTCAGATAAATCACCCAGGTTAGGATATAATTCTAGATTGTGATTACGAACATCTATATCGTTGTGATGAGTTTGGTGATGAGAATTATGAACTAAATGATCATCCGGTAAAACGTTAGGAACATGTTCCTGAGTACGCACATTATGAGGATATGAAAGGAATTGACCAAGAACATTTTTCGGAAGGTTATAAACTGGGTTAAAATTAGTAGCTAAGTCATGTGGATGGTTAAATTCGTAAATTAATTCTATTTTACGAACTTTATACTGCTTATTGTAATTGAGAAGATGTTTTAATACTTCATGAGTCAGAAATTGTAATTGCGCTTCACTAATGTGGTGAGTTATACCTAATTTATTGAGATACCTAACGACAAATTGGAATGTTACTTGGTCTCTATCTTGCCGTGGCCCACTGTCCGCCATAAGTGCATTTAATTCGTTGGTAAGTATATCCGAATTAAGATAACCTAGAATAATTTCTAGATAATGTTCATTCACATTCTTGTTCGTGTCTTGTAAACTTTCATAGTTTGCATCTGTGTTATCATAGATATTAGTATCATGACTAATGTGATCAGGCACAACTGCATTTAAACGTGCATTGTCCGATGGTTTTACTAAATTTAGATTATTATGAACATTAATATTGGGGTTGTTATCGTTGCCACTGTGCCTAATTTCTTCTCTGTAAATTATACGACTTGATCTTGGCCATGTTTGGTTAAGGCCTTTCGATTGATCATGTTCTGGTATTGTTTTTTTTGAATGTACAAGATCATTAGAAGATATATTATCCACGTTTTCATGGTGGTTTTGTTCACGCTGAAGATCCATTCTGAACTTTAAAACATCATCAGCATTTATATAGGGGCCAGGGAGTGAACTAGTGTAACTATCTACAGGTTCAGTATTTTCATAGTCGCTCAATGGATCATTAGTGGTTATGTCCTGTTCCATTTCTAGTAAATTTGCTAGTTCAGTTTCATTTTCTAGCAGAGCGCGAACTTTTTCTTTGAGATCATCATTATCGTCTTCATCTTTATTAATTTTATCCAATAAAACTAAAAGTTTACCACCCTCGCTTGAAACTTCGTGGTTTTTTGTGTCCGGTAAAAGCTCTGCAGTATGTAAATGCGTCGTATTAGTTATATCTACGACGTCGTTATTTGCTTCAGTTGTTGTGTGGTCCCGAGTTGTGTCCGGTTGAGCAGTCACAGAATGAATTGCCATTTTTATTTTCGGTTCCTCCACTGTTTGATTTATTTGTAGTCCGAATGAAGCCAGAAGATCAAGTAATGATGGATCGGTTAATAGCTTTGACATATCGATATCTTCAGTTTTTGATTCTTCGTAATTATCAGGCGAACTTGTTAAGTTAACAATGTAGCCTGGTTTACCTCCTATGTCATCTGTTTTAAGTCCGTATGAGGTCAGAAGTTCAAATATAGAAGGATCATTTTCTAATATGGAAATATCAAGAACTTCAGTCGTTGACATTTCAGGATTTTCAGTCATATTGGGTCTATCGGTGCCATTGTTATTTTCTTCTGATAGTTTATTGGCTTCGTCAGGTTGAGCGACCAGAGATGGGTTTGCCATATCTATTTCTGGTTCATTGAATATGTTATGCATATCGAGTCCGTATAAAGATAGAAGTTCAAGCAATGATGGGTCATTAACGAGCTTGGATATATTGTTAGTTTCAGTCCTTGACACTTCATGGTTTATAGTCGTACTAGTAACACCAACGCCATCGTAATCAGTTTCTATTGATGTAGTTGTTGTGGGATTCTGAATATTGTCATCATGGGCGTTCAAAGAAGGAATCACGAGGAGTTTTTCTGGTTCATGGACTATATTATCATGCACATCAAGTCCGTATGAAGCTAGAAGTTCAAGTAATGGCGGATAATTTTTTAACTTTGAAATATGAATAGCGTCAGTCGTTGACACAAGTTCGTGGTTATAAGCACCTTTTTCTTTAATTGTTGTATGATCCACAATCGTGACGGGTTGATCGGTCAGAGAAGGAATTGCCATGTTTAGTAGTGGTCCATTGACTATTTCATTTAAATCAAGCCCGTATAAAGATAGAAGTTCAAGCATCGACGGATCGTTTAATAACTTGGAAATATCGATATCTTCAGTGGTTGAAACTTCTGGATTTTCAGTTGCGCTAGTTATACTATCGCTTTGATTGTCCGTAGTACCGTGTGTATTACCCGATCTAGTGAGGGTATTATCAGTTATAGTTAAAATATTATCAGTTGAAGTGAGTGAATCAACGGTTGTAGTATGTATATTATCAATTTTAGTGAGTTCATTGTTAGTTGAAGAAAGTATATTATTAGTAATAAGTGTATTATCAGTTGTAGTAGTTTGTAAAGCATCAACAAGCATATTTAGTTCTGTAGAAACATCACTTTCCTCAGTTGTTGAAGTGATTGTGCCAAGCTCTTTGTCGATGTGAATGATTGGTTCAGTAATAGAGTCCAAATCACTGGTTACCCTCGGTAGGTTTTCATTAACTTCATGATGATAAATACCAACAGGACTGTGGGTGTTTATATCAGGTACATCTTGTGAATTAGTGGTATGTTTAGGTAATACTTTAAGCTCATCTTCAAATTGCCCATCACCCTTTTTTATGGATGGAATATAATTTTTCTGGGATTTTAGCCAATAGATTAAAGCAGAGTTAATATCAGCATCTCCTTCACCTTCGTGAACTAACTTGTACCTTCCCTTTTCACCGGGCATGACAAAAGTTTTGTTTAAACCGACTGATGAGATCAAAGAACGAAGTAAGTCACTACGATTAAATTGTATCGGCTTTTCGTTATCATTAATTTCTATTGGGCTATGTTCTGTTTTAGTGTGCTTTAATTTTCGATTAGGCACAAGTTCCATTTGCAAATTAGTTTCTCTAATATCTTTGTAAGTATCTGAAACAATTATTTGATCATCTTGAACCACTTCTAAACTCATCAGTAAAATAATATTATCGATATTTTTAATAATGTATTAGGTAGTGAGATTAAACTTACCATTGTATACCGGTGTCTCAGTTTTTGATCTTGCAGTATGTTTGAGGTCTTGCGTTTTCGGTTGACCCTAAAAGAGAAACAAACTTTGTTACGTGGTGTGTACGTGTTGATCAATCCCTGCAGTTTTTTTATTAATTAATTTAGTAGAAACATTGGTTTAATATTGTATAAATAAACAAAGAATTTATCACCGTGGTGACCATTAATAGGTTCCCACAAACAAAGAGATACATATAAAATTACAAGAAAACAAAAGTTAACACCATGTCACGTAAATTATCGCTAGGCAAAGAATACACACATAACTAGTTCATCATCATCATCAGCCCAGCGTACGATGCTACGAATTTTTGCTCGTTCGTTTATCGTGAAAACATCTTCGTTTAATGTGTCACCAAGGTCTAGCCTAGAAGATACCAATTCTCTCTCATCTTAAAGAGACCATTGCAAGTATTAAAATATTACTAACCGCTCCATTCACTAGTGGATGCTTTGTCAAATCCTGTTTGTGTAGTCCCTGTTGTTTTTCTTCTTGGTTAGCGAAGTCGTGACCATGAGTGTGTAAGGTGAGAATATTCTTCCATAATTTTTCATGATCATTTTCATGATTATCATTTTCTCCTTGTGTATTTAGACTGTAAAGATCCTGTTGTAATTTTTCTAGATCATTACTATGTATTTTATGTTTTCTTTGTTTATTTAGACTGTACCGATTCTGTCGTAATTTTTCGTGATCAAGTTCATGATTATTATGTTCAGCTTGTGTAATTAGACTGTAAAATTTCTGTCGTAGTTTTTCGTGATCATTTACATAATTATCATGTTCTCCTTTTGTATTTAGTCTGTATAGATACTGTCGTATTATATCATCGTCAGTCAGACCATGATTTTCTAATTCTTGCGGAGCCTGTTTCCAAAAAATTTCAAACAATGAAGATTAGATAGATAAAAGAGATTATTCCTTCTATAGAGTAAGCAACCTCAAGCTTATTTTGGAATTTATTTTATTATGCTATTTTTATGAATCTGAACTTACCATTATGATATCATTTGAACGCTTTTCTGTAGCTTTACTTAAAAGACTCGATGCTGATACTGCGTTCTTTTTATTGTCATGATCTAATGCCATCTCCATATTGCCCTGCGGATTAAGCATTTACAATATTATTTTCGAGGCATAATAAATACAAATATATTGGGTTAACTTAAACATCTACACTTACTTTTAATGTGTGCATTTTACTTAGTAATTCTTTTAATAGTATTTTTATTGTAAGTCTCCATTGTAAATCATCATGACCACCTTTCCTTCTCACATGATCTTCCGTTATGTCATGATGGTCCTATAATTCCATAATTGCATTATAATTTTAGATCAACTTGAGTCTAAGCCGACCTTCTTTCGTTGTACTTACCTTTATATTGAATTTGTTAAACTTTTCCAAAAATGTTTTAATTAATAATTTCATTTGTACTTTTTTCTCGGTCGTCAAATGCTGGTCATGTCCTACAACTTACTACTCAAGTTTATTTATTTACAGTAGATCGTATGATAAGTATCTAGATCATCGTCATCAGTCCCATAGGCCTGAATGAGTCCCCTGCCCTATGTCAGGGGACTCATTCAGGCCTATTCAACGAAGGCCTATGCCTTCGCTAATAAGAATACATACTACATTGAAACTGATTTCAACTCAAAAATCTTTACTCACCTGTGTATTCAATTGTTTGTTCAATAGTTCCATAAATTCTTTACTGAACAGTATTTCATCAATGTTCTCGTTCTGATTCAGCTTATCATTTTGATTATTTCCATGCTGGAAAGAATTGGAGTTCATTGAAACATCATTGACAACAGTATTATACATAGGTATGTATATGTGTTTTGTTCTTACAAAAGGTCAGTACGGAGGCGGCTTTCTTGTGATAAAATATATTTATGCTAAATACTGAAAGCTCTATTGAAACGAATATGTAATTTGAATCTCTAATTCGATAATAAAACAATGATGCAAACGATTTAGAAATCAAATCATTTTAGAAAGAAAAGCTTGGAGTAAAACGGAGGAGGCCTTTACTCGATGAGCGATCCTCATCATCATCATCATCAGCCCATACACGTCCACTGCTGGACATATGCCTCCCCCGTACGACGCCACTAATAGCGGTCCTGAGCCGCCTCCATCCATCAACTCCCTGCGACCGCTACGATGTCGTCGGTCCATCGAGTGGATGGTCTCCCATGTAGGGGGGATTTGCCATAATCACCACGCTTGGCAGGCGGATTGGTGATCGCAGTGTTGGTGTTTAAAAATACTCAGAAGGAAGCTGCTGCCCTTCCTCTGGTAGGTTCCCTTAGTCGGCTCTTACGACATCCACGGGTTGAGTTGGAGGGGTCGATATTCGTACGCCGCGACCCCACGGCTTCGATGAGCGATCCTCAATATTACTTAATTTTCATTAACATATTATCTAATTGTAATATAAATTCATTATCATAATATTAAATTTGTACGAAAATTTGTAAGAAAGTGTATTTGTATGAAAGTTTGTAAACTTTATTAAGGAAACAAAAGGGATTTGTTATGTTCAATAATAAAATTCACTTACCCTGCGAGTTACATATCTATATAACTCGTTCGCCAGGTCTTGATTCCACAAGTTTTGAGCCGAGCTGCTATTTATATTTAGTCCTGAACTCCATCTAGTAACTTTAGACTCGTTTTCGTGCAAAGCTCCACTTACAGGTTGTGTTTTAGTGGAATAATGATACGTTTTTTTGTGCATAGCTCCTCCTTTAGGTTGCATTGTGGTCGAGTAATGATAGGTAAAGTTGCCAATTTTATTTTTTTCTAGTACCGTTTTAAGTTTGTGCTTTGCTGTAAGACCAACGTTCTTCATATGTTCGTCTGTTTTCAGAATATGTTTGTATCCATCATTTGGTAAAACCTTAATTGCAACTTTCTTAGCACGTTTATCTACTGTAAGTTTATCGTTGTGTTCCTCATTTGGTAGAACTTTAATCGCCACTGTTTTAGCCTGTTTGTCGACTGTAAGATTGCTGTTGTGTTCCTTATTCGGTAACATCTTAATCGTGGATTTATCATGAGGCTCTTCATTTTCATCATCTGGCACTAGCCTGTAGCGAGATCTTTCATGTTTCACTCCATCTTTCTCAAACGTCTCAGTACCTGTGTGGACTAATTTGACGCTTGCGGCATCCTAGAAATTTCTTTAAAATTTTAATTTGGAGAACGGAGTTTTTTTTGCCTAAATTTTTTGATCCTACCTTCCGTTTAATGTTAGTCAAGGACCAATATTGATCGATGGGAAGAATAATAATAAAAAATAAAAGTTATTTTTTTGAGAAAAAAGCTTACAAATTATTCAAAGTTAAGAAGAAGAATTTCTATCTAAGAAGGTTATTCTTACATAGAAAGTACTTTGAATCAAAAACCTTTAGAGGTCGAATAAATTAACTCCTTTCTCTAAGTTTTCACTTGTATTGTATGTAGATGCAAGGGCTCATTCCCTCAGCTCTATCAGGATTTTAAGTGCGCCTAATTACTTACTGAGATATAATATTAATATACAGGAATAATAATTCAAAAAAGACCCAAATAGATCGATTCTAAAAGAAACCCCTCATTCAGCCAATTATACTAATTGTAAGAGGTGCTTGACAATATGTATAAAAATATATAATAAGATACTAAAGGAACTAAAATTAACAACTAATTATTTAAATGGCTAAATGTATATAAAATAATTATAGAATTTTTAGTGACTTAAATGAAGTTTTTAATCTTTAATTATAATTGTATCGTTTTTTTTTATCTTAAATTATTATTGCATGCTAGACCATAGCGAGACATATGTGCGCATTATGTTTATGTATAGTATATCACCTGCATACATGTTTGACGCATATAAATATTTTAATCATTACAATGAACATTATCAATTATCGATAACTGCCAGCCTGTAACAACCTTAATAAATAAGTTTTTTTACTGCATACCTACCACTTCAAATTCATAATACCTACATTTTTCGCAGGATGTATTTTAAATTGATACTGACGTGAGCGTGAAATTAATTTATTATTGAAAATTTATTAGTGTTTCACATTAATAAA
Source organism: Eupithecia insigniata (assembly GCA_947859395.1). NCBI lineage: Eukaryota > Metazoa > Arthropoda > Insecta > Lepidoptera > Geometridae > Eupithecia > Eupithecia insigniata. The sequence goes on from OX402019.1 coordinate 931,253, forward strand.
TTTTCAAGGGCTTCAGTTACTACCGTCACTTTAACCAAATTTTTTATGCTTACTTAGGTAGTATTTATTATACTTCATTTACCTACTTATACCTACGTAAGTTTTTTTGTTTTTACTTTCCCTCAGTTTTTTTGTGTGTGCTAAATAAATTTATTCTATTCTATTCTTATAATAAAAGACTAACAGATTAAACTCCGGAACAACGCATCCGATAAAATATATTATCCACCAAGTACGATATCCTTGTTACAGGCTATGGTTTATCCAAATATTTAGATGGGCGAAGTCGCGGGCCGACCTATCTATTTAATATTGATCAACAACGGTAAAAAATTCGAAACTACTCGTTTGCAAATATTCTAAACAATACTACCGTAATAGAAACATAACATTGTTCAAAACTAGACTCAAGTATTTGGAGCTGTGAAACACATCTGGTGTAAACAAGATAAAATTTACACTATTTTGTATAGTAAGCAAGTAAAAATATACTTACCAAGTCTGGCAAAAATAGTATAGCGAAACACAAACACAGCCACACACCCATCTTACACTAAAAACTAAATATTTGAACACAACACCTTATATTCCCTATCAAACTAGATTACCGTGATACAGAACCTTGTAAAATATATTATTATAGCATAAACAATTGATTTATATTATATTACATGGTTATTTATATAATTGGCGCAAATATACAGGAAGTGTAATAAGGATTGTTAGAGAGATAAAAGTTTATTTTTATTTCACATTTTATAGTTGATTTTTATTTCACTAAACTGCGCTGTAATAAATAGTTGTGGCACAGATAATATACTATACGAGGTTGAGGTATATCAAAATTGTTGAGGATAATCAATTTTCTACACGAATACCTATGCGTCAAGTATCGAAAGGTTTATATTAAAGCATCTAGAGAATTTCTGAGAATGCCAAGAACTTGAGGTTATTTTCATGTATTATCGGCATTTTGAATCCTAAGATCAACCAGGTATATATACGCAATCAATTTACATATACCTATGTGAACTGATTGCGTATATATACGACAATTGGGTTACGTTAAAACCTTTTTTCTCCGTAATATATTATTAATCAAAAAAGCTTCGAAATAAATAACATAAGTCGAAATAAATAAGTAGTCTATGCAGAACCAGACCATGCCCTTCTTTTCAAAAATTAAAATAAACTATTTTAAATATCAGAAATAAATGAGCAAAGTACCATCTATTTTCTTAGTTAGTACTTACCATATTTCTTCTAAACTATAACCGAAGTACCATTACCTAATCTGTGCTATATCTCAAGATATTTTTATTAGATAATAAGCAAAAACATGATTTTTGGGCTTACGACGCTCTGCTCTGTCCCGCTTCTATGAACGCGAAATCCTATGCCCATTCTTTTTACAAAATGGCGTCATATGGCTGCCTCTTAAAGATTTTGCGTAGCATGTTAAGCTGCGCGTTCACCGGATTGGAATCGGAGCGTACGCGGCTTATTTACAATATGCCTGGCATCGGTATCGGCAGTTATGTTGATCCAGTGCACGTTATACCATAGAAATCAATACAAAGCAGCAAATCCTTAAGTTCCGTACGCTCCGATTGCGATGCAGTGGACACGCAACTTTAATCATACAAGTAAATGGAGGAAAAGTGCGCTCGGGTTTGCGAGACAAGGACGAGCGAACACCGCGCGGGGAAGGTGAGAAAGGAAAGCAAGAGCCGCGGAACGGCCGGCCCGCGCGCAAATTCACCGGTTTTTATTTTTAAATTTGGTTTTGCTCTCACATAATACGCTTTCGCAATAAAATTAAACCATAATCCTCTAAATTATTTATCTGAGAACACATACACGAAAGTTTATTGAACTATGTTAAAAAATCAGCAAATGAAATTGGTTTTTCCTCAGGAGTATCTCTGTAAAAATGAAGATTTAGAGGAAACTTCGCGATTTTTTTCTATCGAGTCAAGTTTAATCAATCTTGTTTCGGCTCCCATAAGTTACTAACTAAAATCCTAAACTTTTGATGCTCATAAAAAAAATAATGCAATATTAAATTTTTTCTTGCCGTAAAATTTATTTTTCGTACCGTTAAAAAATGGATTTTGGGATTTACTTCGCCTTAAGTTAATCTATTGAATCAAAGATAATGGACCAGAACAATAAAGTTCAAATTGCCGTACATAAAATGCTTTCAAGAAATCTACAAACTTATAAATTAATTGTAGTTGAATTTGTAGTCGTTTAATTGTACCTATATATTAAATTTTGCAATTAAATTAAACAAACGAATAAATAACTTCAGGTAATAAAACGAACTGGCCGTGGGACCGCGGCGTACGAATATCGACCCCTCCACCTCAACCCGTGGATTTCGTAAGAGCCGACTAAGGGAACTTACCAGAGGAAGGGCAGCAGCGTCCTTCTGAGTATTTTTAAACACCAACACTGCGATCACCAATCCCCCTGCCAAGCGTAGTGATTATGGCAAATCCCCCCCTACATGGGAGACCATCCACTCGATGGACCGACGACATCGTAGCGGTCGCAAGGAGTCGATGGATGGAGGCGTCTCAGGACCGCTATTTGTGGCGTCGTACGGGGGAGGCCTATGTCCAGCAGTGGACGTGTATGGGCTGATGATGATGAATAAAACGAACAAGTAAAAAAATAAGTTTATTATCAACATTTAACAGCATGATCGTAATTTATACATTTAACGAGGGAACATATTATGTAGTTATTAATTTTAAAAATCACAATTTCACTTTCCCTTAAATATAGATATATTTGATTCATAATTTTACTACTTTTATATACATTTTTAGACACGTAGACTATTTATTATTCAAGTATGGAAAGTTTTTCTGAAAAAAGTTTTTAATTTTGGCCCAATAGCTTTAGGTAGAATTTTGGTACCCATGACAACTGCGACAACTTTTGTACCAGTAGTCTTGTACATAGGACAGCTGGAACAAAAGCTGTAAGCGGAATCGACATTCGTCACTACAATTTTTTTACTGCTTAAAAATAAATCAACAAAAATAATATTACACTCAATTAACAATCAATGGTAAAGAATTTACTTTTTCATAACTCAATCAGACCTTGAACTTGTTTTAAACACTTGTTTTTGCCCGCAGCTTCACAATATTATAAATGCGAAAGTATGTTTGTTTGGCCTTCCTTCACGCCCTAAATAACCAACCAATCGACTTGATTTTTGGCATAGTGTTAGTTGAAAGGATGGAGAGTAACATAGGCTTTATAACTTTTTGCCCTGGTAAAACATCAAATTCCCGTGTGAGACTTCCGGCTTATACTTAGGCTTACGAATTTAACGCGGGTGAAACCGTGGGGAACAGCTAGTACCCGATAAATAATCTTCAATATAAGATAGTTTTGATTAAAAAAAATATCTTTGATTCTCATCACCACATAGTATAAAATAAAGTATCTTCCCGCTGTATGTCTGTCTGTCCCTATATTATACTAAGATCTTTGAAGCTGCGCAACGGATTTTGATGAGTGATTCAAGAGGAAGGCTTATATGTATAATTTGCACTCGTGCAAAACGGGGGCGGGTCGCTAGTTATGAATATACACGAATCTAGTTCGTATTTAAGAAACACTACCGTTCTTTGATTATGCACAATATATAGATAAGTTAATAGTTTCAGTCGTACATACATAGATGGCGTGGTTGTAAATAAATATCCTCTCACGATCTACCAGCTCGTCTTCTTCTCTGTTTTTGTAGGATAATGTATCTGTAATGAAATAAACCATTTGTTAAATCTTTTAACACTACCATGGTTATAACGAGTAAGTCAGGCAGTGACGTCAGTTGTTCCGTGATCATGGCGCTTGCAACTGTGACGAAATATTGGAAAGTACAAAGTAACACGAGTGTTCGTCGAATGGAAGAGGATCGGGCTGTTATGAAGGCGTGAGAGGAAAAACCATAGGGGCGTAGACCAGTCGCCGCCCTAGGTATCGATGGACCGACGAAGTTGAAGCCGATCTCCGCTAACTCGACGCCCATAGCTGGCGAAAGACAGCTTTTTACATTATAATAATGCTGGACAATTCACACAGCATCATCTAGCCCCAACCTAAGCTGAACTTGTGTTATGGGTACTAGATGACTGATATACTTAATAGAATAGACAACATAGATAGTTTTTATACATCATAGAAAATACCCAGAACACCCTGAAACAAATCGTACAAACATTTGTCCCTATGTTTATTTCTATGTTGTGGGAATCGAACCAGCAGTCCGCGTTGCAGGCGGACCTTCGCCCGTCAATCAGTCAGACCAAAAACCGACCCTGCGGTAGTGTACAGTGCAATAGTCTGGGTTTTGCCTTAATCACCACGCTTAGCAGACGGATTGGTGATCGCAATACAGATGACAAACTACAAAGAAGGAAGCTGCTGCCCTTCCTCTGGTAGGTTCTCTTAGTCGGCACTTCAGTCTGCTGATTCTGAGAGCTATGTCGGTAACTTTGGTTCTTCTACGAATTTCCGTATTCCGGACCCTATCGCGCACTTAGAAAAGGTCAAATTGTTAAAATTAACCACTGACATGAAAATAAAGTGAAGCTTCGGTGTGTAGACTAAAGTAAAGAAGCGACGAAGAAACCGCCTGTTAGGTGAAAAAGAAATAGCCTGTTAGGTGTTATTTTTCGAGTTGAAGCTAAATCCGTCCCAAACTTTTTTATCTTCTAGATAGTCTGATATTTTGTAATATTTTCATTTCATTTATTCATTGCTAGTATGTACACTGGTTGGTAGCTTATGATCTATTTATAGCTAACGTTAGTAGGTACATACACCCTGTTGGACACTGCAATTTCGATTGTTAGTTATTTAGGTAGGTACATAGATTTAATCTTAACTAAATAAATCTTAAAGTTACAATTATAAGTCTGGATGTCAAATCATGGAAACAATAAAAAAATAGTTCATATGTTTACAATTATAAGAATCTCAATGTCAAATAATGTAGGTACAAATGTTGTTTTCAGTTATAGTATAACAAAACATAATCTAATTTAATTTTTCTGTCAAAAATTCATTTACGCTATAATAACATTTATTGATAAGGAAATATTTTAGTTTATTAGTAAATAAGTTATATTTTGTTGTCTTTTATTTGTTGGGGGAGTTTGTTGTATATTTTTATTGACATTTTGTACGGCGCTTTACTGTGGATACACAATTTAGATTGAGGTTGCACTAATTTATTTCTACCGGCTCGAAGGCTATAAGGTCTTGGTAGGTCGTCTAAGTTTTGATATAGATCTGGATATTTTCTAACAAATTTACATAATTCCAAAATATATATCGATGGCAAGGTTAAAATCTTTAGTTTTTTAAAGTGCGACTTACAACTGTCCATTCTATCTATGTTAACCAAGATACGTATACACTTCTTTTGTAGGATAAAAAGTCTTCCGTGTGTGTGCTATTTCCCCATAGGATCACGGATAGGGAAAGATGAGTGTGTGTGTGCGCATAGTAAGCTGATACCGCCGTCGCTAAGTCAGTTGTTTTTTTAAGCTCTCGGAGGGCGTAGGTAAAACTGGTCAATTTCGATTTTATTTTTTGCACATCGGCATTAAAATTTAGGTGGATATCTAAGTAACTCCTAAAAGTGAGAAAGTTTTGACATTCTCTAGAGGGATGTTTTCAAAAGTCGTGGTTACGCCTAAAGGTTGTTTTTGTTGTGGCCTAAACTCCATAACTTTAGTTTTTGTGTAGTTTATTTATAGGTTGTGTTCGGCCATCCAGTTCGACACATCTGTGAGGGTGTTCTGTATTAAGGTGTTAACGTTATCTGTGCGTCTGCATGGTATTATAAGTGAAATGTCATCCGCGAACAAGACGCTTTGTGTTTTTATGTATCTAGGTAAATCGTTGATGTAGACCAAAAAAAGCAAACATCCAAGGACCCTGCGGTATTGAAGATGTGATATCTTGTTCGTCTGACCTGATAGTTTGGATCGTGCCTGAGATGTTGTCGTAGTGCTCTAGTTCTACATATTGAGTACGATTCAAACCAATTATACGCTATGCCTCTGATACCTAGGCCATGTAGTTTTTTTAGCAAGATGTCGTGTTGTACCCTGTCATATGCTTTCGACATGTCTAGCAATAATCCTACCGCGTATTGTTTTTTTATCAAGAATCCCGACTATATTGTTTATGTTTTTGTATACTGCTAGTGTAGTAGACCGGTTTTTTCGGAATCCACATTGTGCTTCGTCAAGTAGCTTATGTTTTTTCATGAAGTAATAAGCTCTGTCGCACATTATTCTTTCAAATATTTTAGCTGATGTAGGCAACAATGATATGGGCCGGTAGTTGTTCGGATTTGATTTAGGGCCTTAATAAGCATATGCTTGCAAAGGATATGTTTGATAATTTGTTTGAATTTATTTATTGAAAGTTTTTGCAATTCGCTAGGGGTTTTCTTGTAGAAGCGTATACATTGCCCTTTAAAAGATACATTAATCTTGTGTAATCTAGTTTTGGGCACAGCAAGTTTGTTCTTATTTCTAGTATTTACATTATGTATGTCGCAATTTTTAGGGAATCGATCGATATTTCTATGAGTGTACAATAAGTTTTCATAAATATATTGACATGGTACTGTCATTATATTTATTTCTTTGAATCCACGTGTCCTTTGTTTCGTTGATAGAAGAAACTGACCTATATCTTCAGGTCGTTCGTTGTGAAGATCTCAATCCAATAGCCGTCAGGGTCTTGGATGAAGGCGAGTCCTTTCATCTTGCCATCGTTTGGTCGCTTCACGAACTTAACGCCTTGCTGCTCAAACCTGTAAGTAAAATATTGACATGGTAAAGTTTAATATAGGTTTTTAGCTGTTCAGAGAAAAATTTAATGTGTATGTTTATTTGTAAACAGTAAATATTATCTACTATGTAAGAATACCTACTTCATAACTTAGAATAATGTATGTACTGTGTAAGCCTTTTTCTGGAAAAATAAACCTTTATTACTTTTATTACGAGTATCTAAGTGGCATAATAAAGAAGTGTGGAAGGAGGGGACCTTTGCCCAGCAATGGGATAGTATAAATAAATAATGATGGACAATTCACACAGCATCATCTAGCCCCAAGCTAAGCAGAGCTTGTGTTACATAGGAACTACATGACTGATATACTTAATACAATATATAAAAAATAATAATAATACAATACATGATATTTAAAATACATAGGTAGATATTGTTTATAATACATAGAAAATACCGAGAAAACCCGAGACAAATATTTGCAGATCGTACGAACATTTGTCCTAAGGCGGGAATCGAACCCGCAACCTCCTGCGTCACAGGCGAACGTTCGGACATCTAAATATTGACAATTACTCTCAGAGCTCCTAGTGCAAAACTTTTGCGACATCACTGGCAGGACTCTGTCGGTGTTGCTTGGCACTCTCAATGCCAAGGTCGAGTATTGTGGTGTCCTGATGATGTCTAGTGGAGAGACGAAACTAGTAGACAACTTACTTTGATGGGTTTTTTCATTGTGTAGTTGGTGTGGTAAACACAAGTTCTTGGCAATTTTATATTACGTAAGTTTTTTACCTTACAAAATTCATCATCATCATATCAGCCGATCGACGTCCACAGCTGGACATAGGCTTCCCCTAAGGGTATCCACAATGACCGATTTTGCACTGCCCTCATCCAGCTATTTACCTTCACTAGGTCGTCGGTCCTTTCCGGTACGTGGCCGCCACTCTAGAGCCTTGCGGCCCCAGCGTACAAAATTAGACAAACAGAATACGTATTTGGCCGTGGGGCCGCGGCGTACGAATATCGACCCCTGCAACTCAACCCGTGGATGTCGTAAGAGCCTACTAAGGGAACTTACCAGAGGAAGGGCAGCAGCTTCCTTCTGAGTATTTTTAAACACCAACACTGCGATCACCAATCCGCCTGCCAAGCGTGGTGATTATGGCAAATTCATGGGAGACCATCCACTCGATGGACCGACGACATCGTAGCGGTCGCAGGGAGTCGATGGATGGAGGCGGCTCGGGACCGCTATTTATGGCGTCGTATGGGAGAGGCCTACGTCCAGCGTGTGACGTGTGTATGGGCTGATGATACGTATTTAGACGAGGCAATTTTCTACGATACTCGCCATTTTGGTCTGTCCCGTGCAATTTCGTACCAGTCCTCCGCTACCGGGATGGCTATGTCTAGCAGTGGACGTATCGGCTGAGATGATGGTGCGGTACTTACTTTTCACAAGCCTCGTCCACATTCGGCACCCAGACTCCGATGTGTCCAAATCCTCGTGGGTCGGAGTTACCGTTGTGGTAGCTGGACTCGTCGCTTTCAGAGCCCCAATTGCTGGAAAAAGAATATTATTAATCGCACAATGACATCAAACTAATCTGCTTCTTCTTCTTTTTTTTCAAATCAAAATTCATTTATTTTGCTATACATGGGTTACAGGGATATAAGTTTAAATAGAATGAGCACAACCATGATCAGCTAAACAGCATGCGAAGTCACGATAAATAAATACAATGACGATACCTAAAATTAATAAATAATGCATGACTCGTCTTATTCTAGAATGTATCCATCAAATATTCATTAACATTGTAATAAGCCTTCACAAATAACAATTCTCTTAATTTATGTTTAAAAATATTAATGGTATTACTTTCTATAATTCTTCTATAATCTTCCTGAGTTCATGCCCATATCCCACGCTTGGTGAGGTCTGCACAACATGTATTGTTCTCCCACTTTTCTCACCCAGCCGTCATCTCTAAGATTATTACATAATAATCTCTATACTTACACCTTTCTTAACCATGTCCTCTTTCACACAATCCACATTTTATTCAGTCTCCCTCTCCCTTTATTTTCCTCCACATCCAAATTTATTAATTTATTTATTGCGTCATATTACGGTACATGAAATGTTATTTAATTCAAAACTTATTGACTACAGTAAGGCTCATAAACACAGCATCAGTTTGTAACAGGATCCGTTTATTTTTGTAATTTTATGGTTCAGTATATTTATTGTTGAAATTTCTTTTAGAATTACCTAGATAAGATAGTTCTTAGCTTATAAAGCAAATTTTTTAAGCAATTCCTAAGTATAATAGTCACCTAGCTTATAACTTAAGTACTAAGTACTTATCCTGCTATGCCCTAGCCGGGTCTATATTTGAGACTGTAAAAATATATCAAATTTTTTATTGACAAAGAAAATAACAATCAAATAATATAAACAAATTAAACTAGTATTTACAATTGAGCTAACTGCAGACTGTTGCAAACAATCTACAGATAACTCAACTGGCCCATATCCATACCAGTCGGAAGCGTCCCCAAGACGCTGGCTGCATTGCCCCGCTGTATGGCAATGCTAATGGTCTGCGCCAAAAATATATAATATCTGTTTGTACAATATGGTTGCAATAAATGACTTGAATCTTTTCCCGTGATGGTGTATGTAATTATTAGGAGCGAGTTCAAACACTCTGACAGTATAACGGATCTAAAAATAGTGCTGGATCAAAACTCAGAGTGTCTTCCTTAAGACCTTGCTTATAATACTCATGAACACAACAAACATTTAAAACTACTCTACTACATACTGAAGTAAAACAAAATCAAATGTCAATCAAATCGAATGTCGCATTTAAATAACATTTATCAATATCCTTACCGTGACATTAAAGTTCTTATCAGCAATTATACCTTAACTGTGCTTTAGCAACAGATTTGTGAATGGTTTTATCGTTTAATAATAAAGATACGAACGTATTTGTGGGGTTGTATGGGAGAGGTCCAGCCCATGTCCAGCAATGGACGTGTCTGAGCTGATAATGATGGTACCCTACTGTGACATAAGTCCATGGATGCTTGGAATCAGATTTCAGTGAAATTTTATGAAACTAAATGAAATCGAATTTTAACGACGTGATATTTACGACAAATTAAAATCTCGATACTCCCAAAGTACCAAATAGGCTGGTATAATTGATGACCGATGTGGCGCGGCGGGCGAAGGTCCGCCTGCGACGTAGGAGGTTACGGGTTCGATTCCCACCTTGGGACAAATGTATGTACAATGTGCAAACATTTCTTCCGGGTGTTCTGGATATTTTCTATGTATACAAAAATATCTATCTACGTAATATTAGTATATATGACACATAAGTGATATTATAATGTGCTAGTGGTTTCTTTTTCACTTCTTCCACTAGTGGACAAAAAAATTGAAGTGAAGAGAATATCAATAACACCTTATTTCTTATTTGATAATAATAACTATGTTTATAGTATACAATTTGACTTGTCTAAGTGCTTATTTTGTAAGCCTAAAGAAATAAAGTTATTGATTCTGATTCTATCAGAGATCTAGTACCCATAACACAAGCTCTGATTAGCTCGGGGCTAGGTGATGCTGTGTGGATTGTCCAGCAACCTTTTTACATTCCAGAGAGGTGAGCCCATTTGACGATAGTATCGAGACGTGATCGTGACATCTCCCTTTTTTCTATAGGATTTAGTACAGCGCCTCTACCGTGCGGACAGGGAACTACGCAAATCCTATACAAAAATAAGACGTCTTGTTTTATCTTGAAGCAGACTCAAGGCTCAGGTCAATAAATTAGATTCAGATAGAACCTGATAGTAAACGATCGCCCGTGGCGTTCGCGGCGAAAGAATTGACGACGAGGTCAATTCTTTCGCTCTAAATGGATTATAGACCTTATCTACCACTAGTATAAGACTGAAACTCCTCAGAAGTGTACTTTTTAAAAGTCTTCAAGGCCCTATTAATATTTTAACACCTGGTTCAAGTAATAAAATCAATACTTACTATGTGAGTTCTACTGTAGCTTTTCTAGTCAATGCCCAATGTATTCTCGTTTCTTCATCAGTTGGGACATCAGAAGGGTTCTCATATCTGAAATTATGATTTGTTTAAATAAAACATGTCGACCAGTAGATCTCAAAATAGGAGACTTTCTTATCTGAATCATCATCATCATCATCATATCAGCCGATCGACGTCCACTGCTGGACATAGGCCTCCCCTAAAGATCTCCACAATGACAGATTTTGCGCTGCCCGCATCCAGCGATTTCCCGCGACCTTCACTAGGTCGTCGGTCCATCGCGTGGGGGGTCTACCTACTCACTTATGCCTTTTATGACAAAAGAGTAATAAGCAGTTCAGGAAAATAATTGTTCTTTTATGTTCTTATTCTTACTAGCAAAGATTTTCAGGACTAGTTTGACAATATATTTAAGACCAAAATGTTAAAGAACTTGAGTGATATTATTTATGTTATTATTAAATCCCTACCTACTAATCCTAATAATATTATAAAGGCGAAAAATGTGAAATCGTTGTGCGAAAACAACACGCTAATGAGTGCATCAGGCTCAAATTTTACACTGATGAAATTGTGTGCCTAGAAGAACATACATCATCATATCAAACCATACACGTCCATTGCTGGACAAGTGGACATAGGCCTCCCCCATACGACGACGCCACAAATAGCGGTCCCGAGCCGCCTCCATCCATCGACTCCCTGCGACCGCTACGATGTCGTCGATCGTCCATTGAGTGGATGGTCTCCCATGTAGGGGTAGTTTTGCCATAATCACCACGCTTAGCAGGCCGATTGGTGTTGAAAAATACTCAGAAAGAAGCTGCTGCCCTTCCTCTGGTAGGTTCCCTTAGAACATGCATAATATAGGCCAATTATAATACCGAAAAAAACGCGTGCGAAACTGCGGACTGGAGCTAGGTAGTAAAGAATATTTGACGTCTTGTTTTAATAAATTGACGAAAACAAACCCCATAAAGAACAGCGAGAACTTCATATCGGGGAAGTGAAGCTGCTTCAACAGAGTCATGCCCAGGACTCCCGTGTAGAAAGGCAGTGACTGACGAGGGTCCTTGATGCGGTACATTGTTTGTTGGAAGAAGAAATCCTGGAAACACAGGGTTGAAGGATAAATACAGAGTACATTACCAATAGGTACTATCGGCGTAAGATCTGCCTTACCACCTGTATGTATGGAACATACGGATACTTTTCCTTCTTATTTTTATAATAAGATGGACTAATATAGTTATGTAATTATGTTAACAAATCGCGAAAGTTTAAAAAGATGGACTAAGTTAGGGTAGTTGTATATTTTTATGTGTAAACTAGTCGTGAATTGCTACCTAGCTCAATACACGTTATTTACCGAAATATGGTGTTTTATTGGACATGACACCACCACAAGGGTTATTTTTCTGTGAAGTGACCGGTTGCACCCCCGGCTTGCTCGATAGCTTTTGTTTTGAAAGACCAATAGGACTGTCGTATTTCATGGGTCAGGTACTTTAGTCAGTGTTATCGTAAATAGGTAATTAATAGTCCTAATTTGCTTTCGCAAATTAGCATTAATATCAAACCAAGGTCAAGAAAACCATTTCTTAATACCTTCGCCCTGCACGTTTACTCAAATAATACATCATATTACAATCCGGTTTTAAGAAAGTGTCGTTTGTTTAATGATTTATTGTTGGTCGATCAAAACATTGGCATATTTGTGAGTAGCCTAATAAAATTTAAGAAATTAGTTTTGGCCACTCTTGCTACAGAGTGCGCTCAAAGTTCGAATTGATTCTATATGTAGAATGTAGGTAGGTAATTTTGGCAATTTTTGTATTTTGTTTTTTTTTTAATTGTTATAGGTTTTAAATTTGATTACTTATTTTTTAACATACTCATGTAATATCTTCATTTATTTAGATTTATTTTTAGGTAGGTATTTTATTATTGTATCATATTAATCACACTACTTGAATTTTAACCAAATTTTATAGTTATAAATTGTATGCGTTTGTTCTCATGTTGTGTATGCATGTTTTGGATCACAATCTAGTCTATGAACCTTAGTTATAATTTTTCTATTTAATATTGATGATACGATTGTTTTCTGTTTTGCATATCAATAAATAAATAAATAAACAAATAATTTGCTATAAACTATTTATGATTCAGATTATGATATCATGAAAATTTGAATAAATATTTTGTTTTTATTTTATTGTCGTTTGATGACACTCAGGGATGAGGAGAATTTTCCCTCGTCCCTGAGTACACTATTGTATTGTACACAGTACAATTTGGGAGCGTTCATGTTGCGATAAATTGCGAAAGGAACTCATAGTACTAGGGCTAATTAAATTCTCGATCTCGACTACCGTAACTGCAACTGCACAAAACTGACTAAATGGTTGACCAGATGACTTTGCAATGGAAAAAGTCATTAAAAAGAACCATTACAAAAAATATGTTGAACAGATGTTGACTGCCCGGACTCTCTATTGGTCAAACTAGACACAACAAAGAAAAGAAGGTGTGATCTGTAACCCAAAACCGATGCAAGGCAAAATTGTTTCAAACTGGTAAGGCAGATCTTACGCTGATGGTACATACTTTTTATTTAGAAAGATTTTTTGCTACGGCAACACAGGTCATTTAAATACAAACATTTGACAAAAAAATAAAACAGGTAGCATATATTATAATAAATAAGGTTTTTCCACCAAGATACAGAATAATAAAACAGGAAACACAACACACTTTGTATAAGTACTAATATTATGATATTTTTTGTGGCCCAGTGAATAGCAAAGGCCTCAGTAAACATAAGCATAAAAGTATATAGATTTGGATTTTCTTAGGTCAGATGCATAGCCTGAGGTAGCCTGGTGATTCCTAGAGTTCGCTATCCTCCAGTACGACAGAACTACATAATTGAGTCGGTTGACCTTTACCGTTTTGTAAATAAACCAATAAAGGAAAATGTGTAAATCATAATTTTAAATAGCTGCCATCCGGTAAGGAAGAGGTTCTGGCCACATTTTCAAACATTTGTCAATCGTTTTTGATTTAGTTTTACCTACTTTGGGGATTACAGGCATTCGGAGTAAAGCCATAAGTGTTATTTTTTATTCTTATGGCAGGTACTGTGGCCTGTATTTCATCTTGAGAGTGGCTTGAGCAGGTATAGGTACCTACGTAAGTACTTTAGTACCTTTCCCTTCTAAATGACGTAATTCATAGTATTTATTGTTCAACATGACCATGACATCCAGATAACCCTTATCTCAAACAAAGTAGTCGATAGGTACTCATAGTAGCGTCCAGCATAGCAACTACCTACCATATAAAAAACTTTGACCTACTGACTCAAGATAAAGAGTGTCTATAGAGGAATATTACGTACCTTAGTGCCTGCATGTGGGGTCTTGCATAAAGCCTCAACTTCTTGGGGAGAAATACCTTCGCCGGACATGACTCTAAAAAACAAATACGAAGAAAATTATATATTTTTTTGATAACAACATAACCTTCAAAACTGCCGACTTTTTAAACGAATAAAAGGAAAGGACGTAGCTACTTTATAACACATGAAAGACAAAAAGTTAAATAAATATGTATACTCTTTGTATAAACATAAAAATAACTAACTTAGAGGAATATCGACAAAATTTAAAAAATATTTTCTGTTTACGATACATACGAATTCGTTCAATAATTTGTGACACTGACAACTTCAATCCAGTTTATTTTAATGTACTCTGTGCTTCACCACTTGCTTTGCTTGACTACCGGCGGCGCGGCTGACGGACTGCCGCATGCCGACTCGCTCGACTGACCGTGACCGTAGATACAACTTGAGTCATTGAGTGAATCACGCAGTTCCAAGGAATTTATATACGAACGTAACTGGAAAGTTCACTCGACATTGAATGCAAAAAGGATTTTGAACCTTATCACAACAAGAAAAGGTTATTTTTTAATTCAATTTAGATTTAAGAAAAAACGGTCTCGTGAGAGACTCAGTCCATAGAGAAATAAGTAGGTAGACTAGGACCAAGAATTTTATGGACTCAGCCTTTCAGTTTTACGCATGTCCGTTTTTATTAGTGTGCAGTTGCAGATTTGTAATAGTGTGCATGACTAGGAAAGTGACTTTGCTGCCGAGCCGAACATCCTTCATTCAGCTGATTTATCTGATTTATTGCCCCTATTTTTATAAATTTTGCAAATTTATATTCTTAGTCTTACAAAATGACATCGACACCGATGTAAAATTTTGGGCAAAAACAACATATAAACAATTACAAATTTACGCAAAATAAGTCCTTATATCTTATCCATTAGACTCGCTGAATGAAGGATGTGTCACACCCGTGACTATAAGTTCAAAGTGTCAATTAGCGCTCTAGACTATACACGCAGGAATAGGAAGGATGAGCAAAAAATTCAGGTTTTATAGCGGCACTTGCCCAAAATCACCAAGAAACTAAGGCAACGGAAAGCGGAGCGAACACTATCCCTTTTTTTAGATTTTTGCATCGCGTGAGTGGTGTAGAAAATGGGCAATAAACATGTTTTTTGTGGAGCCCCCATTAATTTTAATATTTATTTTGATAGTATGTTATTATAGCGGCAAATGAAATACATATGAAAAATGAAAGTGTCTATCTTTTAAGAATCATGAGATACAATAAAGCCCGATAGATGGACAGACAGACAGCGGAGGGCTAGTACTAGGGTCCCGTTGGTACCTTTTGTTTACTGAACCCTAAAAAAGTGCGTAGCTTTTCTATAAATGTGTATAGTTTTTCCAAACTCGTTTTCGATTGGTAGAACCATGTACATTGAATTAGTGTGGCATACTCGGTTCGCGATTCCGACACGCACATGGCCAAAATCAGCATCAGCATCAGGTTATGTGTCACTAACATGTGCCTGTTAAATATGGGACGAATCAGGAATGAAATCGGCATTCAAGTGTATTTTCCTGATTCGGACCAGTTAGGGCCGAAGCCAGTTCGGCGGAGTCGGGTGTTGGCAACCCTAGGAACAGCTGTTCGCTTTAGTGCTCCCTATCATTTTATTCACAAAATAATTGTTTTATCATAGTTTTCTAGTGCCTTTCCGATTTCATCGTATAATTATAACGTAAAATAAGTGTACAAATAGTAATAAGCGTAAAAAGTTGTGTAACTAATGTGTTTGGCCCTCGGAAAATCGGCTTTCTAACGGTTATCTTTCATGAGAAATTTGGCGGGTTTGTGTGTTCTGAAGAATCTTGAGCTTATGTGAGTGCAGTCTTATACGTAGGAATACAATTTCCAACAAAGTTTACATCTTTTAGTGTCACGTAAGTACTCAGCATATTTTTGGACACCTAACCTTGACATTGTACCGTCTGTCTTGAGCTCGTTGCGGTAAAACAGTTTATTCATTTGAAATGAATACAAGAAGCGCCTCATTGCGCCAGGCAGAAGCCAACAAATTAAACCAAGTTTTACTAGAACTCAAGTCAGCAAAGAGTCAGATTGCACAATTAGAATTAGAACGAGATGACAATGAAATTATTCTCTTAGAAGCGCTAGACAAAAACAAGAAATTAAAGCATGAGATGTCCACGCTATACTGCCAAAACAATTCAGTCATTGAAGAACGGGATAGGCTTCAGACAATAATAGATAGGTTCGATGAACAATGTGGCATTGAGTTTGAATCCGCTCTACACAGAACTTCAATCTTGGAGAAGGAATTATGTGATGCACAACACCACATCACCCAGCTAGAAGAAGCGGCCCTGAGCTCTGCCACCGCGACATCTCAAAGTTTATTCGATGAACTAGTAACGGCTAACTTACCATCGGGCCATGTTTCTGTTGCAGGCTGCAGCATGCACACTATGCATACTATTGACTTGGAAAAAGATGACTCTGTGTGTAATGTGGCAGCTAGCAGCAAAAACAGTAAACACAAACTAAAAGGAATAAGCAAAAATAAAATGAAAAAAATTGTAAAAATCAACAAATTCATACAAAATAAGAAAACTTTTTTAAAAGATCAAAAACATTTAGTTGCCAAGGTAAAAAGCAAAAGAGTAGTTTTAGATAAACAAGAGCTTTGTAATGTAAAGTTTAATTACAATCAGATCCAGTATGAGACTGAAATGAAGGAGCTGAGGTGCAAACTTGGCCAGGCGGAGCACTCCCTGGGGCACTACATCAGCCTTTATGAACGTACAACTGAACAGACAAGGGAACTCAATCTGGCCATGGATGCACTTCTCACAAGCCAGGTGAGTCTGGAGGGCAGGATTCTGGAGGGCTGCTGCTGCTGTGGTCCTGACTTGGTTGGTGACAACTGTAGTCCGGACAGTACTGTCTCAGTTGCATCCCATCTGGATCTTAGTCCTTCATGCTCAAGTAAAAAAACCGTAATGTACTGCGATGAAATTGGAATAAATATGGGCCAGTTTTTAAACATGAATATGGAGCACACATTAAATAATTGCTTACCTAACTGCAATCTCCATGACATTATGCATAAAATTGATACTGAAAGATTTCACAATAACTCAAATTTGATAATATTACTTGGAAATAGGGGTAATGTGAACAAATCAGACTTAATTAAATATATGGACAAATTATCTTCGCTGAAATTAAACCAAATTGTAATGTTCACATTCCCCTACAGCGACAGCTTGCCAAATATAGAAAATAATATTAGATATAAGCTAAATATGGCATTGCATACTATTTCATGCAATAACAATGTACATGTGATTGACACTAACAGTATTGTTAGTAAAAAATATTACTTGACTAAAAAAGGTAATTACTACCTTTCTAATTATTACAAAAAACAAATAGCTGTTTCGCTATCTTATTATTTTAATATTACAGCCAAAAATTTGGCTAAACAAGATGCTTCTTTTGAGCATTG
Organism: Eupithecia insigniata; assembly: GCA_947859395.1. NCBI lineage: Eukaryota > Metazoa > Arthropoda > Insecta > Lepidoptera > Geometridae > Eupithecia > Eupithecia insigniata. The sequence goes on from OX402019.1 coordinate 949,119, forward strand.
TAATAAACTTACAACGCAGACCTTGGAAGTTCTTCCAAGCCATTTAAATTACTTAAAAAGACAATAGAGGACGTCTCTAGCCCTAAAAAGTCAAATAATATTAGTCACATAAAAAGTCAAATAAACCAAAAGTGTAAAACAAATGCAAAGTTTACTAACTTGGTGCATCAAAATATTCAAGGATTAAAAAGTAAATTATTAGAGTTGGAATTGTACATGAACTCTTTCAATATTAACATCATCTGCTTAACAGAACACTGGCTGAAAAGCTATGAGCTCATGTTCAATTTCAGTAACCACCAAGTTGGTAGCTCCTATTGCAGATCACATGCTATTCGTGGAGGCTCATTAATACTATTAAATAAATTCATAAAATTCAAAGAACGTAAGGACATAATATGCTTATCCGTTGAAGGCCACATTGAAGTAGCATGTGTTGAGTTGGAGCAAAGTATTGTAGTAAGCGTATACAGCCCACCATCAGCTTCTTTTGAAATATTTGAAAAAAATATGGATGATATCTTATTCAAAATATCAAAATCAAATAAAAACCTCATGGTATGTGGAGACTTTAATATTGATCTTTTAGAAGTCTACTCCCTTAGTAGTAGATTAACTAATTTATTTAATTCTTACAATTTAAAGCCACTTTTTATTGAACCTACTAGAATAACGGAAACCACAGCAAAATGTATAGATAATATATTTGTTTGCCTTAATAATAAAATTATTAATAAAAATGTAATAAGCAATTTAAAATCAGACCACTTAGGTCAACTAATAAAATTAGAAATTCAAGTAAAAAATAATAACTGTAAAAAGAGAATAACATACATACCTGTGACCACAAGTCGATTTGAACGGTTGAAATTGGATTGGGATTGTAAACCTCCACCTAATTACTCTCTTAACAACCCAAATGAGTCCTATTGCAGTTTTTTTAACAAATTCACCAATGCATTTAATTCTATATTCACACCCAAATCGACCATGGTCTCAGATAAACTTAACTTTAGTGAATGGGCAACAGTGGGTATACAAAAGAGTAGAAATAAATTGTATGAACTGTATAGTGAAAAACAATACAATTTTAGCCCGGAGTTCAAAGACAAAGTAAAAAATTATTCAAAAATATTTAGAAAAGTTTGTCAAATAGCAAAATCAAATTATATTAGCTCTAAAATTAGAAACAGTGAAAATGTAATAAAATCAACATGGAAAATAATAAACAGCGAGACTGGAAAGGTCAGTACCTACATTAATGATTACAATTTAAAGATTAACGATTGCTCAGTTAAAATTGATGTTGAAGTAGCCCAAGCATTTGAAAACTTTTTTACTGACATTCCAATCTCTACTACAAAGTGTCTGAACTCTTCTCAATTAATCGCCGAGTCATTACTGAAAGAAAATGTACCTGCATGCGAAAATAAATTTAATTTCCAACATGTCGATGAAAACGATATTAAAAAAGCCTTTAAACTTTTAAATATAAAGAAAACTGCAGATCTCTGGGGCATTTCCGTTAGAATCATTAAACCATTGATTGATACTATTGCACCAGATCTAGCTTTTATATTTAATGAATCTATTGATTGTGGCGTTTTTCCTGATCTGATGAAACATAGTAAAATAATACCACTGTTTAAATCGGGTAGTAGGTCTGACCCCACTAACTTTAGACCGATATCAGTACTGCCTACATTCAGCAAAGTTTTTGAAAAACTTATATTACATCAATTGCTTAGGCATTTCAATGGCAATGACCTGCTACATTGTAAGCAATTCGGGTTTACTCGCGGCAGGTCAACTACTGATGCCGGTGTAGAGTTGGTATCGCATATTTTCGATGCTTGGGAGAAGTCGCAAGATGCTTTAGGCGTTTTTTGTGACTTGTCAAAAGCATTTGATTGTGTACACCATGGAACATTAATCAGGAAATTACATCACTATGGAATAAAGGACAACTCTTTGGATCTTCTTACTTCTTACTTGAGTGACAGGATACAAAGAGTTGACGTAAATGGGAAACGGTCTTCGGGATCTGTAGTTACAATGGGTGTACCGCAGGGATCAATCCTCGGTCCTTTCCTATTTTTGGTTTATATTAACGACCTGCCTCATCTCGTTAAAAATAATCACGAGATTGTATTGTTTGCTGATGATACTTCTTTAATTTTTAAGATGATTAGACAAAACACAAATTTTGACGAAGTAAACAATGCAATATCAAAAGTAGTCCACTGGTTTGGTGTTAATAATCTTTTGCTTAACGAAACTAAAACTAAATGTCTTAGATTTATTCTACCAAATGTAAAACAAGTTAAGGCTGAAGTAAACGTAAAAGGAGAAACGTTAGAAATTGTAGACACTACCGTATTCTTAGGAATAACCTTAGATAGTAAACTTCAATGGGGCCCACACATAGATAAGCTATCGAAGAGACTTAGTTCTGCAGCGTATGCAGTAAAAAAAATCCGTCATCTTACAGACGTTGATACTTCCAGACTGGTCTATTTCAGCTACTTCCATAGTATTATGTCGTATGGTATATTGCTGTGGGGGAACGCTGCAGATATGAACACCGTATTTGTGCTGCAGAAGAGGGCTGTTCGTGCAATCTATAACATGGGTCCTAGAGAATCCCTACGTGATAAATTCAAAGAAATAAATATAATGACAGTACCATGTCAATATATTTATGAAAACTTATTGTACACTCATAAAAATATCGATCGGTTCCCTAAAAATTGCGACATACATAATGTAAATACTAGAAATAAGAATAAACTCGCTGTGCCCAAAACTAGGTTACACAAGGTTAATGTATCTTTTAGAGGGCAATGTATACGCTTCTACAACAAAACCCCTAGCGAGTTGCAAAAACTTTCTATAAATAAATTCAAACAAATTGTCAAACACATCCTTTGTAAAAAGGCTTATTACAAAATTTCAGACTATCTAGAAGATAAAAAAGCTTGGGACGGATTTTGCTCCAACTCGAAAAATAACACCTAACAGGCTAAAGGATTCTTCGTCGCTTCTTTACTTTAGTCTACATACCGAAGCGACCGAAATCAAAATATCACTTTATTTCCAAATCAGTGTTTAATTTTAAGAATTTGACCTGTTCTAAGTGTACATTTATTGTATTTACGGAAATAAAGAAACTTTGACTTTGACTTTGCTCGGCAGCAAAGTCACTTCCCTAGTAATGCACACTATTACAAATCTGCAACTGCACACTAATAAAAACGGACATGCGTAAAACTGAAAGGCTGAGTCCATAAAATTCTTGGTCCTAGTTTCAGTCGCTGTGTCCCTTTCACACCCTTGCTAGCATTATACATTGAAAGGGAAGATTGGGCACTAGTTCTTTGAAAGTGGAAGGCTTAAACTAGGTTACACTAGGTTCACCCACCTCAATCACGATCGGATCAGCGTTTGTGTTGCACGTGCTTGCTACGACGTACTTTTGTGTGATTTATTGACTAAAAGACAACAATGCCTTCGTGTGCTTCACTTTGTGTCCAAAACAAAAAACAAAGCCCACGGCATCACTTTTCACGCGTAAATACACCAAAACTTTAAATTTCTATATTATACGTTACCGCGTTTACCTATTAAATTGAATTAAATTAAAATATTTTATTTCGAATAACAAGATCCATATTTTGTTAGTAAAACCACTATAGAACATACTTAAAAATTAAGGTTAGTAACAGCTACGCCAGCTATTGTCTTTATCATTTACTTTTGATACTTAGGTAGTCGGAGGCCTTTATTCCTACTTGTACCCTAGGTATAGGGGTGGTGATGGGTGCCTCCAACTACCTAAGTATCAACCGAAAATGATAAGGACAACAGATAAATGCAGTTTTTTATAGAAATATGTTTTTTACACCTTTTTGCTGATAGCTTGAGAATCGTTAGCTTCAAAAAAGTTTGGAAAACGCTTCCGGAATGTACAAACAATTAGAAAAAGACCTTTGCAACGATACCACACACGAGCATATTTACTAACATTGGGATTTTCGACCGTTACTTAGACCCCGCTATCTCGTAAGACCCCCCATTTCTTATCTGACGTCATATAGCCTATAACCATCGGGCTATAAGACAAATCATACGACACCTCATTTGTTAAAATCGGACCAGTAGTTTCAGCGCTAAGTGGGAACATAAAAATCGACTACATACATACATACATAGGGTGTCAAACTCATAACCCTCGTCCTACGGCAGACGGGTAAAAATTATTGGCCCTCTTACAACATTACGCCACAAATTGCACAAGACTATATTGCTTAGTCATGTATGATTGATTTCATGAATGCATCAGCATTGCCAAATGGATCAGTTGAGCTAGATAACTCTAGATTGTGTCCAACAGTCTGCAGATAGGTAGCTCAATTGTTTCAACTGTAAATACTAGTTCTATTTTGTTTCTATACTATGATTGATATTAACTAAATAAATAGTAATATGATTGTATAAAAAAAAATGGTTTTGCAATAATATTATATTGGTTCAAAAAAAGTGTTGATTTAATTGCCACTTTAGTATTTTTAATCTAAACGAAACGCAATTTCAAAAAGCAGACAGTGGCACACTCTACTGTCATGCTTTTTGAAATTGCGTTTCTGCTACTTCAGCCGGTTGCTCCACCTAACATTTTCTGTTGTTTCAAAAAAAGTTTCATATCTTAGAGCTATATTCTCATACAAAAGAAACTGCCCGTTGACGTCACACTTCATGGTTCCAATATGGTGCTGTTTTTAATCGTTTGTTAAGTCAGAACTTTATATTAATACAGGTATAAATTTATCTATTTAAAAAAATCTTGTTTTAAAAGGATATTTAAAAAGAATGGATATAAGCAATAAAAAATAATCATGACTATTCCCTGTCTTGTCCTGTTTCGTTAATAAATTATGGTCGTCCTTATAGAAAGAGACACACCACCTTAGTATTCAGTCTCTTTCAGACCGCGGTTTTTGTATCAGTGATCCTTCCAGTTACGTTAGTATATAAATTCCTTGCGCAGATCACGTACTTACCACTTCACACTGACACCTATGTGTTCTTATGCTAAACTTTTTCATTGAGAATCCTCTTTAAATGGATAGATGTCATTTTTGCAAATCGGCGCTTTGGATAGTATTGATACCACAGATGTAATCCACTACCTTTTATGGATCTACTTTTGTAACCATGAACGGTTGAGAGATAACGTGACAAAATAAAATTCACATTTCTCAAATTTTCCACTTTATAGGTAAATATCAGTAGGATTCTTTCCCTATGCATATGGAACCCATGGAATGGATCCCTTGGTAGATTCATGTCACTTTAGAAGTTAAAAAGTTTTATTATCATACCTATAGTTTTATAGACACCAACTCTCATGAAAAAAACTGAACTCTCATTAATTAAAATGACTAGAGATCATACAAAACTTTACAAACTTATAGCGGTACTTCATTAACTTTCTTAGTCCACAAATAAAACTTATCATACAAATACCTAAGTTCTTCTAACCACACAATATCTCTATCTACACTTGTAACCACACAATTATACACAGATACCATCCTCTGTCCTTTAGCATCCACAAATATGTCTCCGACAACACTCAAATAACTTCCCTCCTCAATTTCTAGCTTTTTCATTTTAATTCTATGCATAAGCTTCGATATAATATCTATATTAGGATCTCCAAACTTAGCAGCTGCGACAAAATGGTGGTTTAGGTTGTTTAGTATATCGGATTTTGGTGTAGAGTTACTTTTTGTTGAGTCGAAGTAACATTGCACTGTACCAGTCGGATCACTCAGCTCTAAGTTTGTAGAACGGTCTGTGGTGTTGTAAACTGTGGTGACGACTCCATGGATCATCACATTCTTGAATCTGAGTCCTAGAAACTCGTAGATGTATTTGTTTTCAGTTTGGTTGGCGCGGAATATGTCTTGAATGAATATCTTCAACGGACCTGTTTGGGTGTTGGTCATTGTCTTAAACTAGCCGTGTTTGTATTTGATATGGTAGGTATACAGAGTGCATTGATTTGTGTTTTGCTGAAAGTTTTACCTAGGTACTGAAAAATATATTTTTGAAACGGAACGAACAGATTTTATGTAAACAAATTTTGACAGTGAGTGACATGACAGTGAACATCTCTATTGTTGACGTTTTGTAATTTTGCACGTTTGGCTAGCTTATTGCGCAAGATTCTTACCATTAGACGGCTTCATCATGCATCATCATTAGCACAGACATGATACTAGCTGCGCCGAAGTTTACCCCTAACTAAGATGCTGCTAGGTGCAAGGGCTTGTTTCCATTTTTGACATACATACGTAGAACTAGATAAGTGCGTAGGTAAAATCTTTTGTAGGTAGATAGTACATAGGTAGGTACCTCTCTACCTACAAAGGATTAGAGGTGGTCGTTTTTACAAACACCGTTGTTGTCCAACGATGTCAGTGTGCGTTCTTGCCATCGGATGCCAAATAGTTGAACAACGGATGCCTACTACAACGAGATGCCGAACCAAACCGAATAATGCCGATCGGGCGATCGCCACCGACAACAAACGTTACATCGGCATTGCAAGAGCGGGAACGCTTGTTGTGTGTGGATTGGTGGGGCGCGGTATCTGATGGCGAACAACGAAGCGAAGTCGGCCGAGTAATGCCGATTGCCAAAAGCATACAACATCCATACCTCACCACACCGCGCGCGTACCTGCGTGTGTGTGAGCGAGAGGAGAGAACGCTAGGCTAGAACATAGAACTGAATATTTTATCCTTACTAAATATGGCACAAACCATGAACCAATGTTATTTTATTTGGTTAAAAAAGAAAACCGTTTTTACCTACTTTGATAGGTGACGTGCGATCCAATGTTGTCAAGTGTTTAAAAAACGTTCAAGGTATTCCTCCTACAAATCAACATTGATTGAATTGCCAATAACTGGTAGGTGTCTAGTTATCTAGTACAACGACAACCTAGTGTCCGTGTTATGCTAGCAACCCCGGCCGACATCGTTGGTGGCAACATCGTTGATCACAACGGATGCAATTTTGAAAAAAACGATACACATCGTTGTGGAAATTCAACGACAACGCCCATGACTACAAAGGATACCTAGGTACCAGTAATACACCAACTTTATAATCAATAGCGACACTCCAATCATACTGAAACGCAGAAGAATCGTCCGCTTTCGATACTTTCTTTGTTCGTTCGTTATCTCGCCACTTGAAGGAGTAATTGAGTTGTTTTGGCATAGCAATTAGGCTCGATTGAATCCGGAGACGACGACGGGGAGTCAAAATGGAATCCTGTCTAACTATAGGTATACCTTCATTTTGCATTAGAGCACCTGAACAGAAATCTCTTGGCCATTCAACCCAGCGTTGCCGGTGCGGACCATTTTGGTCCGTTTCGGACTTTTTTCTGCCTCTGCGGACTTTTTGTGGACCATGAGTATTTGCGGACCTTTTCGGACCAAAACGCCTTCCAAAGGGCATCAGTACATCCCAGTTTGAAAAAACATCAGCCAGTACTTATGAAAAAGGCCAGGAAGTATGGCCCAATAGGCTATAGTATGTCCAGTAGGACAAATCCTTAAAATAATAGAACTAAGGTTATTTTTCAGGCAATTTTTTTAAGTAGGAAGGACTACTAATTTTTTGAGGTTACTTTTTCGATTCGTTGGTCACTTCATCTTTTTGCGGTGAATGAATGGAATGGTGGACTGTAAGATTTTGCAAATTCACATTTCACTATCGTTTGAAATTTGAATAATAATATTTTATGAGTACTAGCTAGTAAGGCACATAAATGTATTAGTACTAAAGGCAAAATTGACTAAAGGCATGACATCATACGTGGTTGAATGTTATTGCGTGACTTAGGGAGATAATATATGTAGATAAGTGGATAGATCTAGTTTATATAAAATATCATTGGATAGATCCTAGTGTTTTATTTATTATTACTTTCAGTACATATTTATTAAACTAGTTTTGCATGTGCACATACGAAACAACCTCAACTTACCGTCACACATTATACTAGGTACTTACTAGGGCATGTTAATACCGGGTTGTTTAACAAAACCGGTTTTCGGTTTTATTTTTCGGTTAACCGGTTCAACCGGTTTTTCAGTTTATTAACATAAGTATCTTAGGACAAAATAAAACCATAAAATTTGAGTAAAATGAACTTATTAATTTGATATGCAATCACCAATCAAATTAACAAAACAAAAATAAACACTTGCTCTAATAAAGTTATAAAAAATTACAATATATTTATTCTAAAACATTATGATAGATAAGTCATAAAAGTTACTAAATGAAATATTTTAGTATTAAAACTCTCACTTACTCAAATAAAGCTATAAAAATCTATAAAATAGATATCTTAAAACTTTACAATAAATCAGTCTTAGAAACTATTAAGTTTTATTCCCTTTCTTATTTGGTAGTAATAAAACTGCCTGTTTCTCTCTTACTCAAATAAAGTTTACGTTAGTGTACGTCCGTTCATCCGCGGGTTACGTCTCATGGACTATAAAAGGTAGACAACTGAAATATTGACAAGATGTGTATTGCCGCGATTAAAAAATATACAAAAATAATATAATTACTTAACGGGCGTTAGACTCCTAACGCCCATACCGATCACCGTAGTAACTCGACGACGTCGTTGGGCGAGGTACTAGTACGAGTACTTTTTTCGAATAATGAAACCGTTTTTTAAAGGTTCGTTTTTTTGTGACATAGTTATGTGAGATGGTACGGAACCTTTCGTGTGTGGGTCGTTTCGTACTAATCGCAATAATAAAAAAATAAAACGTTTATTAATTCAGACAATTACATATATAGGTATCAAATCTTAGAAAGTTTATAATACACGAAAAATATCATAGAATTAATTTAATTTATATAATAAACTCGTTTAGCATAAGGGTTCATTAGACTTGATATCCAGTGCCTTTGCAGGCTACTGCAATGTCTGTCTCCCAGAACCCTTAGCAAACTATTGGTGCTGCCCAGCATCCTGTGTCTAATGCTTCACATATTTTTAATGGCTTTGATATCTGTTAAATGACTTTGTACATGCGCAGGATATCTTGAAAAAGGCGTTACAAATCAAAGTGACAAAAAATCGCGATTTCTTTATTCAGTTGATAAATTAAATAAATGCGGTAGTCACCAACTGCAAAATAAATACATATCACCTAGTTGCATCCTAAATTTGGTTTCATAATTGCACAGACCTAAGGGTGACTATCATTTTTATTATAAGCTTTTCATTTGTGATTCGGCTATTTTTAATGGCTTGTAATGGCTTGTGTTGTAAGTAGCCTCAAAGGCAACCAGTCGCCTTTCAGATTTTTTCATCGCCGATTGTAATTGTGAGTAGCCTCAGTGGCGATAAATCTCCTACGTTGGCCACACTGTTTGCGAGTTCAAACGAACAGTTCGACCGCTTACCGTAGTAAGCCACAGCGAGCGACGTTGGCGCCCAATGCACCTATGCAACGCCGTCGCTATCTTGCTTAACTTGGTTAATAATAATAGCTTATTTGCATGATGACAACATTCAGTAACGACTTTTTATGCGGTCCAAAGTTATCCGAGGTGTTTGTTTGAATTTTTGTATAGATAACGCATAAAATGTTGTAAAATAATTAGGTGGATAAGATATTGTTATGGTCGTTTTAAATAAAGTCCGCAAGGCATAGTAGTTTCAAATAAATTTGTCACTTATTACTAAAAAAAAACGAAACCCGGTTATTTTGACAAAAAAAACCGGCGAAAAACCGCCATAATCGGTTTTTCTGATAATCGATTGGCAATTCGGCGTACAATTACAAGTTACAATTCAATGTTATTTCTAATATCTAAGTCACAATAATAACGTTTTTTTTATCTCAGTCCTTTATTATATTTCCCGTCCTTTCGATTTTCAGGTTTTCCTATCGATATCTTTGTAGTAAAATGTATTCAAAAATAAGCGAAATTTATTGAAGTTCTCATAGATAAAGCAGCATACAGTAAAATACATAAGAAATACTTCATATCCCCGCTATTGAATATTTTTGTACAAAATGCAAAAACGGACCTTTTTGTCATATTTCGGACCATATTTACGTTCGGATCGGACCTTTTTGCGTTTGACTGCCGGCAACACTGATTCAACCCACTGCCCGATCAACCCGCAGTATGGCTCTTTCCGAGAGCAAAACGAGGAGAATTTTTGAGACACTAAACTATTTTAAAACTTATAAACGCTGTGCTGTGAATTAGACTCGTACTTGATTATTTGTGAAAGTATCTTAGACTTAGAAAATTGTAAAAGATAAAGATAAAAAAGATATTTATTGTCAAAACTGTGTACAAAAAGATCATAGACAATAAGTTGGAAATAACAGTTTGTCAATTACGGAATTACAATATTTAACTCATCGACTAGGAAAATTCTACTAGTCGATGATTTAACTTAAATAACTAGGAAATTTATTGAATATTACTACATACTTAAACTAGAAATCACACTATTGCCGCCTCTTCTGTTACGGAATTTTATTACTGGTTGATTTGTGATAAATTAACAGTCAAAACTTAAAATTAAGGTAGGTAATCTTCAAGAGAATAAAAACAATGTTCAATAAGTAAATTGAATAACTTTCTGTTGAATAAGGGACCCTTCAGTTCTTTTACATCATTTGGCAATTTGTTGTAAATTTTGACAACCATATTGTAACAATTTCGACCATACAATTGCGTTTTTTTTGTAGGTATTGCTAATCGGTCTTTATGCCTAGAGTTAAACTTATATACTTGTTCAAAAGTTTTAAATAAGTCCGTATGTGATTAAGCACGGTAAAGTCAGGATCTTATGTTTTTTAAATATTGGTGTACAAGGTTCCCACGGAGGCCTGTTGAAAATTGCACGTAGGCATTTTTTTTTGCGCTGTAAATAAGGCCTTGACATTAACTGCGTTACCCCATATAATAACATTATATATAAGAAGGGATGCTACATAGCCATGATACGCTAGTAGGGCAGTTTTGTGATCAGTTATGTTTGCAATATTCCATAAAGCGTAAATAAAACTATTCACTTTAGATCTAACATGTTCGATGTGCGGTACCCATGAGCATACATTGTCTAGTTTCAGACCAAGGAATAAAACTGAATCACTTTCCTGTATTTCTTCATTATGATAAGTCACCGTAAAGGTATTTTGGTTTGGTTTTCGATTATAGAATTTAATGAATTTAGTTTTTGTTACATTTACTTTTAGGTTATTTTTACTTAGCCAGTCAATACAAACTCCGACTGTGTTATTTTCATGTATGTGTTCATGTTCATTGTCATTGGTAACTACTATAGAGATCATCGTCGGCAAACAGTGTACAAAGGTTTTTAGTAATGTCAGGTAAATCATTAATGTATAATAAAAACAGAAGTGTTCCAAGAACACTGCCTTGAGGCACACCGAGTGCATTATGTCTGAAAGGTGACCTGAATTCAGTAAGCTCATTTTTGTCATTTAATTTTCTTAATTCTACGCTTTGTGTCCGTTTTTCCTGGTAGCTTTTGATCCAATCATAGGCAAGTCCACGAATACCACACAGCTCACACTTTGCTAAGAGTCTTTCATGACAAACATAATCGAACGCCTTGTTCATATCAAAGAACACTGCAGAGACAAACTTACTACGGTCAACAGTCTCAAGTATAGCTTTAATTAGATTAAAAGGTGCCAAAGTAGTCGATTTGCCTTTCTGAAATCCGTTCTGATTACTTTTTATTATACTATTGTTTAGATAATTCGTAATCCTGTAGTGCATAACTCTTTCAAAATTTTTAGAGAATATCGGTATTACTGTTATAGGGCGATAATTATTTATGTCAGTTGGGTCATTTTTTAAAATGGGTTTCACTATTGAATTTTTAAGTTTTATTGGGAATTGCCCTACTTGAAGAGACAAATTTACCAAATAAATTAAAACGTCTATAATTTCAGCTGAGCAATTTTTAATGATTTTGGTTGCTATACCATCATATTCTATAGATTCAGTCATTTTTAGATCGATCGTCGATTTTATAATTTTTAGTATTTCTAGATTGTAACCCCTGTGGGTTAAGGAACATAGATGAAACTTGTGAAGGGATTTTAATGTCATTATTATTCGAATTATTAGATGTCAAACTTGTGTAGAATTTATTAAAGATGTCAGCTATACTGTTGGGCTCATCAATCAAGTTACCATTATGTTTAATTTTGATGTCAGAGTTAATAGGATTAAATAGATTTTTATAATTTTTTATTATATTCCATGAAGCCTTGCATTTATTTTTGGAGTTTGCTATATAATTTGAATTAACTAATTTCTGTGATCGCGAAATAACTTTTTTGAGCAGCTTACTGGATTTGCCATATTTAGATTTTAGTAAGTCACTTCTTTTTTTATAATATGAGAATCTCAAATGTTTATTAGTCGCACATGATCTTTTTATTCCATTGGTTATCCATTTACATTTCCTCGGCTTGTTATTGTCCTTGATTTTATTACTGGGAAAGCATAATTCATATAACAGGACATACATGCATAAAAGCTATTGAATGCATAATTGAATTCTATATCCCCGTACACTTCAGCCCATTTTAAATTATGTAGACATTCTCTAAATTTTCTTATGTTGTCCATATTGTAGTCACGTTTCCAAACGTACCAACTTTGTAATGGGATTTTTTTATCACTAATATTTAATTGAAGTGTCTGTCCCGTGTCATGGTCCGAGAGACCTAGCTTATGGACTGTGCCTACTGCAGATTTTACATTACTAGCTATAAGGTCCAAACAAGATTTTAGTCTTGTAGGTTTATCTATATGCATAAAATAATCATAGCTTTGAAATATTTCTTTTAGTCGGTCAGTAGCAGAGCTTTTTTTGATTATATTAATATTTAAAACGCCCAGTATGACTATCTTTTTAAAAAAAGTCTCTTTAAAACACAAAATGTTAAAATAATCACTTTTAATATCAGAAGTAGGTATACAATAAATAGTAGGTATATAAAATCTTATAGTAATACCTATGTATGTTTAACAAGATTAGAATCATGGCAATTCCTAAATTGGTTTACATATTTTTGTGTGTTAGATTAATAATGTATGTATGACGTCATCCTTTCGATTTACTATTTTTTTAACACTGTAGTGGGAGCGCAGCTGCCTATATTACAGACTTTCCATCTAGTTTAGGCGGCTGAGGCTACATAATAAATAGAACTAGAAATTGTCCAAGTACCAACTTAACTAATGTTAGAAAATAATATTATGTTTATTATTTGAAATGATTATTTTCGCAATAAATTTATTTTATCTTTATCTTTTATCGTTCTACTCGTCTGAAGTGTCATCACAATTGGACAAAGGTCAATCTTGCGTAGGGGTCTTTTTTAATTTGGCGAAGGCCTTTGTTTTGACACTGTCTCTGTCCGATACTTCTGAAAAAACTAGAGAGCCTAGGCATTGGCGGAATGGCCGCAGACTGGTACCTATATAGATAAAAGCTACCGAACGTAGGTAGCGGCGAAATGCTTCAAGGTCACACAATGAGTGGCCCCATGCCTGTATCCTTACGAGTGCCTCAGGGAAGTATCCTAGGTCCAACACTGTTCAACTTGTATATTAATGACATGCATAACATCTCTAACAAAAATTCCGAAATCATTTGTTACGCCGATGACACAGTGATTATGTTTCATGGCAAATAGCTTTATCTCTGGCAGAACAAGAAATGACTAAGATGACTGTTGGCTCAGTCAAAATCTCTTAAACATTGGGAAACACATGTTTTTGTTGTTTTGTCCTCTTATAGATACCTACTTCGGTAGATACCTAGAGATAATCAATGTTCTTCGTCTCCGTAAACCTTCTAGCAACGAATTTATATACTATTCTTGCCTTCAAGTCACACCGAGGCAAAGTACCTTCACGTTTTGTAAGAATCATCAGCCTGGGCCTGGACCTCACGACACAGGCTCGGCCTAGTGTGAGATCCATAGGTAAAATCTTACCCCCTTATTCATAATGGTCTGCTAACTTAAAACATCTGCTAAGCAGTATTATTTCTCACTCTGACTTATGTCAATAGAAGAAGACAGACTGAGAATTAGCAATGCTCTAAGTAAGCAGACTATTATGAATAAGGGGGTTAGTCTCTAAGCACTCAGCAATAATTTTCTTGTTAGGCACAATAAAATGTATTCTAAAATGGACATACATATAATGTTAACTATATACCTACTAATGTACTTGAAAGTCAAAGTAAAAAATTCAAGTAAAGTGTACATAATTATAATGTAAATACACATAGAAAAGGTCAAATTCTTACTTACTGGCTAATTGCGTTGTAATATGGTTTGTAATCTTTGCTGTAATAAATTTAATTTTATGTTTTATGTTTATAATTAAGTTGATAACATCATTAAATCATCATCACTTTCAGGTTCACTTTATAATGTTTATAACGCCTGAACTCAGATTTATGCTGGTCTTGCCTCGCAAGAGCTTTTGGAGTAATATATTCAAATCTAGACGTTATATCCAATCTATGAAGTATTTAATTCGATCGTCTCTTATAAAAGAAATTCCATTAGGTATACTGAGCAGAGCACGAAATGATAACTTTCATCGATTAATGATAGCACTAGACAAAGTTGCCTCGTGTCGTCGGGGAAGTCCGTCTAAGTGACAAGTTAAAAAAAAGCAACAGTATTTTACTGATAAATTTATGTAGGTATAAAATAATGATCGCCTTTGTACCTAGTTCATCAATTTTTCTAATCAACTATGTATTTCGATCGATTAAGTCTGTCATAACATAAGTTAGGAGTATAACTTAAAACATTTCAACTTCTCATGGTACCTACCTACATATACCGGACTTCGCAGCTGTGACCTTAGGTACTTTTGTCGGGCCGTACCTTCCTGTACCTGTACGCCAAAGGTCCTATCAGAAAACCAGCATTGCTCTACTTCTTGTGAAGCATGGTTTATGAAGCAAGGTTTGCTCTTCCGAGACATGATGGTCATGTGTGTCTCCAGATTACGTCATCATCGCCATCGGCGAATGAGAAGACGAATCTCTTTCATGGTGTTACGAGTAGCGTAAAATCGTAACTCCCCGAACCCCTTGTATTACCGTTTTGACTGATCAAATAACATAATTGACGATTGAAATTTTTGTATTGACCCTTATCACATTTGTTTCCCATCTTCTACATTTTGTAGAAATTTTAATAAAGTGGCAACTGGAAAGTGACGTCACCTGGAGTCGCTAACGGAAGAGCAGACCTGTTTTCTTGGATCATGTTGTGGAGCATAATTATTATTTAGCAAAGAGAATACAGTATAGACCAATAGATCCCTGGCGTATCCCTGGTGATTATGGACGGCACGGCGGGGACGACGACGGCGGCGCGACGACAACGCGACATGTAGGTAACGTTATATTCTCTGTGAACGAAAACACAAAATTTATGGCAAAAAGAATAAACCAAAGAGCATACAATAACTACGGAAAAATCGAATCTATAATACCTACTCTGTACCTACTTATATTTATATTACTTACTCGTCAGTATTGTATTCTCTTTGCTTGTTACTTACTATTGTATTTCTTACGGTAGTTATTGTATAGGTACTCATTGATTGTATTTGTATTCCCTAAGATGCCTAGGATCACGAGCAAGCAAACACTACACGCAAGTGCTCAGTGCTACCGCATAATACTTAGGTAGTGTTACTTGAACAAAAATTCACAAAATAGTGAAACATAAAGATTACAGATTCTCAATAAAATTAGTTACCTTAAGGCTTTCGGCCCCATTAAAACAAAATAGTTGGATTAAAGCGATGCCGATCGAATGCGTGTTGCATCAATTGGATTCGGAGTGCGCCCCAAATCAAGACATGAGACCCTGATTGCCCTGAAGTCCTCTGACCCTAGCCATTGCTGGACATTAGAGAATTCAAACTGATGTTCCCTCAACTACCTAGAATTTATGAAACCCTTCATTTAATCTGCACTATAGCAGTTCTGTTTGTATTCTTCTGCGTGATTTACCAGCTCTTGCAAGGGAACTCTTCAGATTTCAGATGGTGATTCTTGAAGCGCAATGACTGCAAGTAGTTACGTAAAGGAAAAACTTTATTAACTACTTGAATAAATAGTGCTGGGCGATCCACACATCGCCCATCCACGATGATGTATAAATATTTGAAATATTTGCAGATCGTAAATACATTTGTGTCCCAAGGCGGGAATCGAAGCAGCAACCGTCAGCTTCGCAGGCGTACCTTCACCCATTACTAATACTATAAATGCCACATTACTAATACTATAAATGCGAAACTTTGGTAGTTTAGATGATTGTTACCTGTTTTAGTAACAACTAGTGAAAGGAATCTGCCTGAAATTTCTCATAGATGTAAGTAGTAAAAATAAATTTTAAAATGTCTTCAATATACAGCATTGGAATTTTTTCAGTTTCATTATAAGTATAGTTATAAATAAAGCTGTTTTTGGCGTTGACTGTACATACTTAGGTAATAGTAGGTGTATGGTACGTACCTATAACTATGTACTAGTTAGTAGTAGGTAGGTATGATAGGTGGGTATCTATAGATGTGGGTAATGTACAACAGAAAACCCGTTTTTTCTGTTGTTTTGAAAAATACAGATTACCCAGAAATATTTTCAGATCATACAAAAAAAGGCAAGAAATGAACCTGCGACCTCATGCATCGCAGTCGGTTCTTCGCCCGCAACGTAACATGGCTCGTCATGATTTAATTAAGTAAGTAACCAGTTATTTGTAAAACCAGCGCAGTATTAGGCAACATAACATTACACTTTGCACACCAAAAAAATATAGATATTAACAGAAAAATGTAAATAACATAGTTGCACAGTGGGCGGCCTTATCGCTAAGAGCGATCTCTTCCAGACAACCTTGGGATGGACACGAAGCAGTTGTACACGTATAGACGGTGGCAAATGCTCTCTAATACTGCAACATGAGGCAGGGACCCATTTTACCCATAATTACCTACTTATCTTAATTTTTTTCTTTTATGTCACCTACTATAACTTACTAGTTAGTGAATAAGACTTTTGTATGCTTTTTGGGTAAATAAAATATATTTGAGCAGGTTTGGATAACTTCAATGTTTCCCCTGTAGGTGGAGCTAACGGCGCTATGGTCCGTAAGTCCCAAAGATTTTCGACAGGTCGGCCTTTGGTACTTGCCTCCGCAGTTGGATAGCGCATCCCCGTATTCAGGGGAGGGTCACGGGATCAAGTCCCGCCGGAGTAAACTTTGCGCCGGAGTAGTAAAAAAAAATTTTGGAATATTATTAAATTCTTTATAAAATATATATCTCTCTCTCTTAAAATGACTATTTGACTATTCATAGAGCATAATAGCGTACATAATCGTTAAATTATCTAATTTTTAATTTTTCCTAGGCTTACCTGGGTATCTATTTCCTTACCTACTTACCTCTCTAGGTACTTACAAAATTTTGTTAAATCGAGACCGGAATTAAAGTCGGCCAGACGACTCACGACTGTGTAGAATTTTTTATTGTTGACCATCGTATTGTTGTCAATTTATTGTTATGTCACTAACTTGACCTAACTTTTGAAAGTAACGCTATTACGAAGGTTTTTCGCATTTACGGTAAATATTTGCATAATCAAAGGACTGCTGACCCTTAGGTAACCGTGGACGTGAGTAGGCAAGGCAGCTTTTTTGGCAGATGAGAAAGATGCAGGAAGTTGCGGGTTCGATAACCCGAGGGGGCCTCGGGGCAGATGTTTGTACGAAGTGTACGAACCACAGACCTTGTTTTTGTTTTTCGTACGAACTGCAGATGTTTGTTGCGGGTGTTTTGGGTCGTTTCTATAATTTGTATAGGTAATTTAAAATACATATCTATCTATGTACCCTACATGTCGACGTCGGTGGCGCGGTGGGCGAAGGTCCGCCTGCGACGCTGGTAGTTGCGGGTTCGATTCCCGCCTCGGAACAAATATTTGTACGATCTGCAGATATTTGTTCAGGGTGTTCTGGTCGTTTTATATGTATACTAAAAAATATCTATATATGCAATATATTGTATTATGTATATCAGTTACATATCTAGTACCCATAACTCAAGCTCTGCTTAGCTTGGGATTAGATAATGTTGAGTGAATTGTCCAGCATCATTTAAAAAAATTTATTGTTTAGGTAAATCAATTATCTAGTAAGTAGGGTATTACCCATAACACAAACTCAGCCCCAGTAGCCGTGGTTTGTGTTTGTGTGGTGTGGGTGTGGTAGATGGTCCAGCAATGCCTTTTTAATTTTTTCGTTTATTTCCTTAGGCACTACCGCTTGGGATTACTAGTAGAGTGACAATTAGTGAAATTTTATTTTCCCGTAACACTACTATTCTTATTGGCTGATTAGGTAATCGCATATTATAAAATCTCCCGTGGATTACCTCATTACCCGTGGCACTACTAATTTATTAGAAACAAAGTGAAGGTGCAATTCGTTTTTAACCCCTAATGACCCAAACATGTCCCTCTTTAACTTGACTAAGTAAAATAAAATGTTATTATTATTCATCATCATCATCATATCAGCCCATACAGGTCCACTGCTGGACATAGGCCTCACACATACGACGCCACAAATAGCGGTCCTGAGCCGCCTCCATACATCGACTCCCTGCGACCGCTACGATGTAGTCGGTCCATCGACTGTATGGTCTCCCATGTAGGGGGAGTTTTGCCATAATCAGCATGCTTGGCAGGCGGATTGGTGATCGCAGTGTTGGTGTTGAAAAATACTCAGAAGGAAGCTGCTGCCCTTCCTCTGGTAGGTTCCCTTAGTCTGTCTAAATGATATAAAAACTTGTATTTGAAAAACGTTTCTTTTTTCTTTTTAATTTTTGAATTTATTTTATTCTAACAGTAAATTTGACACTGGGACTTACAAGTTTCTGCTCGCAATGGAGTCTCACAGGCGAGAAGCGGTGTCGTAAGAGGTAACGCGATAGGGTTCTAAACTTATAATGAGGAGAGTGTAGGGTATTGTAGTTTTAGTGTAAGAGCTGGAGAGCAGATTAAGTACATTATATTCAAAAGATTTTTGAGAATTATCCCGAGGTGGTCCCATAATTTTTTTGATAAAATTAAACTAGCATTAGTACTTACCTAATTAAATTTAGGTCCATATAGGATCATATTTTACTTATTAAATTATGCTTTCAAAGTTATGTAAATATCAGGTACATAGTAGGTACGATAAACAATAAAAATATCAGAATGATATCCAAATTCCAAAAGTTTATACATAATATAGGGTTTTAGTCAAATTAGTCCAAAATGTCATGGGGGAATATTCTGTTTGTGCCACAGTATAATATAAAATTAATAAACGGGGTTCAAGGTCAATATTATACCTACCCAAAACTATACAAACCCTTATTTTGCAAGCTCTGTATTACGTTAAACGACAGTCCCTCCAAACAGATGATTGGCATACATTATGGAGGGCATTGACCGTGCGGCACGGTCCACTAATCACGTATAGCTCTGTCACTTTCGGAGCCAGTGAGACGACAATGACCGCAACGTAAGAAATAGCGGTCGCACTATTTAGGGGTGGCTAAGCACGTAGTATAAGATTGTATTTGAGACAAATTAAAAAATTCGGCAAATATAAAAAATCGTTTGCGGCTTACTTTGTTTAGTGAAATTTAATCTGTAGCAGCAGGTGAGTAACCTCCAGCGGTATTGTGCCCTAATTTGACTAACACCCTGTATACCATAAGTTTATTTAAAACAGGCATGTGTCATAGGTACCTACCTACTTACCTACCAGTACTAATAACAACAACAGCACCAGCAAAAAGCACATAAAGCAGCCCACAGCTGGACTACTGGGTCTCCCCTAAGAAACACTAATACACAAGTACCTAGATTTTCCGACCAGTTGGCAAAAGGATTACTACAAAATATCAGATTATCGGATAAAAAAGCTTCGGACGAGTTTTGCTCCAACTCGAAAACCAACATAACAAGGTAAGGGCTTCTTTAATTTACCATAAAACGATTGAAGTAAACAAAAAAAATCAAAGTGATCCCTGGTTTCCTAGCTTTACCTAGGTAATTTGAGTTTTGTGACGTGTCCAAGAATAAGGTCTAAAGAAAATAAAGTACCTACTTACATATTTGATATTGGTAAGAGTTTTTTTTACTTATCAATACCATGTTAACAAAACATCGCAAGACAGGTTTTCCACATCTGTCTCTTGAACTAGCCATGAAAAGACCGGCGTCTAATAAATAAGGCTTTACTGCCAACTACCTTCATTGCCCCGTTAACCTTTCACCCGAGCAGAATAAAAAAAGTTTTTTTTAAATTAGTGGCTGTGAAGTGAAAGTGATCGGATGAGCTACTAACCAACCTTTTTATAATTTAAGGTAACCTTTTAGATGAAATTAAGATATTTTATTTATATTTTTCTAATTTTGATTTGTCGGTAATTTAATTTGGATTGTATTGAGGTTATTTTCCCAAATATCACACCTAAGAATTTGTAGTAACTTACGTATCATGATGAAAAAAATTTTTATCTACCTACCTACTTACTATTTTAAGTAATGCAAGATTTCTGTGTAGGTACCAAATTTAATACGGAGGTTAGGTAATATTTGATCTGCAAATATGTTTTCCGAGTGTTCTGGTTATTTTCTATGTAATTTTCTATATAAACAATGTCTAAGTATCTTACGTATTCTATTATGTACCTCTATACCAGTCATCTAGTAGGTACCCATAACACAAGCTCTGTTTTGCTTGGGGCTAGATGATGCTGTGTGGATTATACAGCATTATTTATTTACTTATTAGCGTTACTTCGTAAATAGACCTTTTATCCACCACAGATTGCTCTGTGTACGTACTATTCTGTAATCTATGTCTTCCACATACCTAATTCCTATAAATTTTTTGCATGATGTTATTGTCAAAAAAAAACCTTTAAAAGTTGTTAGGTCCACGCAGAAAATAATAATGAATAAAGCCATATTTCACGCATTGGCACATTTGGCACACACCAATGAATGGATGAAAAAATCTCTTTCACATGCATTTACAGATTGCGCCATTGTTGGCGTGAGACTGTCACAGATACGAAGTGTTGCTAGATTATTGAAAATTGGCGAGAATAATACATTATCTGCGATTCTATTCTCATACATTCTATACTCTCGATAATATTATTTTATTTTTAAAATAAAATACATTAAATTAGGTAATGAATTAATGATCATAAGAAATAATATCTTTGGTTGAAAATTACGTAAAGAGTAAAAAAGTGAAAAACATTTATTTAAGTAAGGTAAGGTATGAAAGAAACCTCGACAAAATGATATTTTTTTAATTTAAAACCAGACAAGGTTAGGTAAGGTTAGGTCCGCTTTGCGTGAAATTTGATCGGTGTAAAGATGAGAATGTGAAATGCTTTTTGAGACAAGAGGTTCCAAAGGAGAGTTAAATCAATGTATTAAATCAAGTTTAGCCTCTTTTTTTTCTCTAGTGTTTATGTATAGTTTTTAAAATAATCCGAGTTTTAATATGTACCGAAGTCGGATATTTCAGTGCATACTCGGTGCATTTATTTTAGAAGACCTCCGAAGAAACATGTCCTACCTACCCATCTCTACCAAATGAAAGCTCTAGTAGGCTAGATCAAGCGGTATTTTTTTTGTTTTGAACAACGAATTCGTACACCGCTTTCTACAACAAACTTACCTTACTTTTTTGACCGTTCCAGATTATGGAGAAAGCATAACAATAATAAGAATTCCATTTTAAAACTCTTTATTGATTTATCTTTAAGATTTTGCGCCATTGCGTCTTGGAATTTCAAACCGTCATAACTCCGGATTCCGGAACCACTAGAGATAGGCGAATGAACCTAAAACTGGCTAACTACTTAGTAATGAAAAACTAATAAACACCCTTCTTGCGCTGTCGGTTAATAAAAAAATAAGGATGTTTTTTGTATAAAACAAAACTAGTCGTTTGTAAAAGTGACCAAATGACACAAAATAGCTGGCATCCCCGTACGTGCGAATTTTCCAACAGCGGCAGCCATATTGTCGTAGTCATGGCAACAGTTTCCCGCGCGTACGAAAATCCCGCCTATTAGTACTTACCTACCTTTTTTTCACGCGTAGGGTACGTTGTTAGGGTTATTGTCTTTGCCATCAATGTTATGAACCTTTGTCACCTTTGAAACCTTGACATCGATGGAAGTTGTTCGAAAACTAAGGAAAAAGGTTTGTGCATTCGTTCTTTTACAATGATCTGGTAAAACGAGGTGAATAGAGACTCCAGATTGTATTCTCTTTGGACTCCAGTGTGAATACAAAGAGAATACAATGCTGTGTGAATAGAACGAACGAAATACTGGAGTCAAAGTCGAAGCGACCGAAATCAAAATATCACTTTATTTCCATGTCATTGTTTAATTTTAAGAATTTGACTTTTTCTAAGTACATTTATGATATTTACCTACGCTATTTACGGAAATAAAGAATTTTTGACTTTGGATTAACATTGATTAAATTGAGAAAAAATCCTATCAAATAATAAGATTATAAACAGTATAAATTTTAAAGTAACTGTCTGTTACCTTTTCACGCCTAAACGGCTGAACGGATCTTAATGAAATTTGGCAGGGAGGTACATGGTCTCCCGGTGACGAACTTAGGGTAGGTACATGAAAAGCGCGTTCGAAGCTGCGGGCAGCAGCTAGCATAATATAATTGAGTCATTAATTTCGTTAAAAATCTGAAAACAGTAATCCACGTTTATTTCTTTGGGTTTGGGCTTACAAAGTAAGCTTAAGGACAGGTCAAATTTTAAACCAAATTATTATTAAAAAAAACCTAGCAAACTACGTTTAACATTCTCTCTGTGGGGACTAAGTATTTATCAGAACCAGAATCAGAATCAATAACTTTATTTCTTTAGGCTTACAAAATAAGCACTTAGACAAGTCAAATTGTATACTATAAACATAGTTATTATTATCAAAATTGTCGGTCTACGATTTCTCACCATCTTTACGACCTTACCACACCATAGACTGTCCTATTGCCATGGTTCTCACAGCATTGGTTTTGTTACAATACAACTATGTACTTTGGTACATAGCTACTATACCTTTGAGGTAGATGCTGGGCATTCTTATCTACTTACATAGTTGCAACATTGACTCCTTGTTGTAAGTTGGTTAATGTTTCGTATTTGTATGTATTTTAAACCGACTTTAAAATAAAGGGGAGGTTCTTAATCTGACTGCAGGTATGTTTTGGAAGTTTGTTTGGTACCTACTCGATATCTCCGCAAGTTGTTAATTAACGATGATAACTTTGCTTATGTATAAAGAATGATCCCGAGGTGGTTTATTATAAGTTTTAATATCAAATAGCGACTCGTAAAACTTAAAACAGTGATATATTAATAATCTTAATTCATTCACCGATTATAAAATCGTATTAAAGGTTTTTATAATACCTAAGTACTTAATATTTTCTATGAAAATACACAAAAAACAATAAAACCGGTACAATCAATTATTATTTATAAAAAAAATATATTCTTGTATTCGATGTCTGTTTTCAGTTTAAAATTGATTATAATTCTTTTTTTGTACTTGTCTAACTACTAGCGTAATTTTTTTTCCGGTTTGATTTTATATTGTAACTTATCGTAACTAAAAAAGCTTAGATTAGATTAGAAACACCGTGTTTCTTATGAAAGCTTCTTATTATTATACCTCTAATAATAAACTCTCCAACCCCCAGCATCATCATCAGCACACCATGAAGTACATCCACCTGCTCCTCCTACTAGCATCTACCAGCAGCCAGGAGGTGTCTACTCCATCCAGTCTACTCCGGCCGAGAAACCACAACCATCACCCGTTTGATGCAGTACAGTTCCTGAAGAGTTTGAAGGTGGAGCCGACCAAGTTAGTATAAGCGTCATAAAGCCCTGCTATTTATATAGCATCCAACAATAAAAATAAAATAGATTTATTCATGCGTAATATATATTTATATAATATTACTTATGTATTTACGTCAGACTTAAGACCTAAACACACGGGCAGGCTGAAGCAGTCAAGCTGCGATTGCTAGTGAAGTATGGTACTTCACGAGCAATCTGTGTATGTTTGTTTGTTTGTTTGTATGTATGACTGTAGTTCACCATGCGTAGTCCCCGTCTCCGCTCCGCTTCAGTGGACAACTTTTGTTCCAGTAGTGTTGTGCACAAAACAACTGGGACAAAAGTTGTACAATGTTGTAAATAAAAGGAGCTGAGATGTGATATGATGAGATCCTGACTGCTTCACGCTACCTACCCTTGTATCTATACCCTGGCACTTTATAGAAAAGTTGAATAAAAATATCGAAAGAAAAAGAAGTAAGCCCGAACGTAGCAAAATTATCTCTACATCAGCATACATAGGTTCGACTATCCGTCAGCAGTCTCTCAGATGCACGCAGCATCCGCCACAGTCCAGACAGTACGCAAATCCGCACAGCTTTGGTGGAGACAACCTAGCTGAAAAAGTTTGTTCCCGTCTTCGTTTCGGATATCCGCACATCTCCGATTTGATGTCTTGTCTAAGTAAGCACTTAGCCGAGACGTTCAGAAATTCTAGAAATTCAAATTCAAGACGTTAGTTTCAATAACGTTATTTCTAAAGATATAACGTCTGTCTTTCTAAAGAAATAAAATCGGAATCTGATGGAGTCTGGGCCTGAAGTATCCTTACTGCTTCGAGCTGCACGTTTATCTAGAATAAAAAAAAATTAAAGAAAAATAAGTACTTAAGCCCGAAGATCGCAAAATTGTCTCTACATCCAACATGGGTTGGAGTATCCGTCAGCAGTCCCTCAAATCCTCATCCCACCTGGATGATTGAAAATAAACCCATTGAACAAGTTTCGGCGACTGTGTTCTTGGGGTTCCAAATAGACCGTGGCCTAACCTGGGAGAAACATATTGATACCCTGTGTGCCCGGCTGGGTAGCGCATGCTTCGCGCTCCGCAGGCTATCGCGGGTAGTGTCCGCCGATGTGGTCCGCACGTGTTATTTTGCGACCGTACACTCCCTGCTCCAGTACGGCGCAGAGTTGTGGGGGCGCGCTGCTGATCGGGAACGCGTCTTCCGCAAGCAAAAGCGTGCTGTGAGAGCGATCGCGAAAGCAGCGTGGGACACGCCAGCGCGTCCTTTCTTTATTTCGCTCCAGATCCTTACGTTGCCTTCAATTATCATATTCCAGGTAGTGATGCACGTAAGGATAAACCTGGAGCAGTTCAGGACGCGCGGAGATCATCACACGCGATGCTACAACACACGCGGAGCTGGTAAGCTGTCTGCGGTATCCCACAGACTGGCTAAGTCGGACGGACTCACGCACGTGCTAGGACCCGCGTTTTACAACAACTTACCGGACCAGATAGTCACCGCGCCTAGCCTCTCCTCCTTTAAGCGGAGACTTAAATCGTGGCTGGTCGAGAAGGCGTTCTATAATGTTGAAGAATTTGTGCCGAAAATACAATGATATTTTAATTATTAATTATTTTGTACAAGATGACAATATTATTCATTTTAATTATTTTCATTTTATGTAATATAAAGATAGGTAATATAATTTTATTATTATGTTATAATTTGTAAATTGACCGACCTGTAATAACTATTTACCAATAAATTGATTATTCTGATTATTCTGATTATTCTGATGGCTACAGGAGTCAAATAAGTTATTCACGTAACTACGTCTAGGTTTTAGTGTGTCTGTATTTTTCCAGACAAGGCCCAGTTCTCTTCCCAAACGACGCCCAACCGCCACCAAGGCCCCCGCTAATCGTCACATCTCGCCCTCTGGCAGAGTCCATCGCAAGAAGTGAGCTGGGGGCCAACAGGGTCAACACAGGGGCCAATACAGGGACCCAGGCCAATAACACGCAAGATACATCGCAAACGCAGTTCAATGGACAAGTATTTGTGCCGTATTTGGCAAGAGTTTCAGACTATAGGTAAGAATTGTTCCCAAAATAGTACCTCCTAGGCCTTTCTTTCTTCTCTTATTTGCACAAAAACGAACCAGAAACTTTGATTTTCGTTTTTAATAGGAACCGTCCGGGTCCAACTCGTAAAAAAAATCGAATTTAAGATAAGTTTTCGTGCAAACGCGAATCTTATGCAAGCGACATAAGCGTTTGTTTTGCACGAAACCTAATCAGTTCGTTTTTTTTCCGTGTAGGCTCCCAGGAAGGATGTTTGTTACTTTTTCATACCAAAACGACTGAATCGATCTGACAGAAATTTTGCATAGATGCATAGGTACTGAAACTTAAAGGTAAAATCTTATCCTGGAAAACTAGGAACGACAATAAGATTCTGTCAGCTACGGCCACATGTCTTGATCGGCCACTTCCCATGAAAGGCCAGTTCTTTGTATGGCCACTTCCTATGTGCGACCAGTTCTCTGAGTGGTATCACATTATTTTCGAGAGTCAGTCAATTTACCTGTGGCTAGAGGGAGTGTGAATAAATACTGGCAGCTTAGATTTCGAGCTTTAACTTGGAGTAGCATTGTTCAATCAGTAATTTTTTTGGAAATTGTGTTTGGCGAATACTTTATTCGATTAACATTGTATTAAGTATATCACATAAGATTCTAGTGCCCATAACACCAGCTCTGATTAGCTTGGGGCTAGATAATGTGCTGTGTGAATTGTCCAGCACTATTTGTTATTATTATAATCAAAACAGACGGTTCGCAAATAAAAGCACTAACAATTTTTATAATTCTTATTATTAACGTGTTAATTTTCCAGCATTGTCAAATTTAGATTTAAATAGGCAAAATAAACGTCACATTAGACACATAAGTGATATATAAAATTATAAAGAATACTAGTGGTTTCTTTTTCACTTCTTCCACTAGTGGACAAAAAATTCAAGTTATGAGAAAATCAATAACACCTTATTTCTTATTTGATAATAATAACTATGTTTATAGTATAAAATTTGACTTGTCTAAGTGCTTATTTTGTAAGCCTAAAGAAATAAAGTTATTGATCGTGTTGAACTCTGGGGGAAAGCCGCTGATTGGGAGCGAGCATTCAGAATGCAGAAGAGAGCTGTTAGAGCGATTGTCCGCGTTCCGTGGGACACGCCCGCCCGACCTATTTTTAAAGAACTAAGGATCCTAACAATCCCCTGCCTTGTCATCCTGCAAGCAGCCATGTACACTCGTAATCACCTTAGTACTAAGTTTCGGTGATGATCACACTTACGACAAGGAAAAGGCAGAAACTAAGGGCCGTCCAGCGCCTAAAACCTCGAAACTTATACATAACGTAGGGCCGGCGGTCTACAATCGTCTCCTAATCACGATCACGAGTGCTCAGTCAACGCCATCCTTTAAATATAAATTAAATAAAAACAAAAATAATACAATATTAGAATGAAGAAATATTTAGTAACAATTCCGCGTATAACCTTCTCTGATAGTATTCATCAAAGTAAGTTGTCTACTAGTTTCGTCTCTCCACGAGACATCTTCAGGACACCACAATACTCGACCTTGACATTGAGATTGGTAAGCACAGCAACACCGACAGAGTCCCGCCAGTGATGTTGCCTCTCCGAGCTCCGCGCGCCAAGTGAAACTGTGACTTGGCGCGCGGAGCTTGTTACTAAATATTTCTTCATTCTAATATTGTGCAATGGATTTCCGCAAAGTAACGCCTGAATCTATTATTTAACAAAAATAATAATAATCATTTATTTCAGACCCAATTAATTGATCCATAGGTACACATAATCACAATTAAAAACTTAAAGAACTGGCTCATCGAACAATCCTTCTACAGGATTGATGAATTTCTGAAATAGTATGTATTGTTATTTCATATTATCTTTATTCCGGTGACATAATGAATTACATTTATTAATTACTTTAATTGTAGATTGTAACATTTACCTATTTGTGGCGTCGTACGGGGGAGGCCTATGTCCAGCAGTGGACGTGTATGGGCTGATGATGATGATGATGATGATGATGATGATGATGAACATTTACCTATATTATATACTTTAGTATATTTTAAGGTGCAGGTACTATGTTCCTATTTGACGTGTAATACTATAAATTTACCAATAAATGAACCATGAATCATGATTCTGATTCTGACCCCCTGCCTAACCAGGCCCTAACCAGCCCAACTCCTTGAAGTACCGGAGCAGGACTTTTGGTGATTGACAGCTTCGTTTCAGCTTCTCTGTGGGTGTCGATGTGGGTGGTGTCTCAATGAGACTCTTCAGTCCCGTCTTTGTCCATTGTCATTATTTTTTTTTTTACAAGAGCTATATAAGCTAGTGCTTAGTTGGCTAGTAATTTTTAGAGTAGAAACGGTTACCTTTCAAGTTTATACATACATATATCAACATTTAATAAATAAATCCTGCTGGATGTTTCACACAGCATCTAGCTAGGCTAAGCAGAGCTTGTGTTATGGGTAGCTTCTACACAAACAAATGCCCTTAATAGAATACATTACACAAACAAATATTTTTTATTATACATAGAAAATAATGGAACCCGCAACCAAGTAACATTTATTTCATCTGTGCCGCAACTTCCTGCGTCGCAGGCGCATTTTCGCCACATCGGTCGTCAAATTAAAACAAAAAAATCTGCTAACATTTTTGACTTACTTTTTTCCCTAACAAAGAACATTGTTCCAGGCCCTACAACCCCTCGCCTAGCTTCAAGTACAATTTCGTACCGACTCAGATTCCCTACGCGGAGGCTGTAAGGAATAACAGACTGCAGTCGGAAGGAGATAGGAGATACAATGATTATGAGGTAAGATATAGATCATATTTTTATAAGTTAGCGAAAATAGGACTCGGTAAGGGAGTATGGCCTTGGGGCCGCAGCGTACGAATATCGACCCCTCTAACTCGACCCGTGGATGTCGTAAGAGCCGACTAAGGGAAACTACCAGAGGAAGGGCAGCAGCTTCCTTCTAAGTATTTTTTAACAGCAACTCTGCGATCACCAATCCGCCTGCCAAGCGTGGTGATTATGGCAAACCCCCCCTACATGAGAGACCGTCTACTCGATGGATCGACGACATCGTAGTGGTCGCAGGGAGTCGATAGATGGAGGCGGCTCCGGATCGCTATTTGTGGCGTCGTGTATGGGAGAGGCCTATGTCTAGCTGTGGACGTGTATGGGCTGATATGAAGTGAGTATATCGGTTAGTCGAGTTCTCGATTCCAATCTAGAATCAAAACTCTTTATTTCCGTAAATACAGTAAAGTTACACTTAGAAAAGTTCAAAATAAACAAAGACATGGAAATAAAATGATAACTATTTTTGGTTAGGGGAAATATTAAAACTTAGCCTATGTCAGGGCTCTCCATACAAAAATTTTCAAACCCCTTTGACGGAACAAAACTCATAGCGCCCTCATTTCAAGCACTAGCCATACCATGGATTTTAACACAAAACGTTACACGTAATCAGCGTTATTTGCGCAAATTTTAGCATAATATATAACGCTCCACGTTATTTCTAGCTCGAATAACGCAAAGAACGCGTTATGCGCGTTATAAATAACGTAAAGCGTTATAACGCGCAAATAACGTTCAGAACGTGTTACGTTATAATCCATGGTAACGCTACTGGCTGACCGATTTTGACTTACTACTTTTTTAAAGAAAACGCCTAAACTAAATACAGACATTAATAATGAAGAAACTAACCAAATCATTAGTGAACAAAACCAGTGCAATGCTACCATCTGTTGAACAATCGTCTATAAAAATAATGATGATTTGGTCCTTCGAATCTTATAACGAGGTCCTTCAAGCCCCGGGTGGTTCGAACAGGAAAAATTGGAAAATAATTTAACGACAATACATTTCAATCAGTAGAAATGTAACGGACGTTTTTCTTTTGGAGGAGGCTTCTTCAGACGATACGTATGTACCTAGTGGACACAGTTTTTCTAGAAAATAATAAACAAGGTACCTACGAATTCAGTTTAAAACCTAACGTCTGCAAACAGAGCGCGAGAAGCCACTGTGGGCCAATTCTGCGAACGTGATACTTTATCGAGTGATTCATTATCATGGGATAAAATTATCATGCGATAAATTGGTGGATTGGTGATAGCAGTGTAGGTGTTGATAATACTCAGAAGGAAACTGCTGCCCTTCCTCTGGTAAGTTCCCTTAGTCGGTTCTTACGACATCCACGGGCTGAGTTGGAGGCGTCGATTATTACGCCACGATCGCCACGGCCATAGGAGCTATTCATCATCATCATGGTCATCATCATATCAGCCCACTGCTGGGCAAAAGCCTCCCGCATAGGACACCACAAATAGCGGCCCTGAGTCGCCTCCATCCATCGACTCCCTTTGACCGCTACGATGTCGTCGGTCCATCGAGTGGATGGTCTCCCAACATTCCGTTTCGCGTTGCATCGCAGGAGCTATTAGGTTCAGTATTTTGAGAGACTTCCTATTTTATTTCTTATTATAAGTACAGACATATGCCTGTACTAAGATAGCCCACTGCTGCGACCCGACAGAGGCATCGTTCGTCGGAACAAAGGCACATCTCGACAAATGCGCTGTATTTAGGTCAGCAGCGAGCTGTTTCTTTTCATTGTGACTTGCGATCAAAATGCTGTGGGGCCAGTAGATTGGCGTTTTCATGGTAGTGAATTTGCCATGGTGGTATCGAAAAAGGTTTTTTGGTTTTTGAACACAATTACCTTTTCGGTTCAGCAAATAAATCATTAAATCACTCATAATAAGTATAAAAATTTGAAATAAATAATATTAATAATTTGCCAAAAAAATGCTATTGGTAATTTCTTAGAAATAACCCCGAGTGTGAGGGACTACGTACTATAATAAATAACAAAAAATAATTTGTGTATGTTAGGTGTTTATTACACAAGTATATCTATGCAAAATAATTTGTCATAGATATACTTAGTTCTAGACCCAGATTAACACCACCACATAATGTATCCACGATAAATATCGAAGCTCTTATTAGTCCCGATATTTTTTGAGTCGAGAGATTTGCATCACTTTTTTAAATTGAAACAGAGTCTATGTAATGTTGCATGCTTTAATTCGGCCAAAGAAAATAAATGCGTGTATGGCGCTATATATATTTACTACAATATACCTACACTTCGATATACTCGTAGTGATAGTCTGGTACTATTCCCGCCAATGTAGTGGCCCTACCCTAGTTATTATTCTTTCTGCTGAATGCCGGGTATGATTGATAGTGTATCGTGGCAACTAACAGGTGTTACTCCCATTGCCTCTTATCTCCGGTGATTAATTACGATATACAATATTGGACAACAAAAAAGAATGAAGCATTAGCTGGGATTAGACCTTTTTATCTGAATAGATGTGTCTTTTTTTACTTTGGATATTTTACATAGCATCGTACTAGCTTCAAAGTAGACATTCGTTATGAATGCTGCGTACAATCCTTTATGGCGCTTCCTTGGTTTTCATAAACAAGTATTATATTTAAAAAAAAACTATCCACCTCTCTTCCTACAATACCTCGCTATTGTGAGAAAAGGATAGGCATAGGATTTCGTGTTCACAGGAGCGGGACAGAGCATAGCGTCATAACCGCAAAAATCATGTTTTTTGTTTTTTTACGGTAAAATAATAGAAATTTTGTAAATCTAATAACATATAACGCCTGCTTTATATTCTGTTTGTTTACTGTACAAAGTATCAAGGCTTATTTTAAAGTATTTATTGAATAGCGACGATTATCGACGATTTATTGTAAAGTTTAGAGCGAACTTTGGATTTTTTATATCGAGAAAATTTTATGAAATCTTGTTTTAAAAACATTATGAAGGATAGAGAACTGCTTCCTGGATCCTGAACTTTACTATTATACATTTCAAAGTTAAATATTCAGTAGTTTGGAAGAAACGAACATCCGTCGAAGTTGAAAATAAGCAATTTGAGGTAGTATACGCTCCTAATAATTAAGCAATAATATTTTCGACTCGATGGCCCGACAAAATCGTAGCGGTCGCAGGGAGTCGTTGGATGGAGGCTGCTGGACCGCTATTCGTGGCGTCGATCGTTTGGGAGAGGCCTATGTTCAGCAGTGGGGGTATACAGGCTGAATGGCTGAAGGCTATGAATTCATCAAACTACGAAAGTTTTTTTAATCGAAGTGATCGAAACGAACGAAGATCTCATTGTAAGCCATATTCAATAAAGTTATTTTCTTTTTCAGCAAGCAACAGTCCTACCACCGATCTACAAAACATTAACAGATCATGCGCAGCAAAGAGTGTTGCAGTTGAAGGAAAATCGAAACTATAATACCTATAAGGTGAGTAGGCTCCGAGTCCTGTCGATAGTATCGAGACGTGATCGAGACGTCTATCTTTTTCTATAGATTTTGGCGCCTCTATCGTGCGGAAAAGCAACGATCTATTCCCATCTGTCACCCTGCTCTGTCACCCTAGGGTGATGAAAGAGAAAAAAAAAATGATCTGTCCCCTATCTTCAAGGGGGGAAAACTGGATTTTTTTCTTTTGAATTCCAGTTTTAACCCAAATGGGGCATTTTAGGGCGCAAAACTGGAATAAGCCCCACTTTTGTAACGGTGGGACAGATTAAACATTTTTCAATAAAAAACGTTCTATCTGCCCCCCTGTAACAATAGGAGACAGATATAACTTTTTTCCCAATCGTCACCCTAGCTAGGGTGACAGATGGTAATAATTTAAAGGAACTACGCAACTAGTATACAAAAATGACGTGACGATCACGTCTCGATGTCAACTAGATTCAGGGCTTACAATGGATGACTTGATTTCCCAACCTTCTATCCAGGGGTAAAGATTAGGGGACCAATTCTGCTTATCACGTGAATACCTTGTGATAAATATCGAGTACCGCCAAAAACAGCATTCTCGTGCGACTTAACGAGCAGCTGATCAAATAAAAACCCTCGATGAATATCGAATTGCATATTTTGAGAATACGCTTGTTTATCACTCAAAATTTTGACAGTTCTTGCCGTATTTATCGAGTCCTACCTACTGCCAGAATTGCCCTCCAGGGATGGTTGTTAAAACTTAAACACATGGAAATCATTTTCAAATTTACAAAGCGTAAAATTATAAAAGTAATGTCGGTACTATTGAAAAAAAAAACAATGTTGCGTTATAATTAACTCTGTTCAAAATTATCGACTGTAAAGAGGAACTTCAAGGTTGAAACCAATGTTTCAATCTCTCCGTACAAATAGCACAGCACACACAGCAAATAGAATAGCACAGACGGATTCTGCGACAATACCATTGTCATAGTAAAGTCATTGGTTAGCAGAATTCGGCCCCAGAATATCAGCTAATCTCATTGAATACAACTTTACTAGCTTAATTAAACTAAAACTAACTAAAACTTTTAAACATTACTAAACAATTTAACTTATTGACTGAAACATTCCAGGCTCCGGTACCCGACTACAGCCAAAACTATCAAAACAACAATATCCAAGAAGAAAACTACGATCAGGTGAAAACAACTTTTCATATAAAAACTATACCATTCTAAGTAAAGTTTCTCTTTACCCAAAGCTATGATTTTATATCTCCCAAGGCAGTTTTTTGTATTTTGATTGCGGCTTTGGGACTGTGGCAGCCGTACCGTAAAAATCGACCCCTCCAACTCAGCTCGTGGATGTCATAAGAGCCGACTAAGGGAACCTACCAGAGGAAGGGCAGCAGCTTTTTTCGGTGTATTTTTAACACATACACTGTGATCGTAAATCCGCCTGCCAAGCGTGGTGATTATGGCAAAAACCTTGCCCCTAGGGGCCCTTTGCCAAAAGGCATGGAGATGCAGGTTTTAGTGCCGAAAGGTATGGGGCCTTCTTACACTAAAATAAATAGATCACTACTGAGATTTAGGGTAGTGTCGTAGCATGTTCCACAAAATTCTATAATTCAGGTACGTTTATTCCAGTAAGATACATAAAGTACACTTGGCAAAGTCACAGTACAGAATTAAAAATAATATTATAAATAGAAGGCATTAAAATCATCTACAAGAGCATCGTCGAGTTTATAATAAGATATTTTTATGACTTAATGTTAATCAATCTGTTGGACATACCTACTTCTACTTTTTTCGCGCAAATGTCTACTCGCGCAAGTGTCTACTCGCGCAAATGTCTACTCGAGCAAACGTCTCTCGCGTTAATGTCCGATATCTGATTTTAGGGCCCCTTCATCTCAGCCCGTCCATAGGCAAACTAGCTTCCGACCGCAGCTTTGCACGTTTTTGAAATTTGTTTTATAAAGCCTAGGTAAGAGTATGTCGTTACTAATGGCACCACCCTTTCCAAATTTGAGACTATATCATAGTGGAGATCCTTAGGGGAGGCCTATGTCCAGCAGTGGACGTCGATCGTGATGATGATTATTATGAAGGTTCGCCGTTGACAAGGTAATCAACAGATATTTTCGAATATTAGAAGTAGATAAGAGAAGACAAGTATATTTATTGAAGGCGACTGAGAGCAGTAGCACGGGGCAGCATTTCTAGATTATATCTATCGCTGATAAAGCCCTAATGGATTATCATACTCTTCTGAAGTTCTCGAGAAATCCATTACTTTTTTGAATAATAAGTAGTTCAATAGCTTATAAAACCAGCTTCATTCTTGAATCTGTTTTTGTAGCAAAGTTCTAAAGGAATTTCTTGTAAGATTTCCTTTCTAGTGGTCTGGCTTCTTAGTAAAATATCTTGATGCTTTTAATTTTTCCTTTGTAAATGGTAGAGTATTAATTAATTTATTTATTAGGTAATCCAACAGCGGTTTATATAACTGTATAAAACAAAAAAAACTTATGCTAAAATAAGGCCAAATAAAGGATTACACAGAGAAAGTAAAAATACTTAACAGAAGGTGTGTGAAGCTAATAAAAGAAAAAAAAATGATGACGATGAAGATATTTTGAAATTAATTAGGTAGTACAGAATAAACAGTAAAGTGAGAAATTAATTTCAGTGGCTTTGCGACGTGTGTGTTAGCGTGTGTGCGTGTATGAAAATCTATCGTATAGTTACTCCTTGGTATATGTGATAATATTGAAGTCAGGATGCCTTTTATTCCACAAAACAAATTTTCTAATATACAAATAAATCTAATATACAAATAAATAAAATTGAATATTAGATTTTTTTTACTAAATGCTACTAAAGAGTATAGACGATACTTATGTTTTAACAAAACACCAAATATTTTATTTTTTTGTACGTCTGTGTGTTTGAGCTAATCTCCAAAACAAAAAAGCTTGTTCGATTTTGACGGGATTTTTACTGGCAGATAGCACAAATTTTATTGTAAATTCTATGCATGCGCGCGCACAGCTAGTTACACTAATCACAGCAATATAAAAAAACGCAAAAGTTTGGATGGATGGATTTGCGACTTTTTCACACCATAACTACTCAACGGAACGGGATGAAATTTTGCATAGATGCAGGTTGCATATGTCTAGGGTTTAATAATAATGTCCTTAATGACGGAGATTGATGGACTAACATCAGATAGGTAATCGATAGTAGAGATAAAAGTCAGGTGTAAAGCATAGTCTTTACGTCTCAGAACTAATGGGGGAAAAAATCCCAGTAATTTTGTCAACAGAACTACTCAACAGAACAGGTGGGGGTAAACGAATAATCAGAATAATCAGAATAATCAGAATAATCAATTTATTGGTAAATAGTTATTACAGGTCGGTCAATTTACAAATTATAACATAATAATAAAATTATATTACCTATCTTTATATTACATAAAATGAAAATAATTAAAATGAATTATATTGTCATCTTGTACAAAATAATCAATAATTAAAATATCATTGTATTTTCGGCACAAATTCTTCAACATTATAGAACGCCTTCTCGACCAGCCACGATTTAAGTCTCCGCTTAAAGGAGGAGAGGCTAGGCGCGGTGACTATCTGGTCCGGTAAGTTGTTGTAAAACGCGGGTCCTAGCACGTGCGTGAGTCCGTCCGACTTAGCCAGTCTGTGGGATACCGCAGACAGCTTACCAGCACCGCGTGTGTTGTAGCATCGCGTGTGATGATCTCCGCGTGTCCTGAACTGCTCCAGGTTTATCCTTACGTGCATCACTACCTGGAATATGATAATTGAAGGCAACGTAAGGATCTGGAGCGAAATAAAGAAAGGACGCGCTGGCGTGTCCCACGCTGCTTTCGCGATCGCTCTCACAGCACGCTTTTGCTTGCGGAAGACGCGTTCCCGATCAGCAGCGCGCCCCCACAACTCTGCGCCGTACTGGAGCAGGGAGTGTACGGTCGCAAAATAACACGTGCGGACCACATCGGCGGACACTACCCGCGATAGCCTGCGGAGCGCGAAGCATGCGCTACCCAGCCGGGCACACAGGGTATCAATATGTTTCTCCCAGGTTAGGCCACGGTCTATTTGGAACCCCAAGAACACAGTCGCCGAAACTTGTTCAATGGGTTTATTTTCAATTATTACATTAATGCTTCTTACCTGGCGCCCAGATATGCAAAAATGCATGAAGTGCGTTTTTTTGGCATTCAGAGCGAGTCCGTTCCACTGAAACCATTGCGCCACCTGGCAGGCGGCTGTGTTCAGCCGCTGCTCGAGCTGGTCCAGTGACGGGGCGCTGACGACCACAGCCACATCGTCCGCGTACATGTACGCCTCCCCTTCCGTCACGTATTCCGGCAGGTCGTTCAGAAGCAGCGAAAACAGGATGTTGGATACCGACGATCCCTGCGCCACGCCCATCACGGTCCCGAGAGGATTGGACTTCGTCTCACCACCATCGGCGACTACCATCTGCGTCCTGTCTCGCAACAGGTCTGTCAGTAGCGAGTGCGCCTGTCCCCGTATGCCGTAGTGCTCTAGTTTGGAGGCAAGAACGCTGTGATCTGCGACATCAAAAGCTTTCGATAGGTCGCAGCACAGGACTGCGACTTGCCGTCTCGCCTCACAAGCCTCCAACACTCGCCGTAAGACCTCACGGGTTAGCGAGGTGGTCGAACAGCCAGCGCGGTACGCGTACTGCCGCTCAGACAGCGCTCCGGTGGCCGCTAAGTACTCGGTGAGACGACTACTCAACCCGTTCTCGAGAATCTTCGCGATGGCAGGGATTATTGAAACCGGTCGGTATCCATTAATGTCGTCGAGTTTGCCCTTTCCCTTAAATAAAGGTGAGATTTTGCTCACCTTTAGGATTTTTGGGTACTTTCCGCTCTCGATGCAGCGGTTGAACAGACCAGCCAGACACCAAGCTAGGGGTTCAGCGGCCGAGGCAAGAAGTTCCATCGAGATGTCGTATATGTCTCTTGTGGGTTTCCTGGGAATTTTGTTCATTATGATGTGGAAGACCTCTTCCGCCGTAAAACTAGTCAGCCGCAAGGAGCGGTCACAGGCGGGCCCCGCCGCCGTGAGCGCCGCCTCCACACGCGCGCCACACGCCGCCGCCGCGCTCACGAACCTCACGTTCATCGCGTTGGCCGCAGCCTTTCGAGAGTGGAACTTCATCCCCGCGGAGTCCCTAGCAACTTCTGTGAAGCTCGCCGATGTGCGGGAAACTGTGCCTCTCTCTGTGTTTACTACCCGCCAGATAGCCTTACTTGAGTTGGCGCTATGGCGGATCATGCTCTCGTAGTGGCGATACTTTTGAGTTTTAATAGAACTTTCGTACTGTGATGAAATTTTGTCTATAAACGATTCTAACTTAGAGTCTGGGTACTTTCTTTGCAGCTTAATAATGTCAAAGAGAAGATTCTTTAGGTCTATAAGTTCCCGTGTGACCCAAGATTGTGTTGTTACATTTCTCAGTTTATATGGAAAGCAAGAGTTATATTTATTCCTTAAAATATTAGTCACAGATGTTGCTAAGCACTCCGCGGACGATTTGTTCTGATATAGGGCCACCCAATCTATACAAAACATAGCCTCTCGGAAGGCCATCCTGGTAGCGTGCGAGTAGTTGCGGACGCGGCGAGTGCGCGGGGGCGGCTGCACGCGCGCGCACGAGACTGTAGCGCGCACGGCATAGTGGTCGCTGAGCTGGGTGTCAAGCGGACTTGTCACCACCGAGCCCCGTGGAAGGTTGCTTTATACATGATCTAAGCACGATGATGATGCACCCACCACACGCGTAGGGAACTCTACTTCGTTGTGTACACTTTGTTCAGCTAAAAGGTCCGTCAGTTGTTTTTTGATGGAAGACAAATCACCGAGCCAGTCAATATTAAAGTCTCCTACAAATAAAAAATTCTTACCGCTGTCGTTGGCTCGCTCGAGCAGGCGTTCTAAATGCGATAAAAAGTCAGTTGAACTAATTAAGTTAGTTCTATAAATACATAAAATTAAAACATTAAAATCAATAAGTTCAACAGCGGATACTTCGCAGTATCTCTCTGTTGACATGTCAGTGAACTCTAAACATTCAACGGCCTTTACTGTATTCTTAACAAAAATGCATGAGCCACCGTGTGCTAAAGTCTTTCTACAGTAGCTAGATACTAATGTAAATCCGTCCAAATTAACCGATTTTAAATTAGGTGCACTTAGCCAGTGTTCGGTTAGGCCTAGTACGTCACAAACTAGTTCGTCCCGTAGTAGAACTTCTAATCGTTGAGTCTTTTTATCGAGAGAAGCTATGTTTTGATGGCATATTATTAATGGATTTTTTAGTGAGTTAATACTAAAGCTAGGGTCGACCGATGAGTCAGGCGCTGTCGCTGGAGGGGCCGCCGCCGCTGCCGCCGCCGGCGCGCTGTTCCCCCCGCTGCTGGCGGGGGCGAGTGGGAAACCAATCTGTGAAGCAAACCTTGGCTGGCCACGCAGTCGGTCTCGTCACCGCTCCGTAGACTCCCTCCGGCATCCCGATCACGAAGGCAGCATGAGTTTCCGATCGAATGCTGCGCTTTTCTACGCAGTACTTAGTGGATGCTATGATGTTGTTGAGGAAGCTAAGTACTTGCGTCGTAGTAGTGTCAGGCCGGAATGCCCAGGCTTGAATGTATTTCATACGCTCGGCGGCTTGGAGTCCGTCCGATACGTTTCCCGTTCCAACTGTAATGGAACGTGTAATTTTCTTTTTATGATTTCGGCTGACTACTTGCCACTGCATACCAGCACTATCATCATCAGACAAACTCTTTTCTGTAGTAGGCGACTTTGAGGAGATATCCGCCGTTTTCTTTGCTTGAATTGGTTTCTCTTCACTCGATACCGCAACCAAGTTATCAATACGAGCGTCGTTTTTTGGCCTGATCGCTGCGCGCACGCATCCATCGCTGCGTTTCTTCGCAGGCTTCGCGAGCTTTGCCAAAGCGAGCGATGCCTGTACGCGCGCAGCGCGGACGGGTCGCTGCAGCGCATCGGCTGTCGCCGCGCTCGTGGTGCACGGGGCGGTAGTCATCGATTTGCGAGTGTTGATAATTTCACTTGGCGTCTTGAGTTCGGCTATCATCACAGATTGCTCCGTAATACGAGCCTCCAGGGAGTCAACTTTATTCACCAAAGTCACTATAGTTTTTTGTAACTCACGGACTAAATTTTCGATTGAATTTTTCGCCATTATAACGTTAAATAAAATTACAAACGCGGAGCGGTTGTTGTCGTGTCGCGCGTCGCTGTGTGATGTAAACGATCTGATTTACATTGTGTTTTTATTGTCATGTATGGTATACAGTCGATTGTTGATTTCAAATTTTTTATTTCCATAATGTACGACTATTTTTACAGAGCAGCAATACAATAGTGTACCCTACCTAAATACCTTGTTTTTTTTATATTCTTAATTTTTAAGGGACTTTGAGTCATTGGAATGACTAAGTCAGCCCCGTATCATAACAAACAACTAGTTAAAACTAAATTATATCAAAAGCTAATCTAAATAATTTATATTTATATTATAATATACCTTGTCTTATTAATATTTATAATTAATCCATTAAAAAATCTCAACACTCATAATACTAAAATATCATAGAATTAAAATTAAAATTTACTACAAATCAAACAATTATTAAAATACGTAATAACATAATAAAAGACACAATTAATAAACCTTTACATAAATAATATATAATATTAAATAGAGCAATAGGTACCTCGCAGGGCAAAAACGCAGTCAGCGATGCATTGCCCCGTGCCCGATAACGACTTAACGCATTCACTGCTAAGCCTCTCTAAGCTAGTAGGACTTTTATCCTGTACAAGACAACTGGGAGTAACTGTGTAGAACTACATGAGCGACGTCGTAACTGTTTACTTATCTAAGACATAAAATTCCATGTATTTTATGCTGTGTAAAGTAAAATTATCATTAAGGTGTGCTATTAGTTACTATTTATTTATTTGTTGACATTTACTAGAATTATTGATTATAACTTGACATCTACATATGTACCTGGCCGTGGGGCCGCGGCTTACGAATATCGACCCCTCCAACTCAATCCGTGGATGTCGTAAGAGCCGACTAAGGGAACCTACCAGAGCAAGGGCAGCAGCTTCCTTCTGAGTATTTTGCAACACCAACACTGCGGTCACCAATCCGCCTGCCAAGCGTGGTGATTATGGCAAATCCCCCCTACATGGGACCACCCACTCGATGGACCGACGACAAGGTGGCGGTCGCAGGGAGTCGATGGATGGAGGCGGCTCAGGACCGCTATTTGTGGCGTCGTATGGGGGAGACCTATGTCCAGCAGTAGACGTGTATGGGTTGATATGATCTACGTACCTACATTCATTAATTTAATCTTGTTTTCAATATTGAGTGAATTAAATATTACTTTTATTTTTGCAATAATAATTTGATGTGATATCAATAATTTAGTTACTAACTTAGTATAATAGGTAGGTGTACAAACAATGTATGGTGAAAAACTGAAATAAAATTTGATTGATTGATTGATTTTCAGAACGATAACTACGCATTCTCATACCGAGTGAACGACAAGAAAACAGGTGATGACTTCTCGCACTCACAGCATAGCAGTGGTTCAGGCACCAACGGAGAGTACAGGGTTCGACTCCCCGACGGAAGGATGCAGATTGTCTCATACACAGCTGATGAAAACGGCTATAAAGCTGATGTTAGATACGATGATGATGTAGATAAAAAAGTAAATCAGATTGATTACAATCATTATGCGAATAACTATGCTGATAGAAAAGTACAATATGTTGACAGGGATGTTGATAGTAAGGTAGAATATGTAGACAGGAATGCTTATAACGACAAAAATTTATATGAATATCGAGTAAACGCTTATGATGACAAAAATGTAGTAAACAATAATATTAATAGTGACGTTAATATCAGAAATAACGCAGATTACACTGATAGAACTATTCAAAACATAGACTCTAAGCTAGTCAATGAAAAGGATGAATATTATTATCCAGATATATCTAAAGAATATTACAACGATTATTCAACTGAATATAACAGTAACTATGAACCACATAGAAGTAAATATAACTTTGTTAACAAAAATGTCGAAGCAACAGTCGATACAAACATCAATAAGGCTACAGTAAGACCATCTTATGAAGAACTTAAAGACCTATTTACAAAAAGCTACAGGAAATTCGACCCTGTTGAACTTAACGTGCCTTCCACTACTCCTATACCTTTCGAAGGGACAACAGAACACGTTGTGGTTATAGGAACTAAAGCTCCTAATCTGTATACTAATATTAGGAATAGTATTCCTAATGTGCCTAATTATTCTACTCCTAGAGTCATAGTAGCGACTACTCCTAGAAGTTATTTAGTGTCTACTATTGCTAGTTTGAAGAATAAAGTACATTTGGCTTCAAGACCGGTCTTAAGTGATGGTTATATTAATAAGATTAACAAGTATTTAAGTTTTAACTAAGTCAGTTTAGATTTTACATAGTTATTTATTATTTGGTATTGTGAATAAAGTATTTTGTATAGAATGTGTTGTTGTTTCGTTTTTATTTCTTACAAGTCTTGTCATTTTTTCGTTGTTGTAGATCTACGACTTTTTATATGATAGCTTACTAGGAAGAAAGCAACCTGTGGCGTTCTAAGGGGGAAGCCTAGCCCTGCAGTGGATGTCAACTGGGTAAAATGGTGATGCTAATGATGATGAGTTAAACATTAATCAAATATTCACCAGTATGTCATTAGCTTTAGCTTGCTATATCACTCTTATGTTACAAATGGCAAAATCTACGGCCTGACCGATATACATCGGGAGTCTTGTGTTTTCTGATGTTGACATACTTAGGTCAGAAAATTAAATACAATGGCTTTGTACGTCTATTGTCTGTTCTGACCATATCATCATCAGCCCGTACATGTCCACTGCTGAACATAGGCCTCTCCTAAACGATGCCACGAATAGCGGTCCTGAGCCGCCTCGATGCAACGACTCCCTGAGACCGCTACGATGTTCTCGGTTGATATTTTCTGACCAATGAATACAACATTTTTAAGTAGCCATATTCATTTATTCTGTTATTTGATGTGTAGTTACATAGAGTTCTAAGAATAGTGAGATGAACCCTGTTGCGGCGCTACAACATAAACTTACCTAATAACTATGAAGGAAACATAATTACTTGCTCGGGAATATATTAATGTAAGTAAAACATATTAACTATCCGGGAAAAGCTATCTGTTATCGGTTGAGATGAGGTAGTTGTGTAAGCAATTGTGAATCTCTTCTCTATATTTGTGGGAAATTTTAGATGCTCGTTGGATGTGTTTGGGAATGCATAAAATTAGAAGAAAATAGTACTGATAAGAACAGAGCATTTATAGCATAAAAGAGAGCAATATCTGGAATCCCACCAGATGAGTCATGGAAACCCTTATTTAAGAATCTTGGTTTGTTACCTCTACCGTCGCTCTATATATACGAAGTAGCAAATTTTGTTAGGAATCACGGACACTATTTTCAAAAAGCATGTGACAAACGCCCTAGAATATGTAGAGACCCAAACAGATTAGTTCTAAATAAAAGAGACCCCTCATTTGGCCAAGTATGCAAAAAGCTGTTTGTATAAAAATATATAATAAAATACCAAATGAAATAAAATTAATGAATGAATATTTGTTAAAAAAAAATTGTTTAAATGACAGGAATATTTATGACTTGAATGAATTTTTAAATTGTAAATCATATCAAATTGCCTGCTAGTTTATAGTGAGACATGAGGACATATTTTGTTTAACTATGTATATCACTTTATTATTCCATGATTGATGCAAATAAATATCTTTGAATCTTTGAACTAATGTATGAAAGACTTCGTTTCCGAGAACCTGCCATGGGAAGTAGCCAATTACTCTAACACTTTTACGATAATCCCCAATTCCGACAAAGATCTCAAGAATATTACAGTTTAACACGATTTTAGAACATTGTTGTGTTGTTTAGGAGATTAGTGAGAAATGTTAAGCTAGAAATAGTCTAACAGTACATTTCAAGAGAACCCTTTGTTCTGATAAAAATATCAAAAATAATGCGATCCCACCTATTTCACGCCAGCCTTACGATCCAGTTTCAGAACTAACCACCCAATAGGTTAACAATATAACCCCTTTGAGCGCCAGAAGTTTCATTGAAGACAATTGATTGAAGCTGAAGTTTCGATACGTTTGAGAAACTCAATATCAAACATTATCATACAGCGTAATTACTTCTCTTTGATCGCGACACACTGCCCTTAAGGTTAGATAATTGAATTGTTGCAGATGTTAGAGCATGAATGCACTGACCGGCGAGGCGCCCTCCGCGCCCGCCAAAAGTCCGGTAACGCTGTCATGGCCATCTGCGGTCAACAGCATTATAATCCTTTCGAAAAAAAAAACATGAATGCACTGAAGTGTTAAATTTGAAACTACGAAAGTTTTTAAAGTAAAATAGCCTATATGTTATTCTAGGTCCCAAACTATACCCATACCAAATTTCAGCCCAATCAGTTCAGTAGTTTCTGCTTGAACGAGGAACAAACATCTATACATCCATACTTACAAACTTTGACATTTTGTAATATTTGTAGGATTTTGACCATCCTGCAAACCAGTGTGTACTTAATTGCCCTCTCGAGTCCGGGCTTTGGTAACAGTTGAGCACATCGCTTGTTAAGGAAAACTACGCTGTTATGTTTAAAAAGGTAACCGTACACTTATTGCTTAACTTTAGTTTATAAAAGCGAGAAAGTTCGCTCTATTTTGAAACTAGCTTTTGCTCATGGATTTGTACGAGAAAAAAGTCTAAAAAAGTCAACT
Source organism: Eupithecia insigniata (assembly GCA_947859395.1). Classification (NCBI taxonomy): domain Eukaryota; kingdom Metazoa; phylum Arthropoda; class Insecta; order Lepidoptera; family Geometridae; genus Eupithecia; species Eupithecia insigniata. Next base: position 993,711 of record OX402019.1, read on the forward strand.
TTCTGAATAGAATAGAATATAATAATTATGTATTGCCTGAACTTTTAACTATAAGTTACTTAACATATCCAAACATAACTTATATATATAAAGAAACTTACACAATGAATGAATACATACTTATTAAAAACTATAAATATAAATAAATACATAACTAAGTACATTCTCAGGCAATCGGAGTTAGTTTAGCATAATGCCGACAAGCATAATTAGCATGTTCAGCGCTGTTTTTCAGCTTACCCCTACGCGACAGGTGATCGTCGGCTTTTATAGATAGTTTTTTTTTTTGCGGGCTTTTTATTTCTTGCTCTTCTTTTAATGTTGAGTAACATTATAGATATATATATATATGAGTAACAGAAAGATAACATTATTAAACCTTATTATCTTATTTGATAATAATAACTATGTATAAAATTTGACTTGTCTAAGTGCTTATTTTGTAAGCCTAAAGAAATAAAGTTATTGATTCTGATTATGAAAGTTGAGTTTTTACGCTTTCATTTCTAATGTTATTCATATTTTATGTCTTCTATTTAATCTGAAGATGAATTGTTATATTCATCCTGTGACATTTACACCCGTGTTAATGCAATCGTGCGCTGTAACTCGGTTGAAATATCGGGAAACGAAAATGCACATGGTTCTGACCAACCAGGATATTAATAGCGGCACTCCATCAATAACTACCTATACTCCAATTCAAAAACCTGGATATTTTTTGTAAACAAAATGGGTAACAAACTCAAGGAATATTGGTGGAAAATATTTAATAACATTAGTATCATATCATTGAAGCAATGCACAGAAGCTCGAAACAATTTTTGGTTTTGAAAGCTTTAATTCATCATTTAATTTCTCTCGTGGGTTGTCAAATTCAAAAATGAACATCTTTTGCTACACGTGAGATTATGCGTTGTATTTTAGTTTTGAGTGATAACTTTGCTGTTACCTTGTTGTTTACTTTTATCAGTTTTTTTAAGTTTTCGTTCATCAATGTCTATGTTGACATAAAATATCTTGTATTATAAATCGGAGTATAGGTACCAGTACCTACCACAATGAAACCAGTACTTAATTCTTGTAAAACCTTTAAAACTTTTTTGAATCTTCGTCAAATCTAATAAGATCACGTAATGGAACCTACCAATTTCACAAAATTGAGTTTCAAACACGGATTGCACAAAACGGTTCCCCTATTATCAGATGGAACCCTAGAAAATTGCAAGAACCGTACTAGGGTTCAGTAGTCGAAGAGATAAGGCGTGGTGCGGTCTATGGCCTGACGATTATTGCCAACGATTCTTGTAGGGATGGGGTAAAATAAGAATTATTATTTATCGATATCGATCAGTTTGATGTAGATAATAATTGTTTCTAGTATTATATAAGTATTTTTAATTATTGTATATACATATAAACTAGTAGAAGAGCCAGAAGAAGTCGTAGCCGATGCCGCTTGACTGCGAAGCAAATCATTCATCTCTCTCTCCAATTGCGATTTTTGGAGATCCAACGCCCGTCGTACTTCGGCCTCCGTGTAGTTTCTAGAATGTTTTATGCTTGATTAGAGTTATTCTAAACTCAACGTCTCACGAGAGACGCATCTATTCCCATCTGTGAGACGTTGACATTAATAATTCCCAGCGTCTGCGTGAGAAGTTGGGAATTTAATTCAATTTAGGTGGGGATAGTCACGTTGGGAATAGACACGTCTCGCGTAAGACTTTAGGGATTTAATTCAATTTAGATAGGTGTAGTGAGACATTGGGAAAAGGCACATCGCACGTGAGACGTTGGGAATTTAATTTGATTTAGGTACCTAAGTAGGCTAAGGCTAGCAAATTACTAAGAAATAAATTTCCAAGGGCGTTACGTGCACACAATACCTATAGGGTAGGTTCCCGTTGATCTAGAACTATGAAATTTGGCAAGAAGGCTTATAGCACGGAAAAATCTGGAAACAGTTGTGTAGTTTATTCTCAATTTTTTTTGTAAGCCTTCAGAACCTATAGCTATCCCGTTGACCTGGAATCATGAAATTAAGCTAAAAAGAATGTCTTACAATTACGGCACCAGCCTCGCCTCGGTGTGCGAGTCACACTCACAAACACAGCTCGTATGAAGCTGTTCCTAGTTTTACCTAAGTACCTACCTACTCAATTAGACTTTTCTGATGTGTCCAAGAGTCCTGCAATGTCTAAAGTAAATAATTAGATAGCCTAGATAGCATTCAAGATGGCACTGGAAATGTAATATAATATCTGGATTTAATAAGCGAATTGAAATTAATAGGATATTCTTGTCGCTAAAAATGATAAAAGTGGTAGCAATCACAATATTATAAAAGCAATTGAATCCTTAATTATAAAAGCACCTGTAAAGAAATAAAAGTAACGATACTCGGATTTAATTTCAATACAGATAAGGCGCTCTGCTTTTTGCCTTCTTAATGTGCCTAGTGAGAGAGTAGAATGCAGAATTAGGTTCGATCTACAAAAATATGTACATATATGTACCTCTTTCCATTGTTGATGTCCACAATGGAAAAAAATATGTTCGATTTAAAATTGTATTGAAAAAGGAGTGAGCAATCACCTAGGGTCAGAATAGTATTGAAAGTGGTCACGAAAATTGCGCCGGAGGTAATGGCGGTTTCTGTCCACCCATTAAAGTGATGTGTGACAGTCTGATGTGTGCAATTCCGTATCCCCTAAGGCTGATCTCATATTATATTTCGTCACTGGCTATTACAACCATGAAAGATTACTTCAGCAAGAACGGAAGCAACTGATTAAAATTTTACAGATGTGTCCCAGATTTTAATCATCGATAAACATAGAACGATTTCATCGACGCTACCCATCCCTACCGCAACATCTCACGTGTTCCGCTGAGTCGCTCGCTGGCTGCCTGCCAAAGATGCACCACGACACACACACACCTACTTATTTTATATAGAGAGTGCTGGAGACAGAAAAGGTCGAATTCACTGTATATTGACGGCCTATATTTGTTTGAATTCGGTGGAATTTCATTCGGTTGCAGGTAACACTATTCGGAATTTAAATCTTGTAAGATAGACGAGGTAGAAAGGAGTAATATTCATTGGTACAAGAACTTACGTATAGATAAAGAAGGTTAGGTATTAATATGCGGCAGCAGCGAGTTTTAACTCTATGAACTACTACATTCCACTCCCGGGCACAATAACCACTCTTTCTCATCTGAGAAATATTTATATAATTTGAGCAATTTTTTCGAGCGGAAGTAAATTGTTTTCAAAAATCTAGACGCGATTTCCAAACCAAATGACCTCCTTCATATTTTGTACAAAAAAGCACTTATTGACTAGATTAACTGTTCATTTCTTTTGTTAACTGTCTATGAATTAAATCTATGAATATAACATGCTAGGTATATAGTCGAATTTTTAAATATCTGCAAAAAGGATCAACAATCCCACAGTAAAATTAACTGATGCTGTTAATTTACTAACACAGATTAAATATTGTTTGCAACAGTCTGCAGTTAGCTCAATACTTTCCCAATTGGAAATATATACTAAGTATTTCTAATTTGTTTCTATTCTCAGATTAAATTACTGATCGATTTGAGATCCTTCCTCAATAAATATTGTAAACAATTAGGTATATTTTATGTCGGTTCCAAGCAGGTGAATTTAAGATTTTGATCGGATTTGATTCCCGTCTCGAAACAATAGTAGGTAGCTGATGAACTTGACGAATATACAGTAAATAATTTAAAAAATAAAGCTTGACGAGAATGCCGTCTTGACCAGTATGTCGTGAATCGCTGTTATATCATGTACACAAGGCACGATCGTAAAATCTTTGAATAGCAGTTAAGTAAGCAAAAAATTTACTTACCTAACATTATTTAAAGTTTATGAAAACATAAATTCACCTTTGTTGAAAATATTGGAAATTAAAACACCACTATAGAAAATTACTAAAGTGTTTACTTTGACTTACCTAATAGCTAAAATGAAATGTCCTCAACTAATATTACTTCGCGGCGAAGCAATTCAATTCTACAACAAACTAGAGAACAAAGCCGGGAGACGAACCTGGACTTTGAGTGCCTCCCAGAGCTAACGGGGTCTTATTCGCCATGTCAAATAGGGAAGACGAAACGTGCCGTGTTACGAGAACGTATCGTAAGTATAATTAATTTGTAACCACAATAATTTTAAAGTTTTTAAAATCTCGTATATTTATTAACCATAACAATAACACTACAAAACTAAAAACTGCAAATATAACTAAAAGTGTTGCTTTATTGGTACGGTTATTATAAGAAGTATCTGGTGATCAAGCCTACATCTATTTGCTTATAATTTTTCTATGAAGAGTTCTATATAGGGTGACAATAACATTTCAATCATATTTCAACATAATAAAGCCATCGCTCGGTTCATATGATAGTTCATATTTTTGATAAATCATGGTTGTTATAACGGGCTTAATAATAATCGTGATTTTATCTTATATATAAAATTTCCATGTCACAATGTTAGTTGCCGTACTCCTCCGAAACGGCTTTACCGATTTTTACCAAATTTTATATGCGTATTCAGTAGGTCTGAGAATCGGCTACTATCTATTTTTCATACCCCTAAGTGATAAGGGTTGAAGGCAAAACAACGTTTGGCGGGTCAGCTAGTATATATTTGAAATTAAGAAATGTGGTACATACATATTATGTACATTGCAAATAAAGATTATAATTTACCAAAAATATTAACTTTACTTCCAAATATGAGAGCCACGCAAGACTGGTGACTGTGACGATCTTTGAAATATATCTTTGTCCAGCCGTGGACGTTTCTCGATGAATAGACTCGCTTACTTTCAATAGCTAAGCGCTCATATTTGGCTATTGACTTAATTTATTCAGATACAGCCAATAAGAGAAAATTACACGCATAAGTCGCAGTGGCTATCGCGCTACGACATCGCGCGTTATTGGCATGTATCTCAGTGAATAAGCACAGGACTTAATAAAATAAGCATTCTGACAAAGGCAAAGTTATAACTTAGCGTTATAACGCTAAAGAACGATCAAAGCTTAGTAGCGAGTTAGCTATGAATGTCTGCTTGTAGGTAAGGAGGAGTTGGGAAGCGTTGGATGTGGCATGTAAACAATTTTTTAGGTGAAAATAGCAACACTTATTTAACAAAATTCTTAATATGAAGAATATAATATGAATGAATTAGGTAAAAGACCAAAAAAACCGAACACTTTCCTATTTTTAAACCACATCACTACCTTAATCAACCGAAAGTCGTCCTCTGCCACGATGACCGGTCTTGCGTTGCTTGCAACCAGGGGTTTCCCATGACCTTAACCAGGTCATCGGTCGAACTTATAGGTAAGGGATCTTTTTGTACCAGCCTCACGAGAGCTGGTGAGTATCATGGCGCACCGCATTAGCATTGCCGCCAGCGTCTTGAGGACGCTTCCGATTGGTATTGAATGGATCAGTTGAGCTACATCTTCTCTTGTTTGCAACAGTCTGCAGCTAGCTCAACTGTTTCAGATGTAAATACTATTCTAGTTTGTTTCTATTCATTGTAATTTTCTTTGATAATAAAATTTTGGCTGTTTTACTTTATGTAGTAATAACTAAAATACCATATCCATTTTGTAATTCATCCTTTCCACGTTTTAACGTTTAAATATTCCACAAGTGCGACTAGGTACCGGTAGTAAGCTCAAATGGCTTCGGACAAAGCAAGTTCACAACTGGTTTTAATTTCTAAGTAAACACTACACAGGTTCTACTCTACAATATGTGTTTTTTTGTGACTGGTTGTGTAGCGGGATAAAAAGTTATAACAGGAGCGTATTTTAGCTTGTTTTGTCTTTTTTCAAAAGAATCCTAGTTCCTCTGAATTATTTTGTCTCATAGAGACATCAAATCCATCAACACATAAAGAAAAGCTGAAACGAAGCTGTCAATCACCAAAAGTCCTGCTCCGGTACTTCAAGGAGCTGGGCTGGTTAGGGCCTGGTTAGGCAGGGGGACAATGCACAATACACTCCCGAGACCCTGTGAGATGTCAGTGCAGATCCCAGTTCCCCCATTTAGAATTGGAATCAGTTCCTCTGAAACCTATAAAAATGCGCTCTCCAAACCGGCTTAGACGTCCTATGTCCAGCGCTGGACTGTTAAAGGCTGGTGGTGTACATAGCTATAGCGAGCGTGATGACGCGACACCTGAAAATGAGGCTCTCGCCAACGAGAGTGGACGTTACGAGAATTGATTACTCGTTCTTACAAAGATGTTGTACAGCCACTGACTTAAGGCAGTGAACATATTAATGTAATTACTAGCTGCTGCCTACGCGTTTGCTCGCGTTTTATCGGACTAAAAAATAGTCTATATTTTATTCCAGGTCCCAAACTACATATACTCATACCAAATTTCAGCCTAATCAGTTCAGTAGTTTTTGCGTGAAAGACTAACAAATATCCATCAACAAACTTTGACATTTATAAAACTACCTAAACGGCCAAATAAAGTAAATGTCCAACAATTTAGACAGAAATTGAAAATGTTTTTAATTTGTAAGTGTTTGTAGTAGTAGTTACATATTGATGATTTTTTCAATGATAAATTTCAGTAAATATTAAGTAATTGCATGCCACTCTCTCTCAATTAAGATCAATCATGTTGATTCACAAATTGTATTTACTTTGTCAACATAATTTACACAATTTTGGCAAATAAAAAAATCTTTATCTACAAAGAATGGAATGAATGAGATGAATTCCAATTGTCATTATCAATATGGAAATAAAATACTGAAGCGTTTCGACTCATTATTATACAGATTGGGTCTTCTGACCGGTTTTACAAGTCAAATCTTTAATGAATACAGTATCCACAGCCCACACAGGAAGAAATTACGGTTGTTTATTATAGAATCCATTTACAGGTTTTTAATTCACAAAAAAATGTGGAATTGGGTATTTTTGCATTTATTACTAGGTACATAGTTTATTTTTTGATAAAATAATCCAATTTGTTGGGTTTCTGTATTCTTTGTCTATCTAGAACCACTATAGGAAATAATTCGTTAATCATTTCGGCCCGATATATTTTGTATTTTTTACCGACTTCAAAAGGAGGAGGAGTTCTCTATGCGTCTTTATGTTTTTTGTATGTATGTGACGCGATATGTACGCCAATTAATTATATATATGTAGATCGATTTTCAAATTCTTTCACTATTGTATATAGAAAATGATCCCGAAGAGTTCCCATAAAATTGTTATCCAAAAAACTATAGCATGTTTTAAAAAACGATAAACCAACTTCAAACTTCCTTACTTTTACACTTATTTTAAGTTTTGCGGAATAAATACTTATAGGGGATTAGTATTTATCCCGCAAAACTTAAAATAAGTGTAAGAGTAAGGGGAGTAAGTTTGAAGTCGGTTTAACGTTTTTTAAAACACGCCATTTTATTTTTATGGACAATACTTTCGTTTGGCCACAATCTCACCTGATGGAAAGTGACAAAACGGGGCATACGATACCTACTCAAAACTAAAACAAGAAAGACAAGGACAGCTCAATTTATTATTTATTCATTGGTGTATCGCCATACTATTTTCACCGGTCATTATATCAAATATCAAAGTGCTTTATTTCCTTTAGACCTTACAGGACTCTTGGACACGTCACAAAATTAAAATTACATAAGTAAAACAGGGAAATAAAGTGATCACTTAGATTTTATGTTCACTTCAATCTTTTTAATGTAAAGAAGCGAACAAGAAATCTTTACCTTGTTAGGTTGTTAGTTTTCGAGTTGGAGCAAAAGTCGTCCCATGCTTTTTTATCCTCTAGATAATCTGATATTTTGTAATAAGCCTTTTTACAAAGGATATGTTTGATAGTTTGTTTGAATTTATTTATTGATAATTTTTGCGAGTTTTGTTGTAGAATCGTATACATTGCCCTTTAAAAGATACACTAATCTTGTGCAGCCGAGTTTTGGGCAAAGCGAGTTTGTTCTTATTTCTAGTATTTACATTATGTATGTCGCAATTTTTAGGGAATCGATCGATATTTCTATGAGTGTACAATAAGTTTTCATATAGTTCATAGTATTTATTGATAACATTACAAGTTACAGGTCAATTACATAGGTACCTTACACATCATAAGGATTATAATATAATATAACCATTTCTATGACACTGCATAGATTAAATTAAAACTTAAATTTATAAAAAGTAATAATAATAATTGATAAGTTTAGGTAAATTAATTCAATTTAATTATTATACCGAATTACCATTTAATATCCGTGAATTCACGGATGTCATAAAAGGATTTTTCTACAAGCCATTTTTTTTATCTTATACTTAAAGGATTGTGTCGATGGCGTATTCACAATTTTAACTGGCAGGCGGTTGTACACTGTGGGCCCCATCACATGAATCAACTTCGACATTTTTGTGAGCTTACGGGGTAGCGCTCGGAGTTTCTCAGCATTCCGCGTTTCATACCGGTGACCGTCTCCGAATCTCGCGTACGCACTCAAGTTTTTCCTTGCATATATTGCAGCGTGCAAGATGACTAAGGAGGGAACAGTCAGAATTCGTAGCGATTCAAAGTAAGGGCGCGCTGATTCATCGCGAACTGCTCTTTTCTGTATTCTAAAGGCACGCTCCCAATCTGCTGCACGGCCCCAAAACTCTACGCCATACTGTAAGATCTTATGTACCGACGCGAAGTAAAAACACCTAACGCAATCCCTATCTAATGTCGCCGTCAGACGCCACAGGGCGAAACAAGCCCGACTGATTTTTGAACACATTTTGTCAATATGTTCCTCCCAAGTCAGACTTTTGTCGAGTGTAAAGCCCAAGAAGGAAGTACTAGAAACACAGTCAAGGACCTCGCCACCCAATCTCACAACCATAGGAAGGCTGGAGCGCCTCGCTAGGTTAAAGTGCATGTAGTTGGTCTTGCTGACATTCAAGATGAGACCATTTCTTTGGAACCACGTCTGCACTTTACCAGCTACCGCATTCAGCCTTTGTTCAAGCTCGTCGAGACAAGGTGCCTCCACGATTGCTGCTACATCATCAGCATACATAAGAACGATCATAAATATATTGACATGGTACTGTCATTATATTTATTTCTTTGAATTTATCACGCATTGGCTTTATTGATTACGAATCTTTACTAATATTATAAATGCGAAATTAACTCTGTCAGTGTGTCTGTCACGTTTTCACGCCAAAACTACTGCCCGATTATGAACCGATTTAAATGAAATTTGGTACACATATACTTTAGAGCCTGAGAAAGGACATAAGGTACTTTTTAATGCGAAAAAAAGGTTGTTAGGGGTTGAAAGGTTGTATCGTCATTTTTAAAGCTAAAAGCTTGGAATTTATTTTATAGGCTGTTAATTGGATATAAATTAAACGTCATTAAAAGTTCCTACAAATTTTACTCTGAAGGGGGTAAAATATCAAAGGGACATGAAAGTTTGTATGAAAATCACACAATAATGACACTATTCCACGCGGACGAAGTCGCTGGCAAAGCTAGTAAAAAATAAAAAAAAAGAACCAATGCGGATTATGCGGTGCGAAAATAGAATTAAGTGACACTTAAACATCTGAATCGACCAGCTGGTGTACTATCTATGTGTTTCCACGACCAATCACGACCATGTCACCATCATCACGACATTCCCTCAATTCATCAGAAATCACGACAAAGATCAAAGAATCAACCGCCCACACCGTGACCACCGGAAATTATGAATCGTTCGCTTTTATTTAGCAAAGGGTAGATAGCAGAGCAGTTTGGGTTGTGGGGTACAGGGAAGTGCAAACTGTTTAGGGTTGAACTTTTCTTGTCAGAGAACTAACAAAGAAAATTACAGCGAGTGAATGCGAATGTATAAAATGGTGTTGAAGACACTACTAAGCTAACTTAGTTTTGGCTTAGCTTGCATAACTGACGCTAATTTTTCATTTATATTTGCAGACTACAAACTAAGGTATATGGTATGACAATTTTTGTTAGCTATGCAAGGTAAGCTAAACAATTTTAGCTTAGCTTTCAGTCTGCAAATCGGGTAAAAGTAACATTGTGACGAATTCATTATGAATGTGTGTTAACTACGAACCTAGTTTGTGTTGGAAGAACATCAACGTTTTCCTTCTTAGCGTGGAGCGCGGGCGGGGAGGAAAGGCGGACTAAGCGGGCGTGCGAGTGTGTCCACTGATCGTCAATCCGAATAACGTCATACACACTAAATGGATCGCTAGCCTTGATGACAGCCCGAGGCGTCCGCTCCGTGCGGTACATATCAGTGGACGTACTTTTATGGCAAAGTACATATATGTATGTACAAAGAATACTAAAATAAGTTTGATGCGGTCAGTGCGGATCGTACGATGCCTACCTACCTACAGCTTGAGTACAGCAACAATACAGTTGTGCTAAATTTTGTCGTAAGTTGATCCTCACCTCGTGAATTAACTGAAGTAAATAATAAAGGATTATAGCGGGAGAGATTCAGGTAAAAACAGAATTCCCCGCCTATTTCCCTTGTTTACATAATCTTTGCAGTTACTGGATTTGAACAGGCATATTATTATTTTTGTTTGTAAACGTTATAAACTAAATACACGGCATATAATTATTTATTTATTATTATACTTTATTGCGCACGTTCAAGAAAAGTATACAAACGGTGGGCATAATCTTGCGCTTCACGGCATAATATTAGATAAATGGATAACTCTTAATAACTAATGATTAGTGTACGCACAAACACAAAATACTTACTGAAGGAAAAGTTGACATCAATGAAGTACAAAGGGTGGCCTTATCGCTTTGAGCGTTCTCTTCAAGGCAACCTTGGGATGAACTGGGCATAAAAGAATGTTGACGAAATTATTTCATAAAATAGATTATAAGTTAATAGAAAATTTATTAACAATTTAGCTCTCGAACAAGGTCGTTATTTATCGTCTTCTATGCAATTTCTAAGCCTAATCTGTTAAGTATTTCAGAGAGTAACAAACATATGTAATTATATACATTTATTCAAACTTTCGCCATTAAAAATTAGTATTATGTGATTTTTCTTTTACTCCTTACTAAATTTACAGTAGTTTGAAGTTAAGCTTTTTGTAAACGATATTGTCTGTAGAGATTCTTATGCCCAAAAAAAGCGTCGAGTGCAAAAGGTTAAACAGTATCATCAGATTCTGTTGCGCCAAACTAGCAGCCGGCAGCTGGATTCACAGTAAAATTAGGCCAAATCTTGGGCATTATTTTTTATCTACATGAGTTTAGATTTACTTTTCAACAAAGAACTCTATTTTCTCGCTGATAAAGTTGAGCACTTAAGAAGCTGACGTAGACTGAGTTAATATTTTTTTTAAATAGTTTCTGCCCGCGTCTTTGCGTGCTTTCTTCCGAGATATATGAAAACTCTGAAATATCATCAGCATTATCATCATCATTAAGTGCACAGCTGGACATAGACCTCCTCCTTAGCTGTCATGATCCTCATCCATAATAACAGGTCTTGGGTGCCTACACTACCTACTCGGAAAAGAAACACTTATATCGCTTGCATAAGGTGACCGTTTGCACGAAAACGAATCTGAAACTTCGATTTAGTTTTTGCGAGTACGGGCCCAGAGCCGCCTCTATCCATTGACCTGACCCCCTGCTATAATGTCGTCAGTCCGTCGAGTGGATGGTCTCCTAACAATCCGTTTCGCGCCGCATCGCTGTTGCCACTCGAGAACCTTTAATGCCCATCGGTCAGCATCATTTCCGCCGAAATACTTCACTGCTGGTCAAAAGTCGTTCTGTGCTACCCGCAATCAGTGGTTTCCTGCTACCTTCACCAGGTCATCGGTTTACCCTGTTCTCTGCATACGTTGCAGCATATAGCCCGCGTAATCAAAAAACGGGTTTGAGAATGACGTCATCTGTCATGCTGGGTTATTCCGAACATCTCACGTAAGACGTTCTCAGTCGCAACGTCTTACGAAAAGTATTCCCAACGTCTCACGTGAGACGTTGCCTAGTCGCACAATAGTACAATATCTATTGATCATGTTTTTCAATAATGGCCATTAACAATATGTCAGTTGAGCTACCTCTAGATTGTTTTCAAAAGTCTGGATTTAGCTCAACTGTTTCAATTCTAAATTTGCTGTCTCGTTCAGTTCTAATTCGATCTGAGCGACACAATGTAACAATTTTTTTGAATAAATGAAAAATTACATGAATTGAGAAACTCCGGAGCATGAGGATGACATCAATCTCAATCCTATTCTCTAAATACGAGGTTATATATTTCAATATCCTTGCTTATTTTGTTAGGATCCATTTACGCTTGAACAGCCGACAGACTTTCACATTTATATATTAGTACGGAATGTTGGAACTATAGACGTAGCTTACAAATGATTACGTCTGGCAGTTTGTCACGAGTTCCTGACAAAGAGTACAAGTTGACCCAATAACGGATGTACAGTAAACTTTAAATTAAGTGAATAAAAATGTCGTGCGACCATTGTTTCCGGTTTTGGCAACCATCCACCGTCGAGACGGGTAGAGTTAAGAAGATGTAGAGCTGGCAAGCTTTACTAACAAAGTTGGGTAGTGGATAGCTAGTTAAGCTATGTTGGCTTTATAGCTGCAAAGTTATTTAATTAAAGAACATAGAATCACATTGAACATCGGGCATACTGTTGAACTATATAAATGCTTAAGCAACTAGTTGTATCGACTTCTATACATGTATCTGTTGCAAGTTTATTTATTTCCAAAACGGAAGAAATGGTTACGTCAATTCAAATTAACCAGCCTACCAGCTAGACTGATAATGAAACCTTAATAAAATTGGGGACTAAAAACTTTAACGAAGCGGACGAAGTAGGTTTTATAGTAAGTTCCGAACAAATTATCAAAAATATTCGATATTTTTTGTTAAATTATGTATACAAAACTCGCAGTACTAATTATAGGGTGGCATCATGCATTACGTCCTGTCTAAACCTTCCAAAGTCATAATGACGGCAGCGAATCGACGCGCATAGATCTCTATTACAAGTTTGGCGGCCTCCCAAACACTAAGCTATGTCTACATAAACTGTAGAACTATAGATCGTATAGAACTGACCCCGCCAACTCGTTAGACCTAAGGAATTCATTTAGAATTTTAGACTAACTTTTAACTTTTATAATAGTGTAGAATAGTAATTTATTGATTAACTTTAAAAGGTATTTTATACTTAGCTTGCAAAAATAAATTTAATTTTCATGGCTAAACGACCAATTGTTTCTTGGCCTCCCTCTGAAACACTAAGCTATCACTTATTTTATCAAAGAAAGTTTAGAGGGATGGGTGGATGTTTGTTTCTTGACGCCACAACCACAGAAGAGCTGAAGGATCGAGCTGAAATTGAAGATGTAAGTCTTAACTTGGAACAACACATAAGATTTTTATCATACATAAATCAAATCCAAAAGAATATAAATAACCATCAAATGTTTCCATAGAAAAAAACGCGAGCGATATCGCAGGTTGAAACTAGTCTTGATAAACTGTGGAACTATAAAAGAGTTCAGAACTTCCTTCTTTCTAAAAAATCGGTTTGCTGAAACTAATAATTTCTGAAAATACGCTCTTCCACATTACTTACGTTCAGACAATCACCTTTGTGTTATTAGTTATAAGACTTATAATACTAAATACGACACCTGCTCCTCTCATTGTACATGCTGAGTACACATTGTATCGCTATGTACACAGGGTGTCGCATGTATTGTACATAAAGTTGCATAAAAATACATGTGTGGAGGCTCCTGTGAAAGATACTAAGCAGTTTAGAGGTTCTACGTGCTTATGCATAACGATATTATCTGAAGTTAGAGATGCTAGATGTGGCACTGGTATGAATCTTTATGTCAGCAAAAGTTTAGAAAAAAAACTGGACAATCCAAACATTATAATTTTGCCCTAAATTAAACAGAGCTTGTGTAAGGAGTATATAATAAACTAGATAACTGATTTACTTAATTTATTCAATACATAAATAGTTATATATTGTTACATTCCTACTAATATTATAAATGTCAATGTTTGCGAGAATTGATGGATGGATGTATGAATCTTTGTTCCTCTTTTACGCAAAAACTACTGAACTGATTGGCTGAAATTTGGTATGTATAGTTTGGGACCTGGAATAATAGGCGCGGGCATCCGTTCGTAAAGCATAACCTTTATTTGCATGAATGTACATAATTATGTACAACATTTCTCAATTTCAAATATAAAATCACGATTTTATATAAAGCCCGTTATAGCAACCATGATTTATCAAAAATATGAACTATCATGTGAACCGAGCGATGGCTTTATTATGTTGAAATATGATTGAAATGTTATTGTCACTCTACTAAGCACAGCAGCTAGTATACTATAGAGTTCATTTAAAGTTTTGGTTCCGACGGGAATCAACCCACGTCCCTTATCGTTATCGTGCTCCTCTTAAGTATCAATCGGGCTATGGGATAACCAACAGATCATGGGAGCATATTACTTCGCATATTTGATTCATACTTGAATCAAACAATCTCTCTTGTCCGGAGAGCTGGTGAGTATCTGGCGCAGCGCATTAGCATTGCCATATAGCAGCGGGGCAATGCAGCCACCGTCTTGGGGACCCTTCCGACTGGTATTGATATGGACCAGTTGAGCTACCTGTAGATTGTTTGCAACAGTCTGCAGTTAGCTCAATTGTTTCAATTGTAAATACTAGTTCTAATTTGTTTCTATTATTTGATTGTTATTTTCTTTGTTAACAATCCCATGTTTATGTTTTTAATGTGATGTTTTATAACTTTCTAGATTAAAAACTTTTACATCTAATTGAATCCTGACCGAGACCCGAACGGTTTTATTGCATCTAATCAGAATCAGAATCAATAACTTTATTTCTTTAGGCTTACAAAATAAGCACTTAGACAAGTCAAATTTTATACAATAAACATAGTTATTATTATCAAATAAGAAATAAGGTGTTATTGATATTCTCTTCACTTCAATATTTTGTCCACTTGTGGAAGAAGTGAAAAAGAAACCACTAGCACATTATAATATCACTTATGTGTCTAATACGTGTTTATTTTGCCTATCTAAATCTAAATTTAATGCAATTTAGATATATGTCAACATTTCTTTAAAGCTAAACAGAACATTGAATTTCTTACATACTACTGACAGTGCGGAACGGAGCGACATCTGGCCTAGCATTAACATCATTGATGTAATCACACTAATAAACACCAAAAGCAGTGGTTATGGTGGTTCGTGATGATAAATAAATAAATAATAAATCATTTATTTCAGGCAACACAGGTAGTCAAATACAGGATGTAAAATACTTAAAAGCTACGCCCCATATAAAAATATATAATAAACTTATTTACTACAGAGATGATGATTATTGTACGTACACTGAAAACAATGACAGCCAATGATGAAGTCCCGTAACGCCGGACGGCACCCAGCTTCGGACAAGCGTACTATCTCGGAAAGTCACAACACGTTCGATTCAAAAACGATTGAAAGGGACGCGGGAGCGCATTTTGATACCAGGGGGCCTACTCGAAAAAGGAAAACCGAAGTTTCTTTTTCGTGTTCGTGCAAAACCAACTCTTATGTCCATTGCATAAGATTAGCGTTTGCAGGAAAAATAATCAGAAACTTTGATTTTGTTTTTAAGAGTACGGGCCCAAGCCCCGAGACGCGGTGTGCTACTGACGCCCGAAGCCATGGTGGGAGAAGTTATTTACTACTTTTGGCGGGAATACGCTGCGTCACATTTTGATTTAAGTTTCAATTAATGATTATGTAAACGTTGCATTTATGTATATTTATTTTGATTTAAAATTTCATTGACGTACTTAATTAATAAATAAATATATTTTATTCGAATCTCCTTTTTTTAATTGTCAAAAAACCTTAGGTGTCCGCACTAGGGGACTTCCCCCTAACACAGATTCTCTGAAGGTTATCCATTTTCTAGTAACACATCCAGTGATTCAATATCTTTGGATCCGCGAGATCGTATGAACAATAATTTGAATATTATCTTTGTTTACAAAATTTCAGAACAGCTTTGAGCTATACAAGTCGATCACAGTATTAGGAAAGTAAGCGTAAATAAAATAAACGGTGGAGGGAAACACAGAGGAATATTTAGGAACCTTTGAGTTTACCTACCTACCTAAAAGAACTGAACTAAGGTGTAGTTCAGTATATTTCATTTATTTCTACCGTAGATATTAAGTATACACTTGATATCGTTATTTTCTTATTTTAAATAAGATTATAACATAAATATGACGACCTCTGTGGTGCGGTGGGCGAAGGTCCGCCTGCGACGCAGGGGGTTGCGTGTATCATACATAGAAAATACCCAGAACACCCGAGACAAATATTTGCAGATCGTACAAACATTGGTCCCAAGGCGGGAATCGAACCCGCAACCTCCTGCACCGCAGGCGGACCTTCACCCGCAAAAAAAAAAACTACTGAATGTATTTTCATGCGGTTTTCACCAATCGATACAGAGATTCACTAGGAAGGTTTAAGTATGTATATAGTTTATCTAGTTTTGTATAAATTGGTTGAAATATAACGATAATTGTTGAAAGTGTCGGAAAAAGTCAAGCCGCCTGGGAGCTTAAATCGAAAACGATGATTTGAGATATACCTTATAAAGCAATTCAAGGTGGGATATTTATCTTTTATAGGTCTAAAAAAAGTTTGCAAGCACCACATATTCGACGCATAAAGCTGATCCTACGACAGACTAAACATACAAGCATAATTTCTCTTTTACCCGTGCGAAGCCGGGGCGGGTTGCTAGTTACGAATAAAAAACAAATCAAAATGTACCAATAAGCAGCGAAAATACTTACCATAAAGAACCAAAGTAACCGACATAGCTCTCAGAATTAGCAGGCTGAAGTGGCGATGGGCAGGCCATATAGCTCGTAGAACCGATAACTGTTGGGGAGTAAAGGTTCTCGAGTGGCGACCGCGATGCAATGCGAAACGGAGTGTGGGAAGACCTCCCACTCGATGGACCGACGACATCGTAGCGGTCGCAGAGAGTCGTTGGATGGAGGCGGCTGAGGACTGCTATTCGTGGCGTTGTTTGGAGGAGTCCTATGTTCAGCAATGCAAGGACGTATACGGGCTGATGATGATGATACTTGATAATAAGGTAAACGAGTACATCTGAAATTGACCTGCAGGTATTCTAACACCAGATCACTCAGTTCACGTTATGCTGCGCGAGTGGAATAACGAGGAGTATGGAAATCCAATCACGCGATGTCAGGATCGATGGTGTCACGTCGTTTTTGGCAGATTTGGAACGAGACATCTCGATTTCGGATTGATGGCGCGTTGGGGAGTGGTGTGATCTTGTATAAGCACCTCATGGGCCATTTTCAACCGTGTGCTAATCTTGTAATAGAATTTTTGAAATATTGTGACGATTCACAATGTAAAATTTACCCCAATTTTGTTTCATCTCAGTATTATAACGAAAACCAATAGTTTTTATCATCATAACCACTAGAGTAAAACTCTGGCATCGATAGACATTGTAGATTTTTATAAAAATTTGTCAAAGTTACTTTAAATCCGCATCATGAAATATAAAAAAAAAATAAAGAAAAAAAATGGGGCTACTTATTTAAGTTTTATGTATATACAATGGTTAGACACATAATAACGGACCATCAAACAAGTTTTTGACTTTCTACTGTGAATAGATTATTAAACAATAATACATTTATCATTTTTCTTTTTATTTATTTTTCTCGACTTTAATACCGTATTCGATCGTAATTTTTAAACTAAACGATTGATCAATCAAACCTTTATCTATAGTATTAAAACCGTAATCTAATTCCGCTTTATTTATAAGTTATCATCATTTTACGATATATCCGAATTTTTCGGGCCTAGGGCTGCCACCTCACATGAAAAATTCCATTGATACTTTGAATTATTGTTGGTCACAGTAAATATGAAGCAAAAAATATTCTTTTTTATATACACTAGCTTCTGCCTGCGATTTTGCACGTGTGTTATCCATATAAAAGATGATGATATTATTCCAGATTGTGATTGTGACTTTTGATCGACTTCGAAAAAATGAGGACATGGGAAAATTATGAAACGGGATGTAAGCGTTCTATGTTATTTCATTTTATTTATTGCCAATATGTACACAGGTTGGTAGCTTATGATCTATTTATAGCTAAAGTTAGTAGGTACATACGCCCTGTTGGACACTGTAATTTAGATTGTTACTTGTTTAGATAGGTATATAGGTTTAATCTTAATTACATAAATCTTATTACATGGTTAGACAATAACAACCTAAAAATAAATATTAATAAGACTAAACTTGTACATTTCCGACAACGCGATACTGCTGCACTTCCTTGCCTTGACATTCAATATAAAAATAATAAAATCGTTGAAATTGACTCGACCAAATTCCTAGGACTATACATTGACAAAAAACTTAATTGGAAACCGCACATTGAATATTTATGTAAAAAAATTAATAGTATTGTTTATATTTTGTACAAATTATCCCTGGTAGTTAACGTAGAGACGCTCCTCACAACGTATCACGGGCTGATAGCCTCAAACTTACGGTATGCCATATTATTTTGGGGAAACTCTACTGACTTTGATAAGGTTTTCAAGTATCAAAAGCGATGTGTACGAGCTATGTTTCGTCTAAAGGTAATGGATTCCTGTAAACCTTACTTTGCACGACATAACATTCTTACTCTACCTTCTCTGTATATTTACGAAACGGCTATGTTTGTTAAAAATAACCCCGATCTATATTGTCAGCTCTCCGATGCCGTCCCTCGTAATCGACGAGATCAACACAGAGTCTGCAAGCCGAACTCAAAGACTGCTATGATGCGTAAGAGTATCTTTTGCATGGCTCCTTCTGTTTATAATAAACTACCAAAATCAATTAGAGAACTACCACGCTCATTGTTTCAGAGAAAGTTGAAAGCCACTTTGGAAAGAAAATGCTATTACGAAGTAAATGATTTTATGACGGACAAATGTTTTTTTGGAAAATAGGAAATAATGGCGCCTAACTGTAATATCTGTAGGTACATATTTATTTTAATTTAATTTTCTTTAATATAAATTTCGTATTGGTTATTGTCTCGATTTAGTGTTTATTTATTTTAGTTAATTTTATTAATTTATTGACATTGTTTGTACTTAAATATTGCACGCCACACTGGTACAAATACATTGTTTCATATTTAAGCATATACCACCTATGTACCTATTTACATGTATTTGTTGCAATAAAACTTACTTTACTTTACTTTACTTTACTTAAAGTTATAATTATAAGTATCAATGTCAAATCATGGAAACAATTAAAAAAGTCATAAGTTTACTATTATAAGAATCTCAATGTCAAATCATGTAGGTAGGTACGTTAGTTTCAGTTATTATAACAATATAACAACAATCTAATTTCATTTATTTGTCAAAAAAACATTTACGCTATAATAACATTGTAAATAAGTTATATTTTGTTATGTCTTTTATTTGTTGGGGGCATCTTGTACGGCGCCTTACTGTGGATACACAGTTTAGTTATAGACAGTTTAGTTATAACTTAACATAACCTTCCTTCTTGCGCAGTCGGGCAATAAGGTATAAGGTACAAAATGTTGAATAAAAATTTTAAGATTTTGTTCTCAACTACAAGTAAGGTGCTTGACACACGACCATAAACTTTAAAGCCAAGTTGGGTAATAAGCTGGCCAAGAGTGAGCTGTATCTTAGGTAAAGGGTTCTAAAAATTACTTATTATTTTACACTGTACATTATGAATGTAAGCAGGTTCACTACGAACCTAGTTTGTTCTAACCCTGATGAAGTCCCTCGTTAAGGGATGAAACTTTGGTGTTCTTCCAACAAAAACTTGGTTCGTAGTTAACCTGCTTACATTCATAATGAATTCGTCAAGCTACGAAAGATTTTACTTTTACACTGTGTTTACCAATTTTATAAAGAATCTCGAAACTGTAGAAGAGCCCGATAGAGAAAATATATTAATGTGATTTTGTTGTGTAAACTATATCGTGGTCAAAATCGTGAATTTCTTAGCCGAAAAACTAGAAAAAATAAGGTTTCATTCGATGTAGCTTTTGTTAACTACATCTCTGAATACCTCCATTATGTACAGCCATGTAAAATGAAATTTTAAAATGAAACAAAAAGTACGACTATTTTTCCAGGCGCACCCAATGATTTATCAATAATAGACAAAACAAACTAATTTTTGCCTTGAGTCACAAATAGGTCTCTGTCTCAGCATGAGTTAGTTTAGCTGTAAACACGTTACAACCAATGCTGTTGCTAAAGCATAGATCCATGACTGAGTAAGCTTTCATAATACGCCTTTAAGAATGGTACTTACCTACTGCATTATTCGTTACGGAACCCTAAAAACTAGTAAAATAAACATGGCAGCCACAAAGCCCACCTACGCCACGTTATAACTTTAAACTAGCGCAAATCCTTTAGTAGGTGACCTATTCTGAACAAAAGGTGTTGTATTACTGTTTTACTTTATGTTTTGGGGAAAAAAAAGGTTACTTTTTATCCAGAAATGAAGCATCCGAAGCCACGAGCAAAAGTAAGTTGTATTATACTAGAAGGAACTTGGCTATTTCCTTTCGCCATTTTAAATTTCATATAATTTTTTTTTATCATTTTATAGTATACTAGCGGCCCGTCCCGGCTTCGCACGGGTGGACATTTATTTTTTAAACATTTAGGCATAAATGTACAGTAATAAAATAAATTGGCGTGGGGCCGCGGCGTACGAATATCGACCCCTCCAACTCAACCCGTGGATGTCGTAAGAGCCGACTAAGGGAACCTACCAGAGGAAGGGCAGCAGCTTCCTTCTGAGTATTTTTAAACACCAACACTGCGATCACCAATCCGCCTGCCAAGCGTGGTGATTATGGCAAATCCCCCCCTACATGGGAGACCATCCACTCGATGGACCGACGACATCGTAGCGATCGCATCGATCGGAGTCGATGGATGGAGGCGGCTCGGGACCGCTATTTGTGGCGTCGTACGGGGGAGGCCCATGTCCAGCAGTGGACGTGTATGGGCTGATGATGATGATGATGATGAGAAGTATAGATAGACCTTCGTTTGCCCACAATCACACCTGAGTGAAAGGAACGTTGTAACGTTATATCACGAAGGTCTAGAAGACACCTATTCACTCTCGTCTTGAAGAGACCCAGATTGTAATTGACCGGAAAAACAGAATCAGGCAGCGAGTTCCATTCCTTAGCGGTCCGAATGATGAAGGTGGAGGAAAACCGCTTAGTACGAGTGGATGGTATATCCACCAGATAAGAATGGAAATTCCGATTCCTTGTCTAAGTCCGTCGAGTGAAGTCCTGGTGACCTGTAATACAGGTTCCTAGAACCTATTTCAGGGATCAGTCTTAACAAAACAATTTTTCCAATACTCACCTACTAAAATCTTTAACCTTAGTCTATTTATTCCACTGTCCACTGCTGGACTTGGGATAGGCCTCCCCCATACGACGCCTCAAATAGCGATCCTGAGCCGCCTTCATCCATTGACTCCCTCCGACCGCTACGATGTCGTCGGTCCATCGATTTGATGGTCTCCCATGTAGGGGGGGGGGGGGAGGTGCCATAATCACCACGCTTGGCAGGCTGATTGGTGATAGCAGTGTTGGTGTTGAAGAATACTCGGAAGGAAGCTGCTGCGCTTCCCCTGGTAGGTTCCCTTAGTCGGCTCTTACGACATCCACGGGTTGATTTGGAGGGGTCGATATTCGAACACCGCGGCCCCACGGCCACGCGTCACGGTCGCAGGGGTAGTAGAGCATATATCTCAAACGGATCAGGCAGCGTTTTCGATGAAAGCTCCCAGACGGCTTGACTTTTTCCGACACTTCCAACAATTATCGTTATATTTCAACGAATATACACAAAACCTTGACAAATTATTATATACTTAAACCTTCATCACGAATCACTCTATTGATGGGTGAAAACAGCATGAATACTTTCAGTAGTTTTTGAGTTTCTCGCGAACAGACAGACAAACAGACAGACAGACGCGACGGAGGACTTAGTTTTATAACATGTAGTGATATACCTTTGTGAAGATAATAAAAGATAGATAGAAAACTCTTTATTTCACTAGGTAAAAAACAAATATAAAAAACAACTTTAAAACTAAGTTACAAGTGGCGGTCTTATCGCTCAAGAGCGATCTCTACCGGACAACCGTAGATGGTAAAGATACAGTTTTATTTATTTCATTTTCGATATCACAGGTGACTGTAATCTTCTTTGATCAGATTTCTACTGGACTGTTTATACAACATTATATTGTCTTATTTTTTGGGGGTAATAAATAAGAAATTGTATCGATATCCCGCTCGAAAAAATCTCGTAAATCGAGATAACGTACACGACTTTTCTCTATCTCTCAAAGAATAAGAAATTCTTTCGATATCCCGCCAGACAAAATCTCGTAAATCGAGATAACGAACACGACTTTTCTCTCTTTCTCGTATTTTTGGTCGTACAGTCTTATCTCTAAAGTCCACCCTTTATACAGGGTCCGCTGCTAAGGTGTATATAACTGTGACGTCATGATACTTCTACACCCACCCGTAAGTTTAAACCTAGTTCTATGAGTCCTGCAATTAAGTAAATTTATGCGTTATTTCCATGTAATACAACTCTAGAATAGGGCCCCAACCTGAGCGTACAGCCTGTGTAAGTTTAATACATGCACTTTGCGCTAGACCCCCGGTAGGGATGGGAGAGGTATGGATATAAGGCATTATACTAGTTCTAGAAGTTTTCCATGGCGGTCCAGGCGTAAGAATTGATCCCTTCAACTCAGTCCATGGATGTTGTAGAGCCTATTAAGGGAACCTAGCAGAGGAAAGGCAGCCCTAGCATGGGAATTGTTCTCTGGGTTAGTTTTTTTCACACTGCATTATCTAGCCCCAAGCTAAGCAGAGCTTGTGTTATAAGTACGTGATAACTGATATATATAATAGAATATATTACATAAATAATTTATTTTATCATACGTGTACATACCCTAACAGAACACCCTGAACAAATATTTGCAGATCGTACAAACATCACAAGGCGGGAATCGACCCGCAATCTCCTGCGTCGCAGGCAGACCTTAGCCCACCGCGCCATAGAGGTCGTCAAAAAGGAATGACGATAATGTATAGACAATAATGAAACAAAAGTAAAGACAATAATGACATCGCATCGTCATACATTGCGTATATTATTGAAGTTGAAGGAATGAGTTACAAATAATTTACGCATTCGATGACAAAATGACGTAATTTTTCTCTATTCTGCGCTAGACAATAATCCCCGGGCTATTGGGGCAGTAGCTTCCTTCGATTCTGTATATTTTTAACTCCGCCACGGCGGCGGCGGGGCGGCGGCGGCGGCGTGGTTTGCCAATGCGCCTGCTAAGCGTGCAGGGTGATAAAGGGAAAGCCCCCCTTATTTGGGGAGGCATGTTCACTGTTCAGAAGTGGACATGTCTTCTTTCGGTACATACGTTCTTCGTGCTACATAAAATAGTGAAAGTACATCACTAGCACCTCCGTACCGACATACAAATAAATTTATGTATATTTATGCATGACGGAGATAGAACGTAGAGTGCTACGTTTTGACGGATTTTTACTTCAGGTAAATATTATTTCTATACTTTTAACCTTGTGCCAGGTTTCAAAGCATAAAGGGTGTTAGTCAAATTAGTGCACAATACCGCTGGAGGTTACTCACCTGCTGCTACAGATGAACTTTCACTAAACAATGTAAGCAGCAAACGATTTTTTTTTTTGCCGAATTTTTTAATTTTTCTTAAATAACACCTTATACTATGTACTTAGCCACCGCAAAATAGGGCAACCGTTCTTTCATACGTTGCGGTCATTGTCGCCTCACTGGCCCCGTCCCCATGCGAAAGTGACAGAGCTATACGTGATTCCGCGCGGCAGATAGTGGACCGCGTCGCACGGTCAATGCCGTCCATAATGTATGCCAATCATCTGTTTGGAGGGACTGTAGTATAACGTAATACAGAACTTCTAAAATAAGGCTTTGAATAATTTTGAATAGGTATATTGACCTTGGACCCCGTTTGTTAATTTTATATTATACTGTGGCACCAACAGAATATCCCCCCGCGATATTGTGCACTAATTTGAATTAATACTAGTATATAGGGTATACAATCTAAATGTTGGCTTGGGGGAGGGGAGCCCTATGTTCAGCAGTGGACTCATCTGCCCTCACTGTGACCTATTCACGGACAACAGTGAATAGGAACATATCTTCTAGATCTTCGTGGTACACCGTCGGCAACATCGTCACTTTCCATCAGGTGAGATTGTGGTCAAACGAACTTTTTGATTTGCCGGAACGCTGTCAGTCGTCAGGTTGGCCGCAATATAAAATATAAACATATGAAATTTTATTCTTATGAAAATACTAAAACTTAAATTCTTTTAAATTTTCCGGATAAATACTATTCCCGCGGGTATAAAATTCTCTGTAAGTACAATAACGAAAGAATTTTTAAAATCGGTCCATAATGCCAAAACGATTAAGCATAGGTTATGCTACTATCTCTAATTTAAGTTTTTCGAGCTATTTGTTTCCCAACGAAATAAATAAATAACTGGCGGAGAAATCGACGAACATACATGAAAGACATACACAGCAGAACATAGAACCACCTGGTTTTTTCAAAGTCGGTAAAAAAATGCTTTTATTCGCACTGGGAGGCGGCTGCTGACCTACCGCCATCAGCCGGACGGTAGCTGTCCGTTACGAGGCTATCAGCTCAGTGAGTACGTAGCCTAAGACGCAGGCCAGACAGAAGCGGCGCGGGGGCGTGGGCGTGCCATCAGCGCACTTCTTCTATCTGTTTTGCACCACGTCCCTCTCCCACCCTCTTCTACATTTTGTACACATACTGTATTACACATAGTGTGTACACATACTTAATTACCTACTATAATTGTACACATGTGTGTACATATACTTAATTACCTCCTATGATTGTAATTCTAACCCTCAATGTTTTAGTCCATATTACTTTTTGAATAAAATTTAACTTTACTATACTTTGTATGAAAGAAAATTGGAAAGGTGTCGTCGAGACGGCACGCCACGGTTGCGACGCGGGCACTTCGCGACGCCGCGTCGTGGGCGTATCAAAAGCACACAGCCGCGCGCCGGCGCGCACTCCTCGTCACCTCGCCCACACCTGATGCCGATTGTCAGATCAAAATCAAACACTTGATTACCACTGACTACACACCGTCCTGTCGATGCGCGCCAGTAGCCCGCCAGTGGCGCACCTGATGCGCGACGCGCCGCTTCTGTCTGGCCTGTGCGTAAGGTGGCCTAAGTGCCTTCTCATATGCATACGGTCACGGTAAGGTCGACGTGGTCGTCCCGTGTAAAGTAGTAATGGATGAGCTAAATCGACCGCTTTCACATGGCACGACGACCGTGCCGATGCCGTGAGCGTTTGTTGCCCGTCCGAGCCGTCCGGCATGGTAAGGTGACCGTGCCATGACCGTATGCATGTGAAAAGGGCCTTACGACCCCGCTATTCGCTATCTAAAACTCAAACGAAATTAGTACCTATATCCATGATTACGACGACCGTGCTGATGCCGTTTGTTGCCCGTCCGAGCCGTCCGGCATGGTAAGGCGACCGTGCCATGACCGTATGCATGTCAAAAGGGCCTTAGGACCCCGCTATTCGCTATCTAAAACGCATAAAAAATAAGTACCTCCATGATTATGAATAATTGAAACGAAATCATCCTAATGACATATTAAGTTTCATTGGAATCTAAGCGACTCCAAAGCAAGACTAAGCGAAAATCATTAGTCGCCATTAGGTAAGTTACGAAACATTTGGTTAGAAACTTCAAGAGGGTCCTGGAATGTTCTCGAATTCTAATTACCTTAACACAGGTTAAGTCATGCTAAGTTACTGTTAGTTACTGATTTTAATTAGGAAATGGAGTGTGTTGAATTCTAAGGGGTTGCTCTAAAATTGGTATATTGAAAATCTGCGGTTTCGCACGCGTTGTTTCTATGCAAACGTTTAAAGGGGATTTTTATCTCACGGGAACTGATTTATGAGATAAAAAGTAACCTATGTTTGATTCCAAGCCTACCCTAAACAATTAAGAATTGTATCTAGGCCTGCCTGGCTGTCAGACTTGATGTCAATATTTCAAAACGTAGTTTGAGTGATTGTATTTTCAGTAATTGAAAGTGAATTTTATTAAACCACTATAAAAATCCACTATTCACTAAAACCAATATTTCACTACTAAAGCGGGGGTCGAAACCTCCAGTTTTAGTGGAAAATCCACTAAGGTGGCAACACTGTAGCAAACACCAAGTAGGTAAGTTGGGTAAAGCTGCTTACCTCCGCCGAAGAATATAGCAAAAAAGAAAGAACTGTGACAGGTTGTGTCAGCAGCGCGAGACAAGACTGGAGAACAAGGAACTCTCTGACGAGAGCTGGAGAAGAAAAATTAGAAGATCTTGGTTTCGGGAGATGTTTGGAAGTTTAAATGTTGAAGTTTAGAAAGCCCCCTGAGAATAAGAAAAATGGCAGCACCGCCCTTACACAATTTTAATAAATAATAACAAGAATCTTAACAGCAACTTTGAATCTTAGATTAGCTTGGATCTGAACTGATCTAAGTTCAGATCCAAGCTAATCTAAGATTAACTAACTTAACTAAGATTCTAAATCTTAGATTATATGAGCTTAGAATCTCAACAGCAGCTTATCTACATACTTTGGGGCTAGATGATGCTGTGTTAAAGCTTTGCAATGTCCAGCAATATTTAATTAATATTTATAACCTCGATAAAATTAAATAGCCACAACTGTCAACTATCTATGTCAAACGATCCCCTACTTCCGTTCAGGGCGTGATATTAGTTTTACACCGAGTCAAGTCAAATTCCTCTCCGACGGACGCAGGCGTGGGCCCTGCTCTTTGCTTTGGGAATAGAGATGGGGTGATGTCGATAGTTTTATTAAGTTCCCTTTTATCGATAGAGTTTCGTATTTCTAGTCTAGAAGCATTGAATCAGTCACAGAAAGCAAAGATTCTATATTCTATGGAATTATGAATTGAAGGTATATTTTTATCCTAAATGAATCGTAGTTTTCTTTGACAATAAATTAGTTTTTAACACAGAAATCTAATAGAGAAGCAGAATCAACATATGTATTTCACGAGATTTATATAAAATAAAGAAGTAACAACACGCACAATACTTTCATAATATGACAATTGGCTGATATTTGTCGCTTGTTGTTTAGCAACATGTCATGGCAATTTGCTTCATCTTCAATTTTGTCTATGGTGAGTTAGCGTTGTTACAGTAAAAAGAGGTGACATAGGCTTATTCATTTTTAGTTAGAGAGAAAGTGACCAAAACATTATTTGATTCTTTTCTATGTAATTGTGAAAATATGTTTGGTCTGCTTTAGGTGCAGCATGTGTGTTGTGGTTTTTAACTCCCATATACGCATGGGATGGTTTTTGCATGCAATTGACGAGTCAACGCAGCCGCTAGGAACTCGAGCAAAGAAAGCAACAATGTGGCAGTAGGCCTATCAAAGATGAGGGTTTTCTTATGAATTTATATTATAGATTTATTTGATCATTATATCAGCCCATACACGTCCACTGCTGGACGTAGGCCTCCCCATATGATGCCACAAATAGCGGTCCTGAGCCGCCCCCATCCACCGACCGCTAAGATGTTGTTGGTCTATCGAGTGGATGGTCTCCCAACACTCCGTTTCTCATTGCATCATGGCCACCACTCAAAAACCTTTACTCCCCATCGGCTAAGAGTTCTGTGAGCTATATGACTTGCCCTTTAGCTTACTAATTCTGAGAGCTGTCGTTGACTTTGGTTCTTCTACGGATTTCCGTATTCCGGATTCTATCACGTAGAGAAACTACAAGGACGAAAATTTGATATTGCATCCGTGATCGTGATCAAGCTAGAAAGGCCTCCGCTGAAAACCAGCGATGCTTTGTCACTCGTGTTACTGCAGTACTTAATCAGTCATTAATCTACTTGTATTTACGCTATTTGTAAGGTTACGCTGATTGTATCTAATAATTTTTAAACTTTATAAAAAGCTAATAAAATGAAACTTTTCATTATTTTTAGTCTTTATCGATAATAGTTGAAATCTCATCGACACCCGCCCTATTTCTCTTCAAACCGCATTTTGCGAATCACCAGAGCTACGAAATTAGATTCGCTTTGCTACAAGACTGATTAAAGTACTGTGTACCTTCTGCTGACGTATTAAGACTGCTATTTGCATTCTGGGAAGAAGCACAAGGTTTCATACTGTAAGCAATATCTAGGTTTATCTGACGAATTAAGATTCCTTTGAGTGAATATTAAGATTTCTGTAGTGAGGAGTTTCATTTCTATAATAACAGGAGTTACTTCAAATACTGTTCTGCTTTGCTATCAACTCGGATGAGAAGGTGGCGGGTTCTATTTCCATCCCAGGGCAAATGTTTTTGTATGATTTGAAATATCAGTCGATTCATTATATTCTTGTATTACTCATACCGTCTCACATTAAGGTTTCATACAAAATCTATAGGTTCAGATTTTACCTAAATCTATGTAATTTGGCAAGAAGCAAGGTCACTTATAGCACAAGTAAAGGGAAAAGCCGAAAACCGCATATTTGTAAGATGAACACAAAAAATATATTTTTTGACTGTTCCAAGTTATCAAAAGCTATAGAGTACTTCTCCTTGATCTTGAATCATGATATTTGGCACGAAGCAAAGTTTTACATGTGCAGAACCTTCGGTGCGCGAGTCTAATTCGCACTTGACGTTTTATTTTATTTTAAACTCGCGACCCACCTCGGCTTCGCACGGGTGCAATGCTGATACTAAATTATATATGTAAACCTTCCTCTTAATCACTCTATCGATTAAAAACACCGCATCAAAATTGGCATCCGTTTTAAAGATCTAAGCATACATAGGGAATGACAGAGAGCGGGAAGTGACTTTGTTTTATACTATGTAGTGATAGTGCTAACGTCATTTTCCATCTTAAAAAGCTCAGCTTAATCAGCATTTAGTCAAAAGACTAAATGGTGTGTCGAAAGTCCAGCTTTATTTATTGTTTCTAGTTCTACAATAATAATCAGTACAAAAACTTCAATACGACTCTTGGCACTTTACAGCAGGAATAATTGAAAGGGTTCCGTACAGTATCGCGAGAGGTTCCGTAGCTCCTGAATTATTTAACATCTTACTGGATAAGTGGGTGTTAACCGTGAAACGTTCAAATGCGGAAATGGCTTTAGAATTAAATGTGAAACTGTTTATTTTCTATATCTATTTACTTATGTTGTTTATATATTAAATACGAGGTTTATTTATTTCGATTTCATTTTGTTTTATTCATTTCAAGTTCTCAGTACTTAATTAACTTAGTTTATCAGGTACCATTCGAGAGGGGACGAATATCGCCAGCTTGGAAAACATTCCGCTTGGCGCAAGATCGCGAAAAATTCGCTGAACTGACGGCTTACCCAGTAATGTGTGGTCTTTGGTCACGTTTTTAGCAATCAATCAATCAACGATATAATGATGAGACAGAGAAATGAGAAAGAGGTAAAGTGGAAAGAAGTGAAAATTAGATGAAGAAGAAGATGAACATAGGCTGAGGGTAAATCATCGTATTTTTTGGGTTTTGAGTCGCGTCAAATGAATCGCTTATGCCACTTGATGAATTGTCATTTCTATTGTAAGTACGAATTTTACGCGGCTCACAAATCACCAAAATTAGGCAGACCAGAAGGAAGCCGCTAACATTTTCAGGTAGACGTTTTCTGATTAGTCGATGTAGCAACGGTACGACATCAGTACGCTCGGATGTCGAAAGCATAACGGCTTTACTCAACTCTTACGACATTCACAGGTTGAGTTGGAGGTCAATTCTTGCGTCACGATCGTTACAGCTACGGATGCTGCTGTACTTTGTACTTGGATATAACATAAAATGGAATAAACCCCATTTTATGTTATATCCAAGTACAAAGTGAGCAAACACGCGGGTCAAAGCTAATCTCTACATAAATACAATATGAGTGTCTTTTTGTTATTTCAATGTGACAGTTTTTTCTACCTGTATATATTATAATACACCGTATTTTCAATAAAACCCCAATTTTTTTCTTCTCCAAAATAGCTGAACTGATTTTGTCGGGATTTTACTGGCATATAGCGATGTTTTAGCGGGTAACAGGCGGTACATTTATTTTTGAAAAATTATTCCTCTGCCTCGCAATAAAATGTATCATATTTTATTTACATACCAAAGCTCAAGATTATTGTTTGCATGTCATCGTAAATGTTGAAATTGTACTAATAAAGCTGGGGCGCTAGCCACAAGTACTCTCATTAAAACAGTTAAGTTTTTAGTGAGAATAAATTCTTTGAACCCAAACCGAAAATTTTGTGTGTTCATGTGAATTCTACTTGAGAAACCCGTGGGCAAAAGCTTGTCTCCAATATAGCAAGGGTGTCGAAAACAGAATAAATCGCGGCGCAATAAGGCACGAGTAGTAATGCTTCTCCGTTGGGAATCAAGAAAAAACACATTTACTGAAACAAATCACCTGCTCTTTGTTGCTCTAGAGATGGGACGAGCGTGTCGATGTTATGTTGATAGATTTAGGTCGATTAATGCCAAAAAATTCCGTCCAGGTAATTGGTTATCTCCGCAGAAGAAATTGGTCCATCGAGACAACTAACAAACAGCTGTGTAGATGGAAATAAAATTCCGTCCAGGTAACTGGTTGACCCCGCGGAAAATTCTTTCCACGTAGTCAACCAGTTGTGTTGTTTGGTTGTCTGGGCAGAAAAACCAAATTATCTTGGTCATGGTATAATAATATAAGGTATGCTCTTCCGAGTCAGGAAGTGTAGGCTTATGTCACATACGCGTGGGTGACATAAGCCTACGTCATCCATCGGGGAATGAGAAGACGAATTTGGTTTTCTGGTGTTACTAGTAGTGTAAAATCGTAACTTCCCAAGCTAAGGAGCTTGGGCAAACCGCTTGTGCAAAACCTCATAGTTTTATCAGATTTATACAGGTAATACAAGGGTACGGACCTGTATAAATCTGATAAAACTATGGGGTTTTGCGTTTTCCAATATTTTTCACATTGACTCGTGTTTAACTGACGCTGTTTTGATTGATCTTACAAACATAACGGTCGAGATTTTTTCAATTGACTCGTATCAAATTTTTTCCCAACTTCTACGTTTTGTTGAAATGAAGTGGCAACTGAACAGTGACGTGAGCAAGTGACACTCCCGGAGGAGCAGACATTGTTTTCATAGATCATGGTCATGATACGTACTAAATTCATCCCGAGGCTTTGCACGTGCTTTTCAAGCGTCGATATGTCCGTTCCAGGATATTAAAACATTTACCTACCTGTCAAATTTCACTAAAATCCATTTAACCGTGAAAACCGTGCCGTGGGACGTATACGGGCTGACGATGATGATTTATTTGATCTTACAGCACAAGATACATGGTAGCTACGTGTTAAGATATAGGTGGCTATAGAAACAGTATTATAGAACACAAAAAACAATAATAACAGACTAATATTCGCGTTTACCATAATAGATTATAATCTATTGATAAAGGTACATAGTATCTGCCCGGGGATTGTTCTCTAGGGTAGAATAGACAATAATGACATAGCATCGCCCTATATTGCGTACATTGTTGAAGTTGAAGGAATTAATTTCAAATAATTTACGCATTCGATGACAAAGTGACGTAATTTTTCTTTATTCTACCCTAGACAACAAACCCCGTGCTAGGGGGTCTGGTATAGTTTTAAATTATCAGTAGTTGGGTGATATATACTATTCTTAATGGGTGTTCTTGTTGGACCTATGACCACAGATCACTGGAACGCAATTATTAGGGAAATAAAAACAAGGTTGGCAATAAACAATAATTTCTGAGTATCATTAATACATTCATGCTTTTTGTACTTTGTCTTTATTTGTATTTTAGATATAAGTGTTTAAATACAATTTTATGTAGGTACAATAAAGTGTTCATTCGTTCATTCATTCCATTCGCAAAAGGTCGAGAATTACTTCGTCAAAACATCAATTTTATCGATACAATCCATCGACTCATACCCTCCCTACCAGGTAGGCACATAGCTGACGTAGTCGATCTGCCAAATTGTCGTATATTTATCACCGCTCGTTCGGCTCGTGTGTACGGGCCTTACAACGCATACTGATTGAGGACTATGAATGCTCATGATTCTTGTTATATTTATGTGCTTAGGAATGCAGTAAGTTGATTTATGTTCGACTAGCTGCTGCCCGCGCCTTCGCCGGGTTTTATCAGGATAAATAAATAGCCTATACTATGTTATTCCAGGTCCCAAACTATACCCATACCAAATTTCAACCTAATTGGTTCAGTAGTTTTTGCGTGAAAGAGTTACAAATATCCATACAATACATCCATCCTTAAAAACATTGACATTTATAATATTAGTAGGAAGGATAATTTTGTACCACAAACAATTTGCTAACCTTTGAAAATCTTGTCTTAAGTTGTGCGTCAAACAACCAAAAACAGTGTAAAAGTGATACGATAAGTCTGAAATTTGGTATGGGTATAGTTTGGGACCTGGAATAACGTATAGGATTTTTTTTTATCCTGATAGAACGCAGGCGAAAGAGCGGGCAGCAGCTAGTATTTTATAATATTTGTCAGAAAACGGACCCAAGCAATCCCGTTTGACTGGTTGATTTTTACGAATTTTTAGGAACTTTTAAATTTTCTGAAAAAAAAATCCTACTTGCTGCTACCGGCGCCTTCGCCCGCGTTTTATCGCGATAAAAAATAGTCTATATGTTATTCCAGGTCCCATACTATACCTATAACAAATACATCCATCCATACAAACTTTGACATTTATAATATTTGTAGGATATCTCCGAAAATATGCAATAAATTACTACAGGCACCTACCAAAACCGCTGCAAAACAGAGGACTCCTCAACAACAAACAGACCCTTCTTGTTTTCATTCGCAATCGTTAAAACCTATTCGATTGCATGCCTAATTTATGAGTGGCATAAACGAATATATTCAGGCGCTTGTAGCTTTTCGAGGACAGCTGGTATCGTGAAGGGATTTTTTTTAAAACCTTTTTCATTTGTATATGTATTTGTTTATTATGTAAATAACACGATTTTTACCAAACCAATTATACCAGTTACTTATAATTAATATCATCATGCTAAGAATTATTATAATGAGAATGATGTTATAATTATACATGAGGCGTTTTATCTAATTTTAAATAGAATATAGCCTATGTTATCCGGGTATAGTGTAGCTTCCTAAAAGTGAAAGAATTTTTCAAATCGGTTTAGTAGTTTCGTAGTCTATTCAATGCAAACAAACAAACAATTAAATCTTTCCTCTTTATAATATTAGTATAGAGGTAGATACGGCGCTAGATTTTGTAGAAATGTACGAAATTCGCAATTGGTGCATTTTATATATGTCAATGAAATTCAAATCGTAGACGACGACGATGTGGTATGGCGGGTGAAGGTCCACCTACGACACAGGAGCGGGTTTTCGATTCCCGCCTTAGGACAAATGTTTGTACGATCTACAAATATTTGTTCCTGGTGTTCTGGATATTTTCTATGTATATAGAATGTTGTTATTTAGACCTTCCTGATACATCGTCGGCAAGTGGCCGACGATCACTTTCCATCAGGTGATATTGTAGGATTGTAGGCAAACTAATGTTTATCGACTCAAACTATAGCATAAAATAAACTCCAGCATATGTATTGCCCGACATTATTTACTTTTATTATTTAATTGAACAGTTCGGCACAAATGTAAGATACTATATGTATATTTTACATATGTATTTACAATGTTTTTCCCAACATGGTAAATTTACCATGTTGGCTACTTTTCTGTAAGAAATCTGAAATTGGGACGAATGCGGATTGATATCACCTCTGAATTTGAATTTCTATTTACGTTCCACTTTGGCCCGAAGCTTGTGGGACGAACACGGAATAATTCCAAATTCTGGTACCTTGTGAAATAATCCAGCCATGATAATTTTGGCTGTATGCCTCCAAAAAGCAATATTGTTATCAAAACAGAACACATCAGAGTTGTCAGCAGGAAAACAATTTTAATCTCCCTAATGTTGCCCGTTTACAACATACGACTTCAACAGAAAACAGTAGTTGACGCAACTACGATGATATGGGTGAATTTTTTAAAGCTGGCGCTATCCCCTTTTCTTTTTCTTGGTTTTATGAAGTCAGCGAGGACAATGGTATGAAAAAATAATAGACAATCGCGTCAGCTTTTAAAAATGTATCTATAACATCATAATTCTCTTGCCCTGTTCACATTTAAGCGAGGACGCAACAAAAGGTTTTCTTTTTCCATTCAATTCTATAAATCCGTGTAATATAAGCGCATGACAGACGTAGCTATAATATATAGTAATATAAATCATAGCAAGGCATAGCGCGATATATTTTCTATACAAATTGAATAACCACACACACAGCTATAATTTATATTTCTATGACGTCACCAAGCTATACGTAATTGCTTGTATTGCTTGCTTTATAGCATGGTATATACTTACTTTATATTATAGCTAGTCTGTGATGGGCTATAGACTGTACTAATCAAGACCACTGACCTTCCGACAGCGCTAAATGCTTATTACGCACATACGCATAGTCACTTATCACGAAGTGTGCTTCTATGGGGCAATAGCACAGATGTGCAAGATCTGTTAATTATGCAGAAGAAATGTGTGCGTATCCTAGCAAATATAAAAAGAACGGACAGCTGCAAACCTTTTTGTAAGAAGTTTAAAATTTTAACCTTGCCGTCTATTTACGTATTAGGACTCTGTAAGTTTGTGCGTAAATACCCTAACTTGTACAAAACACTCGACGAACTCCCCAGAAAATACTCACTTAGACCAGGCAGAAACAAAATCATACAACCATGACCTAACCTGTGTATGCACAGTACCGGCCCTTATAAAATGTCCATAAAAATATACAACAAACTACCAAACATACTAAAAGACATTGAATCCGATTCTTTATTCATTCATAAATTAAAACAAATCTTAATTGAAAAATGCTATTATGACGTAAATGATTTTTTAAACGACAAAATGACATAAAAAATAATGACAACAATTTTATTTCAATTAATTGATTAACAATAATCGAATCTTTTTATTATTATTACCTTTATTAAACTAGACAAGTAGGTACTACTTACATCGGTACCTACATACATATGTATATTTAGTTTTAACCATAAACAACCTCGGCCTGCCTTCCACTTGTTGTTTACGCCCAACAGGGTTAACATTGTGATACTTACTTAACTAAATTACCTACCTATTAAGCCAATGTGATGACAACAATAAATATATTGAGTATTGAGTACTGTTTTTTGTTTTTTAGTCCGCCATCTCACACAATTACCAAAGTGAAGATGCGCTTCTCAGAGGAAACTGGTTCACTCTATAGGTTTGGTCTTGTCGTATGTAATAATATGCCGCAGAAAATTTAAAATTAAAAAAGTCGTGTCGTCTCCTATAAACCGCTTCCCATTCCTCATTCACGAATGTCTTCCGATGTTATGTTTTATGAAATTGAATTGTGTTGATATCATTCTCTTGAAGGTTCATCGAATTATCAGACACTATATTTCATCATCTCTTTTACAATATTAGTATTTTACCAAAAAGTTCAACACCTAAAACCAATACAATAATTACCTATACAATAATTACGTGTCCATCCAAAGGTTGCCTGGAAGAAATCGCTATTAGCGATAAGGCCGCCCATTGTGCAACTATTTCTGTGTTTGTGCTTTCCTGTCTTGTTATTCTATCTTGGTGTGCAATAAAGAGTATTTCTATTCTATTCTATTCTAAAATGAGATATCGCAACTTTCCATAAAAACGAAAGAGATGTTTAAGATCAGTACCTAAATATCATAAAAGTAAAGTAAAAAACCATTTATTTGACACGAATATAGTTACAAATATATAAAATGAATCCCGAACTAGTTATAAACAGTGTTTCAGGAGCCACTGGCTTCTCCTATTTTGAAAAGTAGATACATGTTGTGTCGATACAAAGAAAAATATAAAGATAGACTCGAAATAAAAACCTTAACTTTTATATAAATAAAAACATAACTATTTTCTATAGAACGCTATTGATCAAAAATTTAAATAAGAATATATGTATATAGGTCTTATTTATTATTATTTAAATGTTTGATAATAATAATATATAAGACCTAATTATTTATCATGTTGCGAAGTTTGGGTTGAGAGCTACAATACTAGAGGAATAATGGTAACCATCTGTTGGTTACCATTATGCCTATTTTTGGGTCGGGAGTTAAAAAGAGCGTCACATGACTATGCCGGATATAACTATCAACCATCTCAAACATATCAAACAACATAAATAATAGATTCAGGCGTTACTTTGCGGAAATCCATTGCACAATATTAGAATGAAGAAATATTTAGTAACAATTCCGCGTATAATTTTATACGCGGAACTGTTACTAAATATTTCTTCATTCTAATATATCAAATAACATTTACTTTGCATTTACTACAATTATAGACATTCGAATGACTATTTTAATAATCAGGGGTCCGTGCCTCAAAAGTAAAAAAGAAAACCTTATAGGATCACTTTGTTGTCCGTCTATCCGTCCGTCCGTCTGTCAACCCTTTTCTGAGAAACACGTGGGGCTATCGAGTTGAAATTAATATCGAATATCCAGGGACCGTAACCTCTTGGAGCCGTGATATAAATCAAACTTCTAAGTCAACGCAATCAAAAATACAGATATTTATGCCCAATCTTACATAAAAATAACATAGTTTTAGTTGATAATTATACCCCTATACTACAAGATCTATTAAGTAGATGCTT
Organism: Eupithecia insigniata; assembly: GCA_947859395.1. NCBI lineage: Eukaryota > Metazoa > Arthropoda > Insecta > Lepidoptera > Geometridae > Eupithecia > Eupithecia insigniata. Next base: position 1,031,084 of record OX402019.1, read on the forward strand.
AGATATAAAGCTAAGTAGATGATACAAGTAACCTCAGGAAGTCTGCCGTGTCTCATATTTAAAATTAAACAGGTCCTTTGTATGCATTAGAGGCTGAGCTCACAATTTTACGGACCGGGTGGGTTATGGTTTTCAAGAAATAGAGAGGATAAAATATATCCTTACTTATTCCTTCAAAATATTAAATAGTAATAATCAGAATCAGAATCAATAACATTATTTGTTTAGGCTTACAAAATAAGCACTTAGACAACTCAAATTTTATACTATAATCATCATCATCATCAACCTATACACGTCCACTGCTGGACATAGGCCTCCCCCGTACGACGCCAGAAATAGCGGTCCTGAGCCGCCTCCATCCATCGACTCCCTGCGACCGCTACGATGTCGTCGGTCCATCCGAGTGGATGGTCTCCCATGTAGGGGGGGATTTGCCATAATCACCACGCTTGGCAGGCGGATTGGTGATCGCAATGTTGGTGTTTAAAAATACTCAGAAGGAACCTGCTGCCCATCCTCTGGTAAGTTCCCGTAGTCGGCTCTTACGACATCCACGGGTTGAGTTGGAGGGGTCGATATTCGTACGCCGCGGCCCCACGGCCCGTATACTATAAACATAGTTAATATACCTACCCAGAACCCATCCAGCATTCGGCAAGCCACCGTCTGCCGCTTGTAACAGTATTGAGAGTATGTTTATGGCAGGCGTCCGTAGTTTCCCCCATAGCCCGATTACCCAGTCCATCCATTCACCACAATAACATGGATTTTTTTGTTATTTTCATTTTCCTTTGCAATAGTCTCTACACCTGGCAGATATCATCTTCGGGTGTATCATATTGTGCAACCAAGGATGATACCAGCTATGTGTAGCTCTTGCCTTTAGAATAAATCTCATAAAGGGCCTCTGTGCTGTTGGCTTCGGCTCCACGCATGCCTCCCAAAGGACCGGGTCACATATGGCCGGTGATCATGGAAATGATATACCTACCCAAATACCTACTTGGTTATATAATAAATAATATACCCCTATACGTTCGATTTAAGTATGTATATTAATTAAATTAATTTACAATAACTAATTAATTAAATTAATTAATTCTTTATTAAATAATTTAATAATTTGACATTGTGCACCTTCTATGTTATTTTAAAGTGTTTCTTTGTTATAATGCATATAATAAAAACCACTTTGAAATTAGACCATGTGTGATTGGCCAGGCGCGCACTAGCGGCCGTCGCAGCGTCCAGCGAGATACATACATAGTATGTAATCGCCATGGAACACGCGCCTTACATTGCACCGTCGTAGCACCTCTACACCGTCGTAGCACTTCTACACCATCGTAGCACCTCTGGCCCGGCTACACGCTCAAACATTTGTGCATGCATGATTGCACAAAACAGTTTGCGTAAGCAAGATGAGCCCGGCCACATGCTCCATCTTGCTTGCGCAAACTGTGTTTGTGCATGCATGGTGCAAATGTTTGAGCGTGTAGCCGGGCCAGAGGTGCTACGATGGTGTAGAGATGCTACGACGGTGTTGAAGTGCTACGACGGTGTGTGCACAGCGGGCGGGTCGGTACGCCTGCGATGATGGATATTGCGGGTGCGATTTCAATTTTCAGGATAAAATGTTTGTACGATCTGCAGAGATGCAGAGACTGCGGACATGATAGGTGTTATCTATGGATTTAAAAAATCAATCTATACAGTTAACATAAGCTTAGCCAGCACAGCTGTATTTATTATATTATTTCTGTTATGGGATTATATTTTGTGGAAAACTTTTGGATGTTTAAATCAAGAGTTGAGGCATTGGGCTTCATATTAGATGGGTAAGTTGTCGGTCGCGCCACTTTTGAGTTGCGAAACTCAAAATTGAATAAAAACTAAGACTGTCTTCAAGGAGCAACGCTAATTAAAATTGTATAACAGAGTAATGAATAATAATAAAACTAATTAATATTAATTTTCACAATACTTGAACCCAGAAAACAACCGACAAATTTTTCCTGTACACATAACATTACATTCTTTTTTTGGCAGTCGTGTAATAAAAGTAAAATCTGACTGCAAATAATGACGAGATGAAGTGAATTTATCATCAAATTATGATCCAATCTGAAAGATTTTATACGTCACTTCATGAAAAAAACATCAATCTCTCAATACAATGATGACATAGTGTTCAATACTCAGTCGTTCGCAAATAATATTTATTTACTTCGTTAGGTTCTAGAAATTAACTCGTAAATAACTCGTGAAGCGGAAATTCACGTTTTATAGTTTAAAAATATGGACGTAGGGATTTCATTGATGGTGGAAAATAGCCGAATTTTTGGGCCGAATGAGGTTTCGCTAAAGGCGAACAGTTTATTACCTACAACTCTAATTCTGTTTTTTGTAGCCATGTTAGAAATGCCAGTAAAATTTCTGTATTTTCTCCGTTCTATGAAATTTTCGAAGATTTCGGCTTGATGATAAAATTTCCCACACATCTTACACACGTATTATATTAATGAATAAACGATTATGAGAGCTACCACCATCTTCGCATTATTTTCCAGTGGGAAGTATTTTCCCATTCCTTCGCCGCTAATTGGTTTCCGCGATACAGCGCCGCGTTAATTGCACGCTTTCAAACTTCATTAGCGAACGGTTTTTCCAGGTTTTTTTTGCAATGATTTATACTTAAAACTGAGAAATTAAGCAATATGTTTGGTAGTAATTTATGAATAATTATGAATAATAATATTCATAACGAATTTAAGTGGGTTAAATACAAACCTAGTTTGTGTTGGAACTAGTTTGGTTCGTATTATTCCAACACAAACTAGATTCGTAGTTGACCCAATTACAGTCATAAAGCCTGAAAGAGATCGCTTCTAAGCGATTAGGCCGCCCATTGTACATGTATTATGTAATGTCTATTTTTAATATCTTCGTGGTGTACAATAAAGAATTTTGTAATTGTATTTTTTTTGTATAAAAAACTAGAGTCTGAAGTAATTTCATGTTTTAGATTTGTATACATATATTTTACTATATATACAAATCGTAATAAATTAATTGATAATTTCTTGCTTTTTCTGTGTTATATTTTAATCATTTCATACCTATTTTATAGTCTGTTTAATTAAATATTTTTTATTATTTTGCTTGTACACACCTACATTATTTTGTAAGCCTAACCGGCAAACCAGAGATACTATAATATATTTGATACACCTAAGACCAATATTAATGTAATGTTACACCTAGTTCACAACAATAAATTCTTTATTAAAGTTTTTTTTTTAGTTAACGGCGCTTAAGACCGGTGGAATTGCCAGAGTTTTTCGAATTCTACGTCACATGACCCCGTGGCGCAATTGGTAGCGCATCCCGTACTGAGGGAGGGTTGCTGGTTCAAGTCCCGTCAAAGTCGAAAATTTTTGGGATCTTATTAAAAATTCTTAGTAATAAATTCTTTATCTTTAAAAATAAGTACATATTTTACTTTTAGCAAGGTTTTTAAATGATTTCAAAGAACAGGAAGTTTTGAATAAATCAAATGATGATGTTCTTTTTTACGATCTAACTGAACACTGGTTTTATAATAAATATTTATATTAATAATATTTATTCTGGTTTTATAGGAAATAGGAGCCTTAGGAGCCTTAAAGCATCTGACAGTAGTTTAAACAACATTGTAAAAACGTTTCAAATTTGAAGTCGGTGTGTTATGTATTCATAATTGTATAAAAGATTTTTCTTCATTATTCAAAAATATTATAATTAAACTTGGCAATCTATCTTCCAAGGTGAAAGAAGCCAAACGCAAAAACAAGTCAAATCTAACAATGTATTTCATCGTATAACACAAAAGGCGAGAGTAAAACAGCATTAACAGCAGCAAATACGGGACTAATCCGCAATAGAAAGTAAGTTGAGAAACCAATCGACAAGCATTAGAAGTAGACGTTTTAAAGGCGGACGTCTGCAAAAGCGAGGCTTCTACAAATATTTAGAAGGCGATATATGACGCCATTTCGTAAAAAGGTACATATTATGATTTCGCGTTCATAGAAGCGGGACAGAGCAGAGCGTCGTAAGCACAAAAAATCATGGTTTTGGAATGAAAACCGCGGGGAACAGCTAGTTGTATGATAATCTGTGTATCAGAAGGCACTACCCTTTATAACAACTATTGTAACGGCGTTAGCGTTAAGTTAGCGGCTAACTTCGCCGACGGCTGATCAGTTGCCTAATTACGTTATTTACTTTTATTGGATGGGTGCGATAAATAGTCTGGTAGGCTTTTGTGCAGTCTTCACATCGTACATATGTATATTTAAGGTCATCTGGGGCCCAATTCTGCAAAAGCTTTACAGTGATAATGTTATTGTTGCAGAATCGTCGCGTAAAATCCTTAGGAACTCTAGCTACAGATGGAAGGACGCAAGTCACGTCGACAGTGTAAAGGTCGAAACTATGGTATAACAAAACAAGGTATGCTCTTCCGAGATACCGTGGTCACGTGGGTGGCACAAGGCTACGTCGTCATCACCATCGGTGAATGAGAAGACGAATCTGTTTCCTGGTGATACCAGTAACGTAAAACTCCCCGAGCTCCTGTATGAATCTGATAAAACTATGTGGTTTTGTATTTACCAATTATTTATCACATTGACTCATGTTTAACTAACGCTGTTTTAACTGATTAAACATAATTGACGATTGTAATTTTTTTATTGATTTTTAAATTGAACCTTATACATTTGTTTCCCAAATTCTATGTTGATTTATTATATAGGATATTATTAAATTCTTTAAGATTACCCCAAGTGCGGGCATAAGCACTATAATAACAAAAACCTTAGAGATTAGCAACAGCGATACCTCTCGTCAAACGATATAAATGTAACTTTAGACTTTGAGCAGGTTTGGATAACTTCAATGTTTCCCGTGTAGGTGGAGCTAACGGCGCTATAGTCCGTAAGTCCCAAAGATTTTACACAGGTCGGGTACTTGCCTCCGTGGCGCAGTTGGATAGCGCATCCCCGTATTCAGGGGAAGGGCGCGGGTTCAAGTCCCGACGGAGTCGTAAAATTTGTGGGATATTATTAAATAGTAGACCATTTTTGCATGGATCATGGTCGAAACCATTCTATTAATCCCCATGTGTAAATATCACCGCACGCACTATCTACAGTTTCATTCATCTATGGACGATTCTGCGACGATACCATCGTCATAGTAAAGCCATTGGTGAGCAGAATTCGGCCTGTGTGGTTACCGTAAGTGTCCCTACCCCCTCCCCCCCCCCGAGTAGGGGAAGCACAAAGTTCTGATTAGTTTGTGTATTACAAACACGAAATTCATAATTTGTTCTGCATCCGATATTTGGGTGTTAGATGCTAGGAATACCAATGTTGGTGCATATTGGTCAATTTGGTCATGTATTTCAGGAATCCTTTCGGTACGTTTCGTTAGGCAAAGTTTGTTTACTAAAATATATATAGCTGCTGCCCGCGCCTTCGCCCGCGTTTTATCGGGATAAAAAATAGCCTATATGTTATTCCAAGTTCCAAACTATATCCATACCAAATTTCAGTCTAATCGGTTCAGAAGTTTTTTCGAGAAAGAGTAACAAATATCCATACATCCATCCATACAAACTTTGACATTTATAATATTAGTAGGAAGTAGGACTATGATATCACTACATAGTATAAAACAAAGTCGCTTCCCGATGTACATATATGCTTAGATCTTTAAAACTACGCAACTGATTTTGATTCGGTTTTTTATAGAACAAGCTGACCCGTGCCCACTTCGTTGGGCGGTAAACATTTTTAGTAGTCTATAAAACTCGCAAATAACGTGGTTTAAACGATGCGTGTTTAAACAAATTCAATAGGTAAAAGAATTTTCAAAATTGGCTCAGTAGATTCAGAGATTACCCCCTACAACCACACAAACCTTACTTATTTTTATTAGTGTAGTATAGTGTAGATTTAAATATACCTAGATTTTATTGACTGGACGTCACACAGCTCCACATTTACCTAGGTATATTATGCGCTTCAAAAGCTTTTGATAGTACCTACTGGAGAATAGGACACTACACATCTATTGTCCAGTTCTAAAACTGGAAGGAAGAATCACCAGTCGTCCTAAATCTTCACAATTTCTATCTTGATTCATGGCGTCTCGCAGATCTACATAATTACCAGCGCGCAGTCTTCTCTCATTAGTTCTGTTCTGATGTATGTATACCAAACGCTTCGTTTTAATTTTGGCGTAAGTTTCCACCAGCCATTTTAATTTTGGCGTAAGTGTCCACTAGAAAACGGTTAAACGAACCTCGAAACCTTTTCAGGTGAGCAATGCAACCTTCTCTTATTGGTAAAATGTATCTGTATTGTGTGTAAATGTGTAGAATTGCATTGCAGAAACTTTTTAGTGTCCAGTCTCGTCAGTTATCGGATTTACATGTCGAAGATCAAAGTTGTATCCGTCTTTGCAACGACAGTAGGTATATAAGCGAGTAGAGACTGAAGAGCATCAAATGCCTGGTGCGTTTCGCCAATGCATTGCAAACGGTCATCTCGGGTACGCAGCACAATGTCCGGTCTGTCACAGTGCTGATCTACCAGGACGACGGCAACATCATTGGTAGCGAGAGCTTTGTACCAACCAGCTTTTGGGGTATGGACTCGTATTTTATGTCTATCCTGCCAAGTTTCATTTCAATATGTTGAGTAGTTTCGGAGCTATGTGCGGCCAAGATACAGGAAGACAGACAGACAGACAGACAGACAGACAGACAGAAAGACAGACAGACAGACAGACAGACATGATGGAAAAAATTACATTTTTGGCATCAGTATCGATAATAAAGTGCCCTCAATTTTTTTTTTCCAAATATCTTCAATGTACAGAATTAGACCTGTCACAGTTTTATTATAATTATAGATTATAGTGATTCAAGAGGAAGGTTTATCTGTATGATTTGCACCCGTTCTAAGCCGGCTTACTAGTCTATTAAATATTAGAATAAATAACCGTCTATTTTTAGGTGGAATAATGTATTAGACTTTTTAAAATAGTTAAGACTAAAATAACATTTTAACAGGCAAGTGTCTTATCGAAATTATAAATAATTTCTGATCGCGTAAGTTTAAAAAAATTTAGTCTTATTGGTTATTTTATATGTGTCTTATAAATTTTCGGGGGGAATTTCGGATACTTTGGGAGGAGTTTACCCACTGCTGGGGAAAAAGACCTCCAGTAATTTGTGCCATCCACGATCAGAGGACCATCTCTGCTGAGACAAAATCCTTAATCTATACGGAAGGTTCAAGGCAAAAATTTGGCTGTATTGTCTTATATCTTTAATACATTGTTAATTGTTTTTGTTAATTGAGTTACAAATAAAACATTCTTATTCTATTATTCTCATATAAAATTAATTACAATTCTTACTTATGCTCTCATTCTTTACTCGGGCCCCCAAAAACCGTTTTAGAATGGATTTCATATTACAAAACAGATATTTGCATGCAAACAAAGCCTGGGGCAGAAGCTAAGAGTGGAAATATGATAGAGAGGGGAACAATCACTAGGAACTCTTGGATATTTTTTTGTAGCTTGTTCATACCTAGAGGGCTCTTGAAATCAAATAAAGGATCATGCACCATTAATGCTTTGGTATCACTGAGAGGTTATTTGATGAATGCAAAAACTGAGGCTAGTCTTTATGGTGCACATGTGTGTACGCAAACACTGACTGGTGTACTCTCTGTTCCCTCACTGTCATAATCCAATAGGAAGACAAATATATAGACTAACCGGGGCGAGGTCAGACGCAGATCCAACGGTTTTATGTGGTTTTCGAGGTACGGGAGTGTAATACCGCCTACTTTCTGATTTCGGTCTCCGACTCTGATTTTTTTTTGCCAGAAAATCTCGTCAGCACTCCTTTTTTGGACCGACCCGGGATATGAACCGGATACTTCACGCTACCGCTGGACCAACGAGACAGTCATGTGTGTCAAATTGAAATAATTTAACTGACATTTGGATCGCGAACATTTTAAATTGTATAATAGTTCTTTATTGACAAACAAAATAACAATCATATAATATAAACAAATTAAACTAGTATTTACAATTGAAACAATTGAGCTAACTGCAGACTGTTGCAAACAATCTACAGGTAGCTCAACTGATAAATATCAATACCAGTCAGAAGCGTTCCCAAGACGCTGGCTGCATTGTATAATAATATTGTTAGCATATCTGAATAGTACCTATTATCAAATTTTGACATACTCGTATTACTGTATAAAATCTGACATTTCAATTTGCACACCTCGACGAGTCAGAATGTATTGGAATTACTACTATTATTAAGAGCTTTTGTACCTACATTCCTGCGAATAAATAATTGGATTTGATTTGAACAAAATATATGTCATGCTTCAGTCACATCTCGTTCATACCCACTCTACCTATAAAATTCCACCTCCAACTCTCAAACTATAGAAATTATCATATGAAAAGCAGCGTGTTATAAATATATATGAAATGTTTGTGTGTATGTATGTATGTATGTTCCTCTTTGTTCGTGAGCACGTGCAAAGTAGTTTTGCTGACGTGAAAGATGGTAATTGGTTTTTGCTAAATAAGTTTATCAAAATTATTCATAATTTTTGATTATTTCACTGTTGGGTAAAGATTCTTCCTAGTTCATTACATCGTTTTGTATGTGAATGAATGGAATGAAGGCCGTGGGGTCGCGGCCTACGAATATCGACTCCTACAACTCAAACCGTGGATGTCGTAAGAGCCGACTAAGGGAACCTACCAGAGGAAGGGCGGCAGCTTCCTTCTGAATATTTTTAAACACCAACACTGCGATCACCAACCCGCCCGCCAAGCGTGTTGATTATGGCCAAATCCCCCCCTACATGGGAGACCATCCACTCGATGGACCGACGAAATCGTAGCGGTCGCAGGGAGTCGATGGATGGAGGCGGCTTGGGACCGCTATTTGTGGCGTCGTACGGGGGAGGCCTATGTCCAGCAGTGGACGTGTATGGGCTGATGATGATGATGATGATGAATGGAATGATAAATGAATGAATGAACACTTCATTGTACCAATAAAATTTTGATAGAATCTAAAATTAAAATAAATACAGTACAAAAGGCGCCCTTATCGCTGAGAGCGATTTCTCTCAGGCGACCTTTATGATAGGGGTCTTTAAGTGCCCGTGATGTTTTTCCTGTATATAAATTATCCTATATCCTTCCTCAGGATACGATCTATCTCCTTTCCTTTCATTAAGATCTGTTCAGCCGTTCAGTTATGAAAAGGTAACAAATATACTCGGTTCTAATATTCAAGATATTTTATGTCAACAAAGGTATTTATGAAAGAAAATTTGTAAAAAAAACTGATAAAAATAACATAAAACGATTAGGTAACAGCGATGTAATCACTATAAACAAAAACACGAACTTTAATAACACATAATTACAATAACGCAGCAAAAATTGTTTTGAAGTTTCAGTTTGAAAACGGACCATAAATTAAATGATGAATGAAAGCTTTCAAATCCTAAAATTGTTTCGACCTTCTGCAATTTGCTCCGGCGATACCAGCGTCATAAAAACAATTTGTATTTATTTATTTCCACCGTAGGTACACATGTTACACTTGATGTCGTTAATTCTAGTTATTTTAAAATGTTCACATAAACTTTTCACATAGGAAACACCATAAGGGATTGTACAAAGAAAAAACAGACAAACATGACATGCTTTAAATTTACAAAACAACAATGTTGGCTTTAAAGTAATTATTTTTATTTGATTTTTTTTGAGATCGAAATTCAAATAAGTAATTTTTTTCAAAATAATATTTTTTATCAATATTTCTTTGATTTTGTAATCCCTTTATTTACAAAAAATATATACATTTCCAGAACCAAGTTTACAGAGTGACAGTGCTACTTGGTTCCGTATGCCATTAATATAGAGAGGATTTAAAAACTCTATATCTTCTAGACAAGATAACGAGAGCAACTATTCTCAGTTAAAACATTAAATGACACTATTTATTCAAGACAAGAAAACTACCTTTGAATTTTTAAAATACTACTCGCCGTCTTAATTACAGCAATATAGCATTTCATCCTGCTCGAAGGACCAACGAGAATTGCTCGTTTGAGCAATTTCTCTACGTTAGCTCTTACAGATGCAATAAAAGAATTTAGTTGCTTGTTTTTTGGTTTTGTACTCAAAATCAACAAAGAAAATTACAATTAATTAATAGAAACAAATTAGAACTAGTATTTACAATTGGCCGTGCGGCCGCGGCGTACGAATATCGACCCCTCCAACTCAACCCGTGGAAGTCGTGAGAGCCGACAAGGGAACCTATCAGAGCAAGGGCAGCAGCTTCCTTCTGAGTATTTTTCAACACCAACACTGCGATCACCAATCCGCCTGCCGCGTGGTGATTATGGCAACCCCCCAGCCCCCCCCCCACATGGGAGATCACTCGATGGACCGACGACATCGTAGCGGTCACAGGGAGTCTATGGATGGAGGCGGCCGGTATGCGCTGATATGTTGTTGATGATGATGATTTACAATTGAAATAGCATTAGCTAACTGCAGACTGTACTCAAAATAGGCGTAAAATCTAAAATAAATTATTACTTTTACTTATTATTGTTACTATATTTTTAACCCAAAATGATTATCTTTTTGGTTCAACTAAAAATCACTATTCAGATGTCTTCAAAACTAAACTAAACTAATTTGACAGGACCAAAACTGATGCAATTCTTATTATTTCGATCGTGATGAAAAGGATGGCACCGTTTTTATTTTGTCAAATATTTGTCTCGGTGGTTCTGGGTATTTGTGTATGTACATATGTATGTATAATAAAAAATATCTAAATGTAATATATATCATACCTATATGTAATACATATCTATGTAATATATTGTATTATGTATATCAGTCGTCTAGAACCCATAACACAAGCTCTGCTTATCTTGGGACTAGATGATGCTGTGTGAATCATCCAGCATTATTTATTTATTTTATTTTTAGTGCTAATAAATACGTTTAGTTTCACACAAAGCTATCATTTGCTTTTTAATTTCATTTCATTTATGTCCACCACACATTGGCGATATCAAGTATATGTATATTGCATATAGACTTGATGTCGTTAATTTCTATTAACACACAAGTTATAATTACCGCAGTAAAAAGGCAGCACCTTATTGGATTGTACAAGAAAAGAAAGACAGTCAGTAAAATCTTATGTACACTAAATTAATACTATATTAGTAATAAAGTCAATGGTGTCAATTCTGCAGTCACCAAAACTAAACTTTACTAATTTGTCAGCATTAAAACTGATCGTGTCCCTTTTATAGCGATCGAACTAAAAAGGAGGGTATCTTTTTTAATACTCTCAAATTACTTTAGTTTGGTTTTTTGGTGATATCTGAATTGACACCAATATAAGTTAAAATGTCTTTATGTTCCCTTTGAACTTAATTGGTATTTAATATTTATATATTATTAGCTGCACATCCAAACGCACTTTCAGAGAAGTTTTTGGAACTTTCGGTGTATTTTTGTTTAAATAAATTCTAAGTAAAAAAATACTTCATTTAAAACTTTTTCGCAACATAATCCCAAGAAATTGTGAATGACCAATTTTCTCGTATCGTAAAATTTTCAGTACGAAAAACTTAAAACTTTTTCGGTTATAACCGAGTCTAATTTCACACGAAATTGTTGATTTCGTATAACTGCGCGCTTTATTAAGTTTTCATTTCGTGTACAGAAATATTGCATGAACGACCAGCTCATATGTTACTCGGCTTGTACGATACCATTATTATGTATCATTTAGGTCTTAAAACTAAACTAACATTTTCATGGCCTAAGCAGTACTTTGAATATCGGTATATTCAAAGTACCGCACCGGTACTTTAAAAATACCGATATTCAAGGTCGAGCCGGTACTTTTGACGCAGTACCTGTACCAAAATGTCGATATTTTGCATAAGTTCCAGTACTTTATCTATAACACCGATACTATCTACGTAAAGTATCGGTACCAACAGCTTCATATTATGTGCAAACGAGATAGAAAATAGAGAACGCAAACATTGGCGCGGGGGCGGTGTCCGTACGTGCGAGCTGGCAACGTCGCCGCGTTGCAAGAACCGCTATGAGTATCGATACTTTGGGCTCGAATACCGACACTTAAAAAAGGACGATACTCAGAATCAGAATCAATAACTTTATTTCTTTAGGCTTCCAAAATAAGCACTTAGACAAGTTAAATTTTATACTATAAACAGGTTAATATAAATGACTTTCATGACATGTTCCCACCATCTACCTTCCACTCCAGATCAAGCAGACGGACGGCACAATACCATCTTTCTAGTGGATATACCACCCATTCGTAAGGAAAACCGCTTACCGCTAAGCGGTTTTCCTCGACCTTCATTATTCGGACCGCTAAGGAGTGGAACGTTGCCTGCTTCTGTTTTTCCTGTCAATTGCAATCTGGGTCTCTTCAAGACAAGAGTGAATAGGTATCTTTTAGACCCTCGTGATACACCGTCTACCACATCGTCACTTTCCATCAGGTGAGATTGTGGTCAAAATTGAACATACCGATACTTACCGCTATGTTATAGATATTATTGGTACCGGTAGTAAGCCCTGGGACCAAGACGCAAGCAGTGGCACCATCTGCACCGGGCGGCGGGGCGGTTTGACCCGCAGGGGCGCGGGCACGCCAGACAGTGAATGCCTAAAAAAAAAAACCCTGTTTGCCGCCACAAGCCCGGTAACACTGTCACGGCCATGGGCTGTCACACCATTAAACTCCATAAAAAAAAACAGGATCACCTCGTCCCAAAGTAGGCAGAACTTGTGTTATGGTATGTAAACTAGATAACTACCATCATGGAATCATAGATTGGTATGCAATGTAGGCTTGAGGCGTATTTATCGTCACTGATAAAAGTCACAGATATAGAAAATTGGCGGTATGTCACAGTGACAGAAACTAAATATATCTGTGACTCATACAAGCAGTGCCAGTGTCACGAGTGTACGATATTATATCGTTGCTATTTTATTAGGTAATAAATCGCTTCAGCAAGATAATATCGCTTCTATATTCTCTCTGATTGATAATATCACTAAGTCAGAATGAGACACACCTAGTATTTTATACTTGGAAATTTGAAATGTATACCGCAATGTATCAAAGTAGTTGAAGAAAATACCGTTTAAAATTATTCGGTTGATCAACATGCTACAGCTACTTAGTCATCGCTAGAATAAATATATATTATTCAATCAGTAAAACAATGAATTTGTACGTGATTGGTAGAAATACTAGCTAGTATTTTGTCACAGGTATTTGTCACAGATATTTTGAAGGCACAGTAACGTAAGTCACAGGTATCGGATTTTGCCTAGTATAACCCAAGACTAACGCAATGCAATGATATGGCTATTACTTATTTTGTCTATACGTAAGTATGTAGGTGCCGTGCGTGATATTTTGTAAATATTTAATACAAATCACGTCTAGACATCGTGAGTGTCTTGATGAAACCCAAATGATACGGTGACATTGCAACGTAAGTATAGATTCTTAACCCTATCATTTTGAATATTAAAATTTTACCACACAGTATTACTGAAAATAATATTTATCTACGATAAATCTCCAACGGTTGATCAAATTTTCGTTATAAATTAGTAAAGCAATTATTTATTTCATAAATAAGGGCGCAGGCGCAGTGGACACCTGTAATACAGAAAGTTACGGGTTCAATAAAAAAACAGTTAAAACACGAATTGACCAGTGACGGTCTTATCGTCATAGTCATTTCGATGTCTACTACACATTTGTATTTAATTCAATTTCATCAGTTCCCTACTGAATATGCGTCCCCTATACGCCAGGGCTTTGCTTTAATGACCAAGCTGCGCACTAAACAGGCGCATTGGTGATCGCAATGTAGATGTTAAATAATACACAGAAGGAAGCTGGTGCCCTTTTTCTTGTAAGTTACCTTTTTCGGCTCTTATGACATCTACGGGCTGAGTTTGAGGGGTCGATTCTAAAGCCCCGACAGCCACAGCCTTTCAAAGGAATCAGACATTTACATCACTTAATGTCTTTTAAAAATATATATATGTACTTACACCTTCTTTCCCAAAGTCGGCTATGAAATAAAACTAGAGGAGAAATTCTTAGCGATATCTTACATTCCAAGCCGTAAACAGTGGGCTCCTCAAAAATACATTTTTCCACTGAATGTAATGTTTTAATAATGTCTCACTGCGGTCACAGCGAGAATGCCGGGCTAAGAGACGTGGAGACGGACTTTTTGATATTAAACATGAGTAAGTCGCACTTCGGACGGTCTGATTTCGAATCGGTCCGAAGGGTGGAGATTGCAGAGAACCACTGGATGCGGACCAGTTATCGTAGTATTGCAGGACCGGTCATAGTGGCGATCTTCGAGGGAGCCTATGTTAGCAGAGGCGTCATGGCCTTTGAGTGTGACGATGATGATAATCTGACTGACCTGCATAAAAAAGTTAGTATGTAATATAAGGGTACCTACACACTTTCACTTTTATCGTGACCGCATGATACTGACAGCCGAACACGGCTGCCCGTAATGCGGCTATCCGCTCAGTGCATACGTAGTTTTGTCGATTTTTTACGTCTAACAAGATATAGGGAACATAATCTCTTCATTAACAAAGAAAATTATAATGAAATAATAGAAACAAATTAGAACTAGTATTAACAACTGAGCTAACTGCAGACTGTTACAAACAATCTACAGGTAGTACAACTGGTCCATATGAATACCAGTTGGAAGCGTACATAAGACGCTGGCTGCATTGCCTCGCTGTATGGTAATGCTAATGCTCTGCGCCAGACACTCAATAGCTCGTGCGAACATAATTCCTTCAATGGAGTTGGAAGATATTAGCTATAATGGCGGCCATTGCGTGTGATGTTTTGTCAAAATTGTTACTCTCGTTAGAATCAGAATCAATAACTTTATTTCTTTAGGCTTACAAAATAAGCACTTAGACAAGTCAAATTTTATACTATAAACATAGTTATTATTATGAAATAAGATATAAGGTGTAATTGATCTTCACTTCAATTTTTTGTCCACTAGTGGAAGAAGTGAAAAAGAAACCACTAGCACATTTATAATGTCACTTATGTGTCTAATACATGGTTATTTTGCCTATCTAAATCTAAATTTAATGCGATTTAGATACATGTCGATATTTCTATAAAGCTAAACAGAACATTGAATTTCTTACATACTACTGACAGTGCGGAGGTTAGCGAGAGATATATGTTCATACATATTTGTTATGTAAATAGATAATTTCATTTTAGAATGTTTATTAATCTTACTTATTTTGCTGTTTAAAGTACATGTTTTTTTTTACGTTTGACAAATAGTAAAATATACAAAACTGAATTTCACTCTGTTGGTCAAGTCAAACAAATTCCTTAAAACTCTCCACAGCATCCCACCCGCGTCTTATCCCGGCACGTCATGAAACTCTCATTTGCTGGCTGCGACCGATATTATCCAGTTCTAAGGACGCACCCTTAGAATTAGGATTCCCTATGAAAACATTGTAATTTTTAAAATCTAGATTAAGCTATGAGGTCGCATTGACGTGGATATTTTTTTAATAACAAAAAATAATTTGGTATATTTCTGAGTAGATCGTATATAATTAATGATATATCTACTAAGTATGATTGTGCTCTAATTAGATATGAGTCCGGTATTCAATAACTAACTTAGTACCTGTTAGCATGGTCCTAAAATATACCGCATACCGCTAGGGAATAACTGTGCAAAGCGAGCATCGTGCCTAACCGACCGTGAGCCATAACTACCCAACGCTTCAATACCTATACTTACTTAACTATCATCTACGCATAGGTACTAGCGGACCGTTCACCCGTAAAGTTATGTAGCTGCAACAAGTATTTGGTATTTTTAACCAAATCGGTTGGTTGGTTTGCCGTGGGGCCGCGGCGTACGAATATCGACCCCTCCAACTCAACCCGTGGATGTCGTAAGAGCCGACTAAGGGAACCTACCAGAGGAAGGGCAGCAGCTTCCGTCTGAGTATTTTTAAACACCAACACTGCGATCACCAATCCGCCTGCCAATCGTGGTGATTATGGCAAATCCCCCCCTACATGGGAGACCATCCACTCGATGGACTGACGACATCGTAGCGGTCGCAGAGAGTCGATGGATGGAGGCGGCTCGGGACCGCTATTTGTGGCGTCGTACGGGGGAGGCTTATGTCCAGCAGTGGACGTGTATGGGCTGATGATGATGATGATGAACCAAATCGGTTGGAAATATATTGGGTAGAAATCAGGACAGGTATAGAGTATTGTAACGTTATTAGGTACCAGTTGGTACTAGCGGTATTGAAACAAAATACCCAACTAATAATAGGTAGCCAAAATATCCAATAACTCCCATCCTTAGCTCTAATGTATCAGCTCATTCAGAGGACCAAATCCTTGTTTAATATTAAGAACTAACCTCCTTAGTTTTAAGTTCATTAACGAAATAGACTTAAGGTGAGTCAATAAATAAAAATGTATTTATTTATAGAGAAAATTGATTTGTATTATGCGGGATATTTCACCTACACGATCAAAGTAAATAAGTAGGTACCTGACCAGATCTTGTGTCAGTGACCAGAGGACAAATATCATCGTCGTTATACTAAAGTCACACTTTTTTTTCGTACTTCTAAAGACAGACTAAATGTTAGATAACAAACGATTTCAACGTCCCATTTTATTATTACTGCATTTTTCTTAACAAAAAAGTAATAACCTGCATATTTATAGAAAGGGATCGGGGATGTTTTCATTTCTCATGCTGTCCCACTCATCGAATTTTTTTTCAGAGCGAGACAGCATGACGGATGACCTCATTCTAAATCCCATTCTTTGAGTACACAGGTAAAACTAGCCATTAATGATGCCACAACAAAACCCTCTGTAGTTCTCCTTAACACAAATAATATAATACTACTTATGTTTGATAGATGACAAAGTCAACAAACACAGCCACGGAATTATTATGACTCCCTTTGCAATGTTAATGTATACGGAACCCTTCAGACGGAATGAATAAACTCACTTGACCGACTTCGCAGCCGCCATTATGAAAATGACATTCTTATAGTTCTACAAGAATATCTGTGACCGGACTTACCATCGTTAATAGAAGTTAATTTTACAGCAGCTATGGCGCTCGTATTGTGGACGCCTATGTCCAGAAGTTGACAACGGGCTGATGATTTGACCTGAGAATAAACGAGTAGTTTAATCGTTTTCACTAACTCTTCATGCTGTGGTTATGGCTACCACAACTTAGTGAAGAGTTAGTGGAACCACCAGGTGGTACTACCATTAGGCCACATTCGAGTTATTCCCAACGTCTCACGAGAGACGTCCTTATCCTCAACGTCCCACGAAAAGTATGTATTCCCAGCGTCTAAAGAAAACACACCTATGGCCAAGTGAAAACTAACAAAGCTATTCTATCATCATGGCGCATGAAAAGCCAAAATATTGGAAAGCTCAAAACTCAAATCATGGTAAATAGCCCGTTATAAATGATTGTATTGTAAGCATGATAGTTTGAAACGTTTTATTGTGGTAGCAATAATATGGCAAAAGCAACCATCCAATAGCAACATAGTGTTGAAATAAGTTCTATTTTCGGATGACTAATCAAATCAGCCCACATGAGTGCTTCCCTGTTCAACCCAAGAATTTTCTACCCAATAATTATTTTGCCTCGTTCGACCCTAAACATTTGATTTGAGTTCCCCTTTCTACCCACACCTATACGTCCATAGCTGGACGTGCCTCCGCCTAACAGGGGGAGGAGGGTTGCCATAATCCTCAGTTTATAGTATAAAATTTGACTTGTCTAAGTGCTTATTTTGTAAGCCTAAAGAAATAAAGTTATTGATTCTGATTCTGATTCTGAATCACCACGCTTGGCAGGCGGATTGGTGATCGAGGTGTAAGTTTTAAAAAGCTGTTTTGATCCCCTTTTCTGTTTTGTATACTGTATGCCTGGATTCGTGACGTCAGCGTATATAATTGTATAATATTAGAATGAAAAAATTGCGAAATAGTTACTAAATATTTTTTGATTCTAATATTGTGCAATAGATTTCCGCAAATTAAAGCCTGAATCTATTATTTGTTTAAAAATAGAGATGAGTCCGGTATTCAATAACTAACTCAGTACCTGTTAGCATGGTCCTAAAATATCTAACGCTACGGTAAAATCCGCATACCGCTAGGGAATAACTGTGCAAAGCGAGCATCGCACCCCTACCGACCCTGAGCCATAACTACCCAACGCTTCAATACCTACTTACCTAACTATCATCTACGCATAGATACTAGCGGCCCGTTCACCCGTAAGTTATGTAACTGCAACAAGTATTTGGTATTTCTAACCAAATCGGTTAGAAATATATGGGGTAGAAATCAGGACAGGTATAGATTATTGTAACGTTATTGGGTACCTGTTCGTACTAGCAGTATTGAAACAAAATACCCAACTAATAACCGGTAGCCAAAATATCCAATAACTCCCATCTTTATAAAAAAGGCAATCGCACCAGCTTTTAAATATTTACCTATAGGTAAAACACAAAAGTAAGCTGTCGTTCTTCCTGCTGATGCTTAGGTATTTCTCTTTTTCAGATAATTTTACAGTTATATTTGTGATACTATAATCTGAAACTTGTCATTTGATTGTGTTGAGTTATGGGCCGTGTTGGTTTAGGGAAATGCGTGTTTGATTCCTGGACAAACTCCGAAATAATTGTTCCGAAAATCCTATCAATAATTTCGTATTAAATATTGTTTAACTCATGGTATAAGAAAATAAGGTATGGTCTTCCGAGAAACTATGGTTGCGTGGGTGACACTTGCTTACGTCATCATCGCTATGGGCGTATCAGAAGAGGAATCTGTTTTCTGGTGCTACCATTAGCGTAAAATTGTAACTCCCCGAGCTCCTTGTATTACCTGTATTTATCTGATACAACGATGGATAAAACTATGTGGTTTTGTATTTACAAATTATTTATCACATTGACTCGTGATTAACTAACGCTGATTTGATTAACGTAAGAAACATAATTGACGATTGTAATTTTTGTATTGATTTTTAATTGCCCTTAATCGCATTTGTTTACCGACGTTTTGTTGAAATAAAGTGGCAACTGGACAGTGACGTCATCTAGTGTCACTCCCGGTGGAGCAGAACTTGTTTTTCATGATATCAGTTTGCATGATAACAGAAATACCTACTATCAAAACGGTTTCCCAGAGTTGGAACTCAGGTGATTAAGCCGCACAATCTAACATACTGAACTATAAATTATATAAATTCACACGTACTCGGTTCAGTCCCGCGCGACCAATTAAAAATAAATTACGCTTTCAAAGGAAATTCCGTACGGAATTCCCTTTGCTGAAAGATTTCTGTGGTAATTCCGATTTTCAGGCACTTGGAATAAGCATAGTATGAATTAGGTACTTACTTGACTTTAGAGTGGGGAATAGAGTTGTATGTAAAGGGAAGAAGTGATTAGAAGGGCTGCTTAAGAATTTGATCGTCCAGAGCAGTGCTATCACTGATTTATTTAACGTTTCCTTGCCGTGCGCAGTAAAGGTGGTAAAAACAAATTGAGAAAGCTGTTGCTGGTTCCCTTTGTCGCCCCGGACCAGTCGACAAATTAGTGTGCGGTGTCAAAAATATACAAAAGAGACCCTAGAGTAAATGACCGCTCGTTGAAAAACTATTCGAAGGAAAAACTATTAAAAACTGTTGGAGGTTCCTTTTTGTCCTAGATTCATCACATGATCATCATCATCAGCCCATACACGTCCAGTGCTGGTCATACGGTCATAC
This sequence comes from Eupithecia insigniata, assembly GCA_947859395.1. Lineage (NCBI taxonomy): Eukaryota > Metazoa > Arthropoda > Insecta > Lepidoptera > Geometridae > Eupithecia > Eupithecia insigniata. The sequence goes on from OX402019.1 coordinate 1,051,177, forward strand.
TCCCCCATACGACGCCACAAATAGGGTTCCCGAACCGCCTCCCGATGTCGTCGGTCCATCGAGTGGATGGACATGGATGGTGTCCCATGTAGCCAGTAGTAGGTTTTGCCATAACCATCACGCTTGGTAGGCGGATTGGTGATCGCAGTGTTGGTATTGAAAAATACTCAGAAGGAAGCTGCTGCCCTTCCTCTGGTAGGTTCCCTTAGTCGGCTCTTACGACATCCACGGGTTGAGTTGGAGGGGTCGATATTCTAGATTAAACATTGCAAGATACTATAGCAGATAAGAGGCTGTCAGGTTATTCAATTCTTTACCTACGAAGATGAAGGTATCTGAGAAATTAAATAAACCAAATTTGAAGTGACTCTACCCAACTCTTGGTATAAGGCACAGAAATCGAATAAGGCGCTGCTAGTATCATGGTCTGTGGTATAAGGATGTTTCTACACGGTCGACGAGTTCCTCAACTGCAGTAAGTTAAATAAAAACTACAAGTTCGAGTTATCAATTGAAATTTAATAATAATTAACATGTTTCTTTACATTTCTATTGCATACTATGTTTACGAATTTCAAAAACAATTGTAAATTTTACAAGCTTTTATATAACTTGCAATGTATGTATGTGTGCTGGCCGTGGGGCCGCGGAATAGAATATCGACCCCTCCAACTCAACCCGTGGATGTCGTAAGATCCGACTAAGGGAACCTACCAGAGGAAGGGCAGCAGCTTCCATCTGAGTATTTTTAAACACCAACACTGCGATCACCAATCCGCCTGCCAAGCGTGGTGATTATGGCAAATCCCCCCCTACATGGGAGACCATCCACTCGATGGACCGACGACATCGTGGCGGTCGCAGGGAGTCGATGGATGGAAGCGGCTCAGGACCGCTATTTGTGCTGTCGTACGGGGGAGGCCTATGTCCAGCAGTGGACGTGTATGGGCTGATGATGATGATGTATGTATGTTTCATCATCAGCCCGTGCACGTCCACTGCTGCACATAGGCCTCCCCCAAACAAACATATACATTATGCTGATGATGTACATACATATGTTTGTTCGGGTAAAATCTTGCAACTCAATTTTAGACCAGTTATCCTAAACCAGGGTTGGAAAAAAAACAGTTTTTTTTAAATTTTATAAAACAAACAGTTCAAATTGTTTTAAACAAGTGTTTGTTTTGTTTTTTTTTGTCCTTTTTAGTTTAGGGCATTATTATAAATTAATTCGACCTATAATGTTTCATTTCCAGACTAGATCATTTGACTTTTCAAATTTTCTATAGTAAAATAAATATTGACAAAAAACGATCAAAGGATAAACATTTATTTTATGTTGCTTATCTCTAATCACTACTAAACGATTTACATTCACCCTGAATGTTTCCTAGCAGGACTATACCGGCGGGGAAATACCTATAAACTATAAATTCTATTCTATGAATAGGGGCACCCCCAATATTTATTAATTAGTGATGGGCCGAATGTGGTTTGAACCGAATACGAATTTCGGCCGAACATTCGGTAAAAATCAAAAATGCCGAAGTTCGGTTTTTATTCTGCACTTATATGGTAACAACTAACAAACAACAATAAAATATACCTATAAGTAATTACTATATTGAATTTTCAAAAAGTTTATTTGATTCAAATCATAAGACTTCCTAATTTAATAAGAACTTATTGAATTTGATTTTTTAATTCTAAAACTTAAGATTGAAATGTCGAAAAAGGAAACTGATAATGACAGTTAGTTACTTGATTAATAAATGAATTACCATGATTTTAAATTATGTAAAAGGCTTATTTATTTAATCAGGTATGAGTGAGTATGACAGATTTGATATTTTTTATGTTTTATTAATCTTAAAATCAAAATTGTGCAACTATTTCACTCTTTTCTTATACCGAATGTTCGGCATTTCAACCGAATTTCGGAAGAATGCCGAAGTTAGGCCCATCCCTAATATTTATATTTAAATGAGGGGAATAAAATAACCACTATTCCATTCGACAGCCATCCATTAGGGACTTTCCCTAACGGGACTTTACCGGCGGGGAATTACTTAATATGAATTCTATAAATACGAGTGCCTTTCTTTCTCACATTTCATTTCATTATTAATTCTGCGACTGATAACACCTCATAAAAATGTCAACTCCAGGAAAAAGGATGCAATTTGGGAACAATCCACATCGATCCCCCAAGAAAATACCACACTGAAGACCAATAGGGTGCGTTGCAGAAAATGTAAGAAAGAACTAGTTGGACTTGTGAAAAGAATGGAGGCACACTTCCAGCAATGTAGCACCACCACCGGTTCTAACACTGACGCAAATCTTGACGCGGACAGGGACGTGGAGGAGGAGTTGTTGAGTGATGCTGGTTCTTCCCGATCTTCAGATAATTCTTCTGCTACACCCACATCTTCTGTTACTACTCTTCAATCTAAAAATGCCAGTACCAGCAGCAGCGCGAGCGTGAACATTTCAATGAAAAGATTTATTATTGCTACAAGTCAAGAAGATAAGAAGAAAATTGATTTACAATTATCTCGTTATATGTTTGCTACTAACACGCCTTTTAACCACGTAGAACACCCAGAGTTACTGAAATTAATGGAAATTTTACGCCCAGGATATAAACCTCCAAACCGCAAACAAATTGCTAGCAAGCTACTCGACGAAGTCTACAACTCGACTCAAGAAGCCGTAAAAAATGAATTGAAAAACAAAGTTGTTAATCTGGCAATTGATGGGTGGAGTAATGTCAGGCAGGACTCGATAGTTTGTGTCTGTGTTACCGATGTGTTGACAGACTCATCTCATTTAATTGATACAATAGACACAGGAGCCGAAAGCCATACAGCTGACTACTTGGTTAAAGTTACTACTGCGGCAATAAAACAATGTGAAACTTACAAATGTACGGTGCGAAGTGTAGTGACAGACAACGCAGCAAATATGAGCCGTATGAGACGAGATTTAGCCCAACAGGAAGAACTAGCTTCTCACGAGGATATACTTACATACGGCTGTTCATCACACATATTAAACCTTCTAGCAAAGGATTTGAATGCAGAAGATATTACTGATAAAGTTAAGTCGATAATGCGGTACTTCAAATACACTCACTTTGCATCTGCCAAATATAAAGCTGGTGGAAAAGCAATTGTTATACCACAACAGGTACGGTGGAACACAATGGCTGACTGCTTAAAAGTGTTATTAGAAAATTGGCATATAATGTCAGATATATGCTTAAATCATTCAACTGCTATAGATCTGTCAATTTCATTGAAAGTAAATGACATGGCGCTGAAGCAACAAGTCCAGGCTCTCTACAAAAAACTGGAAAACATCGCAGTTACACTTGACATCTCCCAAAAGACATCCTGCTGTATTGGCGAAGTGACTGAAGCATGGATAGAGCTTAAAAATATGTTTGAGGGAGAGAATGTACGACTGCGTGAGACCGAGTATTCATTGGATGATTTAAGGAAGTTCAAAGCTCGTTATGAAATGGCAATGTCTCCAGCTCATTTTGCAGCAAACTTACTACATCCTAAGTACAGGGGTGAAAAACTCACGAGTGAAGATATTTCTGAGGCTTTATTATTTATAGAAGCTTATCACAAAGAGGCGATGCCCTATGTTGTTAAATACAGGGCAATGACAGATCCCTTTCATAACTTTCTATTTGAAGATCATGTAGTAAATCAGGTCGGACCTCTCGAATGGTGGCAGTCATTAAAAAAACAAATTAATGGTCAAACAATGAACTTAGTGGCTCAGCTTCACACTGCTGTAGCTTCAAGTGCTGGAATTTAAAGACTGTTTTCAACATTTGGATTTATTCATTCTGACGTACGAAATAAACTGGGTACAGAGAAAGCTGCAAAACTTGTTACAGTTTTTAAATACCTTAATAAGGAAAAGAAAAAATAATTGTTATCTTGATCTTGTCATATTGTCTTACTCTCCTGACTGACAAACAATTTTGATTTTATAATGTTTATTAAATATAGGTAATTTTGTTTGTTATAATTTTGTTTTTGATTGATTTTAAATTGAAATTTTTAATATTCTATACTATCTAATGCATGTTTCAAAAATACGTGTTATCTTATCCCATTACCCATATAGATCCTGGTACTTGGTAGGTACTTAGATCTTTGTTTGACTGAATAAATAACTTATCAAAAAAATATTACTTTCATTTTATATCATTCATTCGCAATGAAAAGTAGTTTTAAAGCTTGTTTTTTTCTCATCGTTTTATACAATGTTTAAAACTTGTTTTAATCTGTGTTTTTAAACGTGTGATAAAAAACACGGTTTAAAATCAAACTGTTTTAAACATTGTTTTAAACATGTGTTTTAAAACCATTTGTTTTAATCATGCCAACCCTGTCCTAAACATATTGAGCTGAAATTTGACATACTTATGTAAGTTTGGTGACAATACAATATCGTAGTACCATCGAGCTGGTCTGATGATGGAAACCTAAGGTGGCCATAGGAACTCCAACAACAACAAAAAAACAAAACGACTTGAGTTTGGGTTCGTTTGATTTTTCTTCCCAAGTACTTTCGTCCTAGATGATATAAAAGCTTGTATTACATTTTTTTTAACTATAAAACATATTTTATATGTGATTATGGTGGCAGGTCAATTTATGAAAAATTTGACAATGACTGTCGACCGCAGATGGCCCTAACAATGTTACAGGGCTATTTATATTAAAATGAAGTAGCTAAGTAAAGCAGACCACATCCATTACACCTCAAAACAAACCGGAAGGCGGTGCCAGACCAAACTGCTGGCGTCCGGTGGCAGGCGGAAATTACCGGAACGGAGCCCCCAGAACTTTGCTTTTAGGAGTTTAGGTAGAAAACAGGTAATACTGAAAACTGGTAATGATTTAGTCGTTTTGAGATACCTTAAGAAAACTAGTCTAATCGAGATTTATTTGTGTCACAATCTAAGCTTTCTGATGACTACCCAGACATACAAAATAGTCCAAAGATACTGACGCACTCTGGGTACTACATACATGTTGATCAGAGACTATCTTCATCAATGTAGACATGGGCGTTGTCGTTGATATTCCACATTGATATGCATCGTTGTTTCCAAAATGGCATCCGATGTGAACAACGATGTGGTGTCAACAACGATGTCGGGGTTGCAAGCACTTATTCGCCATCCGATGCCGCCGTGCCAGTGTGGTTTGGACGTTCGCTGTCGCTGGCGATGCCGATGTGGGGATTTGGTAGATCCCTTGGATTGGGGATCGATATTACTCGGCAAAGCTCGATGTCGCATCTGATGTTCCCGTATTCGCCATCCGTTGGCAACAACGGGCACAGACATCGTTGATCATCAACGATGTTAGTAAAAACGACCAACTCTGCTTCAATACCATGGAAGCTTTAGAAATTGAAACAAGAGGAACGCAATAAGTGGATATTACTGGAAGGAGCTGCCAGAACTTTGCTTTTAGGAGTTTAGTTAGAAAATAGTACATTTGAATCCCGTGACTATGATTTCTGTAATGCAATCATTACAGAAATTGATCAGAAATTTTAGGAAATAAAAACGAAAAAATGCAATAATCAGCTTGTCGGTAGGTCTGAGTACATCAAACATCGTTTGACTTCGTGTGGAATAAAAATCAAGAGGAACGCAAGAGTGAGAGAGAGGAGTGGAAAAATGTAGGTATTTCCCAAAAGTGCAGCCAGGCAAGTAAGAGCTAAGTAGAAATATAGTTTTAGAAGATAAATTATTTTGCCGCTTTTGGCGTACTACTCGCTTTTAAAATTTTATCGTAGTATAGACGATATACAAATTATTAAAATTAACAGTCATAGTTATCCACACAGGTACTTCTGAAAATAGAAACTAATGTAACAGGCTTAGAATCGAAAGCTGATGGATTTGCTTGACCTTTTCTGAATGAGCACGCTTTCTATGCAAATGCATCCTTAGAAGCCTTATGATGTAGGAATTAGTTTGAATATTGAGTCAAGGTAAATTGATAAGTTTTACAGAACTTTTAATGGGCATTGTATCAGTTATGAGGTAGTACAGTTCTTAAGCCGCGTTGACACAATCAGAATCTGTTCGGACCGAGTGGACCGGATACATACTCGGATCGTATACAACTAGTATTGTGGCAACCCCTTATGGGGGCGCTCGGACCACGGCGTCCGATCTCAGTAGACTCGGACCGGGTACTACTTTTCTGAGCTAGCTCGTATACGAGTAGGAAAATAAAATGGCATCTAGTACCAAACAAGCAAACAAGCGTACAAACAAGCGTCTCATGAAATTTTCAATGAATCAGAATCAGAATCAATATCTTTATTTCTTTAGGCTTACAAAATAAGCACTTAGACAAGTCAAATTGTATACTATAAACATAGTTATTATTATCAAATAAGAAATAAGGTGTTATTGATATTCTCTTCACTTCAATTTTTTGTCCACTAGTGGAAGAAGTGAAAAAGAATCCACTAGCACATTATAATATCACTTATGTGTCTAATACATGTTTATTTTGCCTATCTAAATATAAATTTAATGCAATTTAGATACATGTCAATATTTCTTTAAAGCAAAACAGTACATTGAATTTCTTGCATACTACTGACAGTGCGGAACGGAGCGACACCTGGCCAAGCATTAACATCATTGATGTAATCATCTATGGAGTAAAAGGCCTTCCTGATAAGATTTTGTTTAATGTACTGTTTAAATTTACGAATAGGGAGTTCAGTTGCTTCAGATGGAAGCTTATTATAGAAGCGCACGCAATTGCCCATAAATGATTTCCCTACCTTTCGTAATCTATATGCTGGGATGTGTAATTTGTTCTTGTTTCTTGTATTTCTATTGTGAACATCACACTTTTTCAAAAAGCTATCTCTATTTTTGTGCGTATACATAAGATTTTCATAGATGTACTGCGATATTACTATCAAAATATTTATTTCTTTAAATAATTCTCTCAAAGAGTCGCGTGGCTTTAATTTGTAAATTGCGCGTACCGCTCTTTTCTGGAGAACAAAGATAGTCTGGATGTCAGCTGCCTGTCCCCAAAGCCAAATACCATAAGACATAATACTATGGAAGTAACTGAAATAAACTAACCTAGCTGTATCTTCATCGGTAATATATCTAATTGTTCGAACTGCATAGGCCGCTGAACTAAATCTGCCTGCGAGAGCATCAATTTGGGGTTTCCATTCAAGAGTGGAATCAATATGTAACCCTAAGAAAACAGTAGAGTCTACAAAGTCAACAATCTCATTCTTTAGCATTATCTTCGTTGGAAATTCTCTTACATTAGGTTAAAGTTGACCAAGAAGAATATGATTCAAGAGAACTATATTAATATCAACAGATATCCTAGTACACTGGGGCATTTCCGTTAGAATCACTAAACCATTGATTGATACTATTGCACCAGATCTAGCTTTTATATTTAATGAATCTATTGATTGTGGCGTTTTTCCTGATCTGATGAAACATAGTAAAATAATACCACTGTTTAAATCGAGTAGTAGGTCTGACCCCACTAACTTTAGACCGATATCAGTACTGCCTACATTCAGCAAAGTTTTTCAAAAACTTATATTACATCAATTGCTTAGGCATTTCAATGGCAATGACCTGCTACATTGTAAGCAATTCGGGGTTACTCGCGGCAGGTCAACTACTGATGCCAGTGTAGAGTTGGTATCGCATATTTTCGATGCTTGGGAGAAGTCGCAAGATGCTTTTGGCGTTTTTTGTGACTTGTCAAAAGCATTTGATTGTGTACACCATGGAACATTAATCAGGAAAAATTACATCACTATGGAATAAAGGACAACTCTTTGGATCTTCTTACTTCTTACTTGAGTGACAGGATACAAAGAGTTGACGTAAATGGGAAACGGTCTTCGGGATCTGTAGTTACAATGGGTGTACCGCAGGGATCAATCCTCGGTGCTTTCCTATTTTTGGTTTATATTAACGACCTGCCTCGTCTCGTTAAAAATAATCACGAGATTGTATTGTTTGCTGATGATACTTCTTTAATTTTTAAGATGATTAGACAAAACACAAATTTTGACGAGGTAAACAATGCAATATCAAAAGTAGTCCACTGGTTTGGTGTTAATAATCTTTTGCTTAACGAAACTAAAACTAAATGTCTTAGATTTATTCTACCAAATGTAAAACAAGTTAAGGCTGATGTAAACTTAAAAGGAGAAACGTTAGAAATTGTAGACACTACCGTATTCTTAGGAATAACCTTAGATAGTAAACTTCAATGGGGCCCCACACGTAGATAAGCTATCGAAGAGACTTAGTTCTGCAGCGTATGCAGTAAAAAAAAATCGTCATCTTACAGACGTTGATACTTCCAGACTGGTCTATTTCAGCTACTTCCATAGTATTATGTCGTATGGTATATTGCTGTGGGGGAACGCTGCAGATATTAACACCGATTTGGAAATAAAGTGATATTTTGATTTTGGTCGCTTCGGTATGTAGACTAAAGTAAAGAAGCGACGAAGAAACCTTTAGCCTGTTAGGTGTTATTTTTGAGTTGGAGCAAAATCCGTCCCAAGCTTTTTTTATCTCCTAGATAGTCTGATATTTTGTAATAAGCCTTTTTACAAAGGATATGTTTGACAATTTGTTTGAATTTATTGTTAGATGTTTGCAACTCGCTATGAGTATTGTTGTAGAAGCGTATACATTGCCCTTTAAAAGATACATTAATCTTGCCTAGTTTTGGGCAAAGCGAGTTTATTCTTATTTCTAGTTTTTACATTATGTATGTAGCAATATTTTTTTTCGTAATTTTTATTTTATGTTATGTTTAGTTCATTATTTTTTTTTACTTAATTTTAGCATGATAGTCTCACAATTATAGGTAAAGGATATTTTTGATAATAAACATTGAAACAAGTCACAAATGTACGCCTGACTCATGATGAAATAATTTGGAAATAGTAATTAAGATGAGCACGTGTTTTATGTTTATACAATACAAAACAAAAATTCTTTATAAAAAAAAATTCATTTATTTCGGACAACGATAAACATTAAGTAATTTAGGTCCATATCATATTAGTAACATATGTATGTATTTTGCTTATTCTATGTTAGGCTTAACAAGTTATAAGTTATCTATGTAAATAATAATAATTTCAAATTTTTATTGTCCACCAGATAAATAATATTACAGAGAGATGTTGCATAGGACAAGTACAATGGGCGGCCTTATCGCTTAGAAGCGATCTCTTACAGGCAACCTTTGGATGCAAAGAATTGTGAATTTAAGAAAGGTGTACCAAAGATGATTTAAGATAAATATTAACATAACCTTATAAATACCTAATAATAATAATAGATAAATAAATATAATCAATTGAAATATAAACCTACTAAAATATATTCAAAATACTAAAATAAAATACCTACATAAATAAATAAATACCTAGTCTATGTAAAGTACCAATATTCACTTGTCCGAAAGGAAAAACCCGTTAAATACTGGCAAGGATAGTAGGTACTTTTCTTGTCGACTCTGGTAGTGCATTCCACAACCTTATGGCCAGAGGGCCTACTCGGAAAAGGAAAATCGAAGTTTCTTATTCGTTTGTAGTAGTTGTAGGCCTGCTGGATGGAAAAGGATTTGTCGCAGAAAGTTAGTTTCTCTAGTGTGTGTTTCTATAGTTACTATAATTCTGAAACTATTTTTTAACATGTTGATTTTTTGTTTACAATGTTTAGTTAAAATATTATATAATAGTTGATTACAAAACATAGTATAATTTTATTCAAAATTATCCTCATATTATTTTAGTGGGGACGAACGCTACAAAAACTTCCCGTTGATCCCCACTGGGGACGACGCGTGGGACGAGCGGGAATAACCCAAACCGTCACCGTCTTTTGTATTTTTGGAGTAGATCGAGATGATTTTGGATTTTATATGACAACAGATTAAAATGCACTATGGGACGAATGCGGAATGAAATCGCCACTGAATTTTATTTGCCGTGATCGGACTACTTTGGGCCGAAGCCAGTGGGACGAAGATGGAATAACTCACTAATTTTGTAGTCGGTTGTTTGCTTATCTGCAATTGCAATGCGAAATGGAGTGTGGGAAGACCTCTCGACTCGATGAACCGACGATATTGTAGCGTTCGCAGGGAGACGTTGGATGGAGGCGGCTCAGGACCGCTATTCGTGGCGTCGTTTGTGGAGGCCTATGTTCAGCAGTGGACATATACAGGCTGATAATGATAAAGCAATTTAGATAGGTTGCGATTGCATCTGTTCAGAATGCGACCCAGGGTCTGTACCACAGAAATCTCAATGTACCTTTTTATTTAGATTTCTGTGGTCTGTACCAAACCAACTCAAAAGAAACAAAATTTATAAAAGTTTTTCTAAATATCAGAATCAATAACTTTATTTCTTATACCAAAATAAGTACCTACTTAGACAAGTAAAATTGTATACTACAAACATATGTAGTTATTATTATCAAATAAGAAATAAGGTGTTATTGATATTCTCTTCAAACAAATTTTTTGTCCACTAGTGGAAGAAGTAAAAAAGAAACCACTAGCACATTTATATATCTCTTTTGTGTAATATAATACCTATACATCAAATTTTCTCGACAAAGTTGCTAACTGTCCGATTAAAAACAAAAAACACGACCATTACGATGTATATAAAATAACAACCAACTTTTCACATCCCAGGTTTAAATAGCTCCAGTACAAAGCTCCAGCCACTTAAAACCTCCTTTTCCAAGTTGGGTAACCCTAAATCCAGAATCCTTTCTTATTTGTCACGTCGTAACTCACAGTACAATAGCTAATCCTAACAAAAGCTAACTTAGCCAAACACACGCGCACTCCGAACAAATAATGTAGAAGCGCCTTAACTTGAGCAGAGTGCAAAAGTTGCTGAGAAAGAGATAAAAGTGATTCTACTGTTTAAAATGGTCTTGTAGTAGTTTAAATTGTACTTTTTTGAACTTAATACAATAAGTAGGGTTCCGTACCTGAAAAGGAAAAACGGAACCTTATAGGATCACTTTGTTGTCCGTCTGTCCGTCCATCCGTATGTCCGTCCGTCTGTCCGTCCTTGTCAAACCTCTATTTTCAGAAACGCGTACAGCTATCGACTTAAAATTAACATCAAATATCCAAGTCAGTAACTTCTTGGAGCCGTGAGAGTGAAGAGTTAACTTTCAAATGTATAATATTAAGAACGGAACGGATAGCCTTATTCCCCATACAAACGTACTTTCCGCTTCATTTGGAAACTATGTCCCCGATCTTATTGAAATTTTCCATACGTAATCGGATGAAAAATAGCTATGTTTGCAGCGGTTTAGTTTTTGAAAAAAGATAATGATATTTAAATGAGAGCGAAACTAATTTTGACCACCAAATCGAGTCATCTTCAAGCGATTTTTTATGCATGATAGGCACCTTTATTCGAATATCTGTCGCGCTGCAAACATTCTAAATATATTCAATATTATAAATAATAAAATATTTTAACGAAAATATTTTTGAAATCAATCGTTTACTCATAATTAATCGGAAAGTACGATAAAATATCAAAAAATGGTGCCGACACCGAGTACACACAGCCACATGACAGCTTCGTATTAGATGGTTAGACGCGCTGTGTCAATCATAGCGCGCTCCATTTCATTCTACGTGAAACAACAACAAATCAGTATGGGAAAATCCTTTTTTGTTTAGGAGAGGTTCGTAGCCTTATTTATTAGGGACGTTGTTGTAATTAATAATTATAAAAAATAACAAACAAAATCACAACCGATCTCATTTTGATCATCTGTTTAGAAGCCATGATATAAGCTTTTATTTAAGCTTTTATATCACCTCATTTTTAGTCCGAGGTTAAAAATTATGAAAGCCTATCTACGTAAGTAAACTCTTTGTCCTAATCCCGTAGAAGTATAAATCACAAGTTTTGACAGCTCTGGTTTAAGATCCTCGTACAAGTCTCAACTAGCTCCTCGGGGGACATCGTGATGAATTGCCGAGGTTTTCTGCGATTTAATGGTTTGCTGGTAATGTTTTCTACTACTTTATTTATCCTTTTCATTTGTTGTAGGTACAGTCGTCAACTGAAGGTGTTGAACATAAGCCTTCGGCCGCGTATGATACCAGAGTTTGGTAACCAGTATCATACGAAGAAAAAATGATCGTCATAGGATACCGGTGTCCAATGAAGACGATTTTTGGAAGCAAATTATTGATATCCTTTTTAACCGACTTCAAAAGGAGGAGGTTCTCAATTCGCCTGTATTTTTTTTTTGTATGTATGTCCAATTATGGACCGATTTTGAAAATTCTTATAAGTACTATTGTATAGAAAATGATCTCGAGGTGGTCCCAAAAGGTTTTCAAATAATTATCTGAGCGCCTGGTCGAAGCGTGAACCGAGAGCTGGTGAGTATCTGGCGCAGTGCATTAGCATTGCCAGACAGCGGGGCAATGCAGCCAGCCAGCGTCTTGGAGACGCTTCCGATGGCATTGATATGGACCAGTTGAGCTATATGTAGATTGTTTGCAACAGTCTGCAGTTAGCTCAATTGTTTCAATTGTAAATACTAGTTTAATTTGTTTATATTATTTGATTGTTATTTTCTTTGTCAATAAAGATTGTAAGATCTCGTTGTAGCTCCCAAGAATATACCTATCATGTACATTAAAAGGAAACATGTATGTATGTAAAAATAAAAAATAATGCTGGACCCACAACAACATCTAGCCCCAAGCTAAGCACAACTTGTGTTACGGGTACTAGATTACTGATATACATAATACAATACATTACATAGATAGATATTTTTTATTAGGTATACTCACATAGAAACCCAGAACTCTCGGAAATATTTGCAGATCGTACAAACGTTTGTCCTCAGGCGGGAATCGAATCCGCATCCTCCTGCGTCGCTGGCGGGTGAAGCCCGCCGCTCCGGTCGACTTGTCCTCCATATTTCCATGTTCTCTTCATTAAGCCAAGACAATGTCACAAAAATTCCTTGCAAATTGCCAGCGCACCTTCTCCAGATTACATACAATAAAATAAAGCCGGCAGCCCACTGAGCGATGTAACGCGCCGCGTGAAATATTCACGTGCTGTATTAGGCTGCCCTTATTACCGGGCGTAATGAGAAGGACAGGGAGATGCGTGGAGCGGACTTGTTACTAAAATAAAACAGAAATGTCAGAGCACGTTCAGTGAAGGATAACAAAGATATTTTTTATTGCTTCATCTTTAATTGAAAGTATTTACTGAAAGGAATGTCCCATAATATTTAGTCGTCTTCTAAAGGTACATTAAATAATTTATTTAATGGACCACCTATTTAGGTGATGTGCTTTTGTTTTGAGTTTTTTTTGCAATCATATACGTAAATTAGGTACCTCGCACGTGTAGGTATCCACGTGTAATAATAACCTACCTTAATCGCATTATTCATTTTTAAATAATATAATAATAAATGTTTTATCTTTGAAGAGTGTAACATGCCCCTGTGTATAGCGTTTGTGGACTATGAGAAAGCCTTCGATTCGGTCGAGACTTGGGCTGTATTACAGTCCCTCCAGAGGTGCCAAGTTGACTATCGATACATCGAAGTGCTGAAGTGCTTGTACGAAAACGCCACTATGTCAGTCCGATTACAGGACCAGAACTCAAAACCTATTCCACTACAGCGAGGAGTGAGACAGAGAGACCTCATCTCTCCGAAACTGTTCACCGCTACGCTGGAGGATGTGTTCAAGGTTCTGGATTGGAAAGGGCTAGGCATCAACATCAACGGCGAGTACATCACTCACCTTCGCTTTGCAGACGACATCGTAGTCATGGCTGAGACCATGGAGGGCCTTAGTACAATGCTCGGTGACCTCGGTAGAGCCTCCGAAAGAGTTGGTCTTAGAATGAACATGGACAAGACGAAAATTATGTCAAATGTCCATGTAGTACCAACTCCCGTATTATTCGGAGGCAACACCCTCGAAGTTGTCGACCATTATGTCTACCTAGGACAAACCATCCAACTAGAAAAGTCCAACTTCGAGAAGGAGGTCAACCGCCGAATCCAGCTCGGATGGGCAGCGTTCGGGAAGCTACGTGGTGTCTTTTCGTCCCACTTACCGCAGTGTCTCAAGACGAAAGTCTTCGACCAGTGTGTATTGCCAGTGATGACATATGGCACTGAAACATGGTCCTTCACTATGGGCCTCGTCAGAAAGCTCAAGGTCGCACAGAGAGCAATGGAGAGGGCTGTGCTCGGAGTCTCTCTGCGAGATCGAATCAGAAATGAGGAGATCCGCAGAAGAACCAAGGTAACCGACATAGCTCTCAGAGTTGCGAAACTCAAGTGGCAGTGGGCAGGGCACATAGCTCGTAGGACCGACGGCCGCTGGGGCCGCAAGGCTCTAAAGTGGCGACCACGTACCGGAAAGCGCGGTGTAGGTAGATCCCCCACACGATGGACCGACGACCTAGTGAAGGTCGCGGGAAATCGCTGGATGCAGGCAGCGCAAAATCGGTCATTGTGGAGATCCTTAGGGGAGGCCTATGTCCAGCAGTGGACGTCGATCGGCTGATATGATGATGATGATGACGATGATGAAATGTTTTATATTTATATACGTAAAATGAGTTTTTGAATTATTATTTTTTAAATGATCAATATCTAGAAAAGATCTTATGACGTATGTAAAGGGAGGTATTATGACATCATCAAAATTTGAAAGTCAAAATTAAGACATCAAAATCCAAATTTTCATTTTCCTGTGACTTATTCCTTCACTCGTCATTTCCGCTCCACAGTTTCCCGTGTCCAACGCATTGCAGGCGAATTTCAGCCAGAAGGCAATACCGTAGAAGCCTTCATAACGGACGTTATAACGAGAATAAACATAACGCAATTACTGACTCCGTTCTGACAATTTGTGTAACGCGGGTACGAGTTGTTAATGATAAGTTAGGTATAATAATAATTTACTATAATGAAGGTACTAGCTCCTGCCCTCGGTTACGCACGATTTCCAGTATGTTAACGTCAGTACCGGATTGTAGAATCAGCCCATTTGTAGAATGGCTAGGCGGATTAAAATACGGCTCATTTCAGATGTGAGAGTTTGGATGTATGGATGGATGTTTGTTAACTCTTCGCGCTTAAATTATCGAACGGATCGGGGTGAAATTTTGCATTCTGGTAATTTTGTAGGCCAGGAATAAAACAGAGGGTACTTTTTATCCCATAAATCATTGAATAAAATTCCCAAAAACCCATTGAATAAAAATTCAGAATAAATCCATAGAACAACGCGTTCGAAAACGCGGGCAGAACCTAGTATTATAATTACGAAAATATTAATGTTTTGATGTTTGTTACCTCTGCAAGTGCAATACTAATGAACGGGTTGGGCTGAAATTTTGCATATAAATAGTTCTAGGCCTGGATAAAAAGATACGCATAGGCATACTTTTTATCCCAAACATCAGTTCCCATGGGATAGAAATCACCTTAAAACTATAAGTGAAATCTATTAAGCTTAAGTTATACTACTATTTTCTACTCATTACAGTTTAAGAAGCTGTTTGTTTTACAAATGAAACGTTTCCATACAAACAAAGCGTGCGAAACCGCGGGAAAAAGCTAGTCTGGAATCCTAGTAATATTATAAATGTCAATGTTTGTAAGGATGGATGTATGGATATTTGTTCCTCTTTGACACAAAAACTATTGAACTGATTGAGCTGAGGTATGTGTATAGTTTGGGACCTGGAATAACATATAGGCTATTTTTTATCCCGATAAAACGCGGGCGAAGGCGCAGGCAGCAGCTAGTATTGCATAAAAGCCGCGGTCAGAAGTAAGTATAAAATATAAACTTTCCGCAAAAATCAACAGCTTGAAAGGAGAAATGTAAATAAATTTTCGATATTTTCTGCGAGCCAGTGTGTTTTTGTTTAGCGACCGCGTACGATACAGATTTATAGGGTTGTCAACTTTACATACGAGTATTCTATTATTTTAAATTAATCTAGTTTCTAAGAAATTTAATAAGATCCCAAAAAAATTCCGACTTCGACGGGACTCGAACCCGCAACCCTCCCTCAGTACGGGATGCGCTACCAATTGCGCCACGAGGTCATGTGACGTAGAAGTCGAAAAACTTGCTAAATTTCTTAAAAATTATCCATAGTGTGAGGCTTACGCACTATAACAGCAAAACCCTTAATCTACTTTCCTTTCAGTTTTTAGTTTTTAATGTGTGTGCCAGAGCGGGTCTAAATACTGTGAGACGGATGATGTAAGACAAAACAACCAAAAGGAAAAATAAAGAAATTTTCAGACCTTGTAAAAAAAGCTTTATTGAAAAACGTGTTTCTATTATTTGGTAATTAATATGGCTACGGCAATTTTTTTTCTAAATTTTTGCCAAGCTGTAGATACATTATATTGGTTGTTGTAGCTAATAAGTAGATAATAAGTTTATTTTATATGTTATGTTAGACTAAGGTATATATTATTATATGGGCCGTAGTTTTTAAGTATTTAACATCCCGACTCCCTGGTTGCCTGTAATAAATGATTTATTATTATTTCTCTTCATTTATTTTAAATCTCGCTAAAAATACATTCTTTACTATAGAAAATACAATACGTAACATATAAAACTAATCTACAGTAAAAAATATATCAAAACGGTGGATCACCGGCCGCGAAGCTAGGCTCAAGCGGCCGGTGACTAGGGCTGTGACTAGGAGTCCAGGCCGCCTTTTGAATCTGACCCTTGATCCAACTTCCTAGCGAGAGTCTCTTAAGATGTTGATCGAGGCTCTTCGCTATTACGACATTAACTGAAACGACTATCGGAACGATGGTCGCTGAATCAACATCCCACATGCTGACAACCTCGTTAGCCAAGTCAAGATATTTACTGAGTTTATCTTTCTCAGCTTTAACGAGGTTAGCATCATGTGGTATGGTGACATCAGCGAGCACCGCCCTCCGTTCTAACCGATCTATCAGTACAATATCAGGCTTATTCGCGAGAATAGTCCTGTCTGTAATGATAGGTCGGTCCCAATAGAGCGTGGCACGGCCGTTTTCGAGAACTGGCGCCGGTGTGTCTTATAATACGGAACTTCAGGACCGGTAAGGCCGTATCGGAGAGCAAGTTGCTGGTGTATAATTTTGGCTACTTGATTGTGTCTGTGCAAGTACTGAAAGTTAGCAAGGTGCGAACAACCCGAAAGTATATGACGGAGGGTCTCCCCAGGAAGATGACACGCTCGACAGATATCGATCGTGCCATCTTTCATAATATACTTCCGGTAGTTGTTCGTCTTTACCACCTCATCCATAATTGCACAGACAAAACCTTCGGTTTCCCCAAAGGGGTCACCGAAGCGTAGCCAATTTACTGAACTCGGGAGATCTACATCAGGTCCGGTGAGAACCTTGTAGAATCTCCCGTGTAGCTCTTTGCTCTCCCATATAGCCTTCCTATCCTGAATGCTCATCACCGTAGGTTTGCGCCAGTTCTCGTTAGCTAAGGAGAGAGGGGTAAGGTTCTTATCAACTGCAACCACATCGCGATGCATCTGGTATTCGGCTTGAAGGAAGTAATTTCTGAGATTGCATACCTCACTGCTGTGTAGGGTCTTGGCGTTTAAAAAGCTTCGACCACCACATTTCCGCGGGATATACAACCTCATAACCGAAGATCGGGGATGTCGCATGCGATGAGTGGTTAAAAGTTGACGAACCTTACAGTCCAAGGCGTCTAGTTCAGTCTGAGTCCATTTTAGTATGCCAAAAGTATAAGTGAGCAGTGACATAACCCAGCCGTTGAAAGCGCGCACCTTGTTGCCACCTGACAAAAGGCTATTTAGCACTTTTGTAAGGCGACAAAAGAAACGTTCCTTCACCGACTGCTTCATGTCCCTGTCCACTATACCCAACGCTTCTGGCATACCAAGGTACTTGTAAGTTTCACTTTCTGAGAGAGATTTGAGGGAAATTATCTCCGAAAGTTGTAAATTACTAGAATTTACAACTTTCCCCCGATGTATTTGTATGACCGCACACTTATCAACGCCGAACTCCATGTTAATAGCACTACTGAATATCTATGTGATATTCAGGAGGGCCATTAACTGTGTTTTATTCGGCGCAAATAGTTTGAGATCATCCATATACATCAAGTGAGAAATAACCTCACCATCTCTTCGAAGGCGATAGCCTATCTCTGAATCTTTCAGTAGAGTACTGAGTGGATTCAGAGCTAGGCAGAACCACAAGGGACTCAGGCTGTCGCCCTGGAATATACCCCTCTCTATCCTTATCAGATCATTGGTGGCAGATGGATCCATTCGGCTGCCTGGATGACGAAGGACAGTGGTCCACTGCCTCATACATGATCCCAAGAATGATCTTAGAGTATTATCTATTTTATAAATCTCTAAGACCCTCTCAAGCCAAGTATGAGGCACCGAATCATAAGCCTTCTTATAGTCAATCCATGCAGCCGACAAGTTCCCTCTGCCACGTTTGACCTGTTGACTAATGGCCATGTCAATGAGGAGGAGCTCCTTAGTACCACGGGACCCAACCCTACATCCATTCTGAGCAGGTGCCAAAATATTGTTTGTAACAATATGTGTGTTAATTCTTGTAGTCAGAATGGATATAAGCAGCTTGTAGATGGTAGGTAAGCATGTTATAGGTCTATAATTTTTTGGATCCGCAGTACTACCAGACTTATGGAGCAGGAAAGTTACACCCGTCGTCATAAAACGTGGGAGTGACCTGATCTCAATTGCTTCTTGGAATTGTGCGGCCAGAACCGAATGTGAGCATCGAAACCATTTCAGCCAAAAGTTATGCAATCCATCCGGGCCAGGACTTTTCCAATTTTGGGCCGAGCGGATTGCATTACTTACATCTAACGAAGAGATAGTAATAGCGTCCATGGTTTCGATGTTTTCACATTCAGCTCTTACCACATTCATCCAGTCCGCCTCCGTGTGTTCGACCGGTGTGGACCAGATGCCTCGCCAAAATATATTTCCAGTTTCGGCATCCGGTACCTGACCGTCGGACACACGTAGATCGGGTTTATCCCATTCGCGGTAAACTTTCCTTTGGTCACTTTGAAAAATGCGATTCTGCCAAAATCTGTCAACTCGCTTCTTATATCGTTTTATGCGACTTGCCCACGCATAGACTTTTTGCTTTAGGTAGTCTATGCGCTCTGTGGCACAGGCTAAATACTCCCGAGGTTGAACTTCAGTTCCGTCAAAAGCCTGTGTCACAAAACGCGTAACACGAGGTCTATGGTTGCCCTCCCTAAAGCAAATTAGCTTAGCTATGAGGGTCCTGAACCTACTAATACGCCTCTCTATTCTCTGTTGCCAAGTGGGGGTACTGCAGGCCCGGCGTGGGGCACGGTTATCGTCCGGGAACTTTACCCGTGCAACTCGGCAAGCCGCAATAGCCCCACAATAGAGAATAGAGTGCGTATCAGTAAGATCACTACTAGTCTGCAGATATGGGACTAGTAGTGGATTCAAGGCCCCCACTATAGCCAAAGCACGTCTATGAGTGGGGAAGCGAGGAAGACGTGGCTTTACAGTCGAATTTCTATAATTTAGAATCGCATCTTCCAAAGCCCTCCTCAATTGCTCATTATTCTGGGTACTGACCTCAATGCTCTTATGACTAACCTCTTCCACAGCGTAATCAGGCTGGGAAATCACTGGTGTTGATATGATGTGTTGCGGTGGCAACGCCACAGCCTGATTACACGGCGGATGGTCCACCACTTGAGCACTGAGCACTTCACGTAGGAGTTGATCAAGCACAGTGTCATTCAACAATTTTGAGCGCTGGATGACCCGTACCTGATCAGATAGTCGCTGCTCGTTAACCGCGACTGTTGGTTCAAGGGCCTGAAACAAAGGCAGCATCTTAGACCGGTACTCGGTCAGGTTAGCACCTCCCTCAGTAGCCCTATAGAACGCGCGCATGACATTTTCATTCATCTTCTGTGTCCACTTCATGCGCTGCGCTCTTCCGTCAGCGGCGGGGACCGGTCGCTGGGCAGTGCGCCCTGCAGGTCCCAAGCCAGCTGACAGTGGGGGTCGGCCTCGCCGCACAGGTGTTCGCGGCGGTCGAGGCGACGGCGGCAGCTCGTCTTCGCTGCTCAACACATCACTCGTCTCAGGCGGCGTTTGGAATTCCTCTTCATCCGAGGACGAGGATATGCAGCTAGCCGAGGCGGGCTGCGGTGGTGATATTTGGAGCGCTTGTTGTGCCGCCCTTGCACGTGCTCTGGTGATCATCTTTTGCTTTATTAACATGACTATGTTTACTAAAAATATAAATAAAATAAAAAATCTCTCAAAGACACGTCTGTCACGGGCGGTGTCATATTTTTTTTTTATTTTTTTTAATTATTATTCTGTTTCTCATTTCCATGATCACGGGCCATATAGTGACCAAGCCAACATTTTGAGAAACCCGTCCAGCATTCGGCAAGCCACCGTCTGCCGCTTGTAACAGTATTGAGAGTATGTTTATGGCAGGCGTCCATAGTTTCCCCCATAGCCCAATTACCCAGTCCATCCATTCATCACAATAACATGATTTTTTTATTACTTTAATTTTCCTTTGCAATAGTCTCCATACCTGGGGGATATCATCTTCGGGTGTATCATATTGTGCATTGTGCAACCAAGGATGATATCCGCTAAGTGTAGCTCTCGCCTTTACATTTATTCTCATAAAGGACCTCTGTGCTGTTGGCTTCGGCCCCACGCATTCTTCCCAAGGGACCGGGTCACTTTAAGGCCCGTGATTATGGAAATGAATCACAGTAGTGGCAACCCTAATGGCCATGTGTTGACGCGACAAAACGTTTGACAGCGCGACAGGCGAGTTTTGTTAAAAAGCCCGAATATTCCTCCATTTGCCTCTGTTTTGCGCTTTCTGAATATACGTCGTCCACATTTACGCCAGTTGAATGTACGCTGTCATTTTAGAATTGTTTTCTTTTAACGTCTTATAGTCTTGAGTTGGAAACTTTATTTTATTTTTACGCTACTTTTATGGTTGCTAGTGGAATAGCGTTATAAAAATTTGGTGTTTGCACCATATTTTAGTTAATAGTTTTATTTTAATGTACCATTTGAAATAGGTCAAATAGTTAACCTGATTTATGATGCTTTTTCGTACGAGGCTTGAAAAAGTTTCGTGTTTATTTTCTACCATAACTGAAACGCTCGTCGTATACAGGGTTACCTGGAGGCCAGTCGAAATATTCAAGATAGCTAGTAACGTTGTACCTCCGCAGGTAACGTTCGTTTGTAACAATCTGTATATAGGATTTTGCGCTGCCCTTCACTAGGTCGTCGATCCATCGCGTGGGGGACCTACCCACACTGCATCTTCCTGTACGTGGTTGCCACTCTAGAGCATTGCAGCCCCAGCGGTCGTCGGTCCTACGAGCTATGTGCTCTGCCCACTGCCACTAAAGTTTCGCAACTCTGAGAGTATGTCGGTTACCTTGGTTCTTCTGCGGATCTGCTCAGCTCGCTGGATGCGGGCAGCGCAAGATCGGTCATTGTGCAGATCCTTTCGGGACGCCCATGTATGTAGGAAACAATCATGAATGTCTTGATCCCACCATCTTTTTTTTACTTCAGAATAAGCTGGCGAACGGCGCACCCTTATCTGTGTATATTCCTTCCACTCCTACAAAGCGGGTTTCTTCTACCTGTATCATTAGTACCGCTAACGTTTGGAACGCGCTGCCTGCTCCTGTTTTTCCAGCGAACTTGAAACTGCGTCTCTTCAATTTATTATATTTAAGACTTATCAGAATCAGAATCAGAATCAATAACTTTATTTCTTTAGGCTTACAAAATAAGCACTTAGACAAGTCAAATTGTATACTATAAACATAGTTATTATTATCAAATAAGAAATAAGGTGTTATTGATATTCTCTTCACTTCAATTTTTTGTTCAATTTTGTGTTTGTTTATAGTCCGGCTACACGCTCAAACATTTGTGCATGCATGATTGCACAAACAAGTTTGCGCAAGCAAGATGAGCTCGGCCACACGCTCCATCTTGCAGCACAAATGTTCGGTTTCGGGTTATTTGACATAATTAATACCATGCTATGCCATACTTTATGCAATAAAAAAATCATTTCATTTCATTTCACGACAAGACAAGAGTGAACAGTTGTCTTCTAGACATTTCTAGTAATCCTACTAATTACAAATGTCAAAGTTTGTGAAAATGGATGGATGGATGTGTGGATGTTTGTACCTCTTTCACACCAAAACTACTGAACTGGTTGGGCTGTTGGGACCTGGAATAACATATAGGCAATTTTTTATCCCGATAAAACGCGGGACAAGGCGCGGGCAGCAGCTAATTTGTAATACATATATAATATATGTAATTGGCCACATCGTCACTTTTCATTAGGTTACAAGTATATTGTGTTCAAATGACAGACAATTAACGCCTATTCAAAAATTAAAAAAAAATGTTTTTATAAAATTTACCGGTATAGCAATAAACCTATTCAATTTAAATAAATATCGCAGCATTGTCACAATAGAGATAATAATTTATAGCACTTTTGTACTCGACGTTCTATCCAATTATTTTAGTTCCGGTTACAGCTCGTTAGCATATCGCTTGGTTACTCATAATTTCGTTAGAAAATATAATAAATAAATAATACTGTTTTTTTTTATTTATTTATTTTATTCATCATAATCATAATTCATCCTCATATCAGCCCATACACGTCCACTGCTGTACGTGTATGGGCTTAATATTAATTATTTATTTTATTACATAGATATTTTTTATTATATATAGAAAATACCCGGATTACCTGGAACAAATATTTGCAGATCGTACAAACATTAGTCATTTGCAGGAATCGAACCCGGAACCTCCTGTGTTGCAAACGGACCGCCCTGGTCGCACCCGTCGCGCCGCATCACTCCTCAATAGACTCTATAACCTTATACTTCAGTCTACTATCTGCTAAAATAGGTACTTATTTTCAACGGTGGCCAAAGGGCCATCTGCAACGAAGAAGGATGCGGGTTCGATTCCCACCTCAGGACAAATACTTGTACTATCTGCAGATATTTGTTTCGGGTGCTCAGCCATGATGACCTCTCTGCTTCGTGTTTAGAAATGTACTAAGCTACTTTCCGAGCAGTTGAAGTAGAAAGGTTTTTGATTTCTGTGTCTAATCTTTATTTATATGTACTTACATATATAAAAATCTCGTGTTTTTTTATCTTTTATTATTTTTATACAGGTTTTTGATAATATGTCACTCTTATGAATTAAGTCTTAAATTACTAAACAGATTCTTATCTTATTTTAGGAGCTGCACGATAAATTTCTATCAGCGCCCTGTCATCCAGGGACATTGGTTCTAAAAGGATGCTTTTTAATCGGTTTGGCCGATTTTTATGAAATTTGTTGTTTATGTTCGGTCTGAGAATAGGTTATTAACTATTTTGTTTACACCCTAAGTGATGATGAGTGTGGCCCAACCCAAAAATATTGTTTTTATTTATTGGACCAAATTCTTTATTTTGATTGTTTAACGATTTTACTTTAAAATATACAATATGAATGTCTTGATCCCACCACATAGATAAACCTTAATTTTCACCTTTCTAACACCAACTCAATTTTTTTAGTAGCGATATAATTTAGTAATAATCTTCAACCCTCAGTGGTCACTAGAAATAATTTATATGGCAAAACAACTTTTGCCAGGTCAGCTAGTATAATTTATTAAATATTAATTGAGAAAGAAAAATTAAAATTTTATTAAATGAAAACTCAAGCTAAACTGCAATTGTTCTAGCTGTTCCATTCCCACTGTGTAAAATATCAAGTACTGTCGAGCACATTTCAATCGGCATTGCAATCGATATCGCGTCGCTTCACCAGCGGTATTCCGATACAAAAGTTTTATTCAAATTTTACGAGCTTTAGATTGTGTGCGCGACTGTATATTGTTTTGTAATACTTCGGCTTTTGTAGTTTGATATTTTGTTATTATTGCTGTTGTGGAGACCGTTGTGGCGCGGCGGGCTAAGGTTCGCCTGCGACGCAGGAGGTTGCAGGGTTCCGATTCCCGCCTTGGGACCAATTTTTGTACGATCTGCGATTATTTTCTC
The DNA here is from genome assembly GCA_947859395.1 of Eupithecia insigniata. NCBI lineage: Eukaryota > Metazoa > Arthropoda > Insecta > Lepidoptera > Geometridae > Eupithecia > Eupithecia insigniata. Next base: position 1,075,509 of record OX402019.1, read on the forward strand.
GGATGTTCTGGGTATTTTCTATGTATAATAAAAAATATATCTATGTAATATTGTTAAATGTAGTATTGTATAATGTAGTATTGTATAATGTACATCAGTCGTCTAGTACCCATAACACAAGCTCTCCTTAGTCTTGGGCTAGATGATGCTGTGTGCATTGTCCAACGTTACTTACTAGCTGACCCACTCGCGAGTTCATTCGCGTGGACTTTAGGGTATAAAAGCTTCTCGAGATCAGCTGAAACCCTATTGAAAGACCCACATTTCATCCTTGATTAGGCTTTTTTTATTCCTGAAGAACTTTTTTTTATATTCATAAATTTCAGATCAATAGCGTTATACATTTAAAAGTTACAGCCGTTTATATTCGGATCCAAACTACAAATGTCAAACTTTGAAAACCCGTTTAACGCCATTTTGTGGAATATTTTGAAAAATCCTGAAACATTTATTCAATAATTTTGTATTCTTAGTATTCTCTGTAAGTTTCAAGCAAATTGGGTCACTGGTTAAGAAATAACAAATAAAATCTCAATAACTTCAACCCCCATTTTAGGCGTTTTTTTTAAATTCCTTAAACACGTTATTTAATTTATAATTTTTTTGATATACTCGTACAATTTCAGGTTAACACTCTACACTAAAAAGTTGCATCCGTTTAAATTCGAAGCCAAACTACGAATCTCAATCTTTAATAACACGTTTAACACCATTTTGTGGAAAAATCGTGAATCACGTGTTCAATAGTTTTATATTTTTAGTATTCTCTATTAGTTTCCCACTTTGGGCCACTGATTAAAGAGTTTTTGGCCACCAAACTAGATTTTAAACTATACAAAATAAAACAACAGAGGCATTTAAAAAACCCTTTTCTAAGTTTCCCCCTTTTTTAATTCTTTCACTATAGTGAAAGAATTTTCACTATAGAATAGAATAGAATAGAAATAACATTTATTTCGACACAGGTACAGATGAGAATAAAATAAACAATCGGTAAACAAAAAACATTGTAACATGGAAGTAAGGCTGACACAAAAGGGTGGTAGTGAAAAATAAGGTTTTTCTGCCTCCATGACCCTGCGCCGAAATAGGGGTTGGCTCAGCGTGTGCTGAACATTTTATGCTCAGCGCTGTTTTTCAGCCAAAGACCTTAATACTAATTGACGTTACGGACGGCAATTTGGTGACACAAAATATATACATATGTTATACTATAAGAAAAATAAAAAAATAAATAGATATTCGGGTCAAAGCTACTGACAATATATGAGAGGTAAATAGGTAATATAGATAATAAGATAATAGATGCAAAAACGGTTCTAAATTAATCGTTATTATGACTGTGATGCGCACCTCAGGTACATTTACATACAAATAAAGTAGGTACTTAGTCTAGAATTATTTACGCACTTTTGATGCCCAAAGAAGGTAGGAATGTTAAATATTCTATATAATCGAGATATTGATCCTTACATTGCCGAGTTTCCTCTGTTCTTCAATTAAAAATGATTTTAGCTTTTTCTTAAAATTTAATATATATTTGAGGTTTCTTATCGGTGGTGGTATATTATTCCAACACTTGGTGGCTGCGTATCGGAAGCTACCACGGAAAGCTGCACATCTATGCTGCGGTGTTGCCAACTGCTGGGAACATTGCCTACGATTGCGCTTGATCGCGATCCAGGCTAGCTTCTCGTACAGATACTTTGGCTTGTGCTGGTTTATAACGTCAAATAGGAGACAGGCCAGGTGATGTTTCCGTCTACTTTTCATTTTAAGAATGAAGTGCTCATTGAGGTGAGGTGTTAAGTGGCTACGCGGAGGGACCCTAAAACAGAACCTAGCACAAGCGTTTTGCACTCGTTGAACCAGTAACTGTGTGCACGCTAGTAACCTTGGACCATATACTGTGTCAGCGTGATTTAGCTTTGAAAGAACAAGTTATTCCACTAACTGTATTCGCAGGTCTTCACTAAGGTATGGTCGTATTTTATACAGTATTTTTAGTCTGTAAAAGCAGTTCTGAACGCAGCTGGCAACATGTTTCTCAAAGCGCAATTCCGAGTCCATACATAAACCTAGATTTCGAGCTTCTTCTACCTGTTCAATGGGCTCGTCCACTATAGTGTATCATTTTCTATACTATAGTATAAAAAATGATCCCGAAGGGGTCCCATAACATTTTTATCCCCAGGGGATTAGTATGTATCCCGCACAACTTAAAATAAGTGTGAAAGTAAGGGAATTTGAAGTCGGTTTATCTTTATTTAAAACACGCCATATTATTCTTCTACAATCTGCACTCTGTTTCTCTCTGTAGTTGCTATGGTAGTAAATCATAAGAATCTCCTGCAAAAATATGGACACAAGAAGGTCGTATCCCCAATCCTTCAACTAAGAAGCATCCTAACCTCGAAGTCAATTTATTTCTGAGATCACCATTAAACTGAAACGCAAATAACTGAAGAACGATATAATATGCTACCAGTAGTTTCAGTCCTCCCATCTTTTGAGTTGTCTACCTCTTTTCCGTTTGCCGTCGCGTGGGTACGATCTTGTCCATTTGTCTTTGCTTTCTCTTGACATGTGACCTGTCACTGTCACAGATAAAGAAAGTAGGAGGTTCCACGTGGTCTCGAACGGCACGCAGCAGAGAACAATGGAAGGGGCTTATGTGTCACAGGACACGCTAAAAATATAAATAAATTTATTATTCAAAGTGTAAATCTGCTATTGTAAATTTTTAGCAATAAAAAGCTTAAATAAATAAATAAAGTAGTCTCAGTACCGTGTTTACCGTGGTCATCATATCAGCCCATACACATCCACTGCTGGATATAGGCCTCCCCCATACGACGCTACAAATAGCGGTCCTGAGTCGCCTCCATCCGACTCCCTGCGACCGCTACCATGTCGTCGGTCCATCGAGTGGATGGACATGGATGGTTTCCCATGTAGGGGGGGTTTTGGCATAATCACCACGCTTGGCAGGCGGATTTGTGATCACAGTGTTGGTGCTGAAAAATACTCATAAGGAAGCTGCTGCCCTTCCTCTGGTAGATTCCCTTAGTTGGCTCTTACGATATCCACGGGCTGAGTTGGAGGGGTCGATATTCGTGCGCCGCGACCCCACGGCCTCGGCCACGGTCAGGTTTACCGTGGTCTATGATATAAGAAAACAATATACTCTCTTCCGAGAAATGATGGTCACGTGGGTGACTCAAGGCTACGTCATCGACGCCATCGGCGAATGAGTAGACGATTCTGGTTTTTTGGGGTTACCAGTAGAGTAAAATCGTAACTCCCCGAACGCTTACATAAATAAATCTGATAAAACTATGTGATTTTGTATTTACATTTACCCATTATTTATTGTGATAACTCAAAACAGCGTTAGTTAAACACAAGTTAACACATTAACTTGTGTTTAACTAACGCTGTTTTGAGTGATCTAACAAACATCCTTAACGATTGTCATTTTTTACTGATTTTTCAATTGACCCTTATCACATTTGTTTTCCAACTTCTTGTTTCCACTTTATTTCAACATTTAGTAGAAATAAAGTGGCAACTGGACAGTGACGTCCTTGAGTCACCTTGAGTCACTCCCGGAAGAGCAGACCTTGTTTTCTTGGATCATGGCCGTGGTCATGGCGTAAAAAATTACGCCTCTCTCTGTAAATGTCGTAAGAGTCGAATAAGGGAATCTACCAGAGGAAGAGCAGCAGCTTCCTACTGTGAATTTTTAGCACCTCCACTGCGATCACCAATCCGCCTGCCAAGTGCGGTTATTTTATCAAACCTCCATTTCTCGAAACTTCTAACTTGTTCTGAAGCACGAGTTTATTTGCTATGCTTTTTTTCGTTTTTGTGTTTTGCTATCTCTTGCCAAGTGCTATAGAAACGGGTGAACATTTTGGAAATACCTAAATCTCAAAATCATAAACATATATTTTTTAATTTTCGAAATAAAAAAGCATTTTATATTGAGTAAATAATTTTGGCCTCAAGACTTCTAGGCATATCGGCGTTGTCTCGCCGGCAGCGCGGCAAATTATACAATATTGACTAAAATATGTCAAAAATTAAGTGAACCTTCTGTTGCCAAAGGTATTGGATCCGAAATGGCTGTGTTTTTGTGTGTGACGTCATGATTGATGTTCTGGGGAGATAGGCGGGAAAATGAAAGTTTTTTTCGCTTTTGACATTTCATTTTTCCTGTAGGAATGTGTCTTCTTTTTGCGGTTATATTTTTTTGAAGAGAACTTTATTCTATTAAGTATTAATGGTTTCCGTCATAAGCTCGAACATGAATTAAAATTATATATATTCATATATAATTATTAAGTTTTACCCACTCCGCCTTGAATCCGCCTGAGCGTTGAATCAACGAACCGTTGTTTAAACACTTTTCACTTGAAGTTTACGAGTTAACCAAAGCAGTTAAACGACAACTGGTTTTTCAACCGTTTAGAGAAAACCGTATCGTTTCGTATGATTATATTCTCTAGCCTGTCGGTATAGTTTAACATTGCGAAAAATCACAGACTTGGGAACAAGCAAATATTTTATGATAATCACAATCAATCGTTTATTTGCAAGAATACAAAATTAATATACAGTATGTCAGATCTTAAAACTACTTTGGTGATTGTATTCAGCCTGCACGCAGCCGTGCTAATATTATGCAAGTCTTATTATTAGAAGTAAGTATTAGTCATTTATACAAAATTCAAATTTCTAAATATATGTCGTTCTACCTTATTTTTGTGTTCCTCTAAATTTGTCCATTAGTGTATATCAGACATCTTTAGTACCCATAACACAAGCTCTGCTTAACTTGAGAATAGATGATGCTGTGTGGATTGTTCAGCATTATTTATTTATTTATTATTGTTTATTAAGTTTTGTAGGATAAATACAAATCCTTCGAGCATAATTTTTTATCGGACCATCTAAGAATCATTTTCTTCAAAACCCACAAACCACAATTGATGAAGAAATCGGCGAACATATAGTATAAAAAAACATACTTACTTAATATGTACATCCGAAAATAGAACCTCCTCCTTTTATTTAAGTCGGTTAAAAAGGTTCAATCCAAAGCTGGTACCCCTTCAAAGCTGTGGTTTAATCTTATCAGAGAATCGAAAGTTGCCAAACTCGCCGGAAGCCACGTTGACTAACTTTTTTAATTTGCGGAAGTGGACATAATCGCGGACCCGACATCATCAATCTAAACCACAGAATAATGTACAACTTTATCTTGAAATTTCACTTTACTAATCAAAATTAAAAAAATTTAATTACGATTATTACGCCACTTACTTACTATTTGGCGAAATTTAGTGGGTTATTCTAAGAAACGAGATATTTGTTTACATTACAATAACAAAACAGTTTTTTGCTTCTTTCATTTTCGTAAGAACAAACATACATATCTACGAAAATTGCGATCGGGTTTTAGAGTTTATTTCGATCTTTCCGCCAATTATGGACGGCCCAATTTAAAAATTCTTTCACTATTGTATTGTTGTGTGGTAGGTATAGACAGTGATCCCGAGGTGGTCCGATAAAATTTGTATCCCCAGGGGGTTAGTATTTATCTCGGAAAACTTAAAAACATTGTCGAAGTCGATTAGTAGGTTTTTGAAAACAATCAAATCATCACAATGACTGATTATATGATGAATGACAAATTAATAGTTGCCATGGCAACGGCTGTAAACAAGAAATCTCTATGGCAACGGGTGTGTGTGAACCTTCACTGATCACATCAAACTAAATTAGAGTCAATTTAAACTAGATGTCGCCACTTGAAATTTTTTATCGCGCTATCGAAACTACGAGTACTTCCATATCCATTTTCATTATTCAGGATTTTGAAGTCGATTAGTCGTTTTTTAAAACACGCCAAATTATTATTTTTCAGAACTTCAATTAATATTGATTTTGGAATGTTTTTGAGTCAATTACAAGCTCGGTATATCCGGACGAGATTGAATAGGTCTGGAGGTCTACTTTGAAAAACACACGAAGTTAACAGATGACATCATCGCACGAAACGAACAATTATAACCACCAAGTTGCTTCGGGTGCGTCACACTAGATTATTCCGCTAATCCCCCGAAGCCGTCCCCCACGTGGGGGATTTGTGGATTTTTTTTCCGCTTATCCCCCAAATGAAATCGAGCCATCGCGAGGGGGATTTCCGGAAAACAGATTCTGGAAATCCCCCTGATAGCTCGAGCAAAAAGTAAATTAGTCCGTAACAATAACAACCTTTACCACATCGGGTTGAGCGGGTTATTAGGGTCTCGTTTAACTCTACAGATGACACTGACACCTTCCGTTTCGGACTTATAGGAAATTAATGTCACAATTATTTTTATAATAAGGTCATAAAAAGAACGGATCGGCCGTCCTTCGTTTTGTGCAATTCGACGTAATCCGACAACTTCGTCCGTTTTTCGAAAATCGATCTTCTTGACCTTCGTGATACTCGGTCGACCACATTGTCACTTACCAGCAGTATGCTGAGTGTGAACTGCCATACTGTTTACTACAAAGTTTGCGTAACTTTATTTTCTATGGAATTCCTGAACAGCGCTCCAAGCGGGAAGTTTTAAAAATAGAAATTCCATAGAAAATAAAGTTACGCAAACTTTGTAGTAAGCAGTATGGCAGTTTACACTCAGCATACGTAAGATTGTGGTCAAAGCTCTATCATTAAATCGATGACGTGAAGTGACGTAGAGCAGGGTGATCATGGCCTGGCTACTCTAGAAATCTTGGACTTTATCTTAGTTCGTGTAAGTAGTGTGTGAGAGAGAAGTGTGTGTAGTACATACATGCCATGGGTAGATAACCTATGGCACTACTAGCTGTCCCGCCAAACGTTGTTTTGCCTTCAACCCTTATCACTTAGGGGTATGAAAAATAGCCGATTCTCAGACCTACTGAATACGCATATAAAATTTGGTAAAAATCGGTAAAGCCGTTTCGGAGGAGTACGTTAAGTAACATTGTGACATGGAAGTTTTATATATTAGAAGATAAAGTAGGAAGTACGCGATAAATACCTACCCGAAAAATATAATCTTGAACAAAATCCCATTCTGTAAGCGGGTTAGTGTAAAAAATATTTACAACCTCCTTTTGTTGGTGAAAAGTAGGTCTAACTTTATTCCTCAAAGTTTTGAAGTGAAACAACCCCGTGACTAAATAGCAAAGTAAGTAGAGATACTTTATGATAATCTTTCGGGTATTTATGTTTAGCGATGGTTTTTACCGGCCTAAATGGTTATGGATGGAAGGAATTAGGAGAGATTTGTAAAGAAAAATTGATAAAAAAGTTTGTTGAAATTTATTTTAGAGACAGAAGAGGTTTTGCCCATTTTTGTTTTTGTGATAGTCTAGGTTTGATGAATTATGCCCTAAGTTTGGAATTGTTTAATTTTTTTGTCTCAGAATCGCTTTATTTGTCACTACATAGTATAAAACAAAGTCGCTTCCCGCTGTCTGTCTGTCTGTCCCTATATATCTTAGATCTTTAAAACTACGCAACGGATTTTGATGCGTTTTTTTTAATAGATAGAGTGATTCAAGAGGATTTATATTAATAATTTCAACGTGCGAAGCCGGGGCGGGTTGCTAGTGTAATATACATAATTTCAAGAAGAAACTTCAATAAAAGATGTACCATAACAATGTGTCCGCAAACGTTTCTGAGACATTCACAGATAAAAATAAATATTGGTGTAAATCTTGAATAACAAAGAAAATGACAATCAAATAATAGAAACAAATTATAACTAGTATTTACAATTGAAACGATCGAGCTAACTGCAGACTGTTGCAACAATCTACAGATCTCCTATCTGCTAGGGGGCTATCCGGGAACGAGATATACGGGAACTTCTCTATAGATTGTGGGCCATTACGAGAATACTTTTCTTTTTGTAAATAAACTACTAATTTACGTTTTTCGAATTTTTCCCGTAACTTGTGCTATAAAACCTTGCCAAATTATATGATTCTAGGTCAAATGGAACTAATCTATAGGTTAATGGCCATAGCGAGAATAAAACTAATTTTTTTTAATGAACAAACTACAAATTTGCTAGTTCCGGATTTTTCCTTTACTTGTGCTATCAGACTATAAAAAGAACTCTCCTAATCGGTCCATAATTGACGAAGAAATACAGTCGAACATAGAAATCCCTCTTTTATTTTTCGTCGGTTAAAAATGTATAAGGCATGCAACATTAAGCGTGTTTAATTTAAAATTAAATTTACATTAGCCTTTGATGATAAAGATGTCTATTTTTTACTTCTTCCATTTCATCAAAAACAATAGGGATCTCTTGATGAGCGACAAGGACAGACGAAATGTGAAATGGAGGTGGTATTTTAGATAATTTTTATGAGAATACACGTCCCCAAAACCATGGTATAAGAATACAAGGTATGGTCTTCCGAGACACGATGGTCACGTGGTAGCACTTGCTTACGTCATCATCGTCATCGGCGAGTGAGAAGACGAATCTGTTTTCTGGTGTTATCAGTAGCGTAAAATCGTAACTCCCCGAACTCCTTATATTACCTGTATGAATTTGATAAAACCATGTGGTTTTGTATTTACCAATTATTTATCACATTGACTTGTGTTTATCTAACGCTGTTTTGACTGTACTAACAAACATAATTGACGATTGTAATTTTTTTGAATTGATCCATATCACATTTTTGTTTCCCTACTTCTACATTTTGTTAAAATAAAGTGGCAACAGTGACGTCACCTAGTGTCACTCCCGGAGGAGTAGACCTTGTTTTCTTAGATCGAACACACATTTACTACACAGGCCTCTTCCAAAAAAACTAACCCATGCTGAGACAGAGACCGTTTTGTGACTCTAGCAAATTGATTTCTTTTCTACTAGTATTTTTGTTTCTTTTAAATTGTATCTTAGTTACAAATTTACATTTCTATTTTATTATATGCTAAAAACAAGGGGATATTTTTGTTTGCCACAATCACCACACTTAGCAGATGGATCGCAGTGGAGCTGGTAAAAATACATACATAGAATGAATTTATTGCCCTTGCTCTGGTAGGTTCCCTTAGAATAGAATCGGATATTACTTTATAGCACCATCGAATACATCTTATATCTTTAAACGAGCAATTATAATCTTTTATTGACAAAGAAAATAACAATCAAATAATATAAACAAATTAAACTAGTATTTACAATAGAAAAAATTTAGCTAACTGCAGACTGTTGCAAACAATCTACAGATAGCTCAACTGGTCCATATCAATACCAGTCGGAAGCGTACCCAAGACGCTGGCTGCATTGCCTCGCTGTATGGCAATGCTAATGCGCTGCGCCAGATACTCACCAGCTCTTGGGTCACGCGTCGCTTCGACCAGGCGCTCAGATAATTTTTTGAATACCCAGAGAGCCTCGGTACCCCACGGACCTAGGATCTCGACTCCAAGGGGAGCAAATGCGTAGGCTCTGTCGAGACCTGCATATTTGCGCCTCTTGAGATCCTCGGCCAAATCTGCCGCCGAACCAGCCCTCACGAATGTCCTTGAAAGATGGGATGATGATATGAAAGCAATTCTTGTATATATATAATCTGAATCTCGGAAACGGCTCCAACGACTTTCATGAAATTTTGTATACAGGGGGTTTCGGGGGCGATAAATCGATCTAGCTAGGATTCATTTTTAGAAAATGTCGTTTTATTCGTGTTTTCAATAATCAACCGATAGGGAGATTTCCATAGACAAGATTTCAACGCTACAAAACCTCATCTGTCATATATGACACCTTTTTTTAATTTACTGCATAAACTCGGACATGACGTCACAATGGGGGAGAAAAGTTGGCAGCTAAGATCAAGGAATTTATATACTATACGTTAGTATATAAATTCCTTGGCTAAGATAGATGGACCCATAGACAAGGCCATAGACTCCCTCCAGCCGTTACATAAACTGAAAAATATGACTCTTCCTAACATCTATTGGCGAATAATAATACTATTTTTTTTTTATTGGGAGCAACTAACTGGTCTGACGACACAACAACACTAAAGCTACTCCAGCATAATAACAAAAAATATATACCGAGCAAAGCTCGGTCATCCAGGTACTGAAGTACTTAAACAAGAACATAGTACTACTATATCTAGTGTGGCACAATCGCCGGTCTTATCGCTAACAGCGATCTCTGCGAGGCAGCCTTTGGATGGATAGGGTTGGTAAATATTATTAAAACTAACGTTAGTGTCATAATGACGTATTAAAATAAATAAAAAGTGTATAAACACAAAAATAACAGGAATAATTAACAAAATAACAACAAACATATTGTAGAAAGATTTCATCAAGAGTAGACAGATAATTTCCCTTAGACAGCTCTTACGACATCCACGGGTTGAGTTGGATGGAGGGGTTAATTCTTACGTCGCGACTGTCATAGTTATCATAATTACCGCGTCCATATATCTTACATCCTCATCTCAAACGTTCATTAACTCGGGAACAGTTTAATGAGGCCTCTCTTTTAACCGACTTGGAAAAAGGGGCTATCAACTCGAGATAATTGCGTAGGAGTAGGTATGTAGTCATTGTTGCATAATTATGATATTTGTTAAAGTAAATGAGTTTTGTCAACAAGTTTCTAATAAAAAATATCTGCTTATGAGATTATTATGGACTCTCTGCTAACAGCGCCTTCGTCCGCGTTTTATCGTGATAAAAAATAACCTATATTATGTTATTCCGTCGTGCACAAGAGTGTGCACGAATACAGGTGCACTCTCTATTCCCTCACTCTTATAATCCGATGGGACGGCAGACCGACACTACCGGGGAGATGTCAGGTACAGACCGACGGCTTAGCGTCCAAAAATTACTGTTATCAACGTAAACTAAATTTTTAGTGTATGGAGTCTTTGACCTAAATACTTTAAACCTTATGGAAAGAACCTTCGAAACAAGGCCAAAGTGATTGTTTCCCTAATTTAATTTACCCCATTATAGGGTAAATAGACGACGCTATTCTCATACAAACGTTTGTGACGCTCGGAGCTTATGAGTTTTGGAGGAAATTTCATGAAGATTTTTAGTTTGGTCTATATATCTATATATCTTTACAACATTTTTGAAATATATTGAAATGATAATATTGCAGGGGGCATCTGATACTGATACTGATCAGTGATATGATAACTGATAAGATATGATAGCAAATGTACGTGCCAATAATATCAATACCTAATTGAATTTTATATCTCATAATAATTCATAATTCTTTAATTCATAATTCATTTATTGTTTGTGAATCAGGTAATATTACAGTCAGATAATAAGACTTATTATACTATGTAGATCGCTAGATTCTGCCACTCGGGCGTACAAACATTTCAATATACCTAACATACATAATTTAAGAACATTGCAACATACTATGTATAACAACTAGACAATTTAATTTTATTTAGAAGTATGTCAATATAATATAATTTAAAGCAATACTCTTCTTTATGAAACCTGGTCAAATTATGCAATTTAAATATAATAAAAATGTCTGTAAGTGATGAATATGTCAAAATATTATTATTTACTTAAAACAAAGGTCAAACAAATAATACGGTCCATAAATTTCACAATTTTCAGGTCGAAAATATTTAAATAACAGAATAAAATATATGTTGGGTATGGAAATAATGGTTTGTAGAAAGAAATATAACTTATTTACATAGTCACAATGTTTACAATTATTATTAATGTCGAACAATACGGTCATTTAAGAAATCATTTACAGAATAATAAGATTTTCCAATTAAAAAATCATTAAGTTTTGCACTAAATTGGTTGCTGGACAAATCACGAACAACTTTTGGAATTTTATTATATATTTTTGGTCCCATACTAAATACACTTGAACGTAACAACTTTGTTCTGCACGGCACATTGCGTAATCTGCCCTCAGACCGGCTTCCAACTGCAAATCTTTCAAATAGGTCGGGATTGTTTTTTACAAAAACTGAAACTTCGTAAATGTATAGACACGGAAATGTAAGTATTTTTAGCTCAGTAAAGTGACTTTTGCATGAGTCTCGTCTTCGTAAACCACAAATTGCTCTTAAACAGCGTTTTTGTGCTTTGAATACTCTAAGGTTGTCCGTCGAGTTCCCCCAATACATGGTGCCGTATCTTAAAATTGAAGACACGTTTCCGTGATAAGCAGTGAGCAAGGTGGATAGATTTGATACCTGACTTAATTTAAAAAGAGCATAAGAAAATTGTTTTAGTCTTTTACAGATAATGTCGATATGATATTTCCAATTTAATTTATTGTCGATATGAAGTCCTAAAAACTTAGTAGAGTCTACCTCAGTCACTTTGGTGCCAAAGTAGTCAATACTAACGTCAAGATCTGCATGACTTCTTTGTTTAAAATTCATTAAGTAAGTTTTTGTCAAATTTATCTTTAAATTGTTAGATGATAGCCAATTAATAATAGATGTCAAGGTAGATTTAATGTCCAATTCAAAATTATGTGTCTTATCATTAATAAATAATACAGTACTATCATCCGCAAATAATGTTAAAGGATGCATAGTCACTTCAGGCAGGTCATTAATATAGATTAAAAATAGGAGTGGACCTAAAACACTTCCCTGGGGAACCCCATGTGTCACCACTCTGGGGCATGATTCGTAAATGGTGTCTGTGTGTGATTCTAGACATATTCTATTAATTTGGGTCACCTGACTTCTGTTACTAAGGTATGATTTTATGAGATCATTTGCTGTACCTCTGATACCGTAGCCATCTAGCTTACGCAATAGTCTAACATGATTAACATGGTCGAAAGCTTTGGTCATGTCCATGTATAGCGCTATTACATTTTTGTTATTATCCCTATTAGTCATAACATTATTAAGAAAGTCAAAAATAGCTTTATTTATAGACCGACCTCGTCTAAATCAGTCTCATTGGAGTAATGATATCCTTATTTTAGTTGTATTTACGTTTTATGCATATGTTACTCGATCATTATTATTTTTTGGATGCTGTCTTCTTCTTCTATTTTCTCTCTGTATGTACGCTCCTCAAGATTCCCGCATCGCAGTAAGTTTCACTACAAGAATAAGAAATCTTTATCTTTATGCTGCAAGCATTAGATACTAACAAAATTTAAATTTGGTAACTTAATTTATAACTAACTAGCGACCCGCCCCGGCATCGCACGGGTATTTAACAAAAGTCACAAGTCATAACTATGTTTATAGTATAAATTAGACTAAGTGCTTATTTTGTAAGCCTAAAGAAATAAAGTTATTGATTCTGATTCTGATTCACGGAGCGTAAGTGTAGTACATTAATGGAGTTTTCGCAAGGATCCCCAATTTCTTTCACCTATAACTAAATTATTATAATTATATTGACACTTGATATGATTTTTATTATGAAATTCTGAGCTAGTTTTAGTGTACTGTTATGTTGGCGATCAATAAAACAAATGTATGGAAAATTTATTTTCATAAAAGATAAGTCTTAGAAAAAATTTGGAATATTTAGGACTTATCATCGTTTTATCAATGTCATGTGTTGCCAGCTTAGAATTTGTATCACCCCAAATTTTCCTGCGGGTACCGGGTGTTGTAAGAAGCGATTAAGGGTTATCCACTGGGAGGTGAGCGCTACCTTCAGAATATTTCTAATCACCAAACTGCGATCCCAAACCCGCATGCCCAGCGTGGAGATTATGGGGATTACTTCCCCAAGAGATAAGGTTCTTATCAGGGGAGGCCTGCGTCCAGCAGTATACCAGTGGACCAATATAGGCTGTAGATGTGACATGTATACTTTGAATTGTTGCGTGGTGTTAGTATAGGAATCACTGATTTCAGATTTCAAGAACTTTATTTTATAGCTGTTTATAGTATTAAAATTAAAAAATACATATTTAGTAACAATTCCGCGTATAACCTTCTCTGATAGTATTCATCAAAGTAAGTTGTCTACTAGTTTCGTCTCTCCACGAGACATCTTCAGGACACCACAATACATGACCTTGACATTGAGATTGATCAGCACAGCAACACGCCAGAGTCCAGCCAGTGATGTTGCCTCTCCGAGCTCTTGCTTGGCGCGAGGTACTTGGCGCCAAGTACTTGGCACTAGGAGCTTGGAGAGGCAACATCACTGGCTGGACTCTGTCGGTGTTGCTCTGCTCATCACTAAGATAAGTCAAATGTTATACTATAAAGAGCTTTATATATGTATAGTAGTTATTATAAGTGTTTGAAGGAAGTCAATAGGTATAACATGAGCTTAAAACTTTTGTATGTAAACAGCTCTGTCCATCCTTATAGAAGGGAAGATAATAACAGTATTATAAAATATAACGAGTGCACGTGTGATGGGAATTTAAAAAGTACGCATCGCCTTTTATTTTGCTGTTACAGGGGAAAATAATGTAATATTATGTGGAGAAAAGATTTAGGTATATCAGATAATAAAATTAGTATACTTACCTACTATACGTACGTTGTTATTATTATTATTAAATTACCTATTAACAATAATCACAAGTAAATACAGATAAAATTGTGATATAAATCTGAAAAAAAAACCTACATACATATATATCTTTTTGATCATAAATTTTAAGGTTCCACAGTCACATTTATTTGTGATATATGCACAATGATAACATGTGAGCTGCTAAAATTCATTCAAATATTAACTGAATTAGCAGCAAGTAGTGTGAAAATTAATAACATTAAATTGAATACTCATCTATCTAGGAATGTGTAGGGTGTTAGGAAAAGCGCAATGAAACGGACGCGTTCTGAAACGGCCACTTTAGATGTCTTAAAATTGTTGAACGAAAATAAATACAATGTGATTTGATTGTTGGTAGCACTAGTGACCATAGACAAATCCACAATAAGATAGCTACCGGTAGCCGTTTGTTTTGTTTACATTCGTTTATTTGCACTCCACATTTATTGGTATGACTGTATGTATGGTCAAGAATAAACATAAATTTAATCATATCAATATGTTACCCATTTTTAATTTGGTTAGTAATATTTCCAAGGTTAGATTCCTAATGAAACGGACACGGTAACGCGTATTGAAACGGATTTCTAATGATTTGTTAGTCCTATTAATAATTAAATTATATTTAGATACCTATGTACATATATTACCTACATATATTGCAGTCAGGCGCCCGTGTTTTTATTATTTTTAAGAGACATGTGTCTAATTATTACTTAACAAGTCCAGAATATCCTTCTTAAATTTGTTAGCACAAAAATATGCTATAATCTGTGTATATTAGGTATTCTAATAACATGGTTAATTGAGACTCAATTTTGATACGGAACCCTTGATATACAAATCTGGCTTACCCTTGACTGGAGCTATTTTAGTATAAAATCTGCATTAATTTCTTCTGAACCCAGTTGTATTTCAACACCTGGTCAAGTGTAAGTAAGTAAACCTAGTTTATGAATTCATGAGAAACTATATATTTATAAGGCGTTGCACGTTTTGACACCAGCAGCGCGCCACAGTCGTTTTTAGGGTTTATATTTTAGAAGGTTAAACAAAAGAATTTTCGAAAATAAGAAAAATCTAAAAGGGCACTGAGACCATAGACTGAGATTTTTTTCACTACAAGAGTGTTACTGTTTTTTTAACCGACTTCGAAAATTGGAGGTATTCTATGTTCAGCTGTATGTATATTTTTTTACCAGAATCGAATAAAGGCTGTTCGATTCGAAGTATATTTTTTAGTGTTTTCGAATCACTTAAATTATTTATAACATTTAAATTGATTTTTTTTTCCTGTCAATTTTTATAATTTGATAATATCAAAGGGAGGGCTAAATTGCTGTTTGATACATATGAATTATGTATTTGAATTACTAGCTGACCCACTCGTGATTTAATTCGCGTGGACTTTAGGGTAAAAAAGCTTCTCGAGATCAGCTGAAACCCTATTGAAGAAGTCTGAAATACCTGCAACCCGTTTTCAATCAAACTAACATTTTTAGCACTGAAATGATCAATAGTTTTATGTTCAATAGTTTTGTATTTGGTGGTTTGTTATCAATGTATTCTCGGTAACATTCAAGCAGATGGAGTGTCACTGGTAAAGAAGAAACTAGTAAAATCTCAATTATATCAATCCCCATTTTATCCTTTATGAGGCATTAGTTAGCAAAATCCTGTTTTTTTTTTATATATACTCATAAAATTTCAGGTCATTAACATTATACACTAAAAAGTAACAGCCGTCTAAATTCGAAGCCAAACTACGAATCTCAAACTTTATTATCCCGTTTAACCACATTTCGTGGAATATTTGAAAAAATCCTGAAATATTTATTCAATAAATTTACATTCTTAGTATTTTCTGTAAGTTTCAAGCAAATCGGGCCACTGGTTAAAGAGTTACAAATAACACCAAAAAAACTTCAACCCCCCTTTTCACCCCCTTAGACGTGGAATTTCCAAAAATCCTTTCTTAGCGGAAATCTTTGTAGAAACTCTACGACTATTCACCAAATTTCGGTTTTCTAGATTCAGTGGTTTGGCCTGGACGTAGTCGTTTAGAAAATCGATTGTTCGTTTATATATTAAGATGAATATGTATTTCTAAGCTAACCAAAAGTTACTTTGATGCCTGCTATAAAATCTTAGTTCATTCGAAATGATGAGCTATTAAAATGTCAGTTAAAGAACCAATGTCACCGACATAGCTCTCAGAATTAGTAGTGGCAGTGGGTAGGTCATATAGCTCGCTGAACTGATAATCATCATCATCATCATATCAGCCCATACACCTCCACTGCTGGACATAGGCCTTCCCCATAAGACGCCACAAATAGCGGTCCTGAGCCGCCTCCATCCATCGACTCCCTGTGACCGCTAGAATGTCGTCGGTCCATCGAGTGGATGATCTCCCATGTAGGGGGGATATGTCATAATCACCACGCTTGGCAGGCGGATTGGTGATCGCAGTGTTTATGTTTAAAAATACACAGTAGGAAGCTGCTGCCCTTCCTCTGGTAGGTTCCCTTAGTCGGCTCTTACGATATCCACGGGTTTAGTTGGAGGGGTTGATATTCGTACGCCGCGGCCCCAAGGCCTAATGGACCTAACTGATAATCAGTGGAGAGAAATGGTTCTTGAGTGGCGGGTGCGATGCAATGCGAAACGGAGTGTTGGAAGACCATCCACTCGATAGACTGACGACATTGTATAAATCGGAGGAAGTAGATGGATGGAGACGGCTCAGGGTAGCTATTTGTGGCATCGTGAGGCCTGTGTCCCGTAATTGACGAGTAAAGGCTGATATGATATATCATCTCAGTAGCGCTGTGCAAATCCATCTTGCTAAGATGGTTTCTGCAGATGATGATGATAATTATTTAGCACCCTTAAAAGAAGAAAGAAAGTAAGAAATACAATTTACTGGCTCACATCAAAAACACATTATTAGAGGAACCTTACAATACATATAAAAATATAATTAATTCTAACAAAGTGCCTCCAGCATATGAACCAAAACGGTGTTGCTCAACAGAAAGTTGAGCAACGCTGGTTTTCTGTCAGAACCTTTGGTGCACGCACGCACCAAAGGCCGACAGACTACACGTAAAAGTTAATCTCATAATGAATTACGTAAACTTACAGCAATGGGGTACGCAGCATCTACCATCGAGGCTCTGACTACGGTTCACACGATCTTAGCTTCGATGCAGAGCGCACTGGCACCCACAGCTTTCTCCTGTCCATCTTCTGTTTCTATTGATACTATACGTAAGTATTATGACTTAAAATGATACTATATTTTTCTAAACATAGTATTCTCAGATTTTTTTTCTTTCTTGATTCTTCTTCTTTTTCTGATTCTTCAGGGGGCACGGTAAAATCTCGTCTCGCCATTCTGACTAAAAACTATGCTATTTTAAACGCAGAATGCTGCACCAAGTATCTGATAAGGGTTCTAGCTGACAGACATTGCAATAAGCTGCAAAGGCACTGGATGTCTAGCCTAATCAACCCTTGTGCGAAAAGAATTTATTAATTCCGAATTTCATTTAATTCAGAATCAGGGGCCACGGTAGTGGTCATAGAGGCTCGTGACGCAATACTTTTGCTGTAAAAAGTAATGTGTTCTCAAGAAGTCTAAATCAGCCATTTTATTTCCTTCGTTTTTGAAATTGGTAAATTACACGAAATTTATCTAAGCTACGAGTACTTACACAGGTATTATGCCAAATTATAGTCGAAGGTAGTACGTATAAATTGACTGTCTTGGCTTTAATTTTTTTACATTTTTTAGGCTTGCGTTTGTCCGCTATCTCACCTGATGGTAAGTGATGATACGGTCGAGGATGTAGCACGCTTGTCTAGAAGAGTCCTGTTCACTCTAACCTTGAAGAACCCACGATTATAGGTATCGGGAAACACAGACGCCGGAAAGGCGTTCCAAACTTTGGCGGTGCGTACGAAGAATTGTTGATTTGAAGCGCTGAGTACGGGTCAAAGGGATATTCACCTTGTATGGATGACGCAGTCGCTCGTCTCTTTCGGGATCTCGGCACTTTTTAAAACAGACATGGCATGTTTTTGCATTTCGGATTCTATTTTAATCCAAAAACCTACCCTGAAAACTCTTCGAGAGTTCCATTCTTCTTCCATTAAGCATTACACACACCGTGCTTGCGGTAACATCGTGTCTCAAACACAGTGCGTAGATACTAAGACCTACAAATGTAGAGAATGATTTTATTACATTTGTATGAAATATGGAGCCTGTGCACTAAAACAGTAGATTCCATTATGGCCTTACTATTCATAGCTCCTATATTTCTATATTAACAATTAAAGTTTAATAAAGTCGAAGGAAATTCTATTTATTGATTTACAAACAAACATACAGTTTGCACCCACTTATATTAATACTTAACATACACCTACTTGGTACTTATTTAATTTTCTACCTTAGGCTCCCTTTGGCATGGGGTCGCTCCAAAAAAGTTTAGAAACTCTGGTTATTCGACAGGACAGATTTGTCCAAATATTAAAATCATTGTGGCTTACCTAAACCAGAGAATATCACCATAAAAATTAGTTTAAAGAAACGCAAGTAACTTATTAAAAAGATTATTTATCGGATATTTATCGCGTACCTTTTGTGGGTACAAAAGGTACCCACAAAGGGTTGAAAAGAAGGAAACAAAAATCACAAACAGTGAAGTATTTTTTCTCATTATCCAGAATCCATTGGTACTTTCGACCATGTGATCGTCGGCGGTGGAGAAGCGGGTTCAGTTCTCGCATACCGACTCGCGGAGACCGGCGCTAGTGTGCTGGTTCTCGAGGAAGGAGGTTGTCCATCTTGGGAGTCTACTGTAAGTTTAAGTCCTTCAAATTATCTACATACATGTTTTAGATACATAGATAAAGCTTTATTCAAAAAAACTTAGTTTGGTAAAAAGGTAAAAGAATTGGCAACCTTATCGATTTCAGCGATTTCTTCCAGGCAACCAATGCTTAAACGAAACGATCAAAGGAAGGCGGTGTAGGTGTTAAATACGAAAATAGAACTAATACTAATATTATAATCCCAGTATCGCTTAAAAAGCTAGAAAAGGTTGCGCAGTCCACCCCGCTTCGCGTCGCTGCCGGCCACATCGTCACTTTCCATCAGGTGAGATGGTAGTCAAACGAAGGTCAATCAAATATTTAAAGAAATATTACATTTGTACGATCCGTCTATCGGCCACAATTCGAACTGAAATCTCTTGGTGATACATGCTTGCCGAGTCATCAGAAGCGTTGTTTGTGTTATTAGATTTGACAGCAGGTCAACCAAGACTAACCTCGTGGGTGTGATCTTAACTTTCAATTTTCTTCCTTTCAGATGAGCGGATATTTCACCACTCTGCCCAACAGCACCTACGACCGCAAAATGCCCATACAGAACGATGGCTATTCCTGCCAGAACCAGAAACTCGACAAGGCAGCAACCGCTGGTGTTATGCTAGGAGGTACCGGTTCCCTCAACCATCTCATCTGCGTCTCTCCTTACCCAGACGACTTCACCAGGTGGGTTGCTGCAACCAACGATAGTTCTTGGGGATACTCTGACATAGCGTCATACTTCGCTAAAGGACAAACCGTCTTAGCTCCTGATGTTATAGCTCAAAACACAACCGTCCATGGAACTTCTGGTCCTACAAAGATCAGCAAGCAATCAAGCCCCTTAGTTAAGAATATAATCGAAGCTCATGGGGCTTTGGGGTTCCCGTACGTAGCTGATGCATACGGAGGAGTGAGTATATCTGAACCACTGTTGTTTATTGCTGATAAAGAAAGGCAGTCTGGGCATATTGCGTATATTAAGAAGCTTGTCGACCAAACCAGCGTGCGTTTTCTTACCAATGCTGTAGTTACAAAAATACTGTTCAAAGGAACCACAGCCACAGGAGTCCAGTTTACTTACAATGATGCAAGTTACAATGTCACAGCTAGGAAAGTGATAATATCAGCGGGTGCTTTGAAGACACCACAGTTATTGATGATTTCTGGAGTCGGCAACAAGACAGCTTTGGAAGAATTGGGCATTAATTCTGTCGTTGACAATCCAGCAGTTGGACAGAATCTTATGGACCATGTAGCAGCAGTAACTGCTATCTCATGGGATAGTGATGAAACGACGCTTCCTGCTGATCCAAGCCAATTCCCTGTTCCTATGGTAACTGCTTATGACAGTATCAAGAAGAATGCTACCCAACCAGGTTTCCAAAATATAGGTCTCTACTTCACTCCTGCACATTCAGGCTTACTTCAACTTCTCACAGAAGGCTTCAAATATATCGACGATGTAGTCGACAAAATTTATGAAGCAAATATAGGCAAAACAATGTTTTTGATGGTTAACAACCTTATGCATCCTGTGTCTACGGGATCTGTTACCATCAACTCAACAGATATAGCCGACCCGCCTATCATTAACCTAGGCTTGTTCAGTAACGATAAAGATTTGGACCTTATGGCGAAGCACTTGACTAAATACGTCGGTCCTCTATTAGAAACAGAACAACTTCAAAAACTGAACGCTACATTGGTAGATCTCGATTTTTGTACTAACTATACAAAGCTGTCTTATAATTATTGGAAGTGCTATGCTCTGGAAATGTCATCAACCATGTGGCACTACAGTGGTACTGCTGCTATGGGATCAGTCATCGATAGTAGTTTGAATGTCATCGGTACGACTAACTTGAAGGTTGTTGATGCTAGCGCTTTCCCGGCAATGACAACTGGTAATATTGGAGCGATAGTCAGAGCGCTCGCTGAAAAAGCTGCCGATATTATCAAGGATGAAGATGGACTGATTCAAGCAAAGTGAGTGAAAGAAATAACTCGTAAATATATTTTTAAAAACGAAAACAACAACTACACAAACAATATATACAAATTACGTCGTAATTACAAGTCAGTTCAAGACAAATTTTAAGTTGAATTTTTGGTAGGTCAATACATATCTTTTTTACCTTCTAAATCAATTATTAGGCTAGTCCCACGTGAACAAAATCGCGGGTAGAAACATCATACTTCCATTTGTTGGCACAAAATGTCATACAATAAAGTAGTTGCAACGGATCAATGACCTCTTGGGAACTTTTTATCTAATCAGATGCAACCACAAACTGATCATATGATTGATCATTTAGATTATTATCTAATCTAAATCTATCTAATCTAAATAGATAGATCATATGATCAGATGGGAATAGATGGGAATGACCCATTCCATCGCACCGCGCAAGCGCAAGAAGAAAACACAAGAATTACTTTGCAATTTGTAAATAAGAAACAAACATCCGTGCAATTTTTAAATAACCACTTAGCCATTCCTTTGTCACGACGTCATGTTTATTAAAATAAAGTTTCAGAACTTTAAATAAAACGCTTATTTAAATTATTCTTCACCTTCCGGTTAGTACTTGAATTGAGTGAAATAAATGATGCATAAAAATAGTTCAACCATTATAAACAAGCTACTGCCAACGCCTTTGCCGTACATCCATATTCGCAAACGTTGACATTTATAATATACTAGCTACTGCCCGCGCCTTCGCCCGCGTTTTATCGGGATAAAAAATTATACCCAAACTATACCCATGCCAAATTTCAGCCTGATCGGTTCAGTAGTTTTTGCGTGAAAGAGTAACAAATAGAGATGAGTCCGGTATTCAATAACTAACTCAGTACCTGTTAGCATAGTCCTAAAATACCTAACGGTATTGTAAAATCCGCATACCGCTAGGGAATAACTGTGCAAAAGACCATCGCGCCTAACCGACCGTGAGCCATAACTACCCAACGCTTCAATACCTATACTTACCTAACTATCATCTACGCATAGGTACTAGCGGACCGTTCACCCGTAAAGTTATGTAGCTGCAACAAGTATTTGGTATTTCTAACCAAATCGGTTAGAAATATATTGGGTAGAAATCAGGACAGGTATTGAGTATTGTAACGTTATTGGGTACCAGTTGGTACTAGCGGTATTGAAACAAAATACCCAACTAATAACCGGTAGCCAAAATATCCAATAACTCCCATCCTTAGTAACAAATATCCATACAAACTTTGACATTTATAATATTAGTAGGAAGTACAGGTCGCGTCACGGTTTTATAGCGCTCGGCGAATGTGGAGGGAGGTTCTGTGCAGGAGTAAAGCGTTGTAAAAATCTAAAAATAGACTTCTGCGCATCAAGGTCAGCTCTATTAAACCATGACGCGACCTGTAGGAAAGCGTATAAAAAGTTTGTGAATATAGATGTATGGATGTTTGTTCCTGTTTCAAGTAAAAACTACTGATTGGGCTGAAATTTGGTATGGGTATAGTTTGGAATCTGAAATAACATATAGGCCATTTTTAATCTCGATAAAATGCGGACGAAGGCGCGGGCATCAGCTAGTTTATAATAAAACTGACCTCAGTTGCACAAGAGGCAGAGATTTACCTGCGACATAAGAGGTTGCGGGTTTGATTCCCGGTTACTTCAACAAGGTTGGTATTTACCCTTCAGGTCGAGGGTTAAAGCCTTGAGAGCTTACCTAGTATTTCTAACTATTCTTAAGGCGGTTCCCAGATCCAAACTAGCGCCGCCACCTATTTTATCGTATTATTACGCTAAACAAAAGAATTTTCAGAAATCCCTTCGCCAGTTTGTGATACCTATACTATGATTTTTTTAATAAAGTAAAGTAAAGTTAAGTAATCGTTTATTGTATGAAATACATGTAGGTACAGGTGTTTTTATAATTGTGTGTGTCAATGTATTCTACCTTTACGGTGTGCAATGTCTGTATACAAATCATAGTATCAAATTTAACGTATTTTAAGCTTACGATGAAAATAAAATAATACAATAACTAAAACAATTCCAAAAAAATAATACATAAAAAATTAAAACAATACATTAAAGAAATAATAAATGCCTCTGTAATAGTTTTATATTCTATAGTTTAGGAAGAGATGCGATGTTGCACATTTTGGCCACCAAACTCGGTTTTCGCATCTTCTCCTAAGCTATACAATATAAAACTATTATAGAGGCATTAAAACTAAGCTTATGACAGGTATCACAAAGGGGCTAAGGTATTTTTGAAAATTCCTTTGTATATCGTATTAATACGATAAAATAGGTGGCGGCTCTGATTGGGTAAGCTGTGTGTGTTGTGCATAAATCAGTGTAAATTCATTTAGAAAAAGATATAAATAGAGATCAAGTTTCGGCTCTAGCTAAATGGATACTATTCAAGCGTACCTCGTCCTGGTAAAATATCAAATTCCCATGGAAGAGTTACGGGAAAAATACGGAAACCAGGGTTTGATTAGACTTGTTTTGTATATTTTTATGTGAAATAAATGATTTGTATTTGTATTTTGTAATTGTTACTAAATATTTTCATATTTATTCCGCTTTCATCTCATAACATAAACTAACAAGAGCACTAAGTAATGTGGTAATTGCCCTAACCAAAATACTATATTTACAGAACAGGCTCAAAATTGCTTATCAAGTACCCTATTAAAGTTGGTACTCGGGCTTACCTGTGTAGTGTAGGTACTTTTTGAATAAGCATTTGTAAAGATTTGAAGAGTATTTACCTGCAAGCTTAATGAATGGGATTGAGATTGCCGTAATTTCTTATGCTGTCTTCGCCGTGCCATGCCGTTGCGAATTCGATCTGTAGGCTCATTTCGAACCTCATTCAGCTGTAAAGTTTTGTATTCAGTAAAACTCGATAACACCTCAGTGTCGAGCGTGGTAATGTTATTAACTAAGTTCCCGAATCACCTCGATACTTGAAACTAGAATTCACCTGTCAAATAAAACGTTACAAAGGAACGATCAAATTTGATTGTTAGTCTATTTTTTATGGTAAACACAATACGAATTATGTCTCATTTAATCGTTTTACAATTTCATTTTTGGCAACCTTTAAGAAACCCTTTCCAAGGCTGGGATTTCTTTCTAAATATTACAAAACTATTTGTGCTCGGGTAGGGTG
Source organism: Eupithecia insigniata (assembly GCA_947859395.1). NCBI lineage: Eukaryota > Metazoa > Arthropoda > Insecta > Lepidoptera > Geometridae > Eupithecia > Eupithecia insigniata. Next base: position 1,100,163 of record OX402019.1, read on the forward strand.
AAACGATCGTTAATTGGGACTGCAATGTTAACGAATGGTTATCACTGTTATCAGTCAATACAGTAAAATGCTTACCTACTTATTACTAGATTGTCAAGCCAACTTTTGTAAAGTTATTGTATTGTTTAGTAAATAATACGCTGATTTGGGCAGGAGCAATTTTATTAATCTTTTGGTTTAGTTTTACAATTTGTTAGCCTTTGCTGCTTTTCTGTGTGTGGCCCGCCATTTTGTCGCGGTCCCTGCCTACGTTCCGTTCTTCCCTAGTCACAATTTGCGTTTCGTTATAAGCGATATTACATTTATAACTTTTATAAATAGGTACTATGATTTCACTCGCAGTAAAGTAGAGGAGACATCAAACAAATAAAATAAAACATAGCCAACACACTTTTCACACTGACAGAACGAATGAGGCAGAGTCAGTGTCTATTCCAACAAACAAATTTTCAAGAGATTATTTTTAATAACTTTACGTAATTAAAATATATTTTCGACCTTTTATTGACATAATATTACAAAATAATTAATTTTCTTTCGTGTTATTGTATTTGTGTAAAACGCCTAAAAAGATAAATAGATTTGTCGATTATAGCTGTGACACGTTATGTTCAATCCCTAGCTCATTGTCAATGGACGAAGCCGCCTCCATCCATCGACTCCCTGCGACCGCTACGATGTCGTCGGTCCATCGAGTGAATGGTCTCCCATGTAGGGGGGGTTATGCTATAATCACCACGCTTGGCAGGCGGATTGGTGATCGCAGTTTTGGTGTTAAAAAATACTCAGAAGGAAGCTGCTGCCCTTCCTCTGGTAGGTTCCCTTAGTCGGCTCTTACGAATCCACGGGTTGAGTTGGAGGGGTCGATATTCGTACGCCACGGCACCACGGCCATGTACACAGGGCATTATATTAGTGCACAGGTGTATGAGCAAACACAGGTGCACTATATATTACTTCACTCTCAAAATCCGATGGAACGACGGACTAGTGAGTGTAAGAGGTCACTCACGAGTACTACTGAATTGACCTGCTTGGCGAAGCGACCCGAGAGCTGGTGAGTATCTGGTTCAGCGCATCAGCATTGCCTTACAGCGCAGGGCAATGCAGCCAGCATCTTGGGGACGTTTCCGAATGGTATTGAAATGGATCATTTAGGCTTTAGGTTAGCGCCAGCATTATAATATCGCGGAATCCAGTTCGGATGGGCAGCGTTCGGGAAGCTACCGTAGTGTGAATTTGAAATTAAGAAGCCATCTTTAAGCTAACCAGTCCAAAAATATGACACTATCCATCACCTTATATTAAACCCTATAAATAAAGCTAGTTCGAGAATCATAACTGCGTTAGCGTAACGTAACATAACGCCAGAACCGTGAGTGGGGTAACGGCTTAATAACGGTGTAAAGGTCTACGAGATTTGCTATGAGCTACGAGCAACGAGCGACGCTACGAGTTGGAGATAGCTAAGTTTGTATGGATCATCCACGTGCGTAAGTACTTTTATAATTTTTTCTGCTATAATATTTGACGACCGATGTGGTGGGAAGGTTCACCTGTGACGAAGAAGGCGGGTTCGATTCCCACCAAATGTGTGTACTATCTGCAAAAAATTGTACCTGGGTGTTCTGTGTATTTTATATACATATCTAAATACATTGTATTATGTACCAGCTATTCTCGAACCGAATGGTCTGTTGCGTGACGATGGTAAGAGGCCCGACGGCATGACTTTAGTCCCTTGGGAGCTGGGCAGGCCTATTGTGTGGGACGCTACATGTGTCGACACACTTGCGCCTTCCCATCTTTCAAGGACATCCGTGAGGGCTGGTTCGGCGGCAGATTTGGCCGAGGATCTCAAGAGGCGCAAATATGCAGGTCTCGACAGAGCCTACGCATTTGCTCCCCTTGGAGTCGAGACCCTAGGTCCGTGGGGTACCGAGGCTCTCCGGGTTTTAAAAAAATTATCTGAGCGCCTGGTCGAAGCGACGCGTGACCCGAGAGCTGGTGAGTATCTGGCGCAGCGCATTAGCGTTGCCATACAGCGGGGCAATGCAGCCAGCGTCTTGGGGACCCTTCCGACTGGTATTGATATGGACCAGTTGAGCTATCTGTAGATTGTTTGCAACAGTCTGCAGTTAGCTCAATTGTTTCAATTGTAAATACTAGTTTAATTTCTTTGTATTATTTGATTAATTTAATGATATCCCAAAAATTTACGACTCCGGCGGGACTTGAACCCGCGACCCGCCTCTGAATATGAGGATGCGCTAACCAACTGCGCCACGGAGGCAAGTACCCGACCTGTCGAAAATCTTTGGGACTTACGGACTATAGCGCCGTTAGCTCCACCTACAGGGGAAACATTGAAGTTATCCAAACCTGCTCAAAGTCTAAAGTTACATTTAGATCGTTTGACGAGAGGTATCGCTGTTGCTAATCTCTAAGGTTTTTTTAGGTTGGTTTGGATAACTTCAATGTTTCCCCTGTAGGTGGAGCTAACGGCGCTATAGTCCGTAAGTCCCAAAGATTTTCGACAGGTCGGGTACTTGCCTCCGTGGCGCAGTTGGTTAGCGCATCCTCATATTCAGAGGAGGGTCGCGGGTTCAAGTCCCGCCGGAGTCGTAAATTTTTGGGATATCATTAAATTCTTTAAGATTACCCAAAGTGCGGGCATAAGCACTATAAAAAAAATATTATTTGATTGTTATTTTCTTTGTTAATTGTATTATGTATATCAGTCATCAAGTACCCATAACATAAGTTCTGCTTAGCTTGGGGCTAGATTGTGCTGTATGGATTGTTTATTTATTTAATATTAAGACCTTAGTGGTGTTTGCCATAATTATAAATGATGCTTAATTTTATTAAAGTGTATTTTAAAGTGCTGAGGTATTTTTTTCCACATCCACACTTTGTAGAAATGAAAGGAAAACTCAAATTCACACAAATGAGTATCTGTCCCCGCTGAAAATTAGTACCCGTAGACAACCAGTTGTCTAGTTTAGTTGTCTGGGCACAACGAACCGATCAAGGCGTGGTTCTGTTTCAAGTGTGTGACACTGATAATTTTGTATTTTAAAGAGTTTTTCAACGTAGTGAGCTTCATTTTTGCTGTAACTTCAATTTATATAAAACTCTTATACCTTAGTTAAAAATATACGTAGATGTTTGAAGTAAAATAACAAAAAAAACTCAAAAACAGACAGATTTGTCATTAATAAAGCCTTCTCCACTTTATCAGACCACACGTTAGAACTATCTACCTACCTCAATGCAGTGGAAAAATCTAATGTTCTTGTAAGAGCCCTTTTATCAAGTAGGTTCTTGTTCAGTGCTTCTTTCAATAAATGTTTTTAAATAGTATTTGTTTAACATTAAATCCAAGTTGTGCAGAACAATCAGGATAACGTCTAACTAGCTGGGCTAGTATGAGTTAGCACAATAACAAAACGGTACAAGTTTTCGTTTAGTACCGCTGACCTGTCAAAGTTGAACTGCCAAAATGTACTAAATCACTCAAAATTATCCGGAAACTACAATCGAGTTCATGTGATACATTAGATCGCCGCCAGACTTTGAAAGTAGTTGCTCTCAAAACGTACACATCTGTCAGCCTTTGAAAAGTAGTTGCCCCAGTATCAAGGAGGGACGATGCAACGCGCTAAATGAATGGAAGGTAACAAAAACTTTTATAGTTTTCGTATACAATGCAAAACTCATAATAAGTTCGCTGTTTCCACAACAACTCTTCTTATGTTGTTTTATTTCTACGAAATGTTCAATATTTCTAAAACTTCGAAGAGAATGCTTTTACAATTCAAAAACAGCTTCATCCTGCCCTGTTCCAATTAGGGTTACACAAAAATAGTTCTTTTGATGGAATTTACCAGCGGGACCAATACTGACGTTCAAAGGAAGGGTACTTTTGTTTTTTTAGGTGTTACAGTGAAAATTTGAATAGCTGGTATCAAACATATGTAAAAAATCTAAAAATGGATTTGATCTGGTCACGAAACTAAGTTTTTTTGGGAAAATCTAAATATCTAGTATAAGTTTGCATAACATCAAAACGCAAAATATTTTTGAGAACAAGTTAGTATATTACCGCTTACTTAACATAAAGTTCATAGAAAACTAGTGTATCGCTGTCATACTACGAAAAGTAGTTTCTCTCAGTATCCGGTAGGGGCACTGCAAGGCGCTGAATGTATGAAACGGAAGCTTTTATAGTTTTCGTAAACAGCACATTCTTACTTCTCATCATACTAAGTCTTTCTAGTCTCTGGTCTATCCTCGTTTAACTCAAAGCAAAGCTGAAAAGAAAGTCTAATTATTTTAACAGTGTCACTCGCCTTCACTACCAATTTGGTTTTGATAGCTGAGGTGTCGTTCGATTTGTTAAATAGTGTCCATGTGGGTGACATAGAATATAATTTTAATATTAATTTATCACATCATCCGGTGGGCTTTTGTCACCGCTAACGTACCAGTTATTCTGGAACCGAAAGGTCTGTTGCGTGACGATGGTAAGAGGCCCGACGGCATGACATTAGTCCCTTGGGAGCTGGGGAGGCCCCTTGTGGGACGCTACATGTGTCGACACACTTGCGTCTTCCCATCTTTCGAGGACATCCGTGGGGGCTGGTTCGGCGACAGATTTGGCCGAGGATCTCTGGAGGCGCAAATATGCAGGTCTTGACAGAGCCTACGCATTTGCTCCCCTTGGAGTCGAGACCCTAGGACCGTGGGGAACCGAGGCTCAACGGGTTTTCAAAAAATTATCTGATCTCCTGGTCGAAGCGACTCGTGAGCTGGTGAGTATCTGGCTCAATGCATTAGCATTGCCATACAGTGGGGCAGTGCAGCCAGCGTCTTGAGGACGCTTCCAACTGGTATTGATATGTTCCAGTTGAGCTACCTGTAGATTGTTTCCCACAGACTGCAGTTAGCTTAATTGCTTCAATTGTAAATACTAGTTTAATTTGTTTATATTATTTGATTGTTATTTTTTTTGTCAATAATGAATTTATCAGTATTAATTGTATCAGTTTCGAGGAGATCATTACAGATTAACCTAGCTACGTTATAGACCCTGGGGCTAAAACTACTGCCGGTATGCAATAGCTTGGTTTAACCGCGACACACAATAGAGGAAGATATTTGTGTGTATTGTTGAAATAACGAGCTATTTCGTATCAGTGTTGAACTGTTTTGAACTGTACTCTGGCTTAACTCTGGGTAAAATGTTTGTCAAGGCCCTCATACTTATCCGAATCACTCTTGTTTTTGTTGATTTTTGACAGAATTTTCTCTTCTTATTATATTCACTTGTTGAATTATTTTACAAACTCTACGCCAAAAGAGAATTTCGGACTTTTCTGTTGTGTGTTGTTTACAAATATTGTACTCTCAGAATGGGTTGAGTACAAGAATGGGTTGAGTTCATTGTGTGATAGGTACCTGAGCGAAACTTAGGCCTGTGTTATGAAACCATGATCTCGATCAGTCATCGACATTTGATTGAGTAACGCTTTTGCTTTAAAAATATCGTTACTCAAGCAATAATCAACGACTGAGCAAGCTTTTATAATACGGGCCTTAGAGTACTGACAAATATATAGATAAATAACAACAATAAATTATTTTTAACAATTAGAGTCGCAGGAACTTTTTGAGATTATTATTATCCTATTAATAACAAACTATACCACCATTACACCACTTCATCACTGGGGTTTTTTTAATAGTCGATAAACCTTCGTTTGACCACAATCTAACCTGATGGAATGTGACGATGTGGCCGACGGTGTATCACGAAGGTCTAGAAGATACCTATTCACTCTTGTCTTGATGAGACCCAGATTGTAACTGACCGGGAAAACAGAAGCAGGCAGCGAGTTCCATTCCTTAGCTGTGCGAATGACGAAGGTGGAAAAAATAGTTTAGTACGAGTGGATGGTATATCCACCAGATAAGGATGGTATTGTGCCGTCCGTCTGCTTGACCTGGAGTGGAAGGGAGATGGTGGGATCAGGTCGTGAAGTTCCTAGGAGCATTCTTCGAAATGTACATATTCCCAAGATTCAAAAGATTCATATCTTTTGAATCTTGGGAATATGTACAGGTTTATCGACTATTAAAAAAACCTCAATAAGTATGACAAAGTGGTGTAATGGTGGTATAGTTTGTTATTAATAGGCTAATAATAATCTCAAAAAGTTCCTGCGACTCTAATTGTTAAAAATAATTTATTGTTGTTATTTATCTATATATTTGTCAGTACTCTAAGGCCCGTATTATAAAAGCCTGCTCAGTCGTTGATTATTGCTTGAGTAACGATATTTTTAAAGCAAAAGCGTTACTCAATCAAATGTCGATGACTGATCGAGATCATGTTTTCATAACACAGGCCTAAATTTCGCTCAGGTACCTATCACACAATGAACTCAACCCATTCTGAGAGTACAATATTTGTAAACAACACACAACAGAAAAGTCCGAAATTCTCTTTGGCGTAGAGTTTGTAAAATAATTCAACAAGTGAATATAATAATTCAAGGATGGTATTGTGCCGTCCGTCTGCTTGACCTGGAGTGGAAGGGAGATGGTGGGATCAGGTCGTGAAGTTCCTAGGAGCATTCTTCGAAATGTACATATTCCCAAGATTCAAAAGATTCATATCTTTTGAATCTTGGGAATATGTACATTGACACAATAAGAAATAGGCTTTATTGTCAAGTGCTCTCAGGAAAGCTTTTAGCTTAGCGTATTGAATAACCGACAAGATAGCAAAGTCTTACGCATCTGGTTTAGGACTATAAAATCAACCAATAAAATATTTGACGGATAAAATGGTTTAACTGACACTATTTTAAGATAAAATAATTCCTCATTGGTTAGTTTAAGGTTTCCTATGAAAGATATAGGTACCTACCTACTGATGAGGATTCGAACTTACTTTTATAACAGGATAATTAGTCTGTTAATAGTCTGTTAATAGTCTGTTAATAGTCTGTTAATAGTCTGTTTATAATCTGTTAATAGTCTGTTAATAACATAGATATGTACATAACGATAGAAAGTACGTTTATAATTGGTGTCCTATTTTTCGGAAAATAAAAACTTTGGTTTGATTGTTTTGTTTTGAAACTTCTTTGTAAGAGTGATTCTTAAAATTAAAAATCTTATTAGATCTTTTTAGTTAGATATATGTAAACGAAGATGGCTTGATTTCTTTAAAACAAAATTGGTGTTAAATACATATGCTTGCATTGCAACAGTCCGCAGTTAGCTCAATTGTTTAAATTGTAAATGCTAACCAGTTTTTACGACAAATCCTTCTCTATCCAGGTAATAAGGTAGTGGAATGCACTGCCTGAATCCATTCGAAAATCAGCATCATTACCGGTTTTCAAAGCTCGTGTCATGGAAATTTTCCTCATAAAAAAAGAGGAAAACTTCCTTTTTTTGCCTGGAAGAGTTCGCTAATAAGCGATAAGGCCGCCCATTATACATGTTTTATGTATGTAATGTATATTTTTAATGTTTTCTTCGTGGTTTGCAATAAATAATTTTGTAATTGTAATTGTACATCCCCCGTACGACGCCACAAATAGCGGTCCTGAGCCGCCTCCATCCAACGACTCCTTGCGACCGCTACGATGTCGTCGGTCCATCGAGAGGATGGTACGGGGGAGGCCTATGTCCAGCAGTGGACGTGTATGGGCTGATGATGATGATGATGATGAAGTGTACTAATTTGTTTCTATTATTTGATTGAAATATAATAAATGATTGAATACCTACATACATGAGCACATGATTTTTCGTTTATTGATGTCTTAATAAACAAAAAATCATATTCCAACAAATAATAATATGCAAAACATTATTGCATATTTTTATCATAATTCCACGCGAACGAAATCACTTGCTTGCGCTAGTCTAGTAGACTCAAACCCTTTAACAGAGCGTTAGAAATCTAAGCATACAATCTCTATTTGCTTAAACCTAGAACCTCAGTAAATACACTTTCCTTATAAAAACAGAATTCTTCTTTCAACCACACACATTCACTTCCTAGACGTGAAAATAAGACATTCAGTTGACTCAAGACTTGCAAAAAGTCGAAAAATTACTTTTAAAAACGTTATACCTGAAGGTGTCTACAAATCAAAGTCTTTAGTTATTATAGATACACGAGTTATATAGATTCAAAAGTAGGTATACCTACTCAACTTGCTTTGGTAAACAACCGTCATCATTTGCACCAGAATTTATACGAACTAAATTGACCAGATAAATTTATCAGTATTTTAAACTTCAGACCGAGAGAGCTAAATAAAAAATGTCTAACCTTACTATCTTAATTTCTCTTATGCTGATAACTATTGTGTACGCAAACATGTCTTGTGATTCTTGTGGAGAAGAATGCGTCTCGTCCTGTGGGTCTCGAAGGTTCAGGGCTTGCTGCTTCAACTATCTGAGGAAGAAGAGAGATAGCACTATAACTGGTATTAGTAAACAGACAGAGATGAAAGATTTAAATGATATGAATACAGAAATTCGAAATTTGAACACAGAAATGGAAAATTTCTATAATCAAAAGACAGGAGCGGGAAATTCAAACAAGGAAATGGAAAACTACAATAATATGATGGAATTTGAAAATTTCAATAATCTCAAGGCAGAAACGGAGTTTTTCAATAATTTGAAGAAGGGAAAAGGTATTTTGAAGCTTCCAGGAGTCTTTTGGATGAAGAAGGATTATCCAGTATTTTATTAGGCTGGATTGAAAAATGATCACTGATGAGACTCACTAGTGATAAAATAGAAATTAATTGGTCAATTTAAGGATTTTAACGGCATTTCCGTTTAACTAATTTACCCGTTAAATATGTATGTATTTTGGATGTAGTCCATTAGTTTAGTTGTTTTTCCATTAGAACCGATTTTTTTTGCAATTATATAGAATGCCCATAGACGGGCGCCCAAATGGGCGCCCGTAAAAAAATCTAAGTAGGTACATGCTGTTAAATTATAGCTACGTGCATAATTAAGAGTAGATTTTTTTATTTGTTTTTGAAAGTAATGTCTTTTTCAGAATATCTATCATTTTAAATTGTCTTTTCTATCAATTGAAGTAAAATGCGTGTTAAATCCTGCAATCTAAACAATAATGTTTCTAGCAATAAAATTGCTTGGAAAAATAAATAAGGTTCAATAATTGTTAACGAAAACGTCGTAAACAGAGATCATTGCCAGATTATATCTGTAATATTGCCATTCGCAAAAAGTATTCGCTACAAACATATAATGTACTTATGAATTTATTGTGAAACTATGTTATTCTCCTGACTTTACACGTGCTTACAAATAAATATGTTGTATTGAATTCTAAAAATTATGTAGGTCTGATTGCATTAAAAAATCTATTATATATCTTTTTTCTTTATTCCATATTGGTATTAAGTAATATGTTTAATTAATATATTAATTAATTAATATATAATACATAATAATATGACTAATTATGTTTTAAAAAATTTATACTTATATTATAAATTTGAAAGTAACTCCTCTATCTGTTACCTTTTCACGCCTAAACGGCTGAACGGATCTAAATGAAATTTTGCAGGGAGGTAGATGATATCCCGGGGGCGGACATAGGATACGTGAAAAGCACGTGCGAAGTCGCGGGCAGCAGCTAGTAAAATATATATTTATGTCGTGTATTGTGGCTAATAAAGGTGTAAGTAAGTACAGAGATAACGGCTGTTAGAGGATAGTGGAAGAACAGAACATGTTGTGACGACCACACCTAGTGTGGGATAAGGGCAGGAAGAAGAAGTCGTGTAGTCATCTAACCCATATGTACGGTTCCTACAATAAATACATAGTAGAAATGCAACTCAGCATTTCCCGACCGTGGGACCGATCGAGGCGCGACATGCGGTCACCCGCGCCGCCAGTCCACATTAATATCGCGGCACATTATCACGTCTTTCCCGTCAATTAGTTTTTCAAAGTATTTTTTACTGCAATAAATCGTGTGCATTTAAACCAAACTCTTTTCTTGATGTCCCCAACATCAATGGTCCGGCTCGAAGGACGCGGGTGACCGCATGTCGCGCCTCGATCGGTCCCACGGTTGGGAAATGCTGAGTTGCATTTCTATGTATTTATTGTATGAACCGTGCACCATAACTACACCTAACAAGCTCTGCTTAGCTTGAGGATAGATAATGCTGTGTGAATTGTCCAGCATTATTTATTTACAATTTTCATATACTGAAACTAGCTGCTGCCCGCGCCTTCGCCCGCTTTTTATCGGGATATAAAATTGCCTATATGTTATTGCAGGTCCCAAACTATACCCATACCAAATTTCAGCTTAATCGGTTTAGTAGTTTTTGCGTGACCGAGTAACAAAGATCCATACGCTCATACATCCATCCATACAAACTTTGACATTTATAATATTAGTAGGATAGGATGTCGCACCAACCGAGCGAGCTGTGCCTCCAACTTTAGTGTGTTAAACTCCATAAGATACTAGAAATAAGTTTTTAACTTTTAACGAGCGAGATAATAAATAAACTTTAACAAAACACACAAACTTCACAACCTCTGCAATAGTAGACCGAGACCGAAGTTTGTTATCTGAAAATTGTCACGTATAAAATTGCTGAAATAAAAAAAAGCCTATTTGTGGCAATAATACGCACTCTCGAGTCAATTCTTTAACGATTCCTGTCGCTTTTGTTTGACGCTATTGCTATCATAGTAAACTCTTGACAAGATACTTAATAGAAGACCTCTTGCAGTAGGCGTATAAACAAGCAATAAGAAAATAAATAATAAATCATAAATAAATAAATAAGCGTCCGTCCCACGTCAAATCTTATGAAAGGCAAATCTATACAGTCTAAAATTCCCTTCGGCCGCATACGAAACCGGAGGTTCGTAACCAGTTGCGATTTAACTGACTGTAACCTTCCATAAGGATAAAAATTTTATGGTAACAAACCTCAAAGAAATTAAATGATATCCGAAAAATTTACAATTTCGGCGGGACTTGAACCCGCGGCCATCCCCTAGGTACGGGACTACTAGTACTACTGGTCCGATTTCAATAAATGAGATGTCGTATGATTCGTCATAATAGCCCGATGGTTAAAGGCTATGTGACGTCAGATAAAAATGGGGGTCTAACGAGATAGCGGGGGTCTAAGTAAGGGTCGAAAATCTCAATGTTAGTAAATATGCTTGTGTGTGGTATCGTTGCAAAGGTCTTTGATTGTACTTTTCGAAACAGTTTTTCAAACTTTTGTGCGGTTAACGATCGTCAAGCTATTAGCAAAAACGTGTAAAAAAAATTGTTACCCTAGGTCTAGGGTATCTACAAGTAGGAACAAAGGCCCCCGACTACCTAAGTATCAAAAAAAAAATGATAAGGACAATAGGTGAACACTTGTTTAAGACTTTTATGTAGTCGGGTGTTAGTTTTTAACTATATTTTTTTTACACCTTCGTTGGTGCGCCAAATTACTATCAGATATGGCCCAGCCCTCTGCCAGACGATCATTATCTAAGGGTCGATCACACTGACGACCCCGATTTAAATGTCACGATATAATTTTATTGGTTCATGACATTGATATTGAACTCTGCATAATTCTAATGAAATTATCATATCTATGAAAATATAAATATTTTTGTTGAATTCTTTTAACACTATACTATATCCAAACTCAAGCTACAATATTTATTAACCAATCGTAAGTAAAACCTTAAAATAACATTCTTGTAATTTTTGACACAATTTGTATTAGGCATGATCCAAGGAAATAAGGTGTGCTCCTCCGGGAGTGGCTCTTGTGACGTCACTGTCCAGTTGCCACTTTACTTCAACAAGATGTAGAAGTTGGGAAACAAAATATAATAAGGGTCAATTGAAAAATCAATAAAAAATTACAATCGTCAATTATGCTTGATAAATCAGTCAAAACAGCGTTAGTTAAACACGAGTCAATGTGATAAATAATTTGGTAAATACAAAACCACATAGTTTTATGAATTTCATACAAGAGTTCGGGAGTTACGATTTTACGCTACTGGTATCACCAGGAAACAGATTCGTTTTCTTAGTCGCCGATGGCGATGATGACGTCACAAGAGCCACCCACGTGACCATCGTGGCTCGGAAAAGCGTACCTTGTTTTCTTATACCATGATATAAGGTACATTTCTAAAGGTTTTATAAACCTCTCATGGGCACCAGTCTCTTGTAAATAACTAGTTTTTTGTCAAAATTGTAAACAATTATCTCTTGCAAGAGAAAATAAATATTACATTATTAAATTCAATTATTTTAAAATATTTTTTAATAACTGATTGATTGAAATTGAGATCGTTCTACGCTGTCTAATGCTATCGACCGATAACAATAAGAACATTTTTAATTTCTTTGTTGTTTTTCTCGAGTGTCGACCGCGATGCAATGCGAAACGGAGTGTAGGAAGACCTCCCGCTCGATAGACCCACGACATCGTAGCGGTCGCAGGGAGTCGTTGGATGGAGGCGGCTCAGGACCGCTATTCGTGGCGTCGTATGGGGGAGGACTATGTTCAGCAGTGGACGTGTACGGGCTGATGATGATGATAAACTGATTGATTGAAATTGAGATCGTTTCTACACCGTATAATGCTATCGAAATATGTATATCAATGAGAAAATTTTAGATTTGTTTTTTTGTGGTTTGGTTACATAGATCCTTAACGACCTTGACGACCTCTGTGACGCGGTGGGCGAAGGTCCGCTTGCGACGCAGAGGTTGCGGGTTCGATTCCCGCCTCGGGAAAAATATTTGTAACATCTGCAAATATTTGCTCAGGGTGTTCTGGTCGTTTTCTATGTATAATAAAAAATGTCTATATATGTAATATATTGCATTATGTATATCAGTTATCTAGTACCCATAACACAAGCTCTGCTTAGCTTGGGGCTAGATAATGCTGTGTGAATTGTCCAGCATTAGTTATTATATTTTATTTAACTTTGACAGTGGTCTAACTTCATAACTCGTATGTACAGTATATGTACTGCCACTCGTCTGTGTTGGGTAGTGAATACCGCGCAGGTCTGAATAGTCCTTTAGTATCTATGGACAAGTATTACGTCAAAGCATTACTCTGAACTCCTTTGGGAACTCAAGTTTTTCAATTGAAAACTATGAAACTGTAGCGTACTCAGTTGTTAGGGTGTGTGCATGCTGGTGTAAGATATTTAAGTATATATCGATTTAATAAATACCTTTATCAACAAAGAAAATTATAACCAAAGTATAGAAACAAATTAGAACTAGAATTCGCAATTGAAACAATTAACTGCAGAATTAAATAACTGCAGACTGTTGCAAACAATCTACAGGTAGCTCAAGTGGTCTATATCAGTACGAGTCGGAAGCGTCCCCAAGACGCTGGCTGCATTGCGCCGTTGTATGACAATGCTAATGCGCTGCGCCAGATACTCACCAGCTCTCGGGTCACGCGTCGCTTCGACCAGGCACTCAGATAGTTTTTTGAAAACCCGGGGAGCCTCGGCACCCCACGGACCTAGGGACCTAGGGACTCCAAGGGGAGCAAATACATAGGCTCTGTCGAGACCTGCATAAATTAATCGAATTAATCGGAAGAAAAAATATACTAATTCGTTGAAAGGTCTGAAAAAGGAAAGCGGGTTCTATTCTGCTATACTAATCACTTCACCATTATAACGGTATCGCCACAGAATGACGGATTATGGCATGATTTAGACCTTTTAGATGAAAGTAACAACAGATGGAGTCAAATGTGTGAAGATGATCAATCGCTTCTGAGCGATAAGACCGCCAATTGTCATATTTTTTGTAAGAAATTGTTTTCTAAAGTGTGCAATAAAGCATTTTCTATCTATCTTTTTCTCCACCTGGGCCGCAGGGGCCCAATCCTGTTAACCAATCGCTTTTTAACGGTGAAAATAGTAGGAGTTAGATAATCACGAATACATCTGAATTGACCAGCTGCAAAGCCGCGAGCACACACTAGTATTCCACAAACACATGCATCAGTGTGCATATGCCTTTACTTCTGATCTTGTTAACTTAAGCCTAATAGAAATGCCAGCTAGACCGTTCATAACGGGACTTTCACTGCATTTTACGTTAAGCGTTCATGGAAACTACGTTCAAAGATTTTAATTTTAAACGAGAACTCATGTTTTTGGTCTTTTTATGCAACTTGGAGACAGATTTGTGGCCCGTGGTAACTTTGGTATTTAAACGATTATAAAAACCACAAAAAAATAAGCTTATGGATCTGAGACGTGGTCGCTGACTATGGGTTATTCCAGTTTTCCCCCTTGATAAATCTCCCTCAGGAAGCGGAAATGGAAATGTATTCTTAAAAAGTCCAGAATTCCCCCTGAACGGTTTTCTTGTTCCAGTATAGGGCTCGTATATACTCGAAGTGGTTCACGAATCTATGGCTATAGTCTATCGAATATTAGTCTATCAAGCTAACGAAAACTTTTTCGTATTGCTCATACTCCTAGTAAACATCCTTACTAAAACCATAGACAAATAAAACACAATTAATCTATGCTAAAACACAGGTAAAGTGACGCTTCACCCACACAGTTGGTATAAATCTTACTATCCTACTAATTTTATAAATGTCAAAGTTTGTATGGATGGATGTATGGATATTTGTTACTCTTTCACGCAAAAAAAAATGAACCGATTAGGCTGAAACTTGGTATGTGTATAGTTTGGGACCTGGAATAACATATAGGCTATTTTTTATCCTGATAAAACGCGGACGAAGGCGCGGGCAGCAGCTAGTTTATAATATTAGTACGATGTCTTTTTCTTTTCTGTATAGTCTATCGAGCTAACGAAAACTTTTGCGTATTCCTCATACACCTACTAAGCATCCTTACACTGGTAAAGTGACGCTTCACCCGCACAGTTAGTTAAATAAATAAATAATGTTGGACAATTCACACAGCATTATCTAGCCCCAAGCTAAGCAGAGCTTGTGTTATGGGTACTAGATAACTGATATACATAATACAATATATTACATAGATAGATATTTTTTATTATACATAGAAAAACGACTAGAACACCCTGAACAAATATTTGCAGATCATACAAATATTTATGCCGAAGCGGGAATCGAACCTGCAACCTTCTGCGTCGCAGGCGGACCTTCGCCCACCGCGCCACATCAGTCGTCAAAAGGTCAGTTTAAATCCATACTAATATTTTAAATTCAAAAGTAACTGTCTGTCTGTCTGTCTGTCACATTTTCACGCCAAAACTACTGAACTGATTTAAATGACATTTGGTACACAGATACTTAAGAGCCTGAGAACGGACTTTTTAATACGAAAATAGGGCTGTAAGGGGTTGAAAGAGTGGCTGAAAGGTTTTATAGAAGTCGTAATTTCCTCATTTTTAAAATAAAAGCTTTTGACTTGTCTAAGTGCTTATTTTGTAAGCCTAAATAAATAAAGTTATTGATTCTGATTCTTGGAAATTGTTTTTAGACTGTTAATGGATGTAATTTATTCACTAAGTCACATTACATTATGTATAAAAAATACAATATAAAAATTAGTCATTAAATAACCCACCCCTGACCGTTCCCGGTGCAAACGTGCCCAAAATGCTTGCAGCATTATCTCGCTGAATAGCGATGGCTATCCTTTGCACCAGGAAAGACCCGGAGCGGGAGTCACCTGTCACTTCATTAAGTTTACGGCCCAACTATCTAATTAACAGTAGATATAAATAAAAATGTAATTTAAAGTTTCTACATGTTTTACCCTTACCCCTTAATATAAACGGTAAAATATCAAAGGGAATAGGGGATGAAAGTTTGTATTAAAATCACACTGTCACTATTCCACACGAACGAAGTCGCGGGCAAAGCTAGTTATGTTATAATGAAGCTCACTAAAATTCCCTTTCAATAGCGGGTCAATATCACAGGGCCAATGGAGGTGCCACATCCGACCGCAAGCTGACTTGGGCACAATTCATAAGCTTATCCATTCAAACATTTCAAAAACGATTGCTCGACCATCCGACCACACCATGCGGAAGATCGGTTCGAACAGAAAATAGAAAGAACATTCATGAACACGCGGAACGCAAAAATGGATGCAAATCTCCCCAGTACAAGGCTCTCTTTCAACAATGTTACACTGAGCGTATCTTTCTCCGAATTGTCTCCATGCCTTGATCATTTCATCAACTGCCTTCTGACAAAATCTGGTGTCATTAGTAAAGAGTAGTTCTCCTCAATCATCATCATCCTAATTAAGATGCTAACAAGCAAAGCTGGACCGAGCTACGCAATGCATGGACCTGTGTGATATAACTGTGGTTAGCATTGGGCGGCCGGCAAGTATGCCCCTAGACCTAGCTGCCTTAACGCGCTAGCCCGACCCAATCACAGTCGCCACCTATTTTATCGTATTACGTATACGTTGAACAAAGGAATTTTCAAAAATCCCAGCCATGGCCAGTTTGTGATGCCTATCATAAGTTTTTTAATGCCTCTGTAATAGTTTTATTTTGTATAGTTTAGGAAGAGATGCAAAGTTGTGTTTTCGCATCTCTTCATAAGCTATACAAAATAAAACTTCGTTCTCTTAGCGTTCCGCTGCGTAAGATCGGCGACGGATTATCCGTTCAATGTGGCGCTAGCCTAACTTTATGCATTGTCCATTGTCCCTTTCTAGTAATGTACTATGAACGAAATACTGGCAGCTGAGACGTATAGTAATGTACGTCTCAGCTGCCAACGTCTCAAGAGTTTTGTGCCTGCCTCTTCTGCCGCTTGGATACCGCAAAAAGTGACTCTAACCTCATCATCATTTAATCATCATCAGCCCGTATACGTCCACTGCTAAACATAGGCTCCCCTAAACGATGCCACTAATAGCGGTCCTGAGCAGCCTTCATCCTATGACTCCCTGTGACCGCTACAATGCCGTCAGTCCATCGAGTGGGAGGTCTTCCCACTTGATGGACTCTAACCTGGGGACTTTAAAATAAATCGCTACCTGCGCTAACTTGGGCTAAAGCACCCGTTAGTGATTGGATATGAAAATTTAATGGTACTAGTGCAATCACTTAGCGTTGCTACTTGAATTAACTATCCTACGTTTGTAGTAGGGTAGTGGTGGGGTGGCTAACTCTTGACCTCAAGGTACCGTAATGTCCTGAAAAGTTTTGACCAAATCAAAGAAAAAGTCAAGAAATTATAGGCATTTGAGGACAGGCTCAGGACTGCTATTTGTGCCGTCGTATGGGGAGGCCTATGTTCAGCTGTGGACGTGTATGAGCTGATATAATGATGATGATGATGAGGACAGGTTTTGATCTGTTTCGCAGAGTTTTGCAGCTGAAGCTAAGCGAGAGTGGATTAAAATGCAGTTTGCTGAAAAAAAAAACACCAATTAAAACTTTCAATAGTCTATTTATTATATATCGCGAATGCGAAATTCGTTGGTACCTGGATAGCTATAAGGCCTGACTCCTTACCCATTGTTTTACTTTTTTTCACAAAATAATAATGTACTTACAATTCACACAGCATCATCCAGGGAGGAAAATGAGAAGACGAAGTCGTCTTTGCTTTTGCCCCCAAAATGAAGGGCCAAAGTCTTTCAAAATAATAAAGTATACTGTTGGAATTTTGATTACTTATTCGCCAAAATCGATTTAGCCGTTTTGATAGGCTTTCATGATTCAGGTAATAAGGAGTGTCCGCCAACAACACAACACAGAAAAAGCTTGGGACAAGTATTGCTCCAACTCGAAAACTTACAACCTAAAAAGGTAAAAGTTTCTTGTTCGCTTTAATTTAACTTAAAGAGATTGAAGTGAACAAAAAATCTAAGTGATTACTTAATTTTTTTATATTTTTTTCATTTATTACTTGATTACAACTTTATTTCCCTGTTTTACTTACGTAATTTGATTTTTGTGACGTGTCCAAGAGTCCTGCAAGGTCTAAAGGAAATAAACATAAACATTTATTTCTTACAAAATATTAACTATGTAGGTTGGTACAATATAGAATTTATATATTATATAAACATTAGTAGGTAGGTTTTATATAAAACTAAAGTGTAGTAAAGTAAACATTTTTATAACTTAATTTGTAGGATACAATACAAATATAAAATATTTATTTAGAAACTTAAAATACATTATATAACAGTGTTTGAGACCCCCTTTTAAGTAAATTATTTACCTGTGTTAGGGTAATCTCGCTCTGCCGCAAACAATAGAATTTGGAAGGTACATTAAGTTCGGCTAGTAGTTAGGATGGTGTTGTATACATGTAAGTAGTCGCTTTTTATTCTACCTATTAGGTTCTTATCTGATTCTTAAATTATATGCATGCAATGTAGCCTAAAACTAGAGAAACTAAGAAAAATAGCTAACTTTAATGCTATATTAGGTTATATAAAGATACTAGCATGTAAGCTCATCTACTTATATCTAGGTAGGTATATGTCTGTATTAAAATAAGACAGTAGGTAAGTAAAGCAATTTGATATTCGGAATACTCGTTAAACGTAACTCACGGCTCGCGGATAAAAAAGTTGTCAACATTTTTAGGCTACCAGTTGCACCAAATAAACAAAGGCAAGGACAAACCGTATTTTTAACCGACTTCAAAAGGAGGAGGTTTTCAATTCGTCTGTATGTTTTTTTTTGTATATACTTATGTATGTTATGCGATATCTCCCCCAATTATGGACCGATTTTGAACATTTTTTCACTATTGTATAGAAAATGATCCCGAAGGGGTCCCATAATTTTTTTATCCCCAGGGTATTAGTATTTTTTCCGCAAAACTTAAAATAAGTGCAAAAGTAAGGGAATTTGAAGTCAGTTTATCGTTTTTTAAAACACGCCAGATACGTCTTACGAAAGGCCATACAGTGTAAAACATATTTTTCTAAACCAATCACGAAATAACTTGAATTTTTTTCCAGAGTCAATTATTTCTAGCCGGAAATTTAAGCAATTGCATCAACATGTCTGCAATTAACGAATTAAAAAAAAAGATTTTTCTTTTCCTTATTAAATAATTATTTAAGTAAGAATACATAAATGTAATTATGTGCTTAACTGAAATAAATAGGTACTTTTTACATGGCTCCGGAGAATACCCTTAATAAGTGTAAATTATTTTGTTAAAGTTTATGCAAATGAGAGTTAGATAGTACAATGGTAGCTGCTACAACATTTGTATAAACAGACTGGATGGGATCCCAAATTATGGTGGATGCACTAAGGGCTACCCCAGAGGGGGAGAGAAAGGGGCCTAGTATTATCTTACGGTACAGTGAGAAGAATGAAGTAAAGTTTTATTTGTGTATTGTATAGTAAATGTTTTTTCTTTCTTTTTTTAAGAAGGGTAGGTTTCTAGAGTACTATGAATGACTCATTGTACAAGAAACGCAGCGCTTTGGACATATTTTCTACCGGTGGCGTAGAAAATGTGCCGCCAAAACACCTCCTAAAAACACATCCTAGGCGTAGAACTAACAAATAGCCATGTAACCCTTAATTCCGTGACTACCTAGCTGGATAAAATACTCGACAAATTATGTGGAAACCAAGTAATTTCAACTCGTAAAAAACCTCCTACTGAGTTTTAAGTTTGAAAGATAAATAATCCGATACTCCCCAGCTCTGGCCTATATAGAGCTCATCCTAAGTACATCCCACACAGATTCAATCCATTATTCCTGTGATGTAAGGTGGCCCCTTACATCACAGGAATAGTACTATTATAGCCCTCAGTACAATCATACACCAACAATCTGGATCCAAGGTTACTGCTGACTTTCCCTTTTTACTAAAAAGAATGCGCTCATCCTGAGTCCGTCCCACGCAAATTCAATCCATTATTCATGTGATGTAATGGCGGCCACCGGTATAATGATTAGTGCGTATTGATGGCCTATTCCTAATCATGCGTTACCTGAATTGGTTAATGTATCATTAGATACTACAATAGCTATGGCATAAAGCTCGAGCAGAGCTATGGCATACTGCTCGAGCAGAGCTATGGCATACTGCTCGAGCAGAGCTATGGCATACTGCTCGAGCAGAGCTATGATATACAGATCGAGTAGCGCAATGGCATACAGCTCGAGCAAAGCTACTAGGAGTGAACTCCTCTAGACTCTGAAGAGCCTCTCTAAAAATGTATACTAGCTATGGCATACAACTTAAGCAGAGCCCGAGCAGAGCTGTATGGCATAGCTAGTATTTCTTTTTAGAGTGTCTCTTCACAGACTAGAGGTGTTTACCTCCTCAGCACTCATACGTCAACTGCTAAACATGCCTCTCCCAAATAAGCCGGTATTGCAATAATGACCACGCTTGCAGGCGGATTGGAGGTCTTGGATTGGTCACAGTGGAGGTGTTGAAATACACAGAAGGGAACTGCTTTTTTTGAAGTGAGTTAAAATATAAGACACCCGTTTCATAGTTTTCAGTTCAAACTGTTGAAACTGTTGAAGCTATAAGTCGGTAGATTCCTAGAAAATGTAGACCTTGAAGTAAGATAAGATAAATTCATTTATTTTACCCAAAAATACAAGAAAAATATAAAATGTAAACGAAAACAAACGCCAAATCTAAAGTTAACATAATGGAATGGACATTACATACTAGAATCTAACAAATAGTAAACATAGGGTAAAATAGGTCTCTATCTCAGCATTGAAGTACATAAATATGTAGTTCTTTAGGCACTTCCGAATAAATTTTCCATCTCTCTACTAAACAGGCCAATGCCTAAAAAACAAAAAAAAAATATTCTCTCGTACAATACAAAATACAAAAAATACAATAATAGATTGTTTTGCAAGGGAATAAACCATCCCATTATATACGAGGTTGTTATACACATATATGACAAGACCGAGTTATAATGGGTAGTTTTGGCCCGAGTAAAACACTCTACTTTTCACTTCGATTGCGAGAAAATAAAACAATTCATAATTAGTGATAATATTTTGAGTTGATTGTTGTGGAGTAAAAGTTGGAGACTCGACTCATGCTTGAGTTTCCTGCATTATTAAGATCTGAGTGCGGCTTCAGCTGAGTTGACATATTCATCCAATCCCGCGATGTAGATGCTTGGGGTTCTGTAATGTTTGGTAGAATATTGATTACTTCCGTAATCCGCTGCGTGACGTGATACTTGTTTTGTATAGAGTCCTCTATATAACTTTCAGCCACTTGATCGGACCTCCATCCACCGTGCCGTTTTAATGTCGTTATATTCGCACCAAAGTCCGCCAACAGAGTCGCGGATGTTCTGCGGAAACAATGGCCCGTGTAGAGTTCCGGATTTGGTAAATTTAGATAAGTGGCAATATCTTTAGGCATGTTACCAAATTTATTTTTGCCTCTGACTTGCCTTGTGCTTTTACCATTTTGATAATTTAGAAAAAACCTTCTCGTTGAAACATTAGTGGGATGATAGGCTTTAACTATATTAAGGTATTCTCCACTGATGACAAATTTACGCTCTTTGTCCGTGTTCGGCAGACTCACAGCTTGTAGGTTTGTATCCGTTTCTACGTCTTATAGCTTTATATTGGCAAGCTCTATTACTCTGCATGCACCGCTGATTCCATAAAGCAACCTGTTTATTTAGTTTGAGTAGAGTACATAAGTAGGTTACCTTTGTTGCCAAGTATTGTTTATTTGGAGCGTTATTTAAAAATGTTTCGATTTCTTGTATCGTCAAGACTTTAGATTTTTTTGCCTTGTCTTGAATTTCTTCGATAATTCATCAAAATAAGTGAGAAAAACCCCTTCTGTAAAAGAATCCACACGTTTCTCATCTCTCCATTTCATAAAATTTTCGTAACTCTTTAAATATATTCCACGTGATTTTGTCGGCAACAGATTCATAATTATTTCTTTGCCCTTTTCTTCCATTTGCATATTAGCATCTTCACTATCACTTGATGACATTTTTCACGTTCACAATTTGGAAGTAAAAGTCAGGAAGTTATACGTAAAAGTTTGTGATTTGGAATGAAGAAAATTCTAGAGATCTAGCGCCAATACCATCTTTTTTTTTAAATCTCTATTTAACCCGCAACGTAACAGTTCGCATTCTACCGTGAAGGGAAGAATCAACCTTCATAAAACATCACCAAGACGGTTCTATTTTAAAAAAAAAAGATTAACGGAGCACCAAGAAGTCGAGTTTTTATGTAAGAGAACGAATGCTTTGTACGGACTGATGATTTTAGACAAAAATTAAAAAGAAAAAATACTTTTTAGCCCGAGGTATTAAACTCGAGTTTTAGGCCCGCTAAGCTACACTATTATGATACACTTTTTGAGCAAGAGAAGTGAAAAGATTATTAACATAATATGTTAACTACTTATGGGAAGAAGCTGTTCTCCTGTAACACAGCTAGTAGCTACCACAGGAGACAGTGTACCAAGACCATTGTCAAACATTATTTGAAATAAACGTTTTTTCACTTCTCTTCTCAATCTACTATAATATTAACTTAACTATTATTATAAGAGTTGTAGTTTAGTGCACTTAACTTGTCTATACTTAGTTGGTAATATCTTAAAAGGCCAAACGTTTGCTATATATGTAGGTATAGATACTAGTTTTTATTTATATTTGACAAACGATTAGTACCTAGTTTAGTTTTTATACATTATAATAAATGATTTAAAACTAGTACAATTATATGTAGGTAGGTGTAAGTATAAATACAGACAATTGTGTATAAATACTATGTGTGTAAAACGTTATCGAGTATATTATAAATAAGAAAGATATTTAAATAGGATCTTGTTTTTTGTAGTTTTACTTGATTTTATATCATTTTACAAAATAGTCGCTCTACACCTTCGTAATCATAGGCTTTGAGCCAGTCAGTGACACATTGTTTAAGCTTTCGTTTAGTTAGGGATTTAATTTTTAATTTTATTATAGAGAGTCGGAGCAAGACGGTTAAAGTGTCTTCTCGCAATTTCGCAGTGATAACTTGGAACGGGGCACTTGTCTAATCGTTTATTGGAGGGAGGAAGAGTGGGAACAGTTTCTGAGTGGTACCTTTTGATACAGTTATAAATAAATAGTTTTCTAACAGAGAGAACGTCAAATTTCTTATACAAATCAGTTGTGGGATATCTATATGGGAGAGGCATCGCGACTTTAAGGAGAGCGCGCTGAGCTCGCTCTACTTTTATGAGATGTGTCTTCGCAGCACCACCCCATGAACAAATACAGTAGCTTAATTTACACATTCTGCCAAGGATTTGTAGGTTTGTATCAGGAGTTTGTGGTCAGTGACCTCCCTAAGCCTTTTGAAAACGATGATTAGTTTCCTGATTCTCTTTGACACCGTGTCAATGTGAGGAGCCCACGTAAGTCTATCGTCAATTGTTACCCCGAGATATTTTATAATTTGTACGCAAGAGAGGGAGTTGCAACTACATGTTTGGGTATTAAAATCTCTTGTTGACCGGTTACACGGGTAGGAGTGGGCCACAATACTAAGAGAGCTGGGGGGAGAGCCAGTTTTGTTTTTTTTGAAACACAGGTATTTGGTTTTCGTCATATTCAGGGACAGTAGATTATCCTCAAGCCATGCGATGACCTTGGATAGACCCCTCTCGGTAGTAGCTTTGAGTTTGTTCCATGTTGTTTCATGAAAAAGTAATACGGTGTCGTCGGCAAACATATATACAATACATTCCAGTGCTCTAGCTGCTACAATAGAAAGGCTAGGTGCTAACAGGGCAATATCGGTCCGTGACGACGTGACGTGTCAGTGGAGCTGTGACGTCACTGACGTAACGCAGTGACGCGTGACGCCTGACGTGTGCCGGTAGGTATTCGTTTAATTGCCGACCCGAAGTAACAATGGGGTAGGTTAGTGTGGAGGGAATATTGTAGAATTGAAATTGAACAGAAGTAAATATCATTTTATTGGAAAGAACTAGCTTCGCCTCGGCCGTGGCATTGAACGCGTTTTTCCGGTCTGAGTATTGCTGCCATATTTGGGATGGCTCGGCCAAATACTAGCTTGCAGCCTTAGACTCGATAGAAAAAGGAGCCATCAGACTCATAGACGAGCCTTGTAGAGACTAAAATCCAAAGTCTCCATCACCGCCGCAAGGTTGCTTGTCTCTCGATCTTTTATGGGATTCGTTTCGGTGAATGCTCCCAGGAATTTCATGAACTGATCCCACCATCTCCCTTCCACGCCAGGATAAGTAGACGGACGGCACAATACCATCCTTATCTGTTGGATATACCATCCATTCTAACGAAGTGGTTTTCCTCCACCTTCATCATTGGCACCGCTAAGGATTGGAACTCGCTGCCTACTGCTGTTTTTCCGGCCGATTACAATCTGGGTCGTCACTTCAAGACAAGAGTGAATAAGCGTCTTCTAGACCTTCGTGATACACCGTCGGCCACATCGTCACTTTCCATCAGGTGAGATTGTCGTCAAACAAAGTTCTATTGACGATAAAAAAAATAGGATGTAAGCATAAAAAATATAAAAATTACCTACCCGGGGTATCTCCTTCCTAATTTTGGTTATGTTTATTTCACTTCCTTAGGGTTGTGAATTACAACCTTGCACGCGCTGTATGTATGAAATGATATGTAAGAATAAAAAATTTAAAAAAATTATTATGGGAAAGAATCCCGGGATATCTCGTTGTTTAGTTGCGTGCGTACGCATTGTACGTGCGTGTGCGCTTGAGTAAGCATCGTCGATATAGCCTCCGTGGCCTTTTTGATACGTAACAATAGAAAGAAGCATCAAACCTTGTGAAAGCCGGTTAAAACTTGAAGACTACTGGAACAGCCAATAAACCAAGGTATTCATACAGCATCGCCACAGTTTTTCAAGCTGTAAGCTTGCTTCTAACATTGGAAAAATCTTACGTTTTTTATGAAATCATCACACACACATATCACCCTTTTTTTTGTCAATAAACTTTGCACAAAATAATTGAGTACCGCAAACCTACCTACGTTTTTTGCGAGCAAAGCACAGCAAATAAACGTCGGCGCAGGATCCTGACAGTACTCACTACTTGGCCTTTATTTTCAATAGTTGTGTCGACGCAGGAGTTTTTCCTGATCTCATGAAATATAGTAAACTGGTTCCTCTTTTTAAATCTGGAAGTCACACTGATCCGGCCAACTACAGACCAATTTCAATACTTCCAGAAATAAGTAAAATTTTTGAAAAAATTATTCTCACTCAGTTGTCCTCTCATTTCAACCTTAATAGGCTACTCCATAAAAATCAATTTGGCTTCACCAAGGGTAGATCAATAACCGATGCTGGTACAGTTTTACTTAAGCATATATTGGATGCCTGGGATAAAGCAAAAAACGCTATTGGTATATTCTGTGACCTTTCTAAGGCTTTTGATTGTGTAGATCACGCTACATTAATTGGAAAATTGAAACACTATGGAATTCAAAACAAGGCACTGGACCTTATGCAATCATATTTATCTAAAGTAGAGTTCAAAAAGTAGATATTGGTAAAGAAAGATCTAGGGGCTCAAAAATTGAATAAGGCGTCCCGCAAGGCTCAATATTAGGTCCTTTCTTATTTTTAGTATACGTAAATGATCTCCCCTTTTTAGCAAAAGATCTGTGTGATATAGTCTTATTTGCTGATGATACTTCACTGATTTTTAAAGTTGACAGAAATAAATGTAATTATGACGATGTAAATGATGCGCTTTCACACGTACTAGATTGGTTCACCACCAATAACCTCTTACTCAATGCTAAAAAAACCAAATGCATTAAATTCATGTTACCTAATGTAAGATAATTTCCAACGAAGATAATGCTAAAGAATGAGATTGTTGACTTTGTAGACTCTACTGTTTTCTTAGGGTTACATATTGATTTCACTCTTCAATGGAAACCCCAAATTGATGCTCTCGCAGGCAGATTTAGTTCAGCGGCCTATGCAGTTCGAACAATTAGATATATTACCGATGAAGATACAGCTAGGTTAGTTTATTTCAGTTACTTTCATAGTATTATGTCTTATGGTATTTTGCTTTGGGGACAGGCAGCTGACATCCAGACTATCTATGTTCTCCAGAAAAGAGCGGTACGCGCAATTTACAAATTAAAGCCACACGACTCTTTGAGAGAATTATTTAAAGAAATAAATATTTTGACAGTAATATCGCAGTACATCTATGAAAATCTTATGTATACGCACAAAAATAGAGATAGCTTTTTGAAAAAGTGTGATGTTCACAATAGAAATACAAGAAACAAGAACAAATTACACATCCCAGCATATAGATTACGAAAGGTAGGGAAATCATTTATGGGCAATTGCGTGCGCTTCTATAATAAGCTTCCATCTGAAGCAACTGACCTCCCTATTCGTAAATTTAAACAGTACATTAAACAAAATCTTATCAGGAAGGTCTTTTACTCCATAGATGATTACATCAATGATGTTAATGCTTGGCCAGGTGTCGCTCCGTTCCGCACTGTCATGTAAGAAATTCAATGTTCTGTTTAGCTTTAAAGAAATATTGACATGTATCTAAATTGCATTAAATTTATATTTAAATAGGCAAAATAAACATGTATTAGACACATAAGTGATATTATAATGTGCTAGTGGTTTCTTTTTCACTTCTTCCACTAGTGGACAAAAAATTGAAGTGAAGAGAATATCAATAACACCTTATTTCTTATTTGATAATAATAACTATGTTTATAGTATACAACTTGACTTGTCTAAGTGCTTATTTTGTAAGCCTAAAGAAATAAAGTTATTGATTCTGATTCTGATATAAAAAAATCGCCAGGTGGTTTCAAATATTAATTTATATAAAAATTAACTTGTTACTATATCCCTTCTCCTATAATATTTCATTTTTCTCTTCAACTTCCTGACTGGTGCTGTAAATTTATCTTGCTAAAATAATACTAATAATAAATTTTGGCCCAACCCGGGATTTAAAACCGGGTCGTCATTTTCAGCGGTTGAACACACGTCCGCGGGACGAACCAAGCATTTTATTTTGTACAAGGCTTATCCACAGTTTTCCATCACGGGAAACAATGAAAAATCGAGTCGAGGTCTGTAGTGTTGTAACATTGATTCCGTCCATATGATTGATTTGCTCCTAGCCGAATTTCGGCCACGGCGGCCAGTCTCAACGGAAACTAGCCAGGTACGCGGGAAATATTATAGTGCACAAGTGTGTGCGCAAACACAGGTGCACTCTATGTTCCCTCGATCTCATAATCCAATGGGACGGTGGACCGACACGACCGGAGAGAGGTCAAGCGCGGGACCAACGGCTTAACGTGCTTTCGGAGGCATGGGGGTGTAACATCTATCACCTGCCAACTGCCTGACTCCGGGCTGCTACACTGAATTTTTCTTGTTAGAAAAACTTTAATACAGGTCGCGTTACGGTTTAATAGCTCTGGCTTTGATTCGCGGAAGTAGATTTTTACGCCGTTTTACATCTGCGCAGAGCCTCCCTCTACATTCGCCGAGCGCTATTAAACCGTGACGAGACCTGTAACAGCTAGTGGCCCGACCCGGGATTTGAACCCAGGAACTCATTTTCAGAGGTTGAACTAACCGCTAGACCAACGAGGCAGTATGTCCATATTATAAAATTGAAGTTTGGATCTTCTCGATCATTTGAAGCTAGCTATGTAAACTTGGATATTATCTGAAGTCTGTTACAGAACAGTTCCGTTTACGCAGCACAAAGCAGAACAGTTCTCAGTCGATATGATTCTTCCATATTCAACAACCATCTTCATCGTTATCGTATCGTTTATTGCATGAAATACATGTACATATGTAGTTACAGGTTTTTTTATGTCTATGTGTTTCAATGTATTCCTACCTTTACGGTGTGCAATATCTTTATACAAATAACAAAAATCAAATAAACTTGGCTAACAATAAAATAAAACTGTAATTGAGACTAATGCTGAAAGCAACTTCATCATCAGCCCATACACGTCCACTGCTGGACATAGGACTCCCCCGTACGACGCCACAAATAGCGGTCCTGAGCCGCCTCATCCATCGACTCCCTGCGAAAGCAACTTAACAATAACGAATGTCATGAAGCTGAGAAATCTTTGTCAATTAAAAATTCATTTGTAGCATAATAGCATTTATTTGAAAGAATCGTTTATCGAAAGTTTCTCTGAAACTTCTCGGCATATTTGAGGCAGTTATTACAAAATCTTAACAATTTTTGATGAACCACTCCATCCATTGATGATTTCCGTATGAAAATCGGTTCGGTACCTAGTTTTTGAGTTTACCACGTTCAGAGAGAGAGAGAGAGAAACAGATGCGACTGGGGACTTTGTCTTACTATGTAGTGATTAGTACGATCACGTTTCATCAATAGCCGAATTCAAAAACCGCTTATGAGGGCACGCTGCGTGACATTTTGTGAATAGGATAAAGGATGATTCACGCTACACCGTGTCGCGACCGGTCAAAAATTATGGTATAATTTTTGTATGAAGTGATTCATGTCTGACCGTGGCTCGCACTGCCCTGGCCGTGCGCCGCAGGGAATCGGCCTGGGCACGGCGTTGAAATGTCGGTTGGTATTGTTTCCCGGCTCCCGGCACGGTCCGGCTCCACAAAAACCATTAACACAGATAATATAGTTGTGCAAATAATACACCCAAACAGCCTGGTGAAAAATAAATGACTGGCCCGGCCGGCGAACGGTGGACGTGTCCCGGCCGGGGCCCGAACCGGTCACGACACGTTGTAGCGTGAATAATCCCTAAGAGTAGGATATTGTGTCCATAGCAACAGGACTATACTGTTCCTGAGATCTCGATCTTATCTGTGAAATAGTGCACTTTCATGTTTTTTATCGTATTTTTTTTTCGCAATCTCTTTTGTGGAAATAATGTTGAATTTTATGTAATTCGATTGTTTTACCGCTAGTGTCTCTTGCGTACTAAAATCTGAGCCCCTAGTTTGACAGCAAAATCTGTAAGGTTCAATCCTAGATTCGAAAATTCCTGAAACTAAAAAAACGGACTAAAAGCTCTGAGTTATTATTAATAAGTTGATAACTGAAGTGAATGTTGATAAAAGCATAAATAAGTGATTCAGATTATTTTTAGCCGACTTCAAAAAAGGGAGGTTATCAATTCGTCTGTATGTTTTTTTATATGTTTGTGACGCGATATCTCCGCCAATTATGGACCGATTTTGAAAAATTCTTTCACTATTGTATATAAAATGATCTCGACGGGGTCCCATAAAAAAGATTATCCCCAGGGGATTCGTATTTATTCCTCCAAATTTAAAAATAGTGTAAAAGTAAGGGAACTTGAAGTCGGTTCATCGTTTTTTAAAACACGCCATATTATGTTGTTTGAACTTCATGGCACACGCCAAAACTATCAAAATATATAAAAGTGTAAATTAACCGAGTTAGGTAATGTTTAATTGTGGTGGAATTCCGGGCAGGCTGGAGGTTAGCGATGTATTAGCGAAATTCCGAGGGAGGCGCCTACTTTCAGAGGCTTTAATGGGCTAAATATCTTGAGCCGAGATAATTTGGGAAGGTGCGCAGAACAGGCATTTGAAGCGATTTTATGAGGCTTTCTTTTGAATGACTTCTCAAAACTTTGGGTACTTATTGTAAAAATTACATGGTACGATAATGCGAGCTAGTACGAGTTTTCCTGATATCAAAACGGTAAAAGTTGTCGGTTACATCCTCCGACTTGTTAAATTTATCATGATTGTGCTGATATAATTTGGCGTGTTTTAAAAAAAAAGATAAACCGCCACCATACCGATAGTTAGTAGTTATTGGGTGATGGTTGGATGAAAAATGGTTTGTAGGATTAAGAATTAAGAAAAAAGTTAGACCCAAAAG
Source organism: Eupithecia insigniata (assembly GCA_947859395.1). Lineage (NCBI taxonomy): Eukaryota > Metazoa > Arthropoda > Insecta > Lepidoptera > Geometridae > Eupithecia > Eupithecia insigniata. The sequence continues at coordinate 1,130,197 of OX402019.1, forward strand.
CTTTGCACCAAAAGATATCCACCACATGGCAATCAACCTGTTTTGCAACCAGTACCCAGTGTAAAGTATTAGTGAGGAAGATTGCGTAAGTCGAACCATTTGGCCGGTATCGACACAATCGAGCAGAATCGGGCAGATTTGCCTAGAATCGGGCATTACACGCGGATTGGGGATTAGAAATATTTAGCTTTTTTATTGGACATTGACTGTAGGTAGTTTGATAACGTTTTTTAAATCTGTTTAAGCAGTTACTAACTATCAACAGTAACTTCCATTTAGTAAAACTTTTTATACCTTCGCGTTCCCGATAAATAATCTTTAATATTCCAGTAAGGTAAGTACGTAGCACATTGTTAAATACGACGTAATGGCGGACCACAGGGGGCATCGACTTTTATTTTACGATTTTGTGAATTTCACTTTTTCTTTTTTCGGAAACATTCCGAAAAAAGAAAAAGTGAAATTCACTTATTACAATTATATTAAGTATAATTGTAATAAGTGAATTTATTTTACAATTATATTAAGTATATTGTTTTCCTTTTTGATATTTGGATAATTTTATACGTGCATCATAAAAATTAGTTTTCCCATGGTAGATCTCTAGGCCAATACACTGGATTTTCTGAACACCTCTTCATCGAAATTACTATTAACCACACTCTTATCTTGCTAGGGGTATATTATCCACCTTCGCTACTCGTCAATTACTTCTCTTCTTTTGAATTAAAGCTCGAAGCTTTTTCTTCTATCTATGACCATACTATTATCCTTGGGGACTTCAACACTTGCCTGTTGAAGAAGGATTATCGTGCTCATAAGCTAGAATCTCTTGTTTCCTCGGTCAACATGCATATCCTTCCCCTTTCTGCTACTCACCACGCTCCTCACTGTTCTCCGTCTCTATTAGACCTTATTTTAGTCTCAGATGCTGATCGTGTGGCCACTCATGGCCAAATTACTGCTTCTTTTTCTTACCACGATTTAATTTACCTTTCCTATAAAGTACGCTCCCCAAAAACGCAAGCCCAAAATTCTTCTCCTTCGCAGCTACAAAAATATTGATGGCGAGCGCCTGAAATTTGATGCCTCTAATATTGACTGGTCTCCAGTAATTGAGGGGGGTTCAGCTGATGAGATGGTGACGAACTTTAACAAAATCGTCATTGATTTGTTCAACATTCACGCACCACTCAAACGCGTTAAAGTCAAGCATCCACCAGCTCCGTGGCTCTTAGATAGCATCAAAAAAAATGATGGCGAAGCGCGACAGGGCGAAACGTATTTATAAAAAGTGTAGCACTGAATCGAGCCTACTGTCGTACAAAAGGCTCCGCAATCACTGCAGCAAGATGTTTAGGGACGCTAAAAGACTTCATATTCGGAATTGTCTCAAAGATGCAAATCCTCCCCAGATGTGGAAATTCCTCAAATAACTGGGGCTGGGTGGAAAACCTAGTAATCCACTTGGTCCAATTGACCTGAATGCTATTAATTGTCATTTTTCCAAATCTCCTTTAACTCTTACCAGTTGTGTCAGGCAAGCGACTCTAGGTGTACTGGCTCGAATACCTAAACCCATGTGCGCTTTCTTTACATTAACGGCTGTTGCTGAGCAGGACATCAAGAAAATCCTTTCCTCAATATCGACGAAAGCGGTAGGCACTGATGAAATAAATATTCAAATGCTACTTCCTCTTTCTGATGAACTTGTACCTGCTATCACCTTCATTGTCAATTACTCTCTGGAAACCAGTTTCTTTCCTACTGCTTGGAAATCGGCCTACGTAATTCCCCTTCCTTACACTTCCAATCCAACATTAGTCTCCGAATTTTGGCCTATCTCTATATTACCTGTCCTTTCTAAAATATTGGAGAAAGTAGTCCAAAAACAGCTGTCTGATTCTTAGTCAGCTCCAATCAGGTTTTGTTCTGGCCACAGTACGGTGGGAGCTTTGACTAAGATCTCAAAGGACATCCGCTGTGCCATGGATAACAGACTTTTTACATACCTAATACTGCTAGACTTCAGCAGCGCTTTTAACTCAGTTGACCATGAAATCCTTCTCTCCATCCTCTCCTCCCATAATATCTCCTCTTCAGCTATTGATTGGTTCAATTCCTACTTGTCTGGGCGCTCACAGTGTGTTCGCTCAGAAGAGCTTAGCTCCGATTGGTGCAACATAACTGCGGGCGTTCCACAAGGTGGTGTCCTCTCCCCTTTACTTTTCTTTGTTTTTATAAACGCCGTTACCCAGAATATCTCGTCCCATTATCACCTGTATGCAGATGACCTGCAAATATACACTCACTTCGGTTCAAGCGAGATCTCGGAAGGCATTAGCCAAATCAATAATGACCTCATAAAAATTAATGAGTGGGCAAACACATTCGGACTGTTGGTTAACCCCTCCAAATCTCAAGCAAGGTTGGTTCTCATTATTTGCTTAAAAATTTTCCCCAAGCTTCTTTTCCCCTGTGATGTTTGTTAATGAACCTATTCTTTACATGGACAAGTCCAAGAACTTGGGTGTTATCTTTGACAGCCGTTTGTCTTGGTCTCCTCACATCAACAGCATCAGCAGCAAAGTCAACTATGCTTTTCAGTCCCTTAAACGTCTTCATAAATTTCTACCTCTTGAGACCAAAATCACACTTGCCCAATCACTGCTTCTTCCCATCCTTGATTACGCGATAGATCCAGCCGCTATCATGATTCTTTCACTGTGATGGCACCCAGACTATGGAATGCCCTTCCCCACTCAATACAAGTCCTTCACATAGCGTATTTAAGTCAAAGGTAAAAGAGCACTATCTCTCGCTACAGTCATAGCAGTTATATTTATATAAGTAGCATGATTATTTTATGGTTATAATATATATCATATTTATCTATTTATTTATTTTAGTTCTTGTAGATTATGTAAGCTTTGTATGTAGATTAGATTTTTATTTTATTTAATATTATTCTCTATATATTTTTTTTTCTGTTTTGTATGTAGTACACATTATCTATCCACACTCACAAATTCTCATTGTAACCGTAGGTTTGCTGTAAGAAAACTCTTTTAGGGGTAAGCTCGCCTTTGTACATGTCCAATAGTTGTTATTTTTATGTATAATGTTATTTGTGTGTACAATAAAGAATTTAAGAATTAGAACTAAAGTTGGCCTACTCGGTTTCCAGAATCACCCCACCCCTTATGGCTTAGTACCAACACCTATACGTAATAAGTAACAGCACCTCCAATAATTCTTCATGTTGAGCGAGTCATCACAACCGACGTAAGGGCCTAGATACTTGATAATTACAGCTTGAACCACTCAGTATCGATAGCGTGAGTCGATACTAATAATAATGACTACCGTATTGTCCGTGTACCGTATTGTGGTATTGTTGTCAATAGTTTTAATTTGACATAAATAACAATAGCCGGAAGAAGTTTTAGATTCATCAAAACAAAAATAATCTCGTTGTCAAGATAAACAGTCAAACAACTTTGATCTGAATGATTTTGAACTTTGATAACGAACAGCTATAACATTATTTTCTGTCTATTCCGTTTCAAAAGGTAATATGTGCTCGTGATACGCTGAAAGAATCAAGTTGAAAACCGACGAACATTTTCAAACCATCACTGTACGTACAGAAATACAATTTATTTATAAAACTAATTTACATGTAAAAAATTCGTAAATAAATACAGCATTGTATTTAAATTACAAAATAAACATTTAATTCAAATATACTAAAAATAAAATCATTAATACACTTGCACCCTACCAAGAGCCTAGGCTTTTAGTGTCGTTTATGATATTGTGATGACAAAGGTTGCTCATAAAATTTAAGTAGGCACATGCTGTGACCTAACTGAATCTCCTAGTTTAACAGAAGCGAACTTTTACTTTTACTAGATATTATCATAAGTAAAGCAAATGTCTATTACCATGGTTCTCAACATGATGTACAATGATTGTTCATTTCCCCTCAAAACCTCTATAGCCACAAGAAACCTAAATAAACCAACACCTTCGAGTAAATTAAAACGTAAAAAATTCACACACCCGTTTTCAGTTAGGACGGTCTTGCCAGGATTATTTATTTATCAGGCAACCCGTGATGATAAAATACTGCAGGCTGTTTATCTTTTTCACGCGAAAGTTGGGTATAGTAATGTAACTGGCAACTTTTTTACTGCAAGATTTTTAATAGTGGTAGCACAGAAATTGCTGTTGTTAGCATTATTATAGACGTAGGTGTACCTACTTATTCTAGAGAGGGGAACCATCTTTAGTAACTTTCAAGACTACTGGAAAAATATAATTATCATCATATGAGCCTACACACGGTTATCAGTTCTGCAAGCTAAAACTATATTATAACATGCCCACTGCGACCTCAGCTTATTTTTCTGAGAGCTATTTCGGTGACTTTGGTGAGGTTTTTCTACGGATTTCCGTATTCCAAATTGAGTAGCAAACAAAATAATACCAACGGAAGAAAGAAATAATAAACTATTTCCGATTTAAAGCCATGAGCAGTCAAATCAAAAAGCTACGCTCCACAAAATAAAAATTCATTCGAGCCTATAGTTGAAATTAAAAAACATGTATCGTACATCGATAGCAAAGTTGTCCGTTATTTTTTATCGATAACAAAGTTAGTTTTCCGCATTTTTCGCACCACTATTTTTTCGTAGTGTTGCCACCGTGCAATTTAAAATCAATTAGTGAAATGGCAGTGTAGTGGAAAAAGCCTTTATATGCATCGCTAATTTTAGGAGCACTTTTTGAGTGTTGTTTTGGGAATTGTAAAGTTGAATGTTTGGTTATTGTATTTTTTCAGCAAGCAAATGCCGATATAATCCATTATTTTCATTTTGGCGACTGATAATTTTCTTCTGAAATGCGAAGTTCTCATATGCCTCAAAAAATGTATAAGCAGATTATAAATATTGTTCACCATCGGTTTAACCTTTTAATTCATATACCATACTAGAAAAAGTAAAATAATTAAGGTAATTTTGAGTTTTTGATATCATCTGATTTCCGAAATTAAACGAGTTATGGTTATCTAAAGAAATAAATAATAAAATAAAAAAATAAAAATTGTTTATTTCAAGTACATGACTCATAAAATTAAATTTAAATACACAATAAATTAATACAATGAAAAAATAATGAAATGAAAAGTAAAACTAAGTCAAACAGAAAATTAATCAATAAAATATAGGACACGGATAGACAGATAAATATACATAGGAGGGACCATCAGTGACCGGGGCAACGCCTCTTAAAAAGGGTTGCGTGCAGGCTTATCCAGTGCCCCATAAACGAAGAGTCCCATCTATCTGCCAATGTGCTTAGAATGGTTTTGGAGCTGCCACGCAGGCGTTTCAAGAGCGACGCACAACGTTTTCTTATGATGGCGTGAAAGCCATCAGTGTTCGCCTCACTGAACATACCTGATGCACTGCAGAAACGTGGCAGCCCCATCTACACTCTAAACCCATTGTTATATTGAACGCGCAGCGCGTTGTACGCCTTCTGCGTATAGTTTACCCACAGGCTGCCAGTGTAAAATGACTGACAGTAGGCTTTGAAGAGCGTCACCTTCACCTCCCTGAAACTACGGGCAAACCTGCGAGCCACCATGTTACATCGGACGGCCAACGCCCTGCGCTCTCTCTCTATATCTTCATTATCCTCTAGGTGCTCGTCAACCCAGTGGCCCAGATATTAAAATTTTGACACGCGCTTAAGAGGAACTCCGTCTAGGGCGATAGGTGGTACATTCATATAGGTCTTGGAGCCTGCTCTAAACACCATAAACTCAAATTTTTTCGCATTATATCTGAGCCCATGGACTTTTGCATAAGACTGACATATCCGCAGCAGCTTGCGTAGTGCTCCGATCGAAGGGCTCAGCAACACCATATCGTCGGCGTAGCTAATGTTATTGATGCCGACCCCATCCATGTGACAGCCGACTTTGGTGCTACTGAGTTCCTCAATCAAGCTGTTCATGTACTGGGAGAAGAGACCCCCCCCCCCCCCTGCCGCACACCACATTCCAACCTGTACATGTCGGAGTATGAGTCCGCCCACTTAACAATATTTGTTTGGTGCCTATACCAATAATGAAATAGTGACGCTAACTCACCTGGGAAGGCTGACTCATGCGCCAGCTTCTTCCAAAGCAAGTCATACGTTACCAGGTCGAATGCCTTGGACAGGTCCAAAAAACAGGCGTACACTGGTGTTCCTCTGGCCGTGTAATACTGAACAGTTTGCTTGAGAGACAGGATAGCACTTTCTGTTGATAAACCTGATCGAAACCCAAACTGAGCATCGTTCAGTTTAATGTGCCCCCGTAGGTGTCGGTCAAGCAAACTGTCCAGCACCTTAGCCACGATAGTAGCCAGTGAAATAGGCCTATAGTTGGACAGGTCCGAAGCATCGCCCGTCTTGTTTTTCACAATAGGCACCACCGTCGTGTGCATCAGATTATCAGGTAGGTATGAATGACTCAGACATAAATTAAACCGTACTGATAGCACCCTAGGTAAATGAGCACCTGCGCACTGCAGGTGTTCGATGCTGAGATAGTCGTAACCCGGAAATTTACCACGTACCATGTTTTTTATTATACTTTGAACGTCATTTGCAGAGAATCTTAGTATCCGGTTATCAGTACGACATTCACCATCGAACACCGCAGCCGTCGACGGTCCGAGGGGCGAGTCAACTCTAAAAGTAAGTAATCCATTTTCATGATCAATGATGTTAGAATTTTAATTCTTAAATCTTAATCAATAAACGTTATTCTTATTATTATGCTTATTTTATTAATATAAACTTTGATTAGATTTATTTAAAATACCATAATTTCATTTACTGTTAAAATATTCTTTCGCTTGTCAATGAAACCAAAACACATCTCAATAATTTCAGGCAACAACAAAAACAGCACTTTGGTTGTTTGGCCAAACAAATCAAAACATTCCTGTGATAATAAAGGAATATTCTCTTCAAAAAAATAACACAGGAAAATTGGGTTGCCATATAAATCAATCGGCTAATAAATTGGGAAGTTCAAGTCAATATAATCCCAAGTTATGAGGTAACTTAAGAATGGATGTAGATCAGATAATAATGGTGGATAAGGAAGGCATTTGTTACGTATGTACCTACGTATGTAGTAGTAAGGATCTACGCATGTGTGCTGCACATGTCCGCGTCACCTCAGTGCAACCATGGCATAAGAACAGCATGAAAACAGGTATGCTCTTCGGAGACACGATGGTCACTTGGGTGGCTCTTGTGATGTCATCATCGCCATCGGCGACTACGAAAACGAATCTGTTTCCTGGTGATACCGGTAGCAGTTAGATCGTAACTCCCCGAGCTCCCGTATGAATCTAATAAAACTATGTGTAGTTTTGTATTTACCAATTATTTATCACATTGACTCGTGTTTAACTAACGCTGTTTTGACTGATTTAACAATCATAATTGACATGATTGTAATTTTTTATTGGTTTTTCAATTGACCCTTATTACAGTTATTTCCCAACTTCTACATTTTGTTGCAATGAAGTGGCAACTGGACAGAGACGTCACAAGAGCCACTCCCGGAGGAGCAGACCTTATTTTCTTGGATCATGAGTGCAACAAACTAATGTGTAACTAACTAGGTCGTTTCACTCATTTCCATAATTTCCCATTACGTATATCGCACAGAGGCATGTTTCTACCTACAAGTGTAAAAAAATGCAATTCGGTATTTTAAATACGTTTCACCACAATTACAAAGGTAAAAGTCGGTGTTGCCCAAAAAATATTTTTATTGTTGACAGATTAAAAATTACCATAAACAAAAACATAGATTTAAGATGATTTATTTTACCGCTCTATGGTCATGGAGCCTCCGCAGCATCTAAAAAAGGGATTCGAGTTTTTTTGTGTGTAGATAAAGTTATTAAAGTCTTCAAAGCTATTTTTTGGACAAAGGCATTTAAAAAGAAAATTAAGGACAAACTACATGACGAAACAAAAGACTATCGAATTGACTAACACTAAGGATTAGAGAAGACAATGTGATAACCGAATCGTCGTCGTTGAGATCTTTCAATATTTTATTAGCAAAAGAATCTGCGCCTCTTTCAACGCTTCAACGCCCTTGCCCTTTCCTTATATGGGCTACATGAGCTGCTTCAACTAATTACTCCTTTTCAGCTGTAGCACGGGCCCCATCAACAATATTTATAGTTTTCTCGGACTTCTTTTCGGAAATATATGCAGAAATTCTCGCCTTTCAGCCTCGCCGTCAATAACACAAAGTTGCCACAATGGAATACATAACATCTGAAGTAATTTTTGTACTTACGTAATCTTAGTCGGCAACAACATTACGCTTGTGAGAATTAAGTAGGTACTACCACTGATTAATTGCCGAAAAAACAAAAAAAAATTGCGACGTGTAGTACGCTTATTCCCAATAGTCTTGTGCAGTTGTTTTGTTTAAAAAACAACTGGGACAACTTTTTAGTTCGCCAGTGTGCCCTCTTAACTGGCAGCGTCGGCGATTTGTCTGACATTTTCACTCCTTTCCAACATAGAAATTAAACATGTATGGATACTCATTAGACCATCTCATTCCAATTATTAAAAAAGCTACGTATCGAAGTAACATCGTCAAATTTCAGGGCAATTTACAACAAATACTCTGACATGCATGATATAACAAAGTTGCCACAATGGAAAACCTTTAATCGGCATCTACTTTAGGCATGTTGGAATTAAGTACTACCACTGATTAATTGGGGAACACAACAAAAAAATCTGCGGCATTAATTTGTTAACGCATTCACTGTCCAGCCTTGTGCATGATTCAGATGGACTTGTGCGTCTTGGCCCATAAAAGTGTTAGTGGTTTTAATAAACACCTTCATCAGACATAAGTATCAGAAGTGGATTTACTTTGTATGGATTGACTCTGGTTCTTGAGATATTAAACATAAACACGATCTTGAAAAAAAATTATAACCTACCTTCCTAAGTAGTAGGTACTAATTTGCGCCCTAAACAAATTACTTTTTCCGTTCATGTTAATAGTTATAATAGTTTAAGAATCAGAATCAATAACTTTATTTCTTTAGGCTTACAAAATAAGCACTTAGACAAGTCAAATTTTATACTATAAACATAGTTATTATTATCAAATAAGAAATAAGGTGTTATTGATATTCTCTTCACTTCAATTTTTTGTCCACGAGTGGAAGAAGTGAAAAAAGAACCACTAGCACAGGTAGATGGATTTCGGTAGATGGATATAAGATCATAAGGTTATCAGTTCGTAGACTAAATATATACATTGCAATTATTCTCTTACAAAATCCGAGTTCGTTTCGAAAGTCTTTTGTTAACAAAAACAAAGAAAAAAGATCACTGATTCTGTGAAACAAGCCTACTTAGCGATAAAACTTGTTCAAAAGTGGGTGCCGAATACCATATGTAAGTCTTGTGTGGAATCTCTATGGTTTTGGAGCCTGTCTCCTATTTGTCTTGTGTAGTTGTTCTGTATATAACAACTGGAACAGCTTTTTAGTTCGCCATTGTGCACTCTGAACTGGCAGCGGCGATTTGGCTGTCGTTTTCACTCCTTTCCAACAAGCAAATTAAACAAGTATTGATACAAACTATGGTTTACTCATCAGTATACTCATTAGACCATATCATTCCAACTATTTAAAAAATAACGATAGTACTTATCAAAGTAAAATCGTCAAAGTTCAGAGCAGCTTACAACAAATACTGTGACATGATTTATAACAAAGTTGCTATAGTGGAAAACCTGAAAGCCAAAGTAATTTTTGTACATTCGGTACATTCGGACATAGTCGGAATCTTAGTCGGCAAAAACTTTAGGCTTGTTAGAATTAGTTCCCTTACGATAACTAAATCATTGCAGAAGAAGTACATTATTATTCCATCCCTTAAAAAGCCTAACGGGGAACTTACATCATCTGTGGTGGAGCAGTACAACATTCTATTTTCAGCTTCCAATCCAAGGAAAATATGAGCCGTACATATGATTGGTGTGATGAAAAAACTAACCACGACCTTCGACTTCCATTAATTGCCTGAAATCATATAACATCTTTAACCAGGTACGCTTTGCGACTCCGCAGGAATTATTCAAGCATATTCGCACACAAGAAATTCGAAAAGCTCTCGGCGAGGATGCTGTGCATAATATACTCTTAAAACATATGCCACAGAAATGCCTAGTGCTTCTGATCAAACTTTTTAACTCATGCTTCAAACATCAGTACTATCCTTTGTCTTGGAAATGTGCTAAAATTATAGCTCTGCTGAAGCTAGGGAAGGACCACAAACAAGCTGTAAATTACCGTCCAATCAGCTTGCTGTCTATTCTCGCGCGTAATCTACGACCGCTTAATGGAATTTCTTTAGCAAAGATTCATTAACGAACAATTCAGATTTCCCAGGTGTCATTCGACCATACAACAACTAGCTAGAGCCAGTGAGCATGCTGCTCATAATTTAAATTTGAGGAATTCGACAGGAATGTTTTGATATTGAGAAAGCGTTCGATACTGTCTGGCACGATGGTCTGCTACATAAACTCTATACATACATTCCTATTTATTAGAGATGAGTCCGGTATTCAATAACTAACTCAGTAACTGTTAGCATTGTCCTAAAATATCTAACGATATTGTAAGGTCTGCATACCGTTAGGGAATACCTGTGCAAAGCGAGCATCGCGCGTAATCGACCATGAGCTATAATTACCCAACGCTTCAATACCTAAATATCATCTACGCATACTAGCGTACCGTTCACCCTTAAAGTTATGTAGCTGCAACACATATTTGGTATTTCTAACCAATTTGGTTAGAAATACCAAATACTTGTTGCAGCTACATAACTTTACGGGTGAACGCCATATCTACCTAACGCTTCAATACTATAACTACCCAACGCTTTAACAGGTTAGCTGTCCCGAAGCAAGTTTCGATCTTCTTTGTACACGTCCTCGTAGTAAATAATGACAGCTAACGCTCATGAAGTTTCGTATTAAGTTACGTCATTCTCTTCAAGTATTTTATGATACTTTATGTGTCCTAGTGATTGAAATTAATTATATCGATAATTGCTAATGTTAGATGAGTATGATAAGAAATTAATTATTTACGTTTAATGATAAAATGTACGTTTATGTTCGTAACACTTTAGACATCTGAAAAATATCTTTTTGAAAACAATCTTCTGTTATTGAATTGCACCATTCAATTAGGTACCCTTTCGGCCACCAGTTTCCAAACAAGAAAAAAATTTACAGAAATCAAATCTATGACGGTTCCTCACTTGAGAAAGTTCCTACGATTAGGCTAATTCCTTTGCTGGCTTCGTTATTGTCTGGACGGCTTGTATTGATGGAAAAATTACCGATCTCCTTGGAAAAGGTTATCAAATCTTTTTTAAAAAGTTATCAAAAGTGACACTTAATTGAATTTATTCAATAGTCCGTGGTGTCATCAGTACCATTTGTTTCTTTTGAATTATTATCAGCTCATAAAAATAATGAATAACCTTTCAATAATAATAAAATCGATCTTTTCAAAAAAAAAACAAAAACACTTTACGAAATTTGCCTGTCAAATATCATGGATCTCATGAAATTCAGCGTGGGCAATTGTTTGGAGGATTATTCAAAGTCAGATCTGGAAAATGTATATATTTGGTTTAGGTAACTTTGTTCGGTTCTACACTAATTTATTAGAAAAAATCCTCAACGAGGATGCTATTTGTACGAATACGAAACGCAGTCTTGAATATTACATTTTTTAAACGGAACATGTCAATGTCGGCTAGTAAAATTCTAATACCTAAAATAGTACCTACTGTCTACGCTACTACTTGACACTTGTGTTTGTTTCCAGGCTGATAATATTAAATTACTTTTATACCGGTTGAATTTACCAAGAACCATATTTACAGAATTATTTTTTAGAACAATCCCTGATGAAGCGATTTCGCTCAGGGATGAAGGAATGATTCCTGCAAAAAGGTGCCAAGAATGTGTGAACCATTTTGGTTACCACCTACCTAGTGATATCGTTGAGTGGCGACAATTATATTGCCGCTGTTGTGCAGGAGATTTATTTTTCAAGATGTAGAAATGTGAAGTATGTAATAGGGAATCGATGTAATTTCTTGACAGCCTATCGTAAAACCACTCAACATATTCGTAAAATAGGAAATGAATCATTCTAAGTACGTACGTACTTGAAAAAGTCCTCTTTCTTTAAAATAAATACTCCTTACTAGTAAAACTTGTTATTAGTATGCATCGAGCCGCTCCTGTCATTGTTTGTTGTCATTCATTTGAAAATGGAGGAGAATATGGATAACGAAGTTCTTCGTAGAATTCTAGAAGAATCCGATACAGAGGAAAATTTTGACTTTATAGAAGAGCGTAATTATACTTTACGCGTAGAGCAAGATGATTGTTATGATAGTGAAGTTGAGACAATCCAAAATATTTCAGAATATATAGCATTGTCATCAACAAATGCAACTTCAAGTGGGCCGCGAGTGAATGAAAATGAGGATCAATGGTCTACTCAAATAAAAGATATAACACGAGTAGTGTTTAAAGTATCACCACAACGTAAACAACAAGAATTGTTTAATCATAGTACTTCGATATTTACTATTTTTCGAAATATTATAAATGACGATGTTATTCAGCTAATGATAACACAGACAAATAATTATGCCAGACACTTAAAGGAAGATCGATCTCATAACACCCATAGTCGCATACATAGATGGACTGATGTTGATGAAACCGTAATTTTGAAATTCATTGGCATTTATTTATTAACAGGTATCATAGTAATGCCGTCATTAGAATCGTATTGGAAAAAGGACTCCCTGTATTATCATCCTCTTTTTCACAATATTGACATGTCGTACAACAGGTTTACAAATATCTTGAGATGTTGGCACTTTTGTGATAATCTTGCGGTCAGAGATCCAAATAATAGACTCTACAAAATTCAACCTCTTGTTGATCTCATTATAGCAAACTTTCGGAAAATTTACACACCAGATGCTGTTGTTGTGGTTGACGAGTCAATCGTGCCTTTTCAAGGAAGGTTGTTTTTTCGACAATATATACCAACGAAGGCTCATAAATATGGGTTAAAAATTTACAAACTTTGTACATCCGAAGGGTATACATGGAGTTATTTGATTTATTCCGGCGAAAGTGAAAAACTTTTCAATCTTGATGTTTCAGGGAGCATTGTAGTAAAATTAAGCGATGATCTCCTGGATGAAGGTCGTCTTATAATAACTGATAATTTTTACACTAGTATTCCCTTGGCGATGTACATGAAGAGCCGAGGCACAGATTTGTGTGGAACAATAAGGACAAATAGAAAAGGTCTACCTAAAGACGTAATGGCTGCAGAACTCAAACAAGGTGAAATTGCTGCACAACAAAAAGGAAATATTACAGTTTTAAAATGGAAAGACAGACGAAACGTGCATATGTTGTCTACCTGCCATAATCACGATGTGGCAATAACGCCTGGTCGAAATTCAAAACCAAAACCACTCATGATACTGGAATATAATAAGGGCAAAAAGGGAATCGATTTATCTGATCAGCTGGCAAGCTATTATACGCCCATAAGAAAAACAATCATCTGCTATAAAAAAATAGCAGCTGATCTTCTCTGTATTTCGATTATAAATTCCGTGCTGATTTACAATGAGTTTCGTGAGGACAGTAACAAACTATCAATTCTTTCTGGTCAAGAACAAATTGTCAAAGAATTATTGCAAATATCTACGTCATCGTCATCACTAATGAAAACAGCAAATCCGTCCACAAGTCATTTTTTGACTACTATGCCACGACAGCATATTTTATTATTAAAATAAAAAGAAAACGTTGCAGTGGATGTTACGCAAAGAAACGCAATGAAAATTTATCATCCAAAGATGCTGGAAAAAAGGCTAAAATGGTATCAACTGAGTGTACAATATGTAACATTTCATATTGTATGCTATGTTTTAAAGAAAAACATACATGAGGGAATATAATCGCAGGTCTACAATCGCCATTTCGGTTTTGATGATAATAGGCTAGTTTCCTAATTTTTGTTGGCAACCCTAGTTCAAAGGGTCTCACAATAATAGTAACATCGGTGAAAGAATAATTTTGTGTTTGAATAAGGTTAATGTTAATTTTTAAGTGAAATTTATTTTTTGTTTAAGTTCAATAATAAATTGATTGGTAGAATTTGGTTGTAGTATAATTTACTAATGCTACAAATAATATAATTATTAAAAAAAATTATCGATAGATCGATTGCATTATCTACATCATTGGCCATGAGGCACATATGCCTCATGGACGTACCAGTGCAATCACCCATGAGGCACATGTGCCTCATCGGACAGCTAACCTGTTAATATCTAACTATCATCTACGCATACTAGCGTACCGTTCACCCGTAAGGTTATGTAGCTGCAACAAGTATTTGGTATTTCTAACCAAATTGGTTAGAAATACCAAATACTTCTTGGCATCCCTGTTTAACACTAGAATTTTATTGCAAGTAAACGAGATAGGTAGCTAATTTAAATATCCAATACTTGTGGCCATCCCTGTCTAACACCAAGATTCTGATCCGAGTAAAAGAGATAGTTAGGCTATTTTCCATCGAGCGTAGTAACATTACCTTAATCTGTGGCACTGCGTTCAACGGTTCAACTAAATTTTAGTACGAGATATTTTCACTGGTAGCGCGGATATAGGTTCCTAACATCTTTTTATTTAAATTGGCAGTGAATACCTTCCTACCAGGTATAGGTGAAGCTAGCGTTGCCTCTGATTTTTGTTATTATTTTTATTACGTCATACAATATTATCAAATATTCTGTGGCAATTTGAATTGCTCTTGTAATTCTCGAATTTCTTTTTCGCGCACCAAGTGCTGCCATCTAGGTCAAATCAACATTAAGTAGCAAGAAAATAATAAAAAGGGAATTAAAATACTTATCTACCTACTAACCCATATAGCGTGATAAACTTTTTGAACATTCGCGATGCGAACAAAGGGGAAAATTTAACAAAAGGTACGCGATAAAATACCCTATAAATAATCTTTAGCTCTTTCAATAATATTGTTATCTATTTCTGTCAAGCGCCACCTAGTGCGCAATCAGACCTAGATTCTCAGCACTGTCTATTGATATTATGGGTGATCGTCACGGGTTGGCGCCAGATTCACATTATTTTGTGATTTTAATTTTATTCTGCGTTTTACAAAGAACAAAATAGGGGTGTAGTATAACGGTATTGGGTACCTCTTGGTGCTAGCGGTATTGGAACATAATACCCAACTAATCATCGATGGCCAAAAAACTCAATAACTCCCATCCGTACTATTTATTACCAATCGACCTAATAAAACTAATAAAATCATATTTAGGGTCCCGTCAGTTTAAAGTGTACATCAATAACGAAATCTCTGATCTTCAAAGGATTCCAACTGGTGTCCCTCAAGGGTCTGTACTGGGTTGTTCCTAGCCTACAATAATTATATCCCTAAATAGCCACGAGCAGACCTTGCATGTTTCGGATACGATACTGCATTCTACACTTCTTCGTCGATATCTGTCCATAGTGCACGCGAAAAAGTTGATGCATCCGCGCGTAAAATCGACAAAAATATTACATCATATCATACTACGGCTACGTCATTGACGCCATCGGCGAATAAGAAGATGAATCAGTTTCCTCGTGATACCAGTAGCGTAAAATAGTAACTCCTAGGCATTTAGCGCATCATCATCATGATGATGATTATGATGCGCTAAACGTGTCCGCGACTGGATCGGATCTGATCCAACTCCAGATGGATTCGGATACGTCTCCAGGATACGACTCCGCGGATCTGTTTGGATCCGCCTGCAGTTTCGGTTCCTACATGTCCATTAGATCTGTTTGATTCAGTGGATCTGGCGGGTCTGTTAGAATCGCTTGTAGTAACGGTTCCTACATGTTCATTGGATCTGTTTGTATAGGACACGTTTGTTTCGGTGGATCTAACGAATCTATGACAAATACTTTCCTGTTTTTTACAATCATTGTTCTAGTTTAGTGAGTAGGTAGTTACAAAAGTTTCGTACTTCTAGGTTCATAAGACTATACTATAGTATTGTAGTACCTACTTATTTAAATAAGTAGGTATATTATAGATTTATTTAGCAAATTATAATATGGTATAATTTGTCTGTAGTAGTTACTTGTTTACTCGTAAATGGATCCGGATCCGTCGATCGAACACGTCCGAACCCAAACCGAAGCTCAGATCCACACAGCTCCAATCGCTCGTTACATTCATTCGACGCGATAAACCGAGACCGATGCGGCGCGGCTAACGTGTCCGCGGACACGCCAAGAACGCAAGTCCGGAGCGGAACCACACAGATCCAGGAACGGACACGACTCCAGGATCCGTTTGACTCCGGATCTACACACCTCTAGTAACTCCTCGAAGTCCTTGATTTAGGTACCTGTATAAATGTGATAAAACTATTTGTATTTACTAATTTATTTATCACATTGACTCTTATTTAACTAACGCTTTTTTGACTGATCTTACAAACATAATTGACGATTGAAATTTTTCTATTGATTTGTCAATTGACCCTTATCACATTTGTTTCCCAACTTCTATATTTTGATGCAATAAAGTGGCACCTGGACAGTGACGTCACCTAGAGACACTCCCGGAAGAGCAGACCTCTTTTCTTGGATCATGATCGATACTTAAAATCGATATCGTTTACCACATCACTATTTGTTGGAATAACACAATGGCGAGCCTGATACAATGGCGACATCGTCCAATGATAGCACTCGTGACTCTAATTAACCCGTTTGGTGTCACGTGCCAACCAACAGTCTCATATATTTAATCTCACTTCTTATTGTAAACTATTTTATGCTAAAGCTTTACTCCCTATACATTTTTTATTATATTATTATCTCCACTGTAGGAAAAATTATTTTCGAATAAATTTATGTTCGAATTGATCTTATTGTTTAAATGCAGTTTTATTATAATTAATAGATAAAAATTATCTTAAAAGAATTTTACTGATTCTAGGTGGTTTCTGGAATTTAATAATTTTAAAATATTTAAAATCATACATTATATGGAATAAATTATATAAAAAACAATAATTATATATTAAACATGAGACTAATTAATTTATTTAAGGTTATTTATTTACTTTACATTACTAAAAAGTTTTAATACTTACATGTGCAAAAAGCATTACATACCTATAACTTTGACTGGCATAAAACTGTATTATGCTTTATGAGGTAGCGCACAGGTTAACTGGTTCAGCAGGTAGTGTCGTGAGTTGCACCCACCCGCATTCCTGGGGTTTTTGCGAAAAGTTGAGGGTAGGCCGGCCGCCGCGCCGGCCGCCGCCGCCGGTGCGTTTGCTGTTCGCATTCAATTTCAACTTTAAGAATAACTTTCGTTTATTCTTTGTATTGCATGATGAGGATTTATGTACCCGTGATGATGTTGTTGAATATTTATTGTTAAAAACATACACCATGTGAAAATATGTAATACGAAATAATTCATAGTCGTTTATCGCTACGGCTAAACCAAAGATTTTTAAATCTGGGCTTAACTACAAATTATAACTGATTTATAACGAGTTGTGTAATTGTCCATATATAGATATCTATTTTATCAAAAAACTGTGAAAGGTGTTTGTGTAGCCTGTTTAGTTATTAAATTTCTTAGCTTGTAAGTAAATCTAAACTGTGTTTGGAAATCGTGCTTGCTTATATTGTAACACGTGATTCGTGACCGTGGGTCCGCGGCGTACGAATATCGACCCCTCCAACTCAACGATGTCGTAAGAGCTGACTAAGGGAACCTACCAGAGGTAGGGCAGCAGCTTCCTTCTGAGTATTTTTAAACACCAACACTCCGATCACCAATCCGACTGCCAAGCGTGGTGATTATGGCAAATCCCCCCCTACATGGGAGACCATGATGGACCGACAACATCGTAGCGGTCGCAAGGAGTCGATGGATGGAGGCGGCTCAGGACCGTTTTTATGATGACAAATGATTATTTGTCATCATAAAAACATCGTTGAAGTGATTACTTCAGTTTCTTGTAAAAACACGTGCGCAAAGCAAAGAGCGACTAACCGCCTCGTTTCAACCTGCCACTGGTAAGGGACCGTCAGTGCAATAGATTCAATTGTTATTGAGTTCTATAGATAAGATGTCAAACTACTATTTTCATTAGTTAACATGTTAAAATAGACATTGACTTTTTTCATTTTGTCCTGCTACTGTAAAACAAAGGGCCGTATGTGCGCCGTCACGGGAAAATAAAAGGATCCCGCAAAACGGATGCTGTGTGAATGAACCCTCAGTTCACTAAATTTCTAATCTAATTTTTGGTCCAGACATCTCATTTATACCATTACATTCAAAGTTTAAGAAACGAGACCTGAATTTACAACCCATTTTCTAGATCTTTACAAACCGTTGCTGGTCTGTTTCAAATTATTTTGCAAAATGGTTACGAAGGTTATAAGAAAGACATTTTTTTCACTAACGAAAGCTATCAGCTTAGTAATTTTAAGCAGTGAACGTAAATACACTGTTTTTAATGACAAAGAAAATAACAATCAAATAATATAAAGAAATTAAACTAGTATTTACAATTGAAACAATTGAGCTAACTGCAGACTGTTGCAAACAATCTACAGATAGCTCAACTGGTCCATATCAATACCAGTCGGAAGCGTCCCCAAGACGCTCGCTGCATTGCCCCGCTGTATGGCAATGCGTTTTTAAGCTTTTTTAGAATCACAACTTGAATTAGTACTTATGACTTGAATTGCAAGTGCCATCTATGTTTTGTGTACTGAACTACATCTCAGTACCGTTTCTTGGATCAATCTGTTGACAGTGCCGCACTAATTGTAAAAAGCATTGCTAAGAACTTCTGAATGACGCTTGTAGAGGGCGCTACTTACATTTTAACCGACTTAGAAAAAGGAGGTTCTATGTTCGGCGTTCTATGTATGTCCGTTAATTTCTCTGTAATTTATGGAATTCAAAAGAACGGAATTCGAAGTTTTTTTTTTAATTTTTACGTATCAATTAAAATAATGAGCATCACATTTTCACACATTTTCCGAAAATGGTGAAAACAATTCATAACAATTCAAGGAATAACTTTCTTATCTTGTAATGTTTCAGAAATATCTTTCACTTTAATAGCTTCTGTTCACGGCTTCACTCACGTGATAGGTATTGTGCCTGGAAGAGATCGCTTCTAACGGTGCATTCCGAATTACGATTACAGCGCTGATAGCGATCACAAAAATATTTTGCGTTCCAAATTAGATATCACGTGTAAGTGATAAGGTCGTGTCACCTACGGTGTACCTACTGTGCCGAAATACCAGAAAATATTTGATTTTGAAAAAAAATTACTCCATTTCCTTACGTGTAGGCCAGGATATATCGGTCAGGTTAAATCGTCTATTAAAACCCCTCCCTTTCCCATATATTTTACCTCCTTTAGGGTAATACAAACGAAAATATTGCCGGTACAATCAGTATAGGATTTAAATAACTCTTTTTCACTTCTTGTAGTGGTCAGTGGACAAAAATTTAAATGAAGAGAAAATCAATAGTAACTTATTTCTTAATTAATAAAAATTATTAAGTATATTTATAACTGTTATTAGTATAAAATTTTACATGTCTAAGTGCTTATTTTGTAATCCTAAAGAAATAAAGTTATTGAAATCTGAAATCTAACAGATTTTTTTAATATCACGAAGAGGTTCTCACAGCTACTGAACCTACGTAGGTACTAAAGCATTCTTGTATTGTATTGTGAAAAACTTTCCAAAATCAGAAAAAAAAAGTAAATATTTCAAAATTCAATAGGTGTACAAAATAATTTCCCTAAAAAACTTTTCATCCCCCGAATTCATAAATGATATTGCATCCCATCATTTAATTAGACTCTAGGGGCGACAATGGTTTATTACGATCTTTTTTCACCCCCCGAGAAGATGGTAGGTATTTATCATCCCTAGAAAGCTACCCTCATTCTGCTGAGGTACCTACTAGCTATTTATCAAAGTAGTGGGAGGTATGCTTGGCTTATCAGAGTTTCTTTATTTTTGAGTTCGGGATCGTGGATTCTGTTACCGGATTTTCAGTTTTCAGATTTCAATAAGACTCCGATAATTCCGCTTCGAGAGGTGTCATAGAAGACATTCACCATCTCTTGGTTGAATGTGTTCGGACTGAGTCACTGAGGGGTCAATTACTCAATGATTTTAATTTTAATCTCGCAGAATTATGTTTAGTTCAAAGTGTACTTTCCACCCCTTTGTGAGAAGCCGCTAAGGCCTTGTACACAACGGTATATGATATTATTAGATAAAATATGATAGTTTGTGCTTATATAACTGGGACTGGCATATTAGCTAAGCGAATTAGTCCCTAAAATAACAGAATAAAAAAAAACTATAAGTTTATTTCTTTGGACTTACAAAATAAGCATTTAGACACGTCAAATTTTTATATACTACGATTATAAACAGCTATAAATAAACATACATAAAGTAGTTATTATCAAATAAGAAATAAGGTGTTATTGATTCTTCCTTCACGCCCTAACTAAGCAATCGACTTGATTTTTGGCCTCTATGCCAAAAATCAAGTCGATTGGTTGCTTCGTTCAAAGGATGGATAGTAACATAGGCCACTTTTTTGTCTTGGTAAAACATTAAAATCCCATAGGAGATTTACGGGAAAAAATACCTTTTATCGAACTTATTTGGTTCTCCATTGATCAACTCAGAAAATCACAAGATTACATCCTATCCTACTAATATTATAAATGTCGAAGTTTGTATGGATGGATGTATGGATATTTGTTACTCTTTCACGCAAAAACTACCGAACCGATTGGGCTAAAATTTGGTATGGGTATAGATTGGGCCTGGTTTGATATATAGGCTATTTTTATCCCGATAAAACGCGGGCGAAGGCGCGGGCAGCAGCTAGTTATCTATATATTAGTTTAGACAAATATTGGATTTTATGGAAAATTAAATGTATAAAATTTAGATGAGATGCTATTTGAGCTGCACTACAAAGAGTTAGATATTGTCGTCTCTTTCTTATTCACGATAACGACCTATGGCGGGTCCAATTAATCCGTCGGTAGCCAAGTTTCTGTAAACACCGGGCTTCCTACGCTGATTTCCAGTTAGCTTTAATTTTTGATCACCAATTTTGGTTGATAGGTAAGCAACTTTTCTTGTAAAGGCGAAGTGGGATCAGTTTTTACCCGACTACGACGAGGGTTATGATTTTGACACCCTATGTATGTATGTATGTACGTATGTACATATGTATGTATGTAGCCGATTTTTATGTTCCCACGTAGCGCTGAAACTACTGGTCCGATTTCAACAAATGAGGTGTCGTATGATTCGTCTTAATAGCCCGATGGTTATAAGATATGTGACGTCAGATAAAAATGGGGTTCTAACGAGATAGCGGGGGTCGAAGAAAGGGTCGAAAATCTCAATGTTAGTAAATATGCTCGTGTGTGGTATCGTTGCAAAGGTCTTTATTTGTACTTTCCGAAACCGTTTCTCAAACTTTTGTGAGATTAACGATTCTCAAACTATTAGCAAAAAGGTGTAAAAAAAATATAGTTAAAAACTAAAACCCGACTACATAAAAGTCTTAAACAAGCGTTCACCTATTGTATAGTATCAAAGGCCTCCGACTAAATAAGTATCAAAAGAAAATCCTATGGACAATAGGTAAACGCTTGTTTAAGACTTTTATGTAGTCGGGTTTTAGTTTTTAACTATATTTTTTTTGGGGAACCAGGATAAACCAACGCCGTCCGGGGAAGGCGAGAAAGGAAGGCAAGCGGAATGGCCAGCCCGAGCGCAAATTCTCTGGTTTTTACTTATAAATTAGTTTTTTAATAATAAATAATAGTCTTTCGCAATTTTTTTTGTTGCCTTAAATTCATTTTCCGGACATTCATTCGTATTTACTTCACCTTACACAAGTCAATACTGGTCCACTATTGAACGCCGCCGACCTTTCCCTTATAAGCGCCTTACTGGCGTTCATTATATCGGGGTGATGCCCATAATCCCCACGCTGGGCATGCGGGTTGAGGATTGCAGTTCGGTGGTAATAATGTTTGGAGGCGATGCTGCCCCTCCCCCGGCGGATATTCCTTTGTCACCTCTTAGGACGCACGCCGGAAGAGTTGTGCAAATTCTAAGCTGGCGACTCCACACTGGCCTACTTATTGCTACAATTCCAATGTTAAAGTTTGTAAGAATGGATAATTGTTCCTCTTTTACGCAAAAACTACTGAACTGATTGGGCTGGGTATGGGTATAGTTTGGGACCTGGAATAACATATACCTAGGGATAAAATGCGGGCGAAGGCGCGGACAGCAGCTAGTTAGTGATAAATTCAAAAATAAATAAATGTGATATTAAAATTAAGAGACCCGCACTAGCGACTGTCCACAATGGCGCTCGAAGAATTCAGAGCGGCTCAAAAAAATCGCATTCGAAATTCAAACAATTAAAAACTCATTCCGGATGAAAAGCTCTGTCGGAGGGCATGGAGTTTACGCAACTGGACTGTATTTTTTTTTCTGTTTTACCATGCTACGGGTAAGTCTGGTATTACCTATCCAACGACCAATGCTATACTTTCTTACGTCACGCATTATACCTATAGAAGCCTTAAAGTACTAAATCCTATAGCCCTGTAGTATGTATGCCTATATGCATTGTTACTAAGTTATTTTACCAACAAAGTAAGTTATTTTCAAATTGAATTTATTTCGTGGTATAAAATCGTTAGGCTTGGCTGTTAGTAGAGAGTTAGAGAGAGGGATAATTTATTA
Organism: Eupithecia insigniata; assembly: GCA_947859395.1. Classification (NCBI taxonomy): domain Eukaryota; kingdom Metazoa; phylum Arthropoda; class Insecta; order Lepidoptera; family Geometridae; genus Eupithecia; species Eupithecia insigniata. The sequence goes on from OX402019.1 coordinate 1,153,283, forward strand.
CCCAAAAAACATCCCATGCGATCCCATGCGCCGCTGGCCAACCTAAGGCAAGTACTCGTAAATCTTGAAAATGAAGTCCAGTGTTACAACCTTCACTGCGGTAGGTACGACATCACAATAGATTTCATTCTTTTGCGAATTTCGTCGAGTTTTATTTATCGGAATTAATTCTTATGTTGTTTTTGAATTATTTCGACGAAATTAAACTTTCTTTGTTCTAGCAATTTACGAAATACAGACTTTAAATTTTCCTAGGTCATTTCAGACTCAAAAGCTTTTTGACGCTTGGCCTGTTTCTATCATTAATTTGTAATTTTTATTGATATAGCCGTGGCGTCGTAAGAATCGTCCTCTCCAAATCAACCCGTGCATGAAGAGCTGACTAAGGGCTCATTCACACAGCATCCGTTTTACAGGATCCTTATATTTTCCCGTGATGGCGTATTTAGTAAGTTGTAGGAGCGTGTTCACACACCTGATAGTATTCCGGATCTAGTAACCGATTTTTTCCAGTAGCTAAAAATCCGTAGACGGACTACATACGCCATCACGCGAAAATAAACGTATGCTGTGTGAATGAGCCCTAAGGGAACCTATCAGAGGAAGCTTCCTTCTGTGTATTTTAAACACCTCAACTGCGATCACCTATCCTCCTGCCAAGCGTGAAGAGAAGAGGCTAAAAAGTTTCGAAACATATGGTCAAAAATATTCAGGCACTCAAACACTACAAAGCGTGCAACTTCACACAACTATTAAGGGACAGCCGACGGATGTGTTGGCAGCACTGAGCATCTCTGGCCAGACCGGAATTTCCGTTTGTTTGGGAGGGTTGCTTGGCAAAGATGTGGGGTGTAGAAAGGTCAGAGGGTGTATTTTGCTTAGGGTTTTTGAGACGCATTGAAGCTACGTTTATGCTGAAATTGCTTGCTTGCTCTGCCTTTGCTGATGCTGTTGAGGTCGAGGTATATGTAAACTTCAGATATAAACGATTTATTTATTAACAGTAAAATACTGACAGCTTTAAATGAATATAAGTCTGTATGTACTAACTTTTTATTTTTACTGTTGTTTTTTTATGAGATGCAAATAAACAATAGTAGATTGTTTTACAAGGGACTAAACCATCCCATTATATACGAGGTTGTTATACCACATATAGGATGACAAGACCGAGTTATAATGGGTGGTTTTGGCCCGAGTAAAATACTCTACTTTTCACTTCGATTGCGAGAAAATAAAACAATTCAAAATTTGACAATTTTCAGAAATTTTATTAAAAATTAAATGCCGCAACGAAACAGTTCGCATTCTACCGTGAAGGGAAGAATCAACCTTCATAAAACATCATCAAGACGGTTCTATTTTCAAAAAAAAAGATTGACGGAGCACCAAGCAGTCGAGTTTTTATGTAAGAGAACGAATGCTTTGTACGGGCTGATGATTTTAGACAAAAATTAAAAAGAAAAAATACTTTTTAGCCCGAGGTATTAAACTCGAGTTTTAGGCCCGGTAAGCTACACTATTATGATACACTTTTTGAGCAAGAGAAGTGAAAAAAATATTATGTATGTACATATATTGTCCTACCAGAAGAGGAAGGGCAGCAGCTTCCTTCTGAGTATTTTTAAACACCAACACTGCGATCACCAACCCGCCTGCCAAGCGTGGTGATTATGGCAAATCCCCCCCTACATGGGGACCATCCACTCGATGGACCGACGACATCGTAGCGGTCGCAGGGAGTCGATGGATGGAGGCGGCTCAGGACCGCTATTTGTGGCGTCGTACGGGGGAGGCCTATGTCCAGCAGTGGACGTGTATGGGCTGATGATGATGATGATGACATATATTGTACGCAATTGATGAGTCATCCTGGCAACAGGTGACACTTACAATGCCCGTGATGCAAACGATTCCTTGCTTTTCTTCCTGGCATGGCGGCGCGGCGGCAGCGCAGAAGCTGAGCAGAGACAGCGTTAATAATTTCTGGAGGCAAAAACCTGCAAATGCCTCATCTAGAAGCAATCAAATGTCTAAAATCATTGGCATTCACATAACGCGCGGTAAAGTTATATGTGTGTAGTATAATTTGCAGTGGAGCTGTGATATTTTGACTGGAACTGTAGAATACGAGCTTTTTACTACCTGAGCCTTATTGTTCTGGCAAACGTCTAAGGCACATGGCGTGCCGAGAAATTGTTATAATAATAATGCTGGACAATCCACGCAGTGTCATCTAGCCTCAAACGAAGCAATCTCCTGCGTCGCAGGTGGACCTTCGCCCTCCAGTTATGTATCGTTATTTTCATCAAACAAAAAGTAAATTTTCCTTCTTTTCTCTCTTGTTTCCTGTCTTGTATATACATACATATATCTTGGAACTATGTTAATGTATTCTGTAACTTTGTGCCACACTAGGACCTGCCTGAAAACCGGCGCTGCTACTAGCTTATGCTTGTAGCGGCACAATGCTGAGACCGGGCCTTTTTGGCCCCTATGTAACACTATCTATTTTCTTCATGTATATGTATGTTTCTTGTACTTTCTCACTGTCTGTAATGTCTCGTGTTGTGTGTGTGTTATGTAAGCATGGCCAAATAAATATATATTTCTTCAAAATATTAGTTTTTCCTCGGTACCATTATGTTTACTTACATACCTACGTAGGTATGTACATATATAACCGATAAGAAACAACTTTTCCTTATTTATTCCGAATTTAGGAGATTTCGCGATCTCCGTGGCACTGCGTGCGAAGGTCCACCGGCGACGCAGGAGGTTGCGTGTTCTATTCTTGCCTCGGCACAAAAGTTTGTACGATCTGCAGATATATTTCTTCCAGGTGTTTTCTATAAAGCTGTGTGCATTGTTCAGCCTTATTTCTTACTAGCTGCTGCCCGCGCCTTCGCTCGCGTTTTATCGGGATAAAAGTAACTTTTAAGTTATTTGACGACCTCTGTGGCGCGGTGGGCGAAGGTCCGCCTGCGACGCAGGAGTTTGCGGGTGTGATTCCCGCCTCGGTACAAATATTTGTACGATCTGCAGATATTTGTTCAGGGTGTTCTGGTCGTTTTCTATGTATAATAAAAAATATCTATATATGTAATATATTGTATTATGTATATCAGTTATCTAGTACCCATAACACAAGCTCTGCTTAACTTGGGGCTAGATAATGCTGTCGAATTGTCCAGTATTTATTTATTATTATTATTTCAGGTCCCAAACTACACTCATACTAAATTTCAGCCCAATCAGTTCAATAGTTTTTGTGAACATACAAAATACTCTTACATCTATTCTCACAAACTTTGACTATAATAATGTTAGTAGAGTTTTGATATCTATTTATTTTTATTTATTGAGATGCACAAAACATAAAATAATCACAAAATACACTAAATTTAAATGATATAGATCTATAACTTGACTATTTAACAACTTATGTGCATACAGAGAATCAATATGAACAAGACATGTAGAGCAAACAACTTAAAATATTTTATAACAATAATAAGGGAGGTATCCCCTTGAGGTATTACCTATTTATGAACTAACTTAGATAAAGTACATCTACACTTTCACAATTTTAAGCATGTAATTAGGAACCTAATTTATGTGATTTTAGAGTATATCTATTAGATACTGTTGTACGTAAAGATGCATTTTTCACAGCGTGCACCAACGTCTCTTCATCACATACAAGAGCCTGTATCTAGAGGGTTGATGACGGAGCTTTACTATTGACGGAGCGTTGCTTCTCTTGTTTTACGAGGACGGGATTAAACAATAGTGTCTGAGCACATTCTGAGCAGTTCCTGGATTCATTTAGCTTTGAGTTTTATTAGTTTACTAGCTGTTCCTCGCGGTTTCACCCACTTTGAATTCGTAAGCCGTATAAGCCGTAAATCTCACATGGGAATTTGATGTTTTACCAGGACAAAGTTTGACGAATTCATTATAAACTAGCTGCTGCCCGCACCTTCGCCGCGTTTTATCGGGATTAAAAATAGCCTATATGTTATTCCAGGTCCCAGACTATACCTATACCAAATTTCAGCCTAATCGGTTCAGTAGATTTTGCGTGAAAGAGTAACAAATATCCATACATCCATCCATACAAACTTTGACATTTATAATATTAGTAGGATGAAAACGGGTTAACTACGAACCTCAATTGTGTTGGAAGAACACCCACGTTTCATTCTTTAACGAGGGACTTCATCAAGGTGAGTGCGGTTCCAGTCTCGCGCGTTTTGCGTCTCTGCAGGAGAGAGCGCGCTGTGCACTAGGCCCGTAATTCCGCTTACATTCATAAATTTATTTTAAGGGTAACGCTCTAATCTGCATGCTAAGCATGAGGATCTGTTCTGCTTGTGAGGCTGCTCCTGCCTCCCAGCTGATATTCCTCATTCACCTCTCTATCTAGAGACCCGCGGAAATTGGGGTGTGGTGCTAATTCTAAGCCGGCACAACATGGTCTTCCAACAGGTTTGCTGGATAAGGTTTGAGAATATGTTATTTTCTTTACTTATTCCAGCTATAAGCATTGGTTTTCGTGTGTACAATAAAGTGTAATCGAACTTTGTGCGATATCTCCTCTTTTACACTACACCTTAAACGACGACCGATGTGGCGCAGCGGGCGAAGGACCGTCTGCGGTGCAGGAGCTTGCGGATTCGATTCCCGCCCTGGGAGAAATATTTCAACGATTTGCAAATACTTGTCCTGGGTATTTCTATGCACAATAAAAGTCTATCTATGTATGTATTGTATTATGTTTATCAGTCATCTAGTACCCATTACCTTGGGGCTAGATGATGCTGTGTGGATTGTCCAACATTATTTATTTAATTATATCCATCCAAGTACGACCTGAGTGGACACAGTACTCAGAATTTGTATCTAATGATAATTTAGCATTAGAGTTGATAACTATAACTAATTTGATCTAAAGTCTTAACACTATGTACATTGCGAGTTTAACCTGTCAGTTATATTAATACACATACTCGATGTTGTTAAGCTGTTTCGTGTAGGAGTTTATAGAGCCACCTTCTGTGTCCGTCATCAGACCAGCTCGATGGTAACATGACATGGTATTGTCACCGAACATACATAAGTACCTATGCCAAATTTCAGCTCAATCGGTTGAGTATTAACTGGTCTAAAATTCAGTTGCAAGATTTGTCCCACAAAAACTGACAGGGCAAGTAGAATCATCATCATCATCAGCCCATACACGTCCACTGCTGGACATAGGCCTCCCCCGTACGACGCCACAAATAGCGGTCCTGAGCCACCTCCATCCATCGACTCACTGCGACCGCTACGATGTCGTCGGTCCATCGAGTGGATGGTCTCCCATGTAGGGGGGGGATTTGCCATAATCACCACGCTTGGCAGGCGGATTTGTGATCGCAGTGTTGGTGTTTAAAAATACTCAGAAGGAAGCTGCTGCCCTTCCTCTGGTAGGTTCCCTTAGTCGGCTCTTACGACATCCACGGGTTGAGTTGGAGGGGTCGATATTCGTACGCCGCGGCCCCACGGCCCAAGTAGAATAAAAGTATGTAATAAATACATTTTTAACAATCTACAGGTAGCTCAACTGGTCTATATCAATACCAGTCGGAAGCGATCCCAAGACGCTGGCTGCATTGCCTCGCTGTATGGCAATGCTAATGCGCTGCGCCAGATACTTACTAGCTCTCGCTCGGGTCACGCGTCGCTTCGACCAGGCGATCAGATTTTTTTTTTAAAACCCGTGTAACCCCCTTGCTTCTTATCTGTAGATTGTTTGCAACAGTCTGCAGTTAGTTCAACCGTTTCAGTTGTAAATACTAGTTCTAATTTGTTTCTATTACTTGATTATAATTTTATTTGTTAATAAACATAAATTTTTAGCAGAGAAAATTGTATAACAACAACCATTTGAATGCTTATTTTTGCGTTGTGCGGTCGGGGTGCTGGATGAATGTACATACCTTGAGCTCTCGCGCGATCTCAATAAGTCAATGAACGCGCTCTAGATTCCTCCTAAGAAAGATAAATTGATGTTTTCCTCCACCGTTTGAGGGCTCCAATCATGCCGCTTGAATAATCCACATGATTGTAATACTTAATTATAAAGCGAAAGAGGTTATCCGTAAATCAGGTTAGACCAAGAATAAACCCAGCTTAAATAATAGGTAAATAAACTTTACTATTGGTCTGCTCTTCTGTTCCCAAGGTCGCTTTTTCAATATACTATATAGAAATAGTAGACTACAGAATGGAACATAGAACACTACTAGAAAGTAAATTGTTTTGTGGAACATTTATATACATAACTAAACGGTGTCTTAATTTTTAAGTTAAATTTCTAGATTTAGTGATAGTCAACTTGACGTGTTTAACTAATAAAATGTAAATCCTTTATTGGCTGTAGGTTATAATTGTTTAAGTTTCGTTAAGTTTATCTCTAAGTGGAGTTTGTTAATAAATAAAGAAAAAAAAAAAGATAAAATTAGAGCATTTCAATGCTTACGTGTGAAGCATACCTATGTTACGTCACCGTAAGGAGATAAGAAGATAAAAATCGATTATTGGATGGACACCAAACACTAGGTAGGTAGCTTCTTATTAGCAGGATCGCTAAATAATTTTTTTTTTTTTTTACAATAACTTATACAAGATATTCCTTTAGATTTACACTATTATTTAAGTTATACGGGACCAATAGGAATCCTGGGATAAAGGATCGACCCTTGATAATAAAACATGTATGAGACCATCCCGGGATAATTTTTACCCGACTACCGAAGGACGAGGGTTATGAGTTTGACACCCTATGTATGTATGTTTTATATCTATTTACGGAGAAATCAGCGAACATAGGTACATAAAACATACAATAAGTATAGTTTTTGAAAGAAAATTACAAACAAATAATAAAAACAAATTAGAACAAGTATTTATGATTGAGCTAATTGCAGACTGTTCAACAATCTACAGGCTGAATTGGTCCGCTGTATGGAAATGCTGATGCTGTATTTGAATGATTTAGAGTAACTTTTTTGTTGATTTTAGCAGTACAGTAAATTTGAGGAGCGAGTGGTAGTAAACGAAAACTTTATCCGTTTTAGTATTACTCACTCACACTAGCCACTCGGATCATACCGCTGAAGCCTAGCAGTGGATACGATAGGCATAAGCTCATTTTAATACGAATTAAGTATTATTTATTAATAACAACTCCCAAACGAGTTTGGAAATTGCGTAATTTCCTAATTATGCTCGTGTATTGATGTTCAACATGATGTTGGATTCTTAACTTGAAATATTTAATTACATATAGATTACACTCTCTCTCTCTCTCAAAGAAGATAAAATTTCGCTAAGATAGCACCTTGTCACTATAAGCTACACAAATTAATCAAATCAAAAAATCTTTATTTCCGTAAATACAATAAATGTAATTGCACTTAGAAAAGGTCAAAATAAAATTAAAAACTGACATGGAAATAAAGTGATATTTTTGATTTCTGTCGCTTCGGTATATAGACTAAAGTAAACAATGGTGCATTAAGGGATATGTCTGTCCAGCAGCGGTAGACTAATTAATCACTACGTATTATAAAACAAAGTCCTCCGCTGCGTCTGTCTGTCTGTTCGCGATAAACTCAGAAACATCAAAATGGATTTTCATGCGGATTTCACCAATCGATAGAGTGATCCGATAGCTTTATTGTGATACTTAAAATTATATTAGCTACCTCTCAAGTTGCATGGCGCCCTAACAGGGCTCCTAATACCTAGCCTCTAAGTGAAATATTTAAGACCTCGCACATTGTAGTACTAGTGTGGTTTAATGGTGCAACATTTACAAACACATGTATACCCTATAAAACTTTATTGACAAAGAAAATAACAATCAAATAATATAAAGAAATTAAACTAGTATTTACAATTGAAACGATTGAGCTAACTGCAGACTGTTGCAAACAATCTACAGATAGCTCAACTGGTCCATATCAATACCAGTCGGAAGCGTCCCCAAGACGCTGGCTGCATTGCCCCGCTGTATGGCAATGCTAATGTGCTGCGCCAGATACTCACCAGCTCTCGGGTCACGCGTCGCTTCGACCAGGCGCTCAGATAATTTTTTGAAAACCCGGAGAGCCTCGGTACCCCACGGGCCTAGGGTCTCGACTCCAAGGGGAGCAAATGCGTAGGCTCTATCGAGACCTGCATATTTGCGCCTCTTGAGATCCTCGGCCAAATCTGCCGCCGAACCAGCCCTCACGGATGTCCTTGAAAGATGGGAAGGCGCAAGTGTGTCGACACATGTAGCGTCCCACACAGTATGCCTGCCCAGCTCCCAAGGGACTAAAGTCATGCCGTCGGGCCTCTTACCATCGTCACGCAACAGACCATTCGGTTCGAGAATAGCTGGTACGTTAGCGGTGACAAAGGCCCGCCGGATGATGTCGTTAAGGCTGGCATGGCGAGATATCCGACCGGCAGCCCTAGTACACGATAATCCGTGATGACCAAGCTGTTCGACAACAGTACCGCACTGGCATTGATGAGGCGCGCAACACCTTGCACCCAACCGAAGACATGTTGCTATACGGAAAGTAACGGGATCCAATAGAGTGCCAGTATTATATGAAGGAAGTGCTTGCAACCAATGTCCTGACTCCCATTTAGAAACGGCCAGGAGACGGGCACGATCTGCAGATAATAAATATCCCTATAAATAAATATTCTATTCTATTCATTCTATTGTATGTATTAGGATTGCTAAATAAATACTTATATACTTGATTCATGAGGAAGGATTTGGTAAATAATTTGTCGAGGATTTGTGTAAATTGGTTGTACACACGATAATTGTTGGAAGTTTCGAAAAAGTCAAGCCGCCTGGGAGCTTTCATCGAAAACGCTGCCTAATCACTTTAAGATATAATCATCATCATATCAGCCCATACATGTCCACTGCTGGACATAGGCCTCCCCCATCATACGCCATAAATAGCGGTCCTGAGCCATAAGATATAATATAACAAAACCTCATTACTAGGTTATATGTAAAACATGCAGGCTTAATTTGCTACTGCCCTAGCCGAAGCCGGGGCGGGTTGCTAGTTAATTAAATTCATTTATTAAATCAGACAGCCTAATTATTAGGTCCATTTTTTGTTAGTGAGCTGTCTTAAAATCTATGTTTAAATACAAGCAAAGAAAAAAAAATACATAAAAATTCAAAAGGACCTTTACTTGAGTCCCGATCGAGCTGTCTCAAGACTTTCTACTTCATCAGGAGCCGAATGCCTTCATTACTGCTTTTGCTACGATGCCCCCCATTCGTGTGTGACTCACACATTTGTTTCAGTACACGGGGACCAAATTAACTCTGGCACAAATCTTTCCACTTATAAACAAAGTAAACGTCTCTTGTTCTCTGTCACAGTAAATTCTGCAGCGCGCTTAACACGGTATGGCTCTCTGCTTAGGAGTTGAGTTTGGGTACACACGGGAGAGAATTTGTAGAAACTTTTATTAAAGATTTTTTTTAACTAAATGATAAGGAGTTCATATATCAAAACATATTTTAATATATAATATATAAGTATATACAGTAAGATAAAGTTTAGACAATATTCAACACTGTGTGATATAGACACATCAGCCACAGGCTGCTCGTCTATTATCTAATAAATAAGTAACCGCTAACTTCCTGACTTCGGACTGTGGCAATGAATTTTTAACCGACTTCAAAAGGAGGAGGTTCTCAATTCGTCTGTATGTTTTTTTTGTTTGTATGTTTCGCGATAACTCCGCCAAATATGGACCGATTTTGAAAATTATTTCACTATTGTATAGAAAATGATCCCGAGGTGTTCCATAAATTTTTTCCCGAGGGGATTCGTATTTATCCCGCAAAACTTAAAATAATTGTAAAATTAAGGGAATTTGAAGTCGATTTATCGTTTTTCTTAAACACGCCATATTATTGCAAGAAAAATTCCAATAACAACATAATGGCTTATATGATTTTGATGTTTGATGTACCAAAATACTCACCCGAACTCCGGTTTTATTAACTACTAAGCACATTTTGCTGGTCTATGCCATCTTATTTTTCAAAAATAAAACAATACGGAACTGAACATTGCCCACAAAGCTAGGGAGGCCTCGGTTCTTTTTTATGTTTGGAGCTCTCTTTTCAATTGCATACGAAGTTGAAACCAAATTCCCGTCCCTGTTTTCCTAAAACCGGGTATTCCGGATTAATTTATATAGTAAAATCGTTGCCAAGTCGAGATCCAAAGCGGAGCCAAGCCCGAAACATTCTTCAGACATAATTAATAAGGGATTCCGCAAAATAATTACTGTTTAAACATGTTAGGAGTCGAACAGTATCTAGTACTTTATAATCCCGCCAAAATCTTGCCGAATACGCAGAGAAATTATAATCTATGCCGTCGGAGCGCGGCGTACGAATATCGACCCCTCCAACTCAACCCGTGGATGTCGTAAGAACCGACTAAGGGAACCTACCAGAGGAAGGGCAGCAGCTTCCTTCTGAGTATTTTTCAACACCGACACTGCGATCACCAATCCGCCTGCCAAGCGTAGTGATTATGGCAAATACCCCCAACATGGGAGACCATCCACTCGATGGACCGACGACATCGTAGCGGTCGCAGGGAGTCGATGGATGGAGGCGGCTCAGGACCGCTATTTGTGACGTCGTACGGGGGAGGCCTACGTCTAGCAGTGGACGTGTATGAGCTGATATGATGATGATGATGATGATGATTATAATCTAGAGCAGGGCTGTCCAGTCCAGGCACGACCGCGGACCAAAACCAATCACTGTATTGGAGGGCCGAATCATGATTATCTAATGATGATTTGTGGATTTCTACGCCCCTTGCCGCAAATTGTATTCAGCCATAAATCAAACCTAATCCTACTTAATATTATAAATTTGAAAGTAACTCTGTCTATCTGTCTGTTACCTTTTCACGCATTAACGGCTGAACGGATCTTAATGAAATTTGGCAGGGAGACCAATCCTTGTGACACATAAGCTTCTTGCAGCCCCTTCCATAGTTCTCTGCTGCATGTCGTTCGAGACACGTAAAACCTCTTACTTTCTTTATCTCTTTCTCTCATCTTTTGAGCTGTCTTTTATTTTCCGTTTGTGGATTGTGTGTGTTTGTGGACTAGTAATAGACTGTTAATTATGACGACTGTCCTTTTTTTATGGATACTAGACCTTCGTTTGACCAGATTCTCACCTGATGGAAAGTGTGGCCGACGGTGTATCACGAAGGTCTGGAAGATACCTATTCACTCTTGTCTTAAAGAGAACCAGATTGTAAGTGGTCGGAAAAACAGAAGCAGGCAGCGAGTTCCAGTCCTTAGCGGTCCGAATGATGAAGGTGGAGGAAAACCGCATAGTACGAGTTGATGGTATATCCACCAGATGAGGATGGTATTGTGCCGTCCTGAAGATATGCCAATGATACGAAGCGAGATTCCGATCCGTTTGAGATCATATCATTTTGCTCGTTTTCACTGAAGCTCTTCAGTTATTCCTTCTAATGATTACCTTCCACTAAATAGATAAGTATCTACTCAGTAAGATGTATTTAGGTACTATTTACTTATTATAGTTAAGAATATAAGGTGGCCTAGAATACGGGTGTGTTTCCCTAGAGATGTGCTACGTAGTTAAGCGACGCGCGACGCGTGACGTGGCGTCGGCGAATTGTGTCAAACAGGATAATTCGCTTATAGTTCGCGGATCAACTTTTGCTTTGCGTAACTATTATGTTGCTGTTATATTTTCTACATAAAAATCTGGTTATTAAAGAATTCTTTAATACCAGATTTTTCAAGTTATTCAAGATTTTGTTGATACAATTGCGAAATCTTTTTTAATGAATTCAAGTCAGTATTTGATGAAGTTATTAAATGTGAGTACTTAGACAATGCATTTTTTTTTTATTATTTTATAAATCATACCGCCTTCATCTTTTTGAATTCCCTCTTATGACCTACAGCGCTTCCCATCCCAACCAGAGCGTACATAATCACATCATCGCGTATATAAATGCAGAGCTAGATAGCATAGATATTAGGCCTTGCTTAAGCATCGTAAAGCGTACATAAATGCACATATTTTAGCACACTCTGTACACCGAATAATTTTCAAATAGGCTTGTCTAATAGCAAGATAATACACGTGCAAATCCCCCTGTATCTGCCTGTAGGGACCGGCAATAGTTTACATAATATTAATAGCAGTTTTGGGTATTAATCTGGTAGCTTAGGAGCTTACATGAAATCTGATTTTAAATTCATAGCTTTGGTAATAGAGTAGCGTTTACTAAAACCACTTAAGTTTGTTATTTTACAAGTTTTTATTCAACTTGTCCTTTTAGTTTGTGTGGGAAAAATCTAATCTAATCATCATCATCATCACCATATCAGCCTATCTCTAGGTTTATAAGAATCACATATGCAAAAAATTACGTTTGGGCCACCCTTCATACGAAAATCTTCAAACTCCTTTGGCATAATTATCTAAGTGACAATGCAATATCATGGTAGTATCGAGCTGGTCTGATGATGGAAACTGAAGGTGGCCATAGGAACTCCTAAGCGAAACGATTTAACGATGTCGAGTTTGGGTTCATTGGATTTGTCTTTCCAAACATTTTGGTGCTACATAGATGATAGAGTGAGAAAGAGTTATTTTAACATAAACCGATAAACCGACTTCAAATTCCCTTACTTTTACACTTATTTTAAGTTTTTCGGGATAAATACTAATCCTCTGGAGATCATCATCGTCATCATCATCAGCCCATACACGTTCACTGCTGGACATAGGCCTCCCCCGTACGACGCCACAAATAGCGGTCCTGAGCCGCCTCCATCCATCGACTCCCTGCGACCGCTACGATGTACTCCCTGCGACCGCTACGATGTCGTCGGTCCATCGAGTGGATGGTCTCCCATGTAGGGGGGATTTGCCATAATCACCACGCTTGGCAGGTGGATTGATGATCGCAGTGTTGGTGTTTAAAAATACTCATAAGGAAGCTGCTGCCCTTCCTCTGGTAGGATCCCTTAGTCGGCTCTTACGACATCCACGGGTTGAGTTGGAGGGGCCGATATTCGTACGCCGCGGCCCCACGGCCAATAGATAATATGCCTCTGGAGATAAAAAAATATTTTACCTATGGGTGTTATAATTTATGGGACCCCTTCGGGAACATTTCCTAATTGTGACCTAATTGTTCCTAGTGGTGAAAGAATTTTCAAAATCGGTCCATAATTGGCGGATATATCGCGTAACATACATACAAAAAAACATACTGACGAATTGAGAACTTCCGCCTTTTGAAGTCGGTTAAAAATTGATTACCGTTATAGTGAGAAAATCACAAAAATCCTACAATCATAACATAAATGCGAATGTTTGGTTGTATGGATGTATGTGACTTCTTCACACTAAAACTACTGAACGGATCGGGCTGAAATTTTGCATAGATGTAATTGGTCTAACACATAGCGAGAAGAAATAACAAACATACACCCGACGACCTCTCTGATCGAACGTCCGCTTGCGACGCAGGAGGTTGCGAGTTCGATTTCCGGCACAAATGTTTGTACGATCTGCAGATATTTGATCCGATTGTTCCGGAAGTCTACTCGTATGTACTGTATTATATTAAGTACTAGCTGCTGCCCGCGCCTTCACGCGCGTTTTATTGGGATAAAAATAGGCTATATGTTACTCAAGATCCCGAACTATACCCATACCTATATGCCTGTAAATTTCAGCCTAAACGGCTCAGTAGTTTTTGCGTGAAAGAGTAACAAATACCCATACATCCATCCATACAAACTTCGATATATTAGTAGTAAGGATATCAGTCATCGAGTACCCATAACACAAGCTCTGCTTAGCTTGGGGCTAGATGATGCTGTGTGGATTGTCCAGCATTATTTATTTATTTATCCGTCCAAACTTTTGCATTAATTGTGTCATTGCCGATAATCCGCTCACGCTCCCGTGTCCGCTACCCACCTTAACCGCACCATACGCTTCATTGCTTGTATATCTATCAAAAAACGATTGTCTTTACCTATAACGGTAAATCTTTCACGGTTTCCCTTCAATAGATTTCTTCACCCATTATTGTTTGTCATTCAAGAACAATGCTCTATTTCCTTGTTCGGGCATCGAACCTGCTATTGTGGATTTGACACAGTTTTTTAAAACTTTTTGGTTGAACAACCATTTTTTATCGGGTCACAGGTTTAGAATAACTTTTTGTGTATGTTGAAGAAAATTTATTAACAAAGAAAATAGCGATTACTTAATAGAAACATATGAAAACTAGTGACAACAATTGAAACAGCTAATTGCGGCCTGTTGAAAAACAGTCTAGGAGTAGCTCAAACTGATTCGGATCAATACTAATGGAAGCGTCCCCAAGCTGCTGGTTACCCTGCCGTATGGCAATGCTGATTGTTTCATTTCATTTATTTTCACCGTAGATATTACCTATACACTATATGTCGTTATTATTTTCACCGTAGATATTACCTATACACCATATGTCGTTATTATTTTCACCGTAGATATTACCTATACACTATATGTCGTTATTATTTTCACCGTAGATATTACCTATACACTATATGTCGTTATTATTTTCACCGTAGATATTACCTATACACTATATGTCGTTATTATTTTCACCGTAGATATTACCTATACACTATATGTCGTTATTATTTTCACCGTAGATATTACCTATACACTATATGTCGTTATTATTTTCACCGTAGATATTACCTATACACTATATGTCGTTATTTACTAAATTTAAATAGGACCATAGGCTATATTTTATCCCGATAAAACTTGGGTCTATAATTAGCGGAGATATTGCGTAACATACCTACATACAAAAAAAAATGCATACAGACGAATTAAGAACCTCCTCCTTTTGAAGTCTGTTGAAAACAACTCTACACCTTGGCTATTTATTTCTTTTTACCATAATTCCACCTGCAGTAAAGGTGCTAGCCAACCTGTCCTATACATTCAGGTTTTAGAGGCCAAGGTTACCGACCACGTGTGGGTCTAATTGACCAGATGATAGCTTTAAAAATAAAGAAAAATGGAAGTTACGAAGATATTTTATAATTTACAAGGTCTTCTAGGTAAACAAGATCCCAACTAATGTTATAAACTAGCTGCTGCCCGCGCCTTCGCCCGTGTCATTGGGATGAAAATTGGGCTATATGTTATTCTAGGTCCCAATCTGTTTGTAACCCGTGTTTGTAACCAAGCTCCTCCGAAACGGCATGACCGATTTTTATGTTTTTTTTTTTGTGTAAATTCGGTAGGTCTGAGAATAGGTCGTTAACAATTTTTATACCCCTAAGAAATAAGGGTGGCCCACCCAAATTTAATTAATTTCATATTATAGGCAAAAAAAAAAAAATTATTGTGATTACAAATTCCTACAAGTATATCCCTTAATTTTCACCTTTCTAACACCAACTTCCATTTTTAATAGTGATATTAGTTACTACCTTAAACCTAGATTTTGTTTTTTCTATGCTTGGTACTTTATTAATCTTCAAACCTCAGTGGTCGACGGCAAAACAACGTTTTCCGGGATACTCTGTGTTGCCGGGTCAGCTAGTAGTATGGAAAAATGAGAAGTCACGATCACGTCTCGTTACTAACGTGAAATAGACTCGCCCCAGATCACATTGACATTTTGACATCACTCGACCTCATCTTGGTAATATAACTTACAAAACTATTTTCATTTTGCAGTTTCGTATTAAATTTACTAGAACACCCAATAATTATCTCTCGTCAAGTGAAAATTTGGTCGTGTTTCGGTGAACCGAAATCACGAAAATGGCTTTATTGGTTGGCTAACTGTTGCCTGTGGGTTTACTTGCATTTTAATTGTGAGTTCTCTTAATATTATCATGTGATTCCAGGTCACTATGGCCATGAAGATGAACACCATGACAATGAATTCAGTAAAATTAAGACTGATTAGACTTTAGGGCCCAGCTGTGGAAAGAAATGGGCTTAAGAAGGCTACGAACCTCTCCCAAACGGAAACGGATTTTTCCATGCGGATTTGTTGTTGTTTCACGAATGAAATGGGGTGCGCTATGAGTGAGAGAGCGCGTCTAGCCATCTAATACGAAGCTGTCATGTGGCTGTGTGCGTGTGCTTGGTGTTGGCACCATTTTCTGATATTTTTTCGTACTATCCAATAAATTTTGAGTCAACGATTGATTTCAAAAATATTTTTGATTATTTATAATGTTGAATATATATAGGATTTTTGCAGTGCGACAGATTTTCGAATAAAGGTGTCTATCGTGCATAAAAAGTCGATTGAAGATGACTCGATTTGGTGGTCAAAATTAGTTTAGCTCTCATCTAAATATCATTATGTTGTTTCAGAAACTAAACCGCTGCAAACATAGCTATTTTTCATCCGATTACGTATGGAAAATTTCAATAAGATCGGGGACATAGTTTCCATATCAAGCGCAAAGTACGTTTGTATGGGGAATAAATCCATCCGTTCCGTTCTTTTATAGACAAACTATGTCTCAATCATCTAGGTACCAACTTGTGCCTAGTTATTTCATGACTCCAGCATACCTACCTACCTACAGGGCAGATTCTAAAACAGACAAGCACGAGTCATGCACCTGTCCGCTCGCAGAATCCGGGGTATGGGGAATATGCAGCACGCGCCGGGGGATGGTCTGAGTGATAAGTTATTTTATTTAATTTAGTTATAGCGTTTAAATTGTAAAAAAACAATAGCTACGATGATTTTTCGGCGGATAGCTAGAATGGAAGCTGTAGAGCGGATTTTGGTGAATATATATTTCAAAGATTATTCAATTCGTCACACAAACTGTCTAAAATTTGGTATCGCTCTCGCTTATAATATACATAAATCACAATATAAAATATTAATATTTACTAAACTTTTCAAACCAATAAAAACTCCGCTTTCGATGTAAACCACATATCAAAGGATGGAGGCCACACATCAAAGTCGACGACACAGCCACCAACACCAACCCACCAGGTTTGGTGCGCCATTTATATTTACCTGTAGGCAGCCGACTGTGGACTTTTAAATTGACGGCGGCGGCGGCCCTCCGACTTTGGGGTGTAAACTACATTAAAAAAAACTTACACTCCATAGAGTTCAACATATTAGGTAAAGACAAAGAGTTTTTCTCTAGGTAAGTTTAAGAAAAACTCTTTGTCTTTACCAAATAATATGTTGAACGCGTTCGCGCGCGTGATAGCGTTCAACATATTTGGCAAAGTAAAAAAGATTTTCTTAAATATGTTCTTTACCAAATATGTTGAACGGTTTAGAGTAGGTATAAGGTTTTTTATGTTGTGTATGTTATAACAAAGTCGGAGGGCTGCCACTGTCAAATTAAAAGGACCTTTACCTACTTGCTACACTCACTAGTTTTAAAAGGGGTTAAAGCTTGTTTTCTGTCCAAAAGTTTATATCTTGCACCATAAAATACATCTTGTCAGCACCGTAAACACAACAAAAACGTAATTAGCTCGAGCCACCACCTGCCTCTGAGCAGCCTGTATAACTTATTTATCAGCTTGCAGTTTGCACGCTATAAGCTTATCTAGTTCGAGATTCTCTATAGATATACGGACATCTTTGTAAAAAAAATATAGTTAAAAACTAAAAACCGACTACATAAAAGTCTTAAACAAGCGTTCACCTATTGTCTATAGCATTTTCTTTTGATAATTAGGTAGTCGGAGGCCTTTGTTACTAATTGTACCCTAGGTATATGGGGTGGGTGCCTCCGACTACCAAAGTATCAAAAGAAAATGCTATGGACAATAGGTGAACGCTTGTATAAGACTTTTATGTAGTCGGGTTTTAGTTTTTAATTATAATTTTTTTACCATACATTATCGATACAATATATGTATATCGATACATTTTTTCATTTGCCCATCCCTAGATGACCCGTTGCCATATAACAAATAAACAAGAGGTCTCCATGACAACGGGTGTTTCATCCGTCACTCATCACATCAAACTAAATTAGACTCTAACTGTAACTAGATGTCGTCTCTTGCAAAATTTTATCGCGCTATCGAAGTGTTCCAGGTGTAATTTAGACCCAGCTATCTCTTAAGACCCTCAGTTTTGTCGGACACCATATAGCCTATAACCATCGGGGTAATGAGACGAATCAATCGATACTTCACTTGTTGAAATCGAAGTAGTAGTTTCAGCGCTACGTGGGAACAAAGAAATCGGCTACATACATACATGCATACATACATAGGCTGCTAAAATCATAACCCTCCGGTAGTCGGGTAAAAATAAATCGGGTATAATCCGCGATCTACTAATAAGATACCCGTCAAAGTAGGTAATGAGGAGAAAATCGTTAATGACAATTCTCTAACACAGGACTGTTAGCAAAAAAGTTAAGCAACATACGTATGTGTATGTTGCTTAACTTTTTTGCCAATCAAAAACGTAATTCCATACGTTTTGTCCCAAGGCAGTAATAAAATATTTTCTATTCTTTTTATTGTAATAATTTTGACGACCGTTGTGGTACGGCGGGCGATGCTCCGCCTGCGACGCAGGAGGTTGTGGGTTCAATTCCCGCGTTGGCACAAATTATTGTACGATCTTCAAATATTTGTCTCGAGTGTTCTGGTTATTTTCTTTGTAAAATAGAAATATCTATCTATGTAATCTATTGTACACAAGCTCTGCTTAGTTTGGGGCTAGATGATGCTGTGTTGATTATCCAGCATTATTTATTCATTTAATACTTAATTCTAAAAATTGGACCATTTCCCATCACTTCAAATATGGCTCAACCTTTCCCCTTCATACAAGTTTCTTAAACTAGTTTTGATGAACTTTCTAGTACAGCAATTTTAGCCAGGTGGAATGCCTATAGTTGAAGAATTTACTTCAAATTAAAATAAAACATTTGTACGATGTTCAGGCACAAATTGTTGGAAAGTAAACACAATAGTAATAAGTCAGTGTCAAAGTATAGAACTGTCACTGTAAGGTATCTTATAATAATCTTATAGTCTTATTTGCTGATGATACTTCACTGATTTTTAAAGTTGACAGAAGTAAATTTAATTATGACGATGTAAATGATGCACTTTCACACGTACTAGATTGGTTCACCGCCAATAACCTCTTACTCAATGCTAAAAAAAACAAATGCATTAAATTCATGTTAAGAGAATTTCCAACTAAAATAATGCTAAAGAATGAGATTGTTCACTTTGTAGACTCTACTGTTTTCTTAGGGTTACATATTGATTCCACTCTTTAATGGAAGCCGCAAATTGATGCTCTCGCAGGTAGACTTAGTTCAGCGGCCTATGCAGTTCGAACAATTATATATATTACCGATGAAGATACAGCTAGGTTAGTTTATTTCAGTTACTTTCATAGTATTATGTCTTATGGTATTTTGCTTTGGGGACAGGCAGCTGACATCCAGACTATCTTTATTCTCCAGAAAAGAGCGGTATGCGCAATTTACAAATTAAAGTCACGCGACTCTTTGAGGGAATTGTTTAAAGAAATAAATATTTTGACAGTAATATCGCAGTACATCTATGAAAATCTTATGTATACGCACAAAAATAGAAATAGCTTTTTGAAAAAGTGTGATGTTCACAATAGAAATACAAGAAAAAAGAACAAATTACACATCCCAGCATATAGATTACGAAAGGTAGGGAAATCATTTATGGGCAATTGCGTGCGCTTCTATAATAAGCTTCCATCTGAAGCAACTGAACTCCCTATTCGTAAATTTAAACAGTACATTAAACAAAATCTTATCAGTAAGGCCTTTTACTCCATAGATGATTACATCAATGATGTTAATGCTTGGCCAGATGTCGCTCCGTTCTGTCAGTAGTATGTAAGAAATCCAATGTTCTGTTTAGCTTTAAAGAAAGATTGGCATGTATCTAAATCGCATTAAATTTATATTGAGATAGGCAAAATAAACATGTATTAGACACATAAGTGATATTATAATGTGCTAGTTGTTTCTTTTTCACTTCTTCCACTTCTTTTTCACTTCTAGGGTAAAATTTGTGGAAACTTTAAATGACAATTTTATTTATATCTAATTAACAGCCAAAAATAGTACATTCTTCACCTAAGCGAGAACGTGCCTAATTCCTATCGAGTGTGTCATTTGAGCCTTAAAACACACGAGGTAGGAATCGCACTTTCTGCCGAGTGATACATAGTGCTTTATACTTCACCTTCGAGGAAAATAAAAAGCAGAATAAATCTTTTATTTCTGGCGGTGTTATAAAACTTTCGTGATAGTGAAAGTTTTATAACATCGACGACATTCTGTAGAATCAATAAAATTGCCTACACCAAATTCAAAATTAGTAGAACTTCCCGCGCCAGCCAGTAATCACTTGGGTTCTTTTTTCAAAATATTGTTCGGAAATCGGAAGAGGCAAGCGGACTTGGAGTAAAAACTTTTTGTTGTTTGACCTATTATGAAAATAACCATAGCCACCGGCCAAACTTTTAGGAAATTCATAAAAAAAATAACACGTTAGAAATGGATTTCTATACAGTTTTCTCTCCCGCTAAAACGAGTGAGAAATGAAATTCCATAGAGTTTTTCCTCCCGGATTCCTATACGCCTACAATGACTTACTTTCTATCTTATATTTGGAAAAGGAATAGGCAACTTTCCGAGCAAGTGTAGTATAAAATAAATTGCAAGCTTTTAGCTTTAAAAATGACGATACTTCTATACAACCTTTCAACCCCCTAAAACCCTTTTTTCGCATTAAAAGGTAGCCTATGTCCTTTTTTAGGCTCTAAAATATATGTATGTGTACCAAATTTCATTTAAATCGGTTCAGTAGTTTTCGCGTGAAAACATGACAGACAGACAGACAGACAAAGTTACTTTCGTATTTAGAATAGGTATTAGTAAGGATTAGGTACCTAACTATAATGTTTATTCCCTCAGGTTCAAAAATGTTCAGTGAGAAAAGGGAACAAAAGTACCTAGATGTCCAGCGTCTCGTCGTAAGATTTCAAAACACAAAGCAGGGACGAGGTAAAATTTAACTCAAAGCATAGAGTAAAAACTCGCTACTATCTCAGACTCAGTGTTTTATTTCCTTTAGACCTTACAGTACTGTTGAACACGTCACAAAATTAAAATTATATAAGTAAAACACTGATTCTTTTCAATGCCAGGATCCAAACAAGGCCTACAACGCGTTTATTGATATGTTTATACTACTGTACAACTTGTGCTTTCCAATTGTAAAGATAAAGATTAACTACCAAAAACTAAAGATGGGAGTTATTGGATATTTTGGCTACCGGCTATTAGTTGCGTATTTTGTTTCAAGACCGCTAGTACCAACTGGTACCCAATAACGTTACATATTTGACATACTAAAAACAATAACTTCATTGAAAAACACCAGCAGCGTCGGGTACGATGGTGTAGCCACACATATAATAAAAGAGGTAGCAATAATAATAGCACCAATACTTTGTCACATCGTTAATCTATGCTTGGAGAATGGTATTTTCCCAGATAGCCTTAAACTCGCGATAATCAAGCCCCTATTTAAAAAAGATGGAAAAGATGACATAAACAACTATCGTCCCCTAGCGCTTATACCGGTATTCTCAAAAGTTTTCGAAAAAATCTGTTTCGTTATCTGACACGAGAATCGTACGTTACGGTGTACCTCAAGGCAGCGTACTTGGACATTTACGTTTTATTGTATACATTAACGACGTACCTAATGTTACAAATAACACAATGACATTATTTGCAGATGACAGTATGGTATTATTCACTAACAAATTATTGACTAACCTTGAAATTGACATTAATAACACACTGACATAAATAATTAATTGGATGACATATAATAATTTAAAAATAAATTTAGCAAAGACATTTCTTATGATTTTTAAACGACATAAACTACCGATAAATCTTGACATTGAACATATAGATACAAAAATAAATCAAATAAAATCCACGCGATTCTTAGGACTAGAAGTAGATAACCAACTTAATTGGAAGAATCACACTGATAACGTGTGCAAAAGGCTCAATCAATTTTCTTATGCTCTCTATAAACTAAGCAAAATAGTTAGTACTCCAACGTTGCTCACTGCGTACTACGGTCATATTGCGTCGATCCTAATGTATGGACTTATTTTCTGGGGAAATTCCACATATACAAATTACAGGTTTTTATAGCCCAAAAACGGTGTATTCGATCTATGTTTGGTATGGGACAGATGGATTCCTGCAAAGATGTTTTCAGACAATGGAGAATTCTCACATTACCAGCACTCTACCTCTACATTTTAGAAACGGCGGTTTTTGTAAAGCAAAATCCACATCTGTTCAAATTTTACCCGGCAGAGAGCCGACGTGCAGGTACTCTACACCATAACAGTGCAAGAACGAGGATCTTACGTGTAGGTGTGTTTTGTATGGCACCGATAATATTTAACAAAATCCCATCGTCTATATGAACCATCAATAATATAAATATTTTTAAAAATACTTTGACGAAGTTATTAACTGAAAAATCATACTGCACTGTAAATGAATTTCTAGATGACAAACTACATTAATTTATCTCTTTATAAAATTTATGACATAAAATTTTGACATCTAGCAATTTCAAGATAACCATTGATAATATAAAAAAATAATACGGTGAAATAGCCATCTTCATCTTCTGTTTGTTTACGTTTGTATTACTATTGTGTTTGGTTGGTGTTTATTATTCGTTTGCTGTTTTGTCCAAGTTAAATTCCTCATGATCTATGTGTAAGTCTGTGTGTTAAATTTATAACTTAATTAGGTACCTATTAATGTCAGAATCAGAATCAATAACTTTATTTCTTTAGGCTTACAAAATAAGCACTTAGACAAGTCAAATTGTATACTATAAACATAGTTATTATTATCAAATAAGAAATAAGGTGTTATTGATATTCTCTTCACTTCAATTTTTTGTCCACTAATGGAAGATTGAAAAAGAAACCACTACCACCATATTGGTAATGAGAACCATAAATAAGTGTCATGTACTTTTTCTGCAAAAAACATTTTTTTTTTATTAAATGCTACTGAACGGATTTTGTTATAATGAATGTGTAAACACAATTGTAATTATAATAATATTTAAGAAATGAGCCCGTAACCCAAAATGTTTTATATTAACTAACTGAACTGAATTGTGATGATGATATCGCTGTAACTGCAACCGTACATCCACGTGGCGTGAGTGCCGTACTACGGTACCGTATCCGAGTCAGGTAGGTAGCGGTAGGTAAGCGGTTTTTTGTCCCATTAATTCTAGCAGTTTTACCTGCTTGTTACGTTTTTAGGGTTCCGTATGTGCTTACTGCGGTTAGATCTGCAGATCTATTTTCTGAATGCAGCAATTGACTTGCTTTGACTTTTTCATTTTTCTTTTTCTTTGTGTTTTCTGAACGCAGCCAATGAGCGGCAAAAATAGCCTGAGACAAAAAATAATTATGTCAATCTACGTCATTCAGTGAGTGATTTCACTGAATGACGTAGATTGACATACTTATTTTTTTATTGAAAGATGTTAGTCTTCAGTAGGTACTAAGTACCTACACTAAGTATGTAAAGTTTGAAAGGCAAGCCTAAGTAAATAGTTGGTATTTGTGCTATATTAAAAAACATAATATGGAAAATAGATGTAAGTATATGATTTCGTACTTTTACAGACACATGTTCTGCTTATAATGTGATGATTATGGTAATCTTATGCACCTAAATTGTGTTATTATAAACAAGTTTTTTGTTAGTTGATGTTTTTGGTAGGGTTCATAAAATAAAGAACAGTAATACCTCAAAAACTCGTCCGGAACCCTTGCAAACTACTCACTCTTACCAAATTGTTCTGGGAAATTATTGCATTGCTTTTGGTTAGAGTTTTTTTTGGGAAATGTGAACCAATTCCGGATAGGTTTTGGGAAATGGCCCTGTTATTGTCCTTTTTGGGATTCAATTGGGTTTTTAACGGTTTCTTATAGTTACGGGATGAACTTTAACGTTACTACGTAAACTTAGGTAGATTATTAGATTGAGTTGAAATTGAGTTTTTATACTTGGTAAGTAATTTTTAAAGTGTTACTGTTTTCCATTCTGTGGATTTTTGTCTTGTAGCGAATCTGTTATAAAACGAATCTTTCGTTATCAGAATTTGAACACTGTCTTATACAGAACAACAAAATCTGAACTAAGGTACGTCTGTAGGTCATCTCGTTACGCATCTATTCAGGCTAGATTACCTTAATCAAATGTCGTCGAATTCCGATTTATCATATTATCAATGATTTTTGAAAAAATTACCACAATCATATGCTTATTCGTTCATAGTGTTCAAACAGACAGTTACTAGTACCTAACAATTTATTTGCGTCCTAGCATAATGTGAATTCAATCGATAAATACCAAAATAATCATCTGTATCCACATAACTGACTAAATGCGAGGTGTTTAATAAATTTTTAAAATAAGTCTATTTAAAAAAAAAATAGAGAAGACTAAAACATTCAAACATTTATAAAAACATCCAGTATTATTGCCCTTTCGATTGGTGTACCATACACGTACAATACCTGCCTAATTCTCAGAACTAGAGCACATAAACCCAACATATTAGAGATGAGTCCGGTATTCAATAACTAACTCAGTACCTGTTAGCATGGTCCTAAAATTTCTAACGCTATTGTAAAATCCGCATACCGCTAGGGAATAACTGTGCAAAGCGAGCATCGCGCCTAACCGACCGTGAGCCATAACTACCCAACGCTTCAATACCTATACTTACCTAACTATCATCTACGCATAGGTACTAGCGGACCGTTCACCCGTAAAGTTATGTAGCTGCAACAAGTATTTGGTATTTCTAACCAAAACGGTTAGATGGTATTTCTAACCAAATCGGTTAGATGGTATTTCTAACCAAACCGGTTAGAAATATATTGGGTAGAAATCAGAACAGGTATAGAGTATTGTAACGTTATTGGGTACCAGTTGGTACTAGCAGTATTGAAACAAAATACCCAACTAATAACCGGTAGCCAAAATATCCAATAACTCCCATCCTTACAACATATACGTAAGTCCGGTTTCAACAATAAATTAAAAAATGTCCTAATAGTAAATTAAACAGTTTATTAATAATCAAATCGTTTATTATTCATTTTCAAAAAACAACTTCATTGGTTGTTTTTTTTTTATAACATCTCTGTTTTCATTGTTTCAAAGGCGTGGACTATTTTTTCGACAAAATGCTCCCGTGACGTTATTTCTTCAGTATAAATGAGTTCCTTGGCTCGACTCCAGACAAAAAAAAAAATATATTTAGTGGAAAAAATTGATGACGGCTTTTTACTCTTTATAATAAAAATATCTGAAAAAAAAAAAAATATTTACTTGAAATTTCAATTCAGGTCCAGGTTTCCTGCGGTCTCCACACTAGGCAAAGCCTGTATCGCAGAGACCAGAACTTTGATTTACAATATCTAAATTTCAGACTACTTACTAGTAAGTATTATTACGCTCATAGTTAGTAAACTATGAGCGTAATAATTAAATAAAAATAGAGCTTATTTGGGAATTACTAAGTACATAGTGTACCTTAGAATAAGAAGAAAATAGAATAGTGTCTTTCAAAGTAAATTATACAAATTTATAAGATCTATGTAAGAACAATATATATAATTTTATTATGTATATCAGCCATCTAGTGCCCATAACACAAGCTCTGCTTGGCTTGGGGCTAGATGATGCTATGTGGAATATCCAGCATTATTTATGTATTTACCTGTACATACTGAATAAGTACAGTATTAAGTAGGTATTTTGAATTCCGATATAGGACAGTCACCCAGGACGATCAACAAATTACTTCTGTTCCAAGTTCCAATCCAATTCTTACTATACTTTTGATGTTACAGTGGCTGGTACTGCTTCAGTGGACGCGTACCTTTAACCTACTTCCGAAAGTACTTTAGAGGCTGCGAGGGTATAGCATAAGGTTCCAAGTTACTATCACGGTGCAAACGTTTTAAGGCCTGTGTGAATCCGAAAGGATATTCGCATTTCCTACCGCGTTTTAAGGCCTGTCTGAATCCTAAAATAGGTACCTACACAGCAGAATAACGCGGCTGCAATACCCCGAACGAAACCTAAGCGGAATTTACCGTTGCCGCTCCGGGTAGCGGATACAGCGTACATTTGAACAAGACTTCAACGTTAACCCAGAAAGTCGCCATTTTTAACAGACTTCGAAAAAAGAAGGTAGTTACCTTCTTTTTTCGAGCAGTTGCTCACTTTGGGCTAGTTGACGCTGTGTGAAATTAATAGGAATTTTTAAAAACAGCACAGTATAAGAAAAAACAACAGTAGCAGTTATTTTAGACAGGCATACAAGGAAGTAGGTAGGTAAGGTACTTAAATTAACAACCAAAATTTTAAATAATAAAGTAAAGGCAAAAGAACAATTATAATTTAAATTAAAGTCTTAAACTAGCAATTAGCTACTAAAATAAATGTCCAGCATTTTAATAATTATTTATGTACGTATAGTGCTGCTTCATTAATATGTTGATTATTGATAACAATGTAGTATCTATCTATTCCTGAATTACATACAGACCTACCTAAGACCGCAAATTAATTGAAAAACGTCGATTTAAATACCTAAATGAATATTCAGGTTTCGATAGCGTCAGCCACTCATGCTTATCGCCCTGTTTATTTGTATCGACTGACTTACAAATAGTAAAACTACGAACTGTATTACGAAGTAACCCTTTGGTTACATTTACACAGAAAGCGGGTACCAAGTTCATCTAATGTCGAGTGTGAAATTAAGTATATACATAGATAATAATAATAGTATGGTGGGCTAGTACCAGCCCAGGTTGTCTGGCATAGATCGCTCTTGAGCGATAAGACCGCCCATTGTCACTTGTATTGTTTTGTCTCATTTGTAAACTGTTTTCTAGTTTTAAGTGTGCAATAAAGTATTTTCTATTTATCTTCTATCTATCTAGTACTCCATTCACCACAATAACATGGCTTTTTTGTTATTTACATTTTCCTTTGCAATAGTCTCTACTGGTTGCACAATATGATACACGAAGATGATTCTTCGGGTGTATCATATTGTGCAACCAAGGATGATACCAGCTATGTGTCTCTCGCCTTTAGATTAATTCTCATAAAGGGCCTATGTGCTGTTGGCTTCGGCTCCACGCATGCCTCCCAAAAGACCGGGTCATGGCCCGTGATCATGGAAATAGTATGGTGGGCTAGTACCATTATTAGCCCACCTAGAAATTATTATCTAGGAGTCTTCAAATCCCGAGTGAATAAGTTCCTTCTGGGAAAGCGTGCTCCATCTTAGGCCACATCTTCAGTTTCTTAAGTGTGACGGTGGTCAAACGCTTTACGATTATCAATAAAAAAAATACTTTAATATTATAAATTTTAAAGTAATTCTGTCAATCTGTCTGTCTGTTACCTTTTCACGCCTAAACGGCTGAACGGATCTTAATGTTTGGCAGGGCGGTTGTGGTATCCCGGGGATGGACATAGAATACATGAAAAGCGCGTGGGAAGGCGCGGGCAGCAGCTAGTAATTTAATAATT
Source organism: Eupithecia insigniata (assembly GCA_947859395.1). NCBI lineage: Eukaryota > Metazoa > Arthropoda > Insecta > Lepidoptera > Geometridae > Eupithecia > Eupithecia insigniata. The sequence continues at coordinate 1,181,123 of OX402019.1, forward strand.
TCCCACAAATTAGTCCATCTGAACCAAACAAGTGTAATTTATGCCAATTATTTATAAAAATATCATCTTTCTGACTACGCTGGTTGTGAGGCCGAAGAAAATTTTACATCGAACTGGTTTTCGTATTGTTTTTTTTTTTCGACCATATTATTGAGAATTTTCCTAGTCGATGGATGGTATACATTTTGAAGTATAATGTAAATTACATTATCCAAGAAAATATGTCTGCTCTTCCGGGAGCGTCTCCAGGTGACCTGAGGTCACTATCCAGTTGCCACTTTATTTCAACATAATGTAGAAGTTGGAAAACAAACGTGCTATAAGTCGATTAATAAATCAATAAAAAAATTACATTCGTCAATTAAGTTTGTTAAATCTGTCAAAAAAGCGCTAAATATGAGTCAATGTGATAAATAATTAGAAAATACAAAACCACATAGTTTTATCAGATTACGATTTTACGCTACTGTTATGCCCAGGAAACAGATTCGTCTTCTCATTCGCCGATGGCGTCGATGACGTAGCTTAGAGACACCCACGTGACCATCCTGTCTTGGCAGAGCATACTACATAGTTTTCTTATACCATGGTAAATGAAGTTTGTGCGAATATATATAGAATTAAGGACATCAAGTCTATCGTGTGTACCTAGGGTGGAAATAAATGAATACCTACAAAAAATAAATACAAAAAAGATCCTATTCCCAACGTCTCACGTGAGATGTCACCTAGTCTCAGGTCGTCTCACGAAAAGTCAGAGAGATTTTTATCTACAACATCTATTATGAGTCAAAACAGTGTTTTTCCTAAACCCTGTTTTACACCTAATTGCGTTCTTTGAACTATTCTGAAGTCCCCCAAAATTAAGGGCTTCTTTGAAAACCGTTCTCGGAAAGCCTCCAAGTTCTACATTCACCTCGAAGGGAATATTTTACAAATTTCGTCCTCAAATTCTTAGTTAAGTTGGAGTTATTTAGTTTATTTATTAACTTTTTAGTTGAGATTCACAGGTAGAGTTCTAATGGACTTAGATCTGAACTTTTTTCAAAGTCAAAGTTTCTTTATTTCCGTAAATACAATAAATGTACACTTAAAAAAGGTCAAATTCTTAAAATTAAACACTGATATGGAAATAAAGTGATATTTTGATTTCGATCGCTTCGGTATGTAGACTAAAGAAGCGACGAAGAAACCTTTAGCCTGTTAGGTGTTATTTCTAGAGTTATTTTTCGAGTTGGAGCAAAATCCGTCCCAAGCTTTTTTATCTTCTAGGTAGTCTGAAATTTTGTAATAAGCCTTTTTACAAAGGATATGTTTGACAATTTGTTTGAATTTATTTATAGAAAGTTTTTGCAGCTCGCTAGGGGTTTTGTTATAGAAGCGTATACATTGCCCTTTAAAAGATACATTAATCTTGTGTAACCTAGTTTTGGGCACAGCGAGTTTATTCTTATTTCTAGTATTTACATTATGTATGTCGTAATTTTTAGAGAACCGATCGATATTTCTATGAGTGTACAATAAGTTTTCATATATATATTGACATGGTACTGTCATTATATTTATTTCTTTGAATTTATCACTTAGGGATTCTCTAGGACTCATGTTATAGATTACACGAACAGCCCTCTTCTACAGCATAAATACGGTGTTAATATCTGCAGCGTTCCCCCACAGCAATATACCATACGACATAATACTATGGAAGTAGCTGAAATAGACAAGTCTGGAAGTATCAATGTCTGTAAGATTACGGATTTTTTTAACTGCGTACGCTGCAGAAATAAGTCTCTTCGATAGCTTATCTATGTGTGGGCCCCATTGAAGTTTACTATCTAAGGTTATTCCTAAGAATACGGTAGTGTCGACAATTTCTAACGTTTCTCCTTTTACATTTACATCAGCTTTAACTTGTTTTACATTTGGTAGAATAAATTTAAGACATTTAGTTTTAGTTTCGTTAAGCAAAAAATTATTAACACCAAACCAGTGGACTACTTTTGATATTGCATTGTTTACCTCGTCAAAATTTGTGTTTTGTCTAATCATCTTAAAAATTAAAGAAGTATCATCAGCAAACAATACAATCTCGTGGTTATTTTTAACGAGATGAGGCAGGTCGTTAATATAAACCAAAAATAGGAAAGGACCGAGGATAGATCCCTGCGGTACACCCATTGTAACTACAGATCCCGAAGACCGTTTCCTATTTACGTCAACTCTTTGTATCCTGTCACTCAAGTAAGAAGTAAGAAGATCCAAAGAGTCCTTTATTCTATAGTGATGTAGTTTCCTGATTAATGTTCCATGGTGGTTTGAAAGGGAAGGATTTTTTTTCATTAGTCCTTTTTTTCTGACTTCTGGACAAAGCCTCCCTCAAAGCCTGAAAATAGTATTTATAAAGAAAATTCATGTTAATTGAAAATATTAGTAAAAAAATATTTAGTAACAATTCTGCGTATAATCTACTCTGATAGAATTCATCAAAGTAAGTAGTCAACTAGTTTCGTCTCTCCACGATACATCTTCAGGAAACCACAATACTCGACCAACCAGCAGCGACTCCGAGATTCTCGCGCCGGCCAGTCCGGCCAGTGATGTTGCCTCTCCGAGCTCCTCGCGTCAAGCAAAATAATCAAAATTTATGATATACATTACATACATACTACTAAAACATAAATAATAATAAAAATAACGTGGTACGCATTGGATTTTTTTATTACAACGAGTTGCGACGACCGACGATGTAATTACATTACTGAATCACGTTCTTTGATTTTACTGATTTGATTTTCTAGTATCTAATGAAACTGAAATGAATGAAAATGTTTTTAAACGAATTTAGGGATACACCATTTTTATAAGTTAGTCTGAGGTTTTTTTTCTGTAGTATTCCTCTCCGGAAACTCAACATCACTTCCACAATTCTTCAAATCCTTGCAAGAGGGGAACTTACTACCATCTGCCTTGATCATATCCGAAGCTTTCTCCGCTATCATGATGACCAGAGCGTGAGGACTTCCACGAGGGGCTTTTGGTATAACACTTGCATCTACCACTCTTAAACCCTTAACACCATGGACTCTTAGATGACTATCCACAACAGCTCCCATAGGACAGGTGCCTACAGAATGGTAGACACTAACCGCCATGTGCTTAACATAACATGACCAATATTTATCAGATCTAAACTTATATTTCTTGCATTCTGGTAATTCTGGATCAACGAACGACGCATTGATCTGCGTGAAGAATGTTGAGTTTTCGATTCTCATGTAATCTTTGATATAAGAAACCATTTTCTTGATATCTTTTTTGTTTCTAAAGTAATTAGTAGTAATTTCAGGATCGTCAAACGGATTGACAGACTTCAGTCGGACATATCCTGTACCCTCAGGATTAAGCAGTCCAAGCAAACCGATGAGACTATTGTATCCAATGACTTTATTTTGAATAACGTCAGTGATTACTGGTTTATAACCGAAAACAACTGTAAGACCTAATACAAGATTTGGTGTGGGTGCCCCCACAATAATACCAAACATTTGGTAGTCTGCATACGATTGGTTTTCCTTAAGAGATACTAAACCTACTAATACTGGAAACGGTATCATCGTTGGTAAAGGTACAAGAGGATCTACTGGCGATTTGTCTGTTTTGTAAACTACCGCTACTGTTATTTGGTCCTGCCAATTATCTCCAACAGGTAAATCTGATTTAATTTCAATATTAAAATCTATCAGGTGTTCTTTAGGACCTATCCCAGAGAGCATAAGAAGTGGAGGAGTTTTGTAAACTCCTGCACATACAATGATTTCTTTGCTCGCTTTTACGATAAACTTTTTATCGTCCTTCACCGCCTCTACAGCAATTGCCGTATTGTTCTCGTTGAATATAATTCTCGTTACGTACGTGAGTCTATATACAAACAAATTTTCCCTATCTTTCACAGGATGGATGTAAGAATACGCTGAACACTGTCTTACTCCATCTGTTAAAATATTCATGCTCTGTGTGATTCCTAGTGTATCATATCCATTGACATCCAAAACAACTTTATTGCCCATCTCCCCAAAAGATACCAAATACGGATTGGCTGCCAAACTGGGTTGTCTTGCTACTCCCATTGGGCCGTCCAAGCCATGGTATTTCACATACCGAGAGTTTTCAATCACAGGGTCCTTGAGATGCTCACTCTTCTTGAAGTAAGGTAGAACATTATCGTATTTCCAAGTTGGATTGGCGACTATGTCTGCCCAGGTGTTGAAGTCGTGAGGGGCAGCTCTAACATGGATGAAGTGGTCCATGCAACTGCTGCCACCAAGCATCCTTCCTGAGGTCAGCTTGGTGACGTTGCCATGTTGAGAGCTGGCGGAGTAGGGGTTGTAGGTTGATGTGAAGTTCCAATCCAGTTCTGATAGTGGTTCAGCGACAAACAGCAGTGGCAGCTGAAAGAAAATATTACTGTAAAACATAAGTTTTTGACGAATTAACTATCGTAAGGCGGGCAAACGAAGAAAACTATAAAGATTTCGTTTATACCTGGTAAAGAATAAAATACATAAATAAATAATGCTGGATAATTCACACAGCATTATCTAGCCCCAAGCTAAGCAGAGCTTATGTTATGTTTATATTTATTATGCACTAGTTGCTGCCTGCGGCTTTTCAAGCACTTTACCGGGATAAAGAGTAGCCTATTTCCGTCCCTGGGATACCGTTAACTGCCTGTAAAATTATATCAAGATCCGTTCAGCCATATAGGCGTGAAAAGGTAACAGACAGACAGACAAGCAGAGTACTTTCAATTAGTAATATTAGTATGGATTAAAGGAACGTGACTCGTCTATATTGCCGATTTGCTTTACAGACCCTAGGGTCTATAAAACAAATCAATCTATACTTATAATAAAACTGTAACAGGTCCAATTCTGTACATTGAAGATATTTTTTTTTTGTAGGCACTCTTTTATCGATACTGATGCCAAAAATGTATTTTTTTTCCATCGTGTCTGTCTGTCTTGTCTATCTGTCTTTCTGTCTGGCTGTCTGTTTGTATCTTGGCCGCGCATAACTCCGAAACTACTGAACGTATTGAAATGAAACTAGGCAGGATTTGATTCCATACTACGAAAAAGAACATAGAATACTTTTTATCCCGGATTTCAATAGGGTTCCCTTGGGAGAGGGGATGAAAGTAAAATTTGTTGGCTGCGCATAGCGCCGGAACTACTGAATGTATTCAAATGAAACTTGGCAGGATTTGAGATCATACTATGATGTACTTTTTAGCCCGAGGTATGTATTAAACTCGAGTTTTAGGCCCGCTAAGCTACACTATTATGATACACTTTTTGAGCAAGTGAAGTGAAAAACACTTTTTATCATTATTACAATTATATTTGACGACCGATGTGGCGCGGTGGGCGAAGGTCCGCCTGCGACGCAGGAGGTTGCGGGTTCGATTCCCGCCTCGGGACAAATATTTGTACGATCTGCAAATATTTGTTAAGGGTGTTCTGGTCGTTTTTCTATGTATAATAAAAAAAAATCTATCTATGTAATATATTGTATTATGTATATCAATTATCTAGTACCCATAACACAAGCTCTGCTTAGCTTGGGGCTAGATAATGCTGTGTGAATTGTCAAGTATTATTATTATTATTACTCTGTTTCTCATTTCCATGATCACGGGCCATATAGTGACCCAGTCCTTTGGGAGGCATGCGTGGAGCCGAAGCCAACAGCACAGAGGCCCTTTATGAGAATTAATGTAAAGGCGAGAGCTACACATAGCGGGTACCATCCTTGGTTGCACAATATGATACACCCGAAGATTATATTCGCCAGGTGTAGAGACTATTGCAAAGGAAAATGAAAATAACAAAAAAGCCATGTTATTGTGGTGAGTGGATGGACTGGGTAATTGGGCTATGGGGGAAACTATGGACGCCTGCCATAAACATACTCTCAATACTGTTACAAGCGGCAGACGGTGGCTTGCCGAATGCTGGATGGGTTCCTCAAAATGTTGGCATAAATGCCGGTTAAGGAACGACATCGGTGCAAACGACTAAGGGGTGTCGAGAGGTGCGGCCCCGATTTCACCATCACGAAGACACGTGAGCGGGTTTCCTAGTTATTACGCCATTAGACACTTCCACCCCCGAGTCTACATCTTAAGATGCATCTCTCGCGACTCCACTCAAACCGGCCAATGAGGCAAGCAAGAGGTGGGGATTTGGTTCTCTTGGGATACCACTCCGCCAGTGGAGACGAGAACCAGGAACTTCCCCGGGAGCACTCGGTATACCTGTGGTGTCGCTACTCACCAACAGCTCGCCACAAGCTGCCCTGCAGGTTTATTATTATTATTTCACTACATTTATTTTAAATCTCGATAAAAATACATTTTTTACTATAGAAAATACAATACGTAACATATAAAACGAATCCGGATCACCGGCCGCGAAGCTAGGCTCAAGCGGCCGGTGACTAGGGCTGCAGAGAGAGGAACTTCCTGACAATACGCGCAGAGTCCAGGAGTACCGCCTTTTAAATCTGACCCGTGATCCAACTTCCTAGCGAGAGTCTCTTAAGATGATGATCGAGGCTCTTCGCTATTACGCCATTAACTGAAACGACTATCGGAACGATGGTCGCTGAATCAACATCCGACATGCTGACAACCTCGTTAGCCAAGTCAAGATATTTACTGAGTTTATCTTTCTCAGCTTTAACGAGGTTAGCATCATGTGGTATGGTGACATCAGCGAGCACCGCCCTCCGTTCTAACCGATCTATCAGTACAATATCAGGCTTATTCGCGAGAATAATCCTGTCTGTAATGATAGGTCGGTCCCAATAGAGCGTGGCACGGCCGTTTTCGAGAACTGGCGCCGGTGTGTCTTATAATACGGAACTTCAGGACCGGTAAGGCCGTATCGGAGAGCAAGTTGCTGGTGTATAATTTTGGCTACTTGATTGTGTCTGTGCAAGTACTGAGAGTTAGCAAGGTGCAAACAACCCGAAAGTATATGACGAAGGGTCTTCCCAGGAAGATGACACGCTCGACAGATATCGATCGTGCCATCTTTCATAATATACTTCCGGTAGTTGTTCGTCTTTACCACCTCATCCATAATTGCACAGACAAAACCTTCGGTTTCCCCAAAGAGGTCACCGAAGCGTAGCCAATTTACTGAACTCAGGAGATCTACATCAGGTCCTGTGAGAACCTTGTAGAATCTCCCGTGTAACTGTTTGCTCTCCCATATAGCCTTCCTGTCCTGAATGCTCATCACCGTAGGTTTGCGCCAGTTCTCGTTAGCTAAGGAGAGAGGGGTAAGGTTCGTATCAACTGCAATCACATCGCGATGCATCTGGTATTCGGCTTGAAGGAAATGATTTCTGAGATTGTATACCTCACGGTTGTGTAGGGTCTTGGCGTTTAAAAAGCCTCGACCACCACATTTCCGTGGGATATACAATCTCATAACCGAAGATCGGGGATGTCGCATGCGATGAGTGGTTAAAAGTTGACGAACCTTACAGTCAAAGGCGTCTAGTTCAGTCTGAGTCCATTTTAGTATGCCAAAAGTATAAGTGGGTATTCTCATAGACAATCAACTGTCCTGGGGACCCCAATTGGCAGAAGTTAGTCGAAAGATCTTCGCATCGGCGGCTTCGCTCAAACGGTTGCGCAATCTTTTACCCACATCAACCAAAATTGCGCTCGCTCAGTCTCTCCTGCTCCCTATCCTAGACTACGCCTACGCCAGCTATCCTGATCTAACCCAAATACAGCTTGATAAGCTTGAGCGGCTTCAAAATCTCTGCTTACGCTTCATTTTTGGTCTGCGAAAGTATGACCACATCACTGAGTACCGCGAAAAGCTTAAATGGTTGCCCATCCGTCTTCGCCGGGACGCACACTTCCTTTCACTCCTATATTCTATCCTTTTCGTCCCAAACACACCCTATTACCTCAAGGAACGATTTGAATACCTTCACCAAACCCATAGCCGCTCCCTCCGCTCAACACATACTCTTCAACTAAAAACTCACCGCCCCTTCCATTCCTATAGCTCATCCTTTACCGTACATGCCATAAAGCTGTGGAATGCTCTACCCACTTCAATTCGACAAGCTAAGTCTCTCCCTATTTTCAAACGTATGGTCTATGAACACTTCCTTACCTCAACATCAAACTGTTAATTAATATGTTTATATACACCATATTTATATTATTTACACACACACACACATATACATATATATATATACCATATTTATAATACATGTATTTATTTATAGCTATCAGTATCTGTTAAATTATGTTCAAACTAAATATTATTCTGTTAAACACGCCACCGTCTACACTTGTTCTATCACTTCCTGTCCATCCAAAGGTTGTCTGGCAGCGATCGCTCATAGCGATAAGGCCGCCCATTGTACATAAATCTGTATTTGTCTTTCCTTGCCTGTTTCTGTTTTTATCTGGTGTGCAATAAAGAATATTCGTATCGTATCGTATCGTATCGTGAGCAGTGGCATAACCCAGCCGTTGAAAGCACGCACCTTGTTGCCAACTGACAAAAGGCTATTTAGCACTTTTGTAAGGCGACAAAAGAAACGTTCCTTCACCGACTGCTTCATGTCCCTGTCCACTATACCCAACGCTTCTGGCATACCAAGGTACTTGTAAGTTTCACCTTCTGAGAGAGATTTGAGGGAAATTATCTCTGAAAGTTGTAAATTACTAGAATTTACAACTTTCCCCCGATGTATTTGTATGACCGCACACTTATCAACACCGAATTCCATGTTAATAGCGCTACTGAATATCTGTGTGATATTCAGAAGGGCCATTAACTGTGTTTTATTTGGCGCAAAAAGTTTGAGATCATCCATGTACATCAAGTGAGAAATAACCTCACCATCTCCTCGAAGGCAATAGCCTATCTCTGAATCTTTCAGTAGAGTACTGAGTGGATTCAGAGCTAGGCAGAGCCACAAGGGACTCAGGCTGTAGCCCTATAGAACGCGCGCATGACATTTTCATTCATCTTCTGTGTCCATTTCATGCGCTGCGCTCTTCCGTCAGCGGCGGGGACCGGTCGCTGGGCAGTTTCTCAAGGAGACGTATGTCACGGGCGGAGCCATTTTTTTTTTTTTTATTATTATCCCAGAATTCAGAAGGATTTATGAGAGAAGAAGTGAAATTTTGCGCGTTGCAGGATGGCGCGCGGTGCAAGGGCGGTAGAGAGTGTGGGGGCACTGGCAGTGGGGCCCCAGGCAGTGGGGGCCCAGGCAGTGGGGGCCCCAGAAGTGAGGACCCCAGCAATAGGGCCCCTCACGCAACCGGACCTTCCCAGTAGCCCCCCACAGTGGGGGGCACCAGCAGTGGGGCCCCGGAAGTGGGGGCCGCCGGCAGATGGCCCCCTGAAGTGGGCCCCCCACATTGCCCCGCAGTGGTAACCCCTCATTATCCCCCCACAGTGGGGGCACTGGCAGTGGGGCGCCAGCAGTGGGGCTCTCGGCAGTGAGCCCCCACATTTCCTCGCAGTGGGACCGTCAGCAGCCCCCCGCAGTACCCCCCGCAGTGGGACCCACTCAGTAGGCCCCCACAGTGGAGGGCACCGGCAATGGGGGCCCCCGGCAGTTTGCCCCCGCAGTGGGCCCCCCACATTGCCCAGCAGTGGGACCCCCAGTAGCCCCCGTAGTGCCCCCCCCCCCCGCAGTAGGGTAAAATTTATTGGCTGTGCATAGCGCTGAAACTACTGAATGTATTCAAATGAAATTTGCAATGATTTAAGGTCATACTACGAGGAAGGTCATGTAATACTTTTTATCCTGGAATTCGTTAAGGTTCTCTTGGGAGTGGGGATGGAAGTGACATTTCTCGGCCTAAAATAGCGCAAAAACGACTGAATAGATTCGAATGATACTTAGCATGATTTGAGTTCATACTACGAGGAAGGACATAAAATACGAGTCTAGTATTATTATTATACCCGGGATGACCGCTTGCAATGCATTGGCGAAACGCACCAGGCATTTGATGCTCTTCAGTCTCTTCTCGCTTATATACCTACTGCCGTGGCGAAGACGGATACAACTTTGTTGTTCGACATGTAAATCCGAAAACTGACGAGATTGGACACTAAAAAGTTTCTGCAATGCAATTCTACGCCTAGATACATTTTACCAATAAGAGAAGGTTGCATTGCTCACCTGCAAAGGTTTAGAGGTTTGTTTAACCGTTTTCTGGTGGACACTTACGCCAAAATTAAAATGGCTGATGGAAACTTACGCCAAAATTAAAACGAAGCGTTTGGTATACATACATTAGAACAGAACTAATGAGAGAAGACTGCGCGCTGAGAATTATGTAGATCTGCGAGACGCCATGAATCAAGATAGAAATTGTGAAGATTTACGACGACTGGTGATTCTTCCTTCCAGTTTTAGAACTGGACAATAGATGTGTAGTGCCCTATTCTCCAGTAGGTACTATCAAAAGCTTTTGAAGCGCATAATATACCTAGGTAAATGTGGAGCTGTGTGACGTCCAGTCAATAAAATCTAGGTATATTTTAATCTACACTATACTACACTAATAAAAATAAGTAAGGTTTATGTGGGTGTAGGGTGTAATCTCTGAATGTACTGAGCCAATTTTGAAAATTATTTTACCTATTGAATTTGTTTTAACACTCATCGTTTAAACCACGTTATTTGTGAGTTTTATAGACTACTAAAAATGTTTACCGCCCAACGAAGTGGGCATGGGTCAGCTAGTCGACAATATAGACGCCATGTGCTAGGGCCCATGGTGTCTTCAGTATTACAGCGGCAAGTTGTATGTTGTCTTTAGGACCTATCCCGGAGAGTTTGAGGAGTTTTGTAAACTACTTCAATTAGAGTGATATCTCTGTTCGCCTGGAACATCATCACCTGATCCCACCATCTCCCTTCCTCCCAGGGCAGGCAGACGGACGGCACAAAACAATTCTTATCCGGTATACCATTCACTCGTGCTAAGCTGTTTTCCTCCAGTTTCATCATTCGCACAGCTAAGGAATGGAACTCGCTGCCTGCTTCTGTTGGTCCGGACAGTCAGAATCTGGGTCTCTTCAAGACAAGAGTGAATAGGATTCTTCTAGACCTTTTTGATTCACCGTCGGCCACATCGTCACTTTCCATCAGGTTAGATTGTGGTCAAACGAAGGTTTATCGACTATATAAAAAAAATATAGTTAAAAACTAAAACCCGACTACATAAAAGTCTTAAACAAGCGTTCACCTATTGTCCAAATCATTTTCTTTTGATACTTAGGTAGTCGGTGGCACCCACCTAGGGTACAATTAGAAACAAAGGCCTCCGACTACCTAAGTATCAAAAGAAAATGCTATGGACAATAGGTGAACGCTTTTACGTAGTCGGGTTTTAGTTTTTAACTATATTTTTTTTACCATACATATATCGATACAATATATGTATATCGATACATTTTTTCATTTGCCCATCCCTAGATGACCCGTTGCCATGGTAACAAATAAACAAGAGGTCTCCATGGCAACGGGTGTGTCATCCTTCACTCATCACATCAAACTAAATTAGACTCGAACTGTAACTAGATGTCGTCTCTTGCAAAATTTTATCGCGCTATCGAAGTGTTCCAGTTGTAATTTAGACCCAGCTATCTCTTAAGACCCTCAGTTTTGTCGGACACCATATAGCCTATAACCATCGGGGTAATCTGACGAATCAATCGATACCTCACTTGTTGAAATCGAAGTAGTAGTTTCAGCGCTACGTGGGAACAAAGAAATCGGCTACATACATACATACATAGGGTGCTAAAATCATAACCCTCCGGTAGTCGGGTAAAAAAAGCTCTTCCTTCATCGCTTCTACATAGCAATTTCTGTTTTGTTCTCGTCGAATATAATTGGAAGGTAATTAAATAATACGTTGTCTTACCAGTGCTTCTATAGGCGGGTCCCCTCCAGCTTCAAGAACACACACGTTGATGTCAGGATTCTCTGACAGTCGACTTGCCACCACCATGCCGGCGGTGCCTCCGCCCACGATGACATAGTCACAACATGTGTTATCTAGAGGGTGACAAGGCAAAGTTTAGTTTATTCTGTATAGAGAGAGTTAATGGATATTTATCAATATTTTAGGAACCAGAAGCGGGATTTATTAAAAGATCTGAAATTAAAAAGTTACATAAACGGTTAATTAACGATTTACATGAACAACGAACAACTAGGTGGGTAAATCACCAAATAACGTCTGCACAGGGCGAGGTACGCAAGCCAAGTGAGTAATAGTCTTGTGTAGTTCAGGAATAATGAACTAAAATGAATTAGTTCCGACCAGTGAACTAGTAAGAACGATTCAGCTCAACTAGTTCCTTGTAGTTCACTTGCTCTTCAATGACGAAATCTCGAAACACAAAAAAAGTTGGCGTCTGAATCACTATTTTCGATGGCATAAAGTTTAAAATGTATTAACAAGAATAAAAAGAACTGTTTGAGAATGCATTTCGATTACTCGTTCCCTAGTACAATGTTTTTTTTAGTTCACTGTTACATTCCGTGATTTCGTGTCAGACGGAACTAGAAGACAAGGGAATAATTAAAGCAGAACAGAGATAGAGAGAGCGCATATTCCGCGGTAGTAAGAGAGACGAAGATATGCATCTAGTTCTCTAGTTCAGTAGGAACTTGTCTCAAAGGAACGAATAAGGTAGAACAGAGATAGACAGCGCATAATCCCCGGTACTAAAAGAGACGGAGGGGTAATAATGAATGAGAAACTTTATGTGTTTGAAGATAGAGATCAAATTGCGCTGTTAGTATTTTATGTTTCCAACTTTTGTAAGTGTAATATGTATGTACCTACCTGTATTATTTATGTTGCGAGCAAGAAAGGAGCATTGCATTTCGATATTTCGTCGGTAAATGGATATTTCGTCCGTTTTCGTGTATGTTTTGGTGAAATAATATTATAATTAATATTCAGTAAATGTTAATAATATCTAATCTAGTTTCTGACACAAAACAATCGATTGCGTATTTTGGAGCATTAAAATAGGAGCCCCTTTTGTGAAAAAAGGACCCGAAAGTTTTGCCGAGTGGGGTACTAAAAGAACTAGAAGTCCGAACTAGTACATTAGTGAGATTGTACTAGGACAGAGCGATCTCTTTACTGACCGAGCAAGAACAAGCCTAGTGAGTAATTCAACAACACTTAGGTACTTGCCGGAATGATACAACTATACGCAAGAGAATGAACATCCGAACATCGCGACTATGTACTTGTAGCAGAATGGGCTTCAGGACGAGGTGTTGACTCCACGGGGCGGCGCGTAGCAGAATGAGGGCATGCCGTTGCCTGCCCGCCATATAATATCCGACCGGTCTTTTGTGACTCAAGCGCCTTATTTCTCAACTAACAATATTACAATATAAAAACGAACCCCTATTTCCTATTATACCGCGATGCAATGCGAAACGGAGTGTGGGAAGACCACCAATACGCCTGCCAAGCGTGGTGATTATAGCAAATCCCCCCCTGATGGGAGATCATCCTCTCGATGGACCGACGACATCGTAGCGGTCGCAGGGAGTCGTTGGATGGAGGCGGCTCAGGACCGCTATTCGTGGCGTCGTTTGGGGGAGGCCTATGTTCAGCAGTGGACGTATACGGGCTGATGATGATGATGATAAACCCCTATTTCTCTTAGTTAAGCTAAGCTCTTAGCTATAATTTGAGAACGGCTTTACCGATTTCAACCATCTTTTTTTTTTTAAATAAACTTAGGAAATTTCAGGAAACTTAATTTTTACCTTTATTATAAACTTTTTTATTATAACCTTAGCCCCAGTGTTAAATACTCTTTGCTAAGCACGTCTGAAATAACTGTCAGTTATTTGAATTTAATGACAGAACAACGTCTGTCGGGTCGGCTGTAGTCAGTGCGTCGACCATGTTTTCTGACGCGGGAGTTCCCGACTTCTTTGCTCTAAGATGGACGAGGATAGCAGCCATCTGGATTGACTGAGTCTGGCCAATCCCATTTACAGACACTGGAATACTGTCCATATGGATGGAAATAGAAATCTACATGGTACCTATCGTACCTAGATAGAAGATAGATAGAAAATTCTTTATTGCACACTTATTGATAGATACAGAAATACAAATAAAACAATTTTAAAACTAAGTTACAAGTGGCGGTCTTATCGCTCGAGAGCGATCTCTACCAGACAACCGTGGATGGATAGGATTGTTGGATGGTACTAGGGGATCTGTGTGCTAGTATAGATTTAATAAATAAAAATACTCATAATAAATATTATGCCTTAAATAAACTACATATATAAATTTATATATATATATATTTACTTATATACATAGGGACACAGGTATGCGTTTAATGACAACAGCCTAAAGAGTGCTCCTTCACCATGGTTTTGAATAGTGGTAGCGACTTTGCTCGCCTCACTGAGACTGGCAATGCGTTCCATAGTTGTACAGCCCGGGCAGTAAAGGAATGGGCGAAGAAAGAAGTAGAGTGAACAGGTACTTGAAGTATAAAAGTTTCAGAAGAGCGCAGAGAAAGAGCGTGCGAATGATGGAGAAAGGTAAAAAGCTCTTTGAGATAAGGGGGTGCAGAGGCGTAAAACAAGATATTATAGAGAAGAGAGAGAATATGAGAATTTCGGCGAAGCCGTATAGGTAACCACTTGAGCTTCCTGCGAAATTCCGAAACATGGTCATACTTGCGCAAGCCAAATATGAACCTTATCCCGACATTCTGTAGGCGCTCAAGTTTGTCTAACTGTTGCTCAGTTAGATCAAGAAAGGCCGAATCGGCGTAATCAAGAACTGGAAGGAGAAGAGATTGTGCAAGAGAGATTTTAGTGGCAATAGGTAGAAAGTTACGCAGCCTTCGACGGGAACCTGCTGAAGAAAACATCATTCGATTTCAGATATCTGCGGTCCCCACGACAGATTTCTATCTATGAGGATACCTAAATTTTTCACCGCTTTGCTTTGCCCAACAGGGGTCCCATCAAAGACCACAGTTGGTAGAGTACCCCAATTTATCCGACCTATCATTCGAGAGCTTCCTACTGTGATCACTTGCGTTTTTGAAGGGTTGACTTTTAGACCAAAGCTGTTGCTCCAGTCCAGGATACGACCTAGGTCTTCGTTAATGGTGGCAATAGCACCCGATAGCTGATCTACCGTAGCCTGCGTGTATATTTGGAGATCATCTGCATAGAGGTGGTACGATGAAGTTATGTTTTGAGATATAGAATTTATGAACATAGCAAAAAGAAGAGGTGAAAGAACGCCACCCTGTGGAACGCCAGCAGACATGTCGCACCAAGACGAGCACTCATCAAATACGCGGCCGACGCCCATGCAAGTAACTGCGAAACCAATCAGCCACTGCTGGAGATACGTTGAGAGAGCATAACCTATGTAAACCGTACCTATGTAAACCGTACCTATGTAAATCGTACCTATGTAAACCGTACCTATGTAAATCGTACCTATGTAAACCGTACCTATGTAAACCGTACCTATGTAAACCGTACCTATGTAAATCGTACCTATGTAAACCGTACCTATGTAAATCGTACCTATGTAAATCGTACCTATGTAAATCGTACTTATGTAAATCGTACCTATGTAATTTGTTTATCTTATATTTAATTATATTGTGTGTACCGTATTTTTTGTGATATGGGTCGTTTTGTGCCTGCATTAAACTGATTATATTGTATTTATTGTTATTAGAAATAGTGGTTACTTACTCTTGACGACAGGCTCCGCGGGCCACAGGGGTCCTGTAAGGTGGAGGAGAGTCAGCAGTTCCAGAGGAATCTGTATGGCCTTCACGGCAGCCAGCGCTGCCTCTGCTTCCACCATCTGTATTAATTAAAATATACAATATTAGACAATCCACACAGCATCATCTAGCCCCAAGCTAAGCAGAGCTTGTGTTATGGTTACGAGTATTAGATGACTGATATACATAATACTTTACATACATAGATAGATATTTTCTATTATACATAGAAACTACCCAGAACAAATATTTGCAGACATTACAAACATTTATCCCAAGGCGGGAATCGAACCTGCAACCTCCTGCGTCGCAGGCGAACCTTCGCCCGCTGCGCCACGCCACATCGGTCGTCAACTTCATTATCTTTCTACAAATATAATGTTGTAGAGATGAAAAAATAACGTATCTATTTGTATGACGACCGATGTGGCGCAGCAGCAGCACGCGAGGCAATCCGCCTGCAACGCAGGAGGGTGCGGGTTCGATACCCGCCTTGGGACAAATGTTTGTTCCACCTCCAATGTTTTTTTCCACGTATTCTGGATATACGTGGATACTAGCTGCTGCCCGCGCCTTCGCTATTATTGAACAATTTTCACCAAAGAAATTAAATATATCCCAAAAATGATGACTCCGGTGGGACTTGAACCCGCGACCTTCCCCTGAATACGGGACTGCGCTATCCAACTGCGCCACGGAGGCAAGTACCTGACCTGTCGAAAATCTTAATTAATTTAATTTCTTTGAGAATACTCCAAGTGCGGGCTTAAAATAAATAACAAAAACCTTATTTACACCAATATTTTCACTAACTTTTTGTACAGCTACTAAGATGATAGAAGAAAATCAACTAATACATAGTCATTTTGAGATCGCAGTCAAAATGACTATCTACAAAAATAGTTTAAATTAAATTTATATTTGGAACTTGTACCACTACCAATTAATTTTAATGTATGTAGATTTTAGGTAGTGAATTCGTGAACCACTTAAGTATGGACATATATTCCAATTGTTATATTTCTTGTTTCAAATATCCTTCAAAAGTTGTGAATATTATAAGTTTGTTTAGAATTTATGTCGAAGTCCTATTAACATGGTATTAGATTATTTGTTGGGTGCACATATTATGTAGGTTACGTTTTAAGCCAGATCATATTTTTTATTATATTTAATACATTTTTCGTGTATTCTATTATTGCTTGTCATGTGTTTTGTGTACCTAATAAACTAACACTAACAGTGGCGCAGTGCATTAGCATTGCCATACAGCGCAGCGGGGCAATGCAGCCAGCGTCTTGGGGACACTTCCGACTGGTATTGATATGGACCATTTGAGCGACCTGTAGATTGTTTGCAACAGTCTGCAGTTAGCTCAACTGTTTCAATTGTAAATACTAGTTTTATTTGTTTATATTATTTGTTTGTTATTTTCTTTGTCATAAAAGTTCTATTTTGAATAAAAAAATAAACTAAATAAAAATAAAATAAAACCACTCCAGTCCATGCCCACTAAAAAGTGTGTGTGTGTGTTTGTGTCTGTCTATGGCATGGCAGCGTAACTCGCCAACTCCATTCCGTAGAGCTTTAGATTTTAATTTTTGACGGGTTTCAGGGCACAACGGTCGTAGGTCCGCCTGTGATGCAGGAGGTACGCGGATACGATTCCCACCTCGGGTAAAATGTTTGTACGATGTGCAGATATTTGTTCTGGGTGTTCTTTCTCTGTTTGATAATAAATAAATAAATAATGATGTACAATCCACACAGCATCACCTAGCCCTTTAATCTACATATAGCTGATTGATGTATTATATAATTAAATAAATAATGCTGGATAATCCACACAGCATCATCTAGCCCCAAGCTAAGCAGAGCTTGTGTTATGGGGACTAGATGACTGATATACATACATAATAGAATACTTTACATAAATATATATTCACATTGAATATAAAACGAAAAATCATATTTTACCTTTTCATGATCAAACGGCGGAACAGATCTTAATAAAATTTTGCAGGTAGGTAAACGGTATCCCGGGGACGGACATAGGCTACTTGAAAAACGTATGCGAAGCCGCAGGCAGAAGCTAGTAAGAACGTTAAATAATTCAAGTCACCTTTCAAACAAAAATAATGAAAAAAGCCTGGGCTGCAAATTAAGACTTTGACTGTTTTGAAGAAAAACTAATTTACTGGTAGGTACAATTGAGTAGGTACGATATTATAATGTAGGGTACATTATAATATCGTACCTACTGAATTTTGATAAAATTACCTAGGACAGGGATGGCGAACCAATGGCACGCGTGCCATTGATGGCACGCGACACAATATTATAGGCACGCCACGGAAGTAATGGTTTGCATATTTAGTTCAAAATGGATTCAAAAATTTATTGAAATAAGGAAACAGAATTGATTAATTCGAAAGATAAATCTTTCGTTCATACATAGTTTATTTATTTATTTGTGAAAGATTAGACAGGTGATCTAAGTAAAAATGCCAGTAACTAAATTTTAGGAATATGGAATTCGATTCCATATTACTACTGTTTGAAGAAGCTGGCTCATGCAATTTAAGCAAATTTTCATCTACCTATGCCTGCCAGTCATTAATTTCAGAGACGAAAAATATAAAAGACTTTCTTAAATACCGTTGAGTAGATGACTCCGATTCAGTATGCATTCTGCTAAAAGTAACATCTTGCAACCCTTATTGTGTATTTCTCATCTAAACTGCAACAACAGGAATAACACTAATGTAATTTTAATTACACGTATAAAATCCAAAATGTATTTTTTTGGGCGTCACTAAACAATTTTGAATTGTTAATAGGTATTTAGTATTGTTATTTTTCCACCCAATAACCACTTGGTTAAAATTATTTGGTGGCACGTCTATGGCACATTTTTTTCTAGAAAAAAAATGGCACGTTAGTTCGAAAAGGTTCGCCACGTAGGAAGTTCTAGAACGTTAACGAGGTAGAAAGTATTTTTCAAATAATGGAATTTCCATTCATATACATACAAATCTTCATATCAGAAAAAATTAGGTTTCATTTCTTTATAATCAAGAAAGTATTGTAGATACGTTCTGTATTATAAAGACCAACATTATTTATTTATTTGTTATACAATACATCACAATTATACCCACATTAATTAAGCATTGTCTAAGATTTAATAAAAAAAAAATATGCTGAACAATTCACACAGCATCATCTAGACCCAAAATAAGCAGAGCTTTTGTAATGGGCACTAGATGACTGATATACATAATACAATACATTATAATGAAATGGATAGTTTTTACATAGAAAACATCCAGAACAGCCGGAACAAATATGTCGAATCGTAAAGACATTTGCGCCAAGACGGGAATCGAACCAGCAACCTCCTGCGTCGCAGGCGGACCTTCGCCCACCGTGCCACCACGTGCCAGGTTGTACTTACTTTCACACAACTTTATACCTATTTGCATTGGATCACAAAAATACTAAACACTTTATGATTCTGTTTGAGGATATTTTACACAGTAATGATTATATTACGGGTCAACATTACACAGCCAGATTTTACCTTCTGCAGGACAAGAACATGGAATGTATCCATATTTTAAACAGACTTTGGAAAAAGGGGGAAGTCAGCGGAAACGAACCGAGCGTGCAAGCACAGAAAACCAAGTTTCACAAAGCCTGCAGCCAGGCTCCACAAGAGAACGGCTACGCGAAGGTCCAGAATGGACCAACCCTGTGACCCCACGTCAGTAGACCAGGGCGAATGCGCTCCGCAGTAAAAGGCAGCTATGATATAAGAAAACAAGGTATGCTCTTCCGAAACACGACGCGACGGTCACGTGGGTGACACAAGCCTACGTCATCGACGCCATCGGTGAATGAGAAGACAAATCTTTTTCCTGGCAATACCAGTAGCGTAAAATCTTTATCCCCCGAACTCCTTGTATTACCTGTATAAATCTGATTAAACTTGTTGTTTTGTATTTATCACATTCGACTTGTATTTAACTAACGCTGTTTTGACTGATCTAACAAACATAATTGACAATTCACATTTTTTATTGATTTTTCAGTTGTACCCTATAAGATTTGTTTCCCAACTTCTACATTTTGTTGAAATGAAGTGGCAACTGGACAATGACGTCACCTGGCGACAATCCCGGAATAGCAGACCTGTTTTCTTGGATCATGGCTAAAACCTGGAACTCTCTCCCCCACGCCGCCGGTTTCGCCGGCGTGTGAGAGAGAAGACAGCAGAGTGAGTGAGTGAGAAGGAAATATGTTTGGCTGTATATATGTTTTTTATGTATGTTCGTCGATTCCTCCTTCAATTATATGGACCGATTTAGATGATTCTTTGCAATTGTATAGGATGATCCCAAGATGGTCTAGTTTTAGTCTAGAACAATTAGTATTAGTTCCGCAAAACTTAAAAAAACTGTTGAAAATTAAAGTATTCGAAGTCGATTCATGATTTTTCCAAAACAATTAAATTTTGTGAGGTACCGAAGCGCTCCAGGTTTTTAAAATATTATCTGAGCGTCTGGTCGAAGCGACGCGTGACCCGAGAGCTGGTATCTGGCGCAGCGCAATAGCATTGCCATACAGCGAGGCAATGCAGCCAGCGTCTTGGGGACGCTTCCGACTGGTATTGATATGGACCAGTTGATCTACACGTAGATTGTTTGCAACATTCTGCAGTTATTTCAATTGTTTCAATTGTAATTACTAATTCTAATTTTGGTTCTTTTATTTCATTGTAATTTCCTTTGTTAATAAAGATTTATTCAATTAGATATGACATCATCATGCCTGGTACCTTACCTACCACATTAAAGATGCGCGACTGATAAAAGATAAAAGATAAAATTTAAGATAAAATTTATTTGCGACTGTGAATTATCTGTCTAGTCGAATGGTGAATAACTACTAATTTCCTTATTCGACTTGAATATTAGTAATATACTGATCTTCAAAGTCGAATGAAACTACTAATTAGTAATTACTAATGTCTCTACGAATGGATCATTCATGGCTCCGTTTCGACTTTGTTAGTCGACCGATGGTTTTGAGTGATGAATGAATTATTCGTCGCTCCTGCGGGGATTGAATCGAAACCGACTCAGGCAGTCGAACGAACGACTCGCGATTACTAACCAAATTAGTTACTAATTTGCTCTAGTCATTCGAATCGTTCGAATGACTTGTCAAATCGAATAATTCGAATGAAATCATTCACAGTCGCGCATCTTTATACCACATTTCCGATAGCTACAAAAATACAAAAAGAATAATATCTCCCTCCAGACAGTATTTCCGAAAAGTAGCCACGAACTATTCCAATAAAATATAACACATAATGTGGAATCCACCTCTATTCTGTACCTACAGGGTGTATCAGGTCAAGTCTGTTTCTCAACGAGTTCTGTTATTAGTCAACTGAAAGAAGGAAGAAAGAAAATGTGTTTATTGGTTAACTATGAAGCAGCACAGCTTGCAACTATTATAATATTTTAATTATTTAATAATTATATAATATTTAAAAATTAAATATTATTGGTTCATTTAAATTTTGTTTATTTATACTGTTTAATAAAAAATTTGATGATGCCCATTTACAGCAGATATAAGAATTATTTTCTTTGTTTTATGTTGTTTTTCTTATTGATTTAGTACCTATGTTTATTATAAGTAAACTGTAAAAATACGTAGGTAACCAAGTGTGCCTGGTGCTCCTACGGCGAATAAATATATAAGTATGATTATTTTCATTACAAAACTGGATATTTTAGAGTTATCTAACCCCAAATTAATCTAAGCTTATGTTATCTGTACCAGATCATCATCCACAGCCTACTGGTTCACTGCTGGGTCGTATGCTTATTATTGGGTCGCCATATTTTACGTTTTGGTATTCTACTATTATTTTTATTAAAACTATTTTTATTAATATATATAATTATAATTAAAACTACAGATACAGGTATGCACACGCAAAATGTCGAGGTTGAAACCTTTTATAGTTTGAAATAAATCTAAAACCATTATATCAATACCTATGTAACGGGCATGAAAGAAACTCAATCTAAGGATTCTATTCTTCTACATTGATATACTAAAGCTATTAGTAAGCAGAATTTAGGCCCTATTCACTTCTACATATTTTGGTGTTCCTTCCCGTGTCACCCTGTAGATAACAAAATGCGGGTACAATACGGGCTCCTGAAATGCGGGTGTGAATCCCGCACACCGGACATTCGGGAAATGATTTCACTCACATTTTACATTAAATTCTCTCAGCTTCTAGAGATATTTTGTAAAATTTAATTTTAATACATATATTTTTAGATTTAGTTTTATTTTTAGTTACTCATTTTTTATTGTTTAGTGTTATGGAGCGGTTTGCAGGTTACGTACGTACGATGATCGCTATGTCAAGAATGCAGTTTCGACATAGTGAAAAAAACCGATTGCCGACTATTGTCTTAACGAAAATATTTAAGTACCTATTGGGGAGGCCTATGTCCAGCAGTGGACGTGTGTGGGCTGATATGATGATGATGATGAAGTCTTTACATGAAACTGTGGAAACATTTGTCCCAAGGCAGGAATCGAACCCGCAACCTCCACCATCGCAGGCGTACCTTCGTCCGCCGCGCCACATCGGTGCAGCCCCTAAATGAAGGAAATTGAAAAATCCAGTATTCCCTTTGACCTCAAACGAAAGTTATAAATAAATTATTTATTAAACATTTTGAGGGTTTAAGTTGATTGGATATTTTAATTTGGGGAACTCGAAAGTTAATAGGAGATAAGAAATAAGTCAACTTGGCATGACTTAGTTACGTAAGTACCTACTACATAAGTAGGTATATCCACGCGCTTTCAGAACAAGATGGAACTATGTCGAACTAAGAACAAGCGCTCTGAAATTTGGTAAGGTTCCATCCCACTCTCATCGGGTGCAGTGCAGTTAAAGATCCAAACAGATGTTTTTTTTTTATTTAAGGTAAAATGTTGACCGTCGTTATTATGCTGTGAATGAGAATTGACCAGCATTACTCGTAATTATTTCTTTATTTTTCGAAAAAAACATTTTTTCGATTAAATCCGAATATTACTGAGTTTAATTGAAATATTAGTGTCTGGTCGAAGCGACGCGTGACCCGAGAGCTGGTGATTATCTGGCGCAGCGCATTAGCATTGCCAGACAGCGGGGCAATGCAGCCAGTGTCTTGGGGACGCTTCCGACTGGTTTGGACTGGTGATATGGACCAGTTGAGCTATCTGTAGATTGTTTGTGAACAGTCTGCAGTCAACTCAATTGTTTCAATTGTAAATACTAACTTTAATTTGTTTTATTATTTGATTGTGATTTTCTTTGGTAATAAATATATACTTTATCGAACTAAGTCTTCTATCTAATTATTAATTTAAGCCTTGATACACGTACAAAATGCTGTCTGAGGGTGCATAGATAGATCTATAATAGATATCTAGAATGTCTATTCTTACCCATTTGAAATCCACAAAGGTTGATATATTTGATGCCACAACCAGACGCTAAGCCACAGGCTGCAGACAACAGCTGGGTTAAGGTGAAATGAGTCCCAAAACCCACGTTTTGACTGTAAGAAAAATCTATTTTAATATTTGCGCGCGGTTCGGGCTTTCCGCGGCTCTTGTCTTACTCTCTCGCCTTCCGCGCGAGGATGCAGAACTTTGCTCGTCCTTGTCTCTCTTGTGACTGAATTTTTATCTACCAATCGTGTTTCTAGCATTTTTTAATTTTTACAGATTATTGAATTATTTTTTCAGAATAAAGTAAGGTTATGTAAGACTATTCATAACGACGGATGTGGCGCAATAGCTTATATTTAGACGAGATACGGGATGTTCCTGGTTCATTTCCCGCAATCTACAAATAATCTTCCTAAAATAATTAATCCTGCAAATAATTTCAAGTACTTGCCGTACTGTTATTGGAAGCTGAGACAGCAGCTAGTTTTTACCCGACTACGAGAGGGTTATGATTTTGACACCCTATGTACATATGTATGTATGTAGCCGATTTTTATGTTCCCACGTATCGCTGAAACTATTTGTCCGATTTCAACAAATGAGGTGTTGTATAGACCCCCGCTATCTCGTTAGACCCTTTGGGGGGGTCTAGGGTCTAACGAGATAGCAGGGGTCTAAGAAAGGGTCGAAAATTTCAATGTTAGTAAATATGTTCGTGTGTGGTATCGTTGCAAACGTCTTTATTTATACTTTCCGAAACCGTTTTTCAAACATTTGTGAGATTTATCATTTTCTTTCATACTTAGTTAGTCGGAGGCACCCACCCCATATACCTACGGTACAATTAGTATCAAAGGCCTCCGACTACCTAAGTATCAAAAGAAAATGATAAGGACAATAGGTGAACGCTTGTTTATGACTTTTATGTAGTCAGGTTTTAGTTTTTAACTATATTTTTTTTACTCTTAAGTATAAACGATTTGAACATTTCTCGGACTGTCATGTTTTGTTGTAGCACTCCTGAAGTAAACTAGCTAAAATATTCTAAGCTGTGGCACTCTTTGTTAAATGCCTTACTCAACCTCAGATAAAGATGTTTAATATTCAGAATTTCTTGAGATTAATTTATTGAGGTACCTTTACTATCTTCTACCCTTTTGAAGTACCTTTACGAACTTGTCTGGCATTCTGTACCTTTGATAATAGATATATTTCGGTGTACAGGTCATATAAGACGCAAATTGAAATTAAATATGGTATCCGAGCGCGATCAGCATGAGAATGAATTATTTCGAATAGAAAATGCTTAACTTTATGCTTCAAAAAGAATTGACCGTACCGTGACGCAATCGTAATGTGTCGTGTTATGTATTAACGGTGTAAATAAATGTATTTACTTTACTTCTTCTTTACTTCTATACAAAAACCTATTTTAACGTGAATTGCAGGGCTCTCCCCGTTTGTGGCTAAGCGTCCGCGTTTGCATTTTCTTTTTCGTTTTTGGTTTCTAGATTCCTTTCTGCTTTAGAGAGGTAAATTGGATGCTCTTGTTCCGGTTTTTAAATTGTCTTGAAATAAGTATAAAGAAAATTTTTTTGCTTGTGTCTTTTTTTTTCATCGACCCACAGCCTTATTACTCTGGCGATTTGCGTTTTGAACACGGGCGTCGATTGCGAGCTTTCTGCATGCCTGCGGCGTCGTCACGGCGTGCTTGCTGCATCGTCGCGGCGTGCTCAGGCAAAAACTAGTAAGAAAAAAGTGTTCATAGATGCTCTTCACATTTTTTGTCTAACGGTGAAATCCGCTATTGTACACATATTTCATTTAATAGATCTGTTTAACTTTCATAACAATTTAATCACCAATGTTATCAATACAACGAACTAAAAGCTATAAACGCGACGCCGATAAGGGAATGGTGCATAAATCAATCAATGCTTGTGATTGAGTATTTCCTTAGCGTTATTTTATGGGTCCAGTGGCTGTAGCCTCCACGGTCAGTGCTTGGTATAGGAGCTGGGGGTTTTTTACTTACTTTATTCGAACGATGTGTTTCTTTTTATTTAAATTTGTATATTAACAAAATTTTAAATATATTTTTTGACAGATTATCCGTAACGCCAACAACGTAACTAAGTTGGTTTAAAATCAGAATAATTGAACTATTTGATATTGTCTAATTAAATTCCCGTGAGCTCTCGCACTACAAAGACCTACTTGCTACCAATTATTTTAAACATGCCATTGTTTCTCACTCTACAAATTGATCGACTTCACGGAAGGCAAATTAGTTCAGGGTTTTGTTCGAACACTTAAGGACTTTTAGACTTGCTATTTTCTGACTTTCTGTCCGAGTAAAGTATGTTATCAAAATTTGTACCATACAAGTGCTTACTAAGAATTAGCTTCTGTACGCGGTTTTGCAAAAATTTTTCATTTATAATAGATAAAAGATGATTTATTGTCGAAACTGTGTACAAAGTGATCTTAAACAATGAGGTGGAAACAACAGTTTCCCCGTTAATTACGAACGTACAATATTGAACTTAAATAACTAGGAATTGAAATAATTATTTGATTTCATAATTGTGAAAATGAAAATAACAAAAAAAGCCATGTTTTTCCTTTGCAATAGTCGCTACACCTGGTGGATATAATCTTCGGGTGTATTATATTTTGCAACCTATAGGATGATACCGGCTATGTGTAGCTCTCGCCTTTAGATTTATTCTCATAAAGGGCGTCTGTGCTGTTGGCTTCGGCTCCACGCATGCCTCCCAAAGGACTGGGTCACTATATGGCCTGTGATCATGCAAAGGAAAATGAAAATAACAAAAAAAGCCATGTTTTTTGTTATTTTCATTTTCCTTTGCAATAGTCTCTACACCTGGTGGATATAATCTTCGGGTGTATCATATTGTGCAACCAAGGATGATACCCGCTATGTGTAGCTCTCGCCTTTAGATTAATTCTCATAAAGGGCCTCTGTGCTGTTGGCTTCGGCTCCACGCATGCCTCCCAAAGGACCGGGTCACTATATGGCCCGTGATCATGGAAATGAGAAACATAATAATAGCCTTTATTTAACAATCTTACTAAACATATGTAAGAATCAGAATCAATAACTTTATTTCTTTAGGGTTACAAAATAAGCACTTAGACAAGTCAAATTTTATACTATAAACATAGTTATTATTATCAAATAAGAAATAAGGTGTTATTGATATTCGCTTCACTTAAATTTTTTGTCCACTAGTGGAAGAAGTTAAAAGAAACCAGAATCGCATTAAATTTAGATTAGATAAAAAATAAACATGTATTAGACACATAAGTGATATGTAATTGTACTTATATATCACTTATGTGTCTAATACATGTTTATTTTGCCTATCTAAATCTTGTATTAGAATAATCATGTATTAGACACATAAGTGATATATAGGTACAATTATATATCACTTATGTGTCTAATACATGTTTATTTTGCCTATCTAAATCTAAATTTAATGCGATTTAGATACATGTCAATATTTCTATAAAGATAAACAGAACATTGAATTTCTTACATACTACTGACAGAAAATTTTGACTACGTGTAAATACATTAGCATCTTACATCTATTAAGTAATTATTCGACACCGGTATTTAGATTGTCTTGCGTTCCCGCATAGGCCTCCCCTAAAACTTGCCATTCTTTCCTGTTATGGGATATCCTTCTCCAAGTAACACCGGCTAGTTTTTGGATATCATCAACAGGATGTAACAGAATGGTGTCCAAGAAAAAACAAAAGAAGGTAAGGGAGACAACGTCTTAGATGGGAGAAGGTACATATATGTATTTATTTTATTGACAAAGAAAATAACAATCAAATAATATAAAGAAATTAAACTAGTATTTACAATTGAAACAATTGAGCTAACTGCAGACTGTTGCAAACAATCTACAGAATTAGTATTGTATTTATTAGATTTAAGTTAATATAAAGGTTTAATTCGGATAAAATACATCACGGCAAGTATTTGATATTTATTTATTTTACTTATTAATTTGAACCTTATTCCTATTACACAAATTATAATTATAGTCCATAATATTCCACGTATTAAACGTAGATATTCATAAGCTATTGTAATGTATGAATTTAGATAATACACGTACGGACTGAATAACTTTGTGCCATGTACATCTCTCTGGGCCGTGTGGCCGCGGCGTACGAATATCTACCCCTCCAACTCAACCCATGGATGTCGTAAGAGCTGGCTAAGGGAACCTACCAGAGGATGGGCAGCAGCTTCCGTCTGAGTATTTTTAAACACCAACACTGCAATCACCAATCCGCCTGCCATGCGTGGTGATTATGGCAAATCCCCTACATGGGAGACCATCCACTCGATGGACCGACGACATCGTAGCGGTCGCAGGGAGTCGATGGATGGAGGCGGCTCAGGACCGCTATTTGTGGCGTCGTACGGGGGAGGCCTATGTCCAGCAGTGGACGTGTATGGGCTGATGATGATGATGATGATGATGTACATCTAGGGCTCTAGAAAAAGGGAGAACAATTTAATATGTTAGAAGAATTCAGACAGATGGTATAAGAAAACAAGGTATGCTCTTCCGAGACACGATGGTCACGTGGGTGTCTCAAGGCTACGTCATCGACGCCATCGGCGAATGAGCAGACGAATCTGTTAATCTGTTCCTGGTGATACCAGTAGCGTAAAAACGTAACTCCCCGAGCTCCTGAATAAATCTGATAAAAATATGTGGTTTTATATTTACCCATTATAGGTACATTTCCTTGTATTTAACTAACGCTGTTTTGCTGCTAAGACCTTGATCGTTGTCCATTAGACCCTGCATAGAGCATTAGGTATCACTATTTTAATCTGAAGGATACACGCTCAAACATTTGTGCATGCATGATTGCACAAACCAGTTTGTGCAAGCAAGATGAGCCCGGCCACACGCTCCTAATAGCTTGCGCAAACTGGTTTGAGCCCGGCCAAACTCTCCATCGCGCTTGCGCAAACTTTGTTATTGCATGCCTGGTTGCACAAATGTTTGAGCGTGTAGCCGGGCTTTAAAACGCTTCATAAACCGTATGTTTCCGTATCCACAAATACTTTACGTAAGTGTAGATACGTCCCTACGTTTTTCCCATCTCTATTTCTAAACAGACCAACCAACGTAAAGCAAGCTCCTTTGATTAACTTAGTAGTTCCCTTGTCAAATTTATAACGTAGGCTCAGCGAATATAAGAACTTATGGGCTAATTAATTAGGAGGGATTTCGCTTGAAATGATGCCATTTTTATGGTTTCGTGGTAGATGATATTCTGTGGTAAGAGAAATAAAGTTCTTTTGTAATTGGTGAAGAGAAGTTTTTTTATAAACTACACAAGGTACAGCCTGTAGAGTTTCACGCTTTTGTAACAGGAAAAAAAAGTCCTGGTCCGGAAATTCGTGTATGCAAAATTTCAGCCTGATCTGTTCAGTAGTTTTGGCATAAAGAGATAACGAATATATATAACAAACATCCAAAACAGTAATTGCAAAATAAATAAATAAATAATGTTGGACAATTGGCTGAATTTCCCGAACTGCGTATTGCACTTCGGTAGGTGCACTACTGTGGAATGGAAATATCTAGAATAAATAGATAGATAGATAGAAAATACTTTATTGCACATTTTCATTTTAATAACCATCGCCTTTCGGTAGTCGAGTAAAAACTCCACTACCGAAAGGCGATGGATGATACAATGATACAATTAACAAACAATACAAATAATTTGTTAAAATAGTTACAATTGGCGGTCTTATCGCTCACGAGCGATCTCTAACAGATAACTTTAGAAAGAATAGGTATGGACAACATCATTTGGTTACACTTCTACCGCTAAAGTACTTACCAGTTGCTGATGCCTTTGTACAATTGAAAATCTTTTTCGTTCGACGACCGAAGCGGTACGGCGGCGGGCGAAGGTTCACCAGCGACGCAGAAGGTTGCGGGTTCGATTCCCGCCTCGGGATAATTTTTTTTACGATCTGTAAATAGGTATTTGTTCCGGGTGTTCTAGTTTTTTTCTATGTAAAATAAAAAAATATATATCTATAACATATACTGTACTATAAAAACTTTCGTAGTTTGACAAATTCATTATGAATGTAAGCGGGTTAACTACGAACCTAGTTTGTGTTAGAAGAACGTGGTAGTTTGCGCCGCGACGCTGAACGAGCGCGAACCGCACTCACCCTGAAGAAGTCCCTCGTTAAAGGATGAAACGTAGGTGTTCCTCCAACACAAACTAGGTTCGTAGTTAACCCGCTTACATTCATAATGAATAAGGGAAATATATTTCATTAAGTATATCAGTCATCTAGTACCCATAACACAAGCTGTGCTGAGCTTGGGACGAGACGATGCTGTGTGGACAGCCAAACAAAATAAAATTGTACCGTATAAAGCTGCTGTTATGAAACAAATTTAGGTAGCTACATTCGTTACATAAAAGCAGTAAGAAACAGTAGAATAATTACTTGCATAGCTGCATACAAACCTACTCTAGCTATAGTTATAATGGTAACTGCACACCTCTGTACGGGATAAGTGCACTGGCTAGGGTTGTCACACTTCCTCTTCAACACACGTAGTTGATGTCAGCATAGCCGAATTAGGCCTTTACAATGCAATCTTCAAAAAAGTTAAAGTTACAAAAAAAGTCTTTATTTAGGAACTTAAAGCAACAAAAATAGGAAACGATGCGACCTGCAGAAGTAAGATACTGTGTCGCAGAAAAAACGTCGTGAAAAAACATCCACGCTTTTTATTTTGACACTAGATGGCGCTGCACAAAAGTCTATGTCATATTTCATAAAATAAACAACGACACAATATGAACGACATTGACAGTGACTGCTCAAAGCTCAAATTTATTTTTTAAGCACATTTTTGACACTTGAGTTTCATAAAGCGCCATCTATCTTAGTCTATGGCAATCACTTTTTCAAAGGGTCGCTTTGAAAAGCCCTCTTAGTCTAGGTACATACCGAAGCGACAGAAATAAAAAATAGCACTTTATTTCCACGTCAGTGTTTAATTTTAAGAATTTGATCTTTTCTAGGAGTACATTTATTGTATATACGGAAATAAATATTTTTTTACTTTAATTTTGAAAGAAAAAAATTTGAATAAAAATTACAACTGGCAACCCTAACACTAGAAACATTTTACCGGAACTGAACCCGTGCTCTGCTGGCGGTACCTAGCATTTCCATCCTCTAACTACTCAAGTACCTGTTTATATCTACTTGCCATTATACCTAAGTTTTTACAAATTTAATCTCTTTTTACTTGAAATCTTTTTCGAAAAATAACTATAAAAGCTAGAGGTTTCTATTTCACTGATATAGGTTAGTTGGAAAACGTTGAAAAGCGATGCTAGCAACCCATGCTGAGGCAGAGGCCATTTTGTGGCTTTCAGTTTTTCCATGATGATCCAAAAAAACAAGGTCTGCTCTTCCGGGAGTGGCTCAAGGTGACGTCATTGTCCAGTTCCCACTTTATTTCAACAACATTTAGAAGTTGGAAACAAATGTAATAATCATTTTATGAAAAATCAATAAAAAAATTACAATCGTCAATTATGTTTGTTAAATCAGTCAAAACAATTAGTTAAACAAGAGTCAATGTGATAAATAATTTGGTAAATACGAAACCACATAGTTTTATCCGATTCATACAGGAGCTGGGGGGGGAAACGATACTGGTATCACCAGGAAACAGATTCGTCTTCTCATTCGCCGATGGCGTCGATGACGTATCTTTGAGCCACCCACGTGACCATAGTGTCTCGGAAGAGCATACCTTGTTTTCTTATACTATGGCATACCTTGTTTTCTTATACATTATTCATTTGACGACCGATGTAGCGCGGCGGGCGAAAGTCCGCCTGTGACGCAGGAGGTTGCGGGTTCGATTCTCGCCTTGGGACAAATGTTTGTACGATTTGCAAATATTTGTTCCGGGTGTTCTGGGTATTTTCTATGTATAGTAAAAAACCTATGGAATTATATTGTATGTGATCTAGAAGATACCCTTATCACAAGCTCTGCGTAGCTTAGGTCTAGATTTGGATTAGTAGAAAGTGTGTGTCTGATTGCACAAAATATTCTTTTTATTCCTATTCTTAAAAGGACAGAAGTAGATACCTATTCCTCTTTATTCATTCTCTCATCCTCTTTATTTATCCAATTCTACTAGCTGCTGCCCGCGCCTTCGCCCATGTTTTATCGGGATAAAAAGTAGCCTATAAGTTATTCCAGGTCCCAAACTACACCCATACCAAATCAGCCTAATCGGTACAGTAGTTTTTGCGTGAAAGAGTAACAAATCATCCATACATCCATCCATACAAACTTTGACATTTATTATATTAGTAGGATTCGCTTTTGCCCGCAACTTTGCACGCTCTTTTCCGGTTAATATCCGGATTATATCATCCTGATCATGAATAAAATCATAAAAAACCTCCTAGCCGAATTTTCGGCCACGGCGGTGGCCAGTCCCATCGGAGACCGGCATATGAGCGCAGGACATAAGTACAAACACAGGTGAACTCTTTATTCTCTCGCTCTCATAATCCGATGGGACGGCAGACCGATACGACAGGAGAGAGGTCAAGCGCAGGCCCAACATTATTAGCGTGCTTTCCCAGGCCAGTTGTGAAAGAATAGACATGATACTTACGATACAATTAACACGTGTGAAACTCAAAACACCCCTTTTTGTGCGTCGTTGGTTAAAAATAACTTCCAAATCGTTATATTTCCTCTCGAGTTAATAATAATAGTTATTTCTCACGTCATTATTCAGCAAATAAAATGATATAACATAAGAGTCCACCATTTTACGAGAAAAGGAAAATCTTGTTCCATTTATGGACCAATAAACTACAATTCTTTGGGAATTATGCCGTGGTTACGAGAAGTTAGATGATAAGGGTCGACTTCACCGCGTTAACGGTCTGTTAATTTGAGGCATTTGACATGCAGGAAACATAATAAATAATTTTATGTATTTCATTACATACAGGATGTTCGGAAGAGCGTTGAACATACGAAAATGGGGAGCAGGTGGGGTGTCAACTTGCCCAAAATATTTTACCTAGGCCTAAAGATATGTTTTTAATTGTTTTTTTTTAAACTGGGCCTACCGATCACTTAGATTGTAATAAAGTAGAAAAATATAGATCTGGTTAAAGCCTGGGTGAAAGTTACATCTAGATCGTTTTCATGAGAGGTATCGCTGTTGCTGAATTCTAAGGTTTTTGTTATTATAAAAAAAAAAATTGTTTATTGCATAAAAAGTACATGACACTCAGGTTTTTTTTTATTATAGTCCTTATGCCCGCACTTCAGGGGAGGATCGCGGGTTCAAATCCCGCCGGAGTCGTAAATTTTTGGGATATTATTAAATTCTACATGACACTTATTTAGGGCTCTCATTACCAATATATGCTATTCTTAAAATAACTTGCAGTTTGGTAGTGAGTGCTTCCCCTTACAATAATTACTAATGGTTATTGTACAAGTCTCGAGTGTTCGTCTTAAATAATAAAGATTAATAGATACAGCATTAATTATTTAACATAAAGAGTAATTAAGAAAGATAGTGGAGTCTTTAGTTTTAAATTGAATTAGCGCAAAATAGACTTCAGATTTAGAACTATTATACACAAACTAGACTCAATACAAAAATAAAAGTTGAATTAAAGTGAACAGAGGGGCAAGTCTGGCAAGGCGTGATCGTGGCGTCGACGCCACGATCACGTCTCGACTGTTGGTAGTCCGGTAGCTATCGTGGACGTGTCGAGTAGCTATCGAGTAGAGACGTAAGGAAAAGGTTCATATCTGAAACGCACCTCATTTACAAATCACTGATGTTCACCACCTGACGACTCAAAGGCTAGAATAAGACATTTATTTGCTTATTTTATTGTATAACAAAATGAGTTGCCTATAAATTCTTAGTTTTTTTATTATATCGGTTTTCCTACATGTTATAATAACAAAATAAATAAGCGATTTTTGGTGCCATTTTTGGGTAAAATAAAGAACTTCACGGTCTCGGGTCTATGAACCTAGGGGGTAGTTGTGGTTGCATTACTAATAGATGGCGTTAGAGTATTATTTACGCCTTATTTTACGTGCTTACGTATTATTTATCACGTATTATAACAGTCCGACAAAAGTAAGGTACAAACCACAAATCGATTTATCACTAAACATGGGTCACAGGTAGGTAGTGTAGGTACCTATTTGTTTAGGTACCAATGTAGTAACCTAAGAATTCTTAAAAAATGTGTTTTAGCTACTGTTATAACGACAAAAATAAAAATCTAAGTAATAAAACAGTCTATTGTAATTAAGGTAGGCATGGATCATGTGAGATTGTAGCATCTACGAATTATTTTAAAGCTTATTCAACAAACTCTAAAATAAGGTAATTCTTAAAAAACTAGCAGCGTTAAAATAATGCAAAAATAATATAGATAATAAACTATACTAAATCTTCATTTGAAATCAAGCGCAGCAATTTATTTTCTAATTTTTACTATGAAAAATGCAACATTTTACAAAATATTATTTTGTGATTGCCCATAGAGAAAAAATATTTTCACGTCAATTCTTGCTACTAAAAATATGATAAGCATTTTGAAATATTATTTATACTTCTAAACGGTTTTATACTATTTTAAATATAAATAAGTAAATATTTACGTTAGTAACGTCAGCATATTGTAGTTTATTTGACAATGCCTATATACAGCAGCTTTATTTTAGTATTGACATAATTATGAAACTAAATTAATTTTAGATTTGATTTTTACTGACACTTTATATTATGACACTTATTTTCTTTGATTATGTAAAATTATTATACATTATGTTTAGTTTGACAATGCCCCTGTACAGCAGCACTTGGCACATGTTTGTCTGTTTTTCTTTGTACAATCCCTTATGGTATTTCCTATGTGAAAAGTTTGTGTGAATATTATAATATATATAGAATAAACGACATCAAGTGTAACATGTGTACCTACGGTGGAAATAAATAAATATTCGGAATCGCAATTCTGTCATTTTCCTAGAGATTTGGACGTCTCCTTACGTTAGTAACGTGAAGCGATCGAAAGCGTAGTTCCACGTAAGCACGATAGAGGCGCTGTACCAAATTGTATGGAAAAAGGAGACGTCTAGATCACGTCTCGTTACTAAAGTCAGGCCAGACTCACCCTACAGGACAAGTGAGTCAATGTCCATTATAGTGCTTAAGCCCGCACTAGGGGATTACCCCAACACGAGTTTGAGCAGGATTGGATAACTTCAATATAAAGATAAAGATGTAAATTAAATTAAAATGGACCAGCTGTAAAAGGACATCGTAAAAGTTACGTTCAGGAATGTCGTAAGAGGATCTAAGAATCCTACCTGCTTGAAATATTGACTGTGTTATATGAGAGTTTAACACATCTCTCATTTTGGAAACCATTTCCATCTCTCCAATGATTTTGAAACCAACGTAAAACATTTTAATTAGCACCTCAAGAACTGTCAATTTTCACTAATCAGATAGTGGCACTTAGATGACCCATATAAGTCGCATCTTTGTCTTATAACGGACATAGGACCGTATAAGGGACAGATGATTTTCACTTGTGTCTCAAGTTAATAGTGCAACAAACTTTTTACCCGACCACCGAAGGACGAGGGTTATGAGGTTGACACCCTATGTGTGTATGTAGATATGTAGCCGATTTTTATGTTCCCACGTAGCGCTGAAACTACTGGTCCGATTTCAACAAATGAGTTGTCGTATGATTCGTCATAATAGGTAGAATTTGAAGGAGGTCTGCACGAGTTTGCGGAACAACAAAGGCTAGAAAAAATAGTTGGACGTAAAACCTAGTTGGTGTAGGACTTCCCACACGAAATAGGTTCGTAGTTAAACCGCTGAACTTACCAAACATTGCGGTGTTCCTCCATCACAAACTACGTTCGTTAACCGCTCATATTAATAATGAATTTCACATTTCTAGAGAATTGAATCAATACCTACAGATTACAAAAAAACGAAAAAGATAAAACTTTTTATAAACTTAAACATAAAGATTTTGTCTAAAAAATTGTGTGTATTTCCTTTCATTTTTATAAAAGGAAATACATACACTTTCTGAGGCAAAATCTGTATGTATAAGTTGATAAAAAGTTTTATCTTTTTCGTTTTTTTCGTTATTATTAGCTATTATTATTGCAATGTATGATTGTTCGGGGGAATCTTACACCTCAATTTTAGACCAGTTATCCTCAACCGATTGAGCAGGGCATACTTTAAGATCGGTGACAATGCAATGTCATCGTGTCACCAAGCTGGTCTAGATGATATAAAGTATAAAGGCTGGTATTTAAAAGATTTTTAAATATTATAATCTAAGCCCTTGTCGAGATTACTGTAACTTGTACCTTAGATTGACTTAAATATTTCCTAATTAAAATTATAATTGTCGGCTTCGCAATCCGATCTCCTTTATTAGATCTTGATTCCCGGAAACAAGCGTCAAGCAGACCGTGAGAGTCTTCAATTTGTGTTTTACTGTACTCGAAGAATTAGATTGTTTCGAAGTCTCTAATGAAATAAGGGATAATTAAGTGTTTTCGAATTACGTAGAAATGTTTGTTTTCTGTATAAAAACTTTGTTAGATTTGTGTACTTAGATTGGTACAATTTTTAATGCTTTGTTATCCATATAATTTGTTGTTAGTAAAATCTAAAAACTGACTTGAATAGAAGAATAGAAAAATCATTTATTACCTTATAAATACTAATTACAGTTCGACTTACTTATAAATAAGATAAAATATAAAATAAGGCAAAATGAGTAAATTCAGCTTTGCTACATGCATTATATAAATATGCATGTAACTGTTTTTCAAATTTACTCCTCTCGGGTAGCTGGTCACCGAGAGGTTTAGATGAAAACGGGACACAGTAAAACAGATAATAAAATTAAAATAAGTAAACAGATAAAACAATAAAAGTAAAACAGATAATAAAATTAAAAGACTTAAAATGCCTTACACTATTTATTTAAAGGTATTTTGGACAAGTCATGTACATATATACTAATTCCTCAGGAATTTATAATTTTTATGTGACCACCTCGGGATCCATATAAGTAAGTGACTCATCATCATCATCAGCTCATACACGTCCACTGCTGGACATAGGCCTCCCCCGTACGACGCCACAAATAGCGGTCCTGAGCCGCCTCCATCCATCGACTCCGCTAAGATGTCGTCGGTCCATCGAGTGGATGATCTCCCATGTAGGGGGGGATTTGCCATAATCACCACGCTTGGCGGGCGGATTGGTGATCGCAGTGTTGGTGTTTAAAAATACTCAGAAGGAAGCTGCTGCCCTTCCTCTGGTAGGTTCCCTTAGTCGGCTCTTACGACATCCACGGGTTGAGTTGGTGGGGTCGATATTCGTACGCCGCGACCCCACGGCCTTGTGTCCAAGTAAGTGACTAATTGCAAACAATTATTTATAACCTCTATATACTCCAATTTAAAATCTAAGATATTTAATGTCAACAAAGACATTTATGAATGAAAACTTTACAAAAACTGATAACAATAACAAAATACAACAAGGTAAACGTATCACTTAAAACTAAAACAATAAGTTCAACAACGCATAATCTCACATCTGTAGCAAAAAAAAATTCAATTTGAATTTGAAAACGAATGAGAAATCAATTATTGGATGACTCAAAGATTTCTAAACCAAAAATTGTTTCGAGCTTCCATGCTTTGCTTCAATGTTACCAATGTCATTAAATATTTTCCATCAATATTCCTTGAATCAGAATCAATAACAATGACATTGATTTAATTACTTAATTTTATTATAATTTTAAATTTTATTGTTTTAATTTTAATTCCAATTTTGATTTAAATTATATTGTAACTGTTTGTTGTAATGTAATGTACCTACTTAATAATGGACAACATCATCATCATCATCATCAGCCCATACACGTCCACTGCTGGACATAGGCCTCCCCCCTACGACGCCACAAATAGCGGTCCCGAGCCGCCTCCATCCATCTCTCTGCGACCGCTACGATGTCGTCAGTCCATCGAGCGGATGGTCTCCCATGTATGATTTGCCATAATCACCACGCTTGGCAGGCGGATTGGTGATCGCAGTGTTGGTGTTTAAAAATACTCAGACGGAAGCTGCTGCCCTTCCTCTGGTAGGTTCCCTTATTCGGCTCTTACGACATCCACGGGTTGAGTTGGAGGGGTCGATATTCGTACGCCGCGGCCCCACGGCATACAAATAACAATGGACAACACGTCAGCATAAAGAAACTTTTTATTTTATTCTTTATCTCTTTAGACTTACAAAATAATTACAATTACAATAACAAAATGCGTTATTGTACACCACGAAGAAAACATTAAAAATAGACATTGCATAAAACATGTACAATGGGCGGCCTTATCGCTTAGAAGCGATCTCTTCCAGGCAACCTTTGGATGGAAAGAATTATACGAATTTAAGAAAGGCAGGGGTGTATCTAAAGTTGTCAGAAATAAATAACATTATAAATATCTAACAACAGAGGATATATATTGTCTATAGCAACTTAACTAAATATATAAATGTAGGTGCAATATAAGCACTTAGACAAGTAAAATTTTAGATAGATAGATAGATAGAAAATTCTTTATTGCACACTTATTGATAAGAAACAGAAATATAAAAAAAGACAATTTTTAAACTAAGTTACAAGTGGCGGTCTTATCGCTCGAGAGCGATCTCTACCAGACAACCGTGGATGGATAGGATTGTTGGATGGTACTAGGGGATCTGTGTGCTAGTATAGATTTAATAAATAAAAATACTCATAATAAATATTATGCCTAAAATAAACTACATATATAAATTTATACATATATATATATACTTATATACATAGGGACACAGGTATGCGTTCAATGACAACAGCCTAAATAGTGCTCCTTCACCATGGTTTTGAATAGTGGTAGCGACTTCGCTCGCCTCACTGAGACTGGCAATGCGTTCCATAGTTGTACAGCCCGGGCAGTAAAGGAATGGGCGAAGAAAGAAGTAGAGTGAACAGGTACTTGAAGTATAAAAGTTTCAGAAGAGCGCAGAGAAAGAGCGTGCGAATGATGGAGAAAGGTAAAAAGCTCTTTGAGATAAGGGGGTGCAGAGGCGTAAAACAAAATATTAAAGAGAAGAGAGAGAATATGAGAATTTTTTTTTATACTATAAACTAAATACATATAGTTCATCATCATCATCATCATCAGCCCATACACGTCCACTGCTGGACATAGGCCTCCCCCGTACGACGCCACAAATAGCGGTCCTGAGCCGCCTCCATCCATCGACTCCCTACGACCGCTACGATGTCGTCGGTCCATCGAGTGGATGGTCTCCCATGTAGGGGGGGACATATAGTTATTATCATCAAAAAAGAAACAAGGTGTTAGATTTTCTCTTCACTCCAATTTTTTGTCCACTAGTTGAAGTAGTGAAAAGGAACCACTAGTATATTGTAAATGGGTTTTGTAACACCCTTTGTATACAAAAAGTATCCAGGTTTTTGAATCGGAGTACAGCTTTTGCCTTTTCACGTTACATAAATAATGTATTTTCAAGTAACAAGTTAAATGAAACAGTAAATGAAAACATCGGTGTCGATGCTCACCACCACCGGATGGCGAATTATTGAGCCGATGGATGCAGGTTCGATTACCATTAGTAATCACAGGGGAAACTGTCTTAGTTTTATTAAGAACTTGTTCAGATAGGAGGCTACAAGTGAAAGGATATAGCGGATGTGCCGTGGCGGTTGCGACGTCAGAATAGACCCCTCCTACTCAGCCCGTAGATGTCGTAAGAGGTTACCATGAAAGTATGTGAAATGTGAATTTATTTGTTGCCTTAGATCTCCAAAACTACTGAACAGATCAAAATGTTATTTGGCGCACATTTAGAAAATAGGAAAGTATATATATATATCTATGTAGTGTACAATACAATTAAGTATATCCAGTTATGGGTACCTACTAGGTAAGGTACCTAAGTAGATAAGTAGTAGTGAGGTAAATAAATAAATAGCACTGGACAATTCACACAGCATCATCTAGCCCCAAGCTAAGCAGAGCTTGTGTTATGGGTACTAGATGACTGATACACTTAATATAATAGACTACATACATAGATATTTTTTTATTATACATAGAAAACATCCAGAACACCCTGAACAAATATTTGTAGATCATACAAACATTTGTCCCGAGGCTTGAATCACACCCGCAACCTCCAGCGGGCGAAGGTCCGTCCGTACCTTCGTCCGCCGCGCCACATCGGTCGTTTATTGCGCGTTAAGTTTATAACATAGAACGAGAGCTAACGAAACAGGTTCCACATCAATACGGGACGATGGAGCAATGAATGGAGGGGAAACGAACGGTGTACGCGGGCTGCATTTGTACCGATTGTAAAGTAAAGTAAAAGGTAAAGATTCTGTGTCACAAAAGTACAAGCAAAGTTAGTATAAACAAATATAAGTTACAACAGAGACAACAAAAAAGGTTGTTGCTCAGCATGATGCACAGTAACGATGAAGTTAGTGTGCGTAAAACAAGAACAGATTGCTAATTCAGCTGGTGAATGGTGGAAGCTGCAAATTTTTAAAATTTGCCGCCTGCTGGATGCTGGCCAGCTACTATCGGCTTGTCGCTTCAGATTTATTCGTGAGTGTACTCGTACCATTTCGTTTCATTTTTTGTTTCGTCTACTGTTAGCTCAAATCAAGTAAATGTCTTTCATTTAATGAACCGTCGCTTGTAGTCGCGCGTCATGGCCACTTTCAATAAAATAAAACAATTCATGTAATCAATCACATACAGTGTAAATGCGTCTATCGTGAGATCCATTCGTGTTCATCATGGTTATAAATCGCAACGTACTATAATGTGTTTCTTTTATCTGTTTTTAGTTTTGCATTCATTGGTTTGCCGGCTTTCATTCATCTGTGAGAGGTTTAAACTGGTTGAAACTAGTTTGTTTTCTTAAAGGAACGGTCAATTAGAGTAAATGCGTCTACGGGACGAATGTGTCTTTTTGAACTTTTTCGAAAACTAGGTATCTACGATAATGTAAATTGAACAGTTTTCGAATATATTCGAAATTGGAATAACATATGGGCTATGTTTATCTCGATAAAACTCGAAAAAACGATTCAGCGACAAAGAAGAAGTAAAATCATCGAAAAACATTATAAATAGCTTCACAATGCGTATATGTAAATAAAGTAATGGAATGGCGTAAAGCTGATTATTTTATTTCAAATAATATGGCGTGTTAAAAAAACAATAAACCGACTTCAACTTCCCTTACTTTTACACTTATTTGAAAAAAATTATGGGACCCCTTCGGGATCATCTTCTATACAATAGTGAAAGAAATTTCAAACTCGGTCCATATTTGGAGAAGACGTCGCGTAATATACATACAAAAAAAACATACAGGTGAATTGATAGCCTCCTTCTTTTAAAGTCGGTTAAAAAGTCCAAAAGAAGTAAAGTAGGTAAATCATTTATTCAAAGTCAAAGTGCTTTATTTCTTTTAGAGCTTTGGACTTGTCTTGTCCGGAAACTCAAATTACGTACGTTTTGGTAGAAATCGATAACTTTAATTTCTTTAAGCTTACAAAATAAATAAGCTAGTCTACAACTACTAACTACTACTAACTAGACAGTAAAAAAAAAATCTTCTTTTACTTTCTACTAATATTATAAATGTCAAAATTTGTATGGATGGATGTATGGATATTTGATACTCTTTCACGCAAAAACTACTGAACCGATTAAGCTGAAATTTGGTATGGGTATAGTTTGGTACCTGGAATAACATATAGGCTATTTTTTATCCCGATAAAACATGGGCGAAGGCGCGGGCAGCAGCTAGTATAATATAAAGTATTCATTGATTTTCGCTTCACTTCAATTTGTTTTCAATTTCGTTGTTTTAAACCGAGTCCTCTCGCTTTAGCCGATACCGTTTTTACTAACAATAAACAACGCATCAAAATCAGCTTTAACTGGATATATCAAATAGAAATTATTCCCAAAACTCCATTATATCACAAATCCACATTATTTACGGCCGCCAAAAACGGAAGTGACATCACGGGCGACACGTGACGTGGCGGAAATCCATCCGGAAGTGCCGCCATAACGGCTTAAGCGTCAGTGAAAAAATTACGCGCGGTTTTTGGCGGGAAGCGATTCGCATCCGGATCCGGTGGCGTGGAAGCTTGAAAGGTGTTAAATTGCTAGGATTTATGAAATTCAAAGGTTCAAAGGAGATTTCACGGGGATGATTATATGTATTGATCTTGGGGATAATTTAATATTTTTCCTGTTGGACCGCCCGGGTCTATGGAAACTGAGATTTATATTATCATATCTTTTATGTTTTCTTGTGACTGTGACTGTGGTCAGTTGAATTCACAATGGTTTATATTTTCTTTATTGGTATATCACATCTTTACATAATAGTCAAAGTCAAAGTTTCTTTATTTCCGTAAATACAATAAATGTACACTTAGAAAAGGTCAAATTCTTAAAATTAAACACTGATTTGGAAATAAAGTGATATTTTGATTTCGGTCGCTTCGGTATGTAGACTAAAGTAAAGAAGCGACGAAGAAACCCTTTAGCCTGTTGGTGTTATTTTTAGAGTTATTTTTTGAGTTGGAGCAAAATCCGTCCCAAGCTTTTTTATCTTCTAGATAGTCTGATATTTTGTAATAAGCCTTTCCGTTTACGTAGCCCTGTTTGTCAATTTGTTTGAATTTATTTATTGAAATTTTTTGCAACTCGCTATGAGTTTTGTTGTAGAAGCGTATACATTGCCCTCTAAAATATTTAATCTTCTGTAACCATCTTTATTGACAAAGAAAATAACAATCAAATAATATAAAGAAATTAAACTAGTATTTACAATTGAAACAATTGAGCTAACTTCAGACTGTTGCAAACAATCTACAGATAGCTCAACTGGTCCATATCAATACCAGTCGGAAGCGTCCCCAAGACGCTGGCTGCATTGCCCCGCTGTATGGCAATGCTAATGCGCTGCGCCAGATACTCACCAGCTCTCGGGTCACGCGTCGCTTCGACCAGGCGCTCAGATAATTTTTTGAAAACCCGGAGAGCCTCGGTACCCCAGGGACCTAGGGTCTCGACTCCAAGGGGAGCAAATGCGTAGGCTCTGTAACCTAGTTTTGAGCAAAGCGAGTTTATTCTTATTTCTAGTATTTACATTATGTATATAAGCCGTGGGGTCGCGGCGTACGAATATCGACCCCTGCGAAGCCCAGCTTCCTTCTAAGTATTTTTAAACACCAACACTGCGATCACCAATCCGCCTGCCAAGCGTGGTGATTATGGCAAATCCCCCCCTACATGGGAGACCATCCACTCGATGGACCGACGACATCGTAGCGGTCGCAGGGAGTCGATGGATGGAGGCGGCTCAGGTCCGCTATTTGTGGCGTCGTACGGGGGAGGCCTATGTCCAGCAGTGGACGTGTATGGGCTGATGATGATGATGATGTTGATGATGTCGCAATTTTTAGGGAATCGATCGATATTTCTATGAGTGTACAACAAGTTTTCATAAATATATTGACATGGTACTGTCATTATATTTATTTCTTTGAATTTATCACGCAGGGATTCTCTGGGACCCATGTTATAGATAGCACAAACAGCCCTCTTCTGCAGCACAAATATGGTGTTAATATCTGCAGCGTAGCAATAAAGATAATTGATAGTACATTGATAACTTATAATGAAACCAGAAAAGATTTACACATTATTACTGCTTAAATGTAAGGTTTAGGAGAGATTGTGAGAGAAGTGCATTACATACTTATGACAAATGATAAATATTACCACAGGGCTTAACTAAACAGGTAGGTACAAGATACTCACTGCATTATTTGTGAGCGTGGGGGGAGGGGTGTGTGCATGTGTGTCTTAAGAGCTTGGGTAACGAGAGAGTAATCTTTGTGTGTGTGTGCGTGTTTGTGTAATAATGGTGCTCGTAGAACAGATAACTGTTGGGGAGTAAAGGTTCTCGTGTGGCGACCGCGATGCAATGCGAAACGGAGTGTGGGAAGATCTCCCATTCGATGGATCGACGACATTGTAGCGGCCGCCTTCAGCTTCGCAGGCGTTCTTCACGACCAAACT
Organism: Eupithecia insigniata; assembly: GCA_947859395.1. Classification (NCBI taxonomy): domain Eukaryota; kingdom Metazoa; phylum Arthropoda; class Insecta; order Lepidoptera; family Geometridae; genus Eupithecia; species Eupithecia insigniata. The sequence continues at coordinate 1,224,923 of OX402019.1, forward strand.
GCTGACCGGATCGAGTTTAAATTTTACATTCATGTTGTTCTAGGCCTGGAATAAAAAATAGACTTCATTTTATCCCATAAATCAGTTCCCATGGGATACGAATAACCTTTAAACGATACCATATAAACAACGTGTGCGAAGCAAACGGCAAAATCTAGTCGTTTATAAAATTCTTTGGATAAGATGAATCCACCGCAGCTATAGCTTATGTAGTAGGTACTCCAGTGTACCCATTGATATACATATTATGTACAGTCTACCATACATACATATACATGTATAGTCTCTTTGTCTGACTTTTAGACAGATAGATAGATAGAAAATGCTTAATTGCACACATAACAAAACAATTTACAAACAATTTGTAACAAAAAATATGTGACCAACCTTGGATGGATAGGATCGTTGAATTGAATACGGGTATCTGTGTGCATTATTATAAGAAGCTAATACAAATTAAAAAACTCAAATCATTTAACAAATATTACATACAAATACCTACATAAATTACAAAAATACCTAAATACATAAACCTATTTATACATACTTATATAAATACATACGTACATACATAGATTTTATTAGGGAAACTAGGGTATGGTCAGTGACAGCAGGACAAATAGTGTTTACCTTTACCATACTCATAAATAACTGTTTGTTTTCAGCAAGTGCATCGCGTCAGCTTCATAATATCCGAACGAAACGTAGTTTATTACAAATACCAAACGGCACGGTATATTGAATTCCACTGTTTCTGGTTTCCGTTTGGATACACTACCAGATTATCGTGCTGACTCTACCTCAACTATGCATGCATGTAAGTGGGAACAAATGTATGAACGACATTTAGAAAAATATATTATTAAAATGCTCGTTGGATGTGGTTGGAACTAGTGTAATTTTCTATCCATCTAAAGAAGCAATTTCGTCCAGGCAACCGCCTGGAAGAAATTGCTTCTAAGCGATAAGGCCGCCCATTGTACTTATTTATGTTAATGTAATATAATCTTTGTGGTGTACAATGAAGAGTTTTGTAATTGTAATTGCATAGTCTTGGGTTATACTAGGCAAAATCCGATACCTGTGACTTACGTTACTGTGACTTCAAAATATCTGTTACAAATACCAGTGACAAAATACTCGGTAGCTAGTATTTCTACCAATCGCGTACAAATTCATTGTTTTATTGATTACATAATATATTTATTGCAGCAATAGTATACTTATCGCTACGTAACGAAAATTCCTCTTGAATTGTATGTGTATTTCAAATTTCCAAGTATAAAATACTAGGTGTATCTCATTCTGACTTAGTGATACTATCAAATAGAGAATATAGAAGCGATATTATCTAGCTGAAGCGATTTATTGCGTAGGTACCTAATAAAATAACAACGATATAATATCGTGCACTCGTGACACTGGCACTGCCTGAGTCACAGATATATTTAGTTTCTGTCACTGTGAAATACCGCCAATTTTCTATACCTGTGACTTTTATCAGTGACGATAAATACGCCTCAAGTCTAATTGCAATATATGAAAGGTTAACTTTAAACGGGGCTACCTACTGAATAATATTTTTTATATTCGTCTCTTAATCGGTCTCCTAACTTCATTAGGGATTTTAAGTAAATCTGCTCACGGAATCCTTATGGAGTAGAACCATTTTTAACTTTTACAAGGTCCCATCTCATTTTGACAATCGCGGATTGTACCAGATATATGAAGCAAATCATTTACTTTGACAAGGTTCCGTCCGTCTCGTCGTAATAGCGATCAAACTAAAGGAATTATTTCGGAGATATTTCAAAATCAATTGAACAAACATTTAGTTTTCAACTGTGTAATTTTTCAACACCTGTTAATATTTACATATAAAAATACAATTTAGTTTAATTTCGATGTCACATTAAACTTTTTCACCTTTTTCTCAATAAATCTTATTTCTTACTCTGTCTTTTTTAATCACATCAGATACTTTTTCGGCTATCATCAACCCTGAGGCCAAAGGATTAGCCTTAGGTATTACAGGCATTACAGACGCATCGACCACCCTAAGTCCTTTAACACCTTTAACTTTCAAATTACTGTCCACTACAGTACCCATAGCACAAGTACCAACATTGTGGTACAAAGTTGTAGACATTCTTAAAATATAACACCTTATATAGTCCTCTGATGTGAAATCACCTTCACATCCATCCAATTTAAGCGCAATTGGTTCAGAGTTAACTTGTTTAAAGTAATCTGTGTTCTTTACTTTTAAGAAATCAACTACGTAAGCTAACATTGCATCGAGATCTTCTGGTTTTGAATAGAAATTCAGATTTATTACAGGCGGTTCTTTAGGATCAGCACTTTTTATAGTAACAGTACCAGAAGATTTCGGTGTTATATTCGCTACGAGAGAGTACAAATGATTTCTCCCTTGAGTCGCTTTGCTTAGAACATCGCAGATTTCGTCTTTGTAACCAAAAACTTGCCCGCAAACCAACACCAGATATGGAGTGTCATGGGTAATTATCAGATTTTTTGTTTGGTACTCTGGGTAAGGGACTTCCTTGTTGATTCTTGCTGCACCTATTATGACAGGGAAAACTATATTGGTTATCGTTGGAAGCTCAGATATTTCCAAAGACTTTTCCATGTTTTGGACGATCTGAACCGCTACATGGTCTTGTAAATTCTCACCGACTGGTAGATCTTGAATAACAGGTATGTTGAACTTTTCTAAAAGCTCTTTTGGTCCTATTCCAGAGTTCATTAGTAGTTTCGGACCATTAAAGACCCCTGCTGCTAGAATTATTTCTACGTTTGCTTTGATCGTCTTTATGTAACCTTCAATATCTATTGTTACTGATACAGCGTTTTTATTGTCATCAAAATTGATCTTAGTTACTAACGTTTGATACATAACATGTAAGTTTTTCCTGTATGCAATAGGTTTGATATATGATTCAGTTGTACTTTGTCGTACTATATCATTTATTATAAATGGTTGTGTATATCCATATGTGATATTGCCATTCAAATCCAGTCTTCTCTCTTGTCCAGCTTCTACAAAAGAGTTAAGATATTTTTCGCTGCGTTCATGAGGTTCTCTTGTTATATGTATAGGGCCAGTAGTTCCATGGTATTTGCCACTTTCGGAGTTTAACACTTCCTCGTCAACAGTTGTTTCAATTTTTTTGAAACACGGTAGTACGTTTTCAAACCTCCAGGAGTCATCATTAGTGATCTTAGCCCAGGAGTCAAAATCTGTTGGGTCACCCCTTAGATAGATAAAGTGGTTTATTTGAGAGCTTCCTCCTAAAATGCGGTTTTGAAGACGTTTTTAGATTGCGATTGGGATGCTGGTTCCGGTTCCGATAAGTAGTTCCAGTCTTGGTATGAGTTTTGGAGGGCTACAAAGGTCCCTGCAAGCTGCAATTTTTTTTAATAGGTTTCAAAGAAGGGCTTACTTACATATTTAGACCAAAATCTTCCAAAAGGTTTCCCTTTTGAGCTTAACACTCCAAATAAAATGAAGGTATCGATGCTTTGATGACGCGGAGAAGACGTTTTCTACATAGATGTATCAACAGTATAACTATAATTATATATAATTGAGGCCCGCGAGTTCTTACTAAGTCATCAATCTGCCTGAGTGTTTGCCATAGAAAATTGTTAATTAAGACTGACAAAGCTTTAATAATAATAATCATCATCATATCAGCCCATACACGTCCACAGCTGGACATAGGCGTCTCCCATACGAATCGAGTGGATAGTCTACCATGTAGGGGGTTTTGCCATAATCAGCAAGCTTGTCAGGCGGATTGGTGATCGCAGTGTTGGAAAATACTCAGAAGGAAGCCGCTGCCCTTCCTCTGGTGGCTTTCATAATACGGGCCTGAAATTAAATTATTTTGCTGAAATGAATGAATGCTTTTCCCTTCTTCTGCTGGCTACTTTAAATGTTTTGAGCATCAAACTCCTACCTGTGATTCCAAAGACGGAGCCATTCCACGTTCAATAAGCAGCACTGATACATCAGCATCCTCAGTGAGTCTATTCGCCACCACAGCGCCAAGCCCTGAACCTACGACGATGTAGTCGTAGATTGTACCATCTGTAACATTGTTAATGTTGATGTCATCATCTCGATTTCACAGTGATCACTTCTATCATTACAGTGGCCACCTCTTAGTATACCGACAAGCAGTATATTAATAGTAGAGTCTTTTAAGCGAAACCGAGACGACCTCTGTGGCGAGGCGGGCGAAGGTCCGCCTGCAACGCGGGAGGTTGCGGGTTCGATTCCCGCCTCAGGACAAGTTTGTACGATGTGCAAATATTTGTTTATTTCTGGATGTTTTATATGTATAATAAAAAACCTACTTGTACCTTCTCCAAGCTGTTAGTATTACAATATTTACCTTCCACGTCCGTATGCGGTGGCCACTTCACTTTGTAGAGTCCAGTCGACATTATGACCGTCATGACAACCAGCAACACAAATTGTATGACGGTCAGTAAAGACTTTGCTAATGCTGTGGTAACTAGGACCATTGTCTTGTCTGGGAAAGAAGACGGTAATTCAAATTAAAAAGAACCTATTACTTTATTATTTTTAACCACACACACACAGTTTGTAAATCATCATCATCAGCCCATACACGTCCACTGCTGGACATAGGCCTTGTTTGTAAATAAATCTCTAAAAATAGTGAAAAATTAGGAAATGCAATATCTTTTTTAATAGTCCAAGGCAGGTCTTAAACATTTGAGCCTATTGTTGGTCCATTTTTTAGAATTTCCCCTTGGTGTAGGTAAGCACTATATAAACAAAGAACTTTGGTAAGATAGAGAATATATTATGTACCTATATAAAATTAATATACAGTATTGCCATTGATCAGAGTACGGTCTCGCATACACATAGTGATTTATCTTAAAACTGAAGTAAAATGTCTGAAAAGGAGAATTACAGGCATGTTGATGGCACAATTATTGAATTGTATCTAATACTCAAATAAACTTACCTATATTATATATCTAAAGATACGTACATATATCTACAGACCACACAAAATCAACTTTCTATTAATAAATAGAAACTCATAAGTCTAGTTCTAAAAATCAAAGCAATCTACTCCTTTCTCGAGAAATAAAAACAAACTGAAGTCGCTAGGTTTTCTCATAAGCAATGACCCAAAATGCTTATTATTCTTCTTTAATATTTATACAGATGCACAGAAAAATATTCAAAATTTAATCACCTACCTAATTATTTGGAATTTATTAATAAGCCTCTATTAAAACAATAAGTAACTAACTGCCAGTGTAAAGTTCCAATTTAGGGCCAAATAAATTTAGTGAACTAATGAATTATTTGTGATATTATTATTTGACGATTATATATCACGAATATGGAGAATGATTGTGCTGTATGACATTACAGCTTTAAAAGAAATATCACAGAAGAAAAAGAAGCAGGAAGAGGGGAGAGAGAAGACCAAGAATGAACTATATGAGTCAGATCAAGAGAAAGCCGCTGTCATGTCGTATGAAGAAGTAATAGAGACCGCATTGAAAAGAAAACAGAGGAAGAAATTGCTTCATTGCAATGATAAGACCTACTTTAATTATAAGAATATGAATAAATAACAAAATCACGATTAGCTTCAATAATTCCTTTTCAAGTTGTTCTAAAATCTAAGTTTCTCCAACCCAAAGCGCCACCTACAATTTTATACTTTCTCCGAACTTCTATAACTTTTACAGATTTCTTCGGAACTCAAGCCCCGAGTACAAAATTAAGTTTGCTCTGTCCCCCTTACAAGAAAGTTTGGTAATGCACGTAGATATCAAAATATAATAGGCAATAAATACTGAAAGGGAACGGAGTAGTAATAAAAAAGTGCGGACTGTCTCCAAGTTTGATGAACATTGATTCGGTTATTGTATGAACAATAAGTGTAACACCAATAGCCATCTTCAATTTGGAATAAAGTGTTTGTTTCTGTTTGTTTGGACTCTCGTGTTTGGTTGGTTTTTATTACACATTCATTGTTTTTTTCCAAAGTTTGATTCCTGATGATTAATGTTAGTCTGTGTGTTAATTACTTGTGTATTATTGTACATGGACGAATGTTATTTTCCACGCACTTTGAGGCAGAATGTAGTGAGCTAACTTAAAAATCGAAGGCGCAGGCCACATAGAAGCGGTGCGGCGCGCATCGGGTGCGCCACTGGCGCGCTGCTAATTGCATCGGTGGTATTCAAGGGCGGAGATACCACCGATGTAACTGGCACCGCGCCGCCCCGCCATGCGCCGCTTCTATGTGGCTTGCGCCTTTCACCTACATTTTAGTACATATTTATAATAATATTCTAGATTTCAGCAAATAAAGTATTATGATATGAACAATAGACACGTCGTCCACTGGTAAGTCGAGGTGACTAAGAAGCGGCGGCGTCGAGGCGCTGTCGAGGCGTGATCTCTACGTAGAGACACTGTGGTGGGCTATGTATGCTTTATTCATAGAATTTTCTAAAACGCCCGAAGTCACTGAACACGAATTGTATATTGGCAGAAGACTTATATGGGCGACAAGGCTACCCATTGTACTTGTTCAGGTTAATGTCTATGTTTTTTATTAAATTTTCTGGTGTATAATAAAGAATTATCTATTGTATTGTATCATAATATAAAACATTTTCTTTTATACGTAACTGACCATTTTTCAATTCCGAAAGTTACCAACTTATTTTAGAAATTGCTGCACACTCCGAAGTGATCTAGAAATAAATTTGTTAAGTGATTTTCGTTGCTGCCTGTGTACTATATTACGTCTCTCTCTACGTTAAGTTGAGATCTAGATGGGTTTTGCGATAAGTTATCGGTTTTGACCCGAAGAGGGCTCTGTCATCGATAAAACACATTGGATTTTATGATCCAGTCAAAAGGGTAGCATTTTCCTTTGATATCGGAAAATTGGTAGTCTATTTAAGGTTATGGGAGGCGCGTTGGCATAGTGAGTGATTTTCAGGTTTTGGTCTAACATTTGATTTTTAGTAACAAAATAGTTTCTGCCCGCGGCTTCGCACGCGTTGTTTTACACGATTAAAGGTTATTTATATATATCCCATGGGAACTAATTTACGGGATAAAAGTAGCCTATGTTTGATTCTAGGCTAAGAGCTAAATCTTTGCAAAATTTCATCCCGTTTCGTTCAGTAGTTTTTGCGTAAAGAGGTAACAAACATATGTTATTGAGTTATAATAAATAAAAAATACTCAAATTATAGCTGGGTAGGTGCTGCCCGCGCCTTCGCCCGCGTTTTATTGGGATAAAAAATAGCCTATATATAATAAATCTATTGATGTAGGTGTTTTCCTAAGGTTTGGAAAGAGGCTTTAGTGGTACCTATATCCATTCTTGCAGTTTTCGCTAAAGTCCTAGAAAAATTCGTAGTTGATCAGTTGACATGGCATCAATGCAATATGGCAGCCGGTGTAGACACCTGTTTATAATTACAAATGCGGATTGTTTTAGCAATAGATAAAGGTTGAGCTCATGAAGAGAGAAGCTAAACTAAAAGATTAGTTTGGATATTTTTGGTTTTTGGATATTTTTGTGACGGAAAACAAATTTTAATTTGTCGCATTTAACTGACCTCCAATACGGCTTCATTAAATCTAGATCAACCACAACTAGCTTGCTATACCTCTCACATAGCAGAATCATTGCATGCAAGAATTCCAGTAAACGCTATATTATGTTAAAACTTAAGCGTCATGGGGACGCTTCCGACTGGTATTGATATGGACCAGTTGAGCTATCTGTAGATTGTTTGCAACAGTCTGCAGTTGGCTCAATTGTAAATAGTAGTTTAATTTGTTTATATTATTTACAAATTAAACTAGTTGTATTGTTATTTTCTTTGTCAATTAATGTTAAAACTTAACGACTACCTTTATTTTAAACTTTTTTGATGCAACCATAGCCCCAGCGTTATATAGCTTTTGCTAAACACGTTTGTATTAGTAATTAATAACTGTCAGTAGTTTGACTTGAATGACAGGACAACGTCTGTCGGGTCAGCTAGTAATTAAACCTAATAATGTTATCAATTTTAAGTTTGTATGGATGTATAAATATTTGTTACTCTTTCACGCAAAAACTACTGAACCGATATTAAGCTGAAATTTGATATGGGTGTAGTTTTGGACCTGGAATAACTTATAGGCTATTTTTATCCCGATAAAACGCGTGCGAAGGCGCGGGAAGCAGCTAGTAAATAATAAAACCATCGTGAGTTTCATTTATCATATCAAGCTATCTTCAACAAACTCTAACCAATTATATCTCTAATTAAAAATACGATAAACTAAGCTGGTCATTTTTATAATTACCCGTTCCCACTTTCCCAGCGATGGGAACTCTCCCAAATGACCTGTTCATTGTTCGATTTTGCAGGGCTTAAGGGTGTGGGCTCAGTGACTGATTTACTGCTTTAAGTAAGCTTTGGATTTTTTGAAATGCTTTTAAGTTGATTGGATCGGAATTATCGAGACGAGAAAAGTTTTAAAAAGCATTTTTTGTTCAGTCGAGCTTTAGACAAGACATCGAACCACATCTTCGATTAATATTATGTACAAACTGCTGCACGCGCCTTCACCCGCGTTTTATTGGGAAAAAAATTGCCTGTATGTTTTTCCATGTCCCAAACTATACCCATTCCAATCAACCACACAGCGGTTCAGTAGTTTTTGCGTGAAGGAGTTACAAATATCCATACAACTGTGACATTTATAATATTGTTTTTACGGTTTTTAAATTTATCACTCGTTTTTATTTTCCTCATTTCGATGATCACGGGCCATATAGTGACCCGGTCCTTTGGGAGGCATGCGTGGAGCCGAAGCCAACAGCACAGAGGCCATTTATGAGAATTAATCTAAAGGCGAGAGCTACACATAGCTGGTATGCGATGGCAATGGCTTCTCAATTCGTCTGCATGTTTTTTTTTTGTATGTATGTATGTTACGCAATATCTCCGCCAATTATGAACCGATTTTGAAAATTCTTTCACTATTGTATACAAAATGATCCCGAAGGGGTCCCATAAAATAAAATTTTATTCCCAGGGGATTAGTATTTATCCCACAAAACTTAAAATAAGTGTAAAAGTAAGGGAATTTGAAGTCGGTTTATCGTTTTTTAAAACACGCCATAATTATGAAATGTTATTGTTTTCAAAACGTTTACTAAGTAACAACTTATAAGTAGTAACTTCTTATAGTCTCCATCTTATAGCTTGTACTGTCTTACTAGCTTTTTAACCCATTGTCCGCCCAAACCTTTGTTTTGGCATGAGAACTTGTAGGCATACGAGGCATTAATTTATTGTGTTAACTTTACACACGTAGTAGATAGTATACCTACACCTATTGTGATTTCTTCTAGGTTTACAAATTATCTACTAGGTAAGGTACTCGAACATTTTACTCTCTTCGTAGAGAAATGAAGCAATGAGGAAATAAAATAAACAATTATAAAATAAATAATGCTGGGTTGCAGTTCTGAAAAGCCCGTAGTAATTCATTGAAAATACTATTTCTAATTTGTTTCTATTATTTGATTGTAATTTTCTTTATAAATACACAAAATAAATAAAAACAAATAAAAAATAGTAAGGTACTTGACCCATGTAAGGCCCAGACCTTAGTAAGGCCTGCCGTTTAAAAACCCCGCGTCGCTGGCGTCTTTCAATCAGTTCATATATCAATGCGTGCGTCTCGACCAATCAGAGAGAAGTGCCGAAGAAACCGTTCGACTGCGGCGATCCTGTCAGGACTAGTTCTGCAAAAACTGTGCTGTGAGTGACATTGCGAACGATTTTATAAATTTTCGGCGGTTTCAAATGTAAGTTTTGTGCAATTTTACATATAAATCGCCATCGTATCTAAGTATTATCATTGTGTAGCTATTTACTTACACTATTACTGCAAAAAAAGCACTGTAGCATGAACTTATATTTAGTAACGAATTATTAAAATAAAAATACCTGTGTCTCAATAAGGCCTATCAAAAATATTCATTGGCCTTATTAGGTAATATTAAAAATAACTTTTTTGTTTGTTTATTTACAGTGACAAAATGGAAGAACCTGGATCACCAACTGTTAAAAAACGAGCACCCTGGACATCCACACAAACAGAGAATGCTGTCAAGGCAGTACAAAGAAATAATTTGTCACAGCATGCAGCTTCTAAACGGTTTAATATTCCGAGAAGAACCCTGCTGAACCATCTTAAGACCGGATCTCTTAAAAGGCAACTTGGACGTGCAGCGACGTTCACCACGGAACAAGAAAACGACTTAGCCAAACGAATCATACGACTAGCTGAAGTAGGAATGCCAATGACTCCTAAAATGCTTCGTCTGCAGGCGTATGCTTTTTGCCAGAGGTATAACATACCCAACAGATTTAACGATGCGAAGTCTTTGGCAGGCAGAAAATGGCTGAAGCTATTTCTTCAAAGACACCCGGAAATAAGAAATCGCAAAGCTCAAATGATGAATCCTGCTAGAGCGCAGAAGCTGAATAAATTCATAGTGAAGGATCACTTCGAGAAAGCCAAAACCTTGATGCAGAAACTGATGATCGAAAACAGACCAGAATGCATCTACAATATGGATGAAAAAGGTTGCCGTATTTCACTACATCACCAACAGAATGTTTTGGCTTTGAAAGGCTCAAAGCGGGTACATCAGATTGCTAATGAGCATGCCGAAAGTGTCACAGTGGTTGGATGTGCGAATGCTGTAGGTAATGCTATACCTCCTATGATTTTATTCAAAGGGAAGCGGTTGAAGCCAGAGTTTACTGACAATTTACCGACTGGATCACTGGTGAAGATGACTCCCAAGGGATATATGACACATACCACATTTGTTGATTTCATTGGCCATATGGCCAAATATAAAACAGCAGGAAAATGTCTTCTTATCTTCGATGGAGCCAAATGTCATCTGGATTACAGTATTGTGGAGGAAGCTGACAGACATGATATAACGCTGTATTGTCTACCGTCGAACACGACGCACGAACTTCAACCGTTAGACAAGTCTGTGTACCGTTCTTTTGAACACCATTGGGACGAGGAATTGCTGAAATTTGTCAACAAGCATCCAGAAAGAAAGTTGAACAAATCGAGCTTTAACGTGATTCTGTCACAAGTTTGGTCTAAATGTATGACCCACAGCAACATCACCAATGGGTTTAGAGCCACTGGTCTGTATCCCTTCGATCCAGACGTGATCCCCGAAACAGCATATGCTCCCTCAGCATTGACTGAGATGACCATTGACGAAGCTACTGTTTCCGGTGGAGGTAGTAGAATCGGCACAAGTGATTCTCTTGCTGAAGGTGACACAGACGTAGAAATTACAAACCGTATCCCAGAGGAATTAAATGATTCGGATTCATCTTCAGGTGATGATATGCCTCTTTCCAGACTGCAAAGTGACAGGAGCCGTGCCAGTCAAGATCCCGGCCCTATTGCAACAGAGCATGCACCGCAAACAGAAACTCTGAATGCATCTGTAAAATCTCCATTTCAGCAGTTCATTCCCACTCCAAAAAATATCAAAATAAACAAGAATGCACCAAGAAAAAAAGCTCTCAATTACAAAGGTCAAGAACTGACCAGGGATTTATTTGCGACAAAAAACAAACAAACAGTTGACACTGCGAGGCCGTCTACTTCATCGGCAACACCTGCACCCATATCCACAGGGGCCTGGTTTTGTAACGGTTGTCATGAAGATAAAATTATGGACATGCGGCAGTGCCATGATTGTGGCAAGTGGTATCATGAGCTCTGCGTGGGATTAACATATGAAGATGAAGATTTCACATGTCCAGGAGGCTGCTAAGCTAATTTTAATTTACTCGACAAGCAAATGAAGGCTGATTATTAGACTGATTACGACTTAATTACTAGTGTGTACCTAAGAATACCAAATACGGGTAAAATGTGATTCTTTAGATTAGTTTTAACACTGAAACGTTCCAAATGATTGTAGTTGGCGTTTTAGTATATTTTTTGTTGTTGATTATATGTAATGTTGTAGCTTTAAAATATTTGTCCTAATAAGGCCTATAGCACGGCCTTATTTTGACCATATGGTCTAATTAAGGCCCAAAGGAAGGTTTTTTAAAAACTCCTCTATGTTTGTAATGAACGTGATTTTTACCGTGGTATCTGTTTATTTTCTAAAGATAAATCAATAAAGAAGTACCAAAAGACAAATTGAGTTTTTAATTCTTATTATTTTCAATTTTATAAAGGAAACTTCGTTAGGTGGGCCTTACATGGGTCAAGTACCTTAAGTTTTATATTTGTACTCAGGAGGTCAAAAAACGTACGTGTACCAAATTTCAAGTCGATTCGGCATTATGGGCTTTTCGAACTTTATCCTAAGTTGGCCACATCTAGCCCCAAGGTCAGCAGAGCTTGAGTTATAGGTACTAGATACACACAAGACAAATATTTACAGATCGTACAAACATTAATCCCAAGGCGAGAATCAGACCCGCAACATCCTGCGTCGCAGGCCGCGCAACATCGGTTGAATGGCTAAGGATTAATCTTAACTTATTTAAAAAGTAACTAACTTCTACATGTTAGTTTCTAGGAAATCATTTAACAATAAAATCAAATTAGTTGTCTCTAAAAGTATACTGTGGCACAGAATACGTGTAAGCGCTTAGTCGAATAGGGTCGAAAGGGTTATTCCGGACCCCACAAGGGAAAATTTCGGATCGAGGTTTTTTTTTGCTGCGATGAAATAAAACATTCTTGCTTCTTACCCTCTTTTTAAAATTTTTCATGTTTTTTAATGTAAGGACTAAGACTTAGTTGTGTTTTTTTTCAATGCAAGGCATTTGAGGTATAAGAAAGTATTGATATTACCGTGTGAATACTACATTATCATGTCTACTACTAAGCCATATTTGTGAGATTTGTGTCAATGAATAAAATTGGGTATTTGCTGCAGGATATAGTTCTCTTAAAAAATCGTGGTAGGTAGGTAAGGTAGAAACGAACATTCTTCCGTGAAGTAAAAGTAATATCGCATACCTTAGTAAATACGGTCCTTGTGCACTCAGATATTCGAATCGAACGATTTTAATATCAAATAAAGCCAAGTAGAATGGAGAAGGCATTTTTATACTTTTATATATTTAGTAATTTTGTGATGGCAAAAAAGCTAACTGTTCTTGTGATGTTATTAAATACTTACTAAATTCAGACGGAGAATAATTTTTATCGACATAAAATTGTACAATTTTATCGCTCACTGAAAAGCGTCAAATTATTTTAAATCTGCATTTATCAGATAAGGATTCATTATCTATTCTTATGAAGTGAAAAAGAAATCTCTAGCACGTTAGTTATTATTTTTTATATTGATACCTGTAGTTTTTTCACTTGATAAATCAATGACTACCTTAGCGCTTTTGGTCGATTCAGTCGTTCGTGAGTCTATCCCTGACACTATTGTCATAGGCTGCAATTTAATAACGAATTAACAACAAAAGAAAATGAAACAATGAGCTGCGAAAATAGTATGAGTGATATACTGGGTGTTTTCTCGTGGTCCCATTATTTTGTCCCATTAATGGGAGCACGAGAGATAGTTATTGCTCGTGGTCCCATTGCTTTCATATGTTTTCAGGATTCACATCACATCTGAATTGATAATTAATTAATTAATTAATCGGTAGGCCAATTGCAGGGATTGTTGTCTAGAGTAAATCAAGAGAGTAAAAAAGTTAAAAATTACGTTTTATAATTTATTTTTATAGTCGATAGGCCTTCGTTTGTTTGAGCACAATCTCATCTGATGGAGTGTGACGGTGTATCATGAAGGTCTAGAAGACACTTATTCACTCTTGTCTTGAAGAGATCCAGTTTGTAATTGACGAAAACAAAATCGTTATCGAATGCGAAAAATAATATTTGAAACTAATTTCTTGAACTGTAATAATTTATGCAATGTTTGACACCTGGGACTATTGCACTAGACGGCTCAAACGCCATCATTCAGATAACCTTCTATTAAGCTTCCTTACATTTGTCCCATACGCCCTCACCACGCCCTTTAAGACCTCCAAAATACCCCAAATTCCAAACTCCCAGTTCGGAATTCAGATTGAATTCCGATAATTCGAATCTCAACCTGTTGACATACAACCTCTGACTTGATTGGCACAGGATTTCTCGATAAGGACTAGCATAAACAAGTTGAGTTTGGATAACTTGAGTGCTTTGCTACAACGGTAATGTGTGGTAATCAGGTATTTTCTTTATTATCTTTATCTTCGCTTTTTATCATATATACATATCCAGGTTTTTACTTATCTTAAAGTGTGTGTTTGTAAACCAGGAGTTAGAGGAACTGTATGCTGAACCAAATGTCGTAGGCGAGTACAAGAGTGCTCGTCTTCGCTGGCTAGAACACCTCGAGAGAACGGTGGAAGATCGGGCTGTGCAGGAGGCTTATGAGACACTATCGGTGTGTAGACCAGTCATCTGCCTTAGGTTTCGCAGGATCGACGAAGTTAACCTTATAAGTAATCGCGCGCTGCCTGTGTGATTCTGCAATACTAGACGTGTCTGGTTACAAAAAGACGAATAAATATTTTACGACATACAATCCACTTTGGTTCGCTATGCCACAGGAGTAAGTTATAATGTGACGGTGACCTTAATAAATAAATCATAAAAAAGGTGTTGGGTTGGGAGTTGAGCGTTGAGAGACCGTCTTCTCGATCGACCGACCCTCCACTCGATGGACCAACGACACTGAAGCGATCGCAGAGAGTCTATATACGGATGTAGGCGGCTCAGGCCCGTTATTTGTAGCTTCGTTGTTCTACAAGGAATATATCAAACGGGTATGTAATTTGCCGCTTCACGCGAGTGTTATTTGGCGTATAACGCAAAAAAAAGTTTAATCTCGCGCCAACACAAAACGGTCAACCTTAATGTACAAAGTTATTGAAGTGTACAGACATTGTCTTCGAAACTATCCACTAATAACCTAAAACAATTTTTACAGACTTTGCAGAATTTGTTCTTGGAACAACGGAACTCTCAACAATTCTACTCAAACAAAACTCATAATATAACTATTTCGAATGAGTCTGTACTCTGTATCGTCTTAGATAATTTAAATTTTAATAAAGCCCTGTAGCTCTTTACAAAGTGTAGGTATTCTAAAGTTTGCCACCTTAAAATTAGCACACTTCGTTTGTTGCAAGGATGTTTAAAGAACGGAAGGGCCCTGGCCTTAGTTTTTAATAAATTATTCGTAATTTTTTTGAAATAAATCACAATAAATCCTCACTAATATTATAAATGCGAAAGTGTGTTTGTTTGTTTGATTGTCTGTCTCTCACGCCCTCTAAATAAGCAACCAATCGATTTGATTTTGGCACAGAGTTAGCTGAAAGGATGGAGAGTAACATAGGCATACTTCTTGTCCCGTGTAAAGATCAAATTCTCATGGGAGATTTATGGGAAAAAATATCCGTTTATCCCCCTGGAAAAGTGAAAATCGAATGTAACGATTGAAGCTCTTGTACTTAAAATCAAACAGATTTTAAGTAAAAGGTGCCACAAAACGTGTGTGTAGTCAATGGGGTCATTCCGGGCCCCAACGGAGAACTACAAAATAGATTTCACAACAAATTCACAGAACTAGAAATCGTGTTTTTTTTTCGATCAGCCCATCCTCATCGGTAGCATGTACATAGATGCAAGCCCCGACTAAAAAGAGGTATGAGCCTAATAAATCGAGGCCTTAGGATACGAATAAATCTTAGTGCGAGAACGAGATACATCGTTATGGTTTAAGTACATAAAAAAATTGCCTCTTCCATCAACCTCTACGTCTGTAATTTAAAAATGCTCTCAGTTTCACGTGAAAATTTACAGCCCAAGTTTCGTATTCCGCGTTGGTATTTACTTGAGTTGAACTTACAGGTACAGTACAGCGGCAGAAGTAGCTGAGCACCATGCGTGAAGAAAATCAAGAAGTACTGAAATGAACAGATTTCTGTTGGTGGCAAAGTGACTATGATACCAACGTCGATGATCGAAAACCAGAAATTAAAATAGCTTGTAGGTACTTATGTATCTACCTACTTATCCGTCCTACATCATTTGTTATTGCTGTACCTAGTTAATCTGTCAATGGCCTCAATAATTATAAATCAAAATGTGAATATGAGTCAAAAAATGAAATATGAGAGTGAAATAATTATAAATCAAAAAGTGAAATATGGTACACAAAAAAAGCCCTCTTTTGAATTGCATCTCAATACACCGAGAGCAAATTTGTTGTGCGATAAAATAATCTAGCTGTGTAGCCACTATTGCCGCCGTTGGTACAGCAGTTGCTCAGCGATTTATGACAGCAACCTGCCTAACTTGTACTCAACATAGCAGTCTTTGCTTAGTTGCGAACTGCCAAAGAATTCGCTCTGGATGGCACAACTAATGGCATCTGAGCATCCCTACTTCCCTACCTATTCTAGGTACTTTTGTTTAACAAATAACTACAAAATTTCTTGGCAAGGAACGCGTTAAAATAAAAAGATAAGAAACGGTTCCCGTTTCTTACCTTTTTATTTCAAATAATGTTTTTAGAGCCGTGGCGCGTATAAGCCGTGGGGCCGCGGCGTACGAATATCGACCCCTCCAACTCAACCCGTGGATGTCGTAAAAGCCGACTAAGGGAACCTACCAGAGGAAGGGCAGCAGCTTCCTTCTGAGTATTTTTAAACACCAACACTGCGATCACCAATCCGCTTGCCAAGCGTGGTGATTATGGCAAATCCTACATGGGAGACCATCCACTCGATGGACAGACGACATCGTAGCGGTCGCAGAGAGTCGATGGATGAAGGCGGCTCAGGACCGCAATTTGTGGCGTCGTACGGGGGAGGCCTTTGTCCAGCAGTGGACGTGTATGGGCTGATGATGATGATGATGAATGTTTTTAGAGAAAACATTATGTATTTGTATGATATCCATAATACTAATATTATAAAATAGTTGTTCCGCCCGCGGCTACGTCCGCCCAAGAAAATAAGCTACTTGAAGTACCTACTAATCCTGCGCGGACGAAGTCGCGGGCACCAGCTAGTATCTTTATAAATTGTAGCCAATGTGTTATTCTGATGTATATAGCTTATAAGCTATATAATTGTAAAGTTTCATTAAAATCCATTCAGTAGTTCATTTCGTGAAAGAGTAACAAACATCCATAAATACAAAATAATACATATTAAATACATAAACATAAATTTTAAAGTAATACTGTGTGTTACCTTTCCAGGACGGCTGAACTTCTCTTGATTAGATTTGGCAAGATGATTGAGCCTAGGGAAATAAGCACACTTTTTTCCTGGAATGGTGTGTAAAGCAGAACCAAGTAATAATATATTTATATATATATATATATAGGATTTGCTCCCCTTGGAGACGAGACCCTAGGTCCGTGGGGTACCGAGGCTCACCGGGTTATCAAAAAATTATCTGAGCGCCTGGTAGAAGCGACGCGTGACCCGAGAGCTGGTGAGTATCTGGCGCAGCGCATTAGCATTACCATACAGCGGGGCAATGCAGCCAGCGTCTTGGGGACGCTTCCGACTGGTATTGATATGGACCAGTTGAGCTATCTGTAGATTGTTTGCAACAGTCTGCAGTTGGCTCAATTGTTTCAATTGTAAATACTAGTTTAATTTGTTTATATTATTTTATTGTTATTTTCTTTGTCAATAAAGTTATCTCAAAGTAATAATATAATTCTGTGGTGATGATAAGTTCTTAACACGTTCACCGCCAAGACCAAAGACAGTGTTTTTATTTTTTTGAAATTTGCTTTTTTTTGCCTCATTTGCCGAAAAACTGTTTCAGTGGCCGCGTGTATCGTTTTGGATACATATCTTTTTTCTTTGTTTTTACCCGACTACCGGAGGGTTATGATTTTAGCACCCTATGTATGTATGTATGCATGTATGTATGTATGTAGCCGATTTCTTTGTTCCCACGTAGCACTGAAACTACTACTTCGATTTCAACAAGTGAAGTATCGATTGATTCGTCTCATTACCTCGATGGTTATAGGCTATATGGTGTCCGACAAAACTGAGGGTCTTAAGAGATAGCTGGGTCTAAATTACACCTGGAACACTTCGATAGCGCGATAAAATTTTGCAAGAGACGACATCTAGTTACAGTTCGAGTCTAATTAAGTTTGATGTGATGTGTGAAGGATGACACACCCGTTGCCATGGAGACCTCTTGTTTATTTGTTACCATGGCAACGGGTCATCTAGAAGTGGGCAAATGAAAAAATGTATCGATATACATATATTGTATCGATATATGTAGGGTAAAAAAAATATAGTTAAAAACTAAAACCCGACTACATAAAAGTCTTAAACAAGCGTTCACCTATTGTCCATAGCATTTTCTTTTGATACTTAGGTAGTCGGAGGACTTTGTTACTAATTGTACCCTAGGTATATGGGGTGGGTGCCTCCGACTACCTAAGCATCAAAAGAAAATGCTATGAACAATAGGTGAACGTTTTTTTAAGACTTTTATGTAGTTGGGTTTTAGTTTTTAACTATATTTTTTTCTTCAATATGTCAATATAATAAAAAGAAGAAGCGGAAGCTCCAAATAAAGCACTGCCTGTGTTTCCGAAAGGAAACACGCGGCCTCTGAAGGTGGTACTTTGTGTTTCAGGAAGGATTACACATGGCGCTCAACGTGTTAAGAGTTCTTAAGAACGTATCATGTAAATAACAAACACCACAGAATTTTAGTTTACGTTTGAGGTAATATTACTTGGGGTTCTAGAGCGCCCCAGAAAAAACAATATGTCCCAAAGAAATATTATGTACTAGCTGCCGCCCGCGCCTTCGTCCGCGTTTTATTGGGATAAAAAATTGACTACCTAATATTCCAGGTCCCAAACTATACCCATACCAGATTTCAGCCTAATCGGTTCAGTAGTTTTTGCGTGAAAGAGTAACAAATATCCATACATCCATCCATACAAACTTTGACATTAATAATATTAGTAGGGATAGGTAGGTATATCGTTTATCAACAAAGAATAGTGTATAGGCTGGGTAAGTGTTCATTTTTCCTTTAACAAGTAATACCTACAATGATGATGATATCCTTTTAGCCGAATTTCGACCTCGGCAGCCGGTCTCAACGGACAGCCAGAAGGGCAGGAAATATTACAGTGCACAAGTGTGTGCGCAAACACAGGTGCACTCTCTATCCGAGGGGATTTGATTATGAGGGTGAGGACTCTCACCATCCGACGAAATGTCAGACCGACACGACCGGACAGATGTCAGGCGTAGGACCAACGGCTTACCGTGCTTTCCGAGGCACGGGGGTATAACAGTAGTAATAACCGCCAAGTTCCAAACTCCGAGCTGCTACTGTGATTTTTTCTTGCCGCAATAACAACTATTGTCCCGACCTGGAATTTGAACCCATGCCCTCATGATCAGCGGTAGAACAAGTCGACCGCTTGCTACAATCTAGCATAACACCATCATATATGTACATCGTTTATTTAAGGGGCTACCCCGACCCATATTAGCGCCGCCACCTATTGTATCTTATTTAGTACGATAAACAAAGAAATTTTCAAAAATCCCTAAAGTCCCGGCCAATTTGTGATATCGTGTATCGATTATTTTTAAACTAACATGTGTCCCCAGGTTTTTCCATGTTCCGCTTAGTTACCATAGGAAATTAAAAAATTCTACAAACTATAATGAACTGTGACACTACCATGTTAGCAGAGAATCTTAGTTAACGTTAACATTAAAACAGTCAAATTTTAAACGAGACAATGCAAACGGGGCGCTTCCGACTGGTATTGATATGGACCAGTTGAGCTATCTGTAGATTGTTTGCAACAGTCTGCAGTTAGCTCAATTGCTTCAATTGTAAATACTAGTTTAATTTCTTTATATTATTTGATTGTTATTTTCTTTGTCAATAAATATTTTAAACTGAAATACAGAATTCATAATTTTTATCGTTTTCTCCATATCAGGGACACAAAAGGAGAAATTTTAAATATTGATTCACCCAAATAAGTAATTTTAGTGATTTAATTAATTCACATAGCTTCACTGGCTTTGCTTTGTCAAAATTTGTACTCTAGAAACCACTACATATTACTGATATAGAATTAATTACCGATTGTTAATCTCAGTTGTCTCAGTCCGTCGAGTAAAGCCCTGGTGTGCTCAAAAGTTCTGATCAAAGCCTTCGATAAACGGTGCACCAACCAAATCCTAGCGCTAAGCAGAGACAACCTTCGCATCATGACAAGAGCCCTAACCGGACACTGTCGCCTTAACAAGCACATGTTCAATTTGGGGCTATGCGACACAAAATCCTGCAGACTCTGTGAGGAGGCAGATGAAACGCCCCTCCATCTGCTAGGAGAGTGTGGAGCACTGATGCAAAAACGTAGCACTCATCTGGGCAAGCACCTGCTCAGCCCAGACGAGCTACGAGACACCTCCCCGAAGAGAATCCTACAGTTCCTCGCAGCTGCAAGGGTAAGTGGCGAACTATAAACGCCGCAGCTTCCAAGGGTGAACACTCGAAGTGGCGATCACAATAGGCCTACCATGGCCGCTGTGACACTAAAGCCACATAAAGCAAATAAAAAAAAAAAAGCCCTGGTGACCTGTAACACAGGTTCCTAGAACCTATTTCAGGCACCAGTCTTCACAAAACAGGTTTTGACAATACTTACCTATTAAATTCTTAACCTAGTATATCTATTGTTATATTGTCAATACCTTTGTGAAGAGAAATAAATAAAAAAATTATTTATATTTATTTATTTAAGGTACATCTATTATATCTATTATCCTAGGATATAATCAATCGTTTTGGTAATGCATATCTATGATGATAAGACTGATTGCTATTTGCTGCAAATTAGCCTAAACTCCATAATATGCTAAGCACCAATTTGATTAGTATTGATTGGCAACAGAGGAAGCGTTTGGAAACTCGTCAAAAAAGATGTATAGAGCTTTCTGAAGGTATTTGAATACTAGCCGTTACCGTAGCTAGCCGCTAGCCGTTAATCGTTCTGCGATACAAACCCTCTACAATTCAAACCCGGAGGTTTTTTTCCCTGAAGCAACGGCCCAACTATTGTTTTATTTTTCCAAATACACACTTTTTATATACATGTGTGTACGTCCGGGCAAAGTTTAAACTGTTCTTCGATTCAAACTCTCTACAATTCAAACCCGGGGTTTGTCTCCTTTAAGTACAGGCTAAGGGCACACACCCGCCCGACTATTTTTTTATTTTCCGGGATAGACACTCCTGGAGAGTGCCGTGGGGAGCCGCAGCACGTAGCGGGTCATATACATCGGTCATATAGGTATATCGGAGCGTGCTAAACAAGCAGACTCAAAAATTCAATATTTTGAAAAATATTGCAAGTCGCCAAAAATCCTTTTACCCCTATAAACTCTTAGGAACCCTAAAGGAATGTCTGTGCCAAAATTGAAGAAGAAATTCGGTTTTCCCTTTTCGGAAGTTTATCCGTGGTTTGTATTTACCAATTATTTATCACATAAACTAACGCTGTTTTATCTGATCTAACAAACATAATTGACGAATCATATTTTTTATAGATTTTTCAATTGACCCTTGTCACATTTGTTTCCCATTCCCGTTCCCTTCTACGTTTTGTTGAAATAAAGTGGCAACTGGACAGTGACGTGGACAGTGACGCTCCCGGAGGAGCAGACCTTGTTTTCTTGGATCATGGTCAAAATTACAGCAATGGATCCTACTTCGATTATTACTCGATAAATAGGAATCACTCACGTGAGAAGTTAGGAATAGTCATGCGTGAGACGTTGGGAATATTACGCTTCTAAGCGATAAGGCCGCCCATTGTAATTGTTTATTGTCTATGTGTTTTATTTATGTTTGTGGTGTACACTAAAGAGTTTGTAATTGTAATTAGGTACGTGTTTTTAGACGTTCATAAGAGTTTTCTGCTTAATCGAGTGAATTTGGTCTATACTATAATCAACCCCAGGGTTAAAAAACATACCTACTTGAACACCTATCTTTTATCTTTAAACGAGCAATCTTGTATATATATACAAGAATTGCTTTCCTCCCCCATTGTGATGTCATATCCGAGTATATACAGTAAATTTAAAAAAGTTGTTATACATATCATGTATAACAACTTTTTTAAATTGATATATATATATCAAATTTAAGAAATTTAGAAAATCAAATTTAGAAAGATGATATATATATATATATACGTATATACATATAATCTGAATCTCGGAAACGGCTCCAACGATTTTCATGAAATTTAGTATACAGGGGGTTTCAAGGGCGATAAATCGATCTAGCTAGGATTCATTTTTAGAAAATGTATGGTTTTTTTGTGTTTTCAATAATCAACTTTATCGATAAGGCCCATAGACAAGATTTCGACGCTAGAAAGCCTTCATCTATCATGTACGACAACTTTTTTAAATTTACTTTATATACTCGGATATGACATCACAATGGGGGAGGAAAGTTGTCAGCTAAGATTAATGAACCCATATACAAGGCTATAGACTTACCCCTTATTCATAATGCTTTGCTAACTTAAAATAGCTGCTAAGCAGTGTTATTTCTCACTCTGACTTACGTCAATAAAAGAAGACAGACTGAGAATTAGCAATGCTTTAAGTTAGCAGACTATTATGAATAAGGGGGTTAAAGTCCATTATTTTTGTTCGAAGATAGAACCAGTCGTGACATAAACTGAAAAAAATGACTCTTCCTGACATCTATTGGCGAATAATAATATTTTTTTTATTGGGAGCCACTAATCTTATTTCATCATTTCGTCAGTATGTAATTCGTGGTTCAAAATAATTTCTAAAAAACACAATATACAAAAAAAATACCGGTCATCCATGTACTCATTCTTTAAATTCGAAAAGCTAGAATTATATTCAGAATGTTTTTAGCTTTTTATCGCTCTTACCCCCAACTTATATTAGGGGTAGGTACAGGTAGGTAATGCTAACAATTCATCCTAATATAATAAATGTGAAACTTCGTGTGAATGTTTGTTACCTTACCACGTATCTCCGTAACTACTTAACTTATTTAGGTGAAATTTGGTATGTATATATTTTAATTTCTAGAATAACAAATAGGTTAATCTAAAATATAAATAATAGATATAATCTAAAATATATATTTTAATTTCTAGAATAACACATACATAGGTTAATCACATAGGTTAATCATTATTGAAAGATTAACCTCTGACGGGGTTAAAGATGATGGTAAAGTTTGTATAGAAAATTATTATTCTTTGGTTCGATTCACTCAAAACTCCGTATAAATAAACTACAAAGTAAATAATTACTACTATATTTTTTTTTTTAAATCACCATTGCGCTTTAGAAAAAGTAAAATAAATAATAATAAGTAAAGAATAAGCAAAAAAAATTTAAAATAAATCGTGGGTTAAACAGGGTCGTAAAGTTATTATCAAAGATTTTTATTCCTTGGTTCGATTCGCTCAAAACTCGATACGCGGGAAGCCGCAGGGCGCAGCTCGTATTTTATAGAAAGCCACGTTCCTTCTATAATTTTCATCTACTTCAACAAAAGAGCTCCTCCGACAATTATTTTCAGAAAATTGTCCTAAACCCAATGACTCACTTCGGTAATCTTCGTAGAACGTCGGCCACGCTCGTGGCACGCGTCATTTACTTCGGATACCTTCGGGAGAGATCGAGCGTCTTCGGGCATATAGCTAGAGGCGGTTCGTTACATTGCGTTGTAATGGTTGTAAAGTCAAGGAGTCGGTAAGGCTGTGATTATATTGGTCTTAACTTTGAATTTAATGCAAATCAAATAATAAAGTAAACATGATTGCTATTTAATCAGCCCTATTTTAGTTTATCCTTTCAGGTTTAGTTTTTTGACGACGGATGTGGCGTGGCGGGCGAAGGTCCGCCTACAACGCAAGAGCTTGTAGATTTGAATCCCGCCGTGGGACAAATTTTAGTATTTGTTATGCACAACATTTCCCCGGCAGACCCAAAAGTGTAAGTACACCAAGTCTAAGTCTCGCTCAGTTTGCAAAGTGTAAGGAGATTACTTTTTGACTTTTATTTCATCGCAAAAAGACAGATGTTAGCCAGCTAGCGCTCAGATAAAGAGCTGAAATGAACCTTTTTGCTATGCAGCTAGAATTTAAAATGTGTTTAAAATTACACAGTACCTAGATGTTTTTTTAGAAATGTTAAGTAATGTTAACCCTTGTGCACACTGCCTAACAACCTGTTCTCTTCCCCACCTTGGTCCTTGACCTACCATCTTGGAATTGTTCCTTTCGACGTTCACTTGTTTCTTTTTATTGACAGAACACGGCTACTTGAATTTGTATTTGGAATTCGTTTAATTTATGGTTTTTTTGTTTCTTTTAAAAGGTTGGTAAAAAGGTAAGTGACCTGACTAAAGTAGATGGATAGTTTTAAGCAGGTTTTTTCAATAGCTACAAATAAAAAAGAAATAAGTTGGTAGATTTTCCATGGACTTAGGATTTTTTATGAGATTTCCACATAGTTGTTATTTTGAACCTCTCTTCCATAAAAGCTGATTGTTTTTTTAAAAAATCCGTTTTTGAATCCCTTAATTTTACGTTGATTAGATTTTTTACAGGATAACTTCTCACCCCCCTGATATCCCAATATTTATGGGACCTCCTCGGGATTATTCTCTACAAATTAGCAAAAAAGAAAAAAAATCGGCCATTAACTGGTAGGTAAAGAATATACTCAAAGTATATTCAAAGAATATTTTCATAATAAAGTAAAAAACATTTATTGTTTAACCATAACAGTAATAATAATCCTGCATAATAGGTAATTAATTAATAAGTAAAATTATGATAAATTAATTCTTTCTATAGGTACGTAATACATATTTTGTTTCATAGGTACTACTAACTAAATTTTGAAAAGCACACTCATTTGAGTGCATTCCAAAGTAGCGAGGTCTCAAATTTTGAAAAGCACACTCTTTTGAGTGCATTCCAAAGTACCGAGGTCTCAAATTTTGAAAAGCACACTCTTTAGATTGCATTCCAAAGTACCGAGGTCTCAAATTTTGAAAAGCACACTCTTTAGAGTGCATTCCAAAGTACCGAGGTCTCAAATTTTGAAAAGCACACTCATTAGAGTGCATTCCAAAGTACCGAGGTCTCAAATTTTGAAAAGCACACTCTTTAGATTGCATGCCAAAGTACCGAGGTCTAAATTTAGATTCAATACCTTTAGATTGGAAGTCGTAACCTACCTCCGCAAGTAGGTAATTATGCCAAATCAGAAAAAAGTTTTTATAGCGCAGATATTTCAGTAAGTAATATAAAATAAATATATTACTAACATCAATAACATGAACGGGAAGTTATAATTTCTAAATAGAATATTCTAAGAAATCAAATAGAACCAAACTAAATTTCGACCACCCAAAATGTTTACAAAAATATATAATTTTATTGCTCCGTTTGTCCGTATGCACATCAGAAAAAGTAATAAAAGCCCGAATCGAAAATATGGATTCCATGTGTTTGGTTAATAATAATTTTATGAGACTCCAGTTGGTTTCATTTACAAAAGTAAAAAAAAACTGTAAGCAGAATATGATATTGTAAAATTTTATTACTCATATTTTAGCCATTGACATCGTTTTGATATTTTGTTCACGTGCCTAGCAATCTCTTATATAACCACTATCCATCATCATCATCAGCCAGTGGCAGTACACGTCCACTGCTGAACCTAGGCCTCCCCCAAACGACGCCACGAATAGCGGTCCTGAGCCGTCTCCATCCAACAACTCCCTGCAACCGCTACGATATCGTCGGTCCATCGAATGGGAGATCTTCCCACACTCCGTTTCGCATTGCATCGCGGTCGCCACCCGAGAACCTTTACTCCCCAACGGTTATCGATTCTACGAGCTATATGGCCTGCCCATAGCCACTACAGCCTGCTGATTCTGAGTTTCTAATCACTATCCATTAATAATCATTAACTATCCAGATCCTTATAATGTTTATGTAAATTATTTGATCGTAAGCAGCTCCCTGGTTGGGCTTAAATTAGATGATAGATACGTCCATAACTTAAGTTATGCCGATGGTATGGTGCTGCTTACCCCCTCGGTCAAGGGTTTGAGTAACTTGATCAGGATCAGTGAGAGGTACGCTAAAGACCATGGCTTGACCTATATATAACGTTAAGAAACTGGAACTGGTAATATGTAAATCCGGAAATTTTCGAGGGGAAAAGGGGCGAAAGATGGCTGCTAATGGTATCTTAATAAATTAGTAAGTAGTAGGTACATTTTGTATTTTTATATTATGTATGCAGGCTGTGGGGCCGCGGCATAGAATATCGGCCCCTCCAACTCAACCCGTGGATGTCGTAAGAGCCGACTGAGGGAACCTACCAGAGGAAGGGCAGTAGCTTCCTTCTGAGTATTTTTCAACACCAACACTGCGATCACCAATACGCCTGCCAAGCTTGGTGATTATGGCAAATCCCCCCCTACATGGGAGACCATCCACTCGATGGACCGATGACATCGTAGCGGTCGTAGGGAGTCGATGGATGGAGGCGGCTCAGGACCGCTATTTGTGGCGTCGTACGGGGGAGGCCTATGTCCAGCAGTAGACGTGTATGGGCTGATGATGATGATAATATGTATGTACCTAACTTTTGTTTTATTAATTCTATGTATTTTAGCTTTTTGTCAAAAGTAAATTGATGTTATTTAAATTTTTATGGATCTTGTGGTTCAATAAAGAAAAAGATATACTCGGAGTTTCTCAGAAGAACAGGTAGGATTCGTAACGAATATTTTCGACAGAGAACCAAAGTTATTGACAAAGCTCAAGGAATTAGCAAGCTGAAGTGGCAACCGCTGGGGTAAAATTGAATTCAAGTATTTATTTTGCAATCTGAGGCTCTCCGGGTTTTCAAAAAATTATCTGAGCGCCTGGTCGAAGCGACGCGTGACCCGAGAGCTGGTGAGTATCTGGCGCAGCGCATTAGCATACAGCGGGGTAATGCAGCCAGCACCTTGGGGACGCTTCCGACTGGTATTGATATGGACCAGTTGAGCTATCTGTAGATTGTTTGCAACAGTCTGCTGTTAGCTCAATTGTTTCAATTGTAAATACTAGTTTAATTTCTTTATATTATTTGATTGTTATTTTCTTTGTCAACTTTATGTCCTAAAAAAAAATTACCTACAAGTAAAAGCTAATTTATTACTAGTTTTTTTTTAGCGATTCTAAGTGGAGACGAACTTTTTTTTACATGCTGAATGCGGCGTGAATAATCAGAATAATCAATTTATTGGTAAGAATTTTACATGTCAAGGAATAATCATTATACATAATTATAATAATAAAATTATAATTTAGATGATGTATGTATTATATAAAATAAAAAATAACAATAATGTCAATTACAATAAATTAACAACAAACTAAATTATGTAGTTAAATAGTATTATTATTACATTTTTGGCAAAAATTCGTCAACATTGTAGAATGCCTTCTCAACGAGCCACGATTTAAGTCTACGCTTAAACGTAGAGAGGCTAGGTGCAGCGACTATCTGACTCGGTAGGTTATTGTACAACGCGGGTCCCAGAACGTGCGTGAGTCTGTCCGACTTAGCTAGTCTGTGGGATACTGCAGACAGCTTGCCAGCTCCTCGGGTGTTATAGCATCGCGCGTGGTGATCTCCGCGCGTTTTGAACCGCTCCAGGTTTTGTCTAACGTGCATTACCACCTGGAATATAACAATTGAAGGCAGCGTAAGAATCTGGAGCGAAACAAAAAACGGTCGCGCGGGCGAGTCCCACGCTGCTTTTGCGATCGCCCTCACAGCACGTTTCTGCTTGCGGAAGACGCGCTCCCGATCAGCAGCGCGTCCCCACAGCTCTGCGCCGTACTGGAGAAGCGAGTGAACGGTCGCGAAATATCAAGTGCGGACCACGTCCGCGGACACCACGCGCGACAGCCTGCGCAGAGCGAAGCATGCGCTACCCAGCCTGGCGCACAAGGTCGTGCTTAAAACAGTGTGGTATAGCGCTCATTAGGGGAGGGGATGGTGAGCTGTATAGGAGTATATCCAGCAGTGGGCATATGTAGGCTGATAATGATGAATAATTATTTTTATGGGTTGCGTTTTTGTAATTAATTTAAATTAATAATATTGTTGCAAATTTTCTAAAGATTTCAATTTATTCACAAGTAATGCGTACAACTTACGAGTTATTATTCTCAATAAAAACTATAGTATATTATTAGCTAATATGATGTTTAGGTATAATAATAATTGTAGATTTAAAAAAGATATATTATAATATAATGGATACTTCTAATGTGCAAGTATAAATCACACGATGAAATAATAAAAAATCTCATAAAATCAAAGATGGCTTCCTAAACTTGGATTCTATTATTCAAAAACCATAAAACAAAGAGTTATTTGATATACTTAGTTATAAAATTGATTAATGATAGACTGTGTCGTTAATGATACGATTTTATAGGTTAAGTTATTTTTTAAGATGGCCATTTTAGGTTCCGCTATAAAAATTATAACTGTACTATATTCTACAAAAGAATTTAACAGCGCCTTCTGGAGTCGAGCTTGTAGCGGCTTTAGGAGTGGTGTGGTACAGCGGTTTCTGGTGCTTTCTTTGTACACGGGGTTTTGGAGTCTTCATCTGTTTAACCTAGCCTGGGTTTAGAGAATATGATAAATAAATAAATACAAAATACAATTCTTTTAGGCAGTGACTTTACTTATGATATACTGAATTTAAATACGCATTGTTAGAACTTGAATAATTATATATAAAATTCATTCATAGTTTATAAATCCCCATTGAAAAACCATAAGTTAATATTATGAATTAATTTAAACTCAATGGGGTCAATGAAACTAACTCCACCCGAGTACCTAGTTTAACCTATAACTAGGTACTCGTGTGGAGTCAGTTTCGTTTTTTTTTAACAATAGATCTATTCATAGACATCGTAGAGCTACGGCTAAAGCAGACCTAACATATTTTCACAATTACATAGAAAAGAATCAAATAATGTTTTGGTCACTTTCGCTCTAACTAAAAATGAATAAGCCTATCTCACCTCTTTTTACTGTAACAACGCTTACTCACCATAGACAAAAATTTAAGATGAGGCAAATTTCCATGATTTGTTGCTATGCAACTAACGACAAATGTCTGCAAATGTCTGCCAATTGTCACGTTATAAAAGAATTGTGCGTGTTGTTACTTCTTTATTTTATATAAATCTTGTGAAATATGTTCGAAAAAGACTGAAATAAATGGCGAAGTGTAGTGCACCTTTGTGCGGCAAGGCATCGTATTGAAAAACACCCGGGATTCCTTTTCATCGGTAAGTTTTGTTGTGCCTTACAATATCTCAAATTGTTTTTGGATTACTGTGTGGATATTTGGCGATAATTCGGCATTATTTATACAGTGACTAACTGTTCTATGTCCAGGATCTCGTAAAACATGTACTAAGGTCGCTTGTAAATAGTCCTGTAATAACATTTATCAGTTTTTTAAACTTTGTTGCTTTGTTTTGACTTTTCATATACTTGTATGATTTTCAAGGGCCGCATCTAGGTCCAGCCTGGGTCTAGCTGTTTTAGAAGTGTGTGTGACGAAGTTTTTTTTGCAGTTTTATGGTTTAGTATCCATTCTTGAGAAACCCTTTGATAGGTATCAAATAGACTGAATAATATATTTATTTAACAATATTAACATTTTTCAGGTTTCCACAGCATGAAAACCAAACGAATACTTGGTTGGTAAACATGAACTAAATAAATTGGAAAAAGAAGAACAGATTAAAGGAAATACACTTTATTAGTGTGATTATGTATATATAGCTTAATAATCGAATTATTTATTTTTGTTATTTTAAGACCAGTGACGAACACGATTTTGATCATTTGCATTTATTGATTTAGGCTATTGTTAAATTTTATGTAGATTTAAGAATAAAGATTAATGCTAAGCAATTCAACGGAAAGAAATCATTAAAACAAGTATTTTGTTTAAAAACAAAGAACATACAACCTGTGTTTATTTATTTGTAAATGTGGCAGTATATTGAAATAGATTATAATGCCACAGTTTTAATGCCTCCGCCCCCTTATCCCTGAGTTCGGCCCATAGATTGTCCATGTGTACGTGATATGTGTATGTAATTGGCACAAATAGTTTTAGAAATGTGTATTCTGCTTCCCTATTAGAATTCTGTGGATCTATTGATGTACGCCGCGCCGCCATCACGGGAAAATAAACGGATCCTGTAAAACGGATGCGGTGTGTATGAGCCCTAACTCGCCCCATATCCATCATCTGCAACAGTCTAGTGCAGGTCGTCCTCACACCTGGGCCGCATTCCTCTAAACTCTAAATTAATCGCTTCATTATATTATAACAATGGTATCGTCTCAAAATGACACATTTTTAACCAACTTGAAAAGAAGGAGGTTATCAATTCGTCTTTATGTTTTTTTATGTATGTTACACGATATCTCCGCCAATTATGGACCGATTTTGAAAAGTCATTATTCAAAGTCAAAGTCAAAGTTTCTTTATTTCCGTAAATACAATAAATGTACACTTAGAACAGGTCAAATTCTTAAAATTAAACACTGATTTGGAAATAAAGTGATATTTTGATTTCGGTCGCTTCGGTATGTAGACTAAAGTAAAGAAGCGACGAAGAAACCTTTAGCCTGTTAGGTGTTATTTTTCGAGTTGGAGCAAAATCCGTCCCAAGCTTTTTTATCTTCTAGATAGTCTGAAATTTTGTAATAAGCCTTTTTACAAAGGATGTGTTTGACAATTTGTTTGAATTTATTTATAGAAAGTTTTTGCAACTCGCTAGGGGTTTTGTTGTAGAAGCGTATACATTGCCCTCTAAAAGATACATTAACCTTGTGTAACCTAGTTTTGGGCACAGCGAGTTTATTCTTATTTCTAGTATTTACATTATGTATGTCGCAATTTTTAGGGAACCGATCGATATTTTTATGAGTGTACAATAAGTTTTCATAAATATATTGACATGGTACTGTCATTATATTTATTTCTTTGAATTTATCACGTAGGGATTCTCTAGGACCCATGTTATAGATTGCACGAACAGCCCTCTTCTGCAGCACAAATACGGTGTTCATATCTGCAGCGTTCCCCCACAGCAATATACCATACGACATAATACTATGGAAGTAGCTGAAATAGACCAGTCTGGAAGTATCAACGTCTGTAAGATGACGGATTTTTTTTACTGCATACGCTGCAGAACTAAGTCTCTTCGATAGCTTATCTATGTGTGGGCCCCATTGAAGTTTACTATCTAAGGTTATTCCTAAGAATACGGTAGTGTCTACAATTTCTAACGTTTCTCCTTTTACGTTTACTTCAGCCTTAACTTGTTTTACATTTGGTAGAATAAATCTAAGACATTTAGTTTTAGTTTCGTTAAGCAAAAGATTATTAACACCAAACCAGTGGACTACTTTTGATATTGCATTGTTTACTTCGTCAAAATTTGTGTTTTGTCTAATCATCTTAAAAATTAAAGAAGTATCATCAGCAAACAATACAATCTCGTGATTATTTTTAACGAGATGAGGCAGGTCGTTAATATAAACCAAAAATAGGAAAGGACCGAGGATTGATCCCATATTGTATAGAACGATCCAGAAGGGGTCCCAAAAAATTATTGGATTACTATTTATCCCGCAATTAAAATAAGTGTAAAAGTAAGAGAATTTGAAGTCGGTTTATCGTTTTTTAAAACACGCCATAATAAGTCAATATACCTTTGATGAAAGAAATCACCATGGAGGGGCTATTGTAGTTTTTCCCCCTGATGATTCCTCTTAAGGGAGAAAATGGAATCGTCAAAAATCTATTCCAGTTTTCCCTTTTGAAGATTTCTTAGTGTAATTGGTTTGGTAAAAATCGTGTATCATAATAAAAAAATACAAAAAAGATAAATATTTCAGGGAGGAAAACGGGACGCGTGTCAAAAGTGTCAAGTTTGAAACCTATCTATCAATTTCTACGTGGAAATAGCACTGCACGCACTATCTAGAGTTCCTTTCATCTATGGACGATTATTTGACGATACCATTGCCATAGTAAAGTAATTTGGTAGCAGAATTCGACACCTGACCACAAGGCATCCTACACTACGTTTACAAGTCACGGTCTCCAACACCTTACATGGCTTGCATTATTAATTATCTACCATTTAACTATTTTTGCCGGAAGTTGAGCGTAGGTGTTAAATTAGTATATTATATTGGTCTGAGAGGTCAAGTGATTTCTTAACATCCGCTGGACAAATGAGGGTCATCCTACGCGTTTTTCGTTGCCTTATTTGAGGTGTTTTCATCATCTATGACCTATGACCACTGTTGGACCAATAATTTTTACCAGAATTATAATAAGTAGGTACATATAATATACGTCTTGTTTTCTATGTATAATAAGAAAAATCTATATGTAATATATTGTATTATGTGTTATCTAGTACCCATAACACAAGCTCTGCTTAGCTTGGGGCTAGATAATGCTGTGTGAATTGTACAGTACTATTGTATATTTAGTATATATGTGTGTGTGTGTATATGTATATATACATATATACATATATATTTATATAATTACTTTTAAATAATGTTGGACGATCCACACAGCGTCATCTAGCCCCAAGCTAAGCAGAGCTTGTGTTATGGGTACTAGATAACTGATATACATATTATACATAATGGAATACATTATATAAATAGATAATTTTACTATACCTAGATACCCAATACACCCGGAATGAATATTTTCAGATCGTACAAACATTTGTCCCAATGCGGGAATCAAATCGCGGCGGCGCGGCAGGAGAACCTTCACCCGCCACACCACATTGGTCGTCAATATAGTTAAAGCGCGTCCTGTAAATGTCAAAGTTTGTATGGATGGATGTATGGATATTTGTTTCTCTTTCACGCAAAAACTACTGAACTGATTAGGCTGAAATTTGGTATGGGTATAGTTTGGGACCTGGAATAACATATAGGCTATTTTTTATCCCGATAAAACGCGGGCGAAGGCGCGTGCAGCAGCTAGTAAATAATATTTATTGGTGTTCCAAAGTTAGTTTTATTTAAAACACAATCAAATAATCCTTTTCTAATATCAAATAGGTAGGTAAATACCTAAATAACTGCCCCGAATCGGAACCGGAAGTGGCAGCAAACCGGATATGAACCCCGCAATTAGGCGGAAGTAAGATTAATAGTATTATTAAAGGGACGAAAACGTTAAATTTCGTTTTAAACTAAATAATCCTTAGTTTAATTACCGCCATCTATTCCGAGATTGGGTTGGAGAGCTACCGTGGCTTAGTGGTGAAGTTTATTTTGTACGGATTCGATTCTAGGAGGGCAATTCGGGCAATATATCTACTCGTCATATATGGTCAGAAATTTCCAAATATCGAGTGATAAACAAACGTATTCTCAAAATCTGTAATTAGATATTTATCGAGAGTTTTTCTTTGATGAATTGCTCGATATGTCGCACGAGAATGCAGTACTTATTTAGCGGTACTCGATATTTAACACAAAAAAAATATCACTTGATAATGAATATCACTCGATAAAATATCACGTGACCCCCTTGCCCGGCAAAATCATTCCACAGACGTCAACAATCATATCACACATTATAAATGCGAAAGTTTGCATGGATGTATGGATGAATTTTTGATACCGACTTCGTCACGACAATACTACTGAACCAATCGAAAAGACATTTTGCATTAATGCAGTTCTAGACCTGGATTTACACATACCTATCAATAACACCTTATTTCTTATCTGATAATAATAACTATGTTTACCTAGTATAAAATTTGACTTGTCCAAGTGCTTATTTTGTAAGACTAAAGAAATAAAGTTATTGATTCTGATTCTGATTCCCATGTTACTTTTATCCGGAAAAACGCATGCGAAGTCGCGGTGAGTTATCAATGTAATATTGATAATAAATACTTATACTTATAATAGATACTTATACTTATAATAGATACTTAATACTTAGTAAATATTTAATAAACTTTTAAATACAAGCTTTTATATATTAGGATCAAAGTGCTTGGGAAGACAAATCCAACAAACCCAAACTCGACGTGGTTAAGTCGTTTCGTTTAGGATTTCCTATGGCCACCTTCGGTTTCCATCATCAGACCAGCTCTATGGTACCATGACTTTGCACTGTCACCAAACTTACATAAGTATGCCAAATTTCAGCTCAATTGGTTGAGGATAACTCGTCTAAAATTGAGTTGCAAGATTGCACCCGAACAAACATAGTTTTACAAGTACATTGCAAGTTAAGGCGGTTCCCAGACCCAAACTAGCGCCGCCACCTATTTTATTGTATTATTACGTTAAACATAGGAATTTTCAAAACTCCCTTGACCAGTTTGTGATACCTATCATAAGCTTTTTTTTATGCCTTTGTAATATTTCCCCGCTACATGGAGACCATCCACTCGGACCGACGACATCGTAGCGGTCGCAGGGAGTCGATGGATCGAGGCGGCTCAGGACCGCTATTTGTGGCGTCGTACGGGGGAGGCCTATGTCCAACAGTGGACGTGTATGGGCTGATGATGATGATGAATAGTTTTATTTTGTATAGTTTAGGAAGAGATGCGAAATGCACATTTTGGCCACCAAACTCAGTTTTCGCATCTATAAATAAGCTATATAATATAGAACTATTACAGAGGCATTAATAGCTTATGACAGGTATCACAAACGGGCCAAGGGATTTTTCAAAATTCCTTTGTATATCATAATAATAAGATAAAATACATACGAGTAGGTGGAGGCTCTGATTGGATCGGGGTAGCCCCTTAAATAAGGCTGGGTTACCCGGATTTAGGGATTTTTAACTGTCCGTACCCCAATAACTAGAAGGCCTATAGTTTTGAAATTCAAACATATTATAGTTGAGTATATTTTCTAATGCATCACTAGACAAAAACACGATTGGTGACGACATTTCACCCGATCAAAAAAATGCCAAAGTTACCTCTAAATGAAACTTTAAATGATCACTGTGAATAGAAAAATGAATAAAATGACACAAATTGTATACCAAAACATTGCAAACGTTATTACGCAGTACATCACTAGAAAATATTTTTATATGACATACAAATACATATTTTTCAAAGCACCTAAATAACTACAAAATCGTGCTCGGCTGTCTGCGCACCGTCTTGCTTTTTGCTTGCGTCTTGCAAGTGCTGGGCTCACCTCGCCTGGCGTGTGTTATTTGCACACGATATTAAAACAAAGCGTAGGCGTGTATTTTAAATAAATAAATAATGAACATAAATAAGAACAGGTCTAGCCAATACAGGTTACCATCTCATTCATAAAATTAAAAACCGTCCATAAATCTCAGATTAACGTTCTATGAATTAACTTTAAACAGATGGTTATGGAGTTGGTTTCGGTTAATTTTTTAAGGTCAGTGGCCTTACCTTAGAGATTATAGTCTTTGCAAGACTTTTTAAAGACTTAGAAGTTCTTAAGACAGAAGACAGAAAGAATTAACCTTTGAGTGCTCGCGACGGGGTCGGGGTGAGTGCATGTAGACCCCAGAGACGAAAAATATAAATGTTTTACGCCCTTTGGATAGAATAAAGAGAGTCCCCGAACAAGGTATTTATGTATTACTTAAAGTTGTAGGTATAGGAAATTATATTGCTATCAGTCAGAAAAATTCTCTATTAGTTATTTTTTATGGTAATGCTGCCGAGGTCATAGGAAGACCGGATTAAGTCAATAGTAAGATGGACTGCTGATGTCGCGCGGTGGGCGAAGGTCCACCTGCAACCCAGGAGGTAGCGGGTTCGATTCCACCCTTGAGACAAATATTTGTACGACCTGCAAATATTTTTTTCAGTGTACTTTCTATGTATAGTAAAAATTTATCTATCGATCTACATACATATGTAATGTATATAGAGTATATAGAGTAATGTACTCGTATATAGAGAAGATATATATCTAGTATCCATAACACAAGCTCTGCTTAGGTTGGGGCTAGATGATAAAGTATGGAATTTTCCAGTTAAAAAATTAAATTTTCGTGTCAGTCTTTTAGTTCGTTTATTTATTATTAAATACAGTCATTTACACTCATTATACTATGTATGGTCTGTCGCATTGCTCTTACCATCAAAATACGGGCTTATTCCAGTTTTCCCCCTAAAATGGGTACACACACATACCATGTTAAGGCCCCTTTGTTCGTCGGTAAAAACCACCGCGCGACTGACGAAGCCCGCGGGCGTCGCGCCGCTCGCGGGTTTGTAGGTGTTTAGGCATCATTAATAGGAAAATAACACTACAACATCCACCTCAGCGATTTGTACTAGAAAAATGATTTATCTAAAGATTGGTGTAAAAATAAGGTCAATAAGTTTATTATTTTAGGCACAGTATTGAAAATGTTTTTTAAAAAGAGGCAACTTTGGTAAATATACCATTTATCGAGCGAAGTTCATCTGATTGTGTAAATATAAGCGAATTGTACTCTGTAAGATCCTCAACTGAAACATATATTTTTTTCAGAAATTTACGTCAATTTTTGACTGATTCATATTAATTTTAAAAACAGCATTTGCGGTATAAGGACCCCTTAAGATACTTATGCCTCTGATATGTATAGGTATTATGCCTCATCCACAATCGCACTCGATGTCATCAATCCATCCTCTTTAATTAACATTGATACAATCAACACGTCATCGTCTTGCCACCGTTATCAACGCTAATCATACAGTGTACAAGGTGTACTGGGATATGTACAGGAAAACTGTTGATTGTAAAATAAGGAGGAATTTTTCAGTTGGATAGAATATTCTCAAGCTTTGGTGACGATCTTGTATCTATATAGTCTTAAATAAGAAACAAAAAAAACAGACTATAAGATCAAAAAAAAAGATCAGAGACTTTTAGGTTAAAAATGATAAAATCCTTTCAAATCGCCATATAAAAAATAAGTTTAACCCTCCTCTTTTGTTTTTGTAGGTAATACTCTTCATTCATTCTTGGCTCTCGGACTCTCAGGGACTCGAAGTGTCTCGGCGAATTCGGAGATGATTATAAGAAATCTTAGGTTAGCTTTTCTGGGTTCACCTTTGGGACTTGAAATGTTTACAATGGTAGCACAAGTACAAAATAAATCTAACTGAAATCGACAGTTGTTCTTCACCACCTTGTAACGTGGCAGCCCTATTGATCTATTTACAGAATGGATAGGAACTGCAGCCTATGCGTACTGCGTAGATAATTATGGATGTCCATTTAGTGTAAACATTGGAACAAAGAAGTTTTTGGGAAACGGTGACAAAATATAGCGGCCGAGATTCTTTGTTTTTTGGTGTACTTACTGTGCTTCTAAAGTTTTGCAGATTCGGGAAATTAAAAAGTGACGGAAAATTGCCGTGAATTATAATACCATTATTGTACATAATGGTATTATAATTCACGGCAATTTTCCGTCACTTTTTAATTTCCCGACGTTTCAGCAGTCATGCACGTGCCGAGGTCATGGGACAAGTTGGTAAAGTGTCTTGATAGATCTCAGGAGCCCTGCAGCCTATATCGATCAAGTCGGTCGAATTTGACAATGACGAAGCAGTAGTCGTTTCAGTACATGAATTTATGGGGTTCATGACAAAAAGTTCCTTGCCTATTTTTTTTTCTAAAAGAAAAAAAAATTGCATGGAAACTGATAGGTATTCCAACTGGTTAAATGCTAAAGGGTGAATATCAATGCTAAATTGACTCCTATGCATGGGGTCTGCAATGACCCCATTTGGTCATCACATACCTACTTTGTGGCACACTGTGCAGCCCGTGGGCGCCGCAAATGCGTTTAACCCCACATACATATATCTAGTAGGTAAATTATTGAAATACCTAACGCTCAGTAGGAATTTGCGCAGTAGCCTACTGCCCAAATGTAGTGTAGCAATATCGACACACATAGTTAGCCAGGCTACATAGATAGATGGTTATATTGTTAGCGTGTGCCAGTGTTCCTCTATGTTCATATACACATAGTAGGTAGATAAGCTAAGATAACATAACGTATACATAATAATAATAATAAATCATTTATTTCAGGCAACACAGGTAGTCAAGTATAGGATGTAAAAAACTTAAAAACTACGGCCCTAAAAAAATATATACCTTAGTCTTGTTGCAAAGTGTTGAGATTATGTTGTGGTGGTCGACTGGACTGGCAGGGACGAGAAATTAGAACTCTGAATAGATTGCAGCTAATTTATTGATCATTCTATCTATATTCTATCAGAATCAGAATCAATAACTTTATTTCTTTAGGCTTACAAAATAAGCACTTAGACAAGTCAAATTGTATACTATAAACATAGTTATTATTATCAAATAAGAAATAAGGTGTTATTGATATTCTCTTCACTTCAATTTTTGGTCCACTAGTGGAAGAAGTGAAGAAGAAACCACTAGCACATTTATAAATAGCATACAATACAATGTCAATGATATTTACATTAAAATATTTAATTTAAAAAAATGCCATCAAGCTGAATCAAAACGGTAGAGGTTATATATCTATACAAAAAGGTGAAAAGTCTATAACGTCATTTCAGTCACAGACTAAAAAGTATGAAATGCGGTTTTTCATGAATAGATTAATATTGCAACAAGTCTAACATACATAAAATAAACTTATTTACTACCACGTATTGTCGGCGACTTTTGACACGCAATATTATGTGCCGTGACCGGTAATCGTCCGCGAAAACGCCGAAACAGCACATTCTTCGGCCAGAATTTCATTAGTGAAGAAGTATACTTATATCATCAGCCGTATACATCCACTGCTGAACATAGGCCTCCCCCGAACGACGCCACGAATAGCGGTCCTGAGCCGCCTCTATCCAACGACTCCCTGTGACCGCTACGATGTCGTCGGTCCATCGAGGGGGAGGTCTTCCCACACTTCGTTTCGCATTGCATCGCGGTCGCCACTCGAGAACCTTTACTCCCAAACGGTAAACGGTTCTACGAGCTATATGGCCTGCCCATCGCCACTTCAGCCTGCTAATTCTGAGAGCTATCTCGGTAACTTTGGTTCTTCTACGGATTTCCGTAATCCGAACTCTATCGCGTAAAGAAACTCCGAGCATAGCTCTCTCCATAGCTCACTGGGTGACTAATGTATACATAAATGGTGTCATAAAAAGCAGTAAATAGGTAGATGGGCTATCTTGTAATGTTTGA
The DNA here is from genome assembly GCA_947859395.1 of Eupithecia insigniata. Taxonomy (NCBI): domain Eukaryota; kingdom Metazoa; phylum Arthropoda; class Insecta; order Lepidoptera; family Geometridae; genus Eupithecia; species Eupithecia insigniata. The sequence goes on from OX402019.1 coordinate 1,264,538, forward strand.
AATGAATATCTTTATCTTATCTTAAATGGTACACCCATAGTCCATTTCATGTAGGAACTGTTCCAGAAAAGTTTACTTCTACTTCATTTCGCACAATATAAACAGAGTAAGATGAAAATAACAGAGTAAGAACGAGAGGGCGCGCACAACCGACAACAGCTCCACGATTATAAAAGAATTTCGGGTTTAAAACAGTGAAAAATAACTAAAAAGTGTGTAAAATCTTATCAAAAACTAGTGAAAACGTTATCTTGGCGAAACATAACGAAAAAAGCTACAAAACAGTGATTACAAAAACTCCACGAACGATCTGTAAACAATACCAAACAGTGCCAGCCAAGTAAATAAAAGACATAAACATAACAAACGTACATGCAAGTATTATGCAAGTAAAGAAGCTAAAAAATTGTTTCTATCATTTAATTGTATTTTTCTTTGTTATCAAAGGTCAAAAAAACACAAGAAAATATGTGTGGGACGCTACATGCGTCGACACACTTGCGCCATCCTACCTGCGAGGCCGATGATAGCATGTGGCGCAATTATGCAGCTCTTAATAGAGCCTACGCATTTTGCTCCTCTTAGATTCGACATCCTAGGTCCGTGGGGTACCGGCTCTCAAAGTGTCTACGTTTACCTTAAAACAATCTAAAATCAGTTGCGCTGAAACCTCCTTGATTATGCTGCAGGCATACAAACAAAGCGGGCATTTCCCGAAGCAGCCGGCCAGTCGGCGATTCCACTAGCCTAATGGCCCAGCCAGGAACAATTAAAACTGTCCGATTCCCCGCTTTGGAAGCGGCGGTAATGATTCGTGAATTTAGCTAGGCGTTAGAGTGAAGTGGATATTCCAGGAGAAATGTTCAAGAAGTGCTCCAAATCCGGAGGATTTTAAGAATCAGGGAGGAAATGGAACCATTTTATTGTTGGATGTCGTGTTTTTTTGGATTCATCCCCAAAATGGGAGGGCTAAGTAACTTTGCCGTATGTTAACTAGAAGGCCGTTAACTAAAAAAAAGTAGTTTTTGAGAAATCTATAAAAAGAAATTGAACACATGGGTAGAGATTTATTAGTTTCACATATTTTATAATTATCGACGTGGCGCGGCGGGCTCAAGGTCCGCCTGCGAGCAGGAGGTTGTGGGTTCGATTCCCGCCTTGGGACAAATGTTTGTACGAAAATATTTGTCTCGAGTGTTCTGGGTATTTTCTATGTATAGTAAAAATATCTAGCTAGGTTTGTTATATATTGTATTAAGTACCTATATCAGTCATCTAATACAAGCTTTGCTTAGTTTGAGGCTGGATGATGCTGTGTAGATTGTCCAGCATTATTGATTCTAGTTTTCTCCTTCTGAGACTTAGCCATGTCCACATTAATCCTACTAATTCACATTGCCATAAGTCAAGGATAGTGAGCCATTGAGTTATCCTATTGGACGTCATTACAAACGAATCATGACCTTTATTTATTACATCATTTCACCGGCCAAAAAATAAACGCAAACGGCCAACGTAGGACTTCCACCGACCTAGTGGGAATCAGTTAACACACCATTTCACTAGTCAAATATAATATACGTAAAGAGTCAACATAGGACATTCTCCGGCCAGGTGGAAGTGATGGCGAAAGTCGAAAGCCATGTAATGGCGAAAGGTTTGCAAGTTGATGCTATAGATGTAGTTGAAAACGCTAAGGCGCTCATTGGAGCCTATGTCCAGCTATGGAATAACCATGGGCCGATGATGATGATACTCAATGAATAAATGAAACGGCCTTCGTAAGACGTTCTGTAGCCAAGCAGCCTACTAAGAAAAGGAAGATCGATGTTTCCGTTTCGTTTTCAAGCAAACGCTGATATTAGCAAGTGACACGGAAACGAATAAAAAGCTTTGGTATTCCTTTTTTGAGTAGGCCTCCAGGTGGAATACTGCAGGTAGATACTGGATGCGACTGAACTCAGAGTCAATAGGAGGAGCCTCCAGTAGTGAAATAGCTTAGGCTGACGACGACAAAAAATAAACAATCAGGACCTTGTCTACAGGAGCTCTATATTTGTCAATGACGTGCGTTCGATGTCGCGTTTAAACTATCCACAGGACTTCCTGAACACGACACCCTTCAGCGACTCCGACAAAAATCCGCTATCCTTGAACGAGACGCGATCCTTCGGCACTCTCACCATAAATGAAGCGAAGTTCACATTACGGCGTGACTCCAGCTTTTCGACTCTCAAACTGATGCTGGATTTCTGTGTGTAATTCTCTGAACTATGTCGATAACTTTGTTTCTATAGGCTAACTTTGGTTTTGGGAAAGAAATTAACGCTCATAACGCATTATTCGGGCAATAATTAGCGTAACGCGTTATTCACGTTAAAATTAGCGCAGTTAATGTGCTAACGTGCGTTACGTTATAGATAAATAGATATGTGGAGATAGATGCTTTATTTAGAAAAACTTAAAACTAAACATTTTATAAATGTAAAAGAATCGGTGGCCTTATCGCTTACAGCGATTTCTTCCATGCAACCAAAGCTAGCGAAAAGATCCAGGTAGGCGGTGCAGGCTATGTGTTATTATGATCGATAGTTAGCCTATTGGTGCAAATTTTAAGCTGGCAACACACAACCATATTCCATCATATCAGCGATAATTGAGTGCTGCTTCCCCGTTCAACCCAAGATTATTCTACCCAATAGGTATTTTGCCCCGTTCAACCCAAAACATTTGATTTAAGTTCCCCTTTATACCCACACCTACATACTCGTACTTATACCAAATTTCCAGTGTTTAAATTCAAATAAATAACACAGTGAAACACTAAACTAGCAGGGTCAGCAGATAAAAAAATGTAGATACTAATTACAAATATTTTTATTAAACGCGCTTTAGAGCGCATTTTGTTAGATGTTCATATAAAGCTTTCTCGATTTACGACAAAGTTTTTTAAGAACATTTCTCTTGATTCGCCGCGAGTTTCTCGCCCGTAGAGGTCGCTTACATACGTGGGGTTACTTAACATTCTATTCTTAGAGACTATCACGGTAATGTCAAGACATTTAGGCTTAAAGACCGGAGTACAAACTAACCAGCAGATTGCCCAACACAAAGTACCTTTAAAGTTACCCCATCACATTTAGCCGGTGTGTCAGGGCAGTTAATTAGGACTAGTACTGACTCCGGTAACTGGGACGAGTGGTACGAGATGGTACAAGTTTCTAGACGCACAAACAGCGAACTTGGATGAGTTTAATTAATTACTGAGTTGTATAGTGCGGGACATTGAAATGTCAGCGACTTAGAGCCATAATCTTATTCTATTAAGCTGTTTCAGTTTATAAAACGTTATATACAGTGTGTCCCTGGATAAAGTGCAACCCCGAAAAGGGGGTGAAACTAACGACAGACAACAAAATTAACGACAAAAAATAGAAATATGTGTATATGTGACGATGACGATAAAATAACAAATAACTCACAAACGCTCCTAGCCCTAGCCAGCGCATTTTTTATGTTAGAGCGTAGGTTTTTTTTTATTTAAAAGCTATTATGATAGACAATAATAAAAAGTCATAAAAATATCTAGTATTATAGGAGTAATTTTTAAAAAAAGAGCATAAAAATGAAATTTTAATAAAAAAAATAAACTTTAAGTCGCGATAGCCACTCGTTTGTGAGTTATTTGTTATTTTATCGTCATTTTCACATATCTGACATGATTATGGTTTTTATTTTAACAAAATAGACCCACTACTTTGGAAGAAATCATTTTTTCATTAAATAGAGTCATAAGTGAGTAATAAAAATTTTAATTCATCAATAAAGTATATACGTATTTTTTTTCTATTTTTTTGTCGATAATTTTTGCTCTAGTTTCACCCCCTTTCGGGGTTGCACATTATCCAGGGACACACTGTATAATAACATCAAAATTATGTTGTAAAGTAAACAATCTGATGTATTTATAAAAGCGAAAAACTGACTTCAAATTCCTCAAATTGCTTTTTATATCACTGTTTTTAAGTGTTGCAAGAAAACTCCTTTTTTCGAAGTCGACTGTTAAAACCAGACGGGAAGAGTCGATGAATCATTTTTTATTACATAAACGCGTATTGTACCAATCACCTTGCACCGAAGTGTAAATAAGTAATTCCACCGTAAACCAACAAAGCATTGTCTTCACACATACTCTGGCCTTTAATTGTTTTTACTTGGGGTCAATACGACCCCACACGGGTGTGGATGACCCAGTGGGGTAGTTTCGACCGCTAGCCTAGTACGGGTTAAGTTTAGCGATTAAACGATGATGTAACGGAGGTTAAAGTAACTGATTGCTCGTGAAATTAGAGTTAACGTTTGGTGGAGATCTTAAGGGCTTGTCTGGGGAAGTTCTTCAGCCATGTTAATTTCTGCCGGTAAAAATCAGAATTTCTGCAATGATATTTTAAATAAGCGACTCAGTGAAAATCTCTATCATTGTAAATAATGCATAATAAAAATCGAAAGTAACTTGGTCTGTCTGTTAAGTTTTTACAACTCTACGACTGAACAGATCCTAATGAAATTTGGTTGGGAGATTGACGGTATCCCGGAAAAGAACATAGGCTTTTAAGCTGGAAAAGCGAGCTATAGCTAGTTGCAAGCTAAGCAGAGCTTGTGTTATGTGTTAACTAGTTAACTGATACTTAATACAATAGATTACATAGATAGATATTGTTTACTAAAAATAAAGAATTATCTGGAGACCGTAAAAACACTTTTGTTCCGAGGCGGGAATCGAACCCGCAACTTCCTGCGTCCCGCCTGCGACGACGCAGTGCACGGCCACTGCTCTGTATGGTTTGTCTATTAGTATTGATTTATTTATATTTGAGTAAAAACGTAGGCATTACAAATGCAAACTTCCTTTTTGAAGTCGGTTAAAAGTCGTGACCATTGAATTTCATCTGAAAAATCACACAATTTTGTCACGTTTCGAAAATAACTTTTTCCTTATTGTAACGAGTTTTGGAATTAATAATGCCACTTAGCGATAAAGTGCTACTTCTTAAAAGTTACCCCAAATAAACTAACCCTATTTCGACTCGTATAAGGTTGATTTCGGAGAGTCTTGACTTTCTAGAATAGATTCTATTGTATTTTGCGATAATTTTTAAAATATTCTCAGTCCTTTATATTGCACGGATTTGTCAAATTATCGACTTAAAAAGCACTTTTAATTATTTAGACTGAACTTTTTATATTTATTTATAAATTATGAATTATTAGGGAATTATAATAATCCTAGCTGACCAGCCTGCGAGTTCATTCGCGTGGACTTTAGTACTACCAGAAGTAATTTAGGTGCGCAGCGCATTAGCATTGTCATACAGCGAGGCAATGCAGCCAGCGTCTTGGGGACATAGTTCCAGTTTCATCATCAGCCTGTACACGTCCACAGCTGAACATAGGCCTCCCCCAAACGATGCCACGAATAGCGGTCCTGAGCCGCCTCCATCCAACGACTCCCCAGGATGTCGTCGGTCCACCCAGTTTACTGTTTTATAAATATATATAATATTATTTACATAGTTTAAGTTTTTGTTATATAAATTAACATATTATATATATGAAAGAAAGAAAGAAAGAAAATATATTTATTTGGCCATGCCTACATAACACACATACAACACGACACATTACAGACAGTGGGAAAGTACAAGAAACTTACATATTTATACATGAAGAAAATATATAGGAATAGTGTTACATAGGGGTCAAAAAGGTCCCTGTCTCAGCATTGTGCCGCTACAAGCCTAAGCTAGTAGCGGCGCTGGTTTTCAGACAGGTCCTAGTGTGGCACAAAGTTACAGAATACATAAACATAGGTACAAGATATATGTATATACAAGACAGGAAACAAGAGAGAAAATAAGGAAAATTTACAGAGTACTTAAGTGTAGTAGGTACTTACATATAAACAAAAACATAAAAAAACTATTTTAAACACAAAAAAATAACCAAAGGGAACTTTGATGAAGCGCGACTCGCTAGTCTGTATATATATGTATATGAGGCCACTTGATACACCACGGTCTCCACGGAAGACCAGGGCTATGATATGATCTGCTCTACCATAGCACATGCTGAGTGGAGACAGATTTTGTCAGTTTTTCTTTTTATTTAATATTTATTTATATGTCGACGACCGATGTGGCGCGGCGGGCGAAGGTCCGCCTGCGACGCAGCAGGTTGCGGGTTCGATTCCCGCCTTGGGACAAAAGTTTGTACGATCTGCAAATATTTGTCTCCGGTGTTCTGGGTATTTGTATAATAAAAAATATCTATCTATGTAATATATCGTATTATGTATATCAGTTATCTAGTACCCATAACACAAGCTCTGCTTAGCTTGGGGCTAGACGATGTTGTGTGCATTGTCCAACATTATTTATTTATTTATGTATGTTTATGTGTGTTTATTTATTTATGTACACGTCTGTTCTGGCAAAATACTTTCCAAAAGTTTGGATCCGAGTACTTTTTTGGAATAAATAGTTTCTTCATTTATATATCTACAAAAAGCTTTCAGCCAATTATTTAATATTGTTTTTAAACTGAATAGCTTACTAGCTATTCATAATTGGCTGTTACTACTTTCACTCGTTTTCGCCAAGGTATAAGGATACGTTTTCTGTGGATAGCGGAAGCGGTAGCGCAAGAGATTTTACGCGATATGAATTTTTAATTCTGTCAAAAATGCGTTGCTGTACCTACCTGCTATCCAACAAAAAATAACGAAGGAAAAACACACGGTTACAATACTCCGGCACAATACAATACAATATTCCGGCCAAACTCGAGATACAATATTTGTAAACATTGCTCTTATACATAACATATAAATTAATTACTTTGTTTTTGTTGATTTTTTTATAGAATAAGCACTACTTGTCGATCTGAGCTCTTTCCTACATTAATTAATGCTGATAATTATTTTTCAATTTCGACGCCATAACGGTTGGAGTTTTTGTGTTGTTTACAAATATTGTTTCTTGAGAATGACTTGAGTATAAGTACCTACTTCCACTGACGTGCGTGTTTTGTGGCGATCACAATAGGCCTATCACGGCCGCAATGATACGAAAGCCAACCTGAGTAGGTAAATTAAAAAATAATTTTCAAGACGAACCTTTTCATAAATTTTATCAGTAAGTAGGTATTAATTAGCTTTGATATTATTCAATCAAACATTATGTCAAACATTTGTTCGTAATTCAATAAATAATTCAGAGTCAAAATTTGAGTCAAAACAGCAATTTGTCAGTCGGTTTATAAAAATAGGTAACACATTTGTGGTTTTGTATACCTATTACATACATACATGTTGTACCTACTTATGTATAATTCATCTGTGTAGTTATAACAGTGTTGGATGAATGGTTGGATGTGGATTTGAGCCAGGGATACACTAACCCCCTTATTCATAATAGTCTGCTAACTTAGAGCATTGCTAAATCTCACTCTGTCTTCTTCTATTGACATACGTCAGAGTGAGAAATAATACTGCTTAGCAGCTGCTTTAAGTTAGCAGACCATTATGAATAAGGGGGTAATTAGTTTACAATTTTCTCAGCCGCCGCAAACTTTTAAAAACTTATGTGATTACCCGAAAAAGTATTAAAAATTTCGTCCATTTCGCTGTCTTTTTATATTCCTAGCTTTTTGCCGAAACAATCGCAAATATTGCTGCGGCTATCTCCGTTCGCATCCAAATTTTAGTACTTATCCCACAAAATTCGCTTGTTTGCTGTTGGTTATGCTTGCTGTTGCGAGTTGGGGGTCTAGATTGCCTCGCTCGGTCAGCCCTCGCTACGCCGCCGCCACTGAAGAGACTAACCATGGTAAGTATAATTGTTTTCTTGGATACTGAGGCTCCCTTTAATTTTGATATTTATTTATTTTTATTATTTTTTGCTTTAGCGAAAAGAGAAATACACATTCTGAGAAAATTTCAAGTGTCTAATTTTACGGTTCATGATATTACAGCCCGCTGACGCATGGCCAGACGGACAGACAGACAGACAGATAGCATGGTCCCTTTTTCAACATTCAGGTACGGAACCCTAAAAAACGCTTAGTCGAGCTATGGGACAGTTACAGACCCATTGCCGGGCAAAACCGCCCACTATTTGCGCATGTATAAAAATTACAATACGCTTCGTGTGCAGTCACACGAAGCGTATTGCAAAGGTACGTAGCTTCACAAATCTCGATTCTGTAAAAAAAACGAGAAACCTATTGTGTCACAGCTTTAGCACAAACGCACCAAAACAACAAAATAATGCAACGCGCGTTTATCATCGTACTAATAATTAATTTCGCGCCAGTTTGACGTAATTAACGTCCGGATCCGACGCCATTGTTTATTGTTGTTTTCGATATTATGACGATTATTAGGATTATGAGAGTGGAGTCACAGTGGAGTGTGAATTTAACTTTATTGGGAACTAGCTGCTGCCCGCGCCTTCGCCCGCGTTTTATCTGGATAAAAAATAGCCTATGTGTTATTATAGGTCCCAAACTATACCGGTACCAAATTTCAGCCTATTCGGTTCAGTAGTTTTTGCGTGAAAGAGTAACAAATATCCATACATACATCCATACAAACTTTCACATTTATAATATTAGTAGGATATGGACACCAGATTATTATCTATCTACCATTCTCCACGCATTTATTTTTAACCGACTTCAAAAGGAGGATGTTCTCTATTCGTCTGCATGGTATTTTTTGTATGTACATACCTATGTTACGCGATATCTCCGCCAATTATGGACCGATTTCGGAAATTCTTTCACTACTGTATAGAAAATGATCCCCGAAGGATTAGTATTTATCCCGCAAAACGTTATATTCATAAGTGTAAAAGTAAGAGAATTCGAAGTCGGTTTATCGTTTTTTAAAACACGCCATATTTTCATAGAATTAAAGTCTACTTAGGAACATACGCGAAATCTTAGGCGGTCTTTATCTTGCAGTGAGACCGTACTGACAAAGGCCTTCTACTCCTGTTGAACGTCTTATACGTACTTGCTGCTATAAGGCTAAGTAAACACCCATGTGTTTACTGCATACGGTATAAGAAGCTCTTCCGAGACATGATGGTCACGTGGGTGACTCAAGGCAACGTCATCGACGCCATCGGCGAATGAGAAGACAAATCTGTTGCCACTTTATTTCAACAAAACGTAGAAGTTGGGAAAAAAATGTGATAATGGTCAATTGAAATTCAATATAAAAATGACAATCGTCAATTATGTTTGTTAGATCATTCAAAACATTTACACAACATTTCGTTAGTTAAACACGAGTCAATGTGATAAATAATTTGGTAAATACAAAACCACATAGGTATTATCAGATTCATGCAAGAGCTCGGGGAGTTACGATTTTACGCTACTGGTATCACCAGGAAACAGATTCCTCTTCTCATTCGCCGATGGCGATGGTGACGTAAGCAAGAGACACCCACGTGACCATCGTGTCTCGGAAGACCATACCATGTTTTCTTATACCATGCATTTTGAGTCGCGCTGTGCCAATGGAATCTAACGGACTATATCTTGAAAATATGTCTGTTTTTCCTTTTTAATATTTAAATGTGCGTAGTCAATAGACCTTCGTCTGACCACAATCTCACCTGATAGAAAGTGACGATGTGGCCGAAGGTGTATCACGAAGGTCTAGAATACTCCTATTCCTCCTGCATATTTGTGAGACAATACCCACACTATTTCAAAACTAAAGAAGAAGTTTTATCTAGACCTACTAGACATAAAAATAAGATCTATATGCCAAATCACCATTCCAAACTTTTTGACAGAAATTCATTTTGCATGTCAATTAAGATATTTAATAAGTTACCAAAAGAATTTAAGGACTTGCCAATGACATTGTTTAAAAATAGACTCAATAAATGGTTGCTGACTCATTGTTTTTATAGCGTGGACGAATACTTTAATTTTAAACAGACAAGATATTTGTAATTAAATTTCTAAATCATTATTATTATGTAAGTAGGTAGGTATATTAATATTCACACACCAGTCCAAACTACTGGTAGTATTACATTGATACCACTGATACATTGACAGCATTGTAATATTTGACATGTTTTCTGTGAATAAATGATTCTATTCTATTCTATTCTATTCTATTGACATGTTTTAAAGAGAGCTATGACGTAATTGGCCGTAAAAATTATTGCATGCAGTAAATTAAAATGAAATCGCATTTTTAAAAGCTCAGTTTTTCCTTTAGCTTTTCCAATAGGTATTATCCTTGAAAACAGTTGCGGAATGTCAGGTGTCCCGGGTAAAACTTGTGAAACTATCATAGTTATTTACAACACTAAAGTTACTAACGGGATATTTACCAGATATTTACCAGATATTTACCAAATATTGGAGAACTCGAAACTTAAAATCATGGTAAATATCCCGTTAGTCACTTTAGTGCAGTACCTACCACGGGGTTCGGGCGGCGTGGCTCTTTGCAATCTAAAACACTAAAACGCTTGTATCTCAAGAATTACTGGGTGTATTATTTACTTTATTTATTTTACATCTCGCAAAAAAAAAATACTATAGAAAATACAATAACATATAAAACTAATCTTCGGTAAAAAATATATCAAAACGGTGGATCACCGGCCGCGAAGCTAGGCTCAAGCGGCCGGTGACTAGGGCTGCAGACAGAGGAAATTCCTGACGATACGCGCCGAGTCCAGCCTTTTGAATCTGACCCTTGATCCAACTTCCTACCGAGAGTCTCTTAAGATGTTGATCGAGGCTCTTATTATTATAATCTAGAATATCGAATAGAAAAGAAAAGAAAGAAAATAGATTTATTTGGCCACATAACACACGACACATTACAGATAAAGGAAAGTACAGGAAACATAAACATACATAAAGAAAATAGATAGGAAAAGTGTTAGGGGCCAAAAAGGTACTGTTTAGGCATCGACAGACACCCAAATGAAACTCCCGAAATGTATAAATAACTTGTATTGAAAGAATTACAGTGTTTTGGGATAAAGATTCAGGATGGACAATCGTTTAGCTTCGCGAGTCAGAATCGAATGATGAACTGTCAAATCTAACCAACTTGCTTAGATTAGCCTGCTGTGAATCTAATAACATGCGGATTTGCTCTTTAATTTTAGTCAGGCGTAAACATCCTCCCCGCGTTGAAAAATCTGTTTTCAACTTTCAAGTTCTTCAGCAGTTGGAAGTGGGCACAGGCGAACCAAGGGACGGCGCGTGCATCCTCCTCTTGTTGTTACATCAGCAACTCGTGCTATATTGTCAGCAGGACCATAAAATAACTTGGAGATACGTCCGAGTTTCCAGCAAAGCGGCGGGGCGTCATCTTCTTGAATAAGTACCAAGTCTCCAATCTTTGGGTTTGAAGAATTGGTTTTCCATTTATGGCGTTGCTGCAGTTCGGTAATATACTCTCTTTGCCATCGGCGCCAAAAGTGTTGGTGAATTTGCTGCAGTCTTTCATAACGATTCAGATTGTTAGGATTGCAATCTTCCAAAGTAGACGAAGGTAGCGTAGTGAGAGCCCGACCAATGAGAAAATTCCCAGGAGTAAGGCATAGGAAGTCATCAGGAGAGGACGATAAGGGACAGAGTGGACGACTGTTCAATACGGCCTCTACTTGTGCGAAAAGAGTAGAAAGCTCTTCAAACGTTAGGTGTGAATTACCCATAACGCGTTTTAAATGAAATTTAGCGGATTTTATACCGGCTTCAAAGATGCCGCCAAAATGAGGTGCGTAAGGCGGAGAAAATAAAAATTTAATTCCTTCTTCGCTTGCGAAATCAGATAAAGAAGGTGCGTTGGATTTTAAAAATTGATTGATCTCTTTAGCAGCCGCAACAAAATTACGGCCGTTATCACAAAAAATTTCGGCTGGCTTGCCTCTTCGTGACACAAAGCGGCGAAACGTCATAACAAAGGCATCTTTTGAAAGATCACTAACTAATTCAAGATGCACGCATTTGTAGCGTAAACAAACGAAAATACAAAGATAGCATTTTAAAAGCGTAGCACCTCGTCCCTTTTTATTGACAATTAAAAAGGGACCTCCAAAGTCGAGGCCTACGGCTTGAAATGGAAAGCTCGGCGTAATACGCTGAGACGGTAAGTTGCCTAGCATAGGTTTCATGGTTTTACCCTGTAGCCGTCTACATTTAAAACAATTACGGACAGTACTTCGTGCTAAGTACCTTCCGTTCACTGGCCACACATACTCACGAACAATAGCTAAAAGCAGCTGTGGGCCGGCGTGTAGATTGCGTTTATGTTCAAGCTCAAATAAAATCTTAGTAAAATGATGCGTCGCATGTAACAAAATAGGATGTTTTTTGTCAAAGTTATAATCAGAAGCCTGAATGCGGCCTCCTACACGTATAACACCACCGTTATCGAAAAACGGAGACAATGATAAAATAGGAGATTTAGGGCTTAACGATTTCTTATTTAATAGTAAGTTAAATTCAACTGAAAACGATTCACGTTGAGCAAGGCGACATAAATGTATGAATGACGCATCAAGCTCGTCAACTGATAACGAGCGAGTTCTTTTGTTCTGCGAGTATCTCGAGTTATGAATGAATCGCAATAGATAAGCAAATGTTCGTTTTAATTTAGAGAAATTTGAATAGTTTTTAAAATTTATTATAGCATCGTTGTTAGTAGTTAGGTTAGTCATAGTTGAATCTGATTGTAAATTAGGTTTTAATTCGGGTAGATTTTGTGTTTCAATTTTATTAAAATTGAGAATAGGCCATTCGGTTTCAGGCTTTGCTAGGTACGACGGACCTGACCACCATAGTGTAGTGGTGCTCAATGCATCGGGATTGATCCCGCGGGATATCAGATCGGCTGGATTAGCTGACGTAGGAACATAGCGCCACGCAGCATAGTTCGTTAGTTCGCATATCTCGGATACGCGATTAGCAACAAACATTTTCAAGTGTTGGAAACTGCTTCGCAGCCAACAAAGTACAATAGTTGAATCGCACCAATGTACTTGCGTTTTTATTTCAAATCGAAGAGATTCCCTGACAGCATTACATAGCTTGGCTGCCAGAAGACTTGCCTGCAGTTCGAGGCGCGGGATCGTGGTGGCCTTCAGAGGACTTACCTTCGATTTGGAACAGAGAAGATTGACAGTTACATTTCCTTCAGCGTCTTCGCTGCGCAAGTAGATACAGGCGCCGTAAGCGTTTTGTGACGCATCACTGAAGGAATGTAATTCTACTGAAACTGGATTATCACATAGAACTCGTCTAGAAACTTCTAGGTTCAACAAAGTAGGTATGGTTTTTGCGAACTTATTCCAATCCTGTTGAATAGCAATAGGGATTGGATCGTCCCAGCCTAGCTTTTGCAACCACAGTTGCTGCATTAGCATTTTAGCCTTGATGACACAGGGACTCAGCAATCCTAAAGGATCGAATATTTTAAATAGTGACGAAAGAATTAATCTTTTCGTTAGAAATTTATCATTAGATGGGGGCGGAACCTTGAAAGGAAAATGCAACTGATCAGTAGATGGGTTCCAACCCATTCCCAGAGTAGAGGAAGACTCGCTGACAATTAAATTGTCGTTAGAATTTATTGTAGACTCTAATATCGCGGGTAAATTAGTTTTAAACTTTCGGAGATTAAAGCAGCCTTTCTGGAGAGCTGCGGAAACAGCTTGATGGATGTATCTTAGATCCGATTCGTTCTCGGATCCGGTGATGAGATCGTCGATATAGAAATCGTGTTGGATTATATCCTTGATACCTGGATCTGTGCACTCCTCGCCTAGTTGCCACAGGCATCTCGTGCTTAAGTAGCTACTGCTGGCCATTCCGTATGTAATAGTATTCAATCTGAAGGTCTTAATAGGCAGTGACTCATCTTCTCTGAACAGTATCAGCTGGAGGTCTCGGTCCTCCTCGTTGATTAGGACCTGGCGGTACATTTTCTCAACGTCACCGGTCAAGAGGTACTTGTGGAACCGAGCTCTTATGAGTATGGAGAAAAGCGAGTCCTGCGTGTTGGGTCCTACCCACAGAATATCGTTGATTGAATAGCCGGATGACGTAGGAGCGGATCCGTCGAACACGACTCTGATCTTCGTGGACTCACTACTGTCCTTAAAGACAGCGTGGTGACATAGAAAATAGGAAGTATGCGGAATAGGAATAGGAGACTCTGACAAGTGACCTAGGTCAGAGTACTCACGCATAAATTGAACATATTGCGATTTAACATCGGGTTGTTTGCGAAATCGTTTTTCTAAATTTAGTAATCGTTTTTTAGCTGCATTATAGGATTGTCCAAGACAATCGGCAGAATCTCTGAGCGGCAGAGCTACAGAGAATCTACCTGTATCTAGGCGAAAAGTGTGAGACTTAAAATGAGACTCACATGCCTTCTCGCTCTCGCTATGTGTAGACTTTAGAGGAACCTCTTCCAGTTCCCAGAATTTCGCGAGATCACGATTCATTTGAATATCGCCATCATTCAATGTGCTTGAAATGATGGAATGATTGCATCGAACATGTGTGGCTTGCATACTTGCTGAAATAGGACCTGAAATAATCCAACCAAACTGGGAATTCACGAGCTTTGGATTGTTAGGACCGAGAGACTGTTGCTCGCGGCCGAGAATGTCCCAGAAAAGATCGGCGCCGATTAGAACATCAGTCGGCGCTGGCTGGTGAAACATGGGGTCTGCAAGTTTAATATTGTTAGCTATCTTAAGCCTTGAAACGTCGATAGGAAATCTAGGCAAATCACCGGTGATTTGTGGTAAAACTAGGAACCCTGATGTGACCTTGAAGCCATTGATTAGAGACTTCAATTGAGCCACGCAGGATTCGGTGACTTGTCCAGAATTTTGGTTGCCAATGCCAAGTACATTGACCAGGCAATTTGGATTAGAAGGTAAGCCTAACTTATCCTTGAGAGATTGTGTGATGAATGATGATTGGCTGCCACAGTCCAAGAGGCACCGAATCCTTTCGGCTTGTTTCGTCCGCGGATTGGCTACCTCGATGAATGCAGTGGACAGTAACACTTGGTTAGAACTTTGATTCGAAAAATTGACAGTAGTATCGTCAGCGCTGTCAGCAGTGGCCTCAACAGCGCTGGAAACAGAAGCATTGTTAGTGGATACTTTATCCGGTTTATGAATAAGACTATTGTGTCTTCCTTTGCATACGCGACATGGGCCCCGTGGACACATTTGAGGAAAATGTCCAGGGCGAAGACAATTGAAGCACAGCTTCAACCTACGCACTTCGGCAATACGCTCTTCTACACTCTTGGCCATGAAGGTAGGACAGTCGTAGATACGATGCCCTTCATGGCAGATGACGCACTGCAAAAGAGGAACAGAAGCAGCTGTGTGTGTCTTCTCTTCGCTTGCGCATGCAAAAGATTTAGTCTGTGGCTTAGAAGAAGCCTTAGAAGCCGACGGACTTGGCTTAGCGTTGGAGTTCTGATGAATAGATGCGAGAACGTCAGCGCGATCAATTAAAAATTTATTAAATTGTTTCAAAGTAGGGTACTCATCCAACGTACCACGCCATTCTTCCCATTTCATGCGAGTACTATTATCGAGCTTGGAGGCCATCATGTGGACGATCAAAACGTCCCACTGGTCTGTGGGCAGCCCTAAGCTGCAAAGCGCGCGCAGGTTCTTACTGACGTTATCTACTAGACATTTCAACGATTTATCGAAATCGCGAGTAGCTGGTTCTATACTTAATAGCGAATTTAAATGATGATTTATCAACTGACGCTTGTTGTCATAACGTTCGCATAATAATTTCCAAGCATTTTTATAGTTAGCACTTGACACTTCAAAATTAGAAATAATACGCGCCGCATCACCCGTTAGATAAGAAATAAGATAGAGAAATTTATGAATGGGAACGATGCGCTCATTGTTATGCACAATAGATAAAAAAGTGTCACGAAACTCAAGCCAGCGAAAGAATGATCCGTCAAACTTTGCAATTTGTATTTGCGGTAATTTAAAACCGAAAGACTCTTGGTCTACATGGCTTTGAGCCGAGGACAAGTGACTTGAGTTGAGGCTTTCTTCTTGACGCAACTGTGAGTGATGTTTTTGTACTAAACTTTGAGCAAAGGCAATGTTAGTTATGAAAAGCTGCTCAATCTCATCTCGCTCGTCCAACTCGGAGCTCAAACCAGTAGGATTTAACACCTCTATCTGACTTTGCAAGTCGTCAAAACGACTCGAAAGTGACTCAAATTTACCAAGTCTAAGAGACAACTCAGCTAACTCATCGGGCGATAGCCTTTCCTTGGTAGCGGCATGTTGAGTAAAGTTTTTAAACTTGGTAATTTGGCCCTTAATTGAGCTACGTCTTGTACAAAGATCAACTAAACTTTGCGAGTCCTTTGCACTAGTTTCTGTAATATCGCTTATAACGAAACGCAACATGTGGCGAGGGAAGAACGGAACGTAGGCAGGGACCGGGACAACATGGCGGGACATACAGAAAAGCAGCAAAGGCTAACAAATTGTAAAACCAAACTAAAAGATTAATAAAAGTGTTATTGCCCAAATCGGCGTATTATTTACTAAACAATACATGGCGCAGCCGACGGAAGAACCAAGCAAGAAGAAATAAACCAAATATCAAAAGGAATTGCATCAATATAAAATCTTCACGTAGCGTGGTTATGACCACGCCATTGACGTCAAACGACACGATAAGAGAATCATCACCAAGCCGTGCAGAGGAATTTGATACGATGGCAGGGGTTGAGTATCGAATGCCGACAGCCCTCCTGCTGGATTCGCACCACGATTTATTGCCACAATGGGTGAGATTCAAACAACAGTTCCAGATTTTTCTTACGGCGGCGGGCTTCGACAGACTGTCAGACAGCAGAAAGGTGGCCATATTACTCAATTGTGTGGGGTCCGAGGCGCAAGATCTTTATTGCAACGTGTTGCGGAACGACGACTCAGCTAAATATGAACAAATAATTCAACTTTTCGACGAGTATTTCGCTCCAAAACAAAACGAGCTACTGAACACATATAACTTTCACCAGAGAACACAGGACGAAGGGGAGATGTTCGATTTGTTCTACACAGCAGTTAAAAAACTAGTAAAAAACTGTAACTTCAAGGACCAAGAAGATAGAATGCTTCGTGACAGAATCGTGCTAGGAGTTTATGATAAAAATCTTCAGCGGAAACTATTGGAGGCCAATGATATAACTCTACAGAAAGCGGTGAACATGTGCAGAGCTTCAGAAATGTCCCGAGATCAAAGCATCCGGATACAGCAAGCTAGCCAGTCAGCAGCGGTAGATGCAGTCCAACGGCCAACAGCGCAACTCTTTGCAGACCCACGAACAAAAGCTAAGTACTCGTTCAATAGTAGGGAGTATAATTGTAAAAAATGTGGCACATGGCACAAGCCTAGAAGTTGCCCAGCTTATGGAAAAACATGCTCTAACTGTCATAAGCCCAACCACTTTAAAAAAGGGTGTAAATTCATCAATGAAGTAAATCAGGTCAACGAAGACAACCATGCACATAATTTATGACTAGTAAAAATATGTCACAGCATTGGTAATATCAAAATTAATAACAATGAGTGGATTCTTACCGTAAGAATAGAAAATAAGATGGTGGACTTTAAATGTGATACCGGGGCTCAAGTTAATGTTTTGTCCTTAATGGATCTTAAGAAAATTGTCGATGATGATACACCTAAGTGGTCTGAGACAAAAATAATTTTAGAAGCTTTTGGAGGAACACATTTATTTCCTTTAGGGAAAATAACACTAAAAGTAATAATGAATGGAAAGATTTGTAATACTGAATTTATAATCATAAAAGAAAAGGTTCGACCGATCCTGGGCTTAAGCTCATTAAGAGATCTTAATATTCTGAAAAACGTAAATAACATTGTTCACACTAACAAAGACGTAATTATTAATAAATATTACAAACTGTTTCAGGGTGTTGGCCAGTTTGAAAAACCGCTAGAGCTACGCACTCAGCCTGGGGCTAAGCCTGTAGTGAGACCTCCTCGCAGAGTTCCTCATGGACTAATGGAGCGACTCGCTTCAAAGTTGCGCAGCTTGGAAGATCAACAGATTATTGAGAAAGTCGAACAGCCGGACAGTTTTGTAAGCAATTTAGTAATAGTAGAAAAAGCGGATAAAAGTTTAAGAATATGTTTGGATCCTAAGGAACTTAATATGGTATTGTTGAGAAATTATCACTTAATTCCAACTTTAGAAGAAATTCTCACCAAGATGTGTAATAAGTCTGTATTTTCAGTGTTAGACTTATCAGACGGGTTTTATAATATAAAATTAACAGAGGAATCAGCAAAGTTATGCACTTTTTCGAGCCCCTATGGCTGCTATTCCTTTAAAAGGCTCCCGTTTGGTTTATCCATAGCTCCAGAAATATTCCAAAAATACAGTGAAAATACATTTGGAGACATTCCAGGAGTAGTAATTTACTGTGATGACTTGTTGATTTGTGCTGATAATGAGGAGCAACATGACCAAATATTAACGCAAGTATTTGAACGGGCTCAAAAATGTAATGTAAAGTTTAATTTAAAAAAATTTCAATATAAATTAGATGAAGTTAAATACTTTGGTCACATATTTTCTAAAAAAGGCATGAGAATAGATCCAGACAGAATAAAAGCAATAGTAAGTTTAAAAAGCCCAAAAAATAAAAAAGAATTGCAAAGAATATTAGGTATGATAAATTATTTGCGAAGGTTTGTAGCAGGATTAGCAGAAATTGCCACACCATTACAAATGTTACTGAAAAAAGATGTTGAATGGCTGTGGACCCAATTACATGAAAATGCTTTTGTGAAAATAAAAAATTGTATAAGTAAAGCACCTGTATTACAAAACTTTAATAGTAATTTAACTGTGACTATTCAGTGTGATGCATCTAAAGAGGGGTTAGGGTGTTGTTTGATGCAGGATGGTATGCCAGTAAGCTATGCTTCAAGAAGTTTAACTTCAGCAGAGAAAAATTTCTCACAAATTGAAAAAGAATTGTTGAGTGTAGTATGGGCAGTTAAAAAGTTTCACTACTATATTTATGGCAGGAAATGTATTGTAGTAAATGATCATAAACCTCTGGAATCATTATTAAAAAAGGGTGTTCACGAAATACCATCCACTCGATTACAAAGATTAAAATTAAAACTATTAATGTATAACATTGAATTTAAATACCAAAAAGGGAAATTAATGTATGTCGCCGATTTACTCTCTCGTTCTTACTTGGATGAAACTGATGATGATGATTCCTATATGTATGAGGTAGTTCACTGTGTAGGTTTATCTTCGTATTTACAATGTACCGGGGAACAGAAAATCGAAATATTAAAAGAAACATTGAAAGATGAGGAATTGGTACAGTTATCAGATTATGTACAAAAAGGGTGGCCAGAAAAGGTTTGCAAAGTACCAGATTCTATTCAATATTATTTCAAGTTTAGAGAGAATATCACAGTTGATCAGAATTTCATTTTTGTAAATAATAAACTCATAGTTCCTAAGACTCTTAGATTGTCAATAATTAAAAAACTACATGAAGGTCATGTAGGAATCACGAAAATGAAACAAATGGCTAGGAACTTGTATTATTGGCCAAAGATGGATGTACACATTGAAGATTTTGTAAGAAAATGTTTTGTTTGCCAGACTTATCAAAATAATAATGCAAAAGAGCCTTTAATCTCACATGACATTCCAGAACTACCATTTTCAAAGCTAGGGGTAGATATTATGGACTTTAAGAAAAAATCTTACTTAGTAATTTATGATTATACAACAAAATGGTTAGATGTTAAAGGAATTCCAAGTAAATCTGCCAATAGTATAGTCAGTACCTTATTAGAAATATTTTCTCAATTTGGGGTTCCTTCAGAAATTGTGTCAGATCATGTACCCTTTGATTCCAGAGAATGTAATAACTTTGCAAAAGAATGGGGGTTTAAGTTTACCTTTTCAAGTCCTAGGTATCCTCAATCAAATGGAATGGCAGAGCGGGGTGTTCAAATTGCAAAGAAAATGTTAAACAAATGTTATGAAGATAAAACAGATTTTAGAATAGCTTTACTACAATATAGGGCATCACCCGTTTCTGGAACAAACTTTTCACCAGCCCAATTGTTAATGAATAGAAATTTAAGAACCAAATTACCTGTAACTTATCAATATTTGAAACCTACAATGAATGTAAATGTTCCGGCAGAATTTATAAAAGTTAAAAATAGAAATGAAAAAGCTTATAATAGAAATGTAAAATGTAAAGAATCTTTTTCAATAGGGCAAGATGTATGGTTCAAAAAAGACCCTAATAGCCAGAAATGGCTAAAAGGCCTAATAGTAAGCAACAATAATTTTAGATCCTATGATGTAATTGATCAGGAAGGAAGTAGATATACTAGAACCTCATATCATATTCGATCTCAATAATGTGTTGATCTGTCCAGGAAGGCTGAGTGTGAGGTTTTTCTAGGTTTAATGTAAGTAGTTAAGTACACTTAAATAAGTAGTTATGTTTTATGTACTTAGTTCCAGCATATTATTGGTTTTGGTACTTTATTAAATTGTATTGTAAAGCACTAATGGTAAAAAAAAATAAAAAAAAAAAAATACATAAGGCAGTTTTTTTTTATTTTTTTTTATTTTTTTTTAAAGGGATAGATGTAATATCGCTTATAACGAAACGCAACATGTGGCGAGGGAAGAACGGAACGTAGGCAGGGACCGGGACAACATGGCGGGACATACAGAAAAGCAGCAAAGGCTAACAAATTGTAAAACCAAACTAAAAGATTAATAAAAGTGTTATTGCCCAAATCGGCGTATTATTTACTAAACAATACAGTTTCACCTCCCATCGTAACAAATTAAAGATTAAACTAGAAACAATATAAATTAACTCGAGGTTACAACAAATAAAAACCGAGTGCAAAAAACTGCAATAAAAATAGTTGACTTTAGATAAGGTAATGAAAATTATCTCACGCACGCTCCTTGACTAGGCGTCACCTGTGAACCGGTATTCGACTTCCACTCTCCACGCGTGGACAGCGTCCGCTGCGCGCTGGCCGCTGGGCGCTGGCTGGGCCGAATTATTCTCGAACGAAGCCGACAGTGCATGCGATAACGCAACGTAAGCCTGGAATGTTCGGCGAGATGGGTGAATAAAAGTACACGAAATAACTTGGCACCAGTCAGGGGCAAAAATCTTGAAATTATTTACTTATAAAATCTTAGCAATCGTAATTGTAAACGAAACTAGTTAAAATCTATAGAGGAACGTAACTTGGTAGATAAAAATTAATTATTATTTTTTCACAACATAGGGTAGCTTCAAATACTTAATTATGAATTGATTGTTGAACTTTGTGATTGAATTTACTATAAATAGATTTATTATTGAGCCATAGAAACACTGTAAATAGAAAGATTGCACATATATTGACCGATTGATATATGTAGATAGGATAATTTCGGGAATTTAGATAAGAAAATTGAATGGGAAAAATTAGGAAGGTACACTCAAGGGACACTTAGCTTCATTGGCATGAATGCAGCTCGACGCTTTCGCTGGATCGATGGACTGCAAATGGCTCCAATAGCTGGACTTTCAGGTGTTCCGTTCAACAGATGAATCTTGAAATTGTAGATAGGAACGGCCGCAATGGCCCGGCTGGAAGTCCGACTTGATGGCGGGCGCCTACCGGCGCGAACTCGTTCGGTATTTTTGCGTATTTCCTTACGCAAGCTCGTATTGACACGGTCGCCAGATGTTTAGGCATCGACAGACACCCAAATGAAACTCCCGAAATGTATAAATAACTTGTATTGAAAGAATTACAGTGTTTTGGGATAAAGATTCAGGATGGACAATCGTTTAGCTTCGCGAGTCAGAATCGAATGATGAACTGTCAAATCTAACCAACTTGCTTAGATTAGCCTGCTGTGAATCTAATAACATGCGGATTTGCTCTTTAATTTTAGTCAGGCGTAAACAGGTACCAATCTCAGCATTATGCCGCTACAAGCCGAAGGTTGGTTGGCTGGTTTTCAGACAGGTCCTAGCACGAATAAATAAGCTATAGATCTGTGTAAATAATATTTGTCATTATAAACAAATAAACCACAACTGAGCAAATCTGAGGACTTTAAGAGTCTCGATTTCATTTCATATCAATTTACCCTTTAATACCTTCGGTCCTAGACCAAACAAAGTAACATCCCAATTAGAAGTCAGTGAAAAAGATATATTTTCAGAACTCTCCCGCCATTTAGACGAATAAATCCATTTATTCCACTCACTCGCCATCAAATAGCCCAAGTATTAAGCACCACAATGACTTACGGCCCGCTTCGCGCCTAGTGATGCAGTGTTGCCACATTATTGAAGTTTATGGCTGGAAGTGACCGTATTTTAAGAGTAACGGAGTTTTCTGATGGTGTTTATCTATAGCTGATATATGGAGGGTGGACAGCGGAAGCAGTAGCGTATTTTCAGAGCCTTTTTAGAAATATCTTCAAGTAAAATATAATATAGTAATGAATAGAACAGTCAGCACAATAATATTCCACTGGTGGACAAAGGCCTTAAAGCGCTTTATCGGCTTCTATCATAAGAGGATACTCTCATAGTCCCAACGCTGGGCATGCGGGTTGGGATCGTAATGCGGATGTTAAATATGCATACACAGAAAGAATGAATTCAGAAGGAAGGATGCTGCCTTTTCTTTCGCAGATTCCTTTAATTGCCTTTTACGACATCCACGGGTTGAGTTGGAAGAGTTGATTCTTTTACCGTGACCCGGGAAAATGGTGTTATGTGAGAGAGTAAATAACACGATAGAAATCGGTTCTAAGTTAGATAATACATATAAGTGGTCTTTGTATTGTATATATGTATATATTTTAATCGTTTTTACTGTATGGGCACTCATCAACCCCATTTTGCCTTCTTCCCATCCCAAGGTTGCCTGGAAGAAATACCTCTCAGCGATAAGGCCGCCTTTTGTACTGTTATTTTTTGTTTAGATATAAGATATTTTATTTAGTAACAGTCTGTAGTTAACTCAATTGTTTCAATTGTAAATACTAGTTTAATTTGTTTATATTATTTGATTGTTATTTTCTTTGTCAATAAAGATATAAGATATTTTATTTATATACCTTTAATTTGTGGCTGATCTTATTAGTACCCTGGAAGGAATGCAGTACCTACGACACAAATCTAACCACTTAGTGTAGGTGCTACAACCCTTAAGTCGAAGCCAA
Source organism: Eupithecia insigniata (assembly GCA_947859395.1). NCBI lineage: Eukaryota > Metazoa > Arthropoda > Insecta > Lepidoptera > Geometridae > Eupithecia > Eupithecia insigniata. The sequence continues at coordinate 1,287,945 of OX402019.1, forward strand.
GCAAAAATTGTCTATCGTATTAAGTTAAATATCATAAGACCTTGAAGGGCTTGATTTGAAATAAAAATTATTATTTTATTTTTATGTAAATTTCTAGTACAACAAAGTGTTCATTCCTTCATTCGATTGTTTATTGGTGGAAAACCTAGTATGAGTCCATCGTAATACTTTTATAGTCGGCCACTTTTGGGACCCCGCAGTTGGCTACCCCAATTTGAATGGCCCACTCATTAATGGGACTATAAGGGCTTCGAAACAGCAATAAATTTGTTAATTTAGTCAAACGTTCGTTTTTCTCAGGTGCCATCATACTTTGTGGCTGTTAAGTAGAATTGAAGAGGGTGTTGTTTACTATTTTATGAGCCTATCTGTGTTAAGGAGATTATTTGCTGCTGGAGTGTTGAATGGTATTGATTCTATGACTACACATTGTTGTAACAATGATAATATGGCGTGTTTTAAAAAACGATAAACCGACTTCAAATTCCCTTACTTTTACACTTATTTTAAGTTTTGCGGGATAAATACTTAATCCCTGGGGATAAAAAAATTATAGGACCCCTTCGGAATCATTTTCTATAAGTCCAATAGTGAAAGAATTTTCAAAATCGGTACATAATTGGAGGAGATATCGCCTAAAATACATAAAAAAAGACAAACGAATTGAGAACCTCCTCTTTTTGAAGTTGGTTAGAAAATAATGCATTTGGTAACATTTTGGTAACATAAGAATTTGAACTAAAAATCAACATATTTTCAAATGCTCCAATAATACCACTGTAACGAAGTTCGTTTTCTTTTTTTGAGTTCACAGAAAATGGTTTGCAAAAAAAATTAAAACCGCAAAAAATATAGTTTAGCGCGCAACGTAGAACAAATGCCTTGAATTTTTCCTTTTCCCATTAATCTTCTTATTTCATCTTTTGCCCTCAAAGGATGTCAATAATGAAAAAGATAGACAAATACTAGATGATGTAGATTGTAAATCACGCCGCTCTGACTTTCGTGAGACGTTCTGACTTTCGTGAGACGTTGGGAATACTTTTAGTGAGACGTTGCTACTGGGCGCATTTTCGTGAGACGTTGGGAATACTTTTCGTGAGACGTTGGGACTGAGCACGTCTCACGCGAGACGTTGGCAATGACTTTCCTTTTCTACTTATTCGCTTAAGAAGGCTACGTACCTCTCCCAAACGGAAACAGATTTTCCCATGCGGATTTGTTGTTGTTTCACGTAGAATGAAAGTGCGTGCGCTATATATATTGTGAGAAAGCGCGTCTAAACATCTAATACGAAGCTGTCATGTGGCTGTGTACGTGTGCTTGGTGTTGGCACTATTTTTTGATATTTTTTCGTACTTTCCGATTAATTTTGAGTAAACAATTAATTTCAAAAATATTTTCGATTATTTTTAATGTTGAATATAGGATGTTCGAAGCGCGACAGATTTTCGAATAAAGGTGTCTATCAAGCATAAAAAATCGCTTGAAGATGACTCGATTTGGTGGTCAAAATTAGTTTCAATTTTAAATATCATTATGATTTTTCAAAAACTAAACCGCTCCATACATAGCTATTTTTCATCCGATAACGTATGGAAAATTTCAATAAGATCGGGGACATAGTTTCCAAATGAAGCGGAAAGTACGTTTGTATGGGGAATAAGGCTATCCGTTCCGTTCTTAAGTAAGAATACTCCAGGCTATCTGAATTAAAATGCTGGCAAAATATTAGTTAATAATATTTTTATTGCAGTAAGGTATTAGTTAAAAATATTGCTACCAAATCATCACTAACTCATAAAGTCATAACATACCTAGCCTAGAATTTTCTATGCTTATTTATAGAGATTTGTTCCAAGGTCCAAAAACTATAAACAACTTAGAATTATAAATATTAAGTTTTTGCGTGAAATAGTAACAAATATCCATACATCCATCCATACAAACTTTGACATTTTTATTATAATATAAGTAGGATAAACAACACCAACCTATGTTTCCCGAAAAGTTATTTTCAGCTTTAGCTTTCCCGAACTAAAGTTACCTATAACCTTTCAAAGGTCAGGTCCAACAACCGCCAACCATCAATCAACATCCGGGGCACCTGGTGCCGGATGTAATTCACGTTATCCGGGTTAATGCAGTTAAAACCGGTTTACCAATGCTCCCGGTACTTCGATAAGTAGCCATTGTCAGGCCGAAACTGTTATTATGATAGTATTGGGCGGGTTTCGGATGCGACTTTTATCGCATAAAGTTTATTTTATCATTGAAGACGTCATCATTCGAATCATTAGTATTGTAACATCGTAGGGGAGCACAGCTGCCTATATTACAGACTATTCAGTCTAGTTTAAGCAGCCGAGGACAACTTTTTTGGACAATAATTTTAAAAGTGTCATACTTGTACATAATATTTCTCTTTCATGTCAGACAAATTGATATGTAATCAATTTTTAAATGATTATTTTTGTCAATAAACTATTATATTCTAGTAATACGTACGTAAAAGCTTTCGTGGTTTGATAAATTCATTATGAATGTAAGCGGGTTAATTACGAACCTAGTTTGTGTTGGAAGAACACCAACGTTTCATCACTTAACGAGGGACTTCTTCAGGGTGAGTGCGGTTCGCGTCGCGCTCGTTCAGCGTCCCTCGTTAAGGGATGAAACGTTGGTGTTCTTCCAACACAAACTAGGTTCGTAGTTAGCCCGCTTACATTCATAATGAATATTCATAATGTTTTATAAATTAAACAAACTAAGTTACGAACAAACTATTTATCTAAAAAAAATATAATCAAATATCTATCTACCTTTATTAAATATTCAATCCATCGATGTTTAGCCGTTTGCAATAATTTATCATTGTCATAATTAAAAAATCCTCATACAAAAGCGTCACCGTGCGTGTATCTAGCACATCGAGGTAGAACGGTATGGTACTGCTCTTAAAATTCCACATCATTTTATTGAAATAATTCTTAAAATTTTCTGCATATTAATAACGCAAAAGTCGCAGCAAAAAGTCGCGTTCTAAAAACTATGTAGCTGGTACAACACTAGTTATAATATCACCCTAAATCAGATGCTCGTATTAATTCCGCAACCGATTGGTAACACGATGTTAATCGTTTATAACCCGTGTAATCACTAAATTGATGATGGGAATGTGAAAATTCGGTTGCAGGGAGTCGATGGATGGAGGCGGCTCAGGACCGCTATTTGTGGCGTCGTACGGGGGAGGCCTATGTCCAGCTGTGGACGTGTATGGGCTGATGATGATGATGATGATGTGAAAATTTGCCGACGACGTGATAGCAGTGGGACGAAAGAATCGACACCTCCAACTCAACCGTGGATATCGTAGGAGCTGACTAAGAGAACCTACCAGAGGAAAAGCAGCAGCTTCTTCGTATTTTTAATACCCCAACTGCGTTCCCCAACAAGCTTGCCAAGCGTGGTCATTATTGCAAAACCCTGCCTTGTTTGGGGGAGGCATGTCCAGCTGTGGATGTATTTCATTTCATTAATATGTGCTGAGAAGGTAATATGTTAGTGTTCATTCTTTCCAGCCTGCAAACCACTTTATGATATTCCTCAAGTGAATTCCTCAGAATATTTTGGCCGGTCATTGTCTGCATAATTTAAAAATAATAAATAAATAATGCTGGATAATTCCCAAAGCTTTATCTAGACCCAAGTTAAGCAGAGCTTGTGTTATGGGTATGATATATGACTGATATACTTATTACAATACATTAAATAGACAGTTTTTTATCGTAAGTACATAGAAAACATCCAGAACACCCGGAACAAATATCTGCAGATCGTACAATTGTTAAGAGGCGGGAATCGAACTCGCAATCTCTTGCGTCGCAGGCAAACCGTCGACCGCCACGCCACAGAGGTCAACAACGTTCTGAATACTGGCAGAAAAGAAAACAAATTGCTGCGAACGTAGTCATATGATTATTCGTGAGTGACCCATACTATTTTCTCTGCTCATCATCATCATCAGCCCATACACGTCCACTGCTGGACATAGGCCTCCCCCGTACGACGCAAATAGCGGCCCTGAGCCGCCTCCATCCATCGACTCCCTGCGACCGCTACGATGTCGTCGGTCCTTCGAGTGGATGGTCTCCCATGTAGGGGGGGATTTGCCATAATCACCACGCTTGGCAGGCGGATTGGTGATCGCAGTGTTGGTGTTGAAAAATACTCAGAAGGAAGCTGCTACCCTTCCTCTGGTAGGTTCCCTTAGTCGGCTCTTACGACATCCACGGGTTGAGTTTCTCTGCTCAATGCTTCATTTTTTTTTCCTAATCAAAATGCAGTCAATGAGTAGCGTAAATCAAAAATAGTCGGAACACTGGGAGAGATACTCTCGAGGATATTTGAATCGACCAGCTGTTCGTCTCATCGTCGCGTCGCGTCATTCTGTGGAATAGGAAAATAATAGGATATGTACATAAACCAAATGACCATGACGACCGATGTGGCGCGGTGAGCGAAGGTCCGCCTGCAACGCAGGAGGTTGCGGGTTCGATTCCCGCCTCAGGACAAATATTTGTACGATCTGCAAATATATTAATATATTAATTTATCGTAACGATATCGAGGAAGTGTACCACGCACTCAAATAAATAAAAAAGAAATTAATCTTAATTTTAAATATAAAAAAAATCTTATTTTATACCCTCAAAAAAATTAAAGAAAATAATATTCTTATAAATAAAATTCTCAGGTTCAGTGTCTTCTGGTCGTTTTTCTATGTATAATAAAAAATGTCTATCTGTGTAATATATTGTATTATGTATATCAGTTATCTAGTACCCATAACACAAGCTCTGCTTAGCTTGGGGCTAGACGATGCTGTGTGAATTGTCCAACATTATTTATTTATTTATTAAATTGAAAGCCTACATCGACACTGAACAGAAATATCTCCAAGCCTCCAATAAAATAAACCCGGGAACGGAAATTACATAAATACCCAATCAGAGAAATTAATTTCTTGAAAATGTTCCGAACGGAACCCAAATTATAATCTTATCATACACAAGTTGAATTGACTCTTCCGCTTGTTGTGCCGCAGGCGAAGCACGCAACAAGGGGAGTTGGAAAATGTCCGGTTGAGGTAGCATAATGCTGCAGAAATAATGTCTTGTACTTTGAAGGAAGTAATTTTGATCTGTTAGTTGTAATTTTAATGTTGATCTCAATTGAAGTTATTTTATTATAATGTCAACCTATACTCTGAACAAACTCAAGAATATAATATAATATTAGTAAATATGGCCCCCAGACTAAGCTATAAAATAACGTTCTATCTTGTTGTTGATTTTTTGACAAAATAGGCTTACTACACAATATCAGATTATCCAGAGGATATAAAATGAGTTTTGCTCCAGCTCGAAAACTTACAACCTAACAACGTTAAGGCATCTGTTCGCTTCTTTACTTTACCTTAAAAAGATTAAGGTGAACAAAAATCTAAGTGAATACTTTATTTCCTATTTTTACATAATGTCATAAACATTTTGTGACAAGTCTAAGAATCCTTTAAGGTCTAAAAGAAATAAAGCGCTTTGATATTTGATAATTGGATAGGTAAGATTGCGCTTGCACGAAAATGAATCAGAAACATAGATTTTCGTTTTTACGATTACGGGCCTTGATGAGGATTATTTAGCTCATCTCTCCAGTTTACCCCCTAAAATCAAAACCCCAAAAACTAGAATTCAAAAAAACAAATTCCATTTTTCGCCCTTAAAGATCAGGGGTAAAAATTATGTGAACTCTAGTGTCATACACATTCACCTACATTGAGACTTCGCATGCAACTCGCCGCATCTGCGCCGCACGCATCACGCACCTGCGGCTATCGACCTGCACTGTCGCTTTTTGTGGCGCAACCGGTAATGGATGGTAGCATGCAACATGTGCTTAATAAAACCAGGTAATATTATGAATATTTATGTATGTATATTTTAAGTATTTTAAATGAAATTGTAATTCTGTGGTTTACCTCAATAAATATAAATAAATATTTAAAGGTACATAAATCATTTGGCATAGGTATGCACAATCTGGCAAAAAACTAGTAATAAGCTAAAGGTAGTGCAATAAAAACAATTATTGTTAAGTCAATATAATCAATTATTATTTACGAGCGACCCGTCCTGTACAATTTAGTGCAATGCTGATACTAAATTATACATATAAAACTTCCTCTTGAATCACACTATCTTTAAAAAAACCCATTAAATTACGTTGCGTAGTTTTAAAAATTTAAGCATAATAGGGACAAACAGACAGCGGGAAGCGACTTTGTTTTATATACTATGTAGTGATGCCTTAGTAATGGCTTTGTGTTCATGTTCAGTATTATCTTACTCACTATGTAGTTCATATTTAGTAGGCTAACGCACTGAAGATGAAAACAAGGTTGCTGAAATCTAGCCAATGATGGAGGAATAACCTGCGCAATAAATTGAACTGTAACGTAACGTAGAAACTAATTGAGGTTACCTAGTATTATAGTGAGTTAAGCGTCTTCTTGTGGAGTAAGTAAGTAGTAAGTAAATGCTACCTCACCATCGGGTGACGTTGTATCAAACACACGTATAATCGAGAGTAAAAATAAATCGCCCTCCTTGTCGTATCCGACAATAACGAACTTAGATTTATTTTTATACAGCCACGTTATGGCTTGCAAAATAAAATTTGGTTTAAAAGGTCTTTTTGCAGGCGCTCAACGAAAATACAATGGTTTTCAACCCCCGCAAATTACAGTAAAAGTCCCAATATGACTGCTATTAGTTATATAGGATGTCACGTAACAAAAAATAATCACATATTGAACCCCTCGAGGTCCGGAATCACCCCCTTTCGGCTTAGTACACAAGTTTCCTGGCACCCTGTTTATTAAGAACAGTACCGAAGACCAGCGTTGGTTGCTAGCTTGCTACTCAACCAACTCATGCTGAGCAGAGCCAATTTGTTAAATATATTACATTGGTTTAAGAGTCCGTGTTTCTCTTAGTTTACGTTTATTATGGATTTTGTGTAAGTTTTGTAACAAATAAATATATTTTATTTTAGTTTTCTTTTTTCTTAGTACTGAATGTAATTTAATACCTCAATTGTTTTAATACTAGTTCTAATTTGTTTCATTGTTTATTATATGTAAAAAGTGCCTTTTTAGTATATTTTTTTTTGTAATTATTGTGTATCTTAAGTATTATTTTTTCTTAATTTACTTACCTTTGTTAAACAGTAGCTAACACTTTATTTCATTGCGAGCATACCTCACTTTTATTTTACCTAAATTTATATTAAAAGTTTTCTTCATATGAATGTGTTTCTTGTTTGTAGGTTAGTCGTCGCGTAGTTAGTCCGTAACGCCAGCAAGTGGCTCTGACGGAAGACCAGCGTTGGTTGCTAGTTTGCTAGTCAACCAACACATGCTGAGGCAGAGCCATTTTGTTACTTGACTTACACTTCAAATACTATGTTTGATCTTAGTATTCGGTGTAAGTCTTATAACAAATAAAAATATATTCTATTCTTCTATTCTATTATTTGATTGTAATTTTGAGAACATACAAGATTTAATAGTAAATGAGTTAAATATGAGTCATGCCTCCATCCTGCATACCACCATCCATCCAGCCACATCCCAGGCCGGACGTGAACCTACTGGACTTGTTTTTATTGTGACAACACATTATCTGCAGCATCTATTCTGATGATTATGTATCTTGTTGATGGTGCTTTTAAGGACCACTGTTGAAAGTTCCTCCCCCAAACAAGGGGGGTTTGTTATACGACCGATGTGGTGCGAGGGCGGGGGTCCATCTGCGACGAAGGATGTTGCGGATTCGATACCTGCCTCGAGACAATTGTTTGTACGGCCTGCAAATATTTGTTCTGGGTGTTTTGGTTATTTTCTATTTTTAATAAGAATATCTATCTATGTATTGTATTATATTATGTATACCTATCAGTCATCTAGTACTCATAATACAAGCTCTGCTTAGCTTGGGGCTAGATAATGCTGTGTGAATTGTCAAGCATTATTTATTATTATTATTATTATTATTATTATTTATACACTACTACGGTCGCAGGGAGTCTTTGGATGAAGTCGGCTCAGGGCTGCTATTCGTGGCGTTTTTTGGGGAGGCCTATGTTCAGCAGTGGACGTATAAGTACGGGCTGATGATGATGCACTAGAAGTATGTAGTTGACAGTACTTTGGCTACTTTCCTGTTAGAAATCTGAAAGTGGGACGAATGTGGAATGAAATCACCACTGAATTTGATTTTCCGTGTTCAGACTAGTTTGGGCCGAAGCCTGTGGGACGGACTCGGAATGACTCACATCACCACGCTTGGCAGACAGATTAGTGACCGCAGTAGAGATGTTAAAAATACACAGAAGGAAGTTGGACTTCCTCTGGTAGGTTTACTTAGAACCTTACGACATGCACGGGTCGAATTTAGTTGGAGAGGTCAATTCTGACGCCGCCGTGACCGCCATGGCTTTAAAAGACCTACCGTAGGAAGGTAGATGTTGATTAGGTAAAGACAAAGTCATGGTCATCTTTATGTACTGGATGTAGGCTTTAGTCCAATTTCATAATTTTGGAATCTATCGTCAATTTCTATAAATTATTAATAAATATGGACATTTTGCCATCTAAGGCCGTGGGGCCGCGGCGTACAAATATCGACCCCTCCAACTCAACCCGTGGATGTCGTAAGAGCCGACTAAGGGAACCTACCAGAGGAAGGGTAGCAGCTTCCTTCTGAGTATTTTTAAACACCAACACTGCGATCACCAATCCGCCTGCCAAGCGTGGTGATTATGGCAAATCCCCCCCTACATGGGAGAGCATCCACTCGATAGACCGACGACATCGTAGCGGTCGCAGGGAGTCGATGGATGGAGGCGGCTCAGGACCGCTATTTGTGGCGTCGTACGGGGGAGGCCTATGTCCAGCAGTGGACGTGTATGGGCGCGTATGATGAATGTCAAATAATGTAAACAAATTAGAACTATTTACAATTGAAACAATTGAGCTAACTGCAGAATGTTAAACAATCTACAGATAGCTCAAGTGTCTATCATCATCATCATCATCAGCCCATACACGTATATAATTATTTTTTTCTGCAAATACCGGTTCAAGATGATGTGCAAAATAAATGGCCCACATTATTTTAAAAATAGCTCCTGCCCTTGGCTTCGCACGTGCTATATTTGAAGTATCACCTACTCATGGAAAAAAGTAGCAAAAAATTATAAAAAAATTGCATATTAAATCAAAGTATGGTCTGCAGTGTATTTGTATGATATGATAGATAAACAGAAAATGCTTTATTCCACAACTGTGCAAACAATTAACGGTACTGAAAAATGTGACAATTGGTGGTCACTCACGAGCTATCTCTACCAGACAACCGTGGGTGGGTAGGATCGCTGGATAGAACATGGGGATATGCCCAATTTCAGCTTGATCAGTTTACAAATCGTTCTAGAGATTTTATGAAACAAAACTTTTTTATAATTTTAGTTAGTTTGGATTTAATAGAATTACTTTTCTACCTGACAGTTCCCGGAATACCAAAACCCTATACATTAATAACCATCAGTTTTAATAAGCGAATTGTTTAATCTCGCTCGTGCATTATTTCGCGCAAAAATTGATTTTGGTTAATTAATTAAATGGGAACAGAATTTATTATTAATTATTAATTTCTATTATTTTTTTGTGTCATATTGTAGATAACTATTATTTCGAGTAGGTATAGACTCTTGGCCGTATAATACAATAAAAAAAGTTTAATAATAATAATAAATCATAAAAAAACAAATTACGACGATCATTTTTGAAGGTGCTAAAAATGAAGATACCGTCTAAAAATTGCCTTTTCAAAAGTTAACCTTCTCTTAGCCATTTATAAGGTTATTTTCCAGACAAATGTATAACTATAACGAATGCATTATTATTGAGGAACGGTTGTAGCAGCCGGCATCGCAGGTGCCCACAATAGGGAGTGTACACTACGGGACAACGCATTGACAGCAACTTTGAAAGTGGGTTATCGTTTCCTGTGATCATTTACATTACTTGTAGTGGTGTATCGCATTGTTCAGCAGTTATTTCTAGTTTTATCTATTATTTTTCTCTGCTACGTATGACATTTCAATTTGACATTTGAATGGATAGTGTACAGAAGGGTGAATTTATTATCTCCTCACGATAAAACTGAATGGATCGGGCTGAAATTTCACACAAATAATCTGGAATAGCATCTATGCTACTTTTTATCCTGAAAAAACTGGAAAACTAATATAAAAATGCGAAAGTTTACCATAATGTTACATTGAGTACTACCCTATCTATAGGATTATTTTCCAGATTTATTCATCTAGTGATAGGTTTTATCTAAAAATCGGGATATTTATTATGGGATTTCTTATATCGAAGTTTGACTAAATATTTGCACAGTTTCATGAAACAGATAAGACCCATTATGTTTTATCACGGAATATATAACTAAAGTTATTTACACACATCATGCACACATAAACAACCTTTACCAGTTCACTGCTGGACGTAGGCCTCCCCTGATGAGCATTTCGAGCGATTCTTTTCACTGCGACAAAGAATCGAAAATAACGTTATTCAAAAATATCACTAGGTATATCAGTAAAATATTAGGAACTAAAAGGCACTACAATATTTTGTCCCGAACTGTAAGGAGCCACCTGTTAGCCACTGGGTGTATTCCGACAAGAAAGTCTGCATTTCGAAAGGACTGTCTCAAGACGTACTTCTTACTAACTTATACATTACAGTTTTTACACTACACCTTCATTTCACATCTACACAAAACCAGCAATGGATGTAAAATTATGCGATAGTTTTGTATTTTTTGGTAGGAATGCCTCGTGAATAAGACAGGTATGAAATAGGGTGGATGTTTCTTTGGTCACTTGAGTTGGAATGGTAAAAAGTTTGGGACGTTAATAGGTTTGATATTTCATTTTTGTGCATTTCAACATTGTAAAGCACTGTTGCATGTGTAGTAAGAATGGTTAATAATTTCTTAGTTATTGAAGGAATTGGGTATTATTGTTCTAATCTCTTTCTTTTTCACTTCTTCCACTAATGGACAAAAAATTGAAGTGAAGAGAATATCAATAACACCTTATTTCTTATTTGATAATAATAACTATGTTTATAGTATACAATTTGACTTGTCTAAGTGCTTATTTTGTAAGCCTAAAGAAATAAAGTTATTGATTCTGATTCTAATCCTACTATTATTATAAATATCAAAGTTTGCAAGAATGGATGGATGGATGTTGTTCCTCTTTTACGCAAAAACCACTGATATGGGTATAGTTTGGGAGCTGGAATAACATAAAGGCTATCTTATATCCCGATAAACGAGGGCGAAGGCGCGGGCAGCAGCTACTACGTCAACAAACGAACAATATTAACCAAATGATCATCTGCATTACTTCTTGGGTGTTTATAGTAGAATTTACTACCAAGAGGTACCAAAATACCTACATAAGTAGATATTTTGGTACCTTGGTAACTCTGCATTCTTCGCTTAGTCATTTAATGAATTTACAATTATTTTTTATTACATTTCGCGTTACTATTCTAGAATAGTACAAAAATAGTAGAATAGTCATCATCATCATCATCATCAGCCTATACACGTCCACAGTTGGACATAGGCCTCCTAATTACTTTACTGTACGACAATAGTACAGTAAAGTAATTAGGTTACTAGTTACCTAAGTACTTTATTATCTGAGCGCTTGCCATACAGCGAGGCAATGCAGCCAGCGTCTTGGGGACGCTTCCGACTGGTATTGATATGGGCCAGTTGAGCTATCTGTAGATTGTTTGCAATAGTCTGCAGTTAGCTCAATTGTTTCAATTGTAAATACTAGTTTAATTTCTTTATATTATTTGATTGTTCATTTCTTTGTCAATAAAGTATTGTTACCTTTATTGGCATATAATTTCAATATATGCCAATAAAGTATGTACTATGATTCAAAATATTTATATATAATATATTTTGTATAATTTCAAAGGTAAAAAAATCTATTTAGTCCTTCATTTACTTTACAAAAAAATATTGAATACGTTTTTTGCTTTTAGCAATAAAACAAAAAAATACGAAGATATGGTGCGTTGGGGTAAGCCTATGTCCAGCAATGGACGTGTATGGGCTGATATATTATGATGATGATAATGATGGTGCGTTGAAGTTCCGCGTGACTTCACGCCTTGTTACACTTTTTACCACGAAGTGACGAATTTAGAGGTCAGTCAGGGGTGAATTCGAATAGCCTACTGGCGGCAAATGTGTAAATCCGCCACTGGCAACACTGCCACATAACCTAAATCCATTAAACTACGTTACAATAATAACTACATCCGATTCATTCACCTCCAGTGTAAAACCAGTTCTGCTGTTATTTGTATCCCACGGTAGTCAAGTCGGTTCATTCATTGAACAAATGAGAGAAAAATACTTTGTTTTTTTAATTTTGCACGACTTTTTTTTATCACTAGGTAAGGCAATGAGTTTTTACAAATTATAGAATATTATTGCACTACATAGTATAAAACAAAGTCGCTTCCCGCTGTCTGTCTGTCCCTATGTATGCCCAGATCTTTAACCCTTTGACCGCCACGCCAAAAACGCATATCCGTTTTCTCTACGCCAAAGCACAAAGTGAACAAAAAATATTCTAAACGTCGTCGTTGGCGCTCACGGGTCTTCTGGTGATTTGTCATGTATAGCGGTCAAAGGGTTAAAACTACGCAACGGATTTTGATGATGTTTTTAAGTAGATAAGATACTAATAAACTAGAGTGATTGAAGAGGAAGGTTTATAAATATGTATAATTTAGTATCAGCATTGCACCCGTGCGAAGCCGGGGGCGGGTCAGAATCAGAATCAGAATCATTTATTCATATAGATATCAGGTACAATGTTCTTATTATAAATAGTAGGTTTCACTGTATCTTACCCTAGGGGCGTATGAATAGGTATATATCTAAATTTAATTGCGTTTTACTAAAAAAAAATGAGCTTTGATGTACTTATATAACAATAAATTGTTTCAATAAAAATGTCCCTAATCTATCTAACATCCACAATTTCACATGTATAAAGACAAGTTATAATTGAATAGAATAGAATAGAATAGAAATACTCTTTATTGCACACCAAGATAGAATAACAAGACAGGAAAACACAAACACAGAAATAGTTGTACAATGGGCGGCCTTATCGCTAATAGCGATTTCTTCCAGGCAACCTTTGGATGGACACGTAATTATTGTATAGGTATAGACGGTGGCGTATTAAAGACTAATGTATACTATACAGAATTGTAGAATTGAGATTTTGTATTTATAACAATGTCAAAAATTATTTCAATATCCTGTCAAACCCTTAATAATCCTTATCACAATAGTCCATAAATTCTTTAGTATTATAAAAGCAGTTGTCTAGAAGCCATTTTGTCAGTATTTACTTAAATATAAGAAATGGAAGATCTTTAAATGAGTTGGGTAATTTATTATACACTAGAATGGAATTCATGTAAGATTTTTTTTTGTAAATTTCAAGCTCAAATTTTGGTAGATAAAGCTTATACGGATTTCTCTTTTCATATTTTGTTGTAATTATGTCAGATCGTTTATTAAAATAGTCAGTATTCGTTCTAACAAACATACATAGCTCCCGTATGTACATGCTAGGCAATGGGAGAATGTGAAGTACTTTAAATAGCGGCTTTCTCTAGTAGTCGATAAGTACCAGTTCTAGTTCAGTTTAACGAATTTATTTACACACAAGAACCATGTTCAATTAAATGAGTACATACAATATGCCTACTTACTATCTTAATCAATAAAAAAATTAAATAAAAATAGCCTTTATTCTCTAACTACTACTTAATTAGTATTATCTTTAAATATTCCTACTTATTATCTATATACATATATACTACTTTTTGACACTGGTTGTAGGTAAATCAGTAGTGTATTTACTCAATAATATTTATATGTAATTATAGAATTTTATATAAGCAATATAGATTGTATAGTATTTTATGTATTGTACTATAATATGTAGTAGTAAGTACCTAGGTTAAAACTAAATCTTTTGTCCTGTACTCATGCAAATAAACCCACCTTTATAACTTTATTTCTCTCTCCCAATAAGGTTTGCTGGAAGAGAACTCTTTTAAGGGTTAAGCTCGCCTTTGTCATGTATTTTCTTTTAAAATGTTTTCTTGTAATATATTTTTATTGTGCAATAAAGAATTAAGAATTAAGTCAGGTTGTCCTTTGACATAGCCCTCCTATCTTAATTAATACTAAATACCACTGGTTTACTAAATTGAAGTAGTAGGTTTTGTCTGTTTGTGTTGGTGTCGTCGGCTTATAAAGTAACGTGTCCCTTAAGTCTTATTTTGCTAATATTATTAAAATATATATAAAAAAAAAAAAAATTCCATGGATGGATCCCTGAGGAATCCCGTACGCTATTTTCTGACGACTACTTTCACTATTTCTTACCTTTACAACTTGGTGTCTGTTTCAGTTTAAAACTAGCTTCTGTTATAACCTGCGTTCTTATAGAATGGGATTGATAATGAACCTGACTTTAACGATGCCGATGCTATATAACAGCTGATCCAATTTAATTTATTTTATATGTTTATCTTGTAAATTCCTAAGTCATTTAATTTTATTTCTGTTTTTTCCCATCCCACTTTTGGGACGAACGGGATATCTCAATTCAGTTAGATACTGAACGTTATGTGATCCGTTATGTGAAAGAATGCGCCCGCGCGGGGGGCACAAATTTTGCATTAAATTCAAAGTCATCATCTATAGAATTAAATGTCTATAGTTAAAATCTAGAAAGATGTAAAAAAATCCTTTCTAATCAATGTAATGTAACAAGTCCGGTACCTATCACTAATGTTTAATTGCTGCCTCACTGTCTCCCATTTTATAGCCGCCTACCACCGGTTCAAACCAGTTGTAGTAATTATGGATCTCCCACGCTGGTGAATGGATTTTATTCATAGGCTCAAATATTGCGGTCTGGCGTCTTGAGTTGTAAGCTTATACAGGCTGTTGTTGGTTTGTAATGGATTTATTGGTAGGTACTTAGTTGTGAGATGTGCTTTGACGGGTTTTGAGTTTATAATTTGTGTTAGTAAATGAGAAAGCAACCTTATTTATTCGGCATGTTGGCATCACCTTTGTGATGCTGGTCACACTGATCTGTCTGTCCGCCATGTGTTACTTTGTGAAATAATACGCGATTACATTGTTCGAGTTTTTCATATTATTTTTTATTTCCCAATTTATATTATCAACAATTTGGCGTGTTTTAAAACGATAAACCGACTTCAAATTCCCTTACTTTAACACTTATTTTAAGTTTTTCGGGATAACTACTAATCCCCTGGGGATAAAATTTTTATGGGACCCCTCCGGAATCATTTTCTATATAATAGTGAAAGAATTTTCAAAATGGGTCCATAATTGGCGGAGATATCGTGTAAAATACATACAAAAAAAAACAACAACATACAGATGAATTAGAACCTCTTTCTATTGAAGTCGATTAAAATATGCAATAATGGAAAACAGATCTTGTGTTATAATGTTTTCTAAGGTATCCACTTATTTTTTTTTTTAAACAAAACTTATTATGTATTTATTTCGAGGAGTAGTACAGATATTTGATAAATAACAAATTAAATTACAAATTAACGACTGATTTGAATTTTAAAACCTTCGAAACAACTAGCTTTTTATAACGTGTTTGACTGTCTGTCGTTAGAAAATAAGCAACCCAACAAGGTAAAGGTTTGTTATTCGTTTCTTTATTTCCAAGTAACTAGAACCAGGAAATAAAGTGATCACATTGATTTTTTGTAATTTGAAATTTCTGCCGTACCTATCCAAGAATCTCCTGTAAGGTCAAAAGGAAATAAAGCACTTTGATATTTGATAAAATAATATAAACAATCTACTTTATTCTATGCCATCCTAGTGGTCAGCGAGCCCTCTGTATATCGCTATCTGTAACCCTAGCCGTCACACACTGCGGCGTACTGTGGGACGGTCTCACGGACCTGCTGATAAGTAAGGGATTTCGAGGGTTAAGACTGCTCTGTGTTCTTTGTATTTAGTAATGGGCGATCGCGAGCAGTCATTGATAATATACGAAAAATAATATGGCGTGTTTTAAAAAACGATAAACCAACTTCAAATTCCCTTGTACACTTATTTTAAGTTTTGCGGGTTAAATAAGAGAATTTTCAAAATTGGTCCATAATTGGCGGAGATATCGCGTAACATACATACAAAAAAAAACACAGACGAATTATTGATAACCTCCTTATTTTGAAGTTGGTAAAAAAAACAATAGCTCTATGTTCTTCGAGATGGAATAGAAATAACCCTAATATCCTACTTAATATTATAAATTTGAAAGTAACTCTGTCTATCTGTCTGTTACCTTTTCACGCCTAAACGGCTGAACGGATCTTCATCAAATTTGGCAGGGAGGTAGATGGTATCCCGGGACGGACATAGGGTACATGAAAAGCGCGTGCGAAGCCGCGGGCAGCAGCTAGTCTTTTATATTTATAAAGAGTAAACTGGGTGACTCATCAAGAGATCTCTGAAACTACAAGAGCAATTAAGCTGAAAATTTGCATGGAGGTTCCTTTTAGGACGTAAGCACCCGCTAAGAAAAGATTTTTAGAAATTCGTATTCTAAGGTAGTTAAAATGGTGTTAAAGGCCATTTTTATTATAAGTTCAGAACCGTAAATGTTGGCCCGTCAAAATTACGCAACAAATTTATTAATTATTAAGCGTAGGAAGATGACTCAAAATAATCAGACACGTATTTCAGGGTTTTTTGAAATTCGGACCTAAAAGTGGTCAAAGTAAGGCCACTCACGGACTTGTCAAGAAATCTCAGGAACTAGAAAAGCTACGAGGCTGAAATTTTGTTTTTATTTTACTTGGAAAGTAACATTATGTTACTTGGTGTAATGTAAAGTTCACGCGAATGAAATCGCGGGCGGGTCAGCTAGTGTTTCCATATAACAATTGATGCGTTATTCCCATCTGATCATAAGATCAGTTTGTGGTTGCATCTGATCACACTAAAAGTTCCAACTAGAGATGAGTCCGGTATTCAATAACTAACTCAGTACCTATTAGCATGGTCCTAAAATATCTAACGCTATAGTAAAATCCGCATACCGCATAGGGAATAACTGTGCAAAGCGAGCATCGCGCCTAACCGACCGTGAGCCATAACTACCCAACGCTTCAATACCTATACTTACCTAACTATCATCTACGCATAGGTACTAGCGAACCGTTCACCCGTAAAGTTATGTAGCTGCAACAAGTATTTGGTATTTCTAACCAAATCGGCTAGAAATATATTGGGTAGAAATCAGGACAGGTATTAAGTATTGTAACGTTATTGGGTACCAGTTGGTACTAGCGGTATTGAAACAAAATACCCAACTAATAACCGGTAGCCAAATTTCCAATAACTCCCATCCTTAGTTCCAACGGATCAATGTTAACTTGGAATAACGCACCTAAGTATCGTAATCTACGTATGTATGTATACTCTTATTTTTATCCAGACCCCTATTTTTTATAGCCGCTGGCTGAAACTAGTCCAATAACACAATATTACAAAAAAAAATGCAAGTCATACAAACATTTTTCTCTAGACTGTAATCGAACCCACCTTCTGCCTGCCTGGTCCTTCAACTGTTGTGCCACAAACGTGGTCGTCGTCAAAGTTCGCTACTAACCTTTCGTTACAATGTATAGAATCCCTTTGCATAAAAATTGCATGATTATATAAATTACCCTACAGTGACCTTTACAGCCACATTTATACAAAACAGGCTGTAAAAAGTTGTTTACCAACTATTTTTTATTGTTTAAGGCATAGTGATGTGATCTTAATTTTTTCTTGACGTTATTTTTCCATAAAGTTTAATTGAAATAAAACAAAACTATTACAGAGGTATCGAGAAATAGTTTATACTAGGTATTATCCATTGGCGTCGAGAACTTTTCGTAATTCTTTTCCATAACGATAATAGGTATAAGAAAAAAATAAAGAGTGGCGCTAGTGTCACATCACTATCATATCTTACAACGGTTTTTTTACCCGTAAAGTTTATAAACATAATTAATTGTTAAAAAAAATTATTATTATTACATTTATATTTTTCGTCAACATAACCTAGGCTTAGGTCATCATATCAGCCCATACACGTCCAATGCTGGACAATAGCCTACCCCATACGACGCCACAAATAGCGGTCCTGAGCCGCCTCCATCCATCGACTCCCTGCGACCGCTACGATGTCGTCGGTCCATCGAGTGGATGGTCTCCCATCATCATCATCATCAGCCTATACACGTCCACTGCTGGACATAGGCCTCCCCCGTACGACGCCAGAAATAGCGGTCCTGAGCCGCCTCCATCCATCGACTCCCTGCTACCGCTACGATGTCGTCGGTCCATCGAGTGGATGGTCTCCCATGTAGGGGGGGATTTGCTATAATCAACCACGCTTGGCAGGCGGATTGGTGATCGCACTATTGGTGTTGAAAAATACTCAGAAGGAAGCTGCTGCCCTTCCTCTGGTAGGTTCCCCTAGTCGGCTCTTACGACATACACGGGTTGAGTTGGAGGGGTCGATATTCGTACGCCGCGGCCCCACGACTAGGCTTAGGTCACTTAATGCAAGTTCCCAAGAGATTATACACAGTATCTATTTAGATGAATGTAAATGAGCTACACTGTTATTGACCGCCGCCGTTTACTTAGATATGCGGAAAAGGAGTAATTGATGCTCCTGGTGCTACTATTACTGTGAGTGGACTGATATAGCTTTATTTTGTAGGATGTAGGCATGGATGTTGGTACCTAGGCTGCCGGTTCAACGTAGATAATGCTGGATTGCTACACAATACTGTATTTATTAGCAAAAAGTCTAGTCAGTCTAAAAAAACTTTTTTGTACGGGAGCCCTTTAAATTTTACACCAAGATGGAGAAAAACAAAACAGGACAACACAAACACAGAAACAGTTGCGCAACGGGCGGCCTTATCGCTAATAACGATTTCTTCCAGGCAACATTTTGATGGATACGTAACTATTGTATAGGTATAGACGATGGCGTATTAAAGACTAATGTATGCTATACAGATAATACATAAAGAAATACTGATATATTCCTGTAAATAAATACTAAGTACAATATACATATTTATATAAATTTATATTAAGTATTTGAAATCAAAGTATGATAAATTTAATTTATATTACATACTAGCTGCTGCCCGCGCCTTCGCCCGCGTTTTATTGGGATAAAAAGTAGCCTATATGTTATTCCAAGTCCCAAACTATACCCATACCAAATTTCAGCCTAATTGGTTCAGTAGTTTTTGCGTGAAAGAGTAACAAATATCCATACATCCATCCATACAAACTTTGACATTTTATAATATTAGTAGGATTTGTTGTTATAGTGTTAAGAGAAACTCAATTTAAGTTGTGACCTTTTACGGTTCCTGAGTTACGACCCGCTGACAGACGGACAGACAGGCGGACACACAGATAGATAGAATCAAAATCAGAATCAATAACTTTATTTCTTTAGGCTTACAAAATAAGCACTTAGACAAGTCAAATTGTATACTATAAACATAGTTATTATTATCAAATAAGAAATAAGGTGTTATTGATATTCTCTTCACTTCAATTTTTTGTCCACTAGTGGAAGAAGTGAAAAAGAAACCACTAGCACATTATAATATCACTTAAGTGTCGAATACATGTTTTATAAATCTAAATTTAATACGACTTAGTTACATGTCAAAAATTTCCATAAAGCTAAACAGAACATTGAATTTCTTACATACTACTGTCAGTGCGGAATAGCGGATAAGCAATAGGGTCCTGGTTTTACCCTTCGGGTACGGAACCCCAAAAGTTACTTATAAGAGTTTTGGTGTTGTGTGTATTGTCCAGTATTATTTACCTATTTGAAACTAAGCAAATCTTGTTTTATGGGTTCTAACTTCTAGATAAATGATATACCTACTTAATACATTGCATAGTGAAAATAACCAGGGATATTTGCAGATGATATTTTTTTTTACCCGCAGCGAGATTCGAATCCTAAATATCTATGTATGTCTCAGGACATCGTTCCATTGCGCCACATAGCTTGTCGAGTAGTATTTATGTACGAAAACCGCTACGACGATAACAAAAAATCGCCTAGAAAAACCAAGTAATAGGTACTCAAATGCGAAATTATTCAGTAAAAAGGTGTAAAAGCAAGATATTCTATTCCTACAGATGTAAATTCTAATAAATATACAAATGAAACTAATGAAGCCTTTGATACTAAATAATAGGACATGGGAAGTGATTCTAGTTCTTTTTATTTTTTGTATCTTTCTACGTTCTTATCATACCTATAGTATAGAGGTTTTATACCTCGAACTGCATTCTTCACCTCCTTGGTTAATGTCCAAAATGAGATACTTACCATACCTCTTAAAAAAAAACTAAAATTATTTATCCTCTTTCATCTCTTGTCTTCTCAGCAAACCTTTTTTGACTGAGTTTCCCCGTGAAGTCCAATAAGTGACATTTACAATTTTATCTATAATCTAGTAATTGTATTCTCTTAACTTTATTGACAAAGAAAATAACATTCAAATAATATAAACAAATTAAATTCGTATTTACAATTGAAACAATTGAGCTAACTGCAGACTGTTGCAAACAATCTACAGATAGCTCAACTGGCATTGTATTCTCTATGACCTAGTGTAGATGGTATTCTGCGTATGATAAAATAGTGATAGTTGGTATTCTTCGTTTATGGTATTGTCCGTCGAAAAGGATGCTAGCACAAGACCCGCAAAACCGCACCAAAAACTTCAAAAATCCTTCCCTAATTCAATTCAAGTTTAAAGTAAAGCAAAATATTCACTAAAGAAGCATGCCCACTTACACGGCGCCGTGAACCGTGACCATGACTCATTGACACGGGTCGGTGCCTGTATGACTACCGTGGGATCTGCTTTATATGGGCAGAGACCATGGGTGAAGATATTGTGGACTGCGTGGAATAAGCAGGTTACGAAAGAGGAAATTAAAGACTCCTCGAAGTCCATTACGGTACCTACCTAAGCAAATATCAAATAAAATATAAAATACATAAAATTTAATATTGTAAGTATTTTATGTGTATAGATTATCTGTATCGTCAACAAAATGGCTCTGACGGAAGACCAGCGTTAGTTACAAGCTTGCTAGCAACGAGCCCATGCTGAGGCAGACGCCATTTTGTGTCTTTCGGACTCAGATTTATAATAATTTTTATGTTATTTAAATTTTGGTAAGTGTGTACCTAGGTCGATTTGAACAAATAAGTTATTTTATTCTTATCTGTACTAATGCCTCAAAACGGATTAAAGGTCGGGGTATCTGAATGCCAAAAATGTGGGTGCTGTGTTGACATGAAATCACAGAAATCGAAATAATAAGGTACAGATTTCTGTGGTGGGAATAAACCAGGAGAAGAATCTCGTTCAGTTTTTTCATAGGTCTCTTAAAAATACTATACTTCGCTTCGAAACATCGGGGGCCAAGTATACGGTGGCCCTGCCAAGTCAAGTAGACGGCCTCTACTGGGAACGCCATTTTCGAAGCAACTCGAGGCACTGTTCAGCTATCTGATGTAACATTGTAAGTACACAAGTACACCCAGACCTTTTTGAGTTGAGGAGGTCGAAAGAATCTGATACGTGATGTACGAAGTACAATGTAGAGTTCGTTATCATCAGGGAAGAATCCTAGGACTTCCCTGATGATAACGAACTCTACTTGTATCTTTAATCTTTAATATAATACCTATCTAGTTCACCGGCATTCCTACATTAGCTTAGGAATGTCTTCCTACGATTAATACGTGATGTATGTTCTTCCGTATTAACCTTTCATTTTAAGATAAGTTTAATAAATAAACAGTTGCGATCAAACAGCGTTAGAGTTATCATTTCTCTTGCTCGGTAGCTCTAACAGGTACCATAGACGAAATATTTCACCCATGTAGGTACTAAGAACCTATCTTACTTCATTCTTTCCTCGTGATTTTTCGATACATTTTCTGCCGTCAGTAATACCTAAAAAATGTGTAGGTTAACCCTTAGAACTCGGTGATTAACTATTTATTTCTATTAAGAATTATCTAGGTACCTACATTTTGCCCTTGAACTAATTTTCTCAAGGGGGAATATTAAGATTCCAGTTTTCCCCCCCCCTAAGGGGGATTTATCAAGCGGCAAAACTGAAATGACCCCCTTTTAATTTGTGTGTTTGGTGCATATACCTACTCATAATCGACAATAAACATACTTTTTATTTTATTTATTTATTTATAAGCGCGGAGTCCACATTTCATATGATTTCTTAGAACTCAAAGTCTGGTGATTAGAAGGTTTTGCTGTAATTAGATTGACAGGAACATTGCGATAAATCTGGAGAAAGAACTGCAGAGGAAATCTTTTTTGGGGGAGCGTGGAGTTGAAGATCAATTTCAGGAAAAACGACTAGTCAAGAAACACGAGAAATAAAAGTGAGCCACGTGAGTCCCGATTCCCTATAGTCCGGAGTCATTATTGTTGCATCTTGTTTATTAAGGTATTGCGGTCAAGGAAAAGGATCTACTTAGAAGGCACTAGAGAAAATGGAAATTTTAGCTATGATAGACCACTCTGCCAAAACAGTGACTAATAAGTGCCTTTTCTTTCGCAAAGAAATCGCAGAAAGACAGTGAGATCATCGTAAATATATCGTGTGCAAACATACTGGCTCACACAACCAAACCCTCCAGTTTAGTCATTCATCACTATTGACTACCATCAACATTTGGTATGTTAAAAAGTATAAGGTACAAAAAGTATTAAAAAAAGTATAAAAATATTTATTTGCAGCATACAGTTTTACTTAAACTATAATATTACATCTGAACAAAAAATAAACAAAGCTTAGCTTAAAATGCAGGTACATTTTGTAGTTTGCTGAGTACATTTTACAGGTGATTTTCGTCGACTTTCTCACTAGGCTGAGCCTGTATCGAGGAAGCCAGACTGTTTGTCGAAGACTATTGACATGATTTTTATCTCGATCAGCAAGTCTATGCCCACCAATCATTGTCGGATAGTTATCATTTTGTGACTTGAAAATAATCGTGTGAAGAACTAATTATTATCGTTGGTATAAGCAACGTTTGCTTTATTACGTTGTAATTTGATGACACTATTTGTCGTTTCCTTTGTTTTATGTGGAACCACGATTTTAACCGACTTCAAAAAAGGAGCTGGAGGAAGCTCTATGTTCGGTTTTGTGTATGTTTTTTATACGTTACCGATTTCTCCTTCAATTGTAGACCGATTTTAGTGATTTTTTGATATTGCATAGAGATTGAATTATATCCCAAGATGGTCATATAATTTCATATGCTCCAGTGATGATTTGTCCCGCAAAACTTAAAAAAAGCAGTGTTGGTGAATATATTTTGAAAAACTTTTAAATAAATGCTTTTATTTCATCTAGGACCAAAGTGCTTGGGAAGTCAAATCCAACGAACCCAAACTCGACGTGGTGAAGTTGTCATTCAATCATGCAATTCCT
This sequence comes from Eupithecia insigniata, assembly GCA_947859395.1. NCBI lineage: Eukaryota > Metazoa > Arthropoda > Insecta > Lepidoptera > Geometridae > Eupithecia > Eupithecia insigniata. Next base: position 1,311,797 of record OX402019.1, read on the forward strand.
AGATCAAAAGAAGCCTTGATGTCCTTTCCAAGAAAACAATCTATTTTCCTGTTGAATTTCATTATGATCTGTCCAGCCGTTCAGTCGTGAAATGGCAACAGATAAACAGAATTACTTTTGCATTTGTAACATTAGGAAAGCGTACGTACACATCACACTTATGCTTAATGTTAGATTGATGTTCGCCTTGGAACAAATGTTTGACCGATCTGCAAATATTTGTACCGGGTGCTTTTGGTTTTGTACAAACTCATACTAGCTTCTCAGAAGAACCGAAATGACGAAAATTTTAAGAGCGACTCCCACACTGAATGACAAAAATAGGCATGACGACAGATTTTGAGAACGGTATAGTACCGTGATATTTTTAGACATCTACTGAATGCAAAATAAATCAAATTTCTGCAACAAAATTGTTTTTCGAAGGAAAAATACAGATTTTAAAAATGCATTTTCAATTTCGCTCAAAAACGCTACAATACTCGTGGTGGCTATCTATGACGTCACAGATGGACGAACATCTGCTCATACAGAATGATCATAATATTTTCAAGAGAAGCTTTACCAGCTATTATGTACCTCTCCATTACATATTGTGACGGGATGACGTCACAATTATGTATTATCTGATTGGTGTTCAATGTGTCATGGCGGATTGCTGTATTTTGTAATTTTATTTTATCAAAATAATAATTAATCTCGATCAAAACTTAAAATATAATACGTGTTTTGTAATCTATGGCTCAGGTATACATATTTCGGTAAATACATAATTTTTGTGATTTTTAGTTACTGTCGTCATCCCTATTAAGCTGGCATAACCCGTTCACTGTCCAGCCTCAAAGACACGCTCGTCAACTGGACATGTGCCTCGTCGGCGACTATTAAAGTGTTTACCCGTTAGCCGTTTAAAATGCAAGCAGATGCTGAAGTTAAGAAATACCTGGACACCTTTCCTATCCATAATAATAAATAGTATTAGTCCAGAAATAGTCTATCAGCGGACTATGGATAGTAAAAACAGGCTACTATGGGTTGCAGGTGTATAGAGCAGGTGGTGGCAAGGTGTTTGGTATTATTGTTGTAAAAGGGAAAGTCTGTATTGTTTCATCAATTCATAGTCCAGAAGTTCATAGTCCAGGAGGGCAATTCTGGCAAGATACATATGTAATCGATAAAATATGGCAAGAACAGTCAAAATATAGTGATAAACAAGCGTATTCTTAAAATCTGCAATTCGATATTTATCGAGTATAATATGAGTTGCTAGATAAGTGGCACGACAATGCCAGTTTTTGCGGTACACGATATCTATCACAAATGATATTTTTATCCCGCGATAATGATGATGATTCCCGCCTCGGAACAAATGTTTGTACGATCTGCAAATATTGATATCGGGTGTTCTGGGTATTTTCTATGTATAATATAAAAATATCAATCTATGTGTGTATTGTATTATGTATATCAGTCATCTAGTACCCATAACACAAACTCTGCTTAGCTTGGGGCTAGATGCTGCTAGATGTGTGGATTTACCAATATTATTTATTTACCTACCAGAGGAAGGGCAGCTGCTTCCTTCTGAGTATTTTTTAAACACCAACACTGCGATCACCAATCCGCCTGCCAAGCGTGGTGATTATGGCAAATCCCCCCCTACATGGGAGAGCATCCACTCGATAGACCGACGACATCGTAGCGGTCGCAGGGAGTTGATGGATGGAGGCGGCTCAGGACCGCTATTTGTGGCTACGTACGGGGGAGGCCTATGTCCAGCAGTGGACGTGTATGGGCTGATGATGATGATGATGATTTATTTATATATTTTCAAATGTCTTCATCATCTGATCACCATGATTGTGCCACAAAAGCATTCTGTCTCCGAACGACATTTTACCGTTCTGTACCGCATTATAAGTCCCACCATTAAAAAATAACCTACTTGCGCTCGCGCCTTTTTCAAATCCGGTGTGTGAGAGAGATAGATCTTCCGTCTCTTTCACATGAACGAACTGGGTTTGTTCGACTGAGCTGGTTTTGACAGGGTGTAATTATGTTGGTTGAAGGAATATCTTTGGTTAACAAGGTGTAATAGCACTATAGTCAAAAAAAAACTGAGCTGGTGAGTATCTTGCCCAGCGCATCAGCATTGCCATTCAGCGGGGCAATGCAGCCAGCATCTTAGGGACGCGGGTACCACTAGAATATGTATAAGCTTGCCTTTGAAAATTGGGACGAATGCGGAATGAAATCATCACTGAATGACTTTGGGCCAAAGCCAGTGGCATGCGAAATGACTCATTTTAAAGTTTTTTGCAGAATAAGATCCAAATCTTCAATCAAAGTTTTGTTTTGTTTAATATGTTGTCGATATCATTGTAAAAACTTAACTCGTCTTATATCCGAATGTGCTTAGCGAGACAACATGTTACTACACTGTGGCAACACTGTAGCCAGTAAGTAAGTAGCTACTTGTATAGGGTGACCCAAGACGATGGCGATTTTATTTAGAACAGAATATAATATAAAAATCATTTATTGCCTTATAAACACTAATTAAATTACAGACTTACTATATGGGTAAAAAATTAAATAAAAAATAAGGCAAAAGGAGTAAATTCAGCTTTTGCTACATGCATTTTATTAGTATGCTTATAGCGCGGTTATTCAATTTTCTCCTCTCGGGTAGCTGGATAGATAAGGTTTTATTCAAAAAAACTTATAACAGTTTGGTAAAAAGGTAAAAGAATTGTTGGCCTTATCGCTTACAGTGATTTCTTTCTGGCAACCAAAGCTTAAAATAGAAGATCAAAGGAAGGCAGTGCAGGTTATAAATATAAAAATAAAAGTGATACTAATGCAAACTTTGACAAACTAAAATAATCCTAATACATATATACCAAATAGAAAGATACACTAATACAACCACATACCAATACCAACGATTAGCTGGTAGCTGGTCACCGAGAGATTTAAATAAAAGCGAGGTTTTATGGAAATGCAGGTACACTTCCATAAAATAAAACCGTCTCCCTTCCACTCCAGGATAAGCAGACGGACAACGGCATATCCTTATCTAGTGGGTATAGCATATATTCGTACCTAAACGGTTTTTCTCCACCTTCATCATTCGTACCGCTAAGGAATGTAGCTCGCTGCCTACTGTTTTTCCAGCCAATTACAGTCTGGGTCTCTTAAGATAAGAGTGAATAGGTGACTTGTCTTCTAGACCTTCGTGATACATCGTCGGCCACATCGTCAATTTTCATCAGGTGCGATTGTGGTCAAAGAAAGGTCTATCAATAATAAAAAAAAAAAAATTATTATAAAACTACACAACAAGAATACATCTCCTATCAAAGGATTCTAGGGACCATCCTAAATAATTTTCTCCTCCTGTTACGCCATATAACGTTGCAGGTCTCCAGACTCTGGAACGCCCTTCCTGTATCCATTCGGCAAGCTAAATCCCTTCCTATTTTCAAAAGTATGGTTTATCAACATTATCTGTCCACTCCTGATAAATCTTCGTATTTTTATTGTTATTTTGTAAATTACTCGTATTATTTTTGTGTTACGCTTATTATAAAATTATGGCAGTTTATGTTTTTATTTAAATACTTATGTCAAAATTATTTTGTTTATAAGTCATTAATTACGCCACCGTCAGCTTTAATGCGTAAGAATCCTATCCATCCAAAGGTTACCTGGAAAAGATCGCTGATAGCGATAACGCCGCTGATTGTACCACACTAGATATAGTTAGTATTAAATTCTTGTGTAAGTATTACATGTAGGTATTGATAGTGCAATAAAGAAATATTATATTCTACAACAGTATCCGCTTCCTATAAAGCTCCTACTAATAAACGTAACGTCATTATAAAACTCGAAAAGCTTCGAGCCACGCGCTTTGGGCCACCCTATACTTTAAAGGCAGTACTTTTATTACCAACGCTGTAAAGGATGTGGAAGCTGTAATTTACTTGATGATCTTACACGTTAACTCGAAAACAATGTTTTTGTTGGTTTTGTAAACACACAGGAAACGGTGGATATTATCTTACTTGATCACGTGATCAATTGGCACTGTTGGTTTTCTGTGATTTGACGAATCAGTCCATTCATCGTACCTTTTTAACAACATAAATATATAAAAAGAAGCTGAACAATTCACACAGCATTATCTAGCCCCAAGCTAAGCAGAGCTTGTGTTATGGGTACTAGATAACTGATATACATAATACAATACGTAAGAAATTCTGTAATTCCTTATTGTACACAGTAATATATTGTATCAACTTATCTAAAACGATTATGTACATATGCGAGCCTATCCCTGAAAAAGAGTTTTCTTCCAGCAAACCTTAGAGTTATAGGAGAGGCGTTCAAAAAGGTAGAGGAAGGGTACAAAAATAAAAATAAAATTAATTAAAAACTATTATTAATTTATTTCAATTAATTAATTAATATAGAAATAATTGCAGATCGTAGAAAATTTTCCCAAATGCGAGGAATCGAAACCGCAACCTCCCGTGTCGCAGGCGGACCTTCGCCCGCCGCGCCACATGAGGTGGAGGTTAAAGAATCTTTATTTCTCATAATAACTATAAAAGTTAATTTACAATACACATAGGTCGTCTAACTTATATTAGATCAATCTGAAGTAGGTAGTATTCAATCGTTCCAAAAATTTTACTTTACCAAACTATACCCATACCAAATTTCAGCGCAATCTGTTCAGTAGTTTTTGCGTGAAAGAGGAACAAACATACTCACAAACTTAGACATTTATAATATTAGTAGGATTACTAGAAGTATAGTTGGAGACCTGGAATAACATAGGCTATTTTTTATCGCGATAAAACGCGGGCAAAGCCTCGGGCAGCAGCTAGTTCTAAATAATTGTAATTGAGATATTGTAATTTTGATAGTGTAATTAAAAATTAATATTTGCATACCTATGTTAAGTAGAATCCGGTAAAATATAGTTGAACGTATTATAATTTGAAGAACTTCATTGTAAAATAATAATATAATATATTATTTGTAACATAATAATAATATATTATTATGTTACAATGAAATATATTATGTATATTCTGGCAAATATTACAGAACCGATTAAGCTGAAATTTGGTATGGTTATAGTTTGGGACCTGGAATAACTTAAAGGCTATAAACGCGGGCGAAGGCGCGGGCTGCAAATAGTTTGTTAAAAACTCAGCTTTTAATCAGTATGGTAAACTGATGTTAGGGCCTGAATCTTCAAATCTCTTTGTAAATCCTCTTCTGAAATTCTTTTAGTTATTTGTCTTAATTGATATTTTATTTCTAACCGCATGAGAAGATTTTAAAACTTTTGTACTTAATTACATTGCATGACTTACTTACCTGTATGCTAAGGTAGGTAACTAAAAAAATTGTTTGTCTGTCGAAATTTTATTAAATATACTGTTTCTCCAACTCAACCCGTGGATGTCGTAAAAGCCGACTAAGGGAACCTACCAGAGGAAGGGCAGCAGCTTCCTTCTGAGTATTTTTAAACACCAACACTGCGATCACCAATCCGCCTGCCAAGCGTGGTGATTATGGCAAATCCCCCCCTACATGGGAGACCATCCACTCGATGGACCGACGACATCGTAGCGGTCGCAGGGAGTCGATGGATGGAGGCGGCTCAGGACCGCTATTTGTGACGTCGTATGGGGGAGGCCTATGTCAAGCAGTGGACGTGTATGGGCTGATGATGATGATGATGATGACTGTTTCTCATATAAGTGAAATGTGCATATTTCATTTGAGAAATTAATATTCTTTAAACCTAAATAATAGGTACCTACGATTTGCAATCACCCTCTCAGTTCATAGGTCTCTACTCAACGTATAAAGTTACGCTCGTCTTCATAATAAACTGCTAAGGGTTAGCACAGACGAGCAACTATTGACATGTATCTAAATCGCATTAGATTTAGATAGGCAAAATAAACATGTATTAGACACAAAAGTGATATTATAAATGTGCTAGTACATTAAAAAACATCTTATCAGAAAGGCCTTTTACTCCATAGATGATTACATCAATGATGTTAATGCTTGGCCAGATGTCGCTCCGTTCCGCACTGTCAATAATAAGTAAGAAATTCAATGTTCTGTTTAGCTTTATAGAAATATTGACATGTATCTAAATCGCATTAAATTTAGATTTAGATAGGCAAAATAACAATGTATTAGACACTTATGTGATATCATAAATGTGCTAGTGGTTTTTTTTTTCACTTCTTCCACTAGTGGACAAAAAATTGAAGTGAAGAGAATATCAATAACACCTTATTTCTTATTTTATAATAATAACTATATTTATAGTATAAAATTTGACTTGTCTAAGTGCTTATTTTGTAAGCCTAAAGAAATAAAGTTATTGATTCTGATTCTGATTGACCTTTGACAATGTTACCAATAAAGTTTTTAAAACTTACACGATCTGAACACATTATTATTAATTATTCACGGGTATTTATCGCGTTTATTTACCTATTTGTAACCGACATCAAAAAGAGGAGGTTCTCAAATCGTCAGTATGTTTTTTGTATGTATGTTACGCGATATCTCCGTCAATTATGGACCGATTTTGAAAATTGTATAGAAAATGATTCCTAGGGGATTAGTATTTATCCCGAAAAACAGTTAAAATAAGTGCAAAAGTAAGGGAATTTGAAGTCGGTTTATCGTTTTTTAAAACACGCCATATTATTTAAGTTCTTGACAAATGGTTATGCGTTTCATCTGCTCGTCTGCATGACCTTTTAAGCAAAATGTCACTATGGCAAAATGTAAATAGCAGAAGGACGCACATTCACTATCGTTAGCAGATGGTGAAACAAGAGTGTGTTTTGCGCTTGACTAGAGACGAAAATGACAAATTTTACGTTTCTTCAGCACGTGTGTTGAGGAATCTACACACTATGTCAGCGGGCGGCGGCGGCGTCCGCTTGTCCAAAGTTCCTAATTTCTTGCAGCCGAAAATGTTAAACACCTGACTCAGGCTTATTCGTGGTGTCGTTTGGGGCAGGCTTATGTTCAGCTGTGGTCGTATACGGGTTGATGATGACACATCTCTTTCAAATTGGTGTGTTGACTCTTGTCGTCTGACTCTATTGATGTGAATTATGTTTCTATTCCAAAGCTTTGTACTTACCTAAAATAATACGACTTTATGAAATTCTATATTAGGTTCTGAGATTAATGCGGAAAACAAAACACATACAAAACGTAAGCGAGGGAATTAAAACCAAGGGACCCTTCCCTTGGTTTTAATTCCCTAGTATGCATCCCTATGCCTACATATATACGCAATTAATTATATAAGCAATTAGGCTATGGCTGAAGTATTGTATTGTATTTAAGCTGAAATGAACGCATTGAATTAAATAGAAACGTAAACTTTTTATCGATAAAGTCGTATTTCTTTTAGGGCGTAGGTAGCTTAAATATCAGAAATCAAGAACCAAGTAAGCTTTTATACACATAACTTGATATTCGAGAAAATTAAGCTTGAAGCTATTTATCGTTTTCCGTTTCTACAGGCGCACCGTCGATATTTCTCAGGCCATGCTCTGCGGTCCATCCGTGGTAAATACCAACGTCCGACGATTCCCTCTCACTGCACGATTCTGCAGGTACCTGTTACGTCTTGGATAACAGATCTGATAGATCAAGAAATAGTCAAAATAAATACTTTTTAGTAGATTGCTTACTAACTTCCTGTGTTGTTTTAAATTTTATTATTATTATCTTTTTTTATTGACAATAGACCTTCGTGTGAGCACAATCTCACCTGATGGAAAGTGACGATGTGGCCGACGATGTATCACAAGGTCTAGAAGACACCTGTTCACTCTTGTCTTGAAGAGACCCAGATTGTAATTCTCCGGAAAAACAGAAGCAGGCAGCAAGTTCCAATCCTTAGCGGTCCGAATGATGAAGGTGGAGGAAAACCGCTTAGTACGAGTGGATGGTATATCCACCAGTTAAGGATGGTATTATGCCGTCCGTCTGCTGCAATACCGCGCTATGGCCGCTATGGCATAAAAGGAGGCCTATGTCCAGTTTACCGCAGAGCCTCAAGACGAAAGTGTTTAACCAATGTGTGCTTCCAGTGATGACTTACAGATCCGAGACGTGGTCGTTCACTATAGGCCTTGTGCATAGGCTCAAAGTCACCCAGCGAGCTATGGAGAGAGTTATGCTTGGAGTTTCTCTACGCGATAGGGTCCGGAATACGGAAATTCGTAGAACCAAAGTTACCGACATTAGCTCTCAGAATTAGCAGGCTGAAGTGGCGATGGGCAGGCCATATAGCTCGTAGAACCGATAACCGTTGGGGAGTAAAGGTTCTCGAGTGGCGACCGCGATGCAATGCGAAACGGAGTGTGGGAAGACCTCCCACTCGATGGACCGACGACATCGTAGCGGTCGCAGGGAGTCGTTGGATGGAGGCGGCTCAAGACCGCTATTCGTGGTGTCGTTTGGGGAGGCCTATGTTCAGCAGTGGACGTGTACGGGCTGATGATGATGATGATGTCCAGTTTTGGACTTAGGCTGATTGATTGATGAGCCCAGCCACAAGCTCCACCTTGCTTACGCAAACTGGTTTGAGCCCGGCCACACGCTCCATGTTGCTTGCGCAAACTGTGTTTGTGCATGCATTTTTGTACAAATGTTTGAGCGTGTAACTATATAATTATATATGTATACCAATATTCATTCAGTATCGCCAAGATTTCATCACAATAACAATGAACAAAAATATTTCACACTATTCAAAAATATTCATACCAAAATCTCTTTTCATTTATTTATCTCATGTCCCAAAATAGAACACCATTAAAGAATGAACTCCCACGCAGCACATAAGCTATTCATCCGAGGTTCTATACAAATAGGTTCATTAAATTACCAATTAAGTTAGGTCTTCGTTAGTGTTGTAATTCTAACCGTGTAAAGGTCATGTTAATTCAGTTTGCTAAGTTATTTAGGTACATATATTATAAGCACCTGCTTAGAATAAATGAGGGTTTTTGGACCTTTAGGTACTTCTTTTATGGGGTACACAGTTTCAATATAATCACATCACCGTTTCAGCCTTAAGACGTTCACAGTGCGTCCACAAATGGAGTTGCTGAAGACTCGGACAAAATTTATTAGGACACAGTGTCCCAACTGACACTTTGGATTTTTATATTTTTTACTGTCGGTTCGGACTCCATGAAATTATTGACGCTGTTGAATACAGTCAGGTAAAAAATGTTAAGCTAAATAATGTGATAAAGCTAGTCAAATTGCTTCGCGAGCGTCTGGTACAATAATTAAAAAAAAAACAATAAGTCTCATTCATAGCATATATTTGGCATAAATCAACGTCTTGACTTAAATATCAATTTACGATCGTTTAAAAATATCTCAAAGATGTTTTTTAATTATTCTAAGAAAGTATATCAGTATGTAATAATAAGCCGTGGGGTCGCGGCGTACGAATATCGACCCCTCCAACTCAACCCGCGGATGTCGTAAGAGCCGACTAAGGGAACCTACCAGAGGAAGAGCAGCAGCTTCCTTCCGAGTATTTTTAAACACCAACACTGCGATCACCAATCCGCCTGCCAAGCGTGGTGATTATGGCAAATCTCCCTCTACATGGGAGACCATCCACTCGATGGACCGACGACATCGTAGCAGTCGCAGGGAGTCGATGGATGGAGGCTGCTCAGGACCGCTATTTGTGGCGTCGTATGGGGGAGTCCTATGTCCAGCAGTGGACGTGTATGGGCTGATGATGATGATGATGATGATGATGATGATATCAGTATGTATAAAAATCACAGATAATCAGTAGTTCAAACCTTGGAAATACATAGGGCTCCCCCAAAGATCGAAAATCACTTGCGATTAAAATAGAAAAATCATAAAACACGGAACTATTGCACAGCTTTTATATAACATAGCCGGAAAACGAAACCTACTGATTCGTCGTGGTGAAAAAAAAAATTAGTGACTCACAACGGAAAACGCGATATATTGTAAAATGAAAAGAAAATATAGATATGTATGTATAGTCTAAAATGCGCCACCACCGTCTAAACATGTACAATAGTTACCTAAGTGTCCATCCAAAGGTTGCCTGGAAGAAATCGCTCTGAGCGATAAGGCCGCCCATTTTGCAACTGTTTCTGTGTATTTCCGTTCTGTTTTTCTCTATCTTGTTGTGCAATGAAGAGCAGGTATTTGTATTGTCTAAATTCCATCAATTTGAGAAGACATTTACCCAAATACACACAGCACATAAGACTGACATGTAACACTTAAATCTAACGGCGGCGGTTCCAAATTTGAAATCGTTATTTCTTAAAACATCCATTTTCCATCGGATGTTAAAAACAAACAATAACTCAGGAAAAATATCCCATTCCTTTTAAAAATCATTAAATAACATCAACACCACAGAATTTCATGATATAGGATTAATCGATGCCCGAAAAAAGTAGCTCTCCTTTTTATAACAACCCGTTTTCGTTTTTTTGTAACCCTTTTTTAATCCTGTCCAAACGGACCAACTCTAAACACGTTACATAGAGCTCAAAATACCATTGTTGTTATACGAGTCCAAGTCTATGTTAATAAGGTTGAATATCGTGTGGATATTTCAAAGTGATCAAAAAAGGTTTGTTACAAGTGGTCTGTTTTTGTTTTCTTTTTTTCAATGTTTGATGCACAGGTGTCTGTTTTGGGTCCTTCCATTGGTCGGTTTTTTGTTAGTTCTAATTTGTAGATAAAATATCGATAGTTTTACTGCTTACTGTCCCACGGGTAATTTTTTAAAGCAACTGAAAGGCTTTAAAAATTTTAAGTATTGATATTCAGGTTTATGTCTGTTTTATTTGTACGAATTTGATTTACTTTCTTGACAAAATGAATAGATTTTATCTGAATGACCTCTTATATACATATGCAAGCCATTTGGCTAATGCACCAAATAGCCTACAAAATAGCCTCCTATATTTATTACTATTGTCCAACATTATTATTATTATTCTGTTTCTCATTTCCATGATCACGGGCCATATAGTGACCCGGTCCTTTGGGAGGCATGCGTGGAGCCGAAGCCAACAGCACAGAGGCCCTTTATGAGAATTAATGTAAAGGCGAGAGCTACACATAGCGGGTATCATCCTTGGTTGCACAATATGATACACCCGAAGATGATATCCGCCAGGTGTAGAGACTATTGCAAAGGAAAATGAAAATAACAAAAAAGCCATGTTATTGTGGTGAATGGATGGACTGGGTAATTGGGCTATGGGGGAAACTATGGACGCCTGCCATAAACATACTTTCAATACTGTTACAAGCGGCAGACGGTGGCTTGCCGAATGCAGGACGGGTTCCTCAAAATATTGGCTTAAATGCCGGTAAAGGAACAACATCGGTGCAAACGACTAAGGGGTGTCGAGAGGTGCGGCCCCGATTTCACCATCTCGAAGACACGTGAGCGGGCTTCCTCGTTATTACGCCATTAGACACTTCCACCCCCGAGTCTACATCCTAAGATGCATCTCTCGCGACTCCACTCAGACCGGCCAATGAAGGCAAGCAAGAGGTGGGGATCTGTTTCTCTTGGGGTACCACTCCGCAAGCGGAGACGAGAACCAGGAACTTCCCCGGGAGCACTCGGTATACCCGTGGTGTCGCTACTCACCAACAGCTCGCCACAAGCTGCCCTGCAGGTTATTATTATTATTATTATGTTATTTTCCTATAATAATTTTGAGGCTAGTTAATGCTGCGAGGATTATCCAGCAATTTAGTATACCTAGGTATATTTATAACGACAGAGCTTCTGAAAGGGGGTGGATCACCAGTACTTAAAGTCCTTCAGAGGCTATTCAACTCCGTCATTCTCGAGGGACAAACGCCAGAGGCGTGGAACAGAAGTGTGGTGGTACTGTTCCATAAGAAGGGTGACAAAGCCCTTCTAAAGAACTATAGGCCCAGGTCACTGCTGAGCCACGTCTATAAGCTGTTTTCGAGAGTAATCACCAACCGTCTCGCTCGAAGGTTTGACGACTTCCAGCCGCCCGAACAAGCCGGGTTCCGAAAAGGCTTTAGTACCGTAGACCACATACATACGCTCCGGCAGATTAAACAGAAAACAGAAGAGTATAACCGGCCGTTATGTCTAGCGTTTGTGGACTACGAGAAAGCCTTTGTTTCAGTCGAAACCTGGGCAGTCCTGCAGTCTCTCCAGCGGTGCCAAATCGACTACCGGTATATCCAAGTGTTGAAGTGTTTGTACAGCAAGGCCACTATGTCAATTCGTCTCCAGGACCAAAGCACAAATCCGATCCCACTGCAAAAAGGGGTGAGACAGGGAGACGTCATTTTCCCGAAACTGTTCACTTCTGCATTGGAGGATATTTTTAAGCTTGTGGACTGGGACGGATATGGCGTCAATATCAACGGCAATTACATCACTCACATTCGGTTTGCCGACGATATAGTCATTATGGCAGAATCACTGGAAGATCTTAGCAGGATGCTCAGAGACCTCAACACCGTTTCCCGCCAAGTGGGTCTTAAAATGAACATGGGTAAGACAAATATCATGTCTAATGCCCTTACCGGTCTATGTGGGGAACGATGTTATCGAAGTTGTTGATCATTATGTCTACCTAGGCCAAATGGTCCAACTAGGTAAATCCAACTTCGATAAAGAGGTCAGCCGACGAATCCAACTCGGATGGGCAGCGTTCGGGAAACTTCGCAATATCTTCACGTCACAGATACCGCAGAGCCTCAAGACGAAAGTCTTTAACCAATGTGTGCTACCAGTGATGACTTACGGATCCGAGACGTGGTCGCTCACTATAGGCCTTGTGCATAGGCTCAAAGTCACCGAGCGAGCTATGGAGAGAGCTATGCTCGGAGTTTCTCTACGCGATAGGGTCCGGAATACGAAAATTTGTAGAAGAACCAAAGTTACCGACATAGCTCTCAGAACCAGCAGGCTGAAATGGCGATGGGCAGGCCATATAGCTCGTAGAACCGATAACCGCTGGAGAGTAAAGGTTCTCGAGTGGCGACCGCGATGCAATGCGAAACGGAGTGTGGGAAGACCTCCCACTCGATGGACCGACGACATCGTAGCGATCGCAGGGAGTCGTTGGATGGAGGCGGCTCAGGACCGCTATTCGTGGCGTCGTTTGGGGGAGGCCTATGTTCAGCAGTGGACGTGTACGGGCTGATGATGATGAGGTATATTTATTTATAAAGTTCCGTTAAAAACTTCACTAAAAAAACATAAAAGAAATGAAACATGTTAGATGAGACTAGATGGTTACGATGATTAGCCAGACTGTTGCAAACTATCTACAGGTAGCTCAACTTATTAATATCAATAGCGGTCGCAAGCATCCCCAATACGCGCCCTGGCTGCGTTGCCCCATATATTTTATACTTTTTTTATTTGGCTATAATAATTAAAATATATTATTACTTAATAGGTTGCCTGACTCTCATTCCAAAATGACGCAAAAAAACATAAAAAAAACCTTAGAAAACATACATACAAAAATCAGTTTCTGATGAAATGATTTGAGATTGGTACTACACAAGACCGTCCATCTTGATAATAACATTCTACTGAAGGATACATAACTAACAAACTAAAACAACTTTCTTTCATTCGTTCGTATCCTTGTCTTTCAACGGAATAATTATCTTCAACGGGATAAGTAGGGGAGATAAAGATAAAAAAAAATGGTGACAAAGAGTAAAAAACAAAACGCAATTTACTCACAGTTTGAAGCCTTGTCTTATTGGAAATGCAATTTAAAAAAAAAACGACCACGCTTTTTACACTAGATTTTTTTCTTTTGAATTTTCATAAAATAAATAATGAAACAGGTGCCATTTCACATATTTTTTTTGGGAGATTTTTGACACTGAGTTTAATACAGCGCCATCTATCTTAGTCTATGGCAACCACTTTTTTTTTAAAGTTCGCTTTGAAAACCCTTCTTTAGAAGTTTAATGGCGTACATCATATATGAACGCACCCACACAACAGTGCGAGCGTAGACTGAGTATAGGACGAAGTAACATTACCTAATCTTGGGCCTAGGGTAAGCAAAAATGCTCCGTCTACGAGTGCGAGGTATTGTGTTTGACAGTTGGTCTGTCCAACAAAAATGACTTGAGACACAGGTGGTAGACGGACCGACGTTGTGGACAGACGAGACAAAATCACTTGAGACACAACAGTAGTTGATTTTTCTACACCGGTCTCTGACATTCTCGATTCTTAGCTTTATTCGTGAGGTAATGATAATTACTATTTTATCTACTATCTTGGGTGTTTTCTCAAGTGTTCCGAAAGACACTAGACACTGAAGAGAACTGTGTTTGGTGTACAACTACCGATACTCCAAAGTGGTGACCCCGTAAACCAAATCCAAAGGCGTGGAATTATAGCAGCAGCGCTACATTGCCGCTGTCTAGCACCGGCACTCACAATCAGTCAGACGAGGAGTTACACGTAACGCTTCAACAGTCTTCTTCGCTGCCGACTATTTCTGCACATCTACGTATAACCGTCACACTAAAGAAGGACGGCTCGCAAGCATCACCTGTAGCCTTACCATGGATTATAAATTTATAACATACATATAACGTAACGCGTTATCAGCGTTATGTGTTATGTTATATGTTCATGCTAAGCCAGCTGGGCAGCGTAAGTAACGCACTACCAAAAGCACCCTGCATCTCTGCAACCTGAAGAAACCACACACGTATCTCAAGCACCGGCAACTGGAGCTCCGCGGTCTTCGTCGTCAGTTTATCACAGGTTTCCATTCAACAAATCTACGGTCAGTGCGTTCCATTTTACTGTTGTTTCTAAAAACCCTACCAAAATTGTGTAGTAATTTATCCCCTACTACGCTACTAATAGATATACCAGACACTGGATGTCCTGTGCAAAGTGATCATTTATAGGTAGCCATTAATTTCTTAATAAACCAAACATTTCATGGTTACTGGCTGGACCTTTTTCAAAAGAAGGAGGTTATCAATTCGTCTATGCGTATTTTTTTTGTACTTACCTATGTTATATTGTATATAACATACCTGTGTTACGCGATATCCGCCAATTATAGAACGATTTTGAAAATTCTTTCACTATTGTATAGCAAACAATCCCGAAGGGGTCCCATAAAATTTTTATCCCCAGGGGATTAGTATTTATCCCGCAAAACTTAAAATAAGTGTAAAAGTAAGGGAATTTGAAGTCGGTTTATCGTTTTTTAAAAAACGCCATCAGACGCCATAGGTACATACCTATTATCCATAATAATATTTAAATGTATGATATACCTAACAGGTAACAAGCTATTACCTATCTACCTAAAGTATTTAGGTTGTAGGTAGGTAGGTACCATACCTACATAAAATGTTAACTCCACGAGCCAAGTTCCCCGGTCAAGGTACCGACCTACCTAAGTAAGTAAGCTTTCAAAATCTATCCATAGCCACACATTGTCAGGTTAACTCAAACTATGCCATTCGTCCCACTGATAGGACGAAGCTGGTGGGATAAACGGGACATCACGTAAATTACCGGTAGCTTGGTGGAGCTTCGTATTGCCTACATATGTAGGTAGGTACTGCCTGACTCTACTTATGTAACCTTTCTAAAATCTTTATCCAACTCAATCAAAACCCAACTGCAGCGTAAATAGGAGGAACAGAACGCAGCGTAAAACAAGAGAGGAACAAAACGCATCTACGCAAGTACGCAGGCTCTATTCCCAGGCACTTTTACTGATCAACCCCCCCGCCCTGCTCTTCCCTTCCCCGCTCCCCTCCTTCTCGCCTCTCAGACGGGCCCGGGACGCGAACGCGCGCGGATGTGTCCTTTATCGCGGTGCGAAAACGGATTTCAGTGCAGTGTTTTTGACTCGAGATCTCTGTGTTTGTGATTGGATGTGTTATCGGTATGTTTTGAAGTGTTCTGATTTTGATATTTGGATTTGGAAAGGTCTGTTTTGAATTTGGAAGGTTTTATTATGACGCTTTTGGATTTTAAGTGACAAAAGAGGTTGGTAATGTTGGTATACTTATTTATGTACTGTAAGGTCTGTTATGTACGAGGTAGTAACCAGTAGAAAGGTTAATATTGGATAGGAATCCACATCTACCCCTTAAGATGCCTCTCTGATATGATAACAGAAAGTGTAGGAAGCTTCCTAGATAAAAAGATCGTTAGATGCCGCCGCCTGTTTGGATCGCGATAGGGTTGCAAAATCTATCGGGAAATCTTCATTTGCAATGATCCTTATATATTGATAACCTCGTAAAAAATAAATTTCATACCTGGAGGCAGAAACAGAGGTACATATTTCATAGGTCCAATCTTGATAAGAAAATTTCCTCAATATGAATCTCTAAGTGGAGGAAAGATGTCGACGAAACTTCATAATTGGATTCTTAGAAGATTCCACGGAATTAATTTAGTTTTCTATACCAAAAGATATTCAAGATTTCATGGCTAGATAATCTTAGGTACTTATTATAGATCGGTACCTAAATGCTCCACGGCAATGACGTTTTTGTTATTAATAGGTACAGGGAAGGATTGAGGGGGTGGCTTTTGTCCCATAAGTGGGCGATGTGAGCTCTGAAAAGGTTAAGGGTCAGAGAGCAGGGCACCTACTGAACTTAGGTAGGTATGTAAGTTACCTAGATATTAGAAATATTATCGAACTAGGTATTTGATTTCCGTGTGCAAGTGGAAACCGAAAAATTCAAAACCGTGTCTTTTGTCATTCCCTAGTGTTCAAAATATATATAGGTAATAGAATATAATATTCTTTAATAATGTAATTATTACATTTAAGCAATAATCATTTATTTCGTTAATTACAAGAACAATACGTCACATTCGTATCCATAAAATTAGGTATAACTTAGATTCCTTGAATAGACATAAATTAGAATTATACAATATAAAATAGATTTTAAAATTATAATCGTACAATCGGTACAATAGTTAGATAATGATATCTATAGACATTTAGTCACTTTTATGGTTTTATAATCATAAATGTAATATTTCTATTATTAGAGAATATACCTTAATTAAAGTAAATCGGCGAATATTTCAGAGAACACCACCCATAAATAAAAGCCATATCTATACAACACCTATACATATAGGTATAGTGTTCCTAACGATACTTTCAAATTTAGGTATAACTTTTTAGGAGCCTCTCACCTACATTCATTATAGTAGCTATGCCTTAGTAGATATGGTACCTAACATGTGGCCTAGGTATCACGCACAAAGTCTTTTGCCCGTTTTACTCCCAGGCAAATCCTTGTGAAATTTTGAACCGGAAGTTGAGAAATTTCCGCAATTCCCGCTGAAATTCGTCACCTGAAATTCTAAATTTTATTTGTAGCAAAATATTTCCGTGAATTTGATATTCTTGCGATGACTAAGTAACTATGATGAGTAAATCTAAGAAATCTTAGCAATATCTTGACGGTGAGTTTCTGTCCTCTCTTTTTAATGGCTAAATTTAACAAAAAAGCATGTCGATTTAGTTCTGATTCGTGAGTGTTACAATCATAGGTACAATTTTAACCGCACATTGGTTTATTTTATTTTTCGTAATCAATACGCAGTCATTGAGCGGCAAAAATGGTATGACTGATTCACTCACGAATCAAAATCTGATTCGACCTGTTCATGAGAAACTATTCATAAATAAATAATAATGGATAATTCACACAGTTTCATTTAAGCCGCAAGCTAAATGAGTAAGAGCTTGTGTTATGATGGGTAAACAATAAATACATAGATCGATATTTTTCATTATAAATAAACCCAAAACACCCGGAACAAATATTTGTTAGTAATGTTTGTCATCTTTTGACGATTTATGGCTGAACGGCTATTAGTAAAATGTGGCTCTATGCTACCTTAAGTCCGTCCATTGGTGAACGAACATGACTTCCCCAAAATAAGAGATAAAACCACCAGAAAGAGCTACATTCGAAAATATAGTATTACTGCACGTTTATGATACGTTAGTATTACTGCACGTTTAGTATTACTGCACGTTAAGATTTGATACCTTGTTACTTATAATCTTACATTACAAATGTAGTCTACTTGATACCAAATATTAATCTTAACAAGTGGGTGTTATAACTTATAAGCAAAAAACTAATTAAAATCACACACACCGATAATTCGACGCCATTTTGGTTCAATGAATTTAGTAATAAATGTGATCCAGTTTTACTGTGATTACAATATAATAGACATTAACAAGTAACCCGAGATGACAAACATTCGGACAGATATTTTATGTAGATAGTGGTGACGCCCACATATCGATTCTGGTGCTTGAATAGTAATTATTTATCTGGTTGGCGACTCTTTGGCGTATTTGTCTATTAACTTTAAAACTATTATATATTAACTATTAAAACCCACAAATGGAGGTTGTGGGTTCGGTTTCCACTGCAGCGGAACAAAATGTGGCATTTATCTACCAAAATATTGGAAATAATAAAAAAATACAAATCTTTATAACTCAGCTTTAAGTTTTTCTGAGGGTCTTTTCTTTACCTACTATGTTATGTAAATTATGTTGCACGAAAACCCCATTTTTATGTATGACTTTTCCCAAGAGTCCGAAGATAGTTCACGAAAGAGTCTAAAACACACACCGTTTTGTCTTGATCTAAAGACCTTTTCATCACTCGCAGATGGCTTTGAAGAAAGCTAGCCACCCTAGCATGAATACTTAAAAAAATAGATTACTTATCTAATGGAATTTCTTTGATCAAAATCGTATCGTATTAAATTGAACGAAGTTATTGGCAATTGATATTAAAAGACCGTTCTAGAGATAAAGCCCAGATACATACCACACGATTTTAGTGTATGTATGTATATCCTAGCAAAATTTAAGCTATAATATTTGTAAACAAACCGGGGACTTTTATGGATATAGAGAACCTAAAATCACTTATTCTTATTCTTAGTGGGGGAACTGAGATCTGCAGTGACATCTCGCATAGGAGCGTATTGTGCATTATCCCCCTGCCTAGACAGGCCCTAACCAGCCCAACTCCTTGAAGTACCGGAGCAGGACTTTTGGTGTTTGACAGCTTCGTTTCAGCTTCTCTGTCGGTGTGGATGCGGTTCGGATCTCAATGAGACTTTTCAGTCCAGTCTTGTGTCTGGCCTCCTCCGTGGCCGTACAGTGTACAACAACGTGTTCCACTGCTTCTTCTTCTTGGAAGCAGCCACGACACAGACTGCTGTCTGTGGCTCTAGTCTTAAAGAGAAGATGGTTCAGTTCGCAGTGACCTGTGATGATACCGACCATCATTCTCAAGTCACTTATTTGTAGTTAATTTTTGATAAACTGCACGATTTTCCGATATGAGATTTTCCTTTAAATGTACTCGTAGTAAGGCTGACAATTCAAGACAATTTTAAACTCTCAACGCGCTAAAGATATCTTTAGATTTTTGTGTTATGGCTTTATTAACGAAAATTACAATGAAATAATAAAACAAATTAGAACAAGTATTCACAATTGAAACAATTGAACTAACTGCAGACTGTTACAAACAATCTACAGGTAGCTCAACTGGTCCATATCAATACTAGTCGGAAGCGTGTCTAAGACGCTGGCTGCATTGCCCCGCTGCGTATGTTTGTTGTGCCTTGCTTAAAAATATTGTACCTATTTAAAAAATGGCTGGAGTAGGTATAGAACTTCTCCTAAGACAACATAGTTTACAGTTGCTTCCTGTGACATTGCCTAGGTATCCATGTGATAACTAGTATTACTAGTGGCCGTGGTGGACAACAAAAATAAAAGGGCTGTGATAACCTGCTTTGAAGGTGAGGTGGGAGGATTGAGGACGGGGCTAGTTGATGATAGGTTTTGAGAAATTGTTTAGAAAAGTGGGTAATAAATTTTACCAAACAATGTTACAAATTCGTTATTAAGTATCTTAAGAATTGGTTTTTTCATTAAGATTGTTTTGTAATCTTATACTAGGTAGTTGCAAAGTCTACAAAAATTTTGTTACGTGAATTCACAAGTTTGGCTATACATAGCTTTGTCTCTACTACCAAATTAATTTCTAGAAAATAATTTTACACAAACAAATATAACTTGAAACGGAATGAATTTAATAAATGCTTTTAAATTTAGAATTTATACTATTGCATCTAGTTTAACACAAAATTCAAGAACTCAATTTGCGCAAATTACCCCCCTCAATTCCGGCCTGAGTCCGCCCCTGTCCCACCAAGCCGGTTCGAAAGCCTTATAAGCGGCGAGCATCCGGTGCCGGTCCGGGCTATAGATTGTAATTTTTTTACATCCTCTTTAATACGATCCATGGGAATATTCTTAATTGATTTTTGATAAGTTATTTATAGATGTTTGTAAATCTATTAAATTATTTGTCTTGAGAGCTGATAAGATAAGGTTGTCTGGTAGAGATCGCTCGTGAGCGATAAGACCGTCAATTGTCTCATTTTTTATCAAATTATTGTAAATTGTTTTGTAAAGTGTGCAATAAAGTATTTTATCTGAACTGAACTCGAATTGAAGCAAATGAATTCTGACGTTTCGACCGCCTCGGCGCGCGGACAAGAGTGTGAGAATTTTCACGTTTAGAAAACTCACTTAACTTTGACAGTGTGACCATAAAGATGAGCTTACTTTGGGCCTTGAATCTCTGAAAATTGACCACCATTATTTGGTCACTTTGTTCCCATCAATTTCCCACTACATCATTCGATGTTAATTCTGTACACTTTAGGTATTCCAATTTCATCATTTACCTATATCATCATTCGAAGCAATATCCATACATTTTATACACATTTTTGACCATTCTTCCCATAGGCCATTGTTTGTTTGTTTTTCTTAAATATTAATCGTAAATTCCTAGCTTAGTGTTTCGTATTTTAGTATGTCTTGTGTCATGGACAAATAAACTTTTTTATTTAGTTAAATTCTGTACCTTTCATTCCCACTAAGGCTACGTACGCACCTACGCACAGACAGGCGGCTTGCTTAGCGCTTAGAGTCTAGCAAGTTACCAAGCGAATAGCTTAGTAAAACGTGGTAAAACTAACGTTCGAAAGTGTTCGGGACCGGCCGCACTAGCCGCGCTTAGTGCCATAGACACGAGCGGAAAAGTGCCAACGGCAGAGGTAACTGTAGCCGTCGAAACGCACCGACGGCAGTCGTCGACGCGCCAACAACAGCCTCCGACGCGTGGACGGCTGCTGACGATAGTCGACGGCTGCCGCCAACCCGTGTCGACGGCTGGCGTCAATTGTCGAAGGCGGCTGTTGGCGCGTCGACGGCAGCAAGCCGCCTCTCTGTGCGTACGTAGCCTTAACCATTCCTCCCATTTGTACTAATGTAACCTAATCCTCTATTAGTCAAATACTAATTTCACCATCAATCCATGTGTGATTCGCCTAAAACACATGTCACTGACGTCAATAAAGCTCTGATAAGGCAACGGTGTCACAAAGTAGGTATTGTGTGTCACTGACCTCATTGGTCACCAAATTTCAAACCCACGCGGCTGTTAGTGGTTAAAAACGGAGAGAGAAGAAACATTTAAACTGCATGAAATCATCGTCAACATCATTGTCGCAATAGATTTTGCAGTTCATTTATGTTTTTTAATCAGTCTATTTCGTTCCACTGCTGGGCAAAGGTCTCTTATACAGTTCCATATATCACAATCTTTTGTCCTCTAACTCCGGGTTAAAAGCCATAAGATCGTCCCGCCATCTTTTACGTGGCCTACCCTGTCGTCGCCTCCCGCCTTCTGGCTGCCATGGCGTTTTAAATAACATGGGTCCAACATGTAGATAAGTAATAAAAAAAGAAGTGTTTTCTGCTTACTATAGGCACAGATTAGGTAATGTTACTTCGTAAGTATGGGTCTAAGTTTGTGCCAATTACCGCGTTGCTGACTGCAGCAACGCGGTAATTGGCACAAACTTAGACCCATACTTGTGATACATGGCGGGTACTGACCCGCCATCATGTTAATTTGGAGCTTGAAGTAAAGCGTACAAAAATAATATCAGAAAACTTGTCAGATCGCCACCTAGATGAAAAAGAAAGCCAGAAATATAGATCATAGCCAGAATATACATACATATGAAACGTTGTGCCTAACAATTTCTAAAAAACATCCCATCTCGAAAACTTTGGTAGTGGAGAATTCCTTCTTACGCCATCTTGTTTTTTTTAGTTTGATATTAAACCAGTCACTCTCGTGTTATACTGGTTACTCATACATTAATTCGCCGTAGGAACACAAGGCACACTTGGTTACGTCTATTTACAAAATAATTGTTAAGTAAGTACGCCACTTTTACAGTAGGTAATAATGGAATACAGTTACTTCTATCTCTTTGTATTGACAATGAGATAGAAGTTCATTCATCAATTATCGTTCATCTGCTTAGGCTATAGCGAAAGCCATCGTATAGATAGATAGATAACTCTTTAATGTGACACACAAAAACACAAAATACATTACTATATACACCCTAAAACATTACACTCCTTCGCAGGGCAAAAAAAAAACATGTTGACGTTATAAATCATCAAGATTAGAAAAGGTCAAAGTAGTACATATTGACAGTTGTTACTATCAGTAGTCTTGGCTTTTTATTTTCTGTCAATATTGTCTGAAAGTTTTTGCTACGCTACAAAAAATGGCCGCTTTTTTTTTTTGCAAATGGCGTCTCGTCCTTCAGAAAGACATGTGGTTAAGTTAATTTAGTATTTTGTTAAGTTTTAGTTGGTGAGATTCGACGACGATGACATTTTTAGTAAGTTTTTTTTAAGAATATTGTAGTCTACCTACTTACTGAAGTCTGGGATTACTGCGAGATTTCAGCGTCTATGAATTATTATTGGCAACCGACAGTGTTTTGTCAAATTCCAATTATTAATTTATTTAAATAAAACGGCTATTAAAATATGGTTATAATTGTTTGTCTTTGTTGATGCATGGTTCGATTCTAAACTGGGTATTTCATAGCAGTTGGCTATTCCGTATCTAAAATTACCCACGTGTAGGTAGAAAAAATGATCACCACTAAAATAATTTCTACCTGAACTTATCCTTCCATAAAAATACCTTCTGTCCAAAATCACGTGTCCAATACGGTCCAAATTAGTCCGTTCCCAAAACAATCACCATCTAAACTCTGATCTTCCGATCACTTTTAATACAATCAGTGACTTATGAACCCCATTCTCTGTAAAAAAACAGTCCTTAACTACGTATCCAAAACGGCTCAAATAACTCCGTTCCCAAAACAATCACCATCTGGACTCTGATCTTCCGATTACATTTAATACAATCACAGGCAAATGAACCCCATACTCTGAAAAAAAAAATACCTTCTGTCCAAAATCACGTGTCCAATACGGTCCAAATTGGTCAGTTCCCAAAACAATCACCATCTGAACTCTGATCTTCCGATCATTTTCAATACAATCACAGACTGATGAACCCACATACTCTGTAAAAAAAAAACCTTTCCAAAACCACGTGTCCAAAACGGCCCAAATTAGTCCATTCCCAAAACAATCACCATCTGAGCTCTACCCAGCGACAAGTAGGTAGGTGTAGGTACATCTCCCACATCGCACAATGTGCCTCCCACATTTACACATCACAAAACATGTGTCTGCTCTTATAAACATTAATATACATGTTAATATTACATTTAGGAAGGCGTTTTGTTCGTTTGTTAGGTAATCTTAGACTGTAGAATAGATGACGTGGATCTTTTGCGAAGAGAGGATGCCATGTCATACTATACGTCTGCGGAAAATTCGCCGAGAACATTTCGTCGAGAACCATTCGCCGAAAACACAATTTTTCAGATGTAGGACAAAACTGGGTATTCCCCGCTATACTTCAAAATATTTATGACTCTCGGCAAATTGTATTTTCGGCGAATTGTTCTCGAGTAATTGTTCTCGACGTATTTTCCGCAAATCCAAACTATGCACGGCCTATGAAGGGTCTATGCCATTTTTATTTCTCAAAGACAATAGTGAATAGGTGTTAATTAAGGAAGGTGTTTTGTTCGTTTTTATATAATCTTAGAATATAACTAATAGATGGCGTGGATCTTTTGCGAAGAGGAGAGGATGTCAACTATGCACGGCCTATGCAGGGTCTGCCATATTAATTTGACGCGATTTTATGCACGGTCAATGCCATTTATTTTGCATAATCTAAATCTGAATAGAATGCGATAAAGATCTATCCCTCGACCCCTCCAACTCAGCCCATGGATATCATAAGAGCCGACTAAAGGAACCTACCAGAGGAAGGGTAGCAGCTTCCTTCTGATTATTTCAACACCTCAACAACGATCATCAATCCGTCTGCCAAGTCCCCCAAACAAGGGGGGTGTTCCAATATCATCATATTAATAATAACGTCCTCCTAGCCAAATTTCGACCACGGCGACCAGTCTCAACGGAGACTAGCCAGTTGCGCAGGACATATTATAGTGCACAAGTGAGTGCACAAGCACAGGTGCACTCTCTATTCCCTCACTCTATCATCGTTCAGACCGCTAAGGATTCGAACTCGCTGCCTGCTTCTGTTTTTCCTGCCAATTACAATCTGGGTCTCTTCAAGACAATAGCGAATAGGTGTCTTCTAGACCTTCGTGATACACCGTGGACCACATCGCCACTTTCCATCAGGTGAGATTATGGTCAAAAGAAGGTCTATTATCCATAAAAAAAACGCCATATTGAAAACCCCCCGTTGTTTTGGGGGAGGAACGTTTAGCTGTGGACGTGTTGCTGGCCGGTATGTGAGCAAAGCCGAGGGATAAGCTTGTCAAGTATGTCACATCACAGTGTCATTAAATAAAATACATATTTCCGATCGGCGAACTTTGAGGCTAATGAGTTTGGTTTGATTTCGCACGTTTTTTATAATAAGCTAATGTGTTAAATTATTGTGACGGTCTTGAGAATACATTATTATAATTTCGAAGATATAAAGTAAGGGTGGTGTTCACCAAAAGATAAATCGAACAATTAGCGGCTTCGTCGGTTAAGTATAACGTCGGTTAAGTACGAGTATAACGTCATTTGCATAAGGAATATGTTTCACTTCTTTCACTACTGGACAAAAAATTGAAGTGAAGAGAATATCAATAACACCTTATTTCTTATTTGATAATAATAACTATGTTTAGTAGTATAAAATTTGACTTGTGTAAGTGCTTATTTTGTAAGCCTAAAGAAATAAAGTTATTGATTCTGAACGTTTTTGTATGCAATCGATATGTCATCCTGTGCGAACGGTTATCTTTGAGAAGTTGTGTCAAACAAAAACGTCACTAAAATGTAGTAACGGATCCGGATTATCTTTTGAAGAACACTTGCCTGGGGTAATTGTTGGTTAGCAAGGAAGTCGTAACTGTTGCTTTAGCTCTCATACATATTTCCACAACTGACCAAGCCTCCCCCAAGCAATAAAATAATTTTCAAACCTCCCCCTTGATGGGGGGTAAAATAATTATTTGGTAAATATAATCGTACTGAAATGTCTGAATGATATTTTTTTTTTTACATCTGTAACACCAATTTCATTATAGCATATAATCGTACTGAAATGTCTGAATGATATATTTTTTTTACATCTGTAACACCAATTTCATTATAGCATATAATCGTACTGAAATGTCTGAATGATATATTTTTTTTTCATCTGTAACACCAATTTCATTATAGCATATAATCGTACTGAAATGTCTGAATGATATTTTTTTTTACATCTGTAACACCAATTTCATTATAGCATATAATAAAAAAAGATTTATATTTTTTATAAGTACCTAAATAACTTTTTTTAAGTTATTTAGGTTAATCTACTTATTTTTTACCTAAATAATATAATATACCTTTTTATAATAATTAAATATTATTTATCGGGGTTGTACGGGACCATCAGCCCGTACACGTCCACTGCTGGACATAGGCCTCCCCCGTACGACGCCACAAATAGCGGTCCTGAGCCGCCTCCATCCATCGACGCGATAAATACCCGATAACAATCTTGCATTTTGTTATCAATTCAATTCATTTATTTCCACCGTAGGTATTTCTTAGTATACACTTGATGTCGTTAGTTTATAAAATATGACTCTTATCCTATTACACTATTATTACAAAATTTGTAATAAAAAAAGGAAGCACCATAAGGGATTGTATATAGAAAAAAAAACAGACAGTCAAATATTAAGTATCATATCTAGAAAGTTAAAAATACTTATTTATAAAGTCTCTTAAACTAAAAAAAATATCAAATACGGAGGTTTCACATGCACTAACTGTAAAATAACTAAAACTTTCACATCAAACGGATACCAACTTAAGATAAGCACCAAATATCTTCGACAACTTACCTGTAAGTATCACATCAAAATACCTTAATACACGAGTAAAATCGAAACTGAGGGCCCACTCGCAAAAAGGAAATCGAAGTTTCTGATTCGTTTTCAAGCAAACGGTAATCTTATGCGAACGACATAAGAGTTAGTTTTGCACGAAAACGAATCAGAAACTTCGTTTTTCTTTTTCCGAGTAGGCGTGCTGGCTTTCGCACGCGGTTTTCGAGTGAGAAACATTTATATAAAAAAATATTATCTATGTAATTAATAATTACAGGTTATTATGTATATCAGTTATCTAATACCTTTTTATTTATTGTCTTGAAGACCTTCGTTTGACTAATATCTCACCTGATGGTTGTGACGATGTGCCTGACGATCTATGACGAAGGTTTAGAAGACATTTTTCATCATTATCTTGAAAAGAAGGCTTAGTATGGACTGTGGATAGCCTAGCCAAGGCCTTGTCTACGGTAGAATAGACAAAAATGTCACTAAGTATATTCGTTATCCAATGCTTAGAATTTTTTTAGGATCATTTTATTCCTTCGACTTCAATCACTTACCATAATGTAACATGGTGGTCACAGGAAAGTCTATTCGCTATGAAAAAAGAAACTTTTTTTTATAATCTATGATTGTGGTCACAGGAAAATCTATTGTCTATGAAAAAATACATTATTTTATGCTTCGTACATTTTGTATGTGTCCAAATTCGCTTATTTCCAGTACCTATAGTATCTTATTTGCTATAGTTCTGTCTGTGCACAAAAGTATTCATCATCATCATCAGCCCATACACGTCCACTGCTGGACATAGGCCTACCCCGTACGACGCCACAAATAGCGGTCCTGAGCCGCCTCCATCCATCGACTCCCTGCGACCGCTACGATGTCGTCGGTCCATCGAGTGGATGGTCTCCCATGTAGGGGGGGATTTGCCATAATCACCACGCTTGGCAGGCGGATTGGTGATCGCAGTGTTGGTGTTGAAAAATACTCAGAAGGAAGCTGCTGCCCTTCCTCTGGTAGGTTCCCTTAGTCGGCTGTTACGACATCCACGGGTTGAGTTGGAGGGGTCGATATTCGTACGCCGCAGCCCCACGGCTCCAAAACAAAAGTATTACTTGGGACAATTTCCAGTAGTTCTGTGTAATCAGAATATACTGCGCTTGCCAACAAAGTTTAGACGATTAAATGATATATGTACGTATGTATTGTAATTATATGGCGTGTTTTAAAAAACGATAAACCGACTTCAAATTCCCTTACTTTTACACTTATTTTAAATTTTACGGGATAAATACTAATCCCCTGGGGATCAAACCCCTTTCGGGATCGTTTTCTATAAATAGTGAAAGATTTTTCAAAATCGATCCATAATTGGCTGAGATATCGCTTAACATACATACAAAAAAAACACAGACGAATTGATAACCTCCTTCCTTTGAAGTCGGTTAGAAAGTAAACTCTCCATCGCAATATTAATTTCATTATGTCCAACAAACAAACAAAATGTCTTTCGCATATAATTGGTAAGGATTTCAAGAGAGAAATAAAAAGAGTATTTATTATGCGCTTCCGACCGTGTGAACGCGTCGCATCTGCTAATGTTTTTTTTTTATTATTTTACAGTACTTCAAGGACAAAATCTCTTATTGAACACTTTAATTAAAAAACGGACGCTTTTATAAATGTTGGACTTTTCACACGGACACAAAATTAACTCGGGTCCCAAAATAAAAGTGAAATGTTATGGACTTATGGGAACTTGACGTATAAAATCATATTTTAACGGACTTCTAAAAAAGGAGGAGGACATAGAACATATTCGGCTGTAGGTGTTTTTTATGTATGTTCTTCGATTTCTTTAGCTATTGTATAGAGAATGATCCCGAGGTGGTCCTATAAAATTTTATTCCCAAGGGTCTAGTATTTTTTTTACTATAAAAACTTTCGTAGTTTGATAAATACATTATGAATGTAAGCGGGTTAACTACGAACCTAGGTTGTGGTGGAAGCTCTCGCCCGCAGTGTGCGCCGCGACGCTGAACGAGCGAACCGCACTCACCCTGAAGAAGTCCCTCGTTAAGGGATGAAACGTTGGTGTTCTTCCAACACAAACTAGGTTCGGGGTTTAGTATTTATCCTGCAAAACTTAAAAACATCGAGAAATATGCATTCGAAGTCGTTTTTTAGTTTTTTTGTTTAACGAACAAAATATGTAGAAGTATACGACAGGTCAACTTATCGTGTTCTTTGTGAATTTAAGGTACTTAAATAAATAATTTTTTTAAAGAAAATCTTAAAAAAAAGAAAAACAAAGAAAATAACAATCAAATACTATAAACTATATACTAACTATATTATATTCTGTAGAAATTGACTTGACCAAGTGTTCCCTGTGAATTTATGGTAAATAAAAGATTTGAATTTTGATTTTTTTTTTTAAACAAATTAAACTTGTATTTACAATTGAAACAATTGAGCTAACTGAAACTGTTGCAAACAATCTACCTATGGACCAGTTGAGCTACCTGTAGATTGTCTGCAGTTAGCTCAATTGTTTCAATAGTAAATACTAGTTTAATTTGTTTATATTATTTGATTGTTATTTTCTTTGTCAATAAATAAATTGATTTAAGTAAGTACCACGAACACCATTTGTATTTCAATGACATAAAGCTTCATGCGTTGTACCCAAAAAAATCTTTGATTTGAACTTGTACAGTGAAAACATTAAGAATCACTTAAATCAAAAGCGATAAAGTATAATCTCGAATCTTATCTTAAATTTTATTTACTATATATGTAGATTTTAATTAGTAGATTTAAATTAATAAGCCGTGGGGTCGCGGCGTACGAATATCGACCCCTCCAACTCAACCCGTGGATGTCGTAAGAGCCGACTAAGGGAACCTACCAGAGGAAGGGCAGCAGCTTCCTTCTGAGTATTTTTAAACACCAACACTGCGATCACCAATCCGCCTGCCAAGCGTGGTGATTATGGCAAATCCCCCCCTACATGGGAGACAATCCACTCGATGGACCGACGACATCGTAGCGGTCGCAGGGAGTCGATGGATGGAGGCGGCTCAGGACCGCTATTTGTAGCGTCGTACGGGGGAGGCCTATGTCCAGCAGTGGACGTGTATGGACTGATGATGATGATGATGAGATTTAAATTTAAAAATTAACAGCAATTTACTTACCGATTATATAAACTTACCTACTACTTAACATTTATGTAAATTTTTCTTCGAATATAATAACGTTTAAAAACTAGCTTTATAGATAATAGCTTTAAAACTTGATCTGCCCACACATTGTCTATGGTAGTCCATTCATAAACAAAAGCAATAAAATAAATGATACTAAAGTAAAATAGCTAAAAACAATAAAGTAACCGAACGACAAATACATGAAACATAGTTTTTAGTACAGTCAGCGTCAAAAGTAAACGATGATTAAATAATCTGTCTATATAAAAAACAAAGTCGTGCTAGTTAAACTCGTGAACGGCTGGACCGATTTTTAATGATTTTTGATTTATTGGATTTGTCTCGGTTCGGAATAAGACAAGAACTAAAAAAAATAGGGTTCTGCACAAAAATTTAAATTCAACGGTGGCGAAGCCGCGGGTTACAGATAGTATTTTGTTAGTGTAAAAATGTAAATTGGCAATTATCGATATTGACAATAAAAAAATCTAAACCTTTTTACCACAACGAAATCGATCATAAGTTCTATTCTTCAGCGAAAGATCCCTATTGATTTTATCTATTGATTTTAAGGTTTCACGCGCGAAGCCGCGAACCATGAATGTGGGGCCCATTCGCATATTCTTCACAGCTCCGCGTCCTGTTCGCGCCTCGTTTTCATAGCTTGTCGATTCTCTGTGCCGCGACAAAGGGTTCGTAAGGTACTGTCTTGGCAGTTGTGCCGTGATTTACTTCTGCAGGTCGTATCGCTTCCTATTTTTTTACCCGACTACCGAAGGACGAGGGTTATGAGTTTGGCATTCTATGTAGGTACATATGTATTCTTATTTGCACCACAAGTGTGTTCATTTAATAAAGACTATTTATCTTTATATTTTATAAGCACCGCGTGTGTGGAGAAGCTTTTTTGGAAAACTCCTCATTTTCAGTAGTAAGGTACAAAATATTATAACAACACGATGTAATTACCTTCAACATTTGATATACAAAACTCGACGCTGTTACTACAACAAAGCGGTGTCTATCCATTGTCAATGTAATCTGACCCAAGACCTAAGAAACTCTAGGAGCCATCTAGTGGAGAATGGATTAGATAATAGCATGGACTGGAATATAACAGGCATATTAATAGGAATATGATTGAGATATTTCAGGTTAATATGCCAATGCCACAGGTTGACAGAAGACAGGCAAGACAAAAATAAAAGCGTCAAGTGCGAGTTGGACTCGTGCGCCGAGGGTTCCGTAATTATGAGACCTTGTTTCTTGCCAAATTTCATGATTCTAGGTCAAAGGGATGTACTCGTAGGTTAGGTACCCTATAGGTTTTGGTAGATTGGAAAATTAGAGATTGTAATAAGAAGCTCTTAGGCTTTTCGTGAGACCCTGAGACTAGGCAACGTCTTACGGGAAACGTTGGGAATACTATTCGAGAGACGTTGGGAATAGGAACGTCTCAAGAGAGACATTGGGAATAACCCACGCATTTGGCATAGTTTACGGGAATAAGATATCTTTCGAGTTCATTTATTAATTCTCCTGTTACAACAAATATAACAAAACATGATTCTTGGAAATTTAATTTAAAACAAATGTACCACTACAACTTAATTAACAATGGCAATTATTTTATTCTAAAACCTCTCAGAAATCTTGAGTACAAGTACAAAAGTTTTAACTTACTGTTTCTAAGACTTAGTTGTTATCTTTGTCTGATTAATCAGAATCGGAATCAGAATCAATAACTTTATTTCTTTAGGTTTACAAAATAAGCACTTAGATGAATAATTCAAGATTCTTTATTGCGAGACATGCTGTACATAAATCTTATCGTAAAGTAGGTTACATATGTAGTTTCAAGCATGCACCCTGCCAGGGCATTGCAACATTTGTGCTAGGTGGCAACACTAATTATTAGAAACATCATGCCATACAGCGGGGCAATGCAGCCAGCGTCTTGGGGACGCTTCCGACTGGTATTGATATGGACCAGTTGAGCTATCTGTAGATTGTTCAAGAACAGTCTGCAGTTCGCTCATTTGTTTCAATTGTAAATACTAGTTTAATTTGTTTATATTACCTATTTGATTGTTATTTTCTTTGTCAGTAAAGACTTATTCTTATGCACTTATATTACTTACATATCAATGAAATTTTATAAAAAATATAATTTACAAGTTAAACAATACAATAAAGGAATAATTTTGATATGTACTAAGATATAAAATTTAATACATTCATTTATATTCATTTATACTCGCTGTAAATTCATTTTCCAATTTCAATACTTTTTTCATTAATTGATCATGTTGCTATCGCCTATAGCTTGCAAGAGAAAGACTTTTTAACGTACATTTGTCTTGTTTCCTTAATTTTTACAAAATATTCAATGATAAATAAATGGAATGATTTCGATAGGTTGCTTCTCACGCCGCGACCGCCCCACGGCGGCGGCTTCAGCGCACATAAATGTCTAATTACTTTCCTGTAACGACCCACAGTTGGGCAACAGCTAGTTTGTTTTAATTATTATAAAAACTTAAAATTGTTTGTTTAAAAAAACTTTCCTAGTTTGAGAAATTCTTTGCGAATGTTTACTACGAACCTAACGAAGAAGTCCCTCGTTAAGAATAATTGAAAAACTATAATTTGATTGTTTTGATAAACTATAACCGAGTTCGAATCTCCTAATTTTAACACTATTTTTAAGATTTGCGGTACAAATATTAATCCCTTGGTAATATATTTTTTATATGGTCATTATCTATACAACGATGTTTTTTTTTTTCGAAATCCGTCCATAATTGACGTAGAAATCAACGGACGATATTCAAAGTCAGAGTCAAAATTCTTTATTTCCGTAAATACAATAAATGAACACTTAGAAAAGGTGAAATTAAAGTTAATTTAAAAAACAATATGTACTTACATAAAAATAATAAACATAAAGCCGAACATAGAAACTCCTTCTTTTTTCAAGTCGGTTAAAAAGGTAGGTAGTTTTTCGTTTACATTCGCAATAAAATCAAATAGTTATTTATATTTTTCGAAAAAGTATGAACCTTCGCTGTATCTACTTTATTTAGTTTAATCACGGTATAAGAAAACAAGGTATGCTCTTTCGAGACACGATGGTCACGTAGGTGACACAAGGCTACGTCATCATCGCCATCGGCGAATGCGAAGACGAATCTGTCTCCTGGTGATACCAGTAGCGTAAAATCGTAACTCCCCGAACTCCTTGTATTACCTGCATAAATCGGGTAAAACTATGTGGTTTTGTATTTAACAATTATTTATCACATTGCTTGATATAACTAACGCTTTTTTGACTTATCTTACAAACATAATTGACGATTGTTTTTTTTTTATTGTCTTTTCAATTGACCCTTAACACATTTGTTTCCCAACTTCTACATTTTCTTGAAATAAAGTGGCAACTTGACAGTGACGTTACCTGGAGACACTCCCGGAAGAGCAGACGTGTTTTCTTGGATCATGAGTTTAATATAATCCCGCTGCCTCCCGCTTGGAAGTCAGTTATTCACTCTTCGTGTAGGTCTCTATTTGTAGGTCATCTATTTCAGATGTAACAATAAAAAAGTTTACAATTGCACATGTTATGTTATTAATGTCCGTGCCAAATGTATGTAATAAAGTAAAAACGATTTTCTTTATTCGTGGAGGGAACGTGGGGCCGCGGCGTATGAATATCGACCCCTCCAACTCAACCCGTGGATGTCGTAACAGCCGACTAAGGGAACTTACCAGAGGATGGGCAGCAGTTTCCTTCTGAGTATTTTTAAACACCAACACTGCGATCACCAATCCGCCTGCCAAGCGTGGTGATTATGGCAAATCCCCCCCTACATGGGAGACCATCCACTCGATGGACCGACGACATCGTAGCGGTCGCAGGGAGTCGTTGGATGGAGGCGGCTCAGGATCGCTATTCGTGGCGTCGTTTGGAGGAGGCCTATGTTCAGCAGTGGACGTCGGGCTGATGATGATAATGATTCTCGAAAAATAATTACTAAACGTTTTTCAACAGTCTAAAGGTTTCTTCGTCGTTTCTTGTTTCGTCTACGTATATCGAAGCGACTGAAATTTAAAATATCACTTATTACCATGTCAATTTTAATTTTTAGAATTATAGCTTTTTTCTGTACATTTATTGTATAAATTTACGGAAATAAAGAGTTTTAGATTCCTGAATTACTAACAAATTAAATAAAGTCTTTTTTTTTATATTTCTGTAGTACCTAGAAACAAAAAGTTGGTAGGCTTCGAATATTTGGAGAGCGATGAATTCTTTTATATTCGCTAAAAAAAAAAAAAACAAAATCTCGAAAAACAAACATAATACAAAATGTGTCGAAAAAGTTAAAAAACTTTACTGAAAACGAAAAAAACTGTGTAAAAAGCTACTTTTTAAAACAACATAAGCCCCTAAATTCTGAAAAATGATGGCACATTGATAATGTACTTAAAATATGTAAATAAACAGAATATTTACTCAGGCTAAGCTATAAAATTGACATAATACGTCCCGAGGTTGGAGTGATAAAAATTTTGTTCGTTAAATATCTCGGGATTCCTCGTTTTTTTATGAACTGGTGTTATTATATGGTTTTGCCGGGCGCGGTGGGAAATTCAAAGGTTTTTGTTAGGTTTTTATTATTTTACTACTGTTTTTATTATTTTTGTCTATCTAGCGGATCTAGGTTAATTGAAAATACGATATGAATGATTTGAAAAATAAAACACCCACAGAAATCGAAATAATATTATCATTTAGGTTTCTGTGCTGAAACCTGTTGTTTCATGCCATTAAAAAAAATCTAAATTATTGTATAATATATCTGACGTGACGGTAAAGCCGTGGGGCCGCGGCGTACGAATAACGACCCCTCCAACTCAACCTGTGGATGTCGTAAAAGCCGACTAAGGGAACCTACCAGAGGAAGGGCAGCAGCTTCCGTCTTGAGTATTTTTTAAACACCAACACTGCGATCACCAATCTCCTGCCAAGCGTGGTGATTATGGCAATGGTCCAGCAGTGGACGTGTATGGGCTGATGATGATGATGATGATATCTGACGTCATAAAAGGGGGCAAAGTTGTCAGCTAAGATAGATGAACTCATAGACAAGGCCATAGACATAAAGTCCATTATTTTTGTTCGTTGATAACCAGCCGTGACATAAACTAAACATAATAAATACCTATATATTATATCGTAATACTTTGCATAGAACTATGTAGATTCAAAATTTATTTCCTTTGTGTTTTTTTGTTATATTTTGAAGAGCGAGATCCACTAACACAAGTTTTTATACTTAAATGAGGGTCTCAACTATGGAATAACTTTTTTTTATTGGGAGCAACTATCTGCTCTAATAACACAACACTAAAGCTACTCCAGCAGGCGGCGTTGTTAAGCAACAATAAATTTGAGGTAAGAACAAGAAAATCAATTGTTTATTTATATTATTTGTGTCTTTTTGACTGACGTGTTAAATATAATTTCTAAAAAACACAATTAAGTACCAAAAAAAATATAACGAGCAAAGCTCGGTCATCCAGGTACTGATATATTTACCTATGTATATAAAACAAGTATTTGACATAGATAAAACAATATAAATAAAACTAATAAATCCAACCTGAGCTAAATCTCAGACATAATAACACAGACTTTATAAAAACCTAATAACCTCGAATAGACTCGGTTATTACGAAATAAGGTAGCTTAGCGATGCCCACTCGTATAAAAATCATTAAGTTTCTTTAAAACTTGACTTGTGTAGGCTTTGCCCACGCCCGCCCTACTTAGAACTCGTATGGGATAAGTTACAAAACACAAAATAGGCACATATGTATATATTTAAATATTGAAAGCGATATAAAAAAACCCTATTCCAGTCTGATCCACTGAGCGAATCCATTCTGATGATGCTTCCTGACCTAAATCAGCGCCACCACCTATTTTATCTTATATTTACCTTAAACAAAGGAATTTTCAAAAACCCCTTGGCCCGTTTGTGAAACTTATCATAAAATGTTTGAATGCCTCTAAGTAATAAGTTTGGTGGCCAAAAAGTGCTACTTCGCATCTCTTCCTAAGCTATACAAAATAAAACAGTTTGGATTCAACCTTAATAGTTTAGATTCGAAATTATGTTCCAATCTGTTAATGCCCGGGTGGAAAAAACATATTTTACAAGAAGTTTTGATTAATATTTCTATACCCTTAACTAGTTAATACTCGTAGAAAAATATTTTTGTATGGGTAGCTAGTCGATGGATGGAGGCGGCTCAGGACCGCTATTTGTGGCGTCGTACGGGGGAGGCCTATGTCCAGCAGTGGACGTGTATGGGCTGATAATGATGAATAAATGTTAAAAACAAATATTTAATTTTATTAAATTTTTTAGGTATTTTCTTTTCCGACCCTTAAACGATTTTACTTTAAAAAAATATCATTTCAAAATGTATGTATCTGTGGTTATCAAAACGTGTCAAGTTACTAACTTAGACCACACATACAAAAACGTGTATGTAGGCGGCAAAATGTTTGTGAGAGGCAATTATAGTGTCTTTCTGTCTGACTGTCCGTTTGTAACCATTTCTTTGTACTTACCTTGTTAGCATAATGAACAGTTTTATGTCCTGCTAGCTCCAACCCGCGGCTTCGCACGCATTTTTTGCAATAAAAAATAGTCCATTTTATTTTAGGTACAGATCTTTGTGTGCAAAATTTACTCCCGATCCATTCAGTAGTTTTGGCGTTGTCTTCGGTCGTTTTATTTTAGTGGGTTCGACCACCAGATAATGCAGTAATTTTTAAAAGTACGGTGAATGCAGTTTTACTTATTAACAAAAAAAGTTTTCTTTCAGGAAGATTTCCTGTTTGTAATAATGCAGGTACCTCTCCAGCCCCATTGTTCTCTAGGGTAGAATAGACAATAATGACGTCGCATCGTCATATGTACATTGCGTACATTATTGAAGTTGAAGGAATGATTTTCAAATAATTTACGCATTCGATGACAAAGTGACGTAATTTATCTCTGTTCTACCCTAAACAACAATCCCCGCACTAGAGGGGCTGGTAACGTTCGTTTGTACCACCCTGTATAATAGGTACAAAATGAGAATGCATTTTGATATAACGTTAGCCACTTACCATCAGTTTCAGATGTATAGATGAGTGTCACTCATACACATTTTTTCTTTTGTTTTTCGTTCGTAATCAAACCAGTTGGGGTCGAATACTGCAAAACAATTTATTATGACGATGTCACGATGTGACGACGACGTCACAGAATCGTCCATAGATGAAAGTTAGTGCGTGCGGTGCTATTTGGAGGGAAATATTAATATAATGGTTTGAAATTTGACACTTTTGACACGCGTCCCTCTGTCTGTTGTTTCTTTCAAATTCAAACAAATTGTCAAACATCCTTTGTAAAAAGGCTGATTACAAAATATCAGAATATCGAGAAGATAAAAAAGATTGGGACGGATTTTGCTCCAACTCGAAAAAAACACCTACTTAACAGGCGAAAGGTTTCTTCGTCGCTTCTTTACTTTAGTCTACACACCGAAGCGACCGAAATCCAATTATTACTTTATTTCCGCGTCAGTGTTTAATTTTAAGATTTTGACCTTTTCTAAGTGTACATTTATTGTATTTACGGAAATAAATCATTTTTGAATTTTGACTTTTTGAAAAGGTAAAATGCCAAAATGTTCCATTCTGAGACGATACCATTATCATGGAGAAGCGATTAATTTAGTTGAATTAGGGCCTAATGAGAATGTGATCACCTGATCACGCGAAGGTGATCATTATATATCATTATATAATAATATTTTAGTTAATCAACATATACAATGCTATGTCTTTAAAAAGCCTTTTAAGGCACTAGCCTAGTTGAAATTACCGCTCTATCCCAAAAAAACTAAAATGGCAAAAAAGGACTGTTAGGGAAAAAACATTAACTTTTGTTTGTTTAGGACTAGCGACACATTTTCTAGTTCGCGTCGTATTTTACTGTTTTATTTACTTGCGCACGTGTTAGGATAGAAGCTCGTTAAGAAACTGTCAATATTTTCATGTTTATGTGGATAGGTAGAAAATGTTTTTGTGGTGTACGACCTGATGCCCGCGCCTTCGCTCGCGTTATATCGGGATAAAAAATAGCCTTTATTATGTTATTCCAGGTCACAGACTATACCCATACCAAATTTAAGCCTAATCGGTTCTGCGTGAAAGAGTAACAAATGTCCATACATCCATCCATACAAACTCTTCCAAATTCAAAAAAGAACTTCATGTATTTTATCTTCTCTAAATTTTTTTTTTATTAAATCATGTTTTTTCTTGTTGCAGATTTCCACTCGGTGCGAACATGCCTCGCACGTCAAGTATAACTAAAACAACGAAATTATAGTGACAAAAGTTTAGTGACAACTGTGCCAAAGTGACTTACACTGTGCCAAAGTTATTGACAAGTGTGCTAAATTGTGCCAAACGGAAAGTTTGACAAAATGTGGAGATGATTTCCGATGACTTTTAGATGAGCTATGTTTAGTGGTGTTTTAGAAAATTTATCAAAATGTGTGCCAAACTGGGATATTTTATCGCAATTTTGAGTGGTAAGTCTTAGATTACGTTTTTTATAAAAAAAATGGTTTGTTGCATGTTACTGTCGTTAAGTTGTTGGTCATGCGCCTGACATCTCCCCGGTTGTGTAGTTCAGCCGTCCCATAGGATTATGAGAGTGAGGGAATAGAGAGTGCATCTGTGTTTACGCACACACTTATTTGTCCTGTGCATTTGGCTGGCCTCCGTTGAGACCGGCCGCCTTAGTCGAATATTGGCTTAACGGATTTTTTTTCTCATCTTTTCGATCAGCTACGCTAAAACATGCTTTTAATAGAACTAAGGATGGGAGTTATTGGATATTTTGGCTACCGGTTATTAGTTGGGTATTTTGTTTCAATACCGCTAGTACCAACTGGTACCCAATAACGTTACAATACTCTATACCTGTTCTGATTTCTACCCAATATATTTCTAACCGATTTGGTTAGAAATACCATCCAACCGATTTGGTTAGAAATACCATCTAACCGATTTCGTTAGAAATACCATCTAACCGTTTTAGTTAGAAATACCATCTAACCGATTTGGTTAGAAATACCATCTAACCGTTTTGGTTAGAAATACCAAATACTTGTTGCAGCTACATAACTTTACGGGTGAACGGTCCGCTAGTACCTGCGTACCTGTATGCGTAGATGATAGTTAGGTAAGTATAGGTATTGAAGCGTTGGGTAGTTATGGCTCACGGTCGGTTAGGCGCGATGCTCGCTTTGCACAGTTATTCCCTAGCGGTATGCGGATTTTACAATAGCGTTAGATATTTTAGGACCATGCTAACAGGTACTGAGTTAGTTATTGAATACCGGACTCATCTCTAAATAGAACGGTGTCACACTGAAAAAGTGTTTTCGGATATCGGGGTAAAAGAAAATAATGGTCTTGCATTTCAAATGTATTTTTTTCTTACGAGACTTTTTTTTCCGCATAACATAATACGTCTCAGAAAATAAACGATTGCATAATTTACTATTTTCCCATAATAATTTTAATAATGTCCACACCATCATAAAATTATTATTTATTATGTTTTAACGCTCATTTGCGGCCATAAAAACTTAGTTTTCAATTAAAATTATCTTTTATGGCAAAGTTTTCGATAAATATGGGATAAAATATTTCGGGAAGGTTTTCCAATTCAGTTTCGTAATTAAAATTCTACGTAACCATAGCTTTGAGCGTACAAATTTAAGGGTATTTGTTTGTGACATTAATACCTTTACATACTTTTTGTCGTTAGGTTTATTTATTAAACCTTCTAGTAAATTGCTGTTTTTTAATAGACGATAAAATAGCCAGTATTATAACATTTTTCTTTTATTCGGTGGAAAACTCACACTTATTATATGACAAAGTAAAAAAGTTCAGGGTCTACTTTTTTAGGACCTTTTGAAATCTTCGATGTTTTATCTTATAATAGTTTTTTTTTTAAATATTGCATTGAAACTTTGTAATACAAATTTTACGTTACTTTAATAGCTTTAAACATTCATTGATATTAAAAATGGAGAAAAATAATTTAGCTATTCGGGTTTACAAAAAAGAATTCTGAGCGTCTGGTCGAAGCGACGCATGACCCGAGAGCTGGTATCTGGTGCAGCGCATTAGCATTCCCATACGGTATGGCAATGCAGCCAGCGTCTTGGGGACGCTTCCGACTGGTATTGATATGGACCAGTTGAGCTACAGGTCGCATCATGGTTTAATTGCGCTGACCATGATGCGCAGAAGTCGATTTTTTTGATTTTTACACCGTTTAACACCTGCGCAAAACCCCCCTCCACTTTCGCCGAGTGCTATTAAAGCGTGACGAAACGTATACCTGTAGATTGTTTGCAACAGTATGCAGTTAGCTCTATTGTTTCAATTGACAATATTAATTCTAATTTATTTCTATTAGTTCATTGTAATTTTCTTTGTAAATAAAGATTTAGCTATGAAGATACTGTGTGGTCAATCAATGTCAACCGAAATAGATAAATTAGATAGATAATAGATTACACTACATAGTTAATTCTATATCATCATGATCATCATCATCAGCCCATACACGTCCACTGCTGGACATAGGCCTCCCCCGTACGACGCCACAAATAGCGGTCCTGAGCCGCCTCCATCCATCGACTCCCTGCGACCGCTACGATGTCGTCGGTCCATCGAGTGGATGGTCTCCCATGTAGGGGGGGATTTGCCATAATCACCACGGGTTGAGTTGGAGGGGTCGATATTCGTACGCCGCGACCCCACGGCTTAAATATGCTTATTCACTATTATTATTAAGTGGCCACAAAATGTCCATTCTAGTACCCATGACATAATTACTGTAAGTAGGTAGATGGTATCAATGTTCGTGATCGCTAATAAGATTTATTTAACACGCTTTTGTATCACACCTGTTAGGCATATCCGTGTTGACCCACTCACTAAGAACTAGCTTCGGCACGCGACTTTGTACATAAGAGTAAAATTTATAAATAAATAATTTTGGACAAACCACACAGCATTACGTATCTAGTCTAGTCTCAAGCTTAGCAGAGGTTGTGTTATGGGTACTAGATAGCTGATATACTAAATACTATAATAAATAACATATAGGTACATTCATAATAGTCATACAGCGAGGCAATGCAGCCAGCGTCTTGGGGACGCTTCCGACTGGTATTGATATGGACCAGTTGAGCTATCTGTAGATTGTTTGCAAAAGTCTGCAGTTAGCTCAATTGTTTCAATTGTAAATACTAGTTTAATTTGTTTATATTATTTGATAGGTATTGTTATTTTCTTTGTCAATAAAGTATAATAAATAACATAGATATTTTTTTACTAATATAGAAAGTACCCAGAACACCCGGAACAAATATTTATAGATCATACAAACATTTGTTAAGGCGGGAATCGAAACGCCGCGCCACATTCGGTCGTCGATAAAACAAGAAATCATTCTTGTAGTCGCATTTTCAATGTAGCTAATTTTATATTGTCTGATCGATTACCTATTGTTTGGTCACGTGACGTCAAGATCTTATAAATACAGCCTTGGCCAAAAGTATAAAGCACCCTAAAATTTAATGACTTTTTCGTGTTTAAGGTGGAGAATAAAACTAATTTGTTTTCCAAATTACTATATTAACATAAAATTATATAAATCACTAATATTTAGTTGGCCCACCCTTCGCATTGATCACAGCAGCAATTCTTTGGGGCATGCTGTTAACAAGATTTTTACATTCGGCTGCACTTATGGCGTCCCACTCTTGAAATAAAGCATTTTTTAGCGTTGTTTTGGATGTAATGCTATGCTGTTTGACTTTGCGCTTCATAATACCCCAAAGATGCTCGATAGGGTTCAGATCTGGGGACTGCGCCGGCCAATCTAACAAGACAATACTGTTGTTTCGAAACCAGCGCATGGAGGTCGCTGATTTATGACAAGGAGCATTGTCTTGTTGGAATTTGACGCCATCCAAGTTCGTGTCGCCGAAAATGCGCGTAAGCGAAGGTAATAGAGCGGTTTCGAGTACATTTATGTACTTTTCACTGTTCATACGGCCTTCGCAAACGAACATTTTGCCGACACCATCAGCTGCCATGCAGCCCCAGATCATAATGCTACCTCCCCCGTGTTTAACAGTGGAAACCACGCAATCTGGATGATATTCCTCGCCGACGCGCCGCCTCACGAAGGTTACACCCGCAGTTCCGAATACCTGTAACAATTGAAAAAAGTAGAGCTTAAATGTGTGCTCATTATTTTTATGAAAGCCAACTAAAATAATAGTAATCAGTGTTATCGTTTTTATGAAATGGTATAAAAGCTTACCTCAAAGTTTGATTCATCGGACCACACAACATTTGACCAATCCTCCTCCGTGAAGTGTTGGTATCGTAGAGCCCATTCTAAGCGATTTTTTTTTGTTATTTTCCGAGAGCCACGGCTTCTTTCTTGCTTTACACCCCTTTAAACCCGCATCTCCAAGCCTTCTTCTTGCCGTTCGAGCACTAATAGGGTATCCACTTTCTTCGGATAGGGCGGCAGCGAGCTCAGAAGAAGTTTTTTTGCGATCCTTCAGAGACTCGCGGATGAGTTTTCTGTCCTGGCGCTCAGTAGTCACGCGTTTTCTGCCACTCCGTCTTTTATTTGCGTGGGAACCAGTCTCCGCAAACCGTTTAATAGCAGATTGCACTGCGTACCGCGAACATTTCACGAGTTTGGCAATATCTACTTGGGTCTTTCCTTGTTCATGTAACAACTGAATTTTAATACGTTTTGCGTAGCACAGTTCACTTGTTTTTGGCATTTTCGAAAAAAAGAAATGTTAATTTCACTATTAAATCACACACGGAAGCTTCCTTACGCTACGAATAACAAATGAAGACTGATTTGTATTTTTGAATTTTTTGTGTAAAATACCCATAATTTGAGTTTAGCTCACCAGATGTTTTATGGCCCATAGAAAAATGTTATCTATTGTTTTAATAATCGTTTGAGGGCACCGGCTTGCCCTTTGTTCAAAACATTGCTATTTTTTTTAATGTGTTTTGAGATATGTATGTTTTAGAGGGGTGCTTTATACTTTTGGCCAAGGCTGTATATAGCATTCACAGTGCAATTAATTAGTTATCGCATTTACTTACAAGTAATTACATGTACATTATTATGTCGTCGCCACCGAATGGTACAATCAACCTGTTTGTAGAATGTCTAACAAAACGAAAGCTGATTTGTTGGGAACACCTTCCTAATTTATTTCTTTCGGAAAATATACTTAAATGTCTTTGTGATTTTTAGACATATTTTTGAACTAGCTGCTGCCCGCGCCTACGCGCTTCGCCCGTGTTTTATCGGGACAAAAAATAGCCTATGCATACATGTGTTATTTCATATTTCATTTATTTTGCTTACATGTACATTTATACAGCTTAGATCTAAGTAGGTAGCTTATGTCAATAGGTACAAGCACCCTGTAAGGGCACTGCAAAAGAGTTCATGTCTATGTGTGTTATTCCAGGTCCCAAACTATACCCATACCAAATTTCAACCGATTAGGTTCAGTAGTTTTTGCGTGAAAGAGTAATAAATGTCCATACATCCATCCTAACAAACTTTGACATTTATAATATTAGTAGAACGTTGATCGTTCAACAATCCCTATCGGTGAATGAATTCTGAAAAACGTATCAGATCTCTAGAGATTACCTTTCTTCCGGCATTATTACATCATCTGCCCCCTCAGGGTGTAGAACACCCGGTTGGGCAGAACACCCGGGGAACCTCGGTTACGCAGCAGCAACAAACCCATCGCGGCAGCCGCGATGGGTTTGTTGAAGTATCATCTAGCCCCAAGCCAAGCAGAGCTTGTGTCAGCAAGAATGAAAATGTACCTTATAAAGAACATAATTATACGAACGTCCTTTATAAAGGACTTTCGTCTCTGTAAGATAAAACTTCCTGTATCAGCAGCAGCCGTTCAATCATCTCCGAGAGTCCTTATTTATCACTCTACTAATCTCCGGGATGTGCGTTTGTCAGACTACTAAGCGTTATGGCCCCTACCTTTGTTATTTTTTATTTATATAAACAAATTACAACATGAACAAGACCGCAAAACAAAAGTAAAAATACATTTAATCAATGAGCGGTTTTCGATTTGCATTTTTATAAAGAACTAATTTTTTTAGTTCCAAATATCTCAATAGGTGGCAGGGGGCGTCAACTGGAAATTAGGGTATGTCAATGACAAATAAAAACTTTAAAAAGTTTGTTTTCCTTTCACTTGGCATTGGCATTAACCTAATTTCCAGTTGACGCCCTGCCATCTATCGAAATATTTAGAACTAATTTTTTTTTTGTAAATCGAAAACCCCTCTTTACATATTATGCACACCGTAACTGTCTTTTGTACAGTTCATTTCTCGGGTAACAAAAATGTAGCCAACGTACATTTTAACGCGTTCATTCCCCAGCCTCGCTGCCGCTAGAGATGCGTACCAATGTGCGCCGTGGGCTATAAAAGTGTTAAAATATGGGTAGGTATAGGTAGTTACTCCTTAATTTTTCCTTATGAAGTATAATATTTTTTGAGAAGTTGTTTTTTAATTGCTCTTATATTATTTTAGCCCTGTACTATCGTAATAACTTTTCTATAATAAAGAGAATCCCTTACGTCTCATTTTCTAACTCGCAAACTTCTCCTGAAACCCATAGTACAGTCAGCCTAAACAATATCTCATCCACCGTTGACCGTTCGGTAATTGATATCATTATTTTTCTTCCTCTAATTAATCGCCCTTCTGACGTTTAATCAGCCCTCGTGTTTCGTTTCGTCCCATTTAGGTAATGGCAACCCTTTTAGGAACTAGGTACTCCCGCTGGGTACGCGTGGTAATAGGTGGCTATTTAATAGGTAAAATATTTATTTTTTTATCGAAGTTTTGTTTTTGTTTTTTTGCTTAGAGATCAATGGCGAGCATGGGGAGAGGCCTATGTCTAGCAG
This sequence comes from Eupithecia insigniata, assembly GCA_947859395.1. Classification (NCBI taxonomy): domain Eukaryota; kingdom Metazoa; phylum Arthropoda; class Insecta; order Lepidoptera; family Geometridae; genus Eupithecia; species Eupithecia insigniata. The sequence continues at coordinate 1,356,752 of OX402019.1, forward strand.
TGGGCAATCGACTGGTGATGATGATTTGAGATTGTACTTTTTATTTTTATATACTTAAACATATTGTATTCTCAGCACATTTTAAACATTTAATGAAAGTATCAATACTGTTTTTCAAAATTGAGCTACATTGTAATGGCAACCCTTTTAATGATTAAGACAGTAAAATAAAAAATATCACAAATAAAAAATATTATAATATTATCTGTGCTTTAGTCTACATACAAAACTAAAGTAAAGAAACGATGAAGAAACTTTAGCCCGTAAGGTGTTATTTTTCGAGTAGGAGCAAAATCAAAATACCCTGTACTGTTAAATACAAAATGTCCATTATAAAGCACAGTGTCTTATAAAGCACATAATAAATCGAACTGAGAAACTTAGTAACAATGAAATAAAGTTCTATCGAAACCAATTAGGAAGATAGGAGATAGGTGAGTCGGTAGCGATTGGGCACAGAATGGGAAGATGGCTGGGTCAGTTGGGAATCGGACATATTTTTGAATAGACCAATGTGTGGCTGACAGTACTAAATCCTGCCTTTGAAAAATGGGACGAAAGCGGAATGAAATTACCACTGAATTTGATTTTCCGTGTTCGGACTAGTTTGGGCCGAAGTTAGTGGGACGAACACGGAATGACTATTTTACTATAAAAACTCGTGTCGCGTTTCACGAACGATGTGGCGCAGCAGGCTAAGGTCCGCCTGCGACGCAGGAGGTTGCGGGTTCGATTCCCGCCTTGGGATAAATATTTGTTCAGGGTGTGTACATTGTACATTATAGTTTTTAGAATTAGTTTTTTTTGTAATTTACTTATTTAATAAAGAAAATGTAGAATTAAAGTTTAGAAACAAATTAGAATATTATGTAAAATTGATCCAGTTGTGGTTTTTACGTTTCGATTAGACATAGAACGAGTAGTGATTCGCCGAGTACTCGCCCGAATACTCGGCTTTAAGGCTGGGTTACCCGGATTTAGGGATTTTTAACTGTCCGTACCTCAATAACTAACTTAAACATACACTATAGGCCTTCCTATAGTTTTGAAATTTAAACATATTATAGTTGAGGATATTTTCTAATGCATCACTAGACAAAAACACGATTGGTGACATTTCACCCGATCAAAAAAAATGTCAAAGTTACCTCTAAATGAAACTTTAAATGATCACTGTGAATATAAAAATTAATAAAATGATACAAATTGTATACCAAAACATTGCAAACGTTATTATGCAGTACATGACTAGAAAATATTTTTATATGACATACAAATATTTTTCAAAACACCTAAATAACTACAAAATCGTGCTCGGCTGTCTGCGCACCGTCTTGCTTCTTGCTTGCTTCTTGCAAGTGCTGGGCTCACCTCACCTTAAAAATAACGCGATAGCGGGCAGCGCGTGGTTATTTCCCCTACACGGAATAACAGCGCGAAATTACAGTGCAGCGAATCTGTGCACGGTGAATCCCATTTGCTCGGGGAAAACCCTAATTTCATAATTTGTCACTTTTGTACAAGTATTCACGTAGAAAAGGTTACGCTCGTGTGTTTGATTACCTAATTACTAGCTGCTGGCCGCGCCTTCGCCCGCATTTTGTTGGGATTATTTTTTATCCTGGTTTTTAAAAACCCTACTCCCGTATGGCTGTTATTGTAACCTGCTCGGATCTAGTTGGTAAGTATGCAAAAAACCTTACTCTAAAGCTTTTGTTTGAGACTAGCTGCTGCCCGCGCCTTCGCCCGCGTTTTATCGGGATAAAAATAGCCTATATGTTATTCCAGGTCCCAAACTATACCCATACTAAATTTTAGGCTAATCGGTTCAGTAGTTTTTGCGTGAAAGAGTAACAAATATCCATACATCCATCCATACAAACTTTGACACTTATAATATTAGTAGGATTTTATGTAGACAACGCGTAATTTATAACCAAAAGTAAGTAATGATAAAAAACAGGCTTTTTCTCTATTTTTCCCTGCAATATAATTAAGGCCGAGGACTAGGTGCTCGGTTGAACCCTAAAAAAAAGGACGAATTCGCCGAGTACAGAATACAAACTCAGTACTCGTCCCATGTCTAGTTTACATTGCACTATTCCAGCTGTTTAGTAAAGCCCTGTGTTCGGATATGCGGAGTTATTTCGCCCATTCTATCAGCTACTGAATTGGACCTATTATCAAAGTTTTATACGTTTTTTAACGATTCTTGTAAACTGTAGATAGAGAGAAAATACGTTTATTGCTCAAATAAAACTAGGAAACAAATTACAAATGGTACAATTACAACATAAGTGACAATTGGCGGTCTTATCGCTTAAGAGCGATCTCTGTACGTAGAGTAGGGAAAACAAATTCCTCTATACTAATATTATAAAGAGGAAAGATTTGTATGTACTAAGTATGTTTGTAACGAATTGGCTCAAAAAGTACAGGACCGATTTTAAAAATTCTTTCAATAGGCTATGTCCTGCATTTACTGTACGTTTATACCTAAATGTTTATAAAATAAATGTCCACCCATGCGAAGCCGGGACGGGCCGCTAGTCGTAAATAGAACTCTGTCCCTGTAAGGTATCGAAGGTTTTTATTTCGAGGAATATCACAGATTTACGAGCATATATTGTATACAACATGAAACGACTGATGGGGCGCGGAGGCGACGCAGTAGGTAGCGGGTTCGATTCCCGCCTTGGGATGAATGTTTGTACCATCTGCAAATATATATTTGTCCCGGGTGTTGTGGGTATTTTCTATGTAAAGTAAACAAAAATATCTGTCTAAGTATGTATCGTACCTATTATATATGTATATCGGTCATGTAGTACTCATTACACAAGCTCTGCTTAGCTTGGGGCTAGATTGATGCTGTGTGAATATAACAACACTTACAAATAAATACATTTAGTTCTTTTAGCTGTGTTTATTGATAAATTTTGGGAGCCCATATTAAGTACTTAAATTTAAACTCCCCATCTAATTTCCAACCACTAGAAAAACTCCAATTCCTATTTAATTCCAGTAATACCAACTCAATCAAAACTTCACACAAATGGCGTCGTAAACTTCTTCAAATAATCTGTCACCGGCAGATAGGAGGTTATTACGTATTTCAGCAATATTGGGGTACCGCAGTAGCTTTAAAAAAACGCTTCGCCAGATAGCCAGTTTACGGCTTCACTGGGCTTTATAAGGGATGTTCTTGACCCGACTGATATTTTTAAGTTTTTTTTATTCTATAGTTTTAGGGTTTTAGTAAGTTTGTTTTTGTAAACTTTATTTAGTTTTCTTGCTTTTGTTACGGAAATGAAATGCCAATCTCTTGCCAACTAGCGTCAAAAAATAATAATTAATCGACACCGTTACTGACGTGTCCAAAAGACGTCCCGTGTAGCCGTAAAGCCCCTACCGCACCGGAATGCCACGGTGACGTCTGTCGCTGGCAACATTGGCTGCGTTTCGCTGGGTCAAATCTCTTGCTTGTTGTTTAAGTATTTATCTATCTAGTTATCAGTTATTATCTTCGTCTTTTTTAAACTTATGCCATCTTTAGCGTGAGCGTTTAAAATTATATCGTTTTTTATTTATATAAACTAGACTAACTTAGAATAGATATTAGATTTTAATACTTTACATAGAACTAATATGTAGATTCAAAATTTATTTTGTTTGTGTTTCTATGAACAATTTTTTTGGAAGCCTAACGATTGATAGAAGTGCGAGATCCTCTAACATGTTTTTAATACTTAAATGAGTGTCTCAGTTATTATATACTTCTTACTTATTCAGTAACTATGCAGGCAATACCTTATTGTAAACTAGTTACTGTTTTTTTTTTGGAAAATATTATTTTATTTATTTTCTCAGTTGGTCGGGTTAGGAACAAACCTTTCATAAAGGTTTATACTTGATTCACGAGCTGGACACACTTTGAACGTACTTTATTGAAGATATAAAAAAATTGTAATGCTGTAAACTTTTAAGTCCGTGAACATTATGGTTATTAGTGGTTATGGGTTAACTTTATAGTCATTTTGCTTGTTAATATTTTTAGGGTTCCGTGTTAGACTGTAAAGTTAGTGAATGGTTTTAGTTTTGGATTATTTTGACTTTTAAATCACGGTTTGGGAAGTGTTTCTTGCAAGCATTAAAAAAATCTAGTTTTACTACACTTTTCATCAGTCGTATTCGATGTAATTTTATTGTAAACAAACCGTACTTGCTTTGCTTTGTACCTCCTTAGCCTTCATTATTATTCTTAAATTCACTTAATTGCCGTGTATTTTTAAATGATATATTTTTAAATACGATACTCATAATTTAAGTCTATTTTAGATTACAACACTAAAGTTAACGGGATATTTACCATGATTTGAGTTTTGAGTTCTCCAATATTTCAAGATCATACACTACCTGCGCACGCCTAAAGACACGTTTCCACTTGAGAAACCAGGGGTGTACAAGATCGACTGCAGTTGTGGAAGCTCCTATATAGGCCAAACGAAGCGCACTATTGCCTGCAGAGTCAAGGAGCACATACGCGCGGTTAAGAATCTGGCAACGGAGAAGTCTGCCATAGCGGAGCATCTTCTCGAGTCTGGTTCAAACCACTGGATTGAACTGCACAATCCACAAGTAATCTCAACAGAGCGACATTACATACCAAGAATGGTACAGGAGGCCATTGAGATTACCAAACACAGGAACTTCAACCGAGAGGAAGGTTTCCAACTATCCGGAACCTGGAGCCCGGTGGTGAGAATGTGCAAAAAACGAAAAAGTGATGTATCAACCAGGCCGCGTCCAGATACCGTCAGTATTGTGTGTCGTGATCGAGTTGAGTTCGATAATGAAACCGGTGGTAGTGTTAATATTCGTAGCAAAAGACAAAGAAAGAGGGTAGATCGATATATCTGCCAATAAAAACTAACTCGCAGTGACTTTAGTTGTTCCGTGATCATGGCGCATGTAACTGTGCCGAAATATTGGAGAACTCAAAACTCAAATCATGGTAAATATCCCGTTAACTTTAGTGTTGTAAATAACCATGATAGTTTCAAAAGTTTTATATTTTAGATTAATTACTTCAATAAACAATTCTCACAATTATGTCTGAAACTCCAAGCTTGTGAATTTTATTTTATTTTTGCCGTGCTTTGCTTACAAACATTTCCCATCGATCTCGCTGGAGTATAGTTACAAAATGTCGGACGGTGCCATTAAAAATGAAAACAATATCCCAGAAGGTATTTAATCATAAAAAGTTATAAGCCAATTTATGGAGTATCGATGTTTTCATAATGTTCCTATGAAAGTTATAATGAAAATGTTGATGTGGAAGTTTCGAGGCCTTGTGTATTTTGTTGTAAAGTTTAATACTTGAGTACCTTCCTATTTTATACTGTAAGACATTAAGCTGTAGAAGAAACGAGTTTTTCTTCGTGATTAGGTTTTTGCACGATTCTGAACTACATACATCAGAGACTAGGCCGCTAAAGAATGGAACTCGCTGCCTGCTTCTTTTCCGGACAATTACAATCTGAATCTCTTCAAGACAAGAGTGAATAGGTGTCTTCTAGACCTTCGTGATACAAGCTCGGCCACATCGTCACTTTCCATCGGTGAGATTATGGTCAAACGGGGGTCTATCGAGTATAACAAAAAGGTTTTTCTCGATCACTATGTATCTGGATGAAATGGAGCCTGTAACATAGATAGAAAATGCTTTATTGCATACTTTACAAAACAATTAACTATACAAGCAGTTAGGTACAAAAATGTGACAGTTGGCGGTTATATCGCTCACGAGCTATCTCTACCAACAGTGGAAATAGACAGAATGTAATATTTAATAATATTTGTTTTTTTCTAACATGGTTATCAACAATAAAATTGTTTCAATTGTAAATACTAGTTAATTCTTTATATTATTTGATCGTTATTTTCTTTGTCAACAAAGACTTTATGTCCATTAAAAAAAAAAACAATAAAATCAGTCCCAGGGGTATTATTTACCTATTATGATTTGTGCATGCAACTGTGCCGAAATATATATAAACACAAAACAACACAAATAAATAAATAATGTTGGACAATCTACACAGCATCATCTAGCCCCAAGCTAAGCAGAGCTTGTGTTATGGGTACAGATGACTGATATATTACATAGATAGATATTTTTTATACATATATTCTATACCTAGGTCTGCCTCAGGGGATGCCTAAGTCCAGTTTTTGAGTGTATACTTATTAATACAGCTGACTGTACTTAGTGGCTACGGAAAACTCAACTGTTGGCAGCTCTCATTCATAATTTTCAGTTTTAATTACTTTTTGCTTTTGTTTGTTTTCCTTTTTCGTACAAATTATTAATGTTTTGTCCTTGTTTTGTACCCAAGATTAATTTTTGCGTTACGGTTCTATTTTAAACTTTCTTTTGTTTTTTGAAATCAGGTAGAAGAAAGGTAGCCTCGCCAAAGACTCGCCACCTTTCGGTGTGACTTAGGCCTTTACTTTTCTAAGATAGCTGAGGTATCTGGTATTGATTTGGACCACTCGAGCTACCTGTCGATTGTTTGCAACAGTCTTCATTTAGCTCAATTGTAAATACTACATGGTTCTATTTGTTTCTATTATTTGATTGTAATTTTCTTTGTTAATAAAGACTTTAATTTTCTTAGCCGATAAAATCGATAGAACCGATGTTGAGAGAACAGAATCGAATAGAGAAGAAACGAAAGAATTCTGACGATTCGACCATCTCGGCGAGGACGAGTATAGATTTCTGTCTGTTTCCTACAACGAATTATCTTAAATTCGGTTCTTTCGGCCATTATCTAATGAGTTTCAAAGTAAACGTTTATTTATTTCCGTAAATACAATAAATGTACACTTAGAAAAGGTCAAAATCTTAAAATTAAACACTCACACGGAAATAAAGTGATATTTTGATTTCGGTCGCTTCGGTATGTAGACTTAAGTAAAGAAGCGACGAAGAAACCTTTAGCCTGTTAGATGTTTGAATCCTCTCGCTGTCTTTTAGCGAATACGATGCACGGCCCGTGCATGCGAATTTCCGGAATAAAAAGTGCCTATCCTAGTGTCCCTCCTCGGAATATCATCTATCTTCTGCTCAGGTTGTCTGGCAGAGATCGATCTTGAGCGATAAGACCGCCAATTGACACTTATGTTGTTATTGTTTCATTTGTAAATTGTTTCATAGTTTTAAGTGTGCAGTATAAGAATTTATTTATCTTTTTATGTGTCTTGTATGTATATTCTTCTTGCCATAAGTAATATCTGTTCAGCCTAGGCGTGCAAAAGTTGACTTTTGCTCCAACTCGAAAACTAACAACCTAATAAGGTAAAGGTTTCTTGTTCGCTTCTTTACTTTACCTTAAAAATATTGAAATGAACAAAAAATCTAATTGATCACTTTATTTCCCTGTTTTACTTATGTAATTTTAATTTTGTGACGTGTCCAAGAGTCCTGTAAGGTCTTAAGTAAATAAAGCACTTTGATATTTGAACAAACAGACAGACTGAGCTACTAGCTAACGTTTTAGGGGGATCACTAAAAACTTTTTATTAGTATTTAAAAAAAAAATGATTTACCCAGCGTTTGCGACGTCTACTTGCACTTGGACGGTTTTATTTATTCCAAAATACACGAGCCAAGTTGCAGGCAGAAGCTCTGATGAATATTAATGTTCAGTAATGCAGAATTGATTATATTAGCCAACATTTTAGTTCAATTCGCTAACTTCTAGACTAACTATATAAATCAAAATCTCCGATAGCTAATATTGATTTATGCACGCTCTGCTAATGCAAAATGCTAAGTGGATATAATAAGTCGTTAGAGGATACTAGCTGCTGCCCGCGGTTTCGCACCCGCTTTTCATGTACCCTATGTCCGTCCCCGGGATACCATCTACCTCCAAATTACATTAAGATCCGTTCAGCCGTTGAGGCGTTCAAATGAGGATTTGTTTTGTTTTTTAAGGACTGCCTGAAACCGTAAAGGGAATATTTTTCCACACAGTTCCTCCTACTGCCGGACAGAGGAATTATTCCCATCAGATGAGAATTGCCCCCTAGGGGAGAGGTCCCCTAGAGGGGCAGTTGGGGAAAAAGTTCGAACTGTCCCCTTAGTGTCCCCCCTTTTTTAACGGTGGGAAGACGAACTTTTTATTAATTGAAAATTTCCTTTCTGTCCCCCTGTAAGTAACGGGAGATAGATAGAACAATTTATTCTTGCCTGTGCTCCAATGGCCTCCCTCCAAATCATTTCACTCCAAATAGAAACCAAGTAACAAAATTAAATAAATTGTATCTTCTCGCGAACCCTTCGCTAATAAAAACTCTAAGTACCTTAGCTTTATCCAGCTTCTAAATCCTGTTGGGTATCTCGCTTTGGCATCTCGTCTTCCCTTTAATAGCTCTTAAAAACTGGTAATTACCAGTTACAAACAAGAAATATGTACTCCCTACATGTAACTTACACACACACTCTTATATTGTCAGTTTTTGTATAGACTTTGTATGTATGATTCTTTCTAGCACGTTTTGCTCTCACTGTAAATGAATCTATTTATATTTTTATAACACTGAAGATCTTTTATAATTAAATGATAAAGGTGAATTTTATAAATTCGGATATTGAATAATCAAAAGCTAAAAGGCGCGGGCAGAAACTAGTATAAATATAATTCAAAAGTAACTCTTAAAGCGTTCTTATTTCAAATCCCATTTACCGGATGCCACAATAAAACGTACCAATAACCTCTAAGGCCATTTCCGGCCGAATCCGCGCATTACGACCACTTTCCGTTAATATGAGCCCTTTTAGTTCAAATGGCCCACCGCTAAGCTTCTAAATTCAAATGAAATGAGCCTTCGCAACTATCGATATCGATGATTCGATATCAAATCCCAACCCTATTATCCTTGCTTGTGTTGTAAATGTGAAGTTATAGCGGAGAATGTGAATGTGACTTTTTTGTCTTTGATTTTTTTCTTTATATCAGTACTTATTGTTAGTGGTTGGATTATGTTTATGTGCGGGCAACGTCTGGAGTAGAAGAACGCCCTACAGGCGTCTTTGTTTCCCGACACCCACAATCTAGAGGTATTCGCTAGAGTGAACAGGACTCTTCTAGGCAAGCGTGCTACATCCTCCGCCGTATATCTTACTCGTACCATCAGGTAAGATAGCGGACAAATGCAAGCCTATAAAATATAAAAAATGAAAAAAAAAGAATAGGACAAAATATATAAAATTCAATAAAAAAAGTACTTATAAATACAGTAATGGTGGTCCCCGCTTTAGGTTCAGAATCTGTATCGCGGGATCTGTATAATGTTTTGTTTTTGAATATTTTTTTACTTTTTACATGTAAGTGTACTTATTATATTATGTGGTACAGTTTAAATCAGGTATCTTCTAGACTTTCGTGATAACCTGTCGCGTCGGCCACATCGTCACATTCCATCAGTATCAGAATTAATAACTTTATTTCTTTAGGCTTACAAAATAAGCACTTAGACAAGTCAAATTTTCAGGTGAGATCGCGGTCAAACGAAGGACTATCGACAGTAAAAAAGTTCCTATAGTATATGGTAGATAGTCTATGCCATAGACTATACCATATATAAGTTCCTATAGTATATGGTAGATAGTCTATGCCATAGACTATACCATATATAAGTTCCTATAGTATATGGTAGATAGTCTATGCCATAGACTATACCATATATAAGTTCCTATAGTATATGGTAGATAGTCTATGCCATAGGCTATCTACGATATACTATAGCAACATTTTTTTTACTGTCGATAGTCCTTCGTTATGGCCATAGACTCTATGGCATACAACTTATGCTTGAAGCGCATTTAATATCTGCGACTTGAACTCATACTAACATTATAAATAAATAAATAATGTTGGACAATGCACACAACATCGTCTAGCCCCAAGGTAAGCAGACTAATATACATACATAATACAATATATTACATAGATAGATATTTTTTATTATACATAGAAAATACTCAGAACACCGGAGACAAATATTTGCAGATTGTACAACATTTGTCCCAAGGCGGGAATCGAACCCGCAACCTTCTGCGTCGCAGGCGGACCTTCGCCCGCCGCGCCACATCGGTCGTCAATTCATATGTACATACGTAGAATAGGATTTACTCGGTGACTTCCAAGTTCCGATAAATCGATATAACGATTACACAACACTATTTCAAGAAATAATCCGTCAACGTCATATTTTGCAGCCTGACTCACCACTAGGTGTAGGCTTATGCGCTCTTAACTTACGTAAATATTTATTGTTTATTTTAATAAGCTCTTAATACCTAAAATAAATAAATAAAAATATGCATTTTGAAACATAAATTCAGTAACCAAAGCTAAAATAGCATGACCAAAAGACAACAATTGAAGCAAAGAAGGGAATTCAAGAAAATGTTCACATTTCTGCTCTTTGGCGCTTCGCCAGTGAAATAAAACGGGGCGCGCGCTTTGTCAGCGTTTTTAATTCTTTTTATTCCAAACCACACGAAAAATTCGATAAAAAGGGTTTTGTTGTGAAACTACAGTTATTTTTAGACTGTTTTGACTAGAGCTTTGTGGTCTAGTTTTATTACGAAAAGCTTTGTTTCGAGTAGGCGTAAGCTTCCACGGCGTAAAAATCGACACCTCGAACTCTGCCCATGAATGTCAAAAGTACTGACTAAAGGGAACTATCAGAAGAAGGACACCAGCTTCCTTCATTTTTAACACCTTCATTGCGGTCACCAATCCGCCTGCCTAGCGTGGTTTATAATGGCTAAACCACAGGGACGTACATATGTGTTCTGTTGAGGGTAGGCTTTTCGAATACAGTGGCCGAAAATGAAACATTTGAATCTCAGTTGGTATTAGTAGCTGTCATCCACCGCTACAGATAAGTGAAGAGTGAGTATTTTTTTTTATATATTTATCTTTGTACTAGATGCTGCCCGCGCCCTCACCCGCGTTTTGTCGGAAAAAAAATAGCTTTATGTTATTCCAGGTCCCAAACTATCCCCATACCACAGCCCAATCAGTTCAGTAGTTATTGCGTGAAAGAGGAACAAACATTAATACTCACAAACTTTGACATTTATAAATGTTAGAAGGATTAACACGGTTATTAAAAAACCAATAATATTAACTAAAAGAAAAATACATAACATACAAATAAAAATAATCAATGCAACGTATGACAGGACAAAGTACCACCCAGTCTACCAGCCCCCCTAGTACGGGAATTGTTGTCTAGGGTAGAATAGAGAAAAATTACGTTACTTTGTCATCGAATGCGTAAGTTATTTGAACTTTATTCCTTCAACGTCAATAATGTACTCAATGTATGGCGATGCGATATCATAATTGTCGACAGGGTTGGCATGATTAAAACAAATGGTTTTAAAACACATGTTTAAAACAATGTTTAAAACAGTTTGATTTTAAACCGTGTTTTTTATCACACGTTTAAAAACACAGATTAAAACAAGTTTTAAACATTGTATAAAACGATGAGAAAAAAACAAGCTTTAAAACTACTTTTCATTGCGAATGAATGATATAAAATGAAAGTAATATTTTTTTGATAAGTTATTTATTCAGTCAAACAAAGATCTAAGTACCTACCAAGTACCAGGATTTATATGGGTAATGGGATAAGATAACACGTATTTTTGAAACATGCATTAGATAGTATAGAATATTAAAAATTTCAATTTAAAATCAATCAAAAACAAAATTATAACAAACAAAATTACCTATATTTAATAAACATTATAAAATCAAAATTGTTTGTCAGTCAGGAGAGTAAGACAATATGACAAGATCAAGATAACAATTATTTTTTCTTTTCCTTATTAAGGTATTTAAAAACTGTAACAAGTTTTGCAGCTTTCTCTGTACCCAGTTTATTTCGTACGTCAGAATGAATAAATCCAAATGTTGAAAACAGTCTTTCAATTCCAGCACTTGAAGCTACAGCAGTGTGAAGCTGAGCCACTAAGTTCATTGTTTGACCATTAATTTGTTTTTTTAATGACTGCCACCATTCGAGAGGTCCGACCTGATTTACTACATGATCTTCAAATAGAAAGTTATGAAAGGGATCTGTCATTGCCCTGTATTTAACAACATAGGGCATCGCCTCTTTGTGATAAGCTTCTATAAATAATAAAGCATCAGAAATATCTTCACTCGTGAGTTTTTCACCCCTGTACTTAGGATGTAGTAAGTTTGCTGCAAAATGAGCTGGAGACATTGCCATTTCATAACGAGCTTTGAACTTCCTTAAATCATCCAATGAATACTCGGTCTCACGCAGTCGTACATTCTCTCCCTCAAACATATTTTTAAGCTCTATCCATGCTTCACTTCGCCAATACAGCAGGATGTCTTTTGGGAGACGTCAAGTGTAACTGCGATGTTTTCCAGTTTTTTGTAGAGAGCCTGGACTTGTTGCTTCAGCGCCATGTCATTTACTTTCAATGAAATTGACAGATCTATAGCAGTTGAATGATTTAAGCATATATCTGACAATATATGCCAATTTTCTAATAACACTTTTAAGCAGTCAGCCATTGTGTTCCACCGTACCTGTTGTGGTATAACAATTGCTTTTCCACCAGCTTCTTTATATTTGGCAGATGCAAAGTGAGTGTATTTGAAGTACCGCATTATCGACTTAACTTTATCAGTAATATCTTCTGCATTCAAATCCTTTGCTAGAAGGTTTAATATGTGTGATGAACAGCCGTAAGTATATCCTCGTGAGAAGCTAGTTCTTCCTGTTGGGCTAAATCTCGTCTCATACGGCTCATATTTGCTGCGTTGTCTGTCACTACACTTCGCACCGTACATTTGTAAGTTTCACATTGTTTTATTGCCGCAGTAGTAACTTTAACCAAGTAGTCAGCTGTATGGCTTTCGGCTCCTGTGTCTATTGTATCAATTAAATGAGATGAGTCTGTCAACACATCGGTAACACAGACACAAACTATCGAGTCCTGCCTGACATTACTCCACCCATCAATTGCCAGATTAACAACTTTGTTTTTCAATTCATTTTTTACGGCTTCTTGAGTCGAGTTGTAGACTTCGTCGAGTAGCTTGCTAGCAATTTGTTTGCGGTTTGGAGGTTTATATCCTGGGCGTAAAATTTCCATTAATTTCAGTAACTCTGGGTGTTCTACGTGGTTAAAAGGTGGTTAAAAGGAAATAGTTGCACAATTTTGATTTTAAGATTAATAAAACATAAAAAAAATCAAATCTGTCATACTCACTCATACCTGATTAAATAAATAAGCCTTTTACATAATTTAAAATCATGGTAATTTATTTATTAATCAAGTAACTAACTGTCATTATCAGTTTCCTTTTTCGACATTTCAATCTTAAGTTTTAGAATTAAAAAATCAAATTCAATAAGTTCTTATTAAATTAGGAAGTCTTATGATTTGAATCAAATAAACTTTTTGAAAATTCAATATATTAATTACTTATAGGTATATTTTATTGTTGTTTGTTAGTTGTTACCATATAAGTGCAGAATAAAAACCGAACTTCGGCATTTTTGATTTTTACCGAATGTTCGGCCGAAATTCGTATTCGGTTCAAACCACATTCGGCCCATCACTAATTAATAAATATTGGGGGTGCCCCTATTCATAGAATAGAATTTATAGTTTATAGGTATTTCCCCGCCGGTATAGTCCTGCTAGGAAACATTCAGGGTGAATGTAAATCGTTTAGTAGTGATTAGAGATACGCAACATAAAATAAATGTTTATCCATTGATCGTTTTTTGTCAATATTTATTTTACTATAGAAAATTTGAAAAGTCAAAAGATCTAGTCTGGAAATGAAACATTATAGGTCGAATTAATTTAAAATAATGCCCTAAACTAAAAAGGACAAAAAAAAACAAAACAAACACTTGTTTAAAACAATTTGAACTGTTTGTTTTATAAAATTTAAAAAAAACTGTTTTTTTTCCAACCCTGATTGTCGATTCTACCCTAGAGAACGATCCCCGTGCTAGAGAGGCAGGAAAGGGTGGTCTACACGAAAATTGTGAAAAAAAAATCAGTACATCTTAGAATCAGAATCGGAATGAATAACTTTATTTCATTAGGCTTACAGAATAAGCACAAGTCAAATTTTATACTATTAACATAGTTGTTATTGATATTCTTTTCACTTATTTTTTTTTGTCCACTAGTGGAGAAAGTGTAAAAGGCTTATACATAATATGTACGTAAGTAGATATTATCCTACTAAGATTATAAATGTCAAAGTTTGTATGGATGGATGTGTGGACATTTGTTACTCTTTCACGCAAAAACTACTGAACCGATTGGGCTGAAATTTGGTATGGAATAACATATTGGCTATTTTTATCCCGATAAAACGCGGGCGAAGGCGCGGACAGCAGCTAGTCCCAAACAAAAGCTTTGGAGTAAGTTTTGTTGCATACTTACCAACTAGCTCCGAGCAGTTTACAATAACAGCCATACAGGCGGCAGGAGTAAAAAAAAGGGTTTTCAAAAACAACAAGGCACGGTTTTCCTCCAATTTATCTAATTCACCATCTATAGGTATACAAGTAGATTCCTGTGTAGACCGCAGAATAGCCTCCTTTAACTAATTTAACCCTTTTCAGTCCTTCAATCATTAGTGGACTGAAGCGGACTTATTGCGCGTTCACCAAATGTTGGACTCTAGGACTCTTTTATTAAATAGAATTTTACAGTTGTAGTTTTTTTTAACGAAATCTCGGGTTATGACTTTTTACAATTAAATATAATGCCCCTTACGTTACGGGTTATATGTTTTTTGTTCTCTAAACTAGCTAGTTACTAACTAACTAACTAACTTACTCCTAACTTAGTGACTTTATTTACTTAGCTAAGTAAATAAAGTCACTAAGTTAGTGCAAACCTTATGGTTCTTATAATACAAATAAGTTTTTATAGCAAAAAATACTGTATTATTTATAACTTGAATCACTTTTAAAACTGATGAGTGCACTTCGCTTACTGTGCAAGTTACCATGACTTAAATAAAAAAAAATGAAAACTGTTAAAAAACCGACTCGGTCTCAGTTATCTAACGTTTTTGGGAAAAAATGAGGGAAATTGCTTCTAATATGTCGGAAAGAACACTCCCTAAGTTCAGACAATTGTTTAGAAAAAGTTAAAGTAAAAAGATTGTTAACACTTTTACCAAAATCGCTTAAGCGGGGTCCAGACGAGGGGATAACCCTTCGCGGACGAGGGGTTATTAATATGTGGTTTTGCTGCTTTGAGGTAATTAAGACTGTAAGCCAATCAATCACACACATACTCACAATTATTATATCCTCGGCGATTTTTTTTACTATTTTAAAAAGCAACTTTTTAAACGCATGCCTTTTAATTATATAATCACCCAGGGCCAAAGTTCATGGGAAGACAAATCCAATGAACCCAACTTCAACGTGGTTAAGTCGTTTCGTTTAGGAGTTCCTAGGTCTCTCTCCATCATCAGACCGGCTCGATGGTACCATGCATTGTCATCGAGCTTACATACGAGTAAGTATGCCAAATTACAGCTCAATCGGTTGAGGATAACTGTCTAAAATTCAGTTGCAAGATTCGTCCCACACAAGCTAACAGGGCAAGTAGAATAAAAGCTTGTAAAAACAGCAGTACCAGATAGAAAATCTGGTACGATTATACATTGGGGGTATTTTTCCCCAAAAAATGCCTTCCTTAGTTTACCCAAAAAAAGTAATGTGACCCTAAATTTGATATGAAAACTTCGTAAACCACTACTGCCCTACTAACCCTACCCGCCCAAACTTCGTAAACTATTGGCCTACAGTGATACCCAGTCGGTTCCGCCCCAACCCCCAGGGAATACCCGAGTCAACCGAGATTCTATAAAATGTAGCTAAATGGAATATTGATAAATGAATAGGTTAGATTTATTGGTAGCAGAATACTTACTGAAGAAGTGAGCTGTATGCTGAGTGTGAACTGCCATACTGTTTACTACAAAGTTTGCGTAACTTTATTTTCTATAGAATTCCTTTTTTTAAAACTTCCCGCTTGGAGCGCTGTTCAGAAATTCCATAGAAAATAAAGTTACGCAAACTTTGTAGTAAACAGTATGGCAGTTCACACTCAGCATACTGGATGTGCGTCGTGCACCTTATTTACCCTTAGATTATTTTTCCGGCCCACCTTAAGATTATCCGGCTTATTATGTAACCAAGATTTAAAAAATATATTCTTATAAATGCATTTTTTTCTGTGGTTTTAAATTTTTTCCTTATTCAACTAGGAATAAAACTAGAGAAAAGGTAATTTTCCGCAAATTCTAAGCCATTATCTATTGTTTTACCTTATGGAACTAACTTTGATTCATTGTATAATATTATTAGAGCATTTGAGAAGATAAAAGATTTTGGGCTAAAAATCAACATTTTCCCAAACGAAAATACAATGAATACGAAGCTGGTTTCTAAAAATTAAAAGACAATTTTTTTTTATCAATCACATTATTAATCAATTCACAAAATAATATAGTTTTTACTTTTTATAAACTCTGTGTACCTACCCATTGTCTGAGTTTTATACGGACTAGTAGGTCTGAAACAGACGATTGTTATTTGACAAATAAAGCGTGTTTTAAAAAACGATAAACAGACTTCAAATTCCCTTACTTTTACACTGTTTTTAAGTTTTGCGGGATAAATACTTTTTATGG
Source organism: Eupithecia insigniata (assembly GCA_947859395.1). Taxonomy (NCBI): domain Eukaryota; kingdom Metazoa; phylum Arthropoda; class Insecta; order Lepidoptera; family Geometridae; genus Eupithecia; species Eupithecia insigniata. Next base: position 1,373,566 of record OX402019.1, read on the forward strand.
GACCACCTTCGGCTCATTTTCTATACAATAATGAAAGAATTTTGAAAATCAGTCCATAATTGGCGGATATATCGCGTAAAAAGTGTGTATGTATGTAAACATACAAAAAAATATAAAACAGAGTCAAATTGCAAAACCTCCTCCTTTTTTGAAGTCGTTTAAAAATCAATTAGAATTTAATTAATAACAAAATTACGGACAATGACGTAAAATTCTCGCCCATGCCAAGCCAATGAGAAAACATTTCAGCATTCGCCTCAGGGACGCACTGCAGAGATTCGTCGATAAAATGTAGCTCCCTAGACGCCCTGACCGATATCGAGGGTTTGAATAAGAAATATTGCTAGTTCCGGGTTTGTTATGACTGGCCGTGATTTGAAGACGTGTGAAATGTTTCGATAAAATATATATACCATATTTGATACTCGAATCCACTATATTTTTTGTAGGTACCTTTGTGTACAAAAAATATTCGGGTTAAAAACCGAAGAAATATTTTCCTCCAATAGGAAAATGTTTTACGACTGATCTGATATAATCAGAGTAAATTGCAATAGCTAAAAAAAATATTTTTAAAGCGCTTCTTTAAAAGTTTATTGTCTTCTATTAATAATTTCATCGAAAGACTATATATATAACATCAGTATGGGCAGAGTTGGAGGGGTCAATTCTAACGCCGCGACTGTATTCGATACTTTTACCAAGTAAAATGTAATAATATCACGTAAAATATTACGGTGGTAGGTGAACTGAATTAGGCCCTATAAAATTTGCGTGTATTTTTTATTCTTTCAGTATTTTTAAATCTTTATTAAAAATTGTGTCACATACGTTTTTATTGTCAACTTGATGTTGTTCTACTTCGATTTTACAATACATGCAGTTTACGAACGAAACACGGATGTAAAGCCATGTTTCGTTCAGAATCATCCACTGGAGTGACGCTGTAACATTGTAGGGGCGTTAATTTTCACGCACTTGACGCATCTACTTAAGCGCGAGTATGGTGCTTGTTTGGTTGTATGTTATAGGCGGTAGCGAAAAGGAAACATATAAATTCCCTTTTAAAAGTGACGACCGATATGGCGTGGCGGGCTAAGATCCGCCTCCGACGCAAGAGGATGCGGGTTCTATACCCGCCTTTGGACAAATAAATAAATAATACTGGACATTCCACACAGTATCACCTAGCTCCAAGCTAAACATAGCTTCTGTTATGGGTGCTAGATGACACAATACATACCCAAATAGATAGATATTTTAAATTATACATAAAAACCCGGAACACTCGAGACAAATATTTTCAGATCGTACAAACATTTGTTCCAAGACATGATGGTCAAACGCTTTACTAATAAATAAAATAAGGCAAAGGCTTACTTAAAATCATGTTAGTACCTATAAAAAGAAACGCTGTCCGCTCCGCTTTCCTGCCCGCTCCGCTCTTACCCCGCAAAAGGGTGCGTTCACCTCATAAGAGTGTCGCGACATATAAGAGCCCACTCGACTCCCACTTGGCTGTATTAGCCTCGAATGTGCATCCTTTTGTTTCGGCTTTAGGGTTCCATTGGCTGTTGCGTATAGTCTGTGAATCAGTTTTTGTCGCGAGCCTAAAGGTTTTCGTATTTATCGTATTTTTTCAGAAATGAAATGAAAACAGTTTATTTGGCACGACAGGAATTTACGATATAAATTTTAGAAATACAAACAAAAAGTATACAAATTAAGGCTATGTTCGGTACTATAAGAACTATGAATTCTCACACTTCTTACTAGCACTGGTACTTCCACTAACTGCTTGGTAAACCACCGAGTGTCGAGCCAAAAAGGTGCCAACTCAGCATGTAGCTGAGTAGGTAACTCAGTTTACCTACTCAGCGCTGGTATTCTGCTATGTAAAACTATTTCTATTTTTGTTAAACCTAAAGTTGCGAAGAGTCTATGTTTTTCTAGGTTTTCACGCTCCCGACCACACTATTGAAAAGACACGCGACCGTCCTGTCATCGTCGGGTGTGTATATATTAACGCCCCTACAATGTGTTTCTGTTCATATTAAATTGATACGATTAGATTCAACTCAACACGCATAGCGTTTCGTCGTCGGATCGCGTGGCGTTTCAATAGTGTGTGGAGCCCTTTGTTATTCAAAGTTCAGAACTACATCCCTGTAAAATTGCAGTACAATGAACTCCGTAGTTTTGGCTTGAATGAAGTAAATAAGATCCATTTTCTCAAGATTTTCTCACTTAGGTATAATCCTACTAATATAAAAAGCAGAAATTATGTGAAATGTGAAATTATTTTGTTTCCTTTGATCTCCAAAACTACTGAACAGACGAAGACGAAATTTGTCGTACATTATCCGTTCATTATCTAAGTTACGATAATGAACATATATATAATAAATAGCCTATTATAATAGGCTTTTAATAGGATTTATTATACCAAAAATACGCAAGAGAAGCCGAGTGCAGAAGCTTATTTTAATATAGTTATTTATAAGTCTCACTTCTCTCATTAAAATACTTTTGAAGAACAAATACTCAACAAAAAAATCTTTAGATTAAAGAAAAATTAAAAAAAAACTGCTAGTAATAAGAAATAGTATTAAAAAATTCTCATCCAATGTCCTATGACCAATCTACAATCGTACAGAACCAATCTTAGCACGTCCACAATCAACATTCCTTATAAAGGACACAGTTTTTACAGACATTTTATTGAAGGCAATGTGCAGTTTTTTTTTCTGTATTGAATGGTTTTGGAATTGTTGTTCTATTGGCTCTTGATTCGTGTAACGAGCGAACACTTTAAAGTTTTGCACTTTTGTTTTCACTTAGCTGTGTAAAGAATTTAAGCCAAGTGTGCAATATGCCAAGATGTATATTTTTTTAGCGACGAAAATCATAATAGGAGGTCTTTCAATCTTCGGCTGTATGTATTTTTTAATGTATGTTTGTGGATTTCTTCGTCAATTATCGATCGATTTCCAAAATACTCAGTCTATCTCAATCTATCTCAGTCGGGCTCGCGGGCGTCGCCGACAGCACGACTGAGATAGACTGTTTAACGTCTAGCCGCGACGTTTCCGCTCTACGTGTGTTCTTATCTACTCATACATAGGTCTATTCTTACGACGCGGTAATTCCCCTGTATAATCATACATTTCTAATACCTTATGTTTCTTCTTTTCCAGTGCTATCGACCTGTGCTGGGTTCCAGCAGCAGTACTTCCGCACGGTGCCGCGCAGCCTACGCGTGCAGGAAGGGCAGGAGGCGGTGCTGGAGTGCTCCGTCAATAACCTGCACGGCATGGTGCAATGGGCCAAGGACGGCTTCGCACTCGGTAAGTTGAAAGAAAGAAAATCAATTTATTGGTTCACAACAAGAACACGTTATTATAAGATAAAAATATAAATATAACAAGCTGTTCTCCGTGGTTTTACCCACGTTAAATTCGAATTTCATATTTCTAGGGGGATAAAAATATATTTTTTCCCGTTAATCTCCCATGTTAGACAAAAAGCCTATGTTACTCTCCATCCTTTCAACTAACTCTTTGCCAAAAATCAAGTCGATTGGTTGCTTAGTTAGGGCGTGAAGAAAGGACAAACAAACAAACACACTTTCGCATTTATACTAGTAGTTTGATTATAAGAAAATAATATAATATTTTTTATTTACAACTTATACAACCAATATATATGTACGCGTGTGTGTGTATATATGTACATACATCTTACATATAATATACCTCCTCAGGTAAGATTGTGGTCAAACGAAGGTATATCGACTGTAAAAAAAACTGTAAAAGAAATAAAGTTGTTAGTACAGACAGACTAAGTGCTCAAATACACGAGCGGCAAAGTGCCAACGGCAGAGGTAACTGTAGGTGTCGACTATCGACAGCAGCCGTCCACGCGTCGACGACGGCTGCCGTCGACAGGTGTCGGACGGCTACAGTTACCTCTGCCGTTGGCACTTTGTCGCTCGTGTACATGAGCACTTAACCTCTGCCGTTGGCACTTTGTTGCATGAGCACTTATTTGTGCGTTGAGTTACAAAACATGTGCTGGCTATACGGTATTTTAATATAAAATCTTCGTAATTTAAAGAATTCATTATGAATGTAATGAGCGCGATGCGAACCGCACTCACCCTGAAGAAGTCCCTCGTTAAGGGATGAATCGTTGGTGTTCCTCCAATACAAACTAGGTTCGTAGTTAACCCGCTTACATCATAATGATATACGGTATCTTATTGAACGCCTTGAGGTTGGCCGATACGTCACTTTATGAACTCTTTTTTATTGTTGATAGACCTTCTTTTGACCACAATATCACCTGATCGAAAGTGACGATGTGGCCGACGTCGTATCACGAAGGTCTAGAAAAGACTTATTCACTCTTGTCTTGAAGAGACCCATCTGATGTTCTGATTGATTTGGCTACCTGTGTCAAATAAAAGCGAGTCAAGTCTTCCATGTGACTAAACTATACGATGTTTTTCTGAACCACAATAAGTTTAGCACTGCCTTTTTCAGAAAACAATAAAATTTTATTCGATTCAGATACCTAAACTAGCTTTTGTCCATGAGAGTTCAATAACCTCAAATTTTATGCAAATTTGATTGCGTGTGCGCACTGTGTGATAAATCTATTCAATCCTTACACACGAACCGTGGAGAAGTGATTTGCAAGGTTCGTTGAGGGTACCATGGTCTCCGGCCATTTTGCAACGAAAACTAGTGTTTTAAAAATAATAATCTCCTAGATTATTTTTACTTATTGACATGTTTTCGGCTACGGTTCGGTGAATCGGGCGAGGGACTTTTCAGAGACTTGAATGCCCTGAACTTATGAACCCAAACTTCAATTTGTGAGATATTTTGAGTGCGCTTTCGGTGGGGCCCGGGACGAAAGTGGATTTTGACAGTTGTCAGTCGCTCTTTCTTGCCCATGGTTTAATTTGAAGGTGTTAGAAATTCGCCCTCTCCTCTACTCCTGCCTACCGCAAACACTATCTCCCTTATTCATATTGATCTGCTAACTTAAAACAGCTGCTAAGCAGTGTTATTTCTCACTCTGACTTACGTCAATAGAAGAAGACAGAGCGAGAATTAGCAATGCTATAAGTTAGCAGACTATTATGAATAAGGGGGATCTCCATTGTTCCATAGATTCGCGATTGTACGAAATGTCTGTAACCATTGTACTGGGCCGTACAGTTGATCATTTTTCACGGTTTTCAATCGATTTCTAATAAACTCAAAGTTATTGTGTTCACTGATAATTGCTTTGTGTTATTTAATAATCCTTTTCATACCGATTGTGTTACTCTAATGTATCAATCGAAATAGACAGCCTATGTGGCACAGTGGTAAAAGGTCACCCTAGAAATAGAAGGTTGCGGGTTCGATTCCCGCGGGACAAATAGTACGGTTCGTAACAGAATACCCATCCATCACACATGCTGTGTTTAGTTTGGATGCTAGATGTTGTATAAATAAATCCTAACTAATATTATAAATGTGAAAATGTGTTTGTTTGTTTGTCCTTCTTTCACGCCCTAACTAAGCAACCAATCGACTTAATTTTTGGCATAGAGTTAGTTGAAAAGATGGAGAGTAACATAGGCTACTTTTTGTCCTAAAACATCAAATTCCCATGGGAGATTTAAGAGTTGATACTATCTGAAATCATGTTATTTTCAACGATCATATCTTCCACAATTCTGAAGCATTTACTTTGAGATTTTAATATGTTATAGTTCAGGATTGATGCTAGACCACTAGTGTTTCGAAAACACGATTACATGAAATTTTCTCGATAGAAAAAAAATCCAAAGTTCACTCTAAACGTACTTTAAACCGTCGCTATTCAATAGATACGTTAAAATAAGCCTTGTACAGTATAAAATCACAGTATAAAGCAGACGGTGTGTGTTTTAGATTTTCAAAATTACTATTATTTTTACCGTAAAAAAACAAAAACATTATTTTTGTGGTTCGTTCTACTCTGTCCCGCTCATATGAACGCGAAATCCCAAGCCTATCCTTTTCACACAATGGTGAGGTATTGTAGGGATTACGGGAAAATATACCTTTTTATCCTTGTAGAACTATGAAAATCTAAATTAACGTGGGTGAAACCTCGAGGAACAGCTAGTAAATAAATAATGCTGGACAATCGACACAGCATCATCTAGCCCCAAGCTAAGCAGAACTTGTGTTATGGGTACTAGATGACTGATACAATATATTACATAGATAGATATTTTTACCATAAATAGAAAATACCCAGAACACCCATGACAAATATTTGCAGATCGTACAAACATTTGTCCCTAGGCGGGAATCGTACCCGCAACCTCCTGCGTTGCAACGTCGATCTTCAAAAAACAACAAAATGTAAAACGCGATTAACAACTTTATTAAAAGTCGAAATAGGACTCCTTTTATCTAAAACAGCAAAAAATCAATGCAAACTTACTTCAAAGAAAACAACATGAGGATAATCGTGCCATTAACGAGTTCAAATGGCAATGGGAATTCAATATCTAAAGAGACACTATAAAAACTTATGGTCCTGATTATCTGTTGGCTTTAGATCGTTCAATCTGCTAGTTATGCTGCTTCAAGAAGGTAGATCAATGGCCGTTGTATACATCCACGAAAAAAGGTTTAGTTTTGAGTTTGTCCCCAACAGCACGACATGACGTCGTCAACGCGAAAGGGTGCGGGGTCACGGCGCGGCACGTTAACGTGATGTGCTAACTTACGTTACCATATCGTAAAGCACGTCACGATGCCGCAACGTAAGACAATGTCGTGCCTTGTAAAATTTCGGTGCATTTTTCACTCACGAAACTGTGAAATAACAGACTATTAGTGCTCATATACACGAGCAAATTACCAACGGCAGAGGTAACTGTAGCCGTTGACACGCGCAGTCGGCAGCCGTCGACGCGTGGACGGCTGGTGTCGACAGTCGACGGCTGCCGACACGGCTGCCGTTGGCACTTTGCCGCTCGTGTATATGAGCACTAATAGATTTTTCAAACGTCTTCTTAACAATAGCATAAATACGTCGCACATGACGTTTTTAAGCTATTGTAGAAAGAGTCCATATCTAGAATAGAAAGAGACTGCTATTTCACGTGTTCGTGACATATAGTATTATGGGGATGAGGGAATAAAGAGTGAACCTATGTTTGCACACACACTTGTGCACTCTAAATGCCCTCAGATTGAAATTCGCCTAGGACAAATAAATTGTGTTGTATGTATGTATGTATGTATGTAATAAATAAAAGATGAATGAAAGCTGTCAAAACCAAAAATTATTTCGAACTTCTGCGATTTGCTTCGATGATACCAGAGTCTTTAAATATTTTCCACTTATATTTCATAGATTTTGTTAAGAAACCTCTTAAAATATCTAAGTGTTTTAAAACCGAGTATCTGCCTAATTCGTTACGCGGAATCGAACCTATACTTAGCACGGCGCATGATAATGGTGAATCGGCGCGACTAATGGTCTCCGAGCCACTGACCCGCGCGTCTGCTGCTACAGTTGTGCTTGATGGCTGGTGGGTGGTGTAAGTGGGAGAAGACTTACTTAGAATTGAACCGGGCTGGACATCGGACATTTGACAAGAGGACATCCTAACCGATTGTCGGGCACGGGGCGGCGGCGGCCATTCTCACAAGAGACTAGCCATGTGCGCCGGACATATTATACATATTATAATAGTAGATTGTTACACAAGGGTAGTAAGGGAGCTATTACAGAACAAGATCCAATTTGGCGCCAGTGCGAGCGCAGCTAGCAAAGGGCCCTAAATTGGATTGAGTGCACCTGAGATATTTAGACGCCCGAGCGAAGCGAGGGCGAATACAGTTCGAGGGTGCACTCAATCCAATTTCGCGCCCTTGCGAGCGCTCGCAAAGGGCGCTAATGGATCGAGTGAACCCGAGAATATAATTCGAGTGAACCCGAGAATATAATTCGAGGGTGTAATAGCTACTTGCAACCAAGCATTCTACTTTACATCATAATGGCGAGGCAAATAAAACATTTAAATACTTAGGTATGACAAAATGTAATTTTTATTAGAAAACATAATTATTTATTAAAAGATTTTGTATTTTGTACAACATTTTCTGCTTCGAGATGACAGAAATCAGGCGTGCGGACCAGTTCTTCATCTGATGAAGTACTTGACATACTGAACTACCACTTTAAACTTGTTTATTACAGTTTAAACTTTTAACTTTAGTTTATTACAGTCGCACAAATCAAATGAAATGAAATGCCGCCATTTCCAGTTTTTTTTTTCAGTAAAAAGTTTTCTTATTATTTTATAAGAAAAGAGATTGTTTCACCAAGGAGTTTTGCATAGCTTGAACTGTAAAGTCTTTACAATTCAAACAAAGTGTGACGTAATGAGATTTGAAAATGGAATTCCTATAAAAATGTACTGTGTTGCGAATACCATCTTACACAGCCTATTTGCTTAATTTGTAAAACCTTGCCAAGCATTATGATGTAAAGATATTTTTATTTGCCAAACATGTGTATATTAAGGTAATAAAGTAAATACCATTTATGTATCAACATGCTTGACCGTAGTCGGTATACAAATATTTGAGAGAGAGTGGCATGCAATCACTTAATATTTACTAAAGTTTATCATTGAAAAAATCGACATTATAATAACACTTACAAATTTTTAACATTTTCAACTCCTGTCTAAATTGTATGACATTTAGTTCTTTTAGCTGTTTAGGTAATTTTAGTTAGGAGCTATACTACACTTTTTCGCATTGGTGCTGTGTTAGCTGGATGTGTTAATATTATAGTGCAAAAGCGTGTGTGAAAACAAAGGGGCACTCTCTATTCCCTCTCCTCAGCATCCGATGGGACGGCCGACCGACACAACCGGGGGGGGGGGGATAGATCTGGCGCAGGACCAACAGATTAATAGGGGTGTAAAACTGTCAATTCCTAACTTTCTGGCTCTTGAATTTTTAACCGACTTCAAAAAAGGAGTCTCAATTCGTGTATTTTTTTGTATGTATGTTACGTGGTATTTCCGACAATTATGGACCGATTTTGAAAATTCTTTCACTATTGTATATGAAATAATCCCGAGGTGGTCCCGTAAAAGGGGATTAGTATTTATCCCACCAAACATAAAAACTGTGTAAAAGTACGGGAATTTGAAGTCGGTTTATTGTTGTTTAAAACACTCCAAATTGTTCTTTTTATAGTCCAGCTACACGATCAAGCATTTGTGCATGCATGATTGCAGAAACACAGTTTGCGCAAGCCAGATGGAGCGTGTGGCCGGGCTCATCTTGCTTGCGCAAACTGGTTTGTGCAATCATGCATGCACAAATGTTTGAGCGTGTAGCCGGGCTAGACAAATCCCAGTATCAATTGAATAGAACGTACGCTGAGCACGGCGACTCATGGCAATGGTGACTCATCGCAACGTCTGAGTCTGTCCATGGGTCAAATATACACAGCATGTAGTTTTCAAAACCAACCTTTCTGGGACCCAAAGCCGGTAATTATGACATGAGGAAAAAAGAAAGAATTTTAAGCTAGTTTTGACACACAACACCAGTCATCTAGCTTAATTACCTGGTGCGTTTTCTTTTTATACCGAAAAAACAGAACGCTAAAGATAAACGCATCGTTCACGCATTCAATCTTGGCTTTGTCAGGTGTTGCCACCGTGTTTTTCTTTACTCTTATATTATAACAGCATGGAAGTTGAGAATTTTTTTTTCAAGCGTAATATATATCAGCTTAACTTATCATAAAAATTACACAACAATTTCATCATTCCCGTGTTCTTTATCTCAAACTCGCTTCAGCCCACACCTTGTGCCTCTAATCTCTGTATCTACAACCATGGCTCGAATTGCTCTATCGATTGCCGCTCGTGCCTCGAATGTGAGCCGTTTAAGCAGGTGTCAGCTGTCAAGAACTGTGCTGTCCCGAACTAATGGTCATCGATACATTGCTGACCTAGTAAGAAGACTTCACTTACCTTACCAGCGCAGTATTGGGCAAATGCTCCAATACTGCAACATGCTGAGGTAGTGACCCATTTTACCGATAATGACCGTCTCATAATTTCTTCTGTGTTACCCACTATTTAGATTTAAGTACTGTCTAGTTAATAAGTTATCTATATGTTTTTTTTTTATACATAAATTATCTCTCTCTAGTCAGGAATATTGTCAGTTTTGGAGAGTGATGGTAAGCCAAAGACAATGGCCAATCAATCTCTAATAGGACCTGGAAAAGGTGATGCTTTGTTATAGGTAGTTAAAGTGACTCTAGGATGGTATCGAATTAGGGACGACTTATGCTGGACCATTGCGGGCTCGAGCTGAACCCCTCGCAAGGCAAGGACGAGGCACGTTTACAAACAAACCTTCACGAACATTTTATTTGGTGCAGTTCATGATATACATTGCGGGGTCCGTGTCCCATATTAGAAAAAAAATCTAGGTCTATGCTCCCATAGGTATGTTTTCTGTACGCATATTTTCATAATTTCATTGCATGATTTTATTTTGAGTTGGTCCCTTTTCATACTTCCTGGTTGCCGGGTAGCCGGTGCCGGTTACCCGGCGGCGAAGTGTATGAAAATTACGCCGGTACGTGTGAAAGATAACGTACATTAGGTAGGTACATGCCCATACACTTCGCCGCGCCGGGTAACCCGGGTACCCGGGCCCGGCCAGGGTCCGGCCACAAGGCAACCGTGACGTATGAAAAGGCACTCTTCTCTTGCCGCTCGCGTATCTTTTACGCATTTCAGCATCCAACACAAGACCCCTGCTTGTTTATTTAATTGCATTCGAAATTGTATTGCGTAATGTATTTTCACCGAGTCACTCCCAACGTTTAGCGTGAGACGTGCTCAGTAGCAACGTCTCACGAAAAGTATTCCCAACATCTCACGAAAATGCACCCAGTAGTAACGTCTCACGAAAAGTATTCCCAACGTCTCACAAAAGTCAGAGCGTCGTGATTTACAATCTACATCATCTAGTATTTGTCTATCTTTTTCATTATTGACATCCTTTGAGGGCAAAAGATGAAATAAGAATCACTACGCATGATTTTAATTTCTTTTCTTTTTTTAACTTGAAATGCATCCAGTGAGCAGAGAATACATATAATACACTCACTAGGCACTCTGATTAACCCATTTGAAGTGCCTACCATGTCCATAATGAAATTATTTCACCAATCTTGTTCTTCTTGTTCCAGGCTTCTCTTCAGTAATCCCTGGCTACCCTCGCTACACCATGTTCGGAGACCGTCGCCATGGCATCTACAACCTGAGGATAGTCAACGTGACGCTGGAGGATGATGCTGAGTACCAATGCCAGGTGAGAAACAACCTAACATATATGCAAACCAGTTGAATTGAAAGTCGTCCCCTTCTAGACATCATCGTATCAGCCCATACACATCCCCTGCTGGACATAGGCCTCCCCCATACGACGCCACAAATAGCTGTCCTGAGCCGCCTCCATCCATCGACTCCCTGCGACCGCTACGATGTCGGCTGTCCATCGATAGATGGTCTCCCAATAATCCGGTGCGTGTTCGTGGTCGCCACTCGAGAACCTTTACTGTCCCCAACGGTTATCGGTTCTAAGAGTTATATGGCCTGTCCACTGCCACTTCAGCCTGCTAATTCCTAGAGCTATGTCGGTAACTTTGGTTCTTCTACGGATTTCTGTATTCTGGATTCTATCGCGTAGAGAAACTCTGAGCGTAGCTCTCTCCATAGCTCGCTGGGTGACTTTGAGCTTATGCGCAAGGCCTATGGTCAGCGACACGACAACGTCTTGGAACCGTAAGTGCGTCGCATCGTTTTTTTTATTCTTCATTTATTATGGAACATTAAGTCATTGGTATGAATGACTAAGTCAGTCCCGTATTTTAACAATCTACTACTTAAAACTAAATTATATCTAAAACTAACCTAAATAATTTTACTGACCTCCACTCGAGAACCTTTACTCCGGTACCCGTACCTTTATAGCGGTGATCAGTTCCCCTTTCTAGACATAGCCCTCCCCAAAGCTTAACGTTTTGGGGGGTTTGTCTGGGTTGAATTCAACCTTACTTACATTTATTTATCGATTATCGTCGAATCGAAATTAGTTAAAATATGGGTTCATAGAAAATGTTTTACGATAAACTACTTTTCTGATATTGATATTGCTTGTAGAACGCAGAAAATATCGGTTATTGGTTCCTTCGGCGTTATGGCTGTTTGATCATCATCATGATCATCAGCGTATATTAGTCCACTGCTGGTCATAGGCCTCCCTGAATGAACGCCATAGCTTGCGGCATCATGGCTGGTTACGACCGACAAAAACGCCGTCGAAGCATTAAGTCAGATGATGATGATCCAGTTACATTTCAACACTTTTAATGCCTATAACTTTCATATTTATTTTTATTTTATAATTCGCCGTTTTTGAATATTGTTCTTGTTTTAGGTTGGACCAGCACAGATGCACAAAGTCATCCGAGCGAATGCTTCCCTCACTGTGATATGTAAGTACCATTAATATTTTATTGACTGAAACTATTTACATGAACTTGATTATAAAAAAAAAAATCAATTTCTTTATTATCTATATTAATAACTGAACAAAGAAGTTAAGACATCATTATCTCAGAAAGATATCGTATAAGATATTACTTTTCTGATCAGATTAGCTCCTTTTGTGTAATTTTTTAAAAAGAAGAAATGAGAAATAAAAGACTATAGAAAAAAAACTTAAAAATTAAGGTAACTTAACTACTAGAAATATCTCGTTTGTTAGGGACCTACATACGTCTAAAACAGATATAGTTATAATAGGTATGATGTATGTGTTTTATAAATGAATAAATAAAACGAAACGTTCAAAATATTTCATTTAGAGAGTATAAAAAAAATTGTAGATAAAATTTCGTAAGCTCAGAGGATAAACAACTCATTCTCCTGAATTTAAATAATTATTTTAGGATCCAAAATCGCCTTTATTATCAGTGTGATAAGAGCCCTATTTCATTATAATAAAAAACGTAAAACCCGACCAATCTTATTTAAAAGGATTCCTTAATATATTATTCAGTTATTACATACTTAACCTTTTCTAAGAGACGCATTAAAAATTTAGGAACCCACGCGCCCTTAAGCTGGTTGCGGACTTGACTTCTGTCTTAGAAAAAGAAATTCAATAATGGCAAACTGTAATTTTTCTTATTTCGACTTATGACAGGTAATAATGTGTTTCTTATCTATATTTTTGACGATTGTTACAATGACAAATCTCTGGTCCAAAAATGGGCCTTAGTTTGTACTCAGCTTTAGGGTTGAAATCGTTGCAACCTGATTTAAGATTTTATGTCTTGTTTCTGCCATGTTAAGATCCGTATTTGATTAAGAATTGTATTGTATTTTGTGCTTTATGGTATTTTTAATACTGTTAAAAGGTTGCCGTTATATTTTGCAAAAGAAGTACCTACATAATAGTTAAAGCTTTTTCTTGACGATTTTAAAATAATGGTTTATTTAATGTAATCGTATCAGCACCACACTTAATATTTAAAGGCGAAAGTTTGGATGTTTGTTGCCTCTTCGTGCCTAAACTACTGAACTAATTGGGCTGATATTTTGCATAGATGTTGTGGTTAATCAGGAATAACAAATAGGCTACGTTTTATTCTAGAGAAAACACGGGCGAGGACGCGAGCAAAAGCTTATCCTTTCTACAAATATAAATAACAGAAAAGCAACCTCTTAAAGGTAAGGTAAAGCAAGAAATAACAAAAGTTCAATCCAATTTAGATAACGAAATAAAATTTGGCCTATCTAGTCTAAACTTCACATATAAACAGTTCAATTTTCTTTATCTCGGAAACTACTAGATTTTATGCATCTAACTTAAAAAATAAATAATCCCCCCTTATAGGTACGCTTCCACCATCTCATATGCCGGAACTATCTCGTCGAACTAAAGATTAGATCCAGACGGCTTTAAGCCGTGGTGCTGAACCAATCTGTTCGTGGAATAAATGAAATGCAATGAAAATCTAGTTTTTAGTCGCGCGAACACGATGTAAGAACTAATTTACCAAGATTTTAAAACTTCCTAATTGCTGGAACCTTTTTGTTTTTCGGGTATAAAAATAAAATAATAAATAAATCATTTAAATTGATTGCTCTTTTATTTTGAAAGACAATTTTTAGTAACTGAGCTTAAACGATTCGGTAAGGTAGATTATATATAAGGGAGAAGATAAGAAAAGACCGCTAAGATTTTTGACATTTTTAGCAATTAATTATGTTTTTTGCTGATTTTATCTAATATTAGTCAGTCTGTTTTCCTGTATAAAGATAGTCAAACCAACTAAAAAACAAAACACTAAAATAAATTAATCAATTAACACATTGCTCACAACCACGACCCCATCCCGTCTATACTTAAAAACCCTCCTACGTTATACCCGGAAGAAAGCCTTAACAACTTGCGCGAATTTCATCCAACATTGTTTGGGCTATTTGGCATACAGCAGGATTGCTTGGCATGAAGCTTGGCAACGCTGGCTTTTATGCGAGAAGAGCAGTTTTGTACGCATGAGGTAGAGGAAACAAAACAGCTGCGAAACTTGTAATGTTTATTGTCGCTTTTAAAACGGAGACCAAGACAAAGCGGTATATATAAAACACGGCTCGTTTCTTCGATCTGATACATACAATGATGATTAAAGGCTATCCCTGCTAATTTCTATTAATCGTTTTAGCTTACTACAGTCGAATTTTGATAAAGTGTGTCAAAGTTGAAGTACAGTCTGTGAAAACAACCTGTAAGGAAATATGTAAAGAACTCTCATATGATACCATCATTGCCTATGACGTACATGACGAAGTTCTAGCAGACCTACTAGCTGCAGCCTACGTAGAGAATGCGTTAACATTTTTAGGTCGCTTATGAACGCGACTCATAGCTTTAAATGAAGTTTGAACTCTTTTACATCTTTACGCCAAAACTACTTACTGAACAGTCAGATATTTTGCAAACAAGCCTGGAATAACTTCAAAAACACTTTTTTATGCCGAAAAAATAAGTGTAAAGCCGTGGATTGCAGCTACTGCAATTTAGACCAACCTTGATCTTTACACTACTAAACTAGCTAAGACAGTATTCACTGTGTCAGGCTTAGATTACACGGAACGCGACGAAAAAATGATTGGATTTTTTCTAACAATATCGTACGAGGCTGTGCGTGCATTGTTGTATTGATTAATGTATAAAAACAAATTCAACTTCATACAAGAATAATTTGTAACCCCCTTTTGCTCTTCGTATTTATCGTTCATGTGATCTTTTAAATTTTTACATTAGATATGTGTGAAATACGTTATCATTACTGCTTAGCTTGGGGCTAGATGATGTTGTGTGCACTGTCCAACATTATTTATTTATTTCTTTAGGCTCACACAAAAGAAATAAACTATTGATTTCTGATTTCCAATCAGCTTGCAGGAGCAGCATGGCTGCTGATATGCTGACCGATCTGTTTTTTACTAAGACTTTTCTATCCTTTTTTGTAAAAATTACACCAATTTTATATTTCTATAATATTTATCATTTAAAATGAATACTATTGCCTCAGCTGCAAGTTCCCATCCAATCAGGTGCATTGGCACAGCTGTAACTCTGGATAAAATATAACCATGTTTAAATCTAGAAAACATGTACAACCCGAATTCATATCAAATCTAGGTGATATACAGCGAATATTGAACTTGATTGGAATAAAGCTTGACCTTTAAACCCAGGATTTAGAGCTCGATATTGTATGATACATCAAGATGTATCGGTACCCCAATATTGCTTATTTGATGTGGTAGGAATTCGCAGTCTTTTGTTGGGTTAATTGGAATAAGTAAAGCAAACTGAAACTAATTTGCCAATTTATGTAAAACAAGTTTCCGATCGCGTTTCCACGCGTTTCTCCGGTATAAAGTTCCATCTCATTGTGATTTTTCATGACATGTGTAAATTCTGAAAAGAACCGACGTCCTTTCTCGGGATGCCATCTGCCTATATCCTTGCCGAATTTCATTACGAGCCGTTCAGCTGTTTAGGCGTGATAAAATTAATAAACAGTCGAGAGTTATTTTCGCATTAATATTATTATTAATTGAGCATTTCTGTCTTAAATTCATTATTCTTCGCCAATGTCTTGTCGTTTGTCACAGGTTGTTGCCACAGTTATGTTTGTTTTGGTTAAAAAACAGAATAACCAGCAGCTACAGTAACGATTTTGTTACAAAGTAAAACATATTCCGTGGCTTTACTAGCGAATTTGAATAAAAAGGGCCTCGTAAAGTCGCATCCCTAACATTGTCGCAAGATTAGGGATGGGTCGAGAAACTATCAAAAAATTACATTTCGATAAAATTCTAAGTTGCCGTTTGCATAATTTTATTGCATTTTTTATTTGTTACGAATACGTATTACATTTGCAATGTTATAGCTACCGTTGTTTAAAATTTTACGATGATAGCGCGTTGGTAGGATAATACGTGTAAGATAAGTTTAACACACCGAGTGCCGGCAAGGCCCACACTGATCTTATAGAGCGGCATTGATAAAACTTGGCAGTGAAAGCGTTAAGTAAAATTCACTTTGAGTGGAAATATGTACAAACTTTGTATTTACAAACTCCCTTCAAAAAAGAAGAGCCTTCAAGTAGGAGTAATATTCTTTGGTTACGACACTCTTTTTTGCTAAAATCTGGTTATAATTTTGTTAACTTTAGTAGGTACCTAAATACTATATCGGGTATTTACTTATTTGTTTTAGTTTCTAATGTAACGAAACAAAAGGTAAGCGATAAATATGCGAAATAACTTTAATAAATCATAATGATTTATAGAATTTACGCTAAATAACTATCCGAAACATTAAATACCTCAAGTCTATAAACAGAAATATTGTAAGAACTTTGTACTAATAATTAATACGTTGTGAATTACGCAGCTGCTCATTTCTCAAGGGATAAATTTAACCGAAAATTTTCCCTTTAATGTTTATAAATTCATCATAATAATTAAGCCGTATTTCATCAAATCGTGGCTCTTTCTCATTTTAACGGAATTAAGGAAAAATTGGTTTATAAATGATATTTTATTACTCTAATTAACTCGACTTAGCAACAATTTTTATTTGATTTTCTTTATTACATTCTCCTTTATTACTTGACAAGTCAAAATCCTTACTAAATCTCCCAGTTTTTTCAAAGACTTACCCTCCAAGTATTTTACTGGTTAATCTTGTATCAAAAGTAAACCCTAATAAACTATTACGCACTTATCACTATCGATAAAAATCTATCGACACTACCCTACCGAAACTTGCGAAAATAGTTCCGCAATATTTTTTAACATCCGATCTAATGCTCGATTTAAATCTATCGATACCCTACAAATCCCCACCCTGCGCTATCGTCTCACCCCTAGGTTGCAATAAACCCCTCCGACATTCTGACCTTACCCCCGACTATACAGGGTTAAAATGTAAGATTCCTTTTTCCACTGTTTGAGGTTACATACGGGCTTGGACAATCTATTTGTTTTAAAAATCATAGTCTATAAAATGTAAATCCGTTTTTTTTGGCCGTAAGTTTTGTATATAATATTAGAATAAGTAGTATTTAAGGGCTGTGGATTTTGTATTATCAATAAAAATAATAAAAAAAAAAAAAAAAAAATTTTTTTTATGAAATACTTGTAAAACAGTCGGGAATTCATCTCGCGTTCCTTTTTTTAAACCATATTGTCAATTTAAAGAGCTATAAAAAAGTTTGAATACCGCTAAGGGTGCGGCCATGCGATGTCACTTTTTGTAAAGCAACATTGATACGTCGTTATTATTTTCATGGCCGTGAGGCACTCGTGCATCTCGCAGTTTTACTAGCTACGGCGGCCTGCCCCTTCGATTCTGGCCTCAGAAGCTGGGCAGTGAAAGCGTTAACAAATAACATGCTGTTATAATACATATTTTACCTAGGTATGTAATAGTAATAGTAAGAGATACAATCAAGTTAATTCGTTTTGTAAGGGCATTGATCATAAGAAGTTTAAATAATTTGTTGAAATTTTGACAGCTTACCGGCCGCGCACGATAATTACAGCGCAGTGACAAAACCCGCCTGCTACCGCCACCACTGTCCAAAGAATACCTACCCTTAATACGTTGGTTGTTTCTTTAACTTTGTACGCACAAAGAAGAAAAAATCTAACCATCAATAAACATCATCAATCAGTTTCGTTTGTAAAGCAAAATTCCCCTATTCAACATGGTTTCGACCCTATACAATGAGTACCTCTTTATCTACAATCTGCTCAAAATGATGGATTGGTCCCTAACCACGGTATCGGATCATCTGGTGCCTTACAAGACTTTGTGCTTACCTATACTTACCTAGCTAGGTATACCTAGGTATACTAGGTGCTAGAATCTTAGATATTTTTTGTAAACAAAAGCGTTATAAAGACAACGCAATCTTGGAATGGAAAATATTGCGACAGATTCAAACGTTTCGACGCACAGTACCAGAAACGCAAAATATCAATTGGTATCGTCGCAAAAGTTCGAGACAATTTTTGGTTTCGAAAGTTTGATCAATCTTTGGCTGTTTCCGAACTCGAATAAAGAACGATTTACGCTGCGCGTGTGCAATTATGCATTGTTGAAGTTTTTGTTTTTTATTGTAATGGTTACCTTGTTGATTTCTGTCAAGTTTGAATTCATTAATGTCCTTGTTTACGATAAATATCTTGGATTCTAGAAACAAGTATAGGTAGGGAGTTCTTGTTGCGTGATATTGGAGTTCCAATGGCGTATCTACTGCACTTGGGAAGAAAAGGATAAGTCGTGTTAGAAACTAGTTTGGTCTTTGTGCATAATTTTATATCCCTGCTATACAATGTTTTTGGGACTTTCTACGGACTCTAGCGCCGATATAATATTATTTCTTTGAGATTAGCCTGAGTCGAGGGCATAAAATGCGTGCGAACCTGCGGGCAGAAACTAGTAATGTATTTGTATTGTAGATAAGAAAGTACTAACATTTCAATATATGTTCAGCCTTTTATCTATTCATATTGATGTTTCCTAGCAAAATGTATTTGCCATGTTACCATTACTTCCTCAGCAAAGCCATTTTTAGGGTTCCGGATCATAATGGTAAAATAGGAACCCTGAAAGTGTCGATCCGTTCGTCTGTCCCAGCGGATCATCTTGTAAAAACAGATATTGACAAGTTTCTGCATGCAGCCAATAGCAAATAAAAAAATATACCTAGTACATCTTCACAGTTTTTGGTTTTTTTTTTAGTTTGCCTATGTTTTCGAGGTAGGTACCAAATATTGAAATTAGCACATCCAAACCATCAGGCAATTGCCACCAAAAGCCAGGCAAAGGGCGAAGATTCTGTTTATAGGCAGGTAAGGCACTGTTAGCACAATGTCCGTCCATATTTTACACTAAAAAAATATAGGTAAACTTATCATCATCAGTACGTATACGCCCACTGCTGAACTTAGGCTTTCCCCATACGCCGCGACGAATAGCGGTCCTGAGCTGCCGCCATCCCTCGACTCCCTGCAACCGCTACGATTTCGTCGGTCCATCGAGTGGGAGGTTTTCCCACACTCCGTTTCGCATTGCATCGCGTTAGCCACTCGAGAACCTTTACTCCCCAAGTAAACTTATATTTTTTGCTTTTGGACAAAAGTCTGAACCCTCTGCTCGCGACTCTCACTTGGCTACATTTGTTCTATTTTGTCTACGACACTCGAAACTACGCCGCCGAATGTTTCCTACAATGTAGCTTTTTGCTGATAAACTGGGAAAACGAAAACCAGAGTTTTTTTCATTCTTTTGGGAGCTGACTTGTTTGGCTTTGGCCTCAAAGGATGCTTATCTTTTTGGTTTTTTGATGAAATCGGGAGCGTTAATAAAACTTTTATTTATCCCTGCTGTAAAGAGGTGTGAAATAGGATTTATTATATGTACTAAACAATATTTATCTATGAAATGAAATTTTAGATAGATAGATAAAAAATACTTTATTGCACACATAACAAAACAGTTTACAAACAATTTGATACAGAAATGTGACAATTGGCGGTATTCGCTCACGAGCGATCTCTACCAGACAACCTTGAAATGTTAATAAATTAATAAATAATGTTGGACAATCCACACAGCATCATCTAGCCCCAAGCTACGCAGAACATTTGCTATGGGTACTAGATGGCTGATATACTTAATAAACTACTTTACATCGATAGATATTTTTATTATACATAGAAATGGCCAGAACACCCGAAATAAATGTTTGCAGATCGTACAAACAATTTGTCCCGAGACGAGAATCGAACCCAGAACCTCCTGCGTCAGGCAGACCTTTACCCGCTGCGCTACATAGATCGATCGATATAGTGAGCATTCTTATTAACAAAGATAATTACAATTAAATAATAGAAACAAATTAGAATTAGTGTTTATAATTGAAACAAATTGAGCTAACTGCAGACTGTTGCAAACAAACTACAGGTAGCTCAATTGGTCCATATCAATACCAGTTGGAAGCGTCCCCAAGACGCTGGCTGCAATGAAATGGATATACAATGTATGGAAATAGCTTCGAATGATGAAATTGGAAAATTATGAAATGGGATGTAAGCGTGATTTGAAGTATTATTAAGTGGCGTATTCCAATGTTTCTGAAAGTAACCTTACGGCCCCGAAGCCTGAAATACGAACAGATATATTATCAAGTCGAATACGAAAGAATCGAACATAAATATTCAGTGGCAACAAAAAATATTATAACGAAAACGCAAAATGGCGGGCGAATTGACGCCTCTCGTAAGTAGGCCGTTATTATGATGATAGGTTTGCCTACGACTTTGCTTGCCTTTTCCTACAAAGAAATGACTTGAAGTTTGTTCTCTTAAAATTCACTTTTAAAATTATTTGTGTTTTCTCTTATGAATTATAATAATAAATAATAATTATAATGCCACCCAAAGAAGCGGGTTACTTACTACACGGCACTATATGGCACGTGTTCATTGAAATGATAAATAAATAATAATAAATAAATCATGTATTTCAGGCAACATTAGTTTAGTACAGGATGTAAAATACTTAAAACTACGGCCCATATAAAATATATACCTTAGAACCTTGAATTATGAATTGAAAAATGAATTATGATTATGACATAGGTACTTACAGGTTTCTCATCTCAAATATTCTGTAAATACGATGAAACTATTCGGCGCTACCCCGACTCACAAGAGCGCTGTCATCTGTTTGTACTTATATATTGAAAAAGAATTTTCAAAAATCAGTTTGCGAAAACAGAGTTTCATGGCCACCAAGAGCAACTTCGCATCTCTGCCTAAACTAACCAAAATAAAACAAAGACAATTTAAAAAATATATAATGATAGATATTACAAACTGCCCAATGGATTTAAGAAAATACCTTTGTTTAACTTAAAAATAATAAATAGTTAGCGGCGGGATATGCCTGTGCATGTCACTCGGGATATCCCTTAATAAAATTATAGTGATACACATTTTAACATGATGACAAAATGCTGAGCATAGTCAAGTTACAAGGTCGCTAATTAGCTATTTTGGTCATTCACTTTCTTCTGAAGAACTAAAGAAGGTAACAAACAGACAAAAGTGAATTCCTAGTTATTAGTAGTAAATGATATTTACAACACGAAGGGTGCCAGTGGCTTCTTTCATTGTGAAAATATTATTCCCGAACTCGTAAAATATTACGTAGTTATCGCACTCGATATAATTTCGATGTTTACTCCGACATTGAACTTCAGTGCATATTTTAACTAGTCGCTTTATGTCGTCGTAAAATAGAACTTTGGTTTCGCTCGCAACTTAGTTTTGGCTTTAACACGTTCAACGCCACGTGACATACGCCCTTTTTATTGTGGGGGAATCCATGAGGAGGATACTATTCTTTCGTAAGGGGCAAAAAAAAGGTAATGCTGGACTCCTACCAGCTAAACCCACCACTGTGTTTACCTTTCTGCACCTATTTGCCGGGCCTACGGGTACACTTGCGAATTCTTCCGCGGGATCACAATACACCCTAGTACAACTCTCACAGCTCAGTGTATATCCTTCCTACTATAATATTATAAATGTCAAAGTTTGTACGGATGGATGTATGGATATTTGTTATTCTTTCACGCAAAAACTACTGAACCGATTAGGCTGAAATTTATGGTATGGGTACAGTTTGGGACCTGGAATAACATATAGGCTATTTTTTATCACGAAAAAAAGGCAGGCGAAGGCCCGGGCAGCAGCTAGTCTGGTTGTACACCTGGAGTAGTCAACTTCAGAGGCCGGTGTATGGGTGAATACACACTGCTCCGAACATTTTGTATGGCATGTAGTATTTTAGGACCAGGAGATGTCATTTATGTAAAAATAAAAAATAGCGATTCCCACAAAAGCTGCTTCACAGGTGCCTTGGCGCTGAACGTGTTAAGTAGAAACCTTCTTTTAGATCGCTTAATTTCGTGACGATAAAGTACTTAGCGGTTTTATCCATTGAACTAGCAACCCGTCCCGGCTTCGCACGGGTAGTAGAGCATATTCTCAAAGGGATTAGGCAGCGTTTTCGATGAAAGCTTCCAGGGGGCTTGACTTTTTCCGACACTTCCAACAATTATCGTTATATTTCAACCAATTTACATAAAACCTTGAGTATTTTTCAACACCAACACTGCGATCACCAATCCGCCTGCCAAGCGTGGTGAGTATGGCAAATCCCTCCCTACATGGGAGACCATCCACTCGATGGACCGACGACATCGTCAATAAGTTCAGTAGTTTGTGAAAGAGAACCCCATCCATACATCAAGGGATCCTTACATCATCTATAGGAGATAGAGGTATGTTCCGCAGTGGCCAACAGTGGTGTTTGCTGATGAGGAATTGGTAACCATGGGTCCAATGCTAATAATTCTTACACTACCGGGGTAACCAGAAGCTATTTTTTATCTAATGATCGAAGCCGAAGGCAATACTTAGTGTTACTTTGTATTACATCGTAATGCTTTCAAATAGGTTCACGTGGGAAAGAGATAGCTCGGCAATTTAATAAGGAAAGAAAGAGATGAAAGTAAAGACAAAACGATGTTCGATGAAAATTTAGGAACGTTCGGGGAATCCAGATTGGTTCGTTGAGAGCTTGAATTTTTTACGGGATTTGAAACAGAATGTTTTAGTATTTATTTTTTACCGTTTTCGTATTGATACTTGCTTCTGCCTGCGGCTTCTTCTGCACTCTTCCTGAATAAGTAGTCTAGGCTACTTATTCAGACTTAGATCTTCTTCAGCCACTTTGGCAACGAACTGATTCGTAACCAGTTACGTTAAAATAATTTTCTTCACTGTTTTGTAATCGGTTACTAATAAACACTTATTTTCCGTTTAGTGTCTAAAACCTTTTCTAAAATCTTGACTGTTATCGTTATCTATCATTTATGAGTGATAGATCAGTGTAGCCTGTCCTTTATTTAAAAAATACTTAAACACGCAGTCGACAAAATTTGTCGCAGTGTGCATTATAGCTATACAAGATGCACAGACAATATTATGTGATCTATCTCTTTTTCAAATTTCATGAACATTCAGCATAAGCATATATTTTCAACCGACTTCAAAAGGAGGAGGTTCTCAATTCGTCTGTATGTTTTTTTTTTGTATGCGTGTTACGCGATATTTATCGCGTAACATGCGGAGGCGGAGATATTATCTCCGCCAATTTTGGACCGAATTTGATAATTCTTTCACTCTTGTATAGAAAATGATTCCGAAGTTTTTATCCCTTAGGATTAGTATTTATCCCGCAAAACTTAAAATGATACTAAGTCCTATTAATATTACAATGGCAAAGTTTGTATGGATGGATGTATGGATATTTGTTACTCTTTCACACAAAAACTACTGAACCGATTAGGCTGAAATTTGGTATGGGTATAGTTTGGAACCTGAAATAACATATAGGCTATTTTTTATCCCGATAAAAAGCGGGTGAAGTCACGGGCAGCAGCTAGTTATGTATAAATTAGGCTGTTGTGTTCTAAATGTATGCCAAATTTCGTCTTGATCTGTTCAGTAGTTTTGGAGACCTTAGTAACATTACCTACCTAATCTGTATCTTAGGTAACAAAATAAAATTCACATTTCACAAACATTTGAATGTGCAATACTGATACTAAATTATACATATAAACCTTCCTCTTGAATCACTCTATCTATTAAAAAAACCGCATCAAAATCTGTTGCGTAGTTCTAAAGATCTAAACATACATAGGAACAGACAGCGGGAAGCGACTTTGTTTTATACTATGTATAAGTAGTGATTATAATTATAAGATTTATAAGGATTTACTGATAAATCTGTAATAATTTAAGGTTATATCCGGTTATAGAACACACGAAGCCCCAGGCGTTTAAGGGGGCCCTTCCCGGTCCTACCATCGTCAACGCGAGCGTGATTGAAAAGCTTGTTGTTTCATCCAGCGCAATGTTAGAAAAAGAGGCAAAGCGAAAAGAGAGAGAAAGCGCCTGAGCGCTCGGTTGGCATTCGGTTACTTTCGCGAATAGTGCGAAAGTAACCGAATAGTGTGAGAAAATTTCATAAAACTTGTTCCAGGAAATACGTGTTTTTCAGTAAACCTTACAAGTTTGTCAAATAAAACTTTGTCGTTTAGAATCTCCATTATATTTGCAAGGTTTCTATCTTAATATTTTCTTTACTTTTACAATTTATGAGTACATTATAGACGCTCAAAGTTCACGTAAAATTTGTGCTAAAACGCAGATTTTGGTGGCTTATACTGAATTTGTTTCTCCAAATTTCGATTTTTTGTTACGATAGAAACCTAGATATAGTGCACAAGATTACCTATTAGTTAAAAGTTTCAAAGAAAGATTTGTTATAGCGCCATAATCACGTACGAGCGTTTGTATGAAAAGTAAGACGGGTTGGCCGCCCTTAAGCTAGTAAAAAATAAAGAAGTCTCACTCGACTGAGCATGTATTTGCCATCTTTTCTCAACATTTCCTCTCGTAGAACGTACTAGAAACTTTTTATACATACTCTTGTTCAGATGGATTCAAGATTTTATATGACTTTTAAAGTAGTTCAGTTCACTTGGTTTTACTCGAGGTTGCAGTCACACCGATATAGATCTTTTGTTCTCATAGACTAAGAGCGCGCGCCCACAGCCACTTTTTGTGTCGATGCAAACGCGCGACCGTCTCAGACGACATCGGGGGAAGCGAAGAGTAAAGAGGAGTGCTCGCGCGATCAAAGTTATAACGCGCGAGCACACCTCGCCCTTCGCTCCCGCTCGCGCGTTTGTATCGATACAGTCGCGATACAGCCGTCGCGTGTTTATAAAATGCGCGACAGCATCGCTACAAAAAGCCGCCGTGGGCGCGCGTTCTAATACTTGGGTACAGTAGTTTGAAAATGTATTAATAGAGTCCTTGGTTGTGAATTTTATTGTTTTACTAGCGGTGTAATGAAATGAAAATATTAATTGACCAGTTGAGCTATCTGTAGATTGTTTGCAACAGTCTGCAGTTAGCTCAATTGTTTCAATTGTAAATACTAGTTTAATTTCTTTATATTATTTGATTGTTATTTTCTTTGTCAAATTGGCAAATAAATACACAATAACAATGTTGAACTCCGAAAGAAATTAAATTATATCCCAAAAAAATACAATTTCGGCGGGATTTGAACCCGCGACCTTCCCCGAACTTTCATATTCTTCCTTTTATTTAAGATTCTATGTCCTTTAGAAAAAATAATCCTTACGATTGAGCCTTTTGATCGGTATTGTAAAATTACGAGTGTTTTCTTTTTTAAAATTTGGCAAATCAGATTCAGATTGGTGATTATTCAAAAATCTTTGAACGCAGTTAAAATTCTTTTGAAAATCAAAATAATATCTTCTTTCAGTAAAATGTTATATCTACATAAGATACTTTCCCTCCATGTAGCATAGCCGTGGGACGGCCTGTATATAGGCTGATGATGAATCGATGGTGTGAATGCGGCCACCTCACACCAAGCCCGGTAAAATATCCCTAACTTACGATCCGAGCGTATGCTTTTTACTCTCCCAATTGTTTAGATATTGTCTATTTCAACTTGAGATTTTCCGTTGAAACTTGTAATAGCCTGAAGTTGTCGAGAGTCGACTGGAGTGAAGTTTGTCATTGTTTCTGTTTAGTTCTGGTTTAGCTCTATAATGGTTTTGTGTGTGTTTGGTTTTGTTTGTTTATTAAATGTACTTAAGTTGGAAACATTAATAATTATAAACTTGAATATTCTATTGTTAGATTAAATTTTATAGTTTCTTGCTAATAATTAAGTTAAGAAGTATGGTTTATCGCTTACAAGTATTCAAAGTCTTTACATCCCGTCCCTAGGAAATAATTGAGGTTAAAAACAAAATAATAAAATCTTAGTCGAGCTGCCTACGGTAAAAGACAATGGGTTCTTACTTGTGTAAAGTTCTAAGGACAATTTTTAAATATGAATAAAAACAAGGAAAATATAATGTGTACCTCATTCGCCATTTTCAATACGCTAAACTAAAACATGAAAGACGACCGATGATGGGTTTTGGCTCTTATGGTATTGTAATAAATGTTAATATTTAGTGGGGACCACAACGGGAAATTTACTTCCCGTTCGTCCCCACCTTTAATTACATGGGGACAAACGGGAATAAAACTTCCCATTGGTCCCCACTGGGGACAACGGGTAGGGACGAGCGGGAATAACCCGATGTGACGCGGCGGGTGAAGGTCCGCCTGCGGCGCAGGAGGGTGAGGGTTCGATTCCCGCCTTGGAACAAATGTTTGTAAGATCTGCAAATATCATCTAATACCCCCTATAACACAAGCTCTGCTTAGCTTGGGGCTAGATGTGTGGATTAGTCCAACATTATTTAACTTAACCCATAAAACTACCCCATGAAAAGCTAAAGCAAACCTCGTACAAGGCACACACGCCCCAAGCCTAACAGGTTAATTTTAAAACTTGTAAACAACTTTCGTGTCCTCCATTGACATAAAAGACTGAGATTCTGTGAAAAACTTTAACAAAACGGAGACCCTCTTGTAGTTGAAGTTTAAAAGAGTGGGCTCAAAGGATGCCTTGCGAGACACCACCGGCATACCTACAGGGTGGAGTCGGATTGGTTTATTGTTGTGGTAATTTGGGGGTTGAAAAGATTAACTTTTTGAGGGCTCCCATTCAGGATTTGCAGGCAAATGATTAATTTAATTTACTAAGTATAAATGCTGGAATGAAGTGAATTCGTAAAGGTTTAGGATTAAGTATGTATATTGTGTACATAGAAGATGAAGCCGTGGGGTCGCGGCGTACGAATATCGACCCCTCCAACTCAACCCGTGGATGTCGTAAGATAATTTGTAAACACCAACACTGCGATCACCAATCCGCCTGCCAAGCGTGGTGATTATGGCAAATCCCCCCCTACATGGGAGACCATCCACTCGATGGACCGACGACATCGTAGCGGTCGCAGGGAGTCGATGGATGGAGGCGGCTCAGGACCTAGTGGTATTTGTGGCGTCGTACGGGGGAGGCCTATGTCCAGCAGTGGACGTGTATGGGCTGATGATGATGATGATTATGTACATAATATTACAAATATTAGAAAGCAAAAGAAATTGTTTATGTGACTGTACCAAAAGTTATGTTTGGTATTCGTTCGGAATAGATTTATTACGACAGTAAACAAATACCATTGGTATTAGTTTTTGGTATGAGAAAGTTACGTTTTTGATAATAGATCGAATAAAAAAAAATGGATTTTTTTTGGTTTCTCAGGAAGTGAAATGTTATTAGTTCAGCATACCTGCATATTTTTATCTGTTCATAAATCTGAACCAAATAAATTTATCATCATATCAGCCCATACACGTCCAATGCTGGACATAGGCATCCCCCATACGACGCCACAAATAGCGGTCCTGAGCCGCCTCCATCCATCGACTCCCTGCGAACGCGACGATGTTATCGGTCCATCGAGTGGATGGTCTCCCATGAAGGGGTGGTTTAATATAAAATAAATTGATATGACTGAATTATTCATACGAGCATGCTAAAAATCAATTTAACACCAATATTTTTCTATGTAAATGTCAATAATTTTGTGTGACAAACTAGTTTAATCAACATAATCACAAAAATATATTCGACTTTAGTTTTCCAAAATCATAATGGTCATGATGACACAGCTTTTGTAGGCCACAAATGTTTTATACCAATCTAGTATACTTTTTCCGTTTTCTTTCGTGCATTATAACGTTATCAGGTTATTTTTTCGAACAAAGCGTTATTCGTTTCTATTCCTATCTCATTTTAGCGACTGTTCCTAGTGCACCCTCTACATTTCTAGTTATAAAGCGGCCGGATGCCGTAAGTCAGTTCAAATTGTTGTAGATCCGATGCTTTGTTGAAGCTCTCGGAGATTTAGTTTAGTTTCTTCAGCGTGCACAACCGCCATATTGTTTTTGTTGTTTTCTTACCAAATAGTTTGGATGATTCTGTTAACTAGTTTTCCGTTATGCTTTACATATTGTAGTAAGTGTAATAAAACATTAAGTACATTGGATATGACATTAATAACGTCGTTGGCATTATTCAACACCATTAGGGATAAAAGAATACACGGTACTTCCTATTGCTCGTTAGAATGTTTTAACTTTCAGTGTTAGTACCTTGTTTTATTTTCATATAGTTTAATAAATTTTAGTCGATTTCAATTGAATGATAAGAAAGAAGAAAGAAAGAAAATATATTTATTAGGCCATACATAACACACCCACAGCACGACACGACACATTACAGACAATGGGAAAGTACAAGAAATATACATAAAATATACATGAAGAAAATAAATAAGAATACCTTATTTACAAATTTGAATACTTTATTTATTTTCTCTTGCAAAAGGTAATTGTTTACAATTTTTGTATTAAGCTATTGTAATCTAGTTATCTTGTTTTGCAAGGGACTTGTGCCCGTGCGAGGTTTATAAAACCTGTAGAATAGTGTTACATAGGGGCCAAAAAAGTTCCTGTCTCAGCAATTATTATATCTTTCTAATTAGTGGAACTATGCTCCGCCCATGCATTTATTGTCTTTGAATGAATAAATTCAATATTTCATAGATTCTGCTTCTTTTAAACAATAGATCACTATTGTTTCAAAGAATATAGATTCGCATCAGCGAATCTATCGAAATGAAAAATATCGGGACTAACGAGAGATTCGATATCAAGCTACTATTATTATGAGGTATAACGCGTCTATGAAAAAACCAATATCATTCATTATGTCGAAGAAACCATCGCACCACTCGCCATCAGCTTCACTCCCATACCTTGAAGCCGTTATGCTCGCGGACCGTAAGGTTCAAGAGGAACTTCCTTCCGCGAACACTCAGCTTGTGGAATAAGATCATTCCTCAGCAGGGATCTCCCTGCTTTTCCCCACGGACTATAGTATGAGGTCTTTTAAACAGGGCATTCTATAGCATTTACGGGATCGGCAGCGCCTATGCAACGTCTCTGACGTTGCAGGTGTCCATAGTCTGCGGTAACCGCTTCCCATCAGTTGGACCGCATGATTGACTGCTACCTTTGTGATATAAACATAATAATGCGTGGACGGAATGTCATCATGAGACAGCGGCAGTTGGCTATAGCCTGTTTTCATGAGTTTTCAAATCAAGTCATTTTGGTGTCGAATCGTCTCCTGTTTTTCTATCTTCACAGTGAAGCTCGTAAAATAATAGAAGCCAGGCGATGCCTATTTTCTAAACTTCATCATCATATCAGCCTATACACGTCCACTGCTGGACATAGGCCTCTCCACTACGGCGCCACTAATGCAGTGCCGAGCCGCCTCCATCTATCGACTCCCTGCGCTACGACGACGCTCGATGTCGTCGGTCTCCGTTTCGCGTTGCATCGTGGCCGCCACTCGAGAACCTTTACTCCCCAGCGGTAATCAGTTCTGCGAGCTATGTGACCTGGCCACTGCCGCTTCTTCTGTTTTCTAATAAGTGCGCATAATAGGAATTTCATACAAAGAATTCCAACCAGCTTGCGCACGTCCATTTCCAAGTTGATATTATTGCAAAAATCTACACAACTGATTACTTCTGATTGGTATTATCTATTACTGCACACTGTAAATGTGAGTAAATCCCCCGACTATCGTTTCTGAATGTGAGATTTTGTTTTCATTAGCCCCCTTTGCCCCCAGTAACAGGACCATTAGCCCCGCTTTCCACCTGGTTACAGGAACATTGCCCCACTGTAACATATCCCCTCTGAGACTTGAGATT
The DNA here is from genome assembly GCA_947859395.1 of Eupithecia insigniata. Lineage (NCBI taxonomy): Eukaryota > Metazoa > Arthropoda > Insecta > Lepidoptera > Geometridae > Eupithecia > Eupithecia insigniata. The sequence continues at coordinate 1,404,142 of OX402019.1, forward strand.
TCTCTGTAATTTTACGCTTAGGACAGATTTGCAATGTAGGTACTACGTTTCAAAATCCTTACTAATATTATAAATGCGAAAGTAACTCTGTCTGTTTGTCACGTTTTCACGCCAAATTTACTGAACCGATTTAAATGAAATTTAGTACTTACACAGATACTCTAGCCTGAGAAAAGATCCTAAAAATAGTCGTAAGGGGTTGAAAGAGAGGTTGAAAGGTTGTATAGAAAAACGGTCATTTTTAAAGCTTTAAAGCAAAAGATAGGAATTTGTTTTTTATGCTGCTGATAAGATATAAAAATGCTACCCACTGTCACTATTCCACGCAGACGAAGTCGCGGGCACAGCTAGTTTTATTTATAGGTATAATTTGATATTTTTATTATACTTTTCATTTTTCTAAACGACCATTATGCGCTTATTACGTCACCAACTTGAGAAAAATAATTTCACCAAGACCTTGACAGAAATACAGAAATTTACTACCCCTCACCATTATTAGGCAAAAGTAGCGTCCCCCACAACACGTAAACAAGGGGTTTTATGGGATAGGGTGTTTATGGACTTCGGGCATCGAGTCGTGCATCATCGGTGACCTTCGACTGGATGAGATTTCAATAAGTCAGTTTATTATATCGATTCAGATAAAATGCTTTTCGAAACCATTTCTAAAATAAAAGTTTCTTTTACAAGCTTTTATTTATACATAGCGGCACGTAACTTTAGCGCTGACCTTTATTGCGCAGAAGTATAAATAACGTACCTGTGCGGGGCTAGCGGTACATTACCCATGCGCAGCTATCCCCTCCGCGTACCCGCTCCGCGACTTATGTGCCGCTCCTTGTAACTTGTAATGTATGTTTGTTCGGGTGGAATCTTGCAACTCAATTTTAGACCAGTTATCCTCATCCGCTTGAGCTAAAAGGCATATGTATGTAAGTTCGGTGACAATACACGTATGCGGAAAATTTGCCGAGAACAAGTCGTCGAGAACAATTTCGTCGAGAAAATTCGCTGAAAACACAATTCGCCGAGAACACAATTATTCAGATGTAGGACAAAACTAGGTATTTCCCGCTCTACTTGAAAATCTTTATGACTATTTCTCGCAAATTGTATTTTCGGCGAATTGTGTTTTCGGCGAATTGTTCTTGACGAATTGTATTCCACGAATTGTTCCCTGCGAACTTTCCGCAAACCGACAATACAATGTCACGGTACCATCGAGCTGGTCTAATGATGGAAACCGAAGGTGGCCATAGGAACTTCTAAACGAAATGACTTAACCACGTCGAGTTTGGGTTCGTTGGATTCGGCTCTGTGGTACCATGACATTGCATTGTCACCAAACTTACATAAGTATGCCAAATTTCAGCTCAATCGGTTGAGGATAACTGGTCTACAATTGAGTTGCAAGATTCCACCCGAACAAAGAGTTACATACATTGAAAGTTAAATAAAAGCTTGTAAAAACTCGTGCAAAACCGCAGGCTGGCTGGCCTTCAAAGAGATAGGTTATTTTGTTACGGAAAGTCTCTAGATTTACTGTTCCGATCCTTAAAACTCTTTCAATAATCACTAGCTCCATTATCTCCAATTAATTTTAGCTATGTCAATAAAGCCAAATACAGAAGCTAGTCTTCAACCTAGACAGTACTCAGATTGTTCATACAACTACGCAGATTGTCCACACAATAAACAAAGCGAAACAAAAGGGGTGTAAGGACAATACCCATCAACGCAGTAATGATAATATCACAGTATATTCAAGGAAACATGTAGCTGGTGGCTGAAATGTGGCCACATTCTGGTTCCAGAACAAAGGACAGTTATTTAGGACGGTGTGTAAGATTATTCGGATTAGTTTTCGTTTATTTTTTTGCGAGAAAGGGAATATTAACGAGAAGGGGACTTGTTTTTATTAAACGACTTCAAAAGGGGAGGTTCTCAATTCGTCTGTAGGTTCTTTTTTTTGTTTGTATTTTACGCGATATTTTGCCAATTATGGACCGATTTTGTAAATTCTTTCACTATTGTATAGAAAATGATCCCGAAGTGGTTCCATAAATGTTATCCCCAGAGGATTAGTATCTATCCCGCAAAACTAAAAACGTAAGGCATTCGAAGTCGTTTAGTATCATTTTTCAGGAATTTGAAGTCGGTTAATCGTTTTTAATATCTGCCAAATCGCCCGTTTATCTCTTGATGAAGACGAGCCCCAGAAACTCAATAAAGTAAACATCTACAGATCAACCGAAAGCAAACCAATTCAAATTCCTTCCAACGCTGTTCACAGAAACTGCAACTCTGTTCAGCATTTCCGAGCTCTGAAAATACTGAAATAAAAGCACAGTCCAAAGATGTTTACAAATCAAGTCGTCTTTCGTCCACTTTGGATTAAAGGCAATCCTTCAAAAGGAAAGATGAAGTTAATGTAGCCGAGAGTTTTAAAACCCCGGGGCGAGTGCAAATTGAACAGTTAAAGTGGGGACAGCTGTTAAGTGGAAGGAGGAAGCTATGGCTTAAATAAGAATGCTGGAATATCCAGCATGATGTTTGAAATTACACACAGCATTATCTGGAGCTAAAGAAAGTAGAGCTTGTGTTATGGCAGTTAGATGGAATTAGTATTTATAATGATATTAAATTAAAAATAATAATTATATGGTTAGTCTATAAAGGTCAGGTGACTCTCTCAATAGAGGAAAACTCTCCCAAAAACTTTAAAAAATTTGTAATTGAACTCTATAGCGGATGAATGCAAAACAAAATTGTAATGGTCATTAGCAGTTGCGAATTAACTACAATGTATAAACTTCCCTTTGATCTAGAATCATAAAATTTGGCGAGAAGAAACTAAACAAAAACCTAACCAAAAACTTTTCTCTTGCAGTTTCATCACAGAACTTCTATAAACAAATTGCGTACATGTTTGAAACTTCAGTACGCGACTGTAAAACACAGTTGCCCTCTTTCAGACACTTGTACGAGTGTCCAAACAGCACGTTCTGCCTACAAGTACAGAATCAGTTTTATAGCCGGTTTTATAGCTCTCGCTGTACCTTTTAACGTTTTTATTCCTCGCTGTCAAGCGGGGGATTAGCCTTGCACTGATTTTAAGGGTTTTTGTGACGTATTAGTATTGACGTGGTCAAAAATATTTGAAATTTGTTAACGTGTTGTTGTTATAAGTTAATTTGTTTTTTGTTCTAAACTGTGATCAAACCTGCTAGGTGCATGACAAAATATGTCATCAACTTTATTTCTGATATTTAATTCGAACAGATTTTACACAGTGCTTGAGATTTTAATCCGAAATTAAAAGCATAGAATAGCCTTAGTCACACGTCTCAAATCTGTGAGTTAAACCTTAATACTGCTGAACTATTGCGAAAACTTGTCTGATTTTTGTACTAAATAAGTGGGCTAACAGTTTCATGGCCCAAGACGCATGTGTCCATTCGCAGCGCCTCACCTCGTCGCGGCGGAGCCTGGGCTGTGAATCAATATTTAATTGACTATGCCTTTTGGAATCAGAATCAAAATCAATAACTTTATTTCTTTAGGCTTACTAATTAAGCACTTAGACAAGTCAAACCAAGCTTAATAGCCATTTTTACAACTCTTGTTGTACATTTTAACGTTTTTATTCCTCGCTGTTAAGCGGGAGATTAGTCTTGTACTGATTTTCAGGTTCTTTGTGGCGAATTGTGGTGAAATTGGTATTTAGCCGACAGCTGTCTGGTTCGCCTGAGGCACTGCATTTATGAAATGTTGTCTTTCCTTGTTGAGATTGGATTTTTATGCGTTTTATTATGTGTAGGGTAGTTTGGTTAAATCCTCGTGCACTGTTTTATGTAGACTTACTTACTACCTTAAAAAAATACCATACCCGTGACTGGAGAATAATTTTCAACAAAAGGTTTTGCTAGACTCCTATCAGCTAAACCCCAGGTGGGTTTAGCTGATAGGATTCTTAGGATATTCCTTTTATTTCCACACCTGGTTGCGTTACACCTGGGCCTAAATGTTACGAAGTATCATTACCTAATCTTTGCTATGGGTACTCATGCGAATTCTTCTGCTGGAAATATAGAGGTACCTAGCTTAATTGATCCATAATCAAAACCAATCGGAAGCGTCCCCGAGACGGTGGCTGCATTGCCCTGCTGTATGGCAATGCTGTGATGCGCCAGATACTCACCAGCTCTCGGGTGACGCTTTTACATAAATAATTACAATTCAAGGTTGTCTGGGAGAGCTCTTGAGCGATAAGACCGCCCATTGTAACTTATTCGTTAATTATTATTTTGTAAATTATTTCTAATTTAAGTGTGCACTAAAGTATTATCTATCTATCCATCTAATTACACACCATACCTTATCCTTTGATACTCTTCTAACGTAAATCTCCACAAAATTGTTCACCGATCAAAGCAACATTTGAAATACGGAATTAATCTCTTCACAAGTTCACACAAATAATTTTATTCCTTTACGACCCTTTTGTCGGGTCAACCCCAACGACCTCTGGCTCAGCCCTGCAAAAATAAAACAAACTTGATCAAGTCTCACCCTAAGAGGTTAAAAATTCAATTCTTCCATTATCCCGGACTCCCCTGCCAATAAAAGGAATGGTGCCAATATTTCATAGCTGAAGCTTTTTATAACTATGTGAATGGGTGCGATTTTTCATATTTTCACATTTAAACTGAGTATGTCTAAGAAGCTGCTACTGTCATGTCAGCCATGTTAGAGAGACTTATGCGGAATATGATTTCATTTTTGTGAAGTTTTAAAGAATTTTTGTCATACTTCACATCGCCCTAATAATTAACCCGAGAGTGGTCGCGCGGATTACATATGTAATCCACACTTGCAACCACGGATTTTGCAGACTTCCTGTGACTTAACCGTGAGATACCCATGCCTAAATAAGATCTGATAACTTTTTGTAGATATTTAATTGAAAGTACATGGAGCAGCAAAAAACTGCATTTATAGTTTTTGAGAAACTTTGTAAGTGTTGCAAGTGTAAATTACATTAAGTTATCCGCGCGACCTCTCTAGGTTTATTATACTTAAATGTGAATGTTTGGATGTCTGTTACCACTTAACACCAAAACTACTGAACGAATCTGGTTGAAATTTAATATAGTCTTACCAGGATTTTACATTCACCTGGATTATTATATTAGCCACCTTTTTCGCCGGAAAAACGCTTGCGAAACCGCAGGTAGAAACTAGAAGATGTATAAAAATGTTATATTTAAAAAAAATATATTGCCTACGTTTCGTCCCCGCCTCGTCAACGCTAAAAACCCTTGAATGACGTCATTTCCTGGACGTCTTTACAAGGGTTGATTATAAAGTTCGGAGGTTCCGGTTAACGGCCGGTTCTTTTAAAAGGTGCTTATTCTTTTGAAAGCTTTTAATAGACGTAATAAAATATTGACCTTTGCTGTTGACAGTCGAAGAAAACGCGATGTGATAACAGTTTCATTTTTTAAAACCATTATTACACGATGGTATGTTAATAATGATATTTGCTGTTGGAAGTACATATAAATAAAATTATAACTAATGATTCTTGTTTTTAAATCTTATGGAGAGCTATTTTTACTGCGACATACATCGACTATGATGCGACAGTCAAGTCCTGATAATTGCAATTTGTTTTAAGTTATTTTACATTACTATTCTATTCTATATATCATCATCATCATCATCATCATCAGCCCATACACGTCCACTGCTGGACATAGGCCTCCCCCGTACGACGCCACAAATAGCGGTCCCGAGCCGCCTCCATCCATCGACTCTCTGCAACCGCTACGATGTCGTCAGTCCATCGAGTGGATGGTCTCCCATGTAGGGGGGGGATTTGCCATAATCACTACGCTTGGCAGGCGGATTGGTGATCGCAGTGTTGCTGTTTAAAAATACTCAGACGGAAGCTGTATATACTATATATATATATATGTATATATATATGTATATACTATATTCTTACTATTCGTAAGATCCATAAGAACGTTACGGATAGCCTTAGCCACCATACAAACGTACTTTCAGCTTCATTTGGAAACTACATAATCATGTATGTCCCCGATCTTATTGAAAACTTCCATACGTAATCGGATGCAAATAGCTATGTTTGTAGCGGTTTAGTTTTTCAATAAACGTAATGATCTTTAAATGAGAGCGAAACTAATTTTGACCACCAAATTGAGTCATTTTCAAGCAATTTTTTATGCATGATAGACACCTTTATTCTAAAATCTGTCGCATTGCAAACATCCTAAATATATTAAACATTATAAATAATCAAAAGTATTTCTGAAATCAATCGTTTATTCAAAATTAATCTGAAAGTACGAAAAAATATCAAATATGAAAATTATGAAATTCCTTCTAGTTTCTGCAATGCTTATAACCGGTTTTTTTTTGACAAATTATCCGGTCAATTCGGCTTTCGATTAAACGCGATTGCAATCTCTAGACGTGAAACAACAACAAATCCGCATGGGCCGGCCGCTGAGATTTGGGAGAGGTTCTTAGCCTTCTTAAACATACACCATACCAAACTTAATCACGTCATCTACCCTAAATTACGAAAACTGGGCAAAAGCACAAAATTATGAAAATTCTTCACCCCGATAGCTTGAAAACAATAAACAAAATTTATAGCACAATAACATTACAAAGATACAATAAGAACAGAATTGCGGGTAGTTTTAAAATTTTTAGACTTCCGATACGACGTTATTTATTACCGTTTGGTTTTGGTATTTTTTGGAGAAGCCATATTTATTGGAAGCAACAAATTTTGCTGTGGAATTTGCAGGATGTTTCGCTTTTTCGGCGACAATTTATAAGTTTGCGGTTGTCTGGGGGTATATTTTATGTTTGAAATTCCATTCGACGACCACTATGGCACAATGGACGAAAGACACTGAAACTTGTTGGGTCGTTCCCGCCACTGGACATCCTAACTAAAAGTTTGCGTGTTTGTCCTTCTTTCACGCCCTAACTAATCAACCAATCGACTTGATTATTGGCATAGAGTTGTTGGGGCAAAAGGCTTTAGATTTTGCGTTAGATCAAGCTTATTAATTACGGCAATATCAGTTTTGAGTAAATTTACTGCCTTTTAATAAAGGGCATTGACTTCTTTAAATAACCGATTTGGAAAAGAGGAGGTTATAGGTTCGGCTATATGTTTTTTTATGTATGTTCCTCGATTTCACCGTCAATTTTGATGGTTCTCTTGATTTTATATAGAAAATGATTCCGACGTGGTCCCACATAAATTTATTTCCCGAGGGATTTTAATTTTGCTAATTAATATGATTTCGAAGTATAATTCTAATTCTAAGAACTGGGATCTACACTGACATCTCGCATACAAGTGTATTATGCATTGTCCCCCTACCAAAATGGCCCAACCAGGCCCTAACAAGCCCAGCTCCTTGAAGTACCGGAGCAGAACTGTGATTGACAGCTTCGTTTCAGCTTTTCTGTATCTGTTAACGGATTTGATGTCTCTATGAGACTCTTCAATCCCATTTTCCGACTGGCCTCATCCGTGGCCGTGCAGTGTACTACAACGTGTTCCACAGTCTGTTCTACCTGGAAGCAGCCGCGACACAGGCTGCTGTCTATGGCTCCAGTGAAAATATGATGGTTCAGTTCACAGTGACCTGTGATGATGCCAAACATTGTTCTTAGGCCCTCGCTGCTCATCTTGACCATCATTTTTATTGTTTTCCTATCTTGAAAAGGGAAATTAGATTTAGTGTGTTTGCTATCTATGCGACGACGCTCCCATATCGAAGTCTTTTATTAGTTTTGTAAAAATATCCAGTTATTTAATATCTGTACGGATTATTCGATGCCCTGACTGCCACACTGACGTCGATTATATGTAGATAAGCAAAAGCCACATGTCCCTACATAGTGATCTGTCTCACGAAGACAGTGTTACCAGTACAGATACTCAGAGTTACCATTTCAAACAGTTAGTTAACAGTACACTACACATCATGGGAACATTGAGACAATAGTCCATTCAGTGTGTGAATGGTTTTAGAGTTGATTTGCTATGGGGGAAATCGGGGGCGTTGACATCGGTTTTTCAAGTTATTTCTTTAATTTACCTTATTTTATAGTACAAATAAATATTCTTATTCTTATTATAGTGTTAAGCTGGAAAAAAACCGAGCCCACGCAACGCAACGTACGCTATGAAATGTTGGGAACGTTCCGACGTTTCTGGATAGCGTGGCGTATGATAAGTGTGTCTCTTACTCCCGAATACTCAAAAGCAATTCAGATTTAAGAGGGAGGTAAATATATCACGCTATTTCGTGAAAAGGATAGGCATAGGATTTCGCGTTCATAGGAACAAAGCAGGGCGTCGACAGCGCAAAAATCAGTTTTTGCTTATTATATATTTATAACGACATTTATATGCAAAAAAAGCCGAAGGGTCCTTCGTATTCTATCATACAATAAAGCGACGTTTTAAAAAAATCTTGTGATTGATAGTTTAGGAGAAATACCGTAGTAACTAAGAAAATAGATGGAGCACTGGCGTCGAAGAAGCTAATCGCGGCGAGCTCGCTACGTACCCTCTTAGGTACACAATAAACACATTATATAACATGTATCAAACCATAGCAAAATGCTTTTATATTTGGCTTTATGTTATTTTAACAAATATGTCCCATCCTAAAATAACAAGGATTGCGATAGGATAATGAAAAAAGAGAGGATCAATTTACATTGAATATGATTAACTTGACCGACGACATTGTAGCGGTCGCAGGGAGTCGTTGGATGCAGGCGGCTCAGGACCGCTATTCGTGGCGTCGTTTAGGGGAGGCCTATGTTCAGCGGTGGACGTGTACGGGCTGATGATGATGATGATTAACTTGAGCAAGTGTCCTTATAAAAGTATGGTAACAATGATTTGAAATTAAATTAAAAAACTTAAAATACGAACTGACTTATCTCAAAATAGTCCTATGTTTCTCGTTCGCATAACTTTACGAAAATTAATTTTTCATGATGTAACGCAATCCCAAACATCATAATCATCATCATATCAGCCCATAAACGTCCACTGCTGGACATAGGCCTCCCCCATAAGACGCCGTAAAAAGCGGTCCTGAGCCGCCTCAACAACATTATAATATACTGCAATTTACAATATTGACCTTTTTACTTAATTAAAACACTTAAAACCTACATAGGCTTTCCTCTTTTCTACAACTTCAGTAGAAAAGCCACATTTTGATTTTTAAGACACAGCATCCAATCTCTTTCGAGATTCCCACGAGTTCCTGAAATAGTTGACTAAAACAGTACGACTCCTTCATACATTAATTGCATAAATTAATACGTCGCTAGATTCTTATCCTAACCAGATATTTATGACCCCAAAATAATTTATACTTTGGTGCGTAAAATAGAGACACTAATCATTTTTTGAAAAAAGTTTGATCATATAGACTTTTATTGAACTAAAAATACAATGATAACTCTAAATGTGCCTCTTTTATACAACTTCACAAGAAAAGAAACACATTTTGCCACAAACACTTTTAAGACACATCCAATCTCTTCCTATATTCCCACGAGTTCCTGAAATAGTTGACTAAAACAGTGCCACTTCTCGTACAATACTTGCATACATTAATACGTCGCTAGATTTCCCACCGGTGTCCGTGTCTCTACTTTGCACAGAGTGCCTTTTTCTAGAACAACTGCAACTTGGACCCGACTACGGGGCAATTCTCTGCAATTATAATGCTGGACAATCATCTAGCCCCAAGCTAAGCCTTGTGTTATGGCTACTGGATGACTGATATATGTACATACATACATAATACAATACATAAATAGATTTTTTTTATGATATATAGAAAATATCCAGAATACCTGTAACATATATTTGTAGATCGTACTAACATTTGTCCAAATGCGGGAATCGAATCCGCAACCTTCGGCTTCGCAGGTGGATCTTCGGCCGCCGCGACACATCGGTCGACATGGGTACATGACTTTACCTAATCATTATCTATCATCAGCGTACGTCCACTGCTGAACAAGGCTCCTCTAAATGAATGGGTTTTGGTCCAACGCGAAAAATAACAACTAACAGGCCAAAGTGTTCTTCGTCGCTTCGTTACATTAGTCGCCGAGGAGACATAAATCAAAATCATCACCTTATTTCCATGTCAGGGTTTAATTTTAAGAATTTAACCTTTTGTGTGTTAATTTATTGTATTTAGGGAAATAAAGCTTTTTTGATTAGATACAAGGGGGGTTTTACCATAATAACGCTTAGGCGGATCGTAGTGGAGATGTTAAAAAAAAACTGAAGTAAGCTACTGCTCTACTTCTGGTAGGTTTTCTTAGTCGGCTCTTTCGACATCCATGGACTGAGTTAGAATGGTCTATTCTTACCCTACAATCGTCACGGCAAGTAAGTCTCCGTTTGTGAGGCGCGCTATTTACTATTTTTCCTCTGAGGTCGGGGCCTCGAATTCGAGGTTATTTCAGTGGCTTGAGCGGTTAAAATTAAACTGTCACAAACTGGAAATGGAGAAAACACAAACCAAAGTTGAAGGTGTTAATATTCTTTCTACGGTCCTATTTCCTATCTAAGAATTTAACAACTAGATATTATGATATTTATTTGATTTACTTTGAATTTGTTTTAAATAAATGAAAAAAACTACTTACCATATTTATGAATTTAAATGAAAACCGTACGAGTTCTGCAGTGCAGTGCAGGAACGTCCGTGAAACGCAGAAGGATGTTTGTAGGTTTGATTTTCGATGTAGTACCCAATTTCTGAATTATGTGCCCATTTTTGTACCGGTTTTCATTTTCTCTGCGTATGTATTAAAATTGTTTTTTAGTATTTTAACACACAAACAACTGTTCTCCTTACTGACAAAATTACTGGAGCTTAATGATAAAAAAAAAAACTAATTAAAGATATGGGCAAAGTTACACATATTTTTTCAAGGGGTTAAATTAAATGAAAATGAGTTTTCAAAGTCACAATAACTATTAGTAAAAGTAAAAGTTATTTATTCTAAGTCACGAAAGTCTAAGCAAAGTAAGTACAGACAACTGTATGTTATAACCGTGACAGCAAAAAACTTTGTCGCTCAGCATGATGCACGGTAACAATGAAGCTACTGTGCGCTAGTGCCATTCGGCACCTAGAGGGCGCAGCAGCAGCAGCGTCAAACAATAACAAAGAAGGTCACAATATTTACAAGGCGAAACGAAAATAAAAGTAAATTATATGTAACCAACGGCCTGTACTCTTAGAATCTTAACCAAAACCCACAGCCTATCTACCGTTTAAGTAAAACATGTAAACTAGGATTTGCCCTAAACAGTACGTCGGACACAAATCCGTGCAGATTAGCTCAGCCGGCGGAAGTAAGTGATGGCACAGGCAGGGCGAGTTATGTAGGGCAGGCTCTGACCACATGACACTGTCTCAGACTGGCACCAGAAATCCAACCCTAGATTTAAGTTTTTAAAGAACGTTTCGAATAAACTCAGATTTTGGATTTGGAGAGAAATAAGGGGAGAGGAAGACCGTAGAAAAGAAAGAAATTTTCTTTCTTTCTCAATTCCCCACATCATGCATACATAACATACACCATGAAATTATGCTTCTTTTAGTAGAGGAACAGGATTTTTTTAACCCTTTCTCTGCCCGGTTCTGCCAGTTCAAACATCGAGATATATGTACATACATATATACGACAGGGGAATGACAGTTATTAGAGATTCGAATAATAAAATATCTACGTTAAACGGTAACTAAACTACGTAAAGCAATAAAAAAAAAGAGTTTGAACAATTAGTAAGCAGAATAATATATCATTTGTCATCGCGCTCAACCAGACATTTCAGAATCTCATTTTAACACGTTCTAACATAGAAGTGTAATTTGTTATGATATGTATAAAAATAAACGACTGTCTGTGTAACTAGCCGAGAGGAAGGAGAAGAACTTCCGAGAGGAACTCTGAAAGCGAGATATAGTCATTCAAATTTATTTTCTGTAACAGTCGGTAGCGTCGTCCCCAAGACGCTGGCTGCATTGCCCCGCTGTATGCGCTGCGCCGACTGGTATTGATATGGACCAGTTGAGCTATCTGTAGATTGTTTGCAACAGTCTGCAGTTAGCTCAATTGTTTCAATTGTAAATTCTAGTTTAATTTCTTTATATTATTTGATTGTTATTTTCTTTTTCTGTAAAACTTAAGTGTACGTGGTGTGTGTGTGTGTGTGGGGGGGGAACACAACGCTTTTACCGTTTTTGTTTTTTGACGTGACTTGTTGCTTTTGTATGCTTGTTGTTATGACGTGTTTTTATAGGTTCTGAATACTAGTCCTATCTGTCTGCTTTTATGAAAATCTTCAAAATACAATAAATTCTATGTAACTCGAAGCGAGTGAAGCCACATGCATAACTAATATTCCCATATATCAACTCCATACGTCCGAAAACGCGGGAAAATTACGGAGAATTTCAAATATGTCAGAAATTTTCAATAGAGGTTATCTTTTATGGCGGGAAATAAAGAAAATGGCGACGGGTAACATTTGTACAATATTTCATCACTTTATTGTCGACAGATATGTTGAAATTAGAATTTTGTAGAGTTAAATAATTTTCTGGTTGAAAGTTATGTTTGGTTTAGGTTTTTGAGGTTCATCATCATCATCAGCCCATACCCGTCCACCGCTGGACATAGGCCTCCCCCGTACGACGCCACAAATAGCGGTCCTGAGCCACCTCCATCCATCGACTCCCTGCGACCGCTACGATGTCGTCGGTCCATCGAGTGGATGGTCTCCCATGTAGGGGGGATTTGCCATAATCACCACGCTTGGTAGGCAGATTGGTGATCGCAGCGTTGGTGTTTAAAAATACTAAGAAGGAAGCTGCTGCCCTTCCTCTGATAGGCTTCCCTTAGTCGGCTCTTACGACATCCACGGGTTGAGTTGGAGGGGTCGATATTCGTACGCCGCGGCCCCACGGCCAGTTTTGAGGTTATTTTGTATATTTTATCTAGCACAGGTTATGTTTCAGACTAGTCAATATCAAATCTGAATATTCAATTCAATTCATTTATTTCCACCGTAGGTATTTCTTAGTATACACTTGATGTCGTTAATTTATAAAATATGACTCCTATCCTATTACATTAATACACAATTTATAATCAAAAAAGGAAGGACCATGAGGGATTGTATGTAGAAAGAAAACAGACAGTCAAATATTAAGTACACTAAAATTAAAAATAAGAGTTGGCTGTAAAAGGGCTGTACCATAAATATGTTCTTACTTGATGATAGCATTGTAAATAAAATTTTATCTAATCTGCAAATATTCGTCTCGGGTGTTCTGGGTATTTTCTACGTATAATAAAAAGTATTTACATACATATATATCTATGTAATATATTGTATTAAGTATATCAGTAATCTAGTACACATAACACAAAAGCTCTGCTTAGCTTGGGGCTAGATGATGCTGTGTGGATTGTCCAGAATTAAAAAAAAAACTTGACCAGTTCATATCTATATCGTCATGAAAAATCTCTTGCGTGAAAACCCAAAACGTCACAAAATAAAACGAAAATCCGAATTTCATTGCTTTTTGTTTACAGTAAAGTAAATAACTTGGTACATATCAAATTAATTTTATTTGTACAGTGTAAGAGGATTGCCGCTGGTAATACCGTACATTTGTCACGAGAGGTTTTGTGTAGCTGAATAGAGGGAAGCTGGGACAGTTTGGATAGCAACGGACACTGATCCGAACTAAGGGGTGAAGAAGAATGAAGGGTTTATTAATAGCCACATAAAGAAAAACATAGAGAAGTGCAAGAACTTAGAATATTTAAAATTATAGCTTTATTTCTTTACTTTTGCAGTCTTTATATTAGTAATTCTGTTTGTAATTTTGCCTCCCGCGATACAGGTTCTGAACCTAGTGCGGGGACCACCAGTAAATTGTAAAAGCATTTTTGTATTGGTAAATAAACGAATTTTGTTGTTTTTTGTTTGTTTTAAACTAAGTGCTTAGAAAATAAGCATTTTGACAAGTCAATTTGTACTAACAGCTAAAAATATAGTAATTACTATCAAATTGTAAATAAGGTGTTGTGAATGTCTCACTAATACTATTTTCGCCGATCACTGGCTGCATTATAATAATGAAAAACTAACAAATGAAGATGAACCAATAAACGGCAAAAATAGTATAAGTGATACACTCACGAACCGACCAGCAGGTAGGTAAGTTAATTGTACCTTCATTTTTATTCATATTCATACCTATAATTTAATGTGATTTTATGCATACTGGTATTGTTTTAACCAGCTACGCTATATTTTGTGAGCTGTGGTGACACGCAGGCCTAAAATTGTTATCGTCAGGGTAACCGCGCTAGGGATGGGTCTCTTTCGGCCCCGGGATTTATTCCGAGACTAGAAGTCAAGTCCCGGTGTGTATTTTGGTTTGACACCGTAATATAATTGAAAACTCTCTGCTCCTTATTTTATATTACCTGTAGCTATCTAAAACTTATAGGTAAGGGGGGCGTTTTATGAAGTACTGGAAGCACACACAGTGCGTCTGTGAGCGAACGCAAGGTGTGTGTCCGCTTGACAATGTTTTTTATAATTCATTATATATGTCTGCATTACGTTCCTACATAATAAAGCTGAAATAAACATATTAAATTTGATTTTACTTCTCTTTTGTATGTTACTTTATTCAGTGTTTTGGGTTCCAAAACGTGTAATGGCTTTTTTTGGCTTATTCCAGTTTTCCCTCCGTAGGAGGCAACTAAGGAGGAAAATTGCAATAAAAAAAACCGTTGTTTTCCTTAAAAGCTCCCGTGGGGGAAAAATTTGGTTCAGGTATTTAATGAGACTTCCACAAACGTGTTCAAATATTTCTATGAATCTCACTCCTCCACCCAGTTGCTAGATTTACAAGCCACAAAACCATTTTAAATTCCTCTACTATATTCCGGGAAAATTATAGCTAAATTCCGGGATAACGTCCTGTTTTCCCCTCCCTACTCACATATGTTGCTTTATAAATTTGCGGGCCGATAGCAAATTTCTCAGGTAGGACTGGGCGCGATTCTGGGGCAACATTTGTACGTCACAGCTAAAGTTCAAACGTGGGCTTTGTTGATATACGCTAGGCCCTGAGGGATATAAATATCATTTTTGGAGATTTGCTATAACGTTTTATTTCATTACTTTTATTTCTTTTCGCTGAATATGTGGGCAGAGCTCTACTTTATATTTTCTGAAAATGACAGCCGTTTAATATAAATAAGGATTGAATCATCTCTAGGAATAACGTTAGAATTTATATTAATACCTACTTTTATGTTATAGTGTAGAACACACCGATGACCATGTGTCCCCAAAACAAGGGGCGTTTTGCCATAATCACCTTGCTTGGCAGGCGGATTGGTGATCGCCATGGAGTTAAAATACACTGAAGGAAGCTGGTCCCTTTCTCTCGGTAGATTTCCTTAGTCGCAATACACCGGCTGAGTTGAAGGGGTCGATTCTTACGTCGCGACTGCCTACTACTGGATATTACAACTACTCCATAGAATAAAATCCGTTCTGTTGTTACTCTACAGATTGGACTTCATTCTACGGAGCGGCCTAACTCGACTCGAGGTAGGCCTTATGGCACGCATGAAGGTTTTTTATAAACATTATTGAAACAAAAATGCAATTGAGTACCTATCAATTTAGTCGCGAAAATTTCACGCTGTCCATAAAAAATCTAATTCGGTTAACAAACCCAAAAAAACATTTCTTGCCTCGGACACCAAAAATTTGGATGAATACAAACAATGGCGAATTTTCCTAAATTTCCCCATTTTCCGATCCGGGCTTTCCATCGTTTACCAGTTGGAATATTAAAGCATTGATTTTCGAAATTGACAGTGACATACTCGTATGGGTTTGTTTGTGTAGGATGAAGTGGGAATAAATATGGGAGGCTCTCTCATGGTTCCCTCATTATGTTTATGCAGGGATAGATTATGTAGATAGATGCGTATTAATTTGAAAAGCGGTACGCTTATCTATATTGGCAGCTTTGAGAACCTGAAAGGAGAGTGTGGATGTTGCGTACCCAATGGAGTATCCGACACAGCCTGGCGGGTTGGATGTTGGCGATTTGGCCGGCGACATGTCAGTGGCTTCACATCTAGGAGTCGACGAATGATTCCCATCTAAAGAAAATAACGTTATTGAATCTGAATCTGAATCATTAAGACGGTTACTGATCAGCGTTACGGCGTAGTAACATTACCTAATCTGTGGTTACGGGTCGTAATGTAACGTGTTACACAGCGAGCTTTCATGCAGTTAGTACGAGGAAAGAAGGCGCTTAAAACGAGCAACGTGACGGATTTTAGCACACGGCGTAACGTATCATGCTCGCTTCGAATGGTACATTACGCCACGTAACACCGATCAGTACCCAGTTTTACATAGAAAGATGTTACGTAGTGAATTTCAGTCTATTGTTACACAGGCTGACAAAATTTGCCAAAAATATTTTACCAGAAACAGGAATATACTATCCCGAAGGTTTTTAACATGCTGAATTCAAATCTGACCTCTGAAATGCTCGTTTGGCTTATGTTTTGAAATATTGTAACCTAAAAGTGCAAAAAACGCGTATAAGTCGATTTTAGCTGAGCCAAACGAGCATTTCGGAGGCCAGATTTGAATTCAGCGAGTAGAAAACCTTCGGGTTAGCATAAAATTTTCTGTCTGCCTGTGTTTAATAATCGAAGCAAAGTCACCGAGTTGTATACATTTTCGCGGCATGAAGTCAGCAACTTCTTTCTGTAAGTTGCTAACTTCGTGCCGTTTTGAAGAGGCGATTTAGTTTAGATGGAATATAAGTTATGGTGATCGCACACCTATCTGAGCAGCGCTGCCGAGGAAGCTGAAGAAATTAGTTTAAACAAATCTAGAATGCGAGGACAGGTATGCGAAGTTTCCTACGAATTTAATTTTAAAATTCCGTTCCTTCGACTCTACGCTTTCGGCTTTTCAGTGGCTAGGCTACATGCTTTTAATAAATTTGGATTCTAATTGATTTTAATTGCGGGGCAATGCAGCCAGCGTCTTGGGGACGCTTCCGACTGGTATTGATATGGACCAGTTGAGCTATCTGTAGATTGTTTGCAACAGTCTGCAGTTAGCTCAATTGTTTCAATTGTAAATACTAGTTTAATTTCTTTATATTATTTGATTGTTATTTTCTTTGTCAATTGATTTTATCTCATTCGATATTAAGCATTAAGGTGCATAGTAATGAAACACTAGCGCCACTCTTTATTTTTTCTTATATTATCTTTATGGAAAAGAATTACCAAAAGTTCTCACCGCAAATTGATAATACCCAGTATAAACTATTTTTCGATACCTACAGCAGACAATGCGTGCAAGAGCATTTAGCAGAAAATTGTTTATTGCGCTTGATGGCCACCAAAGGCAATAAACCATTTTCTGTTTGATCGAAATAAAACCAAACTATTACAGAAGTATCGAAAAATAGTTTATACTGGGTATTATCAATTTGCGGTGAGAACTTTTGGTAATTCTTTTCCATAACGATAACACAAGAAAAAATAAAGAGTGGCGCTAGTGTCGCATCACTATGCGCCTTAAGTACGAGATTTCACGTTGTAAAAACTAGACAAAACCCGCAAACCTTATTCAAACCGTCGTCAGACCAACATCGATCATTTTGTTTTAGGGATTTGCGTATTCATGAAAATGGGTCGGAATTTGGATTTAACAATTCGATAATACGAGAACCGAAGCCTGTAATACTTCGTGAAAATACTGAAATCCACAGTCGGAACGAATATTTGAAGGTATTATTAGTTATCCATTAAGGGAATTGAGGGAACGTACAACGTGTTAAAGCCACTTTTTGGTGTAAAACGTTTTTATGTAATGTGATCCTATCCTAATATATACATAAATGTATATATATGTCAAAGTTTGTAAAGATGGATGGATGTAATGGATATTTGTTACTCTTTCACGCAAAAACTACCGAACTACCGATGAACCGATTAGGCTGAAATTTGGCATGGATATAGTTTGGGACCTGGAATAATATATAGGCTATTTTTTTATCCCGATAAAACGCGGGCGAAGAGCAGCAGCCAGTAATTTATAAATGAAAATCAGGTGAAAATGTCTAAAGATAATAATTATTTAGATACATTTTCTAAAGTCACGAAAATAATGTAACCGATTATTATGACGGGATATATTTATACCTGACATGCAATAAATTTTTAATATTGGATATATTTATACCTGACATGCAATAAATTTTTAATATTGTAAAAAACTTTCAATACTAGCTTTTATGTCATCTAGGACATTTTAGGATCAAAGTGCTTGAGACGACAAATCCAACGAACCCAAACTCGACGTGGCTATATCGTTTATTATGGCCATTTTCGGTTTCCATCATCAGACCAGCTCGATGGTACCATGACATTGCATTGTCACCGAACTTACATAAGTATGCCAATTTCAGCACAATCGGTTTAGGATAACTGTACTAAAATTGAGTTGCAAGATTTGACCCGAACAAAAATACATTGCAAGTTAATTAAAAGCTTACAAAATTGCAAGTCTGTAGGTTTGATAATGTCAAGGATACAAAGACCAAAAGCGTGGTCAATAGTGCGTGTTAAGATACACACTGCTATTGCCTCACCCGTTTCTTTCCGAATTTAAGATAAGAAAAAATTATTTATTAAATAAATAAATAAATAATACTGAACAATTCACACAGCATCATCTAGCCCCAAGCTTAGCAGAGCTTGTGTTATGGGTACTAGATAACTGATATACATAATACAATATATTACATAAATAGATACTTTTTATTATAAATAGAAAACGATCAGAACACCCTGAACAAATATTTGCAGATCGTACAAACATTTGTCCCGAGGGGGAATCGAACCCGCAACCTCCTGCGTCGCAGGCAGACCTTCGCCCACCGCGGCACAGAGGTCGTATTATACCCAAAAACACAACTACCATAAAAAGTAAACAATTAATAAATCCAAGTACATTATTATAAAATTCATAAAAGGTAACACAAGGACGTACTAAAATCTAACAGATATCAAACATAGGGTAAAATGGGTCCCTGTCTCACCATTATGCAGTATTAGGCAATACTGCGCTGGTTTTTACTTGGCTGACGGTCTATCGCGTGTCTCGATCTTATCTATAAGTATATCTAAAAATCTAGATTCTCCTATATATATCTACGTCAGATAGAAGATATCGGGATATTTCAGAAAATGTGTACATAAAATCTCATGCATTCGTATAAATCATAAAAAATACTGAAAAAAGAGCAATGGCGTAAGCAGAAACATGATTTATGGCAAACTATTTTACTCATTGCTTCTTTAGTTATTGTTAAAAGCTGCAGGATATGTCTTCAACAAAACATTTTATAACAATGTAGAAACTGCAATAAACTAGCCGGTAGCACAGCCAAAAAAATCTTGCAGGACGTCCTTTCTCATTGGCATAAGCCCGTGAGCTTCACAAACAAACGAATTCTGACAAAAACAAACTTGTTAAAAAAATATTTTATTGTTGATAAAAACAAGAAGCAGTCCCATGATAAAACCTACCCCTATCACACCCTTCTAAACACCAGAGATTAGGTAACGTTTACTACATAATCACATTAGGGCAGTCAGGGCGAAGTCTGTTCAAAACTTTGATGCGACTTTAATTTTCTAAAACCACCCCTTGCACCCCGAGCACTCCCCGACAACTGAGATGACACGCATTAGCGATCGGCCCCTAATTTCTGATTCTAATTAAATTCGCGGAAGTTCCTGGTTAATTTACTCTCTAGAGGCTTTATCACAGAGTAGATGTAAAAAAGACCATAGATTTATTATACCTAATACTAGCTTATGTTCGCGGCTTCCACGTGTTATTCCGACATTAAAATAGACTATTTTAAAAAAACTTATAACTATTTAAAGAAAACATAATAGTCAGCCGTTCAATTCAATTTCAATTTATTTCAATTCAATAGGCACACATTTATGCACTTAGAATAGTCAAAGAACAATACTTAATAAATAAAATTAACACTCCTTATATACTAAATAATATATTTCCAAGCATCTTGCATTTCGCAGGAAACCTGAACCTGAATTGAAATTTCAAGAAAATAAATATTTTTTCATTTCTTAATTTTCATTTTTATCTGAAAGGAAGTCTTTTATACAAATGCTTTTTCTTCTAGCGTCTTTTTAATTATGTTTTTAAACATTATTTCGTTTAATTTAGTTACTTTCTAGGACTCTGTACAATAAATAACTACAGCTATAGTCTTCGAGCTTATAGTCTCTATTATAACGTTTTAAACTTTTTCTTATTCCAACGTGAATGAGGAACTCTTTTATTATTATTGTCTCTAAATTTCGTTCAATATGGTCGATCGGCGACACACGAGCTACAATCTGGCTTGCACGGAAGACCAGGCACTCCGGCACAATTTTCAGTTGAATCCCATTAACAGTTCCCATGTGATATCATCATCAGCCCGTACACGTCCACCACTGAACATAGGCCTCCCCCAAACGACGCCACGAATAGCGGTCCTGGGCCGCCTCCATCCAACGACTCCCTGCGACCGCTACGATGTCGTCGGTTCATCGAGTGGGAGGTTTTCCCACACTCCGTTTCGCATTGCATCGCGGTCGCAATTCTTGAGTTGCGACCGCGATGCAATGCGTCTTCTTCACTTCCCAATGGTTATCGGTTCTACGATGTGGCCTGCCCATCGCCACTTCAGCATGCTTCCTATGGGATATAAATACCTCTTAACGTTTCTATAGAAACAACACGTGCGAAGCCGCGGACAGAAACTAGTAGACCGTAAGCACCTTTTCTTGTTACGATAAAATAGTTCATAGATTTCGGCCCAGTCAGTACTTATATATTGTTACTCCGTCTGGGGTCGAGGCTTGCGTGACGAATGACACCGGTCTTACCATTACAAGTAAATGAGCGGTCTCTAATTGTATTTGTTGTGTTGTACCTTACTTTGTTTTGGTTAATACACAGTCATAAAGGAGATTACAGTCTTGGAGTATCTCATTAGGGAAATAAAGCTTTGTTAAGTCACCTGGCTTTGTTAGGTTTGTAAATTCAGCTGAAGGTATGCATTTTTTTGTCGAACGCACTGCGCGAATTGGAAATTGGATGGAGCCATTTCGAAAAAGACACTATAGCCGATATTTACTTTTACAACTCTCTTATTGACGCGCGGTATGATATCGGAAACGTGAAATGTATGACATATTTAGTTTGACAAGGTACCGTCTCATCTGATAGCGCGCGGTGGTGTGAAATCTTAAACACTTTGTCGCAGAATTAATTTTAATCCGATTTCCTTAGTTCTTTTGGCTTGAAAGAAATCAGAACTCTCATCGAAAACCATAAGTAATATTCACTCGGTGATGAAAACTGTCCAAAATCCGCTACCGAAAACGTATTTTCAGTAAAGTCGCGGCGCTGTTTATTTTTATAAACTGCAAAAACCGCAATATGTGAATATTTTCGAAAAAGCTAAATATTCACAAGAATTTAATTTTACTTGGATTCTTTTTAATTTTTCTTTGAAAACTGTTTTTACCATTTGCTAAAATATTTTTCCGTAATAGTACTAACACATATTGAAGATTTCTGTAAAGAATTCCTTCCCCTGGGAATACAGGTGGCCAGTGGATGTATCACGAATGTTAGGAGTATCTGGGTCGTGCTGTACAGGCGAGAGGAAAACTGGTTTATTTCATTTTTAGGTTTAATTTTAAAATTTGGGTTTTCTAGACCATTTACGGAAAATATGGAAAATGTGATTTTTTTGTTACTTACCAAAATTCTGTTAAAAACCTTTCAGGATCCTTAAACAATAGTAGAATTATGAAAAATTTCATCGAAATTCTTCATATAAATCTAAACTAGGTCACGTGTAGTACTTTCTTATCTATTATCTTCGAGCATTCCCCACTTTCTCCATGTATCAACAAAAAGGCATAATTATTAAGGGAAATCCTTTGCTTTGCTTTATACGGAAATCCGTAGAAAAACCAAAATTACCGACATAGCTCTCAGAATTAGCAGGCTGAAGTGGCGATGGGCAGGCCATAAAGCTCTTAGAAGCGATAACCGTTGAGGAGTAAAGGTTCTCGAGTGGCGACCGCGATGCAATGCGAAACGAAGTGTGGGAAGACCCACTTGTGGACCGACGACATTGAAGCGGTCGCAGGGAGTCGTTCGATGGAGGCGGCTCAGGACCACTATTCGTGTGGTCGTTTGGGGGAGGTCTCTGTTCAGCAGTGGACGTATACGGCCTGATGATGATCCTTTGCTTGAGTTTGAATGTCCTTAACATTTGGAACTCCTAAACTTCAAATGTCGTAAACATGTAGGTACTCGATTGGAGACTGCGACTCGGCAAACGTAGTGAAGGACACCCTCCAGCCAGGTCGCATGACAACCTTTGAATTACTGCAGCCAGATGCTGGATGCGTCAAGTTGAAAACAGGGCACTATGGCGCTCATTTCTGAAAGCCTATATCCAGCTGTGGTGCTAGTATATGCTAGTATAGGCTGATGATGCAATTTCAAATACAATTTTAATGCTGGTCGGCATGTTTAACTTCCTCTAGCACTCTTTCACCCCTGTCACAATAAAACCAAAGCTGAAACAACACAAAAACGTTTAGCAGAATGAATGTTAACAATAACAATATAGGGATTCCCTATAAATTACACTCAATGGCCCGAATAAAATAACCTGTAACCGAACTGAATAAAAACAAAACAAGCATCACATAAAATGGCGGACATCAAAATGGCGGCCAACGGACCATGTCTAAATGCACTCAGGAGGGAGATTCTGAGAAATAAAGTTTTATTGAAAGATTTTCTTTCGATGGCAAATTGAATGAACACTATACAGTTTTGTTATAATGCAAGTAAAATAGTGTACCTATATTGTATTTTATTAATTTTTTTTAGATAGTCCATATCACACACTTCTTCCACTAGTGGACAAAAAATTGAAGTGAAGAGAATATCAATAACACCTTATTTCTTATTTGATAATAATAACTATGTTTATAGTATACAATTTGACTTGTCTAAGTGCTTATTTTGTAAGCCTAAAGAAATAAAGTTATTGATTCTGAATCTGATCCACACAGACACAGAATTAAATTAAATTAAAAAATTAAAATTAGATTACAAATTTAAGTAGAATCTACATATTTATGTAACTAAAGTTATGTGAATGCATTTTGTTGCATTTTATCAGAAAAGGTTGTACGCGGTTGTTACTTTATATGTTTCAAACTCTTTGCTTGAGGATCATCTTCAGCCCGTATCGACGTACGACCATTGCTGAACATAGGTCTCCCCCAAACGACGCCATGAATAGCGGTCCTGAGCCGCCTCCGTCGAACGACTCCCTGCGACCGCTCGTCGCTGTCGTTGGTCCATCTAGTTGGAGGTCATTCATTCTAATATTTTGCAATGGACTTCCGCAAATTAACGCCAGAATCTATTATTGTGATATATGTAAAATATTCTAAATAAAGTATCTAACCTTTAACTTTTGATCATAAAATTATTTTAGTCTTACACGAATAATTGTACGCGGCTATATGAAGCGGTGATGAAAAAAAGTACAGTTGTATTCAATGAGATGCGGGTTCTATTCTTAATAACTAGGAATCCGACCTTAACCTACGTAATCTATTTTATAAACTTTCTGAATCAAAATCAAAACAGATTGCATTGATCGACTCAGAATATAAAACTTTTAAGCATCGCTGAAAAATATTTAAATACCTACGCAAAAAAATCCGAAAAATCCTTAACAATCGCGTGAAAAGTGCAAAGCATTTTTCTCATCGACTGTACGCGAATTTCGCCACCAACCCAGGCGTTACTTTTAATCTCCAATATTGCTATGGTGACAATTTGAAATCCACCCTGCATCTCTCACTTTTACTCTTAAACATCTCTCTATTTTTATCTCTTTCTGCGGTTTAAAAGGTCGTCGGCTTTAGTATTTAATTAATGAATTGAGGTACCTACATTTAAAACAGGAAAAAGTTGCGAAACGCTTTTCGGCAGATATACTGGATTTCCTTCGAAATTCCGCGAATTCTTATGTTTTTTCACGGCCTTTTGTTTTCGATTACGTTTGGGTTATTTTATTGTTCTGGTGAGAACTCGGTTGGTACAGCTAGCACTCTGGCTTTACTCGGGTGTTGTCACTCATAAAAATGACTTACCCGCCAGGGCGGGTTTGTCGAGTATTTATATGTGGTTATCTAATACTTATTAATATACCTCGAAGAAACTTAACCAAAAAAACTCACGCCAAAACTACTGGATTGGGTTGAATTTTTGCGCAGATGGAATAACACTTGTGCTTTTTACCCCAAAAATTTGTTCCTATACGATAAAAATAAATAAATAAGTAATGTTGGACAATTCACACAGCATCATCTAGCCCCAAACAGCTAAGCAGATCTTGTGTTATGGGTACTAGATGACTGATGTACTTTATACAACAATTGCATAGATATATGTTTTTTTTATTATTCTTAAAATACATCAGGAACACCCAACATAAATATTTGCAGATCGTACAAACATTTGTCCGAAGGCAATTGAACCCCCAACCTCCTGAGTGGCATGCGGACCCTCGCCCGCCGCGCCACTTCGGTTATCAATATAAATAACTTATAAACATTACTATAGAAACAAAGCGTGCGAAGCTGCTGGCAGAAACTAGGGTTCAATAAAACAGTAGATTATTATTCGACTTTTCACAAAGTTCTTATGGCAAAGATGAGATATTTTGTGTGATTAACCACATGAGCGAAGTTACAAACAGAAACTAGTTAATAATATAAATGGTTTACACTGACTGTGCAATTTATTATTTGTTTTCTTAAGACGGGTAAAGACAAAGCTTTTCTTAGCAAAATCCCAATTTTTCTGCAAATATTTGAAGGAGCGAGCGTGTTCGTGATTTTGTTGACGACGAGAAAAGATAATAAAAATTTATTATTTTATTTTGTATCTGTTTGGTGAAATCAAGTTTTTACCTTTTCTATCGACAGATTCAGGTTCAGATTGTTTATTGGCAACAAAGTTACAGGTCTAATTGTATAGGTACATTCTTACTTAAAGTATTATGTAATAATTACATGTGCAATCGTAATTAAACAATATAAAAGATAAATTAAATTAGATTCACAATAATAATTAAAAATAAATCAATTAGAAACAGACTATGAATTAGATGAATTAGACAGAATAATAACTAACAACGTGGGATTTATTTATTTTATCTGGAATAACATACAGGCTATTTTTAACCCTGATAAACCGCGGGAGAAGGCGTGGCCAGCAGCTAGTGATAACAAGACCACGTACGATTCATGTAGATAATGTTAACCAGCTGTTTCTATAGAAGTCGATCAACCTTTAGCACGAGACGACTCGATTCTACACAAAGCGAATAACCCCATTTGATAAATCGATTTAGACCATTTTATATACATCGAAACGATTATTTGAACTGTATCGAATTGTTTCGATATAACTTGTTTTAACTGTTATAGGCACGTGCTTATGGTATTTGAACTTAGGCCTTCTTTGGCGTCTTCTCTAGATTGTCTTCGTTGCAAAATTTTCTCTATAACTGAAATATTAGTGAAAACCTGTAAATAGGAATATTACTATATATTTATATATATATATCATCTTATAAGTATAATAAGCCGTGGGGTCGCGGCGTACGAATATCGACCCCTCCAACTCAACCCGTTGATGTCGTAAGAGCCGACTAAGGGAACCTACCAGAGGAAGGGCAGCAGCTTCCTTCTGAGTATTTTTAAACACCAACACTGCGATCACCAATCCGCCTGCCAAGCGTGGTGATTATGGCAAATCCCCCCCTACATGGGAGACCATCCACTCGACGGACCGACGACATCGTAGCGGTCGCAGGGAGTCGATGGATGGAGGTGGCTCAGGACCGCTATTTGTGGCGTCGTACGGGGGAGGCCTATGTCCAGCTGTGGACGTGTATGGGCTGATGATGATGATGATGAAGTATAATAGTAATATATATATATATATTTTACTATTATACTTATAAGATGACTAAATGATTATTGTAAACATTTATTTTATATTCAAGAACTCTGAATTTTGCAACGCCCTTACAGGGCTCATGTTGATACTACCAAATATTGTAACATCCTATATAATTAATTTTCTTATATATAAAATTTCCATGTCACAATGTTAGTTACCGTACTCCTCCGAAACTTTACCGATTTTTACCAAATTTTATATGCGTATTCAGTAGGTCTGACAATCGGCTACTATTTTCCATACCCATAAGTGATAGGGTTGAAGGCAAAACAACGTTTGGCGGGTCAGCTAGTAATATAATAATATATTGGACATGAATGCAATAAATAAATAAATAAGTTATCGAATCAGACCAAACTTTATACGTAGATAACCTGTAGGGTTCGGTGTTAGGAGCCTTGAGTGAAACGACTGTGTGAGACTATGGTAGGTTTATTACTGACCAATGCATACGTACAGATGTGCATACCTATCCTACTTGGGCATACAGTACAACCCGTTACAATGCAGAATCAGAATCAGAATCAATAACTTTGTTTCTTTAGGCTTACAAAATAAGCACTTAGACAAGTCAAATTGTATACTATAAACATAGTTATTATTATCAAATAAGAAATAAGGTGTTATTGATATTCTCTTCACTTCAATTTTTTGTCCACTAGTGGAAGAAGCAATATAACATACATATTTTACCTGCGCTGATTTGTAGTACCTATCCTGATGCAGAACATCTTAAAAGCTGGTTTACCTTTTGGGGCTCACTGCGGCAGCGAAGAAACACGTGGCTATTCTCTGCCTAGGGCGGATAGTGACTGAGCGGTCTCAGAATCTGTGTAGTTGTAGATCGGGAATTAAAGTTCTTCAGTTGCTGACGGCCCGCGTGGACTCGCTATTATAAATAAATTAATAATGCTGGATAATCCACACAGCATCATCTAGCCCCAAGCTGAGCAGAGCTTGTGTTATTGGTACTAGATGACTGATATACATAATACGATGTATTACATAGATAGTTTTTATTATCCATAGAAAATACCCAGAACACCTGAGCCAAATATTAGCAGATCGTAAAACATTTGTCCCAAGGCGGGAATCGAACCCGCAACCTCCTGCGTCGCAGGCGGACCTTTGCCCGCCACGCCTCATCGGTCGTCTTATTATATGCAATTGATGAGTCATACATACATGCCGACAAGTTAACATAAATCAGCCTAAAGCATTATATGCTTTTTTATCCTAAAAAATGTTTAAGAAGCCATAGGCACCAGCTAGTAAAACTATAAATTACATGTCTAAAATGACTCCTTTAGTAAAACAATTGCTTTATCAATTATAAATACTATCTATGGCATACGCCACACCTTTCCGCTTCGTGACTCGTGCGCTATGCTCTTTAGACGCGTAACGAACCGGAAAGTAACGATTAATATCGTATTAAAATTAATAATGGAACGTTCCAAAGGGTTAATCATTTCAACAAGCATCGGGTTGCGGTTTTGTTCGTGTGATAGACGCGTTTTATGTGGTTATGAGGAAGGTAAGAGGTAAGTAATTTTGCGTGTTATTACAACCAATGATGAAACTAACTAGTATTAGTGAAAAGTTGATGCGTAAGAAAAGATCCTTCCAACTCATACCTACAGTGGATGACGTAAGAGATTACTTATATAATCTACCAGAGGAAACGCAGCAGTTTCTTCTCGTATTTATAACACGTCTACTGCGACCTGCCAAGCGTGGATTAGGTCTTATGAATATTCCCTCCACTTTGTGGAGGGGGAGGACATGTCATCTGTGGACGTATGACTATTATTGAGGTGCTTGGTTGATTTTTCAGATTGAGTACAGGGCCTTTGTTGGGATAAAAACTCTAGCCAAGCTTAACACTGTGGAGAGTACAATGATAATTGATAAATCTACAGAGTAGATATAGATTGTTTTGTATCTTTATGCCTTCTTAGCTGAATTTCAGCCAGGGCGGTCAGTCTAATCGAAGAGGAACAAGGCGCGCAAGACATATTGTGTTTGCGTGCACCATTTTGCACGGTGCACTGTTACGACATCCACGTCGTAAGACTTTAAACCTAAAATTCAGGTTTCAAGTCTTACGCCTTAACCTTCACGGTCAAGCCATAGTAGCCTTTAGTATTATTTATTTAAGGAATCCTAACATAAAAATCGTAAACCATGCAGGATTACTAGAAGCATCTTTGTTATCAAAACTAGTTAAGCGTAGTTAGCATAAGTAATTTTAAAGTATGCGTAGCTTTTATAATTTTATTATTTTGTTTCTTGTCTGCACTTTCTTTGCCTGATAAATAGGTTTCTACTTCGTTCAGACAGACGCATTACCTTATCCGTTAAAAAAAAACCCATTAAAATCCCATAAAAATACAAGTTATTATCACATAACAATATTAAAATAAAATGGTCTGTCTAGTGTTAATACTGCTAATATATTACATATGTTGTACCTGTCTAAATCTCAATTACTTTTCAAATATATACATATATGACTACCTGACTGACTCACCCTATTCAGATAATATTACAAGATACAGGAGGCATAAATCATTACAGCACGTTAACGCTATCAGTAACAGTAGGGTAATCAGCTAATCGTCCATTTTCCGCTCCGTTACCCTATCAAGCAGCATATCGCACGTAACACAATGGAGTTAGTGTGGAACATGCCTTAAGGGCTTTTGGCATTAGGTACATTGGTGGAGTAGTTATCTTCAGGATGTCGCAGATATGGACCGCGCTGCACAAATAAATGCCATTCAAAGCTTTAATAATTTGTTGACTTTCTTTTTTTTAACACTTAGGTCTTAAGTATGTATTTCACTATAACTACATATTGTAAAACCAAGTCCTCCACCGCGTCTGTCTGTCTGTCTGTTCGCGATAAACTCGAAAACTACTGAACGGATAGAGTTGTTCATAATGAAGGTATATAATTTGTCTAGGTTTTGTGTAATTGGTTGTAATATAACGATAATTGTTGAAAGTATTAGAAAAACTCATGCCGCCATGGAGCTTTCATCGAAAACGCTGCCCGATCCTTTTGAGACTACTATACTACCCGTGCGAAGCCGCGGCGGGTTGCTAGTCTAATCTAAAGTATTCGTCAATATCAAATATCAAAGTCCATTATTTTCCTTTAGACTTTACAGGACTCTTGGACACGTCACCAAATTAAAATTACATAAGTAAAACAGGGAAATAAAGTGATCACTTAGATTTTTTGTTCACTTCAATCTTTTTAAGGTAAAGTAAAGAAGCGAATAAGAAACCTTTACCTTGTTAGGTTGTTAGTTTTCGAGTTGGAGCAAAAGTCGTCCCATGCTTTTTTATCCTCTAGATAATCTGATATTTTGTAATAAGCCTTTTTACAAAGGATATGTTTGATAGTTTGTTTGAATTTATTTATTGATAATTTTTGCAACTCACTCGGAGTTTTGTTGTAGAAGCGTTTACATTGCCCTTTGGCTATTCCTCAATAAACTGTATTTCTTTCTTTCTTAACTTACAAATGTAACACAAAAGTCAACGAAAAGTTACCACCTTGTTTATCCTAATACTTATTCAACGTAAATTTTACGTCACGTAGCATGACGTCCCGTTATCTAACGTACGTGTCACGGTTCATCCGCTTTTTTTCACGTATTCGCAAAATGGCGAAAATGTCAAGGAGTATTTTTCTTTCACAAAGTGAATGTTGTACTAAGATTAATATTTGTTTTGGATGGAAATAAATGGCTTTTCAGCTTGGGTTTTATCTCAGGGCTTTTACATATTTTTCTAGATCATTCTTACCCTTTTACTTTGTAGTGTGTTTTATCCTTATGACCTATTTATTAACTGACTTCAAAAGGAGGAGGTTCTCAATTCGTATGTATGTTTTTTTTTGTATGTATTTTACGCGATATCTTCGCCAATTATGGAGCGATTTTGAAAATTCTTTCACTATTGTATAGAAAATAATCCCGAAGTGGTCCCATGAAATATAAAAAAATTATCCCCAAGGTATTAGTATTTATCCCGCAAAACTTAAAAACAGTGTAAAAGTAAGAGAATTTGAAGTCGGTTTATCGTTTTTTAAAACACGCCAAATTATTTTAGTTATCCTACTAATATTATAAATGTCTAAATTTGTGAGTATGAATGTATGGATGTTTGTTCCTCTTTCACGCAAGAACCATTGAACTGATTGGGCTGAAATTTGGTATGGGTATAGTTGGGACCTGGAATAACATAGAGGCTGTATTTTATCCCGTTAAAACGCGGGCGAAGGCGCGGGCAGCAGCTAAATTGTGTGAAATAATTGATCCGAATAAACTACATGAGTCCCTACCTAAAAAGATTGAGTGATGAGATGACAAATGATAAAAATTTATGAAAGAAAACCCATTTTTCCTGACCCTACGTAATAAGAGCAAGAAAATGAGGATATGATATTATACTATAAAAATGTTTGTAGTTTGATAAACTCATTATGAATGTAAGCGGGTTAACTACGAACCTAGTTTGTGTTGGAAAAACACCAACGTTTCATCCCTTAACGAGGGACTTCTTCAGGGTGAGTGCGGTTCGCGTCGCGCTCGTTCAGCGTCGCGGCGCACTCTGCGGGCGAGAGCCCGCTGCGCGCGTGCCGCAAGCGCTGGTTGTGGGGGTGGCGAGGGGCATGCTGCTTGGTGATGATGTCGAGTAGGAGAGTCATCTTCTGGTGGAGATCCCAGCGTGACGGGTAGTGTGGGTAGATTATTCTGATTATCCTTCGTGTACATACGGAACTACCCGGCTTTATGCTGCTATGCGTTTTGCCCTGGAAATATGTCGCTATAGGATGAAACGTTGGTGTTCTTCCAACACATCGTTCGTAGTTAACCCGCTTACATTCATAATGAATGATATGATATTATTGGTCTATGGTGGATAGATAGATAGAAAATTCTTTTTTGCACACTTATTGGTAAGAAACAGAAATAAAAAAACAACTTTAAAACTAAGTTACAAGTAGCGGTCTTATCGATCGAGAGCGATTTCTACCAGACAACTGTGAATGGATAGGATTGTTGGATAGTACTAGGGGATCTGTGTGCTAATATAGGTTTAATAAATAAAAATACTAATAAGAAATATTATGCCTAAAATAAACTTCTATATATATGTATATACATATACTTAATTATATAAATATATATATATTTACTTATATACATAGTGACACAGGTATGAAGAAAAAAACACTAGCTTCTTATCACGGTTACAGAGATGGAGTTCAGTGATGGAGGGACAGACAACCTAGGCTTAGTAATAGTAATGATGTCCCATTGATATGCTTTTGTATGAAACCTGAAGCTGTGTATGTTTTTGCTGTAAAACTTTCCAAAAAAGACCTTTTACAGACACGAAAGGCTCTAGTTTTAAATTCTTTGTGTCGCTCCCACATTCTTCCTACTTTTCAAGCAATAAACCATGCCTCAAGCGGAAAAACACCACCCATAACCCTCGATCACTCCAAAAAGGTTTTCCCCTAAAACACAGTAATTCCACAAAACACACCTTTTTCAGGTAAAAAGGTTACAATAACGACAACTATAACCCGAAATAACAGTACTAAAGCTCCACGTATCTGGGGCCCCAAATAAAAACAATAAAAAACTTAACCTAACGCTTAAACTTACAATTATAAGCGAACCCGTGGGCCTTTTTGACCCTAAAGTGCAGGGGTGTATTCAAGGGTTAAGTTTCAAGGGGCGCTTTACTAACATAAGAGAAGTTTTGATAGAAATTAGGGTTCGATAGGATTTAACATCTTGTTGATAAATCATCCTAGTAGGTTTGCAACTGTAATAGTTTTTATCGGATTATTATACCATAAATCAAAGAATCAATTTTATACTAATATATATAAAATGGATATTTTACTAATTTTAGACCAAAGAATCCATGCAACTAACGCCGTTCAGGAAATAGCACAATTTTAAAACACTAACCTTAGGATGCAATGTACTAAATAATCTTATCAGCCCATATAGCCTAAGCATTAATAGCACCCACTTGGCAGTTATCCTATGCTTTGCAATAAAACAATCAAGGCCTATTCCTTCTTCGGAAGACGTTTGAGACTTTAAAAGTCGTTGATAACAATTAGCACAAGACAAACGCGACAGCGATAATTACGGAACAGAGCAGACGGTTCTCTAATGCCTTATCTTGACCAACATATATGTATGTACTTAAATTAATACAATAAAACTTTTTCGACAATATTTAAACCCCCTAGCCCCTTTTCCCTGAGTCCACCCCCGCCTCTCCATCCAGGGTCATAAAAGACTTGTTTTAACTCGTTGTTCGTTTACGTTTAACCCGCGGTGTAGTTTGCCCGTTGTTTAATTTGTCGACTAAGATTTATGAACGGTCGTTACGGGCTGTGCTAGTATGAACGAAAAGCGAATACGTTAACGTTTTTACGTGATATTCAGGATTGCGTGCTTTAAAATGTATATGTACATATGTACCATCATTATCATCATATCAGCCCATACACGTCCACGTTTGGCTGGACATAGGCCTCCCCCATACGACGCCACAAATAGCGGTCCTACATATGTATGGGCCGTGGGGCCGCGGCGTACGAATATCGACCCCTCCAACTCAACCCGTGGATGTCGTAAGAGCCGACTAAGGGAACTTACCAGAGGATGGGCAGCAGCTTCCTTCTGAGTATTTTTAAACACCAACACTGCGATCACCAATCCGCCTGCCAAGCGTGGTGATTATGGCAAATCCCCCCCTACATGGGAGACCATCCACTCGGATGGACCGACGACATCGTAGCGGTCGCAGGGAGTCGATGGATGGAGGCGGCTCAGGACCGCTATTTGTGGCGTCGTACGGGGGAAGCCTATGTCCAGCAGTAGACGTGTATAGGCTGATGATGATGATGATGATGATGATATGTATGTTTCAAAATTCGACGACCAAAGTGGCGCAGCAGGCGAAGGCCCGCCTGCGATGCAGGAGGTTGCGGGTTCGATTCCCGCCTTGGAACAAATGTTTGTACGATCTGCAAATATTTTTTCCGGGTATTCTGGGTATTTCCTATGTATAATTAAACATATCCTATGTCACATCACCTATGTATGCGTTGAATTATGTACATATGTAGGTATATCAGTCTTTGGTACCAATAAAACAAGCTCTGCTAAGGTATTCAACATTTTTAGCTATTTTAAAATCGAAATGCAAACGTGCCAGTTTCAGAGTCAAACACCGAACTCTTTTATATTCTGCAAAGTTTTATAGTTTTTGGTGCATGGCAATTTTTACCTGCCCGTTAAAAGGCTATAAAATATTTTTGTTGAAACGTATTTCTAAGTTTTCGACTATTATGGTCTATGGAGGAGCATTTTCCTGTAGAAAATGACCGTTAAAGTAAAATTCTGATGCAATAAAATTTTAGAGTAAGGAAAACTAATGCTGAGGAACCTAGTTGTTTATTTATAGTTCACAAATGAGATAACAATCGAGTTATTGTTAGTGCTTAAAGTACTTTTAAAATTTTGATATAGATTTAAATTAGTTATGTGAACATAGAAAAATAGTAGTGTATGCAATAGATTAGAATCAGAATCAATAACTTTATTTCTTTAGGCTTACAAAATAAGCACTTAGACAAGTCAAATTTTATACTATAAACATAGTTATTATTATCAAATAAGAAATAACGTGTTACATATTGATATTCTCTCCTCTTTAATTTTTTTTCCACTAGTGGAAGAAATGAAAAAGAAACCACTAGCACATTTATAATATCACTTACGTGTCTAATACATGTTTATTTTGCCTATCTAAATCTAAATTTAATGCGATTTAGATACATGTCAATATTTCTTTAAAGCTAAACAGAACATTGAATTTCTTACATACTACTGACAGTGCGGAACGAAGCGACATCTGGCCAAGCATTAACATCATTGATGTAATTATTCATATGTGTAATAGTTTTATTTTGTATAGTTTAGGAAGAGATGCAAAGTTGCACTTTTTCGCCACCAAACTCAGTTTTCGCATCTCCTCCTAAGATATACAATATAAAACTATTACAGAGGCATTAAAAATAAGCTCGCTATTTGGCTCAGGGGGTCCCTGAGCCAAATAGCGAGCTTATTTTAGCCTTAACAATCTTTGTTACTGAATAACTTAACAAGATTCTTTTTATGCACCGCTTAAATCTATAATGGTTATTATCGAAAATATCTTTCTTATTGGATTTAGCTACTTCGTGATACAATAATTGTTAGTAAAGCATACTAGACTTTCCTATTTTAAAAGCACTTTTTCAAATTATTATTTTTTTACTTTAGAATAGACAAAAGAACAGAAAAAAACATCAGCTCTATCTACATTCGTTCTAAATTGTATTTATGTACGTTCCGACTTCAAAAGGAGGGAAATTCGTCTGTATGTTTTTTTTGTATGTATTTTACAAGATATCTCCGCCAATTATAATAATAATAATTATGGACGGATTTTGAAAATTGTTTCACTATTGTATAGAAAAGTATCCCAAGGTGGTTCCTTTTTTTCCCCAAGGGATTAGTATTTATCCCGTAAAACTTAAAATAAGTGTAAAAAGTAAGGGAATTTGAAGTCGGTTTATCGTTTTTTAAAACACGCCATATTATAAAATTAACCAATTTTGTTTTGTTTTCAGGTAAGTACAAGCAAAGTAACGAAAATTCCACGAAAATGGGTAATGAAATGGGTCAAGACAGAATCGGTGATCGGATCACCAGTGCAGACAGAACCTACTCGTTCCACCAGTTGAAATTCGCCTACGAGAACATCACTATCGCAGTCTTGTAAGGGGTCGTTCATTATCACGTGAGGCTCGGAAGGGGGTTTGAAAAATGTCACGAAATATTACAAGGGAGGGGGGTGTAGAAAGATATCACGTGTATTTATTTTGTCGTTGAACGCGTGATTTCTAAACAACCGAAAAGCGGCGTGTGAGCTTGAGTCGCCATTGCCAGGCAACAATTCCCCTGCCCGCCGCGACAATCGCAAGATTATACTTACCTTTATTTAAAGGCTATCTGCTGCTTGCGCCTTCGCCCGCGTTTTATCGGATAAAAAATAGCCTATATGTTATTCCGGGTCTCAAACTATACCCATACCAAATTTCAGCCTAATCGGTTCAGTAGTTTTTGCGTGAAAGAGTAACAAATATCCATACAATGTCAAAGTTTGTATGGATGGATTTATGGATATATGTACATCCATCCATACAAACTTTGACATTTATAATATTAGTAGGATTATTTAAAGATTAATTCCGAAATTATAAAGATACTTTACCCAAAATCACGTGTATAACACGTGATTTTGGGTAGAGAAGGTTAGTCTGAAACGTCACCATGTATCACCAGGGGGTAGGGGGGCTTAAAAATATGCTAAAAAACATCACGTGATTAATGGACTACCCCTAATCTTCGTCGATTCCATAAATAACAATCAATACCTAACTTACCTACATTTCTCCAGTCTTGAACGTACAAAAAACCTCCAGTCATGTCCAACGTATGTTATTGTTAAGGTATAACAATGGGGAACTTATGGGGCGGGTCCGACCTGTTACAGTGAATAGCAACTCATTGCGACTGTGTTTTTCCTCAGCGCTTTTCTTCGAAACTGCCCAATCTAATTGAGTACTGAATGGCAGTAGAAATGGATTTCTTATAAATTGAGAATACTTATACTGTTGGGATAATAAGTTCTTTCTTCCTGTATAAAGAAATAACGTCTAGTATAATTTACAAGTTACAAACTAACCCCCTTATTCATAATGGTCTCCTAACTTAAAACAGTTGCTAAGCCGTGTTATTTCTCACTCTGACTTATGTCAATAGAAGAAGACATACTGAGAAATAGCAATGATTTAAGTAAGCAGACTATTACGAATAAGGGTGTTTGCTTAGTTAACTTGTTAAAGTTGTCATTCGTACCGACAAATGCAAAAAATCACTCGAAATATTTGTAACACTTTAATCGATTTCATTCCACGAAAAGTAGTTCCTCACAGTATTTGGCTGCAAGGAGCTAACTTATGGAAAGAGACGCACACTTTTCTACATTTCCTAATCTATGAAAAACTCATATACTAAAGCATCTGGTACGTACCTAAGTTAGATTTCGTAAATGCGTCCTTCATGTTCGAGCTTTGGCGAGCTTTCTCTGGCTTACAATGGAACGGTGCTCTATCCAGTTGTTGGCCTATTACTTGATGACTCGGCCACCATGAATAAGACGTTATTTCTTGGCTTTCGATTTATCTAGTCTACCAATTATAAGTACCTACCAAAATCTTAGATATAGGTCTTCTTTTGTCTCTTAGAAGATTTTGTACTCTCACACTTACGGAAGATTCTTGGCTCATCTCCGTTGAGAGTAAGAATGGCCACCGTAGTCGAGAGTCGACTAGGATATAATCCAAGAAAACAAGTTCTGCTCCTCCGAGATTGTCCCTTGCTGACGTCACTGTCCAGTTGCCACTTTTCGTAATTTCAACGAAA
The DNA here is from genome assembly GCA_947859395.1 of Eupithecia insigniata. NCBI lineage: Eukaryota > Metazoa > Arthropoda > Insecta > Lepidoptera > Geometridae > Eupithecia > Eupithecia insigniata. Next base: position 1,441,084 of record OX402019.1, read on the forward strand.
CGTAGAAGTTGGGAAACACATGATAAGGGTCAATTGAAAACACAATAAAAAATAAAAATCGTCAATTACATTTGTTAGATCAGTCAAAACAGCGTTAGTTAAACACGAGTCAATGTGATAAATGATAAACACAAAACCACATAGTTTTATCAGATTTATACACGTAAGTAATACAAGGAGTTCGGGGAGTTACGATTTTACGCTACTGGTAACACCAGGAAACAGATTTGACTTCTCTTTCGCCGATGGCGATATGACGTAAGCAAGGGACATCCACGTGACCACTGCGTCACGGAAAACTATACCTCATATTATTATACCATAACTAAGGAACTAGAAAAACATCATCATCACCATCACCATCCTGTTCAAAAGAATTTTTTGTTCTCTCGAATTTCCAAATATTCCACCCAATGCTGCATATCGTGTTTACACTATACCTACTCTGATCCTATGCATGTCTTCCTTTGTGAGCGGCCTGTCTCAGCTATACTAGATCTCGTACCTTGTTAATAAATAATGAAAACCAATCGCGCGTTGGACGGTTGTAAGGTCATCTCACACATATGAACTGGAAAAGGTATTGCCGCATCGCGTTCTAGGCAAAGAGTGAGAAAAACGATAGAGGCGAGACGTTATCCTTAGAGCGTGTGCCCACTGCGACTTTTTGTAGCGCTGCAAACGCGCGACTGAAAACGGGAAAACGAAGAGTGGAGAACGGTGCTCGCACCCCTCGCACCGCTTGTTCCCTCGATGTCGTCTGAGACGGTCGCGCGCTTGCATCAGTACAGCAGCTACAGTCGCGATGCCGTCGCGCGTTTGAAACGCTACAAAAAGTCACCGTGGGCACGCACTCTTATGATTAACGCATCGATAGAGTGAGTTTTCTAAAAAGTTTCAAAAGTGTTCCTTATGTTGAACAAATGCTTATGTATACACGAAACTAGCCAGCTGCTGTATGTACATAGCTCTATAACTAGGAAGCATCTTTCTTCTGCATATAAGTGTATTTTAAACCTCTGCGACCGCAAATCCTCCTGCCAAGACTGGTGATTTTGTAAAAACCTTCTTGTCTGGGCGAGGGATGATCAGCTGTGGACGTATTAGCTGACGAGGAAAAATGGCAAATTAGGATTCTCTCTGTCACTGACACCATGGTTACCAGCTGATTACTTATTCATCTTGCACGTAGTGTGGAAAGCCGAGCTTAGCTTCGGATGTATTGACAAGTAGTTTTCTGGTCACAGCTATGGTAAATTTATGTTTTCTGGTCAAAGCTATGGTAAATTTATGTTTTCTGGTCACAGCTATGGTAAATTTGTTTTCTGGTCACAACTATGGTACATTTATGTTTTCTGGTCATAGCTATGGTAAGTTTATGTTAAGAAAAAACGGCGAGGGGGACTTCTGGACATTTGAAATATAGGATTAAATTTTTGACATGTAGTTTTCTGGTCACAGCTATGGTAAATTTATGTTTTCTGGTCAAAGCTATGGTAAATTTATGTTTTCTGGTCACAGCTATGGTAAATTTGTTTTCTGGTCACAACTATGGTACATTTATGTTTTCTGGTCATAGCTATGGTAAGTTTATGTTAAGAAAAAACGGCGAGGGGGAATTCTGGACTTTTTAAAAATAGGATTAAATTTTTTCCCCCTTATCAAAACTGGATTAACTCAGTTTATGGAGTAGGTGCAATGTTTATGTAAACTGTTGGTTAACGAAAACGCCAGACGTTTTCACAATTAAACAATTTTTATCATTTCAGTTAACAAATCTTGGGTCGAGTCGCAGGATTAATATAGAATTGCATTTTGTCGTTTTCACATCTGTACATACATCGTATTTGCTGTTTTGTACATACACGACTACAAAGTTCCCTAATTGTTGACAAGTGAACGAATGAAGACAAAATGATGTATTTCATAGACACACTTACTTTTGGCAAATCCCCCCCTACATGGGAGACCATCCACTCGATGGACCGACGACATCGTAGCGGTCGTAGGGAGTCAATGGATGGAGGCGGCTCAGGACCGCTATTTGTGGCGTCGTACGGGGGGAGGCCTATGTCCAGCTGTGGACGTGTATGGGCTGATGCTGATGATGATGACTTACTTTTGACAGATTTGACGATACGAATGTAGTAACGAAGATTATTCTAGATTATTTTTCATTCAAAGTTTTGAAAACAGTAAAAAAAATATGGTTTATCATAGTAACTAAATACCTGTCTTACTTTTTATCACTGAAACGCGTGTAATACTGCCGGCAGAAGCAATTACCTAATAAAACAACTAAAACAATATTTATTTATTCTATTGAATATTCTGATCCAATAAATAAAGTAATTTAGACGAAAATAATAAAAAAACTGTTGGAAAAAAATATCGGTAGGATCACTCTACCAAATCTTCCCGTAAAACCTAACAAATAAACTTACTATTTTCAAGTATAAGGATAAGGAATATCTACTAAACGAAACTAAATGTAACTAACTAAACACTAGCAAACAAAAGAACAAAAAATAACAACTTATAAGCTAGGACCAATCTTAGATTAGGTCCTTCCAAAAAAATCTTAACCTAGCTTATTTCCAGTATTGCTGAAACTTTTGTTCCCTAAAGGCGTGTCCTGAAAGAACTTCATACATCCTCGGTCTAATCGATATTCATAAAGCTTCCTTCAACAAGTTTCCTGTTACGGCGGATTAAGGGTTAGGATCTCTTCACACAAATATAAAACATTTTGGCGTATAATAATTTTTTTTTCTAGAGCTATTCCATCCCACGCCATGGCTGGACTAGGCGTTAAAAAAACTCAAATCTCGAGGTATTAGTATTTAACCCATAAAAATTAAAAAAATCATTCTAAATCGTCAAGCAGTAGGTGATGGACAGTGATTTATGTTAAAGGCAGACAAAAATGAAATAAAAGAAAAAAAATTACTCAAATTATTTGAAATCTCCTAGATTCGAAGTCGGTTTTTAGTTTTTTCAATGCAATCAAATTATTCATTTAATTTTTGTCTACCCTAGACAAACTAGACGTGTTGGCAAGAGTTTTTAATCGTTGATTACTTAATTAGAGAGATAACCAGCTTACGAACAGCCGGCGTTATCCTCGTAAAACTACAGACGTGTCGTATGATCGCACCCTAACACCCTCTCGTCATGACGTGACACATAACACGTAGTACGTACGTTATATTACGTCTTAATTACGGGACATACTTAGCCTTTCATGATTTATCACGATCATTAACGTCGTGTTTTTAATATTCTTGTGTTAACATAATTAAGAGGCTTGCTTGTAGATGCTTTTGATCATTATTAATAGATTTTTTTAATAATATTGTTTATGAAGCATATTTTCTTAAAATTTTGGGCGAATAATAAATTCTTTAAACAATGTAACTTTAGTCCTTACAGGACTCTTGGAAACGTCCCATAAGACGGTTTAAATCTTCCTACTAATATTATTAATGTTAAAATTTGTATGGATGGATGTATGGGTTAATACATATTTGTTCCTCTTTCACGCAAAAAATACTGAACCGATTATGCTGAAATTTGTTATGGGTGAAGTTTGGGACCTGGAATAACATATAGGCTATTTTTTATCCCGATAAAATGCGGGTGAAGGCGCGGGCAGCAGCTAGTTACCCATAAGGCATTTTTTTTGTAAAATCCATCAAAGTAATTGACCAGCAAAAATTAAAATGTACGGTTGTTGTAGTCTCACTCTGAGCAAAGTTCAAGCATTTCCTATTATCTTCGTCGGTCTCAGTTCTTCAGTAAAACAACAGCTCTCTGCCGAGGTTTTTCCCATGGACTATTTATTGTATGGGGTCTTTCAAACAAAAGAATGAATAGAATAGATGAAAATTATAGAAATTAGTTTATTTGCCTTAATCTACCATACATTACAACAAGCAATAACTTACGACTAATTAAACCTGAGTAAAGATGTTTATTGCGCAGCAGAGTTTAGGCCGAACATGGCCTTCCAGTTTATGGTCGTGGCGAGGCGTAGGATATCGACCCCTCCAACTCAATTCATGGATGTTGTAAGAGCCGACTAAGGGAACCTACCAGAGGAAGGGCAGCAGCTTCCTTCTGAGTATTTTTCAACACCAACACTGGGATCACCAATCCGCCTGCCAAGTGTGGTGATTATGGCAAAATCCCCCCTACATAGGAGTCCATCCACTAGATGGACCGACGACATCGTAGCGGTCGCCGTGAGTCGATGGATGGAGGCGGCTCAGGATCGCTATTTGTGGCTTCGTATGGGGGAGGCATATGTCCAGCTGTGGACGTGTATGGGCTGATATGATGATGATGATGAAAGATGTTTATTGCGCAGCAAAGTTTAGGGCAAACATGGCCTTTCAATCTTCTCCTCTTTTGTTGTTCGTCGGCTAAAAATGTGCTTATAGCGTTCATATAGTAGGTAGGTCCTAAACGAGTTTAGTGGAAGCCCGGTAACAAGCGGTATTGTTTATAGAATCTATCCTGAATCCAAACAAATGTTTATACATCTGATTTGATTTTCGTCCAGTTATATTGGATTTAAGGTGGGTTTAAGTTATACAAGGTTGGATTGTTTCAATCCGACAAACTCCATCGGCTCAGGGATGCAAGAAAACTGGGTTGATACTTTTTAACTATTTCACCCTGTTCTCTGTGGATTTTCTCGTGGCGTTCTCAACTGCTATCTTTGATCTAGCAACAATAATCTTGAGATTCGATCTATAACTACACAAGCTACACTGTTTCATAATAAAACAAAAACAAAATACATATTAGAATATTTGCGTTAGGTATTTGCTTACTTAATCATAATGAAGCAGATGGCGAAACGGACGTAATTTGGTACAATCGTTGCCTTTTGTAAAACAAAGCCCATCCGCTTTGCTTAATCTAAACTATTTGCTTGTTTCATTCACAAATACCAACTGTAAAAGAATGAGTTCGTTAAAAAAAATGTTTTCGGTTTTACCGAAACTTCCAACCGTGCACACGGGCTGTTAATTCGATTTCATGTATAGGATTATTTGGATTCTGTCCGTGTTTTTTGTTGACACGAATCTTGTTACCTCGGTCCAGTTGGCAAGTTGACGCATGAGGTCCGACATCCCTAGATCACCCCTTCCCCCACTTGCAAATCATCATCATCATAATTTGCTAGTCCACTGGTCGACGGCGGCATCCCTAATCAGCACATTTTTGGGAAAGAGACATGATAATAATGAAATTATGGAAAGTACTTTAGACAAGTATTTGATGTCAACTGTCACCACATTTTTTTTGGTACCGATATTGTAAACTTATTTAGGACAAGCACCTATTGACACTCTTGCCAAGAGAAGAAATTAAACTCCGCTGTATATGCAATTAAAATTTTTTGACATCATGTGTCATTTTGACATTTGCTTTCATTTATGACTATAGGCTCTTTTTTCATACTTTACTAAGTTTTGTGACTATTACTGTCACTAATGACAGTAACTGTCACTAATGACAGTAACTGTCACTAATGACAGTAACTGTCACTAATGACAGTAACTGTCACTAATGACAGTAACTGTCATTTTGACAACTGTCATTGAAAATTATAATCTTCTTATTCTCTAATCTTTTGCCCTCAAAGGTTAATAGATCATCATCATGTCAATAATGAAAAATATTAACAAATACTAGACGATGTAGATTGTAAATCACGACGCTCTGACTTTCGTGAGACGTTGGGAATACTTTTCGTGAGACTGAGCACGTCTCATTGGGACTCGACATTGGGAATGATTCGCAATAACAAACATGAGAACTCTTATTGTTAGTGATATAAAAACAACCGAAACCGTGTATCATGCATATTTTCGTTCAATAATTAGTTTATATTAAAATTTGAATTTAAAACCTTATTTAGTGTGTTAAAAACATACAAAAATAAAAGCTATAATCTCAAAACAATGTTTCGAAACGTATATTAAATAAACCGAAACTCATCTAAACTACGCACAGCCCCGAAAAGTTTGAAAATCTTGAATCCGGTGATCAATACCCGGATTTGGTGTAAGTAGGTATAATACCTACAGTTTGTCCGGATTAGAAGGTTCGAGAGTCAACTTGCAAAACGGCATTATTTCTGAAGTTTGTTGCTAGGTAATATAAGAACGGCTAGGTCACAAGCTGTGTCTCATAATCATCGCCCTCGTTTCACGATGTAAGCTGTAAGAATCGCGAAGAGTGAACGAAAAAAAGAGCCTGCCCAGGAGTGGGACAGTCAGACAATTAATGTACCTATCTATTTTGAAGCAGCTGAGAACTCTTGTGTCAAGTTAAATCTAAGACTTTTAGGCACTTCTAACAAAAATTGAATGTTGATTTTTTACCAGAATAAATAATTCTATTCTTTTCTATGTGTATATTTTAGTCCCTTATCAGCATACATACGTCCACTGCTGAACACAAGTCTAAACAAGGTTAAGCGATACTTCACACCGGGACAGCTTTTTTCCTTGATCAAGAACAGGTCCTGTCTAGTTTTAATATTTGCGCAGAACCCTTTTTTTAAATAATATATATTCTATTCCGGACGGAGATATATCTAACAAATCAAATTAATCATTCAAATCGTTTCAGCCGTTCTCGAGTTATAAGTGGTGTAACTAACACGGCTTTGTATAGATAGAGATAATATATTACATAGATATTTGTTATTTTATTATACATAGAAAATACCCAGAACACCCGGACAAATATTTTCACACAAGCATTTATTGCAAGGCGGGAATCAAACCCGTATCCTTCTGATGTTTCGCAGGCGGATTTTTGCCCGCCGCGCCACATCAATTTTTTTTCTTCAATTTGTAGGCTTGTGCTTGTCCGCTATCTCACCTGATGGTAAGTGTTGATACGGTCGATGTAGCACGCTTGCCTAGAAGAGACCTGTTCACTCTAACCGTGAATATCTCTAGATTGTAGGTATCGGGAAACAAAGACGCCGATAGGGCGTTCCATACATATTATGAGGAGGTGCAGCTGTTTACTCAACACTGTGACATCGAATCAGTATGATTGATTGGACTATCGCATCGTATTGATAGAAACCGTTTGGAAGTTCGAACGAACTTTACAGAGTTCTTATTTACATGGGGATAAGTGTTCAAGTTTCACACGTTTATCTTTTCAGGCAAAGTTTTTGATTTGATCCGGTCTTTGTCTTTTTTCTTAGGTGGGTTTTAGGAGCTTTAGGAGAAAATTTTGAACCTATGTTAGCTACTAGCTTTTGCCCATGTCTTGGCTCTCGTTTCTTCAGGATCAAAATAATCGCAAAAGGCCAAACTTGGAGATCGTTCTCTAGGGTAGAATCCTAACTTATATTATAAATGCGAAAGTGCGTTTGTTTGTATTTCCTTCCTTCATGCCCCAACTAAGCAAACAATCGACTTGATTTTTGGCATACATTTAGTTAGAAATGTGTAATTCGAAATTAACGCGGGTGAAACTGCGGGGCACAGCTAGTAGACAATAAAGACATCGCGTACATTGCGTGCATTATTAATAATTTACGCATTCGATGACAAACTGACGTAATTTTTCTCTATTCTATCCCAGACAACAATTCCCGTGCTTGCCCCGCAGGTAAATGCAGTGTAATATGTTAATCTAGTCCTTATCAAAAGTGCAATAACTCGGTTTTCGCGCCAAAAGAGTTATAAACATGTTCGTAATCAGTAAAACGAGCTCTATATTTTCTTCTAAGACAGATTTTACTTATATATAGCCGATCCATTTTTTTTATAAGCATAACCTCAATAACCTGTAAAGATTTGGTAAAATAAAATCTTTGACCGCGTTTTTCTCGAAAGTAGCTCGGATCGAGTTATTGCATTTTTGATAAGGACGGCAGTACTACCTAGGACAAACAAAAACAACACCACCGTGTAACAGTCCACCGCTGGACCTAGGTCTCCCCTAACAAGCTTATTTAGACTTCTTCGACAACCTCTGTGGTGTAGCGGGTGAAGATCGAATGCGGGCTCGATTCCCGCCTCGAGACAAATGTTTCTACGATGTGCTGTTTATTTCGGCTGTTCTTTTTTTTATAACCTCGGTATTATTTTAGCATTATAGCCGACTGGTATTGATATGGATCAGTTGAGCTATCTGTAGATTGTTTACAACAGTCTGCAGTTACCTCAAATGTTTCAATTGTAAATTAGTTTAATTTGTTTATAATATTTGATTGTTATTTTCTTTCTCATTAAAGAATTACTTGTGATCCATACGTAAACGCGAGAGGCTAAGTGGGCTCAGCCATCCATCTTTTTCCCCCCTTTTGTTTGTTTTGGAAACTTTGCTTTTTTACGGTTAAGTAGTTTTGAAGTTTTATGGTGGGTATTTGAGATGAAACTAGTTCAATAGCTATTGAATTGGTTCACCTGCAAAGAGATTGGCTAGTTCCGTTTCTAACTTTAATTGTTTAATTGTCCAATTAAAGAGAAGTTGCCAACCTATTATTGGGCTATTTATAACCTGGGTCTCTTCAAGACTAGAGTGTATAGGTGTATTTTAGACCTTCATGATACACCGTCGGCCACATCGTCACTTTCCATCAGGTGAGATGATGGTCAAACAAAGGTGTATTGATAGTAGATATTGTAAGCAATCAAGAATTTATATCAATCTATCTACTAGAAACAATAAAAGCTTTATTGACAAAGAAAATAACAATCAAATAATATAAACAAATTAAACTAGTATTTACATCAAAAACTGTGTATCTACAAGAATAACATTGACAGCGTTTTCGTATACATTTAGGCCGCTCGGTTCCCAACATTGAATGTACATCTCCGTACTTACATCTGGTTTTGCCTTTTAGTTAAGTTTTGACATAAATAGACTATCATACTTCGAAGAACTTGGCCGTGGCGGTGGTGGCGTCAGAATCGACCCCCGCCCTAACAAAACCCACTCGTTAGTGGGAGGCACGTTCAGCAGTGGACGCAGGTGTGTTAGTGAAGAATAATAAATAAATACTACTGGGTACTAGATAACTGATATACATAATACAATATATTACATAGATAGATATTTTTTATTATACATTGAAAAACGACCAGAACAACGTGAACAAATATTTGCAGATCGTACAAATATTTGTCCCGAGGCGGGAATCGAACCCGCAACCTTCTGCGTCGCAGGCGGACCTCCGCTCACCGCGCCACATCGGTCGTCGAAACTTCTAACAACTATACTCAATATACTCATACTCATATATAATAAATAATAAAATTAAATTAAAAAAAAACGATACAGAAACAAAAAAAATTAAAAATTTTATTTTATTTTTATCATATATTTATTTGCTGTAGGAACACAAGGCACACTTGGTTACGTCTATTTACAATAATATAGTATAATATAATATACTTAGTAAGTATGTACATACATATGTATACAATATCAGATTCATCGTCATAAATAGTCATAATATTCTATGAAGTTTTTCCATGATGAATCTTATTTTACAAATAAATATGATAATAAATCAAGCTTAGCTAACATACAAGTAAAGATTAATTCTAAAGTCCTTTTGAAACAATTCGTCAGACACCGACAATTTACAAGTTAACACAGAGAATAATTAATTCAATGTTCATTCCATTCCGAAACTTAATACTGCAAAACTCTAAAATCAATTTGCTTTATTTCAAGCCAAGCCAATTATATTCTCACTTTCACTTTCAACCAAATTTTAACAAAACAGATTGACTTTCAATAAAACAAAACAGGAACATTCTGAGGAGGTAAGTAATCCACCTCCTGTACCGAAAGTTTATGAGTGACGTCACAGTATTCCTGAATGATTATTGGTCTATTTTGTTTGAATCGAAAATAGGAATTTTATGTCATTGGTTTAAGGAGAATTTTAGCTTGGGGAGTAAATTTTGACAGTTGTCGTATATTGGAAACTGTGCTTTATAGCGTTGTGTTAGGGTTGTGTTCAGATTGGGGTGCAGTGTCATTTCGTGAAATGGGTTTCTAACATGTGCCGAGTTGATTTGATATATAAGATTTTGAGTTGTGGGTTTCGTTTATATCGGGAAAGAGCTTTTTAGTTAAGTATAGCTTGATTAAAAAAAAAATATTGGTCATAAAAAAATCAACGATCATTCCGTTTCCACAAAATACAAAATCCTACATTAAAAAAAAAACAATGTTTGTGAGAATGGATGTTTGTTCCCCATTCACGCAAAAACGACGTAACTGATCGGGCTAAAATTTGGTTGGGACATGAAATAACATATATGTAGGTTACTTTTTATCCCGATAAAACGCGGGCGAAGGCGCGGGTAGCAGCTAGTTAATATTATGAACTAGTTTTTTTTTATTATAGAACTGCAAAAGCAGAGAATATCAAAAATAAAAAATAATCCAAACATTGTTCTTAACAAGACTTCCTCGTAATATTTTTCTTCCCCGATTAAAGTGCAAAAATCTCCATCATTATATTAAGTAAAACTAATAAAGCTGACCTACTAAAGTTTCCACATTAATCTGTGAAACGATTTAAGTTCTGATAGCGGCTTTAGTCACTGCATTTACTAACTTTTTACGATATAAAAGTAAAATTAAGAGCTTTTTTTCTTTCGGGCGCGTAGCGAAGTGTCCCTTAACCCTGAAGCCGTGTACTGACCGGTTTTGGGGAAAAGCTTTATAATAACAAGCATTAAATAAAATTTGGGTAAAAATTATGTCGTATAAAAATCTTAATTAGGTATAAGTAATTTCCTCAGTATCTTTGAAAATAAAATTAATGACTCTTTTCTATGAAACACCTACACAAAGGATTCCTTTATAAACTCGTAATATTTTAGGATTTTCCTTAAATATCCGCAACACAATTATATTTATCTGGATTCCTGCTTAGAGTTATTAAATTACACATAAACAGCCTCTGCCGTCTGTTAACTAGAAGGCCGTTAACCCCGGAAAGTAGTTTTCGAGAAATCGGAATTTGTGTCACCTATATTCTACTAGCTACCCGCGTTTAATCGAGATAAAACGGAAAAAAAGGAGTATTATGTTTTTTCAGGTCCCAAACTTCGGCCCATTCGGTTCAGAGTTTTTGCGTGAAAGAGGAACATATGTACATCCATCCATACATCCATTCTCATAAACTTTGACGATTATAATATTAGTATGGCTTAGTAAAAAACCATGAATGCTCTGAGCAGTTCGTTTTTAAACCCACGTATTAGCGATGTATTGAGGGTTAGTTTTTTCAAAAATTCTGTCACTTAGCTCGAACTGAACGACGTTTACATATCCCTGAAACTATTTGGAATGATTCTTAAAAAAAGATAGATAATTTTGAATTGTACACCTTTCCACTAAAAAGTAAAAAATGCCAATTTGAGGGTTAACGGACGGCAGAGTTGCTGTCCTTTCTCTAGTACGTATCTTATTCGAGTTACGTCATCCACGGGCAGAGTTAGGGGGTCGATTCTCTAGCCGCGTCTTCTATGGCCAAAAATACAAATAACAAGCTTTTTAGATAGATAATCCTTTATTTCATCACAGTATAAAACATGCAGTAGGTAAGTACATTATTAAAAGAATTGTTTCACACTGGGAATCGAACTCGCAATTTTCAGCGTCTCACACTTTTGCCCACTGAATACGACTTCTTTTGTTTGGAGGCCTTAGAACTGTCAATGATATCGACATTGTTACTTTGAATCTTGTTTTCGTTGAATTCAAAATGGAATAGCAGAAGTAGTAAATCGATACTCCTACAGAATATAGAACGAGAGCTCAATGGAGTTTGTATAAGCTCGTTACGGTACAATTTTCACTTGCACTGCTGCAAATCAAATCAACAGCACAATAGTTGCAGTACAATACTACTGCAATACGTAACTAAAGAGTTAGTTTGAATATTTTAATTTTAGTTTAGTTATGTTATATGAATTTTTATATGAAATAAAATAAAATTCATCACAGACATTAACACAAAAGAACAATGGACGACCTTATCGATAAGAAGGGATTTATTCCAGGCAACCTTTCAACTTAAATATAATTTATTTTATTTTACGAATTTTAAGAAAACTTACAGCTAGGATTCAACAATAAGATCTTTGCTTAACATAACATGCATGATATAATATACATATTATAATACTGAGGGCTAATTACACAATATTGGGCTATTATTGACCTACTTTCAAAAAATGCATTTTCGTGATGAATTCTGACCACACCTCAACTGGACTATTTACTGATAACTCAATTTGCAAAAAATAGACTGAATTTCCAGTCCTACTTTTTCATTGTGGTTTCCAATATCTGCTCGGTATGAATTTACTGTAAGAAATATCCAGAAATAATTAATTTTCAGCAAAATCTTTTACAACATGATGTAAAAATATCCACCCTAACTCTGGTTCTACAAGAAAGACGTTATCATATAATATTTTCTCCGTTGCTAGGCAACGAGGCTTTTCAGACAACTATCATTTTATAAAAGCTTCAGGATGTAGGTATTCTTTTACATTATCTTTAAAAAGGTTTGGATAACTTCAATGTTTCCCCTGTAGGTGGAGCTAACGGCGCTATAGTCCGTAAGTCCCAAAGATTTTCGACAGGCCGGGTACTTGTATCCGTGGCGCAGTTGGTTAGCGCATCCCCGTATTCAGGGGAGGGTCGCGGGTTCATGTCCCGCCGGAGTTGTAAATGTTTGGGATATTATTAAATTATCTTTAAACAGTTACCCTGTTACCCTGGGGAAAATAAAGATGACAAATAAGGGCGTGATTTTTAGCAGTAATAAGCGGCAGCGGAAGACGGAGCGTACTTTTAGAAATTCTTCATGGAAAGTTTCCCAATATTCCTTTCCTAATATTTCTTTTTGATTTGAAAGCTATGAGAAATCTGGTTATTCAAGTTTTGCTCCTTGATAAATCCTCCTCAGGGGAGAAAACTGGAATCTTTATTTTAAAATTTGTCCAGAATTGCCCCTCACCATTTTTTCTTGTTCCATTTTTCCCCCTTGAGAAAATTTGTTCAAGGGGCAAAACTCGCTCTCTCTGTTAAGCCATTATCGTACTCCCACGTAAACAGCTTTTGCTAGTCCACTGCTGGACATAAGCCTGCTCAATGATCACCTCATTCATTGGCTCTTTTAGGCATGTTCGTGACGTCAACTGTACGGGTTCTAGGGAAGACCAGCGCTGGTCTCTTACGGGAGCTTACCCAGCATTATGCTGAGTTTGGATATAACAACTTTAGACCCTAGGTCCGTGGGGTACCGAGGCTCCCCGGGTTTTCAAAAAATTATCTGAGCGCCTGGTCGAAGCGACGCCTGACCCGAGAGTTGGTGAATATCTGGCGCAGCGCATTAGCATTGCCATACAGCGAGGCAATGCAGCCAGCGTCTTGGGGACGCTTCCGACTGGTATTGATATGGACCAGTTGAGCTATCTGTAGATTGTTTGCAACAGTCTGCAGTTAGCTCAATTGTTTCAATTGTAAATACTAGTTTAATTTGTTTAAATTATTTGATTGTTTTTTTCTTTGTCAATAAACCTCTGTTGTGAACATAAAACTTTATAGATGTACCTATTTAGTGAGTGTCATGTTTTTAACTAACATAGGTATCTCACGTTGATTATTTTTTCACTTAAATAGTTTCTGTTACCTCAGCCTGCCACCCCTACTCACTGTAACTCATTATTACGCATTACTATAGGACTTCTAAACCTTAACGGTCACAAATTCATCTCTTATTCAGTGCGCTACCTTAACTTTTGGGCGTCGAAAGTTTCGTAAACTTAGAGAACAAAAGAAGATGCTGTTTGGACAAAGGCGGGGGTTTTCGACCATTCGGTGAGTCTCTGAATCGCATCTGACGAATACAAAATCAAGCTTACTAAATTACTCTTCTGAAAGCCAAATCTTTTACTTAAGTCTAGTTTTTATAGCACACAACCTAGCTCAGCTTGGGGCTGGATGATTCTGTGTGTATTGTCGAGCATTATTTTTTTATTTATAGCACGGGATAAAAAGTAGTCTATATGTCCGTCCATGGGATACAGTCTACCTCCCTGCCAAACTTCATTAAGATCCGTTCAGCCGTTGAGACTTAAAAAGGTAACAGACATACAGACTTTCAAATTTATAATCTCTATAGCGTATGAGCATTAAAGTTGTTCGAAAACTTTTTTCTTAGCAATAACGACAACCTCTTCAATGAATAAACTTTCACGTTGATTTTTCATTTTCACTGGCTGCTGGCCGGGCCTTTGTTTTTCCCTGTATCCACAATCTACAAGAACAGACTGAATTGGTGCTATCTAGACCTTTGTTGTTTGATGCATCTTAACCTTCCACCAAATAATATTGTTGAAGTAAAACGAAGTTATCACCATCATCATAGCTGATGTCGGCTATGATGATGGTGATAACACCGTGACTGTATCACAGGTGATACAGCAGTGGATGTATTTACATCCACTGCTGTACCTGCCCTAGGTTCATATTGACCGGTCCTGCGCTTTCCGCATCCAGTGATCTCCAGTCGGTCCACATTGTCTGCCCACGTTACGCCCGTTGAAACGAACGTCTACAATATAAAAAAAGACTATTCTAAAACAAGGATTGGCTGGCAACCATACCCTCCAGCCATATAACATCTCTTCACAGCTAGACTCAAGTTTTTTTCTCAATTGTTTGCGCGTGATCCGAATCCTTAATATTAGTGTTAGTGATAATTGTTCTCCGCTTTGGGATTTTATTACTTTCAGAAGAGTGTAGGTATAATTCATGGTTGTTTTAGGGCTTATATACACGAGCGGCAAAGCGCCAACGGCAGAGCTACAAGGAACTGTAGCCGTCGACACCCGCCGATGGTAGCCGTCGACTGTCGACAGCAGCCGTCCACGCGTCGACGGCTGCTGTCGTCGGCGCGTACCTCTCCCGTTACCACTTTGCCGCTCGTATATATGAGCCATATTGTTACACACTGCTTATTTATAACAAAAGGCTCTGATATAGGTTTTGCTCGCCTTTTTCTTGATAAAAAATTTCCCATATAACTGTGTAAAACTATCATGGTTATGAACATTTAAGAGTAACCATACCAATTAAAGAAATTCGCGAAGTAACCAAGCACTTCTCACGGGCCTGCCTGACAACCAGCGCAGTATTGGGCAAATTTTCTAAAAAAATTCTAATTAATACTGCAACATGCTGATGCAAGGACCCATTTTACCGACAATAACCACCTGATATTTTTTTTCTATGTTACCTAGTATTACCACTACTACTATACTTAGGTACTATCTAGTTTTTAAGATATTTGTTCTTTTCACAAGTTTTTATTTTTCTTGCAATGTATTTTCGGGTGTAATCTTGCTACTAAATTTTAGACCAGTTATCCTCAACCGATTGAGCTGAAATTTGGCATACTTATGTATGTTCGGTGACAGTGTAATGTCATGGTACCATCGAGCTGGTCTGAAGATGGAAACCGAAGGTGGCTATAGGAACTCCTAAACAAAACGACTAAACTACGTCAAGTTTGGGTTCGGTAGATTTGTCTTCCCAAGCACTTTCGTCCTAGATGATATAAAAGCTTGTATTAAAAAGATTTTTTAATTATAAAAAATTATGCGTAAATTAATTATCTATCTCAATCATTTCCTCTACCTTCATCATTCGCATCGGTTAGATTAGGGTCTCGCTGCCTGCTGCTGTTTTTTTTGGCCAACTACAACCTGGGTCTCTTCAAGACAAGAGTGAATAGGTATCTTCTAGACCTTCGTGATACATCGTCGACCACATCGCTACTGTCTATCCGGTGAAGTTATGGTCAAACGATGGTCTATTGATTATTATAAAAAAATCCTTGCTTAAAAAGTTGATAGAAATAATATTATGTATTCTGCCATGGGTTGTCCACGCGATTTTCCCTCTTCTACCCCGATACACAATCCAATATCTATACATATGTAGATACATAGATAAATAAATAATAATAATTGATACATTGATCTTTCTGGCCTAAAAAACATCTGAATCGACCAACACGAATCATCTATGTATGTATTTTGTCTCTATTTGTATTTTGTGAATTTTTATTAGTGTTTGATTTAATTATATAATTGTGAATGAATGATTTATCCGTTACGCCAACAAGTGGCTCTGGCGGAAGACCGGCGTTGGATGCTAGCTTGCTAGTCAACCAACTCATGCTGAGACAGAGCCAATTTTGTGAAAGGACCCAGGTACAGAAGATGTTTCTTCTCTTATTTAAGTCTAGTTCTGTTTACAAAATAAATATACTTTATTACTTATTCTTATTCTATGAGCGTGTTATCACCGCGACCATTTCTATTAACTTTCGAAATACGCCTATAGAGGTGATCCCTGTAACACTACTCTAATTCTCAGCAGAGTTCCGTGATCAATCGAAAGCCTAGCTTTGTTAAAACCTCTTTTCAATTAGACTGTTGTCTTATCTTCGTTCGACAGGCCTCCGGTAGGTGGCGCGAGGGGGGAAGTTGAAAAAGTCAATAATTACGTACCTTTTCTTACGGATAAAGACTCTTGGCCGAGAAATTTGTGCTGGCTTCTTATTTTTTAATTCAAATTAGTTGTTTTGATAAAAATAATTGAGGGAAGTCGGGGTGGATTGGAGTAGAATGATCTTTTTGCTGTGGGTGTTGTTATTTTTAGATGAAATCAGTGGAAAGTAAAAATCTAAGTATTTCACCTGTTTTTTCATAGAGTAATAACTAGCTTGTTGTTTTTTGTTGTAATTTTCTTTATTTACGAACTTGTTTATGTCCGCAGATTCACCTTATGATATTTTATATCCTACTAATATTATAATTATTGTCAAAGTTTGTGAGCATACATGTATGGATGTTTGTTCCTCTTTCACGCAAAAACTACTGAACCGATTGGGCTGAAATTTGGTATGCGTATAGTTTGAACCTGAAATAGGATAAAGGTTACTTTTCTCCCTCATAAAACGCGGGCCAAGGCGCGAGCAGCAGCAATTTTAGAAATAAAATGAGAAATTTGTACCTACCAGAAACTGAAACTCTTTATGTACTTTTAGCGCCATTCACACTTAAACACACATCACATATTTTCACACACACACTTGCCATATTTCATTTTTCATTTATTTTGCATGTACATTTATACAGCTTAGATCTAGGTAGGTAGCTTATATCAATAGGTATATGCACTCTATAAGGTCACTGCAAAAAAGTTCTTGTCTAATTACATTGTTAAAATATAAATACCTAAATTTAACATAATAAAAAATCGAAAATCCTGCATTCAGAAAACTTGTGTATGTTGTGAAGTTAAAAATGTCTTTTTTCTGGCATAGTAGCCCATAAATAATACCCTGATTACCGTAATTTGAAAGCAGGTAGAAATAGATAATGCTAACGACTCTATAAAAATATGAAAGGGGGACATGTACATATTTCAGATGATTGTCCAATTATATATCGTCGGGACTGCGGCCGACGTACATGACCGCATAATATAAATTACTTGCAGATAGGAGTGTTGCGAGGTACAGGATGAAGCGATTGCAGTCAAGTAATAGTACATTGTACACCTAGGCGACAACGTGCCTAGTTCCTATCGAGTGTGTCATTTGTCACCTTAAAACACACGAGGTAGGAATCGCACTTTCTGCCGAGTGATACATAGTGCTTTATACTACACCTTCGAGGAAAATAAAAAGCAGAATAAATATTTTATTTCTTTCACTCGACGACATTCTTTAGAATTAATAAAATTGCCAACACCAAATTCAACATTAGAAGAACTTCCCGCGCTTGGGTTATCACTTGGGTTCTTTTTTCAAAATATTGTTCGGAAATCGGAAGAGGCAAGCGGACTTGGAGTAAAAACTTTTTGTCGTTTGACCTATAATGAAAATAACCATAGCTACTGGCCGATCTGTTAGGAAATTAAAAAAAATAACACGTTAAAAAAAATACACTAGGTATAATACAGGTTGGGACAAAAGATGGTCATCCGTTTTGAAGGGCAACAGAAAAAAAAAACAACTTTTACGGTTTAATTTACTAAATTCAGCAAGCAATGCGATTTTTTACAGTGACACATACATAAGTGATATATAAAAGTGCTAGTAGTTTCTTTTACACTTCTTCCACTAGTGGACAAAAAATTAAAGTGGACAGAATATCAATAACACCTTATTTCTTATTTCATAATAATAACTATGTTTATAGCATAAAATTTTACATGTCTGAGTATTTTTGTAAGCCTAGGAAAAAAAAGTTATTGATTCTGATTCTGTTGCATCAAGTTTGGTAACTTGTAAGAGAAACCAATAGCGTAAGGATGATTTTTCTCAATTTCAACATTGAAATTCGAGCTGTGTGGGCTGTCGCCCCCTGCCTTGACAAAACCGATGCATATAAATATTTTGCCTCATACATTTTGAATATTAATAAAAACTTTTGTAAAGGTTTCATATCATCTAGGACCAAGGTGCTTGGGATAACGAATCGAACGAACCCAAACTCGACGTGGTTAAGTCGTTTCGTTTAGAGTTCCTATAGCCTATATACATATATCTTCGGTCTCCATCACCAGACCAGCTCAATAGTACCTTTGGATTCTCACCGAACTTTTCAAAATATATCAAGTTTAGGAGTTCCTATGGCCACCTTTCAGTCTTCATGGTACGTGGTACCATCCGAGCAAATCGTAGAAGTTCTAAACAAATTTTGGTTTTGAAAGTTTTCATTCTTATCTTGTCCTTTTTAACCGACTTCAAAAGGAGGAGGTTCTCAATTCGTCTGTATGTTTTTTTTTGTATGTATGTTACGCGATATTACCGCCAATTATAGACCGAATTTGAAATTATTTCACTATTGTATAGAAAATGATCCCGAAAGGGTCCCATAAATTTTTGTCCCCAGGAGATTAGTATTTATCCCGCAAAACTAAAAATAAGTGTAAAAGTAAGGGAGTTCGAAGTGGGTTTATCGTTTTTTAAAACACGCCTTATTATTCAGACGCGAATTTGTAAATTTTACGTTGCTCGTTTTTTCTTTTATTGTTATCAGTTTTTGAGTAGTTTTAATTCTTAAATTCCTTTGTACACGACATGGACAAATATCTTGGAATCTAAAAGCCAGTGTAGCAGGGAGGAAAGTTTTTGACAAGCTCTAATTCTACTTGCCCTGAGTTTAATGATTACAAGCAAAACTTAAAGTAACAAAAATAAACTACGTAGATATATAGATAGGTAGATGGGTTAGGGAAAAAATGTCACCGGTAATTTTTTTTGCTAAAAGTAGCAAAAAAATTGAGAGAAAACGAGTTTTTCCATTACGACATCGCTGTTAGTTTGTGTGGGAAAAATCTTGCAACTCAATTTTAGACCAATTGTCCTCAACCGATTGAGCTACATACTCGTATGTAAGTTCGGTGACAATGCAATGTTATGGTACTATCTAGCTGATCTGATGATGGAAACCGACACGCCGTAGCAACTCCTAAACGAAACGGCTTAACCACGTCGAGTTTGGGTTCGTTGGATTTGTGTTTACAATCAGTGTGGTCCTAGATCATAGCTAGCTTTTAAAATATTATAAATGTATTTGAAATGTATAAAATTTATATTAGATATTAAAATGAAAAAATATTTAGTAACAATTCCGCGTATAACCTACTCTCTCTAAACTATTTGAAGACTTACTTTGATGGTTACTATATCCATCAAAGTAAGTCGTCAAGTAGTTTCGTCTCTCTACGAGACATCGTCAGGACACCACCTCAACCTTGACATTGAGAATGAATGAATTACTTACTTAAATTTGTACCTACTTAAAATTACACAATAACTCTTATATCTAAAATACAAATAAAGATAGTACAAAAGGCGGTCTTATCGCTGAGACCGATTTCTCCCAGGCAACTTTGAGATTGCCAGGCAACATCGACAGAATCCAGCCAGTGATAGTGCCTCTCCGAGCTCCTCGCGCCAGCCAGTCCGGCCAGTGATGTTACCACTCCGAGCTGCCGAATATTTTTTCATTCTAATATTTTGTAAGGACTTCCGCATAGTAACGCCTGACTCTATTTTTTTAAAGCCTTTAGATGTAATCGCCGTAGTGTTGTACCTTCCCCCAACACCAAATGCAGTCACAATGCGTTCGTTACGGGGTTGGAGGGACGCCAGCCTGAGATCTGACGGCGTCTACAAATATACCATCATTTGTACGGACGATGTAAGGAATATGGAGTTTTACCTGATTCTAGGGGAAATAAAATATGACGTTAGGCAAAAATATGTATGACTAGCTGCTGTCCGGGCCTTTGCCCGCGTTTTATCGGGATGAAAAAAGCCTATATGTTATTCCAGGTCCCAAGCTATACCCATACCAAATTTCAGCCCAATCAGTTCAGTAGTTTTTGCGTGAAAGAGGAACAAATATCTATACATCCATCCATACAAACTTGACATTTATAATATTAGTAGGATTTAATATTATTGTGATTTTTAGTGTTACCAAAACAATATTTTTTATTGGATATTACCATTGTCAATTCTTTTCCCATATTGACTGTTGACGGTTTTTGCACGTTCATACAAAGGCAATCTAAAGTTGGCACAAAACAGCACACCCCATGTAAGATCTTATCGACGACGTCCTGTATAAAGAAGGCAGTTCGAATATTGGCAAGTATAAAGGGTTGCCATGCTGTACCAATTTAAAATAAAAAAATAATAGACCTATAGCATTTTTTAACGGTTTAATTTTAGAACTTGTGGGGAGTATTTTTGAATGGAATACTTTGTATGAATGGATTCGGGCGTCGAGCAATCGATCGATCACTGCCTTGTTGGTTTAGTGGTCGCGAGTTCAACTGAGGTCCCAGGTTCAAATCCCGAGTCAAAATTGGTATTGGGATTTTTCTAGTTAGAACAATTCACAGTAGCAGTTTGAAGTCAAGAAACAGTGTTACATCCCCGTGCTTTGGAAAGGCTGAAGTGACGATAGGCAGGCCATATAGCTCGTAGAACCCATAACGGTTGGGGAGTAAAGATTCTCGAGTGGCGACCACAATACAATTCGAAACGGAGTGTGGGAAGACCTCCTAATCGATGGACCGACTACATTGAGGCGGTCGAAGAGAGTCGTTGGACGGAGAGGGCTCAGGACCACTACTCGTGGCTTGCGTTGTTAGGGGAAGGCATGTGTTCAGAAGTAGACGTAAACGGGCTGATGATGATGATATAAAATCCACTAGAAAATCTATCAAACAGTTGAAACGTCGAAAAAATAGGTAAATAAGCGATATATCCGCTAGAGAGTAGTTAATTTTATTACATAATTCTCAATACTTGATTTGGTGAATATACAAATGCAATTTTGATAGAAAACTGAATTATAAATGGACTTCAGTTTCAAAGGTTTTAAAAAGATAGTAAATGATTCGCGTTTGAATAAAAACTACATTTGTGCTCTCCCAGTTTAGTTTAATTTCTAGCCTAAAATTATATTTGTGTACTAGCTTTTCTAAAAAAACCAATGGAATATAATTAAAAAAAACCTAGCAAAATCCGATTTCAAAACTGCTTCACCAAATAATATGGCGTGTTTTAAAAAACGATAAACCGACTTTAAATTCCCTTAAGTACTTTTGCACTTATTTTAAGCGAGATAAATACTGATCCCCTGGGGATACAAATTTTATAGGACCCTTTAAGTGAAAGTATTTTCAAAATCGGTCCATAAATGGCGGATATATCGCGTAACATACACAAAAAACATACAGACGAATTGATAACCTTTTTGAAGTCGGTTAAAAATACAGATTCACACAGAACGAACTTTTTAAAACAAAACTCATTTTTAATCTCGTACTAACATAACTTTTGTGTGTGTGTGTGCGAAAAGTTTAGAACTGGGTGTTGTTTCAAAAGGACGTATTTTAGCTAGTGCATTAAATATGTATGTCCATAGCTTAACTAGTTAATTTATAATTATATTCGTGAGTGTATTAATCATACTATTTTCGCCGCTCACTGGCTGCAATTTAATTATGAATAAAAACAAAAAAAATGGATACCAGCGGTAATAGTATAATGAGACTTTCCTCTTTCTGATTGACCAGTAGAACAGGGAAATGTAATATGCTTCTGGCAAAGAAATAACGACTGATTTAGTTAGATGCTTATCTAATAATTAGTATATTTAACTATTTAATAAAAAATATAGAGTTATACATAGGTTCTCTTTGTATGGAAATTTTAAGAGTTTTTTCTTAGTAATTTTTATAATGTTGATAATTGTGTATTTTGGGAAACAAATAATTTATTACTATTTGCTTCGCCAAATAAACAAATACTTTATTACTATTTGTTTCCCAAAATAAATAAATATCAGTAATTTATCAGCTCCTCTGATCAGACCCTAAGCCAAAATAAATAATTTATTACATTATTTATATTCCCCACATCAAACAATAAAACAAAGCAAATATCCCAAAGCTGCCAATTTATCAACTCACTATACGTTCAGCAAACAAAAATCTGTACACAAAAATATCGAAAACGTGACTTGCGCGGTTTTACCTGCCGCCGCCTAATTTCATTGGTCTACGTGTTTGCGCGGTGGACATAGTGCTGGCATGTTTAGTGTGTCAATTTCGTAAACTTAGGACTTTGACATATCTACAACAAAGGTGCTGGGCAGAGAGATGCGATTTTTGACGTCGAAATTTGACTTTAGGTTCATTTCGACAAACATAAAGTGTCAGTAGATGGAGGCGGCTCAGACCGCTATTTGTGGTGAGATCTATGTTCAGCAGTGGATTTATTATGACTGGATATGATGATGGTAACTTTGCTATGATTTATAAGTATTTTTATCAATCTTAAGGTTTATTTTTCACTATTAAAGGTAGCCCAGTAAAATTCAAATGAATATAATAAATAATACCATTATATTTCCTAGTACCATTTTATTTTGGTATCCTTTCCGACTCTTTGAGAGTTACTCATGTTTTGCAGTAGGTAGACTTTCTGGGGCGAATGTCGAAATGATTATTTAGTTTACAAATATATATCAAAATCCATAAGAAAATAATTAATGTTAAAATTAGCAAATTGAAGTTGACATACCGTTCCGCAATTACAATGCCTCTATCCAGTGTACACGAGAATTTGTCGAGTTGCCACTGTGTAGCTGAACTAATGTACAAGCACATAGGCCTACTCGACGATCGGTCCGGAATGAAAATTAATGAGTTAGGTCGTTCTACATACAGACTGTCGAGATGAAACTGTTGAAGTTAGTTGTTTGTTAAACACTCTAACTTGGGGGATGCCGCTAAGAATCACAATTAATTTACTGTTGCAAAACTTTAATAGTTAGAAGCTGATGAAAATGTAAATTTAAATCGATCGTTCAATCGACCAAAAATGCTTTTTTCTGTAACATCATCATCATCAGCCCATACACGTCCACTGCTGGACATAGGCCTCCCCCGTACGACGCCACAAATAGCGGTCCTGAGCCGCCTCCATCCATCGACTCCCTGCGACCACTACGATGTCGTCGGTCCATCGAGTGGTAACAATTACTGTAAATTTAAAAAAGGTCAAATCCTTATTTATTACCATGTCTATGTAATAGACATTGTAAAGTGATATGTCGCTATATAGACAAGATTAATTTACTGTTTCACAATTGATATAAAGTAAAGAAGCGTCGAAGAAACCTATGTATAGCTGTTTCTGGAGTTAGTACCTAAACCATAATGTTATGGATTTATATATACAATACATACATATGTATATAGCATGTGTAGACATATGTACATCCTTTAAAATTTATACCATGCATAGTTCAGCTTAATTGCAATTTTGTATTGTATTGTTTCGTACATAAAGTAGCAATTCAATGAAATTTATTACAAAAGGACTTCGTCGTTTTTGAATGCTAAGTCAATATAAACTTGTATTGTTTTCAGTTCATTTGTTGTGGAAACAAATAGAGTTTGAGGTAATTTTAAAGTTAAACAGCTGACCAAAACCTTTATTTAGTTTTAATGCAGTGTTCGTCTGGGGTACGAAGTACTACGCACATGCATTTTTCTAAAGAAGTAATTAATTTGTTGTTAAAAATTTGAAAAAAGAACGATTCAGGTAAAAGTAACTCATTGAGAAGATCTAAGTACATATCAAAGACGTTTTTATAAAAAAGTGTTAAGTCTAAAATTCAAAATTTCAAGCAACGCATTCATTTCTCATGCTTTATGACCTCAGCGCAAGCAAGGCACGTCATTGGTCAGCCTGTGCCAAGATCCGCAGATATACATCAAGTGAAATGGCGTACAAACTTTTGGCAAGCATTTTGGGGGTATTGTTTAATTTTTGGACGTCGTAACCATGTTATAATTGTATTCTTGATTTAGATGCATTTTAAGAGTTATTTGGCAAGCTAGGTGGTGTAATCTATCTTAAAATCGATTTGATAGTTCACAAAAGCCGGCTTAGTTTTATGAAGTAACAAGGTGTTCCCCCGGTTTCACCCGCGTTAAATTCGAATTTAAGATTTTTAGGGAGATAGGATATTTTCCCGTAAATCTCGCATGGGAATTTTATGTTTTACCAGACCAAAAATTTGCCTTTGTTACTTTCCATCCTTTCAACTAACTCTATGCCAAAAATCAAGTCGATTGGTTGCTTAGTTGGGGTGTGAAAGAAGGACAAACAAACTAACAAACGAAGACACTTTCGCATATACACTTGCGAGCTATAAACTGGAATCACTTCATCGCTGGTTTTTGCAGACCATATTTTACAGTTTCCATGCAATAAACTGTAGGTTGTGGTATATTATTTTAAAGATAATTTTATTAACTTTCTAACTCTTTCGATATCATAGCGAAAAAAATGTTCATCATATGTCATGGAACGTGAAAACAAAAGACATACATTTTTGGAACGAAACATCAATTTTTTCAACCTCCTGAATCCCTATAAAAACTGGGAATTTATGCAATTTTGTCATAAGCCCAATATATCACGTCACTCAAAAAACTGGAATTACAAGAAAATGGAAACCACGCCAATAGAAGCCGCTCAAATCGTCACCCTAATCCAGCAAGGGTTTTCTCAGCGTACTATCGCTCGACAGCTTCATCTGAGCCAGTCCTGTGTCTCCAAAGTATACAAGAGGTTTAGACAGACTGGAAACTTAGTCCGAAGACCAGGATCTGGACGACAACGATGCACTTCGGCGAGAGATGACCGATTAATTGTCAGCACTTCTCTCCGAAATCGACATCTAACCGGCGTTGACGTCCAGCGGGAGCTCGGAGAAGTTCGAGGGAGGACTGTCAGCGAGTGGACAGTGAGGCGAAGACTCAAAGAAGCTAACTTGACCCCAAAAAGGCCAGCAACGGGACCCAAATTGTCTACAGCCCACCGACAAGCCCGACTTCAGTTTGCTCGTGATCACTTAGATTGGGATATACAGCAATGGAGCCGAGTTTTGTTCACGGACGAGACTAGGATGTGCCTGCATGGCAGCAACCGTCGACGGAGAGTCAACAGGAGACCGGGAGAGCGATACGCACAATGCTGTATAGCGGAAACAGTGGCATATGGGGGTGGGTCTTGTATGATGTGGGCGGGGATTTCAATTGAAGCTAAAACGGAGCTGGTATTCGTACCCGGTGGAGGTCGGGGAGGAAGACTAACCGCAGAAAGGTATATCAACGACATTCTGCTGGGCCATGTACTCTCTTACGCCGGGTTTATTGGCGAAAATTTCCTGCTAATGCACGACAATGCCCGCTGCCCCACCGCTCGTGCGACTAGACAGTACCTGGAAGAAGTCGGGATTCCCACAATAGACTGGCCAGCCGTCAGCCCTGACATGAACCCTATCGAACACCTGTGGGACGAGCTGAAAAGGCGGGTACGAGGACGATCTCCAGCTCCGGCGTCAATAGAAGACCTAAAAACTGCTCTTATCGAAGAGTGACAGGAAATTCCACAGGATTCCATCAGGAAACTCATTAGGACAATGAAAAACCGTTTACAAGCAGTCATTAGGGCCAGGGGGGCAATACAAAATATTAAGCGGGAAATAACAAAGATTTTAAATAAAAATTTGATATTTTCATATTACTTCTTGTTAATTTAAACATCCACAACTTCGACCTATTGTAATAATTCACTAAATGAAGGTAGGAAACTTAATTAAATTTAAATAATTTTTATACCATTCGAAAGCTAACAAAATTTCTTTTCAAATGGTATACACCAATCTGCAGTTTATTCCATGGAAACTGTAAAATATGGTCTGCAGAAACCAGCGATGAAGTGATTCCAGTTTATAGCTCGGAAGTGTATAATAATAGTTAGGAATAAAGTTATATGGTTTTAATTTATGCAATCTAATCGTAACTTCTTGTGTAATATTGTTAACGATTTTGACATAGTTCAAACCGCCAAAATCTATTTAACAAAGCTTAACAATCCGGTAATACAGTATGTTACACTCAAATAAACCGAGAATTTATGAATATAAATAAAAATCTGCCATTCACAATCTGAACTTTACTCTGCAGATATAAATTACAGTTTGAAACGGCACTGACGTTTATACTTTTTGAACTTTTTCCTACTCTAGATTTGGCTGGGATTCCGCTAGGATGATTTTTTGTATTTTTTGAGTTACTGCGCTTTGGCGCTCTACGGCTCGGTCAGGCCGGACTAAAGACCCGACTTTGTTGTTTTGTTTTTTTCGAGTGAGTGAAACGAATGGTAGTATTCCTCGAAAGTGGAGCCCATTTATGAGCTGGGTACCTTGTGGAAAACTATACCAATACGTTCCATAGTCCTGAAGCTTTTGTATTGCCTACAAACTGTTGTTTGTTCTATCAAATATCATCAAGATCTGCTTAGCCATTTTGTCTTCAGTTTACAAAGAAATAGACAAAGTTACTTTGTCATCATCATCATATCAGCATACACGTCCACTGCTGACATAGGCCTCCCCCATACGACGTCACAAATAGCGGTCCTGAGCCGCCTCCATCCATCGACTCGACTCGACCGCTAACGATGTCGTCGGTCCATCGAGTCGATGGTCTCCCATGTAGGGGGTTTGCCATAACCGCCACGCTTGGCAGGCGGATTGGTGATCGCAGTGTTGGTGTTTAAAATTACTCAGAAGGAAGCTGCTGCCCTTCCTCTGGTAGGTTCCCTTAGTCGGCTCTACGATACTTTCTCATTAAAATATTAATTTTGAATTCTAAAATCAGCTTTACGCCTTTTCAAAAAGGGATATAAAATGGCCTTAATTTTCCATCAATGGAAATAACCCTAATTCGATTAGGGTTCCAGCCACCCCATTAGGGTTCCGTACTTTCTTTTAGGGTACCGCGTGACATTTGGCACCATTCTACTAATTGCGCAGTATGTGGTCCGTTTCTATTGTTCTACGGTTCTCTTTTGATTACTTCGGCAGAAGGGATCTTTCACTGAAAACTTCTTTATTGAAATAAGACTTTATTGCAATAAGAGGTAGAGCTTATATTTTAATCACGGTTCTCGGAATAATAAATATGTTTTTTTTTACGATAGAAAGAAAAGTTAATGCTAAGTGATTTATTTGTAAACACTGTTATTTTGAACCGACTTCGAAAAAGACGAGGTTCTATCTTCGGCTGTTTGTATGATTTTTTACGTATGTAAATATAATACATAAGTATGTTCGTCGATTACTCCGTCAATAATGAACCGATTTTTGAAAATTCTTTTACTATTGTATAGAATATGATCCTCAGGTAGTCCCATAAATATTCTATTCCTGACGGATTAGTATTTGTGCCGTAAAAGTTTAAAAAAGTATAAAATTAAGGGATTTGAGGTCGGTTTTGAGTTTTTTCAAAGCAATCAAATTATGTCTTAAATCTTAAGTTTAGGGTCGGTTTAAACTTTCTCCATAAGTTTAACAATTTTACCAACTAGATAAATGTTAAAATCAGATTTTACAAGTGCAACTTCCTTCATAACAAATTTCATTTGTATTTCCTACTAATTAAAATTCAAAACCGATTTTTACTTGCTGACCAAGTAAAAAAATCTATGATTTTGAGCAAGAGTAAAAATATAAACAAATAATTAAGTGATAAACCGACTCAGCTCGAAATTATAGCAAGAATGGCCAACAAAAATAGCTAAAACACATCCGGAAAAACCTCTAACTTGTTATTTGCTTTTCACTTCCATGAAATCAATATAAAAAATTGCCATACGTAAAATTCTTTAGAGAATATTTCGTGCCGCGTAATTTTATTATAATCTGTGGTTAGGGAGGGTTCTTTATTTGAATTGAATTGAAGGACATTGCACCCTCGATGGGTTAATTCTTAAACCATATGTTAATGTTTTGACTTTATTTTTATTGTTTTACTATGTGTTGCCTGTTGCTTCTACTAGAGTTTTGTTTGTACTTAAAGTGATCTACAGATACTTATATAAACTAGCTTTTGCCTTTAGTGTCGCCTTGTTATTTCAGAATACAAAATAGTCCGTAATGTTATTCCAGGTCTCGCTCGAATTCATATGCAAAATTTTAGCGCGTTCCGTTCAGTATTTTTGTAAAGACGCAACAAACATGTGGTATAACAAAGTGTCTACAAAAAATTCCTTAAAATCTATGAAATCACAATTTACTTACCTACCAATTGTTTTCAAACTATAACTATCTATGGTCAGTCTCCATCAGGAGATAATTGTGGTCAAACGAACGTCTATTGATATAAAAAACAAATCCTACTTATATTATGTCAAAGTTTGTAATAAAGGATGTTTGTTCCTCTTTCAAGCATAAACTACTGAATTGATTGGACTGAAATTTGGTATGGGTATAGTTTGGGACCAGGAATAACATATAGGCTATTTTTATCTCGATAAAACGCGGGCGAAGGCGCGGGCAGCAGCTATTTATAATCTAAATATCAAAGTTTGTAAGGATGTTTGTTCCTCTATCACGCAAAACTATTGAACTGATTAGTCTGAAATTTGGTATGGGTATAGTTTGGGACCTGGAATAACATAGAGGCTATTTTTATCTCAATAAACCGCGGGCGAAGGCGCGGGTAGCAGCTAGTATCCATAAATATAGGGTTGAAGTTTCCATGGATCTATTAGGATCATTGCGAATAACCCCCTTACTCTTCTACCCTTTATAGGCCAAACTCGATCTTCCACCACCATAAATAACGATTTATAGCAAATTATTCCTGAGAATATAAAGAGGATGGGAAAAACAGAGTAATTCAATACGTGTACACAATACTAAGCCTTATTTTAATGTGATTCCAAGTGACATTTTCCATTAACCTTATGCGGGGAAGTACTTTGTCACGGGATAACTGAGTTTATGATAATATGCCGAAAGGAGGAAAACACCGTGTTTTTGTGTTTTTTTTTTGTCTAATTTGAACCTTAAGGTCGCTTTCTTGAATCACCACAATCACCTATACTTATGCCATAAGATTCAAAATCCAAAATGATCACTTATAACAATTATCTTGATCTACAATGAAACCCGAAACGGAACAATCATATGTTAAACTGAAATATAGATCTTTTTTCCATGGCAGGGACACAAAAGAAATGCCTTCCACCTCCTCTACACACCAAACCCGCCAGCCCGCCGGCTTTGCCCGGCCAATCCGCCGCCGGGCTTGTTTTGCGATAATCATGCCGGCGGCACTTCATGTTCGCTCGCTCAGCTCGCTCGCCATTCACACAGAGGTAGACAGGCCACAGATGCCGCAGCCCTCGTGCCGCCGCCGGCAAAGATTGTTCGGGCCTACAATGTTCTAATGCCGCCGGTACCGACCCGCCCCGGGTATAGCCCACGGGCCGGCGGGTTTGGCGTGTAGAGAAACCTTTAGGTACATTCTTATAATATATTTTTTCAAGGTTTATCTTGCATTGACTGTAATTAGCAGCTACTGTGAAAACTATAACATCAGTGTTCTACCATCAACCAAAGAGTTCCGTTCGGAGTTTTTACCACCCTCAGCTAGCCAGCATCCCTTAACGTTTTATCCCAGCTTAGTTTATTGGTTGCAACCCAATCCGTAGCTGAAAACTATAACAATTATAATAATAATCTAAAATTAATTAATTTACCAACACCATATAAACTTTCAAACTACTTTTAAAGAAAAAAGCTGCTACCTTTCCTTCTAGTAGTGGACGATTACCATGCTATAAAGACAAAAGCCCATACCTTAATACTTATCTCTATATAGATTATTAACTATATCTATGTATATTATATAATCAACAGAAATCTAAATTATATCGCTTTCCTCCTTGAATTTCGCCCGAAATTCGCTTGTGAAATGCAAAACCCTTCTTCGAGTTACAAGACTCCCTTAGGTATTCCGTGATAAGAAACGTCAGTATTCTGAGTATATTCACATTTAATACAGAATACTACCAGAGGGAATGACTTTTGAAAGCGAAGAAAGGGTTTTTGAATAAACTGGAAATGAAACAGTTTTATAAACAGAAAAAATGTGTTTTTAGCTTTTACCTCATGCATACTTCATCATCAACTACATATCATCTCATACACGTCACTGCTGAACATAGGCCTCCCCTATACGACGCCACAAATAGCGGTCCTAAGCCGCCTCCATCCATCGACTCCCTGCGACCGCTACGATGTCGTCGTGTCGGTCCATCGAGTGGATGTTCTGCCATGTGGGGAAGCCCCCCAGGGGAGGATTTGACATAATCACCACGCTTGGCAGGCTGAGTTATGCAATACTTATTAAAAATAAAGTATAAATCTACCAAAAAAAAACAATTGCTTTCTTCATAGCATTCTCGAAAGTTCCCGAACGAGGTACCAACGACTCAACCAGGACCCACGGCACAACTACTATGTCCATCGGGTTGGATCGTAGCGAGCTCCGATTCCCCATAGCACAACTATTTCATCGGGAACTATGTACATAAGCTGTCACCATCTTTTGTTTGTAGATTTCGGAGTAAATCAATCCAATCAATCAGTTAAGCCCACACACGTCCACTGCTGGATATAGCCCTCCCCCATAGGACGCCTCAAATAGCGATCCTGAGCCGCCTCCATACATCGACTTCCTGTGACCGCTACGATGTCCTCCATCCAGCGGATGGTCTTGGGAGACCAGCGACTCAGCGGAACATAGGCAGAAAACATGTGTCCCCAGGCTTCTCCACCTTCGTATGGGGATTGCCTAAGTTCCGCTGAGTTATCATAGGAAAATCAAAAATTTTGCTATATACATACATAGTATAAAAAACTATGAAACTACCATGTTAGCAGAGAATCTAAGTTTACGTTAACATTAAAACAATTATATAACTGAAATACAGATTTTATCGTTTTTTCTACGACAGGGACACAAAAAGAGTGCTTTAAAAGTTGGTTCACCCACATCGTTTGTACAGCTCAATACCTAAATGACATGTTAGCACCAATCCGCTTGCCAAGCGTGGTGATGATGACAACCCCTCCCACATATTGGGAAGACATGTTCATCAGTGGATGTGTGCTGATGGACACTCGTCATCTAGACTTACCTACGGTACCTAACCACTTAATCAATTAAGAACGATATAAATACAAAATTAATAATAAATAATGCTGGACAATACACACAGCATTATCTAGCCCCAAGCTGTTTGTATATTTAATTCATTATAATTTAATGCGTGCTCAGAATCATTTAATAAGAGTTACTTATGTCTGTAAAGTTAAGTTCAAATTAATATTTTTTTCCTTTCATTTCATATTCCAGGCAACAATACATAAATACGTCGCTCGTTTCACTCTCTCGATCAAAAAAAGCGTCACACTATCGAGAATCTTCGATAAAAACCACTTTTTTGTTAAAAAAATAAACCTTTAATAACCCAGGTCCATCAAAACTAGGTCAAGCGTGTCCTTTACATAAAGAGCTTAGTTAAAATTCCAATTAGTTTGGCACAATACAACGTATTGCCACGCAGCGTTTCTCTCAAGGGAGTACCCTATGACACAGGGCTTGGTTTACAGCTGGTTCAAAATTGACTTAATGAAATAGATAGAAAGAAAGAAAATAAATTTATTTACAACTACAATCATATACTAATACAGACAACAAGTAAGTAGTATTGTATTACTGATTGTAATTATGAATTAGGAAACGGCTTAGCATGAATGCTGCGTGTGCTGGTAAACCAAACGCACGCAGCGCTGATCTTCCGCTGTCTCTCACACACAGTAGCAGGTAGCATGCACACTGACAATATGTCACATGACAATATGCCAAATAGTCGCTGTTGCAAGATCAAAGCTGGAAACTGACTACGCACATACGACGAAATGTGGGAAGAGTCACACGGCGGCCTACGATAAATGACTCTAGGTCATCTTTTTATACTAATTCAAGAGTCCAGATCAGATCTACTTTGAAACCCTAAACGGAGTGTTGGGAGACCGTCTACTCGACGTACGTCATTGTAGCGGTCATAGGGAGGATGGAGGTATCAATGGATGGAGGCGGCTCAGGAACGCTACAAGGCGTTGTATGGGGAGACCTATGTCCAGCTGTGGACGTGTGTTGGCTGACATGATACAAACAAAAGACGGTGACTGTTCTTTTCCCGATTGAACGGTCTCGGTTAAAGAATGCAATTCTCACGCTTCGCATTATGTTGCACACGCACCAGCGTGGTGGTCTCTTCCACTCCAGGACAAGCAGACAGACGGCACAATACCATCCTTATCTGATAGATATACCATGCAGTCGTACTAAGCGGTTTTCCACCGTCATCATTCGCACCGCTAAGGATTTTTTCCGGCCAATTACAATCTGGGTCTCTTCAAGACATAAGTGAATAGGTGTCTTCTAAACCGTCGGCCACATTGTCACTTTCCATCGAGTGAGATTGTGGTCAAACGAAGGACTTGATGACAAAAAAATAGTCTGTTTCTAGTTTCACCCAGCTGTCCTTATCGCACTACGCCCATATATTTCTAGTCCCATTAATAACATCCCCTTGTTTTCATTCCTTCACAAAGATGTATCGTTGCCTATCTCCACTATTTATTGTGTGGTTCTGCGATGAAAATTTGGGCGGAAATTGCGGTTTTCGCTTCTATTATTTATATAGTTAGTTATACATAATTATGTACGCTTATTATCATTCTAAGTTATTATTATTACGCAGCGATTTTTCCTTTGTAAAACTTTCTCAACTTTGAATAATATGAGCAAGGCAATGTTTCTTTTATTTTGACTTATGACAACGAAAGATAACAAACGACTGCTGGCAATTAAATAAATAGGTAAATAATGCTAGACAATCCACACAGCATCATCTAGCCCCAAGCAGAGCTTTCGCTAGCTCCGGGGTACTAGATAACTGGTGTACTGGGGTACTAGATAACTGTTGTACTTAATACAATATATTACATAGATATTACATATATGTATATTACATAGATCGATATTTTTTAATATACATTGAAAACAACCAGAAACTCCCGAAACAAATATGTGCAGAATTGTTTAAAAGTTAAGTCAGATATTTTCTCGCAAATACGTAAAATAATGTAGATTTATCTTTTAGATAGGTACAAAGGCATTTTCGTCCATCCTACAAGAAAATCGAAAGCATTAACCAAACAAAACCTCTTAATTTCTGAATCTAATAAATTGAATTGGGGATCCTTCGGCCAAAACAATTTTATCTCTTCCTAAACCTCATTGGAACCCGTTCAGATTCCCTTTGCAAGAAACTTAAGGCTTTGTCGTGTTATCTTGCATCTCTGTTTTCTTAATCTTGAATTAAATAAGATTTTAAAGCATTTGTTGTAGATTAAAATCTACAGAATCATCTGCATCACTCCAAGTTGTATTATCTGTGCGTATTTAAATAAATAAATAATGCTGGACAATCCACACTATCAGCACCAAAGTACTAAATACAAGTTAACAGATATACATATCTACTACAATACATTACTGTTTTTTAATAATAAACACCCAGAACGAATATCTGCAGATTTCTTGTAACTTAATTTTAAAGTTGTTTTATTTACTTTTGTTTATTACCATGAAGTGTGCATTAAAGAATTTTCTATCTATCTATCATACAAACATTTGTCCCGAGGCGGCAATCGAATCGCGATCCTGAGCCGCCTCCATCCATCGACTCCCTGCGACCGCTACGATATCGTCGGTCCATCGAGTGGATGGTCTCCCATGTAGGGGGGATTTGCCATAATCACCACGCTTGGCAGGCGGATTGGTGATCGCAGTGTTGGTGTTGAAAAATACTCAGAAGGAAGCTGCTGCCCTTCCTCTGGTAGGTTCCCTTAGTCGGCTCTTACGACATCCACGGGTTGAGTTGGAGGGGTCGATATTCGTATGCCGCGGCCCCACGGCTAATATTTTTTATATCATCTATCATAAACCATAGACCATAGGCTCTCTAGTTTTATCAATAGAGTTACAAAGGTTTTGCTATCTACCATAGTCTACAGTAACTACTGAACGAATCGTGCTGATTATTGCAATTATGTAGTTCTAAACCTGCATTAAAATGCTATTTTTTACCCCTGAATAAATGCTTACGAAACCGCGGGCAAAAGATAGTAACCACTTCACCACATACCTAACAAAGTGACGTTATTCCAACCAGTGAAAAGAGATAAAGCCAAATTAGATAGTAAAAAGTCTATTATTACTAATCTCCGAAATTCGTTACTGAAAGTTACGACCGAGTAACGAATTCGTTATTTATTACAACCATTCGTAATTTATAACCAAGATAACAGTTTTAAATTCTATTCAGCCTATCAATAAAAGGTGAAATACCTGCTTTGCAACGCGCCGCGAATATTTCAGGGTGGCAACCCTTAGGGAAATGAACCACTAAAGCGTAGTGCCTCTGTCAGTGTCAGTTGTGACAAGTTGACATAGCCGCAAGGTGAAATGGGTGAAATCTTGATGAAATATGCTTCAAATGACTGATGAATGTAAATGTAGCTAGATCAGTTATGAGATGAATATTTAACGTTAAAATTCCCATATTAGTTGTTGATTTGTATTGCTTTTTATATATCTGCATTTTTAGTTATGTAGTGTGTGTATAACTTTAGTGTTTTCTTGTGAATTAGCAACTCATAAAAAAAATTTGCGGTGCTGGATCACCAATCACCATGCCTAGCGTGAGGATTACAGCATCCCCCCCCCCCCTTATGATGAGATGCAACAAGGCGCTTATAAACGCCTTACTGGAGGTTTTACGTCCAGCTGTGGACTAGTAAAGGCTATCAAAAACAATTTTTATCATACCTAATAATTTTTACTATAAGTACCTGCCGACGAAATAGGTAGACATTTTTTTTTTCTTTTACACCGAATAACAACATTTTAACATTATATTTCGAGCAATAAATGAACTTTACCTAGTTTACTACATAAAGGAAATTTACCCAGTTTCAATCTACGAATCAAAAGCAATAAATTTGCACAATAGATAAAAAAAACAACATATGTAAATAAAAAAATAATGACCCGCTTTGCTTTGACACACGCTCTCCTTTACCAGGGGGTAAAAAGGTCACGCTCCTTTTTATTGACATTTGACTAATATATCCACCGACGTGTTAGGTATTGGATGTTTAAATTGCTTTCCCCGATGCCCCTAAATGGGGGCGGAGAGGAAAAATGGGGGTCAAACGGAATGAATGACCAACTCATCGCGATCGAGTGTCGTTTATTAACGAGAGTAACATCAAGTGGAGTTTATAGGCTTTGCGGGAAATATAATTACCTACGTTTTTTTCTATTGAAATTTTAATAAGCTTCTAAACTTTAAAATTTTTTTTCTTTTTTTTGCGCAATGGGGCTTGCCTGATGTATCTTAGAACCTATGAATATAGGAGTCAAGATGCGTATTTTGATGTTTCATTTATCATTTAACTGCTTTAGCCGTTGGGATGCTTCGAGGTAATAAAGAGTATCAGATAACCCACGCCTAGCGTGTAAACAATAAAACTGAAATTCGTGCCCAAATTCATTGATTTGTCACTGATGACATCATCAAATATCAGTTCTCATAAAAAGAGAACCTTTCCAAGAAATATTTCAAAGCAAATTTTGAATTTGGTGCAACGATTGAATTCGACGAACTTCTTAAAATTCTGCTAAATAGCAAAAATCTAAAATAAAATAATATGGAAAACTGGGCTAGGTTTGAAATTCGTCTAAAAATATCAAGAGATCAGTATTTCTACAAAGAATTAATCATTCGTTTAGTACCAATTTTAATTGAAAAAAGAAACAACCAATCCCAAACAGAAAACCAATCACGGAATCCAAAGTCAGACTCCGGTTAATTCAAAGTTTTCAGATAAATTTCAGCGAAACTCGAGAATATATAGGTTCGAGTTAGATCTGATTGCAAAGGCGAAGAATTAGAGAGCTATCAATTGACTCAACTTGACTCAGTTCGGTTTAGCTTGGCTTGACCTGACTTCGGATCAGTTTGTGGGGTTGAGTTTTAAGTCTCGAAATGTTAATTTTAAGTTTATGTTGGGGCTAAGTTTGTTGAGAAGAAAAGTTTTAAAGTTTGGTTTTGTAGTTGTCTATGCAACTCAACATTGTTACTTTTGACTACATTTTTGAGAAGTTTAAAGTTAAAATGTATATAATGTGAGTACCTATGTTACAAGTTATTGTTACTTTTGCATCAGAGATAAAATGACCTTATTTTGATTACAACTCCAAATCTACCAGAACGGTATAAGGTAGGCTGTGGTATAAGGCAATTCAATATAGGGCTATTCTGATGGAACATTCTAGTCTTGTTAGATCATAGCTCAAAGAACAAAACTTAACCCTAATTTCCCCAGCGAAAAATACCTGCGTTCGAATTCCTTGAACACAACCGGATATTGGTCCCGCAATGCCCAGAAATAAGACCCACAAAATAGGCCCTGGGAGGGCGAATGGGCAATATTTATTCGAAAGTAGGCAAAGGGCCCATAAGCGTAATAAAATCACGGCAGCTATTATCATTGGGATACGTAAACCGGGTGAAATACAGTCGGTGGAATATATTGAGGGGGTTGGGTAAGTTGGGTTGGTCCTGCTTTGGCGTTTGTTTGGCTTTTGGAAGTTAGGAGATTCGGACAGCGGTTGCTCTGAAAATTAAGTAGGTTGTTTATTTACTAAGTTTGATATTCTCTGAAAGATATTCGAACGATCAGCAGCACCGTTTTATAACTTTAACAGTCGTCTCCGTCACACGGGAAGAAAACACCTGTACCTACATGCATTTCACGCAATAAACGATATTTTACTTTACGGGCCGCCACCGCGATCGTTGTGGTAAGCTTTACTTTTAAGTTATCTATACTCTACTGGTACATGATGTTGGGTCTTAATATGCTACGTTTTTGAAGGTAAGTGAAAGAAGCGGTGGGCTAGTGAGTTATAAATAAAAGGCACCCCCAAGTTTAAGCAAATCAGTGTTCCCAGAAATTTTTGGGGGTTCTTAGAACATGCTTTTATCTCGAGATTTCACCCCTGCCCTGCGGGTTTCACAAATCATTTTACTTCAGAAGGGAAAAGTTTAGCGGGGCTGGTCTGCGTCACGAGCGAAGCGAGCAGAGGTTAAATTTTAATTGTTGTTTTCAAGTTTTGATAGTACAATCTTCTACATTTATAATCTAAGTTTTCAACGTCGCGTCGTCCTATTTGTTTCATTGTATAGAAATTAGGGTTATCGAATACTAGTCGATTTGACCAAGACTCCTGAACACAGGTGAAATGATAGCAGATGTCTATCTTTAGCTGTGTATGGCTCTGACAAAATGAAGGCCAATGATAGATACCAAGAAGTACAGTGGTCAAACGCGGAAAGGTCGCGAGCTGGTTGCGTATAGCTTGGGATCGACAAAATTTGGTTTAAGGTGTACGCCCAACAGTGGGATAAAAATTTATTAAATAGATCAAAAGTAGCTTCAAGTATTGTACTCGCTGTGTGAAGCTGCATTGCTGATAATGATGACGTCATATCGCTGCTCGCTTCGCTTACCAAGACCACAGCCCGCCTTATGTTTTTATAGAGCGAATGCTTGTTTTGATATAATTAATTTTGTTCCGTTAGGCTTTGTTAGAAGGACTGTAGAAATTTTGCTTGCAAATCACAGTACTTTTTAATGCCGGCATTCGCGAAAGGGTAAGAAGTAAGAAATTGCTCAATCGAGCGAAGAGAAACTGTTTTCTTTCCACTATAATCTTACGGAACAGTCACATATGTATTTTTCTTTTTACTCGCTTCCCTTATTTTATTATTATCTTCTAAAAATAAATCCTTAACTTGACCTAAACGTGAGAGATAATCTTTGGCTTGAAACAAATGAATTATGACGATTCCTTTGAATTTATTTAAGTTTGAATTCTCGGACAAATATACATACGACGTTGCCTACAATTTCACACAGCGAATTCTATTTGCTAAAGCCAAATCAACTATAAACAAGTGAATTCCTGCAGCTTAGCAAATTTCCCCCATCTAATTCGAGCACGATTGTACAAAACCACTGGTTTTCCTAGAAACATACGCAATTTGATTTCAACAAGAATGTTCATCTGCAGTCATTGCAGTCTAGTTTAATCTTTAACAACCCGTACCTAACCGTAACCAGCTAAACCAAAGCAACCGGATTAAATACCCAATGCCCAAAGTAAACAGCTTCGCCCGGATAAGTTAAAAAATGGCGTTTGAATACGGAAGCAGCTGAAAATTCGATTCGACCGTAAGTTACGGCTTGCGGTCGGTTGGTGTTCTGAACAGTGAGGTTTCTCGGAATTCGGTTGGAAATCAAAGCAGTAAACTTTCAGCCTTATGCTAGATATTCTTCTCAAATAATAGCCATATAAC
Source organism: Eupithecia insigniata (assembly GCA_947859395.1). NCBI lineage: Eukaryota > Metazoa > Arthropoda > Insecta > Lepidoptera > Geometridae > Eupithecia > Eupithecia insigniata. The sequence continues at coordinate 1,480,145 of OX402019.1, forward strand.
TATATAGTCCTAAAGCGATATGGTCATATCGAGATTTAGGCAGAAAGCGATTACGTCATAACTGCTATCTAGTCAAATCAAGATGTAATCTTAAACCTTCTAACCCATAGAAGAATAGAAAACTGATTTTGGCAGCTTCATACGAATTACGATGTTTGTAAATTTTTGTTTTCGCTCGGTCTTTATATAATTGGAATAGAGTGACTTTTGTCTTGCACGAGTGGCAAACTGTATTTGTTTCTTCTCTATGTTTTTTTTTATCCCGGAAAATCACACCACATCTCCTAGCTCCAAATAAAATAAAGCTTCTATTATTTCAATGCACTGTACCCAATATTCAAATTTTTTAAGTCATCATGATCAGCCCGTACACGTCCACTGCTGAACATAGTTAAGTTTTTAAAGTAACATACCTAAAGTATTTATATTTCTATACAATTATTTACAAGTAAACACATCCCATCACAGATTAAAGCTTTATTGTTTGACAAGTCACTATTTATCGACGGTTCTCTGGTAGTGATCGCACGTGAGCGATAAGACCGCGAATTTTCAGATTTTAGAAAATGCACGTGAGTGTAGTCGCGTCCAAAACCTTGTCAAAAAGATAATTTTAGATATCTAATTCATTAAGATTATTTCAAAAACGAATACATTCTTACATACCTAATTATATTAATCTCAACTTTTATATCCTGAAGTTTTCGGTCTCGTTTCCCTTAAAATTGAATTAGTATGCGATATACAATTTTAATGTGGTACAAATTAACCTAATTAAAGGCATGCTCCTTGTTTAATTCCATTACGTACTTTTGAATTGCTCTGAAGTACAGTACGCGGCTTTTACTCAGGCATGTTGTAATTTTTATTATTTCAGTAATTTATAGCAAAATTTCGAAGTACACGACTTCCGAATAAATGAGAGTAACGTTTTCAGGGTTCATGTTTGTTAGAATATGTCTTCAACTCTTTAGATATTAGACTACGAATAAATGACTTATTATTTATTCGTAGATATTAGATCATACTTCTTGTTATGGCTGTTATGTATAGGTGCCTGTATTACCCGTGGTCATAAGAGTCGATAACTTTTTAAATAAAATGATGCCAGTATGCGACGTATTGAGGTGTCGTAAATACATATATTTATTTCAAGCGCAATTTTGACTAAGCTACGAGTACCAATCAAGGTTCAAAGGAAGCTTCTAAAACGTTGTGACTATAAATAAAAAGAGATAAAAACAAAACAAAACTTTAACTTAATACCGCTTGATGCGTCGATAATTATCAAAATGTTGGCCTTTTCAGGATAAAAATAACTTGTAGAAAGTGGTTCTGCTCTGATTTTATAGAAAAAGAAATCCATTTTTTTTACTCAAATAAAACAACTTTCATCCTGGGTACATATAAATATATACATGTAAAAGAAGAAAAATATAAGACATAATATGTAAGTAGTAAGTAATACACACTTAAGCTAGAAAATTGTAAGTTTGAAAGTATGTATGTATTGTAAGCTAGAAAATTGTTTTATATCCTACTTAAATAAGTGTGTATCTATCTTCTAAGTAGTCATGACCCCAATTGGCTGAATTCAGGGCATACGCCAGTGTGATACCCGTCTACTGTACCGAATCGCTTTGCTTTAGGTTAATTAGCAAAATGGATGTTTGCACGAAACATAATGAACCAAGAATGTATAATTGTATCTATGTAGGCCAGCCAATTGTATTTGTACAAGCAACAAAAGTTGCTGAACAATTGATTTAATATTGCCTGAAGGTATTTCTCTCCATAAATAACTGACTCTCAAAAGTCAATTGAAGGACGCGGCTTAGGTTTGCTATTTGTGGCATCTTTTGGAGATAGCCTTATGTTCAGCAAGTCGATTTAGATATATTGGTATCTATATAATATTTTGGGCTAAAGATCATTTAGCCAAATGTTCCCAAAAACAATTGAATCGTAGTTGGTTTTATGATGGGTTCATAGGAAATAGTTCAAGATTTGCGACAAATTACTTATCCGTTGGCTTTATTTTTTTTTAAACGCAGATATAGGTTAAAAACCACCAAAAAAATTTCATCTCGCGCCAACATGAATTGTTCATCCTTAAGTTACAAAAGACACCATCCAGTTTTTTATTACATTACAAGCTTGCGTTTGGCCCCTATCTCACTTAAAGGTAAGTCATGATACGGCGGAGGATGTAGCACGCTTGCCTAGAAGAATCTTGTTCACTCTGGACTAGAAGACCTCTAGATTATAGGTATCGGGAAACGCAGACGCCTGTAGGGCGATCCGTACTTTGGCGGTGCGTATGAAGAATGTTGACTTGGTGGATATGCCATTGGTGCGTACCAATGGGATATCCACCAAGTCAGATATCTACCGTGTATGGATGACGCAGTTCCGAATGTCTCGTTGTCCGATGTAAGAATGGTGATGGGGGAATTAGGTCGTGCAATTCCAGCGCACACTCTCCACCATGTAATCTAAAGTTTCATAAATTGCTGAACAGACTAAGTCCCGTATTATGAAACTATGTTCAATCATCAATTTATGCTTGAGTAACACTTATGCCATAGAACATTTTTACTCAATCATCGATTGAACACTGAGCAAGCTTTCATAATACGGGCAGAACCAATTCCAGATATAGTCTACAAAGAAATTTATGAATGAAAACATAACAACTGATAACAATGACAGAAAACAAAGTAACAGCAAAGTTATCACTAAAAACTAAAACACAAACTTCAACAACGCATAATCTCACATGTGTAGCAAAAAATGTTCAAATTTGAACTCTAAAACTAACGAGAGATTAACTAAATGATGAAAGCTTTCAAAACCAAAAATTGTTTCCAGCTGCTTTGCTATCCTTCGATGATACCAATATCGTTAAATATTTTCCACCAATATTCCTTGGGTTTTGTAACACCTTTCTATACAAAAAAATATACCCATCTATTTAAATCGATGTATAAAGTCGTTTTCCAAATCTACTTTCATTGCTTACTTTTACTGATATCAGCTATCAGCAGTTTCATTGATATCAGCGATAAGGCCGCATTTTGTATTGTTCATTTTTGTTTAGATATAAGATCTTTTATTTATATTTTTATTTTCTAGTACAATAAAGTGTTCATTCATTCATTTTACCTAAGAGGAAACTTCTTTCGTACTCGTACTCCCTTAGGAACAACTCTCTTTGAAACAACTTCTGTTCTGTGAACGATTCAATGCATAAATAATACACTGATTACAATAAATTAACAGCCGAAGGATACTGGGTAAGGTGTGAAAGGACGAATATTTTCCGCAATTCCGTATTAATTCTTCATCAGCTCACACATACACTACTGAACATGGCTCCTTCAAACAATGGGGTTTTTGCCTTAAGAACGGAACGGATAGCCTTATTCCCCATACAAACGTACTTTCCGCTTCATTTGGAAACTATGTCCCCGATCTTATTGAAATTTTTTGAAAAACAGCATGTTTGCAGCGCTTAAGTTTTTGAAAAAACATAATGATATTTAAATGAGAGCGAAACTAATTTTGACCACCAAATCGAGTCATCTTCAAGCGATTTTTTATGTATGATAGACACCTTTGTTCGAAAATCTGTCGCGTTGCAAACATCCTAAATATATTCAACATTATAAATACTCAAAAATATTTTTAAAATCAATCGTTTACTCTAAATTAATCGGAAAGTACGAAAAAATTACAAAAAATGGTGCCAACACCAAGCACACGCACACAGTCACATGACAGCTTCGTATTAGATGGTTAAACGCGCTTTCTCACTCATAGCGCGCCCCTTTTCATTCTACGTGAAACAACAACAAATCCGCATGGGAAAATCCGTTTCTGTTTGGGAAAGGTTCGTAGCCTTCTTAATCGATAGATGTAGGTATGGATAAGCCTTACCATAACTTGCCATATATAGCCAGATATAGCTAAGCCTTTAATGACAAAGAAAATTACAATCAAATAATAGAAATAAATTAGAACTAGTATTTACAATTGAAACAATTGAGCTAACTGCAGACTGCTGCAAACAATCGACAGGTACCTCAACTGGTAAAAATACTTTTAAATACTGTACAAACATACGGATATTGGATACTATAATGTACATTACTTGTGTAATATCTTTTTTATAACCCTATCATTTCTTTTGCCCACAGCACCACCCAACGCAGTCGAGATCACCAACCACCCAGCCGCCTCAAAGCTGGAGGTGAAGGAAGGTGATGACGTGTCCATGGAGTGTCTGGTGAAGAACGCGAAGCCAGCTGCGAAGATTGTGTGGTTCAGGGGGAATCTAGAGCTGAAGGGGGATAAAGGTAAGACCGAGATTTCAAAAAAAGGTTTGTTTATTCAGACCTCTGTCCATAAATAAGCACATACACCACAATAATATTCTTTCTTAAATTCGTATAATTATTTCCATCCAAAGGTTGCCTGGAAGTGATCGCTTCTAAACGATAAGGCGGCCTATTGTACATTTTTTTATGTAATGTCTATTTTTAATGTTTTCTTCGTGGTGTACAATAAATAATTTTGTAATTGTAATATTCTAGGATATAATTTTTTTTAAATTCGAATCAAAATTAGAATACAATAAAATTAAACAAAATCTAATTTTATTTATAGGTTTAGCCGGTTGGTTGTAGCCATTCGACAGAGTTTTGAGCACAGAATAACTATTAGAACTGAGGCCTGTATTATTTTGACAGTTGTTATTGAAAATGTTTATCTTCTTATTTGATCTTTTGAGGGATATAACTATTGAAACAGATAACTAAATAGATAATGTAGGTAGTAAATCACGACGCTCTGACTTTCGTGAGACGTTGGGAATACTTTTTGTAGACGTTGACCATAGGTGCTTGATGCATTAAGAACTTTATTACATTTCTCATTTTCAATAAAAAAAATGAAATTAAATTGAATATATTATTCCCGGTTCCCGGGAAATTCCGGGAATGCGAAACCCTATCCCAAATACATACACACATAATCCTACTAATATTATAAATGTCAAAGTTAGTAAGGATAGATGTATGGATATTTGTTCCTCTTTCACGCAAACTACTGAACTGATTGTGCTGATATTTGGTATGGGTTTAGTTTGGGACCTGGAATAACATAAAGGCTATTCTTTATCCCGATAAAACGCGGGCGAAGGCGCGGGCAGCAGCTATTTCTAAAATATTAATAATGGAAGTTTATATTGATCAGCTGACGTCACGACTGCCACAAGCTCCGCCACCACTGTGCCGGTGCGCAACTTGTCCTACGATTTTTTCGCAAATATAAAAGTTCATCAACTCCCGGAACCCGAGATAATCTTAATTCCATACAAACAGTCTGTTAATTCTCTATCGGGAATCATTCGATAATTAGTCAACATCAATGTGTTTTCATTAGTGCAGCAAGTTATCGGTTTCAGTCTGCAAACAATTGAGTCAATGTTGTTTGGATATGTCATACTGACAGATTGGTTTTAGGAGAGTTGAGGGTACTTTACTTTATTGAAATATTTAGATAGATAAGTCTTTTACACACATCATTGACATATCTTACACAATGGAAGAAACATACATAAATATTACCCCTCTTTGCAGTCGGGTAAGAAAAGTCTCAACTCGGTCCGACGCTAGCACTGCATAGATTAGCGCCGACCCACCCGAAAACCCATCATGGCGTTCACCAATCCGCCTGCCAAGCGTGGTGATTATGGCAAACCCCCCTATATTATGGATACAAATAGAAAACGGCCCCCAGTCCCCGGCAGCTCTGCTATTCCTGATCACGGTAGCGGCCACGGTAATGGCAGGGCAGGGGGTACCGCTGGGAATCTCCAAAAGAGATTGAGCTGACAATAAGTACCCTGAAACCCACAAAAACCTAAATCTGTATTATTTATAGGATTTGTAAATGCGTATTTGTACGTACATTTTGCACAGCCTGATTGGAACTCATTGGGTATAGGTGCATTTTTATGGCCTCCCGAAGTTTGTTCGTGAAGATGGTGACATTTCATCACCTGTCCCAAAATTTAGCACATCGACTTGTAACTGGGACGAGGCGACGAACTTTTCCGATTTTCACCTTTTCTAATGCATATTAAGATGATTCGGGAAAATCCGACCGAGATTATTGGGACGGAATAATGGGGAGTAATTTGAGTACGGTTTCTAAAAGTAATATGAAGCTTTTATTTCATTATAATAAAAACTGAAAATTTATTCCCATAGAACGGTAGTAAAACTTCAATATCAAAGAAACGAAACCGAGTCCAAGTAAATAGTACATTTCTGATTGTAGATTCTACTTGCTTGTGAGTGGAATTTACAATTTTACAACTATGTATATAGCATGTAATCTAATTCAAGCAACCGTGTTTCTAATTGTTTGTTACCTTTTTCTGAATTGTTTTAATAACACAATACATTATTGAGTCTGGATTCTACTTACCTACTTGTAATAAGTAGATTTTACATTCTGCTTACCTGTAAGTTTAATTTTCAATTTTACAATACAATACAAAACTTCTTTATCGTACACTAGAAAAACAACATTACAGAGAGATATTACATGGACGAACAAGTACAATGGGCGGCCTTATCGCTTAAAAGCGATCTCTTCCAGGCAACCTTTTACAATTATGTTTAAAGCATGTAATCAAATTTAAGCAACCTTAGTTCTAATTGTTTGTTACCTTTTTTCTTTCTTGTTTAAATAACCTGTAATAGATAGTAATAACTCTACCTACTCGATAATATTTATATTATAGCAGCACGTACGTGTGTTTATGTAACCTTATAATTTAATGTGTTTTGTAGGTTAACAAATAAAAAAAAAATACAGGTAAATTGGAAATCGAAGTAATTACGTAACTCATAGTTGTTTCGGTAAATGACTTACAGCAAAATTACTGTTTTGTTTATTTTTAAAAGTCTGAAAGCTTCGTTATACATCTATAAAGTGACTGTTTTGGAAAAAAACTAAAAACTAACTTTGAATCTCATGTTTTTAAACTGTTTTTTAAGTTTTGCAGGATAAATACCTCGGGAATCATTTTTTTTCCCTCGATCCACTAAAATCCATTGTAAAGATCCATTGATGGACTTTTTTCTACCTTTATGTGATCACCTCAGAATCATCCTCTAACAAATGTAAAAGAATCAAATCGATCCATAAATTATGGAATATCGACGAACATAGTACATTCAGCAACGAAAATCGCTGAACACGAATTCATTTTAAAATTACCTGAACGGCGGCATTACATTCCAAAAATAACTGACGGTAAAACAGTACGAAATATTCCAGGCATGATAACTACAAAATTCTCTAACCACACATAAAAAACATGCAGTGTGTTGTATTTTGAAGTTTTTTATGGTTTATTAAGTTTAGGTGTTCTGGATGTTGATCTGCTCAGCATTTTTTTCGATGACAGCCTTATTATTTATTTAAAAAGTTTTACATAACAAAAAATCAATAAAGCCTTATCTACGTAAACGTCAAACCATTTTAGCGTAAAACGCGAAAATATTAAAAGAAAAGCGAAACTTTCGCGGGCTAAAATCGAGGCATAAAATATAACCTGTCAATATCTCTTACACGCTTCACTAGTGGTGTGATATAAGTCGGCCTTACTGGATGTGACAAAAACTATTTATATTTTTCGAATACAGAGTTTTATTTCACAAGAAAATTAATTACAGCTTCAAATGCCATCGCCGAAAAGCGCTGCACAGATGAACACTACAAAACCCTGTGTACGCACATAGCTACAGCAACCGATAAAAATCACCATTTCTGAAGGCAACAGAAGCCGCAACATCCTTTTATTTTGACCTTATTGTTTTCTAATGAAATTAAAAATTACATCATCTCTTGTGCTGTCCCGCTCAGATCGGTTTCAATCTGAGCAAGACAGAATGAGACATTACGTCATTCTCAATCCCACGTCGCTATAGAAACCGGTAATGATCACCATTCCTGAAGGCAACAGAAGCCGCAAGATATTTATTTGACCAATACCTTATTGTTAAGTATTGTACTTAATGGTTCATCACTCATGCTATCCTGCTCAGATCGGAATCGAACTGAGCAGGACAGAATGAGAGATTACTCTCAATCCCATTCTATAAGTCCGCAGGTTTATACCAAAAAGTATGTATTTAGCACGTGAGTCACATCTAGTTATACCTAGCTATATCTCCGCGTTTCATCTCCACGCGAGGAATGACTTTGACGTAACCCCCACTGACGTTCGCGAAATTCGAGCCATTTTCACGGTGCTGAGTTTACACATTCCGCCTGTACAGCCTACAGGCTTTTAGCCAGTACGCCTGTACAGCCTACAGGCTTTTGGATAAACTGGCCTGCCGAATAGTACAAGGCACTGAAATAGTCATGGTGTAGGTAAATTATAGTTCTACCAAAGTGTTTGTGAACAGAAAAGCGTACGTCTCAGGTCATAACCGTTCCCACCATAATATCAAATAACATGCAAATAACTGTGTTAAAGAACTGAAAACAAAAGATCAACCTGCTCCTAGTATATTTTATACCCGGCAAAGAAGTAGTATACCATACCTTTTAAAGATAATGTTTGTGACTGTCTTTCAGGCATCGAGCTTGCAAACGGCTGTCCCAATATTGATATTTTTTTATCGCGTGAAAGGCAATTAAATATGTTTAAAGAATTCTTATCTCAGTTTAAAGGCACTCTGTGCAGCCGTTCAAATGTTATTTATGATAATCAATTGAATAAATAAGAAAAGCTTTATTTTCCAATACATAATAAATTTGATGAATGATTACATAATAAAAATAATTGAATTTAAAAAATGTTCTCTAAATCGTTATTAATATAATTATAAAAAAAAAATATCGCTAGTATTCGATTTTTTGTGAAATTTTTATTAGCTAGTGATCAGTGTCATTGTTACCAATATTTATAAAATGCGAAAGTAAAAACGTAAAAATCACCTATTACATCCATATCCATCCAGTTACGACACAGATATTTGTGATACTCTACAACACCACTCGCATTTCCCTGTCGAACCCTTCACAAAGAGATCTATCCACGCCATCTACTATCCTCGATGTTGGCAATACCATTGTTTCTCTTGAATTTCAAACAGAAACAGCGATATTTGGTTTGGATTCGAACTAGGTAAATATATTGACAGCTAATGTCTCTCCAGTGCTTCGGTTACCGAATTATATTTCTAGTGTAGGAACCATTAACTGACAAACAATAAATAGGTACTCAATCACAGTAACGTAGATTGTTTGCAACAGTCTGCAGTTAGCTCAATAGCAAATCATCATCATCATCATCATATCAGCCCATACACGTCCACTGCTGGACATACGCCTTCCCCATACGACGCCACAAATAGCGGTTCTGAGCCGCCTCCATCCATCGACGACCTGCGACCGCTACGATGTCGTCGGTCCATCGAGTGGATGGTCTCCCATGTAGGGCGGGGGTTTTGCCATAATCACCACGCTTGGCAGGCGGATTGTTGATCGCAGTGTTGGTGTTGAAAAATACTCAGAAGGAAGCTGCTGCCCTTCCTCTGGTAGGTTCCCTTAGTCGGCTCTTACGACATCCACGGGTTGAGTTGGAGGGGTCGATATTCGTACGCCGCGGCCCCACGGGCAACGGCTCCATTGTAAATACTAGTTACTTTCTTATTTGTTTTATTTACTTTCTTACTTATTTGATTGTAATTTCCTTTGTTAATAAATCACAGTAATATTATAAACGAGAAAGTTTGAAATGTATGGATGGATGTTTGTTACCACTTCACGTCAAAACTAATAAATCGGGCTGAAATTTTGCACGCATGAATGAAGTTCTGAACCTGGAATAAAATTTACTATTTACTCTGGAAACTAGAGAGAAGTGCTAGTAAACATTTATTTATTTCTTTCAAGACGCGAAACACTAAGAAACCAATTTATCAATATATTTCTCTCTAATATTGAAAATGTTAAGAAAAATTTTAGTACAAAGTTCGGTCCAATTCACGGTTAAACTAAAAGAGTAGTTACGTAACAGAAGATTCTCATTTGAAAATAGAATCTACGGTAAAGTTTGAAAAGTTTTAGCACCTGCGCTTAGAACATTCGGAAATCAAAATGATTTCCGGAAATTCCCGAACTATCACGGAACGAAAATCCAGGCATTTTACCGGATATAGGTCAACTACCATCACATCAGAGACCGAAAAAGAAATTTAATAAATAAAACCAATTAAATCGCCCAATAGAGGGGAAAACGGGAAAAGCGGGGAAAGCGAGAATGGGGAATTCCGGCGAGCAATTAAACCGCGTCGTTTTAAATCTGTCAGGAGGTTTTAATGAAAATTTCCCGGGAACAGAGTTTCTCTGCTCGGCGGGTAGAGTAGGGTAGGTACAGAGTCACTATCATTCGATTTATATCTCTTTACTATATTTCTAAAAAGTATTTGTTGTTTGTTATAGACACAGAGGGAGAAAAAAGATAGAGTTACGGAATGTATAGTGCCGATTTTTGAAATTCTTTCATTAATACTAGGGTGGTACTTTTTATCCCGATACCACATGAACGAATACACTGGAAAAAGCTTCTATAGAATAGGCACTAATGCAGTACAGCCAGTTGCTTTATTCCAATTTCTTGATTGTATTACTCACAGATTTCGCAGTTTTTTTTTTAATGTTCTTTACCCTACATACCGCTAATGAGCTGCATAAATAATATGAGTGGAACACTCACGAACACATCTGAATAGACCAGCAATTACAATCAGTCAATTTATGACATTCAGCGAGACTCAATACGCTCGTTTCAATACGCACGGAAAAATAACCAACGAGCGGTGGAAATGCCATAAATTAACCATCTGAATGAAATGAAATGAAATATATTTATTTGGCCACATAACACTTAACATAATACGACACATTACAGTTAAAGGAAAGTACAGGAAACATAAACATACATAAAGAAAATAGATAGGAAAGGTGTTCGGGGCCAAAAAGGTACCTGTCTCAGCATTATACCGCGACAAGCCGTAGCTAGTAGCGGCGCTGGTTTTCAGACAGGTCCTAGCGTGGTGGCACAAAGCTGAAAACATTTTCATATGGTACCTACAAGATATTTAAATACAAAGAATACAGGAAACAAGCGAGAAAAATAAGAATTTATAGGTATTCAAATTAAGTGTAGTACTTACATATAAAGAAAACATAAAGAAAAAGACTATAAAAAACTATTATAGAACACAAAAATAACAATAAAGAAGTTAGGCGGATGGAGCGTGAGTCACGACTCACCAGTCTGTAGCCGGCCTAATTATGAAAAATATTGTCTGTGGTACAGTTTCCATGTGACAACACATACACGTCAAACGTCAGGACATGAACAAGTAAGTCTGACACTGTTCAGAGGATCTGAGAATTTGTAAATAAACAACAGGATTCGACTATAAAGTAAAAAAATTTAAAAATTGTGTTTCCTCCCTACTACAATATTTGATGAGATGTTGTGTGTATTTGCAAACTGATAAGTGTTGGTGGAGAGATAAATAATAATATTATAGATAGCAAGGCAGCCGATACAAAGATTATGGTACTCGCAAAAGGGTCCCGACCAAAACAAAACAATAACAAGGATGAGTTTGAGTGGGCAGCAGACTGAAACAGGGCACTAGAAAAATGACAATGAAGTGTTTCTGAATTGTCAACTGTTTCATGAAACCTTGACCAAAAACAGTTGCTCTGGTACAGGAATAAATATGTGAAAGTTTTCACATATTTTATCTGTTTACAAAAAGAAAGCATCATTTATCGCGTTTATTGACATATTTTTCCCGAGGTTTACGTAATGTTTGGGTTACGGGGTAACCCCCAAATGATGCGATAAATATACCCGTGACTAGCTACATAATTACTATAATGCGTGTTCTGACCGCGTAAGTTTAAAAAAAATAAGCCTCTATTACCCAATTACTCTATGCCCTCATCCCAAACAACTATACAAACGTTCATATTAATTTATTTCGTTTTATAAGTGTAGTCTCTATTACCGATCTACTCTATGGCCCAAGTAATCCAAGTTGTATTCATACGTCCAAACCAGTAATAACCTAGATCGCAAGAACTTCATGAAATTGAACGTCAAATAATATGACAGCGCTTTTTTGACAGGACCCGGGCCGATGTCAATAACGGAGATAAATTAAAGTTTTCAGAATTATTATGAAGTCTGAAATTGGGATGGGTAAAGCTGGGTATACACTGAGCGACTCGCGACAGTAATGGCGTGGCAGTGTTTTTTTTTCACGTTTTATAATAAATAATGCTGGACAATTCACACAACATGCTATCTTTATTTCTAGCCTGAAACTAAACAGACCTATATATGAATACAGTAAAGTAAAAGGTTAATTTGACACAACTCGTGCGTATGTCGTGAAGGAATTATACTAGTTCATAATATGAACTAGTATAAGTGGAAGTTTGGATATTTGATTGTAACTCCTCCCGCCAAAACTTCTCAAGGGATATGACTGAAACTATTTAAAAAAAAAAACAGTTTAAAGCACGTACAAAAATACCCATAACACTTACAAAATACAGTAGAAAAGACTAATAACAATAGAAAAAAAATATTATTGAGCCGCCCGCTCACCCGTTGGGCACGATGTAAGCTGCACAATACTACTACGGTCCCCAAATAACTTGGTGAATACACACAGTACAGTAGTAATAGTGAAAATACGAACAGTGAATACCAATCTATCCAATGCACGGAGTTGTCCTGAATGAATTGTTCGTTTTTTATAATCATAAACAAAATTATTATCAAAGAGGAAATTAAGTGCTAATTGGTTCTCTTTATTTTTTTATCCACTAGTGGAAGAAGAAAATACAGCACAAATATGAAACTCCATCAATAGTCGCGTTTGTTTTCATACAGTGTATAGAAAGCTTTATCCCTGACGTAGGGCCGCCTCGGTGCGTTAAAAGAAAGTTCTTTATTTAATCTGACAGTTGGCTTAGATTTACTAATGGGATTTGTCGGTTAACTTTTGGGATGAAAAATTGACAAATTATTTTCTTATCGCATGAGTAAAGTTTGATAGTAGTTTTCATATGATCCAAACTTCAATGAATTATGTGTTTTAATTGACTTTCCTATGATATAATCAGTTTTTGTGTATAATATTTACTATTTTAACACGTTGAGTGCCTATGACGCATAATACCATGTGCATATTCAAAAGCCCAGTGAGTTAAGTGCATAATATCAATAATGATTATTTTTACTTTTTCTGTGTTTTTTTAAATATATTTTATCGATTTCCCCTACAGTTAAAAACCGATTTTGAAAATTCTGATGAATCAGAATCAGAATCTATAACTTTATTTCTTTAGGCTTACAAAATAAGCACTTAGACAAGTCAAATTTTATACTATAAACATAGTTATTATTATCAGATAAGACATAAGGTGTTATTGATATTCTCTTCACTTCATTTTTTTTTTGTCCACCGATGTTATAGACAATAATCCCGAGATGGTCCCATAGTGAAAATTATTCCCGAGGGATTAGTATTTATCCTGCAAAACTTTAAAAACAGTGTAAAATTAAGGGATTCGATGTCAATCTATAGTTTATTCAAAACCAGCAAAAAGGACGACTATACATGTTGTCCTTATTTTACACCCTGTCGTGTCTTCATTTACCTACCATAGCTTTCTAATTTCATCATCATCACGTCCACTGCTAAACACCTCCAAACGATGCAACGAAAAGCTGTCCTGAGCCGCCTCTATCAAATTGACGCTTTCGCTTTCAATTCACCAAATGAATTTATGTCATCAGCTGATAATTTTCATAACCTCATTTTGCCATCTGGCTAAGGACTCATAATTCCGTACCTTCAATTCGAGCCCTATTAAGGGGCGACTCGCGCTCCAGTGACTCGACTGAGTGTACCTACTCGGAAATAAAGGAGAATTGGGAATTTAAATTGATATTTTTTAATCTAGGGCTGGGTTTTGCGATGGTGGTTGTTTTTTGTTGTGATTACAAAAAACGTAAGAATAAAGTATTTAAAAATTATAAGAATTGAAAAAATTTACTTATCCATCAAATCCTCCTACTAATATTATAAATGTCAAAGTTTGTAAGGATGGATGGATGTATGGATATTTGTTACTCTTTCACGATAAACCTATTGAACCTATTTGGCTGAAATTTGATATGGTTATAGTTTGGGATCTGGAATAACATACATACATATTCGCTTTTTTTTATCCCGATAAAACGGGGGCGAAGGCGCGGGCAGCATTTAGTGTTCATATAATTGAATTCAATCTAGATCAAAATTGTAAATGTACTTTAGTTTATATCATCATCAGCCCGTACACGTCCACTGCTGAACATAGGCCTCCCCCAAACGAAGCCACGAATAGCGTAGCGGTCCTGAGCCGCCTCCATCCAACGACTCCCTGCGACCGCTTCAATGTCATCGGTCCATCTTCCCACACTCCGTTTCGCACTGCATCGCGGTCGCCACTTGAGAACCTTTACTCCCCAACGGTTATCGATTCTACGAGCTGTATAGCATGCCTATCGCCAATTAAGTTTATATATGTATGTATAATAAGATTGTTATCTGATTTGTGAATTCATAAAAATATAAATGAATACAATGTTAATGTACTTTAATGTCGATGTACATTAAATAGTTATCAAATCGTGAAAGTATATAAAACTACTGTAGGCATCCTTTCAGAACTACTGTCCCTGGATGCCAGGGCGCTGATAGAAATTTATCGTGCAGCTCTTAAATAAGATCAGAATCTGTTTAGTAATTTAAGACTTAATTCATAAAGGTGTCATATTATGAAAATCCTGTATAAAAATAATAAAAGATTTAAAAAAAAACTACTGTAGTTACCCTAATTAATTAACTCTCTCAAATCATTTGTAAATTAATACTAATAAACTTCAAATTAATATCAAAATATACATTGACATAGCACAAATATATGTACCTACGTCTACCCTACGTCCCAAATGTGCCCAAAGGTGTCTTCCTACCTAGATGGGTGGAATTAAGCAGAACGGGTCCCAAGCGTGTGCTGTCCTCTGATGACACGAGTAAAACGTTTCGGGCGATAGTTATGTTGATACCTTTATTTTGAAATGTACGGGTATAAAGCTGTTTAAGGTGATTTTGTTTGTGGATAAAAGTTAAAGGTAAATGTAATAATATTTAATATTATTTCTCGTTTATTTACAACCTGTCTTTTCCTTGGCATCGGACGCGTTTTTGAGGTATTTACGAGTAAGAAGCCGTTGCCATTTCCCCGTTTGCTATCTTATTTAGTTTTATTAATATCTATTCAGCTGTTTAGCCTTCAAAAGGTAATAGACAGACGGACAGAGATTCTACATGAGTATGGAAGTATTAATGGATACAACAAAAAGTTCGTCTCTTATACTCAGTTCTAGTCTCTATTTTATTTTTAAGACGTCTCACATTGTAGTATATAGGATTGCAAAATAAATAAATATAATATATTTTACTAAGCAAAATGATTACAAATTAAAAGAAATATTCATCATCATCATCATCAGCCCATACACGTCCACTGCTGGACATAGGCCTCCTCCGTACGACGCCACAAATAGCGGTCCCAAGCCGCCTCCATCCATCGACTCCCTGCGACCGCTACGATGTCGTCGGTCCTTCGAGTAAATGGTCTCCCAACACTCCGTTCCGGAATACAGAAATCCGTAGAAGAACCAAAGTCACCGACATAGCTCTCAGAATTAGTAGGCTGAAGTGGCGGTTGCCAGGTCATAATAGCTCGCTGAAATGATAACCGCTGGGGAGGTTCTCGAGTGGTGGCCACGATGATATATATATATATTATAATACATTTTTCTAAACAAAATGATTGCAAATTCAAAATAATATTGATGGTTCATATTATATAATGATAATCGGAGTAAACTGCAGAAGGATTTAACAACAATTACATTTACAATAACAAAATTTTTTTCAATTCTCTTGCTCAAAAAGTGTATCATAATAGTGTAGCTTAGCAGGCCTAAAACTCGAGTTTAATACCTCGGGCTAAAAAGTATTTTTTCTTTTTAATTTTTGTCTAAAATCATCAGTCCGTACAAAGCATTCGTTCTCTTACATAAAAACTCGACTTCTTGGTGCTCCGTCAATCTTTTTTTTTTTTTGAAAATAGAACCGTCTTGATGATGTTTTATGAAGGTTGATTCTTCCCTTCACGGTAGAATGCGAACTGTTTCGTTGCGGTATTTAATTTTTAATAAAATTTCTGAAAATTGTCTAATTTTGAATTGTTTTATTTTCTCGCAATCGAAGTGAAAATTAGAATGTTTTACTCGGGCCAAAACCACCCATTATAACTCGGTCTTGTCATCCTCCCTCGCTACGCTCGGGAGTATAACAACCTCGTATATAATGGGATGGTTTAGTCCCTTGTAAAACAATCTACTATTATTGTACACCACGAAGAAAACATTAAAAATAGACTATTAAAACAAAATAGAATTGTACAATGGGCGGCCTTATCGCTTAGAAGCGATCTCTTCCAGGCAACACAGTTTTTGTTTCAAAAGCTTTTATCTATCATTTCATTCTTCTATCGTCTGTTTTAAAAACTCGAATACGAACATCTTTTGCTTCGCTTCTGTACCCATTTATGCGTTGTTGATGTTTGTGTTTTTTTTGTTGTTATCGAACACTGAACCACTCACACACTATAGATTTAAAGATTGTTCATCATCAGCCCGTATACGTCCACTGCTGAACACAACAAACGACGTCACAAATAGCGGTCCTGAGCCGCCTCCATCCAACGACTCCCTGCGACCCGCTACAATGTCGTCGGTCCATCGAGTGGGAGGTCTTCCCACACTCCGTTTCGCATTACATCGCGATCGCTATTCGAGAACCTTTACTCCCCAACGGTTATAGGTTCTACGAGCGGCCTGCTCATCGCCACTTCAGCCTGCTAATTCTGAGAGCTATGTCGGTTACTTTGTTTCTTCTACGGACTTCCGTATTCCGGAATCTATCGCGTAGAGAAACTCCGAGCATAGCTCGCTGGGTGACTATGAGCTTATGCACAAGGCCTATATAGTGCGTGACCACGACTCGTCTAAAGATTGTTATTGTTACCTATGCCAATTAATGTAACTATCTATTTATGATCCCTTATTTGAACGCTCTGTCTATTTAAACCTAACATAGGTTGTAAGGCACTTCTAACTAATATTTAATGTTGGTTTTTACCTAAGTAAATAATTCTATTCTACGGCCGTGTTGCCACGGCCTTTAGCACAAAGGAATTCTAGGAATGCTATCTAAGTTAGATAGCTATACAGCGCTTTTGGGGGAATTATGGGAGTTACAGTATGCGAGAGTTGTTGAAAGACTTCAGGTAGGGGTTAAGGGTTAAAGCATTCACTGCCCACCGAAAGAGGGAGTTCGTCCATGTGCGTCATTGGCAATAATAATATTACAAATGTTAAAGTTTTTGAGTATGGATGTTTGTTCGTTTCACGTAAAAACTACTGAACTGATTGGGCTGAAATTTGGTATGGGTATAGTTGTTCCTCGTACCCATAACACAAGCTCTGCTTAGCTTGGTGCTAGATAATGCTGTGTGAATTTGTCCAGCATCATTTATTTTTTCTTCGACCAATAAACGCGATACAACATAACCTTGTATATTACTTCCACTATTCTGAATCGTTTTCTTTCAAATTGGTCTTCATCTCAATATTCCATCAAATAATAACATTCTTGATGATCGTTACCATTGTATCCGTATGATATTTTATTGTGTTTTATTTATAGAACAATCTCTTTTACCAGTTCTATTGTGTGGTAAATATGTTTTCCGATAATACTATAGCCTTTTGGTAGATTCCACAAAATATATTGAATAGACTTGCGTAAGGGATTTATAGGGGCTACAATGGAGTTTGGTAGGGCGATGGTTTTTTTTTAGTTTAGAACCAAAACCGGACTGGTTTTATACAAAAGGAGTATAGTGATGTGATTGTAAGGTATCAAATCCGCATCAAAATCCGATCCGTAGTTTTGCAAAATTAGTTTTAAGTTTTTGTATACGTTTGTATTGCCCCGCGCTGTACAGCAATGCTGATGCGCTGCGCTAGATCCTCCTCAGCTCTCGCGTCACACGTCGCTATTGGTTGTACATTCCTGAAAGTATATTTTAATCAATAAATTTGTTTGTTTGTTGCAGTGACCAAAGATGAAATAAGGAACGTGGAGAGTCAGAATGGGAATCCG
Source organism: Eupithecia insigniata (assembly GCA_947859395.1). Taxonomy (NCBI): domain Eukaryota; kingdom Metazoa; phylum Arthropoda; class Insecta; order Lepidoptera; family Geometridae; genus Eupithecia; species Eupithecia insigniata. The sequence goes on from OX402019.1 coordinate 1,498,555, forward strand.
AAGTCTATGAGATATACCACTATTTCAAGGTAAGCTTAACAAAACAGTGGCGAAGGAAGCAGCTGTCGTTCCTCTGGTATGTTCCCTTATTCGGCTCTTACGACATCCACAGGCTGAGATGGAGGGGTCGATTTTGACGCGATGGGATATACGTATATAACCATGTCCTAACAGTAGGCACAGTGGGGTTCATCGTTAGGTAACCCCCTGACTAGTTCCAAGACTCGTGATTACGTTAGTTTTGATTTTATAATGATAAATTTACTGTTTTAAATAGAATAGAAAAACATTTGCCCTTTTGTAGCGGTTTAGTTTTTCGAAAAACATAATAATGATCTTTATATGCAGGTATTTATTTCGCCACCGGCGAAAGTATTTATTTCGCCACCGGCGAAATAAATACCTAAACAATGCTGAACAATACACACGGCCTTTGCCATAAAAAGCGTACGAATGCAGTTTTTTTTTTATAACATACAAGATTTTATTTAACTTGCCCTGTTAGTAAGTATGGAACAAATCTTGCAACAAAATTTTAGACCAGTTATCCTCAATGAGCTGAAAGGCATACTTATACAAGTTCGGTGATAATGGTCTGCACAACGGGGCCTTCTCTCCTACCTGTCTAGACTCTTAAACGAACTCCTGAACGAGACGTAACCCAGTCGCGTTTGTTTCGTTGGAACTGCCTTCCCAAGCACTTTGTTCCAAATGAAGACCAGGGTCCTGAAGATGGAGCGGGAGGGAGGCCATAGAAACTTCTGAACGAATTGATGAATTTGATCGAGTTAAGTTTCGTTAGATTTGTGTTCCCAAGCGCTTTGGTAGCTAGTTTCTATTAAATAAAATATTAATAATGTTGTCGATGTTGCATACAGTGTGCAACATCTAGCAGCAGGGCTGCAGGGTAAGCAGAGATTGTGTTGGCAAAAAGTGGGTGAACGACGTGTACAGGGTGTATTTTCGATGCATACAAAACCAAAGATACATGTGTGTTTAACAAAGTAATTAACAATTTTGACTGAAGCTGAAGACTGAAGGAAGTTTCAGTTTGTTGTTCAGTGTTGTTTGATTTATTGTTTGTGTTTTGTTGTGTTTGGGTTAAGTTTATTGCTTGACAAAAGCTATTATGAACTTTTGGTAATTAAAGTTAGTTTATTCGTATGTGTAGTCTTTTTTGGATTAGAACACAAGATTTACTTAATTTGGGGCGACAAGGTGTCTGGAATACCATAATCGAGTGCGGCACGTAAGTCCAGCGCTGAGCGATACGCGGAGGGGATAGCTGCGCATGGGTAATGTACCGTTAGCCCCGCACAGGTAACGTATTTTTACTTCTGCGCAATAACGGTCATGCGCAATAACGGTCAGCGCTTAAGTTACGTGCCGCTGTGTATATTCATTTTTATTTCAAAACCTCCGGTAAATTTTTGTATATATTTTTTTCACAATGACAGTGAAAACTAGATATCGCTTCTGTTTAAAAATATTAATCTGGCCCGGTACTTAGATTATCTAGAAAAGGTTTTTACCCTGGTTCAAATAACTTCCAAGATAGTCTCCCCTAGTGCTATCCACATGTTATATATACCCAGATCTGGACCAAATGTTAGTTGCGAGGGAATCGAACCCCTCTGAGTTTTAATGTGACCTTCGCAGACTGCTCCAATGAGGTTCTCAAAGGCTTGAATATATGTATATGTAACTGGAAACCGGCCAAACACAATGCACAATACTTGTAAATATAGTTAACCTAAAAATCACTTGTTGGTTTTTAACAGAATTTGCACTGCTGTCGATTTGAGCTCTTACCTTCAATGCTGACAATTAATTTTCAAACTTGACGCCAAAAAGCGAAATAGTTGTTTTTTGTCGTGAGAGGTTTACTAACTTTGTACCTTGAGTGAGTACCAGTTTTAGATAGATACATAGAATATAACTCTTTATACCACACAATCACAAAATACAATACAGAAGGAAATGCTAAAAAACAAAGAAGTACAAAGGGCGGCCTTATCGCTTTAAGCAATCTCTTCCAGACAACCTTGGGATAGACTGGACATAAAAGAACAATATAGACGGTGGCGTTGAGTTTTAGGTAGGTATGAAAAATATTTTGTGATGCCCGAGGGGTCAAGCTCCAGTACGTAAATAATCTTGTAACTGCAAAGGAATCTTACATAAACAAAACACTACCGCCATCAGTTGTCACAGTCCAAGGTAAATTAGTTTCGGAGTTAGGAAATCATGTTTCTGTTTGTTTGTAATATTTGGTTAGTTCTGGAATATTGTAATTTAAAGGAGCATGATGAGATTTTCACCCTAACATGGGTTTACCACGAATAGCGGTCCTGAGCCGCCTCTATCCAACGACTCCTTGCGACCGCTACGATGTCGTCGGTCCATCGAGTGGGTGGTCTCCCATGTAGGGGGGGATTTGCCATAATCACCACGCTTGGCAGGCGGATTGGTGATTCGTGGCGTCGTATGGGGGAGGCCTATGTCCAGCGATGGACGTATATGGGCTGATGATGATGATGATGATGATGATGGGTTTACCTCACTGGTTTTTTTACAAGCTTTTATTTAACTTGCAATGTATGTATGTATATATATAACTACTAGCTGCTGCCCGCGCCTTCGCCCGCGTTTTATCGGGATAAAAAATTGCCTATATGTTATTGCAGGTCCCAAACTATATTCATAGTAAATCTCTACCTAATCGGTTCAGTACCTAGTTTTTACGTGAAAGAGTTACAAATATCTTTCACATTAGTAGGATGTTAGCTCGGGTGGAATCTTGCGACTCAATTTTAGACCAGTTATTCTCAACCAATTGAGCTGTTTGGCATGCTTATGTAAGTGCCGATGCAATGTCATGGTACCATCGAGCTGGTCTGATGATGAAAACCGAAGGTATAGGCCATAGGAACTTCTAAACGAAACGACTTAACCACGTCGAGTTTAGGTTCGTGGGATTTGTCTTCCCAAGTACTTTTGATCCTAGATGATATAAAAACTTGAATTTCAAAGTATTTTAAAATATTAAAAATTTATTTCGATATCGCGGCGCAAAATGAAAGTTACTTATTTAGAAAGAAAACGCTTATATAAATAAAAATGACCCAGGAAATAATTTCCTAATGAGTCAGGTTTCTGAGATATTCACTACATGTGACTACAATACATGAAAAAAATAACATTAGAGCAGTAGTTATTTACCATTTGTGAATATCTCAGAAACCTGACGCTATACGACAATATTATTTACCAGACCTGGCTTATTTGTATATAAATTACCACTAAACGAACATGGAGTAACGTAGCACATAAGATATAGTACATAAGAAATGTACTGCATTATATATTTAATTACTTTAAGTAGTTATTATTATAAAAATTTTAATCCAAAAAAAATAGTTACATAATTTAAATATCAAAATGTTATTTAACGTAAACCGGAAATCCCAAAACTTATAAAATTAAATGCTGTAATGAAAATTCGCGAAGTAAAGTTGTGTTCGTATATGCTCGTGACATTGTGATTCTGAGGCGTGGCAGCGGGGCCTGTTCGAAGAACGACAGATATTGTGTAGTATTTTGGATTTAATACAATGCAATACTCTTTATTGTACACCACAAAGACAAATAAAACACATAGACATTAACATAAACAAGTACAATGGGCGGCCTTATCTATATATGGCGATTTAAGTTGTTTTAAACATTATATATATTACACACGCCAACAACATTTTACAAAGTTTCTTAATCAGAAACCAGAGTATACTTTCCCGAAGGATTTTGGTGCACTGAATCCAAATTTGCAGAAATTGCTCTATCGCGTCAGGTTTTTGAGATATTCTAACCTAAAAGTGCACGATATTCTAATTTAAAAGTCAAAAAATCTTCGAAATGCGATTTGTGATATGGATTTAGGGTACCAAATTCCATTGATTGAAAGTATACTCTGGTTTCTGGGAATACAAAATTGTTGGCCTGTGTTATCTTATCAGTCTGGAATGGATCGGCATCGCCTCTTATTTTACACGTCAGTTACGTGAATTGAAAGAAAACAATATTTTCCATAACATTTCCCCCTCGGGATAAAATTAAACTTTGTACGTTCTGCTCATATTTGTTCCGGGTATTTTCTATGTTTACTTAGTAAAATCTAATTAGGAGAAATCGATATTTTTAAAGTATCGGTATTTGAGTTCAATGTATCGATAATAATAGCGGTTCTTGCGACGTTGCTAGCTCGCATGAAGGTACACCGCCGGCACCGCTCTGCGGCGCGGGTGTTACCGATACTTTACGTAGATAGTATCGGTATTTTAGAGTTAAGGAACCGGTAAAAGTACCGGTACACGGAAAAATATCGATACTTTGGTACCGGTACTGATGTTTGTATCAATATAATATCGATACTGCGTCGAGGTCAGTGGAACCGGTACTTGAAAATACCGGTATTCAAAGCACTGAAGTTTGAATTTCCTATTCTATACGTGCACTTGTGTGCGTGAAAGAACTGAAGTATTATGTTTGTCAACTCACACAAATTCGTTTTACCAGATTAATTTCTTGATTACGTTGGCTACAAAATCGAAAAAATTGTTGAATGACACTTTCCCTCCGTTGTGACAGCAGTGTATTTTTACTCTATGATCACCCATAGCAAGGATCTAGTTAGTTTCGGGCTAGATGATGCTATATGAATTGTATGCATTATTAATAATTTTATTAATCCCACCCCGACGTTCTTCGAAAAGGCCCCCTGTAATTCCCCGGTTAAAACTGCGAGGTTTAATATAAAATTTCACGTGAAGCCGTTATGAAATCTGACGTTTCCGCCGCGTCGGCTTGATTAATACTGACGCTTGGGTTTTTCGGATTTTGGGTATATTTGTACTGACACCTTAGGGATTTAAAATTAGACCATAGGCAAATCTATCGTTGTTGTACGTACAGCCTAGTACTAATGAGGCCAATCTCAACTGAAACTAGCTACGAAGGACATTATCATCGTCATAATCATGAGCCCGTATACGTCCACTGCTGAACATAGGCCGTATGTTTGGTGATGATGATTCTCGTGTCACTCTTGATGTTTCCATAAATAAATATAAATAATTCTCGACAATCCACACAGCATCATCTAGCACCATCATGCATCGCAGGCCGACCTTCACCTGCCACTCCGGTCTTTCAACAAAAATATCTATGGATTCTTTTTAAATAATCTGAATTGTTCTTTTCGATTTATCTTTAAAAATTGTGCGTTTTTATACATTGACTGACACGTAAAAAATCGTCGCCTTGAAAACCCTCGTTCTTTTGTCCGTTAATGAAAAAGGTCGAGAACATAATGATAACATAATAATCTTTCTTTAGACACGATTTTTCCTCTTTACCAAAGTTTCTAAAGAAAAACTTCGCGGACGCCACACTTTCAAAGTGATTAACTAAAAGTACTTCCAGTTTTTTTCAGCAAAACAAAACTTTGTCTCTTTTAATTCAAACAAGTAGCTGAACATTTTCTTTTCAAAATCTTGTTTTCTTCTCACCTTTTGTATTTTAAATACGCATTCGGTAAATGCGAGAAAGGTTGCGTATAAAATCGTGCGGATAAAAAACGCATCACACTTGCGTATATAAGCAACTTTGTTGCTTCGTAAAGTTAACACAGATTTGTGGTACGGTATTTACGTTCGCACTACTTTGCGATTTTTATTCACAAGTTCGTGTCTAAGTTTATATGACAGCAGCGCATAAAACGTTGACGTCCCATAAACAAATAAAATAAAATAAGATTTAGTTATTTTTTAAGTTTTCAAACATAAACTATGTTTTCTTTAGAATCAACAAAAAAATCAACATAAAAAAGTCTTTTAGTTTATAGCATATTATCTGGAAAAAACAGACCAATAGCGATATTCTAAAATTAACTATTGTTAAATAAACATAATTATTCAAATGCATTAGACCTACCTAGATCACAAACCTTTCTCATAAATTACTTAAATTTATATTTGATAGTGCTTCGGCGATACATGCGGCAAAAAAGATTATTTAGTTAAACTAATTCAACGAATCGAGCGGTAAAACTACGCACCGCACCGCATCTCCAAACGTCGCACAATTCCAAACGCATCCGCTTAGGGGGATAGCTGATGCACGCAGCTATCCCGCATCCCGGGATAAACGTAACCCGCTGTCACTCCAGCACCGTATTCGCTTTAATCCGGTTATATCACGTGGAATCAAGTTAAATCTGCAATAATTTGGAATTTATTTCAGTACGGACTTTGCGATTTACTCGTGTCGTGTCGGGACGCAAACGTGTGTTGTGCTTGTTTATTAATAACGGGGAAGGATTTTCTGGCTTTTATAAAAGTTTTGGTTTTTTAGCTGAAAGCTTAGGTGGCATCCCTGCGTACGCGTAAAGCCGAAGACCTGTAACAAAGAATTCTGACGTTTCTTCTAAATTGACGCGAACGTTGTGCGAGCTAAAAATTAAATTTTAAAAAACTCCGTGTTGTCGTTTCGGAATAAAGAGCGTTTTAAAAGTTCCGATACGATAAATAAATAAAGATAACAGAGGAAGGGCAGCAGCTTTCATCTGTGTAATTTTTAACACATCTACTGCGGTCACCAATTCGCCTGCCAAGCATGGTGATTATGGCAAAACCCACTTGTTTGGGGAAGACACGTTCAGGTCCAACCAAACTGGACCAATGTATTTTTTTTTACTTGATCATGATAGATAGACCATAGATAGATATCATGATAGATAGATAGATAGACTATAGAAGGCCGCACGCCCACAGCGACTTTTCACTTCTTCCACTAGTGGACAAAAAAATTAAGTGAAAAACATATCAACAACACCTTATTTATTATTTGATAATAATAACTATGTTTATTGTATAAAATTTGACTTGTCTAAGTGCTTATTTTGTAAGCTTAAAGAAATAAAGTTATTGATTCTGATTCTGACCGTCTCAGACTCAGCCAGCGACAGAATCGCGACTGCGTTGCGAACGCACTTCAACTTCGCGATAGCATCGCTACAAAAAGTCGCCGTGGGCGAGCGCTCTTATGTTAATCTGTATTTTGAGAGACTGGTGCCTGAAAAAGGTTAAGTAACCAATATTTATGCCGAGTTCCCAATATAAATACTCTACTCAGGATTGTTGAAAGCATTTTTGTTTGAAAACGAATTCAAATAACATATGAACGACTACGTCACCAATAACATATCAATCTAATATCAACTCTATTTTCTCCAACCTGCTAAACCAATCTAACCTCTATCTCCTCTCCCCAGGGTCCACTTCAAGGCATCAGCGGACGATGACTACGCCGATTTTACTTGCGAGGCGCGACACGAGGCCTTGCAGCGAGATAACCCTATGAGGAGTACAGTGCAACTGAGTGTTTTATGTAAGTTTTTTTTCTTTATTTACTTATTTCTGCCTGTGGTTTCGCACGTACTTTTCAAGAAGCCTATGGCCGTCTCCGGGTATTGCTAACCTTTCACCCAAATATTTAGATCCGTTAGCCGTTTAGGTATGAAAAGGTAAGAAACAGACAAAATACGAGTACCTTCACTTTTGCAACTTGTAGTATGTCATCATCAGCCCGTATAATGTACGTCCACCGCTGAACATAGGCCTCCCCCAAACGACGACGTCATGAATAGGCCCGAAATGGTTCATATTTGGTGCGCTGTTGCCAATTTGGCCAAGTAGGAATACTTGGCCGAACTGAATTTGTTGTGTTAATATAAAATATAGGCACTAGGTATGTAGTTTTATGCATTGTATAATAATAATAATATAAGGCCAAGACTCGATAATCACGTGGGTGACACTTGCTTACGTCATAATCGCCATCGGCGAATGAGAAGACGAATCTGTTTTATGATGTTACCAGTAGCGTAAAATCGTAACTCCCCGAACTTTTTGTATTACCTGTATGAATCTTATAAAATTATGTGGTTTTGTATTTACCAATTATTTATCAAATTGACTCGCGTTTAACTAACGCTGTTTTGACTGATATTTAACAAACATAAAGTAATTGTTTTTTATTGATTTTACAATTGACCCTTGTCACACTTGTTTCCCAACTTCTACGTTTTGTTGAAAAAAAAGTGACAACTGGACAGTGACGTGCGTGAGACAGTAACACTCCCGGAGGAGCATACCTTGTTTTCTTGGATCATGGTTTTATGTAACAAAAGACGCAAATATGTATCCCATTTAGGCCCAACTATAGCCCACCTCTGTAGCCCACTGTTGATCCACATATACTTCGTAAAGTAAATAAGCTTAGCGATTTGCTAACTCAATAAGATTGCACTTATCGATATTTTTAAATACTTAGTTTAAATAAGCTGAAATGTTTTTTTTTAGTTATATAAGAAAAGATAGGGGTGGCCTATCTTTCATACACGTCCAGTTGTGGACGTGTATGGGCTGATATGATGATAAGAAAGAACCCATAAAACAGAATTACGTGGAATCATTAATACGAACAACAAAACATTACTATTATGACCAGTTGAGCTATTTGTAGATTGTTTGCAACAGTTTGCAGTTAGCTCAATTGTTTCAATTGTAAATACTAGTTCAATGTGTTTATATCATTTGATTGTTATTTTCTTTGTAAATACAATATATTTAATAAAAAATATATATATGTAATTAGAAACAACATCATTCACACGTTATATTATGTATTGGGTGCTTTTAAAAGAGAAGAGAGAATTTCCTCCAAATATATGTAATATAAAAACGCGAAAAACAACAATGATAACAAAAACATTCAATTTATTACGGTTGTTATGATGTCTACAATTTGTCGTAAGCGATCAACAAATAGATAAACACCTAAACTGCCACCAACATAACTTTGCCCGCGGGCAAAGTTGTAACTACAGATTTTCGCCACAAAGTACTCTATATTCCCGTAAAGTAGCGCCACCATCAACTGTAAATATAAGTTGGTATTGGTACTCTCCCGGAATAGTACCGATTTGTACTCAGCGGGGGCGCCACCTAATTTGATGCAATTCACACAAATATACGATGCAGGAGATATGTTAGACAGGCGTATTTCTCCTGATGATGTTGTGAATTATGTTTGATGATATCTACTCTGTGCTGTTTTAAAAAACATTGTACGTGAATTGTCTGATTAAATTACTGGTGATTTATATCTGTGTCTATTAATCTAGGTACACTGTTTATTTTTTGATTAAGATAGGATAATTTTTATTGTTTTATAAGATACAAAAAAAAATTAAATGGTATAAATTCATTCGTAGTATTGGATAAATATGGGATAATGTTTGAGAAATTTATCAAGTCTCGTACATTCAAGACAGGTAAAAACAAAGGATGAAAATATAGCTCGTGAAACCAATAAACGTAGGGGAATAAAGGTTCTCGAGTGGCGACTGCGATGCAATGCGAAACAGATTGTAGGAAGACCTCCCACTCGATGGACCGACGACGTTGTAGCGGTCGCAAGGAGTCGTTGGATGCAGGCGGCTCAGGACCGCCATTCGTGGCGTCGTTTTGGGGAGAACTATGTTAGCTGTGGAGGGATACGGGCTGATGATGATGATGAAAATGTCCTGGGGTTGAAAGCAACATAGAGTGAAATGTTGTGGGATATTTGGAAGGAGACAAAACCAAAAGTACTAGTCTGATCAAGCTGAAATTTTGCAGATATTATATACTCGTATGTATATATGGATCTAAAATAACACACAATACTTGAATGATAATAGCATACATATGGTAAAACGCATGCAAAGCTACTGCTAGTAAAAAATATATCTGCCACCAAAAAGTTCGTGTCTCAATAGCGCTGTGTGAAACCAGCATTATTTATGCACTCTGAATGCAAAACTCCGAGCAATAGGCACTAGGTTCCTGAGCCTTTTCACAAACAGCTTTTAAAACTAGACGAGTCAACAGTTATCCAAACAAATTCTAAATTCGGAGTTGTTGTAACCCCTTCGGCCTCGGCTGCACGGCGAGCGCCTAGGCGGCTAGGTTGGCGGGTTGCTTCGATCGAATGCGAATTCGAAAGCTAGGCGCGGCTTAGAGTTTGAAATCCGAAAACAGACGTCATCATTAAATCAGATACTATATTCGTTATTGTATCCCTTGTACTATAATTCACCAAATAATTCATACACTATCCATGTATTTTTTCTCGCTCTTGATCAGATCTTGGCTAAAAATTTGTGAAAAAATTCACTGGCATTTTTGTTATGCTGCAGCACACACAAAATTAGTTGCAAGATTTGTTCGACAAATCACAATTTGTTTTAATTTTGCCTAATAAACCAATTCGTAACTAATAAACCAATTTTATGTTTGTGTTTTATGTGATAAATAAATCATTTACTTACCTACTATTTTCGCCGCTCATTGGCAGAATTTTAATGAAGAATAAAATACAAAAGAATATACGATGAAAATTGTGTGAGAGATACATTAGAATACATCTGAATTGACCATCTGACTGATATGACAGCAAGCGCCTACGCTACTCTTGGATGTAGCCTGGATGACGCGTAGCGCTGACAGAGTCGAACACTAAGGCCGCCCTTTGTACTTCATTGACTGTCAATATTTGCGTCTGTATTGTATTTTGTGTTTGTATGGTACAATTATTTCTCATCTATCTACTTACTATCGAAGCAACCCATCAACCTACCTAGCCTATCTACCTAGACACTCGCAGTGTGACCGCGGCCTAAGGTTGCGTACTCGACGAATGCGTGGCGAAGTGGCGATGTCATACTTAGGCTTCCTACAGACGATATGAACTACTTTATTTATTTTAACAATGTTCGGGAAATTGGCATCTGACTTATTGAGTAGGTTTGTTATAAAATACTGAGAGATAATATTTTTTGTTACAAAAGAGGACTGAAAATAATACTATACTATATATACTTTATAGTAGACACTTAGGAACGCACATCAGCATCGCTACACAAAATCGCCGTGGGCGAGCGCTCTTAGTGTTTCTTCAAAGCGTTTATGTTCCGTAATTTTATCACAACCTCACAGAAAGGAAATAAAATAATATTCACAGCGACGTGGTGTATCAATCTCTCGCTATCGCCTATGAAGCCATGGCACCATAATGAATGCGTTTTACAAAATCGCCCCGCGGTTTCCACCCGCCGCCGCCGTGGTCTAAGAGTGTGGTTTTAGTAGTAAGCGGAGAAATAAAATTAATAATTTTATTACACTCTCGGAAAATTATAAATTTAAATCACTAGTAAATGTAATTAAAAGATACGCTAACACCTAATAAACAGCCCGATTTGCGATATACATTCTCCACTATAAATATTTCAATACACTTTGTACATAATTAATATTTAAAAAAATATATAAAAAATAGTATCTACAATAAAACAGTTAAGCTATCTGCAGACTGGTGCAAACAATCCAGTTACAGAAGTACCTCAACTGATCCATATCAATCAAGTATTACCTTATACATTTCGTCGCAGTCTAAGGAAGTACTTGTGGTTAGCACTTATTGCTTTTTCATCCGCTCTCTCTTCCGCATCCCACTAAAAGCTCCCCCCAATGCAGGAGGGAGGGGGCATTGGCTATGGAGGTTGTCGCTCTTCGGTACATGAATTATTAATTGTCATTCGATTGAGTCTTGTGTCAACGTTTATGTTCTAGATGCTTCGGGTATGTTGTTCCTGACTGTGTGTTGATGCATTTCATTGCAGGAGTTGTATACTTCCAGCTTTACATCTGTTTTAACCCACTACGAAAAAAGGAGGAGATGTTCGGCTGTGTATGCTTTTTATGTATTTTCGTCGATTTCTCTGTTAATTTTAGACCGTGGTTTTGCTTGGTTTTTGATGATTATTTCTCGGTTTTATAGAAGAATTAGCTGCTACCCGCGCCTTCACTCTCGTTTTATCGGGATAAAAAATAGCCTATATGTTGTTCCAGGTCCCAAATTTCAGCCTAATCGGTTCAGTAGTTTTTGCGTAAAAGAATAACAAATATCCATACATCTATACATCCATACAAACTTTATAATATTAGTTGGATAATTTCGGTACAATACAGAATGAATACTATGAATATTCACTTAGACAAGATCTCGTCCCATTTTGACAACACGTGACAATAACCTGCGTACACAAATATGTAATGCTTTGTGTCAGAATGACCTAATATCGGATGCTGCCCTGCTCAGTTCGAATACGATCTGAGAGGAACAGCATGACAGATGACATCATTCACAATCCCATTCCATAAGAACGCGGGTTATATTCCAAATATAATTATGACGTAACATTTACTTAGACAAGGTTCTGTACCACTCAGGTCGCGCGCGGATAATGCCTCATCATCTTGGTTTGTCCCTTTTGGCATATTTGGGGAAAAATTTCGATATTGAAGAAGATAAAATATGATTTTTCTTCATAGGGTTCGTCAAACATGTCAGTTTCAAGATATTTGCTCTTACTCTCGATTTAAGGGTGGCTTTTGCCTGTCAACTTTTTAAACATGACCGATTTACCCTTGTTTTATTTGACCTTGTGGTGCAATAGGTAGCGTTCCTTACTGAGTGGAAGGTAGCGAGTTCAAGTCTAGCCTAGGTCATAGACTTTTGGGATATTAGGTATTTAATTCATACAATCAATATATAGTTTTCATGATTCGACGACCGATGTGGCGCGGCGGGCGAGAGTCCGCCTGCGACGCAGGGGGTTGCGGTTTCGATTCCCGCCTTGGGATTAATGTTTGTACAATCTGCAAATATTTGTCTCGGGTGTTCTGGGTATTTTATATGTATAATAAAAAATATTTATCTATTTAATATATTGTACTAAGTATATCAGTCATATAACACAAGCTCTGCTTAGCTTGGGGCTAAATGATGCTGTGTGAATTGTCTAACATTATTTATTTATTTATAATCATAATACTTTATTTGATGTTTATCACTTAGTCTACTACTAGTATTGTTATAGGCTTTAATTTCTTAAATGTTGATTTTATCTAGTACTTATGTATATTTTTAAAATTTAAAACGATAACCTGTGTCTAATTTAAACGATACGTCCCTAATTTAAAACTTAATCTATCCAAAGTACAAAATACGTGGGCAATTACACAGCCCCTATTGGCGCTAAGTCAATACCGGCTGGGCAATGTCAACATTGCCCGGGGTGGCTAAAATAGGAAATTAATAATTCATGGTAAGCCGGGCGGTTTGCTTTTTCACCGAATTTCCACTTTGACTGCTACTGGTCTTACCTTTGCTATTTAAGGGAGAATTTGGTTTTTTAAGTGATTTTTGGGTGGAAAAGTGCATTTGGCAAACGTTGAGTCTAAATCCAGGTAGTACCAGTATTACCGGCCGTAATGTAGGTACCATGAGCACCGAGCATGTAACGTTAGCGCGCTATCTACCTTCCAAATTTCATAGTACAAGCATGAGGATTGTTCTCTAGGGTAGAATAGACATAAATGACATCGCATCATCTTAAATTGCGTACATTTTTGAAGTTGAAGGAATGAAATACAAATAATTTACGCATTCGAAGACAAAGTGACGTAATTTTGCTCTATTTTAACCTAGACAACAATCCCCGTGCGTGCCCTACAGGGTGACCCATTTCTTCGTGAAAAGATAACAGATAGGTAGAAAGAGACAGAATAACTTTCAAAATTATAATATAGTTAATAAGGTTATAATTTATGATGATATAATACGCTGAAATGAGATGACAAAGGGAACGGGGGCCAAATTCCACAAAATTAATCGCTTCACCATAACAAAAAATACCAAAATATGTACAATTATGTACATATTTTGGTATTTTACCTTTGATCAAGAAACTACAGAACGCGGGTCAAAAGTTTCTAGTGTCAAGTTAGAAACCAATCTATTAATCTCTCCTTTATCACCGCACGCACTATCTAAAGTTTCTTTCATCTATGGACGATTCTGCGACGGCATTATTGTCATTGTAAAAAGATCACAAATCTCACTTTGATTGAAAGTAACATTACTTAATCTGTGGTACTAGTGCTGTTCAGGACATATGAATTTAGTTTTGACTATCATAAAACAAATCATGTAATAAAAATTAAAAAATTATTATAACAAAATAAATAATACTGGACAATTCACACAGCACCATCAAGTCCCAAGCTAAGCAGAGCTTGTTGTGGGAACAAATATTTGTAGATCGTACTATATACAATATGTGTATATCATTTGTCCCAAGGTGGGAATCGAACCAGCAACCTCCTGCGTCGCAGGTGGACCTTCATCCGCCGCGCCACATCGGTCGTCAAATTAAACTTTGACAGCTTGTTTGTATACGACCCTATTTTAATGACCCTATTTGAGTGGATTATCTATATATAGGCTATTTTAATTTTGAGCCTCTCTATTCGAGTGGGTGAAAAATAATCTCCATATCTCAACTTTGCCCAGCAATGCAATAGATTGGGTTAATACATTGACTGCAACGGACGAACACGGTATGACATCGCTTTGCACAGCGACGCGCCCCTTCGTAGTAAACACGTTAATAAAAAACAGTGGTAAATCAAGTCTGGCTTTGTTTAGATTTATTTATGTGAAAGTATAGAAGAAAACATAATTTTTAAATGCCTCTTCATGCAAATGTTCAGATAAAAAAAGAACAAACGAAAACTTTCATAAGACAAAAAGCTCAAATTTAACTCACCCTTGTCGTAAAATCTTGGTACTAATAACTTATACATGCTAGTAAAATGTTGGTGTTGCATGGTGTTTCATTATAGTTCGGCTAAAATTCCATCAGCCTGTATAATTACATCGGGTACTTTGTTTTCTCAACCCCTATGCTCGGTTTACGTGTAGTGCTGGGAAATGTCGATAGTTTTTATGTCGACAAATTTTGGTAAAAACCTGTAAGGTAAAAACGGCGCTATGGCCATCATTAGGAGGGGGCAATGTCCAATTGTGGATTAGCATATGAAATAGATGATAATGATGATGATGGCTAAAACAACGACCAACTACAATTGTTTTGTTGTTTGATTTCAATAGGTATTCAATACGATAATAATTAAACTTTTATATTTTCGCAATTTGTATCATTAGTGATGTGTATTGATATTTAATATTATTTTATATTTGTTTCTTCTGAAGACGAATTGACGCTATTTTTGTACCGTCAATTCGTCTTCATACTCGGCCGTAATTCCAAGTACATCCAGTCGCCCCCCCAGATCGCTATAACGCGATTGAAACGTAGGGGAAAATATATAACAAAAGATACGCGATAAATACCCGATGAATAATCTTTAATTCAGTATTAATTGTTGTATCTTGTATCTGTGTCTGAAGACTGAGAAATGTGTGTATGTGCGCAAACATAGTAAAAAAAAAAGGATGTAAAATAATTTATTCAAAAATAACTTAGGACGAAAGTAAGAATTGATCTATATAATCAACAAGTCGGTTTCCAAAGTTTTCCATTATGACTTGTTTGACATCAGCAAATATTTTGTTAATGCGTTTTTGGTGTTCTAAGTTCAAAAATGTATTTGAGATAAAGGTAATTTAATTAATTTATCGATGAAAAGTATCGACTACCACACCACTAGCCTTGAAAACTCACAAAGGCTGGTTGAAGGGGGCAAAACATGGCAATATTAAAAATATAAGCATACTTAAAATTGCAGACAAAGGTCTGTAATAAAAATATCTCGCACAATTATATCACATTATGTTTTGGTTTTACATTTAAGTTTTTGATATTATTTTAAACGAGTTACTTTAAATCAGTCAAGTGGGTACTTAGTTTTTTAAAAAAGGCGATGTTGACTTAAGTAAGCTCCATAGCTGTTTTTTGTATCGTGAACTAGCTGACCCGACAGACATTGTCCTGTCATTCAACACCAACTGACAGTTATTTCAAACGTGCTTAGCAAAGAGTATATAACGATGGGGCTAAGGTTACATTAAAAAACTTTATAATAAAGGTACTCAGTAAGTTTTCTGAATTTTTCTAAGATGCTACGCAATTTTCTTAATGTTTTTAATGTAAGAACCTTCTACGATATATTATTAAATATATAAAAAAAAAAATGAAATCGGTAAAGCCGTTCTCAAGTTATAGCGTGAGCAGGAGAAATAGGGCTTAATTTTTACCCGACTACCGGAGGGTTATGATTTTAGCACCCTATGTATGTATGTATGTAGCCGATTTCTTTGTTCCCACGTAGCGCTGAAATGACTACTTCGATTTCAACAAGTGAGCTATCGATTGATTCGTCTCATTACCCCGATGGTTATAGGCTATAATGTGTCCGATAAAACTGAGGATCTTAAGAGATAGCTGGGTTTTAATTACACCTGGAACACTTCGATAGCGCGATAAAATTTTGCAAGAGACGACATCTAGTTACAGTTCGAGTCTAATTTAGTTTGATGTGATGAGTGAAGGATGACACACCCGTTGCCATGGAGACCTCTTGTTTATTTGTTACCATGGCAACGGGTCATCTAGGGATAGGCAAATGAAAAAATATATCGATATACATACTTATATTGTATCGATATATGTATGGTAAAAAAAAATATATAGTTAAAAACTAAAACCCGACTACATAAAAGTCTTAAACAAGCGTTCACCTATTGTCCATAGCATTTTCTTTTGATACTTAGGTAGTCGGAGGCCTTTGTTACTAATTGTACCCTAGGTATATGGGGTGGGTGCCTCCGACTACCTAAGTATGGTTTTAGTTTTTAACTATATATATTTTTATATCCTACTTCCTCTAATAAATTTCAATGTCTGTAAGGATGGATGTATGGATATTTGATCCTCTTTCACGCAAAAACTACTGAACTGATTGGGCTGAAATTTGGTATGGGTATAGTTTGGATCCTGGAATAACATATAGGCTATTTTTTATCCCGATAAAACGCGGGCGAAGGCGCGGGCAGCAGCTAGTAAATTATACTATATCTACTGTGTGGCGATGTGGCCGACGATCTTTCACGGTCTTTCGTATTCCTAGTCAGTTTCTATTCATTCTATTTAGAGTGACGACCGATGTAGCGCGGCGGGGGATGGTCCGCCTGCGACGCAGGAGGTTGCGGGTTCGATTATAGTGACGACCGACGTGGCACTCGTAAAAACTAAATAGAAATATCTGATTTCTTTCCGTGCAAACGCCTGCAAGCGACATCAGAGTTGGTTTAGCACGGAAACGAATCAGAAACAGAGATTTTCCTTTTCCGATTAAGCCCCCAGTGGAGTTGCTCCAGTGATGAAGTTTACCATAGCAAACTTACAAATTCATTTATATGTTTCAATTACAAAAAAAAAACAAATATATTAAAAACGTATAAATTTACGCTTTTATATTATCTAGAGCCAAAGTGCTTGGGAAGACAAATCCAACGAACCCAAACTCAACGTAGTTAAGTCGTTTCGTTTAGGAGTTCCTATGGCCACCTTCGGTTTCCAACATCAGACCAGCTCGATAGTATCATGACATTGCATTGTCACCGAATTTACATAAGTATGCCTTTCAGCCCAATCGGTTGAAGATAACTGGTCTAAAATTGAGTTGCAAGGTTCCACCCCTACAAACATACATTGCAAGTTAAATAAAAGATTGTAATTAAAAGCTTGCGCCCACGGCGACTTTTTGTAGCGATGTAAACGCGCGACAGCGACATCGCGACTGTATCGATGCAAGCACGCGACCGTCTCAGACGACATCGGGGGAACGAGTGGTGCGAGGGGTGCGCGAGCTCGCCTCTCCACTCTTCGTTTTCGCCGATGTCGTCGGAGACGGTCGAGCGCTTGTATCGATAAAGTCGCGATGCCGCCGTCGCTCGTTTGCATCGCTCCAAAAAGTCGCCGTGGACGCGCGCTCTAAGCGAATTATCTTTTTATCAACAACACAAAGAAATTACCTAACTAAGTACTGGGAGCGTAACTCAGCCCTACCTGATTCGATGCGCAGTATACCATCGTGTTTTTTCATCAAAATTAATACCCGACGACCTTCCAAGATACCTTTTAAGCTAATGAAATAGCCCTTAATGATGACGGAACGTAATTCGGCAAGATTAGCATCTTTTCGTCTTAATTTAACTTGGAATCCTTAATAAAATCTTTTTAGATTTTGCAAGACTGATTCTAGAGGTGTTGTTAGTAGGAAGGAGCTATAAAACAAGATTCTGTTAGCATTATGATAAGATAGGTAATATTACTGTTTAGCAACAACATAAAGCCTCAGTCTCACCGGCGCACGCTATGCACGGCATTGGGGCTAAAGCCGCAGTGGGCGGCAGCGTGAACAGCGTGCACAGCCGGCCTTTTTGTTTCGAAGATTGTCTTTAAATAGTAAGCCTTACGAGGTTCAGAGGCTTCTTTTAATGCACTTCGATCTCCAATCTGTGTCGTCGTAGTGAAAAAGGTTCTACAACGTTTTAGGAAAATAAACTTTTTGAGAAAGTGAAGATGTGGTCTAAGGGCCGCCATACACGGATTACTTGGACAGCCATTATCGCCTGCTTCAAGCTGCGACTGCATAGCAAACTACTGTCTTGTGCATACTCACAACCGGAACCCCTCGAACAGTTGCAACTGCTTCGGGCTGTCGTGCGGTCAAGCAGTCGCCAGGCATACACTGACTGCTCGGCCCTTAGATGGCCACTAGCTGATTTGTGCCATCACCGCTAGACACGGAGCTTTAATCAAGAAGTTGAATATAGAAAATAAAAAGGTTGAATCTCGTAATTTTTGTTATTGAGAATTAGTAACTAAAATTACCAATGAAACCAGAGTATTCTCCAACTAAATATATAAGTACTTGAACGATATTCATAAAGTTAGACTGCTTAAGACTAAAATCCACTAAGCTTCGAATAACTTCGTAACCAAAGAAGTACATTGTCTGGAGTTCAAAACTAAACTTAAGCTGTATCTGTACATCTCGTCGGCGGGCCCTACAATGCATTTTGTTTATCTTAGGGTGTAGACAAGGTCTTACCTTGATTATATCTATAATATTACGTTGACTGCCTCGTTGGTCTAGCGGTCAGCTTGATCAACCGCTCATAATCCTGCGTTCAAATCCCAGGTCAAGCCAATAGTGGATAATGGGGCTTTTTAATACGAAAAATTCACTGCAGCAGCCCGAAGTCAGGCAGTTGGCGGTGTTACACCACCGTACCTCGGAAAGCATGTTAATGTTTGGTCCTGCGCCTGATCTCTCTCCGGTCGTGTCAGTCTGCCGCCCCATCGAATTATGAGAGTAAGGGAATAGAGACAGAAAACCCAGAGCCCAACTATTTGCACATCATACAAACATTTTGTCCCGCTGCGGGAATCGTATCCGCAACCTTCTACGTTTCCAAAATAACTACCTGCGTCACAGAGGTCGCCAAACAAAACTTTCATTGTCCACATACTGATTTCTACCAAAAACTTGACCAATGACAACATCATTAATATTATATCATTTATATTTCAATTGATCATATTTATTTATCTCAAATTATCCTAGGACCAACACTCCCTACACAATTCCTTCACAATTCTTTCCATCCGAAGGTTGCCTGGAAGAGATTGCTTTTAAACGATAAGGCCGCCCATTGTGCTTGTCCTTGTCCTACGTAACATCTATTTGTAATGTTGTTTCTCGGGCGTACAGTAAATAAAAAATATTGTATTGTATTAATTTATTTATTTAAGTTGCCATGTATAATTGAATCCTCTAAGAAACAGGCAACCCTAAACTAAGGCCCGCCACACATCGCATAACCGAATAACTGCTCTCAAGTAAAGCCCGCTGCACACTCCATAATTAAGCTCGCATTGTTCCCGGGTTTCGCGTATTTGTTACTTGGATGCGTGTCACACCGAAATGTAATGGAACCTACTCGAGTACTAAATAAACCATGAATAAATCTGGGTCTCTTCAAGACATGAGTGAGTAGGTGTCTTCTAGACCTTCGTGATACAACGTCGGTCACATCATCACTTTACATCAGGTGATATTGTGGACCAATAAAAAAATATTTTAAACAACGACGAGACCATAAAATGTAACTTAATCAGAAGTTCATAAAAACAATTGTTAAGTTTAAACTCAATTGTAACGATTAAAAAACACGAAATGTTTAAAAAAAAACAATTGTTATGTTTAAATCCACTAGTGAACATTCAAATGTACCGGAAGGGCAATAACCGGTCAGAAACGGGTCTGCAAGTTATTACTAATGTAAGTACTGTTTGTGTAAAGAGTACCAGATACCGGAATCGAACCGACAACCTTCGTCCACTGTCCTACATAGATTAAAATGAAGAATCAGGACAAAGTGTGTTCCTGATTGTTCATTCTAATATGTGTATGTACACACACACATAAAACACACACACACACACACACACACACACAAAACACACACACACACACACGAGAGTAGGAGACGAATTTAAATAACGATAACTTTCAACACCATGCGCCATCGAATAAACCATTTTATACTTGCGGTGTAAACTAATCCATGCTCTTCGTTAATTGCTGCCAGTTCGGTGTGACATTCAGCCACATATCGCCCGGAGGTACAATAACCTACATTTTATACGAATACGTGTTCTAAAGCTAACAGATTAAGATTTACTTTCCCTTACCGCAATCTACTATTAACTTTGCTGGATATCAGAAAATGAGTTTTGTGAGAATACTGGCTTTCGCTTTTGACTTTCCTCGAGATTAAGATTATACTTCAATACGGGTGTATTGAACTATAATCTTTACTCTCGTTAGAAGTGCTACCAGACAAAGAATCCGTACTAATAAAAGTAGGTCTGTCTCTGTGTCTGTCCGTCTTTCCACGACTAAACGGCTGAACTGATCTTGATGAAAAGTTTTCAGTGGACACCACCACTAAAATAAAAACTTCATCAAAGCACTTGCACACGCGCAGCCAAAAAAAGGTGCAAATTCAAGTTCGAAAATGGATATGAGACGGACGTAATGATGAGCTGCTAAAACCAACAATTGTTGTGAACTTCTGTGATTTGCTCCGATGATACCAGTGTCGTAAAATATTTTCGACCAATAATATTTCTTGGGTTTTGTTTTGTTTCTTTTGTTTACAAAAAGGTTCTACGATTTTAAAACCAAGTAAAAACTTATTGAAAAATACTTCTGGCTCTTTAAATACCTTCTTATTTAAAAAAGTTATTAAATCCTTGTACAGAAGGGCTCGCGAAGAAAAGCCTCCTTTTAATTTAGCCCTTATTTTATTCAAAGGGTTTTTTCTTGAGGTTTTACAAAAAACTCTTTTATGGTTATGAGGTTTTATCACCTTTGTACTGTTAGTGCCTTGTGTCCGTGACTTTGCTTGAATTAATTCAACAAAAAACAAGTCCTCATTTAAGCACGTTCTTCTGGGAAAGCGTGCTCCATCTAAGGCCATATCTTCACTATCCTAAGTGGTGGTCAAACGATTTACCAATATCAATAAAAAAACCTGCAGGAGAAGCAAGTGGTGGATTTGTTCCCAGGAACTTCATGACCTGATCCAACCATCTCCCTTCCACTCCAGGACAAGCAGACAGACGGCACAACCCCATCCTTACCTGGTAGATATACCATCCAATCGCACTAAGCGGTTTTCCTTCACCTTAATTATTCGCACCGCTAAAGAATGGACCTCGCTGCCGCGTCCTGTTTCTCCGGATATTTACAATCTCGGTATCTTCAAGACAAGAGTGAATAGGTGTCTTCTAGACTTTCGTGATACACCGTCGGCCTCATCGTCACTTTCCATCAGGAGACATTGTGGCCAAAAAAAGGTCTATCGATTATAAAAAAAAACTCACAACCAACACAAGCTCTGCTTAGGGCTGTGTGAATTTTCGAGCATTATTTATTTATTTATATTAAACGTCATCATTATTCTTCAACAGATCCCCCTGGAGCGCCTTATATCGAAGGCTACGCAGAAGGCGAGACTGTCCGCCGAGGGCAGAGCCTCGAGCTGGTCTGCCGCAGCCGCGGTGGCAATCCGCCCGCCCAGCTAATCTGGTACAAGAACGGCGAGCAGATCCGGATGGCGTACCGGTAAGTTATTATAATAATGGGTCTGAAATTATTTGAGGTTGTGTGCTTTAGGTATGTGGGAAATCTTCCCATACTCAGTTTCGCATTGCATCGCGGTCGCCACTTGAGAACCTTTACTGCTCAACGGTTATGGGTTCTACTAGCTATATGGCCTGCCTATCGCCACTTCAGACTGCTAATTCTGAGAGCTTTGTCGGTAACTTTGGTTCTTCTACAGATTTACGTTTTTATTACGCATATTGTACTGCATAATCGCGTTGGGTGCTACCAATTTTACTGCAGTCTGAACCTGGACAACGCGACAACGCTCTGTCTTACGTCTTTTATAGACTACTTGCTGTTTTCCGCGTTTTCACCAGCGTTAAATTCGAATTTAACATTTCTAGGGGTATAAAAAGGTATTTTTTCCTTAAATATCCCATGAGATATTGATGTTCTACCAGGACAAAAAGTAGCCTATGTGACTCTGAATACTTTCAGCTATGTAACTCTATGGCAAAAATCAAGTCGGTTGGTTGAAGATTAGGGTGTTAGGGAAGGACATACAAACAAACAACACACTTTCGCATTTATGATATTTGTTAGAATTAGGTATTACTAGGTAAAACTATTCGTTTTAAGAGACTGCAGAAGCTTTGTGAATAAAACAAGCATGTTTTCTGCCGACCATTATATATAAGACAAAATATAAAAAAACTTAGCAGGAAACAGTATTTTTTTCCACAACTTCGTATATTTTTAACGAGTGAGGTGCGATTCATTAATAATGCATTCCCTGCTGAAACATTCAGTGCGACCTGAGGACACAATCCACTGAAATACTGAAATCTTGCGGGCGAAGGCGGTATTAGGATTTATTCCTTTAAAGATGGCTTTTATTACTTAAAATAATTATATAGATAGATAGATGGTTTATTTGGATCACAGACATAGACAGCACAAGACAAAAAAACAAACATAGACATTGTAGTAGGTAGGTATCAGTAAAATATACTTATCAATAACATTGGTACATATTTTTAGGTAAGTAAAACATACAAACAATTTAAAAAAGAAGAAAGAAACATAAAATTTTACAAAAGTACACATAAAACCTAAACTTTAATAAATCTTTGCATAAAAACTAAATTTTAAACTTAGGGTTAGAGTAGATACTTTCCTACCTACACGTAGGCAAGTCTCAAGTAGGTATGTCAGTGCTGCCAAGGTGAGCCAAAATGGATCAGTCTCAGCTTTATGCTGGTTTGCACCAGGGTACAAAACAGCGCTGGTTTTCAGACTGACCCAAATATAAAATATGCATAGATATGGATCAGTTGAGCTACCTGTAAATTGTTTGCGACAGTCTGCAGTTAGCTCAATTGTTTAATTGTAAAAAATAGTTCTAATCTGTTTGTATAGCTAATAAGCTGCGAAAATAGTATGAGTGACTCACGAATACTATGTACCTATATGAATACATCAACCAGACCTTTCTAGTCTTCTTAAAATCTTTAAGGTTCGTAGATATTTACAAATATATTAAACTCTTATTAAATTCTAATCTGGTTCCCAAAGTACAAGCTTTATTAGTTATATCCAAAATATTTCGTACGAAAATGTTCAAAATTAATTTTAGTAAAAATATCAGGCTTGTTTAGTACATTCAAGGTTATTTGGTTCATAAAATTATATTCTCCATTCCTCTTGTTTCTTTGCCTTCGTTAAGGATTTCTAAGGATTACGTCTAGTACAAACTCAATTATAGTTCGCAAACAATTATTATTGTGTAGAGATGTTATGTAATCAATTATCGATAATTTTATCGATATACTAATTCAATTATTACCTTTATTAAAAAAGAAAATAACAATCAGTTATTAGAAATAAATTAGAACTAGTATTTACAATTGGAACAATTGAACTTGCTGCAGACTGTTACAAACAATCTACAGGTAGTTCAACTTGTCAACTATTACCTATGTTCTTTTTTTACTTTTTATTCGTCTAATAAATGTTATAGTACGAATAACTCAAATATTCCTAAGTTTAAAAAATATTATTTTGCCATACAGCGGGGCAATGTAGCCAGCGTCTTGGGGACGCTTCCGACTGGTATTGATATGGACCAGTTGAGCTATCGGTAGATTGTTTGCAACAGTCTGCAGTTAGCTCAATTGTTTCAATTGTAAATACTAGTTTAATTTCTTTATATTATTTGATTGTTATTTTCTTTGTCAATAAAGTTTTGCCATATATTCATCTATAATTTTATCGATATAAAGCATTTTGACTGGAATTTTAAAAATGTAGTAGCGAACTTCGTAATTTTCAGTGTCTATTACTATAGTAGTATATAGTACTATAGTATAATTACTACCTCGTTATAATAAAATAAGCCTTTCATACAGAACCGATAACCGCTGTGGAGTAATGATTCTCGGGTGGCGGTCACGATGAAACGCGAAACGAAAAGTTGGGAGACCATCCACTCGATGGACTGACGTCGTCGTAGCGGTCGCAGGGAGACGATGGATGGAGATGGCTCAGGATCATGTAGCCTTGTACGACGGTTGGACAGAAGCCGCTCCATGGAGCGGCTTCTGTCCAACCAAGTCCTTGACTTGGCGCGAGGAGCGAGGAGAGGCAACATCACTGGCAGGACTCTCGCGGGATCTGTCGGTGTTGCTGTGCTGACCAATGTCAATGTCAAGGTCGAGTATTGTGGTGTCCTGAAGATGTCTCGTGGAGAGACGAAACTAGTAGACAACTTACTTTGATGAATACTATCAGAGAAGGTTATACGCGGAATTGTTACTTAATATTTTTTCATTCTAATATAATGTTTTTAATGATTAAACTATGTACCTATCTTACGGCTGAAATATGTAGGTATCTACATTGTTATTCAGTGTCACAGATAGATTATCCTGTTTAATGTCCTATTTACAACGACATAAGGTTCAAATTACCCAGCCACATTCAAAAAGAACATCAGCATCTTTTTACCGCATAATCCACTTTTTCATTTTACCCAATAAAAAAACATAAAAAGCAATAGCGGATATGACGTCACTATTGCAGTTAGTGGGCCTCATAAATCAGCTTCCGTCGCCCGTAGGCATGTCTTAATACAATTTTACAAGTGAAGGAAACCAGACAAAAATGGCATGTCGATAAAAAAAATAGCCATATTTATTTTATAATATTTTTAACCGTTATTTAAAGTCAAAATGCTGGTAATATGGCGCTTATGATTGTATCAGTGACAAAAATGCATAGACTTTTAAAAGTAAGTATTACCTTGTCTTTGACGATTTTTCTGTAGCTTATCATCATTACTTTCAAACGAAATCTTTTAGCAATTAGAAAACCCATTGATAACATGAAACCTGTTCAATTACCCTAATGTCCAATTTAAATCGACAAATTAGAGTTAAAGTTTCAGTTCGAACCCATAAAGGGTGGTAATAGCTTTCCATTATCGATTGAACGATTTTAAATTGTTTTAAAACGTTTTAATACATTCACTGCCCAGCCTCGCTACCCATGCGGCACGGGCGGTGCAGCGCAGATGGGCATTTGTGTCGTGGGCTATGAAAAAGTATTTAAAAGTTAACTTCAAGATAAAATAAAATACATACTTACATAAATATTTCATCTTAAAATAGTAACAAGTACCTTTCTCGTTCCTTTTTCTAACGCTACTTAGATAATAATTCTATACCCGTAATGACAAAAACTTTGTCCGACCTACAAATAACAAGAACATCATAAACGAAATGACCTCATTATATTTTATCGACAAAATTTTTATCGACACCGGCGCATCCCTATACGCTATCCTACATAAATCATTGAGACACACGCCCTATCTGTTGCCAGCTTAATACGATCCCGAGAACAGTCTGGGGGTTGGGGGGCGTTCTACCCCCATTTTACCCCCAAAGGGGGTGCAGGGGTTTTTTCACAATCTCCGCATGAGTAAGAAGCCGTATATTTTGAGTTTATTGTTGTGATTTATTAAAATGTTTTGTCGGTGTTTTATTATAGATTTTATAATGGCTATTATTTATGGGGTAGGTGGTTTTATTACTTGGTATAATAAACATACTGTAGTGATAGATCGTTGCAAAAGGTTGTGGGTTCGATTTCCGTTTTGGAATGTGAGCTTGATTCACAGATTTAGTTTTTGGCTTTGTTACATTTTAAAAACTAGACCTAATTCTTACCCGACTGCGCCAGAAAAAACAACACCCATGTTTTTTTTAGGTAAGAGATACTAAATTACAGTTAACTGCATAATCTAATTAAATCTAGACTGTCCTTAGCATAACCATAAAAATTATCTAATACGATCACTTTCACACTTTAGGCGCAGCTAGTATCATGTCTGTGCTTTCAATCTCCTTTTTGAACCGTCTACTCATCCAAAAAGTAGGTTCTATGTACGGCTGTATACATATGTATGTTTATGTTTTTTCGTATGTCCGTCGATTTTGCCGTCAGTTGTGGACCGATTTTGATGATTCTTTAGCAGTTATATAGAGAATGATCCCGAGGTCTCGAGGTCGTAGGCCGTGGGGCCGCGGCGTACGAATATCGACCCCTCCAACTCAACCCGTGGATGTCGTAAGAGTTGACTGAGGGAACCTACCAGAGGAAGGTCAGCAGCTTCCTTCTGAGTATTTTTCAACACCAACACTGTGATCACCAATCCGCCTGCCAAGCGTGGTGATTATGGCAAATCCCCCCCTACATGGGAGACCATCCACTCGATGGACCGACGACGTCGTAGCGGTCGCAGGGAGTCGATGGATGGAGGCGGCTCAGGACCGCTATTTGTGGCGTCGTACGGGGGAGGCCTATGTCCAGCAGTGGACGTGTATGGGCTGATGATGATGATGATCCCGAGTTTGTCCTGTAAAATTTGATTCCCGAGGTATCTACTTACCACAAAACTGGGATTCAAAGTCAGTTTGAATTTTTTTCCTTTTATTCAATTCCGAAGCCATAAATTGTACGAAAAAAGAATAAATTTTACGCCAAATCAATAACACCAATCTTGAAGTTTTCGAAACAAAAACAAACTCCATAACATAAACTAAGCTTGGAGATTCAGAGTTATAATGAATCGAAAACTTGAAAAAGATATATACCTACTAGAGCTATCTTTTTACTTTTCCCTCACAATCAACCCATGATAGTCAGAGTCATTTCATGTTCGTCCCACTGGCTTCGGTCCAAAGTAGTCCTAAAACGGAAAATTGGATCCAGTATCGGCCAGCAGTCTAGAGCATAGATTTATATCGTTAGATAGGCCCTTACCGTAGTGAGACCGCGCCCGTGTTGATGCCATATGAAATGAGATAGCTCGCTCATTTGGAATCAGTGTACATCTAAACACAGTGTCAGCCGGACGTGCTGTAACATTGCCATTTTTTGTTGAAAAATGTCACAAAATGCCATCGTGCGCATTTCGCAAATGAAACAATAATTCTAAACATACAAATAAAGACAAAAGCGTTATATTTCACTCTTAGGTATTGCGATATAATTAAATAACTATAATTTTTCTTTCCGTTTTATAAATCTGTGTTTCCGCTGTTGCGTTCTGACTGCATTACAAAGTAACATTACCAGCTAATCTGTGGTACTACCCAGATTGCACACTTTTTAGACTTTTCGATTTCAGGGCATGATAGGACCTTTATTTTTTCACAAAAGTGTGTGCAGTATGATTGCACACAATATGGTTATAATAACAGTTAGGTACGTGGTTAAGTTTACTGGCAAAAACTCAATTTTTTACTAATCAATAGTGTGCGTGCGTCGACATTTCGTAACGCGAACATTCAAAGACAACGGACCACGGTTTTTGGTACCAGGGTATATCTAACGATATAAATCTTTGGTCTAGAGCGGATCGTCATCCCTCCTGAGGCCGAATTCTGCTAAGCAATTCTACCCCTAATTCGACCCTAATTCCAATAAACAGTAACTGTCATTGAAAATTATAATCTTCTTATTTCATCTTTTGCCCTCAAAGGATGTCAATAATGAAAAAGATAGACAAATACTAGATGATGTAGATTGTAAATCACGACGCTCTGACTTTCGTGAGACGTTGGGAATACTTTTCGTGACTGAGCACGTCTCACTCGAGACGTTGGGAATGACTCAATTAATCATTTCATTTGAATAAAATACAGAAAGAAACTGCTGCCCTACCTCTGGGAGAGTTGAGCTGAACGCGGACCTGTCTGCACACCAGAAGCAGCAGTCATCATTTCCTCAAGGCCTGGCACACTTGTCCGCGTCGTACACGAAGTATTTATATATAGAACTGACGTACTCTATAGAATACGGATGACGTCATCCGCGCCTCCCGCGCCGTACACGCCGAATTTTCTCGATAGAATCTGTATGCGGATTTTACTGAAATGCGCCGCATTCGGCGCGGATAGGTGCGCGATGTGGCATACTATCCTACTAATATTATAAAAGTCAAAATTTGTAGGTCTGGAAGTATGGATGTTTGTTCCTCTTTAACGCAAAAACTACTGAACTGATTGGGCTGAAATTTGGTATGGGTATAGTTTGGGAGCTGGAATAACATAAAGGCTATTTTTTATCCCGATAAAACGCAGTGAGAAGGTGCGGGCAGCAGCTAGTTTCATATATGGACAAAAAAATTAATTGAAGAGAATATCAATAACACCTTATTTCTTATTTGATAATAATAACTATGTTTATAGTATAAAATTTGACTTGTCTAAGTGTTTATTTTGTAAGCCTAAAGAAATAAACTTATTAATCCTGATTCTGATATAAAGATTTAGAAAATGCGATAACTGCGGCGCTGGCGTGTGCGGTTCTTGTGGCACGGACAGGTGCGCGTTCACCTTTAGTTCGCTCTTACGACATCCACGGGCTGAGGTGGAGATGTCGATTTTTACGCCGCGACCTTACGCGCTTTTGTTCATACTGCATCTAATCTATATTTTGATACCATAAATCTTCTGAAATAAACTTTCATAGCATGAACTTTTATAATATTATTTATTTTCTAAATTAATTTCATTAGACGCTCCCAACACAATTAGTTTTGTTTTAAAGTATTTCATTGTTTCATTTGTATAATAGGCTTGTTCCAACTTTACTCAGTTCAGAGGTTATAATTTTATTAGCTTTTATAAATGGTAAAACTTTATTTCTCTATAAATATTAATAAAAAAAAAAAATTACGTGGTCTCAGCTGCGAAGTTTATTTATTTTTGTTAAAAATACGACTTTTTAACATAGTGTGCAAGCGAAAGTAAACGTTATAGAATAGAATAGAATATATCTTTATTGCACCATCAATACATGTAGTACTTATACAAGAACTTAATACTAATTATACTTAGTGTGGTACAATCGGCGGCCTTATCGCTAACAGCGATCTCTTCCAGGCAACCTTTCGATGGATAGGATTCGTACGCATTAAAGCTGACGGTTTCTTATTGAATGACATAAAAACAAAATAATTATATATTATATATTATATATTAGTTATATTTATTTGCCAATGTTACCATTAATATAATTGAAGTACAGGGTGTCCGCCGGCAGATTTTATACTTCAAAAAATAAAATAAAAATATGAGTACAATCAAAGTTATTTATTTGTTATCTTACATAATAATAATGCGGATTTTAGTTTTTAAAAATCACTCCACTCAAATGGCGTCCCTTCAAGCCGCAAACATTCTTGCAATCTTTCCCTCATGTTGGCGAAAACTCGCTTGCAAAGTTCTGGACTGATAGCTGCGATCTCTCGTCGGATATTTTCTTGTAGGGCCTCTATTGTTGATGGTGAATTAGTGTATACACGAGATTTGAGATATCCCCATAAGAAAAAATCACAAGGGGTCAGATCGGGTGATCTAGGCGGCCAGGCTATGTCGCCGAAGCGACTTATCAATTTTCCAGGAAAAAGCTCTCGCACTTTAGCCATTGAGTCCCTAGCAGTGTGTGCCGTGGCTCCATCCTGCTGAAAATGTGTTCTGTTATTGTAACCAACATGACGATGCAGCTCCGGAATAAAAAAAATGTCCAGCATCGCGCGGTACCGTTGTGCGTTGACTGTTTCACCTCTGCCAAAAAAGTAAGGTCCAATTATGCCATTTCCAGAAACGGCGCACCAAACTGTAGTCTTCGGGCTGTGGAGAGGCTTTTCATGGACTTCTTTTGGGTTGCTCGCACTCCAATAACGCATATTCTGTTTGTTAACGTACCCCCCAATGTGAAAATGCGCCTCGTCGCTAAAAAAAATGTTACATAAACGCGTAGGGGTAGAAAATCGTTCCAGAACGACTCTAGCATAATTCAGCCTTTTTATGTAGTCATCTTCTTTCAATTGCTGGATGATTTGGAGCTTGTATGGATGGAACTTCAATTTTTTTCGGATAATTTTGTGAACTGAAGTCTTTTTCACACCTGTTGATGCTGCAATCTTTCGTACAGACTTACGCGGATTTTGTAAGATTTCCCTTCTCACAAGTTCTACGTTTTCAGGAGTAGTTACAGTCGTTGAAGGTCCAGGCCGAGGTTCATTTCCGACTGATCCGGTTTCTCTAAACTTCTGTACCCACGCCCATATCAATTGGTTTGACGGGCCATCCTTCAATCGTCGGATATCAAAGTTAGAACAAAACCGACGCCTTGCTGCATTGATCGAATTATTGTTCGCAAAATACGCCTCAACTGCAAAAGTGCGGTGCGCGCCCGTCCACTGACTCATGGCTACTAAATAACCCGCAGCACTCCCGCGTCGAGAGATGCCCCGCTCTCCCCGCTGCCGCCTTCCCACACGCCGTGAGCTCAGTTCAAAGTGTAAAATCTGCCAGCGGACACCCTGTATATAAAATGTAACAAAATTGTTTAGTCTTTTGAAGCTATAGAATTAAGGAGGTACCAAGCACTATTTTTTTCTAGAGAAAATTAATAATTTTTAATATTCTTGAAAGCATCTCTCATCATTCTATTCACATAAAAAATGTACTTACCAGTCCTTAACCCTCAAAAACCGTCCGGCATATTCACCTAATTTATTCAAAATCCATAACCGAATTTATTCAAAATCTATTACCTAAAGCTATGCAGAACTATCGATATCCGATAGCGCCATTTTCCAAACCATTAACCTTTTGCAAGAAGGAATTGGATTGTTATTATAGAAGCAGAGTTGAGCCGTTCCAAGATGGTGATTCTGCTGTTTTCAATAATGCCGTGGTTCTGTTTGTTGGTATGATTTGGAAAATTTTGGAATAGACCGATTTAGACGATATTGGAAGCTATTGCTTTTGAGGATACTTAGATTTATTTATTAGATTACTAGCTGTTCCCCGCTGTTACACCCGCGATAAATTCGAATTTCAGTTTTCTAGGCGGATAAAAAGGTAATTTACCCGTAAAAATGTCCTATGAGAATTTGATATTTTACCAGGATAAAAAGTCCATCCTTTCAACTAACTCTGTGCCAAAAATCAAGTCGATCGGTTGCTCAGTGAGGGCGTGAAGGAAGGACAAATATTTTCGCACAACACACTTTCGCATTTATAATATAGGTTTTATTTATTTCTCACATAGAGAAATAGTTAAATTTTCAACCCATATAATTAAATCCTACACTCACAACCCCTGGAATACAGTTTGTACTTGTTCGGGAGACTATGGATTAATTTATATTATTGTACGTTTATGTGTGTCTTAAAAAGCTTTTAAGTTTTTACACACAAACAACACACTTCGGTGAGAATGAAGACAGTGTAGAGTTTGAGGGTTAAAAATTGTAATGAGTTCTAAGAAGTTTTTGGAATTCACACTGTAAATGTGTATCCAAAAAAAATTCTATGGGATGTTTTAAAAGTGGAGAGCGAAATAAGATAGAAATATCTGACATGACTGTAGCCATCAAAAACATCAGAAAATGTGTAAGAAAACCGAAATAATGAGCTAACAGCGTATTTTAAGAATCTCATTACGAATTTTCTCAAGTCCTACTTATGTACATTCATCGAAAGAGTAATTTGCCAAATCTCGCGAAATACGTACAATACCGCCCACAAGTGTTAACCTGAAGAGTTTCGAGGAAAAGTAATTTTGCTCTTGGCTGTACCGTGATACCTACTGTAATTAAGATGAACATTAATTTCCACACAATGGTAGTGGATTAAGGCAACCTACACACGAAGACAGTGATTTTTATTATCCAATAGTGCATCGAGTTGACAGCATAGTCAAAATCGTTAGGCAGATATTTGATGCGAATGAACCTGTAATTTCTTTTCCCTATAACCAACAATGAGATTGTATGAACAAGGGAAACATGAGATCTGTAATGACAATTATGAATGGTGAATATAAAACTACATCTTTAATACTCAGATCCATGGAAATCGAACCCGCAACTCACTAAAGGTACCGAAACGGGAAAAAGTAAGATTACCCAAAGACATAAAAACCCTACCGTTATAATTTACCTTTACGAATATCATAAAATCCATTGAATCTTTTGATTACATTTAAATAAAAGAATAACCATAACATTCACATCAAATAAAGCTTATTTATTAAAACAGTTTGACCCAAATATTACATATTACAGACCCCAGCAATAAAAGGGACAGAGGGACCCTTTACTGGAATTATTACCTCGTATGTTTCTATCATAGGGCTATTAAACTAAACCGCGGACTCGCTCGTGTGTATGATCCTTAGAATTTATCTCTTAATTCCGGGGGTGCATCGAGGGTTAAAAATCGTAATTTTTTTTAATAACACGGATCATTAGCAAAAAATTCACTTATTCTAAACTACCTACTGCCTGCGGCTTCGCTCGCTCTTTTCAAATAGCCTATATCCGTCCCCGGGATAACATTTAATTCCCTGCCAAATTTCTTTAAGATCCGTTCAGCCGTTTAGGCGTGAAGGGGTAACAGACAGACTTGAGTTACTTTTGAATTTGTTGTATTAAATAGTAGGTAGTTTCAAGCCAGATCATATTTAATCTATTTTCCATGGTCCCAAACTATACCCATACCAAATTTCAACCTAATCGGTTCAGTAGCTTTTGTGTGAAAGAGTAACAAATATCCATCCATACATCCATCCTTACAAACTTTGACATATATAATATTAGTAGGATGTGGTGTAGTATAAATAGTTAATATAATTTATGATTTCTTTGGAAACATCCTCTCATCTAATATAGACGTAAAGATTCTGCTTAAAATCTCTATAGCTCGCAACTTTTAAAAACTCGAATGAAGACATAATCCGAAGTTAAGACGTTTTAACCTTGGAAGGACGTACAAAAACGTAAAGACGGATTGATTAATGGACCTTACAGTAGGTAACCTTGTCGCGGGGCTTTTATAGCTTTTTAAAACGTTTGTCTTTTGAGAAATTGCTTTGTCGATTGAAGCTGTCTTTGTAAACTTTTGGAAAGAAATATTATACTGTTAGAGTCTCTGAAAAGCGGTCTGGGATAAACTTCCGAAAAGCGCATCAATACACGTCACTGCTGGACATATGCATCCCCCATACGACGCCACAAATAGCGGTCCTGAGCCGCCTCCAAACAACGACTCCCTGCGACCGCTACGTTGTCGTCGGTCCATCGATTGGATGGTCGGTCTCCCGTGTAGGGGGGGATATATGGCAAATTACGTTATTATACCAAAATTCAGATCGTTCACAGGTGCTTTGCGGAAGTTCACCCGCGGTCTGATAGCTATCTTATAGATTTCTTATACTCGTATGTACAAGGAATTATATCTATTCCTTATATGTATTAGGTTACAGCCGAGGGCCTTAAAACACACGAGGTAGGAATCGCACTTTCTGCCGATATATATTGTGCTTTATACTACACCTTCGAGGAAAATAAAAAGCAGAATAAATATTTTATTTCTGGCGGTGTCATAAAACTTTCACTATCACTCGACGACATTCTGTAGAATTAATAAAATTGCCAACACCAAATTCAAAATTAGAAGAACTTTCCGTGCCAGCCTTTATCACATTGGTTCTTTTTTCAAAATATTGTTCGGAAATCGGAAGAGGCAAGCGGACTTGGAGTAAAAACTTTTTGTCGTTTGACCTATTATGAAAATAACCTACCGCCCGATCTGTTAGGAAATTAAAAAAAAATAGCACGTTAGAAACAAATTTCCATACAGTTTTCTCTCCCGCTAAAACGAGTGAGAAATGAAATTCCACAGAGTTTTTCCTCCCGGATGCCTATACGCCTGCAATGTCTTACTTTCTATCTTATATTTGGAAAAGGAATAGGCAACTTTCCGAGCAGGTGTAGTATAGATACCTATGTTACAAAAGACACCAGGTCTTTATTCTTAAAAGCCTACTTCCTACTAATATTATTAAATGTCAAAGTTTGTAAGCATGGATGTATGGATGTATATTTGTTACTCTTTCACGCAAAAACTACAGAACTGATTAGGCTGAAATTTGGTATGGGTATAGTTTGGGACCTGGAATAACATATAGGCGATTTTTTATCCCGATAAAACGCGGGCGAAAGCGCGGGCAGCAGCTAGTTATTCGATTTATGAATAACTAGCTGCTGCATATTTTAAACAAAATCCCACCCAGTGAAATACTAGAGATCTCTCGCTCCCACACCTGTTAATTCAAATAAAAAGTTCAAGTAAAAGTTTTGCTTAAGTAATTTAAATTAGTCGTGTCCAAGAGTCCTACTATAAGGTCAAAAATAAATAAAGCACTTTGATATTTGACTCCAATATTATATTTGAGAGGCCTTAAGTACTTGTAGTACAAGTACTTACTACTTTAACTTGTATTTTGGCGTTTTTATTATATCTGTCATAAAGGTATTATTTATTTAAGGATGCCAATTTATCTGGTGTCTTTCATTATTTTTATTATGTCTCATAGAGCTAGATGATTAATCTCCTTTAGCTAAAGTTGTATCGTATTATTGTTATTATCTATGGTATTATTTTAAGGCATTTCAATAGTTTTTTTTATTGTGCGTACCTACCTACCTAAATTGTCAAAATGTATACCCACCGTTAGTAATAGCGCTAGTAAATAAACAGACTTTACTCTCAAGGCCTGCCTGAAAACCAGCGCAGTATTGGGCAAATGCTCCAATACTGCAACATACTGAGGCAGGGCCCCATTTTACCCTTATCATCTCATATTTTTTCCTGTGTTACCAACTATTTAGATTTAAGTATTGTTTAGTTAATAAGTTATCTATGTTTTCTGGGTAAATAAATTATCTCTCTCTCTCTCTCTTATGTACAATTTCTACACCCACTCATTCTAATGACTAAGACGTTGTAGGCTCTTTATTATAATTACTACGTCAGACATTACATTTGTTCCGTACATTATTTACCCAAGTAATATAACGATATAACAATCTGGAGCCCTTGTCGTGGTACAAAGGATATCACGAGGTATAGCAAGATGGGACACAATACTCTTGTGCGGGAAACTACTGCTTGAGACATAAGCTAACAGCGATAAAGTTGTACCTTTAATAAAAATATAAAGCATGTAGCGCTCGCCTTTAGATTAATTCTCATAAAGGGCCTCTGTGCTGTTGGCTTCGGCTCCACGCATGCCTCCCAAAGGACCGGGTCACTATATGGCCCGTGATCATGGAAATTAGAAACATATAAAATAATAAAAAATAAAACGTTTATTAATTCATACAATTACATCCATATCAAATGTTAGAAAGTTTATGTTACACACATATAGTTGCCTGGAAGAGATCGCTCTTAGCGATAAGGCCGCCGATTGTACCACACTAGAAATAGTTACTATTAAGTTCTTGTACAAATATTAAATGTATTGATGGTGCAATAAAGAAATATTCTATTCTATTCTATTCCATATACAGGGAAAAAATATCATTGCTATTATCCATAGAACTAATTTAATTTATGGACCAGTTGAGCTATCTGTAGATTGTTTGCAACAGTCTCCAGTTAGCTCAATTGTTTCAATTGTAAATACTAGTTTAATTTGTTTATATTATTTGATTGTTATTTTCTTTGTCAATAAAATACTTATGAGTTTGCCAAAATTTAGCTCAATCGGTTGAGGATAACTGATCTAAAATTCAATTGCAAAATGTGTCCCCCCACCAAGGCAAGTGAAATTAAAGCTTATAAAATATAACTAAAATTAATTTGCCATCGTTATGCCGGCATGAAATTGGGACAAGGATATTGAAAACAGCTCTTGTAGAACTGTTCTAGGAGAAGAATTCTACAAGAGCTTTAGCGAGTTACCTCTACCGCCATAACGCCACAGCTCATGCATTCCTTCCCAAAGTAATACAAAACTGAGTTTGCGACTAGTATTTTTCTCGGTAACTGTATCTACGGCAGAAATTGAGTCAAAATACAGACAGCTTTGTTCCATTTATCTTTGTTTGAATCATCTAGCATTTATTCTATAAAGGTTTCAAACGAAACGGTAAACATAAAGATCGTCTAGGATACACTGAAGCATCCACTAAGATAGGTACATAAAGATTCCAAGATTATTTTGTAAGAAACTGGGTTACAAAACCAAAGGAATATTGGTGGAAAATCGTTTACGCTGTCGTTACAAAGCGCAGAAACCCGAAACTGTTTTTGGTTTTGACATCAGAATCAATAACTTTATTTCTTTAGGCTTACAAAATAAGCACTTAGACAAGTCAAATTTTATACTATAAACATAGTTATTATTATCAGATAAGAAATAAGGTGTTATTGATATTCTCTTCACTTAAACGTCTTGTCCTCAAAAAGAAATCTTTCTTTCATTCGTTCGTCAATTAATCTAGCAATTATGTGTTGAAGTTTGTGTTTTAGTTTTGAGCTTTACTTTGCTGTTACCTTGTTGTGTTCTGTAATTGTAATCAGTTTATGTTAAGTTTTCATTTATAAATGTATTTGTTGACATAAAATATCTTGGATTCTAGAACAGAGTATAAGGTTTTTTACATGAATGAGGTAGGTATCGTTATAATGGTTAGGTTAACCATCAAAACTGAATTTTCGTTTAAATAAATACAGTTATCTATACTAATATTATAGAGAGGTAAAGTTTGTGAGGTTGTAGGGGGTAATCTCTGAAACTACTGAACCAATTTTGAAAATTATTGTACCAATAGAAAGCCACGTTAGTTGTGAGTGTCATAGGCTATATATTAACAAGTAAAAATATTTACCGCTCGACGAAGTGGGCGGTAAACATTCAGCTCAGGGGGTCAGCTAGTGTTTTATAAATTTTGTAAAAGCGGTTTGAGTTTATCATCATCATCCATCCCATACACGTCCACTGCTGGACATAGGTCTCCCCGTACGATGCCACAAATAGTGGTCCTGAGCCTCCTC
This sequence comes from Eupithecia insigniata, assembly GCA_947859395.1. Taxonomy (NCBI): domain Eukaryota; kingdom Metazoa; phylum Arthropoda; class Insecta; order Lepidoptera; family Geometridae; genus Eupithecia; species Eupithecia insigniata. The sequence continues at coordinate 1,536,134 of OX402019.1, forward strand.
CATCCATCGACTCCCTGCGTCCGCTACGATGTCGTCGTTCCATCGAGTGGATGGTCTCCCATGTAGGGGGGGATATGCCATAATCTCTTTAAAAATACTCAGAAGGAAGCTGCTACCCTTCCTCTGGTAGGTTCCCTTAGTCGGCTCTTACGACAGACAGATTGTCCGTATCGTCAGCAACATGGCTCTGACGGAAGACCAGCGTTGATTACTAGCTTGCTAGCAATCAGCCCATGCTGAGGCAGAGGCCATTTTGTGAATTCGGACTTTTTGTGAATTCGGACAATTATAAGTATTTTTATTTTATTTTTTATTTTATTTAAATTGTTGTAAGTCTCAATGCACAAATAAATTATTTTTCATTTCATTTCATTTTTCATTTCATTTCATTTCACATCCACGGGTTGAGTTGGAGGGGTCGATATTCGTACGCGGCGGCCCCACGGCCGGGTTGAGTTTATCAAGAAATACATAATTCGCTCAAAAAAAACCTGCTCTTAAACCGCGAAAAGAAACCACCAAAACAAAACAAACTGTTGCCCACACTCTGCATATCTGCAAGGGTAAAACTTCACCACAGTCATCGAACCGGAAAGAGTTACCCCTAAGTTTACCCTAAACTTAAGCAGCTAATTGTAAAGGCACCGCAGAGTTGCCCTCAGGGTATGAGACTAAGACTTCAAAGGAGGTAGAATAAAGGGAAGAATATTTACGGTAAGAACAAGTCACGTAGAGCTAATATGAACATGGTTTTAGGGATAAGGTACTAAACTATGAGACGGTGTGGAAAATTATGTTCCATACGTTTATTTTTATTTTCTTGGTTAAACAATTAATTAAACACGATTTATGACTGATTTCGCAGAGGGTATGTCATTTTGTACACCTTTCCCCTACTACCATCGTGGATGGAAAAGGCTTGATAACTGTAATTTTCTTCTAGGAGTATATTTTTCTTATCTATTCAAACTATACCCATATCAAATTTCAGCCTAATCGGTTCAGTAGTTTTTACCCGACTACGACGAGGGTTATGATTTTGACACCCTATGTATGTATCTATGTAGCCTATTTTTATGTTCCCACGTAGAGCTGAAACTACTGGTCCGATTTCAACAAATGAGTTGTCGTATGATTTGTCTTAATAGCCCGATGGTTATAGGCTATGTGACGTCAGATAAAAATGGGGGTCTACGAGATAGCGGGGGACTAAGAAAGGGTCGAAAATCTCCATGTTAGTAAATATGCTCGTGTGTGGTATCGTTGCAAAGGTCTTTGTTTGTACTTTCCGAAACCGTTTCTCAAACTTTTTTGAGGTTAACGATTCTCAAACTATTAGCAAAAAGGTGTAAAAAAATATAGTTAAAAACTAAAACCCGACTACATAAAAGTCCTAAACAAGCGTTCACCTATTGTCCATAGCATTTTCTTTTGATACTTAGGTAGTCGGAGGCGCCCCATATACCTAGGGTACAATTAGTAACAAAGGCCTCCGTCGCGGTGAACGCTTGTTTAAGACTTTTATGTAGTCAGGTTTTAGTTTTTAACTATATTTTTTTGCGTGAAAGATTAACAAATATCCATACATCCATCGATACAAACTTTGACATTTATAATATTCGTAGGATTGTTTCTAGGTCGTTAAACTCACACTGGAAATGTAATGTTACTATTTTTAACCAACTTCAAAAAAGGAGAAGGTTCTCAATTCGACCGTATTTATTTTTTGTATGAATGTTACGCGAAATTTCTTTTACTATTGTATAAAAAATTATCCCTAGGTGGTCGCATACAAATTTTATCCCCAGGGGATTGAGGGAGTGTTTATCCCGCAAAACCTAAAAACAGTGTAAAAGTAAGGCATTCGAAGTCGATTATTATCTTTGTTCAGGAATTTGAAGTCAATTTATCATTTTTTAAAACACCCCAAATTATTATTTAATATAGAAAATTTCAAATTGAAAATTTAATTAAGTAGGGCTTGTTAGGGCGGTATTGCCATAAACCCAACGCTAGGCATGCTATTGAGGATGGGTAGGTGGTAGATCTGTTCTTCTGGGGCGCTGCTGCCCGCCCCCGCCCCGGTGGGGCTTAAATCAATAAAATTTTATTTACAAAAATAATAATCATAGTCTAAAGATTTTTATAAATTTAAACCTTGTCAGAGTCAATAAAGCTTCGTTCTACCTTCCGTTACTTACCCTTGGCCACCATTTAATTTCCAATGTGATCATCAATCTAAATTCACGGTGTCCTGTTACACCAGAATAATCTAATTAAACTCGACCTTAGCAAGCTTTGGGGGCATGGCTTTTAGCCGTGGTCAAGCACTGATTGGATAAGAAATCTTTTAGTTATAGCGGAAATTGATCCGTCAAAGTGAATTTAAACTCTGGTCCATATAACCATCAGATTTTGTTGAAAGCAGATTTTTCTTTTTTACATCTAATGAGTAAAAAGTAAAAACGAAATCTGCTTAAACTTACAGTAATCCCTCATCATTCATCAATTAATCTTGGTTTATGTTTTTTGAAAATAGCTGTTAAAATACCTACATTCCTTATCTATCAGAGTTTATTGTGCAATGGCCATTTGTTCTAAGTTTCCTTCAGTGTATAATAATAATAACTACTCACCTTATTTTAGAAAGCAGAAAAAGACGGCATTACTTAATATCGTCATTCTTTAATTTATCAGCGAATGAATTTTGCTTATGTTTGTTTGTTTCAACTCCGTTAAAATTCCTTTTCAGATGACCCCGCCCACCATTAAAAATATCTTAATCTTCGTCCGTAACCACGTAACAGTTCAATCTGCCCCGAAAGGTCCTAACCCCAAAAGGGCCACGGAAACGAACCTTGGCCTGTCTCTATCCGTTCCATTTATCATGCTGTCGCACAAGTTTTTGTCTTGCGATATGATAGCGAGCAAGCAAATAAGGGTTTTGGGTAGGAATGTTCTGGTTTATTATCGACTAGTTTCTGCACGCGGTTTCGCACGCGAAACTAGTTAATTAGATAAGCTGGAAACAGACTGGTCCCGCGTACCTATGCAACGTATGCCACGCATTATTCCATCTTGGGCCGAAATTTGCTAAAGTCAAAGTCAAGATCAAAATTCTTTATTTCCGTAAATACAATAAATATGCACTTGTAAAATTCTTAAAATTAAACACTGACATGGAAATAAAGTGATATTTTGATTTCAGTCGCTTCGGTATGTAGACTAAAGTGACGAAAATCTTCTTTACTTTAGAACTTTTAGCCTGTTAGGTGTTATTTTTCGAGTTGGAGCTAAATCCATCCCAAGCTTCTTTATCTTCTAGCTAGATAGTCTGATTTTTTTATGAAGCCTAACCTGACATGGCACTGGTATCGTCACAGAATCTTCCACGTATTAAATAAAAAAAGAGCTTGCGGCTATTTGCACGGAAAGCTTGATAGAATGGTTTCAAACTTGACACAGTTTGACACGCGTCCGTCCATCTGTAGTTTTTCTTCTACTGCCAAAATGTGTAATTCCAAATTTTCTCAAGAAAACTGGAACAAGAAAAAACAGTGGCGAGGATTTCTGGACATTTTAAAAATAATACAATACAATACAAAACTCTATATTGTACACCACAAAGAAAAATAAAACACAGACGTTAACACAAGTACAATGGGCGGCCTTATCGCTTAGAAGTGATTTCTTCCAGGCAACCTTAATAAGTTTTCGGTTTTCTACTCAAAGGGGGGTTTATCAAGGGGCAAAACTGGAATAACCCATTCTAAGATATCATTGTTATGGTAAAGTTATTAATTTAGTGGAATTCCACCTCTGGACGCTTGATTTAGTATAAAAACAGGTGGGTGGAATAGAAACACATTTCTTGTTAGCCACGCCATCCTACATTTCCAAAAAGAATCAATATCGTTTTAATTTCGAAAAAAAAAACCGATAACTATTTGACTTTCCACAGAATATCCTGCTATGCTCTGCAGTAATTTACCAATAGTGATGTACAACGCATAGTTAGTTTTATCGACAGTCGATACATTGTGCCCAACAATACATCGCACGAACAAGGCCCTGGAGGTACTGCAGGACTTTAATAAATACAATTTATCGATAACTTTGTCGATGTTCCCGAAGCTCCTTTGTACGCGTTAGTTTATGGTGCAATGTTTTTTTATTAATATCTGCAAAAGATTGTTGCATTATTTTCGGTGGGGTGAAAATATTGCGGTTTTTTTTGTAACTGTTTAGGTATTTTAAAAGACGAATTAAGAAAAACCTTATTTTTCACTACCACCCTTTTGTGTCACCCTTACTTCTATGTTACAATGTTTTTTGTTTACCGATTGTTTATTTTATTCTCATCTGTACCTGTGTCGAAATAAATGTTCTTTCTATTCTATTATTCTTATTCTATTCTAATTATTATTATTAAATTTGTAGACTATGTTTATATCAGACATTCAGAGACTCCATCCATATACCAGTTACCATATGCAGGTATAAAGTTATGTTTAACAGCCTAATGAAAAAAGCGCCCTCGTTTAATTTTCTGGTCAAAACATTTATAAAATATTATTTTATATTAAAGCTAACGCTTTAGTCAACTACAACAGATTAAAAGAAGTTTATTTGTAAGACTAAAACTAATTATTTCTACTCATACACGTCCACTGCTGGACATAGGCCTCCCCCGTACGACGCCACAAATAGCGGTCCTGAGCCAGCTCCATCCATCGACTCCCTGCGACCGAAAAAAAAAACAAATAGAATGAACCACATCAAATGTAACATTGTGTACCAAGGTGGAAATAATATACAATACATCATTGGCCGTCATACAGTGAAAACTCGTACGGAGGAAAGTCACTTGAGCTTTTCAGGCCTTGCCATTTTACAACTTACCTACCCTAATCAACATAATTAGGACCTTACTGTTAACTAATTGTAAATAGTCTTAAGAGTTGGATGTGTTATTAGTTACGTAAGTCTGTAAAAAGTTAATTTCAATTGAAAAAAATAAACATTTCATAAGAATTATCAGAAGAAAAATCTCAAACAACCACGGAAAAAATCCGAGTACAATGACTTTAAATAAAATAAAAATTTTCAATCCCAGCTAGCCCAGCGAAACATAATTTCACCTAGATATCAACATAATCCTCAACCAAACTAAAAAGCACTAACAAGAAATAAAATATGATTTTTAAAAGCGGAAATATAAGAGCATTTTAATATTAAAGTATTTACCCAGTACTGAGATTAAGTAATAAATAAGGTTGAGGAAATTTAGAAGGAAAAACGGCGTAAATCAAAAGCGGGCGCGTCACAATATTTAAAGTGATGGCCACAATATTGCATAAATTAGGGATTTTATGGATTTTGGGGATAGAAGTTGTAATAGGAAAGCGTTTGGAGAATATATTGCTGTAGGTTAGTGTGTCGTTTGGTGTTGAATATTGGTTTGGGATTTTGAATATTTGGGAAAAATTTCAAAATATATGAGACTGCATATAAATCCCAGCAACAAAATAAGTTTTTTGTTGCTGGGCATTTTTTGAAGACAGTGACAGACTAATGCAAAGCTAATCGCGCTGGAAAGTTTCACTACGTTGATATATCCTTGGCATCGTTTCTTCCATGGTTAATAAGAATTAAAAAACTTATTTCGATTATAATTGATAACTCTTCGAAATCAGAATATCTAGTAGCGCTTTTCTCGCTTTTTACTGTCAAAATCAACATCACTATACTTGGTTCTACAATCCAAGATATTTTATGCAAAAAAATACTTTAATGAATAAAAACTTAACAAAAATTGAAAACAACGTCGAACCAAAAATAACAAAAAATTGTTTGGAATTTTTGTGATTTCCTCCGATGATACATTATTTTCAAATATTTTCCATCAATATTTCTTTGGTTTTGTAAGCCCTTTGTTTGCAAAAAATGTCTAGAATTTTGGAAATCGAGTATAGTTTTGAATATTTCGGTTTTCTTTCCGCCACCGCTTATGCTACCCACTTCCGCCTATCCCTTGTACGCAGACAGCAGCAGTTGCATCCTACACGTACTTTGATATATTTCAGAAAGGCACCATTTCCTTGTGCAATCTGTATTGAAGCTTTTCTATGTTATAGAAATAGGTATACAGGATGTTCCATTAGAGACAAAAATTTAAGTGAAGAGAAAATCAATAACACCTTCTTTCTTATTTGATAATAATAACTTTATTTGTAGCTGTAAAATTTGACTTTTCTAAGTGCTTATTTTGTAAGCCTAACGAAATAAAGTTCTTGAAATCTGAAATCCCTTATAGAGGGCCGGAGGAATTTTGAAACAACCTGTTTGAGTTGACGTTTCTCAGTTAGATATCGATTTCGTAGTAGCATCGATATCTCAAGCATTAGTGATAAAATGTGAAATATTTATTGGAATAAAAGGCTTAAAAGGAAATGAAAAATGAATCTAAACATGTTTATTTCTAGACAGTCTTCCAGACAGGATATATAGTCCAGAAAATGGGTAAAATAGTAAACTAGGTTTCGCATAAAACCAGCGCAGTGTAGCGTCATCGTAACCGCGCATCATGCTGAGCAACAACTTTTTTTGTTGTCACGGTGGTAACTTATATTTGTTTGTACTAAATTCGCGTGTAAATTTGTGACATCGAATAAATATCATTTACTTTCCTTAAAACGTTATCAGCTTGAACTAAAACATGGTGGTTCGCTGCTACTAGTTCGGGGATCAAATGTATAAAATTCTAATATTAAACACAATAATAACATTACAGATTCACTAAGCTTATAGCGATATATGTGTATCGCACATGTACGTTTGACAATTTATCTATGACTCAAATGTAAAATATACCAGCCCTTCGTTTGCCCTTTAAGAATGAAACACCCAGTATGTCTAGGTATAAATCTAGTATAGTTTATAGCTCGCTGCTTGGCAATATATCAGACGAAATAAGTTGCAAGCCAATCCATGCAGTAAATTGATATCTGCGTAAACGAGTTTATCACATATACATACAACTAACACAATATATATACAACATAAATGGGAAGTTTGTTTGTTTGTTACTTGAAACTATTTGGTACTAGTAAAAACTTCGATCGGACTGAAATTTTGTATGATCTTGACCTAAAATAATGAAATAGGCTACTTAATTGGCGCGGTCAGCAGCTAGTTAAGTATATCAGTAATCTAGTAACCATAACATTAGCTCTGCTTTGCTTGAGGCTAGATGATGCTGTGGGGATTGACCAGTATTATTTATTTATTCCAATAATAATAATTAACTGAAATAGACCTTTATGTAGATAGATAGATAGATAGAAAATTCTTTATTGCACACTTATTGATAAGAAACACAAATACAAAAAAGACTATTTTAAAACTAAGTTACAAGTGGCGGTCTTATCGCTCGAGAGCGATCTCTACCAGACAACCGTGGATGGATAGGATTGTTGGATAGTACTAGGGGATCTGTGTGCTTGTATAGATTTAATAAATAAAAATACTCATAATAAATATTATGCCTAAAATAAACTACATATATAAATTTATATATATATATATATACATTTACTTATATACATAGGGACACAGGTATGCGTTCAATGACAACAGCCTAAATAGTGCTCCTTCACCATGGTTTTGAATAGTGGTAGCGACTTTGCTCGCCTCACTGAGACTGGCAATGCGTTCCATAGTTGTACAGCCCGGGTAGTAAAGGAATGGGCGAAGAAAGAAGTAGAGTGAACAGGTACTTGAAATATAAAAGTTTCAGAAGAGCGCAGAGAAAGAGCGTGCGAATGATGGAGAAAGGTAAAAAGCTCTTTGAGATAAGGTGGTGCAGAGGCGTAAAACAAGATATTAAAGAGAAGAGAGAGAATATGAGAATTTCGGCGAAGCCGTATAGGTAACCACTTGAGCTTCCTGCGAAATTCCGAAACATGGTCATACTTGCGCAAGCCAAATATGAACCTTATCCCGACATTCTGCAGGCGCTCAAGTTTGTCTAACTGTTGCTCAGTTAGATCAAGAAAGGCCGAATCGGCGTAATCAAGAACTGGAAGGAGAAGAGATTGTGCAAGAGAGATTTTAGTGGCAATAGGTAGAAAGTTACGCAGCCTTCGAAGGGAACCTACACCGACTACATACATATGTATGTATGTAGTCGGATTATATCCTTCATGTAGGTACACTATAATCTGTTCAGTAGTTTTAGTTATTTTTTTTTTTTAATAATAAATGTTTACCAATCACATTACCTTCATATCAATCACTTAAGAAAACTTAACACGGCTTAAAACGGTTCTGTTTCTTATGTAGTTTTGGAGACATTAAGATAAGAAAATTTCCTTTTGGTTCACAAAACAAAAATTCAATAATGAAAAGGGTTAAAAAAAAATACAATGTGAGACCATAAAGCTGTTACTCAGCGTGTAACAAACTTAACACTGATCACATAAATATTGTAAATACGAAAGTTTTAATGCTTAGATGGATGGATGTTTGGACGGATGGATATTTGTTGCTTCTTCACGCCAAAAGAACTAAACGGATCGAGCTGAAATTTTGCATAGATGTAGTTCTAGGCCTGGAATAAAACGTAGACTACGTTTCACCCATAAATCAATTCCCATGGGATAGAAATACCTTTAAAACGTTTCCATAGAAACAAGGCGTGCAGAACAAGGAGCAAAAACTAGTATTAAAAATACTCGAGAAAAAACTTTAATTATAATTCTAAGTGGGGAGAACTGAGATCTGCACTGACATCTCGCATAGGAGTGTATTGTGCATTGTCCCCCTGCCTAATCAGGCCCTAACCAGCCCAGCTCCTTGAAGTATTTCAGCTTCAGCTTCAGTTTCAGCTTCTCTGTGGGTGTGGATGTGGTTGGTGTCTCAATGAGACTCTTCAGATCAGTCTTGTGTCTGGCCTCCTCTGTGGTCGTACAGTGTATCACAACGTGTTCCACAGTTTCCACTTGGAAGCAGCCCCGACACAGGCTGCTGACAAAAAACCTAATAAAATGGAAAATAAAAACAGATATTAGCTATTAACCATTCGCCACAACGTAAAAAGTGTTTTATACACAGCCCAAGCAATATATTTAGGTATTTAAATTTTTTATTTTTCTGTTCCAAGTTTATGACCGCTTTATGTTGAGTTACAACTTCGTAAACATAATTCGTGTTTTAATTTGTTGGGTAAATGTTTTTAATGTAAAAAATATATATAAATAATACTAGACAATCAACAACACACAGCATCATCTAGCCGATAGCTATGCAGAACTTGTGTTATGGGTACTAGATGACTGATATACATAATACAATACATACATATACATAGATAGATATTTTTTTATTATTCATAGGAAATACCGAGAACACCCGAGACAAATATTTGCAGATCGTACAAACATTTGTCACAAGGCGGGAATCGAACGCGGAAAGCGGACCTTCACCCGCCGCGCCACATCGGCAGTCAAGGAAAAACCTACATTGATTAATTGATCATAGAAACACTCACAATCAGACTGACTAAAAATCTGTAGACCATGCAATAATTTGTCCCTGGGCGGGAAAGGATTCCACAGCTGCTTCACATGCAAAATTCTACGCCACAAAGCGCCACTACCGTCGTCCTTCCCAAATAAACACCAACCCCAAAAAACTCTGTATCATTCAGAATCTAAATAAAATACTTGGAATATCTCTGGAACCCTTGTTAGGGCCCGTACGTTCTCACGAACCACAGGGTTCGATCTAACGTTTGTGCTGTGTGTATTGTTACTGGAAAAGCGATTTTCATAACTAGCTTTTTCTACTCGTACTTAATATTAAGAAACATTACAATCAAATAATTTGTCGTGTTTTAAAAAGCGATAAACCGACTTCAAAGTTGTTTTTCAAAATAGACCTCTTGTTTGCGCTCGTTGCCATGGAAACTATTTGTTACCAACCAGTCATCGTCATAATTTGATTGTTTTCAAAAACCTAATGATTGTCTTCAAATCTCTGACTATTATACTGTTTTTAAATCTTACGGGATAAATATAAAATTTATGGGAACACCTCGGGACTGAAGTCGTTTTAATAATAGAAACAAATTAGAACTAGTATTTAGAATTGAAACAATTAAGCTAACTGCAGACTGTTACAAACAATCTACAGGTAGCTCAACTGGTACATATCAATACCAGTCGGAAACGCCAAGACGTTGTCTGCATTGCCTCGCTGTATGGCAATGCTAATGCGCTGCACCAGAAACTCACCAACTCTCAGGTCATGCGTCGCTTCGACCAGGCGCTCAGATATATTTTTTAAAAACCCGGCGGGCCTCGGATTTTAGTTATAAGTAAACGACCTATGAAATGATTTCCGCAAAGTAACGCCTGAATCTATTAGTGATAATAAACCTTATCCTATTAGTTCTTATTTTTAGAGGTGAAGCAAACCACACGATGATGCTGTGTGGATTGTCCAGCGTTATTTATTTATTATTTATATAATGGAGGTCACTTTTACAAACGATAAGAACCTGCTCCTTTTTTCGAAGTCATTTAATAACCCCTGTTTCCTCCATCATGTTAAAGTGACACAGAAAAACGTAGATATTGTTTCATCTACGTGATATTGGTGGCGACGTAACTGAGCCACTGGGACCCATTTCGTATGATATATGTGAATGTACGGTTATCGAGTGAAGGCTTTTGAGGTTCTGTTTTAGGATAATTTTTGTAGCTGTAATTTCGGGCTCGTTGAACTATGATTGAAGAGCTCTTTGTGTGGAACTCTTTTGGGGCTGGAATTACTAGTCTCTCACCATGAGCTACAACGCTATTGTTAATTTAATTAGAATTAAGAATATGACTTGTAACATATGAACGTTATCAATACACGAACTATAACTATGAGCCGTGCTCTGACGCCCCCACGTCCCCAGTCCCCTTGAACCCCCTCTCCCACCAAAAAACTGATATGGATATCGTTTTTGACTAACTCGAACTCGTAGATTACTTATAAGATGTCCATTTCTAAATCCAAGATGACTGATATTTTTATCGCAGTTTTCACTCTTGGATATCGATTTTGATATCGAGTGCGCGAGCAGCTCGCGCACTCGATATCAAAATCGATATCCAACTAGTTTACAATATACTAAAATATTTATTTGCCATTTCACTTACTTATAAAGATACACGTTACTGGCGGTCCCCGCACGAGTCAAGCCTGTGTCGCGGGAGGCCCGTTTACAAAAAAGTAACTTTAATGGAAACGATTAGTTGTAACTTATACAGGGCAAACAAATTAAAGACTATTATTATAAACCAAAGTATATATATATATATACGATTGAAATCCTAACTAATATTATAAATGCGAGTTAATTGAAATGTTTTAGATTAAATGGTCAGCAGTGCCGACAAACTGTTGCAGTTTGGCAGTAAAGATTTTCTGCAATTTACTTTAATGTTGAAAAATAAACAATTACAAGTACAAGGTTACTTTTTGGCCTGGTAAAATATCGAATTCCCATGGAAGATTTTTATCCCCCTAGAAATGTGAAATTTGGATTTAGGTCACTTTTATCCGGGGAAAACGCGTGCGAATCCGAAGACAAAAACTAGTTTTTAACAGTGATCAATATTAATAAAAAATCGAAACATTATTTCAAAACAAAGAAAATCTCAATACGAACCGTTATTCAAAATTCGCCCGGAAAATACCTATCAGTCGGAAAGTTCCGAAAATGTTTCCGTAACAAAAGTTTCCGTAACTCAATCATACAATAAATCAAATTAGTTGAATGTCTATATTTGCTAAAACCTTTGTTTCGTGAATTCGTGAAATACCCTGTCTGTATCGGCTCAGGTTTCTGTAATATAACGGCCGTCATTTGCACATGTTAGCCTTAGCCGTGGCGGTCGCGTCGCTCGTAACAATAAACCCTCCCATGGATGTTGTAATAGTCGAATAAACGAAAAGAAAAGAAACAAAAACAATCAGAATCAATATCTTAATTTCTTTAGGCCTACAAAATAAGCACTTAGACAAGTCAAATTTTATACTATAAACATAGTTATTATTATCAGATAAGAAATAAGGTGTTATTGATATTCTATTCACTTAAATTTTTTGTCCACTAGTGGAAAAAGTGAAAAAGAAACCACTAGCACATTTATAATATCACTTACGTGTCTAATACATGGTTATTTTGCATATTTAAATCTAAATTTAATGCGATTTCGATACATGTCAATATTTCTATAAAGCTAAACAGAACATTGAATTTCTTACATACTACTGACAGTGCGGAACGGAGCGACATCTGGCCAAGCATTAACATCATTGATGTAATCATCTATGGAGTAAAAGGCCTTCCTGATATGATTTTGTTTAATGTACTGTTTAAATTTACGAATAGGGAGTTCAGTTGCTTCAGATGGAAGCATATTATAGAAGCGCACGCAATTTCCCATAAATGATTTCCCTACTTTTCGTAATCTATATGCTGGGCTGGGATGTGTAATTTGTTCTTGTTTCTTGTATTTCTATTGTGAACATCACACATTTTCAAAAAGCTATCTCTATTTCAATTTTTTGGCTCACGTCAAAAACACATTATTATATAAAAATACTAGCTACTGCCCGCGCCTTCGCCCGCGTTTTATTGGGATAAAAAATAGCCTATATGTGATTCCAGGTCCCAAACTATACTCATACCAAATTTCAGCCTAATCGGTTTCGTATTTTTTGCATGAAAGAGTAACAAAAATCCATACAACCATCCTTACAAACTTTGACATTTATAATATTAATAGTATAGGATAATTAACTAGCTGGTCCCCGCGGTTTCACCTGCGTTTATTTCGAATTACACATTCCATGGTAATTTGATGTTTTACCAGGCAAAAAGTTGCCTGTGTTAATCTCCATCCTTTCAACTAACTATACGCTTACTATATGCAACTAGATTCCAGTTTGAATTGAATGATAGGACACCGTCTGTCGGGTCATCTAGTCCCATATGAAAATGAGACTTGACGATAACGTCTCGTTATTAACGTGAATTAGACTCAACCCCCTGATTCTAAAACTCGATTCCTCGACCCTTCATGACTCAAAAAGGTGTGTGTTGAACATAACCTTCCAGTAGTCGCACGCGGTCTCTGTGTCCGCAGCGAACTTTTGTTATGTTTTTTTTTATTATGATTTATACAGACAAAATACTTATTTTCATTATCTGGCTATACAATGTAGTACAATATTAATTCGTCTTCTGTAACCAGACACGTATTATTGCGGAATCATAGACAGCGCGCGATTGCTTATCCGCGCAAGGGCGCGACTCCTCGAAGGTTAAATGGATTCACGACCGTAATATATCGTACACCGCTTTCATGAAAACTCCATTGGCCCTGTTTTGTGGCTTTGAATTAACTTTTGCGTTTTTACTTTGAGCCATTAGTACAAAAGCGAGTTTTTAAAAGAATTTTCGGTTTTCAAACGTTATTTCGGGTCTTTATAATTCGTCCCTTTGATTCACAAGGATATCATGTTTAATCCTATACCTTTGTTGTCTCTTTGATGATATTTTGATAATAATTTGTAAAAATATAGGTCTTTAAAATGGCTTGCCGATATTTGGGACACAAAATCTTCCGACACTTTGTCCCAACTGACACATTATTTTCACAATGATAAACGCTGTTTTGTACAAAATTGTGTAAAATTTATTTTACTGAACATAATATAAATAAGTTGTATTTATTTATATATCCTGTTAGTTCTACCCAATACAATATGAACGAACAAATAGCGTCGCATTAGGTTGCAGGTTTGATTTCCGACTCGATGTATAAAGTATATCAGTTATCTAGTAGGTAACCATAACACAAGCTCTGCTTATCTTGGGTTATTCCAGTTTTGCCCCTTGATATTTATCAAGTTACTGGAATGTATCAGTTTTGCCCCTTGATAAATCTCCATTAGGGGGGAAACTGGAATCCTAATTTTAAAATGTCCAGAATTGCCCTCACCGTTTTTTCTTGTCCCAGTTTTCCGCCTTGAGATTTGTTCAAGGGGCAATGAGGCTAGATCATCCTGTGTGGATTGAGCAGCATTATTTATTTGAAAACAAGCTGCTGCTCGCGCCTTTGCCCGCGTTTTATCGGGATAAAAAATAGACCTAAATACTCGTATATGTTTTTCCAGGTCCCAAACTATACCCATACTAATTTTCAGCCTAATCAGTTCAGTAGTTTTTGCGTGAAAGAGTAACAAATATCCATACATCTATACATCCATACAAACTTTATAATATTAGTAAGATAGTAGAACAAAACGCATTATTCAATTTTCCCTCAGAAAAACACCGGTCCTCACTATAGTCCTTACAAACCACAAGCCAAAACCACAGCACTTGCAAACGTCTATAGGTAGGTTGCTAAATACCTATTGAATCTCTGTTAGGAATAACCACAGCCTAACCGAATCACTACTCAAAGTAAACCATTTGCACTGGCATCACTTGAATGGTTACTTGGGTATAGGTTGCAATGTGGTGATACACTGAGCGATGAGCGGCTGGTCAACTCAGTTGTGCACGAGAAAAATAAACAGGATAAATACATTTAAAATACTCATCATCATCATCAGCTCCTGTCCACTGCTGAACATAGGCCCCAAACAACGCCACGAATAGCAGTCCTAAGCCGCCTCTATCCAACGACTCTCTGCGACCGCTACAACGTCGTCGGTCCATCGAGTAGGTGGTCATCCCACACTCCGTTTCGCATTGCATCGCGGTCGCCAGTCGAGAAACTTTACTCGCAACGATTATTGGTTCTATGGCCTGCCTATCGCCACTAGAGCCTGCTAATTCTGAGAGCTATGTCGGTAACTTTGGTTCTTCTATGGATTTCCCTATTCCGGATGCTATTGCAGATACATACATATATTAAAAATATTCGGATTTATAAAAAAAATTATTTATTTATTACTAGCTTTTGCCCGTGGTGTCGCACGCATGATAAGGAAGGAGGCAAGAAATTATAATTAATTAAAAAGGCGTTAATAAACATGAGCGATCGAAAAACGTTCTTATGTTCTTTTCTCGTTAATTTTAAAAAGTTTTTTTTTTGTTATTTTTATGCTTACGCCCGCACTTGGGGTAATCTTAAAGAATTTAATAATATCCCAAAAATTTACGACTCCGGCGGGACTTGAACCTTCCCCTGAATACGGGGATGCGCTAACCAACTGCGCCACGGAGGTAAGTACCCGACCTGTCGATAACTTTGGGACTTACAGACTATAGCGCCGTTAGCTCCACCTACAGGAACAGGCGAAACATTGAAGTTATCCAAACCTGCTAAGTCTAAAGTTACATTTAGATCGTGTGACGAGAGGTATCGCTGTTGATAATCTCTAAGGTTTTTTGTTATTATAGTGCTTGGGGTAATCTTAAATAATTGAATAAAATTTTTTTTTTATAAAGTTTTTGCAAGATCACCATGGAGAAGGCCTTAGGCCAAATTTACCATACTTAGATCCTTCAACCTTTCGATTTAACAATTTTTAGTGGATATCTCGCGCAATCCCAAAGAATTTCCTTTCAGTTCCGTAAAGACACGTTCTTGCTCTACTCTCGCAACCATCAAAAACACACCCCTATTTCGCTTATCGCCTCGCTCATGCCTCACCGCACCCGGTGCAAAGTTTCACAGACAACGCAATTGCATTTAATTAAACGAAAGATTACCCCAATCAAGCTGTTCACAATATCAATTTACGAGTGCGGACTGAGTGAAAAAGTGATTCTGATAGCTAGAATAGTAATTTTGGGATATTATTTAATTTCTTTGAGATGTGTACTTACGGACTATAATAACAAAAACTTTTAGGAAAGCATTGGATAGTGAGTTTGAATACTCTTCTCATGGATAATGATAGAAAACGATAAAATTCATTTATTTTACCCAAAAAAAACACATTACAATAAAAAGTCGACAAGAAAAAAATGCACAAGTACATTAATAATAAATCTAAAATTAGCACAAGCTTACTTAATGAAATATTGAATTTAACAGTTATTAAAAATTAAAGGGTAAAAAGTGTACCTATCTCTGTATTGTGCAGTACTAGCTGCTGCCCGCGCCTTCGTTTATTTTTATTTTCGTTTTATGGGGATAAAAAATAGCCTATAATGTTATTCCAGATCCCAAACTATACTCATACCAAAATTTCAGCCTAATCGGTTCAGTAGTTTTTGCGTGAAAGAGTAACAAATATCCATACAGCCATACAACCATTCATATAAACTTTGACATTTATAATATTAGTAGGAAGTAGGAGTAGGCAATTAATTGTCTAATACTGCGCTGGTTTTCAGTCATCTGGGAAAAACCTTTAATTTTTAGGGTTCCGTAGTCAACAAGGACCCCTATTTTGCCATGCTCGTCCGCATCTTAGCTCAGATACTATTAATTTTGCATATGCGTTGAATATGCGAAAACAGTATGATTGAAACACTAACGAATAAATATGAATCGACCTGTTGGTGTCTAAGTAGATTTCAATAACTTTATTTCTTTAGGCTTGCAAAATAAGCACTTAGACAAGTCAAATTCTATAAAGAGCTATAAATATATGCAGTTATTATTATATATACTTGAAATATTTATCAAATAAGGTGTTATTGATTTTCTCTTCAATTCAATTATTGTATGTACAGTGGGCGTCACAAATAATTACCCCCTCAACTCCATCTCTATGTTTTGTAGACAAAGGGGATACTTAATTCTGACGCGCACTGTACCTAGGTACCTATTTGACAAGTACACTTACTTTCAAAACCTATTACAGGCCAAAACACACTAAATCATCTCCAAAAGACAATCTAATAGCTTCATTAATTTAAACTAAATCATATTAATGAGGGGAACATAAAAATCCCTGGATTCGGGGAGTACCATTAAAATGCAAATTTATTAAGACGTCACGCTCTGTGCCTCCGACCGTGGGACCGCTCCAAGATTGGTGTTGGTAATTTCGTTGGAAAAAGGGTCACACTTCTGACTTCCGTTGCGCAATGTTCACCCTAAATAATATATGATTCACCGAATGCAAAACCTAAGCGAAAATATAGCTGGACTTCTACTCTATACTCCAATTTAAAAGCCTGGATATTTTTTGTCTACAAAGGGATTGCAAAACCCAACGAATTTTGGTGGAAAATATTTAACGATATTGGTATCATCGACGCAAAGCACAGAAGCTCGAAATAATTTTTGTTTTTGAAAGCTTTCATTCAACATTTAATTGATTTTTCGTTTTCGAATTAATATTTAAACATTTTGCTACACACGTGAGATTGTGCGTTGTTGAAGTTTGTGTTTTAGTTTTTAGTGTTAACTTTGCTGTTACCATACCTTGTTTTTTTTCTGTTATTGTTATCAGTTTTTGTTAAGTTTACATTCATAAATATCTTTGTTTACATAAAATATTTTGGATCCTAATTCGGAGTATAGTTCTTTTCATCCGCTGTTTCGAAGTGCAATCGCAAAACGCATCGTTGTAAAAGCTACCTTGTTAGTACTTATTTAATGTTCATCTGTATTTTTTGCCCATCTATGTTATTTTGTAGGTACCTACTAAAAGTATTTTATTTCTGTACCTAGATTTCTTCTTTACTTATGGTTTGTGTATTGTGTTTAAACAATAATTTTCTTTCTTTCTACTGTCATGTACTTTCAGGCTGTTTTCATGCCACTGATAATTTTTTTTTATAACTGTGTTAGTGCACAAAAATCCAGTCTAACTACCGAAATTTCAGTGTCAAATATGATGAAATCGTATTAGATATATAGATAGATAAAAAATGCTTTATTGCACACTCCACATAACAGTTTACAAACAATTTGGAACAAAAAAGAAATGTGACAATTGGCGGTCTTATCGCTCACGAGCGATCTCTACTAGACAACCTTAGACCTTAAACAAAAAAAACCTTTAACTAGAAGTGAAAAGGTAGCTCAGAAGCTAACGCATGAATTGCGAAGCTCGTGCTAAATTTTTGGTTAATCGATTAAAGTTCTGATCGAACGAAACGAAGCATTAATTTTCGGACTTCGTTGTATAAGATTAGACCTCTTAAGCACGAATAGGCGCTTGCTCAATGGATGACGCCCAAGGTACAGAATATTTAGGTGAAGAAGAAAAAAGACATTTTTTATAACAATAATACATAAAAATCATATAAAAAACAAGACACACTTATAAAATAATTAGAAAAAAGAAAGAAAGAAGATATATTTATTTGGCCATGCCTACATAACACACATACAACACGACACATTACAGACAGTGGGAAAGTACAAGAAACATACATATTTATACATGAAGAAAATAGATAGGAATAGTGTTACATAGGGGTCAAAAAGGTCCCTGTCTCAGCATTGTGCCGCTACAAGCCTAAGCTAGTAGCGGCGCTGGTTTTCAGAAAGTTACAGAATACATAAACATAGGTACAAGATATATGTATATACAAGACAGGAAACAAGAGAGAAAATAAGGAAAATTTACAGAGTACTTAAGTGTAGATACTTACATATAAACAAAAACATTAAAAAACTATTTTAAATACAAAAAAATAACCATAGGGAACTTTGATGAAGCGCGACTCGCTAGTCTGTAGCCGGCCATTAGGCCGGCTACAGACTAGAAAGTTGTCTGTGGTAGTTTCCATCTGACAACACATACACGTCAAACGTCAAATCACGGTCAAGTCTGACACTGTCCAAATGAATGTGAGAAACGTAAACAAACAAACAAAAACAAGATTTGATTTACAAATTGTGGTTCCTTCCTACTACAATGTTAAATTATTGCGTATTTAGTGTTAATATTTGCAAACTTATAAGTTTTGGTGGAAAGAGAAATAATAAGCAAGCTAGCCGACCAAAGGCATGGTTTTCACACAAGCAAGAGAGCCGACTAAAAAAAAAACACAAAGTACAAATTTGTTATAAAAATATCCGAACTCAGCATAATGCTGGCTAAGCTCCCGTAAGAGACCAAGCCAGCGCTGATCTTCCGTTGAAACCTTGGAACCCGTATCGATGACAGGTCTAGTGATGTGATGAGTGATGAAGATGAAGTGATGACCTGTACGGGTTCCAACGGAAGACCAGCGCTGGCTTGGTCTCTTACGGGAGCTTAGCCAGAGGCAATGAGACTGTCAAACTTGTGATCTGCAAATGTTTGTCTAGGATCTAGTCTTTATACTTCAAGCTATAATCAATTTAAGAATAAGAAAATCTTTATTTATAGCATTTACATGGTTAACAAGTATTGCACTAAGCTTTTTTCTTAAATTACCCAACATTATAAGAACTACCACCTATTGTATGGGGGAGACCTATGTCCAGTAGTGGACGGGCTTATATGATGATAATGATGATAAGAACTACTAATGAACTATATGTAAAGAATGTCTATGTGTAGAACTATATGTAAGACAAATGCTCAAATATTTTGTCCCAAGGCGGAAATCAAACTTACAAACGCGATGATATAATAAAAGCGATGTTTATCACTTATCAACTGACCTTTTTTTCTGTCCCCACGTTATATAATCAACTCCGCTCTATTTCATCTGATAATTCTTACCTTATTCAATACAGCCAGTACAGAAAGAATCCTTTGTTTCTACACAGTCTATTTCAATCAATGAATGTGGTTTGAAACTCCCACGGGTGTACCGATGGGAAACTGGGTTGCGGTGACGGATTGAAACAAAAAGCTCTGGAAGTAGTAAGTTTAGAATCAAAAGAGACATCCATTACCTACTAGAGGTTTCTTTTCGCTTTATAGTTAAAAACATAGACAACAAACAAAAATAAAATAGAATATATTTTTATTCTATTCTATTTTTGCTTAAAAATACTTAGTTAACTGTAGCAGTTAACTAAATTAAATAATAGTTACTACTAATCTCTATATATAAAAACTAACCCCTATTTCTTCTGGTCCGGCTTGAGAACGGCCTTAGCGACTTCATTCATCTTTTTTTAAATATGTTTTCTAATACTTCGTAGAAGGTTTTTACTGTTTCAACTTACTGTCAAACAACTGACGGTAAGATATATGACAGGACAAAGTCTGTCGGGTCAGTTAGTACAAACATAAATGACGATTAAAAAAAACACGTTCAGTATTTCACCTGAAGTAAAATATCCAACCTAAAGGACTAAAAGTTGTCCTTGCAAAAGTTAAATCCAACTTTTAACTGTCATCACAGTTAAGTTAACAAAAAGGTTAAAATCACAAAGTTCTGCAATGAAATTTCAAGCTTAAAATTCATTCATCATTCAAAAATTACCTCCGAAAGGTGCTTACCAAAGGTACCCAAATGGTCGGCGCCCCGACGGCAAACTTGTGTAACTGAGAAATTCAGCATTTAAGACGCATTATACTTTAAAATTTAAACATCCTCAAAGGATTTCAGACTTGAAATTATTCATCTTAGAACATTGAGAAACTTTGTGAAAGCTTGCAATATTTATGGAGAAAGGATTTTTATTTTCAGCTTGAGTGGGTATCATGTTATTTTGGGTTCCGTTTCGCTGCAAATTATATTTTTTGATGTTTTTTTATCAGGCTTAAAATAAATACAACATTCTTCAATTTTTTAATGACCTAAACAGTACACAGCATTTTATTGGCTATCAAAGAATAAAAATACACTAAAAACACACCAAAAAGCCCGTGTCCCAAATGCTACTACATAGTTTGTCAAAAATAAAAACGCATACTCAGAGCACACATCGTTCTAAGATAATTCTCGCAGAATCACCCTACAAAGTCCCGGACATTTATGCCCATAATATTGTACGGAACAGTGTATGCGGAATACAAACTAGCACTTGACTACTTTATTGCTTTAAATTCTTGAAGAGGTTTAGCGGTTCGGGAAAAATGGTCGAAGCATGACTTCGGAGTTGTTTTATGAAAAACTAAGTATTGTTTTGCTTTTAAAGGAACATTATGCTTGCGGCAAAAATAATACTTGCTATACAAAGTTGGGATTGAGAATTTATACTGAAATTCGTGGAACAAACCATTTCAACAAGCACGAAACCATTTTAAGCAATAACATTATAGGGAGGTGTGTGACAGTAAAATTATACGTAGGTTTATTATTGTACTTATATATAATATAATATACTTATATAAAATTATTGTACCTTTCATATGAATATAAAATATGGATATTGTGAAACGTCTTCGATATTAATTGGAATTAACTTCGTTGATTATCGACGAAGTAAAAGCAGATCTCTGCGAACTAGATGCCAATAGCTGGTAAGAGACAGCTCATAAACGAAATACCTGGAGAAGTTGACATAACTTTCTAACCTTATTAAGTATCTGGCCGTCTCCTGTTGCAACACCCTAAATGGGTACATATTGTGTGTATTCTCTAATGGAGTCAATAAGTTCTGACAAATTTCATGTACATACAATAATATGACGCAATAAATAAATTTTTCACTTCTCTTGCTCAAAAAGTGTATCATAATAGTGTAGCTTAGCGGGCCTAAAACTCGAGTTTAATACCTCGGGCTAAAAAGTATTTTTTTCTTTTTAATTTTTGTCTAAAATCATCAGTCCGTATAAACATTCGTTCTCTTACATAAAAACTCGACTTCTTGGTGCTCCGTCAATCTTTTATTTTTTTAAATAGAACCGTCTTGATGATGTTTTATGAAGGTTGATTCTTCCCTTCACGGTAGAATGCGAACTGTTTCGTTGCGGCATTTAATTTTTAATAAAAATTTTCTGAAAATTGTCTAATTTTGAATTGTTTTATTTTCTCGCAATCGAAGTGAAAAGTAGAGTGTTTTACTCGGGCCAAAACCACCCATTATAAATCGGTCTTGTCATCCTCCCTCGCTACGCTCGGGAGTATAACAACCTCGTATATAATGGGATGGTTTAGTCCCTTGTAAAACAATCTACTATTATTTTATTTTATTAAATAAATGAATATGAAGTCATGTGTCGGAGGCCGCAATCCAATTTCGGTCGCTATTGCTGAGCCACTTTAGTAGTATTATTATAAGTACCACTTAATACTATTTTTTTTTATTAAAAACATGTTGTAGGTCTTGGAAATGATTGCCGCCAGACATTTTTCTGGGCACGGTACCCTAAAATCTCAATACCAAAGCTTATTAGTGACCATGTTAAATAACCAATAAGTAAAAAAAACTTATAAAATCTCGGAATCGAAATTCCCGAAAATAAATTCAATATTCTTCCTAAATCTTCCACATGAGCACAAAAGAGTGTAACTCCAATTTCTATATAATAGCGATAGAGAAGTTTAAATTGAAAATACCCTCATTATGCCAAAACCTTTCACGGTAGAGTAGTTTGGGTACTAATACATTCATGGCTGCGGACCGACTAGGGTTGGGAATTAAGCCGAATTTTTAAACCTAAGCAATAGATAGGTAGGTACTGTGTTATACGATGCTAGTCAACGTTGAGTAAAAAGGATTTTCCTGGTTAGATTCGAATATAAAAAGATTGATTCGATAAGTTTAAATATCTGCAACTGATTCTTTGCACTGGCATTAGTTCGCCATTTGCAGATATTATATATAATTTAATATATTAAATTCTTTATATATATATATATATATCATATATTAAATTCATCGCTTAACTATTTCAGATTTCAGTAACATTATTTCTTTAGGCTTATAATCAAGCAAGACAATTAGACAAGTAAAATATTATAGTATAAACAGCACGCAGCAGCATTTATAACATAACATGTTACAAATATTTGTTGAAATCAAATAAAATAACATAACACTTATGTAGGTATTTATTTATTTCTGTGGTTTATTTTACCCAAAACTGTTAACCTAAACGGTTCACAGTAAAGCTTTTCTGCTTCTCCAAAGATCAGCATCTCTGACACTTGCATAAAACCCATTCTTCGCTTAAGTGAACAAGCTTTTTTCGGCTTCGGCAAACTTTTCCCATCTCTAGTCCACGCTCGGGTAGCTTTCTCACGGGGTACTATTGAATAGATCTTATAGATTGAGACTATGTGAAGCATTTTCTGTTATGGGCAATAGCATTTTGTTTTTTAGAGACGAGAGATGATTCTGGATTACGTCGCGCGACGGCTTGGAAAATAGAATTTTGTAATTCAGTTTGTGTTAGATACAGGGTGATATGTTTTATAATGGAAAAGTAGCTTTTTACATCACTACAGCACAGTTCTTCGCCGCGTCTGTCTATTCGCGATAAACCTAAAAACTACTGAACGCATTGTCTTGCGGTTTTCACCAGTCGATAGAGTTGTCTTGCGGTTTTCACCAATCGATAGAGTGATTCATGAGGAAGTTTATGTAGGTATATAATTTGTCAAGGTTTTGTGTAAATTGGTTGAAATATAACGATAATTGTTGTAAGGGTCGTAAAAAGTCAAGCCACCTGGGAGCTTTCATCGAAAATGCTGCCTTTATTTATCCCTTTGATCTCAAAGAGATATCCAAACAATTCATGAGATATTCCTTTTAAATTTTTTTATTTAAATATACGACAAACAAAACACGCAGGCATAATATGATTTTCTACCCGTGCGGAGCGGGGCGGGACGGGTATCTAGTACTGTTATAAAATGTTTTTCTAATATTTTTTGTATTTTTTGCGCACATGGCTTGTCTCCGTTGAGACTGGATACCGCCGTGGCCAAAATTCGCCTAGGACATCATCATCATCTGATGAACGATGTCCTACGCGGCGGCGTCGACAAGCTTAAAGTTTGTCTGAATTTTTATTGAAAATCTCAAAAGTTTAATATTTTAGAAACAATCGCAAGCATCATCAATCATTCAATATTTACTATAACCAGTATATACTCAGTTATTATGTTACCAAATAAATTACTTGAAATTACAACAAATACTGCCTTGGGATAAATGTTTGTACAATCTGCAAATATTTGTTCCGGATGTATTGGGTATTTTCTATGTATAATAAAAAAATCTTTCTATGTCATATATTGTATTATGTATATCAGTTATCTAGTACCCATAACACAAGCTCTGCGTAGCTTGGGGCTAGATAATGTTGTGTGCACTGTCCAACATTATTTGTTTATATTTCCTGTACTTTCCTTTATCTGTAATGTGTCGTGTTATGGTATGTGTTATGTGGCCAAATAAATCTATTTTCTTTCTTCTTTCTTTCTGTATTTTAAAATTACGAGTACATAAGATTTCCCTTAGTGGATACAAATTAGGTAAGTTTACCCTACCAGTCGCGCGTTTGCAGCGCTACAATAAGTCGCCGTGGGTGACTCTTAGGTTTTTGTTATTATAGTGTGTAAGTCCTCGCACACGGGGTAATCTCAAAGAAATTTAATAATATACTTATGTAAATATATAAATATTGACAATGAAAATAACAATCAAATAATATAAAGAAATTAAACTAGTATTTACAATTGAAACTATTGAGCTAACTGCAGAAAGTTGCAAACAATCTACAGATAGCTCAACTGGTCCATATGTTGGTTAGCGCAGTCCCGTATTCAGAGGAAAATCGCGGGTTCAAGTCCCGCCGGTGTCGTTTTTGGGATATTATTTAATTTCTTTTTAGTTTCGTTTCATACGCATTCGAAAACAGCATCATTAAAATTGAACCCATTTTAATCTCATTGCCTTACTAATGAAAAGTGATAAATTAAATCGATTGCAGTTGATGCTATCTTTAGCCATTATTTTAATCGCTGGTTTAATGTCCGTCGTTTAATATTAATTAAGTAGTTTATATAAATTTATATTCAATTAGTTACGTTGAGCAATTTATTACTCTTTTCCGTTTCAATTGAATCTGTTTACCGGGGCAAATTGAATGTTATACAGAGTTGGTATTATAGCTAGGTAAACCACCAGAGGTAAAGCAGCTTCCTACTGTGTATTATTCAACACCTTCACTGCGGTCATCAATCCGCCTGTGGTAATCGAAAGACATGTTTGAGTTAGCATTTATTCGTATGTTATAATTTCGATTTCTCATGTAAGTGAATGTATACTTCCTGGGAGTTGGAATTAATACATATATTGTACAAACAACGACAGGAATATTTATTTCGCATATTCAAATTTCAAGTAGATTATTATTAACGCCTTCATTGCCCAGCCCTGGTGGCGGTGCGACCCGAAGCGGCGCGGCGGCGCGCCCCGACGACGCGCATCGTTACAAGGAAGAAGATGGGCGTCATGGGCGGTTAAAATGTTAATGGGAAACTAGTATCAGTCCAGGAATATATTAGTATACGTTTATTGTATACTAATGTATTATATATTAGTATATATGTAGGAATATATTAGTATACATTTATTGTATACTAATGTATTCCTGACTAAGTTTTCGTAAATAATATCATAAGCGCTATAGTCCGTAATTAAGTCCCAAAGATTCGACGGGTCGGGTACTTGTCTCCATGGCGCAGTTGTATAGCGCAGCCCCGTATTCAGGAGAAGGTCGCGGGTTCAAGTCCCGCCGGAGTCGTAAATTATTGGGATATTATTTAATTTCTTCCTGACAAAGTGTCCGAAGATTTTATGTCCCAAATGTCAGGAAGCCAATATAAAACTCGCAAACTCATACCACTCTTATCTCTTACTATAAAAACTATCGTCATGCGGTACCAAAAGACTCACTCGTCTATATAAACTAATAAATATTCATAAGTATTCTCCTCTTATTACAGAACCAGTGGAAGAATGTCCGAGAACGTCCTCTCATTCAAGGCAGACTCTTCCGACAACAAGGCGCGATACTCCTGCGAGGCCAAGAACGTCATGATTAGCAATACTCTGAAGGCGGAGATAGATCTTACTGTCCTATGTGAGTACCTAAACAGTTCCCTAATAACTCTTTTAATCAAATATAATATCATCATCATCATCATCAGCCCATACACGTCCACTGCTGGACATAGGCCTCCCCCGTAAGACGCCACAAATATAATATATATAATAATATCTAAAAACG
Source organism: Eupithecia insigniata (assembly GCA_947859395.1). Classification (NCBI taxonomy): domain Eukaryota; kingdom Metazoa; phylum Arthropoda; class Insecta; order Lepidoptera; family Geometridae; genus Eupithecia; species Eupithecia insigniata. The sequence goes on from OX402019.1 coordinate 1,562,246, forward strand.
TTTTGCGCGTGCGAGACACGCAGCGAGGGCCCCATTTTGTGGAGGAGCTTGGCTCGCTTTGGTTGCCGTACTGGCACATCGTGTCAGTAAATATCTATAGAACGGCGAGCGAAGCGAACCTATTTACGTATTATTTATGTACATGCGAGGCAAAACAAGAACTCAAAATGGGACAAACGTGGAATAAAATTATTAAAATACACAAAACAATATTTTCGGGGCAGACTATAAATATAATGTGGAGCTAACGTGGAATTATACGTGTAGAGCAAAACTCTGCGGGGCGAATGTGGAACAAATCACCAATTTATTTGGTAATAGACAGATCTAAAACCAGAAATGAGACCCGTTTCTTCCTGGTCCTGGCTCACAAGTTGCTGCAAGCTGCTCTCGGAAAAAGTCACTACGAGCCCCTTTTCTTTTTCTGAATCATCTGATAGATAGAAAACTCTTTATTGTACCACACAAACACAAAATTCATACAGAAGGAAAAGTTGACAGCAATGAAGATCTGGGTCTCTTTTAGACAAGAGTGAACAAGTGTCTTCTAGACCTTCGTGATACAACATCGGCCACATCGTCACTTTCCATCAGGTGAGATTGTGGTCAAACGAAGGTCTATATACTATTAAAAAAAAACAAAGTGCAAAGGGCGGCCTTATCGCTATGAGCGATCTCTTCCAGACAACCTTGGGATTGACTGGACATAAAAGAACAATAAAGACGGTGGCGTTAAGAGTTAAGTACATAAGAAATAAAACAATAATAGTTATACATACACTACGTACTACCGTATACCTACTTATCATAAACTTACATAGGTAAATATAAAAATAGATGTCATCCAAAGAAAGAAATTCCAGAGTATTTTAGTAAGGTCAAAGCAACAAAGTTTACCTACACTAAAGTTAACGGGATATTTACCATGATTTGAGTTTTGAGTTCTCCAATATTTCGGCACAGTTACATGCGCCATGATCTATATCCCGTTAACTTTAGTGTTGTAAATAACCATGATAGTTTCAAAAGTTTTAAAGTTTACCTAATCTGTAAAAAAAAACGATATCTTACAAATATTCGTAAAATCCATTAAAAATCTAGCTAAGTGCCCTCCTTCACAGAAATTGTTTAGAAATAAACTAAATTACAGAAACTCCTGACCTAATTCATTCTCAAAAACAAAAAGTTCCTACAATTTCGTACAACTCTAGAGTTCCGTGCAGTATTTGCGAACCCCCAGCGGTTCCGTACTCACCTTTATAAATAAATTAATGTGACGGGATTGGGAGTTTGCAAATGGATCGGGCAAATGGAGCAAGATGTGAGTGGCGAGTTTTTATTGAGAGCTTGTAGAAAAATTTAGAAAAATAATTATTTTGTAGTAGAATTTTTCGAAAGACTATTGAAAAACTAGTTTTTGTTATCGGCTTCATACGCGTTATTTCTATGGAAATGTTTAAAAGGTATTTCTATCCGATCGGATACTGATATCTTACTCATATTATAAATGTCAAAGTTTGTATTGATGAATGTATGGATATTTGTTACTCGTTCACGCAAAAACTACTGAACTGATTGGGCTGAAATTTGGTATGGGTGTAGTTTGGGACCTGGAATAACATATATGTAGGCTATTTTTTATCCCGATAAAACGCGGGTGAAGGCGTGGGCAGCAGCTAGTGGTATAATAATTTGATTGTTTTGAAAAAACCTAGAACCGACCTTCATTTAACAGTATTTTGATTTTTTGCGGGATAAATACTTATCCCTCGGGAATCAAATATAAATGATACCATCTCGGGATCATAAACTATATGTACAGTATCGCCAGAATTATCAAAATGAGTCCATATGTGACGTAGAAATCGGCGAACACACATACAGCCGAACATAGAACCTCCTGCTTTTTCAAAGTCGGTTAAAAAGAGCATAATGTATATTTCCAGACCTAGACCTACTCGTATATCTATGCAATTTTTAGCACAACCCTTCTGTAGTTTCTGACGTGAAGAAGTAACATACTTTTCCAATGGTATTTTTAACCGACTTCAAAAGGAGGAGGCTCCCAATTCTTCTGCATGATTTTTCTTGTTTTTTTTTTGTGTGTATGGTACGACGCGTTATCTCCGCCAATTATGGACCGATTTTGAAAATTCTTTCACTATTCTATAGAAAATAATCCCGAAGGGGTCCCATAAAATTTGTATCCCCAGGGGATTAGTAGAGAGTAAAAGTAAGGGAATTTGAAGTCGGTATATCGTTTTTTAAAACATCATCATCATTATCATCAGCCCGTACACGTCCACTGCTGAAAATAGGCCTCCCCCAAACGACGCCACGAATAGCGGTCCTGAGCCGCCTCCATCCATCGACTCCCTACGACCGCTACGATGTCGTCGGTCCATCGAGTGCGAGGTCTTCCCACACTCCGTTTCGCTTTGCATGCATTTTTAAAACATGCTATATTATTATTTTTTATCTCCCACACCACCCAAAAGCATTATTATTTATATACGCAGTTGATTGAGGAGGGTTTATTTACCAATTCCCTAGTTTCTATTCCAAATGTTATTTTCCACAAGTTTTCCAAATATTTACCCTTAAGTTCGTCCCTTACGCCAACCCCAACCTGAATTAGTGGTCCTTCAGGACCCTTGTTGATAGGGTTAGTCATCACGGGCCGATCAAAAGAATGATCGTGTATGTTTGTTTATATTTTTAACTTCGGACATTTTGTTTATTTCACTGCAAAAGTTCATAAAGTTCGGTTTTCTGGGATTTGTTATTCGACACAGACTACGTTCTAATAAACATTTGTTAAAATTCAACTAAGTCGTAAAAAGGTCAACGTTTTTTGTCGTTATTGTTTTTTTATTCCCTTACTTATTTAGATGGCCAAACTGACCTGGCCTGTAGTGGCAGCCCGGTCTATTGCAATCAGTTGTGTTTTTTTATTTAGATATCAAATGTTTTTCAATATTTGAAAACTAAATAAAAACAGGAAATCTGATGAGCTTCGCGAAGTTTTTACTTCGTCTAAAAGTTGAGACGAAGTAAAGTATACCTAGCTATGACGATAATGGGTATCTTCAATAGAAGGAACCGGACAAACTTACTCAATCCAACTAAACGTTCAATAACCAGATCCGGATGCGCTAAAGTTAGGACAACTTTGAAAAATGGTGTAAAGCTGTGAACACAGTGGCTGACAGTTTAAACTTTACAAAACGCTTTAAACTATTAACTAGAATAGTGCTATAAATAGGAGTAACTTTTCCTTCGTGGTTTGACGATAAATTTTGTTACCAACAGAGGTTGCTTTGAAGAGTGCTTCCCGTTGAATCCAAAAATTTTCTACCCAATATTATTTTTCCCCATTAAACCCAAAATATATGCTCTGTTCAACCTAATCCAAAAATCTAAGTGTCAATGTATTCTAAACAGTACAGACACCGTAATTGAACTGTTAACTGCCTTATGCCCTCGATTTCACTTGAATTTTCCGTGACAAAATGTTGGCGATAAACTTGCTCCTATACCTTTAGGGAGAAGGTATGTAACCTTCTCCCTAGATCAACATCAATGCAAAGTTTTAGCAAAACGGACAGACGCGTAAAACGACGTTATTTTAATACTATGTACTGAAATAATATCGTAGCGGTCGTCGCAGGGAGTCGATGGATGGAGGCGGCTCAGGACCGCTGTTTGTGGTATCGTATGGGGGAGGCCTATGTCCAGCAGTGGATGTGTGTGGGATGATATGATGTATTAAAATACTAATAATATAGTAATAATATAATAATGCTTGACAATACACACAGAATCAAGAACCCCAAGTTAACAGTTGGCCAAGCTCAGGGATTGTCGTCTAAGGTAGAATATAAAAAAATACGTCACTGCGACTGAATAAAATGATTTTCAGATAAATCATTCCTTAAACTTAAATAATTTACGCAAATCACGCAATGTATGCGATTTCATTTTTATATATGTTACCCTAGACAACAAACCCTGTGCTTTTGGCCTACAGAGTTTGTTTTACATATAGAGACTAGCTGCTGCCCGCGCCTTCGCCCTCGTTTTATCGAGATAAAAAGTAGCCTATATATCTTATTCCAAGTCCCAAACTATACCTACCCATACCTCAGCCCAATCAATTCAATAGTTTTTGCGTGAAAGAGGAACAAACATCCATTCTCACAAACTTTGACATTTATAATATTAGTAGGATTTAAAGCGAATTAGTAAGCACAAATTTTAGACGTTTTTTAAGTTCTAGTTCTTTGAACTGATGTAAACGCGCCTTTACTGCACTATTCAAATAGAAATGGTGGAAAATTTTTCAAAGATTTTTCAATACTAACTGCTTAATGGATTGCAAAGTTGCCTTCAACTTGTTTTAAACATGGTTTAACTTAGGAAATTAAACGTTTTCGGCGTGAGTAATGGTCTCTGCTCTACACATCATCATCATTATTATATCATTACTATTTACGTATGTATAGTTGGCCGTGGGGCCGCGGCGTACGAATATCGACCCCTCGAACTCAACCCGTGGATGTCGTAAGAGCTGACTAAGGGAACCTATCAGAGGAAAGGCAGCAGCTTCCTTCTGAGAATTTTTCAACACCAACACTGCGATCACCTTGCGGCTACAGTATAAAATATACTGAAAAACACCTAAAGATTCTTCGTATACGAATACGCCGGGTATTCGCTGAACGTAAAATCGAGTTTGAACTTCGCCCAAACTTAGGAATTTATTTGACATTTATACGGCGAGGGGAAAGTTTTTAATTTTAGAGAACTTCATTGAGGGCCGTAAAGGAATACGGGGACGAAGAGTGGGTAAAAGTTTAGATGTGCTTTGATAGAGACGGAACTGTTGAATAAAGAAATATTACTCAATTAGCTTTTGCCCGCGGCTAATTTTTGCGGATGCCGTATAAAAATAAGTTATAAACTTTCCTACTATAAAAAATGTCCTATGTAAATCTCATTTAGATCTGTTTAATTTATATCATATAGTAACCGATTTATGGGATAAATTGTGGCATATGAGTTATTTCAAGGCTAGACATACATATATCTATGCAAATTTTTAAACCGATTCGTTCAGTTTTTTTTTGTGAAGAATTATCAAACTTACATCCATTCATATAATCTTTCACATTTATAATATTTTTGTACTTTGTATTTTCTTTAATAATCAAACATAATCTAATCTTATAACTATTCAGACACTCTAAACCAGAGGTTTGTTTAGTGTCTGCGGTTACAACGAGTTGCCACACATTTGACATGAAATTATCGAACAATATTTTATAATAAACATACTTAGTCTAGGTAATAATAATAATGGAATACCTAACCATACTTAGGTACGAATATTTACATTCAAAATAGATGATTCATGTGCAGAATTGCAATCTAGTTTCCATTAATTTCAACTTAAGCATTCCCACCTAAAATAGATAATTTACCTGCATATAACCATGTACGTTCTGCTGACACGTGAAATCTATGTTAACGTTAAATTAAACACAGTTCATATTTGGGTTGTTAACCATGAAATTTGTAATTATTTTCTATAGAAGTACAAACAAAAGGAACATCTGGCATGTATTTGCAGTTCTGATTATTTCTAGCTTGAAGAGTAAAACCTCTATAGACGTATTTATCGCGACGAGTTGTAGCGACGAGTTGTAGCGCCGAGTGGATATAATGATACATCCTTATTTTCGATGTAAAACACCTTTGCACACATTTTCACCGCTAAGGTCACCCCCAGACTTTTCTGTCTCACGCTCGACTTCTAAACGCAAGTCCCACCAATTGAAAACAATATTTATTGTAATTTATTAATCTTGTGGATATGCCATTTATTCGCGGTCGCGCACTAAGCGGTTCTCCTCTACTTTTACTATTCGCACCGCTAATATTTGGAACTCGCTTTCTGCTTCTGTTTTTGCAGCCAACTGCAACGAGGGTCTCTTCGAGACATGAGTGAATAGGTGTCTTCTAGCTAGACCATCGGCCACATCGTCACTTACCATCAGCTAAGATTGTGGTCAGATGTACGTCCATTCACGATTTAAAAAGTTTATATTCCTGTAGAATCATGGCGTTAACATATCACGTGTTGTGCAGTGTTCATAAACAAACAACCTTTTACGAAAAATTTGCTACGCGGCAAATACTCGCTGTACCGTATTCTACCACATCTTTGTTCAATCAACTGCCATACAAATGTACAAACATTCAAATTGGAAGATGTAATACGAATAACGTATTTGTGTTTCTTGCCGGTGTAGTAGAAGCTTTGCCGACTCTCAATTCGTTATGGTAGGTTCAACAGCTTTTAATGTTGAAAAGTGTACGACTGATTTTAAATGCGTGTTCTCTCAGCAAACTCAGCAGCCGGGACGAGACTCTCTCCAGTCTCGTCCCGGCACTCGAGCGAGGTGAACGCTTACGCATTGGATTTCGAACGTGTGCGCCATCTGCGCTGCCACGCCGGTCCCCGGTATTATACTAGGGACTCGGCCGGCTTTGGAGACAATGGAGGAGATAACTGAGAAAGATTATGAAGAGAGAAGCAGAAATAGTGATAGGAGTGTTTACGAACAAGACAGAATGGAACAAGAAACTTTGACAGTGGGACAATACAATTGGCAAGACGACCTACAACGTCCTAATGAACAGAAAAGATATAGAGAAGAAGACAAAAGCGGATCTTGGACATTTGTGCAAAGTAAAGAGAAGAAAAATAAAATACAACCTGAACAAAACTATAAATTTTATGCAAATATGGAAGAAGATACGTTGCAAGTTTATATTTCGTCGAACGAAGAAATGCCCAAGCAATTTGCCTTAGCAAAATTATTTCAAAGAGAAGAAATTGCAGCCGATATCGCAAAGATTAGATACATTAACCCATTCAAAGTTCGATTAGATGTGACCAAAGAGAGCAGCGTTAAAAAACTAGAAAATTCTAGAACTCTTATCGAAAAGGGATGGAGAATACAGCCAGCGATGGAGGTCAATTCGACTTACGGAGTTATCAAAGACGTGGACATTGACTTGACTGAAGAGGAAATTTTCAACAGCATCTCATGCCCAGAGCCTGCTAGACTGGTTTCTGTGACCAGGCTAACACGTCGAAAATCTGATGGTAGTGGTTGGATACCTAGCGAATCAGTAAGGGTATGTTTCAAAGGATCTTTTCGACCAATAGGCGTGACCGTGAACGATTTGAGAATATTAGTTCATCCGTACGTGTTCCCAGTCTCACAATGTTCCCGATGTTGGAAGTTTGGACACCCCACAAAAAGATGCCCTACGTTTAAGATAGTATGCCCAAAATGCAGTGAAAATCACGCTAACTGTGACACCATGAACTACAAATGCCCTAACTGTGGAGGTCGGCATATGGCGTTCTTGAAACGTTGCCCAACATATATAAAAGAGAGAACCATAAGAGAGATAATGTCCGAATATAACTGTACGTACCGGCGGGCACTAACTATGTATGTGCCTCCTGCCTACGAACTGATACCAGCTACGAAGCAGAAGAAACCATTTAATTTTGAAACTTACACGGAACCAGATAATTTTCCTGCCATAATACCTACAAAAACCAGCCCATGTACACGGAAAACAGCTTCATTTTCGGAAATTATTACACAAGCCATTGTACACACGGAACCCAAACAAAAATCGCCACCGGCCCCCAAATTACGACAGCACCCGAAAGAAGAAGAACTATTTGTGTTTGGTAAAAATATAACGAGCAATAACAATACAAGTGACCAGAATCATACCACGAAACAAGAGAAACAGGAAAAAGAAGTTAGTTTTAGTGAGCTATTGTCTAGACTGAAGGAGATAGTCCTGTGCAAAGGAGAAACAATATCAGAGAAGGTGCATAATGTGATTAAGTGCTGTGTACAATGGTTAATTTTGGTGGTTGTTGAAAACATTTCGTATTGGCCGATTTTGAAGCCAATTTTGGACCTTTTCGGTCCGTAAATGGATAATAGCAACCATCAAAGTTTTGTTACGATCAATATCATACAATGGAATGCGCGTAGTGTTCAACCGAAGTTAGAATCTCTTTGTCAATTACTTCAACAAGAAAGGATTCACATTGCTGCGCTCAGCGAAACGTGGTTGTCACCCGATAATCAACTGAAGGTAAATGGTTATCATGTTTATCGCAAAGACAGATCAGATACGCGTGGCGGGGGGGTAGCTTTATTGGTACATAATTCCATTAAATCCAGTTTAATAAATTACAACAGTATAAATACAGGCTTAGAAGTTCTAATAGTCAAGATCTATAACTGTGAGCATATCAATTACATAACCACATTATATTGTGCGCCATCTATACACACGAATCAGGCGGACTGGGAACATCTATTTAATTCAGTAAACACAAAATCTATAATTTTAGGCGATTTTAACGGACATCATCCAGTTTGGTCCCAAAGAAGTACTTCACGAGGTCTACAAATCAATAATGCTTTGTTAGAAAGTAGATTTATTTCCCTTAACGATAACAATATACCTACACGTTTCAGATTAGTTGATAATGTCCTTGAGCAGTCATCTCCAGATATATCATTAGCTTCGTCCGATATTGCGATTAGGTTTAATTGGAGCACAATGAATGAGACTTTAGGTAGCGATCATATAATAATAAAATTAAGCACGTCCTCGAAGAAAAATTTTAATTATACACGTCAACGCCGCAATTATAAAAAATCTGATTGGTGTTCGTATAAAGAATATTTGGAGACATTATTTAATGAATTTGCTAGTAGTGATACTCCACAAAATATGTATGATAACTTTATTCAGTGTTTAAATTTGGCTGCCGATAAATACATTCCAACCTTTAAAATTAACCATAATCCTACAAGTAAATTCACTGCCAAGCCATACTGGAACTCAACGTTAAATAAAACTGTAGCTGAGAGACGTTTGGCCCTAACTTTATTCAGACGCAATCCTACACCTCATAATTTGAGCATTTTACAAGAAAAAGTACGTATTGCACAGAAATTAATACGAGACGCTCGGAATGAGTCATGGCAGGAATTTTGTTCCTCATTGATTGGCACAATTACACAAGGCGAAATGTGGCGCAAAATGAAATGGTTCAAGGGTCAGAGCGCCCCCCGTGCTCATGTACCTAAAGAACAGGCCAATAACCTTTTGATTAGTTTAACACCTGATTATACTATTCCTTGTGACCCCTGTTTTAATAATAACAGCACTAACTTAGATATACCATTTAGTACACATGAACTTGATCGCTGCCTACGATATAAAGACACGTCTCCTGGTAGTGACCAGATCTCATATTCCATGCTATCTCACATGCCCGATAATGGTAAAACAATTTTGTTAAATTTGTATAATATGTTTTATTCCCTAAGTTATGTCCCTGCACAGTGGCGTGATATCACTATTGTGCCTATACCTAAACCGGGACGCGAGGCTGGCTCGCCTAACGCACTTCGTCCGATAGCGTTAATATCTTGCTTATGCAAAATATTCCACTGCATTTTAATCAAGAGGTTGGAATGGCTCGTTGAGAAAAATAAGATATTATCCGAAAATACAACAGGCTTTCGCCGATGTCGATCAACTTTAAACAATTTGTCATGTCTTGTGTCTAGAATACAAACCGGTTTTTCACAGAATCAAATGACTATAGCAGCATTTATAGATATAGACAACGCGTACAATAACATCGACGTAAAGAACTTGATAGGTACTATGCAACAACTAGGTATAAGTTCTAAACTGTGCAAATATTTATGGAATTTTTTGAAACAAAGATCTTTGAGAATATATACAGATTCTGAATATATTAGTAGAAATACATGTCGAGGTTTGATTCAGGGGGACCCGATATCCCCTCTACTTTTTAATATAGCGACTCATAATATCTGCAGCAGTATTTATAATATATACATGTCACAATACGCTGATGATTTTGTCCTATATCTTAACTGTAACAACGTACATGATGGCAGAGATAAACTACAGTCAGCATTGAACCACTTTGTTAAATTATTGTCTAATTTAGGTCTAGAAATTTCAGCTTCCAAAAGTAAAATTTGCATATTTAAGAGAGGTTTTCGAAGAGATCGGGTCGATTTAAACATTAACGACAGGACTCTAGAAATTGTTGATAGGGTTAAATATTTAGGGTTATGGCTAGATAAGTCCCTACGCTGGGCTAAACATATAAATGAGTTAAAAGAAAAAAGTCTGCAGTTATTAAATATTTTCAAAGCATTAGCCGGGCCAGGTTGGGGTATTCACCCTACCTACCTAAGACGTATCTATATAGCCACGATTCGCAGTAGGTTGGACTACGCAAGCCCTTTGTTTGGCAACAGCTGTAAGACACATCTCGGCAAGCTAGATAAAATTCAAAATCAATGCATGCGTGTCATCGGAGGTTTTATTAAAAGTACTGCAATACACGTGATGGAAAATGAATTACATTTACAACCATTACACATTCGTAGGTATTATTTAGCGGGAAAGTTTTGGCTCAAGAACAGATCGTTAACTGATAATAAAATAATAGAAATTTTAGACATTTTAACCCAATATTGTGACAATTCTTTTTGGAGACGTAAAAGTAAACCATTACTTATTTTAGTTCACACTCATTTAAAAAACACACCTATACATATCAGCACGCAATTAGAAATGTTTTCACTCGTCACCTGGGTCAGCAATGTGAATCTTTCGTCAATTGTAGCCCCTGGTATTAGTACCATTACTCAAGCAAAACATAGTTATAGAAAAAATGATTTAAAAACTATATGTATGGACTTTTTGGATAGTAATTATTCAGATTTCTATCAAATTTACACCGATGGATCTAAATCTGGGGATGATGGATGTAGTGGTTTGGCTATTTACGATCCTCAAATGCGTAGTTCTATTCAGCTGAGGATAAATACTAATATTTCAATAATGTATACCGAGCTTATCGCTATTGCAGAGGCTATTTCTTACGTGCAGTCTTTTGACACCGGTAAATTTATAATTTTGACCGATTCCAAAAGCGCTATTCTGCATCTGGCTCGATGTACCTCGACCGTTCGAGGAACACCGATTGCCTACAGCATCTTGGATTCATTATATAAATTACCTAAAACTAACAAAACAGTTAAAATCCAATGGATACCATCACATATCGGCATACCAGGTAATGAAGAAGCTGATCGCCTCGCTAATAATGCATTCGATGAGGGAATAACTTTTGATTGTTTACCATTATTCACGGACCATCTGCACTTGGTCAGAGACAGGTGTACAGAAATGTGGAAAGAACACTTTGACGAGAGGTCTTTGACGAAGGGCATTTGGTACCGTACTATTCAACATACACTAACGCGTTCACCATGGTTTTCTGGGTCATACATATCAAGACAAGATGTTGTGATTGCTTTGCGACTTCGGTCCGGGCACATCCCATTCAACAAGTTTGCATATCTCATGGATAAAGCTGATTCACCAAATTGCGAAGAATGTAACGTTTTAGAAGATGCTTATCATGTTTTGGTCGAATGTGTCCGGAGCGAAACCGAAAGAATAAACTTGCTACAAACAGGAATTGATTTGCATGAGCTCGGAAAATGTAATAGCATTTTGACCTATCCTCTCTCAGAGGAAGCCAAAATGTTATATAAATTAGTTAAATTATATATAAAGCGTAGAAAGTAAGTAAATTTATTGTAAACTATGAGGGTGACATGATCACTCTGATCAAACCCTCTTTAATAAATAAAGATATAAAAAAAAAAAAGTATTACTCATAAATAACATATTGTATATGATTTCGTAACAATGATAAAAGTAATTCATCGTGGTAAAATAAACGAACGTAGCAAACAAATAAAATTGAAAAATGCTTATGGTTAAAAAACAATCTTAGTTTGTGAAGTTATCAAAAACATAAACGGCCATTTATGTATATGTACATAGACCATATAATTATAGACAGCCAAGTGCTACTCTTGGCTGTCAACCGATTTTGGCAGCACAAAGATACACAGAAAAAAACCTCAAATTGCACCTTTACGTGTAAAATGCGCAAAAAGTTCCTTTGTACGGATTTGAACCCTCCGCACGCGAATCTAACACAAAGTCACTGTCCGCTAACACAGCAGCAGTTCACAACACGTACGAAACAAAGGTTTTGAAATGACAATCGCGCACGATGACGTTTTGTTTTTGGTGCGTCACACAAATGCGTGTGCTGAATATTGCAGAATATGATATTGTGGTCGAGTCATGGTGTATAAATATTGGTATTTAGTGCAGAAATGGACGGCTTTCATGATAGTTATTGCGTTTGGAACTTGAACAGTTCTTTTTAAAATATACATTTCTCTAGATCCAAACCTAGTTACGATTTCCTTCGTCCGTGAAGACAACCAAATGATACATTTTTTTCATTTATAGTTTAAGCCAACGGCCGTATTTTAGTTTTATATTTTTCAGGCTAGGTAAGGGCTATTACATTCATTGTTTTGAACTGACTTTGAAAAAGGAGGGTTCTATGTATGGCTTTGTGAATGTTTGAAGATTTATCCATAAATTATCAGCCGGTTTCATAAAGAGAATGATGATTTACATATATTCCCAATGGATTACTATATGTTCCGTAAAATTCGTAAAAGAACTCACTATCGGTTTTTGTACAACATCAAATTAGCTATCCTTGACACATTATTCTCAAAAACTTCTAATTCGAACCATTCATATTAGAATCGTTTTCCTTTTAGGGACGGACTCGAAAAGAAGCATGCATTTTATTTAGGCCTGGTCAGGATTGGTCCCTCAAATGAAAGATTCTGTAAATTTTAATACGTATAATGTTGTAATTTAGCTTTTATTTTACAAATCGTATACGCTCCAAAAGAAAGATGGAGAGAAGAGGCTAGTAATCGTATATTATCTATTCGTAGAGAAAAAGCAAAGATAATAAGTTTTTTTTTAAATGGACACGCGGAGCTACTATATGTCACTGTCAACCCGAAAGATGATGCTGTCCGCAACACATTTTTTGGGCCAACGCGCAACGCAGATTCAGTCTTAATTTTAAGATTTAATTTTATCGTCTCTAGTAAGCACGTTTTATTTTTTTTGCTCTTTGGAACTGGGCGGAAAGTTGTCAGATCGTTTTCGGGGTTTGCCTCAAACAAACCGGAAGTTCTTAAGATTTTTTCGGTAAAGAAATATTAGTGTAAACACTCAAAACAATATTTTTCAAGAATTGGTTTTTCATTGTGAGAAAGGAAACAAGAAAACTTTTAAAATAGGCGGCAAATTAGGAAAACAATGCTTTTTCTTAATGTTAAATCTGGTTTGGAAGTGCTCCCCAATTTTTATTGCCAGTTTAATTCGGCCCACTGCTGGGCAAAGGTGAAATTCCTCATCCGCGACGTCCATTACTAACTATGCTTCCCCCAAACAATGGGGGTTTTGTTTTTATAACCACGATTGACAGGCTGATGGTTAAACGCAGTGTGGGTGTTAAAAATATACAGAAGGAAGCTAATGCCATTCCTCTCGTAGGTTCTCTTAGGTTTGAATTCGCCTATGTTACGTACATTCGTGCTATCATGACATAATTCTTTTGAAATCAAAGAATAGAAACAAAACAACTAGTATTGAAACAATTGAGCTAACTACAGACAATCTTCAGGTAGCTCAACTGGACCATATCAATATCAGTTGGAAGCATCTCCAAGACGCTGGCTGCATTATTTGTTTTTGTGTTATACATTTAATTTCACGAATGAATAAATTACTGTACAGCTAGATAACAAAATACCTAGATAACAAAACACCTAGTTATTTATCGACAAAATATATATAAAATATGGCGTGTTTTAAAAAACGATAAACCGACTTCAAATTCCCTTACTTTTACACTTATTTTAAGGGATAAATACTAACCCACTGGGGATAAAAAAATTATGGGACCCGTTCGGGATCATTTTCTATACAATAATGAAAGAATTTTCAAAATCGGTCCGTAATTGGCGGAGATGTCGTGTAATATACATACAAAAAAAAACATACAGACGAATTGAGAACCTCCTCCTTTTGAAGTTGGTTAAAAATAGGACAACTAAACACCTACCTACGCAAAAACATCTTTTAGGGAGCTTGTATCCCACATTAATGCAGTGCAGAGACATTGCACCGCATCATTTTTAGAAAAAACATAAATAAATAGGCTTACAATATAAGCTCATAAATAAATAATATCCATTTATTTCAAACAGTTGGTACTCATGGATACACAAAAGATACTTAAAAACTATCTGGATTCATAGACAAGACAAAACTTAATTATTAAGGGAGATCGTCACGGGTTGACGCGAAATTCAAACTATTTTAAATTTTTTCTGCGATTTACAAATAATAAAATTAAGTAATTTGGCGCAAATCGTGAACTATTTTCTATGAACCCATCATAAAACCAACTTCGATATAATTTCATTTTGGGAGCATTTGGGAAAATGTCGATTTGTAGCCCAAAATCTCTTATTTTCTCGAATGCTCCAAAACTACCAATGAGCCAAACTTCGTTTTTTCATAAGTAAATAGAAAATGGTTTACAATTTGCGCCAACTTACTTTTCCGCTAGATTTATTCCTTGAAGAAAGCAGAATAAATTGAAAACTACAAAAAAAAAACTCGCACCAACCCGTGACGAACCACCTTAAGGATAATAAACTTAACCTTATATTTTAATAACAAAATAGAAAATTAAACTCTACACTAAATATCATAAGTATCTAAATATCTCGTACAACATCAAAAGCCTTTTCAAATCACGAAAATGATATCAAGGCAAACAATTTTAGTGCCTATTATTTAAAATTTATCTCAACTCAAATGTGTTGTAAATGAAAAGGATTGTAATGAAAATTTATACGCAAATAGTAATAAACATCCCTTTATGTTGGCAAAATGTTTGTCACAAGAAAAATATTTGTTGAACACGTATAAATAGATGAGAGTTTACAGCTTAATTGAGAAGTTATGGTATTTTCTGTGAGTGAAAGTAATTTTTTGATGTATGAACTGAACGGTAGGCAAAATAAATTGTATTATTGTTTTGAAAATAATCATGCAACACAGCATCATCTAGCCCAAATTAAACAGAGCTTGGGATATTGTTAATTGTTTTATATCCATATTTTTCTTTTGATTTTAAATGGACTTCTGTTTCTTTTTAATTAATTTCAATGAGCTTAGCTTGAAAAAAAATTGTATACAGAATGTTTGGTAATGAGACCGATATAATATTTAGAAGAATCGGGAGGGTAATGGGCTACATTTCTGAATGCTCGTTACTCTTTTAAGAGATGTTTAAGTCATAATTTATTCAGCAAGCACTATGCATAAAAAAATACAACACAAGTCATTTTGTGGCATTACAACCACAAACAAAAAAGATTTAATAATTTAACGGGGAGATTTCGGGTTAATTAAAAAAAAAACATATCACAGCAACCGTGTCACTTAGGACATTGATTCTACCGGGAAAATGTAGTCCATGACCCCCCCAAATCTCCAAAAAATATGTTGATCCCAATACCAAACATCCTGTATATACATAGGTACTTGATAAATGCATTATAAGTATTTAATATTTAAAGCGGCATATATTGCTAGATAATGCTGTGTGTATTGTCCAGCATTATTTATTTATATTGCATTTCTGAATTACAGTCTCCATTTCCTGACCTTTCTGTTTACATTAGGTTTAACATGAGGAAAAGTTATATTAAAACGAAATAAACATACCTAAAAAGCGGAAATGCTATAATTCATCTTTTATAGTCATCAAGAGACTTCGAGAAAGCAGTTCTATATCTTTATTTAGGTCTATCTTCTATAGCTTGCTTAAACGATTCTAAGTACATCTAAGTACATACTTAGACAGCTCTTACTAGGTTGTCTGACGGTCATATCAATTGTATCTACAGTTTCACAGAATTTTTCATATCATTGAGTTTGAAATTATCATTTGTAAGCATCGATATTTGTGAGGCATCTTTTGATGTAATATTTATCTCAGAATCAAAATCAATAACTTTATTTATTTAGGCTTACAAAATAAGCACTTAGACAAGTCAAAATTTATTTATACTATAAACATAGTTGTTATTATCAAATAAGAAATAAGGTGTTATTATTTTATCCACTATTAGAAGTGATTATGAAACCACTAGTACATTTATATATCACTTATGTGTCTAATACATGGATATTATGCCTATCTAAATTTAATGCGATTTAGATACATGTCAATATTTCTCTATAGCTAAGCAGACGGGGTTTCAACAGGGGGTTATATATTCACAGATCCAAAAATAATGATTTACGATAGTCGAATGAAAAATAATCAAAATCTCCCTTTATCTATTCAAGGGAGGTTTTGATTATTTTTCATGTAATCAAGGAAATACGATTTGAACATAATGGTAGATCGCTTGATAAAACAAATATGTATATTATTGTTTTGAAAGACTAAAAACTGTCACAATTCCTTGCTTTGCTAAATACTATCTACATATATACTACATAAATATTACAATTAATATACGTATGTATATACCATAACCATACATAGAAAGATAATACTTATGTAAGTAATAAGCTGACACACAAAAAAATTGTTTTAGTTTATTAGGTTAGCATAAACTAAAATAATTTGTCTGTTCTCCTTGGTTATACTACTACGGTAAGTCAAAACAATTGTAGACCACACCACTACTGCGTGAGCTCTACAGCGCTCTGCGCTGACCGCAATTCACGTTGCAATTTATGCTGGTAATTGCGAGCGACGATCCTACTCTGCCGTAACACAGTTTTTAAACTAGTACGGGGGGTAGAAGTCACAAGCAAGCTATGCATCACTCATTTGCAAATTGTGAACTACCTCATACTCATTATTATCTGAGTATGTATGTATTGGGATTTTAAGTAAATTTCTATAATAAAAATATAGAAATTTGCTTAAAACTACCTCATACTCATTATTATCTGAGTATGTATGTATTGGGATTTTAAGTAAATTTCTATAATAAAAATATAGAAATTTGCTTAAAATCTCATGAAGTCCTTAGTTACTTATGATATCACCATTGTTTTTAGTTTAATTTTATATCATAATAGTCTAGGATTAAGTTTATCGTAAAGAATGTATTAGCTATTAGTAACGTTCTTGAACAATAAAAGTTTTTATTATTATTATACTACTACCATAAATACAAGTTGCATGGCGCCCTACCCGGGCTCTTAATACCTAGCCCCAAAGTGAAACTTATTTATTTATATTTTACTTACCATCTTGGGACTAGCATAAAATAGCATAAAAAAACATCTAAAACAGTCTAGAATTGACGGAGTATTCAAAGAGCATACATTAAAACATACATAACGACATATAACCTGCTCCTTTTATTGAAGTTGGCTGAAAATACATAATGTACTTACCAAAATAGAAATCGCTACATATTTTCCAACGAAACAACGTCAATTCTACCAAAACGCTAACAGTTTCATTTTCTTCCAGTCGCCCCGTCCCACGTCACGATCTCTGGACCTTCAGAAGCCAGGGTCGGGGATCCAGTGCCTCTGGCTTGCAGCACCGCGCCATCCAACCCTGCCGCGGAGATCAAGTGGTCCGTCGACGGCAAGCATTACAAGGAGGCCAGTAATCGGACCAGCATCTCTCCTGAAGGTAAGGACATAACAAGTTACTTATACCTTAGGTAGTAGAGTACCTAAAAGATCATATTCACCCATTACCGCGACTATCCAGTACAAAAAAAACTGTTATTCGCTTTTCTATTCGCAGGCGGATGGGTAACCACATCCAACATCACCGTGACGGTGGAACCAGCGAAGACCTCATTCGCTGTTCTCTGCTACGGCATTAACCAGCAACTGACGGAGAACGTGGTGTCGTCTCATACCATTAATGTCCTATGTAAGTAACTATTTATATTACATATTTACCGGAGAACCATTAATTATATAAAAATATTGTTTCACAGTTATGTAACCAAAGTGCTCATATACACTAGCGGCAAAGTGCCAACGGCAGAGGTAACTGTAGCCGTCGACACCGGTCGGCGGCAACCCTCAACAGTTGACGGCAGCCATCGACTATCGACGGCAACCGTCCACGCGTCGACAGCTGCCGTTGGCGCGTCGACGGCTGCCTTCGGTGCGTGTCGACCGCTTCAGTTACCTCTGCCGTTGGCAATTTGCCGCTCGTGTATATTAGTGCGAACTCCTCCGAAACGGCTTGACAGATTTTTATGAATTTTTTTGTGTATATTCGGTAGGTCCGAGAATAAGTCGTTAACTATTTTTTAAACCTCTAACAATAAGTGATAAGGGTGGCCCCCCATTTTTTTATTTACAATTTTGGACATACATTTTATATAATTTTTTTATGACTTAGCATAAAAAAATACAAATAACACTTAATTTTATTCTTTCTAACACCAACCTCCATTTTTTTATAGCGATATTAGTTGGTACTGTAATAATTTTCAACCCTCAGTGGTTGATGGCAAAACAACGTTTGCCGGCTCATGTCAGCCAGTAAACTTATAAAATTGTATGTACATATTTATGCTAAAATACATGAAGAGAAATTATACCTACAAGGTGATGAAACATAGATTAGCGAAGTTAAATATGAGATTTTTGAAGGTCGAAAAGTTTATATTATGATTCGTCTGAAATGAAAGCTAGCATATCCATCACTTACGACTTAAGTCTAAAACAATTCTTATAAATAAGTTTTAAAACCTGGAATTTAATATAATAAACTCAAATATGGACTGACATAGTCCGACATTCAAAACTTCTATCTCATGAAACAAACTTATAACAAAACTTTAGATACATTTTCTTCTGTAAAACATCCAAAATTCATAACAATATCTGAAAACTTATATACCACTAAAAAACCAGCCATGCGTGAGTGAGACTTGCGCACTAAGGGTTCCTTTTATCACAGTTTCTTGTTATTGCTACAAAGTGTCCAGATAGATATGTTGTCTCCCACTATTTTTGTTCTTGTATAAAAATAATACGAATAAATAGTTCGAGCCAGAGTTTAGTACCGGTACCAAAAGTACCGATACCATAGCTTACCGCTATGGTATCGGTATTTTCCATTTAGGTACCTGAGTATTGGTATTTGGGCTCAATATATCGATACTAATAGGGGTCTTGCGATGTTGCCAGCTCGCATGAAGGTACACCGCCGGCACCTCTCTGCGGCGCGGGTGGTACCGATACTTTACGTAGATAGTATCGGTATTTTAGAGTTAAGGAACCGGTAAAAGTACCGGTACTCATGGAAAATATCAATACTTTGGTACCGGTACTAATGAAATATACATTATATCGATACTGAAAAAGTATCGATACTGCGTCGAAGTCAGTGGCACCGGTACTTGAAAATACCGGTAGTCCCCTTGGTAAAGCCCTTGCAGACTAGAAAAAGGGCGCTATGATTTTGGGTACGTCAAATTTAAATGGCATGGACACATGAAATCCCTATGATAGCCTTTATTGTTCCGTTAAAGATCCGCGCCATGTTAGCGTTAGCCATAGTTGTAAGGTCTCATATACACGAGCGGCAATGTGAAAATTGTTGAAAATTAACGGCAGCCGTCGACTGTCGCCAGCAGCCATCCACGCGTCGACGGCTACAGTTACCTCTGCCGTTGGCACTTTGCCGCTCGTGTATATGAGCACTTAGGTAAATAGACTTTTTCCTTTTTGAAAACGCCTCATTGCGTATTTTCTTTTCTACGTTAACTGAACTTACCTATTACAGATAAAATAGAATTGTGTATTTATTTGTTAACTCGTCTGACGAGTCCATTGGATTGCGCCGCTCACTACGTTTTAGAATAATTTTGTTTTAGCTCTTTACACTGGAATATAAATGCTATTCCATTCTGTACATAATATAAGAACGATATGGATGAACAAACGGACGGAGTAAGCATAGTAATAATGTCCCTTTGTCACGCTCCGCTTACGGAACCCAAAAAACTTATCGAATTACCAACTTTTCGTAACAAAATAACTATTAAAGAGAAATATTTTATGGACATAATCAAAGTGTAGAGTTTCTATGTAATGCGCCCGCTAACTCCGCTTAGTACGTGTTCGGAAAACTGACTACGTATTAGAGGAAAAATATTATTTAGATGGGTAGAAAATAGGGTAGATGGGTGGAAAAAACTAGTTTTATTTAGTTGTAGACCGGGTTAGAATATTATCTAGTAATCTTAGATAGTGTAGCTGAACTATGACCTCAAGAATGGAACTCGCTGCTTGCTTCTGTCTTTTTGGCCAATTATAATCTGGGTCTCACCAAGACGAGAGTGAATAGGTTCTAGACCGTCGTGATACACCGTCGGCAACATCGTCACTTTCTATCAGGTGAGATTTTGGTCGGACAAAGGTCTATTGATTAAAAAAAATTACTTGCAACTGGCTTCGATTATACGTATTGAGAGTGTATATTGAACAAATGATAAATAAATAATGTTGGACAATCCACACAGCATCATCTAGCACCAAGCTACGCAGAGCTTATGTTATTGGTACTAGATGATTGATATACTTAATATTATACATTACATAAATATAATTTTTTTATAAATAGAAAATACCTAGAACACCCGGAACAAATATTTGCAGGACGTACAAACATTTGTCCCGAGGCGGGCATCGAACCCGCAACCACCTGCATCGCGAAGGGACCTTCAACCACCTCACCACATCGGTGGTCAATTACTAGTAAATGAAAATAGCTATGTAAATAATTTTATTCTACATGTGTTTATGATTTTTAGGAAATCTTGTACCTACCTACCTAAAGCTCGATTTTTTTCTATGCACATGGCAAAATATTCGATGTAGGTAGGTACTTACCTATAATGCAACAACTAAGTAATTACCTCTTGGTAAAATTCAATTTAATAATATCTGAGATATTTTTATATAATGAAGGTATGCAAGCCAAGGAAGGAATTGGAATTGATCAACACCTTTCGTCTCGCCATTTTTCCACTACACGTAAAAAGCCGTTCAACGAATTCCGTGCTTATTCCATCCTATCCTATCCTACTAACATTATAAATGTCAAAGAGAATGGATGTTTGTTCCTCTCTCACGCAAAAACTACTGAATGGATTTTAATGTAACTTTACAATAAAATTCATAGCATATACATCAGAATAACACATAGCCTATAATTTATAAAGATCCAATTTACATACATTACTCAATATATGTAGAATTAGGGTTTCTCAAAGTAACTCTTTATGTCTGTTATGCCTTCACGAATAAACCGCAGAACCAATTTTGATGAATTTTCGTATAAAGATAGATAGAACCTTGGAGAAGAAAATAAGCAACTCGAAATAGTAATCCTGCGCAGACGAAGTCACGGGCACCAGCCAGTCGTAAATAAACCCAGTAACTCCATCCTTATGAACATTCTGCGCGGTCATAATATTGTTTAATGTAAATGTAATGTGCTTGTCTTAATGTCTGTCATATTGTTTTTATTGAGCATATGAATGAGGGTTTTAACATTCCAAGGGCGTAAGTAACGCGTACAACTCTATGAGCGTGTTGAAACGGTGATAATTTTTATAAATTAACTATAAAACGGAAATCCGTAGAAGAACCAAAGTTACTGACATAGCTCTCAGAATTAGCAGGGTGAAGTGGCTGTAGGCAGGCCATACAGCTCGTCGAACCGATAAGCGTTGGGGAGTAAAGTTTCTCGAGTGGCGACCGCGATGCAATGCGAAACGGAATGTGGGAAGACCTTCCACTCGATGGACCGACAACATCGTGGCGGTCGCGGGGAGTCATTGGATGGAGGCGGCTCAGGACCGCTATTCGTGGCGTCGTTGCGGGGAGGCCTATGTTCAGCAGTGGACGTGTACGGGCTCCCCAACGGTCATCGGTTCTACGAGCTATACGGCCTGCCCATCGCCACTTCAGCCTGCTAATTCTAAGAGCTATGTCGGTCACTTTAGTTCATCTACGAATTTCCGTATTCCGGACCCTGTCGCGTAGAGAAAGCGATATATGTAAGAATTACCGTGCGCCGCCATTTTGAAAAAAATTAAAAATGGCTGACGTTGACTAAGCCAAAATTTTCGAACCAACTTTGATTAGTGAGTTGTCAAACCATACAAATACGTCAAAGATAATAAGACATTTAATATTTTTCATGCAAGCGGGGCTAAGTGTCTAAATGTAATATTCAAATTCTAGGTCAGAGTCATGTCAATTCTCTCCAAGAATATTTTACCTCTATAATTCAGAATTTCAGACAGTTTCTAGTTTGCTGTCAGTATCGACCCTGCAAGCTATATTTTTCCCAATTCCTTCTGACGAAATCATACTCCCGTCAAACGCAGCTTTGAAGCTATATTTTATAAAAGTTTTTAACGAAAAGTGAAAATAAATTCTAACAGATTTTGGAATTGATTTAACGGTGATAGTTTCGGGCTTGTATTTCTAAAATCTATATTTACTATAACTAGCACCCCGCCTCGGCTTCGCACGGGTAGCATAGCAGTGAATTTTTTTATGAGTAATAATTCCGTAAAACATTATTTTTATACCAAACTTTATTTATTGGTTTACACGGCGCACACCAGCAAAGCGATAGCAAGGCGATTTTTTTCGACTTTAACAATCATCCTCATAATTTAGTGAATGTACACAATACCTCAATTAATAATACACTTAAATATTCCTCGCAAATTACTCCGTTCATTGATTAAAATATATTATCCTTATATTTCAACAAATATAAACAAAACCTTGAAAAATTATGTACTTACAACTTCCTCATGAATCACTCATAGTATTTTTTTTTTGCTCCGCGACGCTGAACGATCGCGACGCGAACCGCACTCACCCTGAAGAAGTCCCTCGTTAAGGGATGAAACGTTGGTGTTCTTCCAACACAAACTAGGTTCGTAGTTAACCCGCTTACATTTATAATGAGTTGACATACTTCCTAAGTTTGATCAATATATTTTTTTTACTTCTAGTTCCAAGTAGGTCATGTACTTTTTGCTCTGCTGTCTCCTGTTCTTCACACTCGTATTGCGGTTCTTACACTTCGCAATAAACGTTCAAAACACATGAAACGTAAGTATATGCCACTTAAATATTCCTCGCAAATTACTCCGTTCATTGATTAAAATATATTATCCTTATATTTCAACAAATATAAACAAGACCTTGAAAAATTATGTACTTACAACTTCCTCAAGAATCACTCTATGTGCGTGAGTTTATCGCGCTCAGACAGAAAAACAGACCAAATATTCGCAGCTATACACTAACAACCCGCCCCGGCTTCACACGGCTAGTAGAACATTTTATGCCTGCATGTTTTATAACCCAAGATAGCATGGGTATAGTAAGCTATGCTTAAAAGATATATGCCATCGCGGATCGATTATATTTCAACCAATTTACACAAACCCCTAACAAACTATATACCTAAACCTTTCTCATGAATCACTCTACCGGTTGGAGAAAACTACACGAAAATCCGTTCAGTAGTTTTTGAGTTTATCGCGAACAGACAGACGCGGCAGAGGACTTTGTTATTATAATATGTAGTGATACGTCCCGCGGTGGGAATGGATCCCGCAACTTTCTTCATTACAGGCAGACGAAGACAACTTCGTGAGTCTCCTTGGTAAGATTATAATTTAAAAATCTAAACTTCTTGTTCTAATCCAGTTCTCCATTTAACCCTTAAAGCCGTAAAGGCCCACAGCAATTCCAAACTCATATAAACTCATATAAACCCATTTACACCACAACTAAAAGTTCTAACTCGTTAAGCCCCAGAAATAGGTCTGCAAACGGAAGTCTGCGAAACCTGCAGTGAGGTTTTCAGGTTTTCCTTTTAAATTGAAAGGCCAAAGTTCAATGTAGTGCGAGAGACCATTGCGGTAGATCTTAAAAACTTTTATTAGCTACAATTTTTTCTCATAACTATAAAACTTGAGTGGAATTGGGATAATATAGGTTAGAAAAAACTATCCTATAGTCCGCTAACGCTGTCATGACCATCTGCGGTCGATTGACTCCTATCGAAACTTATCATGACTTGGAAAAATACCGTAAATGGGGTAAATTCTGCAAAACGGAATAGTAGAATAGTAATAATAATAAGGCGATGTATTTCAATTAATTCCAATAGTTTATCAATGTTATTATTACGTCTAAATTTTTCGGACCTATTGGCATTTTTTTCATTCAGCCAAGAGTTTATTGAGTTAACTGATTCAGTTCACCAATCACCCGATATATTATATTTCGTATGTCTATGATGCTTCACAGGGGACACTCGTCACGTATTAAGAGTAGGTATTAGATGCTAGTTATTTGTTAACTGAATATAAGAAATTGATTAGCAAGAAAATAAACAGAAATCTCACTAAAAGCAACCAATAAAAAGCATATTTATCTCAAAATGATTCAAAACCGTGCATTGATATTTAACATAGTATTTTTTTTTTGCTCCGCGACGCTGAACGATCGCGACGCGCACCGCACTCACCCTGAAGAAGTCCCTCGTTAATTGGGATGAAACGTTGGTGTTCTTCCAACACAAACTAGGTTCGTAGTTAACCCGCTTACATTTATAATGAGTTGACATACTTCCTAAGTTTAGTCAATATATTTTTTTTACTTCTAGTTCCAAGTAGGTCATGTACTTTTTGCTCTGCTATCTCCTGTTTATCACACTCGTATTGCGGTTCTTACACTTCGCAATAAACGTTCAAAATACATGAAACGTAAGTATATGCCTTCAAATGAGCCCGTGACTTTTTTGCAGTTGCGAGTGTTAAAATTTATTAAAGTTGAGGATGTATTTATTTCTTTTTTAAAAAGAATCGAATGTTTTTTATTTCACTCTAAATTTATTTATATAAAATGTAATGCTCAACTAAATCTTGCATGAAGCCCAAATAAGATAGCGTTTTAAAAGGTTAAATAACCGATGTATGATACTTACCTATTCTTTCCTTTATATAAGTTTGAAAAAGAGTACAGGGCTCAAATTTATGTTCAATATTGTCTAGGATTAATGTACACTGGATTTTTATTACTTTTATATGTTAAGTTCATTAATAAGTACTTTTAAAACTGAATTAAAAATTGAATGTATTTTGTGTTGTAAGATTGTAACCAAAGTATCTAGGTAAAAACTCGTTCGTTTGTAAATAAGATAAAATATATCACGTTGGATGGAGGCGGCTCAGGACCGCTATTCGTGGCGGTGTTTGGGGGACGCCTATGTTCAGCAGTGGATGTATATGAGCTGATGATAATGATGATATCACGATCACGACACCAAAAATGGTCGTTATTTTTCCGTATTACCTAAACTTGAATTTTAAAATAAGCCAATGGGCTTTTGATCTCCAACAGAGATAACTATAACTTCGAACAGAAAAATAAATAATATAATCACTTATGAGAATGACAAACAATCTATCGCATCCGTAATTTGATTAAAGCCCATGACAGACGTAGCTATAATATAAAGTAATATACCATGATGAATGTAAGCGGGTCAACTACGAACCTAGTTTGTGTAACTAGGTTCGTAGTTAACCCGCTTACATTCATAATGAATTTATCAAACTACGAAAGTTTTTATAGTTAAATAATATACCATGCTTTAAAGCAAGCAATACGCTTGTATTGCTTGCTTTAAAGCATGGTATATTCTTAATTATAGCTTTGTGACGTCATAGAAATATAAATTATAGCTGCGGTCATTCAAAAATTTGTATACAATTACATATTTTGATATCGCGCTATGCCTTGCTATGATTCACATTACTAATATTATAGCTACGTCTGTGATGGGCTTGTTGTTATATTTACGTGGTTATGTGGATTATATTTACAATTTTATCTTATTTACTTATCAGGCGTCTTCATAATGTGAAAGAGTAGTTCGAAAAAGCTGAATAGAGGGCGCTTTTTACGTTGCACCTGCCGAACTAAGGTGCATAGATCGTGTTTATTTGGACACTAGTGGGCCGCCCGGCTTCGCACGGGTATTTAACAAAAATTTCAAGATCCCTAATTTTTTGAAAATATAATGTAGCCTATCAGGGATATTTCAACTTCCCAACAGTGAAATAATTTTTCAAATCGGTTCAGTAGTTTCGGAGCCTATTCAATGTAAACAAACAATCAAATCTTTCCTCTTTATAATATTAGTATAGATGGAATCCCATAGGCAAACTAGCTCGACTACGTTCAAAACCCACGCCATCCATTCGTTTGAAAGTAAATATGTTTTTTCATAATTTTTGGAAAACGCGTCATCGGTCAAAAATAGTAAAACAAGAAGCTTGTTTTCCTTCGCCGTAAAACGGTATTTAAATTTCTCACGTACATATGACAGGATATATGTGGTGACGTCATGCAGTTGCACTGAAAATTTAATTCGGTGGTTTTGGGGTTCCGCATGGAATAGCAATTTGTTTGACCGCGCTGTAGTGGCGAGGTTTTTGTAGCTGGAATAGGTTGATTTAATGTTATTTCGACAATTGTAACGAAATACATTATTTATAAATATTATCATATGGTATTTTGTGAGCTAGGTAGTAAATGCGGCTCACAGCTATCAAAACATTACGGCGTTTTATCAATTTAAAAAACATAGTTTGATTCGGTAAAATCAAACTATGTTTGTGTACCAGTGTCGGTAAGTTCTCGCGAAGTTTGGAAATTATTGTACGTACATATATGTCATAGACAATAATTATTAAAAAGTTGGAAGCCTGCTCAGTCATCGATTTATATTTGTATAAAGCTTATACCATAAGGCAAGCTTTCTTAATATGTATCGTCATCTATAACTTTTTTCTTCAAGGCAATTATTAAATGCGCAGTCTCCATTACAATGTAGTTTGCGATTCTGTTTTTTTTCTTAGTACTTTAGTTTTGAACCATATCAAAACACACAAACGCGGTCTGACTTTCACAAACTCTGACTGAATGGGACTTTAACACAAACATTTTGAAAACGCGGGGAAATCCCCGGTATCACAAAATTGTACGATATTAATTATTATGAAGCGGGTTAACTACAAACCTAGTTTGTGTTGGAAGAACACCAACACTGTGAGAAATGTTATGTCACATATAATATTCACTCTTCAAAGTTTCCATCGGTCCCATTCTGTTCGTGCGCGGAAAAGGCCCCTAAACTCAAGGCCGGTAACAAAAACGTTGTTATAGAAAAATCCGCTTGGCACAGCATCAAAACTCTGACCATACTGCTAAGGCATAGCAAGTAAACAGATAAGCGGCGATGATATTGTTCCGGTTAAGCACAAGCCTGTTATCGCGATGTACATTAATCATCTGGTCTCGGGGGGGAGGCTTCTACGTGTTTTGGCGTGAATATTAGGTTACAAGGTGCTTTGTGGGGAATTTTTAATGGGGTTTGTTCTCCACTGCTGGGCTAAGGCCTCTCTCAAATCTCTGTTACAGTTACAGAGAAAAAACAAAAAAATACCTCGTCTTGAATTTAGTATAGGTAAAGTACTTTCAACTACTTAGATAAAACGTACCTCATCATATCAGCCGATCGACGTCCACTGCTGGACATAGGCCTCCCCTAAAGATCTCAGGGCAGGGCACATATTATGTGCCCTTGCCACTGCCACTTGTCTTTCGTAACGTTAGGTACGTTACGACTAAGAAAATCCAAAGTATAATTTTATTCTTTTTACAATAATTTGAGTGTTTTGAAAAAACTAAAAATGGGTGAAATACTTAGCCCCCGAGATTTTTTTTTTTTTTGGTATAAGATTTTAAAGTATTGTGAGGTGGGTTCCTTCATATTCCTTCGTAATGTATGTAAAGATTTGTTGTTTAAAAAAGCGTTTTTACATAGTTATCTGGACTATTTCCAAATATATTGTAAACTCTGAAAAAAGCATCTCTCTTTGCTTGCACATTGAGCCAAATATTCAAAAGGCAAGATGACGCGGCACAAACGTCAAAAGAACCTTCTTTTCATCCTTTTTTAGAGTTCCGCATGAAATGAATCGCAGGTTGTCTTTCTGCTTTAGCTCATTTTGATAATTCTCATGCGTTCAAATGTTCACAGTTCGGTCTCACTTTCTACATAATATTAAAATAATTCAATCCATTCCATGGTTGACTGGAATAGATCGCTCATAGCAATAAGGCCACCCTTTGTACTTCCTCGATTCCCAGCATTTCCTTCTGTATCACATTTTATGTTTGTGTAGAACAATAAAGAGTTATCTATCTATTAAATACTCGTATCTTGTTCATAAAAAAATCAGGTGTTAGAGCTACCGAGGAAGAGAAATGATAACTCTGACGCTGTTTGATCGCAACTGTTTATTTATTAGATTTAGGTTAAAATGAAAGATTAATACGGACATAGACAAGAACATACATCACGTGTTAAACGTAGAAACTATATAGGTATTATATTAAAGATTAAAGATACACGTACTTCCTGAATAACTGTAGTTTGTACATCAGGTGAGTTTGAAATCGTTTTGATGCTAGATCTATTTGGAACTGCAAGTACAAATAATAGACAAAAACATAAAAAAATCTACAATACGGTAAATAAATCGATCTATTATTTTCTTTTAAACAATTACGTCGCCACAAATCTGCCTGATTTAATATACGCCAAAATATATATCATTATAATTGAACTACTCGCGGATATTTATTTTATCGCGTTGTTTTAGCCATTTTTTTCTGATGCACTAATTTAAAATTTGTTTTCATCATCATCATCAGCCCATACACGTCCACTGTTGGACATAGGCCTCCCCCGTACGACGCCACAAATAGCGGTCCTGAGCCGCCTCCATCCATCGACTCCCTGCGACCGCTACGATGTCGTCGGTCCATCGAGTGGATGGTCTCCCATGTAGGGGGGGATTTGCCATAATCACCACGCTTGGCAAGGCAGATTGGTGATCGCAGTGTTGGTGTTTAAAAATACTCAGACAGAAGCTGCTGCCCTTCCTCTGGTAGGTTCCCTTAGTCGGCTCTTACGACATCCACGGGTTGAGTTAGAGGGGTCGATATTTGTACGCCGCGGCCCCACGGCCCACTCACTGACTTTGACTGTGACTTCATTTTCATACTGAACTCTTATTCCTAGAAAAGACTCGCACTTGGCCGCTTTTTCTGTTGTGTGTTTGTAACTCACAATGACTATGAACATTCGCATCGTCTCGTTTCGCGAAAAATGTTGTCATTTTGAAAGAAAAGGTTCTGCGAAGTAATGGAATTATCTTTCGAAGTTTTTTGTCGGTTATTCAGTTCGATTTTGCTGAAGCTCTGTTTGTTGTTGATTGTTCGGCTTATTCAGTAAACGCCCTATACTACGATTTCGAATCCAAGATATTTTATGTCAACAAAGACATTTATGAATGAAAACTTAACAGTAACTGATAACAATAACAGAAAACAACAATTTGATTAAATTTGATCTCGAAAACGAACAAGAGAACAATTAAATAATGAATGAAAGCTTTCAAAGACAAAAATTGTTTCGAGCTCCTGTGCTTTGCTTCGATGAAACTTGTCTTTAAATATTTTCCACCAATATTCCTTGGTTTTTGTAACCCCTTTGTATACAAAAAATATCCAGGTTTTTTAATCGGAGTATAAAGTTATTACCAGCTTTTATTGGCAATATCCAATAACCAACCATGAGATTTAGGCTTTATGATAAGTAGTCTAATGCCCCTATTCGTATCGAGATTTAGGTTTACCGACTACCTAGACAAATTACGACCAATTGATATGGCCCATCAACGGTCCAAGCCTATCGCGAGTTCCCTTTTGCGCAACTGAGATTACTCCACTGTGAATAGTTGAGCAATGGGACTTCCCTTATTTATCAGCCCAACAAGTCAAATACTTAAATAAATATATAAAATATTGCTGGACAATTCACACAGCAACATCTAGCCACAAGCTAAGCAGAGCTTCCCAGCCTGGAACAAATATTTGCAGATCATACAAACATTTATCCCAAGGCGGGAATCGAACCCGCAACCTTGTGCGTCGCAGGCGGACCTTCGCCCGCCGCGCCACATCGGTCGTCAGCCTTGACATTGGATCGAATTGAAACGAATTTAAACGGAGGAAGCTATCGATTTTTTTTTTAAACCTTATGTAACCTATAGTTACAAATTAATGAAACTGTAGACACGTAAAACCTAACCAAAATCCCGATACGACTTTCATTGAAAATCACGATGATCTATGTATAGCTATACGTTAGTACACACTCGTTAAGTAATGATGGTGCAACGGGTCCGCCGAATAATTGCTCACCCGTTACCAGTACCCGTTAACGAATACTTGACAACCCTAGAGTTGACATAGTTTCAGAGTTACAACCATTAGGGTTGACACATTCACATGTGGAGCTGTACGTTATTCATTAGAATTCTCAGTCGTGATTTGTTGAAATTTATATTTTTATATCTATTGACCGCGATTTTTCTCGCGCTTTCCTGGAAGTAAAGTCGAGATTGTGGACAAAAGAATGTCTATCGGCAATAAAATAATAAAAAAAATACTTTATATCACACGCAATGCAAAGAAACTATACGGGAAAATTATATCTATAATAATGTTTGACCAAGAGAAATAGGGGTTCATTTTTTTATATAAACTATAGCTATAACTTGAGAACGGCTTTACCGATTTCAATCATGTTTTTTAAATGTTTTCTAATACTTCATAGTTCTTTACATTAAAATAATTAAGAAAATTGAGCAGTAAAATATAAAATTTAAGAAAACTTAACGACTACCTTTATTTTATGTAACCTTAGCCCCGCTAGCGTGCTAAATACTCTTAGCCACTAGCTTAGCGTGTTAAATACTCTTCGCTAAGCACGTGAAGCAGGAAACGTCAGTCGGGTCAGCTAGTATACTATAAAAAAGTATGTTTAATAAAAAAATTGATTCAGTGATAATTCTGTTAATATATTAAATGTCGATTACCAGCCATATTCATACAGTTCAGATAATCGTATAAGAAAACGAACGTTACGTTCTGACAAGAAACATCAATCTTGCAAGGAATGCTGTCGCTCGAGCAATCACGTCTAATGGTCTGTTATATTATAGGATTCCTTGATAAATGTTCAAGATGGACGTTTTGCCCTTAAGTATCAAACAAGATTTGAAAGCTAGAAATTTAGAATATTACCTACTTGACTGAATGGTAATGCGCTGCGCCAGATACTCAGCAGCTCGCAGGTCACGCGCTCAGATAATTTTTGAAAACCCGGAGAGCCTCGGTACCCCACGGACCTAGGGTTTAGACTCCAAGGGAAGCAGATGCGTAGGCTCTGTCTAAACCTGCATATTTGCACCTCTTGAGATCCTCTTGAGTATATAAGTTATTTTAGAAGGTGTACCTATTTTATTTTTCTACTAGCTGGTGCCCGCGCCTTTTCCCGCATTTTATCGGGATAAAAAATAGCCTATATGTTATTCCAAGTCCCAAACTATACCCATACCAAATTTCAGCGTAATCGGTTCAGTAGTTTTTGCGTGAAAGAGTAACAAATATCCCATCCATCCATACAAACTTTGACATTTATAATATTAGTAGGACATTTCAACTTTTCTTGAGGAAGAGTTTGTAGTAAAAAGAAATAAGGATGTTAGCAGCCAGATGCACTAGTCATCTAAAAGATTCTAACCTTAAATTCAAAATTAAATTACCATTATCATGTACACCCCTCGCTATTACACCGAAGGGGTGTAATAACATCCTAACGCGATGTTATCGACTCTGTATATCCAAAATGGCGGCGCAATCGCACCCCGGGGTGTCAAATTGACTGATTGACATATCAATCTTATTGTGGGTAATTTTCGGGTTTTGGGAGATATGCCTGTTATTATCAGAATTCAGTGCATTATGATTAATGATACAATAGAGATGACGACAGTAACTAAAAATCACATAAATTATGTATTTATTGAATTATACCTGAGCCATAGATTATAAAACACGTAGGTATTATATTTTATGTTTTAATCGAGAGTAATTGTTATTTTGATAAAATAAAACTACAAAATACGTACAGCAATCTGCTATGACAGGAACACCAATCAGAGAATACATAACTGTGTCGTCATGCCGTCACAATATGTAATGTAAAGGCACAGAATAACTGGTAAAGCTTCTCTTGAAAATATTATGATCATTCTGTATCATCAGATGTTCGTGCATCTATGACGTCATAGACAGAAGCCACGAGTATTGTAACGTAGAAGAACCAAAGTTACCGACATAGCTCTCAGAATCAGCAGGCTGAAATGGCGATGGGCAGGCCATATAGCTCGTAGAACCGATAACCGCTGGGGAGTAAAGGTTCTCGAGTGGCGACCGCGATGCGATGCGAAACGGAGTGTGGGAAGACCACCCGCTCGATGGACCGACGACATCGTAGCGGTCGCAGGGAGTCGTTGGATGGAGGCGGCTCAGGACCGCTATTCGTGGCGTCGTTTGGCGGAGGCCTATGTTCAGCACTGGACGTGTACGGGCTGATGATGATGATGATGAGATGTCTAAAAATATCACGGTGTAGTTCGGAAAATCAGTTGTCATGCCTTATAGTACGTACGTATGTACATATTTTGAATTAATTTATGCGTGTTTGGTATTAATGTTGGATGTTATGTACATTTACTCCCGCCCCCAGTTTCGCACGGGTAGTAGAGACATTATGCCTGCATTTATAACCTATGATAGAATGGGCATACCTAGTAAACTATCCTTAAAAGATAAATATATATATACATATGCCATCGCGGACTTTTTTGTAGATCTATAGAAGAGGAATAATCTCACCTTGAATTGTTTTGTTATATCTTAAAGGGAATAAGGCCGCGTTTTCGATGAAGGCGGCTTGACTTTTTAAAGAATCCATTTGTATTAAACTAGGGGTGTTGCTGTTACCACCCCGCTTTGCAGATTGGGGATCGCGGTAAAGGTGGTGTTAACAGTACACAAGGTGCTGCCCTTTTAGGTTCCCTGATTCGGCTCTTACGTCATCTACGGGTGTGTAAAATCTGGAGGGGTCAATTCTAGACAGCCACGGCAAATTTCTGGAACCCGTTAGGTCTATTTCTGACAATCTGTGACATGTTCAGACTATTTTCTAAAATCCTAAAAAGAAAAACGGGCGTTTCTAAAAAAAAATACTAATTATTTAGCTATATTATCTGGTTGCTATTGGTTACGTTTTTATTAGAATTATTTATTTATCTATTATTAGTTATTTATTTATTAGATGATACACATACAAATATACACAGATAAATATAATTATATGATTATAAAGGCATGATGTAAGTAAAGCCGCGGGCGAAAACTATGGTATATATATGTTTTCAGACTTATTCTATCTTGGATAATCAATAATAAATGAGGCAACATAACTGAAAACTTGTCGAAATAAAGTGTCACGGCTAAAAATAAATGAATAATAAATGTAAAATAATAAATAAATAATAAATGAGTCGCAAGTTTCTGAAGTCGAAGTGTCAGAGATGTCCTAGCTTCAAATGCGGTGAATACTAAAATGCATTAGAGATGGGACACGGTCTTGAAAACTTAGTTATTAAGTTAGAATAGAATAGAAACGTTTATTTGTACCTCAGACACATATAATTATAAAGAAATGAACATAAAAAAGAAAACAGTTTGCTAGTAGTCACAAAACGGTCCCTGTATCAGCATGGGTTAGTTGTATATATGATCTTGATTTTCTCAACATAGTTTTTACCACTTTACCTATGAGTATCTTTGTTCAATATTTAAAAAAATATGTTAAAATTGTGTTTTACCACTAAACCATATTTTTCTAATACCTACCAATGATTATGAGTTCCAAGCGAAATCTTGATTTTTCGCCTTAAAATTAATGTATTGTGATGGGATTTCAATCACATCTACAAATTTTTATGATTTTAATGTTTAAAATTTCTATTTCTAGTTATTAATACTAAATTATCACGAAGGCGAGATATGTAGCTCTACCGTCTTATTCCACTAATGTTTTGTCTTGTGTGAATAAATATTACTGAATTACTTGACGACCGATGTGGCGCGGCGGGCGAAGGTACGTCTGCGACGCAGAAGGTTGCGGGTTCGATTCCCGCCTTGGGACAAATGTTTGTACGATCTGCAAATATTTGTCTCGGGTATTCGGTGTATTTTCTATGTATGATAAAAAATATCTATCTACGTAATATATTGTATTAAGTGTATCAGTCATCTAGTACCCATAATACAAGCTCTGCTTAGCTTGGGGCTAGACGATGTTGTGGGCATTGTCCAATATTATTTATTTATTTTGTTTATATGTAGCGCATAAAAGTAGAGCATTTTTTTTTCATTCTTCTTTTAAAAAATACCACCGTGTCAATTTTCTATACTCCTCAGTAAGAAAGATCTTTTCAAGTCCAGCCCTGATTTGTCCCATCTCTATGCTAGTCCAAAACTCGAAGTCGGTTATTACGGGCACATGTTCTAACCTAAGCCAGGGTCGACTCCCCGATAAGGTCGCTCGTGACAAGCATACCTAACTTAACTAAAAACTTATTTTAGTTAACGTTAGGTTTAGTTGAGGTTCAAATTCATGAATTTTGAATTCTAATTTGGTTATAAAATTTCGTACTGCCGTTGGGCTTTTGATTTTCAATCAGATTTTATTCGTTTAGGGGCACGCTTTATTTTAAGTTATTTCTTGATTTCATTTTAGGTTCAAAGAAATTAAATAATTTCCCAATAATTTACGTCTCCTGCGGGACTTGAACCCGCGACCTTCCCCTGAATACAGGGCTGCGCTATCCAACTGCGGAGACTTGCCTCCGCAGTTGGATAGCGCAGACCCGACCCGTCGAAAATCTTTGTGACTTACTAACGGACTATAGCGTTGTTAGCGATATGCCCCAAGTGCGGGCATAAGCACTATAATAACCAAAAGTATGGCAACATCATAACACGCCAAAAATAAGTCGCAAGGTATCCCATTACATTATTATCTACACACGGTTCTAATTAATTCTCTGCTATAAAATTATAAATTATAAGGGTCTCAGATAATTATAGTAAGGGTGTCAACCCTACAGGCTGGTGGTAATAGGATAGGTTGTTTGTGTACGGTGGCAGCCCTTTGAGTAGTGGGAAGTTGGTTGTCTTTTTGTGCAAGGTTTGAAGTCTGAAGTATAATCTGATATAAGTATTTTATAAAATAACAAAAATAAAAATCTTTTATTTCGGACAAAAACTGTATCCATAATTTTGTTAGTACAATATAAAAATGGCCGTGGGGCCGCGGCGTACGAATATCGACCCCTCCCAACTCAACCCGTGGATGTCGTAAGAGCCGACTAAGGGAACCTACCAGAGGAAGGGCAGCAGCTTCCTTCTGAGTATTTTTCAACACCAACACTGCGATCAACAATCCGCCTGCCAAGCGTGGTGATTATGGCAAATCCCCCCCTACATGGAAGACCATCCACTCGATGGACCGACGAC
Source organism: Eupithecia insigniata (assembly GCA_947859395.1). Classification (NCBI taxonomy): domain Eukaryota; kingdom Metazoa; phylum Arthropoda; class Insecta; order Lepidoptera; family Geometridae; genus Eupithecia; species Eupithecia insigniata. Next base: position 1,598,006 of record OX402019.1, read on the forward strand.
ATTGTAGCGGTTGCAGGGAGTCGATGGATGGAGGCGGATCAGGACCGCTATTTGTGGCGTCGTATTTTTTCATAACTGGTTATAAAATATAACGAAAACGGAAAATAAGTGTTTATTAGTAACTGATTACAAAACAGTGAAGAAAATTGTTTTTACGTAACTGGTTACGAATCAGTTGGTTACCAAAGTGGCTGAAAGGGAACAAAATAACGTAAACTCTTGAACGTGTGAATTCGAACAAAAAGTATACAATTTTATTTTCAACTTTATGGTACAAGTCGCTTCATGATTAAATAGCGCTGACCTTGATACGCAGAAGTCAATTTTTAGATTTTGAGACCGTTTTACACCCCCTCCACTTTCGCCGACTGCTATTAAACCGTGACGAGAAGTAGCGGAGTAATTTTATATTGTACTAGCTGCTGCCCACGCATTCGCCCGCGTTTTATCGTGATAAAAATAGCCTATATGTTATTCCAGGTCCCAAACTATACCCATACCAAATTTCAGCTTAATCGTTTCAGTAGTTTATGCGTGGAAGAGAAACAAATACCCATACATCCATACAAACTTTGACATTTATAATATTAGTAGGATCCATTAGTAAAGAAAATATCACAAAAGCCTAAAAATTAGGTTCCTCAAAGCCGTCCGATTGCCACCAAGGTCCTTACCTTACGCTAAAATTACCGATTGCATAGTTTCAAAACAGCACTGACAAACAAGAATAAAAATTTATTATTTGCAGCTCATACACAAACATAACATGCTGTAAAATAAATGTTAGATAGTAGGTAAAGTACAAACAGACAGGCGTGTTTTGCATTGAGTCACAAAACGGTCTCTTTCTCAGTATGGGGGTTCTAAATTCGTAACAGCCATCGAGTACATATCCCTTAGAGGGGCCATACAAAAACGCGCTTCTCTGCCGCACATCAGTGTTTTAGCACGCAGCATTTCAACTCCAAGGGATATGTATTTGATTGTGACAACCAACGCGCGCTGGTCTTGCGACAGAGCCGCATAGTGACATCGCGAAAGAACAAACGATTATGACGCTTTCTTACAGCTTTTTTGTACTCCATGTTGGTGTAACAACTCAAGGTTGCTGTTCTTCCAAAAGATTTAGACCAAATTTTGCGATTTTCCAACCATTATTTTATTTTCAGACCCGCCGAACGCCCCAATGATCACCGGCTACGTAGAAGGAACGACCCTGGTTGCCGGAACCGTACAGAAGCTGTCCTGCATCTCTGGTGGTGGCAACCCGCTGGCAACCTTGACCTGGTACAAGAATGATAAGAAGGTTTGTGGTTTTCTTTTCAATATATTCCTTTCTAAGGTCGAAGATAATTTGTATTCACTTGTACATATCAGAAACACTACAAAAGTTTGGTGTTTGAAGACCATGGTCCGTTATGGAACAGAAGGTAACTGGTTCGATTGTCGAACAGAAAGTTTTTGTAGGATCAGCTAATTTTACATGCTCATATACATTTGGAGGCCTGGAGGAGCTCATATCCAACAGAATGCTTCAAACTCGATTGTAATTTAGATAAAATAAATACTATGTATTAGCAAAGGAGAATTAACATTTAGATTTACAATGTTATTTATGGGAAATAAAGGTTTTTATTTTATTTTATTTATATGCATTTGGAGTTTTTTATGCACATAACGTATGGATTTACAAATAAAAAAGATGTAGTGATTTTCTATAGAACCTGACCATTGTCTATTCGTAAAAAAATCTACTCTCCAAAGTTTACCATCATCTGAGTCCACTGCTGGGTACAGCTCCCAATTTAACCACCTTCAAAAAAAGGAGGAGATTATATGTTTTTTTTTTATGTAAGTTTGTCATTACTCCGTCTTTTGCGGACCGATTTTGACGATTCTTTTACTTTTGTATAGAGAAAAATATAATTTCCGAAGGATAAGTATGTATTAATCCCGCAAAACTTGTAATGAATAAGAAATGATGTAGATTGTAAATCGAGACACTCTGACTTTCGTGAGACGTTGAGAATGCGCTAGTCTCTCGTGAGACGTAGGGAATAACTCGAAATTTGAAGTCGGTTTTCAGTTTTTCAAAACAATCAAATACATCAACATCGGTCCATATACTGTTGAACATATGCCTCAAATTATTTAAAAGTATGAACCTTATTGTTACAGATAAACTCGGTTACCAGAACCCAGAACAACTCTGTATCATCAGAGATATCTATCCTCACGAACGTGACTGACAACCAAGCGCAGTACAGATGTGAAGCAACCAATAGCGCCACGGAAATTCCACTATTTGAGACTGTCACTCTGAATGTGCACTGTAAGTTGTAATAAGGTTTAGAATAATCTAGCTTGTCAAGATCATGAGGTATCCTTACGATCGCGACTGAGATTTAGATGAGGTATCTCGACCATCACTATCGTGATTGATAACCAAGCTCAGTACAGATGAATGGCAACCAATAGCTCTACCGAGATACCCTTTTTTCAAAACTGTTACTTCATTGTGCACAGAGTCTAGAAAACTCAGTACAGCTTCACACATCTGTACCTATGTGAGGTAACCAACTCAAGTTCTATTGCCAGAGGAAAACATAATTATTATTTAACTAGCTTTTGCCCGCGCCTTTGCACGCTTTTATTTATGAAATAATAGCTTCTGTTTTATTCCAGACCTAGAACTACTTGTATGAAAAATTTCAGCCTGATCCGTTCAATAGTTTTGGCGTGAACGGAACAAACATATATCCAAACATCTAAATTTTCGCATTATTAATATTACTGAGTTTAGACGGTTCCACCGGCGTTAAATTCGAGTTTCACATTTCTGGGGGGATAAAAAGGTATTTTCTCTCCGTATATCTCCCATGGGAGTTGGATGTTTTACCAGGAGCAAAAGTTGTCTATGCAAATACAAAATATTTATTCAAGTTAACTTAAATTCATATACATTGCATGGGTATATAGATACCTGTGTTACTCTCCATCCTTTCAACTAAGTCTATGCCAAAATCAAGTCAAATGGTTGCTTAGGGTGTGAAAGAAGCACAAACGAACACGCTTTCGCATTGATAATATTAATTAGGGTTACGGTATAATCATTAATGTTTTCTTACCTCTAAAACCTTTCAACCAAAAGACTACAGAACAGTATCATTAGCGAGTCACCTGTTGTGCGAAAACCAATTGCTCAAGCCATAGCAATTAATCTGCGTTCCGATCAATGCAAAACAGTCACTCTATTAGACTCTTTTTCTCGAACAGTCGCTCCAGAAACAGTGAAGGTCCGTGCTGAGCCAGCAGACCTGAAGCCAGGAGTGGAGGCCACGCTGACCTGCGACGCGGCCTCCAGCAACCCGCCCGCTGTGCTGTCCTGGTGGAGGGATGGCATCCCTGTGCAAGGTACATACATACTTCTGTATTTATCGTGAGTAAATCAGAGTTATCTGCGACGGTACGTACCTAAAACTTTTGAAACTATAGTGGTATTTTACAACACTTAAAGTTAATAGCGGCATATTTACCATGATTTGAGTTTTGAGTTCTCCAATATTTCGACCAACTACCAATATATCGTACCAATGTAGATTGTTGAAATTTCTTTATTTAGCGTTATAATAAGATAAAATAGGTGGTGGCGCTTGTTTGAGGGGATAGTGCCTTAAATCTGTTTAATGTGGTCAGTGCGGAGCGTTCGATGCTGACCTGTAGACGCTACCCTCAAAAGGCATTTTTCTCTGGGCAGGTCGGGGACAGCTGACATTATGGTAAAATAAGCATTGCAAACAGGTGTAAGACAGTGCTATCATCCTTTAAATTCTTACTTTCCAATCCTTCCACAGGCCTCCCAATGCAGCAGAAGAAAGGCCTCCACGGCGGCACGGTCTCCACGATAGAACTGAAACTTAACATCAGCAAGGATCTCAACGGAGCGGTGTACACCTGCCAGGCAACAAATGAGGCTTTGGAGAGGAGCGTCAATGATGCACTGGCTCTGAAAGTATTGTGTAAGTTTTATTTTTCACTTTATTCTTACTGGTAAAAAACGATAAACTGACTTCAAATTCCCTTACTTTTACACTTATTTTAAGATTTGCGGGATAAATACTAATCCCCTGGGGATAACATTTTCATGGGACCCCTTCGGGATAATTTTCCATACAATATATTTTTTTTTTAATCGCTCCACAATTGTCGGGGCTATCGCGTAGCATAGATACAAAAAAAAATAAAAAAAACAACATACAGACGAATTGAGAACCTCCTCCTTTTGCAGTCGGTTAAAAAGTAGCAATACTTTTTTGGGTCTGCTTGACATGCATGTTCTACTTGATTCGATGTAGATTTCGCATATATTTCTCATATTCATATCACTTATTGTGATTTTATGCATACAGGTATTGTTCTTAGGTGTAGGTAGTCTTAGTGGGTACACAATACATAAAAACCTGTCAGAGCGCAACTATTACATTATATTTATATACATAAATATTACATATGTTACATTATTTTCAAGTAAAATAACTTAATACATTATTATTGCATTGCGATACAGCGAGGCAATGCAGCCAGCGTCTTGGGGACGCTTCCGACTGGTATTGATATGGACCAGTTGAGTTATCTGTAGATTGTTTGCAACAGTCTGCAGTTAACTCAGTTGTTTCAATTGTAAATACTAGTTTAATTTGTTTATATTATTTGATTGTTATTTTCTTTATCAGTAAAAGTAGGTATGCTTGATTATATAAGTGGAAGTAGTAGTTAACTAGTAAAAATAAGTACGCTTAATTATCAATGATATTCGTACAATCAACCAATCCAACTCAACCCGTGGATGTCGTAAAAGCCGACTGAGGGAACCTACCAGAGGAAGGGCAGCAGCTTCCTTCTGAGTATTTTTAAACACCAACACTGCGATCATCAATCCGCCTGCCAAGCGTGGTGATTATGCCAAATCCCCCCCTACATGGGAGACCATCCACTCAATGGACCGACGACATCGTAGCGGTCGCAGGGAGTCGATGGATGGAGGCGGCTCAGGACCGCTATTTGTGGCGTCGTACGGGGGAGGCCTATGTCCAGCAGTGGACGTGTATGGGCTGATGATGATGATGATGATTCGTACAATGTCAAATAATTGCACATAAAATAAAAGATCCATATTATAATTAGACAGGTACTAACTTAATCAGTCGGTGATACTATGTTAATTAACTTACGTCCGCGCCAAAATAAAGTTCACAAATTTTCGCCTTCATAATAATAGGAAAAACCACAGGTCTTATCTAAAAATACAGCCAAATTAATAGTTTCTTCTCTAAGCATAAAAAACATACATGTATCTATCATACGGTATTTATTTTCCAATAACAAAACTCCATAAATTCTACCAGCTTACCCAACGAATACTTTGACACAATATTGGATTCCTTAAACCTTCCCAACAAACACTCGGTCAAATTTAACCTAAAAACATGCAAAGGTTTTTGCCAAAATCACTTTTAAGGCAGGTCGTTTTCCCCTCGGTATAACCGAAAGGTAACAGGTAAGGTTGGTCCCTTCGGGACCCCTTCAACGTACCTATCAAAGGGAATGTTGGATCAAACACTTATAACGAGAAAGTCTGCTAAAATGACTGAAAATAAAAAAAGCTAGGATTTTATCGTGCTATTTTAGACGAAGGAATTGTAGGTTTTAGTAAATTTTTATTTTCAAAAATAAAACAACATATATTCACACATATACATAGGTACCTATGTATATCATGCTTATATACTAAAGTGTGCCGTGCCCGAATATTCGTAAAGTATTTCGGACCTTTTGAAATATTTTGTTGGCAAAACTCCATTTGAACCGCTGAATTTTTGCTATCTGTGTCACCTCGTAGATATTTAACAAAAATGCGAGAAGGTTATTTAAGTACGGCACAGATTTTGAAAAATTTATATTTATATTTTAATTTTTTATATTTATTATTTTCTTCTATTATTTTCGACTTAACCCCGTCGAGTTTAGGTTCGTGGAATTTATAATATTTTGCCATTCTAATATTTTGTTGGATTTGTCTTCCCTAGCACCTTGGTCCTAGACGATTTAAAATCTTTTTAAAAAGTTTTAAAAATATAAAAAAATATTTTATTTGTTTAATAAAAGAACCCAAGCAAGAAATGAATTTATTTCTGTACTAACTGTTCTCCGCGGTTTCACCCGCGTTACCAAGACAAAAAGTAGCGTATGTTACTCCCCATCCTTTCAACTAACTCTATGCCAAAAATTAAGACGATTGGTTGCTTAGTTTTAGGGCGTGAAAGAAGGACAAACAAACAAACACATTTTCGTTTGGTATATATACATAATGGTTTTCTATCTTTGTCTGGTACATAAAAGTGTCATCTTACCATTTACACCTCACGTTTGTTCCTCAGACGCGCCAATCTTCGACGAATCGACACCTTACACCACAGTGGGCGTGGAGAACGAACCTCTTATCATCATCGTGAGAGCTGATGGAAACCCCTCCAGCATCAGCTATACCTGGACTAAGGATGGACTACCGATCACACAGTCTTCTTATAGCACTGCCAGTAAGTTTACACAGTCTTCTTATAGCACTGACAGTACGTTTACAGTCTAATTATAGCAATGCCAGTAAGTTTACGCAGTCTTCTTATAGCACTGCCAGTAAGTTTACACAATCTTCTTATAGTACTGCGTAGTAAGTCACGCAATTTTCTTATATCACTGCCAGTAAGTTTACACAATCTTCTTATAGTACAGCGTAGTAAGTTTACGCAATCTTCTTAAAGCACTGCCAGTAAGTTTACACAGTCTTCTTAATGTCCAGTCCATCCCAAGGTGCCTGGAGGAGATGGCTCAAAGCGATAAAGCCGCCCTTTGTAGTTCATTGATTGTCAGCATTTCCTTCTTTATTGTATTCTGTGTTTGTGTGGTACAATAAAGAGTGTCTATCTATCTAGTACCCATAACACAAGCTTTGCTTAGCTTGGGGCTAGATGATGCTGTGTGGATTGTCCAGTATTATTTTAATATTATTTTAATCCTTTGTTTTCCCTACAGCTGACCGAATAATCTCCGAAGGCAATATGCTGAACATGACCTCCCTCAGTCGTCACGACGCTGGCATCTACACTTGTGAGGCCGTCAACTCGCAGGGAGCTGCGATCGCCAACATCACTGTCAATGTTCACTGTAAGTATACGTACTTATGAGCACAATACCATCCTTATCTGGTGGATATACCATCCGCTCGTACTAAGCGGTTTTCCTCGACCTTGATCATTCGCACTGCTAAGGAATGGATGTCGCTGCTTGCTTCTGTTTTTCCTGCCAATTACAAACTCGGGTCTCTTCAAGACAAGAGTGAATAGGTGTCTTCTAGACCTTCGTGATACACCGTTAGCCATAAGTTTACAAGCCAACCTGCCAATACTTGCCATTAATCACTTTGGCTTGTACAATGTATAGGCTGTCAATATTGTGGAGGTGTACGTATAGCAAGCACCTTACGTAGGAGTTCACCTCATTATTGCCCCTCGACCCAAATAGAGGCGCCGCCACTAATTTTTACAAACGAATTTCAAAAATAAAAAATTGTCTAATTTGTGATAATTATAAAGTTTTTTTAATGTCTCTGTAATTGTTTTATTTTGTATAGTTTAGGAAGAGATGCGAAAACCGAGTGAGAATTTGGTGGCCAAAAAGTAGCAACTTCGCTCTCTCGCGAATCTCTTCCAAAGCTATTCTACTAATATTATAAACGTCAAAGTTTGTATGGATGGATGTATGGATATTTGTTACTCTTTCACGCAAAAACTACTGAACCGATTAGGCAGAAATGTGGTATGGGTATAGATTGGAACCTTGAATAACATATAGGTAATTTTTTATCCCGATAAAACGCGTGCGAAGGCGCGGGCAGCAGCTAGTACAAAATAAAATTATTACAGAGACATTAAAAGACACATTATGAGATCTCGACTCTTGAATTTGTATGAAAACAGATAGCCTATGCACTTATCGCCCACTACGCCATCTGACATTTCCCACATTTCGTCGCGTACTTTCGCGTGGCGTGGGCTCAGTCTTTAGCTTATAGAATTTTAGTTCCTTTTAACGTCTCTTTAACCGATTTTTATAACAAATTAATTTTTAAAAACGTTAACAATAAGGTAAATGCGTTGATTAATATTGATTTCTTTGTTCTAGACTCTGCATCAATCAAATCCGTGTCACAAGAAGGAATATCCAACCCCAAAGAAGACGCCATGTTGGCTTGTAATGCAATCGGTAAGTCACCGCTCACAAATCCTACTGATATTATAAATGTCAAAGTTTTTGAGTATGGAGGTTTGTTCCTCTTTCACGCAAAAACTACTGAACTGATTGGGCTGAAATTCGGTATGGGTATAGTTTGGGACCTGAAATAAAATATAGGCTTTTTTATCCCGACTGGGCTAAAGTGCAAGTAGCAGCTAATATATACAAAAAAAAATATTTCCGAGGGATTAGTATTTGCTGCAAAAATTTTAAAAACAGTTTAATACTAAGAGATCCGAAGTCGCTTTTTAGTTTTTTCAAAACCATTAAATTTTAGTATGGAGATACTTAAGTGGTGATTACATAATAAACTCCAGTGTGGGAAGATCTCCCACTCGATGGACCGATGACATCGTAGCGGTCGCAGAGAGTTGTTGGATGGAGGCGGCTCAAGACCGCTATTCGTGGCGTCGTTTGGGGGAGGCCTATGTTCAGCAGTGGACGTATACGGGCTGATGATAAGCAGTGCCGAATTTATACAAAGTTCGTGATATCTCGTTTAAGGTTATCCTCTAACCATGCCCTCTTTTCTAGGTAACCCCCTAACCTCCGACCACATCCGCTGGGAACGCAAGAACACCCCCCTACCCCGCGATCAAATCTCTTACGACGCTCGCAACTCCACCTCCTACCTCCTGATAAAGTCGCCGACACGGGCCGACGTGGGCGACTATTCGTGCGTCGTTGACAACGGCTATGGCGGCGAGAGTCGGCAGGATGTGATGCTGGTCGTCAAGTTTAAGCCGGAGATGGATTCCGCGCCGAATTTGGCGAAGGCTGCGTCGAATGTTGGACAAGTGGGGCGGTTGATTTGCAAGTAAGGACAATACAATACAGATAAATATAATCTTTAATATGTTAGTCAACCAATCGCGAAAGTTTAAAATGTTTGAATACAATACGACAACCGATGTAGCGCGGCAGGCGAAGGTCCGCCTCCGACGCAGGAGGTGGCGGGGTCGATTCCCGCCTTGGGACAAATGTTTGTACGATCTGCGAATATTTGTTTCTGGGTATTTTCTATGTATAATAAAAAATATCTATCTAATTTTTAGATACTGTATTATGTATAATCAGTCATCGAGTACCCATAACACAAGCTCTACTTAGCTTGGGGCTAGATGATTTTGTGTGTATTGTCCAACATTATTTATTTATTTAATACAAGTTCTTTAATGTACACCAGAAAATCAAAATTACAGAGAGACAATACATCAGACGAGTACAATGGGCGGCCTTAAAACTTAGAAGCGAACTCTGCCAGGCGACCTTTGGTTGATAAGAATTGTTAATTTAAGAAAGGCAGGGGTGTACCAATTATGATGTAAGATAAATATTAACATAACATTAAGTATGACATTGTAGTAGTCGCTGAGAGTGGTTGGAAGGAGGCGGCTCAGGACCGCTATTCGTGCGAACCTATGTTTAGCAGTGGACGTATACGGGCTGATGATGATGTCATTAAAATAGCCCCAACCCCCTATGTTTATTTTATACTTTTCTGTACCTGTGTCCAAATAAATGTTTTTTTCTATTTTTTATACTTTACAGATCCAAATCCGCCCCCGCACCAAACTTCACCTGGTCCAAAAACGGCGCCAAACTCCCTGTCAACGCATCCACCAAATACTTCGCGGAATACGTCAAAACGGACGCCGTGTCGTATACGTCAACGCTTCTGATCAATGACGTCACTACGTCAGACTACGGCACGTATGAGTGCGGAGCGAGGAATGAGCTTGGGTTTTCTACTACGTCTGTTAAGCTGGATATTACTAGTGCACCTGGTAAGATATTGTAATTGACCTCCAGGAGTTTGTTTAGGGCTTCGAGGGTTGTAGGGAGAGCGGGTGCGCGCAACCATGCGGCTCGGAGTTGGAGCAAAGCATCATATCTCCTGCCCCGTAGATAGTTATTTGGTGAATAGAGTCGAAGTGACTCATTCTACAAATCATGCACGTCCATAGTGCCACAAAACACTTTGCAGATCATTGTCAAGTGGACTGCTATTTGTGGCGTCGTATGGGCCTATGTCCAACAGTGGACGTGTATGGGCTGATATGGTTAAAGCCAAAAAATCCAAGAATCATGTTTTAAAAAGTTATTAATATGGGATTTTTGTTTCAGATCAAGTAACATCACTGCAAGTAACAAATGTGACCCACAACACCGCTACGCTGCAGTGGCAACCTGGCTTCGACGGTGGACTGTACACCTGGTACCGGATTCGATATAGGTAGGTACTAAATATGCATGAATGCATGAAATATGGTTTTATAAAGAAAGATCTTAGGCTTAAACTTCGCCGTGGGGCCGCGGCTTACGTATATCGACCCCTCCAACTCAACCTATGGATGTCGTAAGAGCCGACTAAGGGAACCTACCAGAGGAAGGGCAGCAGCTTCCTTCTGAGTATTTTTCAACACCAACACTGCGATCACCAATCCGCCTGCCAAGCGTGGTGATTATGACAAATCCCCCTCTACATGGGAGACCATCCACTCGATGGACCGACGACATCATAGAGGTCGCAGGGAGTCGTTGGATGGAGGCGGCTCAGGACCGCTATTTGTGGCGTCGTATGGGGGAGGCCTATGTCCAGCAGTGGATGTGCATGGGTTGATATGATGAGGCTTAAAATTAGTTCCACATAAATCTCTGATTGATTCGGCATGCAAAATAGACACAAACAGCTTTAAAATTTCTGAAACCATCATGGTAATCCACAACACTAGAGCCATTTATAACGGTATATTGAGATTTGAGACATGATATTAGTTTTGAGCTCCCCAATATGTCGGCACAGTTACATGCGCCATGATCACGGAGTAACTGAAGTCACTGCGAATTAGTTTTTATTGGAAGACATACCGGTCTACCCTCATTCTTAACGGCACTAATTTTGCTTTAATTCACAGGAAAATCTACGACGAAACGTACAAATACGAGGACGTAATGCCCAAAAACGCGACTACGTACACGCTCGGCGGACTGGAAAGAAATACGGACTACGTTTTCTCGGTCATGGCTATCAACAAAATCGGACAGAGCAAGTATAGGCCGGATGACACCAAAGCTACTACGCTTAGTGAGTATTTTCGTATTTTACACAGATTTTGTACTTATAGTCCAGCCAAATTATATGAATAATATTTGTAAACAATGCGCCCATACTCAACCCAAAATTCATTCTGTTGCCGCGTCTTTTTTGTACGCAATTTAATTACAAACTTGTGGATTTGAGATGCTTTCTTCAATAAATATCGCTTACAATTATTTCTGAAACGCTACGCCATGCAAGTGATTTTTAGTTTTTTGTGTCGTGATTTGTTTACAAATATTTCACATCGAGTTTTGCTAGTGAATTTAATGTTATGTTAGTCCTCGCGAAAGAGCTTCCACATCTATACGTGAAAAAGTAGTGCCAAAACGGTGACAGAATTGACAGGAAGTGACACAAAATACTGGCTGATTTAACAGCTTTATGAAAAAGAAATCAAAATTGTATTTGTTTTTATCTATTTGAATTTTACGCCTCCCTCTCTCGCCTTTGGGATGCTATATTGCAGATGGTAGCTAGCTGTATATCGAGCTAAGTGTCTTCAATTGAATACCCCGCGTAAGAGGAACGCATACCTTGTCCTGTGGGAATCGAACCTACTAACTTATGCGTCTCAAGCAGACTTTACCCATTACATCATAGAGGTCCTCATCAATATATCTAAGTCACTATCTTCAAATTATAAGAATTTAACAATATTTCACGCAACCAAAGGTATCCTTCCAATATCAGTACAGTCAAGTTCAGAAGAGTTCAACTTGTACAGCGTGCCTGTACAAGTGTAGAGTTTTTATAATCAAAGGCACAATTATAGGCACTGCGCTTATCTTCTTGAATGTACTGCTTACTGGATTTTGGGACCAAAAGCGTGCCCAACAGTGCGTGTGTCAAATGCCCCAGTACTTCTATTTAGACGCGCGATAGGGCTTCCCCAAGTTCGGAAAGAAACGGCGGGGAAGCGGCGACAATTACATGTTCTTTTCCGAACTAGTATATTTTTTATTACAAAAAATGTAATAAAATATATACTAGATATTTGACAGCGTCATCTAGCCTCAAAAAAAGCAGAGCTTGTGCTATGATGTTTTCTATTTCGTAGTTTATACATTTGTCATCGCAAGAATTGAATCCGCAACCTACCGCGTCTGAGGCAAACCTTCACACTCTGAACCACAAAAGTCTTAGTCGATAAAAAAAACTATAAAGAAGAAGAAGAAGAAATATAATATTCTAAAATTTCACGCAACCAAAGGCATTCTCCCAACATCAGTACAGTCAAGTTCAGAAGAGTTCAACTCGTACAGCGTGCCTGGAGTTTTTATAATCACAGGCACAATCATAGGCACCGCACTTATCCTCTTGAATGTACTGCTGATTGGATTTTGTCTACATCGTCGGACCAATAAACGGATCAGAGGTTTGAAATTTTTAGTTTTAAGTTTAGTTAGTTATTTAAGTTAGTAGTGATTGTGCTTTTGAGAATGGAAGTTCGGATAATTTGTTTTGTAGATTAAAATAAAGTATAATACCATTTTACAATGTTTGAAGGTACGAAAGAAAACGGTTCCAAGTGTTTTAATTTTTTCTTTTGCGGTTGTAAATATATTTACAATTTTGTAATCAAATTACCTATGAAAAAGTAACTATGTATTTATTTTTTCAAAGTAAAAATCTATTTGTTTCTAGTTCTTACGATCTAAACATAAAACTGAATTAATTTATATAATTCTAAATCGAAACAAAAACTACAAAACGAGTACTAGAAAATAGAAAAATAATTTTTCAAAGCAATTACTTAAAATAAAGAGCCAAACCTCCTTTTAAAATAAAATAAACAATTCAAACATCAACCTCCAAAGTAAAATAAAACAAAATTGCATTCAATCAAGTAAACCTCGAAAATCTTTAAAAATGTAACTTAATGAAGAACACAATTATAGAGCTCTTGGAACTAAGTCAAGACTGAATTAAGAACGCGACCCCAACGAAAGTGCTCTGATATGGGAGAGGACTCAGGATGGGGGCTAACGGAGCAAAGTTTTTGTACGGGAGCTGATATAAGCTGTGAGATCAGGGTGTTTGTCATCTTAATTGTTAAAAAAATCTCCTATTTCTGCGTAGCTTAAAAACAAAATTTGTCAAACACAGCCAATAACGTAAAGTAAGCATGCTTATACGTTTCCTGCGACACTCTTAAACAACCTGAATGATATCTAATGTAGCTGAAAAATAGACTTTGAAATATGTATAAACAAGAACAAATCTGGCTGCATCAATTGCAATTAAAAACTCACTATAGAATATTTGATCTCCATCGAACAAATCACGAGGTCTTTACCACAATTGTCTCATTTTGTCAGAGCTATAATAAATTACCACATTTGATTTGAATATTCATGTGTTCTGTAATTTCGAAGTTGTCCGTATTAAAACTATTAACTGGGGGTAAAACCCCAGACCTGAGTCCACCCCTTTTGTACCATTTTGAACAAAATGTACGTTTTATTCTGGAATTGAATTAGTTTTAACTTGATTCGTGTTGCGAATTTCGTTGTACTCGCTTTTGAAGTACTATAAATCTTTTAGCAGTCTCGTAAAATATTTTCTGAGAGACGGCTATTTTTAAAATGAAATTCCGAAATCAATTTTCTGTGAATATATTTATAAGAAAGAGCTTAAAAGTAAATAAAATCAGTTCATCAAAGATTATTACCAAACAATAAAAACTTAATTCTAAAATAACAATATTGACGACTGAAGATTTCTTCGTAATAAAAAAAATTCGAGCAAAACACAACACGATTATCTTTTATGTATTTGCAAATTTAAAATGGCGTAGATTTTTACCAAGCAAAAGACAATAAAAAACTAATTTTCCACCTTCCATTATCAAACTTAGTTGTATTTTTCTTTTAAGTTGCAATTTTTTCAATTTTTTTTTTTATTTCCTTTTTTAGCTTCGTCCGAAGTAGGAGAGCTAAATGTAGTGACCACAGAGTATGTCGAAAGTGCTGACGTGTCAAAACCCGTGATTGTCTACGTGTCTGTCACGGCGGCTGTACTGATTTTGATAAATGCAGGCTTAGTAGCTTGTTTTGTTTTGAAAAGACGCGCTAGACGTCTGAAAGGTAATTATATTTTTCTGTTTATTTTTCTGTTTATTTTTTGTTGTAATTTTTTGTTTTATTTTGAAGCATCGAGTGTATCCAAAAGACTGGTGGATTGGAAATTAACAATAACAATATTGTGAAATATTTAATTTCTTATGCTGCTTATTGCTTGTATTTAATGTTTCATGTTAATATTAACAGTTTTAATGGCCTGTTTTTCTCGCCTATCTTTCTAGGTCGAAAAAAATACATTTTAGATTCTAGCTACAACGCATAAAAGTACATTTCAGCTTATGCCTCTCCGGCAGAGCTCTAAATGGCTAACAGCTGTCTTTCTGCGTCGAAATAGAGGGCATCTCTTTCTACACTATGCAAAATGAGCGAGACTTTAGACCCAGTTAGTGCAATAACACGCTAAAGTTTTTTATTTTTTTTATTTAAAACACGTGTTAAAAACCACTATAACTGTACAGTGAACTGTATTGTGTACGTACAAAAGTACTATATGTAGGTAGTATTCAATATACAGGTCGCGTCATGGTTTAATAGCGCTGACCTTGATGCGCAGAACTCGCGTTTTACCCCCTTATTCATAATAGTCTGCTAACTTAAAGCATTGCTATTTCTCAGTCTGTCTTCTTCTATTGACATAAGTCAGAGTGAGAAATAACACTGCTTAGCAACTGTTTTAAGTTAGCAGACCATTATGAATAAGGGGGTTAGATTTTTACACCGCTTTACACCTGCGCAGAACCCCCCTCCACTTTCGCCGAGCGCTATTAAACCGTGACGAGACCTGTACCTACATATATTTCAGTAATAGGTATGAACATATGTAAGTCTCGTAGACGTGCTACGGTTTTCGTAGAGGGTCTACGGCGTAGCTTGCTACGCTTTTGTTGCGATGCATTAGAATCTTTGATTTGGTACCTTCTTTTACCACTAGCTTCTGCACTAGGCTTCGCCCGTTTATTTTCGGTATAATAAGTAGTCTATTATCTAAGTTAGGCTATGTTCTAAATGTACGCCAAATTACATCGTGATCTTTGATCTGTTCATTAGATTTGGAGATCTTAGGTAACAATAAAATTCACATTTCACAAACTTCGGCTTTATAATAATAATATAAAATTAGTCTTGTTATAAAACATTAAATCCTATTTTCTGATTTATAAAAATTCCCAGCATTTTAAAAATTTCGTATTCAAAAATGCTTTTTAAAATTAAAATAATTAGCTCGTACAAAGTGACACTTCACTTCCATTTTAATTAATGAGGCCATTTTGTTCGTTCGGTGTTGCCACTTTGACATTTTATATGCTCAGTGTTGTCACTCAGCATACTTCAGGCACTAATTGATTGAAAAGCTCGTAACGCGAGGGCACGACAGGAATTAAAGATTTTTATATAATTAAATTACTAATGGGGTTTCAAGTGAAAAAAAGTTTTCGGTATAAATCTGAATATTTCCTGTAATATTTTTCGTAAAACGGTAACCTGTATAACCGTCAATCGCTTTGCTCTGTTTTTCCGACCAATTACAATCTGGGTCTCTTCAAGACAAGAGTGAATAGGTGTCTTCTAGACCTTCGTGATACACCGTCGGCCACATCGTCACTTTCCAGCAAGTGAAATAGTGGGCAAACGAAGTTCGCCCACTATAAAAAAAAAAAAGGTCATGATAACATTGCCAAAATAATCTTAAACGTACACGATCACACAATTAAGGCGCATAGTGATGTGACATTAGCGCCACACTTTATTTTTTCTTCTATTGCCAATGGATAACACTAACATTGCCCACAACCATAAAATTTCCCAAGCTTCGCAGATTCTAATCATAACATTGCCCACAAATATAATTATACAAAATATCTAAAATCTGAAATTGGCACTGAGCACGCCAAACAATTATCAAATTCAACACCAAATTTATAAAAATGTTTAGGCCTTTATTCTGATCTTAATCTTAGTAAAATTATATCGCTTATTTGACTTTAAGATTTCTTGCAATCGCTCACTACATAACATTGCCTAACCTCAAACCTTCCATAGAGCAAGCCGGCCAGTCTTCAAAATCAGCGACCATAGAGATGTACGCTCCATCATCATACAATGACACTATGACTGGAGAGACTCTCAGTTCTGTGTCAGAGAAGTCCGAGACGTATTCGCAAGATGGCGACGATAGGCCTCCGCCCCCGATCCCGGAGATACCGAGCATGCCAAGCAGGCATAATAATATGCTTAGTCAGGTGAGTTATAAATCAATATTAGCTTAAATTGTTAGTTTAGTTTAACTAAGCCTCAGGAACAGGAAAATGTAAGGCTATGCAAAACCATTTAATATCTTTGATCTGTATCTATAAAATTGTATAGTTAAAATAGGTGCTGCCCGCGCCTTCGTCCGCGTTTTATCGGGATAAACAATAGCCGATATGTTATTCCAGGTCCCAAACTATACCCATACCAAATTTCAGCCTAATTGGTTCAGTTGTTTTTGCGTGAAAGAGTAACAAATATACATACTACATCCATCCATACAAACTTTGACATATAATATTAGTAGGATAATAAACTGAGATTAAATACGTAAATAATGTCCAACATTATTTATTTATTTGCTTGTTGATGATTGATGATGCCGTGTGGGTACACAGCATCATCAACAAGCAGAGCTTGTGTTATGGTACTAAATGACTGATATACATAATACAATACATACATACGGGTATTTTTATTATAAATAGGAAATATCGAGAACACCCGGAACAAATATTTGCAGATCGCACAAACATTTTTCCCAAAGCGAGAATCGAATCGGCAACCTCCTGCGTCGCAGACGGACTTTCGCCCGCCGCGCCACATCGGTCGTCAAATTGATGAATCAGAATCAATAACTTTATTTCTTTACGCTTACAAAATAAGCACTTAGACAAGTCAAATTTTATACTATAAACATAGTTATTATTATCAAATAAGAAACGAGGTGTTATTGATATTCTCTTTACTAACATTTTTTGTCCACTAGTGGAAGAAGTAAAAAAGTAACCACTAGCATATTTATATATCACGTATGTGTCTAATACATGCCTATCTAAATCTAACGTAATGTCTGTCACATATATTAACCCTTAAACTCTTCTACAGACGTCTGACTACCTGATCGAGGACCAGGGAGTGATCCTCCCCCCACCGCTGGACTACCCTCCTCCCAACTACTACGAAGAGCACGCGCGCACGTTGCCCCATCCACATCGCCATAAGGAGGGGACTCTGCACGCCACTCTGGGGAGGAGTGCTGGTATGTACTGTTCATTTTGATACCTAAGTCACACTCCAATATACTAGGCGTGTATAATTCATGAACGATGTACTAAAAAGAAAATGTAGGAAATTTGTTCCAATAATGAGTTAAAAAAAATGTATAAGGCACTATTTGTCTATGTGTGTTTATGTATTAATAGTAAAGTCAAAAGATTATGGTAATAACTAGCTACTGCCCGCGCCTTCGCCCGCATTTTATCGGGATAAAAAATAGCCTATATGTTATTCCATGTCCCAAAGTATACCCATACCAAATTTCAGCCTAATTGGTTCAGTAGTTTTTGTGTGAAAGAGTAACAAATATCCAGACGTCCATCCATACAAACTTTGACATTTATAATGTTAGTAGGATGGTCTAATTTTGCAAGTATTTGATACTTTTTCTAATTCTAAAACCGGGGTGTAAAGCGCCCCACGTGAGTATTTACGTAAGTTTTAAGGCGCGAGTGACAAAGGGTTAAATTTAAAAAAAATACACCCAATAACCAGTTTAGTTGTCGCTTATTATGAAATCAGGTCAAAGTAAAATTTTTTTGCCCAGTCAAACAAATGTCTAATTTATTATTTCATCTCATATCAATGTTACCACTAAGTTTATATCAAGAATACCCGCATTCTAAAACAAAGATCATAATATAAAAATATAATAGGCAGACGCAATTCAGCGCAATTTTTAATTGAGTACCACAAATTGCAATCCACGTATTTCTCATAAATACATTATGAACCGATTCAAATAAAAGATTAAAGAAACTGTACGTACAGTCACGAACGTACGGCAACGAAAGTAGCTATACGCAAATTTCAAAACGAGATTGGATCTTTTCGGTGATCACACCCTTCGCGTTTGAGTATTCGGGGGGTGATATATGTGTTTGACGACTTTTGGTTCTCTGTTTGGACTCATTGACGAGCAGTACCTTGCAGAGACTAAGATCCAAAATCTCGAACACCGCCGCAAGGTTGCTTGTCTGTCGATCTATAGTTTACATTTCGGAGAATGCTCCGAGGAACTTTATGACCTGATCCCACCATCTCCAGAACAAACAGAAGGACGGAACAATACCATCCACTCGCACTAAGCGGTTTTCCTCCACCAACATTATGTACGTCATTGGCATTGGAAGTGTTAAGGGGACTTGCCATCATTTCTACAGCCTGTACTCAGTTTCAGCCTATAGTCCAATGCTGGACGCAGGACTTTCTAATAAACGCCTTATTGGCTTTTATCATCTCTATCCGTGCTATGTCCAAAATCCCTAAGCATGGGGTTGGAGGATTGCAGTTCAGTGGTAAAATTGGGACTTTCCATAATCACCACTTATCTATCATACGAAAGAGAATCTGATAAGTGGTACTATGCATAAGTACCTCATTATCATCAGTCCGTATACATCCAATGCTGAACATAAGCGTCCCCCGAACGACGAAACTGTAATAGATTTTTTGTCAATTCAATTTACCCCTTAAGGGGTCTTCAAGGGACTGGAATAAATTTTTTGGAATTCCAGTTTTCGCCCTTAGCGGGCATTTTAGGGGGGTAAACTGGAATAAGCCAAGATAATCTACTGTGCTTTATATTGTAGCCATTTTAACCCGGTTCCTTCACACTAACCAATATTAAAATCAATTCGAGTTCGCGAGTTTCGTCGCAGACAGTACCTACATTTCATTTGAAAACTTAATTCTAAGCCAATATGTTTCAATTCTAAGAATTCTAAAGACTTCTTAGAATTGAATGAACGGAACGTAAATTAGGTTTAGAATTAAAATCAAGTTGAAAAATGCTGGGATAAAACGAACTTCAAGTAGAAACGCAGTTGTAAAGAAAACTGACATTATATTTACACTTGCTCCTGCCCTCACCTTCGCTTGCGTTTTATCGGGATAAGATTCCAGGTCCCAAACTATATCTATAACAAAGGTCAGCCCAATAAGTTCAGTCTTTTTTACGTAAAAGAGGAACAAACTTCCATACATACATCAATCCATACATACTCACAAACTTTGACATTTATAATTTTAGTAGGATTTTCGTAGCACAAGCATCGACTCATCCATTTCACCCTGCGGATGTCGTAAGCGTCGACTAAGGGAACCTACGAGAGGAAGGGTAGGTTCCTTCTGTGTATTCACTTCCACCTTCACTGCGATTACAATCGTCTGCCAAGCGTGGTTATGACAAAATCGTCGTCGTTTGGGGGAGGCATTTTGAACTGTATAAATATGTATAAAGGAATTCAGAGAGGTTAATAAGCAACATGGAATATTTACATTGTTTAATTTTTTCTGTTCAGGTAAATCTCAATACGTTCCCGCGCCAAGCCCAATGCCGCCTCTAGACGGTTCCTACTACAACATGGCGTCAGACAGATATCTGTCGTATCCACCGCTGATTGGAGAGTTTCTACAGCAGGTTAATAGCAAAGTTGTTCTTTACTCATTCATAATGTAAGCACCGATGTCACCTCTGGACCGTTCCTAGTACAATATGGCGTCAGACAGATATCTGTCGTATCCACCGCTGATTGGAGAGTTCCTACAGCAGGTTAGTAGCAAAGTTGTTCTTTACTTATTCATAGTGTAAGCACCGATGTCACCTCTGGACGGTTCCTAGTACAATATGGCGTCAGACAGATATCTGTCGTATCCACCGCTGATTGAAGAGTTCCTACAGCAGGTTAGTAGCAAAGTTGTTCTTTACTCATCCATAGAGTTAGCACAAAGACCGATGTCACCTCTAGGCGATTCCTACTACAGCATGGCGTCAGACAGATATCTTTCGTATCCGCCGCTGATTGGAGAGTTCCTTCAGCAGGTTAGTAGCAAAGTTGTTCTTTACTCATCGATAGTGATAACACAAAGACCGATGTTACCTCTAGACGGTTCCTACTACAATAATGTCTGACATAATAATATATCCGTCGTATCCGTCACTGATTGGCGAATTTCTACAGCAGGCTAGTAGCTTTTACTTTAAAAGTAATATTTTTTTGCGATTCTATCAGTAGCGGGTCTTAAAATCGCGCTATATAATGTCATGACATCCCAGCGTGGCGAGCGAAGCGAACCGCAAACCTCATAAATAAATCCTTAGTAACTTGAATCTTAAATTAGAATATTTATTATGTTTAATTAAAATTTACTATTTGACATAGGTATGTAAATATTAATAGCATATGTACATACTTAATATAAACTTACTATAATAATTGTATAATTGGCCTAAGGCCGTTCTAATTACTTCAATAAATAAATCATAATCAATAACTTAATTTCTTTAGGATTAAAAAATAAGCACTTAGACAAGTCAAATTTTAAATAGGTAGTGAAGTCAATTAAAAATACGTAGTGAACCTAGCCGCACACTAGGAGCACAGCGCAGCAGCCGCGCTGTTTGCTCCTATCTAGCACCAAACGTTTCATCACTTCACTGCGGCTGCGTCCTGATATATTATAACCCCTTTACTAAATCATTACTTGTTTAACATAACTTATTTTAGATATTTTTTTTTTATGTATGTTATGTTTATTTCATTGCCTTCTCCCTTCAGGATAATGACATCCCTTCTCAGCTAGTACACGGTGCATGCACGCTTGCTCTCTCTTGAGGACTGTGGCCTTCGACACAAAACTTCTCCAGGCATCCCGGCCTCGTTTCTCGCTAGTATCGTCATAGCAGCACAATCCTCTTCCATTCTCTTGACATCTACTAGTTTAGACAGGATCTCTTAAACTCGCTTATGATGTTTGTTTTGTCAAACAGGTCTTCGACCTCAAAATGTGCCTTTAGGTATTATTTTTCTAACATTAGCTTTCACCCCGCAGCAGGCCGGGCGCACCCCAACGCCCCCTCAGCAGTACAGCGTGCAGTCAGTCCCGAAGACTCACCTTATGAACGGCGGAGTCGGTGGCTCTCCTTCGCATATGGCTAGCCCGCCGCATAACTATGGACTTGACAGTGAGTTGATTTAGTTTTAAATATCACTGCTACTTTACCAAAACATTGGTAAGACTTTGATGATCGTGGCAAATTACGATAAAATGGTACTGCATAATTTATAAAACTATCATATAAAAATCGGATTAACTGTTCCGGCGATCTCAGTCTTTTAATTATAATAATTGAGAATATAAAAAAAACTACTCAAAACGAACTTTTACTATATAAAAATGTATATTTAATTCGACTTTTTATTTTACGTAGCAATGTTATGCTATATATTTTTTTATGCGCATATTTTTCTGTTCCTAATATAGGTAATTTAAGCTTGTTTTCTATACATTACTAAATATTGCACCATATTTCAGTTGCGCTAGACCGGCAGTCAGCAGGCGGTACGCTCCGACGTCAGCGTCTCGACAAGATGGCTGTTCCTCCACCGGACGTCACTGTTTTACATCCTGGAAACTGTAACCAGGTGAGTTACTCGCAATTTTAAAGTTAGTTTTCAGTGGGTTGCGGAAACACGAGCAAAGGTTTCAAAAATTTATTTTGGAATACCTACATGGAATATGTGGAATACATACAAAATGTTATCAAATAATTGAAATGTAAAATAAAATAATTAAATTAGAAAACATATTTCATGTAAAATTAAGATATGATACGGCATAAATAGATAATAAATATGTCGGCATGTTGGAACTCCTCTAAGAAAGATAACTGATATAGTACTTAATGGGTACAATACAATACTTATATATTTTAATGAATTATATATTAATATTATTTATATTATTACGCGGTGAACAAATGTTAACCGATATTATATTTGTTACAGCACTCGCAAACCCCAAAACAGCCGCAATCCATCCTCAAAGACCCCTCGCGACACAAATACGCCAACCAGTACGGAAGCCCTATCTCCTCCAGCACTCCTCAAAGCAACTCGAGTCAAATCCTGACTGTCCAGAACTTGACTTCTGACGTGCCCCAATACGGGACGATAAGGAAAGAGAAGAAACAGAACGTAACTATAGATGAGTCGTACAATAAGAGGAACGAAACGCACGTTGTTTAAATGAGAAAGTGGGATTTAGTGACTAAGTGAAATTAGTAAGAAGTGATTTAGTGACAATGTGAAATTAGAAACAAGGTGATTTAGTGACAATGTGAAATTAGAAACAAGGTGATTTAGTGACAAGAGTAAATAAAGAATGGCGTGAACTAAGTAAATACGTAAAAACGATTATAAATTGAACGTGTAAAGTCAGTTAGTGACAAAAACGATGACGTCAAATAGTGACAGTTTGTGTCAAAAAACAACGTTGTGTCAAAAGACAGTGTCAAATGCTAGATAGGTTTGTAAATAGTGGTTTAGTGAATGTAGATAGATAAATATAATTGAATGTGATAAGGTTAAAGGACTTTGATAGAGCGAGTGTTAGATAGATTTGACAATTTTTAGCCTGAAAAAGTCATTGTTAATAGGTTCACGGTCATTTGGGGTATATTATTACCCCATGGGGGTTAGAAAACCCTATCTCACAAATTGGTGTTGTAAAGGTTAAACTCATGATTTTAACCCCATGCCCCGATATTAGGGGTGAAAATTGACCCCATACTTCAGTTGGGGTGCAAGATGACCCCATAGACTTTGAGCCTAGTTGTTGTTTTGGGCTATATGTGTGGTTGTATTCGATTGTTCGACTGACTTAAGTATCAATAATTTGTAAGTTTACGTCCAAACATTATATTTGGATTTTTGTATTGAATTCATTATCTAAGTGTAATATTTAAAATTTAGATAATCGATTTTCATTTTTTTATTAAAGAAAACTGCAATGTTTTTGGCTTTTTAAGAAATTATTTTAGGTACAAATTGATTCCACGACGGATCTCTTAATAATAAGTTTATTTAGTTTAATTATATGTATGTATGCATAATAAATATTTGAATTTTAAAGCATTTAAAAGATTTGGGAAAATTTTGAATTTTACCCCGGCGATCAATCGTCACTTTTTTGAATTGTTCAGCAAAGATTTAGCAAATTTTTATTGTTATTTAAGTATAATGAAACAATTTTTTTGATATCATTTGATTGCAACGCTGATGTTTTTTAATTCGTAATTTGCGAAAATATTTCAAAACCTAATGTATCTACTTATCATAATTTTAAGTTTAAAGTAAAAGAAAAACTTTTTTGTCGTATTACAAACGTTAAATATTGAGTTTTAACGAAATTTGGACAAAGAGGAATAATGTCAATTTAATATTCTCAAATATTCAGTAAATTAAACTACTTTTCAGCATTTTCTCATCACTAATGTAGATAATAAAGTCATACTCAAATCGCGAACTGACAATAAATCTAAGTTTAATTATTTTATTTATTAATCCGGCTTGTATACAATGTAAATAACTTATTGTAATTCTTCTATAACATTAGCTTTTCTACTCCAAAATTTAATCGGAAGATAGTACAGATACCAAAGTTTTATTAATTTTACCTTAAGTTATTATAATTATTATCTAATTTTGATTTTTATTATTTCTCTGGTTTTTCGATTTTGTAACAATATATTTTTTCAATAAATGGTTGATGACTGAATTTCCAAATAGTTACTTTAAGATTCATAGATTTTTTTTTCTAAATTTGAAAATCCATCCATTGAAAAAATACGATTTTATATTTACAAAAAATATTCTATTGTTACATTTCGAAATTAAAATAAAAACTTTAATGATGATTTTTGTTTTATTTTTCGTTCCTTTTCCGTGAAGTTATATCTGATGCAAAATTTTGAACATATCACAGTAAAAAAAAATACTACTAATTTCTATGAACTGTTTAACCCATTTAGATGTCTCATGCATATATACATTTAAAAAAAATTTTTACCTAGGTAGTTACGGAAAAATATCTACCAAGAGTAAAAAATATATACTGTGTGCCAAACAAGTTTTTTTAACATTATAGTTACATAGCTATGTCATACGTCCTTTTAAACATAAAGTAAGTTTAGAAATAAAAACCGTGCCTTATACTTTAAAGCCATTTTGACATACATATTAATATCAAGTGAATTAACTAATTGCCAGAACTTAGGAATAATCTTAAACTTTCTTTAGAATTAAGAGCATTCATTTTTTTTTTTTGCATGCAGTTTTATTTATGATTTATTTTAAACAATTAGTAACTAGACTGATTTGTTTCAATAAAAACTCCGAAATGTTAATCTGTTGTTTTACAAGATAAAATAAGTTAGCTTTTGAAAAAAAAAACCTCGAGCTTGTCATCTTATAGTAGTAAGTGCTAGGTTATTGAATGTTCAAAACATATTGTCAATAAGAATAAAAAGTCAATGAATACATTTTTAATTAATAATGTTAAAAAATGACATTATTTTTTTTTTTGTTAGAAAAAAATATAGCATTCCTAATCCTAGGAATTCATTGTAAAATATACCATTTAAAGATAAAAATAAGGTTGTAAATTATTCTTAAATTCCAATGTGACTCTGAATTACGTAAAGCTCATTATTGTGTACTCGGCATACATTAAAATAAAGCGTATAAAGGTTTAATGTATTTTTATTTATAATAGGTACCGAGTATAATTAAAAAATTAGACCATCGAAGACCTTAAAATAATTATTACTTACATTATGATGAAACAAACAAGTAAAGGATCAGATAAATTAATTAATAAAACGACTTTTTTTTGTTTTTCTGAATGGCCATTCAAATATTTTTGGTCTAGTTTTTGATGCTTCATTTATTAAAAACGTTTCAGCCGTTTAAAATGTAATGGTAGGTAGGTACTTGTTGAGAGTCTAGAGAATAGAAGAAGTTTTCATTTCACTAACTCTTTATACAGGGTGGTTTTTTGAGAAGGCCGGTGATGGCCAAGTTCGAAACCACGAGAGTTAAAAAAAGTCGTGAAAGGAGTCATGCTCTCGATTTCTAAGAAAACAATAACTGGATGTCTTTTACTTTCGACGGAAATTGACACGAATTATTTCTCAAAAAAAAATGGTCGCTCTGTATTATTGAACCAATAATGGATACTGTTGGCGATAAAGATCAATCTTTCTAAGAAAATTTATTACAAAAAATGAAAGGAAATAGCAAATTTTTACAATTTTATTATTTTTACACGGAAGATCATCGACCTTCGCAAAAAAACCACCCTGTATATTGGTATTGTTTATGTAGAACTGCAAAGTAAAGGCATACCAGCTTTTGTTAATCGACTTAAAAAAAGGGAGGATCTCAATTTGGCTGCATGTTTCATAGATACATAGGTCCGTACAGGCTTTACCCAGGAAGCGTGGATCATGTTTTTCTAGTCTCTGTGGTTGCCGTTGGTCCTGCGCTTGTCTTCTCTCCGATCGTGTTGATCTGCCGTCCCATCGGATTATGAGAGTGAGGGAATAGAGAGTGCACCTGTGTTTGCGCACACACATATGCACTATAACGTTATCTAGCTAGTCCGCTGAAACAGTACAGGATATAAAATACTTAAAAACTACGACCCATATTAAACATATAACTTAATCTAACATACATTAATTAAACCTATTTACTACCACGTATTGTTGGAAACTAAAGGTTCTCGAGTGGCGACCGCGATGCAATGCGAAACGGAGTATGGGAAGACCTCCCACTCGATGGACACCGACGACATCGTAGCGGTCGCAGGGAGTCGTTGGATGGCGGCGGCTCAGGACCGCTATTCGTGGCGTCGTTTGGGGGAGGCCTATGTTCAGCTGTGGAAGTGTACGGGTTAATGATGATGATTGTCGGTGACATGTGAAACGCGATATCTGCAGTGACGTAATCGTCAGCGAAAACGCCGGAACAGCACATTTTTCGGTCAGAATTCTTCCTTAGTGAAGGTCGAGATATTCTATGTTATGTATGACAAAGCATTTCGTATATCAAATTAAAAGCTCTTAATTATAATTATTTAATTGGAAATCCGTCCAACATAAGCCGAGTTAAGACTTCGCCAATACAACAACTAGACGTACGAATTAACATATGAATACATGCCTCTTTGATTTGGTACAAGTCATTAAAGATGGCGATTTGAAAGAGATCACAAGCCTTAGAGCACCCACTGCTACTTTTCGTAGTAACCGTGTAACGCGCTACAGTATCGCGACTGTTCTGGGAAAATATGTCCAGCAAAGGACACATGCTAATAAGGACCAGATGCGAAGTCTCTGCGCGCGCCTACGGCTACTTTTGGTAGCGAAGCGATGCGCAACGCGCGACTGGAAAACGCGCTACAGCATCGCGACTGTATCGATGGAAGGGCGCGACCTTCTAACGAAGAGTGGAGAGGGATGCTCGCGCACCCCTCGCACGGCTCGCTTCCCCGATATAGTCTGAGAAGGTCGCGCGCTTCCATCGATACAGTCGCGATGCTGTAGCGCGTTTTCCAGTCGCGAGTTTGTATCGCTACAAAAAGTAGCCGTGGGCGCACGCTATTAGACTTAGCATCTGGTCCTTATTAGCATGTGTCCATTGCTGGACATGTCCCGGAACTAGGAGGTTGTACATAATCACCATGGTTGGCAGGCGGATAGCCTATAGTTAAGCTAACTATAGGCCTCGTTCATAAGCTCAGAGTCGCTCAGCGGGCTATGGAGAGAGCTATGCTTGTGTAACGGACCCGGATTTTCGTGGCTGTATGAACCCTAGATTAAGACAACTGACCTTAAAATGCAGTGACTTTCTTGAATAATGCAGTTCATGGATCGATACAGCACGGGCAGTGTGTTTTATGTAGTCAGGCCTAGTTCTTATTCTTGTGGAAGGTAACAGACAGTTAAGCTGGCCCTCAGATAGGCTAGTGACCTGTGGTCTGGTTATAAGACCTATTGATTGGTACTATAATCGTTCGTCACCCCTGTGTTAACTTGGTTTTCAGGTCAATACCAAGTGCGACCTTACATCGATAGGATGTATGTGTGTATTTTTAGTTATCGGGGGCCCCTAGATCGCTACATTTATACCACTATGGCGTGAGACATACATGTGTTAGGTACTAATAGACATAGATCAAATCAATTTTAATATAGATAATGCCCTGTATCTTCTAATCAATACTATCTGAAAGTGATATATAGATCCATCTCTGCAATTTAAGAATGTTAAATAACTTTGCTTTACTGTTAGTAACAATTATTCTTCATTTATAGTAATCTAATCCTTGAGTAAGATTTTAAGATGACCTAGATCCTAGCTGATTGGCGTAAGCTTCATGAAATTCCACCAATATTATGGGACATACACCCGTCCCGTCCCCGGGTACCGTCACACTTGGTGTTTCTCTACGTGACAGAATCCATCCAATTCGGAAATCTATAGAAGATCCAAAGTCACCGACATAGCTCTCAGAATTAGTAGGCTGAATTGGCAGTGGGCAGGTAATATAGCTCGCAGAACTAATTACCGCTGGGGAGTAAAGGTTCTCGAGTGGCGACCACGATGCAATGTGAAACGGTCGCACGGAATCTCGACAAATGTTAATGGGTCTCTTTTGTACGAGTACCTATGTTTATTACCTCTTCACGTCAAAACTGCTGAGCGGATCGGGTTATAATTTTGCATACATGTAGTTCTAGATCTGTATTCACATAAAGGCTAATTTTTAACCCAAAAAATTACGTGCGAAGCCGGTGTGTATTATTGGATCTAATATATGTACATCGATTCGAATGCCGTCGTATTTAAGCATAATTTTACTTGAATTTTCGCACTTCACTGTACGTCAACTATCTTTTGGATAAGTATGCAATCTAATAATATTCGTGGAGTTTTTTGAGAATGAATGTATGGCTTATTTAATTATTTGAAACCAGAACCTGAAGTACTCTGAGAACAATTTTATATTCTCTTGGAGTAAAATGAAACTCATTTTATTAAGTTATTGTTTTTCGTGGAGCAATTCGGGAGATAATCTTGTAGTACTAACTTCGCAAAAAATCTACATCCCTGATCCGCAGAATGCGTGACAGTCAAGACAGCTTCCTGAAAACCTTACCGGATAGATACTCATCGCCGCTGGGAAGCAAGCCTGATGCAGAATGAAAAGTCCCGCTACTCTGGTGAGATCACTCTGGGAATGAGTCCTGCGTTTATTTTATGTCTCGATTTGCTAACTAACCATTTAGTGTATTTTATTGTGTCACTAACCCCCTATTTTGTTCGAAATAAAAAGATATTACTATTTATTTACTTAAAATCTTGTACCACACCCCTAAATCTGCATGTGACGCGGCACTTAACATATTACGGATTTAGACTTGAAATTAACTGGAATATTAATGCAGGCATACAAGTTTGGCATACAGGCTGGCATATAGCATCTATGGAAATGAAGTTCATTCATTGGGAGTCATTGTGGCGGATTTCAATGAGGATTCTATAGCAAAACGTGAATGTTGTGGCTTGTACAGGCCACGCTCATCCAGCATATAAACATCTACTGCTGATGCATGACTGAAATGCCTTTCCCATTTCGGATTTGTTATAAACACCACGCTTGGCAGGTGGATTAGTGACCGCAGTGACCGGTGTTAAAATGCAGAAGGAAGCTACAAGCATCACATGAGGACTCTCATTCTACGATAATTAAAAAAAAGTCATTTGGTGGGTGGAACAGACTGATTCACAGATAGACGGACGTATACCCAGAAGGTAAAAAAAGCCTGATGGATAAATTACTCAACACTACAGTTAGTTTAGTTATCTAAGTAGTTTAAGAACGGTGCGGATAGCCCATACAAACGTACTTTTTGCTTCATTATGTCCTCGATCTTATTGAAATGGTCCATACGTAATCGGATGAAAAATAGCTATGTTTGTATCGGTTTAGTTTTTGAAAAAACATTATGATCTTTAAATGAGAGCGAAACAAATTTTGACCACCAAATCGAGTCATTTTCAAGCGATTTTTTTATGCATGACCTTTATACGACAATCTGTCGCGCTGCAATCATCTGAAATACATAAATACATACATATATTCAACATTATAAATAACCAAAAATATTTCTAATATCAATCGTTATTCAAAATTAATCGAAACGTACGAAAAAATATCAAAAATGATGAAATTCCTTCTAGTTTTTTTGGACAAATTATTCGGTTAATTCGGATTTCGAATAAACCTTTGATCGGATTGCAATCTCTAGACGTGAAACAACAACAAATCCGCATGGGCTGGCCGCTGAGATTTGGGAGGGGATCGTAGCCTTCCTAAACACAAAAATAAAAAACTAGCAAACCGCCCTGGCTTCACAGGGGAAGCATATATCTTATCAGCGTTTTCGACGAAGGCTCCCAGGCGACTTGACTTTTTCCGACACTACCAACAATTATCGTCATATTTCCACTATTTTACACAAGAATTAACAAATTATATACTTAACTCATCGATCACTCTATCGATTGGTGAAAACCACATGAAAATCCGTGCAGTAGTTTTTGAGTTTATCGCGAACAGACAAAAACGCGGTGGACGACTTTGTTTTTTTTTATTCATAATTAAGGGCTTTGTCGCACATGCGATTATGGCGCCCTGGTGAGTTAAACAGAACAAAACGAAATCAAAACCTAACACCTAAAACAAAATCAACCTAATTACCTAACATTATAAGTTTGTACAGCATTCTAGCTGCGTCCGAAGGGGGCTCAGCTAGAACGCTGTTGCAGTGACCTACATCCCTAAAACTAAATGACATAATACTATCTCTAAACGATTCGTTCCGGACACACTCCATCAGAATGTGGTAAACATCTTCTACAGAATTAGAAAGTAGGCAATTCGGTGTAGTTGATTTTTTTCATTAAATGAAAACTTAAAAATTACATTATTTTAAAACATCGAGCTGTAAATATTTGATCAGCGTACTAGTTTATTAAAAAACAATCTATCAAGCGAAGCCAACTCAGTCATGCAGCTCTTTCATAAATTCATTAAAGTTGAGCGTGGAGTAATCAACTCAGTTCAACAGCTAGGCTTACATATATTCGACGACTATGTGGCGCGGTGATCAAAGGTCCGCCTGCGACACAGCAGGTTGCGGGTTTGATTCCCGCCTTGGGACAAATGTTTGTACGATCTGCAAACATTTGTTCCGGGTGTTCTGGGTATATTCTATGTATAATAAAAAATATCTATCTCTGTATGTACCTACCTTAAGTATTGTATTGTATAAAGTACTTACATATGTATATCAGTCATCTAGTACCCATAACACAAGCTCTGCTTAGCTTGGGGCTAGATTATTTATTTATTTAATTTATGTTAAGGCGGTTCCCAGACCCTAGCTACTAGAGATGAGTCCGGTATTCAATAACTAACTCAGTACCTGTTAGCATGGTCCTAAAATATCTAACGCTATTGTAAAATCCGCATACCGCTAGGGAATAACTGTGCAAAGCGAGCATAGCGCCTAACCGACCGTGAGCCATAACTACCCAACGCTTCAATACCTATACTTACCTAACTATCATCTACGCATAGGTACTAGCGGACCGTTCACCCGTAAAGTTATGTAGCTGCAACAAGTATTTGGTATTTCTAACCAAATCGGTTAGAAATATATTGGGTAGAAATCAGGACAGGTATAGAGTATTGTAACGTTATTGGATACCAGTTGTTACTAGCGGTATTGAAACAAAATACCCAACTAATAACCGGTAGCCAAAATATCCAATAACTCCCATCCTTACTAGCTACTGCCGCCACCTATTTTATCATATTATAACGTTACCAAAGGAATTTTAAAAATCCCTTGGCCAGTTTGTGACGCCTATCATCAGCTTTTTTAATGCTTCTGTTTCTCAAGTTTTATTTTGCATAGTTTAGGAAGAGATGCGAATTTGCATTTTTTGGCCACCAAACTAGGTTTTCGCGTCTCTTCCTAAGCTGAATATAAAACTATTACAGAGGCATTCAAAATAAGCTTATGATAGGTATCACAAAGGGGCCAAGGGATTTTTTTTAATTCCTTTGTATATCGTATTAATACGATAAAATAGGTGGCGGCTCTGATTGGGTCGGGGAAGCGCCGAAGGTACGAACTTAAATTTTCCTTGGGTTAATTTAATTATTGCTTAAAATGTTTAATTGCCTATTTTCTGCTCAACGTCACAAAATAATTCATCATCATCATCAAGACGCTGGCTGCGTTGCCCCATTGCCCTGCTGTATGGCAATGCTACGCTGCGCCAGATACTCACCAGCTCTCGGGTCACGCGTCGCTTCGACCAGGCGCTCAGAGATTTTTTTTAAAATCCGGAGAGTATCGTTACCTCACGGACCTAGGTCTCGACTCCAAGGGGAGCAAATGCGTAGGCTCTGTCGAGACCTGCATAAAGTCGTCTCTTGAGATTAAATGAAATCGTAAATACTAATTGAGATTTAAATTCAAATTGAAGACTTCTTTCCAAGTTGTTGATCAGATCAAACACTGAACCTTTCGACACAAGTTTACCTAAAAACGAAGGGTTTTTAACAACGCCCCAGGGAACCCTGGAGCGTCAGGTGTAGCAATTCATTTCGCGCTTCGCCGCCGCTTCAGTTACAGGGATCCGCTTTTAAGGTATGAGGGAATATTTCGGGTTTTCTTGAGTGTTATAAATTAATAAAGGTCTGTAGGTATAGGTACTTATAGAAAATACCTATAATGTTTGCATTATAAAATTGTTGTGTCACTGATAAAAATAAGAAGTTTCGTTATAAAAAAATATCGAAGAAAACAGTATCCAAAGAAACCTCAACATCAATTTTGATTTTTGTAAAATTATTGTACATAACAATTTACAGTTACATATCTCTGAAAAACAAAATAGTTAACTTGACGGGATTAATTCGGGGTCATCCTCTATACAACTGTTCGCGCCTTTCACGCCAGTCACGTCAGGACGCTTTTATTAGACAAGACATTGTACAGTATACAAGAATATCTTGAAAATGACTACAGCCATTTAGAGCTTAAAATTTTAGACAAAAATGCCTCTTTACAGCATCTCTAATTTATTTTATGTAAAATTAAATAAGTTATGTAGTTTTTATTATATTTAATTTTAATTAGCACAAACGATGTGTATATTGACAATATTATATAATCCATGAACTTATTTTATTTTTAAGTATTTAAGTTTGTGTTTTTTATAATGAATAAAATATGTTATCTTATCTTTTATTCATTGATAAAAATAAAATAATAAGAGTGGGTGGGCGTCTAGGCTACTCTGATGAGTTCTCTTACAATAAGAGACATCCCATTTTATTATCAAACAAACATCACTTTACTAAGCTTTTGTTCCGCTATGAACATCAGCAGCTACTTCACGCTGGTAGCCAGGCATTGTTGTGCCATTTACGTGATATCTGGTGGCCTGTGGGCCGGGGGGCCGCGGCGTACGAATAACGACCCCTCCAACTCAACCCGTTGATGTCGTAAAAGCCGACTAAGGGAACCTACCAGAGGAAGGGCAGCAGCTTCCTTCTGAGTATTTTTTAAACACCAACACTGCGATCACCAATCCGCCTGCCAAGCGTGGTGATTATGGCAAATCCCCCCCTACATGGGAGACCATCCACTCGATGGACCGACGACATCGTAGCGGTCGCAGGGGAGTTGATGGATGGAGGCGGCTCAGGACCGCTATTTGTGGCGTCGTACGGGGGAGGCCTATGTCCAGCAGTGGACGTGTATGGGCTGATGATGATGATGATGATGATGATGATGGTGGCCTGTAGGTGGTAGGAACCTAGCTAGGTCTGTAGTTAATGTTTGTGTGAAGTGCACGCGCATAAAAGGAAAGGTACTTACTTACCCCTTTAATGGGTAATTATCCAAAACAAAGACTAACGCCCACCAATCCTGTCAATCGATGCGGGGTTGACTTTAGTGGATGTTACCTCATACTTAATTGCAAAGGTAGGGGCGCTAAGACCTCTAAGGCGTACGTTTGTTTGTTTGTGTGCTTTGTGACACGAGCAGTGCATTTAGAGCTGGTCAGTGACCTCACTACTGAAGGTTATCTTTTAGCTTTAAAAATATTTATTTCTAGACGCGGTAAACCTTTAGAAATTTATTCCGATAACGGAAGTAACATTGTAGGGTTAATGAATGATTTTTCGAACTTTTTACGCAACTGTTCTTCTAACATTGTTGAATACGCAACGAATCAACAAATCAAATTTAAATTCATTCCCCCTTATTCTCCGCATTTTGGTGGTCTGTGGGAGGCAGGAATAAAATCATGCAAACATAATTTGCGACGCGTTATAGGAAACGCGCACCTCACTTTCGAGGAATTCAGTACAGTGTTAGCACAGGTGGAAGCTTGAATTCCAGACCTCTTTCTCCTCTCCCTCCCGATCCTAAAGACCTCACTCCTCTAACTCCAGCTCATTTCCTGGTTGGTCGACCACTAATTGCACCAGCCAGCGATGACGTTATCGACGTTCCAGTACACCGACTCCATGCAGCGCTACGAGAGGGTGGAACAAATACGCCGGCACTTTTGGACCCGCTGGGCCAAGGAATACATATCCGAATTACAGATACGGAAAAAATGGCATAAGCGACAGTCGACTGACCTTAAACCAAACTCACTGGTCCTAATCAAAGACTAAAACTCGCCACCACTGAAATGGATTATGGGTCGCGTGATCGCTACGATACCAGGCCAGGGGGGAGTATCGAGAGTAGCAGATATCCAAACGGCTACGAGCGTCATTCGTCGAGCCTACGCGACGATCTGTCCGCTCCTTCCAGAAGACCATAGTGACGAGGAACTTCACACCTTTTGAAACCTCTTGCTTCCAAGGCCGGGGGCATGTTCGCGCCTTAATTTTGAATTGTACCCGTGTAGCCAAGCCCCTCTCCTTACCTCACCTCGACGCTTGTACAGAGATTGAATACACGCCATGTTGCAAAGAAGTACGCATTATTTATTTCTTTTCGATCCTCAAGTCAAGGCTTTCAGTCTAATTACAAATACATTATGTTGCTATAATCAATTAGCATCAACAACTGCAAAAGAATCATCCAAATCGGTTCATAAATTACGGAGAAATCGACGGATACATACATAAAAAAGAAACAGCCGCACACAGAACCTCCTCTTTTTTTCGAAATCAAGTTATTATAGATTCAGGCGTTACTTTGCGGCAATCCATTGCAAAATATTAGAATGAAAAAATATTAAGTAACAATTCCGCGTATAACCTACTCTGATAGTATTCATCAAAGTTAGTTGTCGACTAGTTTCGTCTCT
The DNA here is from genome assembly GCA_947859395.1 of Eupithecia insigniata. Lineage (NCBI taxonomy): Eukaryota > Metazoa > Arthropoda > Insecta > Lepidoptera > Geometridae > Eupithecia > Eupithecia insigniata. The sequence goes on from OX402019.1 coordinate 1,633,111, forward strand.
CCATGAGACATCTTCAGGACACCACAATACTCGACCTTGACATTGAGATTGCCAAGCAACACCGACAGAGTTCCAGCCAGAGACTCCGAAATTCTCGCGCCGCCGGCCAGTCCAGCCAGTGATGTTGCCTCTCTGAGCTCCTCGCGCCAAGTCACTTGGCAAGTGACTTGGCGCGAAGAGCTCTGAGAGGCAACTATCAGAGTAGGCTATGCGCGGAATTGTTACTAAATATTTTTTCATTCTAAGATTTCGAAGTCGGCCGTGGGGCCGCGGCGTACGAATATCGACCCCTCCAACTCAACCCGTGGATGTCGTAAGAGCCGACCTACCAGAGGAAGGGCAGCAGCTTCCTTCTGAGTATTTTTAAATACCAACACTGCGATCACCAATCCGCCTGCCAAGCGTCGTGATTATGGCAAATCCCTCCCTACATGGGAGACCATCAGTTAAATGTTTACTTTATCAAAACGATAAAGTAAACATTTAACTGATTGTATTTGTATTTGTACTTCTTTATTAATCAAACTTAATCTAATCTTATAATTATTCAGACACTCTAAACCAGAGCATGTTTATTTAGTGTCTGCGGTTACAACGAGCCACACATTTGACATGAATTTATCGAACATTATTACCCTATATAATAAACATACTTAGTCTAGGTACCTAATATGTGAGCGGTTGAAGCAAATGGTACCAACCAATATCTACCACTAAGGGATACGGCACCAATTACACACTTTTCCAAACATTTTTATTTTGTCGTTAATTGTCGAGCGGCAAACTGGTTTTAGAGTACAGGGTGACTAGCGCGTGATCTTTGACTGTACTACATAAAAGCCTAAGTATCTACTTATATACTTTCAGGTGATCGTCCTAAAATGTCATAAGGACCCGAAAGGTTATAAGACTCTATTGGCCCATAAAGTGAAGTCAGCATATTCCATACCTGCTCCTCAAAAATGTAATAAGACCCTATAATAGGGGTCCCGAATATTTTCGTTTATACCAAATATTGGCGTTGTAAAAGGGCTGACCTTAGGGACCTTATTGTTTCACATAAAGTTTGTGTGACGAAATCTAAGGGACCGTTCGCAAAGCAAGAGATAATCGATTTTATGGATTATTCCCATCTGTCACCCTGCGCTGTCCCCTAGGTTGAAGATTGGGAAAAAGTTCGAATTTTTCAAAAATAAAACTTCGGTCTGTCCCCCCGATACAAAAAGGGCGACGGATCGAACTGTTTTCACTCGACTCCCTAGGTGGACAGAGCAGGATGACTGATGGGAATAATCTGATTTTATTTTAGTCAGGACCCCTACTATAGTTAGTTCGTTTCATCTGCAGTTGCGAAGTATGGCCGCAAGAGCGTGAGACAGAGGGAGAGGAGTTAAAAACCCCGTGCAGTGCGGTAGGCCTGAAGAAGCCAAACTAAAAATAGATTTGTATTTTTATTTTCATGACGAACCAATACAAAGACAAACCTCTTTAGGTTTTATGGTAAAAAACTTTATGAATTCTGTTTTATGTTTGTAAATAAATACATGGTTGTAGAAAAAATGTGTATCTACCTGTACCTACCCTCGTTTACTTTCTGACTGACCTTTTCGAGCGACTTATTATGTGCATGACTGCAGTTATAATTATGTGCATAAGTTTTACATTAAATATAATAACTTACTACTGCCCGCGGCTACGCGCGCTCTTTTCTGAGATAAAAAGTAGTCTATATCCATCCCATGGACACCATCTTCCTCCCTGCTGTGGTACCTGCCGAATTTCATTGAGATCCGTTTAGCCGGTAAGACGTGAAAAGGTAACAGACAGAATTACTTTCGCTTTTATAATATTAGTATGGTTCCGTTCTACCGGCCGAAATTTCGGTGTCAAGTATTATAAAAATAGGCATGATGACTGATTTTGAGAAACTATGAATTTTTCGACATCTACTGAATACAAACTAAATCATATTTCTGCAAAAAGTTATTATTTTTGTTTTGCCGTTAACACCACGCTTTTGATGAAACAAGAGAAAAAAGTAGACAAATAATTGCAAACTGTTTTGCGATCGGTACAGCATTTTATCAAGCTCGACGCTCGGCCTACGTCGGCTATCGGTGAATTTCGCAGAATCATACATTTGTAACTCAAAACAATAATGGTTTTGCGTTCCTATCTTGTAAATGTCCTGTAATTTTTGTCGAATGTATATGGACAAATATTACAGGACATTCGTTCACTTCACACAGCGTTTCTACCTATTTTATAATTTACTGATCCGGTCTGTTTTAATTTTCTTATTTAAAATTGTATTATATTATGTGGTCATTTTGTAGGACGTATCGCCATCAAAATGGCTCTGACGGAAGGCCAGCGTTGGTTGCTAGCTTGCTAGCATGTTAGTATAAGAAATATGTATATTATTCAAGAGAACCAAGGAATCTCAACGCACGCTATCTCGACAAAAAATCAAAAAGCAATCGCGTCCCATGGAATCACGACAAAAAAATTACGTGAACGTTGTAATTTTCCTGCATCCATGCAAAATTCCTACCCGATCCATTCAGCACTTTTGACGTAAGCAACATCAAGCATCCACCCATACATCTAAACATCCAAGCTGTAGCATTTATAATAACTAGTGTGATAGGTCGTCAGTGAAGCCATGGACAGAAACTATAGTTTGATTGAAATCCAAATTAAACACAACTTCAACAGTTGGAAATAACTATTCAACTCAAACAGTAGCAACTTGGCTGGCAGTGATACTTATAAGTCAAAACCTCTGGAGTATGAATTTCAGATTCGAAATTGGATAAGATATGCTGAATTTTGTTCTTCAGCTTTCCGCCATGTAGTCTAGGAGACGGCTGAGTAAAATGTTATCTCATCTTGAAATGAAAATAATGAAATACTTTATTTCTAAAAGAGTCATCTTGTACAAGGCTTTTACATCTCTAATTTCTTTTGAGAAAACTTCATTATACGATTGTGAAAAAGCAAATATTCTATCGACAGCATTAAATATCCCCAACATCATATGTCGGCGATAAAACCCTTATGTAAGATAGATTACGTCGATTAATTGTAATTAGAAAGGTTTATTTCATAGTTTTATCTCTAAACTAGATAGATGTCAATTTTCTCTACCAGCCAGGAAGAGGAAAGGAACGCACGTCGAACCTAAGTGGGATACTTTCTTAGGGCGTACCAGGCCATCCTGGTAACCGTCCGAAACATCATACATGGATCACACAAATAATCAAAGCAAACACCATTATATTATATTAACTATAATTAACGACATCAAGTGTTTACCTGCGGTGGAATTATAAAATAAATGCTATAAATAAAAACTACATTCAATTCTGAGCCCAAAGTGGGCTAGCAGCGGAAATTGTATTGGGGGTACCTACGAGATGACTAATACTCATAATACATAGATATGTAGATCATACAAACATTTGTCTCGGGGTGGGAATCGAACCCGAAAGGTCATAGGTCGCAGGTATACCTTCGAACTATGTGACACTGGGGTTGTCAAAATATCATCCCTGTCATTGATATCCTTCCGATATGTAATAACTAGGTTCTACCCGCGGCATCAGACACGTTTTTTCCAGGGATTCTTTTCGGTATCGTTGTAATGGTAAATCAGCGCAAAAGGATTTCGGTACAGGTTAATTTAACGAAAAACTTTCTACACATAAATAACCGGTTTTGTATTTCGGTACAGAAATCGGACGAGCGTGTTGAGGGATGGCAAGCGCGCGGGGCAAAGCGATAGTGTGCAAAAGAGAGCCACGAGCGCCGCGTGCTGCGACGCCGCGCCGCGCGCTTCGCCGCCCCGCCCGCGGGCGGCTACAGAAATTATATAATGCTTGAACCGTAATGTGGTACCTGTACCGCAAATTTTCTGGCGGTGCAAGCGCATACAGAAATTTTAGTTTAGCCGTTATTTAGCGGTACCGAAGTCCTTGTTTTTTTTTTTAAATAAAGTAATCTGTAGTCTGTATGTTATTTCAGGTCTAAAACTACTTAGACCTGCAAAAATTAAGCCTGCCTTAGGTATGCAAAATTTAAGCGTGACCTCAACTGACCTCGACCGCCATCGTGATATATAATCGACCACATCGTCACTTACCATCAGGTGAAATTGTGGTCAAACGAAGGCATATTAATGTTTTGTAGTTTTTGTGTGAAAGAGGTAACAAACAAATAAAAAATTTATATAAAATAAAATTGTTGTAATATGATCACATTCACATAAATTTTATAAATGGAAAAATCCCACACTGGAATACGATGATGTAATAATTTTCCAATGCTCTCCCGAACTTTATCTGGACCAAGTTTAGTAATGGGTACTATATTCATCCTTAGGCGTCCAAGAGTGAACATAACTTTTTCATTCAATAATTAAAATGAAAGAATATTTTGTACAGCTTGAGTCTACACGACATGCCGAATGACCTTTGTGGCGCAGTTGCAGTGTGGCCTGAAAAGAAGAAGGTTGCGGCACAGATTAGGTAATGTTACTTCGGTTGCTGGTTCTATTCCCGTGAGTCGAGCCGTGTGGCGTACTAGCTGTGTGTCCATGGTTTTGGGTTCTATTCCCCTGGGGCTATAGGGAAAATGTATAACACAAATATGTATTTGGTCCGGGTCTGTGATTTTTCAACGTTTAATATGGTAGGAAAAGGTAATACAGAAAGTCTGTTTTAGAGACGTATTCAAACTGAATGGAGCATTCATTTGGATTCAGATTTGCACACGGAAAACATGTGTGAATAGCGGCCATTTTGTACTTGTTTTACTTTCATACATCACTAAGTATTTTTCAACACCAACACTGCGATCACTAATCCGCCTGCCAAGCGCGACGCCACAAACAGCGGTCCTGAGCCGCCTCCATCCATCGACTCCCTGCGACCTCTACGATGTCGTCGGTCCATCGAGTGGATGGTCTCCTATGTAGGGGGGGATTTGCCATAATCACCACGCTTGGCAGGCGGATTGGTGATCGCAGTGTTGGTGTTTAAACATACTCAGACGGAAGCTGCTGCCCTTCCTCTGGTAGGTTCCCTTAGTCGGCTCTTACGACATCCACGGGTTGAGTTGGAGGGGTCGATATTCGTACGCCGCGGCCCCACGGCCCAAATAAGCAACTAAAATACTAAATACCCTCATTATTAACCACTTTCTGCTACGAAACTCTGACCGACTCAAGTTTTCTGTTTCTTTTTAGGTTCTTTTATTTTACCGTAGTTTTGCTAAAGAGGTGACTGAAATAGCTCTTTCTTTTGACTAAAAATTATTTCTTTTGTGTTTTACCCGACTACTGAAAAGCCATTATGAGAAGTTATGTTTTAAGTAGTCTGCAGTACCTATGTCTTTATTAACGATCGATTAATTAATCATTCGATTCGTTTAATAAACAAATAAATAAAGCTTTAAAAAGTAATCAATTGAAATCTATAAACAAATCCGACTCACCCATCGATTTTTCATTATTTGTCACCAAATGAGAGAAAGGCCTACAAATTGTAGCTAAAAACCGTTTAGGAGACCAAACTAGTGTTCTGGTACTTCATTTATCAAAATCGCTTTAGCCATTTTGATGCTTGAAGGTATTATAAAGAGTGTATCAAATATCAAAATTGCTTTATTTCCTTTAGATCTTACAGGATTCTTGGACACGTACACAAATATCAAATTGAATAAGTAAAACTAGGAATAAAATGATTACTTTTGATTTTTTGTTCACTTCTATCTTATTAAGGTAAAGTAAAGAAGCGAACAAGAAACCTTTACCTTGTTAGGATGTTAGTTTTCGAGAATATAATAGAAACAGTCGAAATATATACGTGACTTGCGCCTCGCGGGTAAATAGGCCTCTGACCAATACCACGAGCCGTTTGTAAGCCACATTACACCACAGTACGTTAAACACGTATAAAATTTAATACTACCATATAAAAACTGCGATTCGTATGGTCAGACATATGGATTTACATTCACAGTAGATTTTGAAGCTTAAGGGTCACATGTTTAGGTGGTTTTTCCCGTGAGCAGTAGCTGTGTTTTTTCTGATTTATTTTTGTATGTGCCTTTAATTTTGCAGTAATTTGTGCAGTTTTTAGCACATTTGTGACTGTGTGAGTGAGTTATAATGGAACTGAATGAATGAAAATATAATTATGCAGAAATTTAGGTAAAAAGCTGTGGTATAAACTAGCCAAACTTGATGTGAAAACTTCTTAAACAAACTATATCATAAACGATAAGTAATGGGGAACAAAGTGAGTTGCGCGAAAGGGAAGCCCCATTGCTGCACCATTGCTTAACTATTCGCAGTTAAGCAATCAAAGTTGTACAAAAGGGAACTCGCCTATTATAGGCTGTAGATGTAAAACCAGAGAATAGAGAAATATATTTTAAAGCCTTTTAAAGCTTGAAATTCCTCTGCAGTCATGCAAGCTAAAGCCTAGAAGCAAATTACTTTATTCGAAAATTTCTCCGACCACTGTAAAAGAACAATTTATACCCCGGCTATCTCGTCTCGTGCTAGGGTGTGATGATTTTAAAGATTTTCCGGCTTTTATGGCCGGATGGTAAACACTATGGATATTATTGAATGCAGCAAGTCAATAAATAAGATTTTTTTTTTCTTGAAATGCATGACAGAATACCTGATTAATTATCAGGTATTCTGTCTCGCATTTCAAGAAATAGAAACGATAAATGCGAAATTCACGTGATATATGCGATAAATACGAAATATAATATTTTGTGTATTAAATACTTTTTCGACGATACGATGCATCGTCATCAATATAATATATGATGACGATGCGTAAATTATCTTCACATCCAACACAACAAACGATTCCTGCCTGCACATTGGCAAATTATTTTGCCAATCAGTAGCAGCGGCCGTGACCACATCGTGTCACCGACAGACACTAACCCAATACTGGAGAGCTTGTTGAAAATACAATTTTTAGGGATATACCACAAGATGAACTCTTAAGTAGATATGCTCATTTCTATAGACCACTCGTCAATGTGGTTCAGCAAGAAACTCCTGTTAACGTCATGCAGATTTTACTTACATCAAAATGTTGCTACCTTAGGTTCGTGAATGCAGCTATACAACATTTTCATAGCCCAGTCAATAGTGTAGATGCTGAAAGATATTTCAGTATCTACAATGTCGTCATAAATGTCCGAAGGTAAAGGTGTATGCAAGAAAATATAGAGACAATCACGATGTTAGCTTTTAACTAACTTTTCTGTAGTAAATATTTTGTTTTAATGATTAGGGTAATAAATACGAGATTTGAAATATATTTTTTTTATGCGAATAAATACGAAATTATTGATTTTTAATGCATTTTTATGTGAAAATTCGGTTTTTTAGTTGCGAAATATACGTAACCCTACTGATTAAACACTACACCGTGATCAAGAAATAAAAAAATTATGCTGGACAATACAAACAGCATCATCTTAGCCCCTGGAAATACCTTGTTTATCGGTAGGTACGTTAAGTATCTACACGTAATATTATAAATTCGAAAGTAACTCTCGTCTATCTATCTGTCTTTTCAGGCCTCAACGGCTGAACAGATCTTAATGAAATTTAGCAGGGAGGTAAATTGTATACCAGGGTATGGACATAAGTTACTTGAAAGGCGCGTTCGAAACCACGGGCAGCAGCTAGGGCTGTATATAAAACCTTCTTTTAAAATTATTATAAATATTTGATTTATAATACTTTTATTAAATAATTGTAACTGATATCTATATGAATAAATAATTCTGATTCTGATTCTGTGTATTTATCGCGTTTATTTATCTATTTTTTCCGACCCTTCAACTGGCATACACTGACTGGAGTACAATATTATTTAAAATGTGTTCAGATCGCGTAAGTTTATAATAAATCTTAAAAAATGAATGGATATTTTCTTAAATCTACATAATCAAGGAGGCTGCTGTACCGTTAGTAAAGAAACCATTCCTCCTCTAAGAAAGGAACATTTAGCCGGAAATAAACCGGCTTTTTTATCCGTCCTCTCCCACCTCAGCCCTAAGGTCGTTAAGACTACTGCCAGCGATGCCAAAAGTCCAGCGAGGAACTTCGATTTCATAATTTTCGAGACCCGTTGAAAGTATCTTTTGCTTAGATACCCTGCTTTTGACTATTAATTAGGTTAACACGTTCACGGTCAGAACATCATTCAAGTCCTTTCGCTGAATATGTAACTCCAATAGGAAACTCACCAAAGTGACATTTAAGCGTTGTTCAAAAGTAAACTCTACGATTATGCGATTTCCCAGATTTGATTTTTACTGAACTCGCTAAAGTGACATTTTGGCGTTATTCAAAAGTAAACTACGATTATTATCTACCGGGAAAATACTATGATATATTATTTTCATGTTTTTTTTCCATTTTTTTCTTATGTACCAAAGGTACATTCTTTTGTACCTAAACGGTATCAATTTATCATATAATATTTGCCCGGTCGGTAATAATCGTAGAGTTTAGAGTAACACAACTTGAAATCACGTCCTTTTTGTTCCGATGCTTATGACAACAAATAATAAAACAAACAATAATCTGAAAACCTGCAGGGCAGCTTGTGGCGAGCTGTTGGTGAGTAGCGACACCATGGGTATACCGAGTGCTCCCGGGGAAGTTCCTGGTTCTCGTCTCCGCTTGCGGAGTGGACCAGATCCCCAAGAAAACATTGTAAAAGTGTAGATGTACTTTATGTTAGTTAGTTTAACGTAATACCTCAAGGGGATACCCCCCTTTTTATTGTTATAAAATATTTTAAGTTGTTTGCTCTACATGTCTTGTTCATATTGATTCTCTGTATGCACATAAGTTGTTAAATAGTCAAGTTATAGATCTATATCATTTAAATTTAGTGTATTTTGTGATTATTTTATGTTTTGTGCATCTTAATAAATAAATAAAATAAATAGAACCAGATCCCCACCTCTTGCTTGCCTTCATTGGCCGGTCTGAGTGGAGTCGCGAGAGATGCATCTTAGGATGTAGACTCGGGGGTGGAAGTGTCTAATGGCGTAATAACGAGGAAGCCCGTGTCTTCGTGATGGTGAAATCGGGGCCGCACCTCTCGACACCCCTTAGTCGTTTGCACCGATGTTGTTCCTTTACCGGCATTTATGCCAACATTTTGAGGAACCCATCCAGCATTCGGCAAGCCACCGTCTGCCGCTTGTAACAGTATTGAGAGTATGTTTATGGCAGGCGTCCATAGTTTCCCCCATAGCCCATTTACCCAGTCCATCCATTCACCACAGTAACATGGCTTTTTTGTTATTTTCATTTTCCTTTGCAATAGTCTCTACACCTGGCGGATATCATCTTCGGGTGTATCATATTGTGCAACCAAGGATGATACCCGCTATGTGTAGCTCTTGCCTTTAGATTAATTCTCATAAAGGGCCTCTGTGCTGTTGGCTTCGGCTCCACGCATGCCTCCCAAAGGACCGGGTCACTATATGGCCCGTGATCATGGAAATGGTAAGTTTAGTTCGGACAAACACTATGACCCTGGATGAAGCTAATAGTTCTGTTACTTCGATTGAACTGGCAAATTCGCCACAGCATCTTCATAGCATCCCGCAAGACGGTTCTGCTACTAGTATCATGTCTACAGCTACAGCTAGTATCATGTCCGTGAACCTAACATGGTCTTTAAGGCACTTCTAACAAAAATATATTGTTGATATTTTATCTGAATAAATAATTCTAATTATTTACATATATCAGTCATCTAGTGCCCATAACACAAGGTCTGCCTGCTAAGCTTGGGGCTAGATGATTTTGTGTGCACTGTCCAGTATTATTTATTTAATTCTAATTCTAAAAAAAACCTAATGGATTTTAACAGAACGTACTCGATTGTATGGACAAATTGTGTGTCAATCTAAGTCCAGAAAAACTGCATGCTCGCGCGAACGTGTTAAGAATGAATCGCTTTTGAGATTAGTGATGTGTTTGAAATTAGCAGTTTAATGCATTTGAACTATGATTATTACTACTGGGTACAACTGCGACGCAGGAGGTTTGATTCCCGCCTTGGGACAAATGTTTACAAATATTATATTTGTCCAGTATTATTTATTTATTATTCTGGGTGGTCTGGGTATTTTCTATTAAATGTATAATAAAAAATATCTATAATAGTATTGTACATATTAAGTATATCAGTTATCGGCTAGATAATGCTGTGTGGATTGTCCAACAATATTATTTACTAAAATATTCATTGACTGATGATTTTGACGATACCATTGTTATAGTGAAACGATCAGGTTATCAGAATAGAACCCCTGTAGATTCACAAAAGTAGCCTTTGAGGTGATTGTCGTATTGTCGTAAAAATACGATGACGACATCAAAAATGGAATTAAAGCGATTTCTGTTATTTTATAGCTGTCTCGAGCGCGAATTTACGACTTTTCGATCGTAAACTAATCAGCTTCGTACTTGTCTATGGAATTTAGAGCTTGCTAGCTTTAGAGGGTTCATTTCTTCGTTAGAATTAGGAGATAAAAACAAAAAGATATTTACGTTACAATAAAAAACAGTCTAACAACAGGGATGACAGGGGATGAAATAAATACCGATCATCCACCGATACTGGTATCGATTGAGCGCCCTGTTACGCTAAAGCTAGGCTTGTGAAATTAGATTTCTTCTGAAATTTCATTGGGTCCTTCTCAAATTATCAATTAGGTTACTTAAGAAATTTCAGAAGAAACCTAATTTAGGTACCTCATCATCATCATCACATCAGCCCATAAACGTCCACAGCTGGACATAGGCCTCCCCCATACGACGCCACAAATAGCGGTCCTGAGCCGCCTCCATCCATCGACAACCTGCGACCGCTAGGTAAGTACCTACGTGTTATTTGTAACACGCTATATGCTAAAGGGGTGACTTGACCATCCACACAGCGTCATCTAGCCCCAAGCTAAGCAGAGCTTGTGTTATGGGTACTAGATAACTGATATACAATTTCATTTCCTCCGTAGGTATTGCATATATACTTGGTGTCGTTAATTTCCAAATTAATACATGACTACTATTACATTAATACACAATTTATAATTACAGCAGGAAAAGGGAAGCACCATAAGGGATTGTACACAGAAAGGAAACAGTCAGACAGTCAAATCTTTAGTACACTAAATTAAAACTTTATAACAGCCCTTCAAATCCAAACTAAAGTCCCATTTCCTTTCTTCATCTGATTAATCTTATTCATTTCATTATATCCTTTTTCTGTAACTTGAGGTGTGATTGCGGCTTAATTTATTGTTCGCTTTTAAATTGTTTTTTTTTTAAGTACCTATTGTTCTACATTATTTTATTTCTAGGTTAACTAGATAATAAATAAGTAGTTTGGCATTGTAAATAATGTATGTATTATAATAATTCTGGTATTTACTATCTGTGCACTACCAACACCCGTTTTCTGGGTGGTGGGGGAGATCGTGGAGTATGTGAAGAGGAAGACCAACACCTTGGTGAGGGTCGAGCGGTTGGAGTCGCGTCATAATGACTTTAAATCATTTGTGGTGCGTATTCCAACTGAGAATATTTCAACCTTCACTAATGAAGAATTCTGGCCGAAGAATGTGCTGTTCAGGTATTTTCGCGGACGTTTACCAGTCGCGGCACAAAATATTGTTATTATTATTATTTTTCTTATATCTTTTCTCGATCCCTAGGTTGCCTGGAAGAAATCGCTCTCAGCGATAAGGCCGCCTTTTGAACTGTTTATTTTTTTCATTTAGAGTACAATAAAGTGTTCATTCATTAATTCATCCATTCATTATAAGTTGGCTGTAAAAGGGCCCATTATTTATAAAATTACAATTATAAATTAGGTCAGAACAAAGTGTTTTTTTTTATTATACATAGTAAAACCCAGGACAGCCGGCAGAAATATAACATTAATTTATATTCTGGGACCGAATTCCGCAAAATTAATCGCTGCACCAGTGGATACCATTGCTGAAGCCATGTCATTGTGTGTAGTTCCACCATGTCTGATAAGTTCTTCAGTTTGCGGCTCACTGGTTCCGGCGGTTTTCTTTTTCTTCTTTTTCTTGGTTTTCTTCTTGCGTTAAGCGTTGAGTATGTTTGCTGTTGTGAGTACCCTTTTGACTTTCTTGCTTCCCAATATATTTACACGATATTTGCTCTATCTCAGAGTCAGATGCGTCAGATTCTGTAAGCGATATATAAAAAAACGAAGTCGGCGAGATTATCTATTCCTAAGTTCCAAATGACACATTTTTGACATTTTACCATTGATGAAAAAACAACAGAATTTGCGATGCGTGTCAAAAGCGTCAAGGCGGAAACCATTCTATAAATCTCTCCGTGCAAATAGCACGGCACAAAATATCTAAAGCATGGTAATAATATAATATAGGTATGGTCTTCCGAGAAACGTTGGTCACGTGGATGTCCCTTGCTACGTCATCATCGCCATCGGCGAATGAGAAGACGAATCTGTTTCCTGGTGTTACCGGTAGCGTAAATTCGTAACTCCCTGAACTCCTTGTAATATCTTTATAAATCTGATAAAACTATTTTATTTTATATGTACCCCGTATTTATCACATTGACTCGTGTTTAAACTGATCTAAAAAACATAATTGACAGTTTTTATAATCAATTTTTTATTGATTTTTCAAATGACCCGTATCACATTTGTTTCCCAACTTCTGTGTTTTGTTGAAATAAAGTGGCAACTGGACAGTGACGTGAGCAAGAGACACTCCCGCAGGAGCATTCTTTTCTTGAATCATGATCTAACTAAAGTTTTATAAATCTATGGACGTTTCTGCGACACTACCATTGTCATAGAAAAGGAATTGATTAACAGAATCTACCCCTAATACAATGTTTATTACCCGTTACAATTACATTATTACCTAATCTGTGCCGTAACAATGTTGCTATATCTACGTTCTACGCCATTAAAATAAAGATCTACCCCATAGATGGGTACTTTGTATTTGTAAGTCAGTGTAACCACACCGCTGCGGAGTGAAGAAGCGACATTGCGAATAAAACGATCGTAACTGGTTTAGTATCATAGTGCAGGAGACAGGAGTTAAAATAATACAGATTTCAATAACCTTATTTCTGCCGCCTAAGCCTAATTACAAATAACCACTTAGACGAGTTAAATTTTATACTATGCTGTAAATATAGTTATTATTATATATAATATTGAATTACTCTTCACTAATTTTTTTTCTCCTCTAGTGGAAGAAGTGAAAAAGAAACCACTAGTACATCATCCATTCTCATGATTTTATATAGTTAGATAATGCTTTATTTCATACCTTATAAAACATTCAGTACATTATTAATTACTATATTTATAGCTGTTTATAGTATAAAATTTGACTTGCCTAAGTGCTTATTTTTTAAGCCTTAAGAAATAAAGTTATTGAAATCTGAAATTAATCTTATTCTAGAGAAAGGCAATGGAATTGGCGGCCTTATCGCTTGAAGCGATTTCTTCCTGACAACCAAGGTTTACGGAGAATATCATTATTTAAAAAAATTCGGCTGCCTTTCGGGGGCAATTTAAACTTAGCGCGTAGCTCAAATCAAGATTTCATTAATTTCCCCCATAGCCCAATTACCCAGTCCATCCATTCACCACAATAACATGGTTTATTTTGTTATTTTCATTTTTCTTTGCAATAGTCTACACCTGGCGGATATCATCTTCAGGTGTATCATATTGTGCAACCAAGGATGATACCCGCTATGTGTAGCTCTTGCCTTTAGATTAATTCTCATAAAGGGCCTCTGTGCTGTTTGTTGGCTTCGGCTCCACGTATGCCTACCAAAGGACCAGGTCACTATAAAATTAAAAAGCTTTTACTTCTTGAACCTTAATTACAAATAAACTTTAAAAAATATGAACCTATTTATCTAAGGTTTCTTAAAAACTAGCTTTATAAGTTTTAGCACTTGGGGTAGGTATAGTCCTTTTAAGAAGATTTCATTATCAAACATGACGACCGATGTGGCGCGGTGGGCGAAGGTCCGCCTGCGACGCAGGAGGTTGCGGGTTCGATTCCCGCCCCGGGACAAATATTTGTACGATCTGCAAATATTTGTTCAGGGTGTTCTGGTCGTTTTTCTATGTATAATAAAAATATCTAATATATTGTATTATGTATATCAGTTATCTAGTACCCATATCACAAGCTCTGCTTAGCTTGGGGCTAGATAATGCTGTGTGAATTGTCCAACATTATTTATTTATTATTTTATTATGAAATCTTCCTGTGTTCAGAGGCGTTGGAGACGTGGATCGAATGTCATTAGGCACCGATCTCGTGGGATCTCCTCGATCTCACCCATTTCCAATTGAGTGCAGCCTTCGTACTGCACACGGGTTGAAAATGCTTTGCAGAAGAATCACTTTTCTAGATATCACCATCACGAATTGTTACTAACCCAGATCAGGAGGCCAATTCTGCGTATCACGTGATACGTTATCGGGTGATACTCATTATCACTGGATAAAAATATCATATGATAAATATCGAGTACCGCCAAAAACTGTATTCTGGTGTGACTTATCGAGCAACTCAACAACGAAAAGCCCTCAATAAATATCGAATTGCAGATTTTTCAGAATACGCTTGTTTATCACTCGATATTTTGACAGTTCTTGCCATATCTATCGAGTGGGATATTGCCAGAATTGCCCTCCAGGGTCGCACCGCTACCACAAAAACAAAGATGTGCAAATGTGCATCCAAACATTGGGTTTTAACTCTTAACATTAAGATGCATTTCACATTAACGGCCTCAGATGACAGACACATCGTTTGCAGCTTGTGGGAAAACATTTTATCACTGTAAAATGTATCTAAAGATAACAAGTTTAAATCTATATTTGAATGCACATCCCTGTGTGAGGTTCTTAATGGCACTAGATAAACGTGCGCCGAGTTTTCGTTTATTTCAGATAAAATGTCCATAACACGTTATTGAAATTAAATTATAAGAGACTTCAACTTACACTTTTTTTAAACATTCGTTTGACCACAATCTCACCTGATGGAAAGTGACGATGTGGCCATATAAAAATTAAAATCAAATAACTAATACAAAAAATATCACGTATTTAATATACCGGGTTTTTGTTATGCTATACTATAAGTATGAAATAAGAATAAAGAATAAGAATAAGAAGAATTATTTCTAATAATACAAGCTCTGCTTAGCTTGGGGCTAGATAATGCTGTGTGGATTGTCAAGCCACCCCTTTAATTTGTAACACGTAGGGTACCTAGCGGTCGCACGGAGTCGATGGATGGAGGCGGCTCAGGACCGCTATTTGTGGCGTCGTATGGGGGAGGCCTATGTCCAGCAGTGGACGTGTACGGGCTGATGATGACTATAAGTATAGGTACTTCAAGAATATTAACTTTCTGTTACCTCAGTGTACTAGTGCGCTCAAACGCTCTGAAATTAATCTGTTTGATTGTCTGTTGTGGGAAATCCATTTGAGGAATTAAACAAATTATGTCAAACTATGTTCGTAAGTAAAGTAAAGTATATATAAAATTGTTAATGGTGTGTGTATATTGTGTATATATATACCTAGGTACGTTTTCAGTGCAGACATTTTGAATTTGAAAATTAGACTCTTAAAAATTTTAATTTTGGGATTTTTTTTGTTTTGTATTTAGGATTCTGTATCCGTATAAAAAGAAAAAAAAATCCTTATTGGACCACTTTGTTGTCCGTCTGATGGTCTGTCCATATGTCTACCCTCTTTTCTCAGGATCGCGTAGAGATCATCATCATCATATCAGCCCATACACGTCCACTGCTGGACATAGGCCTCCCCCATACGACACCACAAATAGCGGTCCTGAGCCGCCTCCATCCATCGACTGCCTGCGACCGCTACGATATCGTCGGTCCATCGAGTGGATGGTCTCCCATGTAGAGGGAGTTTTGCCATAATCACCACGCTTGGCAGGCGGATTGGTGATCAGTAGTAGAGATATCGAGTCGAAATTAACAACAAACACTGAGGTCCGTAACCTCGTGCAGCCGTGATATACAAACTTCTAAATCAACGCACTCAAAAGTTACAGCCGTATTTGTTTTGAACACGGTTAGATATTTGATTATTAAGAAAGAAAATTACAATCAAATAGAAGAGACAAATTGGAACTAGTAGTTACAATTGAAACAATTGAGCGACTGATAGATTGTTTATAACAGTCGGCAGTTCGACTGTTATAAACATAGGGAGCTCAATGGGTCCATATCAATACCCTTGCTAAATTGCCCCGCTGTATGGCAATGCTAATGCGCTACGCCAGATACTCACCAGCGCTCGGGTCACGCGCCGCTTCGACGTCAAAATTTTTGCTTACATAACTAGCTTTTGCCCGCGGCTTCGCAAGCGTTATTCCGGGATAAAAAGTCTATCCGATGCTCCAAGTCTAGAACATTTAAGTAGGCCTAGCATGGCGATTGTTGTCTATAAGGTAGAATAGAGGAGTCGTTCGTCAACTCACAAAATGAGTCTTGTCCCTACTGTTGTGAGATGACGAATCATACAAAAGCTACACTCTTCGTACAAAGCTATCGCGGGGTGCGAGCCAAATGAACGTATGTCCGAAGAATTTTGTGCAACTCACACCACTTTTAGTTTAGGTGAATTTTAGTGCAGTCAACATGGAGTATCGCAGTCAACTAAAGTGTCAGTAAAATAATAAATAAAGGCATATTTAATAAAATATTTTATTTGGCTATTAATTAAAAACATAACCTCGTCAGCAAAAAAAAAACAACAATAATGGTATTTACATTTCGTTTCAAAGTCGTTACAATTATTTTAAATTCACAACAAAATAAAAAAGCTTTTAGAACAAAAATCAGACGCTTAACAGAACATAGATATAGAATTTTAAAATTAAAAAATACGTAAGTATAGTCTTTTTTAGTAAACAGCGAAATGGTAAAAAAAAACAGCATTTTTTGAATAGAGAAAGATTACAGACCATCGTCATATGTTGCGTAAATTATTAAGTTGAAGGAATGAGTTTCAAATATTACCCGCATTCGATGACGATGTGACGTTATTTTTTTCTCTTCTACCCTAGACAACAATCTCCGTCCTTGGCCTACAGCATTTACAAAATTACAACCGGAGCCGTTCTATAGTTTTGGCATGAACTCCATAATAAATAATGAAATCCATAAATGGAAACTTTCGCATTTATAATGAAAAAAACTTACTCATTTACATTAGTGTGAAGAATTTGATTTGAATTTAAAGTGATGTATATTTTCCCTGTCTATCTCCTGCTCTATCTTCGAATCTGCTCCGTATAAATCAGAGTCTTTCTGTGGTATCTCCCCACTCTCTCCCCCTAATATATTCACCATTGAACCTCAATAAATTTCAACAAAATTAACACTCCTAAGCAATTTTGGATGAGATTTTATACGTTTAATAGGCGTATGTTGAGTGCGATTCTAAATGGTAAACGATGGGAATTCTTTTGGGGAATATTCGCTTTTATGGATTTGAAGGATAAATAGCTCTAGATAATGTGCAAAAGGGGTGTGAAAAGACGATTTTCAAGTTATTATTCATTCTATCATTTCCATGTTGTACCAGGTTTCTGTTATAACTGCGTAGATAAAGTTTGGGACTGAAAACAACCGCCTCTTTCATGGAGTCCCACTCAGATCATATTAGATCCAATATGATCTAAGCGGAACAGCAACATTGGTTTTCAATCAATTATGGGTAAATAAATTTTATCTTTATCTTTTATCAATCCCAATCTTTATCTACGCGACTTCTAGTTTTAATTAAAGTTTTGCGTATAGTAGTGTTCCTGAAAGCTTACAAGTGTCGTATTGGTTAGTATCGGTACATAATTACACAGACATGATACTAGCTGCGCCTAAAGCATAATTATAATATGTATTGCTGCCATGTTTGGGATGGCTCGGCCAGAATCAGAATCAGAATCAATAACTTTATTTCTTTAGGCTTACAAAATAAGCACTTAGACAAGTCAAATTTTATACTATAAACATAGTTATTATTATCAAATAAGAAATAAGGTGTTATTGATATTCTCTTCACTTAAATTTTTTGTCCACTAATGGAAGAAGTGAAAAAGAAACCACTAGCACATTTATAATATCACTTATGTGTCTAATACATGTTTATTTTGCCTATCTAAATATAAATTTAATGCAATTTAGATACATGTCAATATTTCTTTAAAGCTAAACAGAACATTGAATTTCTTACATACTATTGACAGTGCGGAACGGAGCGACATCTGGCCTAGCATTAACATCATTGATATAATTATCTATGGAGTAAAAGGCCTTGTGTATGTGTAGTGTGTAGTGATATTATATACATAAATATAAATACATAAAATGGTAGGGTCACCTGCACCTTGGTACTTCTGGCAAGAGAACGAAAAATCTTTATCAGTTTTCACCCTTAAAATAAATTGGCTCATTGCACGACACTTTAATTTCGGCCGAAGTAGCATATTCTTGCAATTTACTAATGGAGTAGATACTCTGTACGCTACATACTCTTCGAAGTTAGTTGTACATTATAATATACATGCTCTGTACGGGCTGTTCCATTCCTAAAGGGTTAAACGTAGTATGTTCGGAGTTCTAATCTGTATCGAATAGAATTAATGTATGTTCTGTGAATTTGTCAGTATTTGAAAAGAGCTAGAGCAAGTAAAAAAATTTGTCTTAAAGATTATTCATTCATGAACTGCTGTCAAAATTTTTGACAGACCTTGTCCTAATGTTTTTTTACAAAAAATTGGTGCGTTTAAGAATAATTACTTAGTTTCCTTTCAAAATGGACAAATATGTCAAAGAAATGTCATATGCTCTGCTTTCGAGCCTCTATTAATGCAATTCCCTTCACTTAAGTTCTTAGTGATTGAAACACCCTGTATTAGTTATAGATATAGCTCATGTTAAGTGGAATGCTTTAACATGATTCATTAGTTAAGGGTGGTTAAAGCCTAGAGAGATTGTATTAAGGAAAGTTAGAAGATAGGGTGACCCAGAACATGAACTTCATCTCTTAGCGAGAAGTTATCGTACTAAGATAAGATGTAGGTCAGGAACGTATTGATTTCATAAATTCTAGAGGACAAACCTTAGGACATGGCCGCACTGTCAGATGGTAGATGAGAACCGTTAGAAACACCAACATGAAATTAATATCAAAGTGCTTTAGAATCAGAATCAGAATCAATAACTTTATTTCTTTAGGCTTACAAAATAAGCACTTAAACAAGTCAAATTTTATACTATAAACATAGTTATTATTATCAAATAAGAAATAAGGTGTTATTGATATTCTCTTCACTTAAATTTTTTGTCCACTAATGGAAGAAGTGAAAACGAAACCACTAGCACATTTATAATATCACTTACGTGTCTAATACATGGTTATTTTGCCTATCTAAATCAACATTTAATGCGATTTAGATACATGTCAATACTTCTATAAAGCTAAACAGAACATTGAATTTCTTACATACTATTGACAGTGCGGAACGGAGCGACATCTGGCCAAGCATTAACATCATTGATATAATTATCTATGGAGTAAAAGGCCTTCCTGATAAGATTTTGTTTAATGTACTGTTTAAATTTACGAATAGGGAGTTCAGTTGCTTCAGATGGAAGCATATTATAGAAGCGCACGAAATTGCCCATTAATGATTTCCCTACTTTTAGTTATCTATATGCTGGGCCAAATACCAGCTTGCAGCCTTAGACTCGACAGAACGAAGAGCCTTCAAAGTCATTGAAGAGCAGTACCTTGCAGAGACTAAGATCCAAAGTCTCGAACACCGCCGCAAGGTTGCTTGTCTCTCAATCTTTTAAAACAGTCATCCGCAGCAGGCGGACTGGAAGGTCTTACCTTGGACCGCCAAGTATTCTTAAATACCTACATAACTAAAATCGTATTTTTAATTAACTAGCCTTATATTCCTTTGCAAATGTATAAAACTGTATCCACTGAATAATTTTGGGGTAAGCGCGTTTCAGAAAAGTATGAAAATAGCAAGAAACTAATCAATCTGGCCACTTTGTTTATTTCGACCACATTTCAAAATACATACATAGACAAATCGTCCTTTTCAAAAATTTATTTATTTATTTATTGAGCAACTAATACGATTTTAATTAACCAATTACATTAGTTACTTAAATATTAACATTAGATTAAAATTATTAATAACTAATGAATTGAAAAATGATTTTTTAAAGAATAAATGTCGTTCATGGTAGACAAACGCCCACTTGAAGACATATTTTGCATTTGTTGTAACCCTCGTGCACCAAACTTCAAAAAACTAGCCCAGGAACGTCGGTGTAATTTCTATACTTCACAAAGTGTATATATATTATAATAATAACTTTTAACTACTTATTTAACTTTAAGGGAACTATTTTGATTAGAACACTGAATAAAAAATAGTACCTAACGAGTTAACATTATTTTTTTCTGGACCCTGATAAAATAAATAACACTGAATCTGGACACCACTTAAAACTACTTGCCGACCCCTGTTTTACAGGATACATTTCGGTGAATGTTCCCAGGAACTTCATAATCTGATCCCACCACCTCCCTTCCACTCCAGAAGAAGCAGACGGATTCCACAGTACCATCCTTATCTGGTAGATACTATCCACTCGTTCTAAGCGGTTTTCCTCCACCATCAGCATTCCATCGGTGAGATTGTTATCAAACGAAGGAAGACTATAAAAAAAGTAAATTATGAACGGTTATAATAACTATTGGAATTCGATGATGCCCGCAGTAGTTTTTAGTAAAACTAGGTTGGAGACACCATCCCCCTCCTCACAGACAGGGTTTACATCATAATTATGGTGCAAAGCTGATAAAAAGGCTAGTTTTTAGGTGCTTCTACATCTATCTATCTTTATTATAAAAATGAACCCCTATTTCTAGAATTTTTGTTCGGCTATTTTAAGAATGGCTTTACCGATATTTTTGGGCAGAAACTTATAAAATTAAGAGAACTTAACAACTACCTTTATTGTAGCCTTTTTTAATGTAAACTTACCCCCAGCAGCGTTATATACTTTTTGCTAAGCACGTTTGAAATAACTGTCAGTTGTTTGACTTGAATGACAGAAGTCTGTAGGGTCAGCTAGTTACATAATAATTATGGTGCAATGCTGATAAAAAGAATATAATCAAAATCGATAACTTTATTTCTTTAGGCTTACAAAATAAGCAAATCAATCAAATCAAATCAAATCAAATCATTTATTTGCTGTAATGTAGGTACAAAAGTTATTAATTAAAAATGGTATTTCCAATACATTACTACCTCATCGAGGCGTGCAAAATTAAGATAGCATGCAAATGTCACAGTAAAGTTTAGTAATGTTCTAACCTAGGTATATTGTAGATAATTTTATATAATGTCAAAAATCTTAAAGTAATAAGAGGATGTCAAAATTTATCTGTCATAAAATCGTTAATATTCTAATAGCATTTGGTAATTAATAATTGTTTCAATTTAGTCCTAAATATATTGTCGTCAAGATCTTTTAATGATTTAGGTATTTTGTTATATATTTTGCATGACATACAGACTACACTTTTTTGTAGGAAAGCTGTTTTACTATTAGGTATTTGGAGTTTACTGCTATCACGTCTATTTCGCACTACAAAATCAGACTTGCGTGGGAAAAGATGGGGATGTTTTCTAACAAATAGCGCCATTTCAAATATATATAACGACGGAAGCGTTAGAATCTTGTGCTCAATGAACAAAGGTCTGCAACTGTCGGTAACGTGCAGGTTAAACATTGATCTAATACATCTTTTTTGTCTTTTAAATATGAAGTCTTTATTGGTAGAGTTAGCCCAGAAAATTATACCAAATCTTAGGATAGACTCTACTGTTCCATAATAAGCTGTTAGTAGTGTTTCTGTGTTAACAATGGAGGATAATTTATAGAGTGCGTAGGTAGAGCTACTTACTCGCTTACTTAAAAGTTCTATATGGTCTTTCCAATTTAATTTACAGTCTATTTGAATACCTAGAAATCTTGTTGATTCTACCACATCTACTTTACTACCATAAAATTGTAGGTCTATTTGAGGATAATTTTTAATTCTTTGACTAAAGTGCATTATGTTTGTTTTATTTATATTAATTTTCAAATTATTATTATTAAGCCATTTAATTGTTGATTTTATTGAATTATTAATGTCAAAATTGTAAGTATTTATGTCATCGCATTTTATTGTTATCGTACTATCGTCAGCAAATAAGGTCATTGGTTGATTGAGTAATCTAGGTAGGTCATTTATATAAATAATAAATAGTAGAGGTCCAAGCACACTCCCCTGTGGAACGCCAAACTGGATTACGCGCTCTAAAGAATGATACGGTGTTTCACATTTGGTCTTGATATCCAGTTTTTTAATCTCGGTAATTTGTCTACGGTCTTTAAGATATGAGCAAAGAAGTTGAGAAACTCTACCTCTCAGTCCGTATGCCTCTAATTTGTCAATCAAGATGTCGTGATCTACGCAGTCAAATGCTTGGGTCATATCACAGAACACAGCACATACAGGTGTTCTGTTGTCTATTTGGAAAACAATATTTTCAATGAATTCATATATTGCTAAATTTATAGATTTGTTACGTCGAAACCCTTTTTGCTCATTGCATAGTAATTTATGCTTTTCTAAGAAGGAATAAATTTCTTCGTATATATATTTTTCAAAGATTTTTGAGAAGACTGATAAGAGAGCTATTGGTCTGTAACTGTTAGTTAACTCTTTGTTACCTTTTTTAAACAATGGTTTTATAACCGCAAGTTTAAGATCATCAGGGAACGTGCCAGATGAGATAGTTAGGTTTATCAAGTAACTGAGATGAGGGCTTATTATTTCATTGACTGCTTTTATGACTTTTGTAGAGATTTGGTCAAAACCAGTGCTGTTAGAGTTTTTTAGATTTTTTATTATATATCCTATGTGTTGTGGAACTGATGGTGCTAAGAACATAGATTTTGCATGATGAATCATGTTATTTGTGACGTTTATTCCATGATCGGGAATGGATTCTATTTTATTTATAAAATAATCATTGAATTGATTAGCTATGTCAGTAGGATTCAATATATATTTATTATTATTCGATTTAATTTTTACTATGGATTCCTTAGGAGTACATATTCTAGTTTTATTTATCACATCCCAGGTAGCCTTAGATTTGTTTTGAGATGTCATTATTTTGTATATATTTTGTGATCTTTTGGTTTGTGTAATAACTTTATGAAGTCTTTTCGAAAAAAGTTTGTAGTTATATTTATTAGTTTTATTAGGTTTCAATAGGAATTTCCAATATAAGTTACGTTTTCTTTGGCTACATAATTTTATTCCTCGAGAAATCCATTTTGGTTTACTTATGGTTCTCATAAAAATCTTTTTCTTCGGGAAACATAGATCGTAAAACAGTTTAAAGTTTTCAATAAAATACTTATAAGCTATATTAGAGTCATGAGTATTGTACATGTCTGAGAAGGTTAAGCTTTTAATACACATTTTAAATTTATTAATATTTTCATTACAGAAATCACGCACTTCTCTATGCCATGACTTTAGTTTAACAGTACGCACCGGCAGTTTTATAATCTGAGCCGTATGGTCAGAGAGCGCAAATTCCAAGACTTCAGTTTTACAGTGTTTTTTAAAATCATGGGCAATATTGTCAATGCATGTGTTTGATATCAGACGAGTCGGTTGTTTAAGGGTTAATTTTAAGTTGTATTGTAATAGACTACATTCAAAATCACTTGTCACATTATTAGTTTTTAACATATCAATATTAAAATCTCCTAATAAAATAATATTCTTAACATTCAGCTTTCTAGTATATGTCAAAATTTTATCTAATTTATTAAAGAAAATATTATAGTAATCATTTGTAAGTTTTGGTATTCTATATAAACATATAATTATTATTTTATAAGTCACTAATTCAACAGCACAACATTCGATTATTCCAGATAGAGATGTTCTTTTTATTTCAGGTATTTCTTTCCATTCATGATTTTTCATAACTAGGATGCATGCACCACCCTTACTTTTATTACTCCTGCTGAAACTTGATGCTAAAGTGTAGTTATCCAGGTTCAAATTTTGTTCATTTCCCATCTTCATATTGTGCTCTGTGATACATAGCACGTCAATGTCCATATTTCTTTCTCTAAGTTCATTTAGATGCACTTGAAGGGCATCGGCTTTACTTAACAGTCCGGCTATGTTTTGGTGCAAGATATGTAAATATTTAGTCTCGAAAAAACGTACTATGATCTTCATCCGATTTTTTAGGGCTGTTCGTACAACGTTGGTCGCTTATAAGCCCGTAAATAATAGTGTCTATGTACATTCTGAGGTTTAAGAACACGTTGCGATAACCATGATTTTTTATTTTTCCAGAGTAACTGCTGAACATGGAGAAATCATAATTAAGTTCCTTGTTTGAGTCTAGAATATAGGCATGTTCATGTGTGGAAACATCTAGGTAGAGAAGATTATTAAAGTTTTCTATTCTCCAGTTATACATATTCATGTCTTGTTTATATATATACGTTGGTAGGCATATAATGATGTTGGTATGTTTAATTAACTGCAGAGTCTCGCGAATATATGCAATTAACTCAAAGTAATTCTGAGTCTTAACGAAGTCTTCTTCTCCGATAAATATCACACAAAAGTCATCCCATGTGTAGTTCACAAGTTTCGTGTCGATATCTTTTATTAGTTCACTCGTTTTGCAGTATGGTTTGAGATAGTGACATAGATCAAATTCAGTAAGGGTTTTTTCAGCAATCGATAGCAATTTGTTTTTCTTATTGGTACTTAATAAACATATTTTGGAGCGCTTTCTGATTACAGAATCTGTGTTACTCGAAACTTTATTTTGCAGTGGTTGGTGTTTTTCTTTTCCTGATGTCATGTTAGAAATTTTGTGAATAGTTTGGTGTGGTTCTAATTCAGGTAAACTTATAGTTTGTGTATAAACATCAGATTTCGAAATTGTGTTTGTAACTGTAGTGCAAGTTTGTATTTCTTTGTGAATTAACTCGACTTTCTTTTGCTGCTTTATCGCTTCTGTTTGTGTTTGTTTTTGCTTTTTATTTATGGTAGGAGTTTTACGAGACGCTGAAAGTGGTGACTTTGTCTTGAGAGAGCTTGTTCCCAAGTTTTTATACAGAGCATTTTTTTTTCGCCAGCTCACAATTATTATTTCTTAAGTCTCTATTTTCGAGTGAGAGTTGCTCAATTTCGTCATGAGCGCTATTGAGTTGAATTTGAAAATGTTCTATTTTTTGTGTTAGATTCTGGATTTCTTCACTGTGATTACTACCGGTCGTCGATATATCAGGCAAGCTATTAGTGCTGCCATCTACTGTGTCGTCTATGCTCATGTCAGAGTCATTTAAAGTACTGGGGCTTTCAAGTAGTAGTTGAGTCCTCGCACGTCTCATCGTGATATGAGGGTCCATTTTGTAATCACAACTCCCTCTGGTTCTCTTGATATTAGACACTTTTTTCTTGCTATGTTTCTGGCCTTATTTTTTAGCCGATTTTGTTGCAAACAGTGTTGGGTGTTACGTGAACGTCACTGAGTGATTTTTGCTATTCAAACTTATTAAAAATTAACGTTTACTATTTTAAAAAAATATTTTATCGCGGAGTCAATGTTTACTGTGACAGCAGCGCCATCTCTCTCTACACTTAGACAAGTCAAATTTTATACTATAAACAATTATAAATATAGTTCATCATCATCATCATCATATCAGCCGATCGACGTCCACTGCTGGACATAGGCCTCCCCTAAGGATCTCCACAATGACCGATTTTGCGCCGCCCGCTTCCAGCGATTTCCCGCGACCTTCACTAGGTCGTCGGTCCATCGCGTGGGGGGTCTACCTACACCGCGCTTTCCGGTACGTGGTCGCCACTCTAGAGCCTTGCGGCCCCAGCGGCCGTCGGTCCTACGAGCTATGTGCCCAGCTATAGTTCAACATCATCAAAAAAGATACAAGGAGTTATGGATTTACTCTTCACTTAATTTTTTTGTGCACTAGTATAAATGATTCTATATAATATATATTCAATAGTTTAATTTTAAAAGCCAACAAACCTATTTTATATATCTACCCATTAAATAGATACCTATATAATAGTAGGTACGTACCCTTTGGGTCCAAACACGAAAATACTCGCTAACAATATGCTAATAAGTTGGGAAGAGCCACAGAATACAAATATACACAGTTTTGTTAATATCAGTCGGTGATCCTTAGATCTTCTGGCTTTTATTGGATTATAAGTAGATAAAAGATAAAAAGTTATTTATTTACCCACAAATCACAATAACAATAAATAAAGTCTAAAATTAACATACGGTGACATATCAAATTACTAAAATCTAACAATTATTAAAAATGGGGTAAAAAGGGTCCCTATCTCAGCGTTATGTAGTATTGGGCAATTAATTGTCATATACTGCGCTGGTTTTCGAATAGGGCCCTTGCGGAGTGACGACGGCAGAGTACCTAACAAGTACATAATAATTATTATTAATAAGTACATTATTATTATTTAAACACGTACACAAGTAATTGAAGACCTTTAATGGCTCGGTGATTGCGGGTTTGATTCTCGGGAACAGATAGTACTTATCTATTGTAATTTTCAAGTGTGAAGTTTATTTATATTCATGGAATTATATAATAATAAAATAAAAAAGCCTTTTATTTCCTACTAATTAGTTATTTTACATTGTTTTTGAGTAACTTATATAATTTGATCAATTAACTTCACATAACTAGTTTTTCTCCGATTGTTTTGCTTATTACTAAGTTATAATATAATAACTGTATTCTAGAGTATAATTATACTCTAGAATACAGTTATTAAATATCCTCGTAGAATATTTTTTTTCAAAGAATATAAAAATAGGCTTTTTTATATAATTGTTATAAAAATAACTACTTATATGTATATTGTTTTCTATAAGACTATTAACTCAATTTAAAATCGCAACGACAGACCGCACAGGACCGAGACAAAGGGGCATCTTTGGAGAAGGACTTCGGTAGATATTCCTCGAGATATTGCTATATATATATATAAAGTAAATTATGTTATGTTATTATTATATTACTTTAAATAAGTTAATAGTTAATAAGTAAAGCAGAAACTTAAACAAATTAGTTAAGCGTATTATTTGATTTATTTTATTTTACAAATGGACTTCCTGTTAAAACCAAAACGCCCAAGAGTCAGTATATATATATATGTATATATATAATTAATTTTATGAAAGTTCGTTATAAAAAATATATTTTTTAAAATTCGAGTTAGAAAAATTTGGTTTTTTCTTGCATTTTTTTTTTCAGTTGGATATGTATTTGAAATTTGAGAAAAAAAAGGTAGAGGCCTCCTCATGTTTTTCTTTGTCCTGCAATTTGCACAGAAGATGCTGTTGCCCAACCCACGTATGATCTAAATGAAAATTTATTTGTTGCGTCATCTTTAGGTGAATTACGTATAATATAACTAGCAGCCCGCGTCTTCGCCCGCGTGTTAACGGGATAAAAAATAACCTATATGTTATTCCAGGTCCCTAACTGTACCCATCACTAAATTTCAGCGCAATCAGTTGAGCAGTTTTTGCGTGAAAGAGGAACAAACATCTATACATCCATCCTACCAAACTTTACATTTATAATATAAGTAGGACTTATGTCTCTTAGAAAGTTAAATCTCAATATTTTATGTTGCTATTTACTAGGCAAGGCCTGTTTTACGTTTCTGTAAAATAACAACTCTAGTATAAAAAATTGTGTACATCCAAAAGAAACTTAATCTCCACCGATTAAAGTTTATTTTCCCGCAATGGTCTTCACGCAGAGCTAAAGGGCTAGGGACGTACTTGTTTAAAATTGTATAAAGGTGTATTTTATTTGAGTTGGGACCACGGACCATGGCAGAATACTAATATATTCTTGGTTGGTTGGGTACAGATGGCTCACTCGAAACAACACAATCTTATTGGAATCTTGTATTGCCTCCATTCTAAATATATAAAAAAAGAAAAGTTACACAAAAAAGCAAAAAAGTTATTGCTTCTTCTGCGAAAGTTTAGAAGTTCATATAAATACAAAAAAATACAAAAGAAAATCGCGAGACAACTTAGAACAGTGTTATAGATCTCATTCTATGGTCCAACTATTATATAAGAATCTCGTGTCACAGTGTTTGTAACAAAACTCCTCCGAAACGGCTTGATCGATTTTTATAATTTTTTTGTGTATATTTGGTAGGTATGAGAAGCAAGCAAAAAGAGCAATGCTATAAACCCAAGGACCGAGTGGTCGTCACCCCCAGAGTTGAAGCCGGGGTAAAGAAGGATAGCTTCGAGGCCCCCCTCCGTGCCCCCAACAAGGGCCCGAAAGAAGACTGAGGACGAAATGACGAAGGGCGGCACACGGCGTTGTCATAGAAATAAAATTTGATTTTGAACTCTGTATAATTTGTTCTATGGAAATTGTGTTCTAAAATTCGTTTCATTATTAGCAAAGTGACCTATCTGCCCCGACTCCGCCCGTAGTTATGTTTGGGGCAACCTTTTGTGTAATAAAGTAGGTAGTTTTACTTATCCTGATATTAAAAATTTGTCGCGAAATTTACGCAACTAGCCACTTATTTTTACCCACGTACGGCGTAAACTAAATAAAAATATATTTGCATATAAATTGTGAACTTTTATACGCTATAAAAATTCACAATTTATATTTGTCAAGATTTTGCTGGCGATTTTGTTTGTTATGTTTTAGTGTTTCTATGTGGTTAGCGGACACGAAACGCGATTCTAATATAATTTTTCTTTGTATTTTACACAGCGTAGGCCTGTTCGTGACGTCACTTGTATATGTTCTAACAGAAGACCAGCACTGGCTTAGTCTCTTACGTGAGCTTAGCCAGCATTGTATTGTTATTTCCACCGTAGGTTCACATGTTACACTTGATGTCCTTAATTCTAGTTATTTTATAATGTTCACACAAACTTTTCACAATGGACCTATGCTGAGTTAGGACCTTATTTTAACAACTTCATATAGGTACCTATGCACAGAGCAGAATCAATTGGTAACCCTCTAGCGGTAGAAATGTAAACGTTAAAGGGTTACCAATTGATGATGCTCTCCGTAGGTACCTATTGTATAATTGTGTCTTGTTTTTAACTGTTTAAGTTGTTGTTATTTTTTCGCGATAAAACGCGGGCGAAGGCGCATTATTCATATATCTCGTCTCCATTCAACTTCAGTGGATACCACCGAATGAAGATGTATCTACTTCAATGTGAAGAAAATGACAATACAGATATTATAAAGAGCTCGGGGAGTTACAGTTTTCCGCTACTGGACCGTGCTACTAGTGACACCAGAAAACAGATTCGTCTTCTCATTCGCGGATGGCTTCGATGACGTAGCTTGTGTCACCCGAGTGACCATCGTGCCTCGGAATGCCATACCTGGCGAATATATTATTATTTTTATAAATTAATTCATGTGTAAAACCAAAAACTGTATTAAGTACCTATTATCAGACCGTGTCTGCCCGCGGCTACGCCCGCGTGAACTGAGAAGAATCTCCCACCATGCATTGTTTTATTACATCTCGAAGGGATTAGGCAGCATTTTCGATGAAAACTCCAGACGGCTTGACTTTTTCCGACACTCAAGATAGGTACCATAAATCAGTTAGGATTAATAAAACCTCTGACAAATTGCACTCTGAATGTAAGTAGCTTTCTATAGACAAAAAACACAAAACAAAAAATGTCTTCACAGACATTTTTGTAGGTCTTGCGTTGCGTGTATAGAGCGAAAACGCTGTCTATGGACGCCGTTTTCGATGAAAGCACAGGCTTGACCTATTCCGACTCTTCCAATAAATATCGTTATAATTCAACCAACTTACATAAAACCTAGACAAATTATATACTTAAACCTTCCCCGTGAATCATTCTATCGATTGGTGAAAACCGCTTGAAAATCCATTCAGCAGTTTTTGAGTTTATAGCGAACAGACAGACGCGGCGGAGGACTTTCTTTTATAATATGTATATTTAGTAATAACTTATTGTACAAGAATAATTTATTCTTATGATAAAACAAGCTCTGCTTAGCTTGAAGCTAGATTATTTTGTGTGAATTGTTAAGCATTATTTATTGTTTGTATTTTAAGACTCTTAATAATGAATTTGAGTCGTAACTTTATAAAATATTTGTTTATTTCTTCAAAATCCCGAACCATCAACGAATAACCGAAAAAACAGGCTAAGCCGTTTTCCAAGATACTCGAAAGACGAAAGAAAATCTATCCATCTTGTCAACTACAGCCTCTTGAACAAAAGCGGGGGCTATTCAGGCACAGCCTGTATAAACAAACCTGCTCATAATAGACGATTTTGGGTGGTGCAGACGGGCGACCTTTAAGCAACCGAACGGCAACTTTTTATCTGAAACCAATTAGGTAAAAAAATTGCTTGTAGATAGGGGTTTACTATTTGATAGAAAATAATATCCAGATCTGTATGTTAGGTCATAAGAACTTCGAAGTCGACAAATACGAGACCATAATGAATAATAAAGTCAGTTTACAAAACTGCAATGCGTACAGTTCAAAATTATAGACAGCAAAGCTCTATAATAAAATTCCTGACAATTTGAAAACGGTACCGTTACCCTTATTTAAATGTTAAATACATATCTGGCTAGTAAATAAACAGCTTTTACTCTATTGGGGATTTTTTAATGGAGAACAAACAATTACATCTTTGAAAAATATTCTGACAGGCCTTCTATAATCTTATATTATTTATTCTATTAATTTGACTTGTTCAATTATTTTTATTTTTATATTTTTTATTGAATTTTGTATTTTTTGGCTAGGTCGGTACCTATTTAAAATTTGGACCATTAAAATATTTGCATGTTAAACATAAGTACACTGTACTGTACTACCATACTTTCGCAATTAAAAGATTCGTCGTAAGAAGCTACATACAAACAATAACAAAAATGATTATCTCTCAGAATCGAGACTTTAAAATAGTACAGGCAACAAAAAGTCGCTAGCAAATCGCTCGTCTGCCCCCACCCTAAACAAACCTGCTCATAATAGACGATTAAAACAATAGCCCACTGTTGAAGAAAACTGGACTTTAAGATAAAGGGGTAAGGAATAGGCGTGGCAGGAATCGTTATGCTCCATGCTTTTGGGCAGAGGTGAGTGATATTTGGAGGTGGTAATTTAGTTAGATTTAAGGAAAGAAAATAATTATATATATAGCCTATACTGGTCCACTGTTTGACGCAGCACAATAACATGATATTGTGCTGCGTCAAACAGTGGACCTTTTTTTGTTAATTTAATTTTCCTTTGCAATAGTCTCTATACCAGGCGCATATTATCTTCGGGTGTATCAAATTGTGCAACATTTTATAAGCCGAAACAAACAAACGTTTTTCTTTTCTCATGTTCTTTATTTCTTTCTTATAATTCCTCCTTTCTTATATATAATTGCCTTCTCCACTTTTCCCCATTCCATCCTGATGAAATCATCTGATGCTAGGGTGTATTAAATAGGGACCATTAGGCCAGTAATTGCACATTGTTTAGACTCCGCCTGTATAAAGACTTGATCGTTCTGGCTAACGCAAACTTACGTTACTTGTTTATGTTACTACTTTTACGTTACGTTAGACTTGTACGCTACACTACGTTACACTACGTTACACTACGTTACACTACGTTACACTACGTTACACTACGTTACACTACGTTACACCACGTTAACGTTACTAAATAGAAGTTAAAAAACTAAAAGAACTACATTATTTGTGTGAACTAAAGGGTATTCACTTGTATTGTAAGACGACCAATATGGCGGGGTGGGCGAAGGTCTGCCTGCGATGCAGGAGGTTGCGGGTTCAATTTCAGCTTTGGGACAAAGTTTTGTACGATCTGCA
Organism: Eupithecia insigniata; assembly: GCA_947859395.1. Taxonomy (NCBI): domain Eukaryota; kingdom Metazoa; phylum Arthropoda; class Insecta; order Lepidoptera; family Geometridae; genus Eupithecia; species Eupithecia insigniata. The sequence goes on from OX402019.1 coordinate 1,665,356, forward strand.
AACATTTATGCGTGTTATATTATGCGTGTTCGGGGTACTTTCTATGTATAATAAAAATATCTATATAATACTAGCTGACCCGCCGAACGTTGTTTTGCCTTCAACCCTTATCACTTAGGGGTATGGAAAACAGATAGTAGCCGATTCTCAGACCTACTGAATACGCATATAAAATTTGGTAAAAATCGGTAAAGCCGTTTCGGAGGAGTACTGTAACTAACATTGTGACATGGAAATTTTATATATAAGATTTGTATTAACCTATTATATGTACGTTTTTGTTACATGATGTAAACATAAGGTGAGGCAAATAAAAAAAAAAACAATTTTTTCATTTTTTTTTTTCAATAACTTATTTCAGTTATCTAGTACCCATTAAAAAAGCTCTGCTTAGCTTGGGGTTAGATGATGCTGTGTGTATCAAGCATTATTTATTGATATGATTGCTTGGGAAGACAAATCTCGTTGGATTTGTCTTCCCAAGCGTCTTTGTCCCATACAAACTAAAAGGGCAAGTAGAATAAAAGCTTGTAATGCAAAAATTGTTTATTCACATTTGTTTCATAAAAAATCTGTCAAAAACTAGAGTTATTCCCAACGTCTCACGAGAGAGAGAGACGTGCTCATTCTCAACGTCTCACGAAATTATTATATTATATTCGTATTTCAGTTTCAGTTCATTTATTGATAAGAAAAATTTCTTACTTGTCAAACACTTCTAAAAACAACTTTGCTAGGTAGATACAAAATAGTATAAAAACTAAGTACGTATATATAATAATTGTCCTTGGTAATCTGACCAAGAGTATAATTTAACATTATAACTGTAGATCTACGACATCGGCGTCAACAAATGTGTCGAAAAACTCTAAAACTCTAAAATATGCCCTGTCTACTAGAATTCTCTTCAGTTTGTTATTGACTATTGCAGTCGACGCGGCACTAGTTATAAATATTCCCAACGTCTCACGAAAACGCACCAATAGCAAACGTCTCATGAAAAGTATTCTCAACGTCACAGGAGAGTAGGAGCATCGTGATTACAATCTACAATATCAATATTAGAATGAAGAAATATTTAGTAACAATTCCGCGTATAACCTTCTCTGATAGTATTCATCAAAGTAAGTTGTCTACTAGTTTCGTCTCTCCACGAGACATCTTCAGGACACCACAATACTCGACCTTGACATTGAGATTGGTAAGCACAGCAACACCGACAGAGTCCCGCCAGTGATGTTGCCTCTCCGAGCTCCGCGCGCCAAGATCTACAATATCTATCTTTTAACTTTTTGCAAAGTGACTCTCCCTCAAATGATAAATTAATAAGGTTATAATTTACAATGACAGCTGTCAAATGACAGATACTGTCAGTAGTCACAGTTATAGTCAGAAACCATTGTAAAAAACTATATCACATAACATCACCTCGTACTAACTGTACATGAAAGTCCCTCAAAAGGATAACACAATATAAAATGTCCAATAGATCCATTCAGCTAGTCTCAGAGACGATTCATCATAAAACCTGGGGATCTGGACGGTCTAAATCCTAAAGAGAATCACTGCACAATATATTGTAAAGAATAAACCGGGTAAGGGTGAGTATCACACGTGGAATAAGATTCCGTAGAAGAAAAACGACGGGTACAAATTATTTTAGGGTTTAGCTCGCATTTTTTTTTTGTTATTTTGTACCTGAATGTCCATTTTTTTACGCATTTTTCTAGAATAATAAAAGTATATTTCTGTGCTAGTTTGCACTGGTGCATAAGTCTACATACGTCTCTCTTATACCTTTGTCTATGGAAGATTTCATTCGATCCATTCCATTGTATTGCCGTCAAGAAGTAATGAACATCCAAATATTAAATATGAAAAAAATTCTAAAATATGCCCCAACCAAAAAGCAACGAGTTTTTACTCTAAAGCCCCAGCTTTATTCGTTCATAAAAAAATTGGCTAAAAAGATCGATAGACAAAAATACTTTATTGCATACATAAATTCGCTAGTAACAATACAACAAAACACCTTAGAAACTAGTGCTGGTCTTATCGCTCAAGAGCGATCTGTACCAGACTATCATTTATTTTATCATTTATTTTCTCTCACAAAGGTTATACAGAAAATTTTGTTGTATGACGTGTTATATAATGTACTCTAATATTAACCTGCTTTGTGAGAGACTGGTGCCTGAAAAGGGTATAAAAAAACTGGATGACTATCGTGGAAGGATAGGATCATTAGACAGTACTAGGGGATCTGTGGTTTATAAATAAAATGCTTTTAATAAATATTATGAAACATCCCTCACAAGCGATAATTTCGTCATGTTTATGTACGCAGGGTTCGTACGGCGATATTTTATATGGAATAGTAATTTGCCCATGGAGTTGCACCTTTTACATTTGATGCCCATCCATCCCCATGAGTCCTAGTAGGTATCTCTTCACGTCACGGAACCCTAAAAATAATCCGCCCCACAAAGGCCACCGTCGCAAACCGGTTCAGACCGGATCAAAGCGGATACAACCGGATAAGCTGAACAAAGGTTCCGGAGGTGGAGTAAGATGTACTCGTGTCTTTGCTGATTGAGAACTGTTTTGTAGATGTCTTTATACAATGAAGAAAAAACATCGATAAATAAACTATATTTACCAAGAAAATTACAATCAAATAACAGAAACATATGAGAACCAGTATTTACAATTGAAACAATTGAGCTATCTGCAGACTGTTAAAGGCAAGAAGCTCAACTGGTCCATATCAATACCAGTCGGAAGAATCCCCAAGACGCATAAATAAATAGCACTGGACAATCCACACAGCATCATCTAGCCCCAAGCTAAGCAGAGCTTGTGTTATGAGATAAATGATATCCTACTAATATTATAAATGCCAAAGTTTGTATGGATGGATGTATTTATTACTCTTTCACGTAAAAACTACTGAACCGATTAGGCTGAAATTTGGTATGGGTTTAGTTTGGGACCAGGAATAACATATAGGCTATTTTTATTCCGATAAAGCGCGGGCGAAGGCGCGGCCAGCAGCTAGTACTTAATATATTCCAGACAGATATTTTTAACTACTAAAACGCTCTGAACAAATTCTGCAGATCTGCAGATCGTACAAACATTTCGAGGCGGGAATCGAACCCCCAAACTCCCGAGTCGCAGGCGGAGCTTTGCCCGCTGCGCCACATCGGTCATCATAGATGATTGAATACAAATATTCTAGTATGGCTACAAAATATCAAATTATCTAGACCATAAAAGAGCTTGGGACGAGTTTTGCTCCAACTCGAAAGCTAACAAGGTAAAGGTTTCTTGTTCGCTTCTTTAATTTATCTTTAAAAACATTGAAGTGAACAAAAAATCTATGTGATCACTTTATTTCCCAGTTTTAATTATGTAATTTTAATTTTGTGACGTGTACAAAAGTTCTGTAAAGTCTAAAGGAAATAAAACACTGAGTTTTTTTGAGTTTTTATAGACGCTTTCCAGAACGGTGTCTAGTTAAACTTAAAGGATTTAGATCTAATCAAATCCCAACGTGTTTGGTTGTAAAAGAAAATGTACCTACATGCGAAAATAAATTCAATTCCCATCATGTCGATGAAAAAGACGTTAAAAAAGCATTTAAACTTGTAAATATAAAGAAAACTGCAGATCTCTGGAGCATTTCCGCTAGAATTATTAAACCATTGATTGATACTATTGAACCAGATCTAGCTTTTATTTTCATTGAATCTATTGATTGTGGCTTTTTTCCTGATCTGATGAAACATAGTAAGATAATCCCACTGTTTAAATCGGGTAGTAGGTCTGACCCCACTAACTTTAGACCGATATCAGTACTGCCTACATTCAGCAAAGTTTTTGATAAACTTATTTGACATCAATTTTACTTATGTAATTTTAATTTGGTGACATTAACCAAAAAGTTATAAATAAAATAATAATAAATAAATAATAAATAAATAATAAATAAATAATAAATAAATAATAAATAAATAAATAATAAATAATAAATAATAAATAAATAATAAATAAATAATAAATAAATAATAAATAAATAATAAATAAATAATAAATAAATAATAAATAAATAATAAATAAATAATAAATAAATAATAAATAAATAATGCTGGACAATTCACACAGCAATTCCCAGCATTATCTATAGCCTCAAGCAAAGCAGAGCTTGTGTTATGGGTAGTAGATGACTGATATACATAATACAATATATTACATAGATAGATATTTTTTATTAAACATAGAAAAACGACCAGAACACCCCGAACAAATATTTGCAGATCGTACAAACATTTGTCCCGAGTCGGGAATCGAACCCGCAAACTCCTGCGTCGCAGGCGGACCTTCGCCCACCGCACCACATCGGTCGTCGTTGAAGTTATTGTGACGTATCCAAGAGTCCTGTAAGGTGACCTGGCCTGACAGTGCGGCCATGTCCTAAGGTTTGTCCTCTAGAATTTATGAAATCAATACTTTCCTGACCTACATCTTATCTTAGTACGATAACTTCTCGCTAAGAGATTAAATTCATGTTCTGGGTCACCCTATCTTCTAACTTTCCTTAATACAATCTCTCTAGGCTTTAACCACCCTTAACTAATGAATCATGTTAAAGCATTCCACTTAACATGAGCTATGTCTATAACTAATACAAGGTGTTTCAATCACTAAGAACTTAAGTGAAGGGAATTTCATTAATAGAGGCTCGAAAGCAGAGCATATGACATTTCTTTGACATATTTGTCCATTTTGAAAGGAAACTAAGTAATTATTCTTAAACACACCAATTTTTTGTAAAAAAACATTAGGATAAGGTCTGTCAAAATTTTTGACAGCAGTTCATGAATGAATAATCTTTAAGACAACATTTTTTACTTGCTCTTTTCAAATACTGACAAATTCACAGAACATACATTAATTCTATTCGATACAGATTAGAACTCCGAACATACTGCGTTTAACCCTTTAGGAATGGAACAGCCCGTACAGAGCATGTATATTATAATGTACAACTAACTTCGAAGAGTATGTAGCGTACAGAGTATCTACTCCATTAGTAAATTGCAAGAATATGCTACTTCGGCCGAAATTAAAGTGTCGTGCAATGAGCCAATTTATTTTAAGGGTGAAAACTGATAAAGATTTTTCGTTCTCTTGCCAGAAGTACCAACGTGCAGGTGACCCTACCATTTTATGTATTTATATTTATGTATATAATATCACTACACACTACACATACACACGATATTTATTTACGTATATAATAACACTATGACACTCATTACTCACCTTATACCATACATTCAGACATCACACTAAACAATAAAATGACACAAACCAAGCCGCGCGATACTAGTAGTACTAGAAATGTGCAGCTCCGAGGATTCCTTTGTCTTGCGCTCGGCGAAGCTCGGCCCCACTCGGGAGCCGCGCCGACGCACAGACAAGGGGTTCGGCTTTCGTCGCCCGGCAGTCGCTATCCCAACACACCCGCGAAGCGCACGCCGCCCGCTCCGGCTAATCCTTTGTACCGGTATCGCGATCTATATTTGTAACTTCCGTTTCCTCTATTGTTAATTATCTGAAATCTTCCTTGTACTTGACTGTCTTTCTATGCGTCTCTCTTCTCCTTCTGTATACAAACTTTTATGTAAGCTCGTAAGCCGGAATAAATCGAAGTGAATGTATGTACCTATCCAGTGTTTCAATTATCACCGACCCACTACAGCTTCTAAACAAGGCATTCTGATTGATGCAATAAAATAAATATTACCTACATAAAAACGGACACCTTTTCACCAAAATTGTTTGAGATGATCCCACGATCTCCCTTCGATTCCAGGTCAAGCAGACGGACGGCACAATACAATACCATCCTTAACTGGTGGATATACCATCCACTCCTACTAAGCGGTTTTCCCCCACCTTCATCATTGAGACCGCTATAGATTGTAACTCGTTGCCTGCTTCTGTTTTTTGAGTAATTTTACATTTGTACGGGGGAGGCCTATGTCCAGCAGTGGACGTGTATGGGCTGATGATGATGATGATGAATAATAGTTTCTCTATATATATTTATAACTTAAGTAATGTGAGTGGCCTTTTAGCTTGCTACATAAAGGTACATAGTAAAACTACGGTAAAGTAAAAAACTAAAGTAAAACAATGGTAATTAATACAAATAAATACCTACTTCGACTGTGAGGTCAAAGTAATTGTTGTTTTTTTTATGTATTCTTAAATATATGTGTAGCCCTAAAAATGGCATCAGGGGAAGGACTAATGCACAATCCTCTACCCGATCGTTTTCAAAAATTATATTATCTTTTACTTTTTTACAAGATTTTCAAAATAAAAGTCTTCAAGGGTATTCGAATCCTTATAGCCTTTATTTGGAAATTCCATTGTAGGCATAAAAGAAACACGACACCTTCTCTACACTAGAATCTATGGCATTCATACAGCGTCGCGCTCGCCCGGTCATATTTCCGGTCAGTTGCCGCTGTTCTTGCATACAAATATACATATGTACATAATAACTATGCATCTTGGTTGGTTATTATGTATTTTACAGGATAGAGTTCAAACTTTATTATATTTTAATGCTCTTCGCTTGATACAGTCGTTTATTGCAAAGAGAATACAATTTCTTTTTCAACTTCAACTTCTTTTTTAATGGCGCCGTTTGCTTTTCGCTACGACTCCGTTAGTGTTATTAAGGAGTGTCATAAACTTTAAAATAAGTCGTTTACTGTTCAACTCATTACAAAGGGACAGAACCGTGTCAGAATAAATATTTTACGTCACATTCCCCATACGATCCACCCGTTATCAACTTTCTACATTGCAAGTGCGTTAAAACTCACACATATGTTCGCGAGGAATTGTCCTTAGTTAGGAGCTAGATGATGCTGTGTGAGCTGAACTGCCCGCGGCTAAGCCCGCGTAGAATAAGAATAATATCCCACCATGCATGGTTTTGTTATAAATATCTTAAAGGCAGCGTTTTCGATGAAAGCTCCCATGCGACTTGACTTTTTCCGACACTTCCAACAATTATCTTATGTAACATAAATCCAAGGAATTTATATACTAACGTATTTCATAAATCAGTTATATAATAAAACCTCCGCGACTTTCACTCTGTATGTAACATAGAGGTATTATACCTCTAGATCCTAAGTCTATGGAGCGAAAACGCTGTCTATGGACAACATTTTCGATGAAAGCGGCTTGACTGTTTCCGACCCTTCCTACAAATATCGTTATTTTTCAATTAATTTACACAAAACCTTGACGAATTATATACCTAATTTTAAGATTATATTTAAACATTATAATCTTCCTCATGAATCACACTATAGATTGGTGAAAACCGCATGAGGATCCATTCAGTTGTTTTTGAGTTTATCGCGAACAGACAGACAGACGCGGCGGAGGATTTTGTTTATAATATGTAATGATCTTGGTGTATGCCATTGGCATAAGTGTTTATCGTTTTAAATGTCTGCACCGCAGTCTGTTATTGTTTTAGTTTTAAAATCATCATCAGCCCGTATACGTCCACTGCTGAACATAGGCCTCCCCCAAACAACGCCCCGAATCTAATTGTTGCCATCATATTGGGGGGATGTTGGGGGGTTTGACATAACGCTTAGCAGTTTTAAAATAATCAAAATTTATTACAATAAGTAACGTTAACTTTAACAGTAATCATTCTTCATAGTTTCCTTTTATTACTTATTACGTGTGTGCTATCATAAATCACAGATAATTGTAAATTTCTTAGTTACAATCAATAAATAAGATCGAAAACTTGCAAATAAAATGGTTAGTTACGAAAGCTCCCTCGAAATCCTAAATAGGTCGTCAAAATCATAATATATATAAGAGAGTAAACTCGGTGACTCATCAAGAGATCCCTGTAACTACAACAGCTGCGAAGCTGAAATTTTGCATGGAGGTTCTTTTAGGACGTAGGCACCGAAGAACAGATTTTTGGAAATTCGTATTCTACTACTACTAATAGTCATTTTAATAGTACTAATAGTCATTTTAGTAGTACTAATAGTCATAGTCACTCTACTACTAATAGTCATTTTTATAATAACTTCAGAACCGTACCTGGTGGCACGTAAAAATTTGTAGCGTAGAAAAATGACTCAAAATAAACAGACATTTCAGAGTTTTTTGAAATACACACCCTAAAGGTTCATGGTGTGGAGTCAAAATTAGGCGACTCACACACATCTCAAAATCTCAGGAAATACAAGAGCTACGAGGCTAAATTTTGTTTTTAACCGATTTCAAAAGAAGGAGGTTCTCAAATCGTCTGTATGTTTTTTTTTAATGTATGTTACGCGATATCTCCGCAAGTTATGGACCGATTTTGAAAATTCTTTAACTATTGTATAGAAAATGGTCCCGAAAATTTTATGGGACCCTATAAAATTTTATCCCCAGGGGATTAGTATTTATCCTATATATAAAATAAGTGTAAAAGTAAGGGAATCTGAAGTCGGTTTATCGTTTTTTACACGCCATATTATTTAGTTTAACCAACATTAGGTAGGTAGGTACTTGGGGTATTATTAAAGTCCATGCGAATGAACTTGCGGGCGGGTCAGCTAGTCCTCAATAAGAGATAAACCAGTGACCTCATCAAATAAACCTTTCATAGACGTTACGGGCGTTTCAGTTTTTATACAATTGTCCATTGTCGCGCGGTCATTAGTGCACAATGGCTTGGCTCGGATCCAACGATAGCTCAATTACTGATCGAAACATCAAGACATCTGGGGCCCTTCTGTGCTAACCTTATCGCTTCACTATAACTTCTACCCACTGGGTCGGTACTGGGTAAAACGGGGTGATCCAGGGTTTTTTGGGAGTCTAGCTAATTATTTAATTTCTTTGAGATTACCCCGAGTGCAAGAGGTCACGCACTATAATAACAAAAACCTTATAACTGGAAAATTTTAAAATGTCTAGTAGGATTTTAAAATAAGGGGGAAAACCCTCAGCGATTTTTTTTGTTCCAGCAGTTTTCTAACAGCTTTATCTGAATCAAAGTCAACAGCATGGTATAATAAAACCGGTATGCTCTTCCGAGACACATGGTCACGTGGGTGTCTCCAGTTTACGTCACCATCGCCATCAGTGAATAAGAGGACGAATTTGTCACCTGGTGTATGAATCTGGTAAAACTTTTGCATTAACCAATAATTTATCACATAGACTGTAAGCCTAAAGAAATAAAGTTATTGATTCTGATTCTGATTCTGATTCTGACTCGTGTTTAACTAACGCTGTTTTGACTCATTTAATAAACATAATTGACGATTGTATTTTTTATTGATTTTTCAATTGACCCTTATCATGTTTGTTTCCCAACTTCTACATTTTGTTGAAATAAAGTGACAACTGGACAGTGACGTCACCTGGAGACGCTCCCGGAAAAGCAGACCTATTTTTTGGATCATGGTCAGCAGATCTTGTGTTGTTTACAATAAAAATACATAACACAAGCACAAGCTGCAAGAAACTTTTATACAAATACCTACCCATATAACAAACTTGAATATAAACATAGTCATAGTATTGGAAGTGGTCGCCTTGTCGCTGAAAGCGATTTATCCCAGTTTATTTATTAATAGCCTTTCCAATCAAAGGCTCAAAATCAATAAATTAAATATGTATTTACGATTCCCAAAAGGGAAATGAACAAAATTTGCCACACAAACAATTTTTTTATTTGATTTGCTTATTCCCATAAGTTACATATATACTGTAGATCTATACAGAACTATTAAGACATAAATTGACACATAATTAGTAGGTCCATTGTGTTTGATAAGTCATGACTCATGACTGTCATGAGTCAATAGATAGCGCTAGTTTCGATCCCTACCGCCGCTCCAAAGCTTTTACTTCCAGACAACCTTTTAAATTATTAAAAGAAGTAATTAAGAGTTCATTGGCAGCAATCCAGGCTTAAGATATTTTATAGAACTCATTGGATTTCCCAGCTAAAAGCTAGCTATAAAGGTATTTGATTCGGATAACTACATGGAGTAGACTTATTACTTACTAGCTGTTCCCCGCGGTTTTACCCGCGTTCAATTCGATAAAAAAGATATTTTTTCCGTAAATCTCCCATGTGAATTAGATGTTTTGCCAGGACAAAAAGTAGCCTATGTTACTGTCCATCCTTTCAACAAACTGTACGCCAAATGCATTTTTAATATTTTTAAAAACGTTTATATACAAGCTTTTATATAATCTAGGACCGAAAGTGCTTGGGTATGCCGAATTTCAGCTCAATCGGTTGAGGATAGCTGGTTTAAAATTGAGTTGCAAAATTCCACCCGAACAAAGAGTATAAATACATTGCAAGTTAAATAAAAGCTTGCAAAATCAAGTCGATTGGTTGCTTAGTTAGGGCGTGAAGGAAGGACAAACAAACACACTTCCTTATTTATAATATTAGAGTTAGGATTTAGAAACTGCACGCGGCGTAGTTTACGTAGAACTCGGATTAAACGAATTAAAACAGAGTTAAACGACAGTAATCTTTTTAAAGTTGCACGCGATGTTTCGGTGATTGCACATACCAACTAGAAACTTAAAAAATTTACAGCTTTATAATATTGATATAACTATTGTAACGATATCCGCTAAAACAAAGAATTAATATATTTAACTTAGTGTAACTGAACCTAGGATAAATAAATAAATTACTATTATTTATTCCATTCCATTTCTTAGGCGCGTCGCGTCGTATGGGGGAAGCCTATGTCCAGCAGTGAACGTGTATGGGCTGATATGATGATGATTATTCGATTTCCATGGTCCATGACACAATAAAAGCTAACAGACTCTATAATGACCTAAGAACGTGTATGTGTACATTTATAAATAGCATATCAAAGCAATGGCTTCTCTATGCCTTCTTTGTTCTTTTGTTTGAAGAGTAGGTAATTAAAATTGAATAGATATTAGCTCTCACCTGAAAGACCAGCTTATTACGTGTCACTGTTGTAATGCTATCAGCTATTGCTGTCAAAGACTACATGGAAATACGACAACTGTCGTGAGCAGAGGTCCATCTAAAAATAAATCATCATTATCAGCCCGTATACGTCCACTGCTAAACATACGCCACGCAAGGAGTCGTTGGATGGAGGCGGCTCAGGACCGCTATTCGTGGAGTAGTTTGGAGGAGGCCTATGTTCAGCAGTGGACGTAAAATAAATAGATAATAAATAATAATAGACAATCCACACAGCATCATCCTAGCTTCAAGCTAAGTAGAGCTTGTAATATGGATACTAGATAACTGATATAGGTAATACAAGCCAGGTCTATTGCGGGCTTGCATCCTGCCACGAGACAAATTTTTGTTAGAACAAATATTTATTTGTACTGGGTGTTAGCGTTGTCCATGCCTTGTCTATATATTTTTTTTTATTTAATGTTCTTACTACAATTCCTAGCCTATCTACGTCGTAGCCTATCTACGTCGTAGCCTTTCTACGTCGCAGCCTATCTACGTCGTAGCCTATCTACGGCTCTTACGACATCCACGGGTTGAGTTGGAGGGGTCGATATTCGTACGCCGCGGCCCCACGGCACATAACGAGTAGGTACTGTATATTAATTTTGTATTCTTGCAAATAAACGATTGATTATCATTATCATTTTGACCACCGTCACACTTAAACAAGTGAAGATGTGGCCTAAGATGGAGCACGCTTTCCCAGAAAGAACTTATTCACTCGGGATTTGAAGACTCCTAGATTATACTCTACCGGAAAAACAGACGGAGGAAATTCGTTCCACTCCTTACCGGCAAATGGTCTAGATCGCTATAATGCCTTATAAGGTAACGACTGTATATATACGTAGGTACGTTTGTTTTAAAAAATACAGTTATGTAGAAAGTTTAAACATACTGAGTTTTTAACTGACCTCAAAAAGAGGAGGTTATCAATTCGTCTGTGTTTTTTTTTCCCGATATCTCTGCCAATTATGGACCGATTTTGAAAATTCTTTCACTTTTATATAAAAAAAAAAAATAGTGTAAAAGTAAGGGAATTTGTAAGTCGGTTCATCGTTTTTTAAAACACGTCATATTCCTCAGTAGGTGTTAAAATAAAACCAAAGCAGGTTTCTACAGAAACAACGCGTGCGAAACATTTTGAAAACAACCTGTATAGTGTTATCGGTTCGCTCCTTTCGCTGACGAACGGGCGCCGAGTATGCGTAGGTACCTACGCTAGCATACCGGATTGCCGATCATTATACGTGATTTTACCCTTGTACTTGTACTTGCAGGGTGTGGCCTGCCTTAACACTATTTATTATTGTTTTTATATTTATTTTATTTAATATTATAGTGAATGTACGGGTCGAATGTACCTATCTAACTACTAAGGTATATATGTAGTTACATAGCCTTAATATAAACATATCTCATCAATTTGAGACAGGCTTACATATAAACCGGAATTTTCTACGGTTTAAGTTAGCTTTAATATTATATAAGAAGTAATTAATGTGTAAAATAAATAAATGAAAAAAAAAGCCACGGGCACAGGAAAATTATAACCGTAAGTCCTTTTTTCTTCCACTATTGACACGTAATAGTTTCCGAAAGACTAAAGTTTTCATTTCATCAAAATCAGCGGAATCGCTTCCGCTTCCATTGTTATTGGCCATTGGAACTCTAGATTGGAATTATTTAGTTAATGATTCCTTTAACTGGAATTTAATATTAAATGAATCTTAAAGGCAGGTGATTGAAATGAAGGTTTTAAGTTACTTTATTTGAATTGGGCATTTTTTCGCGTAGTAAGAATTGACCCCTCCATCTCAGCTCGTGGATAAGAACCTACTAAGGGAACCTACGAGGGTTCCTTTTTTTCTATTTGGTCATGCTGAAGGTTCCTTTTGTTTATTTTTAACGTCTCCGCTGCGATCTACAATCCATCTGCCAAGCATGCTGATCATGACTAAACCCTCCCTTGGGAGACCTTGGGAGGAGACGGAGACCTATGTGCAGCAGTAGACGTGTTATTATTAATTTGCCTATCAACAAAGGTGAATGACAAAGTATGTATAAGGTTTACTGTCATGAGCTTACTACAAGCATTTAAAACAAGTCGAATTACTTAAAAAACTATGTAAATTATGGTAATAACGTACTAAAATGGAAATTATAAAGTAGAAAACTGAAAATGAGCGAATAGAACGAAGATAAGTCGCAAACTTGAAGAAAAAGTCTGGAACAAGAATATTACAATCAAATAATAAAAACAAATTAGAACACTAGTTCTAATTTGTTTCAATTGTAAATACTAATTTACAATCTTGACAGAGCCTACGCATTTGCTCCCCTTGGAGTCGAGACCCTAGGTCCGTGGGGTAACGAGACACTCCGGGTTTTCAAAAAATTATCTGAGCGCCTGGTCGAAGCGACGCGTGACCCGAGTGCTGGTGAGTATCTGGCGCAGCGCATTAGCATTGCCATACAGCGGGGCAATGCAGCCAGCGTCTTGGGGACACTTCCGACTGGTATTGATATGGACCAGTTGAGCTATCTGTAGATTGTTTGCAACAGTCTGCAGTTAGCTCAATTGTTTCAATTGTAAATACTAGTTTAATTTCTTTATATTATTTGATTGTTATTTTCCTTGTCAATTTCCAATTGAGCCAACTGCAGACTGTTGCAAACAATCTACAGGTAGCTCAACTGGTCCATATCTGTTCATATGCGTCCCCGCTGAGACGCTGTGGACCAAGACGCTGTCTGCATTGCCTCGTTGTATGGCAATGCTAATGCGTTGCGTCAGATACTCACCAGCTCTTAGGTCACGCGTCGCTTCGATCAGATGCTCTGATATTTTTTTGAAAACCCGGAGGGGTACCGAGTTACCCCAAGGACCTAGGGTCTCGACTCCAAAGGGAACAAATGCGTAGGCTCTGTCGAGACTTGCATATTTGTGCCTCTTGAGATCCTCGGCCAAATCTGCCACCGAACTAGCCCTCAGCTGTCCGCGAAAGATGGGAAAAGTCTTAAATGTTTTTAAAAAAAACGAAATTCCAAAAATCGTGGAATAAAAGTTCCTCTCGGTGGCGTTGACAATCAACCTTTCGGCATAGTACACAAAGTTACGTGACACCCTGTATTTCTAAAATTATTTTAGAAATACGGGTGTCTAAAAGATATAAGGCTGCATTTTTTGACTCTTAGAGGAGTAAAGATTTAAGTATTTATGACTTAAGCTTTGGTCTCTTGATCAGGACGCAATACGCTGCGGTACGCGACGCAACGTGATGTCATGTCGTGTCGTGACGCAATGTCGACTGTCTGTGCGGAGAACCAGTCATTTGATTTTCACAATGCAGTGTGATAAGTACTATAGGCCTTGTGTGCATAAGCTCAAAGTCACCCAGCGAGCTATGGAGAGAGCTATGCTCAGAGTTTCTCTACGCGATTCGGAATACATAAATCCGTAGAAGAACCAAAGTAACCGACATAGCTCTCAAAAATTAGCACGAATTAGCAGGCTGAAGTGGCGATAGGCAGGCCATATAGCTCGTAGAACCGATAACCGTTGGGGAATAAAGGTTTTCGATTGGCGACCGCGATGCGAAGACACTATGTATTTCCAAAGAATAGGTAATCTAGTTACACAAAACCATCCATCTCTCCCATCATAAAAAACCCCTTTTCACATAAAACACATAGCGTTAGCTTCTTACCTCGAATTAGCCCCATAGGTCTATCTGTCCAATATATTTAGAGATCGGTACAGTCGGCTCACTAAATTATAGGTTACAATTCATTCAGCCGGCGAGTGAGAAATTTACGGGTTGCCAACTAGCGTATTCGTCATTCGTGGGGATTCACGGGGAGGGAATTTATTTTGATACGTTATTGTTTTTGCCTTTCACTTTACACCTTGTCTATTTGATAATCGTTTTAATTCTATATTAGTCATTTTCATTTAACAAATGGACTTACAGTTAAAACCAAAACGCCCAAGAGTCAGGTTACACAAGGATAACTAATAATAACAAAGCAATCAAATCTTATACGATACATAGCAATGAATAAAAATAATTATCATTTTTTTATGTCAACCTCGAGTCAAATAAATACTAAAATTAAATACTATGATGCTACCTGAATAATAAATCTATAAACAGTTTAAGATCAAAGAGGGTAGGTACAATAACTACGTGTTTAAGATGTCACATCTTACACAGGAGTAACTAATAGTATCGAATAAATACAAAAACTAATATACATATAACATAATAGCAAGGAATACCAATAATTAACATTTTTAATGTCAATCTCGAGTCAATACAATAATTAATTCTGAAATTTAATACTAAGATTAGCATCTTAGTATTAAATTTCAGAATTAATGACAAATCTATAGTTAATTACATTAGTTTATTCAGTACAGACTTTTTGAGTACAGTAAGAATCAAAAATATATGATCGAAATGAGTGTCAGTTCAGTATTGTATTACATACTCTTTTTTTTACTATATGCAGATGTTATTCACTCGTCTATTACCCATAACACAAGCTCTGCTTAGCTTTGATTTAGATGATGCTGTGTGGATTGTTCAACATTATTTATTTAATTATTTACAGTTCGACCAAACAGTAATAAACCCACAACTTCGATCCCTTTTTATCGTATATTTGAAGCTTAGATTTGTGATGTCCGCGCAGATAATTGCATGAAAAGACTATAAGACCGAGACACCTGCTTTTAATAATTTACCTATAGTCTTGTTTTTTGTGACCTAATGGAGTTTACCCACCAAAGTCAGAAGGCCGCAGAAAAATTTACAAAACACTGTAGGCTGCCTGCAATATGACCACAGAAATGTTGAGCCAACTTTTCTTCACCAATTTTTTTTATAGTCGCTAGACCTTCCTTTTACCACAATCTTGCTAGATGGAAAGTGACAATGTGGCGACGGTGCATTACGAAGGTATAGAAGACACCTATTCACTCTTGTCTTGAAGAGACCCAGATTATAATTGACGGAAAAACAGAAGCACACAGCGAGTTCCATTCCTCAGCGGTGCGAATGAGGTGGAGGAAAACCGCTTAGTAAGAGTGGACGGTATATCCACCAGATAAGGATGATATCGTGCTGTCCGTCTGCTTGTCCTAGAGTGGAAGGGAGATGGTGGGATCAGGTCATGAAGTTCCTTGGAGCATTCTCTGAAATCTCACCGACGCGACGTTGACCGATGTCGAATATGAACTTTATTTATTAGGATGATGACTGGTTTTTTTGCTTGGAAACATAAAAATAGATAATTTATACGCAAAAATCTATAAGAGATCAATGATGCGTTTTCTTCCACAATAATGCCTCGTATGTTTACAGTCAAACCGAAATTTAGCGCCGCCTAAGCCGATTTTAGAGATGTCTATATGAGAAATATTGCCTTTCACGTAATTGAGTAGAGTTTGCTTATCATTACTATTTTCCTCTATTTCCCTTGTGTTCTCCTTTGTGGAGGGAACGGAGAAAGTGCGTTATTGGCTTTTGATAAAGTGCTGCTACTGTATAAAATGGTATAGAGGTCTAAAAAACGGTTAATTTGACAATTTGACGTGTAGTAAAATGATGAAACGTTTCTTGTACGTTAGGTAGGTTATACTTGTTGCACAAAGCAAGCTCACAAATCTCTGAAACAATACCGTTTATAAATTTACTACTTTGTTTTTGAACGCATAATCTTTTATTTTCAATGGACATTTAACGAGTTTATACAACCTTTTTGACCGACTTCGAAAACAGAATCAGGTTCTATGTTCGATTGTACTTTGTACGCTGCTGTTTATTATGTTCGAACTCCGTAAATTTTATTGGCTGATTTGATAATTCAATTAATAAAAAAAAATGCTTTATATGGAAATACTAATTTAATAAAAATCAGAGCGTAAAAGTTCGTCAGAAGAGTAAAAGAAAATGAACCAACAAGTGGCAAAAACTTATGAGAGATACAGTCTTGAATACATAAGCAAACAAGAGAAAGAAGAAGAAGAAGTTAGAAGAGATCGCTCAAAGCGATAAGGCCTTTTGTACTTCATTGATTGTCAACATTTCCTTCTGTATTGTATTTTGTGTTTGTTTGGTACAATAAATCTATGATATCAATCTATTTACATACGAATTGACCAGCATATAAATACTTATGTGTACAAGTTTATACATTATTTATAATAAGAAATATATATCTATGTAAATTATTATGTATATCAGTTATCTAGTACCCATAACACAAGCTCTGCTTAGCTTGGGGATAGATGATGCTGTGTGGATTGTCCAGCATTATATATTTATTTATGTATGTATACAAGTATAACGTAAAATTATAAATATGCATGAAAATTTCAAGTTCTTACTTCATCATATCGGCCCATACACGTCCACTGCTGGACATAGGTCTCCCCCATACGACGCCACAAATAGCACAAATAACTTCTTACTTTTGCCTGAATTATTAATATGTAATAAAAACATATGTATTTTTATCCTAACTATTTTTTAGAGTGACACCACTTTCCCTACAGATACCCGATCAATCCCCACAGACAAATCAAAAGCGAAGAAACAAAACGATTTCTATCAGCCTTTCTACGATTGGCTTGCAGGGTTAACCCTTTGTTAACCCTTTGCGACCCTCAGTAATGCGTCCAGTAAAACCAACGTAAAACTGCGGCCTAAGACTTATTTTCATGAGTCCGTTTGAAGGTTAGGTTTGTTTCCATTGTAGATGAGAATATCGGATTTATAAACAGATGAAAAAATAAAAAGGAAGTATTCCCATTTAGAGCACAACAGTTAGAGCAGCTATTCTATTCCCATTTAGAGCACCCGCAAAGAATTAGTTTCTAAGCTAAAGTACAGGATGTTTGATTTTATTAAATCGATACGGGTTGGCCAGGATGACTCATGCATGACTAATGAATTACATGTTAAACCATGCCCAAGCGGGTCCAACACGAATCAAGTTAAACACACTCAATATTGTAAAATTGTTTGATAGAAATTGAGTCAAAGTGGCTTCATAGACGTTAGATTAAATTAAAATAAAATACCACTTTATTGCACACCAAGAAATACAAAAATACAGAAAAGGAGAATAGAGAGGCCGACCAGCAACGGCCTTATCGCTGAGAGTGATAAGGCTGAGATCGATCTCTTGCAGACTACCTTGGGATGGCACGAAGTTGTAGCTACACGTATAGACGGTAGAGTATTATTTAAATATACTGTACATACATATAATACATAATTTCAAATATATACATATACTAAACTACTTCCGAATATAAGTATTAAAATTCACCTACCAAGTTTTCATGACTCGGTTTTCCTCATTTTAATAACGGGCTTTACCCACAACAAAAATAGAGGTCAATAAATATAAATAAAGAATCGAGCCAAGGATCATTTTTTTTTAAATTATTTAATTAATTCAAGACGTGAAACGCCTTATCTAGAAAATCTCGTCTAATAATGGAAACACGCACCCAGACACTTTTGACATGTGCGAGGGCATTTCGCGGGTTTTTACGAGAGACGATTCGCCGGATGAAATAGTTTCGGATCGTGACGTGCCTTGTTTCACCCCGTCTCACCCTGTTTCATCCCGTTCCACCCTGTACTTGCTTGTTTCGGTGGCTTTGCATTTTATTTGAGAGGAAAGTTATTGGCTTTTTGAACGGACGAAAACTAGAAAGGAAAGAGACAATGGAAACATTGAGTTATAGTTTTATATAAAAAATAGAACAAATTATTACATACTAGTTTCTGGCCGCGGATTTGCACGTGCTATTTCTATGGAAACGTTTAAAGGTGATTTCTATAACATGGGAACTGATTTATGGGATAAAAAACACCTAGGCTATGTTTGATTCTTATGTATTTACATCTATCTAAATCATAGTATATTTAGATTAGGATAGGCAAAATAAAAATATATTAAACACATAATATAGCAAAAATACATACATAAGTGATATATACCGGGCCGTGGGGTCGCGGCATAGTATATCGACCCCTCCAACTCAACCCGTGGATGTCGTAAGAGCCGACTAAGGGAACCTACCAGAGGAAGGGCAGCAGCTTCCTACTGTGTATTACTAACATCTTACTGCGATCACCAATCCGCCTGCCAAGCGTGGAGATTATGGCAACCTCCCCATATGATGGCAACAAATAGAAAACGGCCCCCAGTCCCCGGCAGCTCCGCTATTCCTGCGTGGCCATGATAACGGCGGGTGCCAGGAATCTCCGGCAGAGATTGAGCTACCAATCCCAACACCGACGACCGACAGTGATGACTTACGGATCCGAGACGTGGTCGCTCACTATAGGCCTTGTGCATAGGCTCAAAGTCACCCAGCGAGCTATGGAGAGCTCGGACTTTCTCTACGCGATAGGGTCCGGAATACGGAAATTCGTAGAAGAACCAAAGTTACCGACATAGCTCTCAGAATCAGCAGGTTGAAATGGCGATGGGCAGGCCATATAGCTCGTAGAACCGATAACCGCTGGGGAGTAAAAGTTCTCGAGTGGCGACCGCGATGCAATACGGAGTGTGGGAAGACCTCCCACTCGATGGACCGACGACATTGTAGCGGTCGCAGGGAGTCGTTGGATGGAGGCGGCTCAGGACCGCTATTCGTGGCGTCGTTTGGGGAAGGCCTATGTTCAGCAATGGACGTGTACGGGCTGATGATGATGATGATGATATATACTTATGTACTTGTGGTTTGTTATTCACTTTTTCCACTAGTGGACAAAAAAATTAAGTGAAGAGAAAATCAATTACACCTTATTTCTTATTTGATAAAAATTACTAGGTATATAAAGCAGTTTATAGCATAAAATTTGATTTGTCTGAGTACTTATTTTGTAAGCTTAAAGAACTAAAGTTATTGAAATCGGAAATCTGAAAATTCCAGGTTAGAATTACATATATGCAAAATTTCAGTATAATCCGTTCAGTACTTTTGGCATTCTCAAAAGGTTCAGATTTCAGATAGCAAACATCCATCCAAACTTCCTCCTACCAAGCGTGGTGGGTGACTATGGTGAAACCCCCCTTTTTTGGGGAGGCACATTCAACAGTGGGCATAGTACTAAGGAGGATAGCTAAATCTATCATCACGATGATTTAAATTTGGAAAATCTCAAAACGTTATCGACTGATTTTGGGAATTCAAAGGCCTTCCGGCAGACGCACATTTTTACATAATATATCACGCGTACCTCTCATAACTACGAAACTACACGCAAATGTCACAGTTTCATAAATCGGGGCACTTTACTCTATCACGAAAACATAAACATTTCCTTTATTATATATAAAAATTTCCTATATTTATATCCTACATTCCTATATAATACTTAAATAGAATTCCCCGAAATTTGAATTCCTATTTAGATGGATTCTCATATTTTCAATGTTAAAAATCAGTTTTCTCAATTTCCATGATCTCACCCTTTTATTTTATAAAGAAGAAAGTAAAATTAATAGGAAGCAACTGTTTCACTTTTGTATAAACTTTCAAATCAAAATTAACGTTTTTGCAAAGGTTTTCGTTCCATTAATTCTGAAAGATTAATGGAAAATTGTCCAGCCCGTAAACTTTTTAAATTTTGATCTCGATTGCAAAGTTAATTTATCAAAACAAAGGGGTGAATAAGAATTTTGCTAATTCAGGATAAAGTAAAGATGCGCGACTGTGAATGATTTCATTCGAATTATTCGACTTGACAAACCATTCGGACGATTCGACTGACTAGAGCAAATTAGTAACTAATTTAGTTAGTAATCGCGCGTCGTTCCACTCGTTCGACTGCCCGAGTCGACCTTCATTTCATTCGTTATTCGACGTGGATTGGTAGGATTATGATCGTTCGACTAACAAAGTCGACTCGGAGCCATGAATGACCCATTCGTAGAAGCATTAGTAATTACTAATTAGTAGTTGTCATTCGACTTTGAAGATATAATAATTACTATATATATATATACTATATAGATAATATTACTAATTTTCAAGTCGAATAAGGAAATTAGTAGTTTTCGATCATTCGAATAGTCAGATAATTCGCAGTCGCGCAACTTTAGGATAAGGTTAGAAAATTAGGCAAATGCTGAATATACTTTAAACTCCTTTGCCTGTTATAAGCATAGACTTAAAAGGGTGTAAAAAAAATCTAAGTCTATGTTTAATATGGTTATAATATAATAGGTTGGGGAAAAAGTTTCTTCGCATTTGTTAAGAAAATTCAAAACATTTTTTAATATAGTATAGTAGTAGTTTTTAATATAGTATTTACATATATCTAAAGTATGTAGGTACCATTTTGTTCTATAACTTTTTGCCATCTTGTAGGTAGGGACATGATCCCATTGCTGTAGAAATTTTGGGACTTCTGATCAAAATACCGCGACAGGTGGTTTTGACAGTCCTCTCGTGATGTTAACCTGACACTGCCTAAAGAATTCTGAAGAGACCGAAACAGATGGAAATCTGAAGGTGCAAGGTCAGGACTATACGGCGGATGCATTAACACCTCCCAGCCAAACTCTCTTAATTTTTGCTGAGTGGCTAAAGATGTGTGAGGTCTAGCGTTATCATGATGAAAAACCACACCCCTTCTGTTGATTAATTCCGGCCGCTTTCTCTCAACTTCTTGCTTTAATCTCATCAGTTGTTCGCAGTAGAGTTCAGAATCGATGGTCCTACCTGGTGGTAACAGCTCATAATGAATAATGCCCTTCCAATCCCACCACACACACAGCATCACCTTGTTGCGAGTTAACCCGGGTTTCGCCACAGTCTGTGAAGCCTGACCGGCCTTTGACCACGACCTTTTTCGCACATTCTTGTCGTACGTGATCCACTTTTCATCACCTGTTATCAGCTTCTTCAAAAATGGTTCGTTTTCATTACGTCGTAATAAAGAATCACAAATGAGTACACGGTTCATTAGGTTTCTTTCAGTGAGCTCGTGAGGTACCCAAATATCGAGCTTTTTTGTGTACCCAGTTTTTTTCAAATGCGCCAAAACTGTTTTGTGGTCAATTCCCAGTTCCTACGTCGTAACTACTGATATGCCGATCTTGCTCCACTTTTTCAAAAATGGCATCCATTTTATCCGTAACAGGGCGACCAGAGCGACGTGCATCTTTGACATCAAAATTTCCGGATTGAAAACGCTTGAACCAAATTTGTGCTACTCTCACAGACACTGCACTAGGTCCATAAACATCGCAAATTTTTTTCGCGGCTTGCGTTGCATTTTTACCTTTTTTGTAGTAAAATTTTAAAATGTATCGAATTTCTTCATTAGATTCACTCATCTTGACAGTACAAAAAACAAATAAATATCACACATTTTCCATATTTGAATTTGGAATTATGTTCTTTAAAATTTAAACTTTTAATGTTACCAAAACCAGCCAGATACAAATAGTATAGCCAAAGAGATTTAATTACGAGTTCATACATACTATAATGCGAAAAGACTTTTTCCCCAACCTAATATATAAGTAATTTATTTCTGTGTATTTTTCTAGTTTAGATTAAATTAAATGCAATATTTTTTTTATTTATTTAAGGACCACCCATGATGCACGAAAACAGATCCGCTCTTCCGGGAGTGTCTCCAGGTGACGTCACTGTCCAGTTGCCACTTCATTTCAACAAAATGTAGAAGTTGGGAAACAAATGTGATAAGGGTCAATAGAAGAGTCCATTAAAAAAAATCGTTAATTATGTTTGTTAGATCAGTCAAAACAGCGTTAGTTAAATACAAGTCAATGTGATAAATAATGGGTAAAAAACCACATAGTTTTATCAGATTCATACAGGAGCTCGGGATTTACGATTTTACGCTACTGGTATCACCAGGAAACAGATTCATCTTCTCACTGGCCGATGGCGTCGATGACGTAGCCTGGAGACACGTGACTATCGTGTCTCGGAAGAGCCTTGTTTTCTTATACCATGGGACCACCTAAACGGGCGAAAGTATCGCTGGCAACTTTCGTAATGATGACGATAATGTCGCCAAATTTCAGCTAGTCGATGGAGACCAGCCATGTGCGCAGGACAGGATATAAGTACAAAAGTGTGTGCACAGACACAGGTGTTCTCTGTTTCCTCTCTCACAACCGATGGAACAGCGAACCGGAACGACCGCGGAGAGGTCAGGCGAAGGACCAACGGCCATCTTTACTCAAAATAAAGATATTTTAGTCTCTGTTTTCCATCATAAACTAACCTAACTTTTTAGAACAATCTACTTTGCTATAGTTGCAAAACTTATTGGCAAAAGCTTTACAAAATGTATTTTTAACAAAAATACGTCATTTTATCGGACATTTTGTTGATATTTAATGGCAAACACGGTCAGGAGTTAATCATGGTGGACTACCTGGATATCCTTGTTTGTTTGACCTGATTGTCGGTGTCAGGGATAGGCTGAAGCGGTGTTGATAGGATTCTGTTCAGCGAGCAGTACCTATTTATAATCTACCTACTAGTAGTCAAAGAAAAACTCGATTCAGTAAGATTTCTGTAACCAACTTGTGCAGTTCAGCTTTGTTAAAATGTTACTTTTATGACTGTACTGAACAATGTTTTGTAAAAATCGGTGCAGCCGTTCTCAGTCTATCATACGACCTCATGCTGATCATGGGTAAGGTATTTCATTGTACCATGAAGAGTAGAAACCCAAATTTAAAAATAATGTACTTTATTTTTAATTTTAATCTAAAATAGAAATATAACCCGTTTGCGTTGTTTTAATAAAAAGTAACTGAGAAGCAAAAAACAAGCTTTCTTTACATCTTTGTATGCCATAATATAAAAACTGAAAAACCATATCTATAATTTCACATATGTGAAATATGCAAGCTAAGTTGTAATTGACTAAAATAGATTATTATTATATTATTCATTTATTCCACGGCATTACAATCTATATATCATATGACACACAAACTTTGTGCCCGCGAATCTTATTCCCGAGGAGAAATAAGTATTTGTATTTTACCCACAACAGAACCTCTGATTGGGAATATGATATGTGTATTGTCCAAAATCATTTAATACCTACTAGTTGTTACCGGCAGTTTCACCCGCGTTAAATTCAAATTTCACATTTCTAGGGAGATAAAAACGTATTTTTTCCCGTAAATCTCCCATGAGAATTTCATGTTTTACCAAGACAAAAAGTAAGTTACTTTCCATCTTCTCAACTAACTCTATACCAACAATCTAGTCGATTGGTTGCTTAGCTAAGGCGTGAAGGAAGGATTAAAAAACACACTTTCGCATTTATAATATTCGTTATATGTCCCAAAAAACTTAAAAAACGGTGTAAATACTCGTACTAACGTAATTTCAAAATCTACTCAAAATTTCAAGTCAGTTTTTAGATTTTTCAAAACATCATAATAACATATTGATAGCCTCATGTTGAAGGCGTCCATAGTCTGTGGTAACTGCTTTCCATCAGGTGGTCCACAAGCCCGTTTCTTGGTGTAAAAAAAAAAAAAAAAAACTGGACAATCCAAACAGCATCATCTAGCCCCAAACCCAGCAGAGCTTGTTTATGAGTACTAGATGCCTGACGTACTTATATTACGTAGATATATTACTAATCTCTACATGCCTATTTCAATTTCAAATGAATCTACGTAATTTAAACCCCACTTGGGTTTGACGAGAAACTGATAACACCTTACTTTAGATTAACATTGAGTTAACCATTGTCATTGTGTATTTCTTTTTCAATAAATATTTTCATTTCATTCATTTCATTTCTAAGATAGGTAATTTTTTATAAACAGAAAATACCCAGAACACTCGAGACAAATATATTCAGATCTACAAACATTTATCCCAAGGCAGTAATCGAACCCGCAACCTGCTGCGTCGCAAACGGACCTTCCCACACCGCGTCACAACGGTAGAATAGTAAAATCGCTTCTTCCTGTACCTCGTCCCTCACCACACAGGCCCTATGACTAGCGAAGCGTCGCGTTCACCAATACTGTCATATATAGTACACCCATAAACATAGCTGATGGCAGCCAGAACACTCGTATACAGGGGCTTAATGGGAATTTTAACCGACTTCGAAAAGAAGTAGGTTCTATGTTCAGCTGTATGTATGTTTTTAACGCGCCTTCGCCCGCTCGTTTTATCGGGATACTAAATAGCCTATATGTTATTCCAGGTCACAAACTATACCAAATTTCAGCCTAATCGGTTCAGTAGTTTTTGCGTGCAAGATCAACAAATATCCATACATCCATCCATACAAACTTTGACATTTATAATATTAGTAGGATAGGATTTAATAAGCTTCTTCTTTTAATATACAATATCACACAGGATCGTGGTAAGAATTTTACGATACCGCAGAAGAATAAAGAAACTCGCGTACATACTCATCAGCCCATACACGTCCACTGCTGGACATAGGCCTCCCTCGTACGACGCCACAAATAGCGGTCCTGATCCGCCTCCATCCATCGACTCCCTGCGACCGCTACGATGTCGTCGGTCCATAGAGTGGATGGTCTCCCATGTAGGGGGGGATTTGCCATAATCACCACGCTTGGCAGGCGTATTGGTGATCGCAGTGTTGGTGTTGAAAAATACTCAGAAGGAAGCCAGATAGTCAGATAGTCATTTTATTGGTAAAATCATATTTACAGGTCATCAAATTAAAGTTGGTACATAATAACAAATTAAATAAAAATTATACAAACTAAAATAATAAACAGTTGTCAATGTACCCAATATAAAAATAAAATTAATTCATTACATAGTGAAATAATAATTAATACTGCTTGAAGCTGCTGCCCTTCCTCTGGTAGGTTCCCTTAGTCGACTCTTACGACATCCGTTGAGTTGGAGGGGTCGATATTCTATGCCGCGGCCCCACAGCCTAGCCACTCGCGTACACACTCGTACCTAAATCATAAAAGCTAATTTTTTGGCCAATCGTGTACAAGTTTTCAAGTTTCTGCCCGTGGCTTCGCACGCGTTTTTTCTATGGAAACGTTTAAAGGTGATTTATATCCCATGGGAACTGATTTATGGGATAACAAGTAGCAGAACTAGAACTACCTGTATGCAAAAAGCAGTGCTTTTTGCGTGAAGAGGTAACAAACATCCATACATCCAAGCATCCAAACTTTCGCATTTTATAATATTAGTGTGATGCTCAGGAGGGCAGTTCTACTCGATAAATATTATATTAATATAGCAATTCTACTCAGTAAATATGGGAAGAACTGTCAAAATATCGAGTGATAAACAAACATATTTTCAAAATCTGCAATTCTATAGTTATCGAGGATTCTTCTTTGATAAGTTGTTCGATAAGTCGCACGAGAATGCAGTTTTTGGCGGTAGGTATATTACAAAAATATCATGTGATATTTATAAGGATGGGAGTTATTGGATATTTTGGCTACCGGTTATTAGTTGGGTATTTTGTTTCAATACCGTTAGTACCAACTGGTACCCAATAACGTTACAATACTCTATACCTGTCCTGATTTCTACCCGATATATTTCTAAACGATTTGGTTAGAAATACCAAATACTTGTTGCAGCTACATAACTTTATGGGTGAACGGTCCGCTAGTACCTATGCGTAGATGATAGTTAGGTAAGTATAGGTATTGAAGCGTTGGGTAGTTATGGCTCACGGTCGGTTAGGCGCGATGCTCGCTTTGCACAGTTATTCCCTAGTGGTATGCGGATTTTACAATAGCGTTAGATATTTTAGGACCATGCTAACAGGTACTGAGTTAGTTATTGAATACCGGACTCATCTCTAGATATTTATTACATGATATTTTTATCCCGTTATAATGAATATCACTCGATAAAATATCAGGTGATACGCAGAATCGGTCACCTGTTCTTGAACCTGCAACCTGTATTCAGTAACTAGGTAATTTTCCAATCACTCTACAAAAATATAATCGACGTGAAAGTTATGCAATGGTCTCCTACCCTACAAACGCGTGATAGGTTCACATTTATTCGCGTCGTAAAAGTAAAGGTGCGTCGACAAAATTAACCTTTAGCTTGACAACTAGATGTGCAGGCATAGTACAGGAGAAGCAGTGAGGGTGATATGTAGGACATTTTGTGTCTGAGCCATTTTGAAATTATGTGTCTAGGAAATTTTGTATCCAGGACATTTTGTGTGTAGAACATTTGTTGTCTAGGCCATTTTGTAATTTTATGAGTATGACATTTTGTGTCTAGATCATTATGACATTTTGTGTCTGGGATATTTCATGTCTAGGACATTTTGTGTCTAAGACTTTTTGCGTTCAGTCAAGTCAAGCTGTATACTAACACTTTCAAGACCCAAGACGCACATATCTATCTGGAGCGCCCAGAGGCTGGGCAGTGAATGCGAAAAAGCTGAAAAAGGGGTTGACTCAGCGTGTGCTGAACATTTTATGCTCAGCACTGTTGTTCAGTCAAAGACCTAGTAGGAATATTGTTCATCTTGGTAACCATAACGTCGATACAGCTGATTTTGGGGTTGGCTGATGTTATGTGAAAAGACCAGCATTATTGGTGAAGACGGTTCTCGACCTACGACGTCGATTAAATCATGCCAGAGGTCGTTGCTACAAACCTACTATTACGAATATACTATGGCAAAATTACGACATGAAAATTTGATAGCATTTCTCAGTTGTAATAATAGCATTTAATGTAGAAAAGGAAATGGGCTCGATATCTTGTCCGGAGGACCGGTGTTTTTCTAACGAATAGTGTTTTTCTACATTTTATTGCTCTGCTAATACATTATGTAGTAACGTATATATGCTTACAAAGTTCTTCATACAAGGTGTTCCAAAAAGTAGGACCTGACTTTGTGTTAGACAATTTCACAGAGAAATCAGCATCAGAAATCTTTATTCTTTAACAACTGCAACAAACATATTTGTGTTGTGTGTTGTGAAAATAACAAAACCAAACACTAAGGTTTTGTTATTTTCACAACGAAACAAATATTTTCTTGTAGGGCTTTATTTACATTAAAATTACTGTTCTTAATTTGAATGTATATTACATTATTTACCTGTATATTTAGGTATATCTAAAAAGCTTAACAAAATTCTCCTAATAATAAAATAATAAAAATAAAAATAATTTATTTAAGAACCACAGTTGATCTATGGATAGATCAAAAATGATTTTTGGGTTTTCCTATATTCTATGGAATATAAGTACACAATTATATAAAATACATTACATAATACACAATCAAATTAAAATAATATTAACCTAATCTAATGATGCAAACGCGACGAATAGGTAGCTGTTAGAAAATAGAGAAAGTTCGTCATTTCTTTCTCACCATTAAAGATATACGTATTTCAATAAAGACCTTACCCAAAAAGCATGAAAACCATAACTCTTATCCCAAGCAAAAACGCTAAACTCTGACGAATGCCTGCAAAACCTTAAACCCCTTTGATGAAGTGGCGATCACAAAATCCAGACCTAAATAAAAAGAAGAGCTCTAAATTCAATATGTAGAGCGAAAACAGCGTAAGTAGGTCGTACATCATTTTTATTAGGCAAAAAACACACGGTCGGCTATTACACTGTTTTGTAACAAAAAAAATATTAGGTTTTTGTTATTATGGTGCGCAAGGCCTCACACTCGGTTTAATACTAAGAAATAAAATAAAATCTCAAAAAAAATCTAATTTGATGGGACCTGAACCCACGACCCTCCCCCAGCACGGGATGTGCTAACCAATTTAGGCACGAGTGTGAGTCGAAAAAATTTGGGATATTATATTTCTTGAATATGTTGTTACATTTTTATTTTTATAAGCGAGTTTTATCGGAATAAAAAAAAATTGAAAGTTAGAATGTATGTTTGAAATATCTCTATGTCAAAAACTAAAGAAGGAATCAGCCTGAACATTTAGTTCAAAATAACCATTTAATAAGGCAAGGCATATTAGTACCTAACCAACCCATAGTTCTTTTAAGAAAACACACCCGGTAAGTATGTACCTAAATCATAATCTCCCAGTAACACGGAATGTTACACGATAGTGAAGAGAATATCAATAACACCTTATTTCTTATTTGATAATAATAACTATGTTTATAGTATATAATTTGACTTGTCTAAGTGCTTATTTTGTAAGCCTAAAGAAATAAAGTTATTGATTCTGATTCTGATAAAAAAAATATATATATTCATTTTGGCAGTACCTTTGATAAGTCAGCGGTAGTAATGGAAAATATCTAGATTTGATTGCACAAGTTATAGCTAGTTATGAAACACCTAGGTAAGTGCTTCCAACTAATATCTATTTCTAAAACTAGCTAGGATTTTCTTTTATCTAGATATAATTGGTTGCTAGCTTGCTAGTCAACCAACTCATGCTGAGGCAGAGCCAATTTGTTACTTAAGTTACATCGTTTAGTCCATGTTTTTGTGTTTTCTTATGTATTTTGTGTAAGTTTTGTAAGAAAAAAATATATTCTAAATATATTCTATATAATTGCAAAAGTTACATCAGAACCCCATCACTAGCAACTACTTCATTGCGGTTACTCTAAATGGGAATAAATTTGGTGCTCTAACTGTGGTGCTCTAAATGGGAATACTTAAAAAAAATCGGTTCTGGTATTGTGCAAACCTTGCCACTGTAACTTCATAAAGTCAGCCCATACACGTCCACTGCTTGACATAGGCCTCCCCATAAGACTCCAACTTTCATGGAGCTTTGGCATAATCACCACGAGTGGCAGAAGGATTGGTGATCGCAGTGTTGGTGTTGAAAATACTCAGAAAGAAGCTGCTACCCTTCCTCTGGTAGGCACTTTAACTTACATCGTTAAAAATCTTTATAAACCATACTTTTTAAACAGACGCATTTACACCGAAGCGAGCATTATACGAAACAGGCATATTAAATCAAGTAAATGGCGTAACGCGTACGAATTTATCGTACGTACGTTTGGGAAATTGCTGTTATACACCTGCTTTTTGCACAGGAGTCAGGGCCGGCGCAAGGGTCCAAGTCCGACTTAAATATTTATTTCATTTAACCCCGAATACTCAATACTCAATAGATTTACGCACGACTCAATTAGCGAATTTTAGACAGATTTTCATTAAAAATTGCTTCCGTCGATCAAAACCAATTTTGATTTTGATTTCTTTTATTCTACAAAATAAATGTACTAAGCCGAATTTTTTTTCATGGGTTTTCGTAACAACATGAAAAAAGTAAAAAAAATCCAATTCCCAAAATTATTAAACTTCTAGGTGTTTGTTCCCCGCGGTTTTACCCGCGCTAGATACGAATTTCACATTTTAGAGAGAAAATATTAGAATGAAAAAATATTTTGTAATAATTCCGCGCACAATCCACTCCGATAGTATCCATCAAAGTAAGTTGTCAACCAGTTTCGTCTCTCCACGAGACACCTTCAGGACACCACAATACTCGACCTTGACATTGAGATTGGTCAGCACAGCAACACCGACAGAGTCCAGCCAGTGGCACCGAGCATCTCGCGCCGGCCAGTCCAGCCAGTGATGTTGCCTCTCCAAGTTCTTCACACCAAGTGACCACTTGCTGGACCAACTTTGCAACCAGCATAAAACAAAATTTAATTTAATAATTCCTAACCTTAAAAATTCAAGTCCGGCCCCTCTCAGGTAATACTCCACATTTGTCAGTGCGGGAAAAATTCCCGGGAAAAATCGCAGGCACTGAATGAAAGCAGGCCTATTACACCGGGGAACGTTCCCGGATACCCCGGGATATTCCGGGAATTCCAGGCATCTATAATTCGGCCTGAGTTATTGGAGTAATGCTCAGTGACGAATTGAAAATTATGTATGTAAAGAGCTTATTTATTTTGTGGGGTAATTTTGGTGGCAGTTCGCGCGGGGCGGAAAACAGCTTGTTTGTTGGCATTTGTTTTTGAACTAACATTCGCTCGCATATTCGCATGCATTTTTTCGTGATATCCCGTTCGTCCTACCAGCTTCGTCTCATCAGTGGGAGGAATGGGACGATAATAGTCTTTATTAAAGTTATGACAATTTCTTTCCACCAATATAGGCAGTGGGACGAACGGGACATCAAGGACTTTAAAATATTATTCTCCCATTCGTACCATTATCTTAAAGCACCATTACGGTCAAAATGACAGCAAATCTAAAAAAATCGGCAAATATCACAAATGACAGAAAATGTCATCATTGATAGAAAATTACAAAAAATTCGCCTTATAAAAAGTATGTAAATTAATAAATTTTATTACTCTAGCAGAAAATAATTTGGCATCTAAGTTTTATAGCTTTCTATGTGTTTTATGGCTTGAACTACCTATCCAAAATTTGCTCCGAGTCGTGTTTCTTTGATATCGCTTATCTAAGGTGCACCAGAATCGCGCATGTCTAAGGTTTAATAATAATGTTATCCTAGCCGAATGTCGACTACGGCGACCAGTCTCAACGGACACTAGCCAGATGTGTAGGACGTATACAGGGTGTAACAAAAATCACGGACCAAACTTTCATGGGGGGTTCAGCTTCGAACACAGAACACGGGAAAAACTTTAAAAAAAATCTCGGCTTGTTTTTCGGAAATATAAATAAAAACAAAATCATCATACTAGACTAGACAATAGCTGATGCATGTGCTTGCTTATTATCATAGAACCAAGGAAAATTTGTGGTACCATCTACCGCATCTAAGGCGCGTCTTCACCCGCAACGAAGGTGTTTTGTGTTTTAAAGGGAGTGTAAACTGTTACGTAGGCTTTTTTGATGAAAATAAGCACATACATACATAACCCTGTCTAGTAGTAATATAATTCTAATTTATTTTTTTGAAAATTAATTCGTTTTTTTTTATATTTTCCCGTGTTCTGTGTTCGAAGGTGAACTCCCCCCCCCCCCCCCCCTGAAAGTTTGGTCCGTTATTTTTGTTACACCCTGTATAGTGCACAAGTATGTGCGCAAGCACAGGTGCACTCTGTATTCCCTCACTCTCGTAATCCGATGGGACGGCAGACCGACACGACCGGCGAGATGTCAGGTGCAAGACCAACGCGCTTTCCGAGGCACAGGGGTGTATGTAACACAGCAAACTTCATGACTTCGAGCTGCTGCTGTGAATTTTTCTAGAAACCCCAATAATAACGTTTGGCCCGACCCGGGATTTGAACCCAGGACCTCATTATCAGCGGTAGACCAACGAGGCAGTTGTTATAGCTACTGTGATATGTTTGCCAACCACTAAGCCACAACAGCCGTCCCAATAACACCCATCAATCTACCCAACGGCTCTTCGGGGGATAACGTAAAATCTAACTTTAAATTGATGAATTGCTTTCAATGATGGATTCTGTTTGTTTTGCTCCTAAAAATAGGGATTATGCTAGTAACTAATAATTTGGCTTGTGTTTTAAAAAACAATAAACAGACTTCAATTCAATACACTGTTTTTAAATTTTGCGGGATAAATACTAAGCCCCTGGGGTTAACATTTTTATGGGGCCACCAAGGGATCATTTTCTATACATTTATGAACCTCCTGGGAAATGACTTGTAATTAACCTATTAATAATAACAATTGTCTAACTCGTTTTTTCTTTCTTTGTTCAATATATTACTTGTGTTTAATTAAAATTTTTGCATGCCAACTAATTATGGTAAAACATAATGCACCTGTATCTAAATTAAGACCTTATTTTGTATGCACATTATGTTTCTTGCAAATAAATATATGACTAAAATTGTAAAAGCGGAGATATCGCGTAACTAACATATAAAAAAAACATACATACGAATTAATAACCTCCTCCTGTTACAGTGTAATTTAATTGTTACATATTTTTAACCGACTTCAAAAGAAGTCGGTTTAAAATATGTAACAATAGGGATGGTGGTTATGGTCATGGTGTGTGTACTCTTTTGTCTGCACTGAAACTCCATACATCCATCTTTACAAACTTTGACATTTATACTATTAGTAGGTAGGATAGGATGATGATAGATGAAATAAACATAGTTAAAAACTAAAACCCGACTACTTAAAAGTCTTAAACAAGAGTTCACCTATTGTCCTTAGGTAGTCGGAGGCCTTTGTTCCTACTTGTACCCTAAGTATATGGGGTGGGTGCCTCCGACTACCTAAGTACCTATCAAAAAAAAATGATAAGGACAATAGGTGAACGCTTGTTTAAGACTTTTATGTAGTCGGGTTTTAGTTTTTAACTATATTTTTTTATACCTATTTGCCTAATAGCTTGAGAATCGTTAATCTGGCAAAAGTTTAAGTTAGTTTTTAAAAATAGTTTCGAAAATACAAACAAAGACCTTTGCAACGATACCACACGCTCGCATATTTACTAACATTGAGATTTTCGATCCGTACTTGGATCCCCGCTATTTCGTTAGACCCCCATTTTTATGTGACGTCACGTCATAGCCTATAACTGGCTATAAAGAGGAATCATACGGCACCTCATTTGTATAAATCGGACCAGTAGTTTCAGCGCTACGTGGGAACATAAAAATCGGCTACATACATAATTATCACATAAGGTGTCAAACTCATAACTCATAACCCTCGTCCTTCGGTAGTCGGGTAACAAATAAACCACATCGACATTTATAATACGAATTTGAACAGTAGTAATAGTATTTGAGGTGTTACTTTCAACATAGTTTAAAATATATTGTTTGCAAATAAACTTGTTACCACATACATTTTACTTTTGTAAAGTTGTGACAAATCGAACAATACATCCTCCGAGTGTGAAAATATTAAAATGCCAACGAAAAATACAATATTGGTGGAAAATATCAAACGATTACGTCGAAATAAATCGATTCTATCTCTCGAAAAGTTAAACGTTGGAAATTTTCACAATTTGAGCCAGTACTATTGGTTTGAAACTCACCTTTACATCTAAACTCGAAGATTTGAAGTTTAGATTTCTATAAATATTTATTAAAGTTCATTCAGCTTTTAACGTCATCCATAAAGCCCACCACGGACGTAGTTATATTATATAGTATATATAACTAGGTATATTATATACTAGCTGACCCGTGCCCACTTCGTAGGGCGGTAAAGATTTTTAGTGAACCGAACCGAACCGTGGGACCGAGTCGAAGATCAAAGTTGTATCTACTTCCACCAGTGTCTTCGCCACGACAGTAGGTAGGTATATAAGCGAGTAGAGACTGAAGAGCATCAAATGCCTGGTGCGTTTCGCCAATGCATTGCAAACGGTCATCTCGGGTACGCAGCACAATGTCCCGCCTGTCACAGTGCTGATCTACCAGGACGACGGCAACGACGGCACGGTTTGTACAAAGCTCTCGCTACCAATGGGTAGCGAGAGCTTTGTACAAACCGGATGCTGTCCAGTAGGTCATTTATCGGCACTAATAACAATTTTGTAATTATTTTGTTGGCTTTGGGGTATGGACTCGTATTTTATGTCCTTCCTCGTAGTATGAACTCAAATCATGCTAAGTATCATTCGAATCCATTCAGTAGTTTTTGCGCTATTTTAGGCCGAGAAATGTCACTTCCATCCCTATTCCCAAGAGAACCTTAACGAATTCCAGGATAAAACTTCTGGGGCCCCCACTGGCTGGGGTATCGCTCTCTACCGCCCTTGCCCCGCGCGCCATCCTGCAACGCGCAAAATTTCACTTCCATCCTCTCTCATAAGGGAACCTTTCTGAGATCCGGGATTAAAAGTATTTTATGCCCTTTCTTGTAATATGAACTTAAATCATGCTAAATTTCATTTGAATACCTTCAGTAGTTTCGGCGCTACGCGCAGCCAAGAAATTTTATTTTCATCTCCTCTCCCAAGGGAACCCTATTGAAATCCGGGATAAAAAGTATCCATGTTCTTCCTCATAGTATGAACTCAAATCTTGCCAAGTTTCATTTGAATATATTTAGTAGTTTCGGCGCTACGCGCAGCCAAAAAATTTTACTTTCATCCTCTCTCCCAAGGGAACCCTATTGAAATCTGAGATAAAAAGTATTCTATATCCTTTGTCATAGTATGATCTCAAATCCTGCAAAGTTTCATTTGAATATATTCAGTAGTTCCGGCGCTATGCGCCGCCAAGAAATTTTACTTTCATCCCCTCTCCCAAGGGAACCCTATTGAAATCCGGAATAAAAAGTATCCTATGTCCTTCCTCGTAGTATGAACTCAAATCCTGCCAAGTTTCATTTCAATACGTTCAGTAGTTTCGGAGCTATGCGCGGCCAAGATACAGACAGACAGACAGACATGATGAAAAAAAAATTCATTTTTGGTATCAGTATCGATAATAGAGTGCCCTCCAAAAAAAAATCCAAACTATCTTCAATATACAGAATTGGACCTGTTACAGTTTTATTATAAGTATAGATAACTAGGTATATTATATAGTTTTATCTTTGTGATGTACAATAAAGAATCATAGCAAGGCATAGCGCGATATATTTTCTATACAAATTGAGCGACCACACACACACAGCTATAATTTATATTTCTATGACGTCACCAAGCTATAAGTAATAGCTTGAAGTGCTTGCTTTATAAATAAATAAATCATTTATTGTTCTCTAACACAATGAGCTTAGATTTAAAACTAGAATACTAACAATAAGTTGAACTATAAAGCAACATTGTGCGAGACTGGTGCCTGTGTTAGGTTTGTAAACTATTGTTTTTGAGTAACAAAATATTAGAATGAAAAAATATTTAGTAACAATT
Organism: Eupithecia insigniata; assembly: GCA_947859395.1. NCBI lineage: Eukaryota > Metazoa > Arthropoda > Insecta > Lepidoptera > Geometridae > Eupithecia > Eupithecia insigniata. The sequence goes on from OX402019.1 coordinate 1,701,298, forward strand.
CCGCGTATAACTTCCGCGTTATACGCGGAATTGTTACAAAATATTTTTTCATTATAATATTGTGCAATGGATTTCCGCAAAGTAACGCCTGAATCTATTATTTATTTAAGTAACAAAATGTAATTGTTATAAGAAATTTAATGACTCAAAAAAAATCTTCGTGGCGCCCAAAAACCAAAAGGTTACCGCATCCCGTACTGAGGGAGGGTTGTGGGTTCAAGTCCCGTCGAAGTTGAAATATTGTGGGATATTATTAAATTTCTTAGAAGCTACCCTGAGTGTTACTTTTATGCTATAATTGTTAAAATATTCTTTATAACTTTATTGACAAAGAAAATAACAATCAAATAATATAAATTAATTAAATTAGTAATTACAATTGAAACAATTGAGCTAACTGCAGACTGTTGCAAACAATCTACAGATCGATCAACTGGTCCATATCAATACCAGTCGGAAGCATCCCCATGACGCTGGCTGCATTGCCCCGCTCTATGGCAATGCTTATGCGCTGCACTAGATACTCACCAGCTCTCGGGTCACGCGTCGTTCCGACCAGGCGTTCAGAGAATTTTTTTAAAACCCGGAGAGTTCGGTAGCCCACGGACCTAGGGTCTCGACTCCAAGGGGGGTAAATCCGTAGGCTCTGTCAAGACCTGCATATTTGCGCCTCTTCAGATCCTCGGCCAAATCTGCCGCCGAACCAACCCTCACGGATATTAAAATAGTTTCTGAATGAAAGGGATGAAATTATACCACCACACAAAACTTCAGGTAGGCAATAAGTCAATAGTGGTCGGATGAGTTCGGTCAATTAATATTTGGTATTACAAGAAACTCGAAAGAGAGTTACATTAAAAGTCTCCCCAAACTTCAATCCCGTAGTATAAAAGACCCTGACAATATTAATAGCGCAGTGCGAACTGCAGCCAGCTTCCATAACTCAGGGCGGATAAGCGCAGTTTTGATAAAACTTCCAAATAGAAGATGGGATCATACATTGTGACGTTTCGAATTTTTACCGTCGAAAAAGATTTGACAAAAAATAATGGATCTACAAACTCCATAGCAAGCAGGGTTACCTATAGATAGATAGATAGATAGATAGATAGAAAATACTTTATTGCACACTTAACAAAACAGTTTACAAACAATTTGAACAAAAAAAACCCTACCACCACCAGTAAACCTATGTGCTTACTGTTGGTGTTATATTTTTTGTAAAGTTAGCACACGGGATTTATTATACATAAAAACAATCAAATTAATTAAGAATTTTATAAATTGACGCAACCTTTCATACAAACAGAGTGTTCGGTTTAGAATCGCCCAAACACTCGAAGTGTAACAAATAAAAGGTTAAAAGGGCATGATGTGCTTATTGATTAGTAGGTATCAAAGGAACATGATGCTTTAAGTCATTTGAGCAGAAGTTTTACATGAATTCATGAAATCAAACAAAAACACTGGATATGAATAAAATTTCAAAATAATAAGAACAGCTAAGTTAACATTTTAAGTAACAAAAAAAGATATATAGAGGATTCGGCTAACAACAAAACTTACAGGTTAGGTCGGTAGGTTAAAGATAGGTTAGGTCACACAGGATAGGGAGAGCGGCTCTCGCAATACCGACACTCTTCCTCCCCTGTGGCCTCACCGCGTCCGCCATCAAATGGTGGCGTCCCCGACAAAGCCGCGGAAGGCAGGGAGGGCGGCTCACCTTAATACCGGCACTCCTCTCCCGCCGGGCCTCCACCTCTCTGCGGCCATACCGCCCATACGGCATAGCCGCCCGCCTCAGTTGGAGTGCCTCCCATACGACACCGCAACCTACTTACTACCACTCCAACTAGGCTTAGTGGGCAAAACCCAGAGGAGCAGTCCGCCTCGGGGCCGGCCTTGTCGCCGTCAGCCTTGGCTCGGCCCCATGGGTTCCTCTTAGCTTCGTCGCGGGTGACCAAACCGCGATGATGATATGTGGCCTAGTCGTAACTTATCTTTATTGAATAAATCTAAAATATGAGTCGTACATAATCAATTATTCACAGGCATTAGTTTGCCGACTTGCTTTGTGAGCTAGCAGTTGAAGTGAACAGCGACCGACTATTTCCGCCTATTTAGCTTTGTTGCAGGGCAAGTTTCAATATGGCATTTCTAAAAAGGAAAGAACCCTATTCACCCTTTAATCTATAGATTTAAAATTGATATATTTTTTTGCCGATTATAACTATATCCGATTCAAAAACCTGGATATTTTTTGTATACAAAGGGGTTGGAAAACCGATGGAATATTGGTGGAAAATATTATACGACATTGGTATCATCGAAGCAAAGCACAGAAGCTCGAAACAATTTATGGTTTTGAAAGCTTTCATTCAACATTTAATTGATCACTCGTTTGGTTTCGAGATCAAATTTAATATATTTTGCTACACATGTAAGAGCAGATGCGTTGTTGAAGATTTTGTTTTAATTTTTAGTGATAACTCTGCTGTTACATTGTTGTTTTTTATTATTGTTATCAGTTTTTGTTTTCTTTGTCGTTATAAAATATCTTGAAACTTTGTTAAGTTGTCTTTGTTTACAAAAAATATCTTGAATTCTAAATCGGAGTACAGGGCAATTACTCCTCCTTATTTATTGGGAATAGATCGTAAAATAGCATATGCAAAAAGGAAATATCTTTGTTTTCGCACCAGTTTTTGGAAAAAATTATCTATTAATTTTGCTATTATTTTTCTCCAAAATGTCACAGAGATTAAGACTATGGAAAGAAATGGATAAAGGACCCACCTGGCTGTCCAAAAGTCCATTCTTGCCTTCACTCACGTCCGCACAAATGGCTATTTTGCACCGATTTGAACCTTTTATTGATTTATATCGATTTTCACGAACACTCGTACAGAGACGCTCTTACTGTTGGTTCGGCTAATTACGCCATCTTGGAATTTTTCTCGTCAGGTAAGGAAGGTGAGTGGAAAAGAGAAAGAAACAAAGGATTCACCACTGGAATGAAAGGGATAGTAAATCTCTGTGACATAATTATGCTTAATTAACCAAATTTTTGGCCGAAACAAACTTTCCGGTTGAATATGAACCAGGGTTACTAATGGATAAGCAGGGATACAAATTATATAGGGATCTTTCGAAAAAGAAAAGCAGATGTTATTGGGATTTCATGTTTAACTATGCACGTCTATTTTTAGAGAGAAGAGATGAATTTTATACATTATCTGATCATAGTGACTTCTCCTTGTCATCTTATCGCCTATACCTTGGAGCCGTCATGCTCGCGGAAAGTAAGGTTCAAGAGAAACTTCCTACCGCGAACACTTAGGTTGTGGAAAGATCTCCCTGCTGATGTTTTCTCTATGGACTATGTATGAAGTTTGAAGTTTTTCACACAGGGCATTCTAAAGCATTTACGGGATCAGCAGCGTGCGTCGTCTCTCACGTTGCAGGCGTCCAGGCTGCGGTAACCGGTTCCCATCAAGTAGATCCTACGAGAAAAACCAGCAGGGAGCTGCTGCGGTTTTCCTCGTGGACTAGGTATGAGATCTTTCAAACAGGGAATTCTAAAGCATTTACGGGATCGGCAGCGCGCGTCGACTCTCACGTTGCAGGCGTCAATAGGCTGCTGTAAGAGCTTCCCATCAGGTGGACGGCATGATTAACTTAGCATTCAAGATAGCCCTTTGTGGTATAAAAAAGAGGAAAAGAAGAACAGAGAAAGGAGATGTTTAGCTGTCGACGTATTGTGTGCTTCTGTAGTGTGATGTAACTTGCTTCCGCCCGTGACACCTAGATAAAACGTAGCACTTAAGAATAATGGACTGTCCCTAACCTCGTCTCTAGAGAGCATTTATTTTTCTCAGTCTAGCCATTTCTAAACAAGCCTATAAATCCAACTTTACCGCAACTCACATGAATCTCTGTTAAACCGCGACCGATGCAGTTTCCACTCATTAGGCGACTCGATAGGTCAGAATTAGCTGGCACTCTGTCCTTACTATGAATTGTGATATGATGACTGATGTGGCGGGGCGGGCGAAGGTCAGCCACCTGTAACGCAGGAGGTAGCGGGTTCGATTCCCGCTTTGGGACAAATGTTTATACGATCTGCAAATATTTGTCTCAGGTATTCCGGGGATTTTCTATGTATAATAAAAAATATCCATGTAATATATTGTATTATGTATATCAGTCATCATAACTAGATGATGCGGTGTGGATTGTCCAGTATTAGATATCATCTTCAGGTGTATCATATTGTGCAACCAAGGATGATGCCCGCTATGTGTAGCCCTCGCCTTTGAGTAACTCTTATAAAGGTTCTCTGTGCTGTTGGCGTGGGGTCGAAACCCCACGCATGCCTCCCAAAGGAGGAAGGAAGGTCACTACATGGCCCGTGACAATGGAAATGAGAAACATAAATAATAATCATTAATTTCAGACTTCACAATAAAAATTAAAGATTATTACATCTAAATACTGTTAAAAGCGGTAGACGGTGGCTTGCCGAATGCTGGAAGAGTTCGTCAAAATGTCGGCGTAAATGCTGGAAAGGACATCGGTGCAAACGACTGACGGGTGTCGAGACTTGCAGCCCCAATTTCCCCATCACGAAGACTGCCCGTGGGCGGGTTGCATTGTTAGACGCCATTAAACAAACCCCTCTCGCATTAAAAAAACACAGGCACAAATGAATAATTTTATTCTTATTCTTTCTTATAATTGCCTACTCTACATTTCACACTTCTTCCTGATGAAATCTATCGATGCTAGGTTGTATTAAGCAGAGGCCACTAATTGCACATTGTTTATAATCCCCCTGTATAAACACTTCTTCGGATCTTTGACACAATACGTACGATGCGATCTAGTGGACACAAACCTTTGCAATACTACAGAGTTCAATTAAAGGTCATAAGGTCATTACTTTTTTAAAGCTAAACTGACTTAATTTAAAAGGTTCATTTTAGCGAGCTAATTTTCCGACACGAACATAAGTGCAGAAATTATAAATGAATTTAATTATATACAACTTTGTAGCGACAAAACCATGTACTTTTTGGATAGGTACGTACCTAATGCAAGCCGAGGATGTAGATTGCTAGATACGGTAGACTTAAATAGATTTTTATTTGGTTCTTTCATTCGCCAAAGTAAATGTTACGTTGCACAGTAGTAGCTGGTTTGTAGCAAGTTCATAGCTAGTTTGTAGTAAATTCGTAGCTCTTTTATAGCTAACTCATTATTTTATGGCAGTTTTGTAGCTGTTTTGTAGCAAATGCTTTTTTCAATATATTTCATAACAAATTCTTGCAAGTTCGTAGTTATTTCGTTGCAAGTTTCTACCTGTTTTTTAGCATATGCGTAAAAGTTTTTATAGCCATATCGTGCTAGTTAGATTTTTGTAACTTTTTCATAGCGAGCTCATACTTTATAGCCGTTTCATAGCAAATTATTTACTTTTACAATGTTAGGTGAAATACTGTTAAGTTTAAAAACATTTTCTATCGATACAGAAATATTTTGTTATATGTATAGAAAATACATAAATTTTCTATTATAAAATCTAAATTAACACAATTTTACGATACTTGGAATCCATTAGGTGGCACCTATCTATGAACGCCCTGAGACTAGTTCTTCGTCATCCTTACTTAGCAGATTTGCACTAAAATTATTTTTAACGAATATTGGAACAAAACTATAGGCCAAAAATAAAATTAAAATTATAGGCCTTTCATATGAATATTTCATAATTTTTTCTTGGAAAACTACAAATACCTACCAATTGTTTGTATCACATTATATATATATTTATATATGTATACTATAGCACCTACATATATAGCGAGATCAAGAATAGCAAAACTATAAAGCTGCACATCCAGTATAAACTAGTTCTTCATTACTCTTTATATAAAAAGGTGTCTGTGTCAGAGGAACGGTGCGCATAGACGTTGCCAGCAGTGCTACGTTTCACTGAAGTGAGCTCTGACTCTGAGTACCGTTCGCAGCAAAAGTGCACCTACAAGAGATTCTCTTGATATGACAAAAGAATAGGTCGAGTTCAAAATGGCGACGTTTTGAATGTTCTGAGGATACTACTTTTGAGGACTCGCAGAAATTGAAACAATGGAACTTTCATAAAATGAAAACAATAAGTTATATATATAAGTATACACTAGATATAAGTAATTTTTAAATATTTCACAACTTTTATTTAAACAATGCTACGAACATCAATAATAATGGAATAATTTAATAAAATGCCAAAACCTAAAGGATGTCAAATTCAAGATGCATTATCATGTTAAAGATGCATTATCATGTTAAAGATGCATTATCATGTTAACGGTGCATTATCATGTTAAAGATGCATTATCATGTTAAAAAATATCAAATAAATAAATGTTGTAGATAGCTATGGCATTTAAACGCATATTTTTATAAGTTTTGTGTGTGTATTTTCAAAGAGAAATTGGCAAATTTATTTTGACCTCGAGTTGATGCTCTCCCAACACTACTCGCACATACGGTATAGAAAAATTAAATATAAAAGCGACTCGCATAATAACCATGCTTAGCAGGCGGATTGGTAGTCGCAGTGTAGGTGTTAAAAGTACTCAGAAGGATGTTGCTAAAAAACCGGACTAAGGGAACCTGCCAGAGGGAGGGTCTCTGGCAGGTTCCCTTAGTCCGGTTTTAGGACATCCACGGGGTGACTTAAAGAGGTCTATATTCTTACGCCGCGATTCGCGTTAAATCGCGGTCATCACCCGAGAACCTCTATTCCCCAGTGGATAACAACCAAGAAAGTAAAAGAAACAAAAGCCAAAATAAATAATATTTTTTCGTCATTTTTAGTTTTTCTGCTGACTCTACGTCTAATAATTTGCGCCAAGCGAAGCGTCACTTTTAATCTCAATATTGAGATGAGGACAATATGAAACTACAGCTCTCTGTCTCTTTTTCTCTTACAGGCACGTCTAAAGCTATTCCGCTTCTTTACGTTAGAAATGCAAGACTGGTAAATGTAAGATGTAGGACTTTTTTTATGATTATTTTTATTAACTGTCTTTTTCGTTAATCAGAGTCCAGTTTCTGCCCGCGACTTCACACGTTTTGTTTCTGTGGAAACGTTTAAATGTTATTTAAATCCTATGGAATCTATACAAAAGATGATATAACGAAAGCGAAATCTGACGAAAGGGTCATTAGAAGTTATCCACATCCATCATTCATGATGAAACTGAACTGAAATTTTGCAAAAAACTGCTTCTGACGAAAGGGTCATTAGAAGTTATCCACATCCATCATTCATGATGAAACTGAACTGAAATTTTGCAAAAAACTGCTTCTGACGAAAGAGGAATGTGACGGCCGTCCGCTACATCAAACAATATGGCGTGTTTTAAAAAAAAGAATAAACTGACTTCAAATTCCCTTACCTTAACACTTATTTTAAGTTTTGCGGGATAAATACTTATCCCCTGCGGATAAAAATTTTATGGGACTCCTCGGGATCGTTTTCTATACAATAGTGAAAGAACTTTCAAAATCGGTCCATAATTAGCGGAGATATCGCGTAACATACATACAAAAAAACATACAGACGACTTAAGAACCTCCTTCTTTTGAAGTCGGTTAAAAAGAACCTTATGTGTGTCGGGTCTAAATTTAAATCTATGCAAACTATACAAAAGATGCTATAACGAAAGCGGAATCTGACGAAAGGGTCATTAGAAGTTATCCACATCCATCATTCATGATGAAACAGAACTGAAAGTATACAGAAAACTACTTCTGACGAAAAAGGAATCTGACGAACGTCCTCTTAATCAAAAAATTTGCCCGGAACGCGTAGTAGTTTTTACGTGAAAAAGTATAAATACATCCATGACAAAAAATGTTGGGGTGGGGTGGTGTAGGGCGGGCGAAGATCTGTTTTTAACTTCACACTTCACATTATAAATACGAAAGTTTGCATAATGGATTAAAAATAAATATATATAATGCTGGACAAAACACACAGCATCATCTAGCCACAAGCTAAGCAGAGCTTGTGTTATGGGTACTAGATAACTGATATACATAATACAATATATTACATAAATTGTTTTTTTTTTTATACATAAAAAACGACCAGAACACCCTGAGCAAATATTAGCAAATCGTACAAACATTTGTCCCGAGGCGGGATTCGAGCCCGCAATCTCCTGCGTCGCAGGCAGACCTTCCCCCGCCGCGCCACATCTGTCGTCAAAATGATAATACGGATGAAATTACGATCTTATATCCTAATCTATCGATAACATCTCAAAATCGACAAATACCCATACACTGCATACGCGGATAGTATCGATAACCGACGTCGATGGATCGAGGTAACGATACTTATTAATCGATTTCATTTGTCACATCACTACGGTATTGCTACTATGATTTACAGCTCTGATACAGGATGGGTGTTGTCTTCTGCTATAAATTATTAACTAGCTGCTGCCCGCGCCTTCGCCCGCAGTTTATCAGGATAAAAAATAGCCTGTCTGGGTCTAGGTCCCAAACTATACTCATACCAAATTTCAATATAATCGGTTCAGTAGTTTTTTGCGTGAAAGTGTAACAAATCAAGGTTGCCTGGGAGAAATAGCTTTCAGCGATAAGGCCGCCTTTTTTCTTTATTTGTAGTTTAGGTATGAGAGTTTTTATGTAATTTTTAGTAGGTACAATAGTGTTCATTCATTCATTCAAATATCCATCCATACATTAATCCTTACAAACTTTTACATTTATAGTATTAGTAGGATAGGATACTTATACAATACTAGCTGCTGCCCGCAGCTTCACCCGCGTTTTATCGGGATAAAAAATAGCCTATATGTTATTCCAGGTCCCAATATAAAGTAAATTATAAAGCACAGGTCCGGTCTGGTTTGGAGTATTGCTGCCATGTTAGGGATGGTTCGGCCAAATACCAGCTTCCAGCCTTAGACTCGATAGAACGAAGAGCCTTCAGACTCATAGACGAGCAGTACCTTGCAGCTACTAAAATCCAAAGTCTCGATCACCGCCACAAAGTTGCTTGTCTCTCGATCTTTTATAGTATACATTTCGGAGAATGCTCCCAGGAACTTCATGACCTGAGTCCACCATCTCCCTTCCTCCCTTCCAAACTTTGACATTTATAATATTAAGTAGAATAGAAAATATTCAACAACAACAAATATTTGCAGAGCCTAAAAATTCATAAAACCTCTACAAATCTGTGGTGTTTGGCATTTACATTATAGATAAGTTCTTAAGCTAGCATATGAATATTTGTCCCAAGGCGGGAATCGAGCCTGCAAACTCTTGCTTCGCAGGCGGACCCTCACCCGGCGAGCCACATTCCTTTTAAGCCCTGAACCGTAGGAACATTACTTAATCTGTGCCAGAACGCCCTTTTAAATGGCTTACATTTGTTCAACATTGATTTTATGACAAACTAGATTCACAAAATAACTGCAGCGGCTAGCGGATACAGTATTTTACGGACAGAAGCGTACAGAAAAACAAAACAATTCGTAAAATTTGTGCTCGCGCTCTAAATGGTACGCGTCAGAGTTAACGTAGGCCCTACTCACTATCCTTAACTCATATTTAACAAAATATACATAGAAAAAATTCACTAACTATTCATACAAATAGCGGCACGTAAGTTTAGCGGTACGCGGTCGGGATAGCTGCGCATGGGTAATGTACCGCTAGGTACTAGGCACAGGTACTATATTTTTAACATCTGCTAACGGTCAGCGCTAAAGTTACGAGCCGCTATGTATACTCAAAACTTAAACTTAAAAATTCTTTATACCCGTAAATACAATAAATGTACACTTAGAAAAGGTCAAATTCTTAAAATTAAACACTGTCATGGAAATAAAGTGATATTTTGATTTCGTTCGATTTCGTCGCTTCTTTACTTCAGTCAACATATCGGTTGACTGAAGTAAAGAAGCGACGAAGAAACCTTAAGCCTCTTACGTGTTATTTTTCAAGTTGGAACAAAATCCGTCCCAAGCTCTATATTCTAGATAATTTATAAAAGGCCTTTTTACAAAGCATATGTTTAACAATTTGTTTAAATTTATTTATTGAAAGGTTTTGCAACCCGCTAGGAGTTTTGTTGAAGAAGCGTATACCTAACCTACAATTGCCCTTTAAAAGATACAGTAATAAACCTAGTTTTGGGCACAGCGAGTTTATTCTATTTCTAGTATTTACATAATGTAAGTCGCAATTTTTAGGGAACCGATCGATATTTGTATGAGTTTATAACAAGTTTTCATAAATATATTGACTATTAGATCCAATACTGAAAAATCGCTTCGGAGGATCCTGCAAAATCATAATGTGTGAAAATTCGCTTTCACTACGCTGCGGTTCACACTCTGTCATAGAGCACCGAAAACTTTTCAAGTGTTCTTTTATTTTCACTAACATGGATTTATTGATGGACAGTACCTACGTTCTAAAGCATATGAAAACTATTTCGTTGCGGTTCCGTAGAAGAGTGAAGTGTCAACGATTGTTTTGCAGAAAATTGAAAATATCTTACGTAGACAGGTCGTAGCTGTTTCGTAGACAGTTCGTAGCTAATTCGTAGCCAGTTCGTAGCTGTTTCGTAGACAGTTCGTAGCTGATTCGTAGACAGTTTGTAGCTGTTTCGTAGCCGGTTCGTAGCTGTTTCGTAGACAGCTCGTAGAGTATTCGTTGTCAGTTCGTAGACGTTTCGTAGCAGTTCGTAGCTGATTCGTAGACATTTCGTAGCAGTTTTTTGATATTTTGTACCAGTTTGCAAATGCATCGTAGCGGTTTTTAGGAGATGGATAGGGCGTGAATGTTTTATAGTTCTCATTACTATATACATATGTACTTGCAAGATTTTTTTAAAATTATTTTACAAAAGTGCGTGCATAAAACAAAAAAAGTATCCAGTAAAACTTTAAAAACTATCATAGGCGCAGTTTCATGCGCCATGATGACATTTCGTGACCATGGCGGATGAAACTGTGCCGAAATATTGGAAAGCTGAAAACTAAAATTATGGGAAATATCCCATTGTAAATAACATTAGTAAAGAATTTAAAGATATCCCAAAAATTTACGACTCCGGCGGGACTTGAACCCGCGACCCTCCTCTGAATACGAGGATGCGCTAACCAACTGCGCCACGGAGGCAAGTACCCGACCTGTCGAAAATCTTTGGGACTTACGGACTATAGCGCCGTTAGCTCCACCTACAGGGGAAACATTGAAGTTATCCAAACCTGCTCAAAGTCTAAAGTTACATTTAGATCGTTTGACGAGAGGTATCGCTGTTGCTAATCTCTAAGGCTTTTATAGTGCTTATGCCCGCACTTTGGGTAATCTTAAAGAATTTAAAGATGAGAGACATTGAGATTGACTTGGCGCGCGGAGCTCGGAGAGGCAACATCACTGGCGGGACTCTGTCGGTGTTGCTGTGCTTACCAATCTCAATGTCAAGGTCGAGTATTGTGGTGTCCTGAAGATGTCTCGTGGAGAGACGAAACTAGTAGACAACTTACTTTGATGAATACTATCATATAGAGAAGGTTATACGCGGAATTGTTACTAAATATTTCTTCATTCTAATATTGTGCAATGGATTTCCGCAAAGTAACGCCTGAATCTATTATTTATCTGGCCACTAATGATACATTTTAGCATTTTAATGATTTCATCAACATAAAAATTACTTCTGTATTAGTGGCCAAGTTACGATGAGAAACATTTGTGTGTTTTTGTCCAATGGTAGAAGCTAGAGTATTTAAATAGAAAACTTTTTAATATCAGAAAGTTTTCAGTAATATTTCAGTTTGTTTCTAACATCGCTCGGCTTAATTGTTCATGATGTGGTTTTTATGGAGTTTTAGCATATACATATTTTTAAAATAACGACTTTTTGTTATGGACTTTTCTTCAAGAGATAGTTATTTTGTCTGGGGAAAAGCTGACCTGAATAAAACGGGTCCAGTTAATAAAAACCTCAAAAACGTGAAAATATGTTTATATATTTGTATTGCTCTGACTAATACAACACTAATAAAACTCGAAGACTCGATAGAGCGTCTCGTGGTACTAGGCAGAATTGAAGGCAAAAGGTCCCATGGTCGGTCTCTAACTTGATCAGTGGTCCCCAACCAGTGGTCCGCGGACCACCAGTGTTCCATAGGAGATAAAATTTGGTCCACGAACAACGGGGCGACCTAACAAAATCAATTACTATCCACGAAATCAAATAAGTAAACAGTTTATTTTGGAGAGTAGGGTTTTTTTAAAGCAAATTCGGAAAGTAGAGATGATTCCGGTATTCAATAACTAACTGAGTGGCCTGTTACCCTCACCTGTTAGCATGGTCCTAAAATATCTAACGCTATTGTAAAATCCGCATACCGCTAGGGAATAACTGTGCAAAGCGGGCATCGCGCCTAACCGACCGTGAGCCATAACTACCCAACGCTTCAATACCTATACTTACCTAACTATCATCTACGCATAGGTACTATCGGATCGTTCACCCGTAAAGTTATGTAGCTGCAACAAGTATTTGGTATTTCTAACCAAATCGGTTAGAAATATTATATATTGGGTAGAAATCAGAACAGGTATAGAGTATTGTACCGTTATTGGGTACCAGTTGGTACTAGCGGTATTTAAACAAAATACCCAACTAATAACCGGTAGCCATAATATCCAATAATTCCCATCCTTATCGGAAAGGACCTGTTGTGTATATTTGGAAGGATATATAAGCTGAATTTTAGAATGTTTACTTGGAAAACCTTATTCCATAAGTGACAAGGAATATCAAACTTAAATACCATTTCAGTTAAAATATTCGAATAGGATGCCAGTACTCTATGAATCTTATATCTTTAAACGAGCAATTCTTGAATATATATAATCTGAATCTCGGAAACGGCTCCAACGATTTTCATGAAATTTAGTATACAGGGGGTTTTGGGGGCGATAAATAGGTCCAGACAGAATTCATTTTTAAAAAATGTCGTTTTATTCTTATTTTCATCATCATCAGGTCAGGTCATCCAGGTACTAAGGCTTTATTACAACACGACCTGTGCTTTACAAAATATGTATATCCTGATTTGAAAAAAGATCGAATACCTACTGTTACATTACATCATCATCATCATATCAGCCCATACACGTCCACTGCTGGACATAGGCCTCCCCCATACGACGGCACAAATAGCGGTCCTGAGTCGCCTCCATCCATCGACTCCCTGCGACCACTACAATGTCGTCGGTCCATCGAGTGGATGGTCTCCCATGTAGGGGCGGATTTGCCATAATGACCACGCTTGGCAGGCGGATTGGTGATCGCAGTGTTGGAATTGAAAAATACTCAGAAAGAAGCTGCTGCCCTTCCTCTGGTAGGTTCCCTTAGTCGGCTCTTACGACATCCAAGGGTTGAGTTGGAGGGGTCGATATTCGTACGCCGCGACCCCACGCCCACACACATATTACATTACATACATACCTATAATTAAATAAATAAATAATGCTGGACAATCCACGCAGCATCATCTAGCCCCAAGCTAAGCAGAGCTTGTGTTATGGGTACTAGATGACTGAATTGATAGATATTTTATTATATACTAGAAAATACCCAGAACACTCTGGACAAATATTAGCAGATTCTACAAAAATATGTCCCATGGTGGGAATCGAACCCGCAAGCACCGCGTCGCAGGCGGGCCTTCGTCCGCCGTGCCAAATCGGTCGTCGTTCGACATAACGAGTATATATATGACTAGCTGCTGCCCGCGCCTTCGTCGCGTTTTATCGGGATAAAAAATAACTAAATATATGTTATTTCAGGTCCCAAACTATACCAAAACTACTGAACCGATTAGGCTGAAATTTGGTATGCCAAATTTCAGCCTAATCGGTTCAGTAGTTTTTGCGTGAAAGAGTAACAAATTAATAGAATAGAGTAGATGATCAAGAGTAATAGATTTTCGACAGGTCGGGTGTTTGCCTCCGTGGCGCAATTGGATAGCGCATCTCCGTATTCAGGGGAAGGTCGCGGGTTCAAGTCCCGCCGGAGTCGTAAGTTTTTGGGATATTATTAAATTCTTTAAGGTTCTAAGTAGTCTTTTATTTCTATGTTTATTTGTGTGTTGTGTCTAATAAATCATTTTCTTCTTTTTCTATGTATCGCATTCCTATTCCATAAAGTAGGTACCTACTCCAAAAACTTAAAAACTTTTCTCAAACCAACATTTATACTATCGAAAGTCGGTCCCCCTCTCACTATCCCAGAAGAGTTCTACCTGAAACGCATGCATAATTAGAACTTTACAAGTTCGCAAGTTTTCCCTTGTTGTGTACAATCAAGGAGTTGTAAGACGCTCTCCTTTTTTTTAAGTTCGTTAAAACCGAGGCAATCAGCGCACTTCGACTTCTTCTTTTGGAGGCGAAAGCGGAAAGCGCTTAAGGCGCTACCCCGACCCAATCAGAGCCGCCACCTATTTTATCGTATTATTACGTTATACAAACGAATTTTCAAAAATCCTTTGGCCCGTTTGTGATACCTATCATAAGCTTATTTTTAATGCATAATAGATAGGTACATACCTGCCTGCTGTAAGCTCGACGAGGAAACAGAGTGTTGGGAGACGACATCTTAGCGGTCACAGGGAGTCGACGGATGGAGGCGGCTCAGGACCGCTATTCGTGGTGTCGTATGGGGAAGGCCTATGTCCAACTGTAGACGTATGTTTGCTGATTTAGTTTCAAACTTTAGATTCTTCGTTAGCGTCGCTCCGCTCGCCACTTATCTATCCCACCTGATTGCTTCTGTTTTCCTTTTATTCTGAGATTCTCGTCAAAGGGATAGAATGGAACCAGGTATTTTTCTCGAAAGTATTTTTTTGCTACAGTAATGATGTTGTTTTGCGGAAAAAGCTTAGGGAAACCTTTTAAGTGACATGTGTGGATTTTCTATAGGCGTATCTTTACAAGAAGTGTTTTAGAGAGTAGGTACTTAAGTTTACCTATAAAACTAAAAGATACCTTTATACTAGCAACCCCGACATCCCACGTTTGATTATCGAATATTGAGTCTGGAAATATTTGCAAACATGTCTCTTTGGGGGTGAAGGTGGAATTCCCCCCAAATAGGAACACAAGGAGACCTCCCCTGTACCAGATGGTCTTTCGACCTGCTGATGAATAACTGATTGGCGCGAACTAGGATAGTCGAGTGATTTTTTCACTTTTTGCTCTTTACAAAGTTTGTGGGACAAATATATTGAATTTGTCTTGGCGCCATCTAGCGGAATTGCTCTGAAGTACTTAGGTAGTAGCTTAGCTTCAGAGCTTCTTCGAATCCTTACTTTTTGGGTATCGATGTTTGTGCCTTTGTAGTTGAGGCGATGTTGGTTAGAGGTCGCTATAGTCTCTTAAAATAACAAAGTGAATCGTCCAAACAAATTGAAAATGATACAATAAATACTTCCAATTTGTCACAAAACCGGCAACAGCATTCTTACTTTAAACTCGTAACATAATTAATTCGCTTCATCCTAAAACTGACCTAAATACATACAAAATAGAATTAGCTCGTTAATAATGTTAATTCGACAAAAACCGCGGGTACGGCTAAAAAGCCTATAACCGCCACACCGCGGCGTAATGAGCAAAACCAAAGACTAAAACAACATATGGACGCTATTTAAAACAGAAAATTGATTTTTCACTTCTTTTGCTCAAAAAGTGTATCATAATAGTGTAGCTCAGCGGGCCTAAAACTCGAGTTTAATACCTCGGGCTAAGTATTTTTTCTTTTTAATTTTTGTCTAAAATCATCAGCCCGTACAAAGCATTCGTTCCCTTACATAAAAACTCGACTTCTTGGTGCTCCGTCAATCTTTTTTTTTTTAAATAGAACCGTCTTGTTGATTTTTTATGAAGGTTGATTCTCCCTTCACGGTAGAATGCGAACTGTTTCGTTGCGAGTTAAATAGAGATTTAAAAAAAAGATGGTATTGGCACTGGCGAGGCGCCCTCTGCGCCCGCCAAAAGCCCGGTAACGCTGTCATGGCCATCTGCGGTCAACAGCATTATAATCCTTTCGAAAAAAAAAAAAAAAGATGGTATTGGCGCTAAATCTCTAGAATTTTCTTCATTCCAAATCACAAACTTTTACGTTTAACTTCCTGACTTTGACTTCCAAATTGTGAACGTGAAAAATGTCATTAAGTGATAGTGAAGATGCTAATATGCTAATGGAAGAAAAGGGCACAGAAATAATTATGAATCTGTTGCCGACAAAATCACGTGGAATATATTTAAAGAGTTACGAAAATTTTATGAAATGGAGAGATGAGAAACGTGTGGATTCTTTTACAGAAGGGGTTTTTCTCAATTATTTCGATGAATTATCGAAAAAATTCAAATCGTCGACTCTTTGGAGCACATATTCAATGTTAAGAATGACCTTACAAACGAAACACGACGTCAATATTAAAATATATGTAATCTTAACGGCTTTACTGAAGAAATTGTCCACTGGATACGAGGCAAAAAAATCTAAAGTCTTGACGACACAAGAAACTCTACTCAAACTAAAAAAAATAGATACCTACCTACATACCTAAATTATGTACCTAGGTTATTACGATTATTAACACACTTATTTTTTTGTTCAACAGGTTGCTTTAATTTATGGAATCAGCGGTGCATGCAGAGGAATAGAGCTTGCCAATATAACGCTAGAAGACGTAGAAACGGATACAAACCTACAAGCTGTGAGTCTGCCGAACACGAAAACAAACAAAGAGCGTAAATTTGTCATCAGTGGAGAATACCTTAATATAGTTAAAGCCTATCAGGAGTTACGTCCCACTAATGTTTCAACGAGAAGATTTATTCTAAATTATCAAAATGGTAAATGCACAAGGCAAGTCATAGGCAAAAATAAATTTGGTAACATGCCTAAAGATATTGCCACTTATCTAAATTTACCAAATCCGGAACTCTACACGGGCCATTGTTTCCGCAGAACATCCGCGACTCTGTTGGCGGACTCTGGTGCGAATATAACGACATTAAAACGGCATGGTGGATGGAAGTCCGATCAAGTGGCTGAAGGTTATGTAGAGGACTCTATACAAAACAAGTATCACGTCACGCAGCGGATTACGGAAGGAATCAATATTCTACCAAACATTACAGAACCCCAAGCATCTACATCGCGGGATTGGATGAATATGTCAACTCAGCTGAAGCCGCACTCAGATCTTAATAATGCAGGAAACTCAACCATGAGTCGAGTCTCTCCAACTTTTACTCAACTCAAAATATTATCACATCCCAATCACAGAGAACCGAAATAAAATTGCCCGGGAAAAACATATCACTAAACATTCAAAATTGCTCAAACTGCACATTTAATTTTTAATAAAATTTCTGAAAATTGTCTAATTTTGAATTATTTTATTTTCTCGCAATCGAAGTGAAAAGTAGAGTGTTTTACTCGGGCCAAAACCACTCCGTATTACTCGGTCTTGTCATCCTCCCTCGCTACGCTCGGGAGTATAACAACCTCGTATATAATGGGATGGTTTAGTCCCTTGTAAAACAATCTACTATTAAACTAATATTTTTTTTTAGCATAAAGCACTTATTAAATCAGAGTTTCGTTTCAATATTCGTTAACTACTAACTCCTGTGCTGCTGTCTATTAACTAGAAGGCCGTTAACTCCGAAAAGAAAGTAGTTTACAAGGAATCGGCCTAAAAATAGTTTGAACACATCGGTTGAGATTTTATTTGTGTGACTTGTTTATATTCTATTTAATGAAAAACCCTTATTGCATCAGTGCAATAAGTAATAGTAGGTATGTACTGCTCAGGCATTTTAAGTATTTAACCCAAGTATTAGCGATGTATTGTGGATTGTGGAAGTTGACTAGCCAACCTGTATAATTATTCATTGTACTAGGCATAACGATTTGGAAGCATCTGTAATGTTATTGTCTTGTTGTAAATAAATACTTGGAATTTGAAATAATTTTAAGTAAAAATTTCTGTCACTTAACTACGTACGAAATTTTTATAACTCTGAAACTATTTGGAAGTTTGGAATGGTTGTTAAACGAAAAGTTAGAGAATTTAAAACTGTATCCGTTTCCACTGTAAAGTTAAAAATGGCCATTTGAGGGTTAACGGCTTTAAAGTTAACAGGCGGCAGTGTGGATCAACTACCCAAAATGTAACTTGGCCTCCAACACAAAGCTTCTCCAGGCACCTCAGTTCCGTCTCTCACCAGCTATAAATAAATAAATAATGTTGGACAATGCACATCATCTAGCCCCAAGCTAGGCAGAGCTTGAGCTATGGGTACTAGATGACCGATATACATAATACCATATATTACATAGATAGATATTTTTTATTATACATAGAAACCAGAACCCCCGAGACAAACATTTGCAGATCCTACAAACATTTGTCCCAAGGCAAGAATCGAACCCGCAACCTCCTGCGTCGCAGGCGGACCTTCGCGCACCGCGCAACATCGGTCATCAAACTCTATGGACGTAGAGTTCGTAAAGATCGGCTTCAACATCGTCGATCCAGCAAAACCTAGGGCGGCCGACTGGTCTACGCCCCAATGGTTTTCCCTCATACGCCTTTTTAACAGCCAGAGCTCCTCCTCGACTCTCTCGACTAGCGCTCTTGAACTTGCCTATGACGTTTTGGCATACAGGTTGTCGAGCTCCTTAATTTCCACATCCGATATAGAATTCAAGATATTTTATGTCCACAAAGGCTTTTTATAAATGAAACCTTAACAAAAACTGACAACAATAACAGAAAACAATAATGTTACATCAAAGCTATATCACTGAAAACTAAAAAACGAACTTCAAGACCGCATATCTCACATATGAATGTAGCAAAAAATATATAAATTTAAATTCGAAAACGAACAAACAATTTTTTCTCGAGCTTCTGTGCTTTTCTTCGATGATACCAATGTCGTAAATATTTTCCACCATTATTCCTTGGGTTTTGTAACCCCTTTGTATACAAAAAATATCCAAGTTTTTTAATTGGAGTATAGGTACTGTGCATTTGCTGTCTTTTTAACCTTGACGCAAACAGATGGATCGAATAAATTTATTTTTATGTTCATCGCATCATTATCATATCAGCCCCAGCCCATACACGTCCACTGATGGACGTAGGCCTCCCCCATACGACGCCACAACCTATATGCCTATAATAAATGTATTGATTAGTGAGAAATTAATAAGCAATTCTTTTTTGTTGAATAAAAATGGAACTGGATTGGGTGAGACTGGATTACCATTAACATTGAATCTAATTATAGTGAACTGCTGCCCGCTCCTTCTCCCGCGTTTTATCGGGATAAAAACCTAGGTATCTGTTATTTCAGATCCCAAACTATCATCATCATCATCATCAGCCTATACACGTCCACTGCTGAACATAGGCCTCCCCCGTACGACGCCACAAATAGCGGTCCTGAGCCGCCTCCATCCATCGACTCCCTGCGACCGCTACAATGTCGTCGGTCCATCGAGTGGATGGTCTCCCATGTAGGGGGGGATTTGCCATAATCACCACGCTTGGCAGGCGGATTGGTGATCGCAGTGTTGATGTTTAAAAATACTCAGAAGGAAGCTGCTGCCCATCCTCTGGTAAGTTCCCTTAGTCGGCTCTTACGAAATCCACGGGTTGAGTTGGAGGGGTCGTATTCGTACGCCGCGGCCCACGGCCCAAACTATACCCACACCAAATTTCAGCGCAATCATTTCAGTAGTTCTTGCGTGAAAGAGGAACAAACATCCATACACGCATTCTCACAAACTTTGACATTTATAATTTTGTAGGATTACCTAAAGCTTAAAACAGACTGGTCCCATATTCGCATTATTTAAATATTTTAAGAAAGTTACGGTAATTTAAATTACCTACCTATATATGTATTATGTATCTATTAAGTGAACTTTTTGTACCTAATAATGTGCTAAAATAAATTAGTCAAGAAATAATAAACAGTATTATTATGAAGAATCAATATATTTATTGCTACTCAGCTTTATCATAATAATTATTCTAAATAACTAACTACTATATTATATTTATTATAACTAACAATAAATCAAATAAATTCACAACTGTTTAAATTTTGTAGGTCAGGTTTAATGACTATTTTTTTATTTTATTTTTTTATTTTCAAATTAATATAATACTAACGAATGTCTAGCGAAGAGAACCCTTTGTCAGTATTGTAATAATAAATAATTGTGCAACAAAGGATATACGCCATTACCGGATACCTGCTATGTGTAGCTCTCGCCCTTCTGCCTTAAAACCAGCGTTGCTCAACTTTCTGTTGAGCAACATAAGCTGAGCAGGCCCTTTTTGGTTCACATGCTGGAGGCACCTTGTTAGAATTATTTATATTTTTTTATCTTAAGTTTCTTATGTGTGTTTTTTTCTAATGTGTCTTTATTATGTATAAAGTTATTTTCTTTCTTTCTTTCGCCTTTAGATTAATTCTCTTAGAGGGCCTCTGTGCTGTTAGCTTTGGGTCCACGCATGCCTCCCAAAGGACCGGGTCACTATATGGCCCGTGATCATGGAAATGAGATACAAATAAATAATGCTAGACAATTTACACAGCAGCTTCTAGCTACAAGCTTACGAGCTTGTATAAGGCATGATCCAAGAAAACAGGTCTGCTCTTCCGGTAGCGTCGCCAAGTGACGTCACTGTCCAGTTGCCACTTCATTTCAACAAAATGTAGAAGTTGGGAAACAAATGTGATAAGAGTCAACTGAAAAATTAAAAAAAAAAATGACAATCTTCAATTATGTTTGTTAAATCACTCAAAACAGGGTTAGTTCAACACGAGTCAATTTGATAAATAATTGGTAAATACAAAACCACATAGTTTTATCAGATTCATACAGGAGCTCGGGGAGTTACGATTTTACGCTACTGGTAACACCAGGAAATGGATTCGTCTTCTCATTCGCCGATGGCGTCGATGACGTAGCCTGGAGACACCCACGGGACCATGGTGTCTCGGAATAGCATACCTATTTTCTTATAGCATGTTATAAGGGTTAATAGATAACTGATAAAATATGATGAAGCGTCTTAAAAATATGCTCGGGTGGGATTTCAGTAGTTAAAATAAAGTTTGTACAAAAATTAAGTTTCCAATTTGAAAATCAAAACTATTGTATTAGGTATAAAATTGATCACTATGTCGGTCTTATCTTATGTCAAAAATCTATACCCGTTGTTACAGTAACAAAAAGACTTTGAATAAAAAAAAAATTACTTTTGATTTTACCGACGTTTCAACAGGCTTACTCGCTGCCGGTTTCAATTTCTGACCCTTGAAAGATAATTGACACGACTCTAGTAATTAAGTAGACTATAAAAACAAATTATGGTAAATTATTTCAATAATATCAAAACAAATAATTAACTAACACTAATTTGTAATAATAATCTTAAGTTTATTATAATAATAGGTAATAATAACTATTAATAAATACTACAGTAATTATTTTAACAGTGCTGTTTTGTCAAATTCCTCACTTTAACAGGCCAGTATTATAGTAACAACTTCACTTCGGTCAAACTGAATAAACAATAATTATAAACACCACCATACCTCAATATAAGAATGAAAAAATATTTAGTAACAATTCCGCGCATTGTCAAAGTAAGTTATTAGACAACGTTCTCTGATAGTATTCATCAAATTAAGTTGTCAAAAAGGTTATACGCGGAATTGTTACTAAATATTTTTTCATTCATTGTTACGTTGCGAAAATCCATTGCACAATATTAGAATGAAAAATATTTAGTAATATAATATTATATTATTTAGTAAAAATATTTTCATCAAAGTAAGTTGTTAGACAACTTACTTTGATGAATACTATCAGAGAAGGTTATACGCGGAATTGTTACGAAATATTTTTCATTCTAATATTGTGTAATGGATTTCCGCGAAGTAACGCCTGAATCTATTATTTACCACCATACCTAACCTAGAAATATGTTTCTCGTATGGCAGTATTTGCACTTCTTATAGATGTACTTTCCTACAAATAATAATGCTTATTTTTCAACCTCGACGCCAAAATCTGTTTTTTTTTGTGATAGGATTACAAACATGGGATATTAAGAATGGCTAGAGTAAAGTCGTTCGTTTCGCAAAAGGCGAAAAAAACTAATTTCCGGTAATTATTTTACTATTTTCTGCTTTCTACAAAGCAAATATTTTTACGCTTAGCAAACATTTTGAGAACCCGTGCAATAACAAAATTCTAGCAATTTAATATATGTTATTCAACATAATCACAAATATTTATTTATTTATTTATTTTAGGTATATATTTATTTATTTTAGTTACGTGTTAAAGTAACAACCTGTTAAAGTTAAGCATGACGACTGATTCTACTACTAATTTATTTTATAAGGCAAAAGCCAGAGGTATATAATTACGATTTCTTAAGAGTCGATTCCTTTAGGGACATTTTCACCAAAACCTCGAGTATAACCAAATAAAGTATTTAAATAATATGGCGTGTTACAAAAAACGATAAACCGACTTCAAATTCCCTTACTTTTGCACTTATTTGAAGTTTTGCGGGATAAATACTAATCCCCTGGGAATAAAAATTTTATGGGACCCCTTCGGGATAATTTTCTATACAATAGTGAAAGAATTTTCTAAATCGGTCCTTAAATGACGGAGATATCGAGTAATATATATACAAAAAAAAAACATACAGACGAATTGATAACGTCGTCTTTTTGAAATCAGTTAAAAATACAGCATTATCTATTGGGTAGGGTTTTCAAAAAGGGAATGACCGACGTAAAGAATGTCAAATTAAAATGTTTTATTCAATGCTTTCAGATACGTAAACATGTTCTGTTCCACCTTGTAGTATGGCCCCCAATATACCGGGTAAAACGGTGGGTTCCCAACGACTCCCACCCGATCCAGTGTGGCTCGTTAGGATTTTTGTCCCATCGCATTACACTGTTACGCAAGTGTAACAAGAAAGGAAATTTTTTATTAAAAAAAAAAGTTGCAACGAGTAACAGTGTGACTCAATGCGAGAAAAAATCCCAACGAGTCATACAGTTCTTTTCCTAGATGAAAATTACTCTATACTGTTTTTTTTAACATAAAAATTATATTAACTTACGTTAAAAAATCAGTATAGAGTAATTTTCAGGAATTTGAAGTCGATTTATCGTTTTTAAAAACACACCTAATTATTACAGAAATATTATGGTGAAAAAGCTCCTTACCCACAATTTTTACTTCATCATCAGCCCCTACCTAGTCCACAAGTGGACAGAGGCCTCTAAATGACCGCCATAGCGCCTTGCCTTCAGTTTACCGCATATAGGATATTTTTGTTTCGTTTTTAGTAAATACTTGATTTATATTTAATTAGCATATAATTATTCGCTTTAGATACAATATTATTGAGAGTCCAACAATTTAAAAATAATATGACTATACAGGGCGAGTCAAAATACGGTTTTCTTTTTACCAGCAGGTGGGAAACTCGATCCAAATTTTGAATCACCTTGTATAGTACAACAAAATTACAATTATTTAGAACTATAATACATAGAAGAAAAAATAATATTTACTAAAGTACATTTCGTACCTTATTATTATTTTGATCCGTGTTACTAAAACATATAAGGTACACAACGTTTTATTTTTTATTTTATTGAGGGTATATGCTTAGGCTTTTTTCATAAATCATCGAAGAATTAATTTATTTCGAAGAATTAATTTATTTCGAAGAATTAATTTATTTACAAGTTCGACTTCGTTCACGTAGCTTGATAGCTCTTAAATTTTAATGTCACTTCTTAATAATCGAAATAATATGGATGGCAAAAATATTGAACTAAGCAGCTCGTACATTTTATTTACTAGCTGCTGCCCGCGCTTTCCCCGCGTTTTATCGGGAAAAAATGGCCTATATGTAATTCCAGGTCCCAAACGATACCCATACAAAATTTCAGCCGAATAAGTTCAGTAGTTCTTGCGTGAAAGAGGAATAAACATCCATACATCCATTCTCACACACTTTGACATTTATCAAAGACTAATATTTCACGCAAAGACTACTGAACCGATTAGGCTGAAATTTAGTATGGGTATATTTTTGGACGTGGCCATAATAACGTAACATATAGGCTATTTTTTACTCCGATGAAACGCGGGCGAAGGCGCGGGCAGCAGCTAGTACATTATATTTTGACAGTATACATAATACTTGGACAGTATAAACTATATAAGTCTTGTAAATAAAGGTTGTGATTGAAAATGTTATGCTGGCCCGATTTGAGCATGATGCGATTTTGGGAACATTTGGGAAAATAAGAAATTTTGGGCTAGAAATAATTATATTATTTATTTTAAGTACATGACTCATACATAACATTAAGAACACACAATAATAATAACATATACCAAAAAAATTATTAAAATGTAAAGTATAAAACGGAAAACTAAAATCAATAAAATATAAGGTAACAGACGGACAGACAAAGCGGACACGAGGGACCGTCAGAGACCGGGGCACCGCCCCTTAAAAAGGGTTGCGTGAAAGTTTATCCATTGCCCCATAAATGGAGAATCCCACCTATCCGTCAAAATACTTAGTATGGTAAATACACTAGCGACCCGCCCCGGATTTGCACGGGTGCAATCACCATCATCATATCAGTCCATACACGTCCACTGCTGGACATAGACCTCCCCCGGACGACGCCACAAATAGCGGTCCTCAGCCGCCTCCATCCATCGACTCCCTGCGACCGCTGCGATGTCGTCGGTCCAATGCTGATACTAAATTATACATATAAACCTTCCTCTTGAATCACTCTATCTATTAAAAAAAACCGCATTAAAATCTGTTGCGTAGTTTTATAGATCTAAGCATATATAGACAGACAGCGGGAAGCGACTTTGTTTTATACTATGTAGTGATTCCCAAATGCTCACAAAATATAATTTGTTTTCATCGAAGACATTTATCGAAGTTGTTTTCATTATGGATTTATAGAAAACGTTTTACGTTTTGCGACAAATTACTTTTCCGTTAGTTTTATTCCTTGTAGATACATACACAAAAATATTTCAATCTAGCGCCAACACTAAACGATCAACCTTAACATATATAAATCTAATCGGGATAACATGGCTTTTTCATTCTCAATCTTAACCTACATGTGACTTTTACTATACTTTAACAGTATACAAATTATGTTGGTATCTATTCCCTTGGTACAATAACTAATTTGAAAGCACTAAAAATCCTACCGTCTCGTTCTTTATGGAGTCAACACGCCGAAGTCGCCAATGCCGTCGACACAGCCCGGCGGGTTGATGTCAGCATCATCGTTACTTATCGAATCATGTCGGCGTCACTGCCCGCCGATGTCTTGAGACATGTTCGCGACAAATGGCGGCGACATATCCTTGTTGTTTTCTGTTATTGTTATCTATTTTTAACCGACTTCAAAAGGAGGAGGATCTCAATTCGTCTGTATGTTGTTTTTTTGTATTGTTTTTTTTGTGTATGATAAGCGATAACTCCACCGCCAATTATGGACCGATTTTGAAAATTCTTTCACTATTGTATAGAAAATGATCCCGAAGGGGTCCCATAAAATTTTTATCTCCAGGGGATTAGTATTTATCCCGCAAAACTTAAAATAAGTGTAAAAGTAAGGGAATATGAAATCGGTTTATCGTTTTTTAAAACTCGCCATATTATTGTTATCTGTTTTTGTTAAGTTTATACACATGTCTTTGTTGACATAAAATATCTCGGATTCTACATCGGAGTATAGATGTGAACCACCATCAAAGCCGCTGGAGTCTACACACCGAAGATTCCTTTGTAATCGAAAAAGACCGTTACGTGTTTTACTCTGTCAAAAATGTGTAAATTAGAGTATTTTTGTACCAGCTAAACGACACCATTGTCGATTATTATATGAGTCCGTGCCGTTTTTTATACTCGTCTAAATTAAGAGATCTCTTGGGTCCAGTTTCTTTCACCTTGGCTGTTACTGGCTTCGGCGTTGACGTTGGTACTTCTGGAAATAAATGAAAGGGTCAAAATATAACTTTAAGATACATAGAATATTGTAAAAAAAGAAAATCAATTGACCATAGCGGAGACAATAAGGTACAGAAAAATATTGTATGGCGCAATAATTAGTAAACAAAGTACATAATAATAATCCGTGTGCTCGTACATGGCCTTCGATTATCGTGGTGTACCGGCTTAGTACCGGTACCAAAAGTACCGATACCATAACGGTAAGTATCGGTATTTTCCATTTAGATTCTGATTCAGAGTTAAGGAACAGGTAAAAGTACCGGTACTCATGAAAAATATCGATACTTTGGTACCGGTTCTAATGTTAATATAAACATAAATTATATCGATACTTTTTTAGTATTGCGTCGAGGTGGAACCGGTACTTGAAAATACCGGTATTCAAAGCCCTGTGGTGTACATTATAACGACCGTATAATATCAAGCTGTGCTCTATTTAAGAGTGTCGAGCTTACACACTCAATTTTCTACGGCCCATTTAATTCTAAGTGGGGGAACTGAGATCTGCACTGACATCTCGCATGGGAGTGTATTGTGCATTGTCCCCCTGCCTAACTAGGCCCTAACTAGGCCCTAACCAGCCCAGCTCCTTGAACTACCGGAGCAGGACTTTTGGTATTTGACAGCTTCGTTTCAGCTTCTCTGTCGGTGTCGATGTGGTTGGTGTCTCAATGTGACTCTTCAGTCCAGTCTTGTGTATGTTTACGGCCCATATTTAACACCCTAATAATTTAAAGCGGATTATAGAGGTCTACAATATCGGTGCGTGCATTATCAGCACTCGTTGATGTAGTGTTCTAATAATAATGAGGGTAGGTCTAACTGCAATGTTGTAGGTACCTGCATAAAAATAATAAATCATTCGGTCTACTCAAGAGCTACATGGAGTTTCTGTTGTGCCCCCCTAATCCGAATTAAACCGAATTATCCCATACATCCCATTTGGCGACGAGGATGGGATAATAAATATTGCGTGTTTTGTGACCCAGGACTGTGTGATAACGTTTGAACGATGGCGGTCGGCAAAATTAAGGAATTTGATACCGAGTGCGGTAATTGGACCTTGTACTGCGGGCGTGTCGAAATGTACTTTCGGGCCAACGCGATCAAAGATGAATTGAAGTTGCCTACTCTAATATCGCTAGTTGGCGACAGTGTGTACGAATTAATGGTGAATTTGTGCAATCCAAAGAAGCCTACGGACTTGACCTACGATGAACTCGTGACCATTGTTCGTGTACATTTACAACCGAAACCATCTGTCATGGCGGAACGTTATCGTTTTCGTCAAAGGCGCCAAGAAACCGGCGAAAATATAATGAATTACATCGCGGCTCTCAAGAAACTTTCTAAAGATTGCGAATTCAAAGAAACGCTGACGGATAATTTGCGGGACCAGTTTGTGTGTGGAGTGAGCAGTGACCTTATCAGACAAAGGTTATTTTCGGAACATAACCTAACATACGCCAAGGCGCTAACACTGGCTACGTCTTTGGAAGCTGCGGAACGGGACGCGGCGGCCGTGGACTCAACGGCGCCGAACAGCGGCAGCGGCGGCGGCGGGGCGAGCGCCAGCGCGAGTGCAATGCACGTGCTGCGCGCGGCGACGTCGGCGGGCTATGGCAGCGGCGGCGACGGTGGCGGCGGCGGCGGCCGATTCCGCAAAGCGCAGGGCACGGCGGCGGCGGCGGCGAGCTCACCTGCCCAGGGGCGCGGATGTGCAGCGTGCGGAGGGCAGCATCAGTCCGAGGGATGCCGATACAAAAACTTTGTGTGCAGCAGTTGCCGGAATAAGGGTCACCTAAAGAGGGTTTGCCCGTACAAGGACACGTCAGCCAAGCCCAGCGGCGGAAAGAGGTACGACAAGCGAGGAGGCGGCCAGCGCGAGGCCGGCGCACACTACGTGCGGCCAGCAGGGGCCAGCGAGTCGTCCTCGGACGATGGCGACGTAGAGGAGCCGCTTTTCCAGTTGACGTTGGGTGACTACAAGCCGGTGAGTCTAGACGTGACTGTGAATGGACGAGTACTTACCATGGAGGTGGATACGGGTTCGCCAGGCTCGTGCATTAGCAAAAAGACGTACGAAACTTATTTCAATAACATTAGTTTAGAAAAGTCTAAATATGTTTTCATGTTTTACGATGGTAAATCTAAAGTAAAGCCATTGGGTGTGATGAAGGCCAAAGTTAGGTACAAAGACTGTGAGAAGAACCTAGAAATATTTGTAATAGATACGGCTGTGACTACACTGATAGGTAGACAGTGGCTTGCAGAGTTAGGCATACAAATACCTGTCCTCCGGAGCTCTAAAATAAACAATAATTTTAAAATGGAACCTGTTACTGATTATATTCGTGAAATGCTCGACAGACATAAGACAGTATGGAGCGGCGGTCTGGGTCGATATACGGGAGGATGTGCGACGCTTCGCGTGCGCGAGGGCGCAGCGCCCGTGTTTCACCGCGCGCGGCCGGTGCCCTACGCGCTGCGCGAGCGAGTCGACGCCGAGCTCGACGCGATGCTGCGCGACGGGATCATCGAACCCGTTGACTGTTCGGATTGGGCGACGCCGCTAGTGTTGGTAAACAAGAGCGATGGTGGACTCCGTCTGTGTGCAGATTTCAAGGTAACCCTTAACCCGGCTCTGTTGGTCGATAGGTATCCGCTGCCGAAGGTCGATGACTTGCTCTCGAACTTAGCAGGTGGGGAGGAATTTACAAAAATTGATCTATCGCAAGCCTACAATCAAATATGCCTATCTGAGGATTCGAAAAAATACTGCGTTATAAATACCCACCGTGGTTTATTCAAATATAATCGCCTAGTGTACGGCCTGTCGTCCAGCAGTGGAATTTTCCAGCGTATCGTCAGTAATTTAGTAGGAAACATTCCTAACGTTCAGTGTTTTGCTGACGATATAATATTAACTCATAAGGACAGGGCCTCGCATTTAAAGGCGTTAGAGTCGCTGTTAAGTAAGCTAGAATCGGCGGGCATGAAAGTAAAATTAGAAAAATGTTCATTCCTTGCGAAAGAGGTCAAATATCTAGGTTACATCGTAGATAAGAACGGAATCCGGCCGGATCTGGAGAAGCTACGCGCTATCAAAGATATGCCGAATCCAACCGAAATCTCTGAGCTACGATCCTTTCTAGGCATGGTTAACTTTTACGCCAGGTTCGTACCTAAACTCAGCGGTATACTCCATCCGCTGCACGAGTTACTGCATCGCGGCAGTCGGTGGCAATGGGGCGCGCGCCACCAGCAGGCGTTCGAGCGCGTGAAGCAGATGCTGATGGGGCGGCGCGTGCTGGCGCACTACGACCCGGCCTGCGAGCTCGTGTTGACATGCGATGCGAGCGCGCTCGGCGTCGGCGGCGTGCTGTCGCAGATATCTCGCGGTGACGGCGGCGGGGAGGAGCGCGCGGTCGCGTACGTTTCTAGGAAACTTACCAAGGCAGAACAAGGCTATGCACAGATCCACCGCGAGGCGCTCGCGATAGTGTATTGTGTCAAAAAGTTTCACCAATATCTTATTGGTAGGAAATTCAAATTAAAGACGGATCATAAGCCGCTCGTTAGTATATTTGGTTCCCAAAAGGGTATACCTACCATGGCCGCTAGCCGTATGCAGCGCTGGGCGTTGATCTTATCAGCGTATGACTTTTCGATAGAGTATGTAGGTACGCATAGCAACGGTGCAGATATTTTGTCACGTTTGCCAGTTCAGGAGAAATGTGTAGAAGAGCCACCGGAACAGACGTACCTACACTTTGCAACCGATGCGATGCTTCTCGACGGTGAGGTAATAAGGCGCGAAACAGCACGAGATCCCCTACTAAGTCGCGTGTACGGCTATATCGAAAACGGTTGGCCACGGGCCGTAGATATAAAACAACTCGACCCATATTTCACCAGGCGGAACGAACTGTACATAGAACTAGGTTGCGTTATGTGGGGACGTAGACTGGTGATTCCAGAATCATGCAGGCAATCGGTACTTAAAGAATTGCATGAACCGCACATGGGCATTGTTAAAACGAAAGCTTACGCGCGTAGTTATGTATGGTGGCCAGGTGCAGACGAAGCGGTGGAAGTGACATGTCGCACCTGCGTCACGTGCGCGGCCGTGGCCGCGGCGCCACCCGGCGCGCCGCCCTCGTCCTGGCGGTGGCCGCACTCACCTTATGAGAGAATTCATTTAGACTTCTTAGGACCTATCGATAACCGAACGTATCTTGTATCAATAGATGCAAGATCCAAATGGATTGAAGTTTTCAAAATGGCACGTACTACAGCTGAAGCAACTATAGGTAAATTGCGAGAATCGTGGTCGCGGTGGGGAATTCCGAAGCAGGTCGTCTCCGACAACGGACCACCGTTTGCAAGTAGTCAGTTTAAAACGTTCCTACAGAGGAATGCCATTCACCAAATGTTTTCAGCGCCGTATCACCCGGCTTCCAACGGCGCGGCTGAAAATGCGGTTAAGATAGTAAAGAACGTCATAAAGAAGGCCCGGCGAGAAGGAGTCGATCCGGAGCTAGCCCTTCAAAGGTATTTGTTAGTTTACCACAACACACCGCATTGTGCGACCGGTGTGAGCCCAGCGCAGCTATTACAGGGTAGGCATTTAAGAACACGTCTAGATATTATTAAACCTGATCCGGGACGTAAGTTGCGTGATCGTGAATTCGAAGCGGTCGAACACGCAAAAACGGCCAGGCAATTAAACCCTGGTGAGGCGGTATGGTGTAGGAACTTTGGATCTAACAACAAGTGGGTATCAGGCCAAATCACAGCTCGGCATGGCGCGAATAATTACTCGGTTAAAACGACCGATGGTACGGCGGCGGCAGCGCGTAGGCATATCGACCAACTGAGACGTAGGAGCACATGCGTATTCCCTAGCGAGTCCAAAACCAACACTGGCAGCGAACTGACAGCCGTGTCCGAACTGTCAACGTCGCCCGGACGACAGCTTCCTGAGCCTATCATTTCGGTGGAGGCGATGGATCAAGGTGATGATCAGGCATCATTAGATTCAAGTCAATGCTCTAAACAAAAAGAGTTATCAGTGGTACGTCCAGCACCTTCCGTTATCGACGCAGACCTACGTTCTCCCAGTAAGAGAGTACGCAGACCTGTCAAAAGATATGGATTAGAAATAGACTAGATTTAAGTACCTACCTAAGTTAGAAGTGTTCTGGAGAAACATTTTTCTTTTTATTGTTAATTAATATTTTTGTATTCCTTGTTCATAGCTCATATTATAAGTACTTACTTACCCAGGTTCTTAGAATATATATCTGCACTGTATGTATTTAATTAGTAGGGTTAGTAACTCAGTGTGAGTGCTATTAGGATATAATGTACCTACTCTTAAGTTAACGGTGGAGGATTGTAGTGTTCTAATAATAATGAGGGTAGGTCTAACTGCAATGTTGTAGGTACCTGCATAAAAATAATAAATCATTCGGTCTACTCAAGAGCTACATGGAGTTTCTGTTGTGCCCCCCTAATCCGAATTAAACCGAATTATCCCATACATCCCAGTTGATAATGTTCACACAATAAAACGAAGACATTAGAAGACACGAGGCAGATCTAATTTTCCGATCAACAGATGTTTCAGAATCAGAATCAATAACTTTATTTCTTTAGGCTTACAAAATAAGCACTTAGACAAGTCAAATTGTATACTATAAACATAGTTATTATTATCAAATAAGAAATAAGGTGTTATTGATATTCTCTTCACTTCAATTTTTTGTCCACTAGTGGAAGAAGTGAAAAAAATTTGTTTCGGGTATTCTGATTATTTTCTATGTATACTAAAAATATCTATGTAAACTATTGTATTAAGTACCTATATCAGTTATCTATATGTCAGGCTCCTAAATATCGCACACGACACTATTGTTTCACGTGCCCGCATGGCTCCATATGGCTAAAATTCAGTAGTAGAGTTCATTGGTTACAACATACAATAAAATATACCCGAACCTGGATATATTCCCTTCTTTCAAAAGTGGGTTCAAAAAAAAAACAACTTAGAACCATAAAATCATAATACAATATTTATGATAACTCCAACAAAGACACACAGACCAGTGTGTGTGTGTTGGGCACACGCACTGGTGGCTTCTGTTACCCGGACTCTTAAGAGACCGGTATCCTCAGGGGCTCCACACAAACACGCGCGCGCACTATGACATATATTTATATAATAGTTAATAGTTTTATATTTTTAAGATAATTTAATTTACATTGTTCAGCTTCTATTGACTTCCTGTCCTTTTTGTTCTTTAATATCTGTGTAATCTGGTCTGTGTAATAATGACCTTATTGTTATATATTTTAAATGAAATTGTAACGCTGTGGTTAACCACAATAAATACATAAATCTAGTACCCATAACACAAGCTATGCTTAGCTTGGGGCTAGATGATGCTGTGTGAACTGAATACGGGGAGCGAGGACCGGTCATTGACGCAAACTAAAGCCTGACTGCCTGTACTGACCGATGTTACGGGCCCTAATGTACCATTTGCAGCGTGACACCGTGTGCTATTATCTGTCTCGTTGCTCGTTGCGAGCGCCGTATTTCCCCGTACTAGACTGCATGAATGTTCGCTGTGTAACAACGTTACATTACGCCCCGTAACGCCTATCAGTGCCCACCTTTAGATAAGAGGCCTATGTCAGTCAAGCAGCCTGTGTCTTTTGGCTGAGTTTGAGTGAATACATACTGTACACAAGTACATACAGCTATCGATAGTTCCAGTTCAATAATGATCTCATGTGTAAGATTTTTAATGGATGGCCTATCTTAATAAATAAATAAATAATGCTGGAAAATTCACACAGCATTATCTAGCCCCGAGCGCCAAGCAGAGCTTGTGTTATGGGTACTAGATAACTGATATACGTAATATAATACACTACATAGATAGATATTTTTTTATTATGCTTAGAAAACATCCAGAACACCCTGAACAAATATCTGCAGATCGTACAAACATTTGTCCCAAGGCGGGAATCGAACCCGCAACGTCCTGCGTCGCAGGCGGACTTTCGCCCACCGCGCCACAGAGGTCGTCAATCTTACAAAATATAGAAAGTTCACTTACTAGCTATAGGCAGGTCCAGTTCGATATTGATATCGAAGTCGTGTAGCGAATACAAGCTAGTCGAGTCGAAAGTTGACGGCTTGCTGACGGTACTAGCGGCTTCGCTGCCAGGCTCCTGGAAAACAGAATAGGTACCGTAAAACGGGGTGAATTGAGACTCCTAAATAAAGTCTAGTAAGGATACTCCCGTAGGATTAGTAGGAAGTAGGATAGGATCCTACTTCCTACTAATCCTACTAATATTATAAACATCAAAGTTTGTATGGATGGATGTATGTATATTTGTTACTCTTTCACGCAAAAACTACTGAACCTATTAGGCTGAAATTTGGTATGGGTATAGTTTGGGACTTGGAATAACATACAGGCTATATTTTATCCTAATAAAACGCGGTCGAAGGCGCGGTCAGCCGCTAGTATTATATAATCTGTGACAACGTGTGCACTTTCCGACACAATGTAAATTGTTTGAAATAAATAAACGAAATGAATGAAATCCAGGGTGAATAGAAATGGAAAATACTGGAGCTAAACATCCTTTTGCAGAGGTCAGATCCACACAGGAGGTGAACAGTCACGGACTAACTCCACTGCTGGTACAAGGTAATGTTTTGCTTCAGTATTTCGTCCCTTTCCATTAACCCTGGAGTCTCTATTCACTCCATTTTACCCGATAAATATTTACAAAAATAACCTCGAGCGAGAGTGGAATATCAATCGAACTAATAGTTGTGTTGTTCATCTGGAACATTTCCGTAATCGTTGATGTGGGTAATATTTATTTATTTATACTGTTGTTTCATGTTGGAGACCATCCACCCCTCCAACTCAACCCGTGGATGTCGTAAAAGCCGGCTAAGGGAACCTACCAGAGGAAGGGCAGCAGCTTCCTTCTGAGTATTTTTAAACACCAACACTGCGATCACCAATCCGCCTGCCAAGCGTGGTGATTATGGCAAATCCCCCCCTACATGGGAGACCATCCACTCGATGGACCGACGACATCGTAGCGGTCGCAGGGAGTCGATGGATGGAGGCGGCTCAGGACCGCTATTTGTGGCGTCGTACGGGGGAGGCCTATGTCCAGCAGTGGACGTGTATGGGCTGATGATGATGATGATGATGACTGTTGTTTCATGTGTTACATCGAGTTATTAAATATGTAATAGGTCCTGAGATTATGGACATGAAACCCGTTGGGGCTCTACAACATAAACTGCCTTTTATTTCAAACTATTAACAAGTTTTCCATATTATAAACAGAATGTTTGTAGAACACTTCTAATTTGTTTTCTGCTTGGCAAAGGCCTCCCCCAGCCTGCTCCACTCTTGGGTTTTCCCTGTCCACCATGTGGACGTGGACAACATAAGCTTATACTTAAATAATTACCAACTTAGAAAAGAAGCGACTTAAATAAACCTAAAAAGTTAAAAGTAGTTTTATTCTAAATAATATTTTAAGTTATAAAAGCATTTAGACACTATACCTTATCCAAACTCCATGTAGAATGTTAGTAAACAAACCACGTCACAAATAAATAACTAAAAATCACTTGCTTGGCGTCGAGTTTCAGATAATTTGTAAGCAATATTTATTTATGGAAGGATCTCAAATCCACAAGTAATGTAAATGGCGTATAAAAAGGCGCGGCAACAGAGTGAATTTTAGGTTAAGTATGGGCGGCTTGTTTACTAACATTCTACATTGAGTTTGGCTAAGGTATAGGAATTCTTTTAATTATTATTCATCGACTAGCGGAAGATGTGAAAAACATTAATCTCTGTACAGAAGTTGAAGTAAAATTGTCGATACTTTTCTATTTTGTCTACAACTGACCAGTCTTTCCTTCTCCTGTTTATCTTTATTCGCCTTTTCTTCTTCTTCCTTCTGCCTCTGCTCCACGGCCGCCGCCTCTTGGCTCAGCACCAACTCCTGCGCACAACATGTTTAAAATTTAATCAAAGTGCAAAATAACATAGGAAACCCTCAGGAAACCATATATACAATTATTCTCATACATTGTTGAAGAGAAAACGGATGCTAGTCAAAGTCTAAGTTATTCTTTTGTCTGGCTTCTTCTTTTTAATAATGTAATGACGCTTCCGTCCGATATTGATATGGACCAGTTGAGCTCCTTGTAGATTGTTTGTAAGTCTGCAGTTAGCTCAATTGTTTCAATTGTAAATACTATTTCTAATTTGTTTCTATTACCAGTATGATCACAAGACCCTGTGAAGCTAACGATTACAGTAAATATGTGTTTTGTAATTGTCAGTCGTTTTACTAGTTTAAGATACTAAATAACTATTAATATTTAAAAAAATCTAAATAGGTACAAGCTTTTATATCATCTAGGATGAAAGTGCTTGGGAAGATAAATCCAACGAACCCAAACTCGACGTGGTTAAGTCGTTTTGTTGGGAGTTCTTATCCACCTTCGGTCTCCATCATCAGACCAGCTCGATGGTACCATGACATTGCATTGTCACCGAACTTACATAAGTATGCCAAATTTCATCTCAATCGGTTGAGGATAACTGGTCTAAAATTTAGTTGGAAGATTTCACCCGAACAAAGGTAAATTGCAAGTTAAATAAAAGCTTGTAACAATAGAGCTAACTGCAGACTGTTGCGAAAAATCCACAGGTAGCTCAACTGGTCCATATCAAAACAGTCAGAAGCGTCTCCAAGACGCTGGCATACGATGCACCATACATGGGACACTTAACCCCCGAATACTCAAACGAATCTCAGATTTAAGCACGACTCAAGTGACGATTTTTTGACAGATTTTCATTGAACACTGTCAAAATATCGCGACATAAGACGTGCTTACATCTGAGTTGCGTTTGAGTATTCGGCCGTTAACAAGAAAACCTTGTAAAATACTGAAACAATACCTGCGTCCTATTTGATTGAGATTTAAAGTTCATAACAGGTTTTGTACTCCGCCTCGTGAAGGGATCGTCGATTTTCTTGCCCTTCATCGCTTTCACCTGAAAAATTATAACATTTTAGTATTTATAAATAGTAAATAAAAAAAAACAGCGTTTATATAACGAGGAAAAAATGGAGAAATTTGCCAGCATTTCTTTTTTTTTTCTTTAAACCCATTTCGTTGGGTTGTCTTGCACTGTCGGCTACTCCGTGAACAGAGTATAGGTAAAACTGAGCTGTTCTAGCGTACACAATATTTTATTTCTTTCAGGAAAACCATCAGGACTTTTATGTACTCCACTGCGGCTGCTAGATGCGGCAAGCTGGAAGACAGGGCGCTATGGCGCTCATTGGGGGCCTATGTCCTCCAGTGGACTAGGTTTAGGTGGAAGTACTGGTCTGTCCGCATTTAGACTCGATTTGGTCCATTATGCATTGGTTCTGCTAGCATAGCCAGCCTAATTCCGTCCAGAAGCGCAGAAACTTCTTGTGATCTTCAAAGGCTTCCCGGAGTGACCTCGGCAAGTTAAGGATTTCTGTTCGTTGCGCTGTTACTCCCTCGCATTCGGGGACTACGTGGGCGGCTGTTTCGTCGTCACTGAGGCATCCTCTGCAGAGAGGGATGTCTGTCGCTCCGATGGTGAAGAGATGTTTGTTCAGTGGGCTATAGTAGCACGTAGGATATGACCTGTAGAGACGAGTCCATTTTTCCAGTTGACTCGCTCTGTCCTCTAACTCTTGTATTATATTGTCTATATTTGTATTTCTTAATATAGTAACTTACCTCCTCCATAATAGCCAGTTCAGCGGACTCCACGTTCAGTTTACGATTCCTGTTGTTGATATAGGATATGCTCTGTATAGAAGAAGTTCTCGTCTTGTCTAGTTGACTCGCTCTGTCCTCTAGCTCTTGTATTTTGGAGTTCAGATCTTGTACCGTCTCTTCGTCACCTCTGAAAGGAAATAACACTTTATTGACGACCGATGTGGCGCGGCGGGCGAAGGTCCGCCAGCGACGCAGGAGGTTGCGGGTTCGATTCCCGCCTTGAGACAAATGTGTGTACTGCAAATATTTGTCTCGGGTGTTCTAGGTATTTTCTACATATAATAAAAAGTATCTATCTATGTAATATATTGTATTATGTATATCAGTTATCTAGTAGCCATAACACAAGTTCTGCTTAGCTTGGGGCTAGATTTTGTGGTTTGTCCAACATTATTTATTTATTAACGAACTAAAAATTTTGTTTATTAACCGTTATACCGAGATCTAATTTAAAAAAAATATTATGTGAGATTTAGTTTACTGGATCTTATCTATACACTGGCTAAACTCGATATAGAATGTTTGTAAGCAACCAGCCATACTTAACCTAACATTCACTGTGTTGCCGCGTCTTTTTATACTCAATTTCCTTGTCGATTTGAAATCCTTCCTTCAATAAATATTGCATACAATTATATCTGAGCAAGTGACGCAAAGCAAGTGAGTGTTAGTTATTTGTGTTGTGGTTTGTTTACAAATATTCTACATCGAGTTGGCTAATGTATAGCGACAGAGAACAGAAACCTTTTTGGTGAATTCCTCGATAGATAAAATTTGATTCATATGGCATTAACTGCCCAGGCACCTGCCCGCCGCAGCACTAGGGAGGTGAAATAGGCCATGTACGTCATGGGCATTTAAAGTTTTAAAGTGGTTATCACGAACCTGAGTTGCGCGACGTCCCTTTCCTTCATGAGCTGCGTTTTCTTCATTGCGTAGTTTGTGGGGTGGGACCGGAACCTATCCTTCTCTGCTACTATTTTTTCTACGTCTTCTTCCTTAAACAATTAATTAAATTTAGTAAAGATTGAACATATGTTTGTATTTATATCTTTCTCACTCTAAAAAGCTTATTTTATTCACTTAAAAACAGTGAATAAAAAGCAAAATGAATAATTTCAGCGCGATCCGTTCGGTAGTT
The DNA here is from genome assembly GCA_947859395.1 of Eupithecia insigniata. NCBI lineage: Eukaryota > Metazoa > Arthropoda > Insecta > Lepidoptera > Geometridae > Eupithecia > Eupithecia insigniata. The sequence goes on from OX402019.1 coordinate 1,739,603, forward strand.
TAACTATATATATTAACTGTCAAAAATGCCTTAAAAGTCTATCCCATGATGAAACAGAGAATCTATTACATATTGTCAAGTAAATTCTATTTTATTACATAAAGTTAATCTTGTAGTAGAATAGTGATTAATTTAGTTATACTCAATATAAGTTAGTTTCCTTAATAATACCATAAACCGTTTGTAAAATAAACAACATTGTTATACTAAAATATGCCTTTATCGTAATATTAAGAGAATGTTTTATGTAATAATTAGTACTATTGTCGCCTGAAACACAGGATTACCTAGTTCAGGCAAAATTGTTACACTTAGCTATATTTATTTATTAAGTGCACTATGTATTTTTCTGGACCTTTTCTGGACCTTGGACCGACGAAGGTAATCGAGCTGGAAGAAGCGGTAGACAAGTTGCGCTGGGACATTATAGGGCTATCGGTAGTCCGAAGAGAGGGAGAGAACACGATCACCCTTAATTCCGGCAACTTGTTTTACTACCGGGAGGGCGACCAGCTGTCCCAACACGGTATCGGGTTTCTCGTCCACAAGTCCCTCGTCAACAACATTGTAAAGATCGAGAGCGTCTCGAGCAGGGTGGCGTACCTTATACTCAGAATCACCAAACGGTATTCGCTGAAGGTCATACAGGTATATGCCCCGCACTCGGAACGCCCTGACGATGAAGTGGAGATCATGTATGACGACATCTACAAAGTCATGCATGCCTCGAAAACACACTACACTGTTGTGATGGGGGATTTAAACGCGCGGTTAGACGCAAAGAGCGGCAACGAACTGAGAGTGGGCCAGTTTGGATTTGGACAGCGAAACCAAAGGGGTCAGCGACTGGCCGACTTCATGGAAAAGGAGGGACTCTTTGCGTTGAACTCCTTTTTCGAGAAGCGGCCGTCCAGAAAATGGACCTGGCTACACCCCGGCGGCTATAAGCATGAGATAGACTTCATCATGACGACCCACAGGCACATATTCAATGACGTCTCTGTGATCAACAGAGTTAAAACCGGCAGCGATCACCGTATGGTAAGAGCGTCATTGAATATCAATGTAAAGCTAGAAAGGTATCGTCTGATAAGGTCTACTCTACGCCCAAACCCTGTCCAGATACAAAATCCAGAGAGCTTTCAGTTGGAGCTACAGAACCGCTTTGAATGCCTCGCGGAATGCGTAACAGTGGACGAACTAAATAACGGGCTGGTGGAAAATGTACGTGCGGTCGGGTCGGACTTCTTTAGGACCCCCCGCAGAAATAAAACACGAGAGACTCTCGGGTCACACTCTGCAGTTAATGGCAGAGAGGAGTGAAATGAGGCTGCAGCCGAAGACTGCAGCCTCATTTCACTCCTCTCTGCCATTAACTGCAGACAGACATGTCGACATACGGTGCGCTCAACAAACAGATCTCGAAGTCTATGCGACACGATTTGCGCTCATACAATACCAATTGTATTATGAGCGCAATAGAGCGGAACAAGGGCTCCAAAGTGTTCGCAAGAGATCTGTCGCTTGGGCAGAGCCAGCTGACGAAGCTGAAGACCGATAGCGGCAGCATTATTTCCTCCAAGCCTGAGATCTTGAGAGAGCTTGAAAAGTTTTATGGGCAGCTCTACACCTCATCGCAATGCCCTGCAAATAGCACGGCAGGCGATGCAAGAGCCCGTTTAACCCGAAACTATACCGAAGATATCCCGGACGTCAGCCTCTACGAGATAAGGACAGCTCTCAAACAGCTTAAAAACAACAAGGCACCCGGGGATGACGGAATAACGACAGAGCTTCTGAAAGCGGGTGGATCACCAGTACTTAAAGTCCTTCAGAGGCTATTCAACTCCGTCATTCTCGAGGGACAAACGCCAGAGGCGTGGAACAGAAGTGTGGTGGTACTGTTCCATAAGAAGGGTGACAAAGCCCTTCTAAAGAACTATAGGCCCATCTCACTGCTGAGCCACGTCTATAAACTGTTTTTGAGAGTAATCACCAACCGTCTCGCTCGAAGGTTTGACGACTTCCAGCCGCCCGAACAAGCCGGGTTCCGAAAAGGCTTTAGTACCGTAGAGCACATACATACGCTCCGGCAGATTATACAGAAAACAGAAGAGTATAACCGGCTGTTATGTCTAGCATGGACTACAAGAAAGCCTTTGATTCAGTCGAAACCTGGGCAGTCCTGCAGTCTCTCCAGCGGTGCCAAATCGACTACCGGTATATCCAAGTGTTGAAGTGTTTGTACAGCAAGGCCACTATGTCAATTCGTCTCCAGGACCAAAGCACAAATCCGATCCCACTGCAAAAAGGGGTGAGACAGGGAGACGTCATTTCCCGAAACTGTTCACCTCTGCATTGGAGGATATTTTTAAGCTTGTGGACTGGGACGGATATGGCATCAATATCAACGGCGATTACATCACTCACCTTCGGTTTGCCGACGATATAGTCATTATGGCAGAATCACTGGAAGACCTTAGCAGGATGCTCAGAGACCTCAACACCGTTTCCCGCCAAGTGGGTCTTGAAATGAACTTGGGTAAGACAAATATCATGTCTAATGCCCATGTCGCACCCTTACCGGTCTATGTGGGGAACGATGTTATCGAAGTTGTTGATCATTATGTCTACCTAGGCCAAATGGTCCAACTAGGTAAATCCAACTTCGATAAAGAGGTCAGCCGACGAATCCAACTCGGATGGGCAGCGTTCGGGAAACTTCGCAATATCTTCTCGTCACATATACCGCAGAGCCTCAAGACGAAAGTCTTTAACCAATGTGTGCTACCAGTGATGACTTACGGATCTGAGACGTGGTCGCTCACTATACGCTCAAAGTCACCCAGCGAGCTATGGAAAGAGCTATGCTCGGAGTTTCTCTACGCGATAGGGTCCGGAATACGGAAATTCGTAGAAGAACCAAAGTTACCGACATAGCTCTCAGAATCAGCAGGCTGAAATGGCGATGGGCAGGCCATATAGCTCGTAGAACCGATATCCGCTGGGGAGTAAAGGTTCTCGAGTGGCGACCGCGATGCAATGCGAAACGGAGTGTGGGAAGACCTCCCACTCGATGGACCGACGACATCGTAGCGGTCGCAGGGAGTCGTTGGATGGAGGCGGCTCAGGACCGCTATTCGTGGCGTCGTTTGGAGGAGGCCTATGTTCAGCAGTGGACGTGTACAGGCTGATGATGATGATGATGATGTATTTTTCTATGGACTAGTTTCTTTGAATAAATGTTATAATTTTTATTTATTTATTATTTCGTTTTAGAGTAAAGAAATAACAAACATCCATCCTGGATGGATGGAGCAATGACCGTAGGTGGTAGGGACCGTAGAGACCGCTCAGGATTCTAACGTTCAGGTGTTAGACCAACGGTCACCAAGGTTGTCTGGTAGAGATCGCTCGTGAGCGATAAGACCGCCAATTGTCACTATTCTTTTTTTTGTTCAAATTTTTTATAAACTGTTTTGTTAAGTGTGCAATAAAGTATTTTCTATCTATCTTAGAATCCTGAGCGACGCGAGTTACTCATGGCCCTCTATAGAAATCCGACTTCTTTTCAAGAGTTGCATACTATCTTGCTAATATTATAAATATGAAAGTTTGTATGGATGGATGTATGGATATTTGTTACTCTTTCACGCAAAAACTACGGAACCAATTAGGCTGAAATTCGGTATGGGTATAGTTTGGGACCTGGAACCAATTAGGCTGAAATTCGGTACGGGTATAGTTTGGGACCTGGAATGAAATAGGTATAGGCTATTTTTATCCCGATAAAACGCGGATGAAGGCGCGGGCAGCAGCTATTACTTTATATCATGACGAAGTCATAAGGCCGAATATATTGGTGTGTTCTAAATTCAAACACCAAAATAGTGATTAAAAGTGCTTTATATTCACTGTTTTCAGTGAATAAAATAATATTTTTAGATGGCGAATGATATAAATAAATATTTATTATATTCTATTCTTCGTCTGGTAGGTTCGATAGTAGGTTTTTGCGACATCCACGGTCTAAGCTTAAGGGTCGACCTCCCGCCGGGACCGCCGAATCCCTGTGCGAACATCATCATCATCATCAGCCCATACACGTCCACAGCTGGACATAGGCCTTCCCCGTACGACGCCACAAATAGCGTTCCTGAGCCTGTGCCACCATATCTTACCTTAAACTCGTAGACCAATGCATCTTTAACCTCCACTATCTTGCTCCTCACAAAGTCCATGGTGGGCGGTCGTTTATTCGCGTCCTTTATAGCTTTGTACCATTTTGTGAACTCGCCGTCGGTGAATTCCTGGTAAAAATTAAATGTTTAGAAAAATACATTAGATACGATTACATAATAAATACATAATATTTATAACAGTAATCATCAATCATAATCATAATCAATCGTTTAATTTCAAGAATACAAAATGGAGACCATCCACTCGATGGACCGACGACATCGTAGCGGTCGCAGCGGTTGCTGAACATAGGCCTCCCCTAAACGACGCCACGAATAGCGGTCCTGAGCCGCCTCCATAGTTAAAGATTTTCGTCTTGAGGTATCTGTATCTAGTGTGTGTGTGTGTGTGTGAGTGTATATGTGTGCATGTGTGTGTGTGTATGTGTGCATGTGTGTGTGCATGTGTGTGCGGTATATATGCGGTGTGTGTATTGTAATTGTAAGGTTCTGTAAACAAAAATTCCGCGTAACAAATTCCCACGAAAACAGGTCCAAAGCGAGCGCGGCCTTACGGTATTGCTAAAGTTTTAGTGCCAGCAAAAGATATCTATTTATAATTTGTTGTATTACTTTTTGAGTAAGAAACGTCATTTACCTGATTGCTAACAAACTCCAGTCTAAACACTCGGTCCTGTGAGCCGTGTCTCAGTTTGAGTCCTTTGTTGGTGCGTGTGTTGCCTAAGTTGTATACTTTCGCTGTTTCGTACACGTCTAGGATTTCTGCTACCTGCGGACAAAATTAATAGGATATATTTTGCTAAGCCGTGGGGTCGCGGCGTACGAATATCAACCCCTCCAACTCAACCCGTGGATGTCGTAAAAGCAGACTAAGGGAACCTACCAGAGGAAGGGCAGCAGCTTCCTTCTGAGTATTTTTAAACACCAACACTGCGATCACCAATCCGCCTGCCAAGCGTGGTGATTATGGCAAATCCCCCCTACATGGGAGACCATCCACTCGATGGACCGACGACATCGTAGCGGTCGCAGGGAGTCGATGGATGGAGGCGGCTCAGGACCGCTATTTGTGGCGTCGTACGGGGGAGGCCTATGTCCAGCAGTGGACGTGTATGGGCTGATGATGATGATGATGATGATGATTTTGCTAATGGGTTTCTCTGTTTCAATCCTGTATCGGTAAAAGCGTAGGAAAGAAACACACTGATGACTTATTAAGAAGGCTACAAACGTCTCCCAAACAAAAACGAATTTTCCCGTGCGGATTTGCCGTTGTTTCACGTAGAATGAAATGGGGAAATGAATGAGCTGTCATGTGGTTGTGTACGTGTGCTTGGTGTTGGCACCATTTTTTGATATTTTTTCGTACTTTCCGATTAATTTTGAGTAAACGATTGAGGGGAGGCCTATGTCCAGCAGTGGACGTGTATGGGCTGATGATGATGATGATGATGATGATGATGATGAAACGATTGATTTAATATTTTTTTTTGATAATTTATAACTTTGTATATATGTATTTAGGATGTTTGCAGCGCGACAGATTTTCGAATAAATGTGTCTATGCATAGATGACTCAATTTGGTGGTCAAAATTAGTTTCGCTCTCATTTAAATATCATTGTTTTTTAAAAAAATAAACACCTGCAATCATACTTATTTTTCATCCAATTACGTAAGGAAAATTTCAATAACATCAGGGACATAGTTTTCAAATGAAGCGGAAAGTACATTTGTATGGGGAATAACGCTATCCGTTCCGTTCTTAAGATTAAACGTTTATGCTCTTTATGTATTCTTGTTAGTAAATAGCTTCCTTGACGACCGATGTGGCGCAGCGGGCGAAAGTCCAGCTGCGACGCAAGAGGTTGCCGGTTCGATTTTCGCCTTGGGACTGTAGTATTCTAGTAATAATGAGGGTAGGTCTAACTACAATGTTGTAGGTAGGTACCTACATAAAATAATGAAAATCATTCGGTCTGCTCAAGAGCTACATGGAGTTTCTGTTGTGTCCTCCTAATCCGAATTAAACTGAATTATCTCATATATCTCAGGGACAAATGTTTGTACGATCTGCAAGTATTCGTCTCGGGTGTTCTGGGTATTTTCTATGTATAATAAAAAATATCTATCTATGTAATATATTGTATTATGTATATCAGTCATCTAGTATCCATATCATAAGCTCTGCATAGCTTGAAGCTAGATGATGCTGTCTGGATTATCCAGCACTATTTATTTATTATTTCCCTTTATGTTCGAAGCATTTCACTCACCCTGTATACAGGATTCCCGTTGTTGTTTCCGATTCCGATTCGAACAAAGCAGCCTGTCACGACGCGGGCGAAGAACGGTAAGTGCACTAGTCTTTCTAATTTGAACCTGTGAACAATATGAAATGCAATAAATTATGGTCTAAAATTTTAAATGATGATGATGAAGTAAAATATGGCTATGTTAGGCATTTTACTCTTGGACACGTTCAAAATTAACACGTTAACTGTCCGTGCATTACGTGTAATTCATTAGCCAAAGGCAATGGAACCGCGTTTCCTGGGGTGGACATGTGAGCGAAATTTTATAAAATAGACGGGACAATCAACCTGTTAAAATTACGTTAGTAAAGTGATCACTTAGATTTTTTGTTCACTTCCATCTTTTTAAGTATCTTATTTCTAAATAAATGATTTTGTATATTTGCTGTAATCTTTATTGACAAAGAAAATAACAATCAAATAATATAAACAAATTAAACTAGTATTTACAATTGAGCTAACTGCAGACTGTTGCAAACAATCTACAGATAGCTCAATATTGTAATAATTATCAGTAACGAAAACCAACCTGCTAAGTCTAAGTTTGTTAATCTGATCGCGGCTATCCGCGTATCTAACTTCCACTCTCTCCTCTCTTTTCTTTTCCCTCTCTTCCTCTTCTCCGCCCGAAGAGGAAGAACTAGAGGAACTGCGGCTGCGACGTCCTGAAATAAGAGGTAAATTATAACTTTCTTGGTCTCATCCGTGGGCGTGGGGTATCGAAGCTCTCCAGATGTTTTTTTTATCAGAGCGTCTGGTCGATGCGACGCGTGATCCGAGAGCTGGTATCTGGCGTACCGCATCAGCATTGCCCTACAGCGGGCAATGCAGCCAGCGTCTTGAGGACCTGTAGATTGTTTGAAGGAGTCTGCAGTTAGCTCAATTGTAAATACTAGTTTTAATTTGTTCCCATTATTTAGTTGAAATTTTCTTTGTTATTAAATTCTACAAGATTAGGATTTCTGCCACAAGCTTAAGACTTTTTGCTAGACTTTTTTAACCGCGAGCGCGCGCCCTGTGTAGATTTTTTTGCTCACGATTTAAGTTGTGAAGATTTATGGGAAAAAACGACCTTTTTATCTCATGTGAAATTCGAATTTAACGCGGGTGAAACCGCGGGGAACAGCTAGTTTAGATACAATACAACACTCTTTATTGTACACCACAAAGACAAATAAAACACAGACATTAACATAAACAAGTACAATGGGCAGCCTTATCGCTTAGAAGCGATTTCTTCCAGGCAACCTTAGGATGGATTGAAAATTAGATATTTATTTATTGCATACCTTTCCAATATAAGATGCTACAATATTTGGTAGTATCAACATGATAATATCAGTCGACATATAATTTCATTATAATGGACTGATTGCGTCCAGATTTTTTTGCCATTCCATGCAATATAGAAAAAACCTTCCGATATAAGGAATATGTTCTCAATTCGGTTGTATTTCGCTTATTGTAATTTTAGGTCATGGCTCTACGGTCTGGTTTTACTTTTAACTACTTTCCTTTATGGTTTTGTCACATCCCCACATTAATATATACATATATTAGATTTTGATCATTTTTCAAAAAAAGTGTTTAAGTGCTTATTACGTACGGTACGTTTTAGCCACCACGTTAGCGAAGCCTTGGATAAAAGCTAATTTATTCTTTACTTATTTATTTATTTAAATCTTATATTTGAAAGAGCTTTTAGCCAAACACTGACTATGTCAGCCCGGTTAGTACATTCAACCTGCTACTATCTTATAAAATAGTATACACCATTATATACAAAATTCTAGCCGCAGCGCAAAGTTGGGCGGCTAAGACACTTTGAAAAATTCCAATACTAATCGTAACTTGTGTTAAAACCGTACCTTGTGATTTATTATCATCAGAATCGGACCCCGAATCATCTGAATAGATATCCGATGCTTTCAGTTTGACGCTGCCTTTGCTGGAGCCACCTATCATATTGTCGTCATCCTGTGAACATGCAGAATGAATAAAAACTGGGTTCTTGGATATATAGATGAAGTATGATAAACTATTTCCAGTTAAAGGGCTACCCCGACCCAAAAGGTATCACAAACGGGCCAAGGATTTTCAAAAATTCGTTTGTTTAACGTAATAAAATAGGTGGCGGCGCTAGTTTGGGTCTGGGAACCGCCTTAATTCATTTCTAAGTTCATCCTGGGACATATTTTCACTTTTCTACGTGTCTTATAGCCCGAAAAGTGTGATTCCTTATAATCAAAGAATAAGCTTATTATACACAAAAATGATGATGGCCGTTGGGCCGTGGCGTACGAATATCGACCCCTCCAACTCAACCCGTGGATGTCGTAAAAGCCGACTAAGGGAACCTACCAGAGGAAGGGCAGCAGCTTCCTTCTGAGTATTCTTCAACACCAACACTGCGATCACTAATCCGCCTGCCAAGCGTGGTGATTATGGCAAAACCCACCCTACATGGGAGACCATCCACTCGATGAACTAGCGACCACTAGATAGGACCGCTATTCGTAGTGTCGTTTGGCCTATGTTCAGCAGCGGACGTATACGGGCTGATGATGATGATTTGTCAGTCAGCCTATGATGTCTGTTTCAGCGTTTCTTCTTAAGGTTCTTATCGTCTGTCCAGAACATTATGTCATAAAGTATGTTAATATTGCTAGTAGTTTAGTAGCGACAGACAGCCCTCTCTGCAGAGGATGCCTCAGTGACGTCCAAAAAGCCGCCCACGTAGTCTTGGAATGCGAGGGAGTAACAGCACAACGAACAGAAATCCTTAACTTGCCGAGGTCACTCCGCGAAGCCTGTGAAGATTCCTTCTGGACGGAATTAGGCTGGCTATGCTAGCAGAACCAACGCATAATGGACCAAATCGAGTCCAAATGCGGACAGAGGAGTACTACCACCTAACCTAACCTAGTAGTCCTGACCTCATCATCCTTATCTTTCCTGAGTTGCTCGGCCCTCCGTTTCTGCTGCATGTGATGTTCCCTCGCCGTGCGCGCGGAGCGTTGTGCCTTGAGCGCCGCCATCGCGTTCTGTCTTCGGTCGTCAACGTTACGTTTACGTTCCGTTTTCGCGGCGCCGAATAAGGGGGAGGCGGATCTTTCTGCTTCTAGAAATAGAAAGAAAAACTGTTTAATCCTAACTAATATTATAATATATTATGTAAGTGTGTGTGTTTGTCCTTCCTTCACGCCCTAACTAAGCAACGAATCTACTTAATTTTTAGCATAAAGTTAGTTGAAAGGATGGCGAGTAACATAGGCTACTTTTTATCCTGGTAAAACATGAAATTTCCAAGGGAGATTTACGGGAAAAAAGACCATTTTATACCCCTAGAAATGTGAAATTTGAATTTAACGCCTGTGAAACCGCGGGAAACAGCTAGTACATATTTATATAAAAGTAAGCAGAACATTGAATTTCTCACATACTACTGTCAGTGCGGAACGGAGCGACATCTGGCCAAGTATTAACATCATTGATGTAATCATCTATGGAGTAAAAGGCCTTTCTGATAAGATTCCTAGAAGAAGAGAGCTCAAAGTAATAAGGTTGAAACATTACCTGCATCTTTAGAATCGTCCAGTATTTCACCCGGGCTCGGTGGTGTTTGTTCCTTTTCTTTGACAGCTTCTTTAGGAGGCTCGGGTTGTGACGATTCTGAAACAGCATGTCATAGATGAATAAAAATATAATCAGAATCATTTATTCATATAGATATCAGGTACAATGTATGTTCTTATTATAAATAGTAGGTTTCACTGTATCTTACCCTCATCATCATCAGCCCATACACGTACACTGCAGCCCCACTAACTAGCACGGGCTTTTCATTTCTACTCTACCTAGACTAGAGAAGAAAGTTTCTTGTCTTCATAATCTTTCTGTTGCCCGAATATGCAGTTTCGAGAAACAACCCCTACAAAACAGTTTCTTCGTAGAGAAGCGCTTTCTATAGCAACGGGAACCAAACCACAGAAAAATATAAATGCTGTAAAAAGTTCGTTCTTTGCGTTTCATTACCAAGAAAATCAACATAAAACCAGCCGTATCGCTAAAAAGAAAACTGAGCCCGTAAAACGAAACGTTTTTTGATTACACCAAAATGTCACTTTATTGTATTTGTCAATGTCAATTACAATGTTTAGAAGGGTAATTTCTTTCGTTCAAAGATGTATTTTTCTTTTATTGGACGAAAGAATTACAGATATCTTTTCACAAAATGTTTCGGTGAAATACTGTCTCTGGCAAAGGCGGCAAATGAAGATTATTGAACTCATAGCATATACAATACAGAATAGCGGAGATTAATTTGGTTTTGGAGCAAAGAAACAAACAAATTATTCTCCGATTTTTTATGTTGCATTTGCTCGTAATGGCTGCGAGGCCATTAACAAGACACAAAAACCCCAAAAGTCAAAGAGTATTGTAATAATATAACTAAACATCCAAATATTGCGAGATGCGAGGGAAGAAAGACCTTGTCTAGGTCTCGAGAGGTGTAGACAATTTTAGAGGAAATGTTTCTATTCTCAAACGAGTAAATTGATCCCCATGTTCGCATCGGTAGACCGATCCCTAGGGTAGAATAGAAAACATCTCTACCGCTTATTCTTCCGAACGCTGTGTTCTCGAACGAAGAAAACTTTCTACTCTCAACACCTAAATGTCATTTTTACGTCATTTTTTATCTATTCTACCTAGACAAGAAAGCCTGTGCTAGCCCTACTGGACATAGGCCTTTTCCTTTCATACATTATTTAGCTTATTGCAGCGCCCCTATCGGATAATAACAGAAACTACTTTTCGCAAAACGGGCGAGATACTTAAATTAAATTATAGATAAAAGCTATAAAATCCAAAAATTCAACCATTTTCTTCGACGACCATCGAAAATTTATTAAGTGGAATATTTCAAGGACTCTGATTACGTGTCTTAAAAAAATCAAGACTAAAAAAATATTATTACACTTTAAAATATTAACCTGTAATTTTTTTTAAATTGTTATTCCTTCGAATACAAAAAAAATAACCTAGTGTTCTAAAACCAAGTAAAGAAAGATGCTAGCTGGCTAATCTCTTCTATTCTTTTCTCGGGTTTCTTCTGCAAACCCAAATTACATACATGAAGGAGGAATTACAGAACGCAGGTTTTGATAAAAAAAAAAACTCTGTTAAGCTTCATCATAATCAACAGTAAAATAATCTCCTTGTTTCTCCCTCTCTCTAGCACTCTCTCTGGCCTCCTTTCGCACTCTCTTCTCCTCTTTCGCACCTCTCTTCGCCTTTGTATTTTTTGATAGTCAATATTAAAATAATCTCACCTTGTTTCTCCCTCTCTCTAGTACTCTCTCTGGCCTCCTTCTGCACTCTCTTGTCTCTTCTCCTCTTCCGCGCCTCTCTTCGCCTTTGTATCTCTCCGGGGGAGGCGGAGCGCTCTGCGGCGGAGCGCCGCGCTAGGCGGAGTTTACGTTCGATCTCCCATCTGGAATAGTGTATTGATTAGTTCTTTGATACTGAGATTAAATTTTTTGGCGATCTGTTGACCAGAGACAAGTTTTATATTCTAGATTACGTTTCAGTTCACTCAGACTCGTAAATATCAAACTTCTTAGCAGTTGGGGTGATTTGAACTGGCAACACGCGATAATCAATTTTTGTAAGAAAATAGAAAAGGTAATTCCTAAACCAAAGTCCGTCCTAAAAATTGAGTCAATTATAGCGAGTAATCGACTAAATCTTTACGAAAGGAATGTAAGCAAATTGACATTTCCAGTGCGTACAAATAAGTACAAATTTAGTTTGAATGATGTCTCTTTCAGATTTCAACAACTTTATATCTTTAGGCTTAAAAATTAGCACATCGACAAGTCAAATCTACAGCCTAAGCAGAAAACTATCTAACAACCGGGCAAACACAATCCAATCACTGATATAACACATTCAATGACCAGACTCTGCGGGGGTACCCAGCACTACACTTTCGCTCTAGGCAATGAGAGTGTTAAATGTCCTAGAACGCGTGCATACGTAAATTTTAGGTAAGAAGTAAGTTCTCACCTAGTTTTCATAAGGTCACGTCTCTCGATTCGTTTGAATATCTCTTGTTCTCTTTCCTTCTCGCTCATGGCGGCCAGTCTGGCTCTGTCTTCAGAATCTCCCATGAGATTCTCGTCGTAACTGAAAAGGAATGATAATGTCGTTTAGTAGACTAGATGGCGCTGCTAAAAGTGTAAAATAACCAATATAAAACTTAAACTTATTTTAATCAAAATATTAAAATGAAAAAAATATTTAGTAACAATTCCGCGTATAACCCACTCTGATGGTAGTAATCATCAAAGTAAGTTGTCTGGTGTTGGACAACTTTGATGAATACTATCAAAGTGGGTTATACGCGGAATTGTTACTAAATATTTTGCAATGGATTTCCGCAAAGTAACGCCTGAATCTATTATAATATTTTTTTTATTGTATTAATCACTATAAAATTGATGACAAGTGGTTTGTGTTGTTTTGAGTATCATAGCAACTTTACCTTAAAATTTGTTGAAAAATGTCAATACAAATCATGGTAACTATCCTGTTATAAGCTTATAAGAGCGACAGCACGAATAGAACGACGAAAACATGTAAAGGTCATGGCTATTTTAACGCTTTCACTGGCTCTACGTGCGTTCAGAAGGGGCGCGCGCCGCACCGCCTCGCGCCGTGGCTACAAGAAGTGCTAGAACCACATGTTCGTTGTGGGCCACTGCCCAAGCTCGGCAGTGCGACTCGCGCAGGGGGCCGGAGCCATCTGCGTCTTGGGCCATGAAAGTGTTAACGCCACCGTTCTATTGAATATTTTCAAATTCCACTATCTCTGCTTTTTCTGACCAGCTTAAGCCAATTTCGTGTCGATAAACTGAAAGACCCTTAATTAGCAATCTTGCCATCACAGTGCATTCATTGAAAAATCAAAAGTTGTTTGTAAGCTAGGTATAAGATGATCTCACTCACCCATCGTCAAATTCTTCCTCTGAATCGATAGAGTCATTGTCTGAAGAGTGTGATGAGACTTCACCTGTGAAACAACGTCATTATTAGAAGAAGTTCAATGAATTGAAATTCGAAGGGAATAACGACAGGAAGAATGGCTAGATAGACAAATATTACAAAAAATCATTAAGCTTTTCTTATTTAATTCGGTGATCAATAGCTTTAAGGCCTTGGTAGTCGCAGCGTGAAAAAAAACACCACTCTAACACAAAGCACATGCATACTTGGTGGTCCTCTAAACAGCGGCGCGCCTCTGCGAGTCGCACCGTCGTCGTCGAGGCCGTTAAACATCTCAAAAACTCTAATTTCGTCCATTTCTAATGACTCGAAAGAGGTTTTACACCTTGGAACTCCCATTCGTTAAATTCTTGCTTTAGTTTCAAAATGCATACTTACAATTCCATTTTTTTTTTAATTGTAGATAGTTAATACTCACCAGCAATGTTACCAGCAATATTGCACCAGCAATATTGGTGCCATATACATAGGCTGGCGTATTTTCGAGTAAGCCGTAAGGGCGTCAGTTCTAAAAAGCTTGTCAAAATAACGTCCAGAAAACATTCCTACTATATTTGAGTAAATGCCATTAAAAGTATTGATAATTCACAACACAACAAACTTGTGTTCGGTTAAGCTCTAAAGAAGTCTTAAAATGATACAAACCATGGTATAAGAAAACAAGGTATGCTCTTCCGAGAGACGATAGTCACGTGGGTGTCTCCAAGCTACGTCATCATCGCCATCGGCGAATGAGAAGACGAATCTGTTTCCTGGTGTTACCAATTGTGTAAAATCGCAACTCCCCGAGCTCCTGTATGAATCTGATAAAACTATGTCGTTTTGTATTTACCCATTATTTATCACATTGACTTGTATTTAACTAACGCTGTTTTGACTGATCTAACAAACATAATTGACGCTTCACATTTTTTATGGACTTTTCAATTGACTCTTATCACATTTGTTTCCCAACTTCTACATTTTGTTGAAATGAAGTGGCAACTGGACAGTGACGTCACCTGGAGACACTCCCGGAAGAGCAGACCTGTTTTCTTGGATCATGCTACAAACCTTCTTCTGGCTCACTAAAAGTGTCCTTCTTCTTGCTCCCTGTACTATCTGTGCTCCTCCTAGGCTCTAGTTTTTTGACCTCTTTAGCCTTTTTATCATTATCCGAGTGGTCCACAGAGGGTTTGCGACTGGATGACTTCTTGGAGGAACGCTTAGAGGATCCGGAAGCATCACTTTCTGAGTCAGATGATGAGGATGATGACTTTGCTGTGAAAAGAATACATACATAGTAAAAAATATCATTTTCCTCATGTATCTAAATACTTATTGAAGTTGCTAAAACTGATTGCTTGCTTACTGTATTACTTTTGTATGCAGAAGAAGACAGTATGCCCATAATGCTTTCTCCATGAAATGAAATAAGGAAGAAAAAAATGTATTACTTTCAATACTGTGCACAAAGCTGAAAGCTTAATGTTTGTTACTTCTTCATGTGAAAACAATGGTTAAAGATATTAACTTCTCGCAAAAAAACTACGGACAAAAATTTTGCATGGAAGTAATTCTAGACAAGGCAGGTATAACAAATTCAGTACTTTTTAAAATAGGAAAAATTTTGAAGTACACAATCTAGGCTAGAAAAACATACAGTTATTTTTCTTGTCATCATCATCCCAGTCGGACTCTTCACTGCCCGAAGACTTGCCCGAGGACTTCCCTTTGGACTTGGGTGGTGGGGAATCACCAGTTTTCTTCTTCTTTTTTGCGAGGTTCAGGAATTGCTGAAATGTTTAGGTATGAGTCAGTATACTTTCATTTGGTACCCATAATACCACTGTTTACTTTCAGGCCAGTTAATGAGTGAAAATTTCATGTATTATTTATTTGTTTATCCTTACTTTCAGGACCAAGGCTAATGGTTCAATGCAATAAGAATAGAATGGAAGAATAGAATATTTTTTATATGCAACTCATACAAAAATATACTGTAACATTAAAAAGTTAGTAAATACAGACTTATTTTGCATTGAGTTACAAAACATGGTCATCTCAGCATGAGCTGGTTGTACACTCATTACAACCAAAGCTGGTCTACTGAGATTCCATGACACCACACATCACAGATGACATAGATGTGATAACATAAATTATACAAAAGGACAATTTCTATGTACAAATATTGCTACATTAGGTGTATAAAAGTCTAAGAAGCCTTAGCCCAGCAGTCTGTTAATAACATTATAACAGAATAAGCTCCCTCTGCTGTTGTTATTATTTGGCAGTCTTATAACATAGACAGCCCGGAATAAGTTGCTGTCATTATGAGAATTCAAGTCTCTGAGTTAGGGATTAGTACTGCATTGCAGATTTTAACAAGAACATTATTGGGGGTACTTGTTTTTAGTAAACCATGATCACAGATGTAGATTATTTAGTTGAGAGAATGAAACAGTGTTGCCGTAAAGCTACATCCAAAAATAGACCATTACTCAGCCAATTTACAGCCATGAAAACATCTATCATACAATGCATGTACATTGTATGTTTTTATAATGAATTTTGTCAGCTCAGGGCATCTAGACAGAAGTGAAAGTCTAAGCTAGCAGTTACATAACCAAAAGAAGTTTTAATGCAGCACTTAGGACTTTGGAAAGTCTGATACAATTGCAAAACAATACATTTTTATTGAAGAACTTTCCATGGATGTTTTACCAGTAATTTTAATGTAAAATGTGTAATTTTTTGCAGGCATGTACTATGCTAGTTTTATTTAGCATGAGTCATAGTTTAGAGGCCACGAAATGACTTTACACGGCAAATATCCGACAAATTCTAGAAAATTGTGTCGTATGTTTTTATTCGTTTTTACATCGAAAACATTCGTAACAATGCTAAAATCTTTATTCTAACTATTGGGAAAAGACAAAGTGTTCTTGCAGAAGAAGAAAAATGGCTTTTTGGCAATTTACGCAGTTGGAATATCAAGGAATTCCATCTAGAAGCATCAAACTTATAACCTACGATTTTCTCTTTTTATCAACTTACAGAGTCCAAATCAGAGCATTCGCTGCTGGAGTCTGAATCGATCAATGGTTTGTTCTTTCGTTTAGCCATTTTCTTCTGATAATTTATTTGAAAGTAGAAGAATTCCTTTTGCTTGCTTGATTTTTTTACGAAACACGAAGCAAAACCAAAACGAACGTCTTCTTTGGACTACAAGCCATAGACTAGAAATTTTGCTAGAAATGCATTTTTTTATGAAAAGGAATGTTGCTTTCTGATAGGGACGTACATTTGAAATAAAAAACAGATTTTAAAACTAACTAATCGAAAAACTTACGTTTTAATTTGATAAAATCAAACCATTATGTTTTAAGGTGAAAAATTAAGCTTCGGCCAAAGCTACGCGTCAAACATGCAGGACGTGAAGCGGGAGCGTCAGCGTATGGTCGCAGACGCTGGAATAGCGCCTCAATGGCGCATGGCGCGACACAGGAACGGGGCTATACCTTCCCTTTCTGTGACTGTAATTAAGATAACAATGACGGAAAATATTGTAGTGGAGATGTTTATAGAAAGAGTGAGAGTGCAAGCATTTTATTGTATATTGTAAAATTGTAAACATCCAGGTTTTATGACAGAAGTAATAAAAAAAGTTTAAAATATAGGATTTAATCGGTCTAGGTGTTTGAAATGGATGATAAATAAGAAAATTAAACACATTAGCTTTACATTGATAGACTTACAAAAAACCTATGTAGATAGATTAGGTTTTTTGTAAGCATAATACTGTATATACATAATGCTGGATAATTCACACAGCATTGCGACGTCTCCAAGTGCTGTTTGCCAATTTTGTTGCAGTGTTGTCTTAGTTCTGTTAAAATCAATCATTAACTAGCCCCAAGCTAAGCAGAGCTTGTGTACTAGATAACTGATATAGGTACTTATTATATAATAGACATAGTACATAGTTTTTTTTATACATAGAAAACATCCAGAACACCCTCAACAAATATCTGCAGACCGTACCAACATTTGTCCCTAGGCGGGAATCGAACCCGCAACCTCCTGCGTCGCAGGCGGACCTTTGCCCACCGCGCTAAAGATGTAGTCATGAACTTATAAATAATGTCTGTCACATACATAGGTATCTAGTTAGGTAGTTACAATGAATACTGAGAGAAATAAAATCATATTTAAATTGTTTACCTACCCAGAAGATCGTGACAGTTAAGTAAGTTTGCCGACCTACCTTTTTATTCAAAAGTCAAAAATTCTTTATTTCCGTAAATACAATAAATGTACGCTTCATCATCAGCCCGTATACGTCCACTGCTGAACTTTGTTCAGCAGTGGGGGGAGGCCTCCCCCAAACGACGACGCCGTTATTCATGGTGTCGTCGTGAGCCGCCTCCATCCAACGACTCCCTGCGATCGCTACGATGTCATCGGTCCATCGAGTGGGAGGTCTTCCCAAATGTACACTTAGAAAAGGTTAAATTCTTAAAATTAAAGATTGACATGGAAATAAAGTGATATTTTGATTAACTAAGAGACTAACATTTTATTACACCACTATAAGATGTAGGACGGACGTGCAACTTCACTCGACAAATGAAGCAGAGAATTCAATACTACCGAGAAACGAAGTTCGTGGTTCGTGCACAGACATGAATCTAAGATTTCTGTGGGTTCGCGCTGTTGACTAGCAAGCGTGTACGCCTTGATTCGCGTTGTTGAGACTTCCGATTCACGTCCCGTGTTTAAAGCTGTGCTATTGCTAATTTTTGTCAAAAATTACATAACTAAATTTAATTAAATAATTTAAAATAAACTAAATTTACTCGGTCTTAGGATGGAATCTTATGAAGGCTACGAACCTCTCCCAAATATCAGCGGCCGGCCCATGCGGATTTGTTGTTGTTTCAGGTGTAGAGATTGCAATCCAGTTTATTCGAAATTGGAACTAACTGGAAAATTTGTAAAAAATCCAGATATAAGCATTGCAGAAAGTAGAAAGAATTTCACCATGTTTTGATATTTTTTCGTGTTTTCCGATTCATTTTGAATAAACAATTGATTTCAGAAATATTTTTGATTATTTTTGTTGGATATAATTAGGATGTTTGCAATGCGACTATTTTCGAATAAAGGTACCATGCATAAAAAATCGCTTGGAAATGACTCGGTTTGGTGGTCAACATTAGTTTCGCTCCCTTAAACGGGACATCATTATGTTTTTTTAAAAACTAAATCTCTACAAAAATAACTATTTTTCATCCGATTACGTATGGAAAATTTCAATAAGATCGGGGACATAGTTTCCAAATGAAGCGGAAATTACAGTTTGTATGGGTGTTAAGGTTATCCGTACCGTTCTTAAGAAAATTTCAAAAATATCGATACACGCAGCTCGATTATTGTCATAAAATTACGCCTGGGTAAACATCTACTTCCGTCGTTATGCGTCCATAGACTAGAGAATCTCTAGTCTATGGACGCATAACGACTGACAGATACAAGCTCGGTTGATACAAGCAAGCAAGCATTTTATTGTCAACGTCAAATTATAAATTTTATTTTTTGTGCGAAAACAATACATTCATATGTACAAGTCGCATTGTTTTTCATAAAATAAATCTAGAAATTTTAATAATTTCTCGTTTCAGAGAACTTATTTCTACAGATTATTGAACTATTCTCAACAGGAGCATTTTTTACATTTTCTCAAAGTTTAGTGAACGTTTACGCAAACCAGAAGAGAATTGTAACGGAGCTGCCCGTTACTTTGCCATTGTCTTCAAAACTTATTATGCCTCATGATCTAAAAGAACTGGGAGGACGAAAAGCTATTAATATGGTAAAATTCCATCTATTTTGCGATAAATCAAGATTGGAAACAAAACAACGCTAACTATAATAGGTCATATGATATGAGTAAATGATACCCTGTGTTCAGGTTGTTCTCAGTAAAATAGGCTTCTACAATCTTTTACTCTGTAAGTTATCATTGAGACAAACATGACAAACCTTATCCTTTATTTGCAATGTCCAGGCACCTCTTGAATGATGCCGCAGGCAAAGGCTTGTACTCAATAAAGAGTTCTATTAGGATTAAGTTGAAAAATATTAGCGGAAAGAGTTGTTGCTCATGACGAAGCATGGTTCCAAAAGCTAAATGACAAGTGTGCAATAAGGCATCAAAGGCTGCAGCAGCTGTAGAACAACCACTATCAAGCTAATCGTGCTCAAGACTAGTCTTGACAAGATTCAAGATTCTTTATTGCGAGACATGCTGTACATAGATCTTATAGTAAAGTAATATAGTTATCAACCATGCACCCTGTCAGGGCATTGCAACATTTGTGCTAGGTGGCAACACTTATTATTAGAAACATAATGCACTTAGATTATGTACTTACATATCTATGAAATTAAAAATATATAAAACAACATAATAATAATCAAAAGTGACAAATAATAATAAAAACATAATAATGTTGGGCAGTGCACACAACATCATCTAGCCCCAAGCTACGCAGAGCTTCACATTATTTATGGATAGTGATTATTTGCCATACACATCTTTTGTTATTACCCACAGGCTCCTCTATCCCCAACTCCCTGTGCTGAGATCAGTGATGATGAGCTGGTCTCCATCTCTGTTCGGGACCTGAACAGGCAGCTCAAGATGAGGGGGCTGTCACGAGACCAGATTGTTAGGTAAGTTACTTGCATAAAAAAAGGCTATGCTTACAGACTTGCAGAGTAGAGGTACGCGTCAACCTAAAATTTGACGGCGGCGGCGCGCCTGCCTCCACGGTCGTCGTGGCGGTGCTGCGCCGGCGGCGTGGTTATTTTTTTTCTTTCTCTTATGTAGGTATTTAAAATTATTATATTTTAAGGCTCTCTGCCTATGAGGATGTCAACATTTTAAAGTTACTATTGGTTTTGTATGTGGGCATTATAAAATTATGATCCTTACTTTCCCTATGTATATAAGTAAATATATATATATATATAAATTTATATATGTAGTTTATTTTAGGCATAATATTTATTATGAGTATTTTTATTTATTAAATCTATACTAGCACACAGATCCCCTAGTACCATCCAACAATCCTATCCATCCACGGTTGTCTGGTAGAGATCGCTCTCGAGCGATAAGACCACTTGTAACTTAGTTTTAAAATTGTCTTTTTTGTATTTCTGTTTCTTACCAATAAGTGTGCAATAAAGAATTTTCTATCTATCTATCTAGGCTATAAATACACGCGAACACTCAGGTTGTGGAATGATCCCCCGGCTGAGGTTTGGCCCATTGGACTATAGTATGAGGTCTTTCAACATTCTAAAGTATTTACGGGGTCGGCAGCGCGCGTGTAACATCCCTGACGTTGCAGGTGTCCATTGGCTGCGGTAACCACTTCCTATCAGGTGGACTGGACGCTTGACTGCTAAATTTGTTGTATAAAAAAAAGTTACTATGTTACAAGCTCTGCTTAGCTTGGGGCTAGATAATGCTGTGTGAATTATCCAGTATTATTTATTTACTATAAACTAGGGGTTAGTAACAAAAACTTTCAATATAATAAATTCAAACAAATTGTCAAACATATCCTTTGTAAAAAGGCTTATTACAAAATATCAGACTATCTAGAAGATAAAAAAGCTTGGGACGGATTTTGCTCCAACTCGAAAAATAACTCAAAAATACTACAATAACACCTAACAGGCTGAAAGTTTCTTCGTCGCTTCTTTACTTTAGTCTACATACCGAAGCGACCGAAATCAAAATATCACTTTATTTCCATATCAGTGTTTAATTATAAGAATTTGACCTTTTCTGAGTTTACATTTATTGTATTTACGGAAATAAAGGTACTTTGACTTTGACTTATACCTTAACCAAACTCGATGTAGAATGTTAGTAAACAAACCACGTCACAAATAACTAAAAATTACTTGCTTGGCCTCGAGTTTCAGATAATTTGTAGGCAATATTTATTAAATTAATTAATTGGTGTTTTACTTTATTTTTTATTTTGTTTTATTTTATTTTGTTTTATTTTTTGTTTCTGCTACAGTTGCTGTGAAACTGGGTGGTAATAAACGCTAAAAACCTAAAGAACATTGACGACCGATATGGCGCAGCGGGCGAATGCCCGCCTGCGACGCAGGAGGTTGCGTGTTCAATTCCCGCTTTGGGACAAGTATTTGTACGATCTGCAAATATTTGTTCCGGGTGTTCTGTTATATTGTATGGATGTTATGACAAATAAAACACCATATTTCGGTAAATTACGTGTATTGTGCTAGGTAGCGTTTCACAACTAGTTTACACAGAAAATATGCAACTACCCTCACTTCGAAATAAGATGGACAAGTACCTACATATTACATACATAACAATACATATTATTTGGAACCTCTGCATCATCATCTGTGCTTTATATTCTTCAGAATGAAACAGCGGCGCCGTACGTTGAAGAACAGGGGCTACGCTGCCTCATGCCGCATCAAACGAATAGAGCAGAAAGATGAACTGGAAACTGAAAAGAGTCAGGTAAGAAACCAGTAAGAAACACTTATAATTTGGCGTGTTTTAAAAAACTATATATCGACTTCAAATTCCTGAATAATGATAATGATCAACTTCGAATGCCTTACTTCTACACTGTTTTTAAGTTTTGCGGGATAAATACTAATCCCCACTCTAAACTCTTAACGCCACCGTCTTTATTGTTCTTTTATGTCCAGTCCATCCCAAGGTTGCCTGGAAGAGATCGCTCAAAGCGATAAGGCCGCCCTTTGTACTTCATTGTTGTCAACTTTTCCTTGTGTATGTATTTTGTATTGTGTGGTACAATAAACAGTTTTCTATCTATCTATTTATCCCCTGGGGATAATTTTTATATGACCACCTCTGGATCATTTTCTAGGCAATAGTGAAAGCATTTTCAAAACTGGTCCATAATTAACGGAGAAATCGCGTAAGATACATACTTAAAAAAATATACAGTCGAATTGAGAACCTCCACCTTTTTGGAGTCGGTTAAAAAAGTGAGAGACACTAAACATTCTCAGGCTTAAAGTTACAATCACATCACTATTTGTTACCTCTTTATGCCAAAACTACTGAACGGATTGGGCTGAAATTTTGCATATTAGTAATTTTAGACCAAACATAGTCAACTTTTTATCTCATAAAACAGTTCCCATGGGATAAAAATCCAAAACTACTGAACAGATTGAGCTGACATTTCGTATAGATGTAGCTCTAAGCCTGGGGGCCTACTCGGAAAAGGAAAATCGAAGTTTCTTTTTCGTTTTCATGCAAAACCAACTCTTATGTCGCTTATATAAGATTAGCGTTTGCACGAAAAATTATCTGAATTCTAATTTCGTTTTTACGAGTACGGGCCCTGGAATCAAACATACTACCGGAGGTTATTATATTATTATTATTTTATTCCAGGAATGGCACGACATGGAACAAATGCAAGACGACAACAACCGCATCAGAGACGAGATAGAAGCGCTACGTGGGAAGTATGACGCGCTGAAACGGTTCGCTATACTGAAGAATATACCTCTGCCTCCAGAATTGGAGCACCTACCCTAATTTAGTGAGTTCTCTGCAATACTTTAAATTTTTAAAAGAACTTTACACCTATTTTTATCAATTGAGGCGTATAGAATCAAAGGTAGCTAGGTGCCTCCATGTCAATTTTCCAGGAAACGAATAAAACGTTTTTCTTATCTCACAGTTAAAAATTTCCATATGTTCTGAATTCTGATTAATAGAGTATTTGGTAGATTGTTGTTATTTACCACCTTTACTTACTAGATCCTTCAAATAAGCCAGAAAACTAAAAAATAGCAAGTCCAAGTTTTTGATACTGAAACCTGAACTTAGCTGTATTTGATTCTTACTTTAGTGAACATAGCTGTTTTTAATAATGACTGTCGCCATCTTGAAATCACGACATTAGTGATGTTCCAATACCTACCAGTCGATAAAATTGTCGATATCGAAAACGTCGTGGATCAGTAATCTCTCTAATATTATAAAAAGCGATAATTTAAGTGTGTTTTTTAGCGTTTAACTCTGAAACTACTGAAATTTGGTATGAAGATAGCCTGTACACTGGAATAATTCAAAGGCTACTTTTTATCCTGATAATGTTTTCGGTTCCTGTGGGACGCAGGTAGTAAAATATAATTATTTCACACATCGCTTATTACTTTATTATTCTAAATCACATTGGTTTTCTTAGGAACGTTAGGAACAATAGTTTTAAATATCTAATTAATCTTATCACTATGTCAGCCATTTCTTCCAAAAACATTTATTTAGAAATGAAACACTTAAATTCTAAAATCAGCCATTTCTTCTCTTCTTTCACAATAGTTTTCATCGTCTTCCGTTTCTTTTTCTTGAATAACTGGTGATCTCATAATATTAACGTAAAACTGACAGTCTTCATTAGTTTCCCATTCGGTCCCAAAATGTTTTTTCAATAATGCCAAAATCTACGTCTGATATTTTTGCCCTATGTCATATCTGAATGAAAGTACAATTCCCCTCGGATGAGGACATTCCCAGAGGTCTTCGATCTTTTCAGAATGAACCTTTTACATTCGGATATCTTAAAAGGCCATCTCGCAGTCGGTTTTAGAACATCTTTAGCAGCACTCCAGAAATCCAACATTTGGATGTCACGCATATTCGTGACTATTGTATTTGTTGCTATGATGTCTATATATTCCTGAGGTTGAATGATGACTTCGTGCTTTTTCAGGATCTTTTCAATGTTCCCAAAGACCCTATCTGGCGGCATGAATGAATGCCCAGTAATAGGAAACACAATTTCATTTTTTTTCACAGACGTATTATCAAGAAGCCATCTGGACAGCATGCATAGTAATATACTATTTTTGTTTTGTCCGCCGCACCCGTCAGCCACAAGGCGCACGGTGTTGATCCCTTCATGGATTCAATGCATTTTAACTTCATAATGAACTTGTGAATCGGATCCTTTTGCTTTCTATATTTCTTTGAAAGTGACTTTCTTCACATAACTGTATTTGCTACCAACATGATTTCTTTAAGGGAAATAGAAGGCGGTTAGCTGTATTTGTTCCCTAGATAACCAATTAATTAGTTGCTACCGTAATTTCACTAGATGGCTCTATACTTAGTTCATTTTTGGAATGTATGGCACTTAGCTACCTTTGATTCTATACGCCTCAATTTCTTTCCAATATAATACAAACTTATATACAATTATATGTAACTGAATCTTAGGCAAGGCCGATGGATGAATAAAAACTTTTTAATATGGCGTGAAGATAAACCGACTTCAAATTCCCTTACTTTTACACTTATTTTTGTGGGATAAATACTAATCCCTTGGGGATAAAAATAAATTATGGGACCCCTTCGGGATCATTTTCTATACAATAATGAAAGAATTTTCGACATCGGTCCATAATTGGCGGAGATATCGCGTAATATACATACAAACGAATTGATAACCTCCTCCTTTTGAAGTCGGTTAAGAATACAGGCCATTATCGTTTTAATTATTGCAAATATTAAAACAGATTTTTCTGAAATAAATTGGTAAGTCAGTACTTATATACTTACTTGACATTAGACAAAAATACGAGTATATCAAATATTTAAAAACTTAGTTTCGTCTTATACTATATCAATCTCGAATTCATAATTAAAACGATAATGGAAACTTCACAGCCTATTAAGCAATTATTATTGTAATTCGTAACCTAATGCTGAAAGCTCAATAATCTCAAAGCAAAAACATAATTTACTTTCGAATTTTCATTCGTTGCTAAGAGATGTCGCTAGTAGTACAAATTATCTTCGAAAAAATTTAAACATCATATTAATTGAATTTGCCAAACTACGAAAATTTTTATAGTAAAAAAAATTTAAACATCGTCTATTTTTGAGTTCGACAAGTTCAAAATGTAGGAAATTATTCCATAAAAACTAAGTTAATCTAGCTTAAAACTTGGGTTACGGTTTTAAGTTATTTAGCAATTAAGATACCTCATGTATACCAACTATTATTAAGAAATGAATTAACACAAATTATTTATAGATTTTTAGATCAATAAACTAGAAATAAGAATGAAGTCTTTTTCTTTGAACTCTTTCGATATGACTCGCATTACACTAATATTTGAATATGCGAAAGTTTGTATGGGTGGATGTTTGTTTCTCTATGCCCAAACTATTGGATGGAACGGGCTGAAATTTTACATAGATAAATCAAGACCTGAGCCCTGATCTATATATATAAAAATGAACTATTATAGTCATTATTTATAACATTACAAGTTACAGGTCAAAACTTTTTATCCAGTTAATTAGTTCACGTCTCACATTGAGTATGGGTTCGTTGGATTTTTCTTCCCAAGCAGTTTGGTCCTAGATGATATAGAAGCTTGTATTTAAAAGTTTTTTTAAATATTAATATTTGTATCTCATTTCCACAATCACGAGCCATATAGTGTCGGTCCTTTGGGAGGCATGCGTGGAGCCGAAGCCAACAGCACAGAGGCCCTTTATGAGAATTAATCTAAAGCCTGGTCTAAACTCCTGGTCCGGCTATAACTTGAGAACGGTTTTACAGATTTCGTTCATCTTTTTTTAAATGTTTTCTAACAATTCGTAGAAGGTTCTGTCATAAAAAAAAAATAACAAAATTGCGCAGAATCTTAGAAAGTTAAGAAAACTTAACGACTTCCTTTATTATAATCTTTTTTTATGTAACCTTAGCTGGGGCGTTATACTCTTTGCTTAGCAGCTTTGAAATAAACTTGAAATTTGAATTCAATTACAGGACAGTGTCTGTCGTGTCAGCTAGTAGTATTATATAATCTGCGGCCCTACCTTCGGTTTGACGATAGCGATAGTGTCGAGACGTCATCGTGACGATTTCTCTATGGGGTTTGGTACAACAACGCCTCTATCGTCACAGCACACAGATCCCCTATTACTATCCAACTATCCTATCCATCCAAATTTTCTGGTAGTGATAGCTCTTGAGCGATAAGACCGCTACTTGTAACTTAGTTTTAAAGGTGTTTTTTTGTAAAAAAATCTACCATCTATTTAAGTGTGCAATCAATAACTTTCTATCTATCTATCTTTCGTTCGGGCATGGAACTACGCAAATCCCAAACATAAATGAGTCGTTCCAAACAGTTGTTGAGATCATTTGAAAACGACGAAGCCACAAACAGGGACACAAACATAAATAATACTGGACAATCCACACAGCATTATCTAGCCCCAAGCTAAGCAGAGCTTGTGTTATGGGTACTAGATAACTGATATACATAATACAATATATTACATAAACATATTTTTTTATTATACATCGAAAACAACCAGAACACCCTGAACAAATATTTGCAGATCGTACAAACATTTGTCCTGAGGCGGGAATCGAACCCGCAACCTCCTGCGTCGCAGGCAGATCTTCGCCCACCGCGCCACAGAGGTCGTCGCCTTATCAAAGTTATAAATAATACCAGTCACACTTACAAATGAACTGAGATGTTTAACAATAGTTCGTTATTGATTTATCATATGTGCTCGTTTGACCTACAACTTTATCGAATTAGTCGACATAAGTAGTGTAAAGGTGTGTTCACACATGTAGTAGACGGTAGTTTCGCTGTCCCCGTTAACAGAGACACCGTCAATGGGGACAGCGGGAATAGATTTTAATTATTTTTATTGAGTTCCGCTGTCCCGATTAACAGAGACACCGTCAATGGGGAGACCGGGAATCAATTTTTTTTTTATTGAGTTCCGCTGTCCCCATTAACAGAGACACCGTCTATGGGGACTACAGGAATAAATATAATTATTTTTATTTAGTTCCGTTGTCTCCATTGAATGGGGACAATGGGAATAGGTACATCACTAGAGACACTGTATCTACAGTATAAGTTCTGTCTAGTCTACACACACAATAGTTGTTGCAAACATAACATAGAAATAACTTTAAGGTTGCGAAAGACGCCCTTCGTAAAACTGACCCTTTCTCTGTTATTTAGAGAAAACTTATCATTATAATTTTATTTATTTATTATGGAATATAATCGAATAAATAATCACAAAAATAGTTTTAGATTTTATCCCAAAGAAACGTGTACACAGCTTGATAAAATAATGAAAAATCTGTGTAAACAAAATAATATTAGTATTGAAATAAACAAATCAGTGAAACATTCACAATAGAGATGAGACCGGTATTCAATAACTAACTCAGTACCTGTTAGCATGGTCCTAAAATATCTAACGCTATCGTAAAATCCGCATACCGCTAGGGAATAACTGTGCAAAGCGAGCATCGCGCCTAACCGACCGTGAGCCATAACTACCCAACGCTTCAATACCTATACTTACCTAACTATCATCTACGCATAGGTACTAGCGGACCGTTCACCCGTAAAGTTATGTAGCTGCAACAAGTATTTGCTATTTCTAACCAAATCGGTAAGAAATATATTGGGTAGAAATCAGGACAGGTATAGAGTATTGTAACGTTATTTGGTAACAGTTGGTACTAGAGGTATTGAAACAAAATACCCAACTACTAACCGGTAGCCAAAATATCCAATAACTCCATCCTTAATTCACAATCTTTGGCATCGAACCTTTATCTATGGTTCTATTTAGAAAGGTCTACCAGGGTAGGTATTTATAAAGCTCGTAGTGTAGAGAACGTTCTCTACACTAATATTAGGCTACGTTTCGTTCCGTAGGACGTACATACGACGACGGACCTCTTTGGAAGAACCTCGTTCATCCCATTAAACATAAAATTGATCACATAAAACTCTTGGACACTCTGTTGTGACTGTGCCTTTACAATAAGATAATATTAGAATGCTGTGGACGCTGCAGTAAAGTTTACACGTACTTACATTATTTGGAGTGAAACAAATAAATACATAGTAGAAAAGTATTTTATATACTGAAAGAATTTGAAGGAGTTTTTGATTTTTTAATGGTATCATGAGGTAAGTTATTTTTGTCAGAAGTCAATAACTTTATTTCTTTACGCACAAAATAAAATCTAAAAAAAATGTGTTTTAAATATTTAAAAGTTGCTCGTCAAATCTAATAAAAACGGCCTTGCATTATAAATAGGGACAAAACCAGTGTTTCAGTATAATGTCGAATATTATCTTCGTTTTTTTCTTTTCAGATCTCATATTTTGTGTGTACTCATTATACCTACAATATATGCCGTCGTAGACCTCCAAATATCAGGGAATTATCCTTCCAACTACACCGTAAGAGCTTCAGGATCCGACAAGACAGTCGTAACAGACACTGAAAGACTTTCTTTCAACATTACTGATAGAACAATAAAAGATTGCGTTAATGGTTTCCTAGGCGGCCGTCCTGACGATGCTTTTGTCCATGCGCCTACTCCATGGGGAAATCTGTATAAGGTATACGGATGGGCTGAAACTTATAGAATTCTGAAGCCCATTTCTAGTCGAATTATCAATGTAGCATCATCGCCTCAAATACTAAAACAACAGATCATTTCAAGCAAGAAAACTACAGAACTAAGACTGTCACAGACTTTTTACAACAGATTTTCGACGACTTGGATCGCAGCGCCTAATTTAGAAATCAATAGAATTGTCTACCATATGGATTTGGAGAACTTTAAGATGGTTTACGAATCTGCTTTTGGAGAAAATGGGGTGAAACTTAAGGCAATGGCGATGGGGGTGAATTTAACTGACTTATATGATTTTGGGTCTATAATAGCCGAATTATATGCTACTAGAGTTTCTATAAAAACTGAAATTATTTACCAGGCTAGCTTATGGGGCAATGCTGTGTTGAATTATGAAAAGGCGTTTAGAGGACATCATTTTTACTCTCCTAATTTGGATGATATTATGGTAGATTGTGGGATAAGCAACAATTTGTTGGTGCGAGAAGTTGTTGATTTGGGGTTTTATGTAGATGGGAAAGTTGTTGTTAGGAATAATACGAATGGATTTATGATGTTGACGAGAGATGTGGAAATACGTCCTTTGTAGATGTGGAAATACAGCCTTTGAGAAACGTCCTTAGATTTACTAAAAGAGAACTAAATAGTCCCATTTTAGGGTTGTATTTAGGTGAGTCATTGATTAATCTACTACGATTTCAATAAAGCTCTGACCAGAAATTAAATAGCTAGGTATACTCCGATTTATAATTTATGATATTTTATGTCAACAAAGATATTTATGAATGAAAACTTCACAAAAATATGACCATTTAACAGCAAAGTTATCACTAAAAACTAAAACATAAACTTCAACAACGCATAATCTCACATGTAGTGCATAATTTCATGTGCGTAGCAAAAAAAAATTATTTGAATTCGAATACAAACGAGAACCGAATATTGTTTCGAGCTACTGTGCTTTGTTTTGATGATACCAATGTCGTCAAATATTTTCCATCAATATTCATTGTGTAACCCCTTTGTATACAAAAAATATTTAGGATTTAGAATCGGAGTATAGGTATCTAATAAAAAGCAAAGGTATTATATTTGGAGGTCATGAGAAATTACATTTAGGGGTGATATTTTCGAGTTAATGAAAAAATAGGTTTTTTTCAACTGTTTTATTAATATTAAAACATTGACCAGTAAATAAATAATAAAAAGCAAAAGCTGAACACTTTTTTGCTTTGATTAAAAACTTATAAAATATTTTATCCTAGGAAGTCTAAGTTGTGTGAATTAAAAACACCACATAAAGTAATATATAAAGTACATAGGTACATCGTTTTTTTTTTACATTTCATACAAGCTTCGCACTTTTCAAAGATATCGTTTTATTAGTGAGAATTTAGACAGAGTATTTATTTCTACCAATTTATTATTGAATGCGGTAAACAATATTAATATATCGATATTATAACATAAAATCAGTTATGTAAATTATAATAATATTTAATTACCACAAATTTAAAAACAGAACTACATACATATTTATTTTTCAGTTATTAGTTAATTATAGTAGAAAACTGTGAATTGTTAAATATAAAACTGAAATAAAATCAGTTATGTAAATTATAATAATGTTTCATATAATGTATAATTACCAAAAATTTAAAAACAGAACTTCTTATTTATTTTGAATTTATTATATAATTATAATATTGTCCATATCTTGGGCATGAAGTAGAAACACTGTGAATTGTTAAATATTTTCAAGCTATTAAAAAATAAATATTTACAAATAATCTTAGTTTTGACTTAGCATTTTTTACAAACCTAACTACAAAATGTTACACAAATAAAAATATTAATTTCATAAACTTAAATCGAACATGCTTTGATATGTCATAGCTTTTTGCCACTACATGTAACTAAAGTGCTAACAGACGTTCGAACCTGACTGAACCAACCTCAGCTTATTCGCTCTTGTGACGAACCGTTCACCGGATATTATTATTTCCATGATCACGGGCCATAGTGAACCGGTCCTTTGGGAGGCATGTGTGGGGCCGAAGCCAACAGCACAGACGCCCTTTATGAGAATTAATGTAAAGGCGAGAGCTACACATAGCGGGTATCATCCTTGGTTGGACAAAATTATACACCCGAAGATGATATCCCCCGGGTGTAGAGACTACTGCATATTATTATTATTAAGTTGGTTCCATGGAACCAAACGACTGGACGGTTCGATGTGCGGTGCGATCTTCACACGGACACCGCATCGTACAATGCGGTGGTACGGTCGCACACATTCGATTGTCTGTTAAACACTGACATGACAAGGACTGAAGAGTGTTCGGGTTATGTTTCTTTCTAAGGTTACCTATTTAGCCATCGTAAAGGGTGATACAGACTGACAGTTTTGACTGACAATTTTAAACTCTATAAGGCCTTTCCGTAAGATTCACGCGATAAAAAAAAAACAATTTCAACACTTGAATTATAACGCTAATCCGTGTAAATCTTTGGTATTTATGCGGATTAGCGTTATTTTTAATAGATAGATTTTTGTTTTCGTTTTCGGTCTTGCAAAATTGCTCCTAATTGATCTTTTGTCATCAAGGATCTAGCCAAGCCGAGGCATGTGGTACCTTATATGAGTTAGAACTGTACCTACTTACGTCGGTAGCGTGTTAAGATCCTTATGGTGTATGTAGTATGGTCACAGATTAAATAATGTTACTTCGGTATGGTAACCCCGTAACGGTTGAGCATTAATTTTTGCGTCGCCATGATACTATTACGGTTGACGATAATAATTATTATATATTTGCGTCCCTTTCCGCACGACCCCTATCGTGCGGAAAGGAATACCGTACCAACTGCCATAGAAAAATTTGACGTCACGATGACATCTCGACGATACTATCTGTCAAGCCGAGCTCAAGGCTCAGGCTCTGTTTATCAGTCAAAACTGTTCGTCTATAGCGCCCTTAACACTACAGTTTTATGGTTTCACGAGTGATGGTACTGTAAACGCGTGATTCATACGTCAATTTGTTGCTAAGTATAAGTATGTAGGTAAGTAATTTTGCTCTGTAACACCCTAAGCACTAGAAAGTAGACTTTCACGAGTGATGATACTGTAAATGCGCGAGCGGGTGTTCGTAAAGTGGGTAGAGCGGCGGCGGCGCATGCGCGGGTAGTGCGTGCGGGGGGGCGTGGTGCGCAGGCGCGTCGCTGTCCGAGTCAGATGAGGAGTCCAGCTGCTTGTCGCCGGGGCCGCTGGAAAGAAAAAAAGGTTAGAATCGGAGAAAAATCGGGTTGGTTCTGATGGAAAAATTTTCTGCCTTATTGGTTTTATTAGTACCTATTATTGTACTTTTTCTGTATATCATGGCAAACAGACTATATATTCGATTCCCCGCGATACAGGCCTAGCTTAGTGCGGGGGTCATAGATATGTACAGGTCGCGTCATGGTTTAATAGCGGTGACCTTGATGCGCAGAAGTCGATTTTTAGATTTTTACACCGTTTTACACCTGCAACTTTCGTCGAGCGCTATTAAACCGTGACGAGACGTGTACCACATAACATGTTTTAATTTTGTAAAAAACAGGTTTGTTATTATGTACCTAACCTTAAGGTGAGGCAATAAATAAATGAATTTTAATTTTTAATTTTCAAGATGTCCTCCTAGCCAAATTTCGGCTATTGCGGCAAGCCTCAATGGAGACTGGCCATGTGTCCAGGAATTTTTATAGCGCAAACACAGCTAATAAATAAATAACGAATAAGCTAAGCCGTGGGTCGCGGCGTACGAAAATCGACCCCTCCAACTCAACCCGTGGATGTCGTAAGAGCCGACTAACGGAACCTACCAGAGGAAGGGCAGCAGCTTCCTTCTGAGTATTTTTAAACACCAACACTGCGATCACCAATCCGCCTGCCAAGCGTGGTGATTATGGCAAATCCCCCCCTACATGGGAGACCATCCACTCGATGGACCGACGACATCGTAGCGGTCGCAGGGAGTCGATGGATGGAGGCGGCTCAGGACCGCTATTTGTGGCGTCGTACGGGGGAGGCCTATGTCCAGCAGTGGAGCAGTGTATGGGCTGATGATGATGATGAAGCTAAGCAGACATGTGTTATGGTTACTACATGACTGTTATCGTTAATACATATACCTACATTTATTACATAGATATTTTTTATTATATGTATATACATAGAAAATATGCAGAACACCCAAGACAAATATTTGCAGATCGTACAAACATTGGCCCCAAGGCGGAAATAGAACCCGCAACCTGCTGCGTCGCAGGCGGACCTTCCACCTGCCGCGCCACATCAGTAAGCCACAGCGGTGGAGTTTCTGGGTATTTTCTAAGTAATGTAATTAAAAGTATATATATATTATGTAAAGAATTCTATTAAGTACCTTATATAAGTCATCTAGTACCTACCCCTACCCATAACACAATCTCTGCTTAGCTTGGGGCTAGATGATGCTGTCTGGATTTTCCAGCATTATTTATTTTCTATTCGTACCTACCTAATCAAAATGCAGCCAATGGAGTCGTGAAAATTGTACGAGCGATATGCAATCAAATAGATCAAAAATGCTTTACTGCACACTTATAAAACAATAAACAACAACACGTTACAAATGTGACAATTGGCGGTCTTATCGCTCACGAGCGATCTCTACCAGACACCCGTGGATGCATAGGATCGTTGGATTGAACCTGGGGATATGCGTACAAAAC
The DNA here is from genome assembly GCA_947859395.1 of Eupithecia insigniata. NCBI lineage: Eukaryota > Metazoa > Arthropoda > Insecta > Lepidoptera > Geometridae > Eupithecia > Eupithecia insigniata. The sequence goes on from OX402019.1 coordinate 1,773,475, forward strand.
AAAACATTTAAATCGACCAACGGATCGGTCAAAAGGATCCTATCTTTTCTACACAGCCGCTAGATGGCGTTAGTAACGCCTCCAGAACACAATATGCCTCATACTAAAGTAATATCTATTCTGTGCACAGCCCATACACTATTCCATGGTCCCTTATCCCGTATCAAGTTACAGGGGAACTGTCTGGATGTATTATTGCAACGCTTCTGCCTCATTGGATCACTATTAAGTACTTCTACGAAAACCTTTTTGGTTTACCATGGTTGACTTGATTAAAGAACCTAAAGTTAGTAGGTACCTACCTACTGTTAGCAGGCAGGTAGTAATTTAACTGTTTTGAAACTGTTGAATAAATAAATTACAGTTCAAAATTATTGACAAGAAAACTAAACTTGCTGGCCGATTTTTTTTTCGTGGGTAATGTGATGCCATGTGATGATGAAAGAGTGATGAGGATTTTGTATTTTATTAAGCTTGAAATTATTTAGTCTCGGTTTCGCTAGTTGAGTGGAGAGCATTGTAGGACGCCCTCCGTCCAGGTGGGATGACGACCTGCGAGTGATTGCAGACAGATGTACTTCATGAATTGATCCCATCATCTCCCTTCCTCTCCAGAACAAACAGACGGACGGCACAATACAATCCTATCTGGTGGAAATACCATCCACTCGTACTAAGGGTTTTCCATCATTCGCAATAACAATCTGTGTCTCTTTAAGACAAGAGTGAATAGGTGTCTTCTAGACCTTCGTGATACATCGTCGGCCACATCGTCACTTTCCATCAGGTGAGTTTGTGGTCAAATGAAGGTCTAACAACTATAAAAAATGCTGGATGCGGCAAGCTGAAAATAGAGCACTCAAAAGATGGCTTTGTCCAGCAGGGCCAGCTGTGGATATAGGCTAATGTTTCCCTAAGCATACCCAAAATGTGTATAAGCATAACTGTCTCCTCACAATATAAACTCCGCAACATAGTGGACGGAGCGATTGAGGTTGCCGGAGCGATTGAGCTTGCCGTATCGATTCCTTTCTTTGAAAATATTGTGACTTTTGCTACCTTTCAGTAGGTGTACTAAATACTTAAGCGCTTTATATACCCGTTTAGAATTTTTCTGAACGCATACGTTTAAAAAATAACTAACGTGAGCAAAAAATCGCTAACTCTATAAATCATCTAAATTAGATGTAAAAGGCCCGGGTTATCCAAGCGTGCTGATGCGTTTTGAAATATCCTCATAGACAGCTCGCCCCTGAACAACGGGGCAACTTGATACGGGGCAGGGAGGGAATGAGGGCTGCCCCCATTTTTCATTCAATTCAATTCGTTTATTAAAAGCCCGCTATACAGACACTGTAGGTACTAACTAAATAACTACACCTAGGTACCTACATAATATTAAACTAACATAGAATTAAGACTTAGATATAGATAAACCCGATAATCGATCTGTGTTATCTGAAAATAAACGATTATTTATTTATATTTAAAAATCACATTACAGGTTTGTCCAATACGTTCGTCATCTACGAGTAAGTTGAGTAGGTATTCTAGACACGCTAAGTAATAAAAAATAAAACAAAATTATTATAATCAAAACTAGAAAAACTAGGTATATAGTACACAACATGAGTCGCCTAAAATTTAAGTTATACAAAAAGAAAATAAATTGAACATTATGAAGAACCTACCTCAATTCAGTTATTAAAAATAAAAATACACATGAAAATTTATGCGAATAAGTCATTAATCACTTTGATCACAAACGATACTTCAGTTATTGTTATTATTTTTCCCGAAACCTGAAAGTCTCGATTAGCAACAAAAATTGCTTAGTCATAAAACCGTAGAGTAACTTTTAACACACTTTGAGAGGTGATTTTTGATGTGACTTTATAGGTAATACGTATTGTAATTTAAATTCATAACTTTCTTCCGAAAACTTAGGACCAACTAAAATGCTCTTATGACTTCATTTTATTCAATAAATAAAAGATAGAGTCGCAGGCATTTCCAATTTTAGGTAAAACAAGTTTTATATTAATTATCGATATCTATGAATCGACAAAACAATAAAATTTATTAATAATGCTAATTTAGAGCCGTGAATCAATAACTACTTATCGATGAATAATTTATCATTCATACAATAATTTGGATAAAAAACAATATAATAATAAATTATTTATGCATAAGCTTAATGTTATTTGAAAACGGCAGCTGTGGTTTGGTCACCTCTAATTTTAAACTTGTAGCTTGATATCTTAAGTATAATGTGTGTTTATACTTTATATAGGATAGTAGGTAAGATATACGCGATACCTAGGTATTGGCTATTGGTACCTAGGTATTACCTATTGATACCTTACCATTATCGTACGTGCCAACAGAATCACTAGTGATTGGGTGTTGGCACAGATCGTAAACTAAACTAGCATAAAAACTATTTTGGACAGCGGCAATAACTTTGGTTTGAATTGCAATTCAGCATGAAAATAGAAAACCTTCCTTAACCATATCCGCCTACATAACCTGTTAATTACGTTTTATTTGCTACATTCCAAAGCATTTTTTTTTCAATTCAGCGTGAGGCTATAAGACTTCCCGGTAGGATATAAAAAGGCCTTTTTCACTTCTCTTGCTCAAAAAGTGTATCATAATAGTGTAGCTTAGCGGGCCTAAAACTCGAGTTTAATACCACGGGCTAAAAGTATTTTTTCTTTTTAATTTTTGTCTAAAATCATCAGCCCGTTCAAAGCATTCGTTCTCTTACATAAAAACTCGACTTCTTGGTGCTCCGTCAATCTTTTTTTTTTTTAAATAGAACCGTCTTGGTGATGTTTTATGAAGGTTGATTCTTCCCTTCACGGTAGAATTCGAACTGTTTCGTTGCGGGTTAAATACAGATTTAAAAAAAAGATGGTATTGGCGCTAATTCTCTAGAATTTTCTTCATTCCAAATCACAAACTTTTACGTTCAACTTCCTGACTTTTACTTCCAAATTGTGAACGTGAAAAATGTCATCAAGTGATAGTGAATATGCTAATATGCAAATGAAAGAAAAGGGCAAAGAAATAATTATGAATCTGTTGCCGACAAAATCACGTGGAATATATTTAAAGAGTTACGAAAATTTTATGAAATGGAGAGATGAGAAACGTGTGGATTCTTTTACAGAAGGGGTTTTTCTCACTTATTTTGATGAATTATCGAAAAAATTCAAATCGTCGAGTCTCTTTGGAGCACATATTCAATGTTAAGAATGACCTTACAAACGAAACACCACGTCGATATTAAAAAATATGTAAACTTAACGGCTTTACTGAAGAAATTGTCCACTGGATACAAGGCAAAAAAATCTAAAGTCTTGACGACACAAAAAATCGAAACATTTTTAAATAACGCTCCAAATAAACAATACTTGGCAACAAAGGTAACCTACTTATGTACTCTACTCAAACTAAATAAATAGATACCTACCTACATACCTAAATTATGTACCTAGGTTATTACGATTATTAACACACTTATTTTTTTGTTCAACAGGTTGCTTTTATTTATGGAATCAGCGGTGCATGCAGAGGAATAGAGCTTGCCAATATAACGCTAGAAGACGTAGAAACGGATACAAACCTACAAGCTGTGAGTCTGCCGAACACGAAAACAAACAAAGAGCGTAAATTTGTCATCAGTGGAGAATTAACCTTAATATAGTTAAAGCCTATCAGGAGTTACGTCCCACTAATGTTTCAACGAGAAGATTTTTTCTAAATTATCTAAATGGTAAATGCACAAGGCAAGTCATAGGCAAAAATAAATTTGGTAACATGCCTAAAGATATTGCCACTTATCTAAATTTACCAAATCCGGAACTCTACACGGGCCATTGTTTCCGCAGAACATCCGCGACTCTGTTGGCGGACTCTGGTGCGAATATAACGACATTAAAACGGCACGGTGGATGGAGGTCCGATCAAGTGGCTGAAGGTTATATAGAGGACTCTATACAAAACAAGTATCACGTCACGCAGCGGATTACGGAAGGAATCAATATTCTACCAAACATTACAGAACCCCAAGCATCTACATCGCGGGATTGGATGAATATGTCAACTCAGCTGAAGCCGCACTCAGATCTTAATAATGCAGGAAACTCAAGCATGAGTCGAGTCTCTCCAACTTTTACTCCACAACAATCAACTCAAAATATTATCACATCCCAATCACAGAGAACCGAAATAAAATTGCCCGGGAAAAACATATCACTAAACATTCAAAATTGCTCTAACTGCATATTTAATTTTTAATAAAATTTCTGAAAATTGTCTAATTTTGAATTGTTTTATTTTCTCGCAATCGAAGTGAAAAGTAGAGTGTTTTACTCGGGCCAAAACCACCCATTATAACTCGGTCTTGCCCTCGCTACGCTCGGGAGTATAACAACCTCGTATATAATGGGATGGTTTAGTCCCTTGTAAAACAATCTACTATTATCTATCGAGAGTTTAGCAAACTCAAAATCAAACCCCTAAAGCAACGTCCTGAATACCACCCTGGCCGCTTTTAGGACGCAGATGTGGTGATATCGGGTTACACCAGTTGTCCCTTTCGCTAATACAGCGCTGTCTCGCTCACACTCGCTGGCGACTCTCCAAATAGACCAAATACAGACTTATTTCTGTTTCGAGACATTTAGAAGCGAATGTCTATATTAAAATTTGTTTTTCTTTGTTGCTTGTGAAATTAAAAAGACCGTATGAAGTGGCCAGTGTTTTCTGCTAGCAGTGGATGAAGTTCATCTGGTGCTTCACCGGAAATCGAAGATGGGTTTTCACAATTTAGAATCTTAAAAAAAAAATCTTTACATCCTTTACGTCGCAAGCACCGATCCTTAGCTACCTCTCAAGATGCATGGCACCCTAACAGGGCTCCTAATATCTAGACTATTTGTGATTTTTTTACTTTCATTGTATTATCAAAACTTAAAAACTAAATCCTTACTAATATTATAAATGCGAAAGTAACTATGTCTGTCTGTCTGTTGCGTTTTCACGCCAAAACTACTGAACCGATTTAAATGAAATTTGGTACACATATATTTTAGAGTCTGAGAAAGGAAAAACAGAAGCAGGCAACGAGTTCCAATCCTTAGCGGTACGAATGATGAAGGTGGAGGAAAACCGCTTAGTACTAGTGGATGGTATATCCACCAGATAAGGATGGTATTGTGCCTTCCGTCTGCTTGACCTGGAGTGGAAGGGATCCGTTGCGAAAATCAAAAATTATTTGTTGGTGAATGAAAATTAACAAAGGAACGGTTTTCTAATTTTTCCCTTCAGGACTTGAACCTACTTATTTCATTTTAATTTCAACTCGATAACTCCACACTTTCCTGAGAAAAGGGGATTGACAGACAGGCGGACTACAAAGTGATCCCTTAAAGGTTCCTTTTTAGATATGGAACCCTAAAAATTGTAAGCGATTCTTTTCCCCTGAATAACAGAAAATTTAGTATTATAAGTACAATTTTCTTACGACGCGAGCTCATGACATAACTTTGTCTAGTGTCTTTACACGACTTCTCTATTTCTCAACAGTTTATCCGAGTTTAGGAGCGCCGAGCACGTTTAAATTGTTTGGAGAAATCGGCCCTAGCGTATATCCTATACAATACAATACAATATCGTTAGTATTACGTAATGTACCTACCTAACGTATTTAATCGAGCGACCCAAGCCACGCGCAAAATATATAACTAATAAAGGGGAGTGTACGTTTGTCTATCCATTTGAAGGTTTCAGTACGAAGAGTTCTACTATGATCACATTCTGTGGTTTTGAAACCTGATACCCTAGTACATCCCTGTTGCCTCGGTTTTATTCTGAATTGGACCTTATTTTGTTCGTTATAAAAGCTATAATTCCTTTCCAATTTGTGGTTTTCCGGAAATTTCAAATTTAAACTTCATTTTCGTAGAGAACGTTGGTACTTTGGTATTGTTGGGTTTTAATGGTTGAACTAGCTTCTGCCTATGGTATGTATAAGAAATATAAGTAAATAATGTTGAAGAATCCACACAACATCCTCTAGCTCCAAGCTAAGCAGAGCTTGTGTTATGGGTACTAGATAACTGATAGATAGAAGATAGAAAATACTTTTTTGCACACTTAAAACTAGAAAACAGTTTATAAATGAGACAAAAACAACATAAGTGACAATGGGCGGTCTTATCGCTCAAGAGCGATCTCTGCCAGACAACCTGGCATGATATACATAATATAATATATTACATAGATATTTTTTATTGTACTTAATACATGTTGTATGATAGGAAATATCGATCTATCTAATATATTATTTACATAGATCGATATTTTTTATCATACTTAACATAAAAAATACCCTTAACACCCGTGACAAATATTTGCAGATCATACAAACATTTGTCCCAGGGCAGAAATCGAACCCGCAACCTCCTGCAGCGCAGGCGGACCTTCGCCCGCCGCGCCACATCGGTCGTATTTATTTATACCTAGGCCACCGGAATATTTTGTATTACCACCGTTTTACTAACAAACGCCACTTAGTGAAGCTATAAAAAATAACTATCTATGTAATATAGATAGATAGATAGAAAATTCTTTATTGCACACTTACCAAAACAGTTTACAAACAATTTGAACAAAAAAAAAAATGTGACAATTGGCGGTATTATCGCTCACGAGCGATCTCTACCAGACAACCTTGGATGGATAGGATCGTTGGATTGAATGCGGGGATCTGTGCGCATTATTTTAATATTTATAGAATTATGTATATCAGTTATCTAGTACCCATAACAGCTCTGCTTAGCTTGGGGCTAGGTGATGCTGTGGGGATTCTCCAGCATTATTTATGTTTATCTAAAACAAAATCAATACAGTTCACTTCACATCATTTTAAAATTCTAATCCTATTTGTGCACCGAAGTGTAAATTCTCAGTGTTTCATCCATCGCCGTCCCTTCTGGTCCGATGGACCAAAAATATTAGACAACAGGTCCAATGGACCGAGAATTAGAGACCGGTGCGGTCTATTGTTTGATTGTTGACCACAGGGTTAAGGGAGTTTTGAAACAAATAAAAAATATATAGGTATATAGAATGTTTTTTGGCGTCTCAAGACAGCTATTCGTGGCGTCGCCGCGTCGTTTCGGAGAGGCCTATGTTCAGTAGTGGACGTATACGGGCTGATGATGATAATGATATAGAAATTAATTGGACAGGTCGTTTTGAAGTGGAAGGCTGCTATTTTTATATTTGGGAGTTTTAGAAGAGTTCTTTTTTTGTTTTTGTAACGCGTAATAAAATGGGACTAATAAAAAAGGTCTAAGGAAAAAAAGTTTCATTAGGGTGTTTTGTAACGATTTACGAGATGAAAATATTTACAAATAAGAAGTAGCCTGAAAAGCCATCAAAGTCCTTCCCGAATCAAGATCTCGCAATGTTTTAACGCAGCGAATGCCATTATACCGAATAGTAAAAAAATCACTAAAGTAACAAGCCTCAAGCCTTCTCCTGAAATAATGATAGTAATAACTAATAAAACTAAATCAAAAATAAAATTAAGTTTTAAAATAATTGTCAGAGTAAAAAAAGCATGTAATTCTATGCGTTATATAACATTATGCACTGTCGGAGAGTTCAAGTGCGAAATCTATAATGTCAATATCATAAAATACTATTATGATTGGACAAGCATTTGACTAATACCTACGTCATCATCATCATACCAGCCCATACACGTCCACTGCTGAACATAGGCCTCCCCCATACGACGCCACAAATAGCGGTACTGAGCCGCCCCCATCCATCGACTGCCTGCGACCGCTACGATGTCGTCGGTCCATCGAGTGGATTGAGTCCGGAGGGAGGGAGATACAATATACAATACCTACATAGGTTAAATTACTGTGTTTTTTTATTTCTTTTTAAATTAATTCTAGTTTGTTATCTTAGATTTTTCTTTTTTAATTATATAAAAGTCGTTGAATCTGAACTCTCACTAAACCTATGCAATTGCCTGTATGCTGAGTGTGAACTGCCATACTGTTTACTACAAAGTTTGCGTAACTTTCTATGGAATTTCTATTTTTACAACTTCCCGCTTGGAGCGCTGTTCAGGAATTCCATAGAAAATATAGTTACGCAAACTTTGTAGTAAACAGTATCGCAGTTCACACTCAGCATACTGTAAGCTGTAACTGTAAGCTAAGCTATTGGTCGAGAAGTAGAGATTCCTCGCGTCTATTCCACAAATTTTCGAAACATAGAGCGAGGAGTTAAACCAAATGGTGATATAGGATTTCATTTCATATATTTATGTTTTACAATAATTACTTACACATATGTATATAATAGCTATTTGTGGCGTCATTATGGGGGAGGCCTATGTCCAGCAGTGATCGTGTATGCTGATATGATGATGATATAATAGCTAATATTATAGAAGAAGTAATATTATAATGATGAGTAATATGTTAAACCTACAAAATTTTTTTTTTTTTCTATTTTAGTCTGTCAAAAATCAACAACAAGAAAGTGGTTTTTAGATAAGGTCGTGTATACAAAACCGTATTTTGAGTTTGTGAAAACACAAACATGTTATTTCTCTTAGAATTCTTCATCATCATGATCATATCAGCCCATATACGTCCACAGCTGGACATACGCCTCCCCCATACGAAGAATTCTAAGAGCCTTTAATTTATTTTAGCTTCTGATTTGCATAACCCGCGTTCGCTGCTACCGATGAGAAATCAATTTGGCCATGTCAAAATACTGCCAACCTAATTACAACAGTGTAACATAATACAAATCAAAAATGCCTACCAATGTTTTGTATCCGTAATAACAGGGTCAGCAAAACACTAACCCACATACCTACTTTGTGATGAAACTTAATATTCGTCTCGACACTTTGAAACGTTGGCTTTCAGTTATTCTGGCGTTGCAAATTCCGATTACAGGGTTACACAGGTATGTGAGAATACCTACCTACTAATAAATAGGTACATACTCTAGACATTATAAATACATAGGTAGGTAATTAGGTAGGCACAAAAACAATTAATTTAACTTTTGAAACTCATGGTGGTTAAACGGATTATGTTTTGAATCTCCAATTTTTTGGCTAAAAATAAAATAAAAATATCGTTATTTATTGATCCAATAAAATTTCATAGTCGTAACTATACTCCGTCCTAGAATTTATATTCTTTGAATGAATGAAATAATGCGATATTTCATAGACTCTGGTTCTTTTCACAGGTTTTTAATTAACTTGCAATGTAACTATGTTTGTTCGGGTTGAATCTTGCAACTCAATTTTAGACCAGTTATTCTCAACCGATTGGGCTGAAAGGCATACTTCTGTAAGTTCGGTGACAATGCAACGTCGTGGTACCATCGAGCTGGTCTGATGATGGAAACCGAAGGTGACCATAGGAACTTCTAAACGATAGACTGTACCACGTCGAGTTTAGGTTTGTTGGATTTGTCTTCCCAAGCACTTTGGTCGTAGATGATATAAAAGCTTGTATTTAAAATTTTTTAAATATTAATTAGGAATAGTTATGCCAATCTATCAGCTTGAAAAATATCGGTATTAACGGGAGTTTCGATATTTATCGAGCTGACAGATTACTTGTCTATGAAAAATTGTATTCTTTCATCGTGTCAAAGAAAATAAATGCGAGAACGGAGCACAGCTCTCTACCAAGTTTCCAAAGCTTCTTACACTTCTACCTTTAATTCAATTAATTTTCTTTTTTACATTTGGCCTATTCATTGCTTTAGTATTGATCTACCCTAAGTTCATAACAGGTGCGACCATATGGCATCTGAAAAAATCGGAAAAAGGAAAAGTGAAGTGAACTCACCTATCTTTGTGTTCAGCTTGCCTGTCTCTTTGTCTTCTATTTTTGAACCAATTTGAAACCTGTAACATACAAAATATCAACATTTAAAAACAGAGCAGGTTTCTTATTCGTAAAGCGTTTTCTTTGAAAAATAATCGTTCTACCTGACTGAAACAACGGTGCCTCAGCGTAGGACTGTCAAATTAAAATGGCATATAAACCCTGCAAAGTTTGACATCGAACCTTAGGGGTGTCATATTGTGTATAAATATTTTCTTCTTCATTTGCAGTAGGTAGCCTATCTTGGTCATTGATAACTTAATATTAATACTCAAAAATCTTCTTTCGGTTTTTTAATAAATGAATTGACATGACATGCTCTCCTGTCCGTGAAAGATCCGCACTGCACCTTCTGTTGAGATCAAAGAGAAATGTTTTTTTTTTGTTGCAAACTACTCGTTGTCATACATGTCATGAATTTGTCAGCAGGTAGGTATCGTGTGTACACTCATTATCATTAGGTCTCTAAATATGTCTATGGGTTTCTATTTAAGAGTCATATTTTAGAAATTAGCGACATCAAGTTTATATTAAGAAATACCTACGGTGGAAATAAATGAAATTAATTGACATTAATTTCTTTGCCTAAGCAAATGAAAAATTTATCTCGTTATAACGACCAAAAACTTTAGTAATTAAAACATAGCAAGTTATTTTCATGTGAAACCCTATCCGTGTGGGTTTGAGGAAGCGTTCTCGTGTTACACCGCAAACCGGCCAACACACAATATAAACTAGATAAAGTAGGTATAATTATATACTTTGTTGTGTACTAAATATTAGATGCCTGTTGTAGTTGGTGGCATAAAATTCCGCAAGCGAAGCAAAAAGGCTTTGATTCGGACCGTTCAAGGCGATTACCAATCCACGTTATTATGTCGTTAGTAGATGTTTTTTTAATAAATAAATAATCTACCTAGTATTATTTATTTATTAATTATTTACCTAATATTTTACTATCGTATATAACACGTATGAATATCGACCCCTCCAACTCAACCCGTGGATGTCGTAAGAGCCGACTAAGGGAACTTACCAGAGGATGGAGGCCTATGTCCAGCAGTGGACGTGTATAGGCTGATGATGATATAACACGTAATATCGTGTACGTACTATTGTGTGTAAGCTCTGTTTACTTTTGAGCCAGATGTTGTGCGAAAAATCTAAATATTTAGTTATTAAAAAACATAAGATCTCGTAATGACCTACATAATAATATACTTACGAGGTTTCTAGGTACCTACCTCTGCCACAAAATGCAAACTACATAGGTTAGTTATTTATAAGGATGGGAGTTATTGGATATTTTGGCTACCGGTTATTACTTGGGTATTTTGTTTCAATACCGCTAGTACCAACTGGTACCCAATAACGTTACAATACTCTATACCTGTTCTGATTTATACCCAATATATTTCTAACCGATTTGGTTAGAAATACCATCTAACCGATTTGGTTAGAAATACCAAATACTTGTTGCAGCTACATAACTTTACGGGTGAACGGTCCGCTAGTACCTATGCGTAGATGATAGTTAGGTAAGTATAGGTATTGAAGCGTTGGGTAGTTATGGCTCACGGTCGGTTAGGCGCGATGCTCGCTTTGCACAGTTAATCCCTAGCGGTATGCGGATTTTACAATAGCGTTAGATATTTTAGGACCATGCTAACAGGTACTGAGTTAGTTATTGAATACCGGACTCATCTCTAGTTATTTAGTTAAATGGTGTAAGTAGGTACATACATACTATATATATTCTTGAAACCAACTGAATTTTTCGATTATCGACTATAATATGTCTTCTTCTTATTAAATTTCATAAGAATGTGCATTTTTTTATTACTCCACTCACCTTTCTGTTAAGTAAATATTTTTACTTTCTCTATGTAATCCTTTATTTGGCCTTATTTTACCATAAGTTTTTTTATACTGTTTTATGTAAAACTAGCTGTTCCCCTGTGTGTGTTGTGTTGGTTGCTTAATTAGGGCGCGAAGGAAGTACAAACAAACACACTTTCCCATTTCTAATATTAGTTGGGATGTACCACTGCCTGTTGGATGACTATAAAATTAAAATGCAGTATTGTAATATTATACTATGATCATAGAATATAATGCAATATTTACCTGTACAGTGGTAAGGCCAGTCGGTTCCGCTAGCTCTTGCTTCTCTCGCGGCAACGGATATGGATTGTGGAGGTACCAGTCGCGAACGACTGATTATAGAATATAATGCAATATATTAACCTGTACAGTGGTAAGTCCAGTTGTCTCCGCTAGCTCTCGCTTCTCTCGCGGCGACGGATATGGATTGTGGAGGTACCAGTCGCGAAGGACTGATCTCGATTTTTCCTGTTGAGGAAATATAATTAGTTATGATATATGTTATATTCATTTATTTATTCTAGAATGCAATAAGGGCCCTTATTACCCCTACTAAATTAATCGATTCACCATAACAATGGTAGGTATGGTCTGAGAATGACACCTTGGCATATCGTCTCTTAATGACACCTTGTCATATCGTCTCAGAATGACACCTTGGCATATCGTCTCTTAATGACACCTTGGCATATCATCTCAGAATGACACCTTCGCATATCGTTTCTTAATGACACCTTGGCATATCGTCTCTGAATGACACCTTGGCATATCGTCTCTGAATGACACCTTGGCATTTTACCTTTGATGAAAGAAACAACAGATAGAGGAAAGCGTGTCAAAAGTGTCAAGGTTGAGACCATTCTATCAATCTTTACGTGCAAATAGCACCGCACGCACTATCTAGAGTTTCTTTCATCTATAGACGATTCTGCGACGATACAATTGTCATAAAAATAAATAAATAGTAAAGCGATTGGTTAGCATAATTTGGCCCCAGGGGAATTGACAAATATATGAACCGTTTGTATGAATAAAAATAGCATCGCATTTAGCTTAAATCTATAGGTAGCATAGACGTCTGAGTTCTACTTAGATATTGAAATCGTTCTACTATTTTTTTAAATAAAGAGTTCATTGTATCAAAACCAAAGTCTTATAAAAAAATATTCTAGAGTTGAATGTAGGTACCTACTTATAACGCGAGATCAAAGTTCCTGACGAACAACTCGTTAATTAAGTATTAATTTAGTTGTTCATTATAGTTTCACAGGGTTTCTTTCGCTGGTAATCCTAACAGAACATAAAAATACATGAAAAACTCTTACTTTAAAGCAATAGGAAGTTTCCTCTCCATCCCAGATAGTCCTGGGCAGTGGGAACTTGCGTCGCACTCGGTATTTCCCCACCGCTCCTAAAGGCCTTCCTCGAAGCCTCTCGGCCTCCATGTAGTGTGCTGTGGATATGAATAAGAATAATAAGCATTTAATTGCTTAAAAACATGAATATTAACACGGTGTGGGCATGTAATTATGTTAATAATATAAATTTATATGAAAAACTTTAGCATAATTTCATACTAAAATGAGCATTTACCCCTCGAAATGTCTTATGTTAGAGCGCGTGCCCACACGGCGACTTTTTTAGCGATGCAAATGCGCGACTGGTATTCACGGCATCCCGTGTCGTCTGAGACGGTCGCGCGTTTGCATCGCCACAGTCGTGCGTTTGCATCGCCACAGTCGCGCGTTTGTATCGCTACAAAAAGTCGCCGAGGGCGCGCGCTCTTAGCCTAGCCACATCGGTCATATAAAAATCGATCCCTTCTCTATCACTTATCATTTAGATGATTTGATTACAAACAGGGGTACAAATAATTTGGCGTGTTTGAATCTGTGTACAGATTCAACCCATCTGTGTACAGATTTTTAGTCTCCTTCAAGTATCAGATACCAGTTATTGAGATCAGTACTAACATTAGAAAATCAATAACTTTTCTAGGATACTTCTACGTCGCCGTCAACCAGAATACGTGAGCTTCAGTTTAAGACGAAGTGAGCTCAGTTTTACAGTCAAATCGATAGATGGCGGCGGCTCCGGACCGCTATTTGTACCGTCGTATGGTAGATGCCTATGTTCAACAGTGGACGTTTATGGGCTGATATGATGATGAGCTCAGTTTTCCGAGACAAGGACGAGCGAACACCGCGCGGGGAAGGCGAGAAAGGAAGGCAAGAGCAGTGAAACGGCAGGCCCGAGCGCAAATTCACTGATTTTTATTTTCAAATTAGTTTTTGCTCCCAAATAATACTCTTTCGCCATAAAATGAAACCATAATCCTCTAAAATATTTATTAGGGAACACATATACGAAATTTCATTGAAATATGCTAAATAATCAACAAATGAAACTGGTTCTTTCGTAGGAGTATCTCTGTACAAATGAAGATTTAGAGGCAACATGGCGATTTTTTTGTGTCGAGTCAAGTTTAGTCAATCGTGTTTCGGCTCCCATAATTTACTAACTAAAATTCTACTTTAGAAACTTATCAAAAATTATAAAATATTCACTGATTTCTTGCCATAAAATTTATTTTTCGTACAGTTAAAACGTGGGTTTTGGGACTCACTTCGCCAATTATAGACTCACCTTTAAGCCAGAGCCCCTGCAACTTCGTATGGTTGTGCGCGCTAAAGGCATGAGACTCCAATAACCGGTATAGCTCCTTGAAGTTCCCTCGATGGAAGGCGACGGTTGCTTTGGCCTTCAGGACTGACTCGTGTGCGTGGAGCCTCTCGCAAGCTGGAAGCGACCAGAGGAAGCGACCGAGGCGTTCTATGTTTCCAGCTTGTTGGAGGACCTGGAGGGAAAATACGTTATTATGTCATTTAGATTATAAATAAATTATGTTCGAAAATTCACAGAGCATCATCCTGCCTCGAGCTAAGTAGAGCTTGTGTTATACTAGATACAATATATTACATTGACAGATATGTGCTGTGCCCGTGGCTTCGCCCCCGTGAATATATTTTTTTGCGCGGTACCCTATCTTTTAGTCGTTATTCTCATATTTAGGACGGAGACAACAAGTTTTGGAAAAACAAAGATCATTAAAATCGGTCCAGCCGTTCTCGAGTTATAAGTGGTGTAACTAACACGACTTTGTTTTGTATATATATACTTACATATAAAACACCTGGAACATATACATAATTATGTACTTATACCACATCTGCAGATCGTACAATCATTTTTGTCCTGAGGCGGAAATCGAACCCGCAACCTTCCGCATCGCAGGCGGACCTTCGACCGCCGCGCGACTGATGTCGTCAAACCATACATGGCTTTGCAAAATTAACTTAAAATTAAAAACGCGAACTCTACCCGTATTCATTTATATTATATCGGGCGTGGCCTAAAAGAAAAAATATTTTTCCGGAAACCCCCGAAATTACCCGGGAAATGATTAACGATTTTCGCGGTTCTTAAATCCGTCAAAAATTTCGGAAATTCCTGGGTCCAAACACGTAATACCTACAATAGTAAAATAATCATTACAAATCCACGGAAAAATCCTCAAACAAACATAAAAAAAAACATACATACCTACAGCCGAACATAAGGATCTCCTTTATTTGATGTCGACTAAATAGATACCGTGTTCAGCAATAATGTTGTTCACTGTTTTGTTAACCATCTTCTACCCTTGCAGTTTCCATCACTAATCCTAATTGTAATTGCAATAAAACCTGTCCGTTACAATAATTGCATGATCTATAACAAACTCACGCGTTACGTCCATTATCTGCGCCCGCAAATTGGGGTAACTGATACCTACTGTAGGGGGGCTAAAGCTGATGGGTCACTGCGGCGCACGTACGCTTCGCATTCATAAGAAACGATTATCATCAAAAGTAGTGATCTCTACGTACCTGTTGGATATCATTTAACCTTACAATATGGAGATTGAAGGTGATAATGTCGTATCTCTAGAGCGTCGGGGATTAAAAACGCATAATACCTGCTCTTTATAATGACACTCTAACTTCGATCTCAAGAGATTCCAAATAGAGGCTAACTGATAGTTGTAGGTGATGATTAAAGTTTTCTATTACAATAATTGCTTGATCTATAACAAACTCACGCATACCGTCTATTATTTTCACCCGCAAATTGGGGTAACAGATACTGCGTGCCATAATCATCACGCCAAGCGTGGTGATTATGGCAAATCTCCCCCTACATGGGAGATCATCCACTCGATGGACCGACGACATCTTAGCGGTCGCAGGGAGTCGATGGATGGAGGCGGCTCAGGACAGCTATTTGTGGCGTAGTACGGGGGAGGCCTATGTCCAGCTGTGGACGTGTATGGGCTGATGATGATACATCTGATTTGATCTGCTGAGGAAGTAGCGCGTTGAAATCTTTTGAATGAAGTTTTGAAACACTCGGCCCTTATTTTCAAAGCTTGCTTAGCCATAACTTGATTTGACCTCTCTTCTATTACAATAGGTAAACATTTCTATATTCTGACTTCTTTGTTATTGGTAATAATGTGTCTGGTTTGCCACTTTTCTGCCAGTGTCCAGCTCATGGAAATTTCATGGTCATGGAATGGAGGCGAGATTACAATAATAATATCTTGCTAAGCGGTTTTCCTCCACCTTCATCATTCTCACCGCTAAGGAATAGAACTCGCTACCTGCTTCTGTTTTTCCAGTCAATACAATTTGTGTATCTTCAAGACAAGAGTGAATAGGTGTCTTCTAGACCTTCGTGATACACAGTCGTCGGCCAGAACGCACGCAATCTCGTGAGTGATACTAAATCCATCCGTCCATCAGGGGAGATTGTGGTTAAAAGAAGGTCTATCGAGGATAAAAAAATAGCGGTAAATTTTGAAAAGAAGTTAGATGACGCTTTTGCCATGCGTTACTCAATCATTGATCAATGATTGAGCAAGCTTTCATAGTATGGGCCTTAGACAGGTAGGTACTTAACATACCCTGTCTATGTGGCACCTGAGGATATAGCCTGGTGCCAGGTTACACAGGCTCTTTCCTGAGACTTTTGCACAGCAATGGAATGGGTGGGAGAGAGCAGTGGTTGAGTAGCTAGGGACCGAGGAAAGGATGTTTAATAAAACCAATAGAAGGGAAACAAAGCCATGTTTTTTTTCTATTCTATGGAAAAGGAAATATAAACTTGTTTAAAAAATTCTGTCAGTTTTCCAACAAACAAACCTCATGAGGTTTAACGAAAATAGTGTTTCTATTACGTAGAGCACAAAAACAACGGTGGTAACTCGTTCAATAGATACTTTAGGTAGGGTACTTATGTAAATAAATATAGGTACTTAACCAATAGTCAAAAAATTATGTTTATGTACATGTTTTTTAAGTTAATAATGTTTACCTACGTACTTACATAATCAACTCACAACAAAAAATTTCATAATTTTAATTTTGGCATAGATACATTTTCAGGGCTAAACATCGTAGGAAAGAGTCAAAAAATCAAATACCAAGTTATTTTATTTTAGGCCATGTTTACAAACATTTTATTTTGATTTTGGCTAGAGTATAGGTACGGTATGTAACTGTTTTGCAATAGCCTTGCGTCGTAAGTCCAGCATAATTTCCCATTTATTTTTATCCATAAAACAAGATTAGATTTTCCCGTAGAATCCCATTATTTCCACCCCCTTGTAACTGATACCCCATGAACTGATCCTTCTATTAAGGGTGGCTTTTTGAAAGCATAATTATAATACTGTTTTAATTTTATACCCTTGAAGTTTACCATCGAAAATATTAAATCTATATGTATACTAACCAAACTTCAAGGCCTATATTAATCTAGTATCCATAACACAAGCTCTGCTTAGCTCGGCGCTAGATGATGCTGTGTGGATTGTCCAGCATTATTTATTAATTTTATTTCGTATATACATACATACTCATAAGTTTATTTCGGGACGAAACTTTGGTTTAAGAGTTTTGCCCAGTCGTGGGAAGTTTACGGCTGAGATAAAAAAAAATAGCAATGAGAAAGAAAGAAAAAAGCAATTACTTTTGTCGTTCCCGACTGGATCAAAAATCCCAGTAGCCTATATGGATCAGTTGAGCTACCTCTGGCTAGATTGTTTATAACAGTCTGCAATTGAAAAAAAATTGGCACAATTGTTTTAGATAGTTGTAAATATGTACTAGAACGTGTAGGTATGTTTCTATTCTATTCTAATGATAATTTGATAAATATGAATATTATAAATTTCAAAGTTTAAAAGTATGGTTGGATGGATGTATGGATGTTTGTTCCTCTTTCACGCAAAAACTACTGAACTGATTTGGCTGAACATTGGTATGGGTATAGTTTGGGACCTGGAAAACATATAGGCTATTATTTATTCCGATAAAACGCGAGTGAATGCGCGGGGAACATATAGTCATCTATAAACGGAAAGTCCTGTAGGAATATACATAGGTTTTTGCATCTAACTAAAGAACTTTAAACTTGGAGCCCTTGGAGGTCATGCTGACATGACCTTAGTAATGAAAAATGCGAAATATTTCTGACTAGCTGCTGACCGCGCCTTCGCCCGCGTTTTATCGTGATAAAATAGCCTATATGTTATTCCAAGTCCAAAACTATACCCATACTCAAGCCAATCAGTTCAGTTGTTTTTGCGTGAATGAGTAACAAACATCCATACATCTATTCTCACAAACTTTGACATTTATAATATTAGTAGGATTTTGCTGCAATGGACAACTAAAGTTTTTCAACGCAAACAATTTTGAACAGTTTCATAGCAAAAACATTATTGATTTAGGCGTAGCCGGATGCGCACGCACATGTGCATTGCAAATAATCTGTCAGTCTGTCTGTTTGTGGCCACCAGAGAAGAGGCCGTGCAAAAATGTGCGGGGGTCTGCTTAGCTACATGGGATTGACAATATTTGGGTTCCTCAGAGTAGATTTTATTTTAGGGAACTATAACTAGGGTTCCTCAGAATAGAGTTTATTTTAGTGAACTTTTGGATTCTTTCGTTTTCTAATTAATATTCAGAAGGTAATTACTACTGATCTATACTCCGGCCAAACTCAAAATACAATATTTATAAAAAAAAATTCTTGTTCTTGATTTTTTGACAGACATTACACTAGACTTGTTGATTTTAGCTAAAATACAATACAAAGATAGTCAAAACAGCCAGCGTTAGTAAAACACGAGTCAATGCGATTTTTTTTTATTTCTTAAAGACCTTCGTTTGACCACAATCTCACCTGATGGAAACTGATGATGTGACCGACGGTGTATCACGAAGGTCTAGAAGACACCTGTTCACTATTGTCTTGAAGAGACCCAGATTGTAATTCACCGGAAAAACTGAAGCAGGCAGCGCGTTCCATTCCTTAGCGGTGCGAATGATGAAGGTGGACGAAAACCGCTTTGTACGAGTGGATGGTATATCCACCTGATAAGGATGAGAGAGGAGATAATGCTGTAGACGGAAGACAGAAACGCTGTCAGGGTTAAATAATTGGTAAATACAAAACCACATAGCTTTTTCGACTTGGAGTTACGATTTTACGCTACTGGCAACACCAGAAAACCAGATTCGAGTTTTTATTCGCCGATGGCGTCGATGACGTAGGGCTTGTGTCACCCACGTAACCGTCGTCGTCTCGGAAGAGCATACCTTGTTTTCTTATACCATACGAAAGGAAAAAAGAGAGTTAAATTTCTCTTAGTTGGTCAAAGCTATAAAGATATTGGTAAGTGCTTAGCCGTTTGCGAATAACCCCGTGATCATACGACTTCCCGCCAAAACAAACAGTCGGTTACCATAGCGACCGCACCGGATATCCGGTTTCATGGGGCGTGGATACGGATATAGCGGGGGAGGACCAATCAGGCTCAATGGCCGACAAGTAAGGATCGAACTTGGGATCGAATCTGTTTTACGCTTATTAAAAATTTCAAGACGTAAAATGGAAGATAACAGATAAAATAAAGAAATAAGCAACTGAGAGTAAAATTATTAAGTAGATATTAATCTTTCTTTAGGGGTTAGGTATCTACCTAATCTATACCGAAATATCCCCGTTTATCCCTAGCCTCGGAAAGCACGCTAAGCCGTTGGTCCTGCACCTGACCTCTCCCCGGTCGTGTCGGTCTGCCGTCATCGGATTATGAGAGTGATGGAATTAAGAGTGCACCTGTGCTTGCGCACACACTTGTGCACTATAATAATGTCCAGTGTGTATAATAATGTGAGAATATTATTCTCAATATCTACTTAAAAACTTAATTTTTGTAGGTACCCTTTTAAAATCACTGGTTTATTTACACTTTATAAGCGTTTTAAAATTAAATTATTTTTATTTCGATGAAGCATCGAATAAAACTGGTAAATTTTATCTGCCTAAAACTTTATTCGTGTATAATTTACACGAAAAATAATTAACCCTTTATTCGTGTTTAATTTACACGAAAAAAAATAACCCTTTATTGCCGTCTGGGTCATTTTGACCCATTGTGGCTAAAACACAAACTTTATTAAAATAAGTACCTAACCCACCTAATGTATTTAGAAAAAGACCAAAATTAATATAAAATATTATGGTATGAATCTTAACTATTTAAACAAAATAACTTTCTGCTAACAAGTCTGTATGCCAAATACCTATTCTAAGAAATAGTTTGATTGGAATGTACTGCACCTAATGAGCGTCGTCGTGCAAACTGCGCACCTTTTCAAATTAGTAACATTGTAAGAACATTTAGCATAATTTTTCGATTTACTTGTTCTTGGGATACTTTCAATGTTTACAATTTTTTTTTATTGAACTTCTCTCACTTTATGTCAGGAGGGCCTAAATTACGTACCTATTAAAATTTTGAGTCCGTAATCTTTACTTAAATAAATATATATTTATTATATATTATATATATTTATAAATCATTTATATCAGGCAGCATAAGTCTAGTACAGGATGTAAAATACTTAAAAACTACGGCCAATATAAAATATAATATACTTTAACATTATGTCCATGCCTACTTAATTTACCTAAGATATATAATTATTAGCGGTCACAGGGAGTCGATGGATGGAGGCGGCTCAGGACCGCTATTTGTGGGACACGTCATATGGGGGAAGCCTATGTGCCCATCCACTCGATGGACCGACGACATCGTAGCAGTCGCAGGGAGTCGATGGATGGAGGCGGCTCAGGGCCGCTATTTGTGGCGTCATACGGGGGAGGCCTATGTCCAGCAGTGGAGTATGTCGTGTATCGTGTATGGGCTGATGATGATATAATTATGAGAAATTTGCAAAAGTAGATTGATATTGCTTTATTCAGAAAACGTTAAAACTAAACAGTTTGGTACTAGGTAAAAGAATTGGCGGCCGTATCGCTTAAAGTGAGTTCTTCCAGACAACCAAAGTAATTCTGTCTCTTTTTTTATTGATGATGGTCAATCAACTGGCACGCGTCACTTAATTAAGTGAAGATGTGGCCTAAGATGTTTGTCTGATAATAGCTGAACGGATCTTGATGAAATTAATCAAGGATATAGGTTCCTAGATTAAACCACACGCTTGACTGCTACCTTTGTGCTAGGTTTACAAATGTACCTAAAAGTTTACATGCTTGGATGGATGGATGTTTGTTACTTCTTCACGTCAAAATAACTGAACGGATCAGGCTAAAATTTTGCATACATAGATGTACATAGTTCTAGGTCTGTAATAAAACATAGGCTGCTTTTTATCCTATAAATCAGTTCATGGGATTAGCCGTGGGAAGAAACTAGTAATAATATAAGTGTGAACGTTTGGATGGGTGGACGTACCTTTTTTTTACTATTCTGAGGAAAATGCTCACGCATACTGCCACGGGGAGACAGTACGATTATGTGGGACTTTAACCCACTAAAACCCTCAGGTACCCGCTTCTGCCGCTTGTGGTGGGAACACGGGAACGTTTTCTCTTCCGCGAACCCACCGCGGCTGCCCGATATCGGGCCCCTCACTGGGGGGTGTGGAGTACCACCCTTCGCGACGCACCAGAAACACATGTGTCAGAACCCACCGCGGCTGCCCGATATCGGGCCCCTCACTGGGGGGTGTGGAGTACCACCCTTCGCGACGCACCAGAAACACATGTGTCATCATGATGCGGCGCGACCACCTCGGGGACCTTATCCTGCCAAATGAGCGCCAGACGACCCCGTGGGGTGGACGTACCTACTTATTTAGTTTTTCACGCCAAAACTACTGAAGGGAACGGGCTGAAACTTAGCTTAAATGTAGGTCTGGAACTGGAATGACACATAGATATGCACGTTCAATCCAAAGATATATAGGTTAAGCCATAGGATAAGCCATCCACGGTTGTCTGGTAGAGATCGCTCGTTAGCGATAAGACCGCCAATTGTCACATTTTTTGTACAAATTGTTTGTTAATTGTTTTGTAAAGCGTGCATTATAGCATTTTCTATCTAAGTATTTATGTTATTTTATAAATAAATACATACATAATACATGGGATAGAAATAACCTTTAAACGTTTTCATATAAACAACGCGTGCGAAGCCCCGGGCAGAAACTAGTCAAAAATAAATCATCAAATTATAACACATGGCCTTGAGCTTTATCTAAAGTTCTTTACTTATTTTTGTTTTGTTCAAAAGCACACTAGCGGCATTAAAAGCACACTCACCTCGCAAACGCACGCGACCTGCTCCTGTGTGAACCCAAAACTCGGCAGGGGGGCATCCCTAGGGGGGGTAGCCTCGCGCTGCCCCCACTCCGGCCCCCCCAGCATGTCCAAATGCTCGTCCCCAGCCACTTTGACACTTTATTGATACACTTTTTATAATAGCACCGCCTCTTTTGTAATTTTTGAGTGGCAACTTCACTTTTTCTAACAGTTTGGAATTGGAGCGGCACTTTTCACGGTTATTGTTCACTTTTTTTTTAAAGTTCGTTGATTTCAACACTTTTCATTCATAGTAAAACTATCACTTATAATTCAGACTATCACTAAAATACACTATTATTGAAAATTATAACATTAATCACATCAAGATTGACAGTTCATGAAATGCTATGGGTTTGTTTTATGTCTTCTTGTTTTTGTTTTAACCTTAAAGCGCAGCTAAACAAACACAAAGGCACCAGTGCCGAGATGTTTAAACAAAAACGACCAGCTTTTAAGTCGATTACTTATTTAAGTTCAGTTTTT
Source organism: Eupithecia insigniata (assembly GCA_947859395.1). Taxonomy (NCBI): domain Eukaryota; kingdom Metazoa; phylum Arthropoda; class Insecta; order Lepidoptera; family Geometridae; genus Eupithecia; species Eupithecia insigniata. Next base: position 1,796,580 of record OX402019.1, read on the forward strand.
GGAAACGAACGTTTGTTTTGAGTAAACAGTTTCTACTTTGGGTCTCTGTCCACTTAATTACGATTAAATAAAAATATTAAATGCTTCTAAAGTCAGGGCTTTATTTACGATCGCATTTCTTTTTCTTTCTCATTTTAAGACGCCTTGTGGTACCTGTAACAATAAGAAAAGACAAACATTAAAATTCTGCGTGTGTATACAGAGCTGTAGATTGTTATAGTTTTCGTTCAATAAATATATTTTATTGCAATTATTATGTTAGAGATGCAACGAATATTCGGCAATTATTCGGTATTCGGCCTCCTTGGTCATATACAGATTTTCAGTATTCATACAAACGGAAATAAAATAAAAGCGCAATTTAATCAAAAACATATTTATGTAGGTATTTATCAAATATTATTTTATTTATTATTCTTGATATTGAGGATTTTATGTTTTTAATTTAATATTTAAAATTAATCAAAGGCAGATATGGTGAATCTTATTTCATCTTATTTGTTGGTAACAGAGATACTCCATGGTAACAGACGATTGCGCTCTTCATCGCTCATAAATTCATACCTGTGTCGTACACAATAACTTTATTTCTTTAGGCTTACAAAATAAGCACTTAGACAAGTCAAATTTTATACTATAAACATAGTTATTATTATCAAATAAGAAATAAGGTGTTATTGATATTCTTTTCACTTATTTTTTTTTGTCAACTATTGGAAGAAGAACTCCAAGGCGACGAATAGTATTTTTAATAAAATTCATGAGTTTTGCGCCATGTTTTGAATTGGTTTAACACCAGTTTTAAGGATCTGCCGTACCGTACGATTGAGACGAGGACTCTTCAAATAAAACTCTTATCTCATTTGCAATTGCACTTTTGGTATTCCCGCTGCAAATTTTCAGCAGTGACTTCGTCAAATATGTAGTTTCAGAAACCTGTTTGCATGAAATGGACTAGATCTCTCGCCGAATATTCGGTTTTCAGCTGAGAGCGGCGATGAATATTCGGTATTCGGCCAAATCACTATTCGTTGCGTCTCTCATTGTGATGGAAAAACAGATAACCCAGGATTTAGTGTTCCCCAAGCCCTTGAAATTAATACTAGAAAATAATTTCTCATTAGTTGTTATAAGTACCGTAAAATATAAAGGGGCTATTTGGTACAAATTTTCGACCTACAATAACTTCGATTTAGATGAAGTTGTCACACATTTCGTAATTTGAATGGATAAATCCCGTTTAGATTTACAGAATCAAACGATTCTGTAAATCTAAACGGGATTTTAGATTTACAGAATCGTTTACCTTAAATAACTGTATCTTCCATAGGTACATATTTTTTCTTTTTTTATGGTTATTCCAAATATCTTTGCATCGGGGCTATTAGGAAATGCCATGCTTTTTTATTAAAAATAAATAGATATATTGAATACCTAAAACTTCTGTAGTGACAGATCTAACTTAAAAAATTCACACTTTTGGCTATTTTAAATGACTAAGTATATATTTTTTTATTTTTTTTAGGAGCAAATAAAGATTTTTTTTATAATCATTTAAACTGTTACAAGTCTATCAACAAATTATCAACGTTGATAAATCAACAAATTAATTATCAACGTTGATAAATTGTTGATAAAAAGTTCTTATCATAATCAGACTTTACTGTTTTACTATAATTGACTCTTTTAAACAACAATAATAATAACAGGATCTAAAGAGAACTCTCGCTAGGAAGTTGGATCAAGGGTCAGATCTAAAAGGCGGTACTCCTGGACTCGGCGCGTATCGTCAGGAAGTTCCTCTCTCTGCAGCCCTAGTCACCGGCCGCTTGAGCCTAGCTTCGCGGCCGGTGATACACCGTTTTGATATATTTTTTACTGTAGATTAGTTTTATATGTTATTGTATTTTCTATAGTAAAAAATGTATTTTTGGCGAAATTTAATATAAATGAAGTGGAATAATAATAAAGATTAATAATACTTATCAGACTTTGAGATGCCTTAAAAATACACTCCGGCAGATTCATTATCAGTGATTCTAATTAACAATCTAATATTGTAGAAAAGTCGTGTTACACATCTTATTATGACTCAAAAACGGCTGAAACGATTTTAATAATTTTTTTATTTGTTGGATTCGTCTCCGTCCGTAATATGCGATCGCGGCTTCGCCCCCACTGAAATTAACTTTATGCGTGGAACCCTATTTTTATAATTAAAAAAATATATTTTTTTTTTTATAATTAATTATAAAAAATAGGGTTCCACGCATAAAGTTAATTTCAACGGGGGCGAAGCCGCGATCGCAGCTAGTTGGTAATAAACTTTCTCTTAGAAAGTTACTATGATAATCAGACTTTACTTTTATCGTTACAGCTTCACATAATGTTGTTGATCCGGCTCTAATGAGGGATTTTCAATTAACAATGCTTTAAAAAATAACAATCACTCTTTTTATTTTTACACTAGATGGCTCTACACAAAAGTCAAGTGTCAATATCTAGTATCATAGAATATACAATGATATAATTTTCTGTTTCGACCATTTCCGTTAGATTTTTGACACTTGAGTTTCATACAGCACCATCTACATATTTTAGTCTAATCTAAGGCAACCACTTTTTTTAAAGGTTGAAAAAGCCCTCATTTCAGCGATAGCTTTTTCTAAGCATTCTTTACTGTATGAGGTGTAGGGTTTAAATTATTTTCCATGTCAATGGAAATCCATGTCATTGTAATCATGATGGTATAGGACCAACAAAAAATGTGCTTGTTACCTTGACAAAAAACATATCCAAGACTTTTTCCGCAGTTCCAAATTGGCCCAAATAGGCCCGCGAGGTTAAAATATCAAACAATTACGAATCCTACTACCTAAACTTCTGAGAATATGTACTAATTGATACAAACCTGAGTTTTTAATTTACTTCATAAACTTGGGAGCTGGGCGGAGATTAGCGGCAGTCTTAAAAACCTTATCTTGAACGAAAACTCTTTGGATAGAACCTCAAAAACAAATGAACTTGCCATTGGTGATCATTGGTGGTGGGTTGAAATATCAAAAAAAAAAAATTATTTCTTTGCTAGAAAATATTTCTACCCAAAACTTATAAGTAATATTTTTTTGCGAAATAACCCCACGGATCCCAAATAACCCCTCTTACGGTATTTTATATTCTGTGTCATTCAATCAATCATCATTGGTGTCTTTAATTAATGCAATTGGTGTGTATAAAATAAATAAATTGTTGTATTGAAACTCGTTAATATCATTAAACAATATTTATATTAAACTCATTTAAAAAAACACGAAACTACAATGAGAAGAAAAACACAGTGAAGAGTGGCTTTTTAAGTTTTTATTTTTAACCGAACAAAGCCCGCCGTAAATCAATTCTAAGCTCAGACAATCACAAGATCTAAGTTACTATCATCAATTAACCTCAACACATTATATTTTACCTCCAAAATATTATCACGTACTTCGTCTGGCCGAGATGGAGACAAAGATTTGTACAATTTTATATCGAGTTTAGAAAGGTTGTAAGGATTTGTATTTTTTTAAATAATATGGTGCTCTAGTAATTCAGTATCTGATCTAAAAGTCCTCTAGTCTAAGGTCTTATGGAAATAAAGCACCTAACACGGACAAATGTTGTTTCCACCTTATTGTTTTAAATCTTTTATTACAGTAAACAAAAACTTTTTGTACATCGACGGGTTTTAAATCTTTTTGTACAGTAAACAAAAATTTTTGTACATCGACAGTAAAATTTTTATATACTTTTTTATCTTTTTGAGTTTTTGTGTTTTATTATATTAGAGATTGGTTGGACGCAGACCAAAGACAGAAAATAATAACTATGGGAAGGCATTTGCCCAGCAGTTGGACGAAGTAGGTTTGAAAAAGAAAAGATCTAGAATCTTCAACAAAAGTAGGCGTAAAGATCTGACTGAATACTAAAACTGAATGGACTGTGGGGATAATCTTTAGTAATCATTATCAATCAAAATAAGTACTTATTAATCTGAATCAAAAATATGTTGGTTGTTAACTGTTGTACAAAAAATCGTCTAGAATAAGTAATTAAATAAATAATGATGGACAATCCACACAGCATCATCTAGCCCCAAGCTAAGCAGAGCTTGTGTTATGTATGAGTACTAGATGACTGATATACTTAATACCAAATATCACATAGATATATATTTTTAGTATACATAGAAAATATCCAGAACACTCGAGATAAATATTTGTAATAGAGTACAGTTTCAACAGCTTATCTATAACAGACATACATACAATAACAGTTTTAAATGCTTCTATTTCTACAAAAAATAAAATTTATATTAAAGAATTTAGTATATACTAGCTGCCGCCCGCAGCTTTTCACGCGCTTTTTATGTAGATTATGTCCATCCTCGGGACATCATTTATCTCCCTGCCAAATTTCATTAAGATTTTTTCAGTCGTTAAGGCGTGAAAAGTTAATAGACAGACAGAGTTACTTTCGAATTTATAATATTAGTAGAAATAGTATGGATTGGATGTATTTACAATTTAATCAAACGGTTATAAATAACACACTACTCAAGCAAGATCCCATTAGGAACGAAATGAGAAAAAGTGTCCCAGCTGTGCCCGCTCATAGGCCTAGATATAAAAATTTATCACCCGGCGTGCGATAGGTTGATCTAGACTTTTTAAAATGTGGATGTTTATACAAAACAGGTTCTTCTTCATAAAAACAATCCTTTTAGGTGACAAAGATTAAAATTCCATATTCAAATGCCTACTCTATCTCGTTCTGTCATCTTTGAAAAATGTCGCGGGAGGGAGATGGAAGAGGGTCGTGAAGGGGCAAGCATGTTAAATGTTTGGTGTTTTAAGTAATTTTTATCATCGACACCATCGCAAGGGAGGCCCTGCTGATGTATGGAGTTGACGGGCTGCTAGGGATGTGGTAGAGTCGATGAATTTCTCAAGTGACTCTATAAAAGTGCGTATTTTTAATAATTTGGTATCTGAGACTTTATGAATATTAACGATCTGCTCGTATAATAAAAATTAATTACCTACTAGCTGCTGCTCGCGCCTTCGCCCGTGTTTTATCGGGATATAATGTTATTCCAGGTCCCAAAGTATACCCATACCCAGCCCAATCAGTTCAGTAGTTTTTGCGTGAAAGAGGAACATACATATCATATACAGCCATACATCAATTCTCACAAACATTGACATTTACAATATTAGTAGGATAGATAAATAAAAAAAATTGCCGTGGCGATCGCGGGTCCAACCCAGCCCGTGGATATCGTAAGAGTTGAACGAGGGAAAGTAACAGAGGAAGGGCAGTTGTATTCTTCTATGTATTTTAGCACCTACACTGCGATCACCTATCCGCCTACCTAGTTGGTGGTTATGGCAAAACCCCTTTGCTTGGGGGAGGCTTATTCATATGTGGAGATATGTGGGCAGATGAGGTAAATAAATAAAGATTCATGATTAAATCTCGCAATTTTCTAAATCTTTCCTTGAAATAAGTAGACATTAAGAGTAGTTTTATGCCATGTAAAAGATGTAGGCGTAGTTATCTACTAATTTTAAAATAAAGTCATTGAGGAATCTAGGTGGAGTTTTACTGTTTACATTGTCAAATTTTGGCTGTCGCCCAATTGGGCCTTCGTCAACCAAATTATATCCACTCATATTGTACGGCACTTAATTTTATATCACCCAGAAAAACTCATTATGAAGCTATGTAAATAACACGATTCAAATATATCTCCCAGTTGCCACTTGCTCTAAAAATTGTCCTTAAATAATGTTAACACACTCTATAGAGATTTTATAAAATTAAGGTCTAAGGTCTTACCTACCTTCCCTGTTACTTTGTGTCGCATTCACTCAAAAATACTGATATGTTCTCGTCGAGGTAGGTAGAACATAACTACGAGTACCTATTGTAGGTAGCTAGTTGCTTTAACATTTCTGGGAATAACAGGTACCTAATCATTATAATCTGCGATTCAATAAAATATAACTCAGCTTTAACTAGCACCTAGACATAACAAATAACAATTAAAATGCTTTGCATAAAATAAACAGATGTAATGCAATACTACGACGAGTACAAAAACGTAGGTGGTCGATACCCCGTCACTATACCCCACGTGGCGTTCAGATCCTTATCGACCAACACCAGCTGTAAAACACAAGATTTATCGACAGTTTGCTACGCGCCAGCGGGAACGATCACCGCACTATTAGCGATTTGATTTTAGAATCAGATATTTTAATTTCGAATCTTTTTTTTTTATCTGGATTAGGTTTTTTTTAATGTGGAATTTCTTTACTGTTTCGGGTTCAAACTTCATCGATGCAAAAGTTTGTAGGCAGGGTCAAAATGACCCGGACTAATTAAGTCCTAGGTATGAGCTACATTTCTTTTTAACTATTCATGTACGTGATTTTTTTTTATTATTAATTAATCTGGTTTATTATTTTTTAGTGTGGCACATAGGATGGCGTAATAGGGAGGAGATCTAGGAGGAGGTGGAGGTAAAGGAGGAGGTAGCAGTGCGAGCAGCAGATAGATTATTTTTTGTTTTTACACACCTCGGCAATAAGGCCGCCAATTGTTTTACCTTTTACCAAACTGTTTAGATAAGTTTTTTCTGAATAAAGCATTAACTATCTACTTTATTTATAACTGTCTACCGAGGACTTAGAAAAACGTTTCAAATGATTTTTTATAAATTTCATATTTATTATATAATAATAATAATTATTTATAAGTAAGCCTATATTAAATTGGAATAACTATATAACATTGAACTAACGACTCATGTCGACAAGTCCTATAAAATAATTACAAACCCAAAAGCTCTTTTCCGGGAATTTATAACGAAAGAGTTGACATAATTCATGTTTTCAATTGACAGGGCAAGTAATCAAATAAAGGGCCGGGCCCAAATAGGCCTAACTCAATCCTCTAGTGATCTTATCAAATGGGCATAAAATAATACTTTTATGGCCGTCGCCCCGCGGGGCCCTAATTAATGGCCATGTTGGAACATTTTACACCAAAAGTTACGATATACTGATACAATAAACTTTAGAACACACAGAACATATGTTATTTGAGTATTATTTTATTGAATATTTTAATTAATTGATCGTAAAATGTTAGGATTGTTGGTTAAGGTTTTTAATTTTGTGTTTTGTCACGGATGACATTACGATGGCTGTTGAGATCGTTGTCAGCAATTTGAAAATACAAAAATATGTATGTTTACCAACTTCATAAAACCAATTCACATGTTGACAAGCAGGAGGTACCTACTATATGTTGTTTTTTTTCTAATTAGGGCTAAGATTTTAAAGTAGGAAGAACATGCCTAAAAAAGTTAACACACTAGCTAAAGTTCTCAGATTAAAATACTTACATAAATAAATTTTATTTGTGAATCACTTTAGTAATTTTTAAACATTATTTGTTTACCAAGAAAATTACATATCAGAATAAAAAAATAACAACTAGTATTTACACTTGTTTATGTAGGTATATCTATTTCCTAAAAATCTAAGCCCAGAATGTTGGCAGCATTGCCACGTTGAATGTCAATAAATATAAACAAAATAGAAATATAAGATAGGTCAGTAGGTACACACTTAAAAATTATTTAATAAAAAATTAATAACGCTTAGCAATGTCATATTAATTAGGATTTCAAGTCTGCTTTACGATTTTAAATAAAATGTTTACGGTAAGTCTGAAATCTACATATGTTTTGTTATTATTATAATTTTTTGCCTACTGCACTTAAATTAATAACTGATTTCGTAAAACAATCTCATTTCTTTTTGTAGCTCAAATCCTTTCGTACAGATACTTAAAATATTTGAAAACATGATTCTTACCAGCTGTCAATGAAATTTAGACACTTGTTAATAATAACAATAAAATGCATTTAAAATATAATAAAATGCGTTTTCGCTGATTATATTTTGGATCTCTTAGGTACAGTGAACGCCCACGATAATGACCAGAAAGGATCAGGCTAAGCCTGGGCAAAGTAAATGATTTTAAAGTTTAATAACAAGTAAATTTATTTTGGACATTTCTTAGATTTAACGAGTACATGTTAATATAAATTTTATTGCTTGTATCCTGCAGCATAGACCATCCATTTATTACCCGACTGCGCGAGTAGGCAGGTTATGCTTTATAACTGATTCAGACTTGGCATACAAGACACATGCGACCGCTCGGCCAGTTCGAAAATAAGGAAGACATACTCACACTCATGTGCAACAGCTAAATTAAGATCCGCCTCACATCACACCAACAAGCTTTAACAAGCTAAATGCTAAAAATAATTCTTGCACGAATGACGAAACACAACCTATTTACGCAATCGACAATCTACAGAACGAAACTATCCAAATTCAAATAGAATCTCGTTATAAACAATAACACTGGCTGATAGCAACAAAGAGTTCCGAATTAGATTTTTTTCGAAATTCCGTTTTTGAAATACGTGCGTGCAACCCGAGGGCTAAAATGGAACTGGTTTGACTCCAACTTCCGTTACGCTCTCCGATTGGTCGCGCTGAATTGAGGAGATGCGTGTGTCCAATGGGATTATTTTTGGTTCGTGAAGGGTAACGCCTTCCATTGGTCGATGTGTAGGTTCGCCATTTTTCAGCGGATTCAACAATTGAAATTGTTATGTGGGTGGATTCTTGACTATGACGGGCGCCGGATTTCTGAAAACACGCTGGGTAAAAATATCCAACCCACTTTAGCAGACTAACAGCTGACCGTCTTAAATCATTACGAGGAAACATGGAGAAAATATTGTGATGTAACGATCGGGAAAGAATTTTTTTCATTATGTAGGAAATTTTCTATTGAAAAAGCTTGTGAAGGTTCCCTTTATATTAATCGTTAGTTTTGATGATCCTCTAAGTTCTACTTAATCCTCAATGTCAGCCTTGGTTAATTTCCCTTTGTTATGTATTAATTTATTACCAAAAACTTAAATTTAGTAGGAGATACTTATTTTTATTTCTACCATCAATCTCCTACTTTTTGTCTTTTTTTTAATTTAGTTTAAATCTTTGAGCAATGTTTTATATTAGATACTGTTTTAGTAAAGGATATTGGTAGGTCATTTATTTTTATTTCACTAATTTTTTTATGTATTAACGCATTGACTGCCGTTCCCGCTGCAGCTGGTGGAAGTCGTCCATGTGCGTCGGTGGCAGTAGACGTTTTAATGAAAGCACGCACGCACATGCGAGACTAAATGCACTGAAACGCATTGTCATCCTAGCAAACGTGACATTTGATTAAGACATTTCTGGCTATAATGAATGGGGCTCAAATGACCACATGTACATATAATAACGAGTGTTTAGACAGGAATTTGAACGGGTTAAGGATGGGAAGGGAGTATCGATAGTAGGACAGATTTCAGAATTTCATTTCGATGAAGTTTACTCTATTCAAAGATTCATGTTATTTAATATAGGTTTCAATGTCAAAAGTCGCTGCAGAGACTGGGCAATGGTCAGTTGTCTAATTAATTCTGAAATACCTATGTACATATGTGTTTGCCTTTGTCAATAAATTAATTTTCATCTTTCTTTCAAAAACGTGTTGTTTGTTGTTTATGGTCATAAAACAATATAAATCCTACTAATATTTTAAATTTAAAAGTAATTCTGTCTATCTGTCTGTCTGTTAAGATAGATGGTCTGGGGACATGAAAAACGCGTGCGAAGCCGCGGGCAGCAGCTAGTATCCTATAAGGTTAACTAGGTAAGGTACCTATTGGAGAATTATAAAAGTATATATTGTATACAGATAATTAAAAAATTGTGTTAGCAATCTACTTATAAATATTTTTTTCTGTTTATAATTTTTTTTGTAAGAAAAACGACATGGATTACATTCGTTCAATTTTTTTTGGGTCATATTTACCTATTTGATCCAGATTTTTGCAGCCCGGCATTGCATCTTAATGTACTCTAGATTTATCGAAACTTCGTAGAATCCCAAGATCCCATGACTATAAAATCAAACACAATAATTAGAGGAACCGCGTTACGTTTGCTCATTTTGTCTCTATTATTTCATCTTTGCCATCCAAAAACTAAAAAAATAATCATATTACCATCGACCATAGACAACTAGCTCACTTTAAAATGAATTTTAAGTTGTTATTATAATGTTGAAATTGCAGTGGTAAATTGAAAAGTTAGTGCGTTGAATAGGTTATTACACGGTTATTTGGCGCCATTGTTGAGAGCTTTTGAGTTAGTGCCCTTTTGTTGGTAATGTTTAGCGGTAGACATCTTGTTTTTGATGGCGGCGTGAGATGTGTAGACATGGGGGTTTGTTTAGGGTTCCTTGGAAACTGGTGCAAAATTTACAATTTTTGAATCGAAATAAATACACCTAATCGAAAATATGATTGCTGCCGCCGGCGCCTTCGCCCGCGTTTTATAGGGATAAAAATAACCTATAATATTAATCCAGGTCCCAAACTATAGATACCCATACCAAATTTCAGCCCAATCAGTTCAGTAGTTTTTTGCGTGAAAGAGTAACAAATATCCATACATCTTTTCTTACAAACTTTGACATTTATAATATTAGTAGGATCAAAATTTTGCGAGCTTATTAAATTTCTTAGAATTTATGAATCGATTTTTCGATACAGACGAGTATTAGGTATTTTTATCCATCATCATCATCATCAGCCTATACACGTCCACTGCTGGACATAGGCCTCCCCGTACGACGCCACAAATAGCGGTCCTGAGCCGCCTCCATCCATCGACTCCCTGCGACCGCTACGATGTCGTCGGTCTATCCGAGTGGATGGTCTCCCATGTAGGGGGGGATTTGCCATAATCACCACGCTTGGCAGGCGGATTGGTGATCGCAGTGTTGGTGTTTAAAAATACTCAGAAGGAAGCTGCTGCCCATCCTCTGGTAAGTTCCCTTAGTCGGCTCTTACGACATCCACGGGTTGAGTTGGAGGGGTCGATATTCGTACGCCGCGGCCCCACGGCCCATATTTTTATCCATTTATTATTATTTTCATTCTGAGCCTGATTTTTTTCACTACGGAACCATTTAATTGTATTTATTAACGCATGCGCTGATCAGATGCCAGTTGCTGAACTCGTTGCCTGAGTTTATTTTGGGCATTATGTTCATCCTACTTAAATTATAAATGTCAAAGTTTGTGAGACTGGATGGATGTATGGATGTTTGTTCCTCTTTCACGCAAAAACTACTGAACTGATTGGCTGAAATTTGGTATGGGTTTTGGTATCTAGAATAACATATAAGCTATTTTTTATCCCGATAAAACGCGGGCAAAGGCGCTGATTATATTTATGAATCCATACCAGTTAAATAGGTACAGTTAATTGGTACTTGCCTAGCCTACTTGGTACCGTTAGGTGCCTATACTTTAGCCAAATCCAATGTGAAATGTTTGTAAGCAAACCTCACCCACAACAGAAGAGAAAATAAACTTTGTAAAAAAATTACAGCATATGTATATCTATCTAATATGTATGATTGCTTGTAGGTATATGTGACTCTACCACTGCTCTACATAGTTCGTAATCTACTTTCTACCTGTTATATATTAGCTAGATACTTTTAAAAATCGTATACGGAACCCCATCAAATAAAAACACTTCAACTCTCACCCCTATTCTCTCACGAAGTCCTCAACAGCAGTCAAGACTCTCAATAGATCAATACAATACAAATACAAACTATTATTGTATTAACGAGATCCAAAGATCTTAATACAACCTCTTTTTTGTGTAGATCTTGAGATAAAACCATAGAGAGCAGATTGTTCGGTTTTTTTTTAATTTTGTCAGAATAGCAGATGAAACCTTATCTTGCTTTTTTTTTTCGTTCATCTTGTCAAATGAGGTAAATATGTAGAGAGAGGGTAGATATGGCAAAGGTATATGAAAGTATGTACTTTCTACTACATACTAAATAGGCACTATTTTGTATTTAGAATTTACATATAACAATCAACAGAATTATTATGTACTACATAAAATAAAATATTGCATATTTATCTGATCAAAGTATTTATTTCAAAGCTAAAGCTTTTTATTTTAATATACCAAAAAATTCAAAAGTAGCAAAAAAAAAACAAGAAACAATTTCGTCATCATGGGTCAAAATGACCCATACATCTCTCGAGGGTTAAAAATCGGCTCTAGTCATAAAACTATATCCGGTTGGTCTGTATAATAAAATAACCGTGAATAGTAATAAATCAATATTACTTAGCTACTCTACCGCTACTCCATAATAACAAGGGGATGACACAGAATAGTAAGTAGTTAATAAGGAGGGCGTGTGCCTATTTTAATTTTAAGAGCCAGTTCGCACGAGCGCTTTTTTAACGTCTGTTAAAAAAGCGTTCAAATAGAACAAATGCATTCCCAAGTACATGTTCACACAGGGAGGCGCTTTTAAAGAGCGACGATTTTTTATCAAGCACTATTTTCAACGCTGGGCGTTGGGCGTTAAGTCGAATATACAATACTAGCTGCTGCCCGGGCCTTCGCCCGCATTTTATCGGGATAAAAAATAGCCTATCTGTTATTCCAGGTCCCAAACTATACCTATACCAAATTTCAGCCTAATCGGTTCAGTAGTTTTTGCGTAAAAGAGTAACAAATATCCATCCATACATACATCCATCCTTACAAACTTTGACATTTATAATATTAGTAGGATTAACCTCATTAACACACACGAGCGCTAAAAAAGCGCCAGCGCTGCGTTATAAAAGCGCCGGCGGCGCTGCGTTATAAAAGCGCTCGTGTGAACGGGGTCTTATGGGGTGTCATGGTGCAAACAATATGCTTCGTAATGATCTAATAGGTATGATGGTTTTGTTATCAGTGTTTTTGCTTTTAGGGTTCCGTTACAAATGGTTACAGGACCCCCAACCTACCTAACTAGGTACATATATGTACAGAGGGTTTTCGAGTTTTTTTAGTAGGGTAGGTGGAGTGGAATTTGGCAGTTATACAAGTTTAGCCTTAGGAAATGATGGCAATTTTTATATTAGTTAGTTTGTTTGGTTTTTGAAAAATTCTTTTGCACATAAAACAGTTTTATTGGGATAGTCCTAGTCGAAAGTGCACGAAAAAATTGGTGATGTAAAAAATAAGTTACTACCGGTGGTAACTAGAAAATTTTTAAAAGCTGGTGTGAACCCTTTTTGTTTTTCGAGGCCCTGGACGCGCGACGACGAGGACGGCGACGACCAAAAAAAATATTTTCAATATATTTATTACTAGTTGTGCCCGCGACTTCGTCCAGTCTGATTTTCATACAAATTTCATCCCCTATTCCCTTTGATATTTTACCCCCTAGCCCCCCCCCATAAAATTTGGTAAAAATCGGTAAAGCCGTTTCGGAGGAGTACGGTAACTAACATTGTGACATGGAAATTTTATATATAAGAGATTAAACTAGGATTTATAAATTTTATCAAAATAATGTGGAGAACCTTCCATAACAACTCCATTGGCATCTCACTTGCTTTGTTAAGTCGTTGAGTACTTAGTACTTCCTTTTACATCGGAAGTGTTATTGTTATTCTATTGTTATTTTAATGCTCACCATTATTGTTATTGTCAAAGTTACATCTCTATAATACTGTATTGAGGAAAACTGTAGCGTGAGAAAATATTTTTATTGCCTTTTCGATGATTCCATACGTCTCGTCTTATTGATTTATTATAAGATTTTTGATGATTGGTAGGTATCATCATCATCAGTCCATATACGGCCATTGCTGGACATAGGCCTCCCCCGTACGACGCGACAAATAGCGGTCCTGAGCCGCCTCCATCCATCGACTCCCTGCGACCGCTACGATGTCGTCGGTCCATCGAGTGGATGGTCTCCCATGTCCCCTACATGGATTTATAGGTAGGTATACTAATTTTGAATAGTTGAAAATGACTACTGAATGGAATTTTTACACATGTTGTGGCCATCTGTAATTAAGGGGGTTCCGTGGTAGTTCATGTACACCACCTTTTTTCTGAGAACTTTTTAACCGACTTAGGTAAAAGGAGGAGGTACTATGTGCAACGTATTTTTTATGTAATGTTCGACGATTTTTTCTCAGAATGTTATTTACCTAAGTATATTTTCCGCATAGCCTAAAAACAGTGTAAATAAATGAATTCGAAGTAATTTACTTTTCCAAATCTATGAAATTATCTGTGGTAGATATAGGAACCTTACCTAGGCTAGTTACCAAGGTAGATACCTACTATTAAAGTAAATAATAAATAGATTGTAAATAAGATCTACACTCAATTGCTTATATTTGATTTTTCTTTTTCCTGTGTCTTTGTAATATGTACTACCTACTCTTGCCTTTTTCCTGTCTTTGTAATATGTACTACCTACTCTTGCCTTTTTCTTGTACTTACTGGAATTGTGGAAATATATTTAATACAATCTTTGTGCGACCATACCCAGGACTTGTCTGAAAACCAGCGCCGATAGTAGCTTCCGTTTGTAGCAGCATAATGCTGAGACAGGGACCTTTTTGTTCCCATAATGTAACATTTTGTCTAATTGTTTGTATATTTTTTTGTAACGAGAGGGAGCTGCTATACTTTTTTAGGCATAGGATTTCGTGTTCACAGGAGCGGGACAGAGCAGAGCGTCGTAAGCGCAAAAATCATGATTTTGCTTATCATCTATTGGTGAATCCTCTAAGATTGGTGAGGACGTTTATATGCAAAAACAAGCCGAAGATTCCCTTGTTACGAGTAAAGTATTATTTAATACGATGACGATAAAAAATCTTGTGATTGATAGCTTATGAGAAATACAGTATCTAGTAACTAACTAACGGCCGAATACTCAAACGCAACTCAGATGTAAGCACGTCTTATGTCGCGATATTTTGACAGTTTTCAATGAAAATCTGTCAAAAAATCGTCACTTGAGTCGTGCTTAAATCTGAGATTCGTTTGAGTATTCGGGGGTAAGGAAATAGATGGTACTTTGCTCAATTATTTCTGATATTTAAAATAGCTTTTCAATTTTTGATAAGAAGGGTATCATTATAGATTATTATGTTTTTTACGAAGCTTTTTCGATAATGATTATAGAGAAAAAATGTTTTAACGTAACCCGATTGACGTCAATTCAATTATCGCCTTAGAGCCCGGCTACACGCTCAAACATTTGTTCATGAATGAATGCACAAACACAGTTTGCGCAAGCAAGATGGAGCGTGTGGCCGGGGTCAAACCAGTTTGTGGAAGCAAAATGGAGCGTGTGGTCGGGCTCAAACCAGTTTGCGCAAGCCAGTTGGAGTGTGTGGCCGGGCTCAAGCCAGTTTGCGCAAGCAAGATGGAGCGTGTGGCCGGGCTAAAACCAGTTTGCGCAAGCAAGATGGAGCGTGTGGCCGGTTCATCTTGCCTGCGCAAACTGTGTTTGTGCAATCTGCATGCACAAATGTTTGAGCGTGTAGCCGGGCTATTAGGTGTTCAATTTAATTATATTTCTTTCTATATTTCTAATCTGTAGGTATGTGTTCATCTATCTGATATAATATTTTTATTTCCCAGAGCCAAACATTAAAATTTTAAAGCAATAGATTTAACATCCAATATTGTTTAGGCACGTTAAAATGGTGGAATATACCCCGTGTTATACCGGAGAAGTAATTACTGACGCGGTGAAGCACGAGGGTGTCCGATGTCGGCCGGTGGTGGGCCTGTCTTTTACTAAACAGGTATAGGTACAGTGCGCCTCAGAATTAAGTATCCCACTAGTCTACAAAACATTGAGTAGTTACTTCAGACGCCCACTGTACCTACCAGGGTAGGCTGGAGAAATTCGTGGGTTATGAACGTGGATACACAGCGGCACGTAAGTTTAGCGCTGACCGTTATTGCGCAGAAGTAAAAAATGAGGTACCTGTGCGGGGCTAGCGGTACATTACCCATGCGCAGCTATCCCCTCCGCGTACCGCTCAGCGCTAAACTTACGTGCCGCTACATATAGCGAGGGCAAAATTAGGTACAACTTTACAGGAGAGCCGAAAGACAATTCAAATTTACGTGTGTTATTGTGTTGAGCAATGTTTTTAACAGACTCCGAAATAGGAGGACGTGCTATGTTCGGTTGTATTTTTTAAGCCGGGTACTGACCGGCGTTACGGGGTTTAAATCAAAATGTAACGCGCGAGCGTTCGTGCAGTCAGTACGGGGAAAAAAGATGCTCGCAACGAGCAACCAGACTTTGGACGGCGGCGGCAGCGGCGGCAGCGGCGCGGCGGAGCAAGGCAAGGAACATAGGTATGTACTCTAATAGCTCGGCTACACGCTCAATCATTTGTTCGAGATGGAGATGGAGTGTGTGGCCGGACTCAAATCAGTTTGCGCAAGCAAGATGGAGCGGGTGGCCGGCCTCACCTTGCTTGCGCAAACTGGTTTGTGCAATAATGCATGCATAAATATTTGAGCGTGTAGCCTAGGGTTATTCCGAGAAGCGAATGTCCGCTTGCGACACAAGAGGTTGTGGGCTCGATTCCCGCCTTGGAACAAATTTTGTACGATCTGCAAATATTTGTCTCGGGTGTTCTGGGTATTTTCTATGTATAATAAAAACATATCTATGTATGTATTGTATTATGTATATCAGTCATCTAGTACCCATAACATTAACATAACACAAGCTCTGCTTATCTTGGGGCTAGATGAGGCTGTGTCCAGAAGTATTAAAAAAAAATACGTGTACCTAAGTACCTACCTAGGGTATATTACCTGGTAGAAAGAAAATTAGATATTTCTTGAAGGAAGGATCCTGTCCAAATGATTATATAGGTATTATTGTGTTTTGTGAACCAATATAGTTAAATTATCTTATCAAATTCGATTGTCCATCAATGGAACTATGGACTCTTTTAAATCAATAAATACTAAATATCAATAATTAACTTTTTTAACTGTTAGGTACACCAAGTGGGCCGGTTACCGAAGGTTGGCCTTGATCGGGCCACACCCACCGCGAAAGCCTTCCATCCATCTCTGTCTGTCATATCTCTCTTTCTTTCATCGTTCAAAAATAATTCGACAGTGGTTATCCTCACTAATATTATAAATGCGAAAGTGTGTTTGTTTGTCCTTCCTTCACGCCCTAACTAAGTAATCAATCGACTTGATTTTTGGCACAGAGTTAGATGCAAGAATGGAGAGTATTAGTAATTTTTGTCCTGGTAAAACAACAAATTACCGTGGGAGATTAACGGGGAAAAAGACCTTTTTATCCCTCTAGAAATGTGAAATTCGAATTTAACCCGGGTGAAACCGCGGGGAACAGCTGGTAATAAATAATTTTCCGGGGGAAAATTAAATTAATTAAACTAATACGAATTGGACACGGTAAGATTTGTTGGGTTACAATCAAAATTAAGGTTTTGATTTTTTTTGATACAGCCTGCAGCAATTCACGCAATGTTATACGTAACATCCAGCCTGGTATATTTGTTTTTTGTTATTTGTACAAAGATATTGCACACCGTAAAGCAAGGAACACATTGACATACATAGACATAAAAACACCTTTACCTACATGTACTTCATGCAATAAACGATACTTTAATATTTCCTTAATTCTAGGCAAGACAAAAAACGCGCAATGTAAGAGACATTGGGTGATTTATCTTTTTGGTCTTGGCTAGAAAAAAATAAACATTATGTAAATTAATGCAGTTAAAAGAAAGAAGCTGCTCATACTTAAAACAATTTTTTTTATATAGAATAGAATAAGAATAAAATATATGGCCGTGGGGCCGCGGCGTACGAATATCGACCCCTCCAACTCAACCCGTGGATGTCCTAAAAGCCGACTAAGGGAACCTACCAGAGGAAGGGCAGCAGCTTCCTTCTGAGTATTTTTAAACACCAACACTGCGATCACCAATCCGCCTGCCAAGCGTGGTGATTATGGCAAATCCCCCCCTACATGGGAGACCATCCACTCGATGGACCGACGACATCGTAGCGGTCGCAGGGAGTCGATGGATGGAGGCGGCTCAGGACCGCTATTTGTGGCGTCGTACGGGGGAGGCCTATGTCCAGCAGTGGTCGTGTATGGGCTGATGATGATGATGAAAATATATTTATTTTATAAACAGAACTTAGATACTAAAATTACTTATACACTGTACTTAATTAAGAGAAGAAACATTTTCTATACCTAGGTCCTTTCACAAAATGGACTCAGTCTTAGCATGAGTTGGATGACTAGCAAGCTAGCATCCAACGCTGGTCTTCCGCCAGATCCACTTGTTGGCGTATACAACAACTGAAACTGACTTAAGTATGGATTTATGGATGTTTGTTTCTCTTTCACGCAAAAACTAATGAACTGAGTGGGCTGTTTCGTATGGGTATAGTTTGGGACCTGGAATAACATATAGGCTATTTTTTATCCCGATAAAAAGCGGGCGAAGGCGCGGGCAGCAGCTAGTCACATGTATTTTACGCGTTGGTGGACGATTTGATATAATTTTTATTAAATTTTTGTGTGTTCAACAAATCTATGAATCGCTGAGCTTGGCCCATAGACGTACACGTCTCGTCACGGTTTAATAGCGCTCGACGAAAGTGTAGGGGGGGTTCTGCGCAGGTATAAAACGGTGTAAAAATCTAAAACTCGACTTCTGCGCATCAAGGTCAGCGCAAGGTCAGCGCTATTAAACCGTGACGCGACCTATACCTAGTACCTACCGGGTAAAATGGGGTGAATAGAGACTCCAGGGTGAATAGAAATGGACGAAACACTGGAGCACGACATTAGCTGGCTTGTAGCAGTGGAAGTATACTTAGTCTGTGACTGTTCCTCCTGTGTCAGTGGATCTGACCCACAGACCACAATACAATACAAAACTCTATATTGTACACCACAAAGACAAATAAAACACATAAACATTAACATAAACAAATACAATGGGCGGCCTTATCGCTTAGAAGCGATTTATTCCAGGCAACCGTAGGATGTATAGAAAATTTGACTTCATAGATGATACTAACGTATCTGATCGGGGGGCCAATTTACGCAAAATTCCCCCCCTGATCCTGATCAGGTGAATTGACAAATCAGGTGAATTGGTAAATATACCTTCTGAAAATAATTCTTAAAAACGAAATCGAAGTTTCTAATTCTTTTTCGTGCAAACGCTAATCTTATGCAATGGACATAAGAGTTGGTTTTGCACGAACACGAAAAATAAACTTTGATTTTCCTTTTCCGAGTAGGCCCCCTGATCTCACGTGATACTTTACTAACTTACGGGATCTTGTTTATCACAAGATATTTTTACAAGAAACAAGAAAAAAAAGAATGCGGTAAACAAGAATGCGGTTCTAGCGGTACTCTAGTACCGCTAGAACCGCATTCTTGTGCGACTTATCGAGCAACTCATCAAAGAAAACCCCTCGATAAAATTTCGAATTGCATATTTTGAAAATACGCTACTCGATAAAAATCATCATCATCAGCCCGCACACGTCCACTGCTGAACATAGGCCTCCCCCAAACGACGCCACGAATAGCGGTCCTGAGCCGCCTCTGATAAAAATATCGAGTGATAAACAAGCGTATGGCAAGAACTGTCAGTAGACAGTTCTTGCCATATAGGTATATCTTACAAGAATATGGCCGTGGGGTCGCGGCGTACGAATATCGATCCCTCCAACTCAATCCGTGGATGTCGTAAGAGCCGACTAAGGGAACCAACCAGAGAAAGGGCAGCAGCTTCCTTCTGAGTATTTTTAAACACCAACACTGCGATCACCAATCCGCCTGCCAAGCGTGGTGATTATGGTAAATCCCCCCCTACATGGGAGACCATCCATTCGATGGACCGACGACATCGTAGCGGTCGCAGGGAGTCGATGGATGGAGGCGGCTCAGGAGCGCTATTTGTGGCGTCGTATGGGGGAGGCCTATGTCCAGCAGTGGATGTGTATCGGCTGATGATGATATTGCGAGAATTGCTCTCCAGACCTGTATTCACCACAAATCTACTGTACTGACTAAAATCAGCCTAAATATAACACTAATATGGGTAATGCTACTAATTGTGTAGTTTGTACTTTATACAATTCTTTTCACGTCACTTGCTCAAAAAGTGTATCATAATAGTGTACCTTAGCGGGCCTAAAACTCGAGTTTAATACCTCGGGCCAAAAAGTATTTTTTCTTTTTAATATTTGTCTTAAATCATCAGCCCGTACAAAGCATTCGTTCTCTTACATAAAAACTCGACTTCTTGGTGCTCCGTCAATCTTTTTTTTTAAAATAGAACCGTCTTGGTGATGTTTTATGAAGGTTGATTCTTCCCTTCACGGTAGAATGCAAACTGTTTCGTTGCAGGTTAAATAGAGATTTAAAAAAAATTGGTATTGGCGCTAAATCTCTAGCATTTTCTTCATTCCAAATCACAAACTTTTACGTTTAACTTCTTGACTTTTACTTCCAAATTGTGAACGTGAAAAATGTCATCAACTGATAGTGAAGATGCTTATATGCAAATGGAAGAAAAGGGCAAAGAAATAATTATGAATCTGTTGACAACAAAATCACGTGGAATATATTTAAAGAGTTACGAAAGTTTTATGAAATGGAGAGATGAGAAACGTGTGGATTCTTTTACAGAAGGGGTTTTTCTCACTTATTTTGATGAATTATCGAAAAAATTCAAATCGTCGACTCTTTGGAGCACATATTCAATGTTAAGAATGACCTTACAAACGAAACACGACGTCGATATTAAAAAATATATAAATTTAACGGCTTTACTGAAGAAATTGTCCACTGGATACAAGGCAAAAAAATCTAAAGTCTTGACGACACAAGAAATCGAAACATTTTTAAATAACGCTCCTAATAAACAATACTTGGCAACAAAGGTAACCTACTTATGTACTCTACTCAAACTAAATAAATAGATACCTACCTACATACCTAAATTATGTACCTAGGTTATTACGATTATTAACACACTTACTTTTTCGTTCAACAGGTTGCTTTAATTTATGGAATCAGCGGTGCATGCAGAGGAATAGAGCTTGCCAATATAACGCTAGAAGACGTAGAAACGGATACAAACCTACAAGCTGTGAGTCTGCCGAACACGAAAACAAACAAAGAACGTAAATTTGTCATCAGTGGAGAATACCTTAATATAGTTAAAGCCTATCAGGAGTTACGTCCCACTAATGTTTCAACGAGAAGATTTTTTCTAAATTATCAAAATGGTAAACGCACAAGGCAAGTCATAGGCAAAAATAAATTTGGTAACATGCCTAAAGATATTGCCACTTATCTAAATTTATCAAATCCGGAACTCTACACGGGCCATTGTTTCCGCAGAACATCCACGACTCTGTTGGCGGACTCTGGTGCGAATATAACGACATTAAAACGGCACGGTGGATGGAGGTTCGATCAAGTGGCTGAAGGTTATATAGAGGACTCTATACAAAACAAGTATCACGTCACGCAGCGGATTACGGAAGGAATCAATATTCTACCAAACATTACAGAACCCCAAGCATCTACATCGCCGGATGAATATGTCAACTCAGCTGAAGCCGCTCTCAGATCTTAATAATGCAGGAAACTCAAGCATGAGTCTAGTCTCTCCAACTTTTACTCCACAACAATCAACTCAAAATATTATCACATCCCAATCACAGAGAACCGAAATAAAATTGCCCGGGAAAAACATATCACTAAACATTCAAAATTGCTCTAACTGCACATTTAATTTTTAATAAAATTTCTGAAAATTGTCTAATTTTGAATTGTTATATTTTCTCGAAATCGAAGTGAAAAGTAGAGTGTTTTACTCGGCCAAAACCACCCATTATAACTCGGGTCTTTTCATCCTCCCTCGCTACGCTCGGGAGTATAACAACCTCGTATATAATGGGATGGTTTAGTCCCTTGTAAAACAATCTAATATTGTGTTGCCTGGAGTGTCATGTTAACACTTTCACGACCGAGGCCGAGCAGTGAATAATGATAACAAATATTACTGGACAATTCACACAGCATCATCTAGCCCCAAGCTAAGCAGAGCCTGTGTTATAGGTTAAAATACATAACTTATAGAATATATTACATAAATAGATATATGTAAATATTTGCAAATGGTACAAACATTTGTCCCGAGGCGGAAATCGAACCCGACTCTACCGACTAGGTATTTTAATGAACGTGTTTTTAAATCGAACCAAAGCAACTTTTGAATACTTATTTCCAGTAAGTACCTAGGTAGGTAGGCCTTTCAAATTGGGCTTACGCTGTGTGTCATGCACAGTCTGGTACAATAAAATTATCCAAAACCTAAAGTGCATGATTGATTCCTCAAAGTGCATTAAAATTTGCATTTTTATTGAGGACTAGCGTACGGAGCGATACCATTATCGATATGACATGTCTACCTTGACGCCATTTGGTATTTTTCCCATAGCTTGGTCACAGAACACAAAATACAGAACAATATAAACATGTATAGTAGAAATAGAAATTATAAAAACAGTAACCTATAGAGAAATGAGCATAGAAACGAAAACAGTTTTTTTTTGGTCTCGCTAGTTTTAGCATTTGACATAGAAAACACTATAGAGAAATGAACATAGAAAAGAAAACTGTTTTTTTTTTGGTCTTGCTAGTTTTAGCTAGAAAACACTATAGAGAAATGAACATAGAAAAGAAAACGGTTTTTTTTGGTCTTTCTAGTTTTAGCTAGAAAACGCTATAGAGAAATGAGCATAGAAAAGAAAACAGTTTTTTTTTGTCTTGCTAGTTTTAGCTAGAAAACACTATAGAGAAATGAACATAGAAAAGAAAACAGTTTTTTTTGGTCTTGCTAGTTTTAGCTAGAAAACACTATAGAGAAATTGAGCATAGAAAAGAAAACAGTTTTTTTTGGTCTCGCTAGTTTTAGCATTTGACATAGAAAACACTTTAGAGAAATGAACATAGAAAAGAAAACAGTTTTTTTTGGTCTTGCTAGTTTTAGCTAGAAAACAGTATAGAGAAATGAGCATAGAAAAGAAAACAGTTTTTTTGGTCTCGCTAGTTTTAGCATTTGACATAGAAAACACTATAGAGAAATGAACATAGAAAAGAAAACAGTTTTTTTTGGTCTCGCTAGTTTTAGCATTTGCCATAGAAAACACTATAGAGAAATGAACATAGAAAAGAAAACAGTTTTTTTTTTGGTCTTGCTAGTTTTAGCTAGAAAACACTATAGAGAAATGAACATAGAAAAGAATTTTTTTTTTTTTGGTCTCGCTAGTTTTAGCATTTGCCATAGAAAACACTATAGAGAAATGAACATAGAAAAGAAAACAGTTTTTTTTTGTCTCGCTAGTTTTAGCATTTGCCATAGAAAACACTATAGAGAAATGAACATAGAAAAGAAAACAGTTTTTTTTTGTCTCGCTAGTTTTAGCATTTGCCATAGAAAACACTATAGAGAAATGAACATAGAAAAGAAAACAGTTTTTTTTTGTTTTGGTAGTGCTTGTTTTAGCTAGAAAACACTATAGAGAAATGAGCATAGAAAAGAAAACAGTTTTTTTTGGTCTCGCTCGTTTTAGAATTTGCCATAGAAACACTATAAAGAAATGAGAAAAGAAAAGAAAAAAGTTTTTTTTTTTTTGTTTCGCTAGTTTTAGCATTTGCCATAGAAAACAGTTTGCTAGACTAGCTCACAAAAATGAGTTCAATAATACTAACTACTAATAAGGCTAGATTTTTATGATCTATATAATACTAGCTGTTCCCGCGGTTTCACTCGCGTTAAATTCGAAGTTCACATTTCTAAGGGGATAAAGGGTCTTTTGTCCCGTAAAGTACTCGTAGTTTTTCGTGAATGGGTTCTCACCCATGGGAATTTGATGTTTTACCAGGACAATAATACCTATGTTACTCTCCACCCTTTCAACTAACTGTATGCCAAACATCAAGTCGATTGATTGCTTTAACCAATATCAATAACACCTTATTTCTTATTAATTGATAATAATAACTATGTTTATAGTATAAAATTTGACTTGTCCAAGTACAAAGTGCTTATTTTGTAAGTCTAAAGAATTATAGACAAACAAATAAACAAACTTTCGATGCTTTCGCATTTAAAATTAGTTACGATTAGGATCTATGATCTATGTTGATATCTATCGATCTCACAATCAGTAGAGCGGCGGGCGAAGGTCCGCCTGCGACGCAGGAGGTTGCGGGTTCGAGTCCTTGGCCCGCCTTGGGACAAATATTTGTACGATCGGCAGATATTAGTTACAGATTTTCTGAGTGTTTTTTATTTAGGATCTATCGAGGTGGCGCTTGCGTTGCAATGCCTACGTGGTACTACGAACTCAATATAGCGTGTCCTTGTAGTCAATTGATCAACTATTCCGACATATCTATCTATGTAATGCATCTATTCTATTATTTATAGGTATCAGTAATTGCAGGGAGTCGATGGATGGAGGCGGCTCAGGATCGCTATTCGTGGCGTCTTTGGTGGCATCGTTTGGGGGAGGCCTATGCTCAGCAGTGGATGATCATGATGATGATTGGTAACAGTCATCTAGTACCCATAACACAAGCTCTGCTTATCTTGAGGCTAGATGAAGCTGTGTGGATGATCCAGCTTATGGTAAGTAGGTACCTATATATTTATCAAGACATTTTTTTAACGAAAATAAAAAACTGGTATCATTTAATTTAAACGGTCAGCAAATTAATTGAAACGGACATGGAACGATCGTTGGTTCGGTTCGAAAATTTACTAAACTACAATCACAAGAATAGGTTCTATAACCAACTCAACGAATTAGTATACCATATACACTACCTGTTCGATCGCCTCTCCTATAACTCTAAGGTTTGCTGGAAGAAAAATCTTTTCCAGGGTTAAGCTCGCCTATGCACATAATCTTAATAGTTAAGTTGATACAATGTGTACAATAAAGAATTACAAAGAACACGTAACAACAAAAACTCAGACACAGATTCTTTATGCAGTAACATAACAGATGAACAAACCTATGGGACATCTCCCACTGAGGTTCATACTCGTACATACCTATCCTTTATTCATTTGGCTACACTAGACCACACAGGGCGTTTTAGTTGGTCTCGAAAGCATTCATTTATGAACACCATGAAACCTAACTATAAAATGGAGACATTTCTTTTGAGAAGGCCTAAATTTGCCCTCTTGCACCTGTTCCTCTAGCCACAGAGAACAAGAGTTTATTTTTATTTTATAGGTATATTTGTTATGAAATAAGTTTGAAGCGTCGTGCCTCCTCGTTTCAAATATTCGCGCGCTTCATTATACTGACATATTGATGGTACAGTAGAAGTGACAGTGACATTTGTAATCTGTGGCTAGACGAGGGACCTTTCTCTTTCGTTTTTGATTGATAGTGATGTATGTACATACGATTTTATTGTCAATTAAATTTTTCATTGATAATATTCTCAAACAAATCCCAGGATAAATATTCTTGAATGGTTGCGAGTGTTAAACAGAGAAAACACTACAGATATAGAGAAAAACTTTGAGATATGAAAATCCAACAGGTACAATTTGATATATTAAATAAACAGGATATGTTTTCAAATTTGTGAGTGAGTGATTTTCTTTGCAGAATATTAATATGATCTTCAATTCTGGAATTTTGGGTAAGTATGTACAGAGATTTTTTATACCTAGATTTTAACTGGATGATGATATTTTATTTTCACATCCATCGTGATCATTGATGATTACGATGGATGTGAAAATAAAATAATTAAGTATTTGTATTGTACAATAAAATTAAATATTCAGCACAACACCCTGCCCTTTTAATACTAGAAATAAGACTACAGACAGATAACTGTTTTGTTAAGTGTGCAATAAAGTATTTTCTATCTATCTATCTAAGAATAAACTCGCTGTGCCCAAAACTAGGTTACACAAGATTAATGTATCTTTTAGAGGGCAATGTATACGCTTCTACAACAAAACCCCTAGCGAGTTGCAAAAACTTTTTATAAATAAATTCAAACAAATTGTCAAAAATATTCTTTGTAAAAAGGCTTATTACAAAATTTCAGACTACCTAGAAGATAAAAAAGCTTGGGACGGATTTTGCTCCAACTCGAAAAATAACTCTAAAAATAACACCTAACAGGCTAAAGGTTTCTTTGTCGCTTCTTTACTTTAGTCTACATACCGAAGCGACCGAAATCGAAATATCACTTTATTTCCAAATCAGTGTTTAATTTTAAGAATTTGACCTTTTCTAAGTGTACATTTATTGTATTTACGGAAATAAAGAAACTTTGACTTTGCCCGTTGCGCCTTTTCTTTGAAACTTACAAAATGTGAAGAAAAAAGCTGTGCATGTGTATCATCCATCATCAATACATACTTAAAAAGATATTAAATTATTTATGACTAAAAACGTCGATCTCTAGCGATAAATCATTCAAAATTTTAATTAGGTACCACCATCAACAATATGACAGAATGATCAAGAATGACATGGCGATTCGATAAAATCATCGAGAACGAGCGAGTACAAGAATCGAGCAATTCATTCACGTGATTACGTCACTCGGCCCAAGCTTTGCGAGCGGAGATGTACGAATTTCGTACCAAGTTTATTTTAGTACGTCATCTTTTGATCTAAAGTGTTATTTGAGATTATTTGGACACCTTTGTTGAGGAATATTACCTAGAAAAGTAAGTAAACAGTTAGGTGCCGTGGAACAACTGTCCAAGCTAGCGCGGACGCGTTGTTTGGTTTCGCTCCCTGCAGTGGCTATACAAATGCATATAACCTAACTGCGCTCTGCATAAATCTATGAGGCCATAACCTTGTAATTGATGCAGAGGCAACGTGTACGGTATCAGGCACTAACGAGATTACAGTAAAATAGAAAACGTCATCACCTTGCACGCATCGAACAATCAAGAGGGTCATTTGCCGCGCTTTGTGTAGTGTTTTGACGCGTCGATTGCACTTGCAGGCATAATGCCGGCTGCGCGAGGCACAAAACGAGCAGCCCCCAAGCCTTCAGCTACTTCGGCAGCGTCATCGACGGCGGCACCGAAGAATAAAAAGAAACGTGGAGGTAAGCGAACAGATTCTGCTATTTTGTTTTCTTTACGGTGGTCGGCGACGTCAATGACCTGTCAAACGAGGATGGCGGGAAAATAGTTGCTCAACCCCTCGCTTTATTTTGTGCCTTTTGAGCTAAAAACAGTCTTCCAAAGACATTAAATTGTCACAAATGTACCTGGCGCTATTTAGCGTCGTAAACCCATACTGTTATGTAAGTAAGCATTTCATCCACAATGGAAGGTTTTTAGGTTATTGAAATTCTCCCACTTGGCTTGTTTACAGTTATCAGTTATTTCTGTTCATGGTCATTTCCGTAAATAAGAATGACCTTTGCATCATTGCTTAATTTTTATCTTTACATGCCATACTATGCCTATTGAACAACATTTTGAAGTAAGTAGGTAATCAATAAACTGGTTTAATGAGATAACATGGAAAAATACATAATTGATGTAATGTAGATAGATAAAAATATTATCATAATGCCCAAACAAGTAAGCTGTTACAATATCTATGTTAATTTTCATATCATTTATTGTGATTTTTCTTAGGTGTCTTAGTGGGTACACAATGCTTAAAAAGCCTGTCAGGGCGCAAGTATTATTTTATAATTATTTTGAATAAGTAAAAAACATATGCTTAATTCGGTTTAAAGATCTTTATTTTATACTCAAAAAAGAACAAACAAGTTCACTTAGAATGAGTATACATTGGTATCAAAAATAAGTAGATATTCCTTGGTAAAGTTACGGTAGTTCTTCGGTGTTTATAATCTAGATAGTTTGTTAAGTTAAAGTTGTTTACTGAACAATTGACATTTATTTTATAAACCTATCCTACATCTGATGATACTTACAAAATTCAATAACATTCGCTGTCATGACATTTCAACCAATTACCTACTTACTGCACTACATTGATTTTTTTACAAAATATTAAACAATTTAATTAATTCATATTATATTATTAATTTATAAACATTCCTTCCTACACAATAAGATATTGTTTGAAATTAAATGAATTGAACTTCAACTATTAGATACGTCTATTAGAAAAGCAAAATGATTAAAATACACCCAGCCAATATATGTATGTATTTCAAACCAAGCTATGACAAGCCTATCAAGTCTAGATAATTTCAGATTGATTTACTAAGGAATATGCTCAACAATAGGTTTTCACTATACATTAGGAACCAAGAAATGCATATAACCATGCCTAAAAGATGCAAACATCATTTGATTATCTTTTTTCTTGTTAGAGCTTGTTAGCTCAAAGGTAGACTTAACACTTTGACCGCCACACCAAAAACATTCCAGTGTTCTCTATGCCAAAGCAAAACATATTCTAAACGTTGCTGGCGTTGAGGTCCTCAGGTGATTTGTCATGTATAGTTGACTATGGCGGTCAAATGGTTAAATAATAAGGTGCCTAGAATTATAGTTGGATGACCATAATTCAAGGCACCTTATTATTTAGGTAAAAATCTCTGCAAGGGAGATTGCCAATTGCAGGATATGGTAATTAGTAAAACTTCCTGTACCTACTATTTTCTTCTCTAATCTTTCATGCACTAGGGCTTTATTTCTTTTCATTTATACTCATATTATAAAGAGGAAAGATTTGTATGTATGTTTGTAACGAATTGGCTCAAAAAGTACTGGACTGTTTATAAAAATTCTTTCACCATTTGAATGTGTTTATGCCTAAATGTTTAAAAAATAAATGTCCACCCGTGCGAAGACGGGACGGGCCGCTAGTTATTAATACTTTAGATTGCAGAATTGCCTATATTTTCATATAGAAATTTATAGACAAGGTTCCCAGATCTGTTCTGAGTGAATTTGTCCAAAGCATTAACAAAAAAATTCATTTAGACAGTATAACTGAATAAAGTATTATGAGGCCAAATGCAGACATTTGGACTCAAAATACTTAACAGAATCTAATCAGACTACAGTTACTGTTAACACAAAGATATCCCATCTCTTTCCCAATAATAGCAAGACTTTGGCTGAAAGGAAAGCCCTTCTCAAGGTTATGCTCGCCTTGTCTTTACCTGTCTATACTCAAGCCATTCTCAATGTACAATATTTACTGCACAAAAATTTAATTTACTCTGTTTGGCATCAACTTTGAAAAGTATGCATGGTACATCAGTACGGGACTGCGCTAACCAAGTGCGAGGGCTTACGCACTATAATAAATAACATAAACCTAAGAAAGTGATTTTTAGGTTAACTATAGGTACATGTTTGCAAACATTGTATCTTGAATCTTGCCTTAGTATAGTTTTTATCCACTCAATGGACCCACGACATCGTAGCGGTCGCAGGGAGTCGATGGAGGGAGGCGGCTCAGGACCACTATTTGCGGCGTCATATGGGGGAGGCCTATGTCCAGCAGTGGATGTGTATGAGTTGATATGATGATAGTTTTTATTTATAATAATGCTTTTTGTGCAATAAAAAATTAAGACTAGACATACCTACTTATCCTGTTAATTGTTTCATTCAGTTGTCCAGTTGGAGATTCCTGCAGCACCCCGCTACAAGGGACGTGTATTCACATGTGGACAGGGGGATGTCGGCCAGCTTGGCCTCGGGGACGGCGTACCAGAGAGTACCAAGTAAGATGCTTATGTTATCACACTAATAATATAAAGGTGAAACTGCTGTTAATGGGGACTCAGGTTCATATCCTGGGTCGGACTAAATTGTTATTATATCATTCCCACTCTAAAAAGCTTATTTTAGACACTGAAAAGAGTGAATAAAAGGCACTTTTAATCACTATTTTGGTGTTTGAATTTAGATCAGACCATATAGTATGTAACTCTTGAAGAGAGGACGAATTTATAACGAAGGCCCTGAATCTCTCACATCGCTGAGAATTCTAACACTTGAATCACTCACTTCGCTCAGGATCCCAACACTTGAATCCCTTGCTATGCTCGTGATTTGCTCGTAATTAATCTATGGCTCTCGCTTTAAAGCCGTCCTTTATTCACCAATTGCATAATATACTCCTGTTATTGGAGTATTTTTGTGCATACTAAATTAAGTTATATTTAGAATCACTATCTTAAAAAGTGCGCGTTATTTCGCGTCTTTATGTGAGCTAACCCTACCACGTCATGTAACCATCACCACAATAATAAAAACCTTTATAAATAAATAAACAAAAGTAAAAATTATTTCTCATTTCAGATTCAGAAATGTGCCCGCACTGGGGGATAAGATAGTAGCAGTCAGTGCCGGCGGCATGCACACTATAGCACTTGATAGTGCTGGCAAGGTAATGCTAACCCTTATTTAGAATCTCGCTTTATCATAATCAATGTCCAAACGACTGATGTGACGCGGTGGCCGAAGGTTCGCGTGCGACGCTGAAGGTTGCGGATTCGATTCCCACCTTGGGACAAATGTTCGTATGACCTGTAGATATTTGTTAAGTGCATTCTGGGTGTTTTCTATGTATGATAAAGGTAGGTATCTTCTCTTCCATCATCCTCCAGTGACACAAAAGGAGAAAAATGCAGATTAACACGTTAACTGTCCCAGCCGATTTGCTCCTTTAGCACAGTACATCCACTCATTTATGTAATGGAGGCATGCCCTACATCTTGGGCATGGACATCATGGCTAACGTCACGATGACATATGTGGGGCATGGAAAGTTACGTGTTAAGTTGTACAGTCAATCTTACCAAAGATGTCTTCCTGGCGCCAGTATCCGCTTTTCTCGCAACGGGACCAGTGTTTCTACTAGGCCTGCCACACTGCTCCTCGCGCTGCTCATCGCCATGCTCCTCGAGTTGCCGCGATGTTGCCCAGTCTGTCCACACACTGCTTTACTCGCGCAATTAATCGCGGCGCTCCTGCCTGTGCTATAAAATGTATGCGATGCGCGAGTATGTTATGTGGCCAGCCACTCACGCTTCTTATTGCCGGCCCTTTGACTCGCGCTCTAAAAACCGTCAAAATCAGGAGCGATGGGCACGAGGAGCAGGACATGCAACATGACGAGTAAGGTGGCACGACGCGACGTCTGTGCCTCCTTTCCTATCTACTTCCGAGTAAGGTGGCACGACGCGACGTCGGTGCCTCCTTTCCTATCTACTTCCCATACCACTCATCGAGTGTGTGGCCGGCCCATATCATCTGCAAATATTAGTTTCAGGATTCTTATAAGATTCTTCCTCTCAGGTATGGACATACGGTTGCAACGACGAAGGCGCTCTCGGCCGCAACACATCAGGTGATGAAGATGAGGGGACTCCGAAGAAGGTTACATTACCAGCTAAGGCTGTGCTGGTGACTGCGGGGGACTCTCACTCCGCTGCCTTGCTGGAGAATGGAGATGTGTACGCTTGGGGCTCATTCAGGGTATGTAGACCACAGTAATAACCTATAGAACTATAAAAACACTACAAGATGAGACAAAAAACTGTCCTTGCATGAATGGCATTATCATCATCATATCAGCCCATACACGTTCACTGCTGGACATAGGCCTCCCCCATACGACGCCACAAATAGCAGACCTGAGCCGCGTCCATACATCGATTCTCTGCAACCGCTATGTCGTCGGTCAATGGATATGGGAGACCATATCCATTGACCGACCAAAGTAGGGGGGCTTTGCCATAATCACCACGCTTGGCAGGCGGATTGGTGATCGCAGTGTTGGTGTTGAAGAATACTCAGAAGGAAACTGCTGCTCTTCCTCTGGTAGGTTCCCTTAGTCGGCTCTTACGACATCCACGGGTTGAGTTGGAGGGGTCGATATTCGTACGCCGCGGCCCCTCGGCACCTTTACCAATATTTATTTTAATTCCAGGATTCCCACGGCAGCATGGGGTTAGTGATGCAGGGGCGCGAACACAAGTCCAGTAAGGAGCCCATCAAAATAGACATCAGTGAAACCGCTGCTGACATAGCATCGGGCGGCGACCATCTCGTTATATTAACTGTAAGTTGGTACATGGACAATTCATTAACTGAAAAATATAAATATCCGACTAGGGCTAGGCCTCGCTTTTTAACCGACTTCCATAAAGGAGGAGGTTCTCAATTCGACTATGTTTTTTTGTATTAACATACATACAAAAAAATTATATTGCGATATTTCCGCTAATTATGGACCGATTTTGAAAATTCTTTCACTATTGTATAGAAAATGATCCCGAGGTGATCCCTTAAAAAGGTTATTCCCAGGGAAATAGTAATTATCCCGCAAAACTTAAAAACAGTGTAAAAGTAAGTGATTCGAAGTCGATTATGAGGTTTTTGAATTCAATCAAATTATCACAATGACTGTTAATAAACAGTTTCCATGGCAACGGGTGTAAACAAGAGGTAGGTCCAGGAATTTGAAGTCTTTTTATTGTTTTTTAAAACAAGCCAAATTATGAAATTGTTTTCTTATTCATATAAATTTCATTTATTTAATCTATTTATTTATTCCATTAAAAACAAAATACATAGTGTTTGGAAAACTTAAATCTAAAACGTGAGTACACAAATATCTAACTGGACAAACAAGTAAATTTTAAAGACAATTCAAATAGAAAACACTTAGTAATTGCATATTAAAAAGAGTTATGACAAATCAATTAAAATCGTATTAATATTCACCAATGAGTATACAATAACTACCATTCACATACAATGTCAACTTAGATATTAAAAATGTCATGTGACGAAACTAGTTGACAACTTACTTTGGTGATTACTATCAGAGAAGGCTATACGCGGAGTTGTTACTGATTCTAATGTTAATCAATAAGCTTTATAAACCTATAACTGTATGAATTCCTTATAGACCAGCGGCATGGTATTCACGATGGGCTGCGGCGAGCAAGGCCAGCTGGGCCGCCTGCCGCAGCGCTCCGCGACTAGAGAAGCCAGGCAAGGGTTCAGTAAGTATCTATACTATACTAGTTCAGTTTAGGGACTGCACAGACCGGCACGGTTTTCACTATGGGCTAAAGTTTGTAAGGATGGATGTATGGATATTTGTTACTCTTTCACGCAAAAACTACTGAACCGATTACGCTGAAATTTGGTATGGGTATAGTTTGGGACCTGGATTAACATAAAGGCTATTTTTTATCCCGATAAAACGCGGGCGAAGGCGCGGGCAGCAGCTAGTATGGAATAATGAAAAACCAGAAACTTTAACTATAGAAATCTCGAGTCACAAAAATGACATACTAACGCTATGTGGTCCAGCATTGTAATAATGTTTTTTATTTCCTCTATAACCAGTAAGTGCTATTTGCCTACATCCAATTTCCTAGATCACCTTTATAAAGGTTCCATAACACATTAATAACGTTCCATAGCACATTAATAAGGTTCCATAAAACATAAAAATGTTCCATAACACATTAAAAAGGTTCCATAGCACATTTAAATGATTCCATAACACATTAGACAGGTTCCATAACAGAAGTTCAATCAAGAATTATAAATTTTCCAGGTGCATTACTAGTACCATCCAAAGTGAGTCTGAAAGCGGGCGCGTCGCGAGTGTGGGCGGGATACCACGCCACGTTCGTGTTAGACGCAAGTCAAGAAAAGGTCTTTGCGTTTGGACTCAACAATTATGGACAACTCGGTAAGATTACATACAAATAAGGACAACTCGGTAAGATTACATACAAATAAGGACAACTCGGTAAGATTACATACAAATATGGACAACTTGGTAAGATTACATACAAATATGGACAACTTGGTAAGATTACATACAATTATGGACAACTCGGTAAGTTTACATACGAATATGTTCTGTAAATTGCCATGGCGGTCGTGACGTAAAAACAACGCCTTCAACTCAGCGCGCGGACGTCGTCGTAAAAAAGTCGACTAATGAAACCTACCATAGGAAGGGGAGCAACTTACAAATGCTGAAAATGTCTCCTCCAAACTAGGGGGCTGTATACATATCCCCTATCAGTCAGCTGTTTCGAAATCAATGAGTTTATTTTCATTTGCAGGTATAACAGGCGAGAAACGTAAAACAGCGCTATACGGCCCCAATGAGTGCGACGCCTTCACAGTCAGCTCTGGCTGGAGGAGCGTAGCACCGGGGCAACATCACTCGCTGGCTTTAGACCACAGGGGACAGGTGTACGCGGTAGGACGCTGTGAATATGGCAGGTAATACATACTACCATCACAGTCAGCTCTGGAAAACAGAGTTTGGTGGCCAAAAAGTGGCACTTCGCGTCTCTTCCTAAACTATACAACATAAAACTATTACAGAGGCATTAAAAACAAGCTTATGAAAGGTATCACAAACTGGCCAAGGGATTTTTGATAATTCTTTTATTTAATGTAATAATACTTACGATAAAATAGGTGGCGGCGGTAGTTTGGGTCTGGGAACCGCCTTAAATGATATCCCGAATAATTACAATTTTGGAGGACTTAAACCCGCGACCTTCCCCTCAATATGGGACTGTGCTAATCAACTGCGCTACGACATCAAGTATCCGACGAATCGAAAATCTTTGGGACTTCCTTACAGACTCTAGCGCCGTAAGCTCGGTACTGAGGGGAAGATCGCGGGTTCAAGTCCCGCTGATATCATAAAAAAAGATATAAGACATTTACCATAACAAGTCTATTTTGTCCACAGATTAGGCCTCGGCGACAGAGAAGGCGACGCAGAGACATTAGTTCCCGTTCCTAAACTAGAGAACAAGAAATGCGTCAGTATAGCCGCCGGGACTAGTAATTCATTCGCAGTTTCTGAAACAGGTACGTTTTTAACCGACTTCGAAAAAAGGAGGAGCATCTATATTTGGCTATAGGTATGTATGTTCGCCGATATCTCCGTCAACTATGGACCGATTTTGAAAAGATTTTGAGTCAATAGACCTTCGTTTGACAACAATCTCACCTGATGGAAAGTGACGATGTGGCTGACGGTGCATCATGAAGGTCTAGAAGACACCTATTCACTATTGTTTTGAAGAGACCCAGATTGTAATTGGCCGAAAAATCAGTAGCAGGCAGCGAGTTCCATTCCTTAGCGGTGCAAATGATGAAGGTGGAGGAAAACCGCTTTGTACGAGTGGATGGATATACCACCCACTCGTACTAAACGGTTTTCCTACCTACATATAAGGACAAAATTGCGCTGTCTGTCTGCTCAAAATTAGAAAATGTCATAGAATAAAATAAAATACGTATATAAACGTGTCAATTCATTACTTCCTACTAATATTATAAATGTCAAAGTTTGTATGGATGTATGGAGACTCACGCAAAAACTACTGAACCGATTAGGCTGAAATTGTATGGGTATAGTTTAGGACCTGGAATAACATATAGGCTATTTTTTATCCCAATAAAACGCGGGCGAAGGCGCGGGCAGCAGCTAGTAAATACATAAAAATTAAGACAAAAAATCATAATCCATATAAATATTCTTTAGACCTATATTAATATACCCTTGTTGTATTCAGGTGAAATATTCGGATGGGGCATGGGCAGTGAAGGTCAGCTGGGCACCGGGCAGTGCGCAGACGCGGCGGCGCCCGCGGCCGGCGTCTGCGTCGCGCTAGCAGACCACGTGCCGCGGAGAGTGGCGGCGGGTGGACAGCATACTGTGTTACTAGTGGTAAGCATACTAGGACCCAGAGCTGGTAAACCAGCCTGAATAGATCGTCAGGCAACATTACGGATTTTTGAGTGTAGGACTGTGGGAAGATCTTTGATCATCGCCAGGAAGAGAGTTGGGCCAAGAGTGCTGCCCTGGCTGACCCTATACTGCGGCTTTCCCCCACCTTCATCATTCGGAACGCCAAGGATTGGAACTAGTTGCCTGCTTCAGTTTTTCCTGCCAATTAAAATTTGGGTCTCTTCAAGACAAGAGTGAATAGGTGTCTTCTAGACCTTCGTGATACACCGTCGGCCACATCGTCTCTTTCCATCAGGTGAGATTGTGGTCAAAAGAAGGTCTATTGTCCATAAAAAAAACTCTGATTTAGAATGCAAGATATTTTATATCAACAAAGACATTTATGAATGAAAACTTAACAGAAACTGATAATACTAACAGAAAACAAAAAGGTAACAGCAAATTTATCACTAAAAACTTTAACAACACATAATTCCATATTTGTAGCAAAAAATTTGTAAATTTGAATTCTAAAACGAACGAGAGATCAATTAAATGAGGAATGAAAGCTTTCAAAACCAAAAATTGTTTTAACTTCTGAACTTTGCTTCGATGATACCATGGTATAAGAAAACAGGTATGCTCTTCCGAGACACGATGGTCACGTGGGTGTCGCCAGGCAACGTCATCATAGCCATCGGCGAATGAGAAGACGACTCTGTGACCTGGTGATACCAGTAGCGTGCAATCGTAACTCCCCGAGCTCCGGTATGAATCTGATAAAACTAAATGGTTTTGTATGTACCCATTATTTAACACATTGATTTGTATTTAACTAACGCTGTTTTGACTGATCTAACAAACATAATTGACGATTATAATTTTTTATTGACTTTTCAATTGACCCTTATCACATTTGTTTCCCAACTTCTACATTTTGTTGAAATGAAGTGGCAACTGGGCAGTGACGTCACCTGGCGACATTCCCGGAAGAGCATACCTTATTTCTTATACCATGGATGATACCAATGTCATTAAATATACATTGATAGACTCGGCAATTTAGCTGATTGCTAAAACCAGGACATACAAAAATAATAATAATTTACGTGCGCAACATGTATACTGCATTTATCCAAACTCACAACATACTAAACTTAACAGGAAGACCCTAACCCTCAAAAGGAGACCACACCAGTCCCCGAACCAGAAACAGCTGAACAGAAAACAGAGGCATCCACCGAAGAAGAGGAGGAGGAAGAAAAAGTGGTGGAAAAGCCCCGATCGAAGAGGCAAAAGAAGGAGCAAGAGGGAGAGGTTACCTCTACGTCTGCTAGCGAAGTGACAGAAGTTAATAAGCCACAGGTGAGTGATAATCTACACACCCTGGACACTCGCCCATGTTCATTGTAAACGCGTCGCGCGTCTACAAAACGCGCGCTTTCGCTACAAAAAGTCGCCGTGGGCCCGCGCTCTAAATCATGCAATAGGATACATGCCCACTTGTGGGCACTAGTGGGCATGTAACCTATTACAATATTTAGAGCGTGGGCCCATGGCAACTTTCAACGTCTTCCAGAGATAGGCAGATTGTTAGTGTACTATAATTAATTACGCTACCTAGTTTTATTCTTTTATGTATGTCTAAACTGCTTGTGACATAAATAAATGAATTGTTATTGTTATATAATGAATGAATTATAATAACTGTCACCCCACAACACGTACGCGACGCATTAAAGACATAATCGTTTATTTGCCGCCCATCTGCCTCTGTTATATAAGGCCGTTAACCCCCAAATGGCAATTTTTACTTTTTAACCGACTTCAAAAGAAGGAGGTTATAAATTCATCTGTATGTTTTTTTTTGTATGTATGTTACGCGATATCTCCGCCAATTATGGACCGATTTTGAAAATTATTTCACAATTGTACCGAAAACGATCCCGAAGGGGGTGTATCCCCAGGGGATTTTTCATTAAATAGGTTAAAATAAGTGACACAAATAAATCTCATCCAATGTGTTAACGTTTTTTTTTTAGTTTTCTCGAAATTTACTTTTCAGGTTTAACGGCCTTCTAGTTAACAGGCGGCAGTTATGAGATCTGGATGCTTGAATTTGTAGGAAACAGATGGCCTAGCACACATATCGTGCGCTACGCCACGCCATCCGACGTATCTTACATTTTGTTGCGTACGTTGCGTGGCGTGGGCTCTAGTGTGTGTCTTGCTTTAGTCGTTCTCGAACGACTCACTTTTAATTTTGTATTGCATTTCCATAAAGGTAGGTTTAGACCAAACGAACGAAGGGCTAGCTAAGCTAGATAGAGCATTCTTTCTTGATCCTCAAGCGAGCGAGCATTCTTAGACTATTCCAGAGAATCTTTGAGAACTTCTACAGAACAACGAAAGAATGCTCTACGTATGTGATGCGCATTGCGCAATGATCATTCGCTCGTCTGATGTAAATCGGCCTTTAGAGAAAACCCTACTCCAATAATAATATCTTCAGCTAATCTGCAAATTAAAATCCTGCTTTGTTTATTTTGTGCACTTTATTTGGATTTTTTGTTGAAAGCTTGTTAATTTTATTGTTTAATTGTAAATCCAGAAGAAAAGAGGAAGGACGCCAGCTCCATCGACGTCAAGCGCCAGTTCTCGCAAAAAGCGAAAGCATTAGGTTCCTTTCTGTTTACTAGTTGTGTAGAGTTGTTAGAAAATGTCGCAAAATATGTAAGTTATATAAATAATGATAAATAAAAAATCTGGCCACAATATAACCATTAAAAATTCTGAGTCTGGTTTTTTTTCCATACTTTTAAGGGCCTACTATTGTGTGAAAAGGATAGGCATAGGATTTCAATAAACGCAAAAATCATGTTTTTGTTTTTTTACGAACAAAATAATAGTAATTTTGAAAATCTAAAACAGTCATCGTCTGCTTTATATTCTGTTTGTTTACAGTACAAAGTATCTAGCCATAATGTATAGTATTTATTGAATAACGACGATTTAAAGTACAGTTTTGACGACCGATGTGGCGCGGTGGGCGAAGGTCTGCCTGCAACGCAGGAGGTTGCGGGTTCGATCCCGCCTTGGGACAAATATTTGTACGATCTGCAAATATTAGTTCAGGGTGTTCTGGTCGTTTTTCTATGTATAATAAAAAATATATATCTGTGTAATATATTGTATTATGTATATCAGTTATCTAGTACCCATAACACAAGCTCTGCTTAGCTTGGGGCTAGATAATGCTGTGTGAATTGTCCAGCGTTATTTATTTATTATTTATTTATAGTTTAGAGCGAACTTATTTTTTTTTCTATAGAGAAAATTTTATACACAGCCTGTCAGTGAATAACCAATAACCCTGTTAATAAGCTGATACTTGTATTATTCTTATGTAAAAAACCACAGACATGATACTAGTGAAAAATACTTACATATTTTAGGACATTACCAGTATGTACTGCATCTTTTTCTAATTGAGTTTCTAATTGTGTAGACGTATTTTATGTGTGGAGGAATCGTTCTGTCCTTGTGTTGTCCTTTTGTGTAGTTTTGCATATGTGTAGTTAAATATTAGATCATTGTAGCGTAGTGAATGGTAGTGAATCTAATGGAGTTAAAGGCCTATTACACTACACGGTATTCAGGACCCGGTAGTTAGGGAGGGCGTGGCCCCTTGCAAGGGCGTCGATTATTACACTGCACTGAACACCGGCTCCCTCACTCTCTGTTTACAGTCTGAATTTGATTTTTCTTAAGGCGTATACAAAGGCAAATGACCTTGGGCATTTGGCAGCCTAGCGGGGATACCACGCGCCATCTATGGAGCAAGCAAAACGCGCGCGCGGTGTCCTCCACTGCAGTTAGATGGCGCGTACTAGTGTAGTACATACTTACACACAGTACACAGAGTAATGATGATCAGAAATACCCCTTGAGAGAAACTGTCCAAAGGAATAATAATTGTCTAAAAATATTATATGATGTATATGAATATAGGTAGGCTTAGGATTAAAACATTACTACACAAAATATCTTGTTTTTATCTGAAGGACAGCGTGTGATGATACCTAAACTGCAGGCGGCTAATAGTTTTTTTTAGTAAAACGAATTTTATTAAATTTATTTTTGTTGAAGTTTTTATTAATCTTGATGAAAACACTCGGCATGATAATATAAATTCACTATCATTTGTAAAAAATTATATTCGTCCTTGTTTTCAGTGCTAGGTAAGTGGTTGGTATGGTAACTAGTTATGATGTGGTAAGTTGATCTGGAAAGAAGTAATGTAACGGAACCCTTTATCTTCTTTTACTGAAAAATAAAGAAATTAATATATTTAATGGCCCGCAAGAAAAAATATTCTCTAAGTGAAAGGTAGTAGGTAGGCAATTGATACCATTTGATAGAAAGGTAAACTA
The DNA here is from genome assembly GCA_947859395.1 of Eupithecia insigniata. Classification (NCBI taxonomy): domain Eukaryota; kingdom Metazoa; phylum Arthropoda; class Insecta; order Lepidoptera; family Geometridae; genus Eupithecia; species Eupithecia insigniata. The sequence goes on from OX402019.1 coordinate 1,836,901, forward strand.
TGTAATAATAAGAAAAATACATAACATGGTATCCAAATATAGGAAAAAAGGTATATAGGAAAAAAAGGTCAAAATTAGACCAAATTTCAGTTTTTTATTAAAAAGGGGGGTCAAAGGGCCAGGGGGGAAACATTTTGTTTTCGAAATTATTTTGATCCTCTACAAGACTTAGCCAAAAATAGGAAAGGACCGAGGATTGATCCCTGCGGTACACCCATTGTAACTACAGATCCCGAAGACCGTTTCCCATTTACGTCAACTCTTTGTATCCTGTCACTCAAATAAGTAGTAAGAAGATCCAAAGAGGTGTCATTTATTCCATAGTGATGTAGTTTCCTGATTAATGTTCCATGGTGTACACAATCGAATGCTTTTGAGAAGTCGCAAAAAACACCTAAAGCATCTGGCGACTTATCCCAAGCATCAAAAATATGCGATACCAACTCTACACGGCATCAGTAGTTGACCTGCCGCGAGTAAACCCGAATTGCTTACGATGTAGCAGGTTATTGCCATTGAAATGCCTAAGCAATTGATGTAAAATAAGTTTTTCAAAAACTTTGCTGAATGTAGGCAGTACTGATATCGGTCTAAAGTTAGTGGGGTCAGACCTACTACCCGATTTAAATAGTGGGATTATCTTACTATGTTTCATAAAATCAGGAAAAACGCCTCAATCAATAGATTCATTCAAAATAAAAGCTAGATCTGGTGCAATACGTTCGTTATTTTATTACATTTTCACTGTCTTTAATTTTTGAGCTAATATAATTTGATTTTGCTATTTGACAAACTTTTCTAAATATTTTTGAGTGATTTTTTACTTATCTTTGAACTCCTGGCTAAAATTGTGTTGTTTTTCACTATACAGTTCATACAATTTTTGTCTACTCTTATATACGTACCATGCAAAAACTAAATCTGGTAGCGAGGACCATTGACGTCTTCCACTGATCACAGAGCGAGTTCGTAAAAGCTTTATTATTTAATTTGTGCTATGATAAATAATATTTATTTTTTACACTACAAATCAAATTATGACTTACGAAATCATTATGACATGTATTTTTTACGCATAGATTTATTGAATTATTTGCTAATTTGACAATTGTATTGATTTATTTTACTTAATATTTTTATTGAATCGTGGAATGTTTTTGCTTTCACCACTTCAGCCATATATATATATTTTATAATAATTACGTCAATAATTAGTAGGTACCTAACCCCCGAATACTCAAACGAATCTCAGATTTAAGCACGACTCAAGTGACGATTTTTTGACAGATTTTCATTGAAAACTGTCAAAATATTGCGACATAAGACGTGCTTACATCTGAGTTGCGTTTGAGTATTCGCCCGTAAGATACATAATTATTAGGTACTTAGGTAAAAGTTGCGCCACAGATTAGGTAATGTTACTTCGGTTGCGTGTGTAAAAAGTTGGTATTGAAACACGATGCTAATAAGTCTCTGTAACGGCACTACTCTATGCATCGATGCATCGATATTAGACTATGCCTGAGAACTTGACTAGGGGACTAAGCAATTATTATTTATAAGGGCCACCATACCAACCATACTACACGGACTGCTTGGAGCAGTCATTCATACACACATACACGGAACCACTCGAGCAGTTGAACTGCTTCGGAAGATCGTGCGGTCAAGCAGTCGCCAGGCATACACGGACTGCTCGAGCTGTCGAATGCTCTGGCGCAGTTACTTCCGCCCGCGCTCTTCATTCCACCTCCCGCGCCCTTCCCGCGCTAGGCGGCTCAGGACCGCTATTTGTGGCGTCGTACGGGGGAGGCCTATGTCGTGTATGGGCTGATGATGATGATGACATACTAGATTTGTTTTTTTTTCTAATGCAATACATACTAAATTTGATTTTTTTATTACACTACTCAATTGTGGGGCGATTAGGGAGCAAGGCTTGCCGGGACCGTCGGGTCGCCCTAGTTAGGGACCTTTACGTTCTAACTCTTATTACACCACTCTAAGTTAGGGTAAGGGTCCCTGAATACCGTGTAGTGAAATAGGCCGTTTAGTATGGTCATTTGCCACATAACGTATGTACAAATGGGTGAATCAACTTTTAACGCACTCCACTTCTTAAATTCTTCATTGTACACGCAAATAACATTATACATAAAGGTTAACAACTTTATGACATGTACAAAGGCGAGATTAACCCTAAAAGATTTTTCTTACAGCAAACCTACGGTTATAAAGATAATAAATGTGTGTGGATAGATAATGTCTACTACATACAAGACAAGTTATCATACAAGGTACCTTTTGTGTCCCTGTCATGGAAAAAACTATAAAATCTGTATTTCAGTTTAAAATATGATTGTTTTAATGTTAACATAAACCTAGATTCTCTGCTAACATGGTATTTTTATAGTTTTTTTATAGCTTATAACAAATTTTTTGATTTTGCTATGATAAATCAGCGGAATATGCAAACTCCATAGAAAAAACATGTGTCCCCAGGCTTCTCCACCTTTGTGCCTTAAAGGTACATATTACGAATTTGAACTCGCTGAACTTAGTATTGGCAGGAAACGGTGAAATTAGAATTTGGCGTAATAGCACTGTAGGGAGCGTAGCTATCCTCGGTTTTGACCAATTTCGCAGGTTAACATGAAAAAGGGTCGTCCATTAAACACGTAAGGCTAGAAAGGGGGGATTGGACAAAAATCACGAAACAACACGAGGCTTGGGGGGGTTAGTGGGATATCACGTGTATTTATTTTGTCGTTGAACGCGCGATTTCTAAACGATCGAAAAGCGGCGTGTGAGAGCTTGAGTCGCCGTTTCTAGGCTACGATTCCCCGCCCGCCGCGACAACCGCAACATACTTACCTGTATTTAAATATAATATTCTGAGATTTTAAAGATACTTTGTATTAAAATAATACACGTGATTTTGGGTAGGGGGGTTAGTCTTAAACCCCACCACGAATCCAAACCAGCCCCCTAGCTCGCGTAGAGTAGAATTAGACAAAAATGCCATCGCATCGTCATACATTGCGTACATTATTGAAGTTGAAGGAACGAATTTTTATAATTTTCGCAAACCCATACTACAAAATGACATAATTTTTCTCTATTCTGCCCTAGACAAGAATCCCTTTGTGCTAGGGGGGCAGGGCGGTGGGAGGGTTAAAAAAATGCTAAAAACATCACGTGATTAATGGACGACGACCCAGTGGGTGAAATGGTAACCTTGACGTAGACTAGTTTGGGGAGAAACGGCATTTGAATTTATGCGTTGTCGTTTTAAATATGCATTTTATTTACAGAAGGTGAACGGTGACGAAAAGAAAATTTCCCCTATGGACGTTGATCAAACTGGTAAGTTATTTAAAAAAAAATACAGGGTTTTAGTCAAATTAGTGCACAATACCGCCGGAAGTTACTCACCTGCTGTTACAGATTAACTTTCACTAAACAAAGTTAGCCGCAAACGATTTTATATTTTTGCCTAATTTTTAATTTGTTTCAAATGTTTGTCTCAAATAACGCCTTATAACTACGTACTTAGCCATCCCAAAATAAGGCGACCGTTCTTTCATACCTCGCGGTCATTGTCGCCGCAGTGGCCCGAAAGTGACAGAGCTATACGTGATCACGATCGGACCGCGCCGCACGGCCAATGCCCTTCTTCATAATGTATGCCAATCATCTGTTTGGAGGGACTGTAGTATAACGTAATACAGATCTTGCAAAGGTTTGTATAATTTTGGGTAGGTATAATATTGACCTTGGACCCCGTTTGTTGATTTTATATTATACTGTGGCACCAACAGAATATCCCCCCGCGATATTGTGCACTAATTTGACTAACACCTTATATTTGAAAACTAAAACCCGACTACATTAAAGTCATTGCCTCTAACCATCGGGCTATAAAGACGAATCATACGACACCTCATTTGTTGAAATCGGACCAGTAGTTTCTATTGCTACTTGATTATAGCAACATGAATATTTGTAAATTAGACTGGAAGCCTTTACTTGCTGTGAGATGGATCGAAAAGAAATAAATAATGCGTACTTCTTTGCAACATGGCGTGTATTCAATCTCTGTACAAGCGTCGAGGTGAGGTAAGGAGTGGGGGGGTTGGCTACACGGGTACAATTAACAAATAAGGCGCGAACAGTTTCAGCCCTACGTGGGAACAAAAGAATCGGCTACATACATACATACATGTCAAAATCATAACCCTCGTCCTTCGGTAGTCGGGTAAAAGGGCACCTATTTGCTCGCCAGTAGTGGTAAAACATGTAGGTCATAATTAATTTATCATCATCTCCAGCCCATTCACGTCCACTGCTGGACATAGGCCTCCCCCGTACGACGCCACAAATAGATAGAGCCGCCTCCATCCCTGCGACCGCTACGATGTCGTCGGTCCATCGAGTGGATGGTCTCCCATGTAGGGGGGGGATTTGCCATAATCACCACGCTTGGCAGGCGGATTGGTGATCGCAGTGTTGGTGTTTAAAAATACTCGGAAGGAAGCTGCTGCCCTTCCTCTGGTAGGTTCCCTTAGTCGGCTCTTACGACATCCACGGGTTGAGTTGGAGAGGTCGATATTCGTACGCCGCGGCCCCACGGCCAATTAATTTATATTTTAACATAATTGCATGGTCACACCATAATAATACTCATGTTTTAAGCAATTACCTAAATAATTCTTATTCTTAAAGCTACTTCTAGTCTAATTATAGTTTGGGATAATTTGCTTATTTATAAAATGCTTCACAAAAGAATTAAAACGAATCAAGAACTCTTTGTTTCTCTCATCATCAGCCCGTATACGTCCACTGCTGAACATAGGCCTCCCCCAAACCCTCTGTTTTCGTGGAACCTTTAATAAACAAAAAAAAACTTTTTTTTTTCTATATTCTAAACTGTACGAGTATACATAAAAAAAGGTGAAATTCTTAAAATAAATATCATCCTCGCGTCGTATTTCCTCATATCCGAGTGTCGTGATTCCCCTGTACTAGGACGTTTTCCTTCAACCTTTCCGTTCACCATTAGCTGTTCAAGATTGTCACTGGATTTCCTAGCTATGTGGCTAAAGAACGGAAATTAATAAGAAAATACAGAAAATTAATATAGACTTGGAATTATAGGGATATTTTGTATTTCTGTTGCTCCAAATTTAGACATATGAACTGTTTAAAATTTAAAAATTGCAACCTTATAACTACTAATTTACTGAAGTGTGAAAGACTTCAAACGCCACAAGCTTGCGCCCCCGACTTAGCACGCGATTTTTTCCAGATAAAAGCAACATCTTATATGAGACCTACATCAATCCCTACCAAATTTCATCTTGTCCCAGTAAATCATAAATATCCGCAATCCTACTATAATATATACATAATAATATTATAAACGTAATAACGAGGAAGCCCGCTCACGTGTCTTCGTGAAGGTGAAATCGGGGCCGCACCTCTCGACACCCCTTAGTCGTTTGCACCGATGTTGTTCCTTTACCAACATTTTGAGGAACCCATCCAGCATTCGGCAAGCCACCGTCTGCCGCTTGTGACAGTATTGAGAGTATGTTTATGGCAGGCGTCCATAGTTTCCCCCATAGCCCAATTACCCAATCCATCCATTCACCACAATAACATGGCATTTTTTGTTATTTTCATTTTCCTTTGCAATAGTCTCTACACCTGGCGGATATCATCTTCGGGTGTATCATATTGTGCAACCAAGGATGATGCCCGCTATGTGTAGCTCTCGCCTTTAGATTAATTCTCATAAAGGGCCTCTGTGCTGTTGGCTTCGGCTCCACGCATGCCTCCCAAAGGACCGGGTCACTATATGGCCCATGGTCATGGTAATGAGAAACAGTTATAAATGTCAAAATTAGTATGGATGGATGTATGGATATTTGTTACTCGTTTACGCAAAAACTACTGAAACAATTAGGCTGAAATTTGGTATGGGTATAGTTTGGGACCTGGAATAACATACAGGATATTTTTATCTCGATAAACGCGGGCGAAGGCGTGGGCAGCAAGTAGTAGGTAATAAAAATCGTGATTTTTCTTCCATCAGATCACACAGACAACTCGCAGGACACCCCGCAAGAAACAAAAGAAGAACAACCAGAAAAAATGGACACCGAACCAGAAACAGAACCGGAGAAACCAGAGACAACCGACACATCCAGTCAGGGTACCACAGACAGCGAGACAAGATCACAGGACGACCAGAAAGATATAGAGAAACCGGAAGTCAATGGCACTGACACTGACAAGGTGGAAATCAAATCTGTCGAGGTTACAAGCAATCCACTCGTAACCACTGCATGATGGTGATCAGTTGTTGAGTTGACATTTTGATTCTGTGACTGAGTTTGATATAACTAGCTTGAAACCGCGGGTTCGCTCGTGGTTTTGGATAAAATGTAGCCACTTACATTACTATAGACGGATCCGGGGACATCCTAACTAATATTATAGATGCGAAAGTGTGTTTGTTTGTTTGTACTTCCTTCATGCCCTTACTAAGCAACCAATCGACTTGATTTTTGGATAGACTTAGTTGAAAGGAGAGTAACATACGCTACTTTTTGTCCTGGTAAAACAACAAATTCCCATGGGGGACTAAAGGCTTATACGGCTTACGAATTTAACGCGGGCGAAACCGCGGGGAACAGCTAGTTAGCTTATAAATAGTAAATTAAGCTTAGGTCTCCGCGATGCATACTGTGTCGGTTTTTTATTTCTTGGGTCTGAAAGTTAACAGACTTTCGCATTAATATCGGCCGTAAAAGACCAAACATACATACAGACAAACATTGGCTTTTATAATATTAATAATGATTATGGATAATTTCGGCGTAACACAGACTTTTGAAAACTATGATTTTAGAATTTTTTGACACAGTAAAATTATACGTGATCTTAGAAACAATGGCCGAAAATAATTTCCTTAGAAAATTTAAATACAAAAACATATCCAAGTAATTCAGAAAAGTGATGTTCGGAATACCATTTCATTATCAAAATTTCAACTCGTACGACAGTAAATTCACATCATTTTGAGTTAAATCAGACATAATATGCCACATTCAAAGAAAACTTGTATTTCTGTTGCCTTGAAAAAATTTCAATCAAGCCCAAGAATATTAAAAACTCTGTTTTATCTTATGGTAACATTATGGTTCTTTGTTTCTTGTAGTGTAATTGATTGATAAAACAGATAATTTGAACTTAAGTTTACCATCTATTCTAAAGTGCAATTTAACCGACGTCCTTTTAGTATAATGCTTAGTTATTTGAGAATGGTCTCAATTCGGCGAAATTTTGAGTACTATCAAATTAATTTAATTTTGGGTGACGTCCGAATAATCACCATTGTTTATTGTAAAAATACATTTTCTAAAATGATTCAAAATTCATTTTATTTCATATCCAATAGTTTTTAACTTAAGTTTTTAACCTTTTTATGAGATAATAATTTGTACTTGTTAGATTTAATCTATTAAGTTTGTAGTTTGTAAATATTGTCGTAAAAGAATGGAAATACATAACTTGGCTTCCGTAATATACCAGAGATTACAAAATTTCAGTTATAACTCTGAATTAAGTTAGAACTCTGAAAGGTAAAAGAAAGTATTAACTACAAAAATTGTCTAGATAAAACAAAAAAACATAGTGAATTTGTGACGCGTAACATGTTTTTGTTATGTTGTATGTTTTTACTGCTTAAAATTATGTACCCATATGTATTTCTTTGTTTGATGTATAAGCTATACTGGCCGTGTTTGTGTCAAAGCCGTGTCGAAATCTATATGTATTTATTTATTTATAGATTGTAAAGTAAAAATGTGTTACGCGCATTGAAGACTAAATAACAATAGTACCCGCAAGGTACCGATTTCTAGAATAATGTAAAACTTAATTAGGTAATGTGTGTCCAGAGGTACAAAATTTAAAATATTTAATACTTTGATACATTATTAAAGGTGTTCTTCTTACAAAAAGTTAGGTATTGTTTTTATTTTATAGTCTGTGCATGATTCTTAAAGTACAAATTGTACTATTCTTTCAAGCGACGCTTTTAGTATAATTATTATTAAAATAAATATAAACTATTGTATTGTGTTTTCCTAATAAAATAGTAGAGAAAATTGCTTGAGTTTTCTTTGACTGGAAAGAAAGCAGAGCTATCAACTCCGTTCATAGTCTGACTATAGATAAGTATGAAAATATAAATAGCAATACCTAACAATAATAAATTAATTAATCGAAATATAATATTCTGTGCTCGAAGCATTTACTGCCCAGCCTCTGCGGCGCGAACTGCAGCAGGGGACTCGCTAAACTGCCCGTGAGTCGTGGCACTAGTTTAACCCCTGGTATGAATTTAATGCAACGCTATTACTACGTTCCTACACTACATAGGTATCATCATCAGCCCATACAAGTCCACAGCGGACATAGGCCTCCCCCGTACGAACGACGCCACAAATAGCGGTCCTAAGCCGCCTCCATCCATCGACTCCGTGCGACCGCTACGATGTCGTCGTGTGCGTTACCCCAGCAGAAAAGTTTCTTCTAGAATGAAGTGAGTTACACAAATAATTAGTGCGTTCTACGCTGAAAATGTGCGTCAAGTTAAAAAAATTGTGCATGTTCACGTTTTGGAATAAAACGCAAAATTCGTTTCCTGCTGGGGTAACGTTTTTCCAGCAGGAAGATTCTAAACGAATGACCCTAGACAAATTTGACTAATATGGGCAGATAGCTTATATTTGTGTATAAACGAGGGTCTAAAAATAAAATTTGTGCGTCTTAAGGTTTTCGAGATATTCAATTTCCTGCTGGGGTAACGTTTTGTAAAAGCTTGTTTCTCGGAAACCATTGAATGTGCATCTACAAAACATACATACACTAGTAGCTTATGATTAGTGCTTATTTATGAAATAGTAAAATTTTCAAAAATATGTATTGTTTTTATGTAACCTTGTTTTTCTTTGAAACCTTAAAAAAATTCTAGCTCTTTAATGGACAGACATAGAGGTTCATTGTAAACGGTGTTCGGTTCTTGCTGTTATTTTTTGTAACCATAAAAAGTTTCAAGAAGATTCATACACGCGTTTTTGAATAATATCGATTAAGACGTAACTGATAAGGTCATAACTTTGACGTCAAAATACAAGAAACCTTTCAACCCAAGATTGTAGGTAATAAAAAAACCATTAGTGCGTTCCATGATAATTATATCCTGAAAATTTCAGCTTTCTACGTCTCGTATTGAGCTAGTTGTAAAGGAATGACTGAAATAAGAGTTACACTTCTTAATCACCCTTATTCTACCAGGTGATACGACCAAATTCGAATGACCACTAAAAAGCGACTGTTTCATACATATTGATGACCTTTTTAATTTTGCTACCGAGACGCATTGGGCCTTGTACACTCGAGTACAAAAGATATGGATAATTTTTGCCAACTATTTTATAAGGAATGAAACATTAAAAATAACATAATGTACCTATGACTATAATATCTAAAGACAGTAGAACAAACAGCTGAAAAGTAACTTGTCTGTTTGTTATACTCTCCATCCTTTCAGTTAACTCTATGCCAAAAATCAAGTCGATTGGTTGCTTAGTTAGGGCGTAAGGAAGGACGAACAAACAAATAAATACCTAAACAAATACATTTTCGCTTTTATAATATTAGTTAGGGTTAATGATTCGAATCAACATCCTAACTAATATTATAAATGCGAGTGTTCTTTTGTTTGTCCTTCCTTCACGCCCTAACTAAGCAACCAATCGACTTGATTATTGGCATAGAGTTAGTTGAATGGATAGAGAGTAACATATTGTAATTGTTGTTGACGACGATCTGGCGCGGCGGGTCCGCCTGCGACGCAGGAGGTTGCGGGTTCAATTCCCGCCTTGGGACTAATGGTAAAGGTATTTTCTTTGTATGTAAAAAGTATCTATGTAATATATGGTATTATGTATATCAGTCATCTAGTACCCCATAACAAAAGCTCTGCTTAGTTTGGGGCTAGATGATGTTGTGTAGATTGTTAAACATTATTTATTTTTATTTTATTTATTTTTATTTATATAGGCTACTTTTGTTTACCCCCTAGATATATAAATTTGAATTTAACGCGGGTGAAACCGCGGGGAACAGCTTATTATCAATAAACAAAAAATCATAAAGAAAACAAATTAATTAAAGACATATTACTTATATTTTTAATTAGCTTTAAATCACAGATCAATTAGTCAACAGGTTTACAAATCACAGATCTCATTTTACCTGTAAGGTATTAAATTATGTTTTAAAATAGCATATTAGGCTTATAGGTATATTAGGCACTCATAACATTAGAAGTAGGTACTTAAAATTATTAGGCCGTGGTAATCGTGGCTTAAGAATTGACCCCTACAACTCAGCCCGCTGATGTCTTAAAAGTCTTCTACTAAATAATACTATCAGTATAATATATACAAACTATACATATATGTATATATACAAAATATTAAAATCACTTATGTAGGAATACAATCCTCGAAAAACTTTACCCTACTTCGTACGTTAAAAAGATAGGTAGGTACTTACCTACTGTCTTGGACCTAAAATATGTAGTTGGCAAAAATTATCCATCTTTTGTACTCGAGTGTACCAAGGCCCAATGCGTCTCGGTAGCAAAATTAAAAAGGTCATCAATATGTATGAAACAGTCGCTTTTTAGTGGTCATTCGAATTTGGTCGTATCACCTGGTAGAATAAGGGTGATTAAGAAGTGTAACTCTTATTTCAGTCATTCTTTTAAAACTAGCTCAATACGAGACGTAGAGAGCTGAAATTTTCAGGATATAATTATCATGGAACGCACTAATGGTTTTTTTATTACCTACAATCTTGGGTTGAAAGGTTTCTTGTATTTTTACGTCAAAGTTATGACCTTATCAGTTACGTCTTAATCGATATTATTCAAAAACGCGTGTATGAATCTTCTTGAAACTTTTTATGGTTACAAAGAATAACAGCAAGAACCGAACACCGTTTACAATGAACCTCTATGTCTGTCCATTAAAGAGCTAGAATGTTTTTAAGGTTTCAAAGAAAAACAAGATTACATAAAAACTGTACATATTTTCGAAAATTTTACTATTTCATAAATAAGCACTAATCATAAGCTACTGGTGTATGTATGTTTTGTAGATGCACATTCAATGGTTTCCGAGAAACAAGCTTTTGCAAAACGTTACCCCAGCAGGAAATTGAATATCTCAAAAACCTTAAGACGCACAAATTTTATTTTTAGACCATCGTTTATACACAAATATAAGCTATCTGCCCATATAAGTCAAATTTGTCTAGGGTCATTCGTTTAGAATCTTCCTGCTGGAAAAACGTTACCCCAGCAGGAAACGAATTTTGCGTTTTATTCCAAAAAGTGAACATGCACAAATTTTTTAACTTGACGCACATTTACAGCGTAGAACGCACTAATTATTTGTGGAACTCACTTCATTCTAGAAGAAACTTTTCTGCTGGGGTAACGCACACGATGTCGTCGGTCCATTGAGTGGATGGTCTCCCATGTAGGGGGGGATTTGACATAATCACCACGCTTGGCAGGCGGATTGGTGATCGCAATGTTGGTGTTTAAAAATACTCAGAACGAAGCTGCTGCTCTTCCTCTGGTAGGTTCCCTTAGTCGGCTCTTACGACATCCACGCACGGGTTGGGTTGGAGGGTCGATATTCGTACGCCGTGGCCCCACGGCCAGGTGACGATAGGAACTAAACGAAACAACTGAACCACGTCGAGTTTGGGTTCGTAGAATTTGTCTTCCCAAGGTTTGTATGTAATTCTTAAAATATAAAAAAATATAGTTAAAAACTAAAACTCGACTACATAAGTCTTAAACAAGCGTTCACCTATTGTCCATAGCATTTTCTTTTGATACTTAGGTAGTCGGAGGCACCCACCCCATGTAACTAGGGTATAATTAGTAACAAAGGCCTTCGACTACCTAAGTATCAAAAGAAAATGCTATGGACACTAGGTGAACGCTTGTTTAACACTTATGTAGTCGGGTTTAACCCCCTTATTCATAATGGTCTGCTAACTTAAAACAGCTGCTAAGCAGTGTTATTTCGCACTCTAGACTTATGTCAATGGAAAAAGACAGTGAGAATTAGCAATTCTTTAAGTTAGCAGACTATTATGAATAAGAGGGTTAGTTTTTAACTATATTTTTTTTACCATACATATATCGATACATTTTTTCATTTGCCCATCCCTAGATGACCCGTTGCCATGTAACAAATAAACAAGAGGTCTCCATGGCAACGGGTGTGTCATCCTTCACTCATCATATCAAACTAAATTAGACTCGAACCTGTAACTAGATTTCGTCTCTTGCAAAGTTTATCGCGCTATCGAAGTGTTCCAGGTGTAATTTAGACCCAGCTACCTCATAAGACCCTCAGTTTTGTCGGACACCATATAGCCTATAATCATCGGGGTAATGAGACGAATCAATCGATAGCTCACTTGTTGAAATCGAAGTAGTAGTTTCAGTGCTTCGTGGGAACAAAGAAATCGGCTACATACATAGGGTGCTAAAATCCCTCCGGTAGTCGGGTAAAAAAATTAAGTAAATTTTCACTTATGTAGGTACCTCCTTTAGCGTAGCTTGAATCTGAAGAACAGATTTTTTTACAAAAAAACGTACAATGACACGTTTTTGAAACTAGGAACTTTCGTCCCACCGCTGCACCAAAATGATAAACGACGAGGATTCAGAATCTTTTAATGTAAATAGATTCGATTAATTTCTTTTTTAGTGCATTCAATAAATCACAGACATGATACTATCTGCGCCCTGCGCCTCAGTAAATAGATTTAGGTACGATGTTACAGACCATCGGAAATTTACCTATTTATTTTAGTAGGAATTTAAAGCTTTAGGGCAATGTTTAGCTAAAAAATATTTTCGTAGAAAACAATTTTGGAAAAATAGATTAGGTACATACGATAAGTCAATAATTTGACGCACCTACACCACTATGAAATGTCTTTAGGTACTCAGATAAAAAAGCCTGGATAATTTTTGTATACAAAGGGGTTATAAACCCCACGTAATATTGGTGGAAAAAAAATAACGACATTGGCATCATCGAAGCAAAGCACCAAAGCTCTTCAGCTCAGTTACGTATTTCATGTGTTTGATGGTGCAATAAAGTAACATTCTTCTATTCTACCTACAATAGACTCTCAAAATAAAATAAAAAAATATCAATCACTCCATCTCATATATTTCTTTCTTACTTAAACATATCTTTTGCAAGTCCACTTATAACTAAATTAACATTAGGTGAGGCTTTTGATGGAATACACTGTAATAATTGTTATAATTATAACAATACAGAACAATAAGTCAAAATAGAATTATCCAAATAAAATTCTTGTTTTAACTGATATACAAGGTGCTATTTGAATACAAAAATATTGACTCTGGAAGTTTTGGCTGACTTAAAACGAAAAATCCTAAATTATATTTTGTAGAGCATTTTTTAACACACAATATTTAACTTTTTGTACAAACAAATAGACGAATCTCTTAACTTCATCCTCGATTTAATTTTTGATAATTTGAACAGGTAATGCGTTTCAAGGGCGGGACATTTGCGGGCCCCGCGCTGGCTTAATGCGGCCCTGATTACTTATATCCCTGGCTTAACTTAGAACTCAAGAAAATTCTCTACAAAATTATTAACTAAAGCATCTATTTCGCCTTTGACGGCGGTCTAAAAACTCCTACCACTACTGCGTGATCTCTTTCGTAGGGTTCCAAGGTTAGCTGTTCTTGTGGTTTTAACTTGTCTGCTTGTAGTTTCTTTACTTCAGCCGCAAAGACTGCCTCGGGCTGTGCTGTTGAGTCTATACAGGAGGCCTGAAAAAGGAGTTCCGGTTAGAATTCGGTAGATTGATGGTCATCGGTGGTTTGGAAGGAGATACCTCAGTGAGAGAGTTCATTATCAACATGAAAAATTTAGCCATTTTGTTTACATCATAGGAAGGATTTTCTCGACCGTTGCGGTTATCATTCGGGATTAATCTATACTAATATTATTACGCAGCTTCCCTCTGAATATTTTTCAACACCAACACTGCGATCACCAATCCGCCTGCCAAGCGTGGTGATTATGGCAAATCCCCATGGGACATGGGAGACCATCCACTCGATGGACCAACAACATCGTAGCGGTCACAGTGAGTCGATGGATGGAGGCGGCTCAGGACCGCTATTTGTGGCGTCGTATGGGGGAGGCCTATGTCCAGCAGTGGACGAGTATGGGCCGATATGATGATGAATATTATAAAGCTACTGCGTCGCAGGCGGACCTCCGCCTTCTGCGCATCAGAGGTCGTTAATTTTGTGCTTATTACGACAACAGGATCAAAGTTATCACAATAATTAATGTCTCTTCAGCATCCAATTCTTGAAAGAAGAAAATAAATTTGTTTCATACCATATAACACGACAAATATACAATTGTACAATACAATATATCTATAGTATAAAATTTGTCTTGTCTAAGTGCTTATTTTGTAAGCCTAATAAAGTTATTGATTCAGATTCTGAAATTGTGATAACAGCCCCCTCAGTCCTGTGCCTTTCTTTCTTCTGTAGACAATATCAATATTATGGTAATCTTACCTTTATTGATATCACAAAGTGTCCCCCGTTCTTGAGGAAGTGTTGTGCGTTGAGACTGACTATCCTAGCTTGGTCGGGTTGAGCAACGTCCGCGAATATCGTGTCGACCATACCGACGAGCATTCTGCAAGAGATGGTTGAGTTAGTGACGTGTATGTATGAGCGGGATGGATGCGGTGGTAAGAAAGAGTCAGAGAGAGAGTTCAATGTTTCAACATGAAAGATTTAGAAAGAACGATTCATCATTAGATTTTATAAACCGGTTTTAGCAGTTTTTACTGATTCTGTCAAAAATATAATGGTACTTATGATTTAGATTGTTGTAGGTCTTGGTAGATTGTCTGGCAGAGATAGCTCTTGAGCGGTAAAACCGCCAATTGTCACTTGTTTCCTAGTTTTAAGTGTGCAATAAAAGTATTTTCTATCTCTTATAGGGTATCAATGTCTGTTTTTATATAATCACATACATTCTATATTAGAAAATAAGGCTATGATGTACATGTTCAATATTTACTTTATAAAATACTATGTTAGAAATTTCACTCGGCATCAACTGGGCTAGCCTCAAAGTAAACAGAACTTTGTTGTGTGTGAATTCTGTATCATTTTCAATGCACTTAAAAACAGAAAAAATTTAAGTACATGAAGTATGTATATTGTGACACCAAGCTCGCTACGCATGTATAAGCTCGCTACGCATGTAAAAGCTCGCTACGCAAGTACAAGCTCGCTACGCAAGTACAAGCTCGCTACGCAAGTACAAGCTCGCTACGCAAGTACAAACTCGCTATATCGATTGACGAAATTTCATAAAATGTTAAAAATTTACATGGTTACCTGTATTTCAGTGGATGCCTGGCGTCTTCAATAATAGGTATAATATTGGTCCTTTTCTTTGCAACATTTATCAAATCTCTGCCAGATCTGTGCGAGAACTCCACTGCATACACTAATCCTTCCTGTAGGAAAAACATATCTATTATTTGATGAAAACAGCATCAATTTATGTTAAGTTGGAGAGGATGAATCAGAAGTGGGTATGTGGACATAGTCTTCATGAATAGGTCTAGATTAGAGGGACCACGATCATCACTTTAATCCTAACTAATATAATAAATGCGAAAGTAACTCTGTCTGTCACGTTTTCACGACAAAACTCCTGAACCGATTTAAAAAAGTACATAGGCTACTTTTTAATGCAAAAAAAAGGTTGTAAGAGGGTTGTATAGAAGTATCGTCAATTTTAAAGGTAAAAGCTAGGAATATATTTTTTAAGCTGTTGATTAGACGTAAATAAAAATTAAATTTAAAGTTTCTACAAATCTTACCCTCAAGGGGATAAAATAATAATAATTATTTCTCTACCCACTATCACTATTCCACGCGGACGAAGTCGCGGGCACAGCTAGTTAAATATAATTAGGCGTAGATTTATTTATTTTAAAAAAACATGCAGCTCTATTTTTTACAGGATGTCCTACTAATATAATAATATCATCATCATAATCAGTCTGTATACGTCCACAGCTGAACATGAAACGACGTCATGAATAGCGGTCCGGAGCCGCCTTCATCCATCGACTCCCTGCGACCGCTATGTCGGTATTATATAGAAATAAGTTATTTTAAACAGTTTTTTTAAATATTCTTTGCACAATAACAAACTCAGAATCATCCTACAGTTCCCTAGAATATTATAAATATCAAAGTTTGTAGGGATGGATGAATGGATATTTGTCACTCTTTCACGCAAAAACTACTGAACCGATTAGGCTGAAATTTGGTATGGGTATAGTTTGGGACCTGGAATAACATATAGGCTTTTTATCCCGATAAAACGCGGGCGAATGCGCGGGCAGCAGCTAAACTATATAACTGCAAACGAATCATCCAAATTGGTCCATAAATGACGGAGAAATCGACGGACATACAAAAAAACAAACAGCCGGGCATAGAACCTCCTCCTTGTTTCAAAGTTGGTTATAAAACAAACTCAAAGATAACTTACAGGCCCTACGACATCCGACACATGACTGACTGTGGTTCCACTGGCTGCTCCTAAATACAGCACCCTGGATCCAGGAGGCATATGTATTGCGTCCACTCCTCCCATTATTGCCGCAGCCAACTTTGATCTGAGGACATATGATAAGTTTAGGGAGGTGTGTTGGGGTGTGAAGATGTGTTTGTATGTTTGAGGGAATCAGAAGTGGGTATGTGGACATAGTCTTCATGGATAGGTCCAGATTAGAGGGACCACGATCATCACTTAGGTATTTGTCGGCCTATTGTTTAGATATTTTTTGTAAAAAAGGGGTTACAAAAACCAAAGAAATATTGGTGGTAAATATTTTACGACGTACTTATCATCAGCGCAATTCGTAAAATTTCGCAACCATGTCTGGTTTAATGGCTTCAAGGCTCGAATTTACACCTTTGTTTACTGCCAATTGCAATAATGCATTGTACAAGTTTTTGATTTATATTCAGTGGTGCTGTTTTCTGATAATATTATCAGAAGTTTTTATATATAAATATATTTTTTACAAAAAATATGTAAGTGGCAATTTGTAAAACTTTGCAACCATGTTTGGTTTAATCGGCTCGAATTTACACCTTTGTTTACGGTAAAGTGCAATTATGCATTGTACAAGTTTTTGTTTTACAATTAGTGGTGCTGTTTTCTGATATTATTATCAGAAGTTTTCATAGATGAATATATTTTTACAAAAAATATTTAAGTGTATAATACGATTGAAAAAAATCATCATCATCATCATCTCAGCCGATCGACGTCCACTGCTGGACATAGACCTCCCCTAAGGATCTCCACAATGACCGATTTTGCGCAGCCCGCATCCAGCGATTTTCCGCGACCTTCACTAGGTCGTCGGTCCATCGCGTGGGGGGTCTACATACACCGCGCTTTCCGGTACGTGGTCGCCACTCTAGAGCCTTGCAGCCCCAGCGGCCGTCAAAAAAATAATAATCCTAAATTCTAAGGCAAAAGATATGTATGCACGTACGTAAATTTAATATTCTGTTTACACGCCACCGTCTATTCTTTTTCTATCACCTCTTGTCCATTCCAAGGTTGCCTGGAAGAGCTTTTAGCGATAAGGCCGCCCGTTGTACACTATCTGTATTTGTTTTTGTGTTCTCTATTTATTATTTCGTGTGTAATAAAGAATATATTTTTTCTACATAATATGTATTCCATATTATTATCATTTTTATGTGTAAACAAAATCTGCCAAAAATAAATATAATAATATGGCGTGTTTTAAAAAACGATAAACAGACTTCAAATTCCCTTACTTTTACACTTACTTTAAGTTTTGCGGGATAAAAATGTTATGGGACGTGTTCGGGATCATTTTCTATAGAATAGTGAAAGAATTTTCAAAATCGGGTCAAAATTGGCGGAAATATTGCGTAACATACATAAAAAAAACAGACGATTTGATACCCTCCTCTTTTGAAGTCTGTTAATAAATCAAGAAAGCGTTTATTTTTCTTACCTGAATGGATTCCATACTCGGTATTCAATCTTTTCTCCTTCATTCTGTGGACATGAAAAACGTAGTATCAGCGTTTTTGAAATAGAAAACTTTATTTGATATTGTTTTTTTTTTTTATAATTATATCAGAAGTGGGTATGTGGACATAGTCTTCATGAATAGGTCTAGATTAGAGGGACCACGATCATCATTAAAGACCCTTTCCGGGCCGCCAAAGTACAATGCAAGCATCGTTTAAAAGCTTGTTTTTTCTTTTTTTTTCTCTTTTCTATTTTAAAGGAGTTTTGTCAAAATGACTATGTCACTCCCATAGACAAAAATTACACGCAACAAAGGCAAAACCTACTCGGTAAATCTTAGTTATATAAAAATTAACTAAAGCTACATAATGACTGGCACATAAAAAAACCTTAGTGCTGAAATAATTTATTTAAAACACGTGGAACCATTATTCTGTCCAACGCAATGTTTGAAAAAGACTACTAGAAAAAACAAAAGACAGTGCCAGAGTCGTCAGTTGGCAGTCGGAAAAATTAAAATTAGCGCGTAAAAACGATTATCGCGCGGCAATTTCATAAAACTTGTTCCAGGTCATACGTGTTTTTTGAAGGAGAAATAAAGTAGTAAGTAAGAAAATATTTTTTTTTTAATTTTTGGTGCCTTTCTTGTATTGCATTACATTCAAAGCTTTTTTGATAAAGATTACAGAGAACAAAGTTTTGAAAATAACTCAAATGACATCAATTCACATATATTTAGACTTTAATCCTCCTTGTGTGAGGGACGCATGTGTGCTGAGCATACCTCAACTGATATTCTCTTCTCTCCATAAACTTCTGATCCGGGCACCAGATTCCGTGTGACAAGCGCGTCTTCCTTCCCTCTAGCTATGAAAACTCCTGCATGCCTGTAAACATCACGTTTGGTTAATAATTGTACAGAAAACTGTGCGTTTAGAGGTATTGGGAGGATCTGATCAGTAACTGAGTTAGCTTCAAGCGTTCGCTTTCAGAAGAACGAAAGTTATAAGTTAATGCATCATTTCAAAATTTAAATATATAACATTATTAAATAATGCTGGACAATGCACACAGCATCATCTAACCCTGAGCTAAGCAGAGAATGTGTATGGGTACTACATGACTGATATACATAATACAATACATAGATACAGTACATAGATAATATTTATACTGGCAAATCCCCCCCTACATGGGAGACCACCCACTCGATGGACCGACGACATCGTAGCGGTCGCAAGGAGTCGTTGGATATTTATACTATACACAGAAAATACCCAGAACACCTGGAACAAATATTTGGAGATAGTACAATTCTCACAAGGCGGGAATCGAATCCGCAACCTTTTGCGTCCAAGCGAACCTACGCCCGCCGCGTTACATTGGTCGTCAATTGTAGCGACACTTTTGTATATTGGTCAGTCAGATCAGAGCCCCTGCTCAGATCTGAGATCCCGTGGCGGGAAAGGAACCCACAACTTCTGTCTAACCTAACCTCAGTTGATCAACTGCAACATCATCGTAAGCTTTTTTTTCAAACGATCTAACTAAATGTACCTTTAGACTTTGAGCAGGATTGGATAACTGCAATGTTTCCCCTGTAGGTGGAGCTAACGGCGCTATAGTTCGTATGTAAGTACCAAAGATTTTCCACGAATCGGGTACTTTCCTCCTTGGCGCAGTTGGATAGCGCAGCCTCGTATTCAGTGGAAGGTCGCGGGTTCAAGTCCCACCGGAGTCGTAAATTTTTGGGATATTATTAAAAATCAAAGCTGGACAAAGGCTTCCCGCAATAATTACCTTACAACCTGTCTTCAGCTAAAACATACACCAGATTGAATGAAATTTTAATTTGGTACCATCTAATTTAACTTTAAACTATCACCCACTTTTTTAAACTTAAAATTATAATAATTAATTAAAAACAAACCTGTGAGGTTCAATAATAACTTGCTTCCCTCCCTTGAAGCCACCCCGGCCACCCCCAGGACCACCTCTGCCGCGGCCTGCAAAGAATTGTCTGTTATAGCTCAGCATTTCAAAGGCACTGTTTGTTTACGTTTGAGGGAATCAGAAGTGGGTATGTGGACATAGTCTTCATGAATAGGTCTAGATTAGAGGGACCACAATCATCACTTAAAAATATTATAAGAACACTAGATGACCCGGCAAGCGTTGGTTTGCCATCAACCACTGCAGGTTGAAGATTATTACAGTACTAATTTATCGCTATAAAAAAATGCGGGTTGGTGGATGATGGAAAGGTGGAAATAGATTTTTAGGAGGCCTCCTCATATGCCATTGCACGTGGTTTAGGCATGCTCTACGCCATCCCTTTGGCAAGTCGTCTTCCCAGCGCTTGATGGCCTTTTCATTTAAGGGTATAAAAATAGTTAACCTATTCTCAGACCAAGCTGACTCAAGTGGTTACCACATGGTAAAATTTTTCAAACATACATATACATAAATGCAAATAATGGGTTTCCACATACTGGAAATGATAAAATGGAGTCAAAAGCACATTTCTCTCTGCATCCATGATAGCTAACATTCATTAATTTAATTTGCAAAACCTAATCTATCCAACAACAGTTGAATATCTTTACAACCAGCACCGCAATCGCCAACGAAGCCTCTTCCGCCCACTACTGTCTCATTTCTCGAAGGTGCCTCCTACACAACCGCCGCCAATCCACGTCTATATCTATTAATGAATAAATAATAGCATCTTACCACCGGCGCCGCGGCCACCTCCAAAGCCTCGTCCGCCTCCTCTCCCTCCTCCTCGCTTCTCGAAGCTGCCTCCTCCTCCCCGGCCGCCGCCAAAGCCTCCACGACCGCCTCTATCACCGCCGCGACCGCCGCGGAACCCGCCGCGACCACCGCCTCGGCCGCCGCCGCCACCTCGACCTCCGTTGAACTCTGGAAGGTGATGCTTGATTAGGATACAACTATTTTATCACAGCCAAAACTCACTGAAATCATTATCTAATTTTATCAAAAATTTAATTTATTGAGTATTAGAAAACTTTTTAAAAGACAAACTCCAAACTCAACACTGTTAAGATTTGTTTAGGAATTCTTATGGCCTTCGGTCTCCATCATCAGACCAGCTCGATGGTACCATGACTTTGCACTGTGTAGTATAAGTATGCCAAATTTCATCTTAATAGGTTGAGGATAACTGGTCTTAATTTCAGTTGCAAGATTTGTCACACAAGTAGAATAAAAGCTTTTAAAAAGCAAAAAATTGTTTTATTTATGCT
This sequence comes from Eupithecia insigniata, assembly GCA_947859395.1. Classification (NCBI taxonomy): domain Eukaryota; kingdom Metazoa; phylum Arthropoda; class Insecta; order Lepidoptera; family Geometridae; genus Eupithecia; species Eupithecia insigniata. The sequence continues at coordinate 1,858,460 of OX402019.1, forward strand.
AGAAGTAAACTTTCGGATTTAATTCTTTATGTTTCCTTTTCAGACCTAAACAGATCATAATGATATTTGGAAGGGAGGCAAATAGTATTCTAGGCAAGGAGGGGAGGCAATTTTTTTATGCTAGAATTGTGTGTGGAGCTGCAGTCAAAAGCTATTACTTCAATTCACACCTAAATTGGTTGCGGTTAAAAGTTTGAAAAGACAAAGTTTCAAGACAGCATTTCTAGTCTATTCATAACATGGAAGCTATGTCGACAGAGTTTGATACTGTGTATATTATTATTTGTTCTGATGACCTGGAATAACATCTATGCTACTTCTTTCTCCCTGCAAAGCTGCAGGCAAGTATTTGTATCACACACAGCAAAAATATTTTGTTCATACCTAATCCAATTTATTTGTTTATGTAAGCTCTTAGAATGTTATAAGTTCATTTTAATATAAAAAGTTTGTCCATAAAAAAAAATTGTACATTATATTGTTTCTATGGAAAATAAATAACATCAGTCATGTTATTGCCATTTGGGTTCCACAGCTGAAAAGCAATTGCAATCACACTTGCTTCATTTCAGCTCATAAGCTGAGTCAGTGACCTATTTGTGATTTAGTACGGTATTTTATTGTAAAATGCCAGTGTATACTCTTTTCTTTAAATTCAGTCAGCTGCACTCCAATGTACACCTTTGCAACATTGTCATCTTGCATGCTGATGAAATACACACTTACACATCTGGCCGAATACTCAAACGCAACTCAGATGTAAGCATGTCTTATGTCGCAATATTTTGACAGTTTACAATGAAAATCTGTCAAACAATCGTCACTTGAGTCGTGCTTAAATCTGAGATTCGTTTGAGTATTCGGGGGTTAGTACAGCCAACCATACCATACTTACCTAACTTGTCAAAGCCAATCATAGTACCTACATAGCATTTCACTTGAGTAAATGATCCTCATATTTTGTTTGATCAGAATGTACGGAACCAGGATTGAATCGGAATCAGTCGGCACGGCACCTATGCTATGAGTGTGGACTGTATAAGCTGTGTGCGTGCCTTGATGTGCCTTCACACTCCGATTTTCCTTATGTCGGCCTCTGTGTACGTTGTTCGCTGGGATTCTGTGTGGGTCGTGATTGAAACAGAACCTATTATATTTTATTTATAGATTTCAGTAGGTGATTGACAGGGAAAGGATAAATATATATAAATAATCATTTAGATATGTACGCCATGTGTGGTTAGCCGGTATGGGCGTAGGATATGTACGCCATGTGTGGTTAGCCGGTATGGGCGTAGCGTGGGTTCAGCGCACACGAGTTTTCTCGAGATACGGACGCGTCCCTTTTGGAAGACGCTGACAACGTGAGACCTAACCTAAACATCTTGCATGGTGATAAAAAAAATTGCCTTAATACAAGACTACTTACATAGTGATATATAATGTATTGTAGAAGTCTTTATTATGGAGAGATAATCACGATAACTGCCATTCTAACCTCAAAGTGGTGATGAGTTTTATTGGGGCCCAAATGCAATTTCATGAGATTGATGTATGAACTGCAGAGTTTATTACACGTTTTAGTGGCTGTAACCTGGTATTTACGCCGGAATGTGGATGTGGACGAAACTACAACACGTGGTGCAGTGGTTACCTTACCGCGCATGTCTCAACGAAGTTAACGTAAAATAACTTACCAGGTTTTCCCATTACTGAAACACAAACAATATTTACTCGAATAAAAAAACAAAGCTACTTATTTTTCTATCTAAAGACAAAAATAATTTCTTCATGGACCGCGCGGACATCACGCCGCGCAGCCGTCCTTGGAAATAACGCCATTTTGAATATTTTTTTCATTTTCGATTATGAATTGAAACTAATGTTGCCATTGCCCCTGTTGCCAGCATAAACACCAAATTCATGGAGAAAGGTTGCCATAAGAGCTTAAACTAAAACTACTATTTTTATTAAACTAGTATTGCTGCACTACTTCCTTGTAAGTGTAGTTATACCTGTTGTACGCACTTGCACTTACGTAGTTAGGTAGGTACTCAAGTCATTATCATTGTAGGTCCTTCAACAAACTTTATAATTTAACACAGTGTTCATTCCGTTGATCGACAACAACAATGGATTCAAGTTGTTTTGGCAAAATGTCTTTATATAATTACAAATGGTTAAATGAGCCAGCAAAGTGGAATTTTGCCGACAACACTTTATTAGTTACGACGGATAACAAAACTGATTTTTGGCAAGGGACTTGGTATGATTTTCACTTCAATACCGGTCATGTTTACGGAGTAAACGTACGAGACGATTTTACATTCACAGTAAGTTCATATTTCTTTAGTTTTATAAGTAAATTAGATTAAATTTATGTTGACCCGAATAAAACCTTAAAAGTATTTCAAATTTCGTAAACCGGCAATTACTTTTCGTAACTTTTTCCCACATCTTCCGGACAGTGGCCCTCAAATTTTTACTGAAACTATATAAATAATATCCTTACTTTCAGGCATATGTTGAAGCAGATTTCAAGGAGCTGTACGACCAAGCGGGATTGATGATATATTTAAACGAAAAGCATTGGATTAAAGCTGGAATAGAATACAACGATGGGCAGCCTATGATTGGAAGCGTGGTGACCAATGAACTATCTGATTGGGCGACCGGTAAAGAATTTCCAGTAAAATATTTTTATGTACTTAATATAAATAAACAATTTTTTAAATCGCCATCTAGGAAATCAATCGTCAATCCTCTACCAAGATAAATACTAAGGGGTATTATAAAAATGCTTGCCAACCATAGCTTCTCGTTTACCTACCACTTTTGTTTGTTGAGTAGGAGATTTCTCGAGAAGCCTATAACTAAAGCATCACAACTTAAGATTGATTCACCTAACATATCATATTATAAAATCTGTGACTCAACCAACACATTGTATCTCAATCTCGTTATTTTGTGTTTATATGTTAAATTGATACTCTCTATTTAATAGAGAAAGGTAGGTAATAGAGTCTATTACCTCGAAGGATCTAAACGGCTGAAGCGATTTTGATCAATTAATAAGTCAATCAAATATTCTTTATTCTTTATTGTACTTAGATACATTTTGTAGGCTTTTTCCCTGTCATTTTGCGATTATAGTGAAAAGGCGTGAATAGACTCGTTTTTATAATTTTCTCATTGTTACAGGAGTTTACCCAGCAAACCCTCGTAAATTCTACATTCGTCTATCCAAAGTGAAGAACGTTGTCTGTGTCAAGTATTCCACTGACAACATCACTTGGAATTTACTCAGGTTATGTCCCTTCCCTAATTCTGCATCGTACTTCGTTGGGCTCATGTGCTGCACTCCGCAAAGAGCTGGATTGGATGTGAAGTTCAGCGATATTGGTATTTCGAAACCGGAAAAGGATATTTTGCATTCTATCTAATGGCATTAAAGCAAAAATTAGCAAGGAACCACCAGTTCTGATGTGATAACTAATATATAATTTACCTACCGCGCGTAAATTTAAAAAAAAGCTACCTGTAGTTTTTTTTTTCCTTTTTAACAGTTTTACATAGTCAAACTAGAAAAAATATAATAATTATTTTAATAATAACTAATTATTTTATAATAATTATAATTAATTATAGTAGGCCATATTTTTTTTATTGTGCATAAAAGACGTTTGAAATAACGCTTCTGACTTTTAATTAAGGTTTCTCAAGTTTGATTCTTTACATTTGTAAATAAGCTGAGAAAATAAAATACTTTGAGCAAAAAGAGAGTGGGACCTTAATTAATTGAAATAAATTATTTAGGTATGCGTTAACTATGTTTTCTAATAAAAAACGATTACATGATTATTTTGAAAATGTTTTTATTTTCATCCTTTCTTCTCATCGATATTTTATTTTTGTTGTATAATATTCAACTTATTTGGAATGAATTCCTTACAAATAACCTAATTTAAATACATAGGTGACAGAATCTGTCATCTGTTTAAATAACACGTTTTTCCTTATTTCTAGAAATGCTTAATGTAGGTAATAAAAACGTCTTAAATAAAGGTAATGGTGAATTATGAACCGACTTCGAAAAAGGAGGAGGTTCAATGTTCGGCTGGATGCCCGTCGATTTGTCTGTCATTTATGGAACAAGTTTGATAATTCTTTTGCAGTTGCTTATAGAGGACAATTTCGAAATGATCCCTCAAAACAACTTATTACCCTTATTAAACGTCCATCTATAGTTTGGATGTAGGCATGTACCAGTAATTAGTCTTTTTCTAATTTTAGATCATAGAAGGTGAGCAATTAAATCAACGTTATTATTTATATACTTTCTAAGCGCAACAGAATGAGCTTTAGACGACATACTAGAAACTCATCCCAAAATCATCTAGGTATTCTTTGTTTCTTTAAAACATTATTCTGTTTACTACTCAGATAGGTACACAATGTTATAATATAATATATTAATTAGTATTTTGATACATATTATTATCACATTTAGACATTAAAATTACCACATACACTTAGATATACCTCTACGTAAACTTGTTCAATTATTGTGTGCCCCATACAAGACCATAAATATTTCATTCAATGAGCTCTGTTTTTTTCTAAAGCTCGACGCATAGTGTACATTTTACCAAAATACTTTATCCTCTACAAGCAATAGTATACTTTATTATGAGTAATTTAAGGTTCTATTCGGGTTGCTGTCCGTTAACATCTGAAGGCTCGATTTTGACTGAAACATTTGGTGTGCTGCTTTCCACTGGATTCAAATGGTACATCTGTAAAGAAAGACACATTTTTAACCGACTTCGAAAAAACTATAGACCGATTAGAAAATTATTTCGCTATTGACAAAGAGAATATAAATAGCTATTGTATAGAGAAGAGAACCATCCCGAGGTGGTCGCATAATAACTATATTCCCGTGGGATTATTTTTTATCCCGAAAAACTTTAAAAAAGTTCAAACTAAGGGATTCGACTTCAATTTTTAGTTTTTTTCAGAACTATCAAATTATTCATTAGTTAAGTTGTTCAGATTACTATTCTCACTTTGTTATTTTTTTCCAAAATGATTTTAAATACTAGATCTACACAGTCCTATGGTAAGCGTAATCTAGGTGATAAACCAAGTTGGTTTAATAGGGTCGAATCCAGATTATTTTAGGTTTTTAATATAGGTACTTTTTACATTTAATATTTTATGGTTTTACTAGCTGCTTCTCGCGGCTTCGCATGCACTTTTCAAGTAGCATATTGCTGTCCCCGGGATACCATTCATCTCCCTGTCAAATTTATACTATATATAGCTTAATTACCACTCACTGATTCACTGACTGACATAGTTGTTCTCCATGATGGTGGATGGGGAGGTATATTTTTTTTTGCAGAATCGTAAAGGGTTGCTCAAACGAACTGGGGGAAAAATCCTATTTTCCCGAATTTCCCCCTCCTTCCCCCTAAAAAAGGGGACAACGCGAACAGCGATTTATCTCAGGGTGGGTGAAAGCTGGAGCAAAAATTTTTGCGGGGATGGGAAGCAGGGCGGCTCGCGAAGCGAGCCGCCCTGTTTCCCCCCCTCCAGGTTTCCCCCCCTCTGCGTGGCGAGCGAAGCGAGCCACGCAGCGGGTGTTTAGCAACGCGGCTCGCGAAGCGAGCCGCGTTGCGTCAACCGGATACAACACGGCTCGCGAAGCGAGCCGTGCTGTGTCTCCCCCCGACCGGACTTTGCCCCCAGGACGCCCCTAGGACGCCTCCCCCGCACTGCGTGGCGAGCGAAGCGAGCCACGCAGTGCGGGGGAGGCGTTCTAGGGGCGTCCTGGGGGCAAAGTCCGGTCGGAGAGAGACGGCTGACGCCGTGCAGTGCTGTATCTCTGCCCCAGGATGCCCCCAGGACGCCCCCCCGCACTGCGTGGCGAGCGAAGCGAGCCACGCAGTGCGGGTTGTGTAGCATCGCGGCTCGCGAAGCGAGCCGCGATGCGTCATCGGACCACTGCACGGCTCGCGAAGCGAGCCGTGCAGTGCCGTTCCGCTGCCCCCAGGATGCCCCCCGCACTGTGTGGCGAGCAAAGCGAGCCACGAAGTGCGGGTTGTGTAGCATTGCGGCTCGCGAAGCGAGCCGCGATGTGTCATCGGACCACTGCACGGCTCGCGAAGCGAGCCGTGCAGTGCCGTTCCGCTGCCCCCAGGATGCCCCCCCGCACTGTGTGGCGAGCGAAGCGAGCCACGAAGTGCGGGTTGTGTAGCATTGCGGCTCGCGAAGCGAGCCGCGATGCGTCATCGGACCACTGCACGGCTCGCGAAGCGAGCCGTGCAGTGCCGTTCCGCTGCCCCCAGGATGCCCCCCCGCACTGTGTGGCGAGCGAAGCGAGCCACGAAGTGCGGGTAGTGTAGCATTGCGGCTCGCGAAGCGAGCCGCATTGCGTCAGTGGACCATTGCACGGCTCGCGAAGCGAGCCGTACAGTGCCGTTTCTCTGCCCCCAGGACGCCCCCCCCGCACTGCGTGGCGAGCGAAGCGAGCCACGCAGTGCGGGTTGTGTAGCATTGCGGCTCGCGAAGCGAGCCGCGATGCGTCATCAGACCACTGCACGGCTCGCGAAGCGAGCCGTGCAGTGCCGTTCCGCTGCCCCCAGGATGCCCCCCCGCACTGTGTGGCGAGCGAAGCGAGCCACGAAGTGCGGGTAGTGTAGCATTGCGGCTCGCGAAGCGAGCCGCATTGCGTCAGTGGACCATTGCACGGCTCGCGAAGCGAGCCGTACAGTGCCGTTTCTCTGCCCCCAGGACGCCCCCCCCGCACTGCGTGGCGAGCGAAGCGAGCCACGCAGTGCGGGTTGTGTAGCATTGCGGCTCGCGAAGCGAGCCGCGATGCGTCATCGGACCACTGCACGGCTCGCGAAGCGAGCCGTGCAGTGCCGTTCCGCTGCCCCCAGGATGCCCCCCCGCACTGTGTGGCGAGCGAAGCGAGCCACGAAGTGCGGGTCGTGTAGCATTGCGGCTCGCGAAGCGAGCCGCGATGCGTCATCGGACCACTGCACGGCTCGCGAAGCGAGCCGTGCAGTGCCGTTCCGCTGCCCCCAGGATGCCCCCCCGCACTGTGTGGCGAGCGAAGCGAGCCACGAAGTGCGGGTCGTGTAGCATTGCGGCTCGCGAAGCGAGCCGCGATGCGTCATCGGACCACTGCACGGCTCGCGAAGCGAGCCGTGCAGTGCCTTTCCGCTGCCCCCAGGATGCCCCCCCGCACTGTGTGGCGAGCGAAGCGAGCCACGAAGTGCGGGTTGTGTAGCATTGCGGCTCGCGAAGCGAGCCGCGATGCGTCAGCCGTCTACCGCACGGCCGTTTCTCTTGCCCCAGGATGGTTTGGCAGATAAGGGGGGCTAATAAGGCAAAGTCCTACCAGCGCGAGCTGCTTGCAGCTCGCGCACTCCTAAAAAACTAGTTATATTATATATAGCTGGATTACCACTCACTGACTGACTCACTCACTGACATAATTGTTCTCCTTGATGGTGGATGGGGAGGTATGTTTTTTTTTGCGGAATCGTATAGGGGTGGTTTATGGGACCTGGGGAAAATTCCGACTTTTTGAGATTTCCCCCCCCTTCCCCCCCGCCCCCAGGGGGGCTCGCAAGGGGAGCCATATTGAATAATAATTTTTGTGGGGCTGTATAGAGGATGTCAAATAGTTTCGAATGCAAAAAAAAATTAGCCCCCCTTGCCCCCAAAATAGCCCCCCCTTTTTAGGTTGCTCCCGGATGCCGTCGTCGTAGGGGAGTTTCGATTGCGGGAACGTATAGAGGGTTTCTTCTCGAATGAAGGTAAAAAAAATTTAGCCCCCCTCCCCCCCCAAAAAAAACTCCCCCCTTTTTGTATCTCCCAAGTGGGGGGACTTGAAAGAAATTTTTTTTTTGCGTCTTGTAGAGGATAAAAAATCATTTTGAAAACATAAAAAAATTTGGCCCCCCTCCCCCTCTAGACCCCCCTTTTTAATACAAAACCGAAATTTGGCCTAATTTTGACCTTTTTTTTCGGGTGGAGCATTGCGGCGAGCGAAGCGAGCCGCAATGCGACGATGGGGAACAGCACGGCGAGCGAAGCGAGCCGTGCTGTGACCCCCTGACCCCCCCTTCTTCCCCCCCTCTAGGGGGGCTCCTAAGCGAAGCCATATTGATTCAAATTTTTTGTAGGGCTGTATAGAGGATGTCAAATAGTTTCTAATACAAAAAAAATTTAGCCCCCCTTGCCCCCAAAATAGCCCCCCCTTTTTAGGTTGCTCCCGGATGCCGTCGTCGTAGGGGAGTTTCGATTGCGGGAACGTATAGAGGGTTTCTTCTCGAATGAAGGTAAAAAAAATTTAGCCCCCCTCCCCCCCCCAAAAAAACTCCCCCCTTTTTGTATCTCCCAAGTGGGGGGACTTGAAAGAAATTTTTTTTTTGCGTCTTGTAGAGGATAAAAAATCATTTTGAAAACATAAAAAAATTTGACCCCCCTGCCCCTCTAGACCCCCTTTTTTATAAAAAAACCGAAATTTGGCCTAATTTTGACCTTTTTTTTTCGGGTGGAGCATTGCGGCGAGCGAAGCGAGCCGCAATGCGACGACGGGGAACAGCACGGCGAGCGAAGCGAGCCGTGCTGTGACCCCCACGACTCCCCCTTCTTCCCCCCCTCTAGGGGGGCTCGCAAGGGGAGCCATATTGAATAATAATTTTTGTGGGGCTGTATAGAGGATGTCAAATAGTTTCGAATGCAAAAAAAAATTAGCCCCCCTTGCTCCCAAAATAGCCCCCCTTTTTAGGTTGCTCCCGGATGCCGTCGTCGTAGGGGAGTTTCGATTGCGGGAACGTATAGAGGGTTTCTTCTCGAATGAAGGTAAAAAAAATTTAGCCCCCCTCCCCCCCCAAAACAAACACCCCCCTTTTTGTATCTCCCAAGTGGGGGGACTTGAAAGAAATTTTTTTTTTGCTTCTTGTAGAGGATAAAAAATCATTTTGAAAACATAAAAAAAATTGACCCCCCTGCCCCTCTAGACCCCCCTTTTTATAAAAAAACCGAAATTTGGCCTAATTTTGACCTTTTTTTTTCGGGTGGAGCATTGCGGCGAGCGAAGCGAGCCGCAATGCGACGACGGGGAACAGCACGGCGAGCGAAGCGAGCCGTGCTGTGACCCCCACGACCCCCCCTTCTTCCCCCCCTCTAGGGGGGCTCGCAAGGGGAGCCATATTGAATAATAATTTTTGTGGGGCTGTATAGAGGATGTCAAATAGTTTCAAATGCAAAAAAAATTTAGCCCCCCTTGCCCCCAAAATAGCCCCCCCTTTTAAGGTTGCTCCCGGATGCCGTCGTCGTAGGGGGGTTTCGATTGCGGGAACGTATAGAGGGTTTCTTCTCGAATGAAGGAAAAAAAATTTTAGCCCCCCTTCTCCCCTAAAAAAACACCCCCCCTTTTTGTATCTCCCAAGTGGGGGGACTTGAAAGAAAATTTTTTTTTGCCTCTTGTAGAGGATATAAAATCATTTTGAAATCATAAAAAAATTTGGCCCCCTCCCCCCTCTAGACCCCCCTTTTTATAAAAAAACCAAAATTTGGCCTAATTTTGACCTTTTTTTTTCGGGTGGAGCATTGCGGCGAGCGAAGCGAGCCGCAATGCGACGACGGGGAACAGGACGGCGAGCGAAGCGAGCCGTGTTGTGACCCCCACGACCCCCCCTTCTTCCCCCCCTCTAGGGGGGCTCCCGAGCGAAGCCATATTGATTCTAATTTTTTGTAGGGCTGTATAGAAGATGTCAGGTGATTCTGAATGCAAAAAAAATTTAGCCCCCCTTGCCCCCAAAATAGCCCCCCCTTTTTAGGTTGCTCCCAGATGCCGTCGTCGTAGGGGGGTTTCGATTGCGGGAACGTATAGAGGGTTTCTTCTTAAATGACGAAAAAAAAAATTTTGCCCCCCTTCCCCCCCAAAAAAACTCCCCCTCTTTTTGTATCTCCCAAGTGGGGGGACTTGAAAGAAATTTTTTTTTTGCGTCATGTAGAGGATAAAAATCATTTTGAATTCATAAAAAAAATTGGCCCCCCTCCCCCTCTAGACCCCCCTTTTTATAAAAAAACTGAAATTTGGCCTAATTTTGACCTTTTTTTTCGGGTGGAGCATTGCGGCGAGCGAAGCGAGCCGCAATGCGACTACGGGGAACTGCACGGCGAGCGAAGCGAGCCGTGCGGTGACCCCCTGACCCCCCCTTCTTCCCCCCATCTAAGGGGGCTTTTTGTAGAGAGAATGTCAAATGATTTTGAATGCAAAAAAAATTCAGCCCCCCTTGCCCCCAAAATAGCCCCCCTTTTTAGGTTGCTCCCAGATGCCGTCGTCGTAGGGGGATTTAGATTGCGGGAACGTATAGAGGGTATATTCTTGTATGTGGAAAAAAAATTACCTACATTTCCCCCCAGTCCCACCCAGTCCCCTTGAACCCCTCTCCCACCAAAACATCTGATATGGGTATCGTTTTCGACTAACTAAAACTCGTAGATTACGAAAAAGATGTCCATTTCTAAATCCAAGATGGCTGACATTTTTTTATCGCAGTATTCACTCTTGGATATCGATTTCAACAAAATCTTTAACGTAGGTTACGACAAGGGGCTCTTAATTAAAAAACAAACAGTCTACACAACCGCCGCGAGCTGCTTGCAGCTCGCGCACTCCTAAAAAACTAGTTTCTTTTATATCCGTTCCGCCGTTTAGGTGTGAAAAAGTAACAGACAGACAAACAGACAGATTTACTTTCAGATAAAATTATTTGTCCACGTCAATCGAATCTGCAACCTGGGTCTCAGGGGAGCTTAAGCCAGCTAGCAGAACCCGGTTGTTTTTGTATTGTTCGTATTAAATATTATTTTATCGATAAAAAAAGATAAAAATACGATAAAACCTCACCTGCATAAACATCCTAGGAGTAAGCTGGTCGACACTCGTCAGCTTGCTATACGCGTCATCTACTTCAGGGGGACAGATCTCCACGGGGGACACCTTGAACTTGGGGGTCCTTTTCTTAGTCGTTTGCTCTTCTTCTGAGTCTGATGGTGGTGGCCGGACCTGGAGATTAACATTTTACCGGTTTATTTACTAGAAACCATGATAAAGACCTGAGCACATAGCTACATCCAACACCGCTACGGTTTGCGGTAGCGGTGTTGGACGTAGCTTAGCTATGTACTATATACGTACTATGTGTACAAAAATAAGTATTTTAATTTGGGCTCGTCGAGTGGCCCGCGCGATGTCTGTTATGTGACGCCGTCAATATGAAATGCATCTTAATATTACGAGATAAAGCCCACATTGGCATGCACATTTTTGTGCTGTGTGGCGTGTGGTAGCATAAACCGAGGAAGATTTTCCATGGGTCAATTGTTTTAGGTGTGTTTATATGGTGCTAATTAGGCATTCTTAATTATCCCCATATAAAAGAAAAACGTTAATAGTAGATAGATAGGCGGTTTATTTGGTTTACAAACATAGACAGCACAAAACAAAGAAACAAATATAGACATTAAAGTGGGCAAGTATTAGTAAAATATAGCATAAGTCTTTTTTGAATATTTTCTTCGTGGTGAACAATAAAGAATTTTGTAATTATAATAACAATAACATAGACGTATTTTAAGATAGGTAAAACACACAAACAATAAAGAAAAATACAAATATTACAATAGAGTGCGTAAGCCCTCCCACGGTTCTCAAAGTTTTCAACTCTTACGTCACTTGATCTCGTGGCGCAGTTGGCAGCGCTTCCCGTACTGAGGGAGGGTTGCGGGTTCAAGTCCCGTCGAAGTCAAAAGCTTTTTGGGATATTATAAAATTTCTTAAAGAATCTTACTTTTCTCGGACGACCAGGTCCTCGCTTTTTGACTGGAACCAGAGGGGGTGATGGTGAACGAATCTGAAAAACAAAGGCACAATTATTAATAAATGTTCTAACATAATTAACAATTGAATATTTTCTCCAGTGGTTATATGAAAATCCACATTATTTAATCTATTTTGAGAAAAAACTTTTTTGTTTCAAGCTTTAAATGCTTTATTTTGGCCAAAATACCTCTTCTTAACTAAATTATATTTATTTGGAAATGCATCGTCTAAATACAGTGCAAATAAATCAGACTGAAAAAATTACTTCATAATTCATAATATTTTAAAAAATGTATTCATAATTCATAATGCTTTTCTTCTAATTTGGTTTGTTAGCATTGTGTTTTGTATTTTTGTATAATATTATAATCCCTGTTCCTCTTACCCTTCGTTTCCTAATAGGTCGACTTCCATCAGCGGAACGCGTGGTCATCGACAGAGTAGAGAGAGCTTCAGGTTTCCTTTCAACCGCCTCTTCTTTAACGCGCATCCGATCTAAGAGGAAGTTGTCCTCCGCCAACCGCATTGCTTCAAAACAGGTTTTACCTATGGAGTAAAATTGATTAATTAACACTTTCATTGCCCATGACGCCCATGCCCGGCTCTGGCTTGATGAGCGACGTCACTCCTTCGGGGCGCACTGCCGTGCCTGGGCAGTGAATGCGTTAAGGTTCTCGACTCGCGACCACGATGAAATACGAAATGGATTGTGGGAAGACTTCCCACTTCATGGACCGACGACATTGTAGCAGTCGCAGGGAGTAGATTGATAAAGGCGGCTCCGGATCGCTAATTGCCGAAACAGTCATTTGTTATTTATTTATTTTAAGTAAGTAGATTCTTTAAGTTTACTTTTTTTTCTAAGTATCCGTAGGTATAGTAAGGTCTTGCAGAAATAAAGTATTTTTTATTACTACCTATCTTCGTATTTTTTATAGGTGTCCTACCTAGTGGACACAAAATTGAAGTGAAAAGAATATCAATAACACCTTATTTCTTATTTGATAATAATAACTATGTTTATAGTATAAAATTTGACTTGTCTAAGTGCTTATTTTGTAAGCCTAAAGAAATAAAGTTATTGATTCTGATTCCTACTAAAACATTCCTGTCATCGATATACTGATGATGATAGACTTATACTGGAGCAGAACACGACGCATCTCAGATAACTTTTAAACTCACAAAAAATGTCTAAACCTCGGACAGAAGCTAGTAAGATAATAAGCTAAAAGTACCTTGCAGAGCATATCTGATGATCTTCAAGACCTCAATCCGACATGACAGCCTCGTATCATCATTCATCTTCTTAAAACACGGGATCAGAGAGTTCATAAACAGCTTGTCATCGTCAAAATGATCCTCCGGCAGTATCGACATAGAGTTAGCATCGATTTTGATTTCCAATGGCTTTGATTTCTCTGTTGTTTGATTGCCTTTGTCAACTGTTTCTGGTTTTTCTATTGGTTTGTCTACTTTGTCTATTTTGTCTTCTGGTGCGGTGTCAGGTTTCGTCTTCAGGTTGAGAGGTTTGTCGTTAATAGCCATTTCTGATTTGATGCGGGGGATTTCTTCGGGTGGCGGATGTTGTGGTGAGCTTGATAATTCCGAGAACGACTCGTATTTTTCGAGCGAATTTCTTGGTTTTCTGTAAAAAAATCGGTCACATAAGTATTTATTTATAGTAGAGAAACCTATTATGTACCATAAACTAAGCGCTTTGTAAGGGAGCTTCTTAAAAACAGCTAAAGGCTTGATAAAAACATACTGAAGGGTTAATTTTTACTTTGGGACTGTCTAAGTACCTACCTAATTCGTGGCGTCGTTTGAGGGAGGCCTGTGTTCAGTAGTGAACGTATACGGGCTGATGATGACAATAAAGTACCTGACCGCCAATTGCAAAAATCAATTTATCATTAGGGGATATCCACCTAGGTAGGTACTACTAAATCTATGAATATTTTTACAACCATTTATTTAACTTGCAATGTACCTACTTTATGTACGAGTATGTAACTATATTTGTTCGGGTGGAATATCGCAACTCAATTTTAGAACACTTATCCTCTGATTGAGCTGAAATTTGGCATACTTAGGTAAGTTCGGTGACAGTGCAACGGCATGGTACCTACCATCGAGCTGGTCTGATGATGAAAACCGAAGGTAGCCAAAGGAACTCTTAAACGAAACGACTAAACTACGTCGAGTTTGGGTTCGCTGGATTTGTTTTCCCAAGCACTTTGGTCATAGATGATAAAAAAAGCTTGTATTTAAAACTTTTTTAGTTATTATATTTTTATTGCAGTATCAGTCCCGTAGATTGAATGGGCAAGAGAAGGACAGCATGATGTCCCGTTGTCTTTTTTATTCTCATGCTCTCGACACGACTCATATTCTCATATTTAGGTATATTTTTTTAGTTTTCTGTTTAGTAACTACTTACTTATTCTGCAATGCCTGCCTCAGGAAGGTCAAGTCCTTGTGGTAATGATATCTCCGGGAGCCGAGCATGCATTGTTCCGGGGGCACGCACTTGCCCTGGCGAAACATTTTGGTGTAGGAATCGCGGATAGAACGCCATCGCTTTTGAACCTCCTTGCCTGGAACGAAAGATTAAATAAGTAGTAAAGAGTACACACACGTGAAAAACTTAAGAACATCATATGGGAGATGCCTATGTCTAGCAACGGACATGTGTGGGCTGATTCATGATGTCATAAAAAAAAAGTAAAATGTCGTATCATTTCGAATTCTTTTATTTCAGTCTTTATTGCACTAAAGTACAAACGGTGGGCTTAATGCAGAGGATTTTTCTACCTACCAACCAAATTCGCGTCATTTAGAAATTAAATCTTTTTTATTAATCTTTAAGTAACTATAATAAACAACTTGCTACTCGACTAAATAACTAGTCTAGTGTGAACTAGGCTTTAGTCTAGAGGAGCTATTGCAGGTTGTTGAACGTTACTTTATTTCAAGATATGCTGGTGAGAAATAAACAAACATTTTAATTAAGAAAATGAGCCTATGTACCTAAACCATTCTCAAAATAGAATGATTGTAAACAACTCACGACACAAACATTCAAAAATTTTATTTTTTCTGGCCTGTAATATGACAAATAATTTTTTCGCAATAGGCTTTGTAGGGAAGGGCTCAAATAGACAAGCAAGCATTTTCGTTCAAAAAATCAACAGCGAGAATGTGATTTTCAAGTTAAGTAAGCAATGTTTCTGAAAATTGTTTCTTCAGTTTGCGTTGAGTCTAGTCTAATCTAACCCCCATGTTTATTACATTTTCTAGTCTAATCTAAACCCCGTGTTTGTAAAGCCCAACGAAAAGTGTAAGGAAATTTCCCTGATAAAAACAATATTTATTGGTTAGAATACCATACCCACAGAGGAAAGCAAACGAGAAAATATAGTACAAGCCAATACCTACCCAGAGTTATAACAAACAAGATATGATATGATGTCTTGGGAATTAGTCACAGAAAAACAATTATTAGTTATTACCTATAGTAGAGATATTAGAGGCCACAGATAAAATTCAAGTGTTTACAGCATAGGTCAAGTTGAAGGACAATTTTGCGCATATTCGATTGTTGCGAATCAAACTATTTTTGTTCACACTACCCCAGCAACCACAGTAAAACTAGGCTGTTTTCTAACACAGGGTCAAATAAAATACCACAAAAATTCAATTACGGATGTAAACGGGTTAACTACGAACCTTATTTGTGTTGGAAGTATAGGTATTAATTATACCAACGTTAGCCGACGCAGTGAGCGTAGAGACACCGCGGTACCTAACCTACTCGCGCGGCTCGAATCAAACTCACCCTGAAGAATTCCCTCGTCAATGGATGAAACTTAAGTGTTATTTCACACTAACGTTCAACACTAATAAGGTTTGTAGCTAACCCACTTAGATTCGTAATGAATTCGATAAACTACAATATACTTCGGTATGTCTTTATAGTAAAACCACAAAATGTCGTTACAGCCACGGAATAAGGTAATGTTACAGAGCAAACTCGTAAAAGATTGAGAGCCACTGGAGACTGTCACAACCGCTCAGCATAACCGAGTAATCAATTGACGTTTTATTGCGAAATCATCAACCAACAAAATTATCGCAATCCTAAATTCTTTGAATTTGGTAGACAATAAAAAATTCCAATTAATATTGTTCTGTATTTTTTTTTACCGAATATTCATATTCGGCCGAATATTCGGCTGAATCACCTAATGTTCGGCAAAGTGATACTCAAAGTTGTTACTGTTAAGACCCGTGTATTATCATTATTTGAGTGTACAGTGTAATGAAGTAAGTATTTTAGAGTGTAGCTTTCTGATTTTGTCGTCACTGAAGCTTTATTTTCAAATAAAGTAGGTTGGTAAAAAGATAATAACTTCAATCAATATCTTCACGCCGGATCCCTTGCAGGGTAGGCAAGGAATCCATAATAACTTAATGCAAAATATAGTTATCTAGCTGTTTTGGGATTAGGCTTCTGTGTTAACTCTTTAGAATAATATATTATACAGGCCTTAATTGAAGGAAAATAAACATGATATTTATTTCGGTCAGTCTTTATTGTGTTAGAGAATAGCTGAATCAAATCACAACACCTTAGTAGATTATGAATAATATTTTTTTCTAGTTTCTACTCAGCATAGCGTCGCAAAATATATGTATTGATATTAAACGTTTAAACCTATCCTATTCAACCAGTATAGTTCTTTATAAAGAAAATAAGTAATTAGTTTGTACTTTTCAGGTTGTAATTTAAGAGATCAATCACTTAATCTACACATTAAGAGTTAGGAACTTAATTATAGTCTACTGAGATATAAAGCAAATATGATATCTCATATAATTATTTAAGATCAATTCAAAATGTCATTAATTACTTAAGTATGTAATATAATAATAAAGGAACATTATTCCTAAATAATAATAATCACAATTCACATCTTCATTGACTTACATAAAAGTGTTTTGTTTATCTATAAACAGAAAAAAATATAGTTCTTAAACGGTGTTGGAAACTACAATAAAAAGAAACGTAAACACAAATGTTTTGTTACACAATTACAAAATAAGCCTGGTGTGATTTAGTATTTAAAATTCACAAGTGGCAAGTTGTGGTATAAAAAAACAAGCTGCTCAGCTGTATTTGGCAATAGTTTGTTCCGTTTTTGCTCATAATTTCAATTGTTCATAAAGTTGTGGAATGACAGTTTCACCTACGTGTTTTCGGCTCGGCATTTGGTATTTAAGTTTTACCAACTGCATAAGACGATTTGGGTCTGGCGGCTATCCGCGCGCTTGTCGTAAACAAGTTTAGACTTGTATTTGTGCGACGGAACGGAATCAAATGTACCGAATATTCGGCTGAATATTCGGTTCGGTAAAGTTTTACCGAATATTCGGCCGAATGTTCGTATTCGGTGAAACCCATGTTCGGCCCATCTCTAGTGTGTAACGTAACCTACATTTTATTCTCGAATAGCCAAAGAGATAGCATCAACCTGATTAAATAATATTACCTACTTGATTTTAACAATTTCTCTGTTACCATATTTATTTAAAGGACCCACCAAACCAACCATTCCATTTGACTAACTTATTGACTTTTGTAATCTTTGGATTTAAAAAAAAATAATTCGACTAAACTCGAGACAGGTAGGATTTTTTTTTGGTTTGCCATTAATAGCCATAAAGAAGTGAGCCGTTAAACGAGTTGCTATACTTGAACAGGCTCTTGTGCTATAAAATGTACATAAGCAAACACATTCGTAGATTTTGTACGATTTGTACCGTGCAACGTCACCACGCTATCATATCGCTTGATTATTTATCTAGGTAAAGGCAATGGTGGTAATACAATCGCGTTTGCAGCTTATAATTTTTGACAAGGTAGTTTTGATTTTATAAGAGATACAATTTTATCAGTAAATGAACTATAGAATTATATAGATGTTTGTAAACAAGCCAAATACTTAACCTTAAATTAATTCTGTTGCCTTTTAATACGCAATTTACATGAATTGTCGATATGAGATCCTTCCTTCAATAAATAAATATTGCTTACAATGAGGTATATATCAAAAGTCGACGCCAAGCAAATTAGTTTTAGTTTTGGTGTCGTGGTTTATTTACAAATATTCCACGTTGAGTTTGGCTACTGTAAAGATTGTGCTCCCCCACAACGAGTAGAAAGGGGTGGTCCAACCGTCCAACCATATTTTACATCATCATCATATCAGCCCATACACGTCCACGGCTGGACATAGGCCATACGATGCCACAAATAGCTGTCCTGAGCCGCCTCCATCCATCGATTCCCCGCGATCGCTACAATGTCGTCGGTCCATTGAGTAGATGGTCTCCCATGTAGGGGGAGATTTGCCATAATCACCACGCTTGGCAGGCGGATTGGTGATCGCACTGTTGGTGTTGAAAAATATTCAAAAGGAAGCTGCTGCCCTTTCTCTGGTTGGTTCCCTTAGTCGGCTCTTACGACATCCACGGGTTGAGTTGGAGGGGTCGATATTCGTACGCCGCGGCCCCACGGCCATATTTTACATACTGACGTTTATAATCTGTGTAAGGCCAAGAGGCAATTTTTTTATTTGTAATTTAATTGAAGAGACTTTTTTATATGATTTTGGTATTCTGTATCGAAATAGTTTGCCTGAAAGTAACTACGCCTTCCGCGTTTCACTGCTAGGCAAAGGCCTATTGTTAGTATTTAATTCTACTTAATATTATAGAAAGTAACTCTGTCTATCCGTCTGTCTGTCTGTTACCTTTTCACGCCTTCAGTGAACAGATTTTAATGAAATTTGGCACGGAGGTAGATGGTATCCCGGGGACGGACATAGGACATACATGAAAAGCGCGTGCGAAGCTGCAAGCAGCTGGTATCGAATAGTTTTAAAACTTTTACGAGCAAGTTTATTTCGCACTCAGTACTTGAGTATTGTTTAAGATTTTAATATTGTAATTCAAACGCGATATGTTTTGAAAAACAATGCAAAAGAATAACAAAGACATCCAAAACATTATTCACAGTTGTATAAGAAACGTCTTTATTGCAATGGCACAAGATTGACTTTGGTTTATCAATTCTTTCAGATTTTACGTAATCGGATAGCTGTCTCTACGGGCGGACGAAGTAAAGTACATTCCAGGGTCAAATTTCTTATTTATAACGCCCTTTTACATAAATAATTTAAATTAAATAAAGCTTTTTGTTCTTACATTCTTATGTTACAAAAATTATCTTCACATAATAATCTACCCAGTCTGCTAATAACCCACTGAATGACGTAGGTATGGTTACAATACCTAATGCCAAACTAAAAGTAAAAAACTAACTAAAAATAGCTACTATAGGAGCTAACCACCACAACTCCTATTTATTTATTTATATATTTATTTATACTGTTGTTTCATTTGTTACACCGAGTTCTTATGAGATCATGACATGAACCCCGTTGGGGCGCTGAGTATTAACCATTTTAGGTACGTACCTATTACCTATAGTATTCAATTTAGGTATTACCCGCACTAAATTCCAAAATAAACTAAGTACCTATCTCAATTTTCCTCAGCAACTACCTACATAAAATGTTAGCAGGTAGGTAGGTATTGAATTTAACAATAATATTATTATATAATATATAATAATATTAATATATATAATTGCCTGCCTTTTACGTGTATTCTTTGTTGTTAGGAATACTGTATGTAAAAAACCATACAGATATTCTACGGTTTTTATTAGAAACATAAAATAAATATCGTTTACGTAGGGTAAACGATATTTATTTTATGTTTCATTCTTACCAGTAATAGTATTTTTATGTTTGTAAAAGGAAGTAATTTTTTTTTATTCAAACATAAACTACCAATAAATCTTTTTATGGCTACTTTAAAAAAAATACCAGAAACTATACCTAATATAATTTCAAATTAAGACTGTCTCTAGAGGCTTTAAATAAATAAACAGGTCAGACTCAAGCAATTCGAGAAGTGAAGGTGAAAAACAAGTATGTGTACGAGAGAAATAATTATAACATAACACTACACACCCATTTGTTTCTTCATTTTCCTTCTTTTCAAATATAACTCAATTGTTTTCGCCGTCGTCGTTCCAATTCACACAATAATAACTCTCAAATTAAATTTTTCATGCTAAATTAAATATTTAATATTCAACTCGAATTATAGCGCGTAAAATTTTAAAACAGATATAAAATTTACCAAAGAACCAGAGTTTTCAAAGAGAATGGCATAATCACTGCTAATTTGAAGAAAAATATTTATTTTCAATCATAATTCTCAATATGGCGTTCGGAGAACCACAAGTAGCGCACACGGGCAGTGCCTAGCGATCACTGACGGGGTCGACGTCGACCGCGTTTCAGAAAAGCAAGCAAGAGGTAAATTTAAAGTCTAGTATAAAATAAAAGAATACCTAGGTACGAACAGGTTTCGTTGCTTGGCTAATGTAATAAACAATTAATGAATGTGAAATAATGGTAATTAACAAAAACTGTATTTTGCAGAGAAAATTCAAAATAACGTGACAGAGGTTTCTAGTTACCAAGTTTGAAAATTGCATTTTACTTAGGTATAAACAGAAAATTATCACAAACGCACAATATGCATATTAAGAAATTAAATACTTATTTCAAAGCTGGAAATTTTAGATTACCTACTTAAGTTCTAAGTTAGTAGATTTAGAAAATAATTTATGGAGAGGCAAGGAATAAAATCAAAACATAGGTATTCTACATCAAGATTATGTATGGTTTCTCATGAATTCATCATCGAATACGATCCAATACCAAAGTTGTTGAGTCATAGTCATTGTAACCGTAATAGGAGGCTTTTTAGGATGAAAATATCGGTTAGTCAGAATCATTAAAAATAAAGTTTATAAAAAAAGTCATAGGTTAGTTATTTGACTAATGTGGGCACCAAAGAAGTACCAAGAATATTTCAACCTACACAATCTAGGTTACTTACCTAGATTGTGTAGGTTTAAATATTCTTTCTTATTTTATTACTAGCGACCCCCCCCCCCCCCCCCCCCGGCTTCGTACGGGCGCATATTATGCATATAAATATTACACTTGAACCAGTTTATCTATTAAAAAAACCACATCAAAATCCGTTGCGTAGTTTAAAGATCTAAGCATATATAGGGACAGACAGATATACAGCGGGAAGCGCCTTTATTTTATAATTTGTAGTGATTCGTGTGTGCCCCTATTTGTCCACGCTCCTCTTTCATAAACGTATTTTTTTCTTATTTGTATCTTTAAATGCCTCTACAGGGCAAGTAACGAATTTAAGATAGATAGATAGATAGATAATGCTTTATTCAGAAAAACTTAAAACTAAACAGTTTGGTAAAAAGGTAAAAGAATAGGCGGCCTTATAGCTTAAAGCGATTTCTTCCAGGCATCCAAAGATTAAGATGACACATCTAAGTACCACAATAATTGCTGTTTTATGGAAGGTACTACTATTCACCTATAGTTTTTGTATGTTACACCATGACGGGGGCAACGAATTAATCCAAGGTCTTGTAGGATTCGTCACACTAAAGGTACAAAATATGAAATCTTTCAAAAGATTTAAACAAACACACAAAACTCGTTTCATGATAAGTTTCTTGGACTTGTTTAGAAAGGACTCCTAATCTTTTATTTGCCGATATTGTTTTGTAGGAACAGTTACTTATCAGTAGAAAATAAAGAGCTAATAATAACCCAATAAGCTCCAAGATATAGATAAGTAAGCACTAAATTGCCATTTTAAAAACTGATTTATCTTTTCTTGATCTAGCATAAGCTTTATAAATACCTCCTACCTATTTTGATCAACATTAATATACCACGATTTAAAACACAAATTATCTGCGTCCTAATTGCTATTGCAAGAATAATAATTTTTTTATCGCATGACGAAATATTTGAAATAATTTGACGTAAGTACCTGAGTACCATTGATTTTACCCAACATTTATGCTTATCAAAGTTTTTTATACCTACCTTTTTATTAGAGCGGTCAATAAATTATCAGAATAATTGATCAGAATTTTATAATTTCTGAAAACACATGGACTTTGCCAGAATAAAGTAGTTAACTAGTCATTATTAAATAAATAATAATCAATAAAATCCCCATTCCATGCAAACAATGTAAGTTATCAATGCGTATAAAAACAGCTAGTAATATGTATAGCCTAGCGGGTGGCGATGTTGTCTGTCGACTTGTGGTGCAAACCACCTACCTATACTATCGCCAACGCTAAAAACGGACGATGTGACTCAGTCATTCTACATCTATATATTCCCATACCAACTGATACATATTCTGATCAGTATTAACACAATTTCATATTCTGTGTCGTTATTAAAGCAAGCAAATTTGCTTGTCATAGATATTATTCGAATATTTTTAAAGATTGCTCGTGATTCAAAGGAATACCCATGAATATACGTTTTTATTACGTATTTTTTGGTGGTGTCCTATTTAAAATACTTTTTCTTCTATTGAAATATAACTATTTAGTTCAAGTTTATTTATGCGAATAAAATAATTTAGGTAACAAAACAATTTCCTATAATCAGTAAATTAAAACACATGTTCCTCGTTTTGTTCATTGTCTTTCCTTGTATTTTATGAACATGGTCTCTTCAGAGACGGGGTATTTTTTATTTTTCGTATAAATGTGACCTAAATATTGTTAACCTATGGCGTTCCACGTCATTACTCATTAATAATTAGTAAATGCTTACAGTGCACTGGTATTTTTAAATAAAATTTAAGTTACCAATCTGAATGACAATAACAAAATGACGACGTCTTTGGCAGCCATTTTGTTAAGATAAAAACGAACATCAGCATTAATTATGTAGGTGTTTTAAATAAAGGTGGCCTTTTTCGGTTGATTTCAAAACTTATTATGAATTTGACTTATACGTTCTTCATTAAACGATTTTATTAAAATCAAACGAGATTAAAATCGGACGTTTTGACTCCTTCGCTCTACATTGACGGTTTTTCATAACTGACAATGATGGCTCGTAAAGAAAAACAGAAATGTTGGAGTTTTCGCTCACGTGTTTTACCAGCTTATCTTGCGTGTAGTTTAGGGAAAAGGTGTGGCTTCTGCCTTGTTCATCGGAATACCTAAGTCGCAACAATATTTTACTCCATTAATGGAAATAGGTAGGTACGTTGTTTTATAATAGTAGACTGCTGCATTTTTCTTTGTAGTAGGTATTTCCTTCGCTGTTATTTAATAAAAATGAAAAATTATATTTTAAACAATAATTTGTATACAACCTGTACAATACCTTTATCTTAAGGCGAGGTGAGCCCAGCACTTGCAAGACGCAAGCAAGAAGCAAGACGGTGCGCAGACAGCCGAGCACGATTTTGTAGTTATTTAGGTGCTTTGAAAAATATTTTTATGACGTATAAAAATATTTTCTGGTGATGTACTGCGTAATAACGTTTGCAATGTTTTGGTATACAATTTGTGTCATTTTATTCATTTTTCTATTCACATTGATCATTTAAAGTTTCATTTAGAGGTAACTTTGACATTTTTTTTGATCGGGTGAAATGTCACCAATCGTCTTTTTGTCTAGTGATGCATTAGAAAATATCCTCAACTATAATATGTTTGAATTTCAAAACTATAAGCCTTCTAGTTATTGATGTACGGACAGTTAAAAATCCCTAAATCCGGGTAACCCAGCCTTAAGTACCTTACATAAGTACCTGCATTCATTAAATTAATACGTAATTGTAAAATCAAAACAAAAAATGCATTAAAACCATCTTTGTGGAAATGTTTCAAAATTTCATTTTATGACTTACCGGGATCTAAATAAATGAGCCAGAACATTTTAATAATTTGAACTGAACCATAACGGACCTAGCGTGTCGTGAATTGGTCGTGAAGGGATGTGTAAAACAACCAAATAATTTTGATAGGCCTTATCAGCAGCAACACCACCAATAAGATAAAACCACCGTCTAAAAATAATTTTCTTGCAGTTTTAAGATCTTTCCTTCAATAAATATTGTGAACAATGTATAATATAGGTACACCTAATTGGGACTTGTGAATTTAGTTTTAATAACTGTGTTTCTAATTTTTTTAGCATTATATATAATTATGTAAATCGAATATTACCACATGGAATACCTAGAGAGGTAGGTCCCTCACTACTAAAGCAGCATGACCTTAATATTTTTATAAACATTTACCGACCACCTACTAAGAAAATAATCATACAAAGATTTATGTAGGTGTGGTACCTTCATAAGTCAGGAATGCTACGTTCGTTGCGTTTTATCAGCGAGATAACTAGCGAGCGACATTTTGTTTTGATTTTGACGTACATTTCGCGCGAATGAAGCTCACACAATAGTATATAGGTCACATCGTTTTATGTTAGTAGGATTGTATGTAATAATAACCAACTTTGCTACATTGCCCACTCTAACCATCCACTATTGTAACTTATTTATTTTTCATAAGGAATTAATTATGACAGACAATGCCCTTTTACGGCAGCACTATGAACTTAAAATAATAATAATTTTTTTTTTCTTACATGACATTAACGATGGCTATTTACAGCTGATATATTTATTATTAATTTACCTTTTTTTTTAATCTAAGTTCTTGATTGTTTTCCGGTCATGTCTGTTTTATGGCTTGAATTATATATAATATAAGTAAGTAACATTTATTGTAAAGTATATTTTGTAAATTGACGTATCCAAGTGTGCCCTGTGCTCCTACGGCGAATAAATGAGTATGAGTATTGGTGGTATTGTAATGAAATATTATACCAACATAGTACCTATTTTAATATATTAAGTTTTTTATTATTAATAATTAGGCTTTATTATTATAGTAATATTTGTACGTGGTAATATTTAGAACGAATGGAACAACGAATTCGCCCAGTTTGTATCTTCTTCCCGTATCAAAATTCTTTATTTAATAAAAAAGAAACACTACACTTAATAATTTATAATATCAATCATATATGTATGTAGAACTATATCAAGCAAAAACAGTTTTGTGTTTGAGCAACAAAGTGCGAGATTTCACAATTATAATTATTATGGTTTTATAGTGCTTAAGCCCGCACTTTGGGGCCTATAGTGCCTAACCTTAGAGATTAGCAACAGCGATACCTCTCGTCAAACGATCTAAATGTAACTTTAGACTTTGAGCAGGTTTGGATAACTTCAATGTTTCCCCTGTAGGTGGAGCTAACGGCGCTATAGTCCGTAAGTCCCAAAGATTTTCGACAAGTCGGGTACTTGCCTCCGTGGCGCAGTTGGTTAGCGCATCCTCGTATTCAGAGGAGGGTCGCGGGTTCAAGTCCCGCCGGAGTCGTAAATTTTTGGGATATCATTAAATTCTTTATAATTATTATGATTCAAAAAGGTTCGGTTTCGACCGAAACGACATTAAGTCCGAAAGTTTGGTTTTGGTTTCGGCTGAAAATTTAGGTTCGATCGGACTAATTATTACACACAGTATTATTTAGTTAGATTTTGAAAAATAACGCGTGTAAAAATTATAATTGCACCTACGACAGCAAGGAAGGAAGTTGGTGAGAAAATTATGTTTATTTTTTGTTTAGCTATTGGGTTCTTAATTAATTGATTAAGATATATTTTGTATATTAGGTACTATTTTACTTAATGAAATGAATTCCATTGCGATTTTTAATTTTATTATGTAATATACACCTATGTAATACACACCAATGTAATATATACCTATTTATAATATAAATATAATATTGTTTATTAATAAATTCGTGACTTAGGTGACAGGTATACGGGGTGGACGGGACAGTAAGGAGAGATATCTTAAAAATATTGTCTTAGGAGGCTATCCATATTTTTTTGAGGGATATTCGCCCACTTCCTCGAATTAAAAAAAAATACTATTTGCAAAATATGGGCATTTTACACCATAACTTTTTGATGCCAATCGATCCCGTTTTTTATATTAATCAAAAAAGTATATAAAATGGATCAACCGAGGGATTATTATAATTACAACAAACAGTCAGAAATCGAAAAAAATGTTTCCCATACATTTTGTAGAAAATCAACGCAGCTTCGAAAACCTTGTGAATCTAAAATACCAAAAAACATAAAAAAGACAAAATAATCCTTACTGTCCCATCTAAATACCCAATCTATTAATACGACGAACGCTTTTAAAAAAAAACTTAAATGTGTCAACTTAACTTTGAAATATAATTAATAATATAACAAAGCCCTTTTATTTCCTTAAAAAATAATTAAATTAATTATAAATTAAATTAGTATGACAATTTACATATAATATGATAATTAGATTAGATTGAAATTAATAGTTTTATTAAGGACCTCTCATCGAGTGAACGTCTCCTCCATTTTACTCCATGTTTTTCTGTCTTTAGCTTTGTTTAGCCAGTCTATGCCAGCTGTTTTGTTTATTTCGCCACTTTTCAAATATAACAAAGTAAAAATTAACTTGTTATAATTGCCAAACTTGAAATCCGTTAAAGTGAGTGAGATGAAAGATCATGACTAAAGTATTTTTTCAAGCAAATAACCGAATCGACTTCGGCAACCGTTCGTAAAGTCCGATGCTTAGACACGTTTAACCTTGGACGATGATAATAGTTTTACAGTCTAGCCTAGCATCTACGTGGCATATCACATTGAAATAAAATTAATTATTTCAATAATGTACTTATCTACCAACTCAAGAAAGATCTGAATGGAAACGGTTGGAGGAGAGAGGCATTGGCAAACAGATCTACAGATAATATGGCGTGTTTTAAAAAACGATACACCAACTTCAAATTCCCTTACTTTTGCACTATTTTAAAAAAATTATTGGACCTTCGGGATCGTTTTCTATACAATAGTGAAATAATTTTCAAAATGGGTCCATAAATGGCGGAGATAGCACGTATACTTACAACGTACAAAAAAAACAACACAGACGAATTGATAAACTCCTCTTTTTAAAGTCAGTTAAAAATAAACAAACATTACTAGGCAAGTTGTAAGTTTGATCTAATTTCAATTTTGTCATAATTTTAGCTTGTTATTTAGTGATCTAAATAAAAGGCTGGATATTATAATTATTATAATAATTACCTACCTATTGTATAATACTAACTGCTGCCCGTGCCTTCGCCCGCATTTTATAGGGAAAAGCCTATGTTATTCCAGATCCCAAACTACACCCGTACCAAATTTCAACCCAATCGGTTCAGTAGGTTTTGCGTGAAAGAGGAACAAATATCCATACATCCATCCTTACAAACTTTGACATTTGTTAATATTGAAGGATTAGTTAATATTTACCTGCCTCTTATTATTAAATAAATTTTAATATTTGAAATTATTAAAAATGAATGATCGACAAACATAAAGGCAAACGATTAAATTAAAAAGATATGAAAAATCAGTCCTTAGGTACCTATTCACAAGTGCACATTTTGAATTTATAAATAATTAATAAATCCAAATATATCCAGAATACATATCCAGAATTAGTTGAATGAATCCAGAATATTGATGATTATCATATATCAACACACTCAACAATTTAAAATAAATATAAATTCGAATAAATCCAGAATAATTTTACAGCGCCATTTTACGCATCTGCATCGGTAGATGATGCAACGTTAGGTAAAGAACCTCTAAATTTACTAAGACCGTATTATACTATGTGGTTATTGTCACGTTTACACTTTGATACGTGTAAGTTAGTAGGTAAATTAAGTAAAAGTAATACCTACCTATGCTATAATTTTTAATAAATAAAAAATAGGCAGGAAAAAAGAGAAAAGAGAAATACTAAAAAAGCCCAAATAAAATCATCTTATGTAATAAATTTACTTAAATAAAAATGATTTTATTTGGACTTTTCTCGTTTAAACCTATCTAACTAATCATTTAATATGATACTAAAACTAGACCAATAATAATTAAAATTAAACATATTTAATGTCCTAATTATGTAGGTAATGCGTTAGGTAACCGCAAGGCAGTCTAACAAACACTAATTGTTAGGTTGTTATTGCTTCGCCCTACACCTACCTACCTAGTAGGACAAAGAAAAATACATTTCGTATGACGTATGTACCTACATGAACCGGCTATCGAATATTTAAGTCATCGATAAACGCAAAAATGTAATGGGATATAGGCCGTATTATCCCTATTCATAAAGTTTACCACTGCTATTCATGGTGATAAGTGACGCATATCTATGAAGATAAGAAAAGAAACTTAGTTTAAAATTTAGGTATGTAAATAAAAAAAAACATTTTGTCAATAAAATAATGACACAATGGTAAAATAAAATGGTCGCAATTTAAAATGATATCATGAAATATTAAATAAACCACCACGTGTCTCAATCGGGCGTCGCCTGAAACGTTATTTCGAACTAATTTCGAAAGCAACTCCGCACGAACAAAGAACACGCAATACGCGACAACTGCAATCCTGTCAAGTTATGGAGGCTATTATTCGCCGGCAGGCTAATACAGCCGTGCATGCATTGCCACTCAGTCGGTTCACGTACCAGCGGTGAACTTCTCTGCCGCACCGAGCGCGCTCCACCGAGGCACGACGCTGTTGCAAACTTCCTCCCAACACCGCGACTTCTCCATCCTATCTCCGTAATTCGGATCATTCGAATCAAATAAACAAGGTCTATTTTTCACCTCAACAATGATCAAACTACTTTTAATACCATCCGCGTCCCTGTGCCTACCCATAGCAAAACAAACAAAAAACTTGATTTCAAAATTCGAGTTTCGTGCGGATGATTTTACCCGCGCGTAATGCGATAGGCGCGTATCAAAGTCCGCGTTAAACTGGCGGGCTGACTGAGGCCAGCCAGTGGCGCATCGGCTATATCAACATGGCCGACGAAGGAACAAAATAATAGGTGCGGGTGTGAGTGATTCGTAGGCAGAGATATCGCCTTCCTCACGCTAATAAATAAATATCATGCGGCATATTTCGAGAATCATTTTGAACTGTTATGCCCTTTAAGCTCGAACTTGGCTAGAATATTTTGATAGTTATAAATAATTTTGCGCAATAGATCATGCCAATGACAACGATAATATTTTTACAATTTGATAACATGATATTATCTATATAATTTGCTCTCAAAAATGCATCTACCTGTACAGAAAACTCGTCTTTGCTGCTTCGTCATAATGCTAATGAATGCTAAAAGCTAAACACGACACGAATGCTACACTGAATAAAATAAAAATCACCTGTCTGGTAGTTTTTGCAAAATTTACGTTGCCGTTTGCCTCTATGTATAGGTATATATGTATGCATAGGGCACTATGTATATATATGTGTAGGTAGCTACCTAAAGGATAAATGTTGGTATTCAGGCTCTGAAACTGTGTTTTAATGTAAAATCGTAGGGGTTTTTGAATTATTGTACAATAGTAGTGCGGTTAAAAAATTTAAGTGAGTACCTATATAAAAACTTACTCTTCTGTGATCATCACCTGATTGATCACTAATCCATCTGCCAAGCATGGTGATTACGGCAATAGGTTCTACCCCCTTGTTTGGGGAGCCACGTTCTGCCTTCAGCAGCCTACAGAAACAATACTATTGAACACTATTTAATTAATTAATTTAGGTAAGACCAACAGAAAAAAAAACAATATACCTAAATTTTTCTTTTTCCCTTGCTTTTGTTTTGTTATTTTATATATTGATAATTATTTTATAAGATGTTTTTTGCCTTGTCAATTTATTATTAATATTTTAGATAGATAAGTGGCCTTCATCACTAGGTATCTATACTTACTTATTTTTGTAACACATTTGCAGTTTTGTTGTAGAAGCATTATGTACATTGCCCTCTAAAAGATATCTACTCAATAATCAATATATTTATTGTTGTCATCACATTGGCATAGTAGGAAGGTAATTTAGTAAAGTAAGTATCACAATGTGAACCCTGTTGAGCGTAAACAATAAGATAATTATCACACATAGTAATGTATATGTACATTAATCTTGTGTAGCCTAGTTGTAGGCACAGGAAGGAGCTATATGACGCCATTTTGTGAAAAGGATGGGTATAGGATTTTGCGTTCATAGGAGCGGGACAGAGTAGAGCGTCGTAAGCGCAAAAATCATGTTCTAGGTTAATGAGGAATGTTATATCAGAAGGTTCCCTCGGTATTACTTTATTAAATACGGTAATGAATTTAAAAAATCTTGTAATTGATAGTTTAGTTACGATGAAGTATAGTAGTAACTCTATCCACTCAATGGACCGACGACGTAGCGGACGCAGGGAGTCGATGGATGGAGGCGGCTCAGGACCGCTATGTGTATCGTATGGCCGCATCCCCCGATGCCTATGTCCAGCAGTGGACATGCACGGGCTGATATTATGATGGTAATAACTACGGAAAAAACGGTATATTGCTACATTATTCCTGGTGTTAAAATAGTTTTCTTTTATGTTTGAAAAGAAGGGTAGGGTTCTTGTATAGCATAGATTATTATATAGTTTTTGAAGCTTTTATATAAAGATTACGCAGAAAAAAAGTTTTAACGTAACCCAATTGACGTCAATTCACATAGGTATACATGGGCCTTAACAGCGCTCGTCCACAAAGCGACTTATTGTAGCGATGCTGACGCGCGTTCGCAGCGATACAGTTGCGTTTCAGCATCGATAGAGAAAAGAAATGCCTATAAACGCGCGAGTACCCCTCTCCAATCTTCGTTCCCCCGATGTGTCTGACACGGTCGCGCGTTCGTTGATTTAGAGCACGCGCGATAGCATTGCGACTGTATCGATGCAATCGCGCAACCGCCTCAAACACATCGGGGGGACACTGATACAGTCGCGCGTATGCATCGATACAGTCAGGATGGTATGGCACGTTTACCAGTCACGCGTTTGCATCACTACAAAAAGTCGCTGTGGGCGCGCGCTCTTAGAACTATGGTTGCTTTGCATTTGACTGCCTACATTTTATGAATCTCTACCTAGGGACAAGCAGCTCCCCCCCCCCTTGGCGACGCCCATACTTGCTACTATTATAATTATCATGTACTTACCTATTAAACAGAAACACATAGCAGAACATAGAACCTCCATCTTTTTTCGAAGTCAGTAAGAAAAAAAAAATAACTTACATATTTTTTTAATTATAAAATTACGCGCATTGTATTTAAGTCGAATACCTACCTACCTTACAATAATAAACTATTGTGTGGAACGCTACATGTGTCGACACACTTGCGCCTTCCCCTCTTTTAAGGACATCCGTGAGGGCTGGTTCGGCGGCAGATTTGAGCGAGGATCTCAAGAGGCGCAAATATACAGGTCTCGATAGAGCCTACGCATTTGCTCCCCTTGGAGTCAAGACCCTAGGTCCGTGGGATACCGCTCTCCGGGTTTTCAAAAAATTATCTGAGCGCCTGGTCCAAGCGACGCGTGACCCGAGAGCTAGTGAGTATCTGGCGCAGCGCATTAGCATTGCCATACAGCGAGGCAATGCAGCGAGCGTCTTGGGGACGCTTCCGACTGGTATTCATATGGCCCAGTTGAGCTATCGGTAGATTGTTTGCAACAATCTGCAGTTAGCTCAATTGTTTCAATTGTAAATACTAATTTAATTTGTTTATATTATTTGATTGTTATTTTCTTTGTCAATAAAGATTATTTTTCGAAAAATAATAAACAGTAGCCGTAGCATGGAACAGTAAAGTTTGTCGTAGGTATAACCTATACTTAACTACTGTTTAAATTCAAGTATCAAGACCCACGCGCAAAGTACCTACAGTGGATTTCGGGTACCTATAGGTACCTATTTTTAGCGCCGGACGATAAAAGCTATTTGCTATAAATAAATAATAAAACGTTTTTAATTCAGATAATTACATCCTTATCCTTATATATTACATATTTATATTATAAAGTTTATATAGTTCAAGGAAAAAATATCATGCCATAAGCATACAATTAATATAATTTATTTAGGTATTAAATTTGTTTAGCCTAAGGGTTCATTAGACTTGACATCTAGTGCCTTTGCAGGATACTGCAATGTCAGTCCGCCGCCATCAAAGTATTGGTGCTGCTCAAGGAATTTATATAGGTAGGTACTAAACCAAAACTTATCTACTGTAATTGCGGGTGGCTTTAGCCCTGGGAGTTGACTTTAGCCCAAACCGGGAAAAAGATTTGAATCCCCGCCACGTCTATATGGCTTGAGTTATCATCGTAGTTCCAACGCTGATTGCTACGGCCGTTTTGTTTACAGTGCAATTTTTTTCGATCTACGCCTAAGTTCATACTAGTCAGTACCGGTAAACTAACTTTCAATAAAATTTGAGTTTTTTCCCCCGGCAACTTTATCCTAGAAGTCAGTGTATTGGTAAGTTCACGTTATGTACTGTTTATATTCATGTTATGTATGTATTAGCAGGGTAACATACCGAAAATTCTGAGGTTATACACAAGTTTTGTCCACCTAATCCCAAAATACGAAGTCTATCCTTAAGTGCATTTTCGGGGTACTTTGGCCCAAGGGAAAAGTCACCCACCGACCTTATTGTTACCAAAAAAAAAGAATGACTAGGTGCGTAGGTATTGTTGGGACATATACTGCATACGTCTGGATAGAGTAGCGCTGGCCAACAATTAAAGATGAGCAACTGTACATATGGGGCCATATGTAAAATAAAAGCTCCTAAATTTGAAAAAAGGGTTGTTTTTCATTCCCAGAATTGAATGACAAATAAGTATAATGTTGGCTATTTAAAAATCTATTATACCAGTCAAAGATATAAATAAGGTAGTACTTGTTATCTACCTCATACATTAAGGTAAAAGAATTAAAGACTGACTTGAATCTCAAATTAAGGCTGAAATTTAAAATTTTAGCTTAAAATTAGAGTTTGGCTGTGTTCATCTCATTATTATGATTAAGAATGTTGTTAATTTGACTGAAAAAGCTAAGTTCTTAAAAGTTAAACGATATTGTTTTGTTTCAGAGCTTCATGAATAAATAAAGTTGATTTATAGTTAGTTTTTTCTTTTTTTTTATATTTTATAGCATTAAACCTTCCTTAGATAGGCAAGTCAAGTACCTACAGGGGAGGCTTTATCCCATTAATCGATTTTAAACCATTTTTTGCCACAAGAAAGTCGTGGGACAAAGTCACCATCCCCTAAGAACAACATTGGCCCAAAATGAAAAAAAAAAAAAAATACTTGCTCAAGTTTTTCTTTCTAAATGCGCATGTAATATTGTTTGGTATACGTCTGAGCTACTAATAAAAATAATAAGAACCCATTAACTCAACTACAAAAAGAATTACAAAGCTTTTAGTAAAAACTTTGCAAAAAAAGGTGGTTTAAGTGACCCGCATTTACGGTAGGTACCTATTCTCCCTATGAGTTTTTATTTTACAAATAAAGACGTTATACAACATATCTATTCCTTCAAGACCGAGTTCAATGTTCAAGACCTACCCCGCCGTTTACTATCTGACAGATATACATATTCTTTGAATTATGTACGTCTGAAATTCCCTGAATATACCTAGTAAAATCGTGAAAAATTCCGAACACCATACTTTCAAGAACGGATGAGAGGGGTGAGCACCAACTAAACCAACGGGCTCTCAACCCGTTGGTTTAGTTGGTGCTCGCCAGAGCCGCGCTGCGCCTAGGCTACCGTGCTGCCCCGCGCCGCCGCCGCCGCCGCCTCCGCGCGTCCCATCCACCACCCCCCACGTCTATCACGAAGATCACTTATTATGACATAGACTTATGACGACAACGAAGCGATGTGAGCGAAATACAACCTAAAGTAATTCCAAGATAGAGTCGACGTTTCTATACCTTTAGGTAAATTGACAAACCAAGTGACAGTATTCTGACATGACGCAGTGAAAGACAGAAGAACTTGAAAATTGCCAGCTTTGTCGCAGAAAAGCTAAACCTGGCTTTTGTTAGATACTTTTTAGTGTTCCATACCCGAAGGGTGAAAACGGGACTAAGCGTCCGCTGTCTGTCTATCCGCCTGTTCTTCCATTCTAAATAAAATAAAATTAATAATTAAAGGGGCCTGCAATACAAAAATCTTTATATTTTTGGCTAGTTTTGCACTTTCTTTATCAAGGATGTATCTCTTGATCCGTAATAGGTAGAGAGTTGAGACTCTATATTAATAATTTCGTACCGGTCTACGGTAGACTCGAACGAAATGCACATCAAATTGAAGAGCGTCAAAAAATAGTCGATCCGAGTCGACAACTTATATGCGGAAAATTCGGATTATCGAATATTTTTAATATAAAAATGCAAATAATTTGCTTTCTAATGGCGTTGCGAAGTAAACATGTCAAATGTCATCAATGTGTCAGTGTCACGTCATCACGTGTCACAGGTGACATGGGTTTGTATTCCGTTCTCCATTGTCTTATAGCCCGGCTACACGCCCAAACATTTGTGCACACGCTCCATCTTGCTTGCGCACACTGACTTGCACAAGCAAGATGTAGAGTGTGGCCGGCCATCTTGCTTGCGTAAACGATGTATGTGCAATCTGCATGCACAAATGTTTGAGCGTGTAGCCGGTTCAGTTCAACTTTTTGATAAGTACTTACTATATCATTCGTTGAGAACCGATGACTACAGAACTTAGAGTATCTAGAACGGAGATGTCAACGCAAGGCGTACCCCTCTGCCGGCCATATGGCCATACACGTTATATAAAACTACTTCACTCGTAACCGCGACCATTAGCTGTCGTTTCGTGTCGCGAAGTAGTGCTCAGTGAAAATGGTGAATTGTGCGGTATTACGGTGTAAAAGACGATCAGAGACATCAAACTTAAGGTACCACGGTATTTCCTATCACAAGTAAGTGATATTTTTGTCAATTGTTTTTTGTAATATTGTTTAATTTAGATTCAAATGGAATAGCAGTTGCGACAGTTTTAATACGACGCTAACTTCTTGGTAGAGGGTGTAGGTGAGTAATGTGAGTATAAATTCCTTGGTAGAAGGCTTAGTGTGGGGACTAGTTGACTGAAATTGATTAAGTGAATGATGGAATGAATAAAATGCCATGTGTTTTTTGTACCCAAATTTAACCGATTTAAAAAAAGGAGGTTCTGTATTGGACTCGTAATGTATGTATACAACATCATTTCAAATAATTAACGAAACACGGGGAAAGGATCTCTATCACATTACTTGGAGCATTCAGAACGGGAGTAGCCGAGCGTACGCAGTCCGAGGTACATGAACAGTCATTTGTGTCTGTTTATAAAAACTAGTTTGCTACGATTGTCTCTGTCATTCTACCTTCAACATGTCGATTTATGGAGCTCCCTTAAAATTTTGGTGGTGCTGTGTCGTTTGTTTATAGCTATTTGCTTTGTACTTTTTGAACGCAGAAACATATAAACGTGATTTTTTGTACAGCTGGTGTAGTATGTAAGATGAAATTGCGGTGCATAGCTAGTTCTTTATAAATAGACTGTGGATTGAAATATCAATACAGTACAGGTAGATAATGATTGAATATTATATAAAATTTTTAATACAAAGATGCTCCTAATGCTTAAATAAATTACTACAACGTATATAGTTTCAAAAACATTGAACTATTTCCAAGGAAAGGACTTATTTCCAAATATTGATCTACATGTCTATGATAATGATTTCGTCAATCACAATATGGAATTAGGAAGATTGGTTATGCAGAAGTATACAGATACTAGAATCTCTTTTCTTATGAAAAAAACCGATCCAAAGAAATGTGTACGTCACATTTACAATAAATTAGTCCATTTTAAAAACCAATAGTGTAAAAATTATGTAATATACATTTATATTAAACACCACAATATATTTATTTTTTAATTCCTAGCAATACAAATCCGCGTGGGGCAGTACATTTGCTAACAGCCGCTATTCTTCTCCTGCTCTCCGCTATTCTTCTCACCCCACCACACCAATTAAGAAACAAAATATTTGTCAAAAAAATGCATTCATGAAAGGTTCATCGAAATCAGTTCAGTCTTACAAGTTCTAAGACTGAACCGATTTCTATGAAGATGTTCTAAGTTAGAACCCTAAGATTCATAATTGCGTAGTATTTGTTATAATTGTACATACAATAACTATTAGCGCACCGCGGTTTTACTTGCGTAGATATAATATAGCCGTGTTACTTAACAACAGTGTACCTTTCTTAGAATAATTTTTAAATCGGTTTAGTAGTTAAAGAGATTACGCCCTACAAATCTATAAAAAAAGGAAAAGTATATGATTTGGAACAACCCTGATTTCATTAATTTGAAATCATTCATTTTATCGGTCTTTTTACACCCCATCACTACTTTTTTGTGTTAGTGTGTAACTAAACAATAGTGTAACAACAGTAATTATTTAATTGTGTGCTTGTTTTGTGTTTGTGTACAAGCTTTTACTTGCGTGTGCGTTTATAGGGACGCTTAATTTTTCTGCATTAGTTGCGTGATTATGTAAATGTGTGCTGTACCGTGGTAACTCGCCTCCCGCGAAAACTGACAGAATCATTTTAGTACTAAAAGTAGCGCTTGGCAACTCCTTTCTAGATACTCTAAGCTACAGAAGTAGCATTTACAGTATATAAAAAAAATTGAGGAATAAGGCTACATTTTACCCGAGCGAAGCCGGGTTTTCATCTAGCGGTATGTATAACTATTGCAACTTAAACTACAAATAATAAAAATTGAGGGGTCCAACGATTACACCAAGTTGAGTACGAAATTATACAACGTCTCGAGCACGTCCAGTTAAAATAGCTATCCGATCGAGTTAGAATAGCTGTGCAGTACTTGGATGGATGACCGCGTCATGTTGAATGTTTACATGTACAGGATGTTAGTCAAATTAGTGCACTATACCGCTGGAGGTTACTCCCTGCTGCTACAGATTAACTTTCACTAAACAAAGTAAACGATTTTTTTATTTTTGCCGAATTTTTACTTTGTCTCAAATAACGCCATAAAATTCGTACTTAGCCATCCCGAAATAGGG
This sequence comes from Eupithecia insigniata, assembly GCA_947859395.1. Classification (NCBI taxonomy): domain Eukaryota; kingdom Metazoa; phylum Arthropoda; class Insecta; order Lepidoptera; family Geometridae; genus Eupithecia; species Eupithecia insigniata. Next base: position 1,895,562 of record OX402019.1, read on the forward strand.
CAACCGCTCTTTAATACCTTGCGGTCATGGTCACCGCACTGGCGGCGGCCCCACCCCCATGAAAAAAAAGTAAGTGCATAAGTTTCATCCAACTTGGTAATTTCAGATTAAAACGTAAACATAAAACAAAAATAGCCCCATTACCAATAGCAGCCAGTACATCGTCACGTATCTGTTGAAACCTATTGGTGAAAATAACATTCTAATGGATGGCGATACGTCAGATGACCACGACGATCTTAATTTAGTCCTTCGGAATGAAGACGAAAACACTTTTTAACTCGTTTGATCCGGATATGGGAGTGACAACCCTAACGAAAACAGAAAATTGCTGTTAACTTCTAAATAACGCGGAGTTAGATTATGGTTTTAATACTATATATAAAGGTTAGTTTAATCAATTGTTTAGTTTAGAAATTACGATTTAATACGGCATTAAAGTGGAGAAAAATAAATAATTATTAGAGCAAGGAGTTTTTAGCCATAGATAAATACTTCTTGTGCAACTTAAACTTCAATGGGAATAATATTTTGAATTGGTGAATATTAGACAGGGTGTCAGATAATATTATTGTGAATAACTTCAAGTTTGGTTGTCGAGAAAAATACAATTTTTGTTTTGTCAAAAAGTATTTTATTAGTTTATTTCCACATAACCCAGAGGTCCGTAGATCATGACCACGCTCTGCCACCATCAATAATAAGAAAAGTGTTATTATTTAATAATCTATTCACAATAAAAATTCAAAAACTTGTTTGATGATCCGTTATTATGTGTATAACCATTGTATATATATATAAAACTTAAATAAATAGCCCCGTTTTTTTATTTAATTTATTTTGTATATTTTATGATGCGGATAAAGGGGAACTTTGACCAATTTTTATAAAAAAGACTACAAGGTCTATCGATGCCAGAGTTTTACTCTAGTGCTTATGATGTTAAAAACTATTGGTTTTCGTTATAATATTGAGATGAAAACAAAATTGGGGTTTATTTTACACTGTGCCTTGGACCCCGTTTGTTAATTTTATATTATACTGTGTCACCAACAAAATATCCCCCCGCGATATTGTGTACTTATTTGACTAACACCTTATATTAGATTTTTTTTCTAAATCCGTTTAAAGTTTTTCTTTTCCGACATTATAGGTACGAATGGTAAGTACCTAACCGTCCGTTCGTGGGTGAGTCAACTCGCACTTGGCCGGTTTTATTTGTATTTTATTACATCTACATATTTAGTGAAATGAATGAATCGTGCTCTTTATAACTTTATTGCAACTGGTGCAACAGTACCAGCTCAACAATTTATACACAAAAAATAATAATCAGAAAATGCATGATTGAGTTGGTAGCCCGTTCCTTTTGTGGCAAAAAGAAATTGGCATGTGCATGTGCTGAGTGCGAAGCACAAGATTTTTTTTTTCGAATTTTCGGCTTTCGTAATTGTTCACGTGAACGTGTATTGATATTGCTTTATTCGCTTCCTAAGTTCAATTCCAAGATCAAATACACTGCAGTTACAATTTAAAGCGTATTTGATCTAGTTTCCTCGTGATTTTGTCTATTTACCTGTATTTACTGTGATCATGGTCGTAGTTGCGTCTAATTTCGAGGCGCCGGTCGAGGGAGTTATTTTGGCGACTCCAAACACTAAACTAGTTATAAATGACCAGGTATTGGGTACAGCGACCCTTTACATCACACAAGAGTGAGTATTTTATCATTACCATTCGCTATAGGTTAGTTTTCATGGTCAAAAGATGCGTCTTTCGAAGCAAGAGTTCAAGCAATAGAATCTATAAGTCTGACTAAAAATGTGGTTCGTATTTACCTCGAAGCTTCCTGTTTCTTTTCATTAAATATTTGGTGATTACTACTCATGTTTATAGATTTTAGTTCTTGTACATACCTATTTATCTGATTCTTATTTTTTTTATCCAGACAGAAGAATGTTGCCAATCAAAAGCTATTATTTTAGATTCATTCTCTATCCATAAGGTATGTTGGGGTATGATGGGACGTGGGTGAAGACATAAGATATTAAGGCATATTTTCTAAAGCTTACAACATCTACGTAAACCACCAAAATAATTTTAAGAATTAGATTTTTTCTAACTGTACATATATTGTATTTACAGAAACACAGAATTTGTGATTTGATTTGAAAACATCATTTAATAACTCTTGTAGGGACGGGGCTGAGTAAATGAAAGGGTTCTTGCACGATAAAAGAGGAAAAAAACATTTATTATATCAACCAACGGAAAAAAGACAGGATCTCACACTGCTTTTTTACAATTTTCTTCTTTCCTGTCTCGTGCTGCTGACCCGGGCTGTCACAGTTCTTTTTTCTATTTTCGAAGAGTATGATGGAGGTCAGTAGCCTCACAAGTTACCTTCTTGGTGGTGCTTGCTACACTCTTTAGAAAATATTGGCAGCATTAGAAAACATGGCATAATTGGGCTACAATTAATATCATACGGTCGTCACCTGCACCGATCATACCCCACCCCAAACATTATAGTAATTTGATGCGAGTTTAGATTACAGCAAGCTTCTGCTTTGTGGGAGCCTCATCTGTAGTCTGCCAGCCATTACAACTGAAAATATAATGGATGGAAGTAAAGACCTCTCACATTAGTTGTAGTGTACAGGCTTTCCCTTCAATGAGACACTTCAGGCCCATCCTTGGTCTTGTCATGATTTGGTTTCATTACTTGTTTAATTTTGTTTTATTCGAAGGAGTGTGTTTAAAAACTGTTTGTTTTTAAACACAACAAGAAACTTACAACCGAAATTAACTGAACACTCAAACGCAAATCAGATTTGAGCAAGTCTCAAATTATGATTTGTGACCAATTTTCAAAACATTGAAAACTGTCAAACTCGAGTAAATTGAGAACTATCGAACAACAGATTTTGATAATACGCTTGTTTATCACTCAATATTTTGATAGTTCTATTTATCGAGTCTACTCCAAAATGTTGTTAAGAGGCACTAATAAAAAAGTGAAGTTTATATGGATGGATGTATGGATATTTGTTACTCTTTCACGCAAAAACTACTGAACCGATTGGGCTGAAATTTGGTATGGGAATAGTTTCGGACCTGGAATAACATATTTTTTATCCCGATAAAACGCGGGCGAAGACGCGGACAGCAGCTTTATACTAGTTGCTGTCCGCGTCTTCGCCCTTGTGTGTAATGTGAAATTGTGTTTGTTTGTCCTTCTTTCACGCCTTAATTAAGCAACCAATCGACTTTATTTGTGGCATAGAGTGAGTTGAAAGGATGGAGAGTAACATAGGCTACTTTTTGTCCTGGTAAAACATCAAATTCCCATGGGAGATTTACGAGAAAAAAGATCTTTTTATCCCCCTACAAAAGTGAAATTCAAATTTAACGCGAGTGAAACCGCGGGGAACATCTAGTAATAAATAAATCCAAATCGCGCGTTCAACGAAAAAATAAAAACTCATGATATCACACTACATTTCCCTTCCCTTTGTCATATTTCGTGATTCTCTCCCCCTTTTGATTCTCACTTGATTATGACTAATTGATGACCTGTTACAGCAATGTGGTTTGGGGCGGAGGCTTCACCCCGACAGGATCAGCAGCCTCAACATTATCTCTGCTGTACCCGACGATATCGCTGCATGCCATTCAACGGGAACCCAGCCCTGCGCTGTATATGCAGCTCAATTATGAACTTGAGTAAGTTAAACTATATTTTTTTCCCCCAATGCCTTCTTCGTAACCCTTGTCAGGGCGGCGGTCGTGGGTAGTCATATTCATTCTTATTTGGTGGTGTTTGATTCCCCTCACGATGTTTGGTAATTTTTCTCTATTTTTACAAGCTTTTATTTAACTTGCAATGTAACTATGTTTGTTCGGGTGGAATCTTGCAACTCACTCTTGACGCCGATGTCGTAGATCCACACTTATAATATTAAATCATGCTCTTGGTAAGATTACCAAGGAAAATTATTATCTACACATACTTAGTTTTTACCAGGGACTCTTTTCGGTACCGTTGTACCGGTTAATCAGCGCAAATTGATTTCGGTACAGGTTAATTTTACGAGAATCTTTCTACAGTTACTTAAATAACCGGTTTTGTATTTCGGTACAGAAATCGGACGAGCGCGTTGCGGGATGTGAGGCGCGCGGGGCAAGGGCGGTAGTGTGCGAAAGAGAGCCCCAAGCGCCGCGCGCTGCGCCGTCCCGCCCGCGCGCGGCTACAGAAATTATATGCTATATAATTTCTGTAGCCGCATAATGCTTGTACCGTATGTGCACCGGTAGCCTGTACCGCAAACTTTCTGGCGGTGCAAGCGCGACGGTATCGTTATGAAATTTATAAAACTGTTAGATATCATACCGAAATTTCAGTGTAGCCGTTATTTAGCGGTTCCGAAGTCCCTGGTTTTTACATTATTTTATACTTACCTAGCTAAGTTGTTTTTAGAAATGTTTGACTACTCGTAAAAACGAAATCGAAGTTTCTTACAAAGTTTCGTGCAAACGCTAATCTTATGCAAGCGACATAAGAGTTGGTTTTGCACGAAAACGAAAACTTCGATTTTACTTTTCCGAGTAGGCCCCCTGAACTCAATTTGAGACCAGTTATCCACCACTTTGGTCCCAGATGATAAAAAAGTTAATATTTGATTTAATTTGTGATGTATTAATTTATTCATTTGTGTACAATTTGCGGAAGACGGAGAAACGGAGTGTGGGAAGACCTCCCACTCGATGGACCGACGACATCGTAGCGGTCGCAGGGAGTCGATAGATGGAGGCGGCTCAGGACCGCTATTCGGGGCGTCGTGCGGGAGGCCTATGTTCAGCAGTGGACGTGTACGGGCTGATGATGATGTGTTAATTGTCTTGTCTTCAGAATGCCAGAGCTTCAGCAATTTGAGTCTGCAAACCAGGAGAACCAGAACGATAATGATGAGGGAACTGGTGATGACGAGGATTTAGCCGAAGACATAGAGCCTATCACCCAGATAAGGTATATTACTACATCCTTACTAATATTATAAATACGAAAGTAACTCCGTCTGTCTGTCTGTCACCTTTTCACGCCAAAACTACTGAACCGATTTAAATGAAATTCGGTACACAGATACTAGAGCCTGAGAAAGGACGTAGGCTAATTTTTAATGCGTACAAAGGGTTGTAAGGGGTTGAAAAGTTGTATATATCTTATTTTTTTAAGTTAAAAGCTTGAAATTTATTGTTTGGGCCGTTAATTAGAAATAATTTTTTTTTTTATTTAAAGTTCCTACAAATTTTACCCTCAAGGGGTTAAAATATCAAAGGGAATAGGGGATAAAAGATTGTATAAAAGTCAAACTGTCTCTATTCCACGAGGACGAAGACGCGGGCACAGCTAGTATATTATAAGGTACAATATATTACTGTAATGAATGACACTGTAAATATCAAACTAAATAAATAAATAATAAAATATTATAAAACAAAGTCCTCCGCCGCGTCTGTCTGTCTGTCTGTTCGCGATTAACTCAAAAACTACTGAACCGATTTTCATGCGGTTATCACCAATCGATAGAATGATTCATGAGGAAGGTACGTATATAATTTGTCAAGGTATTGTTGAAATATGATAATTGTTGGAAGGGTCGGAAAAAGTCAAGCCGCCTGGGAGCTTTCATCGAAAACGCTCTGAGATTTAACAAAACATTACAAGGTGGAAAACTCCTATTTTATAGATGTACAAAACAGTCCTCGATGGCATATATGTACATATCTAAGGATAGCTTACTATACCCACGGTATAAGAAAACAAGGTATGCTCTTCCGAGACACGATGGTCACATGGGTTGGTTGCTAGTTTGCTAGTCAACCAACAAATGCTGAGGTAGAGCCATTTTGTTACTGGATTTACACTTCAATTATGTTTGCTCTTAGTCCAAGTTTAATATGTATTCGGTGTAAGTCTTATAACAAATAAAAATATATTCAAAAAGAACAAACAAGTTCACTTAGAATGAGTTTACATTGGTATCTAAAAATAAGTAGATAATACTTGGTAAAGCTACGGTAGTTCTTCGGCGTTTATAATCTAGTTTACAAAATATCACAAACACGTAGGTAACAAATAACAGTGATGTTAGATTATATAGTGATTTTAGATACCAATGTATAGTGATTTTAGATACCAATGTATAGTCATTCTAGGTAAGTGAACTTGTTTGTTCTTTTTTGAGTATAAATAAAGATCTTTAAACCGAAATATAATCTATTCTATGGGTGTCTCCAGCTTACGTCATCATCGCCATCGGCGAATGCGAAGACGAATCTGATTCCTGGTGTTACCAGTAGTGTAAAATCGTAACTCCCCGAACTCCTTGTATTACCTGCATAAATCTGATATAAATATGTGGTTTTGTATTTACAAATTATTTATCTCATTGATTCGTATTTAACTAGCGCTGTTTTGACTGATGTAACGAACATAATTGACGTTTCACATTTATTTTAAAGAGAACAATAAATGTTTTATTATTTATTGATTTTACAATTGACCCTTATCTATCACATCACATTTGTTTCCCAACTTCTACATTTTATTGTAATGAAGTGGCAACTGGACAGTGACGTCACCTGGAGACACTCCCGGAAGAGCAGACCTGTTTTCTTGGATCTTGCATGACTGTACCCATTCTATCCTACTAATATGCTCTACTAGCCATGACAAGGGGCGGGGGGCGGGTTGCTAGTACAAAATAACATTATTTATTTTGTGAGAAAGCATCTTTTTTCAACTGCGCAAGTCTTCGATATCGGTATCGGTATCGCCGATTATTTATTACAAAATCGGTGTCGTATCGGCAAATTTATGTATCGGTACATCCCTAGAAAATACCCAGAACACCTGACAAATATTTGCAGATCGTACAAACATTTGTTTCAAGGCGGAATTCGAACCCGTTACCTCCTGCGTGCAGTCGGACTTTCACTCGCCGCGCCACATCGGTCGGTCACTATGTCAATTTTCCTTAGTTTTCTTTATAGACACCAATAAATTTATTTCAACCAGCTCGTGCTTCATCAGATTCGTCCCGGACAACGAAGGAGCCCTACAAGACATGTTCGGGGCTCTGCTCAGCGGACAGGCTCTGCACCCGGACCCCGCTACAGATGATGACTTCTTTATGGGGGAGGGGGATGATGATGAGGATGGAGGTAGGTGCACCTATTTTTAACCAACTTAAAAAAATTGGGAAGTTTTATGTTCGGATGTCACCACTTTCCGATGCTTGCTTAGAATGTAGTACTAAGAGCAGTGTCTAGATAAACCTTATTTATTTTTTATTTACTTCATCATATCAGCCCATACACGTCCACTGCTGGACATAGGCCACAAATAGCGGTCCTGAGCCGCCTCCATCCATCGACTCCCTGCGACCGCTACGATGTTGTCAGTCCATCGAGTGGATGGTCTCCCATGTAGGGGGGGATTTGCCATAATCACCACGCTTGGCGGATTGGTGATCGCAGTGTTGTGTTGAATAATACTCAGAAGGAAGCTGCTGCCCTTCCTCTGGTAGGTTCGCTTAGTCGGCTCTTACGACATCCACGGGTTGAGTTGGAGGGGTCGACATTCGTACGCCGCGGCCCCACGGCTTACGAATATCGACCAGTTTATTTACTTACTTCTTGTTAATTTCTTAGTCAATTGAAGTTTGGTCGTTCTTTATAATTTTCATTTTCTTCCTGTATTAAAATATTCGGTTTTTACTACAATACCTAGTTTTCTTAGTTTTATGATAATAACTTTGTTTTCTTCTTTATTACCTAGCAAAGTCCTGTCCTAGACCTAGACAGGATCCTAGACGTAAAGCATTGGAGAACTCTGTAATGTTTACGTCTGGCTTCAAATAAATAAATATACCCGTGGTCACTGTGAATCATCACTTTGGTCTGAACAATGTTAACAAGGCGCGAAAGTTTAATATATCAGAATCAGAATCAATAACTTTATTTCTTTAGGCTTACAAAATAAGCACTTAGACAAGTCAAATTGTATACTATAAACATAGTTATTATTATCAAATAAGAAATAAGGTGTTATTGATATTCTCTTCACTTCAATTTTTTGTCCACTAGTGGAAGAAGTGATATATAATTTTATGTAATTTTTTTTTATAGTGTATTGACCTTCGTTTGACCACAATCTCACCTGATGGAAACTGATGATATGGCCGACGTTGTATCACGAAGGTCTAGAAGACACCTGTTCACTCTTGTCTTGAAGAGACCCAGATTGTAATTCACCCAGATTGTAATGATCAGATTTTCCTTTTCAACACCCGAAACCTTCTTAGGGCCGCCCAGTAAACTACTGTCTTGTACGTACAAACACGGAACCGCTCGAGTCGTTCAACTGCTGCGGGCGGTCGTGAGGTCAAGCAGTCGCCAGGCAAACACGGACTGCTCGAGCTGTCGACTGCTCTCGAGCAGTTACCTCCGCCCGCGCTCTTCATTCCATCTCTCGCACGCTTCTCGAGCAGTTGATATCTACCAATATGAAAAATCCAGCAGTTATCAATGCCAGCTTCAAGCTGTCGACTATGACTGCGAGAGCGGTCCGTGTTTGGCGGACCTTATATCATCTTATAATTAAATTAAATCCCTTACCTTATTTCTAGATGACATGTTCGAAGACGCGGAGGAATCTTCAGCGGAGCAGACCGCCTCGCGACTCCAGCAGATGAACCTCAATCACGCAAATGGACATCATGGTAATGTATCTTACGAGACACTAGCTTCGGTCCAGGGGGGCAATTCTGTGTATCACGTGATACCTTATCGAGTGATACTCATTATCACGGTATAAAAATATCATGTGATAAATATCGAGTACCGCCAAAAACTGCATTCTCGTGCGACTAATCGAGCAACTCGTCAAAGAAAAACCCTCGATAAATATCGAATTGCTAATTTTAAGAATACGCTTGTTTCATATCAGCCCATACACGTCCACTGCTGGACAGGCCTCCCACATACGACCGCACAAATAGCGGTCCTGAGCCGCCTCCATCTATCGACTCCCTGCGACCGCTCTGATGTTGTCGGTCCATAGAGTTCATCGAGTCTCCCATGTAGGGGGATTTGCCATAATCACCACGCTTGGCACCCGGATTGGTGATCGCAGTGTTGTGTTGGTGTTGAAAAATACTCAGAAGGAAGCTGCTGCCTTTACTCTGGTATACGCTAGTTTATCACTCGATATTTTGACATCTTGCCATATTCATTGAGTAGATATATTGCCAGAATTGGCCTCCTGGACTTTGTACATTATTTTCCGGAATAAAAAGTTTAATAAATGAGCATTTGTCCTCCGACAGCGGAAGTCAAAAATGGACTAAAACGATTATTATTAGAATTATTTATTCAGATAAAACAATCAATAATAAATTTTTGTTAGAACTGCCTTAAAGCCTACGTTAGGTTTAACTAGACACAGAGTCTCTTAAACTTAGTCTCTACAGAACACCAAAAACTATGTGAGCGTCGAACAGACTGCAAACACACTAAATCAATAATCCCTTCCGAAGATAGGAAAACCACTAACACGATGCTTAAGGCGCAGAGTAATGCGACACTAGCGCCACTCTTTAGTTTTTCTTGTATTATCGTTATGGAAAAGAATTACCAAAAGTTCTCACCGTCAACTGATAATACCCAGTATAAACTATTTTTTGATACCTCTGTAACAGTTTTGTTTCATTTAGTATTAGCAAAAAATGGTTTATTGCGTTTGGTGGCCACCAAACGCAATAAACCATTTTATGTTTGATCGAAATAAAACAAAACTTTTTTTCCATAACGAAAATACAAGAAAAACTAAAGAGTGGCGCTAGTTTCGCATTACTCTGCGCCTTAACAAGTTGTTTGTCCCGTCTTTTTCGAAAAAATTCCACGCACGTCCAGCCCCGCAAACGCGATTCCATTGCCTTTGGCTAATGCATTACACGTAATGCACGGACGTCACAGTCAGACCAAAAATGCATTACATTACATGTAATGTAATGCATTTTTGGTTGCAGTTAACGTGTTAAAAGAAGATAATTTTTTCATTAAGATCCGTTTAGCCACCTAGGCGTGAAAATGTAACAGACAAACAGACGAGCTACTTTACAATTTATAATATTAGTATAGATTCTTCTAATAATAATCTCTTATTATTTCAGGAAACGGCGACGTAACAGAAAATGGTCCGGAGTGAGCGCGTGCGCAAGTAAAATAACATTTTTGTACCTTTCTTAGTTCGAGATCTGTCGAAAGACTAAGATCTTTAATTTATCATAATAACCCGTAAGTTAACTTAAGATTAGTTATATGAGAAGACATGTTTGATTTAAGTTGTTAAATATTGGTTGCGTCAGTTTTTTTAGTTGAAGTTTGTGGATTTTATAGCGTTGTAAACATTAAGGTCGGTACTGACCGGCGTTACGGGATGTAACGTGTAACACAGCGAGCGTTCGTGTAGTCAGTACTGGAAAGAAGGCACGAGCAACGAGGTTTTATTACTACGATAGAGAAGACGCAACTCATGACTACTGTGCCCCGTTCAAGTGCGGCCGGCCGCACTTCACGAGCGCCTAAGACTTGTTTGTTTTAAACCGCAAAAACTTAAAAACTGATTAAATATGCCCTCGTGTGTGTCACGATATTGCACTAATAATTCCAGTAATACGTCGAAGTTCAAAGGAATAACTTTCCATCGGTGTAACAAGATGATCATTTTAAAACATAGTTCGAGCAAAATATTTAACGGACGCCATCTTGCGTCATTCGTCATAGACTAAAAGTTAAGATGTGACAATGCATGTGTACCAAGTAGACATGGGTCGAAATGGTTAATAGCTGATGCAAAATTGATGCAATAATTTGTAAGGAATAATACTTCCCATGACCCTGAACCAGTTAAATAAGTACATATTTACACGCCAGACATTGTACATATGTTCCACAGAGTAAATTGAGAATACCTAAATAAATATTATAATTAAAATTATCGGTCTAGTCGCCCATTTCAATTAATTATCTATGTTCCCGTAGGTACCCAATTAAATAGGCAGAATATAAACAAAGTGTCGCATCTAGGCCGGTGACATCGCATCTTTGACTCATTAGCCGCCCCCGGCGCGCCCCGCACTAGCGCGCTAGCTGCCGCGATGTTTGTTCGCACCGTCTGTTCTATACGCTAGTAATATCAGTTCAATGATTTTAGCACACGGAGTAACGTATCATGCTCGCTGCAAATGGTACATTTCGGACCGTAACACCAGTCTGAACCCTGCTTTATATTCCCAACAGAGCAATATTATTATATATATATATATATATATATATATTATGTATGAATATCATACTTTAAGTGCTGGTTGAAAAAAGTAAAAAGTATGATTGGATGAGAGTATTTTTGTCAATTTTAAGCTTAGATTTTGTTAAATAAACAATTATTGAAGAAACGTAAAATATTTATGTATATGAATTAAATAATTCTGGACAATTCGGTCAAATTAATGGTTAAACAATTTATATAGGTAAACACAACGTATATACGTTAGGAGTGATCGTTCTGAAGGAAATTATTGAATGTGATATTTTGTATGAGGGTTTTGTATGAGTTTACTGAAGAATGATAATGATATACGCCATAACTAATGATATATGACATACGTCTTAAAAAACTATAAACCGACTTCAAATTCCCTTACTTTTACATTTATTTTAAGTTTTGCGTGATAAATACTTATCCCCTGGGGATAAAAATCCCCATCGGGATCATTTTCTATACAATAGTGAAATAATTTTCAAAATCGGTCCCGCGTAACATACATACAAAAAAACATACAGATGAATTGAGAACCTCCTCCTTTTGAAGTCGGTAAAAAAATCTACTGCTATCATATAAGCATGAAAGTGTAATTCATAAATGAACAAAATTCGCAAAAGATCTGTAACATGAAAACCTATAATTTTGGGTAAAATACCAACGTACTTTTAGAATTTTTTATACCTTTCTCAAATATTAAGTGTTCTGTTAAGCTTTTTCTGGTACTGTGTACTTCTTATTGATTTAAAATTTCTTACTATTGTATAACTTTTTCTAATAAACTGTAGATGCTGATTGCATAGTAAAGGCATACCATAAATAAATTTTGATTTTCATTTAACATTTTTAAAGGTCCAAGAAATTAAATTATATCCCAAAAATTTACAATTTCGGCGGGACTTGAACCCGCGACCTTCGCTTCAATACGGGACTGCGCTAACCAACTGCGATACTAAATAAAATACCCGATAAGTCGAAAATCTTTGGGAATTCCTTACGGACTCTAGGAGCAGACCTTGTTTTCTTGAATCATGGGCACAGCTCACAACTCTGCTTCGATCTTTCTGTATCTTCGCATACAAATATGATAAATCTCCGCGCAGTGGTCTCCACGGAGTGGTTTTATCCTCATTGGTCTCCACTAAAGCTTTGGAAACGGGAGATGTGTGTATAACGTTCTATCCATTTCTATCAGAATCAATAACTTTACTTCTTTAGGCTTACAAAATAAGCACTTAGACAAGTCAAATTGTATACTATAAACATAGTTATTATTATCAAATAAGAAATAAGGTGTTATTGATATTCTCTTCACTTCAATTTTTTGTCCACTAGTGGAAGAAGTGAAAACGAAACCACTAGCACATTTATAATATCACTTATGTGTCTAATACATGTTTATTTTGCCTATCTTAATCTAAATTTTGCTTTGGCACTACTAGTAGAGTGAAGGGTAATTTTACTTTCCCGTGACATTCTTATTGGCTGATTAAACGCATATTGTTATAAGTTTAAAAAAAAAAGTAAATAAAAGTCTTTATTATTGGTATATAATTATAGTGCAAACAACAAAAATAGGAAGCGGTGCGACCTGCAGAAGTAAAATACTGTGTCGCAGGTACACACCCACCTCCGGGATATGAAATTAAATAAGTTCCGGACCTATATACAAAGTAAAGGTATATAGGTCCAGCAGTGGACGTGTATGGGCTGATATGATGATGATGATGAAAGGTATATAAGGCAAGTAAATACATAGGTACAGGTTAACAATAGGTTTCTCTTATTTGATGATTGAGAAGATTATAAAATCTACCGTGGATTTACCTCATTACCCTACTTGCTAGCTTGGCACTACTAATGATATGAAATACTTATTTCTATTTAAATTACCTTTAACCATATCAATGCAAGATAAACGAAATGGTATATTGGTTGTTTAAAACACATCTCAGGTTTGGTGGAGTCTGGACAAAAGTAAAAAATGCTTCATCAGCATTATCGTTGTAACTGTTCAAACAACTTTTTTTTTTATATAGTATTTATACCTTCGTTTGACCACAACCTCACCTGATGGAATGTGATGATGTGGCCGATGTTGTATCACCAAGGTCTAGAAGACACCTGTTCAATCTTGTCTTGAAGAGACCCAGATTGTAATTCACCGGAAAAACTGAAGCAGGTAGCGAGTTCCATTCCTTAGCGGTGCGAATGATGAAAGAAGAAAACCGCTAAGTACGAGTGGATGGTATATCCACCTGATAAGGATGGTATTGTGCCGTCCGTCTGCTTGTCCTGGAGTGGAAGGGAGATGGTGGAATCAGGTCATGAAGTTCCTGTTATTTACTTGTATTTTATGTGTATGTAAGTAGGTATATATTATGTAGGTTGGTATCATTATAAATATTTTATTTGGTTAAACTCAAACACCACCGTCTACAATGTTCTTAAGTAGAGTCCATTCCAGGGTTGCCTGGAAGAGATTGCTCAAAGCGATAAGGCCGCCCTTTGTACTTCATTGTTAGCATTTCCTTCTGTATGGTATTTTGTGTTTGTTAAGTACAATAAAGAGTTATCTATAGTTAGTACCGTGGTATAAGAAAACAGGTATGCTCTTCCGAGACACGATGGTCACGTGGGTGTCGCCAGGCAACGTCATCGTCACCATCGGCGAATGAGAAGACGACTCTGTTTCCTGGTGTTACCAGTAGCATACAATTCTACCTCCCCGAACTCCTGTATGAACCTGATAAAACTACGTGGTTGTGTATTTACCAATTATTTATCACATTGACTCGTGTATAGCTAACGCTGTTTTGACTGATCTAACAAATATAATTGACTGGTATTGTAATTTTTTATTGACTTTTCAATTGACCCTTATCACATTTGTTTCCCAACTTCTACATTTTGTTGAAATGAAGTGGCAACTGGACAGTGACGTCACCTGGCGACACTCCCGGAAGAGCAGATCTTGTTTTCTTATACCATGGTTAGTACCTAACCATAACACAAGTTTTGCTTGGCTTTGGCAGTCCGATGATCTCCTTCACAAAGTCAGACCAGCGGCTTGGTGAACAGCCTTGTGGTCTTCTTCCATCCACTTTGCCCACAACAACCAGTAGTGAATAGTGACAAATAAAACTCACTTTTAACTCAACAGTCAATTTATTCATCATTATCAGTGTCATCACCGCTGCCGCTGCTATCATCATCATTATCGTCATCTGATTTTTCCGCAAACTTGTCGTCGTCCCAGGATCCTTCGCTGTCAGAGCGCGCGCGCTCGTTCATCACCAACTCTTCGTCTGATGATGCGTCTGTGGGAGATAATAATACAGTTAAAAACTGAATACTTTAAAAAACTTTAGAGCTTGTTATCTCGGAATCTTCTTGCCAGTGCGCTTTATTGCTTTACTGTGCAGATACCCTTAAGGTATACTACTAATCTGCTGAGTCTCATCCCGATCTGAATTTCCGAGATCGTAAGGTATCCTTGTTAGTGGAATTAGAGCCCTGGAGGGCAATTCTGGCAATATATGTATCTACTCGATAAATATGACTATTTATCACATATATTATATTTATCACTTCTTCCACTAGTGGACAAAAAATTGAAGTGAAGAGAATATCAATAACACCTTATTTCTTATTTGATAATAATAACTATGTTTATAGTATACAATTTGACTTGTCTAAGTGCTTATTTTGTAAGCCTAAAGAAATAAAGTTATTGATTCTGATTCTATGGCAAGAACTGACAAAATATCGAGTGATTGCTTCGTAGCAAACAAGGGTATTCTCAAAAACTACATTCGATATTTATCGTGGGTTTTCCTTAGATGAGTTGCTCGTTATGTCGCACGAGAATGCAGTATTTGTCGGTACTCGATATTAAAAAATTAAATTTTTATCCCGTGATTATGAGTATCACTCGATATTTTGACAGTTCTTGTCATATTTATAGATTTTGGAAGTAGCGAATGGCCCATTAATGGGTGGCGATCGTGGGCGGTTCGAGGCTACACCGAGTAGATATATTGTCAGAATTGCCCTCCAGGAGGTGGGACTCGAATGGGGCAGAGCAGAATCAGAATCAATAACTTTATTTCTTTAGAGTAACTCCCTTATTTATAATAGTCTGCTAGCTTAGACCATTGCTAATTCTCACTATGTCTTCTTCTATTGACATAATTCAGAATGAGAAATAACACTACTTAGCAGCTGTTTTAAGTAAGCAGACCATTATTAAAAAGGAGGTAACAAAATAAGCACTTAGATAAGTCAAATTTTATACTATAAACAGCTTCCTACTAATATTATAAACGTCAAAGTTTGTATGGATGGATGTATGGATATTTGTTACTCTTTCACACAAAAACTACTAAACCGATTAGGCTGAAATTTGGTATGGGTATAGTTTGGGACCTGGAATGCCATATAGGCTATTTTTTATCCCGATAAAACGCAGGCGAGGGCGCGGGCAGCAGCTAGTATTATTATAAAAGAAACAAGATGTTATTGATTTTCTCTTCACTTAAATTTTTTGTTAGTAGCATTATGTAGATAACTAGTTACCTTTGTAGAGTAGCAAGGCCTTGGTGCGGTCTTTGTTGTGTTTCTTGGCCGCGTTTCGTTGTTGTATGGTGAGGTTGAGGCGACCTTTTAGATTCATCAGCTGACAGAGGTGTGAACGCCTGGTGGGCACAAAATACAAACAATTAAATATATTAATAATAATTAAATAATGTTGGACAATTCAAACAGCATTATCTAGCCCCAAGCTAAGCAGAGCTTGTGTTATGGGTACTAGATGACTGATATACATATTACAATATATTACATAGATAGATATTTTTATTATACATAGGGTCAGCTTCGAACACAGAATACTGAAAAAATATTGTTTTTAAATCCCAATTAATTTTCAAAAAATAAATTAAAATTAAATTACTACTAGACAGGCTTGTATGTGCTTATTTTCATCAAAAAAGCCTACGTAACAGTTTACACTCCCTTTAAAACACAAAACACCTTCGTTGCGGGTCGTTGACCGCGGCGGTCAACGACCCGCCATCATCGGAGCGGGTGACTACGCGCGCCTTAGATGCGGTAGGTGGTACCACAAATGAACTTTTCTGCTGGGGTAACGCACACAACGACGCGCCTTAGATGCGGTAGGTGGTACCACAAATGAACTTTTCTGCTGGGGTAACGCACACGACGACGCGCCTTAGATGCGGTAGGTGGTACCACAAATGCATTTTCCTTGGTTCTATGATAATAAGCACATGCATCAGTTATTGCCTAGTTTTGGTTTTATTTATATTTTCGAAAAACAAGTCGAGATTTTTTTTTAAGAATTTTCCCGTGTTCTTTGTTCGAGGCTGAACCCCCCATGAAAGTTGGTCCGTTATTTTTGTTACACCAGGGCCCGTACTCTTAAAAACGAAATAGAAGTTTCTGATTCTTTTTCGTGCAAACGCTAATCTTATGCAATGAACATAGGAGTTGGTTTTGCACAAACACGAAAAAGAAACTTCGATTTTCCTTTTCCGAGTAGGCCCCCTGTATAGTGATAATTATAGTGTATTTGCATAAGTGCTATCCTAAAGAACACATGAACCAAGTGTCTTCCCCTTAAGTACCTATATAGAGACAATAAGAAAAGTGCCAATGGACACGTTCTAAGTAACAAGTTCTTATAAAAATAAGTTAAAACTAAATTACCCATTAGCCATTTCTATGGCTAGATTGTAATTATACTCTGGTGTATTAAACATTAATCTAAAAATGTTTATACTAGAAAATATAAAAAAATATATGTAATATATTCTATTATGTATATCACGTATCCATAACACAAGCTCTGCTTAGCTTGGGGCTGGATAATGCTGTGTGAATTGTCCAGTATTTTTTAATTTTAATCTATACAGCATCATCTAGCCCCCAGCTAAGCAGAGCTTGTGTTATGGGTACTAGATAACTGTATTGTTGTTCATTCGTAAGCAGAGTTTGAAGTATCACTACACTCTTAATTCTTATAAAGTTTTGATTTTAGTGTACTTAAGGAGGCTACGAACCTCTCCCAAACGGAAACGGATTTTCTCATGCAGATTTGTTGTTGTTTCACGTAGAATGAAATGGGGCGCGCTATGAGTGAGAAAGCGCGTCTAACCATCAAATACGAAGCTGTCATGTGGCTATGTGCGTGTGCTCGGTGTCGGCACCATTTTTTGATATGTTTTCGTACTTTCCGATTAATTTTGAGTAAACGATTGATTTCAAAAATATTTTTGATTATTTATAGCGTTGAATATATTTAGGATGTTTGCAGCGAAAGATTTTCGAATAAAGGTGTCTATCATGCATAAAAAATCGCTTGAAGATGACTCGATTTGGTGGTCAAAATTAGTTTCGCTCTCATTTAAATATCATTATGTTTTTTCAAAAACTAAACTGCTGCAAACATTTTTCATCCGATTACGTATGGAAAATTTCAATAAGATCGGGGACATAGTTTCCAAATGAAGCGGAAAGTAATTTTTTATGCGGAATAAGGCTATCCATTCCGTTCTTAATATTTGACTGTCTGACTATTGTCTTTCTGTATACAATCCTTTATGATGCTTCCTTTTTCCTGTTTTGATTATAAATTGTGTAATAATGTTATAGTAGTCGTATTTTAATTTAGAAATTCAACATCAAGTGAATTATGAAATACCTACGGTGGAAATAAATAAAATTAGATAATATAATACAAAGTCGGTTCCCGTTGTCTCTATGTCCCTATACAACCTTGGGATGGACAAGACATAAAAGAACAGTGATGAATATGAAATATCCTAAAAATGCATCCATCCACCCGGCCTGGCATCCTACACTACGTTTGCTTCAGTATCCCTCACCTGTTAGTAAATATGCTGTGCAGGTGTGTAAGCTCCTCGCTGTGAGAGGAGTTCATAAGAGCCAGGAGAAGTGCAGAATGCGTCCGGACCAGAGCCGTGAGCCAGGTGCATACTCGGAGGCAACTGAAACAAAAAAGTCATCAGTATTTTTTGCAAACTAAGTACGTATAGTATATATACATATATAGTACCTACTTGGTCTACCTTTTTCCATACATTTTGTAAGGCCAGCAGAGTCTATACTCACTTTATTTCCCCGTTTTACTTATGTAATTTGAATTTTGTGACGTGTCCTAGAATGTTCAGTATTTTTATTTATTGCATTCATACAGTCTTGAGGATGAGGTCTTAGTGATTATGTGAGTTTATATAGTTCACAGTATGTACCCATTTAGGCTCAAAGTCACCCAGCGAGCTATGGAGAGAGCTATGCTCGGAGTTTCTCTACGCGATAGGGTCCGGAAGTCCTCCCACTCGATGGACCGACGACATCGTAGCGGTCGCAGGGAGTCGTTGGATGGAGGCGGCTCGGGACCGCTATTCGTGGCGTCGTTTGGGGGAGGCCTATGTTCAGCAGTGGACGTGTACGGGCTGATGATGATGATGATGATGACCCATTTAGGGTGTTGCAATAGAAGACTGGCCAGGTATCATGTCTTTCTACTTAAGATGTAATTGCAATACCTACTTAATATTTATCTATTGGTACCTACACTTAATATTAAGAGTCCCAAAAGTATCGTGGAAAAAGTCGTTAAGTTCGCAAAATATTTTTTTTTAAACTCTCACAAGTTTGTTTTCGAATGTCCTGTAAGGTCTAAAGGAAATAAATCACTTTGATATTAGATCACATACACTGCTGAACATGGTTCCCCCAAAACAAGGGAAACTTTGCCAAAACTACCAAGCTTGGGTACGTCCATTAATCACGTGATGATTTTTAGCAGTTTTGGACCCCTCCTCCCCCCATGGTGATATGTCGTGAGGTTTAAGACTAACCGCCCCTCCCTTACCCAAAATCACGTATTTTTTTAGTAGGTAGGCATCTTTTATGTAGATATTATCTTTAAATACTTACCGGTAAGTTTAATATTGCGGTTGTCGCGGCGGGCGTGGGAATCAAGCTCACACGCCGCTTATTGGTTGTTTAGAAATCGTGCGTTCAACGACAAAATAAATACACGTGATATCTCACTACACCCCCTCTCCCTAGTCGTGATATTTCGTGATTTTTGTCGAACTCCCCTCCCACCCTCACGTGATTAATGGACGACTCCCTTGGCAGGGGAATGTCATCGTGGTGGCATACATAGGACGCTGCGACCCTTCCTCTGGTAGGTTGCCTTAGACGACTGACCGCATCCACGGACGGGGTAAGTTGAGGGCCAAATCAAAATGTTTTATTGCAAACACATTGTACAAAAATATATATATTTTTACTGTCTCAAATATGGCACAGTTGGATATGTACTTAGTACTTAAGTTTTAAGCTAGATGAGTAATGATACCTAGGAATTCTTTAGAAATTCGCTTTGTAAGTAAATAATATCTTGATGATATCTATTAAATCTAGGATGATATCTTGATGTTTTTATTTAAAGTTGCAACTATTGTAAAGTGCGAGTAAAAATCAGCACCTTTTCAGCCACGACAAAATATTTCCATGTCGACCACATAAACATAAAAATCATTAATGTATTTATAATCAATTTTACGCGTGAATCAAATCGTCAAATCTGAAAAACTACATAGCTAGAAGTTGAAAGTTGCAATGAAGTTGTTTTTAAGTTTGGTCTTTAGTTTTATTTTCGTTCCAGTGGTTTTTACATCGGAGACGAATAAGTGGCTCCGCTTGACTTCACTCTTGAGAGGTTCTAAATTTTTAGGTAGTCTACGAATTTTAAGGAATCAACCGTCTTTTGGGGGACCAATTCCCAATGGGAAATTAGGCCTATTTTCGGAAGGTATAAGTGTACCTTCGGAGGGCTATCAGGAACCGTCAGGGGTTGAAGGACCTACGCGACCTTCAAAAAGACCACGGTACCCTACCCCTCCAGGGAAATCACACAAACCACGGAACCATACCCCTCCGGGGAAATCACACAAACCACGGTACGAAATCCCTCCAGGGAAATCATACAAACCACGGTACCAAACTCCTCCAGGGAAATCACACAGACCACGGTACCTAACCCCTCCAGGTGAATCAAACAGACCACAGAACCAAACCCCTCCAGGGAAATCACACAGACCACGGTACCTAACCCCTACAGGTGAATCAAACAGACCACAGAACCAAACTCCTCCAGGGAAATCACACAGACCACGGTACCTAACCCCTCCAGGTGAATCAAACAGATCACAGAACCAAACCCCTCCAGGGAAATCACACAGACCACGGTACCAAACCCATCCAGGCGAATCAAACAGACCACAGAACCAAAAACCTTCAGGTAGACTACGGCCCTCAGTAGGACATCGTCCCTCAGGGGGATCAATGAAACTATCTGTAGGATCTTCTAAGAACCACCGCAAGCCTCAATATAATCAGGTCGATGAATCGGTATGTATTTTTATCACTGACAAGTAAACCTTAAATTACTAGTCGTAGTAATATCCTACTAATATTATAAATGTCAGTTTGTATGGATGGATGTATGGATATTTGTTACTCGTTCACACAAAAACTACTAAAGCGATTTATCGATATTCGCCCGCGTTTTGTCGGGATAAAAAATTGCCTATATGTTATTCCAGATCCCAAACTATACCAAATTTCACCCTAATCGGTTCAGAAGTTTTTGCGTGAAAGAGTAACAAATATCCATACATCCATACTTATAAGTTTATAATATTAGTCGGATATAAGAGTTTTTTAATATTAGTCGGATATAAGAGTTTTTTTATGTATTTTTATTCTTTTTTGTACAATAACTTGTACATTCATTCCATCATACAAGTACACTGGAGGTGATATTGGACCCATTACGCACCGTTGACTTGTCGCCAGCAACTTTGTCCCTCGGCGACCAAAACATAGGCCGAGTCGCCAGGGCGACAGGCGACCATAAGGTCGCGACAATAAGTAGCTAATATGTAGGTGTTTACGCATTTACGTAAACACCTACATGTTATGGTGTTTGGAAAGGCAGGTTTTGGTAGTACTACAAGAATAATCTTAAGAGCAATGTATTGTATAACCTGAAATCGTATTAAAAGTGTGCCATAAGCAATTAGTGTTAGAAATCGTTATTTATCTCAGAATCTGTGAAATACTACCTTCAAATTTAGGGAAATGATACTTTGAACTTTTATCTTGGATTACGTGTTTTAAAAACACGATTCGTGATAATTTTCTAGATAAAATATTATTTTGAAAAATACATGTTTTGCACAAATTTTGCTATTTATCTCAGGAACAGCACATTTTATTTGTTGGGTTTTTGATTTGTCAAGAAAGCTTGAAGTATTTCTTGAGTTATGTCTTTTAATTTTTCGATTGGTTGTTTAATTAACTTGTAATTAGATAAAAACTCATTTTTTGCGCTTCCGCCTTTCCAAAAACGTAGAGCATACGTCCCGCTCCTATGAACGCAACATTCTATTGCTATCCTTTTTAAATGGCGCGTAATGCGCACTCTTAATAAATGAATATGATATCGTCAGTGAAAAGGAAGAAATGCTAAAGCGCCAAAGAACGACGTGGCGCTTTAGCTTCTTCCTTTCCACTGACGATATGGTCGCGTGTTTGCATCGATAAAGTCGCGATACTGTCGCGCGTTTGCATCACTACAAAAAGTCGCTCCGCAACCACCGTGGCAGCTATTGGGCTAGGTAGCTATTTGTTCACTCTGCCTTTATCAATTTATAAAACAACATTTTTTTATTAATTTATAGATGGTAGTAAAAACTGACCAAACCGCCGAAAACTCGTTCACACTCCAAGAAAATATTGGAAAACTCAGACAAGAAACTCGAGAGATAAAAAATACTTTGCTACAAGAGATGAACGCAGTGCGAGAAGAAACTTTGGACATAAAGAAATCTCTACAAGACGATATGGACGCACTGCGAAGAGAAACGCAGGAGATAAAAAAATTAATACATAAAGTTCCAAAAGAACATAAGCAACCAAAGATTGATTATACACAGAATAATAAAAAAAGTATAGATGAATACAATACCCAATATTATGATAGAGATCGTGTTTTCATAAAAACTCCTCATATTGAGTCTTGGCTAAGCCAATGAAAATAATGTAGTGAACGGAAAGACCTATACACTGGCTAAACTCGATGTGGAATGTTTGTAAACAATCCATGACACTTAAACTTGATGAGTCACGCATACCCTTACCGTCGCTCTATACAGGAACCCGGGGCGGATTTCTACAGCCCCCGCCTTGTATTAATTTTATTACTACACGCATTTTAATTTTAAATAAATATTTCTAATGATTTTTGTTTTTTAAACTATATTTTTAGGCCGCTGAGGAATTCAGATTCATAACAGCGAGTGGTAAGACTGTCTTAGAATAATGATAAACCGGATATCGGATATAGATATTCTGGTTAGCAAAGATGGTGTTTAGGATCGTGATATGCTGGATATATCATGGATTTACGATATCCGGGTTTACCTGGACATCAATACTAGTAGATATGTCTAATTACACATCATCATCAGCCCATATACAACCACTGCTAGACATAGGCCTCCTCCAAACGACGCCACGAATAGCGGTCTTGAGCCACCTCCATCCATCGACTCCCTACGACCGCTACAATATCCTCCGTCTAACGAGTAGGAGGTCTTCCCACAGTCTAATGACACTGGGTTAAATTTTTTGCGGCTTGCTCCGATCGTCGCTGAGCCACGTCTGGGGCGGTTGTATATCAGGCCGGACTATGTAGAGACTATTGTATAGTACTCACTTGGTAGTCTTCCTCGAAGCCATCTCTGTCAGTTCATGTAACAAGGCGGGAATGTACTCCGCCGGTAGAGAAGACAGGGTGCTTACAGCTACGTCTAGGCGGTTCTTTAGAAGGACTGTACGGATTATCCTGAGAAATAAAAAAGAGTCAGATTAGTTAAATTATAGCTGGTTTTAAGCGTTTCAAAGGGGTCAAACACAGGCATTAGAAAAAATATTTTAAACTAGTCGTAAAGGCTTACGAGAATGGTGATGCTCGAAAGAATGCAGTCCAGCTCGTACAAGCATTTGTCTCCTGGTGACAATTTTGATTTTGATTTCCCCTAAAAGACCGATACGGCCGATATTACTGGACATAATGCTTTCCTCGAAGATAACGGTCGAATTGGGATTGTGTCGATCATAATGACCTGCGCTGTTTAAATATAGATGATTTAAGTGCTCTTTTGTTAAATCAATAAATCTACATCTCGTCAGCAGACATAAGAGCACTCAAGAACATGCTAACTATTTTTATTGCACCACCATATTTTGTAGCAATTGACTTATTTCTTATGTATTTACGGTAAATAAATGATATAAATTGTCACCCCCAAAAAAGATTGTTATCATCACTGAGCTTCGCAGTCGAATTTTATTAGTGATGGCAGTTTGTGTACAGAAGAAAGCTGCTACCCTTCCTCTGGTAGATTCCCTTAGTCGGCTCTTACGTCATCCACGAGCTGAGTTGGAGGGATCGATTCTTACGCCGCGACCTCCACGACCTAAGTCATAAAATAACTGTCAACTTACTCCTTATCCTTAGAATGCAGCCCTTGTACTAGCAGTTTGGTGAAGTTCTCATTTACAGCCGTCTGCTTGCGGCCGGAGGGATCTAGAGACAGGTTGGATAGGCGCGCCTCCATCGGTACTTCGATCTGGAAAATAGGTTTAGGGTGGTGAGAAGCTGTGATGTAGCGGATATCGGCGACTGATATTGTGGATATCAAAGATCGATTTTCTGAGATAGATTTATATTTAATTTTATTTATGTCTTACAGATGGGATGACGATAGACTTCTAGCAGATGCTGGCTGCTGAAAAAACGGCGCTATGGCCAGCTCTGGACTATTATTTACTACACAAACCTGTCCGCCCGGAACCACTCGCTTCCGACTCGCGACGCCTCCCATTGGCTCCACAAGCTGGACTGAGTTGTTCTTATCCGTCCGCACTTTGTTCACGTCATTGGCTTTCTGACTCGTCTTTGTGGGTCCTCGGATGAGTACTTGCGTTTTAGTTTTTATGTCTGGCGTCTGAAATATACGAAAATTGATGTTTTACTTTACAGGGTTGCAACACTTTGGTTGCTGTAAACTAAGCCCTTGCGCAAAACTGTGATATTACAGACTATAATTTTTTATGTATAATAAAAAATATCTATCTATGTATATTTAGTGTATTATATTAAAATTGGAGTGAAGAGAATATCAATAACACCACATTTCTTATTTGATAATAATAACTATATTTATAGTATAAAATTTGACTTGTCTAAGTGCTTATTTTGTAAGCCTAAAGAAATAAAGTTATTGATTCTGATTCTGATTCTAAGCATAGACATAATATTTTTTTCTAAATCTACATATTATGTATGTATATCACTTATCTAGCACTCATAACACAAGCTCTGCTTAGCTTGGGGCTAGATGATGCCGAGTGAATCGTCCAGCATTATTTATTTATTTATTAGATTTACTTACCACATTCTCAAAGGTCATATTAGGTCCGTCACTGGAGCCCAGCAGCAGGTCTCCAGAAGGCTGCAGTCGACAGCAGGTCAGTGGGATGGGCACAGCATCCTGCGTACTCGCTTGGATGGTCACTAGAGGCTTTGTGGGTTTTACTGAAGAGCTGGAACAAATAGGAGAATGTGAACTAAAGCTGTACTGTGGAATAACACTGCATGATCACTGCCCCCTTAACAAACACCTATTCACCATCGGAGCGACAGACAGCCCTCTGCAGAGGATGCCTCAGCGTCGACAAAACAGCCGCCCAAATAGTCCTGGAATGCGAGGAAGTAACAGCACAACGAACAGCAATCCTCAACTTGCCAAGGTCACTCCGCGAACGCGCCTCTGGACGGAGTTAGGAGGTCTTTGTTAGCAAATAAACGCATAATGGACCAAATCGAGTCCAAATGTGGATAAGGGAGTACCCATACCTAAACCTAACACTGCATGATTTATTAACTGCTGTTTTAGACAAGCAGTGTGACCGTGGGACTAATAACTATAATTGTCGTGTTGTTTTCGTACAAATGTCGGATCCGATTTTAACAACTTTATTACATTATAACTTTTATTAATTTTAATGATAACCCAAATATTTACGTACAAAAATCGTAAATTTTTCGGATATCATTTAATATCGTTCAATATCTTTGAAATTTCATAATGATCAATTGATCATACACGTACACAACAAGGCATAGCATGGCATAATTATATCGTTTTTCTTCTAACAGTATCCTATATTTTATTTCTGATCTAGAATTACATGAATGCGTGGTAAAACTTACCCATTCAATGTCTGTGCATAATAATGCACCACCCCGCTCCTTGTAGCTGCTGCAAGACTCAGCCTCACCACTCCCCCACCATCACTCAAGTCAGAGCACACCATCCTGGGGGCGTCTTCCAGCACGAAGTTGTAAGTCGGAGTGTTGATGGTAGGTATGTTGGTAAGAGATTTCTTGCGTCTCTTCTGCTTTTTGTGGGTCGGTTCATCTCCGTTGGTGAGGGGGTCAGGGTCTTCGGATATTGTTATATCCCAGAAGGATAGCAGGCGTTCGTTTCTGTAAGACATTGGTTATAAGAAGTTGGCAAAGCCGATTTTTTTTTAAACTAGCTTTTATATCATTTAGGACCAAAGTGCTTGGGAAGACAAATCCAATGAACCCAAACATGATGGGGCTATGTCTAGAAAGAATTTTGTTTAGAAGTTCCTATAGCCTTCTGTCTCCAGCATCAGATGGGTGCTTGCTTATAATTGTGTGTTTATATTTTAAGTTATTTTTAAAGTAAAGTAAAGTAATCGTTTATTGCATGAAATACATGTAGGTACAGGTGTTTTTATAATTTTGTTTGTCAATGTATTCTACCTTTACGGTGTGCAATGTCTGTATACAAATCATAGTATCAAATTTAACGTATTTTAAGCTTACGATGAAAATAAAATAATACAATAACTAAAACAATTCCAAAAAAATAATACATAAAAAATTAAAACAATACATTAAAGAAATAATAATACAATTAATCAATATAAAAAAATGTCAATGTTATAATATAATCTACAACTTATCCGTCTTAAATTCACTAAAGGAGTAATAGCATTTTTTTGTCAACAATTCAGTCACTTTCCTCCGAAACAACGCACATGGTAATTGTCTTATAGACTCTGGCAGTTTATTATAGGCGAATGGTGCTGAGCAGAATATACTTTTACGCATTAAGGTTGTTTTGGAGTTGCGAGTAACAACTCTATGTTTGTCACGCCTATTGCGAACCACGACATCAGAGAGCTGTTCAAACAAATCTGGGTTATTTTTTACAAACATCACCGTTTCAAATATATACAGTGCAGGAATCGTCAAAATCTTATGCTGAGAGAAAAATGGTTTACACGAGTCCGTTACTTTCAGACTAAACATGGCCCTTATGCATCGCTTTTGATGTTTGAAAATTTTTTCAATGCCAGTAGAGTTTCCCCAAAAAAGTATACCATAACGAATATTAGATGCAATTAATCCATGGTATGCTGTTAAGAGGGTTTCCACATTAACAATTTTTGATATTTTAAATAGTACATAAGCTAAGCTATTAATTTTCTTACACAAGTTTTCCAGATGATATTTCCA
The DNA here is from genome assembly GCA_947859395.1 of Eupithecia insigniata. NCBI lineage: Eukaryota > Metazoa > Arthropoda > Insecta > Lepidoptera > Geometridae > Eupithecia > Eupithecia insigniata. Next base: position 1,922,696 of record OX402019.1, read on the forward strand.
GTTAAGTTTTTTGTCAATAGTGAGTCCTAAAAATTTTGTCATGTCAACTTCATTAATATTGTAATTACCATATTTAATGTCAAGTGGATGTAGAGCAGCTGTATCGCGTTGTCTAAAGCTTATCATTTTAGTCTTAGATAGATTTATTTTTAAGTTATTATTATCCAACCAAGCAATAATTGAAGTCAAGGCAGAATTGATATCATTTTCATATGTCATTTTATTAATACATTGAATGGTTACGGCACTGTCGTCTGCAAAGAGCGACATAGGTTGGGTTGTCGAATTTGGCAGATCATTAATATATATAATGAAGAGTAGAGGACCCAGTACGCTATTATCAAGATATGATTTGACAAGTTCTAATGGAGTTCCTCTGACTCCGTAAGCCTCTAATTTATTTAAGAGTATGTCATGACGCACATCGTCGAATGCTTGCGTCATATCGCAAAATATAGAGCATATTGGTCGTCTCGTATCTACGCTGCATGTGACTCTATGTAGAAAATCATATAAGGCCATATTTAATGATTTATTTTTTCTAAAACCCTTTTGTTCTGTACAAAATATTTTGTTTGTTTCAAAGTAACTATTGATTGCAATATATATATATCGTTCGAGTATTTTTGATATAATAGGTATAAGGGATATCGGTCGATAGTTTTCCATGCTCTCCTTATTTTAACGTATTATTGAATTTTTTTATGTTATTTTATATTGTATTATGTATATCAGTTATCTAGTACCCATAACACAAGCTCTGCTTAGCTTGGGACTAGGTAATGATGTGTGAATTGTCCAGTATTATTATTTTAATGAGTATGTGTCCTAACAATGTATCTTTTTTTATATATTCTTTAAAATACATAACTAGTGTAATTGGTTAAGCTTAAACATTCTAGTTAATAAATAAAATAAAAACTAAATCAGACCAGCTCAATGGTATCATGACATTGCACTGTCACCAAATTTACATAAGTATGCCAAATTTCAACTCAGTTGAGGGTAACAAGTCTAAAATTCTCAGATATGTCCCATATCTTGCAACTGAATTCTAGACCTGGACACATACTAACAGGGCTACTAGAATAAAAGCTTGTAAAAAGAGATGTGATTAATTATATAATCATAAAAATCTCAATCAATACTTCATTGAGTCAACTGTAATTGTTTTTTTTTTTTTAAAAGCTTTGATCCATGTCATTTCGGACCATAGCGTTAAAAAACATTTTGAAATACATTCTTTACAAAATTATACTATTAAAATTGGAGAGAACTGTAATTGTTATGGCAAATAAATTATTTTGTTGATTTTTTTTATCCTTAATCAACCCACGAAGAAAATAGGTGGCTTAAATATAACACAATAAGAACTCCGCTTTGCTTTTGTCATCGTAACGTAACTCATAATTAAATATAGAAATGTCTCACATGCGTAGTTAGGAATCAAATTAGGTAAATAATAAAATAAGTGTCAATCTAGGTTATTTATTTAAAATTAGTTTATATCAACTTAATTCAATGTTGTCCACGAGAGCTACTGCCGACAAACTGTTGCACAGTTTGGCAGTAAAGATTTACTGTAATGTACTTTTAAGTTGAAAAATAAACAATTACAAACAAACAAATACAACAAAACTCCTAACTATGGTATTCTGATTTCCGTGGACCTTCATCAATTTATATTAGTTTTATTATTTCTTTGGCTTATTTTCTATGCAGCTTGTGGCTGCTGTGTCTATATCAAACAGTGTTTTTATGGTCAACTTTTTAAAGTTTTTTCTTGGTTGTTTAGGTTAATATCTTTATTAAGCCTGTGTACACCTCAATACATGTACACTTCAATACCTGTGCTTTTTCACTGCTGGGCCACACAAGCACAGGCTAAATAATCATAATTTAGAATTTTAGATATAAAAATTACAACTTACTGTGACCCCTCAATCAGCCAGCACACATTGTTAACCCTGGCCAGAGACAGCAATGCTGTCTGTGAAGCATTGTGCCCGAAAGTTTTGACTACAGTTGCTTCTCCTTTGTGCAACCTCCATAACCTGACTTGCCATGATGCTGCCACGAGGTAGTGTGCTTCTGTTTCCTGGAAATTTTAATAGGTATTTGAATTATTTTTTAAAATCCATTTGTAAGTGACTAGTGTTGCTGTAGGCTATAAGGTTTCTGTTTTTATTGGAATAATTTTTTGTACGTGGTTAATAAAAATAAAAAAAAGTGAATCAGCAATAATGAATTGATATATTTATTTCTTTAGGCTTACAAAAGCTAATAGAGAAAAAGAGAGAAGTAGTGAATTTATAGTTTAAAATTCATAAACTATGAATTACCTTTTGATTCTTATTAATAAATCAGAATCACTTCACTTAAATTTTTGTCCACTAGTGGAAGTGAGAGAATAATGATTTTCTCTCACTTCCACAAGTGGACACTGGCCTTTGTACATCTATGAAACATGATATATATGAAGTTTACTTTATGTTGTGAATATCTAAGAAGATCACATCAATACATTTTATTATCCATTATTTGCTGTTAGATAAGGTCACTGAGATTTCTACCATATTGCTGGACTCAGATATAGACTGGCAGGTTCTACAGGTTATTTTTAAATTAATTATTTCCAATCTAAAACTACTTTCACTATGATTCTATAACTTTATGGACAAATTGCACAATAAACATCTTAAACTACAACTTAACTTGCTACTTATTTTGATTAATAATTTTAGATATAAAAAAAAAGGATTTTAGTAAATAAAAAAGTACTTACCAACTTATGCGGTACAATTTTGATGGCGCTTATATTTACTTGTTTACTCTTATCCTCTACTGCTATTTTATATTGATTTCTAGGTTTACCCTCCTGAATATCCCATTCTATTGCCAGGTCATCTTTACCCACACTGTACAATCCGTATTCTCTACTCCAATCTAAAGCAACCACTTTGCTGAAGGTCCGACTGGATAAAATCGTCTCTATTTTAGCCTGGGCTACTGAATAAAGCAGGATTTTGCCACTGTGTGTGCCCAGAGCTATACATTGACTCTGATTCTCATTAGTACTTGTCCGTTTCTTTTTTTGTTTTGGTGTCTGGCCCTGGGAAAAGTTTTTAGGTTAGATACATATTTACATTACTTCAGCACTTGAGTATTGTTACATATCACTTTAAAAGGTTCTTTGGGGTACAAATTAACGGTATATAGGTAGGGTAGACTGGAATAATGATAAAAATCGCAGGGAATTTAACAAAAACCACGTGCTATACGTACCGCGGACACTGTGATGGTTAACCAATGTAAACATGACGGCGGCGAAGTTAAATGGAGGTCTGGCGTGTACTGCTGTTTGAGCTCGTTGGTTTCTGTGTCCCATATCTTTAGTCTGCCGTCCGCGGAAATAGCAGAATAATATTTTCCGTCTTCGGAAAACGCTGTTTCTGCCATCCTGTTCCGCGTATCAATATATCGAACTGACATTGACACAACACAACGATCGTTGACATTTTTGTTTTTTCGTTCCGTTCTCATGGTCTCTTGTTTACACCTGTTGATTTAAAATTAACTCATGGATTTCATTCGTGGTACGAGAATCCAAATGGGATTATGAATTTATGAATTCAACTTATGATAATAGTATTTTTTTATTTGAATATTTTACACCTAAATTTATTAATTTAGGTGTGAAATATTCAAATAGATTTTCCACTTTTTTGAACACAAGCCATTGTTTGGCCAATCATATGATCGTTAAAATATTGCGTTCAATGAAACGTTTCTGTGACATTTTCAAAATGTATTACCGCTTTAAAAAAAGATGAAAAAAAAACAACGTTCTACTTTCATTTCGTTGAAGTTTTCCTCTTTCGATAAATTCATGCTCTACGATCTATTAGAAGTATTTTTTTATAAGTAGAAATATAAATTTTTACTCATTAAAAATAAAGGAAAATCCACGGGAAATCGATGACAAAGATCATGGTGCTGCCAGTCTTTACAAGACAAGCTTGCAGAAAGAAAAAGAAAATTTTATTGAAAAAAAAAATCAGTTTCGTGCTGGACATCTCGTCATAAACACCTGTCACACTGACATCTTAGTGTTTCTCGATTTTCGAGTTCGCGAATGTAAATGTAGGCGGAGCTCGTTAGGTTTTTAGTTTATTTTAGTGCTCTCGTTCCACTTTTCGAAAACCCTTTATTTATAATCGCGCACCCATCACCACGAAAGCTTTCGCCCAAATCAGTGAAGTGAGACAAAGGCCGTTTGGCATAGGTACAGTTCTGTGAATATGTGATTTATGATGTCATTTTGGTGAAGCCTTGAAAACATGAGTGTTAGTGCTGATGCAGACGTGTCCAGCCCCCTATCGGAGGGGCAGAGCACCTTGGATCCAACGATTTCAAAATCCTCCTCCGATAGTCAAAGTTTGAAGACTGACGATATTGCGGTAGGTCAGGATGCCAAATCGGAGCCCAGCACACCTAAAGCTACTCCTATGGCCTTCGTCGTCGCCTTTGGTGAAGCTAAAGCGGTAGACAACAAAAGGTTAGAGGAGCTAGCGAAGAAATCCCAAGCCAGACATCAGAGGGTTCAGTCTATGTCAGCCAGTCTAACACGAACCAGCCCAGCCTCGAATCGATCTCCTATGAGCGCTAAACTGCCACGAAAAGCACAAGGGTACAACTCTGAAGGCTACTTCTCGTCAGACCAAGAAGACAGCGGCTTGTCCAACTCATTAAAATACAGAGCACAAAACCCTAGCCCTATCAACAGAAATATCACATCTCCACTTTCTGATACCTCAAGACGTCCTTCCAAAAGCCCTATTGTAGACAGCATAATGTCCAGAAGTGACAACTTCTCACTAAACCCCCGTCATGGTCTAAACCTCCCTCTAAAAAGTTCCATATCATATGTCAAAGAGGTCCAATACCCTCCAAAAATCATGGCTGACATTGTAGACCAAAGTCCTGTGCTCCTCACAGACATATCTAGCCCTGAACTAGATATCCTAACTCCAGATAATGCCTTATCCACACCTGAAGCTAAAAGTCCGGCTAGGAAAAGCCGGACAGCTGAAACGCCTGATCTCTTCAAGAAATGTATTGTAAATGAGCCATTGTACATTGATGATGATGTTGATAGACAGTCAAACTCTTCTGCTGGCACTTACACAATAGAAGGTGATAATTACACTGAAGAGCAAAAAGCTAGAATGAGTATTGACAGAAGTTTTGCAGCGGCAGCATTAACAGAGTCTCTCAAACGTGAATCCAGTGCAGACCCCGAGCTTATATTCGACCTCCCCAATAGGGTCATAACGACAGAACCAAGGCGAGATACGACCTTACGTAGTCCCACAGACAGCAAAACATTTGAAATGCCCAAAGTGTCCAAAGACAAAAACGTCTTGGAAATATCTTGCTGCTACGAATCCCCAACAGAAAATGATCTTGCCGCTCAAACGTCAAAACAGATCAAATCTACTCGAAGCTACTTAGAAAAGATCAAAAACCGAGTACGAACAATAACTGAGAAAACTTTCCCTAAATCCCCACCTAGGGATGATGATGATGTTGGAAATTTCACCTCAGTTACCACATCTGGAGTACTAAGCTCCAAATATCCCTCAAATTTCAAATCTGTCACTACATCTGGGGTTCTAAGCAAACCTCATCCAAAATCCGAGATCCCAACAAGAAGACGCTGTAGCTTAACAAAATCTGAGATAGATCAGACAGACTACATTCACCGATTAGCTAGAGAATCCTCAGTCCCCGTATCAGATTTTCGTACCAGAGAACCTATTGTACCAGATTACCTGCAAAGATTATCGAGAGAATCTTCCGTACCCGTGTCTCTACCCAGCACAAAGCTCTTCGAAGACAAAACCTTCGAAAGCACAGTTTTACGAAACGCGCAGAAAGTTCTAGATGATTCTGGGTTATCATCAGAAATGACACCAGAAGAGGTGGTGGGAAGGCTGTCCAATCTTAGCCTGAATCGGTGTAAAGGAGACAAGACCTGGATTCAGGACTGGGCTGACAGTGTGAAGAAGTACAATAATAATGTGCTGGGCAATGATGAGGTGGATGAACGGCCTCCGATTAGTCCAAGGAATCTGCCTGGGAGAAGTAAGTACATCACTCATTAACACACCTATATTGTAGTCCATAGTAGTCTGTCCTAGTCCATTATTAAGCTGAAGTGGCAGTGGGCAAGTCATATAGCGCGCAGAAATGATAACAGCTGGGGAGTAAAGGCTCTCGAGTTGCGGCCACGATCCAATGCGAAACGGAGTGTTGGGAGACCATCCACTCGATGAACCGACGACATCGTAGCGGTCGCAGGGAGTCGACGGGTGGAGGTGGCTCAGGAACGCTATTTGTGGTGTCTTATGGGGCAGGCCTAGCTCCAACTGTGGAAGTGTATGGGCTGATATGACTTGACTTTTTTGTTCTTGGCAATATGTGTCTGGTTTGCCACGGGCTGATATGATGATGATTATAGTCCTTTCCAAATCATCATCATCAGCCCGTATACGTCCACTGCTGAACGTAAACCTCCTCCAAAGGATGCCATGAATAGTGGATTCTTAGTTGCCTCCATCCATCCATTTCAAATGCACAGCGTAAATCTGGCATGTTAGCTTGAGCCTTGATACCTATACGCAGGAATAAGCTAGATTTGTTGAAGGTGTTAAATGATACACAGAAGGAAGCTGCTGCATTTACTCTGGTTCCATTGTCTTACGACATCTATGGGGCTGAGTTTGAGGCTTCGAATCTTACACTGCTATCGTAGTCTAGAAAGAAGGTATTTAGGCAGAGTTTTTAGTCAATTACGACGAGATCGTGGTTTTAACTATACAAGATGCGGTCGTAGACATCACCGGCAATTCGCCTATCACACTCCGCGAACACAGCATGCTAACAATGCTCCAACACTACGCGAGCTCAAACTATTGAATAAATTTCTACTCGAGTTCCAACATGTAGACCTCTTCAACGATAGCCTAGCTTCCATTTATATGTACCTGAGAATGTACTTATGTTAATTAGTTTTAAACCTAGATACTAAAAATTTTGGTGTAAACTGTACGCGACTAGAATTTTTTTATAAATAAATGTCTAATTAAATTAACTATTGAAAACAATAAATATAACTTAAAGAAAAGAAAAATACTACCGATTACCTTATCATATTTACAGATTATGATATCTTAAGTTCTGATAAGATCAAATTAAAACAATATTATCTAAAGACGCAGACGATAGTGACCTTTAAAAGGCATTGTTCTTGGTAGAGTTAATTATCTGATGCTGTTATAGTTAGCAAAAACGTGGGTGTTTTATTATATCTTTATGTGTAGGGGACATGATGAGATGAAAGCTTGCAAGTAGGTTATATGTAGTTGCAAATAATAATCTACGACTTGTTTTATTTCAACCTATTGTTATTATCATAAAATCGACCAGTCGAAATAAGAATCGAATTATAATTTACTTAATTTTACTGTTGGGGTGCACTTCCCAAAAGGGAAAACCGAATTTCGTCACCAAATTTGGCACACACGTTCCTTTAGGGCTCCTAAGACTCCCCTTAAAAGGATTCATTAAATTTAGATTTAGAAAACATGTATTAGACACTTAAGTGATATTATAATGTGCTAGTGGTTTCTTCTTCACTTCTTCCACTAGTGGACAAAAAATTGAAGTGAAGAGAATATCAATAACACCTTATTTCTTATTTGATAATAATAACTATGTTTATAGTATACAATTTGACTTGTCTAAGTGCTTATTTTGTAAGCCTAAAGAATAAAGTTATTGATTCTGATTCTGATTTTCGGCGATTCGAAATATTTTTCAAATTATTGAATTTTTTGAGTATGCTGTTTAGCACGCTCTGGTATATCTATATATATATTTGTATACTATATATATGTGTGTGTGCATATGTATACATAATCACCTATAGCGTGGCGACAAATATATATATAGATATACCAGAGCGTGCTCAACAGCATACTCAAAAAATTCAATAATTTGAAAAATATTGCGAGTCGCCAAAAATCCTTTTAAGGGGACTCTTAGGAACCCTAAAGGAATGTCTGTGACAAAATTGAAGAAAAAATTCGGTTTTCCCTTTTCGGAAGTTTATCCTACTGTTGTACTGAAATATTTTTCTATCTATATATCATTGCCCCTCTAAAAAGCTTATTTTATCACTGAAAACAGTGAGTAAAAAGCATTTTAAAACACTATTTTGGCGTTTGAATTTGGAACACACCAATATAACTTTTTCATTAAATGTCGGTTTTCGCTTTAATCTTTCTTTTTCTCGTAGTCATGATATAAAGTATAATGCAACTCTTGTTATAGGACGGATTTATATCGAGGGCCATGAATCACTCGCGTCGCTCAGGATTCTTACAATTGAATCACGGCGTAGCGAGTGATTCAGTCGTTAGAATCCTTCACTTGCTGGTGATTCATCTACGGCCCGCGATTCTATTATTTTAAATGGATATAAATTCCTATACGGTCGGTGAAATACCCCTTACAAAACAAATTAACTTTCACTTATCGCATTAACAAAACGTAATACGTATGTTATTTACGAAACGACTTTCCACTAGTGGACAAAAAATTGAAGTGAAGAGAATATCAAGAACACCTTATTTCTTATTTGATAATTAATCATAACTATGTTTATAGTATATTTATAGTATACAATTTTACATGTCTAAGTGCTTATTTTGTAAGCCTAAAGAAATAAAGTTATTGATTCTGATTCTGAAACCTAACGGGATTTCAAAATGTAAGCTTCCTACACTTACAAGGTAAGATATTTGAGAATATCTTACCTTATCCAAGATAAAATTTGAATTAAAACCTGTCAGTCGTTAAGTACCGGCTAAAAAGGGGTGAAAAGAGACTCCAGGAGTGAATAGAAATGAACAAAATACTGGAGCAAGACATTACCTCGCTGGTAGCAGTGGTACCTATCAAGTATCCTTAGTCCGTGACTGTTCACCTCTGTGTCAGTGGATCTGACCTCTGCAAAAGGATGTTTTGCTCCAGAATTTCGCCCATTTATATTCACATTGGATCCTGCTCCAGAATTTCATCCCGTTTTACGGTACCTGATTAAGTAGTTCACTAAACTATAATCATGCTTTTACACATTAAACAAACCGCGTCGCTTTGCAGGAAGCTTGTTTAACATTAAGAGATTGTTGATATGAGATAAGGTTATCATCGTGTAGATACACCTGTAATAAAAACACCGTTTAAGTAATATTAAAATCTAAAGTAAAAGTAGAAACCCTCTTATTTTGCTAATAAAATGCTCCAATGGTACTTTTGGAGCATGGGAAAATGAGCCGAAGTTTTTTTTCATAAGTCAATTGAAAATATCCTGGAAAATTAAGATTTACGCCGAAATGCTTTGCTGCTAGTTTTTTCCTTGAAGGAAGCAGAATATATTAAATGTAAAAAAAAAACTTGCGCCTACCCATGAAGATTAGCCTTAACATCATTTGGACCATCTGCTTTTCCTTCAATTAGTGGTATGAAAATAGACATTAAACTGATTAATATGCAGACACTTGCACACTTGACTGCCTTGATGCCAGTGACACACTTGTGACCTAAAAAGGCACTATAGAGTCTCATATTTGGCACGGGTGGGTGTTAAATAACTTCTAGACTGCTCTCTGACGTATTTAACTATTAATGCGGAAGTGTTTTAACAAATTATCATTATACAAAACTTATATATAATGTTAGTTTTATTATATACTAGCAACCCGCCCCGGCTTCGCACGGATAGTAGAGCATATTATGCCTGCATGTTTCATACAGACCTAAGATAGAATGGGTATAGATAAGATACAATATAAAAGAATGTGTAACTTTGAACGCCTTTAAAAATAAACTTCACATCATAATGCTCGGCAAGAAGGTTTTACAAATTAAGCAAAGAGGCTGTGTAAGATGGTAATCGCAACACAGTACATTTTTATAGGAATTCCATTTTCAAATCTCATTACGTCACACTTAGTTTGAATTGTAAAGACTTTACAGTTCAAGCTATGCAAAACTCCTTGGTGAAACAATCTCTTTTCTTATAAAATGATAAGAAAAATTTTACTGAAAAAAAAAAACTGTGGAAATGGCGGCATTTCATTTCATTTGATTTGTGCGACTGTAATAAACTAAAGTTTAAAGTTAAAACTGTAATAAACAAGTTTAAAGTGGTAGTTCAGTATGTCAAGTACTTCATCAGATGAAGAATTGGTCCGCACGCCTGATTTCTGTCATCTCGAAGCAGAAGATGTTGTACAAAATCTTTTAATAAATAATTAATTTTTCTAATAAAATAACATTTTGTCATACCTAAGTATATAAATGTTTTATTTGATGATGTAAAGTAGAATCCTTACCTCGGTTGCAAGTAGCTATTACACCCTCGAACTATGTTCTCAGGTGCACTTGATCCATTAGCGCCCTTTGCGAGCGCTCGCAAGGGCGCGAAATTGGATCTTGTTCTGTAATAGCTCCCTTACTACCCTTTGTAACAATCTACTATAAATTACATGTACATACTTTGTAACAATAACAACACACAAATAAAAATGCCTACCTATCTACTATTCATAATTAGTTAAGTACCTACTGGTTATAATTTTTAATATTTATATAATATTAACACATTATTCAGTTAAGCAATATTTAATCAAAAATAATATCTAGTTATAATTTAATTTTAGGCCAGGAGGTTAGTTTAAGTATTGTATAACCTAGATAAAAAAATTCTCATGTATCTCATTATAAGTGAACCATGTGTTTGTATGAGAATAAAGTTCTTTAAACCTAATAGTAAGCTATCCTTTAAAGATATAATGCCATCGCAGACTTTGTTGTAGATCTGTAAGAGAGGAATATCCCACTTAATTGTTTTGTTATAGGTATCTCAAAGAGATTAGGCGTTTTCGATGAAAACTCCCAGGCTGTTTGACTTTTTCCGATACTTCCAACAATTATTGTTATATTTCTACCAATTCACACGAAGCTTTGACAAATTATAAACATTACCTAATGAATCATTCTATTGATAGGTGAATACTACATGAATATCTGTTCAGTAGTTTAAAGTTTATCGCAAACAGACAGACAGACAGACGCATCGGAGGACTTTGTTTTATAATATGTAGTGATTATCTGACATAACACAAACAAGAAAATAAACATTAAAGTAAAAACAACATGAATAACATATTAGCTAAAATAATAATTTGCTGAACATTGGTCATTATCAAAAACATTCTCACTATATCGCCTCGTATGCATATGCACCTAAAATATTTTTTTCCTGTTCAACTCTTCGTTAACATACAGTTCCTTCTTTTATTATTTTACCTTCGAGTGAATTTATTCCGGTAAATATAATAATTCCCCTGGAACTTCTTTAGAGCTTAGATAAAAATCACCAAAAAAGAAACATTGTTTTTAATAAAATCAGTGTCTTTGCTTTTCAGCAAAAAAATCACTGATGGCTCTTTTGTCACACACACAAAATTACCTGCACTTTTATGGTAGTTTCAATTTTACCGCTTTGGTATTAGTAAATCTATTAAGTAGTACTAACATTGAAATAATAATTAGTAAATTAATTTGATTAAATGTTATTTTCAAACTTAATCGTAAATAATTAATTTATTGTTAGTTTATTTGTTAATTCCATGTATTGTATGGAAGAGCAGGACATCCTGGCACAAGTATTTTTACATACTTAAAAGGATGTCCTAACAACTGTCTGTAACAAACATATTTTTATACATATAGACAATTTCAAATTTCTAAAACCTTAAAGGTACTTATGTATTTTTAACCGACTTCAAAAGGTATGTATATAAGGTATGTATGTTACGTACGCGATATCTCCGCCAATTATGGACAAATTTTGAAAATTCTTTCACTATTGTATAGAAAATGATCGCGAAGGGGTCACATAAAATTTTTAACCCAGGGGATTAGTATTTATCCCGCAAAACTTAAAATAAGTGTAGTAAAAGTAAGGAAATTTGAAGTTGGTTTATAGTTTTTTAAGACACGCCATATTATATGTGGCAAATAAATGATTTACTACTTGCTATTCGTGGCGTCGTTTGGGGGAGGCCTATGTTCAGCAGTGGACGTGTACGGGCTGATGATGATGATGATGAACTACAAAGTACTTTACTTACTAAAGATTGTGTTTCAGCAAATTTCAAATCTCGTGTCTTTATCTGGTCACATTTCAACATTAAAATATGTTCTCAACGAACAAATACACGCAATTGCACACAAAAAGGTCAAGTAATTGCCAACCATAGAAAAATAGAAATAAAGTAGCATAGTCTCTCTAAAAGTCAATTGTAAAATCGTTCTCTAAAAAATCTAACAGAGAAGTCGATAACCCCTATCGTCGATCCATATGTCGATAAGCCTATGTTACTAACTTAAAAAACTAAATTATCTAAGTCGTAAAAAAAATCGAACCAGTAACTCATTGACCTAATTAAGTAAGCAGAAAACATTACGATAACGCTTACATAATAATTAAGTAATTTGTGTATTATAAACAATAACAACCTCATTACAATAAAATTTATAAATTAGTTAGTCTGTCTCTTGGAAATATTATTTTTTATAAAAATGTAGAGCAGCCCTTTCTCTTTATGTTACGTTTAGTTGTTTTAAGTTACGTGCTTCAGACACTTATAAGGTCACGATTATTGTGTCAGTTTGTCCGTTTGTAATTGTTACAATAGAATTAAGTTTTGTTTGATTACTTTCCTTGTGCAACAACAACATATATTATTAACTCCAGCTTGGCGCAAGACGACAGAGGTGCTTAGGGCTCACAGCATCCGTTTTAGAAAAGAAAGAAGAAGAAAGAAAATAGATTTATTTGGCCACAGAACACATAAGTACTTACATCACATAACACGATACATTACAGATAAAGGTTTACTGGATCCGTTTATTTTCCGTATAAGAAAACTGGGATGCTCTTTCGAGACACGATGGTCACGTGGGTGTCTCCAGTTTACGTCATCATCACCATCGGCGAATGAGAAGACAAATTTGTTTCCTGGTGTTACCAGTAGCGTAAAATCGTAACTCCCCGAACTCCTGTATGAATCTGATAAAACTATGTGGTTTTGTATTTAGTATAACATTGACTCGTGTTCAACTAACTTTGTTTTGACTGATTTAACAAACATACCTGACAGTATTCCGGATCCAGACTCCTTAACGGATAAACACAATTTGATTATATTTTTTATATTTAAAAGGTGGCACTAGTAAAGTAAAATCATCGTTCACAAATTTGCTTGTAGTCGTTAGATGAAAGGAAGAATCAAGATAACAGACAGACAAGCAGACATCATAAGAATGCTTCATCTAAGTTTTAATTAAAAGAGCAGCGTTGCGTTTTAGAAGCCATATCATGGCCTTGGCGCTTCCCATCCATGAAACACAATGTATGAATGCCACTCTGAAGCCCATGACTGGTGACAAGTAAAGGAAACTACTCTAGCCGATGGCCGAGGCTATCCATTCCTATTTCCAAGAGTCATATTATAATGCCCATTCTCACATCCATGGTGGATCCATGGATGGGAGATTTAGTGTGATCGCATGGCATGGGAGTTTCATGTTTTCAGTATTCGTACAAGAAAGAATCGAATTGACAGACAATCAGACATCAAGTCAGCGCCCTTACCTTTCTCCTTATCTAATCTAACTATATTGACCTCAGTAATCAGGTCACTATAATCTATTGTCGGTATAGGGGGCGTAGGACCGTACATTGAATCTAAAACTATTGTTTTTATCAATGGATGTGGCTAATTGTTTTGAACTGAAACCACCATTACGTCTTGAACTGTCTAATATTAAGTAGATGTTAAAATATACCTTACTCATTACATAAAATTTTCAAACATCAAAAGCGATGCATAAGGGCCATGTTTAGTCTGAAAGTAACGGACTCGTGTAAACCATTTTTCTCTCAGCATAAGATTTTGACGATTCCTGCACTGTATATATTTGAAACGGTGATGTTTGTAAAAAATAACCCAGATTTGTTTGAACAGCTCTCTGATGTCGTGGTTCGCAATAGGCGTGACAAACATAGAGTTGTTACTCGCAACTCCAAAACGACCTTAATGCGTAAAAGTATATTCTGCTCAGCACCATTCGCCTATAATAAACTGCCAGAGTCTATAAGACAATTACCATGTGCGTTGTTTCGGAGGAAAGTGACTGAATTGTTGACAAAAAAATGCTATTACTCCTTTAGTGAATTTAAGACGGATAAGTTGTAGATTATATTATAACATTGACATTTTTTTATATTGATTAATTGTATTATTATTTCTTTAATGTATTGTTTTAATTTTTCATGTATTATTTTTTTGGAATTGTTTTAGTTATTGTATTATTTTATTTTCATCGTAAGCTTAAAATACGTTTAATTTGATACTATGATTTGTATACAGACATTGCACACCGTAAAGGTAGAATACATTGACACACACAATTATAAAAACACCTGTACCTACATGTATTTCATGCAATAAACGATTACTTTACTTTACTTTTACTTTACATAGTATTTATGTATATATCTTGTATTTATTGTATCGTCACCCAACTTACATAAGTATGCCAAATTTTAGCTCAATCGGTTGAGGATAACTGCTCTAAAATTGAGTTGCAAGATTCCACCCGAACAAACATACATTGCAAGTTAAATAAAAGCTTGTAATATATTAACGGTGCATATTAGTGTTTTTAATTTACACATTACCAAGTAATCTAATCTCTTATACTCAGCCCGTTGGGTCCTGACTGCTGGACAAAGGCCTCTTTCATTCTTTCATTCTTACATCATAAATCTGTTATCTAGTACTTAGCCATAACATAAAACAAGCTTTGCTTACTTTTTGGGCTAGATAATAAATGCGCTATAATATTAGTCCAGCAATAAAATTTCATTTTTATTTGTCAATTATTAGATAATTGACTACTTTTATTTAGAATTAAGAAAAATACATATATGTAGTAAAAGATACAGATTAATTTAAAAAAATAACAGTACATTATTTTGGTCAATAATCCGTCTTTTCAATCTCTCGAATAATATTCCAAGCAGAAATAGACCCGAACTTACATAATCGCATGTACAGGTTCAATAACGCTCTCCTTGCCACAAATACCAGAATAAACGTACACTCTTGCACTTTAATCCACTGCAATAGAGGTCACATTCGAGATGGAATTCCATTACCATAAAATTTCCATAAAGACCGTGAACACATTGAGTCATATTGCTATGCTGCGTTTTGGTACACATTTTACTGTCATACTAGGTACATGTTTCGTAATATCAAATATCTCTTACATAGCGTGTGTAACGGTATTTTATGAAAAATCATATAAAAATTGGATGGAATGGAAACTTGGAAGACCAATGTAGCACGGCGGTCGAAGTTCCGCCTGCGTTTTATCGGGATGAAAAATAGCCTATATGTTATTCCAGGTCCCAAACTACACCCATACCAAATTTCAGCATAATCTGTTCAGTAGTTTTTGCGTGAAAGAGTAACAAATATCCATACATCCTTACAAACTTTGACGTTTATAATATTAGTACTTAGGATGCAATACATTACATAGATAGTTTATTTTTATTATACATAGAAAATACCCAGAACACAAATATGTGTACATCGTACAAACATTTGACCCAAGGCGGGAATCGAAACCGTAGTCTCCTGCGTCGCAGGCGGACCTTCCCCCGCCCCCTTATTTGTGCCAAATCCGTGTTCACCAGTTATTTATTCAATAGAGAGAGGGAGTTATAGAGATTCTAGATCTCGCAACCACTCCGTTCTGTTTTATTAGCAGCTGAAGAAAAGTTGTACATGCTAGCTAGATATTCAATAGCGAGAGAGAGAGTGACAGAGATTCTAGATCTGTCGAAATCTCTGTTCGCTTAGTAGATGAAGAAAAGTTGTACAGGCCTTGACCTTTTACATTTACATGACAAAAAGTATTTGAATTTAAAACTAGTTCTCAAGTTTTGAATGTCTTTCTATATTTATATAAAGTAGCTTGAATCCGTGATTTCATAGTGACTTCGCATTCATTTTCCGATTAAAAATAGCATAAACGCAATTTTTTATTCTAGTTCTAGAAATACTTGTACCTGAGCAATTTGATGTCTGGTCCATTCAGTCGTTTTACAATATTACCATGATCACGGGCCATATAGTAACCCGGTCCTTTGGGAGGCATGCGTGGAGATGAAGCCAACACAGAGGCCCTTTATGAGAATTAATGTTAAGGCGAGAGCTACACATAGCGGGCATCATCATTGGTTGCACAATATGATACACCCAAAGATGATATCCGCTAGGTGTAGAGGAGACTATTGCAAAGGATAATGAAAGTAATAAAAAACATGCTGTTGTGATGAGTGGATGGACTGGGTAATCGGGCTATGGGGGAGACTACGGAAGCCTGCCATAAACATACTCTCAATACGTATGTAGGTATAAAAATTGATAGTATCTATTATTTATTATTAGAATAGGCATATTTTTGTTATTACAATTGACACATACATAACTCCATAAAATTAAATAAAAAACATAGATATTAACATGAACAAGTACAATGGACGGCCTTATCTCTTAGATTTCTTTCATGCAACCTTTAGGATGGCCTTTGTTTTAAGCGTGAGGAGTTTACAACCTAGGTAAACTTTCGCATTTACATGTCACAAGTTCTAAAATATTCTTCCCATCTCCTATCGTATTAAATCTGATCTGTTATTATGTATTTGAGCTTGTTTTTCACCATGTAACTTTCTTTCTAGCACGGAGTCCCCTCAACGGTGCACCCTCGAAGATACCTAGCCCTGTCAACACTCTTATGCATCGGAGAACACCGGTAAGTCATCTGGTGTAACATCATCATCACATAAGCTACCATTTGAATTCATTCCTTCGGTTTCAATAAATAAATAATAAAAAATAAATAATGCTCGGCAATCCACACAGTATCATCTAGCCCCACGCTAAGCAGAGCTTGTGTTATGGGTACTAGATGACTGATATACTTAATACAATATATTACATAGATATTTTTTTATTATGCATAGAAAATACCCAGAACACCGGGAAAAAATATTTACAGATCTTACAAACATTTTCCCCCTGCGGGAATCGAACCCGCAAGCAGTCGCAGGCGGACCTTAGTCCGCCGTGCCAGATCAGTCGTAAATAATATATATAAAAATCTTACGTATTCATGGGTATTTTTCTACATTCTAGCCGATGTTTGTCATTTCAGTGTCTCCAGTAAAAACCATTCGAAATTTACCAGGACAGATAGATACAAAACTTTTTCTGTTTTTACCATTTCTTGCTGATGAAGCACGAAGCCAAATAATCCTAATTTGGCATCGCACGGGGTCATTCGTTCCAATGTACGACATTTGTGATATTTTGTTCTGAAAATAATACAGGCGGGTGTAACAAAATTGTATTTTTGCCGTGCCGTTAAGCCTATGCTATGGTGCAAACAGTCGTGTATTTCCTGAGGCCCTAATTTAGCCACAGTCTATCGAAGCGATCGAAGCGCCCCCATTCCTTTCCTCAAACTACCATGATGGTACTTTAAGGCAAAGAATGGGACCTGCTTTCCATTATCGTCATCATCTATACTCCGATTTAGAATCCAAGATATTTTATGTCAACAGAGAACATAACAAAAATACAACGATAACAGAAAAACAACAAGGTAACAGAAAAGTGATCACTAAAAACTAAAACAAAAACCTCAACAGCGCATAATTTCACATGTGTATTAGGAAATAGTATTCGAGAACAAACCAGAGATCCATTTAAAGATAAATAATTAAAGCTTTCAAAACCAAAAATTGTTTCGAGCTTCTCTGCTTTGCTTCGATCATACCAATGTCAATAATTAATAAATAAATAAATATTGTTTATTTCAGGCGCATACTCAATACAAAATTAAGGACCCATATTTATGAACTAAATATAAAAAAATACATACAAAATTTTTAAATACACTAACTAAATTTAAAACTCAATATTTAAAGTAAGTCCGTGCCCAGCGCATAACGCTACCGGGCCGTCATTTCTTATTGCCGCCCAAGTGGACGGATATCCAATGCTTGAAAATTGGGTTATTGTAACCGTGTAAGCCCTCGGTAGATAGTAATAATTTTCATCAATATTCTTTAGGTTTTGTAACCCCTTTGTGTACAAAAAGTATCCAGGTTATTTAATCAGAGATAGACAGCGATTTGTCTAGGTATTCTAATAGACAAATTCATGTCTGTTAGCTCTGTACTTTTTCTATTCTTGCCTATACAACATTTTTGTCAACAGTGCTATTACTAACTAGCTGCTGCCCGCGGCTTCGCACGCACTTTTCATGTACCCTATGCCCGTCCCCGGGATACCATCTACCTCCCTGCCAAATTTCATTAAGATCCGTTCAGCCGTTTAGGCGTGAAAAGGTAACAGACAGACAGGCAGAGTTAGTTTCAAATTAATAATTTTAGTAGGATTAGGCAGATTTTTGTAGTTAAGCCAAAACATAATCTAACTCTTGCATTCCTTTTAGGATGCAAATCCGCAAACCCCGCCAAAGAATGTGAACATATTCACACTGTTTACTCCAATGAACGAACAAGAATAGAAGCTTGTTTAATGTTGCCAGATGTGTATCAAGATTATTGGAAATATGGATGACCGCCTTGGGTTTTTATATTGCATTTACTGCCCCGCCTTAGATAAGACAGAGAGAAAAGAAATAAAGTTATTTAAATCTGAAAATCTCCAATCTGAATCTAAGCAGAGCTTGTGTTATGGGTACTAGATGACTGATATACATAATACAATACATTACATTCTATACTCGTTTTTTTTATTATATGCAAAAAAGATCCTGTCGCGCAGTACATATTTAACCTAAAATTAACTTTCTTGTTGTTATTATTAAATATAATTTAAAGTACTGGTCGATTTGGGAGCCCTCCGGCAGTAAATATTGTTAACAACTCGACTCCAAGCATGTGAATTTTAGTTTTTTATTCGGATTTGTTGACATTATTTGCAGCTAACTCTAAGCTCGACTGTAGGTTACTTTTTTTGATAAGACTCGTTCGGGATAGTATGTATGTCTTTAAACCTTATGATCAATTAATACTAATGTTTTTTAAGAAGATTTAATTGTTATCGTCTATTGAATTGGTATTATTAATAAAGTTTATGTTCTTTCGTTGTTCATTTAATAAAGTAAATAAACACTGGTTCTTGAGTTTAATGTGGATATTAAAAAGATTGTTGTTTTGAACATAAAACTGAGCAGGTTTTAATCAATCAATCAATCATTTATTCATAAAAGACATGGTACAATAATAGGTGATAAATACAAGTAGATCCTCATGACTCGCCACATACCTGGCATGTGAATATTAAACTTATTCTTACTGTCTAATTTATTAATAATTATAATTATCTATAAATGCAAACATCATCTCAAAATTATTAGGTTTGTCAAATTAGTTTATACATATGTATATTAATTATTCTGGTGTGTGTAAACAAAAAAGAATTTAAAATTTACTTGACAAAAACTCTTGTATTGTATAAAAATTATGTTCTATGAGCCGGTCCTTTAAAATTTTAACAAACGTACTACCTTTGCAGTCTAAAATAGATTTCGGTAAATGATTATATATTTTACATGACATGTAGGCGCAGTTTCTCATAAAAAGGTCTAATTTCGGCATTGGCGTCACCAGTGGCTTATGTGTTATTAATCGCCTGTTCGTGTTATCTTTATTTACAACCCAAAAATTAGTACTACCTTTGCAGTCTAAAATAGATTTCGGTAAATGATTATATATTTTACATGACATGTAGGCGCAGTTTCTCATAAAAAGGTCTAATTTCGGCATTGGCGTCACCAGTGGCTTATGTGTTACTAATCGCCTGTTCGTGTTATCTTTATTTTCAAAAAGATCAGGGTGTTTTCTAATAAATAGAGCTACTTCGGAAATATACATAGATGGAAGGGTAAAAAGTTTATTTTTTATGAAATAGGGCTTACATGATTCAGGGTTATCTAAATTCCATATTGCTCGAATGCATTTTTTCTGTGCAATGAAAGCTCTTTGAATTTCACTGGAATTACCCTATAACACAAGTCCATATCGAAGAACAGATCCTATATAGCTATGATATACTGTCAAAGCTGTATTTATCGATGTAACTTTACGTATGGTTCTTAGCGCATACACGAACTTGTTTATTTTTTTGCAAACAAAGTTTATTTGTTCTTTCCAATTTAAATGTTGATCAATTATTACTCCTAAAAATTTAATAATCAGCAGCGCTTGTTCAACTATGACATTATCATGTAATATTATTAATTTATGTTCTGGTTTTTGTACTGTCCTAAATTGTATATACTTTGTCTTATTTACATTCAATTTTAAATTATTTATGTCCAATCATATATTTATGTCCTTACGTGAAATATTTATACTGTTTTCAAATTCGTCAATTTCTTTTCCACTTACAATTATCGTTGTATCGTCAGCAAATAATAAACATTCATGATTGATAGAGCGTGGTAAGTCGTTTATATAAACTAAGAATAATAATGGACCCCCCAGTATACTTCCCTGAGGGACACCATATCTATTTATTTTTACTTCTGAATCATGATCTTCAACAATGTTATTATCTTTTGATAATTTTCTAATTCTAGTAATTTGTTTGCGGTCTTTTAGATAACTCTCTATCCAGTCACGTGCTGGTCCCCGAATCCCATACTTTTCTAGCTTATGTAGAAGAGTTGTATGATGAACAAAGTCAAAAGCTTTACTCATGTCCAAGAAAAGTACTGCCGTGGGAATTTTACTATTTATGTTGTTTGAAATAGTTTTGACAAGTTTGTACGTAGCTAGTGTTGTAGAGTGGTTCTTCCTATAACCGTGTTGTTGACTCTTGAGGAGGTCATGTTTTTCAAGAAAGTTTTGTAATCTATTGTAGAAGATTCTTTCCATTACCTTTGAAAGAATAGGTACTAAAGTAATTGGTCGATAGTTACTTAGATCATTTCTTTTACCTTTTTTATGAATAGGTTTTATGACAGAGAATTTTAGTCTTTCAGGAAGTATTCCTTGTTCTAGGGATAGATTAATAGTGTAAGCTAAAGGTTTTGCAATATAATTGGCTACTCGTTTAATTATTTTAGTACTTAAAGTGTCATAACCTACAGAGCTAGTACTTTTGAGACTCATAATAACTTTCAAAACTTCTTCGCCATCTGTAGGTTCTAAAAACACTTTGCATATTGCCTTTAACAGTTGCAAGCGGATTACCTGTTTTAGATATGTTGTCAACGTTTGTAGTTTTAATGAAGTAATTATTGAAAGAATTTGCAATATCCGTTCCGTTACTAATTTTTACTCCATTATCTAGTATTTCTAGAATGTCATGTTTTGTATTCATATTATTAATTTTCTTATTGATTACATTCCAAGTTGCTTTGCACTTGTTTTCTGAATTATTTATATATTTAAAGTTATATGTCTTTTGCATTTGTGATATACAATTCTTTAGTAGTTTTGAATAGTTATTAAAGTATTCTTCGTTTAAAATATTCGTTTTATTCTTGTAATAGCGATATCTTAGCTTTCGCTTTTGTTTACAGATTCTTTTTATTCCCTTCGAAATCCATTGCAGCTTGCTACTTCTTTTTGTTTTAATATTAGGGAAACATAGACTACTAAATAGAATCGTTGTATCATGTAGAACGTTGAAAGCTTGCTCTGTGTATATTTCATTGTATACTTCTGAATAGGATAGTACTTTTAAGCAGTCCATAAACTTCCTAACATTATCCTCACTATAATCAATCCTCTAAGAGAAATACTGTCTATTACCAGAATGCGAATTAATAATCATTTCAAATTCTAGAACTTGTGCTGTTTCATGATCAGATAGACCCAAGATATGAGTCGAACCTTGGGCTAAGTGTATGCGTTGCACCAGTTTGCGGGTATGATACCTGATTGAATGTTAGTCATCTGTAATTTTAATATAATGTAATTTAATCCAATTTAATTTAATCTAATGTAATTTAATCTAACTTATTTTATTATATTCTAATATCTTAAATTTATTACCTAATTTTAGATTTAGTGGTCGTTTCATTTATAATTTTGTGTATATGGATATAATTATCTGAAATAAATGAATACAATACAATACAAAGCACTTAAAATCGAGCGTTACCTTTGTATAAAATGAAACTAAAACAATATTATAACAAAGGAAACAATTTAATTTAACTAGTTTTTTATCTAGTTGTTTATTGTTTTTTTAGCAAGTTATTAATTGAAAAATATACAAAAACCTGA
This sequence comes from Eupithecia insigniata, assembly GCA_947859395.1. Classification (NCBI taxonomy): domain Eukaryota; kingdom Metazoa; phylum Arthropoda; class Insecta; order Lepidoptera; family Geometridae; genus Eupithecia; species Eupithecia insigniata. Next base: position 1,945,242 of record OX402019.1, read on the forward strand.
CTAAGTCCTGACTTTTAACTTTTTCGCCAAAAGAGAGGGCGATGACCCCCAAAATGTAGCTAAAAGCCATTGAGGCATCGAGTACATATCGCTTAGTGAGGGTTCCCACTATGCCGGACCGGCAGATCTGCCGGAAACCGGACACCGGACAGAGGGTTCACATTACACCGGATCCCACAAGAAAATCGGACAAGCACCTCAGTTGAATTTGGACCTGTGCCCACAATGGACGACGAAATTGTTGTGTTGTGGTGGTGGTGGTACAGAAGGCAAAATAAGTTTCAGTATTAAACATACTTCACGCCATGCTGCTAATTTTAAGTTTTTGTCTATATAGACATCTTCGGTCTTGTCCCACAGAACAGGTCTCTCTTGGACAAGCGTAATTAAAGTTACTATTTGAATGTCGCTCATGCTACACGTCTACTTTACTCAGAAAATGCGAGCCGAATGAAGTGCGGGGAGCACGGGCGGGGCGGGGAACACGGGCCGGAACTGGTTCACATTACTCCGGTCCGGTGATTTTGCCAGCATTTTGTAGTGACAAAACGCTCGGTAAAAATGCCGGGCTCGGCGAAAAAGCCAAACTCGGGATCATGTGAATAGTTTCATACAATTTGTACCGCCACTAGGCCTTCCGGCGATTTTACCGGACCGGCAGATCTGCCGGTCCGGCATAGTGGGAACTTACTTCACTTAGAGAGGAAATGCCTGATAATTTGCTACGAAACAATGCTGTCACTAATCACATAGATTAATATGACGTCGCCCACCGTCTGCTGTATTCTGATTGGCCGAAAAAATATCACGCAATATAAACGTTATGGGGTAAAGCGGATTGCTAGAAGTTTTTACATCCGTACATTCATTCCATACGTACTCACAAACTTTGACACAATTATAATTACCTATAATATTAGTAGGATTTATAATCTTAGTAGGATATGCTCAAATATAAGGTATAGAATTAGAAATAAAAATCATAGGCTCAACGAAACTATTCGGTACACTTTTTTAGGTAGCTATGTCAAATTATATGACACGATATTGTATGATTATGTACGGCACGAATTTGAACCTTACCTAACTGGTATTATGAATTATGCATGCTCACTTTCATCGTTCGAAATATAGAGTTGTTTAGAAACTGAAATAAAAAGTAAACTGCAATTATGTGTACGGGTAATTGAACGTTTAATGATATGAGATTATAGGGGATTAAAGAAAAAAAGATTTGTTTGATCGTGTACCATGCAAGAAATCCTAATCCTACTAATATTGTAAATGTCAAAGTTTGTAAGGATGGATGTATGGATGGATATATGTATGTTACTCTTTAAAGCAAAAAAAAATCGAAAATAACATCACGTGATTAATGGACGACCCCTAAGTGTAGGGTAAGCACGGGGATTGTTGTCTAGGGTAATAGAGAAAATTTACGTCACTTTGTATAGTAGGTAATGCGTAAAGTATTTGAAATTAATTCTTTCAACAATGTACGCAATGTATGACGATGCGATGTTATAATTGTCGATTATACCCTAGAGAACAATCCTCGTGCTTGGCCTGCTGCTCAATAAATGAAGAACACCGAATATCCTTTTTATTTTCTCAACGCTGCAAAAACCTCGATGCACAAATAAAAATTAACAATAACGCAAAAATGATTCGATTTCGACGGGGCTTGAACTCGCAACCTTTCCTCTGTCCTGGAATACGCTACCGATTGCTCTACGAGCTCAAGTGACGGAGGCAGGGAAGGAGTCTAAATACTTCCTTCGGGATGTACACGCCTGGTCACGGTTTAATAGCGCTCGGCGAAAGTGGAGGGGGGTTTTGTGCAAACGGTGTAAAACGGTGTAAAAATCTTATAATCGACTTCTACGCATCAAGGTCAGCGCTATTAAACCATGACACAGTCAATGAAAAAAATTCTATATTTGATAAATTCTAGTCTCGTCTTTGGATATGCTACAACCATGAGCTTTTTAAACCTACAAAGTAGTTCAGATAAAACCTTTTTTAGGGTTATTTTATAACCGTCTACGATCTGTCTGCCCATCGTCTATTTATGACTCTCTTTATGTATAAGCAGAAAGCACCATTTTTTACAGAAAACTTTACCACTAACATGGCGAATAATTAAATGATGTGTTTTATCACATGTTACCCTTTAAGCCTTAAAGGGTAACTTGCGATAAAACACATCATTTCCTTGTCTTTTTTTTTTAAATCGGAAGCGTGCTCTTTGTGAGATTTGCGCGTGTGGCATCGCACTTGACCGGTTTTGTTTCATTTTTAGCCACCAAAGCTTAAAATGTTAAATAGTCCTGACAAGTGACAAATCGTGCTGACATCTGGCATTTATCGTGCGCGGGCGCATTTAAATCGAGCGATGCCCATAACTCAATCTGTACTAACTTCCCTGTTTTACAGGCAAAACGAACATCTATTTAGAGGACTGACTGGATTGATGTATCGAGCGATTTGGGATGATCGGGATATTTAGCAAAGATTTTGTTCTAGACCTTGGAAAGAAATCAATCACATTTATTCCTTTTGGCTTACAAAATAAGCTCCGAGACAAGCCAAACTAATTATAAATCCTACTAATATTATAAGTGTCAAAGTTTGTATGGATATTTGTTACTCTTTAACGCAAAAACTACTGAACCGATTAGGCTGAAATTTGGTATGTGTATAGTTTGGGAGCTGAAATAACATATAGGCTATTTTTTATCCTATATATTTTTATCCCGATAAAACGCGGGCGAAAGCGCGGGCAGCAGCTAGTAAATTATAAAATAAGATTTAAAGAGTAACTAAATTTCTCTTCACTTCTTTTTTTGTCCGCTAGTAGAAGAAGTGATCTGAAAGGTCCTAAACACCATTTCTATAAATTATAACATAAGAAATAAAAATTGAATTTCTCTTTACTTGATTTTTTTTATCCACTAGACTCTAGTATATAGTCTAGTATACATAGAATCTCAGGTCACTTCTTCCTCTAGTGACTAGAGGAAGAAGTGACCTGAGAATTGTGCGTGCGAAGTTCTAAATAAATAACAATTAAATGCTTTTCGTTGTTAAGTAAGTACTGCCTGGGCCAGAACTCTCAAATCCAAGGCAGAACTCTCGAATCGTGGATCTAGCTAGAGGGGGTCGAGGCAGCGACGTGTTAAGTTTCGGACTTTTTTTGCCTCTACGAATCTTTTGCGGACCATGACTCTTTGCGGACCTTTACGGACCAAAACGCCTACCCAAAGGGTGTCAGTACATCCCCGAGCATACCTTAAGATTTGAAGAAAAAAAAAACACCTACTTAATACTTACGAAAAAGGCCAGGAAGTATGGCCCAAGAGTCCAGTAACCGGACCAATTCTTATTAAAATAGAACCTTTGCTCTAAGTTGAGGCAAATTTGTCGCCTAAACAAAAGTTTAGTATCAAATTGGGGCTTTTGGCACATGGTAAAATCCCCAATTTGATAGATAAAATATTTATTTCCCACTACAACACATAATACAAAGATCACATTAACTAAGGTACAACAATTTGAAAATTCAAAAATAAATCAAATTATTATACCTACCTTGATGCGTGCGTAGCCTCGGGCTGAAGCTAGTCTCGAATAAAATTATAATTACCTATAAGTTCTAATCGGTTTATGATAGTCTCCAAAGGAAACCAGTGTTGCAATAAGCGATTGGCCTCACGGGAATTGCAACACAGTCTCTTCGTGTCATCATCATAGACAATTACTCATTCGTTAAGGTTCTATTACTCTATGCTTATGTTATAATGATAAATAAATAATGCTGGAAAGATCTGTGTAAATGAAAAAATGTGTAAGAAAGGTATTATAATCAATAATACTTTATTTCCTAAAGTGTAGGTATAGTCTTAGATTTTTCAATTAGCATACTATATTTTGCCTCGTAGTGTTTGCAAAGTTTACAAAGGTATACAACAGAGATGTACAAAATACTTTTAAAAAAGTATTTAAATACAAAATGTAAATACTTTTATAATTTACTATTTCAAAAGCAAAATAGAAAATACTTTACCTTTTTGTATTTAAATAAATGCAAAATATATACATATTTTCCAAATACTTTATTCAAACGAAATACTTTCAGATAGAATGACTAATGTTCTTTATTTATTTATGATTTTAACATTACAAGCTCATCAAAAAGAGCATCAGACATGATGCGTCTGTGTGGGCGCATTATCATACCACCCGTATGAAAATAATAGTTCCACTGGTGCCGTTCCACTAGGGAGGCAGGGTGTTATTGTATTTTAATAACAATTTTTTTACTGTTGTGTATTTGTTGAGAATGGTCAGACTTGTGTCTTCTTCTCTTAAATATTGGAGGGTCTCCAAATCAATGCAGGTGCTGCTGTTGCCATCAGTTGAGGTTGCTGAGGAGTCTGAATCGTTGAACATATAGTAATCGCACTATTTTGCTTCTTTTTCCCTGTTTATGTTTATGGGAGTGGAGTTTTAAAATCATCTTGTTTGATTCTTCACAGTAAAGTATTTTATATTTGACAATACATTTCGAAAAATATTTCAAATAAAATACAAATCTTAAAAAAAGGTATTTTAAGTACAAAATATAAAATACGTATTTTATATTTGCATCTTAAATACAAGTATTTCAAATAAGTCAGAACTCTGGTATACAACGATAATTTGGTAGTAAATTTAACAGACTCTCACACGTCATCAGGAATCAGTTAAAACTTGGAAAAAAAAACAGCGAATGAGTAACAAAAACCAACCAAACACCAAGTCCACACAAAACATAACACTAATTCGAAATGAGAGATGTCTATTTCACAAATTAAAGATGTTTATTTGACTTTATCGAGTTTTGATAGTTATCATCATTCATAATTCGGTGCTGGACAATCCACACAGCATCATCAAGCCCCAAGCTAAGCAGAGCTTATGTTATGGGTACTATAGATAGTGCCTTTGAGAGCTATGTCGGTGAGTCGGTGACTTTGGTTCTTCTCGAATTTCAGTATTCCGGATTCTATAACGTAGAGAAACACCAAGCATAACTCTCTCTATAGCCCGCTGTGCGACTTGAAATATAAATGTAATATTATATATAATAATAATATTTCTTATTTTAAAACAAGCAGCGTAGCCATAGGAAGATTTAAAAACAATAAAACCAAAACATATAACACCAATCTTAAGAAGGAATAAAGTCGTAACATCGTCTAGCCTAGCAGACTATAAAAGTTTAAAGATGTTTTTATGGACGCCAAAATAAGTTTTAATGGAATTAAAGGTCAGGTGTTGTAACTTTATTGTTATTTTAATTATCTAGTTTCAAAGTAGAATTATATATTATTACCTACTTTATTTATAAAACTAAACAGTCTGCTATAATTAAAAAGTAGCGAAGGCCTTTCTCTGTTCGCGGTTCGATTCCCGTCTCAGGACAAATGTTTGTAAAATCGACAGATAATATTTGTTTCCGGGTTCTGTGTTGTTTCTATGTAAGATAATAATATCTTTATACTACACCTGCTCGGAAAGTCGCCTATTCCTTTCCCAAATATAAGATAGAAAGTTATCAAGTTATTGCAGGCGTATAGGAATCCGGGAGGAAAAACTCGCAGAAAGTGCGATTCCTACCTCGTGTGTTTTAAGCCTCGTGTCTCAAATGACACACTCGATAAGAATTAGGCACGTTCTCGCCTAGGTGAACAATGTAATGTATTGTATTAATAAGTATTGTATATCAATATTCTGATACCCTTAACATACTTAAGCTCTGCTTAGTTTTTGGCTAGATAATGCTTTGTGAATTTGTTCAGCATTGTTTACTTAAGTATTTATAATAGTTTATTATTATGAATGAGTATGAGTTTTGAGAAAAAAATACCTATAAAGTTTCAACTGTACATAACTGGCCGAGTTTTAACCGTAAAAAAAGGTTACAAAACGATGCCACTCAAAGAATGTTCGTAATTCGAACGTGATTCACCTGTCAAAACTTTCGCGCGGTAAAAAAAGACGCGAGGCGAAAATGGCGGCTGCCTCAAGTTGAATCATCAAATTAAATTAAATTAATTTGCTTTGTTTGAATCTCTTTGGTAATTTTATATTTGCTATTTTAATTATAGTAAATATTTTGACCATATATCCTTAGCGTCATGTCAGTAGTTTATAGAAGTTGGTTTTTGCACCGGGGAGTTAGCTATTTTGATAACCACTTTCTATTGCATAATGTTTCCTGTCATATAAGGTTACAAAGGTACCAACATAATAATACAGTACTTCTAGGTATGGTTAGGTACTTATTATTATGAAAACATGATGAAAACGATGAAAATCATGTTTCTTCAGAAAATGGCTTAAAAAATTTCCTTAGTGTTGATGATAGTTATTCAGTTCTCAAAAGGGTAGACCATGTATGCATACGATTATTAAAGAATTAAAAAGCAGCGAGTTTTTTCTCTAACCAATCGGAAATGGTTTGCTTTCAATCTTTTCTCCAATTTATAATCATCAAACCATAATCTACTTATAGATTTTTTAATACCACTGCTATAAAAATGAAGCCATTGGATGTAAAATATATCTAGAAAATTATATTCTGATTTGCTTGGCCGAAACTAATGGAGTGAAAGCCAAAGTACTTACCCACAGTAACTCTGGTCTAATATTGTGTGTTACGCGATTTTCATAAAATCTATTCGTGAAATAATGTTCTCGTATTAAATGGGCTAGAAAGCGTGAAGTCTTTTCATGAGTTCGTTGGAATTTGTTTAATCGTTTATTTGTCACTAGCTGCTGCCCGCGGCTTCGCACGCGATTTTCACGTACCCTATGTCCGTCCCCGGGATACCATCTACCTCCCTGCCAAATTTCAGTAAGATCCGTTCAGCCGTTTAGGCGTGAAAAGGCAACAGACATATAGACAGAGTTGCTTTCAAATTTATAATATTACGTATTTGTAAATTTTTGTTTGCTTACTGCAAGAGAGACGTCTTCGGTGGTACGGGCACATACAGAGACGCCCGGAGGATCACATGGTAAAGCTTGCCCTAAATTTGCCAACAAGACAAGGACGCGGAAGACCACCCTCCACATGGTTGACGACGGTCGAAAAAGACCTAAAAGAAACTCAGCTCGACAAAGAAACCGCACAAAACCGTGCGCAATGGAGAAAGAGGACAAGGAAGGCTGACCCCAAATAAATGGGAAAACGGTCGAGGATTATATGCTGGCCCAAGATAGAAAGGAGTGGAAGAAAGGAAGGCTTTTGACTTATGCCCAGTCAATGAGACGAATTAGTTGAAATCCTAACTAATATCATAAATGCAAAAGTGTGTTTGTTTGTTTGTTCTTCTTTCACGGCCTAACTAAGTAGCCAATCGATCTGATTTTTGGCATAGAATTAGTTGAAAGGATGAAGAGTAACAAAGGCTACTTTTATCCTGGTAAAACATGAAATTTCCATTGGTTGCTTAGTTAGGGTGTGAAGGAAGGTCAAACAAAAAAAAAACGCATCTATAATAGATAGCACATTCTGTTGTTCTCTTGAGTTTATTTTTAAATTGGTTTCTTAATTTTTGAACTGTTGTCTCTTTTCACTTTAAAACTTCATAATCAGGGACGAGAGAAAATTCATATATCGTCCCTGTTTATACCATTATAATTGAATCGATGATTAATAAAACAACATAAGTAACAAAAGGAAAATTTTACAGGAGACATAAAACTATACTCTAAGTTTTAAAAATATTGAATTATTGCCAGGTAATCTATTTAATATTGTATGTACTAAGTAAGTCCTACAATATTTTTAGCTGTTAATTAATTATACAATGTGTCTGGTCACCGGTGTCGGAGACTTTGGGGGGGGGGGGTTATTAGCTATCAAATGAGTCCTCTATCGTCTTCCTAGGACCTCTACTTGGGTAGCTATAGCTTAATCAGTACAAGCACCCGTGCAGAAAACAAAATGGCTGCCATTTTATCATGGAGAGAGAAAAAAACAAATAGGGATAGTGATTTGTCGATAAAATTTACCGAATTTCTTCCCCCCAAAGTCTCCGACACCGGTGACCAAACACATTGTATATATACTTTTTAATTTTTTCTAAATGTGTTGTTTTAACACTCATCTTGTTACTTGCGTTGTTTTGACTCGCATTTTAAAATTTGTACATGTATACTATATGAATAAAACAAAGGTATTTTAATAGAAAATTTGGTATTTATTGTTTAAGATTATTAAGTACACTTATCTAGTTATCATCTCCCACTTCATCCACACTTTCTACCGTAGTAGTGGGCCACCACAAAATTTCGTCAAAGAAATCTTTATGTGATTCTGGCACATAAGGCATCAGTTTTTTTATGTCATCAATTTTTTTGATATTTATTGGTTTCTTTGATGTATAAGGCATTTCTGTAGGGAATTCTATTTTTAGAGATATACAGCTCTTTCTTGATATGCGCACTGTAAAATTAAACTGTTTTATTGGACTGTCAATAAACTCGCTTGTATCTTTCCAATATTTTCTGATTTGTGGATAAAGTGTGAGTATGCAGATATTAGTGTTTTTATCTAGGGTTTTTATTATCTTTGTAATAAAACAATACAAGCTAACAACTAAATTGTCAAAATGACAGAAAGAGAATGTTGCCAGGATTTAATGTCAAAACAACACATCTGTGAGCAGTTGTGTTGTTATTAAAATAACCAAAATATATATTTTTTACAGTTATGTTGTTTTAACACAAAGAGTTATTTTCGACATTTTATTTTTGCTTGAAAAAGCAACGCTGTTGTATTGTTCTAATGGTCAACATAAAAACGGTCATAGACAAGGTGCGAAAAAAAATAAAAACAGGTTTTGATAAAAATTTTAGTTATGTTGTTATAAAAATCATCGATTCATTTAATGTCATAGCAAAATCTTGACACATTTATAACATGCCCATTTATCAGTCTGTCAGCGCCCGGAACCAAACAAATTAATGTCACTAATCTACCCCATAAATCAAACTTAAAACCATAGACAATAAGTTATGTTATTTTTTGTAACGGAAGTAATCCCTGACGCTGCGCGGGAGTCGGGGGCAACGTTCTTTGGTCTATGACTCAACGCATTGTCTCGCGAAGACATTCGGAATTTAAACGTTCTACTTATGGAATTCAAGGTTCAATTTATGAATTTGTATGGAAATAAAGGGATTATGATTTATTACTAATAGCCTGGCTACACGATCAAACATTTGTGCAAACATGCATGCACAAACCAGTTTGCGCAAGCAAGACGAGCCCGGCCACCCGCTCCATCTTGCTTGCGCAAACTGGTTTGAGCCCGGCCACACGCTCCACCTTGCTTGTGCAAACTGTGTTAGTGCATGCATGTTTGCACAAATGTTTGAGCGTGTAGCCGGGCTATTAGGATCAGGTTTTTTTTTATATTTTTCGCAGATTCTACAAAAGATTGAGTTGATCTGACCTCAAAGATATAAATTTTCATAATTATATATTTAATACTAGTTCTAATTTGCTTCTATCATTTGACTGTAATTTTCTTTGATAATAAACTTAATAATGCCCGCTATGTGTAGCAGTTGCCTTTACATTAATTCTCATAAAGGGCCTCTGTGCTGTTGGATTCGGCTCCACGCATGCCTCCCAAAGGACCGGGTCACATATGGCCCGTGATCATGGAAATGAAAAACTATATAAAAATTTAAAAAAATATGCACGACGAAAGTTGAAGCAAAAATGCGTCAACTTTCGTTTTCATATTTGTACTCAGGAGGTCAAAAAACGTACGTGTACCAAAGTCGATCCGGCATATGGGCTTTTAGGAACTGCACCCCTATATTTTAGTTTTATAGTGAACTTGACAAGAATAAAGGTTAAAATAAAGTAACCTTAAAGTGGTTTACTGTTACAGCAATGATACTTACCATTTGTAACGGATACGCACTGACTTGACCTTAATCTCTGGTTTCCTTGTGTGGGTGAATTCACTTTAATTTATTGTTTGAGGTTACTAAAATCATAAACCGTAGGATATTATTAAAACTAGTAGGTTTGTAGAGTAACCTTTGGCAAAAGACTACAACGGTATGTTATTGACCAAATTTGAATTAAAAGTAAAAAAAGTTAAAGGTTTTTTATGGACAATGACAATAGACAATTTTGTCAAAACAGAGACGAATAGGATACATACAGAAACTGACAAAATCGGTCTCCACTTAGCTTTTGCTATGGTAGAGCAGATCATACCAAAGAACTGGCCTCCCGTTAATTAGTAATTTGGTAAATAATTTAATAAAAAAAATCGTATAGCTGTGGATCTATTTCCTGGCCTGAGGACATTCGGGGCCCTAATTCCATGAAATTAATCGTTTCAGCATAGCTATGGTATTGTATCAGAATTATACATTTTGGCATTATGCCTTTGATGAATGGAACTACAAATGGATTGACGCGTGTCAAAAGTGTCAAGGTTTCCTTGCAAATGGTGCTATTTGCACGGACTATCTAGAGTTTCTTTCGTCTATGGAAGCGTGTAAGTAACTTTGTCTATGCCTTTCTGGAGTTCTGTAAATGTATTTTTTTTTTCAGTAGGAACTAACGGCTGAATAAATCTTTATGAAATTCGGAAACGTATCCTGGAGAAAAACATCGCCTTCACTTATCCGAAAATAGTGTATGCGAAGCCGTGGGTAAACGCTTAACTCAATGTATCTTTAATTTGAAAGAAATGATATCCCAAAAAATTACGATTTCGGCGGGGCTTGATCCCGCGACCTTCCCCTCAATACGGGACCACGCTAACCAATTGCGCCACGAAATCAAGTATCCGACGAGTCGAAAATCTATGGGATTTTCTTACGGACTCTAGTGCCATTAGCTCCACCTACAGGGGAAACATTGAAGTTTATCCAATCCTGCGCAGTCTAAATAAGTGCGAGGATACTATAATGACAAAAACCTTATCTTTCATTTATATTAAAATTCGAATCGCGAACGTTCTAAGTAATCGCCATGTTGTTTTCAAAGTGACTGATGCTAAACAATGTGAAACCAAAGCTGGGTCGTGCGCACGACAATGCAAATGGCTTGCCAATCGTGACGTGTGCATCGAATGCGTTTCGTCTACTGCGATACCACATGTTTAATAGCCCGGCTACACGCTCAAACATTTGTGCAAACATGCATGCACAAACTGTTGTGTTGCTGTTTGCTCAAGAAAGATGGAGCGTGTGGCCGGGCTAAAACCAGTTTGCGAAAGCAAGATGAAGCGTGTGGCCGGGCTCATCTTGCTTGCGCAAACTCAAAAAATAAAACAAGGAGAATGAGCCCGAGGTGGTCCCATAAAAATGTTATTCCGGAGCAATAAGTATTTGTGCCGAAAAACTTAAAAAAAACTTTAAGTTCTAAGGAATTTGAAATAGGTTTTTACCAAATTTTTATTTACTTGCAATGTTTGTTCGGGTGGAATCTTGCAACTCAATTTTAGACCAGTATCCTCAACCGATTGAGCTGAAATTTGGCATACTTATGTAGTTCAGTGACAGTACAATCTCATGGTACTATCGAGGTCTGATGATGGAAACCGAAGGTGGCCATCCTAAACGAAACGACTTAACCACTTCGAGTTTGGGTTCGTTGATGTGTCTTCCCAAGGACTTTGGTCCTAGATGATATTACAGCTTGTATTTAAAAGATTTTTAAATATTAAAAATGTATTCGTTTTTAAATTGGCAAAATATATAAAATAGAAGCCGGGCCGTGGGGCCGCGGCCTACGAATAACGACCCCTCCAACTCAACCCGTGGATGTCGTAAAAGCCGACTAAGGAAACCTACCAGAGGAAGGGCAGCAGCTTCCTTCTGAGTATTTTTTAAACACCAACACTGCGATCACCTTTCCCCCTGCCAAGCGTGGTGATTATGGCAAATCCCCCCCTACATGGGAGACCATCCACTCGATGGCCCGACGACATCGTAGCGGTCGCAGGGAGTTGATGGATGGAGGCGGCTCAGGACCGCTATTTGTGGCGTCGTACGGGGGAGGCCTATGTCCAGCAGTGGACGTGTATGGGCTGATGATGATGATGATGATAAAATAGAAGATACTTTCATGACATGATATCAACATATTCTCTGAAAAATAATATAATTAAACATAAAAATTAAAACAGCTGTTCCTACACACACTTTACTTTCCCAAGAAAATATTCGAAACCTTGTATAAAATATATTATAAGAATAAATTTTTCCTACAGAGCTCCATTCAGTTATTTTTCCTATTATATAAGTAAACAATTGCAGCTTGGAAGATATTTAAAAAAAGAAAACTTTTGATATCTAAAAAGCTTGGTAATTTATTTTTACAATATTTTACAGCTATTTATCATCGCTATTTATAATTTTTATAACCACTCTCACGAATAACGGTTATTTGTGAGTTTTACTCAACATGAGTCACTTTATAAAACTTGTATCATTTGTTTAAAACATTGACCTAAGTTGTTATAAAGGAGTGGTTATTAGACATTTACTACCATTGCGATATAAACTTTATTATTATACAAATAAGACTCAGTTTTACGCGTTTTTTATGGACCTTGGACACCCAGACCCAGGGTGTGGTATCCAGTTATGGAATTCACTGTTTGAAATTCGAATTTGATTTTGGAACGGACTTCGAATATTTTATTGTGAGAACCAAATTACCCAATCAATAATTTCTGCGTGTCTTATACGCAATATTTTCAGCAAATTCCATCCATACAAAAGGATATATTTACTACTAGCTGTTCCCCGCGGTTTCACCCGCGTTAAATTCGAATTTCACATTTCTAGGGGGGATCTTTTTATCCCCCCTAGAAATGTTATCTTTTTTCCCGTAAATCTCCCATAGGAATTTCATGTTTACCAGGACAAAAAGTATGTTACTCTCCATCCTTTCAACTAACTCTACGCCAAAAATCAAGTCTATTGCAGGGACGAGGGAAATGTTGTCTATTGGTTGCTTAGTTAGGGCGTGAAGAAAGGACAAACAAACACACTTTCATTGTGTTTGTTGCATTTATAAGATTCGTTTAGGAAGTATGAGCAATTTACCGGTTATTGTTTGACGATTGAGTAACCTCCGCGAATTTATTCAGTTTAATTCAGGTGAACGTGTTTCTAGGTGTTTTACTGTGTCTATTACTGTGAAGTTTTAATACAAATTTTTACACACATTTAATACACATTTTATTGTGTGTGTTATTATTGCAGCGTTTAAGACTGACGTTTTGAGAAATAAACGGTGTGATACGCAGGTGAAATCGGACTTAATGAGGATAACACCCGAGTTCCACCAAATAAATAATTTATATTTATATGCATATTTAAATATAAATAATGCTTGACCATCCACACAGCATCATCTAGCACCAAGCTAAGCAGAGCTTATGTTATGGGAACTAGATTGACTGATATATTGAATATATAATATATTACATAGATATTTTCTATTATTCATAGACTCAAAAATATTCAGATTCAGAACACTCGAGAAAAATATTTGCAGATGGTACAAATATATGTCCCATGGCCGGAAATCGAACCCGTAGCCCGCGCCACATCGGTCGTCAAAAACGGAGTGGAGATTTTGCAAAAATAGTTTCTTGATTTTTATTTGCACAAAAAATTCACTGTAAAACTTAATCTAGAGAGGAAACTGGGATTAAGAACCTCTACCGTCTGTATCAGGAAACATTTCAATTGAATTTACAATTGTACATGTTGACAGCGATTGTTTCCCTATGCATGACTGTATGACGTGGCGATCACGACGTAAGAATACGACCCCTCCAACTCAGCCCGTGAATGTTGCTTGAGTCGACTAAGGGAACGCACCAGAGGAATATAGCTCAAATAGATAAGCTCAAAATTATATTTAATTTTCTTATTTGCATATGATTTCTTTTTATTATTTTGAGTGTCTTTTTATCTTAAACAATACTTTAATGTTATTTTTATATGTATTTGGAGATACAATTTATAAAATTGTTCAGAGTATTATATTATATGTATATATATATATATTATAGCCCGGCTACACGCTCAAAGATTTGTGCATGTATGATTGTACAAAGCAGTTTGCGCAAGCAAGATGAGCCTGGCACGCTCCATCTTGCTTGCGCAAACTGGTTTGAGCCCGGCCACACGCTCCATCTTGCTTGCGCAAACTGGTTTGAGCCCGGCCGCACGCTCCATCTTGCTTGCGCAAACTGTGTTTGTACAATCATACATGCACAAATGTTTGAGCGTGTAGCGGGGCTATAAGATTTATCGACATGTAACATCTTGTTATTAATGAAGATAAGATATTTTATTCATTATAAAAAACACAAACTTAAATACTTAAAAATAAAATAAGTTCATGGATTATATAATATTGTCAATATACACATCGTTTGTGCTAATTAAAATTAAATATTATAAAAACTACACAAACTTATTTTAATTTTACATAAAATAAATTAGAGATGCTGTAAAGAGGCATTTTTGTCTAAAATTTTAAGCTCTAAATGGCTGTAGTCATTTTCAAGATATTCTTGTATACTGTACAATGTCTTGTCTAATAAAAGCGTCCTGACGTGACTGATAAAGAGGCCCTCATTTTGCTCCAGTTTCATAAATTCAGGGAGTTTATTAAATAACTTCTGACCCATTGCCATATGCATTTTGTTCGACACTCTCTGGAGTCTATGCTCCGTTGGTGCTAAAATTATTTTCTGTCTTGTGCTTCTCTGGCTTTTCGTTTTTCTGATTTTGTATTTGTCCATATTTTGTCGTACATATTTTATAATTTCTAGTATATATTGTGAGACTGATGTCAATATTTTTAATGTCTTAAAATGTTCCCGACACGTGTCCCGGTATTTTGCTCCTACTAGAGTTCTGATTGCACGTTTTTGCATCCTGAGTATGCGTTCTGTGTCTGTTGAAGCTCCCCTTAGTATAATACCATATGAGAGTATTGAATGTATATAGGCATAATACGCTTCTTTTAGACTTTCGGCTGAAACCATTTGTTTTATTTGCTTTAGTGCATAGATGCCTTTCGCCATTTTTGTACATGCTGTATCCAGGTCAACGCAGGGTCTAGTTCGAAACCAAGCAGCTTGACAAGTCTAGATGAGTCACAGGTTACGCCATCTTTTAAACCAATACAGACAACTGGTTGATTAGGGGATGTGCTGTTAAAGAACATTATGTTGGTTTTATCACTATTTAGGTGAAGACCGTTTGCTTTGAACCACATGGTTAACTTTTGCATTGTAACACGTATGCTCGTTTCCAATTCTACGCTTGTTTCAGCGGATAATACAATAGTCGTGTCATCAGCATATTGTATCATTTGTCCATCTAAAGTTAATGTTGATATGTCATTGAGAAAAAATATAAATAAGATATTTCCAAGCGAGGAGCCCTGTGGAATACCTATATCTATTTTTTGAGGTTTAGATCTATGTAGTTTTTTATTAATCTTGATTTCAACGGTCTGCTCTCTGTCGGTTAGAAAAGATCTTAATAGTTCCAATTGTTGCCCATGTATACCGTAGAAATTTAGTTTTTTGAGTAAAAGTTCATGGTTCACTGAGTCAAAGGCTTTAGACAGATCTAAAAACACTCCAGCTACTTTTCTTTTATTATCTAGCCCATTAGAAACTGCCTCTATAAATTTTTCTGTCGCTGATGTCGAACGACCACTTATGTATACATATTGTGTATCGGATACGAGCTTATTCTTGTTCATGTGCTTCATTATGCTCTCAGAGATAATTGCTTCAATTCGTTTTGACACTGTCGGTACAATTGTAATTGGTCTATAATTGCAGACCGATGATGTTTCTCCTTTACCTTTATAAAGGGGGGTCAATCTGGACTTTTTCAAGCTTTTAGGATAGTGGCTTGAGCTCAGGATATTATTAATAAGGTAAGTAATGTGCTCTCCTAACCGCATTATTACTTCGTATAGTGTTATTCCTGATATATCATAAATGTCTTTTACAGTTGAGCTATCAATTTTTTGTTTGGCAATTTTAGATAGTTTTGCCATCGATATATGATCAAATTCAAATGTATCAGTTTTATTTACAGTCTTATCTAAGTAATTCATTGCTATAGTTATCTCTGGTGCGTCAATCTTTTTAAGTGTTTCTCCAATTGAAATAAAGTAATTATTTAAATAGTCAGCAATATCTTCATTTTTAACTTAATGTCCAGTTGTGTCTTCTAGGTCCCAATTCCATTCTTTTATATTTTTATTTGTATCTTCTTTAATAACATTCCATATTTCTTTTTTAGTATTCTTCGAGTTCTTTAGTCTATTTTCTACATACTCCTTTTTCTTATTTGTACATGTATCTTTCAGTAGGGCTTTTTTTCTTTCAATTTCATCATTTAATAGTAGTTCCGGATATTGTCTTTTCATTAGATGTAAGTCATGAATGTCATTTTGAATTTTTATAAGGTCATCACAAATCCATGGGCATGGTTTTCTGTTTCTAAAACGATATGTTATCATTGGAAAATAAATGTCTATGTTCCATAATAATTTATCATAAAAAATTTCAAATGTTTTTGTATTCTAAGTGTCAAATATTGTGTCCCAGTCATAAGATAATAAAGCATTACAAAATTCATCAAAAGTGTGATTGTTAAATAGAAAATTGTTAAAAAGAAGGGCAGCAGCTTCCTTCGTGTGTTTTTTTTTATGCAGCTGGCGAAATATTGTCTGTGACAAGATAATTTAATTTCTTCCTCTGCTCTTATTCACTGTTACGAGTTAACGAGAGGAAGACCGAAGAAAAGATGTGAAATGATTGTGTGAAAGAGGGCATGGTTAAGAAAGGCGTAAGTACAGAGATGACGGCTGATAGAGGAGAGTGGAAGAAAAATATGTACATGTTGTGCCGACCACACGAGGGGATAAGGGCAAGAAGAAGAAGATTTTTTCACGGGGGAATCACATCCCACAGGTATGAGGAAATATGACGTGAGGAGGTATTTTTCCTCATACAGACGTGGAAATGTAGAAATAAATGAAAGACATGAGGAAATACGACGCGAGGGGAGGTATGTTTCCTCATACAGACGTGGAAATGCAGAAATAAATGAAGGATATGAGAAAATACGACGCGAGGGGGAGATATGTTTCCTCATACAGACGTGGAAATGCAGAAATAAATGAAGGACATGAGGAAATACGACGCGAGGGGGAGGTATGTTTCCTCATACAGACGTGGAAATGCAGAAATAAATGAAAGTGTAACAATTAGCAATTAAGGCTCATGATCCGACACGCCTCGTAGTTTCCGTACACAATCTCGCTCATCATCTTTCGCTGGCTTTAGAGTACTATACAGGATGTCCCCCGAATAACTGGAATCCCCAATAATGTAATAAACAAAAACGATCGACGTACCGTAAAACGGGGGGAATAGAGACTCCAGGGTGGAACCAAAAATGGACGAAATACTGGAGCAATACATCCTTTTGGAGAGATCAGATCCACTGGAGGTCAACAATCACGGACTATGGATACTTCAACTGCTACCAGCCAGATCCAGTATTTCGTCCATTTCTATTCACCCTGGAGTCTCTATTTACCCCGTTTTATCTGATATATTTAAAGAAGTGGCCAGAACATCCTCCTTATACCGAATGGCAGTCATTTGAAATTTGGCTTTTCAAGAGTGAACGCACCAGAGGAATATAGCGAGATATTCGTACTTCGCCATTTCTCTTCAAATATTATTCTCAATGATATGTACATAACTTATCTTATTTTACTCTTAGAAATATTATTATCTATCGATTGTCACCAAACAACTGTCAAATTAATTAGTAAAACTATTGAAAAAATACATACAGATATTCGAAAATTTCTGAAGTTCCAGATTTTTCTGTTTATCGAACCCTACTGCGAAATCAAGGTTGTTGTACCTATACATTTTTGTTCTTATATCAATAATGAGTATATACACTATAATTAAACACTGGATTGGAAATATGGCTGTATATCTTTTTGATCTATTTTCAACTGTTTTGGATATTGCTGTTATTCGGAAGACACCCTGTATAGTTATTCTGTACTTAAGCGTAATTATCTGCAATTAATGCATATCTGGTTAATCTACCTACTTACTCTTAGCACACACTGCTCGGTTTAAGCCTCTCTATTGCTTCTTTTATTATCAGCATTCTCTCTCAAGGTTGCCTGGGAGAAATCGCTCTCAGCGGTAAGGCCGCCTTTTGTACTGATTTTATTTTTATTTTAGATGTAAGAGTTTTTATTTATATATTTTTTAGTACAATAAAGTGTTCATTTATTCATTTACTCTGCTCCTTTATACCCTAGTCCACTCTTGCCCAACTATTCGGATTATTTGTGGTTACTGCTCTTACTTGTTATAGTTTCGAAAGTTTTCTCTATAATATATATGTAGATATATAATATATGTATGTATATCTATACTTCTAATATTATAAATGTCAAAGTTTGTATGGATGGATGTATGGATATTTTTTACTCTTTCACGCAAAAACTACTGAATCGATTAGGCTGTAATTTCGTATGGGTATAGTTTGGGACCTAGAATAACATTATAGGCTATTTTTTATCCCGATAAAACGCGGGCGAAGGCGCGGGCATCAGGTAGTTTATAATATTAGTAGGATTGTCCGAAACGTCAGTAAATAATAAATTTAAACTGTCAGTTCGGAAAAAGTGTCCGAAAATATTGTGTCCGAAACGTCAGCGAGCCGTGCCAGTTATAGGCTACCAACAAAGCGATACTCCGTACTCGTGCTTTACGATGCACTGGCCCGATTACAAGTTCCAACGAAAAATTAGGGATGTCTAGTCCCTTAACATTTTAGAAAGGTACACAACAAAGGGCTGGCGGATGTGTCAGGTGGTAACGTGAGGCGAAGACAAACAACCTGTGTGATGGTCCAAGATCAGAAATATAGCGGTGTAGAACTCTGCTATTGAGCTATTTTTTTTCGTAAGGAAATCCTCGATGGGTAGTTTTCCGTCCCCAGGTGGAAGATTATGTAAGACTCCTACTGAGTAAAAACTCAAGGTATCCCCCGGGCATGAGAGATTACCCCAAATGCGGGATTAAGCACTATAATAACAAAAACCTGAGATTTAGATATTTTTTGCGGACTAGATCTTTGTTTTTTAAGGGTGACTTTATCGGGTGTATTCTCGGGAGTTTTTATTACTTATTACGAAAATCGGTTTAGTGCAGTATTCATCTAATTTTATATCATCACCGAGGATTTTTGAAACTTGCTGCAAAAACTGACCATCGATTAATTATCTTCTCTATCTAAAGTAAAGTCTGATCAGCGCAGTAATCGCTAGCCAGAGGGGTAGCGAAATTAATTCTACTAATTCTACTGAGTAATTCTAGTGTGCCAAAAATACCCGACGGTTTATTGTGCAGCGCGCGAAACCGAGCGCAACCCGCACGAGATTTTTCGCTGGGTAGCGAAAACCGCGTACGTCTAAACAGGTATTCTGCCCGCTACAAGCTCCCATCTTGTACCATCCCGAGAATAACCACAGGATATACTGGCAACCAGCGGACCGTGTCTGAATGGATATTGTTCCACAAGACAGGTTGCGGTTACTGTGACAGGAAACCATGGCCTTGAAACTATGGCTTTTGAATAGAAAAGGTGGCGTTTTCTTCAGCTATTGGTTACGGTAATGACTTGATTAGTGTGTTTGTTTCCTACAGGGTCATTCTAACCTGGGGAGAATTCTGCTAAACAATTGCTTTACTATGACTGGTACCGCCGCAAAATCTTCTATAGATTAAAGAAACTCTGGCTAGATAGTTTTCGGGGGGCTATTCGCACCGAGCGATTGAAAAATTGGTTTCAAACTTGACACTTTTGACACGCGTCTCTCCGTCTGTAGTTTTTTCAAGCTTTTTTTTTAACTGGCAATGTAACTTTGTTTCATCATCATCATATCAGCCCATACACATCCACTGCTGGACATAGGCCTCCCCCATACGACGCCACAAATAGCGGTCCTGAGCCGCCTCCATCGAATGGGTGGTCTCGTTTCCCATGTAGGTTTTGTGTTTTAACTATGTTTATAGTAAGTAAAGTAAGTAAGTAAAGTAAATCATTTATTTGTCACATAAAACACATATACATATATACATACTTAGGTAACTAATTACAGCGGTAAACCTTAAATTATTATATGTTTATTCGGGTGAAATCTTGCAACTCAATTTTAGACCAGTTCTGCCGTCATAGGAAGAAAAGCCTTAAATACATATGTTGGCACTCCAACATAGTTACGTTATCCTCAACCGATTGAGTTGAAATTTGGCATACTTATGTAATTTCGGTGACAATGCCATGTTATGGTACCATCGAGCTGGTCTGATGATGGAAATCGAAGGTGGCCGTAGGAACTACTAAACGAAACGACTTAACCACGTCGAGTTTGGGTTCGCTGGATTTGTCTTCCGAAGCACTTTGGTCCTAGATGATATAAAATCTAGTACTTACTTAAAAGTTTTTTTTATATTAAAAAAATAATATTTAAAGTTTTTTTCATGGATAGTAAAATGCCAAAACGTGTCATTCTGAGACATTACCATTGTTTCGGTGAAGCAATTAATTTAGTGGAATTACGGCCATGTTGTCTTTTGTCAAAGATACTGCCGACACAGAAAAAGATTGTGCTATTAGAACACCAAAAGGTGTCTATGGCGGTGATTTTGACGTGATACCACTTTCATAGTGAGACAATTGTGTTAGTAGAATTAGGCCCCTGGTTGTTGTTGATTTCCGGTGTCGAAAACAGAACTGCCTACTTATTGCGGTCTGGTCCGTCCCAGTAATTTTCTTGCGTTTTAATGCATCTCTAGAGACAACCAAATATAATTTTTTTTATGACTAAAAAGAAATATTATATCAAAATTGGGATAGCTTTTTGAATCAATCACATACAAAGAACTAAAACATATTTTCTTTGTTTGTTGGTCTTTCACGCAAAAACTACTGATCTGATTGGGCTGAAATTTGGTATGAGTATAGTTTGGGACTGGAAATAACATAAAGGTTACTTTTATCCCGATAAAACGCAGGTGAAGGCGCGGGCAGCAGCTAGTTATTAAATTTATTTGGAAGTCCTGCAGTTACCCCAAACAAATGAAAGTTATTTAACAAAACTCGCGTGGGAGTAGCTTAACCAAATCGCGTTAGCTGACCTTGGTATGCATTAGCAAAAATTAAATTACCCTCGTTTCGCCACTCCCCGAACCTGCCACGTTGTCGTTGTCTCACGCCATGACAGTATTGTCACACCCGTCACACCTTGTTGCATGTTGGTAATGTCTGGTTTATGCTTGAAGGTCGCAGGTTCATAACTAGGTCGTTAAAAAAATTTAATAATCATAATAACCCGGCTACACGCTCAAACATTTGTGCAAACATCCATACACAAACACAGTTTGTGCAAGCAAGATGGAGCGTGTGGTCGGGCTCATCTTGCTTGCGAAAACTGGTTTGTGCATGCATGTTTGCACAAATGTTTGAGTGTGTAGCCGGGTATAAGATTAAAACGCCTGAAAAAAAAACGTGAGATCGTTTGAGATCGGTTTTGTGAGACAAGGACGAGCGAACACCACGCGGGGAAGGTGAGAAAGGATTGCAAGGGCCGCGGAACGACCGGCCTGCGCGCAAATTCACTGGTTTTTACTTTTGCTCTCAAATAAATACTTTTTCGCAAATAATTAAAACCATAATCGTCTAAAGTATTTATTAGGGGACACGTAGACGTAATTTCATTGAAGTATGTTAAATATTCAGCAAATGAAACTGGTTTTTCCGTAGAAGTATCACCGTAAAAATGAAGAGGAAACTTCGCGTTTTTTTTTACCGAGTCAAGTTTTGTCAATCGTGTTTCGGCTCCCATAAGTTACTAACTAGAATCCTAAACGTTTGATGTTCAACAAAAAATAATAAAAAATGCAAAGCTTTCATGCATTAAAATTGAATTATCGTACTGTCAAAACGTGGGTTTTGGGACTCACTTCACCTTAACGCATTCACTGCGATGTTGAGGGGGGCGCCGCCGCAGCTGCAGGAGCTGGACTTTATCCAAGTGCGTCGGTGGCAGTGAGTGTTATTAAATTTATCGTATTCACTTCTATGCCTCTATCAAGACTTTCCTATCTATATACTTTATTTTTGTTTTTCTATCGAAGTACCTATCTCTTTGATTCTATTTCTACAAATTATAACGTTTTTATACAGTCCCTAAAATCATAACTAATATTATGAATGCGAAAGTGTGTTTGTTTGTTTGTCCTTCCTTCACACCCTAACTAAGCAACCAATCGACTTGATTTTTGGCATAGGGTTAGTTGAAAGGATGGAGAGTAACATAGGCTTTTTGTCCTGGTAAACATCAATTCCCATGGGAGATTAAAGCTTATATGGCTTACGAATATAACGCGGGTGAAAACACGGGGAACAGCTAGTAAATAAATAAAAAAAGACAAAGAGACAGGAACAGTTCAATGACCAAAGTGACTAAGGCAACTTTTTATACTTTTAACAAACACAGTACAGTACAGTAAGCACTAATCACAATCAGACACAGTAGCAATCTGTTACGAGATCTTTAATAAGTATGAGTCAACAGTTAACTGTAAAAGTAAAGTAAAAGTAAAAATTATTTTATTGATATATTATTGTTTCTCAGTAGTGAGGCCATAGGCTCCTGAACTAGTTTAAAACTGTGTTTCAGGAGCCAGTGGCTTCTCCAGCTTATAATATCAGTAAATTGTGTCAAAACAAATGATAATAAGTAACATAAAAAAAACATGCAAAAGTAACTGTGCTTTTTGTTTCTTCTTATCTGTAACCTTTTCACGACTAAAAGGCTGAACGTATTTTAATGAATTTTGGCAAGGATGTAAAGAAGAGATTTGAAGAATTGAAGAATTCTTCAAGTTTCAATAATTTGGCGTGTTTAAAAAAAATTAATTTCAAATTCCTGAACCTACCTCTTGTTTACACCCGTTGCCGTGGAAACTGTTTATTAACAGTCATTGTGATAATTTGATTGTTTTCAAAAACCTATTAATATAGTTCGAATCTACAGCCTTGGCCAAAAGTATAAAGCACCCTAAAATTTAATGACTTTTTCGTGTTTAAGGTGGAAAATAAAACTAATTTGTTTTCCAAATTACTATATTAACATAAAATTTTATAAATCACTAATATTTAGTTGGCCCACCCTTCGCATTGATCACAGCAGCAATTCTTTGGGGCATGCTGTTTACAAGATTTTTACATTCGGCTGCACTTATGGCGTCCCACTCTTGAAATAAAGCATTTTTTAGCGTTGTTTTGGATGTAATGCTATGCTGTTTGACTTTGCGCTTCATAATACCCCAAAGATGCTCGATAGGGTTCAGATCTGGGGACTGCGCCGGCCAATCTAACAAGACAATACTGTTGTTTCGAACCCAGCGCATGGAGGTCGCTGATTTATGACAACGAGCATTGTCTTGTTGGAATTTGACGCCATCCAAGTTCGTGTCGCCGAAAATGCGCGTAAGCGAAGGTAATAGAGCGGTTTCGAGTACATTTATGTACTTTTCACTGTTCATACGGCCTTCGCAACGGAACATTTTGCCAACACCATCAGCTGCCATGCAGCCCCAGCTCATAATGCTACCTCCCCCGTGTTTAACAGTGGAAACCACGCAATCTGGATGATATTCCTCGCCGACGCGCCGCCTCACGAAGGTTACACCCGCAGTTCCGAATAGCTGTAACAATTGAAAAAAGTAGAGCTTAAATGTGTGCTCATTATTTTTATGAAAGCCAACTAAAATAATAGTAATCAGTGTTATCGTTTTTATGAAATGGTATAAAAGCTTACCTCAAAGTTTTATTCATCGGACCACACAACATTTGACCAATCCTCCTCCGTGAAGTGTTAGTATCGTAGAGCCCAATCTAAGCGATTTTTTTTGTTATTTTCCGAGAGCCACGGCTTCTTTCTTGCTTTACACCCCTTTAAACCCGCATCTCCAAGCCTTCTTCTTGCCGTTCGAGCACTAATAGGGTATCCACTTTCTTCGGATAGGGCGGCAGCGAGCTCAGAAGAAGTTTTTTTGCGATCCTTCGGAGACTCGCGGATGAGTTTTCTGTCCTGGTGCTCACTAGTCACGCGTTTTCTGCCACTCCGTCTTTTATTTGCGTGGGAACCAGTCTCCGCAAACCGTTTAATAGCAGATTGCACTGCGTACCGCGAACATTTCACGAGTTTGGCAATCTCTACTTGGGTCTTTCCTTGTTCATGTAACAACTGAATTTTAATACGTTTTGCGTAGCACAGTTCGCTTGTTTTTGGCATTTTCGAAAAAAAGGAATGTTAATTTCACTATTAAATCACACACGGAAGCTTCCTTACGCTACGAATAACAAATGAAGACTGATTTGTATTTTTGAATTTTTTGTGTAAAATACCCATAATTTGAGTTTAGCTCACCAGATGTTTTATGGCCCATAGAAAAAGGTTATCTATTGTTTTAATAATCGTTTGAGAGCACCGGCTTGCCCTTTGTTCAAAACATTGCTATTTTTTAAATGTGTTTTGAGATATGTATGTTTTAGAGGGGTGCTTTATACTTTTGGCCAAGGCTGTACTTTTACACTGTTTTTAAGTTTTGCGGGATAAATACTAATACTCTGGGGATAAAATGGAACCACTTCGCGATCATTTTCTATACAATAGTGAAAGAATTTTCAAAATCAGTCCATAATTGGCGGAGATATCGCGTAACATATGTACATACAAAATAAACATACTGACGAATTGAAAATTATCCTCAAGTGGTTGAAATAGAGGACGGTAAACATTTTCGTGGCAATAACGCGTACGAAGACGCGGTCAGAAGCTCATCTTACGACGCATTGGTGGGTACTAATAAAGAGGGTTAAGCACTGTTCAGTTCAGATACCCCTCGGGAAAGTTATGTTGATAAAACATTTCCCTACGCTATCAGAACTCCGCACCCGCTAGTTTTCAAATAAAACATTTAATCAAATTCGGAAAAAAATCTCTTACAGCATTTTTTTGTGATCTTTTTTGCTAACGTTAACTTTACTACAAACAAATTAAACTTTTGCAGTTGTTGATATATCGAAATATCTATCACAAATAAAAAAAAATAAAAAATTAAGTTTTCACTTATTTTAAGAGACACCATCATGATTTGTTTTTTACAAATGACCCCTAAAATGCTCCGTAACACGTTTTTGAAAAAAAAAAATTTATTTAGAACAGTTTTAAAAGATATTATTGATATCCATACATGAATATTAGAGCAGCTAAGCAAGTTATACTGCTCTGATGTTTTAAATGTCATTTTAATAACGATAACAATATTTTTTTTTTAAATACGAAGTTGAAGTCTTTTATATTTACAATTTACTCTAATTAAAAATATATAAACGATAAAATAATGGTGGCGATGGGCAGGCCATATAGCTCGCAGAACTGATAACCGTTGGGGAGTAAAGGTTCTCGAGTGGCGACCGCGATGCAATGCGAAACGGACTGTGGGAAGACCTCCCACTCGATGGACCGACGACATCGTTGCGGTCGCAGGGAATCGGTGGATGGAGGTGGCTCAGGATCGCTATTCGTGGCGTCGTTTGGGGGAGGCCTATGTTCAGCAGTGGATGTGTACGGGCTGATGATGATGATGAAATGATAAAATTCAGTTGTACTCTAGTGATATGAATATTAGAAAAGAATTATGCTTACGTCTTAGAAAAACTTTTAATATTGCCTAGCTATTAGAAACCTACTGACTGTGTCAAATTCTGTTTAACCAAGTACTGTTAAAAACCTGGTACATCCAAGTACGGAGTTCACAACAACTTGGAGGTCAAGTTCAGCAAGTAAAAAGCTGATGACCAAAGATGGCTGCTTGAGTCATCATGAGTCATCAACTCACCGGTATGAAGTCATTGTTGCACTGATGCTGTGAAAAATAGGTGGTAATTATCATAGGTAGAGTTAATATCGATCATGGAAAGATGACGGTGATTCTATATTTGGCGAAGATATTTTCCTACTGTGTAGGATGGAAATTACGTGGGATGTAAACACGTGTTTTGTCAGATGTTAGAAGGGTACCGGTATCGTGTAGATATGATGAAAATGGGTGAATCAGTTTGAAAGGTTCTCGATTGGCGGCTACGATGCAATGCGAAACGTGTTGGGAGACCATCCACTCGAGGGACCGACGACATCATAGCGGTCGCAGGGAGTCGATGGATGGAGGCGGTTCGGGAACGCTATTTGTGGCGTCTTATGGGGGAGGCCTATGTCCAGCTGTGGACGTGTATGCGAAGCCGGGGCGGGTTGCTGGTTATGAATAAGGGGGTATGCCTTCGAAAATTCTAAACTATCGGATCATTAAGTTGACCAAGTAAAGTTTTCTTTTTAGACGTGCACTCTTGGCAGAGTGGTCGTGGTTACGATGGAGGGTCCTGACGAACGGCTGCCCGTGCAATGCGCCGCCTTCGTTTCCTATTGGTTAGTAAAGTTTTACGAAGAGGTTAGTAAAGTTTTACGAAGATCAATTAAGCCAAAAGTTTTATCGCCTCTACTAAAATTATGAACATTAAAGTTACAAAAACCCGATGACCTAAGGAATTTAGACCAACGGACACATTAATACAATGTTCACTTTCGCTTAACCCTGCCCAAACTGACGTTTTTGGCTAACACGGTTAGCAGAATAACTAGGTAGTGATTCAGGGTTAATAAATTAGAGATTAGCCTCCTTTTACAGTTAAAAGAGGATGACGACCTATTATAGCATAGTGGGTTAAGGTGAGCTAGAGACACATAAAGTTGCGGGTTTGATTTCACCGCGGACAAATGCTCGGTCTAAAAATATTTGTTTCGGTCGTATTTACTTGCAGTGAAATATAAAGTTTTTGCTATTATAGTGGGTAAGCCTCACACTGAAAATTTTTTATGCATAGAAATACCTACCCAGAACACCCGAGAGGCGGGATCGAATCCGCAACCTACTGCGTCGCAGGCGGACCATCGCCCGCCGCCCCACATAAAAATAAAATAGAAACGTTTATTTGTAACTAAAATAATTATAAAGAAAAAACATAGAAAAGAAAACAGTTGCTAGAGTCACAAAACGGTCCCTGTCTCAGCATGGGTTAGTTGTATTTGCTACTGAACTTCTTTCCAGCCCTTGTTGGGGGCGCGGAGGGAGGCCTCGAGGCTATGCCTCTTTACCCCGGCTTCAACTCCAGAGGTGACGACCCCTCGGTCCTTGAGTTGAGCGCTATGCTCTTTTGCGTACGACCAACGCTGGTCTTCCGACAGAGCCGTTTCATGACGTCACGGTATATAGAAGACCGGTATAAATAAATATAAAATGTTAAAGGCATTGACAACGGTGTTGATATAAACAAAACAGTGAAATAAAAAGAGTAGGTATTGCAACAGCATTCTTTTCATTTGAAAAAAAAACCACATCGATCGTTCTAACCTAAAGGAACCTGCAGTTTGCCAGCAAATTACCTTTTATCACTTTTACGAGCTAAAACCACTATTATTCGTAGCAACAATCTCTACATTGCCCATTTACAAAGATGTACCTAATTAGCTAATCCCACTGAAGAGGCCATTTGAAAAGTGAAAGTTATTACGTCGCGGAATGGAATGCATGGTCAGAATCATTCCAATATACATAAGCAGACCCCGCTCTGGCTTCGCACGGGTACAAGTAGCGGCACGCAAGTCTAGCGCTGAGCGATACGCGGAGGGAATAGCTGTGCATGGGTAATGTACCGCTAGCCCCGCCCAGGTAGCTTATTTTATACTTCTGCGCAATAACGGTCAGCGCTAAAGTTATGTGGCGCTATGTAAGTACATAGTAGAACATTATCGCAAAGGGATTGATTATAGGCAGCGTTTTCGATGAAAGCCAGGCGGCTTGACTTTTTCCTACACTTCCAACAATTATCGTTATATTTCAACCAATTTATACAAAACTTTGACAAATTATATACTTAACCCATTATACTCATAATTGACCTGAATTATTTTAGAAGCTTAGAAATTGTCAATTTTAATATAGATTGTTTTTGAATGCTCCCTTAGCTATTTCTAATAAGAAAAAGTTTTTTATTTTTGGAAAATACAATGGGTGCCATATGGCACCGCTAGGCCAATACGTAAGCTTTACATCTCTCTATTAGATACGTGTTAACTTATTAGTAGCTAACTATTTTTACCATATATTTCTAAAATTATGTAGATTTCATGTAATGTACGTATTAATAATTAAAAAACAGCATTTATTTTATGAATTTTTGTAATAGTACACAGGCTCCGGCTTCAGGTTGTATATCTGGTACCACCCAAGCTTTTCCGCGACTAGTGGAGTGGTGACAGAGACGTAGACGCCAATGCCACTTCACATCCAGCATTGAGTTGCCAACCTGTCAGGTTATATATAAAACCACCCCCTTCTTCGTCGCCCGAATCTTGATCATAGTCGATTGCAGGTTCTGGAGGTTCAATGTATAGCAACCGCAGCTCAATTCCCTTATCTTCTTCTAGCAGGGTTAGTGCCCCATGGAGTGTACAACCCCTATCAAAACAAAAAACCACTGTTAACCAACGCAGAAACTAAAAATAAACATTGTACAAATTATTAGAATATACTACATATCAGCCTAGAGGTGCCATACGGCACTCGTGAATTTTGAAGTACTATAAAACAAACAAGCAAACAAAACTAAATTATATTACAATATAATCTAGTCACACAAGTATATAGGAATAAAACAAAATGCATTTAAGTGATAGATTCTACGAAATATACAAATTATTACCCACTTACTTTATTGACAAAGAAAATAACAATAAAATAATATAAAGAATAATATAAGACGCTGGCTGCATCCACTTACTTGAGTTTTAAATCAATTTTCTGCAATAATTTCACAACGCTGACTTTGTGACGCTCGTGCCGGTCTCGAAAAGTTCACCAGTTAAAACAATGTACTGAAAGTGATAGCTATCTCAATCTAGCACCGCATAGATAGCAAATTGCCGGACTTCACTGTACGTGAGGTGCTTATGGCGCGAATATATGAACTATCGATTGGTGAAAACTGCATGAAAATCCGTTTGGTAGTTTTTGAATTTATCGCGAACACACAGACAGACGTGGCGGAGGACTTTTATTATACGAGTATATAGTGATTGACCGTGGGGGTCGCGTGGTACTCCATCTCGGCCCGTGGATGTCCTTATCTGGTGGATATACCATCCACTCGTACTAAGCGGTTTTCCTCAACCTTCATTCGCATCATCATTCGCGCCGCTAAGGAATGGAACGAGTTGCCTGCTGCTGTTTTTCCGGTCAATTACAATCTGGGTATCTTTTAAGACAAGAGTGAATAGGTGTCTTCTAGAACTTCGTGATACACCGTCGGCCACATCGTCACTTTCCATCAGGTGAGATTGTAGTCAAACGAAGGTCTATCGAATATAAAAAGAAGGTTTATCAGTTATCTTGTACCCATAAAACAAGCTCTGCTTAACTTGGGGCTAGATGATGCTGTGCGGATTGTCCAACATTAGGCTATAGATACGGAAAACGGGATTGAAGAGTCTCATAGAGACATCAAATCAGTTAACAGATATAGAAAAGCTGAAACGAAGCTGTCAATCACCAAAAGTCCTGCTCCGATACTTTAAGGAGCTGGGCTGGTTAGGGCCTAGTTAGGCAGGGGGACAATGCACAATACACTCCTATGCGAGATGTCAGTGCAGATCCCAGTTCCCCCACTTAGAATTTTAATTAGATTATGCTATAGATAGCTTATCAAATCTAATCCGCGAGAAACGCAATCGAATTATAGAGCTACTAACAATAGAGCACTTTTAATTTTAGACTCGTATAATGTTGGCCTTCCCTCTGAAATAACACAAAACTGGGTCGACTCGATTCGGGTCGCCTGACGCAAACCTGTCCAACCGAAGATCGGAAGACAATAGTTTTAAAATCGATTGGTTTTGGTCATAACTAAAAAGGGCAGATGTGGTTGCCATTATTTGACAAGCACAACGATTGGTCGTTATAGCCGATGAATATCGATAAAGTTTCGTTGTTCTATGCGATGTCGCTGTATCCGTTGTTGTTATAGGCGGTATATTTACATAACTGTTTATTAGGTATTCGGCCGGGACCTTGCCATTCGGTCGTAATAACCGATCCGTCGTTATATTCGATTTTTGCAACTACGACTGTAGTTGCAAAAATCTTAGCTTTTTATGTTTAGGTTTAAATAACTTTATTTTCTCATAAAAACATTACAGTTTATATAAAATTAGATAAATATGTACTTAATCAAAGTTTAAGTAGGTACATAACTCCTGGGCTCCGAGGCTTACGCTTAAATTATTAATCATAACTAATGTTTTTCCTTTGGAATTTTAAATTCTAATGAAAAATTCAGCGAATCTCTATTGGGTTTACTCTAGTACCTACCAACTATTGTAATGTAATGTAAACAAGTTATGTTTACTGAAATCCAGCATTTCTACAAAATATTATAAACACGAGTTGTAGAAATCTCACAATCCTATTATTAAATCCACTACGCATCCGACAAATCTCTTCTCTAGTTTATTATGGACAGCTTGAGTTATTTACGTCTTGGGCCATACATGGACTGCTCGAGCAGTTAGCCATTGATCAACATTGTGATCAACATACACGGACCGCTCTTGCAGTCATAGTTCCACTGCTCGAGCAGTTGGTACCAACTGCTTGCGGGCGGGAAACGCGCGCGACGTGGAATGAAGAGCGCGGGCAGAGGTAACTGCGCAAGAGGAGTCGACAGATCGAGCAGTCGGTGTATGCCTGGTGACTGCTTGACCGTACGACCGCCTGAAGCAGTTGAACTGCTCGAGCGGTTCCGTGTGTGTGTACGCGCAAGACAATAGTTTGCTATGCAGTCGCAGCTTTAAGCAGTCGACAAA
The DNA here is from genome assembly GCA_947859395.1 of Eupithecia insigniata. Taxonomy (NCBI): domain Eukaryota; kingdom Metazoa; phylum Arthropoda; class Insecta; order Lepidoptera; family Geometridae; genus Eupithecia; species Eupithecia insigniata. The sequence continues at coordinate 1,976,413 of OX402019.1, forward strand.
GGCTGCTCCAAGCAATCCGTATATGGCGGCCGTTAAAATCTCGGAATTGTAGACCATTTCATAATCTTTGATCTAAATTAATGTGTCATAACGCGTCCAGACAATAGCTTGTAAAACTAAATACATAACTTCGTAAAGTCAGAGGCATTCTCATAACAATAAAAAATAATATTTCCTGATTGTTGTCACACATTCTAGTTTTATTTTAGTTTGCTTGTCTTTCTGCCGTCACAGATTTTATAATACTATACTAGCTGCCGTGATCATGTGTATCAGAAACTATATTATCGAAGTGAAAACACCTAAATGACTTAGTTATATATTTTTTTTGTGTTAGCAATGCCATTCTCAGTGGTAATGCTGCCAGCATCCAAAAGGCACAAGGTCAGAAAAAGGCAGAGTGCCCAGAAAGGCCAAATCTGCCTTTTGATGACGGCTTATTTTTTTTCGTATTCTTATGTCGTTTTCGTACAGTATAAATACATATTATGAGCTTAATTTAAGTATTTATATTTTTTTATTGTTTATACAGCTACAATATGCAATTTTCAATATATTAATGACGAAAAACGCCGGTAAAATTATTTATAAAACGCGTGCAAAGCCTTGGATGGAAGAATAAACAGAATATGCTCTATTATTAAATTTACAACGTGCAATACTAATATTAACATTTCCATTGTTACAGGATCTCATCCCGCCCCAAGACACCGAGTCTTATCTTCTCAAGACGCAAAACGCCATAACAAATTTACAAGCGAAGCTTCACTCCAACCGTTCCAACCCCTTCAATATTCCCCCTTTACTCACCTCTAGTCTCATCAGCGAGAAGACCGTCGTCTCTCGTCTTCCCGTAGCTCAGCTCAGTAGATCCAACTCCTTAAACTACCGTCTAAGACGGAAAGACCATTCTTCCGATAGCAGCCCTTTACGAAGCCCTGGGCATTATGTCATCACAGGGTCTGCAAAAGTCCCGGAAAGCACGAAGAAATTGCTCAACAATGCTTCTAGATCTCTCGAGGATAAGAGGAATTCGAATATGAACAGCCCAACTTCAGATAGAGGCAACAGTCACAGTTCAGATGACAAAACACTGTCGAATCGACCACCGTATGATGTAGAAGCAATTCTATCTCCGCATAGGAAAACTCACACGCGACACAGGTCATTCGACAAAAACACGGCTGATATCACCAGCGATATTAACAACGCGAACGTCTGTCTCAAAACTGTGCTCAAGAACAACGCATTAGAAGCACAGTATCCAAGAATTGATCCAACTTTAACACGTTACCAAGGGGATAAGAAACACCTAAGGGTCGCGAGCGAATCAAAGCTCTACTCATTTGGGTCTTCAATCAAACGCTCCAGTTCTTTCAATACCGTCAATAGAAACAATAACTTTGAAAGACTGACTGACTGTAGACTGAATAGGAGGTCCAGCGATGAGTTCAAGGACTCTGATGAATCGGACGGCTACGACAAATCTCACAGCCAGGACCTTAGATACAAACGGCAAGGGAAAACTAGGATAGAGTCTCCAGATCTCAAATCTATAGCTCCGGCAAATACCCCTCGTTGTCCGAATACGCCAGAACCTCAGCGGAAGTTCGGGCCAGGGTTAGTTAGGAATTCCTCTCGTACTCCGATTAAGGAGAGGGTTGTGTCACGTATGTCAGAGCCACCGGTTTCTAAAGAGGAGAGGAAGACAACATCAGGGCATCAGAGTAGGAGGATCTCGGAGCCTACTAAGCAGGCGGTGCTGAATCGGCTGACGAAGTCCAGGTCTTCGACGAGGGAGGTGCAGCCTACTAAGACTTTGGATAAAGGTGAGATACTAACGCTGATTTCATTTTAGTGTCTTGAATTTTTGACTCAAAACGGAATTTGCTCGTTCTTTTGTACTTATCTTTAGGTTTTTATACTCAGTAGCGTTATCATTTTGAACTTTATTTTAAATCTTTTGATTGTAGGTACAACAAAACAGGTATAAATACAAAATTCAAATTGCTTTAATGTTTTTGTTACAGGTGCCATAAAGTTTCGCTTTTGCCAGAACGTAAAACCACACGTTTAACAATTAAATATATCCTTTTGCATTTCCAGGGCCCAAGAAACCCAGCCAGCACCGTTCTTCCTCAGCCCTCGCGACCAAGGAGGCTGAACTAGCGAATTGGAAAAAACGCTCTTCCTACGACCCGATGAAGGCAGCCCAGGAGGGACGGAAGAAGCAGATCCAGAAACGACACGAGTTCAAAGAGGATCTTAGCTCTCCGAGGTAAGAGGTTTTTTGAATTGAAACTAATGAGAATAAATACTTACCAATTTTTGGACCCATGCGCACAGGAAGCTTTACAAGTGGACAGATAAATAATAGACTGAAATCCATTGCACAATATTAGAATGAAAAAATATTTAGTAACGTGTTTATACGCGGAATTGTTACTTAATATTTTTTCATTCTAATATTGTGAAGTGGACAGATGTTGAACTCGACTGTCCACATCTGATTTTAGTCTTCATCAATCACTTTTTATAGAGGGAAGTAAAATATAATATGACAGTTTTGATTTAAAAAAAAAACTGACTTCGAAATGCTTAAGATATCTTTAATGTTTTTAATAAAAAATATGGGACCTTTTCGGAATCTTTCTCTATACAATAGCAAAAGAATACTTTTTTGAAGTCCGAGCAAAGAGGGTTTCAGCAGGAATAATAATAATAATAATCATTGTAACAGTATTGAGAGTATGTTTATGGCAGGCGTCCATAGTTTCCCCCATAGCCCATTTACCCAGTCCATCCATTCACCACAATAACATGGCTTTTTTGTTATTTTCATTTTCCTTTGCAATAGTCTACAGCTGGCGGATATCATCTTCGGGTGTATCATATTGTGCAACCAAGGATGATACCCGCTATGTGTAGCTCTCGCCTTTAGATTAATTCTCATAAAGGGCCTCTGTGTGCTGTTGGCTTCGGCTCCACGCATGCCTCCCAAAGAACCGGGTCACTATATGGCCTGTGATCATAGAAATGAGAAACAGAGTAATAATAATCATCATCATCATATCAGCCCATACACGTCCACTGCTGGACATAGGCCTCCCCCATACGACGCCACAAATAGCGTTCCTGAGCCGCCTCCATCCATCGACTCCCTGCGACCGCTACAATGTCGTCGGTCCATCGAGTGGATGGTCTCCCATGTATGGGGGGATTTGCCATAATCACCACGCTTGGCAGGCGGATTGGTGATCGCAGTGTTGGTGTTGAAAAATACTCAGAAAGAAGCTGCTGCCCTTCCTCTGGTAGGTTCCCTTAGTTGGCTCTTACGACATCCACGGCTTGAGTTGGAGGGGTCGATATTCGTAAGCCACGGCCCCACAGCCAATAGTTAGCCAAGCAGGAATAATAGTTTAAAGACCAACTATTATTCCTGCTTATATATTATTATCATTTTAGAATAGCGTTGTAGGTTTTGTCTTGTTTAAATTGTTTTCTTGTTATGAACTCACGAGACGAAATTCAAGAGTTTTGTAAGGAAATGCAAAATGACAATTTAAATTTACTAAGGCTTGGGCTTATACTTTTGGGCCTGTAGTAAGAGCACGAGCTGACTTTTGTTATTTTACAAGCTTTTATTTAATTTGCAATGTATGTTTGTTCGGGTGGAATCTTGCAACTCAATTTTAGACCAGTTATCATTGATTAAGCTGAAATTTGGCATACTTACGTATATTCGGTGACAATGCAATGTCATGGTACCATCTGAGCTGGTATGATGATATTCGGTGACAATGCAATGTCATGGTACCATCTGAGCTGGTCTGATGATATAAACCGATGTTGGCCATAGGAACTCCTAAACGAAAAGTCTTAACCACGTCGAGTTTGGGCTCGTAGGATTTGTCTCTCCAAGCACTTTGGTCCTAGATGATATAATTTTTTTTTATTTTCAATGGTTTTTTTTTTTGCTTCCGTGAAAAATCTCTGAGATCTGCGGTGCCCGCTAAAAACAAAATTTGAGTTTTTTTCAAGAGTACTTATAAAGTTAATAACTTATTTCCATTCCAGCCATTCCTCCCCCGTCCACCGCTCGCAATCTTTCCACACCACCAACATGCTGCTGCAGTATTCATCATCAGAAACGGAGGACGAACAGCCGGCGCTGCCTTCCGACCCGATGACATCATCCACGCACTCTGATATACTGCAGCTGAGGATCAGGCATGTGCATCAGGTATGTGGTGAACCTGTTTCATTATACCTTCATTATAACCTATCTGACGTCCCTATCCGACCCGTTATCGTCACTATCCGGCTCATTATCCTCAGCTATACATGCCTTGACAAAAAAGTCAAGGTATGTGGTGAACCTTTTTCATTATCCTCTCTATCTGACCCGTTATCGTCACTATCCGGCTCATTAAGATAAGAGATAAGATACTATTTCATTTATTTTACCCCAAAAAAAAACACAAGAACTAAGCAAAAAAGTCAAAGGTACATTATTAATTAAATTAACACATGGTAATAACAACAATTAAGTAATGAAGTAACATAATAAAGTAGTAAAAACTAACAGTTATTAAACATAGGGTAACATGGGTCCCTATCTCAGCATTATGCAGTATTAGGCAATTAATTGTCCAATACTGCGCTGGTTTTCAGTTAGGGTTTTCGTTCATTGTAATACCTACCAAATCGATGGTTTTGACGCAATCATCCGCAAAAAAACTGCCTCCGATCTGCAGAATGCGGGACAGCCGCAACAGCATCCAGAGGACTTTATCTGATAGATGTTCCTTTTTATTCTGGGTAAGCCTTATCCGGAATGCGATCTAGATAGGATATTATACTTATATTTAAATACTTTATACTAATAACTAGGTTAATTCTACTTGTTTTTTTTATGAGCTTATAACACTCTATAGATTCTAAATTGTCTTATTTATTATCATCGTCACTTGAATGATTATCATCTGTATCTGGCTCATAGTTACACTACCAGACTCAGTCTCAGTCTGACTCATTATCGTCACTAGCCGACTCATTGACGTCACTACCTGACTCATTATCTATTATTATTACTACTTAGGTAGATTTATTACCGATTCAATTCCATTCTACTGGGCTCGTTTCTCATCACTACTTAAGCATCAATATTATTCGCGTTATCATAAAAATAATATAATTATTTTTCTATTCCAGCCAAAACCCATAGACAAGAAACGCATCGCCGACAAGCGCAAAACCTACATCGTCGACGACATAACACCGACCAAAGAGAATGTAGACTTTCTTACCATAGACAAGCGGAAAACATTCATCCTAGACTCTGATACTAACTCAACAACCAATGGGAGCAGTCCTAGAAACTCTTCGATCTTCAGTCATGAGAGATTGACTGAGGGAGTGAGTGAGAGTGAAGGGGAGAGTGGGACGGAAAGTGCTCCTGTTGTGAGGAGGAGAGAGAAGGATGATAAGGCTAGAAGCACATCAGCGAAGCAGAGGTAATCTTATATATAAAATTTCCATGTCACAATGTTAGTTACCGTACTCCTCCGAAACGGCTTTACCGATTTTTACCAAATTTTATATGCGTATTCAGTAGGTCTGAGAATCGGCTACTATCTATTTTCCATACCCCTAAGTGATAAGGGTTGAAGGCAAAACAACGTTTGGCGGGTCAGCTAGTCCAACTATAAATATAAAGTGTCTACATTCCTACTTTGACTTACTTTACTTTTTTTTTTGATTGTATAATTATTCCAGGTATAGCGGTGACTACTCAATATCATCGTCTACCACCTCAATAAGCCAGAAGAAGGTGCAGCCTCGGTACCTCGATATTTCCAAGTACAAGAACGAAAGCTCCCCCAAGAACTTCCTTCGGCGAGACCCGAGCAAGACTTACGTGGGGGTTTTGGGAGACAAGCCAGCGGCTGTTAGTAAAGGAAGCGCTATGCATTATGAAATGGGTGAGTGGACTCTATTTACAAGCTTTTATTCAACTTGCTTATGTGAATCTTAGAACTGAACTTTAGACCAATTTTTTTATTTTTAAATTCGTGTTCCTCTAACTTAAGGGGCTTCCCCGACCCATATCATCGCCGCTACTTATTTTATCGTATTAATACGTTAAACAGAAAATTTTCAAAAATCCCTTGGCCCGTTTGTGATACCTATCATAAGCTTATTTTTAATGCCTCTGTAATAGTTTTATATTGTATAGAATAGGAGGAGATGCGAAAACTGAGTTTGGTGGCCAAAAAGTGCAACTTCGTATCTCTTCCTAAACTATAGGAAATAAAACTATTACAGAAGGATTAAAAAAAGCTTATGATATGTATCACAAACAGGCCAAGCGATTTTTAAAAATTGCTTTTTTAATAATACGATAAAATAGGTGGCGGCGCTAGTTTGGGTCAGGGAACTGTCTTACTCAAAGACTTCATGTATCCTTATTTCAAATGAACTTGTTTATATTTTTCTTATGTCTATTGTTTATAATTTACTTATTCTTTTTCTTTCCAACAGCTTTACATATAAGTATGCTGTATTATATATTTTAGTGTATATATAAATTCTGGTCAATAAAAGTTTGACTTTTTTTTGTCACATGAAAACTTGTATCAAAATTGGAATATACTAGGGCCACCAAACAATAATGTATCAATGAAAAAAAATTTACACATCAGGTTTTCTTTTGACACCAAAGCATATATTTTCGTAAAAAGTACAAAAAAAACTAAACTTAGAGTAATTATTACTTAATGTACAATAAATACTTATGATTTTCGTGAATATTTTCTTCTGGTAGGTCCCTTTTAAGTCTCCAACAAAAATTTGCTAGCATTCCTGAACTCCATTTCCCTTAATAACGTTTCTCCATTAAGGAAATGTCCTGATGGAACCTCTCTCCTTGTTCGTCACTCACAGCACCCATATTTGCGGGAAGGAAATCCAGATGAGAGTCCAACATATGTTTTTGTAAGGACATTACACGCCAAAGCTTTATATGACATTATAAGTTCATTCATTTATTAAGTTTTTGTAGTTTTCCGCTTTATGGTTTCCTAGGAAATTTTAGACAACACTCACAAAACATTTCCAGGCGAGTTTTTTTCTGATCATTTAGTTTTTTTTCAAAGCTCTTATCACACACGTTATACAAAATTTATGTGGGACCCAGGTTATATCTTGATGCTGCACAGGAAATCCAGAATATTCTAAAATTTAGATATTTAGACTCTAAATAGCACTGTTCAATTAATGGGGTGAAATTTCAACACTGAGATGTAAGAGTTAATTCTCCACACATATAACAAAAACTGTCGGGGTTGTTAAAACACTTTTGTGGCATATTTAACATGCGAATGAACGGAACTAAAATGTATGTTAGTTGATGCCATAGTTATATAGTCGCCTAAATGAAGTTATTCAAACAAACCCACGTATATAAAGTCAGAAATGAATATATGTATAGCTGTCACAAAAAAACTGGATGTGATTGAAACAAAATTATCATATATTTATAATGAGCGTACACCAACTTAAAAAAAACCATTATGAATGTAAGCGGGTTAACTACGAACCTAATTTGTGTTGGAAGAACACCAACGTTTCATCCCTTAACGAGGGCCTTCTTCAGGGTGAGTGCGGTTCGCGTCGCGCTCGTTCAGCGTCGCGGCGCACACTGCGGGCGAGAGCTTCCACCACAACCTAGGTTCGTAGTTAACCCGCTTACATTCATAATGAATTTATCAAACTACGAAAGTTTTTATAGTAAAATTAAACGAAAATCATCACAAAGTTCGTCTGACATAAACAGTCTATGTGTTATCTATTATTTTTGAAATTTTCTTTGTTATCTTTTTATAATTGTTTAGAAACGTAGAGCGTAGATACTTATCGTTAAGTATTGCATGCAAATTGGTGAATGTAATTTGTACGTCCAGTAGTTAAGAGCATTTATCCTCAACCGATTGAGCTGAAATTTGGCATACTTATGTAAGTTCGGTGATAATGCAATGATATGGTACCATCGAGCCGGTCTGATGATGGAAGGAGAAGGTGGTCATAAGGACTCGAAACGACGTACGACTGTCGAGTTTGGGTTCGTTGGATTTGTCTTCTCAAAGTTCTCAAGTACTTTGGTCCTAGATGATATTCTGTTCAATAAAGTTTTAAAACATTATACAATAATTTCAATAAAGTTTTAATGATGACATAATGTTATTGTTTAATATAAATCGTATTAATTGCTCAATAAATGAATCAATAAAAGCTTCAAAAAAATTAAATGATATCCCAAAATTTACGATATCGGCGGGACTTGAACCCACGATCTTCCCTCAGTACGGGACTGCGCTAGCCAACTGCGCCACGAAATCAAGTATCCGATGAGTTAAAATCTCTGGGACTTCCATTAACTTTTAATTTTGTCAAATTAGTTTAGTTTGGTTTTTGTGAAATATGAATCATATGAAATAATTATAAAAAATTAACCCCTATTTCTCCTGGTCACGCTATAACTTGAGAACGGCTTTACTGATTTCATTAATCTTTTTTTAAGCTTTTTAATACTTCGTAAAAGGTTTTTACATTAAAAAAAAACTTAACGACTACCTTTATTAGCTATAAACTTTTTAATGTAACCTTAGCCCCAGCGTTATATACTCTTTGCTACGGACGTTTAAAACAAATTTGAAGTTTGAATTGAATGACAGGACAACGTCTGTCAGGTCAGCTAGTAGTAATATTAGAATGAAAAATATTTAGTAACAATTCCGCGTATAACCTTCTCTGATAGTATCCATCAAAGTAACTCGTCAGTATTGTATTCTCTTTGCAAAGTAAGTTGTCAACTAGTTTCGTCTCTCCACGAGACATCTTCAGGACACCACAATACTCGACCTTGAGATTGAGATTGACAAGCAACACTGACAGAGACCAGCCAGTGATGTTGCCTCTCCGAGCTCCTCGCGCCAATTTCTTTTCATTCTAATATTATGCAATGGTTATCAGCAAAGTAACGTCTAGATTAAAAAAAAAAATAAAAAAAAAAATTCTATATCCACTCTATCCGACTGCTTACCGTCTTTCCACAGAACAAAAGAAGCAAGAGCTAGAAAAGTGGAAGCGACGGGCATCGTACGACCCGCGGAAGGCAGCAGCCCTCGGGAAGACTAAGGCGCCGCCTAAGACTGCCAGGTTCGTTCACCCTGTAGCTATCGCTTTTTTCCCAATCGTCACCCTAGGGGGACAGAGCAGGGTGACAGACGGAAATAATTCCTATAAATTAAGGTGGTATAAATTAAATTGGTGGTCTGTGGTCACGCGTGACAAAAAGTGTTTTTACTATTAAATCTTACAAGTAATTTAGATAGCAGATAAGTTTTGGCCGTGGGGCCGCGGCGTACGAATATCGACCCCTCCAAATCAACCCGTGGATGTCGTAAGAACCGACTAAGGGAACCTACCAGAGGAAGGGCAGCAGCTTCCTTCCGAGTATTTTTCAACACCAACACTGCGATCACCAATCCGCCTGCCAAGCGTCGTGATTATGGCAAAACCCCCCCTACATGGGAGACCATCCACTCGATGGACCGATGACATCGTAGCCGTCGCAGGGAATCGATGGATGGAGGCGGCTCAGGACCGCTATTTGTGGCGACGTATGGGGGAGGCCTATGTCCAGCAGTGGATGTGTATGGGCTGATGTGAAGTTTTGCGCACATGTCAGCCATTTGCTATGAATGTTTTCTAAAACACTAGACAGCTCCGAAAACCAAAAATCACTGAGCGAAAATCTGATCACAACGCGATGTGGTATCTGCGTCGTCGTCAAAATAGTCCTGATTTGATAGGTTTGGTGGAATACGAATACTATGGTGCTCATTAGGGAACGCTGCTGTCCAGCTGTGGGCAAACCATAAGCCGATTTTGACCTATTTTTTAATGTTTTAGTTTGTTGTAGAATACATTTTCTTTTACAAGAAATAACTACAGTATTAATTTACATTATTTCCTTTTTAATTCCTTACATTAACCATTTTATGTATTTAGACTAAGTTTTAACCATATTCGTTGTAACTTCTAGAGCGTGACAATGCATGAAATTCAGAGAAATGTCCGCCATCATGGTTTGTAAGGTTAGTTTATTGTCAAAATGACGTTGACAGCAGCTGTCAATGACACATGTAAATAAACCTATTGAGCGCTTTTTGGCCTTTTTCAACGATAACCTTCTATTAGATTTTAAATGCTTTCTATTTTTTCCTCTTTTATTTGCCTAACAGATTAAAAAAATACGGGTATTTTCACACTTTGTATTATATAAGCTCTTTTATTTTGTGTGTGTACGAAAATTATATGTACTTATACTTATAATAATTAGTTATTCATTTATTTATAATTATGCCAATCTAACCTAAAGCTTTACTTTATATAAGTTTTCACGGTTTACCTGCAATAATATACAATTTTAGCGCCTAACCTTTTCGGCTGTTTTATTCTACTGTCGATGTTTGGCAAAAACCCCTAAATGCACAAAGCACACTAACTATTAAAGTTCTTTAAAAAACAAACCCTGCATAACTGCAATATTCCAGCTAATACACCCTCACAACCTAAACCAGTGTAGAGTATGCAAAAATACAACAGCTGAATTTAAAAATGGCGTATTTTTTTTCAGTAGCGTCCTCCGCTCTCAATCTTTCCACGGGCCCGTTCTATCTTCAAATCTGCGGTACCAACCTCCGGACAATATAAACGAGAGCTTCTACGCGTCGAGCGACAACGACTTTTAACGCGAACGGATACGGTCGAAATTGTTACGGCATTATGTGATAACTCTGATGTGACATTGTTTTTTTTTGTAAGTTTGGTTTTCATTCTGCCGGATTTAGTTTTTTTTTTGGACGTTGTGGTTTTTGTCTAGAAATATTTACGCGTATTGTTTAACTATCAAAGTAGCCAGCAAAGCGTTCTGTTTTTATTAGGCTTTTTATATTCTGGGTTACCTAGTAATATTTTGTTCGCACAAAAAAAAACTATTTTATTTTAGTTTTTCACGCATAGTTTTAATTTTATTGAATAATCGCCCCATAATTAGAAATAAAAGTTATCATAATTAAATGTGATTTAATAATAAAGTTCGTTAGTGTTTAAATATCGAACGCAGAACTAAAAGTAGGTAGGTACGAATGTACAATTTTTTATTACTATTTGATAATAATGTCCAATATCTAGATGTAGGTAGATTTAGATTATAAAATAATGTCATTTTATCATATTGCTCATTTCATAACATCGAGATAATTTTATTTTTAGTAATTTTTTTATTCTAGTGCAATAATAATAGCATCACGAAAATTATGAGTTATTGTGATTATTTTTTGTCAAAGTTAATAATAAGGAATTTAAAAAGCTTTATTATTTGTTAATATTCAAGTGAAAATGTTGATTTTAAAGTTCAAATGTATTATTTTTATGAATTAGTCAGTAGATTTTAGGAAAGTAACTATTATTTATCAGTTTTATTTTTAATAAGTGTAGTGTCTCTCACTTTTTAATTCAAATGAATTACTTGTCTTCTACCAAATTATTCGTAAAATCTTTAAAAATTTAATAAAAATAATGAAATGTAATAAATATAAAATAAAATGCTGTACTTATGAATAAAAGTCCTGATAAAAATACTTACCTGCTAAAAAAAAATGCCCAAATCAGATTATTTTCACTTCGTCCAGCGATATCTTTCGATTCGCAATTATTATTACGCAAAAATGTATTATTATGCAATATATAGCTTTCTTCATATACCTAATTTTATTTTATTATTATTCTTATAAATAATACAGTTGTAAGCTTACGCCTGGCTTTGTCTACATAATGTATAAAAATTATTGTATAATTGCTGGAAATAGGATTTGTATTACGAAATTGATGTTTAGTGTTTTGTATTAAATATGAATAAGTATAAAAACATCATTGAACATTTATTCGTTTTATTTAATGAGGTAAACAAATTACGCTTTATACATTTTACCTTACCTAGTAGGTACTAATCTGACGAAAAAAAAGATAATCAAATAGAAAAAAAAATAGATGACCTTGGTTTGCTCGATAAATAGTCTCAGGATAAGGAAGGATGGAATTCTTAGAGAATCTAACTCGAAGATGGGATTCAATAAAACTACAAAATATATACATTTATTAATAATGATTTTATTTTTGAATATCAATTACAATTTGTCCATTTATTGTTATTTTATAAATTTTACGATACACTTCTTATAATTAGTTATGAATGTAATTATAAATGTGCTTTCTAATAGCAATGTACAATCTAACACGGATTTTACACTGATTTACATATTTTTTTGTGTCTATTAGGTACATTTATGTAATATTTAATCTGATAATGATCATTTTAAACCCAACTTCGTTGTTTAAATTTTAAATGATTACATTGAAGAATAACATTTCAAAGTCACATTTTTAAGACAAAAGTTTTAAAGGAACTTTTTCGACAATACTCGTGGTTTCCGTCGCTATACTTATACCTCACAACCTTATATTTGAAAAGAAAATATTATAAAAGAGTTTTTTCTATTAAAAGAATACTCCTAAATTGAGCAATAATACTGAAGTGACAATCAAACGTTATTCCTCCGAAAAAGTATATTTTTTGTCGATTTCATCCGACAGATTGACGAATTCCTGTAAGATATATCTTTTACAGAAATTTCTAGAACTTTACAATACATTTTTATGACATCATATGTAACAATCAATAAAACATGTTTTTTTAAAACCATTTTATATACTTTCAAACAAAAATTTAAAATATATAGGTAATAAAGTTATTTTTATATGTATTACGATGAAAAATTTGGCCTAGAGATAGAGTGCAAGTTTAAATTTTAGTTTACGTGCTTTTTTATATTTCAAAATAAATAATAATATAAAAATAATGATATTATACGCGTTTCAAATGTGAAACAGAAGTGCAAGCAACATTTTTAGCGTTCGTTTATTTTATTTAAAAATTATTTTGGCATCTCGCGTTTGACATACATTGTATGGCACTCGCTGTCAAGTTGACACGTTCTTAATAATAATAATAGCAACAATAATGAAAAAAATATCATGATACCCTGTCTTTACATGCCTCAATACAAAACAATATAAATGCATATTTAGAGGCAGTCAAAATTAAACAAACATATATTTGGCACTACTCTTGATTAAAATAAATAATTTTGTTGAAATTCTTAATCTATCTTAAAGTGTAATTTAAAGCTTCTTATGTGTAAACACACTTTGTTTTAAAGGTCGATTCATTAAATCATTGATATTATAAAATAGTTATTTTAGTAAAATTCTGTTCTGGTTTACAACCTTTAAGTTTAGTTCCAATTGAAACAGAAATAGTAGGGTAAAATTGGGGCATCTGGATCAACAGTTTTCAAGTATTCAGTTTTCACACAACGAGTCTTTCACACTCGTTGTGTGAAAACTGAATACTTGAAAACTGTTGATCCAGATGCCCCAATTTTACCCTAAGACTCGTTGTGTGAAAACTGAATACTTGGCAACTGTTGATCCAGATGCCCCAATTTTACCCTACTAGAAATATCTTTCTGAGAACTATTTTGATTAGAAACGTAGAAATGATTTCATGAAAAGACCTTTTCCTCATATATATTCTACTATTTTTTTATATATTTCTAATCTTGCGGTTGAATTTTCATATTTTACATATTAACGAACAGAATTGGGATCAGGTTCCGCAACCTTTTTATCATCATTCAAATTAATTGTACGGACGAATCTACTTTTTCATTTATATTTACAAATATTTAAGCACTACTTATATCAAATTATTCTAAGGGTTGATATATCATAATTATGACAAAAACAACACCTATTACTATAAAAGGTACTTATTTAACATTTTAGACATCATTACTATTGGCTTGTTTTTATTCGTTTAACCTCGTTTTGACAAAAAGCCTATAAACAATGCAATGTGCGTATTTCGAACATATGTCAAGGTTGTTAGTTAAATTATATCAGAAAATATTACAATGCTAAAACAACATTTTTTTAAATACGCTACCAAGCTTAAAAAACTTTACAAATACACAAGTCAAAACCAGTTAAATACCTAAGTAGAAAAACTATTGACATTATATTCTGACCATCAACGTTTTTTAATGCAAAATATTGAGCAAATTGAGCTTTAAACTATTTTTTCTAAAAGCATGACGGACATCCAAATTTTTCTATAATTCTGCCGCATGATAATTTTCACTGATGACTTAAATACACTTTTTTAATATTTACATTTACTAAAACGTTCACTTGAGTTTTTGAAACGACGGTGTGGACAACCGAGTTTTCACATGTTCACAATTCACAATTTTTCATCCTACTGACTTAGCAGCTTATTTCAGCTTCAACGACAAATTCGGCCTGGCCTTTGCTACCCTGTTTGCAGACTTTATTTTTACCCTTTCCTATCTTCACTTCTCCGTAGTTATTCATATTATTCATGTTCTTTACATTATTACTTGTATTACTGGCCGAGGACGTTGTATCACTGCTATCGACGTAAGGTACGTCTGTCATTGGACCGTTCAGCAAGCTAGCGGCGGAATTAGACTGTTTGAGCTTTGTTTTCTCTTCCTTAGGCTCATTTTCCTTTGGCAAGTCATCGATAACAGCTTTCTTAGGATCTATTTGGATGGTTTTTGACTCTGATAGCTTATTGGGTGTGACTACGTTTATGTACGGAGGGAGGATATTCATTGTGTTCAAATTTACTGAGCCACTGTTCTTTTTGAGTGCGTTTAGGTTTTGTTCAAGCTGTGCAGCGTCAAGGCATAAGGGCTTTGATGGGAACGGTTTAGAGTTTAGTTTCGGTTGTTCTTTCCATGCGTTGATGCGGGGTGGGTCAGGGGAGGCTATTGGAGCTGCCTTCATTTCTGGGACGAGGGTGTTTTTGTGGTTCGTCTTATCTATGACGTTGGCTTCAATCGCCTTTGATAAGACGTTCTCTGGGGGCTTAGGCGAGGTTGGGGTTATGCTTATCAGTTTATCCACCTATAAAAGATAAAACATTTACAATACTTGCTAGAAGAATACCTTACGAACTACGAAATTGGCACTCAACGTGGGGCTTGCTCGATGATTTCAAAATCTTCTAAGAGTATTTATGTTCCGATGTTAACCTGTTTGAATGAATAATATTAAACTAACCTAGCAATCCTACAATTTTCCTTCCAACCTTCGTTTATAGAGCTTAAGCTAAGCTACAACCTAAGCTTTCGATGCCGTGTGTGTTAAAGATTTTGATATATCAAAAACCTCTGTTTCAATTGAAATAACAGCGACATTATTATCAAAATATAAAGCTGACTTATTTACATCAGGTTTAAGGTCTCTAAATAAATAAATGTATATAAGATCCTATATAATAAATTTAGGTAATTTAGGTATATTTAGGATCCTACTTTTCAGAAATTTTGCATGTCAATATGTTTTGGTGAAGTATGTGACACTATTCTAATTTGTATTAAATTGTATTAAAACCTTGAATTAATACCATATTTCTTGCAATAAATAATTTGAAAATGAAATATAGGTGTCTAGTCTAATGCCTAGTAATAGTAGTTTGTGTAACTCACAACCGGTCCCTCGCTGGCTATCCTCGGACGCTCGATGAACGACGTCTCCCAGACGACGTTTGGTCCTTCGCTGCCGGAGCTGTCGAGTGACGCTGATCTAAGCAATCTGGAATATCCGGCTTGTTAACATTGAATGGGTCTTTGTCAAGCTTTTTACTTTTTCATTTATTACCATTTCTCAGATAGGCAGTAGCCTCGAACTAGTGTAATAGGATTTTTAAAGGTTAAAATCAATAAGTGACACTAAAACAGCTAGTTATCTTCCTCATCATTGGCATATTTGGTGTTATAGGGTTGTTATACATATAAAGCTCTGTTGTTACAATTAACAACTGAATGTACCTAAACATAATTGTTATTTTTAGCCCGCTCTGTCCCATTGCAGGTCAAAGGTCTCTTCTCTTCCAGTTTTGAAAAATTTGCAGCTTTCAGAGGCCTGGGTCGGTCACTCGAATGATTTGGATATATTTTGGCCGTTTTAATTCTTATTTTTTACCGCATAGTAAATTTTTGACCATGTTAGAAACTTAATGCTCCTAAATAAAGATGCGCGACTGCGAATTATCTGTCTAGTCGAATGATGAATAACTACTAATTTCCTTATTCGACTTGAATATTAGTAATATACTTATCTTCAAAGATGATTGAAACTACTAATTAGTAATTACTAATGGATCATTCATGGCTCCGATTCGACTTTGTTAGTCGACCGATGGTTTTGAGTGATGAATGAATTATTCGTCGCTCCTGCGGGAATTGAATCGAAACCGACTTAGGCAGTCGAACGAATGACTCGCGATTACTAACCAAATTAGTTACTAATTTGCTCTAGTCATTCGAATCGTTCGAATGACTTGTCAAGTCGAATAATTCGAATGAAATCATTCACAGTCGCGCATCTTTACTCCTAAAGTTCTCACCTCACCTGTCAGTAAAGTTAGACGGCAGAAATTTGACAGGCTGACTCCTGTCGCCAGCGGAATGTTGCCATATTCTTGTGACGACGGGGGCAGCATGAGGTCAGATATTGCAATATATATCACTGCCATAGGTTTCTTTAATGTTGTTTTACTTTTCTTTTATGTTTGTTCTGCTATAGGTACTTATTGTTATTAGTTGTAATATCGTTTATTAAGTTTTACAGACGCACCACTCTAGACGGTTGTGACGTTCCAAGCCCATGGCCTTCACTGAAAACCAGCGCTGGGTGGACACACAAGTGTTCGTCCAGCACAATGCTGAGGGAAGGCCATGTTTGCCCTAACTCTGCTGCGCAATTAAAGTGTCTACTTAGGTTTAAATAGTCGTAAGTCATTGTATGTATTGTGTGGTAGTTTTAAGGCAAATAAATAAATTTCTTTCTTCTTTCTTTCTTGATACTGGGAATGTATTGTCATTTGCTACTGTTGCCTTATTCTCATTCTCACCTGTCAGTGGAGTTAGACGGCAGAAACTTGGCAGGCTGGCTCCTGTCGCCAGCGGAAGCATCCAGCCTCGCGCCTTCGGGCGGGCACGCTAGCGGAATGTTGCCATATTCTTGTGATACTGGAAGTATTGCCATATAAATTACCGTTTATATGAAAGAAAGAAAAATTATAATCTCTACATAACATACCTAGCTATTATCTGTACATTATATCTAAGTACATAAATCTTTGTTACCCAGTATCCTACGTACATATGTAACTCTGTAATTTGAATTGATATATTTCTCGCGGATCGGATATAAGGAATGGCTCCTAAATGCCTCAATCAATTCATCATTCATCTTGGCAAGCACCTGCGTAGTCTGAACGAGCTGAGGGCGAGCGGAGAGTCATCATCCCGAAAAAATTCTACGATCGAAGGATTCTAGCAGCAGAAAGGATTAGTGGTGAAATATACGTATCAACGGCGATCACAAGAGGCCAATCATGGCCGAAGTGACACAAAAAAAAATTGATGCCTCCTCAGACAGTTAATTACGATTACGAATTAATAAGAACGAAGACACTTCACTCATCATCATCCATCAATCTATACTCCAATTAAAAAACCTGAATATTTTTTGTATAGAAAGTGGTTTCTAACGGCGCTAGAGTCCCTAAGGAAGTTCCAAAGATTTTCGACTAGTCGGGAACTTGTCTACGAGGCGTAGCAGTTGATTAGTGCAGTCCCGTAGGGAGGTCGTGGTTTCAAGTCCCGCCGGAGTCGCAAAATTATTGGAATATTATTTAATTGCATAAAGGGGTTAAAAATATTACCAATTATTATAATACGGGAATATTATTATTTTATTTATTATTATTTTTTTCATCAATGAAATAATAATGAATATGATAAAATTTGAATTCGAGAACGAACGAGAGATCAATCTCTCGAATTCAAATTTTATCATATTTTGCTACACATGTGAGATATATGCGTTGTTGAAGTTTGTCATTGAGATTTTAGCCTTTGCTGTAACCATGTTGTTTTCTGTCATTGTTATCTGTTTTTTGTTAAGTTTTCATTCATACATTTCTTTGTTGTCATAAAATTACTTGGACATAGGTACCATCGGAGTAACTAGTCGAACCCAACTCATCTGAGCTATTTTATTTTATGTAATTTCACTCAATCCCTCTATTTTTTTTTCATTTGTGTTTGTATTGTTTGTTTTTATATATAGTAGGTGCCCATAATACAATCTCTAGTACTTACCTCTGGGCTAGATGATGCTGCGTGAGTTGTTCAGCATTACCTATTTATATTTTATACCTATTGGTACCGCTATTTGTGACGTCGTATGGGGGAGGCCTATATCCAGCAGTGGACGTGTATGGGCTGATGATGATGATGATGATGACCTATTGGTATTGATTTTCGACTTACCTTTCAGAAGATGTTGATATTGTGAATCCTCTAGTTCTTCGGGGTCCAGGACCACCGTTGGCGTGGTGCTATGAGTCATCAGGGGATCCATAGAGCTATAACATTATACACCGTTACATATGGATAGTGTCGTACCATGTCTCGGTAGCTCATCCTTTGAACATGGTTTTGTCCATAGACGTAGAATTTTTTTCTACGGTTTTGTTCATGATTTTCAATTACCTACTTGTTATTGGGAACGCGACGTCAGTTGGTTGTGTACCACGCAAGATATTTGCCCCGCATTGGTTAATTATCTTTGTTTTATCTTAACGAAAAGGCCGAATTGAAGCGAAACTAATGAGAATGGGAACACTTACGAATGGGTGCATCGAATTGAACTTGTCCCTTGAAATAGACATTGGGTATTGATTGGCACTTATTTTATAATACTAGCCATAAGGGGGAGGTCTTTGTCAGGATAAATAAGTAGATTATTAGCTTAGTAAGCTTATGGAAAATTTGGCAAGAAGATACATAATCTCCTTTTGCGAGAAGGACATCGCTACGCTGTATCTAGGATAGGTAAATGCGAAGCTTCCTGACGCCAGGGCCAGTCGAAATGAGATACAGGCGCAAAGAGAAGGGATGCTGCAACGCTTGAACTTGACCCTGAAGACAGTCTCTGATTGGGGCGAAGCCAATCGGGTTAATTTCAATGCCTCGAAAACGCAAGCTTGCCTCTTCTCTGCAAAAAAGAGTCCATTTATCCAGGTTCCCGTTTTCCGGAATGTACCGGTACCTATAAAGGATCAACTGGATCAGACATTAACTAGTTGCCCCATAAGTAAAGGTCTTTGCGGCTTTGGGTGAACGAAACAACGCTTGTTTTGATACACATGGGAAAATTAAGGATGAGCTATTGAGACAAAATATAAATATTGTATTCCAAAATTCTTGTAGTTTCTAAATAAGAAGTGGAAATGAAAATTTCTAATAGGGACTGAGAAGTGTAGGCACAGTTTAGCTGTTTGCTTTAAGATTTCATTATACGGAGGAAATCGGAGTCATGCAATGTTTTCCCTGTTCTTTGGTTATTTATCTGTCATTAATCGATGTAGTTTTCTGAACAAAAAGTCTTGGAATTATATGAGATTCTGTTTTTTAAGAAATACTTATATACTATTTAAAAAATACATAGGCACTTACCTAGTTAAAGATTTTTGAAATGATCGACAAACAACCCGTTTTGCGTTCATCACTGATATGACAACATACATTTTGGAAAGGAGTGCGAGTTTTATTTTAGTAATGCTCTTGTATTAGAAGTTATATTGGTAAGTAATTAAATGAAATAAGGTTGACAGAACATTTTTGAGAACAGTAATATTTTTAGCGTTTTTAGTAGTATTTTGTCCAGTTTTTTTTTCGAACATTCTCTTTTTTGTTATGTAAATTGTAGGTATAATTTTAGCATTATTATTTATATTTAGTATGCCAGTAGGTATCTATTTAGTAATCTAGTACTTTTGTTTTATTTTCTTGACATTTATTCTGCATTTTTTTTTCTTCTCTTTATAATTGAATTGTTTTTATTGTTGTTTCATTCACGTACGTAACGTGATTTTGTCAAGATATATAATTCTTTCTCTCTCAATCTATTCAATCTTTAATTATAATAAGTCTTATTTATAAATGTTCTGTCAACCTCATGGCATAGTTACCTAGCTTGCGTTGCGGTTTCCTGCGACATCGGCACGAGGTAGTCACCGTCGTCGTTGGTCTGCCAACATGCCACGCTCAATAACACCGTGCGGGGGGATTTAGGGGGATTTCGGGATTTATTCCCTGATTATATAAAAACCCTGGCTTCTGTATATTTTTATTTTGTGACTTATCCCCCCGCACTTTTTAAACACTACTCGTGCATTACACTAGGTTTTATAATATATTTATAATTATTTTATATTCTTTTTTTATTATATTGGTGAGGGTTAAGCCTTTGTCTTAACTAAAACACAATTTTAAAAAATAGCTTTGTTATTATAAAACCTAGTGAAAAGGACAGAGGTAAAATATAGAATAGGTAGTTCCTCGCTATAGCTACTAGGCAAGTACACTCATTAGAAATATGTCCGAAGAGATTCCTTGAAATATTATGTTTTTTTTTATTAAATTCACAATGCAAGCAATGATTAACACAAAATTAATAATGATTATTTGTGATCCTTGCAATATTTTTTTTCATGATGAGGAATGTAATAATGAGTTTTTGTAATTATTTCGAATTTTCAATGTTCTCCTTTTTTTACTAAGCAACATTTGACGCGAGTAACGTTGCGTGTAACACAAGATACCTAGTAACTGTGCGCAACGTATTTGGCATATTACAATGCGCTTGTTCTTTCATGTTACAGGTAATGTTGCATATCTAATATTGCGAAATAATTTACTCGATCAATGATTTAAATTTTGACATTGACATGCAAGATAGTTACAATTTTGATTCTGACATTCCAATGAATCTCTTTCTCTAATCTACGGGGTCTATCTACGCGTCATTCTAGGAAGGGGGGAAATAAAAAAACATGCGCTTTAAGCATGGGTCCACGAATTAACGAATCTAACATCGAATCCGAAAACGTTCTTTAAAATAAAAAACCAGTTACTTGCTTCTAGTAGCCAGAGCGAAAACGTTGGAAGAGAAAAGACAAATTAGTATTTTATTCATAGTAGTTGAGTTTATTTATGATGTGGGGGAAGTACTTTAGGTACTTTTGCAATTTAGGAGCTTAAAATATGAGGCGTTTTTCCAGGCAATGATGGTAGGTATAAAAACATTTATTAATAATCCTCAAAAATAAATTACTGTTAAAAAAGTCAGAAAATGGTGCATTACTTTGTCATCACATCTTCTAGCAGTGCTGTGAGATCTATTGAATTGCTAGTCGATTAACTCAAAATTTTATGTTGAAGTTTTTTAATGGATTTTTTATTACTTATAATATATTATCTAATAATTTAATAATACATCTTTACACAGATATAATTTTAAAAAAAGTTGGTTGTCGAGTGTTTTTGCTCTAGACGCTAAAGACAGAAAAAAAATATTTGGAAAAAAAAACAATTGAGTTACGGATTCCCTGCGGTCTCCACACTATTCAAAGCCTATATCGCGGACACCAGTAATTAGACTTAATTTTTTTGTGGATTCGTAGTGTAGTAAGGAAAAACGCCTCCTAAAAGTGTAAAACTAAAGGGAAGTGGTGCTCAGTGGTACATACCTGCGTGCCGTTAGGGAAGGTAATACCGCCGATGTGGGCTATGTCGGGTAGCGATGTATTGCAAATTACTGGGTCCTGAAATAAAGTTTAAAAAACTTGATTAAAATAATATGGCGTGTTTTAAAAAAAGGTAAACCGACTTCAAATTCCCTTACTTTTACACTTATTTTAAGTTTTGCGCGATAAATACGAATCCCCGGGGGATAAAATGGCAGAGATATAGCGTAACATACATACCTACATACAAAAAAAATATACAGACGAATTGTTAACCTCCTTTTGAAGTCTGTTAATTATAAATGAATACAGAATGTTTCATTCATTTTAGACAGGATAAAAAGAAATGGGTATTCGGGGGATTTCAATCAGCTTCGAATGGGTCCCAACATAATAGGGTGGTATAGTGGGCCATAATATGGCCGTCGGGTCGCGGCGTACGAATATCGACCCCTCCAAGTCAACTCGTGGACTAAGGGAACCTACCAGAGGAAGGGCACCAGCTTCCTTCTGAGTATTTTTCAACACCAATACTGCGATCACCAATCCGCCTGCCAAGCTTGGTGATTATGGCAAAACCCCCCCTACATGCGAGACCATCCACTCGATGGACCGACGATATCGTAGCGGTTACAGAGAGTCGATAGATGGAGGTGGCTCAAGACCGGTTTTTGGGGCGTCGTATGGGGGAGGCCTATGTCCAGCTGTGGACGTGTATCGGCTGATATGATGATGACGATGGTGACCATTGAACCACCAAAAGTTTGAAGAACTGTGGATATGACCGTATAGCAATGCTATAAAAAAAAAAATCTTTTTTTTTAATGCATTAGCAAATTAATAGGTCCTTCAAGAGAAAAAATCTAAATATGTATCTTTTTGGGATAAGAAATAATAAATAAATTAGTGCTGGACAATCCACACAGCATCATCTAGCCATATCTATTATCATATGCTCAAACACATCAGTCAAGCATTCATCATTAAATACAAATCATTTATTGATAACTTCAAGTTACAGGTCAGAAAAGGTGTTCAGAAAAGGCAGAATTTAATATATTGACTTAATATAACAGTAAATATTATAATTGATATTTTATATAATAATTGATATTTTATATACTTAATTAAATAATTGGTAATTCGTAGAACTCTGCTACAGAATAAAAAATACGTTCCAAAAGCCATTTTTTCAGTCGGTTTTTGAAAATCATTGTGGAAGTTGCATCTATAATCGTGTCCGGCAGCCTGTTGTAGCCCGAGGGACCCATTATATACACGGACTTCTCCGACTTTCGTAACTTGTGCGCGGGCGTGACGAGGATGTGAGCAAGCCTGTTGCTGCGCAGGGCGCGGGCGGTGTTCACACCTCTCCTCTGGAACTTACCGGTTGACCGTAGATGTTGTTGTAAGTGAAAATGGCTACTTGATAAATGAGTTCGCAGGGGAGAGGCATGATTTCCAGCTCTTTGAACAAGTCTCTACACGACACATCGTAAGCCACGCCGACGATCGCGCGCACGACGCGTTTCTGCATTACGAAGGCTCGCTCCACATCCGCGGCTCGCGCCCACAGCTCTACACCATAGGTAAGGATGCTGTGGACGGTCGCAAAGTAGCATGACATTACTACACTTCGAGACGCGGTGCCAGCGAGCTGCCGCAGTGCGAAATAGGTCCGGCCTAACTTGGAGCAGAGCTCCTCTATATGTACCTCCCAAGTCAGTCCGTTGTCAATGTAGAACCCTAAAAGTTTTATATTGTCGACCATCTGCAGTGTGCGCCATTGAGGCGGAAGGTCATGAAGCAGATCTTCTCTCTATTCAGGGCTAAACCGTTAGATTTGAACCATTGCTCGAGCCTTCGCACTACATTGTTCAGTCTACGCTCAAGTTCAAGAGCTGACGGCGCGGTCACAACTGCTGCCACGTCGTCGGCGTTCATGTAGACTTGCGCCTCGCTCACGGACTGGGGTAGGTCGTTGAGCAGTAGGCTGAACAATGTGTTCGACAAGCAGGAGCCCTGCGGTACCCCCATAGTGTTCACCAGCTCCACTGACCTCAAACGCCCTTGGTTGCCAACCACTGTCTGCGTACGGTGCGACATGAAAGAGATTAGTAAGGAGAGCACCGGGCCACGTATACCATAAAAGTTTAGTTTGCTGGCAATCAAGTGATGGTCAGCGGTGTCGAACGCACGCGAGAGGTCGCAACTCAGCAAGGCGACGTGCTGGCCCGCCTCGCGCGCGCTCAGCACTCGTCATAATACTTCTCGCACTAGGTCTGTTGTTGTGCGCCCGGCTCTGTACGCATACTGCCTGTCGGACATTGTGTTTCCCTCTCCCATGAAGGATCAAAGTCTCTTATTAAGTCCCACCTCAAATATCTTTCTAATCGCTGGTACTAGTGATATCGGTCGGTAGGACTTCATATCCGACTTCCTACCCTTAGGATAATTTAACAGGTTTAGGCTATTTTATAGGGCTTAGGTTATTTTATAGGGATATTTTAACCCGCTTCAGAGTCGCAGGATACACGCCCTCCCGAATACAGGTGTTGAAAAGGTAAGCAATGACATGGTCGAGTGATTTTGCGACGGTACGAAGTAGATTCGACGATACTCCGTACAAATCGGTGCTATTTTTAGGTGCAATGTGGAACCTCACTATTTTACCGATCTCGTCCGCGGTGAAAGATCTAAGTCGCAGCGAGGTATCGCGCATTGTTGTGTTCGCGCTCAAAGTCGTACAGGCGCTGCTGGTGATGTTGGCCGTCGGGGCGCCACTCTTGCTGGCGGCGGTCGTAAATTCGAGGTTTAGCTCGTTTACTAATTGCTGCTTTGTGCTATAGGGCGCCCCGGCAGAGTCTCTCACGAGGTCGGTATAATCGACTCTTTCGCGGTTACCTCGTCCGAGTACGGTATTAATGACCTGTGGCGTTTTTGTTTCACTAAGGAATTGTATTTTACTGTGTAACGGTCAGACATGTCTATGAGGTCAGTATTTCCGGGAAAGGATTTTTTTTATATTTATTAAATCGAACAAAAATATTTTTAGGTCATGCACTTCGCTATCTACCCAGGTATCATGTTTTGGAATAAAAGGCTGTTTTTTAACCGGGAAACAGATGTCAAATTTACTATGACCGCGATTAAAGTTTCAGCGAGAGAGTGACAGTTTTGCGACCGCTCTACCACCGAAGTCCAGTCAGTCCCGATTCCAGAGCGCTACCAAAGTTTAATTTGTTAGACAGGCTGCACACACACATAATTTTTATGAATGACGGCTGATATGATTAACATGAGTCAAGGGACCGGTTTACATCTGCCAATGATTATTACTCATCATCAAAATATGAGAAGGGCTCATCCGTTAAAGGAACTTCGCCGGTGGCGTGTCTTTGATTTTTAAAATGACTCACCCACCGATTATACCGATGAGTAATTTAGCGAACATGTCTAGGTTTTAGAGGCTTTTAAAATATGTTTTACTTTACGTCACCCTAAAACCCAGTGGCCCGGAAATACGAATTCACCAATTTGTGCCGCTAACTGTACCTACTGCTAGAAATAACCTAACACACATAAATTTTCTCTCTGTGTCAATTGTCCAGCATTATATGTATATTAATAAGTATAAAACGAGTGTGAGCACGAATACAAACCAACGAAATGAAATGAATAACTAGCTGCTGCCCGCGCCTTCGCCCGCGTTTTATATATGAATAACTAGCTGCTGCCCGCGCCTTTGCCCGCGTTTTATCGGGATAAAAAATAGCCTTTATAATTATTCCAGGTCCCAAACTATACCCATCCCCAGACTAATGTTCAGTAGTTTTTGCATACAATATTTGACATTTATAATATTAGATTAGTAGGATAGGATAAATGGCGGGAATCGAACCCGCAACATGCTGCGTCGCAGGCGGACCTTCAACCGCCGCGCCACATCGGTCGTCGGAGGAATTGCCCAGGATTATTTATTTTTATCAGAAATCCTAACTAATATTATATAATTATGCGAAAGTGTTTGTTTGTTTGTCCTTCCTTCACGCCCTAACTAAACAACCAACCGACTTCATTTTTGGCATAGAGTTAGTGGAAATGATGGAGAGTAACATAGACTTTTGTCTTGGTCATCATAACAGCCGATCGACGTCCACTGTTGGACATAGGCCTTCCCTAAGGATCTCCACAATTACCGATTTTGCGCCGCCCGCATTCATGGGAACAACGTGAGTGAAACCGCGAGGAACAGCTAGTACAGAAATAAAACGCTGAATAACTTACCTGTAACATAATCTGTAACATGTCAAATAGTTCAGCAAACGAAGGCCTGTCGTCCGGTGTCGGGGCCCAGCATTCGCACATTAGCCTGTACACTTCCGTTGGACAACCTGTAGACAATGTAAACAAATTGAATGTTATCATTTATCATCATCAACAAAATTATATTAGTCCAATACTTTACAAAACGTAAAACATTTGAAACTATTATCCGTACTATCCTTACTTAATATTCATCACTATCATCATATCAGCCCAAACACGTCCATTGCTGGACATAGGCCTCCTACATACGACGCCACAAATAGCGGTCCTGATCCGTCTCCATCCATCGACTCCCCGCGACCGCTACGATGTCGTTGGTCCATCGAGTGGATGATCTCCCATGTAGGGGGGCATTTGCCATAATCACCACGCTTGGCAGGCGGATTGGTGATTGCAGTGTTGGTGTTGAAAAATATTCAGAAGGAAGCTGCTGCCCTTCCTCTGGTAGGTTCCCTTAGTCGGCTTTTACGACATCCACGGGTTGAGTTTGAGGGGTCGATAATCGTACGCCGCGGCCCCATGGTCACTACTAATATTATAAATGCGAAAGTAACTCTGTCTGTCTGTCACGTTTTCACGCCAAAACTACTGAACCGATTTAAATGAAATTTGGTACACAGATGCTCTAGAGCCTGAGAAAGGACATACTACTTTTTAATGCGAAAAAATGATTGTAACGGTTTAAAAGAGGGCTTGAAAGGCTGCATACAAGTATCTTCATTTTTAAAACTAAAATATTGGAATAAATTTTTTAAGCTGTTGATTAGATATTATCCACTTCCACGCGGACGAAGTCGCGGGCACAGCTAGTGGTTATATTACAGCACTAAAGTTAATAACGGGATATTTACCATGATTTGAGTTTTGAGTCGGAATTGTGTGTCGTATCGTAAAGAGGTCAGCCGACGAATCCAACTCGCATGGGCAGCGTTCGGGAAACTTCGCAATATCTTCTCGTCACAGATACCGCAGAGCCTCAAGACGAAAGTCTTTAACCAATGTGTGCTACCAGTGGTGGCTTACGGATCCGAGACGTGGTCGCTCACTATAGGCCTAGTGCATAAGCTCAAAGTCACCCAGCGAGCTATGGAGAGAGCTATGCTCGGAGTTCGGAATACGGAAATTCGTAGAAGAACCAAAGTTACCGACATAGCTCTCAGAATCAGCAGGCTGAAGTGGCGATGGGCAGGCCATATACCTCTGCTTTGCAAATATCTGTGCACATATTGAGCGGGCTGAGGTTGTACTCGGTCGCGTATCAGCGTGGCCGAGTGCACTTCAAGGAGCCTGAACGATTTGGGTGCTTAGTAACACCGGAACTCGGAGAGATCTTCGGGCGCGAGGCCTGGGGAAAGGTCTCTGCTGCTCGAAGAGGAGAGGGGTGGTTGCCGTGCCAGTGCCCCGGCACGGCGGCGCCATGATGAGGGATAGATGTGACGACGTATGAGTGGGCCATGAAGCCATAAGGTATGGTGATAATGAAAGGTGACGGATAGCACGAGACACGCGGGATGTAACCTGCGGTACTCGTGCACAGGTGTGGAACACGCGGGGCAGTGATGCGCGCGCCTGCTTTAGCTGAGTGTGCGCGGCACTGTGCTCGCGTGACAAGAACAAAGGAGAACTGTATGTAAGAGCAAGTTTGAATGAGAGTGTGAGTGGGTGTGTAAATGCGAGACCCACGCTTGGTGGTGTGGGGCAGCTGAAATGCCCATCGGGACACATAGGTTGACATTCGCGTTTCCAAATGCGTCTGTCCTGTCTGTGTCCCAATGGGGGGGAGGAAGCGTGATGGAAGAATGGGGTCGGCGAGTGTGTGGAACGGTGGGCTCGCTGGCCATATATGGGAGGAAGAGGAGATGCCAGTCGGGCCGCGGAAGGTTTAAATGTTCCCTTGGTTCGGCGAAAATGGCGAAAGAGGGTCACCGGAGAGGTTTTAGTGGGTATTACGTCCTTGTCAGGGCGCCGAGTCCCACATAATTCTGGTCCCCCCCCCCAGACCAGTTTATTCGTAAAAGAATTTCCTCGCCAATTAAAAAAAAAGGCCATACAGCTCGTAGAACCGATAACCGTTGGGGAGTAAAGGTTCTCGAGTGGCGACCGCGATGCAATGCGAAACGGAGTGTGGGAAGACCTCCCACTCGATGGACCGACGACATCGTAGCGGTCGCAGGGAGTCGTTGGATGGAGGTGGCTCAGGATCGCTATTTGAAGCGTCGTTTGGGGAGGCCTATGTTCAGCAGTGGACGTGTACAGGCTGATGATGATGATGATGATGATGATGATGATGATTGTGTGTCGTGATCGAGTTGCGTTCGATAATGAAACCGGTGGTAGTGTTAACATTCGTAGCAAAAGACAAAGAATGAGGGTAGATCGATATGTTTGCCGATAAAAACTAACTCGCAGTGACTTCAGTTCACAGGACTGTTTGTTAACAGTCATTGTGATGGTTTGATTGTTTTCAAAAACCTTTTAATCGACATCGAATCCCTCAATTTTACACTGTTTTTAAGTTTTGCGGGATAATACTAACGGCCCCCCCGTTAGTATTATCCCGCAAAACTTAAAACCCCTGGGGATTCAATTTTTGTGGGATCACCTCGAGATCATTTTCTATACAATAGTGAAAGAATTTTCAAAATAGGTCCATAATTGGCGTAGCATTCATACAAAAAAAACTTAGTCAAAGTGAGTTGAGAACCTCCTCTTTGAAGCCGGTTAAAAACTAAAACACAAACTTCAACAACGCATAATCTCAAATGTGTAGCAAAAAAATTATATATTTCAATTCGAGAACGAACGAGAGATCAAAGCTTTCAAAACCAAAAATTGTTTCGAGCTTCTGTGCTTTGCTTCGATGATACCAATGTCATTAAATATTAATATATTCGTTAGATTTTGTAAATCCTTTGTATACAAAAATATGCAGGTTTTTGAAACGGAGCACAGGTATCAAAATTTTGTCTACCGTAAACTGACTTTATTTTTTTATTTTCTGTCTCTCGTCGCTTGCGCTTCCTTATATTGACCATACTAGCTGCTGCCCGCGCCTTCGCCCGCATTTTATCGAGATAAAAAATAGCCTTTAAGTTATTCTAGGTCCCAAACTATAACCACACCAAATTTCAGCCTAATCGGTTCAGTGGTTTTTGCGTGAAAGAGTAACAAATACAAACTTTCACATTGATAATATTAGTAGGATTATAACTTAAACCACCCAAATTCCTTAATAAGTTATCCTTCTGGAAAAGCATACTCCATCTTAGGCCACATCTTCACTTTCTTGTGTGTGATGGTGGTTAAACGCCACTACTATTATAAAAAAAAATCTAATATACGATACTTTAATAAATATGCCAGTAAGTCTAACTCCTTACCAGTAGGTTTCTCCAGTCTGCCCCCTCCAGAAACCATCTCCATAACCTCTCGGTTAGAACATCCTGTATACGGCATGATGCCTAGAGAGAAGACCTCCCATAGTAGCACACCGAACGACCTGAAGAAAAATATACCATGATTAACAGAAGTCAGAAGATATACATATGTATAGGGTTCGGACGGGCAGTAAGGATATGTTAATTTTAAAAATATATAAAAAATATTTTTCATTAAAATAATTTATTTTTAACTTATTACTTATAATTTTTGAGCATTAACACATTAATAAATGAGATGAAAATTCTAAAAAAATAATTCTTCTTTTATTTATGATTATTTAAAATAATTTTTCAAAATTCTAAAAAGACTTTTAAATACAAACTTTTATATCATCTAGGACCAAAGAGCTTGGGAAGACAAATCCAACGAACCCAAACTCGACGTGGTTAAGTCGTTTCGTTTAGAAGTTCCTATGGCCACCTTCGGTTTCCATCATCAGACCAGTTCGAGGGTACAATGAATTGCATTGTCACCGAACTTACATATGTATGCCAAATTTCAGCTCAATCGGTTGAGGACAACTGGTCTAAAATTGAGTAGCAAGATTTCACCCGAACAAACATACATACATACATTGCAAGTTAAATAAAAGCTTGTAAAAAGGGCAGTAACCGCTGGTCTTCCGACAGAGACATTTGCAAAAAAACTTACCAAACATCAGTCTTGATAGTAAAAACACCATCAATATAAGCCTCTGGCGGCACCCACTTGATAGGAAGCATGGCCTTGCCTCCCTTCTTCTAGTAATTCAGCTCTGTAGGTAGATGTCCCGGGCCATAAAGAGCCATTTGATGAAATACTTACCAAACATCAGTCTAGATAGTAAAAACTTGCCAAACATCAGTCTTGATCGTAAAAACTTGCCAAACATCAGTCTTGATCATAAAAACTTACCAAACATCAGTCTTGATAGTAAAAAGACCATCAGTATAAGCCTCTGGTGGCATCGACTTGATAGGAAGCATGACCTTGCCTCCCTTCTTCTAGTAATTCAGCTCTGTAGGTAGATGTCCCGGGCCATAAAGAGCCATTTGATGAAATACTTACCAAACATCAGTCTAGATAGTAAAAATTTGCCAAACATCAGTCTTGATCATAAAAACTTACCAAACATCAGTCTTGATAGTAAAAACACCATCAATATAAGCCTCTGGTGGCATCCACTTGATAGGAAGCATGGCCTTGCCTCCCTTCTTGTAATATTCAGCTCTGTAGATGTCCCTGGCCATACCGAAGTCTGCTATCTTGACTGTTCGGCCGGGTCCTCGAGAGGAGAGGAGGCAGTTACGAGCCGCTATGTCCCTGAAATACAAATAATTATGTTCATTCAGTTTTTGCGTTCATCATATCAAAAGTCAAAGTCAAGTCAGAAATTCTCTATTTCCGTAAATACGTTACAATAAAAGTACACATAGAAAAAGTCAAATAGTTAAAATTAAACACGGAAATAAAGTATTATTTTCATTTCGGTCGCTTCGGTATGTAGACTTAAGTAAAGAAACGAAGAACCAGCCAGAAGCAGAGAAGAAGCCAGAAACCTTTAGCCTGTTAGGTGTTATTTTTCAGCCCATACACGTCCACAGCTGGAAACAGGCCACCCCATAAGATGCCACACATAGCAATCCTGAGCCGCCTCCATCCATCGACTCTCTGCGACCGCTGCGATGTCTTCGGTCCATCGAGTGGTCTCTCAAAGCTCCTTTTTGCGTTGCATTGTGGTCGCCACGCCACTGAACCTTTACTCCCCAGCGGTTAGCAGTTCTATGAGCTATATGACCTGACCACTGCCACTTCAGCCTACCAATTCTGATAGCCTTGTCGGTGACTTTGGTTGACGTTGTTTGGTTTTTGCTTTATTTGTTTATTAATAGGACTCCCAGTTAAAAAATCACCAGGCGTTAATAAGTACTAAATCTAAGTGTCCGCTCAGTCAGAGGGGACTTTTGCTAAATTAGTTGATGAATTTTCTAAACCACATTAAAACATTGTCCAATCAAATTCCAAATATGATTACAAAATTAGTATTAAAACTGCCTTGAAATCAGCTTGATTAAAACATAATTCAACAATAGGTACCGTATAGATTACGACGGTTGCAACAAAAGCAACAGGCAACATAAACCTCCTCCAAAATTAGTAATCTTATAATAAGCAGCACTTGCCAACCAAATTAGTAATGGCTTTTATTTTAGACGATGCTGCTGGTAAAAGGTCTAAGTTCTACGATATCTAAGACAATTGCTCAGTTTAAGAAGGCTACGAACCTCTCCCAAACGGAAACGGATTTTCCCCTGCGGATTTGTTGTTGTTTCACGTAGAATGAAATGGGGCTCGCTATGAGTGAGAAAGCGCGTCTAACCATCTAATACGAAGCTGTCATGTGCCTGTGTGCGTGTGCTTGGTGTTGGCACCATTTTTTGATATTTTTTCGGACTGTCCGATTAATTTTGAGAAAACGATAGAGTTTAAAAATATTTTTGATTATTTATAATGTTAAATATGTATATTTAGGATGTTTGCAGTGCGACATATTTTCGAATAAAGGTGTCTATCATGTATAAAAAATCGCTTGAAGATGACTCGATTTGGTGGTCAAAATTAGTTTCGCTCTCATTAAAGATCATTATGTTTTTTCAAAAACTAAACTGCTGCAAACATTTTTCATCCGATTACGTATGGAAAATTTCAATAAGATCGGGGACATAGTTTCCAAATGAAGCAGAAAGTACGTTCGCATAGGGAATAAGGCTATCGGTTCCGTTCTTAAGAGGACCTCTTTTATTGGGACAGTCGGAACTGATTGATACCTGTGTATAAATCTCTTTGACTCCAGATATCTGCATCCTTTAGCCACGTCAGATGCGCACTGCAGTAGATCCTTCATAGAGAGAGCGCTGGCTCGCTCAGGCTTCGGTCGAGACTCTCGGAGGAAGTTCTTCAGGTCTCCTCCGGCTAGAAGCTCTAGGACTATGAATCTGGAAAGAGGGAATTTTAAAATATACATATACGATATTTAATCAAGATTTTCAATTATACCGACTCTACCAGATCTTGAAACATGGAAAGATATAAATTTTCTTTCTACAGTAGTCATTCCCAAAAACGTATAACCCTACTAGGTGTATCAAGGACATTCAGGCATTCAGTATTTTTAACTTTATTTTTTTCATTATGAAAAATTTTATAAAATTCCCGAAAATATGTACATTTAAGTTTCTGGCTATAAGCCAACAAAGAACGGAATTCTATAAGAAAAGATGAGACATCTGATACTTGCGAAATTTTATGGACATGTTAGTTATCAATGTGGAGGGATGGATAGGAACATAAAAGAAAAGATAGATAACTTGTGTGAAGTGACATGGGTAAAAAAGATGTGAGAACATATGATTTTGGAATAACATGAAATGCCTCAGAATGCTGTAGAATCAGATAAAGGCAAGAAGAATAAGCTGAAACCATTATCTCACCCTGCTGGGATGCCTGTCAAAACACACCCCAATCCCAATCATGTGATTGGGATGGATTGCATAACGTTGCTATGAATGAACTTAGCCATGATTGCAGCTTCCATGAGGAAGTCATGTTCAGCTTGCACTATCGATAGGTTGACGGTGACTCAAATCGATGGTGAAAATTATTATGTGTGATTCCAGATGAAGAAGGTGGAAGGATTGTGTGAAAATTCTCTTATCCAGGTCCTCACCTGGATAAGAGAGGTTTATTTACGGGGGTGATAACTGATAGATAGAAAAGAGAGTGGAAGAAAAAGACGTGATGTGCTGACCACCTAGAGGGAATAAGTTAATTCTTGGAAAGCGAAAAATCTATTAAATCACCTGGGATGCCTGTCAAAGCAGACTCCAATCATATGCACAACATTGCTATGATTGAACTTAGCCATGATTGCAGCTTCCATCAAGAAGTCATGTTCAGCTTGTACTGTTGACAGCTCTGGTAGCGTTTTGACGGCGACTGGCATATCGATGGTGTCGTTGGACCGGTGGCGGTAGAGACCTTGGTAGACCTCGCCGAATGCACCGTGGCCGAGAGCTCTGAGGAAAGAATAGAGGAATTAAATGTCATTTTTGTATTTAGATTAAGTTTGTGAAATGTTCTTGGGAGAATCTACTGTAATTGGCTATCAAATGTTGAGACTGAAAATATTTGCAGAGTAATCGCAAATAAATGAAATTAATCTACTTAATAATTTATAGGTAGGTACAGGTATTCTAATAATTAAAAGTAACACCGAACAAGGAAGACCAAACAAAAGAGGAAGGAACGAAACTGGAAGGTCGCGAATAACGAACAATGTAACATGTAACCATAAGAGAATGAAAGTAAATATTTTTGTATTTTTTAACTATTTACATACCTATCTACTGCTTAAAAGTTTATAGTAAAAATAATTCTGGGCTGAATTTCCCACAGCATCATCTAACCTAGCACCAAAGCTCTTGCTTTGGCTCAGCAAAGCTTGTGTGAGGGGTAGCTGATTTGATTACTGATCATATTTTTTAATTTACAGACACTGGAATCTTTTTTAACATAGAAAACGTCCAGACCCGGACCAAATATTTTCTAAACGTATATAAACATTTATTAAAGAGCAGAAATCGAACTTGAAACCTAACCCGTAATGCTTTACATCCCCTGGTGCGGTTCCAAAGTCACATCAGCTTTCTAGGATATCTGGAAATCCTAGATATACTAGAATGTTCATCTATGTATACTGTCTACGTGTTATCTAGTAGGTATTAAGTAGTCTTTTATTTCTGTGTTTGGTTGTGTGTTGTGTGATGTGTAACAATCATCTAGATATGCTGAGGAGGGATTTAATTCTAGAATAGAATAGAATAAATTTTATTGTAAAATTGTATGAACATGAAGGTCATAAAATTAAATTAATTAATCAATAATTTGATCCTGTTCGAACATACAATAATTAGTTTTACAATATTGATAAAAATACAATAGTAATCATATTCAATCAGGCAGAATTGCCTAACTGTCGAAGAATTATTTTACATTATAGTGAACATTGTTAATAAGCCATTTCCTTAATTTAAGTTTAAACATGTTTCCATCAAGTTGTTTTAGCTCTAGTGGTAGATGATTATAGACCTTAATAGCTGTTATATTATGTAGGTACATTTGTGGAACATAGTACTGTTGATTTGAGGTATACATAAGTTAAATTTATATTTGTTTCGTATGTTATCAGATCTATTAGATTTTAAATTAAAGAAAATTGAATTGGTTTTTACAAATAAGCAGATTTCTAAAATATATATCCCAGTTAATGTTAGAATATTGTCTTTGAAAACATCACACAAAGACTGTAACTATCAGTTAGTAATCTCTAAGTTATATATTGCTCTACCTAATGCATTTGTTTGCATGACAAAAACCGATTGAACATCAACCGCGTTCCCCAAAAGATCACTCCGTAGCATAATTGAGGAAAAATGTGTCCATGTCGTTTTTTGCTACCATTTTTGACGAAACATTACTTAAAATATGAAGAGCTTAACAGTACTTAGATATTTTGATATTTTGCTATCTAAGGCTTAGATATACAAATACTTACTTGACAAGTTTCAAACTCTCCCTAGAAACTTGCGGTAGCTCCCTGACATCAATACCCTGAGGTAGAAAACTCTCGCTCCCGTAGTGTGGATTGAAAGCCATAGTCAGTGGGTTGTCATTGCCGTTATTTCGAAGCCTTTGGAGCTGTATCTCTTGATCTTCTATGTGCTTTGATCTGTCTTCTTGCTCTTTTTTACGCATGTAGATGTTATCTATGGGATATATTTTATGTTAATGTGGTAGTTTAAAATAAATTAATAAATAATGCTGGACAATCCACACAGCATCATCTAGTCCCAAGCTAAGCAGATCTTGTGTTTTGGGTACTAGATGACTGATATACTTAACACAATATTACATAGAAAGATATTAAAATTATAAGTTTTATACAGATACTTTATTAACAAAGAAAATTACATATCAAATAGAAACAAAGAAAAAGTTAAAATAGAGGATCTATAGAACCAATAAAGAAAAAAGAATGGCTTAAAACAGTCAACAGAACTGACAAATAAATCTTATAGCAGAGGGCCTAAATAATCGCGGAGATTATTTTTATTATACATGTACAGAAATATAACGAACTTTTCTGTAACGAACATCCTACTTCCTAATTAAATAGGCGAAACTTTGTGCCGTTGTTGTGAAAATATTTGGATAAAGACAAAGCCATAACTACTGAATAGATCGGCCTGAAATTTACATACGCAAAGATCTGAAACTGGAACAACGTATAGGCTATTCTCAACCGATTTCAAGGATTGACGATCGACTGTTTTTTTTCTATGTGTCATACTCGATCATTACGCTAATTATGGTCCAATAATTATTGAGCCAGCAAAATTAAAAAAAAGTAAGGGGTTCGAAGTCGATTATTAGGTTTTTGAAAACAATCAAATTATGAAAATGACTGGTAACAAACAGTTTCCATGGCAACGGGCGTAAACAAGAGGTAGGTTTAGGAATTTTAAGTCGGTTTATCGTTTTTACGACACGCCAAATTATAATTATTCTAAACAACACGTGTGAAGCTGGGGACAGAAACTAGTAAGAAATCAAATTAGACACCTAGACATTTAAAGACAAACATTATCTTGGTACTTACAGAGGTATAAGCAGATGCACAGAACTGCTAACGCGAAGATGAACACAGCGATAGACAGTATGATGATCAACACCCAAGAAATTCTGGGCCAAGAGTCTTCAACTGAAACAATAGGTAATGGGTGTCTCAATAAGAGTGCACTTTTTAAATTTGCTGTAATTTTTCTTCGTGCACATGGCAACTCTCATATTTCACAGCTTTCTCCTATGATTATTCCGATTTATAAAAATGGAGCGTTACACAAAAGAAGAATGTGTTATCATTGTGAAATCTCATTACGAAAATGGAGAAAGTTATGCTGAAACCGCCCGCAAACTCGCAAATTAAGGAGTTCATGTTACCTTAACTGAATGGCATGGATCTGGACGACATGTAGTTTCATCAGAACGGCGGCGCCACCTACCACATCACCGATGAAACAATCCATTTATTGCAACTACAATTTCAAGACCAATCATCTAACGATATTCTGATGTCAGCTGGCCGCCAAGATCGTCGGATTTACCGCCGTGCGATTTCTTTCTTTGGGGTTTTGTGCAATCTCGGGTAATTATGCAAATAAACCAGAAACTATTCCTGAGCTCTAGGCCGCGATCCAACGCGTTCACAATTTCTTTTAACGTTTTCACAATGATAACACATTCTTTTTTTTGTGTAACGCTCCATTTTTATAAATCGGAATAATCATAGGTGAAAGCTGTGAAATATGTGAGTTGCCATATGCACGAAAAAAAAATACAGCAAATTTAAAAAGTGCACTCTTATTGAGACACCTTTATAAACGTATTAGAGATACTAATAAAACTATCTAGAGAGATAATATGGAGTCCACAGCTGATCGGTATGCTGGCTTGTATTCTGGTCAACGATCCGTCAATGCTGGCAGCATTGCCACGTTGAATGGCAATGCTGCCAGCATTTCCATTCTGGGCACTTTGCGTTAGCTTATCGGCTTAGATTTTTAGTTAATAGATATAACTGTTAATAATTACTTGTTGTAATTTGTCTCTATTGCAATTTTATTGAAAGCTATAATCCAATTCAAAAACCTAGATATTTTTTGTATACAAAGATATTGCAAAACCCATATTGAATATTGCTGGAAAATATTTAACGACATTGGTATCATCGAAACAAAGCACAGAAGCTCGAAACAATTTTTGGTTTTGAAAGCTTTTATTCATCGTTTAATTGATCTCTAGTTCCTTTTAGTTTTCTAATTTAATCATTTTTTGCTACACATATGAAATTATGCGTTGTTGAAGTTTGTGTTTTACTTTTTATTGTTATCTTTGCTATAACCTTGTTGTTTCTGTTATTGTTATCAGTTTTTGTTATGTTTTATAAATCACATTTAGTAAGATTCATAAATTCTTTATTGTACATACAAATTAAAACATATATACAATTTAACAAATAATGGACATGTACAAAGTCAAGCTTAACCCTATAAGAGTACGAGTCAGAGTAAATGTCCTTGTTGGCATAAAATATCTTGTATTCTAAATCGGAATCATCTATCTAATATTCCTCTCCAATTAGAGAGACCACCTAATCTTCCTAGACACGGTTCTTAGGTCTTAGTTTTTAAATTAAAATATATTTATTTCTGTTACTTAATATATACGTTACAATAATATGGGTGGGCGGTCCTCTTTTAAGCATGATTATGCTTGTGTTAGGGACCCCCGTTGGAATGTAATGGAATGGTCTCCTCCAACCTAAGTTGGTTAGGAAGTTCTCACTTCTCAACAATTTCCAGTTGAGTTTACAAGTTGATCAGTCTGCTAACAAATTCTTTATCTTACTGCTGGCGTATTGTTCAACTGAGTTGAGCATTTGCTTTGAGCTTGTGAAGTGGGGCAAAAGTTCGGTAACGAAGGTTTCCGTTGCTCAAAATGCTCAAATGCTAAACTCAGTTGAGCAGTAGGTATATCATGAAAAAGAGACTTACGAATGCATTTAGTAGAATCTTGAGCGTCTGTGGTCCAAGTAGAAGGGCAGTAGCACTTCACTAAGCTTCGGTACTCGTTGAGGGCTACGCAGCGATAATCACAGCCACAGTCCTGTGAAAACAAAGTGTAAATATCCTCCACATTAGACTGTTTAGTATAATTGATATATTGATGAAATCTATTTAAAATTCTACCAGGGTTTTGTTTGACAAGATTACAGACACATTTTACTGCTTTCGTCATCCCTAAGCCCATTAACAAAAGTCAAAATTTCTTTATTTCCGTAAATACATTAAATGTACACTTAGAAAGGTCAAATTGTTAAGATTAAACACTGACATGGAAATAAAGTGATATTTTGATTTCGGTCGCTTCGCTGTGTAGACTAAAGCAAAGAAGCGACGAAAACACCTTTAACCTGTTAGTTGTTATTTTTCGAGTGGAGCAAAATCCGTCCCAAGCTTTTTTATCTTCAAGATAGTCTGATATTTAGTAATAAACCTTTTTACAAAGGATATGTTTAACAATTTGTTTGAATTTAGTTATTGAAAGTTTTTGCAACTCACTCGGAGTTTTGTTGAAGAAGCGTATACATTGCTTAATACTTTAAAAAATACATTAATCTTGTATAACCTAGTTTTGGGCAAACCGAGTTTATTCTTGTTTCTAGTATTACTTATCTTCCTCATTGTTATTTAGTTAGTCTAGAATTTCACTTGTATCAGGAAGTTGATAGCCTCTATTTCTTTCATCGTTTTATGCCTCTATTAAAGTGTTTAGGGGTGTGTTTGCCTTTGACAAGATGTCCTTTTTTACCTTTTTTGTTTTTCGTGGGTTCAGTAACCGTATTTATTTGCATAGTCTAGAATATTACTTGTATGTATCGGTGTATTGATAATATCTATTAAGGATTCTATCAGGGTTTTGGTTGACAAGATCTCTTATTTCGCTGTTTTTTCGCCATTTGTCAGTTCCTTACCTTCTTAAGCTTCTACAGTATCACTCACATGTATCGCGGGTATAATGATGACCTCCCCCGGTCCTGCGCGACTGGCGACCACGACCTCGCTCCAGTCCTTGATGGCGCGCGTGTGGTCGATGTACGACCAGCCGCCGCCGCCGTGGATGCCATCGCCTTCGCTGGTGCTGCCACCTGGGATGGGATACATTGTTGAATAAGTTTACTAATTTGTGAGTTGTATTTATGTAGTTTTTATCAAATAGACTAATTTAATAATAACATTATCCAGCCCCAAGCTAAGCAGAGCTTGTGTTATGGGTACTAGATAACTGATATACATAATACAATATATTACATAGATAGATAATTTTTATTATATATATTATATAAAACGACCAGAACACCCTGAACAAATATCTGCAGATCGTACAAATATTTGTCCCGAGGCGGGAATCGAACCCGCAACCTCCTGTGTCGCAGGCGGACCTTCGCCCACCGCGCCACAGAGGTCGTCAAATATATTTATATTTTTTTAATTTAAGGACTTTACAATGTTTATGCTATTTATAAAGATTTCTTTCTTTCTTTAATTAGCTGAATTTTATAGAGTCCATATCGGAAGAATGAATTTTGCCTTTGGGTATTTAAGTTTAGACTAGATTCCGGTGGATGGACCCAAAATATTTAGGTCCTGGTCAAACTGGTATGAAATGGCAAATACAAGGCTTCTTCTTAGCAGTGACCTTCCTCTCGTCTGCTAGCTGGCTTTTGTTAAAGATTTTTTTTTTGTTACGGTTATGTTGTGCTCTACCGACGAAGTTTCGGGATAATTAGAAATGAGTTTTTTTTGTGGTTAGATATATCGCGACCCTCGAGTACAACGGGATCTATTATAATTCTACCACACGAAATTTCGTATTTCGTTTCGGCAAAGTGGTTGACTGTTATACACCAAATTAAAGTACCAATTAGCCCTAAAAAAAAACAATCGATTGCATTTGGAGGCCATCAGAAACTTTTTTCAAAAATAATATTATCCAATTAAAATCCAAATGTCCACCCATTCCTCCATCATTGTCTGAACAATGATGCAGTGGATATTTGGCACTGTTTTGCCCTGACAAAGCCTACCATTGTTCTTTCAGACCTTTTAAAGAGTATAAGAGTTAAGTACTCTTGAATAGCACATACCTTGCCAGCCTCCACCCCCGCCGCCCCGCACACAGCCCCCTCCCCCACCCCCGAAGCCCCCGTGCGCTGCGCCCACGCATGCGGCTCCCCCCGCGCCCCCCGCCTTCACCGCCGCGCCTCGGACCAACTCGAAGCCGGGCGTGCTTGGACCGCTGCGGGTAAGCCAACCGCCGCCGGCACCTGGGAACGGATGAGACTATGTAATAACGGAAGATCAAGAGAACACCTACTTATCAAATTCGTTTAATTTCTGTATGTACCTCTTTATAGCCAAATAAATGTATCTTTATTGATTCGGACAAAACAAAGATCCATAGAGTATTTATATTTATATTTGTTTAGTATTAATTACGAAGAAAAGTATCAGTGACGACTTCATAGTAAAGCCAGAAGCGGAACGTCGAGGAGGAATGCTCTAAAATTTCAACCATGAAGGCTTCTCTCCTTAGCCTCTGTGCTAAGGAGAGAGGTCTGCATGGGTGAAATTTTAGCAGCTGATTTCAGGTTAAGTATGGGCGGTTTATTTTCAAATATTCTACATCTAGTTTGGACAATTCACACAGCATTATATAGCCCCAAGCTAAGCAGAGCTTGTGTTATGGGTACTAGATAACTGATATACATAATACAATATATTACATATATAGATATTTTTTATTATACATAGAATACATAGAACAAATGACAAGAACACCCTGAACAAATATTTGCAGATCGTACAAATATTTGTCCCGAGGCGGGAATCGAACCCGCAACCTCCTGCGTCGCAGGCGGACCTTCGCCCACCGCGCCACATCGGTCGTATTAGAAAGCGTAATCCTTTGGTGATTTTAGAAGTACATATATAAAAATAAGGTATAACGCAACGAACAAAAATATAAAGAATGGGGCTAACGCAGATTCCAAATCATATGATTGAATTAAAATAAAAGGAATAAGTTGCTTACAAAAAAAAAACAAGGAATAGGACATTTTTTTTATAATACGGGACATTACACATTATCATTTAGCCCCAAGCTAATTGTAATCAGAGCTTGTGTTACTAGATGAATAGAATAGAATAGAAATACATTTATTTATAACAACCTTATACAGTAAAACAAGACACTTATAAAATAGGTATATATATATAGTTGTTATAGAAGGGTCCTAACTCAGCTTAAATGCTGGCTAAGCTCCCGTAGGAGGCCAAGCCAGCGCTGGTCTTCCGTTGGAACCCGTATAGGTGACGTCACGAACAAGCCTACGCAATGACTAATAGGTACAAAGAGAATTATAATAATAAGAACTAAATTAAGACGGTTTAAAATACAGTTTACAGTGAAGCGTACTTATAGGTGTACGTAAATAAATAGCAAATAAGAAAGAAATTAACATAATGCAAACATTAATGACTGATATACATAATATAATATATCTATTACATAGATAAATATATTTTTTTATACACAGAAAAAACCCAGAAAATCTGGAACCAATAATTGCAGATCATTTGTCCCATGGTTGGAATCGAACCCACACAATAATTCTCCACTTCCACACTTAGGTGCCCTAGGCGAAACCTTCATATCCTCTTATAGCATCTGGCGGCAGCCCAAGCCGAGGTTCGGACCTAAGTGGTGGCCCTTGTGCGTGTTGCCCCTACCTAACATTACCAGCGAGGCGCCCTCTGCGCCCGCCAATAGCCTGGTAACGCTGTCATAACCATCTGCGGCCAACAGCATTAAAACAAAAAAAAACGCAAAATCGAAGAAGTCCGTAGGGTAGAGAGACTCACCACTAGTCTTCCCCGGTTGTCCGTACATATGTCCGGACTCTGGCGTCCCGTTGGTAGCGGGACGTCCGTGCTGTGAACCGTCGTCTCTGAAAGCACCAACGCTTAGGCCTCCGCCGCCGCCACCAACTACCAAAGGATAGGCGGTGCCTTCGCTATCCAACTGAAAAGAGGATGAAATGTAGAATCATAAAAACAATTCATTTCGGAGTGTTTAAAGGGCATCAGCTATGTTTACCCTGAAACAGAAGAAGAGAAAGAAGAAGTATTATAGTTACCTATTAAGTAATTTCTCGTACTTCAAAATAAATTGTGCATAAATTCTTTGATCAAGTGGGATTTGAATAAAACTTTAGTAATGTAAGGGCGGTGCTCAGTAAAAGAAAGGGGTTCTAGCACGATAAAAGGGTAAAAACATAAATTAAACCAAACAACGGAAAAAATCGAGATCTCACACAGCTTCCACAAATTTTCTCTTTCGTCCTGCGCTGCTGACGCGGGTTGTCACGTTTTCCTTCTATATTCGAAGAATATGATGGAGGTGTAGCTTCACAACTTACATACTTGGTGATGCTTGCTACATCAAGTCTTAAATATTCCAGTTTGAAAAATATCAAACAAATCCCCGATAAAAATATTCGTCGTAAGGTATTCCATTGTTGGACGCAGCTCAGAACCATTTTTGTATAAGTAAAATAAGCACTGCCAACTGTAATTTTTTTTTGGAGGCCTATGTCCAGCAATGGGCTGTATAAGACTCACCACAAAGAC
This sequence comes from Eupithecia insigniata, assembly GCA_947859395.1. NCBI lineage: Eukaryota > Metazoa > Arthropoda > Insecta > Lepidoptera > Geometridae > Eupithecia > Eupithecia insigniata. The sequence continues at coordinate 2,019,349 of OX402019.1, forward strand.
ATAAGTAGCCCCACCACCGCCGCCGCCACCATCAGACACATGGGTGTTTCTGACTTCGTGCGTCTTGCTGGTGAATAATTGTGTTTCGTTGGCTGGCCGTTTGATGCATTCCTCGCCTTCTTGTGCTGATAGAGTCTGAGAATAATATTATAGTTATATTTTGTTTATAAGAAACTAGTTGCTGCCGGCGCGTTATAATGTAACGCTAGAGCAGAAATGCTCCAGAATGTCGACCATGCAGGCTTCTCTCCTTAGCCTCTATGCTAAGGAGAGAGGCCTGCATGGGTAAAATTCTAGTTGCTGATGATAAAGAAATCATTACCTAGGTTCTGGAAAGATTAATCCTTTGGCTTTTTACACGCATATAAAAATAAGGCATAAGGCAATAAATAATATATAAAGAATGGGGCTAACAAAAATTTCAAACCATAGAACTACATACATATTGTATGGATATAATCACGAGTTGAGATTAGAACTGTTGCCCAGATAAGTTTTTGTTAGTAAGTAATACCTACTCGTACGGCAAGAAAATTAAATAGGTTACTCGGAATATTCACAAAATCGGGGAAAACTAAGCGCTGTTTTTGGCCTAAGGAAAAAATTCTGTATCCTTATCGATGGCGATTTTTACAAGCTTGTAATGTTTGTTTGTTCGGGTGAAATCTTGCAACTCAATTTTAGACCAGTTATCCTCAACCGATTGAGCTGAAATTTGTAATGTACTTATGTAAGTTTATTGACAATGTAATGTTATGGTACCATTAAGCTGGTCTGAGGATGGAAACCGAAGGTGGCCATAGGAACTTCTAAACGAAACGACTTAACCACGTCGAGTTTGGGTTCGTTGGATTTGTCTTCCCAAGCTCTTTGGTCCTAGATGATATAAAAGCTTGTTTTTAAAAGTTTTTTAATTTATCTAAATAATATGCTTATTAAACTTACTTTCTTGCAAGCGTTATTTCCCTGTTGTCCTATCAGCATATAAATCATCTCAGCGCGATGTAACTGGAGCAAGGCTCGAGCAGCGGCGCCGTGAGAGACTCCCGCGTGGGCTGACCCTAGGCCTCCGCTAGCACCCACTGCAATAATCCTGGGGGAGAAGACACAGTTGACATTATATCCAAAATGATAAAATAATCAAATGAATGATGAAATAATATGGAGTGTTTTAAAAAACGATAAACCGACTCTTACACTTATTTTAAGTTTTGCGGGATAAATACTAATCCCCTGGGGATAAAAATTTTATGGGAACTCTTCGGGATCGTTTTCTATATAATAGTGAAAATCGGTCCATAATCGGCGGAGATATCGCGTAACATACCTACATACAAACCATACAGACGAATTGATAACCTCCTTCTTTTGAAGTCGGTTAAAAAAATAATCATAGGACTGAGGATGGTGTCACACCATTTGTAAAACAAGCCGTGACCGTTCCATAAAACTTCTATAACGAGCTAAATCCATTTTTATCGGGATATCTAACAATAACATGATATTCACCATATCAGCCTGCCCTACTGCTGGACATAGGCCTCCCCCATACGACGCCATAAATAGCGGTCCGAGCCGCCTCTATCCATCGACTCCCTGCGACCGCTATGATGTTGTAAACTGCTTATAATCGTAGAATTAAATTTTAATTCTACGATTATAAGCAGTTTTAATCTAACAGATTTAATCTGTTAATCACTTAGGTACGTATACTTCCTCAGGCATTACCCCCATTTGTAGCACTTAGTAGAGATCTAGATTGGTCGACGAAGAACCGGGCTGTCTAGAGTCTAGACAGCCCGGTTCTTCTTTTGCATATCTATACAATCTTTTGATACCGGGCATATACCCTAGACAGCTCGATCTAGAAATCGGGCTGTCTAGGGTATATGCCCGGTTCTCTTTCAATATCTCGAATTGTCGCCGATGCGTTTACAATCAAGAACATAGTATCGACAGCTTAATCGATAGGTAGGCTGTTAAGTTGGATTTGAAGTTATGAACTTACGTATACAGTCCTTCTTCAGGCACTTCCCAGACTTGTAACCCCTGGTACGGCGGGTCTTGGACGACGGTTACTGAGACGCCAGTCTTATTGTATGCTAAGTTACACATCGTCTGGTTGGGACCGTAGCGGCCGGAAGCGCCGCAGGTTGAGAATCTGTAGACTGGAAAGAGAAGGACCATTATCTCATGAAGATGATATAAAGATTGTAAAAGAATTTGGTCTGATGACTGTAATGAAAACGACAGAAAATATGATGAAAATAAGGAACTGGAATATTTTTCATATCTTGAAAAATATTTAATGTAATATGTGAAAACATATTGAGATGGACATGTGTACAATACATGACATAAAAATGACTTAGTAGCAGGGATTAGTACCGGTGCCAAAAGTACCCATACCATAGTGGTAAGTATCGGTCTTTTCCATTTAAGTACCTGAGTATCAATATTTTTAACGTATCGATATTTGAGCGCCGCAGGTTGAGAATCTGTAGACTGGAGAGAGAAGGACCATCCCCCCCTACATGGGAGACCATCCACTCGATGGACCGACGACATCGTAGCGGTCGCAGGGAGTCGATAGTTGGAGGCGTCGCAGGACCGCTATTTGTGGCGTCGTATGGGGGAGGCCTATGTCCAGCAGTGGACGTGAGTGGGCTGATATGATGATGATATTGAGATGGACATGTGTACAATACAAGACATAAAAATGACTTAGTAGTCCCAAAAACGAGATTATCTAAAGTTTCAAAAAGTTTTGTTTGCAATTCAATCAAATTATACAATATATTACCAAATAATGTAAGATCTATGTCTGATATCAAATTTAAATTTATAGTCAAAAATATATTAATAGATAAAAGGTACTATCGATTAGACGAAGCTTTTGCTCAAAGAGAATACAATACTGACGAGGAAGAGACGGGACATCCATAAAGCAAAATGAGTCTACTAAACGTCATTGTCTTTGACTTAGTTCTCCGAAAAAAAAAAGGATAAATACAATTTTTTTCATATTCCTGTTTGCGACCGACTGCTTTTGCTGATAGAAATATTTTTACATTAAATTTTATTGAATAATATACATTGACGTTTGAAATTGGACATATTGATTTGATTTTACATCTTGACAATGATATTGCAGCTACGAAGCTTGTTGTGTTATTTTATTTTATCTGTAAATAGGTATATTTTGTGTCCTGAAATTTATTGAACCTGTTTGACTTGACTAAGTGTTCCATGTGAATCTATAGTATGAATAAATAAATTAAATTAAATTAAATTGAATTAAATTAAATTAAATTAAATTAAATTAAATTAAATTAAATTAAATTAAATTAAATTAAATTAAATTAAATTAAATTAAATTAAATTAAATTAAATTAAATTAAATTAAATTAAATTAAATTAAATTAAATTAAATTAAATTAAATTAAATTAAATTAAATTAAATTAAATTAAATTAAATTAAATTAAATTAAACAAAATTAAATAGACATATAAAGCATAAAGCTGAGGTGGAACCTTTTGGCCTGCATCGCTACAGCGCAGAGCACACAGTCGGTAGCCGACCTATCCACTACCTACCTTGCCTACCTGCTTAGCTAGCTTATTGGTATTTAGTATGTAAGTTAGGTAGGTATTTACTATCTTATATTCTGCTTCTTTTTGCTCTGTGCTGTGTCTCTGTTGTGTCAGTAAATGTCTCTTTATCTTAGACAGTTATAGCAAAAGCAACCACACTTTTGCGATTGGAGAGCGCGGTATTGGAGCCTTGACATATCAAATTCAGTGAACATCGTCGAAAACCACGGGCACGGGCTCACAACCACAATTGTAAAATGTATTATTTTTATTATGAAGATAATTTTTATGACATAGTTAGTAATTATAATGAAGAAGTGGTAGTTACTACCAGTTATTTGTTTGTAATTTTTTGGTTGATTTCTTATTTTTAACTTTCCTTAATACTAAATTTTTATTTTGCCCGTATACGTCCACAGCTGATCATAGGCCCCCAAACGACGCCACAAATAGTGTCTTTATTCTTCTTATAAGTAGGTATAAAAACAAGCAGATGGCATCGTTTTTAATTTTTATATATGTAACCATGTTTAGTAACTCATGTAACCATTGTTTTTGTTCTTTAATAAACGATTTATTTAATATTTTTATTTATTTAAATCATCTCCCCTCTAAAAAGAATACTGTATTCACTGAAACAGTGAATAAAAAGGTTTTAATCACTTGAGAACACACCAATATTCAACCTCCATCTCAATGCAATACAGCCTCCTTGAACAAAATATACTCGACATACAAACTCCTTGTGCAAATAATTTCTTGAGATTTGATTGGTCAACATTTCCGACGAGGAGTTTAGTTCATTAGAATAATGTCTATTTTCGCTTAAATCTTTATTATTCTAGTAGACATGATATAAAGTATATTAGGTATGCAACTCTTGAATGAAGGACATATTTATAACGAGGGTCATGAATCGCGTCGCTAATGATTCTAACACTTCACCATCGTTACCAACCTTAATGAATCACTCCCTATAACGGTCGTGATTCAGTCGCTAGAATGAACGAGCAAATGAAGACATTTGCTCGTGATGGCCTTCGCTTCAAATCCGCCCTTTATTCACTAAATGCGTTATATACTATTATTTAGTGCGTATTTTGATAACAATATATAATATAATATAGTTTTTAACAGTTACTTATGTTTGACATTGGCCTCTTTACAGCCGCAACTTGTTTTTAGATAATTCAGATCGTTTCTTTTTTATTTAATTGTCTTATTTAACATGAAATCACTTAATTTTATCATTATTATTTATTGAATTAAGTTTGTTTATTGTTTCCACAATTTTTTTGTTTAACGTAGCCTCTTTACAGCTCAATATTTTTTCAATTGTGTAAGTTTAATATTACCTATTTAGACTTAAGTCTTTTAGGTAATTTTTTGACGTGACTAAGTGCTCCTTTGTGTTCCTAGAGTCGAAAAAATGAAATGAAATTAACTTACAAGTCTTATCAATAAACGCATCATGCGGAGTAGTTTTCTCCTCCAACACAGGATCGTAGTACTTATAGTCTCCCAACTCCCCAGGGTCTATGTTAAGTCCGAAACACTCCGGAGCCATGCTGAAGTCATCTATAGCAGTGTCTGAGTAGATACGCATACCCATCCTTGTCTTGAATTGGAGGTAGTATCTGAAAGGTCGAGGGAATTCGTAAAGGTTTGAAAGTAAGGTGAAAGACAAGATCGCAAGAATATCACACACACACGTTACAACATATTTTTCCAGTCCATTGCGAGACAAAGGCCTCTCCTGATTAGCGCCCTATTATGGGGTAGCCTGTAGGGTATAATGGGGGTAATACCGTTATACCATAATTACCACGCTCGGCGTGCGGCTTGAAACAAGCGTCGACAGTACGGCAACGGACACTCCGCACGGATCGTCGGCAATCCGGTTGCTGCGGTTACATTGGACGTAGCACCCGGCATTACGCTTAAAAAAATCCATCTGGTGCGATTAACGCGGACCGTTCGATGTCGGCCTTTCGACGCTAGCCTTGGATCCGCAGTTCAGTAGCGAGAATATCTAATTTGAATATATTGTGAAACATAATTTCCATGTATCAGGGGATTTTTTTTGTTTACTCTTTAGCTTTTGATTTTTTTTTTACGTGAATGAAAATGTACGTGATTTATACGAGGAAACACACTAAAACCTAAAGACATTACCCTGGGGTATAATCTAGGACCTTTTCTCTTCCTTCTTTATACGAGTACAGTGTAACATAATGATTCGAAGAACAAAAGTTTTATAGTTTCAAAGGTTAAAAAATTCTTACCTCCGTGTAATATTTGGCAGGAATATAGCAGCTCTGTACCAATTCGGGCCCTTGTCTTTGGTCGAGAACCAAAGCGGAGTGGTGATGTTACCCCGATTGGTGATCTCCACAACCTCTACGCTAAGAGAGCCGTAGTTTCGACCGTATTGGTAGTAGTAGAACCTTATCTGGAAATAACAGGAGTGCATTTGAGAATACATGTATTTTCCTGTCTTTGGATGCCCATTATCGACCAATCTATAAGACACTTTATCAAGAACGAAAGAAGTTAAGTACAGAATACAGACAGAAGGCGCAGATTTAACGGTCGATTACGTTCAAATATTTTTTTAACAAATACATGAATGAAAACTTTAGAAAAACTAATAACAACAGAAAACAACAAGGTTAAACACTTTTTGCTACACATGTGACATTATGCGTTGTTGAAGTTTGTGTTTTTGTGTGATAAATTTGCTGTTACCTTGTTGTTTTCTGTTATTGTTATCAGTTTTTGTTAAGTTTTCATTCATAAATCAGTCTTTGTTGCCATAAAATAATCTTGGATTCTATATCGGAGTATAAGTAGTTAACACCTATCTACCTATTTGTTTTTAACATCAAGCAAATTATACTCCGATTTAGACTTCAAGATAATGTTAACAAAGACATTTATGAAAAAGTTTGTGTTCAGTTTTCTATTATGAATGAAAACTGATAACAATAACAGAAAACAACAAGGTAGCAGCAAAGTTATCACTAAAAACTCAAACACGAAGTTCAACAACGCAATCTCACATATGTAGCCGAAATTTTTTAAATTTGAATTCGAAAACGAACGAGAGATAAGTGCCGTTATTAGATCAGAAGATTGCGTAGTACAAAAAAAATTGTGCAGTAAATAAAACATAGAATAATAAGACGTGGTTTTGTGGGATGAATACTAATCCCCTGGGGATAAAAATTTATATACAATAGTGAAAGAATTTTCAAAATCGGTCCATAATTGGCGGAGATATCTCGTAACATATATACATACAAAAAAAAACATACAGACGAATTGATTTACGACCTTATTAATTCGTCGTTATCGTAACCGTTAATAATTTTTTTTGACATCATTTACTAAAATAAATGAGGTCTTGCTTACCATGCAACAGTTATAGTATTTTGAAGACTGATCCCCATGAACCTTCGGAGGTGGGTTGAAGATAGACGTCCTCATTGCTGCTGAGGAGGCGAAATCTGCTTTCTCCTATGAAGATAAACTTTGTTAAATCAGACAATAAAATTATAAGAAGAAGAGAGGGAGAGGTCCATGATCTTTTATCAGAGGTGTCTATTGGTTGTCAGAGGTACCGCCGGAGCGACGAAATAAAAAAGATAAAAAAATATCTATCTATGTAATATAAAATAAATAAATAAAATAAAAAATAAAAATGCTTTAATTCAGAAAACAAATGGGTCCATAGATTCATGACTTATTTACATATAGAGCACACATAAAAAAAATAAAACAAAATAGAAAATAATATAACAACAACGCAGAGTTATAATCAATGAAGGAAATAGCTTCCTTCATTGATAACCCTCCGCACAAAGCACTTCCATAGTTGAGAAGAAAAGCACTCTGCAACAGTGCTTAGGATGCTGTTGCCACTATCCCGCACTCTACGCATCAGGGACACTGTTTTTTTGCGCATAACCGCATGGAAACCGTCCGTGCGGTGCAACTGCAATATGTATTAAGTATATCAGTTATCTAGTACCCATAACACAAGCTCTGCTTAGCTTGGGGCTGGATGATGCTGGGTGCATAGTCCAGCATTATTTATTTATTTATTTTATATCACTCCTGTGCCCCATGTAGGTATTGCATAGCACCAGTGCACAGTAGCGTCATCGTTAACGTGCATCATCATCATCAGCCCGTACACGTCCACTGCTGAACATAGGCCTCCCCTAAATGACGCCACGAATAGCGGTCCTGAGCCGCCTCCATCCAACGACTCCCTGTGACCGTCACGATGTCGTCGGTCCATCGAGTGGGAGGTCTTCCCACACTTCTTTTCGCATTGCATCGCGGTCGCCACTCGAGAACCTTTACTCCCCAACGGTTATCGGTTCTACGAGCTATATGGCCACGTGCATCATACTAAGCGACGACCATTTTTGTTGCCACGTTTGTAACTTATATTTTCTTTTACTAACTTGTACTTTTCTGGCATATAATCTTGTACTTTACTTTAAATATGAGACGTCACGATCACGTCTCTCAATACTATTGTGAAATGGACTGGGGGCCCTGATTATGACAGAAAAAGTGAAAATTTTCAACATGGGGTAAAATCCCAAAATATTAAATTGTTAAATTCATGAGGCAACACCAAACGCAAAACTGAAAATGCCACTTTTTTACTATTTTTAATACTTTCTTTGACAATAAAAGGCTGTAATGTGATTTATAGACATCGAGTAGGAATCAAGGAATTTACATATATACTAAGTTACGTAAGTATATAAATTCCTTGGTAGGAATATATACTCGATGTATATACATTAATTTTTGACGTGTCCAATAGTTCTGTCTGGTCTAAAGGAAATAAATCACTTTGATATTTGATTTTGGTGTCCAGTAAACTTACCTTGTTAGGTCCAGTAACGTTCATGTTGACGAAGAAGTACCACCCGACACAAGAAGACATCGACTGGTTCATATACGCTGGTATAAGATGGGGGACCATTTTGGTCGGTCTCGGGACCGGCATGCCACAGGTGTGGTCGTGGTTTGGTCCCGTTTTGTCAGTGGGAGTTGGGCCACTGTGGCGGGACCATTTGAGGATGGGCCTGTAAAGGGAAATACAATAATAGAAGTCAAAAGTCAAAGTGCTTTTAAGACCCATATTATACTTAGGACACTCCCTAAATTCGGATATGTCGTCGTTCCACTGAGTGGATGATTTCCCAACACCCCGTTTTGCGTTGCATCGTGGCCGTCACTCGAGAACCTTGACTCCCCAGCGGCTATCAGTTCTGGGAGCTAAATGACCTGCCCACTGCCACTTCAGCCGACTAATTCTGAGAGCTATGTCGGTGAATCATATATCAAGGAGTCTCGAAAACCTATGACACAAAAACTAGCTTCAGAAACCTACACACTCCGGACCAATGTGAGTATAAAACTTTTTCAACTTTCGCGATTTTAAACATTAATAATGTAATGACTAACGGTTTTATCCGTTTTGAATTCAAATTTCACATATTTGGGTGGATAAAAAGGTCTTTTTCCCGTAAATCTCACATGGGAATTTGATCTATTACCAGGACACAAAGTAGCATACGTTACTCTCCATCCTTTCAACTAATTCTATGCCAAACATAAAGTTGATTGGTTGCTTAGTTAGGGCGTGAAGGAAAGACAAACAAACAAACGTTCGCATTTATAATATTAGTTAGGATTATTATTGATAAATATTCATTAAAACCAATTTGTTTATTTTGTGTCATCATCATCATCATATCAGCCCATAAACATCCACTGCTGGACATAGGCCCCCCCATACGATGCCACAAATAGCGGTCCTGAGCCGCCTTCATCCATCGACTCCCTGCGACCGCTATAATTTCGTCGGTCCATCGAGTGGATGCTCTCCCATGTAGGGGAGATTTGCCATAATCACCACGCTTGGCAGGCGGATTGGTGATCGCAGTGTTGGTGTTGAAAAATACTCAGAAGGAAGCTGGTGCCCTTCCTCTGGTAGCCCTTAGTCGGCTCTTACGACATCCACGGGTTGAGTTGGAGGCGTCGATATTCGTAAGCCGCGGCCCCACGGCCGCTTATTTTGTGTGGGAGGCATAAAATATATGTATAACTTACTGATGGATGTCTTCGAAGCCGCACGTGTCTATTTCAAAATTGCAATATGATCCGTACGGCATTTTATCTGAAAGAAACAAAACAACATTTAATGAACTTAATATAGTTTAGGTTTTCCTTAAATACACATAGACTAAACTTAAATGTATTGTAACTGAGATGTCTCAAATAAATTATTACATTTGCATTTTACGTTTATGGTATTGTCCGTCGAAACCTTTCGACGGACAATACCATAAACGGAAACAACCACGAAAAACAAAAGAGGATCTATCTATATTCGCTTCTTCTTTTCTCTATATCCATGTAAATACATATAATCTGCATCTTGTCTCTCTCTGTCTATGTCTTATTCTATGTCTATGTATATTCTGCTTCTTGTCTCTCTCTATGTCTCATTCTATGTCTCGCTATCTGATTCTAGTCTATGTATATTTTCCTCTTATTCTATGTCTATGTATATTCTGCTTCTTGTCTCTCTCTATGTCTCATTCTATGTCTCGCTATCTGATTCTAGTCTATGTATATTTTCCTCTTATTCTATGTCTATGTATATTCTGCTTCTTGTCTCTCTCTATGTCTCATTCTATGTCTCGCTATCTGATTCTAGTCTATGTATATTTTCCTCTTATTCTATGTCTATGTATATTCTGCTTCTTGTCTCTCTCTATGTCTCATTCTATGTCTCGCTATCTGATTCTAGTCTATGTATATTTTCCTCTTATTCTATGTCTATGTATATTCTGCTTCTTGTCTCTCTCTATGTCTCATTCTATGTCTCGCTATCTGATTCTAGTCTATGTATATTTTCCTCTTATTATATGTCTATGTATATTCTGCTTCTTGTCTCTCTCTATGTCTCATTCTATGTCTCGCTATCTGATTCTAGTCTATGTATATTTTCCTCTTATTCTATGTCTATGTATATTCTGCTTCTTGTCTCTCTCTATGTCTCATTCTATGTCTCGCTATCTGATTCTAGTCTATGTATATTTTCCTCTTATTCTATGTCTATGTATATTCTGCTTCTTGTCTCTCTCTATGTCTCATTCTATGTCTCGCTATCTGATTCTAGTCTATGTATATTTTCCTCTTATTCTATGTCTATGTATATTCTGCTTCTTGTCTCTCTCTATGTCTCATTCTATGTCTCGCTATCTGATTCTAGTCTATGTATATTTTCCTCTTATTCTATGTCTATGTATATTCTGCTTCTTGTCTCTCTCTATGTCTCATTCTATGTCTCGCTATCTGATTCTAGTCTAAGTATATTTTCCTCTTATTCTATGTCTATGTATATTCTGCTTCTTGTCTCTCTCTATGTCTCATTCTATGTCTCGCTATCTGATTCTAGTCTATGTATATTTTCCTCTTATTCTATGTCTATGTATATTCTGCTTCTTGTCTCTCTCTATGTCTCATTCTATGTCTCGCTATCTGATTCTAGTCTATGTATATTTTCCTCTTATTCTATGTCTATGTATATTCTGCTTCTTGTCTCTCTCTATGTCTCATTCTATGTCTCGCTATCTGATTCTAGTCTATGTATATTTTCCTCTTCTTCTATGTCTGTATATTTTGATAATAATAATGAGGTTGTCAGCATATGGATGTTGATTCAGCAACCATCGTTCCGATAGTCGTTTCAGTTAATGGCGTAATAGCGAAGAGCCTCGATCAACATCTAAAGAGACTCTCGCTAGGAAGTTGGATCAAGGGTCAGATTCAAAAGGCGGTACTTCTAGACTCTGCGCATATCGTCAGGAATAGAGATGAGTCCGGTATTCAATAACTAACTCAGTACCTGTTAGCATGGTCCTAAAATATCTAACGCTATTGTAAAATCCGCATACCGCTAGGGAATAACTGTGCAAAGCGAGCATCGCGCCTAACCGACCGTGAGCCATAACTACCCAACGCTTCAATACCTATACATACCTAACTATCATCTACGCATAGGTACTAGCGGACCGTTCACCCGTAAAGTTATGTAGCCGCAATCAGTATTTGGTATTTCTAACCAAATCGGTTAGAAATATATTGGGTAGAAATCAGGACAGGTATAGAGTATTGTAACGTTATTGGGTACCAGTTCGTACTAGCGGTATTGAAACAAAATACCCAACTAATAACCGTTAGCCAAAATATCCAATAACTCCCATCCTTAGTCAGGAAGTTCCTCTCTCTGCAGCCCTAGTCACAGGCCGCTTGAGCCTAGCTTCGCGGCCGATGATACACCGTTTTGATATATTTTTTGTAAGATTAGTTTTATATGTTATTTACTATAGTAAACAATTATTTTTAGCGAGAGAAAATAAATGAAGTGGAATAATAATGCTAACATTAAGACCTAACCTGTATAAATTGTACATCTGAGCAAAATAAGTAAATTAAATTCAATGATCCCGAGATGATCCTATAAAAATTGTATTCCGGAAGGATAAGCACTTCTCCCAAAAAATTTAAAAAACAGTTTTGGGAGCTTCTTATTAAGTAAAGTACCGGAGATTCAAAGTGTGGGGGGCATAGAATTATTAGGCTTAGAAAAGGAGTTGACACAAAAGAGCTAAGACTAAGATGTCGGTAACGACTCATTCTGTTTTCGAACTGTAACATTACATAATCTGAGCTGTTAGTAAAATACTTCAAATGGCATGGAGAGCAGTTCTCAAGACAGCAGCGAGGTTTAACTTTTTTTTTAAATTAGCTTTACTTACCACAACTTTGGTTCTCGTCACTGCCGTCGTCACAGTCTTTTACAAGGTCGCAGACTTGACTCAATTTGATGCAAGAGTCCTTCTGAAAATATAAAGAATAACTATTTTGAACTATTTTGCTGGGTTTATACAAATTTGCTCAGCTGAAGTAAAATTGATTCCAATAACAACATATGATTCATTTCAATAGAATAACCTACTTCATTACTCCAAACAATTCTGGAGAAATTTTGGCCAGGCAAAAGATAACTCCAATAAATAGTTACAGTTTTTTTTTATATTATTTATTCAATGTTTGTATGAATGGATGTATGGCTATTTGTTACTCTTTCACGCAAAAACTACTGACTGAACCGATTAGGCTGAAATTTGGTATGGGTATAGTTTGGAACCTGGAATAACATATAGGGCAATTTATATCCCGATAAAACGCAGGCGAGGGCGCGGGCAGCAGCTAGTATAATAAATGCCAATGTTTGTAAGGATTGATGTATCGATATTTGTTACTCTTTCACGCAAAAACTACTGAACCGATTAGGCTGAAATTTGGTATGGGATATAGGCTTTTTTTATCCCGATAAAACGCGGTCGAAAGCGCGGACAGCAGCTAGTATAATAAATTTCAAAGTTGTTAACGATGGATGTATGGATTGTTATATTTGTTACTCTTTCACGCAAAAACTACTGAACCGATTAGACACAAATTTGGTTTTTTGACTGCCGATGTATCGCGGTGGGCGACACGGTCCGTCTGTGACGTCGATTTCTCCAATGGTACAAATGTTTGTACGAACTGCAAGAATTCGCAACCGCTTGCGTTGCAGGCGGACCTTCACATCGGTCGTCAAATTTATACTTACCTTCATAATCTTGCACTTATGCTGTCCAGGCACGCACTCCCCGTTATAGAAAGGTGGTTCTGGCACACACTCTATCATCCTGATGTTGTCTATGGCGATATGGGGTAGAGGGTGCGCCAGGTTCACGTAGTTTGGACGTGTAATCTCTATGATGATGCGGACTTCTTGCGAGATCTTGCCTATCATGAATCGCATTGGATTCCACCTGTGGAGACAAGAATAAATAAGTTAATCATATACTAAAGTCATTTCATCATCATATCACCCCATACACATCCACAGCTGGACATAGGCCTCCCCCATACGACGCCACAAATAGCTGTCCTGAGCCGCCTCCATCCATTGACTCCCTGCGACCGCTACGATGTCGTCGGCCCATCAGAGTGGATGGTCGCCCATGTAGTATTTGGGGATTTGCCATAATCACTACCACGCTTGGCAGGCGGATTGGTGATCGCAGTGTTGGTGTTGAAAATACTCAGATGGAAGCTTGAAATAAACATCTCTAACCGCGTGTTACGTATACACGCGATAGGACTGCTCGCCTGAGGAGGTTCTCCATTCGACGTTCGACTGTATGTCTTTTGATGTAAGTATGTACGTTACGCTATATTTGTGCCAATTAAAGATCGATTTTGAAAATTATTTCACTATTGTATATAAAATGATCCCGAGGCGGTCCGATAAAAAATGTATCCCCAAGGGATTAGTATTTATCCCGCAACACGTAAAGAATCAGAATCACAATCAATAACTTTATTTCTGTAGGCTTACAAAATAAGCACTTAGACAAGTCAAATTGTATACTATAAACATAGTTATTATTATCAAATAAGAAATAAGGTGTTATTGATGAAAAGTAAGGGATTCGAAGTCGATTATTAGGTTTTTGAAAACAATCAAATCATCACAATGACTAGTAACCATGGCAACGGGCGTAAACAAGAGGTCTACTTTGAAAAATAAATTTGAAGTCACTTTATCGTTTTTTAAAACACGCCAAATTAATACAAGATTTTATTTAACTTGCAAGGTTGTTTGTTCATTTGTTCGGGTGGAATCTGGCGACTGCATGTGCTTGCAACTCAATTTTAAACCAGTTAGTATCCTCAACCGATTGAGCTCTTTGGTATACTTATGTAAGTTCTGTGACAATGCAATGTCATGGTACCATCGAGCTGGTCTGATGATGGAAACCGAGGGTGGCCATAGGAACTCCTAAACGACACGACTTAACCACGTCGAGTTTAGGTTCGTTGGATTGGCCTTCCCAAGCAATTTGGTCCTAGATATAAAAAAGCTTGAATTTAAGTTTTTTTTCAATTAAATGAATATTAAGAGCTATGTTCTTTTGTTACATGAAACATATACCTACATCATGGGCAGCCATGGTCGATTCTCGACGATTCTCTGGAGATCATCCGAATTTTAGGTACACCAAAACAGTCTCACATAAAGCAGTGAACTCACCCACGCTACATTGTTTAAAGGTCATGCACCCACTGCCGTAGTACCTACACCAGCTATTATAACCTACATATTTCGAGAAAATTGTGTACTTTCTGTGGTTTTCTGTAGCCCGGTTTCCCAGACTCAAATGGCTCCGTTCCGGCCACTTAGTTTTTAAATCATCAACAATTTTAGGCGAGTCATCATAAGCGTCGTTTGTTCTGCTTCCTTTTTAACCGACTTCAAAAAGAGGAGGTTATCAATTCGTCTGTATGTTACGCTATATCTCCGCCATTTATGGACTGATTTCGAAAATTCTTTCACTATTGTATAGAAAAAGATCCCGAAGGGGTCCCATAAAATTTTAATCCCCAGGGGATTGGTATTTATCCCACAAAACTTATAATAATTGCAAAAGTAAGGGAATTTGAATTCAGTTTATCGTTTTTTAAAACACGCCATATTATATATAGCCAAGATCGTGGACGTGGTGGTCGAGCCCAAGAATCGACCCCTACTAACTAACTCAGTCCGCGGATGTCGTTAGACGCTCGACATCAACGGAGTTGGAGGACGTTCCTCTGGTAGGTTCTATCAGTCGGGATTAATGAAACCTGCCAGAGGAAGGGCAGCAGCTTCCTTCTGTGTATCTTAAAACAACGATTGCTGCTCAGAGCTGTTTTTCAGCCAAAAACCTTTATGTTGGCGTTACAGACGTCTAGTCGGTGACAAGCTGATTATGATATTGTCATCAATTTGATTGTCATAATCACCACGCTTGTCAGGCGGATTGGCGAATGCAGTGTAGGTAACCTAAGTTTTTGGCTGAAAAACAGCAATCGCTCAGCACATGCTGAGCCAACACCTATTTCGGCACAGGGTCAGAGGTTGCCTGGCAGAGATCGCTCATAGCGATAAGGCCGCCCATTGTACAATAAAGAATATTTGTATCGTATCGTCATGGGGGCAAAACTCTATCCATTTTGTAATCTAATCATTGGACAATTTTCGGCTACTTGTTGGCCCACAAAATCAAAATGCGTCGTACTTTTGCCATGAACAGTATATTTTTCTGTGCAAATGTTTACAGACTATAGACTGACAATCAATGTATGAAATCTCAAAGTTATTTTTTTAAGGGTCAAGTGTATGAAATGGAGACGTCCCATAAAAACCCCCATGTTCCATGTTTTGTTTGTTTTGTATGTACCTACTTACATACATACATAATGTGTGTGTCGAGCACAGAATTGGGAAAAAAAAATACTACATATTTCTGTGTTGTGGTGTCGAATTAATGATGCGCGACTGCGAATTATCTGACTATTCGAATGATCGAAAACTACTAATTTCCTTATTCGACTTGAAAATTAGTAATATACTAATCTTCAAAGTCGAATGACAACTACTAATTAGTAATTACTAATGCTTCTACGTATGGGTCATTCATGGCTCCGAGTCGACTTTGTTAGTCGAACGACCAACCAATCCACGTCGAATAACGAATGAAATGAAGGCCCGGGCCGACTCGGGCAGTCGAACGAATGGAACGACGCGCGACTACTAACCAAATTAGTTACTAATTTGCTCTAGTCAGTCGAATCGTTCGAATGATTTGTCAAGTCGAATAATTCGAATGAAATCATTCACAGTCGGGCATCTTTATGTCGAATTATGATATTCTATCCCACCTGTAATCAGCACGCTAGGCAGGCGTTCAGGTTTCAGATCGTTTTGGCAGATTACTTACAGTCCATAGTTATTCCCCGCCACCTCCTGTAGTATCAACTGAACCTCTGACATGGTAGACTCCGAGACCAGCTTTATGCTGGCGTTCTGCATCTTGCTCTGGTGCACCCAGGCTTCGAACTGTAGGAGAGAGAGAGCAATCGGTTATGGCTATACTCAAGCAACAAAATATCAGATTATAATGAATAAGAATAAAGACCGCGTGACCCGAGAGCTGGTGAGTATCTGGCGCAGCGCATTAGCATTGCCATACAGCGGGGCAATGCAGCCAGCAGCGTCTTGGGGACGCTACCGACTGGTATTGATTTGGACCAGTTGAGCTATCTGTAGATTGTTTGCAACAGTCTGCTTAATTGCTTCAATTGAAAATACTAGTTTAATTTGTTTATATTATTTGATTGTTATTTTCTTTGTCAGTATAGTATAGAATAAAGTATTTATTTAATAGGTACTAGAGTAGGTACAAAAAAGCTTTAACATCAAATCAAATCAAAAAGTCTTTATTTCCGTAAAGACAATAAATGTACAAGAAAAGCTCAATTTTTTTAATTAAACGCTGACATGGAAATGTCGACAGTGATATTTTTTATTTTAGTCGCTTCGGTATAGATATAAAGAAGCGACGAAGAAACCTTTAGCCTGTAAGATGTTAGTTTTCTAGTTGGCACAAAATCCGTCCCAAGCCTTTATCGTCTAGGTATGTAGTCTGATATTTTGTACAAGGATATGTTTGACATCATCATCAGCCCATACACGTCCACTGCTGGACATAGGTCTCCCCCGTACGACGCCACAAATAGCGGTCCAGAGCCGCCTCCATCCATCGCCTCCTTGCGACCACTACGATGTCGTCGGTCCATCGAGTGGATGGTCTCCGATGTAGGGGGGATTTGCCATAATCACCACGCTTGGCAGGCGGATTGGTGATCGCAGTGTTGGTGTTTAAAAATACTCAGAAGGAAGCTGCTGCCCTTCCTCTGGTAGGTTCTCTTAGTCGGCTTTTACGACATCCACGGGTTAAGTTGGAGGGGTCGATATTCGTACGCCGCGGCCCCACGGCTTTTTACAATTACTTTGAATTTATTTATTGAAAATTCTTGCTACTCCTTTGGAGTTTTGTTGTAGAAGCGTATACATTGCCCTTTAAAAGATACATTAATCTTGTGTAGCCTAGTTTTAGGCACAGCTAGTTTATTCTTATTTCTAGTGGGGGCGGGCTTTGTTCCAACTCGAAAACTAACAACCTAACCAGTAAGAAACTTTATACTTTGTTTAAAAGACTGGACAGAAAAAAAAACAAGAGATAGCCCGACATAGAACCTTCTCTTTCCTAAGTCGGTTATAAATAACCTGAAAGCTTACCTTGCAGTCCTCCCATAGACTGCGGAAGGGTGGAGATTTGATCACCATGTTCTCCATAGTGGGATCGACGGGGAGGTACAGGAAATGACCTGGAATAAATAAATAATAATAAATAAATACGTGTACGGGCTGATGATGATGATGATGAAATATATAGGTGAAATAAACACAGTGTTTTGAGTACATTCAGGAGGTACATAAATAAATAAAAAATGCCAGTCAATCAACATATCGCTCATTTGGTGGAACAATGACGTAATTGTAATTTTTGGCAAGATTGAGTTAAGTATGTCAGAACATCTGTAAGTAGTATCTAGATTTGGAGAAAAATCGACGATATTGTATCTCTAATAGTTTCCGCTAGATGGCACAAACGTCATTGTGGCATTTAGACCAAATCGTGAAACTGTTGAACGATACAACGACGAATTGGTCAGTTGCGCGGGAGGACTCGTGAAGTGCGGACAATTTGAGGGCTACATCGACGTAAAGGTAATTATGACATTTTTAGAAATATGTTTGAGACTGTTTTTGTTAGTAAGATTTAAGAAGTTACAAGAATAGGTGTCAATTCAGATGTCGTCAAAACTAAATTAAACTGAAGTTGAACATAAATAATAGATTCAGGCGTTACTTTGCGGAAATCCATTGCACAATATTAGATGAAAAAATATTTAGTAACAATTCCGCGTACAACCTTCTCTGATAGTATTCATCGAAGTAAGTACTTACTATTCATCAAAGTAAGTACTAAATAGTAAGTACTTACTTTGATGAATACTATCAGAGAAGGTTGTACGCGGAATTGTTACTAAATATTTTTTCATCTAATATTGTGAAGTTGAACAGTTGAAGTGACAGCTCTGAAGTTGTCATCGCCCCTGATATAGCAGTCGAAATGGAAAGGATGGAAACATTTTTAATGGCCCCAACTCTACAACAAATTAAATAAAGACCTTAAATTAAAATCTATAAAATCGCTAAAATCATTTGAATTTAAAAAAACACTTTTAGATTGGCCTAAAATCTATGATTATGAGGGCATTGAAAAAATGCTCACCGACCTATATTTCTAATTTATACACGCACACTACCTATTTTTCATATTATCTATAACAATTTTATTAGTATTGTTGTCTAAAAATTAATTATCTAATAATTAGAATTATCTTAAGTTATGTATATGTTTTTTTAAAAGTATATCTTATTTTATAGTTCATTTTCTGAAGTAAATGCAAATTTTTAGTTTTTCATTATTATTGTAATTCCACATTAAATTTCTTACATTTTCCTGATTATCTATAAGTAGGTTTTTCATTTTCATTTGTATTTTTAATTTCATTTTTACTTTAGCTATTGTTTTCTTATTTTCTATTCAAAGGCACATTGTATAAACTTTTTAAGGAGAAGCCCTGGATCCTGAAATACAGCCTAGGCTAGTTCAGGACCCTACGGATTCAATATTGTACTGAAACCCTGTAATTGTGTCCAATAAATGATTATTTTATTTATTTTTTATTTTATTTTTAGTGGTATCAAATAAGTACAGTTTAGTTTTGGCGATATCTGAATATGTCACCATTTTGAGACTATTTTAGGAGGTTCTATTCTAAGTGAGATTCAATAAGTTACAAAGACTAAGAGACTGTTTTAGTTTTAATTAAGATTTTGAAGATATTATGATCACTGTTTTGTGCCTTTTAAGCAGTAATATTGAATTGTGATATTATTCTATGAGTGCTTTTCTAAAATTTTGAATACTTTAATAAGTTAATAAATGATTAGTAACAAAAACAAGTTTTTTTTGTCACAAAATCACCCATTTTTTACGAATAGTTTTATTCTCCATGACTGTATTCTGGAACAATGACTACAGGTACCTCAGTAGTTATTTTTATATTACGGATATTCTATACATCTTTTTAATAATGTCAAAATGATATTTGAAATTCCTTAAATACAACTCTAATATAGATCTAGTATAATCATAATCCTACCACCAGTTGTTTACAAATTCATTAGAGAACTCCAAAAAAAATCGCTCTCTTGTAAAATTGGAATACTGTAAATTACGTCGATGTTCTACCAAATGAGCGATATTATTATCTAGCAAGGCTTTTATTATGGGCATTATATAACTGATATCCTACTAATATTTTAAATGTCAAAGTTTGTATGGATGGATGTATGGATATTTGTTACTCTTTCACGCAAAAACTACTGAACCGATTAGACTGAAATTTGGTATGGGTATAGTTTGGGACGTGGCGTGGGTAACATAGGTATAGGCTATTTTTTATCCAGATAAAACGCGGGCGAAGGTGCGGGTAGCAGCTAGTACACCGTATTAGGTATACCTACGACAGGTGTTTTAAACCTACCTAGAAATATTTAGAGAGTTTAGGTAAGCTAATAATATTTATTTATTTAAATACCTACGAGTACCTACATAAAAAACACCCAGACTCAGAACGAATATCTGCAGATCGTACAAACATTTGTCCCGGGACGCAACTTTCTGCGTCCGTCTGGGCCACTGAGGTCCTCGAAGCTCGAAGTCTTAAAGTTTTTGCTATACATGTGACATTCATTACATATGCGTTGTTGAAGTTTGTGTTTTTGTTTTTAGTAATAACTTTGCTGTTACCTTGTTGTATTCTGTTATTGTTATCAGTTTTTGTTAAGTTTTCATTTACAAATGTCTTTGTTGACATAAAATATTTTGGATTCTAAATCGGAGTTTAAGTAGTTAACACCTACATGTTTTTAACTTCAAGCAAATTATATTCCGATTTAGACTCCAGGATATTTTATGTTAAAAAAGACATTTATGAAAAGGTTTGTGTTCAGTTTTAATTTATGAATGAAAACTGATAACAATAACAGAAAACATCGATAATAATTTTCCACCAAAATTCCTCGAGTTTTGTAACCTCTTTGTATACAAAAACTATCCAGGTTTTTGAATTAAAGTATAGTATAATACTTTTTTAAACCGACATCAAAAGGAGGAGGTTCTCAATTCGTCTGTTTGTAGTTTTTTTGTATGTATGTTACGTGATATCTCCGCCAATTTTGGACGGAATTTTAAAATTCTTTCATTATTGTATAGAAAATGATTCCGAATGGGTCCCATAATAATAATTTTTATCTCCAGGGGATTAGTATTTATCACACATAACTTAAAATAAGTGTAAGGGAATTTGAAGTCGGTTTATCGTTTTTTAAACACGCCATATTATTAACATCAAGCAAACTAAGTACGTATCCTAGCTCGCGTGTTCATGACAGAACGCCCGCCATTTCATTTCTAAGTTTAACTGCAAATAAATCGTGCAAATCTACCATCAACGTGACAGTTGTGCATGGATACTATTATTAGATGCGTCTCGTGAGGGCTTAGAAGATTAGAGTTTAAGTAAGTTCTATTATTTTGACATTTAACCACTGGAGAACAGACATTTTGAAAATTTGTATTGCGCAAATATTTCTTAGGAATAATAATGGTATATTTTTAACCGACTTCAAAAAGAGGAGGTTATCAATTCTTCTGTATCATCCATCGCTCAAACATTTGTTTGTGCATGCAGATTGCACAAACACAGTTTGCGCAATCAAGATGTGCCCGGCCAGACGCTCCATCTAGCTTGGGAACTGGTTTCAGCCCGGCCACACACTCCATCATGCTTGCGCAAACTGTGTTTGTGCATGCATGATTGCACAAATGTTTGAGCGTGTAGCCGGACTATTAAGAACGGAACTTCATTCGACGTGAAACAACAACAAATCCACTTGGGCCGATCCGTTTTCGATTGGGAGAGGTTCGGAGACCATTTACCCACTTCCCAAACATCTTGTGTGATGGCTTTCAAAAGGTTAACATGACTCGTCCGACAATGTTAATAGGACCATAATGAGGCGGCTCAGGACGTCGTACCGGGGAGGCCTATGTCCAGCAGTGGACGTGTATGGGCTGATGATGAGTTGGGAACTTCTGCTAATATTTTTTTGCCACAAAATGTTTTTTATGAGAAGATTTTTACAGCTTTAAATGTTTGTATTTACATATATATAGCCAACTTACAAGTCGATGAGAAACAAATAGCAGAAGCACTCAATAGAAAAGTAAATAATAGGTGTCTCGATTAAATACATAATATATTGGGTGAGATGATCAAAGCGACAAAAAACATTGTTTCGATAGGTCTTTTAGAAAACAAAGATAAATAAACCCAAGTTTCTGTAGGACAAGAAACGAGTTGATAAAGAACCCTCCGTATGAGAGAAAAAAAAATATAACGCCTCCGCCGTTATATATTTTCTTCTTCTTCTTTTAGCTTCGGCTCTGCATCTGGTTTGATGCAATTCTGCCAGTGTCAAATATACATATATATTTGAAATGGCGCTATTTGTTAGAAAATATCCCCAACTTTTACACGCAACTCTGAGTTTGTAGTGCAAAATAGATGTATATTATATAGCAGTAAAAAGGTGTGTTTTAAAAAACGATAAACCGACTTCGCATTCCCTTACTTTTACACTTTTAAGTTACACGTTTAAGTTTTGTGGGATAAATACTTATCCTCTGGGGACAAAAAAAATTATGGGACCTCTTCAGATCATTCTATACAATAGCGAGAGAATTTTCAAAATGGGTCCATAATTGGCGAATATATCGCATAATAAACATACAGACGAATTGATAACCTCTTTGTTTTGAAGTCGGTTAAGAACAAGACCTCAGATCTTTAGAAGTTCTGACACCTAATGCAGTCTGCATTTTCAGCTAAAAGAGCGTCCATAAAAGGTTAAATTTAAGACTCATTAGACAACCTAGCTCCGGCAGACATAACAATTCAGTGCATTAACAAAGAAGACCTAAAAATAGCTTAAGAGCTCCAGACATTATATTGTGGTTGATGAAATTTCGCACTTTATAAATATCATAGTATTTTAATTTTCGTGCATGCAATTTCCTGTGTTAAACTTTTTTATTTATATTTATTTAATTTTCACTATGCCTCTTTAAACGACTTCAAAAATGGAGGAGGCTCTATGTTCGGCTATATACTCGTATATGTATGGATACATAGAGTAAAAACTCGCTGCTATATGGATATTTTTTATGCTCGTTGATTAATCCGTCAATCAAGAACTATTTTTTTAAAAAAATCTCTATTTTATAGAGAATGACCTTGAGGGGGTACGAATATCGGCCCCTCCAACTCAACCCGTGGATATCGTAAAAGCCGACTAAGGGAACCTACCAGAGGAAGGGCAGCAGCTTCCTTCTGAGTATTTTTAAACACCAACACTGCCATCACCAATCCGCCTGCCAAGCGTGGTGATTATGGCAAATCCCCCCCTACATGGGAGACCATCCACTCGATGGACCGACGACATCGTAGCGGTCGCAGGGAGTCGATGGATGGAGGCGGCTCAGGACCGCTATTTGTGGCGTCGTACGGGGGAGGCCTATGTCCAGCAGTGGACGTGTATGGGCTGATGATGATGATGATGATGATGACCTTGAGGGGAAGTATAGCTTTGGTGTTTGTAATTGAAACGACTGTATCTGACTGCGGTAGGTTTATTACTAATGAATATAACTTATCTAGCTTATGACATAGTTAATAGGTACTACACCTCACCTGGGGGGTGAATAGAAAAAAAGTTATGTTTACATTAAATTTTTTGTATGTTACTAAAGGTTTAGTTCTATTTTTATTGATTACATAATCTCTATTATTCTTAATTATTTTCACATTAACTCCTTGACTCCAACAATTTATTAAGGCTTACAATTTATACTATCTTACTGCTTTTATGTTGGTATCTATCAGCCATCATTGTGATACTCCTGTAGAAAACATACAGCCGAATGCCTTTTCATACCGACTACTCAGGTACCACAGGTATAATAGCATATTGAAATCATTGCCTTATTTTCGGGGGAGACTCCCAACAAGGTTGCGAAGAGCCGGTAGCTATGGCATACCGATGGAAAAATTTTCTCACTTCACCTAGGTAAATAAAAGTTTTCTCAGGCTTTGCGAAACTGCCGTCTTGAGAAGTCCTTTGCTGACAAATAAATTCCGTCCGTGGCTTCTAGGTGGGTATATAGTTATCCTGTGCCATTCATGTCACAAGGACAGTCAAATGAGTAGCCGGGCCAAAAAAAATTTGTGAATTCAACGAACAGAAGTAAATTATAGCACCAAACAAAAATTGAAACGATACCTAATTAGTTGTCGTTGCAATGTTCGTAATATTGGGTCGTTTTGATACAAGTTTCGCTGTCAAATTCAATAAAACGTTTCGTTTTTAGTGCTGCCAGAGTACCAATTACGACGTCGATTGTCAAAAAATATTTCGGTCGTGTTATATTTCGTTTGAAAGTAAAAACGAAGGCACTTAGAGTACGATTTGCACGAAAACGAAAAAGAAACAACGCTTTTTGGTTTGTAGAGTAGGCCCCTTGTTTTAATCAAACTTGTGGTTTACTTGGACTTTTCTTAGCATTAAATTAGGTATAAGTACTATAATATTAAAGCGATCATTACAACCATTATTATTATATGTAGAATACATTTACCTTAAGTTTTATAAACTCTTTAACAAACATAGATCCCCTGATTGTCTTGAGTGAATATTTATCAAGACTTCTCTGATTGTCTTGAGTGAATATTTATACTAATTATAATAGGTAGTATGTGTAACTTCTGAATTTGTATGATTTAAGTTCATAATAACAAGAAAACCTATCCAAGTGTGAATTGGATGAATTTTGATAAACTAGTAGAACATTGAAAAATATAAGACACGTGTTTTGTTTAAGCGTTTTACGATAAAAACTACCCCCTGCAAAGCCATACTTTTAATCCCGGAATTCATTAGGGTTAATTTTAATATTTTCTTATATTCGAGTTATCTATATCTATTCTTCATTAATAATAAATTATTTTAAACTAAAATTATATATTTTTTTTTAATTCCTTTGTGATAGGTGATGGAAGTGAACGGCCTCTCATAGCACCGAAACTACTGAATGAATTCGAATGAAACTTAGCATGATTTGAGTTCATACTACAAACTATACCCATACCGCATTTCAGCCTAATCAGTTCAGTTGTTTTTGCGTGAAAGAGGAACAAACATCCATCCATCCATTCTTACAATTTTGACATCCTATTCTACTTACTAATATTATAAATGTCAAAGTTTGTAAGGATGGATGTATGGATATTTGTTACTCTTTCACGCAAAAACAACTGAACTGATTAGGCTGAAATGCGGTATGGGTATAGTTTGGGACCTGGAATAACATATAGGTTTTTTTATCCCGATAAAACGCGGGCGAAGGCGCGGGCAGCAGCTAGTTTATAATATTAGTAGGATTCACCTCCCGCTCAACAGAAAAATCTAATTAACATGAAAAATAACAGAATAAAGTGATATAGAGTTATTTTAGTAAAAGGGTGAACAAATTATGGGTCGACTAAAAACAATGCTTAGTCAAAGTTGAAAATAACTTTGAGGAAGAAATTATAGTTTACTTAGACTAGATACCGATCATGTGTTTGTTCCGCGATTTGCTCTTGCACTTTCGGAGTACAGCTTGCATCTTCATCATCAAAAATGCTTTGAGACTGTGTAAGGTCTCATTTGTTCGGGATCTTTTCCAAAGTATTCTTTAGTTTGGGACTATAATAGTACATTGTACACCGAGGCGAGAAAGTACCCGATTTCTACCGTGTGTGCCTTAAAACACACGATGTAGAAATCGCACTTTCTCCAAACCCAAGTGATAAGTACATAGTGCTTTATATTACACTTAAGTAGAAAATCATCATTTTAGAATCTTCAAACTCATTCGAGAAATTCAAATTCTAAACTTAAATGGCAATAAACACGCGCTCGCGCTATTTTCACTTATTTCTTTTTTCATTCATTATTGTTGCGGAAACGGAAGAGGCCGATATCATATGGCGGAATCGGAGTAAAAACTTTTTGTCGTTTGACCGATAATGAAAATAACCGTAGCCATGGCTGCTATTTCAGAAAATTATAAAATAACACGTTAGAAATTAATCTCCATGGAGTTTTCCGTCCCGCATTTTAGTAGCTCCGCCTGTCAATGACGTACTCTGTTACTTTACCACATGTTTGGAGGAAAAAGGAATAAATCAGTTTTCGAGCAGGGGTAGTATAAAATTATTTTAAGTTGCTAGGTATTCTTTCTCTGTGTAGGTAGGTCTTAATTTTTCATTCGACAGTTTTCAATAGACTGTTGCGCGCAAAAACAA
Organism: Eupithecia insigniata; assembly: GCA_947859395.1. Lineage (NCBI taxonomy): Eukaryota > Metazoa > Arthropoda > Insecta > Lepidoptera > Geometridae > Eupithecia > Eupithecia insigniata. Next base: position 2,045,527 of record OX402019.1, read on the forward strand.
TGTTCAAATTTGCATGTAATTCAAAACAGGTGTCCAATGAGGAGCGAAGGAACAACCAGCCCGCATCACTAAAATCTATTCACGACATTGAACCACAATCATGCGAAACAAGCGGAAGCGGCCCATCAACTCACCTCCCACGTTAGTATCAGCGTCAGTCGTCGGCCCCGAGAACCTGAGACCCCTTGTAGACCCATTCATCCGAGCCACATCAGCCGCTGTCGCTACTTTGAACCCTAAACCGTGACTCGAAACGCTCATATTCCACTGCCACATGCACATGTGGTTCATTGTTGTCTCGTTCTCAAAGTTGCAGAAGACACCAGCGGCCTGGGAGACGTAATCGATGTTCTTAGCTTCGTTTATAGTTCCCGGGAAGTGGGAGACTCCGTGTCGGATTGTGTCCAGCTTGTCTTGGAGGGTGTTGTTGTGGTCGGCGATCTTCAGGTTCGTTGTTAGAGCTCCCTCGTTGTCGTTCAACATGTTGTTGTCATCGTTGAGTCTGTCGCGGCTGATTTGTAGGATCTTTTTGATGGGTTCTTTGCCGCGGCGGCGATTATGCCGCGTGTTATCCGTTTTGTTCATCAGTGATGATAGCTTTTGGAAGGAACCTCGCTCGCGGCCAGGATTGGCAGAGCGGAACTTTTCCTTTTCCGTCGCCATGGCTTTCTGAGCTTTGTCAGTTTTCTGGAACTCATCGCTGACCGCGATAACAACGAATGCTAGAACAATAAGAGTCCGCAGCGCCATTAGTAAATCAGCAGATCGCTTAGATGATCTTTTCGCACGGCGAAGCTACTCGCACGTACATTTTGAATCACCAATATTTTTTTTGATAGATTCATAACAGTCTTGTGTTCAGGGTCAATTGATGATTATCTACGTATTGGGACCACTATATTGGATGGTCGCCAGATCGCTCGTATTGCCCGCAGTCGATATACCAACACCGTTCAAACACATTTTACGACACAATAAACTAATATTTCACCATCACGCACTGTTCACATCGATTCGCAAAGATTCAACACCGTGGTTCCACCCGCACCCTGGAAAAACTATGGACGACGTCGCACCTATGTTCAATCCGTTTTAATAGTCAATAGTCTTCGCCACAGTTCTGTAAACGCACTAAATCTACTGTAAAATGTCAGGACGCGAGATTATAATTGGAATTATCACAAAATACAACTTATTAATTTCGATTATTTCATTTTATACCTAAAATAGTACGTTTCAGTATTCCCATTTCACGTACGTACAAAGACGTACAATAGCAGCGCCCCGCGGTGGGAATATGCGGAAAATATCAGAGGACTGAAATAATCATTACTTTTCGTAGATGTGATCTCTGTCTGCCGACGAGAGATGGGATGCTGCGCAGGTGGGACGCTCCCGCCTTCGCGCGTTCCCGGGCCCCGCGCAGGAAGATGTCCGCCGGAAATAGTATTGGCTCAATTAGGATCAGTGATCACGTCACCCCGTCCCCATTGGTGTAACCCACAGGTGGGCTCTCTCGATTGGCTGTTATACATGTTGCCGGGAAAACGCGCGAATTGTGAGCCGAACCGGATATTGCCTGAAAGAATTTATTTCCTCAGAAAATTGTTTACGCGAACGGCGCGCGGGCGGTCGCTTTTCCGATACAGCGGATATTGAATTGGTGTTTTAGAAGTCTTATTTCTCGAATTTCCATGAGGAAAGAGCAATAAAACGCCACTGCCAAGTTAAGACACCTTTATTTGATTCGATTTAAGCAGGCTCGGGGTGTTGAAAATAATAAAAAGACCGATATAAAAGAAAGACTGTGTACGATCGATACCATGGTCTATTGTTTTCAGACAATAACATGCGGAAATTTGTAACCATGGCTACGAAAATCTGAAGTAAAGTATCAAGATAATCTCAAGATAGTGTATTACGTTTCATAAAGCGTATTGATAATGACATAAAAAAAACAAAAGAAAAATAAACAAAGCATTGAAAATAATGGAAACAATTCGTTCCTGACTTCGCGTGAAGAAAATCGTGTCTGAAAATTCTTCTGAAAATTCGAATATTGAGTGACGTTTTGTTAAACATGACAGCTCATTTCATACCGTACACGTTCAGAAACACTAGTTTGACAACTATCGAAAAATAATTCGAAACTCATCACTAACTGTACGATAATTCTATTTTATTGGTAGGTTTACTAAGTGTAAGAGTAGTTAAATAGTGTAGAGAAATATCTATCATAGGTAGTTGAGAGTACTTGATAATAGTCACTATTGAATTTTTGTTGGCTTGACCGCACGTCCGAATTAAATTTACATTGTAAATAGAATAGTTTTGGAACGCATCTGTCATTCATCACTTTGCTGGCTGGCTCCTCCTCCCTTAGTGATTTTTGATGTGAACGATTTCTCTGAAATAACGTTTTTTGAGGAAATCTTGATAGAAAACGTGTTTATTTTTAGTGATAGTGACTGGCAAACATTCCACTTTCGACCCCCATTCAGGGGTAAGCGAACGAATGGGATAATACCACGAAACTCCTTTGTTTATATTGGACGGTACAGTAATAACATTTGCTCAGCTTTGCCTATATTTTGTAAAAAAAAAAAACTACTAGACGATGTGTGTTCCATTTTTAAATCACGCTTACAGTGACCTATTTTAACTGCGATTTGTTGTAAATTGCATTCTTTGTGTTGAGTCAGAAAGGAAACAAAATCTTCGCAATTCATGAGTACCTATGAGAATGTCCCCACCTCTACCTCTTATTTATCTTATAATTTTATTACGGTACCAATTGATAACAAGTGTCGAAGGGCAGAGAGAGTAGGTACCACATTACAAAATCTATTGTAGTATATTATGTGTACCTTGGTTACACCTATCCTTGTTACATTGCAGTAATTTTCTGTTGAACAGGAATTTTTAATGCACTCTATGACTAATGCACCCCTCACCTTTGTTAATCAACTTTTGAGTCAGGTTGGTTTTAACAAAATCAGCTGTTTTCCTTGAACTCTCAGAAACTTTCAATTAAAACTATTTTAACATTCAATTTTAAAAGAAATGGTTCAAAATTAATATTTTTTTGCTATTTAGTTTCCTTGAACTTCGATATAGTAATTTTAAGTAAGTAAGTTTATGATTGACTACCTGCTGACTGCACCTACGCCCGCGTTATACCGGGATAAAAAATAGCCTAAGTATATGTTATTCCTGGTCCCAAACTATACCCATACCAAATTTCAGCCTAATCGGTTCAGTAGTTTTTGTGTGAAAGAGATTATCCATACAGCCATCCATACAAACTTTGACATTTATAATATTAGTAGGAAGGATTGGTCATAAATGATGATATGTCAAAGAAATCTGAATATAATATGTTTTGTTTTTAATATTTTTCTCGCTCAATATAAGGGTGTTACCACACCAATTGATTGTTGTTGATCAATGATCCATAGATTGGTATGGTAACACTGTTCGTCTTAAAAGGAAGTATTTAAAAACTAATAGGTAGATTGGCGTAACATCTGCCATCTAAGATAATGTCATAATCATGTCATAATCCGAACCTTAAATAGTTTGTAGCAAAATAATAATTATCTATTTCCAATAGCACTGACTAAAGTACCTGACCAGACCCATGAAATACGACGGTCCTATTGGTCTTTAAAAACAAAAGAAATCGAGCAAGCTGGCGGTAGCAACTGGTCACTTCACAGAAAAATCACCCTTGTGATTATGGTGAGAAGGCAGATCTTGCTGATGGTACCTACCTACTTGAGCTGTAAAATAGTCTTCTAGTTAAATACTTTGATGCTTTTAAATAATCTAATCATATAGGACTCATAACTGCTAACTGAATTTCCATTAGCTGATTAGATAGGAACTGATTACTGGTCAGTCTGTATTATAATTTCATTCTGATTAAACAGTTTATTCCAGTAGAGGTGTCATATAGTGATAAAATATACCTTAGCAAAATTTCAGCCTGATCTGTTCAGTAGTTTTGGCGTGAAGAGGTAACAAACATTCAAACTTTCAGATTTTTAATATTAGTGTGATATAAAAAAAATATAATATGGCGTGTTTTAAAAAACGATAAACAAACTTCAAATTCCCTTAATTTTACACTTATTTTAAGTTTTGCGGGATAAATAATAATCCCAATGGGGATAAAATTTTCTATACAATAGTGAAATAATTTTAAGAACAACATACAAACGAATTGAGAACCTCCTCCTTTTGAAGTCGGTTAAAAATGAGCCTTTATTTCTGGATAAGTTTTTGAATTTATCTTATATCCTTAATTTTTTACTTATGTACAGTTTGTCCTTTAACATAGGTCTCCTCTAAGGTCTTCCAATGTTTTCTGTCCTTTGGCAAAAAAGGAGCCCATAGAGTAGAGGGCTTCTATAATTTTTGCAAGGCGCTTGTGCTCTGTTATTTTAGCATTCAGGTTTGTCCAACAAACAAATATGCGATACAGGCTTTGCCTAGTGCGGAGACCGCAGGAAACCTGAATTGTTATTTCAAGAAATGCAACTACTAAAATAATAACAGCGCCGAATATGTAAAATATTAATATCAACTGTGATTTTTAGTGCAAGTACGCCTGTAATTTTATTTTACTTCGCAAGCACTAATTAGTAACTTTCCAGGAATAGGGATCCTTATGTTGATTTTACTCATATATTTAATACATATAATATTTAAATTATATCAAGACAAAAGAGACAAAGGCTTCGCCTTTATCTAAAGCATTTAAGCCTTTATCTATTCCAGAGTGATAGGCTAGCTCGAGAATACAATATGACTCAATGAATTATTTAACCGCAGCAAATAAGCTAAACAACAGCGAGAAAAATTTCGCGGCCGCATCCCGAGAGGGTCTCATAAAATTTGTATGCCCAGGGGATTAGTATTTTTCCCGCAAAACTTAAAATAAGTATAAAAGTAAGAGAATTTGAAGTCGGTTTATCGTTTTTTAAAACACGCCATATTATTATTCACTAAACATCTCGGCGACGAATAAGGTTGATACGGCCCTGTTCCATTTTGTTTTGACCCACGGGCAGCGCCAGGATATTATTCAAATATTATAAATGCCAATGTTTGCGAGAATGGATGGATAGGTGTACGGATATTTGTTCTTCTTTCACGCAAACACTACTAAACAGATTGGGCTGTGCTATGGGTATAGTTTGGAACCTGGAATAACATATAGGCTATTTTACTATAAAAACTTTCGTAGTTTGACAAATTCGGTATGAATGTAAGCGGGTTAACTACGAACCTAGTTTGTGTTGGAAGAACATCCGACGTTTCATCCCTTAACGAGGGACTTCATCAGAGTGAGTGCGGTTGGTGTTCTTCCAACACAAACTAGGTTCGTAGTTAACCCGATTACATTCATAATGAACATTATAGGCAATTTTTTATCCCGATAAAACCTGGGCGAAGACGCGGGCAGCAGCTAGTTAGTATTAATTGCACACGGGCGCTAGCCCATACGGGCTAGAGCCGGCCCTGATCTACCCTCTACTAAGCATTAGTCGATTGTTAATTTTATGTTGAAATCATTAGTTCTTTCTACAATTCCGTCTATTACTTTGGCCAGTAATATCATTCCTCTCTCTACGAAGGCCTGGGCGTAATTTTTGAAAGCAATTTATCTTGAATGAGTCACATAAACAACATTAGTAAAAAGGTTAATTACACATTTCATTCTCTCAGACGTCTACAAAACTTCCTTCCTTTTGAGACTAAAGTAATCCTTGCCCAAAGTCTTCTACTTCCCCTCCTCGATTATGCTGATGTCTGTTTCCTTGACGCGACAGAGGAACTTTGGAATAAGCTTGAGCGCCTTCAGAATTTGGGCATCCGATTCATATATGGATTGCGTAAATTCGACCATGTGTCTGCTTTTCGATCCAAACTTAAATGGCTACCCATACGACGGCGGCATGATCTTCACATTCTCTCTTATCTATACTTCATTCTCGATAACCCCCTTTCCCCGACATACCTCCGCGAACGATTTGCATTTCTCGTTCCTCGCGGTGTGCCGTGTAGGACGGCAGTATCACTCCTTCTTTCCAGTAGGCCCGGAGGTTCTGTCGCCGCGCAAGCGGCTAGATTGTGGAACTCTATTCCCCATGATATTCAAGCCAGTCCATCGCTTAACATTTTCAAAACTAAGTTAAAAGAGCACTTCCTACTATCATAAATAGTTTCTATTTTATTAGTATATATATTGAAGATTAGGTATTTATTAGGTTTATTTCGTCATTATTATTTTAGTTTATGTATTTTTCTTATAATTATATGTATTGTATGTAACAAAGCTACTATTAGTTATTGTTAGTTTATCTATTGTTTGATTTATTTTATTTTTGTACACTTCCTCTACCTGTTCGATCGCCTCTCCTATAACTCTAAGGTTTGCTGGAAGAAAACTCTTTTCAGGGTTAAGCTCGCCTATGTACATAATCTTTTTAGATAAGTTGATAAAATGTATTATTGTGTACAATAAAGAATTAAAAAATAGTTGAGTGACGATATTTTTTTATAATTTACTTCCAGAAAACCATGTTAACCTAACAATGTCAGGCGGCAACTCATCCAAAGCGAAGTCCAGCCGTCACTCGGGCTGGGAGGAGGCGGGGGCAGAGTTTTACCAGGAACTATACCCAGGGGCGGAGGGAGAGTTGTTCGAGAACCTTCAACGCGCCGACGCGACCAAACTGCACACGCTGCTGCCTTCCAAGCAGGCGCGGAACAGTGAGTGTACAAATAATAGTCGGTTACTTTATGGTTCTAGCAGGAGAGAATATAAATAAATAAATAATGCCGGACAATCCAAACAGCATCATCTAGCCCCAAGCTAGAGCAGAGCTTATGTTATGGGTACTAGATGATCGATATACAATATATTGTATGTATTACATAGATATATATTTTTTTATAGAAAATACCCAGAACACCCGTGACAAATATTTGCAGATCGTACAAACATTTGTCCCAAGGCGGGAATCGAACCCGCAACCTCTTGCGTCGCAGGCAGACCTTCATCCGCCGCGCCACATCTGGCAGTATAGATTGTAACAGTAGATTAAAATGTATCTTTCCAGCCACCACCGTCAAACGTACCAGATCTCAAAATGACCGTCGCCAGTCAACCTTCGCTCGCACAATGCAGAGCAGAGATATTCACCTCTCCATGCTACCGGATTTATCAGGTCAGTTCCATGATCCAAGAAAACAAGGTCTGCTCCTCCGAGAGTGTCCCTTGCTCACGTCACTGTCCAGTTGTCACTTATTTCAACAAAACCTAGAAGTTGAGAAATAAATGTGATAAGGGTCAACTGAAAAATCAATAAAAAAATGTCAATCGTCAATTATGTTTGTTAGATCAGTATGTAGTTAAACACGAGTCAATGTGATAAATAATTGGTAAATACAAAACTAGTTTTATCAGATTTATGCACATGGAGTTCGGGGACTTACGATTTTACGCTACTGGTAACACCAGGAAATAGATTCGTCTTCTCATTCGCCGATGGCGATGATGACGTAAGCGTGGGTGCACGTGACCATCGTGTCTCAAGACCATAACTTATTATTATACCATGGTCTGTTCCATCATAAAAAAATCTTAAGAACGGAATGGATAGCCTTAGCCCCATCATCATCATCAGCCCATACACGTCCACTGCTGGACATAGGCCTCCTCCGTACGACGCCACAAATAGCGGTCCTGAGCCGCCTCCATCCATCGACTCTGCACCGCTACAATGTCGTCGGTCCATCGAGTGGATGGTCTCCCATGTAGGGGGGGATTTGCCATAATCACCACGCTTGGCAGATGGATTGGTGATCGCAGTGTTGGTGTTTAAAAATACTCAGAAGGAAGCTGCTGCCCTTCCTCTGGTAGGTTCCCTTAGTCGGCTCTTACGACATCCACGGGTTGAGTTGGAGGGGTCGATATTCGTACGCCGCGGCCCCACGGCTTAGCCCCATACAAACGTACTTTCCGCTTCATTTGGAAACTATGTCCCCGATCTTATTGAAATACGTAATCGTAATGTTATGGTTTTTCAAAAATCAATGATCTTTAAATGAGAGCGAAACTAATTTTGACCACCAAAACGAGTCATCTTCATGCGATTTTTTATGCATGATAGACACCTTTATTCGAAAATCTCTCGCGTTGCAACCATCCTAAATATATTCGACATTATAAATAATCAAATATATTTCTGAAATCAATCGTTTACTCAAAATTAATCGGAAAGTACGAAAAAATATCAAAAAATGGTGCCGACACCAAGCACACGCACACACGCTCCACCACATGACAGCTTTGTATTTGATGGTTAGACGCGCTTTCTCATATTATATCATATCATAATATATCATAATAGCGCGCCCCATTTCATTCTACGTGAAACAACAACAAATCCGCATGGGCCGATCCGTTTTCGTTCGGGAGAGGTTCGTAGCCTTCTTAAGTCTATGGTTCCATCATTCTTCAACACACATCCACTGTTGCACATGCCGCGAGACCTAAGAACAGTGGTGGGCATCATCACAGGTCACTGTGAACTGAACCATCATCTATTCAAGTGGTGCCACATACATCAGCCTGTGTCGTGGCTGCTTCCAGGAAGAAGAGATTATGGAGAAACAAACATCCATACATCCATCCTCACAAACTTTGACATTTATATGTTAGTAGTTTTGAAAAAGCAAAAATGACAAAATCCAATGTGAATAATGAACACCAAAATGTGTTTATTGATGTTTATAATGTGAAGGAGTCGCACTTGGCAAGTTTAATAGGTGTAAACGAGGCTTGCCTTTGACCCTATTAAAAACTCTAACTCAACAAATTTAACAAACATACAAGCTTGTTACCCTACTTTACTCATTAATTAGTAAAGACTTTCAAAACATGCAGTCATTCGTTTGTTCTTAGTTTGTATGGACGTGTTTTTAAAGATCCATAGATTTTTTTATTTCTTTTTTATATTTTGGAATTGTCTTTGAAATTCTACACTTTAAACAAGCTTTCGTGGTACAGTGCGATTATCCAAAATAATGAATAAGGCTGCCTTGAGCACCACGGTCTCCACGGAAGACCAGCGCTATGATATGATCTGCTCTACCATAGCACATGCTGAGTGGAGACAGATTTTGTCAGTTTTTCTTTAAGGTTAATTTGCTGTACATTACTCATCTGTTCTGGCAAATAAAAATCTTTTTACATTTTACTTTTACAAAATTTGTCTTTATACATTAAGAGATTATAACTCTTCCCCGTGACTTGAACCATGTAGGTAATGTACTTTGATATATTTTTAATCCGGAACAGAAGGACTGTTTTAATACTCCAAAATACGTAATCGATTGTGCTTTTCTTGTTCTCGCTGTCCTTTTTTTCTGAATAGGTGCTCCAGATTGGGACATCAATTGGCCGAAACGAAAAATGAAATTTCGTACTGGAGAAAAAATATATAAAAAGAAAGAAAGAAAAATCATTGATTGCCTTATAAATACTAATTTCCTATCATCATCATCATCACGACGCCACAAATAGCGATCCTGAGCCGCCTCCATCCATCGACTCCCTGCGACCGCTACAATGTCGTCGGTCCATCAAGTGGTTGGTCTCCAATGTAGGGGGGATTTACCATAATCACCACGCTTGGTAGGCGGATTGGTGATCGCATCGTGTCACAACCATTTGAGTAAAGTAAATAACTGTACCTTTACTAGATGTTAAAAATAACTTGTTATTTCAGAGAATCTATCGAATGAAGAGCGCACTTGGGAGGAGATTATGCAGATCAAATCTATGCCTGTTCCTATGCATCAGAAGATAGAACTTAAGGCGAGATTACAGGTAAATCCTAACTAAAATTATAAATGCGGAAGCGTGTTTGTTTGTCTTTCCTTCACGCCCTAACTTAGCAACTACTCGACATGATTTTTCGGTATAGAGCGAGTTGAAAGGATGGAGAGTAACATAGGCCACTTTTGTCCTGGTAAAACATCGAATTCCCATGGGAGATTTACGGGAAAATACCTTTTTATCCCCCTACAAAAGTGAAATTCTAATTTAACGCGAGTGAAACCGCGCGGGGAACAGCTGGTAAAAATATATAATAAGATACCAAAGGAACTAAAATTAAGGAACACATATATATTTTTTTAATTCTTATATACTTTTGTCCCGGTAAAACATCGAATTACCGTGGGAGATTTACGGGACAAAATACCTTTTTATCCCCCTAGAAATGTGAAATTCGAATTTAACGCGGATGAAACCGCGAAGAACAGCTAGTTCTTATCCTCTTATGTTACCAAAAGACCGGTCAAGTGTCAGTGACAATCTCAGGCCAAGCTTCTTATGAAATACCCATTTTTGGGGTTGCGTACCAGAAGGGTGAAAACGGGACTCTATTACTAAGCCTGGTCAATCCGTCTTTCCATCCGCCTTTCAGAGAGTTGTTAAAATTCACAGTGTGTATGTCCATTGCGGATTTATCAAGTAATAAAAATAAAATTTATATTAAAATTTACTTACAAAATTTTTTTTGGGTATTTTTGCTCTACTTTTGTCAAGGTGTTTCTTGAACCGTAATAGGCAGACAGTTGTTCAACTATTACAAAATCACATAGATCCTCTTTATTTCTTAGTCACAAACTAGATGGCGCTGTAAAATTTTATCAAAGTTCTGCTGTTGAATCTGTTATAACTCGTGTAAAAGTGGTTATTCTCCGACCATTATAACTTACCACAACCATTCAAAATGTAAATCATCATATCAGCCCTTACACATCCACTGCTGGATATAGGCCTCCCACATACAACCCCACAAATTGCGGTCCTGAGCCGCCTCCATCCATAGACTGGCTGCGACCGCTACGATGTCGTCGGTCCATCGAGTGATGGTCTCTTTCTTTATAAATGCTTTTACATAACTAGATAAACAATTGTTCACAGAACGCCACAAAACTCCGTCTTCAAGGCTTCGAACAGCTCCATTGGAAGCGACGTAAAGTCTGGCATCGCTTCAGCATACGATTCTCAGAACTCCTGGGAAAGTTAGAACTCTGGCAATCAGCTCTCAGAGATATCGAAGGTAAATTTGGAACCGGCGTTGTCTCATATTTCCTATTTCTACGATGGCTTCTATTTCTAAATATAGGAATATCTCTAATTATAATAGTATTTCTAGTTACACCAAAGATTGTTTTAGTCGAAGAAGAAAGAATTTGTTATAATTATTCTAGTGATAATGCCACGTGTTGTTCCCAAGCGTATTTCGAAAAGAATGAATCTGATACCAACATATTTTTAGATATAATACAGGGTACAGGGATCGTGGAACGAACGATACTCTTCTATGGGGTCTATTCTGACCAGATTTACAAGTATTATATCAAGAATTTGTTCGATTCTGAGCTCTATTACGACATGCCTATGGCATATATTCTAGTACCGATTGCATGGGCGCTGCTGTCCCTTATAGCGATAGTCAAAACGGGGGCGAAAGGGTTTAAAGAAAAATTGATTGAAAGTGAAGGGCAATTTTACATGTATTGCAATTTGGTTTTTGGAGGATGGGACTTCTGCATTCACAATGACAAATCCGCGAAAATAAAGCACAAGGCTATCTACACAGAGTTCAAAGGTTGTCTGGAAGAAGAGAGGTATAAAGAGGAAAAACAGCTGCGAACAAGAGAAGCTCTTATTTGGCTGCATTTGAAGAGAATTCTGATAAATTTGTTAGTTTTCTGCATATTAATCGGTGCTGGCATTTTGATATTTGTCGCTTTTAGGTTTTCTATGGACGCTCTGGCAATTAATACCGAGACAAACGAAGAGACACAAAGCTTTGATATCATAAATACAACCCAAGCGAAATTGACCTCCAGCTTCACAAGAAGAGAGATGTCTTTCGGACAAATACAGAACATGTTTTTGGAATTTCTACCGTTTCTTACAATCGTTGTTCTTAACTTGATTGTTCCTGAAATGTTCGGTTATCTGATACATTTCGAGAACTATACGCCAGCGAGAGTTCTACTTATAACTTTGCTCAGGACGGTTATGCTCAAGCTCTCTTCGCTAGCCGTTTTGCTAAGCCAATTATACTTTTATGTACGAGATAATGGCTCTGTGTGTGGGCTACCATCGAATACAGAACAATTACAATCAAATTTTGAGTGTTGGGAAACGTATGTTGGGCAACAGCTATATAAGCTTCTGTTAACAGATTTCGCAGTACAATTTGTAACGACTTTTATCATAAATTTACCCAGAAGCTTCATAGCAAGGCATACGAACAGTAGGTGTTTGAAAATCATTGGCGAGCAACAGTTTTATCTTCCTAAACATGTGTTAGATATCGTTTATATTCAGACTATTATATGGATGGGCACTTTTTTCTGTCCTTTCTTACCGATAATAGGTACAGGTTTCTATTTCATAATATTTTACGTAAAGAAATTTACTTGCTTGGTCAATTGTACTCCGTACCATGTCGTTTATAAAGCATCGAAATCTAAGTCGTTATTCATGTCAGTCCTTTTACTGGGGTTTTTCTTTTCGATAATACCTGTAACATTTTCTATAGCTGAAGTGTTGCCATCTATAAACTGTGGACCGTTCCGTTCTTACAACACTGTCTGGGAATACGTCGTGCAAACTTTCGAAGGGTTCCCTTATATATTACGAGTGATTTTGTTCAAAATTGGTACATCGAGTTTTGCGATCCCAGCATTTGCTTTATTACTGTTCTTTTTGTATTATTATTGGGCTGTAGCAGCTGCTAATAGGCATATGGTGACGGTTTTGAGGAATCAACTGGTTTTGGAAGGTCATGACAAGCAGTTTTTGTTGAACAGACTTAGTGCGTTTATACGACAGCATCAAAAACGATGCGAGAGGAAGAATAGAGCCAGCTTCGCTGATGAAAATCCGACTACTGGTGTACATCAGAGCTCAAGATAAATATAATGTGCAAATATAAATATATTATTATGTATGTTGACGACCTCTGGCAAAGTGGGAGACTGTTCAACTGACGCTGGTTGCGGGTTCGATTCCCGACAGGCAAATGTTGATCTGAACATATTTGTACCGTGGTTGGGTGTTTTCTGTGTATTACATATATGTTTGTATTGACTGGAATATATATATATATAAATATATATATATATAAGAATTATAATTATATCACAAGCTATGCTTTGCGGCTAGATGATGCTGTGTGAGTGTCAATTTACAGCGTTATTATATTTATTATTATTGGGTATTATTTTGTATATATTGGGTGCTAGATGATAATTTATATATACTCTGATGTACTTGATAAGAAATTAGTTATTATCATAAATTATTGGCTCATCATGTGGTTCTCAAATGTAATTTCATTTTTGCTCATATTTGGTGCAAATGGCTAGAGTAGGGCTTATGGTTGATAACAGATTTATAAAAAAAATCTAGTGGCTCAAAAATTAAAATATACACAAAGCAAGTCGTTTTAGTAAAAAAAACTTACTCATTTGAAATTAAATGTGTTTCTCTCTATAGCTCATTTTTAGTGCCAATATATATTCAAAACTAAACAATAATGCATTTTTAAATCAATTTTAGCTATATCGTTTCGTATATCTACTGTCTTGTCTGACTTATTTAGTGAATTTTATAATAATATTTCCTATAGTTAAACAGTTATATGTGTTGTGCATAAATTTAAAAAAAACTTGATGAAATCGTTAATTCACTGTCATGTGTACTTTTGACTAATTACATATGTTTTAAGTGATTTAATTGATTGTATGTTTTGAAAACTTAAGAAAGAATTATTTATTCTATTAATTTATACTAGAAATTATAAATTTTAAAATAAAAAAGTTATATTCCTAAATAAAATAACATAAATGTATGAGTGTTTCAACGGCTGTAACATATTTTTTTCCTATAAAACGCATTTCTAGGATAATTATAAAACTTTTGTATTTTCTTTTATAAAATATACTGTAAATTTTTTATACGTCAGTTTATGTCTATTTATTGTGTAGGAAATAAGTAGTTTTTTTTTGTATATTTGCAAAATATCTAGAAAATAATGTAAAAAATCTTATAAAATGTGATGTTTCGCGAGTTTTTGATAAATACGGGTATATACGCATAATACGGGTTATACCAAAAATATGAAATTATCCAGTATCCTATTGAATTTTACTTTAAGGCTATGATGACGAAAATTTTGAAAAATACATTAATGTTGACTGAACATGTAAGATCAAATTTTAATACTGCCAATGATAAATATAAAAAAATAGATTATAATCACACTAGTATTATGAATGCGAATGTTTGGATGTATGCATATGGTGGGACGAATGGGAGAATAATACTTTTAAGCCTGTTATGTCCCGTTCGTCCCACTGCCTATGTTGGTGGGACTAACGGGACATAATTTTAATTCCAACTATTATTGTCCCATTCGTCCAACTGGTGGGACGAAGCTGGTAAGACGAACGGGATATCACGTTTCTTACCTCTTCACGCCATAAGTAATGAACGGATCTGGCAGAAATTTTGCATACAGGTAGTTATAGACCTGGAATAAAACACACTTTTATTCCATAAATCAGTTACCATGATATAGAAATCAACTTTAAACGTTTTGAAAGAATGGCGCTTGCAAAGGCGAGGCCAGAAACTAGTTATGAAATAAAAGGTAAAAAAAAATTGTTAAAATTTGATAACATAAGAAAATGTAAAAATGTATGTACCTTCTAAATGCATTAAAAATAAATGAATTATAATAATTGTATAATTTGTAGTTAATAAATGCATTGAAAATAAATGAATTATAATAATTGTATAATTTGTAGTTAATTTGTGATGTTTTTATTATTTATTTATCAATTTTTATTTTCAAATAATTCATGTAAATATGTGAATAATTAGCATTTAAATAACTTAATTCGTAAACTATCGATCTCAATTATAACTTCCTATTTTATATGTTTTACAATTTTATAATGTTTAAGTACCTAAAGATTTTTTCACTAATTTCCTGACCTCTTTAGCGTAGTGACCGTATAATGTAGAATGGTGCAAGTTCTATTGCTAATACGAAGTGTCCACTAGCAATGCAAAGGTTTCTTGTTAACTTCTTTACCTTAAAAATATTGAAGAGAAGAAAAAACAAAGTATTCACTACACAAAAAATTGAAGTGAAGAGAATATCAATAACACCTTATTTCTTATTTGATAATAATAACTATGTTTCATCATCATCATCCTATCAGCCCATACACGTGTGGACGTCCAGCAGTGGTGCTAGACATAGGCCTCCCCTATACGACGCCACAAATAGCGGTCGTGAGCCGCCTCCATCCATCGACTCCCTGCGACCGCTACGTTATCGTCGGTTAACTATGTTTATAGTATAAAATTTGACTTATCTAAGTGCTTATTTTGTAAGAATAAAGTTATTGATTCTGATTCTACATGAAATAAAGTGATTACAGATTTTTTGTTCACTTCAAGTCAGTTTTACTTAATCGATTTGTATTTTGTGACGTGTCCAAGAGTCCTGTAAGGTTTAAAGGAAACAAAGCACACTTATGCAATTTTGATAATAAAATTTGCCGAAAATGACTTACGCAAGCGACTCTCAACGTGCAAACGCTCGTAGAGTGGTCTTCTGGAATTTTAGTAACATGTCGAAACTTACTGGTATCGATATGGATCAGTTGAGCTACCTGTAGATTGCTTGCAATAATCTGCAGTTAGCTCAATTGTTTCAATTGTAAATACTAGTTTAATTTGTTTATATTATTTGATTGTTATATTCTTTGTCAATAATTGTCGAACTTGCTATAATGCTCACGTGTCTATAGATTGTTGAAAAATCTGTCAGTGGAAACGGTCATCAGTTGACCCACTATTTGGAATTTCTTATATTAAGGATATGATTTTACGTGGCGATTCTGTGACGATAAAATATACCATTGAGTGGAGCGAATGGTTGGCAGAATTGTGCCCCAGTTACCCTAAGATCTCCTCTAACTAGTCAGAAATTAGTGGAAAAACCTATTATAAGTAATTCTAGCACAATTTTATTATTATAAAAGCATTAGTATTGCCATACAGCGAGGCAATGCAGCCAGCGTCTTGGGAACGCTTCCGACTGGTATTGATATGGACCAGTTGAGCTATCTGTAGATTGTTTGCAACAGTCTGCAGTTAGCTCAATTGTTTCAATTGTAAATACCAGTTTCATTTGTTTATATTATTTGATTGTTACTTTCTTTTTAATCATAATTGTTTAGTAACTGCAGGTCGGTAACTTTGCTTTCATAATGTTTAATGTAGTCTCAATAATAGAACCCCTCTGTTCATAATCATTGTATTGCATTCTAATCAATTATACTGGGAATTTCGTCAATTCAGAATAAACAATTTTATTTGTAATTGTTAGTTTAAAGGTCTGGGCCTGTACTCGTAAAAAGGAAATCGAAGTTTCTGATTCTTTTTCGTGCAAACGCTAATCTTATGCAAGCGACATAAGAGTTGGTTTTGCACGAAAAAGAAAAAGAAACTTCGATTTTCCTTTTCCGAGTAAGCCCCCTGGTGAAACACAATAAAATAGATACTTTGTATAAAATCAATAATTTATTGTTGACGACCGATGTGGTGCGGCAGGCGAAGGTCCGCCTGCGACGGATGGGGCAAATGTTTGTAAGATCTGCAAATATTTGTCTCAGGTGGTCTTGTGTATTTTCTATGTATAATAAAAAATATCTATCTATGTAATATATTGTATTATGTATATCAGTTATCTAGTACCCATAACACAAGCTCTGCTTAGCTTGGGGCTAGATAATGTTGCGTGCACTGTCCAACATTATTTATTTATTGTTAATTAAGAATATAACTGTTTTTATAAAAAAATATGTTGTTTGTTAAATTGCCTATCATATTTGAATTTGACGTATTAGAAAACTCTCTAATCAGATTTTGGCTACTTAAATATCCTTACACAAGCGGAGCCAAAATGCGCTGCGATTTTTTTCAGTTTACAGGTTAAAGCTGATTTTAAGACCTACATTGTATTTAACAATATTGTGGCAATAAACATATTTAATCTAATCTATTTACGCTATTACAAGTAGCGGCACGTAACTTTAGCGCTGACCGTTATTGCGCAGAAGTAAAAAATAAGGTACCTGTGCGGGGCTAGCGGTACATTACCCATGCGCAGCTATCCCCTCCGCGTATCGCTCAGCGCTGGACTTACGTGCCACTACTTGTATAAAAGTTAACTTATTCGGTTTTAGTTATTACAGTGCATAAGCGATGGCTTACAAAGAAAACCCTAAAACCAACAAACCAACGAAAAACCGAGTAAATTAACGGTGTGTTAATTTACTCGGTTTTTTGTTGGTTGTTAATATACTCGGGGTAATTTCTAAGAAATTGTATAATATCTCAAAAGGCCATAGAGTCCTAAGGAAATCCCAGAGTGTTTCGACACTTTATATCGTGGCGCATTTGGTTTACGCATTCCGTACTGAGTGACGGTTGCGGGTTCGAGTCCCCTCGAAGCTGATAATTTTTATGGGATATTATTCAATTTTTTATCTTACTCGCCTAGTCATTAGGTCACAAATGATTATGAATATGGGGATAGTTTTTGTTATAACTAAGAACATAAACTAGATGAGTACATTGCCATAGTGAAAGTAACAATGTATTGTAAACATGAATAAATAACTACACAAGATACCTGAATTTTATATACTAGCACTCTCCTCCGGTTTTCTTGACCAACCATAACATAAAATGAACTAAGAATTTTCAATTTGGTGTTATAGGTATAGGTGTGAATGTTGCCAATGTTAAATTTGACAGCACTAAAAATGTTGCCATGTCTTTCATAACGGGGTGAATAGAGACTCCAGTGTATAGAAATGGACGGAATACTGGAGCAAAACATACTTTTGCAGAGCATTTGTCAGATCCACTGACACAGGAGGTGAGCAGTCACGGACTAAGGATACTTCCACTGCTACAAGCCAGCTAATGTCTAGCTCCATTATTTCGTCCATTTTTATTCACCCTGCAGTCTGTATTCGGTGTAGCCTCGAACCGCCCATTAATGGGCGGAACGCTACTTCCAAAAATGACTAGCCTCGATTCGCCCATTAACGAACACTTTCACGATACATTGCTGGTTTTGTAAATTCATCACCCCGTGAAAAACTAAGTTTCTGGTGATGGATCTCACGCAACAAACTATAACTCTTGCCGCCAAGTTGCTTCGATCGCGTCACTAAAACCTTTGATTTCTAAGAAATATGTAGGTACATGTCGAATAAATTTTCACATTTGACGACTGATGTGGCGCGGCGAGCGAAGGTCCGCCTGCGACGCAGAATGTTGCGGGTTCGATTCCCGCCTTGGGACAAATGTTTGTACGATCTGCAAATATTTGTCTCCGGTGTTCTGGGTATTTTCTATGTATAATAAAAAATATCTATCTATGTAATACATTGTATTATGTATATCAGTTATCTAGTACCCATAACACAAGCTCTGCTTAGCTTAGGGCTAGACGATGTTGTCTGCATTGTCCAACATTATTTATTATTTATTTATTTATATTAGGATATCCGAAAGAATGTCCAAAGCGTTCGTTTCATGCGATCCGTCATCACAGACCTCTAGCTGCACCGTCATCCATCAACTTCGTAATTCGTATTGCAAAGTAGACCGACAGCTCTTTCTTATAAGCAAGATCGGCTTTAAGATAGGAATAGCTGCTTCCCGCACTCGCCCGCGTTTTATCGGGATCGAAAGTAACCCATACCAAATTTCAGCCCAATCAGTTTAGTAGTTTTTGCGTAAAAGAGGAACAAACATCCATTCTCACAAACTTTGATATAAATAATATTAGTAGTGCCATCTTGACAATAGTCTCTACACCTGGCGGATATCATCTTCGGGTGTATCATATTGTGCAACCAATGATGATACCCGCTATGTGTATCTCTCGCCTTTAGATTAATTCTCATAAAGGGCCTCTGTGCTGTTGGCTTCGGCTCCACGCATGCCTCCCAAAGGACCGGGTCACTATATGGCCCGTGATCATGGAAATTAGTAGTAGAAATAGTTAAGGATGGCATAGAAATAATAGAAACCAATATAAAAAGTAACATTTATTTTCAACTTTAGGTAGACAAAATACAAAACTAAATGCTATTCTTAAAGGCTTTATACAAATGACCCCCTAATAACCTATTAGGTGGTTAACCCTAAGATAAGGGGTCAAACGAACAAAAGTTATCGCATAAACTCAATTATTAACTATTATATAAATTCTTATAATTTACATTGTGTTCTAGCGATTAAAATAACAACTATTTATATATTATACTAGCCATACAGAGATAGTGAAAATTCGCTGACACTCCGTGTAGGCAGGGCCTATTGCACTGAGGTAAAAATGGTGGGCTTAATGCAGAGACATTTTCTACCTACCAATTCTTAAACTTGGTAGAGAAGTAATGATATTTGAAACTAAACTCAAAAACGGCTCTGCTCTGAATTTACATCCAAAGGTTGCCTACAAGAAATCGCTACTAAGCGATAAGGGCGCCGATTTTACTTGTGCATGTTAATGTCTATGTTTTATTTATCTTTGTGGGTCTTTAGTCATTGGGTTCCGTACAAAAGTGTAGGTATCACGAGCGACTTATGGGGGGGGGGGGGGTTGCGTCCGCCCCGGGTACCAAGCTCCGAGGGGTGCCATCTTGCCATCTCTCAGAGTACCCTAGCACGTCTAACTTAGTCGCCGAAAAAAGTTACTTAGTCGTAGAAATCCCACTGGTAGGTAGGTATATAAGATGTTAGTCGAATTAGTGCACAATATGGCGGGGGGGGGGGGGGGGGGGGGGGGGGGGTATTCTGTTGGTGCCACAGTATAATATAAAATTAACAAACAGGGTCCAAGGTCAATATTATACCTACCCAAAATTATACAAACCCTTATTTTGCAAGTTCTGTATTACGTTATACTACAGTCCCTCCAAACAGATGATTGGCATACATTATAGAGGGCATTGACCGTGCGGCGCGGTCCACTGTCTGCCGCGCGGAATAACGTATAGTCCCAGTGAGGCGACAATGACCGCAACACGGTCGCCCTATTTTGGGATGGCTAAGTACGTAGTATAACGCGTTATTTGAGAAAAATAAAAAATTCGGCAATAACTAAAATCATTTGCGGTTTACTTTGTTTGGTGAAAGTTAACCTCTAACAGCAAGTGAGTAACCTCCAGCGGTATTGTGCACTAATTTGACTAACACCCTGTATTTATTTCCAGCAGAACCAGCAGTTCACGCAGTGTAAGTAAATTACTACTAATCCTGTATATTATATTTGCTCCAGCAATGAGATATAAGTACGGGTAGCATTTTCAATATTTTACAAAATACCCTGTCATAATTGTACCTAATGTCTACAAAATATTGTGGCTTCATGCTTATTGTCTTCTTAAATGCAGCATACCTAGAACAGAAATAAAAATGAAAATTTTATAAAAGATTAGCTGCTGCCTGCACCTTTGCCTGTGTTTCATCGGGAAAAAATTGCCTACATGTTATTCCAGGTCCCAAACTATACCCATACCAAATTTCAGAGCAATCAGTTCAGTAGTTTTTGCGTGAAAGAGGAACAAACTTACAAACCATTCTTAACAAACTTTGATGTTTATAATATTTATTTAGGACTAGCTGCTGCCCGCGCCTTCGCCCGCGTTTTATCGCGATGAAAAATAGCCTATATGTCAGGTCCCAAACTATACCCATACCAAATTTCAGCCTAATCAGTTCAGTAGTTTTTGCGTGAAAGAGGAACAAACATTATAGTGCATAAGGTTTTATCGCCGCCATATTGAATTTCTTGACAACTAGTGTCCAATTATTTTCTTATATCTAGATAATTTAACACAGTCCAAGGTCATAAAACTAACCAATATATTTATTGTTCTTGTATTATAGTGTTAATTTCTTTGAGAATATCTTTATTATTTTGAAAACAACTAAAAACTGACTTCAAATCCCTTAGTTTTAAACTGTTTTTAAGTTCTGCGCGTTAAATAAGGAAATAAAACTTTTATCGGACTGCCTAGAGATCCTCTATCATATATCTATACATCTGCAAAAGCATCATCCAAATCGTCATGACGCAGAAATCGATGACCATACATAAAAAACCAACATAGAACCTTCTCCGTTTTTCGAATTCGGTTAAAAATGGATGTAGTTTTTCAAACTAAGTGATGCGGTTTTTCAAAACGCCATAAATCAAAAAAATACCAATTCTCAGTTGATAGGATGCGCCTGCTCGTAGTCGCCCTTGTCTAGATGGCGCTGCTTCGGCTCAAAGACCAACATCGAGACGCGCTCCGGACCCGTCTTGTTGCGTTGCATATCTACAAAAAACAAAACAAATAAAATTACAATATAAATAATTTCACACAATAAATTAAATCTCCCACCGACACACATGCTCTGGTTCAGGAGCTTCGAATATTTCATATCGTTGCGAAAAGTACTTTTTTATGGTCTATAGACATACGATGTGGCCGACGACGCGGCGACGGTGCATCACGAAGATCTAGAAGAAACCTATTCACTCTTGTCTTGAAGAGACCCAGATTGTAATTGGCCAGAAAAACAGAAGCAGGCAGCGAGTTCCAATCCTTAGCGGTGCGAATACTTACCTAAATTATAGTGAATTGAATTACCGAATATAAAATTTTCTGAATGTTGGTATATGCAAACAGACTCCTCTTTCTATTAATGCAAAAAAGTAATTAAAGAAAATTTGAAATTTTCTTTCTATCTTACATACTATCTTAAATACCTCTAAGACACACAGCGCCATCCACTGATGTATTAAAAAAAGGAAGATAGGTTACGTTCTCCCAGAAGTTGCTCAATAATTGGCCTATGTTACAACTACACACAAACACATACGCTCACAGTTACATTTCCAGTCCTGTGCAATGTAATGAGCAACAAAGATGGTAAGACGTACCTAAGACCGAAGTGAGACCGAGACATCAGTATTAGTCGCTAGTCACCCCGCCCAGTATATTAAAAACAAATTCGGGATTTCGAGTGAAAGCTGTTGCCTTGAGCTTTGTTTTGGAGCTGTTTGTACACCTAGTGAACGAGCACGAGGGCAGTGCTACAGTTTTTTAGTCAATAAATCACACAAAAGTTCTTGGTAACTAACGCGCGAATCACGAACGCCCGCGCCGCCGATCCGACTATGACTGAGGTGGGGGGACCAGATTCGACCAGATTTGAGCTTGCCATTTTCGGGAAGCTAGTGCCTTATCTTCTTTTTTTTAATACATCAGTGGCGCCATCAAATTATCGTAACTTCATTTCGGGACCGCGTGGCTGCGGATAGTGTCACTTATATCTGAGACTGAGCCTGCGTATACTGTCTTACATCTGAGACTCAGCCTGCATTTGTCTGGCGCTGTCAGCTCCAGTTGAAGCCGCACTAGGTGTGAGGCTGACGTGAGGCGTGGGCTGAGCGGCACGGTGGGGGGCGCTGCGGATGTCACTTATCGGAGACTGAGCCTGCGTATAGTGTCACTTACATCTGAGACTGAGCCTGCGTTTATGTGGCGCTGTCAGCTCCAGTTGACGCCGCACTAGGTGCGAGGCTGACGCGGGGCGTGGGCTGAGCGGTACGGTGGGGGGCGCTGCAGATACTGTCACGTCGGAGTACGCTGTTTTTGACGAGTAATCTGTGAAAATATTTAATTTAGTCGACAGATTTTTACAGCATCAAAGTTGTTAAGTTCCGCCATATTGCTTTCAAGATGGCGGAAGTTCAACTAAAAGCTGATGACGCTAAAATGATACTTTAGGTAACGTACTGCCTATACTTCTCTTTGCTTATTTGATGGAAACTTAGATAGATAGATGATTTATTCATGAACAATATTTAGAATTGTGTTTGAATATAATGATTAGTTAGCTTAAAATTAACTTAAACAATTAGTACTAAGTACACTTAAACTTAATGCATCATCCCGTATACGTCCACTGCTGAACATATTTATGTCTCTTTTTTTAACGACTTCAAAAGAAGGAAGTTATCAATTCGTCTGTGTTTTTTTTTTGTATGTATGTTACGCGATATCTCCGCCAATTATCGACCGATTTTGAAAATTCTTTCACTATTGTATAGAAAATGATCCCGAAGGGGTCCCATCATATTTTTATTCCCAAGGGATTAGTATTTATCCCGCAAAACTTAAAATAAGGGTAAAAGTAAGGGAAAATGAAGTTGGTTTGTCCTTTTTTAAAACACGCCATATTATTTATGGACAATAGAACTTCGTTTGACTCAATTTCTTAGATTGTAGGTACCTTAGTTTTAATTAGTGTCTGTGTACCCTAGATGTTAAGCATTTTGATGTAAATTCTGAGCTTCTATGAAGTTTCAATATATTTACTTTACTAACCTCTATCGTTCAGCACGATCTCGCGATGCGCGTGCGCAATATCCGCGTCGGAGACCAGCACACGTTTCCTCTCCACGCCGTCCCAGGTTCGATTCTTGTGCGCGGGAGAGTAACTTTCCGAGTCTTGTGTTGATGAGTGGCTTAGGATTTCCTTCTGAAATGGTAATAACGAGAGTTATCCCGCTTTTGAAACAAAACAAAATCATATCCCTATATATGTATATAGAGGTAATTAGGTAATCGCGTTTTTAGTAGTACAATATCATTTTTATATATATACAAGCTAAGCAGAGCTTGTGTTATATTTTATATAACACAAGCTCTGCTATTATATTAGCTTGGGGCTAGATGATACTGCGTGGATTATCCAGCATTATTAATTTATTTAAAAAAGCTGACAAGAGTGATGTGCCATACCTTATTCTTCTTAAAAGTGGGACTCGATTGCGGCCGATTCATAAAATCGATATGCTGATTCCCACCGCCACTTTTATTCCTTACAATCGGCGATAATTTCCTGAACTCGCTCCTTGGTTCGAGTTCTATCCTCACAGTTTCAGTTACGGTAGAATTACTCGAACGTCCGAATAGAGGAGAGAGTTTTGGCTTTACATTAGTGACTTCAGAGTCGATACTTTCTATTGTTATTGTAGAGTCGACACTATTTGTGGTAATGGGTTTAACGATTATAAGACCTTCGGTGTTATTGAGCGTTTTCTCAGGCGACAGCGACTTATCGATGTCGTAGGTCGGGTTTTCGAAGCCAGTTTGCGTTGCTATTTCGTCGCTGAATGAGCATGTGTTCGAAGCTTTATTCAGCATACGTTTACGTCGCTCTAAATCCGCGTGTATGTCTGTTTGTACGCGTAGGTTTATATCGCCGTATCTTCGAATGATGTAGTTTAGGAGCCAGTGGTAGCCCTTGCGTAGACCGGGGTCTATTTTTGGCTTTTTCGTCTTTCGTTCGTCCATGCACGTGTAGGATTCGACTAGGGTGGGGCAACGATATCTGAAATGAATTTACGAGATTGTCGATAAAATGGATCCAAAAAGCACATATTACCATAATCATCATCAGCCCGTACACGTCCACTGCTGCTGAACATAGGCCTCACCCAAACAACGCCACGAATAGCGGTCCTGAGCCGCCTCCATCCAACGAATCCCCGCGACCGCTACGATGTCGTCGGTCCATCGAGTGGGAGGTCTTCCCACACTCCGTTTCGCATTGCATCAAAAGCCCATATAGTTTAAACGTAGTTGCAATAATAGTCCCTTGGGAATAAATTTTTTTTGGGACCAGTTGGACATCAAAATAACATACATCGCCGAACATAGAACCTCCTTTATTTTTTAAAAGTCGGTTTAAAGTTGTCAACGGATTGAGCGGAAATTTTGCATTGATGTAGGTAAGTAAGTAGAGTCTGTCAAACGAAAGTAGACACTCGAATTTTTTCGAGTGTCTACTTTCGTACTACCTATACTCCGATTCGAAAACCTTGATATTTTTGTAGAGGTATACAAAGGGGTTACAAAACCCAAGGAATATTGATGGAAAATATTTAACGTCATTGGTATCATCGCAGCAAAGCTCAGAAGCTCGAAACAATTTTTGGTTTTGAAAGCTTTCATTCATCATTTAAGAGATGTCTCGTTCGTTTTTGAATTAAAATTTAAACATTTTTTGCTACACATGTGAGATTATGCGTTGTTGAAGTCTGCGTTTCTTAGTTTTTAGTGATAACTTTGCAACTTTGGATTGATAACCTTGTTGTTTTCTGTTATTATTATCAGTTTTTGTGATATTTCAATCTTAAATGTCTTTGTTGACTTAAAATATCTTGGATTCTAAATGAGAATATAGTTCCAAAAAGGAATAACAAAAATAGGCTAATACTTTTTATCCCAAGAAAAAGCGTGTAAAGCCGCGGGCACAAGATATTGTCTCATACAGTTAAGATGCTTACTTGTTGACCAAAGGCTCAATGTTGAGTTTGTCGACGATGTCGATATCATCCAGGGCACCAGACTTGTCCTGCTTGTTCGCTAAGACCAGAATTGGTTTACCTGTGGAAATAAACAGCATAAAGTCATCAACCGTGGCGTAAGAATATCGACCCATCCAACTCAGCCCGTGGATGTCGTAAGAGCCGACTAAGGGATGGCGATGTTGGAAACTGATTATACGTTTTAAATCTGCCGCTTGACAATTTTTTGTAGTTTTAGTTATTATTGTATTAAATGGAAGTCCCTGAAAGTAACCAGGTATTAACTTGGATGGAGTAAGTATTTATTTTAAGGGAATCTATTAGTGGAAGGGCAGCAGATTCCGTCTGTTCATTTTTAACACAGGTATCTCCAATCCGGATGCCAAGCGTGTTGATCATGGCCACTAGCGGCGCGGCGACGGCGTAAGGGTTCGGTCCAACCCGGGTACCAAGCTCCGAGGGGTGCCATATTGGCACCTCTCAGAATGCCCTATCAACCCGAACCCAAATCCGAAGGGGTGACAACGAAAACTCACATGCACAGCCAGTTCACAAATATTCGCAGGCCGCCCGCGCCGTTATATCGCAGAAAAAAAATCGGAAAAACGTTACTTCTATTTCCGGTCGTTGTCGTATTAGCTTATAAATATTGTCTTTGTTGCTAACCCCACCTCACCAAATTCTAGAATTCCTACAAGGTAAGTACTTGTTATTGTTAGGAGCTAAGGGGCGGTATTGTCAACCGCCAGCCCCCAAGGCGGTGCATTTAACGGGTCCAGCCCGGGAACCAGCTCACGCCACGCCACCACTGATCATGGCAAAATCCTCTTGTTTTGTGGAGGCACGTTTCTGCCCGACTGTGTCGTACGTAGGTGGACCTTTGCCCGCTCTGCTACTGAGGTCGCTCGCCAAGGGACAAAGACATGTAGGCTACATACAAGAAAACTATGTTTAATGAGATCTCATGGCTCTCGGGAAAGCATGGTTCAGATCTCATGTTTTATATACGGGGTCTCCGCGTAAAATTGTCCAATTCTGTCCTCACCGTTTTAAAGATTTCTCTAAAACTAATCCAAGTAATAGAACAAAAAATACAAATATTAATGTAGTTCCACTTTATTTTATATCTTTCTCGGTCCCAAGGTTGCCTGGAAGAAATCTCTCTCAGCGATAAGGCCGCCTTTTATATCTACTATTTATTTAGAGCGATAAATTCAACACGTAACAAAATAAGGGTTATCGTACACAATAGCGTACCGAGCTGATAAGAAATATCAATTATAATGCAAAAGCTTTTGTAAAAACGCTGTTGCATGAATTTTACGATATGATTAAAATGTTAACTACTAGATAATAGAGGGGATATGCAACGTTAGTTAGGTACCGGATAAAACGGGGTGAATAGAGACTTCAGGGTGAAGAGAACTGGAATACTGAAAAACTGGAACGGAATACTGAAGCAAGACATTAACTGGCTTGTAGCAGTGGAAGTATACTTAGTCCGTGACTCATGTGTCAGTGGATCTAACCTCTGCTTTCGTCCATTTCTACCCTGGAGTGTCTATTTTCCCCATTTTACGATACTTAATACAAAATTATTAATTTTAGTTTATGAAGTTAACATAATAGCATCAGAACAAGGATTCAGAAGCAAGAAGAATAAAGAGATTAGTAAGATTTATTAAAAAATAATTAATTCAACAGTACCTATCAAACCGATTAAAATACCGAAATTGATGTCCTATGTTCATAAAACTTAAAAAATAATCGATTAGGTTTCAAACAATACCTATGATAGAACTCGATACTTTGCAAAACACTCCCCTTACTAGTAACGTGTTGCCATGACGACGGACGCGAAACGAAACACAGAAATAACTACATAATTTTAAAAAATCATGTCCTAATTTTGTAGGTACCCCGACTTAGGTACTGATTACTCACCAGATATTTTATCATGTGCTATGACATCCTCCAAAACCGCTCTGCACTCTTCCAGCCGCGTAAAATCGCTGGAATCCAACACGAAAATTACCCCATGAACTTCACTGTAATACTGCGACCAAATCTGTCGAAAATGCGGGCCCCCGCCCAAATCGTATATCGTCACAGGTGTATCCTTGTGTACTAGATTCACTGCTTTGAACCCAACAGTGGGTAAAACCTTATCGTCCTTTTCACCAGCTAAGTTGTTCACAGTTTTAGTTTTTCCCGCGTTGTCTAAACCTATTAGGATGAGCACTATGTGTCGACGTAATTTACGTCGTCTAAAAACACTGCCCCAGCAGTTCCCCATCACTGTAACTTTTTCTTTGTATTTTTGGGATGAAAATATCACTTTTTCATGACAAAATTTTGATTTATCACGCCATTTGTAAACAAAAGTTTTTCGTTGACACTACGGTTGCCATTGGAAATCTGGCCAGTGGTAAATTGATTTGTTTCTACCTACGTGGTGTTAAAAGAAGGTTGAATATTGAACTGAATAGTTTTTATTCTCGATTACTTACGCAGCCGGTCAGGTAACGTCACGGATATTGGTCCTTGACGAATTCTTATCTCATGGTTATTGACGTAGCCTTTTGCGTCTAGAAACGTAGGCTACTACTTATCTTAGTTTAGGAATAAATAGGTACTTACCTAGTTATTTTGTGTTGTAGTGGTCGCAGGGAGTCGTTGGGATTTTTTTCTCCCATTGTGTCACATTGTTACTCGTTGCAACTTTGTTTTACAAAAGATCCCAACGTGTTACAGTGTAACTCGATGGGAAAAAACTCCCGAGTCACACTGACTGGATCTGGTGTGACTCGTTGGGAACCCACCGCCCTACGTCAGCGTTTCCCGATACCTACAATCTAGACGTCTTCAATGCTAGAGTGAACAAGATTCTCCTAGGCAAGCGTGCTATATCCTCAACCGTATTATCTCTTACCATCGGGTGAGATAGCGGACAAACGCAAGCCTATAAAAAGGAAAAAAAAAAAGTAAGACTGCAACAAATAATGTCGTAGGTTTTGTGTGGTCTTGCAAACGAGTCTTGTACCCTCTTTCCACATCATCATCATCAGCCCGTATACGTCCACAGCTGAACATAGGCCTCCCCCAAACCATTAACCTCGTTGCACATCACTGGGTCATAATTCGTACCCGACGGGATTTGAAACCGCATCGCTCTACCAATAAACAGGTAAAAACGCTGCCTATCAGCAATTGTTATAGTAGGCTGGCCTTGGATAAGTAAAAATGCAAATAAAACTGAGCAATGGTCGTAAAACTTCCGTACACTTTACATTATATCTGTAACGGACGCCAAACGAGATTTAATTATTTGTGTCGTGCTTTGTTTATGAAAATTTTACATTAAGTTTGGCTAGTGTATAAGTGTTATTGTAGGTATGCGCAATAGGTATTAACATAACTCATTGTTCTTGAAGAAAACAACTTCGTATGATAACAGCTGTAGGTCTTGAGGTCACATCTTGTGTCCCCATGTATGGAAGATATGAACTTGAAGATTTATATGAATAACAACGTTACCAACTACTCGATTGTCGGAATGAATAAATACAAATTTGCTTCTGTTTTTCCGGCCGATTACAATCTGGGTATCTAAGACGGAGTGAATAGGTGTCTTCTAGACCTTCATTATACACCATCGGCCACACTTTCCATCAGGTGAGATTGTGGTCAAAACGAAAATCTATTGAGGATAAAAATAATGCCTCGCCAGTTGTTTATATAAAAAGCATACAACAAGTAAAATAGATAACCGGATTTATTAAGAATCGCAATAAATACAGGTACAATTTATATTTACAAGCTTTGTAAACTAAAAATGCGCGCCAACAGGAACCGACATCTTGGAAAAATTAAATTATCTGAATCGAACAAGAATTGTGTCGCCATTTTTAACGGAAAAATACGTCAGTTCCTTCATGTTATTGTTCAACGGAATTTCTGTGCCTTTCATATTTTCATCCAAAAGGTGTAATGTAGGTCTTCCATGGTGGCCGAATTTGGAGAAGAGTCTCTGAGATAATGTGAGGAGTTTCTGCACGGCCATTGTGGAAGGGAATTTCTTCTTGAAGGATTTTCCGTTTTCGTCTGTGATAGTGAGTTCCAGGAGTTGAGAGGTGAGGGTTGTTGTTTTGGGCTGCTTCACGAGGAGGCTGTCATCTGGTATACCATATTCTGAAAGGAAAAGGAAGCTGAGCTTAAGGCTGGGTTACCCGGATTTAGGGATTTTTAACTGTCCGTACCTCAATAACTAGAAGGCCTATAGTTTTGAAATTCAAACATATTATAGTTGAGGATATTTTCTAATGCATCACTAGACAAAAACAGGATTGGTGACATTTCACCCGATCAAAAAAAATGACAAAGTTACCTCTAAATGAAACTTTAAATGATCACTGTGAATAGAAAAATGAATAAAATGCCACAAATTGTATACCAAAACATTGCAAACGTTATTACCCAGTACATCACTAGAAAATATTTTTATATGTCATACAAATATTTTTCAAAGCACCTAAATAACTACAAAATCGTGCTCGGCTGTCTGCGCACCGTCTTGCTTCTTGCTTGCGTCTTGCAAGTGCTGGGCTCACCTCGCCTTAATATCAAATTGTTTTATTTTCTTAAGATCTTAGAGGCTTGTGGATATTTCAGAAAATTTTAAGAAATTTCCTTATATAAGACTAGTCAATTAGATGAGCTATGTGGCGCGGCGGGCGATGGTCCGCTTGCGACGCAGGAAGTTGCTGATTTGATTCCCGCCTTGGGACAAATGTTTGTACGATTTGCAAATATTTGTTCGCGTATGTTCTCGGTATTTTTATGTATAGTAAAAAATATATATCTATGAGCGCTTGGTCGACGCGTGACCCGAGAGCTGGTGAGTATCTGGCGCAGCGCATTAGCATTGCCATACAGCGGAACAATGCAGTCAGCGTCTTGGGGACGCTTCCCACTGGTATTGATATGGACCAGTTGAGCTAGCTTTAGATTGTTTGCAACAGTCTGCAGTTAGCTCAATTGTTTCAATTGTAAATACTAGTTCTAATGTATGTCAATCATCTAGTACCCATAAAATAAGCGCTGGGGTTAGATGATGCTGTTTAGATTGTTCAACATTATTTGCGAAATCGTAACTCCCCGAGCTCCTTACCTGTACGAATCTGACAAAACTATGTGGTTTTTTATCAACCAATTATTTATCACATTGACTCGTGTGTACCTAACAAACAAAATTGACGATTGAATTTCAAGCAGCCAGTAGTACTAGCTGCTGCTCGCGGCGTCGCATGCGCTTTTCATTTACCCTATGTCCGTCTCCGGGATACCATCTACCTCCCTGCAAAATTTAATTAAGATCCGTGCAGCCGTTTAGGCGTGAAAAGGTAACAGACAGATAGACATTCTATAATAAGTTTTATTGTATGTTCTCATGTACATAAGTGAATTTATTCTTAATGAGAAATTTAACATTCTTAAACCAGATAATATGAGTAGGTTTTGGGGGTAAGGACACAGCGTTATGACAATCATTAGGAGACGCCACGCCCAGCAGTGAACACTTACTGTCAATCAAAGCCTGGAACCGTCCATGCTCCCTCTGGAAAGCGCTGGCCAGCTCTGGGTTGTCTCTGGTCAGCTTCCACTCGGCCCCGAATCGCTTCATATAGTCGTATTCTGCGCCGCGACGGAGTTCTGGGGTGATTAGTGAGCCGTTCAGTTCCTGGAAAAGATTTACTAGGTAATTATTCACCTTTTAGGGTCGAACTTGCCTTTGTACTAGCTTTATGTGTTAACTTTGTATTACCTACCTTTATGTGTTAACTTTGTACTACCTTTATCTGTTAACTTTGTATTACCTTTATTTGTTAACTTTGTATTACCTTTATTTGTTAACTTTGTATTACCTAACTTTATTTGTTAACTTGTATGTATTTGTGTGTCGATCTAACTAATATTATAAATTTAATGTCAAAGTTTGTATGTATGGATGTTTGTTCCTCCTTCACGAAAAAACTACTGAACTGATTGGGCTTAAATTTGGTATGGTTGGGTAAGTTTGGGACCTGGAATATTATAG
Source organism: Eupithecia insigniata (assembly GCA_947859395.1). Taxonomy (NCBI): domain Eukaryota; kingdom Metazoa; phylum Arthropoda; class Insecta; order Lepidoptera; family Geometridae; genus Eupithecia; species Eupithecia insigniata. The sequence continues at coordinate 2,077,198 of OX402019.1, forward strand.
GCAATTTTTATCTAAATAAAATGTGGGCAAAAGCGCGGGCAGCAGCTAGTATAGCATAACTTAGATACTTAGATAGCTACTTATTATACCGAAAATACGCGTGCCGCGGACACGAGCTAGTTCTTCATAAATATCATACCATAAGTGTGCCAATGTTCGCTATGATAATCTGTGCGCCGGTGTCGTAATCTTCAGTGCTTTGGATCGGATTCTTCAGGAAATACAACTTCTTCAGACTTTTCAGTTTACCGAGCTCGCTGAGGGACCGCCACTGAAACACAGAACAAGTGCTTTATCAACCCGTCCATCGCAGGTACCGTCCTAGTATTAAAAAAAAGTTTGTTTATTCAGACATTGTCCATTATGAGTGGGCACATACACCAAACACTACAATAAAATAAAAATTAGGATAAAATTAAATAACTTCATGTCACACTATATAGAGTTCAGCAGCCATTCAACAAAATCCCAACCCCAGGAGCCTAAAGAGTTGTTGATTGACCCTGTTGAAAGACTGCATAATGGGCGAAGCAAACTTGCTGCCTACAACCTGTAGGATGGTGGTGATTAATAAAGACATTTTTTTTATCAGACACAACATACAAACCACCTTACAGAAAAAAGAGACTACTTAGTAATTAGGTAATTTAAATTTTATTAAATATATTTATATTTAATTCATTTAATTTAAATTAGGTAATTACTAAATAACACGTAGACAAACAAAATAAATAAATATTTTAAATACAAGCTTTTATATTATCTAGGACAAAAGTGCTTGAGAAGACAACTCCGACGAACCCAAACTCGACGTTGTTAAGTCGTTTCGTTTAGGAGTTCGTATGGCCACCTTCGGTTTCCATCATCAGACCTCGATGGTACCATGACATTGTATTGTCATCGAACTTACATAAATATGCCAAATTTCACCTTAATCGGTAGAGGATAACTGTCTAAAATTGCGTTGCAAGATTCCACCCGAACAAACATTTACATTGCAAGTTAAATAAAATCTTGTAAAAATACAGATGAACATTAAGAAGAGCGCTGGTTTTCGGTCAGAACTAGGTAGAGTAATTGACAGATACGATCTCAGATTGGGAGCACACAAAATTGAAAAGGTATGTAAATAAAAGAAAACAAGGTGGCAACACTGGATGTGGCGACCTCTAACCAAAATCGCCTGAACTACAAAGGCGTAAACATCGATAAAGGCACACCTACCTAAGTAGTTGAGAGAAAAAGTTGACACAAACTAGAACCAAAAAGAGAAATTATCTTTTTGCTTCTTTACAAAGTTTGTGAATTTGTCTAGCGCCATCTGCCATCGAGCGGACTTTCTCTCAATTACAATATTTAAGGTAGGTGTGCCTCTATCGATGTTTACGCCTTCGTAGTTCAGGTGATTTTGGTTAGAGGTCGCCACACTGGATATTTGAAAAGAACAAAAAACTCATCAAGTACTTACATCATGAACCTGATTCCGATTCAAGAACAGCACCTCAAGATCCTCAAATTCCACCTTCTCCTCAAACCTGATCTCTTCAATGAGACAGTCATTCAGACTTAATACTTTCAACCTCAATCTCCCAATCTTCAACACTTCATACCATGAGGAGATCTGGTTCCCATCCAGTCTCAGAATAGATAGGTTATTGAGGCATACTCCAGGGTCAGATAGGGTAATAATCTTGTTGTAAGCAGCTATAAGCTCTATTACGTTGGGCCAGAGGTGAGATAACATTAGCAGGTCCTGCCATTGATAGTTGCATACGGAGATGTTGAGTTTTTCAAGGTTTCTGAAGTGGATTGACATTTGGGCGAGAGTTTGTTCCGGGAGGTCGATGGCCATGCGGTTCTTGCTGGTAAAGAGTTATGTAGGTATTTTAATTTATTTTATTTATTGAGAAACTATTACGATTTAAATTAACCAATTGCATTTAGTTATTCAGGTATAGACAAAAAAAATATTATCATCATCATCATCATCATCATCATCAGCCTATACACGTCCACTGCTGGACATAGGCCTCCCCCATACGACGCCACAAATAGCGGTCCTGAGCCGCCTCCATCCATCGACTCCCTGCGACCGCCACGATGTCGTCGGTCCATCGAGTGGATGGTCTCCCATGTAGGGGGGGATTTGCCATAATCACCACGCTTGGCAAGCTAAAAAAATTATTAAATTAAAAAAAAATTCAAACATTTTATTTTTAAACATATTTATTTTTTTATATTTATTTATTACTAGCAACCCGCCCCAGCTTCGCACGGGTAGGGTATAAATCTCAAAGGGATTAAGCAGCGTTTTTGAAAGCTCTCGGGCGGTTTGAAATTATCCGACACTTGCAACAATTTATAGTTTACCCAAAAACTTGACAAATTATATACTTAAAGCTTTCTCACGAATTACGCTATCGATTGTAGAGAACCGCATGAAAATCTGTTCAGTAGATTTTAACTTTAACGCGAACAGACAGACAGACGCGGTGGATGACTTTGTTTTATAATATTTACTAGCTGCTGCCCGCGACTTCGCCCGCGTTTTATCGGGCTAAAAATCCTAGCCTATATGTTATTCCAGGTCCCAAACTATATACATTTCAGCCCAATCAGTTCAGTAGTTTTTGCGTGAAAGAGTAACAAATATCCATACATCCATCCATACAAACTTTGACATATATAATATTAGTAGGATGTAGTGATTACTATTATTGATATATTTATTTACAGCAAGGATATCATGTTACAATATTTTTTTTTATAGTAAAATGAAATAATTTCTGTAACATTTAATTTCTCTGCCACAATAATGTATATCTGTCAATATCAAATATCAATGAGTGAGAAAGCGCGTCTAACCATCTAACACTAAGCTGTCATGTGGCTGTTGCGTGTGCTTGGTGTTGGCACCATTTTTTGATATTTTTTCGTACTTTCCGATTAGTTTTAAGTAAACGATTGATTTCAAAACTATTTTTGATTATTTATAATGTTCAATATATTAAGGATGTTTGCAATGCGACAGATTTTCGAATAAAGGTGTCTATCATGCTTAAAAAATCGCTTGAAGATGACTCAATTTGGTGGTCAATATTTGTTTCGCTCTCATTAAAGATCCTTATGTATTTTCAAAAACTAAACCGCTGCAAACATAGCTATTCTTCATCCGCATACGTATGGAAAATTTCAATAAGATCGAGGACATAGTTTCCAAATGAAGCGGAAAGAACGTTTGTATGGGGGCTAAGGCTATCCGTTCCGTTCTTAAGTAATAACAGTAAGTTTTATTTGCGTCAAAAATGTTATACAGGTGGTAGGAATATTATACAAATAATGTGCTCATGTCTCGCTATTATAACTTTGTGTGAATGTGTTTTGAAAATTGAAAAATATGAAAAAAAAAATTGTATTGAATTGCTTGCATTTCAATAATTAAAAAAAATTATGTGTTCATTAATTTTAGTTCCTTTGGTATCTTATTATATATTTTTACTAGCTGTTCCCCACGGTTTCACCCGCGATAAATTAGAATTTCACTTTTGTAGGCGAATAAAAAGGTCTTTATTCCCGTAAATCCCCCATGGGAATTTGATGTTTTACCAGGACAAAAAGTAGCCTCCATCCTTTCAACTAAGAGTTAGTTGAAAGGATGGAGGCTACTTTATGCCAAAAATCAAGTCGTTGCTTAGTTAACACGTGAAGGAAGGACAAACAAACAAACACACTTTCGCATTTATACCTAATATTAGTTAGGATCATATATTTTACTAGCAACGCGCTCCGGATTCACACGGGTGCAATACTTATACTTAATTATACATATAAACCTTCCACTTTAATCACTCTATCTATAAAAAAACCGCATCAAAATCCGTTGCCTATTTTTAAAGATCTAAGCATACATAGGGACAGACAGACAGCGGGAGGCGACTTTGTTTTATACTATGTAGTGATACACATTGTCAAGCAGCTTTTAGCATACTTGGCTGAATGAGGGATGTCTTAGGGACAGACAGACAGACCGCGGGAGGCGACTGTTATAAATTATGAAGTGATACACATTGTCAAGCAGCTTTTAGCATACTTGGCTGAATGTGGGATGTCTTTTAGAATCAATTTATTTGGGTCTTTACCATTATCTATGGTTTCCCCAAACTAGGATAAACCTGTTTCGCTTGATCCGAAGCAGGGTTTATCCTTCCATCCATTGATCAATGATCTTCTCAAGCACTTTTGTCCTAGACAATATAAAAGCTTGTATTTAAAATATTTTTAAATATTAATTAACGTATATTGATTAAGATTTAAGACTTATTATTGTAATAATATTAAGTCTTAAATCTTAAACAATATACGTTAATTAATATTTAAAAATCTTACGTACATCAAACGTATATTGATTAAGATTTAAGACTTATTATTGTAATAATATTAAGTCTTAAATCTTAAACAATAAACGTTAATTAATATTTAAAATCTTTTAAATACAAGCTTTTATACTATCTAGGACAAAAGTGCTTGGGAAGACAAATCCAACGAACCCAAACTTGACGTGGTTAAGTCGTTTCGTTTAGGAGTTCCTATGGCCACCTTCGGTTTCCATCATCAGACCTCGATGGTACCATGACATTGTATCATCACCGAACTTACATAAGTATGCCAAACAACTCAATCGGTTGAGGATAACTGGTCTCAAATAGAGTTGCAAGATTCCACCAGAACATACTTTGTACATAGATACATTGCAAGTTAAATAAGGCTTGTAAAAATACAGATTAACATTAATAAACGTTATTCTTAGTCTTCTTAATGTAGACTTGCTTAATGCGTTCTCTAACACAAGCCTAAAGCGAGGACCCCCATATTATTATAACAAATATACGAAGTAACAGATATAAATATATTTTAATTTTAAAATTTAATTTTTTAATTGATGCTAGTCAAAATTGTCAGTCATGTCATATCATGTGATGAAAATAAATAATAAATAAATAATACTGGACAATTCACACAACATCATCTAGCCCTAAGCTAAGCAGAGCTTGTGTTATGGGTACCAGATAACTGATATACATAATACAATATATTACATATAGTTTTTTTTTTATTATACATAGAAAACCGATCAGAACACCCTGAACAAATATTTGCAGATCGTACAAATATATGTTTCGAGGCGGGAATCGAACCCGCAACCCTCTTGCGTCGCAAGCGGACTTTCGACCACCGCGCCACATCGGTCGTCTGAACATAAATTGAAAATGTCTGATAGTGTAATTAATCTCTTACCTAACATTCAGCTCCTCTAACTGAGGCAGCTGTGCAGACAGGTTGATGACCTCTCTCCAGCCGGACAGCAAGTTAGCGGACACGTCCAGATGCCGAGCGCCAGGGCATAGCGCCGCCACTTGACCGGAGCGGGCCACGTTCTGGTCGTGGACGCAGATCTCTTGGAGGCGATCGAACTTTCTGGAATTAAGGCGTGGTTGTATGTGAAAAAGCTTCGAAACTAATAACGTATGCGATACAAGACAGGTTCCCTTCTTCTAATAAATGAAAAAAAAAAATTATATATCATAAATAATTTAGCAAAGTATCATCTATTTTCTTAGTTACTACCGTATTTATCCTAAACAATCACAAAACATTTTATGGTCATAACATAACCGTATTAAGTAAATAATGGAATACCGAGGCAACCTTCGGCTTATTTTTGCATATAAATGTCCTCATTAATAGTTAATAAGCAAAAACATAATTTTTGCGCTTACGACGCTCTGCTCTGTCCCGCTCCTATGAACGCGAAATTATATGCCTATCCTATTCACAAAATGGCGTCACATATCGCCGTCTTCATGAGTGAGTGAGAAAAACTCTTTCACTGCCAGGTGAGGGTAGGTTGCATTACTGCGCTACCTAGTCTTCAATATGCAATAGTGCGTCGGCATTCATAGTGTTAAGATAAACCGCATTTAGCAAACGGTCAAGTTAGCAAAGAGGTGCGCGCGAAAGACTGACAAACGTCATTCTTTCATGACACTACGATATAGCCCGCTGATCCACATTGGTCTTCAGTGCTAGCTAAATTGTATTCAAGTATTTATTTTGCAATCCTAATAATATACAGTGTGAGAGGTCTTCAATATTTCACTTCGTGGCTAGGTATTAGGAGCCCTGTTAGGGCGCCATGTAAGTAAGAGGTAGCTAATTTTAAGTTCACAAAGCTTAATTCTATAAATTTTGCACATAATTCAGTACTACAGCTAATCTTGGTGAGGGTCGACCGGTTGGAGTCGCGTCATAATGATTTTAAATCATTTGTGGTGCGTATCCCAACTGAGAATATTTCGACCTTCACTAATGAAGAATTTTGGCCGAAGAATGTGCTGTTCCGGCGTTTTCGCGGACGATTACCGGTTACGGCACATAATATTGCGTGTCACAACTTCACAAGTCGCCGACAATACGTGGTAGTAAATAAGTTTATTTTTTTGGGCCGTAGTTTTTAAGTATTTTAGACCTGTACTTGACTACCTGTGTTGCCAGAATTAATGATTTATTTATTATTTAAGCAACACAGACAAAGCTAACTTAATTTTTATCGGTAATATCATCGGTAAATATCAATAAAACTCACTGTTTCTGACGGATCTTCTCAAAGCCCACCATCTCAATGAAAGGAGCACCCATCTCTCTCTTCCACTCGTTGATTACAGTTTTGCGGTGGGCAGCCACCGTCTCATCCTGGAAATATTATATGTTCTTCATACTCATTTAAAAAAAATATCCGAGTGTAGGTAATTTACAAAAATATAGGTTTACAATAAGTGGTACTTAAATTATAATTCAACTAGCGACCCGCCCCGGCTTCGCACGGGTGCTAATTATACATATAATCGTTCCTCTTGAATCACTCTATTCTAGGTTGCCTGGAAGAAATCGCTTTCAGCGATAAGGCCGTCTTTTTACTGTTTATTTTTCATTTATATATAAGATTTTGTATTCATGTTTTTTTATTTGTGTAATGAAAACAAAAGAGTTGTATGGACAACTTGGAGTAAAAGCGTTTTGTCCTTTGACATATAATGAAAATAACCTAGCTATTGGCCGATATTTCAGAATATTTAAATACAATAAAACATGACAAATGGGTTTCCATACACTATTCTCCCCCGCTAAATGTGTGAGAAATGAAATTCTATAGTTATCTGTCGTGTCATTTTAGAATGCCTGCAATAAGGCAATTTTTACCTCATGTTTCTAAAATGAAAATAAGCCATTTTCGGAGCAGGGATTGTTTAAATTATTAACTTTTTTATTTGTTAGGTAATTACTTTACAATTAAACAAAAATAAAAACAAGGGGTGTCGTGGTCGGATAACCTCCTAGTGAGCCCGTACTGCTACTTGTCCCCGGGGATTCGTCCCTGGGGAACAGTAGCGGGCCGGGGGGGGAGGGGGCAAAGAACTGCCTAAAAACATTAAACACAAAAAACGACCTAACCAACAGGCCAGAGCTGCATCTTCGGAGGCGCTAAACTTCTTCACGGCTGCATCAGCGCCTAACCTACCGACTACTTCCAGGGCTGCAACTGCGGAGATGACTACGCCGCAACCATCAACATCTAAGGCTGCGCCCTCAGAAGCCCCAACACCTCAACCATCGACGTCAAAGGCCCTATCCTACATAGCACCTAGACCTCCCCACCAGACCGTCTCGACAACCGCAGCGCCCTTCGGGGCTTCTCCGCGCGAAACGGTCATAGAACTATCGGACCTTAAGACCGCTATACCCTTCCAGGGCCAAACTGGAATCTTGTTTCCTCCAAACGGAGGGACAAGAAGAAGGGCAAGAAGCCCCCCCAGCCACCAAGTGAGACCCAAAAGGCGCGGGCGCAGACACGGCAGACGGCAACCGACGATGGACGTAAACAGCTCTTCGGAGCTAAGTCCATGACCCATGTAGGAGGGATTCGTCCCGCCGAAGTGGTCCAGGCGCAAGCGCAGCCGAACGCAGCGCTAGCGCCCGTCGACGGAAGCCAGACGCCAGCTCAGCGACCCAGACCCAGAGGGAAACGCGGAGGGAGGCTGGCAGCTTTGGCCAAAAACAAAAAGAAGTTCCCACCAGCCCAGCCACAAAGTGCCAAGCGTTCCCGACCCGATGACAGCACTACGCCCATCGGCGACAGTAAACGTCAAAGGCCGGATACGGAACACGAGAGCACCTCTGTCAGCTACGCAGCAGCCTTCAGGTCACATGACCTCTGCGTGGCTGTAACGGTTGAGCCATACCAAGACCTAACGGCGGAGCAAGCCACGGACGTGCAAGAGAAGCGGGAGGATAGGATCATGGACGAAATCTTTGATCCTATCACCATGCCCCAGACTCGCTGGGACTAAGCTTGTTGTCAAAAGATAAGCGGAGCTCGAGCGAAGAATACTGTGTGGTCTGTTCGTGCTTACACCAGCTGGAAAGCAGATGGGGACCGAACAGATCCGCAGGCTTCTAGCGGGCCAAACCCCCCCCCCCCCCCCCCACCATCCCAGGGGCTGAATCTGATGGATGTCCAGGATCCACCAACCCTACTGTCCGAGGAGCGCTTTCTCGATACGGAGGGGAGCGATGTCAGAGTCAGCAACAGCAACATCGGCTCCTCTCCTATCTAGCGCTCCTAAGCCAACAACACTCTCCATTCCTGATCCACCACTTCCTACCACACCCTACATCCAAGCGAACCTCCAGCATAGCCTCACGGCTACCGCGTCCATACGCAGAATGCTGGAGGAACATCCCGACACCGTGGCCCTTATCCAAGAACCGTGGATCAGGAAAGGCCAAATTTGTGGCATAAATATACCAGGACGCAAACTTCTCGCAACTACAACTGTAAGCAACCTCAGAACTTGCATTGTTGTTCCGAACCGCTAAAACACTTCTAATAACCGAACTATGTTCCAGAGACCTATCAGCAGCTAGACTATACCTGTCTCCCACCAACAACAGCTCCATATCACAGATAGTTCTAGCATCAGCCTATCTAGCAAACGATGAAGCAATACCCTCATCGGAGCTGGTGTCCCTGATTGAGTACTGCGAGAGGGAGAAACTCGAGCTCATCATTGGCACAGACTCCAACGCGCATCACACGCTGTGGAGCAGCGCCAGGTGCAACGACCGAGGGGAAGAACTGGTAAATTATCTTATCTCTACTAACCTCCTTCTCCTCAACAGAGGCTCGGCACCTACTTTTGTTACATCTAGAGCCCAAACAATCATTGACTTAACACTATCAACCTCACAAGTTTCTCACTCCATCAAGGGCTGGCACGTTTCTACCGAAGCCTCGTGTTCAGACCACAGGTGGATAAGATTTAACTTAGAATTGTCACCACCGAACCCACAACCTAGGAGCGTCCCACGTAAGACTGATAAGACTAAATTCTGCTTATTCGTTAAATCAAAACTTACCGACATGCCTGACCTACAGAATCATATAGAGGTAGCGGAAATTGACCACTACATAAACCAACTAACATACACTCTTACCAACAGCTTTGAACAATCCTGCCCTTTAATCACGCCCAAACACGGGGCGAAAAGACAATGGTGGGGTCCTGAACTGCAAAGACTCCGTCGCAAAGTAAGGAAACTGTTCAACAGAGCCATGAAGACTAGACAAGACGAAGACTGGGTGAATTACTATAATGCAAAAAGAACCTACAAAAAGAAAAATCGCCTACGTAAAACGGAATGTTGGGAAAGGTTCTGTACCAACATTGAAAACAACAGTCAGGCCGCCCGTATTAGAACTATCTTAGCAAACGTGCCGGAAAGCACGCTTGGATGTCTCATCAAACCTGACAATACCTTCACCAAATCAGACGCAGAAACCAGCGAAGTGCTACTGAACAAGCATTTCCCAGGCTGTCAAGTTACAGACACTTGTACATGGGAAGAAACATCAGAGTCCACGCCTACCGACCTATACTGGACAACAGCCCACTCTATGATAAACTACGAGAAGGTACTCTGGGCAATCAACAGCTTTCTTCCCTTCAAAGCACCAGAACTGGATGGGATCTTCCCAGGTATGCTTAGATGGTGCAGTGGTATACTAGCCGAACACCTAGTAAAGATATTCAGAGCATGTATCGCCCACAAGTGCGTACCACTTAAATGGAGGGAAGTGAAAGTAGTATTCATACCAAAACCAGGAAGAAGTGACTATACCCAACCAAAATCTTTCAGGCCGATAAGCCAGACATAATTTCTTCTGAAAACACTAGAAAGACTTTGTGATAGAGAAATTAGAGACCATACACTCTTTCACAACCCGCTACACCCGCAACAACATGCTTACAGCAAAGGCAAATCAACAGAATCTGCTCTACATAGCGTAGTCTCACGCATAGGCAGTGGACTGACATCAAAACAACCTACACTGGCGGCCTTTATAGATATCGAAGGAGCTTTTGACAAGACACATTTCACCAGCATATACAGGACCCTCACTAAATATGGTGTTGCGCCGACACTGGCTGAATGGATAAACAACATGCTCAAAACCAGACCAGCCATACAAGTCACAATAAAACCACAAGAGGTGTAGTGGCCAGAGGCTGCCCACAAGGTGGCGTACTATCCGCCCCTATTATGGAACATAGTTGTTGATGAGCTAATCCGCAGGACCTCGCGATCCTGGCGACCGGCTGTTTCGAAAACACACTATGTGACCTGATGAAACTCGCCTTTAGAACCATTGAAACATGGTGCAACGACCATGAACTCTCAGTTAATCCAACAAAAACGGAACTAATAATGTTTATAAACAAGCGGCATCTGGGAAATCTAAAACTCCCAAAACTATTTAACACGGAGATAAAACTAAAAACAGAAGTCAAGTACCTAGGAGTCATACTAGACAGCAAGCTGCTGTGGAATAAACACCTAGACTACAAACGCCAACGTGCTACTGCCACATTCTACCAATGTAGCAGGATGCTAGGAAAAACCTGGGGACTTTCACCGAAAATAACTATGTGGCTCTACACTGCTATCTTTAGACCTACACTAACGTATGGAGCGATAGTCTGGTGGACCAGAACGGAGCTGAGCACCGTAATTACAAGACTGCAGCGCTTCCAAAGAATGGCATGCTCAGCGATAACAGACTGCATGAGGACCACTCCTGGTGCTGCCCTAGATGTAATTCTAGATCTAGCACCGTTAGACCTATACATACAACAAGAGGCTACAATGTCGGCGCTGAGACTACACAATATGGGTCTCTGGGAAGTCACAAGTAGCCTACATGCAAAGATTATGGATAGGGCTATAGCATATGAACCTCTTATGGCCGCCCCCTGTGACAAAATGCCCAGTAAACCGATCATAAACAAACACTACCAGATACAACTATACGAGGATCAAAAAGATGAATCAGGAATCCATGAAGTCAGAATTTACACAGATGGCTCCAAAACGAATACAGGTACGGGTGCTGGGATTCACTCAATGGACCTAAACATTAACATTTCAATAACGCTAGGAAGACACAGCTCCATATTCCAATGTGAATGTGTAGCAATAACCCAGGCAGCTACAACCATGCAGAAGAGAGGAATTAACGACCAATGTGTATGAATTCTCTCTGATAGTGCTGCTACACTCAGGGCTCTGGAGGGAAACAGCTGCAACTCCAAGCTCGTGTACGAATGTCACTTAGCTCTAGAAAGGATCACCGCCAAGAACAGGATCAAGGGACATAGCGGATCTCTAGAGAATGACGCCGCTGATGAGCTGGCACGGAGGGGATCGGAAACAACCACAGAGGGCCCATCCCCTTTTCTAACCTTGCCTTTTTCGCTATTCCAGACATGGACTAGGCTCAGAACTAGAGAGACGCATAACGAACGATGGACGCGCCTGCTAGAATGCAGACAAGCTAGAGCGGCGCTCCCATCAACATTACCGACGTTAACTAGACGCCTACTGAATTTAAACAGAACAGACCTGCGTATCCTGGTGGGAACACTAACAGGACATTGCCCACTAAACAAACACTTATTCACCATCGGAGCGACAGACAGCCCTCTCTGCAGAGGATGTCTCAGTGACGAAGAAACAGCCGCCCACGCAGTCCTGGAATGCGAGGGAGTAACAGCACAACGAACTGAAATCCTCAACTTGCCTAGGTCACTCAGCGAAGCCTGTGAAGACCCCAGGAAGATTCTGCGCTTCTGGACGGAGTTAGGCTCGCTTCGCTAGCAAAAACGCATAATGCACCAAATAGAGTTCAAATGTGGACAAGGGAGTACCCATACCTAAACCTACTTTACAATTATTTTGAATTAAAATAGGTAAAAGAATTCTTTATTGACAAAGAGAATAACAATCAAATAATATAAACAAATTAAACTAGTATTTACAATTGAAGCAATTGAGGTAACTTGTTGCAAACAATCTACAGATAGCTCAACTGGTCCATATCAATACCAGTCGGAAGAGTCCCCAAGATGCTGGCTGCATTTCCCCTCTGTACGGTAATACTGATGCGCTGCGCCAGATACTCACCAACTCTCGGGTCACGCGTTGCATCGACCAGCCGCTCAGAGATTTTTTTCATTTCTCAGGTAATTTTAACTTACATTTAACATATAAGCAAATTGCTGAATTAAATTATTTATTTTTAATTATTCAATTTTGTATGTGCCTTGCCAAATCTTTTATACTCTCTTTTCGATGTGCCTACCTATTCATGCTAATATGTACCTTTATACTGCTTTTGTAAATTAAGTTTCTTTCATTGGTGGCTTTATTATATACAAATGCAATATGTATAGTGTCATTTTATGAAATTTAGATTATTTCCAACACCAAAAAGTAGGCTACCAATACAAAACCCTTCATCATAAGTCTAAAGTTTCTATTTATAGTTTCTTTGTTTACTTACACTACACTATCAATAATAATTTACAGTATTGCTGGACAATCCATGCAATGGATCCACCCAGGAACCCAATGGATACTAATCAAACTATGATTGTTGATAAAACTACAGGCAATCAGATTACTAATGCAATAACCATATCAAGAACAAAAACAATACCTACTCCCACACATACAGTCATTGAAAAGGAATGTAGGTGCAATGGTGACCAATCTTATCAAGTTTGTAAGAAGACAGAATATCATTATAAAACTTCTTGATGTAAACTTACCTCTCGATCTCCATAGTACCGCCTAATAGCATCAGCACAAGACTTCATCGGAGCAATCTTGTTTGGCCGCACGAACGACCCTGCACCAGGACGTGAAGTTTTGAAGTACTGGATATCATCCACGGAACCATCATGTTTCCCCCTAGATTCCTCATCCCATTCTACACCGTACCACATCCCCTTATACCCAGAAACCTCCCCAATATACCTCACAGTACCAAAATCTTCCCCACACTTGATACGGCTACCAATATTCACTTGTATCTCATTATCGTCGACCCCATTATGGCTGTCCATGGTACCGTTATAAAATTTTGGAATTAGGTTTACAGGCATTGCGCCCACCATTATTTTGTATTTTCGAAAATGGAACTAATTAGCAAAATGAAAACAGGCTGAAACAATTTTTACAAAAAGCTGCTGAGCTGAAGTGCAACTGTCAGTTTTGTTGTGTCACTCAAAGTGTCAAAACAAAAACGAAAATACTAGTGATGTGCCTTTGCTTAGTACTTACTAGGTATCAATTATAGTTCTAAGCTCGATTTTTTATATACCTACGGTATTGCCTTTTGTTAGGGCGTCAATTTCTTTAGGAGTTTTACGACCCGACCGAAGAAATTATTTACCTTTAACATATGTAACCTTTTCTTATTCTTTTGTATGTAATATGCATGTATGTCTTAGTTATCAAAATAAACGCATTTTACTTTACTTAAATTACCTAAAGTACATACTTAATGCAAGTTTTATTTATTTTATTTTATTTTTATTTATTCACGACAGCAAACAATTATACTCAAGTGTTACTATAAACAAAATTAAACCTATGTACCTAATCTTACTCTAAGTATAATCAGCCCCGTTGTCCACGAATTATATCAATTACATAGTAGGGCAAAAAGGTTCACAGATAGTTAAAATGCTAGTTATGCAAATTAATTTACAACCTTTATTGACAAAGAAAAAAACAATCAAATAATATAAAGATATTAAACTAGTAAAACTTGCATTAAGTACATATGTACTTTAGGTAATTTAAGTAAAGTAAAATGCATTTATTTTGATAAATAAGACATACAATGCATATCACATACAAAAGAATAAGAAAAGGTTATGTTAAAGGTAAATAATATGCAAGTTAATTAGGCAAGATGATACTGAAAATAATAACATGAATTTGTTATCGCAATAATTTTAGTGATCACAGTCACGTGCATTAAAAAGTAGGTATACACTTTAGTAACTGGTCCGACCAAGGCATACTGGCAAAAGTGACAAATGGAACGCGGTCGTTTAGTACCTTACGCAAGTGTATACTAGCTATACCCAACTCATTCATGTCCATGGGCTTCCCAATTTCCGTAAGTTTAATGGGCCGGTTGACGTCGTTAATGTCACTGACTCGCTACCTAAAGATAAGCACAAGTCAGAGGTAATAAGGTTGCTGTTTCTGTCAATGCAATAGGCGACCTCATTAGATATAGAAGTTGTGTCAAGTTGAAAGATGAAATAAAAATGTGAGCAAGAATTGGTTGTTGTAAATTTTTATTTTACAGAAAAGATTAAATAGTTGATCCTCTATCGCACAGTATCTAACAGATTATGGGCCTTTAATGACCAAAAATGGATCTAACTAAGGTACAGATCGCGAAACTAGAGGGTACCAACTGGGTACAATGGAAATATCGTATGACGGCACTTCTATGAGGAGTTGAGAGCCTTCAAGATATTGTACAAGGAAAAATAAAGAAGCCGTTAAAACCTGCATGTGGGGCTGGTGGTTCAGCTGCTGCAGATTTGGTTCTTTATGAAGGAAATGTAAAAAAATTCAACAAATTGGACAGTATGGCATTGTTACTGATAACGAACAATATTGCTGATAAAGTCATCAGATTCACAACGTCCAAGGAAGTATGGGATGAGCTGCATAGATTATATTATGAAGGCGTGAGCGAAGATCGTCTGTGTGATTTATGTTTGCAGTTATTCAGATACAGAAAGGATCAAGCTGATGATATAGCGACGCACATCTCAAATTTGAAAAACGTCTGGTTCCAGTTGAGACAGGAATTAATGAAAGAAGAGGAGTCGAAAGGAACTTCCTGACATTTTATTAATCTGTAAGATATTGGACACTCTACCAGAGAGCTATTTTTCATTTAAGTCGAGCTGGTCGCTTATGTCTAAAAAGTATCGAACGATTGAGAACATCACAAGCCAGTTGTGTGCACATGAAAAGGCGCTTGGTAACAACAGTAAAGACGGTGAGTCTAGTTGTGACGCCTTAACGGTGAAAACAAGAAAGAAATTTACTAAAAAGGGTGACGTGACTCCAGAGTCAATTAAGAAAGTAAGATGTTACAACTGTAAAGAAGTTGGTCACTTTAAGAAAGACTGTCCTGCGAGAGGTGCATCTCGTCAAGTTGTAGAAGGCAACAAAGAAATTAACATGGCGTTACTATCTATGAATACAGCAGAATCTGAATCTGAACGTGATAACTGGTACGTGGACAACGGTGCTACTAATCATGTGACGATGTTAGCATATTTGTTTCAAGATTTCAGATATTTTGATGTAGATCACACTGTAACAACGGCTGATGGACACGTGATTAAGGCTATTGGGCAAGGATCACTTAACATTGAAGCTAAAAATAACAAGAAGATTGTCAAATCAACATTGAGAGATGTCTGGTACGTTTCAAAAATTTGTAAGAATTTGTTTTCGGTCTTGTCTACGCAAGATAAAAACCCAGGAAGCGTATTTGAGTCGCGGGTCAATTCTTGTTCAATGAAAATTGATGGACAAATTTCAGTAGTTGATCCTCTATCGCACAGTATCTAACAAGAGGCTGGCAAGAATTAAAGGAGGCTGACTGAATACCCATTGCAGTGCAGCGGTGGCTGACAAAGGGCTATGATGATGATGATGACATGATTTCGATAGTGGAAACCTTGAGATAAAGGTTCTCGATTAAAAATTAAACTCAAGATAAGGGTTCTCGATTTTCTGTATAAATTGGCCATCACTATTCTTCATAGAAAGTGCAGCCGTCAAAATGACTCATACCAGCCAATTCGTTTCTTGAGGTTTCTTGAAACAGTTCTAGATGGCGCTGCTAACCACTTTTCAAAACTTAAATCTAAGCGCTGATTGGCTAAGAGCTCCAGGATTACAGTCCGACCAATTACGAAAGTATCGCTTGACGTGTTGCTTGACAGACAGGACGACTCGACAAGAAAGGACGATAAAAAACTGCATTGAACGAGCGAGATTCGCAATCATTTCGGCTGAGCTTGAGCTGTCAAAAATCGCGAAGTCGCGCGCGGGTGGAGGCTGTGCGTTATTTATTTTCATCAGTTTTATGTAGGTACATACGATAAATATTTTTTTATTAAAGTACAAAGGTGAACGACTGTGATTATTTTCAAAACAACATGAACAGGGTGCAATGATCCACTTCAATTTACTATCATTTGGCGTTTCGTCGCCGCGCTAGCGTCATCTCCCTCGCAACTTTCCGAAATAGGGAATCGGGACGTGAATACATACTGTTTTTTTACCAAAAATGGCTACCGACCGGACTATTTCAGACGTGTACGCTAAATTCTAACTTAAAAAATGCATGTGTGCAGAATCAATGTGGGTTTTTTAAGTGAACATGTGTTATGTGCTGTGTAAATAAGTTATCGGATTGATCTCAACAAAGGAAGCTTCAAAATGAGGTACGTACAAGTTCATCGCTCCACCGAGCTTTAGTTAGCAAAACAAATAAATAATTACTCTGATCATGCACGCGTTGATCTATTTACGTACATGGGTAATTTACTGCTCTGCTGAGTTCAGTTTTTTCTTGCTCAGCATGTTTTTTTACTAATACCTACAACAACGTAAACAGACGGTGCGGTAGTTATGGTTCATCGATTACGTACATACATAAACGAAACATTTACGTTTTATGAATGAATCTTTAATTTTAAATAGTATACGCACATTGTCTTTGCCTTTCTACATTGTTCTATGAAAAAAAAAAAACAATTCCACAATCGACCCACACGAAGAATTTCAAATTTCGAATCGTACATTTTCATTCTCGTCTCTGTTTCATTTACGTAAACAATTATTTCGTATGATTTCAAAGCTAATATCGTAAAAGTAGGGCATGTATGGTTCAATAGGGACAGCTAACACCACATGCGTTGTGTTTCGTCGAAATAGGGTGGCCAGGGACCCCCTACAAGGGTGTAACTTCTATTAATGTAAATGACTAATACACACAACACTCCCTGGCATGTATAAGAATTAACTTTTGTTTCATTATGTTATCTTATCAGTAATGATTACATGACAGGTTTGTTATCATTATCAAATGATTATTATTGGGTAATAAATACATAGGTAACCAACATTGATAACAGCAAATAAATTTACCAAATAATTGGTCCCATAAATTCTTTCATAATATTTGGTTTTCCTTGAACATGTTTGTTATTTATTGTACAATCTTTTAACTTCAACTTTATTTTTAGAGTTGACTTTATATAGTTTTGCAATTTTATTCATGATAGAATAGAAATAATAAAGAAGAAAGATCCGAAACTAAAGAAAACTCTTTATCAATGGAAGAGAATTCTTTTTCACTGGAAGAAAACTCTTTTTCAGGGTTAAATTTGCCTAATAATTCTTCCTAGTTTGGGACATTAAATGCACTTATTTCCTGTTAAAAACCTAGCACTGAAACGGTGTTTTCATTACCAGTTTAAGAATGAGAATTTTCAAAATTGGATCAGTATTCCTTAGGTAAACCTACAAACAAACTTGCAAACATTACTTCTTTTTATAATTATTGTAGATGACTACTTTTAGACCTAATAACATAATAGGTATGGCGTGTTTTAAAAAACAATGAACCGATTTCAAATTCACTTACACTTATTTTAAGTTTTGCGGCATAAATACTAATCCCCGAAGGATAAAAATTTTATGGGAGCCCCTCGGGATTATTTTCTATACGATAGTGAAAGAATTTTCAAAATCAGTCCATAATTGGCGGAGATATCATACAAAAAAACAGACAAATTGAGAAGCTCCTCCTTTTGAAGTGGGTTAAAAATGAAAACACGAACAGCTTTTCTATATTGCATGGAAACTGCATTAATGTTAGGTCAACCACAGAATTAATAAATGGCGACACCAGTGCTGCAGTGTTGCAATAATTGACAGTAAAATTTTTATGGCTCATCTTCTGCTCGTGGTTATGGCTCAATGCTTCAATAATTACCTTGAGTTTACGCCATTCTTTATATTATACTAGCTGTTCCCCGCGGTTTCATCCTCGTTAAATTCGTAAGCCATATAAACCGTAAATCTCATGGGCATTTGATGTTTTACCAGGTCAAAAAGTAGCCTATGTTACTATCCATCCTTTCAACTCTATGCCAAAAATAAATTTGATTGGTTGCTTAGTTAGGGCGTGAAGGAATGACAGACAAACACACTTTCGCATTTATAATATTAGTTAGGATCCTCTTGAAGTTGATGTTGCTTTAACTCTGAACTAAGTAATTTCGGTGACTCTGCCACCTTAAATTGACTGTTGCCTTCGATGCAACTCTTCTCCAGGTTTCTTGGCCTAGTATTCTCCGCAAATCTTCTCCAGGTTTCTCAATCTAGTATTCTCGATCTAGTATTAAAATTATTACTTGTAACTAAAGTTTCAATGTTAATGAGTCTGTTCTAATAATTAAAGGTGTAATAATTCAAAAGTAAAAGACAATCTGCATCACTGATTTTCCTTGAACATGTTTTATAATAGTTATTTATTAGTAATAATAAGCCGTGGGGTCGCGGCGTACGGATATCGACCCCTCCAACTCAACCCGTGGATGTCGTAAGAGCCGACTAAGGGAACCTACCAGAGGAAGGGCAGCAGCTTCCTTCTGAGTATTTTTAAACACCAACACTGCGATCACCAATCCGCCTGCCAAGCGTGGTGATTATGGCAAATCCCCCCCTACATGGGAGACCATCTACTCGATGGACCGACGACATCATAGCGGTCGCAGGGAGTCGATGGATGGAGGCGGCTCAGGACCGCTATTTGTGGCCTCGTACGGGGGAGGCCTATATCCAGCAGTGGACGTGTATGGGCTGATGATGATGAGTAATAATAATTACAAGTCAAAGATTTGTATACTTAATCATTTACAACACTGTAAAATACATACTTATAATATAAATTGCAATGTATGTAATAAATAAGTTAGGATATATCATACTCATATATTTATTCGCCGTAGAAGCATGAGGCACACTTGGTTACATCTATTTACAATAATCTATTGAGACAAAAGAAATAAAAGCAATACAAAAACAAACAAAATAATTTGTATCTCAATTTCCACTGTAACATTGAAAGTATAATTACACATATGTGACCAAATAACCAGTCATTTCCACCGACAGGGTCTGAATTAGAGCAATTAACACATTGCTATACTATTCAGTTTTGTAAATGGCTGTTTTTGTTGTTTAGTTGTGGGTTTGATACCTAGGCTCTGCCCTACCCAAGGGTCATTAAAATATATGAGAATAAATAAATAATGATGGACAATCCACACAGCATTGTCTAGCCCCAAGCTAAGCAGAGCTTGTGGGGGATGACTGATATCCTTATCCTTACTAATATTATGAATGCAAAAGTAACTCTGTCTGTCTGTCTCATGTTTTCACGCCAAAAGTACTGAACAGATTTAAATAAAATTTGGTACATAGATACTTTAGAGCCTGAGAAAGGACATAGGCTACTTTTTAATGCGAAAAAAGGGTTGTAAGGGGCTGAAAGGTTGTATGAAAATCACACTGTCACTATTCCACGCGGGCGAAGTCGCGGGCACAGTACATAATAATTTTAATAAGATTATAGTGTAATTAAAATTGTTAATTGTGGTCACCGAGGGGGGATGCCTTGTCCTTGTCCAGAATCAGGAAATAATCCTCTCCACCGAACCAGTTTCTATGGCAAATCCTTTTCTATCCAGGCCGTAAAGTTGTGGAACGCACTACCTGAGTTTATTAGGAAAGCTGGATCTCTACCTGTTTTTAAAGCTCGCGTCAAAGATTTTTATCGGTCAGAAAAGTAATTATTGGTACCTATCTATTCTATATCTTGGTATTTATTTATTTATTACATATAAATAATATATTTTCTACTATAAGTATATTGTTGTTAATCTTATTTTATGTATTAATGTTGTATACACCCTTGCCTTTCTTAAATTGAAAATTTTCTATCCATCCTAAGGTTGCCTGGAAGAAATCGCTTCTAAGCGATAAGGCCGCCCATTGTACTTGTTTATGTTAATGTCTATGTGTTTTATTTCTTTGTGTTAATAAAGATTGTGTAAATAAAGAGTTTTGTATTGTATTGTATAATCTTAAAATTCGTACAGCCTTTGAGTCGTGATAAAATAACTTACGTTGCAAGAGATAAGTACATATTACTCAATCTATAAAAGAACTAGCTGCTGCCCGCGCCTTCGCCCGCGTTTTATCGGGATAAGAATAGCCTATATGTTATTCCAGGTCCCTAACTATACCCATACCGAATTTCAGCCTAATCGGTTCAATAGTTTTGCGTGAAAGAGTAACAAATATCCATACATCCATCCATATAACTTTGACATTTATAATATTAGTAGGACAAGCGATTTTCTAAACGACGACGCACAGCGCAAACCACTGAAGCTAGAAAACTGAAATTTGGTGGGCGCTAAGCAGGGATTTATGGAAATTCCACCTCTAAAGAGGTGAAAAGGGGGGCTGAAGTTTTTTTTGGTGTTTTTTGTAACTCTTTAACACTTTAATAGCACACGACGCACATGTCCGTCTGCACCACTGTCAGGCGGCGGTGGCGTGCCCCTGCGTGTCGCACTAATGCCAAGGCTGGGCAGTGAATGCGTTAACCAGTAACCCGATTTAATAAATTTATAAATAATGCTGGACAATTCACACAGCATTATCTAGCCCCAAGCTAAGCAGAGCTTGTGTTATGGGTACTAGATAACTGATATACTTAATATAATACATTACATAGATAAATATTTTTTATTATACATAGAAAACATCCAGATCCCTGAACAAATATCTGCAGATCGTACAGACATTTGTCCCGAGGCGGGAATCGAACCCGCAACCTCCTGCGTTGCAGACGGGCCTTCGCCCTCCGCGCCACAGAGGTCGTCAGCAACTATTATCTATTCTGTGATGATCATAGATCGCCGTACGTCGGGGTAGAAACAGAAGTTCATTACTTTTATGTTATGTACTTTACCGGTTATGTAATTTACTTTACCGCAGTAAAGTAAATTACTTAACCAAACTGAGCTCTGCAATGGAAGACTCTGTACTTTGCAATGCAATTGCTGGGGCTTACGTTATCTGTTCTTGCAGATACGAGTAGTCTTTTGTGCCGTCTGTTGTCTCATTAGCTTTGGTGTCCGGCTTCTCTCACGTGATAGGTATACCTGGGTAGAAAGATAGCAGCCTTGTCCCTCTGGATACAATGTAACTCCTCCCTTGCCAAGTTGGTGCGTTCGCGCATCAGGCTGTAAGTAGTAAAGCCATGCCAAAAATGTGCACTAAACAATACATTAATCACAACTTTGCCGAACTCAGCGGCGCGGCGGCCGCGGGATCGCCTGTAATGCGGATGGTGGTTGGGGGTTCGCTTTGGGACAAATGTATGTAAGATCTGCAAATACGTATGCAAGGTGTTCTGGATGTTATCTATGTATAATAAAAATTTCTATGTATAATACCTATTGTATTAACTATGTCAGTTATCTAGTACCCATAACACAAGCTCTTCTTAGCTCAGTGCTTGATAATGCTGTGTGAACTGTGAAGCTTTACAAAAATCTGGACACGCTATAAAAACGCATATCTACTAGGTACGCTATTTTATTTCTTTCTCCCGCCTACCCTTTAACCGCCATAGTCACCTATATACGACAAATCACCACAGGACCCCTCAGCGCCAAAGACTTTTAGAATATCTTTTATTTACTTTGTGCTTTAGCGTAGAGAACACGGGAATGCGTTTCTGATGGTTTCTGGCGTGGCGGTCAAAGGGTTCACACTAGTAACAAACCATGCCACTTGTAATATTTATTGTTATGCCGTACCTCTGTTATAATATAGACGTTCATGTCACATAGATGGAACAATAGGTAACATCTAACAGCTGGAATGCATAGCGTCATACGGATGTCCTGTTTGGCATTGTTAATGGTACTGCGATAGTTACGTAGGGTTCGTGGGTAATGAGATGTGTCAAATTACTAGCTTCTGACCGCGGCTTCGATCGCGTTCCAAAGCTGCGCGTCAAACACGCGGGATGTGGGACAAGAAGCGGGAGCGTCAACAACGCGGAACTTTTCCCGCTTTGTATCACGCGTGTTTGACGCGCATGTTTTGCCGAAGCTTTATGGGACAAAAAGTAGCTTATATGTTAATTCAGTTCATGATCTACATCTATTCAAAATTTTGGCCCGATCCGTTAGTAGTTTTAGCGTGAAGTTACAAACATACATCCATCTGCCTATAGTTTCATTCATTCAAACTTTTGCATTTATAATAATATATGTCGCACACGGCAAATAGGTTAAACTGAACAACAGCTAGCAGCAACATCATCTCGATCTTTTGCTGTCTTCAACCACTCAGGGTTAAAAGCCAAATTATTTAAACCAAATTAATTCTATACAGAAAAATGCTTTTTCAATCCCAAATAACAAAAGAATCTATCACCATTATTCAAACTTTAATAATTCTCCTGTACTAAATTCTCCGTCGCGTGGCCGAGTTAAGTTGCTTGAATGTAAAATGCATTTCCCCGCATATCGTGTCGAGGGGCGCTGAGTGGCAATCCTGCTAGCATACTTTCGCAGCTCACAGTTTCTACGCGAGTCAGCTAGATGATGCTGTGCATCTAGCATTATTTTTATCTGTTTCTGGTTCCCATATAATAAGAACTGATTTCTTTGAGGCTCCAATATATTCGTCCACTCTGATAAATCGCTTCGTCATTTCCTCTGGATCCGCTGTCTTCTTCATTGTAGAACTCTGTTGGACTTACTTGTTTCTAGCATATGGTGGAATTGTATGGTAAGACATTGTCTTTAACACTCTTATGGCCCAAGACGCACTAAGGGGTATCGAGAGGTGCGGCCCCGATTTCACCATCACGAACGCGTGAACGGGCTTCCTCGTTTATTTTATTATTTATTAATATACTATCGTCACTATTGAGTAATTCCTACGGTGTTAGGCATAGCTTACAAATGATCTAAGGCCAAATCAGGGTGTAACTATCGTAACGCCATAATCGCGCTTCCGTTATACAACGTGATGCAAATGTGTTGACTAAAGTGCGTACGCGCATCTTAGGTGTTTGTATTGATTTTAGCAGTTCATTGGCTGGGCTAGCAAAACAAACTACCTATAAACATTCCTGTAGTACATACTTGAATAAAGTTTTTTCCGCTGACGACTGCCTTGTTGGACTAGCGGTAGCGCGATCTACCGCTGATAATGAGGACCCAGGTTCAAATACCAGGTTGGGCCAAATGTTGTTTTTCTAGCAAGAAAAATTCTCAGTAGGTAGTTGCCTGCAGTTTCCGGTGTTATTATTACAACCCCGTGCATCGGCAAGCGCGTTAAGCCGTTGGTCCTACGCCTGATCTCTCCCCGATCGTGTCGGACGGAATCCAAACGGGTTATAAGAGAAGGAATAGAGAGAGCACCAGTGTTTGTGCAGATTCTTGTTTATGCACTATAAGTCCTGCGCACATGGCTAGTCTCTGTTGAGACTGGTCGTGTCCGAAATTGAGCTAGGATGACCTCATCAACAATTTTTTTTTGTTTCGACCCGATTATTCATTAAACTTGATAAAATATTTTATGCAGTAGCTAATAGCTATTAAGAGCTAAATAAAAATATGGAGAACTAGCTGCTGTCCGCGCCTACGCCCGCGTTTTATCGGGATAAAAATATGCTATATGTTATTCCGGGTCCCAAACTATACCCATACCAAATTCCAGCCCAATGAGTTCAGTAGATGGATGGAGGCGGCTCGGGACTGCTATTTGTGGCGTCGTATGGGGAGGCCTGTGTCCAGCAGTGGACGTTTATGGGCTGATATGATGATGACGACATACATACTGTAAATACTAGAAATAAGAACAAACTCGCTTTGCCCAAAACTCGGCTGCACAAGACTAGTGTATCTTTTAAAGGGCAATGTATACGCTTCTACAACAAAACTCCGAGCGAGTTGCAAAAATTATCAATAAATAAATTCAAACAAACTATCAAACATATCCTTTGTAAAAAGGCTTATTACAAAATATCAGATTATCTTGTGGATAAAAAAGCATGGGACGACTTTTGTTCCAACTCGAAAACTAACAACCTAACAAGGTAAAGGTTTCTTGTTCGCTTCTTTACTTAACCTTAAAAAGATTGAAGTGAACAAAAAATCAAAGTATCACTTTATTTCCCTGGTTTACTTATGTAATTTTAATTTTGTGACGTGTCCAAGAGTCCTGTAAGGTCTAAAGGAAATAAAGCACTTTGATATTTGATGATGATGAGTTTAGTAGTTTTTGCGTGTAAGAGTAACAAACATCCATCCATTCTTACAAACTTTGTTGACATTAATAATATTATAGAAGGATACTTTATGATTCATACTGTATCAATTCGTCATGGTCAAATGCGTCATTAGATTTTAAGAAAACCCGTCATCAGCAAAACGCATTTTCCTTGAAAATAACGGCCGAATACTCAAACGCAACTCAGATGTAAGCACGTCTTATGTCGCGATATTTTGACAGATTTCAATGAAAATCTGTCAAAAAATCGTCACTTGAGTCGTGCTTAAATCTGAGATTCGTTAGAGTATTCGGGGGTTAGAGACTTAAGAGACTGAGACGCCCATATTATACCGCCAAACCTTAACCAAGCATGTTTAGTGTGTTTATTTTAAATTAATTATATATTTTGTATGTTTTAAGGTAAGTTCTCATCTACACGAGCGGCTACAGTTACCTCTGCCGTTGGCACTTTGCCGCTCGTGAATATGAGCACCAAGTGTATTCCTGCAAATATTTTAATAGTATAAATATTATTAAATTAATCAGATGGTATAAAAAAACATTGGCTGCTTTTCATCCAAAAATGGCGCACGTGCAGCCGTAGCCAGATAAGTTCTATGTAAAATGTTTGTAAAACAAGCCGCCCATACTTAACCTAAAATGCACTCTGGTGCCGCGACTTTTTATAATCAATTGAGATCATTCCTTCAATAAATATTGAATACAATTTTATCTGAAACTCAACGCCAAGCAAATGAGTTTTAGTTTTAGTGTCATGGTTTGTTTACCAACAGTTCACGTCGAGTTTGGCTTGTATAAGTACCATGCATTTACAAGTCCCTTTTACAACAAAACCTAGGATCAACAACTGATAATTCCCACTCGTACAAGTTCATTTGACGATCGATGTGGCGCGGCGGGCGAAGGTCTGCCTGCGACGCAGTAGGTTGCGGGTTCGATTACCGCCTCGGGACAAATGTTTGTACGATCTGTTAATATTGGTCTCGGGTGTTCTGGGTATTTTCTATGTATAACAAAAAATGACCCACTCGACACCAATAAACTGACCCAATCTATGTAATATTTTATATTATGTATATCATGCCAGGTTGTCTGGCAGAGATCGCTCTTGAGCGATAAGACCGCCCATTGTCACTTATGTTGTTTTTGTCTCATTTATAAACTGTTTTCTAGTTTTAAGTGTGCAAAAAAGTATTTTCTATCTTCTATCTATCAGTTATCTAGTACCCATAACACAAGCTCTGCTTAGCTTGGGGCTAGATAATGTTGTGTGCTCTGTCCAACATTATTTAAGTATTTAATAAAAACAGTCATTCAAGTTTTAATTAAAACGGAATACCTATCGCTATGTGTTTACTTAATGAATGACGCATCGAGACATGAGGCAGAGTAATTTGTCCTTGACAAGGGTTCCGTATAGATGACACGTTTGTTTTCTTATACATCTTATTTGACGATGTAGCAAGATTAATTTAAACTAATAAAGTAAAGAGGTAAGTTGATTTAAAACATACTTAAGTAATAAAAAAAAAATTGGCCGTGGGGCCGCGGCATAGAATACCCGATCGACCCCTCCAACTCAACCCGTGGATGTCGTAAGAGCCGACTGAGGAAACCTACCAGAGGAAGGGCAGCAGCTTCCTTCTGAGTATTTTTCAACACCAACACTGCGATCACCAATCCGCCTGCCAAGCGTGGTGATTATGGCAAATCCCCCCCTACACGGGAGACCATCCACTCGATGGACCGACGACATCGTAGCGGTCACAGGGAGTCGATGGATGGAGGCGGCTCAGAACCGCTATTTGTAGCGTCGTACGGGTGAGGCTAATGTCCAGCAGTGGACGTGTATGGGCTGATGATGATGAAGTAATTAAAACTTTTTAAACTTTCGCGATTTGTTGACATAATTACATAAACGTAGGGGAAAATATAACAAAAGGTACGCGATAAATACCCGATAAATATACTTAAGTAATTATCATAAAACAGATGAAAAAACTGAGTAGCGGAAGTTATTCAAATTTTATAAAATGACAATATGGGGAAAATTATAACGGAATAAAAAATGGGCCAGCGTAAATTGTTCGTGTGTAAGATATACTTGTATTTTTTTTTAAATAAGTTTGATCGACTCCTTTTCCTGTGAGGATCATTTCATTGTACCGGAGCGGAGGAAAACATCTGAAGATCGGAACTTAGTTTTTAATAAGAGATTTGTCTCTTTTTCATTTAAACAGAATTTTTGTCTATGCCAAGCAGATAATGTTTTAACGTGCCCGTAACATAATAAAAATCTATGGTGTTTTTTAGACTACCCTATCTGGCGCGGCAGGCGAAGGTCCGCCTGCGACTGGGGGGATTGCGGGTTCGATTCCCGTCTTAGGACTAATGTTTGTACGATTTGCAAATATTTGTCGTGGGTGTTCTGGGTAATTACTATGTACTATAATAAAAAATACCTATGTCATCTAGTACCCATAACACAAGCTCTGCTTAGCTGGTGGCTAGATAATGCTGTGGAGACTGTCCAGCATTATTTATTTATTATGAATATTTTTTTAGTAACGTACGTAATACCAGATTATTTAGAAATAGTTTTTCTTTTTGAGAAAACATTATAATATCGAGGCCATATTTAACACATTAACAGCCAAAAGGCGCGCCGCACCCCGGAGCTGGAGATGGGCATTATGCGTCATCGTGGGCGATGAAAGTGTTATAGAGTAGGAAAAGCCGTATCCGTCTCATAAAACAAATTTTATTTTATACTAAAAACTTTCTGCTAACTTCTGCTTCCAAGATTTCCGTTCGTCTTAATCTAGACTTCTATCTCGAAAAACTGGAGCTCGTAATAATTAACATGAATACAAAGAGTTTTATGAACCGAGCAAATTTTATGGACCGAGGAAACAATAAAAAAATCGAGTTCTCAAGTAAATTCATGTTATTAGCTATTTAATCATTCGATTAGCTGACTCGTTTTGCTTTTTTGTAAAACCTTTACAAGGTGCAACAAAATATTTACTATGACGATCTTACGGAGTCAAGTTCCGCTATCAATTTCCGGAGGGGTTTCAACTATTCAACTGACTGACACATAATTCGTTGAACCTTATACGTAAAAATGAATATTAAACTAATTTTTCAAAATAATATAGAATTTCGACCTGCGACCTGCACATTACGAATATCTCTAAGTCTAGGCAAAGCCTGTATTGTTTTTGTATAGAAAATCAAGCCTAAAAACTTCACCACAAAACATTTGCCAAAAACGGTTGTAAGCTCCCTCGTTTTTACCCGTAATTGATTGAGTGAAAAGTACAAACGACGACCAGGTGACATTGCCCTTTCGTCAACCTCCACCTGCCCACTTGACCTTGGGCGGCCCTTCAATCCAACCCCTTCACCTTGGACGGAACGGAACTCTAAATTCTGGAAGTTCCTACTTACACAACATGGGCTAGTCATTGTTTTTTTTTTGTCTATAATATAAGCAAGACTATCTATCGACTACGAAAAAAAAGTATTGTCTGTATA
Organism: Eupithecia insigniata; assembly: GCA_947859395.1. Taxonomy (NCBI): domain Eukaryota; kingdom Metazoa; phylum Arthropoda; class Insecta; order Lepidoptera; family Geometridae; genus Eupithecia; species Eupithecia insigniata. The sequence goes on from OX402019.1 coordinate 2,105,644, forward strand.
GTCCCACTAATGGTTTTTTTATTTTTTTATATAATCCCACTGCAGGGCAAAGATCTCAAATCAGAAATCAAAAATATCTCTTTACACATTATCTCCATATCAAATTTAATTTTAATAATTTGACTGCTTTGCTGCATTGCCATTAGAGATTGCAATCCGGTTTATTCGAAATCCGAATTAACCGGATAATTTGTCAGAAAAAATTAACCGGTTATAAGCATCCAAATCCGGTTAATTCGAATAATTATTTGTAGTAATTGATAATATTTTTAAGCAAAAATTAATTAGCTTGTGATCGTAAATACAATACCTACAATACAATATGATGATTTCAGACTTTAATTTTAGACATAATAAATAACAAAGTTCATATTTACACATAAAATTAAAATACAAAATAAGTATATGACACTGGTCAAGAGTGCACATCATGCAATCTTGTCCAGTTCTCCATGAAGAGGCAGTTGGTGTTCAGCCTCTTTGCGATAAGCTACAGGTAGCTGTTGTCGCGCAGCTGGTGCATCAGGGATGACACTCTAAACAGACTCGTTTTTACGACCGTACTACATCACACAAATCTACGGGCCAGCATATTGGCTCTGACTGATAATGCTCTGCGTTCCCTTCATCTACATCATCCATTAGGGTCTCGGAGACCAAGAGGCTGAACTTCGACACTCTTTTGAGTTACTACTACTACACTGACTGGCAGCGAGACGGGTGGAACGGTTGTATGCTTTTGAACCGATCTTAAAAACCAGCTCGCTTTTACTTGCGGCTTACCTAGGCCCATGAGCCTCCGCATACGGCTCACAAATGCTCAACAGCTTCCTTCGAGCTAGTAGCTAGCTAGCAGTACCATGTCATCGGCGTAGCTTATTTTATTTACTACCACACCATCAATAGAACAGCCAATCCCGGTACTGCTACGCCCCTTGATCAGACGGTCCATGTACAGGTTGAAAAGCCGAGGTGAAGTCAGCACCAACTCAAGTGGCAACCCTTTATCGACCGTCAGCTTCTACCACAACTTGTCATACGTCACGAGATCAAACGCTTTCGATAAATCTAAGAAGCAGGCTTAGACAGGTGTCCTTCTGCTCGTGTAGTACTGGACGGTGTGCTCAGTAATGCTGATTCAGTGGACAACCCAGATCTAAAACTGAACTGTGCTTCGTGCAAAGTAACATGTTGACTGAGGTGTTCACTAAGCACCTCGTCCAGCACCTTCGCTATGACCGTTGCTCACGACAAATACGCTTTCATCATAATTTTTAAGGTATCTAAAACCTTGAGCTTGTTTGTTTTTCTAAAATAATTTTCTGGTCTTACTAGGTTTCTTTTTAAGTTCTGGTGGTGACGATACATTCTGTAGTCTTTTTTCTCTTTCATACTAAATCTCTTCTTTGACGTTCCAAAATATCTTTATGTCCTTCACATTAACACAGAGCTCAGAGTATCCCTCAACATTAGCCTGACTTACTTGCTTCTTTTGATCATAACCACATTCATGCCTAGCTTGTTACCTAATCGTGACTAAAGCCCTGTCTTTCTTCTTCTTATGCTCTTCCAGGTTTCAAACTTATCAGAAACAATCGTGTTGGATCAGGTGTTGGGAGGTTGCCTAACATCTCCGAACACATATAATCGATATAACACATAAAATAAGTGAAGCAACATCACACTAAAGAAAGACTAGATCTAGCTGTCCAAATAAGTGCGGCTTCGCCACAGTTTTTCCGGGATAACAAGTAGCCTTCACGACAATCTTATATCTTCACCACAGGGAAGTATAACTAATCAGTTAATCACCTATGCAAAATGACCATCCGATCTGTTTTGTAGTTTTATCTACTTTTTTTAGAAGTAATATCCAAACTTTTACTTTTATGATATGAGTGTGATGAGAAAGTTTGTAAATGGATGGATAAATGCATGTTCGATAATACAAGAAAAACTAAAGAGTGGCGCTAGTGTCGCATTACTCTGCGCCTTAAGACTACCTGCTACGTGCGCCTACGCTCGCATTTTATCGGGATAAAAAATAGCCTATATGTTTATTCCAGGTCCCAAACTACACCCAACACAAAATTTCAGCCCAATCAATTCAGTAGTTCTTGCGTGAAAGAAGAAAAAACATCCATACATCCAAACTTTGACATTTATAAAATTAGTAGGATTGTTTAGCACTATTCGGTCCCTGGTCGATTTTTACGAAGCTTTCCGAGAATAGCTAAAGAAAGCATGACAATCAGACAAGAAGTCGTCCATTCTCTGGTCACGACGCCTTTTGTCTGCGTGAGTGATGGTAGACTGAGTGAACGTCCATTTGTGGTGGGAAGGAAAGGGCTAGATTTGATTTATTGTGGGGCTTTTGAAGAAAGTGGTTCGGTTTTGTCAGAGATTGGTTTGTAGTACTAATGTTTGTTATTAATTATTCTGTGTCACAAAAGTACAAGCAAAGATGTATAAACAAAAAATAAGTTATATATAACCGTGACAACAAATGCTATTTTGTGGTTTCCGATTGTTGTTGAAATATGGTGTGGTCAGAGGCTTAAGCATTTGTTTCTTTACCTTCAACTTTTTTTATGGCGCCGCTTGCTTTTATTAAGCATTTGTTTCTTTACCTTCAACTTTTTTTATGGCGCCGCTTGCTTTTATTAAGCATTTGTTTCTTTACCTTCAACTGTTTTTATGGCGCCGCTTGCTTTTATTAAGCATTTGTTTTTTACCTTCAACTTTTTTTATGGCGCCGCTTGCTTTTATTAAGCATTTGTTTCTTTACCTTCAACTTTTTTTATGGCGCCGCTTGATTTTAGGCACGACTCTGCCAGTGTTTGAGTCAGGTGCACATCTTTAATTATTGACTGCTGACAATTTATATTATTAAAACTGTATAGTTAAGCGTAGTTATAAATAATTTTAAAGTAAGCTTTTATAATTGGGTTTTATTATTTCGTTCAGTATGGGGACTTTCTTTGCCTGAAAAACAGGTTTTTACCTAGTTCAGGCACATGCAATATCTTATCTCATAAATATGTATATCAGATTAAGTATTCTTATCCTTTTATTCTGAAGTCTACAAGTACCACTTTGGTGACTGTGCCCAGAATTTACATGACCTTATCGCGACCTCCTCCTTCTTCCACCGGACTAGCAGACGCACTGGTAAATACCACCCATACCTAGTCGACATACCACCGTGTCGAACCAAAAATTTCGCTCTACTTTTAAAATTACATTATAACTACCGGTAAAGAGTGGAACGAACTTCCTGCTTCTGTTCTTCCAGTAGAGTACAATCTATGAGTCTTGAAATCCCGAGTGAATTAGTTCCTTCTGGGAAAGCGTGCTCCATCTTAGGCCACATCTTCACTTTCCCGAGTGAGATGGTGATCAAACGCTTTACCATTATCAGTAAAAAAAAGAAGTAATATTTTCGAAAAAAAAATTCAATCTTGTTAACACTTTTATTTCCCATAAGGCATCATGGTGTTCATCCATCCTGTTTATCCGTTGCTATAACTGCGGCGCGGCTCTTCGAGGTCGCACCGCAACGTTAAAATAAGTGGTAAAACCGTGGGGCTTCTGTGCTAGGCATTGTGAGTCTGATTTGACTTGTCTAAGTGCTTATTTATTTGACTTGTCTAAGTGCTTATTTTGTAAGCCTAAAGAAATAATGTTATTGATTCTGATTCTGATTGGATGATAAAAGACTAGAGACAGGGACTTGGATATTTATTTACACACCACAATAAAATGCGACTGTATCGATGCAAACGCGTGGCGGTCTCAGACGACATGGGGGAAACAAGGAGTGGAGAGGGGTGCTCGCGGCTGCGCGGGCCCGGGCCACGCTCTAAGAGCCCGGCCACATGCTCCATCTTGCTTGCACAAACTGTGGTTGCACAAATGTTTGAAATGTTTGAGTAGATATAGAATGTGATTGAGACACATCTGATGAAAATGATTTAAGCGAGACAGTATGCTATCCAGCTGTCCTTCTCAAACCCATTCTCTAACTAGTCAAATTCTAAATAGTTGAGGAAAACACGTCACAGTTCCTGAAAACGTGAAAAAATTATTGCTAAATGTGACCATTCTACAAAATAAACAACTACATACTTATGTGTCAACACTATGCTTTTTAATTAATTAAATTAATCATAAAAACGGGTTATTAGGTCAATATCAAATCAACACTAAGTGGGTGGGTCTAGGAGACATTGTTTTTAGGTTAAAATATTTTTTCACAGCATTTTATCGTGTTTGACCTAATTTTATCTTGACACTCGCTTATTATTAATTGTTTTATGAATTCTGTTGGTTTTCGGAGTCTAGACATAACATACTGTACTGTTCTGAAGAAAAGAGCGCGTGCGACATTCGGCTCGGGGGGTCGGGTCGACTGTACGTACGTACCGTCTATAAACGAAATCTGTGTTTTATTGGCTTTGGATAGCAACCCTAAGGCTCCGCGCAAACGAGCCACCGACCACAGCCACTGGTGGCCAGCGACAGCCACTTAACATACTTTTTCATATATTTTGTATAGACGCGCCGCATACGTGTAGCCGGTGGCGGCCACTCGCTTCTGACACTGTTACAAATGTGGTGGTAGCGCGCGACAGCCACCGGTGGCTGTGGTCGGTGGCCCATTTGCGCGGAGCCTTACCTGGTACACATCATCATCATCAGCCCGTACACGTCAACTGCTGAACATAGGCCTGGTACACATACCTAACCTCTTTTTGGGGTAATCATTATCATCCTGCTGACCCGTGCCCACTTCGTTAGGCGGTATTTTTTTTTTAGTTATTCGTTATATTACTATAACACTCACGAATAACGTGGTTTTCAATAGGTAAAAGAATTTTCAAAATCGGCTCCTCACAAACATTACTTATTTTTATTAATATAGTATAGTATATTTACATATACCTAGATATTATTTACTGGACGTCACACAGCTCCACATTTACCTAGGTATATTATGTGCTTCAAAAGCCTTTGATAGTACCTACTGGAAAATACGGCACTATACATCTATTGTCCAGTTCTAAAACTGGAAGGAAGAATCACCAGTCGTCCCAAATCTTCACAATTTCTATCTTGATTCATAGCGTCTCGCAGATCTACATAATTCTCAGCGCGCAGTTTTCTCTCATTTGTTCTGTTCTGATGTATACCAAACGCTCCGTTTTAATTTTGGCTTAAGCGTCCTCCAGAAAACGGTTGAACAAACCTCGAAACCTTTGCAGGTGAGCAATACGACCTTTAAACATCTACGAAAGATAATTTAGAAGGCATCAGCTAGGTTGAGAATCAGTCAGTATTCAAGATTATGAAAAGGTAAAGTTTTTATTATTTATTTTATCGCCAATAGAAGTTCGTTTGTTTCTTTAGAAGAGAAAATCCCCGACTCGTTAGATGCACAGAAACCAACACGCGATGCCGCAAAAGACCGCATAGCGTTAAGTTAGTTTTTAACCGACTTCAAAAGAAGAAGTTATCGTTTCGTTTGTATGTTTTTTTTTTGTATGTATCGTACGCCATATCTCCGCCAATTATGGACCGATTTTGAAAATTCTTTCACTATTGTATAGGAAACGATCCCGAAGGGGTTCCATAAAGTAGTATTTATCCCCAAAACTTGAAATACGCGTAAAAATAAGGGAATGTGAAGTCGGTTTATCGTTTTTTAAAACACGCTATATTATTTGTTCATCGGTTTGTAAAGGTGCAATGCAATGCATCATTTTCTAATTCACAATTCTTTCCATCCAAAGATTGTCTGGAAGAGATTGCTTCAAAGCGATAAGGCTGCCCTTTATACTTGTCTTATGTAACGTCACTTTGTAATGTTGTTTTCTGGTGTACAATAAAGAGTTTTAGTGTTGTCTTGTAAAACATCTAAAATAGATGCAAAAGCCTGAGAACACAGATTTCACCAAACCAGTTAATTTTCCAACTCGTCACTTGCAAGAAGACTTGTTACTCAGCGATTACGGATGGACAGTTTTTTTAGCTGCTCACTCAACGCTCAGTGACTTCATAAGGTTTGTGGTTGTTGACAAGAGGGAGCGATTAGCGGAGGTGCTATGTTATCACCGGCGCGGCGGCGGTAGTCGCAAAACGATATGTTTTAAAATTTTTTTTTTCATATACGAAATTAATATACACAACAAAAATTTTATAATTAAAAATTTTGACATCTGTACTGTAGTGGGCGATTGGCAGTAAAAATTATGTGTTACATGTCTGAAGATGCAGGTTAGAAATCCGGGCCCTATAATTATCGGGCCCGGATTTCAAACCATTACTTGCCCCCTCGGATAAAATCTGCGAGGGCGGCGGGTTATGTTTATCGAGATATATTTCTATTTGAAAAACGGAAAAAATGTAATGGAAAACGAAAGTTTCTGATAAATTTTCAAACAAAACCAACTCGTATGGTACATCCAAAGAGAAACTTACTAAGATTTTAATCAACGTTTACGCGAATACCAACGATTTTTGAGTACAGGGACTGACGCATTCTATTACCTATACGACGAACCTGGATAAATGTAGCTAAGAACCATATTATAGGAGTATATGGTTCTTAGCTACATACGCAATGGCGTAAAAATCTTGCGAAAATGGTGAAAAATCTGTTGGGCTGAGTCGGGCTTTTTACAAGCTTTTATTTTACTTGCCCCTTTAATTTGTGTGGGATAAATCTTGCAACTCAACTCAGTTATCCTCAACCGATTGAGCTGAAATTTGGCATACTTATGTAAGTTCGGTGACAGTACAATCTCATGGTACCATCGACTTGGTCTAATGATGGAGACCGTAAGTGGCCATAGGAACTCCTAAACGAACGAATTAACCACGTCGCGTATGGGTTCGTTAGATTTGCCTTCCCAAGCACTTTGGTGCTAGACAAAATAAAAGCTTGATTAAAAGAAAAATATTATAGTTTTCAATTAATTACTTGTTTTTTTTGACATTTCCAAGGAAAACATACGTTACATATTTTGTTTGTATTTTCTCTTCTGTTGTGTTGTGTCGGTTATCTGCCATGCCATAAAGTTAAAAATTTGCATAGCTTGGTCCCTAAATAGCGCTGTGATTTTATTTATTCAAAATCTAAAATACAAGGTCTAAATGGATGGCTCAATGCAAAACTTTTATTTACAGGTACTGTTTTAAAACGCTACTCGCTTCCGCTTACCACTCTCTCCCAATATACAGTTACGGTCCTTGACCAAATAGACTCATCCGACCGGACGTTCACTTTAGCGCTTCCACAGAACCGAATATTCGTTCGCGGTTACTTGTTTAGTTAAAAAATATTTTTAATAATTAAAAAAAAAAACTTTTAAATACAAGTTTGTACATTTTCGAGGACCAAAATGCTTGGGAAGACAAATCCAACGAACCCAAACTCGACGTGGTTAAATTGTTTCGTTTAGGAGTTCCTATGGCCACCTTCGGTTTACATCATCAGATCAGTTCAATGGTACTTACCATGACATTGCATTGTCACCGAACTAACATATTTCACCCTAATCGGTTGATGATAACGGGTCTAAAATTGAGTTGCAAGATTCCACCCGAACAAACATAGTTAGTTACCTACATTTTAAGTTACATAAAAGCTTGTTACTAGCTTCTGGCGTAGAGCTTCGCACGCGTTTTTACATGGCTACCAAAGGAAGAGGGATATTTTGATATCTTATTTGATCGTTTTGAAAAACCAAAAACCGTTTCCGAATCCGTTAATTTTACACTGTTTTTAAGTTTGCGGGATAATATTAGAATGAAAAAATATTTAGTAACAATTCCGCGTATAACCTTGTCTGATAGTATTCATCAAAGTAACTTGTGACAACTATATATAACCTTCTCTGATAGTATTCATCAAAGTAAGTTGTCACAACTTACTTTGATAAATACTATCAGAGAAGGTTATACGCGGAATTGTTATTAAATATTTTTTCATTTTAATATTGTGCAATGGATTTCCGCAAAGTAACGCCGGCATCTATTTTTTTTTTATTTGCGGGATAAATAAAAGAATCCCTGGCGAATAAATGTTTTACGGTAATTACCATCTCGGAATCATTCTCTATCTATTACATATCCCTATGCATAAAAGACCAATTTTGAACCCTACGCTGGGAAAAGGGAGTCTTTAGAAAGAAATTCATTTTGGTTCACAGAGACCGCTTTACGAAACAACCGAACAAGGTAAAGGTTTCTTGTGAAATGAACAAAAAATTAAAGCGATCATTTACCAGTTTTACTTATGTATGTATGTTATGTGACGTCGTCGTTTGGGCTCCCCCAAACGACGACGTCACATAACGGGCCTATATGCCTATAGGCCTATGTTCAGCAGTGGACGTATACGAACTGATGATGATGATGATGTATGTAATTTAAATGTTCTTTTATGCCCGATAAACGGGTATAAATTGGGCATTTACTGTGAATGCCCGGCATAAACCCATCTCTAGATGTGATCAATCCTCGTTACAAAACTAACTCTAAGACTCGAACTTAATATTGAACAGCTAAAGAGTATGACATCAGCCTTCCTCTTCTTGTTTTTCTTCCAGAAAAAGAAGACGACGATCGCCGGGGAGCTCGTGATATTGATATGGATGGTTGATTTCTCTTTATGACAACTTTTGTAAGGACTTTCATAAAAGAATATTGCGAAACTGACATCGATTAACAAAGCTTCAAAAACTCGACACAACACCATCAAACATTTTTTCTCTACTAAGCTCTGTCCTCAAGCTCAACGTTACACCTACGACTTATATTTTCCCACAAAAGTAAACATTTCGTGCAATACACTAGCAGCTGGCAATTTTAGCGACCCGATACCGTGTACAGATGGCGCCTGTTCTAATGAGGTGGAAAAGTTGAAGCCTTTCCAGTGTTTTTGCTAATGGCTTCTGTTTTTATTAACAGAACAATTACGCAGGCTGACACGCAGCCGCTCGTTGGTATTTTCAATTGAATTCATTCAATAATATTTATTTTGTTTTTGCGAGCTGGCAACAAAGTAAAAGTCGCCAGGCGGCTGGACAGAGTTAAAATTAAAATTGTCTATTCTGTTGAATTCTACAGGATATACAATTTTAATTATATCCAGCCAGGTCCACCCTGTAGTGTATTATTTAAGGGCTATGATTACGAAGAAAAATCAACATAATTATGTTTTTTAAACGTATTTAAACTTTAAAATTATTGAATCTTTAGCATTGTGTTGTGAATCTTATTTTTAAATTAAAACATTACAACAAAATCAGAACCGAACAATTTTTGAATATTTGGCACTACATAAGTACATGGCGGCGCATTGCACGGGTAGCCGTTCGTCAGGACCCCCCATCATAACCACGACCACTCTGCCAAGAGTGCACGACTAAGAAGAAGAAGTACTACATATATATTCTCATTTGAAATTAGCATGTTCAATTGACTAACATTATTTTTAAGTCTGACCATAGAAATAGGTAAAGATGATAAAATACAATATTTCATAATTTAATGAAATCCACAAGACGAATGTGTTTATAGTAAACTTTGTTATGACAGGTGTTCGTTTACGCATCGCAGGCGCATAATTTTGCGACTAGCTAACAAGAGGATGGGTGCTGCCATCTAGTAGCGCACTGATGCGACTGGCAGGCAACGTAAAATAAGCTAACTAAGTATACGCAGAATCTAAAACCCATCACAGACGTAGCTATAATATATAGTGACTAGCTGCTGCCCGCGCCTTCGCCCGCGTTTTATCGAGATAATAAAATAGCCTATATGTTATTCTAGGTCCCAAACTATACCCATACCAAATTTCAGCCTTATCGGTTCAGTAATTTTTGCGTGAAAGAGTAACAAATATCCATACATCCATCCATACAAACTTTCACATTTATAATATTAGTAGGATATGAATCATAGCAAGGCATAGCGTGATATATTTTCTGTACAAATCGAGTGAACGCACACGCAGCTATAATTTATATATCTATGACGTCCAAGCTATACTGTCATTGCTTGTATTGCTTGCTTTATAGCACGGTATAGTACTATACATTATAGCTACGTCTGTGATGGCTTAAGGCCCGTATTAAAAAAACGTGCTATGTTTCTGATCCATGCTTGAGTAACGATTTTCTATGGCAGAAGCTTTACTTAAGGAAATATCGATGACTGAGCATAGTTAATAATACGTGCCTAAGTTTCGCATACAAATTATATAGAAAGCTAAAAAGTCGCGAAATTTGAAGCTGTCAATATTTTTTTTATAAATAATGTGAAATCTTTCAAAGAGATTTTTTGACTCGAAACTTATGTCAGTTTTTCAAAAGAAGCCTGATTTATTTGAATTATTTTCTTTACTTTATTTTTTAAAGTTTTAACTTTGATATTAAGGCATTTGAAGTCGGTTTTTAAATACAATTTATTTGATATATATTACTTCGAACGTTCATTTCCTAATTGATAACTTAAACGTTGTTTAAACGTAGTTTAAAATTGGAAATTTATACTCCAGATTAAAAAATATAGTTAAAAACTAAAACCCGACTACATAAAAGTCTTAAACAAGCGTTCATCTATTGTCCATAGCATTTTCTTTTGATACTTAGGTAGTTGGAGGCACCCACCCCATATACCTAGAGTACAATTAGTAACAAAGGCCTCCGACTACCTAAGTATCAAAAGAAAATGCTATGGACAATAGGTGAATGCTTGTATAAGACTTTTATGTAGTCGGGTTTTAGTTTTTAACTATATTTTTTTTTACCATACATATATCGATACAATATATTGTGTGTATATCGATACATTTTTTCATTTGTCCATCCCTAGATGACCCGTTACCATGGTAACAAATAAACAAGAGGTCTCCATGGCAACGGGTGTGTCATCCTTCACTCATCACATCAACCTAAATTAGACTCGAACTGTAACTAGATGTCGTCTCTTGCAAAATTTTATCGCGCTATCGAAGTGTTCCAGGTGTAATTTAGACCCAGGTATCTCTTAAGACCCTCAGTTTTGTCGGGCTATAGCCTATAACCATCGGGGTAATGAGACGAATCAATCGATCCTCCAGTAGTCGGGTAAAAAAACAATCGACGAGGGGCCTCGATTTGAATTTTCACTTCCACCCGCGCGATTCTAAAAGTCATGGAAACTCAAATGCTTTAAATGTAAACAGTAGAGAATAAAGCGGGTAACGAACCGGCACGCGCTGCTGGGCGGAAATTATGCTGCATCGGGGAACGGGCGATGGCCTAGTTACTGGTATAATGCGCGCGCTATCAGAATGGGACGGAAGGGAATCTACGTCGAGCGATGGACAGATGCGGTACACCGCATCATTCAACCGGTGCGGCCCGCCGCAGTTCCGAGACAATCGGTGCGGAGTAGGCGGCTGTATGCCTCTAACTAGCGCCGCTGCCTTTTCTATCATCATCATCAGCCCATACACGTCCACTGCTGGACATAGGCCTCCCCCGTACGACGCCACAAATAGCCGCCTCCATCCATCGACTCCCCGCGACCGCTACGATGTCGTCGGTCCATCGAGTGGATGGTCTCCCATGTAGGGGGGGTTGCCTATTTCTATCGTATACGTTAATCAAAGGAATTTTCAAATGTACAGATTATGATAAGTTAGTTAGTTAAGTTTACTATAGTTTACATAATTGGGACATTTTAAATTATGAGCTTCGTTCTTAGTTTTTATTATCTAATTTTAAGGTATACTTGTAGCTTATGTTAATTTACTAAGTTTATCTTATTCAAAATTGTTTTATCATTCGTTAACTTAATAAATACTGAAATATTGTTAAATTTAAAAAATGTAAATCCTGTATTGGCCATAGGATGTATAAATAAGTTTGTCAATCTTAGTTTCTAAGGGCTGTGGATTTTGTATACTAAATAAATAGATAAATAAATAAATGATACCTATCATAAGCTTTTTGTAATGCTCATAAAATAGTTTTCTTTTATTTCCTTTATGCAGAATAGCGAAGTTGCAAAATACCATTGAATCGAATTTGGTTTTATCATGGGTTCATAGAAAATAGTTTTCGATTTGCGGCAAATTACTTTTCCACTAGTTTCCTTTTAATCCTTGTAGAACGCAGAAATTATTAAAACCCGCAAAAAAAAAAAAATACTCTAACACAAAATGATCGATCTTAAAGTATCTTTTCCATACATCTGCTTCTTCTTCTTTGTCGTATTCTTCATTGCTGAAGGTCTTGCCCGTCCTGGAAAGCTTTCACGGAGACACTGATGAACCGCTTCAACACTACTCTGTCTTCGGGCTGTCTCAGGGCTGCAGGCAAAGTGAGTCCCGTTATTGCCTTGATTTGGCTAGACCAGCAGGTTGGTGAGGGCCCTCTTGTCTTTTTCCCTCTATCTTGCATGCAGCCAGTTTATCGAGGTTGTCTGGTTCCATTACGTAGGCTACATTTTTAACCGACTTCAAAAAAGGAGAAGGATCTCAATTCGACTGTATGATTTTTATGTATAGGTATTATTATGTTACGCGATACCTCCGCCAATTATGGACCGATTTTGAAAATTCTTTCACTATTATATAGAAAATGATCCCGAGGTGGTCCCATATTTTTTATATTTTTTATTACTATTAATCCCGCAAAACTTAAAGCAGTGTAAAAGTAAGGGAATTTGAAGTCTGCTTATCGATTTTTAAAACACGCCAAATTATATAAATTAACTAGACAAAGAGAAGAATAAAGAATATTGGCTGCCATTTAACTCCAGTTTTGCAAAACCCTAAATGGGCACTAGGGTCGTTCTAAAATGTAGAGTCAAAAAGCTTACTACTCTCAAAATGGTGGATTTTAGTAATTCTGCTTTCGTTATATGCTAAGAAAACTTTTCATCAATTAAAGGAGTACTTAGATTAATAATCAAAACGTGAGTGAAGCCGCGTGCATATCCTCCTGTTTTTATAAAACACGGACATGACTAGCTCTCAAACTGCCCCATTTGACTCTATGACCGACAAGGGGATTTTAAATTAAAACCTGAAGCCTGAAGGAATTTTAATGCGAGATTTCACCGCTTCATAACTCCTTTCATAATGGCGGAGCCTCAATCCGTAAATAGGCCAACCACCAACGTAGGTGCTTGGAAGTAACCTAAAACTGTACGAATAATATTCATCCTGAGTACTTAGTATGAGTTGTGTATTTACGATGAAGAAAAAAGTTTTCGTCTGAGGTTTTTGTTATTATAGTGCTTATGCCTGCACTTTGGGTATCTTAAAGAATTTAATAATGTTCCAAAAATTTACGACTCCGGCGGGACTTGAACCCGACCTGTCGGGTACTTGCGTCCGTGGCGCAGTTGGTTAGCGCATCCTCGTATTCAGAGGAGGGTCGCGGGTTCGCGTATTAAATTCTTTAAGTTTTCGTATGTTTCCATACATTTGGCGCCCTGCAGCAGTTGGCTAGATTGTCCTACTAATTCCTACTAATATTATAAATGTCAAAGTTTGTAAGGATGGATGTATGTATGGATATTTGTTACTCTTTCACGCAAAAACTACTGAACCGATTAGGCTGTTTGATATGGGTATAGTTTGGGACCTGGAATAACATATAGGCTATCTTTTAATCCGATAAAACACGAGCGAAGGCGCGGGCAGCAGCTAGTCTAGTTGCTTATTTTATAAGCCTAAAGAAATAAAGTTATTGAAATCTGAAATCTAAGCCTGCAGCGCATCTACCGGATAGAGCGGAACTAAGTATTTTTCGTAATTTGACAACGGTTGAATAGTTTGATACGAACTATTGCAGTTTTTGGATGGTTTTGACTATATATTTTGAGAGATTTAACAAAGTTATAATCTTTATTAACAAAGAAAATACAATGAAATAAAAAAAGGATGAATACAATGGTTAATCACACGTAATATTCTATTTGTCTTTTTCTTTTTTTATACGTGTAAGCGAGACGAAGTTTAAGTGGGTTATTGTACAATTACTACAATGTAAATTCGTCACATTTTTGTAAACTACACATTAAAAGTAAATTCATCATAATGCATAAAAAATATGTGTAATTTCGTCACAGGTAGGTAAGTAAAGTTCATAATTGTCACATTAAGTAGGGTTAGCAAGTAAAGTTAATGGTGTTTAAAGCTGTCGAAATAGTAAAAAAAAGGAAAGTAAAAAGATTTTTATTTTGCCAGAACAGAGACGAATAGGATACATATAAATAAATTTTAAATTAACAGAGAAACTGACAAAATCGGTCTCGACTCAGCATGTGCTATGGTAGAGAAGATCATACCATACCAGCTGGTCTTCCGTGGGGAAAGTGGTGTGTAAGGTGGCTTTCCATCGAGACAACTAGTTACCAAACAGGGATGTAGGTGAAAATAAAGATTCCACCCAGGTAACTGGTTGTCTCCGCGGGAGAAAATTTTCCATTGAGACAACCAGTTACCAATAGTTGCGTAGGTGGAAATAAAAATTCCGTCCAGGTAACTGGTTGTCCCCGCGGAAAATTCCTTCCCCCTAGACAACCAGTTGGTTAGTTTGGTTGTCTAGGCGGAACAAACCCCTCATACACACATACAAAGAATACAAACAAAGAACAAAACTAATATGTAATAATTGTTCGTAATCGTTTTTACACACTCATACTAAGCATACTGGTCTGCATAAAGTCCTAGAAATGCGAGCATATCGTTCTACTTTCAGCGTCTAGTACGATAAATTGTTGTGGACTCATTCAGAAACCTATGTAGAGGTTCATTTGTACCCCTGCCAGCTGAGGTTTGTGATGTGTCGAAAACATAAATGCACATAAAATATACATATATTTATCTGTGATATTTATTTACAGCAACGATATCATGTTACAGTAAATAAATAAATAAATAAAATTAATAAATAAATTATTGTGGGTCTATTGTGCTGGTAACACCAGCTTTACAGATAATACATGTGGGGATAAAGTAAGTTGAGATTAGACAGAGAGTTTCCTCAGGGTGTTTTCTTTAGCCGTTATCACTTGCAATGCTCATGGCGCATATGTCCTGGCGGCCCGAAAAACTTGGGCAGTGAATGGGACTATTAAAGATACGTTTGGGTATTAAGTTGAGACTAGACCGAGAGTTTTCTCAGATTATTTTCTTTAGCCGTTATCACTTGCAGTGCTCATGGCGCACATGTCCTGGTGGCCCGAAAAACTTGGGCAGTGAATGGGACTATTAAAGATACGTTTGGGTATTAAGTTGAGACTAGACCGAGAGTTTTCTCAGATTTTTTTCTTTAGCCGTTATCACTTGCAGTGCTCATGGCGCACATGTCCTGGTGGCCCGAAAAACTTGGGCAGTGAATGGGACTATTAAAGATACGTTTGGGTATTAAGTTGAGACTAGACCGAGAGTTTTCTCAGATTTTTTTCTTTAGCCGTTATCACTTGCAGTGCTCATGGCGCACATGTCCTGGTGGCCCGAAAAACTTGGGCAGTGAATGGGACTATTAAAGATACGTTTGGGTATTAAGTTGAGACTAGACCGACAGTTTTCTCAGATTATTTTCTTTAGCCGTTATCACTTGCAGTGCTCATGGCGCACATGTCCTGGTGGCCCGAAAAACTTGGGCAGTGAATGGGACTATTAAAGATACGTGTGGGTATTAAGTTGAGACTAGACCGAGAGTTTTCTCAGATTATTTTCTTTAGCCGTTATCACTTGCAGTGCTCATGGCGCACATGTCCTGGTGGCCCGAAAAACTTGGGCAGTGAATGGGACTATTAAAGATACGTTTGGGTATTAAGTTGAGACTAGACCGAGAGTTTTCTCAGATTATTTTCTTTAGCCGTTATCACTTGCAGTGCTCATGGCGCACATGTCCTGGTGGCCCGAAAAACTTGGACAGTGAATGGGACTATTAAAGATACGTTTGGGTATTAAGTTGAGACTAGACCGACAGTTTTCTCAGATTATTTTCTTTAGCCGTTATCACTTGCAGTGCTCATGGCGCACATGTCCTGGTGGCCCGAAAAACTTGGGCAGTGAATGGGACTATTAAAGATACGTGTGGGTATTAAGTTGAGACTAGACCGACAGTTTTCTCAGATTATTTTCTTTAGCCGTTATCACTTGCAGTGCTCATGGCGCACATGTCCTGGTGGCCCGAAAAACTTCGGCAGTGAATGGGACTATTAAAGATACGTGTGGGTATTAAGTTGAGACTAGACAGAGAGTTTTCTCAGGGTGTTTTCTTTAGCTGTTAAAGGTGGTTACTGACCGGCGCGGCGTTCCTGTGTTAAACAGCGAGCGTTCCTGTTGTCAGTTCGGTGAAAAAAGGTGGTGCTCGCAAGGGGCAACAAGACGGATAAAGGCATTTTCATCAAGAAGTGAATTATTAACGGCTCAGTTACGTGCGACCCGAAGGGTGGCACCGCAGCTACCTGTAGCTGTTCTTCGATATATCGCCACTATGTTCTGCGTGATTGCCACGTAACTGCGGCGACGACGCGTCTAAAGCCTCTTCCAGGTGCACTGCACAGGCTCGGCTGTGACCACCTTAAGGTGGTAACTCCAATACCAACTGTTTAGTGTCTGCTTGCTCGGGTTTGTGTTGTAATAATTGTAATTATGTGCAAATAGAACAATAATTATTTTTCTATTCCATTCAAGACAAGACTTCATTCATTCTATCAAACTATTCAATCACAAAATTACAGCTTAAAAGTTGTTATTCCTTGATATTATGCATAAGTTTAGGTAGGTTAGATAATAAAGGAGGAAAACTGGAACAAAAAAAAAACTATAAAGGGGAATGATGGAAATTTTAAAATTAAGTTTCCAGTTTTATCCCCTAAGGGGCATTTATCAAGGGGGAAAACTGGAATAACTCACAAACGCTAGAATTCTTTGAAAACTATTAAATACTTGCACCCTTAGTCCCCAAACAACGAGCTGCCTTTAAAACCAAAATGAAAGAGTCAAAGTCCTTACAATTTGCATCCAACGCTGCCGGCGGTTTACTTCCTTCGACGATAGAATTTTACTATAAAAATTTGTAGCAAAAACCTTCGCAGAAAAACCTTTTTTCAGTACATCGTACTAGCATTCAAAATTTCACACTCACTAGCACAGTCATTTATTATTATCAACTAGCTGCTGTCCGCGCCTTCGCCCGCGTTTTATCGGGATAAAAACTATCCCAAACTATACCCATACCAAATTTCAGCCTAATCGGTTCAGTAGTTTTTGCGTGAAAGAGTAACAAATATCCATACATCTATCCATACAATCTTTCACATTATTAGTAGGAAGTATATTTATTTTATAATTACATGTTAAAAAGATGTTACTGTGAAATAATAATTTAGCAATGTAATTTGCCAGTAAAGACTGAAATGAAACAGTCCAAGTAGATACTTGGAATTTGCATCCAGCGCTGGCGGCGCTTTGCTGGATTACTTTCTTTACATCATAATGCTCGGTTTTACAAAGAGGCTGTGTAAGATGGTATTCGCAACACAATACATTTTTATAGGAATTCCATTTTCAAATCTCATTACGTCACACTCTGTTTGAATTGTAAAGACTACAGTTCAAGCTATGCAAAACTCCTTGGTGAAACAATCTCTATTCTTAAAAGAAAACTTTTTACTGAAAAAAAAAAAAACTGGAAATGGCGGCATTTCATTTCATTTGATCTGTGCGACTGTAATAAAGTTAAAAGTTAATGTTTTACTTGCCTCGCCATTATCATGTAAAGTAGAATGCTTACCTCGGTTGCAAGTAGTTATTACACCCTCGAACTGTATTTTCGGGTGCATTCGATCCATTAGCGCCCTTTGCGAGCGCTCGCAAGGGCGCGAAATTGGATTAAGTGCACCCGAGAAATATATTCGCCCTCGCTTCGCTTGGGCGTCTAAATATCTCGGGTGCACTCAATCCAATTTAGGGCCCTTTGCGAGCTGCGCTCGCACGCTCGCACGCTCGCACTGGCGCCAAATTGGATCTTGTTCTGTAATAGCTCCCTTTCTACACTTGTGTAACAATCTACTATTGTCGTCTTGGCTAAAAGTTGGGTATAGAATCCTCCTGTAAAAACCTAAAGCTATTTATCGCAAAAAAAAAACAAATAATACGTATAGATTTACTTAAAACTGAATACTAAATGATCAAAGGAACTTAACCTGTACGTGACGTTCGATCATAATTATATGAACAGCTTCATTTGACGCGATATTCCGTGTTCGAAGCCAATGTCTAGTACTCAGCTACAAAATATGAAAGAATAAATCGCATCGAATAAGCTGTGAAATATAATTCTTATCGGTTCCGTTCTGCCCGCCTGTCCAACACAGATAAGATAAGCTTTACACAGACATATAATCAGATATAGGTATAAGCTTTATATAATTGAATAAGTGACAGGTAGGTAGAGAAGTTGCACAGGAGTTGATTGATAAGAGAAGTAGGAAGTAGTATCTGATGTAATTTATTAATACATCATCATCATCCCATACACGTCCACTGCTGGACATAAGCCTCCCCCGTACGACGTCTCAAATAGCGGTCCTGAGCCGCCTCCATCCATCGACCCCCTGCGACCGCTACGATGTCGTCGGTCCATCGGGTGGATGGTCTCCCATGTAGGGGGGGATTTGCCATAATCACCACGCTTGGCAGGCGGATTGGTGATCGCAGTATTGGTGTTTAAAAATACTCGGAAGGAAGCTGCTGCCCTTCCTCTGTCTGGTAGGTTCCCTTAGTCGGCCTTTACGACATCCACGGGTTGAGTTGGAGGGGTTGATATTCGTACGCCGCGGCCCCACGGCCATATTAATACATATTAAGTATGTATGTATGAAGCACAGCTAATCGGCAATTACAGAAATAATCTGTACGAGACAAATATTGGTATAGAACAGATTAATTGTTTTAATCTCGCTGAATATCATAATGTTAATGTTAATATTTAACATCATGATATTACGCAATTCAAAGATTATAGAATAAAAACAAATTAAAACTATTACTTACACTTAAGCTTGTTACATAAATTTTAATAATTTCAAATAAGTATAATTTCTGATACCTAGGTGACATGTTCGTACATCGATAACAGGAGTCAGCTGGTGGCCTTATAAAGTTTTGTCACTTGTCCAGTGGTAATTTCTTCAGGTTCCGCAAGGTTCCGATTTAGGACCTCTTCTTGTTATTGTTTTTATAAATGATCTAGTTACGCGCTTATCTTATAATTGCCTGTTGTATGCGGTTGATAAATGGTTTGAAGGTTTACAATGTTTTTTCCAAGCCATCTGATTGTATTATCTTGCAGGATGATTTGAATATTGTCTGCGTGGTGCGAATCTAACATGATGCATAACATGATAGGAAACATTGACGACCGATGTGGCGCGGTGGGCGAAGGTCCGCCTGCGACGCAGAAGGTTGCGGGTTCGATTCCCGCCTCGGGACAAATATTTGTACGATCTGCAAATATTTGTTCAGGGTTTTCTGGTCGTTTTTCTATGTATAATAAAAATATCTATCTATGTAATATATTGTATTAAGTATATCAGTTATCTAGTACCCATAACACAAGCTCTGCTTAGCTTGGGGCTAGATAATGCTGTGTGAATTGTCCAACATTATTATATTATTATTACATTATTGTCTCAGTGTGCTGTTGTAGAGCTACCTAACATAAACCTTCGCAAAAAAAAAAATTTAGGTAAGCAGGGTTTAAAATTTTTGCCAAGCAAGCTAAGCGAAGCCATGAAAACTAGCAATCTAACGAAGAAATCTACTAAACTTAACTAGTTTTCCTAGTAATTTCAAAGTTGCATCAAACAAATCGTAGTCCAATGTCAAATCTCCACAACCCGTACCATGCCCTACTTGCAGACGTCTTTAAATATATTTGCATGCTGAATACACCGTATTTAAAAAAACTTCGTTCCTACTCTTTTAAAGTCAAAATAGGTACCTAAGCTTTGCTTTTTAGCAGCTTATCTTTGTATAATCGTGAGAACTGTGAAACAGATTATCATCGCTCAAGACAGTCTCCGTTTTGGACATCTCCGCTTTGGTGGAGTCCGGGCCTTGCAAGCTTTTATAGGTATGTTAGTTCTGGTGGAATCTTGAACTTAATTTTTGACCCGATTGAGCTGAAATTTGGCATACCTATGCAAGTTCGGTGACAATGCAATGTCGTGGTACGATCGAGCTGGTCTGATGATGGAAACCGAAGGTGTCCATAGGAACTCCTAAACGAAACAACTTAACCACGTCGAGTTTAGGTTCGTTGTATTTGTATTCCCAAGCACTTTGGTCCTACATGACATAAAATCTTGTATTTAAAAGTTTTTTATATATTAAAAATTTCTTTGAGATGATGTACAAGTAGCGGCACGTAAGTCTAGCGCTGAGCGATACGCTTAGGGGATAGCTGCGCATGGGTAATGTACCGCTAGCCCCGCACAGGTACCTTATTTTTTACTTTTGCGCAATAACGGTCAGCGCTAAAGTTACGTGCCGCTATGTATAGCTACTAGGCAGATACTATTTGTATATTAATTATTTACCTGTTTTTTTCTTTTTTCAGGTATGTGCTTCAACGGATTTTCGTCAGCATTATGTACATAGAGTTCAGTTTCGTAGAAGTATTTGAATCTACTTACTTGTAAGTGTACTACAACTAACTCAATCAGAATCAATAACTTTATTTCTTTAGGCTTTCAAAATAAGCACTTAGACTAAGATTATGACGATAATTCATCTTGATCCATTATAATCTTGGTGAAACATAATTTGGCGTGTTTTAAGAAACGATAAACCGACTTTAAATTCCTGAAGAATGAAAATGGGTTTGGAAGTCGTTTTACACCCGGAACACTTCGAAATTTTGCAAGTGGCGACATCTAGTTACAATTCGTGTCTAGTTTGGTGTGATGAATGAAGGATGACATACATCCGTTGCCATGGAGACCTCTTGTTTACAGCCTCCAGCCATGGCAACGAGTCATTTATTGTCATTGTGATAATTTGGTTTGTAATACTCGATTTCGAAACACAGTCTAATATTATAAACTAGCTGCTGCCCGCGCCTTCGCCCATGTTTTATCGGGATAAAAAATAGCCTATATGTTATTCCAGGTCCCAAACTATACCCATACCATATTTAAGCCTAATCGGTTCAGTAGTTTATGCGTGAAAGTGTAACAAATATCCATACATCCATCCATACAAACTTTGATATTTATAATATTATAGATGTAAAAGTTTGTATGGTTGGATGTTTGGCTATTTGTTACTCTTTCAAGAAAAAACTACAGTACCGATTATAGGCTGGAATTTGGTATGGGTATTGTTTGATACACTCGATAGACCGACGACATCGTAGCGGTCGCAGGGAGTTGATGGATGGAGGCGGCTCAGGACCGCTATTTGTGGCGTCGTACGGGGGAGGCCTATGTCCAGCAGTTGACGTGTATGGGCTGATGATGAATGAATGAATGAATTGTTTGAGACATGGAATAACATAGGCTATTTTTTATCCCGATAAAACTTGGGCGAAGGCGCGGGCAGCAGCTAGTACAAATTATATTGCTTATAATAAACTTATGGCTAAAATCGGACTATACGTCCACCGAAGTGGAGATAAGTCGTTTCCGCTTTAGTGGAGCTTTTTGAATACACGTGTTTTTCGAATTGACACATTTCTATTGGTTATTGTTTACGGATATCCGTTATGCTCCGAATTAGTGAAAACCGGCCCTGATTTAAATAAAGGCAAAGGCTTCTATCAAATTAAATTCGTATTAATTCAGATAGTATAAAAATCCATAGATTAGAGTAGGTAAATATCACACAGTTCCAGAAAGTCAGAATTTAATAATTGACGGAGAAATCGACGAACATGCATAATAAATTAGTTACATACATTCGGACATACACTGCCGGCCAAAAGTTCGTTGTTACCAACAAAATATTCGAAAAGTACACATGATAAAGAGCTTATTTGAACACCTGCATATTCTATTGTTATTAAAGAATTTCTTTTTGTATATTTTTATGTTATCTATCATCTGAAAAATGTCTATTGTTTCAAAACATCAATGAGTGCCGCGCAAGGACCAGGTGGTAGAGTCATTGGAATATTTTTATGATCTGCTCATTACTTATTATTTTGGTCTTGTTTCGCGTTAACCGAAATTCAGGATTAGTTTGGCTTCTTAAAACATATTAGTTAGCTGAGTTTCAATTGAGTTACCCTTTCTCTAGCTAATTTAGTCTGAGCTCGTCGTTGTTACAGTAAAGACATCCAAAATGGGAAAAGTGCGCGAAATTAGCACTGAAACTCGTTCTGCCATAGTTGTTCTACACGGCGAAGGCAAATCTGAACGTGAGATTGCCTCTCAATTTAAGCTGTCGAAGACTTGTGTTCATAACACAATAACCCGATACAAGGCGACTGGCAGTTTTCAAAATCGTTCGCGCGGAAGGCCGAGAGCTACCACTTCTAGCGAGGATAATTTCATTGTTGTTACCAGCAAACGGAATAGACGCCTAACAGCACCAGAAATCCGAACAGAAGTGAACAAATCCCGAGCTGAATCTGTGTCACTGACTACAGTAAAAAGACGATTACGAGATGCTAAGTTATTTGGTCGCGTCGCCGCCGTTCGAAAACCATTACTAAGGCCACAAAACAAAAATAAACGGTTGCAGTGGGCCCTTACCCATCGAGACTGGACAGAAGAAGACTTTAAAAAAGTTATTTGGACAGACGAATCCAAATTTGAAATATTTGGTACCAAACGACGAATTTTTGTACGCCGTAGCGCCGAGGAAAAGATGATACCAGACTGTGTGGTGCCGACAGTCAAGCATGGTGGTGATTCTATTATGGTCTGGGGATGCTTCTCGGTCCATGGAATCGGAGATTTGGTACGAGTTGAAGGAATCATGAAAAAGGAGCAATATAAACGAATACTACAACAAAATGCCGTTCCGTCTGGTTTAAGATTAATTGGAAATGGTTTTTTTTCCACCAAGATCCAAAGCATAGTTCAAAATGATGCAGGGGTTATTTAGAACATAAAGAAACAGAAGGGGTGTTAAAAAACATGGCCCCCTAGGTAATATAGCTTATTATAATAGGTACACGCACCCTGTAAGGGCACTGCAAAAGAGTTCCTGTCTAATTAAATTATTAAAATAAAAATAGTCAATAAACATAATAAAAAATCTAAATTCATGCAATAAAAATTATACGTGTCAACGAATTATGAATGCCATGTAAATAAATAATTATGTCAGTTTGTTAGAAATGATTATTTCCAAAACACAAATAAATCGCTACTAAAAATCTCTAATCACGTCGTCGCTGCAATAAACGATGTAACTACAAATTGCAGTCTCCCACTGCTTAGTTTTTTTTCCGCACCGGCTGGTCCAATTATGATGTAATTCGAGGATACAGCATGAACTGCATCCCACCAGTGCCGTGTCGTTGACCCACTTACCTGGGGTGTACTGTGAAACGTGCTGTCGTTTTGGTATCGCTAACCCTACGGCTATTTATGGCTAAACCTGTGGCTTTATTTTGCAACAAATATTTGGTATTGAGGTTTTACAATGTTACAAAACTTTTTGCAATATAAATTCATGACTACAGTATTAATTCAAAACGTTACCTTACTTCGCTGTTAAGTAGGTACTTTTCTATTTCTGATATACATAGGTATGCGTAAATGTAATTTATTAATTTTGTATTCTTTTTAAAATTATGCGTGCTTTCCCACAGATGATGCTAATTAAATCTCGCTTAGCATGGCTTTTAAGACAATGGTTCTGTCTAAAACAATAAATAAAAATGTGGAGAATGCTTAGAATGCGCAAGCATAATTATTATCATAAATCAAATAAATATTATAAGTCGGGAAACATTGGATATTTGTTATTTAATTTCCTTTATTCTTTTCGAAGCGTTCGTGTCGCGTGGTTTCGTAAATTAATAAAAAATGTTCGATACCATACAGTTTAAAGAAATAAATATTTTTGGACATCTTTATCACCGGCGACAACAATCGCGAAAACCGAATCATGCAGCGTTCGCAGCTAGGTACTTACGTCGGTAAGTTTAATTTAAACATTTTATTTTAAACCGACTTGAAAAAGGTCTCCATTCGGCTATATGTTATCTTTTGATTAGGTATTGTATATTGTTTATTTGATATCTTTTCCAATTGTTAACCAATTTGGTTCTTTCGCTTTTGTACGGAAAATGATCCTGAGGTGGTCCCATAAAATACATTATATTTCAGAGGTATTTATAATTTGTTCGTAAAATTAAAATAAACAGTGTTCCTATTCAAGATTTTTAAGTCGACTTTAGAGTGTGTAAAAAACGACAAATTATGAAGTTTCACAGTAGCCCCCCAACCATACACTATCATTTTGAACTCTAATTTCATCGCTATAAGATATATTTCCTACAGTAAAATTCTTTGCTGTTATCGGGCGTTATCGCGTAATAATGTTGTTTTAATAGGTTTGTTTTAGATAACAGTATGTTTTTACTTAAGGAGAGATTAATGAGGTCAGAATACAAAAGGTTAAAGGAACATAGTAAAAGGTTAGGTTTTTAGGATTCCGTAGGCCTATAAGGTGCAAACGGGACCTTTTAATCAAGTCTACGCCGCAGTCTGTCTGTCCGTATCACGACCTTTATCTGTGACATGTATAGGGAGTAAATTGATTTACAGAATTTGTGTTACAAATTAATATCTAGTTATTAATTAAAAGTAGGTACAATTGGCGGGCTTCATCATCATCAGTCGATATACGTCCACTGCTGATCATTGGCGGGCTTATCACCCCATAATACCCTATCTTCAACTTGGCACATCCAGAATATTGAAGGATTTTCCAGGTCGCGTCACGGTTTAATAGCGCTGACCTTGCGCTGACCTTGATGCGCAGAAGACGATTCTTAGATTTTTACACCGTTTTACACCTGCGCAGAACCCCCTCCACTTTTGTCGAGCGCTATTAAACCGTGACGAGACGTGTATGATTGATTGTATTTCATACATAATGTATGTCATCAAGTAAATACCTATCATCCGTATCATTACCAGCTTGAACCTGATTACATAAAATCTCATATGACAGGCTACATACACTGCAGATCCATCTCAATAAAGTACATGTCATTTGTTGTAAACATTGTCATAGATGAGGTAAGGTAGAAGTATCAGACAGATGGTGTAAGCGTGAAAAAGTTTCCTACAAAGCTTGATCAAAGTCAAAGTTTATTTATTTCCGTAAATACAATAAATGTACACTTAGAAAAGGTCAAATTCTTAAAATTAAACACTGATATGGAAATGAAGTGATATTTTGATTTCGGTCGCTTCGGTATGTAGACTAAAGTGACGAAGAAACCTTTAGCCTGTTAGGTGTTATTTTTAGAGTTATTTTTCAAGTTGGAGCTAAATCCGTCCAAAGCTTTTTTTATTTTCTAGATAGATAGTCTGAAATTTTGTAATAAGCCTTTTTACAAAGGATATGTTTGACAATTTGTTAGAATTTATTTATAGAAAGTTTTTGCAATCTCGATGTCGTTATACTTACTGTAATTTGATGAAAACATTGATAAATGAGTTTACCGGACATATAGTCCAGGGAAACGTTCCTACAAAATAAAATGTTAAAAAAATACTACTAAATGAAAATGGTGAAGAAATAAACCTATGTTAGTACCTAAATCTCATTAAAATTTTTGATTTTTGCCTATTTAATCCCGCTGCTGGGTAAAGGCCTTCCCCGCACACTCCCAAACATCCCGGTCTTTTACAGACTCCCACCACTCTGGGTCAGAAGCCGTGAGATCGTCCTGCCACCGTTTCCGTGTCCCAACCCCGTCGTCGTCGCCTCTCATCTTCTGGATGCAAATTCTCATTTTAATACATTGTAAAATAAATCTCCCTAGCAAAACTTACAAATACAAAAATACAAACTTGTTTAATGAGTTCAGATCTGTTTAAATCTAAATTGTGAAACCCAACTCGAATAAAACCCAGCTCACGTCATTAAAACTTAAACTCGTCACAAACTACCTTAACTTGAAACAAATCCCGCTGTCATTGTTGGATATCCAACGTTTTAAACTCAATTATAATAGCTTGCCTCGTTTAAAAGTTTAGGCGTTCACATACGTCATATAAAATTACGCTAGACGGCTGTCAGGGGGCGACGCGGTATTGCGGTTTTAAACTAGCTTAACTTTAACTTGAATTCACGATTTGACACCTTTAAAACAGACTTAAAATACACTGTCATACCCAAAGAGCGGGTAGCCAAATATGCGCCGATTACTTACTTGTAGCTATTCAAGTAATCGGCGCATCTTTGGCTGTCCGTTCCCTTCATACCACAAGGTTTTCCCTATACTATATGTACAACAATTTTGTCTTCATTCTTCCCTAAATGGTTTTTTCTCTTGTAAAATGCCCTGCATTACTTGCGAGCGCCTTTATGACAAATAAATAACACACAGCCTCAATGAGTTTGCGTTCGTGTAGGCATTTTTCTCACAACCTTCTGTCGCCTACTCACGAACACCACAGCAAAAACAAATCACTATCCATTAGGCATGGAAATAATTGCTACTTTTAAATCATTATCATTCAATGATATTATAAAAAAAATCACAATGATTTCACATGTGATATTTCACTGGCAAATGATTTTTCATACCTAAGATTACCCTAGCGCCATACGTTCCGTATGCTAAAAATGAAGTATGAATTATACTTCATTCTTAGCATACATAAATTATCATCAATGTCACCGCTCCTACGCGTAGCGCTGCGCTCTTCGTACTCGTACATATTTTGACATTATACCTAGCGGCGACGAATCAGCAAAATATGGTTGTTCTTTCTAACACGCCCGCTCTAGAATGATTCGTCTTCATACCCACTCGCTCTCTACGTCGATGTTATTACTATGATTTCCGTATTATTTACGAACAACGATGCGATTTCATTATGTGTGATTTTTCACTTGCTACATGAAGGGAGGTAGCAGATGCGATATATGATAATGCATATCATATGATAAATCACATGCTATTTGTGATATGTTCCATGCCTACTATCCATCCCTCTCGCTCTAGTTCCTTCAGTAGCTCGATCGACTCCCGCGCACGTCGACGTGTACTGTGGATCTATAGATCGTTTATTTAGATCCGTCCGTTAGATCCGATTTATTTAGATCGATCTCGTGGTAGTGCATTATGCGACAATCGTTCTATTGTGAACTTATTACTGTGTTAGTGCATTCCAAGTTTTTATAGATGGGTTCTTGACGGAATTGCTGGTAATTTTGTATTACGGAGCTTTGTTTTTACAGTTTTTTAAGTTTTTTTAAACTAGAGTAGTCTCGGATCTTTTTGATATCTTGAATACAAATATTTATTGGCAAAAGTTAGGTACAACAAGAATTATCTTAGGGAATTCCCTATTCTTAAGTCACCAAAATCAAGATATACGAGTTGGTATCTTGTATCTATTTGTAAATGATAAGGTACACTTAGCAATTCTTAAAGTTCTAAAGTTTACCTAACATTAGCATTGCCATACAGCGGGGCAGCCAGCGTCTGGGGTACGCTTCCGACTGGTATTGATATGGACCAGTTGAGCTATTTGTAGATTGTTTGCAACAGTCTGCAGTTAGCTCAATTGTTTCAATTGTAAATACTAGTTTAATTTCTTTATATTATTTGATTGTTATTTTCTTTGTCAATAAAGGTTCCTATCTAATAATTATTTAATGGCTGCGTTTGTAATCTTAGTCACAATCATAATTTAAGATTTTTTCGCTCGAATGTAAATTTTAAAAGATCGAGACCTAAACCTTTTTCTTTGAGTATATTCCCTCAAGGATCACACCCTCCCCAGATTCTTGAGATTCGCCCTTAAAAGAGATAAAGTTGATATTTAATACCTAGAACCAAACTTCTAAGTCAATATCCTTCTACATAAGTAGGTTACGCAAATATGGAAGCTCATTAGACATAAGAATACAAACAATATTATTTTCTATTTACCTAACCTGCATAACTTTAAAGTTATTGTCTACTAATTAGTTTGCGTTTATGATGTCATACTCATAACGAACATTAAGACCATAGACTAAGATTTTTTCTACGTTACGACCCTTTTATGTAGTAGGTAATCACTGTCATTAAAGACTGGGATCACTGTTTATTTTATTAAGCAGTACTTACCAACAAAACACATAATAAAACATTTATAGAAACAGTGTAAAGATTATATGTACTATAGAATGTGTGCTCATAACACAGTTGACGTATACTTATATACTTTTGCCAGCCTCCACTTATAATATAGGGTCCCATAGGGTCATCCCAGTGCTGGGCCAAGGACCTATTCAGCCAGACATCGCGATCCTGAGCCGCCTCCGTCCAATCAGCCAGGAATTTGCTCAATCCGTTCCGCCATATTCGTCTAGGTTTGTTGCAACAGTTGCCACTTGCCAATGTTTGTGTAGGTTTGATGCTTCACATAAATTGATCTAAAACTAATTGGACAAGTTTTTTCTTAATCCTAATGCTAACTAATCATCATCATATTACCGTACACGTCCACTGCTGGACATAGGCCTTCCCCGTACGACGCCACAAATAGCGGTCCTGAGCCGCCTCCATTCATCGACTCCCTGCGACCGCTACGATGTCGTTGGTCCATCGAGTGGATGGTCTCCCATGTTGGGTTCCCATGGGCTGATGATGATGATTATTATTATTATTAGGCTGAAATAAACGTATTAAATACCTCTAAAAGGGCGTAGGGAACAGATTAAATTATTTATGTTAGTATAAGTTGAATTTTTGTCCAATTGCATGAGACAAGCATTTGCATTACGAGGTAAAATAATATTAGCTATTTTTGTTATTGATACAATTGAATTAATATATTCAGGAAAACAATTGATTTTTTCCTATAATACATATTTATCATGTTACTAACGAATTTTCTGAAATAAATAATAATAATAAATAAATAATGCTGGACAATTCACACAGAATTATCTAGCCCTTAGCTAAGCAGAGCTTGTGTTATGGGTACTAGATAACTGATATACATAATAGAATATATTACATAGATAGATATTTTTATTAAAAATATAAAACGACCTGACAAATATTTGCAGATCGTACAAATATTTGTCCCGAAGCGGGAATCGAACCCGCAACCTCCTACGTCGCAGGCAGACCATCGCCCACCGCGCCACAGAGGTCGTCGGAAAATGTGTGATGAGTTTCAGTAAGTAGGCATCGGGAGGTCAGGTGGTGATTTAGCGGTCAGGTCAGTCTTCTGTCAGGGCGATAGTAAATTGAAAACTAGATAGTACTCAGAAATTCGCTAGCGATTCTTAGTCACCCATAACGGATACCCATTGTTTACTTAGTTGTTGAGAACCATGTCTAATAAACAGACCGAAAGTGACGGAAATCATTACGGTCGCAAATGCTTTTAGTTAAAAAGAAAATTTTGTGGTCCAAAATATAGAAAAACTAGCGACCCGCCCCGGCTTCGCACGCGTGCAATGCTGATACTAAATTATACGTATAAACTTCTTGAATCACTCTATCTATTTAAAAAAAACCGCATCAAAATCCGTTGCGTAGTTTTAAAGATCTCAGCATACATAGGGACAGATTGACAGACAGAGAGAAGCTACTTTGTTCTATACTATGTAGTGATATCTCCCGCGAAACAGGCTTAGTCTAGTAATTCGGGATTGTTCATTGGTTTATGTAAAAACTAGAATTAGTTTTTTAAAAATAAATAAATACATATATATGTATATATATAGTGGTACTATCATCGGTCATAGGTTTTATAGGAACTCACTACGTTAATTTTCATCATCAGCTCTTATACGTCCACTACTGAACATAGGCCTCCCACAAAGGACGCTACGCCATGAATAGTGGTCCTGAGACGCCTCCATCCATACCTTAACTTTATAATACTCGAAATAATGACTTAATTCTATCTTAAAGTAACAGACTTTAATTATAATATAAGGCAAAGAAAAATAAATATAAATAATGGTGGGCAATTCACACAGAACCATCGAATTAATCTTAAAAGTGTCTCTTTTTACGAGACTTTTACAATTAACAATCTACATAATTATGTTTAAGCAAGCTACCCTTATATGTGCACAAATATGTCGGTGATCGGGTTACCAGCTTTACCAGCATGGCATCGGATAAAAATGCGGGCGACATTGACGAATCGTCATGCCGAGATCAATCAACATGGCTGTTTTAATGTGTTGGTTTTGCATTTATCTTATGGACCGTGTATAATTAAGAAAAGGCTAAATATTATAAATATCAAAGTTTGTAAGGATGGATGGATGTATGGATATTTGTTACTCTTTGACGCAAAAACTACTGAACTGATTAGGCCGAAATTTGGTATGGGTATAGTTTGGGACCTGAAATAACATATAGGCAATTTTTGTATCCCGATGAAACGCGGGCGAAGGCGCGAGCAGCAGCTACTGATTAATATATTATTTCCAAAAAGAGTAGCTTAACTCAGATTATATTTCTAGTTGTATTTTTATTTCCTACTGAAAAAATATTAATTTATAATCACAACTTCTAAAATACTGTGTCATTATTCCTCCTAATCGGTTTTTTCACTATTCCAGGTGTATAATCAGAGCATCCATAGATCCATTCTCATCATTCTTATTAGTAGGATTATATAATTAGACGGAGCTTATCAATAATACCCTATTTGTTATTTGATAATAATAACTATGTTTATAGTATAACATTTGACTTGTCTAAGTGCTTATTTTGTAAGCCTAAAGGAATAAAGTTATTGATTCTGATTCTGAAATGCTTAACTTATGTGATTATTTTACATATTACGTGCAAACAAAATAATTGCGCCTTCATAAGTCTTCCATAACACTTGGCCAGCATGTTTCTGCTGACAAAAAACTCGAAAGTCTTGACCCCATATGGTAAACCAGTATTTTTTGCTAATACAAAAACATTCCCATACTTTTGCGACTCCATATCGTAGATTCAAATATCCTAAGGGACTAACATAGTAAATAAATTAATAATGCTGGACAATTCACACAGCATTATCTAGCCCCAAGCTAAGCAGAGCTTGTGTTATGGGTACTAGATAAATCATATACTTAAAATACACTACATACTTAGATAGATATTTTTTATTATACATAGAAAACATCCAGAACACCCTGAACAAATATCTGCAGATCGTACAAACATTTGTTCCGAGGCCGGAATCGAACCCGCAACCTCCTGCGTTGCAGGCGGACCTTCACCCACCGCACCACTGAGGTTGTCTAGTACTCTGTAGGGTTGGACTTTCAAATATAAGTTGTTGTTTTATGATATTGAAGTGTCAACGTTGTTCTAAGAAAGTTGTTCAGTATTTCTCAATCATGGCCAAGTAGAATGATTTCGGTAAGCTTTCAAATGTTACGTACATGTAATTTCGTGTTGCACCATCTGGCATATTAATCTTTGACATACTCGTGTCTTTTCTTATAATTTATGCGAACTTTACATCTTGGGTGGCTTGAAAGTAGGGGCGCTTTATTTTAAAAAGACCTCTTCTTATTGAGGTTTATTTTTATTACTTTCTGCTAAGACCATAAATTATCACAAGGAAATTAACACAGTGAATAGAAAATACGTTATATTATGAAATAGTTCTAAACCCTACCTACATCCAGTTTGGCGAACGTTAAGTAGATGATCAGGAGCAGACCGTTCGTTTGTGGGGACCTAGGCTGTTACTGCTTGGGGGCCTAGCATGCGCGGTCGCAGCCAAAGACTTTCGGGGTGGCCATCTTCCGTTTATAGTGACCGATAGGGTGATAATTTTCGAGACCTCATGGGGTTTTAAGGAGTGATAATCAAGGTGGGGAAACCAAGATAGGAATGTTACCAGCGAACCGCGAAAATTGTTGTGTTTTAATCGAGTTTTAGAGACTGATCAGGCTATGTGTTGACCGACGATGTGATATGACAACCAGGTCTGCACGGCTATTCTAACTTGATCGAAAAGTTTCCTTGACTCGAAATCTGACACAAATCCGCGCGAAATTCAAATAATTTAGCGGTTTTTAATATTTTCTGCGTTCTACAAGCAACATCAATAGCAGAAAAGTAGCTTAACGTAAATTGTTAAACGTTTTCTATGAACTCATGTTTTAACTAATTTCGATTCGACTCGAGTTTGGGAGAAATTAATAATTTAGGAGATTTATTATTAAAATCAACATTATTACTAAAAGCCCCATTAATCGTACTTTATTGGAACATGGGTTGATTGAAAATGGTCAGCGACTTATGAAAAACTACTTTTTAGGTAGTTTTATTCCTTGTAGAACGCAGAAAATATTAAAAACCGCTAAAATATTTGAATTTCGCGCGGATATGTGTCAGATTCCGAGTCGACGAAGGTTTTCGATCGAGTTAGAATAGCCCTGCTGATCTCACCCTAGAAGGCCTATTCAATAAGAATATGTAGAAATATACTCAAAAGGTCGATCGACGAGATTATTTGATAATTGAGCAATGATTAAATGAGTTATTCCGTGTTCGTCCCACTCGCTTCGGACCAAACCTAAAGTGGGTATCTGATCGAAATCAAGACTATAAGCACTCGAAAAGAAAATTCACCATTGTTTAATTACTCAGTTAATTTAAATACGTTCGCGGATCCGGCTATAACACTGGCAAAAGGTTTCTTATGTTTCAGACATTGAGTTTGATTTTCCAGATATTATTTGTACATGGTTGTTCTGGGTGATTTCTATGTATAATAAAAAAATATCTATCTATGTATGTAGTATGTAATATGTATTCATTAATGGTCTTTGCATCCACGAAGAATTGTTTATGTAGTATTTATTTTTCGACACGTACGTAAACTGAGAATTAGGTATATATCAATTATCAAGTACCCAGAACACAAGTTCTGCTTAACTTGGGGCTAGATGATGCTGGGTGAATTGTCCAGTATTATTTACTTATTAATAAGTACTTATCTCATATTTAATTTATAGTAAATTCTTATCATATTGTAACAATTTGTACAACGATAATCGGACGTTCGCCGCTAGTAATGAGGGTACAGATAATGGCATAATATTTCGCATAGATAACGTACTAACAGTGGGTGTATGTATGTATATAGCGGCACGTAACTTTAGCGCTGACCGTTATTGCGCAGAAGTAAAAAATAAGGTACCTGTGCGGGGCTAGCGGTACGTTACCCATGCACAGCTATCCCCTCCGCGTATCGCTCAGCGCTAGACTTACGTGCCGCTGCTTGTAACTAGTGACGTAGTTATTTCACTAACTTTGTTTAGACTGGTGAAAGATTTCTTTTTCTGTCAATATCGATGTGTAGAGATAATAGATTTAGTTTTTGCCACAGTTTTTGCGAAGTTACACTGCCACCGGCGGTCGTAGTACCAATTAACAATTATATATAACCAATTTAATAAGAAAACCTATCCGTCTCTGGTCATAATCCTACTAATATGACGTATTTAAGGATAGATGTAGCGATATTGTTACTCTTTCACGCAAAAACTACTGAACCGATTAGGGTGAAATTTGATATGGGAATAGAATGGGTTTGGAATAACATATAGGCTATTTTTTATCCCGATAAAACGCGAACGAAGGCGCGAGCAGCAGCTAGTACTTTATACATGTTTCCCGAATCATCATCGGTACCTAACGTGGCCAACCTTAGACTCTGCAACTGGGTATCGCAAGTAGGTATGTGTGTCGGTCTGTAACTCTGGTGAGAAGCCCTCCCACGATCCACATACACGTGAACTGATTAACCGACCCTAATGACCTTGAAATTGTTTTTACTGTGGCATTTTGCAGTAGTTGTTGCGTTGAGTTTATTTATAATACAACTAGCAACCCGCCCCGTCTTCGCATGCATAGTAGTAGATCATTTTATTTGGATGGAATGGGTATACTTAATAAGCTATCTTTAAAATATATATGCCATTGCGGACTTTTTTGTTGATCTATGTACATATAATAGAGGAATATCCCATCTTGAGTTGTTTTGTTATATTTCAAAGGAATTAGGCAGCGTCTTTGATGAAAGCTCCCAGGCGGCTTGAATCTTTAGGACACTTCCAACAATTATCGTTATATTTCAACCAATTTACACAAAACCATGGCAAATTATATACCTAAACCTTCCTCATGAATCATTCTATCGATTAGTCAAAACCGCATGAAGATCCGTTCAGTAGATTTTGAGTTTATCTCGAACAGACAGACAGACGCGGCAGAGGACTTTGTTTTATAATATGTACCTACTTAGTGAAAATTGACATTCGTGCGTGCGTATATATCGTACGAGCTATCCGTTGGTTTAGAACTTCTTCGGAAGACGAGATAGGTTGACCCAGACTCATTATCACGATCGACGACCGATGTGACGCGGCGGGCGCAGGTCCGCCTGCGACGCAAGAGGTTGCTTCGATTCCCGCCTTGGGAAAAATATTTGTACGATCTGCAAATATTTCTTCCGGGTGATCTAAGTATTTCCTATGTGTAAAAAAAACTATCTACATATGTTATGTATTACCCGAGAGCTGGTGAGTATCTGGCGCAGCGCATTAGCATTGCCATACAGCGGGGCAATGCAGCCAGCGTCTTGGGACGCTTCCTACTGGTATTGATATGGACCAGTTGAGCTATCTGTAGATTGTTTGCAACAGTCTGCAGTTAGCTCAATTGTAAATACTAGATTAATTTGTTTATATTATTTGATTGTTATTTTCTTTGTCAATAAAGATATGTACTATAAAACTATTATATTAAGTACATATTTCGGTCATCAGTGTAGAACCCAAACACAAGCTCTGCTTAGGTTGGGGCTAGATGATGCTGTGTGAATTTTCCAGCATTATTTATTATCAACGTAAGTTGCTTATACGTAAAAGGCGTCTTAGAATATGCTTTAGTATTTCTGACGAATAATCTAGGGATTTTTACGCCATTCACTGTGAGCTTTTGACTTTGAAAAATATTCAAACAGGTCGAAGGAAGATATATAGCATAAAAAAAGTTTTCTCTAATTCTTTTTTCCAAGTCTAATTTCAAGGTCAATCAAATCCCTTAATAAAAATGTTCTATACCGAAGGACGCACTCAAATAAATTGTCCATCAAGTTAATTTGCATCAATTGATTGCTAACACACTATCAATTTCATAATAGCAAATGGTATGCTTTACCAATTGACCTTCAATGTCGCTTAGGGCCGAAACGCTCCACTTATGATCAGCCCACATTTCAGGCGAGTCATCACTCGTCGGGCATACCCACCCTACCACACTGGGCCCAAACCTTACTCGTATAATAGTCATCATCATCAGCCCGTATACGTCCACTGCTAAACACAGGCCTCCCCCAAACGACGACGCCACGAATAGCGGTCCTGAGCCGCCTCAATCCAACGACTCCCTGCGACCGTCGATGTCATAAAATAGTGCTGGCCTCTAAAGGCCTTAAGACACCAAACCCCGGCCCGCGCCCGCGCCGGCTTTACCAGTAGCTATCTGAAACTTATAGCTGGAAGGTTGGACACAGACTGCGCTTTCATGAAGCACTGGACGCGCACACATAATGTCATGCGTTTGTAAACTCATTCAGATTGTGTACCCGTTAAGATATTTCTAATTAATTTAGCTATGGCTGAAAAATGCAATGTATTTATTATAAGCTGAAAAAAACGCATTGAATTGAGTTTACCCGGCGGGTTGTGCCGGCCCAAATCTCAGCCCAATCGGTTCAGTAATTTTTGCGTGAAAGAGTAACAAATATCCATACATCCATCCATACAAACTTTGACATTTAGAATAATATAGTAAGAAGTAGTATTCAATTTGCTTTATCCAAACATTCGAAAACTCGGTAAAACCCATTCAAACAAACTTTCCCTTTTGTAACGGAAGAATCTACATATATGGTGATTAAACAAATTGATTCGCCTCATCTTTGCAAATATATCTCGATGATAAATCAATCAAAGACTTATGAATATGAACGTGCCGTTATTTCCATTTACACCAAATAAGTAAAGAACCTGTAAATTACAGAAACAAATAAAATCGATGGCTCTCTACCCACGCTTCGATTTATTTGCTAATGTGGGTAGCCCAATAATCGAATTTGAATTTTGAATGTGTCAGTCGTGCGTTGGCGGTGAAGATGGCTAGACGTTTTTATGAGAGCGCGTATAGATTTATTTGATTAGCAATTCCAAATGAAGAGTTCGTTTCGAAATACATTCTCTAAATCGGACTACGATTGCTTCACTTACGAATCTGAGAAGTTCGATTAAGTAGGCGGATGGTAGATGGTATCACGTACTTTCAATCTGAAAGTTGCAGGTTCCGTCATGACGCGGTACTTTTGACTCGCGCATTCTTGCCCAGTGATTGAAAAAATTTGAAACAGTGAGACTGGAAAGGTCAGTACCTAACCTACATTAATGATTACAATTTAAAGATTAATGATTGCTCCGTCAAAAATGACGTTGAAGTAGCCCAAGCATTTGAAAACTTTTTTACTGACATTCCAATCTCTACTACAAAGTGTCTGAACTCTTCTCAATTAATCGCTGAGTCTTTACTAAAAGAAAATGTACCTGCATGCGAAAATTAATTTAACTTCCATCATGTCGATGAAAAAGATATTTAAAAAGCATTTAAACTTGTAAATATAAAGAAAACTGCAAATCTCTGGGGCATTTCCGTTAGAATTATTAAACCATTGATTGATACTATTGCACCAGATCTAGCTTTTATTTTCAATGAATCTATTGATTGTGGCGTTTTTCCTGATCTTATGAAACATAGTAAGATAATCCGATAACTATTTAAATCGGGTACTAGGTCTGACCCCACTAACTTTAGACCGATATCAGTACTGCCTACATTCAGCAAAGTTTTTGAAAAACTTATTTTACATCAATTGCTTCGGCATTTCAATGGCAATGACCTGCTACATCGTAAGCAATTCGGGTTTACTCGCGGCAGGTCAACTACTGATGCCGGTGTAGAGTTGGTATCGCATATTTTTGATGCTTGGGAGAAGTGCATTCAGCAAAGTTTTTGAAAAACTTATTTTACATCAATTGCTTAGGCATTTCAATGGCAATGACCTGCTACATCGTAAGCAATTCGAGTTTACTCGCGGCAGGTCAACTACTGATGCCGGTGTAGAGCATATTTTTGATGCTTGGGAGAAGTCGCAAGATGCTTTAGGTGTTTTTTGCGACTTGTCAAAAGCATTCGATTGTGTACGTACACCATGGAACATTAATCAGGAAAGTACATCACTATGGAATAAATGACACCTCTTTGGATCTTCTTACTTCTTACTTGAGTGACAGGATACAAAGAGTTGACATTAATGAGAAACGGTCTTTGGGATCTGTAGTTACAATGGGTGTACCGCAGGGATCTATCCTCGGTCTTTTCCTATTTTTGGTTTATATTAACGACCTGCCTGATCTCGTTAAAAATTATCACGAGATTGTATTGTTTGCTGATGATACTTCTTTAATTTTCAAGATGATTAGACAAAACAGAAATTAAGACGATGTAAACAATGCAATATCAAAAATAGTCCATTGGTTTAGTGTCTATAATCTTTTACTTAACGAAAACAAAACTAAATGTATTAGATTTATTCTACCAAATGTAAAACAAGTAAAGGCTGATATAAACGTAAAACGAGAAACTTTAGACATTGTAGACAGTACCGTATTCTTAGGAATAACTTTAGACAGTAAACTTCAATGGGGCCCATTCGAGCCCAGTAAACTTCAATGGGGCCAAATCGAAGAGACTTAGTTCTGCAGCATATGCAGTCAAAAAAATCCGTCATCTTACAGACGTTGATACTTCTGGACTTGTCTATTTCAGCTACTTCCATAGTATTATGTCTTATGGCATATTACTGTGGGGGAACGCTGCAGATATTAATACCGTATTTGTGCTGCAGAAGAGGGCTGTTCGTGCTATTTATAACATGGTTCCTAGAGAATCCCTGCGTGATAAATTCAAAGAAATAAATATAATGACTGTACCATGTCAATATATTTATGAAAACTTATTGTACACTCATAGAAATATCGATCGATTCCCTAAAAATTGCGACATACATAATGTAAATACTAGAAATAAGAACAAACTCGCTTTGCCCAAAACTCGACTGCACAAGATTAGTGTATCTTTTAAATGGCAATGTATACGCTTCTACAACAAAACTCCGAGTGAGTTGCAAAAATTATCAATAAATAAATTCAAACAAACTATCAAACATATCCTTTGTAAAAAGGCTTATTACAAAATATCAGATTATCTAGAGGATAAAAAAGCATGGGAGGACTTTTGCTCCAACTCGAAAACTAACAACCTAACAAGGTAAAGGTTTCTTGTTCGCTTCTTTACTTTACCTTAAAAAAATTGAAGTGAACAAAAAATCAAAGTGATCACTTTATTTCCCTGTTTTACTTATGTAATTTTAATTTTGTGACGTGTCCAAAAGTCCTGTAAGGTCTAAAGGAAATAAAGCACTTTGATATTTGATACATATCAACCCATACACGTCCACTGCTGGACATAGGCCTCCCACATACGACGCCACAAATAGCGGTCCTGAGCCGCCTCCATCCATCGACTCCCTGCGACCGCTACAATGTCGTCGGTCCATCGAGGGGATGGTCTGTGGAGGGGGATTTGCCATAATTACCACGCTTGGCAGGCGGATTGGTGATCAGTGTTGGTGTTGAAAAATACTCAGAAAGAAGCTGCTGCCCTTCCTCTGGTAGGTTCCCTTAGTCGGCTCTTACGACATCCACGGTTTGAGTTGGAGGGGTCGTAAGCCGCGGCCCCACGGCCAAACGATCTATTGACAGTAAATTAGAGTATTTTCCTACTCCTTCTTTCTGTGTTGTGATGAGCCATTTCCTATGCCATCACAGGCATGATATTGGATCGGATATTTTACTCGTCCACGACAGTTTACGCTGAGTGGCAACTTTTTTCGACGTTACATAAAATCTTGCGATTGTAATTCTGTGATGATTTTATTGAAGATTTTATTGGTATGTATTACGTTTTCTTTAAAATCCTGTAATTTTCTGTCATACTATCAGTTAGGTAGTATCTTCTTGTAATGTTACCTTACAGATTCAGACATTAAAAGTCGAGTAGAAACGATCCGCTCGATGCAGCCGTCTCGACGTTGTAGATGGACTGGGTTAGACTTTCGTTGTATACTAGCTACAGCCAATTTACAGACTTATAGCCATATATGCACAAATGTTTGAGCGTGTAGCCGGCTTCTTCCATCTTTTGACAAATTTCAAACTCGTACATCGGGCAAAATATACCTACCTTGTAATGAAAACTCCCCTTCCTCAAAAATCTGCTCTCGTCGGCCACCGAAAACTTACAGAGCACCCATAGAATTCGTCTGCGAACGGTTTTGAAATCTGTTAACCTTCGGTTGATGCCAATTCCATGAGCTGTGTTGTGATTATCCAGCTAAGATTAATTCTCAAAGGATGGCATGGCAACATTCTAAAATCCACCGTTCTGCAGATGGATATTCTCAAACCCATCTAGAACAGGCATATACATACGTAGTGTAGATGATCTTATGTAACATTTAACCATCTTTCGTAATCGAACCCGCTCACGCTGACTCAGCCACTGAAACTGTCAGTGAGTCTAACTGAAGTATAGTTTTTAACGCGATCGAAATCACAATACCGTTTTCAAAGCTTCTGGATTACTAACTACCACATTTTCCCGGAAAATTCAGCTAAATCACGGGAGACTCAACTCTGTTTCAAAGAGAATAAAAGAATTGTCTATAGGGGTATTGAATGGGATATTGCAGCATCTGTAGCGTAACATAAGTGTCTTAAATCTGGTGCTTTCAAGCGAGACTGGTTTGGTACAATTTGTGAGAGGAAGCTTTGGGGAAATCGCGGATTAACTATTAAATTCACAGGTCCTTAACTGGCTGGACAATCCACACAGCATCATTTAGCCCCAAGCCTGTAACTAACTCAATTTGTGCCCAAGCTCAGCAGAGCTTGTGCTAATGGTACTAGACGACTGATATACATCAACAAATTCTTTTTATGATCCATAGAAAATACCCAGAACACCCGGAAAAATATTTGCAGATCGTACAAACGTTTGTCCCAAGACGGGAATCGAAATCACAACCTGTGTCGCAGGCGGACCTTCGCCCGCTGCGCCACTTCGGTCCTCAAATCAGCCGTTCTCAACAAACTTAAGCTAAAACCGAACACAAAATTTGTTTAATGACCTCTTCTTTTAGACCTGAATTTTAATTGCAAATTTTACTAAAATTTGGAGACAAACAAATCTTGTGCATCAATCTCCTTTTCCCAGATTAATTTCAAGCTTCGATATAATTGCTACCACTTCTACCTTTTACCGTTAGTCGAAACAATGGATGTTTTTTTCCCATAGTGTGGTTGGTCACGCTGGATTCTTGAGACTGGCATCATGGATAAAGGAAATTACTTTATCATTGTCTATTAGCTTAAATCTTGCGCCAACCTCGCCAACAATATTTATCTTGTATTTATATGATCTTGTATTTAATAAGATTTTTCATAGCGATAAGCGCGGAAATTTTGCATTCTCTTCAGTTGAATAGTTCATCTAGGACAGAAATAAGGGCGATCCTTTTCAAAATAATTTTGCGTATTCCATAATTTCAACGGAGCTAACGAATTGTTTGTCCAAAAAATTGAAGTGAAGAGAATATCAATAACACCTTATTTCTTATTTGATAATAATAACTATGTTTCATCATCATCATCCTATCAGCCCATACACGTGTGGACGTCCAGCAGTGGTGCTGGACATAGGCCTCCCCTATACGACGCCACAAATAGCGGTCGTGAGCCGCCTCCATCCATCGACTCCCTGCGACCGCTACGTTATCGTCGGTTGTTAACTATGTTTATAGTATAAAATTTGACTTATCTAAGTGCTTATTTTGTAAGCCTACAGAAATAAAGTTATTGATTCTGATTCAGTTTTTTTTACGAATAATCGTCGAGCTTTTTTAGACTGTGAAGGTCTATCTTCTTCGCCGTTAGGGTCCGGCACC
Source organism: Eupithecia insigniata (assembly GCA_947859395.1). NCBI lineage: Eukaryota > Metazoa > Arthropoda > Insecta > Lepidoptera > Geometridae > Eupithecia > Eupithecia insigniata. Next base: position 2,146,999 of record OX402019.1, read on the forward strand.
TGTGGAAGGAGATAGATCATTACTCAGTTGTAATAATGTTTATAAGCAATTATTTCTTAGTTCCGCCCCTCATTTCCAATATGATTAGGACAGTAAAAAGAAAACGCAAATCCTCTACCTACTGTCACAGAATAATAGTGTGGCCCGCTGCAGGACAATCGCCTTTGCCATCACAGGCATTTCGGTCTTTTCCAAGTTTTTTTTAAATCTTCAGTTTTCATGTTTCTCTGAACTTCGCTCGCGTACGGCTTGCGGGAGCTCGCTGTTGTATGCAATTGCACTTGCGATTACTGCAAGTGCAATTAGCAGGGCAAAATTATGAGTCACCGCGGCGGAGAGGCTTAACGAATAATCTCAGTCATCTATAAATTCTATACCATTTCAATTCTGCCACAAGTAGATCTATCTAACACTATCGTCATTCTGTATTCTGTAACATTAGACACGTTGGATTCCAGAACTGCTATACAACCTGTGGCATTACAAGGTATCGCGTCTAGGTTTCAAGGACGCTATTCAATCAACATTCCTTTGAAATAGGCTCTGTCGACGACAAACTTCTATTGTACCTAAGGCTACCAGACGTCAGGATTTGTCCTGACATATCAGGATTTTTAGGCATTTGTCAGGTTTCCGGGGTTTTTTCATAAAACGTGAGCGTGGTGAAATACGAAACAATTAACGCATTCAGTGCCCACCCTCAGCAATGCGACTCGCAAGGGCGCGCAGCCGCCTGACGCCTGCAGCGCTGGTGCTGTTAGACATGACAATGTGCGTCTTGTTGCGTAAAATGTTTGTAAATTCTACATTAAAATAATCTTAATTAGAATTAACATAAATTGTATTGTGCAACTTACTTGCTAGAGCCCAAAGCCCCATTTACGAAATGAACACAATTTTTTTACCCGACTACCGAAGGACGAGGGTTATGATTTTGACACCCTATGTATGTATGTATGTAGCCGATTTTTATGTTCCCACGTAGCGCTGAAACTACTGGTCCGATTTCAACAAATGAGGTGTCATATGATTCGTCTTAATAGCCCGATGGTTATAGGCTATGTAACGTCAGATAAAAATGGGGGTCTAACAAGATAGCGGGGGTCCTAAGTAAGGGTCGAAAATCACAATGTTAGTAAATATGCTCGTGTGTGGTATCATTGCAAAGGTCTTTGTTTGTACTTTCCGAAACCGTTTTTCAAACTTTTGTGAGGTCAACGAATGTCAAGTTATTAGCAAATAAGTTTAAAAAAAATATAGTTAGAACTTAAACCCGACTACATAGAACTACAATAGAACTAAACAAAAAACCCGACTACATAAAAGTCTTAAACAAGCGTTCACCTATTGTCCTTATCATTTTCTTTTGATACTTAGGTAGTCTGAGTCACCCATCCCATATAGTACCTAGGGTACAATAATTAGTAACAACGGCCTCCGACTACCTAAGTATCAAAAGAAAATGATAAGAACAATAGGTGAACGCTTGTTTAAGACTTTTATGTAGTCGGGTTTTTTGTTTAGTTCTATTTTTTTTTAAGGTCACAGTATTTTATAGAATTGTTTTTGTCAGTAAGATTGAAGGCTTTTTATCAAAATTTCCAGACATTTGGTAACCCTAATTGTACTTTGGTTGGGTTGAAATAGGCTGTAGAAAACAAACTTCTACTGATACTGACTGTAGAATCTTGGTGACATGACTTTGGAATGTATTATTTAAGTTTTCGGAATAGAGTCAGGTGAAGGTATAAGTAATAATACACTAGCTGCCGTCCGCGCCTTCGCGCGCCTTTTATCGGGATAAAAAATAGCCTGTTTGTTATTCCAGGCCCCAAACTATACCCATACCAAATTTCAGCGTAATCGGTTCAGTAGTTTTTGTATTGTAAATAAACAAATACATAACGTCTCAAAAAGATCCCATTTAAGTAAATTTTTATGACCTTTACAAAATTTAAGTGTAGGACATGATTTTACCTAGGTATAAAGTCAATCAAAGTTGAATATAACAAACTTATTAGACATACCACGTTCCAAGATCTCAATTAACGATTTCTCCGTCAACACAACAATTTAAGCCGTGAACAAGTTATCTAGTACACTGAACAAACTATTTCAACAATTAGATACACGAAGATGATTTCTAATCGAAAGTGTAGACACGTATCATTTAACGTGATGGGTAAGTCGTTTGTAAGGGTAAGCAGACTATTACATAACGGTATTTGTGTACCAAACTATCTGAAAAATTATGGTCATTTGACCCTACAGCCCCCTAGCACGGGGATTTAATATAACATAAAAAACATACAAATATATTTATTTGCAGCAAAGAATGTTACAGTTTAAGAGGCACTAAGTAGTTAGGTATAGTTAGAGATTATATAGTATGGTATAGTTAACATTATGAGTATGTCTATTTTAGTTTAGGTACATACATTTTATTGTGGCCTAATATAAACTAACAAAATATCATTGCTGAGGGCTTTGAGACTATGATTTTATCTATGGATCGCACATGGGATTGGTATGTCTATGGTAGAATAGAGAAAAATTTGGTCGCTTAGTTATTAAATACGTAAATTATTTGAATCTAGCTGCTGCCCGCGCCTTGGCCTGCGTTTTGGGATACAAAATAGCCTATATGTTATTCCAGGTCCTAAACTATTACCATACCAAAAAAATCAATCAGTGGTTTTTGCATGAAAGATGAACAAACACTCAAACAGACCGAGACTCACAAACTTTGACATTTATAAATTTATAATATTAGTAGGATTCATTCCTTCAACTTCAATAAATAAATAATCACTTCAATGAACGCAATGTATGGAGATGCGATTTAATTTTTGTCTATTCTACCCTAGAGAACAATCCCCATGCTAGGACAGGATTTCGGTGACTTTAATTATTTATTACGAAAAGCCATCAGCTAAAATGTTGTCTATAAACCTTGAAATAACTACAAAGAACTAATTAGTCTAAATAGTCATTTTCATTCTCTGGTAGAAACTAAGTAATCTTTGGCTGAGATCTAAGGCTGGGATAATCATTTCAACATTTGGCATAAAAAAAACTACCGAGTTTCTGCTAGCTTTATTGTTCAGATATCCCCTTAAAATTTAGCAAATTAAAAACAAAACCTGTAATTTAAAACTCTTTCTGACTGATAATTATCAATAATCAAGAAAATTCCTTACAAATTACCTTTGAGTACCCATAACACAAGCTCTGCGTACCTCTGATATTTGATTCCTTAGATTTCCTTGAAGCAGGCACAAATCGTGAAATATTTTGACGGATGAGGACTCATTGTGTATTTTAAAATGTCTTCTTGCATCTAGCTATTTTATAAAGCTACTGCTGCCCGCGCCTTCGCCCGCGTTTTATCGGGATAAAAAATAGCCTATATGTTATTCCAGATCCCAAACTATCATCATCAGCCCATACACGTCCACTGCTGGACATAGGCCTCCCCCGTACGACGCCACAAATAGCGGTCCTGAGCCGCCTCCATCCATCGACTCCCTGCGACCGCTACGATGTCGTCGGTCCATCGAGTGGATGGTCTCCCATGTAGGGGGGGATTTGCCATAATCACCACGCTTGGCAGGCGGATTGGTGATCGCAGTGTTGGTGTTTAAAAATACTCAGAAGGAAGCTGCTGCCCTTCCTCTGGTAGGTTCCCTTAGTCGGCTCTTACGACATCCACGGGTTGAGTTGGAGGGGTCGATATCCGTACGCCGCGGCCCCACGGCCAGTCCCAAACTATACCCATACCAAATTCAGCCTAATCGGTTCAGTAGTGTTTGCGTGAAAGAGTAACAAATATCCATACATACATCCATACAAACTTTGACATTTATAATATTAGTAGGATATAATATCCTGAATTCCTGACTATATAATAATATGCTGACGAGCTTGAATTTATTAACATAGTCTTATTTGATAGATGTCTGTTACATTGGAGACAATGGAATGTGTGGAGAGGAAACCATGCCTTATTTGCTGTGGTGTCCTATGTCACTCCAAGAAATATTGCTTGACACGCGTGACGTTATTAACTGAAATGCTTTGCGTCAATAACTCATCAACTTCGTGCCTCATGTGTTTGTCGCATCGATCCAAATTCTAAAACCCATTCTTTGGCAGGAGGCTGCGGGTTCGATTCCCGCCTCGGGACAAATGTTTGTACGATCCGCAGATATTTGTTCCGGGTGTTCTGGTTGTTTTCTATATATAATAAAAAATATACGTATATTTCTATGTAATATATTGTATTATGTTTATCAGTCATGTAGTACCCATAACACAAGCTCTGTTTAGCTTGGGGCTAGACGATGTCGCCTTGGGACAAACATTTGTCCCAAGGCGGGAATCGAACCCGCAACCTCCTGCGTCGCAGGCGGTTGCGGACCTTCGCCCACCGTGCCACATCGGTCAACAGTAAGTATGTATGTAGGTTTGTATATACATACATACATACATACATACATACATACATACATACATACATAGGGTGTCAAACTCATAACCCTCGTCCTTTCAGTAGTCGGGTAAAAAAAACTCAGTCTATAATACCAAAGCAACGTGCGTAGAATCAGGGCCGAGAAACGGCTCGCTCTGTTAAACCGAACCGGCGATAATTATGAAAAACATGACATAATGCCTTGTTCAGTGATGCAGTAGGTTCACTGACTTGATACCCAGTTCGGATTTGACTTTTCTACTTAAATGGTGTGTCGAAAATATCTTCCATCCAGCCTTTGATTTATTGACCGGTATCGAAGAGCGTCGTACACTATTCGTTTATTTCTACAAAAACATAGTTGAGCTACCTGTAGATTGTTTGCAAATATCTGCAGTTGGCTGAATTTTTTCAATTGTAAATACTACTTAGTTTATATTACTTGATTGAAAGTTTCTTTAGAACATACGTAAACTAACAATAAAGTCGTGACTTTGATGATAATTTATAGTTTAAAATTTGACTCGTCTCAGTGCTTATTTTGTAAGCCTAAAGAAAAAAGTTATTGATTTCTTATTCAATCTTTTAAATCAAATTGTACAATACCTACAAAAAAAAAAACATGCACATGGTGACGGTCTTTTGTCTCAATAATCCAAACTTTCTTTATTGTGGACTTTATTTTCAGTTTGTTAAACTTCAAATTATCCTAGCTGTCTGTTATATATATCACATACCTTCTGTATAAATAAACTACCCTCTTTCATAACAATAATGAATCGACCACGTGGTTCGTCTGAGCTTTGTCCTCAGATACCTAGGTATCGATTTTCTACCCCCTCATTCCAACCACCCACGTAAGACTAGAATAATCTAGATTATACCGTCTTCGTCTAGATTAGTACCTAGTTTGCTAAAAGGCGCCATCTGTTGAATGATTGCATTCAAGTCGTGCAGAATGCATTTTAAACCCTCGGAATACCTGGTCTCACAATTTACACCCCAAACAGAATAAGCTAACGCCGCCATCTAGGGAGAGTAGAAATAACTTTATGGTCAAGGCGCATAGTAATGCGACACTAGCGCCACCCTTAATTTTTTCTTGTGTTATCGTTATGGAAAATAATTACCAAAAGTTCTCACCGTCAATTGATAATACCCAGTATAAACAATTTTTCGATACCTCGGTAACAGTTTTGTTTCATTTAGTATTAGCAGAAAATTGTTTATTGCGTTTGGTGGCCACCAAGATTGCATTCGCAAGTGATGCACAATTTTAATAGCGCCACCTAGGAAAGCTAGTTATCAATGCTACTCAGAAGGGTCGTTTTCCGTTTTGAACCATTAAATATTTGCAAGAGATGCAATGTTTTATGTACTGAATACCGCCACCTAGGGAAACAATTGATCTAGCTAGGTTTATAAAACCATGGGTAGTTCCAGTGCCTCGCTTTTACACGGTGCGTGGTTCAAGGGCTTAAATGTTTCGTAGTAACGCCATCTAGCAAATGCAACTCATTCAACTTTAAAGTTTCGATGCAGTTTGGTTATGGAATGCAAGAAAATGTCAGGAGATGGCATACTTGATTTGAAATCAGAACCACTTGGTTCTGATTTCAAATCAAGTATGCCATCTCCTGACAGTTTGTTGTAGCATTTGGTGCTGGTTGCAAGGAAGCGTTTAAATTGCATGCAGGTACGTCTAGCCCAGGGTTGTAGAACCTTTTGAACCAACGTGCCTTTTTTTTCTAAAAAAAATCTGTGGCAATAGACGTGCCACCAAATAATTTTGGCCAAGTGATTATTGGGTAGAAAAATAACAATACTAAATACCTACTGACAATTCAAAATTCTTTATCTACTGCCAAATAAAAACATTTTGCATTTTATACGTGTAATTAAAATTAAAGTTACATTAGTGTGATTTCTGTAGTTGCAGTTTAGATGACAAATACGTTAGGGTTCTAAGATGTTAGTTTTAACAGAATGCAAACTGGAGTCATCTGCAACGGTATCTAAAGTTTTTAATATTCTTCATCTCTGAAAATAATGACTGGCAGGCATAGGTAGATGAAAATTAGGTTAAATTGCATGAGCAAGCTTCAAACAGGAGTAATATGGAATCGAATTCCATATTCCCAAAATTTAGTTACTGGTATTTTTACTTAGATCACCTGTCTAATCTTTCACAAATAAATAATGAACTACGTATGAACTATAAATCTTTCGATTATATAATTCTGTTTCCCTGTTTCAATAAATTTTTTAATCCATTTTGAACGAAAAAAGGCAAACCGTTACTTCTGTGGCGTGCCCTTAATAATGTGTCGCTTGCCATTGGTTCCATCCCTGTTCTAACCCTTTAGTGTAATCATTTGTGGATCACACTACAGTTGGCTCTAAGGTCCTTAGTGTCTCTTGGATCTATCACAGACATATAATAGGCGTAGCTACAGACAGTTCACCATCAGATGTCCCCTGACGTTATGTTGGAACTATGGCAGGCAGGGGACATCTTACTAGTGAACGGTCTGTAGTATTTATCATGTGGGACCTATAGTGTCATTCATCCGCGTGCGTAGCCTGCTGTATTGATTTTATTCCTCAACTTTGAGGTGGTAAAAGAGATAATTGGAAAAGGACAGCCATATTTTAAACGACAATCTGGTCCGTATTATACGTTCCCTGCGGTTGATCCGCGTTAAATTCTAATTTCACATTTCTAGAGGGATAAAAAGGTCTTTTTTTTCCGTAAATCTCCCTGATGTTTTACTTGGACAAAAAGATGCTGACTGCAATGCTATATTTGAAACGGTGAAAAAAGTTGATTCAAGCTGATTAACTATATTCCTTTAGGCTTACTAAATAAGCATATGGACAAGTCAAATTATCTTACACAGTTACTTTACCGTGAACAAAAAATCTAAGTGATCCCTTTATTTTCTTAGTTTTATTGATGTAATTTTAATTTTGTGACGTGTCCAATAGCCAATTAACCGAAGCCTTGAAGAAGATGTCCTGTAAGGTCTAAAGGAAATATTTTTTTATATTTTAAATATTGATACTTACCTACAAACTTTATATCATCTAGGACCAAAGTGCTTGGGAAGAAAAATCCAACGAACCCAAACTCGACGTGGTTAAGTCGTTTCGTTTAGGAGTTCCTATGAACTCCTAGGCCATAAGGCCACCTTTGGATTCCATCATCATACCGGCTCGATGGTACCATGACATTGTATTATCACCGAACTTACATAAGTATGCCAAATTTCAGCTCAATCGGTTGAGGATAACTGATCTAAAATTGAGTTGCTAGATTTTACCCGAACAAACATACATTGCAAGTTAAATAAAAGCTATTAATAAAGCACTTTGAGTTTTGAACAAGTTATAACAAATACAAACCATAACAAACAAAACCGGACAAAATCAACTCACATTTCACCATGGACATACATGTTAATTAGCGTCCAATGGAAGATTGTCGACTTCCGCCCAGCTTGGTTTCCGGCTTGTAATTGTCTGGCGGAACTGCTTATTGACTTTCTAGTTGCACTTGTCTGAGAATTAAGATGATTCTGGTATATACGACCTGGATTTAAGTAAGTCACTGTCATCATCATCATCAGCCCATACACGTCCACTGCTGGACATAAGCCTCCCCCGTACGACGCCACAAATACCGGTCCTGAGCCGCCTCCATCCATCGACTCCCTGCGATTGCTACGATGTCTTCGGTCCATCGAGTGGATGGTCTCCCATGTAGCCAATTCTAGAAGAGATATAATATACTAATTGCTGCCCGCGCCGTCGCCTGCGTTTTATCGGGATAATAAGTAGCCTATATGTTATTCCAGGTCCCAAACTATACCCATACCAAATTTCAGCCTAATCGGTTCAGTAGATTTTGCGTGAAAGAGTAACAAATATGCATACATCCATCCATACAAACTTTGACTTACGTAGGATGTATACGCTACACGTAGGATGTATACGCTAACCCCCAGCACACATTACTTTTTTTGGGCCTGTGTTATTGATGCGGAAATAGCAACAGCATCCTAAATGATATACATAATCATTTAATCATACATATTTGACGACTGATGTGGCGCGGCGGGCGAAGGTCCGCCTGCGATGCAGAAGGTTGATGGTTCGATTCCCGTTTGGGATAAATTTATTTCTTTCTTTCTTTCAGAGAAACCATCAGCACACTATAATTATAAGTGGGTGATACAATAGAAACTACTAGGCCATTTACAGGTCCATCCACTGATAGTAACATGATGGGTATTTTTAACAGACTTCAAAAGGAGGTTCTCAATTCGTCTGTATGTTTTTTTTGTATGTATGTATGTCTCGCAATAACTCCGACACTTAAGGACCGGTTTTGAAAATTATTTCACTATTGTATATAAAATGAGCCCGAAGGGGTCCCATAATTTTTGTATCCCCAGGGGATTTATATTTATCCCACAAAATTTAAACAAGGTGCATAAGTATCAAATGCAACAAGCTATAGAAGAACATTATGTTTGTACGATCTGCAAATATTTGTCCTGGGTGTTCTGGTTTTTCTATGTATGATTAAAAATATATAAGTATCTATGTAATAATAGTATTATGTATATCAGTCATCTAGTGCCCATAACACAAGCTCTGCTTAGCTTGGGACTGTGTGGATTGTCCAGCATTATTCATATTTAATACATACGTAGATTATGTCTACCAAGTACGATTGCCCTCTTGATTTATGAGCTCATTCAGTCAGACGACTAAATCCCTGTTTATTATAATATAAACTGGTGTATATGTAGGTCGCGTCACGGTTTAATAGCGCTGTCATCGCGCTGACCTTATGCGCAGAAGTCGTTTTTTAGATTTTTACATTGTTTTACACCTGCGCAGAACCAAGGGGGGTTCTGCGCAGCGCCGAGCGCTATTAAACCGTGACGAGACGTGTCGTAAGTAAATAAATAATGCTGGACAATTTACACAGCATCATCTAGACCCAAGCTAAGCAGAGCTTGTGTTATGGGTACTAGATAAATGATATACATAATACAATATATTACGTATATAGATATTTTTATTATATAGAAAACGACAAATAATAATCTAATAAGTTCTATAATATAGTTTGTAAACAAATATATCATGCAGTACACATAGTTATTCAGTCCTTATCATGTTGCCACATTTGATTTCCGCCTGTAGGTACCGGTACGATAATACCAGTAATATAAAAATGTGTGACACGACACTATAATTTCCAAACAACACGTTATCCTGTTCTTACTTCATACAATTAATTTGTAGAAGTCAAATTTACTAATTCGTAACTGTTTGCACTTTTTTTTCTTGATTTCTGTTGATTTCTATTGAAATCGCTGCGACAATACACAAGGTAATTTTTTTACTACGAAATAAAAAACCGGGCTTAGTACGACCACTGTGTTTTTACTAAAACTTGCTTGCGTAAAGACAGGAGCCTAATTCTGCAAATAAATCGCTTTACAATGACAATGGTATCGTCACGCAATCGTCCATGGATGAAAGAAACTCTAGACAGTGCGTGCGGTGCTATTTGCACGGAGAGAAACTTTTGACCAAATATGAAAAGATAAATCCAGCTCGTAAAAAAAGCTCGTAAAGCAAATCGTACCAAAATTTGAGCTTGACATTTACAAAAGAAATTCTTACATCAATGCAATTCGAGTGTATAAAAACTTAACCAATTCATTTAAAGATCTTCCATTCCTTCTATGAAATAACTGACAAAATGGCTTCTAGACAACTGCTTTTATAACACTAAAGAGTTTATGGACTATTGTGATAAGAATTATTAAGGGTTTTGACAGGATATTGAAATAATTTTTGACATTGTTATAAATACAAAATCTCAATTATAACTTTATACATGTGAAATTGTGGATGTTAGATAGAATAAGGACATTTTATTGAAACAATTGATTGTGATATATAAGTACATCAAAGCTCATTTTATTTTAGTATAACATAATTAAATTTAGATATATACCTATTCCTAAGCCGTGGGGCCGCGGCGTACGAATATCGACCCCTCCAACTCAACCCGTGGATGTCGTAAAAGCCGACTCAGGGAACCTACCAGAGGAAGGGCAGCAGCTTTCTTCTGAGTATTTTTAAACACCAACACTGCGATCACCAATCCGCCTGCCAAGCGTGGTGATTATGGCAAATCCCCCCCTACATGGGAGACCATCCACACGATGGACCGACGACATCGTAGCGGTCGCAGGGAGTCGATGGATGGAGGCGGCTCAGGACCGCTATTTGTGGCGTCGTACGGGGGAGGCCTATGTCCAGCAGTGGACGTGTATGGGCTGATGATGATGATGATATACCTATTCATACGCCCCTAGGGTAAAATCAGTGAAACATACTATTTATAATAAGAACATAAATTGTTCCTGATATCTATGTTGCTGCATGTGCAGGGACGTTTGTCAAAAGTTTGTCCCTGCAAGGAACAATTGTTCGATAATTTCTTGTGCTTCTATCGTAAACTTCAGATTGGTTCATCAAAACCAGTTTTAAATTCGTACAACTTGTGATATGTTTACATAACGAATACTTTCCGCATTGAATTATCTTTATCTCGACTCTATTGGAATATAATATGTATCACGGAACTTCTGATAAAGCTCTGATTCATAAAAATATCGATCGTGATATTTTGTGATTCACCATTGACTCTTATTAATGACGACGATTTTTCACAGAAATTGTTATTTTTGTCAAGGAAATACAACAAGATTTATATCGAAAAATACAGGCTAAAGGTTTCTTCGTCGCTTCTTTACTTTAGTCTACATACCGAAGTGACAAAAATCTAAAATATCACCTTATTTTCATGTAAGTATTTAGAATATGACCTCTTCTACGTAGTACATTTATTGTATATATTTATGGAAATAAAGAATTTTTGATTATTTATTCTATTATCCAATTTTCTGCAGTAATTTATGTTAATTTCTTCATAAATAAATACTAAATTCATATGTTTACTTGTTGAAAAGGGTAGGTACGGCCTGGTCTTATATTGGTCTTCGAAATACTGCTTGCCGCATCCAGCCATCTCGCTGAATGCGGCCTTGGTTAGATTGTCCAAACGGCAAGCTGAAACTATATCTCTGGCGCTCATTAGAAGAGGCTGCTGCCGTTAAGCAGTAGACTGAGCCTGAAAACGAATCGTTATCTATCACAATCTATCTATCATTATCATCGCGGCCTGTAATGGATCCATTTCTGGATGTAGGCCTCCTCCAATCGCCTCCACTCTAGACATTCTTGAGCCCTAGACATCCAATGCCTGCGTGTTGTCGGATGTCGTCAACCCATCTTTTTGCTGGTCTTCCCCGCGGTCTGGTGTGCTGTCGTGTTCTCCAATCCAGCAATCTTCGCGTCCATCGGTCCGGATCCATTCGAGAAATATGCCCCGCCCATCTCCACTTTCGTGCCCCAATCAGTCTATCTATCTAGTATACGTCTGTTAAAAGATCGAGATCGTCCCTTTCCATCGGGTGAGATTGTGGTTCAAACGAAGGTCTATCGAGTATATAAAAAGCCGAGCTCATCATGAAACGCCCCCTATCAGCTCCATCAAACAGCTTGCCTAATTGACATAGATCAAAACTACTTGATCAAGACATTATCTGATACAGAACGATTTAGATGAATAGATTGCGTGAAAGTGGTCTTGATTGAGTTGGTATTTTTAGATTGATTGCTTAGGGCTTAGCATGATCCAAGAAAATAAGGTCTGCTCGGGGAGTTACGATTTTACGCTACTGGTACCAGGAAACAGCAGGCCTACTCGGAAAAGGAAAATCAAAGTTTCTGATTCGTTTTCGTGCAAAATCAACTCTTATGTCGCTTGCATATGATTACCGTTTGCTTGAAAACGAATCAGAAACTTAGATTTCCGTTTTCCGAGTAGGCCCTCAGATTCGTCTTCTTATTCGCCGATGGCGATGATGATTTTACAGGAGCGACCCAGGTGACCATCGTGGCGTGGAAGAGCATACCTTGTTTTCTTATACCATAGGGGCTAAGCAAGTTAACTAAGTGATTTATACAGCTTCATCAACTTTATATTGGAACAACGAGTTTTCTAAGAATCTTTATTGTTGAAGAAGAACTCTTACGTTTTAAATATGTAGGACATCATGGCAAGTATTGTATTCGTCAAAACATAATTAAATATATAAAATATAATTTCTCGTAAAAATATATTTCATTAATCAGGTACTCTTTATTGTTTTTGTATGCCGCGGATATTTAGATATTTGACTAGTTTTCAAAAAGCATTCATTTAAAATATATGTAGAGTTAAAAATTCGCTTCCGCTCGACACCGAAAAAAATCTCTAAAAACTCAGATATATTAAAATTCCGTATTTCAATAACTCCGAACAGTCCTAAAATGTCCATGTCTTGCGGCATAGTCTCTCTAAAATAACAATAACTTGTAAAACTTAAAAAGATCCAATATCCTTACCCTTGTTTCAGTAGGTAGCAATTTCAAAGTAAACAAAACTTTCTCGGAAAACACTGATCCAATAGTAAAATTACGCGAAACTAAGCTCTAATCCCTTGCAACATGATACACAGAACAGCATAACTAGCAATTGCAACCGATCCGTCATTGTCCCTTTAAACGACTCTATTACTAAAGATAGCTTCATAGCTTTTATGTTCTTGGTCGTAAGGTTCACAATGCGTCTTTGATTTCCGGGTGACGTCAAGGGTGACGTCACGACCGTCGACTGGTGCAAAACTGGTCCCACTGTCATTTTTATTTGTTTAAATAGTAACGTTATTTGACTCGGTTTGAGCTGGTGAATTTAAAGTTCATAGTGTTATCCACGTACAGTATCGTTTAACTCGGTGATTTTTGCCTAGAAAGGATTTTTATAGCCAAATCTAGTTCCCAATCTCTCTTGTGAACCCCTCCTACCCGCATTTATCTGAACGTATGTAAATAAAGTGATCGAAGTTTATTTGCCGTTCCGCGGTGGACTAAAAACCTTCGTACGTGAGTACCTCTGGTGATAGAAGAAGTGTTCAATAAACTAGGCCAAACTTAGTGCCCAAACGCTACGACATAAAGTTTCGAACGCAAACCCTAACTACAGCTAGCGCCATCTAGTGGCGAGTAGCGTTTCATCGATTACGCTGTGTATCGTCTAGGTTCTCATTGAGTCGACTGTGGCAACTGTGGGCTAATCATGAGCTCGTCTAAACTGAATTGTGTAAGCTGCGGAAAATTTACGTCGCGTACAACTGATGGCGCGGTGTGTCCTAAGTGTGACTCAGTTACACACCGCGCGTGTGCTGGTTTCAATTTGCGAGATAAAGTCCAGGCTTCTTGGCGCTGTGGTGCATGCCTAGTTAATATGCCAAAGGGAAGGGATCCCTCCACGCCCGTCCGGAGTTGCCTGGACGTCTCCTCTCCCCAGCAGCCCCCTGAGACTAGTGTTAAGCCCACGACTTCGGATAACACAACTTATCCTATCACCACTGAATTGTCAGACGCGGAGATTCAACTAGATCTGAAATCATCATCATCATCAAGGGAGCAGTTCACCTCTGATGTAATAAAAATGCATGAGGCTTATATGACGGAGCTTAAAAGTTTCAGAGGAGAATTCCGCAGCCATTGCTCTGAAATGCAGGAACTAAAGGCTGAGCTTTTTACTCTACGAGCAGCCGTCGAAGCGTGCAACGAGAGGGCGGCGGAGGTGGAGAGGAGGATGGCTCAGTTGGAGCTTGCGCGTTCTCAAAAGGAAGACTCTACCCTGCAAGCCTTCCAAAAAACCATCGCTGACCTGAAAGCAGAGCTAAATGACTGTGAGCAGGAGTCCTATCTCAATGATGTAGAGGTATCCGGCTTTCCTGAGGAAAAGGGTGAGAATCCTTCACACCTGGTTCTGGTCTTGGGATCTGCCATGGGTATGGCACTTGACGAGCGTGACATTGTGTCGGCGGAGAGAGTCGGTGCAGTGGCTCGGCCTAAGCCAGGCGAGGCCTCTTCATTGGCCGCCGTAAAGACACGTAGGATCGTGGTTCGCTTCGCGCGTCGCTCTACCCACGACGAGTACCTACGTGCCGCGCGAGTGCGCCGCAATCTTAAGTCTACCGACGTCGGCCTGACCTCGACGCCGCCCGTAGATGTATATGTCAACGAGCGCCTTTCACGAGGAAACCGGTACCTATTCGCCAAGGCTAGAAAAGCGTGCCGCGACCACAAGTGGAAGTACTGCTGGACAAAGGCTGGCCACATCCAGGTGCGCAAGGAGCATGGCTCGGTAGTCATGCGCATTCGTAGCGAGGAGGATCTGCAGCGATTTTTTGGCACCCTTCCCGTTTAACAATTAATTCACATAAGCCCATAATACGTTTTAGTTTTTTGAAGATCTTGATTGTATGTTGCGTAAACCTAATTTTACTTGGCATTTATGAAGCTCGTAACTATAGTCTTTTTTTTTATATCGATGTATTATGTGTAACAAATGTGCGCAGCAGAGTATTTAAATTAGGAAATGTCATAGAAAGCAGAAAGGAGAAAGCCTGTACTAACATATTTTTTAAATGTACAAGTATTATTTTTAGTTTTCTACAACACATATTATGTACCTGTATGACAATTAAGTTTAATGATCTATCATATCACATACTACACCTTTATTGTAAACCGTTATTGTTGCCATATTCTACGTTTGGCCTTAAGATCTATATTTTATTTTACTACTACAACTACTTTATTTATTTTGATAATAAATTATTTTATTTTAATTTTAATAATTGTCATGTTTGTACCATCCCTTCAATAAAAATAAATAATGAAAACAAATCTTTCCAAGCCGTACACTATTTACAGTGTACCAAAGTTACAATAATTTATAATGATTAAATTTTTAAGGGTAGGTTTGTTTAATGCGGGTTCACTCGGTACAAATCATGACGATTTTTTGGTAAAGATGGATAGACATTCTGTAGATATCATAGCAATAAACGAGACCTGGCTTAGGCCGGGTGAAGACGGTCGCGCCCCCGTTGTCCCGGGGTATCGGCTCCGGCACACCCCGCGGCCCGCCTCCGTGCGCGGCGGCCGTGGCGGCGGTACTGGTTTTTACATTCGTTCCGGAATAAAAGCACGTATATGGCAACATCCAGTGGATCCCGAGCATCAGTCAGTAGAGCAAATGTGGCTTACTCTATCTGTTAACGGGAAAAAAATTGCTATTGGCACGGCCTATCGACCACCGTGGATGGATATTGATAAATTTTTTAACGCGTTGACAGACTCTATAAATTCTACACCGAAATGTGATAATATTGTTTTATTGGGGGACTTCAATGTGAATCTCTTCGATATAAATGAGGGAAAAGTAAAGAAGTTTAATACGTTTATATCATGCCTCACTCTTACTCAATTAATTTCTACCCCGACACATTATACCGATAATAGTCAAACCCTCATAGACGTAGTTTGTACTGATCTAAAGTCGAGAAAAGTCGTTGTCGAGCCTATTGGAAGAATAAATGGACATTCGTTTATAGCTTGCGAATTAAATGTTAAAAGGGAAAAAATCTGTCCTCATATTGTAAGATACCGCCCCTTGAAAGATATATTGCCAGACATGTATAATCTAGACCTTGGTAGCATTTCTTGGCAACACATTTTATCTTCTTATGATATTAACGAAATGGTCAATACTTTTAGTGAATGCATTACCCTTTTATTTGATCTACATGCGCCCATTAAAACTATCACTATAAAAAAAAGGTCGCCTCCATGGATAACAGATATCATAAAGGTTATGATGCGAAAACGAGATGCGGCTCTCTCAAATTATCATGAACACAAAACCCCTACTAAAAAGGAATACTACCTTAGCCTTAAATCATTAGTTAAAAAGTCACTGTTCTTCGAAAAATCTGCATATTTTAATTATAACATAAATAAAAAGATTAGTGATCCTAAACAACTGTGGAAAACTTTAAAGTCAGATTTATTACCATTCAAGAGTCGTAACGAGTTGCCTCCACATTTTACTGATCCAGACAGCATAAACGCTCACTTTTTGAAAGTTCCCGGAAGCAATGACATAAATATGTCTCTGCTAACCTACTATTTTTTTCATCGGTTTAGTGACTCTACTTTTACTCTGAACACTATAGGGTCCGAAGAGGTCGTTAAAATAATAAAAAATCTAAAGACTAATGCGGAAGGGTACGATGGCATTACTCTGAACATGCTTCTGTCTACTCTACCAGAATCCTTAGGAGTCTTAACGGGTATCGTAAATAGGTCGATCGAGACTTCAACATTCCCGGACAGTTGGAAAATAGCGGTTGTTCGACCTCTCCCTAAAAATAACAACCCACAAGATGTCAAGGACCTTAGGCCGATAAGTATTTTACCATGCATATCGAAAATTGTAGAGAAGGTTGTTTGCCAACAATTAACCGACTACCTTGAGAACAATAAGATTTTACCTGAAATGCAGTCCGGTTTCCGTAAGCACAAGAGCACCGCTACTGCTTTATTAGACGTCACGGACAATCTTCTGTATGCTCAGGATAAGGGTCTCTGTACGTTGTTGGTGTTGTTAGATTTTTCTAGAGCATTTGATGCTATCAATGTAGAGCTACTTATGTCTAAACTAAACTACTACGGGTTTGATCAAAATTCACAAAATTGGTTCAACAGTTATCTAAGTAATAGGTTCCAATACGTGGAACTCCAAAATAGTGACGGAACATCAAAAGTTTCAGAGATAACACCTGTTAACAGAGGCGTACCGCAGGGCTCTATTCTGGGACCGATACTATTTATTCTCTATTGTGCAGATATCACAAACTGTTTAAAGTACTGCCAGTATCACATATATGCAGACGATGTTCAAATATACATATCTTTCAAACCTGATGACTTAGATACTGCAATATGTAATTTGACAGAAGATTTAACTAGTATTATTACATGGTCAAAAAATAATAGTCTTATTCTAAACCCTTCAAAAACTAAATACCTTTTTTTTGGCTCAAAACATAACTTAATGAAAATTCCACAAAATACAAAAATCATCCTCATGGGTCAACCTCTTGATCGTGTCTATGAGGCACGGAACCTTGGCCTGCTCATGGATTCCGATCTGAGATTCGAAAATCACATCACGGAAACAGTGAAAAACTGTTTCTACCGTTTAAAAGTTCTCTATAAAATAAGATCTTATTTGAGTGAAGAGCTCCGGATTCAGCTTGTAGAATCTCTAGTTTTATCAAAGTTTAATTATTCTGATACAGTCTTTGGTCCCCGTCTTTTAAGACGTACGCAATGCCTAATCCAAAGAGTGCAAAATGCTTGCGCCCGGTTTTGTTTCAATATACCACCCCGTGGGCATGTTACTCCCTTCTTGAACCAACACTATATGCTTCGAATGAAGTCACGTAGAAAACGACACTTAGCCACTCTACTATTTGGTGTCATTAAGTTTGGCGTGCCTTCCTATCTCTACGATAAACTCATTTGGTTTGAGAAGGGACGGACGAGGAGAAAGTGCTGTCCTGTTCTGTCAACACCGCAAAACTCTACCGCAGCTTTTAGGGGTAGTTTTCGTTACTCGGCAACAAAATGCTGGAATAATATCCCACCCCCTATAAGGGATGCGAATACTATTTACACTTTTAAATTAAAATTAAAACGCTTTCTTCTAAACGCCCAGAAAGAGGATGAGAATCTAATGGATAATGATAGATCTGTATTATAATGTTAAATATAAATAAATATATATATATTATTATAGTTGGTTATTCTTGTTGGGTTTTATTTTCTTCTTTTAAATAGACGCGTTTCACATATAATTTTATGAAATTTATTTTAGCACATATACATATTTTCATCTTTTACCTTATTTGCGTTGCTAATGAACAGAACCGCGAACCGGGTTGGACCGGACTACGACGGGGGCAGCATGAGGTCAGATATTGCAATATATATCACTGCCATAGGTTTCTTTAATGTTGTTTTACTTTTCTTTTATGTTTGTTCTGCTATAGGTACTTATTGTTATTAGTTGTAATATCGTTTATTAAGTTTTACAGACGCACCACTCTAGACGGTTGTGACGTTCCAAGCCCATGGCCTTCACTGAAAACCAGCGCTGGGTGGACACACAAGTGTTCGTCCAGCACAATGCTGAGGGAAGGCCATGTTTGCCCTAACTCTGCTGCGCAATTAAAGTGTCTACTTAGGTTTAAATAGTCGTAAGTCATTGTATGTATTGTGTGGTAGTTTTAAGGCAAATAAATAAATTTCTTTCTTTCTTTCTTTCTTTCTTTGTGTCGCCTGTTAAGTGAAAGATAACGGAGCATCAAGGCTGTCTGCCTTCTGTCTTTCAAAAAGTGATAAAAACTGTGCCATTCGCGCTGCGTACGCGCGCGCGCACAGTTGTGTTATTGCATCAACTCGTGGGTGGAAGGAAAACGCCATATCTATATTTCTTCATTTAGCGTTTGTGAAATAATAAGGAAACTATGAAATAACAAGGATTCTGTGTGGGATGTTTTGTGTGAGTTCTGTTACTTCGAAGGTTCGGTCAGAGTTGATAAACTACCACAAATACTGTGTTGAACGTCGGTTTTCCGTCAAGAACCCGTCAGTAAAATAAGTACTGTGATAGCTCAAGTGATCTGTGATAGTGACATTCCAAAATGCGTCGCTCAAAATTAAACATAGACCCCGATCTTGGAGATCTGGAGGAGATGCTAGCAAACGTGCAAACTCAACTCGAATACGAGATAGACATGGAAAAAGACAACAAAATGCCGTCCCTAACCAGCGTACGAGAATCCCCGAAACTACCTAAACGCAACAAAGCGGACACCTTCTCCTACCGTCCGAAGAACCGTCCACCGCTTATCATGAACGATGATCACCACTATGCGAACAGCTACAGCGAGTATCAGCAGCCGATGATCAACCTCCGTGGCTCGCAAAGCAGTTTGCAGTCCGATGAGGTAGGATCACAGTGCAGTCTGCAGTCCTTTCGCTCGGAACCTGCTCGGAACCAGGAGAGGTTGTCTATGGCCAGTATGCCGGAGAAGCGAGGATCGGCTTCTTCGCTGAATGGAAGGTCGAGGACCGCGACTTTGCCGAGAGGGTATGGCTCGAGTAAGAAGCAGGAAGAACCGAAGAAGAGCTGGGAGGATTATTGGGCCAAGTAAGTTTTAGATTTAAGAATCTCAGAGAATTAGATTACTGATTCACAATCAATATAACAAAATAAAATAAGAAAATAAAAATAATAATTAATAAGTAAAGTACACTGGATATAAATTTTATACGAATAACTCACAAATAGCACAGGTAAAAATACAGGAACTGTAATTTAGGTAAGCATAAAAGGAAGCAAGCTAAGCCTAATAGGATAAGTCTCAGCATTATGCTATTGTAGGGTGCTTCTCGACGAGAGCTAAGTTACGATAGCCCAATCAAAAGGCTCGCTCGATTTACCTCACTAGTGTTAAGCCAGTTAAACTATCCTGGAAGATAGAATGCCCATGCAGCACGACCTTCTAGTAAACAAAGGCAGCGGCGGCGTTAAATGTCGTAAATCGTAACAATAACACTCGAAACAAATGATAGAACATAGCTTCCAAACAAACACATACACATTTACTTAATAATACTGGTCGAAGCGACGCGTGATCCGAGAGCTGGTGAGTATCGCGCACCGCATCAGCATTGCCATACAGCGGGGCAATGCAGCCAGCGTCTTGGAGACGCTTCCGACTGGTATTGATATGTAGATTAATTGTAACAGTCTGCAGTTGGCTCAATTGTTTCAACTGCAAATATGTACTAGTTCTAATTTGTTTTTATTATTATATTGTAATTTTCTCTGTTACTAATATTTAACGTAGGTACCTATTTACTAATCTATATATATAAAAGAAAGTTGTGTTAGTTACACTATTTATAACTCGAGAACGGCTGAACCGATTTGGCTGAAATTTGGTGTGCAGGTAGCTTGGAACCAGGAAAAGGACATAAGATAAAAAAAATTAGGGTTCCGCGCAAAAAAAATAGGGTTCCGCGCGAAAAAATTAGGGTTCCGCGCGAAAAAAATAATTCAACGGGGGCGAAGCCGCGGGCAGCAGCTAGTGTTATATATACAAAAGTAATTCTTTGTATCTGTTCGTCTGTCTGATACCATTTAACGACGATACCCATAGATTTGTTTATGATGAAACCGCTAAACGGATCTCGATGAAATTTGGAGAAGAACGTTACAACTTTTTATCTCATAATGGAGCGGGCGATGCCGCTGGTGGAAGCTAGTTGTCTATAATTTAACCTTAACCTTTTTGTACTTTTAGTGATGATATAATAAGTGCTTTCAATTTAAAAGTTCGTTGAATACATTTTGTAAAGCGATACATTGCTCTTGATTGTTTATTATAAATACATAAATAATTTAACAGGAAAATAAATTTAACTACTTTGGTTATATTTTATAATAATACTAGCTGACCCGCCAAACGTTGTTTTGCCTTCAACCCTTATCACTTAGGGGTATGGAAAATAGATAGTAGCCGATTCTCAGACCTACTGAATACGAATATAAAATTTGGTGAAAATCGGTAAAGCCGTTTCGGAGGAGTACGGTAACTAACATTGTGACATGGAAATTTTATATATAATATCTTGCGTAGTATATAAACAATAATATGTATGTTGCAAACAAAAAGGCAAAATATAATTTTGTAATAATTTGATTCTTTGAAAAATGAAATCTTTCGAATACCTTATATTTTAACTGTTTTTGTTTTGTTTTGCGGGATGCATACTAATCCCTAAGGAATAGAATTTAGGACCACCTCGTAATCATCCTCAAAACCACTGCAAAAGAATCATCCAAATTGGTCTATAAAAGACTGAGAAATCGACCGTCATAAAATTATATACAGCCAAGCATAGAACCTCCTCAATTTTTCGAAGGCGGTTAAAAATACATTTATTGAATTCAATTGCTCTGCAGTAATGCAATTGTACACATCGTAGCGGTCGCAGGGAGTCGATGGATGGAGGCAGCTCAGGACCGCTATTTGTGGCGTCGTACGGGGGAGGCCTATGTCCAGCAGTGGACGTGTATGGGCTGATGATGATGATGATGAATGCAATTGTAACAAAAATATATCATATTATCTGTTCTTGATTATCTGATATCATCACGTGGATGATGATTTATCTTATCTTTATCTTGAGTGATCTGAGGCCTATCTGTTCAAATTGTCTCGTTTTCAAATGACCTTGTATTCGATTTAAATGTTGAGCCAAATATGGTGAAACTTTTGTGTGTTCCAATACCATTCCAAGGAGACATACTTGCAAATAGCCCATTATTGTAAACTAGCAAGCCTAGCAACCCGCCCCGGCTTCGCACGGGTAGTAGAGCATATTATGCCTACAGCATGTTTTAAAACCTAAGATAGAATGGGCATAGTAACCTAACTTTAAAAGATAGATATATGCCATTGCGGACTTATTGTAGATCTATAAAAGAGAAATATCCCACCTTGAGTTGTTTTGTTATATCTCAAAGGGATTAGGCAGCGTTTTCGATGAAAGCTCTCGGGCGGCTTGATTTTTTCCGACACTTCCAACAATTATCGTTAAAGGTATGTATATTATTTCAACCAATTTACATAAAACCTTGGCAAATTATATACCTAAACCTTCCTCATGAATCACTCTATCGATTGGTGAAAACCGCATAAAAATCCGTTCAGTAGTTTTCGTGTTTATCGCAAACAGACAGACAGACGCGGCGGAGGACTTTGTTTTAGAATATGTAGCAGCCAGCGTCTTGATAATATTACTTGATATCTCAATATGGCCCGCTGTACATTAAACGCTTACAGGTTTTGACGGCTGCTGTGGCGCAGATGGCGAATGTCCACCTGCGACGCAGGAGGTTGCGGGTTCGATTCCCGCCTTGAGACAAATGTTAGTACGATCTGTAGATATTTGTTTCGGGTGTTCTGGGTGTTTTCTTTGTATGATAAAAATACTATTTAGTGTTATGTATGTATGTATCTATCAGTTATATACCATAACACAATTTCTGCTTAACCTGGAGTTATGTATGTCCAAGCTACGGCAAAAATATCTTGAACCGAACTTTCACGGCAGTATAATAGGTATTCTTAGCCCGTTTGTCTTTTTAACCGACCATAAAAAGATGCACAGAGATTTTACCCCATGATCCAATGATCCTATCCATACCAGGTTGTCTGGCAGAGATCTCTCTTGAGCGATAAGACCGCCCATTATCACTTATGTTGGTTTTGTCTCATTTGTGAAATGTTTTCTAGTTTTAAGTGTGCAATAAAAGTATTTTCTAGCTTTCTATCTATCTATAAAAAACGGAGGAGGTTCTGGGTGTATATTTTTTTTATTCGTAAACTAGCTGCTGCCCGCGGCTTCGCCCCCGTCGAATTATTTTTTTCGCGCGGAACCCTAATTTTTTTGTATCTTATGTCCTTTTCCTGGTTCCAAGCTACCTGCACACCAAATTTCAGCCAAATCGGTTCAGCCGTTCTCGAGTTATAACACGACTTTCTTTTATAAATATAGATTTTTTCGTTTGCACCGCTTGGACCGATTTGGAAAATTCTTAGTGATTAATCCCATAAATGGCCCCATAAATTAAAATAAGTATAATTTAAGTTTTGCGGTATAAATAATAGTAAGGGAATTTGAAGTCTGTTTGTCGGTTTTTAAAACACGCTATATTGTTATTGTAAACGCTAGTCGCTAGGCACTCTAAGCTATGAAATAACAATGTCCATCAGTTTACTGCAGCCTGTTTTGAACGTGAGCCGTGAGTTTGGTAAACATCTACGTCTCTTGTTTACATTATCTAAGACCTATCACGATTGAGAGAGGAGATTATTTGATAACAGTACCTATTGTGTCTAGTTACGTCTCTATCTCACAAGTGACCCTCGCCAACCGTCACCAACCGATCAGAATGAATGAACCTTTATTGTAGTACTATAAAATAAATACATTAATAAATAATCATATATCTAAATAATAATAATAAACAAAAATGAACAGTACAAAAGACGGCCTTATCGCTGAGAGCGATTTCTTCCAGGCAACCCAGACTGAAACTTTGCACATCGATAAAACGCTAAGAAATTCATTATGAATGTAAGCGGATTAACTACGAACCTAGTTGGTGTTGGAAGAACGCCGCGACGCTGAACGAGCGCGACGCGAACCGCACTCACCCTGAAGAAGTCCCTCGTTAAGGGATGAAACGTTGGTGTTCTTCCAACACAAACTAGGTTCGTAGTTAACCCGCTTACATTCATAATGAATTTATCAAACTACGAAAGTTTTTATAGTAAAACGCTAACAAATATTGAACCCCTGTTTCTTTTATTTTCTGGAATCCACTTTTTCGGGGTAGAAACCACACCTAATAACCCCTAAGCAGGCTAACCCACGTAACTCTGGGTGGAGCGAGTTTCATCAACTGCTTTTCTATCAGAAAATTAAGATCTCAACCACAGACTACCCTACCTCAGCCTTGATATACCTTATCCCCAAAAACGGTTAAAAACATGTGTAAGGTAACATAGATGGTAGGTGTTTTAAATGACAACACGTTTGACCAATATAATTGGTATGCAAATAACCCTCCTCCATTGGTAGTCGGGTAAGATATGTCTAGAGTTTGTCGTGCAGGTATATGTATATCAAATAGTAATTTAGGTTATATTCATGCAGAATTAATACATTATCAGAGACAAAGGAAAATTATTATATGAATACTAGCTGACCCGCCAAACGTTGTTTTGCCTTCAACCCTTATCACTTAGGGGTATGGAAAATAGATAGTAGCCGATTCTCAGACCTACTGAATACGCATATAAAATTTGGTAAAAATCGGTAAATCCGTTTCGGAGGAGTACGGTAACTAACATTGTGACGTGGAAATTTGATATATAAGATTATTACAAATTATTGTAGTAAAAACTACAATAATAAGATTGGTGATTTTAGTGTTTTCCAGACTTTGTTCTGCTATGGCTCGGTAATTTTCAACCGACTTCTCAATTTTACTATATGTAATTTTTTTAAATTTAGTTATGTTCGCAATATTTATTTATGGACCGATATAGAAAATTCTTTCAATGTTGTATAGAAAAAATCTCGAGTTAGTCCCATATAATTTTTATCCCAGGGGATTTGTATTTATCCCAGAGGTAGTATAACAACAAATGACAATACGTAGAAGTAAATAAAATTTATGTATGTTAGAGGTAGGTATATATTGCATTTTATATCGGCCGTAGTTTTCAAGTATTTTACATCCTTTTGTATTTTATCCTGTACTAGACTTATGTTGTTTGAAATAAATGATTTATTTATTTACAGTTTTTTAAAATGCGCCAAATTATCATACACGGAAGACCAGCGCTATAGTATGATCTGCTCCTCCATAGCACATGCTGAGTGGAGACAGATTTTGTCAGTTTTTCTTTTTATTTAAGGTTAATTTGCTGTACATTACTCATCTGTTCTGGCAAATAAATATCTTTTAACTTTTTTTACTTTATACAGCCCCTTCGCGCCCACTCGATTGTTTGAACGCTCAACCCGCCCTGGTAAAATACTATGTACATTTTTATTGTTATCCATAAACATTATATAAAGATGTGTCTAATATATACATATTTATCATCAAAGGAAACAAACAAAAAGGGCGGGAGAGGAGATCAAATTAGTCTAGTCTAGACGAATCGATCGGTCTCGGGGGCGGGTAGTTTTGGAAGCTTCCTATCCTACTAATATTATAAATGTGAAAGTTTGTATGGATGGATGTATGGATATTTGTTACTCTTTCACGCAAAAACTACTGAACCGATTGGGCTGAAATTTGGTAAGGGTATAGTTTCGGACCGTGGGTCCGCGGCGTACGAATATCGACCCCTCCAACTCAACCCGTGGATGTCGTAAGATCCGACTAAGGGAACCTACCTGAGGAAGGGCAGCAGCTTCCTTCTGAGTATTTTTAAACACCAACACTACGATCACCAATCCGCCTGCCAAACGTGGTGATTATGGCAAATCCCCCCCTACATGGGAGACCATCCACTCGATGGACCGACGACATCGTAGCGGTCGCAGGGAGTCGATGGATGGAGGCGGCTCAGGACCGCTATTTGTGGCGTCGTACGGGGGAGGCCTATGTCCAGCAGTGGACGTGTATGGGCTGATGATGATGATGATGAGTTTCGGACCTGGAATAACATATCGGCTATTTTTAACCCGATAAAAGGCGGGAGAAGGCGCGGGCAGCAGCTAGTCTTTCATCAAAATTATTTATCGTGTAATATTCTACTATTTGTACCAGCCCCCCTAGAATAGCGGTTATTGTCTTTGGTAGTATAGATAAAAATTATGCCACTTTGTCATCGAATGCGTAAATTATTTGAAACTAGCTGTTCCCCGCGGTTTGAACCGCGTGAATTCGAATTTCACATTCCTAGGCTTATAAAAAGGTCTTTATTCCCGTAAATCTCCCATGGGAATTTGATGTTTTACCAGGACAGAAAGTATATGTTACGCTCCATCCTTTCAACTAACTCTATGCCAAAAATCAAGTCGATTGGTTGCCTAGTTAGAGCGTGAAGGAAGGACAAACAAACAAACATACTTTCGCATTTATAATATTAGTTAGGATTCATTCCATATATTCAACTATGCCCATACCAAACAGCCTAATCGGTTCAGTAGTGTTTGCGTGAAAGAGTAACAAATATCCATACATATGTACATCCATACAAACTTGGACATTTATAATATTAGTATGATTCATAGAGAACAATCCCCGTGCTAGGAGGCCAGTACCAGTACCAGAATTTAATTGAATGAATTTGCTTGCGCCTATAGGAAAACATTACAGCATTCAGTTTTTATTGACGACCGATGTGGCACGGTGGGCGAAGGTCCGCCTGCGACGCAGGAGGTTGCAGGTTCGATTCCCGCCTCGGGACAAATATTTGTACGATCTGCAAATATTTGTTCAGGGTGTTCTGGTCGTTTTTCTATGTATAATAAAAAATATCTCTCTATGTAATATATTGTATTATGTATATCTGTTATCTAGTACCCATAACACAAGCTCTGCTTAGCTTGGGGCTAGATAATGTTGTGTGCATTATCCAACATTATTTATTTATAGTCCTTGATGAAAGCAGAATAAATTTAAAACTACAAAAAGAAATTTAATCTCTCGCCAACGTGTGACGATCAACCTTAATAATAAATATCACCAATATTTAATTCATCATATCGAGCGAGGCCCATGTCGCCTTGCAATAAATCAATAGACTGCATTCATGCGCTATACTGTACCCCTTTTGCAGAGCCTTAGTGTTGCCCACAGCGGGGTTTTGGCTAGATCTGGCGAAATTTGAAGGTGTTAGGTACATTTGTCATTGGAGGGGGTTGATTGATACTGTAAATAATTTTCTCTGTCACTTTACCTTTGATTTATCAGAAATCTGCTGAGAGTTTTTGCTAAGACTTCTCCGATGGCATCAGCAGTACATGTTCCGGTACCTGAAATACTGATAAGAGGCACTAAAACCTAGCTATTTTTTTTATTTGGACATTTTCTATTTATTGGTACAGGTTGTCCTCGGTTAGGACTTTGTGACGTAGTATGCTAAATTGATTTTCATCAACATCATTTTCATTTGAAATAGTAAACCTCAATAGCTGTGCATAATGAATAAAATTCTCACACTCAAACACTACCCAGACGGGTAGTAAACTTATTAGCTACATCTTGTGTAGCGACTACTGAAACCCGTTAGCTGGAAACACCGCCGCCCCAATTTCAGTGCATCTCTGCGACGAGTCGACAACGCGCGCGTATTGCCAACTAGCATGTGGCCTGAAAATAACAAAAGCCTTTTTAACATCCATTTCAAAAAGAACTCTGGTTTAGTATTCCAATTTAGTTTGCGCCTAGAGTGGCTACACAATAACAATTGAAACGTGTTTCGGTTTCAAAAAATATGCTCTAAGATGGAAGAAAAGAAACCCATTTTAAAAAGAACAACATCCGCTCCAAATCTCACATGTCTAAGTGCTAGTGAAGCGTTATTGAATACCACAGAAGATCTTGGTGATTATTTGGCTGGACCGTCTTCTGATTACGACGGATTATTCGAAGCTTTACATTTTCCACAAGGACTTACTTCAAATTATCCAGTACGTTCAAGTGACACAGACACCTCGGAGCCTACCGGTCGTGAACAAACGCCGCCGTACCATAATGTCAACGCTTTTGGTCGCTGCCATATTTCCCGCCCTCGCACTGCAACTCGAAGAGCGGCCAGGTGTATACCTATAGCTGAAATTATAGCGAAGGCAGCAATAAGAAAAACGTCTTATGAAAGTTCGTCGCACTATTACACAGCAGCCCCCGGTTTGATTCTGTCGATGAAGTTAGTTGATACCGATAATATACGACGGTCAGCGAATACGGCAGGACCTCGACAAAATGGCGGACGTGGTGAGGAAAATGGCGGACGTCGCGAGGCCAATGGACAATCACATTGCACCTGCGTGAGTTTGATAAATTATTTTAGAAAAAATCATGCTTATAAAATATTAATAAAAGTCTATGAAATCAGCAACAGGTTGCGGTTTTCGTAATGGTAGCATCTTGCCCCCGCCCATGGGGAGTCTTAGAGGCGTATTCACCCATAGTTAGCTAGTTTGGTAGCAATGTGAATAGGCAGTATCTTTTATGCAAACAATTTATTTGCGTCTAGACATAGGGCGAGTGTGTTTTAAAGATGTTGCTAAAATTAATCTAAGCTTGAAAAGTTAGGTGACACTATTCACCATTTTGAACCTCTACGACGTCATTTCTATTGCACTTACTCTACTTATAAACTATGTATCTCTCTCTTGCCTTCGTCTACTTGCAATCAATCACTCGATACATGCGTGGTAGCCTCATTAGTATATCAGTGTTTTTTTCATGGTTCCAAAGTATTTAACTCCCATGTCACGGGAAAATTTTCGGTTAGTTTATTTTAATTTTGTCTCATTATTAAAATATATGTACCTACGTCAATTCTGTACCTCTCCTCACCTTGTTAAGTTTACTTCAGAAACCGGCGGCCATCTTGGTTGGACCTGCATAAATCAATCACCTGATGCATGCGCATTACAGCTCACTCCGGGAGTCTAGATAACCCATTACGTTGTCTACTACCCTAACTTATAGACATGAAAATAGACGTAACATTTTTACAATGTTTTCCGTATACGCTCGGAGTCACGCTCGAGAATTCTGTAATTGTTCGCCTCGTCCTTTTCGTAACGTTGCGATATCGGATCTCAATAACAACACTTTTTCTGTAAGTCAAAATCAAATGTATTTTTTTTTTGTTTAGGTATTGTCTATATTTATCACGGAACTTTTATATTGTAGGTTGCCTAGCATGCTTGTTTGTAATATTGCTGTGCAATGCTATTTGCAAATGCTTTTACTCGTTATTAGTTTCGATATTTTTTACAGATTTGGGTTTGTAAATTTTTAGGTCCATACGCCTGGGCTTTTATATTAGTAGTGTTGTAATGTTTTTTATACATCCCTAATACCTGACGCTAGGCGCGCACTTGAAAGATTGGTATATATTGCGGCAAAGATAGAGACATCAATAAACGCTAAAATCTAAGTCATTGTTAAAAAACAACGCTTGTTGCTGGAGCGCTTTTTAAATTAAGTCAATATTCCACTAACTGTTGAATTCCAACGCGCTATCACAAGTACGGGAACCCGGGGGAGTGGGAAAGAGAAAAATGGTTGGGGGTAGAGTGCTTTCTTATCTGACTTGAGTGAACGATTTCCGATTTTATTCAAACTAAAAACTTAGTATTCAATTCTTGTTTTTTTTTTGTCTTGTATGTATTGTTCTTTTCTCATTACGATCCTAAAGCATAAACTCTACTCTCTTGTATTCTCTCAAGAGTTTGAATTGATATCGGGTACATGTCCATAAAATAGTTTAGACTTGGACAATACAGTTTTGCACTCCAGCGGGCTTTAGTAAATAAAATAGTATTTTTTTTTTGTTTTTTGCCTTCCGACGTCATATAGATTAAAAGCAACTCATATCGCAATAAATTATTCAAATATATACCTCCATTACTATATCGAACGCTGACAATAAAATGTAGCTGCTCATTGCTCAAAAGACTTTAGCCCTGGCGTAACACTTAAAAATGATATAGGCGATGTCAAAAATTACAGTGCCTAAGATGATAACATGGAGAAAATTTTAGCTGCTTATTACTTGAAAACCTTTAGCGTTGGTACAATTAATGATGATGATGAAGTCGAGTTAAAAATTACTAAAAATTGTTCGAAAACCCTAAGCCCGCGCGTACGTTACCGGCAGGGGAGGGAAAATCAAAAGCTAGAAAGGTAGGGCTATAAGGAGCCTAAAAGGTCACAAGGGAGAAGGGCTTGGGAGACCTAACTGCGTGATGACAGATGCGCACAAATCCATGCTGCAGATGTATTTTCCCAGAAATAACTGATGGTTCCGGGCGGGACGTTACAGGCGGGCGGGGAAATCATAGGATTTAACAAGGTAGGTCCACGGGAGTCTATTAGGTCACAGGGGAAAGGGTCTGGGGGGGACCTAACTGCGCGTTATCAGATGCGCATAAATCAATGTTGCAGTTATATTTTCCCAGAAATAACTGATTTTTCCGGGCGGGACGCTACAGGGGGCGGGAGGAAACGTACCGTAGTACTTTAACAAGGTAGATAGGGATTAGGGAAGCCTGCGAGGTGAAAGGAGAAAGATAGCTAGGGTCTTATGCGGTAACCAATAATGCAGATGTCTATTCTGAGAACTTAGCGAAGCCGGAGACCTGAGCGGTTAGGGAAGCAGGGGTGAACGGGGTTCTCATGGCCTCAGCTTCGGTAAAGATGGAGTGAGGCTGTGAAAGGGATGGCACATAATGGCCTGGGCTTTCGGGGTTCTCGCGTCCGAAACGGAAGCACCGTTTAACAGTGTAAACGAGATAGGACCTGCGTCATAAGCACGCATCATGCAGATGCTTATTCTCAGAAACTGATACAGCAACGAGGGGGACAACTGGGTGGGAACCGATAGAGGTGCGATCAGAGAGCTAAGGGGTAGGGTGAGCTGACCGGGGGGACAGGTGCGAAAGGGGAAGTGGCGTGGAAAGAGCCCTAGATATTGGTGCGAAACGGACACACATAAATCAAACAGGGATATCCGTGTGTGGGAAGGAGCTGAAAGTTCAATGGATACATCAGTACCTAGGGTGCGGTTGGAGGGCTTGAGGGGAAAGCGGGGGAAGGGAGATGTATGCATATTGAATCTGCGTCATCAGCGCGCGCATTCATATTGCAGATGTCAATTCCAGGAACGTTTTGAAAGCACGCGAGATACAGGTACTTACAAAAGGGAGAGGGATGGGGGATGGTAGTTCGGGTGAATCGGTTCAAAGGTAGATTGATTAGAAGTACAGAGTTTGTGTTGTTTACGGCAAATAGTTATCATAGATTGTTGTTGCTTGGTTCCTTTGTGAGGGGACTAAACCCAACTGTGATGCTGGTAGCATCTACGGAGTTCCCATGGCCTTATCGGGAAAGTTCCAGTGAAAGGGATGGCAGATATAGCGGGGCTTTCGCGTCCTAAAGAGAAGCGCCATATAGGTCATACGGGGTAGGGTGGACGAAAGGGGTGGGGGAAGTTTGGTCGCCCGGGCTTTCGGCGAGCAACAGGGCACAGTCTTCACCGCCGCTTGCGCAAGACTACCCGCCTTTTTGGTTAGACGTAAATAAAGGGCCGTTTTAAGATTGATAAAAATTAAAAAAAAAACTGTCGTTATGGATTTAGAAGAAATTATGATATTTCGTCGTGATTTTTGTATACCCGCTCTACCCAAACTACTAGGTTTTTTAACTTTAATCAGTTTAAACGTAACGGTTGATTGAATTTAAAGTGATATATCGTATAACACAATAATTTTGCGCTAAATACTAACAATAAGCGTATTATGCAATGAAGCTGTTTTATGCAATCTTTACATAATATACAACAATATATTAAAATATGTATTTGCAGTTCTTTTAGATACATATAAATAAACATATTAATATATTTAGGCCTTACCCGGGCCGCTCCCAGATCTTAAATTACGAGGGCGAGCGGTGGTAGAAAGGCGTAATAAGCCAAGCTGACTGGCGTCAAAAGATAGACAGCTATAAGTCGTGCGCGTCGCTTTTGTGTTGAATTACCTTCAATTATAACTCGTATTGCTGATTTTTGTGATACAATGCGGGCGAGCTTCATCTACAATAAGGTAAGTCGTAAATTAGATATGCAGTTGCATTCATACGATACGCCCTTTGCACTTGTCATAACTTAATTATTGTTTTTCAAAAAAACACTTTCCCAATATGACTTATAATTCGTCGTCAGATAAATCAGCGATTGTTTTAATTTTTTTCATTCACGTTTTATATAAAATAATAATAATTTATACTAATCCTCTTTCTGAGTTGCTGCAACCATCCCAAAATGACTACTATTCTATTAGGCCTATTTCAATTTCATTTTGTGTCATGTAAAGACTAATTAATTTATCTGCTTATAGACTGCATATTATGCAATCGATGCACACACCCTCCGTTCAACCCCCTCCGCCCTTACCCCGCCCTATCCTGTATTTTGTATGTATCTATTTCGTAATACCTATACCGTGTGTTCAAATCAATTACAGCTTCGCGTTGCGTCCGTGGGAGGTAGTGGGAAGGGAGACTGGGTAGTGGGATGGTAACTGGGGGTCATATATCACCGGGGAGGCAAAGGGTGGGAAGGTAGATGCAGTAAAGGATACCTACCTCTATATCCCGTAGATTGGGTAGGTAGTGGGATGGCAACTGGTTGGGTTGTGGTAGTAGGTCACGTATCGCATCGCAAGTAAAGGACCACCATTTTATTGAATGTATTTTGTGCCCCTGGGGTAAATTCGGGTAGTGCAACCTGCACTACCCAAATCTACCCCAGGGGCACACCACACAATAGGGAAGGAATTGTGTTGCTACTGCTGCTGCGGGCAGCACGAGACGAGTCTCTAACGATAACTAGAGAGGGAAATATTCATGTTCACACGTCTATTGGTTTTTAAGTTCGTACCCGCGGTATCTGTCTAGTTTTATGCCTCTGAGGTCGCTGCCTCATGTTTTACAACTCTGCCGGGTAGTAAATAAAAGCGGGGTAGGATTGGGATTGTGGAAGTATGTTGAGAAATAATCTAAAGACTGACATAGCCCATACTTCAGTCCGAGAACCGATTACCAGTTATTCGATAGAGCGCGAGATGGCGCTACGTGTAGCAATTCGTTAAAAATAACCAATTAACCCGTTTATTTTACCGCAATAGCGCCACCTATTAGATTATCGTTGCAGCATTTCAAGAGTCTTATGTCAAGTGATATACCTACATTCAAATCAATTTTATGGATGGCGCTAATGTCAATTGCTACGTTGCCAGAAAGCTATTTCCCGGCTGAGTGAAGTGCGACGTTGCCAATTTGCTGTGTTCTGTTTGCAATACTGGCTATGGTAAATATATTGTTTAGATTTTGGTGCACATCAGTATTGCCATACGATAGAAAAACCCAAATTTTGGGTAAAATTATATTCTTATTTTACGCAAATAACATTTTATCATATTTTATTCATATTCTTCTAGAACAGATTATGCTCTAAGGTTGAAACAATTTTCACAGAGGTCCTTATAACTACCAATTCGAGTTGAAAATGAGTAAGTTTTAGAAATAAATTAACCTAGGTACGTGTTATCTTATTTCTCAAAGAAAAGTGAAATCATTCAACTTTATTTTATGTTCCCAAAAATGTATGACAGAGAGTAGACACACCAACACACACAACTTATATGATAAAATTTCTAATGCATTACTACGCTACTGGGTCGGTAGGTACTTTTGTATGTGGTTTGTGGATGCACTGTAACTGCCGCCGCCGCCGCACAGTGGTTCCGAATTGAAAAAAACATAGGGTCGAAAGTCTGAATTTTGACTTGATTTTTATTTATTTTATTATCTACAATAAATTGCAATCTTCACTTGTAATTAAATACATGCTAGCGTTTTTACCACGGAAAAACCTTTAAAATGTTAGTAATTTTACTACTTTCGCCTTCACTAAGTGGATTGATATATTATACTGCAAGACATGAAAATGCACTAATTGATACGCAGGATCAGAACAACTCGCCAAACTAGAACAAAAAAATTTGGCATCAAATTTATCGCTTCGCCGCAAGTGGATGCAAAATTTTGATTTTTTTTAAGTACTCTATCACTAGGGCTACAAAAAAGATTCTGTCCAAAACAGGGGCCAAATTGATCCAATTCGAGAAAAAAAATTTAATATGTTTTCCTCCATACAAAAAATTATTGATTATTTTTTTTCTCCATAATTACGTATCTTACAGATTTTTGTTATTGAATAAAAGTTGTCAGGAAAGCTGAGACCTGTTTGTAAAAAAAAAACAAGTCAAAATTCGAACTTTCGACGCTATTTCCACTTTTTTTCCCACTGTGCGTCGGCGGCGCTACAGCGCCCTCCCACCCCATCGTCGTCGGCCTACAGTTTATATAAAACGAGAAAACCTGCGGAATAATATATATACTTTGGGTATCTTATTGGTAGGAAAGGCCTGTTTTATCAATCTTATTATTTTCTAGACTTCAAATAAATACATATGTACATACTTATGTACCTAACAAAAAATCTTTTAATATGCGCGCCATCTACCTTTTCACGACGCGTTATCTTGTTTACGATTGCCACACCATCTTTCATATTTCGCTGGAGACTAGCATAACACGACGATTCTCTACTAATAAAACAAAATATTAAAATATCTACATCTAAGCCTCAAAAACTTATCTAAAAAAAAAATATAAATTTTTTTACGATTAACAAACGACTCTTATTCATTTACTTGGTTTAATCGTGGTAAATAACGATTTTCGGGCTATTGATCAGCGCCATCTAGAATTAGGCAGAATTTCGACCTTTTTCAGAGGAACGCAACGTTGTATGGGCATTGGCTATCTTTATTGATCCTTCATCTATGGTTGAGGTATAGGATCGGGTAGTATAATGAGATTGGTGAGCTACCTCTCTCTAAAGTTATGTTCATGCTTCTATGGCCTTTCAAGTTCATACTCTTACGCAACATTTTATAGGCGAATGTTCATGTTCATACGTCTATAGAGTTTTAAGTTCATACTCTAACGTACTCTCTAGTATTACGTCTCATAGGTTGCTGCAACGCAATCATCGTTTGTGTAGTGACTAAAAGCGAGGAATTGCAAGTATATTGGGTAGAACCGGGTAGTCGGGAGTACTATAGGGTAATAAATATCACATGGAGTTTTCTCGGGGTAGTGAGGACAATGTAGTGGAAGTATAATGGGGTATTCCAGGTAGTATAGGGTTTTACTTGGGTAATGTGTGTGCACAGGTAGTGACGAGATACACGCGTAGTATCGTCACAAAGAAATTGGGTAGTTCCATTGGACTTATGGGTAGTTGGGTAGTCCATTCGGGTTGTACGGGTTGATAGTAGGAAATAGAGATTCGAATATGAGCTGATTATTGAATTTTGAAAGGCAGTTGTTTTGTTTTTGAATATAAAGGTCTGTGTTTGCAGTTTGCAGATGAAATACGTTTCGCTTTGGTCAAGGAGGCTTTAGACAAAACTTTTATGTTCTTGTTTGATGATACAGCGTTACTCAACTAGGATCATAAATAACCCTCGCCCTTCGGTAGTCGGGTAAAAATAGCGATCAATTTTGATTCAAACTTGTAAGGAACAAATTTCAATTCTCTTTATTTATTCAATTTGAACGGAACAGTAATAATAACCACCTACACTAACTAATTAATATTAATCACTACATAATAAAAAACAAAGTCCTCCGCCGCGTCTGTCTGTCTGTTCGCAATACACTCAAAAACTACATAACGGATTTTCATGTGGTTTTGACAAATCGATAGTTGTTCATGATTGATGAGGAAGGTTTAGGTATATAGAGGTAATTTGTCACGGTTTTGTTTCATTGAAATATAACGATAATTGTTGGAAGTGTCGGAATAAGTCAAGCCTTCTATATATTCAGTCATTTATTTCGCTCTTCCACCTTTGTTTAATTTTATCGTCTCATCAGACTTTCGACTTCATTTCCAAATCCATTGTGGGCTGTCCAACCCACTTGGTATTTCGTAAACCCATGGCGCCATGCGCGTGGGCAATAGGTACTTGTCGCGATTTATCGAGCACCCACATGTTTTTGCAATCTTTTTAACCGACTTAAAAAAAGAAGCATTTCTACATATGTATGTTCTGCCGTTCTATATTTGGTAAAGTATGGTATGATAGGCTTAGGAAGTATAAAATAACACTAATTATTTTTCTGACCTTCTGCCAATTATTCGCAAGATGGTCAGACGAAAACAGAAAAAATCTAAAAACACAAAATTAGACAGGCGTTGCAGAAGACAGCAAACACTGGACAGAACTGGAGGAGGCTTTTACCTAAGAGGGGTCCAATTTCTATAATATCAGCCCATACGCGTCCACTGCTGAACGATAGGCCTTCCCCATACGACGCCACAAATAGCTGTTCTTAGCCGCCTCCATCCATCGACTCCCTGCGACCGCTACGATGTCGTCGGTCCATCGAGTGGATGGTCTCCCATGTAGGGGAGGATTTGCCATAATAACCACGCTTGGCAGGCGGATTAGTGATCGCAGTGTTAAAAATACTCAGAAGGAAGCTGCTGCCCTTCCTCTGGTAGGTTTCCTTAGTCGGCTCTTACGACACGACATCCACGGGTTGAGTTAGAGGTCGATATTCGTACGCCGCATTTAGTCCATATATCTATTCAAATTCTATATTGAGTAGGTACATAGCAACTTTAATTATAAAACATTAAGACATTTATTAAAAGTTGACATTCGCGTACAGTTTACATCAAAATCTTGAACAAAGAGAATACAATACTGACGAGGAATCTTGAATCTATCTAATGACGTGAATTCTATTATATTTGACATACAATTTAAATGAATACAACAACTTTTTTTTAAACGCATTATTGCTTAATTTTAATAATGAAATAGCCTTTTATTCATTTTATTCGACCCGAGAGCTGGTGAGTATCTGGCGCAGCGCATGCATTGCTATACAGCGGGGCAATGCAGCCAGCGTCTTGGGGACACGCTTCCGACTGGTACTGACATGGACCAGTTGAGCTATTTGTAGATTGTTTGCAACAGTCTGCAGTTAGCTCAATTGTTTCAATTGTAAATACTAGTTTAATTTGTTTATATTATTTGATTGTTATTTTCTTTGTCAATAAAGATTTTATTCCATTATGAAAGGATTTCTTATTTATTTATTATGGTATGGTAGGGATAATGCCATTGGATCGGGTCAAAGAAATTGAGGAACCTACCTACATACAGGGTGTATTGGCCCATACAACTGCATTACATTATTACGCGAGGTTACGCAAAAACGTATGTTAATACCGCAAAGGTTAAGCGTTACTTAATATGTGAGCCGGTATCGCGTTACGTGAATGTTTTAGTAACGATAGCGGAATTGATTCCGGTCAAACGATTTACAAGCAAGGACTTAAGTGTTGCTATGACGTGCATTGCTACGGCGAAAGAATAATCAAAAACATACAGTTGTTTTATGCCTCAGGGGGCCAATTCTGCGTATGACGTGATACTTTATCGAGTGATATTCATTATCATGGGATAAAAATATCATGTGATAAATATAGAGTACCGCCAAATACTGCATTCTCGTGTGTGTTATCGAGCAAATTGTCAAAGAAAAACCATCGATAAATATCGAATTCCACCTAGCGATCATTTTCAATACAATAATGAAAGAATTTTCAAAATCGGCCCATAATTGGCGGAGCTTTCGCGTAAAAAAAAACAATCAGACGAATTGAGAACTTCCTCCTTTTTTGAAGTCGGTTAAAAAGGTGTTATTGATATTCTCTTCACTTCAATTTTTTGTCCCCTAAAGAAAAGGTGAAAAAGAAACCACTAGCACATTTATATGTGGAGACCCGAGTAGTCAGGTTAAGTAGGCGTTTAACCCAAATCACATGCAAATGATGAAGTCCGGCCGCTGCCGTAACAAGCTTTGTTCCAGTGTTTTGTAATCTTCCACTTCTACTTACAATTTTACAAAGTACCTATTTACCCGACTGCGCAAGAAGATACCCTCCTTCTTGTGGGCTCATTTAAGGGCGATCATCTCGTGTTGGTGCGAGATTCAATTATTTTGTGTATTTTTTCTGCTTTCTACCAAGAATAAAACGAACGGTAAAGTATTATGTTGCAAATCTTGAACAATTTTCTAGGAATCCATCATTAAGGGGGCCCTTCCCGGTCCTACCATCGTCAACGCGAGCGTGATTGAAAAGCTTGTTGTTTCATCCAGCGCAATGTTAGCAAAAGAGGCAAAGCGAAAAGAGAGAGAAAGCGCCTGAGCGCTCGGTTGGCATTCGGTTACTTTCGCGAATAGTGCGAAAGTAACCGAATAGTGTGCGAAAATTTCATAAAACTTGTTCCAGGAAATACGTGTTTTTCAGTAAACCTTATAAGTTTGTCAAATAAAACTTTGTCGTTTAGAATCTCCATTATATTTGCAAGGTTTCTATCTTAATATTTTCTTTACTTTTACAATTTATGAGTACATTATAGACGCTCAAAGTTCACGTAAAATTTGTGCTAAAACGCAGATTTTGGTGGCTTATACTGAATTTGTTTCTCCAAATTTCGATTTTTTGTTACGATAGAAACCTAGATATAGTGCACAAGATTACCTATTAGTTAAAAGTTTCAAAGAAAGATCTGTTATAGCGCCATAATCACGTACGAGCGTTTGTATGAAAAGTAAGACGGGTTGGCCGCCCTTAAACCAATTTCGTTTCAATTTTATTTTAGGAGTATTTCGGAAAATGTTGATTTTTACTCAAAAAATCTAAATGCTCTAAAATGAAAAAATTTACTCATCATCTTTCTAATATTTTTCAATGGATTTTGGATGGACGTGTATGGGCTGATTTGATGATGATGATGATGGTTTATTTACACCGATCAAGTTCAGTACCAGCTGAACTACTATTTTTGTTTAAACTTGCCGGTCGACGATCAAATGACAAGTCCAAAGTCAAGTTTACTCGCGTCTGGCTGACTGCGTAGGTATTGTATTTTATGACTTTATGACACTTGATACTTCATCTTGAAAAATGCAGAGTTCGGTTGGTTTGGTCCCTTGAAATTAGATTTGGGCATTGGTTTCGGGGTTTAATAACGGTACTCTGATTTCAGATTAGGTTAACTTTATTATCTTTAAGAGCTCCGTCTCTGTCTCCTTTGACTTGAAAAGCTAAGGACCCGTTTAAAAAAAAAATAGTAAAGAGAAAATAAATAACACCTTTATTCTTATTTCATAATAATTACTATATTTATAGCTGTTTATAGTATAAGATTTCACTTGTCTTAGTGCTTATTTTGTAAGCCTGAGGAAATAAAGTAATTGAAATCTGAAATCTTTCTTCCTGAGCAAAGATAGTGTAAAAATAACTAATAACGTGGTGACAAAATAGTGACACAATTTTTAGTTGAGTCTTTCGTGTATTTTTTTTTTATAACTTACTAATTGTATGTAATTTGTTTACTCACGCAAATATTGGTTGAGAATAAAATAATGGAATTGAAATCTTAATGTACAGCCTTGGCCAAAAGTATAAAGCACCCTAAAATTTAATGACTTTTTCGTGTTTAAGGTGGAAAATAAAACTAATTTGTTTTCCAAATTACTATATTAACATAAAATTTTATAAATCACTAATATTTAGTTGGCCCACCCTTCGCATTGATCACAGCAGCAATTCTTTGGGGCATGCTATTTACAAGATTTTTACATTCGGCTGCACTTATGGCGTCCCACTCTTGAAATAAAGCATTTTTTTGCGTTGTTTTGGATGTAATGCTATGCTGTTTGACTTTGCGCTTCATAATACCCCAAAGATGCTCGATAGGGTTCAGATCTGGGGACTGCGCCGGCCAATCTAACAAGACAATACTGTTGTTTCGAAACCAGCGCATGGAGGTCGCTGATTTATGACAAGGAGCATTGTCTTGTTGGAATTTGACGCCATCCAAGTTCGTGTCGCCGAAAATGCGCGTAAGCGAAGGTAATAGAGCGGTTTCGAGTACATTTATGTACTTTTCACTGTTCATACGGCCTTCGCAAACGAACATTTTGCCGACACCATGAGCTGCCATGCAGCCCCAGATCATAATGCTACCTCCCCCGTGTTTAACAGTGGAAACCACGCAATCTGGATGATATTCCTCGCCGACGCGCCGCCTCACGAAGGTTACACCCGCAGTTCCGAATAGCTGTAACAATTGAAAAAAGTAGAGCTTAAATGTGTACTCATTATTTTTATGAAAGCCAACTAAAATAATAGTAATCAGTGTTATCGTTTTTATGAAATGGTATAAAAGCTTACCTCAAAGTTTGATTCATCGGACCACACAACATTTGACCAATCCTCCTCCGTGAAGTGTTGGTATCGTAGAGCCCATTCTAAGCGATTTTTTTTGTTATTTTCCGAGAGCCACGGCTTCTTTCTTGCTTTACACCCCCTTAAACCCGCATCTCCAAGCCTTCTTCTTGCCGTTCGAGCACTAATAGGGTATCCACTTTCTTCGGATAGGGCGGCAGCGAGCTCAGAAGAAGTTTTTTTGCGATCCTTCAGAGACTCGCGGATGAGTTTTCTGTCCTGGCGCTCAGTAGTCACGCGTTTTCTGCCACTCCGTCTTTTATTTGCGTGGGAACCAGTCTCCGCAAACCGTTTAATAGCAGATTGCACTGCGTACCGCGAACATTTCACGAGTTTGGCAATCTCTACTTGGGTCTTTCCTTGTTCATGTAACAACTGAATTTTAATACGTTTTGCGTAGCACGGTTCACTTGTTTTTGGCATTTTCGAAAAAAAGGAATGTTAATTTCACTATTAAATCACACACGGAAGCTTCCTTACGCTACGAATAACAAATGAAGACTGATTTGTATTTTTTAATTTTTTGTGTAAAATACCCATAATTTGAGTTTAGCTCACCAGATGTTTTATGGCCCATAGAAAAAGGTTATCTATTGTTTTAATAATCGTTTGAGGGCACCGGCTTGCCCTTTGTTCAAAACATTGCTATTTTTTTAAATGTGTTTTGAGATATGTATGTTTTAGAGGGGTGCTTTATACTTTTGGCCAAGGCTGTAGATTATGGAGACTAATCTGAAGTTAGTCTTGGAAACGTGCCGTTTGTTTCGATTCTCATTTCAATCAATTTACATATACCTAACTTTAAATAAATGTGCCATCTGACTAGTATTTTCTTAAAATTGTTGGACCATAGCTGTCTATATTTGCTACTACATAATATTTAGATTTAAGACCTTTCGTTCGACCGCCGTTGCAATATCTTTGATTTTAGAGGCGAACCTAACAGCGAACTAACATGTTCATTCTTTGCCAACAGCGAGCAGTCCATCAGCAGTGCACGTGCCTCGGTGATGGTGTACGACGATGGACAGAAGCGATGGGTCCCATCGGGCAGCAGCTCGGGGCTGTCGAAAGTCCACATCTACCATCACACGCAGCACAACACGTTCCGTGTAGTCGGACGGAAGCTGAACGACCACGAGGTAAGGGCTCTAGTAGATTCCAGAAGGTTCTAGATTCTAGAGAGGTCAAGGCTAGTGTACGATGACGTACAGTAGCGATGGGTTCCATCGGGCAGCAGCTCGCTGAACGACGACGAGGTAAGGGCTCTAGAAACTTCCAGAAGATCCTCGTAGGTTCTAGATGATTATTGTTTTGAAAAAATTAAAAAACTTACTTCATATTCCTTATATTACACTGTTTTTTTTTAAGTTTTGCGAAATGAAAACCAATCCCTCGGAAATAAAATACGGGATCATTCTCTATACAATAGCGAAATAATTTTCAAAATCGGTCCAGAATTTGTCGGAGACATCGACGGACTTACATAAAAAAACATATAATCTCCTCCTTTCTTCGAAGTCGGTTAAAACATGAATAGAATTTATTCTCTTTTCCAGGTAGTGATCAACTGCGGGATAATCCGCGGTCTGAAGTACAACCAGGCGACGGCGACCTTCCATCAATGGCGGGATGCACGACACGTCTACGGGCTAAACTTCTCTTGTCGCGAAGACGCAGACAGCTTTGCGAGGGCTATGATGCACACGTTG
This sequence comes from Eupithecia insigniata, assembly GCA_947859395.1. Taxonomy (NCBI): domain Eukaryota; kingdom Metazoa; phylum Arthropoda; class Insecta; order Lepidoptera; family Geometridae; genus Eupithecia; species Eupithecia insigniata. The sequence goes on from OX402019.1 coordinate 2,189,025, forward strand.
GAGGTAAGTGGACGATGACTATAACCTAACCATAGCCCTAGCAAACAAAAATCTGTTTAAATATAAACACATACTTAGACGCCTGCTCCGGCCGACTAATTCCAATTTCAATCACCAACTGTGACAAAAGTCGATTAATTTCATCCAAATTGTAGCTCCCAATTCAATTGTAGGGGGGGGGGGGCATTACGGCTTGGCAGGCATGGAGGTCACTGAACCTAGGTATTTATTTGATGACGATTACAGATTCTGGCGAACAAGCCGACGGGGAATGCAGCGCCGCCACAGCCACCACAGCCGCCGAACCCTCCGGCGCCGTTCAACGGCCACAACAACAACCAGCACTATGACGAAGACATGGGGTACAGGTAGGGATAGGGGTAGATAATTTACAGGAGAAGCAGGAGGACTCGTCAGCGAGATCGAAAGGAGCCATCAGTGCGTAATTTACAGGAGTAGCAGATGTCTGGTCAGCGAGATCGAAAGAAGCCATCAGTGCGTTGTGCTATATGACGAAGATATGGGTTACAGGTAGGGATAGGGGTAAATAATTTGCAGGAGTAGCAGATGTCTGGTCAGCGAGATCGAAAGGAGCCGTCAGTGCGTTGTGCTATATGACGAAGATATGGGTTACAGGTAGGGATAGGGGTAAATAATTTGCAGGAGTAGCAGATTTCTGGTCAGCGAGATCGAAAGGAGCCGTCAGTGCGTTGTGCTATATGAAGAAGATATGGGGTACAGGTAGAGATAGGGGTAGATAATTTACAGGAGTAGCAGATGTCTGGTCAGCGAGATCGAAAAAAGCCATCAGTGCGTTGTGCTATATGACGAAGATATGGAGTACAGGTAGGGATAGGGGTAGATGATTTACAGGTATAGAACTAACAGGAGTCAGGAACGAGATGGTAGGATAGCGTTAAGGTAACAAAGAGGGAAGACATCAGCGCATTCTGCAATATGATAGAGACAGTGGTGGGATACTGAGCGACCGGGATAGATGTCACAACTACCAGCATGTGACGTAGAAATGGGTTAAGGTAGAGGTAGCGGTAGATGATTTACAGGACTAGAGTTGACGATGACTGGTCACCAAAAACAAGAGAAGACTATCTAGCATCATGCACTAAGAGAAAGCCATGAGGTACTTAGTTCCCGGGATTCCTTATTCGCCCCACCTACGACTCAACACGGGCTGAGAAGAGAAAAAAATTCTTCGAACACTAAACTGATTTCTTAGGAATATCAGAGTTTTCAGTTCGCAGTAAATGGTAGAGGCATTTTTGTCAGTTTCAATAAAATGTTTGCTCGCCTCTCGCGATATTCACTAAGGAAGTCCAATATTGCAGTCTTGTAGTTTCTATCTCCATTTTCCCCATATCTCTGTGTATGACACGTGCGATCGGATCCGCTTATGGCATGAGAGGGGATTCTGCTGATCGCAAACCGAGGCAGAAAACGTATCAGCTGTGCCACCTAAAACTCGGTATAGCTTAAGAATAGTTAGCTTATGTGATTTCTTTTACACAGAACAATGACCAGAGAAGACGCCGCCATCCTCCAACAGCCACAATACCACGCGCCACAGCCACACCTTCAGCAATACCACGCGCCGCACCCCCCGAGCCAGTACCACGCGCCTGTCCATCACCCGCAACACCACCCGGTAAGTTAAAATTTCAACACAAATAAATGGAGTTCCTCAATTGGGTTTTGTATTTTATGTCAATTTACATTGCAGAAATTACAAGCACAAAAATCAATATGACAATTTAGAGGCTATATTTCGGAAGATTTTCCCAAATAACTCAAAAAATCATATTACAGGAACCACTACTTCCACTTAGGGCATTACATAGTAGGTCTACTGGGGATTGCGCATGACACCTACAACCCCGCAAAAAAGTATGTCGTTCCAATTACCAAAGACCATGTATGATGTTATGCTTTACAAAAAATATTATACATATATCAGACGTAACACTTGCTAATAGAAAGGCGATAGTTTGTGCCGTTCTTGTGAAGAGGTGTGGCCGGAGACACCGCAAAAACTACTGAATGGATCGAGCTAAAATTTTGCAGACAAAAATCTGGACCTGGAATAACATAAAGGCATTAGACATTTTATACCAAGAAATGCTTGCGTCACCGTGAGCAGAAGCTAATTACTTATACATACACAGTCCATATAGCGAAAAACATTTTTAAACAAAGAAAATATTAACAACACTAGTAAAACTATGGACCTTGGTCCAGTGCTGCATGAAGGAAGATGCTGTCCGGCCCTCCTGTAGACCTGCTGGTACCAGTTGTCGCTGCTGTGCAGATATTGAAAGTGGCGCAGCCGGTAGTGCTCAAAAACTCAACGTTAATCTACATAATTCTCTTCAACAGCCGGCTCAGCAGCCGACGCCGCCCGCGCCGCCGCCCCACGGGATTGTTCACCACACGCACACGCTGCCACATCAGCCGAGTCAGCCCACGCCGGGCCATCATCGCACTAATAGGTGAGGTTACCCTCACATCCCACTGATGATGATAAACCCTAAGAGTAGTTTGTAGTTTTTTGTCCAACGTGAGTCATTCGTTCGTCGCGTCGCTTACATTCCGTAAGTATGTTCACTTTGACCGTGGCGTCGTCGCGGCGTAAGAACCAACACCTCCAACTCAGCCCGTGGATGTAGTAACAGCACCTTAGGAAAGGCAGCTTCTTTATGTTTATTATTCAACACTTCCATTGCGATTCGCCTGCCAAGCGCATTTATCATCTGTGATCTACTTAATATTAGAATGAAAAAATATTTAGTGACAATTCCGCGTATAAACTACTGTGATAATATTCATCAAAGTAAGTTGTCAACTAGTTTCGACTCTCCTCCAGACATCTTCAGGACACCACAATACTCGGCCTTGACATTGAGATTGCCAAGCAACACCGACCGAGTCTAGCCAGCGACTCCGAGCTTCTCGCGCCAAGTCTACCTGAAGATGTCTCGTGGAGAGACGAAACTAGTTGACAACTTACGTTGATGAATACTATCAGAGTATAGGGATATTATTAAATTCTTTAAGATTACCCAAAGTGCGGGCATAAGCACTATAATAACAAAAACCTTAGAGATTAGCAACAGCGATACCTCTCGTCAAACGATCTAAATGTAACTTTAGACTTTGAGCAGGTTTGGATAACTTCAATGTTTCCCCTGTAGGTGGAACTAACGGCGCTATAGTCCCTAAGTCCCAAAGATTTTCGATAGGGGTGCCTCCGAGGCGCAGTTGGTTAGCGCATCCTCGTATTCAGGGGAGGGTCGCGGGTTCAAGTCCCGCCGGAGTCGTACATTTTTGGGATATTATTAAATTCTTTACTATCAGAGTAGTTTATACGCGGAATTGTTACTAATTATTTTTTTCATTCTAATATTTGGTTATGAATTTCCGCAAAGTAACGCCTGAATCTATTGTTTATCTGTGATATAGTTGTTAAAATGTTTCCTGTGACTCTATTCCCAGTGCACCAATGGCTCCGAACATGACATTATCGGCTGTGCCGCCTGCGCCTGCGCCGCCACCCGTGCCGCCGCATCAGAATCTACCCGCACCTGCTAATGTAAGTACTCTGGTACTCTTTCATTTCCATTTTATATATTAAAAGAGAGTAGAGAGAGGGACGTCATTTCTCCGAAACTGTTCACCTCTGCATTGGAGGATATTTATAAGCTTTTGGACTGGGACGCATATGGCATCAATATCAACGGCGACTACATCACTCACCTTCGGTTTGCCGACGATATAGTCAGTATGGCAGAATCGCTGGAAGACCTTAGCAGGATGCTTAGAGACCTCAACAACGTTTCCCGACAAGTAGGTCTTAAAATGAACATGGGTAAGATAAATATAATGTCTAATGCCCATGTCGCACCCTTACCGGTCTATGTTGGGAACGATGTTGTCGAAGTTGTTGATCATTATGTCTACCTAAGCCAAACGGCCCAACTAGGTAAATCCAACATCGATATAGAGGGCAGCCGACGAATCCAACTCAGATGGGCAGCGTTCGGCTTCGCAATATCTTCTTGTCACAGATACCGCAGAGCCTCAAGACAAAAGTCTTTAACCAATGTGTGTTACCAGTGATGACTTACGGATCCGAGACGTGGTCGTTCACTATAGGCCTTGTGCATAAGCTCAAAGCCACCCAGCGAGCTATGGAGAGAGCTATACTAGGAGTTTATCTACGCGATAGGGTATACGGAAATCCGTAGAAGAACCAAAGTTACCAACATCGCTCTCAGAATAAGCAGACTGAAGTGGCGATGGGAAGGCCATATAGCTCGTAGAACCGATAACCATTGGGGAGTAAAGGTTCTCGTGTGGCGACCACGATGCAATGCGAAACGGAGTGTGGGAAGTCCTCCAACTCGATGAACCGACGACATCGTAGCGGTCGCAGGGAGTCGTTGGATGAAGAAAGCTCAGGACCGCTATTCGTGGTGTCGTTTGGGGGGGGGGGCCTATGTTCAGCTGTGGACGTATACAGGCTGATGATTATGATGAGAGAGAAGGAGAAGGGGAGTGAGGCCTTTGCGCTGCAGCGGGAGGGACACTCCCGGCTGGTTGATTAAAAAAAATATGACCAAACTAAATAAAAATACAGGTTTGAGGTGTCTGCGTCAAAATTAAAAATACACCAATTCTCTTGATTATGTTATTGTTCTATGATGAATCCTACTTATCTTACTAATATTATAAATGTGAAAGTTTGTATGTATGGATATTTGTTACTCTTTCACGCAAAAACTACTGAACCGATTGGGCTGAAATTTGGTAAGGGTATAGTTTGGGACCTGGAATAACATATAGGAATAACATAACGCGGGCGAAGGTGCGGGCAGCTTAATAAATTTCAGCCTAATCGGTTTAATAGTTTTTGCGTGAAGGAGTATCAAATATCCATATATCCATACATCCATCCTTACAAACTTTGTTATATTAGTAGGAACATTTATAATATTAGTAGGATGGGAACTGATTTAAGGTATAAAAAGTAGCCCATATTTTAGTCTTGGTTCTACCTCACATCTATACAAATGGTTGCGCGCATATCCAACTATATGATCGTTATTCATCTGCGTAGAATCAAACGTATTTGTGACGCCAATATCCTATCCACCTTTCCCTCACTAGCACATAGAATACCGCTGAAGAGTAAGCGGGACGCACAACATCCGCATAATGCCATCCAAGATGGCTACCGCTAGTTGCAATCTAGCCTCGGCCGAACCACGTCGGCCTTGTTCGAAACTTATCTTCCCGCAGCTCCTGGGGGAACTCCCAAGTGTTTCCCTAGCTGACAGTGCCGCGCGCGCGCCACGAGTGTTAACAATATTGGATCTGGTGCTTCCGCAATCAGGGTATGTGCTTCCATCCCTGGGACAACTGATCTCTTGTCTTTCTAACCAATATCAGTTGGGCCATATGCTACCACGTTGACGCTCACAACCCCGCAGATTTACTATTCGGCGTGCCCAACAAATTTCACCCCGATCCCTTCAGTAGGTTTAGCGTGAAGAAGTAACAATAATCCATGCAAACTTTCGCATTTCTAATATCAGTGTGATCGTATTTTCAGGGACCTATGGCGCCTCCGACGCCGCCTGCCGCGCCGCAGCCACCACCCATGGTAAGTTGTATTTCGAATACAAAAAAATATTGTTCATTCAAGTGTACATTTCTCTGCAAGTTTGTACTCTAAAGAGTAGTCCTTAGAGTACAAATTTGCTTCAAGCACATTGCCAAAATAGCTTTTAATGATAATAAGTAAAGTCAGAATAAGTTCATTTGAGACGTCATGCGTCATCAAAACTTATTTGCGTTCGTGAGTCTCTAATGCTTGGTCGTCATGCTAGAAATCCCAGCTCGTTCTGACCAATACCAGCATCGATTCGTAAAGGCCTAAGAATTTATAATTGAAAAAACTATGTTATGTGTTGTAATAAGTATATCAGTTATTTATTACCCATAACACAAGCTCTGCATAGCTTAGAGCTAGATAATGTTTTGTGAATTGTCCAGCATTATTTATATATTTTTGAAGTGAAAGTAAATTTTTGAAATATACATCTTAATTTTTTATTAAACATAATTCTTTAATTGGCCGCATGGTATAAGAAAACAAGGTATGCTCTTCCGGGAGTGTCGCCAGGTGACGTCACTGTCTAATTGCCACTTCATTTCAACAAAATGTAGAAGTTGGGAAACAAATGTGATAAGAGTCAATTGAAAAATTAATAAAAAAATTACAATCGTCAATTATATTTGTTAGATCAGTCAAAACAACGTTAGTTAAACACGAGTCAATGTGATAAATAATTAGTAAATACAAAACCACATAGTTTTATCAGATTCATACAGGAGTTCGGGGAGTTACGATTGTACGCTACTGGTAACACCCGGAAACAGAGTCGTCTTCTCATTCGCCGATGGCGACGATGACGTAGCCTGGCGACACCCACGTGACCATCGTGTCTCGGAAGAGCATACCTGTTTTCATATACCATGATTTGCCGTAAGTTAGATTATTAAGGTTTGATTGTCTAGGATTAAAGGGCTGTAGAATTTTTTAAAACAATAAATAAATATTCCGCGTTTTTTGCAGTAGTTCTGTGCTCTCGTTCTATACACAACTTTTTTTGGCTCTACGGCTCAATTGCCCACGTCTCACTGTGTCTGCTTCATCATAGCATCATCAGTTTAAGGCACGACAATTGACAAGCTATGAAATTGCGCAACTTAATTATTCTCCACAGCAACAAACACCGACCCCTCAACCAGGCGGGCCACCGCCCCCGCCGCCTCCGCCCGCTACCCCTGCTGCCCCTGCCGCTCCCGCGCCTCCTCCCGCGGTGGTGTCTCCCCCGCCGCCGCCCCCTCCGCCCGCGGCGCCCCCGGACCTGTCGGGCTTGGCGGCTCAGCTGCAGCAGGCTAGATTGAAGAGACAGGCTAAGGTAAGAAAAAGCTTGAATTTTCTATATGATTGTCTTTATAAGTAAGGGGATCAAAACTAGATGGCGCTGCTAAGTTTACCGGCGACCTATGATTCTGCAACAAAGCGGTATTGAAGAGACAGCGTAAGGTAAATAGGTGACAGTTTATGTAGATTTCCCGATTGACGAAAATGCTGCATCAGGCTAAACCATGTCAAGCTAGGTTGAAGAGAGATTGTTGGTGATCAAGCCATCGGAACTAGATGGCGCTGTTATTTTTGCATCCTCACTCAACTACAACAACAAGCGCTGTCGAAAATGCTGCATCAGGCTCAACTATAACGAGCTTTAAGAGACCAGTCAACGTTACTTTTGGAGATCAAGCCATTGAAACTAGATGGCGCTTCTTATTTTATACTAGATGCCCCCGCAGTTGTGTCCTATTTAGCTAAGTGGCTTATATAAATGGTACTAGTCCCGCGCCCCTGCAGTCGAGGCAGTCGACAAGAGACAGCCTAAGGTAAGTTAATATTCCCTAGGAAGTTGTTTATAAGAGTTTTCATTTTTAGAAACTTGACTGTCGAAACAAGATGGCGGAGAAGTTTGTACTAGATTGCCGCCGTCACCCCGTGAAATTGAAACAAGCTAGGTCGAAGAGGCATGCGAAGGTACCTTAAGTTCGATGTTATAGAGTCTGTGCTAGTAACTGAAGGTAGTAACTGTAACAGAAGGTAATAACTGGATGTTATTGTGACTAATTTTGTACTAGGTGCATCGTCGTGGCCGCAGCGCCTCTAGCCTAAGAGAATAGGCGGTCGAAACTAGATGGCGTTGGTAAAATTGTACAAGATTGCATCAGTGGCGCGCGTTGTACATGGATCGTAACACAGACAGACAAACGAACAGACTTTTTTGATATTGTAGATGGTGGCTTTTAGAGGTGGCCAGTCGAATCAAGGTGGCGCTGTTAATTTTGTAGATCGCGCTAACGAAAATTACTGTCACTAATAAATCTACCAACTATCTACATCAGTGTTTAAATTATCAGTTAAATTCTAGGCCCCTTCTGTAATTACTAGCTTCGTTAATTTTATGTGTCAAAAATAGATGGCGTTAACAATCCTGGACGCATCTCAAACGTTTTGTAAAGCTTGAAACAGATTGAGCCCCACGCCACGTACGCGACGACGCAATGTCGGAGACATCGGATGGCGTAGCGTACGACAAGTGTCTCTGGGCCATCTTCAACTCCGTCATTCTCGAGGGACAAACGCCAGAGGCGTGGAACAGAAGTGTGGTGGTACTGTTCCATAAGAAGGGTGACAAAGCCCTTCTAAAGAACTATAGGCCCATCTCACTGCTGAGCCACGTCTATAAGCTGTTTTCGAGAGTAATCACCAACCGTCTCGCTCGAAGGTTTGACGACTTCCAGCCGCCCGAACAAGCCGGGTTCCGAAAAGGCTTTAGTACCGTAGACCACATACATACGCTCCGGCTGATTATACAGAAAACAGAAGAGTATAACCGGTCGTTATGTCTAGCGTTTGTGGACTACGAGAAAGCCTTTGATTCAGTCGAAACCTGGGCAGTCCTGCTCCAGCGGTGCCAAATCGACTACCGGTATATCCAAGTGTTGAAGTGTTTGTACAGCAAGGCCACTATGTCAATTCGTCTCCAGGACCAAAGCACAAATCCGATCCCACTGCAAAAAGGGGTGAGACAGGGAGACGTCATTTCTCCGAAACTGTTCACCTCTGCATTGGAGGATATTTTTAAGCTTGTGGACTGGGACGGATATGGCATCAATATCAACGGCGATTACATCACTCACCTTCGGTTTGCCGACGATATAGTCATTATGGCAGAATCACTGGAAGACCTTAGCAGGATGCTCAGAGACCTCAACACCGTTTCCCGCCAAGTGGGTCTTAAAATGAACATGGGTAAGACAAATATCATGTCTGATGCCCATGTCGCACCCTTACCGGTCTATGTGGGGAACGATGTTATCGAAGTTGTTGATCATTATGTCTACCTAGGCCAAATGGTCCAACTAGGTAAATCCAACTTCGATAAAGAGGTCAGCCGACGAATCCAACTCGGATGGGCAGCGTTCGGGAAACTTCGCAATATCTTCTCGTCACAGATACCGCAGAGCCTCAAGACGAAAGTCTTTAACCAATGTGTGCTACCAGTGATGACTTACGGATCCGAGACGTGGTCGCTCACTATAGGCCTTGTGCATAGGCTCAAAGTCACCTAGCGAGCTATGGAGAGAGCTATGCTCGGAGTTTCTCTACGCGATAGGGTCCAGAATACGGAAATTCGTAGAAGAACCAAAGTTACCGACATAGCTCTCAGAATCAGCAGGCTGAAATGGCGATGGGCAGGCCATATAGCTCGTAGAACCGATAACGTAAAGGTAAAGAAAAAGGTAAGAATAAAGTAAAGGTTCTCGAGTGGCGACCGCGATGCAATGCGAAACAGAGTGTAGGAAGACCTCCCACTCGATGGACCGACGACATCGTAGCGGTCGCAGGGAGTCGTTGGATGGAGGCGGCTCAGGACCGCTATTCGTGGCGTCGTTTGGGGGAGGCCTATGTTCAGCAGTGGACGTGTACGGGCTGATGATGATGATGATGATGAATATTATAAAGAGAAAAGATTTGATTGTTTGTTTGTAATGAATAGGCTCCGAAACTACTGAACCGATTTGAAAAATTATTTCACAGTTGGGAAGCTACACTATCCCCGGGTGACAAAGGCTATATTATATATTCAAACAAATTAGAAATCTTGAAATTTTTGTTAAATACCCGTGCGAAGCCGGGGCGCGCCACTAATTATTATTATAAATTAATAAGCCTTGCTCTGGTCAGTGCAATAATGCAATTTCTTCCACTTTACTTAAAATAAGATATAAGGTGTTATTGATTTTCTCTGCAATTTTTATCCACTAGTGGAAGAAGTGAAAATACAAGGCACCAGTCTGTTTCTAGCTTTAATCAATATAAGCTTTAAAAAATAAATCAATATTTATCAAATTTTAGTTCTTATTTAACCCTGTATTTTTCCGCCCCACAGCAAGCAACCCCCCAGCCGGCTCCCGAGGCAGCCTCCCCTGGTAACAACTCTCTCCCCGGGGACGCGGCGCGGGGGGGCACGCTCAACTGCATGATGCACGAGATGCAACGCACGCTGGCACGGCGCCGCGCGCATCTCGACAAGGCGGAGGGACAGGTGAGAGGAAAAAACAAGCAGGTTGGGAGGCCGAGCCCCTCTTTATATGGAAACAAGCAAATCGGGGGGCTAGAGTGCCGAGCCCCTCTTTAGGAAGAGTCAGAGGCATCAGTATGGTTGAGAATCAGCCGCACACATAGCAATTAAATAATATCCCAAAAATAACTAGACCTCGTGGCGCAATGGGTAGCGCATTCCCGTACTGAGGAAAGGTTGTGGGTTCAAATCCTGTCGGGGTCGTAAATTTTTGTGATATTATTTAATTTATTAGAATTTTCCTAAGGACTATAAAAACAAAATACCTTTATAATATATCAGTAGTAAAAGTTTTTTATTTATTCCGCTTTCAGGAGTCATCAAACGACAGTTCTTCTAACAACACACCTTTGAAGACGTGGGAGCGATCCGCGACGTTACCACATCGACTGCCCGCGGCCTCTTGTAATGGGAATAACTGTAAGTTAACATTTTAACCCTATATAGTCGATCACATGTCCCAGTGGTCCATCATCAGCAAACATAACATCCACTTCTGAAAATTTCCCCAAACAAGGGTGCCAACCAACCCAACCCATGCTTGGCAGGTGGATCGGTAATCGCAGTGTAGGTGTGAAGAAAATGGCGGATCGATTAGAAAATTTAAATTAGAATTTTCTAAATGTTTGTTTGGGATTACACGCTCAACGAGATCTCGATATGTAAAAAAAGAATCTAATTTAAAAATATGAAAGATTCACAAAAAAATTATTAAGAAATACATATATTAGGTTAGTTAAATATGTTTTCGTATGCAACGCCATCTCTAGGGCGGAACGAAGTTTTCCGGGTCGGCTAGTTTACCATAAAATGTTTGTTTTTCAGCAAATTCCGAGTCCCCTGCACAACCGCAAGCGCAGTCGCCGCGCTCTGTTCGCAAGAGGTTTGGATCTGCCAGCGAAGAGACTATACTAAAGGTTATTCATTTTAAACTCTTTATCTTTCTCTCTTCACGTAAACATCTGTTTTACGTGAGGATTGTTAAGAGTGTGTTAATGTTAAATTTGTAATACTATATGGTGCATAAGTTTCAACGCGCCACCTCTAAAATAGAAACAAGCATAATGCATACCTACATGCACAAGAAACCACCTCGCTGCTGCGCGCAAAACATGGATGGTGTTGCCAGTACCAACACCATCCTACAGGTTGTAGGCAGCTAGTTTGCTTCGCCCATCATGCATTCATGCATTTATTCAGACGTAATTGTCCATAATTCAGTAATTACATCAAACATTACAATAACATTCAAGGGTAAAATGAAATAATATTAAAGTTACATGTGACAATTAAGAGTTCAGCAGGCATTCAACAAAATCCCAATCCAATGGAGTCTAAAGAGTTAGGACCCTGTTTAAAGACTGCATGCTGGGCGAAGCAAACTCGCTGCCTACAAACTGTTACGTGTGTTCAGCTATAATTAGCCTGGTGTGTCATACTGCTGTGTTTCAGTTAGTGAATGAAATTATTGAGCGAATCGAACGATGTTCAGAATCAGAATCAATAACTTTATTTCTTTAGGCTTACAAAATAAGCACTTTGACAAGTCAAATTTTATACTATAAACATAGTTATTATTATCAAATAAGAAATGAGGTGTTATTGATATTCTCTTCACTTCAATTTTTTGTCCACTGAGTACTGAGGAGTGTTCTCAGTGGCAGCTTGGGTGATTTGGCTGTATGGTGAAATACTTATTTCGAGCATAACCGTGTCACCGTTGATCCGAATTGCGTGAAAGGGGCTCGAAGATTTTTGTTCGAAGCCTGGCTTAGTACCACGCCGCCATTTTTTTTTCTATATTGCGTCGCACGCACGTACGAACCTTTATATAGATCGATTAGGGATATTTATACAAACAAAAAAATATATGATCCCTATAGTCTTAAAGCGTCACGTTTCAGAGTTATCTGCAAAAAAGATTGAAGTTAAATAATTTTTTTAATTACCATTGATCTGTTTTTACAAATAACTTTGTAACGTGACACTTTAGGAATATGGTGACTTAGCTTTTTTTGTTTATTTAAGTGTCTCCAAGCGATATATGTGGGAAATCTCGTGCCCCGCCATTTTGAAAAAATAAAAAATGACGGTCGTTGACTAAGCCAAAATCTTCGAACCCGTTTGATAGATGCACAGATGAGACTTGTGAAATATGCTGTGTAACTTAATGAGGCCAAATCCATCGAGGGGATTTTGAGACTAGGGACGAGACTGGGGGTCCAAAAGGGGGATAAATAAATGAATTAAATCAAGTTTGGTCTCGTATGAAAGGTATACAAAAGTACATTTCAAAATTGTATTTTCTAGCATGTATAGTTTTTTAAATAATCAGAGTTCTTAAAATGTACCGAAGTCGGATATTTAAGTGCATATTCGGTGCATTAATTTTAGAAGACCTCTGGAGTCCTATATACTGCGAATCTCTACCAAATGAGAGCTCTTGTAAGCTAGATCGAGCTGTTATTTGTTTTGTTTTAAACAACGAATTTGTTCACCGCATTCTAGAACAAACTTTGCTAACCTCTTCGGCCGTCCCAGATGATGGAAAAAGCAAAGAAAAAACAATAAGAATTCCATTTTTATTTATTGATTTTTCTTACAAAAAAATTCGCCATTACGCACATAACTCCGTCACCACTCGATACAGACCAATGAAACTAAAACGGTCACGACGTTAAAAGACGTAGCTATAATAATATTCAATGTATATTATTATAGCTATGTCATAGTAATGCATAGCGCGATATATTTTCTATACTAACAAATTTTCGAGTGACCGCACACGCCGCTATAATTTAAATTTCTATGACGTCACAAAGATATACTGTAATTGCAAGTATTACTTGCTTTATATGACGGTATATTACTATATGTACATATATTAGACACATAAGTGATATATCAATGTACTAGTGGTTTCTTTTTCACTTCTTCCACTAGTAGACAAACAATTGAAGTGAAGAGAAAATCAAAAACACCTTTTCTTCTTCGTTTTCTCTTTTGATAATAATAACTATATTTATAACTATTTATAGTATAAAATTTGCCTTGTCTAAGTGCTTATTTTGTAAGCGAATAAAGTTATTGATTCTGATTATAAAATTTGACTTGTCTAAGTGCTTATTTTGTAAGCCTGAAGAACTAAAGTTATTGATTCTGATTCTGATTATAAAATTTGACTTGTCTAAGTGCTTATTTTGTAAGTCTGAAGAAATAAAGTTATTGATTCTGATTCTGATTATAACAGCATCTGTGATGAGCATTACTATACCTCAAATTGTTTTGACTGTTTTATGTATTCATTTAAATTAATTGTTTTAATAACCGTTTAAATTAAATAAACAATAAATAAATAACTATAAGAGGCTAACTAGAAGTTTATTTTCGCAGCAAGTAAACGGCAGCACAGAAGGCTGCGTCTCAGCAGCGGAGTGGGAACTCTTCAAGCAGGACATGATGCGGGAGATGAGACAGGAGTTCACTAAGATGAAGAAGGAAATACTAGACGGTATGTACAGTTGCCTCATGCGAAACGGAGTGTGGGAAGTTCCCACTCGATGGACTGACGACATTGTAGCGGTCGCAGGGAGTCGTTGGAGGCTCAAGACCGCTATTCGTGGCGTCGTTTGAGGGAGGCCTATGTTCAGCAGTGGACGTATACGGGCTGATGGTGTGATGTACACTTGGTAGACTAGACGTAAAGTACGTTGGGAATCGCATCGCTTTGAAAATTGGTGGAAGGCCATCTACACTCAGTAGTGGGTAAAATCCGGCTACAATTGTTGAGCATGAAGGATATGTACCAGTTCACTTAGTCTTGAAATAAGTTGGTTTGATCCGGATTTTTCTTCAGTCGATGTGAAAAATGCACAGAAGGAAGCTGCTGCCCTTCCTCTGGTAGTTTCCCTCAGTCAGCTCCGACATCCACGAGCTAAGTTGGAGGGGTCGATTCTTACGACGTGATTGCTATGACCAAAAATGACATACACTTGAATCCTCACTAACATTATACTCGTAAATGCGAAAGTGTGTTTATTTATCCTTCCTTCACGCTCTAAATAAGCAATCAATCGACTTGATTTTTTGCATAGAGTTAGTTGAAAGGATGGAGAGTAACATAGGCTACTTTTTGTCTGTACTTATTTCGTTTTTTTTGTTTGTCGACTACTTTATGTGAAATTCGTATTTAATGCGAGTTTAACCGCGGGGAACAGCTAGTATAAATAGCTTGTGACCTAAAACTCCTTGATAATTAAGTGAACTCTATGAAAGATGAACAAATTTTGAGTTGACTTTTCATTTATTTCAGCTATCAAAACAGAATTCGCGCGTAGATAAGCGGCCAGCCATCGCATGAGTGTCACTAGTCGACTGGACGATATACTATGTAATAATATACTAAGTATTACCTAATACATTATGTAATTGTATACTAAGTATTACCTAATACATTATGTAATTGTATACTAAGTATTACCTAATACTAGGATATAAGTAGCTTCTTCAGCTTGTCGAATCAGAGAGAGTTATGTTTGTAAAATAAAAATAGATCAAAATTAAAACCGTTACTTATAAACGATGAATAACTTATAGCATTCACTGCCCAGGTCACGAGACGCTGCAGATAGACTGCTTCTTGGGCCGTGTTAGATCTTGAAAATTCTATTGTTTTTTCTGAGTTGATATTAGGTCATCAGAAAAATAAAACGAAATATACAAACAACGTTTATATTCTAGGGTTCACCTCGACGGGCGTATGAATCGCTGGCGAAAAAGTCTTCATGCTACAAAATTCTATAACAACTCTATGTATGAAAATGTTTTATAATGCTGATACTACACAAAACTAAAAAATTAAAATAACTTCATATCTAAAATATCCATATCCATACATATAATAAAATAACCCTCCACGTTAAGTCGAGACAAAATAAACTAAAATACTATGTGGGAACCTAATAATGGTCACCTTAATTCTAAACACTGTATTTATTTAGATAATATTAAACCGATGTTTGTCCTTGAATTAATAAATAAATAAAAAAGTGTATCGCTCACCGATAACTTCTAAATATCGCCGCGTAAGATCCGCCCGTCGAGGTAAAGTCTAATGTTAAGTTTACGAAAACTATATAAAAATACTGCCATAATTTTCAGAATAACGGTACTTAAAAGTATATGTAAAAATTTATATAACCCCATTCTATACAGTTTTTTAGAATAATTGAGCATTTTTGCGAAAACATCCACTTTTAGATACCTTTATGTAGTCAATGTTGCTGTTTGTAAATTATTAAGAAGTGGACTGTCATAAGTAGACAAGAACATACGTAGAGGGGAAACTCCCGCCTCGGACCGGCTCAAGGTCGCGGCTAGACGTTAAACAGAATACTCAGTCTATCTCAGTCGGGCTGTCGGCGACGCCCGCGAGCCCGACTGAGATAGACTGAGTATTTTGTCGCGACCTTGAGCCGGTCCGGGGCCGAAGTATGTTCTTGTATACTCATATGGGACTGTCAAAGTGACACTGACAAATTAAACGTCAAAGTGACAATAGTGAAACTCTCGACGAACATTGAAGTGATTGAAGTGATTGGTCGGAATCGAAGATTCGATTTATTAAATTGGTGATTCGATTATTGAAATCGATTTCGATACTAAAATTGGACTAACGCACGAAGAATGGAAGCATAAAGTTGTGAAGAATGGAAGCATAAAGTTGTTTTTTAATTTTATACATAATGGAAATACGTAAAGTACATAGATATGTAATTTGGCTTTGATATTTTTACATTGTAACTAGGTACCTACAGAAAACTGGATTTTTCTTGTTTTTTACAAGAACATACAGCTTAATCTTGAAATAGTTATAACTAAAACATCTAGAAAATCTTGCCTTCAAGCCTTTCTTTGTTGAACCAATGGAGATTTACATTACATCCATTTTTTAAATAGCATAAATCAACCAATAAAATACGAAGCCCACTTTTTCAAGTTAGAAAATAGGGGCTTAAAATGTAAAAATCAAAAGCCAAAATCGATGTTTTTATTAAATGTAGTGAAAAACTAGTATTACTAGATATTTATTACCTAATGTATATGCTGTTATTTACATATAAGCTACATATTTATGTGCTATATAGATAAATAATCATTATATAATTTCTTCAATCATATCCATAAACATTTTAAATAACCAACCGAGCAAAAATCGAGTCTTCCATAATTCATACAATTTTGCAGCTAGTAGATATAAAAAATCACTTAAATAATCGTACGATAAAAGAAAACAATCATATTTTGGATCATAGACTTTAATAGATCTTTGTTAGACCACAATCTCACTTGATGGAAAGTGACGACGTGGCCGACGGTGTATCACGGAGGTCTAGAAGATACTTCTAGACCTTCGTGATACACCGTCGGCCACATCGTCACTTTGACTTTAATAGACCTTTGTTTGACCACAATCTCACTTGATGGAAAGTGACGATGTGGCCGACGGTGTATCACGAAGGTCTAGAAGTATCTTCTAGACCTTCGTGATACACCGTTTACTATTCACTCTTGTCTAGAAGAGACCGAGATTGTAATTGGCAGAAAACAGAAGCAGGCAGCGAGTTCCATTCCTTAGCGTGCGAATGATGAAGGTGGAGGAAACTGCTTGGTACGAGTGGATGGTATATCCACCAGAAGTGTTGTGTGACTACTTGCTCTCGTACAAATCGAAGATAGGGTGGTGTGGAAACAGCTGGTCAACTCCTCGACGAAGACTTTCCAAAACTGGCACAATCTTCAGTAATGAAGAATACAATGATGAAGAAAGTGTGTTGGAATAGTACTTTAATGAGGCTTTTCCAAATATAAAAACAATAATATATACATATATATATTATCATAGTAGTAGTAGGCATAGTAGGTTATCAATTGGATGTCATGTCCTAATAAGTACGGTCTATGCCATTTTAGTCCAGTTCATTAGTCTTTTTAGTTTAGTGGGAGTATTAAAAAAGATATCCATATCAATCTCTTTTGGAGAGAACGTTAAAACATCTGCATGACCTTATCAAAAATGTGTTCTGCCTGTAGTTGGTTTTACATGTAGGTACACTCTATATTCCTCAACTTTTTTCATTAGCGTATGTGTCAAATCCGGTAGTTCTGATTTTTGGCAGGCTTGTTTATGATGTTGGCCCAATGAATAATCCAAGTTTGTGATCTCGAGCGGAGAACGCAACTTTGTCAGAAATCGAGAAGGCTGCGAAAATTTCGGATTGTTTTTCAGATTTTAGCGATTATAGACAATTTTTTCATAGTACCTTCTCAGGGAGCTTTTGAAGTAGACTAAAGCTACAATATGAGACAAAAATTATCGCTTTAGACCCAATACATTCCGAGGTAAAGCTTTTTAAATTCAAATTATTTGTGTTGGACACCAACGTTTCATCCAATATACTAAACTAACATGTTCATTACCCAAGACGCACATGTCCTACTGCAGCGGCGTCAGGCGGCTGTAAGAAAGGAAGCTGAGCAGTGAATGCGTTTCCTTTCATATTTAACCCGCTTGCATTCATAATGAGCTAGCTCCATTCATAATGATCTAGTTCCATTCATAATGAGCTAGTTCCATTCATAATGAGTTAGTTCCTTTTATCTCATTCTCTCTTCTGAAGAGTTCTTACGTGGTACCATGTATCTGTCTCTTTCTCTCTTGTGAAAATTCTTAGTCCGGTGGGAGGATGTCTATATCCGACTGGCTGGCGACCACCCGCTCACAGCGCCCTCTATGCGGCCAAATCGCTCTGCGTTGTCGCACAGGGGAGTGAGCGAGCCAGACTTTAGTTTCTATCCTTCTCTATACCCTACAGCACAGATCATCGTCACACCCATTGGCTAGTTTCTTTTTCTCTTACAAGCTTAATTATAAACGAGCTTTGAAAAACTCAGCTTTTCGTTTGTCTTTTGATAGAGAGATAACGTTTTAGCAGAGGAGCGTTTATAAATAAATAGGCTTAGCGTGACGCCTGAAACGTTTCGGCTTAGGTTGCGACTAGTGATGTTTTTAGACAGAGTTGTCAAAACTGCAACACGTATGTGCTACATAAATCTATCGTGGAAGTTTAAGCGTCTTTGTTTTTGTAAATAACTTTGCTGAATGGGTTTGATGATTCTCTGAACAGTTGCAGATAGGTTAATAGGTGTCTGTAGCCGTGTTGTAGCTTTTATATTTTTGTATTTTTGCGACTGAGCTGTGTTTTAATCAGAACGTTCTTAAGTGATCTACCTTCTGATTGAATCTTTTGGGGTATAGAACCTCTTTTTATATTCGAAGCTATGTTTTCGTTGCTGTTTTTATCCACGCGTAATTTTTTCTCGGTTCGTTTTTGGGGGTTAAAAAGACCTTGCGACCCAAAAGGTGATTCTAAACGTGTCGAGACCTCGTTCCCTTAGTTTTCTTGCAAGGCCTTATTGGTTTCGCGTGGATATTCTTACTTCCATACTGAATCATGAAATCATTATCATCATCAATGACAATGATTTGACGGCTAATGATCTGTTAACAGTTGTGATTCGAGCGCTGCGTTGATCTTAGAGGCTTTTCAGTATTTGGGGGTTTCCCGACTATCGCAAGCGTTTGATTTCAAGTATCTTAATTGCAGTGTGATAAAAAATAGTGAGGCAAGAAAATGTGTTCCGAGCAACGTTATTCTATGGAGAATAAAGGCTTTATTTGCGGTGTTGTCAGCGGCTGAGGGATATCGCAATGACTATTTAATTTGGTCGCGACAATGTAAGGACACGGCTTTGGCTAGTTTGGCCAACAACTCTTTCGGTCTCCTGTAACCATTTGTCAAAAATTATATATACTATTCGATTATACTTATATACTGTTTTTGAGAAATAGTCACGTATAAAACTGATATAGTTGGGTGATATAGATGGTATAGTTGGTATCAAACAAGCTAACTAACCCTCACGAATTTCGCTGTTGGGAACACATAGGTATACCTATATTGGGAAGCGTTTTCCTAAGTCACTGATTGTTAATATCTGGGCTCTACGCTGTAAAACGGATACTCTTGACATTTAATTTGAGCTTTTTCTCTTTCAGCCGTATAGGTACTAAACCCGCAGGCTTACCATGAATTATAACATATAACGTAACGTAACGCATTATCAGCGTTATTAGGCTAATTTTAACATTAATAACGCGCCATGTTAATTTTAAACGCGTCATAAAAAATAAATAAGCATTTATAACGCGTTATGGTCTTTACAATTAAAGTAGCGCGCGAATTTACGTTAAAAATAACGCGTTACGTTATGTGTTACGTTATATGTTTTAATTCATGGTAACCTTGCAGGTTTAGTAAGTCGATTCATCAAAATAATCGAGCATCGATTATTTTCAATTCACAAAAAAAATCTTGCCATCCTTTTTTTTTCGATCCAAAAGGGACGGTATCATTTTTAGTGCGGTTAATTCAGTTTAGTGTTGTGACATCTGAATCAATGACTTTCTACGCATTCGGCTAAAACTACTTATTCTGTCTTTCAGTTCTTCATTTCCGCTGCTTAAGGGTGGCTTTCCACGCGCTACGCGAGTGTAAGCAATAATATCGCTTAGCTATGAAAATTAAGCGGCCATGTTGTTTTCGAAAACAACATGGCCGCTTGACTTTCGTAGCTAAGCGACAGTCGCTGTCGTTTAGCTTGTAGCACTTGGAAGGTACCTGAAGAATCATTGATTCTTAAAGTATTGTCGACGATCGACGATGAAAACTTTCGCGAAGTAGCTAGGACGACTTGCATTTCATAAAATTAAAGAGGTTCGCGTTACTGATGCACTAGTCTATGCATCGCGGATACATACGACTAGCGACAGCTTCATCAGTTGCAGCTGAGCTGTAGAATAAGATCATTCTTCATATTCATAGCTCGCTTGGTTATTTCATACGTAATATAGTAACATTCACCAACAAAACTTGACGTCCTTAATCTGACCCCCACAATCTTGTTATAAACTGCGGAATTTAAGAATAGAATTGGGAAAGACGACATCTCTCATGCTGTTCCGATCCCAGCATTATAGTGCCGTCATTCTCGATCATTTTCTTTAAGTACGCGTGTTATACCAATTGTGGTGTTTTATCGAATGTTACTAATGTTGCGTAGTAAATTTGGAAAGTACAGTTGGGAGTTTTTATGATCTATGCTGTGTTGGATGACCAGTGTTGCCAAGAACGATTTGGCAATCGTGTTATGTCATTGCCAACTTTGCTGGCATTGTGGCGAGAGGCCTGAAATCGCGCGTGCCCTCAAAGTTTTTAATGAGTACAACTATACGCCTGGTGTGTTTAGAACCTATATACATCTAGGGAGTTTCGTTCGTTTTTTTGTCAAAATTCTATTTTTTTGTTTTTTGACAACTATAACGGAGAAACGGTTAAAATCATAGACTTAGGATTTTCTACCCTTAAGTCTATGGTTAAAATAGACCGGTCGTAGCAGAGCTTAGGCCTTTAGATGATAATTTATCGTAGTCTTACAACGAGACTGTACGCTGATTATCCTCTATATATATGTACATATTTTTTTTTTATATACATTTCACGAACGTTCATAAACTTAAGGGTTACATTAAACAAAAAAATAAAGGAAACTTGCTAACTGTAATCGCACTGCCTTCTAAAAGTTAATTCTGATAATTTACGTAGATTTTTTTATCATCTCATCGTCCATTTGTGGAATTTATTTGAGTTCCATTCTTGATTATGTTCTTTATTTTTCCTTTTGTTTTTAGTTAAGGTTTGGTGTTGCCAATAAAAAATCTATGGTATTTTGAGGTTGCAACACCAGCCTTGGCAGATACATTGTACTGCCATATAAAAATGCTTTTTTAGTTTAGAACGGAGCAAGAATTTGAACTCAAATATTAAAGCAATTAACTATAATAAAAAATACTGAATATGAAAATAGTAATAACAATGTTAAATTATTAACTCATTTATACTACCGTTTAATTATAATGAGTATTACTATGGTAAACATATGTATTGGTTTTGTCTTAAAATAAGATTCCCGAAGTTGTCAAAACAAATTTGCGATACAAATAAACATCTAAAAAGATCTCATGTCATTTTAAAGTTCTTGAATATAAATGTTTGGTTCTTAATACTTTTGATGATAACTTTGCTGAAAATAATAATGAAAATGTAGATGGAATCATTTTTTGTATAAATAAACGACTGAATTAACCATTCCTAGGTCTAAAAAGGCCTATTTTTGCTACATTCTACAAAGTTGACTGATAAATTATTATATTATTTTGTGTCATCCAACAGAATCGTCTACAGAGAACGCACAATTCACATAAGTGTACAAATTCATCAAAAGAAAGTAAACGTTCTACGCGTTTGAGCAAGGTATTCAACTGCAGCATTCTAGTACCAAATCTGATCAGGGTGCTGTCCGAGATTCCTTATATTTTATGGTACAGTCACTAGAACAAGCTTCAAAATCCTCCAAAATATCTCCTCTAAAAAATTTAATGAAAAGATATTTATTCAGACGTTTTCAATAAATTACACATTAGGTACGTAGGTATATTAAAGATTCCAAAAAATCAAAGATAAACTATAATAAATTGCACGTGCCACAGTGTTGTACAGGGATCCCGTGAATATTGAGGTCTAGGGCTAAATTGACAAGCAAACCCGTCAGGTTCGACCCTTAAAAATTAAATGGAATATAAAACCAATCAACATTGTATTAATTATTTGATGATATTTTATACCTAGTTTAAAATTTGACTTGCTCAAAAACAATAACTTATAAATATGTTCTCAAAAATAGTAAGAAATATCAATGTGTTGTACGTGAGAGAAAATCATTTCACGCATGTCAAACACATACCTACATTACCTATACCAAATAAATATATAATGCCTATGAACTTATTTCGCCGAAAGAAATATACGTTATTGATTCATGATTTCTTTTTCGGTAAACACTCGAAAAAATCTAAATCAGTTTGTGCAATTTGGAGCTACAATGGAACAGAACGACACACGACAAATTGAACGAGAATGAAAAGAGTATTTAAGTTGAATAAACACACAATATTAAAATATTCCCTTAAATAAATTTCACAAAAATAAAGCTTTTACATATTATCTGCTGACTGTTTTGTGAACTTAAGGGCTCAAAGTTCATCATTGAAGAGGTTCTGTTAATTTATTTTTAAAATATTAACAACAATACCTTTTGATATATCATTTTTTTTTTCAAATCCTGCTCCAAAATGGTTCAGTTAATCATGATTGTGTCGGGGATACTCCGGGGATACCTTTTTGGGGAAAAGTACTCCAAATTATCTTACTAATATTATGAGCGACGGGCGAAGGCGCGGGCAGCAGCTAGTGTATCAATTTATTTCATCAATCTTTTAGAATAAAATTAGAAAATTCACACAAAATAACATTTCAATTAATGTTATTCGTAAACTGAAGTTCGGTTCAAATCTAAACAGTTGAAATGTTTATTCCCAAAAAAATTTCCTAATAAGTATTAGAAGAAAATGTATAATAATAATATTATATATTATATTATGAATTGTATTAGTGACTGTACTATAAAAATATTAAGAAGAGATCAGAAAAATTAAAAAAAAAAACTTAAGATTAAAACACATATCCTTTTATACTTATGATCTGTTTTTGGATTTTGATGAATTATAAATATGATTCCATATTGCATTAATATGTTTACAAAATACGTACGAGTACATTGGTCTATTACCAATGTTTGACTAATTGTAGATATTTCAGTTGATCTTTATAATGTATACTTACACAATTTTTCATTTAATATTAATATTTCAGTCGACAGATAAGCTATGAAGTGATTAATATTAGTGATACTATTAATAAATAGTATAGTATAAGTTAATGAACGGCGTAATAAATATACTAACTAACCAAATTTAGAATAATTTAATAATAGCTGGTCTCAGTACGTCAAAGAATGTAGAACGTATTTGGATTCTATGTCTCATTATTATATTCATTATAATGAGGCATAGAATTGTCTATGTCTCATTATTATATTCATTATAATGAGGCATAGAATTGAATATATTTATTATAAGTATAGTTAACCTTTTATAACGTTTGTATCGGGTATAAAAATGACTGCAATATGAATGAATTTTGGCAGTAGTATTAATGTGATTATGAGAACTAATTCTCGTAGTATCCATATTAATACAATAATTGTATTAATGTTAATTATAGTAGTAACCTATCTTAATTATAGATGTGTTATATTTAAAAGAATAATTAACTTATAAAAAGGTGCGATTATGTATCAAAAAGTTGGCACAGGTCGCAAATTATAATTTGTATTTTTTTTTTTACAATAGGCTATCACTGTGCCTGTGTGAGTTAATGACGTAATTTTTTCACAGAATGTACAATTTTTATTTATTATAAAGTTTGTAGTGAACATTAGAATATAAGGTTACCAATAACCCATCTAACTACTTATAATTATAAAACATAGTCACATAAAAACAATTGTACATATTTTTTCGAATTATATTTTGTGGACGTGTTTGTTCATTATGATATTTTTATTTATCCTTTAATAATTATGTTTTAATAAATTTTTTACGCTTTAGTTCCTATAATTTTTGACATGCGGGACTTTTGTATGTATTTGTGAGTGAGAGATATGAATGGGTTTATAATTAAAATACATTAAATTGATGTTTAATGTACTGGAATGGCTGTTTAATATATTAAAAATAAAATTATAGATATAAGTCGAAGCGTTGTCAGTGTCACAGAAGCAATTTTTTTTATAAATTTGACAATTTTAATATAAATTATAATGGCCTGTTGTAATTTATTTCTTATTGTTAATGTAGTGGACATAATATAATAATCGACCTATTATTCAACTAGGTGTGAACAGGTATCGGTAGAATCTTGAATATGAAATAAGTCGTTTATGTAATTTTGCATGAAACCAGCTTGTGTAATAAGTGTACAGTATAACAAGTGAATAAAAAATAAATGTGATTTGTTTGTTTTATTGTATAAGACGATCCCCAAGCTTTATACACATTCCCAAATTTCAGCCCAATAAGTTTAGTAGTTTTTGGGTGAAATAGGCAAAAACGATTTGCGAAAAATTCGCCGAGAACAATTAGCCGAAAACACAATTCGTCGAAAATACAATTTGCGAGAAATAGCCATAAAGATTTTCAAGTATAGCGGGAAATACCCAGTTTTGTCCTACATCTGAAACATTGTGTTTTCGGCGAATTGTTCTCGAAGAATTTTCCGCAGGCGGGAACAAACATCCATTTCATCCATCCCCACAAACTAGTAGGATATCTAAAGAAAGGTTTAGTGGTATTGGTTGGACGCATAAACTTTACAAAAATAAAAAACTTGAGAACGTCCGAATAAGTACTTGCCACTTCCTGACGGCTAAAATAATTTTGACATTGGATGCTAGTCTTAGTGGTCTACTTAGGCACGATTCTTTCACAGTGGGGCGAGGAAGGTACAGAAGGCCAATTTCTTGTGTTTCACATTGAATGCCGTTGAAACTCGTTACTCTCAAATACAAGACAACAAATACCGTTACAAAAATCTCATTCAAATTCGTAGCGGCTCTACGCCGTAGCATGTAGCATTTTCGCACCACGTTTCTGTTGCTATGGCTAACTTTATTTTGATTGTAGACTAGCCGCGCCTTCGTCCGCGTTTTATCGGGACAAAAAATAGTCTACATGTTATTCCAGGTCCCAAACTATCATCATCATCCTATCAGCCCATACACGTCCACTGCTAGACATAGGCCTCCCCCATACGACGCAACAAATAGCGGTCCTGAGCCGGCTCCATCCATCGACTCCCTGCTACCGCTACAATCTCGTCGGTCCATCGAATGGATGGTCTCCCATGTAGGGGGGGGATTTGCCATAATCACCACTCTTGGCAGGCGGATTGGTGATCGCAGTGTTGGTGTTGAAAAATACTCAGAAAGAAAAGCTGCTGCCCTTCCTCTGGTAGGTTCCCTTAGTCGACTCTAACGACATCCACGTTGAGTTGGAGGGGTCGGTATTCGTAAGCCGCGGCCCCACGGCCAAACTATACCCATACCAAAGTGTAGCCTAATCGGTTCAGTAGTTTTTGCGTGAAAGAGTAACAAACATTCAAACTTTGATATTTATAATATTGGAAGGATTTCACTCCCTCAGGAATGATCTCCCTGCAGGTTTTCCCAATGGACTATAGTATGAGGTCTATCAAACAGTCTATCAGTCAGCAGCGTGCCTGTAACGTCTGACGTTGCAGGTGTCCATAGTCTGCGATAACTGCTTCCCATCAGGTGGACCGCACGCTTGACCTTTGAGGTATTTTTTTTTTATTCTGCTCAAAATTTGGATTTACACACCAATATTCTTTTGCCTCTAACCAACCAGAGGGAACAGTACCGAATTTGATTCAGCTATGTCATCATCATCATCATCATCAGCCCATACACGTCCACTGCTGGACATAGGCCTCCCCCGTACGACGCCACAAATAGCAGTCCTGAGCCGCCTCCATCCATCGATTCCCTGCGACCGCTACAAGTTCAGCTATGTAGTTAGGTACTATTAAAAAAAATCTATTTTGCAGTTTGTTTTTAATAATTATGTAAATAATAGGGAAATTTTATGAACTTCATGTTATGTGCCCGGTGAATCTCATAGTATTTTTTGAAGATTTACGGTACTAAGACAAGGAAAATGTGAGAGGAGTAACGTTTTTACAAGCTTTTAATTCTACTTGCCCTGTTAGTTTGTGCGGGATAAATCTTGCAACTCAATTTTAGACCAGTTATCCTCAACCTGAAACTGGGCATATTCGGGTAAGTTCGGTGACAATGCAATGTTATAGTAGGTACCATAGACCTGCTTTGATAATGGAGACAGAAGATGGCCATAGAAACTCCTTAACAAAACGACTTAACTACGTCAAGTTGGATCGTTGGATTTATCTTCTAAAGCACTTTTGTCCTAGATCTTGTAAAAAGGTTGTATTATTATATTGTATAATTTTTATATATTGTGTAGTATTTTATATTATATACATTGTGCGTGCCTGCACAGTCGTGCCACCTCAGTCCATATTAAACAGTGTGTTATATCATAAACACTGTTTATGATTATATCATCCGTCCGGCTGGTTGGTAGGTAACCAACCAGCCACTGTTTCACTGGTCCTGTTCTGTTTATCGTACATAAATAAAACAAGCATTTGATAGGCTCTTTTATTAAAAAGAAGGAAATAAAATTACAGAGAACACACATCGCGCAACATTAATATAAATAAATAATAAAATTATAACCGTACAGAACCACATAAAAATATGCGTCAACAATTCTTAGTATAAGAGTACAAATATTATTTACTTGTCATGTTATGTATATTATTAGAACCATAATTTTTTTATGCTACAAAAACAAATATCTAATTTTCTGTGACAGTCAAAGTCATCCTCCAGGGTTAAAATGTTGCCAGCAGATATTTGTTTTTGTATCATTTTATTAGGTACTTGTGTCAGTTACACGCTTACAAATACTTTCTTTTCTTAGAACAACATTGCTTGAAATATTATAAAAATTAAATTCTATCTATGGTGGTCCATCGAAAATGGCCGTTAACCCTAGAATAGTAAAATTTTGAAAGCTCTAAGCGCGTGTGATTAAACATAGATATTGCACGTTTATTATTAGATCACAATGTGCAGAAGCACTTAGTTATAAATAAATATTCGAGTCAATTCTATCAACGAAAAGGTAACTAAATTAAAGTTGGTAACTTTTTATAACTTTGAAGGTAGGCCTCAGTAATTTGGCTGACAATAGATAAAATATTTTTAATTTAAATTAAACTGGCTCCAAAATGGTGGGATCTAGCGATACCTAAACTATTTTACTACACCAATGCTATCTGTAAAAAGCGAGAGTATAATTTTAGAAAGTCAGCAAGAACATCTTAACCTTAAAACTAGTTTATTTTTAAGTAAAAAGCCTACATTTTGTATATCATGCAGTCAGCTGGATACATTGTACTTAGAGAGAATATTTGTATATTCAACTATATTATATTCAAAAGATATATATAATTAGACATTCAAAGATGCACCAGGTTTTTATTTGTGCTTGATCAAAGCGTATTATATCTTTTATCATTTTATTTTATTATACTAGAATTACCAGTGAGAATATTTTTATCAGTAGGGATGGTATGTCATTATAATTTTATAATTTTTACGTATTGCTATATTTTTTTCGTATTAACATTTTGCTCCACTAATAAATATGTTCAAAATATTACAACAGGTTTTTTACATAATCTTGCACAATCTGTGAAGTCCAGTATGATTTATAATACTTTTTTATTTTGGTTAGTAACATTGATTCAATTATGTACGACGTGCCCCAAAATACATAGTAATAAGATCGAAAAGGGACTTCCCCGGACCTTAACTTTTTCCATAAGTAAAACTAAATTTAACTCGGTACAATTATTTAGGTAAATAAATTATATAATTTTTGTAAAAAACCTGTTGTAATCCTTCTGATTTTCAGTTTGTAACGTCTAGCGAGTTTTATACAAAACGCAAGCTCACGAGCGACTTATAATACAGGCACTGAACGGAATCACAGCATCCTTATATTCTTGTCGCTGAATGGTGACGATATATAACTCCTGGAAAAGAAAAAACAACAATTATTAACAATACGAAGCAACCGTAAATGAATTTTAGATAAGGCAAGCACCAAAATCCTTTAGTCGCCTTTTCTAATATTTTTAGTAATTTCTTATAAGTCAATAACAAATATTTATGAACCAGTAAATGTCTATAGTTATACAAAGCGCAAATACGCCATGTTAATTATTATAAAATATACCTAAATTGTGAATTTCATGGTTATTTAACAATTTTAATAGACCAACTATTAAAATTGTTAAATAACCAAAATAAAATTTACATGTAATTTATGTCATTGACCATTTTATTTTTCACAATATTGCGCGACTTTGGCGTGCATTGAGTTAAATGTTAGGATGCTATTCAGGGTTTTGTGTGCGCTTAAATTAAATTTCGTGCTCCATATTCCTCTTGTCAACTCACTAAACACAAAGCAAAAAAATCTTAATATCTAATCTACACATAACACTTAAAAAACTAAAGTAAACTTTTTCGTCCTATGGTAAAAGTTAAAAAAATAATAACCGAACCAATAACCAAAAACATTACAAAATCAGTTGCCTATAACCGTGCATTTATAAACCTAGAAAATCTTAATAAAATAGATATCGACATGCAAGCTACGTAAATTAAACATCTACGAACTATATCTAAACAAAAAAAACATGCGGATTATTTAAAATATAAAAAATCCTACTATATCCAACAACATCAAATTAATAACATGCAGACAAAATACCGAAAATATTATAAAAAGCTGTGCTTTTCTAAGTTTTAGTAAAAAAAAAAAGTGCACAACCAAAACGGCAAATCTATGGAAAGACTACAACAAACTTTATAATATTAAAAGAACCTGAATGTAGCTTGTTTTATTTTGTTTATTTTTTTCTTGCAGTCTTCTGGTTATGCTTCACTATTCGTTTAACACTGGGAGCATGGATCTAGAAAAATAATATAATTTAAAAATAAATGTTAATATATACATAAATAATATTGTTTTCAGCAGTGGACGTGTATGGGCTGATATGATGATATACTCATATAATAATTAGAGTAACATTATTTTGCAAAAAATACGTTATCTTCTGTGATTTGACATAATTTTATTTAGCTAAATAGTGTATGATGCTAATAAATGGATTATGTTCAGATAGCTTTCAAAAAAAGTATGATTCGCAAGTTTACCTACCTAAAGCAAAGCCATAGGTGGAGCATTATACTTGTTATAATTAATACAACGTAAGTTTTTAATTTTAAGCGGGATTGCATAAATTAAATAACTATGTAATGCTCTAAACTAAATGAAGTAGACCAGTATTTTTTTTTCAAAAGTTATTGTCCTAGTTTTGTTTTTATGAACAGGAAATTTTAAAAGTACCTACCTACAGTTGTAATAGTTTTATAAATCTTGATATAATGAAAGAACTCCCGATAAGTAAGTTCGTTTGAAAAAAATAGTGATGTCACTGTAAATTTTTTTTCCTTAATTTTTGCGAACTTATTTTGATATACATGTTATATTACGATAAAAAACAACTCCATTATTTTCTGTTCATAAAATCAAAATATTATTCTAAGATAAATAATGGGCTAAATACCTTCCATTTCCAAAGCTATGGGAATGGGACCTTGGCAGCGTAAAAAAATACGAATAAGCGTTTAGTAGCATAAAATAAGATATATTTAGAATTTTCAAAGCAGTTTTGAGGCTTTTTTTTAAAGAGTCTTTTCGTGTCAAGTTCCTACAATACTTAATTGTCGGATTATGAGAGAGTGAGAGATAATAGAGAGTGCACCTGTGCTTGCGCACACATTGGCACTATCATATGTCCTGCGCACCTGACTAGTCTCCGTTGAGACTGATCGCCCCGTAGGCGGACATGATCAGGTATATTATATTATGTATATTATGGGAAGTAAAGCCTCAAAATACTTTAGAAAATAAATTAATTATCAAAAAAATCGTTACATAAGTGATTATATTGATATAAATGATGATTATATTTAGTTTATAATTTAGCGAGATACATACGTGATTAAATTATAAAAGCTGACCTAGGCTGAGCTACGAGATTGATATAATAATATATCAATCTCGTATTATTTATATATATATGATGACATAATTGATTACGTGAAATATGTTAAATTACAACACTTTGTTTAATTAAAAGGAAAAAAAATGATACAGGCGGTTATATAATTAAAAAAACTGGTTATCTATTAAAAGAACTTAATACAAACCGTTGTAATTTATTAATTTGAATAAAGGGAATGCAAAATAATCCAAAATTACCTACTTTATGCGGCATGTAAATAATTTGCATTTAAAGCTGCATGGTTCATAATGTAAAGATTATACTTTTTATGTCAATGCTAGTGGGTCCTTTGTGAGACTAGTTCGTAGAATAGTTTCGTATTTATATTTGTCGAAGGAATGGCTGGAAGAAGTCGTTTGCCCTGTCAAGTAGCTATGTCAACTGATGTCATTCACTGAATTGCTCAGACTACTTTTACCGCTGTAGTCTGAGTAGGTGCGGAAAAACTGAATACCTACGCTGTAAGTATAAAATGATCGTGTAAAGGTACAACATGGCGGCTTTACCACCAAACAGCATAAAACCAATATAAAAACTAAAATAAAATCTCAAAACATGGTCAGACTCACCATGTTTTTGGTACGTTTTGTGGTCACCAAGAAAATAAGTTTTCATACAAACTCTACAATAGGGCTCTTCCATGTATCGAGAGGTTTCCTTCTTAATTGCAGGAAAAGAACCAATCAGCGGCGAAAATAGTCTCAAGTTACTTAGTGAATGTGCTACTTCGATAAGGTAGTTATGTTAGTTTACATTCTTTTCCCTCTTATTCTGAAAAAAGAAAATTTGAAATCTACAAATACTACTCACAGCTCCATGTTATGAACAGATGACTGAGGGCAGTTTTGTGGCACTCGCACGTGGCAGTGCTTGTGGCACTTCAGCTGGCAGTCGCGGCACTCATAGCCCTGCTTGCCGAGTCGCCGCGCTATCGTCTTAGCGCAGACTTCGCAGGTGGTGCCGCTGGCAGAGGAAAACAAACTTATAGCGGTTTTACGCAAGTTTTTACGCAAGCATGTTAGCTAGCTAACTGTTATAGTCTCACTCAATTTGCATAGTCTAGAAAGAGATGCCCTCTAAGAATTTTTGTCTCGACTCAGAAAGACAGCTGTTAGCCTGTTAGCTATCTGAGGGAGAGGGGAGTCTGCTGAAGCTGAAATGAACTTTTTGCGTTTCAGCTAGGATTTAAAATGTATTTTTTCCAGGTCTTGAAATATCAATGAAGGCGCCTGCCTTCATTGATTACCAAATCCCCGTGCTACTAAGGCTAGTAGCACGGGGATTTGGTAATTTTTTTATCGGATCCTTTTGTTAACATAAATATATAACATGATAATGATCTTAGGAGGAGTTCGTGAACTACTGCGAATTTTGTGATAAGACATGCCTACCTAATTGATTTTACGATAATGATTTTAGGATTATAATATTAATAGATTCAACTTTTCCAATATAGAAAAAATATACAGCACATGGAGATTCGTCCTTTCGGCGATTTGTTTTAAATATCATATATCAAAGTGCCTTATTTCCTTTAGACTTTACAGGACTCTTGGACACGTCACAAAATTAAAATTATATAAGTAAAACAGGGAAATAAAGTGAACACTTTGATTTTTTGTTCACTTCAATCTTTTAAGCGAACAAGAATTCTATGAGTGTACAATAAGTTTTCATAAATATATTGACATGATACTATCATTAGTATTTATTTCTTTGAATTTATCACGCAGGGATTCTCTAGGCCCATGTTATAGATAGCACGAACAGCCCTCTTCTGAAGCACAAATACGGTGTTAATATCTGCAGCTATGGAAGTAGCTAATGTAAATATGATTTATATATTACTATTTTTATACCTGTTTTAAAGTTTATTATTTTATATTAATAATTATGTTAATACTTTTAGATTAAGTACCTGTAATAAGTCTGTAGGTATGTTTCTTTTATGGGTAAAAATAAATATTATTCTTCTTAGCTTACCCGCTTAGATGTTTCGCAATAAATGTATGCTCATTGTAAATGTGCAGTTTGACGCCCTTCCGCCGCCATCTCGATCTTTGAGCTATCGTCAGCGGCACGAGGTAGTGCTTCTTGATTCCAGCCTCAATGGTCTCCAAGACCAGGGTCGATGCCTCGTGGATGAAGGTCCTGGCTGATGCTGTACTGAATCCGGATACCTCACTGAGAGAGGACCTGATTGGTTAATATTTTTTCGAAGGTTTTGGACGGGAGAGATAGGGAAGAGTATGGAAAATTGGAGGGAAGTTTGGGTTTTACAAAAGAAAGGAAATATTGATTGGAAAAATAAATGATTTTGAAATATTTGTTAAAGAAATTGGTTCAAGGAGATTAGTAAAAATATATATAAATATTTCGTGTATGATAAAATGATACGCAAAAGCATGCAAAAGCGAATATAATAAATTTATAATAAAAATAATGCATGCATTCGAAATTGTAAAGATAGAGTTTTAGTTTGAAATACCAGTGTTACCAGATTGTAGAGTGCCATTATCCCCAGCGCAAGTGAGTGTTGCCAAATGAAAAAGAAAAAATCCACCTTTAGTGCCGGTATTACCATTTTACAAATTCTTCCCAAAATTTGAGAAGAAATGTTTTAAATGCCTATGTATAATTTTGCATTAAAAAGCCGAAGAATTAATTTTCTGTTTTAAGTTAGTATTTTAATTTAAAAATATTGTGTTTTTTAATATTAAAAAGCTTGTTAATGCAAATTGCCACACGATACTATTGGAAAAATTCTTAATTATCTGGGAAAAACAATTTTTATAAAGATAGTCTCAGAAACTTAACAATAAATAAGATATCTATCTACATTCACAATCTGACGACAAATCTCATATTTTTAAACAGTATATTTGGGTACATATTTTTGTTCTTGATGTAACAAATAAATACTCAGTAAATTTTCACGAAAATATTACATCCTCCATTTTAAAGCTGTTTAGTTGGTGCATAACGTCAGACAACCAAATATTTGTACCTTCTTGAAGTCCTGGACTCGTCTCCGGATTGCGCGGGCGACGCCCCAGCGGAGTATACGTTTCTATTGGGGACGGCTAGGGCTTTATCTGAAAATTGAAACAGAAGGTTACTTGACTAGACTTGGTATTTGATGATGACCTCTGTAGCGCAACGGGTAAAAGTCCTGCAACGCAGGGGGATCCGGATTCGATTCGCGCATCGGGAGAAATATTCGTAAGATCTGTAGAATGCACATATTTGTTCATGTTTGTTCCAATAAAGTTTGCTGGAAGAGAACTCTTTTAGGCTTAAGCTCGCCTTTGCCATGTATTTTCTTTTTAAATGTTTTTTATGTAATATATTTTTATTGTGCAATAAAGAATTAAGAATTATACTGGGTGTTTTGTGTATTAATCATTAAAAAATATATATCTATGTTGTATAAAGTATATCAGTTATTTAGTACTAATAGCACAAGCTTGGGGCTAGATGATGCGGTGTGGATTGTGTGTACCTATTGGACACATTGTTGCCAGGTTGGAGTTAACGGAGGCCGCCGCTCAGTCCTAGCATAGTCTGATGCCGATGAAAGAGGTTCCGTTGCAAGGTAACATTGACTGTCTTTAAGTTCATTAGTGTACTGTACCTTGACTGTTCCTCTCGGCGCTGATGCTGCGGATCCTGTGGTTCTCGGCCTCGGAGTCTGTTAGTTCCATCGAGGCACCTCGCGTGCGGGATCGACCCAGTCTGTGGGACAAAATGCTTCATATAATGTTGTTACAGATATGAATTTTAAATTGAGATAATTTTGTGACCTTTGTTTTACATAAAAAGTGGTGCTCTCCAATTTGAAAGTCTTTATTAGTTTTTCTTTATGAACAAGACGTATCAAAATTAATGAATTTTATGAGGTTTACTTGTTAGTTAGGTACCATACATACCATTGATGATTTCCAAAGGGATTTGAAGATAAAGTGCGCATTGTGTGCCGATTTTGCGATTTTGACAAAAACTAAAAACTAAGTGGTGGCCGATGACTAGGGACGAAATATTCAAACCTCTCGATTTTTTTATCCAAACCATTGTCGCTTGTTAAAAATTGTTTTTTACATTTTTTAGGCTTGCGTTTGGCCGCTATCTCACCTGATGGTAAGTGATGATACGGCCGAAGATGTAGCACGCTTGCCTAGAAGATCTATAGATTATAGGTACCTATCGGAAAATACAGACGCCGGTAAGGCGTTTCATACATTGGCGGTGCGTACGAAGAATGATAAAGCATTAGGTACTTTTGCGGTTTACCCCACTTACACTTGTAGGTATTAGCACTGCGTTAACGTTTCACAAATACAAAGTTTTTAATGCAAATCGTGGTATCTTAATAACATACCTTCTTTTAATGGTCCCAAAGAAGTCTCTCTTACGTTTCCGCGGCACGGGCTCCGGCGGTGAATTCTCACTGTTAAGTTTGTTTACGTAGTCACCCTGCTGAAAAACAGACAAAGTTAGATGAATAAGAAGAAGGTGTGAAGGTGAAGGTGGTGAAGGTAGGTATAAGAAAACAAGATATGCTCTTCCGAGACACGATGGTCACGTGGGTGTCTTCAGCCTACGTTATCGACGCCATCGGCGAATGAGAAGACGAATCTGTTTTCTGTTGTTACCAGTAGCGTAAAATCGTAACTCCCCGAACTCCTTGTATTACCTCTGATAAAACTGTGGTTTTGTATTTATCACATTGACTCGTATTTAACTAACGCTTTTTTGACTGATTTTCCAAATTTACGATTGACGATTGACATTTTTTATTGATTTTTCAATTGACCCTTATCACATTTGTTTCCCAACTTATACATTTAGTTAAAATAAAGTGGCAACTGGCAATGACGTCACCTTGAGTCACTCCTGAAAGGGCTGACCTTATTTTCTTGGATCATGAAGGTACCTAACGTAAACTAACTTCAAGTAGGGCCGGCGGTCAAATAGGAGGGCCTATATATGTTTGAATACTCAAAAATTATATATTGTCTCTAGAGTAGATTGAAGTGTTAAGAAATAATCACCCAACCGTAGTACAGTAATAGGTACCTACTGGATATTTGGAACACAGAGCATTGTGTTTGTGTAGCCCCAAGCTCCCAAAGTAAGGAAAGCTGATTATAGGTTCTACAAACGTCCGTTTTTCTATATTTTCCAAAGTACCTAATTCAGATTTTCTTTACAATTTACCTTTTACTTAGTTTTCCTGAAGTGCAAAAGATGAACGACGGAATAAGTGCGCGAAGAAAAGTGGTAATTATTACTTTTTGAGAAGAAGATAAAAGTAATTTGAAATAACAGGAAAGAGTGCCTTTCAATAATCATACAAGGTGCCTAAAAGAATTTCTAACAAGATAAAATGCAAAACTCTAAAAACAGTTAATAAAATTAGTAAAAATCCACACAAAACCTTACCTCACTATCTCCGTTCATTTTGGCGCCATTTTCTTTAATCCTCACAGTTTTTCCCGGGGACTGACTTGGTGATGCAGTAATAGACTTTGCAATCTCACTTTTCATGCTCTCATCATTGTCTATGGTGCTCTGGTCTGTATCTTCCTTTTGTTCTTCATTGTCTTTGATCGTTCCGTTGCTAGTGACATTTCCGTTTCCATTCTCGACTGGTTTGTCTGTCGCCTCGCGTTCCACTTCGATGAATTTTCCGGAGTCGGTTAGTTCCACCTTTTTGGGAGGTTTTGTTAGTGTGGCAGCACAGCAAACAGGGATTTTGGGAGAAATTTTGAAAAACTTACCGCTCGGGGCTTTGCTATAAATTGCATCACTAAAAGTCTAGCCACTCAAACTACATATTTTCGCAATGTAATTAAATCAAAATAAATATAATTTTTAGTCAAAACTTCTCCCAACATGCAAATGAAATATTTACAAATCGATTTCATTCTAAAAACAATTAGCTAACAAAAACATATTTCTAACAAGCTTTATTTTATTTAAATAATTAGGTAGGTAAACATACCTTAATAGATTTCTTGGGCTCCTAAGGTTTGTGAAATAACACCACACGCAGGCAATGGAAAGGAAAAACCAAACATATTGTTAGCAAAAATGGAACATTTTTCATAGTGACAAAACAAAACATACCTACAAACAGCAACGAAAGTCGACAGACAATTTGATTTCCAAAACTAATAAAACGAACTTAGAAACATAATGAAATAAGGTTGAAAATACTAGCTTTATCTCCTAAAAGGTTTCCAGAAATTACTGCGACATATAAAAAAAACATACAATGTTCAGAAGTTTCATCGTTGTAATGGCAAGAAAAAGCATTCAGATATAATTAAAATAAATTCGTATTAGGTATGTACTTCATTGGTGAGTGTAGGTAGGTACATTGCATAATGCGTATACTTGAGAAAAAAAACTAAATGAACACAATGACATAATAAAAATACAGTCAATATTGGGATCAAGATTACTTTAAAAATTTGGGATTAAACACAATCACTAGGGACTCAACGTATGTCAAATACAGTTAAAATAAATTGGGAGAGATAAATAACTTACCCTTTGTACAGAATGGATGATGAGGGTAGACTTGTTGGCAGCGGATTGAGGACTCAGCTCCAACTCGCGGAGGGCGGATTCTGTCAGTTCAGAGTTTTCAAGACCTTGAAGAGCATATGTAGAATCATAAGGATTTTAGTAACGATGAGGTTAAGGTGATTGATGATGATTGGTGAAGGTGGATGACGTTCTGGCAATGATGGTGATCAAAAAATAGGCAGCAAGAAGCAATGGTGAAGGGAATTAGGATTATGATAATGATACAAGTTATAACAATTATGGTGATTTTGCTAACGGTGATGACAAAAATTAGGCAGCAGGAAATTATGATGAAGAGAATTAGGTAGATGCTAATGATTTTAATGATACAAGATATGACAATGATGGTTATTTTGATAACGATGATGACAAAAATTAGGGAGCAGGCAACAATGGTGAAGAGAACTAGGTTGATGCTAATGATTTTAATGATAATAATCCTACTAATATTATAAATGTCAAAGTTTTTGTGGATGTATAAATGTATGTATATAATATTTGTTATTCTTTCACGCAAAAACTACTGATCCGATTAGGCTGAAATTTGTTATAGTTTGGGACCTGGAATAACATATAGGCTATTTTTATCCCGATAAAACGCGGGCTAATGCGCGGGCAACAGCTAATACTACGTCTTATGACAATGATGGTAAAGACGATGGGCAAAATATGGCAGCTGGCAAAAATTGTGCAGAGAATTTATTTATTTATTTATTTGGCACACAAAACGGAACACAATCAAAATATAACAAAATAGAAAGACACGATATTAAGATCTAGATTGTATCCCTAAGTATGTGTACACAGCATCATTTATACAGAGCAGTTCTGTGTACAAAAATATTGTATATAAATATTAAATAAGTTTGAAGCATGCAATTAAAATTAAATTAAAACAATCAATGAGGAAACAATAAATTATTTGATTTGAATATGTAGCACCAAAATAAAAATTAAAAATTACAAAAAATTATAACCACTCTCCTTAATGAGAGTGGTTTCAATATCTTTTTTAAATTTAAATATTCTATTGTTAAAAATATCAATATTGTCACTATTATTAATTAAAAGATCGTTGTATTGACGACACATTCTGACGATAGGGTTGTAGTAAGAGGTGTTATTGGCATGGACCTGTAGGGCGAAAGTATGCTGAAAGGGATATCGAGATCTTGGTCTGGTATTTAAACTTATAGAAGATAGTAACACAGGAGAATCATGTCGAGGTATTGACGACGGGTTTCAAGAGACATGAATTTGAATTTATTAAGCTTATGGTGCTAAGCTAAGAATTATAGTGATGTTAATGATTTTGATTATGACAGTGATACGGAAGACGATAGATAAGATGGTTACGCTGTAAACAGTGATTATGGCTCTGTTTACTTTGGAGATGTGGTTAATGATGTTTTAGGAATCTGAACTGACCGTGCTTCCTCCTATTTTTTAAATTTGGTTCCTTCAAATTACTTTAGGAAATGATAATAATTGTTCGATAGTAGTTAATAGCCACTAAACACTGTTTTCAAAGAAAACGACTATAGAGGCAAGGAAAAATAACCATATCACCATATACTCCAGCCAAATTCTATATGAAATGTTCGTTAACAAACCACAGCGCATTAACGTAAATTCACATGCTCGGAGTTAAGGTATAGACATAATTGTTGACTTCATTTATTGAAATAAATACCTACAATCGACAAGGAATGCAAGTTGTGTGTAGAAATATACGGCAATAAAGGATAGGTTATGTATGGGCAGTTTGATTACAAAAATCGGATTTGGCTGGAGTATAAGTATTAGAGATGAGTCCGGTATTCAATAACTAACTCAGTACCTGTTAGCATGGTCCTAAAATATCTAACGCTATTGTAAAATCCGCATACCGCTAGGGAATAACTGTGCAAAGCGAGCATCGCGCCTAACCGACCGTGAGCCATAACTACCCAACGCTTCAATACCTATACTTACCTATCTATCATCTACGCATAGGTACTAGCGGACCGTTCACCCATAAAGTTATGTAGCTGCAACAAGTATTTGGTATTTCTAACCAAATCGGTTAGAAATATATCGGGTAGAAATCAGGACAAGGATAGAGTATTGTAACGTTATTGGGTACCAGTTGGTACTAGCGGTATTGAAACAAAATACCCAACTAATAACCGGTAGCCAAAATATCCAATAACTCCCATCCTTAATAAGTACGTATGAAATTTTCAACAAATTTTTGACGATTTAATGATGCAATGACAGCTTGTCAAATTTTAATACAATATGAGGTAGCGCTAGTTTAGTTCACTAAAGCAACTGAGACAATATTTTTGACAATAATGTAAACAATAATATGACGTGTTTTAAAAAACGATAAACCGACTTCAAATTCCCTTACTTTTACACTTATTTTTTTGCGGGATAAATACTTATCCCCTGGAGATGAAAATTTTATGGGACCCCTTCGGGATCGTTTTCTATACAATAGTGAAAGAATTTTATAAATCGGTCCATAATTGGCGGAGATATCGCGTAACATAAATACAAAAAAAAAACCATACAGACGAATTGATAACCTGCTTCTTTTGAAATCGGTAAAAATGATAGAATTCTCACCATTCTGCTTGAAGATAGTCTTAGTAGTAGTAGTAACGCCTTGAGGAGAGAGCGTACGCAAGCTCTCCTTGATCTTGACGGGCCGAGAGCCGAGGTCTGGGATGTCAGCGCCCTCGATGAATAGGAACTGAGGGAATTGAAATAAAGGAACAAATATAATTACAAAATTCTTTATTGTACACCACGAAGAAATCATTAAAAATAGACATTACATAAAACATGTACAATGGGCAGCCTTATTGCTTAGAAGCGATCTCTTCCAGGCAACCTTTGGATGAAAAGAATTATACGAATTTAAGAAAGACATTTTTTTAAAATCTTTCGATAAAACTTTTGAAACTATCATGGTTTTTTACAACACTAAGGTTAATAACGGGATAATTATGTAAGTATACCATGATTAGATTTTTGAGTTCTCCAATATTTCGGCACAGTTCCATGCGCCATGATCACGGAACAACTGAAATCACTGCGAGTTAGTTTTTATTGGTAGACATACCGATCTACCCTCATTCTTTGTCTTTTGCTACGAATGTAAATATAAAAGTGGTAAATATTCCGTTATTAACTTTTGTGTTGTAAATCTTATCGGTCTAACTAATTAACAGAAACCATTTACGGTAGAAATTGCCTGTTTGGTATTGACTAGCAAGCATTATATCTATCCATTCCATCGTCCAAGGTCGCATTCTCACTTACTTCGGGCATACGAAACATGGCCGAGGAGACGCAACTGTGGAACGGCTTATGGTATAAGGGAAAGTTGACGACACAAGAGCTCGCGGCAGATCGCTTATGCCCTGGACGGACCATAAAGCTGCACTAAACGGACCTCTACAAGATGTACCAGGAAAGCAGCGGTGCGGGAAGAATAGCGCCGGTCGTCATATCAGGGTGCCACCCTCCCTGGTATGACGACCACAACCACTCTGTCAAGAGTGTAGCAAGCGACTAAGAAGAAGCAAAACTGTTACTTCCAATATCAAATTCATTTTGAGACAATTAATTTAGTAGAATTCGGCATGAATCATGACATTCATGACATAACTCCACAGTTACCGTGCCGCTAACATCGTGCTCTATTCCATGGGGGAGTCTGCAAGGCGATCTGCTGACGCTGTGACGGAGCGGCCAGGAGCTCGTCTATGCCAACTAGACCTAGACTTAGGAATCAAGGCTTACCTCGACAGTTAGCGTGCCGCTAACCGGGCCCGGCTTCCGCTAGCTAATAGATTTACTACAAAAATGGTATGGTCGTAGAATCGTTCATAGATGAAAGAAACTCTAGATAGTGCGTGCACGGAAAGATTTATAGATTTGTTTCAACTTTGACACTTTTGACACGCATTCCTACATCTATTGTTTCTTTCATCAAAGGTATATTCCAAGATGTGTCATTCTGAGACGATTAATTTAGTAGATTTTGGCACCAGGATCTTGTCCATGGAGCTTTACCTAATATACACCTATGAATCATGACATTCATGACTAACCTCGACAGTTAGCGTGCCGCTAACATCGTGCTCTTCCATCGGACGAGTCTGCAAAGCAATCTGCTGACGCTGTGACGGAGCGGCCAGCAGCTCGTCTATGCCAACTAGACCTAGACCTAGGAATCTGTAAAACACATTCAAAGCATTTGTTAAAAGGTATAGTGACGTTCATAGATACGTAACCCACCGAAGAAATTTACTTCAAACTTAACTTCAAAAGTAAAGTCTAAGCTTTTCTGAAAAACTATTTATTTTGGCTTTACATTATAATAGATAAAAAATACAACTATCTTACGGTAAAATGAAGACACCAAGCTGTTCTATTTCAAAAGAACTTTAATTACTAGTAATGTAGGTACTGGGTTTGGACTTTTTACATTTTGTATGAGAGATGATTTACGTAAAATTTTAAGTATTAAGACCTGTAGTCTTCACGAACGTGTTTGTGATGATGGAAAGAACCTGCAGTTCACGCAGTATCAGTCAGTGAATTACCAGTAGTCCTGTATAACC
The DNA here is from genome assembly GCA_947859395.1 of Eupithecia insigniata. Classification (NCBI taxonomy): domain Eukaryota; kingdom Metazoa; phylum Arthropoda; class Insecta; order Lepidoptera; family Geometridae; genus Eupithecia; species Eupithecia insigniata. Next base: position 2,230,380 of record OX402019.1, read on the forward strand.
AAAACCAATGTAATAATGAGTTTGGAACCCATTCGGGCGGTTACCTATCAATTAATGCAACTGTACCATTATGTAACATGTAAGACTTAGTCACAGCAAAGCAAGAACGGATTTCACAAGCCTTGTGGTGTCGTCAAAAGTTTGGGTACAACTGAATGAGTTGAACGGACGATATCGAACCCGCAATATCTTGTATATTTCTTTAGCAATTCTGTATCTATTGCTAAAAAGTTTGAACAAACTTACCTACATATATCACTGTCTTCTATATTCCGTGACGTTACGAAACGGCTCTGTCGGAAGACCAGCGTTGGTTGTACGCAAATACAACTAACCAAAGCTGAGACAGGGACCGTTTTGTGACTCTAGCAAACTGTTTTCTTTTTTTTATTAGTTTTATTTTTAATTGTGTCTGAGTTACAAATAAACGCTTCTATTCTATATTTAAACATGACAAACAAAACGCATTTATTTCTTAAAAAAATAAATTGAAATACAGGGTTCTTGTGGTTTTAGTTACCTGTGTTGGCCTGGTCCACCGCCGGGCGAAGCCGGGGCAGTACGGTCGTATACCTCGAACAGAAGCTCAGCGGTTTGAGGTGAAAGATCACTGAGAAATAAATAAATCACAAATGATTATAAACTATCCTAAAGGTACGTTCAATTTTATTTAAATTTCAAAGCTATCGTATTTAAGGCGCTACCCCGACCCAGTCAGAGCCGCCACCTATTTTATCGTATTAATACGATATACAAAGGAATTTTCAAAAATCCCTTGGCTCGTTTGTAATACCTGCCATAAGCTTATTTTTAATGCCTCTGTAATAGTTTTATATTTTATAGCTTAGGAAGAGATGCGAAAACCAAGTTTGGTGGCCAAAAAGTGCAACATCGCATCTCCTCCTAAGCTATAAAATATAAAACTATTACAGAGGCATTAAAAATAAGCTTATGATAGGTATCACAAACGAGCCACGGGATTTTAGAAAATTCCTTTGTATATCGTAATAATGCGATAAAATAGGTGGCGGCGCTAGTTTGGGTCTGGGAACCTCCTTAAGTGAGACGAGTGGGGAGTGCAAAATTCTGATAGAGAACTGTAAATATTACGATCGAAGTAACATTACCTTATTATGTGCTCTAGGTATTTAGCTACATACATTCAATATTTTGTGCAACATCCTCTGCACAACACTAAGTCTGGTAGAGATCGCTCTCGAGCGATAAGACCGCCACTTGTAACTTAGTTTTAAAATTGTCTTTTTTTGTATTTCTGTTTCTTATCAATAAGTGTGCAATAAAGAATTTTCTATCTTTCTATCTATCTAAGCTAGCCTGTTTTTTATAGTTAGTCAATAGTGAGGTTCCATCTCTCGTGTACACAATGAAACATAACGGTCCCAACATCGACCCTTGACCCACCGCACAACAAAATTCTAAATTACTTGTTCTGCATGCCTACATGCGGGAGGATGATAGATATTTTTTAATAAAAAGTTAATATTGATAGTTTTCGTTTATCTAAGTACTGTCATTAATGTTTTCACTGTATACATTATTTAGCTACGTTGTAGTAACATTGCCTAATCTGTGGCTACGTGCTTATTGTCTATTTCTGTTATCTCAGAAACTTCTTCTGTTTAACTTCTCTATCCACTTTCTATCTTCTATATACCACCAATTCAATTTGGTTTAAATATTATTATTTTCTCAAAGAAAAAAGTTATTTAAAATGAGAGATTCACACAATGCTAATATATAACAATGCTTATCATTGTTGTCTCCAATTACGCTTGTATCGATGTTTATTTATGTCTGTCCTGTTCCTGTAAAGCTACATAAATGTATCTTTATCATAGCTTTTAATCAAATTTGACTTGTCTAAGTGCTTATTTTGTAAGCCTAAAGAAATAAAGGTATTAATTCTGATTCTGATTGCTATCTTGAAAATGTACAAACAACTCACAATAAGAAGTGTTCCTCCCACTGCGGACTTTTGGTGTCCTTCTTGAAAGCGGTCTGATTCTTCTGCGGCGGCTCGTCCATTTCAACCACGCAGTACGGTGCCATGCAGCCGGACTTGCCTGTGTCGGAAGCTTAGGTTAAGTCCAAGAAAAGTGTTGAAAAGAACTGAACAATTATTTATTGTTACCTAGGCCTTATTAGATACTTTATAGGAGTATACATAAGTTTATTAAAAATATATAGAATATATTTTTTCATAACTTAAAGCCAGCGGGCGGACCCTCCCAAAGCGATCTAGTAAGACGCGTACGTGCGCGACGTGAATAATTTACAAACTTTTTAGAAGTAATAAAAAATGGTGTATAGGATCTTAATTTTGACTTCGAATATCGATGCAGCAGCTTAAAATACATCGGAAAAGTATAGTCCGAATCGTTGCACAACCAACTTTATTTTTTTGTGTGGCTGTGTTATTATTTCATATCCCTTTTCATTCAGGTTTTCTGCAACACTATCTCTTTTAGCTATCCTACATTATAATATTATAAATGTCAAAGTTTGTAAGGATGGATGGATGTATGGATATTTGTTACTTTTTCACGCAAAAACTATTGAACCGATTAGACTGAAATTTGGTATGGGTATAGTTTGGAACCTGGAATAACATATACCTAGGCTATTTTTGGTCCCAATAAAACGCAGGCGAAGGCGTGGGCAGCAGCTATTACGTTATATTACGGTTGTAAATACCTCCCAAGTCCTTGGCAGCCACCACTTTGACCAGCAGTCTCTTCTCCCCGAGGAGGTGCATGCTGCCGGACGTCGAGTTAGGCGTTGATGTGTATAAGTGTCTTTCATTCTGTAACTAAACATTATCCTTTTATATCCTTATGTAAATGTTACTCGCAGATCTGATAACTGCTGGGGAGTAAAGGTTCTCAAGTGGCGGCCACAATTTAAAGCGAAACGGAGTGTTGTGAGACTATCCACATAGCGGAGTCGACGCGTACAGTTTCAGTTTATTTTAATTTGATCGACAGGTCGGGTACACCGCCAGGTTGAACTACAGGCTGTTGTTTCTCAGTGCGTTCAATACTATGTCACTGGAAGATACCACCTGGCTATAAGGCTTACCATACAGTCATAATGCAGCGGCAGCCGTGGCGCAGGCTTTCTGCGTAGCGGCGCAGACGCGGACAGGTCGGGTACACCGCCAGGTTGAACTGGAAGCTGCTGCTTCTGAGTGCGTTCAATACATTATCACTGAAAGAGACCACCTAGCTATACGACTCACCATAGAGTCATAATGCAGCGGCAGCCGTGGCGCAGGCGTCTCTGCGTAGCGGCGCAGACGCGGACAGGTCGGGTACACCGCCAGGTTGAACTGCAGGCTGCTGCTTCTCAGTGCGTTCACTACTATATCACTGGAAGAGAAAATAGTGCTTTTACAATTGAGGTAGAAGTACGTTTGCTGGTGGATATTTGCATGATTCTGAAGTTTTGTACTGACACCTTCGTTTCCCTTGATCTGTGGGAATTGGGAGAGGGAATTGGCTTAGAAGCGGAGCTGAGACCTTGTTTCTATAAATGACCTCCCCTAATACCGCTGTCTTTAGCTTGTTAAATCGAGCATCTATCAGCAGTTTCGCAGGTCGTCATCCGAGCTGGCCATGGGTCGTCCTACACTACGTTTGCCGATCTCATACCTGACAGTTTGTTGCAGAGGGGTCTCCATCGCGTTGGGTCTCAGAGCGCCCACCGGTGCAAGTGCCACCTTCACTTCAGGCCAGCCGTCGCATTTCAACTCGCCTGTCAACTTGTCTGTTATGTTGCCTAACCTGACAGTTTGTTGCAGAGGGGTCTCAGTCGTGTTGGGTCTCAGGGCGCCAACCGGTGCAAGTGCCACCTTCACTTCAGGCCAGCCGTCGCATTTCAACTCGCCTGTCAACTTGTCCGTTATGCAGGTTATGTTGAGGCGGGCGCGGAACCTGGCACGCAAAAAAGGTTTGAGTGTTTTTTGCTTTCTAATTATTGTTTATTTTCTTGATTGTTTTCAAAATTAAAATGAAGCGCACTATGTATTAAAACCTACATATAATATCATCGAATCCTATTTTTGATAATGCAAAACTAAGTAGGTGGGACAAGAATAAGAATTTTCTACGCTAATAGTGGATGGGTTATTTTGCCGCTGTGTTATGTTAGACCTGGGTAATTAACACTATGTCTAAATATCTGATAAAGTTGTCCTCACTTGTTAACATTGACTCTGTAGTGGCTGACCTCTACTTTCTCCCCTCGCTGACTGAAAGCTTTCAATTGGAAGGCGGGTGTGGCGTCGCAATCACATGTGATTGTCTGAAAGATAATTAATATATTAGTCGTTATTAGTAGGTACTAGCACTAGGAGTAAGTACCTAATAGTATTGTATCTAAATATTTATTTATTTAGAAACAACATAATTACAGGTTTTTTTGCTTCTTGGTAGAAAACCGCCGTATGGGAGAGGCCTATGTGCAGTGGCCGTGCACGGGCTGATATGATGACAATAATTACTAGATACTGTACTTTGGAGGATGCCTGTCTCCCCAGGCTTTATTTTCAGTTAGCTATGTTTGTAGCGGTTTACTTCTTGAAAAAACATAATGATCTTTAAATGAGAGTGAAACTAATTTTTACCACCAAATCGAGTCATTTTCAAGCGATTTTTTATGCATGATAGACTCCTTTATTCAAAAATCTGTCGCGTTGCAAACATCCTAAATATATTTAATCAAAAATAATTCTGAAATCAATCTTTTATTAAAAATTCATCGGAAAGTACGAAAAAATACATATAAAAAAATTGTGTAATTCCTTCTAGTTTCTGCAATGCTTATTTTGACATTATTATTTTGACAAATTATCCGGTTAATTCGGATTTCTAATAAACCGGATTGCAATATCTAGACGTCAAACAACAACAAATCCGCATGGGCCGGCCGCTGAGATTTGGGAGAGGTTCTTAGCCTTCTTAAAAAGAAAGGTCTACTCTCGTGAGCTCCCCAAACTACGTCACATCGATGTCCAATTGCCGACCACGTAAATACTTTAGAATACCCTGTTTGAAAGACCTCATACAATAGTCCATTGGGAAAACCTCAGCAGGGAGGCAGAATTCTACAAATTAATTACTTTTATCACATTTTAATAACTCACCACATCATCCTTGGAGTCACACTCGCAGAAGACGTTGGAGACCGTTGGTGGGTGGCTGTCGAGAGCTCGGACCAGCTCCACGCCTATACCTTGCTGGAACAACAGAGAACACTGTTAGAAACATGATCAGTTATGAATTTAGAAAATGGTCGATGCGACGCGTGACCCGAGAGCTGGTATCTGGCGCAGCGCATCAGCATTACCATACAGCGGGGCAATGCAGCCAGCGTCTTGGGGACGCTTTCGACTGATATTGATAATTACTAGCTGCTACCTGCGGCTTCGCAAGCGCTTTTCATGTACCCTATGTCCGTCCCCGGGATACCATCTACCTCCCTGCCAAACATCTGATCTAGAGATCCGTTCAGTCGTTTAGGCGTGAAAAGGTAACAGACAGATAGACAGAGTTACTTTTCAAATTTATAATTGGCGCTTATGGTGCTTCCTTTTTCCTGTTTTAATTATAAATTGTGGATTAATGAAATAGTACTCATGTTTTAATTTAGAAATTAACGACATCAAGTGTATATTATCCAATACCTGGTGGAAATAAATTAAATGAAACAATATTAAAGGAAGTAGGATATAATATAGGTAGGCTTAAGAATTTCAGTGGTACAAATTCAACTGTCCAATAAAAAGTTCGAAATAAGTTTTCAGCCGAAAGGCAACCACAATGAAGCTGAACACCCACATACCTATTGGCAGAGTTATCAATCAGTCACCACAAAAGTCGTATGTGTGTTTATTTTTTTATTAGATTTAAGTATCTAGGCACAGACCTGGGTATTATTTATTTGACCACCCGCCGTCGTGACGCCTTCGCGCGTAAGATGTCTCGGCCTTCACGTGGATATCTCCAATCCCGTGGAAACTCCAGAATCCAATATAAGGAAATTATTAACTAAAGTGCCTTATTGTAAAAATTGTATGAGTCATCTTGTTTTTTTTTTTTAATTTAATCACTTAGAAACATAACAAGTCAAGGTTAGCCATGCCAGCGATCGATGCGATATAGGTACGAAATATTAGAATGAAAAAATATTTAGTAATAATTCCGCGTATAACCTTAGCTCGGAGAGGTAACATCACTGGCAGGACTCTGTCGGTGTTGCTGTGCTGACCAATCTCAATGTCAAGGTCGAGTATTGTGGTGTCCTGAAGATGTCTCGTGGAGAGACTAAACTAGTAGACAACTTACATTGATGAATACTATCAGAGAAGGTTATACGCGGAATTGTTACTAAATATTTTTTCATTCTAATATTGTGCAATGGATTTCCGCAAAGTAACGCCTGAATCTATTATTTAGGTACGAAAATAAATAACACAGTATTTTACTGCTTATGTGGCTAGAATATTTATAATTATGTACTTATGTAGTAAAAATAAAAATAATAAACTTCAATTAGCTACAAAAACAGTACATTAAGCCTATAGCTTTTTTAACGATGATATCATGTATTATGTAGAAGGTTATGCCGATTCACACGTTATCAAACGAACGTTGTTTTGCGTTAAACATAGGTTGAACGTTCAAACAAGGTTATGGGAAATTAATTAAACAGTACAGTACAATTATAACAATGTTAGTGTTGTACAAGGTGCCGCATATGTGTACATGTATGTAGGTACGTTAGAGGGGGTTTTGGTGGACCCCGGAGGACTGAGTTTAGCGCATTTTTTTTAACTGGAGGCTAGGTACATCATACATACATTTCATCATACAAACGTAGGATACGAACGAGGAAAGTATGTATTTTTTTAAAGTTTTGTAACATTAATAAGTTCTCTCCTCACCTACTAGAAGCGAAATCACTTGGTTGGTATTTTTTTGTACGTATTTGTAATTTTTTACTTAATCGTGGCATGTACATCTACTCGACAACCTCTGTGACACTGCGGGCGAAGGTCCTTTTTTCTTTTCTTCTATTTTCGCCTCGGGATAAATGTTTGTGTGTACGATCTGCATATATTTGTCCCTAGTGTTCTAGTTGTTTTCTATGTTATATGTCGCAGATTTTTTTTGTAAATCGTGAATTTCCTTCCTTTGACCTTGTTTGACCACAATCTCACCTGATGATAAGTGACGATATGGCCGACGATATATCACGAAGGTCCAGAAGACAAGATGTATTAAGTATATCAAATATCTAGTACCAATAACACAAGGTCTACCGGATGAGCGGACATAATGCGGTGTGGATTGTTACCTATTTTTGTTTTTGTATTGGAGATGGACAAGCTTTATGCCGCCATTGAATAATGATGAAGCTTAAGATGGAACACGCTTTCCCTGAAGAAAGTTGTTCACCCTAGATTTGAAGACTCCAAAACTGATGCAGGAAACTCATTCCAATCTTTAGCAGTGCTTATAATGAACTAGCAACCCGCTCCGGCTTCGCACGGGTAGTAGAGCATAATATCTCAAAGGGACTAGGCAGCGTTTTCGATGAAAGCTCCCAGGCGTTTTGACTTTTTCCGACACTTCCAACAATTATCGTTATATTTCAACCTATTAATTATCGTTATATATAATTTGTCAGGGTTTTGTGTAAATTACACAAAACCCTGACAAATTATATACTTAAACCTTCCTCATGAATCACTCTATCGATTGATGAAAACCGCATTTAGTTTATCGCGAACAGACAGACGTGGCGCAGGACTATGTTTTGTATGTAGTGAAGTAGAGCAGATTTTTTTTTTGTCTATTTTACGAATTGAATTTTGTTGCTAGATATTATTTCTGCTAAGGAACTAAAAGCAATCATCCATACGACACGACATGACATTGATGAAGCTTCATGATTCTGTTCTAAACATATTTGTCAGTCGCGTTGCTGCCAATAACCTCGTGTTGGCAACACACCACTTCTCTTTAACTATGTAGCTAGTCAACTGATATGATATAAGATCTTTTTTTCAAACAGCTTAATAAAAGGAGGAGGTTCTCAATTCGACTTATTATTTTTTGTATGTATTTTACGCGATATCTGCGTCAATTATGGACCGATTTGAAAATTCTTGAACTATTGTATAGAAAATGATCCCGAAGGGGTCCCTTAATTTTATACCAGGATTAGTATTTATCCCGCGAGGGAATTTTAAGTCGCGGTTAATCGTTTTTTAAAACACACAAAATTATTTTATTTAACACTGACCTTATTGTCATTAAGTGCGGGACAATGCAGCTTGCGTTTTAAATTATAGTTGTTTCCGACTGGTATTGTTATGGATCAGTTGAGCTACCATTAGGTTGTTTGCAACGGGTTGTACCTAGTTAGTTCAATTGTAAATACATACATTACATAATACATACTAGTTCTAATAATTTGTAATTTTCTTTGTTAGTAAAGTATGCATATGTTTTTAATTTTAAAATGGATTCTCTGCCCAAGCTCTGCCTAGTCTGCGGCGCGGGCGCAACCTGCAGGGAGGGCGGCGGGTCCCGCAGTCACACGGAAGGAGTGATTGTTCTGCATGTGCTTCGTGGGCACCCAAAGTGTTTAGCGAAACGGATCTTATTTTTACTGTAGGTACGAACTGACGGAGCAGGCAGAGTTGTATTAATATTTAGTTTTTTTTTTTTCATTTGGCTCTAAAGATTGTTTAGTTATTCATTGTACATTGTATATATATTACATTATACATTGTGCATTGTATATATATTATATTACATTGTATATATATATATATATATACAATGTAATATATATACCTATTTTTTATTATTGTACTGACATTGCATAACGATTTGGAGGTATCTGTAATGGTATGGTCCTGTGTAAATAAATAAATTGAAATTTGGATTTGAAATAAGCATCTCTTAGGTACTTACGATATCAATTTCCAACACTAACTAGGTTCGTAGTTAACTCTAAAAGAATAATAGATAGATAGAAGATAAAAATACTTTATTGCACACTTAAAACTAGAAAACAGTTTACAAATGAGTCAAAACAATACAAGTCACAATGGGCGGTCTTATCGCTCAAGAGCGATCTCTGCCAGACAACCTGGCCTGATAATAATATAATAAAATAATATAAAATCGAATTCCTTAGTATTACACAGTTTTTGCTTTAAGTTTTTCGGGACATTTTTCGTGAATATTTTTTTATGGAGCCACCTGAGGATCATCATCATCATCATCATCATCAGCCCATACACGTCCACTGCTGGACATAGGCCTCCCCCGTACGACGCCACAAATAGCGGTCCTGAGCCACCTCCATCCATCGACTCCCTGCGACCGCTACGATGTCGTCGGTCCATCGAGTGGATGGTCTCCCATGTAGGGGGGGATTTGCCATAATCACCACGCTTGGCAGGCGGTTTGGTGATCGCAGTGTTGGTGTTTAAAAATACTCAGAAGGAAGCTGCTGCCCTTCCTCTGGTAGGTTCCCTCAGTCGGCTCTTACGACATCCACGGGTCGAGTTGGAGGGGTCGATATTCGTACGCCGCGACCCCACGGCTTGACCTGAGGATCATTCTCCATATAATAATAAAAAGATATTTCAAATCTGTCAATCATTGACGGAAAAATCGACGAACTTACATAAAAAATACATTCAGCCGAACATATGTAGAGCCTCCACCTCTTTTGTTTTGCGTCGGTTAATAAATACAATTTATTTATTGCACTAGTCCATAATTTGTTGATAATAGCATAAAATATTATTCATCATAGGATAAAATAAGATACAAAAATAACTAAATTTACAGCGCTCATTAAATTTTATCAAATAAAAAAATATTTTTATCAAATATAAAAATAACAATAACTTTATTAAATACGCGCCGTCATTTATCCAATAGCGATACAATACCATATTTCGAGTCAACTCGTTCGTTAGGAGTGCGCTCTACATAATTTATTTTTATGACTTCTAGCAACTCAACTGAAGCACAAGAAGCATATTATGGACTAAAACTGTAACAAATTAATTTCGACCATTCGTTCGACTGTGAACGAAAGAAGAATTATTTTTGTCCTGGTAAAACATCAAATTCCCATGGGAGATTTACGGGAAAAAGACCCTTCGCAAATCACGGGGAACAGCTAGTATTTATATAAAAGTTGAGTTGGAAGGGTCAATTCTTACGTCGTGACAGCCATGGCTATATTACAGAGTGCCAGCGTCATCGAATACCACACAGTCAGAGCAAGGGACGCTCACACTTGGCCGGCTGCCAAACTTATCTATTAGGTACTACATAGATATATGTAGTTATGTTCTTCTATCGTATTGTCTATTTCTTTCAAGTCTACCGTGAAACTGCCGACTGAATTTGACATAATCTACCATTTTTCAATAGATCCATCACGGATCTAGGTAATCAGAGCCAAAGCTAAAAGAAGAATAGAAAATCTAGTTTATGGATGTAACGTGATTCATCCGAGATTTCGTGCATCGTGATAACATTTGTCGAGATTCTATGCATTGACCTAACGTTTGTCGAGAATCCATGCGTTGAACAGGGACGAGCAAAAGAATATTTTACTCGTCCCTGGCGTTCACCTGTCGAGATTCCATGCATCGACCTTTTTGTCGATATTTGGATTCTTGCTTCGCGATAACGTTTTTCGTCATTTTTCGAGATGCCGTGCATCGACACAACGTTTGTCGAGATTTCATAGTTCACCCCCAGCAACTACGAAAACGAGGGAGTTCCCTGTTTGGCTGTCGTAAAACAAAATGAAGAAAGACAAATGAAGAAACTTTTTAAATTATTCATGATTTACGCTCATTTGTTTCTTGTTTAATGTTTATTAATTGTTGTATATAATCTTTTGTTGCATTATTAAAGGTCAAAAAAATTAAATTAAAAGTCGAGGTGATAACCTATTAGTTAGTATTAAGCTAGTTATTAAGCTTGAAGGTGAATACAGATCAATACGTCTGGATCCGACTTAGCCCCGGTTTTCTATCACCGTTCGAGCACGTGGATGATTCGATACGTTTTAGAAATGTCCACGATTTAATAAATAAATCATAATATGATTAGCAAACGATATGGTGGAGGTCAATCGGTGACATTTTATCGGGCGTTGATTTAAATATCGATGACATCGTCTACCAACGGACGGAATATAAATTAAGTGAATTTATGTTGTAACTATGTAGTACATTGTATGTTAAATTTGAAACAAAGAGTAGAGGTTTTTCTTTAATTCAATTAAGATCAATTAATAAATTGAGATTAATATGAATGGAAATGGATGCATAGGTTAGTTATGGAAATTGTGAGACTAGACGGAGGTAAAAAAGCTTTACCATTGCCTCACGGTAATTTCAAAATGTATAAAAATGTATTGTTAGATTCTTAACCTGGTTTTCTTGGGGGTCTGGAATGGCCCCTTTTCAACTACCAAGAATTTGGACTGATTACAGTACAAGGAGCCACAGAATGGATGTTCGGCGTAACGAAAGGGGGATTCCAAACGGTGTGGTACCACCGCACCGCCAGAGTTAATTCCAGTTATATTTTCTTTTTAGTGACTATGTTCTTAATTTTTGTGTACTTAACTATAAAAAACCTACGTTCTTTGAAAATATTTTTTTATGGGATTTTTAACATCAATAATATATTTCGCGTCATCTAATTATGAAATTTAGCATTGCCATACAGCGAGGCAATACAGCCAGCGCGTCTTGGGGACGCTTCCAACTGGTATTGATATGGACCAGTTGAGCTATCTGTAGATTGTTTGCAACAGTCTGCAGTTAGCTCAATTGTTTCAATTGTAAATACTAGTTTAATTTGTTTATATTATTTGATTGTAATCTTTCTTATATATAAAATTTCCATGTCACAATGTTAGTTACCGTACTCCACCGAAACGGCTTTACCGATTTTTACCAAATTTTATATGCGTATTCAGTAGGTCTGAGAATCGGCTACTATCTATTTTCCATACCCCTAAGTGATAAGGGTTGAAGGCAAAACAACGTTTGGCGGGTCAGCTAGTTATGAAATAAAAAACACCGAGTCAAGGCATAACATTGATAATGATAACAATTTACAGAAGGTCCCTGCTGGTCGGTAGTAGTAATTACTCATCACTCTGACATGCAATGACATACGATAGGTATGTAGTGGTAGTGATAACCTATAACTTATTGCCTACTTTATAAAATGTACTTAATTTACCTACTTACATTAATAAATTAGGTACCTACCTAGTTTTACTTAAGAATTTATTATTCTTTGTTTAGTTTTTTTTCTGTTTATGTAGGTACACTTAAGAACGGAACGGATAGCCTTATCCCCCATACAAACGTACTTTCCGCTTCATTAGGAAACCATGTCCCCGATCTCATTGAAATTTTCCATACGTAATCGGATGAAAAATAGCTATGTTCGCAGCGGTTTAGTTTTTGAAAAGATAGATAGATAGAAGATATAAAATTCTTACACACTTATTGGTATAAAACAGAAATACAAAAAAAAAATAAGTTACAAATGGCGGTCTTATCGCTCGAGAGCGATCTCTACCAGACAACCGTGGCTGGATAAGATTGTTGGATAGTACTAGGGGATCTGTGTTCTAGTATAGATTGCATAAATAAAAATATTCATAATAAATATTATGCCTAAAATAAACTACATATATAATATTATATATATATATATATATATATTTACCTATATACATAGGGACACGGGTATGCGTTCAATGACAACAGCCTAAATAGTGCTCCTTCACCATGGTTTTGAATAGTGGTAGCGACTTTGCTCGCCTCACCGAGACCGGCAATGCGTTCCATAGTTGTACAGCCCGTGCAGTAAATGAAATGGGCGAAGAAGGAAGTAGAGTGAACAGGTACTTGAAGTATAAAAGTTTCAGAAGAGCGCAGAGAAAGAGCGTGCGAATGATGGAGAAAGGTAAAAAGCTCTTTGAGATAAGGGGGTGCAGAGGCGTAAAATAAGAGAATATGAGAATTTCGGCGAAGCCGTATAGGTAACCACTTGAGCTTCCTGCAAAATTCCGAGACATGGTCATACTTGCGCAAGCCAAATATGAACCTTATCCCGACATTCTGCAGGCGCTCAAGTTTGTCTAACTGTTGCTCAGTTAGATCAAGAAAGGCAGAATCGGCGTAATCAAGAACTGGAAGGAGAAGAAATTGTGCAAGAAAAAACAATGATATTTAAATGAGAGTGAAACTAATTTTGACCACCAAATCGATTCATCTTCAAGCGATTTTTTTATGCATGATAGACACCTTTATTCGAAAATCTGTCACGCTGCAAACATCTTTAATATATTCAACATTATAAATAATCAAAAATATTTTTGAAATCAATCGTTTACTCAAAAATTATCGGAAAGTACGAAAAAATATCAAAAAATGGTGCCAACACCAAGAACAAGAACGCGTTTCTTTTAATCTTAACCTAGAATAATGCACTTATCGCTCACAATGCAGTTAAATTCGATTATTATCGATGACCTAGTTTCTTCCCTCGACTTTACTTTATCATTCTAACCCGTGCAGGGATAAATGTCGCTCGCTACCTATTAGTGAAAGAATTTAAGGAATCGAACGAGTAGTTCCGGAGAGTCTCCATCACAAACTAACTTTAATTGTTTATTGTACACACAAATTAAATCATACGTAAAAAACTAATAATGACCATGTACACAGGCGAGCTTAACTCTAAAAGAGTTTTCTTACAGCAAACCTCCGTAGGTTTATTGTATAAAGAGAATTTATGAAACTATTGTGGATAGATAATGTGTATCACAAGACAGAGGAAAAAATACAGAGAATAATAAAAAATAAGTCTACCTACATACAAAGCTAACATAAAATAAATTATCTGGCAGTCTCCCATTGCAACACCCTAAATGGGTACATATTGCGTGTATTCTCTAATGTAGTCAATAGGTTCTGACAAATTTCATGTACAATAATATGATGCAATGAATAAATAAATAATCAACGAATAAAAATCATCGTCATCATTATCAGCCCGTACACGTCCACTGCTGAACATAGGCCTCCCCCAAACTACGCCACGAATAGCGGTCCAAAAGAAAAATACCTAAATTAAATATAATATATAACTATAAATATGTAGGTTCTCGAGTGGCGGCCATGATGCAACGCGAAACGGAGTCCATCTACTCGATGGACCGACGACATCGTAGCGGTCCCAGGGAATCGATGGACAGAGGCGGCACAGGAGGGCAATTTTGGCAATATATCTACTCGATAAATATGGCTAGAACTGCCGCGTATTCTAAAAATCTGCAATTTGATATATGTTATCGAATTATGGTTTTTCTATAGTAATTAGGTTAATTAATTATATATAATAACTAGCTGACCCGCCAAACGTTGTTTTGCCTTCAACCCTTATCACTTAGGGGTATGGAAAATAGATAGTAGCCGATTCTCAGACCTACTGAATGCGCATATAAAATTTGGTATATATCGGTAGAGCCGTTTCGGAGGAGTACGGTAACTAATATTGTGACATGGAAATTTTATATATTAGATTAGGGTTTTTCTTTGATGAGTTGCTCGATATGTCACACGAGAATGCAGTTTTTGGCGGTACTCGATATTTGACACATGATATATTTTTATCCTATGATTATCATAGGATAAATGATGACATTCACGACATTCACGTAGATGACTATCACTCGATAAAGTATCACGTGATGCGCAGAATTGGCCCCCAGGACCGCTATTTGTGGCGTCATACGGGGGAGGCCTATGTCCAGCAGTGGACGTGTATGTACTGATATGATGATGATGAACTGTAAAGGGCCGTGGGGTCGCGGCGTACGAATATCGACCCCTCCAACTCAACCCGTGGATGTCGTAAGAGCCGACTAAGGGAACCTACCAGAGGAAGGGCAGCAGCTTCCTTCTGAGTATTTTTTAAACACCAACACTGCGATCACCAATCCGCCTGCCAAGCGTGGTGATTATGGCAAATCCCCCCCTACATGGGAGATCATCCACTCGATGGACCGACGACATCGTAGCGGTCGCAGGGAGTCGATGGATGGAGGCGGCTCAGGACCGCTATTTGTGGCGTCGTACGGGGGAGGCCTATGTCCAGCAGTGGACGTGTATGGGCTGATGATGATGATGAACTGTAAATAATATATATCTGCTATGACTGTAGAAGAGACGAGAAACATTTTTTTTATAGTATTTTATTTTCAAAAAAGAAACGATTTTCTCCGATCATTCATGCATTAGTTCCGGTGATAGCGCAACATGCAAGATGCGTATGATTCATACACACTCACACACGTTCATACAATGTTGGTATCGGTAGTGTAGAAACACCTAGTATGTTTACATCATCTCCTAGTTTTATACAAACTATCATACATACAAAACTTTGGATGGATGTTTTGAAAGAAGGAAATGAAGAATATTAATTTCTTTATTGGTTATCTATAAAGCAACCCTGACATGGATGTATTTATATTTGTTAAAAATTATTTACTGAATAAGAGTTATTATACAATTGACGAAGCTTTGGCTGATAAAAACATATTTTGTGATAAGGTACCTAGTGGAGCTAAGCTAGTTGTAAAATAGTGATTTAAGTTATAAACTAGTTGACCTATCTAAGTATACGTAAGTGTCTAAAGATGAATAAATGAACTTGAACTTGAAGTACAACTTGCAACTATCATAAGAAATTTTATTGACAAAGAAAATAACAATCAAATAAGATTATAAACAAATTAAACTAGTATTTACAATTGAAACAATTGAGCTAACTGCAGACTGTTGCTAACAATCTACAGGTACAATATGAATGTAAGGGTTAAGTCCCTCGTTAAGGGATGAAACGTTGGTGTTCTTCTAACACAAACTAGGTTCTTAGTTAACCCGCTTAAATTCATAATGAATTTATCAAACTACGAAAGTTTTAATAGTTATACAGATAGTTCAACTGGTCCATATCAATACCAGTAAAAGAACTATTATGCAAATATTATAATTTATAATATAACTGAGAAAATCACAATATTAAAATTAGTTTTCTAAATAAAATAGCAACGACTCTACGCAGCGAACCGATAGGGCCCGTCTTAGCATAATGTTTTGTTTGGATGTTTGTAAACTATTCAAGCCACAACTACTGAACGGATCAGGCTGAAATTCAATACAAGGGGCCCCGGAATTGGTATACTAAGCCAATAGGGGTCATTCTGGACCCCGGACGACTTACACGACCTAACTATTACATTTTCGATATTTTTTTCTTTTGAAAGCAGTATAACATACATAAATACCCCTTTTTGCTATAAACCTTGGATCACTTATCCTCTTTCTTATCCTCTTGTGTTCGTCTCAAGGAGATATTATTCACAAAAAAATATCAAGGACTTTAGGGGAACGAATTGTTCGCTATTAAATAGGCTTTCAATGACCGAAAACGTCTAAGCTTTTTGGTTGTCCACGGAATGAATTTATATTGTCCAGTTTTATTTGACTTGTAACTTGGCATTATTAATAAAAAAATATCGTATTTTGCAAACAAGTATGTACTTTTAGCTTGGGGCTAACGTGTCACTTGAATACAACGTTAGCTAATATCGAGGGATTCAATTTAGTTATCAATTCTGTTTAGTTATTTAATTAATACGAAAAATTACACCACCACTTACATATTTAGGTAATAGAATAAGAAGTTATGAGGATTTCCCTTTTCATACAAACAAAAATAAAAGAATAAGAACACCTTTGTGAAACAAAGGATACTTTTATCTGAAGGAATAGAAACACTTTTGTCATAGACATTTTAGAGAAATAAAAAAGTATTTGACATTGCGGGCTCACCTTTTCAATTTGACATTCCAATTTCGAACTCAACTAGTCAGGGTTACCAGTTGACCTGATGAGATACCCTTTTAGTATAATTGAATCGTTGTAACGATTATGAGTGGCAATTATGTGTTTTAGAGGGCATGACTGCATGAGTCAGACCTTGTGTTGGCAATGATTTGAATCTCAGGGTTACCACTTCCTTTCTCTATCGACTTGATACTTACTATCTACTATATGCGTGTAGGTGATTCCCATTGCAGGAGAAGACCTTATTATTAATTATACCTTGTTATTTAATTACTAGAAACAAAGGGATCTCTAGAAAAAAATGTAGAGCGTATGAATACCTACCTACCCAAACCACCTTTTGTATAACTTCTCCGATTCCATTGTCTTGGTCTACCATCTAAATGTCATAATATCTTCTTTGAAACTTCAGAATTATTTTCAATGAAAGGATTGATACTAGCGTAATTATTGTGAGACTAACTATTCTAAAAATAGGGATGTTTTAGTGATTTGACCCCTTCCAATTAGAAAAAATACTACCGGTCCCATTTCAGCGCTTTTCTTATTAATTTAACAATAAATAAAATAAATAAATAATTATAGACAATCCACATATTATCATCGAGCCAAAGATTTAAATCTTCGCTTCTACCTTAGCCCCAAGCTTAGCAGAGCTTATGCTATAAGTGGATAAGAAATAGTACCTAAACTAAGAAGGCTAATTAATGGAACATTATGCAGTTAATAAAGTAAATTAACTTGTAAGTACATCCAACAATTGCTGATTTTCCTTAAAATAAATGTACAGTTTGTGGTAACCCTGATATTATTTTTAAAAAAGGCGAGGCATACACCACTGTCTGACTGTAGATGACATCACTGTCAGCGAACTCACCTGACGTCACTGTGACATCATACCGAACTTCGTGCTCGAAGCATTTTTTATAAATTTTTAGAGTCTTAGACCTAGAAATTTTAAATGTATGGTTAGAGGGATATTATAATGGCCCAGTCTACAATCTAAGTACATGTTTGATGCATATTAAACTCGCTATAATAATTATTAGATACCTACTTTAACTATTTAGGTAGAGAGACAGTCAATGGACAAAGAAAGGGAAGGAGGAATTTTATTTGCAGTGGGATCAATGCGACTTTGAAATTAAAAATTTTGAAATATTATAACGTACTTAATAGGGAAAATTACTAAGCTTATAAAAAAGAAGAAATGAAAACTATAGCTTTCTGTCAAATTTGTAGGAGCTTTAGGTATAAATTACTTCCAGTAAAACTAAATTGCTATTTTGCCTGCAAACTTCGAAGGAATGCAATTTAGGACACTACAAGTTTCCCCAGAATACGTTTTATTTTCAGAGTCATTAAATATCACCCAAGTTACCTACAGCTAGATTTTATGTACATATCTCTGTATGATTGTATGACCTTCGTGATACATCGTCGGCTACATCGTCACTTTCCATCAGGTGAGATTGCGGTCAAACGAAGGTCTATTGACTAAAACAAACAAGAAAACAATAAACTAAATTGATGTCTACTCTACATTCATTAGTCTAATACATCCAACAATCTTTTTCGTGTTTTATGTTTGCTTGTGTAACTGTCCAGCAGTATTATTTATTTCAACACCTGAACTGGTGCACCGTATATAAATGGTGAAATTAGGTCGGCACGGCGGCGTACTGCAGATAAAATGCGAAAAACCTTGCGAAAACCATAAATTCTTCCATCGTAAACACTTTTGACGCACTAGTTTTACGCGAGGAAGTTAACATTTTAAATGGCTACCACTCAAATCTGAGAGCAACGCTATCAAAATAAATAATAAGTACATTAAATACTAACAAAATGCTAAAGAATGTGTGTTTTGCATTTTTTATGAGGCCACCATAATGTCAAGTTATCTTATTTGTTTTTGGGGTTATTAGTGACCCCATGCCAGTATAATAATTATATTTAATATAAAAAACATACCAAATTTATGGTCATTGGGTCTAGCCTTTAATAAAAACCATAATGTCAAGTAAAGCAGAACGCAGAGGTTTTCTTGAACAGGCAGGAACTTGAAGAACATTTTTTTTAAGTGTATGCCGCGAGCCAAGCCGCTGGCTAATATTTGTACATAACTAATGCATTTCTTGTTCTACCACGAAACGTTGCATAATAGAATAAATACTCGAAGAGCTAGCGTGTTTGCCAAAATAGTAAAACTATTTAGAGAACCATAGAAAACTGTTTATTTTGAGTTTATTTTTAGGATTGCTTGCCAAAACGTAAAAGGATTTATTAGTTTAGAATTTCGCTCTTTTATTGTTTTTTAACGCTACTGTGCTGGTTGTTTTAATTATTTTATTTTTAAAAACCATGAAGTAGGCTGGTAAGCTATTTATAGTTAATAATTTGATGTAAAAGTCCACACAATAATATTATACATGCGAAAGTTTGGATGTTTATAATTAGTTTTCATGAAGCAAAAGCGCTCGGCCAAAATTCATGTTTTACCCAAGAAAAAGCATCAGAAAATCCACCACGAGAGTCTCCCAGTGCCCTGCCCTTCCACGTGAGTACCTATGAATAATACATTTGGTCCTTCGAGCCGGATAAAACTACTGAACCAGGTCGGGGTAAAATGTACATGTAGCTTTTTCCTTCCTTTTTTTATTCCTTTTGAAATTGGAAGCGAAGATTTCTATGAGCATTTTCATGTTTTTACTATCACAAATCAGTAATTTAGCGAAGTCCATAAAACAATATCTCAGGCCCATAAAAATAACCTGGGATACCTACTTATACTCCGTCCTATGCCACCAAATAAAATAAAAGAGGAAATATCCGGGAAAAGTATGACTACATAACCCAGGACGAATTTGGGGGAAACACAGACAAAAGTCTGCCTTCATCTATTCTAAGATAAAGGGAATTGAACTGTATAAGATTGATGTGACACAGTTCAAAAACAAAAGATTATACCCAGGTACCTATAATGACTTTCTCACAGGTGTATGTTATAAGATCTAGTTCTAGGTTAATTGTTTGCATGAAAAGGAGAATGCGAATTATGTTCATTTTCAGTTAATTTACGAATTATGTCGTGACGTGGTCTGGTCGCCACTCTGTCTGTAGGATATTGATCTAAAATTTTATTGGTACGGGGATATAAAAGCGAAAGACTAAGAAAGACCTAAAAATTTTTAATGGTCTACGTAGTCTATGTCGTCATAAGCGTTATACTTATTGGTGTCAGGGCGTAATGTACAATTCGCAGTGAACGTAAAATGTTACGCCGCCGCCGCCGCCCCGTGTTCTAAAATCCGTCTCGTTGCTTGTTGCGAGCGCCTTATTGTACTGTATTGACTGCACTAACGCCCGCTGTGTAACACGTAACATTACGCCCCGTAACGCCGGTTAGTACCCAGCTTTATAGGTTAGGAGTTTTAAGGGATCAAGTACCTATGGAGATTTTTGGTTTTACTGACTAAAATAGACCTTTAGGACTAAAGAACTACCTAATGAAGTTGTTGAAGTTGGTATAAATTAATTCTAATCAAGAAATATTGTAATTTTGGTAAAATGTAATTAAAAATTAATATTTAATTTTGCACGCCTATGTTAGGTAGAATATAGCTTGACGTTTTATAAATTTAAGAACTTCATTGTTACATAATATATTCTGGTAAATAAACATCTTTAATATTTTAATCTTTTTAAGACAAAATACTTTCATTAGGGACTTTGAGGCATCAATAAATAAGGTTTTTAGTAAAACTAGGTATTCTATTTACAACACATGATTACATTTGAGTAGATACATAAGAACCACCTCTTTATAAGGAACAGAAAAAAATCCAACCAAAAGAATATTCGCAATATTCACAAACAGTTGTAACGATGTACAAACTTGTTTTAATGCTAATTGCTCATCCTTAATTTGTTTATAATTGCAAGCTGTATTTAGATCACAAACTAGTGTACGAAATGTGACTTATTGTTTATTTTTTACCAGACCTTGTAGACTAACGAAACATTGTTTGTTTACTTACGTCGGCTATTCTTCATGGTCATAGCAAGGTAACCTACCAAGATATTTATGTACTAAAGAGCGTCGCTTGACCTACTGTAATCGGTGCAGTCATTACTTTCATGTTAATTGCAACAATTGCAGCCTTCAATATAAGATAATCTCGTTTGAAGTTGATCCGCTTCAAGCGCTAAGCCGAATTCAAAAGCTGTCATGTCAAACAATATAGGTAAGTATTAGGATTTTGAACTCGATCAAGCTGAACTTAGTTTTGATCATTCAGTTCAGTGAATTAGTTTTGACAGCAAGGTGCAATTTATCCAGCCTAATTTATTAGGCTGGATAAATTGCACCTTAGATCCGTTTTCATTATTTTACTCAACAATTATTGGTAGGACTCTACCATTTTGAGACAGGGTGCTTTGGCCCTCATTAGGGAAGGCCTACATCCAGCAGTAGACTCAATCTATTGGCGATGAAGAAAATTAGACGACATCGACAAAAACCCGACATTTCTTAAAAAAAATAGAGATGTATATTAATAAAAGAAATCGTTTTTAATTGTACCATATAAAAATACCGACAATCACACTAATATTATAAATGCAAAAGTTTGGATGTATAGATGTTTGCCACTGCATAGATTGGGCTGACATTTAGCATACAAGTAATTCTAGGCCTGGAATAAAACACAGGCTACTTTTTATCCCATTAATCAGTTCTCATGGGATAAAAATTCATTTAAACTTTTCGATAGAATCAACGCATACGAAGCTGCTGGCAGAAACTAGTTTTGAAATAAATCAAGTTCATAATGGTAGAGTCCTACCATACTCACATAATATGTATAAATGTACATGTAAGGAAAAATAATGAAATAATATATACCTTCATACTTACGAAAGCCGCCAAAAAGCCCGACATTTCTTACAAAATAAAAACAACATAAAATAAATGTTGTGGGGTAGGAATCAACCCCATTCGATAAGGACTCATATTCTGTGGGACCTCGTAAATTTTTAATTCCGTTTCGAAAATATTGAAACTGTCCGTCAAATGCACAATTTATTCTCATGCAGGGATTAAAAATAATGCAATGAGAACTAAGTAGGACGCGTCTCTGAATAAATTCTTATGTTTAACGTTGCATCTATTAGTCACAGGAAATGCTTGAACAAGACAGATGATTTTTCACTCAATGAGCTAAATCATAGAGTTTGTTTAACCTTGGCAACTGGAATTAAGTACAGTTAAATACATAATCAAATCTGTTTTTATTTTGACACCATTAATTTCAAATTTATATTGTTTTATGTTATTCCACAAATATTTTGCGAGAAAGATTATTCTATACCACAAGGAGTAATAAATTAACACTATTGAGGGCTAGTTCTGGGACCAGTGGGAGTACAACATGCGGCTTTATCGCTACGAGGAATCTCTCTGAGGCAACCTTGGGATAGACTATATAGAACAATACGAGCGGAATAGATTTAACGTTTCTTAATTAATTCGGCAGTGTTGAAAATAGAGCTGTGTACATTAACCTGTTTAGTGACGATAAAAATTATAAAGACGTCTTCCCACCAAACAGCAAATGAAAAACATCGTTTTAAGGCCAGCTTCCGCTAAATCTAGGCATGTATCAATCACGTCAGATGACATTGACAAGATTATATCGACCATAACAACATCTGCAGTCAAAACCAATATATGTTTACGGAAACCAACCTTACCACAATAAAAATAAAGCACACTCACCTCCTCGACAGATTTTTTCGAAAACTCGTTCATGGACACAATCCATTGCTGGACCAGCTCGTTTACGATCACCAGATCGTTATATAACCAAGCAAGGAGTTCGTTCACCCACTGGACGGACGGCGGATCAGACCCAGTGCAGACAGGGATGACTAAGGACTGGTGCTTCTTAGGGTTGAGCTGTTCAGGCCCAGGCGACATACGACCTAACCTCTTCTTGTTCGGTGGAGTAGGAGGCACGAAGGAGGATGGCTTCGAAGCCTTCAGTGTTGCACTCCTAACTTTAGCACTAGTGGCCAACACACTGTCCGCGCTCGCGACGATTTCAGTCGCGGGTTTTTTCGTTACAGGTTCATCGATAACTTTCACTTCTGACTTTTTCACAAATCTACCGTACGCCCACTTCGCGATACCTAGCAACACTAGGGAGAAAAGGATCCATATAAAAATCAACATGACTAAGTTATCCATAGCTGTGTCCATGTAGTCAAAACTGCATATAAAATCGTCAACTGCCTCAGCTAAATCCGCCATTATATTCCATGGTGTCCGCGGCGGGTCGGACGCCGGTTCGTTTTGTACTGGCATTATGTATCTTTTTCTATTTTCGTGCGGACTATTTCGGGAAAGCAGCTCTGTCTCGCTCTTATGACCGTGACGGTTGCATGAATCTTCAAGGAGGTGTTGTCTCGCTCTGTTGCGTTCAGTTTTCAGGAGGTTTAATTTTCCCGCCGATTTTCCACCAACTTTGTTTCTCGCTGAACGTTAAAATGCGTTCAGATTTATATTTTCAAGAGTCCCTCAAAGTCTATCTAACTATGGCTCTATATTTTACACTGTACAAATATCAAAACCCGATTAAAATAAAATATATCCTATGCAGCATTTTCTTTCATCCAACTTTTTATTTTCCCTGTGCGCTATATTTACAGGAAGTGTGTTCTTTGTGCGGGATTGGAGGGAAAACCACTTCATTTACTCGTTCTTATCGTTCTGAGATTCGTTCGTTCGTGTTATTCGTAATTTTAGTGCTCTGCGTGTTTTATTCTATCCATTCAGTAGTGTATCATCGAAACCCTGTAACAAGATAAAAACATGGTTAATGACATAACTTTTCTAGTTTAAAAAATACTTTTAAAAATTTAATGAAAAAATAGGATTGAAAATTATATTTTTGACGTAATCCTCCAAAATGCAGTAATTTTAATTTTATCGGATCGTTGGATTATTTTATTGATTTTATCTGGATTATGCTCATTTTCATTACATTCCAAAGTCATTCAGATATTTTTTTCATTAGTAAGGGTGATATCGAATACAGAATTGGAAATTACGAGACTCATAACTAATCAGTATAAATTTCTCGGCACAGAATATTAAGTCGATCATGAATTCAGGGGAATATTGCAGTCCTGCGAAGCGTGACCGACCAGACTCAGTAACGCATGAAGTTACCGAACAAAACGCACTGCGGCATAAAATATAGACAATAATCTGATTTGAATTTCCCTAAAGTAAATAAATTGTAGACTATAGCGTCAAACTTTAGTTTTATATTTGTAATAACATACCCTTAGTGTAAATAATAAAAAAATTAAACAAAACTCGAATTACAGAAAACTTTACGCTTGTAGGGTCAAGAATGACCCCAAATCGACTTAGTACACACATTCTCTGTCACCTTATACTAGGAGTATCTTGTTTGTCGAAGACATTTTAGTCATAGTTCTTAAAAAACTATAAAATTACTGATTACCGAGGACCGATGTGACGCGGCGGGCGTAGGTCCGCCTGCGACCGTTGCGGGTTCTATTCGCGCCTTGGGACAAATGATTGTACGATCTGCAAATATTTGACTCGGGTGTTCTGGGTATTTTCTATGTATAAAAAATCTACTCAATGCAATATATTGTAGGTATTAAATATATCAGTCTTCTAGTATCCATAACATAACACAAGCTCTGCTTAGCTTGGGGCTAGATGGTGCTTGTGAATTGTCCAGCATTTGTTATTCATTTATTTATTTACTTTTATTGACAAAGAAAATAACAATAAAATAATATAAATAAATTAAACTAGTATTTACAATTGAAACAATAAATATTATTTATTGTGTCCTATAAAACAAAAAAAATACATTGCTGACGGCTTAGAGACTTCAATTTTACCTATGGATCTCACAGAAGGCCGAGCCTATGTCATGAGGTCCAGGCTGATGATTCTCACAAACCGTGAAGGTACCTTGTCTCGGCCAACAAACATAATGCTTTTAAAAGATAATCTGATTAAATTTTGGGGCCTAAGATCATAAAGTCAACTGCTGTCTGTATCTAGGTCACCGAGTCTAGACATTGCTTCATGATTCATAACGTGACCTAGGCTTGCCATGTTAGACTTTTAATTACTTATGTCTACATAGGTGTAGACTTGACACTACGCATACATGAGAGGTTTCTATAATTATTGATATACTTACTAAATTTTTATAATAAAAAAAATACAAGCGTTTATATCATTTACGACGAAAGTGATTGGGAAGACGAATCCAACGAACCCAAACTCGACGTGGCGTCGTTAAGTCGTTTTGTTTAGGAGTTCTTATTGCCACCTTCGGTTTCCATCATCAGACCAGCTCGATGGCACCATGACATTGAATTGTCACCGAACTTACATACGTATGCCAAAAGCCAAATTACACAGGCATTAAAAAAGCTTATGATAGGTATAACAAACTGGCCAAGGGACTTTTGACAATTCCTTTGTTTAACGTATTAATACGATAAAATAGGTGGCGGCGCTAGTTTGGGTCAGGGAACCACCTTAAGATGAAATATATTTATTGTTGAAACTGTGTACAAAAGATTGTATTAAACCAGCTAAAAACAACAGTAAGGAGGTTCTCAATTTTCGACTACCGATGTGAGGCGGCGGGCGAAGGTCCGCTTGCGACGCAAGAGGTTGCGGTATCGATTCCCGCCTTGGGACAAATGTTTGTACGATGTGCAAATATTTATCTCGGGTGTACTTGGTAGGTACTTTCTATGCATTATAAAAAATATATATCTATGTAATATATTGTATTATGTATGTTATCAGTGCGAAAGGGAGTGTGGGAAGACCTCCCACTCGATGGACCGACGACATCGTAGCGGTCGCAGGGAGTCGTCGGATGGAGGTAGCTCAGGACCGTTATTCGTGGCGTCGTTTGGGGGAGGCCTATGTTCAGCAGTGGACGTGTACGGGCTGATGATGGATGTATATCAGTCATAACACAAGCTCTGCTTAGCTTGGGGTAGATAATGCTGTGTGGATGGTCCAGCATTATTATCATTATATTAATTCAGTTGTATGCTTTTACAAATTAGTTTCGTTCTGTCACAAAAAGCATGTTCTAGTGCGTGAAGGAACCGTACCGAGAAGTACCCACTATACTAACTAATATTATAAATGCGATAGTGTGTTTGTTTGTCGTTCCTTCACGCGCTAACTAACCCCCGAATACTCAAACGCGTCTCAGATTTAAGCACATGTCAACAGACGAATTTTTGACATATTTTCATTGAAAAAGGTCAAAAAATCGCGTCTTGACACGTGCTTAAATGTAAGTTCTGTTTGAGTATTCGGGGCTAAGCAACCAATCGACTTGATTTCAGGCATACAGTTAGTTGACAATGTTGAAAGCATGGAGAGTAACATAAATTTACCGAATGCATAACTACTGTAACCTTATCAGAAGTATTAGATGAGAATAATAACGTAATAAGGCTTTTCAGTTTTTCATAATCTTATAATTATTTTCTACAATTTATGTTTTCCAATTATAATGTAAGCTACTTTTTGTCCTGGTAAAACATCAAATTCCTATGGGAGATTTACGGGAAAAAATACCTTTTGGACCGACTTCAAAAGAAGGAGGTTATCGATTCGTCTGTATGTTTTTTTTTTTAGTATTATTGTTACGCGATATCTCCGCCAATTATGGACCGATTTTGAAATTCTTTCTGTATTTTCTATAAAACGATCCCGAGGGGGTCCCATAAAATCAAATTTTATCCCCAGGGGATAAGTATTTATGCCGCAACACTTAAAATAAGTGTAAAAGTAAGGGAATTTGAAGTCGGTTTATCATTTTTTAAAATACGCCATATTATTCATAATTATATAAGTATTTTCTTTAATTTATGTTTTCCAATTATAATGTAAGCTACTTTTTGTCCTGGTAAAACATCAAATTCCCATGGGAGATTTACGGGAAAAAAGACCCTTTCTACTCATAGAAATGTGAAATTCGAATTTAACGCGGGTGAAACCGCGGGGAGCAGCTAGTGTTTTATAATCCGTATTAATCCATGCGTAACCTGATGACGTCATTAGGTACGTACCAATACCTTCTTGAAGGTCACATAATATCGACATTTTACCTTTTCCCACTATTAGAGGAAACAATTCTGAACACGTTATGGTACAGCACAACACTTGCTTCTGCCCTCGGTTTCGCACGCATTGCACATTAGACGACCGAATTAGCGTGGCGGGCGAAGGTCCGCCTGCGACGCAGGAGGTTGCGGGTTCGATTCCCGCTTTAGAGTAAATATTTGCACGATCTGCAAATATTTGTTACGGGTGTTCTGGGTATTCTATTTCTATGGTATTATTCTGGTTCTATGCTATTATATTGTCTTAAGTTTATTAGTCATCTCGTACCCATAAGACTGAAGGTCTTGGGGCTAGCTGATGATGCTGTGTGGATTGTCCAGCATTATTTATTATTATTTCAATGGAAATGTAAATCAGTTCCCATGGGAAGAAATAGAAAAAACTTTCAAACGTTTAATATAAACAACGCGCGCGAAACTGCAGACTCTCTGGAGCTTACGCATTCTTTACCTACCTCCAAACAAACTTAAGAATTCTTGTTTATAGTATAGCATCATCATTATCGTCATCAGCCCGTATACGTCCACTGCTGAACATAGGCCTCCCCCAAACGACACGCCACAAATAGCGGTCCTGAGCCGCCTCCATCCAAAGACTCCCTGGGGGCTAATTCTGCGTATCACGTGATACTCATTTTATCACGAGATACTAATACCATGAGATAGGTACATATATATCGAATACCGCCAAAGACTGCATTCTCGTGCGACATATCGAGGAAATGATCAAAAAAGCCCTCGATAACTATCGAATTGCAGATTTTGAGAATACGCTTGTTCGCTACGAAGCAATCACTCGATATTTTGACAGTTCTTGTCATATTTATCAAGTAGATATTAGATATATTGTCAGAATTGCCCTCCTGCTATCGCTACAATATCATCATCATCATCAGCCCGTACACGTCCACTGCTGAACATAGGCCTCCCCCAAACGACGCCACGAATAGCGGTCCTGAGCCGCCTCTATCCAACGACTCCCTGCTACAATATCGTCCGTCCATATTACAGCATACTAACGTTTATTATTAACTAGCTACTGTTCGCGCCTTCGCCCGCGTTTTATCAGTCTATATCTATTGTGAACAATAAAGAATTAAATAATATTTATGCCGCAAAAGTAAAAACAGACTAAAAGTAAATGCCTTACTTTTAGTCTGTTTTTACTTTTACCTTTGCGGTTTTTTCGAATTCGATTATTATCATTAATCAGGAATTTTAAGTCGCGTTATCGTTTTGTGAAACACGCCAATTATTTTGAGCCTATTTCTAACACCTTCCTAATTTTATCAAAACCTTCGCAAACTTTGCACTCATTAGTTACAATTACAAAGATTCAAACAAAGGCTCTTAATGTTCATAATTAATTAGTACGATACCCAGCTTAAATTACGTCATACAAACTGTATGAACTCAAGCATGCATTCAAAACAAGAGTGTGTGAGGTCATGCACCAATTTGTTTAGTGGTTTTTAAGTCAGCGCTTAAAATAAGCACGATTGCAGGATGATAGGCATTAATATTACTGTGTTATTAACTCCTATTCTACTATATATTTTACATATATACACTAATATTATAAATGTCAAAGTTTGTATGGATGGATGTATGGATATTCGTTACTCTTTCACGCAAAAACTACTGAACCGATTGGGCTGAAATTTGGTATGGGTATATTTTGGGACCTGGAATAACATATAGGGTATTTTTTATCCCGATAAAACGCGGGCGAAGGCGCGGGCAGCAGCTAGTTTGGTAATAATTATTAATATAGCTGTGTAGTATAAAAATTTACTTATCTAAGTGCCAAGTATAAAATAAAAATAGCTTCGTCATTATCATATCAGCCCATACACGTCCACTGCTGGACATAGGCCTCCCCCGTGCGACGCCACAAATAGCGGTCCTGAGCCGCCTCCATCCATCGACTCCCTGTGACCGCTGCGTTATCGTCGGTACATCGAGTGGATGGTCTCCCATGTAGGGGGGGTTTCAAAAACTTACAGTTATTGAAATCAGAAAAACACATCGGCCCAAAAAATCCAGCTACCTAACCCTGTAACTAACCCAAAGTATTTTACGTGAAGCTAACAAAACCTTATCAGTAATAGGTATTTCGTTATCGTACCTCTACTGGTTTTACTACCTACAAGAATGCTTGAATAGACGCGAAACAGGTTTGTGTACATTTTTGTCAGTGACATAATGCTTACTAACCGGCTGATAGAATGCTGATGGATAAATTGATATCATTATCATCATATCAGCACACGTCCACTGCTGGACCATACGATGCCACAAATAGCGGTCCTGAGCCACCTCCATCCATCGACTCCCTGCGACCGCTACGATTGATTTATTGAAATAATATTTGCAATTGATATATTGGAGACAATTTAACGTGTTAAAGAAAAGGTAAACCGACTTCAAATTCCTGAACCTACCTCTTGTTTAGGCCCGTTGCCATGGTAACTGTTTAGTTTTAATTGATAATTTGATTGTTTTCAAAAACCTAATAACCGAGTTCGTATCCATAAGTTTTACACTGTTTATATATTTTCTATACAATAGTGAAAGAATTTTCAAAATCGGTCCATAATTGGCGGAAAAATGGCGTAAAAGGAAACGTACAGTCGTATTGAGAAACTCTCATTAAAGTCGGTTAAAAATTGTGTAATAGACCTTGAACTTATAGTACATATATCATAATAGATGCGAAAGGTTGGTGTTAGATGTTTGTTATCTCTTCACGCCAAAACTACTGAACAGATCCGGCAAAAAATTTGCATTCATGTAGTTCTAGCCTGGATTAAAATACTTTTTATTCCGATAAAATGCGTGCGAAGGCGCGGGCAGCAGTTAGTAATTATTAACTTTGGTGTATAGGCTATCGTTAGTTAATAATTGTTATTAATATTCTTTAATAAAAAAGAAAATAACAGAACTTGTATAAATTTACAATTGAAACAATTGGTATTGGATATGGACGAGTTGAGCTACCTGTAAATTGTTTACAACAGACTACAGTTAGCTTAATTGTTTCAATTATTAATTAAAATCTTAAATCGGAAAATCTCTCCACCAAGATCGAAGAATTAAGAATTAATTCCAAAAAATTAAGTTTTTGAGACAAAAAACTCACCTCAAAGATCAATCTTTGCTAAATCACATCACCACGACACAAATTAAAATGTCATACATAGATTTTTACTAAAAATACCGTATTTTTTACTAAAAAACACCGAATTTTCTACCAAAAACATGTCTACAACACTCAGCGTAGAAGCGCGCACTGATAAACATTTAGGATAACTTTGAGATTTACATTATGTTCGTGTTTTTGCAAGGTTACATTCACAAGGAGTGGAAATAAGGCACAGGGCCTACCGGCCCTGTGCCGGGTATGAACCTTTTTATTAGATTCTTCTTTTCATTCGTAGCGGTCTTAGCCGAACGGTCGTGGTCGTCATGAAGATTATTTTGTGACATGGGCTGATATCGCTCGCTCAAGATATATCTCTACAAAAAAAATATATCTCACTCTCTCCCTGTTGGTGGCCATTCTGGAGCATCCATCCAGGGATCACATACGGCAGATCTTATCAGCACGGCTATTCTAACTCGATCGAAAAGTTGCCGTAACTCGAAATCTGACACAAATCCGCGCGAAATTCAAATAATCCACGCGAAATTCAAATATTTTAGCGGTTTTTAATATTTTTTGCGTACTACAAGCAATTATTACTGCCAGAAAAGTAGCTTACCATAAATTATAAAACATTTTCTATGAACACATGTTTTAACTTATTTCGATTCGACTCGACTTTTGGAGAAATTAATAATTTATGAGATTTATTACTTAAATCCCCATTATTACCAAAAACCCAATTAATCGTACTTCATTGGAACATGGGTTCATAGGAAATGGTCAGTGATTTACGAAAAACTACTTTTTAGGTAGTTTTATTCCTTGCAGAACGCAGAAAATATTAGAAACCGCTAAAATATTTGAATTTCGCGCGGATATGCGTCAGATTCCGAGTCGTGGAAACTTTTCGATCGGTCCACCTCATAGGATCTACCCCTCGGTCTTTTACCCTCTACATTTCCCTGCACGACTAGCCGTTCAATGGAGTCATAGTCACGCCACGATACGTGCCCGAAAAACTTCAATATTCGAGATTCTACACTTGTAGATAGACGCTTTTTCACACAGAGTTCTTGCGGAGGACGGAGACTTCTTCGGTGCGGAACTCAGTCCAAATATGTATATCAGCCCAAGCATTCTTCTCCAGAACACATCTCTAGAGCGCCTATCTATAGTGGGTACTTATTAGCCTAATTCACCTTAAAAACCTTTAGGTAGCTATAATTTCACCATTATAACCGACTTCGGAAAAAGGAGGAGGTTATATGTTCGGCTGTATGTATGTTTTTTTATTTATATCTGTTGATTTCTCCAGCATATATGGAACGATCATTGGGATGTTTTTTTTGTTTTGCACTTGTATACATCCTACTAATACATATTATAAATGTCAAAGTTTGTATGGATGGTTGTATGGATATTTGTTACTCTTTCACGCAAAAACTACTGAACCGATTAGCTGAAATTTTGTATGGTTATAGTTTGGGACCTGGAATAACATATAGGCTATTTTTATCCTGGTAAAACGCGGGCGAAGGCGCGGGCAGCAGCTAGTATAGAATGATTCCGAGGTAGGCCCATAAAAATTGTATTTCCGAGTGATAAGCATTTACACCGATTTTTTTTTAAAACTGTTTAACAGGATTTGATGTCAATTTTGAATTGCTACCGGGATAAAAAGTAGGTAATAATGCGTCTCAAGGGACTAGTGTCATGCCGTCGGGCCTCTTACCATCGTCACGCACTCAACAGACTATTCGGCTCGAGAATAGCCGAAGGGCCGAATTCTACTAAATTAATCGCTTCACCATTACAATGGTGTCGTCTCAGAATGACACAATGTTGGCATTTTACCTTTGATGTAAGAAACTGCAGATGGACGGGACGCGTGTCAAGTGCCAAGGTAGAAACCATTCTATCAATATTTCCGTGCAAACATCACCTCATACACACACATAGTATCTAGTTTCATTCATCTATGGACGATTCTGCGACGATACCAGCCAAGGAAGTTATATACTTACGTAACTGGATAGTTCACTCGACAATTAATGCAAAAAGAATTTTGAACCTCATAACAACGAGAAAAGGTTTTATTCAATTTAATTTAGATTTAAGGAAAAACGGTCTCGAGAGACACTCACTTTTCGGTCGCTGTGTCCCTTTCACACAGTTGCTAGCATTATACACTGGTGAAACTAAAAAAAGAAGATTGGGCACTAGCTCCTTGAAAGTGGAAGGCTAAAACTAGGTTCACCCACCTCAGTCACGATCGGATCAGCGTTTGTGTTGCGCGTGCTTGCTACGACGTACTACCATAGATAGTAAAGCGATTGTTTTGCAGAATTTGACCCGTTAGCGGTGACATAGGCCCGCCGGAGGCTGACATGGCGAAATATACGACCGGCAGCCCTAGTAAGTACACGATAATCCGTGATGACCAAGCTGTTCGACAACAGTACCGCACTGGCATTCATGAGGCGCGCAACACCTTTCACATTTTGAATAGGATAAACTTACAATACGAATATGAGCTTTATTTGAGCTACAAGTTTACATCATCATAACAGCCTATACACGTCCACTGTTGGACATGGACCTCCCTATAACACGCCACAAATAGCGATCCTGAGCCGCCTCCATCTATCGACTCCCTGCGACCGCTATGATGTCCATCGAGTGGATGGTCAAGTTAAAATAGAAATTAGAAAATAAAGACTGAGAACAAGCTCATAATTTATATGATCTGAAGATCGGTAGACTAGCTAAAACTGATTATTATGATTACCACAAGCAGTAATAATAACTCTTGCTCAAAT
The DNA here is from genome assembly GCA_947859395.1 of Eupithecia insigniata. Lineage (NCBI taxonomy): Eukaryota > Metazoa > Arthropoda > Insecta > Lepidoptera > Geometridae > Eupithecia > Eupithecia insigniata. Next base: position 2,263,573 of record OX402019.1, read on the forward strand.
TATTAATGAGCCCAAATTATACCAAGCTCATGTTAGTGAATTCAAAAGCCCATTGGTCCTTCGAGCCGGATATTTTCTGATAATCATACTAATTGCCCAGGCCTATTTAAATTAGACTATGTTAATAAGCAAGGTCTCATCATTTAGCATTTAGCTATTATTTTGTACTAGTTCCTGGTCGCGGCTTCGGACGCATTGTTTCTATGGAAACAATTAAAGGTTATTTCCATCCCATCGAAACTGATTAATGGGATAAATACCTAGCCTATGTTTTATTCCAGGCATAGAACTAACTTTATGCTGATTTTTATCCGATCCGTTCAGTAGTTTTGGCGTGACGAAGCGTGACGACGACAACATCCATCCCAACTTTCGCATTTATAATAAGTGTGATGCATTTTACACTTTTAATCGACTTCGAAGAAAGGAGGAGATTCTATGTGACGCTGGACTGCAGACAGGGCGCTATGACGCGATTTAGGCACTACGGACCCGGCCTACCACCAAGCCCACCCCTGGTGGTAGGCCGGGACGAAACCACCACCAAAGTCACAAAATTTTGATTTATTACATCTAAGTCAATGTTTATAATTTGATTTCAACATTAATTCATTTTGTTATAGAATCAGAATTAAAACCTTTAAAAAAATACTATAAACATAGTTATTATTATCAAATAAGAAATAAGGTATTATTGATATTCTCTTAAATGTTTTGTCCACTAGTAGAAGAAGTGAAAAAGAAACCACTAGCACATTTATAATATCACTTATGTGTCTAACACATGTTTATTTTGCCTATCTAAATCTAAATTTAATGCGATTTAGATACATGTCAATATTTCTATAAAGCTAAACAGAACATTGAATTTCTTACATAGTAGTATGTAAGAAATACAGACAGCGAGACAGTGCGGAACAGAGCGACATCTGGCCAAGCATTAACATCATTGATGTAATCATCTATGGAGTAAAAGGCCTTCCTGACAAGTATAATATTGTATAACAAAATAAATACATAATATTTTTTTTATTTCATTATATAGTATATTATAATTAGATATATATTTTAGATTATAATTTAGATTCCTATCGTCGGACGTTACCACTGCGCCACGGTAGTTATCATATGCCACTGACCTTAGTTTTTTATGACGACTCTACACTAAGTTTTTACACCACTGTTAGTAAAATAGCTTCTACAAAGGCTCTAGCATTTTTTTGTGGTGGCGAGTCGAGTCTAATTCCTTTTGACTTTTATAAAAAGTTGTAGAATTTGTAACTTGGCAATTTGGCGTGTGTTTTAGTACCTACAGAAGTTTAAATGAAACTTTGTGGTTCCGACTTTTTCTTCTAACATTTTTAAACATACATATTATGTTTTAAGGGAACATACCAGAGGAAGGGCAGCAGCTTCCTCCTGAGTATCTTTCAACACCAACACTGCGATCACCAATTCGCCTGCCAAGCTTGTTGATTATGGCAAATCCCCCCCTACATGGGTGACCATCAGACCGCTACGATGTCGTCGGTCCATCGAGTAGATTCTACTCGATGGACCGACGACATCGTAGCGGTCGCAGGGAGTCGATGGATGGAGGCGGCTCAGGAAAGCTATTTGTGGCGTCGTATGGGGATGGCCTATGTCCCGCAGTGGACGTGTATGGGCTGATATAAAATAAAATTAAATAAAAATCATTTATTTCAAACTCGTAATAGTGATCCATATGAAGAGACACAGTAAATACAATCATCAGTGATCTCTTCCAGGCAACCTTGGAGACAAAAATAAATACAGATTATAAGTTAGTATAAGAATTTAGAATCAAACAAAATTGCGTTAGGTACACTGCATGCGAAGGGCAGCCTATTTCAATTGTTGATCAGGTCACACAACAAAATTCCAAATCAAATAAACCATTGTCTGAGTCTACTATCTATAGACTTGTAGAGAGTAAACTCAGTGATGGTGACATAAAAGGTGCCTCTCGCATACTTTTTTCAAACGACACGATGGCGCCAAATAACGATGATACTCTCATATCTCTTGAGAGTAAGCATCCAGCTGCAAGGGCCAATATCCAACTCCCCGATCCACCGCAAGAGAGTGATGTCGCTGTGGACACGATCAGCCAGGATGTGCTTAAAGCTGTCATGTCTTTCCAGAGTGGCTCCGCCGGCGGCCAGGATGCTGTGACTCCACAGCATCTAAAAGATCTTCTATCTGGCGGGTCTGGCCATGCAGATGAAGTCCTTCTCGAAAACTTGACATCTTTAATCAACCTGATGTTGTCAGGTCGAGTCAACAGCGAGATCACAGAGCTCTTGTACGGTGCGAATCTTTACGCACTAAAAAAGAAGGATGGCGGAATAAAACCCATAGCCGTGGGCACCACCTACCGCCGCCTCGCGTCTAAAGTCTGCTGTCGAAAAGAAGCCGACTACCTAGGTGATTATTTTCGACCAATTCAGCTAGGCTTTGGTTCGCGAGGCGGATGTGAGGCCGTAGTACATTCCCTTCGTACATTTTTGGACAAAAATGATGGGGAGGTAATTCTGAAGGTAGACGTCAAAAACGCCTTCAATTCCGTAGACAGGGGCGCCTTGCTAAAAGAAATTAAAGACAAAATTCCAGAAATTTATCCTTTTTTGTGGCAATGCTACGGTTCACCGTCAAAATTAATTTACAGAAACAATGTCATTTCGTCCGCGGTTGGTTGTCAGCAGGGCGACCCTCTTGGTCCGGCCATATTTAGCCTTGCTATCCAACCAGTAATTCAACGTCTTAAATCCAAACTTAATGTTTGGTATTTAGATGACGGAACGATATGGGGAGACGTGGACACAGTTTTTAATGATCTAAAAATCATCACAGATGAATTTCGGCAACTAGGTTTAGACCTAAATTTTCACTTCGCCTCCTTGGTTCACCAATTTTTGATGAGTCTTTTCAGTCATTTGTAGATATTTCAAAATTTCAACAAAACCTCGGACAGACTTCTCAAAATTAATAGCCATATGGCTTTTGCAATTATTCGGTTTTGCTTGTTTGTACCTAAATTTACGTATTCTTTGAGATGTTGTCAACTGTGGAAACACAGCGAGCTCTTAGAAGGCTTAGACAACATAATAAAGAATACTTTATCATCGGTTTGGAATATCTGTTTCGATGACAAGGCATGGTCGCAGGCCTCCCTGCCTGTCAAATTGGGAGGCTTAGGTATCCGCAAAATTTCAAGTGTCGCCCTGCCAGCGTTCTTGTCTTCTGTCTACAGCACTAGTTCTTTAGTGGAAAAATTTTTAAGGCGGTCTTTGGTCTCACCTGGAAATTCATTCAAAATTTCGTTTTTAGACGAGGCTCGAATGGCTTGGCATAGTGCTTGCCCTAATGCTGCTCCCCCAAAATCTCTTTTGTCCCAACGGCAATGAGACGGGCCTCTGTGTGAGTTGACACGGAATTGTTTGTTACAAACGTGCTCCAGCTCTGCAGATCGTGCCCGTCTCCTGGCCGTTTCTAAATGGGAGTCAGGACATTGGTTGCAAGCACTTCCTTCATATAATACTGGCACTCTATTGGATCCCGTAACTTTCCGTATAGCAACATGTCTTCGGTTGGGTGCAGTACTGTTGTCGAACAGCTTGGTCATCACGGATTATCGTGTACTAGGGCTGCCGGTCGGATATCTCGCCACGCCAGCCTCAACGACATCATCCGACGGGCCTTTGCACCGCTAACGTACCAGCTATTCTCGAACCGAATGGTCTGTTGCGTGACGATGGTAAGAGGCCCGACGGCATGACTTTAGTCCCTTGGGAGCTGGGGAGGCCTTTTGTGTGGGACGCTACTTGTGTGGACACACTTGCGCCTTCCCATCTTTCAAGGACATCCGTGAGGGCTGGTTCGGCGGCAGATTTGGCCGAGGATCTCAAGAGGCGCAAATATGCAGGTCTCGACAGAGCCTACGCATTTGCTCCCCTTAGAGTCGAGACCCTAGGTCCGTGGGGTACGAAGGCTCTCCGGGTTTTCAAAAAATTATCTGAGCGCCTGGTCGAAGCGACGCGTGACCCGAGAGCTGGTGAGTATCTGGCGCAGCGCATTAGCATTGCCATACAGCGGGGCAATGCAGCCAGCGTCTTGGGGACGCTTCCGACTGGTACTGATATGGACCAGTTGAGCTATCTGTAGATTGTTTGCAAGAGTCTGCAGTAATTTCTTTATATTATTTGATTGTTATTTTCATTGTCAATAAAGTTAGTATAAGGTAGTACTAAAAGGTAGTTAAATTTACCAATGACGATTAACCAAATTAGCGATTGAATTAAATTAAAATTTTAAGTGAATACGCATTATACATGGTTATGCTTTACATGCATCTTATATATGTATTTCTTAAAGCTGATTAAGCTGTTTGAAAACAAATTAATTGCGCAGTTCTGCTCAGAGCCAGAGCTGCGGAGGATACTCAGAATGATAAAGATAGATAAAGATATTACACACTTAAACGTGAGAAAGTCTTTCGTTATCTTTTCGTGGCTTATCACAAGAACGATGCACTGTTTCACATCGCTCGTCTAATAATAGTTAATGTTAGCAAAGAAATATACGTACCTGGGTAATTCACCTTTTCAAGAGATTTCATAATCATAAACATTTTGGATGATGAGGAAAAATCTGGTTATCTAAAGGCTTAAAATTAGCTCTACAAATTCACCGATTAATACGGCATGCAAAATAAACACAAAAACTATCCTACTATAAAATTATAAAAGTCAAAGTTTGTATGGATGGATGCATGGATATTTGTTACTCTTTCACGCACAAACTACTGAACCGATTAGGCCGATTAGTGAAATTTGGTATGGGTATAGTTTGGGACCTGGAATATCATATAGGCTATTTTTTATCCAGATAAAACGCGGGCGAAGGCGCGGGCAGCAGCTAGTACTTAATACATTTAAACAGCGAAATATAAAATGAATGAAAATGAGGAGTTTTGTACTAATTTTGTTTCCTACAAATAACTATATTTTCTTTGGATCCGACAATAAGAACTCGTTTATTTCACAGGTTTTGGATTTAGTTCTACCAAAATTTAAGTAATATATCAAATTTGGTTTAGTAGTTTATAAAAAAAAAGATAAGTCAATAATCTACAAGCTACATGTAAAATTAAAAAAACTGTGTACCCTTAAAATTTAAAAAATTTATTGCGCTTTCCTATCAATTTATAGGAAATCGCAGTAAATTTTTTTAAAACCAATTATATTGTTAAATGTTTTTAAAACACAAGATAATGTATTTACCTATTCTCGAGAAAACTTGAGAAGGAAGTTCACCATGACCCTACTAAGTGCATAATAACTATTTACAGAATATAATGTTCGTCCTTTGTACTGCACATAATGTTTAAATACATAGTATGCAACTTAATACCTGTTGGTAAATAAAATCTTACTTTACATAGGTAATTTTTAGGGGTCCTTACCCGAAGGGTGAAAACGGGATCCTATTACTAAGCCTCCGCTTTCTGTCCGTCTGCCCGTCTGTAACTCTCATGAACCATAAAAGGTAGACAGTAGAAATTTTTCACAGAATGTGTATTCTCTTGCGAATATAACAACAAATAATAATAAATCAAATATTAAAATTATAGGATGTCTTATAAAAAATAGATGTTTTTTACTATTCTTGCACTACTTTTCATAATCATTGTACGGTGAAACCGCACTATTCTCTCGCGTCAGCATTTTTCCTTCATTGTAGCAATATCAACGCGCGCGCTCTCATCAGTTCACGTTAGCCATTCAAACCGGGCGTGTGTCTCATATCATTATCATTATCATCATTAGTCGTAGCGTGTTGAAATAAAGTAATTATACCAAATCAAGACTTATCATTCTAAAGGTGTAAAGACCTTACAATCATAATCCATCGTTTATTTGCAAGAATTCAAAATTTTGGGTCAAGACTCTCTGTCTCTTGAACTGTAATAGGTAGACTGTTGAAATGTTTACAGTGTGTGTATAACTATTGCCACTATAACAACAAATAATAAAAATAAAATAACTATAATAATTAAGGGGACAACATCAATACCAAGTTTAGTACCAATCATCTCTATTTTATTTCATCTCGATTTTGAATTTAAGTTTTAATTTTTATTGTTTATCATCCTTAATTATTATTTTTATTTTACATTAGCATTAGCATTGCCATACAGCGGGGCAATGCAGCCAGCGTCTTGGGGACGCTTCCGACTGGTATTGATATGGACCAGTTGAGCTATCTGTAGATTGTTTGCAACAGTCTGCAGTTAGCTCAATTGTTTCAATTGTAAATACTAGTTTAATTTCTTTATATTATTTGATTGTTATTTTCTTTATTTTTATTAGATAATATATTATTAGTATTATATAAATTGGCTATGTAGGGTAGGTTTTTATTAATTCTTTTGACGTGAAAATTTTCTTATTTATCACCTTGAATCGTATCCATTTTTTGTAATTTATGTATGACTAGTGTTATTGGAAAAGTATTTCTGTACTAGCTCAATATATAAATAAATAAATCGAAGATAAGTAACGTCGGACGCGGTCAGTACTGGGATGGGTGACCGCGTTATATTAGCTTTTTTCTCTTTTTTCGTTTTTTTTTTGTATCCGGTTTACGGTTCCTTTCTTTTAGATTAAAAAAAAAACAGTTTTATGGTGCTTTTTGCGAAATAGTTATGTAGAGTGGTACGGAATCCTCGGTGGGTGAGTCGACTCGCATTTGACCGATTTCATTATTTATTTGCAAAAGGTTATTTTGAATGTTTTCCTTCTTTAAAAGGAAGTTGTTACGAGGAACGAAGTACCTATTTGTGTATAATACCTACTCGTAGGTACTTTGATGTATGTGTCACCGCCGCCGGTTCAAGAATCATCCCGTTTGTAAAATTTCTAAGCCGATCGCAAAAAGGCGGCAACTTATTTTATATTATACTAGCTGCTGCCCGCGCCATCGCCCGCGTTTTATTGGGATATAAAGTAACCTACATGTTTTTGCGAAATCAGTTCAGTAGTTTTTGCGTGAAAGAGGAACAAACATCCATACATCCATTCTAACAAACTTTGACATTTATAATATTAGTAGGATGTCAAAGTTTGTAAGGATGTATGCATATTTGTTACTCTTTCACGCAAAAAATACTGAACCGATTAGGCTGAAATTTGGTATGGGTATAGTTTGGGACCTGTAATAACATAATTATAGGCTATTGTTTATCCCGATAAAACGCGGGTGAAGGCGCGGACAGCACCTAGTTTTCAAGAATTTAATAATATCCCAAAAATGTACGACTCCGGCGGGACTTAAACCCGCGACCCTCCCCTGATTACGAGGATGCGCTAACCAACTGCGCCACGGAGGCAAGTACCCCTAAAATCTTTGGGACTTAGGGACTATAGCGCCGTTAGTTCCACCTACAGGGGAAACATTGAAGTTATCCAAACCTGCTCAAAGTCAGTTACATTTAGATCGTTTGACGAGAGGTATCGCTGTTGATAATCTCTAAGGTTTTTGTTATTATAGTGCTTATGCCCGCACTTGGGGTAATCTTAAAGAATTTAATAATATTCCAAAAATTTACGACTCCGGCGGGACTTGAACCCGCGACCCTCCTCTGAATACGAGGATGCGCTAACTTATTAAATTCTTTAAAATTACCCAAAGTGCGGGCAGAAGCACTATAATAACAAAAAACCAGCACCTAGTTTATTTATAATTTGAACGGTTGTGTTCTTCATACACAAGCTAAAAGAAACCTCAAAAAAACCTCTCTATTTCAACTCATTACATAATTATTCCGACCGTCAGGGGTCATACAGTCCGGTTCCACTCACAGCAGACTAGTTGACTCGCACCAAACTGGTTTAAATCAGGTGAAAAATAACTATACAAAAATACATCACTACATATTATGGCCGTGGGGCCGCGGCGGACGAATATCGACCCCTCCAACTCAACCCGTGGATATCGTAAGAGCCGACTAAGGGAGCCTACCAGAGGAAGGGCAGCAGCTTCCTACTGAGTATTTTCAACACCAACACTGCGATCACCAATTCGCCTGCCAAGCGTGGTGATTATGGTTACCCCGAAATCGAATCGAAGTCTAGGAATTCCTATGGCCACCTTCGGTTTCCATCATCAGACCAGCTCAATGGTACCATGAATTGTCACCGAACTTACATAAGTTTGCCAAATTTCAGCTCAATCGGTTGAGGATAACAGGTCTAACATTAAGTTGCAAGATTTGACCCGAACAAACACACATTTCAAGTTAAATAAAAGCTGGTAAAATACTCTGTTCACGCATTTATTTTCTATGAATTAATGAAAAATATAAAAAAATCATATAACGTAATTTGTCCGTTCTATAAATATCGAAGCGCTCGTTAGTCGTGACATTTTTGGAGGCGTTAAATTCACATCACTGTTCTTGAGAAGAAGCAGAACACAGTATACACTCATTCATCAATCTCGTCAAACCTCAGGCATTCTAATATCTTCTTCCAGTCATCGGCAAAGATATCACAATCCAGTATCTGGTCAAGAAGTCTGTTGAAGGTGGCGAGGGTGCGAGGCAGTGGCGAATTGGCACGAGCAACGGTTCTACTAAAAGGAACAGAAAAAAGCATATTGGTTCTGTAGCGGAGGTAGTTATCAGGAAGGTAGAGTCGAAAGAGAACGTTGTGCAAATCAGGCACGTCAAATCATATCTGAGAGAATAGAGAACCGGAGAACCTTGCACATTGTTGCTATCTGATCATATGGTCTGTAGAGAGTTGTACTCTACAGACCAGAATATATGTATATATCTATGCAGCGGCTACGAAGTTGCGAATACGCTACGAAAAGTGCTACGGCAATCGTAGTAAGTAAAATGTAAATGCGCTCGGTTACGACTAACTATGCTATGCGAAAACGCTACCAATGTAGCGGCTACGAAAAAGCTACGCTAACTACGAACGGCTACGATCGCCGCTTGTAAATGTAACTAAAAAAAAATTATGTAAAATGGAGACGCCACTAACTCCTGAAATATCACTATACATATTATAAAACAAAGTTTTCCGCCACGTCTCTCCCTCTGTCTGTTCGCGATAAACACAAAAACTACGGAACGGATTTTGAAGCGGTTTTCACCAATCGATAGAATGATTTATGAGGAAGGTTTAGATATATAATTTGTCAAGGTTTTGTGTAAATTGTTTGTAATAAATGATAATTGTTGGAAGTGTCGGAAAAACTCAATCCGCTTCGGAACTTTCATCAAAAACGCTGCCTAATCTCTCCCGAGATATAACAAAACAATTCAAGTTCGGATATTCCTCTTTTATATATCTATAATAAAGTCCGCAATGGCATTATTATATCCCCTCCTGATCGGAAGGTCTAATCCATATTTTAAGGATACTATACTTATCATAATATTAAGCTCTACTACCCGTGCGAAGCCGGAGCGGGTTGCTAGTTTATTTATATTGAACTAGATGCTGCCCGCACCTTCGCCCGCGTTTTATCGCGATAAAAACAGCCTATATGTTAACATAATTAAAGATTATTTATCGGGTATTTATCGCGTACCTTTTGTTATAGCCTATATGTTATTCCGGGTCCCAAACTATACCCATACAAAATTTGAGACTAATCGGTTCAGTAGTTTTTGCGTGAAAGAGTAACAAATATCCATCCATACATCCATCCATACAAACTTTGACATTTATAATATTAGTAGGGTTGTTACATTGTTGATTGTCGCTCGCGCGATCCAAAATCTTGTCGAAGCGAGACTAACCCAACTTCAAGTTGTGTACAGAGGAGACAAGAATAAAAACGATTCCCAGCTGTGCGTCTTTGATGATAATGAACTCGTGAGTGTTTTTTCATACCTATTTATCTCCAAATCAGAATCTCCATTAGATTTAAGCTTACCGTCAAAATTAACGATAGCTAATTTGCTGTTGTATTATTTACAGTGAATCGTAACTATGGTTTTTGTTAGGTGAATTAGAAAAAACTGTTTTCAAGGCTTTGCGTGCCATGTAATTGTTATACATACAGGAGTAGGTAATTACCCATTAAACTTATGTTATTTATGAGTAAATAACGTTTATGGCTTGCCGACATTTGGGACACAAATATTCGGACACTCTGTCCGAAATGTCACTTTAAATTTTTAATAAATTATTTACTGACATTTCGGACACCATCAAAATATTGAAGTTGTACAATCAGATACAAAGTTTTAAAAATTGTTAGTTATGATAACTAACAATTTTTACATACATAACAGAATAAATAACATAAGCACGGGCGTTTGTAAAGGAATTCATTCTTAATTCTTTATGTATATAAAAATTAACTCCTATTTCTCCTGGTCCGGCTATAACTTGAGAACGGCTTTACCGATTTTTTCATCTTTTTTTTTATGTTATCTAATACTCCGATGGACCGACGACATCTTAGCGGTCGCAGGGAGTCGATGGATGGAGGCGGCTCAGGACCGCTATTTGTGGCGTCGTACGGGGGAGGCCTATGTCCAGCAGTGGACGTGTATGGGCTGATGATGATGATGATGATGATAATACTTCGTAGAAGGTACGTACATAAAAGAAGTAAAGCAAATTGCGCAGAAATTTAAGAAAATTTAAGAAAACTGCCTACTACCTTTATTATATACACCTTTACTATAAACACTTTTAATATAATCTTAGCTCTAGCGTTATATAGGTACTCTTTGCTAAGCACGTTTGAAATAACTGTCAGTTGTTTGACTTGACTTGACAGGACAACGTCTGTCGGGTCAGCTATTTGCACAATAAAATATACACCTACCAACATTTAAAAAGAAAATTCATGGCACATGCGATCTTAACCCCAAAAGGAGTTCTCTTCCAGCAAACCTTATTCATGCAGAAGGAGTGAATAATATCTAATAAATAGTGAACTTAATGCACCCGGAAATGGCCAGGGTGAATTAAGTCTACCAAAAGTGTACTTGGTGCACCCGGCTGAATTGCCCCAGGTGAATTAAGTATACCGCCGCGGAAAGGCAGCAGTTGCCTACTGTGTATTACTCAACACCTTCACTGCGATCACCAATGCGCTTCCCAGGCGTGGGAATTATGGATGATGTCATAAATAAATATTCGACTTTTTTGTAGAAAAAAAATGAGATCTATGAAAGAAGCATAGGTATCCCACCATGCAGCGTTTTGATGAAAGCTCTCGGGCGCCGCCGGGCGGCTTGATTTTTTCCGAAACTTCCAACAATTATCGTTATATTTCAACCAATTTAATTTACACAAAACCTTGATAAATTATATACCTAAACCTTTCTCATGAATAACTCTATCTATTGGTTAAAAATGAATGAAAATCCGTTCAGTACTTTTTCAGTTTATCTCGAACAGACAGGCAGACAGACGCAGCGGAGGACTTCGTTTTATTAAATATGTAGTGTTTCATACATACATACATACAGCCGAAAATAGAACCTGCCTGTTTCTGCTTTTCCGGCCAATTACAATCTGGTTTCAAGACAAGAGTGAATAGGTGTCTTCTAGACCTTCGTGATACAACGTCAACCACATCGTCACTTTCCATCAGGTGAGATTGTAGTCGAGGGTCTATTGACGATACGAGTCTACTGATAGAACGTCCTCCATTACTCGTATTTAAGTCGGTTAAAAAAGCCGGGTTTACCAACTCTACTTACCTACTATAATAAGTAGGTAGATAGGTACCTATTACTGCGAATCACCATACATAATTAGGAAGATGATTTTCAAAAAGATAAGATGTCTGTCTCGAAGCAATTTTATATAATTCGCTAAAAAGGTTGTCGTTTATAAAGTGGAGTTCTTTCATCATCATGGAACAAAAGCAAGGTATTTACGTTTCATCATCATCATCTTATCAGCCCATACACGTCCACTGCTGGACATAGGCCTCCCCCATAAGACGCCACAAATAGCGGTCCTGAGCCGCCTCCATCCATCGACTCCCTGCGACCGCTACGATGTCGTCGGTTCAACGAGTGGATGGTCTCCCATGTAGGGGGGGTTTTGCCATAATCACCACGCTTGGCAGGCGGATTAGTGATCGCAGTGTTGAAAAATACTCAGAAGGAAGCTGCTGCCCTTCCTCTGGTAGGAAATACTGTATAAAGTAAGAAAATAAATTATTATAATTGGATATGACTAAGATGTAGAGCAGAGCTCTCAGACGTGGAGCAGAGCTATGTACTACTTGGTACTGTTTCTATGATTTAAATAATTGTACAGAGAAAGCAGAGAAAATACCGTTTATGTAAGAAATGATTTTAATGCGGGCCGTGGGGCCGCGGCGTACGAATATCGACCCCTCCAACTCAACCCGTGGATGTCGTAAGAGCCGACTAAGGGAACTTACCAGAGGATGGGCAGCAGCTTCCTTCCGAGTATTTTTAAACACCAACACTGCGATCACCAATCCGCCTGCCAAGCGTGGTGATTATGGCAAATCCCCCCCTACATGGGAGTCCATCCACTCGGATGGACCGACGACATCGTAGCGGTCGCAGGGAGTCGATGGATGGAGGTGGCTCAGGACCGATATTTCTGGCGTCGTACGGGGGAGGCCTATGTCCAGCAGTGGACGTGATAGGCTGATGATGATGATGATGATGATTTTAATGTGACATGGGATAATTATAATAACACATTGGGTCATAATATAACACATAATATACATAAGTATACGTTATCCCTATATTTCTTTGTAATTTTTACCTGCGTTCAGTGTTTTAAATCATATAACTTTTCCAAAGTAGGTTTAATGAATTTTAAAAAATCAAGATTACTATATACCTTATCTAGATAGAACATTCCAATGCCTTAAATTTTAAAGGTTAGGCTGGTTCCTTACTAAGATACCATTAGGTACCTACCTAGTAAGTTATTAGCAAAGTAAAAACCTCAATCTTTAAAAAAAAATTGAATAAGGGACATACTAACAATAGCGAATCCAAAAAAAAAACTTGCACGTTGGTAGCTATGGAATCGTAACAAAGTACTATCTTTATTTATTCCCCTAACTACTCTACCGTAGGTACTCTATAATTTTTTTATACTAAGTATTTAAGCGTGTAGGTATTCGTTTTATTAACTTACTCCAAAAATCCCTATAGTAAAATAGCAGTTATTTTAAACAACAGCGCTCTACAATTAGGAAACACCAAGAAACCAAAAGAATCGATAAAATACACATTAAATCGTCATCTGACATCAACAGTCACAAAAAGCCGTAAATATGAATAAAACTCACCGTAATTTCACTTCCAAAATATTCCAAAAACAAACACAGATTTTAAAACCACGATAACCCGCGAACTAGTGATGTGACACGTTATTAGTTAAGTTTTTTAGTAAAAAACATTACAATAACACTTATTGAATAGATCGATAAAGGAACGAGGGAGAACGTCTCTCTAGTACAAATGGTGGTGCCGCACTGTAGACGGAAAATAAAATGGCGTTGGAGTTTGCGCAATAGATTTCCGCAAGACACGAGTTACAAGTTTTTTATGGGTGATTATTATCAAAAATAATGAGTCTCTGGACTTTATATTGGACGTGTACGCCTGAGAAGCATTAAATATTATTTTGTAGTCGTAATGTAATGCTACGCGATGTTACACGAAGTGTTACATTGTAGATAGGTACTTACAAAGAACTTGCAACGTCCTTTTGAAATCTGACTGAAAGATATTTAGCACCTATTGTCACAATGTCATTGACCTCTTGATTACCTATCGCTAGAGATACCAAGGTATTTTATTGTTCTAACGGAGTTACTGTCTATGAACATGACATAACGAAGGTACTTGCCGAGGTTCTTATATATTGTACCTACTAATTAAAAATTACGCTCGATCGATTGAATCGATGTTTGTTATGATGAATGCATAACATTTTATCAGAAATTCTTGGTAAAAATTACAGCTAATGGTTGAGTAAAATTAGCTTGCATACCTATATACAGGATGGAATTTTGTAATGCCGCCTGAAGGGAAAGTACTCTTAATACTGTAGATAAAAAATTTACTCAAAAAAAAACATTGCTTTATTTTTTAAAAGAAAGAAAACTGCATTCAAAGATTTTCGAAAATTTTCAACCACCCTGTATAATAGCTAAAGTTAGTAGTAAAGTAGGTAGGCATGTATCTATCTACTTTACTACTAACTTTAGCTACCTATTTATAGCTTAAAGCCGTTTAATAATCAAAAAGTTTAATGTTCAGGTGATGTTTTTGCGAATTAGCCCAACATCACACGCTTCTGTTTGATACTGTACTGCCTACGTTAGTATAATTATGTATATTCTCTGACTGTAGGTAGGTACTAGAGTCGTGAATTGTGATAAGGTAGGAAGTGTTCTTAACTCTACGAAGGTGATGACGACAACGACACATCTACATGTTCCTAGCTCTACAATTCGCAATGGTGTCTTGGAAGGAAATTAAGGGAGGGAGTGTAATAATTTGGTTGTTTTGAAAAAACCGACATCAAATTCTTTAATAATTTTCACACGCAGCTAGTATCATGTCTGTGATATTTTTACTGTAATATTATGTTTTGTGGAGCAAATACTAATCCCTCGGGATTCTCGGGAATGAAAACTTTATGAGATGACAATAGCGAAAGAAATGAAAAGAAAGAAAATAACTTTATTGGTACACAATAAAAACACATTAGAAATAACATACAAGATAAAAAATATAGGTACATAATTAATTCTAACAAGGTGCCTCCAGCATGTGAACCAAAAAGGGCCTGCCTCAGCTTATGTTGCTGAAAAGAAAGTTGAGCAACGCTGGTTTTCTGGCAAAACCTTTGGTGCGTGCGTCTACACGGCTGACAGACCATACACACAAAAAATATAATATTTAAGAAACACGCTGCTGTCTCAGGAAAGAATCATCAAAATCGGAGAAAACAACGAACATACATACTGCCGTATAGAACCTTCACCTTTTTTTGAAGTCGATTTAATAGGGTGATTTTTCCGTCCAATCACTGGAATACGAGTCGAAAAAAACATGCAATTGTAAACGTCATTGTCATCCATCAACACTCTCACTGTCAGTGTCAGCCAGTGATGTAAATCAACTTCAACTTCGTGCGTTACAATTTCGTTCGTTCAATGCTGTCGAAAATAAACAATTTCGTAATCCTCAATAATCCTCATGTTTTTACGCAAAAGTCTTACAATATAACAGAAAATGGCTGAAAAACTCGAGGACCTGAATCTCCCGCAAACCGTTGTTGCCAGAATAGTCAAAGAAGCATTACCTGAAGGAGTATCGCTCGCGAAAGAGGCGCGAACCGGCCTCGCGAAAGCTGCATCAGTTTTTGTTCTATATGTGACTTCTGCATCTACGAATATCGTGAAAAATAAGAAGAGAAAAGCTCTGACGGGTCAGGATGTGCTGGACGCGATCCGTGATATAGAATTCGATAGATTTGTGGAACCATTAAGCGAGGCCTTCGAAGTATACAAACAGACTACTTCGGCGCGAAAATCCGGCGCCGGTAAGAAAAAAGACGATGCAGAAGAACCAGAAGTTATTGAAGATGAATAGTGTGATATATGAGACTGTGTTTCATAAGTTTTTTGTAAGTTCTTTGGTTAATAAACTGTCTTGTAAGTAAAACTTGTAAAATTTCTAACCTCATCATTGTCAGCTTAAAGAATAGTATTTCATACATTAACTACCTTAATCTAAGCACAGAGCTTAGATAGCAAATGGCCCATTATTACATCACTGCCTAGTCCCAGCTTGACCACTTCCATGGTGCAGGTCCACATGCAACACAGGAGGTTGAGGGTTCAATTCCCAGGGGATGACTGCAATTTACAGATCATTATGTTTTGGGTATTTTCTATGACAAAAATATCTGTCTATGTATGGAATGTATTAAAGTACCTATATAATTTATTAAGTATCTACCTTAAGCACAAGCTCTGCTTTGGGATCTAGCCCCTATGTGATGCTATGAAGATCATTTATTCTACTGACTCAGCCATAAGCCGAGATATGTCCTGAAAGCCAGAGCAGATGGTGCCACATCGTACAGAAGTGGCTTCCATGATGGGAACCCTCAGTACCTATTGGGGAAATAATGCATGGAGGGGTACTCTGCCATACCACCATGCGTGACTGTGTACCATGTTTACAAATTATCTATATTGCTATTTTTAGAAAACCCTAGTGTTTAAGGATTTTAGGCACTATAAACAAAAAACCATGTAATCTTTCTATGAATAAATTACAGCAATATCGATACAGACTACATAACGCAACATGTTATCCAACTTGGGGTAGATCAGAATCATATAAGAGGATAAAATAATACACAAATATCATTATCATCACTTTATTCAGGAATTAAATCTGTTCTCCAACTGATGAATGAACCATTGCAGGATAAATTTCTATATCTACCTATCCTATTTACCTAGATATCTGATGTACCCTTTCCAATACCAATACTGAAAATAAATATTCTTCCAACTATTATTAGAACTCTTTTATTTTAAGTTTTAGAGAAAAATTGGAAAGACTTTATCGTACACAAACACTGTTCAGGCAACAAAGTATGTCTATTATTAAATATCAACTGACTGTAGTCTGACAGACTTGTGAAATGACTCAAACTACTTTGAGTTTCAGTTGCTATTGGCTTGCGGTCATGACCACTGCTATAGATAGGTTGGTATTTGTATGATCAGAGTGATTGATCATCATCATCATCACAGCTGAAATACATCAAAACCGAGTAGGTATTGTAATTTTTCAGTTCACAGTATATCTTTTTTCTCTACAGTTTTAGCATTCCTAAAATCTGTCATTGCCTAAACAGGGCAAGTGTGCCAGTAGCATTAATTCTAGTAAAATCTACAGAAATTCTAGCGATTAGATTAAATTGAATGTAATTTTAATACAAGAGACTTGTTATGGCTTACCTGTGTTCTTAATGTTTTTTAAAAAGGTCTAACTTTCTTGAAATATAACTGTACCGACCTACCTAATGGATAGTAGGCAGTTTTAAACAGTCTCTTGTATTAAAAATAGAATAGCAACAAAAACTACAGCTTACATACAGACAGACGCATTCTAAAAGTACATACAACACTCATTCTGACACATTGCTTTAGATATAGTTCACATTACTTTTTAAAATCAATTTATTGGCAGTAGGTTATTACGTTCTAATTGAGATCATTATTATTTCTCGGAGTCTAGCATTTTGCAGTGAAGTCCCATTACCTACCTTGTTACCATCTCAACTTGATCATTTGACTTTAACCTATTCTCCGCCCAGCTTATCCTACCTTATCCGCAGCTACAACATCTAAAAGATAGGCATGTGTCATGGGCACTGTGAGTGTTAAGTCACAAATGCACTGCATGTAGGCGGCTAATTTGGCTGATTGCTTCAATGAAAGCTAGACGGCTTAGAGTTCAAAATCCGAACAAACATCGGCTCGCTACATCCACGCGACGCTGGCTAAGCTAAGCGCTTACAGTATGACGGGTCTTGTACATAATCATACATTTGTTTTCATCCACATTCAGCCGTAGCTAAGGAAATCATGTGTCAATGCTAAAGTGAATTTTATATCGTACTTTTGAAAGTATCATGGTTATTTACTAACGTTATTAATGGAGTACTTATTACCATGATTTGTGTGTGTCGTGATCGAGTTGCGTTCGATAATGAAACCGGTGGTAGTGTTAACATTCGTAGCAAAATACAAAGAATGAGGGTAGATCGATATATCTGCCAATAAAACTAACTAGCAGTGACTTCAGTTTACAGGACAATACTATCCTAACCTTCAGTAAGGTGTTCCATGATCAGGGCGCATGACACTGTGCCGAAATATTGCAGAACTCAAAACTCAAATCATGGTAAATATTATTTAGTCATAATTAAGTGTTATATTATATCATACTTGTTTCTGCGGCTTCGCTCAGGTAGTATTCAAATACTGAATTTACAACATTTCATTGCAGTCAGGGTTAATGTAGTCTCCATCAGCGAAATAATTTTTAAAATCATACCAGTATTTCCCGGATACCTATTAAAATTCTGCAAAATACGCAATTGCGTCTTTCGATCCGGTTTTTTTTTTTGCTTATTGATACTCTAATTCTATTTGGTGTAATTATTAGAGTAAATGACGACCGATGTGGCGCGGTGGGCGAAGGTCCGCCTGCGACGCAGAAGGTTGCGGGTTCGATTCCCGCCTCGGGACAATTATTTGTACGATCTGCAAATATTTGTTCAGGGTGTTCTGGTCGTTTTTCTATGTATAATAAAAAATATCTATCTATGTAATATATTGTATTATGTATATCAGTTATCTAGTACCCATAACACAAGCTCTGCTTAGCTTGGGGCTAGATAATGCTGTGTGAATTGTCCAACATTATTATTATTATTATTATTATTATTATTAAATATTGACCGAAACGAAACAAGCAATTACGTATAGGTAGAAAAATTTAAATAGGCCAGAGATTCATACACAACCTCTTTAAAATATTAGTACCAAAAACTGGCTTTCGCTCCCTATATTAAAAGGCTATTAGAGGTTTATTCTAAGCAAGTTAAACCACAATGAAAGTTAAAGTTTCACACACTCCTTAATTTTATTAAGTTTAAGATGACCGTTTTATTTTTGCACAACGCTTAGTAAAATGTTGCCATAGGTATACCTTTTGTAAAATATAATGGACAACAGTTTCAAAGCTTTCAGATTCAGTAGCAAAATCGACATGTTTTATCAAGTCTACGTTCAAGATACTAATAGTTAGGTGTTTATTCTTGGTAGCTAGCGATTAAAACTCAGTCGGGTACAGATTGCTGTAACGTAACATGCAATGTAACACGCAATGAAAGAATTTGCCGTCCACATTGTCGCAATTTCGACGGTTCGATTTCTGACGGAAAATGCGTCGAGCGTATCGGTCGTGTCTATTCGGTCAAATTAGACCTGCCACATTACGTACGCGTCTAGTCAGTTTCTGCGTTCAGCATCTACAGAGCTGTTGTTGTATAATATTGAATTTTAAAATCAAGCCCATCGACGTCAACCGACAATGCGTTGACGAAAACGAAACAGACGGCTGTACGTACGTATATTTGTCTGTTCGGACGTTACGCGACCGATAACACGCGACGTATTTTCCGTCTATGTACCAACCCTTAGGCAGGGTACTGACCGGTGTTACGGGGCGTAATGTACCATTCGCAGCGAACATGATACGATACGCCGTGTGCTATTATCCGTCTCGTTGCTCGTTGCGAGCGTCTTCTTTCCCCGTATTGACTGCACGGACGTTCGCTGTGTAACACGTTCCGTTACGTAACGTAACGCGCCGGTCAGTACCAACACACATTAAGAGAAATTTTATAATAATGGAACCATACTGTAATGCGCTATACAGGCTTTTTTATTCCATGTTTCCTAATAATATTGAAATAGCATTTTATGCTGCTTATCTTCATCATATTTTTTATATGTTTGATGCCACACTTATTATATTAAATCTTTGAATCTAAAAAGTAATTTATTATCATGTTCTTAATTTATTTGTAAGCTACTTTGCGGCATTTTAGATCTTTTTGCCAAGATATTCTCGGCGATATAAAATGTCACATTATTTAAAATACTGGTGTTCTAGTATTAATTTTAATTTTATCTAAATAATTTATTAAATATATGATTCAAGACGTACCAGAGCCAATTTTAAACTTACTTAGCTTTTGATTGATAACAGCCATTTTCAGTCCTATTGCCAAGATAGCAATGATCAATATTTCTTTGTAAAGTTAAGATTCATATGCCTTACATATTATGCATTTTTCACTCTCATTCTCACACTCTTTAATGTTAAAGACAATATTCACTCACTACAGTCGCTATTTATGTATTAACCGACTTCAAAACGAGGTTATCAATTCATGTATGTATGTTTTTTTGTATGTATTTTACGCGATATCTCCGCCAATTATGGACCGATTTTGAAAATTCTTTCACTATTGTATAAAAAATGATCCCGAAGGGGTCCCATTTTTATCCCCAGGGGATTAGTATTTATCCCGCAAAACTTAAAATAAGTGTAAAAATAAGAAAATTTGAAGTGGCTTTATCGTTTTTTAAAACACGCCATTTTATTGAATATACGTTTCATCTCATGCCACGATCGACTCTATTTCCTGTAGTGTAGTGTCCGTAACGTTTTTTTATGAGAAAGAAAAAAACATAAAACAACAAGAATGAAACAGAATATAAGAATAAAAAGGGTAGATAAAAACGTAGAAGTGCTAGCAAAATATAAAGAAAATTATCTTGAACGACAGATATCATGCTAACTGAGGTACAATGGGGAAAGTAAAAACAAAAAATTGTACAAAATAAACATTTATTGGGAGGTATAAATAAAAATACACAATGAATTAAAAGAAACAGTTAACGTTCTATAAAATGGTTAATATTTACAAATTACTAGATAGATACATTTGAACATAGCTGATAGTTAATTTGAAGTGTTTTTTTGGTTGTTTTTTTTTCGCAGTTCATTTTCAATGTATATTGACCGTATAGTCATTTATTTATTTATTTTTAAGGAAGGCCTACAGCTTATTCTATAACAAAGTTAATTACAAGAATCTAGCAACAAAAAAGCTAATAAATGGCCTTCACGGCTAGTTGACAGTCATCTAGCATTAATCTCATTGCTTCTAAACTGGTAATTTTGTTATTGTTTTAAAGGTGAATATAAGTATGTAGTTAATTTATATTAATTAATAAATGAGCAAGCTAAGCACGGGACTACTACTATACTAGTAAAATTAAAAAATTAGTATAATTTTATATATAAGACAAGTCTGTAGATGTAACATAATGTTAGATCAAGCAATCTGTTAGATGTAACATTTGACATCAAATTTTAGATGTTTGACTTTTCAAAACTTTTAGATGATTACAAAATAATAAATACATTTTTATTTCATTAAGACTAACACGATAATTATAATACAATTGACTATCACTAACTGGAATAATAAAATTATTTACAAAAAATATTATATTTAAATACACAAGCGAGCTTTCCACTAATTCTATAATATTACCTTTATTTAAATCGATAATTGTCTTTTCAAATATATTTTATTGTTAAACCAAACTAATCACATTTTGGTTTTGTAAATATTTTGTATAATTCTAAGAATATTTAATATTTTAAATTAATTATTGGGAAGTACATGGTCATTATTCAGTATTTTCGAAATTTGTAGAATTTTAAACTATACCATACTTTTTGTATATTATTATGAGAGATTATGAGACACAATGATTTTGAAAATTGTCCAATCGAGGTTTTTGGTCAAATTATTTTCTAATATTTTCACAATTTGATAAGACATCAATTAATGAGCGCAATGGTATACTAGAACAAGAATCTACCAACTAGTTTTATTCAAGGTACGTTATTTCATGTTATATTTATTATTTATTTTTATTAATACAGTTAATGTGTGTTTTAAATATTATTACACCACAAATACTTTAGGTTATACTCAAAAATAATACACAATTATACAAGATGTGAGGGTTCACACCTGTATATATTAACAGGGTGTGTCAAATTACTTTAAAATAATATACGTTGTATATTAACGAATATTCGCTGCATATTTATTGCTTTAGGATAAATTGGAATGGTCAATTTAAATGGCAGTGGACTTTTTTATCAACGGGGTTTACTTATTTTATTTTATTTATTAAATCAGTTAAATACGATAGTTTACCCTATAAATTAATAGAGCCTATCGTTTAAAATTTCATAACGCTTTTTCACCATTTTCTACTACATTAAAATAATTCGTAATAAAAAAATACATTACCCGGCGATAAATAATGCACATCGGTCTATGGAAAGAGACTCGGCTTATTTCGTAGATAGATAGAAAATACTTTATTGCACACTTAACAAAACAGTTTACAAACAATTTTAACAAAAAAAGAAATGTGACAATTGGCGGTCTTATCGCTCACGAGCGATCTCTACCAGACAACCCTTCGTAGAGAGTTGTCTCATCCTACATGTGTGACATTTATCAATCAGTTATATTCTTTGTTTGTCAGTCGTTATACAGATGCAACGGAGTACGGTCGCATTTAGCATAAAATATATAATACAGAGTTGTTAAAAAAATATATTCATTTACAAAATAAAGAAAAACGGGTTCACTATCCTTTTTCTAGTAGTTGCAACAATTCTCTCGATATTTAAAGTTACATGTCATCGATTTGACGTAAAATAATAGTTAAAAGTCCATAAAGTGTAATATAATTGTTTTACGAAATGACACCTAATAAAAATGGTAACTAATAACTAATGGACGGTCGTCAGTGTTCGGAAATCATCGTAAACAGCCAATTGTCTCTTTCTAAAGATCGATGTGCATTATTTATCGGCGCGTACTGTACGTAAAATTGGGGTGTTATCAGTTCAATATCTTGAGTAGCATGTGTTTTCTATGACCATTATATTTATTTTGTATTTTATGGATGGAGGTAATATCTATTCTATATTATATACCTTCAATAGGCCTAAATAGATTATAACCATGGTAGGTAATTTAAATAAAGTATCTTGAAGTTTTATGACATTTTGCATACAGTACGAAACATACAGTACTCGGACGTCCTTGTATAACCTGCGTACATATAAAATGGGATTGAGAATGAAGTCATCTCATGCATATCCGGCTCAGTTCGAAACCAATCTGACATTGAATGGTTCGATCTCAACCCCATCATTTTATTATGCTGGTTATAATTTTGTAGCTTTTTGCATTATTTAGGAGGTATTTAGTACTCAAAATATATATTGCAATGCCTTTACAGGCGTTAAATACACAAGTTAATATTGCGGCTGTAGTGGGTTTCCGTTTTATATATGTAGGTAGGTATTACCAGCTTAATTTGTTCAGTGTTACCAGCTATCCGTTCAGGAAGAAGCCTCATGCTCGCTTATACATATGTAGAGATATAACATCCATTTGGGGTATTACTAGCTACAAAGTTTCTAATTAATTTTGTATTTAGTATTATTTTCAACTTTTACTCTATTCAGTGATTTGATTTTTTCATCGAAAGTGGTTCAAAATACAATTGCAATGTTGTATAGTGGATTAAGTATCTTATCTATCGGTGTCTCCAGACAGTTTGCATTAAACGGAGGTATTACCAGCTCTATCCGTTCAGTGTTACCAGCTCCGCTCAGTAGGACGCCTCGTGTCCTGCCAATATGTAGAGATCATTGCCATCTTCTCCGGTCATCGTGTTCGTTTGTAGCGAGTGCGATTCTAGGACTACCACTCTGGAAATAAAGTATAATTTACTAACCACACCTTGGTTTTGAACATGTATATGTGTATTTTATGTCGCTTTACTTTTACTCATGTAACTTTAATTTTGTGACGTGCCCCGACGTGCCAGTCCTGTAAGTTCTAAAGCATCTTTTTCTTTTTCACTTCTTCCACTAGTGGACAAAAAATTGAAGTGAATAGAATATCAATAACACCTTATTTGTTATTTGATAATAATAACTATGTTTATAGTATAAAATTTGACTTGTCTAAGTGCTTATTTTGTAAGACTAAAGAAATAAAGTTATTGATTCTGATTCTGAGCAAAGTTCAAAGAGCTTAAAACTTTGAATTTTGAATTTCGTCACAATGATAATTGATTTTTTTCGAGAGCTGCATGAAATATGTAAGGTTTTTAATAGTTTCTGCGTTTTAAATGTTATTAGCCAGTTTTGCAACAATCGTAATGTTTTTTTATTAACCAGTGTTTTAATGAACTTCGATTCAAATGTCATTTTTAGAAATTTTATTATTAGAGATTTATTACAAAAAATCTATACGCCGAGACGGTGGAAAGCATGATACCTGTAGTTATACTGATATATTCTCTGTTGGCTATTATACTATAATACTCACTTGTCGTGCGGCAACAGTCTATAACTGCGGCTGCGGTTCGTAATCTACTGCGTTACGGCAACCGGCCTTGAACGCCCTGACGGTGGAACGCTAGCACGCTGTCTTGCAGACATACTGGCATACTGTCTCTTGGCTATAATACTAACATACTGTTAGCTATAATACTTACTTGTCGTGCGGCAGCAGTCTATAACTGCGGCTGCGGTCTGTTATCTCCTGCGTGACGTCGGCGTTACGCAGCGACCGGCCCTGCACGCCGTGACGGTGAAACGCTAGCACGCTGTCTTGCAGACATACTGGAACAGACAAAAATGCTTTATACAGGACCATCATAATAAGGCACGTAGAAAAAAGGTTGCTTAAACTGTGCTGTCTGACTCTTAGAGTAGGCAACAGGAGACAGAGATCGGTGCACTTCATAACAATCAAAGACACAAAATTTACATAATATGTTTGTGTCCCACCCAACACTGGAAAATTCGCCACAAACCCGCTGAAGGGAGTTTCCCTTTGTTTTCTATATGTCTAAGTAATCTAATCATATTTCTTTTTTTACACTTATTCGATCTGAATACACACAAGAGATAAATTAACATGAATATTTATAATAATCCCATTTCATACTGTTGCTTTTTCTTATTGCCACATAAACTGACATTCATGTTTGATTTTTTATCTGTGTCATTCTTTATTTCGATTTATCTTAGTTTGCGTTTTATGTAAAATGTACCTTAGTAAAATATGTTCCGAAAAAAAAAACTACATAACATGAAAAAATATTCTTAAAAAAATCCAAAAACAGTAACCGTTTTGGTTTAATTATTACTCACATATACTATCGATATTGAAATTGAACTGTATATGCGAGACTAGCCGCCCCCTCCGACTATCCTCCTCGCTCGCCGTCCGGTAGCGGCCGTCAAATGACGGCGGCAGCACTGGGATTATGTCTACCACGTTTTCATGGCAGACTAGCACCTGTAACAAAATATTACACGAATATAAGAATTATCTAGGAATGAAAGACTAAGTGAAGTAAGCCTCAAAAACCAATGGTCTCTTTATAAAAGAAGTGCTTCTGCCAGCGACTTCGTCCGCTTTTTTCCGTAAAAAAGTATACTTAATGTTATAGGTACTGAATTTTAGTATTCCCGATCTACAACAAAAAAATCTTGTTTATTTTTACTGACTTTGTTGATGATGACGTACTTAATTATATACTGACGTAAGTTTAACTCGGCAATCAGATTTTTTTTCTCCTTTAAAGTTGTTATTCCTTACGGCACCATAGCGCTGTCTTAAGGTACGTTTATATCGGCACGGCATGGCACGTGTCTGGCACGCTCAATGTCTGTAACATTGAGCGTGCCAGACAAGTGCCGTGGCAGACAAAAAAGTATTATTCTGTACAGGGTGTATTGACGTATTTATATATATCGTAACACGGCCGCGCAGACGCCGACGGACACGGTTCGTGTCTACGTGTCTGTGGCTACCTGCCGGGCAGTGTGAATAGAGCAACGGAACAGTAACAGACGATATTTCTTTACTTTTTGTCTGACACGGCACACTTCTGTCACGTTAGATGTAAATAAATGTCGATGTCTGACACGACACGCTCAATGTCACGTCAATGTGAAATAAACGGACATTTTAGATTGTCGCATCTAGCATCTGCTATCAGACTCTCGCAAATTGTCACCCCACCTCCCCGGAGTGCATTTTACACTACATTTGCCGAGTCGCGGTCTCCACTCAAGAACACGTTTACCCCGCGGTGGACGGTACTTCAAGGAGCTGGGCTGGTTAGGGCCTGGTTAGGCAGGATAGTGCCCAATACACTCCTACGCGAGATATCGGTGCAGATCTCAGTTCCCACGCTTAGAATTAGCGGTGGTGGGTTCTGCGTGCCACTCACCTGCTTCTTTGACCTACATAATGTCGATAACTTTTGTTCTCTGTTGAGTATGTTTGTTCGAAATAGATGGATAAATATATCTTAGCCTTACAAAACATTCAGTAGGTACATTATTAAACTTATCCTACACTAAGGCATTGAAATTGGCGGCCGTCGAAAAAGCGATTTCTTCCAGGCAACCAGGAAATCTTCAGAGAAACTTCGAAAAAGCTCTTTCCATACTGACTTACCGCATCTTTATTGAGTTGATGCACCGCTCTCAGCATGTAGATTACACACGCTCAGGCGCTCAGGCCGCGGGAGCACAGTGTTGGAGCCTCCTACACTCGCGTCGAGCTCCTCCGATTGGAACCATGTTGTACTTACCGCATCTTTATTGAGTTGATGCACCGCCCTCAGCGTGTGTAATCTCTCAGGCCGCGGGAGCACAGTGTTGGAGCCTCCTACACTCGCGTCGAGCTCCTCCGAGTGGAACCATGTTGTTCCTACAACAAGTGAATATAATGTACAGTATAACTCTGTCAATAGGCATGATGACTGATTTTGAGAAACTATTCCGAGATATTTGTAGACATCTACTCAATACCAAAAAAATACATATTTTTGCAAAAACAAATGTTTTTGGCGGAAAAATTTGATCTATTTAAAATTCAACTTTAATTTCGCTCTAAATTGCTACAATGCTAGTGGCGGTGGTAGTCTATGACGTCACCGATGCACGAACGTCTAATGATACAGAATGACCATAATATTGTCAACGTGTTTAGTTTACGTTATATTTAAATAAATACTAGCGACCCGCCCGGCTTCGCACGGGTGCAATGCTAATACTAAATTATACATATAAACCTTCCTTTTGAATCACTGTATCTATTTAAAAAAAACTGCATCAAAATCCGTTGCATAGTTTTAAAGATCTAAGCATACATAGGGACAGACAGCAGGAAGCGACTTTGTTTTTTACAACTATGTAGTGAAGTGAATATATCTTACCAGAGTTGACTTTGTTTTATACTTACTACTATGTAGTGAATTGCATATATCTTACCAGAGTTGCCAGAGTTGATGTTAATAAGTTGCAGCCGCAGCGGTTTGCGGGTAGCTCCCACACACAGTAACGGGTACTCCAGTTCAGGAGTTATTATCAACTCGAATACTAGAAGTGGAGTGGGTAGAACGCATTCTATATTCTGTGGACAAACAAAATACTTATATTAGACAGATAAATAGAAATTCTTTGTTGTACACTTAGTGGTAAAAAACAATTATAAAACTAAGTTACAAGTGGCGATCTTATCGCTCAAGAGCGATCTCTACCAGACAACTGTGGATGGATAGGATCGTTGATTCGTGGATTAGATAACTAGCTGTTCCCCTCGGCTTCACCCGCGTTAAATTCGATATTCATATTTCTAGGGGGTTATAAATGTATTTTTCTCCGTAAATCTTCCATGAGAATTTGATGTTTTACCAAGACAAAAACCTGTCTTACTCTCCAGCCTTTCAACTAACTATGCTAAAAATCAAGTCGATTGGTTGCTTAGTTAGTCAAACAAACAAAGACAATTTCGCATTTATAATATTAGTTGGGATTATACAGACTACAATACCGGCCGAATTATATTTAATAGAGGCCGAATTATATTTAATAGAGGCCGAATTCCTCTAAATTTATCTCTTCACCATAACAATGGTATCGTCACAGAATCAAACATATTGGCATTTTTTTCTTTGAAGAAATAAACAACATCTGGATACGCGTGTCAAAAGTGCCAAGGTTGAAACCATTCTATAAATCTCTCCGTGCAAATAGCATCGCACGCACTATCTAGAGTTTCTATCATCCATGGACGATTCTGTGACGATACCATTGTCATTGTAAAGGCTAACAGAATTCGGCCCTTTGTTTTATAATATTTAGTGTTGAATAAACATCGAGTGATTTACCTTTAACAGCATAAATTTCCTGAGCGGATCGTACCACTGCATCAGAAACAGTCCAGCCGGCGTAGCACCGCACAGATACTTGTACCCGTTGTAGGGATTTCGACCCACCGCACAAACTGTGCAACCTGGAACAAGATAAATTGTTATTTCACACACGATTCGTCTGTAACGTCCCACTGTTGGGCAAAGGCCTGTTACGCGCGATTAGCCTATTCCTTGTCTCAAGCATCCTTCAAAAGTTGTTAAAAGTATAGGTTTGTTTATAATTATGTCTAAGTTCTCTTAACATGTAATTATAGTATTTGTTGTATTGAGGTTACGTTTCAAGCCGGATCGTATTTAATTTATTTTTGCTATTATTGCTTGTCATGTGTTTTGTGTACCTAATAAACTAAATAAAATTAAAAAATGCCTCCCCCTGATCCATCCCCTGACTCTGAGCCAGTTGGGTCTACGTTCTATTGAAGGTATATTGTGCGTCGCGCCATCGTTTCTTCGGTATACCGCGACGCCTTAAGCTGTTGGGACGCCACTGAGTGGTGATCTTAGCCCACAGCTCTTCAGACATGCGGTAGACCAGCCCAGCTCCATCAAATTATTATTATTTGATCCAATTATTATTATTTGTATGATATGGACCAGTTGAGCTATCTATAGATTGTTTGCAACAGTCTGCAGTTAGCTCAATTGTTTCAATTGTAAATACTAGTTTAATTTCTTTATATTATTTGATTGTTATTTTCTTTGTCAATAAAGATGTTTGATCTAATTATTATTATTTGATTTTGGAATTTTAGGTAACTTACAGCTAGAAAATTACAAATTAGGTTACATTAATGAATATATAGATAGATAAAATATAAATTTGACACGAATGAATGTTACATGTACTCATGTATAAATAATGTATTTCTTCTTCTTCTTTATGTCGAGGGCTATTTATAAAGTATCCACTTGTAGTATGGTTACCTTTAACTGTTTCTAGCAACATTCATATCCCCCGAATAATCGCGGCTTTCCGCCGCGATAATAATGATCTCGCGATTTTTTAGCACTTTTAATGTGATATTTAAAATTGACTATTCAAACTCAAAACACCACGTTTTCCTTTCCTACATCCAAATCATCCAGAGTATTTGAAAAGAAAAAATATGCACAGAACGAATCTGCGGCCCTTCTTCTGATAGGTTCAATTAGTCGACTCTAACGACATCCACGGGCTGGGTTGGAGGGGTCTATTCTTACGCCGCGATCGTCACGGCAAGTTACCTAATGTTGAACACAGCGTCAGCGCCATCAGTGTCTCAGCGGCTGCACCGCATACCACTCAGGTTCGATAACACGTAAGTATTAGTTTGCTACGTAGTTCGTACAGCCGCCACTGGAGGCGCTGTACAATTATACTATATAAAACAATATGACTTAGGCCGGCTCTCTTTTCCACGCATGTCAAATTGTATTTTACTAAATAAACCCGAATTTCTGTTATAGCTGGCTGGTTTCCTTTCTGCATTTTAGATATATATTATTATTTGAGTTACCTCTGGTATCAGGTACTCGCGTGGTGAGAGCGAACCGCCTCGGCAGTAATCTGGGAGGCAGGACCCGCAGAGATTTGTTACCGCGAGCGCTGAGCAATGCTTGCAGCTCGTGCCGGTATAACGATGGGGTTTTGCCTGTACATGGGTAAAATGGTTAATATAATGAAATGCAAGAATAATTGTTAAAATAACATGCAATCAAATAAATAAACTAAGTAGGTAGACTTAGTTTACCAGTATCCTGTCAAAAAAAAAAAACAAAAAGTTAAAAGTCAAAAATTCTTTATATCCGTAAATACAATAAATGTACACATAGAAAAGGTCAAATTGTTAAAAGTAAACACTGACATGGAAATAAAGTGATATTTGGATTTCGGTCGTGTGGTGTGTAGACTAAAGTAAAGAAGCGACGAAGAAACCTTTAGCCTGTTAGGTGTTATTTTTCGAGTTGGAGCAAAATCCGTCCCAAGCTTTTTATCTTCTAGATAGTCTGATAATTTGTTGGAATCTATTTATTGACAGAACTCGCTCGGAGTTTTGTTGTAGAAGCGTATACATTGCCCTTTAAAAGATACACTAATCTTGTGCAGCCTAGTTTTGGGCAAAGCGAGTTTGTTCTTATTTCTAGTATTGTGGTTGACCTTTGGCAAGGTGTACAGAATAATTGGTAAAGGCGAAAGAAGGTGATTCTGGATCCCGTGGGTTGTCAATTTTTTTTTATTTCCTTTTAGGTGCCAACCAGACCCTTTTACAAAGTTTCCGCTGAGTATTTGTCTGGCCGTCTGCTACACGACTTTTTATTAAACAACAATATAAAAGTCAAGCTCGTTTTTCCATTTTATTGTTATATAAGTACTAGCTGACCCGCCAAACGTTGTTTTGCCTTCAAACCTTATCACTTAGGGGTATGGAAATTTTATATATTAGGTTTTATTGTTATTCCAATTCATTTATTTTAAATCTAGCTAAAAAATATTTTTTTTACTATAGAAAATACAATAACATATAGTACGGTAAAAAATATATCAAAACGGTGAATCCCCGGCCGCGAAGCTAGGCTCAAGCGGCCGGTGACTAGGGCTGCAGAGATTATTGTTATCATTTCCATGATCACGGGCCATATAGTGACCCGGTCCTTTGGAAGGCATGCGTGGAGCCGAAGCCAACAGCACAGAGGCCCTTTATGAGAATTAATGTAAAGGCGCGAGGTACACATAGCGGGCATCATCATTGGTTGCACAATATGATAAATAAATAAAAACAAAATGTCGGCGTATATGCCGGGAAAAGAACAACATCGGTGCAAACGACTAAAGGGTGTCGAGAGGTGTGACCCCGATTTCACCATCACGAAGACACTTGAGATACACAAAGGAAGCCCCCTTTGTGTATCATTAAATAAATTTTCTTTCTATTTTTTTTCTTTTGTTTCTTCCTTGTTATTACGCCATTAGACACTTCCACCCCCGAGTGCCTACATCACACATCCTAAGATGCATCTCTGGCGACTCCACTCAGACCGACCAATGAAGGTAAGCAAGAGGTGGGGATCTGGTTCTCTTGGGATATCACTCCGCAAGCGGAGACGAGAACCAGGAACTTCCCCGGGAGCACTCGGTATACCCGTAGTGTCGCTACTCACCAACAGCTCGCCACAAGCTGCCCTGCAGGTTAATTATTATTACTCACATACCTTGTTAGTTAAAATTTAAGTATGTATTTAGTAATATAAATACATATTTAAATTTAAACTACAAAGAATGAATGAATGAACACTTTATTGCACTATATACCGGATAAAGACATGAGCACATCTTTGATGACGTGTAACCAGATGGTGCGGCGCGGACAGAGCTGGTCCATCGCAGTCTCGTGAAGCTCGTTTAGGTTTAATGTGTAGATGCCTTCTTCTGCACCTGAAATAATTATAATTATAGTAAAACTGTAGTGTAGGTAGTGTTTTTCGTGGAAAAAGTCTGATAATAATATAAACGGCCGCAGGGAGTAGCTTGCAGGGGTGTAGCGGTCGCAGGGAGTCGTTGGATGGAGGCGGCTCAGGACCGCTATTCGTGGAGTCGTTTGGGGGAGGCCTATGTCCAGCAGTGGACGTGTACGGGCTGATGATGATGAATAATAAAAAAAAAATGGTATGTAGCGTCAAAAACTAGATAAAAGAAGGGGACAGAGGCCTTTGCTCTGTAATGTTGATACATTAAAAATAAATACATAATGACGAAAAATAAATATACTTTAGGATTGGGCGAAGATTTGCTGTTTTGTAAAGCAATTGGACACATTTTTTATACTTTACTTACTGCGTGTAATATGTTTTATACGAAATAAATAATTTATGTGTTGTATTTCTAAAGGTGGATAATTTCATTCGTTAAAATATAAGAGTGAGTTTAATCGTTAAAATATTTAACGTTAAAAATAATATTTATAAATAAAATAAATAAAATCATTTATTTCAGACCCGTAATAGTGGTCCATATGAAAAGACAGTAAATATAATCGAAAACTTACTACATGGACAAAACATATACATAATTAAACATAAATTAATAAGCAACCCCTTTGACTCCGGCAGGTATGCACTCAGAGCCAGGTGTAGGTCGCAAGCACCGAATGCACCCCTACCCAATGCCGCAGGAGTCGGCCGTTTACATCTTTAGCAATTGCTGCTAGGAGGCTGTTGCGGCTGGCGGTATAGTGGTATTTAAGCAGAGCCTCTCCAATGAAATTGGGTGATTTATTGTAAAAAATAAACTTAAAAGATTTTGTATTGTTGTTGTGGTATCAGTCATCTAGTACCTATAACACAAGCTCTGCTTAGCTTGGGTCTACATGATGCTGTGTGGATTGTCCAGCATTATATATTTATTTATCTCACCTATAAGTATATGCTGGTCCCTAGTGTCCGGATGTATCCAAGATGCCGTGCAGTTTATCCTTAGAGGACATCCATTGAACACCTGCACGACAATGAAAGATATAGTATGAATATTAGAAAAAATATTTAGTAACAATTCCGCGTATAACATAATATGTTAGTATCAAAGTCAAAGTTCTTTATTTCCGTAAATACAATAAATGTACTGAACACTTAGAAAAGGTAAAATTCTTAAAATTAAATACTGACACGGAAATAAGGTGATATTTTTAATTTCGGTCGCTTCGATATGTAGACTAAAGTATAGAAGTATCCATCAAAGTAAGTTGTCAACTAGTCTCGTCTCTCCACGACACATCTTTAGGACACCACAATACTCGACCTTGACATTAAGATTGTCAAGCAATACCGACAGAGTCCAGCCTGATATTGACTCTCCGAGCTCCTCGCGCCAAGTCGACTTGGCGTTCAGCCCCGGTTGCAAGTTAGCGTAACCTAGTTAATTCTGTTACCTTAGAGAAGCAAGCCCCCATGTGCACTTTGGGCGTGGGCGGCAGACCGTTGGGCGCGGCGCGAGGCGGGCTGCGCACGCGGCGCCCACGTCCACGTCTGGGCGGAACCACCGGAGTCATGGAGGCTAGAAGATAAATACATAAGGTTAGTTTAGTTCGGAAATGATCTTCTTTTCACCTCGACGTGAAGGAGTCTAGAAAAGAGCGAAGGATTCCTCCACGAAGGATCTCTAGACGGGTGTCTAGAGATACATCTATCATTCAAAGCCTAAAAACTAAACTATAAAACCCTCGTTTTATAGTTTAGGTTATATAGTTTTGTTTGGAAGTGATCTTCTTTTCACCTCGACGTGAAGGAGTCTAGAAAAGAGCTAAGAATTCCTCCACGATGGATCTCTCACGATGGAGATACTTCTAGAGATCATTCAAAGCCTTAAAACTAAACTATAAAACCCTCGTTTTATAGTTTAGGTTATATAGTTTTGTTTGGAAGTGATCTTCTTTTCACCTCGACGTGAAGGAGTCTAGAAAAGAGCTAAGAATTCCTCCACGATGGATCTCTCACGATGGAGATACTTCTAGAGATCATTCAAAGCCTTAAAACTAAACTATAAAACCCTCGTTTTATAGTTTAGGTTATATAGTTTTGTTTGGAAGTGATCTTCTTTTCACCTCGACGTGAAGGAGTCTAGAAAAGAGCTAAGAATTCCTCCACGATGGATCTCTCAC
Source organism: Eupithecia insigniata (assembly GCA_947859395.1). Taxonomy (NCBI): domain Eukaryota; kingdom Metazoa; phylum Arthropoda; class Insecta; order Lepidoptera; family Geometridae; genus Eupithecia; species Eupithecia insigniata. Next base: position 2,297,226 of record OX402019.1, read on the forward strand.
GATGGAGATACTTCTAGAGATCATTCAAAGCCTTAAAACTAAACTATAAAACCCTCGTTTTATAGTTTAGGTTATATAGTTTTGTTTGGAAGTGATCTTCTTTTCACCTCGACGTGAAGGAGTCTAGAAAAGAGCTAAGGATTCCTCCACGATGGATCTCTCACGATGGAGATACTTCTAGAGATCATTCAAACCCTTAAAACTAAACTATAAAACCCTCGTTTTATAGTTTAGGTTATATAGTTTTGTTTGGAAGTGATCTTCTTTTCACCTCGACGTGAAGGAGTCTAGAAAAGAGCTAAGAATTCCTCCACGATGGATCTCTCACGATGGAGATACTTCTAGAGATCATTCAAAGCCTTAAAACTAAACTATAAAACCCTCGTTTTATAGTTTAGGTTATGTGGAAGTGATCTTCTTTTCACCTCGACGTGAAGGAGTCCCGAAAAGAGCTAAGAATTCCTCCACGATGGAGATACTTCTAGAGATCATTCAAAGCTTTAAAACAAAACTATAAAACGAGGGTTAAATAAAACGAACAAAACTATATATAGTTTTGTTTGGAAGTGATCTTCGTTTCACCTCGACGTGAAGAAGTCTAGGAAAAGGCGAATGATCACTCCACGAAGGATCTCTAGAGGGGAGTCTAGAGATCATTCAAAACTATTTATTTAGGGCTTTGAAACTGGTTAGGACGTTGTTCAAACTCTGCCATTCATTGTACGTGGGAGATTTGAATTCAGCGAGTCAAAAGTCACCTTTGGGACAGTATATTCCGGTTTCAGGGAAAATTTTCTGTCGGCCTGTGTTATTGTACTACTCTATGTTTCGGCGCTGAAAAATAAACCGACTAAAACTAGGAAGCTCAAAATGAATTTAGCAAATGTCATGTAGAACAGTATATATCTTTAGAAACAGTAAATAACTGAAGAACTAATAAATAACTGGAGAATGAATTTGGAAGTTGTCACGATTTATAAAGTTTACAAAGATTTTTTTAGTTTGAATGCTCGTAACTTTTTTTAAATTGATTTGTTTATATAGGATTGATTATATAGGATAATATTTATTCTTCTATTCACATTGGAGAATACAGCACAATTAAATTTGAGACATTACAACGAACAAATAAAAAAGATATGACAATAGGGTATTTATATGTATATTTTTTTTTATTTTAATTTACTGGCCAGATCGTCATAGCTCAGTAAAATATATAAATGTGATTAGAAATGATTGAATAAAGGTTTAAAAAATAAATTAAACTACTAGACCGTCACTAGAAGCTTTTATATTGAGAGAGCACATCCGTTTCCGTCGAATTTAACTACTTTTTACCTAATTGTTTGCTAGTACATCCGGTTTCAGTGGCGACACCTTGCGGCCGCGCGCCAATATTAGTTTAAGCAAAGATGGACAGCGCCATATTTTACCATTGGCTTAGTTTCACCAGGCAGAATTAAAAGTAAAGCTTCCAGTGAGGTAAGTATTTTAATATGCGTTTTATTTCAGGTAAAACCCTTCTATTAAACTACTAGACCGTCACTGGAAGCTTTTATACTGAGATCTGTTTGTTTTCACCTGGTGTCGCCACTTGTATAGTTTGAGGGAATAGCGCCAATGTGATGTGATAATATCAAACATAAAAATGTCTATTAAATGTTTAGAAACACTTAATATTCTCTTGTTTTGTTCAACAAATATGACGCTCTTGATTATTGTAAACAAGAAACAATCTAAAAACTTATTATAATATCCAAATTTAACTTCAACTGATAGGCTGTAAACAGCTTAAATAGACGTACATTACAATTTCTGCGGTTTTTGGCGTGGCAGTCAAAGGGTTCAATAATGTATACTTCAAAATAAACGTATTTGTATCCTCACCATCGTTATCAACCTTCGCCTTGTCCCGCTGACTGTCGGACAGACTTCTCTGTCTACCCACTCGCTCCTCGACGTTATCGGATGCAACCTGAATCAAAACAAATTATATTTAACTAGCTGTTCCCCGCGGTTACACCCGCGTTAAATTCGAATTTCACATTCGAATATTCCTGTAGCTCTCTCTTGGGAATTTTATGTTTTACTAAAACAAAAAGTAGCCAATGTTACTCTGCATCCTTCCAACTAACTGTATGCCAAAAATCAAGTCAATTGGAAATAAATACATACAAATAAAAAAAATTGGTTGCTTATTTAGGGCGTGACAAACAAACACACTTTTGCATATATATATATAATAATATAGTTAGGATGTGATTGACCTGACTGTAAGGTCTCTGTGAGAAAAACTGACTTTGAATTCCTTACTTACCGTTTTCGTAATTTTTCATAAGGTACGTACCTCTTTGCCGTTTTCATCCACCATATTGAAAATTTCGTCCACAGAAGATGTTTTCCTTTTGATTTCCTTTTCTAGTTCGCATTGACAGAATTGAGATAGATCTATGCCTGAAATAAAAACGTCTTAGAAATTAATTAGTTTTGACCCGAGAGCTGGTGAGTATCTGGCGCAGCGTATCAGCATTGCCATACAGCGAGGCAATGCAGCCAGTGTCTTGAGGACGCTACCGACTGGTGTTGATATGGATCAGTTGAAATAGCTGTAGATTGTTTGTAACAGTTTGCAGTTCGCACAATTGTTTCAATTGTAACTTTCCTATGCAAAATCTATCTCATATCATCCTTAAGACGCATCAAAAGACATGTCATGATAAAATAGCGATTGATAGATATTAAGAAGGTTAAATTTGCTCCTTTCCTGTACAAAATCTATCTCATATAATTTTTAAGCTACTCACCAGCCGACACAGTATCAGAGCTATGTCTACTATGCTTGTTTCTATCTGCGTCTTCCATATTGAGGCTCATATCTATCTTCCGGTACAATTCTTCGTCTGATGATACTCCGTTTGACATTCTCTCGTCTGCTATCCGTAGGCTGTTTGCTATTTGTAGCGCCTGCAATCAAATAAGCATTAAAACAATATGTGTTAAGTTCAAGTATTTATTAAAACCAGTGTTTTGGGGACGCTTCCGACTGGTATTGATATGAAAACTAACAACCTAACAAGGTAAAGGTTTCTTGTTCGCTTCTTTACTTTACCTTAAAAAGATTGAAGTGAACAAAAAATCTAAGTGATCACTTTATTTCCCTGTTTTACTTATGTAATTTTAATTTTGTGACGTGTCCAAGAGTCCTGTAAGGTCTAAAGAAAATAAAGCACTTTGATATTTGATATGAACCAGTTGAGCTACCTGTAGATTGTTTGCAAGTCTGCAATTAGCTCAATTGCTTCGATTGTAAATACTAGTTCTAATTTGTTTCTATTATTTGATTGTAATTTTCTTTGTAAATATTTATTTAAGTTATATGTTAACGCTTTATCTAAGGTTAAATTTCGGTAGACGGCGCTATTTTGGGGCTTTGACAATCGATGTGGCGCGCCGGCCGAAACTCCGCAGAAGGTTGCGGGTTCGATTCCCGCCTTGGGACAGTTCTTTATACGTTTTGTAAATATTTGTTTCGGGTGCTCTGGGTATTTTCTATGTATAATAAAAAATATCTATGTATTGTATTATGTATAACAGTCATCTAGTACCATGATATCGAAACTGAGTGGAATGCGGTGCAGCCGTTGTTACACTTGGCTTGGCTTTGAGTTAAACAATGATGATTTATTACCTTGAAGTTAGATACAGAGATCTTCTGTTTGCTACAAGACTCGCAGATCACGATCCCGGAGTCCTGATTGTGGTTGGAACAGTGTCTGTAGTAGCTGAGTATGTCGCCGTTTGAGTTGCAAGAATCGCAGGAACATTTCGGTGCAACTGATCTTTGTAGGTCTGGAAAAAAAACATCAGTTAACACTTTCCACTTTTTTGCACTTCCTTTTGGTGTTAACTTATCGCAACTATCAACTTTTAATAAATAATTGTCTAATTATAATCATAACCAAAAAATAAATCAAAATTAAAGAAAATCGGAGAGGGTTATTGTGTTGTATTTCTTTATTAATCAAAACTTTCTATTTATAAGACACTCTAAACCAGAGATGTGTCTGCGGTTACAGCAAGGGGTGTTCGAAATAATATTTTAATAGCGGTATAAAGGAGGGGGTCCTTTATGTTCGACGCCTATTAGCCATCATCTCCGTACCTTTCTTACCCAGACCGACACGCCCCTGTCTGTTTTATTTACCTGAAAGCGTGTGGTTATGAGTCAGTTCCGGTTTAGGACAGAGGCCGCATTCACAGTTCGCGTTTCTCGGTTCTAGGACCTGCAATGAAAATTAAATGATACAATTTAGGAATATCAAAAGTTTGGTTGGGTATCGATTGATTCGTCTCAATACCCCGGTGGTTATAGGCTATATGGTATCCGACAAAATTGAGGGGTCTTACGAGATAGCGGGGTCTAAGCAACACCTGGAACACTTCGATAGCGCGATAAAATTTTGCAAGAGACGACATCTAGTTAAAGTTCGAGTCTAATTTAGTTTGATGTGATGAGTGAAGGATGACAAACACCCGTTGCCATGGAGACCTCTTGTTCTGTGTGTATTCAGAATGTAGCTAACGAGCGGCAAGCGGCCTCTGCTAATATCATAAATTGACTTACTTCTTAAATCTGATTATTGTTGTGTGTATACATTGAGCTACAATCTACAGTCAGAATCAGACATGCCCTTGAGAGAATTATGAGTACATTGCGTACAAGCGACATTGAACACTATAAAAGCAAGATAAAGTCGAAATTCCAGCGAATTTCATTATGATCTATATAATAACAATGTATAGGTATATTGAACGGCGCTCGGACATTTATTGTCTGTTGTCAGTTATAAATAAATAATGCTGGACTATTCACACATCATTATCTAGCCCAAAGCTAAGCAGAGCTTGTGTTATGGGTACTAGATAACTGATATACTTAATACAAGACTACATAGACATTTTTTTTATACATATAAAACGTCCAGAGCACCCTGAACAAATATTTACAGATCGTACAAACATTTGTCCCGAGAAGATAGAAATTGGGACTCTAGGATTGTAGCTTAATGGTGATATATCGCTAACTACTAAAAAAGTATAGATAAAAGTTTAAAAATATTACCTCATTCTCGTGATCCACATAAAGTATATCGTCTCCCATTTTCCTACAAAGCGGGTCGTCTATGGAAACACGAGACGCGCTCGTGAGATTCGACGCCAAATTTTGATAAATATTCGTATTCGAATTATTCAAATAATTCTGTTTCAGCTGGATACACTGGGACAAATGCTGGTCGTGTAGTGACGTGGCAGTGTTGCCAGCTTGCATCGCGGCTGTTTCGGCGGTTAGCGGTAGTGTTGCCCTGTAAAAAGGGAAGATTTAGTACCTATTTTTGGGGAGTTGCAGTAAGCTTGGGATAGTGCTGTTAGAAGCGACTGTTAAACACGATTTTGGACCTATGCGGAGTTAGATGTTTGTTATAACAAGTGGTGCTGGTGTAAATATTTAAAAACACTTTATTTCGCCTTTAAGGGATGTTTTATTATTTATAAAATGGTAGGTCTTAATGCTTTATCTACACTAACTACATGATACATGCTAAATTTACTAACTATTATAAAATGTTAACGCTAGTGCAAAGCCAAAATAAGGTTTGTTGTTTCTTTCATAATACACATTTATTATTATTTATTTTGTGAGAAAGTGAAGTAAAAATACTACTAAAAAGTTACTCTAACCTTTATCTTGTTACAAATAACACAAGAAATATTTTCTTACAAAATACAGATTTTGTTACATGCTTATACGTTTTTTGTATATCATCATCATCATCATCAGCCCATACACGTCCACTGCTGGACATAGGCCTCCCCCGTACAAATATTTTTTGTATGTACATACACGCAAAGCGATCTACGCAACACATACATACAAATGTACATGCAAAAACCTCAAAAGTACCTGAGCATAAGTTCTTCGTCAATATATTGCAAGAGGCTCCTAAAACAAGAGAGACGGCTTACAAACATGTGCCACGCGCTTACCTTTTCAACTCTGTGGCTTGGAAGTGTGGTCTAAATTTGTATAACAATTCATTGGATATTATGGTCTAAATTTGTATCAACTTATATCTGCTGTTGGTCGAATTTGATTTAAAGTGCGTTACTTGTCAACGTTAACCACTTCTTATGTTTCTTTTCTTCGAGATTCCCTCTTTTTAAAGGGGAAAACATTTCAATTTTGTTGGAATTACGTAAAATTACGATGTATTAGAGCAATATTAAATACAAATGATCATTTTAAATCGGAACATTAATGACTAAGATTATTCAAATTCATGCCATAATTGCTGCCATTTTCATTATTGTTAGTATTATGAAATTTAATAAATTTTTCATTGAAATATTGTGAATTTTTCATGGTTCAGTATTTTTGCAAATAACATAGCAAGAACAATTTACACAGTTAGGTACACACTACAACAATCTAACAAAAGATTATTGAAATTCATGCTATATTTGCGGGCATTTTCTTCATTATTAGTATTTTGAAATTTTTCATTGTTCTATTTCTGCAAATACCATCGCAAAAACAACCAATTTACATAACAACAACCTAAAAAAAAGATTATAAATTCATGCCATAATTGCTGCCATTTTCTTCAATGCATTGTGAAATTTTTCAAATTTTTCGTTCTTCACTATTTTTGCAACACACGCAACAAATCTAACAAGGTAGATAAAATCAATATTTAGACCACATTTCCCTAATAAATACTTCACAATTAAGGCAGCGAAACAAATTCTTGCTGCAGAACTTTAACTTAAATATATTTTTAATATAAAAAATTAACTGTTACAAACAAGCTTTTATATCATCTAGGACCAAAGTGCTTGGGAAGACAAATCCATCGAACCCAAACTCGACGTGGTAAGGTCGTTTTGTTTAGTAGTTCATAATCAATAGCCACCTTCGGTTTTCATCATCAGACCAGCTCGATGGTACCATGACATTTCACTGTCACCAAACTTACATAAGTATATAAAATTTGATCTCAATCGGTTGAGGATAACTGTTCTAAAATTCAGTTGCAAGATTTGTCCCACAAAAACTAAGGGCAAGTAGAATCAAAGCTTTTAATAAAACTCAATCACACATCTCTCAAGAAAGTTAAAGCCAAACATCTTTGCGTCCCAAAACCAACATGCAATCCGTGAACACTATTACACTAAACTGTGTGCAAAAAACACCAAAATTTTGAAAATAAATTAAAATCCGGTACCCAAAATTATATGACAAAGTTAGAACCAAATAACCAAACAGTTAAAATAATAATAAAATTTTGATTGTGTCTGTCCGAATACCTTAAACTCATATTAAATATATCTTCACCAGTCACCACCCGACACCACTTGCTACAAAATAATAAATAAAATATATACAAAATACATAAATTAAATAATTCGTCACTTTGATATCGACCTCGTTTTAGTCAAGATTTTGTTAGCACAGAAATAGACAATCCTATTAAAAATAACGGATATTATTAATTTCTTTTGTTATGTTATCACTGCGCTACTATTTTAAGATATTTGATGTAAAAGAGAATAACAGAAAAATTAAATAAAGCCTAAGAAAAGACTTTGTCCTAAATTTTGACACCACATGCAAATACCAATAAAAATATAAAAATCCACATTATTCGGTCTAAAGTTAGACTTTAACCGTAAAGTATGGAAAAGGAATAGCGAGGCCTATAATACCCAACTCCGAATTCTAAGCAATGGCTTCTCGACAAAGACTAAATATATTAGTAGTAATTCTGGTCCGGAGGCCTTTTCTGTTGTAGAGCCTTGTAGTTTTAAAATCCCTCATTCATTCGAATATCAAAGTGACAATAAAAAATAACAAGCAAAGAATATGAACAACAAAACAAAGGAATATGGACTGAAACATTATTGAAATAAAACTCACTTTTCGCTCTGAGGCAGCGTGTCCGTAGTAAGTTCTGTCAGAGGGTTGTGTTTCGGACACGACATTAGTGATGATACACTCCAGTCTTCGCTTGATTGCCGGTGGAATGCTGGAATAGAATGAACCTTGTATATGGCGATTTCGCGGGTCAAAACGTTTATGTTTGTAATGGGTGATTCATTTAGAGCTACTTTTTTAAAACATATTTTTTTTAATAAAAACAAATCTTATCTATAATCTATAGAAATGCGCGGAGGCATAATCGAAAATTGAAACTGTCGAATGGACTAGGATTACCGGAGTTGCGGCCATGATTTAAATCAAATGTCTTTAAAAAATAAACATCAAGTATAGATATTTTCTATAATAACAAAAAATGCCCGATAAGTTTGTTTAACAAAGTACCTCCAAATGAATCACCCGTTAGCTATAGAATATGTTGTTACTTTCATATAATTATTCAATTAATTAAGAGTGCTACCTCAAATTGCTTATTTTCAACCTCGCCGGATGTTCATATATTCCCAACTACTGAATATTTTACTTTGAAATGTATGCATGTATATACATATATATATATATATATGGTAAAGTTTTTTACTCTATCCTTCATATGTTTCGAAATGACGACTCATTCGTAAAATAATCTCTATAGAAAAAAAAACAAAGTTCGCTCTAAACTGTACAATAAATCGTCGCTATTCAATAAATACTTTAAAATAAGCCTTGATACTTTGTACAGTAAACAAACAGAATATAAAGCAGACGATATATGTTTTACATTTAAAAAATACTGTTATTTTTACCGTAAAAAAAAACTTAGTTTTGTGGTTATGACGCTCTGCTCTGTCCCGCTCCTATGAACGCGAAATCCTATGCCTATCCTTTTCATGCAATGGCGAGGTAGTGTAGGCCCTTAAGTGTGTGAGTGTGTTTGTTTTAGTGTAGAATTATTATATAAGTGTGTTATTCTGCTTATTGGTAGCTCATAAAGCTATTAATAGATGTCGCCACTTTCTTACCATTATTCCTCTTGATGGTGTCTCCATCACACCTGGTCGGTAGTACGTTATGGCTCTTAGCTATCGATCGAACGCTTAGATCGTCATCTGCGTCCAGATCTACGATTGGTGAGTCGTCGTAAACGCCGGATTTCCGGGAATCGCGGGAGTCAGTTGTTAATCTGTAAATAAAACAATAATATAAATAATGTAGTGTGTTATTTGACGCTTACTGAGAACTTAAATATTAAAATGAGTCTAGATATTTTGCCCTAATGCGTAGTGTGCTTAAACTAAAATGTTAAATTTTTGACGTACATTGACAACAAATGATTATCTATGAATATTTTGCTCTCTAAAATGCGGGTAGTTGACCACTACAAGTATAATGGCTGCCAGCGCTAGAAACTCGAATATAAACAGAAATAAGAACCCAATGTATGGCGATGCGATGTCATTATTGTCTATTCTAACCTAGAGAACAATCCCCGTGCTAAGAGGGCAGGACTTATGGTGATTGACAGCTTTGTTTCAGCTTTTCTAAGACACAATTTTTTTTTGTATTCGTTATACCTTCGTTTGACCACAATCTCACCTAATGGAAAGTGACGATGTGGCCGACGTTGTATCATGAAGGTCTAGAAGACACCTATTCAGCCTTGTTTTGAAGAGAACCAGATTGTAATTGGCCGAAAAAACAGAAGCAGACAGCGAGTTCCAATCCTTAGCGGTGCGAATGATGAAGGTGGAGGTGAAATTGCTTAGTACGTGCTAAATAAACTAACCTGACAGCATCTTCCGCGTCTATGAGCGAGTGAGGTCGGGATCGCGGCATTACTCGCCTTCCGCCGCGGCCTTGAGTGAGTTTGGATGCTATCCGCTGTGGCATGTTGGATATCGCCTGTGGAAAGAACAAAGTCACTATAAAAACTATCGTACAAGAATTACAAGCGGGTTAACAATGAACCTTATTTGTAGAAGACCAACGTTTCATCCCTTACAAAGACTTCTTCAGGTTGAGTGGTGTTCTTTCATCACAAACACGATTGAAAGTTAAACCGCTTACATCCACTAAGATTTGACTTTTTTCAGATTTCAATAACTTTTTCTTATTATTAAATTTTATAATATAAACAGCTAGCTATAAATATAGTTATTATCATCAAATAAGAAATAAGGTGAATTGATTTTCTCTTCACTACGAAATTGATAATTGACAACCTCTCTGACGCGGGACACGCCTCGTTAGTGTATGTACGTCTCGCGAGCAAAGGGAGCCTTGTGTAACGATATGCGACCCCAAAGCGGATTTACAATCAGATTTCAATAATTTTATTTCTTTAGGCTTACAAAATAAGGATATAGACAAGTCAAATTGCATTGAGCGAGCTGTAAACCTACACAAAGCACGCTGTGGGGGGAAGTGCGGCTCGTGCAGCGAGCTAAGCGAGCCGTATACAAAACGTGTGCTGCTCCGTAGCACAAGTTTCACAGATTCTACCGCGACTTCCTCTCAGCTTTTAACTATCTATTTTTGTTTAAATGATACCAGCTGTTACCTCATCATCCAACTCCTGCGTACAGTGTGTAGGCGGGTTTGAATACTTGTGTAAGAGATCTATCGCCAGCCGCTTGCTCATGTCTTGTTGGAAGAACGGGTGCTGTAACAAAGTACGAAATAGTATCTTCAATTCTTGACAGACCAATGTTTCTCTGTCGAAAGGTAAGTTAGAATAGTAGAATGCATACAAATTAACTCCACTGGCTGCGAAATAGGTTTACGAAATTTCTCCACACTCGCAGATACTTGGGTGAATAAAATTTTAAGGAAACCCTTTTGTGTTCCTGTCATGGAAAAACTATAAAATCTGTATTTTTAACTAAAGACTCTACTATGTTTCATAATTACTCTTATATGTTAAATAATACAATTTACAATAAACATTAGTAATTATTGTAAACAAAAATCTCATTACCAATATAAGGTATTCTTAAAATAAAGTATAGTTTGGTAGTGAGTGCTTCCTCGCACTCACTACCAACGCCCGCCCTAAATAAGTGTCATGTACTTTTTATGCAATAAACAATTTTTTTTTATTTCATTATCTATAAAAAATATGAAACTAGGTACCATGTTAGCAGTGAATTTAAATTTACGTTAACATTAAATATATTTTGAACTGAAATACAGATTTTATCGTTTTTTCCATGACAGGGACATCAAAAGGATTGCCTTAAAAGTTGATTTACCCACTAGCGCGGAAAATGGAGGATGATGAAAATTGATTTTCACAAATGCGAGGAATGCATAAAATCTACTATATCAAGATTTCAAAAACTGTAATGGATTTCTGATGAACTTTCCTATTGTATTTTAGTAATGATTTGTATTACTACAGTAAGAGCGAGCGACTTAATATTTTACAATGGATTTCCGCAAATTAACGCCTGTTTTTTTAACCAACTTCAAAAGGATTCTCAATTCGTCTGTATGTATATTACGCGATATCTCCGCCAATTATGGACCGATTTTGAAAATTCTTTCACTATTGTATAGAAAATGATCACGAAAAATTAAATGGGACCCCCATAAAATTTTATTCCCAGGGGATGAGTATTTATCCCGCAAATCTTAAAATAAGTGTAAAAGTAAGGGAATTTGAAGTCAGTTTATCGTTTTTTAAAGATAAAAAAGATAAAAGATATTTATTGTCAAAACTGTGTACAAAAAGATCATAGACAATAAGTTGGAAACAACAGTTTGTCCGTCAATTACGGAATTACAATATTTAAGTTAAATAACTAGGAAATTTATATGAATATTACTACATACTTAAAACTAGAAATCACACTATTGCCGCCTCTTCTGTTACGGAATTTTATTACTGGTTGATTTGTGATAAATTAACAGTCAAAACTTAAAATAAAGGTAATCTTCAACAGAATAAAAACAATGTTCAATAAGTATTGTAAATAGAATAACTTTCTGTTGAATAAGGGAACCTTCAGTTCTTTTAAATCATTTGGCAATTTGTTGTAAATTTTGACAACCACATTTTAACAATTTCGACTATACAATTGCGTTTTTTTTGTAGGTATTGTTAATCGGTCTTTATGCCTAGAGTTAAACTTATATACTTGTTCAAAAGTTTTATATAAATCCGTATGTGATTTTACAAATTTAGACATTTCTAAAATATACATATAACCACGGTAAAGTCAGGATCTTATGTTTTTATAAATATCGGTTGTACAAGGTTAAAACACGCCATATTATTTATTTACCTGTAGTAGTTTATATGCAGTGGGTCGTTTCTTGGGATTCTTAGTGAGCGCTATCTTAAGGAACGCGTGGAATAGTGGCGTCCAGCGCTCGCGGTCTCGCAACACAGGGGGTTTGAATCCCGACTTGGACATCAGGAATAGAACCCGCATTGGGTGGAGCTCGAACATTGGCGGTTGAAGTTCTGCAAGCTCTGTAAGAAAAACACATCATGTTCAGACCAAGGAGTCGACATATAAATTAGCAGCTATGGCAATAATTTTGCATCGTAATTATTTTTCTGTAATGGCAAGAATGGACTTCCTGAGTCTGAAAAAGAGATTGTACTACTGTGCTGTCCTAAAATCATTTCAATACAAGTTATGTGCCTAGGTTGTCTAGTAGAGATCGCTCGTGAGCGATAAGACCGCCAATTGTCACATTTCTTTTTTGTATCAAATTGTTTGTAAACTGTTTTGTTATGTGTGCAATAAAGCATTTTCTATCTATCTATGTTATAACCAATTCCACGCATTTTAATTCGTACACATCCTACTAATATTATTGTCAAAGTTTGTAAGGATGGATGTATGGATGGATATTTGTTACTCTTTCACGCAAAAACTACTGAACCGATTAGGCTGAAATTTGGTATGGGTATAGTTTGGGAACTGGAATAACATATAGGCTATTTTTTATCCCGATAAAACGCGGGCGAAGGCGCGGGCAGCAGCTAGTTATGCATAAATGTAGTTTTAGGCCAAAAAACCTTAACCCTGTAAGGGCATTCTGAGTTTCAGTTAGAATAATGATCATTGACAAGTATTATTTACTAGCTGTTCCCCGCGGTTTCACCTGCGTTACATTCAAATTTCGCATTTCTAGGGGGATAAAAACTCAATATTAGAATGAAGAAATATTTAGTAACAATTCCGCGTATAACCTTCTCTGATAGTATTCATCAAAGTAAGTTGTCTACTAGTTTCGTCTCTCCACGAGACATCTTCAGGACACCACAATACTCGACCTTGACATTGAGATTGGTAAGCACAGCAACACCGACAGAGTCCCGCCAGTGATGTTGCCTCTCCGAGCTCCGCGCGCCAAGTGAAGCATTGCCCGCAAAACCCCCCTTTATATAGTCACGGATCAAACAGTGCGCACACAAAGTTCATAGTGTGTGTGTGGCAGTACTATTGTTTGAAAAGATTCGTAATAACGGTGACCTAGGCAAACCTGTACTAAGTTCATTCAACAGTGTATTATTACTATATTTTGTAATTTCTAAATTTTCTAAGACTGACATCCTAAATCCCTTATCACAAGTATGTAAAATAGAAAAACGATGATTTTGACTTAAAAGAATGACCAGATTCCAATAAATGTTTTGCAAAGTTAGATTTTTCTGGATAATGGTTTCTATAAGCAGCTAAATGTTCTTTATACCTAACCTGAAAACTACGACCCGTTTGACCTACATAAATACCATTACATTCGTCACATACCAACTTATAAACACCCGATTTTTTATTGTTATCTAACCTATCTTTACCGTTACAAATCTGTTTTAATAAATTGTTTGTTTTGAACGCTGCGTGTACTTTATGTTTAGACAAAACTCTTGAAACTCCGTCACTCAATGGACCTAAATAAGTTAAACTGCCCACAAATTTGTCTATCCTTTCTGGAGCTACGGGATACAATAAGGAACGGATAATGTTTTGTTGTTTACTTCTTATTAAACCATCAACCATCTTTCTACTATATCCATTACTTTCAGCCGTGTGGTAAATAATAGATAGCTCTCTGTTAAAGTTCTCCTGAGATAAGGGGACTGACATCATTCTATGGACAAAACTACGGTAAGCTGATAGCTTATGTTGGAATGGATGACAAGATGAATTTGGTATTGTAATATCTGTGTAAGTAGGTTTTCTGTAAATTTGAAAATCATGCCTATTGTTTAACCTAGTAATTGTCAAATCTAAAAAGTTCAGTGAACCACCAATTTCTAATTCAAGTTTAAATTTTATTTTTGGATGAATTGCATTAAGTTTGTTAGATTTGACTTTGATTTGATTTGTTTACTAGGTTAAACAATAGGCATGATTTTCAAATTTACAGAAAACCTACTTACACAGATATTACAATACCAAATTCATCTTGTCATCCATTCCAACATAAGCTATCAGCTTACCGTAGTTTTGTCCATAGAATGATGTCAGTCCCCTTATCTCAGGAGAACTTTAACAGAGAGCTATCTATTATTTACCACACGGCTGAAAGTAATGGATATAGTAGAAAGATGGTTGATGGTTTAATAAGAAGTAAACAACAAAACATTATCCGTTCCTTATTGTATCCCGTAGCTCCAGAAAGGATAGACAAATTTGTGGGCAGTTTAACTTATTTAGGTCCATTGAGTGACGGAGTTTCAAGAGTTTTGTCTAAACATAAAGTACACGCAGCGTTCAAAACAAACAATTTATTAAAACAGATTTGTAACGGTAAAGATAGGTTAGATAACAATAAAAAATCGGGTGTTTATAAGTTGGTATGTGACGAATGTAATGGTATTTATGTAGGTCAAACGGGTCGTAGTTTTCAGGTTAGGTATAAAGAACATTTAGCTGCTTATAGAAACCATTATCCAGAAAAATCTAACTTTGCAAAACATTTATTGGAATCTGGTCATTCTTTAAGTCAAAATCATCGTTTTTCTATTTTACATACTTGTGATAAGGGATTTAGGATGTAAGTCTTAGAAAATTTAGAAATTACAAAATATAGTAATAATACACTGTTGAATGAACTTAGTACAGGTTTGCCTAGGTCACCGTTATTACGAATCTTTTCAAACAATAGTACTGCCACACACACACTATGAACTTTGTGTGCGCACTGTTTGATCCGTGACTATATAAAGGGGGGTTTTGCGGGCAATGCTTCACTTGGCGCGCGGAGCTCGGAGAGGCAACATCACTGGCGGGACTCTGTCGGTGTTGCTGTGCTTACCAATCTCAATGTCAAGGTCGAGTATTGTGGTGTCCTGAAGATGTCTCGTGGAGAGACGAAACTAGTAGACAACTTACTTTGATGAATACTATCAGAGAAGGTTATACGCGGAATTGTTACTAAATATTTCTTCATTCTAATATTGTGCAATGGATTTCCGCAAAGTAACGCCTGAATCTATTATTTATCTGGGATAAAAACTTATTTTTCCTGTAAATCTCTCATGGGAATTGGATGTTATACCAGGACAAAAAGTAGCCCATGTTACTCTTCATCCTTTTACCAAACTCTATGCCAAAAATCAAGTCGATTGGTTGCTTAGTACGGGCGCGCGGGCGTGAAGGAAAGACAAGCAAACAAACATACTTTCCCATTTATAAACTAGTTAGTATTTGTTTATCATACCTATAGCAGTGATTCCGCAAGCCCAAATATCGCAAAGTTGGTTATAGCCGCCTTTCCTTTCAACTGCTGCCACCTGTACGAAAAAAAAACACTTTAAGTTTTTACTTTAGAATCAGAATCAATAACTTTATTTCTTTAGGCTTACTTAATAAGCACTTAAATTTTACATATGTAGTTATTATTATCAAATAAGAAATAAGGCGTAATACGCGTGGCCCGAGAGCTGGTGAATATCTGGCGCAGCGCATTAGTATTGCCATACAGCGAGGCAATGCAGCCAGCGTCTTGGGGACGCTTCCGACTGGTATTGATATGGACCAGTTGAGCTATCTATAGAATGTTTGCAACAGTCTGCAGTTAGCTCAATTGTTTCAATTGTAAATACTAGTTTAATTTGTTTACATTATTTGATTGTTATTTTCTTTGTCAATAAAGAAATAAGGTGTTATTGATATTCTCTTCACTTAAATTTTTTGTCCACTAGTTGAAGAAGTTTAGTGGCACGCCATGAACGGAGTTTAAAATACGGATGCTGAATGATAGTAACAGTAAATTATATATATTAGTGGCGTCGTTTGGGCGAGGCCTATGTCCAGCTGTGGACGTGTGTGAACTGATGGGACTCAGAATCTTACCTCCGGCGCCATCCAGTACGGAGTGCCAATGAAAGACTTCCTCTTATTGATGGTAGCAGTGATCTGTGCTGAGACTCCAAAGTCGGCTAACTTCACATCGCCGCAGTCCGTTAGCAGGATGTTCGCGCCTTTTATATCACTGCAAGAGACGAATAAAGCATCTACAAACACTTAAAAACGTGAAATTTAAAAACGGATACATTCTGTTTGCCCAAGCTTGACAAAGGCCTCTTCCAACTTTTTCCACTTGTCTCTGGATCGTGCTATTCTGGACCATGTGTTTCCAGCTATTAATTTTATTTCGTTTTCCCATCTTCGAAATTGCCTGTCGCGTTTCATTTTTCTACCTCTGGGATGCCAGTTTATAACAGTTTTGCTCTATTTTTCGGTCCCTCGTAGTAACCGAGCTCCGCAGTGCGGGTCGCCCGCACGGTCAAAATAGAGAACATATAATAACACACAAATGGCAGGACACACAGTCCTGCCCATCTCCATTTGTGTTTTCTTACGTTCTCTATTTTTGTTTTTTCTCTTATCTTAGTATTTTTTTAATTCTTTCAGAATTGCTTAGCCCTAACATGCTTCTTTCCATTGCTCTCTTTGTAAAACTAGATTTAAGTGTCTGATTAAAGGCTATTATTATTTCCATGATCATGAGCCATATAGTGACCCGGTCCTTTGGGAGGCATGCGTCTAGCCGAAGCCAACAGCACAGAGGCCCTTTATGAGAATTAATCTAAAGGCGAGAGCTACACATAGCGAGCATCATCCTTGGTTGCACAATATGATACACCCGAAGATGATATCCGCCAGGTATAGACTATTGCAAAGGAAAATGAAAATAACAAAAAAGCCAAGTTATTGTGGTGAACGGATGGACTGGGTAATTGGGCTATGGGGGAGACTATGGACGCCTGCCATAAACATACTCTCAATTTTTACAACCGCACAGTGTAAAATTTACCCCAATTTTGTTTCATCTCAGGATTATAACGAAAATCAATAGTTTTTATCATCATAAGCACTAGAGTAAAACTCTGGCATCGATAGACATTGTAGATTTTATGTAAAAAATTGTCAAAGTTACCCTAAAGCCGCATCATGAAATATAAAAAAAAAATTAAAGAACTTCTAAATAACGCGGAATTAGATTATGGTTTTAATACTATAGATACAGGTTTGTTTAATCAATCGTTTAGTTTAGAAATTACGATCTAATACGGCATTAAAATGGAGAAAAATAAATAAAATAAAAACGATAAAAGTATTATTATTTAATAATCTATTCACAGTAGAAAGTCAAAAACTTGTTTGATGGTCTGTTATTATGTGTCTAACCATTGTATATACATACAACTTAAATAAGTAGCTCCATTTTTGTTCGTTAATTTTTTTTTTATATTTCATGATGCGGCCTTTGTCAATTTTTTATAAAAAAAACTACAAGGTCTATCGATGCCAGAGTTTTACTCTAGTGCTTATGAGTGGGGATCTGGTTCTCTTGGGATACCACTCCGCAAGCGGAAACGAGAACCAGGAACTTCCCCGGGAGCATTATTATTATATACATTCTGTTTGCGACTATACTCGTCCGAGCCGTATGATGATCCGTTGAGCACTAAATGGTCGACCGTGCGGACGACCCGCTCGGTACGGACGTCCGCACGGACCGTCCGCGTAACACTAAATGCAGCCTAACGACCTTAAAATATCAGATTATCTAGAGAGTAAAAAAGCTCGGGATGAGCTTTGCTCCAACTCGAAATAAAAGATCAAAGCCATACAGCGGGGCAATGCAGCCAGCGTCTTATAGACGCTTCCGACTGGTATTGATATGGACCAGTTGAGCTACCTGTAGATTGTTTGTTTTGGATAAAAAATTGCCTATATGTTATTTCAGGTTCCAAACTATCATCATCATTATATCAGCCCATAAATGTCCACAGCTGGACATAGGCCCCCATACGACGCCACAAATAGCGGTCCTTAGCCGCCCCGGGGGGGGGGGTAAAAAACTATACCAATACCAAATTTCAGCCTAATCGAGCATTATTCTAACTGAAACTCAGAATACCCTTTTTGGCCTAAAACTACATTTATGCATAACTAGCTGCTGCCCGCGCCTTCGCCCGCGTTTTATCGGGATAAAAAATAGCCTATATGTTATTCCAGGTCCCAAACTATACCTATACCAAATTTCAGCCTAATCGGTTCAGTAGTTTTTGCGTGAAAGAGTAACAAATACCCATACATCCATCCATACAAACTTTGACATTTATAATAAATAAATAATGTTGGACAGTGCACACGTCTTCTAACCCCAAGCTAAGCAGAGCTTGTGTTATGGGTACTAGATAACTGATATACATAATATAATATATTACATAGATAGGTACATATTTTTTATTATACATAGAAAATACCCAGAACACACGAGAAAAATATTTGCAGATCGTACAAACACTGTCTCAATAATATTAGTAGGATTTAAATAGTAAGTCTGATTGTAAGGCAAATAACGTTTTTCTATTCTATTCTAAATCGTATAAGGTAAAAGAACCACTTTATAAAAATACATTCAAACAATATTTACCGGTGCATTTTCCCCATGCTGTGTAAATACATCAGGCCCATAAGAGTTTCTCGGCACATGTACGCTATTTGGAGTTCTGAAAGCGGACCGGTCACGTGGTAGATGTCCTGTAACCAAAACGGACATTATTATTGTCGATGAAATGAGGAATAGGTATCATAAACGCCTGAGTATCATAAAGTATAGGTATCACAAAGGATAGGCCTGGGCATGGAAATAAGAAAATAAGGTATGCTCTTCCGAGACACGATAGTCACGTGGGTGGCTCTTGTGACGTCATCATCGCCATCGGCGAATGAGAAGACGTATCTGTTTCCTTGTGATACCAGTAGCGTAAAATCGTAGAGATCCACAGCTTATTCCTCCTGAGGTAGGATCCATAGTACGCAACTATGTTGGGATGCCTGCAGTCCCTCATCGTGAGCTCGTCATCAATAGGGATGACGACAGTAACTAAATATCACAATAATTAGGTATTTACCGAATTATGCCATGAATACATAACACGAATTAATCGAGATTAATTATAATTTTGATATAATAAAACTACAAAATACAGCAATCCGCCATGACACGTTGAACACCAATCAGAGAATACCTAACTGTGACGTCACGCCGTCACAATATGTGGTAGGCACAGAATAGCTGGTGAAGCTTCTCTTGAAAATATTATAATCATTCTGTATCATCAGATATTCGTGAATCTATGAAGTCATAGGTAGACAGCCGCCCCGAGTATTGTAGCGTTTTTGAGCGAAATCGAAAATGCATTTTTAAAAGCTGTATTTTTCATTCGAAGTCCATCTTTTTTTGCAGAAATATGATTTATTTTGCATTCAGTAGATGTCTAAAAATATCACGGTGTACTTTCTCAAAATCAGTCGTCATGCCTATTTACTTTGATATATTATCAGAGTTTTTCAAAAGGCGTTTATGACACTGTCCTTTTGGAGAACCCTAGCAAGCCCTAGCCCGCAGCCGTTCTCCCGCAAACTAAGGAAACCAGAACACCAGAGAAACGGCAGCAGCATAGTTCTGTGTATATTTAGCACCTCCGGCTGCCAAGCATGATTATGGCAAAATCAGGGGCGTAGCTACCGCCGTATCAATGATACCGGGCTCCCGGGCTATATGGGCCCCAAACCTTTTTTTTTAAAGTTCCTTACTATCTCACTTAACTCTTAGGCCACTCTTAGGCACAGCCCGGCAAGAAAAATAATTTCTTATCCACCATGGATTCACTGTCATACATGATCAGATTAATAATGATCATCCCCTCATATTTTGGTCACAATTAAGCGCCAAAGCAACGTATATTTTGAGTTATCTGGTCTGCTCTATCAAACTAAAAACCGCAAAAAATAACTAAAATGTAACAAAATAAATATAATCTGCGAGGTCACTTTGCCAACCACCGAATCTGAAAATCTACTGGTCATTTCAGGTGTATGCGTGAGTGTATTCAACTATTTTCGCTGCAAATTGACTGCATTTGACTATGAATAAAATACAAAAGAAAATTACCTGACGAGCGGCGAAAACAAGAAGGGCCCATGGGCCGGTCTGATACGGGGCCCTGCTAAGGCTAGCTACGCCACTGAGCAAAACCTTTTTTTGAGGCATGCCTCAACAAGGAGGTTATGATAATTATGTATACTATGAGGATATTACCTGCAAGCTACCTCCTCCGCAGTACTCCATAGAGATCCACAGCTTATCCCTCCTGAGGTAGGATCCATAGTACGCGACTATGTTGGGATGCCTGCAGTCCTTCATCATGAGGATCTCTTGTTGGATGATGGCGAAGTCATCGCCTGGCTCCAGTTTTATCACCTTGATAGCTGCGAGTTCGTTGTTGCCGTTGAGTCTTTTCGCCTGAAAAAAGAGGTAGTATATTAAATACCTTTACGGCAAAGTTATTTATCGGCCTGATTTTTTAAACGACGACTTAGAAAAAAGGAAGAGGACCTATGTTAGGCTGTATGTATGTACATATATTGTATTTATACTTTTTATATTTAAAGTACATTTTCGTTGATTTCTCTCGTCAATTATGGACCGATTCTTAAAATTATTTCGCTACTAGCTGCTGCCCGCACCTTCGCCCGCGTTTTATCGGGATAAAAATATATAGCCTATATGTTATTCCAGGTCCCAAACTATACCCATACCAAATTTCAGCCTAATCGGTTCAGTAGTTTTTGCGTGAAAGAGTAACAAATATCCATACATCCATCCATACAAACTTTGACATCCTACTAATATTATAAATGTTAAAGTTTGTATGGATTGATTTATGGATATTTGTTACTCTTTCACGCAAAAACTACTGAACGATTAATTAGGCTGATATTTGGTATGGGTATAGTTTGGGACCTGGAATAACATATAGGCTATTTTTTATCCCGATAAAACGCGGGCGAAGTCACGGGCAGCAGCTAGTTTATAATATTAGTATGCGTAGGACTGTACAGAGAATGATTCCGAGGTGGTCCCATAAAAAAAATATTCTAAGTTTATAAGCGTCTCTATCACACAGCACAAAAATAAGTTAGTGAAAAGAATCTTAAAACTAAACACCTATTATTACAAGAGTTTAAACACCCAGCGGATTCACACAAAGAACAATTTAACTCAATAAGTTAGCGAGTCATATCCGCATAATACTCTGTTTGGATCAATGAGACAATGTCTAGAGCCGATGGCGAGTTGGCAGACACACAGTCAGACGTGACTCAGGGTTTAAGTATTAATATATGTTTTTTTTATTTACATAATATTGGACAATCCACACAGCATCATCTCAAGATACATATTTATTTCTTTTGTTTGTATACTTACTAGGTCTTACTTATTGCCTTTTTGTAAAAATTAGATTTTTAGATACTGTCTTTTCTTATGTAAGTATACGAGGGCAGTTTGATAAGTCTGTGAGTTTTGCTATTTGTAATGGTCCGATATTTTTCTGTAGAATGTGTCATTATCTGTGGAAAGACTGAGTAAATTTTAGGTCGATCTGACAAAAATTGATTATTATATAGTGTTTTAAAAGAAAATAATCGCGTCGCTTTTGCAAAAATGGATAAAAGTGAATTTCGTGTTCTGATAAACCATTATTTTTTGAGAAAAAAAACTATTAAGGAAACCGAGGAAAAGCTACGAAAGTATTACGGGGGCTCCATCGCATGGTATGGTTCAAAAGTGGTTCACTGAGTTTCGTTGTGGTCGAACGAGCACCAAGGATGCTGAGCGCTCAGGACGCCCTGTTGAGGTCACTACTGACGAGATGGTCAATAAAACCCATGATATCGTATTGGAAGACCGCCGAATGAAAATTCGCGAGATAGCTAAGACGGTAAACATCTCTGACGAACGTGTTTTTAATATTTTACACGAACATTTGGGCATGAAAAAACTATCTGCAAGATGGGTGCCGCGTTTGCTCACAGTCGACCAAAAACGCAATCGTGTGACAATCTCTCAACGGTCTTTAGACATGTTTAAGCGTAACACTAACGAGTTTTTCCGCCGATTTGTAACTGTTGACGAAACGTGGATACATTATTATACTCCTGAGACAAAAGAACAATCAAAACAGTGGACATCTCCTGGTGAAAAGGCTCCAAAGAAGGCGAAAACAGTTCCGTCGGCGGGTAAAGTCATGGCCACTGTTTTTTGGGACTCGCAAGGTGTTATTTTGATTGACTATCTACAAAAGGGATCAACGATAACAGGAGCATATTATGCTGCCTTACTCGATACATTTCATGGAGAACGGATGAAAAAACGACCTCACTTAGCGAAAAAAAAGTCCTCTTTCACCACGACAATGCACCGGCACATTCGTCGGCAGTTGCGACGGCCAAACTGGTGGAATTGCGCTACGAAATGCTACCACACCCACCATATTCTCCAGATTTGGCACCATGTGACTTCTTCCTGTTCCCAAACATGAAAAAATGGCTCGGGGGAAAACGATTTTCATCCAATGAGGAAGTCATAGCTGAAACAGCCTATTTTTCAGAGTTCGAGAAAAAATATTTTATAGAAGGGTTAAAGAAGTTAGAATATCGTTGGGCTAAGTGTATCGAGCTGAAGGGAGATTACGTTGAAAAATAAAATAATTCTACTTTATAATAATACTTTTTTTATTGAAAAGTCACGGACTTATCAAACTGCCCTCGTATATCCCAAATTATCCTGAGGAGGAAGGCCCTGGTGACCTGTACTACACGTTTTATAAACCTCTCACGTGCACCAGTCTCTTGCAAAAACAAGATAACTAGATTAAAATAGCTTAAGATAAAAATTGTAAACAATTAAGTACCTACCTTTTGCAAGAGATAATAAATAAAGTATTCTATCATCTATAGCTCCAAGCTAAGCAGAGCTTGTGTTATGGGTACTAGATGACTGATATACATACTTAATACAATATTCGTTAAAGTACGTGTTCGTTGATTTTTCTGCTTAGCTTGGGGCTAGATGACACTGTGTTAATTCAGATTTCATATTTCAATAAGGTTATTTCTTTAAGCACTTAGACAATATTGCCCTACATTATTTATTTTATAGCAAATCCTTTTCCATCCAGGCCGTAAAGTTGTGGAACGCACTACCTGAGTCCATTAGAAAAGCTGGATTTCTACCTGTTTTTAAAGCTCGCGTCAAAGATTTTTATATGTCAGAAAAGTAAATATTGGTACCTATCTATATAATTTTATTTTATGTATTAATGTTGTATACACCCTTGCCTTTCTTAAATTGTAAATTTTCTATCCACCCAAAGGTTGCCTGGAAGAAATCGCTTCTGAGCGATAAGGCCGCCCATTGTACTTGTTTATGTTAATATCTATGTGTTTTATTTATCTTTGTGGTGTACAATAAATAGTTTTGTACTTAATTGTTATTTAATTTATTTATAATTTTATTTTCGAAAATGTTTTTTACTTTATACCTATTGCTCGTTTTTCCAAAGAATTAGTCTGTTTTTAAAGCATATTATAGCGTAGTTATCGAGTAGTTACACTCACATTAGGAACTAACGGTTGCAGGTTCGTGACCCGAGCACTAATTAGATTTATGACCAGAGCGTGGCCAGAGCAATGACTGTGCTATGGACTACGTCATCAGGAGTCAGGTTCGTAAATCATTGACCTAGGTTTGTTTACTTGTTAGTTTGATATTAAAAAATCAAAATTATTTAGATGACCCGAAGAGTCGAAAATCTTTGGGACCAGGGGATTAGTATTTATCCCGCATAACTTAAAAACAGTGTAAAAGTAAGGGATTCGAAGTCGATTATTATGTTTTTGAAAACAATCAAATTATCACAATGACTGTTAACAAACAGTTTCCACGGCAACGGGCGTAAACAAGAGGTGTGAAGTCTTATCGTTTTTTAAAACACGCGAAATTATGTAAAAATAACGGTCTAATATTGAATTTTGCGGCGGATTAGTATACATTACAATATTTTGGGCGTATAATATACAGTGCCCCAAATATTCTAATGACCCCTAGTTGTTATGAAACACTGCATAGATAAGTGACGCAATGGCGACACCATTTGGCATCAGATGGGAAACAATGGGCGCCATGGCATTGCAGTAGTTATGGGTTGAGCTACACTGAAATCACAGGGTTTACAGCTTTTGATCCTACTAATATTATAAATGTGAAAGTTTGTATGGATGGATGTATGGAAAACGACTAAGCCGATTAGGCTGAAATTTGGTATGGGTATAGTTTGGGACCTGGAATAACATATAGGTTTTTATCCCGATAAAACGCTTTTGTTTTTTATATTTATTTTTCACGTCGCACCTCACTCCTCCCGCCACACGGATCTAAATATCGCCTTATGAGCATTCAAACTCTGCGCTATTAAACCGTGACGCGACCTGTACATGTGCAGTTTACTCTTGCTGGTTGAACGGAGTCTATCTGGGTCCGTTCCGCTCGTCGTGGAAACCGGCTTAAGCTATTAAAAAAGAGTTTTTAATAGAGACTAAGCATAATAATTAATAAATCATTTATTTCAGGCATCATAAGAACCGTTATGAATGGTAAAAAACTTATTCTAGGGCCCATATAACAAATACCTTACAGACTAACATACAAACGAATATAAAAATGTTAATTGCTAATCTTAAAGTAAGGAAAGTCTATGAAACTTATGCAGTACAGACTAGGTAATTTGTCCCTCAAGTTACTACTAGCTATTTATTGTTATGTATTACTTAGTGTGTATTGTATATTTGGTATATGTGTATTAGGATTATTTTAGATTGTATTAAGTAGTATTATTTTATTTTCGTATTTAACAGCTACACCGCCTTCCTTTGATCTTCTCTTTTAAGCTTTGGTTGCCTGGAAGAAATCTCTTTAAGCAATAAGGCCGCCAATTATTTTACCTTTTTTTTTTTACCAAACTGTTTAGTTTTAGTGAATAAAGCATGATCTATCTATCTATCAAAAGAAATCCGTTTAGATGATAATTCTATCTTATATCAGACTGCAGCAGGGTATGCGAGCGTACATATGTGGTAATTCTCTTTGAGAATCAAAACACAAGCCAGTCTTTCCTATCATCATTGTTTGGGCCGAAGCCAGTGGGACGAAGTGGGACGAACACGGAATAACTCATTGTTTTCTTACATCAGGGGATCGCTAGACGGTTCGTCGGCCAGTCGGGTACGTCACGCGTGACAATACGCAGTGAAAGTGCAGCCAGCCCGTCGAAGACGAGAGTGAATAGATTTGTCTGACTGAATATCTGAGTAAGATATCTCTACGCGTGAGGGTCTCTACTTGCTCAATATCCTCTAGGGAAATCTCGTACTTTTTCGAGTTATAAGTATTTAAATTACAACGCGCAATGTTTAGCGTTTTTAACTTAATAAATACAAAATAAGTAAAAAATAAACGTAACATAAGTAAGTTTAAGTAATAAATACAAAATATAATAAACTAGCCGCTGCCCACGCCTTCGCCCGCGTTTTATCGGGATACAAAATAGCCTGTATGTTATTCCAGGTCCCAAACTATACCCATACCAAATTTCAGCCCATTTCGTTCAGTATGTTTTGCGTGAAAGAGTAACAAATATCCATACATCCATCCTTACAAACGTTGACATTCCGGGCGAAGGCGCGGGCAGTACCTAGTTTATTATAATAATTCTCCCAGTAAACCTTGAACGGCACCAAGGAATGGGCACTGGGCCGCATTGAACCTAACTTTCCACCAAGCTTTTTGATTATCAAATCTGGATCTTAAAATAACTTTCACTATACCCAGACATCCTACCTAATATTATAAATGCGAAAGTGTGTTTGTTTGTTTATCCTTCACGCCCTAATTAAGCAACTAATCGACTGATTTTTGGCATAGAGTTAGTTGAATGGATGGAGATTAACATAGGCTGCTTTTTGACCTGGTAAAATATCAAATTCCCATGGGAGATTTACGGTAAAAACAGACCTGTTTATACCCCTAGAATTGTGAAATTCGAATTTAACGCTGGTGAAATCGCGTAAGTAATAAAAGTTAAAACATAACGAGTGGGCATACAAGTAGGACATCATTAAGTCGACAGTCGAGACACTCTCCCTTACTTGCTATTAATACAATAAATGACGTCATGATTTAATTATAACTGAATAATAATGTCTGGGAAACACATGTTTCGATGTAATATGATTTCTTTACAAGCTTTTATCATACTTGCAATGCACATGTTTGTTCGTGTGGAATCTTGCAACGCAATTTTAGATCAGGGGGCCTACTCGGAAAAGGAAAATCGAAGTTTCTTTTTCGTGTTCGTACTAAACCAACTCTTATGTCAATTGCATAAGATTAGCGTTTGCACGAAAAAGAATCAGAAACTTCGATTTCGTTTTTAACGGGCCCTGTTATCCTCAACCGATTGAGCTAAAATTTGGCATACTTATGTAAGTACGGTAACAATGCATTGTCATGGTACAATCGATCTGGTCTAATGATGGAAACTGAAGATGGCCATAGGAACTTCTAAACGAAACGACTTAGGTAACCACGTCGAGTTTGGGTTCGTTGGATTTGTCTTCTCAATCACTTTGGTCCTAGATGATATAAAAGCCTTTATTTGAAAGTTGTTTAAAATATTTTTAAAAAAAAATATTGTCTTTTTTAAATAATACTCGTAGCATTCAATGAAGTCGTTAAACGAGGGAAAAAGTAACTACAATTAATAATTCCACTATTCTCACGACGCAGGAGGTTGCGGGTTCGATTCCCGCCTTGGTACAAATGTTTTCATGATCTGCTGAGAAATTTTCAGCCTATTCTGCGTATTAACTATGTATAATCGTCATAAAAATACATTATCAATGTAGTAACAGTCATCCATAACACAAGCTCTGCTTAGCTTGGGGCTAGATGATGCTGTGTGGATTGTCCAGCATTATTTGTTTATTGTGAGCTTTAGAAGCTGCTCTTATATCTATGGAAGAATTATCAGTCATCATCAGTCTATCTAATCCATGAAAAAATATCTTAACCATAATCCACAGCTGAATGGAGGCTTCCCATAATATATAATACTAGATAATTCACACAGCATCATCTAGCCCCAAGCTAAGCAGAACTTGTATTATGGATACTAGATGACTGATATACCTAAGTAATATAATAATATATATACCTAAGTAATATAATAATATATATACCTAAGTAATATATAATAATAATAAATACAATATACCTATTATGTAGACATGTACATGTTTTTTTATTATACACAGAAAATAACCAGAACACCCTTAGATCATAGAAACATTTGTCTCGAAGCGGGAACCAAACTAGCAACCTCCTGCGTCTCAGGGTCCGCCTGCTGCGCTATTGAGGTCATCTAAAAACCTAGTAACACCATTACTTTCCAAATAACAAGAACATCTTTAAACAGAGTCTATACCTACAAGGCCATAATGAATCAACTCATAAGTTCTAATGAGAGAGCAATGCATTTGTGTTTAATGGATCTCTGTAGGTTATTTACAGATCTGTAGCTGTTGCCTGCTGCTTTGCAGTCTTTTCCTGGATAAAACCAAAAAACCGTGCACATATGTATTTCGAGCAATAAATAAAATTACTTATTAATTTTAAAAGTAAAGATAAATTAATACAAGGACTGAGAAAATATTTATTCATGGAATAATAAAATTCAGGTACAGTTTTCCTGCGGTCTCTTATAAAGCCTGTATTGGGCAAATCAGTACAATTATAAATAAATAAATAATGCTGGACAATTCACACAGCATCATCTAGCCCTAAGCTAAGCAGAGCTTGTGTTATGGGTACTAGATAACTGATATACTTAATATAATAAACTACATAGATAGATATTTTTTATTATACATAGAAAACGAACAGAATTAATGAATGAACACTTTATTGTACTAGAAAATAAATACATTAATTAAAGATCTTATATCTAAACAAAAATGAACAGTACAAAAGGCGGCCTTATCGCTGAGAGCGATTTCTTCCAGGCAACCCTGAACAAATATCTGCAGATCGTACAAATATTTGTCCCGGGCGGGAATCGAACCCGCAACCTCCTGCATCGCAGGCGGACCTTAGCCCACCGCGCCGCAGAGGTTGTCAATTAAAAAATAATTCAAGTTTGGCTTTCAAAATTCTAAGGATTCAACATTTTGATTCAGCGGCAATACCAAGCAATTTGTTAGCTGAATTGGTCACCAGTTTTTCTCATCTAGATTAAGGTAGAAATTTGGGTGAGCTGGTGCAGAGCTTCTGTTTATTTTGAATCTGGTTTCATCTTGTTCTTAACATGTTAACTGCATTATATGTAATGCATGGCTAACGCAGTTGAACTGTGTTTCCTGGGCTTGAACGAGCTTTGCTTTACTACGGTAAACATATGAACAATGAATTGGTGAAAATAAAACTGTCTGTATTGAAATGTCCATAGTAAATTGAAGTGAAGAGAATATCAATAACACCTTATTTCTTATTTGATAATAATAACTATGTTTATAGTATAAAATTTGACTTGTCTAAGTGCTTATTTTGTAAGACTAAAGAAATAAAGTTATTGATTCTGATTCTGAATTGAACAATTATTATATTCGTGGCTAATACAACCAATAATTATTTAAAAACATGACATTCCAAGATTAACTAGTTCCATAAATATGAAGTATCAAAGTTATCAATGTAACAAGAGCAAATCTTAAGAAGGCTACGAATCTCTCCCAAACGGAAAAGTATCGGCCCATGCAGATTTGTTGTTGTTTCACGTCGAATGAAATGGGGCGCGCTATTAGACATCGTAGCGGTCGCAGGGAGTTGATGGATGGAGGCGGCTCAGGACCGCTATTTGTGGCGTCGTACGGGGGAGGCCTATGTCCAGCAGTGGACGTGTATGGGCTGATGATGATGATGATTAGTGAGATAGCGCGTCTAACCATCAAATACGAAGCTGTCATGTGGCTGTGTGCGGGTGTTCAGTGTAGGCACCATTTTTTAATTATTTATAATGTTGAATATACAATATTTAGGATGGTTGCAACGCGACAGATTTTCGAAAAAGGTGTCTATCATGGATTTTGTAAGCCTAAAGAAATAAAGTTATTGATCCTGATAGTTTTTTTTATTTAGATCAGAAGAAAAATGATTTTCCAAAATAGAAGGGACAGTCAATGTGTTAAGATAGAATGCAAAAAAGTAGTTTAAAGTATGTTTAGAAGATTATCAAATCTTGTTTATAAGATATGGTATTATAATTGAGAAAGTAGGCTCAATGACTCATTTTGAGTCATCATATGATGCTGTCATAGGTTTACCTGCTTTTGTCTGTTTACAAAAACACTCTATACATAGAGGAAAATGATTGAAGTGGTTTTACTATGGGTGTTAAAGAAGTACCTAAAATTTTTGACAACATTTCGAAAATACTTGAATTACCTAATGTTATTACTAGCGACCTGCCCCGGCTTTGCACAGATGTAATATTAATACTAAATTATACTTACAAAATTTCCTCTTCATTCACTTCTATCTATTAGAAAAACTGCATCAAAATCTGTTGCGTAGTTTTAAAGATCTAATCATATATAGGGACAGACAGTTATGATTATGATTATGTAGTCAAGAAGTTAGTACAAGAATTGTTTTCTAAAACCATACTATAAAATAGGACTACTGAAGTCATTGTGAACAATCTTTCATTGATAGAAATAGAGCACCTGTTATATCCTGGTAGGTAATAGAGAAGTGTAGCGGCAATGAGAAGATTACAACAAGCTATGACAAGATTAAGTACCAAATGATACATGCTCCCATTTAAAAGATACAAATATCTAATCACCTAACAATGCTTCTACTATGTGAACATATACTAATGCTGAATAACAATAGAGTTGATCTTCAAAACAAAGAGGTTGTATTTTGAATTCCACTGGGTGTGTTCACTTTATACATGTCCCCAGTTTCAAGGTCACTGTATTTAGGTGTCAAAAGGACAACTTTTAAGCGCTTTGATGGATAGAAGAACTCTTTACGAAGATTCTATTGCAGAGTTATGAAGATTTCAAGTGGTTTTGTAATAGTTTTCAACGAAAAATCATAGGAGAAATTGACTTTTGATAGGTAGGCCCACAGATATACATGATTAGCTTCGTTGTATGAGCGTAAGGTGTCAGGTCGGCGATTTTTTTATGAAGATTGTATGGATAATCGTTGGAAGACCCCCTACCTTGTACACATCGCCATAGGTTCCAGATCCAATCCTCTGAATGAGTTCGTACTCATCTTGCGGGTTTCTTCTAGATATATCAGAACTCAAAACACCACCACTATGCGCCATAATCACTGTAACACACTATACTAACATTTATCTACACTTTCATCTCATTATTCACATAATTATGTACTTGAACAAAAAGTCGAGAAATAATTATTTTTCCAACAATAAACTCGACATCGTCAAATACATCGTTTGACGTTTGCCACAGTGCCATTTACAGTGTTGCCGGCGAAACAAAATTCATGAAAATTTCTACCAAAACCATTTCTACCACGTTGACGGTCGCGTCTATTTTGGGTCGTACGTAAGGGTTCGTCCGATGGTTTTTTTCATAAACTGCTTTATGTTCCTAAAAAGGGTTATACAGGAGTTTTATTTTTGCTAACTCATTGTTCATACATCCCTAAACTCTAGCTCACACGTCCAGCCCAGGAAACGGTTCAATTGCCTTTGGCTACTGCATTACATGTAGGTAATGCACGAACGTCACAGCCAGACCAAAAATGCATTATATGTAATGTACGGAAAGATAACCAGGGGGCCTACTCGGAAAAGGAAAATCGAAGTTCTTTTTCGTGTTCGTGCAAAACCAACTCTTATGTCCTTTGCATAAGATTAGCGTTTGCACGAAAATATCAGAAACTTCGATTTCGTTTTTAAGAGTACAGGCCCTGCTACTGCAGCTCTGGATCGTTTTGCCATTAGTAATTTTAAAAACTCATGCATCGGAGCTGACTTATGCAACATAAGTCAGGTCTTCGTTTCAATAGTTTTGTACATAAATGCTTTTTCTTTCGAACAGTTTGATAAAAATTGAAGCAGCCATTCGTTCTCTTTGTCATGTTCAATTTATGCACAGTACTGTAGGTTTAGGTGATGCTAGAACCTAACTTTCAAATTATTTTTTTCAAAATGGAATCGTTAGTATATAAATTCCTTGCGAGCGAGACGGCAAAAACACATAAATGATTTTTCAGTACTAACATAAAAGTTACCAAAATGTACCAAAGTCCTTCAGAGACAAGCTTTTTACAACTGTCATTTCATGACAAGCGACAACAGTCAAATTGACATTTTCTACCTCCCACACATTAAAAAAAAGAAGTTTGTACAAATATTTGTTTGCAGCACTAGATATCGCTAGCAGTCGCAGATTTGGCTTGGCTTGGACCATAATATATGAACATTATGAGAGTAGATCGATCATGAATGATGGATGAACAAACAAGCAATGAGCTGCTATCCATGGAGATGGATAGCAGCTCATTGCTTGTTTGTTGTTAGCAATGAATATACTAGCCAGCAAGCAACGGCAAGGCCTTCTTCCATTGTCTTCTCTTCTGATTAAGACGGGAATCGAACCCCCAGATAGAGTTCCATTTAGCTCAGCCAGAGTCGCCAGACAGGTACCTACATAGGCACTTAAACAACGAATTAATTTACATCGCGTTCATATCCCCGCTCCTGTTCAAATCAACTGCCCAATGGCTCACCCATAGTCATAAAGGTACATCTTTCAGTCCTTATCCCGCGGTGGGGTTTGCCCATCTTGGCCCAACATCTTTCCTTTCACTCTCCTCTTGCTCTATCAGCCGTCATCTCTGTTAGTAGCTTGATTCCTCCACCCCAAAGAGAATACAATACTTATTCCACCCCTGCCTCTGCTCTATAGTGGGTGATAGACGTGCGAGTAAGTCCGCGAATTTGTGGCTCGACGACCTTTTTCGCTGGAGTGTCACCCTAAGTACGCGTACTTTAAAACCGCCGAGTAAGTTCGTTGGCGATCCGACAAGTTTGAAATGTTGCTCGAAACCCACCACCGCTCGCTCGCTCCTACAAAACACAAAGCTTCTTCTGTTGACAACATCGCAATACAGACTGAGTAAGCTTCACGTGTGTCACCGACGTCGAGCGAAGTACGCGATCTTAAAAACCGCGTACTTCAAGTTCTTACGTCTATACCCACTTATGAAACTACATTTAGTAGTGGGTGTGTCCTCCTTAAGCGAAAAAACGTCGAACAGTTAACAGTCTCTTAAAACATTTAATTTTGTGCGTCCACAAGGCACGGTTAGGTACTTAGTTACTTTCATATAAATCGCCAAAAATGCGGAAACGCTGCAACTGCGTATAACCGTAACCGTGTACCATTCTCAATGTTACGAAAAAACTAAAAACTGACTTGAAGTCAGTTTTTTTTTTATAAGATTTATGGGATAAATAAAGTCCCTCGGCAATCATTATTTTATAGGACCACATCGGGATCATTTTCTATCGACACAACAGCAAAAGAATTTTCAAATTAAAAATACTTTCTGTTATATATTTCGGATATAGAACTTCATACAACTCCTTTTTCGAAGTCGGTTATAAAACATCAATAAAACAAGACGTGTTAATGTTAAAATGGTATATTACAATACAATATCTCCCGTCCATCTTCATCGCGTCTTACAAAATTTTGTTTCCCTTTCACTCCATAACTAACACTTTATTTTATAAAATTATACATTCTTTTGGTACAATCCGCTAAACTTAAGTGCACTTACAAATGTTTACGACTTAGTGACGTACGGCTAAAAAGCGATGGAGGAAATTCAAAACTTCCTATTCGATACGATGCGGCACTTGGAAAATTCGAACAATAAATAGGGATTAACGAGAATCAGGGCTTGCGATCATTTCTAGGAATCAATGCGATCAGTTTCGATGTTATCATAGAAAAATAGTTTATGCAACCGCACGACGATATTGCGGCGACAATTTATATTGATTTGACGCGTGACATTCGGTTGACTTTTGGTTCCTTTCATAACATAATACTAGAATCTCGTTACTAAATCGTCACCATGCTCTATCAGCTGTGATTTTTGATTTTTTTAGCGACTTTCTGACTATTTTCAACGGATCTTTTATCAAATCCGCTTCTGCTGTTCATCGCAAACGCAGCCTTAGACCAATCGCCCTATTGTAAAAGAGAAAAAAAAAACACGTTTATCAAACCGAAGCATTTTGCTAAGAAAATAAGCCTTTTCTATTTACACATGGATTTCGTTATACTATAATCTATTACATCATTATCTATTACATCATACATTCAAAATTTTTAAATTTTTGTGTTTTATCTTCGATTCAAAGAATTAGGTGTAAATTTGAAAATAAATTAATAGACATGCAATTTGAACAATACAATAGGTAAGAGAAAACTGACTACCTACACGTAAAACTTCTTACATAGAACAACACTCAAAAACATTAATTTGTACTAAGTAAATTGCTATGTCACACAATCGCATTTTTGATCAGGTATTGTTGTGGATTTCATTTTAAAATATACTTTATTGCTTAACAAAGTTTTTACAGAATGACGCCATAAGGAATGAAGAGTATTTTTTTCTAAAAGATAATAATCCATCCAAAGGTTGCCTGGAAGAAATCGCTTTCTAAGCGATAAGACCGCCCATTGTACTTGTTTCTGTTAATGTCTGTGTTTTATTTGCCTTTGTGTACAATAAAGAGTTTTGTATTGTATTGTATAATGCTAATCTAAAATGTTTACTGACAACAGAAATTTTTCACATAATATACATACGTAACATGGACCTATTTAGAAAATTATCTTTTAGAAGAACACCACATTTCACATTACAAGTCAATAGTAACTTTGATCTGTATAAATTTGTGATAAATGTTGACAGTAAAGAAGCAATTTTGTGAGGTCATAAATCAAAACGAAAAACTATTTATTGCTTACGTAAGACGCCTATCGTATCATTTTTTGGGGAATTTTTTGAGATTTTTTCAATTTAATTTAATCATAAATATTAATTTAACAACTTCCACCATATTTTTTGTACTAAATGCTATATTTTTTTATTTATATACAAATAAATCAAAACATTTTATTTGGTAAAAGCGCTAAGGAAAAGAGAAACATTACAATAAAAACACAAAACAAATAGACATACAAAGAAAAACAGATTAAAAAATGACAGCCTCAAGTTAAAATTAGGTCACGGCAAATTTTGATGCACAGAATAGTTTTAAAAAGATAATCAAATTAATTTGATATTGAGAGTAAATTAAAGAAACTTTGGCACTTTCACCATAGAATTTAATTTACTGTGGAAGATAATATATTATAGAACGCCTCTATTTCATTAACCATTTACAAATTTATCCTATTAAACTAGACAAACAAATATACACACACAAAACGACCATATTTGATGGAAAGAGATCTACTTTTTATGGTTTGATTTTTACTCAACAAGTTATTTATTTATTCTCGCGAAAAAACATTGATACACTTTTATCAGAGGAGAAATAACTTATATTGATAAAACAACATACCATAAACACCTTAACTCTGGATTTAATAAAAACTATTTCAACTATCTATGGGTTTGCATTCACGTCCAAAAATGTCTTATTATTATTATTTCATTAAATTATTTAATTTAAAATATATATTAACCAACGTCAATGTTAAACCTAATGGTAAATAAGGGAAAAGAATCTTAAAAATTAATAGTAACGTAAACTCAAGGGAAACTGAACATTTGAGAGTTAAAAGGGAGTAATAAATAGCCAGTTTAAGCGTCCGCGCCAAAAGATGAGGATATAATGGAATTAAATAGATGCCCAACGGCTTTAGCAGTCTATTTTTAAATTAATAATGATAAATTTTTAATTTCCCTAAATAACAACTATTAGCTAAGCCGTTTTTGTTGATTCATCTGCGGGAGCGTGTGGCTCTAACAGGGACTTTTTTAGCTTTGCTTGCGGCCTTGGTTTTACCTTTGCTAGCTTGAACTTTTACTTTGCTAGCGCTCCTATCTTTGCCAATTTTACCTTTATTCTCTTTCACCGCGATTTTACCTTTCTTAGTATTTTTGGTATTGGTCTTAGCTTTCGTACCTTTGGTACTCTTATTGGATTTAACAGACTTTCCTGATTCTATGGAGTTGACGCGTACATCAGACTCAAAAGACATTTGCGGGATAATAGTCTTTACTTCGGACGCGGAAAGGCTTATTTCCATACGACGACGGAGCGAGCGTGTCATACGCGGATTTGCCCCTGTTGGAATTGCATCTTCAACCTTAGCTGTCGCAGCTTTAGTGTTCTTTTTAGCTCTGACTATTTTTCTTTCCGTTTCCACACTTTTCGCTGAGCTTCTCCCAGTCTGTCCTTTTTCTCTCAAAACCGGTTTCTTAACTTCTTCGAACTTGCGTTTCCTCGTACGCGTTATTTTAATCTCATTCTCAATTGACTCTTTCTTTCTCTTATCAGTGTTCCTGAGATTGCGTTTCGCTTCCTTCTCTACATTTCCTTTGACCATTGTTTCATTCTCTTCAACATCACCTTTCTTTTCCTTGCTCCTTAGCATTCTTCCTGCTTTCTTCGGAGTTCCACGTTTCGTTACCTTCCGTTTCTTCGCCACTGGTGATTCTAAGCCTTTATCTACTACTTCATCATCCAAACTTTCGCTTTCTACAAACATATAGTCGTCTAGTTTAGATCTGTTCTTCCCGTATGTTTTTTCTACATGTTTGACGGGTTGTATGTCGTCTATTTCGTAGGTAGGTTGGTTTTCTTCTGTGGTGGGTGTTATTTTAGTATTTGCTCGGATTAATTCGACGTCGTTTTCGATGGAATCGTGTTTGAGGGTAAGATTGCCTATGAATGTACTGTCGGAGGTACTTGGGTCTGAATCTGTGTGTTTGTTCTTGTTGCGGCGTTTGTAGAGATCCGCTTTGGTCATGTCCTGGGGAGAAACTTATGGTTAGTTTCTAGAAATAAACAAGGTAACCGAGAGCTTGTGTTATGAGAATTAAATGATTTTATGACTTATGATCTCTTTAAGGAGTGATAAGGGGGAGTTAAGGTTATCGAGTGGCGGTCACGATGCAACGCGAAACGGAGTATTGGGAGACTATCCACTCGATGGACTGACGACATCGTAGCGGTCGCAGGGATTCGATGGATGGAGGCGGCTCAGGACCGCTATTTGTGGCGTCGTATAGGGGAGTCCTATGTCCAGCAGTGGACGTGTGTGAGCTGATATAATGAAGGGGGAATTTTATAACCTGACAGGCGGATTAAAGATCGCAGGAGAGGTGTCAAAAATACGAAGAAGGAAGCTGCTGCCCGTTCTTTGGTATGTTCCCTTATTCGGCTCTTACAACATCCATGGGCTGAGTTATAGAGGTTAATTCTTAGCGACCGACACAGTTAGGTACTTCATAATAAATATAATGCTGGACAATCCACACAGCATTATCTAGCCCCAAGCTAAGCAGAGCTTGTGTTATGGGTACTAGATAACTGATATACATATTACAATATATTACATAGATATTTTTTTTTATTATGCATTGAAAATAACCAGAACACCCTGTGTGGATCGTACAAACATTTGTTCCCAGGCGGGAATCGAACTCGTAACCTCCTGCGTCGCAGGCCGACCTTCGCCCGCCGCGCCACATCGGTCGTCACTAATACTTACAGCCAGTCTAAAGCTGCTGTCGTCATCGTCAT
This sequence comes from Eupithecia insigniata, assembly GCA_947859395.1. Classification (NCBI taxonomy): domain Eukaryota; kingdom Metazoa; phylum Arthropoda; class Insecta; order Lepidoptera; family Geometridae; genus Eupithecia; species Eupithecia insigniata. The sequence goes on from OX402019.1 coordinate 2,334,467, forward strand.
CATCATCAACGTCGTGCAGCGCGTCCAACAGCTCGCCGACAGTCATCCGCTCGTCTTCTTCTACGGCTAGCAGACCGGATATAATGCTTTTGCTGGATGATGATATAGTGTTCCAGGGGGTACCTGATGATGAAAACGATTGATTAATAAATACATATTGCTGGATAAACCATACCGCATCATCTAGCCCCAAGCTAAATAGATCTCGTGTTATGGCTACTAGATGACTGATAAACATAATACAATATTTATTAGTTACATAGAAAATACCCAGAACATGCGAGAAAAATATTCGCAGATCGTATTTCGCAAACGTTATTCCCAAGGCGGGAGAATTGAACCCGTAACCCACTGCGTCGCAGGCGGACCTTCGCCCGCTGCGCCACATCAGTCGTCAGAAATTAAACAACGAAGAAACATTATCAGAGGATCTGGTCGAAGCGACGCGTGACCCGAGAGCTGGTGAGTATCTGGCGCAGCGCACTAGCATTGCCATACAGCGAGGCAATGCAGCCAGCGTCTTGGGGACGCTTCCGACTGGTATTGATATGGACCAGAACTTGTGCTAGCTGTAGATGGTTTGCAACAGTCTGCAATTGGCTCAATAATGTGTAGACGAAGCATAATTTGAACTATCCTTGTTCAAGTTATATTCCGTCCACAAATTTATTTCTTTGACTGAATGAAAGAATCCAAAATTTCATAAACTGCTTCTTTTTAAGATTAATGATGCGAATCTATCGCCTCAAAAGATAATCGGGAGCTAACGGGAGCTTCGATATTTATGACAGACTGACAGATTACGTGTATGAAAGTGAGTGAAGAGAGCGACACAGAAATGAGATCTTTACCGAAAAATTACTATATCAAAAAATAATACAAATAATCGATAGAATAATACACAGTACTATATACTTTGACAAAACATATAGACTCCCCACATAATATTTTATTAATACCTAATTAATTAACTAAAACTACGTTATTGAACTAAGTTTTTCTTGAAACCTACGTAGAGTCGTCTAGAAAGCCGGTCTACTTCCGCTCCCAGTAGGTTCCTATAGCCCCGCCCTGCTTGGGTAACATTGTGTCTCTTATACATTACCTAGATACCAAGATCTACAAATGTACACAATGCTGCAATAAAATAAATATTATTTTTTATTACGTATTTCATTAAGTCAGAGAAAACAAATGCGTGGACGAGTATAAGGTTGTTACATTTACCTTCCATAGTGAAGAGCCCCGCTCGGATTCTGTCCATGTAGGCTGTCACGGGCTCCGCCTTGGAACCCGGCTCGAAAGGAGCACGACCGCACAGCATACAGTACTGAAATGTAATAGGACCTCTTTGAGTTTTGCTCCAACTCGAAAACTAACAACGTAACAAGGTAAAGGTTTCTTGTTCGCTTCTTTACTTTACCTTAAAAAGTTTGAAGTGAACAAAAAATCTAAGTGATTACTTTATTTCCCAGTTTTACTTATGTAATTTTAATTTTGTGACGTCTCCAAGAATCCTGTAAGGTCTAAAGGAAATAAAGCACTTTTTGATCATACGTGTCAAATTTAATCAGAAATCCGAAATCAACTAATATTCCAGCTGTAATGTACACATAGACCTGTTATAACAAATAGGCTACATTTTACTCCCCGAAAACCGAGCGAAGCCGCAGGCCGCAGCTAGTTTAAAAATAAGTTGTCTTATTAATTTGTCAGCAGAACCGATAAACGTTGGGGAGTAAAGGTGAGTGGCGACCGCGATGCAATAAGCAATGGAGTGTGGGAAGACCTCCCACTCGATGGACTGACTACATCGTAGCGGTCACAGGGAGTCGATGGATGGAGGCAGCTCAGTCCCCCTAGCTCGGAGATTGTTGTCTATGGTAGAATAGACAAAAATTACGTCACTTTGTCATCGAATGCGTAAATTATTTGAAATTCATTCCATCATCTTCAATAATATACGCAATGTATGGCAATGCGATTTCATTATCGTCTATTCTACCTTAGAGAAAAATCCCCGTGCTAGGGAGGCAGGTCTGCTATTCGTGGCGTCGTTTGGGGGATGTCTATGTTCAGCAGTGGACGTATACAGGCTGATGATACTTACAAAGATAACTCCAAGGCTCCACAGATCGCACTGCGGTCCGTAGCCGGGTGACAAAGTGTTTCTCGCACGAGAAACTACCTCAGGCGCAGCGTACGGTAAACTGAAAATAAAATTAGTTCTAATTAATATAAGGAAGTCCAATAGATTAGGGTTATTAGTAATTCACTGAAACTGCGTAAACTGCAGCACAACCTGCGGTATTTACATGGTACCTGTACGACTGACTTCGAAGCAGTACCGATACTTTTTTAGTATCGACATAATTTATACCGGTATTAAAAAAACATTAGTACCGGTACTAAAATATCGAAATTTTGCACGAGTACCGGTACTTTTTACCGGTTCCTTTAGTCTGTATTGCCGATACTATCTGCGTAAAGTATCGATTCCAACACTTACATATTATGTGCAAGCAAGATAGAGAATAGAGAACATTGGAGAGGGTTGTCGCGGCGACGTTGCCAGCTCGCACCTACGTGCAAGCTGGCAACGTCAATGCATCGCATGAACCGCTATGAATATCGTTACTTTTGAGTTCACATACCGATATGTAAAAAATAACGATACTCAGGTACAGAAACGGAAAATACCGATGCTTACCGCTCTGGTAAGTACCGTATGGTATTATTGGTACCGGTACTAAGCCCTGGTTTACGCAGTGTCAGTAAATTACCAATAATAACTCTGTATAGGTATTATTTTTTTCACTCGGCCGTGGGAGATTTTGCCTTTATGAGTCTCTTCGGACTCGCCTTTTGTCTAATTTTTCGGGACGTTCAGTCTATCTAGTGCAAATACAGCTACTTTTTATAGACTTCGAAAAAAGTAGTTTAATGTTCGGCTGTATGTGTGTATATAGATAGATTTGTGGGTGATTCTTTTGCAGCTGTATAGAGGTGATCCCAAGATGGTCCCATAAAAGTTTTAGTCACGAGGGATGGTACTATTTACCTCGTAAAACTTAAAAAAGAGTTTACAACTCGAAGGTACTCGAAGTCGAGTTTTTTTTTTTCAAAACAATCTTATTATTTATTATTAATAGGTACATACCTAAAGCAAGGCGTCATCATCCGCTGTCGGTCGTTACACTCGGGCGCACGCCTCGCGAACCCAAAGTCCACGACTTTCACTCGAGCCTCGTTCACTCGTTGACTTGTTAGCAGAATGTTCTGGAAGGAAGATATTACTTTTAGATAGTTATTCCAAACGTCTCCCGTGACACGTGACAGTTCCCAGCGTCCCACGAGACGTACGTATTCTCAATAAATAAGCTTTAATAGCGCTGACCTTGATGCACAGAAGTCGATTTTTTAATTTTTACACCGCTTTTTTACACCTTCGGAGAACGCCCCTCCACTTTCGCCGAGCGCTATTAAACCGTGACGAGATGTGTACGTGTCATGATATGAACCCATTCACGTCAACTGCTGGACATAGGCCTTCCACATACCTAGCCACTAATAGCGTTCCTGAGCCGCCTCCATCCATCGACTCCCTGTGACCGCTACGATGGCGTCGGTTCATCGAGTGGATGAACTCCCAAAACTGTCGCATTGAATCGTGGCCGCCACTCGAGAATCTTTACTCCCCAGCGGTTATCAGTTCTGCGAGCTACATGACCTGCCCATTGCCACGTCAGCTCACTAATTCTGAGAGGTGTCGGTGACTTTGGTTCTTATACGGATTTCCGCATTGCGGATTGTGTCACGTTGAGAAATACCAAGCATAGCTCTCTACATAGCCCTACAAAGTATTAGAAAAATTAAAAAAAAAACATGAAAGAAATCGGTAAAGCCGTTCTCCAGTTATTCCAGTAGTTCCAGAAGAAATAGGGGTTCATTTTTAGCCGACTTCAAAAGGAGGAGGTTCTCAAATCGCCTGTATGTTTTTTTGTATTTACATATGTTACGCGTTATCTCCGCCAATTATGGACCGATTTTCAAAATTCTTTCACTATTGTATAGAAAATGATCCCGAGGGGGATTTTTATCTCTAGGGTATAGTATTTATCCCGCAAAACTTAAAATAAGTGTAAAAGTAAGTGAATTTTAAGTAGGTTTATAGTTTTTTAAGACACGCCATGTTATCCAACTAATAAATGTGAAAGTTTGTAAGGATGGATGTATGGATATTTGTTACTCGTTCACGCAAAAACTACTGAATCAATTGGGTTGAAATTTGGTATGGGTATAGTTTGGGACCTGGAATACCATGTAGGCTATTTTGTATCCGATAAAACGCGGGCGAAGGCGCGGGCAGCAGCTAGTTATATATATAAATAGATAGATATATGTAGTTACCTCAGGCTTAAGGTCCCTGTGCACGATGCCTCTTGCGTGCATGTGAGTGACGGCGCGCGCTAACTGCGCCAGTAGTCGACGCGCGGCTCCCTCTGTAAGGGCGCGGCCCCCCCGCATGAGCTCTCCACCGTTTGCCAGCTCTAACACTATGTAGGTGAATGCCTGAGGACAAGAGAAGATAAATCAGTTATGCTATAGAAAATCCTAGTCCTAACTAATATTATAAATGCGAGTGTGTGTTTGCTTGTCCTTCCTTCAAGCCCTAAACAACCAATCGACTTGATTTGTGGCATAGAGTTAGTTGAAAGGTTGGAGAGTAACATTAGGTTACCTTTTACAAGCTTTCATTTATCTTGCAATGTATGTTTGTTCGTGCAGAATCTTGCAATTAAATTTTAGACCAGTTATCCTTAACCGATTGAGCTGAAATTTGACATACTTATATAGGTATGGTGACAATGCAATGTCATGGTGCTGTCAAGCTGGTCTGATGATGGAAACCGAAGGTGGCCATAGGAACTCTAAACAAAACTTCAGAGTTTGGGTTCGTTGGATTTGTCTTCCCAAGCACTTTCGACCTAGATGATATCAAAGCTTGTATTCAGAAGATTTTTTAGTCGTGGTCGTCCTGGTAAAACATCAAATTCCCAAGGGAGATTTTCGGCTTATACCGCATACGAATTTAACGCGGGAGAAACCGCGGGAAACAGCTAGTCACACAATATGAATAAAATAACCACCCTTGGCCCCCAACCAGTCTATACTTTTTCACCCCCCTTAATCATTATTACTTCTATCTACCTTTTTCTGTGCCATATATAACGCCTAAGATTTAGCAATCTGTAATATTATCTAGTACAGATTGAGGACCGCTATTTGTGGCGTCGTATGGGGGAGGCCTATGTCCAGCAGTGGACGTGTATGGGCTGATATATTGTTATTAACTAAACTATTTCGAATATTGACAGTCGAATGGAGGCCGCCCAAAGGCTGGGGAAAGAAAGATAACATGCAGTGATTTTGACAGTCTTGGGTTTTCTTTGGTTTGATAAATCGAGTTATTTCGTTGCATTTTTAAAATCGGATGTGACCTTATACTATGTGTGCTTGTACACAGTTACAAATTGAGTTTTAAACGAGTGTATCCAGCGTGTGGTTTTGGGCTAGGCGCTATAAAATAAATAAATAAATAATGTTGGACAATTCACACAACATCATCTAGCCCCAAGCTAAGCAGAGCTTGTGTTATGGGTACTAGATAACTGATATACTTCATATAATACACTACATAGATAGTTTTTTTTTTATTATACATATAAAAAGTCCAGAACACCATATTTGCAGATCGTACAAATATTTGTCCCGAGGCGGGAATCGAACCCGCAACCTCCTGCGTCGGACCTTCGCCCACCGCGCCACAGAGGTCGTCAGTTATATTTATGTCAAAAACGTCTTCCAAGGTAAAAATAACATCAACTTTGAGATTCTTACCGAATCATGGAAAACTTCCTGCAGCGCGATAATGTACGGGCTCCCTTGGCAAGCCTTGAGCGTGTCTATCTCCTGTCTGATGTCCTTCTTCTGAGCTGAGATTATCTGTGAACAAAACAAATGTTTTACTTTAACCAGTTTTTATTCGAATTATCCTATTAATATTATAAAAATCCGTGGGGTCGCGGCGTACGAATATCGACCCCTCCAATTCAACCCGTGGATGTCGTAAGAGCCGACTAAGGGAACCTACCAGAGGAAGGGCAGCAGCTTCCTTCTGAGTATTTTTAAACACCAACACTGCGATCACCAATCCGCCTGCCAAGCGTGGTGATTATGGCAAATCCCCTACATGGGAGACCATCCACTCGATGGACCGACGACATCTTAGCGGTCGCAGGGAGTCGATGGATGGAGGCGGCTCAGGACCGCTATTTGTGGCGTCGTACGGGGGAGGCCTATGTCCAGCAGTGGACGTGTATAGGCTGATAATGATGATGATTATAAATGTCAAAGTCTGAGAGTTTGTTCTTCTTTTGTTTGTTCTTCTTTCACGCAAAAACTAATAAACTGATTGGGCTGAAATTCGGTATAGGTATGGTTTGGGACCTGGAATAACATATAGGCTATTTTTTATCCTGATAAAACGCGAGCGAAGACTCGGGCAGCAGCTAGTTTATTTATATTTTGCAGCGTTCATAAACATCCTATATTATCTTCATAAAGATGAGATCCAGCTATCGAGAACGCTACAAAATGCAAAAACCTGCTATTCCCTCCAAATTGTGAAAAATCATGGCATTCTTACCTTAACAGCATATTCTTTGCCAGTCTGCTTGTGTATACACTTCTGACAGACGGAGTAAGATCCATCTCCAAGAACCGACTGATTAATCTCGACGGAGTATTTTTGGAAGAACGGCGAATCCTGTAAGAAAGGGAAAGTGGACTTTAGTATGCGAAAATAAGATTAATTACTAATTGACTCACCACAACCTGGACAACCGTTTAGGTTTATGTAAGTTTAGGTATACATAGCGGCACGTAACTTTAGCGCTGACCGTTATTGCGCAGAAGTAAAAAATAAGGTACCTGGGCGGGGCTAGCGGTACATTACCCATGCGCAGCTATCCCCTCCGCGTATTGCTCAGCGCTAGACTTAAGTGCCGCTACTCGTAGTAGTAGAATAGTTATTTAAGTATTAATTATCTGGTGGATATACCATCCACTCGTACTAAGCGGCTTTCCTCCACCTTCACTCGCACCGCTAAGGAATGGAACTCGCTGCCTGCCTCTGTTTTTCCGGCCAATTACAATCTGGGTCTCTTCATGACAAGAGTCTTCTAGACCTTCGTGATACACCGTCGGCCACATCCTCACTTTCCATCAGGTGAGTTTTCCATCTAGTCTTGATGCAGTTCAGCCTCCAGAAAACTTTATACCAGCTAAGATAAAGATCAATTCACCTTAGAGATCGATCCCTTAATCTTGTCCTGAACTTTTCTGTCTCCGCAAAAACCAGCTTTATACGGCTAAGATAAAGTTCAATTCACCTTAGCCATCCACCCTTCCATCTAGTCGTCTCGATGCAGTTCAGCCTCCGGAAAAACAAACTTTATACCAGCTAAGATAAAGATCAATTCACCTTAGCGATCCATCCTTTCATCTTGTTGTCCCGAAGCAAACTGTTCTGTCTCCATATCTCGTCTGATATAGCGTTTTCGGAGAAGAGTATACTCGGGGCGACGTAAGAATAACCTGTGGACAAATACAATGGAATAAATTACAAGGTGCTGAAGACTTTCATAACTCAATGCGTTTGGGATAACAATAGATAACAACAGTTGTAGCTATAAAGGTCAGGAGGTGCCATGGCGGCCGCGGCAGCGATGCAGAATTTCACAGGATACATATATGTATATTGTCATCATCATATCAGCCCATACACGTCCACAGCTTGACATACGCCACGAATGTCGTCGGTCCATCGAGTGGAAGGTCTTCCCACACTCCGTTTCGCATAGCATCGCGGTCGCCACTCGAGAACCTTTACTCCCCAACGGTTATCGGTTCTACGACCTATATGGTCTGGCCATCGCCACTTCAGCCTGCTAATTCTGAGAGCTATGTCAGTAACTTTAGTTCTACGGATTTCCGTTTTCCGGATTCTATCGCGTAGAGAAACTCCGAGCATAGCTCTCTCCATAGCTCGCTGGGTGACTTTGAGCTTATACACAAGGCCTAACAATGTCTCAATCAGTATCTCAACAACAATAACAACAACAATGTTTTAGCGCTTGGCGCAGTCGTAGGTGAAAGTATCACCTGGCGCACCCTGTGAGATGAAAATACTTAGGTATATTTTATCTTGTCACGTACCTAGGAATAGTTTGTCGTGGTGGATGGGCGCCTGGGCAGGTGAGTCGGTGGGCGGCATTCTAGTGAACTCATCTGCAAAGTTGCACGTGTCTGCCGCGTGAGCAAGCCCGGGCACGAAGGGAGCTGGGATCTCTCGGCGTGCTACCGCTTCCCAGTCTAGGGTCTGGAAGAAGGGAATTATACGTCAACTTGGTATCGGATAGAAATGATATTGAATCATGTTGGCTTCTGCAGACGTTTTAGGTAATATACAAAAAGTTTATATCAAAAAACATAGCTCCCACATTTGGCTTATATGTGCGAACTATTTGTTGATGTCGTTTGTAGAATGGCTAGACCGATTGTAAAACGGCGGAATTCATCAAGCATTCACCTTCCAGCCTGATGGCGGGATTCGACGATCCAGCAGCGATGTCATGATGACAAAGGGACAACAACAAACTATGCTTTCTATGATCTCGAATCTCATGTACCAATGAATGTAGTATGAGAAGTTAGGTAAACATTGTGTCTCACCTGGAAGAATGAATGCCTTTTCAGTTCTGTGGCATCCCCCTCGCCGCCGCCTAGTCGTTTCCTCGGATCTTTCACCAGAAGTCTGCAAAAGACAAGATTTTTTGGTTAAAGTTGCTGAACATCTTAGAATTTTAGTCAAAAGTTAAACATTTGTATATTGATGAGGTATTGCTCCTGCTGCTAGTCCTCTTATCGGCCATTTCTTGTTCCGAAGTACTGACGGTCTAAGATCCTATAGCTAAAAAAACTTGACCATTTTGTGTACCAATATTTTTTACAGATGTGGTGGTGAATAGTGGTGGTAGAAGACATCTCTATTCAACTGTTTACTCTTGGCGATGGGGTCTTCTATGGAAAAAGTTAGTAGAATGCGCCAACATTAAAAGCAGTTCGGGCAATACGCATTAATACGTCTTAGGTCAAAACATACAACATTAATTTGGTCTTAGAAAATTTCCCAATAAATCCCTCGGACTGGCAACAGGCACTGGATAGCTGCCTTGCACTTTGCGCTTGATTATCACTTGTTGGGTGTTCGTCTCTCCTTCCACCGTGAGTGGAGTTTCGACTGTCAACTACCATTCCATCACCGATCATTTAGGTAGTCCTATCCGTCTAAGATTGCATTATACCCGAAAAACTCATTGTCAAGGTCACTCAGTGTTTTCTATATTCCAAATACCTTCAAAATTCGCCTCAATCTGTCTCTGTTCCATGCGTTGTGGGAGCAGTCGCTTCTAAGAGTTTTGATAATGTATAGTTATAGAGCAAACACGAAAAACATAACTTGCTTGTCTCGTCGAACCAGTCAATCTCTTAGTCAATACCTATATACATAAATGGACAACATATATTAATTTGGCCTTAGAAGACATACTCACTTCCTGATAAAGTCCTGCACCTCAGGACTGACATCAGGCGGCACTGGATAGCTGCACCGTACTATACGCTTGGTGATCTCTTGTTGCGTGTTCTTCTCTCCTTCCACCGTGAACGGAGATGCTCCTGTTAGCAGCTCGTAGGTGAGAACGCCGACTGACCACCAGTCTACGGCCTGGGGACAAAGAGATGGTTTTGTTAGCGACAAATCGGTAGACCAGTAAATGAAACGCAGAAGAAGAAATACCTAACCTGCCTTATCAAGAGCATATGTGGACGTCTTGTCTCATACATATGTATATGGTCTTTATGATGGATTATTTTTACAAGCTTTTATTTAACTTGCAATGTTTGATTGTTCAGGTGGAATCTTGCAACTCAATTTTAGACCTGTTATCCGCCCCCGATTAAGCTAAAATTTGACATACTCATGTAAGTTCGGTGACAATGCAATGTCATGTCATCATCGAGCTGGTCTGATGATGGAAACCGAAGGTGGCCATAGGAACACCCTAAACGAAACGACTTGACCACGTCGAGTTTGGGTTCGTTAGATTTGTCTTCCCAAGCACTTTGGTCCTAGATGTGCCTGGAAGAGATCGCTTAAAGCGATAAGGCCGCCCTTTGTACTTCTTTGTTTGTTAGCATTTCCTTGTTGTATTGTATTTTGTGTTTGTGTGGTACAATAAAAAGTTATCTATCTATCTAGATGATATAAAAGCTTGCATTTAACAGTTTTTTTAATATATAAAAAATTTATTATTAGTGCTCCTTTCGCAGTGGCGTAGATGACCTATAATGTAAGGCCTATTAAAAGGGACCGGCAGCTGCAGGTAAGTGGACTAACCAGGCTCTAGTCAGCACTATCTTATTCTAAGTGGTAGACTAAGATCTGAACTGACATCTCTCATGGGAGTGTATTGTGCGCTATCCCCCTGCCTAAACAGGCCCTAACAAGCCGAACTCCTTGAAGTTCCAGAGCAGGACTTTTGGTGATTGACAGTGACAGCTTCGTTTCAGCCAGCACTATGCTGAGTAGAGAAAATTATTGCCCTAGATAGACTTAGCTACGCACACATCCATGTAATTTCGTCGTATTACTAAGTTAATGAGGTAGGGAACACGAAAAAACACGTTATTCTAAGTAGTAACTACGTACTGACAAATAAACAGAAGGTATGCTTATCGATTATGTTCCCTGTATGTATGCAAAGCTTGTTAAAGGGCTTCGTCATGCTATGTAGAACGGTAAAGTATGTCAAAAGTTTACCGTTTCATTTTATCTGAGAACCTATACTTTTTAACTTAAGTATGTAGCTGATAGTCTTGAATACAAGATAGCACTCAGAAATAATGTAGTGTTTCTATAAGGGAAATAATTTAAAATCTGACTAGGTTTCTATCTCATGACGAATAAGGTTTCTAAGGAAAAGGTTTATAAAGTTTCGAAAGTAACTAGAATATTTGGACAGTAACGTCTTACAAGTCAGTCAGTCAGAACAGTATAACCCCTTTAGTTAGCAGACCATTATTAAAAAGGGGTAAGTCATTATTTCGTACATACAATAGGAAGCACGGGTTGATGGTTTTCACGCCATCATCCGTAAGAAAACCGCCTCATTGCTCAGCAGATGCGAGGCAGTTCCAACAGCATCCTGCAGGTCATTCCAGATCGCTACGACCTGCCAGTAATGATGGTCTTTATTCGGGTCCTGATCAAGAACAAACTCTCGCTTGAGACAGCTTGATCAGGACTCTAGTAAATGTCCTTAAATCTTCCTTTTAATTCTAATGTATTGTACTTTCCGTGTATTTTAAAATAGATTTTAAGACAACTCACTAACAAAAATGGACCTTATATGTTGTCTGATTTAATAAGCTAATTTATTTTAATGTAACAGACGAGACCTATACTCACTTACTTACTGGCCTGAGAATTAAGGATTTTTCTAGGACCGGGATTCGACAGAACAAAGACTTTCACGGCCGATGCTCAGTGCTGTTATCAAAGCGTGCTCATTCGCTATCGAAGGTCTTGTACGATCGATTATGTATACAGTTGTGTTCGAGGGCGACCGAGTGGGTACCTAGACTAGCTATCTTTGCTATTAGATTTATACTAGCTGCTGCCCGCGGCTGCGTACGCGCTTTTCGAGTGGCCTATGTCCGTACCCGGGATATTATTTACCTCCCTGACTTTCATTAAGATTTGTTTAGGCGTGAAAAGGTTACAGACAGAAAGACAGTGGACATTCGAATTTATAATAGAATCAGAATCAATAACTTATTTTGTTTAGGCTTACAAAATAAGCAAAAAAGTCAAATTTTATACTATAATCATCATCCGAAAGAGGTGGCGCTGCGGGTGAGGGTCCGCCTGTGACGCAGAAGGTTGCGGGTTCGATTCCCGCCTTGGGACAAATGTTTGTGCGATCTGCAAATATTTGTCTCGGGTGTTCTGGGTATTTTCTATGTATAATAAAAAATATCTATCTATGTTATATATTGTATTATGTATATCGGTCATCTAGTACCCATAACACAAGCTCTGCTTAGCTTGGGGCTAGATGATGTTGTGTGCACTGTCCAACATTATTTATTTATCATTATCATCATCATCATATCAGCCCGTACACGTCCACTGCTGGACATAGGCCTCCCCCATACGACGCCACAAATAGCGGTCCTGAGCCGCATTTTATACTATAAACATAGTTATTATCCAAATAAGAAATAAGGTGGTTATTGATATACTCTTAAATTTTTTGTCCGTTTTCAAATACTAGTAGTTAGCCCCTAAAATATCATCGTGACCGTTTTAGTTTCATTCTGATTTGTTTGAGACTCAATAACGGGGGGTCTGTCTCGCTCGAGTGGTTTCGAAGTTATGACGATTTGAAATTCCGAGACGTAATGGGGCAAAATTTTTCAAATTCGATAATAAATTTAGAAATGGAGTTTATAGAAGTTCTTTTTTAATTCTGGATCAATTCTGGATCAGTCAAAGAGGTTAGCTAAGTTTATTGTAGAATGCGGTCATAGAGTATCGCGATGTACAAATTCGCAGTTCAAAATAAAACAAATGAGAGTTCTATCTAGCTTACAAGATCACTCATTTGGTTGAGATGCGTAGGTATAGGTATAGGTATGACTTCATAGGTCTTCTTAAATGAATGCACCGAGTATGTACTGAAATATATGACTCGGTACATATTAAAACTCGAATTAAAAAAAATACACGCTAGAAAGAAAATAATAACTATAATGAAATGCAAGTACATTAAATTACCTTTTAGGAAATCTTTATGACATTTGTGAGTGAATGTCTATTATTAACTTTCTGATGTAATTTTAAGCTCTATGAACTTTATTTCAGTTGATTGATTTCCGAAATAAATAATTAAATTATTACATATGTATATAAATAATGGACGCATGGTCTAGTTATATACATTTACATACAAAAGCCAAAACATGACCTAGATTAGAATAAATTTGGGTGAACTAGTTTTATCCGGTTACAACTAGTAAGTATAGGAAATAAATAACACTGTTTAGGAAATTTTGGTAATGAATGAAAAATGCAAGTTTCAAAATGACTATTAGAGGGAACGAGAGGATGATTAATAAATAAATAATACACAGCATAATATATTCCAAGAAATTTTAATAAGTTCCCAATATTTTTCGACTTCGGCGGGACTCGAACCCGCAACCCTCCCTCAGTACGAAATTATCCCCAGTGTGAGGCTTACGCACTATAATAGCAAAAAGCATAATATTCGTTACAAAAGTTAACCGAAATTACTATTTACTATTGTAGAAATAAAAGTATATGTAAGTTATTAAACTAGAAGTTTTGTTGACTTCGAAGAATATCTGGTAATCGCTTGATTTATCAAGCTATTACCAGTTTATTGTCGATCTTCGCGAACTTGACACCCATAGCTGGCAAGAGACAGGTCGAAACCGAGATGCCTGGAGAAGCCTTGTCTACGACACAAGGCAAGATCCACTTTGGGTCGCTCAGCCACAGGAGTAAGTAAGCTGTTCCCCGCGGTTTCACCGCGTTAAATTCCAATTTCACATGGCATAATGGACCAGTTGAGCTATCTGTAGATTGTTTGCAACAGTCTGCAGTTAGCTTAATTGTTTCAATATAGTTAAATTTGTTTATATTATTTGATTGTTATTTTCTTTGTCAATAAAGACTATATTTCACAATTCTAGGGGGATAAAATGGTATTTTTTCGCGTAAATCTCCCATGAGAAATTGATGTTTTACCAGGACAGAAGTAGCCTGTGTTACTCTCCATTCTTTCAACTAACTCTATGCCAAAAATCAAGTCGATTGGTTGCTTAATTAAGGCGTGAAGGAAAGACAAACAAAATAAACAAACACACTGTCGTATTTATAATACTTGATTTATAGAAAAATCTCCTAAAAAATCGAAACCGCGTCAATGCCTTTAAGGAATTTAAAGTCGGCTTTGAATTTTTTTCAAAACATATTATTTTTTTACAGGCTTTCTTGCTGCTTTGGGCTGAATTGACGGCTAACCTCAAGTTGTGGAGAGCCACTAGAAGAAGAAGCAGCAAATTTTCTTTAACCTTTACCATGATGGGTCAGTAAAACCCTACTGGTATTTAGCTCGCTTAGGCTTAGATATAACCTACTGGCACAACGCACAGTAGGTCACTCCGAACTTGGCCTAGATGAATGTTCACTGTACAGCTTCATTGCACAATCATTATGAAGTATCTGAGGCTACTGGGGTATCCAAGTTCCTGTTGCTTGAGAAATGTGAACCTTAAGGTCTAAGAGGGCGCGCCCACGGCGACTTTTTGTAGCGATACAAATGCGCGACAGCATCGCGAGTGTATCGATACAGTCGCGATGCTGTCACGCGTTTACTAGTCGCGCATTTGCATCACTACAAAAAGTCGCGGTAGGCGCGATGTTAGGTTTTATTTGGGTGGATTATACAAAGACACTTTTAAACCATGAGGTAGGACCCTGTAATGAAGCGTAGCGTTTTAGTTATTTATAATTATTTATATACATAATTATGTCCGTAGGTTAGCGGGTACCGAGGCCCTCGGGGTCTTAAAAAAAATATCAGAGCATCTGGCGATGCAACGCGTGACCCGAGGGCTCGTGAGTATCTGGCGCAGCGCATCAGCATTACCATACAGCGGGGTAATGCAGCCAACGCAGCGTCTTGGGGACGCTTCCGACTGGTATTGATATACAAGTTCAGTTGATACCTTTAGATTGTTTGCAACAGTCTGCAGTTAGCTCAGCGTCATTTTGCAGATTTCTGTTCGAGTTTATAAACTTTAAAGGACATTGGAACTCTGCACTGATGGAACTCAATGTTGCCGACCTGTACTTCAATTAAATTAACTATCGTAATAACCCAATGAGTCATATCAGAGTTGAAAGTTCCTAATCTAGTTCACATTAGTTTGAATATTACTCAACAATAGGTATCCTAAAACCTAATAACCTACAAATCAGTCACAAAACCTAGCCTACATCTACAAGTTGCCAAAGAAAAACAAAACACGGTTTTCTCGATTTCCACATCGCACACCGAAGACACCCGAACGTGTCCGAGTATCCTCGATGATTGCCGAAGGGTTACGAGCACAGCCGAGCATCGCTTCCGTGCTAAGAGCCTTGGCGGTGATATTAGCACTCAGCATTGGCTATGTAGCAGTTTGTAAACAACTTTTTTTATTAAATAACTGTTCCGGTGGCAAAGGGCATTTCTGAATTATTTATCACTAGCTGCTGCCTGCGCCTTCGCCCGCGTTTTATCGGGATAAAAATAGCCTATATGTTATTCCAGGTTCAAAACTATACCCATACCAAATATCAGCCTAATCGGTTCAGTAGTTTTTGCGTGAAAGTGTAACAAATATCCATACATCCATCCATACAAACTTTGACATTTTATAATATTAGTAGGATAGGTTTTAATTGAAATAAATAATGCTGGACAATTTATACATCATCATCCAGAACTAAGCTAAACAGAGCGAGCCTCCAGCAGTAGCAGTGTTTCCAGCAGTTGATGTACTTTATGCTTATAATGAGATTAATTAAAATAGAGTCAAGGTCCGTCTGCATTTTTTTCCCAAACGTATTTCCCGACATTTCAATCGCGTTGCAGCGACCGTGCTCGTGACTATAGATACGTTTAGTTTTCACACACAGAAATAGCAATATCACTACATAGTATAAAACAAAGTAGCTTCCCGCTGTCTGTCCCTATAATATGCTTTGCTCTTTAAAACTACGCAACCCATTTTGATGCAAGTAAGGTTTATATGTATAATTCGCACCCGTAGGAAGCCGGGGCGGGTCGCTAGTATTTATATATATAACAAAAAAATACCATGAGAGGAGGCAGTAACATTAATAAATAAAATATTATTTTATGCTACGCATCTTCGTAAATCTCATCAATATAAATTCATCGGAAGTTACCAAGGCAGGTGTGAATGTCACGGCAAAAGTTGAACAATTGCCACTTTTTATCTTGTTTTAGTTTTAGGGTTCCGTAAGGTAATGAAGAGACTTTTTGTCGTTTTGTAAAACTGAAACCGCTATACTTTCATCGATTTCATCAGTTTAATCACCCGTCAAAGATTAAAGATGTTTATTTGCCAGAATACATTATATTACAATGTGTCATGACATGACTCATGCATGACATGCTAAGAAAAGGAGAAATGGACAAAAATAATAACCGAATGGTATCCCCGTGGAAGTAAAAGAAGTAAAGGCAGGCAAAACAAAAGATGGGAAGATGATGTAAAAAGGGTGGCCGGACCAGAACAGATCCGCACTGAAAAAGGACAGAAAATTAAAGGCCTATTACACAACACGGTATTTAAATAAGTATAAACCCGCGGTCGAAAAACTAGGCTACACAAGATTAATGTATCTTTTAAAGGGCAATGTATACGCTTGTACAACAAAACTCCTAGCGAATTGCAAATTTTTAAATGTCAATCATATCTTTTATAAAAGGCTTTTTACAAAATATCAGACTATCTAGAAGATAAAAAAGCTTGGGACGGATTTTGCTCCAACTGTAAAAATAACACCTAACAGGCTAAAGGTTTCTTCATCGCTTCTTTACTTTAGTCTACACACCGAAGCGACCGAAATCAAAACACCACTTTATTTCAATGTCAGTGTTTTAAGAATTTGACCTTTTCTAAGTGTACATATATTGTATTTACGGAAATAAAGAAACTTTGACTTTGATGAAAATCAGTGCAGCCGATATTACATTCGTTCAAACTGGAGATGTAACGGAGACCTTGCGGAGCGGAGCTGAGGCGGAATTTGCATTTCAAAAAGATATCGTCGTGGGTTTATACGTTTTCTGAAATAAGCTTGAAATTAGACCCTAATTAGCTGCTGCCCGCGCCTTCGCCCGCGTTTTATCGGGATAAAAAAACCTATATTATGTTATTCCAGGTCCCAAACTATACCCATACCGAATTTCAGCCTAATCGACTCAGTAGATTTTGCGTGAAAGAGTAACAAATATCCATACATCCATCCATACAAACTTTGACATTTATAATATTAGTACGATTTACCGTCTCTTTTGGATTGAACAATGGAAGATCGACCATTATCACCAGATAACGTTCGCAAAGCATAATACGGAACCCTTGGAAATAAAAATTACAAAAATCAATTCAATAGAATCACAATTTAGCGTTTTTTTGGCAGATGGTATTCCGCATTGCCGTTATAGTAACAATAGATCCCAAATTTCTCTATTCAAACTGTTTATTCACAGCCTTATTATCAACGTACCTAGAGTTGATTTTGTACAAAGTTGATGTGCCAATCGAACCTTGAACATGGCAGAGCCGAGGTTAACAGAAGGTTACACGTAATTGACGACGATCATAAGCAAATAATCTTTAATAACTTCGCTGTAAAGTTCAAAATGCCAAGTTTTATTTGAGTTTTGTCGTGTTAAGATGATTTGAACTTTATAGTGGGTAGGTTAGGGTGTAAATTGGTGCTGTGAGTGAAGTATGTAGGTCAGTTGTGTAGATTTTTGGCAAGGACTGCATGGCAACAGCTTTTTTTGTAGTTATTGTGGCTACAAGCTGTCTTGGGAGACATATAGTTACATAGATACACAATCATCATCATCATCATCAGCCTATACACGTCCACTGCTGGACATAGGCCTCCTCCGTACGACGCCAGAAATAGCGGTCCTGAGCCGCCTCCATCCATCGACTCCCTGCGACTCCTACGATAGATACACAATACACGTGATAATTAGATATAATGTATGTATCTACATATCATAGCATATATGTTGTTCGAGGTCCCAAACTATACTCAAACCAAATTTCAGCCCAATCAGTTCAGTAGTTTTTGCGTGAAAGAGGAACAAACATCCATCTATTCTTACAAACTTTGACATTTATAATATTACTAGCTGCTGCCCGCCGTTTCGCCCGCGTTTTATCGGGATAAAGAATAGCCTATATTATGTTATTCCAGGTCCCAAACTATACCCATACCGAATTTCAGCCTAATCGACTCAGTAGATTTTGCGTGAAAGAGTAACAAATATCCATACATCCATCCTTACAAACTTTGACATGTATAATATTACTAGCTGCTGCCCGCCGTTTCGCCCGCGTTTTATCGGGATAAAGAATAGCCTATATTATGTTATTCCAGGTCCCAAACTATACCCATACCCCAAACCTTTCAGCCTAATCAGTTCAGTTGTTTTAGCGTGAAAGAGGAACGAATATCCATACATCCATCCATTCTTACAAACTGACATTTATAATCTCTAAGGTTTTATAGTGCTTATGCCCGCACTTTGGGTAATCTTAAAGAATTTCAGAGGAGGGTCGCGGGTTCAAGTCCCGCCGGAGTCGTAAATTTTTGGGATATCATTAAATTCTTTGACATTTATAATATTAGTAGGATAGACATGACCATCCACTCCATGGACCGAAGACATCGTAGCGTCACAGAGAGTCGATGGATGGAAGCGGCTCAGGACCGCTATTTATGGCGTGTATGGGCTGATGATGATGATTGTATGTATCTATATGTCATAGCATAGCCTGTTATTCCAGGTCCCAAAGTATACCCATACCACAGCCCAATCAGTTCAGTAGTTTTTGCCTGAAAGAGGAACAAACATCCATCCAAACTTTGATTTTTATATTAGTAGGATAGACATGCCTTCTTCTTAGCAAGAGATTTTAACATCAGATTATTTTTCCATATTTTAATCCGTTCTTCTCGCACTTATCACCAGTATAAAAATAATATAACAGAGTGGTAGCGCTTAGTTTTATCGAAATCATCTTTATCAAATACCTCAAAAGGATATACCTCAAAAGGATAACTTAAATATTCTGTGGAAATAAAGTACATTGAAACTTTATTTCCACAGAATATTTAAGTAATCCATATTAATTGCGTCCTCAAAAACGTAAACAGTTGGTAATAACCCGGTTACTGTGGGTACAAAAATACGGGTCAGTCATACTTGCTACTTGAGGGAAAATAAATAATCAATGTTGATAGCAAATCACACTTATATTATAATAGGGATGTTACCTAGGTAAAAATAATAATAATTCTAGTTATATAAAATAGCTCGCCACAAACTGTAGGGCAGCTTGTGGCGAGCTGTTGGTGAGTAGCGACACCACGGGTATACCGAGTGCTCCCGGGGAAGTTCCTGGTTCTCGTCTCCGCTTGCGGAGTGGTATCTCAAGAGAACCAGATCCCCACCTCTTGCTTGCCTTCATTGGCCGGTCTGAGTGGAGTCGCGAGAGATGCATCTTAGGATGTAGACTCGGGGATGGAAGTGTCTAATGGCGTAATAACGAGGAAGCCCGCTCACGTGTCTTCGTGATGGTGAAATCGGGGCCGCTCGACAACCCTTAGTCGTTTGCACCGATGTTGTTCCTTTACCGTCATTTACGCCAACATCTTGAGGAACCCATCCAGCATTCGGCAAGCCACCGTCTGCCGCTTGTAACAGTATTGAGAGTATGTTTATGGCAGGCGTCCATTGTCTCCCCCATAGCCCAATTACCCAGTCCACCCATTCACCACACATGAACATACATAACATGGCTTTTTTTGTTATTTTCCTTTGCAATAGTCTCTACACCTGGCGGATATCATCTTCGGGTGTATCATATTGTGCAACCAAGGAGGATGATGCCCGCTATGTGTAGCTCTCACCTTTCATCCCGTAATCATGGAAATTCTAATTAGTCAGTCAAGATTATAAAAAAATATTGATCACATATTTTTTGCTTTATCAAATCAATCAAAATTGATCAAGATAACGCACATCAAAGTTCGGGAGAGGAGGCTCATGACGTCACTTCGTGGCAAAAGTGTACCACGTGACGTCACGCGGAACTTCAACGCACCATATCTTCGTATTTTTTTGTTTAATTGACAAAAGAAAGAATACGTATTCAATATTTTTTGGAAATGTTAATGATGGAAAAAATAGATTCTTTCAGGATACTAGCCTATTTGTTACCTCTTTGTGCTAAAACTACTGAGCGTATAGGGTTGAAATTTTGCATACATGTAGTTCTTTACCTTTTATCACATAAAACAGTCCCCATGTGATAGTTATTTTTTCCCCCATGTATAGTTTGAATATAAGGAAAATGAGACTGTTAGGTATTTGTTTTACAATTTGGCAGATTGTACGAAAGGGTCATGTTATGGTCATTTTTAAGTGGTCCGAGGAATCCCACTTTGTTACTCATCCAAAGAGCTCTTTTAAATTTGGCAGAGAGGACATAGACAAATTTTCGGTGTGAAGTCTGCAATTCTGGCAATATATCGATAAATATGGCGAGAACTGTCAAAATATCGAGTGATAAACAAGCGTATTCTGGAAAATCTGCAATTCGATATTTATCGAGGGTTTTTCTTTGATGAGTTGCTCGATATGTCGCACGAGAATGCAGTTGTTGACGGTAGGTAGGTACTCGATATTTATCACATGATATTTTTATGCCGCGACAATGAGTATCACTCGATAAAGTATCACGTGATACGTAGAATTGCCCCCCTGAGGTATTGCAGACTTTGGACTGATCTACCTGTTAAGAGTATTTTTTTTATTGGTGATCGTCATATACATATATCAGTATAAAATAACTATTTATGTTAGGGGGCATTTCGCTCAGGACCCAGTTAGCTGATTAAGATAGCTACTACTAGTCGTTCAAATCGTCTATTGAATATGTAGATGATCTATATACCTATATTAGAATAACCTCATTTTTATGTTAGGTATTATAGTACGTAGTGTAGGTATAACTATTATTGTTTTATTTCTTATAAGTAACTCTTAACGCCACCGTCTTTATTGTTCTTTTATGTCCATTCCATCCCAAGGTTTCCTGGAAGAGATCGCTCAAAGCGATAAGGTCGCCCTTTGTACTTCATTGCTGTCAACTTTTCCTTCTGTATGTATTTTGTGTTTGTGTGGTACAATAGAGTTTTCTATCTATCTATATGTTCTGAGATGTATCTCAGAACATAGATATGAAATAGAAAACTGTCCAACATTATATTTATACTTAATACATGGGATGTAATTTTAAAAATATACATAGAAAACACTCAGAACACCCGGAACAAATATCAGCAGATCTTACAAACATTCATCCCGAGGCGAGCATCGAACCTGTAACCTCCTTCCTGCGTTGAAGAACGATCTTCATCCGCTGCACAACAGAGGTCATCAAATATGCCTAGAGCAGTCCTGTGTCGGAGGCCGAGATCCACTTTGGATAGCTGATCTACCACCAGTTTTAAGTATAGCAAGTAAGCCCTAAGTACAGCCTATAAAAGCCAAATAGCCTGCAAATAGTCAACAAATCAAATAAAATACCAGCAATACTCGGACAAATGCATAACAACAAGTTATGCCAGCCATTTTGGCAGTCCAAGACGTTTTTATGCCAACTCAGATATTCAAATGTAACACAGTGTGGATGAGAAAAATTTACATGACATTGTCGTTTGAAAGGGCCTCGGCGTGAACACAAGATTTTAAGAATAGACGGCGAGGTGTCGACTGTCGACATATGATTTGTTGTGTTAAGCTGGAAGTTTTAGTAGATTTTTTTGTGAAAAGAGATAGGTATTCGATATGGAGAGAAATTAAATTAAATAATGCTGGACTACGCTGTCCAGCATTATTTAATACATTGGCGAAGTGCGAAGACCGCCACGGGCACAGGAGTATGTCTAATAATAAAAAAGTCCTATGGATAGACCAAACAAACACATACATACATATTTCGATCTTTATCTGCATATTTGAGTCAGCTTTGTTCCAAGCTCCAATACAGGGCGAGACCATGACTGTTATAAAATAGTGTGGAAAATATAACTTTCCAGTGCAGGTAATGCTACAAAGAACGTCCAAAGTACCCATCGAGCTCACGCTCCGCACTGGCATGTAAACAAAACCAACATAACAAAGTCAGCTATTGCAGCTAACTCCATAGCTTTATAGTAGAAATGTGAACGAGTAGTGATTCGTCGAATCATCATCATCATCATATCAGCCGATCGACGTCCACTGCTGGACATAGGCCTCCCCTAAGGATCTCCACAATGATCGATTTTGCGCTGCCCGCATCCAGCGATACTCATTCCGATGTATTCGTCGAATACTCGGCTTTAAAAATAATGCGGTGGCGGGTGGCGCGCAGTTATTTCCCTTACAAAGAGTTACAGCGCTATATTGCAGCGCGATGAATCGTTGCACGGGGAATCCCCTTTGCGCGGGGAAAACCCTAATTTCATAATTTGTCACTTTTGTATAAGTATTCACATAGATAGAAGAGGTTACACCCGTTTTATTAATTAATAAATTACGCGTTGTCTACGCGTAATTTATTACAAGAAGTAAGTTATGATAAAAACAGGGTTTTTGTCTTAATTCTTCCTGCAGTATAAATAAGGTCGAGAACTCTGTACTCGGCCGTTATGGGTTGATTACACCTAACGAGTACAGTAAGAAGGCGAGGTACTCGGCCTAGTAAACAAATTGTGATTCTAGTGACTGTCTCGCCTCCTTGCTCGGTCGAGCACTCGGCCGAGCACTCCTTTTAGTGTTTATACATACCGAGCACTCGGCCTAAAACGCTGTCTCAACTCGTTAGGTTTAATCAACCCATTAATACTTGGTGCTCGGCCGAACCCTAAAAAAAGGCCAAATCCGCCGAATACCGAATCCAAACCGAGTACTCGTCCCATGTCTAGTTTATAGTTATAGATGGTCTATAACCATCTATAACTATGGTGGTTATAGTTTCAACCATGCGTGCTTTGTAGTGTGCGCGCCGAGCCACGTGTTAGCTTCACGTGGGCTACAGAGAGTGCATCGTTATTGTTATCGCGAAATCATTGAAACCACCGGAGTTTTCAATGAGACGAATTGATCCGAACTTGAACTTGAGCTAAAATATTTGAGATTAATTTTTACCCGACTGCGCAAGGAGGGTAATGTTTTTTACACGAGTTAAAAAGTATCTTTGAGTGGTAGATATTGGTACTATCTGTTTCAACCGCTCACAAAGCTTACAGGTACCTAGACTTAGTATCTATATTTATTATAATAATGCTTTTACTATGTTTGTTGACAAAGAAAATAACAATCCAATAATATAAACAAATTAAACTAGTATTTACAATTGAGCTAACTGCAGACTGTTGCAAACAATCTACAGATAGCTGAACTGGTCCATATGTTTGTTGTTCTATAACTTCACGCCAAATATGTGGCAACCATGTGGCAACTCGTTGTAACCGCAGACACTTAACAAACCTCTGGTTTAGAGTGTCTGAATAGCTATAAGAATTGATTAAGTTTGAATAATAAAGAAAATATATATACAAAAACAACAAGGGATGTTTTTGCCATAATCACCACGCATGGCAAGCTGATTGGTGATCGCATTGGTGTTAAAATACACAGAAAAAACCTGTGGCCTGTAAGAGATAGGGGTACATATGTATGTATCATGTGTGATCGAAATCGAACTGGCAACACCGGCCTTTTGGTTGCTAAAGGGACGCTCGTCATAATTATATAGCATATGCCTATACATACATATACAATATATCGTCAACAACAAGGCTCTGACGGAAGACCAGCTTTGGTTACTAGCTTGCTTAGCAACCAGCCCACGCTGAGGCAGCGGCCATTTTGTGTCTTTCGGGTTTTAATTTGTAAGTATTTTTGTGTTATTTAAATTATTCCAAGTAGTCATAGTGTGTAGTGTATGTGTATATTAGTGTTGTAGGTCTGTTTGCACAAATAAATTATTTTATTCTTATACATGTATGAATGATATATACTATATAGTAATGAATAATTTGCAATATTTATAAAACTTTGGGGGAGGCCTATGTTCAGCAGTGGACGTCTACGGGCTGATGATGATGATTTATAAAACTAAGCTTTATTGTGATACTTACTTACAATTCTACCTCTCAAGTTGCATGGCGCCCTAACAACGCTCCGAATACCTAGCCTCTAAATGGAATATTTAGGACCTCTCAAATTGTATGTATTAGGATTGCAAAATAAATACTTGAATACTTGATTGTTCATCACAGCTTAGATCATGGGTCTTCAACCTTTTTTTGTGCAAGGGCCAGTAATCCATTTAAAATCACCCGAAGGGCCGCGTCACGCAGTATTCTATTTAATTTTATTACCCTTAAATAACAAAATATAACAAGCAAGTCTAAAAAATTCAATAGTCTTTCTGAGTTTTGAATTTTGTAGCCTTGCTTATTTAAAAATCTTAAAATAAGTAGGTACAGAATCTTGGATCAATGCGATGCTTGACAATGTTTATTTTTGACGAGTGTATCGATGTCGGGATTTATTTTTGTAGTTATTGCAACCCGCAGACTACGTTCCAGATGAGCATCTGTAATTCTTGTCCTTGTTTTGGACTTAACATTCTTCATGCGAGAAAACAGTTGCTCGCTCACATTAGTGCTCCCAAACAATGATATCATTTTTGGGCGTTTTTGTCTGCCTCCTATCTTTGATTTTTGACACACCAAACAGACGGGTTTTTGATTAACGCTAACGAACAAATACAACTCTGATCACTTTTGAAATATGTGATTTTCATCACTGACTTTCTGTTTTTTACCCAAAGTTGACGCCATTTTTACTATAAAGCTCGGCAAATACAAATCATACGTAAACTCAAACACAGTCAACACCAACAAAATAACGGACAGACAGATCACGCACCAACCCGTTGAGATGACCATATGGACCATTGTCCGCCTGCAGTCAATGGTGCGTACTCATTCGCACTTGTACCTTTCGCTCATCCACACCACGCGGGACTCCGCCCGCACCGGTTGGGGTATCTAACTAAGTTATTGAGGCGCGTAAATTCAAATTAGTATGAATAAAATGATTCCTGTAGAATCCGAGGGCCGCAAGAAAAGACCCGGCGGGCCGCATGCGGCCCCCGGGCCGCGGGTTGAAGACCCTTGGCTTAGATCGTCATTTGGCAGCAACACGTGATGTGACTAGTGAGGCACACTAAGCTATGCATATTATCATAAAATGTGCCTAGCAGATCTATGTGACTAGTGAGGGACACTAAGCTATGCATATTATCATGATAAAATGTGCCTAGCAGAGCTATGTGACTCTAGTGAGGGACACTAAGCTATACATATTATCATGATAAAATGTGCCTAGCAGATCTATGTGACTAGTGAGGGATACTAAGCTATGCATATTATCATGATAAAATGTGCCTAGCAGATCTATGTGACTAGTGAGAATTACTAAGCTATGCATATTATCATGATAAAATGTGCCTAGCAGATCTATGTGACTAGTGAGGGACACTAAGCTATGCATATTATCATGATAAAATGTGCCTAGCAGATCTATGTGACTCTAGTGAGGGACACTAAGCTATTCATATTATCATGATAAAATGTGCCTAGCAGATCTATGTGACTAGTGAGGGATACTAAGCTATGCATATTATCATGATAAAATGTGCCTAGCAGATCTAAACGTTTTTCCATTCCTAAAATGTTAGAAAGACCAGAGTCACGTACGAAGTACATTCTTGCCAAATAATCTATCAAACATCAAACTTTCGCTATTGCAAATGTGTAGATGAATTGTAAACTAACTGATTGGCTATCGCTTTCGACAGCTCGCGCTGACATTTAACTTTTAGTGTTTAGTCACGAATTGTATTTTAATACAAACTTATGTTACCGACTAAAACGTTTGCTCTATTACCTAAGGCGATTGAAGTACTTCCAATCAAAGTTTCGGCCACAACGACCAATTTTAACGACGACAATCCATGTGTACAAGATGCGCGCCAGAAAATTTGTCACAATTATTTCGCATCTACGGATATCCGATAATATGATAAAAAAAACTTGATATAACTCGTTTGGTTTGCAACATATCTGCCAATCTACGGAAATATTAACCACTTAAATAGGTAAGAATTAAAAGAGTTGAGATTCAATTTGGCTTAAGCCGTTTATCTTCCTCAAGATTCGGGGGCCTAGCAACTAAACATTGATAGGAAACTATATCAACAGTTGCCCACATTCCACCATATCAACCATTCTTACATTAATCACGCATATGTCATAATCATACGTCAAAGCAAGTTCACGGTTCTGTCAGTGTCATGTCAGAACAGAACGGACCGGTCGGCTGACCTACTAACCCCGTTATGCACAACAACCAGGTTTAAAAGCCTATTCAATTGAAATACGGTATGAAATGGAACGCCGCAACTGCGGATGTTATGGCATTACGGAGGAATATGAATTTTCGAATGTAGAACAGCTGGGTGCTGGAGTAATTAGAGTCGTAAAACTTGAGAGAAAAGGTTGAGATTGGTTGGTTGTGGAGAAGTTAGGACGTTTTTGAATTTCGAGTTCGCGAATTGTGTATTCCGCAGGAGGTGTTTAATTCTATTTTGAATCTTATTCCTTCGCATTACATTATGATTAATGTTCGTTATTTAGCACATTTTTTTCTAATATTAAACCCTTATAATATACGTAATTTGTTGTTAACACAACGTTTCATATTCTATTCAATTCAGATTTTCTAATATTTTAGCGATTATTGTGAAAAATCGTTTTTTACAAAACTATAAGTAATAATTATTGCCAATATCCTTTGATACAATACAATACGAACAGACAGCATGAATAACATCGGGTATAATTTGGCGTGTTTTAAAAAAACGATAAACCGACTTCAAATTCCCTTACTTTACACTGTTTTTAAGTTTTTTGTTTTTTTACAAATACTAATTCCCTGGGAATAAAAAATGATTTTATGGGACCACCTCGGGATCATTTTTATACAATAGTGAAATCACTTTCAAAATCGGTCCATAATTGGCGGAGATATCGCGTAACATACATACAAGAAAACATACAGTCGAATTGAGAACCTCCTCCTTTTTTAAAGTCGGTTAAAAACTCTGGCAGCATGTAGTAGAATGTATTGTGTATATTTACGCATACCAATTCCACGCATTTCTTTCCTCTGTGGTCACAAATACCGACTGCTTTATGGAGGTCGTATAACCTCTTTAAAGGTTAAACAGGTAGGTAAAGTACCAATAGATAGTTTATCTGCAGTTAATAAGTCTTTACAAAAAAAACACGGGTTTTTTTAACAGTAATAGCTAATGGCAAACGTCGTATTTTGATAGAGGAAAAGTTTTTTGTGCAAATCGAAAATTATCTCGCATAGATTTTTTTCAAGTTTGAGGACAAGTTTTCACCGTTCTTCAGCTAACTTCGTATCAGTCCTGTTATTTATTTACAGTTTACATACATATAGATATAGAACATTACCTTGGTCACAATTCATAAGGAAAGTTTTAAAAACACAAGGCCATAGAATGTTTAAGATACAGGTCAGAGTAAAAAAATTATACCTATGTCTAGCGAAGGAGGGCCCTTCGCTGTCGGGTAGAAATAAAGCTTATTAAGAAAAATCCTATATTTTATTCATATCACGTCACGACCTCTTAGTATAAGTATAAAAACTTGAGTAATTGGCCTTACCTTCTGAATCCTTGCAAGTACGTTACGCTCGAATAAAAGTATTATTCACGCATTATAACTAGTTGGAATTTCAAATAAAATACCTTTTTTAGATTTTTATCGTTATGTACTGATATGCTATGTTTGACTGAAATAGCCCGAAAGGGATAATTATTATGGTTTTTGTTTGTTTGTTTACAGCGAGGAATCAAATAAAGGGTTTTCTTTGGGTACCTCAGTTTTAAAACCTGCGTACTTAAATAATGGGATTGATAATGACGTAATTTCCCATGCTGTCCCGCTCAGATCGGATTCAAACTGAGCAGGACAGCAATATATATGCCGTCATTCTCAATCCCATTATTTAAGTACGCAGGTTATACGACAGGTGATGCCAGGTAGTAAATAATGAATTACGTAGGTAAATTTTATGGTTGATTTTGCGTAAATATTAGGGATTGCTTTTTTATCCAAGTTTCTTCTAGGAAATTAACATGTAAAAAATATAGTAGGCCGAATACCTATCTGCCTGCTTGTCTTTCACAATAATAAGACATGACAAAATTAATTTTCGTGGAAACTAACCGACTGGAACAATAAATCAAACATTCTGACACACATCAAAATAAATTTTAACGATATTCAGTATTGTTTTAATTCAGCTACTTCTAAACGAACGTAGGAGACAAAAAACTTATTTTTTTTAATGCCGATCTAAAAGTAGCGTTACAGTGTGTCGCGTCGAGCGTGGGCGAAAGATACTCCAAATGAGTTTATTTTTAGCCGGCCGTTGTTGGGTTACTTTACCTTTAACCGTTCGATACGTGTGTAAGTATAGAAAGGTATAGTGTATCGGTCATCTGGTACACATTACACAAGCTCTGCTGAGTTTGGGGCTAGATGAGGCTGTGTTCACGACGGATGTGGCGCGACGGGCGAAGGTCCGCCTGCGACGACAATCCACGCCGCATCATCTAGTCCCAAGCTAGGCAGAGCTTGCGTTATGGGTACTAGATGACTGATATATACTTAATGCAATACATTAAATATTTACATAGAAAGATATTTTGTATTACACATAGAAAAAAATATTTGCAGATGGTAAAAACCGGGAATCTAACCCACAACCTCCTGCGTCAGCTGTGAGCTGTATGTCGGAAACTACTTTTAAACATATACTATTGTAACTTTGCCAAGGGAGGCCTTTGTACAGCAGTGGGACAGAACAGTCTAGTAAAATAAATTGCCAACTTTCATCTAAGAAAATGCGAGTGAAGCCACGTGCTGATTGCTAGTACGGCAAATAATAAATTCTTCCTAAAACTTCAGGGATTCATGAAAAACAATCAAACAAAGAACTTTTCTACATAATTTAGTAACGATGAATCTTTCCTTCTTGGAAAATTTTGTTAAGTTTTATGAATCCGGACCATTACTGAAATTACAGTCTATCCTACTTGTATTATAAATTTCAAAGTTTATAAGGATGGATGTATGGATGTTTGATTATTTACAATGTAACTCAAATGAATTTACGTGATGTTTTTATGTGAATGAATGATTGAATTTTATTATTTTACTATGTATTAATATTGTCCATTTTTTTGTAATCGTTCTAATTAAAATAAATCAATTGAATTGACTTGTAATGACCGTTATCAATAAAGAATCTGTATCTTTATCTGTTTGTTCCTCTTTCACGCAAAAACTTCTGACCTGATTGGTCTGAAATTTGGTATGGGTATAGTTTGGGACCTGGAATAACATATAGGCTATTTTTATCCCGATAAAACACGGGCGAAGACGAGGGAAGCAGCTTGTTTTCAAATAAAAGTGTTTTCTATTGCACAGAGAGCGACAACAATATTTTATAGGTAAAAAAAATTTAAAACATGCTTTTATATCGTCTAGGACCAAAGTGCTTGATAGGCAAAACCAACGAACCCAAACTCGACGTGATCAAGTCTTACGTTTTAGAGTTTCTATGGCCACCTACGGTCTCAATCATCAGACCAGCTCGGTGGTACCATGAAATTGCATTATCACTGGACTTACAAAAGTATGTCATAATTTCAGCTCAATCGGATCTGGATAACCTGGTCTAAAATTCAGTTACAAGGTTTTTCCCACAAAGTAACAGGGCAAGTATAATAAAAGCTTGTAAAAAGGTACCTATGCATTGAGGAGTCTTACAGGCTTGATATAATCAGACAAATAATTTACTTGGACATTCACCCTACTTGAGCATGTGCGCCGTGGGCATCCGAAGTGTTAAACAAAAAGGTGTTAAGAATATTTCCTTTCTTAAAAACTAGACTTCTAAAGCCATAATTTATTTACAAAAACTTTAGAAAAACGTTCTAGTACTACAGTTTTCTTCAGAAAACGATCAAGATAATGGTATTGAAGAGGCGTCGAGTCGAGGTCGCAAAGCGGCAACTGACCTAGTTAACGGTTATCCTTTGTGATTTTAAGGATGTACACAAAAGGTGGGTTTGTTTTGGTAAACTTATGTGGTAAAATCATCATTATCATTTTATCAGCCCATGCATAATGATGATGAATCTAATGAAGCCAGTTTCTCCAAAAAAACAATAAATTCAAGAGCAACTTTCAGCTTCAAACTACTGTTATTCCACTCTCTTATTTACTTTTGGTAGTTCGACTGACAAGCAAATAGTCACATGTCCTAACCTAATATTTAATTATTTGTTTCCGAAGAAGTTGTAATCCACTTCTTGTTATTAACATTTTGTATTATTTTATCAACCTCACTCTTCAGTCAAATGGCTTTATTTTTTAATCAGAATATTATTTAGAAAATAGTAGTATTATTTCTGTTGTTTTTTTTTTTTGCTAAATACGAGTATGTACTTCGGCCCGAAGTATTTCACCTTTTTCCGTGATAAAACTTAAGACAGATTGAGTTACTGTGGTAAACTATTATATTATATTCAATACAATTTAATGGTAAAATCATAAAATTTTATGTGCATTACTTACTATGTTGGCTTGATAAAAATCGAAACAATCGTAAGTCACCCATATTTTTAGAGACGACGGATTCTCATCTATATCTGTCAAAAGTAACTGCGTCTATGAAATACTTCATTCCGTCCAGATTCTGTCATTCAGTCTTCATTCGCTCATTGTTGACAGTGTGTATGACTCTACCTAATTCTACGTGTACCGAACAGGAAATAAATGAGTGGACGGGGATATTATACCTAGGGGATAATATTGACCGAAAAAAGATAATGTCGTAACTTGCAAGTAGATCATAGAAATGAAGGTCTGACGCACAAGGCACAAGCAACGGTACAGTTAAGGCATGGAGCAAGCGAATAATAATAATTACCACGCTCAATTTGCTCTGTGAAGTGCAAAATTATGGGGCAGAAGTAGAGCAAACGTCATATTTGTCTACTTTGTAGCTCTTTCAGCTGCTTTAGTTAAGATATTATTTCAGTAAATAAAACCGACAAGGGTGTTTCGGATGGTGAAGGGTTCCGTAAGTTCCGTTGCAAATCGATTTTTTCATATTTACCCGATTGCGCTTCCTGCGCATCTGTTAAATGCTTTTTGTTTGTTCAATTGATAAATCATAATACTTTATTTGCTGTAATGTACCTGTCTAATTATCTCATTACATTCTGCCTCAAAGTGCGTGGAAATGAATGTTTTTGAAAGTATTTACAGAGAGGCATCTATCAATGGTTGTGTTATGGTCAATACTTAGCTTGTTTTTACAGAACCCCTCTTTGGTGTATAGGGGACGTTATCCCGGTTCCCACCGAGACATTAAGATGGTGGCCAAAAGAACAGTTTACCATCTCCAATAGTATTAACTAAAAATATTAAAAGCGAAACTAGTAACAAGACTAAAAAAGATGAAACTCATCCACTTAAAGGTGAACGTAAAGAAACTGCCAAGTAGCAGTTCACATCCGCGCCACAATTCACAATCGATAGGTGAAATTAGGTTGGCAGCATTGCCACACAGCCGCAGCGCAATGAAATTTAGGGTTCCGTAGCGGAAATGCGAGTCTCACTCACGCCACCATATCAGCCCAGAAATTTCCACTGCCCCATACGATGACGGCGCCACAAAAAGCGGTCTTCAGTCGTCGTTAACCATCGACCTGCAACCGTTACAATATCGTCAGTCCATCGCAAGTATCTCACGTGGTATTCCACATTTAGAGCCCTTTTTCCTGGCGTCAACGTTGAGAGAACCTTCTCTTGAAGTCACATGTCATTGCTCCAAGCGCTCTGTTTCCCTGTTGGCTACATACCCTCGAGAGAAGCTTTACTCGAGTCACGTGTTATTGCTCCAAGAGACCTGCAGGCTTCTCAAGAGCAAGTCGTTTCCCTGTAGCATAACCTTGGTACAGAACATCGGGAAGCTCTAAGAGTGCCAGGGTAACACGTTCCTAAAACTCCCTGAGGATACTTATCCTCAGGGAGTTTTAGGAACGCTTGTAGCTTCTAAGCTACATCACTTAGCTTAGCGCATTAGGCACTAACCGTGACACTAACAAGTTGCGGCAAAGTTCTCGTGAAACAAAGTTGGATGTTTAACCCTGACCTAACCTTGGCATTGACTTTCGCGCTAGTGAAATAAAACCACGTCTCCATGGATATAAAGATTCGCTAGAATGCTTCTGACCCTGAGTCAAAAGCTCAATATTACCATACATTAATTTATCTCTACGGCGACCTTTGATATGTACGCAAAAATGTTACTTATTTATGTTGTGACCATTCCATCTCCTGCTTTTCTTACTATCACTTTTTTCCCTACAAAAGTGGACTGGAGGAGATCGCTAAGATGCTAGCGATAAAGCCCGCCATTGTGCTGCGTGCATTAGTGAGTTTAGGTTTAAAAGCATTGTATTGAATTTTAAAGCGGAACAAGCAAATGCCCGCACCCTCCTGATCTTGCAAAACTCAGGATACAGAACCCAGCCGCGCGTGTTCCACTAGCACTTGACCGGTATTTTTTCAATGTCACTCACGACAAGCCAATACAGTAATAGATCTATAATTTAGACATCAGGGGCAGAGGGGTGGGCATAGTAACGGTACTTAAAGAGCATGACATAACTTTTTTATTGGTATTAAGCATTTTTATATAATGGATTTAATGAATGAGTAACTAAGGTTCTTTGTTCTAAGGTACGCGGGGGGTGGAATGACAGAAGCATGTGCGAGGCTGGCGGTCAGGGGACAGAGGCTGGCGAAAGGAGATCTAATCTACCCAGCACTGGGTGATGCTGATGACTGATGATGACGACGATGAAGTACCTCGAACGTTGTAGTAGTCGATTTGATAGACTATAAAAAGTTATAAATAATAAATAAATAATGCTGGTCAATCCACGCATCATCTAGCCCCAAGCTAAGCAGAGCTTGTGTTACCCATAACTTGATGACTGATCAGCGTTGCCAGATTTTTTTTCGGGCAAAGCGGGGTTCTTAAACCTTTTGAGTTAAAAAACGGATTCGTCGAAAGCGGAACATAATTAAAAACCGTAAATAGTCAGTAGTTTTTTAATACTTATGATGTTGATGATAAGAGAGCTATAGAAAACTTACATACATACATATTTCAATGATTAATAATATTTCTCTGAAGATTTAACTTCTTTTGAACTTGAATTTTTTTCTAGTTGAATGCCTACACATGTTAGCTCCAGATTGAACTGGACGAGTAATTCTACATTTTTAAATTTAAAAAATCGTAACTCCCCGCGCTGTACCTGTATGAATCTGATAAAACTATGTGGTTTTGTATTTACCTTTTATTTATCATATTGACTCGTGTTTAATCAACGCTGTTTTGACTGATCTTACAAACATAATTGACGATTGACATTTTTTTATTGAATTTTCAATTGACCCTTATAATATAACATTTGTTCACTTGTGATATAAAAAGTAATTTAGTAAAAATATATTATTGGATCCGAGTGATCCGACCTAATAATATTTTAATAGCTAAATATTCATCGTCATTATCGTTTATAAACACAAGTTTCAAATTTATATTACACACAACTAAATTCAAGGCAACATCCGGTTACAAAAATTTAATTTGGTAATGTAATGACTCAACTTTCACGCTAAATATGTTACAAATGAGAAAATAACTAAAAACATATAGTCAGACAGAAAAAATTACTAATTTTTATTTAAATTGAGAAATCAGTCATTCTAGTTTTGTATTTTAATTAGGGTATATATCTAATGTATTGTATGAAATATAACAATCATCTCATAACCATAACACAAGCTCTGCTTAGCTTGCGGCTTGATGATGCTGTGGATTGTCCAGCATTATCTATTTATTTGTTTTGTTTACTGTTCAGCGTCAATTTCCCACTTTCAAGATTTCACAGTGCTCCTATTTCCAGTTTTACAAATTGCAAAAAAGAAAACTTCGTCGCAAAAAATCGGTGCCAAAAAACGGCACACCACCATTAACCTTTCCGCGATTTTTTCCGCCAATCTCAAGCAAGTTGCGCCACAAAATCATCCGTTTCACTTTTTCACTTTCACTGCTAACGGTGTTGTGAGTCGCAAGCGAATACACACCTTACCATTCAAGATATAAGTTTCGTTTCGCATTGCGGTCACGTAGCGCAACGGGATGGAAAAGCTGGCATCTAGAAAAAGGAGTAAGGTATATTTCGGCGGTGGCAGCCGAACGTTGCCGATTGAATCCCGATTACGGCCGAACCCTAGCATCGGCTTACGTGCGCGTGCGCGACTCACGAAACAACAGTTACTTCTACGTCACACCTACTATTCTATAATCTGCGACAGTCATCAAACTTCATTCGAACTTTAACACATCTGCTTACAGCTCAAAATCCATAAACAAAATCGGATAACTAGTCCGCGAGTCTCATCAACCGGTAGTGAATCTCCATACACGCTAGATTATACCTGAGCATCGTTAAAATAAGGTCTAAAAGAGATTGCTCGTGAGTTTGAAAGTCTCCCCTCTGCAGGCCAGGGTACGGTAACCGCTTGTGTCATCCGCTACAGTGAAACCGTTGTTACGTGAGACCGCTATGTTATGCCTCCCAGCGAAGATGTACAGAATCCGGAGCATAATTTATGAATGAGTGACCCTTTTCGGGTGGCCTTAATGTATCAATGTCGCTTCAGCATTCAAAACAAATATTTGGTGGATTAAAACAGGCGAGCAAACTGTTTCGTTTGGCTTTGTTTATGGATTCTTTGCCGGTAGTTGGTTTATGATTATGACCTGGATTTGGTTCTTATGATTTAATAGAATTTTCGATTTTACTTTTCTTTATCCAGCCCTACCTGACAAACCAGGTAGAAAAAACAACAATCATAAATAAATAATTAACAAAGTGACCGGACCCGAAAGACCGTGAGCTAACACCTGACCCAGACTAGCATAAACATACGATTGGTCACGAATGGCTATGCCCAGCAGTGGGTAGACAAGGGCTGATAATGATAATGACGATGATGAATAAAGTGACAATCAATATAACATAACTGAAGTAGTAACAAAGGTCAAGATTACACCGACAATAAACAAGAGCCACGTATCTATTGAATTCAAATCAACTGAGCCCGGAAACCTCTCGACAAACATTTTAGTAATTATAATTAGCAGTAAATACTAAACAAACCAATATAATATAATTATTATAGGACTTTAATTACGCTGATATTACAAAAAACGTAAGTGATGTTTTGAAAGATGTTAGTAATATCTTTACGCCATAATTTATGAATTGATGAAACGGAAATTTTGCGCTCATGTTGTTCTAATCCTGGAACAGTTCGTATAGTCGTTATAATCATGGAAAATATGACGTGTTTTAAAAAACGATAAACTGACTTCAAATTCCCTTACTTTAACATTTATTTTAAGTTTTGCGGTATAAATACTAATCCCCTGGGGATAACAATTTTATGGGACCCCCTCGGGATCTTTTTCTATACAATAGTGAAAAAAATTCTAAATTAGTGAAAAATTGGAGGAGAAATCGCGTATTACATACATACGAAAAAAAATACAGACGAATTGAGAATCTCCTCTTGAAGTCGGTTAAAAACAAGTGCAGAGCCGCTAAGTAACGGCTGCAAAAGGAAGCAGTTCTAGTCTTAGACTACGTTTTTGTGACATCATGTGAAGAAAATTTTAGATATGTGATGAATTGGATTATCATAGCAACAATTCAAATAAATAAAATAAGTTCAATAAACTTCCGCATCATTAAAAACCTCGTTAAAATAACACCAATACAATAAAAAACACCTGGCGTAGAAGAATTTATAACGTTTAGCAAACGGATTTAATATAGTTACCGTGAGATTATGGTTTCGTCCATTCCATATATTTCAAGTTCGCCGAAGCAAGGCTGACTAGTGACTACATTCATCATAGATGATTATCATCACGCGATGCGTTTCCACGGATTCCAATGTCAACTTCGTTGCGCGTAAATAATTTATCTATTCTGATTTATAAAAATCATTCAAGCTTAAAAAATCTTAACATTTTAGATTCGTTGAAACCGCCGCCATTAATTTTAAATGATAATTGGAAGAAAATGGCAGAGTACTAAAGAAACAAAAAATATATCGAAAGATAACGAAAGATACCGAGAAACAGAGAGAAAAAACACATCTGAGAAAGATTTCTACTGCGTAGATAGAAAACAAACACACCCCAAAATACAGTCAAATTGCAGCACTAAAAAGCCATATTTGACTGTCAAAACCAGAACAGACCCATATCAGCTTAAAAGATTAAGATTCTTTATCGTCTGGTCATCCAGTCGAGACATTGCTGATACCTAACGTTATACGAATCTCTTAGGTCAAGTCAAGGTTTCAGAACACATTACATCTCCGTCCCCAATCTTGCATTGGACACAGTCGCGTAGAGACCCACGCCATTTTATACGCACTTAAAACGGGAATGCAAGTTATTCCTGTCGGTTCATTCATTACACTAGATCTAGTTTTACAGTCGTTTGGAGTTATTTACGGAATCTCAAGTGCAGTGGGAAATAATTGAAACATACCATTTAGGAACGAGCTGTTGAAGAATACAGCCTTCCAGGTTACGCAATATAAGGGAATGGACTTGTATGAAGAAGACAGATTATATTTAGGTTAAGAGAGCCACTGACCTTCATAGACATAGACATAACATTTATTTGCCACTACATATACACACAGCGCAATTAACAATTTTGAAATAAAAATATAATTAATCATTAATAAATAACACAACAACGAACAATACGTTGAAAAACTAACTAACAAAAGGTAAACAAGAATAAGTAGGTGTGCTGTGCAGTAGCAAATGGGCCCAGGCTCAGCATAATGCCAACTGTTATGCGCAGAAGGCGCTGTTATTCTGCCTTCATTCATGGAGTAAGAAAAATACATTCAGGTAACTAAAACAGAGACAGCTCAACAATCTGAATTCTAAATCTATTATCAGCAACATTTGCCAGCTAGCTTGATTTAACCAACTGCTGGGGCTAGAGGTCTCCAAGTTTTTATGCCACTCTTCCTGAATGACGATAAACGGATCCTGTTTATCTAGCTAGTTGAATTCCAGTCAAGATAATCTTTGTATAAACAAAGATAGCAAAGCAATTAGAATCTTACAATCTCCTACAAAAGGCAGTTACCATTTATGTATATTAATTAGCACACAGCACACACCTGCCCGGAAGTAATTGCAATCCAACCAAACACTACTCAAAATGGGCAAAGCTCTCAGAATTGGCAATGTCAAGATACCAGCAGTTCTACTTGTTCACCCCAAACTGATAAACAAACATAAATTATACCCTATTTTGTCGAGATAGATGTTAAAATTGAAACAGACGCGATGAACGAAAGTGGCCTCGTGGGGAAACCCGAGCCACGGCACGAGACAGGTTAGTTTATATAGCCGTCTCTGTCTTCTGCAATATATTCTCGTGTTGGGAGGATAAGGATGGAAATATGACGTTTGAAGGAACTTATCAGTCTCTATTTATAATTACTGGTTCGAGCGATACTAGTGTAATAATAACAGGATTGTTGTTTGGTCACTTGGTTTTATCATTTTTACGAGGGCAGCTGATTCTGGAAGCTAGAAATTTACTTAAACTAATGATTCACTACTCTGTTTCGGAAAGCTTTCATTTTGAGCCATGGTGTAGGCCGATATTCAGTTGGTTTGATTAGCTTAGCTGTCATAGATCAAAATATGTTGGAAAACTCTTCATCAAATGTATGCATAGGCAAAGCTTGCCAAGAATTAGGTCACTCAAAAGTAAGCATTTCTTTCACAATGCCTATATTTACCTAACTTACTAGTAGTACTAGTTGCAATTATTCTACAGAATTACCTATTCGATAGGTATTTCGAATTTGTCCGTAACTCTTTTAAGGTCAACAGTTTCTTTACGGGATTATTAAAGATAATTAAAAGTCTACTGAGGAAAGGTTAAAATTTATGTGTACACAAAGACAAGGTCACCAGAAGACCCGTACCGTTAATTGTGATTTGATTACCTGGATTGATCAAAACAAAACAATTAAATAAACAAGTGATTCCCAGTTCAAAATATATGTAAACAAATTTTTAATGTGTTTGTTATGTTTCGAAAGATGTTTGTTACAAAACAGTGCGACCATGATGATGGTTATGTATGAGTATGAACAGTTTATAATATTAAGTAACATATAAACTGTTCATTAATATAACTGGAAGTAAATATAAATTTTATAATGAATTAAATTAATTATTACCGGTCTGATAGAGACATCATAAATATTAAAATTAGACCATCCATGATAGATGCTTGTCAATTATAAAATAACAGTAATACCAGATACTGATGTTGCCTTTAACAGGTTTGGCTGAGACAGCATTGAACCGGAACTAAAAACGGAACTAAATTTACAATAGCTGATCTAGGTATGGATAAATAGAAATAAGTAAGTGAAAGTGAACGACAATCGAAATTTAAAATTGGAACAATATGACCTCATTCCACATGAGTCTTTGCGAGAGAGCGGACGCGCTCTTGGTGGTAGCGCAAAAATAAATAATTTAAAATTAGAACATGGCAGTTATAGCAATACTCATTCATGCAATTTGGTTCTGGTTCACAATGGCGTCTTATGCGAACGTTTTGTCAATAGGCTGAGTGGTTCCGCTCTGATAAATATTATCATTATGCTTTCACTTCTTATGGAAAGGAATTCGCGAACCGTTGTATTGAATCGGTAAAGGTAGCTAATAAACATGTTTTTGTAACTGTAGAGAGCAAATATTTTGTACTGTGACACTGTTAAACAAATTATAAGGTGCAAATTACAACATACAATGTAATTGAAAATGTTTGTTATTTTCTGCGTGTGGAGATTTCATGTTACAAAGTCAAGAAAACAGGGAAGTAAATACAAATACCTGTTCTCTTTTTTTATTTTGTTTCTGAAAACTCCTTCGATTTAATTCAATACTTATAATAGTTCTACAAAATTACGAATTATACACAGATGTCGTTTCTCCCACACAAGCTTCTGATGACGATCCAGTCCAGCGCGAAGAAGGGTCATGGTGGGTATGGAAGGTCGCTGAGCAATTGTCAGAGCCCAACATCATTGGCGAAACGAAGTCGGATAGGGTGCGTTGGCTCGGCCACGTGTTACGAATGGAGGACGACCGGCCTGCAAAACGCCTTCCTCCAACGGCCGACGACCAGTCGGGCGACCCAGATACAGGTGGAAGAACGAAGTGGAGAAAGACCTTCGCTCACTTCAAGTCTTCATATCGAACTGGATGGAGGCTCGCAGAACAGAACCCGGTGGCAATCTATTGTGTAGGAGGCCAAGACCCACTTCGGGGTTGATGCGCCAGGATAGTGAGTTTGTGTTTGTGTCCTTTCTCTCAAATACCCAACCGAAGACCGCTCATCCTCAGTACATAGTAGTCCAAAGCTAGACATAGGCCTCTTCTATGGAAATTTTCATATTGAATAGACCTAAAACCTTTATTTTATCTTCTCAATGATATCAAGATTATTAAATAACCTAATTTGACTCATATTTGATGACTATCTGGAGTCCAAACGGCATTGAGATGATAAGAAATCTACGCGCAACCTTAGTTTCAGTTTGATTGGCCATGATAGTGAATTAGCTGAGCCAAACAACATCAAAATTCCTACGTCGGCGATCCATCACGTTTCCGTTGAAATAAAGACTTTCCACGGTGGTAATGAGGATCAAAATAACAGTAGCACTAATTTGACGGCACTAGAATTTTCTATTCCCCGTGACCTTAATTTAAATTGTTTATTTCCGTGTTCCTGAATAACACGAAATCATTTTATAACTTGCTATACATATCTAAAACTGTCACATAGACATGAGAAGATTAGTGTTTAACAAGAATGAGTAATTTCAGTACATAGTCATTATGTATATTTTATTAAATTAATATTCCTACCTTCCTACCTACCGGTGAGAACTCTCTGTCTAGTTAAACCTAACATTTTTTATCTGAATGAATAATTCTATTCTATTCTAAAACGAAGTTGTGTCTCTGGATCGCAGATTACCTCCTAGGGTAAGTGGTAATCTGTGCTCTGGATCAAACTAATTTTATACAGAATTAATCCGTTTACACTGTACATTATACAAAACAACAAGACAAAACAACTTCCATCCAGACGCTATAGGATATTTGAGGGCACAACTCCGTCTTTCCCGATACTGAGATGTTTACTGCAATCCAAGTCCTGCTTCAAGGAGTTGGCCTGGTAAACCATTATAAAAAAATATAAAGTACCTAGTCCTTGTTTGTTCAAAGTAATTCTTATTATCTATACTAATATTATAAATTCGGAAGTAGTTACATATGTCTGTATGTTACCTCCTGACGACGAAACGGCAAAGCGGACCTCAATGAAATTGGACAGGGAGTTAGATAATATCCCGGAAAAGTGCGTGCAAAACCGCGGGCAATGCATATATTCACAATATGCCTTGCGAGATATTAGTGCAGATCGCTGTTCGAATAGTCTAGCTAGACCCCACTTTGACTAGGACCATGTATAAACCCCAATATATTTCACTAATGTCACAATCACCAGTGCAATTATAAAAGTTTTTCTTTGCCAGCGCGGGCGCCACGGCAGCTCGCCGTGACCTACATCGACGCCATTTTGTATATTCAGCGCGCGCCGCTTTTGGAGGCACATTTCACATCGGATTATCTTCATAGTTTCCCTTTTACATTAACTAATGAATTTTAAAGGACGTTAAAATTTGTGTTTAAAATTTGAATTTAAAATTTCTGCTCTGTATACGCTTACTTCTAAAATTTATCAAGTATCTGTGCCCTTTCTTTTGCATTACCTACATCATCCTTCTTCTTTCAGCATCTGTCATCTATCAAACTTCTCTAGCTCTCCAATTAGCTTATACTTGACTATGTTTATCTGATGATAACCCTGTGCTGTTCTTGTGAAGCTAAGTAAATGTAATTTAGGTATCTTATCATTAATCTGTTGAGGATATTTTAAGCTACTTTTTAGTATCAGCGCGGGGCTACGTGTTTTTTACCAGATTAAAAAGCACCTAGCCTATATGTTATTCCTAGAATTTTATCTCTGCAAAATATAAGTTTAATCCGCAAGTAATTTCAGCGTTGTTTTCCGTCACATTCACAATTTCACAAACTATCACCTTTATAATATTAGTAGGATATAAAAGTTTAGTAGGCGGAAAAAACCGGACCATTATGTGGTATAATCAGAGTAATACGTCGCAGGTCATATAAGTGTGCGCTCTACAATGCCATTAATGAATGAATGAAATGAAAGATTTTTATTTCAGAATCAGAATCAATAACTTTATTTCTTTAGGCTTACAAAATAAGCACTTAGACAAGTCAAATTTTATACTATAAACATAGTTATTATTATCAAATAACAAATAAGGTGTTATTGATATTCTCTTATTTAGCTTACGAACTACTACAAAATAAACCTATCATCATCATCATCATCATATCAGCCGATCGACGTCCACTGCTGGACATAGGCCTCCCCTAAGGATTTCCACAATGACCGATTTTGCGCTGCCCGCATCCAGCGATGCGGGCAACCTATAATACTTTTATATTATATTTATTATATTATAATACTTTATACAGTGCATGGGGGCAGTCCCCGTTCTCTTCAACTTGTAAGAGCTGGCCTGTTTTAAATAGGATTCAAATTCCATTGGTGCATAGCAAAGCAATACTTGGATTAAATAAACGACTTTTGGATCTCAGGGGAGTTCCCCAGCTAGCTTGGCACCGGGTACCATGACCTATATGGATTTACGGGTATTGAGCATAATCTATTAGACTGAGATTCCTTTGTCGCCTCGATGACTACCTCAAGCTTGTTAATAGGTTCTGTAAAATTCAAATCAACAGAAAATATTTAACACTCTGTCCTTCATGTACGGTTACGTAAATCTTTGTTTTTAATTACTCGTAGATAACAACAACTCGTACCTTTAAATGGTAATCAAATAACTGACGATAAATTTACTTCCTGTATTGACTTGAAGTCTTCAGACGAAACCAAGGTTAGGTCGGTCCTAGTTTCTATTAAATGTATAGTTGAACACTTTAATATTTTTTTTTATTCGTGATTGTAGTTTTTTAACAGTTTGGCCGCCATCTCACTTAAGGGCCTACAATACCTCACCATTGTGTGAAAAGGATAGGCTTGGGATTTCGCGTTCATATGAGCGGGACAGAGTAGAACGTCATAACCGCAAAAATAATGTTTTTGTTTTTTTACGGTAAAAATAATAGTAATTTTGAAAATCTAAAACACACACCGTCTGCTTTATACTCTGATTGTTTACTGTACAAAGTATCAAGGCTTATTTTAACGTATCTATTGAATAGCGACGGTTTAAAGTACAGTTTAGAGTGAACTTTGGATTTAAATTTCATGTAATCGTGTTTTCGAAACACTAGTGAACTAGCATCAATCCTGAACTATAACATATTAAAATCTCAAAGTAAATACTTCAGAATTGTGGAAGATATGATCGTTGAAAATAACTGATTTCACATAGTATCAACTCTTAAGTAAGTAAAGATGTGGCTTAAATGGAGCATGCTTTTCCAGAAGAAACTTATTCACCTTGGATTTTAAGATTGTACTCTAACGGGAAAACAGACGCAGGAAGCTCATTCTCTTATAATGAAAGTAGAACAATACTGAGTATCGTCAACTCTTTGTCTTTGTATACATATGTTTGCTTGTTGAACCTAGCCAAAGCCCTTGATGGATCATAAAATACGCACGCTTTATGTAGATACATAGATAATTTCTTTATTGCATCATCAAAACTATGTAGGTAGGTACAGTCAGCGTCAAATTGATATGAGCGTCTAGATTAGTCAAAATGATCTGAAAAAACAAAAAAGCAATCTGATATACGCAGTTCGAATCATCATATTGTTGTAAGCACCAAAGTTGCTCAAAACATCTTAGTACTCATTGTTTCATATTTATATAAGCAGTCAGGGTGTTCAAAATTATCTTAGTTTAGCTGTGCTTAATACAGTTTTTAGTTGAAAATATAATTAAATTTTAGTATCTTTATTTTTTTAGCATTATTATAAGCTTGCGACATCTTCAAGTGCTGTTCCCCGTGTGGATGTCCCCAAACCCATAACTTATATTTTTGCTTCAATTAAAACATCGACATATGACGTATTCCGTATTTCACAAATAGTATATTTTTATAACAATCAGTATCCACTAGTTTCCCATCGATCGAGCGAGTAGACCTTGGTACATTGCAATGTTGCGCAATAGACCTTATATTATGCCGTTCAGTTCATAAATCAGGTATAAACAAAGAAAATTACAAGCAAATAATAGAAACAATTTAGAACTAGTATTTACTATTGAAAACATTGTGCTTACTGCAGACTGTTACAAACAATCTACAGGTCGCTCAACTGCTCCATATCAATACCAGTCGGAAGCGTCCCCAAGACGCGCTGGCTGCAATGCCCGCCTGGCAATGCTAATGCGCTGCGACAGATACCAGTTGTCGGGTCACGCGTCGCTTTGATAAGGCGCTCAGAATCAGGTATGGTAAATATCATACTAATTATTATAAATGCGAATGTTTCTGAAGATATTAAATGTGTCTGTTCGTAGACAACGCTAAATACTAAGCATTTCATGGAAACATAAGATTTATTAATTCTAGGCCCTTTACAGCCAACCCTTAGCTAATTAATCGAATCACTGTCATGTGTGTGTGTTTTTTCTGCGTACAATCTCTTACTTTGCTTCCTTCTTTTAAAACTTAGGTATTAATCCTATTCAAGTAATATCTTTCATCATCATCATATCAGCCCATGCACATCCACAACTGTACATAGGCCTCCCCCATACGACGCCACAAATAGCGGTCCTGAGCCGCCTCCAGAGGAAGGGCAGCTTCC
This sequence comes from Eupithecia insigniata, assembly GCA_947859395.1. Taxonomy (NCBI): domain Eukaryota; kingdom Metazoa; phylum Arthropoda; class Insecta; order Lepidoptera; family Geometridae; genus Eupithecia; species Eupithecia insigniata. The sequence goes on from OX402019.1 coordinate 2,378,842, forward strand.
TTCTGAGTATTTTTCAACACCAACCCTGCGATCACCAATCCGCCTGCCAAGCGTGGTAAGAACCTCCCCGACATGGGAGACCATCCACTCGATGGACCGACGACATCGTAGCGATCGCAGGGAGTCGATGGATGGAGGCGGATCAGTAATATCTTAACGCAAAATTAATTATGAAAATAACAATATCATTTAGTATACCGACAAAGGAATTAATGCATACTAAGTATCAGAACTAGAATAACCTTAGTAGATAATCTAAGAGAATAACATAAAGACTACTATTTGTCCCAGAATAAGTGAAACAAGGACAACTGGCATAGTGTAAGTAAAATAAAATAATTAAAATAACTTGACATACAAAAAAAAACGGAATAAATTGGAACAATATTCATGAAAACAAGAATACTAAAGAATTTACCCGCGACCTTCCCCTGAATATGGGCTGCAGTTGGATAGCGCAGCCCCGTATTCAGGGGAAGGTCGCGGGTTCAAGTCCCGCCGGAGAAATTTTTGGGATATTTTTATATTCTTTAAGATAACCCCGGGCATAAGCACTATAATAACAAAAAACCTTAAGAATACTAAAAAGACTAGGAAGGAAAAATAAAGCAAGGTCACTGATATATGAATATAAAATAATATCTACCTTGACTTCAATGCTCAATTAAGATCTATCAAAATTAACGGATCTTTTAATAGTTGAAGTGAGGTAGGTTCTGTTATAATTATAGCAATTATTCCCACCTCTTGCTTGCCTTCATTGGCCGGTCTGAGTGGAGTCGCAAGAGATACATCTCTCGGGGGTGGAAGTGTCTAATGGCGTAATAACGAGGAAGCCCGCTCACGTGTCTTCGTGATGGTGAAATCGGGGCCGCTCGACAACCCTTAGTCATTTGCACCGATTTTGTTCCTTTCCGGTATTTACGCCGATATTTTGAGGAACCCACCCAGCATTCGGCAAGCCACCGTCTGCCGCTTGTAACAGTATTGACAGTATGTTTATGGCAGGCGTCCGTAGTCTCCCCCATAGCCCGATTACCCAGTCCATCCATTCATCACAATAAAATGGTTTTTTTTATTACTTTCATTTTCCTTTGCAATAGTCTCTACACCTGGCAGATATCATCTTCGGGTGTATCATATTGTGCAACCAAGGATGATGCCCACTATGTGTAGCTCTCGCCTTTAGATTAATTCTCATAAAGGGCCTCTGTGCTGTTGGCTTCGGCTCGACGCATGCCTCCCAAATACTCCCAATGGACTGGGTTACTATATGGCCCGTGATCATGGAAATAGCAATTAAAATTGTATTTAATTTGACAATGAATATAAATTAAGCGCTGGCGTTTTCAATGCAATTTTGGGAAGGGAAGACCAGCATTTGGTACAGTATATGCATATAACGCGCTATCTAAGCCAGAAGTCCTTTAGTCTCAGGTAGAAGTATTCTCAAGAAGGTCATAAAGATGGATGGTAGAGGTTAGGCGCTAACTCTGCGCGAGCGAGGTGTGAACATGAAAGCCGAAAGTTAATTTAGGCCTACCGTACTGCATCAGTACGGTGGGCCTAAATTAACTTGAGACAAATAAAGTTAAAACGATAGTACCGTGGGTAAAATTTTGTACCATCAAAACCTTGCAAGGTTTGTCACAAGGTTTTTATGGTACAAAAGTTAATTTATTTATATTGTGATTGATTTTGTAATGAAAGGATATCTAAAAAACTATGTTGGTAGAACCCTAGCGAAGGTTAAGGCTGAATTCGAAGTATTAATAAATATGGAATTTCCTTAAAACAGGTATGCTAGGTGACATACTACAAAAATAATATCACACACGAACAAACAAATACACAGTGATAGTGCTCAAATTAGCACAACATTGCCGTAAGCATGTAGGTCACGGTCTGAAGTGTAACAGAGATGGATAATACACGGCTAACGAGAGAAAAGGATAGAAAGATCAGCAGGTTTCAAATACTTGCTTAAATCTGATATATATGTACGTAGTTGCCAAATAAGTATTTGTTTTCTGAAAATCAAGTCACGGAAAGTGAAACAGAAGAAGAATATAAATCACCGAAATAATATTTCTACTAAATTATAAATGCGAAAGGTTGGATGGATGATCTTTTATCTCTTCACGTCATAATTACGGTTTGTTCCGAATTCTAGAGATTTCCTTTACAGAAGCCTGTCTCTACATATTCCCAATTGTACAGAATCAGAATTTTACAGATTCCTAGTCCTACAGAATCGTAACTCTACATATTCTCGATTCAACAAACTCCTAACTCAACAGATTACCAAATCTACAGATTAGTAATTCTATAAATTCTCAACTCTTTCTCTGGATCGGATCCTTAATTTTACATAGATGTAGTGCTAGAGCGGGGAAAACGTAACTCTTATATGTTTTTCCCGCTCTAGCAAGTGCCTATATTAGAAGGATATATGTATACTGCCCTCGGAAGCCAAGAAGTGGTAACACGATCGAAGTGAGTTTCGAGTTATGGGATATGAAAATTGATTTCGCGTCGCTTTAATAATATTTTTTCCTGTTTTCTTAGAGTTTTAAATCAATATTTATGTCTATATTTATTATTTCTATGCTTAAAATTTCAATATTCATGTTATTTCTATGATTTTGGTGAGATACCGTCATTTGGCTTCCGAATATTCTATTTGAATCTAGACTTAACGCTTAGTTTCCTAATGAACCTAACGGAGATAGCATATACTTACTATAAGCCTATATTCTTCTTTCTGTCTTCTTTTTGTCCCTGAAATATGCGTACCAGTGACGGGCAGAAGCTATTTAGACTATAAATCATATGTATTCAAATTAACTAGCTAACTGGCGTATTATAAAAGAAACGCAAGTAACTTTTTCATATAGATAGGCATCTTTGCATGTATACGTATACTTTCACTAACTCCATTCATTACCGCATAGTTTTGTACAGTTGCTTTTTATACCTGACTAGCTGTTCCCCGCGGTTTCGCCCGCGTTAAATTCGTAAGTCGTATAACCCGTTGATCTCCCATTGAAAGCTGTTTTACCAAGACAAAAAGAAGCCTATGTTACTCTCCATTCTTTCAATTAATTCTATGCCAATAATCAAGTCGATTGGTTGCTTAGTCAGGGCGTAAAAGATGGACTAACAAACAAAAACACTTTCGCATTTATGATATTAGTCAGGATTGGCGTAGTGAATAGCCCGTCTTAATGTTGTGGGTTAGTTCCCGCTGCAGGCCAGGTTTTATTCGCATGATTTTCTTTCAGTAGTAGATAGATAGAAAATGCTTTATTGCACACATAACAAAAAAGTTTACAAACAATTTGATACAAAAGAGAAATGTGACAATTGGCGGTCTTATCGCTCACGAGCGATCTCTACCAGACAACCTTGGTAGTAGATAGATAGATGGTTTATTTGGTTCACAAACATAGACAGCACAAGACAAAAATAGTACCTATACGCGAAGATCTTGATTTTGACTGAATGTATTTCGATGTGTTTTTCGTATTCGGTTCCATAACGGAGTTTATCATTTACCCATTCACTGCTCAGCATCGGCGGCGCGATCCGCAGGGGCGGCCGCAGCTAGTACGACTCTCAGAACTACATGTGCGTCGTTGGCAATGAAATTGTTAAAGGAGGTAAAATATCTGTTGAAAGATAAATAAGGAATTGTTTTATGATTAACTTTGAAAAAAGGAATAAAGGATTTTTATGCTAGAGTTTTGTGTTTTATTTTAAGACAGTGTTTATCTGCAGTTCTAGGTTTTCGTTTAAGTGAAAAAATTTAGAATTTGTAATTTGTAAATACGTTTCGTGACATCATACTTTAACAGGTAATAAGGATGATGACGATGACAGTAACTAAAAATCACCAAAATTATGTGTTTTCCGAATTATCTAAGCCATACATTACAAAACACGTGTAATATATTTTATTTCAATAGAGATGAATTATTATTTGGATAAGATAAAACTACAAAATACAGTAAACCGCCATGACACGTTGAACACCAATTAGAGAATTATAATACGGAGTTATGATGTCATTCCGTCACAATATGTAATGTAATGGCACAGATTAACTATGGTAAAAGTCTGACTTTCTTCTCTTGACAATATTATGGTCATTATGTATCATCAGATGATCGTGCACCGGTGACGTCATAGACAGAAGCAGCCAATATTGAACCGTTTGAGAGCAAAATTAAAATTGCATTCTAAAAAGTTATTTTTTCCTTCAAAATCCATTTTTTGCAGATTTATAATTTTTTTGTATTCAGACATCTATTTATTTATAGAAACATAAGAAATGTATTAATAAGTAAGTAATAAGAATTAAGATAAAAAAAATCGACTCTGACGGGTTTGAACCCGCAAACCTTCCTTAGTACGGGATCCGTTAACCAATTGCGCCACGCTACGTAAAATACGAAAAAATCTGAGACTTCGAGTCTAAATGTTTTTAGATCCAAAGTCACCACTCGGAGTAGTTTCTCAAAATCAGTCATATCATTATTCAGACAAGAAATCGGTAGGTCGTAGAACTCCCCATACAATGGTATAAAAACATTGAGCAATAGACAACGGTTGAACGTTCTGATAAACAGATATGATAAACAAATGATTCATAAACAATTGAACTATAGCATATCGAACTCTAGAAGTACATATAATAGGGTATAGAGGTTGTAAAATTTATAATAGGACGTGCCGTGTATAAACTTGGGGGCGAAGTTTTTATCGCCATCTTGTGGTATTCATGTGTCACATCATTTCAGTACAGACATATAGAATGATACGCGGGAAGATTAATCTCCGATTTTTTCTTAATCATACATAATCATCAGCCACCATGTACTCTATACTTCAACAGAAGTTGTAAGCTCTATGTTCAGAGGTACAGAAGTCCTTAGAGAAGCCAAGGTTGGTAAGGACGATACGAAACTATTGATAGATAAGACGACCATAAGTACCGAGGAAAATCCTGACAATCCTATTAATATCGATGATTACAATTACAAAATTATTTATTGTACACCACGAAGAAAACATTAAAAATAGACATTACATAAAACATGTACAATGGGCGGCCTTATCGCTTAGAAGCGATCTCTTCCAGGCAACCTTTGGATGCAAAGAATTATACGAATTTAAGAAAGGCAGGGGTGTATCTACATTTGTCAGAAATAAATAACATTATAAATATCTAACAACAGAGGATAATATATATTGTCTATAGCAACTTAACTAAATATATAAATTATTCATTTTTCTAAGAGGAAAATTTCCTTGACACGATCTTTGAAAACCGGTATTGATGCTGATTTTCGAATGGATTCAGGCAGTGCATTCCACAACCTTATGGCCTGGATAGAGAAGGATTTGTCGATGATCTTACATAAGTAGACATTATGAGCGGTTCAAATGTATTAAGTACATACAATTTCATGTCCCTGGCTGTCCCGCTTCTAATAAGCTCAGCCGCCATGTACTCAATACTACAACAGAAGCTGTAAGCTATAAGTACAGAACTCTTTACAGAAGCAGAGGTTAGTAAGGACAAGACGAAAGTAACACTATATATAGATGATTCTACGACCGTAAGTACTGAGAAAAATCCTGACAATCCTTTATATGAAATCGATAATCTCACATAAGTAGACATTATGAAGCTATTCTAAGGTAATAAGTACTTACAATATCATGCCCCTGGCTGCCGCTTCTAACGACCTCAGGCGCCATGTACTCAATGGTCCCACAGAAGCTGTAAGCTCTGTGCTCTCCGGAACAGAACTCCTTGGAGAGGCCAAAGTCAGTGAGGACAATATGGCCTTCTGCGTCCAGGAGAATGTTCTCGAGCTTTATGTCGCGGTAGATGATGCCGAGCTGTAAGATAAATAAAGATAAGATTATACAATACAATTATTTTTATCAAAACATAGCACTGTGATGCTAAAATTTATAAAAAAAACAATAATCTAGTTTCTGCCCGTGGCTTCACACGCACTTTTCCGGAATAAAAGGAATCTGTATACCTCTCTGGGACACCGTCTACCTCCCTGCCAAATTTCATTAATATCCGTTCAGCGGTTTAAGTGTGGATTCTGTTTTTCTGTTAACTTTAAAGACAGGCACAATTACCTTACGCTTTAACAATATAAGTATGGATATGACAAGATTTTAAGACAGTGATAGGCAGGCGAGAAGTCGAAGATTCTGAGTAATATTGTTCACTATAAGTGACAGAGAAATCGACGATGATACATCAGCCGAACACCACCTCCTTTTTTGAAGTAGGTTCATCCTTTGACCGCCACGCCAACGCAAAAACGCATTCCCGTGTTCTCTACGCCAAATCACAAAGTGAACAAAATATATTCTAAACGTCGTTGGCGCTCAGGGGTACTCAGGTTTGTCATGTATGGCGGTCAAAGGGTTAAAAATGATAACCCGGTCGCCTCAATTGGGAAACAAATGCACTTCTGGTTGTTTTCCTTGCTATGAAGGTTGTTCAGGCGTGTGGCGATCTAGTTCCAGATTTTATTGAGATCAACCAAGTTTACTTTACACAGGTAACACAATATACCCATAAACTTTAATGTAGTTAAAGCAATACTGTATTACACTAGGTATTCCAATTTAAATGCAAATTGCAAATGACATTCCCTTGCAAATTGTGTAACCACAATAAAATTCGTTCCTGTAAATCCTACTACAATCTAATATATAAAATTTCCATGTCACAATGTTAGTTACCGTACTCCTCCGAAACGGCTTTACCGATTTTTACCAAATTTTATATGCGTATTCAGTAGGTCTGAGAATCGGCTACTATCTATTTTCCATACCCCTAAGTGATAAGGGTTGAAGGCAAAACAACGTTTGGCGTGTCAGCTAGTAATATTATAAATGTCAAAGTTTGTATGGATTGATATTTGTTACTCTTTCACGCAAGAAGATTAGGCTGAAATTTGGTATGGGTAAAGTTTGGGACCTGGAATAACATATAGGACCTGGAATACCGTGTCAGATATAGCCCTCAGTATGCTCTGGTAACAGCATACTGAGGGCTATCTCTGACACGGTGTATAATATAAGTAACCCAATTTTCAAGCATTGGATAGCCATCCACTTGGGCGGCAATAAGAAATGACGGCCCGATAGCGTTATGCGCTGGGCACGGACTTACGTTATATATTGTGTTTAAAATATTAGTTTGTGTAATTTTTAAATTTTGTGTATTATTTAGTTCATTAATATGGTTCCTTAATTTTGTATTGAGTATGTGCCTGAAATAAACGATTTTTATTTATTTTATATAGGCTATTTTTTATCCCGATAAAACGCGGGCGAAGGCGCGGGCATAAGCTAGTGAGACTATAAAAAATATCATGCTAAAGATTCCTGGGTCCAGGCGAACACTACGTACTCGTTTTATTAAATAAGTGTATTCTGCCATTGCCAGAAAGCGAAATCCTATGACAATCCTTTTCACAAAATGCTGAGGTAGTGTAGGCCCATAAGCGGGCTCCGTCCCCTCGGGGGATATGTGCCATATACAGGATGGATTTTTGAGACGGGACACTATGGGTACCTTAACCGTTATAGTTACGTTCCTAGGAGACCATCCATAACTTTTAAAGATACTCTGAACTGCATTCACAGATTTTAGAAAACATGTACAGTCCTTCCTACCCGTGTCAAAAATCCACCTGTATAATGCCCAAATCGCTTCTTACGACACCAGCGCGGGAAGAGTTGGGGTTGTGAAAATTCTAACCTGGCACCACACGGCGCGTCATAAAGACGTGCATCATAATCTAATTATATTATGTAATAATACCTAAATATTGGCAAGCTCTGCTTAGCTTGAGGCTAGATAATGCTGTGTGAATTATCCAGCATTATTTATTTATTATTTATTACCATATGTAACTGCTCCAGTGCCAGTATGATTTCCGCTATGTACAATCTGACTTCGTGCTCGTTGAAGTGCTCTCTCTGGTAAAGGTGAGTGAAGAGCTCGCCCCCAGCAACGTAATCTGTTGACAAACAAAACAATATTACTGATTGATTGGGACAAACGTCTGTTAGTGTAGGAATTGAGACAGATGTGGCACGGCGGATGAAAGTCCGCCTGCGACACAGGAGGTTGCGGGTTCGATTCCCGCATTGGGACAAGTACGTGTTTGTACGATCTACCAATATTTGTGTCGGGTGAAGTGGGTATTTTCTATCTGAGTATAATACAAAAAAAAAACTATCTATGTTACATATTTTATTATGTATATCAGTTATCTAGTACCCATAACACAAGCTCTGCTTAGCTTGGGGCTAGATTATGCTGTGTCGATTGTCGAGCATTATGTATAAATCAGAAATCAATAACTCTTATTTCTTTAGGATTACATAATAAGCACTTAGACAAGTCAAATAAACAGTAATTATGAAATAAGAAATAATGCGTTCATTGATATTTTCTTCACTTCAATTTTTTGTCCACTAATCGAAGAAATGGAAAACAAATCGCTAGCACATTTAAAGATCACGTATAATGTGTACATACGTACATAATTTAGTTGAGCAAACACGTTACATATTAACTGAAGACTAGGTAGGCACATCTGGGCCGTGGGGCCGCGGAATAGAATATCAACCCCTCCAACTCAACCCGTGGATGTCGTAAGAGCCGACTAAGGGAACCTACCAGAGGAAGGGCAGCAGCTTCCGTCTGAGTATTTTTAAACACCAAAACTGCGATCACCAATCCGCCTGCCATGCGTGGTGATTATGGCGAATCCCCTCCTACATGGGAGACCATCCACTCGATGGGCCGACGACATCGTAGTGGTCGCAGGGAGTCGATGGATGGAGGCGGCTCAGGGCCGCTATTTGTGCCGTCGTACGGGGGAGGCCTATGTCCAGCAGTGGACGTGTATGGGCTGATGATGACGATGATGATGAGGTAGGCACATCTTATAGCCTGGCTACACGCTCAAACATTTTGTGCATGCATGATTGCACAAACACAGTTTGCACAAGCAAGAGCGTGTGGCCGGGCTCATCTTGCTTGCGCAAACTGGTTATTTATTTATAGAACACAAACATCATACATATTGTAACTTTGACTAATACAATCGAAGAGGTAATTATTCTAATACCTACATATAATTTTTTTTTTGCGTAAGTACTTAACGTTTTCCATAGAGTGTGTGTTTTTGGTGCACTGGTTTGTGCAATCATGCATGCACTAATGTTTGACCATGTAGCCGGGCTATTACACGGATCAAGAAGAAGACACGCTCTTAAACGCCATTTCGCCGCGGGGTACCCAGTCCGGCTACCCGGCAACCCGGACGTCCGGAAAGGCACTGTGGCTACAGCTAGTGCATGCGATCCTTTCGACGGACAATACAATAAAGCGATCAATCATACAAAACAAACAATTGGACTAATAACTCGCGGTCTAGGTGCAGTTAAACTAGATCTAGGTCGATATAAAGTGTTTAACCTACATCTACCCACGTTAAGCGTTTAATGTTATAAGAATTATTATTGTCATTATGGACGCGTGCCGAGATAATGAAAAGATAAGAGAGTTATTCGTCTCTTAGCTATGTAGTAAACTGAAAATCTCTGTAAGTTTCGGCCAAAACTGCGCGCCAAACACGCGGGATGCGGGACGCGAAGTGAATTCAACGCGAAACTTTTCCATTAAAATGTTCCCGCGTCGCAGGTCTGCAGGCGACATTGAGACGCTATTGCAGCGTCTGCCCCGCGCGGCCGACGTTCCCGCTCCGCGTCCTGCGTGTCTGACGCGCAGGTTTGGCTTGATTTGGTATCGTAAGTTAATTCAGGGTTCCATTCAGAAAGGTCGTTTGTACGGGTATAGTTTGGGACCTGGAATAAAATATAGGTTCTTTTTATCCCGATAAAACTCGGGTGAAGGTGCGGGCAGCACCTAGTATATCATACAAACAAAACTTCACAAGCTCTGCTTACTTTGGGGCATGATGGATACTGTGTGAAAAAATTCTGCATATTTTATAGTATTTTTTTTATATTTTCTGAACATTTTCATGAAAAACCACAATATTTACAACATCCGCAACGGCCTTGACGTTACAATTGAGATAAAATAGATTACTTTACTAGCTAAAGTGACTCGTTATTTCCCAATGTAATACCCACTGCAGTTGCCTTGCACGCGACGTCTGTATACTGAATTGATTCTTCCGCGTTTGATACCAACAATCTACAAGCATAATATGCTTGTAGATTGTTGGTATCAAACACGGGCGCGCTAACACGAGTCCATAAGTATATATATAATCTGACTGTGTGCAAAGATATTACGGGAAAGAAATTATCTTTGTCCTTCACTGGGATACCATCTATCGCTTTGCTTTTCATTAATATCCGTTTAGCCGTTAAACATAAAAAAGGTACATAACAGTTTCCTTCACATTTATAATAATATATATTTATATCAAGGAGACTATATTTACAACAACAATACAAACAGTTAAAACCAAGACAGATTTACTAAATAAGATCAACAGAGTTATATTATAAGCTGTTAGCGCGCCATTAATTTAATTTTTTGTTGCTTTTATATTTTTTATGCGTTCTACAGAAAATAAAACTATGAAAGTGAACTATTTTCTATGAACCCATCCTAAACCAACTTTTGGGAGCATTTGGGAAAATCTTGATTTTTACCCAAAAATCTCTTATTTTCCCAAATGCACCAAAAATACCAATGAACCGAAATTATTTTCTTCACAGGTTAATAGAAAATGGTTTACGATTTGCGGCAAACTACGTTTCCGTTAATTTTATTCCTTCTAGTACGCATAAAAAAATTCAAACCAACAAAAAATTTAATCTCGCCCCAACCCGCGACGATGAACCATAAGAACATATACAGTTTTTTTTTAAAAAAAAAACAACAGTCTGTTCTTATAGTGTATAGTCGTTAGTCTTTAGTCTAATTAGTATATAGTCGTTATAAGTTCTTAGTTTTAGTACCTACCTACCTATTTCTTATAGTAATGGTGTTAGTAGTAAAAAGAACTGTAACAAACTAGCCTGTATCTTAGCTACAAATAAAGATTTTCTTATTCTTATGAAAAATGGTAGGTACTCGTTCTAACGAGAAGAAAGTGATTTGCACAAAGGAAAACTACCTGATATCGGCTTGAGGGTAAAAGTTAAATCCGCTTTTATCCCACAATTTAAACCGAATCAGTATCAGGTGCAAATATCGAACAATGGGTTACTAATAAAGTAGAAAAACGTGAGAGCAATGAAAGACAAGAGAGTGGGACTAGAAGTGAATTAAATAACCTGATTTTGAAGAAGGATGATCGATATCGCAATTTTACGTGTATTATGTAATACAAAAAAGAAAATGTGAAGACTCAAACATGCTATATGCTGGAATTCATAATTATCAACGAATTTTTTTTAATGGTCCCAGACAATAGTGTCGATCCTGATACTATGACAAAATCATGTCCATTTCTGAGGAATTCCATAGTGCTGGGTTAGACAGGATTTGATGGAAAAATCTTACCAAACTCCAATGCTCAAAGCTTTGTATCACAGTCAGTAACTTCAAAAATAATCCGATAATATACATAGCGGCACGTAACTTTAGCGCTGACCGTTATTGCGCAGAAGTAAAAAATAAGGTACCTGGGCGGGGCTAGCGGTACATTACCCATGCGTAGCTAACCCCTCCGCGTATCGCTCAGCGCTAGACTTACGTGCCGCTACTTGAACCATATTTACTCGGTTCCAGAATCAAGGCATTTTTTGTAAACAATGAATTTTATTTGTGAAACTGTTAAGAATAACAGACAACAACAAGATAACAATATCGAATAGAGAAACAGATTTACAATATTCATTTAGGAAACTGTAAATAAATTATGAAATTACTACGAAGGGTCTTTTCTCGGGGAGCAAAAAGTCTCCCGTTGAGAGAGCACTGAGATGTTTGAAATTCCGCTAACATCCCAACAATTGGACACTACACGAACGATCACACGTGTCCCAATAACAATGGATTACAAACTACAAAGGGGGAAAACAAGCAAAATGCATCCGTTGGGTCAAGGCGAGCGGGTATTCAGGTTGTTACACAATTCTATAATATATTTTTTTTTGGTAATCAACTGGCTTTTATATAAGTATACTAGCTTCTGCTCGAGGATTAATACGCATTTTTTCGGGATAAACAGAACTTCATGCATGTACATTTTCACGCTGTAAGTGCTGTTCAGTAGTTTTTAGTGCCGTTTCTTGACAAACAGTACATCTTCACTTCACAATATTTCGCATTTATAATATAAGTAGGATTATTCCAGATAACTGAAAAATAAAATAAAATAACTTATCTAGTTAGATGAAATATCATGATCAAAATATCAGATTATCTAGAGGATAAAAAAAGTATGGGACGACTTTTGCTCCAACTCGAAAACTAACAACCTAACAAGGTAAAGATTTCTTGTTCGCTTCTTTACTTTACCTTAAAAATATTGAAGTGAACAAAAAATCTAAGTGATCCCTTTATTTCCCTCTTTTACTTATGTAATTTATATTTGTGACGTGTCCAAGAGTCCTGTAAGATCGAAAGGAAATAAAGCACTTTGATATTTGATGCAGTGATACTGCTTGATATTTTGAGTTGTACAAATACTAGAACAATAACTATTAAAAGTAAAATACAGGTCATTGTCTTCTACAATTACACTTTTAATTATGGCCATTAAAATTTTATTTTACTCGTGATTTGTGTGGCAGGTGTAAAGCACAAAACAAAGATAAATGTCTTTACTGCATACCGGGTAAAGAAGAGATGCCAAAAACAGTCCCTAGCGTACTCCATTAGTCTTTCACGGCTTGGATTCGGACAAAGGGACTCATTTAAAAACATTTTAAGTGGTAATTAGCAGTGCGAATTGAAATGGAACAGTCAGTTTATTTAAGTTGGCAAACATTGAAGCGAATTCTAATAAAAACATGGGATATTTTTTATAATCAATAGACAATCGTTTAAGAAAGAAAAAGAAAGACATTTATTTATAACAACAATACAAACAGTTAAAAACATTGACACACTTATAAAATAGGTACATATATGGAGGTGTTATAAAAGGGTCCTAAACTAACCCGTAACCAAGCTGGTCTTCCGTTAAGGCGCTTGTCAGGGGGTTTCTGCATCCAGCAGTGGACCAATATAACCGGTTGAGGGGACCTTAATTTAACCGCTATCTCACCTGATGGAAAGTGACAATGTGACCGATGATTTTGATATCTTTCTACATAATAATCAGCATTCGATCCACCACACAATGCAACGTCTGCAAGTACTGTTCGTTATTTTTGTTACAGTGCTGTCTTAGTCTGTTAAAATCATGAAATTCTATCTCTAATAGAATCAGCCCTCTGGTTCCTAATGAAAAGAATTTCATTATTATCCCTTCTATTCTTTTCGTTCACCTGGGTCATACAAGGGCCTTTTTATATATTTGTATGCTAAACATAAGTAAAAGTATGAGAACTTCATAAATTTTAAGATCTAGACTGTACTACCATCATCATCATCATCATCATCATCATCAGCCCATACACATCCACTGCTGGACATAGGCCTCCCCCGTACGACGCCACAAATTGCGGTCCTGAACCGCCTTCATCCATCGACTCCCTGCGACCGCTTCGATGTCGTCGGTCCATCGAGTGGATGGTCTCCCATGTAGGGAGGGATTTGCCATAATCACCACGCTTGGCAGGCGGATTGGTGATCGCAGTGTTGGTGTGAACTACCATAGTTTCGCAAAAAAAAAATGATTTGATGTCTTCGAAAGTCAACAGAAAATTTGTAACACCGCTAACCTCACTGAATTCGATTTGATGGTCGCAAAAAACCTTAAAATTGTCAGTTGGGTAAATGGCGAAACTGTAAGATAATGGTGGTTCACCCAGAGTCGGTCAAGGTGATAGCCAGGCCTCTTGGTTGGGTAACAGAAGCAAAGGTTCGGAGTGAATTTGTTTAGACTGAACTCAAAGTGCTTTATTTCCTTTAGATCTTACAGGACTCTTGGATACGTTAAGATACTCGTGTAGTGCCTTTAACGCCCGTTGAAATTTGCATAGAGACTAAAAGAAGGTAAAATAGGGCTGCGGGTAATGATTATGATGAAGCCCAAGTTTCGACGCGTTTATAACGGCGTACGTAACCCACGTGTGCAAAATCTTATGACAGGAACAAGAAAATCGAGGTCATTCAAATGTGCGATGGACAGCCAAAATTTGTCACATCCACGTACGGACCTGAATGAGACAAACCTTGGACTGCAGGAAGTACCGAGTAAAACGGGGTGAATAGAGACTCCAGGGTGAATAGAAATGGACGAAATACTCTCTGGAGTCTCTATTCATCGTTTTATGCCCGTTTTACGGTAGTTTCGTGTAGTAGTGCCACGATTAGCTTAGCCTATGACCTGGAACCCTATGCTACTAAACCGATCGCTTCACTTTAACTATGGTGACATCGCAGAAGACGATCTGTAAACCTCAAGGGTAGATTAGGGAGGGAGGTAGTGTTGGCATTTTAAAATACCTATAATATCATAATCTAACTCTTCTTCCACGAGTGGACAAAAAATTGAAGTGAAGAGAATATCAATAACACCTTTTTTCTTATTTGATAATAATAACTATGTATAAAGTATAAAATTTGATTTGTCTAAGTGCTTATTTTGTAAGGCTAAAGAAATGAAGTTATTGATTCTGATTTACCCCCGAATATTCAAACGCAACTCTGATTTAATCACGTCTCAAGTAGTGATTTTTTGACAGTTTTCAATGAAAACGTGTCAAAAATTCGTTACTTCAGACGTGCTAAAATCTGAGTTCCATTTGAGTATTCGGCCATTAGTAGGGTTTATATGGCGCTGTATCAAGTCTCCCGGATGGATCATGTGTACCCAGTTTCCCCTATTAGTTTAGCATAAACACCGCCATCCTATGATCTCTTCCTTTCACCTTGGTCGCCTGGAAGATACCGCTTTAAGCGATCTTCTATTGTCTTTCTATTGGATGAATTTAAATATGACCTGAATGTTTTATTATATCTGAAATAATGATCTATCTACCTAAATTGACGTAAGTTAATGAAGGCTTAAACCCAGCAGAGGATTGGTCTAAACCCAGCGATGAATGACCAGGCTGCTCAGCAACTTGCCCCAGTATCAAGTTCACCAACCATGCGAAAAAATTGAATTAGAATACGCCAGTGTGTCAAGGTAACGGTAAGTAGGCCTCGCCATTTTGTGTGGCAATCCTTAGGTTTTACACGACAATAGTCACTGAAGTTTTGACACGGTATATTGTTGAATGGTGCAATTGTTTAACTTTAAATTAAAGAGAACCATGTTAGATAGATAGATGGTTCATTTGGTTCACACACATAGACAGCACAAGACAAAAAAACAAACATAGACATTGTAGTAGGTAGGTAAAATATACTTAACAATAACATAGTACGTATTTTTAGGTTCGTAGGATCTGCAGATATTTGTTCCGGGTGTTTTCTATGTTTAGTAAATTATATATATGTAATATATTGCATTAAGTATATCAGTCAACCTAGAACCCATAACACAAGCTCTGCTTAGCTTGGAACTAGATGATGTTGTGTGAATTTTCCAGCTTTATTTATTCATTTATTTATAGCCGGTTGTGCGACCCTGATCTCATTATATTAATATGAAATAATTAAAAACTCAAAACGCAAAGTGCTTTCCTTTAGACCTTACAGGACTCTTGGACACGTCACGAAATTTAAATTACAAAGTAAAACTGGGAAATAAAGTGATCACTTAGATTTTTTTTCGCTCCAATCTTTTTAAGGTAAAGTAAAGAAGCGAACAAGAAACCTTTACCTTGTTAGGTTGCAGTTCGAGCAAAACTCTTCCTAAGCTTTTTTCGTTGGCTTGTTTAATCAATGATCAAACTGGTTATCAACGTCATTTCGGCAATAGAAAATACTATTTGATAAAAGATTTGCTCATTGTTAATATGACGACCTCTGTGGCGCGGCGGTCCGCCTGCGACGCAGGAGGTTGCGGGTTCGATTCCCGCCTCGGGACAAATGTGTGTACGCTCTCCAAATATTTGTTCAGGGTGTTCTGGATGTTTTCTATGTATAATAAAAAAATATCTAAATATGTAGTGTATTATATTAACTATATCAGTTATCTAGTACCCATAACACAAGCTCTGCTTAGCTTGGCGCTAGATAATGATGTGTTAATTGTCCAGCATTATTTATTTATTTATTGTTTATTTAATCAAGTGTACGAACAATCAGCTGTTAAGTATATAAAATTATTTCTCTGCGGCAATGTCGAACAAACAACATTGTAGCTAGGAGAAATCATTGATCATGCTTATTATGAGCCTACTTAGGCTGCGTTTACTGTGGACAGCATAAGCGAGAGCGGATTCTCACTATTTGTTGTAGTCATGGTATAAGAAAACAAGGTATGCTCTTCCGAAGCACCATGGTCACGTAGGTGTATCCAGGCTACGTCATCGACGCCATCGAATGAGAAGACGAATGAGAAGACGAATCCGTTTCCTGGTGATACCAGTAGCGTAAAGTCGTAACTCCCCGCAACTCCTTGTATTACCTGTATAAATCTGATAAAACTGTGGTTTTGTATTTATCACATTGACTCGTATTTAACTAACGCTTTTTTGACAGATCTTCTAAATTTACGATTGACGATTGAATTTTTTTCAAGATTTTTCAATTGACTGACTACATTTTTTAACGGAACATGGAGCAGGTATCCCGGGGACGGACATAGGGTACATGAAAAGCGTGTGCGAAGCTACGGGCAGCAGCTAGTATCTAATAAATTACAAGCTTTTATCTTACTTGCAACGTATGTTTGTTCGGGTGAAATCTTGCATCTCAATTTTAGACCCTCAACCGATTCAGCTGAAATTTGGCATACTTATGTAAGTTCGGTGACAATTCAATGTCATGGTGCCATCGAGCTGGTCTGAAGATGGAAACCGAAGGTGGCCGTAGGAACTCCTAAACTAAACGACTTAACCCCGTCATGTTTGGGTTCGTTGGATTTGTCTTCCCAAGCACTTTTGGCCTAGATGATATAAATGCTTGTAAATATTTAAAAGGTTTTTAACATACTAAAAATTTATTTACTGTAATGACAGGAGCCAATAAGGCGCTTATCGGGGGAGGCCTTTGTCCAGCAGTGGACTAGTAAAGACTGTTGATGTGTTATAAAACTCAAGATGCAAATTTGGAACATTGAGAAGAATAAAATCTTTTTTAAAAAGATTATAGAAGAAGATATTACATGAAAACAATTGAGATAATCTTTACTACTTGGCTATGCTTGGTGAGAAACTGAAACAACAAAGAACTTCATTTAAATAGAAGGTCTGAATTTTCCCGAGAGTTTTGGACGTCATTTAGGTAACGTAAAGAATCTGATTGAAGAAGAAAGAAAGGTAAACAACTCCAAGTAATTTGTACTTATATAAAAAAAGTAATTATATTTTACAAGCCCCATGATTAGAACAAGAGTATATTTATTTCTATACGCTCATTCTAAATGCGGTTCCTTTGAAAAATCTAAAAACACGAAAACTAAATACAAGAAGCACAAGACGAAAATAAACCCTAGCAATACAAGAAATCCCTACGACCTACATATCAAAAAAACAGGTACCAAAACACAGTGTCCGGTATTTATCGTAGAACCTGTTTTCTGAGCAGTGACTAAAAATTATGAGAAAAGCTATTTATAATTCATGATTAAACACTTTTTTACGCTTAGAGTCAGAGTTCTCTACAAAACTGGAGCACGGCACGATTCTCAAGCGCTCGATTCACAGATCTGATACGCAGTGCTATATTACCATAGAGAAACGTCTGAATCGACTTTTAGAACCTTTGCCCTTGTTAGAAACTTCTAAGAACCGGGATTTACCAAAGAGGAAAAGAGTAGAGAAAGGTAAACTTGAGAATAATAAAATCTGTATAAATGTAGCACGAATACGTTAATTTTACAAAAAAATCATGCAGTATGAACATTCAAATTTTAAAAAAGCTAAAACATAAAATTAAAGATGACTTACACTCTCGAAGTCAACTTTCAAACAAAATAAAACGAAATCAAAGTCAAAATCGGTTCATCCGTTTAGGAGCTACGATGTCACAGACAGACCAATCGATTGAAAATTCAAACTGCAAGACCCTTTTTTTATGTTGAGCATGAAGCTCAGATAATACGACGAATCCTACTCGGATGGGCAGCGTTCGAGAAACTTCGCAATATCTTCTCGTCACAGATACCGCAGAGCCTCAAGACGAAAGTCTTTAACCAATGTGTGTTACCAGTGACTTACGGATCCGAGACGTGGTCGCTCACTATAGGCCTTGTGCATAAGCTCAAAATCACCCAGCGACCTATGGAGTGAGCTATGCTCGGAGTTTCTCTCCGCGATAGGGTCCAGAATACGGAAATCCGTAGAAGAACCAAAGTTACCGACATAGCTTTCAGAATTAGTAGGCTGAAGTGGCGATGGGCAGACCATATAGCTCGTAGAACCGATAACCGTTGGGGAGTAAAGGTTCTCGAGTGGCGACCGCGATGCAATGCGAAACGGACTGTGGGAAGACTCGATGGACTGACGACATCGTAGCGGTCGCAGGGAGTCGTTGGATGGAGGCGGCTCAGGACTGCTATTCGTGGAGTCGTTTGGGGGAGGCCTATGTTCAGCAGTGGACGTGTACGGGCTGATGATGAAGCTCGATGAAGAATATTTAAAAAACAACATAAAGGGGTTTACTACTGAAATACAGATAAAAACAAATTATTATTTTATTCCATTAAAAATGAGACCAACGATTAAAAACCGACTGTCGTATCCGAAACGGTATCGATAATTGAAGCCGTCAGCATTCGAATACATAATCGGATAGCGCCAGATCGTGAGTGATGCAAGCCGATAACCGTAGTTGCAGTTGATTGGAAGTAAAGTGATTGTTACTGGCTTGTTTTGATTGATATTTTTTTAACTGTCGTACAATTAAGAGTTCATGCACGAAACTCCTTCACAGCAAGTTCGAGACAAGGTAGGTCAAACAACAATCCCATGTACCAAAAATAGCAAATTAAGGAATTTTTGGCAGGTATTGACGTAATGTAGTAGTGAAACCCTTTCAAATGACACCATATTTAAGTATTGCACCTTTATATCTCACACACAGATAATGGAACAAAATTCGTCAAGATAACAAAAATTTAAATCTATATTACATATTTACGAGTATGTAAAATAAAAGGCATTGGGTCCTTCTGATGGTCAAACATTTTAAATTTTTTCGAAAAGCCATAGAGGAAGTTAAATTAATTTCTACTGCAAGCGGGGTCTTTCCAAGACATGAGTGAACAGCCCTGCTAGCACGGGCTTTTCATTTCTACTCTACCTAGATAAGAAAGTTTCTTGTCTTCATAATCTTTCTCTTGCCCGAATATGCCGTTTCGAGAAACAAACCCTAGAAAACAGTTTCTTCGTAGAGAAGCGCTTTCTATAGCAACGGGAACCAAACCACAGAAAAAATATTAATGCTGTAAAAAGTTCGTTCTTTGCGTTTCATTACCAAGAAAATCAACATAAAACTAGGCGTACCGCTAAAAAGAAAACTGAGCCCGTAAAACGAAACGTTTTTTGAATACACCAAAATGTCACTTTATTGTATTTGTCAATTACAATGTTTTGAAGGGTAATTTCTTTCGTTCAAAGATGTATTTTTCTTTTTTCTTTTATTGGACGAAAGAAATACCGAAATCTTTTCACAAAATGTTTCGGGGAAATACTGTCTCTGGCAAAGGCGGCAAATGAAGATTATTGAACTCATAGCATATACAATACAGAATAACGGAGATTAATTTGGTTTTGGAGCAAACAAACAAACAAATTATTTTCCGATTTTTTATGTTTCATTTGCTCGTAATGGCTGGGGGGAAATTAACTATACACAAAAACCCCAAAAATCAAAGAGTATTATAATAATATAACTAAACATCCAAATAGTGAGAGATGCGAGGGAAGAAAGACCTTGTCTAGGTCTCGAGAGGTGTAGACAATTTTAGGAGAAATGTTTCTATTCTCAAATGTCAAGAAACGAGTAAATTGATCCCCATGTTCGCATCGGTAGACTCATCTTTTGGGTAGAATAGAAAACATTTCTACCGCTTATTCTTCCGAACGCCGTGTTCTCGAACGAAGAAAACTTTCTACTCTCTACACCTAAATGTCATTTTTTATCTATTCTACTTAGACAAGAAAGCCTGTGCTAGCCCTACAGGTGTCTTCCAGACCTTCGTGGTACATCGGCACTTATCACCAGGTGATATTGTAGTCAAACGCAGGTCCATTCACGATATTGCAGTACATTTTTCATAAAAATCTATTGGAGAGTTCCTTCGAGACGACTGATTAGTTTACAATAATACTTACCTTTGAATGGAGATCTCAAGAACGAGACAAAACATCGAGGTGTATGCACAACGTGGGAAAAACTAAAGAAAAAAACAAAGTACAGCTGCTATTGTAAAAACAAGTACTTTTTGTTATCGATTCACAAGATGTAATGTAATGATACTTTCACTCGCCGAAAACTAATTGGATTTGGAAAGCTCGAGTCTTTATGCTTTCTAGTCAGGACCTCAATAACGTTGTCATTAGTGGTGACTAAGGGTAACTGAATGATGGAAGATAATGTAGGAATCAAGTCACGAAAATCATTGTGATCTTGACATTTGATATGGCACAGATAAATAAATAAATAAATCAAAAATGCTGGACAATTCACACAGCATTATCTATTCTCAAGCTAAGCACAGCTTGTGTTATGGGTACTAGATAACATATCATACACTACATATAATTTTTTTAGTATATGTAATTGTGTATATACATAGAAAAACATCCAGAACACCCTGAACAAATATCTGCAGATCGTACAAACATTTGTCCCGATAGAAGATGATGAAGTGAACGAAATGGACAAGAACTAATTTTGCAGTGCCCTTACAGGGTGCATGTACAATCTTATATATGTATATCAATAGCTATTCACCAACACTAAGAATGAATTGTATGCATATGTAAGCAAACATAAATGAATTATGATGAATTTGCAGACGATGACGAGAAAATTTTATGAGAAAATGATGAATAGATAAATTAGAAGGTACCAAGATACCGAAATCATGTTCAATCATGATAGTGACAGTTGGTCATATGAAAATGATTCAAGGTACCATAAATGGTACGAATATCATTATTTTCATGATATAACTTAGAGTAAGAAGCACAATGAGGAGTCTATACTAATAGTATAATGAGGAAAGATTTGATGGTTTATTTGCATTGAATAGGCTCCGAAACTACTGAACCGATTTGAAAAATTATTTCACAGTTGGGAAGCTACACTATCCCAGGGAGACATAGGCTATATTATATTTAAAAAAATTAAGGTTCTTGAATATTTGTTAAATACCCGGGCGGAAGGCAGGGCGGCGGCCCGCTAGTGTAAAATAAAAAAGAAGAGATTACTTCTTAAGTCGCCTTTAGCGATAAGATTTATGAAAAAGTGGTATTTCTAATCAATATTATTGATAAAAGTTTCATAACCAAAGCATCAAAAGAACGAGACAAAATTTCTTAGAATTTATGAAATTTTTCTCCTGCAAGGTTATTGTACTTTTTAGAAGAGACAAAAACTTATTTTCGCAGAGAATTGAGAGGTCGTAAAGTATAGCGGTATGAAACCGCTAAGTGATTAAGGTGTCCTTATCTAGAAGAGTTTTTTTTTATTTATATGGCCGAACAACGTTTGCCGTGTCAGCTAGAACAAATTAGGTAAATAAAAATACATAGAGTACTAAAACCTTTGCCGTAGTCGAGCAAAAAGGTAAACCGTGCAATATCCCACATACCGAAGCTGCAAGTCAATTTAAGTCTAGCAGAGTAAGCAATACGGTTGGAATTGAAGTCGACGCGATATTTGCGTAAGACATGCGTCGTTCCCTTGACCCGCTTGCGTCTGAACTAGAATTGAGTCCCGAATTGGGTTGTGTTGTCGGTTACTCATTGGTAGGATTTTAAAACGATATATCATTGAATCAGATTATCATCGTTCATCATCCTACTAATACTATAAATGTCAAAGTTTGTGAGTATGCATGTTTGTTCCTTTTTCACGCAAAAACTATTGAATTCATTGGGCTGTGGTATGAATATAGTTTGGGACCTGGAATAACATATAGGCCATTTTTATCCCGATAAAAAGCCGGAGAAGGCGCGCGCAGCAGCTAGTAGGTAATTAATTTATAAGTTAGTTTGTGAATGTTATGGCACGTATGGAAAATTGACATTCTGAAGAAAAAAAACTCTTTCTGCATTTAAAAGCTAGCTTACTTTTTCTTTGACTTTGCGAATGATTTTCTCGACAGTGTAAAATTCTGTATACAAAGGGTATCAACCGGACCTTATTACTGTCTGTCTGTCACAGAGCTGTAATTAACAAATACAAAATCATACAAATACAAGAGCAGGGGAGAGCAAGCTAGTATTACGCAACAGGTGAGGGAACCCTACGTCAACAACCTTGGGAGTTCCTTGCCATTACAGAAATTTCCATCAAGGTCGCCCTGACGACTTGCAAGGATCAAAAAACAAACAGGTTTGCGAATGTACATATTTCTATGGAGACTTAAGTATCTACGGAGTTCTCTTAGCTAATTGCTCGATTACGAACAAGGGTAATACTTCGACGGGACGCAGGAGGTTGCGGGTTCGATTCCCGCCTCGGGACAAAATACTTAAAAACTACAGCCCATATAATATATATGTACATATACCCTACTTATAGTATAACATACATAACATAAACCTATTTACTACCACCTTATATACAATCTGCAAATATTTGTTCTGGGTATTTTCTATCATCTTCATCGTATACTTCCACAGCTGAACATAGGCCTCCCCAGTATTGTTGTTTGGGGAGGCTGCCTTCCCACTAACGACGCTACGAATAGCGATCCTGAGCCGCCATCATCCATCGACTCCCTGCGACCGCTACAATGGTATTTTTTATGTATAGTAAAAATATGTATGTATTTTATTCATTATATCAGTCATCTAGCACCCATAACACAAGCTCTGCTTTGTTTCTTATTTAATGATAATCATTAAATAAGAAATAAGGTGTTATTGATTTTCTCTATAAATGAAACTGTTTATAGTAAATTTGACTTGTATAAGTGCTTATTTTGTAGGCCTAAAGAATTAAATCTGAAACACTTGAAGTAGCCACCAGAACTTTGTAGGGTGTACACCCTAGCAAGTTCTGGAAGTCCCTAAAGGGCAAGGGCATTGCGCAACGGTTTGTAGACCTGTAGTTCTTTGACACCCAGAGGACGCGGGCCTAGACGGGTCACATTGTATCGCTATCGATTGAAACAAGGGTGGTTTTACTAGAGATTTGCTACATGGTAAAAAAAGTTAAAAGATTTTTACAGAACAGAGACGAATAAGATATAATACATGTAAATAAACAGAATAACTAACAAAATCAGTCTCCACTCAGCATTTTCTATGGTAGAGCAGATCATACCCTATCGCTGGGGGTGCAGTCTCGACATCGACATAGTTAGCGATCGAAAAGTACCGATCGCTAACTATTCACGATAACATTTGCTTGATATACACTTGATATACCGATGTTTTTGCTAAATGCAAATCTTCTACCAATAAAAAGTGCAAAATCGTAACTTGAGACGTCGCAAACATATCAAAAGACCCCAATCATAGAGCAGATAAATGAAGTTCAAACGTACTATTAATTTTAACTACCTAATTACAAGGAAATAGATAGTTTTCTATCCGTTTGAAACTTGATTCTTGTGAAGATATTCAAAAATCCTTAAAATGTGACCGATAAGACTTTGCGACCGATGTCGGTCGCCTTGCGATCGCTATCTTTGGCGAGACTGCATGGCTTCCGTGTAACGTTTTCTTTACCACGCCTCCGCCGGCAGAAATTAAGAAGTTTAATATAAAGTAGAGATTTGATTATCATGAGAATCTTTTTAACTTGTCCCCACATGCGGACAGCATAATAAAGAGCAAGATATAGCGATTTAAGTTCACTTCCGAATCGGAAAGGCGTCTTTTATGAACGATTTCGGGAGCGCTTTTTCGGGACAGTATTCAATAAAGATTTACGTTCACGAGCGTTAATTCCTGTTGAACTTGGTCAAAAATACGATTTAGTTAACGCTGTCTACCGAAAATGAAACCTCTTACCTCTCTTGATTTTTTTGCGCATTTTTTACTAGAAATCTGAATAGATTCGCGAATGTTCGATGCCCAAATGGCGGAAGGTACAGTGACCTGACCATATTCGTGAATGGACCAACGACCTCATGCCGTCGTAAAGTACCAGCGGTGGATGACATGGTATTAGATTTCAGATTTTTGTATAGCTGTCATCCTCGTCAAGTAATGCAGAGTATTGATTAACTAAGATGGTTTTTAATTTTCGCATTTTTGTATAACTATCATCCTCAATGCAATGTTTAACGGAGATGGTCCAAGTGTACGTGGCATTACAGTCACAATATAGTGGCAGATAGTTTTTAATTTTCGGATATTTGTATAGCTGTCATCCTCGTCAAGTAATGCAGAGTACAATGCATTGATTAACTAAGATGGTGCAAGTGTACGTGGCATTACAGTCACAATATAGTGCAATATAGTGGCAGATAGTTTTTAATTTTCGGATATTTGTATAGCTGTCATCCTCGTCAAGTAATGCAGAGTACTATGCAATGTTTAACTAAGATTGAGCAAGTGTACGTGGCATTACAGTCACAATATAGTGCAATTTCACCATCAGAGGGAATGAAATAACTTGCAACGGTGTCTTTACGTGCTCACTTTCACGTGTGTTTTTAGTTTTGTCATTATCATTCGCATTAATTATTCTTTAAAGCACAAACTTTTCCCTATCACCAAACTTGTATTTTCTGTTTGCAATTTTGCCGTTTGTTTACCCTATATATATCAGCCAATGAATATTGGAAGATTATCTATCTCACTTTTTATTTATTTATTATTATATAAAAATTATATAATTTTTTAAATCCTTAATCATATTTATATTGTATGCCAAATTATAGATGATAGAAAATACTTGTGTTGCACACTTAAAACTTGGAAACAATAACAACATAAGAGAAAATTGGCGGTCTTATTGCTCAAGAGCGATCTCTGCCAGACAACCTGGATTATATTGAGACTACTATTATATTATTATACCACGTTTGACGCAAATTAATATCTTTGAGCAGTTTCATTTCGTCATGTTTTTCAACACTAAAAATACCTACTTCAAAATAATTGCCAAGTTATATTTAAGTTATCACAATGATAAATTACGTATTTATCGTAAAGGCCGCATATTCGTTGATTGATAGCAGAAAAAAACAATTATAACCTGTTCTGAAAAGCTAATAAGAACTCTGCTCACCGAGTATAAGATGCAGTTTCGCGTCCGTCTGGAATGCGTAGTGTAGTGTGACCAGGAATGGACACGCCCGAACAGCCTCCAGCACCTGTTAGGGAAATTAAAGTATATCAATGACGGACGTAGCATTAGCATCATCTAGCCTAGCTCAAAGACTTATGACTACCGATCCAAACCCTAGCTGGTTAGTTGGCATCTGATAGACTTGGTAGCAGAGCCACAGATAACTATCTTGTATGATAATTATTTCCATCCTGGAAGAGATCGCTTGTAAGCGATACGGCCGCCCATTTTACTTGGCTTATGTAACATATCTTTGTAATTTTGTTTTCTGGTGTACAATAAAGAATTTGTGTATTGTATTGTATCTTCAGTCTGTGGCTCTGCGAAGTCTCTCACTTCATATAAAACTTAAAATGAAGAGAAAATGGAAGATCAGGATCAATAACTTTATTTCTTTAGGCTTAAAAAATAAGCACTTTGAAGAAAACGAAGATGAAAAATAGTGGTCCCAAACTACACCCCTGAGCCACACCTTTGTGTTAGTTCATCATTATCAGCCTATATAAGTCCACAGCTAAACATAGGTCTCCTATGTAGCTGGACATAGGTCCTTAGCAGCACCATAGCGCCATGTCTTCAGCTTGCCACTTCCAGCATCTGCAGTCTTTCGCAGTTCCTCATCCCACCTGGCCGTAGGGCGTCCTACACTACGTTTGCCGTGTCTCCACTTATGAACAAGTTTATACCAGCTGTTGTCGGTTCTTCGCGAGATATGGCGGGCCTACTGCCACTTCAGCTTGTTAATTATTCTAGAGCTATTTCGATGACTTTGTTTTATGTCACTAAGGTTTATTTAATGTATTGTATTTATTTGTATTGTATTGTATTGACACTTAGGTTTATCTAATTTTTATATAATGTTATTTTGTGTTTAGTTTCTTAAAAACGAGATAATATTCAAAGATATACATAAATTGTCATATATATCGTGTATTATAGTATGTCAGCCGTGAAGACACAAACACACCAAAGATTCTGCCAGAAAACCAGCTGCAGCGTTGCTCAACTTTCTGTTGAGCAACATTAAGCTGACGCACCTTTTTGATTCACATGCACTTTGTGAGAATTAATGATATTTTTAATTTGTAAGGTTTCTCTAATAATGTGTTTTTAAACGTGAGCCAATAAATTTTCTTTCTTGTTTTATATCGGATGTATTTGTGGCAGTTACATGATTTAAACTCTCACACCTATTAATCTGTCATAACATCAATGCGTCAAACTTAAAAAAGCCATTAGTTAATTAGACACAATGTTAAATGTATCAAAAGTAATTAGAATAGAAGTCGATTAACAGCGTCGAAAGCTTCACTAAGGGCCGCCATACACGGACTGCTTGGAGCTGCCATTATCGACTGCCTCAAGCTGCTACTGCATAGCAAATTACTATCTTGTGCGTACACCACATACACGGAACCGCTAGAGCAGTTGAACTGCTTCGGGCGGTCGTCCGGTCAAGCCGGACACCAGGTATATGCACCTACGCACGGCTATTCTAACTCAATCGAAAAGTTTCCGTGACTCGAAATCTGACACAAATCCGCGCGAAATTCAAATATTTTAACGGTTTTTAATATTTTCTGTGTTCTACAAGCAATATCAATAGCAGAAAAGTAGCTTACCGTAAATCGTAAAACATTTTCTATGAACCCACTATGTTTTAACTAATTTCAATCGACTCAATTTTTGGAGAAATTAATAATTTATGAGATTTACTTATTACAAAAATCAACATTATTATCAAAAGCCCCATGAATCGTACTTCATCGGAACATGGGTTCATAGAAAATAGTCGTTTAATTTATGAAAAACTACTTACTACCTTTAGGTAGTTTTATTCCTTGTATAATGCATAAAAATATTTGGTGCCGCTAAAATATTTGAATTTACGGCGGATTGGTGTCAGATTCCGAATCGTGGAAACTTGTCGGCCAAGTTAGAATAGCCCTGACGAACTGCTCGAGCTGTCGACTGCTTTTTCGAGGTGGAATGAAGAGCGCGGGCGCAGATAACTGCCTCCCGCGCGTTTCCCGCCCGTACGCTTCTCGAGCAGTTGTTATCAACTGCTCCAAGCATTTATCAATGGCAGCTTCAAGCTGTCGACTATGACTACCCGAGCAGTCCGTGTATGGCGGCCCTAAGTCCGTAGCTCCTGCATAAGTCAGTTCAATGGCAGAATGAGTGTGAAGTGTTATCCATTAGTGTTTTTATCCGTGAATTGATTATGAGAATCTAGATAAAAAGTGGCGCACAGAATATTAGATTGAAGTGATTCAACGAAGCTTAAAAGTTATTGATAGCTGTATGATTTAATTGCTCATAAGAATTGATTTGTTCCGGGTATTCTGGGTATTTTCTATGTATACTAAAATATCTATATAATTTATTGTATTAACACGTTGACGGTCCCGTCTATATATAACAATCATCTAGTAGTACAAGTAACGGCACGTAAGTCTAGCGCTGAGCGATACGCTGAGGGGATAGCTGCGCATGGGTAATGTACCGCTAGCTCCGCCCAGGGACCTTATATTTTACTTCTGCGCAATAACGAACAGCGCTAAAGTTACGTGCCGCTATGTATACCCATAACACAAGCTCTGCTTAGCTTGGGGCTAGAGGATGCTGTGTGAATTGTACAGAATTATAAAATTATTGGTAAAAAATACATTTAATTCTTCACAACAAAGGTACAAAAACCGAAAAAAACTAGAGGTATAAACTATTAAATAGGGCGTGGCAGTCAAATACAAGCTAGTGCCGTGATCCTGTGCCGAAATAGGCGTTGCAGGCCATATGGGATGTTATGAAATATGCACTGGACGATAAACGCTTACATCAGAGTTTGATGTTTATCGTCCAGCGCATATTGCAACGCCTATTTCGGCACAGGATCACGGAACAAGCTTGTATTTGACCGCTACCTATTTAATACATACATAGATTATATATACCTCAAACTAAATAACTAAAAACTCAAACTAATCGTTAAAGCCTATTCGTGGCGTCGTTTGGAGGAGTCCTATGTTCAGCTGTGGACATATACGCGCTCATATACATACCTCAAAGTTTTTTTTGGGATTTGTGTTTGTAAAGTAAATATTGGTTGGTGGTATTGGTATCTATCTTGCTCTTGGTATTCATATATTGATTACATATAAGTACATAATATATTTTCTACTTTATGTATATTATTGGTTAAATTAATTTTATGTATTAATGTTGTATACGCCCTTGCCTTACTTAAATTGTAAATTTTCTATCCATCCAAAGGTTGCCTGGAAGAAATCGCTTCTATGCGATAAGGTCGCCCATTGTACTTGTTTACGTTAATGTCTATGTGTTTTATTCATCTTTGTGGTGTATAATAAAGAGTATTGTAATTG
Source organism: Eupithecia insigniata (assembly GCA_947859395.1). Lineage (NCBI taxonomy): Eukaryota > Metazoa > Arthropoda > Insecta > Lepidoptera > Geometridae > Eupithecia > Eupithecia insigniata. Next base: position 2,407,975 of record OX402019.1, read on the forward strand.
TGTACCTTCGTTGTGTCCACTTGTGTCGAAATCCTATCCTACTAATAGTATAAATGTGAAAGTTTGTATGGATGGATGTATGGAAATTTGTTAGTCTTTCACGCAAAAACTACTGAACCGATTAGGATTTGGTATGGGTATAGTTTGGGACCTGGAATATGCTATTTTTTATCCCGACAAAACGCGGGCAAAGGCGCGGGCAGCAGCTAGTAAATCTACGTTTTATCAATTCTTAGAAGCAAAAAATCATACAATGTTGATAAGAGGATTAATCTTACCGACTCCCGATTTCTTAGTTTATTAACTCACCTGACGTTCCGTTCTGGTGTGTTCTGCAGTCTTTAGTTTCTGCACAATAGATGCCTTCTTCAATACTTTCATTGCATATAATTTACCCTCGTCCACTCCGAACTTTTTTCTAACTAGGAACACCTTGCCGTAAGCTGCAACAAAGAGAAAAAATTTGTTAGCAATCATCGTAATGTTTTTTTTTGTTACATTGTTCATTTTATAAATGATCAATTTACTTTAAAAAAAAAGAGGCGATAGCGTTATTAGCCATATTGCCTTGTCTTACGTTAGTTTCATTTTCTTTAGTTTTGAGTAAAATACACGTCTTTACTGGTCAGCCATTATCTTTTTTTCCCAATCTCATCGTAATGATCAGGTTATAGGCAGCATAAGACCGACGCACTTGTTTACTTCAACTACTTTTTTAATGGCGCCGCTTGCTTTTCCCTACGACTTGTCAGTGCTGTGACGTCTCGGAAAGGAATCTGTCAAACGACACGTCATAACGCGTTGATACAACATCGCCACACAAAACTAGACTCTACAGCGCAAAGTGGACTTGCTACCTTGACAATTGCAGAACCACGACTGAAAAGTAATTTATTAAAAACCATGAAAAAGCCCGAGTTGGTCCCAGGCTTTTACTTTTTTGTGATTTCGTTTTTTTTTTGCAATACTGAATGAAGGGCAGGTTCGCGAAGTAGCTTATAAATTAGAACACTCATGGAGTAAAGACGACTGTTTTGGTACCTCATTATTCAAAATCGGGGATTCCTAGATTTTCCAGCATTAAATTTATGTAGTTTATTTAAACAATATCTGTATCCATCCGACAAGCTAAATCCCTTCCTATTTTCAAAAGAATGGTCTATCAACATTATCTGTCCACTCCTGATAAATCTTAATATTTTTATTGTTATTTTGTAAATTATTCGTATTATTTTGTGTTACGCTTATTATAAAATTATCGCAGTTTGTTTTTATTTAACTACTTACACATATGTCAAAATTATTTAGTTTTTATGTCATTAATTACGCCATCGTCAGCTTTAATGCATACGAATCCTATCCATCCAAAGGTTGCCTGGAAGAGATCGCTGTTAGCGATAAGGCCGCCGATTGTATCACACTAGATACTTGTATGTTATTACATGTATTGATGGTGCAATAAAGAAGAAATATTCTATTCTATTCTAATATCTTAGTCCAACTATATAACAATAATAGCAACAATATTAAAAACAAGATCTAATGATATAATGTAAAAAATCTGATTCATAAACCGCAGTTGAATATAAACTAGGTAGGTATCGACTTAGTAAGAGCACTTTGAAACCCAGAGACTTGCTTACGTAAGTAGTTTTGTAAAGTGAAACGAAGAAGCCATAGTCCAGCAAACTTCTAGTTACTGCGGGCTGGTTTCCACCAAAGCAGAGAGTAGCGGAAGTACAAAAACAAGTAAAGAATTTCTATCGAATCTACATAAATCATAATTAAGTATTGAAATGTCTCACGTAGTTAGGTATCAATTTAGGTAAATAATAAAACAGTGTAAATCTAGTTAATTAAGGAATTAGTTTACATTTACAATTTAATGTCCACGAGAGCTACTTCCGACAAACTGTTGCACAGTTTAGCAGGAAAGATTTACTGCAATGTACTTGTTGAAAAATAAACAATTACAAATATGGTGGCGGTCATGTGACGCAATTTTGACATCATTCCATAATTTCCTTTTGGGAAAGCGTGCTCCATCTTAGGCCACATCTTCGCTTTTTTAAAGTGTGATAGGGATCCAAGGCAACGTTACCAATAAAATAAATCTTTATTTCTTTTATACATCTCCTAATCTTTTCATCTTGATTCAGTTCGTTACAGCCCTTCCTAATAAGGCCCATTCCTCATCCATTCCGACCATTTCTACTTCAAGCAAGATTATCCCCTTCATCTTTTCTATCCTAATATAAGAGCGAGGGGAAGACCATTTCTTCGATGAGAAGATGACATCAAATCTACAGCGGTTTTGAAAATTCTTTCACTATACAAAATTATCCCGAGGTGGTCCCAATATTTATTATCTCCAGGGAATTCGTATTTATCACGCAAAACTTAAAATAAGTGTAAAAGTAAGAGAAATTGAAGTCGGTTCATCGTTTTTTAAATCACGTCAAATTATTCTTTCGACGATATCAAATTATAACGATAACTTTCGCGTACTTTTCCACAGAAAACTGTAAGTGCCAATAGGGGTAAGGTGAATCCGTTCCAGCAATGGAAAGCCTACATTAGCTAACATATTCAAAAACCCACGCTCAATTGGCGTTCAATTTCCGTGCCGATATAACATATTTATACAGTTACTTATATTTCTACGAACTATTTCCTCGAACATTATAGTCCTATTAGGTACAAGTACGGGAACATGAAAATGGTGTTATGTTATGATGTAGGTTGCTCTCACAAAATGAGGGCAAATGTCGCAAACAAAGAACAATAATAAAGCCGTTTATATTTATTCAGATAAACGAGTATTTTTTCGAGTATTGAAAACTATATAAACAATCTTCTATCTACAAACAATCTTGATAAGATTTTACTCTTCTCAGGTATAAATCGAAAAGTATCGATCCTACGAAACTATCAGCTTTCCTATGTCCATGTTTCCGAACGGTAGCTGAACATAAATATATAAAATTAAAATGGTTTATTTCAAGTACATGACCCACAATTTCATAAAATTACATTTAAAATACACAATAATAATAAAATACAATGAAAATTGAGAGTATGTTTATGGCAGGCGTCCATAGTCTCCCCATAGCCCAATTACCCATCCATTCATCACAATAACATGTTTTTTTTTTGTTAATTTCATTATCCTTTGCAATAGTCTCTATACCTGGCGGATATCATCTTCAGGTGTATCATATTGTGCAACCAAGGATTCATATTGTGATACCCGCTATGTGTAGCTCTCCCCTTCAGATTAATTCTCATAAAGGGCCTCTGTGCTGTTGGCTTCGGCACCACAAATGCCTCCCAAAGGACCGGGTCACTATATGGCCCGTGATCGTGAAAATCATGGAAATACAATAGGAGAAGACCGAGGAGTTAATTAGTCTAATTATAGTTGTCCGTGAGATGTTGCGGTCTCTCCAAATTATCATTGCACTTTTGACCATACCTATACGCTTTCTCACTTCCTTTTCACAGGATCGTATATAACTCTTATAAGACCTTTATCAGACATAACTGGCTACCGTTCTAGCATAAAACACTAGAAATCAAAGGTACAAGTGCAATAAACTTAAAAGTGGCAACGGCTACAAAACAATCAAAACAGAAAATCACAAAGCAGAATTATTAAATATCAGACTTTATACCAATGAAAATAAAGCGGAAATTGTGCATATTTTGCAGACGAATAACGACCAACTACTTTCCGTCTACAATGTTATGGGAAATGGTCAGGTATAGGAAAACAATGGTGCTTATAACAATACTCGATTAGGTGGACTGTAAAGGATATGTCAACGATGTATGTAATTCCATAGGAAATCTAATATTACCTTTTATGATGCGAGTACGAAACTTAATTCATATAATTTATTGTGATTTTATGGATACTTGTATTGTTCTTAGGTGTACATAGGTTAGGTAGTGGGTACACAAATTTACACAATGCATAAAAATCCTGTCAGGGCGCAACAGAATCAGAATCAATAACTTTATTTCTTTAGGCTTACAAAATGAGCACTTGGACAAGTCAAATTTTATACTATAAACATAGTTATTATTATCAAACAATTATTTAAGAACGGAACGGATACAAACGTACATTCCGCTTCATTTGGAAACTATGTCCCCGATCTTATTGAAATTTTCCATACGTAATCGGATGAAAAATAGCTGTTTGTAGCGGTTTAGTTTTTCAAAAAACGAACGATGATCTTTAAATGAGAGCGAAACTAATTTTGACCACCAAATCGAGTCATTTTCAAGCGATTTTCGGTTTCGGTTTAAAGAATTTTATTCGCATTAAAAACTTAACACTTTACTTAAATGAGACTTTATTTCTAATTTGTTTCTTGTTCTTGTACTTTATTTCAAATTTTTTATCCATGATAGACACCTTTATCGGAAATCTGTCGCGTTGCAAACATCCTAAATATTGTATATTCAACATTATAAATAATCAAAAGTTTACTCAAAATTAATCGGAAAGTACAAAAAAATTGTACCAACACCAAGCACACGCACACAGCCACATGACAGCATCGTATTAGATGGTTAGACGCGCTTTCTCACTAATAGCGCGCCCCATTTCATTCGACGTGAAACAACAACAAATCTGCATGGGCCGATACTTTTCCGTTTGGGAGAGGTTCGTAGCCTTCTTAAGGTTCGCTCTTGTTACATTGATAACTTTGATACTTCATATTTATAAAACTAGTTAATCTTGGAATGTCATGTTTTAAATAAGTATTTGTTGTATTAGCCAAGAATATAATAATTGTTCAATTGAATAAGATTAAGTTGTCAATCTTATACACTTCAAATCAAAGAGCCTTTAAAATTTTAATTATGTTGAAGTTCATGGCTGCAATTTGAGAGTTCGCTAAGTTTTACTAGCTTCTGGTCACCGGCTTTAACTCATACGCTTAGGCCGGGTACTCCACTCACCCAGACCAGGCCAAGTGGACGGCATTATACCATCCTTGTCTGGTGGATATACCATCCACTCGTACTAACCGGTTTTCGTCTACCTTCATCATTCGCACCGCTAAGGAATGGAACTCGCTGCCTGCTTCTGTTTTTCTAGCCAATTACAATCTGGGTCTCTTCAAGACAATAGAGAATTGGTGTCTTCAAGATCTTTACATCGTCACTTTCCATCAGGTGAGCTTGCGGTCAAAAAAGGTCTATCGACTATAAAAAATAAAAATAAAACTGACCGGCGGCGTCACGCGGCGTTATGTAACGTGTTACACAGCGAGCGTTCGTGCAGTCAGTACGGGGAAACAAGGCGCTCGCAACGAACAACGAGACGGGTTTTTGACTAGGACTATACATAATAAAAAACAATTCATCATCATCATCAGCCCGTACCCGTCCACTGCTGAACATAGGCCTCCCCCAAACGACGCCAAAAATAGAGGTCCTGAGCCGCCTCCATCCAACAGGGAGTCGTTGGATGGAGGCGGCTCAGGACCGCTACGATTTCAGCGGTCCATCGAGTGGGAGGTAATGCCATATTCCGTTCCGCATTAAAAAAAAATCATTAAAAAAATAGAATTTTTGAGGTCTCATGCTCGGTGCGAATGGTACATTTACGCCCTATAACACCTGTCAGTACCCGGCTCTATACAAAACTTAGGTAGCGAACATTCATAGATAATGCAGTTTCTTATTAGTGAAATAATTTTCAGAATCGCACCAATAGTAACAGACATTACAAACATACAAATTTTATCACTTTCTAATAATAGCAAAGACTACGACGACGAATCAACATGTCCTCTACAAAAGACGTAACAGACTAGGTAGAAATTCTAGAATTTTCCAATTTTAAGTATTAACTATTGAAACAATTGATGTAACTGCAGACTGTTGCAAACAAACTACAGGTAGCTCAACTGGTCCATATCAATACCAGTCGGAAGCGTCCCCAAGACGCTGGCTGCATTGCCACGCTGTATGGCAATGCTAATGCGCTGCGCCAAATACTTACCAGCTCTCGGGTCAAAATGAATACTACATGTCCACAGTTTGTCAGTGATATTAATCTTCTGGCAGAATATAAGAGGTTTGAAGATGACCTGAAAATCTGTATCCAGATTTGGCTACAAACTCATGTTGAAGAACTGGCTTAAGGCCAATTAGTTCATGATTTAGCAAATCTTAGATTCTATACATCATGACGAGCAATGTGGCGCTGCGGGCGAAAGTCCGCCTGCGACGCAGAAGCTTGCGGGTTCGATTCCCGCCTTCGGACAAATAAATAAATGCTGGGGAATCCACTCAGCATCATCTATGTTTGTACAATCTGCAAATATTTGTCGCGAGTGTTCTGGGTATTTTCTAAGTATAATAAAAAAATGTCCGTGGGGTCGCGGCGTACGAATATAGACCCCTCCAACTCAACCCGTGGATGTCGTAAAAGCCGACTAAGGGAACCTACCAGAGGAAGGGCAGCAGCTTCCTTCTGAGTATTTTTAAACACCAACACTGCGATCACCAATCCGCCTGCCAAGCGTGGTGATTATGGCAAATCCCCCCCTACATGGGAGACCATCCACTCGATGGACCGACGTACCATCGTAACGGTCGCAGGGAGTCGATGGATGGGGCGGCTATCGGCGATGATGATGAATAAAAAAATATCTATTTATAATATATAAATATCGATATGTATGTATTGATGGAGGCGGCTCAGGACCGCTATTTGTAGCGTCGTATGGGGGAGGCCTATGTCCAGCAGTGGACGTGTATGGGCTGATATGATGATGATGGATGTATTATATTATGTACATATATAAGTCATCTCGTACCCATAACACAAGCTGTGCTTATCTATGGGGCTAGATGATGCTGTGTGAATTTTCCAGCATATGTCCAGATGTCCTGCTCTTCCATAAAAATATGTACATGGATTTAACAAATAAACAAAATTAATTGTATATAAATATTAAATAAAATACATAGATAGATATTTAACCTTACAATCATACAATCCCGGAAACGTTGTTGATGAAAATAAACGTAACCTTGCACGTGTTTTGGCTCAGTAATATTTAACAAAGTTGTGCTTTCGGAAACGTGTTTCTCGCGAATGACTTGACATAAACGACCGAATCGTGTTTTTGAGTGGAGACCGCGACTCGGCATGCGTAGTTTTGGACGCCCTCCGGCCAGGTGATATGACGACGGGTCAAGCTGAAGACAGAGCGCTTTGGCGGTCATTAGGGAAGGCTTATGTCAGGCAGTGGACTAGTGGGTACCAACTGATGCTGATAATGATGAAACGACCTAATTTTATGAACAATCTAATAAAACTATGCAAATCAGTAGATGCTTGTTTGTTGTGTGGCATATTACATGAGGGAATCCACACTATTCATGGAAATTACTATTTTACGCTAATGAAAACATAATGCTCCTTCTTGAGCAGTCGGATAAAAGGAACCTTAAGAACACTTTATAAGAAAACCTTAATTCAAAATAAATAATGCTGGACAATTCACACAACATAATCTAGCCCCAATTTTGAATATTAACTAGATAACTGATATACATAGAAAACGACCAGAACACCCTGAACAAATATCTGCAGATCGTACAAATTTTTGTCCCGAGGCGGGAATCGAACCCGCAACCTCCTGGGTCGCAGGCGGACCTTCGCCCACCGCGCCACTGAGGTCGTCAATGAAAAACTATTCCCCAAACAGTAAGATGGTTAAGGAAAACCGAACCAAAAATCCATTTAGTAGGAGAGCAAACGTTTTGTCTTTTATAAGAATCTGTCTAGACGCGATGAGAAACTTTATTAATACTACATATACAGACAGACCAGTCTGATAGTTTTTGGTTAAGGCAAAATATAAACAATATCCCGTCTCCGGACTACGCCACCTTGATACTTAAGTTTTTTTAGATCTTGAGATGGCATAATGTCCTGAAAAGAAGCTAGGCTGCAACGGTAAAAAATACTTTAAGCACACTGTGTTTTAATTTTAACAAAGAAATACATTAACTTTCGTATAATATGTTGTACGTAATGTGTTTATCGCTCTCAAACGCCAAACGCGAATAAAAAATCCGTCAATAAGTTTTTCTATCGATTTAAAGATTTTGCTGATTAATAGTCCATTTCTTCAAGAACCTTATACTAAACCAACAGTATTTGTTTTGAACCAAACATAAACATAACCTAAAATTCACAAGACAAAACCAACTTGATACTTTCTATTGTCTCATCTCGTGTCTCACGCTACTATCGCGCACTGTACCGGACGTATAGTGTTACTGTCGTCACACAGCTGTCCTGACAAAGCCACTGAGTAGCTCTGGACTAGGGATTAGCTTCCTGCGCCTTTTGTTTTCACTTCCCATACCTGTGGGAGTTTTTGCCTGGTCTAAAGGGGTTAATGAACTTTAACTGGCTAAGTTTTTCTAAATCTAAAGTGTTCATCGGAAATTCGGAATATCGTTCGCAGAAATTCGGTTTGTGTGATCTGTATTTATTTGTTTTGGGTCTTGTCTGTTTGTATCCATAATCCAAACTAATATTATAAATTCGAAAATAACTCTTACTGTTAACTTTTCACGCGTAAACGGCTATTAATTAAATTAACCTACGTAGGTACATAGGTAAGGACATATGGTACTTAAAAAGCGCGAGCAAAGCCGCAAACAGCTCTGTCTGTTAGGTAATTTATCACCCTTCAACGGCTGAGCGTATCTTTATGAAATTTTACAGAGCAGACGCTCTCCCGGGGACGGACACAGATTTTTCAATCTCGGAAAAGCGCGTGCGAAGCCTCGGACAGAAGCTAGTTAGTAATCATATGTTATCATTACAATGACGACTGATAATAATTTTATTATCAGTCTCTGTGTCAGTGACTCTAATATCACTTCACAGTTCTGCATACTTTAAGGGCAGACGATGCTTTGTAAGAATCCAGTACATAATTTTTTCTTATTTACTTAAGCGATAACAATATTCTTCAGCTTTAAGATACAGCGACTAGGCATGTGTTCGTCGAAAAGATAATCGGACGATATTATTTTAATTTACGTTTTTTACGTTCTCGTACGTTTCGTTTCGTTTGGTGACGTTCTCGTACACCAAACGACAAAGTTAACCGAAGAAGTTGCTAATTGCCCGATTACCCTAGCTAAAGTGAGAAGATGTTATTAGATGCTAGCCAAGCATTAGTCGTCCATCTTCATTCTAGTACAAGCACTAAAGCGTGAAGGAAATCAAAAAGTCTTTGTTACAAAGGTCTTCTCATGCGATTAAGGTTGTATATCCCTTGACCGACCGTCCCTTGACCGTCTTTGTTCGCAAATCACCCAGCATGATTATTCTCAGGCAAGATTTGATCTAATGGACTTGAACAGACTTGAAAGGAGTGAAAGTAGAAAGTGTTACAAATCAATATATAACGGATCGGGAAGTGATAAATGAACAATTTGAATTAAAACAACCGTAATACGTACACTTGTTGGTAGAGATGATGTTTCTGTTTGGAAGAATTAAAATGCATAATGATTTACCAAAATGAATTGAGAAAATACAGAGCACGTTTAGAAGTACCGATTGATGAACAAAAAAATAAAAATAAATAATGTTGGACAAATCACACAGCATCATCAGCATCAAGCTAAGCAGAGCTTGTGTTATGGGTACTAGATGACTGATATACTTAATAATATTTATTTGATACATATATACATAGATAGAGATTTTTTATTAAACATAGAAATACCTAGAACACCCGGAACAAATATCTTCAGATCGTACAAATAGTTGTCCCGAAGTGAGAATCGAACGAACGTCTTAACCAGACCTTCGCCCGCTTCGCTATAGAGGCCGACAAATAATATCACGAGTATCAAACACTAAATCATAAAAACATAAAAATAAACAAGCCCCAACAAAAGAAAAGAACGAAACGTAAAGAACTTCGAACGATAAGAACCAAAAATATAAGAAACGAAACGCGACGCTCAAACTTGCTAGTGATAACATGCAAATTCATATACAAACAGCGGGGTATTGACCTGCCGTAAACGTTAAACAATGGAGGGTATCGAATATTGACGGTATTGAACTATTCGGAGCATTCGGTCCATCTAAGCAGCGCACATTTTGCTTCTCCCCATTAAGACACATGCATCCTCGTCGTCGTCCATAGTATAAAGTTTGACTTGTCTAAGTGTTTAATTTGTAATCCGAAAGAAATATTGTAAAGTAAGTAATTGCATCTGAGTCTGTCCACTGCTGAACATGCCTTCCCAAACAAGCGGGGGTAATCACAGTAATAAATAAATAATGCTGGACAATCCACACAGCATCATCTAGCCCCAAGCTAAGCAGAGCTTGTGTTATGGTAACTAGATGACTGATATACATAATACAATATAAATTACATAGATACATATTTTTTTTAAATACATAGAAAACACCCAGAACACCCGAGACAAATAAAGTAGCTCGTACAAACATTAGTCCCAAGGCGGGAATCGAATCCACAACTACCTTCGTCTGCCGCACCTGTACTCACTGGCCGCACCAATCGGTCGTCATCACGACGCTTGGCAGACGGATTGCTGAACAAAGCTGCCTTTCCTTCTGGTAGGTTTCCTTAGTAGGATCTTACGACATCCAGAATAAAAGGCAGTAGCTTCTTTCTTGGTAGTTTTAACAGCTCAACTGCGATCACCAATCCGCCTGCCAGGACTGTTTATTATGACAAAAAACCTCGTTTGGAGGATGCACGTCTGAATGCTGATTAAGGATAAATAAAACAAGGCGGTTGCATACTTCAAATTAGCGCCGCTGCCTTTTCTTTCTAATAATTACATTAAGGCGAGGTGAGCCCAGCACTTGCAAGACGCAAGCAAGAAGCAAGACGGTGCGCAGACAGCCGAGCACGATTTTGTAGTTATTTAGGTGCTTTGAAAAATATTTGTATGACATATAAAAATATTTTCTAGTGATGTACTGCGTAATAACGTTTGCAATGTTTTGGTATACAATTTGTGGCATTTTATTCATTTTTCTATTCACAGTGATCATTTAAAGTTTCATTTAGAGGTAACTTTGTCATTTTTTTTGATCGGGTGAAATGTCACCAATCGTGTTTTTGTCTAGTAATGCATTAGAAAATGTCCTCAACTATAATATGTTTGAATTTCAAAACTATAGGCCTTCTAGTTATTGAGGTACGGACAGTTAAAAATCCCTAAATCCGGGTAACCCAGCCTTAATCAAAGGAATTAAAAAAAACCATTATACAGTTAATGATACCTATCGTACTTAAGCAGCTTTTTTTAATGTTCATAAAATAGTTTTCTTTTATTTCCCTTATGCAGAATAGCGACGTAGCTCTTCGTGGCCACCGAACTCTGTTCGCTAGCTTCTCTGTTTAAAGTATACGAAACTAACTCAGAGGGATTAAAAAAAGCATAGGATAGGCATCACAAACTGTACATTGGATATTGGAAAATTCTTGTGCTTAACGTATTTTGAGTAAAAATAGGCGGTGGCGCTAATGTGCGGCATACAACAGCCTTAATCCGAAAGCCCGAAGAAGAACATACAGATCAGTGACGTACATAGCCTGTCTGAATCAAATGCCAAAGGGCAACAGTAGGTCACTGGGTTAGAAGTGTCCTTGAACCTTTGATCCCATCCTAGTAGGGCATGCCCTGGATTACCCCAGACCAGACAGTCAACCAGGCGATATTGTAAATGATATTAATATTGGAAGTATGTAACCCTAAATAGTAATAGACATTTCAATGAAGTAGTAATTGGATTTTTATAGTGTACTTTTGAGTAATCCAGACAAATACTAGATATGAATTTTAGGTGGTACGATATGGAAAGGTTGAGAGTTGGATATTAAGGCTTTTTGTCAACTGATCCCGTAAACTCATCCCACGGGATGAGTTGACTAAATGATTAATTTTAATAAAATGGCTTTGTCAACTCATCCCGCTTAAAAAAGTTATGTACTATATATAACAGGTTGTTAAGCAACTAATGTGAACTTTACTCTTTTTAATTTTGGATGACAGATCGAAAATGGTATTTAGTCTTGAACGTATGCTCGACCTTTAAACTTCGGGGATATGCATGAATGCAAAGGTACTCCGTCAAAAGGGTCGTTTAATTTTCAAAGCTCGCACCATTTAGGAACAATCTTTTCAAGAACTATCCTCACAAAACTTGTAGGTATTGTAAAAATACAACGAACTTATCGAAAAAATTGTCATCATTTCACTCAGGTAGCACGTGAACGAAAGAAAGTAGAAATAAAAATAAGCTTAGAATTTGACGGAAAAGTTGATCAAGCATAAACTTCGAGTCAAATAATCAAGTGACAGACCACAAGAACGGAAAGGATGTCAGCCTCAGTACATTAAAGGTCATCTCAGAGTTCATTGACCACCCCACAACCCCAATCGCCAGGGGCAATGTGCGAAACATTGCGGTAGGTCATGTAACGCACTGCACAGGTGGCGACTGCGTTGCACCCAGACGGGGATCCTGTATGTAACCGTTCATTGCACGCAATGATGTCGTACTGGGCGCGAAGAAAGAATATTATTAGCAGAGTTTGGACATTTGCGAAGGTGAACGCACAAAAAAGTTAAATAGAAGCCACCAATGATATTTCATATAAACTGAGGTATATACGTTTTACCGAGGTGCGTGGCAATATAAACTCAAGCTAATTAGCTTGAGTTAACTCAGTCGGCCCTGCGTCCGGCTGCGACGCGAACATGCCTTGCGGGCTTTTGGAGTGCGAACAAAATAACAAAATTCCATGTTGTGAGTTCAGAAAGTGTAGAACTTATACTGGGACGGCTGTAAAAAGCAGGTAGGATTTTTCTTTACATTTTTTCATTTATAAGTAGCGTTTGTCTATTTAAAATTAAAAATCATAAATTTTATTTTATTCAGAAATCACTCCCGCGCTGTTGCCGCTCTGCTACCTACACGAACGAGACAAGTTAGTGCGTTGCATTTGTGAGTGACAGAGAGAAGGAGATAATGGGCGCGCGATGTTGTCAGTTCGAACGACGCAGAGGAGGTTGGGTTGATATGGCACATCGGCCTTCCTAGCTTGCTACAATAATATTTTTCACCACTGGTATCCAATACGTATTAAGATTTTTTTACATTTGACTATCAACATTAACTTCATTTTATTTTAGATTTCCTAAACGAACTTATTAATTAAAAATGGGTACAAGTAGCATATGAGTAAACAAGAACATAAGTAGAGCGGAAACTTCAACCCGGGACCGGTTCAAGGTCGCGGCCAGACGTTAAAGTCCGGCTACACGCTCAAACATTTGTGCAACCATGCATGCACAAACACAGTTTGCGTAAGCAAGATGGAGCGTGTGGCCGGACTCAAACCAGTTTGCGCAAGCAAGATGGAGCGTGTGGCCGGGATCTTGCTTGCGTAAACTGGTTTGGCAATTTGTGTTTTTTTGGGCCAAATGTCTCGTATTGTTTACGTTACATGAGTGAGCTTAATAATAGTAAGTATGCATAACCTATGATATGTCATATGAGTATGTACAGATTAGGATGTAGGAAGTATCCGCTAAACTGGTTTGTGCAATTAAGCATGCACAAATATTTGAGCGTGTAGCCAGGCTATTAAAACAGAATACTCAGTCTATCCCATTCGGGCTGAGTATTTTGTTCGCGACCTTGAGCCGGTCCGGGGCGTAAGTCGCTCTACCTCTGTTCTTGTATGTGAGTAGGCAGGAACATATATAGGTAGACGAGAAGATGAATGGATCCCAACAACATACTCAACAATTTCTTCTCAACACTTTGTGGAAAGTGAAAAGTACGTTACGAATTTTTTTTCTCGCAAACTTTTAAGGACATGTTTATTTTGTTCATGCTGCATGCTAGGTCCCTTTTTACCCCAGTTCACTCTAGCTGCTAGCCTATGCGATGTCATAGGCTGTCATTGGCCGTCAGCCGCTCATGTAACTGTGAACATATGTTTATCTCTTTCTGACAACGGGGTCCTATATATCTCTGTGATCTTTTATCCTGCTAAGTGATAGAAATAAAGTTCCATAGGTCCTATGTAGGTAGCTATAGTAAAATATTGCCACGTTTTTATTTCTTTATAATGAGTATAACGTCTCTATTTGTAAAAACTCATTGGAAGCCACGGCAAAATATCTAGAATTAATGAATTATTTGTCAGAAATAATACTTGTTTAAGTATGTTGAGTGCTTGATTGGAAATAAATTGTTATTTACATCTATCAAACAGAACGCAACAAAATAGGTGTAGCATATATAGAATTTTTCAGAGCAAAGAGATTTCCAGTGAATTCTAAAATACCTTCAGATCCTTTTTATCTCGACACAACCCCAAAAATGACAAAACCTTTTGGAGTCAGTGGTATTGACTGACGGCTTAATGATTCAATAATTCTTCCTGTAGTGGGGTTAAACTGCTTGAAAGGTAACAAATGATCGGTCAAGTGTAGTATTTATTTGACCCGTCTTTTGACCGTAAAATGACGTCTACTTTTCAGAATCAAAAACCATTGCTTGTGCAATTGTTTTTAATTGGAAACTCCAATCACACCCATAAAGTTTGCTCAAATGCAATGGTTTTGCATAAAACAAGACCATGTTTCTGCAACTTTTCCAAGTGTTAAACGAAATTATTTTAAAACCATACCTGTAAACCTTATGAATACATCAGACTCGAGACGTGAACTCGTGCACCCTTAGGCCAGGTGGTGCGTTTTTTCATCCAATACTGACAGATGTTCAGGCCGTTTACCTCGTCTCCTTGGGATATGTCGATGACTTTTTGGTTTACCGAGATCTTATTTATTTTGGAATAGAGAAAGCTTGAAATGCACTTGCAGGAAAATGTTGAGGCCTTACGAAATTTTGTTCGAAAATATAGATTGTTCAGTTATACTATACAAAAGGGTCCAGACAAATATCAGAATAGAACTGAGAGTTGGGTGCATGTTTACTGGGTCACTTTTACTTTTGACCAATTATTGACAGGTTTTTAATAAAAACTGTAAAAAAATCGCGACTTGGGAAGTGCTTAAGTATTATTTATTTATTTATTGCAACGTGTACAATATTTGGTAGTATCAACATGAGCCCTGTAAGGGCGTTGCAAGTTGCAACATTCAGAGTTCTTGAAAATAAATATTTACATTAATCATTTAGTCCTCATATAATAAATAATAATAATACAGTTTTTCCTTTACCGGCATTTATGCCAACATTTTGAGGAACCCATCCAGCATTCGGCAAGCCACCGTCTGCCGCTTGTCCGTATTGAGAGTATGTTTATGGCAGGCGTCCATAGTCTCCCCCATAGCCCAATTACCCAGTCCATCCATTTAGGTACCACAATAACATGGCTTTTTTTGTTATTTTAATTTTCCTTTGCAATAGTCTCTATACCTGGCGGATATCATCTTCGGGTGTATCATATTGTGCAACCAAGGATGATACCCGCTATGTGTATCTCTCGCCTTTAGATTAATTCTCATAAAGGGCCTCTGTGCTGTTGGCTTCGGCCTCACACATGCCTCCCAAAGGACCGGGTCACTATATGGCCCGTGATCATGGAAATGAGAAACAGAATAATAGTAATATTCCTATTTACAGGTTTTGTCACTAAGAAATTCGTATTATCGGAGAGATCAGGCGTCCACCGATGGGAAGCTGTATACAATATACATAAGCTTTACATTTAAAACACTACTATTACATTTTGTACGGTTTATTATTTATATTTACGCCTTTAGATAATTTACAAAGCGCTTCTAAATAACGGGATTGTTTGAACTATATAGATAAGTTAGCCCACCAACGCAACGTCAAGCAACATATAATGTTTTTACACACGGTTTGAACTACTTTTTTCCGAGAAGAGGGCGTAGTGCGTTGACACTTCTATCACACACAGGCCACCCGTATGGAGAGATAACGCACCCCATGACTTTACCGTAGCTAGACCATCTGCTTTTAGCCTCGTTAGGGTTCGAGGAAACCGACGGAGTGAATTATCTATAGGTTAATTAGAACTTCACAATCATTCGAGCAGGGTCTCTTAAGAGGACCAATAATTACAGCTGATAAAATGTATATTTATTATAAGAACAGAATAACTACATTACATTATTTATTTGTATATCTATCCGGCCGATGATGATGATGATGATGATGATGATCGTCGTATTTTTAAAGTATGTATTAAAACGAACAAATTTAATGTATTTTTTAATTTCTCATGAACGAGAAACTGTTAACACCTAACTTTATATAGATATATTTATAATATATATCTATATACCTAAAGCATAGAGTTTATTGTATACTTCTATTTCAATAGACAATTTTGTTTCATTAAAGGCACTTTAAAGAAAGAAAGACAATAAAAATTTATCTTCACTTTGGTATATCTAGGGATATATTTACATAATAGTTTTAAAAAGTGGACCTTATTTCTTCGGATATTTTCTATGGCTAGCTAGTAAGTTCCTTTCTGATAAGTATTTATCACAGAGAAACAGTCCTCCTCTTCACACGCTAAATAAGCACAAATAAAAATATTAGGTCAACTTCGACGTAATCTCTTATCTATAAACAAAATGAGAATAGGGGGAAGCCCCAAATACAAAACAAGTTAGCCATATCTTTTAGCAACTACATTACTGACTATAGCGGTACATTTTCAGTGTTCTTATTTAATTAGATTTATTTTGCTTACCAGGCCGATGGAAAGATGATGCAACGAGTTAACATGGAACACCTACAAGCGTCTTAGAATGTATCTGTGACGTTTCTTTACGTAATCATTGGTAATGAATCAAATAATTATCAAAATTCACGTAATTCTATATAGTTTTTATTCCGAGATTTTAGGAAACTGATATGCGTAGCAGAGAGTAATAAGCGTAAGTAGGTAAGTTAAAGCGTAATCGAGGTAAGTAAAAGCGTAAGAGGTAAGTAATAGCGTAATGGAAGTAAAAACGTTTTTCAGACGAATTCATAATGAATTGAAGGGGGTTAACTACGAATCTAAAAAAAATCATCAGAATCGGTCAATGATAGACGGCGAAATCGACGGACATAAATAAAAAAAAATACAGTCGAACATAGAACCTTCTCCTTTTTCCGAAATCGGTTAAAAATAGGACTACTTTGGTTGGTTTTATTAATAGAGCTAAATGATGCTACGTGAAAATTCCAGCATTAATTACCCCGCAGAATCGAACCCCTACTAAGGAGGACCTCCGCACTGCAGAGGTCGTCTGAACGCAACCGGTGTTCACTCTGTGTAGCTGGCTGGCAGAGAATTCCTATAAACTAATTAAGCCTCGGCCAACGGTATTTAGTAGCCAAGAAGCCATAGCCAGTTTTGAGTCCCAAATATTTGTAGATGCCTGCACGTAGCAATTTTGTGTATTTTAGACTATTTTATGTGCGGCATTGTGTATAATATATAATAGTAAGTAGGTATGATTAAAGTCAATTGATTTTCTTGGTTTATGTAAAACAACGCGTTTTTATTATAATAAGTAGCATTTGTATTGTATCACAGGCATACAACTTCATAGTGCATGGGTGTTTGAGGATTTCGGCCCAAAATTGGTTTACCGTAGAAAAAAAATCTAGGTCAGTGACAAACTGAACGTAAAGTTCAGAATCGCAGCGCACAACGAAAGTGCTGTCCTAGAGTTTTAAATTCTTTCCATTTTACAGCAGGATTGGATCATTTAATCCACAATATCGCACCTTTAACCGACTTCGAAAAAAGGAGGAGGATCTGTTTGGCTGTATTTTTTATTTTTATGGTCTTTCGTCGATTGCTCCGTCATTTATGGACCGATTTTTAAAATTGTTTAACGATTGTAGAATGATCCCAAGATGGTCTCCTAAAAATTTTATTCCCGAGAGATCAGTATTTAGTTAAGAGTGTGTTCATAGCCAGTGACGCGTTCTACGCTAAGGTGTCACGGAAGACCAGCGCTGCAGTTGCTCCCCGAGCTCCTACAGCACACGCTGAGTGACAGCTTTTTGGTCTCACATTGTATTTTTTTTTTCTCTATTTAACCCTTTTCATTATTGTAAATTTGTTTTGTGACCCAATTTTATTTTTTTTCTTATCTTATTTATCCTGCAAATTTTAAAATCAGTGTAATATTATGGGAAGCCACGTCGGTTTTTAGTTAAAATTATTCGATATTCTGCTCTGGTACTGATAATTCCCTCAAATTCTTGACTTGTCATCAAAATGTTTGCCTTATTCAAGTGTATCAACAAACTAAATTTGTGTAAGCGAGTGAGCCTGTTCATCTGAGAAGGCTTTTTATTTATATTTTCTTTATTGGTAAATCACAGCTTTACATAATAAATATATAATAGTACATCGATAACTTAAAATTAAGCCAGAAAAAATTTACACCTTATCACTAAGTAAATGTCATTTTACTGTAAGTAATGTTTAGTAGTAGAATAAATAGCTTTTTCAATTTATTTTTTACTAAGTAAATGTAAGGTTTGGAAGCGATAAAGTGCTTTACATATGTACTATGACAAATTATAGTTATTACTACAGTGCTTAACTAAATAGGTAGGTACAAAGACACTCACTGCATTATTTGTGTGTGTGTGGGGGTGTGTATGTGTGTGACTGCTCTCCCTTTTCTTTTACGGTAATCTTTCAACAACGTCAATAAAAACAATCAATTTTGTGTCAACAATCACCATTCATATTACTTTAAGCGAAGGAATGAATATCAAATTGAATTGGATATTACTCCACAGCTTCACACATCAATTTCAGTGAAAGAGTCATATTTTAGCACCTATAAAATTATATTGTTGTAATCCCGCCTCTATTCCATGACTAAGAAATTTCCATGAACTGGATACTGGCAGAAAAGTGGCAAACCAGACACATATTGCCAATAACAAAGAAGTCAAGTCAAGTCAATTATATGAATCAACTAGCTGCTGCCCGCGCCTTCGACCGCGTTTTATCGGGATAAAAAATATATGTTATATGTTAATCCAGGTCCCAAACAATACCCATACCAAATTTCAGCGTAATCGGTTCAGTAGTTGAAAGAATAACATTGCGTAAAAGAATTACAAATATCCATACATCCATCCATCCTTAACTTACAAACTTTGATATTAATATTAGTAGGAAGTGGGATTTTGAAATCCGTTTACTTTCACATCCTTTTTAACAGCCCATGGTCATAATACTGGTAAATATTATCTGCGTTTCCCGATACCTACAATCTAATATCAAATCTAGAGGTTTTCAATGCTAGAGTGAACAAGATTCTCCTAGGCAAGCGTGCCGTATGATCACCATCATCAGGTGAGATAGCGGACAAACGCAAGCCTATAAAATATAAAAATTGCTGGACAATCTACACAGCATCTTCTAACCCAAGCCGACTGAGGGAACCTACCAGAGGAAGGGCAGCAGCTTCCTTCTGAGTATTTTTCAACACCAACACTGCGATCACCAATACGCCTGCTAAGCGTGGTGATTATGGCAAATCCCCCCCTACATGGGAGACCATCCATTCGATGGACTGACGACATCGTAGCGGTCGCAGGGAGTCGATGGATAGAGGCGGCTCAGGACTGCTATTTGTGGCGTAGTGGGAGGCCTATGTCCAGCAGTGGACGTGTATGGGCTGATGATGATGAGGTCTAATAAACATAAAATGCGCGTGAGCGTAACCGTGGGAAGAAGCTAGTTTTACAAATCATCATCAACCTTAGACCTCCTTCTTGCAAGGGTATCGTTTTAAATATTAGATAAACAACCTAAATCACGTTTTCCCCCTCAATTCAACATTAGAAAACAATCAAAAGTACCAGGTTAACATAAAGGTCGGGCAGTGTAAGGACGGGCGAACGACCGGGCGCCGCGTTTCGGGGGTCGACGACCGAACGTCCTGGCTCGGCCTCACCGAGCTAAGCTTTATGACAATGACATTAGATTCAAAACAGTGATTTCTGTTGATGATTCTCTAAGTGCAAATTTGAAATTGAGCTAAGTCTTTTAGGTTTGATTTCAGTTTTGCACGAGTAACTCAAGATATTGTTTTGTACGTAAGGCGAGCTAGGATAAACCTCTACTATGTCATGAGGCCCTAGTACGTAGAACGTCGAGTAACCGCCAGACAGATCAAAATTATAAGGGTTTCCCTTTAGTAATTTGGCAAAGAAACGCTAAAACTTGCTACGGATTAAAAATACTGACCCTTTTAAAGCTAAATTATAATCCACCTCGTCTAGACCACATTACTGTTTGAATGGAATTTATAGCCATATTTAATGGCATTTTTATCCTCGCCCTAGAGGGAGGAGTTGTAAGAATCGCATTATTTGCTATAGTGACTTCCTGAGGGCATTGTCCTCCAAAATAGTGCATTTTTATTTGAATTATGTATAACATCGAAGTCGTGTCTCCGAGTAGTATTCTAAGAAGAGATGGATGTGTAGAAATAGCTAATAGCATGAAGTCAAATAGCGTCACATGACTATAACATGTAATTGAGATTCTGTTGGTTGTTTTAGACATCACTTCTCTGCTTTCGCCCACGAAAACCAGGCGACCATCTTTATATGGCAGTCGTTACAAAATCATCACTATGCCTACAGGTGGATTTTTTAGACGAGGCAGTAAGGGTAGGTTCTTTAACCGGTTTAGCTACAGGAAAACGGTCTTAGGAGACTACGTTTTTGATCAGTATAAGAAAGTTTTCATTTTAAATGCCCTTTTTTGCTATTTTTTTTTTATCTGTGAATTGGGTTGAGAAATTCTCTAAAAATTAAGACTATTACCGGTTAGTGTCTAAGATGTGCCCAAGACTATTTTCCTGTACTACACCGGTTAAGGTACCTCCCCTTACTGCCCCGTCTCAAGAATCCAACCTTTATACTCTTTTTGGTATTAAATGTTGCGTTTCTGCGTCATTACCATCGTCGTAGTGAAGCAATTTGTTTATTGAGCTCCTGGAGTCATTAATCCACGCTCCTTTGTTCCGAATCTTTTACTGGTATGTTTACTAGCAACTTTACATGAAGACAGATGTTTTTTTTTCTATAGTCGATAGACCTTTTTTTTGACCACAATCTCACCTGATAGAAAGTGACAATGTGGCGGACGGTGTATCACGAAGGTCTAGAAGACACTCTTATCTGAAGAGACCGAAGATAGAGAAGGTAAAAGTAGCCCCATGTTGTGTTCAACTTTTAAAACATCTAATTATGCTTGACAAACAAACTTGTTGAGTATCATCAGTACAACAATCAAGATTACAGCGAAACAAATACAAAAGTTATGAATAATATCAACGAAAGCGTCAACAATATCTGATAATGTCGTATACGTCATTGAGCCCGTCATTGAGCGTATTTGTGCTAAAAACAGAACTGACCTTCACACTGCGTAGACAATCGTAGATTGCAAATCAGTACGTAAATTAATCCTTTGATAAATGCTGGATTGTAGACTACTATTTTGTCATTCTAGGACACATTTTTGTCATTGTATTTTAATTCTTATTTTTTTATTACAAATGTTTCATGCGTGTCAGTGAAAATATAAAAACTTAGCTTAATTTTGAGCGTGTTTTATGAGCCTATCTACCTAGTTTCCGTATTCCTTCTTTCGCATAGGTAGAGATACTAACGACACTGATAAAGTTTGGGAACCCCCTAGGATACACAGGTGACTTTTTGAGATGGCCAAATATGAACAACGAGCTTTAGAGAAGTCGTGAAATGAATCATTGGCTAAACAAACACTGCACACCTATTTTTTTAACGGATTGTTTCAATTAACTTCACAAAGTGCATTACGATTATCGAGGATAAACTCCACTAAAATACGGGCAAGTATCCTGGCTAGCCGCAGACACACCAGATGATCTAAAAGATAAATTTTTTTTTACATTGTTTTTAAGGGAGGATACAAACTATAGATGCGCGACTGTGAATGATTTCATTCGAATTATTCGACTTGACAAATCATTCGAACGATTCGAATGACTAGAGCAAATTAGTAACTAATTTGGTTAGTAATCACGAGTCCTTCGTTCGACGGCCTGAGTCGAATAATTTATACATTCCAATCACTCAAAACCATCGGTCGACAAAGAAAGTCGAATCGGAGCCATGAGTGATCAATTCGTAGAGGCATTAGTAATTACTAATTAGTAGTTGTCATTCGACTTTGAAGATTAGTATATTACTAATATTCAAGTCGAATGAGGAAATTAGTAGTTGTATAACATTCGAATAGTCAGATCTTTAATACAAACCAAATTGTAAAAAACGGCTGTTTCATATCATCTTTCAGTAATGCATTTCTTTGCAATAATTGATCTTTATCAGAAACTGCATCAATTGGAGCAAAAAATTAGGATGTCATAATTTTTGCAAAATCAATCATATCTCAACTACTTAGTTTCTGATGATGTCATGAGTAAAGAAGGTTGTACCAAGTCTATCTACAGACCCGAGTTGCCTTGATTTGACTTCTTTGCTATGGCAATTGTCTGTCTGGTTTCCACTTTTCTGCCAGTGTCCAGTTCATGGAAATTTCATAGACATGGAATGGAGGCGGGATTACAACAATATTATGAGCGGTAAATTTGTAAAACACCAAGTGTCATTCTTCGATAGTACACTGCGTCATAATGTCAAAACAACGTCATGTTTGCGTCACATTCGCGCTTGTGCTCATCAATTATCAACAATTGACCTGTTGATAAGATTTCGCATATCTTGGTTGCTATTAATTATAAGATTTTCATGTAAATAAAACAAGACTTCTTCTTCTTCTTTGTTTGATCTTTTATGACGGTGTGTTTATTGTTCGTTAGGTACAATTTTATAAAAAAAAACTACCTAATTAAGCCTGAGGGTCTACTCGGAAAACGGAAATCGAAGTTTCTGATTCGTTTTCAAGCAAACGGTAATCTTATGCAAGTGACATAAAAGTTGGTTTTGCATGAAAACAAATCAGAAACTTCGATTTTCCATTTCCGAGTAGGCCTGCTGATGTAAACGCTAACTTTGTTTTATTTAAATTAAAAGATAGGAAGCACTTGAAAGACCCTTTATATGACATAAGGGTAGGCTTAAAACGAATATGTATCAGAAGAAACTTGTGTTTTCGTTTTCCCAGTAGGTTTCCAGTATTTATTTAATTTCGTTTGTAAATTAACCTCGGTTGAATGTACCTTATTTTTGCATTCGACATAAAATTTTTATAAAATACTACTGACCCTACAGACGTTGTCCTGTCATTCAAGTTAAACAACTGACTGTTATTTCAAACGTGCTTAGCAAAGAGTATACAGTGTGTCCCTGGATAAAGTGCAACCCCGATAGGGGGTGAAACAAGATCAAAAATTATCGACAAAAAAATAGAAAAAAAATATAAAAAAAATTCTTATATACTTTATTGATGAATAAAATTTTTTATTACTCACTATTTAATAAAAAAAATGATTTCTTCCAAAGTAGTGGGTCTATTTTGTTAAAATAAAAACCATAATCAGGTCGATACAAATAAAACATTCTTATTCTTAGATATGTGACGATGACGATAAAATAACAAATAACTCACAAACGAGTGGCTATCGTGACTATATACGATTTTTTTTTTTTCTATTCTTTTGTCGATAATTTTTGATCTAGTTTCACCCCCTTTCGGGGTTGCACTTTATCCAGGGACACACTGTATAACGCTGGGGGTAAGGTTACATTAAAAAAGTTTATAATAAAGGCAGTCATAAAGTTGTTTTAAATTTTTCAAGTTTCTGCGCAATTTTCGTAAATCTTTTTAATGTAAGAACCTTCTTCGAAGTATTAGAAAGCATTTAAAAAATGATGAATGAAATCGGTAAAGCCGTTCTCAAGTTATAGCTGGACCATAAGAAATAGAGGTTAATTTTTATATATGTACATATATAGATTAGTTTATCGCTTATTAGTCGAGTTCTCAGACCAAAAACTGAATTGCATTCATTACTGTTCAATTTCGCCCCATGATTAAAACATTCAGAAATCCGGACGTAGGGACAGTCAACGTCCAATATAAATAACACCGGCCAAGCACGTGTGCGCGACGTTTTTAGTGCACAATTGTGTGCCCAAAGACGTGCACTCTCATGAGATGTTAAAAGGTAGCTGTTAAGCAATAAAAACCCTACCTCGCTATTAGAAGTTGGTTTAGTTAGCCACGGGAACATCCTATGCGCGATGTCAGAGCTAGCCGCAGTACTTACTTTTTATAACCGACTTCAAAAAAAGGAGGTTCTCAATTCATCTGTATGTTTTTTTTGTATTTATGTTACGCGATATCTCCGCCAATTATTGACCGATTTTGAAAATGCTTTCACTATTGTATAGAAAATGATTCCGAAGGGGTCCCATTTTTATCCCCAGGGGATTAGTATTTATCCCACAAAACTTTAAATACGTGTAAAAGTAAGGGAATTTATAGTCGGTTTATCGTTTTTTAAACACGCCATATTATTTTAAACATTCGTTTGACCAAAATTTCACCTGATAGAAAGTGACGATGTGACCGACCGACGGTGTATCACGAAGGTCTAGAAGACACCCTTCACTCTTGTCTTGAAGAGAACCAATTCAATTCGTTCAATAATGTCAGTCATTGTAAATTAGACAGTTGGTTTTATGAGTTTATCCTCATATTTCGCCACATTACTGGCAAGTGAATATCAAAGCGCCTACCTACTTATAATGTGCTAAATAGGTTTAAAAATGTCAATTTTCTTTTATTATCGATTCGCCTTGCAAATTTTTGTGTTCCTTCTTTGTCGTTATTTTACGCGCGTGTCACACTGCTGCTACTGTGCCCTCTACATGTCGCATGGCACCAGTGCACAGTAGCGTCATCGTTACCGTGCATCATGATGAGCCACAACCTTTTTTGTTGTAGCTTATATTTGTTTATACTAACGTTTATACTAGCTTGTAGGTATTTTTGGAACACAGAAGGAGAGGTATCTTTTACGTTTACTTTTCCTTTTACTAATTATCGTTTTATAGTATACGTACATATGTAAATGGGAAACAATTTGCTGAACAAACTAACCTCAAAGTATTATTCCAATTTCGTTTTATCGTAAGTGTTCACCAATTAGTATCGTTGACTGTACAAGCTGGTGCCAATGTGACCGCTATCACGCAGGTTGTGGTGTGCCACTTTCAACAGAAAGAAGATAGCGACTTTGTGAGTTGAAAATTACTTTTTCCAAGTACGCAGAAGTCAAATTCTTATAGTAAAGTAAAAGGTATTTATTTATTCTGTGTCACAAAAGTACAAGGAAAGTTAGTACAAAAAATATAAGTTACAACTGTGACTACAAAAAACGTTGTCGCTCAGCGTGATGCACAGTAATGATGACGCTACTGTGCACTGATGCCATGCGACATCTAGAGGAAACAGCAGCATCAGCAGCTGTGACACGCGCGTAAAACTGGAACAAAGAAGCTACACAAAACTTTAAATATTTACAAGGCGAAAAGAAAATTACGCTAGTTTATACTTATTTATGCCTTCTTATATTTCCTCTCAAACATTTAACGCGTCTCTTTATTGTTTTTTCCACCAGCTAAGATAGCCCGTCTAGTATAGCTTCTCAACGACTACACTATTTCGGGTTACCGAGGACGCCTACTGAGGCATGCACCGGCGTCAGCGAGCTGCTGACTTTCCTGGAGGACATCAGTTGGTTAAACTAGCAGCCCCCCGCATTCCGACACCACCAGGCCAAAAACAAGATCCTATTGCCTGTGTAACATATCACCAAAAAGTCTTCGATTAAAAGTTAGATTTTTTTCCAAAACAAACAAAATACATATAGTATGGTTTAAAAATAAAATCTGGCTGGACTTCTACCTTTCATAAGAATTCGATGTTTGCCGAACCAATGTAACATTTTGCATACGTACACTGTTACACAATTTAAAGGATATTCGTGCATACCAAATCTGGGTATCACGACTTTGTCTAGACGTCATATAATCAAGCCGAGTTCTAAATACATTGTATTCGTGTGGGGTATTATGATTCATGCGCTGAAGCATATGAGTAGACAAGAACATACGTAGAGGGGAAACTTCAGCCCCGGATCGGCTCTAGGTCCCGACAAAATACTCAGTCTATCTCAGTCGGGCTCGCGGGCGTCGCCGGCAGCCCGACTGAGATAGACTCGATAGCCCGTTTAACGTGTAGCCGCGACCTTTCCTTCGAAGTTTCCCCTCTATCTATGTTCTTGTCTACACGTATGGCTGAAGTGAAGTTTACACAGAGTTGAAGCTTGAGAATATTGCAGTTTGAAGCTAGAATCAGACGGAGCCTACGTCACGTACAAGGTTAAACGACTTACATGTATTGTTCCTTTTTTTATATTCGATGGACCTTCGTTTGACCACGATCTCACTTGATGGAAAGTGACGATGTGGCCGACGGTGCATCACGAAGGTCTAGAAGACACCCCGGGATTTGAACCCAGGACCTCAGTATCAGCGGTTGAACCAGCTGACCGCTAGACCAACGAGGCAGTCAAATTATGCAAATTAAGTACAGTACAGTTCAACAAAGTGCAATATCCAGCGGTTGGTAAAACACGCAAAAATTTATAGAGACTAGAATCCTTGGGGTGACCAGCGTGGTGTGAAGGCAAGGCAGACGATCGAGCGAACCGTGCTCTAGCTAGCGCACTATTATGCGCTAGTGCATTATTACGTGCTCTAGCCTTTAGTTGTGTAAAATTATGAACAGGTCTTTAAAAGATTGCAATGAAAATAAACCTCTTAATCTTTGATTTCTTTAGGATCAAGTCATTAATTGTAAACTGGGGAGATTTTGAAAGTGAATAATTTCATTGGCAACTCGATTATATGGGTATTAATAGCGTTCATCTGTTTTGCCCACAGATTATTATAATACTATGGTTTTACCCAATCTGTCTCAGATATATTACCTACTAGTAACCCGCCCCGGCTTCGCACGGGTGCAATGCTGATACTAAATTATACATATAAAACGTCCCCAGGAACCATTCTATCTATTAAAAAAAATCGCATCAAAATCCGTTGCGTAGTTTTAAAGATCTTAGCATACATAGGGACAGACAGACAGACAGCGGGAAACGACTTTGTTTTATATTATGTAGTGATAAGCAATCTAAACAAGAAATACTACGGAGTAGCCAATTGTTCGGGTTATTCCCTGAGAGCCCCGATACCGCAGGGACCCGTCCCGGAGATCCCCGATTCCTAATTACCTCGACATTATCGATTAAAAGTCAATCACGCCTAAAAGGGCTATTCAATCGAATTATTATGCTTTAGTTTTGAATGTGCAATAAATAAAGATATTATCTAAGCCTAACCAGAGATAGATTGAATATTGGGAACTGATAGACGCAGGGGATCGCGAGATCGCAGTTCAGATGGAACCACTGGTTTTTATAAACTGTTTCATAATCTACGTTGGACAATAACCCTGAGTGTAACGGGAGTAACTGAACCAGGAAGTTACATATGTACTTGTTTATTTATTTATGCGCATAATATGGACAAGTGAGGGAAAATCGTTTGTAACTATGTAATTGCTACACCTTAGTATATATGTATTTTGAGGCAAATAGTGTAAATTAACTTTCCTCGATAATCCTACCGATCACCATTTCACTATCTCCATCATATTCAAGATTCACAATTTCTTATTATTAATTTACTTAATTAGACACTATATTATAGTATATTAATTTACTTAATTAGACACTATGTATATTATAGTGTCTAATTAAGTAAATTAATTATTAAAAATATTATGAAAAACCATTATTGTATATTTCTGTTAACTAAAATAAAAGATTAATTAGTATATTTACATGAGCTTAAATTTTGCAATAGATCGACAAATAGCGTACTTTCTACGAGCGAGGCCACGTGCACAAGCTAGTTATAAATCTACAGTTGCAATCAACGGTCACCCCTATTAATTATCATTTGATCTGTGTACAACAGCTGACAGGGTCAACGACCTCATATCGTGGCGTGTGTTGCATGGCGAAGAAATACATAATGCAAGGGGGTGCTTTCTTTTAGAATGGTTTTGTTTTAACCAGCTTCGAAAAAATTTAGGTATGTCGGTTTTTATTTATGTTCGTCGACTTCTCCGTCCAGTTAAGGACTCATTTTGAAAATTCTTTCGCTATTAGAGTAGTATGAGTAGATACCGAATATATTATAAGTTCTCTATTTATCTCCTTTAGGTCAATTTGTAACTGCTTCTCCAATCCTAGGTTCTTAGGCATAAATACTATAGGTGCCCTATAGGTTTTGTGGCATAAATACTAATCCCCTATAACGCAAACACAAGACAAGACCTCTATAAAACTGCAGAAGAATCAGCCAATGCGGCTCATAAATAACGGAGAAATTGACGAACACACGGGAGGGGGCACACTTTTGAACACTTAAGGAACTTAATTTTCAGTATTAAAAATTAAAACGCTATTTATTATATATAAAGGTTGTCTGGCAGAGATCGCTCTTGAGCGATAAGACCGCCCATTGTCACTTGTATTGTTTTGTTTCATTTGTAAACTGTTTTCTAGTTTTAAGTGTGCAGTAAAGTATTTTCTATCTATCTATGTAGGTAATGATCCCGAGAAAATCCCCTTAAAAAAAATTCTCGTGGGATTAGTATTTACCCCGCAGAACATAAAACAGTGTAAAATTTTATTAAGGGATTCGAAGTACTTTTCGAGTTTTTTCAAACAATCAACATATTGGCATATTGTCAGTTGTATATAGCGTGTACAGTCGGGTTTAAGACGTATTTTAGCCTCCGCGCAAACGGGCCACCGACCACAGCCACCGGTGGCTGTCGCGCGTCGCGGACACTGCTGTAGCGAGTGGCCGCCACCGGCTACACATATGCGGCGCGTCTATACAAAATATATGAAAAAGTATGTTAAGTGGCTGTCGCTGGCCACCAGTGGCTGTGGTCGGTGGCTCGTTTGCTCGGAGCCTTACCTGTGAAGCGTGTTATGAAATTATTTTCGTATATTCTTAATTTCTAATTATTTTTCTTCTGTGCACATGCACAGTTGCGCAGTTGGTTGGAGGACACTTCTATCAAGCAACATAACAGCGATTTTGGTAAATGACTTTTTCATTTCCGATTTAAATTAATAAAAATTAAATAATAGTACTCACCACCAGTGCCGAGAACTTTGAGCAAGTCAAAATGTGATATATCCACCTTTGACGCACCATTGAGGTTCACTGAAAAAAGAAAAGGGAGATAAGAATATGAAAACAAACGGCGCTTGCACATTATCAAGAGGAAAAATAATGCTAAACAATTCACCCAGCATCATCTAGCTCCTAAGAAAGCAGAGCCTGTGTTATGGGTATTAGCTATCTGATATACAATAAATATATATAGTGGTTTTAACTACAAGTAAAAAAGTAAACTTTTCTTAATATGCAATATTATTCTATGACTAGCTGCTGCCCGCGGCTTCGCCCACGTCGAATTATTTTTTTCGCGCGGAACCCTAATTTTTTTGTATCTTATGTCCTTTTCCTGGTTCCAAGCTACCTGCACACCAAATTTCAGCCAAATCGGTTCAGCCGTTCTCGAGTTATAAATAGTGTAACTAACACGACTTTGTTTTATATATATAGATTATGTATAATGTGTCCTCACTCAGCAAATTTCAAAAATATATAACACTCCTTTTCAGTTACTTGCTAATACAATGCAGTCGGGTTAAGTTTTTTTTGTAAATTAATGTATTGCATTTAACTTAGCATACTGAAAGACCATAACATATAATAGGACAGAACTTCAACCTGGTTCAAAAATCCTCAACCAGGTTTTAAAAACCTCAAAAATAGATTTCTAAACTCGAGAAACTGAAAGTTTTGTAAAGTTTTTATGCAATAAGCAAATGACATAAAAATATCATAAAGTTAACAGAGGTCTGTACAGCAAATACATAACAACATCACGCGACAGAAATAATCCAAAAACAACCTTAATAAAATAATGCATAAGATAATATATATTTATATAAATAACTATGTAGTGAAAACAGAAACAATATTATTCCAACTTCTCAATGTCAGAAGTTCATTGACATACTTGAAAATAATATTGCAATTTGCATTATCTTATTGAAAAATAAGTGATGTGATGGTTGATAATGAAAGTAAAAAATTAATACATGACTGTTACAAAATTATTGGTGTTCATTTTTGAACGGCGGCTCAGGACTGCTTTTTGCGTCGTCGTACGGGGGAGGCTTATGTCCACCAGTGGACGTTTTGGGGTGATATGATGCTAATGATAATCGACATAGCTATGAGTTGCCGACATAGCTCTCAGAACTAGCAGGTGGAAGTGGCGATGGGCAGGCCATATAGCTCGTAGAACCGATAACCTTTGGGGAGTAAAGGTTCTTGAATGGCGACCGCGATGCCATGCGAAACGGAGTGTGGCAAGACTTCTCACTCGATGGACCGACGACATTGTAGCGGTCGCAGGGAGTCGACGGATGGAGGCGGCTCAGGACCAATATTTGCGTCGTCGTCGTATGGCGGAGGCCTATGTCCACCAGTGGACGTTTTGGGCTGATATGATGCTAATGATTTATAACATGTTAAAATAATGCTTGTGTCTAACTAACACTACATACCCTAATACCATCCCCTCCTTTTTTGAATTTATTAAGCTATGCCAGACCTGCAGGTACGATTACCGCCTTGGGACAAATGTTTGTACGATGTGCAAATTTTTTTTCTGGGTATTTTTGATGCATGATATATTATTTACGTATGCCTATTGTATAGTATTAGTATATCAGTCACCTAGTGCCCATAACACAAGCTCTGCTTAGCTTGGGGCTAGATAATGCTGTGTAATGGATGAATTGTCCAGCATTATTTAAATATTTAGGTCCAGTAGCACAGTGGAACCAATGATTAATATGTAACTATAATCCTACTAGTATTATACATGTCAAAGTTTGTATGGATGGATGTATGGATATTTCTAACTCTTTCAAGCAAAAACTACTGAAACGATTAGGCTGAAATTTGGTATGGGTATAGTTTGGGACCTGGAATAACATACTATAGGCTTTTTTATCCCGATAAAACGCGGGCGAAGGCGTGGGCAGCAGCTAGTACTTCATAATGCACCCAAACTCTGCCTAGATACAACACAACCCGCAGACTTTAAACTGTTTGACACACAAAGTCAGTGGTACAATGACCTGATATTTACTAGAAAGGTCGAATTGTACATCTATACATCTGGTGGAAGTTTTTAAACACTTATTTTTTTACTATATTGTGAAGTTTCATCATCATCAATCATCATCTTCAGCCCGTATACGTCCACAGCTGAACATAGGCCTCCTCTAAAAGACGACGCCACGAATAGCGGTCCTGAGCCGCCTCCCTTGTGATTTCTTTGTGAAATTTATGATAATTTAATTAAAATTACACAATTCTTATACACCATGAAGAAAACATTACAAATAAACATTTCAATAAACATGGTGCGGCCTTATCGCTTAGAAGCGATCTCTTCCAGGCAACTATATATAATTATATATTATATTATTAATTATATATATTTATAAAAATAAACAAACAAAAGCCTGACTTCACTTTGTCACCAGTGATTATAAATGTATTCTTATAACCACAGCACTTTAGAAATAACCGCAAATAAAACCTGCACCATTGATAAGGTTATCAGTACAAGGACTGCGCTGATAAGGAAACCAAATCATTATTTCCACATGATTTTAGTAAGTAGGTTGGTTTGGTATAGTATAGTCAAATAGAATAGAAGATAATTAAGGGGAGATCTTGATGGTTAAATTAAAAGTTAACAGAGGTTTATGTAATTCTGTTTTTTTGATTCTATTATTATTCTTTATTCCTCATTTCCATGATCACGGGCCATATAGTGACCCGGTCCTTTGGGAGGCATGCGTGGAGCCGAAGCCAACAGCATAGAGGCCCTTTAAGGGAATTAATGTAAAGGCGAGATCTACACATAGCAGGTATCATCCTTGGTTGCGCAATATGATACATCTGAAGACGATATCCGCCAGGTGTAGAGACTATTGCAAAGAAAAAAGCCATGTTATTGTGGTGAACGGATGGACTGGGTAATAGGGCTATGGGGGAACTATGGTTTTTTTTTTCTATTATTATTTTAATTCTGTTGTCTATTGCCTCTGTCGTGGGTCCTGCCTGAAAACCAGCATTGCTCAACTCTTGTGTGGAGCAACATTAAGCTGATGTAGTGTAGTAGTAGAAGTCCATTCAAACATATTTCAAATGTCGATAAAGGATGGGTGGTTTTAGCATAATCATCAGTCTGCAGTAGTTGAAGTAAGACAAAAACCATCATCTGGGCAAGCACCTGCTGAGCCCAGACGAGCTGCGAGACATCACCCAGAAGAATATCCTACAGTTCTTAGCAGCTGCAAGGGTAAGTGGCGAATTATGAAGACCACACCTTCCAAGGCTCATAAAGTGGCGATCACAATACGCCTACCACGCCGTGGTGATACGAAAGGCACACTGAGCAAATAAAAAAAAAGAAGACTAAAACCATCCATCCATTTCTACTTTCTCATTGAAGGATGATGAATGATTCCAAGTCAGATGTTTTCAGTTGAGTTTCATCTTATGCCAATAATTGAACCGCTTTGTACAAAAATTATCCAACCCACAACTTCGTCCATTTCACGTTGTTGTAATCAGTATAATTATGGTATAATTTAATTAAAACGGTTCGATTACACCACGAGTACCGAGTGCTCCCGGGAAGTTCCTGGTTCTCGTCTCCGCTTGCGGAGTGGTATCCCAAGAGAACCAGATCCCCACCTCCTGCTTGCCTTCATTGGCCGGTCTGAGTGGAGTCGCGAGAGATGCATCTTAGGATGTAGACTCGGGGGTGGAAGTGTCTAACGGCGTAATAACGAGGAATACCGCTCATGTATCTTCGTGATTTCGGGTTCATATTGTGCAACCAAGGATTACCCCCTGTGTAGCTCTCGCCTTTACATTAATTCTCATAAAGGGCCTCTGTGCCGTTGGCTTCGGCTCCACTTATACCTCCCAAAGGACTGGATCACTATATGGCCTGTGATCATGGAAATTAGAAACAGAATAATAGGTTATGATGGTCATGTCTATAAGGAAATAAAGCATCACCAATTTTATGAGACTTCCTCAAGAAATGTATTAATATGGTGTAGGATGTATGTACCATCTTGGTCTTAGTCTTAAAAAGATTCTCATTCTAACTGAATCAACCCTAAAATATTACTTTATTAACCAAAAAAACCCTGAAAATTACTTATCCTTACAACCAAAGTAAAATGCAAAGAGTAGAAAAGTAATAAAGTTCAGTTGAGTGATACAATGCCATAATGCACTTACCTATGATGGCATTTTAATTGAAATTGCATAATGATTTGTGATTTATTTCAGTTTCAATCAGTCTATTTGTATTTTGTGAACAACATTCCTTACTTCCTTCCTACTAATAGGTATTATAAATCTCAAAGTTTGTAATGATGGATGGATATTTTTACTCTTTCACACAAAAACGACTGAACTAATTAGGCTGAAATTTGGTATGGGTATAGTTTTAACATACAGGCAATTTTTATCCTGATAAAATGCGGGCGAAGGCGCGGGCAGCAGCTAGTTTTTCATAAAAGTGACATTATAATGTAATAGCTGCTGCCCGCGCCTTGGCCAACTTTTCATCAGGATAAAAAATAGCCTAAGTATATGTTATTCCAGGTCCCATACTATACCCATACCAAATTTCAGCCTAATCGGTTCAGTACTTTTTGTGTGAAAGAGTAACAAATATCCATACATTGATCCATCCATACAAACTTTCACATTTATAATATTAGTAGGATAAAAGGTCAGCAAGAGTTTTCGTTATTTGAGACCCAGAAGTCTCAGTGTATAAGTGTTATGTAGTCTTTGTTTGGCCTAACACAAAACTACTTAGGTACCTACTTTGTCGGAGTTGTGTGAAATATTTCCTGTATATATACAACATCAAGGTACATTTAAAGCTGGACAAAAGGAATGTCCTGCCCTTCATATGTGAAATGTAATCTTTCTTTAATTAAAAGAAAATATGACCCAAATGTTTATGTTATGATGTAAAACTGTGGCCATTTAGATGATGAATAATCTGATCATTGTAGTAGTTTCTAGTAAAATCTGGTTCATTGAAGATTGTCTGATCTAATTTTTTTTTTATTGATTATGTTAAAGCGTTTGACCACCATCTCACTCGGGAAAGTGAAGATGTGGCCTAAGATGGAGCACACTTTCCCAGAAGGAACTTATTTACTCGGGATTTGAAGACTCCTAGATTGTACTCATAACACTTATTTACTCATATCTTATAAAACTTGCCCAGGAATCTGTTGATGATACTCTGCTGATGTTTCCGATTTGCCATGTAACATAAAAGACTGCAATGTTTGCTACAAAAGTTTTTGTACCTAGAAACTGAAGAATTTAACTGTTGTTAGGTATATAAGTTTAAGTTATCATGTAAGGTCCAAGGACTTCCATTACACCAAAATAATTTATTCAGCTTCAGAGTTGTTCTTTATAACAAAACAACAGTAATCAAAATGTACCAACCTTTTTTCTTCTTAATTTTACTAGCTTCAACAAGATTCCAATCAATGGAATCCTTTATAGGATAAGGCATGTGTGGGGGAGCTACCCCAATCATTTCCACAGAGCGTTCTCTGTCTGTGGTACTGCTTGGTCCGGCCTCCTGAGGCTCCGGCTTCCTATAACTGAAGTCCACAGGCACCTCCACTATCTCAACACTCTTATCCCTAGTCACTGTAGACAGGTGCTCATCCATGAGCGGTTCCAGTCTAGGTTTCTTCGGAGGGAGTTTCTTCGGTTTGGTGTGGCTGTGGTGCCGCCGCTTGAGCATGATGGAGTGGGAAGAGTGCCTGGAGCTGGCGGGAGAACCGCAATTGCAGTCTCCTTCTTCCTCCTCACTCCCTTCGTAATACCCTGACTCGTGCTCAGGCTTTTTGTCCGGCACGCTCATTTCAGCAGCCATCGTTCAGACATCCACGTAAACCATGAAAAAACTGATTCTTTACAACCACTGAACCATTAAGAAAAGCACCGAGGTCACTCGCGCGGCCGACACGTACGCGGCTAATTATTTTACAACTATTCAACAACTTTCAGTGAAAGTAAACGACACGACACGTGAAATTGGCGACCGCGTGCGATGTGCGCTCTCACGCGACTGGCGGCAGACGGCGCCACCGTCGTGACATAACCCGCCCGATTTCGGTTGTCAACTGTCATTCGGAGAAATGAGACTTGCGGCTACTTTCACTCCGCATTAAATGTTTATTTTATTTCCCGTTTGTAATTTCAGGTTATTTGCTATAAACACAAACACTATCAGATTTCTGAGCTTGGTTTCGATTTCACAACAATCCAGTTAGATTCAAATTCCACACAGTTATTTGGTTTTGTAACAGTTGATCTACCTTTTTACTTTCACTAACACTTTATTACAAACATTTATTTACACTACAAATTAACTAATATGCAACAGCACATAACGGTTCTTCACACACTGAGCGCGTCAAAAACTGAATTTATTTGGTTCAGAAACAAAATGCAAATATAAACCGTGCGAGGAAGACCGAACGATGATGATGCTTCGCTTCACCTCCCCTCTTTCCCCCTCCCCCGCCGTTATGACTCGATACCAGTAGTGCTTGCAACAACTGCAGATAGTCGATTAATCGATTAGGATTATGAGTTGACAGAATCGATTATTTTTAAAACCATTATGACTATACTTCCATGAAGTATAGTCTATTTTCTTATAAACAGAATAATAACTACCTATTAAAAATGCACAACTGGAAATAAAAATCTTTATTTTCAGACATCGAAAGTTTCTCCGTTTCTAACAGTTCTTTCATTGATTCATCTGCTCGACATTATCTTTTAGCTCTATAAAATACCAACCTACATAATATGCGATGAGCGAAGCCTAAGTCAGAAACCCGTGTATAATCTGCGGAATAGACAATTATATGGAATAATGTTTATCACGGATGTAGCTGCTTAGATAGTTTTATTACATTTAGATAATGTACCTTTTTACTCGATGTTTTATTCATAA
Source organism: Eupithecia insigniata (assembly GCA_947859395.1). Classification (NCBI taxonomy): domain Eukaryota; kingdom Metazoa; phylum Arthropoda; class Insecta; order Lepidoptera; family Geometridae; genus Eupithecia; species Eupithecia insigniata. Next base: position 2,444,358 of record OX402019.1, read on the forward strand.
TTATTATTGAAACATCAATTCTAAACTGGTGGCATAAACAATGTAGAAAAAGAAATGTATTTCTTTGACATATGAAATAAGTATCTCGTATTTTATTAGTGCACCTATTGCCCGATATTATACTTCTAATTGGAATGAACTGTAAATCTAAACGAGGTCTAAGAATGTAGTACAGATGAATTATTGAGACGGGACAATAAGGGAAGGTACTTTAGCTGGTGTAGCTACCGGAAAATAGTCTTCGGACATATTTTTGATGCAAATTGATCCTATTTCTTATATTGATCCAAAACCTTTTATCAACTAAGATAGGTACGTAAAAAGTCAGGAATAGCAAAAAACTATCCAGCTACCAATAGCAAAAGAAAATCTGATAACGTAGGAATGTTATTGTAAACTAATAAAAATATGTAGGCAAACTGTCATCTAGGCAACATGTAAATATACATATCTGGTAAGAATGATGTTCTCTAATACAAGCAAATTTTGCTTAAAGGGACTCCAAACCCTATATTTAAATTTTATGTTATCGATATAACAATTTATTATGTTTTAGTTCTAAATTTGATTTTTTCTATCTACCTTTGAATTAGCCAAACTGGAGAGATTATTAAAAAAAATATAAATATAAACTTTTTATGACCTGAGATTTTTTATGAAAAGTTTTGTTGAGTAAAAACGTACTCTTGGACTCCTTATAAAATGAATGAGAAATTTGTTTGCGTTTGCTGGCATTTTAAGTACACCAATCTCAGTTGGTCCAATATAAGTTTTTGATCAATTTAAGAAACAAGATCGATTGCCATCAAAAAATGTGTAAAATGCTCTTTTTTGCTGACTGTAAATATTTTAGAAAATCTGAGATTGGGGTTGAAAAATTCTCTATAAAATATAGACAGTCTTCTACAACCATTTTTCAGTATCTACGCCGGTTAAGGCACCTCCCCTTGCTGTCCCGTCTCAAAAATCCACCCTGTATAGTGATTAAACTTTTTTATTCTGAGTCACTAATAAGGTTTCTTTTGTATAGGATTTGTAAAAGTAGTAAGAGCATTTCTACCTAAAATTTAATCTATTTTTATAAAACTGATTATGCTTCTATTTATCTGTTTGAATATTTGATGATAAGTTAATATTTCAGTACAATCAAGATTCTACGAAGATGCGGAAGCGTGACCTTCGTAGGCACGAATTGAACTAAAATCACGTATTAAAACCTTTGTTTTGAAACACTCATCGCGATAAAGTGAGTATTGGTGTAGATACCGTTTGCGATAACTTACAAGAAGGCAACTGATTCGATTGCAGTTTATAAGACAACACAATTTATACCTACATATTAAACATCACATTGTAGTAGGTAATACCTTAGTTGTATTTTCTTGATACGTACATACCTAATCTACTGAGGCATGATCTATTGATTTTTATTAAAGAAACTGAAACTTCTTACACTAACTTGTTTATAATTTTTCCAAATTTGCTTATGTGAAGAGCTTGCATAATTTTTCGACCAGTACCTACGAAGATAAAGAAGAAATGCTTATATCTTAATTCCCTTGAACCACAGCCAAATTACTCAACTACTTAAGAAAACAGTTACTTTGCACCAGAAAAAAGAGTTAACTTTTCTTTTGAGATAACTTTTAAACAGTTGGCTTAAATTTACATAGATATTTTATACCTTACCTACTCTAGTAATTCCAATTCAAAAGATAAAATTAAACCTTCAATATCTAATAGCTACCCATTTAATCCATAAAGTTGGGCCTCCGTGTATAGTTATCAACTTAGGCATACGAAAAATGACCTCGGCCTAGTTTTAAAAGACGTCTAATAGGTACTTCTTAATATCAACCTCATTATTTGTGTTATTGTGATGCCACATGCAATGAAGTTAAGGATATTAATGAGGAGATTTCTTAATAGTTTAAACACATAGAAAAGAGGTATCTATTTAGGTACTTGCTACCTCGTAAGATCACAGATAACAAAATACGTACCAGGTATGTGTAGATTTCAACATTACGCTGCTTTGTAGTGCAGTCCCCGATGCAACAGCATAATGTGTAGGCAGGTACCTAGCGTATACCTATTTTACGTGGTATTTATTGAGGTAGTTACTTACCATCACCAATTTCATGTCGCACGGTGTCTCGGTTCACAATAACTGGTGTCTCCTGATAACTGTTTCCGTTATCATTGTTTCCGGACGTTTCTGTCGCCTTTAAATCAGGATTATTTTCCTGAGAGTCTTCAAAATATTTTTCAAATTTATTCTTGTTGAAAAAATCAAAGTCTATCGCCGCTCGCTTCATAGTAGGAGTGTGTGGGGTCTTGGAGCCTAGCTCGTATTGTAGCATCCGAGCTGGTGACATGATTTCCGATACAGGAGATGGCCTGACGAATATGTCATCGTTCTTGGCTAGAGATAGCTTCAGCAACGACTTTTTGACATCCAGACTCTTGTTCTCTGATATTTTCGAGGTGTCTAATAGAGACGGCTCTCCAACTGGAGTTATTAGCTCTGCTGCGGGTTGTTCTATTATTGCTGTGCCTAAATTAATAGTATCGATGGAGCTGTTCCTTTCCCCTATAGTGACATTTTCACCAATGTCTGAAAAGTTGTCTAAGTTCATACGGAATGTGTCTTCAGGTAGGTCTAAATTAAAACTCTCAGCTATATACAGCTGATTCGAGCTTGTTGATGTGGTGGATGCACTTGGTGTGACTTTAGCTGCATCTTTATTTTGCATCATTGATGAATCCATTGTAATTCCGTTATTTCACAAATTCAAAATGAACCTTAAAAGCAATAAACAAGTTGATTCGTATTGTAAAGTCATCCGTCTGTTGTCTACTAATGGCCTTGAAAGTAATCTTGCCAATCGATAAGCACAAGAATTCACATCACATCACTGGCCTGGCACGCACACATACGCAGTACGGCTTACTCGATGTGTGCCGTACATGAGCTGTCAAACTAGTTTTGCGGCTCTTCCTTTACGTCTTTTTTCCACAAATAATGTCCAATTGGAATCAAATTATGCTGTAGTTACACTTTGTCTATTGGAATGTTGATGCAGCACACAGAAAAAAGTCATATAGCACCTAAAACAAGGATATCACACCACTAGTTCTGCTAAAAATAGATTACACCAATTTGTCACTTGTTCACTGATTTTGCCCGCCTTTTTCTCTCATGTTAACATTGTTAGAGTCGCAATTCATGTTATGTAATGTCTAATAGCTCACTATATAGGTACACTATGTAGGTGTCGTGGATACTCCGGATAATTATAGTTATTTTGCGATTCTGATGATGAGTTACAGAACGACGGCGCGCTCCGAACACAACTACATATCGTTGAAATGTCAACAAACAAGAAGCGGTGAAGCAAACGCGCTGTCCTTAGCGCGGGAGATACGCATTTTCAAGTATTTTGAACATGGAACTGCGACCTTTTGCTTCTTTATGACTTCATAATAGCACTCATAATTTTTTTCAATAATATTCTCGGAATTTTATCACATAATTAATTATGTTTGTACTTCGATAACTAATCAATAGGTACAATAGGTAAAGGTCAATAGGTAGGCTACTTAGATAATTGTTGCCTTATGAAGGGTTTTTAAGTTTTGCTTATTAATTTACTATATGTATTGACGCGCAATTACCAAATTCTCAGTCCCTACCTAAACTATGAACCCTTTATTAAAAGTTTGAGCTATGAGTTCTTTTCCCAAATTTTCCAAGTGCAACAGGTGCCATTTTGAAATAACAGTTTTTAGACATGTTTCAAAGTGTTTCGCTTTCAAAAACGAAATTTTTACGTTTGTTTCAAGCTTCAAAGTAATAAGTATTATTATAATAAGCAAACGTAAGAAATATTGTTACAAAAACTATGCACTCAATATTCGAAAATCATTCAGAATCGATTTTTAAGTAGGTCAGAACATCACCAAAACAATGCTGTTTGTTATTTGTGGCTAGCTTCACTTCACTTCTGAATTCTGCTTCGTTTCGCAAATTTCGGCTGCGTTCATAAAATTAAGGTAGATACACCGCCTAAAATTCATTCATTTTAAATTTGACCTCGAAAATATCATCAGATTTTTACGATTTTTATTTAGAAGGAACCTAGATTTTTTTTCCTACGAAATCCTAAGTCTATGGAAGGCACTGCAAATATGTTGACAGTAAATATGGAATCTGAAGATAGTTTATTTTAACTTTAGACTTAACTCCAGTTGGCAGAAGCTTGGCACGTATTTTCTAGAGATAAAAAGGTCCTTCCCGGGATACCATAATATATCTTTCTTATTATTCATTATGACCAGTTCAGCTATGAAAAGTTGAAGTTAAAAATTATAATTATTGTACTATAATTACTAAGAAATCAAGTAGTAGTCTGTTTGCAAAAGGTTAGGTTAGTAGTAGAACGTTAGTAAAGAGAATCCAAACAGTGTTAAGGTGCGCACTGCGGAAATCGTATTTTAAACCGATTGATGAACCTTTCGCTTTATTTCTAGCATGGATTCGTTCAGATCTACTTTGCATCTTCCGTATCAGCACACTATGTTCATCTCTGTAATCCCTCCCCCAACTAACCCTACCTTGACGGACACCAAACAATTGCCATGCAACATTTGCCATATTCACGCTTGGCAGGTTCATGCATCTACAATTTATATAGTTTTATTCTATAAAAATATATTTGCCTCAGGTTCGTGTGTGCTTTCTTTCTATGACGAATTTTCTATAGACTGGCCTACTCAGAGAAATCATAAGTTTAGAGGCGTTCTCTTCCTTCTTCAAGTTGTTTAATTCACCTAACTTAACCCTGGTGTTCACCAAAAACATATTCAGGCAATTAGATAGTGTTTAAATGAGGTTTTCTACAGAACTTTTCATACATTAACACCAAAGTTAACCAAAGAAGCTGCTTACTGTTCTTTATATTTCTGGTGCACAACAGCCTTAAAAAACGAATGAAATTAAATCAACAATATTTATTTCTTAGATGATTACAAACACTTTATTTCGCAAAACTTATTTCATTTTCTTCCTTTTACCACCCGTACCATCACTCTTCCCGCCTTTTCGCTTATTTGCCATTTTGGATTTGAATTTTTTATTCCCGCCTTTCTTATTACCCAGTATTTTCCTATTATATCCCTTTATCCAATGATCTCGGTTTTCTTCCCAAGCGAGTTGTTTTTTGCTTGAGTTATCCGTGTTGGAAACAGCTTGGCTTGAGCCTTGTCGTTTGTTGGTTGCCGTATCTTCGAGGAGGGTTGAGAATTGCTCTGCTGAAGCGAAGAGTGAGCCTAAGTCGTCCTTACCTGCAAAAAAGAGGAAATATATGTCAAGCCTTCCAGGAAACCTCCTTGTTTGGAAGAGAATGTATTTTTAGGCCAATAAAATATCCTATACTGCCAAATGCTCTAAAAGTACCTAGGTCCTAAATATAGAATAGAGTTTGTTTTATCATAGTTTCGTAGAAAATGGTTTACGATTTTCGGCGAGGTGTATCTAACGTGAGTTACGTGATTTTACAAGAACTCGAAATTCTTTGACGATTTACTCTGAACCACCATCATAACAGTTAAGTACAGTTTCAGGAATATCGTCACCAGTCGCGCGGTAAATGTATTTTATGCTAGTTACCTATTTGTATTTTCTGCTTTCAACATGTAATATATTATAGCCAGTACCTATATAATTTTGCGACAATTCTAAGCCATATGATTTTTTAATTTTAAGCCACTTACTTTTTTTAATTCTAAGCACTTGACAATTCTAACCCATGTAAAAAACAAAAAAAAAAAAACAATTCGTCGTTAAGCAACATAATTACAATACAGAGGGGCAAGTTTGGCAAGGCGTGATCGAGGTATTGACGTCTCGATCACGTCTCGACTGTTGGTAGTCTGGTAGCTATCGTGGACGTGTAGAGTAGCTATCGAGCAGGGACGTTAAAAAGGTTCATATCTGAAACGCACCTCATTTAAGAACCATTGATATTTACCACCTGACGACTCAAAGGCTAGATTATTATGACATTTATTTGCTTATTTTATCGTATAACAAAATGAGTTGCCTATAAATTCTTAGTTATTTTATTATATCGATTTTCCTACATGTTATAATAACAAAATAAATAACCGATTTTACCGCCATTCTTGGGCAAAATAAAGAACTTCACGGTCGATGAAACTAGGGGTTAGTTGTAGTTGCTTTACTAATAGATGGCGGTAGAGTTGCAATTCTTCAAAAATATTATTTACGCCTTATTTTAGGTGCCTACGTATTATTTATCACTTTATAACACTCTGAAAAGTAAGATACCTATCCCAAATAGATTTATCACTAAACATTGGTAGGTAATGTAGGTATTTGTTTAGGTACCAGTGTAGTAGCCTAAGAATTCTTGAAAAATATGTTTCAGCTGCTGTTTTCTCGACAAAAATAACAATCGACATCTCACGATAGTAACGTGAACCGATCGAGAGCGTAGTTCCACGTCCGCATGATAGAGGCGCTGTACCAAATTATATGGAAAAAGGAGACGTCTCGATCACGGTACTAACGTCAGATCAGACTCACCCCTCATTCCAAAACGACGATTGAATTGATGTTAGATACTCTTAGCATGGGTTCAAAGCAAATATTTGACAATGGTCGCAAAACTTACGACAACTACATGAATTGTAGAACGCGTTAAAAATATTTCTTGTTTTCGCATTTACTCTAGTTTTATTTGCGCTTGACCGTTGACGATGTCTTCAACGGTCAAGGTTAAGAATTCATGGCAGGTGCCTTGAACGTTCTCTTATGTCATGGGCGCAATAGAACATACCCTTTATCTTATATCCTTTTTTCCCTTTGCCCTTCTTTTGTGGAACGTCAATAGCATCATCCATTTCATCGTCAGTTCCTTCTAGAAGTAGTTCTGAAAATAACACAACCATATTTAAAATCGCAATGTATTAAATTAGGGAAGATTTATTTATTATTTAAATCATAACTACAAATCTATAATTTATTGATTTATCGGGATAAAAAGTAACCTATTATGTTATTCCAGGTCCCAAACTATACCCATACCAAATATTAGCCAGTTCAGTTTTTGCGTGAAAGAGTAACAAATATCCATATCATACATTCATTCTCACAAACTTTGACATTTTATAATATTAGCAGGATTAATCATAAATCAATAAATCTTTTATTAGTATCTGAGAGATTAATATTTGTAACTTTAAAAAACTAAATAAAAAACCGAGTTTAATTTAATTATGCAACCAATAACAATCTCTCAGGAAATAAGTTCAATAACGATAATTCTTTACTAAAATCGGGTCACAATTGGATAACAATAAGCAAACTATACAGCACCATCGATAAACTCTTATTCAATTCAATTCATTTATTTCCACCGTAGGTATTTCTTAGTATACACTGGATGGCGTTAGTTTCTAAAATATGACTCTTATCCTATTACACTATTATTACAAAATTTGTAATCAAAAAAGGAAGCACCATAAGGGATTGTATGTAGAAAAAAAAAACAGACAGACAGTCAAATATTAAGTACCTATACTAAAATAAAAAATAAGAGGGCTGTACCTGTTTATAAAATTACAATAATTAATAAAATTATGTCAGAAAATGGTCAGAAATTTAACTGGATTAAGTCCAGTAATTCTTCTACTTCCAGTAATTTTACTGGAAGAAACTTAGCTGGATAACTAGACATAGACACTCATTTATTTGCTGCTGCAGTACAAAAACAGACATAAAAATACATTTTAAACATAACACAGTAACTTATAGTACAGGAAAAACAATTGCACAAAATGTTTTTGTTTTTGCTTTTTTAAAAAGGGAGATTGTAACTATACAGCAACATCGATAAACTCCTGTATTTTTAAGTCTGTTTAAAATTTACAGCTGATTTGAGACGGTAAGAACTCAACTCAAATCGAATTTGAGTTGAGTTCTTACCGTCTTCATCAGCATCTAGAGTTGGTTCATCCTCATCACCAGAAATGTCAAGACCACCGTCACTGCCTAAAATAAATGAAGAAGAATCATCATCATCATCATATCAGCCTATACATGTCCACAGCTGGACATAGGCCTCTTCCATACGACGCCACAAATAGCGGTCCTGAGCCGCCTCCATCCAACGACTCCCTGCGACCGCTACGATATCGTCGGTCCATGAGTGGATGGTCTCCCAACACTATGTTTCGCATTGCATCATTCAGCGAGCTATATGACCTGCCCAGTGCCCACTTCAGCCTACTAATTCTGAGAGCTATGTCGGTGACTTTGGTTCTTCTACGGATTTCCGTATGAAAAAGAATAACAAATATTATTCTCACGATAGTATACACTTTGGTCATCATCAGCCAAAGCTTCATCATTGTCACCACTACCCATGTGTGTAACGAATAGTAAATAGTAAGTGTAGGGTACATTTCGGAGATTGCTCCCAGGAACTTCATGACCTGATCCGACCATCTCCCTTCCACTCCAGGACAAGCAGACGGACGGCACAATACCATCCTTATCAGGTGGATATACCATCCACTCGTACTAAGCGGTTTTCCTCCACCTTCATCATTCGCACCGCTAAGGATTGGAACTCGCTGCCTACTTCTGTTTTTCCGGTCAATTACAATGTGTCTCTTCAAGGCAAGAGTGAATAAGTGTCTTCTACAATCTCACCTGATGGAAAGTGACGATGTAACCGACGGTGTATCACGAAGGTCTAGAAGACACCTATTCACTCTTGTCTTTATAATACACTAGCGGCCCGTCCCGGCTTCGCACAGGTGGGCATTTATTTTTTAAACATTTAGGCATAAACGTACAGTGAATGCAGGACATAGCCTATATTAATCAGTGATAATGTAACATTCAAATGGTGAAAGAATTTTTAAAATCGGTCCAGTACTTTTTGAGCCAGTTCGTCACAAACATACTTATCTTTCCTCTTTATAATATTAGTATGCATACCTTCATCATCATCATCTAATCCACCCGTCTCTTCATCACCGTCATCGTCCTCATCATCATCACTGCCCATATCCACATCATCATCATCACCTTTGTCCTTCTTCTTACTGCGTTTCACTTGTTTCGTCTTCTCGATGTCAGCTAGGAAGTCTAGTTCCTCGTCTGATTCTCCTGAAAAATAAATGAATATAAAAACATTTATTTTATATAACAAGAACAACAAAATATAGACTGGATCGACTAAAAAGGTTCTAAGTAAGGTTCTATAGAAGGTATAATATAGACTGGATTGACTTAAAAGCTTCTAAGTAAATATTTGAGGCTAGCTGCTGCCCGCGCCTTCGCCCGCGTTTTATCGGGATAAAAAATAGCCTATATATTATTCCAGGTCCCAAACGATACCCATATCAAATTTCAGCCTAATCGGTTCAGTAGTTTTTGCGTGAAAGACTTACAAATATCCATCCATACAGCCATTCTTACAAACTTTGACTAATTGGATATGAACATATGTATGTAGTAGCAAAATAACAAATTACACATCTCCATTTGAACTGTGAGACTGTGGGGCCGTGGCGTACGAATATCTACCCCTCCAACTCAACCCGTGGATGTCGTAAGAGCGCAGACTAAGGGAACCTACCAGAGGAAGGGCAGCAGCTTCCTTCTGAGTATTTTTAAACACCAACACTGCGATCATCCATCCGCCTGCCAAGCGTGGTGATTATGGCAAATCCCCCCCTACATGGGAGACCATCCACTCGATGGGCCGACGACATCGTAGGGGTCACAGGGAGTCGATGGATGGAGGCGGCTCAAGACCGCTATTTGTGGCGTCGTACGGGGGAGGCCTATGTCCAGCAGTGGACGTGTATGGGCTGATGATGATGATGAATTGAACTGATGTTACCAAAAATATAGATCTTTATTTTACCTTAAAAAGATTGAAGTAAACAAAAAATCAAAGTGATCACTTTATTTTCTAGTTTTACTTATAACGCTTGCTTACGTCATCATCGCCATCAGCGAATGAGAAGACGAATCTGTTTTCTGGTGATACGTAAAATCGTAACTCCCCGAACTCATTGTATTACCTGCATAACTCTGATAAAACTATGTGGTTCTGTATTTACCAATTATTTATCACATTGACTCGTGTTTAATTATCGCTGTTCTGACTGATCTAACAAACATAACTGACGATTGATACTGTCTTATTGAATTTTCATTTAGCTTTTATCACATTTGTTTTCCAACTTCTACGTTTTATTGAATAAAATTGGCAACTGGACAGTGACGTTGGCAAGTCTCACTCCTGGAGGAGCCGACCTTGTTTTCTTGTATCATGACATTCCACGGGTTGAGTTGACGGGGTCGATTCTATGCTATACCACGGCCGTAAGTTACAGTTAGATAACTCACCGGCCTTCCGAGTGCCGGTAACACTGTCAAGATAATTGTCAAAGACCTCCTACTACACTGCTGTCATAAAATCCTTCTCGTTTGCCTCACGACGCGCCGAGTAAACGCAATTCAGCGTAACCGACTCGAGCGTGACTATTCACTAGACGGCGACAAGAGCTGAGTAAGCCAGAGCCAACGCAATTTGGCGTAACCGACTCTAGCGAGGGGGAAGGATGATCTAGTTTCGTCGTTTAAAAATTTCGCCTAAATAATTTAAATCAATTCAATATAATTCACCGGCCATCCCAGCGACAGTAACACTGTCAAGACACTTGTCAAAGTCACGGAATCCGCGTCTCTGTTGTCCTCGTTTGCCTCACGACGATACGAGTAAACGCAATTCAGCGTAACCGACTCGAGCGTGACGATCCAGTTCAGAAAGAGATCCTCAAGAATTTAAATTAATACAATACAACTCACCGGCCTTTCCAGCGCCCGTAACACTGTCCAGATACTTGTCAAAGTCCTCGGAAGTAACGGAATCTGCGTCGCTGTTGTCATCGTCTGAATCTTTCTCATTTGCCTCACGACGCTTTTGCAGGAAACTGTGAAAGGATAGTAACTTTTATTGTTACGTAAAACTGTGAAAGGATAGTAATTTATTATTGACACGTAAAACTGTGAAAGGATAGTAATTTATTATTGACACGTAAAACTGTGAAAGGATAGTAATTTATTATTGACACGTAAAACTGTGAAAGGATAGTAATTTATTATTGACACGTAAATTTGTGAAAGGATAGTAATTTATTATTGACACGTAAATTTGTGAAAGGATAGTAATTTATTATTGACACGTAAAACTGTGAAAGGATAGTAATTTATTATTGACACGTAAAACTGTGAAAGGATAGTAACTTTTTATTAATACGTAAAACTGTGAAACGACAGTAATTTATTATTGACACGTAAATTTGTGAAAGGATAGTAATTTATTATTGACACGTAAATTTGTGAAAGGATAGTAATTTATTATTGACACGTAAAACTGTGAAAGGATAGTAATTTATTATTGACACGTAAAACTGTGAAAGGATAGTAATTTATTATTGACACGTAAAACTGTGAAAGGATAGTAATTTATTATTGACACGTAAATTTGTGAAAGGATAGTAATTTATTATTGACACGTAAAACTGTGAAAGGATAGTAATTTATTATTGACACGTAAAACTGTGAAAGGATAGTAGGTAATTTATTATTGACACATAAAACTTTGAAAGGATAGTACTTTATTATTGATACGTAAAACAGACGGATATTGCTTGGGACTCTTTTGAGACAAACATAGAAAATTTCTCAAAACCCTCTTTGTACTACACCGGATAGTTTTTAGAAATAATTACAAAGTAAACCTAAACTTACATGAAATCATGTATTAAACCTCTCTTTTAAAATCTAAATACCAATAAGTAGGTAGTTTTTGTACATTCGGTAATTAACTACATCCAACTAATATTATAAATGTCATAGTTTGTGAGGAGGGAAGTTTGTTCCTCTTTCAGGCGTCTTTTACTTTTCATCCCGATAAAACGCGAGCGAAGGCGCGGGCAGCTCGTACAATATAATACTCACTCGTACAAAAACCTCTCGTCGACAGGTATTTTAGTTGCGTCTTCATTGAGATACGAAGATGAATTCACTGCCAAACTCTTCAGGCCTGTAAATAAGAGCGAAAATTACTTGACAATCTCGTGTTGGATCTGTTTTGGGAAAGGAAAAACTAGGTTTAGAATAATAAATAAATAATGCTGGACAATCCACACAGAATCATCTAACCCCAAGCTAAGCGGAGCTTGTATTATGGGTACTAGATAACTGATATACATAATAGAATACACATTTTTACTATACATAGAAAATACCCAGAACACCCGAAACAAATATTTGTAGATCGTACAAACATTTATCCTAAAGCGGGAATCGAACCCGCAACCTCGTATGCGGACCTTCGCCCGCCGCGCCACATTGGTCGTCGAGAATGAATGAAGAATAAAATAGAAATTTATTTATACTACACCTGTTCGGAAAGTTGCCTATTCCTTTTCCAAATATAAGATAGAAAGTAAGTCATTGCATGCGTATACGGAGTATAGGAATACGGGAGGAAAAACTCTATGGAATTTCATTTCTCACGCGTTCTAGCGGGAGGGAAAAGTGTATGGAAATCCATTTCTAAAGTGTAATTTTTTTTAATTTCCTAAACGTTTGGCCGGTAGCTATGGATATTTTCATTATAGGTCAAACGACACCGCACGCAATATAATAAGGTAAAATGGTTTCACTTTGACACTTAGTTTCTTTGTTATGAAAATTTAGTGTATACGTTTTGTCTTATGGCATATTACTGTGGGGGAACGCTGCAGATATTAACACCGTATTTGTGCTGCAGAGACTACGAACAGTCCGTTCGTGCAATCTATAACATGCGTCCTAGAGAATCCCTGCGTGATATGCGTAAATAAATATAATGACAGTACCATGTCAATATATTTATGAAAACTTATTGTACACTCATAGAAATATCGATCGATTCCCTAAAAATTGCGACATACATAATGTAAATACTAGAAATAAGAATAAACTCGCTTTGCCCAAAACTAGGCTGCACAAGATTAGTGTATCTTTTAAAGGGCAATGTATACGCTTCTAAAACAAAACTCGAAGTGAGTTGCAAAAATTATCAATAAATAAATTCAAACAAACTATCAAACATATCCTTTGTAAAAAGGCTTATTACAAAATATCAGATTATATAGAGGATAAAAAAAGCATGGGACGACTTTTGCTCCAACTTGAATACTACCAACCTAACAAGATAAAGGTTTCTTGTCTTTACTTTACCTTAAAAAGATTGAAGTGAACAAAAAATCAAAGTGATCACTTTATTTCCCTGTTTTACTTATGTAATTTTAATTTTGTGACGTGTCCAAGAGTCTAAAGGAAAAAAAACACTGATATTTGAGTTTCAAGAAGAATGCCAAAATGTCTCATTCTGACGTGACGATACCAGTATAACAGGGCCCCCTGGCCATATGGCTACCTATATCATCATCATATCAGCCCAAACACGTCCACGGCTGGACATAGGCCTCCCCCTACATATTTATTTCCCAACTTTTACGTTTTATTGAAATAAGTGTGTTCTGGACAGTGACGTGAGCAAGGGACACTCCCGGAGGAGCAGACCTTGTTTGCTTGGATCATGTGGTACTGGAAAGTGACGTGAGCAAGGGACACTCCCGGAGGAGCAGACCTTGTTTGCTTGGATCATGCGGTACTGGAAAGTGACGTGAGCAAGGGACACTCCCGGAGGAGCAGACCTTGTTTGCTTGGATCATGCCTTATGTCATTTAGCATACCTTTAGCAGCATAGTTCTTTCTCGCCGCGAACTTGGGATGACTGCCTCTGACTTTCTTGACGCCGTCTGTCTCCTCCGCCTCGGGTCGTTTCTTGGGATTCTTGAACACGAAGCGGTCCAGGAAGCGAACGCATGAGAAGTCTTTTAGAGGGTCGCCGGAGTACTGGATTATTTGATCTGTGGTGTAAAGAAAGTTAAGGGCCTCGTCAAAACTCATACGTCCACAGCTGAAGGGGGGATGGTAATAGCAGTGGAGATAACACTTAGTTTTTTTATCTGTAAACTGTTTTAAATTTCTAAGAACGCGACCGTATTCTAAATTCTTATAATTTAGTTAATTTTCTATTATAATATTCAATTGTATATTACACAGTGTAGTGTCTCTTCGGCCTGTACGGGTTCTAACGAAAGACCAGCGCTGGCTTGGTCTCTTACGGGAGCTCAGCCAGCATTATGCTGAATTAGGGCCTTTTTATAACAACTCTATATATGTACAATACCTATTTTACAAGTGTTTCTTGTTTTTAACTGTTTGTATTGTTGTTATAAATTGATATTCTATTAAAGAAGGAAGCTACTGCCCTCCTTCTGGTACCTTTATTATTGTTATGTAATATCTCTGTCAACTACAAAATGTCCTACAACAGTATTTTAAAGCTTCATTTATTATTAGTTTAGTAATAATATTATAATTTAAGGCGGTTCCCAGACCCAAACTAGCGCCACCACCTATTTTATCGTATTATTAGGTTAAACAAAGGAATTTTTAAAAATCCCTTGACCAGTTTGTGATCTGAGATCTTAAGCTTTTTTTAATGCCTCTGTAATAGTTTTATTTTGTATAGTTTAGGAAGAGATGCGAAGTTGCACTTTTTGGCCAACAAACTTGGCTTTCGCATCTCCTCCTAACTATTACAGAGGAATTAAGAATATGTCAAAAATTAGCTACTTGAGACGTACTTGAATCTGAGTTGCGTTTGAGTATTCGGGGGTTAGTGTATGAAATTTTACTTTGATTTTTGCAATAATACTTAATTTGATGTGATATGAATAATTTGGTTACTAACATAGTATAATAGGTAGGTGTACTAACAATGTATGGTGAAAAACTGAAATAAAATTTGATTTGATTTGATAAGCTTGTTCGATCTTTGCTCAAAAAATATAGGGTAGTTTAATCTAGTGAGGCTATCCGCCTATTTCTTCCTACCCGCTGTTGGGAGATCGGCGAACGAACGAGACGCTGCCTGCCGCGAACAAACGAGGAAGAAAAGGAAGCCTTCTCTCGGCCTGTTCGATCTCAACCGCCGTACAAGATGGACATAATTACGTGAAAACTGAATATCTTCTATATTTTGTATTGCCGTGCAATTCCCTACTGAATAAACTATTATTAGTACTCTCGCGAGTGGGTGTGTCTAGTGCTCTGTTCTGGAAGCTGCGATCCTGGCATGGTGTGGAGAATCAGGTCAGTGCCAAGCTATTTTATCTACCCTGTGTAACGAGCAAAGATCTAGTAACGTCCTTAGATATTTACGTTAGGTACATACATCATTATACATATTCCACTCAAAATCTTCGGTCCTTCGATTAACATCTTTTTCTATCAGCCCCCTATATTACAGATTCCACAAAGCTTATGATAAGTATCACAAACGGGTCAAGGGGTTTTTTACGTTAAAATATGTAGGTGATGGCGCTTAAGAAAACCTATGTATTTGCTGCAAATAAATATTTTTATACTTTAAATATACTGTTTAAGCCGTGGGGTCGCGGCGTACGAATATCGACCCCTCCAACTCAACCCGTGGATGTCGTAAGAGCCGACTAAGGGAACCTACCAGAGGAAGGGCAGCAGCTTCCTTCTGAGTATTTTTAAACACTAACACTGCGATCACCAATCCGCCTGCCAAGCGTGGTAATTATGGCAAGTCCCCCCCCCCTACATGGGAGACCATCCATTCGATGGACCGACGACATCGTAGCGGTCGCAGGGAGTCGATGGATGGAGGCGGCTCAGGACCGCTATTTGTGGCGTCGTGCGGGGGAGGCCTGTGTCCAGCAGTGGACGTGTATGGGCTGATGATGAATATACTGTTTGTACATATATTTATTTCCATTATAAGATATTAAAAATTTTGGTAGGACAACAAGATGTTTAAACTGATTTTTTAAAAATAAATTATTAATAATTTTTTTAATTGTATTGTTCCCTTAGTCAACTCTTACATCCACGGGCTGAGTTGGAGCGGTCAATTCTTACGCCGCAATGGCCGGCTTGTATAGACGGTCTAGTTCTCACCATTGAGTAGTTTCCTTGCAAACAGCTGCACAGTGGGATGGTAGTGGTTGGCTACGGCGACCAACTCCACGTAGGCTGAGCACTGCGCCCCAGCGTACGATGGGTTGCGGGCTAAAGGGTTGTATTCTGTTATTACCTGAAAATAATGAAAGATTAATTATTTGACTAATGTCTTTCATTCTAGGATTTATGTATTTATTTCTCCTGTCTTTTAGAAAACTAATTCTTAAAGAGAACTTTTTTTATTAAATACGTATTAATATTTTTTTTTTCATTAAAATTGTTGTAGTTAAAAAAATACTCAGTACCGCTATTTGTGGCGTCGTATGGGGGAGGCCTATGTCCAGCAGAGGACATGTACTTCTAAAATTGTATTTAAACTGAGGAATGCAACATTCTACACAAATCCTGTCGGGTTTAGAGAATGTTAAAATGTAAAACCTAGAATAAGTTTTTATAAATAATTATATACATACATACATACATGTATGGGCAGATATTATGAGTCATTTATCTAAATGGTGTTTAGATATTTACTATTTTCATTAAAATTGGTATTTATAGGTTCTTGATTGCTAAAAGCTACGTTTTACCAAGCACGGGGATTGTTCTCTTAGGTAAGAATAGACAATAATGACATCGCATTGCCGTACATTGCGTACTTTATTGAAGTTGGCGGAATTATTTTAAAATAATTTACGCATTCTATGACAAAATTACGTAATTTTTGTCTACTATGCCATAGACAACAATCCCCTAGCACGGGTATTGTTCTCTAGGGTAGAATAGAATCAGAATCATTTATTCATATAGATATCAGGTACAATTTATGTTCTTATTATAAATAGTAGGTTTCACTGTATCCTTACCCTAGGGGCGTATGAATAGGTATATATCTAAATTTAATTATGTTTTACTAAAATAAAATGAGCTTTGATGTACTTATATCAGAATAAATTGTTTTAATAAAATCTCCTTATTCTATCTAACATTCACAATTTCACATGTATAAAGTTATAATTGAGATTTTGTATTAATAACAATGTCAAAAATTATTTCAATATCCTGTCAAAACCCTTAATAATTCTTATCATAGTAGTCCATACAGACAATAATGAGATTGCATCACATTGCGTGCATTATTGAAGTAGACGGAATTAATTTCAAATAATTTACGCATTCGTTGACAAAATTACGTAATTTTTCTTTATTCTACCATAGACAACAATCCCCGAGCTTGGTGTGGCGTTTTTCTGTATGTATGCTGGTTCGTTGGTGGAAGGGAGGAGAGAAACTTACCCGATCCATATTGACAGA
The DNA here is from genome assembly GCA_947859395.1 of Eupithecia insigniata. NCBI lineage: Eukaryota > Metazoa > Arthropoda > Insecta > Lepidoptera > Geometridae > Eupithecia > Eupithecia insigniata. The sequence continues at coordinate 2,461,834 of OX402019.1, forward strand.
TTTTTTCAACTGGATTTTCGCTTCCTTTACTTTATCTTTGTCATCTTCTTGTGTTTCTGCCTTGACCTTAGAAATAAGAAAACAATAAGTCAACATTTTAGTAGACACATAAAGCAGAATAAACCGCGACTGTTATGATTTTCACGCATACGCATTTTGTGTGCAACCTTAGAAACATCCAAAACTGCTTAAGCGTTTTAGATTTATTTATTTATACTGTTGTTTCATGTGTTACATCGAGTTCTTAAATATTAATACTGAGATCAAGACATGAACCCCGTTGGGGCGCTACTACATAAGCTTATACTTAAATAATTAATAAACGAAAATGTTAAACTTGTTTTATTCTAAACTAGCTGCTGCCCGCGGCTTCGCCCCCGTCGAATTATTTTTTTCGCGCGGAACCCTAATTTTTTTGCGCGGAACCCCATTTTTTTCTTATCTTATCTTATGTCCTTTTCCTGGTTCCAAGCTAGCTGCACACCAAATTTCAGCCAAATCGGTTCAGCCGTTCTCGAGTTACAAATAGTGTAACTAACACAACTTTCTTTTATATATATAGATTATCTTTTATATTATAAAAGCATTTCATCATCATCATCACCATCATCATCAGCCCATACACGTCCACTGCTGGACATAGGCCTCCCTCGTACGACGCCACAAATAGCGGTCCTGAGCCGCCTCCATCCATCGACTCCCTGCGACCGCTACGATGTCGTCGGTCCATCGAGTGGATGGTCTCCCATAAAAGCATTTAGACACAAGGAATTATTTTAATGTTTTATAGAAAGTTAGATCCTTTTAGATGTATTTTATTTGGGAGGGTAATTTATTATAAATTATTATGGCCATATGATGAGTCGCTGATCTGAATAACTGATATTTAGTAAAATTCAGTGCAAATTTATTTATTTTTATTGATTTATATATTTTTTTGTTTTTGATTAGTTGTGTATCTTATCTATTTATATGGAGCCGATGGAGGCGGCTCGGGACCGCTATTTGTGGCGTCGTACGGGGGAGGCCTATGTCCAGCAGTGGACGTGTATGGGCTGATGATGATGATGAATCGGTAAAGCGGTTCTCAAGTTATAGCCGTTCCAGGAGAAATAGAGGTTAATTTATATACATATATTATTTATTTATTTACCTTAGCGTGATACCATCCGGAGGTGGCCACTGCCTTCCTCTTCTTAGGTTTGATGTTACCATCCTCGTCTATCTTTAGATCTATGTAGTTTTCTTCGTCATCATCTGAAAATTTGTCAAAGTTTTAATATTAAATCTGAAGAGCTTGTCGGTTAGTTTGAACAACAATGTCATTGTCATGCTATGTTTTTATTCATTTTATTTAGTTTGTGTTGTCTGTTTGTAGTTTTTTCTTTTAACAAAATCATTTTGATGCAAAATTAATAGTTTTTATTTCGTTAGTACCGATCATATTCTATTTTCGAAGTTTATGACACTCTGACACAGACACTGGCAGAGTCGTAGCGAAAAGCAAGCGGCGCCATAAAAAAAAAGAAGTTGAAGTAGTAGTTGATAATTTTTTTCTATAATATTTATCGATGCAGTTTAATATTATTTATATCAGTCATCTAGAACCCATAACACAAGCTCTGCTTAGCTTGGGGCTGGATAATGAATTGTCCAGCATTGTTTATTTATTTTCACTGATCCCCTCTAAAATAAAGGTGTGGTAAAGTTTAGAAGTGCATTTGTGTCTATGCCTGTCAGCCTGTGGCATCGATTGATTGTTACGACATCCGTACGGGTTGATTGTTACCAAATTCACGAGCTGAATACGGGTTGATTGTTACCACATCCAGGAGCTGAGTACGGGTTGATTGTTACGACATCCACGAGCTGAGTACGGGTTGATTGTTACGACATCCACGGGTTGAGTAGGGGTTGAATCTTACCTAACAACAAATCTCTCTTATCTCCTTTCAACAGATCCACCTTCTGTTCTTTATTTTCCTTATCACTGGAGGTTTCTTTTTCATTTTCTTCTTTGTCTGATGCTGGGTCTTCATCGTCATCTTTTATTTCTTGTGTTTCTGGTTTTACTTCTTCCTGTAAAGTATAGATTAAAATGTATTCTAATTATTTAATTACAGATATTGCCTGTAGTATCGTACTAAGCCATCCCAAAATATCGCGACCAACTCTTTGATGCGTTCCGGCCATTGTCGCCTCACTCAACGACGGCCCGCCACGCCCCCACGAGAAAGTGACGGAGCTTTACGTGTTCACGAGACAGACAGAGTTTACGTTTTATCGTACGTTAGACGCAGTCAACTGTCTATCCCCGAACGTCAAGTTTTAAGAAAGATAGATGATATCTCAGTGAAGAACATTTTTATCTAGAAAAAACGGATTTCAAGTTGCTCCTAGAAACCCTTTTTATAGTCCATAGACCTTCGTTTGACCACAATCTCACATGATGGAAAGTGACGATGTGGCCGACGGTGTACCACGGTGTATGCCATTTAAAACATTACAAAACTCACCTCTTTAACACCTTTCCAATACAATTTTACAGCTTCCTTCTTATCCCCATGCTTTAACACCTGCGATATAAGGAACAGAATCGCGCAGCAAGTCTCCGGAGGCATGTACAAACACACTTGTAGCAGGCGTTTTATGAAAGCGCACACTCGATTGATATTGTCATCTCGTTTTAATGACTTGTATATGAGGGAGAAGAGTAGTGCTGAGTGTGTTGTCGTGAATATGTCTATGTTTAGGAGTTTTCTGTAGAGCGCTGTGTAGTAACTGGAACAAATAGGATTTGGTTAAGAACGGACCGATAGCCCATACAAATACTATTCCCCATACAAACGTACTTTCCGCTTCATTTGGAAACTATGTCCCCGATCTTATTGAAATTTTCCATACATAATCGGATGACAAATAGCTATGTTTACAATGGTTTAGTTTTTGAAAAAACAGGGAGCGAAACAAATTTTGACCACTAAATCGAGTCATCTTCAAGCGATTTTTTATGCATGATAGACACCTTTATTCGGAAATCTGTCGCGCTGCAAACATCCTTAATATATTCAACATTATAAATAATCAAAAATATTTTTGAAATCAATCGTTTGCTCAAAATTAATCGGAATGTACGAAAAAGTATCAAAAAATGGTACCAACACCAAGCACACGCACACAGCCACATGACAGCTTCGTATTAGATGGTTAGACGCGCTTTCTTACTCATATGAAATGAAATGAAAATATTTATTGAAAAAGAAATACACAATAACAATGGTTAACTCAATGTTAATTTAAAGTAAGGTGTTATCAGTTTCTCGTCAATTCACTTAGGTTTAAATTACATCTATTAATTTGAAATTGAATTAGGCATGTAGAGTTCAGGAAAGGTTCGTCTTTGGGGAATTACAAATTGTTTATAGTCATTGTCTAGAAATTCACTTACAGAGTATATGGTTTTATCTAGCAGAAGAAGTTTCACATTATTTAAAAATGATTGTTCACAAGTTATGAGTCGAATAAACAATGGAAGTTTGTTAAAAAATTTAGGGCCAATAACTTCCGGTTGCTTTTTAGAGATGTATTTGAGTCTATGAGCAGTTGATTCTAAATACATTTGATGCCTATTACTGTATTTGCTTTGGCTTCCTCTTACCTTGAATTGAGACATATTTTGTATTACAAACTTTAATATTTCGTAGATGTATAGCGCGGCAGAAGTTAGTATTTTCAGATTCTTAAAATGTTCTCTACAAGAGTCTTTAAATTTGGCGCTAACCAGCACCCTTATTGCACGTTTCTGCATCTTTAAGACTCTTTCACAGTCGGTAGAGTTGCCCCACAGTATAATGCCATAACCCATTAAAGAGTGTATATACGAGTAATAAATATCTTTCAGATTTAATTGGGATGTCATAGGGCGCAGTTGTTTTAGAGCATATATACCTTTAGCCATTTTTGTACAGGTAGAGTCTATATGATTTTTCCAAGTTAGGGCCGGATCTAATTCAAAACCCAACAGTTTTGTTAATTTCGCACTACCTATTGATCTACCACTTTTCAAGGGGATATTTAGTGATGGTCGTCTAGCAGACACTGCATTAAACACCATAACACTAGTTTTCTCCTCGTTTAGCATTAGTCCATTCCTTGTGAACCAATTTCCTAAAGTACTAATTGTGTCGCTAATGGTATTCAGTAGTCCTTCCATAGTATCTGAAGAAACTACTATGGTGGTATCGTCCGCATACTGTATTATCTCCCCTGATATATTTACATGGGCAATGTCGTTCAAAAAAATTAAAAATAGAGTATTTCCAAGCGACGACCCCTGTGGAACCCCTGTACTTATACATAGCGTGCCCCATTTCATTCTACGTGAAACAACAACAAATCCGCATGGGAAATCAGTTTCCGTTTGGGAGAGGTTCGTCTCGTGAATTTTATAGCATAGTTTTTGTCTATGTTCAGGTGGCAAAATTTTAGCCCGTTTTAAAATCGCACGCCTAGATATCCTGGTATGCATATGTATACCTCACAACCGTTCACAAGAGCGCGCGTTGACGTGTTCTTAGAAATGTGTGAATTATCAATTTAACGTCAGTTTGCATTTACTAAGAAATACTTGGAGGCGGCTCAGGACCGCTATTTGTGGCGTCGTACGGGGGAGGCCTATGTCCAGCAGTGGACGTGTATGGGCTGATGAAGATGATGATGATTTGCGCTGTGCAAAGATTTCTTTTTATAAGCTTTTAATTAACTTGCAATGTATGTAACTACATCATGTTTCTTCGGATTCAGCTGAAATTTGGCATACTTATGCAAGTTCGGTGACAATGTCATGGTACCATCGAGCTGGTCTGATGATGGAAACCGAAGGTGGTATAAGAACTCCTAAACAAAACGACTTAACCACGTCGAGTTTGAGTTCGTTAGTTTTTTCTTCCCAAGCACTTTGGTCCTAGATTATACATAAGCTTGTATTTAAAAGATTTTTATTATATTAAAAATGTATTCTCTAGAATTGTATAAATACCCATCATATATGGTAAAGCGACTTGATGCACCTCCGTTTGCCTTTTTCTATGCTTTTAAATGTAATCATCATCATCAGCCCATACACGTCCACTGCTGGACATAGGCCTCCCCCGTACGACGCCACAAATAGCAGTCCTGAGCCGCCTCCATCCATCGACTCCCTGCGACCGCTACGATGTCGTCGGTCCATCGAGTGGATGGTCTCCCATGTAGGGGGGATTTGCCATAATCACCACGTTTGGCAGGCGGATTGGTGATCGCAGTGTTGGTGTTTAAAAATACTCAGAAGGAAGCTGCTGCCCTGCCTCTGGTAGGTTCCCTTAGTCGGCTTGTACGACATCCACGGGTTGAGTTGGAGGGGTCGATATTCGTACGCCGCGACTCCACGGCTTCAATGTAATATCAAGTACTAACCGGTCACTATTCCCCCCTGCGATATGGTACAGCAAAGACAAGGCGTGCACGGCCACGTTGAGCGAAGTCAGGTGCACCAGCTTGTATATCGCGTCCACGTGCTCGGTCGTCGCTTGTAAGCGCTCCGTTTGAGCGAAAGGGTAGGCTCGTTTGACGCCTGTTAGAATTGCTGACATTAGACGGGTGTCTATATCTCCCTGAAAAATATAACAAGGTGTAAAACAAACCAGGAAGTAAGACCAAAGTGAGGGACGTGATGAAAACCATAGCAGCGAAAAATAGGAGCTGGGTAGGACACATCGCCTGAATGGATGTGTCACGACTCACGCTAGATCAGGAGAGTCCTGGAGGGCAATTCTGGCAATATATCTACTCGATAAATATGGCAAGAACTGTCATAATATAATGATAAACAAGCGTAGTCTCAAAATCTGCAATTCGATATTTATCGAAGGTTTTTCTTTGGTAGGTACTCGATATTTATCACATGATATTTTTATCGCGTGATAGTGAGTATCACTCAATAAAGTATCATGTGATAAATTCATTATGAATGTAAGCGGGTTAACTACGAACCTAGTTTGTGTTGGAAGAACACCAACGTTTGCGCCGCGACGCTGAACGAGCGCGACGCGAACCGCACTCACCCTGAAGAAGTCCCTCGTTAAGGGATGAAACGTTGGTGTTCTTCCAACACAAACTAGGTTCGTAGTTAACCCGCTTACATTCATAATGAATTTATCAAACTACGGAAGTTTTTATAGTAAAAAAAATATCATGTGATACGTAGAATTGCCCCCCTAGACTGGAGACCCAGAGCAGACACTAGAGGACGAGGCCGACCACAGAACCGTTGTTGGGTGGACGACATCAGACGACACGGAGGCCAGGACTGGATGCGACGGGCCCAAGATCGCGAGGATTGGAAAAGAAGGGAAGAGGCCTACATCCAAGAGTGGATCCCGAAAAGGCCAAAATAATGACAAACCAACTTTACAATAATTTTATTGTTTTGCAAGAAATAAATCGACTTCAAATTCCTTTGTATTTGGACGGTTTTTTTAAGTTTTTGAGGAACAATATTAATCCCGAGGTTTAAAAATGTTATAGGACCAACTCGGAATCATACAAGAGGGGAATCATACAAAGAATTTTCAAAATCGGTTCATAATTAACATACAAAAAAACATACATTCAGCAGAACATAGATTTTTTCGAAGTCAGTTAAAAAATAAGACTGAGTGCTTATCACCACACAATAGAATAAAATCAAAACTTTGTTTCCGACTGGAGACGAGTATACCCGTTTCAGCGTAACCAACCCGAGCGTGACGGTTTAATTTATTTTAGAAAGATTCCTTTTCAAAAATGTACAATTTTACTTTTAACGCCGCGATCGCCATGGCTTCAAGGCGGCTTCAAAGTGAGTGTGTGCGTGCAATTCGTCAAACTACAATAGTTTTTATATTATATAAAACTAGCTGACCTGGCAAATGTTGTTTTGCCATCGACCACTGAAGGTTCAAGATTATTACAGTTCTAACTAATAACGCTATTGAAAATGGGGGTTGGTGTTAATACAGAAAAATGTGAAAATTGAGATTTATTATGTATTTTTGATGCCAAATCATAAAAAAAACACAACAATAAATTTTGTTCACAAAATAAAAAATAAATTTTTGGGTGGGCCACCCTTATCACTTAGGGATATAAAAAATAGTTACTGTCCTATTCTCAGACCTACCGAATATACACAAAAAAATATCATAAAAATCGGGCAAGCAGTTTCGGAGGAGTTTGGGTACAAACACTGTGACACGAGATTTTTATTTACATACTAGCTGACCCTACAGACTTTGTCCTGTCCTGTCATTGAATTCACCTGACAGTTATTTCACACGTGCTTAGCAAGGAGTATAAACGCTGGAGGTAAGGTTACATTAAAAAGTTTATAATAAAGGTAGTCGTTAATTATTTAAATTTTTCTAAATTTCTACGCAATTTACTTAATTTGTAATGTAAGAACGTTCGTCGATGTATTGGAAAACTTCTAAAATAAAGATGAATGAAATCGGTAAAGCCGTTCTCAACTTATAGCTGGACCATCAGAAATTGGGGGTACAGGGGTACATCATCATCATCAGCCCATTCACGTCCACTGCTGGACATAGGCCTTCCCCGTACGACGCCACAAATAGCGGTCCTGAGCCGCCTCCATCCATCGACTGCGACCGCTACGATGTCGTCGGTACATCGAGTGGATGGTCTCCCATGTAGGGGGGGATTTGCCATAATCACCACGCTTGGCAGGCGGATGTTGCGGCGGTGTTGGTGTCTAAAAATACTCAGAAGGAAACTGCTGCCCTTCCTCTATTAGGTTCCCTTAGTCTGCGCTCTTACGACATCCACGGGTTGAGTTGAAGGGGTCGATATTCGTACGCCGCGGCCCCATGGCATTTTTATATACATAGAACCTTTATTCACAAGCTCAATTGTTTCAATTGTAAATACTAGTTTAATTTGTTTATATATTTGATTGTTATTTTCTTCGTATATATAGACAGATATAAAGATACATACCTTTTTGATAGAAGCCTTGAAGAATGAAAAGTATATTCGTATCAGGCTCTCTGCTATCTTTGAGTCGTCCTTCCCGAGGTAGAACTGATTCAGGAAACAAACTCCGTAGTATTGTGCTCGAGGGGATATGTTGGCCCTGAAAATAATAAATATTATAATAATATGGCGTGTTTTAAAAAACGATAAACAGACTTCAAATTCCCTTACACTTATTTTAAGTTTTGCGGGATTTAAACCCCTGGGGATAAAAAAATTTTGGTACCCCTTCGGGATCATTTTCTATATTTATATTCGCTGGACATTGGCCTTCTCCATACGATGGCACAAATAGCGGTCCTGAGTCGCCTCCATCCATCGACTCCCTGCGACCGTTACGATGTCGTCGGTCCATCGAGTGAATCGGCTTCCAGAACTCCGTTTCGCATCGTGGCCGCCACTCGCGAACCTTTACTCCCCAGCGGTTATTGGCTCAGGGAGCTATATGACCTGCCCACTGCCACTTCAGCCTGCTAATTCTGAGAGCTACGTCGGTGACTTGGTTCTTCTACGGATTTCCGTATAATTGGGATATTATTTAATTTCTTTGAAATTAAATTTGTCGCAGTCATACAACACATATTTCTAACAAACTCATATTTTTTATATTTTTACTCATCACCTACCCGCAAAACTTGTTAATTATTTTCTCCTTACCTGAACAGCATTTTCTCGATCTCAGCCAGTACCACCGCTTTCATATTCGGATGGTTGTAAAGAAGCTGACACAGATTGTAGACCACTTTAGAAGCGACCGCCTGACTTGGGTCACCGAGTTTGTTGATTATATTCATAAGAAGCATCTGAAAGCAGTCAAGAACAGGGCCCGTACTCGTAAAAACGAAACCGAAGTTTCTGATAATTTTTCGTGCAAACGCTAATCTTATGCGAGCGACATAAGAGTTGGTTTTGCATGAAAACTAAAAAGAAACTTCGATTTTCCTTTTCCGAGTAGGCCCCCTGATTTTTGAGAGTGGAAGGAAGAGATAAACTTAAATGAGATTCTTGTGTATAGATGAAAGTCATATAAGAGGTACATCATGGTGACCACGGCAGGCCAGCGATATAGCAAAATCATTCAGATTGGTTGCAACAACTTTATTTCTTTACGCTTACATAATATGGCGTGTTTTAAAAAACGATAAAAGAGTTAAAATTCCCTTTTACACTTATTTTAAGTTTTGCTGGATAAATACTATTCCCCTGGGGATAAAATTTTGATTTTGAAAGAATTTTCAAAATAGGTCCATAATTCGCGGAGATATCGAGTAAGATACATACAAAAAAAACCATAGACGAATTGAGAACCTCCTCCTTTTGAAGTCGGCTAAAAATAAGCACTTATACACGTGAAATTTTATACTATAAACAGCTTTTTATACAGTTATTTATTATCAAATAAGAAACAAGGTGTTATTGATTTTCTCTTTACTTTAAATTTTTGTCCACTTGTGGAAGAAGTGAAAAAGAAAACAATACATTATAGATACCTTTTCTCTCTCAGGATGGTGCATCAACAGATATGCCATGGATGATACAGCCTTCTCTTTATTGGCGTCTACTGTGTCGTGCGCGAATTTATTAAGAGCTTCCACATACGCTGCAAAATAAATAAATAAATAATGCTAGACAATTCACACAGCATCATCTAGCCCCAAGCTAAGCAGAGCTTGTGTTATGGGTACTAGATAACTGATATACATAATACAATATATTACATATATATATATATATATTTTTATTATACATAGAAAACGACCAGAACACCCTGAACAAATATCTGCAGATCGTACAAACATTTGTCCCGAGGCGGGAATCGAACCCGCAAACTCCTGCGTCGCAGGCGGACCATCGCCCACCGCGCCACAGAGGTCGTCAAATATTTAATTTATTAAAGCATTTGCTAAAAAAAATATTTTTTGTTAAAGGTTTTTTGTAACTGAATCACATTGTATTGATACGCCCGAGCGAGTGCAGCGTAATTTCTTTTTCTTTATAGTAGACTAGCTGCTGCCCGCGCCTTCGCAAGTGTTTTATCGGGATAAAAAATAGCCTATATGTTATTCCAGGTCCCAAACTATACCCATCATCATCATCGTATCAGCCCATCCACGTCCACGGATGGACATAGACCTCCCCCATACGACGCCACAAATAGCGGAGTGTAGTGAATTATAGAATCTTTATATGCTCGAAAGAGTAGATTGTGTACACCAAAAATTCTAAATAAATAAATAATTCTCTATTTCAGACACAAGATCCATTTTAAGAGTACAAAAGTATAAAAGTCAATATATATAAGACCCACATTAAATGCCTGAAGAGATGGCATATTCTAGAACTTGACCAAAGGAACTGTCCCAACATAAAGATGGTGCTATTCACTGGAACGGCTGCAAAATATTCCACCCATGACCACATATGAGTATACAATAACTACCGACCACATCTCATTTTGGCTGCACAGCCGATAGTAGACTAAAAGGAAATGAAATAAAATCGAAAGTTATGGAGTATGTATCACCTTTTGCACTCGACGTGAATTCGAAAGTCTTAGTGCAATCTAACCGATAAGATTTCTGAAGTTTCTATTGAAAGTTCTTTTTGTTGCTGCCTCTGTAGTTCAGGCGACGATGGCTAGATGTCGCCACATTGACTTTTATATTGTACTTACTTCCATACAACTCCTTGAGCTGATCCTCATAATACCACAACTTCAGTATATTCCTCCTCGCTTGCTTGTTGCCCGATGACATTGTATCTATGTGCCCCAGTGGATGCTGCGTGAATGTGCGCAGTTTAATCTCGGGGATTAAGAGATCTGATACTAGGAGTTCTGAGAGGGCATCTGTAGAAGAAATAATAAGATGGGGAATACATATATTAATGAGACTAATAATTTATAAGACACACATGAAAAAAACTTTAATGATGTTGCTTCTAAACAGAAAAAAACTTCTAAAAGATTATTTATCGGGTATTTATCGCGTACTTTTTGTTATAGAAAGAAAGAAAGAAAGAATATATTTATTTGGCCATGCCTACATAACACACATACAACACGACACATTACAGACAGTGGGAAAGTACAAGAAACATACATATTTATACATGAAGAAAATAGATAGGAATAGTGTGTGTGTTATATATTCCCCTACGTTTCCATCGCGACAGTGATAGATAAATAATCATTATTATTTTAACCAATCGCGAGAGTTTAAGATTGGTAATGTTTTTATTTAAGACTGGCGGCCCGCCCCGGCTTCGCACGAATATTTAAGAAAAGTTTCAAGATCCCTATTTTTTTGAAAATATTATAAAGCCCATGTCACCTGCGGATAGTGTAGCTTCCCAACAACGAAAGAATTTTTCAAATCGTTTCAGTAGTTTCGGTGCCTATTAAATGCAAACAAACAATCAAATCTTTCCTTTTTATAATATCAGTATAGATTTAACCATATATTACCTATTATAGTTATACCATCCTTCTTCTTTGCAGGCTTTACCTGACCGATTAGATTTCTCAGTGCCGTCAAATTGTAAATAGGATTGTCCTGAAAACATTTCATTTAGGTTAAATAAAAAGTTTTGCGTGGAAGAAGCATAAAAATAACAAATTATTCATCATTATCATATCAGCTGATCGACGTCCACTGCTGGATATAGGCCTGCCCTAATGATCTCCATAATGAACAATTTTGCGCCGCCCGCATCCAACGCTTTCCCGCGACCTTCACTAGGTCGTCGGTCCATCGTGTGATGGGCCTACCCACTCTGCACCTTCCGGTACATGGTCACCACTCAAGAGCCTTGCTTAAGAAGGCTAAGAACCTCTGCCAAACGGAAACGGATTTTCCCATGCGGATTTGTTGTTGTTTCACGTAGAATGAAATGGGGCGCGCTATCAGTGAGATTGCGCGTCCAACCATCTAATACGAAGCTGTCATGTGGCTGTGCGTGTGCACCATTTTATCATATTTGTTTGTACTTTCGGATTAATTTTGAGTAAATGATTGATTTCAAAAATATTTTTGATTATTTATAATGTTGAATATATTTAGGATGTTTGCAGCGCGACAGATTTTCGAATAAAGATATCTATCATGCATAAAAAATCGCTTGAAGATGACTCGATTTGGTGGTCAAAATTAGTTTCGCTCTCATTCAAATATCATTATGTTTTTTCAGACTAAACTGCTGCAAACAGCTATTTTCCATCCGATTACGTATGAATAATTTCAATAAGATCGGGGACATAGTTACCAAATGAAGCGGAAAGTACGTTTGTATGGGGAATATGGCTATCCGTTCCGTTCTTAAATATGTATTAGTAAAAACGAAAAACATCTTATTTGAGTCTGGGAGGTTGCTTGTTGGTCTGCCTCTTAGCTGTTTTGTATCTCCCAGGTATATACCCTCTATGGCATGTAGGCATCCTTTATTGACGACCTCTGTGGCGCGGCGGGCGAAGGTCCGCCTACGACGCAGGATGTTGCGGGTTCGATTCCCGCCTCGGGACAAATGTTTGTACGATCTGCAAATATTTGTTCAGGGTGTTCTGGATGTTTTCTATGTATAATAAAAAATATCTATCTATGTATTGTATTATATTAAGTATTTCAGTTATCTAGTACCCATAAAACAAGCTCTGCTTAGCTTGAGGCTAGATAATGATGTGTGGATGTCCAGCATTATTTATTTATTTATATCTGTTCCATTTATACCTTATCCACCATATAGACCAAATTTCAACATCCCAATTACATTGTGGAGTTCCAACTGCACTCACCTGGATGAGGATTGTGGCTGCTGCTACCCTGTCTCCGATAGCACCCTTATTCAGCAGGGTCCTGGCCCACTGGTGGTCTGAATTACCGCTTCTGTTGGATTCTGTAAGAATATCAAATAAACTTATTAAAAAAATGCTGGATGGTCCACACAGCATCATCAAACATTATTACTAACTGTTGAGAGACCACAAAGAGCGATACTTAAAGTATCAACTTTCCGTCCTTTTCTTTTTCTTACAAACCTTCTCTTTAAATCATGTGGAGTATTAATAGTTCGACAGTTATTCATAATGAACATAATACTTAAACAACACGCAGCCCTTCCATATGTCACTGAAATCGCTAACAAAAGGAGTAAAAATAATGTTTGCCCTAAAGAACTAGGTCGAAGACAAGCTTTTTCAAGAAAATTTTCCAGTGTTCTTGGTCCTTTTTTATATAATAGATTAAATGTGTTAGCCAATATTTATTCCTTAAACTATAATAGCTGTAAGAAAAAACTTAGAGATACTTTACAATGTATGTCATACGATGACACAGAAAATTTATTGACTGTTCTAAAGTAGGCCACTAATTGTAAGCACCTTTATTATTATTAAAACTAGTTTAGCATAGTTAGCATAAGTAATTTTATAGTATGCATAGCATTTATTATCGGATTTTATTGTTTGTTTATTATCAGCACTTTCTTTGCCTGAAAAACAGGTTTTTACCTAGTTCAGGCACATGTACTATGTTATCCCATAAAATCATAAGATTAAATAGTCTTACCCCCGAATACTCAAACGAATCTCAGATTTAAGCACGACTCAAGTGACGATTTTTTGACAGATTTTCATTGAAAACTGTCAAAATATTGCGACATAAGACGTGCTTACATCTGAGTTGCGTTTGAGTATTCGGCCGTTAGTCTTTGTTATCCTTTTAGCCCTAAGTTAATTTTGAATAAATTATTATCTATTTATTTATATATCTAGCCCCAAGCTAAGCAAAGCTTATGCTATACTTAAAAGAGGGCCCATGCAATGTATTTAGTAATTTATAGTCTTACACTGCAGCACTGCTATCTTAAATATAGGGCCGTGAGGCCGCGGCGTACGAATATCGACCCCTCCAACTCAACCCGTGGATGTAAGAGCTGACTAAGGGAACCTACCAGAGGAAGGGCAGCAGCTTCCTTCTGAGTATTTTTCAACACCAACACTGCGATCACCAATCTGCCTGCCAAGCATGGTGATTATGGCAAATCACCCCCTACATGGGAGACCATCCACTCAATGGGCCGATGACGTCATAGTGGTCGCAGGGAGTCATTGGATGGAGGCGGCTCAGGACCACTATTTGTGGAGTCGTATGGGGGAGGCCTATATCCAACAGTGGACATATATGGGCTAATATGATGATGATCAATATTTTTATAGACTAAATGGATGAAGAAATTGAGTTTGTCTGCTCTTTAATACTTACTTGTTTCATAAGCTAATGTGTCTCCATGTAGTGCACTGCTAGCTTCTTTTCTAAGCTCTTCAATTTGCTCTTGAGTCAGTGCCTTCTCATCAGTAGTAGGCTCCTGGGGTATCTACAAGTTTGAATAATAAGTCAAATCGCTATTAACAAAGAAAATTACAATCAATTATTAGAATCAAATTAGAACTAGACCTAACTGCAGACTATTGCAAACAATCTACAGGTAGCTCAACTGATCCATATCAATACCAGTCGGAAGCATCCCCAAGACGCTGGCTGTATTGCCTCGCTGTATGGCAATGCTAATGCACTGCGCGCAATACTCACCAGCTAAATATATATTTATTTTTAAAAAATTATGATAGGCGTATTCAAAGGCCTTTGTGGTTCTGAGGAAACACTCCATCTAAAGGAGCTAGAATATTGATCCTATAACCCCAAAATAGAAAACTTGATTACCATGTATGACAAATAATGAAAAAAGTGCGACAAAGGGATATAATGTGATAAGATCCAAAGAAGAACCAAAAAGTTGTATATCTGCTGTATTTACCTGGTCATACCACTTCTTTTTCTCCTCAAATTCTAAGGTTTCAGCGAAATGTTTAGCAATGCCCTGAGATTTCTTTACGTCGGCATTTTTGTCCTCCTTGCCGTAGTTTGTGTATGCCTCGTCCACCAAAATGTTTTCTTCAAACCTTTTGTGCTTCATTTTGCTGTATATATTAGAATTTCGTGGAAAATAACAATAAAAACACGTGAAAATTACAGTCAACCACAGATTTTGAAAAAAAAAATTGTAACTTTGACATTGACGTTTTATTTGACATGACAGTTACAGTATAAAAATGCGGCGCGCCGAGATGCCAAAAAAAATTTATATGAATTTTTCCTACTAAAATAAGTTCTATTCTTTTAAAATAAAGTATAGTTTGGAGTGCGACTGTAATAGCCTACAACGAACGATTTGTCATCGTCGAACGAAACGTCAAAAGGTCCGTAAAAACGGGGACTCTGTGTGGGGTGTTGACTTTATTTTCGTGTATTTCCTCAACAAATTCCAATTTGCTTTTCAGAATAACACTACAAATATAATCATGGATGAAAAAGGAAGGAAGGTTATCGTTTGCGACAACGGTACCGGTGTAAGTTCATTGAAATTTTATGTTCGAAAATCTGTTGATAAGGTTGACTGAATCATCGTTTTCATATTCTGTTCTTATAGTTTGTTAAATGTGGATATGCGGGCAGCAACTTCCCTGCCCATATCTTCCCCTCCATGGTCGGAAGGCCTATCATCAGGGCGGAGAACAAAATTGGCGATATTGATGTGAAGGTAAGCCGATTCTTTGGACCAATTGTGACGAGGAAATTTATTCAACTTCCTCCTTCGAAATATGGATACACCTATTAATTGAACTACTGTACTGACTGATATAACTTACAACCCTCACGCTACACTACAAAGATGTAAAATTTTAAGTTGGAATTTTTGAACTGATCTCCAATATAACATAAAAATCATTCACCTATCTCTGATTATGTATTATCCTATTATCCCAGTGAGTCATAGGTATACTTTTTTTAAATTTATTACTTTTAATAAATTCTGTATGAAGGTAGCATGATTACAGCCATGGACATAAAAAATTTTTTGTTTGATAGAGGACTATTTCCTATTTTAAAATATTATCTTCTTACAGGATTTGACCATTGGTGTAAGTTAAATGTTTAAAATCCTACAGCATGTTATTAACAAGATTTGTTTATAAAAAGAATATTGTTTTGAATGACACACTTACATCTGTTTGTTGTTTTGTTTTGAATTATTTTAAACTAAACATTGATGGGTGTTACATTCATTCTATAGCTACTGGAATATAAATAAACTCTTTAATATTACTATGGATGACAATCTTAACAAGTAGGTCTGATTGTTTGAATTTATTGTTAAAAACTGTGTTTATTATCACTCAATAAAAAACCCTTACTAAAAATATCATTTTTTTTATTAAATATTTGAAATAAGCGACAATGAAGTAAAATATTTCCTTAATATCTCATGTAAATACCATTGCATTTTCATGCACACAGATGTATGATCTTCAAATTGTACAGGTAAAGGCCTTAGTACAAATTTTTTTACTTAAAGGCCTACAATTAGTACAAAAAGGCCTACAACTAGTACTCACACACAGGCCTTACTAGCCTTATTAGTACTTGTAGTGTACAAGCATAAGTCACAAGATAAACACTTATAGTTTTTACTTTAGTTGCTTATTTTAGTGCATTATTACGATAATGTTGAGTAGCTTTTAATTAATACCATTTTAGATATATTTTACACTTGCTGTAAATTTTGCAATATTAAGCTTGCTTACAAGCCATTTCAAGAAATATTACTGTACAGAAAACCATTAAAAAAATTTGGGTTCCATAATAGTACTAAACCTTTTCAATTTTCTTTTTATATTGATTATTTTAATATATCAAATTTTTTAGCATAAAAAATACACTGACGTCAGTTGTATGCTGTATAATTCTGCTTGTTGTTTTTCTTTTTGTGAACGTTTTTCAGATTTTAACTAACTACCTCCAAATATTTCAAAAGGGAAAGGCAAAAGGCTAAGTAAATTTTATTGTGTTTTCAGGATTTGATGGTAGGAGATGAAGCTTCTCAACTTAGATCTATGCTTGAAGTCAGCTATCCTATGGAGAATGGGGTAAATATATAGAAATAATTCTTAGTCCCATATTAAACAGTTTATTGAACAACTTTTCTTTCTTTTCTTTCTTTCTTTAGTGAATTTTGGCATGGAGGTAGAAGAACATAGGCTAGTTTTTATCACGGTAAAGAGCGTGCGAAGCCGCGGACACAAGCTAGTTTTAGTATAAAGGTGCAGATTAATATAACATTTGTAAAAAAATAGGACTTTTTCCACTAGGACAAATAACACAGGAATAAATAAAAATAAATAAATAATGCGGGACAATTCACACAATATTATCTAGCCCCAAGCTAAGCGGACCTTGTTTTATGGGTACTAGATAACTGATATACATAATACAATATTATACATAGAAAATGACCAGAACACCCTGAACAAATACCTGCAGATCATACAAATATTTGTCCCGAATTAGGAATTAGGGAAGTAAAATTTTGAAAAATATTACAGAACCTTTTTTCATACATCCATAGAGTAAAAACTCACTGCTTTCTCATACACCATTGTAAAATATTAAGCCGAAATGTGAATTTTGTTTCGCTACCTATACTCAATATATTACAAATTTTTAAGGGTCGTCCATTAATCACGTGATGTTTTTTAGCATCTTTTTTAACCCCCCTTCCCCCTGGTGATACGTGGTGAGGTTTAGTCTTAAACACACCCCCCCCCTCCCGTACTCAAAATCACGTGTATTTTTGTTGTACAAAATATCTATAAAATTTCGGAATATTATCTTTAAATACAGGTAAGTATAATCTTGCGGTTGTCGCGGTGCGGGTGGGGGAATCATTGCCTGGCAACGGCGACTCAAGCTCACACGCCGTTTTTCGGTTGTTTAGAAATCGCGCGTTCAACGACATAATAAATACACGTCATATCTCACTACAGCCCCCTCCCTCCTTGTGATATTTCGTGATTTTGTGGAACCTCGAAAGGGGCCTCCCCTTTCAAGCCTTACGTGATTAATGGACGACCCCTAATAGGCTACTTGTTATACCGAAAATACGCGTGTAAAGACACAAGCCGCAGCTACTATATATTGTATATTATGTTGGATTATGTCCATTATTGGTAATCATTTTCCCTCTGTTCCAGGTGGTCCGAAACTGGGAAGACATGTGCCACGTGTGGGACTACACATTTGGTCCCAGCAAGATGAATGTAGACCCTAAGGACACCAAGATCCTGCTCACCGAGCCACCCATGAACCCGACCAAGAATAGAGAGAAGATGATTGAGGTAACTACCGGAGTACTAGCAGCCAATTCCTAGTTATCAATCAAATATTATATTTGCGAATGTATGGTAGTACAGTGTAGATCTTAAAATTAATGAAGTTCTCATACTTATTTATTCTTATACTTATGTTTATTTGTAGGTAGGTATGTAAAATAGTTCACTCGATGGACCGACGACATCGTAGCGGTCATCACTCGATGGACTGACGAAGTCGTAGCGGTCATCACTCGATGGACTGACGACATCGTAGCGGTCGCAGGGAGTCGATGGTTGGAGGCGGCTCAGGACCGCTATTTGTGGCGTCGTATGGGGGAGGCCTATGTCCAGCTGTGGACGTGTATGGGCAGATGATGATGATGTAAAACAGATAGAATAGTTTTTTGGCCCCCTCTGTCATCAAAGTGACTTGGACCTTTGATTTTTCAAATATTATTAAACTCATAACACAATTTGCTGGTTGCTTTACTAATATGTTGATGCAGAAATATTTAATAGACTCCTTAGTGTCACATTACTTGCTGACCAATTATTATTAGTAATTTTTGCCGACCAATAAGTGCAGCTCAATTCATTTTTCTGCTGTCGAAATCCACTTTTCGTCTGACCAAAACCGCTTTAATTTGCTGACCAATATTTATTGTTTGTCTACAGGTGATGTTTGAGAAGTACGGTTTTGACAGCGCTTACATTGCGATCCAAGCTGTGCTGACATTGTACGCACAAGGACTGATATCTGGTGTAGTCGTCGATTCAGGTAAACTAGTTATAAAGACAAGTTATCTAAAAAACGTGGATATTTTGAAATGAGGGTTCTTCAAAATTCAAACTGGTCAGCTGCGGGTTCGCTACGGCGTCATAAACAAACAGCCGAACATTAAACCTACCTACTCTTCTTTGAAGTCTATTAAAAGCGGGGTATTTTGAATCGATTTTATTTCCATAGATTTAAATAGCTGCTGCCTGCGCCTTCGCCCGCGTCTTATCGGGATAAAAAATAGCCTAAATGTTATTTCAGGTTCCAAACTATACCCATGCCAAATTTCAGCCCTATCAGTTCAGTAGTTTTTGCTTGAAAGAGGCACAAACATCCATACTCACAAAGTTTGACATCCTTACTAATAATATTATAAATGCAAAAGTAACTCTTGTCTGTCTGTCACGTTTTCACACCAAAACTACCGATTTAAATGAAATTTGGTACACAGATACTCTAAAGCCTGAGAAAAGACATAAGCTACTTTTTAATGGGGAAAAAAGGGTTGTGAGGGGTTATTAATTAAAAATGCTACCCACTGTCACTATTCCACGCGGACGAAGTCGAGGGCACAGCTAGTTTATAATATAAGTAGGATTTATTCACTATTGTTAAACCGAATCTTGTATTCATTATGAATGTAAGCGGGTTAACTACGAACCTAGTTTGTGTTGGAAGAACACCAACGTTTCATCCCTTAACGAGGGCGTCGCGTTCGCGTCGCGCTCGTTCAGCGTCGCGGCGCACACTGCGGGCGAGAGCCCGCTGCGCGCGCGCCGTAAGCGCTGGTTGCGGGGGTGGCGGGGGGCATGCTGCTCGGTGATGATGTCGAGTAGGAGAGTCATCTTCTGGTGGAGATCTAACTAGGTTCATAGTTAACCCGCTTACATTCATAATGAATTTATCAAACTACGAAAGTTTTTATAGTAAAATAGCGAATCTTGTATATTTGTACCCAGGCGATGGCGTTACCCACATTTGCCCAGTGTACGAAGAGTTTGCGCTGCCCCATCTCACCAGAAGACTGGACATCGCTGGCAGAGACATCACCAGATACCTCATCAAGGTAACACTTTAGTTAGCTCTTTAGTCCAGGTTTTTGAAACGGAGTATAGTCTAACCCCCTTATACATAATAGTCTTCTAATCTAAAGCATTGCTAATTCTCACTCTGTCTTCTTCTATTGTCTTAAGTCAGAGTGAGAAATAACACTGCTTAGCAGCTGTTTTAAGTTAGCAGACCATTATGAATAAAGGAGTAAGATATTTTTTTTTAAATAAGATCCTTAATATTTTCAACTTCGAGGGAGGGTTGCGGTTTAAAGTACCGTCGAAGTAGAAATATTTTGAGATCGTATTAAAAAAAAAGAGGGTTGCGGTTTAAAGTACCGTCGAAGTAGAAATATTTTGAGATCGTATTAAAAAAAAGAGGGTTGCGGTTTAAAGTACCGTCGAAGTAGAAATATTTTAAGATCGTATTAAAAAAAAAGGGTTGCGGTTTAAAGTACCGTTGAAATCGAAATATTTTGAGATCGTATTAAAAAAAAGAGGGTTGCGGTTTAAAGTACCGTCGAAGTAGAAATATTTTGAGATCGTATTAAAAAAAAGAGGGTTGCGGTTTAAAGTACCGTCGAAGTAGAAATATTTTGAGATCGTATTAAAAAAAGAGGGTTGCGGTTTAAAGTACCGTCGAAGTATAAATATCTTGAGAGCGTATTAAGGCGTATACAAAGGCAAATGACCTTGGGCATTTGGCAGCCTAGCGGGGATACCACGCGCCATCTATGGAGCAAGCAAAACGCGCGCGCGGTGTCCTCCACTGCAGTTAGATGGCGCGCACTAGTGTAGTACATACGTACACACAGTACACAGAGTAATGATGATCAGAGATACCCCTTGAGAGAAACTGACCAAAGGAATAATAATTGTCTAAAAATATTATATGATGTATATGAATATAGGTAGGCTTAGGATTAAAACATTACTACACAAAATATCTTTTTAGTAAAACAAATATTATTAAATTTATTTTTGTTGAAGTTTTTATTAATATTGATGAGAACACTCGGCATGATAATATAAATTCACTATCTTGTGTAAAAAATTATATTCGTCCTTGTTTTCAGTGCTAGGTAAGTGGTTGGTATGGTAACTAGTTATGATGTGGTAAGTTGATCTGGAAAGAAGTAATTTAACGGAACCCTTTATCTTCTTTTACTGAAAAATAAAGAAATTAATATATTTAATGGCCCGCAAGAAAAAATATTCTCTAAGTGAAAGGTAGTAGGTAGGCAATTGAT
Source organism: Eupithecia insigniata (assembly GCA_947859395.1). Taxonomy (NCBI): domain Eukaryota; kingdom Metazoa; phylum Arthropoda; class Insecta; order Lepidoptera; family Geometridae; genus Eupithecia; species Eupithecia insigniata. Next base: position 2,483,185 of record OX402019.1, read on the forward strand.
ACCATTTGATAGAATATGGTTGGTAAACTATGTAATAATAAGAAAAATACATAACATGGTACCCAAATATAGGAAAAAGGTATATTTGAAAAAAAAATCAAAATTAGACCAAATTTCAGCCAGGGCCAGGGGGGAAACATTTTGTTTTCGAAATTATTTTGATCCTCTACAAGACCCAACAAAATATTTTCTTTCAAGTCACTTCGCTTGGGAGATACAAAAAGAGGGGAGTTTTTTTTTGGGGAAAGTGGGGTGATTTTTTTCCAATTTGAGTAGAAACCCTCTATACGGTCCCGCAATCGATACTCTATCACATCGGCATCTGGGAGCAATCTCAAAAGATTTTTTGTTGGCAAGGGGGCAAAAATTTTATCGCATTCCAAATTACTTGTCCTCTTCTATAAAATCCCCATAAAAAAAAAATATGTCTCTGCTTGGGAGCTGCACTAGAGGGGGGAAGAAGGGGGGCAAATCTCGAAAAGTCGGAATTTTCCCTAGGTCCCATAAAATCCCTTTATACATTTTCGCAAAAAAAAAATACTTACCTACCCCTCCACCATCAAATATCGAAGTGCTTTATTTCCTTTAGACCTTATAGGACACTTGGACTGTTGGACACGTCACAAAATTAAAATTACATAAGTAAAACAGGGAAATAAAGTGATCACTTTGATTTTTTGTTCACTTCAATCTTTTTAAGGTAAAGTAAAGAAGCGAACAAGAAACCTTTACCTTGTTAGGTTTTTAGATTTCGAGTTGGAGCAAAAGTCGTCCCATGCTTTTTTATCCTCAAGATAATCTGATATTTTGTAATAAGCCTTTTTACAAAGGATATGTTTGATAGTTTGTTTGAATTTATTTATTGATAATTTTTGCAACTCAGTCACTCAGAGATTTGTTGTAGAAACGTATACTTTGCCCTTTAAAAGATACACTAATCTTGTGCAGCCTAGTTTTGGGCAAAGCGAGTTTATTCTTATTTCTAGTATTTACATTATGTATGTATGTCGCAATTTTTAGGGAATCGATCGATATTTCTATGAGTGTACAATAGGTTTTCATAAATATATTGATATGGTACGGTCATTATATTTATTTCTTTGAATTTATTACGCAGGGATTCTCTAGTTCCCCCACAGTAATATGCCATAAGACATAATACTATGGAAGTAGCTGAAATAGACAAGTCTAGAAGTATCAACGTCTGTAATATGACGGATTTTTTTGACTGCATATGCTGCAGAACTAAGTCTCTTCGATAGTTTATCTATGTATGTGTGGGCCTCATTGAAGTTTACTGTCTAAAGTTATTCCTAAGAATACGGTACTGTCTACAATGTCTAAAGTTTCTCCTTTTACGTTTATATCAGCCTTTGTTTTACATTTGGTAGAATAAATCTAATGCATTTAGTTTTGGTAAAAGATTATTGACATTAAACCAATGGACTACTTTTGATATTGCATTGTTTACACCGTCATAATTTGTGTTTTGTCTAATCATCTTGAAAATTAAGGAAGTATCATCGGCAAACGATACAATCTCGTGATTATTTTTAACGAGATGAGGCAGGTCGTTAATATAAACCAAAAATAGGAAAGGACCGAGGATAGATCCCTGCGGTACACCCATTGTAACTACAGATCCCGAAGACCGTTTCCCATTTACGTCAACTCTTTGTATCCTGTCACTCAAATAAGTAGTAAGAAGATCCAAAGAGGTGTCAATTTTCCATAGGGATTATCTTACTATGTTTCATCAAATCAGGAAAAACGCCACAATCAATAGATTCATTGAACATAAAAGCTAGATCTGGTGCAATACGTTCGTTATTTTATTACATTTTCACTGTTTTTAATTTTTGAGCTAATATAATGTGATTTTGCCATTTGACAAACTTTTCTAAATATTTTTGAGCGATTTTTTTACTTTGTCTTTGAACTCCTGGCTAAAATTGTGTTGTTTTTCAATATACAGTTCATAAAATTTTTGTCTACTCTTATATATATATATCATCATCATCATCAGCCCGTACACGTCCACTGCTGAACATAGGCCTCCACCAAACGACGTCACGAATAGCGGTCCTGAGCCGCCTCCATCCAACGACTCCCTGCGACCGCTACGATATCGTCGGTCCATCGAGTGTCAGGTTTTCCCACGCTCCGTTTCGCATTGCATCGCGGTCGCCACTCGAGAACCTTTACTTCCCAACGGTTATCGGTTCTACGAGCTATATGGCCTGCCCATCGCCACTTCAGCCATATATATATATATGATAATAATTATAACAATTACGTCAATAATTAGTAGGTACCTAACCCCGGAATACTCAAACGAATCTCAGATTTAAGCACGACTCAAGTGACGATTTTTTGACAGATTTTCATTGAAAACTGTCAAAATATTGCGACATAAGACGTGCTTACATCTGAGTTGCGTTTGAGTATTCGGCCGTAAGATACATAACTATTAGGTACTTAGGTAAAAGTTGGTAGGTAATTTTACTTCGGTTGCGTGTGTAAAAAGTTGGTTTTGAAACACGATGCTAATAAGTCTCTGTAACGGCACTACTCTATGCATCGATGCATCGATATTAGACTATGCCTGAGAACTTGACTAGGGGACTAAGAAATTATTATTTATAAGGGCCACCATACCAACCATACTACACGGGTACTACACGGACTGCTTGGAGCAGTTATTCATACACACATACACGGAACCACTCGAGCAGTTGAACTGCTTCGGAAGCAGTCCGTGTATGTTGATCAATGGCTAACTGCCCGAGTAGTCCGTGTTTGGCGGCCCTCAGATATAGGTAGCATGGTAGGTACAGGTGTTTCAGCCCTTGTTTATTTCCCATATTCTTATTGTTTCACTAAAACCCAACTCCAGAAGAAATACTAAAGACAAAACACAACACAGAATTTTAGAAAATCAATAAGGTAGGTACTTCATTATTTTTGAAACTGCTTCAGATGATATTATGTAGGCATGATAATGCAAAAAGAAAAACGCGTGACGGCTGCGACAACGACGAAGACGACGGCACGATTGTTTTGTTTGGTCTGGCAACCTCGCACACGAGCCGGCCGCTATAGAGCTTGCAACGTCGCGTCTTCGCCTAGCGCGCGCCCTTGCTCGGTCACTACTAACATTGCCTAATCAAATTTTGCGAGCAATCGTTCGTGGGAGAGAGACGTTTTAGTAGGCGCAAATAGTTTTTTCGTTAAAACTTCTTATTTTGAGTTTATTTCAAAACAAATGGACCGGCAATTGAAGCATACGAGCTACATAAATAACTATACTGAGTTTGGTAGTAAACGAATAAGACACACCGCCAAAAAGTGTGCTCATTCACCTGAAGATATTGTTTCTCTAAACTTTTTCTGAGTGCTTACTATAACTACCGGCAAGCATTTGAAACCGGCACATAATACTTTAAGATATGTGTTACCGGATATATAAATTTCAAAGGTCCACGATCTATATTTTCGTCAAATACATGTTCGAAAAAGACGTCGTTTTCGTCTTTTCCCCTTATAATTCGCCTTAAAAAAAAGAGGGTTGCGGTTTAAAGTACCGTCGAAGTAGAAATATTTTGAGATCGTATTAAAAAAAAGAGGGTTGCGGTTTAAAGTACCGTCGAAGTAGAAATATTTTGAGATCGTATTAAAAAAAAAGAGGGTTGCGGTTTAAAGTACCGTCGAAGTAGAAATATTTTGAGATCGTGTTAAAAAAAAGGAGGGTTGCGGTTTAAAGTACCGTCGTAGTAGAAATATTTTGAGATCGTATTAAAAAAAAGAGGGTTGCGGTTTAAAGTATCGTCGAAGTCGAAATGGCCAAGCATTAACATCATTGATGCGATGATTGATGTATTCATCTATGGAGTAAAAGGCCTTCCTGATAAGATTTGGTCCAAATGAAATCCTAATGTATCATTAAGATCTTTTCCCGCTATATCGATTATTTGTTATATTTCCAGCTACTTCTCCTTCGAGGCTATGCTTTCAACCACTCAGCGGACTTTGAAACAGTCCGCATGATGAAAGAGAAGCTCTGCTATATCGGGTACAACGTGGAGCAGGAACAAAAACTAGCCTGGGAGACCACGGTGCTGGTCGAACCTTATGTGGTAAGTAGATATTAGGCTTATGTATGTACATTATGTGTATTTTTAAGTAAAAGCTAAGCATCATCCACATCTCTACACCTGAATCTGAAACACAGCTGTCAATCACCAAAAGTCCTGCTCCGGTACTTCAAGAAGTTGCTGCTGGTTAGGGCCTAGTTAGGCAGGGGGACAATGCACAATACACTCCTATGCGAGATGCTGACATCTCGCATAGGAGTGTATTCTGCAGATCTCAGTTCCCCCACTCAGAATTAGTAATTCATTTTGGGGTTTTTGCTATTACAGTGTAAACTGCTTAAAACAAAATTGAAGGGGCCTTTTTACGTTACTAGCTGCTGCCCGCGCCTTCGCCCGCGTTTTATCGAGATAAAAAATAGCCTTGTATAATTGTGTGTTTATATTTGAAGTTATGTTTTAATGTGAATGTGTCCTAACAATGTATCTTTCTTTTTTTGTATAATCTTTAATATTAAGTACATAACGTGTAATTGGTTAAGCTTAATCGTTTTAGTTATAAATAAATAGATAAATGAATCTGATCTGTTAATGCTCTGCATTTCCTAGGACAAATATACCAACGGTTTTTTAATAATATGGCGTGTTTTAAAAAACGACAAAGGCTTCAAATTCCTAAACCTACCTCTTGTTAACGCGCATTGCCACGAGGTCGCCTTCGAACTATTTTGACACTGTTTTTTAGGTTTTGCGGGATAAATACTAAGCCCATGGGGATAACTTTTTTATGGGACCATCTTGGGATAATTTTCTATACAATAGTGAAAGAATTTTCAAAATCGGTCCTTAATTGGCGGAAATATCGCGTAACATACAGACAGAAAATAAAATATCCCCAGGGAATTAGTATTAATCCCGGAAAACATAACATAAGTGTAAAAGTAAGAGAATTTGAAGTCGGTATATCGTTTTTTAAAACAGGTCAAATAATTGAATTCTGTTAAAAATAATGCTTTGTTCTCAGCTACCCGACGGTCGAGTTATCAAAGTCGGTGGGGAGAGATTCGAAGCGCCGGAAGCGTTGTTCCAACCTCACCTCATCAATGTTGAGGGACAGGGCATTGCTGAGCTGGTTTTCAACACTATTCAGGTATGTTTGATACCATGTGGCGCGGGGATCGAAGGTCCGCCTGCGACGCAAGAGGTTGCGGTTTCGACCCCGCCTTGGGACAAATGTTTGTACGATCTGCCAATATTTGTCATGGGTGTTCTGGGTATTTTCTATGTATAATAGTGTATTAAGTATATCAGTCATCTAGTTACCATAACACAAGCTCTGGTTAGCTTGGGGCTAGATGATCCTGTGTGGATTGTCCAGCATTATTTTTTTTTTGTGTATAGGATTTACCTGTATTTAAGTATAGGCTCTTGGGGAGCCGTTGGGGAACTGTTTTTACTTTTTTATTCAAAAGTATGAATATAATTTCTTAGATAATCACACGATCTAGTCAATTTTGACTTGTATAAGTGCTAATGGAATTTACGTCACCTCAAGATACCCTTGAACCTTTGGCAGCCGTCTACAGGATTTCAGTCCCTTTGAACTTACTAATTGTAAGTGCCAAATAAGGTGGTAATCAAAGAAGTAGTACTATATCCAATGTACGGCAATACAAGATGTTCACCTCCTCCACGAAATTGCAAAATAGTAAAATAGTATCGCTATTCTGTCACTTTCCATACAAACCTCAAGCAAAACCAGTGTCGCTAGAGTATGTGTAGAGTACAAGCGCACATAAGACAAACAACACAACTCAAAAAAAACGAATTCAGGAAAAATTACTGACTTTTGATATTTTCAATTAATGTAATTATCGGAATGTTTTAACCAGAATTATTTTAAACCTGTGATATTTTAATTAATTAATGAATAATATTATGGTTAAAAGTACCAAATAACATTAACATGACTTAAAAAAATATATGAATTGTAGTGTGTAAAATAAGAATTTAAGTATCAAAAACGTTTATAAATTCAAAATAACATAAAGGTCTATAATGTCATGCATCATTATAATAATTTTCAAAGAATTGAATAACACTAAAAAATTCAAAATTTGAAGTTGTACCCTATTTTTATTTCGTGAAGGAAATATGTATGTCAACGTGTTGCCAAGCTACTCGTATGTGGCACTATTTAGAATAATTTTAAACCTGTGATATTTTAATTTATTAATGAATAATATTTATGGTTTGATACTCTTGTACCAAATTACATTACATGACTGAAATAATATATGAATTGTGTGGAAAAGTTTCCAAAGAATTGAATAGACCTAAAATTCAAAATTTTAGGTTGTACCCTATTTCTATTTCGTGAATGAGATAGGCCAACGAGGCCAGGAGGGCAATTCTGGCAATATATCTAAATATGTCAAGAACTCAAAATATCGAGTGATAAACAAGCGTATTCTCAAAATCTGCAATTCGATATTTTATCGAGGATTTTTCATTGATGAGTTGCTCGATAAGTCGCACGAGAATGCAGTTTATGACAGTACTCGATATTTATCACGTGATACATAGAATTACCCCCCTGTATTGCCAAGCCACTCGTATGTGGCACCAAGTTTAGAACCACATCAACAAGCGCTTCAACTATAATTAGACGAGTGCAATTGCAGCGCTAGTTTTCAAAGCTGATTTTGAGTTATTTATACAGTCTTAAAATTGTTATAAATAATGTTCTTTCCCTCAGGCTGCAGACATAGACATGCGGAACGAACTATATAAGCACATAGTGCTATCCGGGGGCTCCACGATGTACCCGGGGCTTCCATCGCGCCTCGAGCGGGAGATCAAACAGCTGTATTTAGAGCGAGTGCTCAAGAACGACTGCGACAAACTGCAAGTGAGTAAAGGGTGTACTACCTGTATATTAAATTTTTTTCGCTTTAAAACACTCGGATATTTTGCATCGGCAATGAAGATATATATATATAATACAAAAATACGCCGAGGCTCATGAACAGAGGCTTCATCATCATGTGAACATCGAGGCGATCCAGCTCCTCGACAACACGGCCATAGTGAGAAGGCTCAAAAGAACCAAACCTTTCGAGTTAGTGTAGTGATAGTTAAAGTTTAAGCGCATAAGTGCTAATTTTAAAGAACACATGAACCAAGTGTCTTCTCCTTAAGAAGGCTACGAACCTCTCCCAAACGGAAACGGATCGGCCCATGCGGATTTGTTGTTGTTTCACGTCGTATTAAATGGGACGCGCTATGAGTGAGAAAGCGCGTCTAACCACCAGATACGAAACTGTCATGTGGCTGTGTGCGTGTGCTGGGTGTCGGCACCATTTTTTTTATATTTTTTCGTACTTTCTGATTAATTTTTAATAAACGATTGATTTCAGAAATATTTTTGATTATTTATAATGTTGAATATATTTAGAATGTTTGCAGCGCGACAGATTTTCGAATAAAGATGTCTATCATGCATAAAAAATCGCTTGAATATGACTCGATTTGGTGGTCAAAATTAGTTTAGCTCTTATTTAAAGATCCTTATGTATTTTGAAAAACTAAACCGCTACAAACAGCTATTTCATCCGATTACGTATGGAACATTTCAATAAGATCGGGGACATATTTGAAAAACAGTTACTAATATTTTTACCTAACCTACCCAATCTGTATTAATTTAGTAATAAAAAAATAAATAAATAATAATACTTAATTAAATAAACTACTCGTTTCAGAAATTCAAGATCCGCATCGAAGACCCCCCGCGACGCAAGGACATGGTGTTCATCGGCGGCGCAGTGCTCGCCGAGGTCTGCAAGAACAGGGACAACTTCTGGCTCTCCAAGCAGGAGTACCAGGAACAGGTAATATACCGGGAATTTCTAATATTATTACGTAATTGTATTGTTAACTATACTCCAACATGCGCCTTCGCCCGCGTTTTATAGGGGTAAAAAATAGCTTATATGTTATTCCAGGTCCCAAACGATACCCATACCAAATTTCAGCCAAATCGTTTCAGTAGTTTTTGCGTGAAAGAGTAACAAATATCCATCCATACATCCATTCTTACAAACTTTGACATTTATAATATTAGTAGGATTTAGAATCGAAGATAAATCAACAAAAACATTTAAAAAACTTAACAAAATCTGATAACAATAACAGAAAACAAGGTTCAGCAATGTTATCAAAACTAAAACAAATTTAAGGTATTTGCTATTATAGTGCGTAAGCCCTATAATAGCAAGAACTCATTTATTATCTGAATTGAAACCAAAAAGATAAAACATACAGTCACACAGACATAATTGAACCTCCTCCTTGAAGTCGGTTGAAAAAGTAGTCATCATTAGCCCATATACGTCCACTACTGAACATAGGCCTCCCCCAAACAATGCTACGAATAGCGGTCCTGAGCCGCCTCCATCCAACGACTCCCTGCGGCCGCTACAATGTCTTCGGTCCATCGAGTGATCTTCCCACACTCCGTTTCGCATTGCATCGCGGTCGCCACTCGAGAACCTTAACTCCTCAACAGTTATCGGTTCTACGAGCTATATGGCCTGCCCATCGCCACTTCAGCAAAAGTAGTAGAATTTTTATTTATTTTACTTTCTCCCTTCAATGAGAAAGGTTGCCATAGACTAAGATAGATGGCGCTGTATCAAACTCAATGTCAAAAATCTGCCAAAAAATGTGTAAAATGGCACCCGTTTCGTTATTTATTTTATGGCAATTGACTCTTGACTTTTGTGCAGCGCCATCTAGTGACAAAATAAAAAGCGTGATTGATTTTTTCTAAAGCATTGAAAAGCCCTCATTAGTCCATTATTTTCTAGTTTGACACTTAGAAGACATTTTAGAAAATAGGTACTCAAACATTCTTTTTCTTTACAGGGCTTGGGGTGCTTGAGGAAACTAGGTCCTAGGGCCAGTTAAATAAGTCACATTATAGAATAAACTAAGATTGACATTAGAACTATCTACCTTAATGTAAGTATTAAATGAAAGTCACTTTTTAATTCTACTTATGCTTAAAATACTTGAGATTTGAATGTTAAAATGACTGCAATATTTGTATTTTTGAGTAAGTTACTTAAGTTTTCTTATATGAACCCCTTTTAAATAAATTGTATGTATTTATCGTTTAAAAATATCTACATAAATTGTAAAGAAGAAAAAATTTAAAGTTTGTTTCTGGAAAATTACAAACTAAACCGAATTGCATAAAATTAATCGCTACATTGACAAAGAAAATAACAATCAAATAATATAACAAATTAAACTTTATTGACAAAGAAAATAACAATCAAATAATATAAAGAAATTAAACTAGTATTTACTATTGAAACTATTGAGCTAACTGCAGACTGTTGCAAACTATCTACAGGTAGCTCAACTGGTCCATATCAATACCAGTCGGAAGCGTGCCTCATCTCTCGTAGAAAAAAAATCTAGGTCTATGTCCTCAATAGTACCGCAAAGGCATTGATGAGGCGCGCAACACCATAAAAATGGTATCGTCTCGGAATGTCACATTTTGGCATATTACCTTTCAAGAAAGACACTAGAGTTGGAGGGACGCGTGTCAAAAGTTTCAAGATTGAAACTAATCTATAAATATCTCCGTGCAAATAGCACCGCACGCACTATCTAGAGTTTCTATAATCTATGGACGATTCTGTGACGATACCATTTCATTGTAAAGCTATTGATGAGCAGGATTCGGCCCCTGGTCCGTTTTAAACCAATCTTTGCCTAACGGATAGTACATTATTCCTGTTGGCCTAGCAAGGGAATTGTTGTCTATGGTAGAATGGAGATAATATGTTTTAAAAAACAATAAACCGACTTTTAATTCCCTTACGCTTATTTTAAGTTTTGCGGGATAAATTATAATCCCCTGGGGATAAAAAACCCCGCTTCGGGATCATTTTCTATACAATAGAGAAAGAATTTTCAAAATCGGTCCATAATTGGCTGAGATATCGCGTAACATACATACAAAAAAAATAAAGACGAATCGAGAACCTCCTCCTTTTGAAGTCGGCAAAAAAATACGTCACTTTGCGTAAATTATTTGAAATTAATTCCTTCAACTTCAATAATTTACGCAATGTATGGTGATACGATGTCATTTTAACCTACTTAAAGGAGGAGTTTCTCAATTCGTCTGTACGTTGTAATTTTTTTGTATTTATATCACGCGATATCTCCGCCAATGAGGGGTTTTCGATTTGCAATAAAAAAATTAAAATTAGTTCTAAATACCTCGATAGATGGCAGGGCGTCAACTGGAAATTAGGGTAATGCCAATGCCAAGTGAAAGGAAAACAAACTTTTTCAAGTTTTTATTTGACATTGACATGCCCTAATTTCCAGTTGACGCCCCCTGCCACCTATTGAGATATTTGGAACTAATTTTTTTCTGTATAAAAATGCAAATCGAAAACCGCTCATTATGGACCAATTTTGAAAACTCTTTCACTATTGTATAGAAAATGATCTCAATTTTGATCTCCAGGGGATTAGTATTTATCCCGCAAAACTGAAAATAAGTGAAAAAGTAAGGGAATTTGAAGTATGTTTATCGTGTTTAAAAACACGCCATATTATTCTCTATTTTACCCAAGACAACAATCCCCGTTCTAGGCGATCTCAGCTGGCAAATTTTTATGTAGGTACATGTACCTACATAAAAATTGACCCATGGGTCAATCAACTTTTGAGGCACTCCTTTTGTCCCTGTCACGGAAAAAACGATAAAATCTATATTTCAATTTAAAATATGACATTTTAATGTTAACGTAAACTTAGATTCTCTGCTAGCATCGTAGTTTCATAGGTTTTTTATAGTTATAGCAAAATTTTTGGTTTTCCTATGGTAACTCAGTGGAACATTGGCAAACTCCCATACAAAGGTGGAGAAGCCTGGGGACACGTGTTCTTTGCCTACGTTCCGCTGAGTTACCCAAAGAAAATAAAAAAAATTGCAATAAACTATCAAAAACTATGACACTACCATGTTAGCAGAGAATCTAAGTTAACGTTAACATTAAAACAATCATATTTTAAACTGAAATACAGATATTATAGTTTTTATCTTTTTTCCATGACAGGAACACAAAAAGAGTGCCTAAAACGGTGACTCATCTAGATACCACTTGACCGGAGCTGGGGAAGAAGCTTGATGTAAGATGAAGCAATAGTTTGTATAAAAGCAAACATTTGACTCAAAATTTAGTCATTATGAAGACTTAACCATGTTAAAACCTTAAAATGCATTTTGCCTTGCATTCCATTTAATATTTATCTTAAATAATGTAGATTAAAGGTCGATTTAATAATGATAAATGATATTTTAAGTTTAAATGCCCGGTGTTAATAATAAATATTCTTAAATCAAATATCTTTTTGTTAACCAAATACATAACCGTTAAATATAATTTGTATAAATATGTAACAATACTATGATGTTTATGATTATTTATAATTGATAAATAAATTATATAATACCAATTAGCTAATTTTTCTTTTCTTTTCTCCTTTCTATAATCGACCAAGGAATGTTAGTGAATGAAGGATAACAAAGGTTGCCTGCAAGAAATCACTTCTAATCGACAAGGCTGCCCATAGTACTTGTTCATGTTAATGTCTATGTGTTTTATTTAATTTTGTGGTGTACAATGAAGAGTTGGGAATTTGGCATCAACGTAACATTCACGTGGAAAGCACCGAAGAACCACTGGTTGGAGGATTGCGTTAATTTGGATAAGGAGATTCTTGAAGGCTATATCACAAATAAGCCATATGAGAAGCTTTTATTTAACTTGCAATGTTTGTTCGGGTGGAATCTAGCAACTCAATTTTAGACCTGTTATCCTCAACCGATTGAGCTGAAATTCGGCTTGCATAATGTAAGTTTGGTGACAATGCAATGTCATGGTACCATCGAGCTGGTCTGATGATGGAAACCGAAGGTGGCCATAGGAATTCCTAAACGAAATGACTTAACCACGTCGAGTTTGGGTTCGTTTGTTTTGTCTTCCCAAGGACTTTGGTCTTAGATGATATAAAAGCTTGTATTTAAAATATTAAAAATGTACTAATTTGGTTAGGCACATTTTCTCATTTTTACTTGGTCTGAAGGTTTGTTTAATATGAATCTATTGTATTGTATTGACCAGTAAATCCAGACACAACAAATAGTTCAGGTATGGTAAAAGATATAAAAAAATCAAAGCCGGTATAGTTAATTTCAAATTTTATTAACCTTTCAAATAATTTGCAAGACTGTCTGCTTCAGATAAAGGTTTGTAGTCACTAAATCTGAAAAAGAAACAATCGTTACTTGTTTTATATTATTTTGGTTATCCTAAGGGCGTATACACACGTTTTTTTCGCCGTAAAAATCTACGGATAATTCATCGTGCGTAGGCACGGACGCCGGTGTTGTACGGATCACTGTGGAAGCTTGTACAGTGAAATAAAGTCTTATTTACACTTTTATCGCCCATGACGCACATAGCCTGCTTTACCCCAAACGCGTTGAAAACAACGACCGTATACGCGCAGAAAAAAACGCTAGTCTAAAACCGCTTCAACTGTATATAGCGAGTCTATTTTAAAACCATAATAGTTTTGAAAACAATACAACAAGGTTCGTCAACTTGCACTAAATGGTGCGAAATTTTCAGTGCTGCATGCCTGCCCCAAAAAGGGGGGTTTTGCCACGCTTGGAGGGCGGATTGGTGATCGCTTTGTAGCCCAGTCGAATTATCACAAAAAGGGGCTAATACGGTTTTTTTAGTAGAAAATTTCCATTGGAATTCGTTGGAGGGTCACTGGCAGTCTTTTTGGTTGTCAGGGTACCTACCGTACCCGTTGCGTCATCCGCCATCTTGAATTAAAGGGTAAATTTTGATTTCTTGAATAACGTTTATTTTAAATTTTACACGAAAAATTGTTATATCAAAAGTTGTTTGTAACAAAATTTTGATACCTACTGATAAAAAAAATCTTGGTTCGATTTTTTCCGATTTATACCCGAAAAGAGAGGGTCATGTTTTGTTTGATTGAACGACAACTCATTTATTTTCAATTTCACGCGAAAAAAATGCCTTTCTCTGGTGAGTTCCCTTAGCTCTTACGACATCCACGGTCTGAGATTAACCAGTCGATTGAGATGAGTTTTGTTCCGACTCGAAATCTAACCTAACCTAATAAGGTATAGGTTTCTTGTTCGCTTACCTTAAAAATATTGATGTGAACAAAAAATCAAAGTGATAACACATGACACTGAACACTTTCTTTCTTAGTTTTACCTACTGTTATTTGAATTTTATGACGTGTCCAAGAGTCCTGTAAGGTCTAAAGGAAATATAGCACTTTGAAATTCCATGCCTCGACCGCCACGATCAAATCAATAATATTTACCTTTCCATTCAACATGTCTATAATTCGCTTATAATTATCCACAAGCTCTTGTTGTTCTGGATAAATGTTTGAAGATTTACTTGTCCACACCCACGATTTCTGTGAGCGAGGGAGGGCTTTCATTATTTTGTTGAACGCAAGAATATTGTTGTTGTATTCGATGTTTTCTCCACTATTACCGTTATACCCAGCATTTTTTGGTTTCAATTCTGCATATTGTGTTTTGTGTTCCTGCCAAACTGCCTTCTTTGCGCCGTTACTTTCGTAAAACCCGTTGCTATCTCCATTGAAACCGTTGCTTCCTCCATTGAAACCGTTGCTTCCTCCATTGAAACTGTTGCTTCCTCTATTGAAACCGTTGCTTCCTCCATTGAAACTGTTGCTTCCTCCATTGAAACTGTTGCTTCCTTTATTGAAACCGTTGCTTCCTCCATTGAACCCGTTGCTTCCTCCGTTGTATCCAATCGAAACCACTTCTGCACCGTTGCTTTCTCCGATGTATCCTAACGGACCATTCTCTACCACATTTCCATTCAACGTGTTTGTTATTCTTTCATAGTTTCCCATAAGTTCCTGTTGTTCCAAACCCTGATTTAAAGATGTACCGGTTAGTGCCCACGATTTCTCTGTGGGTGTCAGGGCTTTGATTACTTTGTTAAACTCATCCATATCGTTGTGATAATCGTTGTTTTCTCTGATGTTTCCTCCGTTAAAACTGTTGCTTCCTCCGTTATACACGTTATTTCCTCCCATATCTCTATTATATTCTTCCCGAACTTCTTTCTCTATAGCTGGGGAGGAATACTCCCTCAATTGCACAAAAGGGACGTCATTTTCTCCTCTCTCTTGATGAAAGGGTGGTACAGGGTAATACTGCCTAAATGATTCAGAAGAGGCAGGTGAGTCGATATTGATACCTCTGTAAAAAAAAAAAACGATTAATAGGTATTATAAAAATCTAAAATTGGCTTTTTTCAACCATCTTAAATTACAATACATATATATATATATATATATATATATAGTATAACTAGCTGCTGCCCGCGCCGCAAAATACTTACTCGTTGGGCTCCCGACGGAGTAAGGTGGGGTAGGAGTTGTAATGGTTCATTTCGCCCCCAGGTATGGGAAAGTCTAGGGGAAGCTTCGGGGGTTCTGTGTTGGCTGAGTTATCTCGACGTAAGTCGATCTGAAATAAAATTCTTAGCTATTGAAAAATCCTAATCGTAACTATAATTTAATTTTAATCTTTAAGTAACTTATGTAATTGGTTAATTCAAATCATATTAGTTTCTCAATAAATAAATAATTAACTTTAAATAAAATATCACACATTTTTGACATTATATAAACTAGGCTAACTTAGAATATATATTATATTTTTTTTATACTGGACTATTCACACAGCATTATCTAGCCCCAAGCTAAGCAAAGCTTGTGTTATGGGTACTAGATAACTGATGTACATAATACAATATATTACATATATAGATATTTTTTTCTGCAAATCGTACAAATATTTGTCCCGAGGCGGGAATCGAACCCGCAACTTCCTGCGTCGCAGGCGGACCTTCGCCCACCGCGGCACAGAGTTAATTCTTACTCTATTTTTTTAAAGTTTTGGTGGATGGGTATTAATCCACCAAAACTCGGGATTATTTTGATAGGACTATATTGGGATCATTCTCTATGTACTTGTAGAATGGCTAGACGGATTCCAAAACGGCACCATTCAGAAAATGCCCAAACCAAACCGGTCTTATGATTTTTGACCCGCAACCTCAGGACAAACAACCACTTTAGCGCGTCAGGGATTTTCGCCGAGGCACGCGTGGATTGTTTCTACACCACCATGCGGAAGCGGGGATCATCTCTGGTGTGCAGGGTCCGGGCCAGCTCCAACAGCATTCTCAGCGTGTTCGCTAATAGGTTTGACTGCATCTATATATGTATATCACTCCTCGAGGATGCACGCTTTTACTAATAATAATGAAATTCTCATAAAGGGCCTCTGTGCTGTTGGCTTCGGCTCCACACATGCCTCCCAAACCGGGACCGGGTCACTATATGGTCCGTGATCATGGAAATGAATTAATGATAAAGGTACGACATCGTCAAATAATTCTATTTCTTTATTTTAATAATTGTTTTGTTTTCTTGTGTTTAATATGATGAATGTTTTCTGTAGATTAATGCGACTAAATTATTATGTACCAATTTTATGGACCTATTAAGTCTGAAATAAATAAATAATAAAACAGGATAAATATCCACAACAAACCACGCCACTTTAGTGTGGTCCTAGCTTAAGGCATTTTATATTGTTTCGTTGTTGATACTTATGTTCATCATATCAGCCCATACACGTCCACAGCTGGACATAGACCTCCCCCATACGAGGGCGCAAATGGTGGTCCTGAGCCGCCTCCATTCATCGACTCTCTGCGACCGCTACTATGTAGTCGTAACATCGAGTGGATGGTCTCCCATGTAGGGGGGGATTTGCCATAATCAACACGCTTGGCAGGCGGATTGGTGATCGCAGTGTTGGTGTTGAAAAATACACAGAAGGAAGCTGCTGCCTTCCTCTGGCAGGTTCCCTTAGTCAGCTCTTACGACATTAACGGGTTGAGTTGGAGGGGTCGATATTCGTTCGATACTTACATACGATGCATGAGAATTCTGATTCTCTAAATCCTGATTCTGAAAAACAAAAGAAGATTTTTTTATTTATAACAACAATAACACGGAAACAACAAACGGATAAATAATATAATAATAAATAATTTATTTCATACTACTTAGAACAGTTATAGATCTCAATTAACTTATTCTACGGTCCATAATAATATATATCTTAAAACTAACATACTACATTAAATATAAGAACCTAAAACTGTACACCTTATATTATAGACCATGATCCCAAAAAATAAGGTCTGGCTGGCCTATACGAAGTAGTATACGGTCTGGCATTCCGGGAGTTACACATGCGACGTCACTGTCCAGTTAACACTTATTGCAACAAAACTTCCATGTTTTGTTGCAATAAGTGTAAATAATGTATTGACAAAGAAAATAACAATCAAATAATATAAAGAAATTAAACTAGTATTTACAATTGAAACAATTGAGCTAACTGCAGACTGTTGCAAACAATCTACAGATAGCTCAACTGGGAGTTGGGAAACAAACAGTCAATTTAAAAAATACCTTAAAAATTTCAATCGGCAATTTTGTTTGTTAAAAATACATAAATAAATAATGTTGTACAATTCACACAGCATCATCTAGCCCCAAGCTAAGCAGAGCTTGTGTTATGGGTACTAGATAACTGATATACATAATACAATATATTCACTATCACTCACTTCTTGAACGGGTTCCGGGGGAGATTCCTGAGAAAATGCATACAAAAAATTATTCTCCCTTCTTCCTCTTTTTTATGTATGTTCCTTGAATCAGTGATCATCATTATGATGATCACTGATTCAAGGAACATAAATCCTCCAAGGAGAACTGATCAAGTGTCAAGTTATTATAACCCGTGCCTTCGCCTGCGTTTTATCGGGATAAAATAGCCTTTATGTTATTCCAGGTCCCAAACTGTACCCATACTTACCAAATTTCAGCACAATCAGTTCAGAAGTTTTTGCGTGAAAGAGGAACAAACATCCATACTTACAAACTTTACATTTATAAAATTATTATAGAAGGATATTTGAGATATCCAAAACAGGTTCTTCCCGCGCCGCGGCGCAAAAATTGGATGGATTCCCGTTGTCCCCATTTACGCTGTCAACATTATGGGGACAATGGGAAGTCCTATTTCCTTCCCGTTATCCCCTTTGACAGATAATAACCACGCCACAACTTTTCTTACAGAAATCAAAGTCAGGGCCTCCTGGTCGACTTTGTCAAATATGTTGTTTACTCACCTCTTCATTTACTTTCTGGTATATTTTAAACTGGCTGGCCTAGAAAAATAAATAGCGATAAACTATTTGGAATATATAAGGTACATAAACATAGCGACAATGAATTCTTTAATAGTAAAGAGTAACAAAATAAACTAAAAATTACTTTACGAGGTATCATCCAAAGATTGTCTGTAAGAGATCGCTGTTAGTGATAAGGCCGCCGACTGTGCCACACTAGATTTCGTTAGTAGTAAGTTCTTGTTTAAGGTTGATTAAATCTTTATTGACAAAGAAAATAACTATCAAATAATATAAACAAATGAAACTAGTATTTACAATTGAAACAATTGAGCTAACTGCAGACTGTTGTATACAATCTACAGATAGCTCAACTGGTCCATATCTTGTTTAAGTGTTTCATGTATTAATGGTGCAATAAAGTTATATTTATTATATTCTAACGAAATAACATGCTTGTACTAACAAAGACATTCAAAACTAAACAAAAACTGATAACAATAACAGAAAACAATAAGGTAAAAGCAAAGTTAATCACTACAAACTAAAACATAAATTTCAACAACGCATAATCTCATAAGTGTTGCTTGTGTTGTTTTGTTCATTTGAATTGGAAAACAAACGAGAGATCTCATAAGTGATGAATGAAAGCTTTCAAAACCAAAAATAGTTTCGAGCTCCTGTGCTTTGCTTCGATGATACCAATGTCGTTAAATATTTTCCACCTTCCTTGGGTTTTGTAACCTTGTATACAAAAATATCCAGGTTCTTGAATCGGATTTTAGGTACCTACATAAACTTACTTTTTTTTTGCCCTTGTTATTGTAAAGATCATAGATGTTGCGCGAGTTTGGCACTTTCTGTAACCAAAAAGTAATAATAGCATATAACATAGCAATAATAACACAAATATTGATATATAAATATCTATATAATTTAGATTGTAGGAATCTAAATTACTAGCGTCATAAAATCAATCAAATAGTAAATAATATGGCGTGTTTTAAAAAACGATAAACCGACTTCATATTTTAATAAAACTTTTACACTTATTTTAAGTTTTGCGGGATAAATACTAATCCCCTGGGGATAAAAATTTATGGGACCCCTTCGGGATCATTTTCTATACAATAGTGAAAGAATTTTCAAAATCGGTCTTCAATTGGCGGAGACATCGCGTAACATACATATAAAAAAAAACATACAGACGAATTGAGAACCTCCTCCTCTTGAATCGGAAAAAAAAAATCGGTTACTTACCGGAACACCACTGTTATACATTCCGATCTATAAAAATAAGAAATTTTGGTTAGGTACTGATTTGAAATAGTAGTGGTGAATCAGAATCAGAATCAATAACTTTATTTCTTTAGGCTTACAAAATAAGCACTTAGACAAGTGTTAAATAGACATGATGGACTCCTAATACCTAGCCCCTATGTTAAATATGGAAGACCTCTCACATTGTACATATGTATGAGGATTACAAAATAAATACTTGAATACTACTTGATGTCCAAAGTCAAAGTTTCTTTATTTCCGTAAATACAATAAATGTACACTTAGAAAAGGTCAAATTGTTAAAATTAAACACTGACATGGAAATAAAGTGATATTTTGATTTCGGTCGCTTCGGTGTTAAGAGTAAAGAAGCGACGAAGAAACCTTTAGCCTGTTTGAAACGTTCTACATAATAAAAAATAACTAAATCTCCAACAGTTTCTTTTTTATTTTTTGTTTTTTTAGCCGTACCCGCGCATTTTTTTTTGCAAGATTATCGGCTCATTATAGGACATTCTTCCGTGCTACGGAGAGTTATCGCGGTAGTGTGGCCGTAGCATAATTTTACGGCTACAATACAACAACACGCAAACAACGCAAACACCAACCATATTAATAGCCCGACCACACGCTCCAACTTTTGTGCATGCATGATTGTACAAACACAGTTTGTGCAAGCAAGATGCAGCGTGTGGCCGGGCTCAAGCCAGTTTGCGTGAGCAAGATGGAGCGTGTGGCCGGGCTGATCTAGCTTGCGCAAACTAATGATATCATGTGATAAATATCGAGTAGAAGGTACCGCAAAAAATCTGCATTCTCGTGCGACTTAACGAGCAACTCATCAAAGAAAAACCCTCGATAAATATCGAATTGCAGATTTCGAGAATACGCTTGTTTATCACTCGATATTTTGACATTTCTTGCCATATTTATCGAGTAGATATATTGTCAAAATTGCTCTCCGGAACTACTGAATGAATCGGACTGAATTTTTGCACAGAAAGTTCTGGGGAAGACCTCCCACTCGATGGACCAACGACATCGTATCGGTTGCAGGGAGTCGTTGGATGGAGGCGGCTCAGGACCGCTATTCGTGGCGTCGTTTGGGGGAGGCCTATGTTCAGCTGTGGACGTGTATGGGCTGATGATGCAAGTTCTGGACCTGGAATACCAACTAGGCTACTTTTGATTCCAAAAAAAATGCGTTACTAGCTTCAGCTTGTAGCGGCTTAATGCTGAGACGAGCAAAGATTTTAAATCTGGAGACAGGGACCTTTTTGGCCCCTTATCTGTTCCTATCTATTTTCTTCATATACTCGTACGTATGTATAAGTTTCCTGTAGTTTCCCTTATCAGTAATGTGTCGTGTTATGTTATGTATGGCCAAATAAATCTATTTTCTTTACATACCATGGAATTCTGGTAATTCTTAACCCCAATTGTTAGAGGAATACAAATATATACCAAAAAGATTATCGACTGCATTTCACATTTATTACCTATGCAAGTTTGAAATGTGAAAGAAACCTCGTTATTATTTCACAGTTGGTTAATTGGTTAATTTCAGATATGGAAATACAGTCGGCATAAGATAAACGTAAACAAAAATATATTTTTTTTACTAAAGGTAAGAAAAAAGAAAAGAAAAGAAAATTCGATACCCTAATCTAATCTACAATCATATCTATTATGTCAATGAAATCACAATTTTATGATTTGTCCTTAGCATATAGTGTGTACTATTCTAGGGCACCAATGTGTCAGTTTCTAGATTATTTTTAAAACTCACGATTTAGTGAAGATTACACTGGAACTAATAAATAACATTGAGGTATTTAATCTGTTTTCTATTTCTCCACGACAATACATTTTTGGCACAAATTTGCCGCCCCCTAAAATCTGTCGCCCTAGGCTCCAGCCTACTTAGCCTGCTGGTAAATCCACCACTGGGCGTAAACATAGAAATGCCCAGCTGTGGGTCAACAAGAGCTGATGATGATGATGAACCTCCTTAATCATATTTATTACAAATAGGTACTCGGGTTGTGGAATGATCTCCCTGCTGAGGTTTTCCCCATAGGGTCTAGGTCTTGTTTGAAAGATCTCATGAGATCTTTCAAACACATAAAATTGAAGTGAAGAGAATATCAATAACACCTTATTTCTTATTTAATAATAATAACTATGTATATAGTATAAAATTTGACTTGTCTAAGTGCTTATTTTGTAAGCCTAAAGAAATAAAGTTATTGATTCTGATTCAGCACGGCCGAAATTTTTGAGGAAAATTGATTACGTTATTTTTGCCGAGACCCCCCACACGTGAGATTGGGTGAGATTAGGCTTGGCTTGCCCCCTAAACACCTCACGTAGTTAATGGACGCCCTCAGTTGTTTTCACGCTGACTGTAGGTGTAACGATTAATTTTCTGGTTATTATTAAGTAATTGAAATTATTTTTATAATTACAATACCTATCTGATTTTTTATTTGTTCTAATGTCTAGGTACGTTACCTACGTTTCTATACATTCTATGTAGGTAATTAAAACAAAGTCGGGTTAGTTACATCCATAGTATAATAATATAAGTAACTAGTTGCTGCCCGCGCCTTCGCCCGCGTTTTTTCTGGTTAAAAATGCCTAAGTATATGTTATTCCAGGCACCCAATATACCCATACCAAATTTCAGCCCAATCAGTTCAGTCGTTTTTGCGTGACAGAGGAACAAACATCCATACTCACAAACTTTGACATTTATAGTATTAGAATGATGGTCTACCGAGACACGATGGTCACGTGGGAGACACTTGCAGTCATCGACGCATTCAGCGAATGAGAAGACGAATCTGTTTCCTGGTGTTACCACTAGCGTAAAATCGTAAATCCCGAGCTCCTTGTATTACCTGTATGAATCTTATAAAACTATGTGGTTTTGTATTTACCAATGATTTAACACATTAACTCGTGTTTAACTAAAGCTGTTTTGACTGATTTAACGAACATAATTGTGGGGTATAAAAGCAAAGGCGCCACTCTCCATTCTCCTGGTGAACGGCGGACGATTGACATTATTTAATTGATTTTTCTATTGACCATTATCACAATTTATTCCCAACTTTTACGTTTTGTTGAAATAAAGTGGCAACTGGACAATGACATGAGCTAGTGACACTCCCGGAGAAGCAGATTTTCTTCGTTACACCATTTATAGTCGCCAAGAGCGGTACCTAGGTTTCATACTCGACGACCGCCTGAATTGGCAATCTCATATCGAACATGTAAGAACTAAACTAGTCTCACTAACGGGGGCACTGCGTAGATCCGTGGGATGCCTGCCACGTAAAGTTAAAACGACTATTTATACGGCAGCAGTGTCGAATCTAAAATCACTACAAGTATCTCAAAATAAATTAATTAAAGTTCTATCTATCTACAAATATGACTACCTAACTAGCACACACACGATTTACAAAGAAACCAAAATTTTCAATATCAACCGGCTATATACTTACCTCACTTCCATTCTTGTTAGGAAAATAGTAACAAAATAGATAGTACGGTCTTAAAACAGATAGTAAGTTGACGTGGATTAATCATATTGACTCCCTTGTGGGAAAACTTAAGTCGGCCGGCTTATGCAATCAAAACTATACGACAGCTTAGTGGAATACTGCTGCTAAAGCTGTATATCATGCATACTTCCACTCTGTCATGAAATATGGCATACTGGTATGGGGAAATGCGGCCCAATCAAACCGAGTTTTTGTATTGCAGAAGCGAGCGATAAGGTTTATCCTGCAAATGCATAAACTAGAGTCTTGCAGGGACAAATTTACAGAGTTAAATATCATGACATTCACTGGAGAATATATATTACAAAATTGTATTTATGCTAAAATTCATGCAGAAGAATTAGACCTACAAAGTGATATACATAATTATGATACACGCAAAAAACAAAATGTTGCCATTCCAAAACATAGACTAGCGAAGTTAAACAAGAGCTTTCTTTACCTTAGTAAAAAATTATATAATAAATTACCTTTACATGTAAGGAAACTTAATTTTAACAATTTTTGTACCACAATCAAATGCTTTTTATTGTGTAAATCTTTCTATAATATTGACGAATCTATTGCTGATGAATTTTGTATGTAATCATACCATTGTTTATGACTTTTCCGAGTGTACGTGATTGTATCTTATATGTATATATAAATAAATGAATGTCTATGTCTATGTCTATGTATCAATAAGGAACAAATAAATTAACTGAACTGAACAAATAAAATACATACACAAATCACAATAACAAAGAAAACCCACACTTACTATTTAAGAAATAAATATAATTTAAAATTAAGGAGTCCACGAACAAACTACGGAAAAAGAAACATTCTGTATGAAGGTGCGCAGATTTATAATAACTTACCTGATAATATTAAAAACTGCTTATCCATGCACATATTTATGAAAAGATTAAATAAAACATTATATTTATGACAAAATTTGTTACACAGACGGTACCTATCAAATAGCAATGTGAAAAACTTAAACTACTAGCTTAAGTACCTATACTGTATCCATACAGAATGAAGAATGTTTGTATACAATAGAAATCAGCTGATTTTTAGGGTTATCACCACGTAATGATGCAGGCCTAATAGAATTCCAATGATTTCACCTATAAATTCTATAAGATTTATTACTTTCTTAATCCTGACGTCAATTCTATGCAGAATCTAATTATTTCAATTTACAAATCGAAATGATGTGGTAAACAAAGATTAAAATCACTAGAGGTTTTTTGACTTTTTAACAGTGCCATCCCTAACGAATCTCAGTTTTGACGTCCCGAGTAGCAAACAATTGGTTACTTTTGAACTACGACTCCGAATCAAGGATAGCACATGACCATACATATTATTTCTTACAGAGAGTATTATGTTAATTGAGCCGGATTATTAAAATAAATAAAATTTTCCTATATTTCAATTTTTAGTCTTATTTCATCGTCCTTAGGTTTTATTCCATTCTATAAGGATGGGTTATAATAAAAATAGGCTGATTTTACAGGGGTGCTTTGTTTATGCCACTTAAATTATTTACATCAAATATCACCAACCCATCAAAGCTCAAGATGTGGGTATAGTTTGGTAGGTTAGGCAAATTTGTTGCATTTTAGTTAAGTAATAGATTTTATAATCTTTTATCTATCTTGGTAAAACTCAAATAGAGCTAAATTATGTACATCCTAAATACGCAAACTAAGCCACAGGCAAGAGCTGACCTAAATAAAAAAATGGTTTTCACCCCTACATCAGCTGATTGAACTGTCAGTGGCTTTGTAAGTAAACATTCTTCATTCTAGATGGATACAGTACATACATATGTATTACAGTTATAATTATAACATATTAATTAGTTAAAGTATCTTATGAATATTGTATACCTACATTCTCATTTAACTATGATCTTTGTGATTATCTTTGTTTTTATTTTTGTGATTATCTTTGTTTTTATCTTTGTGATTATGTTTGTTTTTATCTCTGTGATTATCTTTGTTTGTATCTCTGTGATTATCTTTGTTTTTATCTATGTGATTATCTTTATTTTTATCGTTGTGATTATCTTTGTTTTTCTCTCTGTGATTAATTACGTTTTTAGCACCAGTTATAGTTTTGTTTCGCGTTTGTATAGTAATTCTAGCTAAGTGAACAGATTTAGAATAGATTAATTGTAACTTAATTTAATTAGTAAATTAAGCCTACTAACAAATAATTGTATATAGCCACTAAGCATTTATATAACCGTGCCCTTCCAGGGTGCATGATGGACAATTTAATTTTAAGACTTGTACACATGCAAGCAATAAAATATTGAGTATAAGTGTTTTGTATTTTTGTATATATTTATTTATAAAAACTTATTCGAGGTTTTACATTTTAACATTCTCTAAAAGAGTTTAGAGAATGCAACATTCTACACAAATCCTGTCGGGACAGGATTTGTGTAGAATGTTGCATTCCTCAGTTTAAATACAATTTTAGAAATGTACGTTTCTTTTTGCGATTACGTATGTGAACTTTGTTCTTTTGAGAAAATAAAACTTTTTAAACTGATAGTTCAAAAACGGCTGGACCGATTTTAATGAGCTCTGATTTGTTGGATTTGTCTCTTTTCAGAATAGCAGAATTACAATAAATAATATTTTTTCATTCTAATATTTAGCAGATTTACTATCAAAGTTCCGCGCAAAAATTCATATTCTACATGGCCGAAGTCGCGAGCACAGCTACTATAACATATATAAGATAACATAGATAACATTATCTGAATAATATTCAGATAATCTTTGTATTAACAAAAAAAAATACAATCAAACAATAGAGACAAATTAGAACTAGTATTTACAATTAAAACAATTGAGCTAACTGCAGACATTTACAAACAGTTTACGGTAGCTCAACTGGTCGATATTAACACCAGTCGGAAGCGTCCTCAAGATGCTGTTGCATTGCCCCGCTGTATGGCAATGCTAATGTGCTACGACAGATTAAAACTCTCGGGTCTCGCGTCGCTTCGACCAGACGCTCAAATATTTTTTAAAAAACCCGGAGAGCCTCGGTACCCCACGGACCTAGGGTCTCGACTCGAGGGGAGAAAATGCGAAGGCTCTCTCGACACCTGCATATTTCAGATAATGAAAATACCTTCCCAAGGTATTATTAAATAGGTATGTAGGTATAGAATGCAAGATAAGGTGCTTACCGACTATATCAATTTGAAAATTCATGTATTTATATTTCCCGTAATCAAAACTGGTTTCAATTAAGTGGGTACCTTCCTAACAATGACTCGAACATCTGCGCTGTTCTTACAGTACAGTCAGCTCCGAAAATATGGATACTTTTCTGAGATTTCAAGGTTCGAAAATATGGAAACCTACTGTTCTGAGATTTCACTCTTATTATAAGTTTTAGAGAGTAGTAGAAAGTATAATAAAAAAAAATACACTAACAATTTTAAAGAAAACTTAACCTACTAAAAGACTTATGAAAATGACGCTAGCCAGGCACGCACTCAGTACAGGTCGCATCACGGTTTAATAGTGCTAACCTTGATGCGCAGAAGTAGATTTTTAGATTTTTACACCGCTTTACACCTGCGCAGAATCACTTTCGTCCACTTTCGTCGAGCGCTATTAAACCGTGACGAGACCTATACCGGGTGTAGGGTGCAAGCACTGAATGCGTCTCTATCATATTGCGGCTGGTACGCAGGCGCCGCAGCGTGGCGGCGGCGGCGCGGCGGCGGTGCAATGAACTCTCATCACTGCTGGGAAGCTGTCCACGCCCGCATTACCAAACAATTGTAAATACTCATTCTAATTTGTTTCTATTATATGATTGTAATTTTCTTTGTTATTAAATATACACACTTCGAATTTTTTTAATACGATCTGTACATCTGTTTTTTTCTTTTCCCTATCAATCAATGGTGCAACCATAACTAACCAACCAGTTACGTCTATACCGTTAATGGTGCAACCATAAATAACCTGTTACGTCTGTACCATTAATGGAGCAACCATAACTAACCTGTTACGTCTGTACCAGTAATGGGGCAAATCAATGCTGCAAACGTAACCGTGGGACATAGCCGACTCACAGCACCAGCGCGGAAACCGCAACAACACCTGGAACGCGTTATTGACCTTTTTACCCGACTACTGATGGACGAGGATCGTCTATACTAATATTATAAAGATGAAAGATTTGATTGTTAGTTTGTTTGCATTGAATAGGGTCCGAAACTATTGAACCGATTTGAAAAATTATTTTACAGTTGGGACGCTACACTATCCCCGGGTGATTGATATAGGCTATATTATATTTTCAAAAAAATTACGGATCCATTAATTTTTGTTAAAAACCCGTGCGAAGCCGGGGCGCGCCGCTAATGATTTATAACTATAATATTAGAATGAAACAATATTTAGTAACAATTCCGTGTCCAAAACCTTCTCTGATAGTATTCATCAAAGTAAGTTGTCTACTAGTTTCGTCTCTCCACGAGAAATCTTCAGGACACCACAATACTCAACCTTGACATTGAGATTGGTCAGCAAAGCGACAGAGTCCAGCCAGTGATTTTGCCTCTCCCGAGCTCCTCGCGCCAAGTGAGGCAATTTTTTTTTTCGAAAGGATTATAATGCTGTTGACCGCAGATGGCCATGACAGCGTTACCGGGCTTTTGGCGGGCGCAGAGGGCGCCTCGCCGTTAAAATTAGGTTGGGGCGACACGCACAAGGGCCACCACTTAGGTGTGAGCCTCGGCTTGGGCTGTCGCCAGATGCTACAAGAGGGTAATGGAGGTTTCGCCTAGGTGCACGAATGCACCTAAGGTCGGAAGCGGGGAATTCTTCGACCCCGCATCCGGCGGGGTCGGTTTTTGGTCGGTTGTGTAGTGTGCGGAAGCGAATTGGTGGCCGTCACCTCCGGGTTAGCGGCGGTGATTGGGTCAACGGGCTCACCGAGAACGTGTCTCGGTCTACGGAGGAGAGGACTCGTGGGAGGGTCGTCAATGGGATAATCGGGCATGGTGGATATAAGGGGATTGAAATGTTCCGAGGCCTTTTCATAATGACGCTGTGAGGCAGCCTTTATGAAGTGGGCAACGGACTCGAGATTAAGATCGCGATGGAGATCTTTATTGCGCATGTAAAACGGACAGCCCGTGACTTTGCGCAGAAATCGGTTTTGGACCAAGTGAGGCATTGCCCGCAAAATCCCCTTTTATATAGTTACGGATCATACTGTATATAACTATTAAACTATAACTAGCTAAGGCATGCTTGTTGGTTTGATCTTGACTGTCCCTAAATTAGTTAGCCATGAATTTGTACCTATTACTTAGACTTAGGTAGAAAAATAATCAATTACACGGCCGCAAAATACTTATAAAAGAAACTTTTCTTCTTTTTTAACGTATTTGGTATAGTTTTTAAAATGCATTTGCAGTTGTTTGTGTCTCTGATTTTTATAATCAATCCAATTGTTACATCGTCAACGTTTCCTTATTTGCTAAAAGATCGGACTCTGCGGTACTTGGAGGTAAGTATTACGAATGATCTTACGTTAAACTAGCTGTTAAACGCGCCTTCGCCCGCGTTTTATCGGGATAAAAAAATAGCCTATATGTTATTCCAGGTCCCAAACTATACCCATAGCAAATTTCAGCCTAATCGGTTCAGTAGTTTTTGCGTGAAAGAGTAACAAAATCCATACATTCATACATCATTACAAACTTTGACATCCTACTAATATTAGTAGGAAGTAGAATATAATATATATATATATATAAGTATATATATAAGTACAAGATTTGGATAGAGGAATTTTTTTTCAATATCTCGGTACGCAGAGAAATTAACCTGCTCTATGAATATAATAAAAAAAAAAAGAACCGACGAAGAAACCTCTAGCCTGTTAGGTGTTATTTTTCGAGTTGGAGCAAAATCCGTCCCAAGCTTTTTTATCTTCCAGCTAGATAGTGTAGTTGTGTTCTCAATAACTGAAAACACAGGCTAAACCACTCGAGAAATCTGCGACCTTCGACCTTATTGTACAAATAATTAGGTTCTTATTCATTTAAATCAATCTTTCTTTTTTTTATAGCCAACACGCGTTGAAAAAAAGCATTTTGATGGAGTCCAAAGAACTGGAAGGGAACATAAGGTACTTAATAATATTCTATGGGTACCTACTCCTATAAAATGTTAATAGGAAATTGTACAATGATGCAGCCAGCGCAGCCTCTTGGGGACGCTTCCGATTGGTATTGCTATGAACAGTTGAGCTACTTGTAGATTTTTGCAATAGTGTGCACTTAGCTCAATTGTAAATACTAGTTCCAATTTGTTTCTATAATTTAAACATCATTTAGAAATTGTAGGTGTGTTAAC
Source organism: Eupithecia insigniata (assembly GCA_947859395.1). Lineage (NCBI taxonomy): Eukaryota > Metazoa > Arthropoda > Insecta > Lepidoptera > Geometridae > Eupithecia > Eupithecia insigniata. The sequence goes on from OX402019.1 coordinate 2,511,930, forward strand.
AATTTAACATTTTTTTTTCTTTTATAAGTTTTTAGCCCTAGGTAGGTAAGGTACTTGATTTTTGGAGGTCTGTCTCATTAATAGTGTTTTAAACCTGGAACAACTCAGGATTTTACCCAGAAAGGAAAAAATCCGGAAAACGTGTGCGTATTTGAGTTTTCCGGATTTTTCTCATAACTTGTGCATGCGTATTTTGAATTTATGTCAACGGAAAGTACCTAGAAACCCTTTATTACGAATCATTTTGCTATATCAATATTTCTTATTTTGTAGCCCGAACGTGCTCAAAAGATGCTTCTAGCAGGAATTCAAGATATTGTAGAAGAACATAAAGTAAATATGTATATACATAACTAAATTATAAATCATCATCATCAGCCCATACACGCCCACAGCTGGACATAGGCCTCCCCCGTACGACGCCACAAATAGCGGTCCTGAGCCACCTCCATCCATCGACTCCCTGCGACCGCTAAGATGTCGTCGGTCCATCGAGTGGATGGTCTCCCATGTAGGGGGGGGATTTGCCATAATCACCACGCTTGGCAGGTGGATTGGTGATCGCAGTGTTGGTGTTAAATTATAAATACGACGACTTAATAAGACAAACGATGTGTCGCAGGCGAATGTCCGCCTACGGCGCAGGAGGTTGCGGGTTCGATTGCCGCCTTGTGACATATTTTAGTACGATCTGCAAATATTTGTTCATCGTTGTGACTACATCATCGGTCGTTATAAAGTTACTGTATTTCCATAATCATAATCCTAACTAATTGTAAGTAATAAAATAAATGCGAAAGTGTGTTTTTTTTTGTTTGTGTGCCCAATCTTCACGCCGCACACTCTTCCCGATTTATGAAATCGTGGACCATAGAGGTCGAAGTCCGAATTATGATCAGATTGGTTTTGAATTAAGTTCTTTCAGTAATTCTAAACCTCTTTTATAGAATAGGTTTTTAAATATACCTGCCTTTAACCGTGAAACCGCGGGGCACAGCGAAATAAATAGATTATTCAAAATATATAAAATTGTGCGTTTTATAACGTTCTAAATGTCAAGGACCGTGTTTTGCCTCCCTTTGTTCAGCCGCGTACTCGGCCTCCTCCTTTTTAACCGACTTCAAAAGGAGGAGGTTCTCAATTCGTCTGTATGTTTTTTTGTATGTACATATGTTATGCGATATCTCCGCCAATTATGGACTGTTTTTGTAAATTCTTTCACTATTGTATAGAAAATGATTCCGAAGGAGTACCATAATTAGTATTTATCCCGTAAAACTTAAAATAAAGGTAAAAGTAAGGGAATTTGAAGCTGGTTTATCGTTTTTTAAAACACGCATTCAACAACATACAGACTGATTGATAACCTCCTTATTTTGAAGTCAAAGTAAAATTAAGAAATCACAATCACCTTTTATGTTCTAGGACCACCCTGAAGCTTTAGAAAAAGCTTTTGAGAAGCATAATAATGTAAGTCAAATTTAATTTCCGATTTGTTTTTACTCTTTGATGGTTATAAGTTATAATTTTATTTGTAAAATAAAGTTAGTTATCATCATCATCATCAGCCCATACACGTCCACTGCTGGACATAGGCCTCCCCCGTACGACGCCACAAATAGCGGTCCTGAGCCGCCTCCATCCATCGACTTCCTGCGACCGCTAAGCTGTCGTCGGTCCATCGAGTGGATGATCTCCCATGTTAGGATTTGCCATAATCACCACGCTTGGCGGGCGGATTGGTGATCGCAGTGTTGGTGTTTAAAAATACTCAGAAGGAAGCTGCTGCCCTTCCTCTAGTAGGTTCCCTTAGTCGGCTCTTACGACATCCACGGGTTGAGTTGGAGAGGTCGATATTCGTACGCCTCGACCCCACGGCCAAGTTAGTTATATATTCATTTTTTTTTTTAGAAAAACGGCGGTCAAAACCTTTCTGACGTAAGTTGATTTTAACTACCTACCTACCGTTTTAACACAACTCTGCTTAGCTTCGGGTTAAATGATGCTGTGTAAATTGACCAGCATATTTTTTTTATTTTATGTTACCTAACTTAATGATCACGAGGATAACGATTTATATTTACCTACTATTAAGGGTGTTTCTACGATCGACACGGTTTTTGGGGGGTCATGCGCTACATTTGACGACCTCTGTGGCGCGGCGGGCGAAGGTCCACCTGCAACAGAGGAGGTTTCGGGTTCGATTCTCGCCTCGGGACAGATGTTTGTACGAACTGCAAATATTTTTTAAGGGTGTTCTGGATGTTTTTATATATAATAAAAAAAAATATCTATGAAGTGTATATAGTATATCAGTTATCTAGTACCCATAACACAAGTTCTGCTTAGCTTGAGGCTAGATAATGCTGTGTGAATTATCCAGCATTATTTATTTATATTTATTATTTATTTTCCCGGTACATCTAATGTCTTATGTAAACAGGATCATAATGCAACATAAAAAGCTTCAAATATTCATGAAATGTAACGCAATATGGAATTCATTTGACGAATTTTATTAATGTATTGATTCGAGTGGTGACCGCGATGCAATGCGAATCGGAATGTCGGAAGACCTCCCACTCGATGGACCGACGACATCGTACCGGTCGCGGGGAGTCGCTGGATGGAGGCGGCTCAGGACCGCTATTCGTGGCGTCGTTTGGGGGAGGCCTATGTTCAGCAGTGGACATGTACGGGCTGATGATGATACCAGCTATCACTAACTGAGCCATAGAGTAAAAACTCGCTGCTGAACCGAGCAATACAAAGTGAGATATAATTTCTTCATTATCTCTCAAACCCAGAAATATTGCAAACATAGCAAAAAATCATGATTCATTCACCATCTTAGGGTTTTAGGCAAAATATGCAATAATCGATCAACGTGGTCTAAATATGTAAATGCATATCCAGATTACATACAATTGCATTATTATCCGGTCTCTAGTCCTCAGTGTAATGGTTTAAAAATATAAGTAATAGGTCTAGTCTTTCACTACAAATACATAGAGACTATAATGTTTCCCAGGGCGTACCAGGCTCATCCTGGTAACCGTACGAAACACTATACTTCCGAATCTCTAAGAGCGTGCGCCCACGGCGACTTTTTGTAGCGCTGCAAACGCGCGACGGCATCACGACTGTAACGATTCAAGCGCGCGACCGTCTCTAACGACATCGGGGGAAACGAAGGGTGGAGAGGGGTGCTCGCGCACTCCTCGCACCGCTCGTTCCGTGGTAGGCATATAATTATTCCTAACTCTCAGGGATGGACATAGGCTGCGTTTAAAGCCGCGAGCAGCAGCTAGTATTGTATATATATCCATACTATACTTTTAAGCCATCATTTTGTTATATCGACTTTTATATTTTGTAGCTTGATCTTGAACGCGCTGATACGGTGCTTAAAGAAATACTTTTCAACCTTATAGCAGATCTGAAGGTAAATAATAATATAAGTTATACCTAATTTATTCATGTTAATGAAAATAATGATTTTCATTCTTGTGCACTTTAATATCTTAATAATTATAAAATTATAATCTTGCACACAATTCCGGTCTCCATTGTTACTTGTACCACTGTAGTTGCAATTCAGGAGGAGGACAATGGACATCAATTGATGGAGATCCTTTGATCTGTGTTCTTCATCAATTGATAAAGAACGCATTTTTTGAATTGACATTAATATGCGATATCTCTTATTTATTAATTCGTTCTCATTTGTTTGTATTCTTTAATTTTGTTTGTTTATAAACTTAATATTTTTTTTATAAGTTCTCTTAATTTCAGAGAAAAAGACAAATATATGGATGGAACGTAAGTTAATAATTTAACTAGCGTTATAAAATAAGCTCTGATTAAGTCTGATAACTAATGACAGATTTTAATCATGAACGTAATTGATTCAATCAAGGCCAGCTTTCAGTAACTGCACTATACAACGTAAATTATCATTTCTTCTTTATTATATCCAGTGATATTTACAAATAAAGAGAAAATATGCACAATCACAAGATTCTATCAAAATATGCAAGACCCGAGCCAATATACAAACACATATCTAATATAATATGCTATTGCCTTATTATCCGGTCTCTAGTCCTAAGAATCACGGTTTAAAAATATAAGGTCTTGTCTTTCACTACGAATGGAGAGTAGGATCATATTACCTGATATATTTTAAGCATATCCTATTGTTATATTAACTTTTCTATTTTGTAGCCTGAACTAGCTGAGAAGAGGCTTCTAGAAGGAATTATGAAACTTAAAAGAGACTATGTGGTAAATAATAAAATACGCACAATTTACAATTTTATAAAAAAATTATGCACGCCAGTTTACAAAATACTTTTAGTTTTTCATCATCAGCCTGTATACGCCCACTGCTGAACATAGGCCTCCCGGGTTATTCCCATCTGATCATATGATCAGTTTGTGGTTGCATCTGATCAAACAGAAAGTTTTCAATGGATTATAGATCCGTTACAACTGCTTTTTTTTTATTTTTTATTTTGTGCCATCTGATCATACCATCTTCAAATTCCTGAATTACGTACATTGTTTTTTGAGCATTGCGGGACAAATACATAAAATTAAATATTCTATATTTATATAAAGTTTTATGGGACTTTTATGGGCATCCCGGGATAATTTTTGTACAATACCAGAATAAGGGAATACAGAGTGCACAATTATAACCTGCGCACCTGTTGAGACTGGTCGCCATAGTCGAAATTCAGCTTGGAGGACATCATCATTTTGATGAAGGACGCAGGACGAGGCTGAGCAATGAATGCGATAATCTATTGTTAATTCATTATTTAATTTGTTTAGATTTTCTAATTGTAATATTCTTTGTTAGTAGGTAAACTTGATTATTTATTCATAAGTTGTGTGTGTGTATATTTTTTAGGTAAGCGGAGGTCCAACTATACCTAACGTAAGTTGATAATTTTACTAGATTTCTAATACAAGCTCTGCTTAGCACAAAAGTCCGTTCCGCATCCAGTGGGGTAACAAGGCAGTATTAGGGGTGCTATGTTAGCACTTATTGGTAAAAGTATTGACTTTGTCGTTTTGAGGTTTTGAGTTTTCACTTTGACACAAACACAAGGGTTTGTGTCAAAGTATGTGATAGTTTTATAAATGGGACAGGTGAACTTTTACCAGATACTATTTCCAGATTACTTTTACCAATAAATGCTAACATAGCACCCCTAATACTGCCTTATTACCTCATTGGATGTGGCCTGTGTTTGCTGAAAATGTTTTCAAACTTTTTTAAATACACGGAAAAACAGACGTCAATGTGGCAAGTTCATTTGATGGATTTAATTCAATAATCGACATAGTTTTCTGTAACTGAGCAATGTAAGATTTCATTTCTTCATTACTATCCTAGTCTTTCATTAGGAATAGAGAGTGTGGTCATATTACCTAACTTTTTTAAACTATGCTTTCTATTTTATAGCCTGAACGCGCTCAAAAGATGATTATAGAAGAACTTCTGAAAAGTTTAAAAAAATATAAGGTACATAAAATACAAGTATTTTATGTAGAACGCAGAAAATATTAAAAGCCGCCAATTATTTGAATTTCACGCGAATCTGTTTCAGATTCCGTGTCTTGAACTTTATCTTCTTAATATTTGTACTTCTTTTAGGAAAACCTACCTCAACAATCTGTTACTGAAAATTATAACGTAAGTCGATGTTTGACGTTATATTACTAAAATAAAATGTTATATAACATCTGCAAAAAAAATTAAAAATCCATTTTGGATTTTTCATTTTACTTGTGCGTGTGACCTTGCTTATTATCATGATTTTATATCAACGGGTTTGGATTTAACCTCAAGGTTTTGGTCCCTTGCGAGAATAAAAATATATGGTGGGGTCATTTTTACCTAAGAATACCTACTTTAACCTATCATTTTGTTATTATTACCTTTCTATTTTGTAGCCTGAATTCGATCAAAAGATGCTTGTACAAGGACTTCAGGAAATCGTAAAAGAAAATAAGGTAAATAATTATATAATACCTAGGTTATAAATTTTATTAAAATTATAGGTAGGGACAAACGAGTATACTTACAAAATAGGGTTTGTTTAATTAATGATAAAATTGTTTTCATAAAAACAAAAACCGACTGTAAGATTTCCTAATATTTACATTTCTCAAGTTTTCCAGGGCAGATACCTCGGAAATAAAACAAAAGATCAATAAAATCTGTCAACAATAGTTTTTTTACAGTCATAAAATAGATCGAAAACCTGAAAATATAGCGTGAACCTTCTTTTTTCGACGTCAGTTAAAAAAGTAATTTTTGTATTTTGTGTATTTTGAGTATATTCAAATATGTATTTTGAGTATGGTCAAATAAGTATCATAAAATTATGAATTCACAAATACCTTTTATTTTCTAGGATCGTCCTGAAACTTTAGAAAAAGCTTTTGATAAAAATAATAATGTAAGTATAAAATTATAAGGATGAAAATATATAGTAACAATTCAGCAAAAAAGCTTAAGATCTCACAAAGATCTCACACTTAAGATCTCACAAAGATCTCACACTTAAGATCTCACAAAATGTAGTCCGATGAACCGCCCGCCCTCATACAACACACACACTATTCGTAGAATGCCTTATAAGGGTTTGCGATATCTATTACATATTTATTAATAAGTTTTAATTTATTTGTTATTTTATTTCTTTATAAAGTAGAATATTTATTCAGACCTTTTGTCTCTTCATCTTTTAGAAAAATGGAGGTCAAAATGTACCTGACGTAAGTTGATAGATTTATTTCTACTTGCAGGTCTAATAGCCTGGCTACACGCTCAAACATTTGTGCATGCATGATTGCAAAAACCAGTTTGCGCTAGCAAGATGAGCCCGGCCACACGCTTCCATCTTGCCACACGCTCCATCTTGCTTGCGCAGACTGTGTTTGTGCAATCATGCATGCACAAATGTTTGAGCGTGTAGCCGGGCTATTACGCACCTCTGCTTAGCTTCGTACTAGATGATGCTGTGTAAATTGACCAGAATCATGTATTTATTAAATGTTACCTACTTAATGATCACCTGATCACAAGGATGACGATAGTCTTGGGTTATACAAGGCAAAATCCGATACCACATGCGACCTACGTTACTGTGACTTCAAAATATCTGTGACAAATACCTGTGACAAAATACTAGCTAGTATTTCTACCAATCACGTACAAATTCATTGTTTTTACTGATTGAATAATATATTTATTGCAGCAATAGTACCGCTACGTAACGAAAATTTCTCTTGAATTGTACGTGTATAACGTAATGTAACAACTTTGTTACATTGCGGTATACATTTCAATTTTCCAAGTATAAAATACTAGGTGTGTCTCATTCTGACTTAGTTATACTATCAATGAGAGAATTTAGAAGCGATATTATCTAGCTGAAGCAAAATATTACGTAGGTACCTAATAAAATAACAACGATATAATATCGTGCACTCGTGACACTGGCACTGACTGTGTCACAGTCACAGATATATTTAGTTTCTGTCACTGTGAAATACAGCCAATTTTCTATACCTGTGACTTTTATCAGTGACGATAAATACGCCTTAAGCTTAGATCACGATTTGTGCCTATTTACCTACTATTAAGGGTGTTTGGTACTTGTATTGACACAATTTTTAGGGGGTTTTGGGGTCATGCGCTAGTTAGGTTTTCCCGGTTTTACATCTAATGTCTTACGTAGAGACAGGATCTGTAACGTAAAAAACTTCAAATATGCATGAAAATTAACGCAATGTGGAGTTTTGTAACGAATTTTATTCAATAACTGAATTGATTCAGTCCAGACCAGCTTATACTAACTGAGCTTGACAAAGTAAGATTTTATTTCTTCATTATCATTAACTAGAAATATTGCAAACATAGCAAAATAATGCATCATCACATGATTGTAGGTTAAATATGCAAAATCGATCAATGAGGTCTAAATATGTAAATGCATATGCAGAATGCATACAATTGCATTACAATCCTGTCTCTAGTCCTAAGTGTAATGTTTTATAAATATAAGGTCTAGTCTTTCACTACGAATGGAGAGACTATAAACAAAAAGTAACTCTGTCTCTCAGATTTTACCGATAACGGAACGGATTTAAATAATTTGGTAGGGAGAAAAATTATTATTATTATTATTCATTTATTTCAGATCATAAAAATCCATACAATATTTTAATACACAAAACTTAAAACTATACACAGCATTATAAAAAGAATTAAACAAAATGTCACGATAAATTTAAAATTGGATAAAATATATTACAAAATAAATTAAATATTATGAAATTAAATAAAAATTGGATCAGATGGAGCCCATCACTATCTGCATCCACCTATGTTGAATGGGGCAGTCTGTCCGTGCTACAATCATCTTTAGGATGCCGTTGCTGCTGCCTCGCGCACGCTGGCGTAGGGAAGCGACTTTCTTGCGTATAATCGCATGAAAGCCGTCCATACGCGCCTCCGCGAACATCCCTGATGCGCTGCAAAAGCGTGGCAGCCGCATCAGCATTCGAAAGATTTTGTTGTATTGGACTCGCAGAGAGGTGGCAGCCCGCCGGGTATATTTCATCCAGAGGCTGCTCGAGTAGAAGGACTGGCAGTAAGCCTTAAACAGAGAGATTTTCACTTCTTTCGAGCAGCGAGCGAACCTGCATGCAAGCATGTTACCCCGGACTGCCAGCGCTCTGCGCTCCCTTAAATTATATCTCGGTCTCTCAGAGACTATATTATAATATAATCCTGACTCCCAGGGACAAACATAAGCTTCTTGAAAAGTGCGTTTAAAGTCGCGGGCACCAGCTAGTATTACCTATACTTTTAAGCCTATCATTTTGTTATATCAACTTTTATATTTTGTAGCTTGATCTTGAACGCGCTGATAAGATGCTTAGAGCATTACTTATGAAAGTTATAGCAGATCTGAAGGTAAATAATAAAATAAGTATACCTAAATTATACATGTTAGTTAAAATAATGTGAGAAATAATTTAATTATTTTGATAAAACTAAAAACTGACATCAAGTTTTGCGGGACACATACTAATTCTTAAGTGATAAATTTTTTATGGGATCATCTACAAAGATTGCGTCTGTGTTTTCACACATGAACACTTGTGCACTTTAATATCTTAATCATTAAAAAAATATAATCTAGCACACATCGCCGGTCTCCATTGGACTGGCCTCAGCGCCGTAGTCGCAATTCAGGAGGAGGACATAATCCTTTGATCTTTGTTCTTCATAAATTTATGAAGAACGCAGTTCTCCTTGTCCACCACACACGACCCAAGACACACCATGGCCATTTGCATGTCCTGCCGGTGAGGCTGGGCTGTGAATGCGATATCTTTAGTTGTGAGCGTTGAATCAACGAACCGTTTTTTTAACAGTTTTTCTACAGATAACGGGTTAAGTGTTTTCTTTATACCGCAAAGGTAGTCGTTCTATCAACTGGTTAATTCATTCAACGACATTAACAGTTAAAAAGTTTTTTTAAACGTTTTACATACAACGTATTTAACGCCTTCTACTAAAGTTTACGTTTCTAGGAACCAAACAAGTTAATCGTAAACTAGTTTTCAACTAGTTGACTGCCTAAAGAAAACAGTTTCGTTTCGTTAACGCAAAAACGTCGACGACCTACATATATGTCTTCTATTATTTAATTATTTATTCGTTCTCATTCGTTTGTATTCTATATACCTATTGACGACCGTTGTGGCGCGGCGGGCGAAGGTCCGCCTGCGTGCAAGAGGTTGCGGGTTCGAATCCTGCCTTGGGACAAATGTTTATAAAATCTGCAAATATTTGTCTCGGGTGTTCTGGGTTTTATACATATGTATAATAAAAAATATCTATCTATGTAAGATATTGTATTAAGTATGTAGTATGTTAGTCAATCTAGTACCCATAACTCAAGCGCTGCTCAGCTTGGGGGTAGGTAGATGCTGTGTGAATTGTCCAGCATTAGTTTTTTATTTATAATTGCAATTTCCTTTGTTCACAAAGTTAATCTTTTTTCATAAGTTCTCATAATTTCAGAGACAAAGACAAATATATGGATGGAACGTAAGTTGGTAATTTAACTAGCGTTCTAACCTAAGCTCTCATTAGGTTGGGATTGGGACTAAATGTGGCTGTGTGATTCGTTCAGCATTATTTATTGCTACATAACTCGATCACGATTTGTAATTACCTGCTGCTATTAAACAAGGTGTATGGTTTTGGAACAACATGCATGATTTTTGGGTGGTTGTGGGGTCATGCACTATATTATCCGGTGGTCCTAAGTAGAGACTGGGTTGTAATTCAATATAAAAAGCTTTATATATGCATGGAAAGTGTCGAAATATGCAACGATAAATAATAAAAAAAACTTCATAATCACATCAGTTAGTAAGATATTGTTGGTAAATTAAAAATTGTAACTAATGACAGATTTTAATCATTAACTGAAATGATTAAATCGAGGCCAGCTTTCAGTAATTGACCTATGCAACGTAAATTATCATTTTGTCATTATATTATATACAGTGATATCTGAAAATAAAGAGAAAATGATGCATCACCACAAGATTTTGTCAAAATATGCAAGAACCGAGCCAAAGGGGCTAAATATACAAACACATATGTAATATAATATGCTATTGAATTATAATCAGTTCTCTAGTCATAAGTGTCACGTTTTAAAAATATAAAATTTAGTCTTTCACTACGAATGGAGAGTAGGATCATATTATCTGGTTCATTTTAAGCCAATCATATTATTATTGTAATATCAAACTTTCTTTTTCGTAGCCTGAACTAGCTGAAAAGAGGCTTCTAGAGGGTATTCAGAAACTTCAGAGAGACTATGTGGTAAATATGAAAATAATTACATGTATATTTTTATAAAAAAATTATCCAAGCATGTTTACGAAATAGTTTTGTTTTTCATCATCATCATTATCAGCCCGTATACGTCTACTGCTAAACATAGGCTTCCCAAACGTCGTATGAAGTATCTGTTGAAACTGGTCGCAGTAGTCGAAATTCATTTAGAAGGATCCACCACCTAAGTGAATGAACTCCTCATCAGGATGCGTCCTTCATCATCATCATTTGATGAAGGACGCAGGACGATGCTAAGCAATGAACGCGATATCGCGTTATATAAATAAATTTTATTTAATAGTCCTAATTTGGTTATATCTTCTAATTGTAATATTCTTGGCTACTAAACTTGACTATTTATTCATAAGTTTTTTGTATATTTTTTAGGTAAACGGAGGTCCAACTATACCTAACGTACGTTGATAATTTTACTAGATTTCTAACACAAGCTCTGCTTAGCACAATAATCCGTTCCACATCCAGTGAGGTAACTAGGTAGTAATTAGGGGTGCTATGTTATATATTTATAATATTATATATACGAACCTATCTGGTAAAAGTTTACTTGTCCCATTAATAAAACTATCAGTTTGACACAAGGGTCCAAAGCCTGTGTTTTGCTGAAAATGTTTTCATACTTTTTTAAATTTACACGGGAAAACATCTGGCATGTGGCAATCATTTGATGGATTTACTCAATAACCGATTTAATTGAGTCCAGGCTAGCTTTCAGCTATACAACGTAAGATTTAGTTTCTTCATTACTATCGTACCTAAAAATATTGCTAATATATCGAAAATATCCATCATCACATTATTTAAGTTAAATATTGCATTATCAGATCAAAATGGGATGCATAAATAAATATGCAATTGCATATTTGCAATTGCATACCTACCGGTCTCTAGTACTACGTCTCTAGTAGTCTAAGTGTCACGGTTTAAAAATACAAGGTCTTCTCTTTCATTAAGAATGGAGAGTGGGACATATTACCTATACTTTTATATCCTATAATTTTGTTATTATGATCTTTTCTATATTGTAGCCTGAACGTGCCAAAAAGATAATTCTAGAAGAACTTCTGAAAAGTTTAAAAAAATATCAGGTAAATATAAGAGTATTTTAAGCAGAGCGCAGAATATATTAAAAGTAGCCAAAATATTTGAATTTAACGAGAATCTGTGTCATATTACATGTTGAAGACACGGAAAAGGAATTTCTAAATACCTAACTACCCGCATGAACATTTAATTTATTTAATTCGTATTGCCAAAAGCTTAATTTACAATTGACACAGAAAGCTAATAATACCTAGGCATTCGTTAATAGAACATCTAGAAAAGGTTGCCTGGAAGAAATCGCTTCTAAGCGATAAGGCTGCCCATTGTACTTGTTTATGTTAATGTCTATGTGTTTTATTTGTCTTTGTGGTGTACAATAAAGAGTTTTGTATTGTATTATATTGTATCTAGACTTTATCCGGGAAGTCTGGAAAAACGCGTGCGAAGGCGCGGGCAGAACCTAGTTGCTTGAAACTTTGTCGTTGTTTTTTTGTCATAAATTGCATTATTTTTCTTAATATCTGAACTTCTTTTAGGAAAACCAACTTCAACAATCTGGTACAGATAATTTTAACGTAAGTTGATATTTTATTTTCACGTCATAATAAATAGTACCTGGATGACCGATGCATTTTTTTTTGGTAGGATATTATGTTTTTTAGAAATTATATTTAAATACGAATTACAACCAAACACTCATTGGCTTAGTGTTGCTTAACAACGCCACCTGCTGGAGTAACCTTAGTGTTGTGTCATCAGAGAAATTGGTTGCTCCCAATTAAAAAAATATAGTATTAATATTCGCAAATAGATGTCAGGAAGCGTCATATTTCAGTTTGTTTATCTACGAACAAAAACAATTACCGAATTATGTCTTTGGCCCTGTCTATGGGTTCATCTGACAACTTTTCCCCCATTGTGACGTCATAACCGAATATATGCAGTAAATTAAAAAAAATCTATCATACATGATAGATCATAGTGGCTATGAATGAAGGCTATGTAACGTCGAAATCTTGTCTATGGGAGTGCCCTATCGGTAAACTTGATTATCGAAATACGAATAAAACAACATTTTCTAAAAAAATATCCTAGCTAGATCGATTTATCGCCTCCGAAACCCCCTGTATACAATATTTCATGAAAATAGTTGGAGCCGTTTCCGAGATTCAGATATATATATATATATACAAGAATTGCTCGTTTAAAGGTATAAGATAATATAGAAAATTACAATCAAATAACAGAAACAAATAAGCTAGTATTTGCAATTTAAACAATTGAGCTAACTGCAGACTGTTACAAACAATCTACATGTAGCTCAACTGATCCATATCAATACCAGTCGGAAGCTTCCCAAAGACGCTACTGGCTGCATTACCCCATCGTACCTACTCATGCGCTCCGCCAGATACTCACCAGCCCTCGGGTCACTCGTCGTCGCTTCGACCAGACGCACAGATATTTTTTTAAAAAACCTAAACTCTCGGTATCTTTAGCTCTAGGGTTTATACGAAGTAACATTACCTAATCTCTGCTAGGATCTCGACTCTAAGGTGAGCAAATGCGTATGCTCTGTCGAGACTCGTATGAATAATATGTAGGTAGGAGCATAGACTTAAGACGGTTCCCTGACCCAAACTTAAAAAGGTATTTTCAAAAATACGAAGGCCAGTTAGTGATAACTGTCATAAGCTTTTTTTAAACGCCTCTGTAATAGTGTTTTATTTTGTATAGTTTAGGAAGAGATGCGAAGTTGCACTATTTGATCACGAAACTCAATTTTTTACAACTCCTCCTAAGCTATACAATATAAAACTATTCCAGTGGCATTAAAAATAAGCTTATGATTGGTACCAAAAACGGGCCAAGGGATTTTTGAAAATTCCTTTTTAAAGTAAGTAATAATACGATAAATAGGTGGCGGCGCTGATTTGGGTCGGGGTAGCCCCTTAAGGAAAATTCTAACGTACTAGGAGTCATCATAGATGAAAGAAAATAGTCACAGTAGATAATCTACGCACTCTTTCGTCGCTTCTAGCCTATAAAATAAAAATATGTAGGGTGTTAGTCAAATTAGTGCACAATATCGCGGGGGGATATTCTGTTGGTGCCACAGTATAATATAAAATTAACAAATGGGGTCTAAGGTCAATATTATACCTACCCAAAATTATACAAACCGTCATAGCTCTGTCACTTTAGCATGGGGGCGGGGCCAGTGAGGCGACAATGACCGCAACGTATGAAAGAGCCGTCGCCCTATTTTGGGATGGCTAAGTACGTAGTAAAAGGCGTTATTTGACACAAATTAAAAATTCATCTAAAATAACAAATCGTTGGAGGCTTACTTGGTTTAGTGAAAGTTAATCTGTAGCAGCAGGTGAGTAACCTCCAGCGGTATTGTGCACTAATTTGACTAACGCCCTGTGTAAGTGTTAAGTGCTCGTATAAGCTTGTATCTATTGAGAAATGCACATTTAGCACTGGACGTTATATTCTGATGTCTTTTTTCGCAGCCTTCAAACTTGCCCCTCGATAAATGGCAGTGGATGTGTTCCTTCCCTGGATGCGTCGTACCTTCTATGGGCGCAACACGTCCTTACCAATCCTACAGAAGGTCGCTGAAGGGAAGACAGAACAAACTTTAGCATCTACCTTTTGATGGATCGACGAAGGCTGGATACGAAAAACAATGTAGATCGAGAGAAAATCAATAGATAAAAGCAAAAAGTTGTACTATGGAAAAAATAATAAAGTAATTTAAAAATAATTACCTAATTTTTCTACTAGCTGAGACAGCCGCAGCTACGCCCCCCTTGGACTTTATAATAGTCTGTGTTATTGTTGTCAATGTGTTTTATTTATCTTTGTGGTGTACAATAAAGAGTTTTGTAATTGTAATTAGGTAACTATCATTGGCCGTGGGGCCGCGGCGTACGAATATCGACCCCTCCAACTCAACCCGTGGATGTCGTAAAAGCCGACTAAGGGACCTATCAGAGAAAGGGCAGCAGCTTCCTTCTGAGTATTTTTAAACACCAACACTGCGATCACCAATTCGCCTGCCAAGCGTGGTGATTATGGCAAATCCCCCCCTAGATGGAAGACCATCCACTCGATGGACCGACGACATCGTAGCGGTCGCGGGGAGTCGATGGATGGAGGCGGCTCAGGACCGCTATTTGTGGCGTCGTACGGGGGAGGCCTATGTCCAGCAGTGGACGTGTATAGGCTGATGATGATGAACTATCATTGGGTTGTCGGCAGTTCGTACACTTGATTGACCCTTAAAAAACTCTCGCTCGCGGGTTTCCTACAAAGCACCCATCCGGGTGGGTAAGAAAACTAGGTAAACTAGGTATATAACTCAAAACCGAGCGTGAGTGACGGCGCACCGACTATACTATCAAAAACCTTAGAAAAATATACAGTTCTTGGCAAAAGTGTTAAGTGATGGGATGTAGTAATAAAACAACAAAATAAAATCTTATCAAGTTTATTCAATTACAGGCCTTATACACAAAAGCTCTAGATTCATTATTCATGATAATTATAAACCTACACACACACACCGACGTGTGTTGCCTATAGAATATAGAAAAAGATCTTTTTATTACTTGAATATTTCGCTTATTCTCAGTTGTCTTTTGCAGTAGTTCAGTACAGGAGGGCAATTCTGGCAATATATATATATACTCGATAAATATGGTAAGAACTGTAAAAATATCGAGTGGTAAACAAGCGTATTCTCAAAATCTGCAATTCGATATTTATCGACGGTTTTTCTTTGATAAGTCGCACGAGAATGCTGTTTTAGTGATACTCGATATTTTTCACATGATATTTTTATCCCGTGATAATGATTATCCTTCGATAAAATATCACGTGATACATAGAATTGGCCTCCAGGGGGCTGCTAATTATCACGGGATAAAAATATCATGGGGTAAATATCGAGCCCCGCCTAAAACTGCATGATCTTGTGACTTATCGAGCAACTAATCAAAGAAAGGCCCTCCATAAATATCGAATTGCAGATTTTGAGAATACGCTTATATTTTGACAGTTCTTGCCACATTTATCGAGTAGATATATTTCCGGAATTGGCCTCCTGTACAGGAGGGCAATTCTATGAATCACGTGATATTTTATCGAGTGATAAGCAGTATCACGGGACATATTATCATGTGATAAATATGAGCCACACCTAAAACTGCATTCTGGTGCGACTTATCGAGCAACTCATCAAAGAAAAGCACTCGATAAATATCGAATAGCAGATTTTGACGCTTGTTTTCTACGAAGCAATCACTCGATAGTTTGACAGTTCTTGCCATATTTTCCTATCTAGATATATTGCCAGAATTGCCCTCCTGAACAACTTACATCCCAGTAGTAATGTGTACAGACTGCACCAGATAACTGGAAATAAGCTGAATATTTTAGTTAAACAAAGGTATTTGCAGACTTGGCCAGTAAAAATATATTGCAAATATCCAATGTTCTTGGCCAGTTTGTGTTTCCTATCATAAGCTTTTTTAATGCCTCTGTAATAGTTTTATTTTGTATAGTTTAGGAAGAGATGCGAGCTTGCACTTTTTGGCCACCAAACTTGGAATATATTGCAAATATCCAATGTTCTTGGCCAGTTTGTGTTTCCTATCATAAGCTTTTTTAATGCCTCTGTAATAGTTTTATTTTGTATAGTTTAGGAAGAGATGCGAGCTTGCACTTTTTGGCCACCAAACTTGGTTTACGCATCTCCTCCTAAGCTATACAATATAAAACTATTACAGAGGCATTAAAAAAGCTTATGATAAGAAACGCAAACGAGCCAAGGAATTTATGAAAATTCTATTGTTTAACTTGATACGATAAAATAGTTGGCGGCGCTGATTTGGGTCGGGGTAGCTTAATGAAGATATAAGTACCTTAATAAAGAGATATATAGATTACATATATACGTTATCACTGATACATATCGCAACCTAAATAATTATCACGAACAATGACCAAAATGCTTATTTTATAAGATAAATAAGATACTGCTTTTTTTTAAATACTTACAAAGACAAATTGACAAAATTTCATATGGCAGTAAATTTAAAGGATTTTGCAGACAGACGCGGCCTGCGGATAAAAAAACGTAAAATTTCTCCACGACATTTTATTTCTACGACAGGGTGTAATGCAACAAGTCTCGAAAATAACTTTATCTTCCAATAGTTTTTAAATTGTATTTTTAACTAAAGAAGAATAGTAAGGCCTTTGCCTTCAGATGGACGACACAAGTTTAATTTAATAATGATATTTTTACAATAGGGTTTTTATATTTGAAACGGTAAAGCGTTAGACCACCATCGCACTGGGTGAGAGTGGGGTAAGTTTTTTATTGTTGTTCCCATTTCTTGTTTTCGGGAGTAGTCTGATTACGTTATTTTCTTTTGTATAAATAATTGCAAAAATTAAGCAGCGTTTTTAATAAAATGCTCTGATTACGCTTCTAAGAGCTGCTAGTTTTAAACTGGCCTACTTATTGCAACAAAAATCACCTAAATAAGACAAACTTTAATCATAAATGAGATATTCTTGTTTCCTTCTTATACCTATACTTTTACTGGCATCTCTATAAAATTATGATATCTTAAACACTGATAAAGCTCAAAAAAAGGTGAAACCCCGATTAGGCATTGTCCCCCTTTTGAATTAGCACTACATAGATTCTGGGGTACCTTGTATATGAGGCTGCCTGGAATCAATCCAGCAAACTTCTGTCTCGCCATAGTCATAATGTTTCTAATCTACTGAAAACTAATAAAAAAACATAAGCCGAGTTTAAGCTATTTTATAATACAGTCTTAGTTACAGTCAAGTTCGGGTAAAATGCTTAAATACATATACGAGTAGACAAGAACATACTAGAGCGGAAACTTCCGCCCCGGACCGGCTGAAGGTCGTTCACGTTAAACAAAATACTCGGTCTATCTCAGTCGGGCTCACGGACGTCGCCGACAGCCCGACTGCGATAGACTGAGTATTTCGTTTAACGTGAACGCTAATATCGCGAGCTTGAGCCGGTCCAAGGCGGAACTTTCCGCTCTAGTTTGTTCTTGTTTACTCAATCTCGCGCGTCAGCGCGCGTTAACGCAGCGCTCAGAGAAAAAGTCTCTCAACGTAGGCAATTGCGCGTTGACGCGCATTGATATCAATACAACGTCCGTTTGCTGTTCAGATGAACACGTGCGTTCATCGCGATTGCACGTAGTTTTTTACCAGACTGCCGAGTAGTGGCGAGTGCTTACAACGTGCGTTGGCGAGTGTCATGAAAAATGGAAAAAATAATTATCATCTGATGTGTTTTTAAATTTGATCGCGTATTGTGACGAGCGTCAACTTTATACATGTAAACTAAGCCTTATTCTAATAAATGCATTGCTGGACACCTTTAAAATATTGTACATTATAACTAAAATAATCTTAATATTTAGAGATCTTATGTAGTTAATGAAGAAAAAAAGCATAATTTCCAATTCATCATCATCAGCGCATACACGTCCACTGCTGGACATAGGCCACCCCCATACGACGCCACAAATAGCGGTCCTGAGCCGCCTCCAGCCTGAGCCAACTCAACCCGTGGATGTCGTAAGAGCCGACTAAGGGTAGGTTCCCTTAACGTTAATTAAAGGAAACGGTAGTTAAAGGAAGGGCTTCCTTCTGAGTATCTTTAAACACCAACACTGCGATCACCAATCCGCCTGCCAAGCGTGGTGATTATGGCAAGTCCCCCCCCCCCCCCCCCCCCCTACATGGCAGACCATCCACTCGATGGACCGACGAAATCGTAGCGGTCGCAGGGAGTCGATGGATGGAGGCGGCTCAGGACCGCTATTTGTGGCGTCGTATGGGGGAGGCCTATGTCCAGCAGTGGACGTGTATGGGCTGTTATTATGATGAATCACAAATAAAAAATGTAGCAGTGCATAATTACAGGAATAATGTCAAGTAACAATTTTTTATCTAATTTTATAAAAGTTTACATAAGTTAGAAATTAAATGAAAACCGATAACTTAAAATAACTTAAATATACGATTCGATGAGGACGCTAAAATTACTATAATTTAGGACGACATCTAAATTATTTTATTAAAAATCAATCCTTATTTAATTTAATTTCTAAATTACATAAATGTATATATTTTTCAGTCTTATTCTAGAGTTATTTACAAATTGGCAGTTTCGTTTAGCTCCGGTCTTCTTTACTCTTATCATTATTATACAAACTTATTTAATAAAAAATACGAATTAAATTAAAGAATATAAATATGTAATTTAAATAACATTGCATAAGATAAAGGGGTCTCAGACCAAAAAAAAAAAGAACTAGAATCATGCAAAATACAGGTTTTAAAGTCCCAGACGAAATCAGATTAATGGATTCATTAATAAAATTTATAATTTATAAATTTTGCAAGTCTTTCTATAATATTTGATTTTTCAATAGTTTAACGAGATTTTTTTTTTTGGGGAAATACATACAAATAACGCATTATTATATTTTTATCAGTTTTAAATCTAGTCTAAATAGCTTCTAAAAATTTGTAAATGTATACAATATGGTTGAAATATATAATTATAAAAGACTAACTGTAAAATATTTATAAAATCTAAATTAAGTTATGGCAAAGATCATTGAGAGATCATTGATCAAATGTATTTCTAATTTTTCAGTCATTTGTGGATACAGTATCACAAAATATGTGTACTAAACCGAGAGGGAATGAATTTGACCAAAACTGAATGATTTTAATTTTACTCAACTATCTTTTTGGCAAAAATCGGTTTCGACTGTGCACGAATGAATGAAGTCTAAATCTGTGACAACTCATAGTAAATCGAGTAGATATAATAGTAAATTATCACAAAATGATAAGAATATACGATTATCGAAAACGAAACAGTAACTTCGATTTTAATTTTTACGAGTATGCCCTGAATGTCTCACGAAAAGATTCAATTGAGACTGAGCAAGACGTCGGAAATTTAATGAATTCTAAGACTCATCCAGTTTCTCCTGTGAGACAAGCGAAGTGTTTTCTGAGGTGACATCTTTCAGGATAGCTGCCATTTCATCGCATATTTCTGTGAACTGAGGCCGTTCGGCGGGCGACTGGCTCCAGCAGCGTTTCTGTGGAAAATGTACAATGTTTTTAATTGTTTTTGAAATAATTTTAAAGTAAAATAACATCATTATCATATCAGCCCATACAAGTCCACTCTTGGACATAGGCTTCCCGTATACGACGCCACAAACAGCGGTCCTGAGCCGCCTCAGCACCCCCCAAATCAAAACTACAACTATACATTTAACAATCTACCAGAGGATCTAAAGAACTTATCTGGAGTTTCCAGATCCTCTGGTATACAACTAAACAAATGGTCTATACAACTAAACAAATGGCTTCTTACCCCCTTATTCATAATAGTCTGCTAACTTAAAGCATTGCTATTACTCAGTCTGTCTTCTTCTATTGACATAAGTCAGAGTGAGAAATAACACTGCTTAGCGACTGTTTTAAGTTAGCAGACCATTATGAATAAGGGGGTTAGTATTTACTAAGAAGCCATTTTTTTGTTGCTATTATTAGCTATTATTCTGGATCTCCTTCTTCTATGAATCAATATTTTAATTACAGGGACTTAGAGGAATTTGAATATATTCATTGACAATGAATTATATTTATTTTAAATTTTTTTATTCATTCATTCATTTTATATTTGTAATTTAGAAATTGTAATTTTAATAAAGTGTAATTAAAAATTAACATTTGCATGCCTATGTGTAGGTTATAGCTGGACGTATTATAATTTTAAGACCTTTATTGTTACATCATCATCATCAGCGCATACACGTCCACTGCTGGACATAGGCCTCCCCCGTACGACGCCACAAATAGCGGTCCTGAGCCGCTATTTATTGTAACATATGTATATTCTGGCAAATAATCATTTTTAATCTTTTAAAACAAATAATAAATAAATAATGCTTGACAATCCACACCAGTATCATCTAGCCCCAAGCTGAGCAGAGCATGTGTTATGTGTACTAGATGACTGATATACATAATACAATACATAGATACATAATTAGAATTATACAAATCTAAATGATGATTTAGGTAGCACTGATTGAGGAAGCATACGTTTGGAATTAGAAATTTATGCTTTTCTGTCTTATTTACATCTACTGTAACTATATTCCAGCTAAGTATGATGTAAACATAATTTGATGACAAACATTTCACATCGAATTTGGCAGGTGTATAGGTAATAATTAGCTCAATAGGCCCTGTAGGTGAAGTCATCTAAGTATGTATAGATAATCTTATATTTTAAAATAACTCGCAAATCGCCATTTGATGTGGGTTTTATTTAATTCTCATTTTGTGACGTGTCCAAGAGTCTTGTAAGGTATAAAGGAAATAAAACCCTTTGATCATCATCATCATCAGCCCATACACGTTCACAGCTGGACATAGGCCTTCCCCGTACGACGCCACAAATAGCTGTCCTGAGCCGCTTCCATCCATCGACTCCCTGCGACCGCTACGATGTCGTCGGTCCATCGAGTGGATGGTCTCCCATGGGATTTGCCATAATCACTACGCTTGGCAGGCGGATTGGTGATCGCAGTGTTGGTGTTTAAAAATACTCATAAGGAAACTGCTACCCTTCCTCTGGTAGGTTCCCTTAGTCGACTCTTACGACATCCACGGGTTGAGTTGGAGGGGTCGATATTCGTACGCCGCGGTCCCACAGCGCCCCCTAACCCCTAACCCTTTGATATTTAATAGATATTTTCTGAATGAATAGAAAACGCTTACCAGTAGGTTGGCCAATGGTTCGGGCATACCAGAAGGTATGGTCCACTCCAAGGTGCCAGCCTTGAGTCTCTCCAGTACGGAGTTGTCATTCAGTTTAGTAAATGGTAGCTCTGCTTTTGTGTAGATCTGTGAAAGGATTATTTGAATAAATGCTAACTATTATTATATAAAAACCCTTTTTATTTTCTTTTATTATATAAACCAATTGTTAATTTGTATATACATATACTTATGTACCTACACTCTGTTGGAACTAGTCTATCTCTAATCCCGGAGGTGGTCGTTGCGACCTGCGACACAGTATCTTACTTCTGCAGGTCGCATCGCTTCCTATTTTTGTTATTATACCTAGTTTAAGTTCCTAAATAAAGACTTTTTTACTTTATTTTTTACTTTACTGTTAACTAATAGAAATGAAAAAAAAATTAAACTGAAAATGATTTATTTCTCATAAACCACAATAATCATAAAAAAGCCAGAAATTCGAAATTAAACTACATAGAACTAATAAATATTGGGTACGCTTACGACTGGTATTGGTATGGACTAGTTGAGCTATCTGTAGATTGTTTGCAACAGTCTGCAGTTAGCTCAATTGTTTCAGTTGTAAATACTAGTTTAATTTGTTTATATTATTTGATTGTTATATTCTTTGTCAAAATAGTAAAAAAAAAAAAGAATACTTAAAGAGGAAAACGAAACGAAATTTCAGTAACATAATAGAAACATAAGATTTTAAAATCTCTACATTGTAATTATGTTGCTCTGACTTGAAAAACAAACAATAATAAAACGTCAAGTACGAGTCAGACTCCCGAACTAAAGGTTCGGTATAATTATAAGGCCTTATTTCTAGTCACATTTCATGATTCTAGGTAGCCTTGAAAAATTGAAATAATTTGGGCATAAACGGCTGTAAGTTTTGATTGCGTTGACTTAGAAGTTTGATTTATATTACGGCTCTAAGAAGTTACGGAACTGAGTATTTTATATCAATTTCAGCTCGATACGATTCGACGCGTTCCTGAGAAATGAGGGTTGACACTTTCAACTAAGTGATCCTGGGTTCCTTTTCGAGGTACGAACCCCTAAAAATTAGAAAACCAAAGACATTCAATTTATATCTAAATAAACAAGAGCACTTAGGTCAGCTCCGGTACTTGAAAATCAATTTTTCAGAACTTTGTAGGTTTCAAAAACAACACCCATATCTAATTGCTTATTTTATAGGATAAAGAAAAAAACGCGAGTGATTCCCCGGGAGATAAAAAGGCTAAATTTGCTCGTTTGCAACGATCAAAACAACACAACATTTTGAAATATACAACAATAATTTCTATGGACGCATACCTCCCAAACCGTGGCTGCAAACATGTATACATCAGACTTAGTAGAGTATTCGCCTTCGGACACAGCTTCCAGGGGCAGCCATCTCAATGGGATCACCTGCAAGAAAATAAAATTATCAATAAATTAATAGAGACAACTTTTGAAGACGTTTAATTAGATATGCATATTGGTTAATTTTTTGTTATATAATAAGTATGTATGTATATTCCAATTATTATATTCCTTGTCTCAAGCATCCTTCAAAAGTTGTGAAAAGTATAAGTTTATTTAGAATTATGTATTAGTCCTCTTAACATGTATAATTACATTATACATTATATTATAAGCCGTGGGGTCGCGACGTACGAATATCGACCCCTCCAACTAAGCCGTGGATGTCGTAAAAGCCGACTAAGGGAACCTACCAGAGGAAGGGCAGCAGCTTCCTTCTGAGTATTTTTAAACACCAACACTGCGATCACCAATCCGCCTGCCAAGCGTGGTGATTATGGCAAATCCCCCCCTACATGGGAGACCATCCACTCGATGGACCGACGACATCGTAGCGGTCGCAGGGAGTTGATGGATGGAGGCGGCTCAGGACCGCTATTTGTAGCGTCGTACGGGGGAGGCCTATGTCCAGCAGTGGACGTGTATGGGCTGATGATGATTATATTATTTGTTGTATTGAGGTTACGTTTCAAGCCAGATCGTATTTAATTTATTTTTCATGTATGTTATTGCTTGTCATGTGTTATGTGTACCTAATAAACTAAATAAAAAAATAACTGAAACAATATATTCCTATCATTACTCATAGGAGAAAATAATCAGTATCAAAATAAGTACCTTCACATTTGGTAACACCAATGAGGTCGTTCGGATTAGACGAAATCAAAAAAGGAGCTTTATGTATGCTACACAATATGGCAATAGATAATAACTAGCTGCTGCCCGCGCCTTCGTCCGCGTTTTATCGGGATAAAAAATAGCCTCTATTTTAGTCCAGTTCCCGAACTATACCCATACCAAATTTCAGCTCAATCAAGTCAGTAGATTGTGCGTGAAGGAGGAACAAACATACTCACAAACTTCGACGTTTATAATATTAGTAGAATTAGTAAAGCTGTCTTGGACTACACATATTGATGGAAAATATTTAGATTTTTTTTCAAAATTCATACTTATTTCTTTAGGCTCACAAAATAAGCACTAAAAAATGTCAAATTTGAAACTATAAACAGCTTTACATATAGTTATTATTCTTATAAAATAAGAAATAAAGACTTGTACCAGTTGAGCTATCTATAGATTGTTTGCAACAGTCTCCAGTTAGCTCAATTGTTTCAATTGTAAATACTAGTTTAATTTGTTTATATTATTTGATTGTTATTTTCTTTGTCAATTAGGAGTTGTTGATTTACATTTTAAATTTTTTGTCCACTAGTGGAAGAAGTGAACAAAAAGAGATTTAGTACCTGATCATGCAACTTGTAGTACTCATAAGAGTCGGGGCCGCGAGTTAGCGCTGGGTAGGAGAGCTTCAGCTGCAGAGTCGAGGTTATCAGACAATTGCGGGCCGCTATGTCTCTGGAAATATTGTGAAGTTATTAACCAATCAGCTTTATTTTGAAAAACTAAAAAATAGGTTGCAAGTGCTTCGCCCTATCCAAGTCAATCAGGCCTAGTCCCCTCCTCTGCAGATTTATGTTGTTGTCTATTGTTTTAGCAGCTTTGGCTGATAAGATTATTCCGAGTGGGAGAACTGCGACCATCGTTCCATTGGGATTGTTAATGAGTTAAGAATCTTACCTATGTGTGATCCTCTTGTTCGCAAATTTGGCTACCGCCTGCGCCAGCTGTGACGTCAGCAGCGCGCGATGAGACGGCGCCAGAGGGGGTGCGGGTGCGCGCGGCGCGGGGGGAGGCAGCGCGGCCCGCGCGGTGGCCTCGTAGGCAGCTGATTCTGCAGGGGTACGAGTTGCGGAGAGGAAGCTCTTTAGGTCACCCTGTGGAGGAAAGGGGTATTCAGGCGTGGCGATTACATAATCACCAAATGAATGTGCTTATACGAGGGGGTTATACATATAACCCCTCAGTTGGAGGAGCCACGTTCATCAGTGGACCTGCCCCCGTAGACTGGGGACTATTCTCTAGGGTAGAATAGACAATAATGAAATCGAATCGCCATATATTGCGTACATTAATAAATAAATAATGCTGGACAATCCAAACACCATCATCTAGCCCCAAGCTAAGCAAAGCTTGTGTTATGGGTACTAGATGACTGATATACATAATACAATATATTACATAGATATTTTTTATTATACATACAACATACCCAGAACACCCGAGACAAATATTTGCAGATTGTACAAAGATTTGTTGTGAAGGCGCGAATCGAACCCGCAACCTCCTGCGTCACAGACGGAACTTCTCCCGCCGCGCCACATCGTGCGTCGTTTTACATTGATGTTGAAGGAATGTATTTCAAATAATTTACGCATTCGATGACAAAGTGACGTAATATTTGTCTATTCTACCATAGACAACAAAGCCCGTGCTAGGGGGCTGAACTTATGTGTGCTAATAACAACAGAAGGGCCTACACTACCATTTATATAACCGGGTACTTTTGACTTGTTAGTCTAATTATTTGCTTCCAACAGGCCTTAGACCCCCACAGTTGTTCGAAGGGGGGTTATTTAATAGTTTTGGTCAACAAGGGTCAATCCCGCGCACTTATTTATTTATTTTATACTTTTTTTTAGGGAAACAAAAAGCTTTAGAGCTAGAAATTTAACATACATACAATAGAAAAAAATATGCTGAGCTGTTTCCGGAGATAACAATCTAATAAATTATTGTCCGAGAATATAAAAGAATCATTAGCAAAAACACAAAAATTAAAAATAATAATTTTAAGATTATAAGAGCCATATCAATCGTCCAAGTGCGAGAAGGAAACTTATAAAACGGAGGGCTTGTCTCCCTTCTAGAATGTACTTACCCAGTCAGTATGCTCTAAGACCGTGAAATCGTCACCCTCTGTACACAGTTCTATAAAATGCTATGTTCTCGTGTCCAACGCGAGAGAACATATTGGTGAAGGAATTTACTCCTTGGCTTAGCGCCCCTTCACACTTGTACAAAGGAGGAAGGTATCCTTTTTATCTCCCTATAGGAGGGCTTGTCTCCCCTTGAAGGGTTATCTCCCTATAAGAGGGCTTGTCTCCCCTTGAAGGGTATCTCCCTCTAAGAGGGCTTGTCTCCCCCTTGAAGGGTTTATCTCCCTCTAAGATGGCTTGTCTCCCCTTGAAGGGTATCTCCCTCTAAGAGGGCTTGTCTCCCCTTGAAGGGTTATCTCCCTCTAGGAGGGTTCGTCTCACACTAAAGTCAAACGACACATTCCGGGGGCTTCGTGCGACATTTCAGTATATAAATACTGTAGGCAGCAGACAGTGTTTGGCCAAATCGTCTGCAGCCGCTGACATTGGTCAAATCGTCAGGAGCCGCCGACATTGGTCAAATCGTCAGCAGCCGCCTACATTGGTGTGTAGACTGCATAAACTTACTTCTCGTGTCGGATGCGAGAGACACTGTCTAGTTGACAACAAAATTCTTAGCTTACAATAGAGCTTAGCTCTCCACACATACAAGGGGGGCTTGCTTTCTACCTCTGAGTATAAAGGTTACTTGACTCTGGGGTTGGGGGCCGACTAGTAGCCCCCAAACTTATACGGGGGAGGCTGTGGCTATATATTACTTACCTAGTCTGTATGCTCTAAAAGCATGAAATGGTCTCCCTCAGTACATAGTCCTTTGAGACGAGATATGTTCTCGGGTCGGACGCGAGAGAACATGTCTAGTTGATGACGTATTTTAACTTTTGGCTTACAAGGGGGCTTCGCCTCCCACACATACAAGAGTGCTTGTCTCTCCCCATAAAAGAAGATTATTTCCCCCTAAAAGTATATATTACTTACCCAGTCTGTATGCTCTAAAAGCATGAAATGATCCCCCTCGGTACACAGTCCTATGAGACGCTTTGTTTTCGTGTCAGACGCGAGAGAACATGTCTAATTGACGACGTATTGTAACTTTTGGCTTACAAGGGGGCTTAGCCTCCCATATAGACAATGCAGTGCTTGGCTCCCCCTCGAAAAGTTAAGCTCCCCTTGAGGGTTATTTCCCCCCAAAAGTATATATCACTTACCCAGTCTGTATGCTCTAAAAGCATGAAATGGTCTCCCTCGGTACACAGTCCTATGAGACGAGATATATTTTCGTGTCGGACGCGAGAGAACATGTCTAGATGACGGCGAAACTCAGCTAGTTGGATCTGGAAAGGGAAATAATACAAACACTTCGTTAACGTTCAAAAAATGGTACACAGGATCTAAATTTTGCCTTCGAATCATTTGTAATAATAATTCAGAAGCTTAAAATACGTCGGAAAAAATTTGTCCGGTTCGTCGTCTTTTTTTTGTGTGACTGTTATCTTGATTCTACTAATATTAAAAATGTCAAAATTTGTGTGAATGGATGGATGGATGTACGGATGTTTATTCCTCTGTCACGCAAAAACTACTGAACTGATTGGGCTGAAATTTGGTTTGGTTGGGTATAGTTTGGGACTTGCAAGGAATAACATACTATTTTTAATCGCGATAAAACGCGTGCGAAGGCGCAGGCAGCAGCTAACCATTGATAAATCTAACCTCATCTTTAGTTGTAAGCGCCTTCACCAAAACCGGTCGTATTTCAACTTCCTCATTCTCAGCGATCTTATTCCGCAACTTCTTCACTTGATGTATGTCTACCTTGGCTAGGAAAACGTCGCCGAATTCACCGCGACCTATGAAATAGTGCAAAAAGTTATGAGCTTGTCTGCGTTTGAACCTAGGTGCTAAGTTCAAACCCAGGCTATAAATACGTGATCTAACTGCAATTAATAATTTCGCGTGTTTTAATAAACGATAAACTGAATTTAAATTCCGTTGAAACTGTTTTTTAGTTTTGCGAGATAATTACTAATCCCTGGAGATAATCCCAGGGGATTAGTATTTATCCCGCAAAACTCCAGAACATCCCAAAATTCTTTCACTAGTGTATAGAATTTTATAATTCTATACGTGTATGTATGTAGTGTCACATCACTATACGCCTTAATGGAAAGGAACCTTATGTTAGTAACTATAACACTTATTAGAAATAATTTACTGACAAATTATTTAAAATATTTTTTATATATCTTTTGTGATTCGGATTATAATAATTTATGACAAAAAAAAATGAAATTTAATTCTATACTAAATCGGAAAACTGTGTGGTTTTTGACGAAATATTTGATTTAATATTTAGTTAGAGATATTTAGTTTATATAATGTTGTATTTGACTTAATAATGTCATTCAATTGTACACACTAATGTTCAA
Source organism: Eupithecia insigniata (assembly GCA_947859395.1). Lineage (NCBI taxonomy): Eukaryota > Metazoa > Arthropoda > Insecta > Lepidoptera > Geometridae > Eupithecia > Eupithecia insigniata. Next base: position 2,540,597 of record OX402019.1, read on the forward strand.
AAGTGTTTGAAAATAACTAGCTTGTAAGGAATAGGTTCTCTATAGGTGTATCCTGTAAAAATAGAGTCCCACGTGATTTATATAAATAAATAAATAAATTTATTTAAATAAATAAATGTGTTACCCAGTGGAATTTGCTCAGTTAGTAGACTTTTAGGGAGTATGTATTGATCGAAGTGTCCAGACTTCTTGGACGCGCGAGAAATTCCGGAAACCTCGGAATTGTCCGGTCCTGAAACAAACATAATAATTTTTGTTATTATAGTGCGTAAACTATTATAGTGCTACCGGTTCTAACGGAAGATACGGGTTCTAACGGAAGACCAGCGCTGGCTTGGCTTCATACAGGAGCTTAGCCAGCATTTAAGCTGAGTTAGGACCCTTCTATAACAACTATATATATATATATATATATATATATATATATATATATATATATACCTACGAGTCAGAATCAGAATCAATAACTTTATTTCTTTAGGCTTACAAAATAAGCACTTAGACAAGTCAAATTGTATACTATAAACATAGTTATTATTATCAAATAAGGTTTTATTGATATTCTCTTCACTTCAATTTTTTGTCCACTAGTGGAAGAAGTGAAAACGAAACCACTAGCACATTTATAATATCACTTATGTGTCTAATACATGTTTATTTTGTATAAGTGTGTCTTGTCTTACTGTATACTGTATATATAAATGAAATATATAAATATAAAATAAATAAATGAATGTATTTCTTCTTCTCCTTGCCCCCCTAGCACTCGCACAGTGTGTTTTCTGACCCGAAAAAGTAACATTGTTATTTTATTCATAAAATCTATTGAGCTTTCAAATCATTTCAAATGTAAGAAAGAGTAGAACACCCGAATATCAATTCCGCTTCGTTAATACAAACTGAATTTTAAAATTTTCTTGTGCTTGAACTAGAAAATTGCATATATCATCATCATCATATCAACCCATACAGGTCCACTGCTGAACATAGGCGTCCCACATACGACGTCGCAAATAGCGCTCCTGAGCCGCCTCCATCCAACGACTCCCTGCGACCGCTACAATGTCGTCGGTCCATCGATTGCATATATATATATATATTTACAAAATAATGGTACACAAATTGTAGTTTAATCTATCACAGACTTATGAAGCAATTTTGAAGCAAATTAAACCGTTTTTATATTTGTTTTAGACCGGATATTAACGAAGCTACCGTGATTTTTCATGTTCTCTGTTTTTAACGTTTCTGACTAAGACTGATATATACCTTAAGCTAAAGCCAATAACCCATAAAAATATTATCGCCCAACTACACCAACAAAAAATAATAATAAGAAAAGAAAATATAATATTTTTTGAATTCCCCCCAAATAGGGTCACAGGGAGATCTCCCCTATCCGGGCCAGGCCGACCCATCAGGTCCACATGCCCGGAGGTCTTTCGACCGACAGATGATGTTTGGTAGTTGTATATCTGCCAGATCTAAAGTTACTAACGGGATATTTACCATGATTTGAGTTTTGAGTTCTCCAATATTTCGGCACAGTTACATGCGCCATCATCACGGAACAACACTGGACCACCATGGAACAACTGTGCCGAAATATTAGAGAACTCAAAACTCAAATCATGGTAAATATCCCGTTAGTAACCTTAGTTTTGTAAATAACCATGATAGTTTCAATCAGTCAGATGTTGCTGAATCAACCATTTGCGCGATCTAGGACTTTGTGAGTGAAAGGGTATAGCAGGTTAAGTATTGAGAATGTGCCCCCAGAGCCAAATGTAATGAATATCATATTGTTATCTACGTCATATTGTTTATTATCTCTCGTATGGTAGATATCTCTCACTCGTATATTTAAGCCAGCAGAGATTTCAACAAAAATTTTCGACAAAGACAAAGTTTCTGTTGTTATAAATTAAGAGTCTGATTGAAACAAAATAAACGTAAAAAACTGAAAACCGATTTTATTGTATTACTATTCGACTCAAATTACTTTAATTAGGGGTTTGTTAAGCATCTGAGAAATATATATATGTATATATTTAAAATATGTTGATTTCGATGAAACTTGTAACAATAAAATCTATACACGTGCTATTTTTCATATTTTTTTGAAAGTGGTCTCTCTATTAGAACTTGCTAATAATAGCAAAGAAAATAATATTACATTTAAAAAAATTATTTATTTTTTGCAAAATAATTACTATCTATATACGTAATATTCGTCATAATATTTTCTACAGTTTGGTTTTGGAATCACATTCCTAGCTCTTTTAGTTTTCGATAACGAGACCTTTAAAAAATTTGCTGTTATCAGGATATTTTTCAAGGTTACTCAATGACAGTAAGAGATAGGCAGTCAAAACCTTCATAAACAGTAATGCAGATGAGCAACGTACATAACAATAGGATATTCATTACATTTGGCTCTGGGGGCACATTCTCAATAACCTGCCCTTTTGTCTCTTTTTGATTTTTTTTATGCCGATCTTTGTGAATTTGTCATCGCCATCTGCCATCTAGCTAAATTGCTCTGAACTACTAAGGTTCTATCGAGGCTTCTATCGATGTTTGCGCATGTGTAGTTCAGGCGATTTTTGGTTAGAGGTCACTACAAATGTTGATTCTATTCAATCTTACCGCTATCCCTGTCATGAGGCAGCAGCCTCCCATTCTGAACCGGAGCTCCGTTCCCAATCTTCTTATCTTCTTCATCTTCTACTAACTTCTCTCTACCTTCCACCATCTCTAGTTCTAGCTTTTCACCTGGAAATAAAAAAGATATGGGTTTGTAGTGCCACTGTAGTAAAGAGGTTTCTCCCACTGTTCACCTGTGTATTCTACTTGGTATATTCTATGTTTCAGTGTTAATTTAGTTATAGTTATTGTCCGTACTTACTTTATATGTGTTTACTTTGTATTGTCTAATATACTATTTGTGTACTTTTTTAATTAAGAGGTTTCTTTTGGTGAAGCGATTAAAAAATTTACTGCCTATCCTCCACGGAAGCTGCACTTCGACATGCGCATCGTAGATACCGAAAGTCTAATCCCGCCATAAAATCGTGATCGAGTGTGTAACCCGACATAAGATCGTGATCGAGTGTGTAATCCCGCCATAAGATCGTGATCGAGTGTGTAATCCCGCCATTTGATGAAGCAGCCCATGTTCACTTTCGCCAAACCAGCGCAGTATTGGGCAAATGCTCTCATACAACATGCTGAGTAGTTTTTTCTTTTCTTCAGCGCCGACCACAGAGTATCAATAACAGTAACACCATCGAAATTATGTACAGCATTCTGAATTCAAATTCCTTTTTTAACAAGTTGAATAATATCCTTTATTCCACTTGTGAGCAAAAACCTTTCGATTTTGCTCACTGTTTTTAAGCAGCAAAGTCAAAGTTTTCGAGCTAGAGTGGTGAAAAATAAATTATGTCTCTCTCTTTCAAAGTTCCATAAACTTCTTTTCTATGTCTATAGAAGAATCTATAGAACTGATCAACTAAAATTCTGGATAGGGATAACTCGTGTTTAAATGGACCAGACAACTAGTGTGGGCTGATGATGATGGTCTATTTAAAGCATACCATCCTGTCTTCGCTGCAATCTCTTCCGGCGACAGTAGACCATCAGAGCCAGCACCAGAAGCATGTAGGCAGCACACACTGATATGGAGACGACAACGGCTTTGCCAGCGACGCCGCTGGATTCTGATGGGGGCATTTCACCTTCTGTAGACAAAATTTTTTGACTTAGAAAATGGAGAGGATTTTTTTAAATTAAGATGTATACAGAACCCTGGGATTCGTTACAGCGCCTCTACCGGGCGGGCATGGAACTTCTAGGTATCCTATACCATGGTCACGGTAAAGTTATCTGTGTTGTCCCATGGTATAAGAGAACAAGATATGCTCTTCCGCGACAAGACGGTCACGTGGGTGCTCACGTCATCATCGCCATCGGCGAATGAGAAGACGAATCTGCTTCCTGGTGTTAAGAAGGCTACGAACCTCTCCCAGACGGAAACGGATCGGCCCAGGCGAATTTGTTGTTGTTTCACGTCGAATGAAATGGGGTCTAACCATCAAATACGAAGCTGTCATGTGACTGTTTGCGTATGCTCGGTGTCGACACCATTTTTTGATATTTTTTCGTACTTTCCTATTAATATTGAATAAACGGTTGATTTCAGAAATATTTTTGGTTATTTATAATATTAAGGATGTTTACAGCGCGACAGACTTTCGAATAAAGGTGTCTATCATGCATAAAAAATCGCTTGAAAATTACTCGATTTGGTGGTCAAAATTAGTTTCGCTCTAATTTAAAGATCATTATGTTTTATGAAAAACTAAACCGCTACAGACAGCTATTTTTCATCCGATTACGTATGGAACATTTCAATAAGATCGGGGACATTGTTTCCAAATGAAGCGGAAAGTACGTTTGTATGGGGGATAAGGTTATCCGTTCCGTTCTTAATAGTCTGTGTGGTTCTGTATTTACCCCTTATTTATATCTTTGACACAGGTTTAACTAACGCTGTTTTGACTGGTCTAACAAACATAATTGACGATTGATTTTTTTTTATTGATTTTTCAATTGACCCTTATCACATTTGTTTCCAAACTTCTACATTTTGTTCAAATAACGTGGCAACTGGACAGTGACGTCAGCAAGTAACACTTCCGAAGGAGCAGACCTCGTTTTCTTGGATCATGTCATATACAAAATGACATCGTAGTCGAGAGAAGAATATACTATCGACGCGAGGTATCGACTCAACGACTCGTGTATCTTAGCCCTGAGTTCGGTTAGATGTATGGAAATACTTTTGATATTTGATATCCCACGATAGTACTTAAAAACTACTTAAAACTTTTTTGTCCTAACTACAACTACTATTTGTTTATGTGACGCCTGAAGAGCGTGCACTACCTCAAATTGGTTATTTTCAACTTCGCCGGATGCTCATATCTTCCAAACTACTGAATATTTAACTTTGAAATGTATATAAATGGTCAGGACTTTCTCTATCCTTCATATGTTTCGAAACACGATTCCATAAAAATATCTCGATATAAAAAAAAACAAGTTCCCTCTAAACTGTACAATAAATCGTCACAAACCGTCGCTATTCAATAAATACTATAAAATAAGCCTCGATACTTTGTACAGTAAACAAACACAATATAAAGCAGACGTTATATGTTTTAGATTTTCAAAATTACTCTTACGTATATTTATCATAAAATTTTCAAATTCAAATTCAAATCATTTATTTACCATAAATTCACAGGGAACACTTGGTCAAGTCAATTTCTACAGAATATAATATAGGTACAATAAAAATAGTAATAATCATAAAGTAATGTAAAACAAAAACATAAAAAACAAAAACATGATTATGGCGCTCTTCTCTGTCCCACTTCTATGAACACGAAATCTTATGCCTATCCTTTTCACACAGTGGCGAGGTATTGTAGGCTAGGGCCTACAATACCTCGCCACTGTGAATAAATTTACACACAACGTAGGCGTTGTGTATAAATTTATTCATAGCGCCATCTATGTTCGCAGTGACTAACCTTTATGTACAATAAGTTGCAATTCACTCCGCGCGAGCCCGGCGGCGCTGCCGGCGGTGCAGCCATACTGATCCGCGTCGGATTCAGACACAGCGCGGATGAGAAGGGTCCCATTGTTTAGGAGGAGAAATCTGTGGAGAAATTTAAGCATAAAATAGACTGAAATTGCCAGTAATAGAGACAAATCCCCACTAGTATCTACGCTTTTTTTTATGGACAAATAGACCTTCGTTTGACCACAATCCACCCTGATGCAAAGTGACGATGTGGCCGACGGTGTATGACGAAGGTCTTGAAGACACCTATTCACTCTCGTCTTGAAGAGACTCAGATTGATAATTTCCAAAATATCTAAGCCGTATTGACGACACCAATGTTGCCGTCCCGGAGATGGTAATAAGAGATAAGAACGATAAATTTTAGTGCTGTCGTAATTTTTATTTTTTATAAATTTTAGACACTGAAATGGGTCGGGTATGGGGCGGATTTCTGAAGAATACTGGCCGGCGTTCGGGCGTTTTCTTGTACGATTACCGGTCACAGCACATAATATTGCGTGTCACACGTCGCCGACAATACGTGGTAGTAAATAAGATTATGAATTTTATGTATGCTAGACTAAGGTATACGTTTAATATTGGCCGTAGTTTTTAAGTGTACTAGACTAATGTTGCCTGAAATAAATGATTTATTTATTTATTTATATGTTGTTACGTTAAAATATCTTACTTTGCTAATGTTGCATTGGGGCCGCCTTCAATATCCACTCCTTCTTCTGTAAATAATATAAAAAAGTCGTTTCATATATATCACTAAACATCATGCAGAATCGACCCCTCCAACTCAGCCCGGATGGATGTCGTAATAGCTGACTAAGGGAATCTACCAGAGGAAGGGCAGCAGCGTCCTATGTTCCTGCCAAGCGTGGTGACGAAACAACGGCAAAAAAAATGTTTGGCATAATGCTGACAAAGAGGTTCTTCTCTAATATGGTAGAAGATAGACTAAGTGTTCCTTGTGCAAATCACAAATGTAATACATAATGTCTATTTGCATGTCGGAGTCGGCGACTGGAAACAGAACCATATGAGTAGACAAGGTAGGGGGGAAACTTCGGCTCCGGACCGGCTCAAAAACGCGACAAAATACTCAGTCTATCTCAGTTGGGCTCGCGGGCGTCGCTGACAGCCCGACTGAGATAGACTGAGTAGCCTATTTAACACATTCATGACCCACGACGCGACGCACATGATTAACTGGTGGTCCTCCAGGTAAAGCCTGGGCAGTGAATGCGTTAACGTGTAGCCGCGACCTTGAACCGGTCCGGGACGGAAGTTTCCCCTCTACGTACATATGTTCTTGTCTACTCTGACCTCTACTATGACCGAACCTAACTAAAGACACGATAAATTGTCAACAGCGCCATCTGTGCAACAGGAAGCGTCAAGTAGACAAAATGATACTGTCATTTGGGCAAGTTCGACATAGAATTCACAGATGGCGCCGGGGTAGAGCAACTTGGGACTCGCTCGTGCATTTTCGTCAACGATCCTCCTTTTTTGGGAGAGAAATCTTCAGCAGTGGACGCACGCTGATATGGATGTGGTTCACTCACGTTGTGGCTGTACAATCGTTCTGTTCCTATCCCAATGCGTGGTAGGCTCGGGATCGCCGGTCGCGCGACAAACTAGCGCGACAGTCTGCCCTATTGTCGTGTGTAGCTGTTGATCTTGTGTTGGTTCTAGGACCCGCGGTGACACTGGAAACAATCAATTAATATAATAATAATAGTTAGCTATTCCTTTATTTTTAACTAGCGTTTGTCATCGTCTATTCGCGCGATTTTCTGGATAAAAAGAAGTAGAGAGATTAGGAGAAACCTATGATAGGATCTTTCGCAAGTTACTTCTAATGTTTCTCCTTGACAGAGATATGTATTAGTAAGTAGTGATAAGTAGGTAAATACGTAGTGTGGGTGTGATTACTATTGTTTTATTGCTTTAAGTTACTCAAACGCCACTGGTGAGATGATTACATCAATGATGTTAATGCTTGGCCAGATGTCGCTCCGTTCCGCACTGTCAGTAGTATGTAAGAAATTCAATGTTCTGTTTAGCTTTATAGAAATATTGACATGTATCTAAATCGCATTAAATTTAGATTTAGATAGGTAAAATAACCATGTATTAGACACATAAGTGATATTATAAATGTGCTAGTGGTTTCTTTTTCACTTCTTCCACTAGTGGACAAAAAATTTAAGTGAAGAGAATATCAATAACACCTTATTTCTTATTTGATAATAATAACTATGTTTATAGTATAAAATTTGACTTGCCTAAGTGCTTATTTTGTAAGCCTAAAGAAATAAAGTTATTGATTCTGATTCTGGTGTCGATTCAGATGTCGCAAAAACTAATCTAAACTGCTTTGAGAGCACTAAAAATTATGCCATCACTTTTATTTTGATCGTTATGAAAAGGACAGCAACATTTGTAGTCCTCTCAAATTAGTTTAGATTAGTCTTGGCGATAGTGAATTGACACCACTGTCTATATTGTTCTCTTGTGTCCAGTCCATCCCAAGGTTGAAGAGATCGCTCAAAGCGATAAGGCCGCCCTTTGTACTCGTATTGATTCGCAGCATTTCTTTATTTTATTTTTGTGTTAGTCTGGTACAATAAAGAGCTTTCTATCTTAAGATTCGAATAGCTGTTAGTTCAGTCGTGTGAAGAATGAAAACAGAGGAGCCTATTGTAAATCTCCAACTCGAAATTTCATGTTTTGTTTCGGCCAATTTGTTGTACATACACCGAAATAGAATACCAGACTTAAAAAAAAAAACGAGACGAAATCATTGACTCCGTATTTTGGAGAACTAAAAAAGGCCTTCTGATATTTTCACCATGAGATGACATAAGAATTTCATTTTCCAGGCTAGCAAGTCGCATATTTTCTCGACTAAATATGGCGCTAATCCTAACTATAATATTATATACGTGAAAGAAAGTGTGTTTGGTTGTTTGTCCTTTATTCCACGCCCTAACTAAGCAACCAATCGATTTGATTTTGCATAGTTAGTTAAAGGATGGAGAGTCTATCTACTTTTTGTCCTAGTAAACATCAAATTCCCATGAAAGATTTATGGGAAACAAGACCTTTTTATCATCATCATCAGCCCGTACACGTACAGCTGAACATAAGCCTCCCCCGAACGACGCCACGAATAGCGGTCCTGAGCCTCCCTGCGACCGCTACGATGTCGTCAGTCCATCGAGTGGAAGGTCTTCCAAGACCTTTTATCTTCCTAGAAATGTGAAAGTGAAACCGCGGGGAACGCTAGTAGTCTTATAAACCCCAGTGGCATAGTGGTAATGGTAATACTTACCGACTATATCGAGTTGTATGCTAGATTCAATGCTGTGTTCTGTGTCGCGCGCGTGACATGTGTACCGTCCGGCGTGGGACCTCGCTGCTGATTGGACGAGGAGAGTGCCATTCACAGAGGTAACGCCATCTGGTAGCGGGTCTGAGTCGTTCTGAAATGTATGATTTTGATTTTAAATCAATAAATAAAAAGGTTTTATTTCAGACCTTACTTAGTCCATAGATTTACGGCAAAATACAATCAAAAATACATTTTAAAAGACACAACAATAATACAGAACCGTGACAGAAACCAACCGAACTGAGGACAATACATGAGGGAAGTATTTTCCTTCATTGATCACCCTCATCACAAGTACCTCCAGAGTGGAGATGATAGTCCCTCTGCCACTGCCACAGTCCTCAGGATGCTGTTGCGTCTGTACCATATTCTACGCATTAGAGCGCGCGCCTACGGCTACTTTTTGTAGCGATGCTATCACGCGTTTAGGGTAAACTTACCTAAATCTTACTAGCTCATAAATCGTACCTGGCATATATATCCCGTAATTGCTAACTAACAGTCGGCCATATTGCCTCGCAGTTTAACTAATACTCTTATGGACTAAGTATGGTCTGAAATAAAATCTTTTTATTTTTTAAATTGTTGATTTCTCTACAGTTAGTAGGATTACTGTTAAATTTGATTCTAGAAGTAAGAAACATTGAGTTGCATAAAAGTTATTTAGATTACATTAGAGATATATGCATGTTTGTAAAATCTTACCCACAACACTTTACCAAACGTAAGGATATTATCACTCGACAAAAAAGAACAAAATTCAAAAATCTGCTGTTCAAACCACAATGCAGCAAGCAGATCTATGGGAAAAATGATTTTAATATGTGCATCATTATCTATAATAAGTTACCAGAAACTATTGAAGACCTCAATGGTAATTTATTTAAAAAGAAGTTAAATAACTGGCTCCTAGAAAAATGTTTCTACAGTATAAATGACTATATTAATTTTAAGTAGAATAATTTATCAGATTTGTCCAGGATTTTCAGTAAAGTATCTGATTGTGAACTATTTATTTTCCATTGTATTATTCTTGATTATTTTTATGATTGATTATTTTGAATGCGCTTAACACTAAAATTTTATATTTGCATACCTGCATGCGGTTTGAATACATTTGACATCACTCTAGTTATAAGATCTGACATGTACCTGTAATAATGTATTCAGCAAATAAATGATTTGATTTGATTAAAAATAATCTACCTCTCTTTATTTCAAAATTACAGAAAATCTCCCTTAGGGGGTACAAATTAGGTAAGTTTACCCTACCAGTCGCGCGTTCGCAGCTACAAAAAGTCGCCGTGGGCGCTCTTTTACCTTACGCGTAATTGTACCTTACGCGTCATCAGTGGTTTTTTAAGGCGGTTGTATGCCTCAAACTGGCACCGCTGCCTTTTATTTTTATTACGTTAATCAAAGGAATTTTCAAATATTCTATGTACAGTCATCATCATCAGCCCATACACGTCCACTGCTGGACATAGGCCTCCCCCGTACGACGCCACAAATAGCGGGCCGCCTCCATCCATGGACTCCTTGTGATCCCTACGATGTCGTCGGTCCATCGAGTGGATGGTCTCCCATGTAGGGGAGGATTTGCCATAATCACCACGCTTGGCAGGCGGATTGGTGATCGCAGTGTTGGTGTTTGAAAAAATACTCAGAAGGAAGCTGCTGCCCATCCTCTGGTAGGTTCCCTTAGTCGGCTCGTACGACATCCACGGGTTGAGTTGGAGGGGTCGATATTCGTACGCCGCGGCCCCACGGCTATGTACAGTTTACCAATCATACGCTTTTTTTAATAAGAATCGTATTCCTTTATTTCTCTTAAGCAGAATAGCGAAGTTGCTCTTGGTGGCCACCAAATTCTGTTTTCGCTTTTCTGTCTAAATTATACGAAACTAAACAATTTCAGAGGGATATCACAAACTGTACATCAAATAATTTAAAAATCTTGTGCTTAACGTATTTATAAGAAAAATAGGTGGTGGTGCTAATGCGCGGCATACAACCGCCTTAAGGACCTATGTATTTTTTGGAGCATGAAAGTAGGGGCTGGCCGAAACTCATTTCTTATAATATATTATATTTTTATACTTATTTAAAGGAAAACCAGAGGCTTATAAATTAACAGACTTACAAATTGATATGACTGTAACAGAAAGCTTATTAAAGGTTTTCACGGATACATAATTAGTATAATAAAAAAGACCATGAACATAATGTGACTAGCCTACATGCATCATATAATAGTTAGTTAGCTATTTCAGCTATTTCATTAAAGCTCTATACTATATGTATTTAAATTAATAGATTATTTTAATATATGTACATATTGGTAGATAGGTACTATAGGTACATGTATGATGCTCACATTGTAGTGACGTCTTTCTGTAGTAGTACCTAGTATAAAAATATTCAACTAACCAAAAGCCAAGTGACCACTGGCGCCACCCCACCAGTAACCTTGCAGTGGATCCTTCCGGAACTATTCAGCTCCAGTTTCTTATTGTAGAGTTCCGGCTCAAAACGCAGCGCGCCATCTGTTGGGGAGTAGCGGAAGTTGAGGTGCCTAATTTGCACTTAGGTTTTGATTCTTTGAATCAATATAATATGCAAATATCTGTTCCCACACGCATTTTATTTTTATTTATTTTATTTTCGATCTATGATTATTTATTTGTCTGATCAAACATCGAAACCTATTTTAATAAGTGCTAAAAAAGCTCGAACCATAAAGCGAGCTGGAGCTTTTTATGATTAGTAATACTACTTAACGATAGATGGCAGCAGTACTGATTTAAAAGCTCGAACCTAGTATTAAATTATTAAGTAAAAATAGCTATTTACCATTGATAGCACGATGTTTTCTGTTTATTTCGTGTGAATGCAAACGATGCGCAGAATGGTGGTGGAAAATATCTGTAAGCAAAACGAAAAAATATTTACAAACAACTTCCAAACAATGTACATATTATGTACGAGTACTAGCTGCTGATACCTATTTGATCACGAAGAAAATAGGTACCTACCTAGTGCATAGCTAAAATAAACTTCACAAACTTCCGGCATTATTTTATCCTTTTACAAACAAAGTTTGACAACTAAATAAAATTTCAAGACAACTAAACAAAACTAACACCGTTTTAGCATGTACCTTAGTAAACTTTAGTGACTAGTGTGACACTAATAACTATAACAAATCGTCCTGTCCTTTTATTTTAGTCGACCATTCCATTCTCTTTGATGTTTAGTCGCTTATTATAAGTTTATCTCCGGAAATACAGATGGAGCGGCAAATTCACCGTTTCCTTTACATGTTAAGGGTGATCTTCTCGGGTTGGCGCGAGATTTTTCGTGATTATTATTTTTTTCTGCATTTTACAAAGAATATAATTAACGGAAAAGTAATTTGGCGCAAATCGTGAACTATTTTCTATGAACCCATCATAAAACCAACTTCAATATAGGTAGGTAATTTTATTTTGGGAGCATTTGGGAAAATGTTGATTTTTAACCCAAAATGTCTCATTTTCTCAAATGCTCCACAACTATTACCAATGAGCCGAAGTTAGTTTTTTCATAAGTAAATAGAAAATGGTTTACAATTTGCGCCAACTTACTTTTCCGCTCGATTTATTTTTTGAAAACAGCAGAATATATTAATAACTACAAAAAAAATTGTCTCGCGCCAACCCGTGACGAACCACCTAAAAGCTTAACAATACATACAAAGCGACACGTTTTATATCTTAAATTACTTAAGACGAAAGTTTGTAATAAAGGTTGGCTGCCTCTCGATCTTTACTAAGATACATTTCGGAGAATGCTTCCAGGAACTTGTGACTTGATCATACCATCTCCCTTCCAGTCCAGGATGAGCAGACGGACGACACAATACCATCCTTATCTAGTAGATATACCATCCACTCATACTAAACGGTTTTCCTCCACATTCATCATTCGCACCGCTAAGGAATGAAACTCACTGCCTGTTTCTGTTTTCCGGCCAATTACAACCTGGGTCTCTTCAAGACAAGAGTGAATAGGTGTCTTCTAAACCTTCGTGATACACCGTCAGCTAAATCGTCACTTTCCATCAGGTAAGATTGAGGTCAAACGAAGGCCTATAGATTATTTAAAAAAAAGTGAATCTACATGCTTGTTAAAGAACTCTCATGATAGCAAGACAGCTCCTACGGTATTGGAGTGGCGAGAGGGTCCTCATCAGCAAATTACTGCACCAGATTGCTTGAAACTTTACATTATAGATATAGAATAGCATGTGGGTTTTAGTCCCGGTAAAACGTGTGCGAAGTCGAAGGGCTGAAGTTTGAAAAGCTTGGAAGCTGCAGAATTTTGGACATTTCACAAAGCTGAGCTTGTGTTATGGGACAGGACAGGCGACTAGTATACTGACAACAAAACCTTTATATATATGATGAATTTAACCGTACCCGGGACAAATATTTGCAGATCATAGAAACAGTGCGCAGTTGGCAAAGATCCGCCTGAGACCTTATGACTTTTCATTAATTTATGAATCATCCTGTGTTTTTAAAGGAAACACGTAGGGTGGTATGTCGTTATTAGATCATTATGGTATCACCATTAATTTAAATGTGGCAGGAGAAAAGAAAGAGAGAAAGCAATAATTTTAGAATCTATTTTTGACGTATAAAATATAGCCCATATAATATGTACGTATGAGTTATTACGGGAACTATATCACTGATAAAGGTACTATTGTAAATGCATAGAAAAAACCTCAAAGAATATATTTGATAAAATAAAATTAATATGTTCGTCACAGATACTATAATCTTTCGTTTAAGTGCCATAGAAACAGACTGTGGGTCATCCTACTACTTAATATTATAAATGTCAAAGTTTGTAAGGATGTATGTATGGATGGATATTTGTTACTTTTTCACGCAAAAACTACTGAACCGGGTAGGCTGAAATTTGGTATGGGTATAGTTAGGGACCTGGAATAACATATAGGCTATTTTTTATCCCCATAAAACGCAGGCGAAGGCGCGGAAGCAGCTAGTAGCACATACATACATATTAAACTCTGAAAGGGATCGTCACCGTATCAACTCGAGCCGTTCAGTATTCTTTGTGTGAAACTGAATACTGCAACGCACACTAATCGGAAACGTAACGTAATTGCCAGCAGTATTTTTATATTAAAAAAAAGCAAAGCAATTTCCTAGTTTTGAGGTTAAAAAAGCTTTATTTCTCGTAAAAACTATAGAAGTTCATTTACAATGAGAATAAGTAATTCGTAAATAATGTTTAAATTACCTCTAGGACTTACTTATACATAGTTGTAGGTAATCTAAGTTCTTATATAATAGTAGTGATAGAATCCGGAATACGGAAATCCGTAGAAGAACCAAGTTACCGTCACAGCTCTTAGCTCTCAGAATTAGTTAGCTGAAGTGGCAGTGGGCAGGTTATATAGCTCGCAGAAGTGATAACCGCTGGGGAGTAAAGGTTCTCAAATGGCGGCGATGTAACGCGAAACGGAGTGTTGGGAGACATCCACTCGATGGACCGACGACATCGTAACGGTGGTCGCAGGGTGTCGATGGACGGTGGCGGCTCAGGACCGCTATTTGTGCCGTCGTTGTATAGGGAAAAGAATAGAAAAGGAATAGAAAAACATTTACTGCCTTAAAAACACTAATTTAAACGAAATAAAAAACTAAGATAAACGGAGTAAATTCAGGTTTTGCTGCATGCATTATATGAATATGCATGTAGTGCTGGGGAGGCCTATGTCCTGCAGTGGACGTGTATGGGCATATGGGATGAATTTTAAATTTCGGACGTGTCCAAGAGTCCTGTCAGGTCTAAAGGAAATAAAGCACTTCACGAGTTTTTACCCTCTCGTTGGGGTCTGTTGTGTATGTAATTAATTATGTACCTACTAGCTGCTGCCAGCGCCTTCGCCCACGTTTTATCGGGATAAAAATAGCCTATAATACCAAATTTCAGCCTAATCGGTTCAGTAGTTTTTGCGTGAAAGAGTAACAAATATCCATACATCTATCTATACCTACAAACTTTAACATTTATAATATTAGTAGGAAGTAGGATACTGTAAGAATAACTGTAGGACAATCTCGAGCGAAGTCGCGAGCGGAAGGAATAGTAAACTAAACCTATAAATACCTTTACAAATACGCCGGTTAAATAGAAAGCCGTTAACAGTTAAAGCTCAGTGTGTTGCTCGGGTAAACACGACCACATCAAAGGGCGCGTTCTTTCGGCTTGTTAAGTGACCGTCAATTGAGATATTACAGGATTTCTATTTTATTATTTTTAGAAATTCAGCATTTTGAGAAATCAACGCATCAGGAAGTCGACGTTATGTAAAAGGGCAAAAAAATCGACGTAATCGGAATTCAACATATTTTCAACATTTTTGGGATAGTATACTGAAACTGAAACTTCTTGGACTTCAACATCAAACATTTTGAGAAGTCAATGATCCTAAAGGATTCAGAGTTTATGGCGCTCACAGACATAAAATTTTTCCTTTTAGGTACATTTTATTCCAAAAACGCGTGCGAGTAGTTTAACATACCCAAGTAACAGACACGTGAGTTTGAAACAAAAATTGCCTGGCATTCGTCACTCGTCAGCCCATCACGGAATATTGTTGAAGTTGATTCCTGTAGTCGTTACTGAAGAGCTGTTGAACGAATGTAAACAAACAAGCTTATGCCCGCGCCTTCGTTCACGTGGTGGCCTAGTATTAGAAGTCCGATGATGCTGATTAATACAGATTATCGGACTACTGAGCCTTTTAGTACGATATTTACACATTTAAACTTTCCTTGACATTGATATTAAACCTACATAAATAACCAACAATCGAAATTGCAGTGCCCAACAGGGTGTACCTACAAACATTAGCTATAATTAGAACATAATAAGCTAAATATAAATATTATAGAAATATTTTTGGAGTTGCCCAAACATCACTCAACTTCATAAGCTTTCGCTTTTTAACCGACTTCAAAAAGGAGGAGGTTCTCAATTCGACTGTATGTTTTTTATTAATGTTACGCGATATTTCCGCCTTATAAAGAAAAGTATATAGCTCGTAGAACCGATAATCGTTGGGGAGTAAAGGTTCTCGAGTGGGGACCGCGATGCAATGCGAAACGGAGTGTGGGAAGACCTCCCACTCGATGGAACGACGACATCGTAGCGGTCGCAGGAGTCGTTGGATGGAGGCGGCTCCGGGCCGCTATTCGTGGCGTCGTTTGGGGGAGGCCTATCTTCAGCAGTGGACGTGTATTGATGATGATGATGATGATGATGATGAAAGAAAAAGTTCTAAGGATTGAAAATTATGCGTTTACCAACTTGGAAAATTGGGTTTTATTAGACGTTAGATTTCCAGGTTGTCTCACTCGTCAGTCCATCCCAGAATATTGTTGAGGTCGATCTGTACGGAGGTGGTGATGTAATATCAAACATATGTTTCTGACAGAGGTTTATCCTGTCTATCTGAGTGGTTATATTGATCAAGGGCTTTTTACAACGAAGTGTTTGTTTATTGGACTTTTGTAAACATTTATCTATCCTATATTAGAAAGGCGTCAAGGAATACGAAATTATTTGTAGAATTAATGTTTAAAGAATATTATTTGTGTTAAATACACAAATCAAATGTCTACTGATGTAGGTGCTCCCTGCGAATGGTACAGTACTTAATGTAGATTCTATGGCAAATCCTTTTCCATCCAGGCCGTAAAGTTGTGGAACGCACTACCTGAGTCCATTAGGAAAGCTGGATTCCTTCCTGTTTTTAAAGCTCGAGTCGAAGATTTTTAGAAGAGTCAGAAAATTAAATATTGGTACGTATCTATCTTGCTCTTGGTATTCATTTATTTATTTCATATACATAATATATTTTCTACTTTATGTATATTATAGTATAATTTGATTTTATTAACGTTGTATACACCCTTGCCTTTCTTAAATTGTACATTTTCTATCCATCCAAAGGTTGCATATAAGAAATAGCTTCTAAGCGATAAGGCCGCTGCTTCATGCTGCGACTGCATAGCAAACTACTGCCTTGTGCGTACACACATACACGGAACCGCTCGAGCAGTTGCGACTGCTTCGGGCTGTCGTGCGGTCAAGCAGTCGCCAGGCATACACCGACTGCTCGAGCTGTCGACTGCTCTCGCGCAGTTACTTCCGCTCGCACTCTTCATTCCACGTCACGGGTGATTTGAATGACGAGCAGTTGATATCAACTGCTCGAGCAGTTATCAATGGCAGCTTCAAGCTGTTGACTATGACCGTGTATGTTGTTCAATGGCTAAGCGAAAGATTGGGAAGCAGCTAGTTTCTCATATTACAAGAAGCCATGCCAGAAGCTAAAATACCTAAAACTTAATAAAATTTTACTATCGCCTGTCCAGCCCTGATAAAATTTTATAGCCATTTTGCTTGCATAGGACATCGTAAAAGTTGGAGTAATCTAATCTACGTACTGTCGGCAAAAATCAAAAAAGTAATATTGAAGACGTGGGGTCTTCAAAGCCCCCGGCGGATATTAAATTTTTTAAACATGTCTAATAACTTGGTTATAGGTAGTTCACAGTTTGCACACTTGGGCACTAGTATTTATGACGAAAAACATAAAAAAAGTCTATAATAAAGGAATCAATTGCTCAGCTGTCCCAAAACAAAACCTAGTATGAGCGTTTTTTTGCGTCATCGATGAAACAAAAACACGCCTTCAAAAAAATGCCTCATAGTAGGTTTTGGTTTCAGACAGCCGCGAAAAGTTTTTAATTTTTATGAAACAATCAAATTATTATGTTCAGTTAGACTAGGTACTTATTTACTCTCATTATTACTTATTATTAAATACGCCGTTTTATACGCCGTGGGGGCGCGGCTTACGAATATCGACCCCTCCATCTCAACCCGTGGATGTCGTAAGAGCCGACTAAGGGAACCTACCAGAGGAAGGGCAGCAGCTTCTTTCTGAGTATTTTTCAACACCAACATTGCGATTACCAATCCGCCTGCCAAGCATGGTGATTATGGCAAATCGCCCCCTACATGGGAGACCATCCACTTGATGGACCGACGACATTGTAGCGGTCGCAGGGAGTCGATGGATGGAGGCGGCTCAGGACTGCTATTTGTGGCGTCGTATGGGGGAGGCCTATGTCCAGCAGTGGACGTGTATGGGCTGATATGATGATGATGATTACTTTTTATCATAATATGTAACCACCATAGTTCATATGCTAGTTATTTAGTTTTTTTAGTTTTCCACTGAAAGCATTGTTGATAATAATGACCGCATCCGTCATTAAGCTCCCAAAATTAGAAAATACTGAAATAAACAATACGAAAAACGTTTAGCAACATAAATTTCCTCGTCACGTACATAAGTACAGTCAAAAACAAAAATGCTCCTCTAATTCCCAACATTTTTCTGTAAGACTCATCTTCACATCTATAAAGTCGAGGATCGCATAAAACACCAGCAGATGTCGCTAGTATCTTGGCAAAACAAAGGACTATGAAACTTGTGATCAAAAGAATAGAACCGAAAATACATTGGGAAGATAGGTATACATATGTAGGTAGATACTTCAGGAAAATCTGAAGACGGAATTTGATATCTACCTGTTAGATGATAGAGTTGAGAGTGAGATGTATAACAAAGGTGTCATTCTTGTCACGTATGTAATAATGTTTCTGGTGTCAGTCTCTGGGTAAGATAATTAATATTGTATTATGGTGTTTTGTTGAAGGGGCTTGACACGTGTCTCTAAGTAAAGGTATACCTTACCATTTTGGCCTACTTATGAAAGACCTAGCTTCTGCCTTCGGCGTCACACGCGTTTTCGATGTTTTAGATGTATAAGTAGATAAAAAGATTATTCCAGTTCTAAAATTAGGCCACATATGGAAAAAACTTATTAAATAATTAGTAGTTTAAGCGTGAAGAGACAAAGTCCGTGAAGTATATAGAAAGGTACTGAATAAAGAACTGGTACTGAGACAAAAAATATAAAGTTAATTAAGTTATTTTTAACCGACTTCAAAAGAGGACGTTATCAATTCGTCTGTATGTTTTTTTTGTACACATGTACATGTACATATGTTACGCGATATCCCCGTCAATTATGGACCGATTTTGAAAATTCTTTCACTATTGTATAGAAAATAATTCCGAAGGGGTCCAATAAAGTTTTGATCTTCAGGGGATTAGTATTTATCCCGCAAAGCTTAAAATAAGTGTAAAAGTAAGGGAATTTGAAGTCGGTTTATCATTTTTTAAAACACGCCATATTATTTCTCTTAATAGAGGCCAATTTTTACTTGTGCGCGTGCGATGCAACTTCTTGCGCCGTTGTGCTATTGGAGTAAACCCTCACCTAAGAAAAATAGGTCGATTCCCTGTTGACAAAATTATATGCAGAGTAGATTAAAGCCAGGTCTTTTCTCAAGATCTTGTCTCATTTATTTGACTTTGAACGTAAGCTATTTCCTATTGATCTCACTGCCAATTACGTTAAAAGGATTATTCCAAAAACCCGCTAAACCTTTACAATCAAGGTAGAATCAGTGGCGAAATGCAATAATTCCGTTACCCAAACCGCGCAATTTAAAAATAAACTCAGTCAGCCCCTTTTGCCGCGCTTTGCGCCGTAATGGCGGCGTTGCTATGGCAACCGCTCGTAAAATTTTATAGCCCACGGTTCAAAGACAGGGCGCTTTGAAAATGGCTACTATTGCACTAGACGACGACTTACGAGATTAGTAAAATGAAATTGCGTCGGAAACTATTCGGATTTAATGTGACACTTTATTGTGAATGTCGATGTCTCAATTTCGATGGAATAAGACTAAGAATTTATCGAGAAAGGAGAAATTTCTAGGTAACGAAGCCGCTCTCTCTCTCTCTCTCTTTGTCATCCTAAACCTATTATTGGTGCGTGAGATCCACTTAGCTGTGTTCTCGATCTAGTCTAAGAAAGCGCCTTGATGGAGATTATGTGCATTTTTCCACCTTGCCCTTCCTGACTGGGTCTACCTCTGAAACGGATAACTTTTAGCAAGGGCGTTGAGCCCTCAGCAGAAGATTAGAGGTAATGTGGTAGAGCAGTCAAGACCGTATCATGCTTAGGCAGGTACGCATACGCCCACAACTGAACATAAATAAAAAAAGTTATATTATTTTACCCATGTATGTACATTGTATATACAAACCAGAAACGTAATACCATGAAAAAGACAAAAGAAAATAGTCACTGACGAAAGTTTAAATAGAAACCACAGACAGACAAACAGACGATAAATATATAAACATAAATAATGCTGGACAATTATATTCCATGTTCTTCAAAGGATAAACTCAACATAATGGGCACTTGTTTCGAGGAAACCTGAGACGTCTTCTTTGATCACAATTCTTGGAGGAAGCTGTGTGGATGACATTTTGTTTTATTCCGGTGAGAATTACCGCAAAGTAAACGGAGTATTCTAGTAGGTATCTATTTAAGTTACGGCGCGCTTTAAACAGTGTTTTTTTACAAATTATGCAAATAGAGTACATCAATTACTTAAAAAGTACAATCACATAGAAAAAACCTAAACGAGACAACCTACAGTTTCAACCATTCATTCCTTCTATGAAAAATTTAAAAACGAATGAATTGAGCAAATGTTTAACACATTCTAGTTCAAAAGTTCAAAGTTCAAAGGTCATTTCTTGCGAACATGAGTCATAAAGATGTAAAATAATATAAAAGCACAACATGTTCTACCTAAGTCTAAGGCATGCAAATATACATAGGTTTGATATAAGGGACATATTACAAATCAAATCAATATACATTAATGATAAAATTACAAAAAACATGACGTGGTTCCTGTTACTAATTAGTCTATTTTTATGTCTTTATCCAGTAGATAATCATTTATGTGATAATAACATTTAGATGTCAACAATTTGACTACCAACTACAGTACATCTCGAGAAAGCCCATTATTTTTTTACGATTAACTTATAATGAGTAGCAGTCAGGGCAAGTATTCAGCCAAGGGGTGGTACTGAGGGTAGAATACAATAAAGCAACGCTACTTTACGACTTCTAGGGGCATTTTACGACTGAGGGGGAATTTAATTCTAGAATTTAATTATTAACAATCCCCTGGTCTTAATTAGGGGTGATATTTTCATGTAGAGTTTTATTGTCGCTTATCCGATAGATAAGAATTTACGATATGAAGTTTTACGTATTTGCTACATACAAGTCACTTTTGTTTTCATATGTTCTAGGAAATAATATAGTTTTGTGAAAGTGGTATCACTACATAGTATAAAACAAACTCGCTTCCCGCGGTCTGTCTGTCCCTATGTATGCTTAGATCTTTAAAAATACACAACGGATTTTAATGCGTTTTTTTATAGATAGATAATCAGGAGGAAGGTTTTGGTGTATAATTTACATAAAAGCCTTCCCGGAACAAATATTTGTCGTTGTATTTGTTGTTGTGTAACATTTGTCCCAAGGCAGGAATTGAACCCGCAACTTCCTGCGTCGCAAGCGGACCTTCGCCCGCCGCGCCACAGAGGTCGTTATTCATTCATGTAGGGTCTATTGATAAATAACAATTAAGAAGGCTACGAATCTCTCCCAAACAAAAACGTATTTTCCTATGCGGATTTGTTGTTGTTTCACGTAGAAAGAAATGGGGCGCGCTATGAGTGAGAAACCGCGTCTAACCATCTAATACGAAGCTGTCATGTGGCTGTGTGCATGTGCTTGGTGTTGGCACCATTTTTTGATATTTTTTCGCACTTTACGATTAATTTTGAATAAACGATTGTTTTCATAAATATTTTTGATTATTTATAATGTTGAATATATTAAGGATGTTTGCAGCGTGACAGATTTTCGCTTGATATAGCATAAAAAATCGCTTGAAGATGACTCGATTTGGTGGTCAAAATTAGTTTCACTCTCATTTAAATATCATTATGTTTTTTCAAAAACTAAACTGCTGCAAACATTTTTCATCCGATTACGTATGGATAATTTCAATAAGATCGGGGACATGGTTTCCAAATGAAGCGAAAAGTACGTTTTTATGGGGAATAAGGCTATCCGTTCCGTTATTAAGTTTTTGTTACGGTTCGATATTTGAGAATACAGTTTTGTTTGTTTTTTATTAGATTAGCAATAATGAAATAAAAATAACATTAGCTATCCTTAAATAGCTATTAAGGAACATAGGCTCCTAGAATATTTGGCTATAAACCTCAATCTAAAGCTATCCTATTCTAACACATTACATTATATACAATGAGACAGAAGATTACTCACACAACAAAATAAAAATAGAAATAACAATTCACATCCCTATAGACAATTAATGAAAAAAAAAGAACAGTAGACTTATATTTTTTAAGATGTCGATAATGGGACAAACTTTTCAAAATGGCTAACTTCCTCCAACCCAATTTAAGAAGTTAGGAGTTTAACTTCAACTATAATAAGCTAAAACACATTTGAGGATAAGCTTCGACACATGTCGAGAAAATTCGGATATTTTCCTTCGGTAGGGTGACAATAATTTGTGAATTTACAGGACTATATTGCTTGTTTTGGAACAGACAGATAGGCAACACTAGCATAAAAATAATGCATAGGGTAACCAATGATCTGAAATTAATGATTAGATTTGGTATTCAACTGAAGGTGCATCTATTCGAGCTTAACCGAGAAAGCTAAAGAAATTTAATTTTATACAAAATTTGGAACTTGTCGGAAATCGTATAAAACCTCACACACGTTTCCGCGCCAAGTAGATCGATTTGTAAGATTGAATTCACTTATTTAATTTCTAATCCTTAAGTTCCGTCGACGCATTCACGTTCTCGCAAGTTCTACAGAGCTACAGCCAAATCCGCCAAGCCCTGGTCACTCTACAGAGAAGCCAATTCGGAGGGTAGTCGAACTTGCATTCCAGTCACGCGCCGACCCAGATACGGCTTGCCTCTAAAGTCCCAACCCAACGAATGCTGAAGTCACTGAAGATGGAGAAAACTATGCCCTTTAGTTAGCTGACAAAAGTGTCGAATAAAGGTGAAATGTTCTTTAAAATACGAAATACATACATATTGAATAAATAAATTGCGTCAGACCGAATGCTAAGCTCAATTCTGCTAAGACAGAGTCAGCAGTGTAAATTTAATATTTCAACAATACACAATATAAACCGACAAATTGAGAATCTTCTCTCTTTTTTTAACACATTGGCTGTCTAACCTACAACGCCAACGAGCTGTCCAAGATGGTCATGGGCACTCAATGTTAAAGTGACTGATTCTGTTATAAGTCAACCTTTTATTAGGGGGATAGGTACCTATAATAGACATTTCGCAGTGTCATTTTGGGAAAGGAAACTTTTGGGGCACTGCTATAGTGGAAACAGTGTATTCCATTAATTTCAGTGCCCCAAAATGTTAATAAATAACCTAACTTTATAAAGAAGAACTAAATAGGCCAGATAGAAACAAACAAGTCATTGACATGCATGGCACCCGGCCATGAGGACAACAACGCCGATCAAAACACCATTAGACGAACCAATTACCAACCCCTGGAGAAATCAACATAATATGACATGTGTTACTAAATCGGAGCGAGGACTGTTGTGCGCGCCTGTACTGTCTTGAAATAAATAAATTAAGAAGTAGTTATTTTTTTTTTCTTTCAGGTATTTGTCAGTAGAGATGAGTCCGGTATTCAATAACTAACTCAGTACCTGTTAGCATGGTCCTAAAATATCTAACGCTATTGTAAAATCCGCATACCGCTAGGGAATAACTGTGCAAAGCGAGCATCGCGCCTAACCGAACGTGAGCCATAACTACCCAACGCTTCAATACCAATACTTACCTAACTATCATCTACGCATAGGTACTAGCGGACCGTTCACCCGTAAAGTTATGTAGCTGCAACAAGTATTTGGTATTTCTAACCAAATCGGTTAGATGGTATTTCTAACCAAATCGGTTAGAAATATATTGGGTAGAAATCGGAACAGGTATAGAGTATTGTAACGTTATTGGGTACCAGTTGGTACTAGCGGTATTGAAACAAAATACCCAACTAATAACCGGTGGCCAAAATATCCAATAACTCCCATCCTTATTTGTCAGTATGATGACATACAATGACATACAACGCCCATAATAACACTATTAGAGGAGCCAACGATGGGTTGATATTTGAGCGCCTATAAACAACAAAAACTTAATTAAACATTTGGTTGTAATTTCAGTTGTTATTAAAATTCTTAACAGAAAATAAT
The DNA here is from genome assembly GCA_947859395.1 of Eupithecia insigniata. NCBI lineage: Eukaryota > Metazoa > Arthropoda > Insecta > Lepidoptera > Geometridae > Eupithecia > Eupithecia insigniata. The sequence goes on from OX402019.1 coordinate 2,565,031, forward strand.
TGCAGTAAATCGGTCCTTAGCAAAGTTGTCTTGTAACTTTCGTAACTAACTCAGATACAGATGCAAAATGTTTTTTTTAATGAAATTATAAATTTTGGTTATTTGACAAGACTCAAGACACAATAATGCTATGTAATATCAATATATCAAATGTGCATAGCCACCGGTAGAGCCAAAGCCAAAAATAGACCAAGTATTTACCTATCCTAGAGAGTCTGTATGAAACTTTCAACTCTTTTGTCCATTCTAACAGCTGGTCCCTAGTCAAACTCCGTATTTATTCACCTCCAAACTATATCCGAAATTGGAGCTATTCACGTCAAACAAAAACTGCAGACTAAACTCGAAAACAATGGAGCTAGAGGGGCGGGCAAGCAAATAAAACTAAAACGATCTAATCCTAACGATTCATCGAAAACAAAAAAGTTCGAGGGCGTAAGGGAGGGAAAAAGGAAAAGTCGGACTTTGAATCGAAATAGACGGATATTTTGCTTAATTTTTTTTGTGGACAATAAGACCTTTGTTTGACCACAATCTCACCTGATGGAAAGTGACGATGTGGCCGACGGTGTATCACGAAGGTCTAGAAGATACCTGTTCACTCTTATACTTACTAAGGTTGAGATCGTGCGAATAAGTGATATCACTATGAATACTTTCGCTGCAAAGCAATGTTTGAAATAGTTTTGAATTCAGTTTTTAATTCAGTGGGAGTAATAATTACTTATTTTCAGTGAATGAAAATCCGTGCTCATTATGTTGTTTGTTTGTTAGAACCGAAAACGGGTCTACTAATCACAAGTCAGTGATGGAAATATTAGTAGGTATAAGCCGGGTAGTGGCCGTTGTTACGGGGCGTAATGTAACGTATCACACAGTTCGTGCAGTCAGTACAGGGAAAGAAGGCGCTCACACCGAGCAACGAGACAGCAGGGTGTAGCATTTCATTCTCGCTGCGAATTTATACCCCGTAATACCGGTCAGTACCCGGCTTTATGGTTCGTAAATAATAACTTGCGGTTGATCAGCCATAACATTGAAAAGGAATAAAGGTTTTATGTGTAGCACACAGACACACCAAAACTAGATACATTAAAAACGTAGAACATTTTTAAACATCAAAAAGTAAAAGGTCGGACGATTGGAGATCTAAAAAGTCGGACCTCTCCGACTCTACCATTTCAGAGAGCAGCATTATCAATTATTCGGCCATGGAATTCGCGACAGGCAACACAATGGTCCATCAATCCGCGCAAAAACCGGCAACGGCAACACTGGCAACACCGGCATTCCAGAGACAATGGCCCGGGAGAATGCGAAACAGCCAGCGCAGCGGACATATTTGATTTTGATGGAAAACGAAATGTTGTAGACCTCTTTTGTTTGCTACCACATTATTTTTGAATCAAAAAAGGTCAATCAATAGCCGAATGTAATTTCTCGATAATATTAAAACTTTACCTCCCACTCGATGGAGCGACAACATCGTAGCGGTCCCAGGGAGTCGTTGGATGGAGGCGGCTCAGGACCGCTATTCGTGGCGTCGTTTGGGGGAGGCCTATGTTCAGCAGTGGACATGTACGGGATGATGATGATTAAAACTTTTGTCATTGATGGTATAGAGATCTTTCGAGGCCAGCTTGTCAATTCAGAGGTGTTCGTGAGTGAATCTTACCCTGTCCACTCATTTACTTGCTGTTTGGTAAAAGTACGACTATGAAGTTCCCTAATTGTTGACAGGTGAGTGAATGAAGTCAAAACTGAATGACAGAATGAAGTATAGACACATTTACTTTTGAAAGATAGAGATGTGAACCTGTCGAATCGAAAAGTATGGGGACTTACGAAAGTTTAGATTTTTACCGAGCCAACATAGTATGTAACGAATATTAATCTAGATAATTTTTCCATGAAAAAATATTTAAAATAGTATAAAAATTATAATTCACCAAAGTAACTCAATCTTAGTTTTTATTTTATACTAACCCCAAGTTTGAAACTGCTTCAGGTTATTAGCTCACAAGAAAAATAAATAAACAGCATAGGATGCATGGAAGGCTACGCCATTCCGAAGTTGTTTATCCATCAGACATTTTTACGAAACTCTTGCAAAACACAGAGTAATGTTTGAGTAAAAATTCAGCTCAATGCACGCGGCGAAGGAGTCATCAAGTGGCGGTGTCTATTTTCAAACTAGAGGTGGCGAGATATCGATAGATTTCCATAAAAAATCGATGATTTAGTGTAGTGAGAACACGTGAACCAAGTGTCTTCCCTAAGTAAAGTGCCGATGGACACGTTCGTAGCCATGAGTTTTTATAAAATTGAGTTAAAACAAAATTACCCATATGCCAAATTGTAATATTGTTTAAGTGTATTTAAATATGTATGAAAGATAAAACGAAATCGATGATATTTTTGAATATCATTTCAAAGCTAGAAAATATTCTTGTCTGCTAACTAAGCTGGAGCGCCTCCAAAACATGTGCATCAGATTTATTTTTGGCCCCCGCAAGTACGACCATGTTTCTGCCTACCGAACCCAGCTCAAATGGCTTCCCATTCGCCAGCGCCGGAACTTGCACATTCTGTCCCTTCTTTTCTCTATACTGTTCAATCCTGCTTCTCCTTCGTATCTCAAACAAAGATTTCAGTTTTTGGTGGCTCTAGTTCAGAAAACATCCTTTTATAGCAACTCTTTTACAGACCAATCCGTCAGATTATGGAATGATCTACCTACTGATATTAAAAAAAAAAAACACTTCTCATCACACTTTTAAAAAGAAAGTCTATGAATATTACTTAGGTCAGACTAGGTAATTTGTCCCTCAACTTACTACTAGCTATGTATTTGTTATTATGTATTAGTGTATATTTCTATTTGGTATATGTGTATAAGGATTATTTTAGTTTGTTTAAGTTTGTATTCGTTTTAGTTTATTTTCGTATTTAATACCTGCACCGCCTTCCTTTGATCTTTTCGTTTAAGCTTTGGTTGCTTGGAAGAAATCGCTTTAAGCGATAAGGCCGCCTATTCTTTTACCTTTTTGCCAAACTGTTTAGTTTTAAGTTTTTCTGAATAAAGCATTATCTATCTATCTAACTTTTAATTAACGTATGCTGTTTTCTAGTATCCATTAGAGATGAGTCCGGTATTCAATAACTAACTCAGTACCTGTTAGCATGGTCCTAAAATATCTAACGCTATTGTAAAATCCGCATACCGCTAGGGAATAACTGTGCAAAGCGAGCATCGCGCCTAACCGACCGTGAGTCATAACTACCCAACGCTTCAATACCTATACTTACCTAACCATCATCTACGCATAGGTACTAGCGGACCGTTCACCCGTAAAGTTATGTAGCTGCAACAAGTATTTGGTATTTCAAACCAAATCGGTTAGAAATATATTGGGAAGAAATCAGAACAGGTATAGAGTATTGTAACGTTATTGTGTACTGGTTCGTACTAGCGGTATTGAAACAAAATACCCAACGAATAACCGGTAGCCAAAATATCCTATAACTCCCATCCTTAGTATCCACAATACAAGCTCTGCCTAGTTTAGGACTAGATTATCCTGTGTGAACGTCAAGCATTACTTGTTCTATTTATTTTTAATGAATCTACATAAATGACATATGTCGAAATTATAACCTAATGTTGTTTGGAGCCACAAATGACGTAAAATGAAATAACAGCAGACCCAAGCGAAGATAACGAGACGAGCTAAATTAATATTTGTTCTCGATGCGTTCAGTCGCATTTTTCGAACCCTCATAGCTTCCGTCTGTATAATACTAGAAAGCCGATATTACAATTACAAAACTCTTTAATGTACACCACAAAGATAAATAAAACACCTAGATATTAACATAAATAAGAAATACCTACTCAGCTTAAGGATTATATGAATGTATTAATAAAAAATTGTGGTGTCCCGCCCGTAGTAAATTAGTAATTTTTGGGAGATTACATCCGTATTTCTCTCTACATTGTATTTAACAGACTCCTATTTCCCGCGGAGTGAAGGGCCTGGTGACCCGTACCACAGGTTTTTTTCCTAAAACCTATCACAGGCACCAGTTCTCTCACAAAACAGGTCTTAGTCGTTGATTTAATACCTATACCCAGAAGAGTTGTGAGAGATAAATAAATGCTTTATTATTATTATTATTTCCATTCGGCACGGGAATGTCATTGAAATTCCTCCAGCTCAAGATGTAGATAGCCTGATGAACACAATTTTTTTTACAATACAATACAAAAATTCTTTGTTATTTATATCTATTATTCTTTACTACACCAGAAAAACAACATTACAGAGATACATTACCCAAGACAAGTACAATGGGTAGGCAGCCTTAACGTTTTTTTATGTATCGATAGATAACTGAAACTATCGAATGGACCCCATTACTACGTCATCGACTAGTCTAGAGCACGCTTCGTCGCCCACACCCATGAATACAGAAGCACGCCTTTGTCTATCCCCTCTCATTGTGCTGTACGAGAGGAAGATAAGAAGGCATGCATCAATCTTAATGACCTTTTCTTCGATCGGAAATCACAGAACCTGGTAAAACCATGTAGGTTCGGATTCAATAAACTTTATTTCTATAGGATTACAAAAAGCTCCCTCCGACTCAGCCCGTCTGGGCCCGCGGACCCTTCTGGGTGTTTACTATGTATAGTAAAAAATATCTATCTAACAGTATTATATATAGCTGCTGCCCGCACCTTCGCCCGTGTTTTATCGAGATAAAAAACAGCCTTTATGCAAAGACCTTTATGTTATTCCAGCTTCCAAACTATACCTGTAGCAAATTTCAGCCCAACCAGTTCAGTAGTTTTTGCGTGAAAGAGGAACAAATATCTTTAGATTCAGACATCCATACTCACAGACTTTGATATTTATAATATAATAGAGGTACATCCATACTCACAAACTTTGATATTTATAATATAATAGAGGTACATCCATACTCACAAACTTTGATATTTATAATATAATAGAGGTATATCCATACTCACAAACTTTGATATTTATAATATAATAGAGGTACATCCATACTCACAAACTTTGATATTTATAATATAATAGAGGTATATCCATACTCACAAACTTTGATATTTATAATATAATAGAGGTACATCCATACTCACAAACTTTGATATTTATAATATAATAGAGGTATATCCATACTCACAAACTTTGATATTTATAATATAATAGAGGTACATCCATACTCACAAACTTTGACATTTTTAATATTGGTAGGATTTACTACGTCAGTTATCTAGTACCCATAAAACAAGCTCTGCTTAGCTAGATGATGCTGTGTGGATTGTCCAGCATTATAGTATTTTGTATCTTCAATTACATTTTTTACCAGTAGCTACACCAGTGGACGAATGTGTCCTTATGAGGAGGATACGTCTCTATTTTTTTTCGTTCTATTTTCTAGCATAATCATGCTTATTTCTAAAAGAAGTCCAAAAGAATAGCTGAATGAGCTCTCAGCTTGCAGAGTGGTCCCCGAGCTGCGGTGAAAGGCAAGAATAATTATCAATTTTTAGGACCGCGCTGCTCTCGAGTAAATTAGATTTTTAAAGCTTGTGACTACAGAAAATTTAATTAACAAGGTTTTTACTGACGGATTTCGACTGGACTTCTGAAACTGTTTTACCGACGGAAATATATCGAGATAAAAGCAAAAAGTGTACCTATTAACCTCGCGTGCTGAAAATGGAGTCTGAAGACCTCAGTTTCTCTCCGAGAACTTCAGACTGCTCTCGACTGCTTTCCGCGTGCGACCGACGACGTCAGGTTATAAAAACAAAATGCGTAGTTTTTCAATAATTAACTGTTCAAATCACCACTCAGTGCTATGAACACATGAACAAATTGTCTTCGCCTTAAATAGAGACATTAAGATAAGTGTTAATGGACACAATTCTTATTATTTACGTATTTTAGCAGTTTAGGACAAATTTAAATTACTTATTAGTCTTAGACTAGATTGTAATACTATGATGTATTTATTTAGGAATGAATAAAGGCATTATTAAAAAAAAATCACCTATCAAAAATAATATCAAATCAAAACTCGAAGTATGGAACTAAAAAGTAGAACAAAATGGGTCCAATGGCGAATCGCTACTAACCCTGTTCACCGATTTCTCCCTCAGTTGTTGGCCACATTGTGACGATGATCCTATCTGGTTTATTATAGCGGTGATGCTGGCGTAGTCTCATAGAAATTTGATTGCCGAGAGATTAAAGTATTTGTTCCGAAAAACTAGAAATACAGTGTTAATTTTTATACTCTGTCCACGAATCCATTTTCAGTTTGGTATATGCACGACTATGAGGTTCTCTAATTGTTGACAGGTCAGTGAATGAAGGAAGACTGAACGACAGAATGAAGTATTTCATAGAAACAATTACAAATAGGTGCGTTTGACAGATAGAGACGTGAGTCTGTCGACGCGAAAAATATGGGGACTTACGAAAGTTTACATTTTTATCGAGCCAACATATACATTATAGTAGCATTTCTAATTTAAAAATAAAGTAATTTAGACGCCTGAGTGAAGTCTGTAAAATAATACAAAATGTTGAGTAACAGTACCAAAATCGAATAACAACTTCTGAAGGTGCATAGTGATGCACCACTCTTTATTTTCTGATAATATCGTCATGGAAAAGAATTACCAAAAGTTCTCACCGCCATTTGATAATACCCAGTGTAAACTATTTTTTTTCAGTGTAAACTATTTGCAAGAGCAGTTAACAGAAAATGATTTATTGCGTTTGGTGAAACAAAACTATTATAGAGGTGTCGAAAAATAGTTTATACTGGGCATTATCAATTGGCGGTGATAACATTAGGTAATTCTTTTCCATAACGATAATAGAAGAAAAAATAAAGAGTGGCGCTAGTGTCGCATCACTATGCGCATTAATAAACAAAATCGATTGTTATAAAATAATAGAATCGATAAAGCATTAGGACATGAATATTCGATTGTCAGGGAAACTACCAAAAAGAAAATACATAAGTTCAAGGAATAGATATAGGAATTTTAAGTCAGTTTTTGTAATAAACTTCAAATTAATCAAACCTAATATTAATATAACAGTCAGACAGCCGCATAACATCTCATCTAGGCACTCATCAGATCTATTAAGTCTAGCTTTAATGCGAGTCCTAGACTAGTCTTAAGGGCAAAGGTCGTAGCCGGTCAACTAGCAACTTTAACCTTTATGAAGGTTTAATATAGAGACGTATTTCGTATGTTTTGTTGAACCGTCTAGCTCAATGTATATATCAAGTTCCGTGAATTTTTAATATAAGAGCTATGAAATTGATTACATCAAAAATACTTAATAACGTGACCCGAGAGCTGGTGAGTATCTGGCGCAGCGCATTAGCATTGCAATACAGCGGGGCAATTTTTCTGCTACATAATCCGACCAGCTCGATGATAATATAACATTGCATTGTCACCGAACTTATACGTACATAAGTATGCCAAATTACAGCTTTATCCGTTGAGAACAACTGGTTTAAAATTCAGTTGCAAGATTTGTCCCACACATACTACAGGGCAGGTTAAATAAAAGCTTGTAAAAATAACTTCTCAGGGCGAAACTTCTAAAAGCGTTAACTACAAAAGGTATTTTAAACGGGTTTTGTTTTAATTGTTCAGGATTATCATTTAATATAGTATATAATAAATTTAATACCAGGCGGCTCAGAACCCCTATTCTACCCTCCTAATGAAAAGTGCAATAACTAATACACTAACTAATGCTAGTTATTGCACTTTTCATAAGAAGGGCAGTATTCGTGGCGTCGTTTGGAGGAGGCCTATGTTCAGCAGTGGACGGATACGGGCTGATAATGATGTTCAGGATTTTAAACGTGATGGAAAATAATCATTAGCATACCAACTGCCGATGGTCAGATGGTATTGCCGGACGACCAGAAGACTATGGATTATTCTCACACAGGACTGATGGAGTTGGTGTGTACATATGTATATGCCGCAGCGCATGAAAGAGCGGTCGCCCTATCATGAGATGGCTAAGTGCGTAGTATAAGGCGTTATTTGAGACAAATTACAAATTCGGCAAAATAAAAAATCGTTTGATGCTTACTTTGTTTAGTGAAAGTTAATCTAAAGCAGCAGGTGAGTAACCTCCAGCGGTATTGTGCACTAATTTGACTAACATCCTGTATTGGGCCGGCCACACACTCGACGAGTGGTATGGGAAGTAGCGAGGAAAGGGGGAAGAGACGTCGTGTGGCCACGTTACTCGTCATGCCGCATGTCCTGTTCCTCGTCCTGCCCATCGCTCCCGATTTTGTCGGTTTTTTGAGCGCTAGTTACAGGGCCGGCAATAGAAGCGCGAGTGGCTGGCCACATACTCGCGCAGCGCATACATTTTATAGCACAAGCTGGCGCGTCGCGATTAATTGCGCTATTAATCGCAAAAGGAGGGTTATTGCACTTTTCATGAGGGCAGAATAGCTTACACCATAGCCGCAGTGATACGAACGTCAGTAAATAAACAATATCATGTGGTTTATGTGATTCTCTTTACTCACCATCAGTCCCAAGAATAAGCTCCAAACCTGAAAAAGAAATAATTTTGTTTTTATATCAAATTAAAATGTTTTATTTACCTTCTCTACGCAGCTCAATACTAGGTAATCCTATGTGCTATAAATAAATAATTAAAAAAAAATATTTATTCAAACCTTATCAATAAATTACACATTAATTAGGTCTAAACATTACAAAAATCAAGGTAAAGGTTCTCTAGTGGCGACCGCGATGCAATGCGAAACGGAGTGTGGGAAGACCTCCCACTCGATGGACCGACGATATCGTAGCGGTCGCAGGGAGTAGTTGGATGGAGGCGGCTCAGGACCGCTATTCGTAGCGGGGAGGCCTATGTTCAGCAGTGGACGTGTACGGGCTGATGATTATGATAATTACAAAAATAAAGGATAAAATAAAAATCCTAAGTTATAGACCGTAAAATAAATAAATAATGCTGAACAATTCACACAGCATCATCTAGCCTCAAGCTAAGCAGAGCTTATGTTATGGGTACTACACCGCGTTGCGAGCGAAGCGAGCCACGCAGTGCGGGTGGTGTAGCATCACGTAGATGACTGATGTCTAAATACCATTATGACAACATTATAAAGTTAATTCTAGCTGGATCGTCATTACAATTCACAAAGCGAAAGCAAATATGAAGACCAGCGCTATGATATGATCTGCTCTACCATAGCACATGCTGAGTGGAGTCCAATTTTGTCAGTTTTTCTTTTTATTTAAGGTTAATTTGCTGTACATTACTCATCTGTTCTGGCAAATAAATATCTTTTTACTAAATTAAATACGAATATTTCGTATCAAATAACATTTCCAAACACAAACATCAAAGGGAAACCGTATGTGATTTGACACTCAAGTATTCGATGTTATGCACAATCTCCCCATTACAACAGAAATTATAATACTAGCTGTGCCCGCGGCTTCGCCCGCATAGAATTTTAGTTATTCTGCTATTCAGGACGGAGATAAATCCAAAAAATCATAGATCATTAAAATCGGTCCAGCCGTTCCCGAGTTATGTGTTCGAACAAATCCGACTTTGTGTTAATGATAAAGGTATTATTCGGCGAAATCAAAGTCAATCAAGAAGTTTGAGACTCAACGTCTCAAACTTGTTGATTAAGTGAGTGTGGCCTAAGTACGATTCACAACGAATCCTAAAATTAGATTCAGTTTGCTTGGGATTCGACTTATCCTGTCAACTTTTCCATCATCAAAAGTAAAGGCCGAATTCTGCTAACAAATAGGTTTACTATGACAGTGGTATCGTCACAGAATCGTCCATAGATGATAGCAACTCTAGATAGTGCGTGCGGTGCTATTTGCACGGAGATATTGATAGAATGGTTTCAATTGTTACACTGAATATTAATATTTATTTATTAAGTGCAGTCATGTTTTTTTATTTACGAGTTTCTTTGAATAAACTTTATTTATTTATTTCATCGTGACACTTTTGACGCGCGTCCCTCCACCTGTAGTTTCTTTCGACCGACCGATGTGGAGGTCCGCCTGCGACGCAGAAGGTTGCGGGTTCGATTCCCGCCTTGGGACAATTTTTTGTACTGCAAATATTTGTCTCCGGTGTTCTGGGTATTTTCTATTTATAATAAAAATATCTAACTATTTATATTATGTTGTGTGCATTGTCCACCATTATTTATATTTATTTATTTTTATCTTTCATCAAAGGTAAAATGTCAAAATGTCAATTATGAGACGATGACATTGTTATCGTAAAATTATTTATTTAGTGGAATTCCGACTCTAGAACCGTAATTTGTTTTGGTACAAGCAAAAATGCACGTTACAAGTAAATATAAATGTAAAATCCAACAAATTCTAACTAAAAACTCTCAGATATATTGTTTTACACCAGTCCACATCGACTGGCACGCCCTCGTCAAATAAAACACTGAAAATATTCGCTAACTACACCCCTATTTCATTATGCATCTTAACTCAGCGTACTAGGGTTCATATTCGAGTGGTTAGGGGAGGCTTTTTATTTTTTATTTTATGGGTGCGTTCCGTGCGTTGGCGTATAGCGGAAGCGGATTAATGAGCGTATAAGTCACACTAATATTATAAATGCAAAAATTTGGATGCTTACATAAATGTTTATTCCTGTTCGAGCCAAAACTACTAAACGAATCTGGCAAAAAATTTGCATTTGTGTTGTTCTAAATTCTCTCTGGATTAAGTAACATACTTTTTATCTCGCTCAAACGCCTACGAAGCCGAGAGCAGAAACCAGTTCAGGAAAGTGATCCTATAAGAGTTCCTTTTTTCCTTTTGAGGCACGGAACCCTAAAAACTGATGGCAGTATTTTTTTATTTCTTTTAGTGAGTTAAAAGCTATTTGGTAGATAACTGATGGAAGTAAACGGAGGAGCCGTTGGGCCAACCACGCATATAGGTTTACGAAAAAAAACAACAGAATAAAATCTTTAAATTCTTAATCTTATCTAATATTATAAATGCGAAAGTGTGTTTATTTGTTTGTCCTTCCTTCACGCCCCCTAACTAAGCAACCAACTTGATTTTGGCATAGAGTTAGTTGAACTGGAGACTTTTTGTATTGGTAAAACATCAATTTCCCATGGGAGAAATAAGGGAAAAATACCTTTTTATCCCCCTAGAAATATGAAATTCTAATTAAACGCGGGTGAAACCGCGGGACCAGCTAGTAAATAAATAAAAGAGAACGGTGATGGATTCCGCTTTCGCTATACGCCATCACTCAGAACACACACAAGGGGGTTAAATGACAGACGGTGAGACCACTACAGGTTTCTTGTCTACCTGCTTTTTTTTTATTTAATGCTGCTTATTAGTTTAATTCTGCGATTCGTAGTGATTACGGTTGGTGAATCTGATGCTGGAGAGGATTTGAATACGGTTAAGCTGTTTTATCTACAGAGCTGTTTTAACCCTTAGCGGTCACACGGGGTAACTCAGTTAACCCAGACAATTTTTTTTTAAATTTTTATATATGTAAATATGTATTTAGAAGATAATAATATACAAATATATCAAAATTTAAGAATTTTTATCATTATTCCTCCAGTAAGTAATTTTGCATAATCAATATCCTTTTTGAATGATCGGCGGATACTGTTATTTATTTATGGTAGTGGTATAGGTTGTTGTGAGTACAATCCTAAAATTTTATTGAAAAAATGGCGGAGTAATGAATATTTTCAGAAAAAAAAACTGACTTTTCACCTGTCTGACCAATTTTTAGAAAGCCATCTATAAATTGAAGATAAAAATATATAATTAGAAATGTTGAAAAACTCTTTAGCAAACAAAACAATCGGTTAGAAGTCTTAAAACACCCATATGTCTTGCACAACTAATTGTAAGTTTTTCAGCGTGGGGTAACGAGTTACCCCGTGTGGTCGCTATGTGGCCTGGCTGAGGTGTGGCCGGTAAGGGTTAAAGTAGGTATAATGATTTGCAATCGGAATAAGTTAATGTTTAAAATAAGTTCAATGCAATTTCTTGGCCGTGGGGTCGCGGCGTACGAATATCGACCCCTCCAACTCAACCCGTGGATGTCGTAAGAGCTGACTAAGGGAACCAGAGGAAGGGCAGCAGCTTCCGTCTGAGTATTTTTAAACACCAACACTGCGATCACCAATCCGCCTGCCAAGCGTGGTGATTATGGCAAATCCCCCCCTACATGGGAGACGATCCACTCGATGGACTGACGACATCGTAACGGTCGCAGAGAGTCCATGGATGGAGGCGGCTCGGGATCGCTATTTGTGGCGTCGTACGGGGGAGGCCTATGTCCAGCAGTGGACGTGTATGGGCTGATGATGATGATGATGAATTTCTTGGCAAGTTTTCTTTTCTGGCTTTGTAACAAAGGACATATCTAGCCCCATGCTAAGCAGAGCTTGTGTTATGGATACTAGATGACTGATATATGTATACACTTTACCTAAAGCAGAGCTTGTGTTCTGCTTAGATTGCGGCTAGATAGTCCCATTCGTCCCACTGGTGGGAGGAAGGGGATATCACGTAGCTGTCGACGGCGCGGCGGCCTTTGACTTTGATGTGTAGACTCCATTATAAAACCTTGCACATGTGGCCACGGTCAAGCGGACGAATCGTCAGAAATAATTTGTTACGTTTAGATTCAACCCGCCTTCAAATAAAAATATTAGACCGATATAGTTCGTAGAACCGATAACCGTCGGGGAGTAAAGGTGGCGACCGTGATGCAATTCGAAACGGAGTGTGGGAAGACCTCGTACTCGATGGACCGATGACAGCGGTCATACGGAGTCGTTGGATGGAGGCGGCTCAGAACCGCTATTCGTGGTGTCGTTTGGGGGAGGCCTATGTTCAGCTGTAGACGTTTAAAAATATTTATCATGAAAATGAATTATATAATAATCAGCCAGATTCAAAATCAATCCAAAACTTAAAATCCCGATTCAAAAAACTGTAATCCGCCGTCTGCGCTAACCATAAAAACAAGGGTGGGGTGCGGGGGGGTTCAGCTCGTAAATATGTCGGCTTTATAGTTGCAGGGGTGTGTTAGGGATCCGTGATAACCGGGGGTAGGTACCTATTTGATTATATATATTTTAGGGTTCCGTGACGAAAAAATATACAATACAATACAAAACTCTTTATTGTACACCACAAAGACAAATAAAACACATAGACATTAACATAAAAAAGTACAATGGGCGGCATTATCGTTTAGAAGCGATTTCTTCCAGGCAACCTTATAATTCGTTTTTATAGGAACCGTATTGAACACAGGCAGAGGATGCTGGACAAGGCAAGCTGAAGACCTAATAGAACAGCAGGCAGAGAATGCTGGATAAGGCAAGCTGGAGACAGGGCGCTATGGCGGACATTAGGGAAGACCATTGTCCAGGACTAACAATCAAGGACCTGTGTCCATGATGACAGGACAGTTAGTATGTTGCCCTGGTGAATGAAAACTTCAACATCATTTACTGATTCTGGTTGATAAAAATTATGTAGCTATGCGAAAATAGTAACTAACTACAGCTGGCTTAATAAATCTGTATAAAGCGGCACCCCAAAATTTGACGTCTGATGGACTGAAGATCATGTAAGATTGAGAGGCATGCTCAAATGTTTGAATATAACCTTCATATATCACTACATATTATAATATAACGCATTATCCTTATAAATGACTCAGCTGCTGCCCGCGGCTTCACACGCGCTTTTCACATACTCTATATCCGTCCTCAGGATATCTACCTCCCTGCCAAATTTCATTAAGATCCGTTCAGGCGTTTAGGCGTGAAAAGGTAACAGACAGATAGACTGAGTTACTTTCAAAATGATAGTAGTAGGATAGGATTTATGGTACCGAACGTGTATGGGCTGATATGATGATGAACCATTAGTTTACTAAGTACTTAAAAGACGATAATTTGACTTGAAATCTGAAAGTAACTTTGTTTATTATCTACGCATTCACACGCAATAACCCAAAGCATCAACCGACTCTAAAAGACTGTAATTCTCATCTGTTCTATTATTTAACGAGAAATTTAATTTAGATTAAACCGGGGACAGGACCGGGTATACTTTTATATCGGTTGCGAACAAAGTCACGAGCAAAAATAGTTTAATTGATAATAACACATAAAATAACAGCGGGGCAATGCAGCGAGCGTCTTGGGGACGCTTCCGACTGGTATTGATATGGACCAGTTGAGCTATCTGTAGATCGCTTGCAACAGTCTGCAGTTAGCTCAATTGTTTCAATTATAAATACTAGTTTAATTTGTTTCTATTAGTTGATTTTTATTTTCTTTGTCAATTAATAGTTTAATTGATACTTTATTTATTGCATCATTAATTTGATACGGAACCAAGACAAGCAATCAACTCGCTCTTCTTTCCTTTCATTCCCCGTACGTTCTGCGATCTTCGCTCGCTCGCTTATCCACGAACAACTCGATTTTGTTTGTCTGTTTGTAGTCAATTAGGCGTAATTGGTGCATTGACTCGTCTCACAAGATTAGATTGAACAAAGAATAATATGGCGTGTTTTAAAAAACGATAAACCGACTTCAAATTCCCTTACTTTACTTTTACACTTAATTTAAGTTTTGCGGGATAAATACTAATCCCCTGGGGATAAAAAACCCCTTAGGGATCGTTTCCTATACAATAGTGAAACAATTTTCAAAATCGGTCCATAATTGACGGAGATATCACGTAACCTACATACAAAAAAAAACATACAGACGAATTGATAACCACCTTCTTTTGAAGTTTATCTTGTCTGTCTAACTTCTGGCTAAACGGGTGTTAATTTTTGGCAAGGCGATAGATGGTCATCTATTGTGAGGATCCCTCATAAGGACCCTCAGAAGGGCCCTGTATAAGGGCTGATGATGATGATAGCTTATCTCCCGATATGCCATCATCATAATCAGCCCCTACGTCCACTGCTGAACATAGGCCTCCTCCAAACGACGACGCCACGAATAACGGTCCTGAGCCGCCTCTATGTATCGACTCCGTGATTTATGGGATAAAAATAAGGTGTTATTCCACATCTAGATCTACATCTATGCTAATTTTCAGCCCCATCCGTTCAGTAGTTTTGGCGTGAAGAAGTAACAACATACATCGGTACATCCAAATTTTCGCATTTAAAATATATGTTTGACTATTCAGAATAGATGGAATGAATAGTCAATAATATGGCGTGTTTTAAAAAACGATAAACCGACTTCAAATTCCCTTACTTTTACACTTATTTTAAGTTTTGCGGGATAAATACTAATCCCCTGGGGATAAAAATTTTATGGGACCCTTTCGAGATCATTTTATATACAATGGTGAAAGAATTTTCAAAATCAAAAAACACATCAAAATCTGTTTCCTTAAATCATCATAACCCCATATTAATGAGTTTTGTTAATAATGACTCCAGTTGTTGATTGAAGCCGGCGCCTGGGCGGGTCTCGAACCCACTACCTGGGCCAATAAGTATGTTACATTCTGTGGTTTTGTGAATTATGGGTCTGGAACTGGACCTTTTCTAAACGTGTTAATCACTAGTTTTAGCACCCGGCTTCGCTCACGAATTCGCGTATAAAAGTAGCCTATTGTTAAGTTTATAATGGTCAACATTTATCTTGATCAGTTCAGTATTTTGGAGATCATAAGTAAGTTACAAACAATTTGACCGAAACATTAATGTTAAGCGTTCAAAAATATCATCATCATCAGGCCGTATACGTCCACTGCTGAACATAGGCCTCCCCCAAACGACGCCACGAATAGCGGTCCTGAGCCGCCTCCATCTAAGGACTCCCTGCGACCGCTACGATGTAATCGGTCCATCTAGTGGGAAAAATTATGAAGCAATGCGATGCAAGGCGAAACCCTCTCTGGTGCGGCGGGCGAGGTCCACCTGCGACGCAGGCGGTTGCGGGTTCGATTCCCGCCTCGGGGCAAATGTTTGTATGACCTACAGATATTTGTTCCGGGTATTCTACATATAATAAAAAAAAACTATGTACCTATCTGTCTATGTATTAAGTACTCAGTTAAGTATTTAGTACCAATTACACAAGCAACTACTTAGCTTGGGGCTTGAAAATACTATATTATTATTTATTAGCAGCATTATTTATTGAAAAACGCCGTTATAACAGGCTGTTGGAAATAGAATACTAGAATATAATAGAATATTTGTTTATTTGCAACTCATATACAAAAACATACAGTAAGAAAAAAATAAAAAGTTAGTACAAGCGACTTATTTTTGCATTGAGTCACAAAACGGTCTCAGTCTCAGCATAAGCTGTTTGTATACTCGTTACAACCAACGCTGTTCTTCCGAAAGAGCCGTTTCGTGACGTCACGGAATTAAAAACGCTTGACACAAAACAATAAATAAATTGGTGTATGTTACAGTCGAGGGATGGAGGCGGCTCAGGACCGCTATTTGTGGCGTCGTATGGGGGAGGCCCATGTCCAGCAGTGGACGTGTATGGGCTGATATGTTAATGATGATGTTACAATCATACAGTTCCCACAATGAGTTCAAAGTGTATGTTGAGTATGTAACATGATTAACATAATAATTACAATTATAAAATTCTTTATTGTACACCACGAAGAAAACATTAAAAATAGACATTACATAAAACATGTACAATGGGCGGCCTTATCGCTTAGAAGCGATCTCTTCCAGGCAACTAACCTAATAATGTACTTAACTTTTTGCTATTATAATGCGTAGGCCTCACACTGGGGATAATTCCTCGTGGCGCAATTGGTAGCGCATTCCGTACTGAGGGAGGGTTGCGGCAAATATTGAATAAAACGTAAATACAATTAATTTATGGATTCATTTAGTGCATTTTGGGATCACAACATTAGCAAACTGAAGACTCATGTATGATAGTGTTTGTTAAGTTTGTAAATAGTTTTCATACAGCACCTCAGTTATTGACTACATTTCTCTCTCCTCTCTCTACCAAACAAACTGCCCAGAGCTTCGAGATTTATTCGACTCTAAGCAAATCTATAACCGGAGTCTAATTAGTCTCTAAGCATATCTAAAACCGGAGTTCGAACCTTCGGTTAAGGGTATGTGACTCCTAGGTTGGATTTAGACCACCCCAGACAAAACAGGTTAAATTTCGAAGCTCTAGGCAGATTGTATGGGAGAGAGAATGTCAATAAAGACAATAACTTAGGGGATTTATGGAAACTATTTAATAACTAAAAAAACGAATATGAGTATTCAGTCCGCCAACGTAGAGATTAAATAATGTGCTAGTCTGTCCACATAGCTTACCAGTGATTTGCCCAGATCTTAAAGCTCTGGGCAGTTTGTATGGGAGAGAGAATGTCAACGAAGTCAATAACTTAGGGGATTTAAGGAAACTATTTACTAATTAAAAAAAATGAATATGAGTATACAGTCCGCTTACATAGAGATTGAAAAAATGTGCTAGTCTGTCCACATAGCTTACCAGTGATTTGCCCAAATCTTAAAGCTCTGGACAGTTTGTATGGGAGAGAGAATGTCAAAAACTTAGGGGATTTAAGGAAACTATTTACTAATAAAAAAAAAGAATATGAGTATTCAGTCCGCTTACGTAGAGATTGATATAATGTGCTAGTCTGTCCACATAGCTTACCAGTGATTTGCCCATATTGCAAGAATAAGTCAAGTGCCAAAGAACAGGCTTTTTGACAGTTTACAACACAGAAATCTAAATAATTGTTACCTATTTAGATTTCTGTGGTTTCCAACTTTGTAGGAATTTAACTATGTAGCTAATATGTAAAGATAATTGATAATTTCATGCACAAAAACTAATGCCGTTTTTTTTATAGACAATAGACTTTATTTGTTTGATCACAATCTCACCGTAATTTTTTTAACTTATGAATCTCACATCTTTGAATTATATTCCATTCTTTGTATTCCTATTAAAAAATAGATAATATTGTCGTATTTTTTATGAAATAAAGAAATGCTTACATTAATGCAAGAGTAGAGATAAAAAGGTTCCCCGAGCTATAGGTACAACCTCATTAGAAATTAAGTTACAATTTGTAAAAAGATCACAATCGGTATCTACACTTTAGAACACGCTTCATAAACATGCAAAGTGCATTCAAAGTCCATTTCTGCAGTTTATTTGCATAATGAATGCACTTCAAAGTGCCGGCCATTACAAAAACATTATTATTTGCGTCGGATGACCATAAAGGGACTAAAAATAGCAAAGATGCTCACCAGAAAACAGAAGCAAAGTAAAGCCGATGCACTTCATTATTTCACTGTTTTATCACATAAAAACTTGTAATACACACATAAAACTACAGTTCTGTGATTAAAATACACATTGTTAGCGGTTTCAGAAGACTTCTAGAAAATATTTCGTTGGAATTTGGATGAAATACAGAGTAATCAATCGTTATACACGACCAGTCGCGTCGCCCGGCGTCGACGGATACAATACAAAAATGAAATGCGAATGAAACCGGCAAGCAAGGGAAACGACCGGGGCGGAGAAACTTGGGCCGCAGTATACGACAATGTTTCTATGACAAGAGCTTTTGAAATTGCCGAGAGCTTCAAAAGCCAAACGAAACACAAACACAAAATTGTTTCATGCACAGCACACAACCACACAATCCAGACCGTGGCTAGCTTCATGATATACTTTGACAGTCTAAGTTCATTCACTTGGAAGCGTTCATTATCTTTCCTAATTCCCTCATAAAAGAGAGAAACCACATAATTTTATTTTATATTAGAAATGTGATTGATTATAGATAGATACAGACAAAGATTTGATTTGGGCTGATAAGTTAAAACCTAAGAAGCCTGTTTTTTCTAGCCTTTTCAAATTAGTTTACCATTTACAAAGAGAGCAAAAATAACTGATAAAATGAAATCGTTTCTGAACGTACACATTTTTATAGTACTGCTACTCGCCACAAGATGGTGCTACTTGAATGTTATTTTGATGTTTGGCGCGCTGGCTGGGTGTTCAAAAATTAAGTTCTCATTATCTTGAATTATCTTCTCATTTTGATGATAGACTAGAAAGATGATGCTGTGTGAACTTGTGTCCAGCATTATTTATTTATGTATTTGCTTACATATTTTTACACGTTAGCTGTCCATGCCCTACATATAGGCCTTTGTGACGTTAGCCTTGACGTTCATGCACTACATGTAGGGCATGCCTCCATAACATAATTATAGAGCACGAAAATCAAGCTATGACGTCCATGCACTACATATAGGGCAAACTGAAATATTTTTTTTTTTCATGTCTTATGGGTACATCATGACATATCCCATGCAAATCAAAGTGTTACTTACACAGTTTTAGTCAAATATATGCGAAATGAGAATGGACGTATCATGCTAAGGAGTAAATCGGCTAGGACAGTTAACATGTTAACACAAACTTACTCAGGAATTTAAAATAAAAGGACCAATATTTAAACATTCTTTTTATTGCTGAAATAATGCTTAGCAAAAGTCTGAGCAACAATCAACGGAAAGACCAAAGTAGCATCTGCATACAACTTCACTGGATTTGCATTAGGTCTTATTTTCCCCCACGAGACTGCCTCATCAGGTCGAGCACCAGAATCACTGCCATCAAACTCATTAGCTGTATTAATAAATACAGAAAAATCTGCACCATTTCTCATGAGGTTCGCATTACAAATATGATGTTTTATGACGCCACCGCCTAAAATTATCATCCCTGTATTGTTTGCTTTGACAGCCATTGAGTTAAGTCTTTTCAGATCGCTCAGTATGTCTATTACCAGTCCTGGTTTTTTGTATGAGTGGAAATACATCATATCTCCTAAGGATCCATCAGTTAACGCAGGACTGAAGATCGGTATGTTATTTCTCCAAGCCCAATAACAGACGGAGCTTTCATCATTTATCTTTTCTCCTAATTTAGCTATAATTTTAGATGGTGACCACACAACTCCATCTTTTAGCTGTTCTACAAGCATTTCGTCAAGTATCGGTGTCACCCATTCTTCGAACTTGCAGTAGTTATCATTGGGGACAAGAAGATTACCAATCCTGTTGATTCCCCGAGTTCGTAGGACTTTTCCACTCAAATTAAAGTCACCAATGAAAGTTGGTGCCAGACATTTTATGAAATCTTCTTCTATCCCACCAGCAGTGGTAACTATGCAGTCTACAAGTTTGTTTTTGACTAGGAATCGTATCGTATCGCGTAGCCCTGAAGAGATCA
The DNA here is from genome assembly GCA_947859395.1 of Eupithecia insigniata. Classification (NCBI taxonomy): domain Eukaryota; kingdom Metazoa; phylum Arthropoda; class Insecta; order Lepidoptera; family Geometridae; genus Eupithecia; species Eupithecia insigniata. Next base: position 2,585,455 of record OX402019.1, read on the forward strand.
TGTTGGAAGTATAGCCTAGGAATATTGTGCAGTTAGTTTTCTTCTTGATAAAGATATCTTCTTCAAACTGATCGCAGTTTTCTTCGGTCAGGGGGATGGACCGAGTTTTCAACATGTTGTTGATTTCTGTGACTGTTTTACCAAAGTTGGTGGCTTGGAAGCCAGAGCAGGCGAAGCTTTCGAGTATTTTGTTGTAATCTGTCCCGTTTTCCCAGTCGTATCCGGCTACAACCGGGGTTTCCGCTGGCAGTTCCTGACTTGGCAAAAGCACAGCGTTTACGGCCATGTTCGGCGCGGGGTTTATATCCTTATCGAGCATTGGCACTTCCATTGCTGTTGGTTTTATTTCATATTACGATAAATAGCTGAAAAATCAATTTTCTTTTGATAAAATTATAATTTTACGACTTATTTAAACGATAGAATTTACTGTAAAATTTTTGACATTGGCAATTGTTGGCAATGATAAGACAGTGACATTTCCTAATTTGACAGACGCATGATACTATTGCAAAGTCAAATGGTTTTGATAGTGCGAATATAGATGCCACTATTATCAATAAAATCAGAATACCAAATTATAGATTATATTTCTGAAAATACTTCTGTAAACGATGTAGGTAACTACATAAAACCGTTCATTGAATGTTCAGCGGAATCGGAATAAACATCAACAAATATTTTCTGATAAACTACACACATTCTATTCAAGCACGTACCAAACACAATGGTTCACTTTCTATCCGTTACGCAACTGCGGATAATCTGAGAGAATCGAACAGGTAGAGTAGAGCTAATTAACCAAACTATGTGCGAGAATGTAGAGTTAGGATGCTGCAGAAGTGATTTTCAATTGTAGTTACAAAATGCGTTTTTTTTTCAGAATTTCGTTAGTAAAATGAGAGTCAAAATTCATTCATTTGTATGCTTGTATATCATCAACATCATTGATATTTAAAATCCACGAAGGATGGTGTTTTTGTAGTGCAAGTTGTTGTGGATCAATGAAGGGGCTACCTTCCTTAATTTTTTTCGAAGTTCGAGCTTGTTATGACGTTTTGATTGAACGAGCACTGAGACTCCAAACAGCACGAATCATTTATGATTTAGTTTAGTAGCTTAGGGAAATTAAAGAAGGTTGTGATTTAGAAGTAGAAAATTGTGGTATTTTGGCACACCAAAGTGCAGTTTCTAACAGACTGAACGCTTGGTCGATTACCTATGTATTTTATTATGTAAACTTATTCATTAAAAGTAGATTACGTAAAGTGAGTAGTACCTACGTAGGTACATATGTGGGTAGCGAGACAAATCTTACTAGGGTTTTACACACCCTACAAAAACAATTGTATGTAATAAATAATAAATAAATAATGTTGGACAGTGCACACAACAACATCTAGCCCCTAGCTAAGCAGAGCTTTATGTTATGGGTACTAGATGATTGTTATACATAATTAAATAATATATAACATAGATAGATATTTTTTATTATACATAGTAAATACCCAGAACACCCGAGACATAATTAATTCTATGTAATGTACCTTCATTACATACAATTTTGAATACAATATATGTACTACTACAATTTATGTACAATATATGTATGTTTTCTTCATGTATAAATATGTATGTTTCTTGTACTTTCCCACTGTCTGTAATGTGTCGTGTTGTATGTGTGTTATGTAGGCATGGCCAAATAAATATATTCTTTCTCTCTTACTACCTATGTATATTGTATTGCTTTTGTAATGATTAAACATGCAAAAAAAAAGTACAACATACTTATAAGTAAAAACTAATACAAAGCAATTTGGTACTCTTCCTAACTCTACTTACAACCTTATGAATATGGCGGTCTTGATCGAAATAATAAAATTAATCGCACCATTTACTTTCGCTCGTGGCGACTCGAGAACTATTTGTTAATATAAAATTGTTGAAATATGCACTCAATGTGAATTCCATTCTAGATTAAGATGTAGGTACCTACGTATGAAGTACTTAGAAAGGTATCTCCTAAGTCTAAATCATCTCCTAGGTCTAAATCATGGTCTGGTAGACAGATATCGCTCATCAGCGATAAGTCTGCCAAAAGTTTCATTGGGAGAGAAAGAAATACCTCTATTAGCTTTAGGTAATACTGACATCGAAAGATATTTAATTAGAAGTACATAAGTACATAAGCCGTGGGGTCGCGGCGTACGAATATCGACCCCTCCAACTCAACCCGTGGATGTCGTAAGAGCCGACTAAGGGAACCTACCAGAGGAAGGGCAGCAGCTTCCTTCTGAGTATTTTTAAACACCAACACTGCGATCACCAATCCGCCTGCCAAGCGTGGTGATTATGGCAAATCCCTCCCTACATGGGAGACCATCCACTCGATGGACCGACGACATCGTAGCGGTCGCAGGGAGTCGATGGATGGAGGCGGCTCGGGACCGCTATTTGTGGCGTCGTACGGGGGAGGCCTATGTCCAGCAGTGGACGTGCATGAGCTGATGATGATGACATAAGTACAGTTTGTGAAAACTTCTCTTAAAAACTTTCCTCTTTAAGGCGGTTCCCTGACCCAAACTAGCGCAGCTACCTATTCTATCGTATTATTACAAAAGGAATTTTCATAAATCCCTTGGCCACTTTGTTACCTATCTTAAGCTTTTTTTTATGCCTCTGTAATAGTTTTATTTTGTATAGTTTAGGAAGAGATCCGAAGTTGCAATTTTTGGCCACTAAACTTACCGGGTAGCCCCTTAAGAACGGAACGGATAGCCTTAAGTTATTCCCCATACAAATGTACTTTCCCCTTCATTTGGAAACTATGTCCCCGATCTTATTGAAATTTTCCATACGTAATTGGATGAAAAATAGCTATGTTATTTAAATGAGAGCGAAACAAATTTTGACCACCAAATCGAGTCATCTTCAAGCGATTTTCTATGCGTGATAGACATCTTTATTCGAAAATCTGTCGCGCTGCAATCATCCTAAATATATTCAACATTATAAATAATCTATACTTATAATAAAACTGTAACAGGTCCAAATCTGCACACTGAAGATATTTAGAAAATATTTTTTGGAGGACGCTTTATTATCGATACTGATGCAAAAAAAGATTTTTTTTCCATCATGTCTGTCTTTTTGTCTGTCTGTATCTTGGCCCTATGCGCGGCCTCCGAATCTACTGAACGTATTGAAATGAAACTTGGCAGGATTTGAGTTCATACTACGAGGAAGGACATAGGATACATTTAATCCCGGATTTCAATAGGGTTACCTTGGGAGAGGGGATGAAAGTAAAATTTGTTGGCTGCGCATAGTGTTGAAACTACTGAAGGTATTGCATTGAAACTTGACAGGATTTGAATTCATACTACGAAGGCATTGCGCATTGCTCACCTGCAAAGGTTTCGAGGTTTGTTCAACCGTTTTCTGGTGGACACTTACGCTAAAATTAAAACGGAGCGTTTGGACGGAGCAAAAACGCGAAGACTGCGCGCTGAGAATTATGTGGATCTGCGAGACGCCATAAATCAAGATAGAAATTGTGAAGATTTAGGACGAGTGGTAATTCTTCCTTCCAGTTTTAGAACTGGAGAATAGATGTGTAGTGCCCTATTCTCCATTAGGTACTATCAAAAGCTAGAAGCGCATAATACAACTAGGTAAATGTGGAGATGTGTGACGTCCAGTCAATAAAATCTAGGTATATGTAAATCTATACTATACTATATTAATAAAAATAAGTAAGGTTTGTGAGGTTGTAGGGAATGAATCTACTGAATCTACTGAGCCGATTTTGAAAATTCTTTTACCTATTGAAAACCACGTTATTTGTGAGTATTAAAGGCTATATACATATATATTAACGACTAAAAATGTTTACCGCCCAACGAAGTGGGCACGGGACAGCTAGTAAAAAATATTTTTGAAATCAATCGTTTACTCAAAATTAATCGGAAAGTACGAAAAAATATCAAAAAATGGTGCCAACACCAAGCACACGCACACAGCCACACGACAGTTTCGTATTAGATAGACGCTTATACTCATAGCGCGCCCCATTTCATTCTACGTGAAACAACAACAAATCCGCATGGGAAAATCCGTTTCCGCTTGGGAGAGGTTCGTAGTCTTCGTGAATAATGTTCTTTGAGAAATAAATACTTTTAATAACTTTTGACGATTTACGGACGGATACGTATATCTCTAGCAAGATTGAAAATTAATTTATACATTGAAGAGAGTGTTCTGGTAACCCAGTCAAGCAAGCCCTAGCGCCTTGGGTTACCAGTGGCAATTATGTGAAAAGCAGATAAGATTACCTAGGGCACTTTCTTTAGGTGTCAGGTGAAAAGAGATTACCTATACCTAGGCGCCTAAGTGTCTAACCTTTATCCAGATTTTAATGAAGTTTAGATTGATAAATTGCTTAGAGGGCTTGCTTTCAACAACATCACACTTATACTGTACTTCATCATCATCATCAGCCCGTATACGTCCACTGCTGAACATAGTCCTCCCTCAAACAACGCCACGAATAGCGGTCCTGAACCTTCTCCATCCATCGACTCCCTGCGACCGCTACGATGTCGTCGGTCCATAGAGTGGGAGATCTTCCCACAATCCGTTTCGCATTACATCGCGGTCGCCACTCGAAAACCTTTACTTCCCAACGGTTATCGGTACGACTATACTGCTATACTAAAAGTACTTACGCTGATTCAAAAACCTGTATATTTTTTGTATACAAAGGGGTTACAAAACCCAAGGAATATGGATAGAAAATATTTAAAATATGAATATCATCGAAACTAAGCACAGAAGCTCGAAACAGTTTTTGGTTTTGAAAGCTTTCATTCATGATTTAATTGATCTCTCGTTCGTTTTAGAATTCATAATAATTTTTGCTACACATGTGAGATTTGTGGCGTCGTACGGGGGAGGCCTATGTCCAGCTGTGGACGTGTATGGGCTGATGATGTGAGATTATGCGTCGTTGAAGTTTTTAGTGATAACTTTGCTTTGGTGCTACCATATTCTTTTCTGGTATTGTTATCAGTTTTTTTAAGTTTTCGTTCATAAATATCTTTGTTGACATAAAATATCTTGGATTCTAAATCGGAGTATAGGTTTAATTAAGTTACAGATGTGCACCGTTGCTTTGTTTTATTATAACTAATGATTGCTGTGATTATTATTTTTCGTTATAAGCACTTTCTGCCTGAGATTTTAGACCTTTAGAAAATACCATAATTGGCGCTTGTAAACCATTTAGTCCTAAGTTGTTTTATATAAAATAATTTTATTTTTTTATTTAAATGCCTCTGATCTAAGGAAACGGGTCGACCGCTATTTGTTGCGTCGTATGGGGGAGGCCTATCTCCAGCAGTGGAAGTGTATGGGCTGATATGATGATGATTTAAATGCGAAAGATTTGATATCGACTGAACGGATCTTTATGTATTTTGGCAGGGAGGTAGACTGTACTCTGGGAACTGACTTTTTATACCTAGGTACATACGTACCCAGTATTGTAAGATTACTTATTATGCATTATAATGCCGTGAAATAAGCCGTGGGGTCGCGGCGTACGAATATCGACCCCTCCAACTCAACCCGTGGATGTCGTAAGAGCCGACTAAGGGAACCTACCAGAGGAAGGGCACCAGCTTCCTTCTGAGTATTTTTAAACACCAACACTGCGATCACCAATCCGCCTGCCAAGCGTGGTGATTATGGCAAATCCCCCCCTACATGGGAGACCATCCACTCGATGGACCGACAACATCGTAGCGGTCGCAGGGAGTCGATGAATGGAGGCGGCTCAGGACCGCTATTTGTGGCGTCGTACGGGGGAGGCTTATGTCCAGCTGGGGACGTGTATGGTGATGATGATGATGATGAATAGTAATTAATACCTTAATAAAACAAATAAGTAATGCTGGACTGGAATCTTGGTCTAAGTGATGCTGTGTGGATGGCCACACAGCATGATTTAGACCAAGATAAACAGAAATAAAAGTAAATAACTCAATCTTAAATCTCTCTTTAAAACTATATATAATTATAAATAAATAACTTGCTTTCCCGCTAAACGCCGAGAAATTGAAAACCGTTTGACAAAAATAAATATCTATCGCAGCGCATTAGCATTGCCATACAGCGGGGCAATGCAGCCAGCGTCTTGGGGACGCTTCCGACTGGTATTGATATGGACCAGTTGAGCTATCTGTAGATTGTTTGCAACAGTCTGCAGTTAGCTCAATTGTTTCAATTGTAAATACTAGTTTAATTTCTTTATATTATTTGATTGTTATTTTCTTTGTCAATAAATATCTATGAATCTATGCAAAAAATTGTACCTGCGCAATGTTAATTGATCCACGTTATGGTGGAAGAAATGGCCGTGGAGCCGCAGCGTAAGAATAATTACCCCTCCAACCCGTGGTACCAGAGGAAGCGCAGCAGCTTTCTTCTGAGTATTTTCAACACCTACACTGCGATCACCAATCCGCCTGCCATGGTGATTATGGCAAAACACCCTACATAATGAAATAAAAAACGGCTCCCAGTGGGGACTGGGGAATAGCAAAGCTGCCGGGGGGCAGCTCTGCTATTCCTGGTCACGGTAGCGGTCATGGTAACGGTGGGGTGCTAGGAATCTCAGGAAGAGGCTCAGGACCGCTATTTGTGGCGTGGTATGAGCGAGGCCTATGTCCAGCAGTGGACGTGTATTGGCTGATATGATGATGGAATCTCCCTATGCTTTGCTATTTTCGGCTTTTCGTACATAGTGTACATACCTCTTGCTTGAGTCGTGATCTCATGAGAACTAATGTAAAGCCGTTTTGCACTTACTTCCTCTAAGACCTGTTTCAGACATTAAATGATATGTCGTAACACGAAAGCATCAATGTTATTATTTCCGGATTATTTTGTTCACACGGTATTATTTTTTTAATTGTGTGTGAAATATATTCCCTTTGAACCGGCTTCAAAAGGAGGAGGTTCTCAATTCGTCTGTATGTATTTTTTTTGTATGTATGTTACGCAATATTTCCGCCAATTATCGACCGATTTTGAAAATTCACTATTGTATAGAAAATGATCCCGAAGGGGTCCCATACATTTTTTATCCTCAGAGGATTAGTATTTATCCCGCAAAACTTAAAATAAGTGTAAAAGTAAGGGAATTTGAAGTCGGTTTATCGTTTTTTTAAAACACGCCATATTACACATATATCGTCTTTATTGACGACTTCTTTGGTTTGGTGGGTGACTGTCTGAAATGAAAAGGTTGCGGAATCGATTCCCGTAGCAAAACATGAGCTGAAAAAAAATTCATTATTTTTTTATCGATCGGACGAGTGATGACTCGCATGACTCATATTACATTACTAGCTGCTGCCCGCGCCTTCGCCGCGTTTTATCGGGATAAAAAATTGCCTATGTTATTCCAGATCCAAAACTATACCCTTACCAAATTTCAGCCCAATCAGTTTTGTAGTTTTTGTGTGAAAGAGGAGCAAACATCCATACTTCCAAACTTTGACATTTACGAGTATAATATTAGTAGGATAGGATTTCTTTTGCTTTTGCGAATTTAAATTAAAAAGAGTTCCTTTTAACTTTTAATAGAAATCGACAATCATACATACAGCCGCACACATCACATACTCCTTTTTCGAAGTCGGTTAAAAAAAAAACTTTATTACACTAAAAAGGAGAAAGATTCTGAAAACGTGTGTTTGTGTGAATAACGTCAAAAATACAGAAGAAATCAAACAAAAAATTTGCATAGATGATCGAGATTTGGAATATTTATTAATTCTGGAAAAAGCCGTGCGTATTATCTAATTCCTGCACAGAGCTCGAAAAGTATTTACCCGCATCACAATATATTCCTGTTCGGGATCCAAATCTTCATCTGTAATCCAGGCCAGCTGACCAATATGCCACTATAAGTTAAACATCAGCTCTAATAAATCCGAACTGGGCACACCGGAGCAGTATCTTAAAAGGGAAAGTCCTTGCTAACTGGATTTTCGTTTCTCTAAAGATAACGTAGTTTAGGGCTATCGGGTTCCTATGTATTATACTCAGATTTAGAATCCAAGATATTTTATATCAACAAAGACATTTATGAATGAAAACTCAACAAAAACTGATAACAATATCAGAAAACAACAAGGTAACAGCAAAGTTATCACTAAAAACTAAAACACAAAGTTCAAAGACGGATAATCAAGTATTTATTTTGCAATCCTAATACGTACAATGTATGTGAGAAATCTTAGGTAAACATTTCACTTTGGGGCTAGGTATTAGAAGCCCTGTTATGGCGCCATGCAACTTGAGAAGTAGCTAATTATAAGTAGGTATCACAAATAGAGCTTAATTCTATAAATATTGCACATAATTCAGTACCTACTAATGTCAGTTGTGTAAAAAAATAAAAAATTTTTTTTATTAATGTTTTCAAAACCAAAAATTGTTTCAAGCTTCTGTGCCTTGCTTCGATGATATCAATGTCGTTAAATATTTTCAACCAATATTCCTTGAATTTTGTAACCCTTTTGTATGCAAAAAAATATCCAGGTTTTTGAATCGGAGTATAGATAGGTTCTACAGTAGAAAGAAAGTGCCCGTACACTATAGATAGGCCCTACTAGTAGGTAGAACCTTTTCAGGGTTCCGTATCCGAAGGGTGAAAAACGGGTTTTTCACCCTTCGAGCCAACAGCAGGGGCTTAGTAATAGTTATTACTCAACACATGTAAGGTTTAAAGAACTTTATTTCTCATAAGGACAATTACGTCACTTACATGAGAACAAAAATAATAGAATTAATAAAACAGTCGTTCTTAAAAATATTTATAGCAAAATAAAATTCCTCACTTCACGCATTTCGTTTTGTTTTAATTTGTGTCCAAGTTGATCCAAAATAAAGTAGGTATATATTTATATATACATATTTCATTAGATGTGGTTTAACTGTTTGATATGTAGTGATAGTTTCTTTTTAAATACGTGAAATGAGTTTACATTTTTGATAATTATTATGTCTATCAGATATGTAACTATGCTATTTGCCGCTCCATCCGAGCAATAAGTTATGGACGACTTTATGTCACAGTTAGCGCTATTTGGCACTCGTGAAACGTAACACTGATGTTTAACCAACGGATAAGTTACAAATGGCTTATATAGAACTTCATCATCATCATCATCATATCAGCCCATACACGTCCACAGCTGAACATAGGCCTCCCCATACGACATATAGAACTTATTCAGACGTTGTGAAACAGACCCTATTATCAGTCCGTCAGTGTGTCCGTATATCAGCAGGCTATCTCATGAACCGTAAAACGTAATGAAAGATGTCGAACGAAAATATCCGTTGAATCAGTTCGTAAAGGAATTAATTCCGCACTTCTCTTAAATTTTGTGTTTAAACGTTTCATTTCAAGTAAAAGGTGGCCAAGGAAAGATGTAAATTAATGAAATACCTATCTGAATCCACCTGTCTGCTTTATCTCCCTTGTATGCCTAGGTATATAATATAGCGTGTTTTAAAAAACGATAGACCGACTTCGAATTCCCTTACTTTTAGACTTATTTTAAGTTTTGCGGGAAAAATACTAATCCTCTGAGGATACAAATTTTATGGATCCCCTTCGGGATCATTTTCTATACAGTAGTGAAAGAATTTTCAAAATCGGCCGATGATTGGCGGAGATATTGCGTAACATACATACAAACAAAAACATTGACGAATTGAGAACCTCCTCCTTTTGAAGTCGGTTAAAAATTCTTTTATAAGATGCCTATGGTCGTGAAATGGATAATGCTTTTTTTATACCACAAAGGCAGTGATCAAGCGTGCTGCTTTTAAAAATAAAATTAGACACTTTTGTATTATTGGAAAAATCGTATTAATTTTGACGAAGCTCTTATTCCATATATTGTGAAAGTATGTATGTATATAATAAAACAGTGGAAGCGTGCTGGGCCCATAACCTAATAAAACGCAGGTTTCTTGATAGGGCGAACACTTTATTATGCGGGATATAACAGCAGATGAGTGATTAGGCACAGCTTCTTATCGTGGTATTTTTCGGAAGTCTCGCAATGAATAAAGCGTCATTATCGAATGACATATCTCGAGACATTTGACAGCTGCCTGTCATAAACCTTACAGTGACAGTTCTATACTTTGACACTGGCTTATTACTATTGTGTTTACTTTCCAACAGTATATGCTATTTAATTTAATTTTTAATTCTTTTTATCATTTTTTTTAAAGTGTACTTTTGTATCTGAATGGAATATGTGAATTTGTATTATATTGTATTGTTAAGATCATCCTTATAATTGATTGTGTTTGTTTGCCTAAAAATGTGTATGTAAAAATGCAAAATTGTAAATGTAAAAATACCTATGTACAAATAAATCTTAAGTTATGTCAGGTGGGTCTTTGTTATTTGAAACTTTCTCTATATTATTTACTGTTTGGTACATGCATATACCGGAATAGTTAAGGGAAGTTACCTTTCCGAGTGAGTTATCGACACTATAGCACGCACGTTATGTCATTTTATACAGGTACATAGATATTTATGTACAGTCAGCTGCATAGCCGAAGTTATTTACATTACTAGTTACTGCCCGCGCCTTCGCCCGCGTTTTATCGGGATAAAAAATTGCCTATATGTTATTCCAGATCCCAAACTATACTCATACCAAATTTCAGCATAACCAGTTCTGTAGTTTTTGCGTGAAAGAGTAACAAATATCTATACATCCATCCATAGAAACTTTGACATTTATAATATTAAGTAGAATTTATGTCATTATCAGCCTGTATCCGTCCACTGCTGAACATAGGCCTCCCCCAAACGACGCTACGGATGGCGGTCCTGCAGCTGATATTATAATAATGACTGTGTTTTGCAACTATGACCTTCTTATCTGATGAAATCAAATTTTATACGTTAACTGTATCTCTCTATCTCTGTATGTATCTACCAATTAATTGGGGGGTCACAACTGGTGACCCCCCAAATAAAATAACTGGTGATTTATATGTTCTTTTTTGTTTTTTATGTTTATCCTCTGTTGATAAATAAATGAAAAAGAACAAATGATCAGCATGAGGAAAAAATTCAAACGAATGGACAAGGCGAGGTGGTCTCGTTCTAAAAAAATAATAATTGTGTGCCTATTTTGTTTGTGGTGACTGTACCGATCATTAACAAATCATGAACTATTGCTTAAGGAAGCCAAGTGCGAAGTGTTTTCAATCAAATTCAAGATACATTGCCGCAATGAACAGAATCGTTGTAACAGTTAGCAGGTAGCTGTCAGAATCGTATAAAGTACTTTCCATCCAAAGTTTGCCTCCGCTTCGCTTCTGACTCTTCTAAGCGATAAGGTGGCCCATTGTACTTATCCTATCAAACATACCTAATCTTTGTAATGTTGTTTTTCTGGTGTATAATAAATAACTTTTGTATTGTATTGTACGTTTTGTCGGTAACTTACTCTAGAAAACAAACTATCCTACCCATAAAATATACTTTATGTGTAAGCATGTGCAAGTAAGTTTGCTATTTTTGGACCCACAGTGAAAACAAGATAATTTGGCGTGTTTTAAAAAACGATAAACCGACTTCAAATTCCCTTACTTTTACGCTGTTTTTAAGTTTAGCGAGATCCCCTGGGGATCATTTTCTATACAATAGTGAAAGAATATTCTAAATCGGTCCATAATTGGCGGAGATATCGAGTATTTTAGGTACCTAAAAAATCTAACTCGGACCGACATTTTTTTCGCGCTCCTCTGAGCGCTATCATACCAAATCAAAAAACATGCATAATTCCGTATTTCGCTGTTTAGATCCTTCCTATCCTATCTAGGGCGTGCAAACCCGGTTTCCGGTTTTGCTGAAAACCGGACCAGAACAGTACGCAGTAGCGTCTATTCAGGCATCCTCTTCACATCCACAGGACGACTCGGAATCAGAAAGTGATTAGTGACGACAATCGAGCAGAATTAGATCTCAGTGGAAGTCTAGAAATTTAGACCCCAGACGTTCAAGCAAATCCAGAATTATACAAGGAGATACTCGCAAAAATTCGAAAATTGGTATAATCTATAAAGAAATCTCCTCTAAAAGCTGATGCATTGCGGGTCTTAAAGGAACACGGCAATGACATACATTTGCAGCTATGTAGATTGTCGCACGCGATGGTCAAGTATTTCTGACATGATCGACCTGTTTTTGAAGCTAAAAAACTCAGTTTTAAAAGCCCTGGTAGATTGGAAATCTACGCTCTCATTTCCGAAGACGAAATTCAAACTCTGTCTGAAATTTACAACAGCTTGAATGTTATCAAACTCGCTGTTCTGTCCTTGTGCAGATGTATAGCAACTCTTCACACACCTGATACGACATTAAAATTTATGATCAAGAAACTTCATGAATGTGTTTTGAGGTCAAAACTAGCGATGAACTTGCGTAGTCGCATCAAAGAAAGGTGTCTCCTGTTAGCAGGTGTCTCAAACTATTTACACGATTGGGAAGACGTCTCCACCCAAGATGACTATTATACTGTTCCCAAAACCAATGGTGATGAAATTTCTGACACTATTACGAACTTGTTGCAGCAGCTAAAATATAAGCCATCTATATCCGTAGTCTTTTCCAAGCGGTCGGTGCCATCGTCACCATCTGACGCTGAAGTTGTTGCTGAGGAGGAACTAACTCTTCAAGAAAGCTTGATAAGGTATTAAATAAATGCAGGAAAACCCGCAAGAATCGGTCGACCTTGCAGGGTTTGTAAAGGTAGAGCAAGCCATGTATGAAAGCGGAGGGCAGCGCGGTGTGCACCTCACAGAAGCCTACAACTATTTGATGTGTGTACTACCAACAAGTGTTGAGAGTGAGAGGGCCTTTTCGAGTGCTGGGTACTTCTGTAACAAATAAGAAGTACCCTGTCTGATAAAATATTAGATCAATTACTATTCCTAAGAACACATTATGAAGAGGTCGAGAACAGACGTCTCTTAGAAAAATATATTATTTTTATTTAAATATGTATACCGTACACAGTTGATTTGATCTCGTTTTATAGCCAAATATGAATCCTTTTATAATGTTGTTAATAAGGATGGGAGTTATTGGATATTTTGGCTACCGGTTATTAGTTGGGTATTTTGTTTCAATACCGCTAGTACCAACCGGTACCCAATAACGTTACAATACTCTATACCTGTTCTGATTTCTACCCAATATATTTCTAACCGATTTGGTTAGAAATACCATCTAACCGATTTGATTAGAAATACCATCTAACCGATTTGGTTAGAAATACCATCTAACCGATTTGGTTAGAAATACCATCTAACCGATTTGGTTAGAAATACCATCTAACCGATTTGGTTAGAAATACCAAATACTTGTTGCAGCTACATAACTTTACGGGTGAACGGTCCGCTAGTACCTAAGGTAAGTATAGGTATTGAAGTGTTGGGTAGTTATGGCTCACGGTCGGTTAGGCGCGATGCTCGCTTTGCACAGTTATTCCCTAGCGGTATGCGGATTTTACAAAAGCGTTAGATATTTTAGGACCATGCTAACAGGTACTGAGTTAGTTATTGAATACCGGACTCATCTCTAGTTGTTAATAGGTTCGTAATTATCTATCTAAGTATGTATATTGTTTTCTTCTTCTAAATCTTGTATATATCAAAAAATATAAAAATATTCCCAAAACCTAACGGCTAACACCGGTTTCCGGTTTTGGGCCCCCAAAAACGAATTTCAAAACCAGTTTTATAAACCTTCCGGTTTTGCACGCCCTACCTATCCTACTACTTTGCACCTATATATCCTGCTAATATTGTTAACGTCAAAGTTTGTAAGGATGGATGTATGGATATTTGTTACTCTTTCACGAAAAAACTAATGAACCGATTAGGCTGGGTATGGGTATAGTTTGGGACTTGGAAAACTAAAACTAAACAACCAAAAACAACTGAAAATAGAAAGTAGAGCTCCATTTTGCAGCTTAGACCTTCTAACCTGCTATCATTTCACCAAAATCTTTATTATACTTTTTAAAGTTCTCACGAAGTACTTAGAAGTTACTTCATTCTACCATCTCCTAAGCAGTTTATCCATTCTACTCGGAGGGATTGCGGGAGCAGCGAAAGGGCTAGCTAGCAGTCAAGTTGATAGTGAACGCGAGGCGGAACGCACGCGTGATTGAATAAATGTCCGCTCGTTGCTCGTGAAAAAAAAGTTTAGTGTTGTGTGGATTTTATTGCTGTGGATATAAAGTCGTGAGTAGATGACTACAATTTTTTTTCTCAATTGTTTTGTTGGTCTAATCTTTTTCCACGCAATAAAAAAACAACTAATATGACATTCTAATTCTTAGTGAACGTAGGTACTGAAAAATTTAAACATTTTAAGTAATTATTACGTACGAAATATTTAAAAGATAAAACCAATTTATTGCTTAAAAAGAATAATTTCAAAATAATTAACATAACAAATTTTTCTGACAATAGTTAAGTCGGTACTTGGAGAGCTTTAGATACCTAATTAAAATTCTATAATCAATTATGTACAAATTTGTCTTAGAATATAACACGTTAACAGTCCAGTCCGCAATTAAAATATTAATATTGTAATAAATAATGCTGGACAATCCACACAGCCAATGCTGGACAATCCACACAGCCCCAGCCAGGGTACTTAATTACCGATATACTTAATACAATATATTACATTACATATGTAGATAGGTATTCTTATTATACATAGAAAATACCCAGAACACCCGCAACGAATATTTGCAGATCGCACAAACTTTAGTTCCAAGGCGGGAATCGAGACCGAAATCTCCGAAAAGTGTCGAAATGCGTTATTATTAAAATTAAAAAGCAGTTTTCAAAAAAGTGTTGAAGGGTTAACGGTTTAAAATCCTAAACACAGCTTATAGTATAAAATCACCGTTTTACAAATCAACACCCCGTCAATTGATAATTTCGACCATGCATATACCCTTGCGTGTTTATTAGAATATAGGTACCTAATATATTAGGTATGTATATTTGTTTATCAATACCTAAGTAAGTACCTACCTAGAAATAAACAAGTTACGGACCACAAGTTCATTAACATTAGATAAAAATAATAATTGGATTATCGCGCAAGCTATCATAGTGTGCATCTTAACAATTAAATATACCGTATTAATATGTTTATCTCATAGGGAAGGTACCAGCTATAGTTGAATTGAAATATCAGGATACAGTATACAGTCTTTTTTACACGAAATAAATTCATAGGTAATTGATCCAAAAATATGCAGTGAAAAGTTTGTAAATAAGTATTTTTTTATGTCTCTTCTATGACCATGGTTTGAACCCAATCTCACCTGATGGAAACTGACGACGTGGCCGACGGTGTATCACAAATTTCACGAAGGTCTATATACATATAATACACCAAATTACTATGGTCTTGTTATTTTCTCTCATTTCCATGATCACGGGCCATATAGTGTCCCGGTCCTTTGGGAAGCATGTGTGGAGCCGAAGCCAACAGCACAGAGGCCCTTTATGAGAATTAATGTAAAGGTGAGATCTACACATAGCGGGTATCATCCTTGTTTGCACAAAATGATACACCCGAAGATGATATCCGCCAGGTGTAGAGACTATTGCAAAGGAAAATGAAAGTAATAAAAAAAAACATGTTATTGTGATGAATGGATGGACTGGGTAATCGGGCTATGCGGGAGACCAAGGATTAATATTTTTATTAATAGCTCTAGTCGTATTACTTAAGTAGGTACCTAGAATTCTTTAACATAAGACTTACGTGGGACATTTACGCACTAAAAATGTACTTAGATATATAGAAAATGCTTTAGTGCACACTTTACAAACCAATTAACAATCAGACAATCTCAATTAGGTACAAAAAATGTGACAATTGGCGGTCTTATCGCTCACGAGCAATCTCTACCAGATAACCGTGGATTGATAGGTTACGGTGAACATGGGATCTGTGTGCATTATAATAAGCTAAATAACAAAACTCAAAGTTATATTATATTAGTTATATTAAAAATATGAGTTATGCCACAAATATTTTTTTTTTACGTACACAATACAGATTTTAAATATTGTCTTGAAATGAATTTGACACTAAAACTGTCAAAAATAAAGCAACACGGAATAATATCGTAGTTTATAGGAACAGTAGTAACTATTAGCAAGTTTTATTGACCAATTATTGGCATATAAAAATCACATTAAAACAAATGACTGTTTATTAATTGCTAGCTTCCGCCGACAGCTTCGTTCACGGTATTAGGTACATGTTTGAACACACATAGGTAAAACTAAATCGGAATCGAAAATATAGTACGTTAGAACAAACTCGACTGAAAAGGCCCCCGACCACGACAAGGGTAAGTACCTACTTAGCCAGGAATATATCCCGTAAAAGTTTTAATTTACCTTCCTTAAATTTGATTTTATTTTTTCATGTTTAGCGTAAGTTTTCCTTAGAACATAAAATAATAAAAAATCATAAAATAAATAATAAAATAATAAAAATAAACAATAACAGGGATTGTCATAATATTTTTTCTGCTTTATGGTTTGCGAGTACCTTACTGCCCAACAAATTATTGCAATTAGAGCATTATTCATTTTTCACCAAAATCTTATGTTAACACTTTGACTGCCACCGGCGCGCCGGTTTGAAGCAAAAAAATCGACACTTTAAAAATTTTATCCCTATGTCTTAGAAACGCGATTTTCGATCCACTGTGCGGCGGCGCACTCACCGTTCTAGGGGTCGCATCACTGAAGCTGAGAACGTGTTAAACTAAATCAATTAAATATTGTTCTTGTCAGTCATTAACCAACTGATATTTAGACACGGTACTGCGTGTTTTAATTACACCAGTAATGAAGAACAAGTTAATAGGAAAATTAACAAGTTAATGGGCATTTCAGCAGTATACAGTAATTGGAGATTTTGTTGGTATTCATTTATTTTTAAAGTCTTTGAAGGAGAGGAAGAATATTTATTTTTACCCATGTATTATATCATCAAAAAATATACAATAAAATTTCAAAATATACAGCCTGCATAGATACTAAATCTAAATTAAAAAATATTTACACTAAAACAATAGAAGGAAAACAAAACCCATTAATATCATCATATCAGCCCGTACACGTCCACTGCTGGACATAGGCCTTCCCCAAACGACGGCACAAATAGCGGTCCGGAGCAGCCTTCATCCATCGACTCCCTGCGACCGCTGCGATGTCGTAAATGGCGTAGTTAGTCCGTAACGCCAGCAAGTGGCTCTGACGGAAGACCAGCGTTGGTTGCTAGTTTGCTAGTCAACCAACACATGCTGAGGCAGAGCCATTTTGTTACTTGACTTACACTTCAAATATTATGTTTCATCTTAGTCTAAGTTTATTATGTATTCGGTGTAAGTCTTATAACAAATAAAAATATATTCTATTCTATTCTATAAATAATAATAATTAAATATGCCCATTACCTATTAGGGAAATAATTACCAGCATCGTACCAGTAATAATTTCTGAAAATTACGAGTACTT
The DNA here is from genome assembly GCA_947859395.1 of Eupithecia insigniata. Classification (NCBI taxonomy): domain Eukaryota; kingdom Metazoa; phylum Arthropoda; class Insecta; order Lepidoptera; family Geometridae; genus Eupithecia; species Eupithecia insigniata. Next base: position 2,603,137 of record OX402019.1, read on the forward strand.
AAAAACTATCACGTACTTAGCATATTTAATTTTTTTATTTCAATTTGATTAAGAGAAAAACTAACGATAAACCCATGACAGTTTCCAGTTAATCAGTTCACTTTTTTCGATACAAAAGACATCAACGCGCTTGCCCGCTAGTAAAAAACCCATACAATTTTTTTTTAGATAATTTTTTAAGAACATTGATACCTACAGATAGGGATATTTTTTAACAGACTTCAAAAGGAGGTTCTCATTTCGTCTGTATGTTGTTGTTTTTTTTTGTATGTACATATGTATGTTACGCGTTTTCTCCGCCAATAAGAATAGAGTATATGATATTTATTTGGTACAAAACAAAGACTATACATTTTTGGGTTAGTAGTGCCTTAAAGCCTATGTTAGGTTTATCTAGGCACTCGTTTTCACCTAATTGATTTGTTTTTACAATATATAATTTTATCAAACTGTTTCAGTAATTATAGACCGATTTTGAAAATTCTTTCACTATTATCTTATATAGAAAATTATCCCGAAGGGGTCCCATAATTTTTTTATCCCCAGGGGATTCGTATTTTTCCCGCATAACTTAAAATAATTGTAAAAGTAAGGGAATATGAAGTCGGTTTATCGTTTTTTTAAAACACGCTATATTATATATATATAGTCTCAAAGTACACAGGACAAATAGTGCCCAAGTGTGTGCGCAAACACAGGTGCATTCTACTTACATGACCGATATGGCGCAGCCGGTGAAGGTCCGCCTGCGACGCAGGTGGATGCGGGTTCGATTTCCGCCTTGGGACAAATGTTTGTACGATCTACAAATATTTGGTTTGGGTATTATAATAATGTATGGTACGTATGCATGGTAAAAATATATATCTATGTAGTATGAGCTATGTAGTCTATCTATGTAGTATATTGTATTATGTATATCAGTCATCTAGTACCCATAACACAAGCTCTGCTTAGCTCGGGGCTAGATGATGCTGTGTGGTATTTTGGTTATTTAAAATTTATTTATTTCCTCCCTCACTCTCATAATGATGAGACGGCAGACCGATACGACCGTGGAGAGGTCAAGCGCATGATCAACGGCTTTAGATTATTACCGAAAACAAAAAACATTCCCGTCTTTGGATCGCGTGACAAACATACATAAATATTGGATAAGTCTCGCTTTATTGACGTTTAAAAAAGTGCTGTAACAAATATGATAGCGTTTTTATGTAGTGCTAGTTTTATAGGCATTTATGTACGGAAATGGTGTTTTGAGTTCATTTAGCATGGATTTGTTGCATAAAATATTGAACATTTGATAGATCACATTTCATATTTTTTACCGACTTCAAAAGAGGAGCATGTCGACTGTATGTTTTTTTTTATGTATTTTACGCGATATTTCCACCAATTATGGACCGATTTTGAAAATTGTTTCACTATTGTAAAGAAAATGATCCCGAAGGGGTCCCATAATTTTTGTAACCCCAGGGGATTAGTATTTATCCCGTAAAACTTAAAAACAGTGTTAAACTAAGGGAATTTGAAGTTGGTTTATCGTTTTTTAAACCATGCCAAATATTTAAAACCGAATCAGGAAATAATGTTCCTTGAACCAAATCCACAACTTTTTTTATGCCAAGATGTTTAAAATCTAAGAAATTTTAATACAATCCCAAAATTTTTTCGGCTTCGACGTTACTTGAACCCGCAACCCTCCCTCAGTTTTTCGACTTCTACGTCACATGACCTCGTGGCGCAATTGGTAGCGCATCCCGTACTGAGGGAGGGTTACGGGTTCAAGTCCCGTCGAACTCGATTTTTTTTTGGAATATTATTAAAATTTCTTAGAAATTATCCCCAGTGTGAAATGTCAAAATACATTACTGACATTTTGAATTACAAATGCCTTCAATCTTTAGTAACAACTAGCTGACCCGCCCGCGGGTACGCCCGCGTGGACTACAAAGGATATCCCACCATGCATTGTTTTGTTATATCTCAAAGGGATTAGGCAGCGTTTTCAATGAAAGCTAACAGGCAGCTTGACTTTTCCGACACTTCCAACAATTATCGTTATATTTCAACCAATTTACGCAAAACATTATCAAATTATATACTTAAGCCTTCCTCATGAATCACTCTATCTATTGGTGAAAACTGAATAAAAATCCGTTCAGTAGTTTTTCAGTTTATCACGATAAGACAGAGAGATGCGGCGGAGTACTTTCTAATTTAATTTTTGTGATGTGTTCAAGAGTCCTGTATCAGGTCTAAAAAAAAAAGCACTTTGAGTTTTGTGTTATTGAGTTTAGAGTTTTAAATTAAGTAGTGATTACCACAGAATGCGTTTTCTAATTGACATGAAAGAAAAGAAACAGACGTTACTGAAATAATTTCGTGTGATAGCGCAAATCATCTTATTGTTAGAGAGACACCAACATCACACAAGATAATAATCTGTGCTAAATTACCAACGGTAACAAATCTTACCGTTTACAATAAAATTACTTTTACATAATTATACTGTTTATTAGGAATGACATAACTTGCGACGATATATCATTTTGAGAGACATTTGAGACTAGCAATGTACTAGACAATCCTATTATTATTGTAAATGTGAAAGTTTGTATGGATGGATGTATGGATATTTGTTACTCTATTTCGCAAAAACTACTGAACCGATTAGGGTGAAATTTTGTATGGGTATAGTTTGGGACCTGGAATAACAGATAGGCTTTATACCAGATAAAACGCGGGCGAAGGCGCTGGCAGCAGCTAGTTTTATATATATGTACTGCCAGCGGTGTCGCACACACTGCCATCCTCTAACTAGAAGGCCATTAACCCTCAAATGGCGCCTTTTGACTTTTTGGTGGAAACGGATACAGTTCAATATTCTCTATCTTTCCGTCTAACAACCTTTCTAAAATTCCAAATAGTTCCAGAGATATAAAAACTTCGTTGGCAGTTAAGTGACAGAATTTTTGACTTGAAAACAACTAATCCAGTTGAGCTATCTGTAGATTGTTTGCAGTTAGCTCAATTGTTTCAATTGTAAATACTAGTTTAATTTCTTTATATTATTTGATTGTTATTTTCTTTGTCAATAAAGACAATACTAATCCATATTTATATTTCTAATTAGTGCGTTAAAGTATTGCTCAATGCAATAAGAGTTTTTCATTAAATAGGATATAAAATAAGTCTCAACCGATGTCCTTTATGCCGGTATCTCGAAAACTACGTTTTGGGGTTAACCGCTTTCTAGTTAGAGGACGGCAGCACAGTCAGTAACCGCCAGCTGAGGAGCCCGGCCCGGCCCGAGCCAGCTCCTCTTATCATTGATACCTATGTATAATGTACTTCTATACAATTTTACATATGATATGGTCTTCTTAAAAACTGGTATAAGTACTGTGTGGTAGGATATTAAATTGTTTTATCGGTGTTTGGTCCAAATGTTTAAAATATGTTTTTATTAACAAAGATAATTACAATAGCAACAAAAAACTAGTTTAACAAAGCTAAACAAAGAGGTTCCTCAACTGGTCTATATCAATACCAGTCGGAAGCGTCCCCAAGACGCTGGCTGCATTGCCCCGCTGTATGGCAATGCTAATGCACTGCGTCCGATGCTCACCAGCTATCGGGTCACGCGTCGCTTAGACCAGACGCTCAGATTTTTTAAACCCGGAGAGCCTTGGTACCCCACGGACCTTGGGTCTCAATTCCTTAAAATACTAGTTATATTTTTTTAATGTACCTAAATAGGAATTGAAATTATTTATTTCGTGGTTCTTCGTACTAGCTTAGATCTTTCTTATTTATGTTTTTTTTTTCTTTATATTATCTATGAATTACCTACAAAAACCTAAATGTTTATATGTCTTTTGTTGCAGATTCTCTCAGACTGGGTCAACCACAATAAAATTGTCAGGGACAACAATAATATGGTAAGTAGTAGAAGATTGTGATTATGTGAACATCGTTTTGGAACTAAAAGTAGAGTGACAGGTTAGGTAGAGTTTACACTCTAAACTCTTCTCATTTAGAGTGGGCTCATCCGGACGAGTAGGTACTAACTTTGACCTGTTATTGCGGATGTAACTGGGTTAACTACGAACCGGGTTACCGACTTCTTCGGGGTGAGAATGGACCGAGTCGCTCGCGTTCCACGTCTCCTCCATAATTAGAGGAGACGCGGAACGGAACTAGAACCGACCTCATCCTGTAGAATTCCCTCGTTAATTGATGCAACGTTGGTTCTTCCGACACAAATAAGGTTCGTTGTTAACCCGCCTACATCCGTAGTCAATTTGACTGTAACTATAATTTTAAATGTGAACTGAAGATTTTTCAATGTCGATCTCAAAGGAGTAATTTTCACAGTGGGTCCGCGCATGGTTGGCGCTCAGCGTGTCGTCTACAGCTTTATGGTCCAACGCACAACACACGAATGCAGTAAGTACCTAAATATTATATACTCTTAAACTTTTCAAAACCTTAGTAGTAAAGAACAGCTATTTTTGTATATATACAGTGTTATTTTTAACCAACTTCAAAAAGGAGCAAAAATTAAAAATGACCCATGAAAAATATTCAATTACAAGTCAATCTTATACAACTAAACAGCTCAAATTATCAGTAACATACCTACGTTGACATAGAAGTTTAAGAAGCTATTGTTTATAGTATTCATACATAAACTATCTAATATTCCGCGCACTAGGTGTAGCCTGTATCGAGTGGCTCTGAAAAACGACAATTCAACCGTATGTTTTTTTATGTATGTTACGCGATCATTCCTTAGTAGAATCGAATCAAAGAATGATCGGGTCGAAGAATTTTCAAAATATCTTTTCAAATCGGTCCATAATTATGGACCGATTTTGAAAATTCTTTCACTATTGTATAGAAAATTATCACGAAGTGGTCTCATAGAAAATGTATCCCCAGGGGATAAGTATTTTACCCAATAAAACTTAAAAACAGTGTAAAAGGCATTCGAAGTCGATTATTATGATCATTCAGGAATTCGAAGTCGGTTTATCGTTTTTTTAAACACGTCAAATTATATAATATATTTCGTGTTCTTTCGTCGGAAACGAGGATAATATGAATATATTTATGTCTTTTCAATTTATTGAAGACGGCAGAACCTAAGAAATTTGAGGCTATTATTACAAATTGTTTAAAAGAGGTTATATATTTCTAAGAGTGCGAGTTTTCTTTGTAAACGGTAAAAAATCGTGAAAGAATTTAGAGCTTACATCCAATCGAAAAATAGCAGAACACGGTAGTAAGTAGCAATAAGTACTATCCATGATCCAAAAAAAAAACAAGGTCTGCTCCTCCGGGAGTGGCTCTTGCTTACGTCAATGTCCAGTTGCCACTTTATTTCAACAAAACGTAGAAATTGGGAAATAAATGTGATAAGGGTCAATTGAAAAATCTAATAAAAATCTAATAAAAAAATGACAATTGTCAATAATATTTGTTAAAACAGTCAAAACAGCGTTAGTTAAACACGACGTAATGTGCTAAATTATTTGGCAAGTAAATATAAAACCACATAGTTTTATTAGATTTTTGCAGGTAATGAGTTCGGGGAGTTACGATTTTACGCTACTGGTAACCACCATGAAACAGATTCGTCTTCTCATTCGCCGATGGCGATGATGACGTAAGCTGGATACACCCACGTGAACATTGTGTCTCGGAAGAGCATACCTTGTTTTCTTATAACATGGATATACTCGGCTTCTTATGTATGTACATAATATGTGGTGGGAACATAATGAAATAGTAAGTGTAGTGGTAGACTAACGAATAGAGAAAGTTGCATAGGTTACTATTGTTTATATACGTCTTCCTGTATTGCTAGAATAAATGGGTAACATTCATACAATTCTCTACGCGATAGGGTCCGGAATACGGAAATCCGTAGAAGAACCAAAGTTACCGACATAGCTCTCAGAATTAGCAGGCTGAAGTGGCGATGGGCAGGCCATATAGCTCGTAGAACCGAGAACCGTTGGGGACTAAAGGTTCTCGAATGGCGACCGCGATGCAATGCGAAACGGAGTGTGGGAAGTCCTCCCACTCGATGGACTGACGACATCGTAGCGGTCGCAGGGAGTCGTTGGATGGAGTCGGCTCAGGACCGCTATTCGTGGCGTCGTTTGGGGGAGACCTATGTTCAGCAGTGGACGTGTACGGGCTGATGATGATGATGATGATAATGGATAGACGTAGAGTTAGACAAATTATTTTTTCTACGAATCACAAAACATTCATGTTGATGGATCATCCAACTAATATTATAAATGCGAAAGTGTGTTTGTTTGTTTGTTTGTCCATCTTTCACGCCCTAACTAAGCAACCAATCGACTTGATTTTTGGCAGAGCTAGTTAAAAGGTTGGAAAGTAGCTTAAGCTACTTTTTGTCCTGGTAAAACATCAAATTCCCTTGGGAGATTTACGAGAAATAAGACCTTTTTGTCCCCCTAGAAATGTGAAATTCGAATTTAAAGCGGGTGAAACTCGCTGAATAGATGAAGGTTGCAGGCTCGAGGCTCGAATCCCTGCAAGATGCGAGCCTCTACCATCTGGTAACAGCACTCAAAAAGCATCAATGGGCAACTAGATAACTGATAATATCCTAATCCTAACTAATAGGTATTATGAATGCGAAATTGTGTTTGTTTGTTTATCCTTCCTTCACGCCCTAACTAAGCAACCAATCGACTTGATTTTTGGCATAGATTGAGTTGAAAGGATGGAGAGTAATATAGACAATTTTTTGTCTTTTTTTTGTTTGTCAACTAATTTATGTGATATTCACCCGTTAACGCGGGTGAAACTGCGGTAATACTCATAGGGTCCCATTTTGACCCTTCACGTGAAAACTCCCCGTTTACACCCTTCACGGAACCCTAAAAACTTTCTGTGTAAAAACAAACAACTAAACCAAGACAAATCGCCCTGTCTATGTAACTTGTATATCCCGGACGAACACCTCCTGGCTCGGAACTCGAGCGCGCCCTACGGCCATCGCCGTGCGAGAGCAGCAGCAATGAGGGGTTTTCAATGCGAACTTTAATAAAAAAGTGGTTGCCATAGACTAAGATAGAAATAGATAGAACAAAAATTTGCCAAAAAATAGTAGTTTGTTTTACAAGGGACTAAACCATCCCATTATATACGAGGTTGTTATACTCCCGAGCGTAGCGAGGGAGGATGACAAGACCGAGTTATAATGGGTGGTTTTGGCCCGAGTAAAACACTCTACTTTTCACTTCGATTGCGAGAAAATAAAACAATTCAAAATTAGACAATTTTCAGAAATTTTATTAAAAATTAAATGCCGCAACGAAATAGTTCGCATTCTACCGTGAAGGGAAGAATCAACCTTCATAAAACATCATCATGACGGTTCTAGTTTCAAAAAAAAAAATTGACGGAGCCCCAAGAAGTCGAGTATTTATGTAAGAGAACGAATGCTTTGTACGGGCTGATGATTTTAGATAAAAATTAAAAAGAAAAAATACTTTTTAGCCCGAGGTATTAAACTCGAGTTTTAGGCCTGCTAAGCTACACTATTATGATATACTTTTTGAGCAAGAGAAGTGAAAAAATTGTTAAATATTACCCGTTTCGTTATATAATTATAGCAATTGACATTTACTCTTGACTTTTGTGCAGCGCCATCTAGTGTCAAAATAAAGAGCGTGATTGTTTTTTTCAAGATTGCATCCAAAAGCGAGGTATTTTCAATGATAATGACTGTCGTTGCACGGTAAAATTTTCGAGTTCTCCTGCTGTGATTTTTTATCGTTTTTGGATTTTTGTTACGTTTTTGTTCGAACAAGCAGGCTTTCTGATTCGTTTACGTGCAAAACCAACTCTTATGTCGCTTGCATAAGATTACCGTTTGCTTGAAAACAAATCAGAAACTTCGGTTTCCGTTTTCCGAGTAGACCCACAGGTATCATGTTAATTCGCCCGGGTAGTAATATTCATATCAATCTTATTCAACTAACTAAACCACACATAGAATTATATGTTTTACGTAACAAGCACTTTTACTTCACGCATGATTTCTTGAACTGTAGTTAATCGCCCTTTAAGTCTTTGCAGCTTGCATAACAAATCGTGCTTCTGAGAAAGTTACGCTTACATGTGTTTAAATCTTGTAATATAGAACTTAGTTATCAGTCTGACTATCACCACAAAACATAACTAACACCAGTCTGCGGTTTAGCACGATTTTTTTTTTGTAAAAAGTGGCCTCTTTCTTAGGCCTTTAGATTACCTACTACATCACCTAGTGCCCAGGGTATCCTAGAGTAGAGATCACAATTAGTCTTAACTAGCTGCTGCCCTCGCCTTCGCCCGCGTTTTATCGGGATAAAAAAAAAGCCTATATGTTATTTCAGGTGCCAAACTATACCTATACCAAATTTCAGCCTAATCGGTTCAGTAGTTTTTGCGTGAAAGAGTAACAAATATCCATCCATACAAACTTTGACATTTAAGTAGGATAGGATATATTTAGCTATACTAGGAATACCTAATTTTAAGTTAATTACATTTTTATATTACGTATGCATGTACATATTTGTGATGAATAATAATTACTTTAACCTATTCTATGTATCTTTATATCTATGAATCTTTATGTGTGCAAAATTTCATACCTATCCATTCAGTATTTTGGCGTTGTCTTCGGCCAACCAAACATCTGCACAACCAACGGCACAATCATTCGGTGATATAATATTACTAGGATACCTACTCTGTCGCATAGTTAGTTACGTTTTAGTTATTTCACTAAAGTTAATAACAGGATATTTAACATGATTTGAGTTTTGAGTTCTCCAATATTTCGGCGTGTCATGCGCCATGATCACGGAACACCTTAGGTTAGGATAGTATTGTCCTGTGAACTGAAGTCACTGCGAGTTAGTTTTTATTGGCAGATATATCGATCTACCCTCATTCTTTGTCTTTTGCTACGAATGTTAACACTACCACCGGTTTCATTATAGAACGCAACTCGATCACGACAAACACAAATCATGGTAATAAGTAGGTACTCCATTAATAACGTTAAGTGTTGTAAATAACCATGATACTTTCAAAAGTATTAGTTATTTGTTTAGATATGTAAGTTTTATTATAAGTAGGTTCTTTTAAAAATTATTTTAACATTCGCGATTTGTTAACATTAACATAATTTAGAAATAGATCATGAGAATAGATCATAGTGACTAATTAATTAAAGAAGGCTACGAACCTCTCCCAAACGGAAACGGAATTTCCCATGTGGATTTGTTGTTGTTTCACGTAGAATGAAATGGCACGCTATGAGTGAGAAAGCGCGTCTAACCATCTAATACGAAGCTGTCATGTGGCTGTGTGCGTGTGCTTGGTGTTGGCCCCGATTTTCGATATTTTTTCGTACTGTCCAATTAATTTTGAGTAAACGATTGATTTCAAAATTATTTTTGATTATTTATAATGTTGAATATATTTAGGATGTTTGCAACGCGACAGATTTTCGAATAAAGGTGTCTATCATGCATAACAAATCGCTTGAAAATGACTCGATTTGGTGGTGAATATTAGTTTCGCTCTCATTTAAATATCATTGTTTTTTCAAAAACTAAACCGCTTCATCGCATTTGATTAAGTATGGAAAATTCAATAAGATCGGGGACATAAGTTTCCAAATGAAACGGAACGTACGTTTGTATGGGGAATAAGGCTATCCGTTCCGTTCTGCTTGATTTCTTCTTGAAACTGGAAGTTACGCAAATGTGCATATCGTCAGTTTTTTTTTTCACCATTTCCTCAATTTTCCTAACATAAGGTATTATATAATGATAATGAGCAACTAAGTACCTATTCAAAATATAATTACGATGTGCATTAACGACTGTATGTTTTAAAAATACTTACTGTAATGACCATAATAATATATCATTGCATTCATGCTAAAGAAATGGTGTTACGCAAGATTTTTGCTAAAGTACACTGGCCGCCAAAAAAATCGACCCACCTACGTTTTTTCGCAAAAAAAGTGTCCTTTGGGTTTTTACTACAATCGATTTTGCAATCGATAGATATTTTATATGTTGATAATGAAAAAATGCAATTATGGGGTTGTAAAAAACCTAAAAATCTCGCGTGGTACGGGATATTTTACATAAAAATGTACATTAAAGTACTTAAGCAGTATTATCAACAATAAGTAAATATTTAGGCAAATACCCGTGAATATTTATAATAATGTGTTCAGATCGCGTAAATTTAAAAAACTTTATGTAGGTAAACTTTTTATCAATAATTTGTATGAAACTAGCTGTGCCCGCGACTTTGTCCGCGTGGAATAGTAACAGTGTGATTTTCATACAAACTTTAATTACCTATTTTTCATTATCTATTTCCCTTTCATATTTTACCCCCTTGAGGGTTAAATATGTAGAAACTTTAAATGACTTTCTTATATATATCTAATCAACAACAGCCGGATCGGATATCTCGCCATGCCAGCCGCGGGCCTTTGTCCCCGCTAGCGTACCAGCTATTCTCTTATAACCGAATGGTCTGTTGCGTGACGATGGTAAGAAACCCGACGCCATTACTTTAGTCCCTTGGGAGCTGGGGAGGCCTTTTGTGTGGGACGCTACATGTGTCGACACACTTGCGCCTTCCCATCTTTCAAGGACATCCGTGAGGGCTGGTTCGGCGGCAGATTTGGCCGAGGATCTCAAGAGGCGCAAATATGCAGGTCTCGACAGAGCCTACGCATTTGCTCCCCTTGGAGTCGAGACCCTAGGTCCGTGGGGTACCGAGGCTCTCCGGGTTTTCAAAAAATTATCTGAACGCCTGGTCGAAGCGACGCGTGACCAAAGAGCTGTTGAGTATCTAGCGCAGCGCATTAGCATTGCCATACAGCGAGGCAATGCAGCCAGCGCGTCTTGGGTACGCTTCTCACTGGTATTGATATGGACTACTTGAGCTATCTGTAGATTGTTTGCAACAGTCTGCAGTTAGCTCAATTGTTTCAATTGTAAATACTAGTTTAATTTGTTTATATTATTTGATTGTTATTTTCTTTGTACAGACATCAACAGCCTAAAAAATTAATTCCAAGCTTTAAGCTTTAAAAATGACGATACTTCTATATAACCTTTTAATCCCTTACAACCCTTTTTTCACATTAAGTAGCCTGACCTTTCTCAGGCTCTATATATAGTATCTGTGTACCAAATTTCGGAGATGAAGGAGTTGAAAAATTCTACCCACTGTCACTATTCCACGCGGACAAAGTCGCGGGCACAGCTAGTAAGTCATATGGTAGGTAGTAGGTCCAAATTAAATAAACCTGGTGATATGGCAATAACATTCACTAAGTACTTATGTAATGTTTTTACACAAGGCAAGAGTGAATAGGTGTCTTCTAAACATTCGTGATACAAAGTCGGCCGCATCGTCACCATCAATCAGGTGAGATTGCGGTTAATTAAAAACACACATAAGGAAAAAATATTCGTAATTGTTCAAACTATATAACTTTTTTTCTATTCTTTGATTAAAATTAGTTCTACACATTTCCGAAATTATTCAAAATTATCGCTATTTCCCATTTATCAACATTTGCAAACAATATTCTACTAATATTATAAATATCAAAGTTTGTATGGATGGATGTATGGATATTTGTTACTCTCACGCAAAAACTATTGAACCGATTAGGCTGAAATTTGGTATGGGTAATAGTATGGGACCTGGAATAACATATAGGCTATTTTTATGCCGATAAAACGTGGGCGAAGGCGCGAGCAGCAACTAGTAAAACTATAACGGAGTGATGATAAGTATAAAAAAACGAAACAAAAGTTTTAGATTTAATAAATGTTTAACCGACTTCAAAAAGGAGGTTATCAATTCGTCTGTATGTTTTTTACGTAGGTTACCCGATATCTCCGCCAATTATGGACCGATTTTGAAAATTCTTTCACCATTGTATAGAAAATTATCCTCAGGGAATTAGTATTTATCCCACATAATTTAAAAATAGTGTAAAATAAGGGAATTTGAAGTCGGTTCATCGTTTTTTAAAACAAGCCAAAATATGTTTATCTCAAAACAAAACACATCTTTTGCGTGTAGTTTTCGAAGTATACAAACAAATAAACAAAATGACGATACCGGTTTTACTTCCCGATTTATAGCATAGAATGCGGTCATATGGTCGCATCTAATAGAGAAAACGGGCTCAGTTGAATTTCCTTATTACCGTTGACCAACACTTGTGTATTGCAGAATATTTTATGACATGTCATGTCAAATGCCAGCATTACTGTTATATTATCTATATTTATGAAAACACACACTTTGATATTATTGCGATAGGTAGGTACCGCAATGGAATAACTTATCTACCCCCCCCCCCCCCCCCCCCCCCCCCAAGATAGCAACAATTAGATTCGTGGCGTCGTTTGGGGGAGGCCTATGTTCAGCAGTGGACGTGTACGAGCTGATGATGATTTGATTTGGACCATGCACCCCGCATCATCTAAGCAAACCTTATGTTGTCGGTACTACTAGATGACTAATATTACATAATACAATACGTTACTTACTGGCGTGGCGCATTGACCGGAAGTGGATCTTGGCCTCCGACACCAAAGATCGCCAGTCGTCCCGGTCCCTTGCCGTTTCAATCCAGCCGACGGCACGAAGTTCTAGAAGGTCTTTCTCTACTTTTTCGCTCCAGCGGTACCTCGGACGACCGATCGGCCTTCGGCCATTTTGGCAAAGTTTAATAAATGCAAACGTTTGTATTGATGTTTAGATGTTTGTAAACCTCTTCACGCCAAACCTCCTGGACGAATCTAGATGAAATTTTATTTAAATATCGTTCTAAGCCTAGATTGAAAAAGAAAATGAAAAAATATTTACTTTTTGAAATTACAATTCAGGTTCAGTTTTCCTGCGGTCTCCACACTAGGCAAAGCCTGTATCGCGGTTGGTAGATTAACGTAAAGGCACGTAGGTTACTTTTATCCCTGAACAACGCGTGCGAAATGTCGGGCAGAAGCTATAAACCTGTTTTTTCTCCCTCTAACAAGCCCATTGCACCGCAAAGGTCATCTAATGTTGTCCAGACAAGGCATACCTAGCTTTTTCTCTAGCCCTGACAAAACCTACCAGATTCAGGTTCCATAGAACCGCTTTGAGTTCACTTTCATTTCGCCCAGTTTTTTCCAGAGACACCACTTTTACTGCGCTTGGCTGGTTCTACTTTTGTATATGGCAACATGGGCTTGAACATGGGGTTGATGTTGCTCTGCCTTTTGAGAGTTCCGGATGCCGTTAGCTAGGAATGAAGCGGAGAGCGAAAATGTTAGACACGACTTTTGACTGTACGAGCAACGTACAGCTTTTCAGTACGAATGTGCCGATCAAAACGATTTACGACTTTTGACGTCTCTCTATCTGACGTAAGATACCAATAACCATAACCATCGGGCTTCAGAATGTTTATTTGTGCTTATTTGAGCTTTAACTGTTGGTGGTCCGATGTGATATTATAACCCAACCATACGACATCTCACTTGTTGAAATCGGACCAATAGTTTCAGCGCTACGTGGGAACATAAAAATCGGCTACATACATATATAGGGTGCCAAAGTCATAAACCTCTTTCTTTGGTGGTCGGATAATAAGAATTTTATGTCAGAAGTTGTGAAATTTCGAACATTTGTCCACAAGTAGTTGGATGAATCGACATTGTAGCGATCGCAGGGATGGATGAAGGCGGCTCAGGACAGCTATTTTCGGCGTGTCGTAAGGGGGAGCCCTATGTCCAGCCGTGGACGTGTGTGAGATGATAGGATGAGTTGGTCAATCGTCAGTGTTTTTTATTTTAATTCAATTTTTTTTACTCTCGCTGGATGTGTCAAAGAATCAAAAATAAAAGCAGCTTCACATTAAAACTGACTTTGAAAAAAGAAGGAAGTTTTTACCATTCTTTTCTTGCATTTCAAGAGAGGTTTTGTATAGAGAATGATCCCCAGGTGGTCCCATAAGATTTTTATCTCCGAGGGATATCTACGTATTAGCCCCGCAAAACTTAAAAAACAGTTAATGGACACATAGTAAAGGAATTCAAAGTCAGTTTTTAGTTTTTTAGGGTTGCGTACCCAAATGGTGAAAACGGGACGCTATTACTACCTACGCCTACGCTAAATGTCCGTGCGCCCGTCGCTTATTATACATAGAAAAACTACCAGAACACCCTGAACAAATATTTGCAGATCGTACAAATATTTGCCCCGAGGCGGGAACCCGCAACCTTCTGCGTCGCAGGCGGACCTTCGCCCACCGCGCCACATCGGTCAAATACATATGTAGCCATGCACGCACTATCTAAGGATTCGAGGTGCTTCAGCGGGCAAGGGGGGTTTTTCATGAACCGTCAAAGGTAGATAGTAGAAAAATAACAAATAATAAATAGAACAATTTAAAAATAATTAAAGGGATACAAAGAACTTGATTTTTTCGTATTTTGCTTCTTTTTTTGTCAAGGTTATATCTTGGACCGTATTAATAGGTATACAGTTGAAAGTCCGTAGGTTTGCTGTAAGAAAACTCTTTTAGGGTTAAGCTCGCCTTTCTACATGTCCTTTATTTGTTAAGGCGCTACCCCCACACAATCAGAATCGCCACCTATTTTATCGTATTATTACGATACACAAATGAATTTTCAAAAATTCCTTGGCTCGTTTGTGGTAGCTATCATAAGCATTATTAGTTTAGGATTTAGGAGATGCGAAACCAAGTTTGGTGGACAAAAAGTGCATTTCCCATCTCTTCCTAAACTATACAAAATAAAATTATTATAGAGGCATTAAAACAGCTTATGATTGGTATCACAAACTACACAAGGGATTTTGAAAAAAATACGTAATAATAGGATAAAATACGTGGCAGCGCTAGTTTTGGTCTGGGAACCGCCTTAACTTTCATGTATGATTTCATTTGTGTGTACAATAAAGAATTTAAGAAGCTTATTATTATTTTTACTATGGGATTCAGTTTCTTCATGCCGCGACCACAAACCACGATTTATTTATTAGTCGCGGTCGACACTTACAAATGGAAAAGACTTCCTGCTCAGAAATAAATGACTTACAGACGAACGGACATACCTGTTTCCGACTCGAAGATTTGTGGAGAATTTATGTTAATATTGTTTTCGATCACCACAATATTTGCATAGACAAATATAAGTACGCTAATCCTACTAATAATATTAATGTCAAAGTTTGTAAGGATGTATGGATATTTGTTACTCTTTCACGCAAAAACTACTGAACCGATTAGGCTGAAATTTGATATAGGTATAGTTTGGGACCTGGAATAAAATATAGGCTATTTTTTATCCCGATAAAACGCGGGCGAAAGCGCGGGCAGCAGCTAGTGATTTCATATTAATGTTAGCTTATTCATGCGACTTTTTTGCGCTAAAATTAAATTACTACCACCTACCTACTTACTATTATAAACTCTATTTAGGAAATCATTTTTAGTATTTGCAGCGTCATCATCATCATCATCATCAGCCCGTACACGTCCACGGCTGAACATAGGCCTCCGCCAAACGACGCCACGAATAGCGGTCCTGAGCCGCCTCCATCCAACGACTCCCTGCGACCGCTACGACGGTCATCGAGTGGGAGGTCTTCCCACACTCCGTTTCGCATTGAATCGCAATTGCATGCATTTGCAGCGTACTTGGTAAAATTTTATGGGGATCCTTAAAATTTTATCGTTTTTTAAAACACGCCATATTATCTCAAAGCATAGAACAGAAGATATTCTTCCCAAAACAAAAAAGATACTGCGTAATTCTCATTATGCTTGGTTGACTATAAACAATCGATTCATAACTACATAACTACATCACTAACTTACCTAGATAAGATCGTATTACTTACCGACATACCTATATACTTTGATACATTCTATGCTTATGTAATATGATTTACGATCGTACGCCGGAAGTAGGTATCTATATAACGAGAGTTGGTAATATGTATGTAGGTATAATCTTTGCGTTATATAACGTAATTGAATTTAGGTCATTATCATAGATAAATATCACGATTGAATGAAAATCAGACGGCCTGAACCACCGATTAGGAATCGCTCGGTTTGGACAGTTTTTTCGGCGTTTTTATCCCAGTTAAGAGTAATCAGAGGCTACTTTGATGATGACATTGATGATGATGACATATCAGTGGTACGTTAACGAAAACTTTTCAGTTTTGGTAATGTGCAAAATCATACTTGTCACTGGGGAAGAGGCCTGTACGTGTACATAGGCCTATAGTTAGGTTAGGTACCTACTTAGTAGTGGTTGTTACCGGCTCGTTAGCGCGTCTGTCAATCACTAAAAACGCACATAAAAAGAAACTAATAGGTATTTTTCATGCTTTATTCTTTTAATCAGATTTTTTTGAGTCTCTTAATCAACTGATACTCAAAAAAATCTGTAAAACAGTTGTTTTAGAAAACAAAATGTACTTACTCGAACTCAAAATCCAACTCATCTGCTTTTTCCGCTTCTTAATTTATTTAATTTGCGTGGTTCATTATTGAAAATTTTAATTAGATTGACTTTCATAATATTTTTATTAATTACTAGATGATCCCGTGATCTTCGTATCATCAAAAATTTTCGGGAATAGGTTTTTATATACAGGATTGTGGCCGTGGGGCCGCGGCGTATGAATCCCTCCAACTCAACCCGTCCAACTCAACCCCTCCAACTCAACCCGTCGTTGTCGGATGTCGTCGTAAGAGCCGACTAAGGGAACCTACCAGAGGAAGGGCAGCAGCTTCCTTCTGAGTATTTTCACCACCAACACCAACACTACGATCACCAATCCGCCTGCCAAGCGTGGTGATTATGGCAAATCGCCTCCTACATGAGAGATCATCCACTCGATGGACCGACGACAACGTAGCGGTCGCAGGGAGTCGATGGATGGAGGCGGCTCAGGAATGCTATTTGTGGCGTCGTATTGGGGAGGCCTATGTCCAACTGTGGACGTGTATGGGCTGATATGATGATGATGATGCAGGGTTATCGGTAATTCACTAACACTGCGTGAACTGCATGTTCTGCTCATCATCACAAACACGTTCGTGAAGACGCCAGGTAACGCTTAAAAAAATGTTGACATTAGATACAAAATGCAAATAAAAAAAAATATTGTTCGATACACAATGAAGTACGAAAGACCGATCTCCCACTCCCACAGCCACTGTAAATTCAGCAATCAATTCAGCCTTTAAAGTTAAGTTTCAAATAAAGCTTCTCTAACGATGGATTATTTAATGTTGGGGGTACATTTCATACTACCAATACCAAATTTAAGAACTACGACCAAACGTCTTCCTGATGATGGGCAGAACCTGCAGTTCAAGCAGTGTTGTGAATTACCAATGATCCTGTATCATCATATCAGCCCATACACGTCCACTGCTGGACAAAGGCCTCCCCCATACGACGCCACAAATAGCGGTCCTGAAATACTACATGGGAGACCATCCACTCGATGGACCGACGACATCGTAGCGGTCGCAGGGAGTCGATGGATGGAGGCGGCTCAGGATCCTGTATAAGAAAAAGATAATAGAATTACCTTGTTGTCCTTTTTTTGAAACGACATGAGGTAATACCTCATCAGCCGACTCGATCCTAAAACGTCTTCCAATCAGCTGATTACTGTTAGATAAGCCGAGTTGAAATTGAAAGTATTACATACCGCCGACGACTCATCAACGTTTTTCGACTTGATCTACTTTCCGACCTATACCTGCCAATTAGACGTAGAGGTTCCGTCTTTCTATTTATTCAGTTGGTAATTATCCTGGATTATCATGCCATTGCTAACTACCGTGTAATTAATGGATTTTAGAATATAGATTTTTGTATTAACAGCCACACTGTTATGAAACAAGGATTTTTAGTGTTCATTTTACGTCACGAGTTGGCGCTAGATTATTTTTTGTGGTTTTAAATTTTCACTGCGTTTTACACAGAATAAAACTAACGGAAATTTAATTTGGCGCAAATTGTGAACCCATTTATTATAAACAATTAAATGTTTAGATAAAATGGAAAATATTATAAAGGGACTAGGATTAAAATAAAAAAAGCTTGGGATGTATTTTGCTGCAACTTAAAAAATAACACCTAACAGGCTAAAGGTTTCTTCGTTGTTTCTTTACTTAAGTCTACATACCGGAGCGACAGAAATAAAAAATACCTACATTTTATTTTCATGACAGTGTTGTATTTACGGAAAAAAAAAATTTTGGATTTCATTTTTATAAACGGGGTTGCTATCTATGATGAAATATACAATACATATCAATACATACGAATTGAATTTCCTTGTAAGACTAAATATCTTTTTTATGAATACCTTACTGTTTTTTTTATTCCAGAGGGTCCAAGGGAATGGCGCTAGTTTCGAGTGGGGGTGGCAGCTAGCGCCGCCGGAAAACGGCCCTGGCACTGTGGGGCATTACTATGTGAAGCTGCCCCAGGTTAGTATTACTAAGAATTAATAAATAAATAATACTTGACTATTCACCGGACAATCCACACATCATCATCTAGCCCCAAGCTAAGCAGAGCTTGTGTTATGGGTACTAGATAACTGATATATCTACACAATAGAATAATTTATATAGACACTAGCTGCTGGCCGCGGCTTCGCACGCGCTTTTCAGGTACCCTATGTTCCCCAACCAAATTTCATTAAGATCCGTTCAGCCGTTTAGACATGAAAAGGTAACAGACAAACAGACAGATATATAGAGTTACTTGCAAATTTATAATATTAGTACGATTGTAACTTTCGCACACACATGATCTCGATGGATCGACGACATCGTAGCGGTCGCAGGGAGCCGATGGATGGAGGAGGCTCAGGACAGCTATTTGTGGTGTCGTATTTGGGAGGCCTCGGTCCAGCAGTGGACGTGTATGCGCTGATATGATGATGACATCATCTCGAAAATAGATTATCACCGAGAAGTTTGAGCTGAAGTGGCTGAAGAAAGGTATTCTTTGTATGATTCTCCATAAATAATTTGATTGATGAGATAGCTGACTGAAGCTGATCAGCTTTGTTTCGAGGCCCGTCCACTGCCAAAATAATGTCAGAATAAAGAACAACCCATTTTCTCTTATAACCAACTTGGAAGAACATAAATGCGGCAATACAACAATACTGCTGTCTGTTAACTATAAGGCCATTAACCCTCATATAACCATTTTTGTATTTGTTGTGGAAACGGATACAGTTCAAATTTCTATATCTTTTCGTTTAACAACAATTTCAAAAAGTTTCATGATATAAAAGCTTCGTAGGGACCAAGGGAAATAATTTTTGACTTGTCCTTAAATTGAAAGCAACTAATCGACAATATATCGTTAATACGTACGTGGGTTAAAATACTTTTAAGTGTTCAGTGCCATAAGGGTTTTTGAATTTAGATAGGATATAGAATAAGTAACACAAATAAATCTCAACCGATGATGTGTTCAAACGTTTTTGCCGATTTCTAGAAAACTACTTTTCGGAGTTAACGACCTTATAGTTAACAGACGGCAGAATAAGGACCATGCCACCACAAAAAAAGCACCATTATTTCAAAGATTTCTTAACTCTACTAGGTCTAGCTATCTTGTATTCGTGTTAAGCTCCATGTCTTCTAACTGAAGTATGTTTCGTTTCCAGTCAGAGCAGCGGGTCCTCTACGCGGCGGATGGAAGCGGCTACCACGGCGCAGTGGCAGTCAACACCAGCGACGAAAACCACACACACAGTTCACACTTCGCTCTAGGGCAGAAGGCGATTGATCTCAACACTCAAATGGTAAGTAACTCATCCCGTGAGTCAGATGATTGTATTATCTGTAAATATTTGTTCCAGGACATCCTCCGATTACCTACACTAATTTTTGTGCACTTATTAGAAGGAAAATAAGCCAAACTCACTCTATTATTATTAGAAAAATCCTACTAATATTATAAATGCCAAAGTTTGTGAGAATGGACGTGTGGATGTTTGTTCCTCTTTCACGCAGAAAGTACTGAACTGATTGGACTGAAATTTGGTATGGGTATCGTTTGGGATCTGAAATAACATATAGGTTATTTTTTAATCCGATGAAACGCGCTCGAAGGCGTGGGCAGCAGCTAGTATAGTAATATGTACCGGTAAAATGTTAGTTCCACTTCGATTGTATGCACAATCATTCGTATACCTAATCGTAAAAGAAGTTACTCTCCTGAATTATTGATAAATTTTTGAAAATTATTACTCTAAATAGTACAATGTTCTCCTCATAATTATTATACTCCGATTTAGAATCCAAGATATTTTATGTCAAAAAAGACATTTATGAATAAAAACTTAACAAAAATGTATAACAATAACAGAAAATAACAAGGTAACAGCAACGTTATCACTAAAAACTAAAGGGCAAACTTCTACAACGCATAATTTCACATATGTAGCAAAAAATGTTTAAATTTGAATTCAAAAACGAACGAGAGATCAATAAAATGATGAACGAAAGCTTTCAAAAACCAAACATTGTTTCGAGCCTCTATGCGTTACTTCGATGATACCAATGTCGTTAAATATTTTCCACCAATATTCCTTGGGTTTTGTAACCCCTTTGTATACAAAATATATCCGGTTTTTGAATCGGCGTTTAAGTATATGAGCGATGCTAGCATATGTATGGATGTTACGTAAATGCATAATTTGAAAAAAAAAAACCTTTGAACAAATGTAGATCTTTATTTATAACTCGGATATATACAATTTAAAATAAAAGAACATTGAAAAGAAAACAGTGAAGATGTGTCAGTTTGGTACCCATAGCACAAGCTCTGCTTTCTTTGTAGGTAAAATATGAATTAAGGCTGGGTTACCCGGCTTTAGGGAATTTTAACTGTCCGTACCTCAATAACTAGAAGGCCTATAGTTTTGAAATTCAAACATATTATAGTTGAGGATATTTTTTAATGCATCACTAGACAAAAACACGATTGTTGACATTTCACCCGATCAAAAAAAAAGTCAAAGTTACCTCTAAATGAAACTTTAAATTATCACTGTGAATAGAAAAATGAATAAAATGACACAAATTGTATACCAAAACATTGCAAACGTTATTACGCAGTACATCACTAGAAAATATTTTTATATGTCATACAAATATTTTTCAAAGCACCTAAATAACTACAAAATCGTGCTCGGCTGTCTGCGCACCGTCTTGCTTCTTGCTTGCGTCTTGCAAGTGCTGGGCTCACCTCGCCTTAATGAAGTAATTTTTTATTTCAGCCTCAGGGTCCGCAGCTACCTTCCTACCAGCCCGGAGCTGACCCAGTGGACATCTACCTGCTTCAACAACAATACCCAACTGGTCTTCAACAACAATACCCAACTGGACTTCAACAACAATCACTACTCCCCCGCCCCTCTACCCACCAGGGAGGTACATTTCCAAACCTTTTCCTCACTCCCTTGTACAACATCATGACCCAGCACAACGCACAAAACGAGAATGTAAAAGCGAGAAGCTCTAAGCCTCTTGAGAAAGATGCCAGAACCGAGCAAGTATTCGCTACACCTGTTGTACAAGTCTTCAAAGATCATAACTGCTTTAATGATAACGATAAGAATCTAGCTAGTGATGTACAAGTGTCTAAGAAACTGTTTTCTGATACGCTAACAAACAATGGTAATGATAACAGTAAAGAAAACCTCGTCAGTGACATACAAAAGTCTAAGGACCTCTTTGCTGAAACGCCTACTTATAACGCACATGATATTAACGGGCATTTCGGAGAGAAAGCACCGAAACAACCTTCGCTATACCGTGGAGCTGTCAACTTCAGAGTCGAAAATCCCAGACAGAATGCTAGGGCCGAAAGAATCTACTTTACAACTCAAGTTACTCCAACACAAAAGTATAATGCAAGAGACGAAGGGATAAGAAAGCTTGTAGAATCAACGCAAGATCTAATAACAAATGATGATTTGCTGAGGATAAATCACGCGGTAGAGAAACAACTAAAGGAGCAAAGCGATGATTTGATCAAGACAAGACAGAGATTCAGTTTTAGGGGTCAGGAGGCTAATGATTTTGAAACGCTTGAGGTATCTCCGACGCAAATAACAGTAAGAGCTAAGTTTAGTAACATTGTCAACGCAGACAATATTGAGCAATTACAAAATAAGGAACAAATTCTGCAGACGAACTCGAATGAATATACGTTTGCTTCACCTATAGTTGTAGCAGAAACACCTCACAAAAACTATAAAGATCAAATTGTCGATAATATCGTATCAACCATGGTGCCATACCTAGAAGATGGGTATGAAATTGTAGGGGTTACGAAAACGGAAGAGTCTCAAAATTACGATTATAATGATCAAAAGGAAGATGTTACTGTAAGACCTCTTAGCCAAAAATATCTTGCGCCCATCACTGTAGCTTTAAGGCTTCTTAACGACAATGAAACTTATAATTCCATTGACGACCATGAGCCTTCTGATAGCGAGATCGTATCGGAAACTGTTGAGGGACCTCGCAAAGAGAAAACACACGTCGAGGTACAAGAATCAATTCCTCTAGAAATTACACACATAAATGATGTCGAAGTTCATGAGTATATGGATGAAGGCAGAAGTAATTCCTTCGAAGCGGCCAAAAGCATTTACAACCAGTACATGGAACATTTGAGGAACATGAAATTTAATTATAGTACGAACAAAGTTCTGTCTAAGTATGCTAAGAACGAAGATGAACATTCAGAAGAAAGTAGCCAAGAGGGTAATAACAATTCAAAAGAACCTCTCGAACCCAGCGAAAATTACCGATCAGAAGTTCAAATCAGACCTGAAAACTCTCAAACTCAACGGAGCGAATTAGTCTACTACAACAATTACGACAACGAATATAACTACAACCAAAACGACAATCACAAAATAATCCAACCAATCATAATTGAGAAAGAAGTGCCGATTACTAAATTCGTGGACAGATTCATAGAAAAGGAAGTTCCTTACCCTGAAACTGTCACTATTCAAGTACCAGTAGACAGGCCCGTACCTGTTGGATACCCAGTTGAGAAGATAGTCGAAAAACCCGTCGAAGTTACAAAATATGTAGACAAACCGTACCCAGTGGAAATACCCCGACCTTATCCTGTACATGTTAAGGTACCTTATCCAGTAGAACATAAAGTTTACGTCGATAGACCAGTGAACGTACCCTATCCAGTAGAGAAAATAGTAGAGAAGCAAGTGATCCAGCATGTCCCCGTGCCCACACATGTCGGAATACCATATGAAGTCAAAGTTCCTGTAGAACATCATGTGTTATACCCTATTGCTGTAGACAGACCAGTACCAATAGAAGTAGAAAAACAAGTAGAAACTATCAAAGAGGTACGTGTACCTTATCCAGTCGAGAAAAGAGTACCTTATCCCGTACATTATGAAACCAAAGTTCCTGTTCCTTATCCTGTAGAGAAACGAGTGCCTTATCCTGTGGAGACGATAGTCGAAAAACCAGTTACAGTAACTAAATTAGTCGACAGACCTTATCCGGTAGACCGTCCCGTACCAATACCAATCCACGTGCATCATCAAGTACCAGTAGATAGAATCGTAGAGAAAAATGTGCCTTATCCCGTACACGTAGAAAAGATTGTCGAGAAGAAGGTACCGTATCCTGTTGAGAAAATTGTTGAGAAGATTGTAGAAAAACCTGTTGTCGTTACTAAATACATTGACAAACCTTATCCCGTCGAGAAAAGGGTTCCTTATCCTGTAGAAAAGATAGTTGAAAGACCATACGCTGTTAGAGTACCCGTTGAAGTCAAAGTGCCGTACCCAGTAGAGAAAATCATAGAAAAGAAAGTGCACGTACCGGTATTCCTTCGTTATCATCACACGCATTATGCGGAAGAATCGAAGCAGCACCCTCAATATCAAACACCTGACCAAAAGCCACAAGCTCAGAATGGAAAGCCTCCGCCAAACCAAAATTCATTACCGATTTCGCTATACACACAAATACTAAGAGAAGTAATGCAGAAAAATGCCCCGAAAATACAAAACAGCCGTTGGGGTAACCAATACGCTTCCTCCTACCAATACATTAACATCCCGAAACAAGAAAATAAAAAAACAACTCATCCCTACAAATACGATAACCAACAAAAAAGTGAACCACATAAATATGAAAGTAGTGAAGAGAATAGCAGCCATGAAGCTCAAAACGGGAAACAAGACTATGATCAGAACCAAAATGGACATCAAAATTACTACGCAGATCAAAGACCGAAAAATATTAACTACGACTATGAAATCCAAAGTCAACCAGACAGAACTCGTCATAACTATGATAGTAACTATAGCAATGATTACTATGGCCCAGCTCCGATACATAATGAAAGAGATCAATGGGAAAGCGCTCAAAACACAGTCGGATATAAACACAGAAGGACTGACAGAGTTCTGAAAACGAATAAGGTTAATATCGAGTACGGTTTTAAACCACCGCTCATACCTAGTACAGAAATAGATTTGGACGGTTTGCCTATCAATAACAGTGAATGAAGTTACCACATACAAGTTACAAGATTTTACCCAACATTTTAAGTAACTAGATTTAAGTGACTCGTGTAGTTAAAGCTTTCAAAAGTATTATTCTGCTGTTTTCAACTAAGTTTTAAGAGTAGTTTAACGTCCGGTTTTTAAATCGTAGAGATGTGTGAAACCAATAATAGAACTACGCGTTCATGTAAAGTTATTTTAACATCATGAAGCAGGTTGTTCCGCAGTTCTCTTCTGCGCTTTGGTGAACCTGTTTTATAGGGAAATAAAAAGCGTGCTATTTGTACCTTAAATCTTGTATGTTTAGATTTTCTGTAGAAATAAGTATAGAAAGGGAACGTCAATAAGAAAATATATTTAAAATAAAGATATCATTCTCACTCACTAGCGTCTGAAACTACCTACAGGGACTTTTCGATCACACTCAACAATTCTAGAAGGAAGAATCGAGACCAAAAAAATCTGTGACGTCAATAAAGGAAATGTTAAAATAAGTGTTTTCTATATTTTTTCAATTAACGTCAAGTTACTAGGTAATAGGAAACCAATACTTACATATTTTATAATTCGCCAAAGTGTTCAAACAACAAACCGTTTTGTTTCACTAAAAATATAAAATGTGTAGTCGCGAAAACAAAAAAAAAACTACGATTTAAAACACATTTTTTGTTAATTTGTGCAAATGCAAGTGTTGTATTTTTTAGTTGATCTGTTGTATTTTTAGTTTTAAGTTTAAAACGCCATCTAGATAAGTCTTTCTATTTATTGCAATTTACTGTAAATAAAATCTTTTTTTCCATTTATAATACGATTTTTCTTGAGAACATCCTTACGTGATTTTAGCTAACTTGAATCTCTTTCAGAGGTATTCACGACAAATATTAGATCAGATAGATATAGTGGATATTCTTTAATTTATACATTGTGATTTAAATTCTGATATGCAGTATAATCATCATCTATATAAGCATAAAACGACGCAGTCACAGAATAGGTGTGAGGTCTACTACGATGCACTATCCTGCCCGACGAATAAATGTATAATTTGTTAAATATTAGAATGAAAATATATTTAGTAACGATTCCGCGTATAACCTACTCTGATAGTATTCATCAAAGTAAGTTGTCAACTAGTTTCGTCTCTCCACGAGACGTCTTCCTCTCCGAGCTCGGAGAGGCAACACCACTGGCTGGACTGACCGCCGCGAGAATCTCAAAGTCGGTGGCTGGACTCTGTCGGTGTTGCTTGGTAATCTCGATGTCAAGTTCGAGTATTGTGATGACGACGATGTCTCGTGGAGAGACAAAACTAGTTGACAACTTACTTTGGAGTTTGCTTTGAGCATTGGTACGATACACACACGTATTTTGTTTGTCGCGCGCGCTCAAACAGGTTTCGACGTGTTTTAGTGTGCACTCGATTGTGCACGCTATTCACTATGGCGGAAGACGCAATCATCGAGGATGTGAATTTGTTGAATGAGGAATGCAGTGAGGAGATTCTAGCACCTTTACCTAACGACTCGGAAGAGCTGGATGCAATTACGGAAGAGATTTTGATGGAAGCTGAAGAAATTGTGGTTATGAAACAACAAAAAGGCAAAAGAGGGTATGAACACGTTGAAGAACGATGGACTCCAGTTGTATCTAGAAAGAATGCAAGAACAGGACAGAAAATAGATGTTTACGTCAGTAGTTCGGAAAAATTGCCAAAACAATTCGCCATGGCTAAGTTATTGAATACGCATAGCATTCAAAACATTTGTCGTGTAAAATACCTAAACCCATTCAAGGTTTTTATACAATTTGATGACTCAGAGAACGCCGAGAAATTTATAGGGTGCAAAGCTTTGCATGAATTAGGATGGAGAATTCAAAAACCACTCGAAGTGATTACCTCTTATGGAGTTATTAAGAATATAGAAACAGATTTAGAAGAAAAGGATATGATGGAAGTTATTAAAAGCGAGTCCGAATTAATGGCGGTGAAACGGCTGAGGCGAAGAACTCAGGACGGCTCGGGATGGGAAGAGAGCGAATCGGTTCGATTGGCCTTTCGGGGTCCGACGCTGCCTGACATGGTATATATATATGGGATGAAGATCAACGTAAAACCGTACGTATTTCCTGTCACTCAATGTTCAAGGTGTTGGAGATTTGGGCACTTACTGCGGATGTGTCCGACAAAAAAGATAACATGCCCCAAATGCGGAAAGGGACACGATAACTGTGAATCTACTATATATAAATGTATCAACTGCGCTGGTAGTCATACTACGCTCGACAGATCGTGCCCCGTATATCAAAAAGAAAAATATTTGCGTGATTTGATGGCAGAAAACAATTATTCTTATCGGAAAGCTTTGCAGATGTATGTTCCTCCGGAGCCCCCTGTTTCATATGAAAAACCTGTAATCATGCACTCATATGATTTGACTGAGTCCGCCCCTGCCCCTACGACACAAACAAAATCATATAATTTCTCGTACGCGAGTGCAGTCAAGACAAAGCCGACTAGAGATAATTCTCTGCGTGATATAAACATAAATCCCCAACCGGCTCCTACGAATGTGTTACAACCTAAAGACAAGAAAAAGAAAAATAAAAGAAGACAGCTGGATAATGATCAAGTGTTCAATTGGGATGTTTCGTCGGAAACTGAATCCGAGCAAGATATACTATCAACTAAATCGGGCAATGAAAAGAGAACTAGAAGACAGAGAATCGAGAAGACTGAGAACCGTACGTCTACCATGAGTTTCGAACAGCTCATAGCCAAGTTGAGTACAATTATTTTTTCAGAGTGTGAGGATGGCATGAAGGGTAAGATTAGTAAAATAGTATCCTTATTTATTGAGTGGCTGACATCGGCAGCGAGGCAGTACCTTAGTGATCTGCCTTTTAAAAACTTATTCGGTTTGTAATGGATTTAGTTAAAATTAACATTTTACAGTGGAACTCACAAAGTGCTAAGCCTAAACAAGTGGAACTAGAACAGTTTCTGTGTAGTGAGACAATACACATTGCCGTTTTAAGCGAGACATGGTTAAATTGTGAGATTGATTTTAAGATAACCGGTTATAATATCTTTCGTCAAGATCGGCTAGATTCTTATGGAGGAGTGGCAATTTTAGTTCATAAGTCAGTAAGAGCCCAGCTTATACCATTTAACTTATCTAATCCTGGGATAGAAATAGTTTGTATAAAAATTTATAACTGTTTACACATTCAATATTTAATGTCTGTCTATTGTCCGCCATCAATCCGAACTTCTCTTAGCGATTGGAATGAAGTATTCTCTTTTAAAACTAGTAGGACATTAATTCTGGGTGACTTCAATGGGCATCACCCCAGTTGGTCATGTAAGACTGACCTGACAGGGAATAATATCTTTGATTCTCTAGTTGAAAATAATTTTGTTTCTCTTAATGATGGCCGAGTTACCCGTTTTAAATATGTAAATGGAATTCTACAGGAATCTTCCCCAGATATTTCTACAGCATCGTCTGATATTGCTTTATGTTTTGATTGGAATGTCACTAATGAAACTTTAGGTAGTGACCATTTGTTAATTAAAATCAGAACTTTGTATAGTAATGATAATCCACAATGTAGTAAAAAGCGTAATTTTAAAGAAGCTAAATGGGTGGATTTTAGTAACTCTATTAAGTTTAGTTTATCTAATAATTATCCTATTTATGATGACTTGCAAAAAAGCTATGATTCGTTCCTTAATGTAATTAATGAGGCTGCTGATGTCAATATTCCTTTTTATAAAATTAGTCGCGATCCATCACAACATTTTAAACCCAAGAATTATTGGAATGCAGAACTTTCTAGGGCAGTTGCAGAAAGACGTCTAGCCCTTACTATTTTTCGAAGGAATCCTACCCCCGATAATTTAGGTAAATTGAAAGACAAAATAAGAAATTCTCAACTGTTAATAAGAAGAGCTAAACGTAAGAGTTTTACTAATTTTTGTTCTTCTATTGACGAATCCACCACAGTTCCTGAAATGTGGCGTAAGATGAAGTGGTTGAAAGGATATAAGTCTCCTACTTCACATACAGATGAATCAATGGCAAATAGATTATTACGTAATTTGAGTCCGGACTTTGTTTGCCCAAAATGCCCGGTATTTTCATCTTGTGGTTCCCATACTAAATTAGAGTCTCCATTCTTAATGTGTGAACTACAGAGATGCATAAAATCAAAAGATACGTCACCCGGAGTGGATTCCATTTCATATTCAATGATTAAGAATCTACCAGAGATTGCATTTAACTTCCTTCTGAGATTGTATAACCAGTTCTATTCGTGTGGTTTTGTGCCTCACCAATGGCGCGAAATACGAATTATACCAATCCCCAAAGCAGGACGAGACCCCTCCGCGTTATCGGCTTTACGACCCATTTCTCTTATGTCTTGCCTTTGCAAAATCTTTCATTCAATGATTACTAAAAGGTTGGAATGGTTTATGGAAAATGGAGATTTTTTCTATGAGGAAACTACAGGATTCAGGAAAACTAAATCATGCGTAGATAATCTTACCAATTTAATAACAAGAATCCACTTAGGATTTTCGAAAGATCAGATTACCTTGGGTTGTTTTGTTGATATACAAGATGCGTATAATAATGTTGACGTTACGCTCTTGCTTTCCACCTTGGACGAACTGGGTGTTGGTTCCAAAATATGTACATATTTGTGGTCGTTTTTGAAGGAAAGGAACTTAAGTATTCTAATTGATAATAATGTAATTTCTAGAAGTACAGGTATAGGTTTAGCTCAAGGGGACCCTCTGTCTCCTTTATTATTTAACATTGTGACCTATAAAATTTGTAGGAAAATCAATAATGTTAACATTTCACAGTACGCAGATGATTATGCATTGTATATAACTCATAAGAACCCTACTGACGCAACAAATGAGTTACAAATCGCTCTTACTCACCTATGTAAGATGCTCAATGATTTAGGATTAACAATATCACCCTCTAAAACAAAGATTTGTATTTTTAAGAAAGGTATATATAGACATCCGATAGCGCTTAACTTGCACGATAACCCTATAGAAGTAGTCGGTGCTGTGAAATATTTGGGGATGTGGTTGGACCGTTCCTTGAAATGGAATAAGCACATTGTTGAATTATTAGACAAGACTTCGAAATATTTAAACATATTTAAAATTTTAGCAGGTTCGGGTTGGGGGGTACATCCCAAGCATCTAAGAAGATTATATATTGCTATTATTAGAAGTCGCCTTGATTACGGAAGTTTTTTATTTAACAATTGCAGTAAACATTTACGTTATAAACTAGACAAAATTCAGAATCAATCATTGAGAGTAATTGGAGGCTTTATTAAAACTACTCCCATACATGCAATGGAGAGTGAGCTCTCCCTACCTCCATTGTTTGTACGAAGAACCTACTTAGCGGGTAAATTCATGTTGAAAGCTAAATCTCGTGAAGATAGTATAACGAATAATTTATTAGGTCAGTTATCTCAATGTCAAGATAGCAGGTACTGGCGTAACAAAAGTAAGCCGTTAATTTTGTCGTCGTACGCATATCTTGCCGACACACGTGTTTACGCGTGTCGCCGGCTGGAGGTGTTTGCGATGAGTACTTGGGTGAGTAGTGTAGATCTCGATAATGTAATTTGTTGCAATATACCAAACCTTGATAAACCTAAACGGGATTTTACTAGTTATAACTTAAAGTCGATTTGTCAGGATTTTATTAATGAACGGTATGGTATTTTTTACAAAATATTTACTGATGGTTCTAAGGATACAGTTGGAATTGGCGCAGCTTTCTTAGATCCGCAATGTAATCTTAGTCAGAAATTCAAGATTACTTCTTTAAATATGTGTATTATGGAGGCTGAACTTATTGCCATTAGTGAGGCTTTGTCATATGCGATGTCACTAGATGTTAACAACATAGTCATATTTACGGATTCCCGAAGTGCGTTGCAACACGTGGTTCGTTGTACCACGGGTATACGAGGTACACCTACCGCCTACACTGTACTTAACAGTATTATTGATTTAATATCTACATCGAAATCTGTCATTCTACAATGGATTCCCTCTCATTGTGGAATTGAATATAACGAGCGAGTTGATCTTTTAGCTAGGCAGGCTACCAGCGAGGGGGTAGACTATCACATACTTCCATATTATGCTGATTGTATATATTTAATTAGAAGACAGTGTTATGATTTGTGGAAAGAGTATTTTGATCTACGGTCGAAAGAAATAGGGATTTGGTACAAAACTGTCCAGCCACAACCTCTTCGAATTCCATGGATTAATGATAATGAGATGTCTAGGAATGATATAGTTGTAATGTTGAGGCTTCGTACTGGACACATTCCATCGAAGAAATTTGCATTCCTTATGGGAAAAGTTCCTTCTCCTAACTGCGATCTGTGCGGTGTACTGGAGGACGTATTGCATGTTCTCATGGAGTGTGTCCAGAATGACACCTTCCGTACAGAGAAGTGTACATATTTTTTAAAAGAATTTGCTGACTGTAACATATCCTTATCAAACCCAGATTCGGAGGAAGTAAGAAATCTGGTGAAATTGTACAACATTAAGTTCAGTTCCGATCAGACCGATCGGAGCTGACCTTAATGTTCTTATTTATTTTAATAGTTTAGTAGATGAAAGTTTAATCTGTTTAGTTTTTCTTATTTTAATAATGTGTTTTTGTTTTTCTTTTCTGTTAATTAGTTAGAGCGACATAATCGCAGTGTGATTAAGCTCTTTAAATAAAGATTTAAAAAAAACTTACTTTGATGAATTATTCATCATCAGAGTGGGTTATACGCGGAATTGTTACTAAATATTTTTTCATTCTAATATATTGCAATGGATTTATTTTGTATAAAGTGTTGCCATTTATTTGAAAAATCGACTTAATAAGTCGAACACATGATGAACACTATAGCTAAGGTAGGTGTCTAAGAAAAAACAACCATATGGAATTAAAAATAAAATTTATTTTCACTTGAATACCTCACAAAACGCCGTAACACGGCCGAGAACCGCCGGCTTCTACGCTATCCAATAAAACAAAGCTCATCTATATATAAAGAAGTTATATATTATAATAACTACATTATGAAACGGTATGTAGATCGGAGCTGTGTCGTATCGTCGGTGCTGTACACTATATATTCTTATATACTCCAAATAAATTATACATAGAAAGTTTATAAACCAACCTCACATTTTATATAAGTATAACTTCATTTTCCGTTGAGTTTGTGATAGAATATATATCACAATTTGTATTTATTTTTCAGAAATGATCATAATGTTACAACTTATGTACATTCTTTAGTTTACAAACTTTCTACGATTTAATGTATGTTTATTAAAATCATTAAATAATATGGCGAAAAGCCATGTAACAGCGAAGAGGTTTACATTCAGTGCTATTCGATTATGAATTCGAGAAATTGATAGCAAAGTGCAATAAAGACATAAGTCTAAATTCATACATCATTTTGTACATAAACGTATAAAAAGATTTACTCTTAGAGATTTGTGAGTGTTTTTACTTTTTATTTTAAAAACAACGCAACGACAACACGACAAAATAGAACCGTAACGTCAGATTTGTGATTTTATGTAAAAGATAATAACACTACACTTAAATACATTACAATCATAATTATTATATAAGTAATAGAAAAGACGCGATCGCCCCACAGTCCACACATACGCACGTACCTAACATTATATTATATATTATTATAATATAGTTTTATTTAACATTATCACCTAAAAGTATGCGAAGTCACACACAAAGAGAATGAAAATTAAAAAAATCAAGCGTCACACTGAAAACACTCAAAACAGGCTGAAGATTGAAATATTTAAAACGATAGAGATATTTAAAAAGTACATTTTGACACGAGCGAACAATATTGAACGTTATTGCTTAACTATACACTTCATAATAATACTTTGATCACAATTACACACCTAATGTTTTTTTTTTCAGTGAATTTAATGCTATAACGCGTCTAAATTGAGTGTTATTTTAACCCGTAAATGTATGAGAACATTTTTGACACTTTCTAATTCAGCCTTACAATTAGAAAGAGACAGCTGTTTTGGGCGATCGCGTATAACACACCACTTTAGGTTGACCCCAGCTTGTATGATTTGTATAAAAACCGGTGGCCAACATAAATTGGTCGTATAGCTTAAAAGTTTTAATGACATATCAGTTATATGAACAATAACACCGCTATTCAAGACAGCCATATTTTGTATATTTATATTCGTCATTTGAAGTAAAAAAAAAATTAATTACCATTACACTAAATTGTATTTTCTTGAGCGCAAACTCACTTTGTACATTATTACACGATTAACACTTTTTTTATTTATAGTGTAAGCAATAGCACAATAAAAACGTCAATCCGTTTGTATGTACCACGGTAAACCATGTCTTTTAAAAACGATCAAAATTGCAAAAGAAAAAAACCTATGTAAAAAACCAAATTCATTCAATAATAAAAACAGAATCGGAAATCTTTCGTGGTTCAAACAAACGGAGTGACTTATCTACACAAGAAAAAGTAACCATCACACGTTCGTAAACTATTATTATATTATACAAATCAATGCCATTGAGTGCATTTCACATTGAAATTAAACTAAAATAAGGCAAAATTCACATGTTCATATAAACGTAAGAAAAAATCGTTACAACTTTCAACAATTGATTTTATTCTAAAGCTTATTCGATCTTGGTAAACTAGCCAAGACTTACGTAAGTCGGATTTTCATCCGAGGATTCGGATATTCTTTCTATATTCCGGTAATCGAGTATGACCACAACACTTGGCACAATATTCCGCCGCCATTTTGGAATCTTGTCGGTTTTATTCATCTTTTGAAGCTCTATCAGTACAAACAAACCACAACCTAGCTTTTGAATTGATTTGGATGAACCTTTTGATTTGATCATTTTCCTTTTTAGCTGGGATTCGAACCCGGAACCTACTATATAATTTAGTTTCACGCCACGCTTTCCATCTCCAAGTTTTTTTTGTGACAGAATTGAATATGGCAACACTATAGTTACAGAAACATTGCTTACAATCTTACATCATTTTTCATATTTTTAGAAATTCCCAAATAATTACAAATATTCATACAAAATGTACTTTTAATACTATTTGAAAATTCCTTTTTTTGCCATTCATTTCAAACTGCTCAACGCATAACAGTTATCGCGTTTGGTGAAAGCGAGCTCTTATATAATACACCTTCCATTCATTCATTGTACGATATTAATTGAATATTAACACATATTCTTGATTGTCTATTACTTTACAACATATGCTTATCCCACAGTTATCAATAAAGAATCTGTATCTTCCATTTCCTTTTACATAACCACTTACGTCAAGTTTATCCTAATCTTGTTCAATTCTACGGAATAGAAATCATCAACATTTATCATAACCCTGATGATTAATTTAGATTTAAAACATTCTTAGATCAACCGAATGTTTATATATCGATCAGAAGGTACAAAATATATCAGAAAATTATATAAAATTAGGTTCTCAGAAGTCAAATAGCTCTGGTGGTGGTATAGGCTCGGTTGGCAAACAATCACAGGGCAATGGTGGCGACATAGGGGGCGAAACTCTTGCCTGCCTTCTTAACGTATGTACGCTATACGAATAAGACTGATGTTGTACCCTAGGTCTCAACGTATTACTCGCTCGCACCTCAACACTATCCGCCTTGAGAGACAGAGACGAACGCGGCTGTTTCGGTGATGGAGCTCTAAGATAATCACTTTTAGCTAACGTCATCTCATTGGCTGTTAAATACGTCGATCGCTTAGGTGACATTTGAGGTCTTAAATAATCGCTCTTAGCTAGAACCTGCTCTTCGGGGGATAGGAAAGTATTTTTAGATTTGAGATGAGGTATTCGATAGTCGCTTCTGGCTATATAATCCGTTGCTAGGAAATGAGCTAAGGTACCTGATGGAGTTCGCTGACCTCCGTTCGCCAGCTTGACAATATCCTCCGTTGACAGTTGAATGCTGTCAGCAGTGGAGAGCCTGAGGCTGTCGGTCCGGGGGGGAGGTAAGGGAGGCACTGGAGGGGGGGTGTCGCGGTCAGAAGAGGAGTCAGGGGGGGTAGGTCGCCTGCGCCTACGACGACGCGGGCCGCTGCTTGGCAGTCACAGTTTGAGTTCGTTCGCGATCTTTGACGCAATGTTCTTGAAGCCGATGCTTGTGCCTGGAAATAAAGATATTTCGTTATAATAAAGTCACTCTTAGTGAAGGCCCAAGTGTAACCTTTTGGGAGGGCAAGTGTCCATTTGAGAAAGATCACATCTAACACTCGGGAAAGGTCAAGTTTGATATGAGGAAAGATGTCATAGCTGACAAGAGACTGATATTCGAGATAAGCCAAGTAGGGAGAGCAAAGTCTTAAATTAAAATAGTTACTAATGCCAGTTCTGATATGTTCTGATACTTCTCAAACGCAAAACTAGAAAATGTCCATTCTAACACTTGGGGAAGGTGACTGACCGGATATCCGCTTGAACCGCACTCCGTTGAGGGACAGTCGAGGCAGCTTGCAGACCTCGATCTCCCACTGCACCAGCGAGTCAGCGTTAGGGTCACCGTGCACGCAGAGTAGGAGGAATCTCTCACGTTGCTCGTAATCGCAGTTGTTCGCGTCTAACACCTGAAAAGTTAATTGTTAATTTAAATAATTATATTCAAAAAAACTTTTATATAAAAGTTTTTATTATCATCTAGGACCAAAGTGCTTGGGAAGACAAATCCAACGAACGCAAACTCGACGTGGTTAAGTCGTTTCGTTTAGGAGTTTCTACGGTCAATTTGGGTCTCCATCATCAGACCAGCTCGATGGTACCATGACATTCCATTGGCACCCAACTTACTTATGTATGCCAAATTTCAGCTCAATCGCTTGAGGATAACTGGTCTAAAATTGAGTTGCTAGATTCCACGATCAAATACATTGCAAGTTAAATAAAAGCTTGTAAAATAGGTACTGGTGCGGAATCCTCATAAATAATGTCTTGACACGAATTCTATTGATTGCAGCGGGGGACTATCTTTTCGAAGAATACTTTAGCAGTGTAAACCTAACCTATGCTGACGATATGGTTCCTATGTTGGTTCGATTATGGCTTTTTAGTCCCTCGAAATAAGGTTCGAGAAACCGTTAAGTTTTTTACTAGCTGCAATTGCTTACAAAAAATGCTATTACAATAAACATATCTTTTAAAAAGGGTTCAGATACAAAATATATTCCTATCTAGAGGATAAAAAAGCTTGGGACGAGTTTATTCCAACTTGAAAACAACCTAACGAGGTAAGGGTTTCTTGTTGACTTCCTTACTTTAAGTACATTAAAAAGATTGAAGTGAACAAACAATCAAAGTGTATATAATATATTTCCTAGTTTCATCATCATCATCATCAGCCCATACACGTCCACTGCTGGATATAGGCCTCCCCCGTACGACGCCACAAATAGCGGTCCCGAGCCGCCTCCATCCATTTACTCTCTGCGACCGCTACGATGTCGTCAGTCCATCGAGTGGATGGTCTCCCATGTAGGGGGGTTTTGCCATAATCACCACGCTTGGCAGGCGGATTGGTGATCGCAGTGTTGGTGTTTAAAAATACTCAGACGGAAGCTGCTGCCCTTCCTCTGGTAGGTTCCCTTACCCCCGAATACTCAAACGATTACGCTTACATCTGAGGTGCGTTTGAGTATTCGGCCGTTAGTCGGCTCTTACGACATACACGGGTTGAGTTGGAGGGGTCGATATTCGTACGCCGCGGCCCCACGGCACGGATTTCCTAGTTTGACATAAGTAAATTTATTGACATTTCCAAGAGTCTTTTAAGATCTAACGAAAGCAAATAAAGCACTTTGATATTTTATATTGCTTGAGTCATCGACAGATACATCATCATTAGCCCATATTCGTCCACTGCTGTACATAGGCCTCCCCCAAACGACACCACGAATAGCGGTCCTGAGCCGCCTCCATACAACGACTTCCTGCGATCGCTATGATGCCATCGGTCCATCGAGTGGGAGGTCTTCCCACACTCCGTTTCGCATTGCATCGCGGTCGCCACTCGAGAACCTTTACTCCCCAACGGTTATTGGTTTTACAGATAATACGTCGTCAGATAATACAGACATAGAGCGTGAGAAAATAGTTAAACAAAGGCCTCATAAAACTTACCTTCCGTATCTCAGCCATGATCTCATTAGGATCTCGAGAGGAGGTGGTCTTCATGCTCCAAGTGAAGCGAAGCACGCGTGGCTTTACTTGCTCGTCGTTGCCTTGTCTGTCGTCAAAACTACGGGTTAGGCAAATTAAGGTTTGTGATTATAGGTAATGGCAATTCAATAGATTTTTAACAGACTTCAAAAACGGAGGACATTAACAATTCTACTGTACGTGTGGTTTTTTTGTATTAATGTTACGCAATATTTCCGCCAATTATGGACAGATTTTGAAAATTATTTCATTATTGTATAGAAAATGATGCCGAGGTGGTCCCATAAAAATTTTATCAGCAAGGGATTAGTATTTATCCCACAATACTTAAAAACAGTGTAAAAGTAAGGCATTCGAAGTAGATTACTGTCATCGGGAATTTGAAGTCGGTTTATCGTTTTTTAAAACACGCCAAATTATCTGTTATAAATTATAATATTGAGTACGACCATAATTCAATACGATAGATTTTTAAGTTGGCACAGAAAGCGCGACGAAATTTTATGAAGGTGTTAATTATTTTTTTTTAATTTGAAGTCATGGTCAAAAGACGCAGGTTTCTCTTCAAAACAAATACTTTCTTCCTCTAAATGCTCCAAATGAAGTTGATAAAAATGTTGGTTTGTTGTATTTTTTTGAAGTTGGTTTATCGTTTTTTAAAACATGCCAAATTATCTAATATAATACTGAGTTCGTACCAAAATTCAATACGATAGATTTTTAAGTTGGCACAGAAACCGCAACGAAATTTTATGGAGCTGTTAATTGAAATTATAGAATTTGAAGTCATGGTCAAAAGACGCAGGTTTCTCTTCAAAACAAATACTTTCTTCATCTTAATGCTCCAAATGATTTTGACAGAAATATTCGTTTGTTTATATTTATTTATTGAATTGCTATAAGTTTGCCATGTTTTATTAACTCTCAGAATAGGTAACGAGTGTAAGATTATTATGCTAATACCAGGTAATCTTAAAGGTTAAACACACTGATTTAAACAGGACTTTAATCAAAAATCATTAAAATCAGTTCAGCCGTTCTCGAGTTATAAGTGGTGTAACTAACACGGCTTTGTTTTATATATACCTATATGTAGGTTATGTAGATCAAGTTTTTTTATATTTATTTCTTATTTTTACGAAAAATATACATAGATTCATTGATTAAGATTTTATATGGTTATAAAATAAACGCTTTTTATCACGACCTGCGTGGAATCATTGTTTATAATGATCCCACCCTATAGAAAAGACTAGAAACATTTAGAAACTTTGAATAGGGCTGAACCACTTATCGATAACACGTAATATCGTAAATTCAGAACATCGAAACACTCCCTTTACTTGCAGCGCACCATTCTCACTTTTAAATTCAATAATATAAAACAAAAAAAATATTCAGTGCACACAACATTCAAAACAACACATAGTCAAAACTCAAAAATGGGAACGCAATAAAGTTTTTTATGTAGGTAGGTGTTTTTATTAAAGTATATGTATATAAATGGTCGATAATTACCCAAGCATGGCTTGTGGATTAGCGCCTACTGCATGCTTCGGGGTGGTACCATCCAAAGGCCTAAAAACAGAAAAACATAAAACTAACACTAACTCTAAGGATCGGGGGGTGTAACATTAATACATTAATGGAATTTTGTAACAAGCTTAATTCATGAAAACGGATGAGATCCATGATTTTAGAAATAAAAGATATATGGAATATATTTAATAATATAATAAGGTATGTAGGTAATAGAAAAAATACAAAATCTTACAAAAAAAGAACGTTTCTACATTTTGTTTTAATTTTATAATGGTGTATACTAATTGTTGAATTAAAAAATCTAATTACCTATAGGTATAGATACCTACTAAAGTTGATGTCTACAAACGGTTGAGAATAAAGCTTGTTCCAAAACAAAATGGAATAACAAGGTGCTGTAGGGGTAAACTTAATCAAAAGCACACATAAGCCAAGCAAACCACACAAGCTGAAAAGTAGTTTATGAATTACATGAATAAAAAAAACCTAAATAGGACTTACCTGTGACAGAATAAAACTAATCAAAACCTGCCAGACTAACAGTCTAAAATTCGATTTGTTTAATTGTTAGTGTTTAGTCACAAAATTAATTTTGTGTGTTGTAAGTAAAATCACGCAAATCTGCTTTATTCAAGCTAATGTAATTAAAAACGTATTATTAATTTTTGTTATCGACAAAGTAATCCATCCAATGTCATACTGAGTACATACAATAATACAAAATAATATATGTAATTTTTATTTGGGATCTGATTAATGATACAGAGATATTCTATATAGATAGTTTGAGATTTATGAAAAATTACGGGATAAAATTACAAGAATTGTATAAATTATTTCGATTCCAAGGAATATTCAAAATATCGTTTATTTCAAAGCATGTATGAATCGGTTGGACTACCTACGCATTCAAAACACAAACAAAAGGGTATATATATTCTTTAAAAAACGATGCATTAAGCTTTGGTGAGATGAAAATTATTCATTTAAATTGAGACCAATACGATATGAGATAACCAGTTAACGATATCCATAAAGAACACCAAAATATAAAAAAGCTGAACTTACTTTATTTTCGTTTTTATGGAAATGTCAAAAAATTTAATAACTTTAGTAAAGTACCTAATATATTTGTTTAAAGAATTATCGATATCAATACATCGCATCTCTAATTTTCATTTCACCACATAACACCGTAAATTTTCAAACTTTCAACTCAAAAAATAACGTAAACTCAGAAAACATGACGCCTACCTTCGATCTATGTCCAGAGAAGTAAAAATTCGTGGTTTCTGACGACCGGTGGTGTCACCCAACACCGACAGGCTAATTTACATAAAAATCACTATTACAGCAACTTACCATAGCACTGGGTATAAGGGTGAATAAATAATTATTCTAACATGGAGTAAAAACTTAAATATTTTTTTTATTAATGTGTGAAATATTAATGAACTTCGGTGTTTCACCATAAATTCATAGACATAATTCTAGCTTTACTTTCTATTTTAAGATTTGAACGTTGATTTGAACGTTATTTCTCCACCCTTATAAAATAACTCATCCTACAAGCTTCCTTGACAGTATACTGAAGACTAGAGAGAAAAACTAACTAATTTTATTGTTGCAACGCACATAATAAAAATAAATTTAGTAGCTGTATTGCGTAACTTTTGTACACAACATTTTACAGAATTTTTCAAATTATTGGTACTTTGGAGATATACCAATGATATAGATTTTATACTTATTTTACAGGGAGATAAATGTGTAGGATAGAGAAATAAAACACAAAATTGTTATTTAAAACTCGATTATTTGAAAAAGCGCAACACATTCACTTTGAATTTAGTATTATGTCATCAAATTTTTAACAATTTTTATCAAATTTAAAACTTGTAACGACATTTTCGATTGAAGAATGATTTATAAAATCCTAATGTTAATTCACAATTGTATTACATACGTAGTACATAAACAAAATATTTCTCAATAAAATCAGTTTAACCTTAGCTTTAAATATTAATGATTCAAAACTATTGACAAAATTGTAAAAGCAAAACAGAAAAACGCTAAGAGGGAAAACTCATGATGGAAGTTCAGTAATAATTGTATTATTCCTAACTAAACGTAACTACATTAGAATGTATTGCATTCTTCCTATTTTGCATAATTTTATAATTATAGAAACATTACATACTTAGTGTAAATAAAAAAATGCTTGTAGGAAAAGAAACAAATAATGCACAGTCTATGTGCGTCATCACTACTATTGCCTATGTTATATTGATATATCAACTATGTCAAAATATGTCTATAATGATAATTGTATAAAACGTTACTGAATTAGCATTTTAACATAAAGTTTAGTTTTAACCTCCATGTCGTTTAAAGGTACAAAAATAGAAAATACCACGGAAAATTTATATTCAGTTTACAGTTTAGTTGATAAAAATATTAATTTTGTTTTATTCAGTAACGTTTTAAAATATTGATGTCAAAAATATTTAGTTTATGTAAATCACAATGTCAAAAGAAATATTGTATTTTTTAAATTTTTACAGCACCTACGTTTTAAAAAATTTGTTCGCTAAAATACTTTTTAAATGATATATAAAAATACTGTTGCTAGGACGCTATGAACTTCAGATTCGGACATACTACATAATTAAGACATAATATAAATAAACGTGAAACAAGTAATGTAACCTTATGGTTACGTTACATTCTCACAAGTATAGCATTTACATAAATATACAAAAGATTTATATCAATGAAACTAAATATATAAATATACATATTGATAATTTCCTATCAAACTACCTTCGTAACAAATTTTAAATAAAAGTTGATAAGGTAGAAATAAGGAGAGACGTTTAATGCTACCAAATATAATCAAATCAAAAGATGTTATGAATGAAAATATTTGTAAGAAAATGATATATTTATCCAATTATAAAAATGACAGATATAACAAAAATAACGGTAAAATAGAACATCAGGAACACACTCGACAAATAATTTGAGCAATTTAAA
Organism: Eupithecia insigniata; assembly: GCA_947859395.1. Lineage (NCBI taxonomy): Eukaryota > Metazoa > Arthropoda > Insecta > Lepidoptera > Geometridae > Eupithecia > Eupithecia insigniata. The sequence continues at coordinate 2,644,777 of OX402019.1, forward strand.
AATTAAATAACTTCGGTGCTCAAATTTCTCTGCAAGTAATTCCATGAAATGTTCTATCTTTCCAGAAATGTGTAAATCTGAAACAATTTAGATATTATTTACATTATATGATAAAATAGACGTATTCATATAAAAAGTGATAACATTACACTTACATTAGATATTGGATGCCCCAGTGAACGGCAGTAGACAGCTTTGAATATTATTTAGACTATTATCCAGAATGACAACTACCGATAGTTTAATCTTTAAAAAAAATATCTACTGAAAGCGAAAGTTAGTGACATAGTATTTGTGCGCGAACAACGCAAAACTTATAGAACGCATCGGACATAAATGTAGTTCAGTAATATTGGCTTCTTTTATTTCGGAAAAATGCGTGCGAACACACAGGCTGAATAGAGCTATCTAAAATAGTTTTGGACAGTACCGAGACACCCAGTATTTTGACACTAAATACTAACGGACTTTTCGCATCAATATAGAAAAGTTAAAAATACGGCAACACTCAGAGACTTTCAATAAATGTACCAACATTAAACTGAATTCAATTATTGTTATTTTCATCTCTGAATGGGACCATCATGCATTCACACAACCACACACTACGTCATACGTACTTATGTACAGATATTCTAAAACACTTGAGTAAATATGAAAAATATATTTGAATTTATGAAATATATAAACTACTATACGAGTGATATTATTGCAGAATTTGTATCGTTATGTCGTTGAATATGCTAGAGCCATTACTTGAATCTTTAAAATATAATATTTCCACGTCAATTTATTAATTTTCTTATCTTAAATGTACCAATGAAGAAAATAATGTTTGCAATAACATTAGCCTTGGCGTAAAAGCAAGACCGAATTGTATAACTAAATTCTAAAATATAATGTTATTGCCATTTTACTAAATAATAACACACGAAAGATATATTCTATTGTATATTGATGAGATCAACCAAACTAACATGAACATCAGACAAAACTATCTATCCAATAGATTTAATAATAAACTATCAGAAAGTTAATAGAGTCTAAAAACCAGTCAACAGGTGAAATTACTTTCTACACTAGAAACCATCCGACCTTTTTCTTTTGTTGAGATAATTTTGTCAAGCTTGCTAATGCTAGAAAGGAAAGACCTATAAAAGCTGCCTATATGAATTTCGTATATGGTAACAACTATTGAGTATTTGTACCAAAGCTAAGGGACAGCACTACCTACAACATTATAACGACACTATATAATTATCTCACTCACTTACGATTACCTACTCATGAATATGGACCATGACAGTACAATATTTTGTACGTTCATATACACCTTAATCGCACAACCAGTTTCGAATCTTACACAATGTGAATAAAATCGAAAACTGCATAGACTGGCCCGACTAAAGTAATAACAGGGCATAATAGTTAAGATTTTCAATAATGGTCCACGTTAAAGAATACAATTATGAGAACAAATGTATATTTGTATAGCGAACAGGCAAATTATATGTAGGTACGATATTTAAATTAGCTAGCCATTTCGTTTTATATAACTTGCCTGTGGCACGTATACTAGATAAGATAGATAGGTATAATATATAAAATACTATATCAGTCGTCATAACATGATCACAAACAAATCTTTCTCACAAAGCTATGTCATACGTTGCAGCTTACTACAACAGCTTCTGTACAACACAATTTGGATAAGAGTTTTTCTTAAACAGAGTTCAGTTTTTCGACATTTGTGCTATTGTGAACTAAAATAACATACAGAACCCTGGAATGTTGGAAATTCGTTCGAAGTTATAACATGTATCTCTTAAAATTACATGAAATGCGATCTACGACGGGACTAGCACCGCTACATGTCATTTCATTGAAAACCACTTATATAATAATTTTAACACACATACAATAAAAAAAAGTAAAACAATGCAGAAAAAAAAACATAAAAAACCAAATATTAATTACATTTAAGAAAAATGGGACCAAATATTAATTACATTTAAGTTCAAATTTGTCTTGATCACGTTACCATTAATTTAAATAAAATAACATGTAGACGGAAAACTCGTCGTTTGAATTTAATGAGTTACCAATCAATACTTGAAATAAAACAAACCGTATTTATAGAAAATAATATAAACACTTAAATTATTTTTTATTTCTTGCTGTCTTGTACAGTCAAGATAATTTCTAAATTTCCTATTACAAGTTCTCTATATCTTTAAACTTGAACTCGTTTGTAGCATGCCCGATGGTCTTCAGTCTTCATGGATTTTGGTTTAACCTGCGTACAACGGAACGGGGTAAGCGAAACGACCAATCAAAAGTCGAATCGCCCCCCTCTTCTTTCCTCCGGCTCACTTCACTTGTAAGGTTGCCATAACGACTAAGAACGTCAGAATAATATATATTTCTGTATTGAAAATAATGGCAACCCTAATTAGTTTAAATTCCGCGTCGACACAAGATGCACAATACTATAATCTCCCTTATTAAAAAAGAAACAACAAAAAAACTTTCCGTCACGTTGCAACAACAACTTGAAAGGGTTGTGGAATGACTATAAGCGATCTTTACTAATCCGACTATAGGTAAACGCGTTCACGTTAGTAAAAGCGAACGGTTAGGTAAAAAAAAGTTATTCTTAACACCGGGGATGCACGAGAGAGTGAAAAAGACACTGCTTGTCTCTCTTTCTCTCAAATACTTACAGTTATCGATGAATCGCGTCACGATAATCGGAAGCTCTACAGAACAACACTCAAAGCATGGTTTGGCGCTTGCATTGTCTTTGATCATACTTTGGATAGCGAAATAAAAATAACTAAAACAGCTCAACAGTAGGGAAATACATGCTTTGGTACTAAACATCTTAAAGAAACTAGGGGGAATCTAACGCGTGGCTTTTCCTAATTTATTAAACAAAAAAATGTCAACGGCGCAAAAGGGAGATAGGAAGTTACAGCATCGTGCATCCCCTGTATTGACGCAATTAATAAAAATAAATAAAAAATAAATAGAGCACGGAATAAAGAGGGAGACAATTTCATCATTTAAAAAAAACAAATACCAAGTAATAAAATACACATAAAATGATACCACAGAAACGAAACACGGATGGGTTAATATAGTGAAGATTAAAAACTTTGTGTTCATGGTGTAATTATTTACAAATTTGACATTTATAGTGAACGGATTAGAAGCCTTTTTGAGAATGTTAATGTTTTTCATTCATTAGAAACGTTAGCTCAAGGAAGGTGTATAAATACATAGGAAAGCTCACTAACAAATTGAAAAGAAGTCGAAAAATGGAGAAATAATTTCCACTTTATTAAATTATGAATGTCAAATACATTCTCAGAGAGACAAATAAAATCGACGAAATTTGAGTCCTCCACAACCCTTTTTCATAAAATACTATTTTCGAAATCTGTCAAGTCTAATAGAAATAAAAATATAATATAAAACTAGCTATACTAGAGTGAGTGATATGAAATGAGAAAGTAGTGCACGTAAAGCAATGTGCTGTAGCTAACACAAATATGCTTAGCGTGAATATGATTTTTCTAAATTTCGAAATATTTTTGTGTTAATTTTTAAATATATATATTTTTGCAACAAAAAACAACCACATTAGTGTCATAAGAATCTAGTGTATTTAAAAAATGTTTAATAATTTTTTTTTTCAAAGTTAACACAAAAATATTTTTCCTCGTGAAATAATGTGTATGATTTGTTTCAAAGCGGATGATGTTATAACGATAAATAAATATATCACCGTAGTTAATATAAATGTAGATGTATCATTATTCACAATATGGGTGTTTGTTAGTTTATGGAATCTTAAAATTATTGTTAGTTACGGTTACACCATTGATTTTTTGTATATCAAGACTTAATTTAAATGATTGGACATGTGACAAGATTTCTATAGGTTTTTTATTATAAATAAATAAATTCTTATAATGTCTAACTTTGCAAGTCAAGTCGGCTTAGCTCTATAAAATATCATGGTACATGTCCAACATTTCCCTTTATGCCCATATTTGACCAGTTTCAATGATGAATTGAAATGACATTCTCATAGCTCAACCAAATTATTTTTTAAATTTTTTAAGTACTCGGCTATTTAAATTGGGCACAAAAACAACTCATTACGATCTATTTCGTCTTCAAAGTTACGAGAAACAGTCACCCTGTTATTACTCAGAGCGAAATCATTTACCCCAAATGGCCTTTTGAAAAAAAATACCCCTTTTGGTTGAAATAATACATAAATTCCAGTAAGATATTTATTTGACCATTTTTATTATGAGAATGCCACATCCTAAATACAGGTTGAAAGAATATTCTTACCGTTTGGAGAACCTCGAAGACAACTTGGAGAAGAAGGAAGGCCGCGCCTGGTGCGGAGAACCACCGTCGCCGTACGCGCCGCTCGCGCCCCGGGACCGGGTTTGACCTTTATTGTAAGAGAGGTAGGGGTTAGATTTGCTTGCTACTGCATGACGGAGTAACATTCCCTTCAAAAAATAAACGCGTGCCGACCACGAATGATGATAGAAAAGTATTAGAGAATTATCAAAATCGGACCCGTAGCTTCGGAGAATACCCACTACTCACGAACTCATAAATAAACAAATTTTTGTTCCTTATTATTAATGTACCTCTAGATTAGTATAGATAGATACGCGATTCAGTTTCATCGACCGATATAAGCAGAGTAGGTTTACCCGATTCAGCGTAACCGACCCGAGCGTGACGTTACGTGCCGAGCGTGTTTAGTTAACTTTCGTTTAGTTTCATTCGCACTTCAGGAAAAGTGAACCTTATTTATATTGAAACCGAACATATTTTCATTTGCGCAATGCTCAAGTCTAAGCATCACCGTTTAGAATAACATAGTAGAACAGTAATTTAGACCGGCAACTGTGCATTATGGACCTTGTAAACCTAAACGAAAAACACACTCAGGTTAATTTCTAAGAAATTAAATAATATCCCAAAAAAATTCGGCTCTGACGGGACCTAAACCCGCAACCACCCCTCAGTACGGGAATGAGCTACCAACTGCGCCATGATGTCAAGTGACGTAAGAGTCGAAAAACTTTGGGCCTTCCTTCGGACTCTAGCACCGTTAGCTCCATCTACAGGGGACTCATTAAAGATTATCCAATCCGATTGTCGAAGTCGAGTGTGACCATCGACACAAACCTAGCGTGGTTTAATGGTGCAACATTTATAGACACATGTATACCCTTTAAATAAATAAGTATTCTATTCTAAGTATTTTTTTTTAATTTATCACACACAGTAAATCAACGGCAACAGACAATCATCACCAATCATTCAAGCTGCACAAAGATATGCTGAACACTGGAAACATAGGCCCACCATACAAAGTGACGTCTTCAAGTGCTGTTCGCCATTTTTGATAAAGTCTTGTCTTAGTCCTGTTAAAATCATGAAATTCTAATACCCTACCTGAATGAAATGTAGACCTTGAAGGCACATTCCTGGGGAACACGAGCGGGTTAGGGAACTCTCGCTGCCGCGCCGCAGCCGTCGCTCCGGTACCGCCTGCGCCAGTCGACAGCTGCGTGTTCAGGCTGAAATAGAAATGGAGCTTGTGATGAAAGGATTACGGTGGATATTCGGTTGGCGAAATTGATAATTTATACCTAACTAACTTCTGGCTGCCCATAGCATCGCACGCTCTTTACCAGGATAAAAAGTAGCCTAAAAAGTAGCTCTGGGACAGTATCTACTTTCCTGCCAAATTTCGTTAAGATCTGTTCAGCCATGTAGGCGTGAAAAGCTAACAGACAGAGTAAATTAATTAATAATTTTAGTATGAATGGGATATTTACTAAGATTGAAAGAGAAATGGGGCTGATGCACTCATCAGCTACCAGGTTTAAAGATATAGATGGCAGATTAGTGGTACAGTTTCAAAATGACGGAAAAACCCTGGTATATTTATATCATGTCAAAAGTAAGTACCAAAACATAATCATAAGTTTTAAGGTTCTGTGAGCAAACGTATAAAATACATTTTCAAAGGTTTAATACAACCTTATATCTTATTTCCATGACGATTACTTTGTCATTAGCCTTACGAGGACATAAATTATGGACAAAATTATTATACTTATGACGTTCATTTTGACTTACAATATTAATCCACGTAACCTCCTTTAATGCGCTGATAAAATAAATCAGTGGCTTTTATACACCAATCTAGAATGTTAAAATTAATGCGCATACTAAATAATTAATTTCCAGTAATAAAAAACTAAATAACGTGAACATCAGGTAGCAAGAAAATCAGGTAAAATAGTCAATATACTATAAACTATTTATTCTTAAAACTAGCTACACTAAAAACTAACAATTCTAATAATAGAATAGAATTTTACTCAATTCTAAAATACTATGTGATACAAAGGTGACTAAAACAACATAACAACGTGTACGTGTGATTCAAAAATAAATGAACAAATCAACTGAAATATTAAAAAAATTAGGTACAGTAGAAATCTAAGTGCTAATACGAAATACTAAAGTATCTACATCTACCTAAAATGTGCAAAACTACTATTGAGTATTTTCATATCGATCATTCTGAAGTTGGTAGCAAGTCAGTGGATGGTCATCATTGTTACATTTAAATAATGGTTGTTGACAAAGCATTATATCACTCACTTCAGGGTGATGTGATGATAGTAACTTACCGAAAAACAATAAGACAAAATAATAGTAGCAAAAAAGCTTAAAACAAAAAATAAAACCACGACACAATTAAAAAAAACCTGCAATAAACACCGTCAAATCGTGATCAGTGCAAATAATTGTAAACACAAGCAAATAAATCAAAACTAAGCTTAAGTAAAAAAAAAAACAGACGAATGACATTAAAAAAACAATAACCAAAACTAAATTTAACCTTTAGCAAAAATAGTCATCTTTGTTTTTCCAAGTTAGTAGTGCAAACACCATCCGAAAATTTGGTATTACTTAAAAATAATTACAATAAGCCGTCAACTAAAATTTACAAGATTTATAAACAAAATGTAACGTAAAAACAAAGTTGCAAAACCATAGAAAAAAGCAGGCAATCCTACCTGTGCCACTAGGCATTACTGTAATTTTCCGTCCCACGCTACGTTTTTTTATTTCCCATTATTTAAATGAAAACATGAAAATTTTAGGAAATAAAAGTTTTACTGGTAAAAGTTGCCGTGGACAGTAAATTAAAAGCACTGCATACAATTCCATACATTTTGTTTCCCTATTACACCACGGTAAAAACGTCCAGAGCCGTGGTAAATTAAGCCGAGTTTTCACTTCTAAGCAAGCAAGTGTTTGTTCACGCGGTGAATGAACGGTAAGACTAGCGGATAACTAAAGTCAGTGGTGATCTTTAAAACTGAGTGAAACAGATTTTTTTTAGTTCTCTAGTTTATAAATAAATAATTAAATATTAGTTTCGAAAGGATGGGTCTCGAAATTTTAAACTTAAGAAACATTTCAACTCTTATTTTTTTTTTTTATGCAAAGTGCTAAATAAAATGTGTTTGAAAATTTTCGAAACCAATCCCATCCGATTAGCCACTTGCAGCGAAGATAGTGAAAACACAGCTACAACAGAGGCGACAATCTACAGTGCACTACCTCGGCCTCGGCTTGTCCAACTCGCGCGCGGATGCGTTGTGCGTCTGCGCGTCGGCGAGCGGCGGCGCTCCGCTGGCTGACGAGATGGAGGCGCTCTTCACGTGCGTCTTAGTGCCCGCTGAGCCGTTCTTCTCTGCGGTGCTATAGCCAGGGGAGGTTAGCATCTCGAACACTATACATGAGATTTCGTGGGCGTAGAGAGATTCCTACAAGTTGCGAGTGTGATAGATAAAAGTTTAAGTCCTATGTCGCACGTGTCGTTGCGGCCTGCAGCGCGTAAGTTCAGGTCAGATGACGGTATGGGTTTTTTAAATCTCCAATAGACCTTCGTTTGACCACAATCTCACCTGATGAAAAGTGACGATGTGACCAACAGTGTATCACGAAGGTGTAGAAGACTCACTCTTGTCTTGAAGAGACCCAGATTGTAATTGGCTGGAAAAACGGAACTCAAGTTGGCGAGTCAGAACGTCGTTCTAGCCAGGATGCGTTATTTATAAATTATATTAAGAAATAGCGATGATATTCAACATTTTCCTACAACAATTACTTACATAGTATCACTTAAAACATATCAAATAATAAATAAATTTATATTTTCATGGCCCAGCGTCAGACGACGGCGTACGCCTGCAGATCGCACCGCTGAATCTGGGCAGTGAATGCGATAAATTAATATTATGGATGGCCACTCTTAGACCTTCCTCGGTAGTGCCACTTTCGTAATTCTGAGATATCGGTTACCTTGGTTCTTCTAGTTCTGATTCCATCTCGCAGACAGACTCCGAACAAAACCCTCTCTGTGTAACCTTGAGATTTCTTATGAGGCCCATAGTAAGGCACTTTTCTGTGTCGTATGCCATCGCTGGCAACACACTCTGGTCAAAGACAAAGGATTTTGGTATGATTTAGATGCATACCTTGGCGGAAGGTCGTTGGGTGGTGACAGCTTAGTCGGTGGCGTGTCGGTGGTGGCCCGACGTGCTCCGCCGCTCGTTAGAGTGCGGGATCGAGTCTCCAGTTTTGGCTGCGCACTGCTTGGCCGGGTTGTGCTGCCTGCCACCTGGAAAAGGACGAGAAGGTAACAGTCAAATCTTTTAACTCCTCAGTTGTATAAGAATAGGAAAATCTTTATTTGTAGCAAAAATATAGTGACTTGAACTTATGTAGGTATTCTATAAGTATGGAATGAATTTGTAAGAAACAGAGAACTAAGGTGCTGGAATTTTTTTGCCGTTTTGACTGTTTTAGTCAGATACCCATATCTATCAGTTGTGCATCTAACTTATAAACTGTTAATATTTCTGATAAGAGCGGTGACCTCTAATACAAGCAAATTTCACTTAAAGGGGATTCCAAACCCTGTATGTTTAATCTATAAGCAATAAAAAAAAATTATGTTTAAATTATTAGATGTGACAAAGATATAATTCTTTTTGTTTGTTTTCATCAGAATAATTGCCCTGCTGTTTCTACGCTAAAAAATCGCATTCAGTGATAAAGAAATGCTTAGCTATCAAAGCTTTTTAAAGATGTGTCACTGTGTGTGGTCTGGCTTTAGAGGACTTCTGCGACGAATTGAGGATATAACCATAAATTACCTGCATCTGAGCAATTCTCGCTGTGTTTTCCTTGATCGAAGCCGAGTCAATTGTGTTCTGAAATACCAAATATTCAGATATAAGACCCAAGATCAGGCAATAATCTCACAGAAATTCCCTTCACTAGCATAACATTTCCCTAGGAATAAAAATGGAGGATGGATCTTTGTTATTTCAATTTATTAACTGATTTGGCTGATATATTTCAATGTACAAAAGAACAAAAAAGTACAAAATTACATTAAAATATATCAGCTAGATCTGTAGTCTTGTTTTTACAAGTCTTGGCATAATACAAAGGCTGTTCATCCATGAAAATCACTTGTGCAATAGTGAAAAGAATCGCTTAAATATTCAGACATAAACTTCTAATGAAATCCATAGTCTTACGCAAAAGCAACACTTCAACACAAAAATTTCCAAAAATTTTTGCGAATATTATTCCTCGAAAATTTTTCAATTTGAAAGAGAACGGGAACAGACAATTTGTTTTACAAGTTAAACAAACCTGTCTTTTGAAATTTGACGTCGTCGTAGTCGCCGTCGACGTCGTATTATTGGCAACCGTGGTCGTTGTACCAACTGTAAAAACAAACCAAATTAAATTGCTATCATCGTTCAAAACACAATTTACGCTGTTATTAGGTAAAGGATAAAAAGCGTTAGTACGCACATAATAAAAGCAAAAAAGAACTGAAAATGTGAATGGTCAAAGAAAAAAACAAAAGACAAAAAAAAAGAAAACATTTTTGTACACCCAGTATGTTTTGTAGTAGGTAAATTGCATAAATTCACGATGCATATGTATGTACTTAGTATAAAAATTATTTATATTTATTTATTTTGTTTCTAGATACTTTTTAGGTGGGAGTTGTTTAGGATATTTAGATGATTTTTTGTATTTATATTTTATATCGTATTTAAAAAAGGGTAATCCTTGTGTATTTAGATCATGAGCCGATAGGGTAGTCAGTCAGTCACGAATCTTGTTTAGAGTATGTGCGCGCGTCTTGAGAGTGAGAGTTACTTAGTGTAGTGTGGCGGGGTCATGGCCATAACGTCGTAATAGTTTAGACTACACACACGGCACAGTATGTGATGTCTTGCGTCCCGAGTCAATTGAGTGGATGAATATTAAAGCCATAGTCTCATCCGTAGAATAAAGTCCGATCTGTAGAGTATTACAATACAATAAAAATTATTCCATTCGTTTTTTTTTTAAATTATGTTAAAACAAAATAACTCATTAGCCAAATCTATGGCTAGATTGTAATGTAATTCTACAGTGTATAAATAAGTAAGCTAGAATATAAACAATAATAAATAAAAACAAAAAATATTCAATTCAGATACAAAAGTACCTACACTTGAAAAAGTCAGACAAATACAACATTGATAAATATAATTAAAAAGCAGGTTCATTCACAATCTATGGGTTAAAGTCATAAGTAAGAGCTTCATCAAGATTATATATAATATGACTTTTCTATTAATACGTTTTTAATTTTAATTTTAAAAGCAGCATTATTAATTTCACGCATAACTGTAGGCAACTTGCTAATATGTGTTTGAAGACCAATTTTTTTTTATATTATTATAAAAAATTCAATTTTACATACTAAAATATAAATTCTGATATATAACAATTTTTGATTCTGAAATATAAATTCTCCTGTCAAGGTGACTCTAGTTTTTTCATTTGCAAAATAGATCAAACTGCTCTCTTTTGCAATATGAAAATTCTATTGAAATGAGACGAGTTTCCCCAAGCTAAAATTCCACACGCCATTAAAGAATGAAAATATGCATGATAAACCGTTTTTATTAACTCTTCAGATCAAGACTTTATTCTACGGATGAGTCGCCATGTGTCGATAGAGTGGATGGATCTAGCGTAGTGTATTATTATACCTTGCGTCCTCAAGACCTCAGCGCCGGAGCTGGCGCGGCGGCTGGCGGCGGGGCGGGCGCTGGCCGAGATGCTGCGCTGCACGCCGCGGTGCCCGGGCGACCCGCCAGCGCCCACGCAGCCACCGCCTACGGTAACGTACGGTCAAAATGCAACGATCACAATGATGCCCATTACCATAACATTTCCGGCGGGGACAGCACGGGGGGGGGGGGGGGGGGTCAGACGTAATATAAGGGGAATAATTTTATTTTGTGGTACAGTGGAGCTCGAAATACGACGATCAAATTTCTAGGAGGGAATACGTCCCGAGCAAAGTCTAACCGGGGTGAATACTACTTGGACTGGTGTAATACTAATTGGGGGGAATACCATTTGGTGAGAATAGGGGGAATCACAGTCAAGGAAGCACTTATTTGGCAAAAAGGGAAGGGACGGACGGATCTAAACATTATCTAACGATAACACATCGGCAGACCGTTTTGGTTGCTGCCAGCTGAATTTGACACGTACTCTATCAGAGATTATATCTAATGTCTGTCAATCATCCTCATATTTATATTTTACAAAAACTATTGTACAGTTTTCGTGAAAATCAAAATATCGTTTCAAAATACCATTTCTTTGACGATGGTATAAGTGTATCAAAGAAACATTGGGATCGTCGCACACTAGTTTCTAAGTGGGTGAGCTGAGATCTGCACTGACCACTCGCATGGGAGTGTCTGATCTCTCATGGCAGCACATTAGTATGATAAAGCACAAATAACTGGACAGTATATGAAGCATTACTATTCGACGGCACTAATGAACATGAGACCCGGTTAGAAGTAGAAAGCTAAGCCCAAATTATGGCCGACTAGATACCCAAGCGTTTAAGAAGCTCGGATTAAAGTTCAGAACTAGTTTCCACTCCTCGTTTTTCGAGATATTCTTATATAATCAAAATCTATTTGATGAAGTTTCCTCAACTTTCTTTTCTAAACTTTAAGGTTAATAATACAGCCTACCTTTTATAATCGAAAACAAACACCTTTAATCCCCACTTTATATTGACTGATTGGCGTTACCAAATATAATAAAATCGGGATCCTGCTGATGGATTATAAACCGTTTTTTAAGATATCTAAGGTCTAAGAGGCCTCAGATAATTATAGTAAGATAATTATCTTATGCCCACCTATGCCAAGACCACCAAACACTTATAACGTCACAAAGTTATATAAACTGGCTTCTAAACCCGACGGGCTAACTTTGACCCTTTAATAAAAAACCATCAACACACAAAGTAACACAGTAATACATACCTGAATGTGAGTTAGCTTGTGTGTTAACCCCCGGTGCCTGGTTTCCGGCCGCCGTCCGGAGCGATAGAGATGAGCCCGACCGGCTTCCGTCCGATTCCGGCTGTGAAATGAATAAAATTATAGCTCGTTGACTTTTGATATGGCAACCCCATAAGCTTGGGGCTAGATGATGCTGTGTGGATTGTCCAGCATTTATTTTATTTCATTACGATTCATGATTATCAATCCGCAACTCGACTTCACCCACCGCCGGGTCTACGCCTCCAAGCTCTTGTGCCAGGTGTCCAGGGCCAGTACTCGTAAAAATAAAATCGAAGTTTCTGATTATTTTTCGTGCAAACGCTAATCTTATGCAAGCGACATAAGTGTTGGTTTTGCACGAAAACGAAAAAGAAACTTCGATTTTCGTTTTCCGAGTAGGCCCCCAGGTTCCATTATTTAGATAAATCCAGGAAGACAAGAAAATAATTTAAAAAATAATTTAAATTATATAGCAAAAAGAAAACAGTAACGAAAATAATGACAATTTCCAACTTTTTCCGATCATATTCTTACCCTCCTACCCGAAAAGGATGACGACCATACTCACATCAGTACTTTTCCTCCCCAACAGTAGATACGTCGCGAAAACGTCGTCATACTTCGCCTCCGCGAGTGAGTATTCAATCTCTTGTCTATTGTACCCAAGGCATACTAGCGCTTCTGTAAAACAATATATAAAGATTCAAGTTCTGGATAGGCGATACAGGCTTTATTAATCCGAACAGCTGGGGCCGAATTCTGCTAACCAAAATTGCTTTACTATGACAATGGTTATCATCCGAGAATCTTCCATAGATGAAAGAAACTCTATGTAGATAGTGCGTGCGGTGCTATTTGCACGGAGAGATTTATAGAATGGTTTCAACCTTGACATTTGACGCGCGTCCCTCCGTATTATTCATTCATCAAAGGTAAAATGCTAAAATGTGGCATTCTGGGACGAATGGTCTATTTATGAAATTCAGCGGTTTCTCAATCAAACTATTTTTGTCATTCATTGGTTCTTTTACTGCGGTTATTGAGAATGCAGCTTATGAACTTTGAAAGTAGTCTGAGCGAACTCGAAGAATAAAATAAATTGATAAACAGTTGTTGATCCGAGCACCAAACGTGTTGGGAAGAGAAATTACTCCAAATCCGGATACAAGCATCCGAACATTAGGTATGAGTCATGTAGATAAATAATGGTATTGAAGGTGACAGTGGGACAGCAATCTGTCCGTTTAGATTGTATTTGATCGAATAGAATTGAAGATGACACTGGGACCGCTATTTGTCCCGTTTAGATCGTATTTGATCGAATAGGTTTGAAGATAAAAGAGGGACAGCAATCTGTCCCGTTTAGATCGTATTTGATCGAATAGGTTTGAAGATAAAAGAGGGACAGCAATCTGTCCCGTTTAGATCGTATTTGATCGAATAGGTTTGAAGATAAAAGAGGGACAGCAATCTGTCCCGTTTAGATCGTATTTGATCGAATAGGATTGAAGATGAAAGTGGGACAGCAATCTGTCCCGTTTAAATCGTATTTGATCAAATGTGATCTAAGCGAAACAGCATGTCGTCCCGCTGTCATTTTCAATCCCATTCTATATCTAAACTACTTATACTCTCTATATGCATAAAATTATCTAGACGGTAATTTTCGGTGTTCGGATTAAATATGCTTTGCTTTAGTTTGGGGAACATCGACAACGTTTTTTCTATTACACGAAGCTTATACATAGAATCTGCATTAAACTATATTTAGTAGGTGTATGTTTTTTTTTGTTTAAAACACAAAAGGATCATGCTGAAACCTAGTTATGTTAAAATAAGCAGGCAGAGCACGCTGACTGAAGAAAATACCTTTTTGGAAATAACAATTTTCTATGGAAAGTAATTTCTAGAACAAAACTCCCTCTTAAAATTTAAATAATAAATTTATCAATTGGATATTTAAAACAGCTGTATCCCTAATATACGTACAAACTAGAACATGCACCCCTAAAAAACTCAGGTATTTTTAATAGCATGCACAACGCAACGTCCACTTTTACGTTGACTATTTGACAGTTGCAAAAAGCGGTATTTTACTAGGTTCTTGTTATTTCAACATTCATGCAAGACAGTAAAATCTAAACGTTCATAACGTACCAACTTGAGCTGTTGTATTAGCGATGCATGAAAATACATAAAACTGTGTTAGTCTCTGGTCCTACCGCACACCAAGACTGCTTTATGGTAGATTCTATAGTTTATGAAAGGAATTTGTTTACTCTGGTTTTTAAATAAAGATCTAGGTGGCTGAATGCTATACTTGCTTTGAATAATTTTTGACGATTTTTTTTTTATTCTGTGTTATAGTTTGATCGTTTTAAAAAAACTAAAAACTGACTTCTAAATCTTCGAATCCCTTAATTTTACACTGTTTTTAAGCTTTGCGGGATAAATACCTTCGGGAATATTTTTCATGGGACCACCTCAGGATCATTCTCTATAGAATAGCGAAAGAATTTTCAAAATCAGTCCATAATTTACAGAGAAAACACCAAACATAAAACATACATAAAAAGGGCTACAGACGAATATATGTAGTAACTCCTTTTTTTCGAAGTCGGTTAAAATCACTTAAGATGGGATTTTTATCATGGTAAGTGCTTTTGATGTTATTTTACCATGACACGTTCAAATAAGTCAATCTCTGTTTACTTTGGTGCTAGATGATGCTGTGTAGGTTATCGCAGCATTTTATTGTATTTCATTTCGACAGCATCATAACGAAGGGGCGTATCTGCCAATGGATTCCATAACGAATCGAGGGCATCATAACAAAGGGCCGTATGTTCGGATTTTTTCGAATTGTTTACATAGTCGATCTTAAAAATAAAAACCAGAGTATAAATCAAGTTATGTTTGCAAATCAAAGTTGCAGCCAAGCATGCATTTCTTGAGTTATTTAAGTGGAAATGGATTTCACAAGTAGGAGGGATAGATGAACTTGAGTAGTACCTTTATTTCTTTCCTCTTTTAGTCAAAAGAAAAAAGAAAAATACATGTTACATTAGATTAAATCACAGACTAATACACAAATCAACTTGTAATAATTTTTGAATCAAATTTACAAATACATTACAATTAGTTTCCGAAAAATTTACTGCAAGAATTTTTAAACGCAGAAAAGGACAGATCAACATTTCTAAACAATATCCCGTGTCCTTTTGCACAAATTTACAAAAATATCTAAAAAGTACAAAAAGCTCGATGTGCGATGTGACCGGTTAGTACAAAATGTTCAAAAGTGGGTTTAGCGTCAATAACCATTGGGTTATGGTGCATAAGCGTCATATAGCTTAGCTTTGTACATATGAGTAGAAATAAATTGTTATTATAGCTATACGTACATATATTGATATTACTAGCTTTTGTATACAACTTCATTACAACGTTTATAAAACATTGCTTGACAAAGTATAGTGAAAAAGAAAAAAGTCCTAAGAAATGACGCTCACCTCTTCTACGCTGTTAGTCTGAGTTGACGCTTTAAAGCTAATAAAGTTGACGCTTGACGCCCACCTATCCGCTTCTGATCCGCAGTCCTACAGCGATTTTATGAACGGCCTCAGTTCGTCTTCCGCATAGCCCGTATTCATCTACTTGTCCCGCATTATAGCTTCTAAGGCACGATTTATATTGTTTTTTTAACTTATATTCTTTTTGTATTGTCTTCATTCTGTATAAACTTATGCCTGCCACTAGCACAATATTTTGTTAGTAAAACACGACCCCCTTTCCACTCGTTAACTTCATTGCCATCGATGCATAAGGATGAAGTCCATCTCCTACATGGCAGTGAATGCGTTAAGATTTACCTACACGCTTGTGGTCCTACTAATCAAGTTGACGTTTCCTTACTGATAAGATTGACGATGACCTATACGGTTATGGTCTAACTAATAAAGTTGACGCTCAGCTATCCTCTTGTTGTCCTACTAATCAAGTTAACGGTTCGTTACTGATAAGATTGACGATCACGGTTATGTTCTAACTAATACAGTTGACCCTCACCTATCCGCTTGTGGTCCTTAAAGTCCTGTTGCGGTTCTATGAACGGCCTCAGTTCGTCCTCCTCATATCCCGTGTTCATCCACTTGTCCCGCATTATAGCTTCTAATGAGGCGCGCTTCGCAGGGTTAAGCACGAGGAATTTCTTAAGGAGGTTCTCACAGTCCGTTGACATGTAGAATGGTATTCTGAAACAGATGGTATAGGGTTCAAAAACGTATAACGACAAGTAATAAAAATAAAGTTGATATTCAGTTTGTCCAGATGTGTAAGATGACATCGTCAATATAACTGGGAGACAGTTACTTCCCTAGACGAGACCTTTTAATGAGTTTTACCATATATTTTGACGCATAATCCACTATGAGCGACGTCAATAACGCTTATCTCATTCGCACTGTTAAGGAATGGAACTCTCGCTGCCTGCTTCTGTTTTTCCGGCCAATCACAATCTGGGTTTCTTGAAGACAAGAGTGAATAGTTGTCTTCTAGACCTTCTTGATACACTGTCGGCCAAATCGTCACTTTCCATCGGATGAGGTTGTGCTCAAACGAACGACTGCATACTATAAAAATAATCATATAAATACAATAAAGCTGTCTTTTGCAGTAAGTGTGGTTGGATCCAAAGAGCTTTGCTAATAGAATTTGCGCAAAACCCAATGATAATAAACCCTCAAAAAAAAGCGTTGTGGCTATGTGTGAAGGTTTGTAGTAGGAATACTACCAAGATACCGATACCAAGACATAGATACAGATACCGTAGGACCGAAAGCCGCTGGGCCGCAAGGCTCAAGAGTGGCGACCACGTACCAGAAAGCGCAGTGTGGGTAGGCCTCCCACGCGATGGACCGACGTCCTAGTAAAGGTCACGGGAAATCGCTGGATACGGGCAGCGCAAAATCGGTCATTGTGGAGATCTTTAGGGGAGGCCTATGTCCAGCAGTGGACGTCGATCGGCTGATATGTTGATGATATGATGACTACCTAGATGTACCACTATTTTGACGGCGATGTTGCATATTTCTCGCACATTATACTATGTCTTGTTGTGTGTACCTATATTTGCCCCGCAGCACCCTTTCCCTAAGCTCCCGCAGCGTGGAGCCGTCGAAGGGTAGAGACCCGGAGACGAGCGTGTATAGGATCACTCCGAGCGACCACACGTCCACTTCGGGACCGTCGTACTTCTTGCCTGGAAAATAAGAATAGAATATGTTAGCAGGTTAACTACGAACCTAGTTTGTGTTGGAAGAACACCAACGTTTCATCCGCGAGGGACTTCATCAGGGTGAGTGCGGTTCGCTTCGCACTCACCCTCGCGTGAATTCATCAAACTACGAAAGTTTTTATAGTAAAAAGAATATATGTTTATTGATTCAGTATGAAGTACGGCTTGCAATTATTATAATATAACTGAGAAAATTACAAAATTTAAATAACCTAATAGTTCGAAAACAGCAATAAGTGACTACGCAGCGAACCAAGGTCCCGTTTCAAGATAATGTTGCTCCACAAGAAGTAGAGCAACGCTGGTTTTCTAACAGGACCTTTGGCGTGTGTGAGACAAGTGATTTTGCGTACTTTGAAAGACGTAAGAAGAAATACAGCGTGGAAGATCGGCTGTTAAGCGTAGCGAGGACTTTTATAAATGAATTAACAGAAGAACGAACATGGTGCGATCCGCACTGAGACCTTGGTTCGCTCCGGACTATATTCGATCGTGTGGCGAACGGTGTTCACACTATTATTCTTTTTTCTGCCCTTATCCCACACTAGATGGGGTTGGCACAAGATGTATTTTTCTTCCACTCTCCTCTACCAACCCTCATCTCTATCCATACACTTTTCTTAACAATCTCCTCTTTTACACAATCCATCCATCTTTTCTTCGGTCTTCCTCTCCCCTTATTTCCCTTCACATCCTTTAACTCTCTTCTCGTCACATGCCATTCTTCCCTCCGCATAACATGCCCATATCACTCTAACCAGTTACTCCACCGCACATTATTATTCTTTTAAAAAATAAATATGTACATATATGTGTGCGGTTGGTTGGATGGAACGAAACGACTGGACAGGGCGATGGGCCGTGCGGTCGTATGTTGCAGAGAGCGCACCGTACAGTCGTATGTTGCAGAGAGCGCACCGTACAGTCGTATGATGCAGAGAGCGCACCGTACAGTCGTATGATGCAGAGAGCGCATCGTACAGTGCGGTGGTATGGTTACACCATTTTAAAGTTAATAAAAAGTACGAAAACGAACTGAAGGCATCAACTAAATAGAATATGTCATTTTTACGAAACGGATATATTTCTACCAAACGTTGCGGAAGTCCGAAGGTGAGTCCGATGGGCACCTGGTTGGTGCAAATAGATGACCTTCATAGTTTTATATGGTCAAGGTACTCAAGTAGAGAGAATTATCTCCCTTTGCCAACTGTTTCTCTAAAGTTAATACTTTTGAAACTATCATGGTTATTTACAACACTACAGTTAATAACGGGATATTTACCGTGGTGTGTCTGGGCCGAGATATTGGAGAACTCAAATCATGGTAAATAAAGGGATCGTTATTAACTTTTAGTGTCCATGACCTAAATTGTTAAAGCGCTAAGTAAAATAAACCATACCTTGGAATAATTCTGGTGCAGCGTACGGTGGACTGCCGCAGAAGGTGTCAAGTTTGGATCCGGGCGTGAACTCGTTCGAGAAGCCGAAGTCAGCTATTTTGATGTTCATCTCCCCGTCTAGTAGCAGATTCTCCGCCTGGAATTAAATAAGTCATTATTAAATGATAACTATGAAGAGATTAACAATCATTGATTTAAGGTTGCACAGCGAGCAATTCTTATTCTTAGTGGGGGAACTGAGATCTGCACTGACATCTCGCATGGGAGTGTATTGTGCATTATCCCCCTGCCTAGACAGGCCCTAACCAGCCCAACTCCTTGAAGTACCGGAGCAGGACTTTTGGTGTTTGACAGCTTTGTTTCAGCTTCTCTGTGGGTGTGGATGTGGTTTGGGTCTCAATGAACGAGCAATGGAGGAAAAAGACATTTATTTATAACAAGCGCAAGCTTGACTTTGTGGTGTATAAAAAAGGAAGATTGGCTTGTTAAAAAAACTGAATTCAGCGACGTAATTTTCCCGTCTCGTTGAAATTTTCTGGTGGATATGGTCAGAATTCACAAACAGTTCTTTTGGCAATCTTTATTGTTCATCATCATCATATCAGCCGATCGTCTACTGGTGAAAATAGACCTCCCCCAAACGACGCCACGAATAGCGGTCCTGAGCCGCCTCCATCCAACGGATGCTATGCCGCTGCAATGTCGCACGGATGCCGCTACAATGTCGTCGATGCAACGAGTGGGAGGTCTTCCCACATCGAATATGAAGGTTGAAATACCTTGAGATCCCTGTGTATGATCCGCTTCTGATGACAGTATTGTACCGCGGAGACGATCTGCCGGAACTTGGCCCGAGCTTCCTTTTCCTTCATGCGACCGTGTAGCACTAGATAATCGAATACCTGGAAAAAAAACATGGATTTGATTGGTACAAACTTGCATTAACAAATATTTGCATCCTATGACTTAGATTCAGATAGAAACTTAAACTCAAAATAAAGACTAATCATCTATACTCCCCTTTAAAAAACATGGATATTTTAATATCCATGGTTTTATAACGCCTTTGCGTTATAAAACCCAAGGAATATTGGTGGGTGGAAAATATTTAACGACATTGGTATCATCGAAGTGAAGCACAGAAGCTCGACACTATTTTCGGTTTTGAAAGCTTTCATTCATCGTTTAATTGTTCTCTCGTTATTTTCGAACTCAAATTTCAAATTTTTTTTGCTACCAATGTGAATGTGTATGTGACTTCTTGAGAATGGCTTCAGTAGAGACAATGCTAAGATTCGTAAGGATACTAACCTCGCCCCCAGAAGCGTATTCCATAACTAAGTAAAGCGTCTTCTCAGTCTCTATAACTTGGAATAACTTCACTATGTTCGGGTGGTCCAGCATTTTCATTATCCGCACCTGAAACACGATAACATACCAGTTAGTTCTAGTGTAAGGTCTAATGTTGTTGACCTCATGATCCAAGAAAATAAGGTCTGCTCCTCCGGGAGTGGCTCTTGTGACGTTACTGTCCAGTTGCCACTTTATTTCAACAAAATGTAGAAGTTGGGAAACAAATGTTATATAATATATATATATAACAAAGGATCAATTGAAAAATCAATAACAAAATTACAATCGTCAAGTATGTTTGTTAAATCAGTCAAAATAGCGTTAGTTAAACACGAGTCAATGTGATAAATAATTAGTAAATACAAAACCACATAGTTTTATTTGATTCATACAGGAAGGAGCTCGGGGAGATACGATTTTACGCTACTGCACTAGTGTCACCAGGAAACAGATTCGTCTTCTTATTCGCCGATGGCGATGATGACGTCACAAGAGCCACCCACGTGACCATCGTGTCTCGGAAGAGCATGCCTTGTTTGTTATACCATGGTTGACCTTACTTGAAAGATGATGTTGAAGGTGTTTGTAGCTGTAGATAAGTACCACAAGTTTTATGGCACCACACTATCACTGAGTAACTGGTAGGGTATATACTCGTAGTTCAAGTTTATGCCACTTAGTTTAAATGAGTAGGGCCACAAGATTCACTGTTTAATTACGTTTATTCACGAGATGTTAATACAAAGTAAAGGTGGAAAGTCTTCCTTTGACAGTGTATCCTGCTCGAGAGTAGGTAGGTCACGTACTGAAGTAAGGTATGTAAAATTATAAAATTCAAAGTAAGATGCAGCCTGTGCAAAGTGACGCGTGCGCTATTTTGTTTATGTATAACTTACAATTGTATATCCCTAACCTATACAAAACCGCCAAGGGCTTGTAAAATAGGGCTTGCGTTGCAATTGGATTTGTCTTATTTTGTTATTCCAAGGAAATATATTTCGTTGAAAATTTTTATGAGAGGTACCTTTTATTTTATCAACCCGCTTTTAACGCAAAGCCTCTCTTCTCTCCTTTCATAGATCCCGGTTCAGTGCTGTTTGCATTTTCAAGAGTTGCAATTAGCTAATAAAACATATATAGGGTTTTGCTTGCTTGCTCTAAAATTGCCGAACATTCAAGTTTGCTTAGCTTTTGTTTCATTAAGGACTCTCATTTTTGTTTTCACTTTATTCTAGAATGTTTTTAAGTAAGTAGGCCTTTGTTCATTTACTGTTTCAATTAAGTAAGCTTGTTTATGTCTGTTCTTGTAAAGCTAAATAAAATATATCTTTATTCTCATAAAATATTAATAGAATCGGTCGGCTTATTGGTTTATTGCTATTGTCCTATGTATAAAAAAACACATTCTCACCTCCCTGAAGAGTTTCTGCAGCGACCCCGGGTTGAGCTGCGTCTTGTCGATGATTTTGATGGCCACCTCCTTACCGGTGGGGACATGCTTCGCGAGTTTCACCTTCGCGAAGTTGCCTTTGCCGATCGTTTTGAGTAGCTTGTACTTTCCTGGAAATAAAGGTAAATATTTTTTAAGAAAAAACCAATATTTCACTATTTATCTAAAAGATCGACCGTTGTGGCGGGCGAAGGTGCGCCTGCTTCGGGTTTGATTCCCACCTTGGGACAAATGTTTGTACTATCTGCGAATATTTGTCTCGGGTGTTCTGGGTATTTTCTATGTATAATAAAAAGACATAGAATATTCTAGAACATTCTATTTTTTATACCACTGTAATAGTTTTGTTTTATTTATATTAAACAGAAAATGAGTTTTAACTTCGGTGGCCACCAAACGCAATAGACCATTTTCTGCTATTTCTAAATGAAACAAAACTATTACAGAGATATTGAAAAATAGTTTATACTGGGTATTATCAATTGGCGGCGAGAAATTTTGGTAATTCTTTTCTATAACGATAATACAAGAAAAAATAAAGAGTGGTGCTAGTATCACATCATATTGCACCTTATTGGTAAAATGGGTCCCAGCCTCAGCATAATGCATTATTAAAGCATTCGCATTATTAAAGCATTAAAGCATTACTTTAAGGCAGGGCCCGTGAGAAGTGATGTGTGAGAGGTTACAGAGTCATGAGATAACCAGTCTGCTTATACTACTAACTAGATATAAGACATGAAGGTACGAGAAATGAAAATGTATACTGACCAATGTGAGGTTCCTCCGAGGTCCGTGAGCGCGAGGAGACTCGGGCGGTGCCGCCGGAGGTGCCACCCGCCCCCGCCGACGACTCCGACGCGCTCTGAAATAGATAAGACAATACCACATTAAAAACTTACTCACTTCTTAGTTTTACTTGGGTAATTAAAATTTTATGACGTCTACAAGGTCTACCTAAAGGAAATAAAGCACTTTGATATTTAATGAAGAACAAATATAACCAAGAATCGTTGGGGGGTAATTAGTTAATCTTCTCAATAATATTCATAATATACGAATCTTATAGCCCGGCTACAAGCTCAAACATTTGTGCTTCCAGATTGCACAAACAACACAGTTTGCGCAAGCAAGATGAGCCGACCACACGCTCCATCTTGCTTGCGCAAACTGGTTGGAGCCCGGCCACACGCTCCGTCTTGCTTGCGCAAACTGTGTTTGTGCAATTATATATGCACAAATGTTTGAGCATTTAGCTGGGCTATTAAACAGCCATCAAGACTTTAGTTGACGACTAAAGTCTTGATGCATAAGATACATACATAAGAGTAGAAAATAAGTTAAATCCATTCGGTACGGATATAAGTTTCTACAAAACGAAAATTGGCAATAATTTATTTACCCTTTTTGTAGCTCGAGAGCTAATAAATACCACCTAATGATGCTTGAGTTGAGACAAATTAGCTCTGAAGAGAAACCCCTTTATCACGAGCAAGCAGACATTTTTACGTTTCGCTTCCCGGATCATTTGTTACACTGGGTGAGGTTGCTGAGTTGTGTCACCAGGGTACAGCGGTAGACAGAATTCGTGCGGGAGTTGCCTTATCCGGGTATAGCGATAGTCGAATTTCCTGCGGAAATCATGTCACCTTGGATTTGTGGAAAATACTACTGTTTGTGATTTTTGCAACGGAGAGTACAAGTAAAACATATGATAATACTCTTTCAGGTCATATAACTCGCAGAACTGATAACCGCTGGGGAGTAAAGGTTCTCGAGTGGCGGCCACGATGCAATGCGAAACAGAGTGTTGAGAGACCATCCACTCGATAGATCGAGGACATCGTAGCGATCGCAGGGAGTCTATAGATGGAGGCGCCTTAGGACCGCTATTTGTGGCGTGGTATGGGCTTATGTCCAGCAGTGGACTGATATGATGATGATGCCATAGGAACTCCTAAACAAAACGACTTAACCACGTCGAGTTTGGGTTTGTTGGATTTGTCTTCCCAAGCACTTTGGTCCTAGATACTATAAAAACTTGTATTTAAAAGTTTTTAAAATATAACAAAAAAAATTATGCATAATTTACGCTCTAGGTATTTTGATCCATTTTGAATGAACTATGAATAAAACATCAAGTGCGAGTCGGACTTGCGCACAGATATAAGACGTTGTTTCTTGCCAAATATCATGAGAGGTCTTGAAGGCTAGAGTGAACAGGACTCTCCTAGGCAAGCGTGCTACATCCTCGACCGTATCATCACTTATCATCGGGTGAGATAGCGGACAAAGGCAAGCCTATAAAAATGTAAAAAAAAACCAGATCAACGGGAATTAGGTACCCTTTAGGTTTTCGCCATGGCGAGAAACAAAACAGCCGACAACAAAGTGATCCTATACGGGTTCCTTTTTTTCTTTCTGAAGTAAGGACGGCTTCGCCGTAATAGTCACATTCTATCTCTTCTCTATAATATCTTATTTCTCTCTTCTGCACCCTCTTATCTCAAGGAACGTTTCACTTTTCTTCATCAATCTCACACTCTTTCTCTGCGCTCTTCAGAAACTCTTATGCTCCAAGTCCCTGTCCACTCTACTTCCTTCTATGACAACTCATTCACTGCCCGTGCTGTACAGCTCTGGAACACATTGCCAGTCTCAGTAAGGCGTGCAAAGTCACTACTATTATTCAAGGGCATGGTAAAGGAACACTATTTGTCCTGCTGTCACTGACCATACCCTTAGTTTCCCTTAGTAAAATGTATGCATATATGTATATATATATATAAGTATGTATGGATAGGTTTATGTATTTAGGTATTCTTGTTATTTATGTAGGCATTCGTATGTAAGATTTGTAAATTATTAGTTTTGTAATTTGTATTGATTAGAGTTTTTTAATTTGTATTATCTTCTTAAAATAATGCGCACAGATCCCCGTATTCAATCCAACGATCCTATCCATCCAAGGTTGTCTGGTAGAGATCGCTCGTGAGCGATAAGACCGCCAATTGTCACATTTCTTTTTTTTTTGTTCAAATTGTTTGTAAACTGTTTTGTTAAGTGTGCAATAAAGTATTTTCTATCTATCTATCTATCTATCTAAGGAGCCCTAAAAACAAAACAACTAACAACTTATGAAAAGAGCAACAAATACCGAACCTTAACTAAGTTTCTTCGGAAGCGATATCTGTAGTGGCCCTGCCATGTCGAGTAGACGGGCGCCACCGTTTTCTAGTAGCTTTAATTTTATTTCTGTATTTATTTCGAATTAAATTTCCTTAAAAAGTCCAGTGTGAATTTGTCTCATAATTTCTCCTCTTACTCTTTATCCGGGTGTAGTAACGCCCTTTGTCTTATCCGGCTCCGA
This sequence comes from Eupithecia insigniata, assembly GCA_947859395.1. NCBI lineage: Eukaryota > Metazoa > Arthropoda > Insecta > Lepidoptera > Geometridae > Eupithecia > Eupithecia insigniata. The sequence goes on from OX402019.1 coordinate 2,670,173, forward strand.
TATAAATTTATGCATTTGGGCGTTTAATTATAGAGGTTGGGAATAAAAGATTAAGTGTCGGTATAATTTAACAGACTTATCTATTGTCTCTATTTATTAACGAAAGAATAATTTAAAATGAACCTAGAAACACTGATTCACCATATCATAAAAGATACACAATGACATGGGGGAATAAACAAGCTGATGTACTTACTGTGGGTAACTTTTTGAATAAATTCTATACCCACCGATACTCCAGCCAAATTGGATGTACAATGTTTATAAACAAACCGCCCATAATTAACCGCGTCTTTTTATAATGCAATTTACATTAAAAATGTCGATTTGAGATCCTTCAATAAATATTGCTTACAATTATATCTGAAAAACGACGCCAAGCAAGTGAGTTTTCGTTTTTTGCGTCATGATTTGTTCACAAACATTTAACATCGAGTTTGACTAGTGTATAGAAACGTTATCCATAATACACTTAGTAAAGACTATGATCCAAACAAATTAATATACAGCCGCCACAATGGCATATGCCCGAGCAATATATCACGAATATCATAAAATATTTCCCACTCGGATAAAGAAGACAAACACCGGGGTTTCCTACGACATATCAGAGTTCCCGCCGGTTTTATCCAGTTTTATACGGCCGTTTGTCCGGGTGTCCTGATATATGCGACTGTTGGTCCAGTTCTAGCCGTGTGCAAGAAATGTATTGTTTTGTATAAATAAGCAGATAAACGTTTTGTTTGCACGGTATGATTTTAAGAATGTTGGTGACTTTTGTTACGGTTTTTTTTATAGAATCCTTCTTTTTTATAGTAGACCTTCATTGAATCACAATTTCACCTGAAGGAAAGTAATGCTGTGGCCGACGTTGTATCACGAAGGTCTAGAAGACACCTGTTCACTCTTGTCTTGAAGAGACCCAGATTGTAATTCACCGGAAAAACTGAAGCAGGCAGCGAGTTCAATTCCTTAGCGGTGCGAATGAAGGTTATAGTTTATGAAAGAAAACTTTCTAGAAGTTTTAATATCGCAGGTGATATTCAAAGATTTTCTATATCTGAATAAACCATGATAAAAATCCAGTGTATATACAATGCTCGGTAGGACATGCCTAAATTATCTAGGATTACTATATAGCGCACTTTTAGAAAATGCTTTTAGATCTAGTATACCTATAGAAAAAGCTTTTAGTTTTTTATTTTTCATTTTTATTTATTTATTTATTTATTGCGTCATATTATGGTATATGAAGTTTCAGCCCCATTGTACTCTCCTGTTACTGTTTCCTGTACCTACATACATAATACCGTCCTTTGTCATTTATATGTGTAATGGATGGCAATTAATATACATAGAGCTATCTTTCCATCTAGCCGATATAAATGTATGTTATAAACGAGCCAGGACAGTATAATTAAGGTTCAGTCCCCATAAACCACCATTAGAAAGACAAAACTTGACTACAATCGATAGAAACTTTCAAAGGTCAGAGCCGTACAAAAATAGCTTTTAATACCCCTTGTAGCCGAAACGGTGACGCCTTAACAACCCCAATGGCAATTTAGAGGTCTATTTCGGCTCTCAGTTAGTTTATTTGCTAACTCTATGTTGTGGTACGGTTTGCAGAATAATTGCTGGAGGATAAACATTTACTAAACGGCCTAGAGTAGGGTGGTGAATTATCTGCGCTATTTTTGTCTTGATTGCTTTTATTATGACAATATAGCCCATTGCGGGTAGGTTCATGTTACGTCGTCTTGGAACTATAGGTGCTTATAGAGGAACTTTGTTTTTTTTTGTTGATTCTTTCTTGATGACATTTAAAAGGTTCTTCAGACTCTAAACTTGTTACGATAGATATGCTCGTTTTCTCTAAGCGATACTAGAAATAGTTTTTTAATGTAGTTTCAATCAAAGATGTAAATCGTTAGATAGGCCCTTACCGTAGTGAGACCGCGCCGTTTTGTGAGTCACGCGAAATGAGATCGCTCACTCATTTGGAATCAGTGTACACGTAAACACGGTGCTAGCTGGACCTGTTTAACTTTGGCGTATTTTGTTGAAAAGTGTCTCAAAATGCCATCGCGTGCATTTCGCAAAAGCAACAATAAATTGTTAAAATACAAATAAATCCAAAGGCGTAACATTTCACTCTTAGGATTGCGATATAATTAAATAATTTTTCCTTCCGCTGCTGTAGCGTTGCGACAGGACTATAAACAAAGTAAAACTACCTGCTAATCTGTGGTACACAGACTTAGACGTGCGACCCGACCTTAAATTTGCCGCCGGCGGCGCGCCGACCTCCACGGGCAGCGTGGCGGCGCCGTCGCGCCGGCGTGGTTTGATTTTTTTGTCTCTTATGTAGGTATTTAAAATTAAATAGTACTTAGCCCCTAACCGTAACGTCGTGACTGTTTTAGTTTGAATCGTTTGTTTCGAGTTTTTTATTAATATCTTTATTCATTAAAGAGGATTTGATCAGAGTGATCATGTCACCCTCATAGTTTACAATAAATTTACTGTTCCGGAGCTACATATTATGACGGTTTGAAATTGCCATAGCAAGACGTAAGGCGCAAAAATAATAAAAAATCAATAAACCATTTAAAAATGGGTTTCTTATTGTTTTTTGCTTTCTCCTGGATGAATGGTCAAAGAGGTTCGCTAAGTTTGTTGTAGAAAGCGATGTACGAATTCATATTTCAAAACAAAAAAAAAAATACAGCTCGATCTAGGCTACAAGAGCTTTCATTTGATAGGTCGGTATTTAGTTTAAGGTACACAGTGATAACTAAGGATAGGAGTTATTGGATATTTTGGCTACCGATTATTAGTTGGGTATTTTGTTTCAATTCTTCTAGTACCAACTGGTACCCAATAACGTTACAATACTCTATACCTGTCCTGATTTCTACCCAATATATTTCTAACCGATTTGGTTAGAAATACCAAATACTTGTTGCAGCTACATAACTTTACGGGTGAATGGTCCGCTAGTATCTATGCGTAGATGATAGGTTAGGTAAGTATAGGTATTGAAGCGTTGGGCAGTTATGGCTCACGGTCGGTTAGGCGCATTGCTCGCTTTGCACAGTTATTCCCTAGTGGTATGCGGATTTTACAATAGCGTTAGATATTTTAGGACCATGCTAACAGGTACTGAGTTAGTTATTGAATACCGGACTCATCTCTAGTAATAACAGCGAAAGGAGCGAGCGTTTTTTCGAGACTATCCACTGCTGCGCCGCCGCTGCCCCATGTGTAGTCGATCAGTCAGCGCGTCGACCAGCGACCAGACTGTATAGATAATCTGTTTTATCAAAGCTCTCTAAGAAACATAGCAGTGGTGCGCTGAAGATTTCTACTTCTTCTAGCAACCGCAATCACAGAAAACCTTGAAGGAGACTACATTCTTAAGGAGGATAAATTATATGTTTATTGGAGAGTTTTGAACAGATTCTCCGGTCTGGTTGCTGGTCGTCGCACCGACGCGACTGATAGAGACGGCGGCGGCGGCGTGAGAAAACAGCGGCGCGTGCCGGCGCGGCGCGCACGTCTACACACTTCAAAGACATTGCCACAGTTTTTGGTGTCAGGGCATATCTAACGATTTACATCTTTGGTTTCAATATCTTTTTCGCCACCTACTTGTGATTTCCCCATCGTCGGACTTCAGGACATAAAATCACCTTGGTTTTCTCTTATGTGCAATTTTTCCCAGTCTTTCTTAGTTAATAAAATATACCAACCTAACCTAACTTTTGTTGACGATATTATTCCAGAACAGATATTATACCAGGCCGTGGGTCCGCGGCGTACGAATACCGACCCCTCCAACTCAACCTGTGGATGTCGTAAGAGCCGACTAAGGGAACCTACGAGAGGAAGGGCAGCGGCTTCCTTCTGAGTATTTTTTATTATATATTAACACCAATCGGCCTGCCAAGCGTGGTGATTATGGCTAATCCCCAAATACTACATGGGTGACCATCCACTCGATGGACCGACGACATCGTAGCGGTCGCAGGGAGTCGATGGACGGAGGCGGCTCAGGACCGCTATTTGTGGCGTCGTATGGGGGAGGCCTATGTCCAGTGGACGTGTATGGGCTGATACGATGATGATGATTATTCCAGAATATTTGAGCCTAACTGCTTATTGGTGTTAGTACTTACCTAGGATTCATCTTGTGTACTTTCTACGTGTTATCTAGCAGGTACTAAGCATTCTTTTATTTAAAATAAGTAAATAAAATAAATAAATAAATAATGCTGGACAATTCACACAGCATCATCTAGGCCCAAGCTAAGCAGAGCTTGTGTTATGGGTACTAGATAACTGATATACATAATATAATACACTACATAGATAGATATATTTTTATTATACATAGAAAACATCCAGAACACCCTGTACAAATATCTGCAGATAGTACAAACATTTGTCCCGAGGCGGGAATCGAACCCACAACCTCCTTCGTCGCAGGCGGACCTTCGCCCACCGCGCCACAGAGGTCGTCATATTATTTCTGTTTGTTTGTGAGTTGTGTCAAATAAATAATTTTCTTTCTTTTCTTTCTAACGTTACACGTTTGTAGCTCACGAACAGCGTTGCTTTCTTTTTACGTAAGCAAAGGCACTTTACTTTGTTAGGCTTCTCAGTTGCCTACTTTTTAAGGCTTTGCGTTCCAACTTAGCATTACTCTTGGAGCAATACCTAAAAAGCTACTAAAAATGTTCCATAACTATATTATTCTGCACGTTTCCGGTTTATGTGCATAGTAATAATTATCATGGAAAATGCTCAAACAATTATTTAGGATAACGTTTATCGGTTTTTTCATAAACTCTTTTGACACATGCTGCCGACAAATTGTTGTACAGTTTGGCAGGAAAGATTTACTGTAATGTACTTTAAGGTTGGAAAACAAAAAAAAAACATTCAAATCAGAATTATATCCACATCAAAACTCCTTCAAAAGGCTTAAGATCTTTATATGCTCATTCTTTGCCAAAAACGGCGCAGAATGCATACGTAAGATTCTGAATCACAATTCAACGTTTCCGTAGTGGAATAAAAAGTAAAGCTCGATGGTTGAGAGGATTTATTTACTTTAAGAGCGGAAAGGATAGCCTTATTCCCCATACAAACGTACTTTCCGCTTCATTTGGAAACTATGTTCGATCTTATTGAAATTTTCCATACTCGTAATCGGATGAAAAATAGCTGTTTGCAGCGCTTTAGTTTTTGAAATAACATAATGATATTTAAATGAGAGTGAAACTCATTTTGTCCACCAAATCGAGTCATCTTCAAGCGATTTTCTATGCATGATAGACACCTTTTTTCGAAAATCTGTCGCGCTTCAAACATCTTGAATATATTCAACAATATAAATAATCAAAAATATTTTTGAAATCAATCGTTTACTCAAAATTAAACGCGATGTACGAAAAAATATCAAAAAATGGTGCCAACACCAAGTACACGCACACAGCCACATAACAGCTTCGTATTAGATGGTTAGACGCGCTACACGGTAAAAAAGGAATTGTCAATTCAATAAAAAAAATATTGTTAACGATTTCAAGACAATATTTACTTAACTTACCAATATATTGTCAATTTGACAATTTCTATTTCCTTCAAAGTACAAAAAAAAATTGTTGGTTTATTGTCTCAAATCAAGTAAATATTGTCAGGTAAACATTTGGAACGTTTTAGTCTAAGACAATGATTAATCTTGTAATAATAATGCTTGATTTATTAACTGGACACTATTATTTGTTTAATCGACGATTTAAATTGTTATATCAAGGATATCGTGAACCTTAGATACTTTAAGATAAATTAATTGTTAGGCTAACAGTTTCGTTGTTCTTCTGAAACTCTTTAATTATTCGATCAAGATTTCACAATAATTCATTTTAAAATAACGACTTTTTTCTAAGAAGCCTGTCAATTTCTCAAACGAAGATTAAACATTTTCAAGGCAATGTTATGTTAAATGGTTACTTAGAATAACAAGTGGGCTTGGTATAAGATTGATTATTTCTTAAAACCACATTATCAATTGTTTAAGCAAAATGCTTTTATTTTTCAAATTAGTTGTCACATAAACTTGTTTCAAAACTAGTATATTATATTATTAACATCCCAAATTATTAGACTAAATATAAACATTTTCATGGCGAGAATATGTTAAATGGGTTCTTGGAATAACAAGAGATCTTGATAGAAGATTGATTATTTCTTTGAACAATAATATCAGTTGTTCAGCCAAAATGTTTACAATAAATATTTTCTGACTAGCTTCTGCCGGCGGCTTCGCCCGCGTGGACTATCCCTGAAGAAACAAACACATGCACATACACCCTAACACACACTCACACGCACACGCACACATACACATTCATGCATACAAACATTAAAAACATTCGCATTTAATAAATTTGTGTGATAATTTTTACTTTCAAAATAAACAACTTGAATACGAAACTTCATTCATTTTCATCCCCTTAGGGGTTGAAATTCCAACTATACATCAGGGTTGTTGCGAATATCAGCATCAGCATCCGCTGATCATCAGCATCCGCTGATCATCAGCATCATTTTGAAGATCAGCATCGGCATTGATGGATGCTGATTTTTGATGCTGATGTTCGAGTCGGGACATGACCCGAGGGAGTGAGGCATAAAGCGCATTTATGTAAAAATTTGGAACCTAAACAAACGCAAACCTGTTTTCATCACACTTATAGTATAACACATTGCGTGGTGGGTGAAATACCTCAGCTCTCACACTGTATATATTGGGATTACAAATACTTGAATACCTACAGGTCAAAGCCTTCTTCGGTTAGAAGTCGGGTTAAAAGTGCATAGTTTTTCAAGACTCGATTTCGATTGGTAGAATCATCTATATTCAATTAGTACAGAATACTCCGTTTGAGAGTCCGACACGCACTTGGCCAAAATCAGCATCAGCATCCGCTCATGTGTCACAAAACGGCATCAGCAACAACCCTGCTAGGCTGCTATACATATACATACCTACGTTGCGTTTGTTTCCAACCATAAGCCGAAATAAATTTTCATCCCCTTGTTCACCATAAGGTGAAAATATCAAAGACACGTCGAGTAATTTCCAATCATCACGCGTCAGCATAAACACAAAATTTGACGATCCTGACTTATAAACTGACAGACTTTCATACGCCATTTCACCCTCTTGAGTGGAATTCAAAAAAAGCCTTTCATAGTAGGTACACCCCTACGCATCAAGACAAATACATCCTCTAAATTTCAAACCTACAACCAGCAGCGGTTTAGGCTGAGCGTCTGTCAGTGAGTCAGTGAGTGTGTCAGGACTTTGATTCTTATAGGTATAGATTTGAATTGAACATACAGGCTAAGTCTCAGTAAATTAAATAGGGTCCTGTTAGTATCATTCAGGTACTACGGAACCCCAAAAATGTTCTACGGCCGCCGCCACCGCCACGCCGGAACAAGTTAAGACATGTCATGAGCGCCTGTATCTATGTAAAGTATACCAACAACAGACCAACAATTTTGAAATTTTATATCAAAGCTGTTAGTTCTTCCGATAAGATATCGTGTATTCCATTTAACAATATTTTATTTTGAACGAAGCGAGCGTGAGAGTCGATTCATAAGAAAACACGATTTTTGTAGATTCAATAAATAATATTGTTGATTTTACTGACACTTCACACGAATCTCCCGCCTGTGTTCGCATATTCGGGTAGTCTCCCATAGTTCTAGGGTAATTTTTCATTATGTAAAAATGATGTCATATTATTTACACTATTTGCGGTGTAACATGGTGCTTGTGAGTGACATTGGATGTTTTTTTTTTTTGCCTTTACAATTTTGGCTCCACACTTTGTGATTTAGCCAGTCTCAACTAGGAAAGTGACATTATGGAATAAAATTTTCTTCTTCTTCTTCTTTTAGCTTTGGCTCTGCATCTGGATTGATGCAATTCTGCCAGTGTCAGTTAGGTATGAATTGCGCATTTAGGAATAATAGATTAAAATTAAAGGAGGTTGAGTTTGGATTTTTCAGAAAACAATTAATTATATAATCTCAATCAAGTTCATATAGGTACAAAAACAACCAAATTAAAAAGCGTTAACAGAAGTAATCAATATGCAAAGAAATATAAAATAAATACCTAGTGATAAGAGTTACGATCCTCACTGAAAAAATCTCAAAATCATGTGATACTGGGAGATGTCCAAAGTTGACACTGGCTACAATACAAAGTGTGGAGCCAAAAGATTGAAAAAAACTATCTAATGTCACAGGCACCATGTTAAACCGCAAATACTTAGTGTCGATAATTATTTCTCAACGATATAATACTCGAAATCGAGTCAGCCCTCAAAAATATCCGAGATTCAATTGCAATGAAACTCTCACAGAGCACTAATCGCGCGCCAATCTCCATTTTGGTGAGCGAAACGTCTTATTTAGCAACTTTGCGGTCTATTTCGTTAGTGTTCACGGCGGAGGCTTTTTATTTTTTAAAAGCTTTTATATAACTTGTGATGTTTCTATATTCGGGTCAATTCTTGCAACTGAATTTTAAATCAATTAACACTATCTGACAGAGCTGAAATTTTGCAAACAAATGTTGCAAAATTTCACTAGCTAGACTGAGCGTCCATAAATAATATTATGTTCCTACGTTAATAGTAAAAACGTCGTCTTTTGAGTAGCTCTATCGCATCTGGCAGCACTGAACGCGAGTCGCCGCAGTGTCTCCAGATAGGAGTTATTACCTGATTGGGAAAAAAAAATTTTTTGGAGAAGTTTTTGGGGAAATGAAAACTGTGGGGAAAATTTTGGGGAACGCATTTTAAATCGAAATTAAATGTTTACTCATTTCTAATATTTCTTTGACTAAACAAATTTAAAAAAAACTAAGAATTGTTCGTCTAAAAAACTAAGAAGCGTCTCTGTGTAGTCATTTTAATCTCGCACGTAAACAATACAATGCTGCCAATATTAATCTTACGATAACTGCCGCGCCGCCCCGCCGTCGCGGCGGGGCGGCGCGGCAGGGCGCGACAACGGAGTGCGGCGGCGCGCCACCACACTCCTGCTGCCTCCTACCAATGGCGAACCAAACATCTTATCTCGTGCGCGAATCACAGTTAAGCAGGTTAGGAATGGTATGAAATGTAGAAACACTGTAAGTATGGATGTATGTAATTTTGAATGAAGTAAATAAAATAAGGAAAACTGTGTTTTATTTATAGTGGATGTAAAATGAATTATTTTTATCAAGGACAAATTAATTTTCACAATAGATTTATGTTATAATTGATACAAAATTATTTGGAGAAAATTGTAAGAAATAGTATCTTTTTGGGGAAAATTTAAACCTGATCTGGGGAAATTGCACATACTTAACCTGGAGACACTGGGTCACCGCCGCCGATACTTTCTTTCCGCTTTTGTGTGCTCTGGAAATAACTTGTTTTGTGTTTGCAAAAATTTAATTGGTGAGTTATTGATTTTTAATAAGCTAGGTCTAGATAAACGTTAGCTAGGGATGTTTGTTTTCTATAAGTACTTCTTTTTTTCTGATATAGGCTGAACAAACGCATTTAAATATGATCGACGCCATCGACGGCGCTGCTGGCGGCGTCGATCAAGTTGAAGAGTATGTTGGTCAAAAAGCCACTCTGGACTTACTTTCTAAATGGCAAATGCCGTTAGACGTTGTAGAAAGTTTTAGAAGTAAGTAGTTACTAAATCTATCTCCTATGCACCCAAAAAGTTTGAGGTTAAATGTGTACCCGCTGAGCTTTTGTATTCTACCTAAAGACACAGAATACATAATTGCTAAAGATCAGAACCTTCTTGTTTCCCTCATTGCGTAAAATACAAGTACGTTATCTGCATCACTGAATCCCGCCTCCATTCCATGACTAAGAAATTTCCATGAACATGGACACTGGCAGAAAAATGGCAAACCAGACACATATTGCCAGTAACAAAGAAGTCAAGTCACGGTATTTACTAGTATTGTATTCTCTTTGTATTTACTGAAAAGTAACTAAATATAGGCAAAGTAACTAAATATAGGCACCTGCCTATATTTAGTTACTTTTCAGAACATTTTTGTTTGAACATGGACACTGGCAGAAAAATGGCAAACCAGACACATATTGCCAGTAACAAAGAAGTCAAGTCACGGTATTTACTAGTATTGTATTCTCTTTGTATTTACTGAAAAGTAACTAAATATAGGCAAAGTAACTAAATATAGGCACCTGCCTATATTTAGTTACTTTTCAGTACATTTTTGTTTGTGTGTCTTTACACGAGATAGCTTAGAACCCTTGTGCCTACATACAGTAGGTATAAGCTCCAGGGTTCTAAGCTATCTCGTGTAAAGACACACAACATAAAAATGTATACTAATTATAATGTGATCTGCAGTGTGTGTTTGTGTTAGTGGATCGAAACTGAGACCTTTCCAATTGATTTGAGAATAGGTACCTAGCATTGTTGATGTGATTATTTTCTTTTTTCAGGGAACAAAATAAGTTCGGAACACTTTCCTAAACTAACACAATCAGAATTAAAAGAACTTTGCCCAATATTAGGTGTTAGACTGGAATTAAAAGAACATATTGACATATTTCTAGAAAGTGTTGCAGACACTTTAACAAATGCAAGTAGTACTGAACAATCCACTGTAACATTAGCGGCTGCCGATGATCACAATGGAAACGTTTCACTGGACAGTATCAATTATATTCTGGATTCATCAGACTTTCAAATCCTAGACTCAGGAAGGGTGACTGATTTTGACCTAAAGACTCTCCTTTTGACTTCACCTCTAGGCAAGTCAGTTCTCAACTACTACAGTACATATGGCAAATTAGATTCAACCCGAAGGAATAGACTCACTGATGTAATTGCACGTCATATGTACACACATGCTGTGAATCAGTAAGTAAATTATTAATTATTTCAACTATTGCTGAGTTATATCAATAATTTATGAAAAAGTTTTTCTAATTTTAATATGTAAATTTCTTATTTTAGAAAGATAACCTACGATGAGTATAATTCTTTAGCTGGAAAAATTATTACCCTCTTTCCAACGGAAAATACTGGGACATATTTTGTGCGGCCAATACCTAAATCAAAATCAAAAACTGGCAAGCCAGTATTTGCTAAAGGAAAGCTGTTAGACAAGATTCGGAATCTGCTTTACAAATCTGGTGAAAGAAAGAGAGTCTCTACAACGACTGAGTCTGGACATAGCTCTAAAATATCTAAAATCAATCATGTTGATGATAAGAGTAAGTAAATCTACCTAAATATCTTATAGGTACTTACAAAATCCATCAATGCAAACCCAGAAGCTTAGAAAGGATCGGAAATTTCAGCTTTGTAGGAGGGATTGACTTTTTATGAATTTCTTTGTTCTTTGAAATAACTGAGTTAGAAACATGACACGCTTGATGCTGGCAAAGCCACAGGCACCTAGTTAGTATGTATCTATGTGTGTATTATGTATAATAATTATGTAAATTTCAGGTATGAATGATGACATTGTTTGGCTGAAAAACAATCATGAACCATGGGATCTTGTAATCAAGAAATGGGTGAACACATACGATGAAAGAATACTTTGCGTCCAAGACAATGTGAGAGAGTTTCTAACAAAATGGCCAATACTTAATGACTTAAGGAGTGAAGCATTGGTAAGTTTCTCTTGATTATGTGTTGATTAGGTATATCTACTATATAATTTTATCAAAAAAACCAGCCAAGTGCGATATGGACTCGTGCACCGAGGGTTCCGTAGGAGACAATAATCATTCTTTATTGAGATATGAAAACTTCAAGCATTACTACGAATAGCCCCCTTAATCTTTTTACAGGGCTATAAGCTTGGGGTGTACTAAAAGAGATCATTATACTTAAACTTACCATTTTGAAGAACTATTATTTTTGTTACAGATTAATCTAGATTTTGACCGTATGTATCCCGAGAGAAGCACAGCATTCTACACAAAGTGGTTTAAATTTTTTGACAAGATACGTGCATACAAAAAAGACTCATTATCAGATGGAGTTGGCAAATTGCTTGACGAGGCTTTGGGAACAGATGCAAATGACTCAGAGTTAGGTATGTGTATATTATGTTTAACTATATAATTTTGAGATTAGCCAGCCATTAATATAGATTTATAGAAACATATTTGACTTCTTTGTTATTGGCAATATGTGTCTGGATTGCCACTTTTCTGCCAGTGTCAAGTTCATGAAAATTTCTTAGTTATGGAATGGAGGCGGAATTACAACAATAATATGAGCGGTAAATTTGAAAAACACCAATCAGATTCTTACTAAGAACACAAATAAAATAAAATTATAAACAGAATAAAACAACATAAATGTAGTATGATGGTGTAGTCTTAGTTTCGAATTACAATTGGTTTACAGAGCAGAATGTCAGAAGTCGTCTGTTTTGGTGGTTCAAACAAGTAAATGTTACTGAGTAAGTAAGATGGTGTGAGCTCTTAAAGGTACAACTGAAATTGGTGGGGTTCTATGTTACTACATGTCTTAATAATTGATTAACAATAGATCTTGGCATGGTTCTTGCTTGGTTCACAATGTGCACTTCACAACTGAAATTGGTGGGGTTCTATGTTACTACATGTCTTAATAATTGATCAACAATAGATCTTGGCATGGTTCTTGCTTGGTTCACAATGTGCACTTCACAACTGAAATTGGTGGGGTTCTATGTTACTACATGTCTTAATAATTGATTAACAATAGATCTTGGCATGGTTCTTGCTTGGTACACAATGTGCACTTCCCAAAATGGGCTCATTTTTTTTTACAAATTACTATGTAGTAATGTTATTTACAAATACTATTTTATTATTATATTCTTTAGATTTTGGGAAGTGGATGTTTTCTAATACTAAAGTTGGTAGCAACTTTAAGGGAAGAGGGACGCACTGCTTTATGGATGACTATTCGGCTGACGCACATTGTTTTTACTGCATGCACTTTTGTGTGCTTTTACCCTCTTACTTAAAAAAAGAAACGCTGTTCAAGCGTTGCTCAGCTAAAATGTGTTTTGTCTTGTTTTACCGCGTGTCATAATCCGTTAGTAAAACAAGAGAAAACATATTATAGCTGAGTTAGCTGTTCAGTCTTTCTTCAGAAATGTGTTCAGTATCTGAAATAGAGCACAGTGTTAAAATTAGGCATACCTATTTAAAAATATTGGTATATATTATATACAGGGTGTTTTTTGAGACGTCGAACTTACTTTAGGGGGTCATTGTACTCATCACTACGAACAACTTTTACTATGGGACCAACACTGAAATCGCGAAAAAATAAATCACCTGTTCCATACATTTTGTCACGAGTCAATGAACTTTTTGGAAGAAACAGTTGTTTTTTTTTTCGCGATTTCATGGTTGGTCCCATAGTAAAAGGGTTTCGTAGTGATGAGTGAAATGACCCCCTAAAGTATGTCCGTCGTCTCAAAAAATATCTTGTTTATTATATTGTAAAATTTTTGTATCAGTTAACATATTTTTTTCAGACTGCAAGGTGCCCATGCAAATGACCCTCTTGGGGCACTTAATCCCGCCCAAAGGACGTATTGGAAAAAAATGGAAGTTTTCAACAGCTGAAGCCATTGAAGGCTTGCTGATACATGTCAAGGTACATTATAAAGTTATTTTTTTTTATTCAGTAATAGGCTTGCGTTTGACCGCCACCTCGCATGTTGTTAAGCGACGACGCGGTCCAAGATGGAGCACGCTTGCCTAGAAGAAATCGAAACATGGGTCATTTTAATTTTTTTTTTTTCTTGCTTATGTGTTTTCTGTCAAATTTTGGGACATGTATTTCTGAAAAATATATCAGTAATAGATTGTTAAAGTTACAATGTTGGTAAGCTTGATTAGCTATTCAACTAGTGTGCTATCATATATCCATTATTATTATTATTTGTTCACAGAAAGCAAGCGAAATAGAAGACGCGATTACCTCACAGCAAAAAAAGGCACTTGCGAAAAAACAAACAGTACAGCCATATGTTCTGGTACAGGGTGCAACATTGGACAATATACAGTGCATTTTCATAGTTGTGGATAAACTTAGATATACTTTCACATCTACGTGCAAAGCTTTTGATACTTTGTTTAAATTGTATCACACGTTCAATTGTAGGTACCCAGCGCCTTCTGAACACTTGTATTTGTTGATTCAACATTCAGTTTATGGCATCGAAACACCGCACGATAAAGTGATTCCATACATTGTCGATGTGATGAATTTTACCTAAATCTATCACTACAATTAAATATAAAATTGATAAGATGGAATTAAATTGTACAGAATGTGGTAAAACATTTTCTGAATTCAAAAAATATGTATTTCATATCGAAGTTCTTCATAATATCTCTAATTTGTTTTCATGTCCTATTCAAGGGTGCAGTAGGATGTATCATACTGCTCATTCCTTAAAATATCATATACACTCACAGCATACTTTAGAGGAACAAAAACCTAACAGTACATTTCCTTTTATTAATACAGTTTTTTCTAATACAAATTCAGATACAGCTAATACTACAGCAGCTGTCGATGTTGATGATAACAAAGAAAAACAACAAAAAATGGTCGAAGCCTTTATAAACGACTTTAAAAACATGCTTAATCAATCTGTTCAACTTTTTATAGCAAAATTATATAATATTTTAAATTTAAGCCGTGATTCCATACAAAACATAATCGTGAGTTTAGATTCGTTTTTAACTACAACAGTAGATACAATTACGCAATCGTTTAGTAATACGAGTGAAACGCGTTCAAATGAACTTTTTATTAAGGTTCTTGGTATGTTGTCTTTGTTTATGAATGCATTTAAAAACTATGATACGGAGTACAAAAGGCAAAAAATATTCACGAAGTCTAATACTTTCGTAGAACCCACGCAGGTGCAAGTAGGCGTATCTCAAGAGATATCTAACCAAAAAGGCAATGTCGAAATGGTCTTAAGAAATAGAACAATTTGTAGTATGCCTTGGCAAAATAACTTAAAAACTTTTTTGGAACTTCCTAATGTATTGAAAACAATCACTGATCATCAGCTATTACTATTGCGAGATAATGATTCCAATAGTAACGTTTTAAGAAATGTTGTAAATGGGTCTCTGTGGAAATCCAAATTAATAACTGTTACCGATAGATTATTTCCCCTGATCATTTACTTTGATGATTTTGAAAGTGGGAATCCCTTGGGGAGCCACGCTGGAGTCCATAAAATTGGTGTAATTTACATTTCAATTGCCACATTACCTCCAGATATTTCTAGTAGACTAGAAAATGTATTTGTCGCATTAATTTTTAATAGCAATGACAGAGAAGAATTTGGCAACAGAGCAATTTTTTCAAAATTCATTTTTGATCTGAATTCTTTGAATCAAAATGGCCTTCAAATCCATGTTGAAAACACCACCGAAATTGTAAAATTTCAGGTTATTGCCTTTTCGGGAGATAATCTTGGTATTCATTCTGTTTTTGGACTTAGTGGAAGTTTCTCTGCTCAAAATTATTGCAGATTTTGCACAATACCTAAAACTGAATGCGTAAACATTTGTGAAGAAATACAATCATCATTACGTAAAGAAACTGATTATCATAATCACTTGGAATCTCAACTCGGCTTAAAAGAAGAATGCGTGTGGCATGATTTGCATGATTTTCATGTATATAAAAATCTAACTATTGACGTCATGCATGATTTGTGTGAAGGAGTACATAGATATAGCATGGCATTTATTATCGATAAACTAATTAAAGACCAATATTTTTCTTTAGAAACTCTCAATTCCCGTATTAAATATTTTACATATCAAAGCTTCGAGAAAAACGTTCCGGCAGGGATAACACGAAATCATTTGAACAATGGTTGCATAATTATATCTGCGAGCGAAATGTTGTGTTTGGTGAGAAATTTGGTATACATGGTCGGGGATCTTATACCCATCCATAACTTGATTTGGGAAAATTATTTGCAATTACGTGAAATAACAAACATTCTTATGGCACAAGTTATTAGCCAAGACATGTTAGCGTACTTGCGAACACTGATTGAAGAACATCATTCATCATATCTAACTTTGTATGGAAAATCTTTGAAACCGAAATATCATTTTTTGACTCATTATTGCACAGTTATAGAGAAAATTGGTCCGCCTGTACTAATAAGTGCCTTTAAATTTGAAGCGAAACATAGAGATCTAAAAAGAGTGGCACAGTCTATTAGTAGCCGAAAGAATTTGCCCTATTCCTTAGGTGTTCGATGTCAATATCAGCATTCCTACAGAGTTTTGTCTCGAACTGGTCTTGAAGATAGAGTAAAATATGGCAAGACTGAGGCATACGATTCTAACATTTTGCCTGAGCATTTAAAAAACTGCAAATGCTATTGCTATACTTGGTATGAAATTAATGGCGTTAAGTACAATAGTCAAAATTCATTAGTTTACAAATACGAAAACGATGATCCTTTATTTTATAAAATTGACAAAATAATTATACCAGTACTTCAATCGGCAAATGTCTATTTTTTCTGTTGTGTCTTAAGAACTTTAGGTTACTGTTCTCATTTGCAGTCTTTTAAAGTAGTAAATACTACTGACTTTGCTTTTATTGAAAAAAATGATTGTGTCTCTCCTACGCCTTTGATGATTCGTGAAGTGTCTGGTATGGGTAACTTTATTTCTTTGTGAATTTGGCTGTCTCAATCACCACGGTCTAGGTTCAGAAAGTGTATTCCCAAATTGTCCACAGATCAAAATGTGCACAATTTTATTTTTAGAAAACGTGAACTAGTTTTGCAAATTTGTATTTATTATATTTAGATTTTTATAAAATATTTTAATTTAGTGGTCATTTTCAGATGAAAACAATAATTAATAATATAATAAGTACAGTTTTGGTAGATATTCTGAACCATCATCTTAGGTACCTATGTAACTAAATATTATAATTTTATTGTAATTGATTTAATTGTATACATGACTGTAAGTAATTTTTTTGTTTAATTAATCAGGTCAATTTATACTGGGTGTTTTTCTAGACGACCGATATACTTTTGGGGTTCATTGTACTCATCGTTACGAACAACTTACTATGGGACCAAACCTGAAATGGCTAGAAAAATCAGCTGTTCCATACTTTATGTCGCGAGTCAATGAAGTTTTTGTATGAAACAGCTGATTTTTTTCGCGATTTCAGGGTTGGTCCCATAGTAAAAGTTGTTCGTAATGATTAGTACAATGACCTAAAGTATGTCCGTCGTCTAGAAATACACCTCGTAAACCTTATAGTGCCATTATTCTTAAGTTTTAATTATAATCCATCAAGTTTTATTTAACCGACAATGCCCTTATCTCGTTGTGGGCATATTTTTTTGCTCATTGAGCATTTTTGTTTTCTAGGTCTAACATAATACATATTGTCGGTTCAATTAAAACTATTCTTGATAAGTGACAATTCAATATTGATTATTTTTATTTCAAGCTATCGTTAATTTACTGGATAATAATAAATACTGTCGAAAAGAATAAATGTCTTTAATGAAATAACACGAGTTTTAATAGAAGTAAATATATTGTTAGATTAACACTACCAGTAGTTTCTAAACGATTTATATTATTGTAGGTCTAACTGAACTATATTGTTCAAACAACATGTCGTATATACTTATACAGACAATATAAAATGCTGAAACAAGTAAAACAAAAGTAGAATGGAAATATCTGTTTTGTAGGTTCAAATACACCATAGTTTTAAAACAAGCTAGTGTGTTTTCTCATAAAGTTACTTAATATTCTTGAAACTAGTAAACCATGCGTATTATAACAAAAATTTGTTTTGTAGAACCAAGTAAATATTAGTCTTGAAACAATAATCAGTATTCTCACAACTACAATATGTATATTGTTAAAGCAAGCAAAGGTCTACTATTAAACGAAGAATCTGTTTACTCTTAAACTAACTAAACCATAATTTTCAAGCTGATGCAATTCGGTTTCTTATAAAGACAATAGCAATATTGTTACATTAAGTGAACTATTAGTATCAAATTGAAACAATATTTTGTGTTGGTACAAAAAACCATATTGTCCAGACAGTCCCATGTAAATTCTTGTAAAGACAATATACATATTGCTGAAACAAGGGAATAAAGTGTGTTGGAACAAAAATTTTCATTTGTTTATCTAAAAAAACTAAAGTATCACATGAAATCAATGAGGTTGCTTAGCACAAGTAAACTATAATTGTTACAATAACAAAACTAAATATTGTTGAACTAATAATACGGTTTTATTGCGTGAATACAATATTGTTATCAATATCATATTGTATATTTAAGTAAATATTGTCTTCCTCTATAGGAAGACAGGATTTGCGTTGAATTAAAGCAATGTGCGTTAATTTAACAATTCCTTTTTTTCCGTGTATCTCACTCATAGCGCGCCCCATTTCATTCTACGTGAAACAACAACAAATCCGCATGGGATAATCCGATTCCCTTTGGGAGAGGTTCGTAGCCTTCTTATGTCAACTGATCTGGGATGCTGATTGATTCTGAGGGATCACAGAACGATTTCAATGAATCCGAAACAACGATGGGCTTTAAAATAATGGCCCAAAGCGAGTTGAGGCTTGACTTTACGATAATTAAGTTTGGAGTTCATTGTTATTTTGTTTGAATCACATTTCTCTAAGATTGTAATTTTCATTTACCACAAACAAAGATTGTTAGTGAACTGTATTGTACCTAAAAGTCAGGTCAAAATAAGACACCAAAACCGGAAGTATTTTGTCTTTATTTGTTTGAAAGAAATCACATCGCTAAGCAGTTTTTAATGGTTCAGTTAAGTTGACTTTACAAATGGCGTTCATGATTTGACAGACTGTACAGTATTTCTGTTCTCCATTTTTCCTTCACAAGGAAGCAGTGTTCTAGCTTTTATATGCGAGGACACATAAATGGTTATAAGTTATTATTTAAGTTTATTTATAAAGTGTGTAAAACTGTTTGTTCTCCGAATAAAATAAAATAAATAAATAAGTAGCTATCTACCTTAGGTAGATACAACCGGTAGGTCCAGGCTACCCAATACTACCCTTGACACGGCTAACTTGTAATTAAACTATGAAACTTTGTGGAGTTGATAGGACTTTAAGAAAGAGGATTTGTTATACTACCCTTGACTCAGCTAACTTGTAATTAAACTATAAAACTTTGTGGGGTGGATTTTAAGAAAGAGCATTTGTTTCGAGACTTGTATGAAGGAATAGAAACATCCTAGAATTCCTATTATCCACCTCGTAAAATAGTATATCACGTACTTCACTGAATGTCATAGATAGACAGACCGGTGAGGTAGATTTTGATGACCATACATCGTACAAAATTAGAAAAACTCCGTAAAATATCTCAAACATTGACTAGAGCGTTTAGATTTTTACACTGAATGTTGAATAAATGGTGTATCGTTGTTGAAGTGAATCGTTTAAGAATTTTCTTGGCGTCAAAGGATTTCACGAACAGGCATTCGTTTCGGGGCACGCAAAAATTGGAGTACATCCACATCACATGGGTTCCAATAACCCATTGGGTTGATGATGATACATTACCCCATGGAACTTCTCGATAGCCTTCGCCCTCCGCCGCCTCCTCCAGAGCTTGGAGAGGAACACAGGCGCTAGCAGCGGCAGAACTCGATGGCGCATCGTTTGGGGGTTTATCTTGATGGTTTCTGGCAGTTGGACGAGTCTAGCTTAGCGCTAGACTCAGACCGCCTTTGCCGGTTTTTTGTGATGAAAATTTCTGCGTGAACCTAGCTTAGCGCTGGACTTGGTCTATACCGGTGTCTCAAATTTTTCCGTGGTAGATTTTTACGTGGATTGTCTAGATTTTTAGGTATCTTATAGGTAGTTTTTACTTTAGTTGTTTATAGTACGTGGATAAATTTGATAAAGCTATAATTTTTACTTAGAATATCTGAATTTTTAAGTAGTTTCGACAGTTTTCTAAGATATATTACGTTAAAATTTAGGAGCACTTCGTAAATTATCTCAACTTTTGGCTAGTTGAACGGAACCTGGATAGACTAAATTTTGGGAGTTTGTCATTTTTTTGGCAGGGATTCTTGTACTTGAAACGGCGGACTTTAATATAGAAATGGAAAAGTTATCTTAAATTTTACAAAAATGCCGCTCTGTTTTCCAATGACACGCGTCATGTATGTGACGTGTTTCAATTTTTAAGGTTTTTGCTTTGATACGATGCTTCAGCTTGACACTGGGGGTTTTTCTGGGTTTTAGTATTCTTGCGTCAGATTTTTATTGGTCTAGGAGCGTGAAATCCAATACCAGAACTTTCAGTACTTAAAGTTTTGTTCTGACAGTGAAAAACACGAAAATCTTCAACACGTAACACTTTAACAAAGATTCGCGTACAACTTGCTTAACAAAGACTTGCATTGAAACACTGAGTTCAACTTCAAAGTTGTTAGCACTTCATTGCACTGACTCTGATTCAAAATTTACACTAGCACTTAATAGTTTAATACAGCTTATTTTCGCTATTTTAGCTACATATGTTTACACAGTGGAGTTTAGTGTGAGACTAGAGTAGGAAGATTCTTTCTACACGATAACCTAATGGGTTATCACCGGTAGCAGCTTGGAAATATCGCGTAGTGTTGCAAATCGATACTTTTTCGACTTTCGGTTAGTTTTTTCTTCATTTTCTTGAATTTAATCTTGTTGTTTACTCGAATGGAGCACGTTTGGATTCTTTATCGAAGGTTAAACGATAACCAGGTCAGTGGACGTTGTGACGGTGTCAATAATGCTAGTTCAGCTAGTATAGCTGAATAACATCGTCTACTTTGCTGTAGGTATTGATACATTATCTCTTCTTTATGTTGTAAACAAGGATGGATAATTCTGAGGAGTTTTCTTGAGTTGGGCTAAATATTTTAAGAATTGGAATAAAATAATTTGTGAAATCAGACCTAACTTACACACTTTAAACAACATAATTACCACAATATAATGAACATAAACAATACTTCTAAATGTAAGCCCAAAAAACAAATAAAAACGTCATGTGCGACTTAGACTCGCGCACTGAGGGTTCCGTAATTATAAGACATTGACTATTCTAGGTTAACGGATTATAGGTAGGTACCATATAGGTTTTGATCGCATGCAAAAGGCAAAAAAGATTATTTTTCGTGAATTATCTACAAATTTACTGTATTCGGATTCTTCCCTTTACTTGTGCTACTAGGCCTTGCTTCTTGCCAAATTTCATGATTGTAGGTCAACGGGAAGTACCCTACAAATTTTGTGTGCACGTGGTTTCCTTGGAAATTTCAAAATTAATTGGGCATAAATGTCTGTTACTTTTGATTGCGTTGAAGTTTGATTTATATCACGGCTCCAAGAGGTTACGGGCCTGGATATTTGATGTTAATTTCAAATCTATAGCTCCACGCGTTCCTGAGAAAAGAGGGTTGACAGACGGACGGACGGACGGACAGGCGGACAACAAAGTGACTCTATAAGGGTTCCTTTTTAGATAAGGAACCCTAAAATTGAACGATACGTGCTTTTATTGAAGAAGACTCTTGACGAGGAATCGTAGATCATTAGTTGCCTTAACGAACTCCATTTTCGACTATGGCAAAACACGTAATTTATAGAAACGATCGCCCAAATTTATAAATATCAGTTAAATATGTGGTCATACGAAGGTTTATCGTAGAAACATAAAACTGTATCTTTAGATACATGCAAGAAGACCTCTTGCATGTATTTACGAAATATTTTCCGGCTTTAATGACATCTTGTTAATTAAAAAACCACTAACATAACTTTACGACAAATAGACATTACCAAGAAAGGCGGCCATAAAACGCTTATAAGGAAAGCTTAACATATCTCTGACGTTAACCCATATCTTAAACCGATAACAAATTACCAATACCTTTAAAATACCACTAAAACTGTAAAACTAAACTAAAGCTTTTATCTGGTATTCCCAGAAAATAATCCAAAAACCATTAGTTAAACCATTATCGAAAGTTGTGACATAAATAACTGAGCGTTTAAATTGTCGTAAATTATATTATGACATTAGTTTGTAATTTTAATGTTACGGTAACATGGGTAGGTAAAACTATCAAAAATATATCTCAAAATAATATTAAATCTATACTAATATTATAAAGAGGAAATACATATTTGTGTGTAAGTTTGTTTGTAACGAATTGGCTCAAAAAGTAATGGACCGATTTTAAAAATTCTTATTAGATTGTTGCAGTTTGTGTTTCAATTTTTATAACTTTGCTGTTACCTTGTTTTTTTCTGTTATTGTTATCAGTTTTTGCTTATTCATTCATAAATGTCTTTGTTGACATAAAATAGTTAGGTATCTTGAATTCTAAATCGGAGTATAGTAACAAAATATATAAATAGACTCAAGAATGTACTCAATACTCATAAAGAAATGTTATTACATATAGCCTGAATGATTTTCCGCTTGACAAATTTTCATTTTATATACTTACCTACCAATTAGAATGAATAATTAATTTTAAGTTTATCTGAGATTTTTTTTAAATGTTTTTTTATTTACGTTAGTTAGAAAAAAAATATGATAAAGCAGTGTAACCTCTCCTATTTGCACGCCAGTAGTAGCAAAACATGTAAATCACAATCCTACTAATATTATAAATGTGAAAGTTTGTATGGATGGATGTATGGATATTTGTTACTCTCACGCAAAAACTATTGAACCTATTAGGCTGAAATTGGTATAGTTTGGGACCTGGAATAACATATAGGCTTTTTTATCCCGATAAAACGCGGGCGAGGGCGCGGGCAGCAGCTAGTTCTAACATAATTGCATGCTCACAACATGTTAATACTCATGTTTCAAGCAAATAAATTATTCTATTCCATAAAATTATCTTTTATTATATATCACCAAAATTCGGAACCAGAAGCCATATCCAGGGAATATCCTGAACCCAAAGAGAAACGCAAGCCCAAAATCAAATTAACTCCAACTTTATAATTAAATCGAGAATACCGCTATAACAAACTATTTGAAATTCAATAAGCGAACAAAACAATGGGTTCAATACAAAACAGAGACACAAAGGGAGATATATAACTAGCCACTGGAATCTGATAGACAGGCGCTTGAGTTTTCACATTGTTTACGGTTGTTGTATGCCGCACACTAGCGCCACCACCTATTTTTATTTTTACTTAAAATTACGGTAAGCACTAGAATTCTCAAATATTTACCCAAAATGTACAGTGCCTATACATTTTGAGTATACCTATCGTAGGCTTGTTTTTGATCTCATGTAGTTTAGTTTCGTATAATTTAGACAGAGAAGCGAAAACCGAGTTCGGTGGCCACCAAAAGCAACTGCGCTATTCAGCTTAAAGGAAATAAAACTATTTTATGAGCATAAAAAAAGCTTATTATAGGTATTATAAACTGTACATTGGATAATTGAAAATTCCTTTGAGATTTTGCACGCGCTTTTCATGTACTAGTCTTGGGTTATACTAGGCAAAATCCGATACCTGTGACTTACGTTACTGTGACTTCAAAATATCTGTGACAAATACTAGCTAGTATTTCTACCAATCACGTAAAAATTCATTGTTTTACTGATTGAATAATATATTTATTGCAGCAATAGTACCGCTACATAACGAAAATTGCTCTTGAATTGTACGTAAATTTCCAAGTATAAAATACTAGGTGTGTCTCATTCTGACTTAGTGATACTATCAAAGAGAGAATATAGAAGCGATATTATCTAGCTGAAGCGATTTATTGCGTAGGTACCTCATAAAAAAACAACGATATAATATCGTGCACTCGTGACACTGGCAGTGCCTGTGAGACAGTCACAGATATATTTAGTTTTGTCACTGTGAAATACCGCCAATTTTCTATACCTGTGACTTTTATCAGTGACGATAAATACGCCTCAAGCCTATCATGTACCCTATGCCCGTCCCCGGGATATTATCTACCTCCCTGCCAAATTTCATTATGATCCGTTCAGTAGTTTTGGCGTGAAAACGTGACAGGACAGACTGAGTTACTTTCGCATTTATAATTATTAGTAAGGATTTTCTATGTATGGTAAAAGATATCTATCTATGTATAGTAAAAGCCGTGGGGTCGCGGCGTACGAATATCGACCCCTCCTACTCAACCCGTGGATGTCGTAAAAGCCGACTAAGGGAACCTACCAGAGGAAGGGCAGCAGCTTCCTTCTGAATATTTTTAAACACCAACACTGCGATCACCAATCCGCCTGCCAAGCGTGGTGATTATGGCAAATCCCCCCTACATGGTCTCCCAGACCATCCACTCGATGGACCGACGACATCGTAGCGGTCGCAGGGAGTCGATGGATGGAGGCGGCTCAGGACCGCTATTTGTGGCGTCGTACGGGGGAGGCCTATGTCCAGCAGTGGACGTGTATGGGATGATGATGATGATGATAATAAAAGATCTATGTAAGTATATATTGTATTATGTATATCAGATCAGCCATCCTAGTACCTTTAACACAAGCTCTGCTTACCTTGGGGCTAGAAGATGCTGTGTGGATTTTCTAGCATTATTTATTTTATTATTCGTTACTGGGCCAAAGTAAAATGACTTCTATTGAACGTAATAAGCTGACATAATGTTCATCGACAATTCAGAGAGAGTTCATTACAGTTTAATTTCCGGGGAGATTCCTATTCTTCGATAAATGTCTTCGAGATGATGGTAGGTACTTCTCGAATGTTATTTAATGGAGTTTCTCTCTTCTGAAAACCAGCTACCGCTACTAGCTTCAGCTTATAGCGGCATAATGCTGAGACAGGAACCGTTTTGGCCCCTAACACTTTTCCTATCTATTTTCTTTATGTATGTTTATGTTTCCTGTACTTTCCTTTATCTATGTCGATAATGTCTAGTCGTAATGTCTCGTGTTATGTGACCAAATACATCTATTTTCTTATCTTTCTTTCTTCTCATTTATGATGGCCTTATAATCTAATATAATGTATCGTTAAACAGAAGTTTTGGACACTGGTGGCCACTTCGATTTTTGCCTTCAACATTTTTAAGGTAAAGTAGCGTACAAGAAGCCTTTACCTTGTTAGGTTGTTAGTTTTCGAATTCAAAGCTCGTTCCAAGCTTTATTATCTTCTAGATAATCTGTTATTTTGTAGTAAGCCTTTTTACAAAACATCCATCCATCTTAAAATCATTATAAATAAATAATGTTGGACAATTCACTCAGTATTATCTAGCCCCAAGCTAAGCAGAGCTTGTGTTATGGGTACTATATAACTGATATACTTAATATAATACACTACATAGATATATATTTGTTACTATACATAGAAAATATCCAGAACACCGTGAACAAATATCTGCAGATCGTACAAACATTTGTCCCGAAGGCGGGAATCGAACCAGCAACCTCCTGCGTTGCAGGCGGACCTTCGCCCACCGCGACACAGAGGTCGACCAATTATATTATAGTATGTCGGCATTTATGAGTGTAATTTTCTTTATTAGTTATTGAAGTAAAAAATGTTTTATTCACATATGATTGTTTCACAGACAGTATCCATAGGCTCCTGAACTAGTTTAAAACTGTATTTCAGGAGCCAGTGGCTATTCAAGCTTATAATCTATTACTAAGTCCTACGAAAGAAAGGTTCATAAAAAGGCCGCTATAGTAATAAACTACCCACGATATCCTATATCATCCACTACTACAGCACCAGTAAAAGAGCCAAGGACGAGTAGACCTACTAAAATATTCTATGAACATTGATGGTGAACAAACCACTAAATTTTCTATAGCACGACACGTTAGTCCAAGGGAGAATAGGCACGCGAATGTTTATTTTTATCATTAGTTTTAAAGTTCGTGGTCATAAGGTTTTCTATTCGTCAATAGGTTAATAAACACTTTCAGTGTCCATGCCGATATATGTGCAAGTTCACCAGCGTGTAGCTGCGGCGCGACTCTATGTGTTGTGATCGTACCGCCTGATGCTGTGCAGTGAATGTGTTAGTTAACTCTTTCACTGCGTACAGTAGCCTGTATACTTTATTTATCCTGAATAAAGTATACAGGTTACTGTATACATTATTCAGGATGCTGCCAAACATAGTAAAGTACCTATGTCATAAATAAATAATAAATCAAATCAAAAACATTTATTTGTAAGTAAACATAAGTACAAATAAATTAACCGTTACTTAATTAAATAAAAAATACGGTAGAAGGTGTAAAGGTATTGGTCTTAATCTTAGTTTAGCTACAAAAAGGTCCTAACTCAGCTTATGCAGGTTTTAAAAACCTACGCTTGTTTTATGTTGGGGCCTATGGGACGGTTGTATTATAAATTGAAAATATAAAAGCGAAGTACAGCTACTTTACAAAGTAAATTAACACACTCTATATGTTTTTTCTTTTTTTATAGTAATTAGTCCTTTGATGCCCGAACTAATCTCAATATTACTATAGGTATAGGGGTCGCCTTGTAAAGGGACTCAACTCGATTCTTAGTATGCTTATACATAGTTACAAAACCTTTACGTTTACTAATCGCTACAGTATTCCAGCCTGATAGCTGTAACAATAGAGAAATATTTTTTACTAGCTGCTGCCCGCGATTTCGCCCGCTTTTTTATCAGGATAAAAAATAGCCTATATTCCAGGTCCCAAACTATACCCATACCAAATTTCAGCCTAATCGGTTCAGTGGTTTTCGCGTGAAAGAGTAACAAATATCCATACATCCATCCTTACAAACTTTGACGTTTATAATATTAGTAGGATGTAGACTCGTAGAACAAGAATTAGTAGTATCGATCTGCAACACGCAAACTGAATTATCTCACAAAATCCACAAACCGCACCGAATCACACTAAACTCCGATTCCGAATTCAAATAACAAGATCTATCGCCATCGCCCACCGCAGCGGATAACCACACAAGTCACAGATTTAACATAATAAATTCGATACGATTGAAAACGGAATTTCAATTTCGATTAATCGATTGTAAACGTTGTTTGATTCGATTGTATTATCGATAAGAGTGTACAGGTGTGACACTGACGCGACACTGCTGTCGAGATGGGTCGAAGGGCTATAAAAAGCGCTGGCGAAGGGACCAGCGATGCATGCCCGTGAAAAAGCTCTAGTGAGCGTGATAACCTAGATGTATTAATAATCGAGGGGATATTTGTCAATATTGGCTTATTTTTTATAGTTTAAATGGCACTGCGCAACTAGTCACGGGGAATTTTTATAACCTTCATGGTAACACGCAACAGAAAAAAACACATTTCTTACCTGGCACAAAGTTACAATGCGTATCAAGTTTGAAAAAACGACGATTGCTGAACTGGGGGGGGTGTTAACTGGGTAAACTGGAGGGCTAAATCGGGTTTTCCAAATTCAAATTTACCCCGAATATTTTACGAGAAAATATATCAGCTACCCATGGACTAAACCCAAAAAGACATGAATATAAAGTATCACATGTTTTGAAACCAAGGAACGTGCTATGTTACTGCGTAACATTAAAGCGAAATTCGCGCATAAATTTTCCGTAACTCATCCAAACTATTATAATGTCCTTACACCGAGTTAGTTGTTAGGAATATGCACGACATTGTTGTAACACATAACTTGTCTTACCATCCCGCTGACTATGGCTAAGTTGCTTCATTCTGTTGCTTACCTGTAACAAGAAAATGTTCATTAGTAAAGTTTGAGAAAGCTGTTAAATAAAACTGACAGCCTAGCAAGCTGTACTTGAAGTTAACAAATACTCTGCTTGTGCTTTCTTGAATAGTATCGAAGATATAGATAGCGGACAGCCTGTCAGACGTGTCTTTTTGAATTGAATGCTATCAAAAATTTAGCCAAAGACACCCTAACATTTTTATTTTGATCACTGATCAGTAATTTATTTATAAAATCCTACAAACATTCGTCATAATTATGATATCTTTATCGTTAGCCAAAATCGCTTCGAATAGCAAACGTTGCAAGTACGTAACCAGAATTGTCAATAGTGTACCAAAGCAAAAACCGGATATAAGTCGGATTTTTCCCGGGAAATTACATCGAGAGAAAACTGAACCCAGCCTTATCCGTAGGTATTTGACGAAGCATTTTTATTATTTCCCTCCAAGTCGTTATGTCGACGTTCGCTTTCACTGACATTCGTGATTTGTCTTATTTAGAGTTATTGCGATTTGCCTGCTTGCTGCAGTCATATTAACTTTTTATGTAAGACTATTATTGTTTCGATTATTGAATGTTTACTTATTATCTGAACCCATTTTGAAAAGTTGTTTTATTATCCGTGAGTCGGACTTGTTTTTCGCACGTTTCTATGTCTCTGGGACTGTGAATATTTACTATCTCGAAACATCAATCCGGCAATAATTTTTATAAACGATGCATCATAATATTTTATGTTATTAGCAGTTTTTTTATTATAGGCAGTAAATCTGTATACTGTAAATCTTATTTATTCTAAATAGGCTATTCCTAAACGTTTACTTAGAATAAATAAGATTTACACCAACACAATCTTTTCTTTGAAAGGTCCCTGACTTTAGATTAGAAGTTCAGTCTCCCACTGGACATTCCGGACAACAGTTTTGTCAATCCTACATCCGCCATATATGTAGGTATATTAGTTAAGCATAAAAACTGTCATCCTATGATCCCTTTCCGTGTGGTGCTTGCTTACACAGAACAATCATCTAAATTATAACTGTTAAATTAAGGCAAGAATCTCAACTGACGTAATTAGAATGAACAAATTTTAATCAAACTCCCAGCCCTAATCTGACCTGGATCCGCTATATGCACACTCTTAAAACTAGGATGGAAGCAGGAACGGCAATTGTGCGCCCCACTTGAACCATTTCCGAAAGCGGGTCACTAGCGGAACATCCCGTGGGGGTTCAAACTCATATACATCTTCTTCCACTAGTGGACAAAAAAATTAAGCGAAGATCAATAACACCTTATTTCTTATTTGATAATAATAACTATGTTTATAGTATAAACTTTGACTTGTCTAAGTGTTGTATTTTGTAAGCCTAAAGAAATAAAGTTATTGATTCTGATTCTATAGCAACGTATTAACGTATATTACAAGCTTTTATTTAACTTGCAATGTAACATTGTTTGTTCTGGTGGAATCTTGCAACTCAACTTTAGATCGGTTAGTTACCTATCCTCAGCCGATTGAGCTGAAATTTGGCATACTAATGCAAGTTCGGTGACAATGCAATGTCATGGTACCATCGAGCTGGTCTGATGATGGAAACCGAAGGTGGCCATAGGAACTCCTAGACGAAACGACTTAACCACGTCAAGTTTGGGTTCGTTGGATCTGTCTTCCCAAGCACTTTGGGTGTTCTAGATGATATAAAAGCTTGTATTTCGGTTGTTTTTTTTTTTTAAATATTAAAAACTTATTTTTATCTAGCTCAAGGCTCTACAATCTCGAAGCTGCGTCTACAAGCTCTTGCGAAGACTTTCGGTTTTCTGGTCTTATGTCTTTGAGTATCATCTTTTTGATTTCTTCTAAAGTAGATACCTCCATATTCTAAGTGTTTTTGTTAGCCCTATGGAAATAAACATCATTGAATGAGGGCCCATTCGTAAAAACCAAAACCAAAGTTTCCGATTCCTTTTTCGCAAACTATATCTTATGTAGGTGACAAAAGGAGTAGGTTTTACTTGAAAACAAATCAGAAACGATTTATGTTTTCCAAGTAGGCATCCAGAATTGAGTTGTCAATTTCTACCGCCAACTTAATTCCAAAATAAGTTATTAAGATTAACGATGCTTTTAAAAAATACTCTGTACGCAATATTTATGTACATTTCGCGAGGAAAGGTGTAGTCTAACCCCGACCCCAGAATCTGAGCAAAGACTGAGACTATTATGTAAGAGCTCTAGTAACATCAAAATGAAAGCTACTTGACTATCTGACTTACAAGTTTTATTTATACGAAAGTGTTAGAAAATCAAATAATAAATAAATGTTTGTTTATTCATACTTGTTGTCCATAATTAAGTGGGTACATTACATTACACCAAACAGTTACAATAAAATTTAAATCAAAATTGGAATTAAAATAATAAAATTTAAAATTAGAATAAAATTAAGTTAATTATTATGCTCCATCTTAGGCCACATCTTCACTTCCCCGAAAACAAAATAAAATATGGTGGTCAAACGCTTTACCATTATCAATAAAAAAAAATGTATCAATGTCATTATTGAGAGTTCTGCAGCCATTCAACAAAATCCCAACCCAAGGAGTCTAAAGAGTTAGACCCTGTTGAAAGATGGTGTTTATGGTCGGTATTATGACGCCATTTAGTATGATTTAAGAAACAAAATAATTTATTTAACACAAAAACACACTAAAGATATAAAAAATTTGAAGTACAAAGTTACAATTTAGGTACTACATAAATTAATAAGCAACACGCCAAGCATAATGAAAAATATAATATTACGATATAGGGAAATAATAATCCTTCAACCTTTTTAACTGACTTCAAAAGGAGGAGGTTCTCAATTCGTCTGTATGTGTATTTTTTTTTATTACAAGTATTTCAAAGAAACCTCTAGTATCTCCAGAGAACTTTTTGAGCTGGATATTTTCCTAACGATTCTCGTATCAATACGAAATCTACGCTATCATGCCCTCAAGCACCTATTACGTGTTCAGGCTATGAATTTTGAGTAGCCTTTTTACAGCTTTAGCGATGTTTGGTTGGATCATTTTGTACGGGATGAAAACATCATTATCACCTATCAGTTTTTACCAGCAGCTTCAAAATGTAGCCAATACATATGTACCTATACATCTTGCAAAATTTCAGCCCAATCATCCGTTCAGTAATTTGTCGTGAAGAGGTAACTAACATCTAAAGATGTAAACTTTCGCATTTATATTATAAGTGTGATTTTATTAGTTAATCTATCTGCAAAATGCTTAAAATTTTGATGTCTTATCTGGCGCAGTGGGCCATCCGCTTTAGACGCGGTGGCGGGTTCGAAGTCATCTGGTTCAAACACAAGCTTTTTGGGCTAGGTGATGTGTGAAATGTCAGCAAAGCATTTCATATCTAATTATTCAAGACGAAAGTCTTTAACCAATGTGTGTTACCAGTGATGACTTACGGATCCGAGACGTGGTCGCTCGCTATAGGCCTTATGCATAAGATCAAAGTCACCCAGCGAGCTATGGAGAGAGCTATGCTCGGAGTTTCTTTATGCGATAGGGTCCGGAATACGGAAATTCGTAGAAGAACTAAAGTTACCGACATAGCTCTCCGAATTAGTAGGCTGAAGTGGCGATGGGCAGGCCATATAGCTCGTAGAACCGATAACCGTTGGGGAGTAAAGGTTCTCGAGTGGAAACCGCGATGTAAAGCGAAACGGAGTGTGGGAAGACCTCCCACTCGATGGACCGACGACATCGTAGCGGTCGCAGGGAGTCGTTGGATGGAGGCGGCTCGGGACCGCTATTCGTGGCGTCGTTTGGGGGAGGCCTATGGTCAGCAGTGGACGTGTACGGGCTGATGATGATGATTAAAGTTTTTCGCCTTACACGACAATAACACGGATTTAGGTAAACTTGAAATAGCTTGCAGACTTTCCGTAGCTTTTTTTCCGACAAATTCGTACATTTTATTATATTACGAGTATTTCGCCTTACAAAAGCTCGTTGTTTAAACATCCCGTCTCACAAAAGCCTAGTTAATTCACCTTCATACATTTAAATAAGGCAGAAAGTAACGTACATTATCAAAGTCTTGGCGTCGACGGAAGGGAGAGCCAAGTTTTAGCGAAATGTATTACGCAACTTTGCGGAGAGTAAAGGTCCGTTTATATCTACCGACATGGAGCGTATCAGACACGTGCCGTGGCAGACACCGACCCACACCGTTTATTTACATCTAACGTAACAGGAGCGTGATCATTAGATTTGCCGATGCAAACACTCATTTTCTTTGACTGAACTGTACTGCAATTTGTACACCTTACCTTTAGTGTGGCCTCGACATTTACGCGGTGTTCTTAGCACATTTTCTACCCTAAAAACACCGCGTCATGTCTGTCATCCCATCCATCAATCACATATTTTTACGAACAACCGGTTTTGAAATGGAAAATCTGCATGTTTTAGTCTATGATAGTAATGGCGTTCATATTTACGAAGAATTATTTATATCTGTTCTGGTATTACGATATTATTACTTATTTATTTACATAATACAACAACTAATTTTATCTAGTCGACTACTGAATTGGTATTTCTCGTTACTTACGTCACACTTAACATAGGATTTTCATAATAACGCGCCCACGCTGCGTGAATGTCGAAGCCACACTAAAGTAAGGTGTACGGATTGCAGTACAGTTCAGTCGAAGAAAATGAGTGTTTGCATCGTCAAATGTAGTACGTAGTACATCAATGGCAAATGTCGTCTGTCATCGTCCTTCTCTATTCACATTGCCCAGCAAGTAGCCACGGACACGTAGCGACATGAACCGCGCAGACAAAATATTCTATCCGCGAATGTTGTCCGGGTACGGTCCGTGTCTGACGGTGGCGTCTGACGGTATCTGCGCGGCGGTCTTACGATAGATATGAATACGTTCATACAGACTGTGTGGAAGAGTATTTTTTTTGTCTGCCACGGCACGTGTCTGATACGTTCATGGCACGCTCAATGTCTGAAGGTATAAATCCACCTTAACGTGGAGAGTAAGATTTTACAAAATATTTATTTAATTGGATAACAAGTAGAATTTTCATAATATTCTCTTTATGGAAGACTAGCGTTAAGACGGGATATTTCCTGCCACAGCACCACTTATGGAAATTACTAACAATCGCAATTACAGTACCTAACCAGGTGTATGTACATGCTAACGCTACCTAGCTATAATTAGATCCTAACCCACCCAGCTACATACATAATTAGCAATGAATAAATGAAATGAAAAGATATTCATTCCAAAATGAATACCTATTCATTTCATTTATTATATATTATATTTGCCTGAAGTTTTAAGAGCAACATAATCCTCATTGAAGGTCTTTTTCATTACAGTGCCTCCTGAATGATCGACGAATGAGGTCACATTCCCTCTACCTTTGATAAAACATTTCTCAATGGATGTTTTCGCGACGCAGCTCCAATATTAAAAGCCGGTATTTTTCTATCAGGCCCGCAAATGCAATAAAAAAGAGATTATTAAAATTCGATAGCCTTATTTTGCTATGGAATAAAATTCTTTTTTTGAGGGTTTTCGGAATAAAGACATACAAAGCGGCTGTAACGTGAACCCTGCCGGGTTTAGAGAGTTTTTAAACCTAGAATTAGTTTTTTATAAATAAATAATTACAAAATAAATACATACAAAATACGAAATTTTTGGTAAATAATTTTACGCAGTTATAGAAACAGCAGTGAGGGACAAATTACCGACGCCAGGGTACATCATACATATGAGCTTTCTAGCTTTGCAAATCACCTTAGAGCATTAGTTATTTTAGTTTTTCCGAGGACATCCGTGAGGCCTGGTGCGCCGGCTGATTTGGCCTAGGAACTCAAGAGGCGAAAATATGCAGGTCTCGACAGAGCCTTCGCATTTGCTCCCCTTGATTCCCCTTGATATTGATTGATATCTCTATATCTATATGTATGTAAAACGCAGCAGAGGCAGACCCATCAAGCGCTGGGAAGACGACATGCCAAAGGGATGGCGTAGGGCATGCCTAAACCGCGTGGCAATGGCATATGATGGAAGCCTATGTCAAAGGACAACCTGACTTACCTACAACCGGTGTCAAAAAGTAGTATATACATAGATAATATGTAATATTTAAACATAATATTAATAAAGTATTAGTCAGAGAATAAAGGCTATTTTTAATTATTTATATGTATGTAAAAAAATCTTGTTTGCGGGAGGTACGTGCACAGGTAATCAAAGAGGTTGGTACACATCTCGTCACGGTTGAATAGCGCTCGGTGAAAGTGGAGGGGGTTACTGCGCAGGTGTAAAACGTTGTAAAAATCTAAAAATTGCGCATCAAGGACAGCGCTGTTAAACCGTGACGCGACCTGTACGAACATTTTTGAAATGAATCTTCGTTGGTAGTTTTTTATTCGTAGGCAAGATGTTGTGAATGTGAATTTTACTAATAAAAATCTAGAGGTAGAGCCAAGCTGCGTGTGAAGCCAGTCTATCCAAAGAGTAATTTAATGTATTTCAGACAGGTGACCCGCGCGCTTCAACGGAGCGAGAACAGGTTAGAGCACCCTAGGGCGAGGGGGGAAAATACTAACAAGAGCTATATATATATACTTCGTTATACATTGAACAAGTATGTAGAGGGGCGATAATAAGGGCCAGTGATACCTGAAATCGCTTAGCGTCAGCGATCATCCACAAAACTGAAACATTTATTTGAGATTAATATATGTTACGGTTCAGGATTGATGCTAGAATTCGCAAACAATAGTTTGCGACAACACGATTACATACAATTTTCATTTCGGTGATTTTAGATAAAGATAGTTTATTTTCTCACTTTTTAAATGCGAGAGAGGTATGTTTTTCGCGCGTATATAGTACCAGCTGCTGCCCGCGCCTTCGCCCGCGTTTTATCGGAATAAAAATAGCCTATATGTTATTCCAGGTCCCAAATTATACCCATTCCAAATTCCAGCCTAATCGGTTCAGTAGTTTTTGCGTGAAAGAGTCACATATATCCATACATCCATCCATACAAACTTTGACATTTACAGATATAATATTAGCAGGATTAGTAGGATGTAGTGAGTATAAGATTTAATAACAAAGAAAATTACTAATTAGAACTAGTATTTACAATTGAAACAATTGAGTCGACTTCAGATTCTTGCAGACAATCTACAGGTAGCTCGACTGGTCCATATCAATATAAGTCGGAAGCATCCCGAAGACACTAACTGCATTGCCCCGCTGTATGGCAATGCTGATGCGCTGCGCCAGATACTCACCAGCTCTCGGGTTACGCGTCGTATCTATGTATAAAAATATAGTTAAAAACTAAAACCCGACTACATAAAAGTCTTAAACAAGCGTTCACCCATTGTCCATAGCATTTTCTTTTGATACTTAGGTAGTCGGAGGCACCCACCCCTTATACCTACGGTACAATTAGTAACAAAGGCCTCCGACTACCTAAGTATCAAAAGAAAATGCTATGGACAATAGGTGAACGCTTGTTTAAGACTTTTATGTAGTCGGGTTTTAGTTTTTAACTATATTTTTTTACCATACATATAGCGATACAATATATGTATATCGATAAATTTTTTCATTTGCCCATCCCTAGATGACCCGTTGCCATGGCCAAAATAAATACATACAAAATACGAAATTTTTGGTAAATAATTTTACGCAGTTATAGAAACAGCAGTGAGGGACAAATTACCGACGCCAGGGTACATCATACATATGAGCTTTCTAGCTTTGCAAATCACCTTAGAGCATTAGTTATTTTAGTTTTTCCGAGGACATCCGTGAGGCCTGGTGCGCCGGCTGATTTGGCCTAGGAACTCAAGAGGCGAAAATATGCAGGTCTCGACAGAGCCTTCGCATTTGCTCCCCTTGATTCCCCTTGATATTGATTGATATCTCTATATCTATATGTATGTAAAACGCAGCAGAGGCAGACCCATCAAGCGCTGGGAAGACGACATGCCAAAGGGATGGCGTAGGGCATGCCTAAACCGCGTGGCAATGGCATATGATGGAAGCCTATGTCAAAGGACAACCTGACTTACCTACAACCGGTGTCAAAAAGTAGTATATACATAGATAATATGTAATATTTAAACATAATATTAATAAAGTATTAGTCAGAGAATAAAGGCTATTTTTAATTATTTATATGTATGTAAAAAAATCTTGTTTGCGGGAGGTACGTGCACAGGTAATCAAAGAGGTTGGTACACATCTCGTCACGGTTGAATAGCGCTCGGTGAAAGTGGAGGGGGTTACTGCGCAGGTAAAGTCTTAAACAAGCGTTCACCCATTGTCCATAGCATTTTCTTTTGATACTTAGGTAGTCGGAGGCACCCACCCCTTATACCTACGGTACAATTAGTAACAAAGGCCTCCGACTACCTAAGTATCAAAAGAAAATGCTATGGACAATAGGTGAACGCTTGTTTAAGACTTTTATGTAGTCGGGTTTTAGTTTTTAACTATATTTTTTTACCATACATATAGCGATACAATATATGTATATCGATAAATTTTTTCATTTGCCCATCCCTAGATGACCCGTTGCCATGGTAACAAATAAACAAGAGGTCTCCATGGCAACGGGTGTGTCATCCTTCACTCATCACATCAAACTAAATTAGACTCGAACTGTAACTAGATGTCGTCTCTTGCAAAATTTTATCGCGCTATCGAAGTGTTTCAGGTGTAATTTACACCCAGCTATCTCTTAAGACCCTCAATTTTGTCGGACACCATATAGCCTATAACCATAGGGGTAATGAGACGAATCAATCGATACGTCACTTGTTGAAATCGAAGTAGTAGTTTCAGCGCTACGTGGGAACAAAGAAATCGGCTACATACATAGGGTGCTAAAATCATAACCGGTAGTCGGGTAAAAAGCAACAAAACGGCTGAAGCCATTTTAATGAATGCGGTATCAAAGCACTCGTCTGAATTCCGGGAGTGTTTTGCAACATTTTAAAGACCGAGGGCAAAGGCCTTGAAAATTAATCTAAAGCTCCGTGAAAAAGCGGGAACCGAGTCGTTTTTTTTATCGTTTTCAATTATCTACTTGTTTTTATACATATATACAAGCGTATGCCCGTGGCGTATTTATTTCGTACTTGAATATAATACGTAAATATAATATTTGTTCATTGCACCATCAATAGATGTAATACTTATCATCATCATCAGCCCATACACGTCCACTGCTGGACATAGGCCTCCCCGTACGACGCTTGGCAGGCGTATTGGTAATCGCAGTATTGGTGTTGAAAAATACTCAGAAGGAAGCTGCTGCCCTTCCTCTGGTAGGTTCCCTCAGTCGGCTCTTACGACATCCACGGGTTGAGTTGGAGGGGTCGATATTCTATGCCGCGGCCCCACGGCCTAATACTTATACAAGAACTTAATACTAACTATATCTAGTGTGGTACAATCGGCGGCCTTATCGCTAACAGCGATCTCCAATATTTCGGTTCTCCAATATTTCGGCACAGTTACATGCGCCACGATCACGGAACAACTGAAGTCACTGCGAGTAAGTTTTTATGGGTACACATACCGATCTACCCTCATTCTTTGTCCTTTGCTACGAACGTTATTAAAACAACCACAGTACCTACTAGCTGAGAAATACTGTAGCTCTACCTGAATTAAAAAAAAGTTGACTAAAATATCATGAAATAACATGAATTCAAGGCTTAGGTGCTAATATCTAAAATCCAATTCATGCGAGTCTATCAAAATCTAGATATTTATACCGTGCAAACTAATTTCTGTTCTAAATGAGGTCTTTGCCCAGCTGTGGGACTACGTGAGTAAAAAATCACACTAATCATATGTAACTAACAGAATGTTTTCCAAATCAAATGTGCAAAACGCAGTCAAATAAAAAACATCTAATCAGGCTCTAATTTAATTTTAAGCAAAAATAACTTCTAATTTCTAGTATATAAAGGTAAAATCACCAGAAATCTGCCCTTCACTCCCATGGTCCGTCTACCGAAGAATCCTCAGCAGAAATAAGCTCTGTTCACTCATGACTATGCACTTCACTATGTCACTTTTACTAAATAAATAAAAAAAATATATAAACAAACATGGGTCTCAAATATGTGATAATAAATATGGGACCGATAAATATAAAACAGTTTTGTTCGGAAAAGAAATTAAGTTTCAGCACGCGCATAGCTGGTAAATATGCTCAGAAAATATAAACTTTATAGGAACTAGAAGTAAAATAAAAACTTTCGAAACTTAGCATCATAAATCATTTTTGAAGCTTGGACAAAATAAAATAAAGGATTATGAGAAAGCACTGGAACTATGTTCAAATTATACTCTTTTATTTTTCCTAGCTATTAGTACTGTTATTTTTTTTTAACATAGTGACATATATGGGTGACCAATTCAACGATCTTATTAAATAAGTTTTTCATTGCCTTTTTGTACACAAAAAATAAAAGAAATTTATTTATCAGCTGGCATACATACAGTTGATATGTGTATTTAATGTCGAAATTTCATTTGGTTTTGTTTTTTAAAAGGACAGTTTGTTGTATCTTCTTAACTGACAGAATAAAATAAGGTTGTAGAGATTTCTCGATGTAGAAATTGCCTTCAAACTTTTTCGTTTTTAAATATAAAATTAAGTCTTTTTAAAGAATAGTTAGTTATATCTTCTTAATTGACAGAATAAAAAAGGTCCAGAAAACTCTACATTTCTATATGTAGAAATTTGCTTCGAACTTATGGCAAAGGTACAAGCAACACTACCGCCGCTCCTTTTTTTCACCTCACTCAGGTATAGTGGAAACATCAAAATGGACGGCAAGACTCGCGCTGCTCCGGGACTTGAAACGTATTTGCCGTAAGCCCCTGTGTAAAAAACTATCCGGAAATTCAATACGGATTTTCAGTGGCTTTCCACAGTTTGCAGTGACCTAAAAATCCGTAGGCCGTCTACAAATCAAATGTGGTTGAGCTACAGTAACTTTATACTCTACCCGTACGTGGAGGGTTGGTAAAATAAACCCTTCGCTTCAACAAGGGTATGCATATTTTAAAGATTCTGTAATGTAATATGAATTGAACGCTCATTTTTAATCAAGAATGTAGAATCGAACAGCTGTAGTTGAAATCTAAATTGCGTACATATTTTTGGATAGGCAAATCTAAGGGTAACTTTTTTGGCATTATCAAAAAAATAATAACGAATAATAAATCTCGCTTTGTATTTGAAAACAACCTGTATTGTGCGGAAAGATCTAAAACAAATGAACAAATAATAGTAGCTACTGCCCGCGTCTTTCTGTGCTCAAGTGAAAATTAGATGAAGATTATTTAGTAACATAATAGAAAAATAATCTCTTTATAACGAACGACCCTAGATTGTGAAATGCGAAAATTAGGTTGTTTGGTTGAACAGAGGTTTGTTATTTCTTCAAACCAAAAATAGATAGAAAATGCTTTATTGCATACTTAACAAAACAGTTTACAAACAATTTGAAACAAAAAAGAAATGTGACAATTGGCGGTCTTATGGCTCACGAGCGATCTCTACCAGATTAACCTTAGATGGATAGGATCGTTGCATTGAATATAAAATATAGAATGGATAGGACAAAACTTTTGCTATCTAATTTTAAATCTAGAATAACATAGAAGATACTTTTATCTCCCGGGAAAGCGTGTGCCAAGACTCAAGCAGAAGTCGACAATGCCGACAAGTCTGCAAAAGACACAACAACTGCAAGGTTACACCACATTTCCATAGGCCGAAGGTTTGTTTCCACGTCCCAACCCATATTGCCCTAGGTCAGAGCAGTTTTACCCGTCAGGGTTGGGATCGATTGTCACCTTGCATTTTAGCGATGGTATTTAAACTATGACATTGCTAAGTTTCTATAGTTGATTATTATATTCAAGTGTCAATTGAGGAGCGCGAGCTCGGACGACGATAACGACCGTACGCACTTATTGTCTCTGGTGTAGAAAATATTAGCTAAGAACGGTCTGTTTTTGCCTAATTTTATCAACATTAGAGACAAAATCGTTGCTAGCAGATCCTTATCTAGTCCGTGCCCCAGATGATACTAAAATAATAATTAAGAGCACTAAATATTAAGTATACCGTCCCTTTAGTTTACATATTACAGACTAGCTGCTACCCGCGGCTTCGCAAATAGTTTTGGCGTTGGTCGAGCACAAACCACAAACACTTATTCACAAACGTTCGCATTTCACTCGGAGATAACTAATCAAATACTAAGGCATTTTAAAAATCTTATCAGTATTTCAGATAATTCGCATTACCAGCTATGAAACAATTTTTCTACAAGCTATTATTTAACTTGCCTTATTAGTTAGCACATACGTAGTATGTACAATTTAACTTGCCTTTAGTTAGCACATACGTAGAATGTACAATTTTGGTAAAAACATACAAAATCACAGCTCGGCCATGTGCTACGAATGGGGGAGGATCGAGCAGCAAAACGGGCTTTCCTTTGAGCGCCGGTCGGCCGACGACCAGTCGGGCGACCCAGATACAGGTGGAAGGACGAAGTGGAGAAGGACCTTCGCTCACTTCAAGTCTTCGCACCGGACTGGATGGAGGCGGCACAGGACAGAGGCCGGTGGCGATCTATTGTGTCGGAGGCCAAGACCCACTTCGGGGTCGATGCGCCAGGATAGTGAGTACATACGTATGGGATAAAACAAGAAACTAAATTTTAGACCAGTTATCCTCAACCGATTGAGCTGAAATTTAGCATACCTATGTAAATTCGTTAACAATGTACATCGAGCTGGTCTGATGATAGCAAAAGACAAAAGGTGGTCATATGAACACCTAAACAAAACGACGTAACCACGACGTGTTGAGGTTTGTTGGATATGTCTTCCCAAGCCCATTGGAATTTTTGAATTAAAATTATTTTAAGAGGTTTTTTTTTTAATTTTATTATATTTAATATATTATACATATGTATTATGTATGTAGTTTAGGACTTACTTATAGGGCCTCAACGTAAGTACCGCCAAAGAACATTACTAGGCCAATGCTAATGATGATAGTTTAGGCAGTCATTTCAAAATATTCATTCCAGTACATTCCATTAACATTGTTTAGCTTATTCAATGGCAAGCTTCCACGTATATTTTTAGAACCTGCCTATCGCGTATCATCAACACTGCCGATAAAAACAATGATAACTTAGAAATCAGCATTGATTTTACGATATCGTGAATTTGGCGATGGGCTATCCGGAATTATTGAGTAATCAATTGTACATCAAAAAACCCGAGTTTGTGTTGTGGGTATATAACTGATATATCTAATACATTATGTACATAAAATATATCTTTATCATACATAGAAAACACCCAGAACACCCGGAACAAATATCCGGCAGATCTTATAAACATTTATAAAGAAACGGGAATCGAATCCGCAACCTCCTGCATCGCAGGCGGACCCTCGCTCGGTGCGCTGCAGAGCCGCATAATAAGTTCATATTTATTCAAAACTAGATTCATTCATACCGATTCACAAATATCATTCGAATGAAGCATCTCTTAAATCATTCGAGTTATTTTCGTTCGGATTCGGAGTGAAATAATGGAATCGGTATGATTGTGTTGATTTTCCGCAAATTATATTGCGATAATCGTGGAATTTCGGAACATAAACAGGAATTGTGTGTTGTTTGATGCTATGCCGTTTCATAACATGAATAAGACACCACTCACAAAAATGGCGAACAGCACTTGAAGACGTCGTCGCTTTGTGTGGTGGGCCCAAATGTTATAAGGTTTCACTAATTAATCGCTGGGTGATTACAAGTTAACGCATTCAGCGCCGCCGCGACGAGGCGGTGCAGATATACATTTGTCTTAGGCCATGAAAATGTTAAGCTTTAACTGCTTCAGAAACGATTCTTTTAGAAAATAAGATCTACTATCTGAACGGGAACAATTATTATCAGCCGATAATAAAAACAAACGATTGTCCCATGGCGGAAATCGAACCTTCTACGTATCGGTTAGACATAATTCCACTGCAACACCGAGGTCGTTTAACATAACTATCTACTTTTTACATTGGCACAAGCGCAACTAAAGCCTTTGTCTACATTGAAACGATAATGCCTGATAATTCAGACGCCAACTGACCTAATTTTATACAGTACAAGCTTATGAGCTTCTCCACTGAGAACTTTCAGATCGGAATGCCTAAAATGTTGGACTCTTGGGAATGAATGTTTGATTTTAGGTATGTGAACACAATGTTGAATTGAAACTTTGTTTCGTAATTTTTATTTTATATCATACTAGCTGCTGCCCTCGCCTTCGCCAGCGTTTTATCGGGATAAAAAATTGCCTATATGTTATTCCAGCTCCCAAACTATACCCATATTCCAAAATCCAAATCCAAATTTCAGCCCAATCAGTTCAGTAGTTTTTGCGTGAAAGAGGAACAAACATCAATACTCACTAACGTTGACATTCATAATATTAGTATAGATATTAGATAATTTATACCCTCAAAAAACGAACGTAAGGAATGATCTTGTTATTAGCCTTAAACGGGACAACTTTCAAGCCATCCTGAATGGGATTATCCCATAAAAGGTTTTGCCAAACGTTAGACAAGAATCAAAAAGATAAAACCTAAGTAATTAAACGGTCCCAAGCATTTGTACTGTTATTGTTTCTTATTTACCAGCAGATATGGTAAATGTACCTGTAATTTATATGAATAATAATGTAATTTTTAATTATCTCAATAGAATGATATTTTTATCACATCACACATCATCAGCCCGTACACGTCCACAGCTGAACATAGGCCTACCCCAGACGACGCCACGTATAGCGGTCCTGAGCCACCTCCATCCAACGACTCCCCGCGACCGCCACGATGTCGTCGGTCCATCGAGTGGGAGGTCTTCCCACACTCCGTTTCGCATTGCATCGCGGACTCGCCGACCTTTACTCCCCAATGCTCGAGAACCTTTACACCCCAATGGTTATCGGTTCTACGAGCTATATGGCCTGCCCATCGCAATTTCAGCCTGGTAATCTGAGAGCTATGTCGGTAACTTTAGTTCATCTACGAATTTCCGTATTCCGGACCCTATCGCGTAGAGAAACTCCGAGCATAGCTCTCTCCATAGCTCGCTGGGTGACTTTGAGCTTATGCAAAAGGCCTATAGTGAGCGACCACGTCTCGGATCCGTAAGTCTAGAAGATATTTTTATATAGTCTAAGATAAATGTATATAATTTTATAATATAATTTTTTATGACCTGTAATGTCAAAGAAAATTTACTGAACTGAAGGTTTATTTTTCTCGCGAATGTATAGGCTGTGACTTTTTATACCTCACAGTAACCTAAAATCTTTATGCTATTTACAAGAATGAGTTATCAAAACACTTGTCTGAATTCCGGGAGTGTTTTCATGTGATGCGAAAGCCTACGAGGCTTTCGCCTCGTTTTGCGGAAAAGAAATAATTTACAGCACAAAAAATATAAAAAGCGAAGACAGAGTTGGGTTTTTTATAGTTTTAAGTTAATAATTACTTATTACGCGACACTGCAAAGCCCTATTGGCTTTGCAGTGTCGCGTAACAAGTAGCCGTTGTTTCTAGCTATCTTTGCATGTTTGTATTTAGTATGTTCCATCATCTATTGTTATTCCTAAGCCGATTTATCATTGTTGAATGAGGTGTGAATAACTTTTTTATGAAGGTCCGGCTGTAATAGGCTTTATACGAACAAAATCAATATGACAGACAATCCATTCAAAAAGAAAGGCTCTGAAAGATTATTTTTCTGAGTCAGGTTTTAGTAATGTCCAGTATTATTTGGATTCTCATTCATTATAATATGGATAACACACAACCCGCAGCACAACCCGCATTGAAATCCTTTTTACCACACGTTTGTCAGCAGGGAGTTTTATTTGAAGGATGGGCCCCAAGTTTATCTCTGTTGCAATCGAGAACGATAGATTATTGTGTGAGCGATACCCTGTCTGAATATAAAACATAACATCAACTGATCAGACACAGCAGCTTTCAAGGGAACCTTGAAAGAACCAGTTTTCGATATTTCATCATCGGAATCAACTTTTTCCTATATAATTTAATATGAGCTTTATTTTTAGAAATTCACGGATCTTTTCTATCGTCGGTATATAATACGATATCATCTTTAGATGTACTTTGAGGTCCTTTGATAAAAACAAAACATACACGAGAAGATAAATAAAAACACACACGTTTCGAGCACCGACGCGAGTTGCAAACTTGCATCGTAATATCTTCGTCAAAATATACGCCCTTACCCTTTTCCTAGCCATCACAAACAAACACTAGCACATATTTATAAATCGAAGACGTGTTTTCGCGGCAACGTCCGG
Source organism: Eupithecia insigniata (assembly GCA_947859395.1). NCBI lineage: Eukaryota > Metazoa > Arthropoda > Insecta > Lepidoptera > Geometridae > Eupithecia > Eupithecia insigniata. Next base: position 2,714,628 of record OX402019.1, read on the forward strand.
AATACAACTGACGGACGGAAGTAAAGTAAACCAGGGGTTCCACCGCCCTGGGGCATTGCGCATTCCGAATTCAAACTGTTTTATATCACGCTCGGGTGGGTTAAGGATTTTGGACCAAGTATAGGAGAGGAGAGGGGTTGTTTTAGCGTGATGCTTGTATTTGGGACAGTTATTGCATTGGGGGAAACTGTTACGTCAGCTGTGAAGTGAGTCGCGAGTTCCGTGTTTGATACTTGTATTTGTAGAGGGCGGGTTTATCAATGTCAAGGATTTTGCAATAATGTTAACTGCTTTACAATTAGAGCACACTTTTTGATTTATAATTAGAGCACATTTATTTGAAAAACTGTTCGTAAAGAGTTATTTATTCCCTTGACGTTTGGTAAATCTACATTGATTTGGTGTCCTGTCCATTCAGGTTGATTTGGCATAACAAGAAAACTACTAATCTGACAGTCCTTAAACTGTTGCCGTCTCTTTCTTTACGACAGCGCCATTTTCTTGCTTTCAAATTATTTAAGTTTTTATAAAAAACCAAATCAATACGATTGAATAATGTAAGTAGAGTTACTAAAGTACAAATTCAGCAGAATTACCAATTAAAACTCGTTAAGCTCAATTTTCAAAGTTCCATCAAAAGGTAACTAGCGTTAATTTAGATAATAGGATTTCGTACGTCTGTACGGCCTTAAATAAAGGACATAGGCCATTTAAACTATTAGTAAAATGACATTTCGCTCACCTAAGATAAACTAAATACAAGCTTTTATATCAGAATCAGAATCAATAACTTTATTTCTTTAGGCTTACAAAATAAGCACTTAGACAAGTAAAATTTTATACTATAAACATAGTTATTAATATCAAATAAGAAATAAGGTGTTATTGATATTCTCTTCACTTAAATTTTTTGTCCACTAGTGGAAGAAGTGAAAAAGAAACCACTAGCACATTTATAATATCACTTAAGTGTCGAATACATTGTTATTTTGCCTATCTAAATCTAAATTTAATGCGATTTAGATATATGTCAATATTTCTATAAAACTAAACAGAACATTGAATTTCTTACATACTATTGACGGTGCGGAATCATCTTGGACAAAAGTGCTTGGGTGGACCAATCCAACGAACCCAAACTCGACGTGGTTAAGTCGTTTCGTTTAGGAGTTCCCATCGCCACCATCGGTTTCCATCATCAGACCGGCTCGATGGTACCATGACGTTGCATTATCACCGAACTTACTTATGTATGCCAAATTTCAGCTCAATCGGTTGAGGATAACTGGTCTAAAATTGAGTTGCTAGATTTGACCCCCAAATACATTGCAAGTTAAATAAAAGCTGTTATAAATATAAAGTCAATTGTTACTATTATATGGATATGTGATTATCTGAAATAAATGACTATCCTACTAATATTATAAATGTCAAAGTTTGTTTGGATGGATGTATGGATATTTGTTACTCTTTCACGCAAAAACTACTGAACCGATTAGGCTGAAATTTGGTTTGGGTATAGTTTGGGACCCGGAATAACATAATATAGGCTATTTTTTAGCCCGATAAAACGCGGGCGAAGGCGCTGGCAGCAGCTAGTTACTATATATATGACTATTATAGCACCCCATTAAAGGTCGTATACCCAACACAACACGTACAATACAACAGCAGCTGTTGGCCATAAAAACAGAGGAACAGGTAAGAATATTTCGCTAAAGGACAGTTGTAAATTGTAATGGAGGGTAATGGGATCGAATGACTGTTTATTTTTACAATTTTAACCGCTTTTATGTAGGCGACCTTTATGGCGTAGTAGGCGGATAGGTTAAGACAACAAAGGTCGTGGGTTTATATATTTGCCGTTATTTTAATCACCTTGGTTGCTTGTCTCTCGACCTATTATAGGATACATTTCGGTGAATGCTCCCAGGAACTTTATGACCTGTTCCCACCATCTCCCTTCCACTCCAGGTCTAGCAGACGGACGGCACAATACCATCCTTATCTGGTGGATATACCATCCACTCGCACTAAGCTGTTTTCCTCCACCTTCAACATTCGGACCGGTAAGGATTGGAACTCGTTGCCTGGTTCTGTTTTTCCTGCCAATTACAATCTGGGTCTCTTCAAGACAAGAGTGAATAGACATCTTCTAGACCTTCGTGATACACCGTCGGCCACATCGTCACTTTCCATCAGGTGTCCTTGTGGTCAAACGAAGGTTAATTGTCCATAAAAAAAAAACCTGTCATCAAATTATGAATATAACCGGGTTAACTACGAACCTAATTTATGTCAGAAGAAAACTAACGTTTCATCCTTTAACGAGAGACTTCATCAGGATGAGTGCGGTTCGAATCGCGCGCGTTTTTTTAGTAAAATCAGCGCGTTTTTATAGCTTCGATATTTTGATACAAAAACCCCAGTTAAAATAATTGGGCCCCAAACAGGATTTTCCACGCCACGATATTTTGGTACAAAAACCTCAGTAAAACATTTGGCCCATACCGGGATTTTCCACAATACCCAACAGTTGCAGCAGGTGGAGAAATCTATCAAGCTATGTTCACGTACCAGTACAATACAATTTTATGAACAATAATGTCTGTTCTATCGATCATTATATAATTCTATATAGCTGCTTCTCAATAAAAACGTTTGTCATGCATGTTTAACAAGGAAATATTTATAAAATCGCTACCAAGCACTTAGCTGGCTTCACCTGGAGTCGCAGGTTACTTTATGGCTTCGACCGCAGTGTCGGTTCTAGCGTCATTCCTACGTGAAGTAAATTAGCTCAAGTCTAGATATTAGACTAAGCAAGCAAGCCTGTAAGAAGGCATATAATACTGTCATACTATTTATTTCGACGTTGGATGGAGGCGGCTCAGGGCCGCAATTTGTGGCGCCGTCGTTTGGGGGGAGACCTATGTTCAGCGGTGGACGTCGTCGGCCTGATGATGATGACTATTTATTTGGTTACAACGCTTTTTATAAGCTTTTGTGCTACTTGCCCTGTTAGTTAGTGTGGGACAAATCTTGCAACGGAATTTTAAAGACCAGTTATCCTCAACTGATTGAGATGGAATTTGGCATACATATGTAAGTTCGATGACAATGCAATGTCATGGTACCATCGAGCTGATCTGATGATGGAGACCCAAGGTGGCCATAGGAACTCCTCAAAGAAACCACGTTGGGTTTGGGTTTGTTGGAATCATCTTTACAAGCACTTTGGTCCACGACGACATAAAAGCTTGTTATAAAAAAAAAATAAGAATTTATTGTAGGATACATTTTGAAGAATGCTCCTCGAGACTTTATAATCTGATCCCACCATCTTTCTTCCACTCGAGGGCATATTATTATATATATAAGAATATATTAAAGGATACATTTTGAAGAATGCTCCTAGGTACTTCATGACCTGATCCCACCATATTTCATCCACTCGAGGGCAAGGTATAGGTATATGTATTAGGGATAAAGGCGGCCTTATAGCGATAAGGCCACCCTTTATACTTCTATTCTAAGAATATCTGTTTGTATTGTTTTTTTTTGTACACGTCGTTCTAAAACACTCAGCCAAAGCTTTTCATCTACATTACATAGCCATTGATGGCTATTGAACATAGAAATGGATTTCTAATGTCATAGCATTGGAACCTTAATCCGAATCTATGCCCACACACACTGCGTAGGCGGTAATGTAGCCCCATGGGTTCGAATTAGAAGTTTAGACATGCCTAGAGGCTATCTCTTACAATTTACTAAACTTAATAAATAGGTATGTTTCAGATTTTGAGTTATTTAATAAAATAATAAGTTAGCTATGTTAGGCTGTACCTGGTTCAGTTAAAAATACTGTGCAGTTAGATAAAATTTTCCCGTTTACAGAGGCAATTGTTTTGCTTTCAAAAGAATGCATACAGTGATTATGTTACAAAAAGTTTACAATAACCACTATAGTATAGTGGTTATTGTAAACTTTTTGTAACATAATCATAAGTATAGTGACTATACTATATATATACCACTATACTATATATATACTGTATAGGGAAAATGTTCTGATTTTTACGGAGCTACAAGTTCTTCCGGATTGGTTAATTGTAGTGTTAAACTACTCAGAAGGAAATTGCTGCTTTTCCTCTGGAAGCTTTCGTGCTCTTAAGCTGTAAGACTCGCAACAGCTGATAAAAGGAAGCTTCCATAGGAAGAACCGTAAAGACGTAACTTACGACTCAATGGTCTGAGTTGTAGGGGCGATATTTGGCCACGGCACCTACCACTACCTATATCACTTCCCAACTAATTCAATCAATGACTTTTCTAACGCTAAGTGCGATATTAGCAGTTGTTTAAAGTTTGAGGTCAAGCGAGTTAGCAAGTTTACCCTTGAAAGTTACATGGATGAGAATCCCCGTTTAACGTTTCCCAGAAAGAAATTAAGCCTCTCAAGACTCAAAGTAAGGTAAGTACTCCAAACTTACAAACTTCATAATATTACTGACTGGAAAAACTGGTAGCTCCATAAAAATCAGAACAAATCTTCCCTTTACATAGTGATTATTCTGAACTTTGTGTAAATAATCACTGTTCTCTGTAGGCATTGTTTTGGGGGCAAAACAATTGCCTCTCAAGTTGAGAAGGGTATATAACATTCAAGCACCGCTTGCACTATAGTCATCACAGAAGACCAGCGCAATGACATGATCTGCACTGCTATGGCAGTGCACCATACCATCGGCCACCTCTCAACCTGTGCTATGGCACAGGTTGAGAGGTGGCCTGTGCTATGGCACAGGTTGAGAGGTGGCCGATTTACCTGTATCCGAATAGTACTACATAGCATCATCTAGCCCCAAGCTTGTATGAATGTTTTTTTTTAGGATTCTACGTTTAAGCAATCAGGTTGTATGCATATAAAGTTATCGAATGTTTAAAACTATTAGAACTAAAGCAAGTTCTACCCATAAAACCGCGTAGGTAAATATTATCGCCTTACCGAGCACCGACGTCGTAGCACGCCATGTTGTAATATACCCATACAATGCCATATCGATGGCTAAGTCAACGTTTCCTTCAAGGTTCGTTTGCTTGCTAGGTTCTGACCGTGAAATGTCGTCATTAAATTCGAGACCCTCTGGATTTCCATGGTTCTTTCTAGGGCGCTGGTACTATTGCCTCTATGAGATAGATCCTCATCATTATCAATGGCCTTTGCATCCACGAAGGATGGTTCAATGAGTGTTAGTTTTTCGGAACTTATGACGAAAAAGCTAATTCTATTCTTATTCGGTAAATTGTGTGATTTTGACGAAATATTTGTTTTAATTTCATTGATATTTAGTATATATAATGTTTAGTTTGACAAAATTGTAATTCAATTGTATTGTACGCTGATCTTTAAAGTGTTTGAAAATAACTAGCTTGTAAGGAATAGAGTACCTCTATTGTATTATGTATATCCTGTATAAATACAGTTACACGTCTTTTAAATAAATATAATAAAAAAAACTTAAACTTAAGTAAGTGCGAGATTTAGTTTTCTGAATCAATTTTAGTCTTTCATAACAAACTATTTATTAGAGACATTATTTGACAGAGTTTTAGATCATCGGTAAAATTTCAAGAAGAAATATTTTGAAGATTACATTTAGAAAGAAAACACTTACAATCAGAAATCATTCAGAGGTCTCTAATCCAGCCCGTGAATGCCGAGAGGCGACTAAGGGAACCTAAGGCTGAGGTTTTCCCAATGGACTGAGTACTATGAGGTTTTTCAAACAGGGCATTCTAACGCATTTACGGGGTCGGCAGCGCGCGTTTAACGTCTCCGACATTGCAGATGTCCATAAGCTGCGGTAACCGCTTCCCATCAGGTGGATCGCACGTTTGACTGTTGCGTAGTGGTATAAAAAGAAAAACCTAACAGAGAAGGGCAGCAGCTTCCTTCTCTGTATTTTAACACTTCTGCGAACGCCAAGCGAAGTGATAATGTCCAAGCCACCTGTGTTTGAGGTAAACACGTTCAAACGTGGACGTAGGAGTGGTGATGAGGTAATACAAATGCCAACATGAATGTCACTCACTCTGAATCAAACAAGCAAGCAACAGCTCAAAGGCAGCGACCTAACAAAAATGCGCTTTCCGCACTCAAAACGAGTTACGTTGGCTATTCCGACCGCGTGCGCCGGCGCACCGGAGGCCTTGTCCTTGACATTCATCAACCGTCTTAGGGTAAAGCCCATCGCAGACGTAGCTATAACATATAGTAATATACAGTGCTATAAAGCAAGCAATACAAGCAATGGCAGTATAACTTGGTGACATCATAGAAATATAAATTATAGCTGCGTGTGCGGTCACTCAAAAATTTGTATAGAAAATAATATCGCGCTATGCCTTGCTATGATTCATATTAGTATATATTATACTATATTATAGCTGATAGATGAAGATTCGAAATGCTTGAAGGAGCTTTCACCGCCACTGGCGGTCCATACACTAACAACTAGAATATAAGTTATTTATCTACTAACCCTATAATTAGAACCCTTTAAATTCAATTTATTTTATTATTTGTAACCAAAGTGTGAATAAAGCTCTTTTTATTTTATTTTTATTTTATTATTATACATACATTGTAATTGATACGTAGGTACCTTTGTTCCATTTTGTGCCTATTCACAAACAATGTAAAATCGTGCTCTTCTAGCATTATCTTATAATAGGTAGCTGTTAAGTACCTACCGTTTTGCCCCACTATGTAATTGTCACAATTCGTGGACAACGGGGCTGATTATATAGAGTAAGACTACTTATGTTTCATATTGTTAACTTTAAGATCTGAGTATAATTGTTTGTTGTCGTGAATAAATAAAAAATAAAATAAAATATATTATAGCTACGTCTGTGACGGATTTAATATAATTTGAGGTAGTACTACTTCATGGGATTTTACTATGCGCTAACTATAACGATGATAACGTTACTGTGAATGTTTTTTTCACATTTCAAGGTGTTAGACAATTAGGTAGCAGTTTTGCCGGTTAGCTTTGGCGTCAAATGTGCCTGCTTGAAAGCATCTGCCGAAACGTCAATCAAAATCTAATTGCCCGTTTATCGTTTTGTAGAACACATGCCTTGGACCGAGACCCACAGATTAGGAATAGTTAATGTTATGTTATACCTAATGTTACTTCATATCATCATCATCATCATCATCATCATCATCATCATCATCAGCCCATACACGTCCACTGCTGGACATAGGCCTCCCCCGTACGACGCCACAAATAGCGGTCCTGAGCCGCCTCCATCCATCGACTCCCTGCGACCGCTACGATGTCGTCGGTCCATCGAGTGGATGGTCTCCCATGTAGGGGGGGATTTGCCATAATCACCACGCTTGGCAGGCGGATTGGTGATCGCAGTGTTGGTGTTGAAAAATACTCAGAAGGAAGCTGCTGCCCTTCCTCTGGTAGGTTCCCTCAGTCGGCTCTTACGACATCCACGGGTGGAGTTGGAGGGGTCAATATTCTATGCCGCGGCCCCACGGCCTACTTCATAATTGTAAATGCAAAACAGGGATTTGATATTGCGTTTCTATTTCATATTTTTTACGAGTTGGAGATATGATGATGATGATGGCGTCTAAAACAATTCCTGCTAATGAGACTGTGAAATAATATGGCGTGTTTTAAAAAACTATAAACCGACTTCAAATACCTACTTTTACACTTATTTCAAGTTTTGCGGGATAAATACTAATGCCCTGCGGATAAAACTTTTATGGGACCCCTTCGGGATCATTTTCTATACAATAGTGAAAGAATTTTCAAAATAGATCCATAATTGGCGGAGATATCGCGTAACATACATACAAACAAAAACATACAGACGAATTGATAACCTCCTCATTTGAAGTCGGTTAAAAAGTACAGATAGAGGGAGGAGAATAATAGTTTCTTTAATCTATCTAAGGATTCTACGAGAAGATAGCACCGGGCAAGCACGGGGATTGTTGTCTAGGGTAGAATAGAGAAAAATTACGTTACTTTGTCATTGAATGCGTAAATTATATGAAATTCATTCGTTCAACTTCAATAATGGACGCAATGTATGACAATGTTATGTCATTGCCTATTCTACCCTAGAGAACAATCCCCGTGCTTGGCCTACAAAATTGTATTTTTTGGATTGCCAAGGTTTTTTAAACATAGAATGCACATTTTAAGAAATTACATGCGTTATTTTTTTTGGAGATAATCTTTTACAGAGCTACTTTTACCAAATGAAACCCGTTGTTGGTAAAAATTAACCTATTTTACGTTATCTGAGAAATCGTGTTGCGTTTTCTCAAACTTCATCAAACAGGCGACATATACCAGTATAGCAAGCACCAAACAAAATTCATTTCTAATTTCGTAACCTAAATGTTTTTCTTATTCTAATTCAGTTGATATTTCTGCATCCAATTTAATTCTTATGTAAATCAACGTTTACCTTACGTTCCGTTCCATGCCGCTTGCCAATTTCATTCGTCCTTACCTGAAATGAGAAAATAATGTTATTAGAGGGTGCATCCTTTATTCTTTGCGATGTTACACGAAAACTAAACATGTCTAGTTTCTGCAGGCGGTTTTGTTTGAGTGATAAGTACGAGTAAAATTCAATAAAATTTTGAAGAAACGTTTGAATATTTTAGGTTATTTTTTAGAATATTTTATGAGTGTTACAAGATTCCTTTCTTTCGTAAATATTTTGGTAAACTTTTATTTTTCGCTTCGTTTCAATTAGTTCTGCCTGAAACTGTACCCTGTTCTTAGGTTGCAAAACTATGTTTCATATAAAATTTGACATTCAATTATAAAATTTATTGGATTAAGTATAGTTTTAACTGTACCGCCTAGTATAGTTAACACGTTGCCTCCTCATCTTTCAAAGAGCGGCTTCGAATGTTAAAGAAGTATAATGCTTTAAAAGAAATAACCACGTCTTTTAATATTTTTTTTTATTTTGACCTACTGAAATCCTTTTTATTATATAACAAGGTCAAAAATGAAGATGTTTGGCCTAAGCAAACGCCATAACTACAACAGAGTCAGAGGTCTAATTTTGCACCATAAAAAAAAACATATAGGCTCCTTTTTTTACGAAAAAACCTAAGTGAATCCGCGCGTGCTAATACTGTTTAAACAACATGCAAACTCATTCGCCATGAACTTCCACATCAAACCGTAATTACCCATCACTCCCATAAATCAAGGCAAGAGCGTCAGGAATTTCATTATATGTACATCCCCTGATCCTACGGTCATGAAATACTCACGATGTAACGTCACTATTCACAACATTAATGCCTGAAATTGGCTTTCGTCGCCCCGGGTTTCGAAAAACTAGGAACTGCACGCGGTTTCGCAGACTTTTACTACTGGTGAAAAGGTAACAAACAGACAGCAAGAGTGAGTAACGGTATTAGTACGTTTTAATTGTCATTCACATATTAATTTGTATTTTCAAAATTTTTTCGAAACTTAATTATTGTATTAAGTTAAATCTTTTAAATAATAATGACTTGTTACATTTTTTTTTTTTACAATCGAATATGTTACAATACTTTGCCATTTATTCTAAAACAATATGATACAATACTTTGCCATTTATTCTAAAACAATAATAGTTATTTTAATGTACATAACCTTTTAATTTTATGGTAATTAAACTGCATTATTTGTGTTAGAAAAAGAAAGTACTTCATAGCTTATTTTTATTATAGTTTTAGTCGAATCGCATAAGGATTGATCGAGGCACAGGTCAAAAACATGTGTCAAAGCAAAAAAAAAAATAGTTCTACAATTCTAGGGGCAATAGGGTAAGCAAATCAAAGCTTCCGAACCTCTTGATTCACCCTAGATATATGAAAATTTAACTTTTCTTTCAACATAATCATACCAACAACAGCCCTTACGGACTGGTAAGCCACCTTGCTGGGTGCTGGGTGCCCAGCTTATCAGAAACCTGTGGAGGTTTCTGATAAGCGCCTTATTGGCTTTAACAGTAATCACATCACCCACAAATCTAATGGTGTATCCACAGACAGTATACAATAGTGAAAGAATTTTCAAAATCGGTCCATAATTGGCGGAGTTATCGCGTAACATATGTACATACAAAAAAATAATATACCGCCGAATTGAGCACCTACTCTATGAAGTCTTTTAAAAAATAATGGTTTCCCCTGCGTCGACCTGGCTCTGCGTCGATACTCGACACTAGTGGACTGTGTCATAGATAGATATCACGCCACATGATTTCGATACATTAAACCTAACATAAGAAATAGTAACTAACATCTATGCCAACGTGTAATTAATTCATATCGACTATCGATTTCTACTTCAGACACCGTAATCGTTAACGTGACGTACATGACTTAGATATGGTGTATCAATAAAACGAGCTCGTTTTCATCGAATTCTGTATATTATGATATACGTTTTTTTTATGATTTTGTTAGACTGATAACCTTAATGTTATCTGTTTTTTTTAATGTATTTATTTATAACAGTAGTAATTCGGTAACAGGACCAACCTGACAAAAGAATATCGAAATCTTTTTTATAGCTAACACACAGAGAAGACTCATTGTCAGATGACTTTTATGTTATTTAAATCCAAATTACAATGATATACAACAATTTTTATTTCAACGCATTCAAGCAAAATAACTTTTGACGCAATAACTTACATTATTTATATTGACAGTTACGTGCTTGGTAAACCTAAGGACTACTGGTAGGTACATGTCTTGCCGAACTTAAAACTTTTGATAAAATAAAGATTGAAACCTGGATCCCAGGACGTTAAAGTAAATTGAAGTATCACAGATATTCGGACAACACAGACGTCACAATCCACATTACCTGTGAAGATCTCTGTGAGATTGGCGACCTCGGCGAAGCGGGTTCAGCTCGATGCTCAGCCAACACTCTATGCTCATGCTTCGTACCCACTACAGAGTTCTTAACTCGCTCCATCCTAGCCTGAATCGCTTTTCGAGTGATGACTTTAGACTTCTCTGTATCTTTAGTACCGCCATCAGCGAGTTTACGCATCAGTCTAGCGGTAGCTGCGACAGATTGCTGTGTGTCGGAGTTGGTTCTTGCTAGTCTTGTCGCCTGTCTAGGTGCAGGTGCAGTAGCACCGGTACTGCTGCGTGTAGTTTCGTTCCTGTTGAACGGTACTACATCGTGTTCAGTATCGGAATCAGCTGGTAGGTATCCACCCCCGCCGACTGAGGATACTCCAGTTCGGAGAAGGTTCTCGTGTTCCGCGTATCGGACTCGCTCGTCGATGGAAACCGTTCCGTTTTGCTGTCTCTCCAAACCGCGTTCCATTTCACCGATCTGCCTTTCAAGCTTGCGGAGGACATCGTCTGAAGGTGGAACAGGAGTTTCATCAGGGGGTTCGGAGGATTGGAATGATTTTAGATGGATAGGATGGGCTCTGTTGATCTCTAGGCGTTTCGGAGCGATGCCTGTGGAAGTTACTTGGTAGTGGGTACGCTGTGGTTGAGGTGTTCTCTCGAGCATAGCAAGAGAGACTGGAGACGGTGGAGGCGCCCCGTTGACTGCAGGCTCCTGGGGATCCAGGGTTGCAGATATCCTCGGAGCTCGAAAGCTCTTTCGCATGAAATCCTCGCGCGTGAGTTTTCGCTCCATTTTAATACATTTCACTTTCAACTTATTCAATCAGTTCATTATATCACTTTTGAACCTGTAAAATTGAGTATAAACGACCTGTTCTCAGCGACACTGCACTTATCAATACCATTCAGATAAGAGGACGATTGCGAGGTAAAGACAAATAGATACACTGGCGACCTCAATAGCTTAAGGGCGATAGCTGGCTTCAAGACATACATACATATATCACAAACTACCTGCCCTAAGATAGAAGTTAAAGGTTAAAAGAGCGACTCTAATCGATAAATAGGTTTAACTCTGACGTCACTAGACCATAGTTCATCTAAAATTTACAACCAACGTAGAAACATTAACCAACACGTTCAATTTATCAACTTGGTCGTTAAACTATTGATTCAACGGAGTTTGAAACAATACTAATTCAAATAACAAATCTAAACTGACATACATAGAAAGTTCGTAATTGCAAAGTGCTCAAGTTCTCAAGATAATCTCAACTTGACGACATATTGTTTGCTTTGCATACTGTAAACGTAAGAATAATACAATTATAAGAGACGATTGTTTAGAACAAAGAATACGAGTTACGTAATCAAATACGACATGAGCACAAAAAGAGAAACCAACCAACGTGAGGTAATTTGATAAGAATGGACTAAATTACGGCAAACGTTGCACAAAGTTCAATAAATCGGTTTAAGTATTGAAATAAGAGCTATTCCCTATAAATCAGATACTTTAGTAATATGACGCTATAAGACTAACCACGTGTAACAAAACTGACCACAATAAAACTTCCTACTATTCACGTTTCGCAACAGAATAAAATGATTATCAAGGACAGGTAGAGTTTAGAGTTCTGGTGGTCGGATCGGCGAGCGAGACGGCAGCCTTCAGTCCACCTGCAAAGAGAGAGACAAAACCACTGTTTTAAAAAGAAAACCTAAAACCATTTACCGTATTCCCAAACAAAAAGCCGCTTGCCGCACCTGAAAATCCCCCACCACTTGTATCAACAAACAGACACGAAAACAAAAAGCGAGACGGTCACAGACACAAATTTCAGTAACAAAAATTTCAAACAAATTTAATACCGAAATGTTATAATACCAACGTTACTTGTACACACGTAGAAGTTTATGTGGATATAGTTGTACAGATACTGTAAAATATAACGCGAGACGTAAATCCTTGGAGCGTAGTCACGACAATGAAACAGATGGTTAGCAAACTGTATGACTCACGCACTAGTGTTTATGCACTACTATTAAAGTCAGATAGCATGTGTCAAGCGCTCGTGTACTCAGATGAGACTAGAGTAGTTTCGAGAAAACAATCAAAACAAGAATATGTGTGCGTTGTAAACAGTTTAATTTTGAATGCGGTACTATTTTGCTACTGCGATAATTTTGTTTCTACGACGTAACTAGTTTCCATAGAATCTAGTATATAATGCAAGGGAAAACAAGGGAGAGAATTCTGCAATGTCAAAGGTCAAGTGCAATTCGAATGAGTCGAAAGGTCTAATGATTGTTCAAAAGTTTCAGGTAATAATCTAATCAACTTTAGATACAATAATAGAGAATATAAACACTTATGTATGATGTTACCAATAATTTTCATAATAATTTTAATGTCCGCGAACCTTGACTATGATCCAAAATCTGACGCCACTTTGCAATTCAATTCGCAAAATATATGTTACAAACATGACAAATGTCTCACACCTTGACCGATGTCCAAATTCACGGAGAAATCACAACAAGCACGAAATATACCAGAAATAGACAGTGCTATATCGGTACCGGTGATTAACAGCATGCTAATTATAACTCCCAACGTGTTCCGGTCGTCGGTTCTCACTCAATTGTATATGAAATGATAAAATATATTAGCTTAATATATTAGAAAAAGTACCATTGTATCTAACATCAGATAAGCCAGAGTTATTTTTATTCATACTACTACTTTACGACACAAGCAGGTCGAAATAATAATAGATACAAAAAGTATAGGAGCTAAATTGGAAATATTTAGATATTCGATCTAAAAAAAAAAAATATTTAAGCTCGGTATTTCTCCGATTATAATCGTTTTTGTTTGAACTTTTTAACCAATGTTAATTTTGAGATAGCTCTGCTAATGAGCGATATTCTCTTTCGGCAGGATTATAGTATGTAGATGGTCCGCGTAAGTTTCCCAGAGTTTCCTATTTATAAATCAAATAACAAATATTATTTCAATCGCTATAAACAATAGAAACACAAAATGTCTCGTATTCCACATCTAGGAATAACAGTTTGTAATCCAACTCTGTGTTATCATACCACGAATGTTAATAACAACTTGTGACTTCTATTTCAATAGCCTAAAGACTATTTTCATTTTCCTTTACAGCAATAACACTCTGTGCAAGCGGACCATTGGCTTCCATTCTAGTATCGGGAACTTTAGTTTCTATTGCAATATCGTTTAAAGTTATTATTGTTTGTATCGGTGGTAGGTGTACTTGGTTCATTGCGACTAGAGCCTTCCGCCATATCTACTTGCATTCAGTGGAATAAATGACAATGCTATTGAGCTTAATAAGACATTTTCCCAAAGGCAATTTAGATCTGAACCCAGGATCATGTAGCCGCCCAACTAGGTATGGTACTCACTTTCATTCATAATTAAAACGGCTTATAGTAAATGGTCGAATATATTCGAATTATAGTAAATGGTCGAATATATTATTTCTGCTCAAAGATGTAACCTATATTTTATTCCTATCTCAGAATCAGAATCAATAACTTTATTTCTTTAGGATAACGAAATAAGCACTTAGACAAGTCAAATTTTATACTCATCATCAGCCCATACACGTCCACTGCTGGACATAGGCCTCCCCCGTACGACGCCATAAATAGCGGTCCTGAGCCGCCTCCATCCATCGACTCCCTGCGACCGCTAAGATGTCGTCGCTCCATCGAGTGGATGGTCTCCCGGTACGACATCCACGGGTTGCGTTGGAGGGGTCGATATTAGTACGCCGCGACCCCACGGCCAAATTTTATACTATAAACAGTTATTGACATAGTTATTATTATCAAAAAAGAAAGATGTTAATGATTTTCTCTTCACTTCAATTTTTTATCCACTAGTGGAAGAAGTATCTATCTTTGTTAACTCGCTATAAATGGAAAACCATGATACCAAAAAGCAAAATAAAGAGCGTTTACCGCAGACAACGTTAAGATAATTACCAAACCAAATACAGACCAAAGTATTCCACAATGCTAAATCTCTGATCGTGATCATCAACGTTTATCGCAACGAAAATTAGCCTCCGTTAAGGCATTCTCTACCGCCATTTTGAAAAAAAAACCGCAACTTCCAAGCGTTTTTTGCCGAGCAAAACCAGTTCTTTGTAAAAAGTTAAAACGAAAAAGTTTTTCTGTGGTCTGGAACCTGGTACGTTGAGGGTTCGATAGGGTGTAGTTTAAAGCGAATTTATGCGAAGTTACATCTCAGAGGGCCTGAGTAGCAGGGTTACTAGATAAGTATTTTTATAGCACACGCAAACATACAAGTTACGGTCTCTTATATATTTATGTCCATTAAACTCTAGATGAAAAATTACTAGATAAATAAACCAACTTCGTGTATGAATTATGAAAAGAATTTTTTTTCTCACATTATCGAATGTTAGGAGTTATGTACATATTTTTAAAACACGTACGGAACATTATATTCTGAAATCAAAGTCATAAATGAATGCGATTGGTAACAGAAAGTCGTGCCCTTGAACCACTAGGGAGTAGGCAATAGAGCCTGTAACGTAAGGTGAAGTTGAGGTGATAAACTGGTAATAAAATCGAGGACCGGCAATCGCAGGATCAAATCAAATTCCTACGATCACGAAGGGTTACCCCATCTAATATCCGACTATGAAACCTATTGAATTTCATTGGTATATGCACCGGTAGCATGAACAGCTAGAAACATAGGTAGCTGTCGGGGCTGATGAAGCCTGCTGATAAACATAAAACGAATAGAGGTCGTTTGTCAATAGAATTAAGTGCGTATTTCCGATAACCTTGAACCAGTGTCCCAAATTCTCGAACATCGGATGTCTAAGAGCTTATAAAGATTTTCCGACATTTCCCTGAGACCCCTGCCCTCCAAAAGACGATAAATTCAAACATTCTTATGGACATTTCCTTAAACGAGCGTTATTTATTGCCATTTAACGTAAGTGGAGGTTTCTTGCAATTTTTCGTTGAAGCAGATGGAGTCGATTTTATTGACAGAGTGTCGTACCGTACAACCTTCAAAAAATTAGTTATATTTGCAAGTAGATAGATAGTCATAAAAGCATAATTTAGGGTGACTTCAAGGTAACCTTAGTTTTTGTTTTTGTGACTCAACAGATGGTAAGCCCCATCTGGTTGATGCGCTAGCTGATTTCGCAAATACATTGCAACAAAAAAGACCTAATTTTAAAAGCCGACTTTACGTGGAAGTTTATAAAACAATGAAACGGAAATCAGCCGGACATAACAAGGATCCGTTAAATCAGAAAATATGGAACTTAGAAAGTGAACAATAAAAATTCGGAAAAATTTAATTTTTAGGTAGATATTTATCTTCTTTCTTGTTTTCAGAGTCAGCTTGCCTCGAAATAAATGTTCTTCTATTCTATTCACATATTTTATCCAAGACAACAGACCAGTCAATGGTAATTGGCTATAGCCTGTGGTCAATCACGAGATTCGCATGGCAAACCCGTATATGGAACCGGTTCGTACGGTCGACTTCACGTCATGATGACTCATGAGTCATCGCGAGCACAATCTCACATTACGAGCAAGGGAAATGAGGGAGTCTTGTTGATTGAAGTTGTGATGAATGATGATGATGCAAAGATCGTTAATCGTGATCGCTAAACTAAGAAAGGAACAGTCATTAGAAATTGCCAGTAAGTTGGTGATTTAAAACTAAAACCCCTTACTTTGGAGATTTTTTTACATCGAAATGCTCATGAAAGTTTCGCTTTCTACGGATTTACCCCCTTATTCATAATAGTTTGCTAAATTAAAGCATTGCTAATTCTCACCCTGTCGTCTTCTATTGGCATAAGTTAGAGTGAAAAATAACACTGCTTAGCAGCTGTTTTTAGTTAGCAGACCATTATGAATAAGGGGGTGAGACTCAATCCTTGCTTTAAGCCAGAAGCAATATCTACATCAGCTATTAAATTGGAGAATTTGCAATGATACGAAAGACATACAGGCGTTGTCGAAAATAAACATGGTGTTTTAGGTAGAGAAGTCATAAGGGTCCATAGAATCGTGAATCGTGCTGCGAGCACATGGTTGAACACTTGAACAGTCATCAACATCATACCTAATATTACGGATAACAATAACCATGTAATCGATTACATCACGCCACTTCGATGAGAATTGAGTAGGTCTTGTTATAAGGCACATGTTCACCGAAAATATAATCGTACAATTAGGTACGTACTAATTAATTGATGCATTTGGCTGAAGTGTACACACATTTTACGTCAAAACTAACTGACGAAGCGGCTCAGTGTTCGATTTTATCGTTCGAAGAAAACCAAAGGCCCTTAGATATTTAAATGTTAGAAATGCAAACTATCAAGGATGAATTATTTAATTACTTATAGCAAGGATGTTATAACGAGAATTTACTACTTCTAGTATTACTCTGATTGGACCGAAGCGCGTCAACCAATTTCAGCGGTTCGATTAGGAATAAAGATGTGCCCAAATCGCATTAACGATTTCACGACAATTTTCAACGGTACACGATCAATCACTAACAAATCACCGAGGCATCACATACTAGAGGGAGATGATGGTCCAAGCGTTATAGTAGAATAGAAAGGGACGAGACACAACTCGGTCCGATGATCGTGAGTCATGCTCCGGTGCCTTCGAATCTTTGTGGCCTGTTGTATTGTAGGAGAGTGGACAGGTAAGCTGTACGAAATTGTGGTACATTTTGCATAAGGCACAGACAGACTTGGAAACATGAGACGTTCAACACACTAAACAAAATATATAGAGATAGAATTTAGAGAACAAAGACACGTATGTTTGACCGTCTTATTCTTCCAACTCTACGAAATAAGGAAGCAGGAATATAGCACTACAAAATCTCATGAATCTCATTTTTAATTCTTGAAAAATGGTTTTGCATAAAATACATCTATTTAATAGATCACATGTAATGTGAATAAATAACTAAGAAGTACATAAGTGTGCTTGGCCCTTAAATTGTGTTGTTTTGAAGAAGTAACATAACTTTTTTCAATATTGCATTCATGATAAACTTAATGTGAAAGTAAATCGCTTCTACATATAGATTATTATAAACGCTGTCATTAGCCTACTGCCCAACTAAGGTCGAATTAGCGTCCCCACGTGAGGTCAAAAACATTGTCGGCAATGTCAGCTAATAAGCTTAATGAGGGGAAGTGACTAGCTTCCTCTTTGTATAAAACACGGTGTTGGTAGTTTTTTATTCTCGTACCATTAAAATAAAGGAATTGATAATTCCAAAAGAGTTTTCCCAAGAGCATGGTAAGTTTTCTATTGTATTGGGAATTTATATTAATGGAGGAATAGAGATATAACTCACCTAACAAATTAAGAGTCAGTAATGAAACGTTATTTAATTACCCAATTTAAGAAACCTTTTCATTAACTACGAAAGGAAATAAACAACGCAATATTCTCAAGGGTCCGTGTCTGTAAACTTACAATTATATAGTTATGGTTGTTTCCTCTTGTTTACTGCATTTATTAGCAATAAAATTAAATTTATCTAGTGATTCAACAGATTATAATGAGAAAAACGTTAAATAACATCTAAAACAAGAAAATATAACACAATTAGAACAATAACGAAACAAACCATAACGAAAAAATTTTAAATACCCAAAGAGTGTTTCAGAAAAAAGAAACCACGTGCTCATTTTGGCCTCACAATCACAACACGTCTAAGATACCACATGTTTTGGAGAAAGTTTGACGACATTCAACAGTCGAAACTGGAAACTATTTTGACTTGAACTGATTGTATTAACAAAGGCACGTGAAACATTTACATTTAAATGTTTTAACAGACAATGTGGTCGGTGTAGATAAAGCATTCCTAGATATAGAGACGGCAGACAAGGTGAATGAGTTTTTGAATAGAACAGTGGAAGTAATGAATACAGCAGACACGATCTTGAACTTTATAGAATAGCTGAGCTACTGTATTGACTGAATTGTTTCTCAGCATCTTTCAAAAAAGCAACATTTTCAATCCAACAGGTTTGTCTTGATGATAGTCTTGTTAAATCTTGTGCAAAGTATAAATGTTAAATTATATATTTTTATTGATGCTAACTTTTGTTCGTTAACTTTCAGTTTATAAAACATGAAAACCGTTAGAAAACCCTCAGGCTGTGCTTTAGGGTTTTCTTTTTCACCTTCAATACGCTTCTCAGGAAAGACAAATGCTCTGAGATCTCTCACTCCTTACGTTTTAAAATCCATCCATCATTACTTGGAATCTAAAAGGGAACTTCATTCTAGCCATTATAATAATCGCTCCCGCGACGTTATTACGTTAATTGCGGACTATTAGACCTATGGTTTTTGCAGGAAAACGTAATATTCTCGGAAAATGCTAGATTTACCTTGAGGATGCAAGATTTTTAGACGTTAGAACGCCTTGTTTGTTGGTAAATTACATCGTGTAGTAGTAATTATATACATAGATGATTACAGTCAGAAACTTGAATAATTATACGTTTTAACAAAATAAGCACAATATAAAACAGTAAAGTCGTAGAAGTTTCTGCCAAGATAATAAAACTTATATGGAGCGTGATTAAAAAAGGCTATAGATACCAAAAATGTACATAATATGTAATGTTTTCAGAAGATATTCTATAAACCTCAAACAAAGCGATATCAAACATCAAGTAACAAGGCTATAACACAAAGTTTTATGAACACCTAGAGCAAATAAAGAGCCATATAGAGACGTTAATACAGCCTACCGGGCTACTAACACAGAAGTTTTACTAGTAGGCGTTGTGTAGGAAGCTTGAAATCGTAAATCTTATTCCTAGGCCATAAAGTTTATAATTGATAGAGAATCAAAGAGAATAGTGAAACATATCTTTTTCTTAGAAATGTGTGTCACGATTTGTTCGGGATTGCATCTGATTAAACAAATACAGGTAGCTGATACATAGCCAATGGACGAGGGGAGACTATACTTATTTGGTCTTGATGATAAAGCAGAATTAGAAAAAATAATATTTTTTTTTTTTAATTAAATCAGAATTAAATATAGAAAGCTTATTGGACTACACATGGGATACGATTTTAGTAAGCTCTGCTAAAACTCGCTACTCATGATTTAACAAATTAAGAGCTTGAGAGAAAGGTCACCATTAAGTAAAGCTGACTAGAAAAGCGAAAAAAATCGTATGTCAGATAGTTCTACCTACACTAATAATAGAGTTCATCAGTCAGGTTACTCAATAATCCGAAATCCAATCAAATTTTAAGGTTTCCATGTATGGATTGGATGATTTTTATGATCTTTCTGATAGATGATCTATCAAGCTGATATTTTTTTCTCTGGTAACGAATATTAACTGCTTCATTAAACCCTTTTTCGTAAGAATTAGTTAATTGAATTAGATTAGCGTTGGCTTTTTTGGAACTTTATGTTCCGTAAGCCAAAAACAAAAACTATGTGTGCCTCATTTACAAACTTATATAGATAACAATTTTAGACTTTTTTCTTATTATTTAAAAAGAAACGCGTATTTCCCAGAGGTTTAGAAGAGACGATGATTTTTCATTTGCTTAACACTTCAGACTTATTATTCTAAAATATTATCGTATTCTTCAAGCTTGTTTCACACATTAAAGATTGCAGTATTGTTTTCTACCTACTTATAATCAGTTATCAAAAGGGACTAAGTATTTTATTTCATTTGTATGTTTTGTAAATAAAAAATATCTTATAAATATTATATTTGCACTTTCGCATAAAATATATAACACATTAGAATTAAAAATAGAAAGTCGCAAAACCAGTCATTAAAACGTATAAGTAGTTTTCAATGTATAAAACAAGATTTTAATTTCATACATACGAATATTAATTAATATAAGAAAGCTAATTGGTTTAACATATAACAAAGATTAATGTGTGTTTCTATTCTCCTTTAATTGAAACTAAGATTTATAACTCAGAGACCTATTAATGAAAATAAAAGTTAAATAGAAAAGAAATCTATTCATTAAAATTCTATCAGTCGCAACTCTCATATCATATTATGCTTAGAAACTTGAGTTTTTACATACACATCCAGATTTTTAGAGATACTTAATACAGGCAGTCATCCTAAATCTATGGTTAAAAGTTAAACTACTACCTAACAAAATAAAATTGGTAAAATAAGCATAGATATGTATAGTTACATCAATTTGCTATAGCTAAAACATGCCAAGCTTATTTTTCTCTTGTCTCTCGTAACAAAACATTAGAGAAATTTCTATCAATGTAAGATTAGGGGAAGTTATATGTTTTGAATTAAATAGCCGATGACAATACAGAATTCAATCTCCATTTTCGCACAATGGCATCGCTGACTTTAGAAAGAAAGTTCGTTGCTAATCTAAACTGACCTACTGTCTCCGTTATTGTTGTCGAGCGAAATTCTGTGACGCTATTGAAGAAGGTAATAACTACTTTTTGTGTAGTTTCATTTTTAACCAAACTCATTACGATAAATTTACTTTTATATAGCATACTATATAGCTTTTATAAGTATTAATAGTGCAATAAAGTTATTATCCATCTATGTATCTATCTATCTAGACTAGAGTATCTAGCTTGGACCGGATAAATAAATTAACATTCTGAAAAAACAAGAGTAATTTCTCATTTTTTCTACTGACTCAACAAAAGCTTTTCACTGAGATTTCACAACTCAACAAACATATGCCCCTGATATCATTAAACACGAAAATATCCTCTATATAACATACATTGAAGTCATTTTAAGTCCTCCCACAGTGTACGATGGCTGCAATACATTCCCACGCATGGCCTAATGCTATGATTTTGGATCAACGGTGGGTGTTACCAGTTTCGTCTTACTACAGGTTTTGGCGTAACCGATGTGATAAATCGTTGTGGATTTACGATGGTTTTGCTAGTCTGCGATTCTGTGTAGATTTAACGCTATCAGATAGAACAACTTGTTTGATATTGTCAAGAATGCAATGGCACTGGATCGAATAGGCGTGTTTACGGAAAGGAGTCTTTATTCCAGTAAGATCAAGCTCCTTTTTCGTTTAATATTATACTTTACCCATTTCGTCTCAAGTTATCAAAGAGAGACAAGCAAAAATAGTCTGTTCTTCGTCAAACAAACAGTATAGGTATAAGTAGACTTTATCCATCGGAAATACAACTCAAAGGAAACCACATGCAGAATTCAATTACCAGTGATGCAGAAGACACAAAGGAAGCCACAGGTAGAATTATATCCGTGGCGTTAGGTATAAGCATGATAAGTACAAAAACCGTTATTTAAAGAGCGCTAATTTGAAGTTTAAAAATTTTGTTACTGAAAGGAAAAGACGCAATCATTTCAACAAAAAACAACATTGATATAATATTATCATTACAATAGAAAAGAAAGTGTGTTTTTCTTTCATTAACGAATTTTTTATACTTTAAATGCGCGCCGTGTAAATAGCGGTTTTTGGACTTATCACGTTTATACCAAACGCCACAGATTTATAATCAGAGATGCAGAATATGTTGCGGTAAGACCAAATACCACATAACTAGTGAACGACTAGCGGTCACTGTGCAATTCTCTAACAACCAATTGCTATTTCAACTATGTTTCGGAGACGCTCTAATGCCTAAAGCAGGCTTTTCAATGGAGATGAGCTCTGTGTAGCAATAAATACCGACGAATTTACTAGCTAGAGAAGCGACTATAGTGTTTTTATTTGAAGTGATTTCATAATGTTTTCTTACCTATATTTGAATGATAATTGGCACAACGGTTCTCATGGTCAATGGTTCAAAGTAAGATTTTTATACATTTTCGTTCTCAAGCACCTATTAAATTCACTCTTGGTAAAATATTTTTCTCTAGACGCATAACTCTGATGTGAATTCCGATCCACCAATAGGATAGGACCTCTTCGTAGATACTCAGATCTTCGTGTGCCTCCTACGGTGGAAGTCAGCTTCAGTGATAATTTCGTGCACAATTAATCCGAAACTCGGTGACTGAATACCGTTACATGTTCCCGTTACCACTGCCACTTCGTCAGAGATGGTCTTGTCTTGGACATGTTCGGTTTTTTGCTAGTTGTGAACAAGTTTAATGTGGCGAATGGGTACGTTAGATAAACTCTTTATTGCGTTTTACAACACTAACAAAATATATTTATACTAGCTGACCCGGCAAACGTCCCAGTCATCAACCACTGAGGGTTGAAGATTATTACAGTACTAACTAATAACGCTATTTAAATGGGGGTTTGTGTTAGAAAGGTGAAAATTGAGGGCTCTAAGTATTTATTTACGTCAAATCATTAAAAAAAAAATCGGCATGGGGCAACATGGCCCTGATGAGATGGGTTAACAACTTATTCACAGACCTACCACAAATTCACAAAAAAATCATAAATATCGGTCAAGCCTTTTCGGAAGAGTTTTGTTACAAACACTGTGTGTGACACGAGATTTTTATATATAAGATAGATAGATTTATTTATTAGGCGAACAAAACAAAACACAATCAAATGGTAACAAACAGAGACACAGTATTATGATCTAGAGTGCGTCCCTAACTATTTGTTCCCCGTTTGATTTATGAAGAGCAGATAGTTTTATTAATGACAAAAACAGACGATTGTCGTTAAAACAGTCCTCAAACGCAATAGCTAGCTTAACCCGAAGTGCTACAATAATTTCCCGGTACACTATGTTAATTTCTTTAAGCTTGACCTCTACCTTTGATGGTATGCGTATGATGAAATTAATAAGCCAACCACTTGCTTAAGAATTCGGAACAACACAAACTAGAAATGCTCTGACTCGAATTTCTGTCACATTCTCCAGCTTCCACATTGAACACATTCTTTGAGATTAACTTACACAAGATTTTAGAATATAATAAATTTAGAATATTTGGATATTGGGAAGACATAAATTGTAGACATTTATAAGACTAGTTATTTCATATGTTTTATCTAAACTAAGCGAATGGAAAAGGACGATTGGTTTGCGCGCTATAATTTTTGACAAATTACGAAAGTAATTGCTGTTGTTTTCGAACGTTGCTACGGACATAAAAACTACTTGGAGTAAATACTATTTTGGAAAGCAAGTAAATACAGAAACTAGAGAACATTTCGACATTCAAGTCACAAAACAAAGAATTAGGTCCGCATTAAAACAATTCAACAATACAATTGCATTATATGACTTATCGCGTTACATTATCTGTTAACGCTGTTGATAAAACATTGCAAAATTTTCCTTGCACAGTCTAGAATCTAGCGTTAATTTAAAGTGACTCAGAAACAACAGATACTATGTACTTACATACATACATATGTATATCCCTATGGTTATACTTTTCGCATTCTTGTACGAAAGCATACTGTTATTATTTATCAGAGGTTTATAAACGCGACAAATACTCGTAATACCTAAATTGTAGTAAGAAGCTTCTGTCTGCGGCTTTGCATGCGATTTCCCGGGCTGGTTGTAGCTTTAATGTTATTCCAGGCCAAGAACTTCATGCATGGAAAGTTTGAGCTCGATCCGCTTATTAGTTTTGGAGACATTAACCAATAATGCTAATAAAAAATTTGCTGGTATTAATTTAAAATTTATGTCAAATATAATAGAATTAATGTCATTAGATAGATTTAATAATTAAAGTTGCTACTGAATATTGAATTTGCATAGATAAAATCGATTAACTTAAATATGGCCTTTTATAAAATCAGAAGGATTTTATTCGTCGCTTCGACATTTTCAGGTACGTGTATTTATTTTCAAGCAATTTTTTTATACTACAAAGATGACCGAAAAGCTTGCTGCCCATCTGATAGGAAGCGGTTACCGCACCCTATGGACGCTTTTTACATCAGAGACGCGCTGCCAACCCCATAAATCTAAAATAAATGAAAGACTCCATACAAAATACTATGAGGGAACAATCTCGGAAAAAATGAATCGAAACAGAATCAAAATTATTAATACACCATCAACACAGTGTCAGATAATACACGATAAGATAGACGATAGTCCGCAATAAACAGTCAAGAGGGTTTACTTTTTATCAAAAGATAACAGCTAGACGATATCTGATGATTAAAAACGAATAACGTTGAAGTGTAGCGGAATAATCATTGAATATATGTTAAAAATAGTTAAAGGGTCTTTAAATAATTTGTCGGGCTCTGCATATGCACGTTAGCGATGAATTGGAAGCCAAAGCCGATCAAACGTAGAAAACAAGGAAAAGATCATCAATTCCAAAAGATTGCTAATCGTGACAACTTTCTAGCAAAGCGAAACCAATTGATAGACAAGTAAAATCTTGTAGAGCTCTAATTCATTGTCTTCCGATTGTGCTATCTATACATCCGGTTTACACAACACGCATCCATAAAACGCTCTTATAATGTGAACTACAAGCGACAAATCAGGCATCAACACATTCCATAAATGGCGACAACTGCATAATAATCCAATATCCATTAGCAGAGGGTATATACATATACAATATACCAATGCTAAGTTACCAGTGATTGAATGGGCGCATTGTGATGGCAAGGTCGATAAACGCCCCACAGTAAATGTCTAAGCTGAATCTAGACATAGTACAGCTGTTTAGACAGCAAACGGTTAAGCGAGTTGGGTAAACAACTATGCTGCTGGTTTATATGGACTCGCACTTGTTCGTTTCATCACTCTATAACGATATACCGACAATGGTGACTATAAAATTTTAAAAATATTAAGACTATATAGAATGAGTAGAGATAGACAAATCACAAATACCTATCACTGCCCTACGTTCCTA
Source organism: Eupithecia insigniata (assembly GCA_947859395.1). Classification (NCBI taxonomy): domain Eukaryota; kingdom Metazoa; phylum Arthropoda; class Insecta; order Lepidoptera; family Geometridae; genus Eupithecia; species Eupithecia insigniata. Next base: position 2,740,503 of record OX402019.1, read on the forward strand.
GATAAGCCTTATATTTGCCCGATGTACAAGCTTTAGAAACCCAGCTTGCATCCTATAAAAAAAATCATCTGTAAGCACAGTCTGCCCATATTTTAATTGGTTAGTGATCTTTTTTTAATCGACAAATTGATTGATTGAGACTTGGCAGACGAGTGCGGTGACTCTTGTTTCGGAAAGAAAAGGAAATGTCAAATAAGACAGTTTCAATAGAGATCCACAACCATATGAACATCAAATGGCTCAGGATCATCATGATGCACGGAGGGATCAAAGGAATGCCTTTGCTTATCATGTTCCTAGCAAAAATTTAAAGGAAATAGATTTTGCAACCAAACTAGCAGACAAAACTTCTCGACTATCAATCACAACTATGTATCTGTAATTCAATATTGCCAGTAAAAACTAGCTATCGAAGTGCACGACCCCGTCATTAGCGAGGTCGCAGAGACCTTAGCCCGGATATGGAGAGATATGCTGCTCGTTAGCAAATTCAAGGGTTATTGCGGTTAATTGAGAGTTTCGGTTATCTAGCGTGAACGGGTGATAATTTTGACGAGTTTTCTCAGTGCTAATTAGTCAGAGAAAGACGAGCAACCGATGCGTCAGATCTAGACGGAGAAGGTGTAAGGAATTAGGCTATTTCCTGGCGAGCAAGGCTCAGAATCGCAATGTATGAAAGACATAGTTGAGGCTTTTATCCTGCAGTGGGCTGACCATGGCTTATGATAATCATAATCATGCTAAGGAAGGTATCTTTGGTAAGACTTTGGGAGATTGAGTGAGATGTAAAAATTAGAAAATCTTTATCTATAGCAAAAATACAGTGTTGAACTCAAGTGGTATGCATTGCGTTTGTATAAGTTAAAACTACCTAGATGTATGCTAGTGCCAGTCATTATTAACAGCGCTTGACGAACCACTGTTGATCTCTATGTTCATGCTAATAGCATCTCCCCTGCGGTCGACAATTCCAAGGTAGACATTACAGGCTTCATATCCTAAGACTACCACAAAACTAGTGTCCAAATAGTCTAATTGGATACACACAATAAACCTTGCAACCACCCGTATGCCTAATCTCAAACAAAGGTGCGTTACAACTTGGAACAGGTCGTTCTTGAACTAGATTTATGTTCAAACATTGATTGCGTGTATTTGTACCTGCAGTTTATTACTTATTTACTTTGGTTAATTGTGATAGTGACCATGTCTAAGGTCAGTGGCGGTTAACCCATATATGGCCCGTGATTGGCCTTATTAATTTTCGGCGAACGGGGCGAGGAAGTAGGAGTGGAATTTCAAAAGCTTTAAAGGGATTAATTGGTCACAACGGCAAAACTTCCATTGAAAACCCCAAACCGGCTTCCGTTTCTGATCTAAAAAAAAATACTTCTGGTGTTAAGGTTTTATAGCCTCACGCTTAGGGTAATTGCAAAGAAATTTAAGTCCGAAGCTACTTTAATTTTGACCTCTAGGGTAAATTTGTTTTATTTTCAGTTATACGTAATGGGTTGAAAGACCGAGAAAAGGGGCTATAATTTAAAGACTGCCTAGGGACTGATATTAATAAATCCTTCCTAGAACAAATAAAAAATAAATTGGGTTGGAGTCGTGGGGGGATGGTACTTAAATAAATATTCGAAGAATCTTTTGACAAAACTGTTTTTGTCACACTGCATGGGTGATGTAAGTAATAATGATAAGTTTATGAAAATGAAACTTTGTAAATATGTACCGTAGTTAATAACGAGTAACAATATTGCAGAGATTGCCAACAAGACCTGCTGAGCGATTACGATTTATTAGATTTCGAGCTTAAGGGAGCAACAAACACCAAACTGACCCATATACCGATATTAGTAGCACGGATTGGAGAAGGCACACACCCAGCAGCCAGATGTGATAGAAGCTGACAATGAATGAAATAGTAGTTCAGACTACGAGCGAGTAAATGCATTGACTGCCCTCGGCGGAGCGACCCGCATAGCTCACCAGCGGTACACAGAGCTGCAGATGTGCAAGTATATCATAGGCCATGGAAAGTGTTAACTACGAGTGTTATTTGCGTTGGAAGAACAGCAACGTTTAAGTCAAGTTAGCCCGCTTAGTCATTCATTATGTATTCGCCAAAATACGATAGGTTTTATTGTATAACTAACAAGCAACAACTGGACAAAAAATTGAAGTGAAGAGAATATCAATAAAACCTTATTTCTTATTTGATAATAATAACTATGTTTATAGTATAAAAATTGACTTGTCTAAGTGCTTATTTTGTAAGCCTAAAGAAATAAAGTTATTGATTCTGATTCTGATTCAACCCGTCCCGGGTTGTATAGCATATTATTATGATAGAATGGGTATAGTCAGCTATCCATAAAAGATAGATACATGCCATCGCGGACTTCTTTGTAGATCTATAAAAGAGGAATATCCCACCTTTTTTTTTAACAATCAAATATATAAACATTAAACTAGTATTTACAATTGAAACAATTGAGCTAACTGCAGACTGTTGCAAACAATCTACAGATAGCTCAATACAGCATATCAATACCATATCAATACCAGTCGGAAGTGTCCCCAAGACGCTGGCTGCATTGCCTCGCTGTATGGCAATGCTAATGCGCTGCGCCAAATACTCACCAGCTCTCGGGTCACGCGTCGCTTCGACCAGGCGCTCAGAAATTTTTTTGAAAACCCGGAGAGCCTTTGTACCCACCTTGAATTGTTTTGTTATATCTCAAAGGGTAATCCCTTTTCCCCGGCAGCGTTTTCAATGAAAGCTCCCAGGCGGCTTGACTTTTTCCGACACTTCCAACAATTATAGTTATCTTTCAACCAGTTTACACAAAACGTTGACTTATGATATAACTTAACCTTTCTCATGAATCATTATATCGATTGGTGATATAAAATATGAGTCCTTTAAAAGACTTACTGGCTGAAGAAGATGAAGTACAGATAAAGGAACGTCTACAAAAGTTCGGAACCTTCTCATAATTAAATGAACGAAGCGATATAATTGCGTACGTGAGAGGTCTGATACGTGACGACCTCGTCGGCTGTATGAAATTGAATTGCTAACGAGATTGAGATTTGCCTGGGAGTTAGTCTGAATACAGCTTTTTTAAGACAAAGCTTGTGTTCTTCATACGGCAGGGAATAAATAAAAGATGACTTTGGTTATGCACGTCCGAATATAATCGTTACCAGATACACACTGCCATATTAGGGCTCCTACACACAGGATCCGTTTTACACCGTAGTTCACGCACCTGACAGGATCCGGAATACTGTCAGGTGTGTGAACTCGCTCCTACAACTACATACGCCATCACGGGAAAATAAACGGATCCTGTAAAACGGATGCTGTGTGTATGAGCCCTTAGGATTAGACATAATATGTCAAATAGCCTACCCATACATATTATGTATGGGTAGGCTATATTTACTGTGCCGGCACACTTGTTTGATATTTTATGATAAAGAACCAATAAAACTTGAATCTTTTGAAAACGTTACTAACTACATATATTATCACCGACGCGATAGATAAAATAGAACATTTAATATTATTTAACAGAAAATTTGTTAATATTAAAAAACATAGACGGTCTCATTTAGATTTTTCTTACTCATTTACGTTATAGATAGAATTTTCCTGTAGACTCAATGAGCTCATTCAAAATTTCATTACTTTATCAAGTTATAAGCATTCGCAATGTTGTAGGAGCAGAAAATAGATTAATTGTTTCTAAGCAAGATAGTGACAACGTGACTCGAGTATCTTGATCACCTGGACTGATACTAAATAACAACACGATAGGCTTTTAGATTATTTATACAGCCTTGGCCAAAAGTATAAAGCACCCCTCTAAAACATACATATCTCAAAACACATTAAAAAAAATAGCAATGTTTTGAACAAAGGGCAAGCCGGTGCCCTCAAATGATTATTAAAACAATAGATAACATTTTTCTATGGGCCATAAAACATCTGGTGAGCTAAACTCAAATTATGGGTATTTTACACAAAAAATTCAAAAATACAAATCAGTCTTCATTTGTTATTCGTAGCGTAAGGAAGCTTCCGTGTGTGATTTAATAGTGAAATTAACATTCCTTTTTTTCGAAAATGCCAAAAACAAGTGAACTGTGCTACGCAAAACATATTAAAATTCAGTTGTTACATGAACAAGGAAAGACCCAAGTAGAGATTGCCAAACTCGTGAAATGTTCGCGGTACGCAGTGCAATCTGCTATTAAACGGTTTGCGGAGACTGGTTCCCACGCAAATAAAAGACGGAGTGGCAGAAAACGCGTGACTACTGAGCGCCAGGACAGAAAACTCATCCGCGAGTCTCTAAAGGATCGCAAAAAAACTTCTTCTGAGCTCGCTGCCGCCCTATCCGAAGAAAGTGGATACCCTATTAGTGCTCGAACGGCAAGAAGAAGGCTTGGAGATGCGGGTTTAAAGGGGTGTAAAGCAAGAAAGAAGCCGTGGCTCTCGGAAAATAACAAAAAAAAATCGCTTAGAATGGGCTCTACGATACCAACACTTCACGGAGGAGGATTGGTCAAATGTTGTGTGGTCCGATGAATCAAACTTTGAGGTAAGCTTTTATACCATTTCATAAAAACGATAACACTGATAACTATTATTTTAGTTGGCTTTCATAAAAATAATGAGCACACATTTAAGCTCTACTTTTTTCAATTGTTACAGGTATTCGGAACTGCGGGTGTAACCTTCGTGAGGCGGCGCGTCGGCGAGGAATATCATCCAGATTGCGTGGTTTCCACTGTTAAACACGGGGGAGGTAGCATTATGATCTGGGGCTGCATGGCAGCTGATGGTGTCGGCAAAATGTTCGTTTGCGAAGGCCGTATGAACAGTGAAAAGTACATAAATGTACTCGAAACCGCTCTATTACCTTCGTTTACGCGCATTTTCGGCGACACGAACTTGGATGGCGTCAAATTCCAACAAGACAATGCTCCTTGTCATAAATCAGCGACCTCCATGCGCTGGTTTCGAAACAACAGTATTGTCTTGTTAGATTGGCCGGCGCAGTCCCCAGATCTGAACCCTATCGAGCATCTTTGGGGTATTATGAAGCGCAAAGTCAAACAGCATAGCATTACATCCAAAACAACGCTAAAAAATGCTTTATTTCAAGAGTGGGACGCCATAAGTGCAGCCGAATGTAAAAATCTTGTTAACAGCATGCCCCAAAGAATTGCTGCTGTGATCAATGCGAAGGGTGGGCCAACTAAATATTAGTGATTTATATAATTTTATGTTAATATAGTAATTTGGAAAACAAATTAGTTTTATTTTCCACCTTAAACACGAAAAAGTCATTAAATTTTAGGGTGCTTTATACTTTTGGCCAAGGCTGTACATCGTGCGTCATTTAAAGCTTACTATTTAAGTATACACCATGTATACACAAATAATTTTAAGTGAAAAGGCTCGTCATATTGTCCTGATAAAATAAAAGAAGGGACCAAATGAATGCCAAATGGTTAAAGTTTGACAACGTGACTGAGAAGCTAGATCACCTGGACTGATACTAAATAACAACACGATAGACTTGGATTATTTAAACATCATCATTTGACATATAATAGTACAAGTAGCGGCACAACATTTGTCCCGCGGCCCGAACCGATCCCGCCACCTTCAGCGTTTCAGACGAACCTTCAAAAAGAGCACTACGAAGGTCGTCAACTTATAACCAATAGGAGCCTCGATAGCTGATCGCGTCGACACATCGCTTCGTCTCGTCAGAAGCGACCATAATAACTTGTAACATCGTTTCACCAAGTACCGAAACTATCGACTCGTATAACTCGTTACTTGTAAAAATATCACCGCGAAATTCGTCAACTTTCCCGTCTAGGAAGTTTACACAGGCGTCTCCAAACACTTGTCGTGCAGTATCAGTAAGGTGGTGTTATCCTTATCGCTGCGATAGCACTGATAACAAAGTATCGGGTAGAATGATGTCATGTTACTTTTAGTTGGAAACAACGGGCTAGGTGTATTGCGTATAAAAGTGTAAACAGGACTTTTTAAAGTGCAATCGAAAGAAAAATGGAAAATATAACATTTTCTTTTGAAAGAAAAAACTGACTTTGCGTGCTTTAATTTTACATTGTTTTTAAGTTTTGCGGGGAAATATCAATCCAACGGCAGTAAAACATTTAAATTTTAAGACCATCTCGGCATCTTTGTCCATAACATTGACGGAGAAATCGAAGAACATTTTTATGTAAGTACATAAAAAAACATAATAAACATACCTACAGCCGAACATAGAACCACCTCCTTTTTTCGAAATCGATTAGAAAACCATAAATATTGCTCCAACTAGAAGCTAAAAACCTAGCAAGGTAAAGGGTTTTTAACTCTACCTAAAAATTGTCTTAAAACAACGCGACTTCTTTTTTCCTAGTTTTACTATTTAATTTGAAATTTCTGACGAGTTCAAGACTCCTGTAAGGTCTAAAGAAAATAAAGCACTGAGTTTTTACTGGTATGTCCATTCTAGGTACCGGTTTCCGTGAGAACATTTGCAAAGATGGCTATGCAGTGGTCAGCAAGAAAAGAGAAAAGTTATAGTACCCAACTATGAATGTGTGACTTTGTCAGTTACCCACGAGAAATGAGTGAGAATACTGGCAGCTGTGAATAGATAGAGACTGATAATCATGATACCCGAGATAGGTAAGCTAATACAGACCCTACGAAACTATGTTTATTTTTCTGATTTTACACAACTTGATATTTCGCAATGATAATCTGCCAATCTACCAAGCTTCAAGAGTTATGACAGCAATGCTTTGAAATAGAATCCCTTCCAAAAAGATAAAGACCATATTAACATTAACGTACACGTCAAAATCAAAACAACAAATACAAGAGAGAAAGAAAACAAATCAGTACCCGTAACAGCAGTAATACCGCTGAAATAGGACCCATTCAATTCAATCTGCTTGTACCAATTTGTATTGTTTGCATGACTTCGAGAGTGGAAAATATGACTGAACTTTTTAAAAAACGAAGTGGGAAGATATAATCTAAGCCAGCATCAAAAATATTTGAGATTGAATAATATTTATATGAGACAATGTATAATTTATGACATTTATAAGTGATATAGTTTATATGAAGGAAGTAAAAGCATTTTACGTTTTTTTATAGAAACGTCCGAGATACTTTTATAGCGATGCTGCTTGTTGGAGTTATTCGATTATGTAAGCTTTTTAGTTCCACAATCGATAACTACTAAGCTGTTTAAATTATTGTACTTCCTAAGTTCAATGCATCAGCAAACTTGGTAAAGTTACAACATTCGACATTCTCGCCCGCGGTACAAAATAAAACAATAAGCTCGTTACATAGTTATGACGAAACAGCAAAGATTTCGATAAACTAAAGAACAATATCGCACGAATGAGCGTGGTTAAGCCTTGACAATAAGATAATGAGCCAAGGGAGAGGCAGCAGCGTAGTGTCTGATGATTATTGAGAAATTTGCTCAAACTACATGTGTTTTTGTCGGAATACAATGATTTTTGCTGCCCAAAAAACAGAAATTATAAGTTCATTGAGTAATTATAATAATAACTACATATATAGTTTCAGAATATTTTAATGAGTTAATATAAAAACCGGTTAGCTCTATCGACGAGACCCATAATAATTTCACTTCAAAATATACACATTGTATATTTGTAGGTGTAGGTTTTACAATTTTTAATTTTATACGATTATTCTGTCTCCTTTTTTTTTGTTTATTTATAAAGAGCGAGAAAGGTGATCTTTGTTTAGCAGTAGTACGGAATAGGCTGAGTACAAAATAGGTACTTTGGTGGTTTATATATTTGCTTGCCTTCTTGATCCATTCTTTGTATATCTTTCAGGTTGGATATTACTACCATCTTACTTTCCCACCAGCATCGTTCACATTAAGGAAGCCAGCCACTTTTCTACCTCGCGGCTATTAATTCCCCATCAGGCTAGAAACCCGCCACTTTTCATGTCAAAGCAGGTGCATATCTAGGTCGCAATTTCATAAATGAGGGAATCGTGACTAATAAGTTTGCGGTTACGAGTGGTACGGTTTCCTCTGCATTGTTTTGTTTTGGTTAGAAATTGCCTGAGTGCAGAAGCGTCTGAGACAAATCGTTTCTTGGAGATTTTCTGATTTTGTTGAAACGTGAAAAGCGAATAAAACTGGCTCTTGGGTTTAGCGCAGTTTCTATTTACAACACCATCCATACAAAATTGTCTTTTTAGAACTGAAGTAGAAAGCATGTTTAATTCAGTTAACATTATTCGTAAACAAATATTTTATACAACTTTTTACGCGTCTTCTGAGTCAGCAAACGTTTGTCCGGCATGCTTAGACTTTTTTCTCTGGGAATCTATTATTTCATCTTTTATCTGATTACATAGTCACAACTATACAATAGTTAACCTAACATATCCAGCGATTTCGTATAATCGCGTCAATTCTTATTTTTTTTAGACTATCATTGGAGTGCTTACTCTAATCTCTCTCTATCGTTTACAAATTAAGCCACGACCGGCTGCATTGTGTTGCAACCGGAAATCAAGGTCCAATTGGCCCGTTTCACTGCTTCGAAACAAAACTCCGGGTTAACAGTTAAGCGCTGCTCTATCAACCGTAAAGGCAATAGGAAGCTGTTGAGGTCTCGCAATAAGTATCGAATCTTTAGGCGATTCTTTGTTCAAAGCGCTTCAATTTAAGTTATATGGTTAGTAATGTCGGTACACTACTTGATATTATTAATTATAATTTTTCATAATCTGTTACGTGACAAGAGTAGCGAGACGAGCCATGGAATACCTTGTAGATAGTGATTAAACGAAAATTTTAGAATTTGATTAGAATTTTGAAAAATAGTTATGTTATTGAAATACCTTCCCAGGCGAGAATATCGACGACGATAGCCTCGTTTTGTCCATAACAACTCTACGAGCGAGTCTCTTACACGGCGATAGTGTCTATTAAATCAAATCTAGACACTTGCCAGCCTATCTCCCATTGAGCGTGTGAAAGTGAAAACTCTTGAAAGACACGACCCCTTCCCAAAATCCTATCTGTTCATTTCTACTTAACAGGCATAATCTATTTCATTGAACTTTACAGATGTTCAAGTTCAGAACTAGAATGATAAAATCCGACTGTAGATGTTATGTTTTATGTTCGTTTTTGATTATCACATTTCCCATTGGTATCAAGTTTCTTTATAACTTTGTTTTGTACTACTTCGATTCATCTATTGGTGGCCAAATTAGCGTTTATAGTGGCCTTTCTAAATCTCAGTTGTTTATTTCCTATCTATTTGGTAGGAAATTAATACAATGTAATTAATATGATAAGATTAGGTTAGGTACTTTAGATAGATAGGTAATCTAAGACCTTGAAAACCAGAGGGAGATCCGTTCATTTCCGACTTAGTTCGAATTCGTATAAAAACCAATGAATAATCTCTCAAAAGTTTCCTGTCAAAAATATCGACATGACTGTTCAAATAAAAAACTTCTCAAACTGCCAAGAAGTGACTCAACCAAGCAAATACCGACAAAACGAGACGAAAAAACGACAGGCAAACTAGGGAACTGAAAGATTTGAACAATCACAGATCTAAATGGTATTGAAAAGGCTGTGTTCCAAGGTAAGTGACCTTTCCACGGTAAATCTTAGCACTGTAGATCCACAAGCTATTAACCGAAGCACCGAAGCGAGCGACCAACGGTATACTCCGATTCCGAACACAAAAGCATCCAATCGCACTAAACTGTAATCCTTTGAATCGCTGAATTCACGTTTCGATTGTCACATCACTGGTATATTTCTTTAGATAAAGAAAAAAGTTGGACAGGAGTACGTCCGTCGCGCGCGGCGTCCGAGAGTTGACTGAGGTGGGTTGGTTGCGCAGGCGGCGGCAAGCGTCACTTCAGTTTATCAGCCTTCGAGGGGCAAAGGGGGCTAGAAAAGAAAAGCCCGCACGTGATAGGAAGATAAGCGACTGAAAATCGTGCAGCAGTTCACTTATGATTGTGGCGGTGTGTTATTGTTTGTTTTATGTCGAGTGGGCGATATAGTTTTATTGTTTTTACACGTGCAAACAGTATATGTATGTAAATTCCAAAGTATGCGTCAAGGTCAAAGTTCAAGAGATTATTATACAAGGTGCCGCAAAAGTTGACCCCATTCGACAGAATAACTAAGAAAAGTGTGTGTATTTCCCTCATCTCAATATTACCTTTCCATAACTAGTGACTCAAAATCTTGACCACCTGAATCCGAACCAGTCTTCCTCCTGGCTCTTAAACCACTTTTTGTCAGATTTCAAAAGAGGTTAACGCCATCTAAAGACGTGTAACATTTTGGCAAGCTTTATGTTCTCGTTGTATTTTTTTTCGCTTCAATGAACAGGTAGTAAGATGAGCGCGGTATTTGAAAGTTAATAAATGTAATAATTTTATAGTGATTTTTATCTGAGCGAAAGTGAAGAGAATCTCTTTGGATTTTTATGATTCCATGAGCACTGAACAGGTTATAAAATTGAGGTTTAATTCGATTTATTGATCGAATAATGTAGGTTATAAGATCTTTGGCAAGTTTTATAGTTTTTGCATTGTGATGGTTACCTCAGGCTTGCTTGTTTTATCAGTAGCTAACTAAGATTTGGATATAGTAATCTTTTAAAGATTGAAACATAACAAAGTGGCTCAAAATAATGAATAACAAAAAAGCAAAATCTAAGTTTTGTAAGTATGTACGATCATCTCAAAAATTTTACAGTTTGCTTTAGGCACGGCGTAAAGCTTAATCAAAATCGAATTTACGATAATTCGAGTACCTCGAAGACTTATGATTTGTTACAACTTTTCGAGACAGTAGAACCATAAAATCAAAACCGTTCCATGACCTCAAAGTATGTACCCGCTGAAGTTTCTACAATGACTCATCGCATCTCCATTATATTCGGACAATCACTGGTTGTAGCCTTGTCTAGTCCACGATAAAGTATTCAGGCTAGACTTAAGAGCCAGTGGTACCTGAAATCGCTTAGTGTCAGCGATCATTTCATCCACAATACTGAAGCATTTACTTTTAGATTAATACATATATGTTATAGTTCTGGATTGATGCTAGAACGCTAGTGTTTCGAAAAAACTATAACAGAAAATTTTCTCGATGGAAAAATAATCCAAAGTTCGCTCTAAACTGTACAATAATTCGCCTCTATTAAATAAATACTTTAAAACAAGCCTTGATACTTTACAATACTGTACAGTAAACAAACGTAATATAAAGTAGACGGTGTGTATTTAAGATTTTCAAAATTACTATTATATTTACCGTAAAACATGATTTTGCGCTAACGACGTTCTATTCTGTCTCGCTCCTATGAACGCGAAATCCTATGCCTATCCTTTTCACAAAATGGCGTCTTATGATAGGTCTTTAAGACAATGCTGCGTGTACTTAAAGCGTAAAAACAAACTTGTTATTAATACAAGTTTTATAGCTAATAAGATTTTTAGCTTTTCTATAATATAAACAGTAAAATGTCACTATCTAGCATTAATCATGGACCGGCTTGAAATAAAACGTTATTTGCATTTTGATATAGATTATTTTTAATTCGGTGCACCTCTTTTTGGCCCGCAATGGAGGTGAAATATCTTTTATAGATAAGTTGAAACGTGATACAATATGGGAAATTCTATTTTTGATCAATCATGAATTTTCCTCTAATCGTTGTAACAAAGATATTTCTTAGACGGCAGTCTGTAAGAAACCTTAGCCTCGACCTTTGTAAAACTACGAGGCAAAACGCGAGTGAATCTAAGCCGCCACAGCTAGTATTATCCATTTACGCAGGTTGCGAACATGTGCGCAAACCGTGACTCACAGCAGGGTGCGCAAGAGTGTAACGTGTGTGTGACGTAGAGATCGTAGATGTTTGTCCGTGAGGCTGCTACGGGCGAGAGGCAACGTCGAGGTGCATGAGTTTTCTTTTGAAAAGCAGGGAGCCAGGGATCAACCTAACTGTTACAGACCTCAACCTAAACCCGTAGTTATTCGCGTGGGGTATTTTACAACCCAACGACTGTTTGATCGTCTGTAGTTATTGGATTTTTGAATTTACAGCGCAAATTTTTCTTCTAGCTTGTTATAACGAGCGGAACTTTGTTATTTAATCACAAAAAACACTGTGGTGTAAAGTTGAGGCAGGACAGTGTAGTCAGGGTGTAAGCATGGTATGATCTGCCCTACCATAGCATACACTGAGTGGAGTCCGATTTGACAGTTTTTATTTTTAACTTTTTTTTCTAATATTAAGGTTCTCAATCTCTTGTTCTTTCTGGTTTTGCCTATCAGAAGAATATTAATTTCCGGGTGTTTTTCAAATTATCTATCTATGTAGCATAATTTATTAAGTAAATCAGTACAGTACCCATAACTCAAGCTCTGCTTAGCTTGGGGCAAGATGATGAGAATTGACCAGCATTATTTATTTATAACCCAAGGAAGGTATATACAAATACATATGTATTACTGTGCTAGTATAGTAAATAAAAAAAACATACTGGACCATTCACACAGCATTTTCTAGGCCCAAGCTAAACAGGGTTTGTGTTATGGGTACTAGATAACTTATATACATAATAGAATATATTACATAATAAGTACTATATTTTTTATATATAGTATTATATAATCTGTGACTGCTATTAGCAAAACAACGCATTCATGTCCGATGAAAGATTAAATCAAATGAGTTTAAATCCTATCCTACTAATATTATAAATGTCAAAGTTTGTATGAATGGATGTATGTATATTTGTTACTCTTTCACGCAAAACTACTGAACTGATTAGGCTGAAATTTGGTATGGATATAGATTAGAATAACATATAGGCTATTTTTTATCCCGATAAAACGCGGGTAAAGGCGCGGGCAGCAGCTAGTAAACCATATAAGTAGTACCATATACCAAAGGTACTGTAGAAGATAATGACCGGTTGAGTTCTATCACCCTAATTACACGACCAGCGACCCAGTTGCATAATTATATGCATATGGGCGCTCTGGTGAGCACCACTATTGCAGGTCAACGATCCAGTTTGCGAATTTTAACATTCATTTGTGTTTTTTTAATTGAACAACGATGTCATCGTCAAAAGCCAGCGCGTTTTCACGGACGACGGTGTTGTGGGTTTTTTCTATGTCATCCTCATCATCAGCCCGTATACGTCCACAGCTGGACATAGGCCTCCCCCTAAACAACGCCACGAATAGCGGTCCTGAGCAGCCTCGATCCAACGACTCCCTGCGACAATTTCGTCGGTCCATCGAGTCTTCCCTCTTTTTCTATAAAGAATTTAATATTATCCCAAAAATTTGCGACTCCAGCGGGACTTGAACCCGCGACCATCCCCTGAATACGGGGATGATTACCCCAAAAACAAAAACCTCTTTTTCTATGTATAATTAAAAAAAACTATGTTAGTAATACAAATATTTGCAGATCGTACAGTACATACATTGGTCACAAGGCGGGAATGGAACCCGCACCCTCCTGCGTCGCAGGCGGGCATTAATTTTATTCCGCTCTCAAAACATTTTTTTTCTAACACTAGCAAAGCCAGCTTAGTGATATATCAATCAGTACTTACCTCTTGACATGAGATTAATAGATTACAACATAATACAGCAAAAACCAATGTCAGTCCTTATTCGCACTATCTGATCTACTACGAAATGGACTTTACGGCGTTATAATAGAGATGTAGTTTTTGTGTGATCTATTGTACAGACTGACTATAGTAGACCTTACAGCATTGTGATAGAGGCTAGTAGATAAAGGTAAATGACCTGCCCAAGCGTGGGATGCTAAGTTGATATAGGATTAAACTAAGACTAGACACATGTTACTCCTACACGTTTAATTTTAATTTGATAAAGTGCTAATAGTCATTTTATTATAATTGAATACACTATTATATTATAATATTCATTGACATGATAATCAAGAATTCCATTCGACTTTTTCTAAATCAGCACAAAGCCATGCCTTAGTATTATAAAATCTGTGCCTTAGCTATTTCAACCTCGTGACGCCTAGCGCCATCTATCGTTGAGTAGGTGCATTAATGCTAGCAAACGCAAGCAATGTCTAGAAATTGAATAAATCGTACCCTAAATATACACACATAATACAAGTCAAATAATAAACTTAATACAAAGGAAACTAAGTGTTAAATTGATTCGCTTCACATAATATTTTTAACACCAACAGAATGTTTAATTATTAAAAAACTACCCGAAATTAATTAAACTAAAACCATTTTATATTTCTTATAAATTATTCCAAACTTATTTCGGTATAACATTATTAAGTAATTTATTTAGAATAAGTCTTTAAAGGTTCGCAGAACGCGGGTTGAAAACTCAAGTTCTACTACTCGCCGCTAGGTGGCATCACATGTCCATAAAACTGTGTCGAGTTGGCATATTTATATTGGCATATTGGCGTGTTTATTATGTTATGAATTTAGTAAACAAATCTAAAACAATTCGAATTCAACAAAACAGATTTCTACAATACAAATGATAACTTGATAAAAACGTTAAAAATAACGTTGTGGATATAACGTTTATTTGTCTGAACGAGCTACAACTAGTCATCTGTCATCACATCATCAAGGTTGTCTGGTAGAGATCGCTCGTGAGCGATAAGACCGCCAATTGTCACATTTTTTTTGTTTCAAATTGTTTGTAAACTGTTTCGTTAAGTGTGCAATAAAGCATTTTCTATCCATCTATCACATCACAGAGACCTAGGTTATCTATATCCTTGGACATATAGTCAATTAGCATGCATTAGGTAATGTTTATAAGCGGAAAACTTTAGCTCGTAGGGAAATAAGTTTTATTGCTGTCGCTTGTCCTGTGTTTATAAACAAACAACCTACGTAAATGCCTATTCATATGTAACATCATAATATCAGCCCATACACGTCCACTGCTGGACACAGGCCTCCCCCATACGACGCCACAAATAGCGGTCCCGAGCCGCCTCCATCCATCGACTATGGCAATATCCATATATGTTGTACATATGTAGATTGGTATTCATAATATTTGTATTTTATATTTTATTTATTGTATATATATATATATATATATAATTATATATATATATATATATATATATAATTATATATATATATATATATGTATATATAAGTACGTTTGACCGGGAAGACGTTTTTCTACCAAACAGTCTAATAAGAAACGAATAAACTAAACGAATTTTTCAATTTCCGTACATACGTTTTTGTGTCTATGCTCGAGCTACTTATTATTAAAAATGAAAACAAATCGGTTCAGCCGTTCTCAAGTAGGTTCTTATTACTTGCTTACTAATCAATTACGCTTACCAATGAACAGTATTTCATTTTCCTTTAACTTACAGAGGTTAGGTCAGAAAGAAAGAAACGCGGAGAGAAATAATTACCTAAAGTTGACTCTCCAGATATCGGCTGTATTGCCATGTTACATGTGACCGACCATATAAATATATAGCTAGGTTGCCTGGAAGAAATCTCAGCGATAAGGCCGCCTTTTGTACCGTTTATTTTTCATTTAGATATAAGATTTTGTATTTATGTTAATTTAAGTACAATAAAGTGTTCATTCATATAAATGTCGCCGACGGATTGTAGAATCAGACGTTTGTTTGTCTAATGGCTAAAGGGCGATTGCAAAACGATCGCTGATATGTAAAAATACCTTACTAATCAAATTCGACAAGATGAGTTAGTGACTTTTAGCCATACTGTTTGTTGATCGTTCAACAATCAGCCAAGCCATTTTCTACAAACGGGCTGATTCTCGTTCCGGCGGCGGCGACGTAAACATACGACATAGACACTCATTTATTTACTGCTAACAAACCAACCTATAACGTAAACACAAACCAACCTAAACGTTATAAACATAACCTTAAAATCTGGTAAGGAGAGCCTTACCAGATTTTAAGATTATGTTGCGATTATTGCTAATATATAAAGATATATTAGCAATAATCGCATTATAAAAGGGTTAAAACATAAAAGCAATGTAAAAGGTTATGCTTGAGTGGTTATGAAACTAGGGTTATTTCTCAATAATTTGAACTAAAACCTTTTTGGTTTGTGGGCTTGCTAAAAGCTTTCGGAGACTTTAGTAATGGTTAACTTCTTTATAGGTACATTTATATTTTCATAAATCAATGAATTGATCGCATTTTACCGACTAGGTAATATGTTTGTAATAATCCTGTTCTTTTTTGAATAAATAATTTCATTTCATTTCAATGGTAGAGTGCAATAATACTTTCTGTCTGTGGAGTGGAAGCATTGAGTTACAATCCTATATAGTCAGTGGCCGGCGTACGAATATCGACCCCTCCAACTCAACCCGTGGATGTCGTAAGAATCGACTAATGGAACCTGCTAGAGGAAGGGCAACAGCTTCCTTCTGAGTATTTTTAAACACCAACACTGCGATCACAAATCCGCCTACCAAGCGTAGTGATTATGGCAAATCCCCCCCTACATGGGAGACCATCCACTCGATGGACCGACGACATCGTAACGGTCGCAGGGAGTCGATGGATGGAGGCGGCTCAGGACCGCTATTGGTGGCGTCGTACGGGGGAGGCCTATGTCCAGCAGTGGACGTTTATGGGCTGATGATGATAGTCATAGTAAAAAGAAACCGCCTTGAGTTTTTGTTTAGTTGTAATGCAAACGCAATCCACCTACAACGTTATGTTATGATATGACTCTATAGAATCCTCAAGGAGAGTTGCCGCGAATACTCGCTATTATTCGGTATTCGGCACTACTCGATTTTTTTTTGATATTCCTTGATTACCGAATAATAGCTAGTATTATTCGGCATTCGGCGAATAGTAGTCTAAAATAAACTTTTAACGAACAAAAAAACTAATGAGTCTAAAATAATACATTTTTATTATTTATTTACATTTATTTTTAATTATTATTAAATTAGTAATGCTTTTTAATTACTGTGGGTCCGGCATACCAAAATATCGATGGACGCCCTATGTGTCCATTATAACAATATATTTCGGATGATGCTGCGTCTGCCTCGATTCTGCAGCAAAGAATTCCTAAACGGATGAATCGATACCGGGGGGGATTTTACTCTTTAGTAAAATAAGATTTTGTGTATGTTTCGATATTACGAGTAGCAACGGTTGCAGGAAGAAGATTCTACAATATATGTATATTCAATCTTATGTACTTGCTGCTCGAGATAACGCGAGATAAAAACCAGTATCACTGATAAACTTGAATCGTACCTTATTTGAATAATCTAACATTTATTTTTACTTTTGTCAACTATTTTTATTAGAAACTATTGTGATAAGAATTATTAAGGGTTTTGAAAGGATATTGAAATAATTTTTGACATTGTTTTTAATACATAATCTCAATTATAACTTTATACATGTGAAATTGTGGATGTTAGATAGAATAAGGACATTTTATTGAAACAATTTATTGTGATATAAGTACATCAAAGCTCATTTTATTTTAGTAAAACATAGTTAAATTTATATATATACCTTTTCATACGCCCCTAGGGTAAGATACACTGAAACCTACTATTTATAATAAGGACATAAATTGTACCTGATATCTATATGAATAAATGATTCTGATTCTGAAACAGTTCTATTTTATATGTTCAGTTTTATGGAGTTATTTTGATCAGGTTGGTTATTTCTATAATTGATACGGTTAGCAAAACCGTCGTGGCTAGCACAAGTTAAGGAATACCCAATCGTCAATAAGCAAAGTTGATATGCAGATTTTTTTTCTTTTAATTATTTTAACTTCTGAATCAGACTTCCGGTACCCAGAACACAAGTTTCACTTACTTTGAGGCTATCTAGATGTCCCGTATTTCCTATTTAATTTCTATAATTACTGATATTTTTTGTATGTTAAACCTCAAATTTACTTCATACAACAATCTATGAATTGCTACGTGCGCTGCATTATAATGCAAATTAATCATATTAATACCTACGATCTAGTGAAATAACTATACATAAGCAGTCGTTTATCCTGCATAAATAAAGTTGAAATTACAGGTACATTAAATATATAAATAATGCTTTACATCCACACAGCATTATCTAGGCCCAAGCTAAGCAGAGCTTGTGTTATGGGTGGGATGACTGATATACTTAAAACAATATGTTACTTACACTATGGGATGTTACATACACTATTATACACAAACAATATGGGACAAATATAATTGTAGATCGTACAAACATTTGTTCCAAGGCGAGAATCAAACCAGCAAACTACAGCGTCGCAGGCGGACCTTCGCCTGCCGCGTCACATCGGTCTTCGAACGGAGTTAGATTATAACCTCAAATGACGAGATACATTTCCATTCACATTCTTCTGGTCGTCATTATCATTATTATTGTCATTATTATTGACATTTGGTATTATCTACTTTTATAGTAGGGACCATTTCATTCGCACCAGAACACTCAGCATCATTATAAAATCCAAAATAACCGATACAATGAAACCAACTAAATATAACCACGGAACTCGTTCCAGAATTAGCACGATACGCTACCAATGAGATCGAAGAACCAGCTGTTGCGTAACGTTGCAACGTTGCTGCTGAGTTTGTACTTTGAATATAGGTACAAGATAGGCTTAGATATTTCGCATCATAATGAAATCTTGCACATAGTACGATCGTCCAATAACGTAGAAACCGTAGCTGGTGATGATAGTGGTGTTAAGAACGGAGCGGATAGCCTTAGCTGTATACAAACGTACTTTTCGCTTCATTTGAAAACTACTACTAAGTACTGTACTAACTTATCTTATTGAAATGTTCAACACGTAATCGAATGAAAAATAGCTATGTTTGTAGCTTTTTAGTTTTTCAAAAAACATAATGATCTTTAAATGAGAGCGAAACTAATTTTGACCACCAAATCGAGTCATTTTCAAGCTATTTTTTATGCATGATAGACACCTTTATTCGAAAATCTGTCGCGCTGCAAACATCCTAAATATGTATATTCATAGTTATAAATAATCAAAAATATTTCTGAAATCAATCGTTTATTCGAAATGAATCGGAATGTACGAAAAAATATCAAAAAATGGTGAAAGTTCCTCTAGTTTCTGCAATGCTTATAACCGGTTTTTTTTAGACAAATTATCCGGTTAATTCTGATTTCGAATAAACCGGATTGCAATCTCTAGAAAATATGACCAAACGTTTCCTCTACTAGTAACTTAACTACACAGGTGATTCATCTTCCCTCATCCTCATAGTCTTCAATTACCACAGAATAACAGAGACAGTAAAATTATTAATGTCACGACAATATGAACACAAATTACCAATTAAATATTACTTCTCTCACACTCATCTGAAAACCAGCGCTACCTTGCGTTTATGTGAGGTAGCATAAAGCTGAGGTGGAACCTTTTGGCCTGCATTGCTACAGCGCAGAGCACACAGTCGGTAGCAGATCTATCCACTACCTAGCTTGCCTAACTGTTTAGCTAGCTTATTGGTATTTAGTATGTAAGTTAGGTAGGTATTTACTATCTTATATTCTGCTTCTTTTTGCTCTGTGCTGTGTCTCTGTAGTGTCAGTAAATGTCTCTTTATCTTTACTGGTTTTGACCTCACTGGATGTGAAATCCATTGAGGTCAAGCCATTAGCTAGCACTAGCATTTCTACGTTCTAACTTTAAATCAAAAGTTACACCAACACCAATCTGCACCAATGCATAGCATCTCAATGCATCCTATTAGCAATGAATGACCAAGTCACAATTCGGCCGTAACGAGTGCACCCAGGCGGCCTACTCGCAAAACGAAAATCGAAGTTTCTGATTCATTTTCGTGCAAACGCTATCTTTATGCAAGTGATATAAGAGTTGGTTTTGCTTGAAAGCGAAACAGAAACTTAAATGTTCGTTTCCCGAGTAGGCCTCCAGTTTCGTAACGTCGTCACGCACGCGCTGGCGCTGGCCGAAATGTTTAGGAAGACAGTTTTAGATTCGTGAATTGATTTGATTCCAAACGGTTCAGTGTCATTTCAAGCAAATGTGAAGAATTCTGCTGCACCCCGCCCCCCCCGGTGGATAAGTCACCTCTCATGACACTCGCGGCAAGTGTTTAGCGGTGCAAATTCTTCGCCGGCACTATACGGCACGCAATATCATCTAGTGCCAAATTAAGCAGAGTTTAGGTTGTGTCAGATGGAATATCTTCAGAAATTCTTTTTTGTTCTTAAAACATATATACTCTTGTGAATATTAAGCGCACAACTTGTGCACTATAATATGTCCTGCGTATCTGGCTGGTCTTCGTTGAGACTAGTAGCCCGGCTATACGCTCAAACATTTGTGCAATCATGCATGCACAAATCAGTTTGCGCAAGCAAGATGCAGAGTGTGGCCGGGCTCATCTTGCTTGCGCAAAATGGTTTGTGCAATCATGCAAGCACAAATGTTCGAGCGTGTAGCCGGGCTATAACCGTCGTGGCGGAAGTTCGGCTACGAAGGCATCATCGTAATAAATATTAGTCTAGTTTTCTTATTTCTCCAATAACTTGCAATCCAACGCGTGTATTCAGAAAACAAACACCAAATAAAGTTATCAAAACTGCATATAAACACGACCTTCCTCAATAAGAACGTAATAACTTCGCCTAAGCACGAAATCGGCCAGATGACCTAACCAACCAAACATTTTGTAGGTTGCATCACTTAACCTTTAGGTCTCCTTTAGATTCTGTGCCCTACTGAATTTGGTAGGCTCTATTTCTAGATCTAATAACAGGCTTAGGACAAGATTTAGAGCTTCACATGTACACCTGCTTAGTGTCCATCCCAAGGTTGTCTGGAAGAGATCGGTCTTAGCGATAAGGATGCCTATTGTGCAACTCTCTTATCTCTATTTTCCTGTACGTTTATTTTTATTTTCAGGTGTGCAAAAAAGTAATGTATTTCAGATTTCAATAACTTTTTCTATAGTCTTACAATATAAGTACAGCTATAAATACAAATATACATACATATATTATATGATGAAGTCCCATTGTTGGACAAAAATCTCGACTTAAACTAGATGTAATTGATGCTAATAAATACAAAATACAAAAAAGTTTCATTATCAATTGTTTTACAGTAAATTTTATCCGTGATTGGAGCCTCCTTTTAAGTAAGTAAATACCTGTATTAGGAGGCAACGCTCTTCCATAACATACGTTATTAGTCGTAATTAAACATTTTACATTCATAAAATCAAGTAAGAATAGGTAAGTATAATCAATAATGATAAATTTATAAAGAACCATTTTTAACAGATTCGTAGAGGGTAGGTTTGAGTTGTTGTGTTGAATAAAGAAAACTTTTTTGTAACTTTGTCTGAATGTTACGTGGGGCATTCAGACAAAGTTACAAACAGCTGTTCCGCAAACGAGATAAGAACAAATGACGTATTAGTAATTATCTTTGTAATACGTTTTTACTTATGTTAACATATGTACATACCTATGTACATAAAGAATGTACCGTACTCATGTCAGTACGTGCTGTTTGTCGTAAACATTAACCGCATTGTTTAAAGTCGGTCGTTAACGTATGTCAATAGTTACTCATTCATACAAAATATCTCGGTTACAAAGGTATAAAAATAAAACAAAGAATACAAGTTTAAAGTAGTGCAAAAACAATCCTACTAATATTATAAATGTGAAAGTTTGTATGGATGTATGGATGGATATTTGTTACTCTTTCACGCAAAAACTACTGAACCGATTAGGCTGAAATTTGGTATGGGTATATTTTGGGACCTGGAATAACATATAGTCTATTTTTTATCCCGATAAAACGCAGGTGAAGGCGCGGGCAGCAGCTACTAATACATATTCTTTGGTTGCATCATACCGATTTTTTTTAACAAACGTTTCATCATTTTAGAAAGAAAAAATATTAAGGCGCATAGTGATGTGACACTAATTAATTTTTAGTTGTATTATCGTTATGGAAAAGAATTACCAAAAGTTCTCACCGCCAATTGATAATACCCAGTATAAACAATTTTTCGATACCTCTGTAATAGTTTTGTTTCATTTAGTATATTAGCAGAAAATGGTTTATTACGTTTGGTGGCCACCAGTCAAAATCCATTTTTTGTTTAATCGAGATCCCATCTACCTCCCTGCCAAATTTCATTATGATCGCTTCAGCCGTTTAGGCGTGAAAAGGTGAGAGACAGACAGATAGACAGAGTTACTTTCAAATACTTGTTCATAACGTTACATAAAATAGATAGATAGATAGAAAATTCCTTATTGCACACTTATTGGTAAGAAACAAAAATACAAAAAAGACAATTTTAAAACTAAGTTACAAGTGGCGGTCTTATCGCTCGAGAACGATCTCTACCAGACAGCCGTGGAGGGATAGGATTGTTGGATAGTACTAGGGGATCTGTGTACTAGTATAGATTTAATAAATAAAAATACTCATAATATATATTATGCCTAAAATAAACTACATAATTATATAAAATTATATATATATTTACTTATATACATAGGGACACGGGTATGCGTTCAATGACGACAGCCTAAATAGTGCTCATTCACCATGGTTTTGAATAGTGGTAGCGACTTTGCTCGCCTCACTGAGAGCATAATTTATAAGTAAAACACAACACATCATACAGTAAAATAGCATATCCAATAAATATTAGCATTCATAAATCTACAAAAGGTCGTACAAATCCTGAAAATCAAGAATTAATTCTAACAATTTTTTTGTTACAGTAAACAATCCAGTAATGTCGTAATGTTTTTGCAACCGTTGAGTGATCATTTAAAAATATGAACAACATTACGAGTTTATTGATGAGTCAGATATTAAAGTAGTTTTCCGTAATATCTAGGAGAGTTAGAATGAGTAAGCTACGGGTAGTTTAGTATGAACGTGAGTGAACATTTATTTAGAGATTTAATCTCCCAAAATTTTTTATTTGCCCGAAATCCAGGTAATTGCAGGTTTTGCACGAAAACGAATCATAAACATACATTTTCGTTTGCCGCGTAGGCCTCTTGAGTTAAAAATATTTTCGGTTACATATTTTTTTCAGTAACACAATGTCTAGCGTTTGCTTGCTTGCTAGCTAAGGCAGAATGTCATACATATCACTAATTAAAGCTGCTGATTCAGCTGGAGTGTGAACGAGGTATAGCTATGTATGTGAATGCATATGCCAATCTTTTTCCACCTTTTTCACAATCTAAGTTTGTATTGAAAACGATTTGATGATCAACATTCTAAGTAAACGACTTCTGTGTGCGTTGTTCGAGTTTTGTACGTTCTTATTCTCATTAAAAAGACTTTATTGACAAAGAAAATAACAATCAAATAATATAAAGAAATTAAACTAGTATTTACAATTAAAAAGTGCAATCGTTTCGAATTTAAATGTTTATTGTGTATTTTCGTGAATGCCGTGATGGGTTGATTTTATAGGGCACTTTTTCCATACAATTTTTGTAGCAACAGATTTCAGGTTCAGATTTGCCAACATATTTAATATAACAATACTGTTACATGCCTAACATAACACTGCCAAAACAAAACGTCGTTGTCGCTTTCGAGATACGATGAACTATAGTCACTTATGTACAATGGACACTGAATGAATATGAACTGAAAAGTCTGGGTCTTTTCAAGACATGAGTAAATAGTTGGTACCTTCTAGACCTTCCTGATACATCGTCGGTCACATCTTCACTTTCCATTAAGTGACATTTCGGTCAAACGAAGGTCTATTGTTTATAAAAAAAGTGCACTATAGTATGGTGGTAACCGCTCTGGCACAACTCGTCTAGAAAACCGGTTGGTATATTTGCACCTAATCGTTCCATTGATACTGTACGTACATACAACTGTACGAATATTGCGATATTTATCGCGCTCACAAAACTCCATTCGAACTTGAGATCACATTCATTTCATCATAATTGGTTTTGGATTCATTATATTTAGATAGGCAAAATAAACATGTATTAGACACATAAGTGATATTATAATGTGCTAGTGGTTTCGTTTCACTTCTTCCACTAGTGGACAAAAAATTGAAGTGAAGAGAATATCAATAACACCTTATTTCTTATTTGATAATAATAACTATGTTTATAGTATACAATTTGACTTGTCTAAGTGCTTATTTTGTAAGCCTAAAGAAATAAAGTTATTGATTCTGATTATTAATTAGCAATGGCAATGGTTTGCTTATTAATTATGTTAGTAAATTATGCCAGACTGTGTATAGATTTCACGTAAATATAACAAAAAGAACTATCTAAATGTATGTCGATTCAATTTCGAGTTTTGGCGTCATTATTAAAAAAACAAAACAGTTTTATAATATTAGTAGCACTATAGGCGCAAATATTATAAAAAACACGATCAGATCTCTTCTATTGTATAATGTCACTACACTTACCTATATCGTCAATAATCTTAACAAAGCGTCAAGTTTCTTAGGTTTTCCCGTGTCACACACATGGCTTTGCCATAGCGTTAGACCATAAGTCATCAACATCATTGATATGTGATAACTATTTATGGTGAATAATGGTAGTATTTTTCCTCAAACACTTCAATACAAACAGGATAAAACTTTTAATATGAAACTGTGCCGAAATATTGCAAAGCTAAAAACTCAAATCATGGTAAACCGTTTCCACTCTGTTATAAATTAATACAAACATAAGTATTCCATCCATAACATCACCTATATTAAAGTGAAAAGTAATCTCAAAGAAATTTAATAATATCCCAAAAATTTACGACTCCGGCGGGACTTGAACCTGCGCCTTCCGCTGAATAGGGGACTGCGCTAACCAACTGCGCCACGGAGGCAAGTACCCGATCCCTCGAAAATCTTAGGGACTTACTTACGGACTATAGCGCCGTTAGATTACCCCAAGTGCGGGCTTAAGCACTATAATAAATAACAAATCCTTAGAAACATAATCTGTCTGTATTTTTGTGTTCACCACTAAACTTTTGATTCAGTCAATTGTATTTTAATGAAAATGGCGAGGACCAACTGTTTACTGTCTGTTTGTATCCTGAGGCCTTCCTCAGGGTACTAATCATGACAGAAACAGGGGGCAGAAGCTATTAAATATAAATTCAAACAAATGATGTCTTCAAAGTTCAATGCATAAAATTACAATTCACTCAAGCCTCACCCTGAACTTCAAAATTCTCTTTCCGACGATTTTTTGAAAGAATACTTCAGGGTTGTATATCGCTCGTAGATTATCTTGTACTTTCTTAAACCCCTATACATTTTTAATATGTGCTTCAAACTTTTCCTCTCCGGCTTAACTTTGACCCAATCGGATCTATAGATAAAAATACCTGAACTGGAAATGTTCTTTTAGAATTCATTCGAAATAGTTTTATCCGGCCGGTCTTGCCAAATATGCGAGTAGGCCCGGCAGGTCCGTAAAATAAAACCGCTGTCTCATAAACTTTGACCTGTAAATATTCCACCACGCAGTTTTTACTTACGCGGCTGATAAGCCTTCGATTACACTGAAAACTTATTCTTGTTTAAAAAAAACGATGTTTGCATTTTCTTCATGTTTCTAAAATACTACTCACCTTATACGAATGCCGATGATGAGTAACCGGCGGCGGATGGTGATGCTGGCTTTGCCCAGTCACCACCACCGGCAGTCCATCCACGATTGTCACCATGACCCGCTTATCAGCACTGCGGCGGCGTTCGGAGGAATTCCTCCTACGACGTTGCTCATCGGTCACTGGTCTTGCGAAGACGGTGCGGCGATCGTAGGCTGATTGTCGTGGATCAGGAATGTTTTCAGCAGCGCGTGTAGCTGGGGTGTGGCTCTTAGAGCGTTTGAGAAGACGCATAACGTGGGATTTGAGGGCGTCAGGCTTGCTGACCGGTGGAGGCGGCTCATGCTTGTGCTTGTAAGATTGGGAATGCGCATGGTGGCGCTGCACGGAAACCGTGTGCCCCATGCCTGGTGGTACAACGTTGGAGAGGGATTTAACTGCGTACGCAGCATCAACTTTGTTACCAGCAACGCACGACACTTCGTACATCACGACTGATAGCACAAACACCTCAGACTGCCATCACTTCGATCCGATAACACTGCAATCCAGTATCACACAGGAGGTAAACAGCACTGCGTAAACAAAACACGATCGTTTTACATTTGAAAACTGTGGTTGTTGCGAGTTGTTGGTATCACGCTGTAGGTGATTCACGGAGCGATTGGAAATGCGTGCGCCCCGCGCGGTAGCTCGGAACAGACTGGCTGGGAGGTTGGATGGTCTCGTCGAGTCGAGCGATTGTAACACATCCTCGAGTGTTATCGTTGATAAGACGCGAGAAGCGTACAGTTTAATCCGTAAGGTCAATGTTTCGGTGAAGTCACCGGGCAATTGATGGAATCACCGGATAGGTTAGGCGAATTGGATAATGAGAGTTGACGAAACGGTACCGGTCACATTGTACCGGCTAGGATAATATTTTGAAGGAAAATTTTGGATATAAGATTTTGTAGATTTACTATTTTGGTAGCAAATCCAATGAGAATTGAACATATTGAGTACAAATGTTGTAATTTTCGTAATAATTTTCGAATAATTTTAACATAAAACATTCGTCATAACATAGATATTTTTATTGAATTTAATTCTAAGAACCAACTTCTTGCCTCAAGGTAAATTTCTTCAATATTCTGTACCTTGTTTGTTGTTGTTTTCTAATAATAAAATGAGATACTTTTCTTTGCAGACAAGTTTTCTGACGATAAATACTTCACGATAAATCATAATCAGATATCATGTTACTTTTTAAACCAAAATCTTTATATTATCGAACACGTAAAAAATACTAAACCAAACTTTAAAAATTGTTTTTTGCATAAAACAAAATATAGGTATTGTCAACGGCACATAAAAAGAAATGCAGCCGAATTAAGATGCTTCTTTTTTTAAGTCGGTTCCAAAGTAAAACAGTCTTCATGTAGCAGACACCTTAAAATCATCCAACCCGCATTCCATTAATCTCCAACACTATTGAAGGCATTTTATTACAAATTCCGCTTAAAACACTTCTATTTTTACAGTATTTTTAATTGAATATGAAACAATTTCAATTTAGCGTCGGATCGCACGCCACGTGGCGTTTATAGTAGGGAAATAAAGGGATTGGGGATAAAACGTGACTTTTTTAGCTTTGTTTTATTGAATTTGGATTTTTTATTAGTACAGAAGGTTAATTTGTTTTTATAGAACTTTCTTCCAACTGGCTGCAGGTACCAAATGTAAAAAATAGAGGATACGATAGATTAAAAGTTGTGAGGGTCCTATTTGTGTGAAACAAAACCAACAATAGGGTCATTCTTTTGATTTTAAAGTTATTAAATTCAAAAGGTTTTAGCTTAGGTCTGGTGAAAAATGGCGGAAAGTTTCGTAGCCTTGATTCTCCGCTGAGCTATCTCTCACGCTCTAGAGAATTCCGCGTCACTTTAGAATCTACTAGATACCCTACGATTTTCACGGCGCGACGTTTCGGCAGGATTACGCGATACAAATCCATGAATAGATATTGAAAATTAATCTGATCCCATACGTCCATAATCTTTAAACAAACAATTAATCACTTTAACACCACACCACACCACACTTTTAGAACCAACTTACGTACTTGACATATTCCACCTACAAAAATAATTACCAACACAACAATCCTGCCAGCTACGGAATGCGCAGCGGAATCCACACGTGGCATTTCCTTTGTGATAACTTAACTATGGAGTTATGAGTCAAAATTAGCGAAGTCTAGTTAGACAAAGGTCGTAGTTTCATTGTCAACTTAGAATAGTTCTGCTTTTGTGTAACTAGTGATTCACTTAGTTAACTATAATATGTACAACAGTAGATAGATGTCGGCACCGATCTTGAGCGATGACAATGACTTCCACCTCACATGTGTGTATAACAAATTATTTATTCAGATAAAGCAAACACCTGACCTACGCAAATTTTTCTTCAGAAGGGCTCTGCTTTAAATAAAAAGTAAATGATTTTTAAAAGTTTGAAAATGCTTTTTGTAAACTCATGTTTTTATGAGTTATGTCGTCCTTCTCGCAAACAAACGATATGTATCGATCAATAGGATCATCAACAGCATCCTACTTCACATTTGGTAGATGGCCTCCTCTAATTCCCTCCATAGCACCATGTCTCCACCCGCATCCAGCGGGAGGGCAATTCTGGCTATAATATCTACTCGATAAATATGGAAAGAACTGTCAAAATGTCGAGTGATTCGTAGCAAACAAGCGTATTCTCAAAATCTGCAATTCGATATTAGAATAAATAAATAAAATAAATAGATAAATAATGCTGGACAATTATCTAGCCCCAAGCTAAGCAGAGCTTGTGTTATGGGTACTATACTAGATAACTGATATTATTATTGAGATTATTATTTATCAAGGGTTTTTATTTCTTTGCTGAGTTGCTCGATAAGTCGCACGAGAGTGCAGTTTTTGGCGATACTCGATATTTATCACATGATATTTTTATCCCATGATAATGAGTATCACTGGATAAAGTATCACGTGATACGCAGAATTGGCCCCCAGGTCGTCAACGTTTGCCGAGACGCGGACTCCCCTCAATAAGGTCTAAGTAATTGCTCTAGTTAAATCTATATATATTGGGGCAAACCTGATAGGCAATAACGTCATGTTATAAATACCAATTATCAGTTACAGCCGTTCGGCTACTTTATTGGGCTATAAACATCGTATTCCCTTCAACAAAGCATTGGTAACGTTACGATGATAGATAACTGAGCGCGTAGATATGAAACTGATTCACCAATATCTGAGATATTCGCGTCGACGCGATGTCGACATCTTCGAAACGATTGATAATGACTAAAGTATGTATATGATTCTTACAAAATCAGCGATCTGTATTTGCGGCATTGCACGCGACTTTCCACGATCGAAAATTTGGCTGGAAAACATTTTGGTATTGGCTTTGAATAACCAACCAAAGCAAAGCACCATTTTGTACAAAATTAAACCCGCATCCACAACATCATACTTCCACTTTTTTACATTACGATTCCTCAATGAGCACATTTAAACCCTGTACACACAACATTTAAATCTCCATTCATACAGTGTAAGCATTGGATTATGTAAATTAGTATTTTAATAGATGTCATGTACACCTTCATGATACATCGTCGGCCGACCACATCGTCACTTATTACCCGGTCACAATATCTGAGCACGTCGTTGAGCCATGCAAATTTTTTGGGCTATACCAACAGGTGAGATTGTAGCCAAACGAAGGTCTACTCCATATAAAATAATTTAATTTAAATTTCAGTTCTGTGCGATCCTACTTACTACCAACTGCATTGTAATTTTACTACCGACACATTGGCGTAATGATTAAGAGGTATGTGCTGTGTTTGATGCTCAAAGAACGTCTGACTAAGCCAGACCACCCGGCGTAAAGGTGTCTTCGTTTACAATAAACATTAGTTAGCTTGCAAGCTGTAAACTGAACTGATTAAAATGTGTTAAACAAATGTTTTTTTTTTAAACTCGAGCGGTATAGACCTCCTGCCAGATTGTAGAAAAATATAGTCGAAGTGGCCTAAACGAGGACTTCTGATAGATTATTTCTACGAGTAATAAAGGCAACAGCAACAACAAAATGCAACACGATAACCGATACCAAGTGAGAGTTGTGAAAGTAAGGCTAACGCACCTCGGAAAATGAAGTGACAAACTGCTGATAGAAGCCTATTGTTTGGATGTAGGCTAGTGACGTCATAGAGGTGATGATTGTTGATTGAGGGAAAGTTTGGTCATCAGTTGGTTTGACCAGTTCGTTAGAGTAAATTCTTGGACTTGACTATTGTGGGTGGAGTCAGTAGTTTCTAAAATTCTAAATATCGTAAACGATTTCTCTCAAAGCTGTGTGAAATTTCGAGCATGATTTAATCTAAAAATTATTTACCGTGAACTTTTTCAGATGTAAAAGTCAGTAAACAAGGCAATGAGTTTAGACAAGTCGGTTTACTGAATTTAATAAGTTTTATTTATAATTGTATCGTAACTCAACTTAATCATACGATTAATCTTTTTCAAACCTTTATTTTAATTTAGCGATTAGGTGTTTAATTAACTGTTCGCATGCAACGCTTATCTACATATAGCATATCATAGTGTGTACACAACGGTATATCAATTACACATAATTGGTGAGGAAAGTAGGAAGTGCCTATTAGAGCAGAATTGGTAAAAACACGTTCGGAAAGCAATTAGCGTAGAGCGGCAGCTTGGATCTTGGCGTGAAGATCGACCTGATCTGATGATTTATACAGCGATATGTAGAAAAACAGACATGAAATCGGTTAAGAAGCAAGAGAATGATGCAGCCGGAAATATAAGAATCGATACGATGATCACGAAGTGGGAGAGCGAGGATGTGTGACGACGCCGAGGTGGGTCGAAAATACACCAGCGTGTTAAAATGATATTGAAAATGAAATGAAATGAAAATTTGGTAGGAAGCAGCTTGTGGTCGCGAGATGTTGGATGAAATGATTGAAAAATGCCTTGACAGATTTTATACAAAAGATTGATCATAAAACCACACGCCAGAAATCTGATCTTTGATCTTTAATTGACAAGGATGACTAAGAACGCTAAGCTTAACATTGCGCAACTGCAAATGGCTAAATCAACAAGACGCCGAAAACCGATACCAAACACCATTATGCATTTCAACAAGAAAGAAACACGGAAACCGTACAGACAGACAGTAAAAAGCAAGGTGTGTTTATTATTCCAGCTAATGGGCGTAATGGGAAATGTGAGGTTGAACTGCAAGACTGGACTATAAAACACTTTAAATAGACTACTTTCACTAGTAAAAGGAATGATTACAGGAAGACTGATAGACTGGAATCGTAAAAAAGACAGAAACAGTGTGTTTTAAGATTAAATACTCAACAGTGAGGAAAAATAAAACATTGCCAGAATAAAAAACCACAGGAGTAAAAAATAGTCCGTAAACTAAATAAAGTAAGAACAACGCATAGATTACTTTAGACATGAAATAAACCCACAATGTTCTAGTCTAGTATACTTTTGTAAAATAAACACAATCAAATATATTGGTAATCGATATAATTAGAATGGTGGGTTAAGATCAAAAAGACAACAGTCAGACTAATATAGAAACGAGTTAGAAATCCCAATTCAAATAAATCGAGTCGCACCAAAAGCCACTTCTAGGCTTACATTACAAAGCATCTTATATTTATCAAATTCACATGTGAGTACGTCAGAGCAGTGTCAGAGTCAGCATCCCTCACGTCGAGCACCTCTTGAGTTGAGTTGAGAGTGATATTCGCGCGTGAGAGACTTGAACAACTAGCTAGAGCTAGTGAATGTCACTCGAGATTGATGACGGAGACGGCGATAGGTCCAAAGGCAAGCGAAGCGGAGATGCATCAAATCTACCAATAGGATTTATAATACATGACGTGATATGTGATGCTAACCATGCTATTGGTTACAGACGGATTCGGAGTACAGTGCATTGTGGGGATTGATTATTACTTGGTCTGCATAACTCGTAATTGTGTTTTTTTTTGTCTCTTTGTGTGTGATTTTTTGGATAGATATGACATTTTGATTAATAGTTTGCGGTCGGAGTGAACGTAGTTCCAATAATGACTGTTAAAACAGCTAACGTAAAAGCCTTATCTTTCAATAAAATTTAGTTCATGTATTTAATAGTAAATTCTGAAAACTAAAATTTTAATGAACACATTCAGAAAACTGGTTTCTTATAAAGATAACATAAAATATAATTATTTTTTCATAAAATATGTTCAGGCGTTCAATCAGCGCAAAAATAGACAAAACAAAAACGAAGCGAGCGAGAAATTTCAATTGAAAACATTGAATGAAAAAACTTTTGAACACGGACAGTTGTTGTTTCAATATCGATATGTGAACAAACTTTTCACCGTTACGTTGCTGCACGCCTACTGTTTTTATTAGTTCATGCGAGTTTTTTTTTTTTTACTTATTAGTTATTACAGACCGGGCTATTAAACGAATACGTTAATAGAACGAACGAAAACGTTCCACGTACAGTCAGTCAAGTCAGTGTACTGTACATCTGCATATCTCGTAAAGTAGTCCATTTAAAACGCACAGTGAAGAACTGCTACATATCTAAAGGATTTCTTACATATCTCACGCTAAAATGACAGATTTATTCTTTGCGTTTGGACTATAATAAATGTTAGGCATGCCACATATCTAAAGGATTTCCCACATATCTCACGCTAAAATTAAAGATTTTTTCTTTGCGTTTGGACTTTAATTAGTTAGGAAGACTGTTTTTTAGCTGGACTTTCAATAGACCCATATGAGACTCACTAGTATTTTGGCAAGGTAAAATAACATCTCTATCTTTGTTAGCAAGGCTGTTTTTTGCCGGTACCGAGAGAAGCGCATGTTTTCAGATCACCATGTTGTCATGTTTCTTTCGTTACCGCACGGTTCCCCGTATTTTTACCCGCTGGCATTGTCCTCCATCTTTTAATCGCGTTTACTGAATTACAGAGCTTTGCTTGTGACATGCCATTGTGTGAGATCGTTTGTGGGAGGTTATCTTAACTCTGCAGGATTGTTTTTTTTTTATTAAAATACCTTTTGCATTTTATAGTCTGTGTTTTGAGACAAATTGCGGCGAGATATCAAACTTGAATATGCGACAGAATTTGGTTATTTTTAATTTGGTTATGTATTAAATAATACAAAAGAGATCTCATAATCCGTTTAGTAAAAATTCAACTGAAAATTAGTCACTAACGTGTTGTCAAAACAACGAGATGACGAAACTTTAATAGGTCAACTATACCAGGGCAGCATACGCGATGTGATAGTATAACGAATGAGCGTAATCGCGTAAATGACGCGGCCCAATACGTTGATATCGCGCTGGAGCCTCGCCAACTTCCTGCACTGCTTGTCGCCCTGGTACTTTGATTATAAATCGTTTAAGTTTTAATGAGGTTTTACAAAAAAATATATACGCAAATGTTAATGGGACTTTTCATCAGATTCTTATCATTGACCCAGACAGCTAACGTAGTTTTTGATGATACGTCAACATTATTGGCCTTATTTTCGTTTGCAATACCCACTCAGCTTCAGAGTAACTGTAGACTGTAGAGTAACTAGAGAAGCTGCTTGATTTGAAGTTTAACAGAAAGTTTAAATCCCTCAACTTTTAAACCTATGACGTGATGAAAACTACTTTCGTAGATTGCTCAGTTGCCTCCACTTATAAAAGTTTTACGAGAGTGAGCGTAAAATTGCCATAATGGAGGAAACGTATGTATGTTTATTTCATTGCAATAACGTTTCATGTCAAGGTATGGTTTCTTTATCAAAACAACATCTACGTGAAGGGACCTTATGCAATCGTGATTTTCTTTATCTTCTTATGATCAGTATTGGTAAACTCGGATGTTTACGTTTCGTTATACGCAAAAAATTTAAGGTCAATGCCATCCGGTTCAACATTTTCATGAGCCTTTCTTTATACATATCCTTCAATGACAATACCGTGATCTCATCCTTAACCCATTGTAATAAGGCTTAATTAACACGTAAGATGAGAAGCCGGTGGATATTGTGTGAGCATAAAGTCCTAGCGTAAGTAATAGTTAGTACAGTAATGTGCTCGTGTAATTATGTTAACGCGTCTTGGCATTGGGCCAAGCTCCTTCGCTTTTATGTTGCCTTGGTACTCCGGGTGCGGAGTAGATTGTATACTGTAGGTAACAGTTGTTATGATGTTATCCGTAATTGCTTTGATATTGAAATAATTATACGTTCGTAGTGGATTACATTACAGCAAAGTCACTGTATCCGACAATTCTCCTCGAATTTATACGGTTTTTACATAGGGTTCCCCCAAAGGAAGCCACGAATAGCAAACTACTTACTAGTATATCGACCTGAATCGACATGACCCACTTTCGTTCAAGATTCGCAAAACCAATAAGATTTATTTACTCGTAGTCATGGCTCAAGTCATGGTATAAGAAAACAAGGTATGCTCTTCCGAGATACGATGGTCACGTGGGTGACTCCAGGCTACGTCATCGACGCCATCGACGAATGAGAAGACGAATCTGTTTCCTGATGATACCAGTAGGGCAAGCACGGGAATTATTGTCTAGGGTAGATTATTACAATAGAAAAAAATTACGCCACTTTGTCATCGAATGCGTAAATAAACTGAAATTAATTCCTTCAACTTCAATAATGTACGCAATGTATGACGATGCGATGCCATAATTGTCTATTCTACCCTAGAGAACAATCCCCGTGCTTGGCCTACAGTAGCGTAAAATCGTAGCTCCCCGAGCTCCTGTTTGAATCTGATAGAACTTTGTGGTTTTGTATTTACCCAGTATTTATCACATTGACTTGAATTAAGGAGCTCCTGTATGAATCTGATAAAACTATGTAGTTTTGTATTTACCCAGTATTTATCACATTGACTTGAATTAAGGAGCTCCTGTATGAATCTGATAAAACTACATATGTAGTTTTGTATTTACCCAGTATTTATCACATTGACTTGAATTAAACTAACGCTGTTTTGACTGATCTAAAAAACATAATTGACGATTGTTATTTTTTTATAAATTTTTCAATCCCATCAAATTTGTTTCCAAACTTCTACATTTTGTCGCCACTATAGGCGACTGGACAGTCACTCCCGGGAGAGCAGACCTGTTTTCTTGTGCTTGCTCGTAGTAAGCACACAAGTCTTATTATGACAGGTATATGCGGGTAGCGCAGAATCAGTCATTGTGGCGATTTTTCGGGTAAGCCAATTAGTATTATTAAACCTATAGAATATACCTATATCCAGCAATGGACATTTTGGCTGCGATTATAATGAAAAATAATACACAGGCAGAACAGAAAATATAGTTAGTTAGATCTTCCGAGCATACCTCTCTCCGTAGCTCGCTGGGTGACTTTCAGCTTATGTACAAGGCCTATAGTGAGCGACCACGTCTCGGATCCGTAATCATCACTGGTAACACACATTGGTTTTTTCATTCACGTTGCATTTCGTCTTGAGGCTCTATATAAGTATGTACATACATTCAAAATCACATAGGTATTTGAGGCTTATTACTCTGTACCCTCATTGCTACACTGCGTATTCAAATGATTTACATCATAATTCCAATTCTAAGTCAATCCCTTTTCATCATCCCAACACTTATAGGCCGTTGGCTTGCGTTGCGTTGATGCCTCTTTGCATACCAAATGTGTTCTTCCAAGCATCGGTACATTCCTTTTATGGTGAGGCACGTAGACGTTATATCCTTGGATGTGATTGGTGTATATATATATATATATATATCTTTTAAAGGGCAATGTATACGCATCTACAGCAAAACTCCGAGTGAGTTGCAAAAATTATCAATAAATACTTAAATTCAAACAAACTATCAAACGTATCCTTTGTAAAAAGGCTTACTTACCTATTACAAAATATCAGATTATCTTCAGGATAAAAAAGCATGGGACGACTTTTGCTCCAACTCGAAAACTAACAACCTAACAAGGTAAAGGTTTCTTGTTCGCTTGTTTACTTTACCTTAAAAATATTGAAGTGAAAAAAAACAAAGTGAACACTTTATTTCCCTGTTTACTTATGTAATTTTAATTTTGTGACGTGTCCAAGAGTCCTGTAAGGTCTAACTAAAGGAAATAAAGCACTTTGATATTTGTATGATTTGTGATGTTTAGTTTGAAGCGTAAGATTTTGCTTTGAAACTGGGGTAATAAGCACTTGTATTTACTGACGCAAGAGTAGTGGTGTAAGATTGACGTACCTAAATACTTATGTCGGTCTGGGGCAACAGCATGACTTTTCTGTTTTTTTTCCTCTTTTCTTTATTGAGAGTTCAGCGTGTTCTTAGTTTTTTATTATGAAAATCGATGTAATCAAATCCTACTAATATTATAAATGTTAAAGTTTGTAAGGATAGATGGGTGTATGGATGTATGGATATTTGTTATTCTTTCAGGCAAAAACTACTGAACCGATTAGGCTGATATTTGGTATGGGTATAGTTTGGGACCTGGAATAACATATAGACAATTTTTATCTCGATAAAACGCGGGCGAAGGTGCGGGCAACAGCCAGTTAAGTTTGGATGTTTAGATAGGTGGATGCTTGTTACCCCTTCACACCAAAACTACAGAACGGATCGGGCTGAAACTTTGCTTAGATGTAGTTCTAAGCCTGAAATAAAACAGATTTTATACCAAAATCAGTTTCTATGGGATAGACATAAAACGTTTCCATAGAAACAATGCGTGCGAAGCCAAGGGCAAAACTAGTTTTATAATAATTCTAATTAAATCCTCGGGAGCCGGAATTGTTTAAAACTTCCTTGTAAACTTCCGTGTAAATATTTTCAGTAATTCTAAACAAACTAGAGGTTTTAACTTTTAACCTTTTACAAGGGCGCACGAGAGGTTACTAATATTATGTCTAACTTTTGTGATATTAAAAGAATTAGAGGTTGTATTCCGGGTTAACTCGATTAAACCGTCATATTTTGTGGCAGTTTGAAATTTAGAGATACTAGCGACGCGCCCCTTCTTCGCACGGGTGCAATGCTGATACTCAATTAAACATATAAACGTTCCTCTTCAATCACTCTATCTATTAAAAAACCGCATCAAAATCGTTGCGTAGTTTTAATAATCTAAGCATATGTACATAGGGACAGACAGACTGCGGGAAGCGACTTTTTATATACTATGTAGTGATTTAACATTATACGGCTAAAATTATTAAATTGGTTCTCTAAATTTCTCAGGTATTTGCTATAGACAGGTTTTAATGAAAATATTGAGAAATGATTTTCAATATTAATTTTCGCGTAGTCTTTGTATATTTCTTACGTCTTTGAAGGATTTCTTGGTAGCTTATGAGAAAATAAGGGCCTTACTCTTACATAAATGTAATAAAACGGAATACCTTATTTATTTTATGTAGGTCACCATTTTGTGTAAGATTCACTGTATAAAAGATTTTGAAAGCTTATTTACAGAAGAGCAATTTGAATGAGATTTGCCATGGACTAAAGAAAGAACTCGTCGTAAACTGGGATTTCAAAGAGTACAAAAAAAAATTGTGCTTCGTTGTCTAAGACATATAAATTTTTGTAAGCCAAGGGGTAAGGAACGATTTTGAACGTTTTTGGTGCGCGTGTACAAATAACCGTTATTGAAAAACTCCAACAACGACAACTGTCTGCTAGACCAACGAGTCAGTCGTAGACCAACCTGACATTTCTAGTACTCAAACCTGAGTCGGTCCGGTAGAGACTTTTGACCCGTGTAATAAACAGTATACGGATCACCAGTCTTAAAATTACCATTTTCTTACAGTGTATTTTTTTTTTTCAAAATCTATGTATTCAACTTTTGAAACTATCATGGTTATTTACAAAACTAAATTAAATAACGTGATATTTTCATGGCGCATGTAACTGTGCCGAAGTATTGGAGAACTCAAAACTCAAATCATGGTAAATATGCCGTTATTAACTTAAGTGTCTATGAATGCATTTCAGAATATCTCGATAAGTTATGGATGGTCTCCTAGGAACGTTTTCCTGTAACTAGTTCGGTATCGAAATAAAGCATTTCGATCATTCTCTTAAACATAGCGAAAGAATTTTCAAAATCTATGGATAATTGTCTACATCGATGAAAATTCATATAAAAACCTAAAGCCGAATATAGAACCTCCTCCTGTTTTCAAATTCGGTTAAAAATACAAGAAGTAGAAGCAAATGATGAGAGGAATCGACACATTGTTTTTGCATATATTTCTTATCTAGCAGAACTGCAAGTGTGCAAGCAGTTCTGCTAAGATAAGAAATATATGCAAAAACAATGTGTCGATTCCTCTCATCATTTGCTTCTACTATATATATATTTCTTATCTAAGCAGAACTGCTTGCACACTTGCAGTTCTGCTAGATAAGAAATATATGCGATGTATAAATTCTATCATTATTATCTTCTAATATTTTACACAGAGGACTCACTCTGTTTTGATCGTTCGATGGTTTGTGGGGGCCATTGAAGCGTCGATTCCTCTCATCATTTGCTTCGGAACGACATGAATAGATTCCAAGTGGCTTTGAAACGGATCGACAGACAGAAAGGTATTGAGTTTGTGTTTCGTGGAACCTTTTGTAGTTCACGTTATTGGCGACTGTTTGTGGTTGAGTTCCTGGAGCATTAGCAGTGCCATTAGGAGTTAGGTACTTTTAGATAGTAGGTTACGTTTTAAAATTCCGAGAATAGTTCCGTGAAAACAAACTTTGCAAACTTATGTTTTACGCGGCCTACGTCGTTCATGATTTCGCATTCATTCAGATTGAATGTTTTGTAGCTTAACAGAAAGCAACACTTGGGATTCATTTCATCCTTTAAGGCCCTAAAATGTGAAGTTTCACAACAATTTGTATATAATTTTAAAAAAAACCACACCGATGTTTCAACACGAAAAACGCGGGCGTATGGAAATTTTGAACGAAAAAAACTTTGCTTTGAACAATCCTTCTTAAAACCTAAGACCTCAGTCAAATGTTCCTTCATGTGAAATTCTGTCAAAAGGAGTGTTAATAAGTTACATTTGCTATTTTTGACGTGTGAACCCTGGCAAGCCTGCAGCCATCATAGGTGAGAAACATTCAAACTCTATACACAAGCTCCAAGGTCCCCCGACCTTATTGGCGGTTCAGATAACGTCGGATGGGATGGGACGAAGGCGGTGACAGGTCTTCCGGGAAACCGACGTTTTGTGCTGCCATTTCGACTGTCGTCGTGACGCTGACTGTGGAGCTCATTTTGTTACATCAGGCTTCAGGAATGTATTTCAGATAAATATAGCATAGGTTAAAGGTCTGATGCTGTATAAATCATACAGAATTTATATAAATAAGCCACCTTATTTATATAAACGTAAGTACTGATATTCTGATGATCGCCGTTTCTGTCTGAAATCTGAATGCTAAACTCTGATAAACTCAAAAACTACTGAACGGATTTTCGTAGAGTATGGATGTAAAATATAGCTAGAGTTTTCACCAAAGAACTGAGTGATTCATGAAGAAGATTTAGGTGTAGGTCTGGAGTTGATGTGCTGAAATACGACGATCATTGTTGAAAATGTCGGAAAAATCATGCCGACTGCTGGCGTGCCCCGAGTAAACCAATACTTGGAGTATTAGTAATCATCAACAGCCCGTATACGTCCACAGCTAAACATAGGCCTCCGCAAATGACGCCACGAATAGCGGTCCTGAGCCAACTCCATCTATCGAAGCGTTTGTGGACTATCTACGAGAAAGCCTTTGAAAACCTCGGCAGATCTACAGTCTCCAGCGCGGTGCCAAATGTACTTAGTGTAGTATAAAACAAAGTCGCTTCCCGCTGTCTGTCTGTCCCTATGTATGCTTAGATCTTTAAAACTACGCAACGGATTTTGATGCGGTTTTTTTTAAATATATAGAGTTTCTCTTGAATTCAAGAGGAAGGTTTCTATGTACAATGCTTTGCTAGCCGTGCGAGGCCCGGGAGCGGGTTGCTCGTGTAGCTAGTTGTTATAAAAGCTTTATGTAACCCGGTTTTGATCTCCAACTAATGTCCATAAATCAAACAAGTCCATTTGACCCTGCCACTTCTACCGAATTACTTGGTACAGTACCAGAGATGAATCTCTGGTCATTTATAAGCATCATCATTATCCAATTCAGTTCGCGAAACTGCCGAATTCGTCCGTTGACAAGCCTGGAGGATGTTTCCATTCAAATATATGACGTTATATGTCATTGTTCATTCTGGGATATGAATCTGATTATGACAACAGCTATGCCAATAGCGAATTTTTATCAATTGTGCTGCGACCGTTTTTATCTATGTCACTATTTCCATTAAAATACATTCAGGTTAAAATCTAGGTATCCAGCAAACTTTTTCATAGTTACGCGATCATAACAGATAATAATAACTATTCACGGTTTTTTTTAAATCTGGATAATCCACACACCATCATCTAGCTCCAAGCTATGCAAGGCTTGTGTTATGGGTACTAAATGACTTATGTCATCATCATTATATCAGCCCATGACTTATATACCTACCTAATACAATTTACTTATTACATATGTAGATACTACATATGCTGTAGATATTTTTAAGTAAGTTTAAATTGATTGCTTTCAATTAGGCACCTTATTAAACGTCGGGAAAAATATGTAAATAAACGCTATAAATACCTGAGAACAGTTATTAATGTATTCTTATTATTTTAAAAGTCATGTCATTCAATAGATTTTAGAGACAAATCCTTTCTCAGCTAAAATAATTTCAGATTTCCATCTGTCTATTGGCTTTAACACCAACACTCCAAATAAGTTCCGAAATCTGAAATTTAGTTGTTAAGTTCTCTCGGATTAGGTACGGCTTAGTTATCCTGTAAAACAGGGACTTATCTCGAAAGTCTAATCAAGGGTACTGAACTTTCAAAGAAAAAAATTGTTGAATTTTCGACAATAGAACGGTAAAACTGTAATAATAAGAGCAGTTTACACCAAACCCAAAACGCTAAATATCAATTAAAACTATGGACATATACGTTGATACGGATACTGAAATACGATGGTGGACTTCCACCACGACTTTTTGTAACAAATAGTGCAGAGGGTTGCTCGCGCGTTCTCATGCATTTCTGTAACGATGCTGAATCACAACAGTATCGCGACTATAGCGATGCGAACGTACTCAGCATCGCTACAAAAAGTCGCCGTGGGCGAGCGCTCTAAATTTTCGCTAGACAGAAATTTCACAATTGGACAAAAATCTGCAGAAATTAAGTCACGTCTGGCGCTCTTAGTGTTAGAGTGGTAAAAAAGGAAACTCCTGACAGCTGAAACATCTGATTCAGATTCTCAACTTAGCTTACCTGGCGAAGTTAGCCCTAAATCGTCCGATTAAGAAATCCGAGGCATTAAATTATAAAAGCACTTCAGTATGCATTGAACCTTTGTCGCGTAGAATCATCGCGAAAGGGAATCAGGGGAAAATTACGTGACGTTAGTCACCTTGTTACTTTTTGATTGTGCTCGTAACTTTGGAATAATTTTGCTGAAAACGGCAATTCTACGTTAAACTGTTTTCACATTCAAAGAGAATGAAAAACAGGTTTGAACCTTTATACGAGTAAATATAACTATGGCTTTTGGCGTTTTGTTTAAGACGGCTTTCGTACTAACTTTTGTATGTTGCAGGTTGTTTTCCATACTTAAAGATGTCGATTGTATAAAGAACCACCTGTAAGAAAATATGTAATTTTTTTAATAAATACAAATAATAATACAGCACAGAACAAAAATAGACGTATGCAACGTTTCAACCAGATAGGGCAGAAGAGAAAACATGCTGTGCCGACCCCACCTAGAGGATATAAGAGCAGGGAGATGATGCAAAGTCTCAACCCGATCTGTACAGGAGTTTCAGTGTTCAACGGTGGAAACATCTTCAAAACCTTCGCCTTTATGATATTAAGAAAATAGGCAAGTTTTTCCTCTCCTGTGTGTGCTTTAAGTTCAAGACAAAGGTCCCATAGAATAAGTTTTATGAATATACAATTTTTTAAATCATCCTTACCATTTTAGCTTAGATTTTGCGCTAACAATCTTCGTGGTACTATGCAGTTCCAGAGTTGATTACCATTTCGAAAAAACCTTATTTCACATTAAATAATCCTTTCAGCCTGAATTTAGCGACTTTGTTACTAGATTCAGCGACATGAAAAGCGAAATTTCGATGGCTTTTAGCGACAAAAATATTTTAACGACTTTCTTAGCGACTTTTTTATAGTGGTATTTTTCAAATAATTACTGACTTAAACGAATATCCATCGTTTTTTTCTGTACATACTAATATGTACTCTATTTCATTGAAATAAGATCCGGTTTTGTTTATTTAGCTTAATTTGTTGCCAACTCAAGAATGACTAAAAGGCATAGGTATAGTACCTACCGTCAATCATCGTGCTAGTAGGGTAATCCCTTTCTCATGTTTGGTTTTGTTATTATTCATCCGTCATTCACTCCTTATAAGAAATCTGATATGGTGTGTTGCTTTGCTAGCGAAATAATAACGTAATCGAACATTTGTCTCAAACAAATAACCTTATGCGTTTTATTAGTGTTTAGTGAGTTACCGATAATGGAATTACCGGTAAAGAAGAAAGTTTATAGGCAAAAGTATAAAAAGGAATGGGAAGATTCTCCTGAATTTAAAGGATGGCTGGCTCCTGTACAAGGGAATGATATTAAAGGTATGTGTCATTACATTACTGTCAAACCGAGTTCTATGCCAAAATAAGGGACATAAAAAAACACGCTGAAACCAAAAAACACAAGAAAAAAGTGAACGTAAAAAGCACTCAGCAGTCCTTGCCAGTGCAAAAAATAGTTGATGGCGTGAAAAATTCCAGTAAAGCAGAAGCATCACTTGCCCTTTTTATTGCTGAGCATTGCTCAGTTTCGACAGTAGATCATCTTGGCGAACTGTGTAAAAAAATATTCGATGACTCCAAATCCAGTAATGACCTACATTTACACCGAACAAAATGATCGAACATATTAAGTGAAGTACTGGGCCCACATTTTAAGAATATTCTCAAACTTGATATCGGTGACCAAAAATTCAGTCTTCTTTTGGACGAATCTACTGATGTAAGCGTGTCAAAATATTTGGGGATGGCCATACGATATTTTAGTGAGTCACAAAAAATAATAGTGTCAACATTTTTGTCACTAACACCTATTGAAAAAGCTGATGCCAGAAGTCTAGCTGATGCGATCGCAGTAACATTAAAGGATCATAATTTAGACATTGGAAATTTGATTGGAATAGGAACAGACAACGCTTCTGTGATGACAGGAGTCAATAATGGCTTACACAAGATATTGCAAGTTGATTATGGATTAACAAATCTAATACTAGTGCGTTGTGTATGTCATTCACTCCAGCTAGCAGTGAGCCATGCTTCTGAATCTACGCTTCCTCGTAATGTTGAATATTTGGTAAGAGAAACGTATAATTGGTTCTGCCTATCTCCAAAACGCCAAGGAGAATACCAGCCAATGTAAACGTCCTGACAACGGAAATTCTGGAAAGCCATATAAATCCATTTACTACTCTGGGCTATGCGTTTGAACAGTGTGTCGGGACCTTAAATTTGAGTGATGACACTATCAAAATTGTTAAA
This sequence comes from Eupithecia insigniata, assembly GCA_947859395.1. Classification (NCBI taxonomy): domain Eukaryota; kingdom Metazoa; phylum Arthropoda; class Insecta; order Lepidoptera; family Geometridae; genus Eupithecia; species Eupithecia insigniata. The sequence goes on from OX402019.1 coordinate 2,784,166, forward strand.
AAAAGATGCACCAATTTCACACTCAAACTTATCTCGGAATTGCAGAACAGGCTTCCGCCAAATATCGAAATTTTAACAAAAATGAATCTATTGTCTGTGAGCGAAATTTTGAGGACAAAAACTAATGACGATGTTATAGACTTGGCTAGAGAATTAGGAATTACGAGTGTTCCAGCAATAGAAAAAAATTCTCAACAATGGAATAATATTAACTTTGTTAAATGGAATAACATTCAAAATACAATCGATTTTTGGGTTGAAGCTCACACATACAAAGATGCCGGAATCCACAATCCATTCCACGAACTATGCAGTCTTGCATTTACAGTTTTATCTTTGCCGCATTCAAATGCAGAAATCGAAAGAATTTTCAGCGCGATGAATTTAGTTAAATCAAAGCTACGTAATCGAATGGGGCTAGCAACCTTAAATTCGATTTTGATGATCAGATGTGTACTAAAATGTATGAATAAGACATGTGTCAGTTACGTGCTACCATCAGATGTTTTAAGGCAGATTGGAACAAATAAAGCGTACTCATTTAAAAATGAGCCACAACCATCTACTTCAAGCCTCGTAAGTTTGAGCGATTCAATACCCTTCCAAATCATCAATGATAAAGTCGATACTGACGAAGATTAATAGAATCAAACGTATTCATTTAGAAAAGATACTAATTATGGTTTATGTATATTATTTCACTGTGTATGTTGAATTGTTTAAGTAATAATTAATATTAACGAATAAAGAGAGATTAAAATTAAAGATCTAGGTACTTAGTATGGTTTTTTTTTTTGCCCTTCATTAATTGGTGGTGGTGAATGAAGGTTAAAAAGGTGAATCTACCGAATGTTGGTAGATTCGCCTTTTTAACCCAAGAAAGTAATTAATTGATAAAAAATCTAGCGAGTTCTAGCGACTTTTTCAATTTTACTCATTTAGCGATATCTAGCGACTTTTCACCAGCGTGTGAGCGACATTTACTGTTGTTGAGTTGGCAACGCTGATTTCAGGGTCTACAACGCTCCTCTGCATGTTTCAATGCGATAAGGCTTTTTTCCCCTCTATTCACATTCTCAGTTCATCGTTCTTCCTCATAATTTTTCCACACAACATACTCCTGAACATACCTATTACCCCGTACAATATTGCATTTCAATACGCGATTGAGCACCGGCACAATTGCTAAACAGAGCGTAAAGACCGGCTCGGTCGTCCTACACTGTCATATTGGTTAACACTGTAATATGAACTATGATTGGCAGTTATAAAGTTACTACCCCTTTAGCACGCGCCTAATGTTCCGCACTCCACAGCATATAGGAGGAACCTACAGTTATTGTGATCTGGACTTTGGTTAGTTAAAATAGGATTTCAAATATCTTTGGCACGTTAGCTACTCTTACTAAAACGTATAGGACTTCTGGTTGAGTTTCATTGCGGACTGATACCTTTCAATGTTCATTGTTACATCCGACATTGACCTAGCGCAATTGCGATTTTGAATTCTAATTACAGTCACAAAGGTTTACAATGTACTAACAAAGTTGCTTCCGCTCTAGTTAAACCCTCAAGGGGTTTTTCAATCCTGAACTATGGCCTCTGATAATAGAGTTACAGCCTCTGAAGTAGACTTGTGTAGGAACACCAGTAAGATTTCCTACATTCGATTCTGAACATTGCTGTGTTTGAATAAAGTTGCAATCCCTTCAGTGCACTAAAGTCCTACAACTACCCGCATTTTAAATAAATACGGCTGAGTACTGCCGAGCGTGTAAAGTAAATTTACATTGAAACTAGCACTCTATTATTTTGAAAATACAGTAGAGTTTCACTTGAAGCAAACAAAGGGTATTCATTCTGTCGCCAAATAATATTAACTGGGTTGAGTATACATTAACGTGTAAAATTTGAAAGCTTTATGATTGTGATAATTAGGTTAGGAGCCATGATATTTAGCTAGAAGCCCTTATCAATTCAGTATTATCAAAGTCTTTGAGAGCTACGTAATCAAATCAGAGCTATGTAATCAAATCAGAGCTACGTAATCAAATCAAAGTATTGCTTTTATTTATTGCAGAGAAAGGTGCAAATAAAATAATATTTATGTCTGTAAACAGTTTTGCAATAAATATTGATGATTATAAATAGGTGCCCCTATTTATAATCATTATAGTTTTAGAGGATTTTGTATTAGAGGGTCTGGCTCTTCTGTAACAGACGTTACATCCTATTCATTAATAAGTTTAAACTTTAATCGATTGAATAAAAAATTTCATACAGGAAAAGATAATTTTAAATCTGGTTCTAGTTTAGTAGGCAACTTATATCTTTATCCGCACTTTAGGTATGTATATCAGGTAAAATGTAAGTTATTTCGCGTAGATTTATAATAAGGAGGAAAATAAAGAAATCATCGCCGACAGTTATACTTATAACGCTAATGAAGACATAATGAAACAAAAAACTGAAAACAAGAATCCGGAGTAGGTACTCGACGTCTACTCCCAATTCTAAACTAACGAAGCAAACTCAATAGCATGCTGTATCCTTTCTTTTTTGTGGCCAACACACACTGGTCGCAATTTAGTGCGACTGTCAGTTGAAAATACGATTGCAACTGCAGTAACCACGGTAATAAATGTTGGTTTAAAACTGTAGAAGTTTTTAGTATTGTTGCCTGTAAGGCGTAACATAAATTCATGATAAAACATTTCCGTCTAGTTAGCAGAGTAAAGTTGTATGTTATCAGGAAAAAATATTTTTGGTTCATGAAATATATTGTTGTAACGACACTCATGAAAAAATATGCAGCACATTTACCCACAGCAATGATTGTGAAAAGGTTATATTTCGTACAAAATGCGTATGAAAATCAGTAACGTAAGCTAGCCTTGGTTTGTACTCCTATGAACAGAGGAACGACACACGAACGTGTCTGAATGATCAAGGGAATACTGAAGTATTCACTTTATCACTCATATTGTCCTTACTCATAATCCTCATCACCATATATACTGATAAGCTTTATTAGAGATTACAGCAACTTAACAAGCGGGGATTTTGCCATATTACCACGCTTGGCAAGCGGATTGGTGATCGCAGGCGAATTTCCCAAAATTATGTTATCTAATTCTTCAAAAGCAAATACATCTATGTATTTCCTCTACAGTGCAGCTTCCTTAGTAGGAAAACATTTCTCATCTTGCCTCCATTCTGGTAATTTTTCATCATCACGCTCGACCGGCGTCCTCAGAATCGAGGCCAGTCAGTTTCCTTGATGAATGTCATTACTCAATTCACTTCCTACGAATGGTGGAATTGCGTCTCGAGCTGTTCTAGACTTGATGTTTCTAGATTTGTATGCTCTACTGATTTAGATTGTAAATTTTTTTGGTTGTCATATTTTTGTCGCTAAGTAGGTAAGTCTAAATATACTCTGCATATTGCCACCAAGATATTTCTGTTTTGGAATTCCATTTCATCGAAATAAAATGTTGAAAAGTTATTAATCCACCAGGGACAAAAAACCCACTAATACGAGTATCTCTCGCAAGTTTCTGCAGGCACTTATCTCACCCAAAAAAGCATTAAAATTTCGCATTTTCATACAGATACAAAAGGTTTCAGACCGTTTTGCTCGAAGGCCCTTTACGTTTATTGCTGCATAGACAAGCGATTGACCGCAATTCACATTCAGCTAATGGGGAAGGGTAAGTGGTGGAATAATGAACAAGGGCAAAGCCAACTCCGTAGGAAAAAGGTATTCTAGGAAAGAAAACTCGAGAAATTCAAGCATTCTAAATATAAGACAACAAAATATATAATTTTTTAAAGTTGCCGTTATAAAATAAATCGGTTATAGCTCGGAAAGAATAAAACACGCATATCGCAAACATTAACGGTTATAGTGAGTCATGCACAATGCTCTAAGAATGTTAATAACAAAAGATATCATGAACTAAGGCATTTTGCAACCAGGAAACGTTAAAATTTGTTTTGAAAAATAATAATATTTACAAGTGTATGCTATTTTAGTCAATGGAAAAGCGGCGAAGGTGTGTGATATTACTTTAAAAATAGCTAATGTTTAGTAACCTTGGCTGTAAGCGTGCTACTAAAACACTTTTCCAGAAGAATATATCATACAAAAATGTACGATTCGACATGAGAAACGACATTTAGCTGTTGATAAAAGCAAACGTTTGCTGCTTCTTAATTTGTATATTAATCCTTTGTGTACGACTATTTCCTTTATTAAATACTGGAGAAGATTAAATTTAGTAAAACCCTCAATCAAATCTCTTGACAGATAAAATTGAAAATCAATATAGAAACCATCTGCATCGTCTACTTGAATAATATAACTAGTCCCAGGCAAGGTTGAAAACATAAAAATTTATCATACTGCAGAGTTGAAATTAAATTTGAATCCTGTAGCTTTTAAATACATTTGATTAAGTCTAGACATGTAGCTTAAATGTCAGCAGGTCTGTTATCGGGAAATTGCCGACGCCGGTGTTATAGACTTTATGAAATAAGCCGTGCCAAATGTTCGTGAATGTCATTACACGGCGAAATTGATAAACCCTTTTATAGATTGGATTGAACCCCATTAACAGGATTTTGAATGTCAAGGGTGGATTAACTAGATTTTATAATTAGCTCAGCCCTGCTAAGAGTTTATGATATTATTATTCTCAGTCAAATTGCTCCTCGGGTATGGGGCAATTCCTTCCAATTTAATGAATATATAAATAATGCTAGAAAATCTACACAGCATCATTTAGCCTCAAACTACGCAGAGGTTGAGTTATGGGTGCTAGATGATTTATATACATAATACAATATATTACATAAATATATATTTTTTATTATACATAAAAATTACCCAGAATACCCGGTACAAATATTTGCAGACCGTACAAACATTTTTCCTAAGGCGGAAATCGCACCCGAAACTTCCTGCGTCTCAGGTGGACCTTCGCCCATCGCACCACATTTGTTGACATTTAATTGAAAACACCAATCAAATTCCCTAAAATCCTTTTACAGCATTGGTGTTCAGTGTTAACGATAACATTAGCTCTTATGCCTACATGCCAGCGTTGATGGTTACCCCCAGCAGTCACCAGTGTTTTTGTATTAGTATTTGTAGTAGTGACGTCATTGACATTACCTCTAACACCAAGGACGTCCCCGTCACCCCTCTTTACCCCCTTATCTCGCATGTTCCAGAATGTTTTGTGTTCGTCTCCATTCAACTCGCGTGTATTGTCTGTTTATCATCTCGCAACATTTTGCTGTCCATTGTGTTCATAATATCTTACAATGAACCAATGTTTGATATTGTTACTCTACGTTCTGCCTTGAGTGTATTAATATGTGTAAACTGATGAAAAAATTAAGAAAAAGTTTTTCATCACATTTTACTTAACTGCCCACAGAAATACCTTCCTTAGATCCTTTGAGTTGGTATGAGTTTGCCATTCTGGCATACATTTCCATTTAGTTTGTTTTATATTCAAAAAACTATGAATATACCAATTAGGTCTTGTCTTAAGCTTATTACACTCAGACGATATTAGAGCTTGGCGCCTAATTAATATACGCATCTTTGAAATGTATTTGATCCGTCTGGGGCGTAATATACTCGCATTGTTATAAGGTTTACTTAACACCAAAATCGCAGATAGTAAATCGCTCATGATCCTTGATTGATGAAATTACTTGCGAAGAATTTTTTGGAGCAGTCTTTCATTGAGTTATGGTTATGAGATAGGTGTCGGATGCGTTGCTAAATTAGTATTTATGTGTCCGGTGCTCAAGGTGTTGTTGTTTGAAGGTTTGAAGTGTTGGGTGTAAAAGCGTAGGTCTGTCGAGGAAAAACGCTTCCTCACTTGTTATCTTCTTCTTCCTGCCCTTATCCCACACTAGGTGGGGTCGGCACGGCACAACATGTATTTTTCTTCCACTCTCCTCTATCAGCCGTCATCGCTGTACTTACACCTTTCTTAACCTTTTCCCTTTCCCTTTCACAGAATCCATCCATCTTTTCTTTGGTCTTCTTCTCCCCTTATTCCCGTCCACATCTTCCTCACAAGCTATACAACTCACTTGTTATACAGCTCATATTAACTGATCGGAGAACGAAGATCTTACCACTAAGATCTTGAGCTTGGGCAATTTGGGTGTAAGGTGAAATAGTCATAAATGTCCAACCATAGTTGATTCCATTTGCGTGAAATTTAATAGTTGTACAGACATTACTTCTGAAATGTGCCGGTAACTTAGTGAAGCCAAATCCGTCGACGGGTTTTTGAGATAAGGTGGTCCAACGGGGGTAATATCAATCAATTAAATAAAGTGGGGTCTCATAAGAATGGTATAGGTACTCGAGTAGGTACATTTCAAAATGGTTCTTATTATTTTTTGCGTGTATAGTTTTTTTCTAGGTATCGCTACGATTACGTCAGCCTTGATTACATAACTCCGTTTCAAACGCAGACTGACAACTGCCATTCACGTTAACAATTTCGTATTTTCTTTAACTATGGCTGCATAAATCAAGAAAAGATACAAGGCATAAATCAAGGTCAACAAGAAAACAAACAAAGGTCCAGCAGACATCAAGTGCCAACATAACAGAGATATTGAACCACGCAGCACTTATAATTCTACGTCTATCATCAATGGATGCCCATGCCAGAAATGATGACGTCACCCAATTCAACGACACGAATAGCTGAGCTATTAAAGAAGTTCAACACACAAGTTTAATGGAAGGTACGCAAGCAAAATGGAAGTCTTTAAAATAGTGTACAATGAAACCTTGATAATTGAAAGGATGATAAAAATATTATTGTATCCGCTTTACGATTTATAACATGCATAACTATAGATATTATTCAAACGTCCATACTTTTATTTCAGATCTTGATGATTATTATGTATAATGCTGTGTCTAGATTAAATCAGTTCTATATAAATACATAATACTGGACAATCCACACAGCATCATCTTGCTCCAAGCTAAGCAGAGCTTGTATTATGGGTACTGATATACATACTACAATAATATTACGTAGATAGATATGATTTATTATACATAGGAAATACCCAGAAAACCAGAGACAAATTGCAGATCCTAAAAACATTTGTCCCAAAGCGGGAATTGGACCCGCAACCTCCTGCGTCGCAGGCAGATCTTCGCCCGCCGCGCGACATCGGTCGTCACATTATGTAAATAAAATAATGCCTGGACTAGATCTAGCACTACCTACACTGCCTTCAAACCTACTTTGCATTTAGTATTTGATTTATTTATTTAAAAAATAAAAACTTATTCAAATTATCAAACTTATACACTCTCTAAACCCGTCTGGACCGTGCAGAATGTATAAATCCTGACTATGTGTTAAATAAGAAAACTAAAAAGACCTAAATGCGATAACACAGAAACCGCTACGTAAAAAGGATTCAATAGTACTCGAAACTAAGCAGTTAGGGTCGCGTTGAGAGGAATTCAATTTGACTCGACGGGGAAACCGTTGTTTACGCGTTCATTGTTGGTTGTAGCCCCGAGGGAAGCTTCCCTGGGTGAAATAAGAAGTGGGATAAAAAGGTCCTTTGGTGATATTGATGACCAAAACCGTAAATAGCTCTACTTCAGTTAAACTTTTTAAAAGAAAGGATTGGCTTTCTCTTGTCCCACAACAAAGTAAAATAAATAAGTGACATTGATAGGCACTACCGCATTTTATCTCAGCCGTATTAAGTGTAAATATATGTGAGTGCAATATTATTTTACTTCATAAAATTTGCAAAATTCAAAGGAATCGGGTAGTCCTCATCCAAAGTGAATGGACGACATTGTCAAAAGCAGCTTAGATGCGAGAAGCACAATACTAGGAGGAGAATGCTAGGAGGTGCAAGGATACATAATATCTAACACTATAATAATATGACAGAGGGTTTCCCTGATTTGAATGATGTGATTGCGAACATAAACGAACGGAGCTCAATATCATCAACTCCTTTTAAGAACAGATATATTATTTCTTTTTGTATTCTTCCATCTGTTCTGTGAGAGAGAACATTTAGAGTGAGAGTAGTCCAGCGAGTCAGCTCTCGTACCTAGTCGCCAGGCCAGGGATGCTAAGTCTTTTCAGCGTGGAGAATTAAAGAACAGACAAATAAGTTGCCTGGTATAGGTAGGTAGGCGAACTGTTATACGATACTATGTGCAGTATATTTTACCATCCGACATAAAAGTTGCATCAAAACGATTCGCTAGCTGAACTTTTCTCATCACGTCCAATGGTAAACAGTAAAGGGGGTCTGTAGATAGAACATAAACATGTACAGTTTATTGTGAGTACGTGCACCTGCTTTAACCTAAACAGGATTGGAAATAAGGAAAGCTTCAAGTTGTTTTCTTTAAACATTATCCCAATTTGTTACTGGCTGGTGAATGTTTTGCAGATTGTTTGATAGGGAATAAATGGTACATTTTCTAGGTTTTATTCGGGCCGGTGGTTTCTATTTCAACAACAGCAGAGAATGAATAAATAAATTCAAACAAACTATATAACATATCCTTTGTAAAAAGGCTTACTACAAAATATCTGATTATCTAGAGGAAAGAAAACTAAGAACCTAACAAGGTAAAGGTTTCTTGTTCGCTTCTTTACTTTACCTTAAAAAGATTGAAGTGAACAAAAAATCAAAGTGATCACTTTATTTCCCTGTTTTACTTATGTAATTTTCATTTTGTGACGTGTCCAAGAGTCTTGTGAGATCTAAAGGAAATAAAGCACTTTGATATTTGATATCTGTGATTAAATTGGTTATTCTCTCTTTCAGTTTGGTGCAGTGTTGACGAAATCAGATAATAGACAGCTTACGGGCCACTTGCCTGACGCTTGCGATAAGCCATTTTGCCACTTTAAAATGTATCCAAATATTACTTAAGTCTTATATTTGAATGCTTATTGTTGTGCCGTACCTGTAGCGGTGCTGAATGTATGTTCGCCACGGGAATCCAAATCACTGAAACAGCTTAAGTATATAACTTTCCCCTAAACTGTAATTACTGGCCATTAGTCCCTGGGGCAAGTTTTTCTGATAAAAGAACATTCGATAAAGATCCCAAAGTTTGGTGATCGATTAATTTGGTCTGACAGTGAAGGATTGTAAGTGGCTGTAGCTGACATAAACTTATTATTCGATACATTCCGATTACAAATCACAAAGAGCAAATCTCCACACGAAATCTACATTCGAATATACCTTCTATGAAAAACAGATTTTATCTCCATCCGATCCCTTTAGGACTACCCTCAAAACCATTCGGAAAATTTAAAAGCGATATCGGGTTTCAGGACAGGTATTTATTCAAGCGAAAATATCCTTACATTCCTTCCGTATCAATCCATTGTGTAGGTGTTCAGGTTTGTTTTAACAGATCCAGTGAGCATATTAGTCCAGTATGTGCTTATTCAAGCTAGAATGCTGACTGCACTGGAATAGAATTTCTTTCCTGGGAAACACAAGGTTGTACAAGTGTTAAATTGCTTACGAGTAGGTTCACGCATTGTAACGCTCTAGTGTTTTGATAGTTGCACTGGATCTGTAAAACCCTCAATCTTTTGTGACACGTAACATCCATGCTCGGGCAATCCATCTCCCTTCAACCCAGCGCTGCAGCGGTTGGAAAGAGACAGTGTTAGATGCTATGTAAATAGTATGAACAGAGATGCTTGAGGGATGCTTTAGTTCGCTAACGATGAGGGGATGACGTGAATTTGCACTTGTAAGCTCGTCTGCGACATAGTTGATAGCATTGGTAATGAACTAGGGGAGACTAGACTAGGGTAGTTTTATTGTGCCCATGTCGCCTTTCAGTTCTTTGTTAAGTTGAATGCATCTCGGATGTTTCCGGAATGTGTAGGCGCGTTTGTTGTTGCCGTGGCATTGAAAAAGCTACGTTTTTATACGATGCGACAGTCGGAGGTATGATTATAATTCTGCATTTACCCACGCGTTGGAATTAATATCACTGATAGGATAGGAGGTCTATACCCAGCAGATTGAGTTTGAAATCGGCCTACCAATGATGAAGATACAGGCTTTAACGAAACAAAAAACCTTGTGCGATCAGAACACATAATGAAGGAACTATTTAACGGGTATTTGCCTTGTTTATTTACCTATTTTTCCAACTTTTCAGTAGGTTTAAACCTAGGTTGGGTTTAGGTTTGTAAACTTGCTGAAATTCGGGAAAAGGGTAAATTAACGTGATATCCGTTGAATAGTTCCATTACAAAAAAAAAAGTTTTTGACTTTGCATCACGAATTACAAAGCTTTTTCTAAGACCCAGTTGTATCCATCTGAAAGAATAGTCAAGATTCTAATTCCCCTAGGCTTATGGTTACCAAATCATGGTGAAATCAGCAAAACGCATGCAGTTCTGCAACTTGTTCGAACGCTATGATCTTTGACTAATAATCAGCCGGCATTTTCTTGCGGCCTCAAAAGCGGTTCCGGCCTGTAATTACGCCTGTACCTATCACACATTGACGGTTATATTGAAAACATTTTATTGGGATTTAGATATAGACTAACATATGTATTTATTTATTATTGTGATTGGGTTCTCTACTAAGTGCTCATATACACGACGATGGCAGCCGTCGGCGCGTGTCGACGGCTACAGTTACCTCTGCCGTTGGCACTTTGCCGCTCGTGTATATGAGCACTTAGGAATCGTGAAAAACATAATCGAATACGAGAGATAAGTCCAACGGGCTTATCTCTCGTATTCGATGTGTGGTTTCTCAACAGACGTCGCTCAAACGAATAAGTGTTTGCTAAATCTACTAGACAACTTGATTCTAGAAGTTCGTGGTACAGTTTAGATCAAAGGCCAAAAACAGGACAAAATCAATTTTTCCAAGCCGTAGCAACAAAACAATACGCGAAAGTTTGTCTAGGTCTGAATTCTTTCACCAACGTTCAACCACGTCTTTTATAATGTTTTTTGCGAGATATTTCAATCTTAAACAGTACCGTTGCCAGAGCAGCGTAGGAGGTCGGTAGACAATGTTGCTGAGGAAAAGGCAACGACAACATTCTGCTAATAAATAACATCGATATCCGTTTCCGTTCGATCGACATAAAGGATAATAATGCTCTGTGGAAATTAAATTGCTAATATGCGTAACAATAAAGACAATTATTCATAAACATGGCCGACATAATCAAATCTTACATAATTAAGCCTTGATCTTGACCGACCAAAATTGTCTTGCATCAGAATCTGACGTTTCATACCTACTGGAGTCAGAAATTGTTTAAAAGATTCCTAAATAAATAATAACCTAAATAAAGGTTTGAGTTCTCTTCAAAGGCATTCATAAAATAAAATTTCACTCGACTACAAAGAGTTTTACAAAATATGTCGGCGAATTATTTGAATTTCATTATTCGAAAGTTGTGAAATTCTCGAGATACTTGAAATGTTTTGTGGTCATGAAAACGAAGAGTTGAATCCGCTCAGGTTTATTCATGGAGAAATCTGATAATACTGTAAAACAGAGCAGACAACAAAGGTATACCGAACAAAAAGGGCTTTCGAGCTGAAGTGTGAATGTGAAAAATCAGATGACACAATAATCATTGCAAAGAAATATCAATCTGCAATTTATACATGTAATTGGTCAAATCAAGAAGTCGACACGGTTTAATCTTTCTCGCAACACACATGCATGATGCAAACATGATTTCAAACGATATTACTGCAACAAGATGCAATGTACATGACAAATTAAGGATGTGAGTTATTATAACGTTGCGCGAAAGAACGTCACATTAACGTGAAGTGATACTTCTCTGAACCAGTTGTAGATTACTTCACCGTTGTCGTATCGCCAGTCGCCAGTCTACAGGGCACTTGGAAGATGAACTTCCGCGAAGTGTGAAGGATTTCAACGAGATGTCTTTACAGAAACCATTCCCGAGAATTAGGGCTACTTGTAAGTATGGAAGTTGTCCGAAGAACTTTTCAAGTGAATGTACATTGTTGTACTATTGTCCAGTTTATTTATTAACCCATTATGACCTGAATTATTTTAGAGGCTTAGAAATTGAAAAATTTTATATATATTGTCTTTGAACGCTCCCTTAGCTATTTCTAATAATAAAAAGTTTTTTATATTTTTTTTTTGTTGGTAAAAACAATGGTCGCCATATGGCACCGCTAGGCCAATACTTAAGCTTTACATCTCTCTATTAGACGTTATTTACGACTACGATTTTATACTTTGAATTACGTATTAACTAACTTCTTAGTAGCTAACTATTTTAACCGTATATTTCTAAAATTACGTAGATTTTATGTAATGTACGAAATAATAATTAAAAAACAGCATTTATTTTATGAATTTTTGTAATAGTACACAGGCTCCGGCTTCAGGTTGTATAGCTGGTACCACCCAAGCTTTTCCGCAACTAGTGGAGTGTGATTGACGTGGTGACAGAGACGTAGACGCCAATGCCACTTCACACTCAGCATTGAATTGCCAACCTGTCAGGTTATATATAAAACCACCCCCTTCTTCGTCGCCCGAATCTTGATCATAGTCGATTGGAGGTTCTGGAGGTTCAATGTATAGCAACCGCAGCTCAATTCCCTCATCTTCTTCTAGCAGGGCTAGTGCCAAATGGAGTGTACAACCTCTATCCAGACAAAAAACACTGTTAACCAACGCAGAAACTTAAAATAAATATTGTACAAATTATTGGAATATACTACATATCAGCCTAGAGGTGCCATACGGCACCCGTAAATTTTGAAGTACCATAAAACAAACAAGCAAACCAAACTGAATTATATTACAATATAATCTAGTCATACAAGTATATAGGAATAAAACAAAATGCATTTAAGTGATAGATTCCACGAAATATATAAATTATAACCCACTTACTTGAGTTTTAAATCAATTTTCTGCAATAATTTCACAACGCTGACTTTGTGACGCTCTTGCCGGTCCCAAAAAGTTCACCAGTTAAAACAATGTACTGGAACTGATAGCTATCTCAAACTAGCACCGCATAGATAGCAAATTGCCGGACTTCAATGTACGTGAGGCGCTTATGGCGCGAATATATGAACGCCTTGAATTGGGTTCCAAACGGCACCGCTAGGTTATAATGGGTTAATATGTATATTTATAGGTGATAATGGGTTGGAGCTTTTTTTGATAGTATTATTGATTGATATCATTGATTTAATTTTTATTAAACCTAATCGAATCTTATATAGGCTATGGTAACTTTATTGAGTCATAGCTCTGCATCTTTAAAATGTTCAAATAATTCTGGATGTAATATGTGTACGAAAGGTAAATAGTCAAACGTATCATGCTTGTGGTACCGTCAACTAGTTATGTTGTTACATAGGTATGTAGGCAAACCACGCTACGCTTGTAATGACCAGTTACAAGCAAGGTTCTGAGAATCGCATAGTTGCCTCTCACTTTGAATCATATTTACAAATAAACACAGATTCAATTTCAATCGTTTGGATTTTCATCTATGTAGAGGTATATAGCAAAAGCAAACCATATAAACGATATTGTGGAATGAAATTGAGTGTGGAAAGTTCACGAATTGGAACGACGACACGAGGTAGAGAAACCCTCTTGTTGGATCTCTATGTAATCGTCAATAACTGAGGAAAATAAATACTGGATGAGATATTTTTATATAGTCGATAGACCTTCGTTCGTCCACAATCTCACCTGATGCAAAGTGACGATGTGGCCAACGGTGTATCACGAAGGAAGACACCTATTCACTCTTGTCTTGAAGAGATCCAGATTGTAATTAGCCGGAAAATCACAAGCAAGAACAAAAGATCCAGCAGTTGAAGTCTGCTGAAAAATGAGGCAAAGATAGTTTCAGTTTCAGTTTGTTTATTCATAACGTTTTGGGTTACAGGTCATTTCTTAAATATAATTTACAGTTACATTGTATACATTCATACATAGGTATTGCAATAAAATTAATTAAATTGATTAGTCGACTATGAATTTATAATAAGGATGGGAGTTAATGGATATTTTGGCTACCGGTTATTAGTTGGGTATTTTGTTTCAATACCGCTAGTACCAACTGGGACCCAATAACTTTACAATACTCTATACCTGTCCTGATTTCTACCCAATATATTTCTAACCGATTTGGTTAGAAATACCAAATACTTGTTGCACCTACATAGCTTTACGGATGAACGGTCCGCTAGTACCTATGCGTAGATGATAGTTAGGTAAGTATAGGTATTGAAGCGTTGGGTAGTTATGGCTCACGGTCGGTTAGGCGCGATGCTCGCTTTGCACAGTTATTCCCTAGCGGTATGCGGATTTTACAATAGCGTTAGATATTTTAGGACCATGCTAACAGGTACTGAGTTAGTTATTGAATACCGGACTCATCTCTAATTTATAATGTTTATAACATAGGAATATAAATAAAAATTGAGAATAAAAATCAATCAAATAATGCATTAAATTTATTTTGATAGGCACTCTCTATCTGCAAGCAGCTCTAAAATATAGCAGCAGTAAACAGCTCTATCTGTTTCCAGCAGTGGACGTGTATGGGCTGATATGATGATGATGCTGACTCTCTATCTGATGTTGATATGGATAGCAAACAAACTCATTAAATCTAGTGAAATCCAAAGGCTTCATCTGCGTCATTGCGTGGGAGGGAACAAATGGAATCTACTGAAAATTCTCATGTTTTTGCGAATCTCCGTTTTGTGTGCTAGGGGGCAATGGTCATATTGTCAGGAGAGTAAATGGGCAGTTTACCAAGCGATAACGTAAGCTGTTTAAGTCATATTTGTTTACCACGTAAAAGGGTAAGATTTTGACAGGAATTCCATATACAAGCGATAAGGCTAAGCGTCTGCAAAGGCAGCCTAGTACAATATTATCCGCTGCTGGGTAAAGACTCAGCAGCGGGTAATACTAGGGGGAATATAATCAGTGTCACTAAGCCCACGTTGCAACGTGGGCTTAGTGACACTGATTAGGCTTTTCGAAACAATAATAGGGAAGTAAACAATCTGCAATAATTAGCTCGTAAAGCTGAGATATCAAATGCACCTCTGTCAGCTTCATCAAAGCTTACGCATTTGTCGAGTTAATCCCTTTACAGGCGTGCGAGAACAATTTGACAGTTCTGATAATCCGGGTCGAAGGACCAAAATGTAATTTAGGTAAGACGAAAATGTTTAGTAAATATTTTCGATATCAAACATTTACTCTGAAATCCCTGAAGGCTTGTCGTTGTATTCGTCAGTAAAATGATATTTACCCAAGCTGAAACAGAATAATTATATTACCCTTACAAGGGGTCTCATATCCCTCGTTATAAAATATAACACAATTATTTTAGGGTACTAGCAGACGACCTTGGAAGGTTGTGGATCTGGTTGGCATTAGACCTGCCTCGACGTAATGTGAATATATTGTCAGATTTCAACACAATACCGGTTTTACGAGTTTCACGTTACACGGTAGACAACATTTGTTATGACAATTAGCAACGGTTTTGTCACTTTCCTTTTAAACAAACAAACAAATGTGTTAAAATTAATCAAACTTTCATCTCCACATCACAGTTTCAATACCTAGAGATAGGTAAATTAATTTATAAAAAAAAAAAATATAAAATTAAGTTGTTAATGTCAAAATAACTCTTTCTTACTGAATGCATAATATGAAAGCATTACTACACGGTCTATTAGTACTAGTACACGGTCATTATTAAAAAACACCAAATTATTAAAACTGGACTGCCAATGTTTTCAATGTTTTACATGAGCCACTTGTTCCACCAATTCAAATACCACGCATAACATTCAGAATGCCTATAACCTATTCAAAACAATGATTTATCAAGCCACGTTTCATGTTTAAATAGTATCAGTAGTTTACATCACTGACATTATCTGAACTGCATATTATATACATTTGATATCGAGGATCTAGTTAGCACGGGTTGCGGACACGTGATATTGATAGAATATACCAATCGACCCATCCAACTCAGCCCGTGGGTGTCGTAAGAGCCAAATTTTAAAACTCAAAGTTGTTTATTTCCTTTAAACCTTACAGGACTCTTGGACACGTCACAAAATTCCGCCGACTACAGAAAACTCCCAGAGGAAGAGCAGCAGCTTCCTTCTGTGTATTTTTCACACCTCTACTGCGATTCCTGATTCGTCTGCCAAGTGTGGTGATTACGGCAACCCCCCTTGTTAAGGGGAGGCATATTCAGCAATGGAAGTATGTGCTAACACGTGATATAGAATATTATTCGGCAAATGGGGTAATAAAACTTGCTGAGAGCAGAGAAGCAGAGAATAATTGGGTAATTTAATTTTTCTAATATATTATTATTGTGAGCCGTGGGGTCGCGGCGTACGAATATCGACCCCTCCAACTCAACCCGTGGATGTCGTAAAAGCCGACTAAGGGAACCTACCAGAGGAAGGGCAGCAGCTTCCTTCTGAGTATTTTTAAACACCAACACTGCGATCACCAATCCGCCTGCCAAGCGTGGTGATTATGGCAAATCCCCCCCTACATGGGAGACCATCCACTCGATGGACCGACGACATCGTAGCGGTCGCAGGGAGTAGATGGATGGAGGCGGCTCAGGGCCGCTATTTGTGGCGTCGTACGGGGGAGGCCTATGTCCAGCAGTGGACGTGTATGGGCTGATGATGATGATGATTATTATTTTGACGTTGGTGAATAAAAATGAAGATGTACGAGCTCGTATCTTCATCGTCTGAACAATGTTTTTGGATGAAACAACAAATAACAAATCTTCGTAAGGTATGCAGTATCTCACTTATGAAGAGCATTTATTGCACAACGTACTATGAATATTGCGAGATAACCAAACCAAAAGATACCCGTATAGAACGACTTTTTAATTATTACATTATCAATAATTAAGCACCCTCGCGTACTAAGCAGTCTGGCAGCGGCAGCCAAGCTGCAGCAGCCAATCGAACATAGGACGGTGTATGAGAGCCCGCGCACTAAGCAGAGACGAACTCCCATAAGTTTGACTGGCTGCGCGGCCAGACTGCGTAGTGCGCAAGGGGCCTTAATTTTGTTGATAGATCTCCAATGAAACTATTTAAAATCTCATTCAAATAAATTGGAAATACAAATATCAAGATCTGATTCTCGTTTGAAAATCAGATCTTGATCGGATGAGACACGATGAGTAGAAAACATTATCTCGATGGTAGAAACTAAATTTAAACCTGACGTTAGGTATTTACCTATGGTTCAAATTTAGATTATACGATTCAGGTCAGTTTACTGAACCTTTCATCACACCTGTGCAATAATAAGTCCCAAAGCAATATGAAGTTATAAATAAACCAAACTAAAATAGCATATCGTAAATCTGCACAAGTTGTAAAACTAAAATAGCATATCATAAATCTGCACAAGTTTATTTACATGCATTCACTGTCATTTTTCATAAATGTATGAACAATATGAAATGTAACCTATTTTGGATAATTCTAAAGTACGTACTTAGTAAGAATTGGACGAACTGCATATGGATTCTTGATGAACCGCTTATTGGACAAACCCGCGATTTGGACGAATCGCAATTCTGACGAATCGCAAAAAAATCTTCTAAACAGTGAAACCGGGTTTAGCTGCCTACTTCATAGTCTACTGTAATATTTAGCAGCAAACACTTTTTTACGTGTGTATACAAATCATAAAATGGTCAACTGATCTCGCGGGATCAGTTCGAGCGGCCTCAGTTGACTAAGACCCATTTAATCATTAAATTCTGACTGCTATTGGTATGGATCAGTTGAGCTACCTGTAGATTGTTTGCAAGCTAAGTCTGCACTTACAATTAGCTCAATTATTACAATTGTAAATACTAGTTCATATTTGTCTCTATTCTTCAATTATAATTTTCTTTGTTAAAAGTATTATCAGCTTCCAACTTCTCATCATTGAATAGGTAAAACGTTTACATACATTTTAGTTTTCAGGTTCAAATTGAAATACAATTTAAGGCATTACAGCACTTCATTAAATTCTATTTCCGGAGAATGAATAAGAGCAACCATTCATCAAATTCCAAATTGTACAAAATCTTCCCAGAAAAGCGGCCCGGTTTAAGAAGACTGCTGTAAAATCCGTGGAGATGAAACTGGTTAGGTTTAAATTGTTTAGTTAGCTACGGCTTCAGACTCATAAATAAACCCCAAGATACTCCCTACTCAGGCTAGTGACTGAGCTAGTTTAAACTTCTGCGAAACCTGCGCGTCAAATACGGGGGTGCGGGAGCATCAACAACGCGAAGCTTTTTCACTAAAATGTTCATGCGTCTCAGTCGCATAGGTGAGTAAGGCGCCTTATATGCGCCATTGTAGCATCCTCCGCGCGGCTGACGCTCCCACTTAGCTTCCCATGTCCCGCGTGTTTGACGCGCAAGTTTTATACTCTTAAAAGTAACATCACCATCAAGTCTGGTAACAAGACAATCTGGTTAGCTTTTAAATAGGCTTAAGCTAACTTGTAATTACGGAAGAATATTACGGTAAGCTGTTCCTTAAGGTAAAGGGGAGTGGGGAGGAGGATTCGTCTGTTTTTGACTGAGTCAAAAGCACTTAATGTATCATCTATCCTACAAAACAACCTGCTTCTAGATACTGGCTTTTTTATATTATTACCATGGACGGAACACGCACATGCCCAGTGCCTTAACTACCAGAACAATACTTCTCAGGCACACAAGTACGCTCTACGACCCAAGACACAGTTGTCCAACATAACATCGGTCATTCAAGTTTACGCTCCCCAAGGTGAATTCTCATTCGATACACCATCCCAGGTTCAGACTGTTTAGTTCAGAAGCTCCGCTAGACACGTTGAATAAACACGGTATTCATGGAGATTGTACACGAGACGTTTGATAAAATGGGCTGTAAACGCGACGGTCAGACATCTGCATAATGTTGATAAAGCTGGCTTTAGGATCCCAGGGAACGTTTTGCAACGGAATGTTTTGCTTTGAATTTGAATGGGAGAATTTGGCTTTTATGGTTGCTTTTAGAAGACATTAATTTAAGTGTAAAATGACAAAAGGTCAATTTTCTATAAGCGTTTTAAGATTTATATTCATTTTAACGGATTCACTGCCCAGTCTCGGTTGTGTGGTGTGACCCGCAGCAGGGGCGCCGCCGCCTGACGCTGCTGCACTTGGGCATGGGCGTCTTGAACCATGAAAGTATAAGTGTATATGTGTGTATTTAAGTATTTCCCTGTGTTTTAATAAAATTTTCTTTCTTATATGAGCTTGCCTGCCTTTGTTTGGAGAAGGCATCTTTCTCAGTGAACGTATGTCCGCTGAGTATATTATAATATTTTTTGTTATTGACGTACCTTTTGCAAATATTGAGAGAAAGTTTTAACAATAAACATTTGAATTCCAACAATTTGATCAAGAGCACCAATTTGCGTAAAGAGCAGGCCAAATTAAATTAGCCTTAGTTGCCAACCCTCAGAAGTTATAACCAAAACGATAAATTTTGTTTGCAAGATTTCGATTTTAATAATTATTCGCCCTCCCGAGCCCGCTCAAAATTCTTTAAAACAAGATTTTCAGGAACGTGTTCCATCTAATTGGCGTTTACATAATTGTTTTTAAACTGTCAAGGGCCACTTAAAATCTATAAGAAAGAATGTTTAATCAGACTTATTTACCAAGAATAAGACTGCCATTCAAATTTTCTAGCTATAAGTTAGTTTATTTAATTTAAAACGGGCAGTCTCAATATTATGTTACTAGAAATCGTAATGGTGTAGAGAAGTGAGCAATATGTTATAGGAAGCCACCATAAAGCAAAAGCCTTCGCAATCATTTGGCGTTGTTCGTTGCGCCCGAACACGAACAATTCATCGCAAGCTTTCCTTTATAATATTAGTTTATATTGGTCTTCCAACACAAACTAAGCAGCGCTAAGGAATGGAACTCGGTGCCTGCTCCTGTTTTTCCGGCCAATTACAACCTGGATCTCTTCAAGACAAGAGTGAATAGGTATCTTCTAGAACTTCGTGATACACCGTCGGCCACACCGTCACTTTCCATCAGGTGATATTGTAGTCAAACGAAGATCTATCGACTATAAAAAAAACTTCGGTTTTCAGTTAACCCTTTTGTTTACATTCATAATAATTATTAGTCGATATAATCAGTCTATTTGCAAAGATATATAGGGTTTCCAAGATAGGGAACACAGTCGTAGCCTTTGACACCAATTGACCCAGAAATTTCTGAATTACAGTTTCCCCCATAAATTCGAACCGTACCACTGTTACCTTTACGGTAACAGCGTCACAAACACGATATTAGTAAAACCAGTGTTAAACAATAAATTCAGACATTCGAGCACATTCCACGTTTACGACAATGAATGGTATAATTTGTTCGTTGAATTTCAAAACATTATCTCTTTTGTAGCTGAGGTATGCCTGAGTCAGCTTTAATAGCGGACTGATGAAGGTCTTATTTGACTATAAATTTGTCAATTAAATGAATTGTCGTTTGTTGTCTATTTTATCGTATTACTAGCTGACCCGATAAACGTTGTCCAGTCATTCAATTCAAACTTCAAATATTTTTCAAACGTGCTTAGCAAAGAGTATAGCGCTGGGGCTAAGGTTACATTAAAAAAGTTTATAATAAAGGTAGTCGTTAAGTTTTCTTAAATTATCAATGTTTCTGCGCAATATAATTTTTTTGAATGTAAGAACCTTATACAAAGTATTAGAAAACGTTTAAAAAAAGATGAATGAAATCGGTAAAGCCGTTCTCAAGCTATAGCCGAACCTTAATAATTTGCGTCACAGCGTTTAAATGACACACCATGATTAAAAGCAAAAAAGATTAACAAGCAAATGACGCAAGTCTTATTCTCAAATTAGGACGTTTTTGTCTACGGGCAAAACATCTCAGGATCTTGAGAGTTCCAAAGGTCCTTGGTTCAGTCTTAATACCAAAGAGATGAAAAGACTGGTCAGGACTAATACATACATATGTACATACATAATGGAGTAACCACGTTGCTTTAAACGGAGCCAAGTAGCCAAATGATGAGAATAATAATTCTTAAGCTGAACACGCACCTGTCTGCACTCGATTCAGTCATCGCATTTTCTAAATCTTTATATGAAATAGTATGCAACATCGCGCACCAATACGCACCGAACGCGCCGCATTTCAGTAAAATCCTCAAGTCGTCGCTGAATGCGCACATGTCCGCGATGAGTACGGCGCGGACATGTGCGCATTCAGCTTTAGTGCTCATATACACGACCGGCAAAGTGCCAACGGCAGAGGTAACTGTAGCCGTCGACACGCGCCGTCGGCAGCCGTCGACGCGTGGATGGCTGATGTCGATAGTCGACGGCTGCCGTCAACTGCCGATGGCCGCCGCCGACCGGTATCGAAGGCTACAGTTACCTCTGCCGTTGGCACTTTGCCGCTCGTGTATATGAGCACTAAGACTACAAGACCAAGTAGAGTGGCTATAACGTAAGGTTAAGAAGCTTCTCAATAATAAAAAGTGACGCAAACGTCAAAAAATGCGCATCAACTTTTGCACAAAAAGTAAAAGGAAGTGTGAAAACGAAATCTCAAGCGTTTAAAAGGACGATATTAAAGAGAGCTTTGCTTAGGGCGGCACAGACAGACCAATTAAAAATGAAAAGTTATTTCAAGTTTATGGCAATTAAAAACTGAAATTACAACTTTTAACGATTCGCCTGGGTGGTTCTTATATTTTTTTTTAAACTAGACGATAATAATTTCTAGGAAAACTAACGTCGTAAGTAAGGTGTGGAGAGCAGAGAGAAAAACTTTGAAAAGAACTTCAACATGATTATATCTCCGCTACCGCATAGGTACGATATACTTCATTTTACAGGAGGCATCTTTATTTACCTACTTGTCCATAACAAGATGTTTAACTTCACCTTCCTTTCTTGAAAATAATAAATAAATAATGTTGGACAATCCACACAACATCATCTAGCTCCAAGGTAAGCAAAGCTTGTGTTATGGGTACTAGATGACTGCTATACATAATACAATATATTACATAGATATATATTTTTTATTATACATAGAAAATACCCAGAACACCACAGACAAATATTTGCAGATAGTACAAACATTACCCAAGGCGGGAATCGAACCTGAAAAGAAGGTGATATTCTCAGAAGTCTGCATCAAATGCACATTTAATTTATAAATGAAAGCTTTCAAAATAAAAAATTGTTTCGTGCTTCTGTGCTTTGCTACGATGATTAATTCTAATGTCGTTTAATATTTTCCATCAATATTCCTTGGGTTTTGTAACGCCTTTGTATACATAAAATATCCAGGTTTTTGAATCGGAGTATAGGTGTTAAAGCAACCGTGTCTTCAGGGAGTCGTTTATAAGTGTCTGGAACGTTAACCGAGACGGAATTTCAGTGAAGCTTAGCTTCAGGCTCAGCAGCTAAGCTTCCGAACTTTATAGACAGCGAATCCAGTGGGAACTTTCCATCTCCTGTGATTTTAGAAGCGGAAAGATTGAGAAAATTGACGATAGGAATTATTGTAACTTTACAACCTTTCTACGATAACGACTGACTGCCGCGAGCATATTTATTACTCGCTGCTGCCCGTGCCTTCGCCCGCGTTTTATCGGGATTAAAAATACCCTATATGTTATTCCAGATCCCAAACTATACCCATACCAAATTTGGGCCCAATCAGTTCAGTAGTTTTTGCGTGAACGAGGAACAAACATCCATACATTCATACTCACAAACTTTGACATAATATTAATAGGACTAGTTTATGCCCGCGGCGTCGTACGCTTTGTTTCAATAGAAACGTTAAAGGTTATTTCAAGCCCATGGGAACTGATTTCTGGGATAAAAAGTGTAGTAGTCTATGGTAGGTCGATAAAACTTTGTACCATTCTAACTCTATGGATAAAACCAGGTACCACAGGCGGGTGGTCTAAGCACTCATAAAAATAAGATGTCGAAATGCACATTCGTAAAAATGGAATAAATTAAAAGCAGAGAAACCTAATATCTTTTATTTCAAACAACACAAAAAGCCTATGTTTTATTCGAGGCCTATAACTACCAGTATGTAAAATTCAGCCTGATTGGTGAATGATGCCTAAATCCGCTATTCGGAGATGTTCTCCCGAATGTCGAAAATGAATTGAATAAGTCAATCCGTTTTCTGGTACACAAAACACAAGCTCTGCTTAGTTTGGTGCTAGATGATGCTGTTTAAACATCAATAAGCTGCTCATCCAGCATTATTTATTGATGTTTTCTGTATTTTCGGCTAATAACAAGCACAAGTCTTGTTTAGAGACACAAAACAAAATGGCACCTAAAATATCTCCACTGTCAGATTAGAAGTTCCATTTGGCACTTTTCTTCCCTCGACACCTCCAACGGTGGTGTCATTAAAAGAAGATAGGGGTTGGGACCAATTTGCTAACACATCAGTATATACAGTTTCTCTTTTATCTTTTGTAAACAATGAATTCACTCGTTCGTTAGGGACATATTGTCTCACTTGAGGAGGGCACCCAGGGGAGAAATTACTTGTATCCCACGTGTACCTTGAGATTACACTTATTAATGTAGCTGAACCATCGCATTAGCGCAACTGAATGAATTTATTTCAGGGGCCGTTTATAAAATAAACTAGCTGCTGCCCGCGCCTTCGCCCGCGTTTTATAGGGACAAAAAGTAGCCTATATGTTATTCCACGTCCCAAACTTATACCATGGACGAATTAATCCTTCATCTATGCTTATACCCATACCAAATTTCAGCCCAATCAGTTTTAGTTTTTGCGTGAAAGAGGAACAAACATCCATACAGCCATACTTACAAACTTTGACATTAATATTATTAGGTATAATATTAATAGGATCTAAGTATAGAAAATGAAAAGTATTCATCAGGAACTGGTTGGTTGGTTCTTCATTTGAACACAATGAGATCAACACCACGTCACCTGTACGGGTTCTAACGGAAAACCAGCGCTGGCTTGGCCTCCTACGGGAGCTTAGCCAGCATTAAGCTGAGTTAGGATAGGACCCTTTTATAACAACTCTATAAATGTACCTATTTTATAAATGTGTCTTATTTTTAACGGTATGTATTTTTGTTATAAATAAATGTCTTTCTTCTTCTTCTTCACTGAAGTTTGGTGTGCCTGAGAGGAAATAGTTACAGTGTGGAAAGAGCCATTTTCGCTGACGAAGCCTTTCAAAAAGCTTTGCTGATGTTAAGTGACGATACCGCCGTCTCTATAACATGTACGATGCTGCCCGGTGTTGCCAAATAAAGCCTCACCCAAAGATAAAAGTATGCTCTGACGGGAAACGACAATATAAAGGCACTTCTAAGATATCAGCGATACATTTCCCGCGGGTAGATATACAATTTTTATCGACAAGTTAAAATTTTTATCGAGAAGTCGAGGCATCAAACCGTAGATGCCTCGCAAGTTGCAAACTAGCGTACGTAGTTGACAATGTTTCATTTTAGTTGGATGTTTCTATTGAAGCAAATCTTGAATAAAATCAGGCGGGAAATTAAGAGCCGACTTAAAAGGGGACCCCGAGTACTCATCCTCACCGATTTGGGCCAAACTTATCCCACATACAGGGCATGACTGTAACCAAAGATAAATTAATAGATGGCCAAGCGTTTAGGAGATATCCAAATTTTTCGCGGTCGCCAAGTACCATTGAAAATTTGAAAATTTTCTATCCCTCCAAAGGTTGCCTGGAAGAAATCGCTTCTAAGCGATAAGGCCGTCCATTGTACTTGTTTATGTTAATGTCTATATGTTTTATTTGTCTTTGTGGTGTACAATAAAGAGTTTTGTATTGTATTATTGTATTGTATTTATGTTAGGCCTGTTTCCA
This sequence comes from Eupithecia insigniata, assembly GCA_947859395.1. Lineage (NCBI taxonomy): Eukaryota > Metazoa > Arthropoda > Insecta > Lepidoptera > Geometridae > Eupithecia > Eupithecia insigniata. Next base: position 2,809,251 of record OX402019.1, read on the forward strand.
AGCAGCGGTAGGTGTAGCCGCCTCCATCCAACGACTCCCTGCGACCGACGTGATAGTTAATATTTTGTGCAATTATAAAACTTAAATAAATAATTTAATTCTACCCACAGTACAGTAGGTATTGTAGATGACAGAACATCTCATAATATAATCTTAATTGCGTTACGCGGAAACAACAGCAGCAGTTAACAAATAAGGGCCGCCATACGCGGACTGCAGCGATTATCAACTGCATTAGCTACTGCATAGCAAACTACTGTCTTGTGCGTACACACATACACGGAACCGCTCGAGCAGTTCAACTGCTTCGGGCGGTCGTGCGGTCAAGCAGTCGCCAGGCATACACTGACTGCTAGAGATGTTGACTGCTCTCGCGCAGTTACCTCCGCCCGCGCTCTTCATTCCACGTCGCGCGCATTTCCCGCCCGCGAGCAGTTGGTATCAACTGCTCGAGCAGTTATCAATGGCAGCCTCAAGCTGTTGACCATGACTGCAAGAGCGGTCCGTATGATCAATGGCTAACTGCTCGAGTAGTCCATGTATGGCGGCCCTAAGATCCATTAGAATATTACCTCGAGTGGGGGTTTAATTAATTCCATCTGCGAATGGCGTTATCACAGAGTTGTAAGGAAACTATATGTAGTGGGAATGGGAAGCGTGGAAAATAATTAATACAACAGATGGCACAATACCATCCTTATCCGGTGGATATACCATCCACTCGTATTAAGGGGTTTTCCGCAACCATCATCATTCGCACCGCTAAGGAAAAAAAGACAAAGAGTGAATAGGTATCTTCTAGACCTTCGTGATACACCGTCGGCTACATCGTCACTTTCCATCAGGTGGTATTGTGGTCAAACGAAGGTAACGTTAAAAAAAGTATCAAATCGTATAAAAGTACCTGACACTCGTCGCTCAGACTGGTGGACTAAAGCCTAGAACGTGATATTAGAGGAAGATAAAATAGAGATATTTTTCCAGAAGGAAAACAGAAGAACCCGCACATTAATCTAGTATGAAACGAAACTGATTTATTGTAGAAACTGTGTACTGAAAATATCTTAAAAGCTATGTGGACCAAAGTTTTTCCAATAATTTAATAACCTTTGGTCCACCTAGTAAGGTAGATAATTAAGTATCTACCAGAGGAAGTGCAGCAGATTCCTTCTGAGTATTTTCAACACCAACACTGCGATTACCAATCCGCCTGCCAAGAGTGGTGATTATGGCAATACCCCATTAATTGTGGACGTACAATATTGGGGTATTTTATTGATTAAATATTTCTTTAATGTCATACAAACATTTTTCTATGAGCCACCTACGCAGTTTTGTCTTAAAAACTAGTAGGCAGTTCTCATAGTGATTTCATAGCTTAATACTCTATACGTCATCGCATCACAGATTAGGCAACACGAGGAGACAAGACAACCCTTTGATTAGCCCGAAATTGGAAGCGACATTGCGTAATTGCTGTTTTGAACAGACTTGACAGCTAAACACAACTTTCGGTTCACTTGAAAGGGCTTATTATTTTTCAGAGACATTTTGACGTAATTCTATCAGAGTTTCTTAGACGCGAGAGAAATATAAGTTTATTGAATTTGCGAAGGTTCTTAAATATTTAAATGTTCGTGGGTTAGACTAGAGTTTAGACATCTGCTTATTTATGCATAAGAGATAAAATATATAGTTTTTGATACAGCTATTCCTTCGTATTTATCCGACATTTTACAAGTTTATCATATTCTTGGACACCGTATCCATTACATTATTTATAGTTATATATAGTATATTATACAGAAAACTAAATATTAGGATATCTTGCCGGGCCTGGAAGAGATCGCTTCTCAGCGATAAGGCCGCTCATTGTACTTGTCTTATGTAACATCTCTTTGTAATGTTGTTTAGTGGTGTACAATAAAGATTTTTTTGTATTTTTTTTTCGTTGTTATATTTTTGTACCACATGAGGCAACGTGCGGTACGACTTGGTATCCTTCAAAATCATTTGAGATAAAACTTCTAGTCTTGAAAATAACACTTCCTTATTCATATCACGCATCGAAAAACCATTATTTATACACTGTCTAGCCATACCATTCTAGCCATTGTTGTCTGTTGTTGACAATACAAATAATCTTATAGTCTATTCACCAGAGGAAAAGAAATAACGTTAACAATTAATCAATGGTTCTCAAACCTTTTTTGTAACGTTATATTAATTTTTAGATTTGCCTATATCTTTTTATTAGCAAGTATGCATTATAATCTTTATCTCTTTAAAATATTAGTATAGAAATAAAAGGTATGGATATTTTGATATGTTTTTACGTCACAACCGTGAAAATTGCATGACATCAAAAACTTCAACCGTCAAACTGAGTACTATAACGTACTTTGAACCAAATTAAGAAAGATGGTGGTTGCCAAACCCGACCAAAATAAAAGCACCATGTAAATTGTTCATTATTAGTAGGGAAGTTCATTTTGGTGGTAATCATCATGCTGTCATAAAATATATTTTTATTAAATCAACTTATTCATTTATATTTTACCTGAAACTGTTTAAATGATTAAAAAAAGTATATTCATTACCTAGTATAAAAGTAGTAAAAAATATATGAAGACCTTGTATGAGATTTGTGGATGATTTAAAGACATTTTGTTATGGGATTTCACTTGTATTGAATCACTGGTTGTTGTTACATTGATTTAAACACTTTTTTGGGTTAGTTACACACTAAATTGATTTGATATTCATTACATTACTGAGAGCCCATACGCGCCGTTGCGTGGCTGTGTTAGAAGAGGGCGACCCAAGAAAGGGATGTATATATTTAGGCTGAATCCTAAACAGACATTATTATATAAAAACAATTTAATGAATTATTCTTAGTCCGTGACTTGAAACTTTGTTCTATAAAGAACCTTGTTATGGTTTGTTTACGTTATTTCTTTTGCTCGGGTGAATAGACTATAGTTCGAGTCAGGGCAAAAAATGTATATCTATGTATTTATTATATGTATGAACGACCATAGCGCTTAATATGTAGGTGCGAACTAGAAAATCGTTTGTCATTATCTGGTAAATAATCTATGACACTGAAATGGCATCCTACAATTTTAATAGCTCTAAAGCATATTGATCTTTATTCAAAAGACATAAAACTCCTAATTTATTGAAAAATATGTACAATACTTACTCTTAAGAGCTACAAGTCTTACAAAATTGTTATTGTATGACATCTGCAGAAATCATCGTAAAAATACGCGTAGGCGTGTCATTTTAAATTCAAATTGAATGTTTACTCATATCATATCGCTGATTTGTTATTGATAAACAAACACAACTTTTTTAGTAGTTAGTTTTTAGTAACATATGTATTTACATTGTCATTACAGTAGAGCACCAAGGCGACAAAGAAATATAAATAAGAGATACAAAAAATAATAATTACACCATCAATCTCATCATCATCATATCAGCCCATACACGTCCTCTGCTGGACATAGGCCTCCCCCATACGACGCCACAAATAACGGTCCTGAGCCGCCTCCATCCATCGACTCCCTGCGACCGCCACGATGTCGTCGGTCCATCGACTGGATGTTCTCCCATGTAAGGGGGTTTTGCCATAATCACCACGGTTGGCAGGCGGATTGGTGATCGCAGTGTTGGTGTTGAAAAATACTCAGAAGGAAGCTGCTGCCCTTCCTCTGGTAGGTCCCCCTAGTGGGCTCTTACGACATCCACGGGTTGAGTTGGAGGGGTCAATATTCGTACGCCACGGCCCCACGGTCAATATACTAACTATAACTTAATAATATAGTTTAAAATAGCCAAATTTACTTATTCCTATGCGTCCTATCAAAACAATTTAATACTCATTTTATCCTTCCAATCGAAACAATAAACACTTGTTGTTTAATTTTACAACTCTAATTGGAAATAACTATGGTTCAATTATAAATAGGCGGCCCTTGAGTGTCCCAAATGTACCAATTCCAATTTAACCCATTTCAAAGTGGGTATGTTTCGTTGTTTTCGGGACAACGGTAACCAAAACAAGGGTAGATGGTATAATAAGGCGACAAACCCACAGCAATGACCCAAAACTGTCACAGTACTGTTTTGGAACGTTACTGCTATGTTAGATGGGAAGCTAGGAGTGTAATTTTACATCACTCAGAATAAATAGATAATTGATTTATAAGCTTGAGTCATCATAATATCCAATGAACACCCTTAATAGCGTAAAGGGCCCGTGTGGGCACGTTTTTGTATAATATAAATTACCCAGTCATTCTGGCCAGCCGGATTCCCCGCAATTCGGCTAAAATATGTCGATATTTTAAAATGCATTTCTACAACTCTTACTACTAAATCCTTTATCATCAGCCCGTATCCGTCCACAGCTGAACATAGGCTTCCCCCAAAGGACGCCACGAATAGCGCTCCTGAGCCGCCTCCATCCAATTTATATCTACCTAATTAAAATTTAATTCCTATTTAATTATTTTACTCTATCTCTAAATAATACCATTCCATTTCATTATGTACTTACAAGCTGTTGCCAGCGCCCTCGCCCGCGTTTTATTGGGATAAAAAAATAGCTTTATGTTATTCCCGGTCCCAAATTATACCCATACCAAATTACAGCCTAATCAGTTCAGTAGTTTTTGGGTGAAAGAGTAATAGATATCCATACATCCATCCTTACAAACTTTGGCGTTTATAATATTTATTCTCCAACCAATCATCCTTTACAGCGAAATAATTCTCACTCGATAAGTGATTTGCGTTCAGCACTCGAGAGTTTGACAAGCATAATTGTCGTAACAAACAAAACACTAGCTCCTAAACCGTTTACATCGGAAACCATTTGGAGGCAGAGGGCGTGTGCCCGAATTAATATTGCAAGATTTGCACGGCACCGAAATTGGATGTATATGGCAAATCTTTGAATAATGCTGGAGAGGGTTGGTTTCCAACTCAAATAGCACTTTTCTGACGCAATTGTTTAGGGTTTTGTTCTGCGGTAAGGCAGTTTACGGTGTGCTAGCTTTTGCGGTTTCAGTAACCTGGATGAAACGTTGAAAAAATTTGGGCATCATATCTATTATTTTTAGTCACATACTTAATTTTAAGAATCGTATAAATAAGCGCGCCCGCGCGAGCAAATAATTTTACTAACCTCCACACTAGTGAGAAGGATTAAAATACGATTTCCTCACCTTAACACTTATTTAATTAGATTTAAGTCAGTATTCATTATTTATTGTATTTATTTATTCATTATTTATTCATACATAAATCAGGTCTTAATGATAAGGTGAGTTTATATAATTAACAGTATGTACCCATTTAGGGTGTTGCAATGGAAGAATGGCCAGGTATCATGCCTTTTTACTTAAGGACCTACAATACCTCACCATTGTGTGAAAAGGATAGGCTTGGCATTTCGCGTTCATATGAGCGGGACAGAGTAGAACGTCGTAACCGCAAAAATAATGTCTTTTTTTTACGGTAAAAATAATAGTAATTTTGAAAATCTAAAACACACACCGTCTGCTTTATACTCTGATTGTTTACTGTACAAAGTATCAAAGCTTATTTTAACGTATCTATTAAATAGCGACGGTTTAAAGTACAGTTTAGAGTGAACTTTGGATTTTTTCAATCGAGAAAATTTCATGTAATCGTGTTTTCGAAACACTAGTGGTCTAGCATCAATCCTGAACTATAACATATTAAAATCTCAAAGTAAATCCTTCAGAATTGTGGAAGATATGATCGTTGAAAATAACTGATTTCAGATAGTATCAACTCTTAAGATACGCTTACTTAATATTGTCTTTTTACTAACATTCCTACCATTGATATGGACTAACCTTCAGTAAGCAGCTTTTGCAAACAGTAATGAAATAATGCTGGACAATTCACGCAGCATTATCTATCCTCAAGCTAAGCAGAGCTTACGCCTTATGGTTAACTATATACATACCATATGTTTGTACGATCTGCAGATATTTTTTATCATATATAGAAAACATCCAGAATACCTGAAACAAATATCTGCAGATCGTACAAACATTTGTTCCGAGGCGGGAATCGAACCCGCGACAGAGGTCGCCAATTCAAATTAGATGAACATTTATGGATTCATGGGGTTTATCTATATTTGCACTCGATTTTAACAATGGTAAAAGGTTTTAATGCTTGAAAGGGTCAAATATACTTAATTTTGGCTGTGGGGCCGCGGCGTACGAATATCGACCCCTCCAACTCAACCCGTGGATGTCGTAAGAGCCGACTAAGGGAACCTACCAGAGGAAGGGCAGCAGCTTCCTTCTGAGTATTTTTAAACACCAACACTGCGATCACCAATCCGCCTGCCAAGCGTGGTGATTATGGCAAATCCCCCCTACATGGGAGACCATCCACTCGATGGACCGACGACATCGTAGCGGTCGCAGGGAGTCGATGGATGGAGGCGGCTCAGGACCGCTATTTGTGGCGTCGTACGGGAGAGGCCTATGTCCAGCAGTGGACGTGTATGGGCTGATGATGATACTTAATTTGGGTTTTTGCAGAAAACCAAACTGTAATATGCATTTGTTGGCTAAGCACTTTCATGCCAATTTAATAAAAAGGTTTAATGGTTTTTTAGAAGACCAAACATTTACATATCTACGAAAATTATTTTGCGAAATTTCTTCAAGTGTTTTAGTTCTAGGGTCAGAGGTATAAATGAAATTGTTTCAAAGAATATTTAATTTTCGTATTTATCTTTTCGCCGATTTTGCTAGCGCAAATATATAAGTGTTTGAGTTACGCAGACAAGCAGATTATTGTTATTATTTCAATTTATATCGTTCGTTATTGAGAGGCCCTTTCCAAAGCCCCACTTCCATTAGGTTTTATTGAAATTTAGGCCGTTAACGCCATTTCTTATACGAAACGTAATTAAGGTCAATAGGTAAAATATGGTAAAGAGCTAAATAAATCAAACAAATCTATATAGAAGACGTTTCATAGCTTCAAACATTATGAGATATGGTTTGAAAATAATTGGGAGTGCAGTCTGTACCTAAAACTAGCTTGGTAGGTATTAGCAAACTCTAGCTTTTCGTAAAAATAGTTCTATCCTAACGGGAACTGTCTTCAACCCTAAGCTCGATTATTTAGAATTTGGCGCTAGTGCTAACGCGTGATTGTGACCGGATTTGGTAGAAAAGTAGTTAAATGTATAGTGAAACTAAATTAAATCAATTTTTCGTTGATTTAGAAAATAAACAATGATTTAAAAACATTTCCTTTTAGTTTCCTAAAACCATTCGAACGTCTAGTAGACTTACGCTAGAAACAGACTTAGGCCACGCCATGCAACGTACGCGATTAAATATAGGAAACGTTGGATGGCGTTGCGTACGGTGTCTCTCTATCTACATAAAATATGTAGCTAGACCATCTCTTTTCATGTCAAGCGTCCTGGAGCCGAATTCCACTAAATGAGCCGCTTCACCATAACAATGGTATGTTCTCAGAATGACACATTTTGACATTTTACCTTTGATGAAAGAAACTACAGATGGAGGGACGCGTGTCAAAAGTGTCTAATCTCTCCGTGCAAATAGCACGGCACACACTATCTCGTTTCTTTAATCTATGGACGAATATAATAAGAATGTCAAAGTAAAGCGATTCGTTAGGAGAATTCCACGCCAGATCTCATAATGCGCATACGCGCATAGAAAAATTATTCCTCTTTGATTTTTGACCTCTTAAAGTCAACAATTTGTTATTTGGTAAATTTCAAGCATGAAGTGTCATGTTTGTCTGTTTTTCTTTGTACAATCCCTTATGGTGTTTCCTATGTGAAAAGTTTGTGTGATATGATAGATAGAACTAACGACATCAAGTGTAACGTGTGTATCTACGGTGGAAATAAATAAATACAAAATACAAATACGTTGCATACGTTGGTGCCAGTCTGTTTCTAGCTTCATAGTTATTTATATCTCTTCTTTAATCGCGTCAAATACGGACGTCGCCATTGCCGACGGTTTCTTACCTACCTATGGTGGTATGGTGCCCATTTGTATTCTCAATGGGAATCCTATGGCGATTCGCATTAATCAGTCATATCGAGTAGTGGTAGCGGTATTTTAACTATTGTATTGTCATTTGTACTGTCAATGGCATGAGCTGTGATAGAAAAAATCGTTTTCATGAGCTCACAGCTACGAGTATGAAAAAAAAAATGGAAATGAAAAATCGAATGGTTCGAGAATGAAAACGAATCGAAATTAGTAAAACATGGGTTCATAGAAAATGATATACGATTTACAGTAAGCAATTTTTCTGCTACTGACATTGCTTGTAGTAAGCCTAAAATATTATAAACCGCTAAAATATTTGAATTAAGCGCAGATGTGTCAGATTCCGAGTCACGGAAACTTTTCGATCGAGTTAGAATAGCCCTGCGGGAATCTTTAAATGTCTTAGAAGACCCTTTCTGAAGAACCCTATGTAGTCCTGAGGGAAAACCTCAGCAAGGAGATCATTACATCAAACTTACATTATATAAAACATGTACATTCACTTGGATAAAAGTGAAGAGCGTTAAATTATAAAATCTATCTATGCACATAGAATACCTACATATATAGTTCTGCACTAGTATGCTCGCTTGGTTTGAATCATACAAAATCACATAAAAGTTTATAGAAAGAAAAAGATTTCGTTTCAAGCTGTAACGCAAGCGCTTTTCGACATTGACCAGAACCTCATAAATGAATTTGGTATACTTTAGAAGCTCTGCACGTAGCAATTTTTCTGTAATCCTTTTAAGAAAATCCTTTTATTATTAAGGAATTAAAGAAGCGATATCGCTATAAAACTCAAAGAGAAATCTACTTTCTGCAACTTTATTGGGATGGTATAAAAGTTCGCAATACACTTTGCAGGGAATATTAAAAATGGCAGAGTTTCCGGATTTATAGTCCAGTTTTGAATTTGCTTAGGAAGATATTCGGATCTTGAGATATTTGTGTATCTTCATTTAAGTACATAATTAAGTATTTTTATGTAGGAACAGAACAGACAGACGTTAAGATACTAGAAGACATAAGCTAACTGCTTATGTTTTTACTGTCATTTATTTTTGTATCTTTTGTTTCATACAAATTGTATGTGTGTAAAGCAGCAAATAAATAAATCCACATTTACGTCTAAAAGGAAGTACCTATTCTTTAAGTCGGCGAGTAAGTTTTAATGTTGATATTATGAATAACTTAAACAAACGACCTTGCCAAAGGTTGGCGGTGCGATTAACAGCTAACGGTCTAAAGTTGATTCCATCAATTGCATAAAGTTTATACATATTACTTACTTATACCGTAAATCGTAAAAATTCATAATAATCCTCTTCAGCATATTTATAAAACCAGGTACACAAAACCTACAGCGTGATACCACTTTTTGTGGGGAGTGAAACCGGTCCGACCTTGCGAATCATAACAAAACACCCCAACAACTTGCAACAACTACCTTTCAATGCAATCTCATCCAAAGATCCACGAGAGCAGACACTGGCACAAAACACTGAAAAACGTCAATTTGCAAGCACAATTTGAGTTTTCGGTAGAATGTGGGTCCTGGGTTCGAATGCGAATGCGATACGTCCGTCGAGTAGGACATACAGCGCGCAACTGATGCCGTTTCTGCTAATTCACACAATGCTGGTGAGAAGACACGCCCTAGTGTTTTGGTTCTTAAAACGTGGTTTGCGCGAGGCAAAACAAATCGTTATTGGTATGTTAGGAATGCTGGAGTATGTTGTGAGTTTGAGAGCGTATATTCGGATACGGCGTATATTCGGCAATTATTTTCTTTCGTTTGTCGTTTAGGAGAATTCGTCGGTTTTTAAATTTCATTTTCGTGGTGATAGTGTTGGATGAATGACCCACCACGCTTGTCTATACCCATTGAGGGTTGATGAGTGACCAGAGACTTGTTCGCTGGTTGACTGGGTTTACCCTGTACATGTGAGGTTGTCTGAGGTTTAAAAGTTGCTGGTTGGGCTGGGCCCCTTTTTTACAAGCTTTTATTTAACTTGCAATATAATATGTTTGTTCGGGTGGAATCTTGCAACTCAATTTAGATCAGTTATCTTCACCAAATTGAGCTGAAATTTGGCATACTTATGTAAGCTCGGTGACAATACAATGCCATGGTACCAACGAGCTGGTCTGATGATGAAAACCAAAGGTGGCCATAGGAACTCCTAAACGAAACGACTTCTCACTGCATTCAACTTCAAGGTCTTCGTTAATGGCTCTGCGTCTGGATTGACGCAATTCTGCCAGAGTCTTTCTCATGATATCATCGCAAGCTTTAAGTTGTTCAGTCAGGTTCAGTTCAGCCCAAAGCCTGGCAGTCTATTGAGGCATGACATTCCGGTTCCACGACATGAATTATCAATTGATAAAATGAAATGAAAAATAATTTATTTGTGCATTGAGACTTACAACAATTTAAATAAAATAAAAATACTTATAATTGTAAGCCCGAATTCACAAAATGGCCTCTGCCTCAGCATAAAGATAAAATAAGGTCACCTTTATAAACACCGACAGAAAAAAGTAAATCAAAGTATTTTGTTCCGATCCTACGACGTAATATGGGAAATAGTAACGGATATGATATAGCTAAGGCTGATCAACTGGTTTTGTTTACACCAATTATGTAATGGTAGCTACTATGATACTATACTCCGGTCAAACTCAAAATACAATATTTGCAAACATTGCCATCACACTTAATCTAAAAATCACTTTCTTGTTGATTTAAGGACAGAATTAGCAGTAGGAACTCCTCAATTTAAAATATTTTCTACAATGCATAATGCTGACAATTACTTTTATATTTCGAACTGTACACGAAAAAGAGACTTTCTGTTTTTTTGTGAGTTGTTTACAAACATTGTACCTTGTGAATGGGTTGAGTATAGGTATATCCTCAAGATAATCTTATCTCTTGTATTCTCACAGTAGCAATTAAATGCAACTGCAATGCTAGTCAATATACAATGAGATTACAAGTGCAAAATCAGTCAATGACATTCACGTTGTCAATACCAACTACTTTACGACGAGGGATTAGGTAAGTATCGATTAATGCAATGGACTGCATTGGAACACCCACCGCTGGGTACAGGCTCGTTTTAAACAGCCTTCTTTTTCTACGTTTAATACTTTCATCGCCCATACCACAACTGGATATCTTTATACTGGTGTATTTGCCTCGAGATATCGCGTAACATAAAAAAAAACATACAGACGAATTGAGAACCTCCTCCTTTTGAAGTCGGTTAAAATTGTATTGCTCATGACATGGACGTCTTTCCTCTGCTGTAGCTGTAGCGGCGCGCCCCATCGCAGGTGCGGGTCACACCGTAGAGGGCAGTGAATGCGTTAAGGACTCACTTTTTGGACTAAAAACTATGCGTAATGCTCTTTACTAATATTTCCTGTAGAACGAAATTTACATTACAGAATCCATAAAAAATCCCCTGGCAAGTGTGCGATACCTATCATAAGCTTCTTTTTTTAATGCCTCTGTAATGGTTTTACTTTTTATAGTTTAGTAAGAGATACGAAGTTGTACTTTTTGGCCACCAAACTTGGTTTCCTCTTAAGCTATACATACAATATAAAACTATTACAGAGGCATTAAGTAAAAATAAGCTTATGATAGGTATCACAAACCGGCTAAGGGATTATTGAAAATTCCTTTGTTTACCGTAATAATACGATAAAATAGGTGGCGGCGCTGATTTGGATCAGGGTAGCCCCTTAATAATATCTGTTTTGCAGTTAATCTATCTGAAAGCGCAGCTCACGTACCAAATAAGCTTGTTAGTATTAGCTACTCAAACGTAATCATGATAATCAAGCGCATTACCACTATGATTCACCAATTCACACACAATGCAGTGGTTGTTACATTACACATTCGGGAAACACGATTTAAGCCGAAGACGAGGGCGTGTGGTAAATTCGATTCATTTTCGGCGATCGCCGATTGAGGATTGTGAGAAATTGACAAGCATAATAGTATAAAATCTAAATCCCTGTGCGCTTTAGTTACATATTTTGTATTTTAGCGTTAATTGAAAGGTTTAAATTAAACCAAAACAATATACATGGCAAAATGAGATAATGGGTTTTTTTTTAATGCAGGCATGTAGCGATATATGGAATTTTAAGATGCTTTTAAACACAAGAGGACATAATATAGAGGAGCGTGATATAAATATAGTTGGTACTGTACTCTGTTGTGTAGTGTAATCAAAAATCATGACGTAGAGTAAAATAAATTAATTTGCTCATCCTTTCAGCCACAAAAGCCAAGCCGAATACGCAGTGAAATCCGCGCTTATCAAATCTATGTATCATGTTACTTGTAGCAATTCATTTCTTCAGTATACCTATAATTTGTCGGCTACAGAATCCAAACCGAATAAGTATGCCACGGCGGCATCCCTAGCTTCACTTCTCACAACCTGAGCGTACACTGGAGAATGTTCTGATCTCATTTAAAGTTACATAATGTGATATGAAACTGGCTTGGCTGGGTTACTGTGATGGATATTAGTAATGGATATCCCTTGGTAAAGCTAGTGTGAAGGGTAATTGTGATATTTGTGTCAAATGGAACCAAGCATGCCAATGGAGGTCTTACTTTATAGAATTTAGTGGGTTATATTAATTTGTTTGTTATTGTTACTGAAGGCTGTATTCATCCAGTTGAAAAATTATAATGTTCAAAGACACTGTAATCGGACACGCTACCAAAGTAGGGAACCTACTTTGGTAGCGTGTCCGATTACAGTTCTTCAACTTAGCTTCAATAATCTGCCAAACATGAGGACGCCTTCAGATTTTAAGAAAATGTTATCCCTCAATGGACACAGATATCTGTTGATGATAGCCCATCAGTCATCCATCAATCACCCTTGTGATGGGTTAAAGCAACGGAAAACGCGGAAGAAAAGCCAAAACGTAACGCAGAAGCGCGTGGCATGTTTACAAAACACTTCCGAAATGTTTTACTTATCCAAAAAGTGATGCTAATTTTATTAGGGTAAGTGTGTAAGTCACAAACGATGCAACTACATGTGGTAAAAATATGACGTGTTTTAAAAAACGATAAACCGACTTCAAATTCCCTTACTTTTACAATTTTAAGTTTTGCGGGATAAACACTAATCCCCTGGGGTTAAAAACCCTTTCGGGATCGTTTTCTATACAACAGTTAAAGAATTTTCAAAATCGGTCCATCATTGGCGGAGATATCGCGTAACATACATACAAACATACAGACAAATTGATAACCTCCTTTTGAAGTCGGTTAAAAATATGAATTGTCTCGTCTGTAAAGGTTTTCTGAACATGCTTGAACATTTTTACACCCCTATTCGGGTGCTAAATATACGATTTTATTGTTGATTGTTTTGATGATATACATAGAGATAGTTATTCACATAACAGATATACAGCACAGACCAAAATACAAAATAATACCTAACACCAAACTAACAGACCGAATACCAAAATGGGCAATAGGTTAGCTAAGCAAGTAGACAAGCCAGGTATGGGATAAGTCAGCTACCGAGTCTGTGCTCTGCAATGTAACGATTCCGGTCAAAGAAGTCCACTTCAGCTTCATGCTTAGGGTAGAGGAAGTTTTCTAAGCACAAAAAGCGTCTTTAGTACACTCCGCAATCGAAGACGTGAGCAGTATAGAATACATCAAACAGCTATTACGAGAAGACAACTTTAAGTTACAAAAACAAATTGTGCTAATTGTGCTTTAATGCCGTAAAAAGAACGTCCATATTTACTTAAACACGTGCTGAGGTGCGTGGGACTCGCAGAGTCGTTAACACATTGTTATTGAAAAGGATCACCTAAGTCACAGTGAGGGACCGTGACTATTTTTATCTGAAAGACCCCCCTGACCTTGCGGCCCCAGTGGATAAGCATTGCACGTAACCTTAGGTAGAATTTATACTGCGACTAGTCGAGCCGCTGGCTTGATATTGATGTATTTTTTTAAATAAAAAATATTTCATCGTCATCTATCATCCATTTCACTTGCTGTTATATTAAGTAAGTTAAGTCCATTTTCGAAGACGCCTCCATTGTTTTAGACGTTCTTCAAAACGACCTCTAAACAACCTTATTCGCGAATATCGTTGTTCGTCTACAACTTCAGTTGCAAGAAAATCGTGTGAGTCGAGAGATTTTAAGAACGTATAAGAATATGGGGATGTACTTTACTTACGTCTTGTTTACTTTTGAGATTCTTCTCCGAATCCCAACCATAGGTACTAGCCAGGTTCAAATATGAAATTCTTCACATGCATACAATAAGTTAGTTATAGCAAAGTCGGGAGCAAAGGGCTAAGAATGCTTTATCTTTAAGTCTTGTGTTGGACCAAGGCCAAGATCCCCTTTGTGTCACCGAGCAACAGGATCGATTTAATAGTAAAAATCAAATGTAGGTCGGCCTGAACAATATTCCACAGGTCCAACTAGCCAATCCATCAAACCATGCAAATAGATAAAATTCACTGCTAAATAGGCATCCCAAAAATAAGTTAATAACATCCGAAAAATAAGTTAATAATAGCAAGATGTTAGCTGGAGATAAACATCTCAGAAAGAGAAGTCCTCCGATGGGCGACGGTTGAACCTCTGGGTGTCACTGAGAAACAGGAGTGATTAAAGACCATATCTTGGTCCTTCTGAATAATATTCCAACAGGTCCAACCAGCCAATCCATCAAACCATGCAGATAGATAACATTGAAGGCCGAGCACCGGATAACGCGAATTATCCACTGGACGACACGCGTTTGCCCCGTGACGGGGTGGAGCGATTGAGGATGTCTTTATGCAGGTGACGTATTTGATAATTCAGCGGGATTAAGGTCGAAACCCACTAAGGGCCCCAAACAAACTGCAAGGAAAAAGAAGATTGACACGCCTTGACGGCGACACTTAACTTTTTGAATGAAATTAAATCTGCAACGTTAGGAGTGATACAAATTAATGGGCCAGATTAAAGCGTTGATCTGAAAGCTGCGTAAGACCAATCGTATTGTTAACAATTCAAAGCTTGATTAGGCTGTGTTTTTATGTTTATAGATGTAAGGTAGATCAGACAAACAAACCAGAGACGCCACGGTAGGTACCAAGTCAATTTGCATCATGCATATCCCGCCAGCATCGAATTCAAACACATTCTCTTCTTAGATATCAATGGGTAACATCACACCATAGGTACACATTGAGAAATACCTCCATATTTACTACCCTGCTCTGAATGCAGTCGATTGTAAGCTTTACAAAAACCAGCAGTGTAATTCGTATCCTCATTTGCTGATTGGACAAAGACGCCGAAGTGGAATCGGTCGTAACTAGAGGCTCTGTTTGGAGCTACCTATACTTACGATTGTCATGTCACTTAGTTATGAAGTGTTGAGTCTTCCTCAACACTGTTATTATTGATACGCAGCACTGATTCTCTACTAGATCGTTGCAGCTGCATCATTCGTTCTCGTACAGGTCTTACAAACAATACAAATCATCAACGTAAGTTACGTAAAACGAAAAATACATAAACCATCCTTCGTGGATATGATAATTGATAATGCTTCTATATTCTGTTCTCAAAGTGTAAAAATCTGATGAAGAGAAAATTCGAGAATTGGTTCTCGCATAAAGCCTGATTAAATCTTAAACTAAAACGCTAGGTCCTATTTAAATTTTAGAAACTCCGTGAATAAGGTCTGATAAGTTACTTTGAAACACAGGCTAACTTTGGATTGGTCATACAGATTGTATTGAATTCCAAAGTTGAGAATCGAACTTTAAGCAGTTTTAACTCGTGCCAACCCGGCATCAGGGTACTCGAGACGTTTGATCCAATTGAAGATTTAAATAGGTCAGGTTAAGGTCGATTTCAATTAATCATTGGGGAATGTAAAGTTTGGAAGCAGTTAGGGATTTGCTGACGGACACTTCAGAATAAAAATTTGGTTTAATTCGTGACGGGAAACTGCCTCAATCAAGAGCAGATAAACTTTTTGAAATATTAACTGGGGAATTCCGCTACTCAATTAATTATGCCTTTTTGGAAAATATTTTCATAAAGAAATTAGGAAATTGTTTATTGAAAAGTGTTGTACAAAAGGTCTTTTGTTTGAGAATACGCTTTTACAGCTTTTCTAGATGTATAAGCTAGATATAGACCCTAGATTAAGGACCCGAGGCCGAAATTACCAAGTGAAGTTCAATCATAATTATACGAAGGATCTCTTTAGAAGAAATAAATATCAATTACCCAGATTACCCTCCCACCCTCAGATCCCAGAGCTGGTATTCTGGAAAAAATCACAAATCTTTGGTGTTCCTAATGTAGTCCTGGCGTAACTTCAATTGGAGCCTAACACTTTCTCGTCAACCAATAAAACCCCTCGACTTTCCCATTCCCACACGGATGGAGCAAATTACAGCAAACTAGTTTCATCGTCGTTTTTGTCTTTGCCTTCTTCAGGCGTTATTAGAAGACGTTGGCGCCCAACGCGGTCCAATTAAATAATAAAGGAAATGTGTAAGTCTGACCTTACATTGGCCACTATCGCCTGAGCAATAGTTGCATAAGCTACAGTTTTGTTGTTTATTTGCGTTCACTTCCCAGCATCCAGCAATCATCAGAGAGGGACCTGCAAGGGCATGTCGCTGTACCATTACACCATTTACAATAAAACCTAAGTGCTAATGCCATGGTCCTGTCGTGCAGCGCGGTGACTTACCGTTAAC
This sequence comes from Eupithecia insigniata, assembly GCA_947859395.1. Lineage (NCBI taxonomy): Eukaryota > Metazoa > Arthropoda > Insecta > Lepidoptera > Geometridae > Eupithecia > Eupithecia insigniata. The sequence continues at coordinate 2,826,151 of OX402019.1, forward strand.
GTCCAGTCTCTTGCTAAATCTATTGGACGGTAGAAAGCTACAGTATTTTAATACTCGATATTCAATGTTTAATTGCTGTGTACTGTAAGGTCTTGACTTTATGAAGAATTAATTACAAAAGTCCAACATGCACCCTGCAAGGACACAGCAATAAACTTAATGCTAAGGTAATCGCCGAAGAATAATCTCGGAAACTATAAAACTCTCACACAAGAGATTGGATCATCGGATGGCACAATGATACCTCCCTGCTTTGCTGGCGGATTTGGACAGTACGTCGGCCGGGCGAAATTGGCCCGGCCTTTTAACTGGTCGTTGGCGTCGTGACTCACGTGCGAATTGCGGTGCTATACATTATACATACATGCAATGATGCGAGACGAGTTATGCGATTTAACTATGACAGTAGGTATATTAAAGGTAATAGAAACGGTTTTGAAGTATTTGAGATTGTAACCCAATTTAAGGGTTCTGAAAACTCAGTAGATGAAAGTACAAAAGGGAATTGATGAGCTTAGATCTAAGCCTGTCAAAGATTTATTTGAAAATAGATTCTACTAGCGGCTCCGCACATGTTTTAGTCCCGGGGATAAAATCGTTCTCCTTGCCTTTTATTAAAATAGTAAGGGGTTTCGTCGTGAAAAGGTGAGTGACAAACAGAGTTTTTTCGCATTCATCATGAGAATCCAATTTCAGGTGTCAAACTCCTAGGTGTCATGTCAATGACTTATGTGAAGTCCTTTTGATTGAACATTCCACTACGCGTCTTGTCTAGTCCTGGTTAATAAATTTCTTCAGTTATAAGTCTTAGGAATGTATGCGGGCTTTCAACAAGTTAGCCATTCAGTTGGCTTTTTTAATTTCGAGTAATTTATAGCTCAGCGACTCGCCGCGTTCCTTAATTAGTGCTGGCTGTTCTGACAGAAATGAATTCGCTTCCGAACCCTATTAGCATTGAGTTTGAATTCTTGAGATAAATTCCTTAAGTTACAGGAATAAAATAGTCGTGAATTTTTTAAGGTAGTGAAGTTTATTGTATTGTCTTTACATCATTAAATTCGATGAGTGACGAATTTAACTCACATGAAAATGGAGAAACTGTAACACGTTCCTCGTTGCGAGCGCCTTCTTTCCCCGTACTGACTGCACGAACGCTCGCTGTGTAACACGTTACATTACGCCTCGTAATGTCAGTCAGTACCCAGCTTTATGTTATGTGTAGTTCAAACTCAGGAAAACGTTAAGTCAAACACAGAATGATGTAGATTCAGTTTTTTTATTTAGCTATAGGAAAACATTGGAGCACTTGGTAATGATGATCAAATGATCATCACTTTACTATTGACGAGAACATACAATCTTTAAAGTGAAGTTATATGCGATGCGATGTCACATTCATCATCGTTCATAGCTGGTTTCAATTCTCACCACTTCCATTTCTTATTACAGTCTAATGCTTTAATATCAGGAACATAGCTCATAACTCTGTCTATAAGTTAATAAGTATTGCATATCATTACTACGACGCATGTTACACATTTCTATCTCAAAGTCTATGTCCACACTACGGACGTATTGTATTTGATGTAGATAACGCATTCACAGTCAGGCGGCTGGAAATTTTCCTAATGACAAATTTAGAATATTACTAGTGTCCAATTACTTTTTTCCGCGCTATTTTCATTCAATGAAACGCAAAATTTACCTCTGGGCTATTGTCATTCATTGAAACGCAAAATTTACCAGTCTCTCAGTCCATTCCCAACAAGTTTTCCTAAATATTGCTTTCATGATCAATCATATCCACTTGGCTCTCTCCTCGACGTCGTTTTTAAAGTTTGACACTTCATATTCTAGGTCTAGCTAGGGCTAGAAGCAAGACGAGATTTATTCGTCGAAGCTCCAGACCTTCGACTAATAATGGTAACTTTTCCCAAATATCTTTGTATGACTTCGCAAACCTGAATGCGATTCGCATAAAATCGTTTTACAAGTCAGCAGTCCTTTCTTGACAATTGGTGAAGTCAGGTTGCATTTGATGATAATAAAGATGAAGAGGTACAGCTTAATGAATATGCAACATTCTCTGAACATCATAGCCATTAAAATACCTCGAAGGTTTCAAAAACTCATTTATCAGATCATCTCGAATCCTATTAATTAAGACATCGCATCGGACAAAAGTTCTGTAATGAGTTTGACACAAAAGATGAAAGTTTCCCATCACAGGAATCATTGGAGCGGATAGGCAGGTCCATTATACTGGCTTCAGAGAGATTTACTTACAGGATCCGACACGACACGACACGACTGTATTGCATTATAAAACAGGTGGTCGGTTGCTCATCCGCTGAATGATTGACTAATGCTTGACAAGCGAAAATAGAACAAAAAATTAATATTGATCTATTGATAAGGCCAGCTAGATCATTCATTTGACAGACTGATCAAAAAGTCTTAGTTCACAATCCGCCCACTATCCATTGATGAGTTTTATAAATCTGTGCTCGAGCAAGCCATGAGCAAGCAGAGGTAAGTCGCGTGACTATGGCTTGTCTTGTGATTATGACACCTTGTCTAGACACAATTAACTGTCTGGAAGTTAGAGTAACATGAAATGCAATTTAACCGGAAAGGGTTAGACAGACCCTTTTAACATCGCGTAGAAATAGATTTTGGCGAGTTAATTATAATATGTTAATGCGACCATGGAATTAACAAACATTTCCTTTTTCAAATGCTTAAATACTGAATACTGATTTAATCGATGAAAGTTGTCTACGGTGTAATATGTGCCCCCGCAGTTCTATGTATAATCTTCTACAAATAGCATATTTTCCAGGGCGTTTTATTCATATTGACTAAGCTGATACTACGGTACTATGTACTATTGGTTTCTTTTTAATTTCTTCCACTAGTGGACAAAAAATTTAAGTGAAGAGAACATCAATAAAACCTTATATGTTATTTGATAATAATAATTTTATTTATAGCTGTTCATAGTAGATATAAAATTTTACTTGTCTAAGTGCTTATTTTGTAAGCCTAAAGAAATACTTATTGAAATCGGAAATTTGATATATAAGTAAAGAAAGCTACCTCTAGATTGTTTGCAACAGTCTGTAGTTAGCTCAACTATTTCAATTGACAATAGTTCTAATATTTTTATTGTAATTTTCTTAAATAATACGAAGTTGTTCAGCCATTACCGTAAGGGAAAAGGATACGATACGATTTCGTCCCGGATAATGTAAAACCGCCCTATTAAAAGGGCAGCCTATTTTCTTGACAGTCAATATGATAAATGGAAGATTACAATTGAAGGTGTCATTTCGCAAATGGGTCTTTCATTTACAGATAACTTTATCAATTACTGAAGGAATGTTATTGAAGAATCTCATGTAAGGTTATGAATATATCTTTTTTTTTTCAGCACATTTCATCTGCCTAACTTTACTGGGCAATGGTTATAAATAAAGTAGCTACTTATGAGAGACTCATCTTTTTACAAGCTTTTATTTAACTCGCAATGTACATACATATGACTGTTCGGGTGAAATCTTGCAACAAAATTTTGATTGAGCTGAAATTTGGCATACCAACTTATGTGAGTTCGGTGAAAATGCAATGCCATGGTACCATCGAGTGATCTGATAATGGAAACCGAAGGTGGCCATAGGAACTTCTAAACGAAACGACTTAACCATAACCACGTCGAGTTTGGGTTCGTTGGAATTGCCTTCCCAAGCGCTTTGGTCCTAGATGATATAAAAGGTTGTATTTAAAGTGTTTTTAAATAAATATAATATAGGATTTGTACAAAAATAAATATCAACAAAATAGCATCTAACATTAAGTCAAACAGCGATAAGGCCGCCTTTTACCACTATTCTTAGCTTTTACATTTTCATTCAGTTTTTTTCTGTCTGTGTGGTACAATAAAGTGTATCAATCTATAAATTATTAAGTAAAAAAGAAATCTAAAAATACTATAGGGAACATCCTTGATACAACACTTCGACTGACACTCCCGCGTTATTATCCAATTGGCGGGAAAACGGACAAGATGGCCGACCTTACAATAATTCCATTCACTTCTGATTAGATTCTGCGACTTGGATACAGAAGAGCTACTCTAATATTCATATAAAGATAGTAAAACATTTTTATTAAAACAGTACTAACGAAACTAAAATTTTGAAAAAAAATAAACGTTTTCACACATAATTCTTATATATTTTTCAAATATTTTAATACAATTTGGTACTACAAACTATTATAAAAATAAAAAGTTTGTTTATTCAAATATAAATGTATTTTAGAATATAGCAGGGATCATTTATAAAAAAAAATATCGTGATAGTGTCTCTTAAAATATGTGACAATTTCATTTAACAAAATTTTTTTGCTTGTGATGTTTTGATATAAAATACTATTTTAAAAATCGGCTATACTCTTTGTCGCTACACATTCATTTTCAGTTAATTTACTATATTATAATTGTACTAAACACGCAATTCTCGATTACTAAAGTAGGTAATTTCATAACAAGTAGGTACAACGCATGTTCAAGCTAATACTATCTCGGAGCACATAAGATAACATAAATAAACATTAGTATCAGAAAACAATCCATACCTTATTTGAGCAGCAAACTGTATCGTGAAGCGAGCGTTATTTATTCTGTAGAACGAACGGAATCAATAGTTTCCGCGGCGCGACTGCTAGCGCCATCTATTATGCAGTAGCGGAGGCTTGTACGGTAACGTTTTAGCTTTTAGTTCGCGAGACGGCCGCGCGCTGTATTGTTCATATCTTGATGTAAAACGGTCACCTTTATACTGGTTTTAGCTCTACGCAAAATAAATTGAATTAAACCGGTTCGAAATTGCACTGGCAGATGCAATTTTTATGGCCTGCTGTTAATGTCTAGTGCATTATTCTTAGACCGATGAGAATTATAAAGACAGGAAGGATATTAGTTTCCTCGTCATTTGTTGGGTTAAATAAATGAGTAATCTAGCTTTTGCAGCAGTAGTGAGTAGCCACGGCAGGCACACGTACCTGGTCTTTTTAAAAACGGGTCATAGCTCGGTTAAAATTGGCTAAACTGTTAGACGTTTCCACAAGTGTAGTAAAGCAAGACATTCATCATATCATCCACGTCCACAGCTGGACATAGGCTTCCACCATACGACGCCACAAATAGCGGTTCTAAGCCGCCTCCATCCATCGACTCCCTGCGACCGCTACGATGTCGGTCGGTCCATCGAGTGGACGGTCTCCCAACTCTCCGTTTCTTCGTTGCATCGTGGCCGCCACTCGAGAACCTTTTCTCCCCAGCGGTTATCAGTTTTGCGAGATACATGACCTGCCCATTGCTACTTCAGTTAATTAAAGTTATGCTCGTAAGGCTTATTGATCTCACAGAAACAATTCTACCTAAGGGTCACACATATCAACTCGGAAACGGATCGTCACCGTATCGCGTTTCGCCACGCCATCAACCAGGCGTCAACCCAACCTAACATAAGCACGTAACCAAAGCGGATCCGCAATTCCGCAATAGCTGCTGCTGATCCGCGAGAGTCGACTCGGCTCTTACGGCTCACCGACAGCTGGTTGACGACTAGACGGGGCGACTCGAGTTTATACGGTGACGATCCCTTTCCGAGTTGATACGTATGCTAAGACCGTAAGACTTTTTCTACAAAAGCACAGACAAGAGCAGTATAAAACTAGATGACACAAGACAACCGCTTCCTCTACGATACAAGTTTAGGTGTTGTACTATAAAGTGAGTGGTGTTTGCTTGCAAACAGCCGGGCAATTTGAAACTTTGCGAGGGACGTATTGCGGTTTCTGAGTTATGAACCTTGTTGCAGTGTAACAGAGACAGTAGACAAACAATTTCATATAAATCATCATCAATCACCACCCGATATGTGAGGGAGCTGTGAAAATTGTAGATGGTGCGTGCGGTGCTATTTGCACAGAGGTATTGATAGCATGGTTTCAACCATAACACCTTTGGCACATGCTGCTCCTCAATCTGTATTTTTTCATCAAAGGAAAAATGCCAAAATGTGTAATTCTGAGAGATTATTATGGGTGAAGCGATTAATTTAGTGGAATTTGGGCCCAGGTGTGGTGGCTTCTGAGGACTCAGTGGCGACCGGGCGAAGTCCGTCTGCGCCGCAGGATGTTGCGGGTCCGAACTCGCCTTCCCGAGGCGGGAATATTATACACTGTGCAGATATTTGTTCTGTGTTCTATCTTTAGTAAAATATCTATCTTTGTATATGATGTATTAAATGCATCAGTATCTAGTAACCATAACTGGTTCCGGTCCCTTTTTTCTTTCTACAGTCTAGGTCTACTGTCTAAGTTGAGACACTGTCTAAAAACACTGTATCAAGCATGATTAGTGCTCAGGCATATTTGTTCTCATACGCACCGCTCGTTTCCGCGTGACGCTTCACAATTTGCCTGCATAACCAAGGCTGCTTAAAATTAATGCCTTGAATACCAAGAGCTATAGATAAACCAGCCGCACAAAAAAATATTGTTTGGCACAGGGGGTACGACATCGTAGCGGTCGCAGGGAGTCGTTGGATGGAGGCGGCTCAGGACCGCTATTCGGGGCATCGTTTTGGGGAGGCCTATGTTCAGCAGCGGACGTGTACGGGCTGTTGATGATTGGCCCAGGGTTCCGACTAGGTTTACTGTATGTTTTTGGGGTCGCTGAATCAGAAACAGATTGATCCCATCACGTCAGGATTTCGCCGTAACCTCAAAACAAAAACCCGATAATCAACGCTGTTTAGCTCTGTTACCATGTTGTTGTTGTTACTCAAAACATCAAACCAAAAAAAAATATTACGTAATTATCATGCTTGAAAGAGGATACCCATATTATTGATACGGATATACTAAGTAACATAAATAAATACGTATATTTATTTAAAAAAAAAAACAATGTACATACTAGGCATAACAATTTGGAGGCATCTGTCTTGTGTAAATATGGGGTGAATAGAGACTCCAGAGTGAATAGAAATGGACTTAATACTAGAGGAAAAACATCCTTTTGCAGGGGTCAGATTCAGTGACTTATAAAGTAAAAGTCACAGACTAAGGATACTTACTTCCACTGCTAGCCAGGTAGTCTTGGTTCAGCATTTCGTCTATTTCTATTCACCCCGTTTTACCCGGTAATTTGATTTGATTTGTTAAACTATCAGCACTAAAAAACCAGCAGTGAAGAAATGTTAGGTTCTGTTGACTGCTCTAGACGGCATAGGAAATTAAATCTTCGCTTTTAACATTGTTTTTACTATAACTAGGATTACTTAATTTTCATTAAAATTTACATGCATGATTCGTTGAGCTAACTGCAGACTGTTGCAAACAATGAATTGTTTAATTGTAAATACTAGTTTAATTTGTTTATATTATTTGAATGTTATTTTCTTTGTCAATAAAGTTTGATTAATTTGACCTTGAATTAACTAATTGATACCTATCTTTTCTAAACTTGTTATGCTTGTTATCCTACTAATACTAAAATGTCAAAGTTTATACGGATGGCTGGATGGATGGATAGATAGATGTATGGATATTTGTTACTCTTCACGCAAAACTACTGAACCGATTAGGCTGAAATTTGGTATGGGTATAGTTTGGGACCTGGAATAACATATAGGTTATTTTTTATCCCGATAAAACGCGGGCGTAGGCGCGGGCAGCAGCTAGTTTTATATAAATTCATACTGGAGATAATTTAAGTAATAAAATCCCCAAATTTTTCGACTTCGACGGAACTTGAACCCGCGACCCACCCTGTGTTGCGGGGAGGGTCCTGCAGGGAGGGATGCGGGTTCAAGTCCCGTCGAAGTCGAAAAATATTGGTATCTTATTAAATTTCTTAGAAAGACCTAAGCTGTATAAATGTACATGTGAGCAATATAAATAAATGAAAGCGCTACCTCATCCAATAACCAACAGCCCACCTGGGACGCTATTAGCGAAGTTCCCCGAGCACATAACATAAAGTACTGTCCACAGCCACCAACGTGGACTAACGAGCTAAGTTCTATGCTCTCTGGAGGTTCGACCGCTTGTGCCAGTTTAGGGGAAATCATATTTAGTTGGATTAGATTAGAAGCTCGGCTTTAGCGTCAAGGATTAAGAGACTTAGACTATTCAGAGAATAGCCATGCTACACTAGCGCCACTCTTTATTTTTTCTTGTATACGATAATATTTTACGGAAAAGAATTACCAAAAGTTCTCACCGCCAGTTGATAATACCCAGTATAAACTATCTTTCGATACCTCTATAACAGTTTTGTTTCATTTAGTATTAGCAGGAAATGGTTTATTGCCCTCAAACGCAATAAACCATTTTCATACAAAATACAAGAGAAAAATAAAGAGTGGCGCTAGTGTCGCATGACTATGCGCCTTAAAGATCTTTAAGCAGGATTAGCCTAACTGCATAGGAATCGTTAAATGTAGAATTAGAAATAGGGATGGCACAAAGCATTAGGATTAACAAGCGATTCAGAGAATTTTCTTTGCGGGAGGTTTAGATTGTTTTTGCAAAATAGGATTGTTACTTCTAAGTAAATTTTCGGTTGCACTGATAGCTTATTTGTATAGCTTTAGAACACAATCGACGAAAACAGTCGATCATACATTAGCTACGTTCCCATGCCACAGACAGTTAGACTCAAACACTTCATACTCATAACAGTCCTGTTTTTTTTGGGACATTATGCTATTACATAATCCTATCCTACTAATATTATAAATGTCAAAGTTTGTATGGATGGATGTATGGATATTTGTTACTCTTTCACGCAAAAACTACTGAACCGATTGGGCTGAAATTTCATACCCATATAACAGTCCTGTTGTTTTTGGGACTTTATGCTAATACTTAATCCTATCCTATAAATATTATAAATGTCAAAGTTTGTATGGATGGATGTATGGATATTTGTTACTCTTTCACGCAAAAACTACTGAACTGATTAGGCTGAAATTCGGTATGGGTATAATTTGTGACTCATAGGTTGGATAATTTTTGCATGTAACGGTTCAATTGTCTCTAATTGTCCTCAACTTTCAACTCTCAGTCATATTAGTACGGTTAGTTATTGATAAAACAAAAAGTTCTAAATCCAAATAGCAACAACAACGCAATGCCAACCTATCAAATTTCGCAGGCATGCTAAACAGACACGCGATTGCCAGAACCGATAACTATACGCAAGTCGGCAAGTGACACCGCTGTATGTACATACGACCCGCTTTTTGTATGCGATTTATGAGCCAGTGGCCGTGAGGTCGCGGTGAAATGTATCGACTTCTTTAGCTAAGCCCGTAGATGTCGTAAGAGCCGAGTAAGAATGAAGATCAGCGTTGCGTGTATTCAGTTTATCAGCACACGCAGTATTCATGCTGAGCCGTTTCCTAATTCATACTTACAATCGGTTAGTTTTAAGCGACTACTTGTTATCTGTATTATTGTAGTTGTATATAAAATTATTTTCTTTCTTCTTTTTCTTTCAGTAAGGGAACCTACCAGATGAATGGCAGCTGCTTCCCTCTGAATATTTCAACACAACTTCGGCCAACAATCTGCCTGTCATAGGTCCTTCTAACGCATAATGACCAACACGCTTTTTGACTAATTTTAATACGCATCTTGACATTTACGCAATATGTGCAATACGCATTTTGACATATACCCAAAAAGTGCAATACGCATAATGCCAAATCAAATCACATTTACGCAAAATGAGGAATACGCTATTTGACATATACCTACGCAAAATGTGCATAATGCCATGCCAGAAAGACTAATAAAAATATAAATATATAAATAATCCACGGGTAGGAAAAATAACAAGAATTGTTTTATTAAATTTTATAATTTCAATTAAACAAAAACTAACTTTACTTCTTACATTGAGATGATATCCCGTTAAATTATTTGACATCGATCGATCAAGAGTATCGGACCCCAATCATAACCTAAACTGCTGCCTACCTACATATGTTATGGGGCGTAATGTACCATTCGCAGCGAGCATGATACATTACGCCGTTAAAATCAGTCTCGTTGCTCGTTGCGAGCGCCTTCTTTCCCCGTACTGACGAAATGACTGCACGAATGCTCGCAGTGTAACACGTTACATTACAAACAGCAATGTTGCGTCGTCGGTCATTCAAAATTTGGCTCGTCTAAATGCTTATTTTGTAAACATAAAGTAATAAAATTATTTAAGAATTCTTAAATGTTCAAAAAATACTATCTCGCTCCAATTTTAGAATGTCAAAATTCCTTACCCACTACGATTCAATTCTTTAGAATATGTTTAGAAAGCAAGAATTCCTCTACCCACTACATTTAATTTCGTCAATTCAATTTTGTTAATGCACCATTCAACATATGTATTTTTATTTTTTACATGTCAACTATATACCTTTCGGATCCTTGAACCACCCCTCGTTAAATAAATTATTCAACTCGATACACCCCCGATACACAAAGTGAACGACCTATCTACCCATGTTAATAGAATTAATTCTGCCGTTGAAATAGCCAATATTAAACACCTTCCCAGCGGTGCCCTGAATCCTTGGTAAATGAGGGTACGGATCCCACTCCAATTACTCAGGATCTCAGGAAGACCACGAAATTAGACGGGATCTGGGCCAAAGTCACTTTTTCTGAGGTTATATACTAGAATACAAGACCTTATATGTATTTTATTATACTCTGTTCTAGGATACTAAATATTTTTTGTAAACAAAGGGGTTACAAAACCTTAGAAGTATTGATTGAAAATATGTTACAACACTGTATCAACGGTAAAGATAGCATAAGATGCTTTTTTTAGTTTTAAAAGCTTTCATACATCATTTCATTCGCCGCAAGTCTGTTTACTAACTCTTTTTTGCACCTTTTCACTACTCGTATGGAATTATTTATGTCTTTGATAATGCACGAGCAGCCTGTGGCTGATGTGCATGTGTTGAATTATGCAATATTTCAGTTTTTTAGTAATTACGTCGCTCCCTGCTTTTTGTTATTTGAAAGCTTTCAATCATGATGTCTTTATTGACATAAAATATCTTGGATTCAAGAACCTAGTATAGAGACTAGACTAGACCTTAAGCGTAATTTACTAGGTCGCATTTCTTCGCTGTATAAAACTGTCAGTGTACGGTATGTAATATTATGAAGAGAAGCGAGTGGAATTGTTCGACTGACTATTTTTAGAGACAATGGCTTCAATAAAATTCGTGCTATAATAGACAGAGAATAGACAATCTTTAAACTATTAAAGGAAGGTCATTATTATTTTCGGATAAGTAGTAAACGACTAAGGGAACCTACCAGAGGAAGGGCAGCAGCTTCTTTCTGAGTATTTTTCAACACCAACACTGCGATCACCAATCCGCCTGCCAAGCGTGGTGATTATGGCAAATCCCCCCTACATGGGATCCACTCGATGAATCGACGACATTGTAGAGGTCGCAGGGAGTCGATGGATGGAGGCGGCTCAGGACCGCTATTTGTGGCGTCATATGGGGGAGGCCTATGTCCAGCAGTGGACGTGTATGGGCTGATATGGATGATGATGATGAAGTAGTAAACTACTTTAGTCAAATATCAATGTGCTTTATTTCCTTTAGACCTTACAGGACTCTTGGACACGTCACAAAATTTAAATTACATAAGTAAAACAGGGAAATAAAGTGATGACTTTGATTTTTTGTTCACTTCAATCTTTTTAAGGTTAAGTAAAGAAGCGAACAAGAAACCTTTACCTGGAGTTGGAGCAAAAGTCGTCCCATTCTTTTTTTATCCTCTAGCTAGATAATCTGATATTTTGTAGTAAGCCTTTTTACAAAGGATATGTTTGATAGTTTGTTTGAATTTATTTATTGCAGTGGCCTATTAAAGATGATTACATCAATGATGTTAATGCTTGGCCAGATCTTGCTCCGTTCCGCACTGTCAGTAGTATGTAAGAAATTCAATGTTCTGTTTAGCTTTAAAGAAATATTGACATGTATCTAAATTGCATTAAATTTCTATTTAGATAGGCAAAATAAACATGTATTAGACACATAAATGATAGTATAATGTGCTAGTGGTTTCTTTTTCACTTCTTCCACTAGTGAACAAAAAATTGAAGTGAAGAGAATATCAATAACACCTTATTTCTTATTTGATAATAATAACTATGTTTATAGTATACAGATTGACTTGTCTTAGTGCTTATTTTGTAAGCCTAAAGAAATAAAGTTATTGATTCTGATTCTATTGAGCGAGTTTATGAGCATGGATTCGCTGCTCTATGCCCTACCTACACACAAACATAAAACAAATCATCAACATATGACAATGTAATAAATTAATAATTGTGTCATTGTTATTAGAGTCCTCAACAGCGGGTTAGATGGTCTAAGTATCGAGTCTTCTATCTATATATCGAGTGGACTAACACTTCAAAATATGACTAATATTAAGTATATGAGACTGTCGGATATTCTATTCATGATCAAAGAAAACAAGAACTGCTCTTCCGGGAGTGTCTCTTGCTTGCGTCAATGTTAAGTTGCCAAAGACAGGAATATAATATCTACTATTCCACGCGTCAAATTAAAAAGAAACAACCGACTCCCGCGCATAACATCGACGCGCCAATGACGTCACCGCGGAAGCTAAGGACGTGCACGCAGGCGCAGGTGACTAACCTATCTATTGTGTGGGCAAATCGGTTATTGGCAACAGGACGCGAAACGGTCGTTTCAATTGAACAACTGAATTTATCGAGATAATATTTATTGTTGATTTGGCAATAGATGATTTTGTTTGACGGGTAAAGGCCATTGGTGTTGTTGAATTGAGTAAAATTGTGTAGAGGTGTCGATGTGATTAAGATTGCAGTGTATAATTTTTTTTATCATGAATCATCATACATGATAAAAAAGAATTGATGTAATTAATCGGCAGGTTTTAACCTAAGTGAATTTAAACAATAAGTACTTTATATTTTTAATACTTTTAAATACAAGCTTTATATCATCTAGGACCAAAGTGCTTGGGAAGACAAATCTAACGAACCCAAACCCGACGTAGTTAAGACGTTTCGTTTAGGAGTCCCTATCGCCACCTTCGGTCTCCATCATCAGACCAGCTCGATGGTACCATGACATTGCATTGTCACCGAACTTAAATAAGTATATAAGCCTTTCGGCTCAATCGATTGAGGATAACTGGTCTAAAATTAAGTTGCAAGATTCCACCCGAACAAACATAGGTACATTGCAAAACAAGTTAAATAATAGCTTGTAAAAATGCTTTTTACTGGACATACCTAAACTACAAACATAAAATACTGAACAGGCATTATTAAAAACCACAATGCAATGGGCGGCCTTGTCGCTTAGAAGCGTTTTCCTCCAGGCATCCTTTGGATGGATACTATTAAACGAGCATCTTTTCAGAGCAGATTATAGGCAAAACTGTCGATTTTTGCCTAAAATCTGCGCTGAAAATATTCAGATTCGTCCGTGACAAAGTATGTTGATATTAGATTCCCCAACAGTCCCAAAACTTTCAGTATTTAAAGAGGATAATGATAGAGCATATCAAATGGACTACAAAATGCGTAGTCTGTTTGTTCAGGTCCGATGGCTGAATAGGCCTTTTAAGAGATGCCTAACGACCGGCTAACAAAATAAACCTACATTTTGTTGGACTAAGGCTTTTAGATATGGGTTAGTTAGAATAGACCGTGGCCAAGGATCGACTTTTTTATATAATCGATATACCTTCGTTTGACCACAATCTCACCTGATGCAAAGTGAATGTGGTCGACTGTGTATAATGAAGATCTGATACCTGCTCACTTTTGTCTTGATATGGGTTATAAAGTTATAATATAATAGATCGTGGCCCAAGGATCGACTTTTTTATATAATCGATATACCTTCGTTAGACCACAATCTCACCTGATGCAAAGTGAGTATGCAAGTGGTCGACTGTGTATAATGAAGATCTGATACCTACTCACTTTTGTCTTGATATGGGTTATAAAGTTATAATATAATAGATCGTGGCCCAAGGATCGACTTTTTTATATAATCGATATACCTTCGTTAGACCACAATCTCACCTGATGCAAAGTGAGTATGCAAGTGGTCGACTGTGTATAATGAAGATCTGATACCTACTCACTTTTGTCTTGATATGGGTTATAAAGTTATAATATAATAGACCGTGGTTTTTTTTTTTTTTTCGAATGGATTATAATGCTGTTGACCGCAGATGGCCATGACAGCGTTACCGGGCTTTTGGCGGGCGCAGAGGGCGCCTCGCCGGTGATAGACCGTGGCCAAGGATCGACTTTTTTATATAATCGATATACCTTCGTTTGACCACAATCTCACCTGATGCAAAGTGAATGTGGTCGACTGTGTATAATGAAGATCTGATACCTACTCACTTTTGTCTTGATATGGGTTATAAAGTTATAATAGATCGTGGCCCAAGGATCGACTTTTTTATATAATCGATAGACCTTCGTTTGATAACAATCTCACCTGATGGAAAGTGAATGTAGCTAACGCGTCGGACACATGAACATGACACCGTCGCGACGGTGTATCACAAAAGTCTAGAAGATACCTCATTCACTCTTTTCTTGATTCGAATCCTCCAACTAAGCCTTTACACCGCCACCATTTCAAATATAAAATATCAAAGTGCTTTATTTCTTTTAGACCTTACAAGACTCTTGGATACGTCACAAAATTAAAATTACATAAGTAAAACAGGAAAATAAAGTGATCACTTAGATTTTTTGTTCACTTCAATCTTTTTAAGGTAAAGTAAAGAAGCGAACAAGAAACTTTTACCTTGTTAAGTTGTTAGTTTTCGAGTTGTAGCAAAAGTCGTCCCATGCTTTTTTATCCTCTAGATAATCTGATATTTTGTAATAAGCCTTTTTACAAAGGATATGTTTGATAGTTTGTTTGAATTTATTTATTGATAATTTTTGTAACTCACTCGGAGTTTTGTTGTAGATGCGTATACATTGCCCTTTAAAAGATACACTAATCATCTCTTATGTATGTCGCAATTTTTAGGGAATCGATCGATATTTCTATGAGTGTACAATAAGTTTTCATAAATATATTGACATGGTACTGTCATTACCTACTCAACACCTTCCACCTTCATTGCCGCATCATGATCGCCCGCTGGGCAGGTGATCATGTTAAAACCCCTTTCGTTTGATCCCTCCAACCGAGAGGGGTTTTAACAGTTATGCAGTTAGGCATGTTCAACAGTGGACGTATGTGCTATTGAGGAGGAGCTAGAGAGAGTGTCAATTCAATGCGTGTATTTCAGCTTAAATACAATACATATTTCAGCCATAGCTTAATTAATTAAAAACATCTTAGATTAAAGGGTACAAGATCTGAATGAGTTTACAAACACATGATAATATGCATGTGTGCGCGTCCAGTGCTTCATGAAAGCGTTTTGTCCAGCCTTCCAGGTATAAGTTTCAGATAGCTACTGGTACCGCACCTCACCCGGCGCATCAGGGATACCGTTCTGTTGCAGATGATTGCGTAAAACTCATCAACGCCCGTCTAAAGACAAGAACACTTAAATAACGCTTTTGGAAGAATACTGAAGACAGGCTACTTCAGATTTAGATGATGCGGACTAATATGGTAAAAATTAGTGTCCGTCTTTTAGGAAAGTCTCGTCTATTGGGCATGCCCAAAGCTCATAACGAAAACACTATAAACTTAGACAATTTTGGTCACACAACAAACATTCAGCCCTTTTGTTTAAAAACCTCACGGTAATTTGAAACTTTCAATATATTACACCTACAGATTCTTAGGGGACTAAAACTTTTGAAACTAGTGGTTATCTAAAGTGAAAAAACACCTAAAGTATAATATAAACATCCACCCTTTTTTTTCTTGCCTAGACGAATGCCTAAACGGCTGAAAAGATCTCAATGAAATTGGGCAGGGAGGTAAACGGTATCCCGGGGACCGACATAGGCAACTTGATAATCGCGTGCGAAGTCGCGGGCAGAAGCGAGTTTACTATGATTTGCTCACTTCGTTCTATTATTCCGTGATCATGGCGTATGCAAATGTGCCGAAACTCTGGAAAGCTCACCATAAATTTTTGTAAACCAACTTTTGCTTGCGGTTTCGCACTTTTCCGGGATAAAAAGTAGCCTATGTCCATCCCCGGCATACCATCTATCCCCATGCCAAAAATCAATAAGATCCGTTCATCCGCTTAGGCGTGAAAGCTTAACAGATAAACAGACTGTTACTTTCGATTTTAGTATGAACATGTTGTTAAATGTAGGTGACTGATGATGGTGGCATTCAATAATAAAAGCATCACCCTCACCTCATCATCTCCAGACCCTTGTCGAACCCCAGCATGGGAAATCTTGTTGGTAATCAGCTTCCTCCATACAAGGGATATGGCGTTCCTATCCGTCTTAGCCACAGATGATATCCAATCCTCGTAAGCTCTAGCACCAGCACAGTCTACTATCACACTGCAGGAGTGACAATACATCACCACATTTACCGATATCTTGGCACTTTCCCTGCTGAAAACAAGGACGTCTTTGCCAGATCCAAAGGACGGAAGAAACGCAATTATCTGATATCCGCTGGGCTCAAATCGTAGAAGAATTATTCACGAAAAAGGCTCGAAAATAAGCAGGATAAAGTGCAACGGTTCCTTCCGCTATTAATAAACAAGACAGTTCCAAATCACAAGACCTTGACTGATTAAATAAACAAGACGTAAGAACAGACGTACACGAATAAAACAATAACACTGACCGAACAAGCTACTCCAACCTCAATCACGGCCAAAACAATCGAAGATAAGACGAAAATACATGCGTGTGATCAAACCGGTACGTCACGGAAGATCATGACATTCGGCATTGTGATACAAATCTTCAGGCAATTGCACACTAGTACAGTGCTAAAAAGCAACAATACGGAGATGAGAACTAAAACATTGCTCTGGAAATAAAACTTGCTAAGAACATGCCTCATATCTTATGTATGAGATATGTTCTTGTTATATATATTATGTGTTCTGTGATAGGCCATAGAAAGAATCTAAAGAATCTGTTATAAAGGCATGACCAAGGCAGAATGGTTTTCGCTTTGCGATAAATTCGGACGCAATGTCGTCAAGGACGCGTTATCAAATTCGAGGCACGAGAAAGCCAAGGCAAAAGCAAACTAAAGCTCTTAACTCAACACATACGATGCATAAGTAACATCAGATAAAAAAGCGAAGGAAGAGGATCTAAAGTATTGTTTTTTTCCGGAGAGGCGATTGCAAATAGAGAGAGCAAGCTCAAACATAATACTTGGCAGAGTTGGCAATCTCTTGCTTACATGGTGTTGTGTCACCGTGCTGGTGTGAACGGCGCTTTCTTGAAGAGTTGGCAGCTCGCCAACGCCCCGGTCGGGTCGTAAAGCGACTTTTATTATGGCAACATCGGTCGCGAGACATGCTATTCGATACGGGGTGTAAATGTTGGATGGAAGTGGGTGGAGTGGATACGTTTCGACGCCGGATGATGGATACTTGGTAGTTGAAAACCGGATGTCGATGGTCGTTAAGTTTTCTAAACTATAAAGAATAGGTACTTATCAGGAAACGTTAAACCGAATTCTACCCTCAAAAACTAGCTCCATTTGAATATTTGTTCAATTTGTTTCCAAAATCAGATGCAATAAAACATAGAATCAATATTTCAAACTGTTATGAGAATCTGCCAGAAATCTAATTATACCTCGACATTTACAGCGTCAATCCGGCTGAAGCATACGAGTGAACACACATCATATTCGAGAGAGTTAAAACGTAGATTGAAGAAACATCGAAAACAAGGAAATCTTTGTAAAAAAAGTCACGCAAATTCAAGTTTGTAAACAAAAGGCTTTCTCTCCGAAATTCAAGCAAGGGAAGCATACGTTTTATTGACTTTGGTGAAGCCGAGTATATACTTTCTGAATGTAACGGATTCTCCGTTACATTTAAGTAGGTACAAGTAACTATTTGATACAGAAACTTTCTGCAAACGGAGACTTGAATGAAGGGATTTTAAGCTGTCTACAATCCTACCATAACAACGTCATTTCGAAAATACGAGTACGTCACAAATAGTTATTAGAGCACGTGTGTGGGTAAACAGTAACAGGCGCTACACGTGTTAGAATAAACTGGATTTTACGATGGATGTTTGTATCCATAACCGCATTGAATTAACGGTCATTGTATAAAGGCGTACAAAAGCAAATCAGCATCAATCAGAATACCATAGTCTTTGTCAGCATTATAATACTGAATCAGATGGCCTACTCGGAAAAGTAAAACCACAGTTTCTTATTAGATTTCGTGCAAAACAAACATATATTTCTTGCATAGGGTTAGCGTATGCACAAAAACAAATCGGAAGCTTTGATTTCGTTTTTACGAGTACGCCCTGAATTGCAACCGTCGCCATTTTTGTTTTGCCACTACTGGCGTGCAAATAGGAGAGAGCACACTGCAGATTTGTCACTAATATGATATCTTTTCTAAATAAAGTGCACCTATAATCAATCATTTAAAAAAATTATCAGATAAACTTAATATTATAACAACTATAATAACATTTCATTTTAACGGTTAGGAATATGTGAAAAATATCCCAAAATTCAAATAGGTAGAAATCAGACCTTTTGAGAGACGACGACGTCCCGAAATATTCAATTTAAAGGAGATTAAAGGAAGGCAGCGAATGACAGATCCGTCCCTTTGAACCTAGTATAGATGACACGCTCCGTTTATCGGAATATTGAATTGGAAACAGGGCTTAGTACCTGTACCATAGCGGTAAGTAAAGGTATTTTCCATTTAGGTACCTGAGTATGGATATTTTTAAAGTATCGGTATTTGAGCTCAAAGTATCAATACTAGGGTTCTTGCGACGTTGCCAGCTCGCATGAAGGTACACCGCCGGCACCGCTCTGCGGCGCGGGTGGTACCAATACTTTACGTAGATAGTATAGATAGATAGAAAATTCTTTATTACACACTTATTGATAAGAAACAGAAATACAAAAAAAGACAATTTTAAAACTAAGTTACAAGTGGCGGTCTTATCGCTCGAGAGCGATCTCTACCAGACAACCGTGGATGGATAGGATTGTTGGATGGTATCGGTACTTTAGAGTTAACGAACCGGTAAAAGTACCGGTACTCATGAAAACTATCGATACTTTGGTACCGGTACTGATGTTAGTATAGATACTAAAAAAGTATTGATACTGCGTCGAGGTCAGTGGAACCGGTAATTGAAAATACCGGTATTCAAAGCCCTGATTGGAAATACACACAAATCAATATTCAATTGCAAACAGCTGGGCCCATTCAGCCATAGCTAGATAATTTCAGAGGCATCGGCCGGTGGAAAGCTTTTATTATGACTAGGCTAGTTTTCTTTTGACTTAACTGTTATAAAATGCATAGTAAAAAGAAAATTGTATAATTAAACATGTCTAGACAAAGGTCTAGTGATGCGTAAGCACGAGCCGAGATAATAAATTATGTTTCAGCAGGTGAACGGCATTAGTTAAATTAAATCTATATACGATATGTATATAACATACATAAAAATGAACCCCTATTTCTACTAGAATTCACCGATTTCATTCATATTTTTTTTTTATGTTTCTTAATACATTTAAACAAAAGATGTTATTTGTTTCCCAACTTCTACGTTTTGTTGAAATAAAGTGGCAACTGGACAGTGAGGTAAGCGAGAGCCACTCCCGGAGGAGCAGACCTTGTTTTCTTGGATGGTAAGTATGATTTATGAGGGTTACCGACTGGTTATCCAGTTATCTTCATTCCCTTATCTGAATTAATTTCTAGTGCATGACTGCTTACGCAAGTCACAAGGCAACACGTTGCAATAAGTTTTATGTAATGCTTTGCGTTTTGCGGTCACCATTTAATGTTGAGATAGTGTTTATTGTGTTATTTTTACCGTGTTTTACTGTACTTTAGTTAACTCACAGTGATATTATCGCTAGTTCATAACAATCTAATTCTAAGTGGGGGAAACTAGGATCTGCACAGACATTTCGCACGGGAGTTCATTGTCCCCCTGCCTAACTAGGCACTAACCAGCCCAGCTCCTTGAAATATCGGAGCAGGACTTTTGGTGATTAACAGCTATGTTTGAGCTTTTCTATATGTGTGGACGAATTTGATGTCTCCAAGAGACTCTTAATCCCGTTTTCCGTATGGCCTCCTCTGTGGCACAGTGTGTCGCAGTCTCTTTTTCCTGGAAGCAGTCACGACACAGGCTGCTTGTCTGTGGCTCCAGTCTTGAAAAGATGATGGTTCAGTTCACAGCGACCTGTGTTCTTAACAATCTACTCTGATTCTGAAACTGTTTTCTTCACCTTTACGGCAACGAATGTGGGTCAAAGAGCACTGGCAAATTTTTTTACGGGCAGGCCTTTGTCGTGGTTGCTTGGCATTCTTAGTGTCAAAGTCAAGTATTGTGGTGGCCTGAGGATGCCTCGTGTAGAGACGTAGCTGGTTGTTACGATCTCCGATTCCATGGCATGTAAATTAGTTTTTTGCACGCGAATTCCATGCTGTTTTATCAGAGAAGTTTGTACCCGGAGTTGTTAAATAATATTTTTCATCCCAATATTAGGCAAAAGTTAATGACGCCATGGCATTGTAGCGGTCGCAGGGAATTGATGGATTGAGGCGGCTCAGGACCGCTATTAGCGGCATCGTGTGAGTCTATGAGAGCTAAGGCCAGCAGTGGACGTGTGTGGGCTGATAAGATGACATACAACATTACATACCACACTAGGTATGTAATGTACTGCACACTAGTGCAAGCGCACTAGATGACACCATAAAACACTAGGTGTAAGTGCAAGCGCACCAGATGACACCATAAAACACTAGGTGTAAGTGCAAGCGCACCGTATGACACCATACAACACTAGGTGTAAGTGTAAGCTCACCAGATGATACCATACAACATGGCAGCCGCCGACTGTCGACAGCAGCCGTCCACGCGTCGACGGCTACAGTTAACTCTGCCGTTGGCACTTTGCCGCTCGTGTATATGAGCACTTAGAGTTTAGAATTTTTTATTTTATTGGTACTGGCATTTAAATAATCATTAGTAATTTCATTTAGTTAAATGTTATTTTCAAAATTAATCGTAAATAATTAATTTATTGTTAGTTTATTTTGTTAAATCCATAGGTGTAAGTGCAAGCGCACCAGATGACACCATACAACACTAGGTGTAAGTGCAAGCGCTCCAGTGGTAGCTAAAAGCGAATGTTTTCCTCAGTTAACATGTTTAGTACAAATATGGGAAGTGTTGTCATGTTACAATGCTCATATGACTTGTAACTACGATGCATCATTGTGTAACCGCATATTACATGAGCTTGCGTGGTCTATGGGGGAATGAACTCTCAGTAATAGCATTGCTATGTTGATCCAGCAGGTCTATAAGGCTTTATCCTACTAAGTATAAGTGTACCAGTCATTGATTTATATGTACTACGCACGTACCAGTAAGGATGGATATTTGTTACTCTTTCACGCAAAAACTACTGAACCGATTAGGCTGAAATTAGGTATAAGTAGTTTGTGACCTGGAATAACATATAGTCTATTTTTTATCCCGGTAAAACGCGGGCGTATGCGCGGGCAGCAGCTTGTTACCTATATATATATATCATATATCGTCTATTTATTTATAGACTAGCGGCGCACCCCGCCGCGGATATTTAACAAAAATTTCAAGACCCCTAATTTTTTTGTATATATAATATAGTCACAGTCACCCGGGGATAATGTAGCTTCCCATCAGTGAAGTAATTTTTCAAATCGGTCCAGTTGTTTCGGCGCCTATTCAATGCAAACAAACAAACAATCAAATCTCTCCTCTTTGTAATATTAGTATAGACAAGGGATTCGAATATAACTAAGGGAGACATTAAATAGCAGGTGTTACAGGTACTATGAAAAACAAAAAATTATAAGTACATACAATGAACAACAAAAATCACAGACCGTCGTCGTCAATCTCCCTATCGACAATCCCCCCATCTTTTGGCATCAAAACTTGACAATGTCAGTCTTTGGTACTTTTATCATGATTTCCAAACATTATAATTGAAATTCATGGCTTATTTATTCACCACATACACTTCACATGACACCAAAGTCTATAAAATTTTAAAATCAACTAGTAAAGGAACAGAGACAGAGAAGAGAGCACATGCTGACGTCACCAATACAAAACGACAGTAACACTTTCAGGTTCTGTTATTCAAACAAATGCGTGGCTATACTGTCTATACGTGAACGTGCGTTCGACACTCATCAGGCACACTCACCCACTTCCAACATCCTTTGATGCCTAACCGGATGAACAATAACGCGCGAAATGGCCCGGACGCGATCATTTGAGCAGAATTTGTGGTGAAAATAATTGCTATATCGCCAATTACTAAATACGTAGACTTTCCCCACATAGGGCAAACGTTTCTACTTCAAAACCAATCTCTATTGATTTGCTATTGGTTTGCCACACAAAAGAACCAAAAAAAACACCCTTAAGTACGGTCTTACAACATCGAGGCAATAACTTGGGAGCTCAAGCAGTAATCTTAAAAGCTTAGATAACAAACTATTAGATTTTACTATAAAAACTTTCGTAGTTTGATAAATTCATTATGAATGTAAGTAAACTATTAGATTATCGTTTAGAAGTCAAAGCAAGCTCAGTCTGATTTCAATGATTCTAAATAGGCAATTTTCAAAATATTTAGGGATGATATGTTTGAGAAGAGCGGATATCATCATAGCCTATAGCTAAGTTCACTTCTGGGACGCCTTTCGCAAGTAAAGTTAGCTAGCAAGTACCCGTAAAACAGAGTAACATAGTACAAATCTCAACTATTGTCTGTTATCTGTTGAGACACAGTACCTAGAGAGTTTTATGTCAGTAATTTCAAGCATCCAAACTACTAGTCTAAGGACCACTAAAAATAAACATGATACGATCAAGGCGTGGTCATTACATATTCTCTCAGCAAAGGTGCGACAGCTAGAAGGTACAGGAATCGACTCAGAAGGAACCGGTAGCAACTCAATTGTTATTCTGTGGCGATGAGTCAGTCCGCACAGAAACTGTATTTACGTCGTCGCTGGGTGATCGTCGCGGGTCGGCGCGTTTTTTTTTTGGGTTTTGATTTTTTTCTGTATTTAATTCAGGATAAATCTAACTGAAAAATCGCGAGCGAATCGTGAACTATTTTCTATGAACCTGAATGAAATGAAAGTATTTTAGGAGCATTTGGGAAAATGTAGTTTTTTATCGTGTTTTGTTTTATTTCGAATAAACAGAAAATGGGTATTAACTTTGGTGGCCACCAAACGCAATAAAACATTTTCTCCTAATACCAAATGAAACAAAACTATTACAGAGATAATATATAACAATTACAAAAAAAATATATATCGAAAAATATATTGTATTATACTGGGTAATATCCATCGGCGCGGGCGTCGACAACTTTTGGTAATTCTTTTCCATAACGATATTACAAGAAAAAATAAAGTGGCGCTAGTGTCACATCACTATGCACCTTAAGTAGTGAGGCAAAACGTACGGTCAAGTTCGAGACGAAATGTGTTGGGAATTGGCGTGCGCGAGTTAATTCGATTAAAACGAACGTTTACGAGTGATTTAATTCGATTAGAACGGACGTTTCAAGAATATGGGACTCCTATCATAAGTGGACATTTTTGCAATTAATCTAAATATGGCTTTCCAAAGTATTTTATTTTTATTTATTCATATAAAGGAAAACCACCACATACTTCCTACAAAATATTAAAAATTAAAAAAGAAGCAGAAGGCTATTAAAAGGTTTTACGAACGAGTAAGAAGAATAATAGATATAAAAAAGTGTGAGCAAGCAAATACTGGTAGAACTGATATGAATTAACGAATGTCAAGGCTATTTACACTATACTGTACAATATTACCATAAACACATGTTCTGCTTAGCTTGGGGCTAGTTGGTGCTATGAAGCAGGGTTGTTGCTGATGCCGTTTTTTGACACATCAGCGGATGCTGATGCTGATTTTGGCCAAGTGCGTGTCTGCTCCCAAACCGAGTATTCTGGACTATTTCAATATATGTAGATGATTCTACCAATCAAAATCGAATCTTGAAAAACTATGCACTTTTTACCCGACTACCAACGGAGGAAGGTTTTGATTTTGGCACCCTATGTATGTATGAAGATGGTTCAGCATTATTTATTTAAAAAAAAAATATTATTCAGGCAAATAAATAAATGTTCATACATTTTGTCTTCTTATTTATACTGCGAATCTGACCAATGGGTTTCTTCCAATCCACATCTGAACGCATTCATCGTACTCGAAACTCAAAGTTTTCTTTATTTCCTTTCGACCTTACAGGTCTCTTGGACACGTCACAAAATTAAAATTACAAAAGTAAAAAAGTGACACTGGGAAATAAAGTGAACATTTTGATTTTTTGTTCACTTTAAGGTATCGCAAAGAAGCGAACAAGAAACCTTTACTTTGTTAGGTGGTTACTCTCATACATGACATATGAAATATGAGTACCAAGCCAAACCTCTCTAAGTTTTATGGTACAAAACTTTATTGAATGTATATTATGTTTATTATAAATAAATAAAAATTATGTAATTCATATAATCATAAACAATACAAGTGTGCCAAGCCAATACATCCATTCAATTCAGTTGAAGCATGCGTCGTCGTAACAAAACTCACAAGCGTGCATAACTGTCGATCGTTAAACTAAAATAAAAACGAATGCATGAGTATTCTCTCATTCTATATCCGTTCTTGGCGATACTCGCTTCCCGTGTACATGCGTCCATAACAAAGTTTACCTCATAATGCATGCACCTGTTTAAATTATTTAGTTAGTATGTTCTGTATATTCTAAACTAACTCTAACTATTCTAATAAAACTGTGATGTTCACAATAGAAATACAAAAAACAAGAACAAATTACACATCCCATCATATAGATTACGAAATGTAGGGAAATCTTTTTATATGGGCAATTGCGTGCGCTTCTATAATAAGCTTCCATCCGAAGCAACTGAACTCCCTATTCGTAAATTTAAACAGTACATTAAACAAAATTTTATCAGGAAGGCCTTTTACTCCACAGAAGATTACATCAATGATGTTAATGCTTGGCCAGATGTCGCTCAGTTCTGCAATAACAATAGTATAAGAAATTCAATGTACGGCTACTGTTACTAGAATTTTTGAAAAAAAAAATGATAACTTTGATTCGACGTCTACCACCACCACTAAGAATATCGTGCAGAGCTTGCATAGTTAGGGACGGCGCCTTTGAGCATATTTTGTGATTTAAATTAATTCAAAGGAACAAGATATAAAAAAGTGGCTACTCATTCATGATGCATGCTAGCAGTTAAGTATTTAGTTTGACCACCTAATTATATTATCTTCCCGATAGTAAAGATGCTAACCCAACGACGCTGAAAACTAAAATATATAAGTGCACTGTACACCTGTATAATATTATCTTTTGGCAACTTGCCATCCATGTGCTTCCTATTTTGGGGTAGTAAACAATTCATTGCAACGACGACAACTTAATCAAACCCGATATTTTCGGGCAAAGCTTCCAATTGGCTGGCGGAAAGTAGGGCAATAAATAAACCAATAACAAAATGAGTCATTTATATACCGAGTAACCTTGGCGCAAATTATTCAAAATATTTGACCAACCCATAGAGAAATACGAGCCCTGTACTTCGGCCCTGAGTTTTGAGCTCTAGAGATCCAAATTAACTCTATTTCGCTGTTGTGCGAGCTATCCACTACGTCTGAAATGGTGGTTGGCTCCATCGTTATCACATGACTGATGGCGGCTTTCGAAACAATACCGTGTCTATGGAGACAGGGTGAAAAATAGTTTATACTGGGTATTAACAATTGGCGTTCAGAACTTTTGGTAATTCTTTTCCATAAAGATTACAGAAAAAATAAAGAGTGGCGCTAGTGTCGCATCACTATGGAGACACGTTCGAAAAATAGTTTATACTGGGTATTATCAATTGGCGGTGAGAACTTTTGGTAATTCTTGTCCATAAAGATAATAGAAGAAAAAATATGGAGTGGCGCTAGTATCGCATCACTATGCGCCTTAATAGATTAGTTGAGTATCTTACTTCTAGTAATTCTTACTTCTAATATTCAACTTTCATTTATATCTTCCTTCCTCATACAGAACTGAGCGTCTATGTAATAAATTTATATACACCATTACCTTTCTTAAATTCTCTATTTTCTATCGATCCAAAGGTTGCCTGGAAGAAATCGCTCCAAAGCAATAAGGTGGCCAATTGTAGGCCCTTTTGAGTTTCATGATATTGTCTATGATGTATTTTATATAATTTTGTAGTATATAATGTATAAAATAAACAGTTATGTATTATACAGAACTGAGCGTCCTCTCGTCCTTGAAACCTAAATATTCATCTTACATTTCCTATGAATCTCCCTGGCCTCATATTGCCCATCGATAAATTGCCAATTGTTATCAAATGTTTTTTACCAATGTATTTAAAGAAGAGCTCAGATGACACTTTTAACGAACTGAAACGGAATGTACATATTTATTAGACGCCGCGGGGGTATTTTGTAAGAGTCATGTAATTCAGCTATAGCTGACTATAGTAAGTAGTTACATTCTTTTGATTATTAATCTATACTAATATTATAAAGACGAAAGATTTGATTGTTTAAGAAATTAAATAATATCCCATAACTTTACGACTCCGGTCTTGAACCCGCATTTGATTGTTTGTTTGTTTGCATTGAATAGGCTCAATAGAAATTAGAATTGATCAAAACATCTTGATTAGTATACTCCGATTTCCGACTGGCACAGGTTTGCAGATTTTATACTTATATACAAACATAACATGGTTATAACATGGTTTCGCGATGGCCGAAAGACTGTGGATGAGGCTCAAACAGGACCGAGTTAACTGGCGGCGTGTAAAAGAGGCCTATACCCAGTTACCCAGCGATGGGTATCAGCGGGCTGATGGTGACGATGGACTTGTTTCTGCCTGTGGCTTTGCTCGAGTAGAACTTGAATAAAACGTTAAGTATATTGTACCCGCTTCCCAGGCGGGCCGCAGGCTTCTGACACCCTTGTGGCATAAGAAAAACGTTGCTTATCCTTGGATAATGCGTAACCGTAAACCTAAAGTATAAGTTTTCAATTCACTATTGATTGGATGCAAAATGTACGACGCTCCGATGCATCCACATCGGCGTACGTCCCTTGCCAATGAAGTCACCATGTGAAAGCATGCGTGGTTTATTAACACGGATATGTTATGTCGCCAAAACATCTGGATTGGTCTACTGCGATATTTGACTGGCACGAGTACGCAGATTGTGTATTATGATGATGGACTTGTTTCTGCCTTCGAATTAGCTCAAGTAGAACTTGAATAAAACCTTGCCTATAGTACATGCATTGTCCTATGCCATTGACATCACCATGTGAAAGCATGCGTGGTTTATTACACGGATATGTTACCTTGCCAAAACATCTGGATTGGTCTACATCGATTTCCGACTAGCACGGGTTTCACAGGCTGGGCATTATATTAATATGGGCTACCTTTTGTTCGTGGCTTCGCTCACGTGACCTCTGTTGACAATGTTTTAAAGTTTTCAACTTGTACTTTCTTCACTAGATTCCATTGGTAGATTTACTTAAACACCTTCGCTATGGTGGAAATCGGCCTCCATTCCGATTATTGCAATTAGTAAATTGTTTTCCCATACGTCAAACTAAATTGCAATTAAGCGTTGACGTTGTTATGTGACTTGGAGTTATCGAGATCGTAAAAATCTAAGGTTGCCTGGAAGAAATCGCTATTAAAGATGAGGCCGCCCATTGTGCAACTATTTCTGTGTTTGTGTTTACCTGCTTTTTTTTTGTCTATCTTGGTGTGCGATAAAGAGTATTTCTATTCTATCTTATAGTAATCCTTGGCAAAATGTATGACCAACCAAATAACACACTGATCCAAAAGAAAAGCAAGAAGATTATGAATCTATCTCTACTAATACTACATCATCATCATCAGCCCATGCACGTCCACTGCTGGACATAGGCCTCCCCCGTAAGACGCCACAAATAGCGGTCCTGAGCCGCCTCCATCCATCGACTCCCTGCGACCGCTACGATGTCGTCGGTCCATCGAGTGGATGGTCTCCCATGTAAGGGGGGTTTTGCCATAATCACCACGCTTGGCAGGCGGATTGGTGATCGCAGTGTTGGTGTTTAAAAATACTCAGAAGGAAGCTGCTGCCCTTCCTCTGGTAGGTTCCCTTAGTCGGCTCTTACGACATCCACGGGTTGAGTTCGAGGGGTCGATATTCGTACGCCGCAGCCCCACGGCCCACGCTGAATAGCGGTGGCAATCCTTTGAACCAGGAAGGACTCTGAGCGGGAGTCACCTGTCACTTCATTAAATTTACGGCCTAATTCTCCCACTAAACACTTCGCATCCACACTCCAACTGCCCAAGGTCTCCAAGGTGATAAATATATATACAAATTAATTTCTACAATGCATATTGTAAATAATCATAAATTCGTCTATTACAATCTGCCATCATCACATCAATGATTACAATAGATTTTTTTTATACATGCTGCTAATGAGAAATAGATAGGTAATTTATGTGTCGAGAAATAAAAGGCTTTTTATTTTTAACCGACTTCAAAAGAAAGGAGGTTATCAACTCGTCTGTATTTTTTTGTATGTATTTTACGCGATATCTCCGCCAATTATGGACCGACTTAGAAAATTCTTGTATAGAAAACATAAAATTTCTCCTTCCTAATTATCCCCAGGGTATTAGTATTTATCCCGCAAAACTTAAAATAAGTGAAAAAGTAAGGGAATTTGAAGTCTGTTTATCGTTTTTTAAAACACGCCACATAATTTTTTTATACTTTCATTTGACTACAATCTCGCCTGATGGAAAGTGACATGGAAACAAATGAGTAGTGTAAGAGAACTGATAAGAGAACTGATAAGTAATTCATACTCTCAGGGAAGTCTGTATGTCGTCGCTGAGCAACCGATCAATAGGTATAAAAGTTACAGTTCGATAAGGCCAATCACCCTTTCCGATTGATATCATACCGTCTAAACAATTGTTTTTATCGATTGAGGAAAAGGATTGTTTATTAGGTTATTTTTGTTCTTACTGACTAATATAACTGAAAATAAACGTAACATCACAGTACTGTTGAACATTACTGTGATGTTTTACCTATTTAGAATTTTCACTTGGGCTCGCGCGATGTCTGAAAGTGAGACTAATTCAATAGAACTGAGTAATTCATACTCTCGAGGAAGTCTATATGTCGTCGCTTGGC
The DNA here is from genome assembly GCA_947859395.1 of Eupithecia insigniata. Taxonomy (NCBI): domain Eukaryota; kingdom Metazoa; phylum Arthropoda; class Insecta; order Lepidoptera; family Geometridae; genus Eupithecia; species Eupithecia insigniata. Next base: position 2,855,816 of record OX402019.1, read on the forward strand.
ACCCGTTCAATAGGTATAAAAGCTATAGTCCGATAGGGTGAATCACCCTTTCCGATGGATATCACACCGTCTAAACAATTGTTTTTATTGATTGAGGAAAAGGATTGTTTATTAGGGTATTTTTGTTCTTGCTAATTTGACTGAAAATAAACTTAACCTTCAACATTGCCGAGATGTTTTACAAAAGTAGAACTCAAATAGGGTATTTTTGTTCTTGCTGACTAATATGACTGAAAAATAATAAACTTTTAACATTACCGGGATGTTTTACCTAAGTAGAAATCAATTAGGGTATTTTTATTCTTGTTGACGTTATGTATGACGAAATGTTGTACCTAAGTAGAGTTCAATAAAATAGATCTTTACTCGGATATAGAATTTAGAATATTTTTTGTAAACATAGGGCTTGCAAAATCGAAGAAACATTGGTGGATAACATTTTACGCCACTGGCATCAGTGGAGCAAATCGCAGAAGACCTTTTTTTTGCTTTTAATAGCTGTTATTCATCATTTGATAAGGCTCTTGTCCGTTTTCGAACTCGTATGTGTATTGTGCACCATTTTCGCTGCCCGTGTGCAATTATTTGTTTTTAAGCTTTTTTTTCTAGTGGTTACCTTCTGTTGTCTGTTTTTGTTATCAGTTCTTCTTAATTTTCCAGGAGTAAATAAACATGAAAATGTGAAATTCTTAATTTACTACAAATAGGTATCTTAGGTTCGACAAGAACGCCTTCGTCAATCCAGCGATACCTAGGGTGCCAGATTGTACCAAACCAACAATCTAAAACATCTCCAAGATGTTATAAAACATGATCCAAAAAAAATCTAGGAGACAAACGCCTCAATTTTTCGTTACAGGCCTGATTTTATTGGTCAAACCAAGAGCCATTGAAGCACCGGCTCCCTAGATAGACCAGAGCTATGTAAATCAGTGATTGTTATTCAAGACGCTTTTGCAGAAACAGATACGGATGGTTTGTATGCTTATTTGTATAGCTAGAAGATATCTGTAGTGAACAGGAATACGTTACGACTTACGTAGTAATTATTATCTCGATCGTTACGAAGGGGGTTTTTGCTTGTTCTAAATGGCAATGCAACTTTGGTTTGATAGCAAAATAAACTTTAACCAGGCTTTAAATAGATTTTAATGAAATTATGATTAATTTCATTAAAATCTATTTAAAGCCTTTATTGTCTCATTCAGGTCAAAGGCCTCCAAAGCCTTACAGTTGTCCCAAATTTGCTCCGAAGTGAAATTCTTGCAACAAAACAAGGGTATAAAACTTCGCGAGACATAAATTCATTCCTAATACCTACTCAACTCCGGGAAATGATAATTTAAAACCCCGGCTACGGCAATTCCCGTACGCCTTTTGCAATAAACTCTGAAATTGGAGGGTAGATTTAAAAATTTACATAAAAATTATTAACGCGCTCGCTCGTTCATGCCTCAGTCGAACGCAGGTGCTCGGCGAGACTAGTAGTACATCTATCATGTTGTTTATTGAGTCTTGGAGAACCTTCAATCAATTTGTGCAGAGAGATTCTGATGATAAATGGAATTTTCAATATTTTGAAGCTATTTTTAAAAGATTAACGTAATAACTCTAGTGTCATGTGTTGGTTATTACGGTGGTATTTACGGAGAAACTATCAGTCATTGTCTGATAGGTTTCAAATCTTTATTAAGTACAGTTTTTGCAGAGTGTAGCCAATTTCAAAACAAAATATTCATGAGCCCTACGACATCACACTGTGGGTTTAGGAAAACCATCAATCAATGTGTGTAACCAACTGTGCTTGAACGACACCGTCCATCTCAAAATTCATACGAGTATCAATCATTCAGGTAGATACTATAAAGATTAAAATACAATAATTCAAAATACCGAGCTCAATTACTTGAGAAAGTAAAGAATTTTTATAGAGCATTGCAATGTCAACTCAATAAGGCGGAGGGAAGCTTTCCCATGGCCTTATAAGGCAAACTGGATCCACAATCCACATATCGGCTTGTGCAGTTTTTATTATTTTTGTAACGAGGCCTCTGCTACTCGATGTTCTCGCTTTCTCTGAAATATGCTTTATTGTATTGAAGTCAAAGTGGATTTTTTATCGTGGTTGATGGTTTTTCGTGATAGTTTTCTACTAGATAGAGTTCAGGTACGTGCAAGGCTCTTGAATAGAAAACGACCAACCACAGCATAAAATATTGACACGATTATTAAGAGGATAGAGGTCACACAATAAGTAACTAACCATAACCCAACTTTTATTTCTTGATTGCTTTCTTTAAAAACTGCAGCATAAATTGCATTGCATTATATTGACAAAATTGCGTATGAATTGTAACTTCTTGTATGAACTGCGTATTAGGCATTCTCGAAAATTGAGAAAAGCACGTACTGCTACGTCGTCACTGAACTATCGGTAAGGTGCGAAGAGCAGCCGCTACGCTAATTTATTGTCTGGGTGGAAATAATAGAGAAAATTGCGTAGTACCGGTTTTATACATAAGAATGTGCACTGAAAGTAATTTAACTATGTATTTGCTGAATTTCTAATACTTTTTACACTTTTTTCTACGCGTTTATTATTTACGAAGATATTTAAATATTTTACGCTTAGATATATGCTATCGTTTTTGTCTATTCTATGGACAAAAACAGCTATGCTTGGCCTGCAGCTGATAAGATGTGAAACCATTCCTTGCGACTTAGCTTGAGAAAAATAGAAATATAAACCACAGTAAAAGTTGATCACGTTTTAAAGGGCTTCGTAAAAACGAGCCCTCTGGAAACTCTAGTTTCCAAGTGTCGATCACATCTTCGTGAAAATAGAACAACAGATAACATTCAAACAGGTTAAGTTTTCTTTCCTATTTTTAAGTTTTTTTCATAGGTTCATAGGAAAATAAAACGTCAGAAAGAGAAAAGCTCGCTCGTAAAAGAAAATTATCGCTGGTTCTTTTGCAACCATTAAAGACTTGCGCATGTTTTTTTCTTTACAGCTGATAATTTATTTTCTTTCTTTACTTCAGTGCTGGAAACACTAATGGATTTTTCATTTTCATGTTTTTATTTACGTAGATAATAAAATAGTTTACTTAGTCTTGACTTAACAAAGCTTTGTTGGATAACTAGGCAAACACTCTGCATTACAATATATAATAGATAGTTAAATTAATTGTATTTTCATATAGATAATTAAATTAATTGTTCTTTTGCATCATCCGACACACACACAAGTCAACAAAGTCGTGTTAGTTAGTTACACCACTTATAACTGGAGAACGGCTGAACCGATTTTACTGATTTTTGATTTGTTGTATTTGTCGCCGTCCGGAATAGGATATAAATTATAAACAATAAGGGTTCAGCGCTAAAATTAAAATTCAACAGGGGGAAGCCGTGGGCAAAGCTAGTTACTTATGAATATCGGATAACCATTACATAGTTATGATGTCTTTCTAAATGAACTAGAGTTATTTTATCAATTTTATTTAGAGATGCCAATGTCGGTGACATACTACAAGAAAAAAAAGAGGTTTATATGAATAGCAAGGAAGCGCAAAATACAATAATGTTGGCATGAGGCCATCTCATTATAATTTGGCAATACTCAAATTAATAGTACGAGTACGTAAAAGGCCTCGTTCATCAGCTCAGAGTCACTCAGCGGGCTATGGAGAGAGCTATGCTTGGCGTCTCTCTACGTGACAGAATCCGGAATACGGAAATCCGTAGAAGAACCAAAGTCACCGACATAGCTCTCAGAGTTAGTAGGCTGAAGTGGCAGTGGGCAGGTCATATAGCTTGCAGAACTGATAACCGCTGGGGCGTAAAGGTTCACGAGTGGCGGCCACGATGCAATACGAAACAGAGTATTGGGAGATCATCCACTCGATGGACCGACGACATCGTAGCGGTCGCAAGGGAGTCGATGGATGGAGGCAGCTCAGGACCGCTATTTGTGGCGTCGTATGGGGGAGGCCTATGTCCAGCAGTGGACGTGTATGGGCTGATGGTGAGTCATGATGATGATGATTACGTAATAGTACAACTACCATCAGCAGTGGCGAAACAAGTGCACAGAAAGACACCCCACAACAATCTTTCGATCTTTTGATCATCTTCTTTCACCTTGGTCGCCTGGAAGAAATAGCTTTAAGCGATAAGTCCGCCAATTCCATGTACTGAATGTTTTCTAAGGCTGTGAAATAAAGCTTTATCTACCTATCTTAAACTTTTACGAAAACAATAAAAACCGAAACATTATTCTGTTATCTCTCATTGCTGACGCACGTCAATGCAATGGGGTGACATCAATTCTACCCCAAACAATACCTATCTAGCTTAGCATTTTATTACCTAGGGGTAGGATCAAACGATGTCTTAGATCACGCGATATTGAATTTAGTTTCGTCTGAGCATTCGTTATTGATAACTTGAGGTACGTTACTTTGTTTTGACGATACTGAGGCTTGCTTAAATACTCGTTGGGGTGTCGACCTGTAAGCAGATGCTGGATACCACAAGCTAAAGACAGATGGCTAGGGCGCTCAGAGGAGGTCTACTGCCTCGTTGATCTAGCGGTCAGCTTGTACAACCGCTGATAATGAGGTCCTAGGTTCAAATCCCGGGTCGGGCCAGGTGTTATTGGGGTTTTTTCTAGCAAGAAAAATTCACAGTAGCAGTCTGGAGTCAGGAAGTTGGTGTTACACCCCCGTGCCTCGGAAAGGCCGATAAGCCGTCGGTCCTGCGCCTGACCTCTCTTCGATCATGTCGGTCTACCTTCCCATCGGATTATTGACAGTGAGGGAATAGAGAGTTTATGGGAATACAGGGTGCTATGGCGCTCCCCCTCAAAGGGTTCCCGCTTTGCCGTGGCGGGGGGGCTTAGTAATCGCGGCTTAGTCACCCGCGATGAAGCTAAGAGGAACCCATGGGGCCGTGCCAACGCAGACGGCGACACGGCCGGCCCCGAGACGGACCGCTCCTCTGGGTTTTGCGCTCTAAGCCTAGTCGGAGCGGTAGTAGGTTGCGGTTTCGTATGGGAGGCTCCCCAACTGAGGCGGGCGGCTGTGCTGTATGGGCGCCCTGGCCGCAGAGAGGTGGAGGCCGCGGCGGGAGAGGAGTGCCGGTATTGAGGTGCGCCGGTCTCCCTGCCTTTCGCGGCCTTAGCGGGGTCGCCACCGTTTGATGGCGGACGCGGTGGGGTCACAGGGGAAGAGGAGTGTCGGTATTGCGAGGGCCGCTCTCCCTATCCTCTGTGACCGTGTGGCAGGCGGCGGGGCCACTCGACTGACCCGTCGCAAGGGGACCTAGGGGCGTTTGGACTCGGGGTCGTCTGGCGCCCATTTGGCAGGCTAAGGTCCCCGAGGTGGTCGCGGCGCATCATGTGTTTCTGGTGCGTCGCAAAGGGAGATGCACCACACCCCCAGTGAGGGGCCCGATATCGGGCAGCCGCGGTGGGTTCGCGGAAGAGAAAACGTTCCCGCGTTCCCACCACAAGTGGCAGAGGCGGAACACCCTGAGGGTTTTAGTGGGTTAAAGTCCCACATAATCATACTGTCTCCCCGTGGCAGTACGACATGCGTGCGCATTTAACTCAGGATAATAAAAAAAAAAAAGGGTGCTACGGCGCTCATTTTGACGAGGTAAACAATGCAATATCAAAAGTAGTCCACTGGTTTGGTGTTAATAATCTTTTGCTTAACGAAACTAAAACTAAATGTCTTAGATTTATTCTACCAAATGTAAAACAACTTAAGGCTGATGTAAACGTAAAAGGAGAAACGTTAGAAATTGTAGACACTACCGTATTCTTAGGAATAACCTTAGATAGTAAACTTCAATGGGGCCCACACATAGATAAGCTATCGAAGAGACTTAGTTCTGCAGCGTATGCAGTAAAAAAAATCCGTCATCTTACAGACGTTGATACTTCCAGACTGGTCTATTTCAGCTACTTCCATAGTATTATGTCGTATGGTATATTGCTGTGGGGGAACGCTGCAGATATTAACACCCTTTTTGTGCTGCAGAAGAGGGCTGTTCGTGCAATCTATAACATGGGTCCTAGAGAATCCCTACGTGATAAATTCAAAGAAATAAATATAATGACAGTACCATGTCAATATATTTATGAAAATTTATTGTACACTCATAAAAATATCGATCGGTTCCCTAAAAATTGCGACATACATAATGTAAATACTAGAAATAAGAATAAACTCGCTGTGCCCAAAACTAGGTTACACAAGGTTAATGTATCTTTTAGAGGGCAATGTATACGCTTCTACAACAAAACCCCTAGCGAGTTGCAAAAACTTTCTATAAATAAATTCAAACAAGTTGTCAAACATATCCTTTGTAAAAAGGCTTATTACAAAATTTCAGACTATCTAGAAGATAAAAAAGCTTGGGACGGATTTTGCTCCAACTCGAAAAATAACTCTAAAAATAACACCTAACAGGCTAAAGGTTTCTTCGTCGCTTCTTTACTTTAGTCTACATACCGAAGCGACCGAAATCAAAATATCACTTTATTTCCAAATCAGTGTTTAATTTTAAGAATTTGACCTGTTCTAAGTGTACATTTATTGTATTTACGGAAATAAAGAAACTTTGACTTTGACTCATCAGAGAAGACCTATGTTGAGCAGTGTACTAGTAAAGGCTGATGATGTTCTTTACTCTCCGCCGACATTCTCAAACTCGATGCTACTAGCGATGTGTCTCAGAAACGAGATGAAATTTGTACTCTAGAAACTACATTAAGTATATTACTGATATACATAGAAATACTTAGTTACCTTATTTACCTATTGTAGAGTGAAGTCCTGGTGACCTGTAACACAGGTTCCTAGAACCTATTTCAGGCACCAGTCTTCACAAAACAGGTTTTGACAATACTTACCTAGTAAATTCCTAGTAAGTATATCTATTGTTATATTGTCAATACCTTGGTGAAGAGAAATAAAGAAACATTTTATAAACTTTTCAGTCTCCTTATTTCCTATTCCAACCATGACATAACAATGCAGGTTCTAATATCTTATCTAAACATAGCAGTTGCGTACACTAATTAAGTGCAGTTAGATCTAAGTATGTCAGTAACTCCTTATATCATTAGTTACAAGGGCTAACACTGGCTTCATGAAATTCATGTTTCTATTATCTTTATAAGGAGTTATAGCTTTTAGCATACGCCTACACGGAGATGTTAATTATGAAATTTTCAGAGTAACTAGCATGCTAAAGGATTTTTCGTCTCTTCTTTTTTTTTAGTCTACATAGAGAAGCAAGGAAATACTAAAAGGCCCATTACCTTTAAGGTTAAAGAAGCAAGTATTCGACTCTTGTCTACTTCCAACGTTTACTTACGGCAGCCAGACATGGACCTATACGCGAGAGGTAAAGAACAAGATAGCAAAATGTCAGAGAGCAATTGAAACGAATATAATGAAAATAAGGTTGAAACACAAAGTACGGCATAAAGAAACCAGATCTAGAACTAAATTTATAGACGTTCTACAACACGCACTTAAAATGAAGTGGGGATGGGCCGGACACGTAGCCAGAATGCCAAAAGAAAGGTGGGCTACATTAGCCACCTCATGGAAAGGCCCTAAGGGTTTGCCCTGTATTTCCAAAAGAAGAATTGGTAGACCCCTAGCAAGATGGTCAGACGAAATCAGATAATATCTGAAAACACAAAATTGGACAAGCGTCGCAGAAGACCGAAAACACTGGACAGAACGTTTTTAGGAACGCGATGTCTCCGCCAATTATGGACCGATTTGGAAAATTATTTCACTATTGTATAGATAATCATCCCGAAGTTGTCCCATAAAATTGTTATCCCCGTGGGATTAGTATTTATCCCGCAAAACTTAAAAACAGTGTAAAAGTAAGGGAATTTGAAGTCGGTTTATCGTTTTTTAAAACACGCCAAATTATGATGAATTAATATGGATTTTAAGGTCAACTTCATGTAGACATGTATTTTTACAGGCTGGGAATTATTAGTTGGAACATAACAACTTAACTAAACAATCAACAAACTACATAACGAGCAATGACTTGTAAAGACGACAGTAGTATATGAGAAGAATTTAAAGACCGGCACTTACTAGTTGTCTCTGACCAGGTTTACGAGAATCATTTATATGTACTGGATTTCCTTTCACGTGGAGGGAAACAGAAAGTGACGTGCGGTACATTTATGTGCAATATTAATTTTAAATTATATTATTTTATATTTGTATATTTTTGTAACTTAATTTGTATATGTGATAATATGGGGGTTTTTTGACTGAAATAAATGAATTTAATTTATTTATTTATTAGGGCAGTCTGAAATTTGGTATAATAGCGTCATATTCAAAATGGCAATTGCGCCAATTTTCATTTTCGATATTCGTTATATGGAGGTCAAAATACGTTATTGTACCAAAATTCAGATCGATCAAAGTTATGCGCTTTTCGGAAATTCAGCCGGAATTTCAGTCGACTTAATTACTAATGATTGGATTGGAAACTAAATAAACGACACTAATTACTCCGGAAGCCAATTATAAGTAAACCATGCCGTTTACAAGGTGTATGTTGATTTAGAGATTACAGTTGGATGTTGGAATGAAAGAATTTCTCAGATATTTACGGCATTTCGGTATAAAATCGATAGCGTGTTATGCTCCGAATTAGAATCCAAGATATTTTATGTCAACAAAAACATTAATGAATTAAAAATTATAACAATAACAGAAAACAACAAGGTAACAGAAAGTTATCACTAAAAATTCAAACACAAACTTCAACAAAGTACTTATAATCTCATATTATTATGTGTAGCAAAAAATCTATCAATCAAATGATCGTTTTTTATATCATGGATAGGGTTAGGCCTTGCAACCACAGCAGTATAAATGGAAGGTGATTCGGTAACTTTCATACACAGTGACTCAATTTTAAATTAAGTTAGCCAACGAATGAGGACGTCTAGCGCTAGGTCAGGCTGACGTGACAAAGAACTAATACTTACTTATCTACTAATTGGAGTTAAAAACAGTACCAAGACCTTTTCCTTGTAAGCCCTGATCAAATTGCCAACGCCGCCCTAGATTGTGATAAACTCAGATTTCCTAGACGCTCATCAGTTAAAATTCTACTTTAAGTAATGGAGTTTAAATAAGTTTTAAACTTTTCACATCTCCGTTGCAACTCTACTTCCTAGTAATAAAGACTTAAAATGCAATAAACGCCGTTTTGAAAACTTAAGGCTGTCGTAGATCTGGACACCACTGCCGCACAGAACAAAAATATACATTCAAATATGGACTTTAATTCGTAACATTTGGAGACATTTACAGTGACGGCATAAAGTAGCAGACACCGCTTGAAACTTGCGGTAAGAAACTCTCTGCTTCGTAAAACTCTTGTCCGAGCGCGGTCGTGGTCCTCATGTTCGTTCTCGTTGGGTGGCTGTTATGATTCACCTCACGATCTCTCTAACCATGTTTCTCTATAAAAACAACTAAAAACGCCACTCTTATGTTAAGAAATTATGTCACTGTTAAATTTATCTAAAGATGACGAGTTTAAGCGTATATTGTATTATGTATATCAGTTATCTAGTACCCATAACACAAGTTCTGCTTAGCTTGGGACTAGATAATGCTGTGTGAATTGTCCAGCATTATTTATTTATTTATTATTATATTGAATGCTTATTGTTGTGCCGTGCTATAGCGGTGCTGCATGTATGTGCTATGTCCTTTAAGGGTAAATTATGATGTGGAACAAACTAGGTAAAATACCATGTGGTCTACCCAAGGTTTAGAAAAACATTATCTGGATTATGTTACAAACAGCCTTGCGGGTGTAATAGGGTAAGATTGCTCGTTTCGCCTATAAAAACGAGGTCTTCAGTTTCCAAGCTAAAATCTTAATACAAAAACCTGTGTGCTGACCGTTTGGTACGCTCTAATTATTTTACTCGGATTCCAAAGTAAGATTAATATTCAACTATCACACCAATTAAGATTAATGCTGTCTGTTAGAATTAGAAGAAATATTAGCGATCGGTCACGTATTTTGGCGCCAAACTGATATTTGTGAGCATTTAAGTTATCTACATAGTACCATAACAAAATCTCTGCTTACCTTGGGGATAGATGATGCTGTGTGGATTGTCCATCATTATATTTGTTTGTTTATGCTAAGAGTTGCTTATAGAACAGAAATAGTGTCCATCTGAAATTAAGTAAATCATTATAAAATACAAACAAATTAACTTACGATTTCCCCATAAAATGAAAGCCGTAACTACCCCCTACCTACACAAAGTTGTTTTGTTTACACATTTGAAGGTGAACGACCTCCACCTATCCCCTATTAGACTAATCGGGAACAAAAACACGCGACGAAACTTATATTTTCGGAGCTTAGTTCTAGAGAATAAACTCTGCAAGGCAATTTATTTCCGTCCTAGGTCTATTTCTGTTTTTGTCGACAATATTTGCCTGCGGCCCAGCATCTTATTATGTGTGCAAGCCTAAAGTGATAAGTTTCATCAGGTTTCCAAAAATGTATCAGTGTCTGGTCAACGCGTTACCCCGAGAGCTGGTGCCTGGCGCCGCGCATCAGCATTGCCATACAACGGGGTAATACAGCCAGTTTCTTTGGGACGCTTCCGATTGATATTATGGATCACTTGAGCTACGTCTAGATAGTTTGCAATTATTTCAATTGTAAATACTAGGTAGTTCTAATTTTCTTCCCAACATACAAATTTAGAACGGAAAGTGTAGTCTTTCCCAGATTGTTGTTATTTTTAGTCGCGTGCATTAGGTGACATAACTAGATGCTTTTAGCTAATTGTTAGATCATATACGATTTTAAATTGAATGATAAATTAACAAATAATGCTGGACAATCCACACAGCATCATCTAGACCCAAGCTTAGCTGGGCTTGGGTACTAGATTACTGATATACAATACAGTACATAGATATATGTATATTTTTATTCTATACATAGAAAATACGCTGAACACGAGAGAAAATATTTGCAGATCCTACAAACATTTGTCCCAAGGCGGGAATCGAACCCGCAACCTCCCGTGTCGTAGGCGGACTTTCACCCGCCACGCCAAATCGGTCATTAACACTTTCATGACCTGCACATGCCCATCTCCAGCTCCGTCAGACGTCAAGTCTGGGCAGTGAATGCGTTAATAGATTCATACTTTCAGATAACTGTTTAAGTGTATGCATATAAGGAAAATATAATGCAATACTTATGATTGAGCGTCATTGATGATGTTACGGTGACCTTAGGTCTGATTGGTTCATAAAGATAATTTTTGTATGCTCGAAAGAGTAGATTATGTAGACCGAAAACTATATTCAAGACCTTATGTATTACAAACATACCCTACCACAATCAGAATCACACAATCAATCAAATCTTTTATTTGCGAAAGTATGGTAGTACAGTGTAGATCTTAAAATTAATTAAGTGCTCATACTTTTACCTTTTCTGTTTAGCATGCAAATATTTTAATAGTTCAAATTTTAAATAGGTTACCTACATAGAAAATACAAATACAATATTTAATTAAAACTAAAATAATAAAATAAATAAAATTAGAATAAAGTAGGTTAAATTATTCAAAATATTCGTCAATTTAAAGATTCGTCTATAAAGTAAAAGCATTTACCTCCTATCTACAAGCCAGTTGAATACTAGCCAGTTGAATATTAGCGTAAATGACGAGAGTAGAAATGTTATCTTTTGCATAAGCTTTTCATAATAACAACAAGTTTATTTAAATTTTAAATCCGTCGTTCCAATTAATTTTTATGTAAAATAATTCATTGAAGTTGTATCAAATTTATCATACATAATGCTAGAAATAAACGTGAGGTAGATAGATACTCGTATATGTACAAGGACGCATAATTCGCGATTTCAAACAATTTTCTGAGAAAATGTTGGTTCAACAAGTGTCAAACTTTGAATTCCCAACGTAAATTTTTCGTAATAAAAAGGCGTGTAATATTTGGGACTGATTTTTTTTGTGGGGCATTGCGAACAATACTTTATGCATGATCTCTCACCCAGTATGTGCAATTTGCCGCGGGGTTATTGTAAAAATACAGTGCTCTTCAGCAGTTTTTATGATAGACTGATCAAAATTCCGCGAATATTTTCAGGTTAAATTCAGTTCATGATTTTAAAAGCTGGGTCAGAGTTTTTGGTAATTTGTAAGCTATTTTTTATGTTGATTACGAAATAGATACAACAATTTGTAGAATGTAGGCAGTAGGTCAATACCTTCAAGTAGGTATTACATACATGACAATTTCTTCATAGTAACTTTTAACATCACAATTGCATAATAAACAAACATAATACAATCACAAAGGCATTATAGCTTGAAGCTAACATAGTCGAAGGTTTCCCTGGTCATATCATGTAGAATAGAATTATATTGATCAAGTAATCAGTGAGTCAAAACAAAGTGTAGAAATATCTTTGAATTGTGGCAGTATATACTTAGTGGCTGTGTTTTGTGTGTTGACATTACTTTGATAACAAGTAAACTATCTTAGAGGTAGACAAAAAAGTGTAGCCAAAAAATGCGATAAATTTTCACAATAATCTACTAGATTCTAAGAGGGGAACTGGGTTCTGCACCGGCATCTTGCATGGAAGTGTATTGTGCATTATAAATAAATAAATAAAAATCATTTATTTCAGACCCGTAATGGTGGTCCATATGAAAAGACACAGTAAATACAATTGAAAAAAAAACTTACTAGGTACATGGACAAAACATACTATTATATATAAATTACTAAGCTACTACCCTTTAACACGGACAGGTATGCACTCAGTGCCAGGTGTAGGTTGCAAGCACCAAATGCACCCCACCCAATGCCGCAGGAGTCGGCCGTTTAGATCTTCAGCAATCGCTGCTAGAAGGCTGTTGCGGCTGGCGCGCAGGCGACGCAGTGCGGCGGCGCAGCGGGCTCGTATCACAGCTGGGAAGCTGTCCACGCCCGCGTCAGCAAACATGCCCGACGCACTGCACCAGCGTGGCAGCAGCAACAACGCCCGGAACGCGTAATTGAATTGTACACGAAGGGCACTCATAGACTTTTTAGTGTAATTAGTCCACAGGCTACATATATATAATGATGTGCAAAATGCTTTAAATAAGGTTATTTTAACAGGAACTGAACAGCATCGAAATCTCTGAATATACCCTGCTCCTTGCAGTACCGGAGCAGGACTTTTTTGACTTACAACCAAAAGGAACTTATATCTTTAATCAGTCTCTAGCTAGATAAAGAAACTCCAAGCTATATTTTTTGCAGTGTCTAGAGTAATATTTATATATGATTGAGAGGATGAGGTCAATCCTTATGTTTTGAAACAAAATTTAATGAATCATACTTGATTTTTAAGGTGTGTATAATTCTTCTATTATTACACAGTGACAAGGCAACTAGGCTTTGTAGAAACAAAGTGACATAAGAATTAATTAGTTATTACATCAGTTTGTATTTACTTCCCATTGGGATATGTTCGATGACATAATTCCAATGTTTACTCAACTTTACATTGTAATTATTTGTATAACCCATTCTAAGTAATAATAAACCAAACTATTTCTTTATTAGTAGGTTTTATTAATAATTCTATTTGAAGGACAGCAGTGGAACCCATACCAAGATAATAAACAACTCCGAACTCATAAAAAAGAATACAGAAAAAGTGCTCCTGTATTATTTTTTATGAGTTTGGAACAGGCATGCGTCATTGATCAATTTAGACTGAATGCAGATGATGGAGTACATACTAACAGTCCTAAGAGTTTAAGTAAAAAAAACCTAATCAAAATAATATACAGCACCAACTAATAACAGCAAGAATGACTCAGTGTATGCAAGTTTATAGCATTGTATTTTTTGATAATAAACAGCTTTGATAGGATTATGAGTAATTGTATACTTTACTGCATAGTATACACAATATCATTGTTTTATTATGTACCTTTAACACTTCAAGAGGCCTTTACCCAGGAGTGGGACAGTATGGGCTCAAAATTATAAATTAATACACTCAAATGCAGAACTCTTTGAAAAGGTGTTTACAGCCAAACATTCCTAATATTATAATGATTATGAATGCAGGTGTGCAATCCTGCCTATGTTTCTTTAAAACAATATTTAAGTAATAGTAAAGGTTGTCTAATGTAAAAATGGAATGTGTCTAGACAAAATTTATACTTTAACGGATTTAGTGGTCATGCAATGCTGACCACACTTTCTAGACAATCTAGGCTACCGTTTGCACAATTAACATTATCTTGCACACAGCCAATTAAAGATTTGCTGATAAGTTATTTTTTTAACAGGTATTATTATTTGACTCTTAGATTGATAAGCATGTTTATTTAATATTGAAACAACAATAGAATGTAGTATTTTATACAGCTTTGGAATGGTGACTAAGACTGACTGACCAGGGAAACAAAAAATAGCAGAGGCTGACTTACCTTGAAGATGGGCCTGGGATGCCTCGGCGCCGAGGCGGGCGCTGGCGCCGCCGTCGTAGTGGCGGGCACGGGCGCCGGTGAAGTTACATGGTCAGCCGGTAATGACTCCGGGACAGTCTGAAGAGTCGGCCTCATAGTCGTCGACATTCTCACTAAATCACTTATCCGAACACTTTAACACCTGGCTATCCGGCCTGCACCGTTCGCATCCTCTGCGGCCGCGCGATCAGACCGCCCGACCGGCTCAGACCCTCACCAGAACGCAACACTAGGGACTCCACCGAACGCCGACCAACAACGCCCATCTAACCGCATTTTCCACCAGAAAAAAACATCGCGAAGCCCTAACAAGACGGTCGATAGACGTAACGCGTACCTGATTCACTTTCACGTTTATGCTAACGATCGTTAAGATTGAAAACGGAAATAGACACGCAAAAAACTATTAGAAAGCTTACGGTGTCTTCTCCTGTCACATAAACACTAGGAAGGAATTCACGGTTTAGGCTATAGGACAGTGTGCAAACTCGGAATGATGATGGCTCCGATTCGGGCGAATGGTATAACAATTATTAGTGGACGAAAAGCCGTCCATTTAATAATAAAATAACAAAAGTCAATCACTTTTCTCCGCTAAAAGTCCTCACATTCTTGAATTCACTCTCAAGATGGCGGATTTACCTACTCCTCGTAAATGGGCACAAGGCTGACACGAAAACATCAACTGGCTCTCTTTCGCTCTCTTTCATAACACTGCGTAAAGAACGAGATGCCAATCATATTAAATGAAAGAGTTTTGTAACGTCAGAAAAACGTACTTTTGGAGCATGCGCGAAATAAAAAATTTTAGAACGCATCTATATTAATTTGCCTAACAAAAATATCACAATTACAATTTGTTTTTTCCTTATTAATTAAGTTAATGAAAATCAAACATTTAATAATGAGTTTCGTATATTTTTGCACACCTGACAAAAACTCAAAATAATAGATAGAATAAGTATTACTACTTGCAACATTTTTGATTATTCTTTAGTGGCAACATTACTTCGTTTTTTTTTCTTTTCTTTCTCCGTTGGCAGCGCCATCTTTACCAAAATGGCTGCCTGCCTTGTTGTTGGAGACTGTTGGGTGCTTGTTTGGGTTCTAAATGTTTGTTTCTTTCTTAAAACATGGTTTTGACTCTTAATTTGTGTAAAATATTGTGGAATTGGAGTTGCTTCATATGAATAAGGTAAGAATATACTTGCTGGTATGATAAACGCTAGAAAACTATACAACGCAATTTTCCGTATCATCAGCACAACGTGAGCTTTTACTTGTGTTCTAGATTTATAGTGTTTTCCAAGCTATAACTTCGAAATTCATGACTTTTCTATCATAATTTAGTATGATAAAGTCCTTGTGAACGTTGACAAATAGATTTCTAACGTATTTACATAAACCATGACCTTACTCATTGGGGTAACGTAAACTAAAATCGCCATTCAATTCTCAACAAAAGAGATTTCGAGAAGTCTAATGTCGCAATTATCTTGATTTTATTGCGCGTACCAAACTCAATAGTTATGACCGTGTGAATTTAGGGTTTTGCGCTATTTTTGCTTTCGAAGTCGAAAACTAGGTGAATGACCTTTCGGAGAGGCCCCATTATTTGTTTTGTCACCAACATTGGTCTTATTCTTGAGAATGAATATGCAAAGCTCGAAAGTCCTTTTGATTATCCCTGGTTATACTGATAATAACTACAAGTTATTTCTATTCAAAACCTCTATACTTACAACCAAACTTTTGAAGATAAACACCAATTTTAAGTAGATACCTACTTACTGTTGTTAAATAATGTTTTTGCTATTTCCCATTTTCTAATAGGTATGTAACTATCTTGTTTTTATGGTTCACTCATATTGTAGAGCCATAAAACTCAAAACTCAAAAAAGTGCTTTGTTTTCTTTAAACCTGATTTTTGTTCACTTAAATCTTTTTAAGGTAAAGTAAAGAAGAGAACAAGAAACCTTTACCTTGTTATGTTGTTAGTTTTCGATTTGGATCAAAACTTGTCCCAAGCTTTTTTATCCTCTAGATAATCTGAGATTATAAAAGAGTGATGAGCCAGTAGTTGATTACCATATTATTTGTGGGCCATAAGAATGTTTGTATGGTCTGCAGGTCAGTTCTTGGTGTTAAATTAATTAGTAGATGTATCAGTCACCTGGTAACACCAGGGAGTTTGATAACACAAGTTCTGCTTACTTTGGGCCAGATGAAGCTATTTGAAAACATCAAGATGTATTTATTTAATTTCAGATCAATCACATGAAGAAACCCAACAGTAGTCTATAGGAGAGCATTTAGATGAGAATAACAACCCACCTTAGCAAATAAGTGTAGAATTAAGCAACTTGTAACCTTACCTGTTAAGAATAAAGTTCAAGATGTGGCCGGCGGCTCAGTACTCCCATACCAACACTCAGCCCATTCAGAGCAATGGTGGGAAGGGGAATGATCACCAGAATCAAGGGAATTTGAAGACGCTGGGCATGACATCGGCTATCTCTTTAGCAGGTATGTTCTGAATAAGGAATCTTCACATAGGTACCTTGAACTTTACACATCCTCATTAATAAACTTATTTACATTTAATATTTGGGCCTTCAAATTAATTAGACCTTCTAGATTTTATAAATTGTTAATTAATCAAGTGTATTTGATTTCCTATAATGCTATCTTACTCACTAATCAATAGCAATAGCACAAAGCAAACAAAAATCATCATCAGTATACCTTAGTGAACTCTTCATAGTATAAAACAAAGTCGCTTCCTGCTGTCTGTCCTTATATATGGTTAGATCTTTAAAACTACGCAACAGATTTTGATGCGGTTTTTTTTATTGATAGAGTGATTCAAGAGAAAGGTTTATTTGTATATTTTTCACCATTGCAAAGCAAGGACGGGTCGCTAGTTTAAAAATAAACTGGGTAATGGACAAATTCATATTTTAAGTGCACTGATGAAGTTTTAAGATTAATACATATCAGCATCATGTATATATACAAATATAAATACATAATATCACACAAGATTCTGGTTTAAATGCAAATCTACAACATTCTAGGTCCGAAACCCTTAGACATAGAAAAGACCAATGAGCTGAAAGAATCCCTCACGCCGTTCGCCGTGTTTGAATCGGAAGCTGAGATGCACCATCGTATGGAGGTGCTGGGTTCATTGCATCGCTTGGTCCGGCAGTGGATCCGTGATGAGTCTATGCGCAAGAATATGCCTCCAAGTGTTGCTGAGACTGTTGGTGGCAATATTTATACTTTTGGATCTTATCGACTTGGGGTTAGTAATAATTACTTACTGTTAGTAATAAGTGGCGTTTAATTAGCACCATGTACATCTTAGGCGGTGCTAGAAGAAGGAGTGCAATTTGGTACTCATACTCCTGAATATGGCTGTGGGGCCGCGGCTTACGAATATCGACCCCTCCAACTCAACCCGTGAATGTCGAGAGCCGACTAAGGGAACCAGAGGAAGGGCAGCTTCCTTCTGAGTATTTTTCAACACCAACACTGCGATCACCAATCCGCTGTCAAGCGTGGTGATTATGGCAAAACCCCCCCTACATGGGAGACCATCACTCGATGGACCGACGACATCGTAGCGGTCGCAGGGAGTCGATATGTCCAGCAGTGGACGTGTATGGGCTGATATGATGGTGACCCATGAACGCAAATCAAATTTAAGCGTGTCTCAAGTGACGAGTTTTTGACAGATTTTCATTGATAACTGTCAAAAAATCGCGACTTTATGACTTGCTTAAATCAGAGTTGCGTTTCGGAATTCAGGTGTAGTCATAACTGAATTTTCTTCCCTTAATGTGTTAATGAATTTTGTCGTAAACCTATGGACTAAGCATTGTCTGAAATAAAACCTTTTTTTTACTAGGTATTAAAACTTTCGTAGTTTGATAAATTCATTATGAATGTGAGCAGGTTAACGTTGGTGTTCTTCCAACACAAACTAGGTTCGTAGTTAACCCGCTCACATTGATAATGAAAACCTTTTTTTTATTTATTTTACTTATTTTAAGACTTCATGTGACAATTAATTATTTATTGATATTGGCTGCTGGCAGTGGAGGCCATGAAACTTGTTTTACATTTGTTATAACAACAGTCTCCACTACTATTCTAGTCTAACATGCCATTTTCAACAATGCCAGGTGCCAGGCGCCTTCTTATTTACTTCATAATGAGTATGTCGCCGTACAGTGTAAAGCCCAATCAGAGAATAGCAACTTGTTGTCAAAACAGACCTGGAGGCCAAGCATACGGATTGTTTATGGTAGAATTTATAAAAATTATGTCACATCGTCATCGAATGCGTAAAATTTTGGTAATTAATTCCCTCAACTTCAATAATTTACGCAATGTATGACGATGAGACGGCATGAGATGGAATTATGATTATGATAGACAGTGCCCTCTCACAGCAGCATTACTAACTTATATTCTTATTTTTGAACATGACTTAGACAATACCCTTTAAGCTGTTTATTTTGCATATTTTTCTAAATTCCTTAGTTATTTAATTGTACATATTTCTGTTTGTCTGTTTTATGGCTTTGAGAGAGACAGATAATTTATTTACCCAAAAAACATAGAACTTATTAACTAAACAATACTTAAATCTGACAACACACAGAACAAAAATATGAGATGATAAGGGTAAAATGGGTCCCTGCCTCAGCATATTGCAGTATTGGAGCATTTGCCCAATACTGCGCTGGTTTTCAGGCAGAAGTATGCATGATATTAAGCACATTTGTTGTGAACTATTGTAAATTGACTCATCCAAGTGTGCCCAGTGCTCCTACGGCGAATAAATGAGTATGAGTATTTTGATCTATTAGATCTTAGAGTTATTCCCTAGACCCACCTTAAATAAATAATGTTGGACAATGCACACAGCATCATCTAGCACCAAGCTAAGCAGAGCTTGTGTTATGGGTACTAGATGACTAATATACTGAATACAATATATTACATAGATAGATATTTTTTATTATACATAGAAAATATCCAGAACACCCGAAACAAATATTTGCAGATCATACAAACATTTGTCCCAAGGCGGGAATCGAACTCGCAACCTTCTGCGTCGCAGGCGGACCTTCGCCCGCCGCGCCACATTGGTCGTCATGTTGCTTGGCCTTGGTTGCACTTGGCCTAATTATAAGGAAATGTGGTTAAGTCATAGATCATCTTTATTTGACTAACAGGTACACCACAGAGGTGCTGACATAGACGCGCTGTGCGTCGCGCCGCGCCACATAGACAGGTGTGACTATTTCACCACCTTCTATGAGCTACTGAAGCATCAGCCCGAGGTGAGAATAACAGCTGTGCATCCACCAGCACGGCTATTATAACTCGATCGAAAAGTTTCCGTGATTCAGAAATCTGACGCAAATCTGTGCAAAATTCAAATAATCCGCGCGAAATTCAAATATTTTAGCGGTTTTTTATATTTTCTGCGCTTGTATTGTTTCATGCGTTTTTTGTAAATTGTATTTTTACTTTCGCGTAAATTGTAAAACATTTTCTATAAACCCATGTTATAGCTAATTTCGATTCGATTCTACTTTTGGAGGAATTAATAATTTATGAGATTTATTGCTAAAAATCAACATTATTACCAAAAGCTCCATTAATCGTACTTCATCGGAGCATGGGTTCATAGAACATGGTCAGCGATTTATGAAAAACTACTTTTTAGGTCGTTTAATAATATGTAGAAAAAAAATAACCGTATTTTCTATCGAGTTAGAATAGCCTTGGAGATCGGAATCGGAGCGTACGCGGTGCCGGTGTTTACAATATGCCTGGCATTGGTATCGACAGATATACTGATCCAGTGCACGCTGTACCCAAGTCACACGTTGAGATATTACATATTTTTAATTTGCTTCTGTCCGCGGCTTTGTACGCTTTTTTTCTATGGAAATATTAAAAGATTATATGTATCAATCCATGACAAATGGCCTATGTTATTCCAGATCTTAATGTGTGTACTGTCACCACAATCCATTCAGTAGTTTTGGCGTTGTATTCGGCCAAAGATCTCCACATCGGCAAAAACTTTCACCTTTATAGTATTGGTAGGATGTTACTGCGCCTCTATCGTGTGGACATGGAACTAAGCAAATAAATACAATAGAAAGATGTGACGTCACGATGACGTCTTGACACCATAGTCTAGCCGAACCCAGGGGTCAGCTCCCATAGCACGGGATTGTTGTCTAGGGTGAATTATTTGAAATTCATTCAATCCCTTAAGTTCAATAATGTACGCAATATATGACGATGCGATGTCATTATTGGCTATTCTACCCTAGTCTAGTGAACAATCCACGTGGTAGGGAGGCCGGATACAAATCAATAGTAACTAGGATACATTTTAAAATTTTATTTATATGTAATAGCAAAAAATCAATTAATGAAGTACATTAGTAATTCCAGCAAACTTTAACGTTAGATATCTATAATTAAAAAAAAAATAATGTATGAACTCACATGTTATATCCAATTTTTAAAGGTAAAAGACCTAAGGTCTGTGGAGAACGCCTTCGTTCCAGTAATCAAGATGAATTTCGACGGCATCGAAATAGATTTGCTGTTCGCTAGACTTGCACTGAAGGAAATACCTGGTAAGTTATTATATTAGTATTTCTTAGTAGAATTATTATTTACGAGCTGCTCCCCGCGCCCGCACCCGCATTAAATTGGGGATAAAAAGGTCCTTTTTCCCTTAAATTTCCCTTGGGACTTTGATGTTATAGCAGGACAAAAAGTAGCCTATGTTGCTCTCCATCCTTTCAACTAACTCCACGCCAAAAATCGATTGGTTGCTTAGTTGGGGCGTGAAGGAAGGACAAACAAACACACTTTCGCCTGTATAATATTAGTTAGGATAAGAGTTAAAGCAACGGGCAGAAGAGGTCGCGACGTGAAAATCGTCACCTTCAACTCAGCCCCTGGATGTCGTAAGAGGCGACCTAGGGAACCTACCAGAGGAAGGGCAGCAGTTCCTTGTGTGTATTTTGGGGGGTGAAGGTGGTCCCTCCAAATAGCTACACTGGGACATCTCCCCTGTCAGGTCTGACCCATCTGGTCCGCTTGTCCAGGGTCTTTCGATCGACAGATGATATTTGGTAGTTGTATATCTGTCGAATGTTGTTTAAACATAAAACCGTTTGCGCGATATAGAACTTTGCGAGTGAAATATTTCTCTTTTTGGTTCATTACAAAGTTTGTGTATTTGTCTAGCGACATCTGCCATCTAGCGGACTTTCTCTCAACTACGTAGGTGTGCGTCTATCGATGTTTACGCCTTTGTAGTTTAGGCGATTTTGGTTAGAGGTCGCTACATCAAGTAGATTATACATATATAAGAGTATTGTTAACACCTATACAGCTAAGGCTTTTGCTATTATAGTGCGTAAGCTCCATACTGGGGTAACTAGAAATACTCAGATCCGCTCTACAATGAATTGAATTAAATTTTTCTTTGTTAATATTATAGAAATTTAAAAATAATGTTTGTGGCAAATTGTGAACATTTTCCTATTACTGCATGCAACATTCGGTAGCTGACATCAAGACTATCTTTGTTCTCCAAAAAAGGAATTATAGAAATAAATATTTTGACAGTAATATCGCAATACATTCTTATGTATACGCACAAAAAGTTTGAAAAAGTGTGATGTTCATAATAGAAATACAAGAAACAAGATGAAATTAAACATCCCAGCATATAAATTACGAAAGGTAGGGAAATCATTTATGAGCAATTGCGTGCGCTTCTATAATAAGCTTCCATCTGAAGCAACTGAACTCCCTATTCGTAAATTTAAACAGTACATTAAATAAAATCTTATCAGGAAGGCCTTACATAGATGATTACATAAATGCTGTTAATGATTGGCCAGATGTCGCTCCGTTCCGCACTGACAGTAATATGTAAGAAATTCAATGTTCTGTTTAGCTTTTTATAAAGATTGACATGTATCTAAATCGCATTAAATTTAGATTTAGATAGGCAAAATTACCATGTATTAGACACATAAGTGATATTATAATGTGCTAGTGGTTTCTTTTTCAGTTCTTCCACTTGTGGACAAAAAATTGAAGTGGAGAGAATATCAATAACACCTTATATCTTATTTGATAATAATAACTATGTACTAAACTATTTAAAAAAAACGAATTAGAATGTCAGATTATGAAAAAATATTGAACACATATTTTTTGCTTACGCACATCTAAGTTCGGGAGAGGGGCTCATGACGTCACTTCGTGGTAAAACGTGTACCAAGGCGTGACGTCACGCGGAACTTCAACGCTCGCTCGCGTTCATTATCTTCGTAATTTTTTTTATTGACAAATGAAACAAATACGTATCCATTATTTTTTGGTTATGTAAATGACGGACTAAACAGATTTTTACAGGAAACAAGTATGGAGAACGATACTGACGTGCTCCCATAAAATGTTATTCCCGAGAAACGCAAAACTTAAAGAACTGTGTATATGAAATCGATTTTGAATACTTTCAAAATAATCAAATTATTAACAGACTTGAAAATTCAATGTTCAGATGTACTGTATATACTACATACGTATGTTTCTCATGTATGTCCGCCGATTTCGCCGTAAATTGTTGACCGATGTTGATGATTCTTGTATGAAGAATATTCTCGGGTAGTCTCATACAATTTGTCCCGCGAGAGGGTTAAATATTTGTCCCGCAAAACATTCTAATTCGGCCTTTTCAGTTTTTAAAAACGTCAAATTCTATATTATTCAAGAGATGTATCTCCCTTTAGATATATGTGCCTCCCCAGATTCCTTCGATCTTCGCGACGACATGCTCCTCAAGAACTTGGACGAGAAAAGCGTCCGTTCGTTGAACGGTTGTCGCGTTACCGACGAGATACTGCGGCTCGTGCCCAATATCAACAACTTTAGATTGACTCTGCGCGCCATCAAGCTTTGGGCGAAACGTAAGTCGTACTATATATTTATAATACAGATATTTGATAATTATTTATTACTTAGTAACATTGTGTGTGGAAACGTACTAACTAAAAACTTAACTAATAATCATCAAACAATTATGATTAGAGAAAAAATATATATAAAACGCCTTAAATTACAGATAAGTAGACATTGAAAAGTACAGATTATAATAACATAAAATAGGTAACAATGAGAAATTATATTAATGACAACAAATAGATAGGGGAAACTGGGTACACATGATCCATCAAAGAGACTTGGCAGAATAGATATAGACGGACAGAATTAGTAATTAGTTCGTGGCCAGCACATATGTACATAGTAGACAATGTTTTTCTCAAGGAATAATAAAAAAATAATGCTGGAGATAGCATCATCTAGAAGCGAATTTTATATAAATTCAAAACTTATTGGTTGTACATGAGGTATTTGGTACTATTACTGGGAATTGGTAAGGAAAACCACAAAAAGGCACGTTGGTTGTTTCGCCATTTAATTGCGGTGTAGCCCGCTGAGGAGTGAACAATCTACCTCAGTGTTGCCAGATTGGGTAGCAGTTACCTGCATACATCACACCCTCTTACTTAGATGAGACTTAATGATAATAGTTAAGTCACTAATACATGTTTCTGAAGTCATTATAATACTACCGAAAGAAACTAAAAGAACAATTAACAACTTATAACTAACTTAGTTAATAACTAATTGGATCGCCATACCGCTCTAGCGGTACACGTATCCGACAGGCTCGGTTGGATAGGGCGTGTGAAGGCGCTGTATCTACGTTTAACGGCGCCGCCGCGGGAAACGCCAAACTGCCAACGGTTGAGCGACTTTTTAGTTGATCAATATGCCGATTACAAGTTGAACCGTCTTCCCTGATCACCCTAAAATTCCTTTTACCTACAATATCCTGAACTAATCCCTTTACCCACTTATCTTTCTTCTCACTATACTCCCTTATCCATACTGAATCACCCCTCTCTATGCTTCTTAAGTTTCCCCCTGATTGGTTGACTTGTTGCTGTTGCTTCTTAATCACCCTTTCTTCTACCGCGGCACCTGCTCGCAGGAGATCTAATCTCGAACGTAAGTTCCTCCTTTGCAGCAACATAGCAGGAGAGACACCCGTAGTACTATGAGTGGTATTACGATAGGCCATTAGGTATGTTTGTAATGCTGTATCTACATCATGCCTATCCCGACCTGCTTTCCTAAGTGCTCTCTTGCACAATTTGACCGCTCCTTCAGCTGCTCCATTGGAGGCAGGATGGTAAGGTGGAGAAAATTTATGTATGATCCCATTTTCACCCATAAACTTCTTAAGTTCCTCGCTAGTGAAAGGTGGTCCATTATCTGATACTACTTCTTTAGGTAATCCAAACCGAGCGAAAAGTTCCCTCAATACTTTAAGCACTGCTGGTGCAGTAGTACTTGTCATGTGGAACGCCTCTATCCATTTTGAGGTAGCATCTATTAACACAAAGAATGATTTACCTTCGAAAGGGCCTAAAAAATCCATATGTAATCGACTCCATGGTTCGGCTGGGTAGGTCCATGGCTGAGGAGGCGCCCGCGGCGGCGTTGGTGATTCTACTGTACACGTGTGACACTCTTGACAATAACGCTCTATGTCTTTATCTATACATGGCCACCAAACATAACTTCTCGCCATGGACTTCATTTTGACTATTCCCATGTGACCTACATGTAACTCTTGCAAAATTTGTTTTTGAAATATTTGTGGAATTACTATTCTATACCCCCACATAATACAATTATTTTCTAAATAAAGTTCATTTTTCCTTGTATAGAATGGTGTAAGTTCAGACTTTTTACAATCCGCTGGCCACCCTGACTGTATGTACATTACCACTTTGCACAACAAAGCATCCTTTTTAATCACTTCACTTACTTGGGACTGTTTGATTGGAAGGAAGCTATTGACAAAGTTTACATAAGTAATTTCTGACTTAATTCTTTTTTCTTGTCCAATTGGTAACCTAGAAAGTGCATCCGCTCCATTTTTGCTTGTTGATACATACTTTATGTCATAATCATAACCAGAAAGTATAACAGCCCATCTCTGCATCCGTGATGCTGCCATTGTTGGAATGCCTAATTTAGAACCAAAAATGGACACTAGAGGTTTGTGGTCTGTTTGTAATATAAACTTGCGCCCGTACAGGTATTGATGAAACTTCTTTACGCCATAGATGATGGCCAAGGCCTCCCTATCAATCTGAGAATAGCCCCTCTCTGCTGAATTTAAAACCCGTGATGCATAAGCAATAGGATGCTCCGTTCCATCCACTATATGTGAAATAACCGCACCCACTCCTATTGCACTTGCATCTGTTGTCAAAATCACAGGAAGCTCCGGATTGTAATGAGTTAAAACTTCACTAGAAGACAATAAATCTTTAATTTTTTGGAAAGTTCCCTCACATTCACTAGTCCAGCTGAATGGTACACCTTTTTTAAGAAGTGTATATAGTGGCCCCAAAATGGTACTAATATTCCTAATGAATTTCCCATAGTACATAACCATTCCCAAGAAGGCTCGGACCTCTGTGACATTTTTGGGTGAACTAACTTTCCTTATGGCTTTTAATTTATTTGGATTTGTATGTATGCCCTCTTTATTAATTACATATCCTAAGTATGTCACAGAGTCTGCAAAAAACGAACACTTTTCTCTTTTAACTTTCAATCCAAAATGCTCCAGACGCTCTAAAACCTTGTATAAGGTCTCTAAATGCTCCTGGTCATTCTTACCACTGATAATGATATCATCTAAAAATACACCTACTCTTGGAATATCTGCAAACATTGCTTCTAGCTTGCGTTGGAATATTCCTGGGCTGGAGGATATGCCATAAACTAACCGTTTAAATTTGAAAAGTCCACGGTGGGTATTTATGACACTATATTTTTGGGACTCTTCATCTAATACGAACTGTGCATACGCTTGAGATAAATCTATCTTAGAAAACTTTTTTCCCCCACTTAATTTTGCTAGTAAATCCTCTACCTTTGGCAAGGGAAAACGGTCAACTTCTAGGCATTTATTTAATGTTATTTTGAAGTCTCCACAAACCCGAATGGAACCATCGCTTTTTACCACTGGCACAATTGGCGTAGCCCAGTCGGAGGCCTCGACCGGTGCGATGACGTCGTCCGCCACCAGCTGGTCCAGCGCACGCTCCACCGGCTCGCGCAGCGCGTAGGCCAGCGGCCGTGCCCTCATGTACACCGGCCGAGCGTCCGCCCGCACTCTGAGGCTCACTTCACCACCTGTGTACCGTCCGAGCCCATCCGAAAATACTTTACAGTATCTGGAACTGAGAGATTCTACACTGAATGACGCACTATTACATTTTGCCTCGTGACAATGGATCGATAATGGCTGTGGTGAATCAACTTCTTTCAATCTAAATCCAAGTTCATGCAACCATCGCCTGCCTATTAAAGGTTTTCTCCCATGATTGATAACATATAAGTCTAGAGGTTTATCAACTCTCTTGTATTTAACAAATGGAGATATTTTTCCCATTGGAATGACAGTTTCCCCAGTGTAATAGCTCATTATGAGGTTATGTTTACATAGTGGAATGTGAGCAAAACATTTCTGATAAAGTTCATAGCTTATACAAGAGATGAGGCAACCTGTGTCTGCTTCCATCCTGACTGCAAACCCGTCTATACAAACATCAATCTCAAAGGGTTTGCACGACTTATCAACACTATCAAAGTTGAACAAATGAATTACCTCATCATCGTTGCTACTGTCCGTGCATGAGGAACGTTCGTGGACTTCGCTATTGTGAGTTTTCACCTTCTGTGCACTTCCGTTCAGTCTAGGACACATTCTCTTCAGGTGCCCTGGTTCATTACACACCTTACAAACATATTTTGCAAACTTGCAAAACTTTTTGTTATGGTCACGACGACCACATACATCGCACTGCTGCTCGTCCCGTGATTTGTGTGTTGCGCGGCTGCCCGCCGCCGTTGCCGACGCCGCCGCCGCCGTTGCCGACGCCGCCGCCGCTGTAGAACGCCTTGATGACACTCGCGCCGCCGCCGTCTGCCGTTGAGTGTGCGTTCCTACAGCATTGCATGCTGTCGCCATGTTCTCCATAGGACTCTTCTGTCCTTCCACCAATGCTGAATTTACCTCCGCTGCTTCAATAGCGACGGCCAGTTTGAGTGCCCTGTCGAACTTGATATCCTCTTCGGAAAATAATCTTTGCCGAATTGCCTCGTTCAAAACTCCGCACACCAGCTGATCTCTCAGGCTTTCTTCAAGCTTTTCTTCGAAACCACAATGTTTTGACAGCCGCCTGAGCTCCGCCACATAATTAGCAATTGATTCTCCCGGTGTTTGTTTCCTTTGCCGAAACGTGTATCTTTCTGCCAAAATACTGGGCTTGGGTTGTAGGTGATTGGCCATAATCTGCACCAAGTCTTTGAATGTTTTCGTGGCTGGTTTCACAGGTGTACACAAGGTTACCAAAAGTTCGTAACCTGCACCCCCCATCACAGTGATCAGCGTAGGCACTTTCAGTTCATCCTTCACATTGTTCACCACGAAGTATTGTTCTAACCTCTCTGCATACAATGACCAACTTTCTGCTCCCAAATGAAATGTGTCTATTTTTCCCACCGCCATTTCGTCTTCTGCACGCGTAGATTTAATGAGACTCGTCGCCAATGAGGTATTTGGTACTATTACTGGGAATTGGTAAGGAAAACCACAAAAAGGCACGTTGGTTGTTTCGCCATTTAATTGCGGTGTAGCCCGCTGAGGAGTGAACAATCTACCTCAGTGTTGCCAGATTGGGTAGCAGTTACCTGCATACATCACAGTACAGACATGAATACCATTAGAAGAACAGCTTTGGTTTTCATCTAACATAACTAATAAGTTTATTGACAAAGAAAATAACAATCAAATAATATAAAGAAATTAAACTAGTATTTACGATTGAAACAATTGAGCTAACTGCAGACTGTTGCAAACAATCTACAGATAGCTCAACTGGTCCATATCAATACCAGTCGGAAGCGTCCCCAAGACGCTGGCTGCATTGCACCGCTGTATGGCAATGCTAATGCGCTGCGCCAGATACTCACCAGCTCTCGGGTCACGCGTCGCTTCGACCAGGCGGTCAGATAATATTTTGAAAACCCGGAGAGCCTCATAACCAATGAAATCACCTTCAAACAAAATATAAATATATTCAGCCATTATGTTTACGCCACAGATATACTCGTTAAACTTATAAAATTTTCATCAGGTGAGATTGTGGTCAAATGAAGTTATAGACCATGACAAAAAAAACACCTCTCTTTTGTCTGGAGTTAAAAACATAGACCCCTACCGAATTTCATCCAAGTTCTTAAGACGTAATAGGGAACTGTTAGTGTGTGTGTGTGTTTCAATTGAAAATCTACATTTTATTAAGTCGCCATACCCATTCCAGGTCACGGCATCTACTCTAACACCCTCGGCTACCTCGGCGGAGTCTCCTGGGCCATGCTGGTTGCGCGAACCTGCCAGTTGTACCCCAACGCAATGCCAGCCACACTCGTACACAAGTTCTTCCTAGTCTTCAGCCAGTGGAAGTGGCCGCAGCCTGTTTTGCTGAAGCAGCCAGACTCTGTTAACTTGAACTTCCCTGTTTGGGATCCGAGGGTACGATATTCCCGATATTATAAAACTAACCACTAAACCAAGTCACCATATGGTGGCCCAGAGATATGATGGTCAGACGACAATGTGAGGGCAGTAGGGATTTAATCCATTTGACCGGGACACCAGGCTTGGATACTAAAGGCAGTATCTTAAGTATCGAAGCCTCACGTGTTAGCACACTCCATAGCCAAAAGAGCTATGGCGTGTGCTAACACTTACATTGCCCATGACGCACATCGACGTGTCGACGCTGCTGTACCGAAGGCGCGCTCTGGCGGGTCGCAACGCAGAGACTGGCCACTGAAGTAAGTAAGCTTGTTGCTCATATATGCCAGCTCTACCCTAAAACTACCGCCTGAAAACTATCACTGACAGATTCCTTGCAATTTGAGAGTCGCTTGCTACGACTCTGCAGCTCAAGCAACAAACCTCTCATTAGCTTACAACGCTACCGTAGGTAAAGCAACTACCCCGCAGTAACGCGTGGCACTCGTCTCGCCCAGCCGTTTGTACTGCGTAAATCTGGCGTAACGGTGGTGCCACTAAATCGACGGGCTTTACGCTCCTGCCGGCTACAGGTACATGTCCAATGTAACCCTTAGCTTTTTGCGTCACACTCATTGTTAAATCCATTACAGGTGAACATATCAGACCGCTTCCACCTGATGCCCATCATCACCCCCGCCTACCCGCAACAGAACTCAACCTTCAACGTGTCGCTTTCCACCAGAACTGTCATCATGGAGGAGTTTAGAGTTGGTAAGTCATGTCACTCAAGTCAGTTGCTGGGAGCTCTTGTATGCGAGAAGCGCAGGACAGAGAAGCAAAAGGAGGCTTATACTCAGAAGTAGGTGATCCCAGGCTCCCTTTTCAATCCAGTTGACAGCACAAAGTTCCAGTCGGTTTTTGACGCTTCAGCAGTACATGCAGTGGTTCGACGAAATTGCAGATTGCCATGACACTGATTGGAGTATATCTACACATGGGCCGTCATGATACTGAAGATGATACGGGCTTTTGTTTTTAGATTGCAACAAACTAACAAACCTGTAAAAGTCTACTTTAATCATCATTGGTCTAGTATATTAGACCAATGCAGTGTACTAAAAAAAAAACATTTACTCGTATCCATGGTATAAGAAAACAAGGTATGCTCTTCCGGGAGTGTAGCCAGGTGACGTCACTGTCCAGTTGCCACTTCATTTCAACAAAATGTAGAAGTTGGAAAAAAAATGTGATTGATAAGAGTCAATTGAAAAATTAATAAAAAAAAATGTTAATCGTCAATTATATTTGTTAGATCAGTCAAAAAAGCGTTAGTTAAACATAAGTCAATGTGATAAATAATTGGTAAATACAAAACCACATAGTTTTATCAGATTCATACAAGAGTTCGGGGAGTTACTATTGTACGCTACTGGTAACACCAGGAAACAGATTCGTCTTCTCATTCGCCGATGGCGACGATGACGTAGCCTGCGACACCCACGTGACCATCGTGTCTCGGAAGAGCATACCTGTTTTCTTGTACCATGCTTGTATCTAAGTTGCCTGGAAGAGATCGCTCAAAACGATAAGACCGGCTTTGTACTTCATTGATTTTCAGCAGTTCCTTTTTTTATGGTACTTTATCATAGTGTAGGATGCCTTAGTGTAGGTTTTGTCTGTACTGTAATTACATACAAATTTTATCTGATAAAAGCAGTGATGACTTCTGTTCTCAATTAATTACAACATCCATCTCTCCTACAGGTCTCTCCATAACAGATCAGATAATGCTCAGCAAATGCGGCTGGGAGCGTCTCTTCGAAGCCCCGAACTTCTTCTCAAGATATAAACACTTCATAGTGCTGCTGGCTTCATCAGCGACCACGGATGACCAGCTGCAGTGGTGTGGACTTGTGGAGAGCCGGATTAGGCATCTTATCAGTAAGTAAACTGTACCACCTTTATACAAAGTTAGACGCAAAAAATATCTTTGGAATTTGGAAAAAATATATATATATATACTCCCAATTCTCTATGCACATTGATAGCCTAACTAAGGGTTTGTAAAGCTGAAGTATTTTCTATACTTGAGCTCAAGTATACTCTATACTTGAGCTTTACTCCTTACGGCACTATGGCACGAGTTAGGAGAGTGCGCAGTCAAGGAGTAAACTGGCATAGGCTGTCGTGAAATGTTTCTAGAAGCCTCCAACTTCTTCTCCAGCTAGAAACACTATAGTGCTGCTGGCTTTATCAGCCACGGACGATCAGCTGCAGTGGGTCCCACTGGTGGAGACCCAGATTAAGCATCTTATCATTCATTTACTTTCTTAAAATGTACTCTAAAAGCAATCATACATAGCTTGACTTAGGATAAGTAAAGGCGACAACCGCTAGGAAAAACGTGTTCTTGAGTAGAGACCGCGACTCTGAAATCGTAGTGTAGTACGTCCTCTCGCCAGGTAGGATGACGATTTGCCCAAGACTGCTGGCAGATGATCAACGCGGTCCAACAGTAGACTAGCTTCAAATGATCAAAATGAGTAGACGCGTCCGCAATTTTCGTTTCTCTCTGTCTATCTGTGAATCATCCAACTTCTCAAGATACAGACACTTCACAGTGCTGCTGGCTTTTTCAGCCACAACGGATGATGAGCTGTAATTGTGGTGAAGCCGGTTTGTTAGGTCCGGATCATCAATAAATAATCACTATTTTTCCTTCCTCAGCGCATCTAGAGAGGAATCAACAGATCACGATAGCTCACGTGAATCCAGAATGCTACAACTCAGTCCCGCTGTATACCAACAACGGACAACCGCTCGCGTTGCCTCCCGGTATGTAAAGAATTATGTATTTATTCATTTACTAGATGCCGCCCACGGCCAAAGGTGGACAGTAACTCGTTAATCGTTAATTAACGAAGTTAACAATCTGCTTAACGGATTAACTTTTAAGTTAACTTCAAAAAAAATTTACGCTCTTGTTAACTTTAGTTCGTTACATTTGTCGTTTGTTGACATGCTGTCATTTTGCTTATGCGCGTAATTCACGTGCCTCCCTCGTATGTTCGGCGACTGTCGGTAAGTCGAACGGTGAATGATATATGATACGTATATATCGGCTCGCGCGCCCGCTTTGCGTATTTGGTAGTACTAGAATGCCCCCGCCGCGCAGTGAATCGCCACCCAATGCCAGATGTTTTCGCCTGTTGTAAAACATTGTCTCCTTCGATTCAGGGCCAAAGGGACAAAATTATGTCAAGGTCTTAGTTATGTAACAAACATAACTAAGGAATGAGTTACGTAAACTATTTTGACGAGTGTAGTTATGAAAGGGCAAACTTATCCTAGCCGAAAAATTATATGTTGTTAGCCGAAAAATTACATGTTATTTACATTTATTAAAATAAAAAATGAACTTAGCATACCAATACCGTAAAAATATCGATATCGTTAGTACAAAAAGTAATTCGAAAAAAATTAACAAAAGCACTGAAAATTTCCGGCTCACAATCAGTAAAAAAGTGCCGTTTATATAGGCGGAAGTTTAATTTAATTTTTTAATAATTTTGAATGTCTAGAACAACAAAATATGCATTTTGCTAGAAAGGCACACTTCATATGGGGAAAAACGTAAATAGTGAAGGCGAGGTACTTTTACCAGGCCAAATCATTCTACTTGTTTTTGTTCTATGTACCTTAAAAACAGTAGTTTTAAATAGTTAACTTTAACATGCGTTAAATTTTCGAGAATTTATTTAACGATCTACCGATAATCGAAGTTAACTTTTTAACTGACGATTAACGAAGTTAACTTTTTTAATTAACTGTGCCCACCTGTGCCCACGGCTTCTCTTCATGTACCCTATGTCCGTCCTCAGGATACCATCTACCTCCCTGCCAAATTTCGTTACGATCCGTACATCCGTTTAGGCGTGAAAAGGTAACAGACAGACAGAGTTACTTTCAAATTTATAATATGAGTTGGATTTAAAAATCAAGGTTTATCAACCAGATTACATATCACTTATACATAACTTATCATATTAGGTTATCATATATATATATATTAGGTTCGTAACTTATATTGCTATATACTAGGCTGACCCTGTTTCAAGTGAACTAGACCTGATTGGAAGTAAATAATTCTTGCCATTTTACATATTCGCTCCAAATCGTTGGATGAAATATAGTCCAAAAATATAGTGCGGGTACTCCCACCCATACCTAAACCTAATCACTAGCACCAGTAGGCAGATCTTGTGTGTTCTTGGGTTGCATCTTGTCAGGAACCAGTCTTCACAACACACGTTTTGCCATCATCATCATCATCAGCCCATACACGTCCACTGCTGGACATAGGCCCCCCGTACGACGCCACAAATAGCGGTCCTGAGCCGCCTCCATCCATCGAATCCCTGCGACCGCTACGATGTCGTCGGTCCGTCCACGTTTTGCCAATAAAAACCTCAACCATAGTTTATCCGTCAGTGGTCTGTCCTGTAAAGTTGCTTGAATAAATAAATCTTAATCCAGTATGATAGTATCGAATAATTATTCTGGGAACTAATGAATATTTTTTCTGTTTGATGTCTGACCTATCTACTAATATCAAATGAATAGATTGGCGTATGTATTTAGTGAGAGAATCTTAAATAAATGTATTTATTGTTTCTACAGATGCACCAGTACCAACGGATCCCGCGCCTCCAGAAATCAAAAAGAATGAAAATGTGAGTTTTACGTAGTAACATTTGGTACCTAAGTCGGAAAATAGACTCGAGTAAAGTGACGTTCATTTAATGAATTATATATAGCTCAATTTTCATTAATACCATTGAGCTACAATTTATAGTCTCAATCAGACAAAAAAAATGTCCGCGCCATAACTCGGCGCACGTTACGCAGTCCGCCGAGTTTTTTTTTAAGTTATTAATATAAGGCTACCGCAATCCGCCTGCAACGTCTTGTGCTCGGTGATATGCTGCTCAAATAACAGTAGATACGTGCGTAAAAAGGATGGTGTTTCATATTTTAGGTACCTATGTATTATTATATCGACCCCTCCAACTCAACCCGTGGATGTCGTAAGAGCCGACTAAGGGTATCTACCAGAGGAAGGGCAGCTTCTTTCTGAGTATTTTTCAACACCAACACAATCGTAAATTCCTAGTTTAATAAAAAAAAAATATATATATGAAAAATATATATCGACCTGGAGCAAAACCAGTAGGTTCCCGTCAATCTAAAATCATAAAATTTGGCAAAAAAGGTCTTATAACTAAACAGAACCCTGGATGCGCGAGTCTACTCGCACTTGACGTTTTTTGCTGGACTACAATCTGACCTACGGATTTTTATATTCCAGGGTGTGGTAATGCCAAATTACTGCTCAATGTGGTTCATTGGTCTGGTCTTCGAGAAGAACATCCTGAATGTAGACCTCACTAGTGATATATCATCGTTCACCGAGGCTGTGCACTACCAGGCTGAAACTACGAGTATGCTGCGAGAGGGCATGACTATTGAGGTAGGAATTGAACAGCACAATAATATGTACAATAATTGCAGTCACGGTCGTAAGAATCGAACCCTCCAACTCAGGCGATGTCATAGGTCCCATTACGCACAGTCGAGTGGTCGGCAATTCGGTTGACGGCGACTGTGACTGACCGTACTTGGTGTGTGAAGGTCTGCCTGCGACGTAGGAGATTGCGGGTTCGATTCCCGCTTTGGGACAAATGTTTGTACAATCTGCAAATATTATCGCGTGTATTTTCTATAAATTATAAAAAATATCTATGTAATATATTTTATCACTACATAGTATAAAACAAACTAGCTTCCCGCTGTCTGTCTGTCCCTATGTATGCTTAGATCTTTAAAACTACGCACCAGATTTTGATGCGGTTTTTTTATAGATAGTGATTCAAGAGGAAGGTTTATATGTACATTAGTATCTGCATTGCATCCGTGCAAAGCCGGAGCGGGTCGCTAGTTTAATATGTATATCTATGTAAAGGTTGCCTGGAAGAAATTGCTTCTAAGCGATAAGGCCGCCCATTGTACTTGTTTATGTTAATGTCTATGTGTTTCATTTGTCTTTGTGGTGTACAATAAAGAGTTTTGTATTGTATTGTATATCAGTCATCTAGTTCCCATAACACAAGCTCTGTTTAGCCTGGAGCTAGATATTGCTGTGTGAATCGTCCAGCATTATTTATTTTTATTGTTTATGCTCTAGGCGCGGCATGTCCGGCGGAAGCAACTGCACCAGTACCTCTCCGCTTCGATGATAAAACGAGAACGCACTGTGTCGGGAACCAAACGGAAACAGGACACGCCGCAGCCCGTCGCTATTCCGAAGAAGAACAAACGACTGTCGGAGAGCAGCGTGAGTATACACTTGATTGAGTATCACACTAATATTATAAACTAGCTGCTGCCCGCGCCTTCGCCCACGTTTTATACTGACCTCTTTACAAACATACATCAAAACATATCAGAATTGACTACTTAAATAAGCTCGTAAAATTATTGTATGTCTTGTGAATTTCCCTTTTCTTTCCAGACGGAGGACGTCAACCTTCTCTCATACAACGATGACTCCAACTCCTCAAACGTCTTCGAGGTCAGCGTCCCCAACGGAACCAATGGCGCACCGCTCCCCACAGAGGAACGACCGGCGACCTCCGCTTCTAGCATAGTGGTGTCGTAGCATTATGCAGTGTGGCGCAACCGGTTTATGTACCGCGGGAACGCCAGGTTTAACCGCTTCAGACGGGCTTAGACTTCTAGTGATTTAGTGTTACGTTGCGTCAAGTCAACGACCTAGGCGAGAGGTCAACGACCTTTGCAATAGGTCAACTTGGATGTAAAGTGAAGATTTGACCTTTGCGGGGGGTCAACTTGAGGGTGAAAGGTCATTCTTATTTCGAGGATGGATCTATAGATATCTTCGCACTTTGTTTGATCTATGAGATCTCCTCGAGATTTAAGGCCCCTATGTGAAGTTATCATCAACATAGATGAACTTTTGCTGAGGAAATAAGTGACAATTAATAACAAATTGTGGTCATTTCAAAAGATGCCAGGAAAAGTTGACCTCGTAAGCAAATATAAAATCTACTAGAGGTCGAATGGATGACCTTGAGGTCAAAGGGACTTTGACCTTAGGACGCGAAAGCGAGCCAGGACTGACTGATGATTGTGTTAATTTCTGTGACGATCCAAATATTATAATGGTTTCAAGACATAAAGGTTATGTGATAATAAGAAGGAGATTTAATCAAAGAAAGACTTAATGATTGAGGAAAAGGCAAAGAGAAAAATAACCCAATGGTCTGCCAAATCGAAAACACGGATATAAAAACGTTCAGCTTGTACTAAGCAAAATGCAACAACGTGAACAAAGTTTGTAGTAAGTAGAAATGTGATTCAAGACATCGGCAAGGCGAAAAAACAAGAAAAAATTCATAAAAAGGTAGTACAAGAAACTACGAAAAGTACTAAAAAATACAACAAAAATTATACCTAGTTAAAAGATGACAGGTGAAGATATTGTGAAATAGACACTTGTAGAGTAAGGATTGTGTGATACGACACAACATTAGTTTGTTGGTGTAACTTCTATAATCAATGTTCATGTTCAATAGGGGATTTGGTAAGTTGATTGATTAATATTTTATCAATTAATCCCGGATATTTTACAATCGGCATAAAGCCCATCACAGACGTAGATATAATATATAGTACTATACCATGCTATAAAGCAAGCAATACAAGCGATTACGCTTGGTGACGTCATAGAAATATAAATTATAGCTGTGTGTGCAGTCACTCGAAAATTTGTATAGAAAATATATCGCGCTATGCCTTGCATTCATATTACTATATATTATGGCTAGGTCTGTGATGAGCTCAAAACGCATACTTAAAAAAATGTGATTGGGACTGACGTCATCTCTCATACTAGGACAGAGATAGATGCCCATCTCTCATGCTGGGACAGAGATGCTCAGATTGGATTCGATCTGAGCATCTCTGCGCAGGACAGCATGAGAAATCTATATTCTCTATCCCATTCTATAATTACGCAGGTCTTTGACTTTTTAGTGTAAATAAATTTTGTGGGTATGACGCGATTCGATATTTTTTTGCATAGAAAGTTATCATCAGGGATTAATTAATACAATATTGGCAAGTGTAGGATTTTCCTCGCTTTTATTTATTAAGCCTCAAACGCCAATATCAAGGCTCTTCAAAATAACTGCAATGAAACTGACTTTAAATAAAAGTGAGCAAATCCAAGCGAAAGTAGGTTTTATATTAAAACTATATTTTTTTATTTTATTCTCTTTAGATAAGAGGACGCGCCGAGACTTCGCTGCTCTTGGCTGAGTAAGTTTGTAGATGTCTAGATTCTATGTAATTATTATAAAATGAGAAAATTGGTCCGCTATTCGTTATGATTGGGTGCTTATGTCTACGTCTCATCTTTTTAACCAACTATAAAAAAGAAGGGAGTTCTATGTTTGGCTGTCACTGATTTATCGATCGATTTTAATGATTCTTTTGCTTGTATAGAGAATGATCCTGACATGGTACCATAAATATTTTATACCCAAGAGATTACTATTTGTTCCACAAAACTTTAAAAAAAGAAATCGAAGCCTGCTTTAAGTTTTTTCAAAACAATAAATTAGTATTATTCTTGGATACATTTGCCTCTAAAGTATCATCATACTAAACTATGAAGCCTCATATGATATAGGTGTACGGTGATATAAGGCCTGACGGTAAGCGAAATAGTGTGAAGAGCCTTTACTATCACTTAGATACTTTATACGGGTTCATAATATAAAATGGATACTATAATTGTAATAAAACACTGCTATTTCTAGACACTATAAAGACAGACTGACTTTTTCTTATGATCATTAAAAATACTAAATTTGCCAGTGCTTTTAATGCGAAATCAAAATAATCCTATCTCTAACCAGCCAATAAGACTCAGCAACGTAAATATAAATTAGAAGACAATATAATTTTGTTGAATTGCTAATAGCTTCTTTCTTATATTAACACATTCGTTTCCCAGGCTCGGCACCGCGGCGGCGGTGCGACCTGAAGAAGCGGCGCGCCGCCGCTGTAGCTCAACGAAGCAATGAAAGTGTAAAGACTAGCTTTTCAGGTATAACCTGCGTACTTAAGAAGGCTACGAACCTCTCCCAAACGGAAACGGTTTTTCCCATGCAGATTTGTTGTTGTTTCACGTAGAATGAAATGGGGCGCGCTATGAGTGAGAAAGCGCGTTTAACCATCTAATACGAAGCTGGCATGTGGCTCTGTGCGTGTGCTTGGTGTTTGCACCATTTTTAAATATTTTTTCGTACTTATCGATTAATTTTGAGAAAACGATTGATTTCAAAAATATTTTTGATTATTTGTAATGTTGAATATATTTAGGATGTTTGCAGCGCGACAGATTTTCGAATAAAGGTGTCTATCATGCATACAAAATCGCTTGAAGACGACTCGATTTGGTGGTCAAAAATAGTTTCGCTCTCATTTAAATATCATTGTTTTTTCAAAAACTAAAAAGCTGCAAACATAGCTATTTATCATCCGATTACGTATAGAAAACTTCAATAAGATCGGTGAAAGTACGTTGGTATGGGGAATAAGGCTATCCGTTCCGTTCTTAAGAACCTTATCACACTAACGATTTGCAAGCAGCTGCGGGGCGAGACAGTACAAAATGGCGTCAACGCTGCTATTCGCGGCAATATCGTTGCGCGTCCGCAACTAATTCGGTGCGCATGCGTGGTGTGTTCGTTGCGCGCCCGTTTCGCTTTGAGGACGCTCGCAATCCGCTAGTATGATTAGACTCTAAATAATGGAATTGAGAATGACATCAACTGTCATGCTGTACCGCTTGGATCAAATTAGCGACGAGCGGGACGGCATGGGAAATGACGTCATTATCGAACTACGCAGGTTATAAATAAAACTAGACGAGACATTATCATAACGAAAGCGGCCACAATAAAAAGTAGTGATTTAGAAGGTCCGGTAGTGTAAGAGTGCGCTGTTTTTTGCAGGTCGCCATCGACCGGCCCCGCCCCGCGCCTCCGTCTATGTAAGTTATGTTCGGCAAACTATCATTTGCAAGGAATCTTCCTATTATTGTCACTAAACACGCGTATATTCTCTACAATTTACCTATGTATTTTATGGCTAAAAATGCCTTGCTAGTAAGTCGAACTGATAGCAGATAATAATCCAAAACTTTGTTCCATTATGAAAATGGGATATATCATAGCGTTTTCTTTTCTCCCGACTTGCAGGGAAGCAGAGTTAATAGGACGTTTTATAGTTTCGTAGCCAAAAGCTTAGTGAAATTAAATACCTACTGCCTCACCAACTGACAACTCGTTTCTCGGTTCTTCTCACTCTATAATGTAATGCTCGAATCTGAACTGTTCTTAAGTAATTTTTTGACGTGACTAAGTGCTCCTTTGTGTTCCTAGAGTTGAAAATAAATTATTTTTACTGGCAGAAATACCGATCTACCCTCATTCTTTTCTTTATGGTAAATAACCCGTTGACTTAAGTGTTACAAAATGTTGCTCAACAAATCGAAAATAACTTTGTGGATGCACCATTTTTCTACGCTACGATATTTTAATATGCTAATCTTTCAATTCCCTACATCAGAATCTACTCTGCGTAAAAAGGTATTTGTTCATCATTTGGATGTATTAAGGTAGCCCATAGTTTCCTTGCAAATGGTTGTATAGTACAAAATGAAGAAATCCATAAATATTATGTTATATTGCCACTATCAGAAGGTAATTGCATATTATTCTTATTAAAAAATGCAATTAATTCTTCTGAACATAAACATTTAACCAATTGTAATTTCGCAGAAATTTTCGATCAATTTATTTTTATGTTCAGAGTTTTCTGCTTTTTGAAACAATTCAGGGTAAAATAGCGTATTCTATTTATTTGCCAATTTATATAACTTTGTCGCGTTGAATAATGTCCACGGAGGTTTATTTTCATCTAGTATATAAATAAATGAAATGATTCCACATAGCACATAAGACTCACCTTCAATTGTTGTAAGATGTATATAAAAATATTAAAAAAAGATATGACAATATCACTAAAGAAATAAAATGGACAAAAAAAATTAATAAAGATATACAAAGTATTGTTCGTTTTCTTTGAAAATATCCTGACCTATCACCCTGATAGAATATCATATGTTAGGTAGGTTAAGAAATAAGAGTCTGAAATTATTATATTAGGTTTTTTTATACAATTTGTTAGCTAGAACTTTTGAATACAATTATTGTAAAAACTAGATAAAGCATTATTAGGTTTGCTTTCTTGATTCAAGCTCATTATTATTTTATTGATCACAAAAAAGCAAGCTCTCCATCATCCACGGAGTGAAAACGTGTCTCATTGATTATTATATTGATAGATATCCACCACTATCTCGTCTGGCAGAGATCGCACTTGAGCGATAAGACCGCCCATTGTTACTTATGTTGTGTTTGTCTCATTTGTAAACTGCTTTCTAGTTTTAAACCAATAAACTATTTTCAATCTATCTATCCAAGCTATCAAATAATTCAAAAGGCACAACAGATAGCTGGCAGATGCATGTTTTCTAGCGAATCGAAGAAGAGGTACTCGATGCTCTCAGAACAATTCTGGGCAAGTGTAAAAAAGATGACGCGAATGATGGATCGACGACATCGTAGCGGTCGCAGGGAGTCGATAGATGGAGGCGGCTCAAAACCGCTATTTCTGGCGTCGTACGGGGGAGGCCTATGTCCAGCAGTGGACGTGTATGGGCTGATTTTGATGATATCTATCTACGGGCGTTTAAGTTTGTATTTATTTAAAATATAACATCTATTAATATTTTTACTTTCGTCTACTGACCGTGCGGTCATTTATGTCCCTAACATATTGCAGAATCAGTAACTAATAAAGGTCTATGAAACCGCTTGGTCGGATACCCAGCTGTCAGCATCTTGTTTTGAATGGTTGACGTTTTACTCAAATCATTTCTTCGTCATCCAAGGTAAACTGTTCCTGCTTCATTACTTTATCTGTTAGCTCTTCTGATTTTATGGCACGTGGTTTGTACAAATGTTTTGCGTCCTCTGTCAGAGTTGGTTTTCGTGGTTTCTTGGCGAGTTTCTGTGTTTTGGTTTCCGCTGGCTGCTTTTTAAGGTTGTTCTGTGAATAAAAGGAATGGTAGTTAATATTAATAGCTTCTGCTTTGAATGGTAGTTAATATTAATAGCTTCTGCTTTATCTTTTCCCGGATCAAAAGTTTCCTATGAATATGTGTTCTCTTGCATACAAATAGTACAATCTACTTCCTCGCCTAAGCTCAATACCTGTTTAGTCGTGAAAAGGTTAATAATGTTGGACAATCCAAACAGCGGCTGATATACATAATACAATACATACATATGTACATAGATATATATCCTTTTATTACCTATACATTGAGAACAACCGGAACAAATATTTGCAGATCGTACAAATATTTGTCCCATCCCAAGGCGGGAATCGAATCCGCAACCTCCTGCGCCCCAGGCGGACCTTCACCATCCACACCACATCGGTGGTAGTTATTCTTTATTTTCAAAAAAGATAACATGTTTATGGTTATTAATATTTCAAATCCTAAGTTAGGTTTACCTAGACGCTAGGGTTCTCTAAAAATACCATAGGCAGTTAGGCACACAATAGTTATTTATTCGTAACTAGCGACCCGCCCCGGGTTCGCACGGGTGCAAATTATACTTATAAACCTTCCTCTTGAATCACTATCTATTAAAAAAACCGCATCAAAATGGTATAACACTAGCTTTATAGGGACAGACAGACAGCGGGAAGCGACTTTGTTTTATACTATGTAGTGATAATCATAACACAAACAGCGGTGTCAGTGTCACCTTGTTTCCGTGTAGTTATTTGTTTGGGGCGGTAGGTATGTAGTTGCAAGAAGAACCACCAATCACGGCATAAAGCCAACGACCAGTGAGCATGAGCGATGCCGAGCGTGCCCGAGGCTTCTTCGCGGCGTGCTTCCTGCGCACTAGTCTCGCTAGCAAATCGCCAGTGTGATAAGGCTTTTAGAGTTAAAATAATGACATACACATACCCAATCAATATCCAGGTCAGTCTGCATTTCCAATAGTTCGTTCTGTATCGACACGCTGAGCTCTTGTATCGCCACAGTCTCTGTTTTCCAAAACACGTTGGCGTGCTTCACTGTGCGGTTGCGCCGTTTCTGCTGCTTGTTGAGGTGAACCTGTGGGTAAATTGTGTTTATCTACCCAAATATCATAAACCCTCTCTAATGCATTCAAAAACCATAGGCAATGACGAGCATTACCAACCAACAGAAATAAACGGAACTGTAATGAACTCATAACCTACTGAAAACCGTAGGTTATAGAGTTTAAATTTGGAACAGGTGTCAAATTCAAGTGAGTGTGCTATACTAGTATCTACATTCTAACTATAAATCGCACGACATTTTGATCTCGAGTGACATAAGAATAGTGACTTTGTTCGTCTGACTATGATTTAAAAAAAAATACAGATATTCGAAACGCCGCCATTTCGAGCTGTCCATAGACCAATTAGTATACTTCGTAAGTAGCTGGAGCTGTCATTTGTTCGTTAGCTTTTTATTTCCAGTTACGAGTAGACAAATTTTCTGATAAGTTGAATAAGTTCTTTATTTCTGTCGAAAATGAGTGATAGTTCAGAATAAATAATTTGCTTCTGTATGTGTTCAATTTATTTTTTATTGCATTACACTGGTAACAATGCTGGTCATTTCCCTATGGTTCCTGAACCCATCATAGAGCCGTTATGATATTTGGGTAGATAAAGTAGTGTATGCAACTGTACATAATTAGGCATTACAGCAATCGTGTGATGCTATTAAGAAACTCGCCTGCGGCTCGTTTCTTAAACCCACACTTGTGTTGTAATGCCCTCCATTATGCACAGTTGCATAAACTACTATTATATCATTCCTCTAAAAAGATTATTTTATTCACTAAAACAACGAATAAAAAGCACTTTAATCACTATTTTAACCGACTTCAAAAAGAGGAGGTTATCAATTTGTCTGTATGTTATTTTATGTATGTTACGCGATATCTCCGCCAATTATGGACCGATTTTGATAATTCTTTCACTATTGTATAGAAAATGATCCCGAAGGGGTCCCATAAAATTTATCCCGCAAAACTTAAAATAAGTGTTAAAGTAAGGGCCTCCCATTAACGGATTCGATGTCAACCAGTCATATTGGTTAGAAATATAGACTCGTCTCTCGCTGGTCAAAGTTATTATCCGGAAAAATTTAGAGTTAATGTAAAGACGGAACGTAGGCCACTTATGTAAACTTAGGTCTATTCCTGTAGACCTAAGATATAAAGCACTTTGACATTTAGGTCTAAGGTTTAGTTTAGACTGCACAGAATCCCTTACACTTGGCGTCTCAAGGAGCCCGTACCTTCCCTGCGCGTTTACCGACGCTTTTTTTAAAGGAAATTTAAGTGAGTAAACATAGAATTATTATATCGTAGGTACCTTTTTAATATGAGTGTTGACCATAGATGTGAGATGGAAGAGCGCCGGACAGAGTGGACAGCGGCGCGAGGGCTTAGAGTGCGCGCACGTTGCGTGCTGGTTGCGGCGGTTCAGTGACACGAAACCGCGGCCGCATATCTATAACGAAATAATATGGTTAGGACACACCGTAAAAACTTCATGTTTAGTTACCTAGAGTGGTCGCGCGGATCAAATAATTTAATCCACACTTGCTAAAACTAAAATTATAGTTGCTCAAAAACTATAGTTGCAGTTTGTTAGAGGCTCCGTGTAATTTCAATTTGACGACCGACGTGGCGCGGTGGGCGAAGGTCCGCCTGCGACGCAGGAGATTGCGGGTTCGATTCCCGCCTCGGAACAAATATTTGTACGATCTTCAAATATTTGTTCAGGGTGTTCTGGTCGTTTTTCTATGTATAATTAAAAAAAAATATCTATCTATGTAATATATTTTATTATGTATATCAGTCATCTAGTACCCTTAACACAAGCTCTGCTTAGCTTGGGGCTAGATGATGCTGTGTGAATTGTCCAGCAATAAAAAAGAAAATTAT
Organism: Eupithecia insigniata; assembly: GCA_947859395.1. Classification (NCBI taxonomy): domain Eukaryota; kingdom Metazoa; phylum Arthropoda; class Insecta; order Lepidoptera; family Geometridae; genus Eupithecia; species Eupithecia insigniata. The sequence goes on from OX402019.1 coordinate 2,900,394, forward strand.
ATATCTAAAAAACGCTCTCAGATCTTGTTAGGCATGGGTCTCTCACGGCTAAGTCACAGGGAGTCTGAAAAGTCCGTGGTTGCGAGTGTACATATGTAATCCGCGCGACCACTCTAGAGTTAAGAACATAACCGCGGCGCGGCAAACGTAGTACAGTACGCCCTGTGGCCAGGTATGGATCGCGCGGTGTGGAAGACTTGGAAAATGCTGGACGGCAAGTGGAAGACGTAGCCATGGCACTCCTTAGATAAGGCTGTTGAATGGAGACCAATTCTGCGTATCACGTGTATCACTCGATAAAATATCATGGATAAATATCGAAATGCAGATTACGAGAATACGCTTGTTTGCTACGAAGCAATCACACGATATTTTGAAAGTTCTTGCCATATTTATCTAGTGGATAAATTGCGAGAATTGCCCTCCAGCGTCCTAGCACGGGATTGTTCTCTAGGGTAGAATAGACAATAATGACATCGCATCGCATCGTCATACATTGCGTACATTATTGACGTTGAAAGAATGAATTTTAAATAATTTACGCATTCGATGACAAAGTGACGTAATTTTTGTCTATTCTACCATAGACAACAAACCCCGTGCTAGGGGGGCTGGTCTGGCTGATGATGATAAAAATATGACGTCAAATCATGATATGATGTAGCAAAATCTTGCTCAGCAAAAATAATTTCCATCTGGATGCATTTACTAATATATACATATGTACATATATAGTATTGCATATGTACTAATACTAATCCCCAGGGGATTAGTATTTATTCCGCAAAACTTAGAAATAGTGTAAAAGTAAGGGTTTCAAAGTCGATTATTATGTTTTCGAAAACAATCAAATTATCATAATGACTGGTAACAATTTCCGTGGCAACGGACGTAAAAAACTGGTATTTATTGAAAAACAAATTAGATGTCGGTTTATCGGTTTTTGAAACACGCCAAATTATTAACACCTTTACTGCACATTGGTACAGTAAAGGTGTTAATAATTTGGCATGCGGATTGCCGCATGTCAAATCTGGTGATTATGCAAAACCCCCTTGTGCCCAGCAGTGGACGTATCGTGTTGATGAGGATGCACACAAAGTACTTACATCACAAACAAATGGTCTATCATTATCGTGCAGTCTCTGATGCCACAGTAAAGAGCGCTCGTCCACAAAGCTCTTCCCGCATTCGCCGCAGATCGACCGCTTGGAGTTAGACTCTTCCTTGCTGTTGGGGGTTGTTGATTCTGGTTCTGGGTCTTTCGTTGGCTGCTTTTTTCTGGAAAGTATTAGAGCGGTTACACACTGGTGTGTGTACTCTTTTGTCTGCACTGAGACTCCGGTTGGTCCATTGTGCGTGGTTTTGTTTTGCTTGTGTAACCAGCCTTACTCCGTCCATTAGCGCAGAATCTTCCTGGGATCTTCACAAATTTGTTCTAGACCTTTTCAATCTATTTCTCTAGGTTTTGATGGGTCTGTTACCTATGACCCGTCAACGTTATCAATTTATTCTTGTTATAAATTGTGGTTTTTCTAAATATAGCCTAATTTTCCCTTTAAAACGAGCAACGGCTAAAAATATTGTCGATATATTATTTTGAAAATACATGTTTTGCACAAATTTTGCTATTTATCTCAGGAACAGCATACTTTTTTTGTTGGGGTTTTATTTTGTCAAGAATGCTTGAAGTGTTTCTTGAGTTATGTATTTAAATTTTTCGATTGGTTGTTTAATTAACTTGTAATTAGATAAAAACTAATGTATTTCCAAAAAGGTCTCTGTCCCGCTCCTATGAACGCAACATCCTATCGCTATCCTTTTTACAAAATGGCGCGCAATGCGCATTCTTAGGAGATATGTCCTGCAGTTGATTTCTTGCCTTCCTGGGGCTTACATATGTATAGGAGAGGAGTATCAGAACTTACTTGTTCTTAAGAAGTGCCTCATGCTTCCTAATATGCACCTCAAACGACGCCTGCGCCTTATACATCCGTCCGCAGTAGTAACAAGTGTGCGCTCTCTCGTGTCGTGTCGAGTGCGCGGCTAGAGAATCCGCGTCGAGGAACACTACGCCGCAGATTTCACACATGTTGCCGGAAGTCTGGGGATGGATGGTATAAAGTTAATGGTGTGATAGAAGTATGTATGTATATGAAAAGTTGTTTCTATAGAAACGTTGAGTGTTTTTATCCCATGGGAACTGATTTATGGGATAAAAGGAGCCTATGTTTGATTCTCGGTCTATCTGTATGCAAAATTTTTGTCCAATCCCTTAGGTAGTTTTGGGCCGGAGAGGTAACATACATGCAAACTTTCGCATTCATATTATTAGTGTGATGATAACATTTGCTTAGTGGTTGAGAGCCTACAGCGCATCCAATATCCAGAGATAGCAAACGCTATCTTATGCAAGCGATAGTAAGAGTCTGTTTTGCATGAAAACGAATAAGAAATTTGTTTTTTCGTTTCTAAATTAGGCGTCCAGGCAACCTACTTTCTTAATATAGTAAAAGTAATATCACAACCACTAACATGTTAAGTATTTTTCTAGAAAAAAAATTGTGTTGCAGTTATTTATTTGAAATAAGGTTATGAAACTGTGTTAATAGGAACCAGCGGAGCGCGAATCCGACTCGGACTTGACAGAAGACAAAGACCCAAACAGAACAAATAGGTATTCGCAGTCCATACGACCCGCGTCCGTCGAAATAATATAATTAGTCAGAGTCTGCCTAGGACATAACCGTTTTTTATATCTTCAATAATTCGTGTTCCAACTCAACCCGTGGATGTCGTAAAAGCCGACTAAGGAAACCTACCAGAGGAAGGGCAGCAGCTTCCTTCTGAGTATTTTTAAACACCAACACTGCGATCACCAATCCGCCTGCAAAGCGTGGTGATTATGGCAAATCCCCCCTACATGGGAGACCATCCACTCGATGGACCGACGACATCGTAGCGGTCGCAGGGAGTCGATGGATGGAGGCGGCTCAGGACCGCTATTTGTGGCGTCGTACGGGGGAGGCCTATGTCCAGCAGTGGACGTGTATGGGCTGATGATGATGATGATGAATTCGAGTTAGGCAAGTACAGATGCCTAAACGGAACAATATTAGCAGTACATACAATCCGCTTAAAGCCCATCACAGAAATAGCTATAATATAATTATATTAATATAACGTGCTATAAAGTTACAGTAAAGCTTAGAGACGTCATAGAAATATAAATTATAGTTGTGTTCATCACTCGAACATTTTTATAGAAAACTAGCTGGACCCGGCAAATTTTCTTTTGCCATCTACCACTGAGGGTTTTAAAAAATGGAGGTTGGTGATAGAAAGGTGAAAATTGAGGGTTTGTATTTTTAAATGACAAATAAAATAAAATAAATCCTAGAAAAAGTAACCCTAGTAAGTAATTTGGGGTGGGCCACCCTTATCACTTAGGGGTATAAAAAATAGTTAACATCATATTCTCAGACCTACCAAATTTCGTACAAATCTGTCAAGCCATTTCGGAGGAGTTTGGTTACAAACACTGTGACACGAGATTTTTATATACTTACTAGCTGAACGGTTGGGGCGTTGTTTTGCCTTCAACCCTTATCACTTAGGGGTATGGAAAATAGATATCCGATCCGATTCTCAGACCTACTGAATACGCATATAAAATTTGGTAAAAATCGGTAAAGCCGTTTCGGAAGAGTACGGTAACTAACATTGTGACATGGAAATTTTATATATAAGACATATCGCGCTATGCCTTGCTATGATTTATATTATATTATAGCTATGTCTATGATGGGCTTGAGTCCAGATAACATAACAAAGTCCAATGAACCTGCAACCTTCTGTGCCTGAAGCAGACCTTTGTCGAATTCTTACTAAGTTCTCCAACAGTGTCTTCTCCTGCTCATGCCCCTTCACATGCGCGAGGAGAGACTCCTGCCTCCTGAACAATGCGGGACACTGACTGCACTGGTGCACCCCTGTATGCGTCTGAATGTGCTGTGAATAGCTGGCTTTATTGTCTGTTATTAGTTTACAAATCTGGAAAGCAAACAATTTTAAATTTAATGTATTTTTAAATATAACTGGTTTTTATGTGTAAAGCCTTTTCCAATGTTCTATGGTTTTCTCATTTTATCGTAGAAATAATGGCTGTACTTCCGAATAGCTCAGATTTGGTTCAAAATTGGTACAGGCCTTCTCTTGGACAATACAAGTGTGGAATTTTTGGCGCGTCTTAATATTTTTCGAGAAAACGAATTTTGAAATTCAATTTTTTTTTCATCTCCCAAGAGCCTATTATCTCCGATTTGCCTCATATTTGGTACAGAACTTACACACACTACTACGTACACTTGCTTGTATCGTTGAATTCTCTTCAACGATACAAGCAAGTGTGCCCAGGGATTTTTAGCGCATCTAAATTTTTTTGAAATTTGGCTCCGGCGCTGGCGGGGTCTACAGCCTCTCCGCCATTGCGTAACAAGTGGCAGGCACCATTGCTCGCCTCCGCAACTTAGGTTTTTTTGGTCGCGTATCATCGGACAGAAGGTCTGTACTAAATTTGCGCCAAATCGGAGCTCTTCTAAAATGAAAATAATTTTATAAATTTTAAAATCCGAAAAATATTGAGATGCGCCAAAACTTCCTGGGCACACTTACTTGTATTGTTGAAGTGAAGGTCTGTACCAAATCAGAGGTAAGCTATTCTAAAGTTTTTCCAAAATAATTGATTAAAGCTTACTGTTGATAGTCAAATAGTGTTTATCTGCATGAAAGCTCCTGGTTTGCCTCTTCGAACTAAAGATTGCAGCATTCTACTTGCATCAAAAAAACTCACAGAATAACAGACTCTACCGGCCGACGATTGCAACAACTACCTTGCATTATTTTTCTGACATTAATAGGCTGTTGTTAATACAAATTTTATTTTATGTACATACAGGCACCTAGAACAATACTGACCGTAGGCCATATTTTCCCATAATAAGTTATACACAAAAATAAGCAGGATATTGAGTGTCTTAAGTTATTGTGTTGTGTAGTAGATTTAAGGTAAATAAAATTAATTTAAGTTTATTTCTTTTTTCCATTCTAAACTTAAACTCTAATTGTTCAAGCCTTCAAGCCATCTTATCAGCACGTAATTTAATAACTATTTTGAAATCTAAAATTATTATTATGTTAGTAAGGTAATAATTAATTTTCTTCTAGAAAAATTTAAACCCCGTTGCCCGGTTGCTTATTATGTCAGTTTCATAACAAGGTTTGTTTTTCCGTGAGAGGACTGTTAACTCTCCACACAACCCCCCCTAATGCTGGAGGACCACGCCCTCGTCGGAAAACCAAGATTCAGATCTACAAAACCGTCATCAGACCAATATTGATGTACGGCTGTGAAACTTGGACACTAACATTAAAGGAGGAGAATAAGCTCCTGGTGGCAGGGCTGAAAATCCTACGCAAGATCCTGGGACCTACCTGCAGAGAGGACGGAAGCTGGAGAGTCCTGAAAAACCTGAAGATCGAAGAGCTAGTGAACGAACCCAACATCATTGGCGAAACGAAGGCACATCGCCTTCGCTGGCTCAGCCACTTAGAGAGGATGGGTGAGGACCGGAACGTCTACAACGCCTATCTCGGTTGCCCCGTCGGTCGACGACCCGTGAGACGCCCGCGATACTGCTGGAAAGTTGTGGTGGAAGTGGACCTGCGAGAGCTACAAGCGGAGGACTGGCGGGAAACTGCACAGGACAGGGAAAAATGGCGTCTTCTGTTATCGGAGGCCAAGACACACTTTGGGTCACTGAGCCATAGAAGTAAGTAAGTATTGCTTATTATGTATAAGTTATTTATAGTACACACCTTGCAATAATAAATATCCACATCATGGACTTTTTTTGCATGATCCTTCAATTTAGACAGAAACCTGTACCTAACAGGACAATGCATACAAGAAATATAATCCATCGGATCTCTTTTCTTCCTGGTCTTTTCATTCACAATCATCAGTACATTATCATCTTCAGAACCAGAGTTTATTTCATTCTTAACTATATTATCCTCCTTTATGATATTTTCATTTTCCACAATCAGTATAACTTTTTCTTCTTGACTGGCACTATCATCAATATCTTCAGACTCTTCATCTCCCATAATCCTTTGTCCGATACCCTCCAACCCATACTCAAAGCCAGGAGTTTCTGGTATGTAACTAGGTAATGGGATGCAAAGCAAGTGGTTACCATCCTCTTGAGGTATGTCCAGGCCTTCGGTGTTAGCTAGCAGCTGGTCAGTGTAGAAACTTAGTACCTCATAGCTCCGTTTGGCTTGTAAGTAGAACTGATAGGCTATTGAGGCAGATCGGAAGCACTCTAGGCATATTTTATAGTCTGCGTCTTGAATCTGAAGAGAAAGTAAATACCTATTTTAATAGACAGAAGGGGTGAGGTAACAGTTTTTTTTTTAAATTATTTCCATTGTTATTACTTTATTTATGAGATAGTCACATGATTGGTGATTTGTTTTTTTTCTCTAGCCTTTTTAGTCCCACGGTTGAACTGAACAATCTAATATTTATGTTCATCAAAGTTAAAAAGATAATTGTGCTCTTTTGCTAAATACAATGTACAATTTACCTCCAAATGGCACATTTCTTTGAGAACATCGGCTATGCAATATTCTTCGTCTTTCTTGCATATTGCAGTGAATACATTTTCGTATTCTTCAGTGAATGGAAATAAACAAACCACGCACAAACTATCGTTGAACGAGCCATTTGCCAGATGTTTTACAACAGTTTTCAAGTCCAGGGTCTCAGCCATGATAGAACTTCAGCGTATGCTAATATCTGCTGAAAAAAGGTAAATTGTAGATCTGACACCATTTTCATAAAATGTTCACATTCACAAGAGATTTTTATTTTCTTTAATTTATTTTATTTTACCACAGAAAAGTATTTCGTAAAAATGCGTTCAATTTATCTTTGACAAGCAGCCTGTGAACAACTTTTGAAAATGTATATTCTCTTTGTGTGAAAAGTAAGCGAACGCTTTTGTTGGCATTGGCAAACGAGAGAGGAGGATCGGGAGTAAAGATGCGCGACTGTGAATGATTTCATTCGAATTATTCGACTTGACAAGTCATTCGAACGATTCGAATGACTAGAGCAAATTAGTAACTAATTTGGTTAGTAATGGCGAGTCGTTCGTTCGACTGCCTGAGTTGGTTTCGATTCGTTATTCGACGTGGATAGTCGATCCCGCTCGACTGAGCGGGAGCGGGCTTAGTTAGAGAGAGCTAGTATTATATGAAATATAGGCAATATTTCTTCGACTCGCTGCCACCACCCAACCTTTCACATGTAAAAGTCTACAAGGAAGGAGGAGATGCGAAAACCGAGTTAGTAGACCAAAAAGTGCAACTTCTCATCTCTTCCTAAACTATACAAAATAAAACTATTACAAAGCCATTGAAAAAAGCTTATGATAGGAATCAAAAACTGTGTTCGTTTATTTATCGTAATAGGACGATAAAATAGGTGGCAGCGCTAGTTTGGGTCAGGGAACCACATTAACATAGAATATTTGAACAAAATTAACATACATAAAAGGTATTATTGAACTCACAGTGGTAGATAGCTGGTAATCTGTAATAGTTACATTACCGGATTCAACAACATTAGACTCACCAGCTAAAGTTTGGCTAACGAAAGTAGTTGCAAACTCGCTCTCGTGTTCCTACCATCTCGTAGATTTACCCTACAAATTGGGGTATTTTAAGCAGAAAGTACATGGAACAATTAATTCCAAAAAGGCATTTTTAAAACAAACTTATTTTAAACATTTTATAAAATGAGTTTTAAAAATTCCTACGTGTGCTACAATTGTATTCGTCGAAAATAAGTATCGTATGTACGTGTTGGATCATTTCAAGAGCAACACTAAGCCTTAAATTGTTCTAATAAATAGCTTAATTAATTAGGTGCACTATTTACTAGAGAAAAACTTGGCAATTTTATTTTAAAGAAATTAATTTTCGGTTTTTTTTCCGAAAGATTTGGTAAAATCAGAATCAGTGTATGGTATCCCTATCTCTGACTCAACAAGATGGCGTGTTGTTGATGTTTCGTTGTGGTTGACTTGCGTATAGTCTTGTTGTGATATATCCGTGTTAATGCTATAAAAATGAATAAAACTATAAAGAGTGAAGTGCGAAAACTATTATTTTGTATGATTTCGAAATATGAAGAGAAAAAGCTTGTGAAACAAGCCGTATTGCGAGAAAAACAGGATTGTGTACGTACTGTGACTGATTTTTTAGGTTAGTACGGTCAAAATGTCTTGATATTTTTTTATTTTAAATAAGTACATATTAGTTTTAGTTACTTTATACAATGTTATTGTTCTTTTATAGATAGTCTTGAGGATAATGCACGAACTGCTGAAGTAAAACAAGCAATTGAAAAGATCACAGATTTAGATCAAAAAGATATGATGAAATCGCAGAACCAGTACTTAGAAGAACTATCTTCACTCACCGGTAAGTTTTCACTCAACGTTAATCTTAGACTAGTTTTGTAATACTTGTGTATTTTCTATTATTTCTTAGTTATGAGACTCACGATAATTGACATTATATTTTATTCTTTTTACAGATGTAAGTGTTATTACATTGAAGAGAATTAAAAAAGAAGGTGCGGTTAACGAAGGGGTCTGGAGGACTCCAGGTAAAAAACGACCTCACCCTTCAAAAGTGTCGAACTTAGATAGTTTCGATATGGATGTTATTCGTAATAAAGTAAACGAATTTTACATTGTGAGGAAACAAGTACCAACATTAAGATCTTTGTTGGTAGAGTTAAAAGAAATTATAGAATTTGGTGGATGTCGTGAAACTCTCCGTCGCATATTATTAGCCAACGGTTATGAATTTAAGAAAAACAAAAATGAACGTTCGTTATTTATTGAACGGTATGATATAGCTGCATGGAGACATCGCTTTTTGCGTACCATTGCATCGAAACGTGCAGAAGTCAAGCTAATAATCTACTTACATGAAACTAATGTCCACAAAACCTATAAGCCTAAAAAAAATTGGCAAGGACCATCAACAAGTGGAATAATTGAAAATATATCGTCAGGAAAACGATATATTATTGTGCATGCAGGATCAGAGAAAGGCCCTGTTCCAAACTCATTGTTAGTATTTAGCACCAAATCGAAAATGGCCGACTACCACCATGATATGAATTCCACAAACTTCAACAAATGGCTTCAAGAAAAGCTTATGCCCAATTTGAATGAACCAAGTGTAATTGTAATAGACAATGCATCATACCATTCTGTCATAATAAATAAAGCGCCCACATCTCAAAATCGAAAGTTAGAGATACAGAATTGGCTTACATTGAATGGTATTTCATTTGAAACAATAATTCAACAGCAGAGTTGCTCTGCTTAGTAAAACAGAACACACCAGAACCTATTTATGAAGCTGATGAACTTTTAAGCCAAAACGGACATGAAGTGCTAAGACTTCCTCCATATCATTGTGACCTAAATGCTATAGAACTCATATGGAGTCTAGCAAAAAGAAATGTGGGAAGCAAAAATGTAAGCCGAACGCCAAAAGAGTTCGAGGATCTCATAAAACAATCTTTTGAGTGTATTACAGCAGATGATTGGAAAAAAATGACAGACCATGTCATTCATGTGGAAGACAAGTACAAAAGAAAAGACCATATAACTGAAATTAATTTAGAAAGCTTCATCATCAATTTAAGAGACAGCAGCGAGTCCAGTGATTGTGACGATTCACTCCATGTTGAATTTTTAGATTCAGATTTTGATTATAGTGATTAAAAAACAGTATAAAAATATATGGTGTTGTTTTCTTTGATACATACTCACATAGATTTACAAATATTTAAACTCATGATAATATTGATACTCATGATAGTGTTTGATAGCCTATTTGTTCCTTTTATACGCCACAATGGAGTAACGTATCCGTGTGATGTTTGGTATGGAGTTAATTAAGAGTTAACAAGTGATATAAGCTACTTTTAATCTCGTCATAACGCGGACAATATTGCAAGCATCCACTAGTAAAATAAAAATAAATGTCAAAGTATCAAAGTGAGTTGTTCCAACTTTCCTTTTTACTTTAGGGCTGTCATACTAATATTTTTTTTAAATTTGCCGCGCTTTTTCAGTATCAACTTTCATTAGCCAGACTCTATCCACCACACTGTAACATTTACACTAAAACCATATTTACACTAAAAGCTAAAATATTATACTTGAAAACTACACAATCATATCAACCGCACAAAAATGATAAAATTAGTTACTTATCTGTTCCTTTCAATCCCCGCAGGAGCGACGAATAATTCATTCATCACTCAAAACCTACGGTCGACTAACAAAGTCGAATCGGAGCCATGAATGATCCATTCGTAGAGGCATTAGTAATTACTAATTAGTAGTTTCATTCGACTTTGAAGATTAGTATATAACCAATATGCAAGTCGAATGGGGAAATTAGTAATTGTAGATTATTCGAATAGGAAGATAATTCGCAGTCGTACATCTTTAATCGGGGATCCATAGAGCAAATTGAGTCTATGAAACGTCATTGTCTATGACTTGAATCCGCACCTGCCGCAGACGCATACACACACACAAACATGACCGTAGACAATCAATGCTACCAACACAAAAAAACAAATAGGGTTGTGTTGTGCTGCTCCTAGTTCATATTTATCGAAATCGATGAATTACCCAGCTACCCTACTACTATGTAGTTGAATTTCATAAAATATTTTATTTTCTTACGTTATTTCTCAGTTCATTAAAATAAAAACATCGTATTATTTTATAAGATGGCATAATAAAGTAATTTTATTGTAATACATTTATTACAACATCAAATCCGAAGCCTAATGTAGTGGTAAAATCCCCATGCTAGGCATGCGATGTAACCTAAAAATAGATAAAATACCTACAGCTACAAAGACATCGAATGAAAATGTATTGTATTTATTCACTAAACATGTACAATTCTTACAATTGTACCTACATAATGCAATACAGTAATTACCTACCTAGTCATAACATTGGATAGGTATATTATATGGTTATATCTGCAAAACAAATTTGAAAAGTAGGTATCAATATTTATCGTCGCACTACCTACACCATTATTGAAGCGCTGGGCCTTTTGTTCATGAATTCTTGATATTTTGGGTTCCAGACATATATAGGCCTGTTATTAGAATTGATGTTCTACTTACCGGTCTTCGTTCAGCGGAAGTCTGGCTCATCCCTATTAAAACAGCGGAAGTGAAGTGGTGGGGATAGAGAAAAAATCAGAAAAAATAATCAAAGGAATGTCAAAATAATGTAAAAAAAAAAAACTTTTTGTTTGACAGTGCTCGAATTGTTTGGGCTTCCCGAAAAACTTTGATAAAATCATAAAATAAAAATAACCGTGATGTTATTATCTTGTTACGCATGTAATAGTTATTTTAGCACGGTGCTCGTGTGCTAATTAATGCAGTATTCATCCATTTGCAAAGTAATTGGTAGGTGTAATTATATCTAATGAGCGATAGGTATTTCAGCTATTTCTAGCTGATAATGGGTTGCGTATGCATGCAATTAGAATTTTACACGTGCCTATCGGGATATTAGCCTAGCTTAACATAATTTGTTCAAAATTAAGTGTATTTTGGCCGCATAAGTTAGTAAGGGCACTAACATTCACATGATTTCTATGGATTTCAACAGCTCCTGAATAAAACTGTTAATTTATAGAAATTTACCAGCTATTTATTTATTATTATAATTGTTAACCATTTAATATAGAGTACATATTCTAATAGTACTCTTGTAAGCCTTAGTCAATGTGCTTGTGACTGTAAAACACAAATTAAATTCCTCCCCTATCATTTACTTACCCTATTGTTAGCTTGCAGAACTGCCATTTTTTTGTATAGATAGGTCTCCCAGGTCTGTCCTCATGCGAGCATAGAAATTAAGTATTATACTAATATTTTCTGTTTCTTCAGCTCAAAATGGACACCAACAACCAAACTCCGGAAAGTGACAGAATTGTCATCAAAGAGGAAAATACACCTCTAAATGAAGAAAATACAATAAATATCACAAATGAAGAAACTAATGTACAAATTAAACGTGAGAGTGAAGACATAACAGAAGAAAACCCATTTGAAAACATACAAATAGAAATCAAGCAGGAATTATCTTCCAACTTAGAAAAAGACTCAAATGCTATGGAAAATGATGCAGACATAAAACAAGAATCAACAGAGATCTTAAGAAAAGAAATCAACATTATCAATGTTAAGAATGAGACAGCAGAGTCCATTTTACCCAATAATGAAGGGGAGATTCATATGAAAGAGAGTGAAGATGCTGCTGTGAAGGATGAATTTGAAAATGTGGTTGATTATGACTATCCAAACTTCGAAGATAGTATGGACAGCAGCGAGGCAGCAGCCTTGAGTCAGGTTGAGGCTTGCTTGAGCGATGATGTTCAGATTAAAGCTGAAAATCATGTAAGTTAGAATTTATCTATGTCTATTCTAGCTCTATATTATTTGAATTTTATGTGTTAATTAGAATCATAATACAGATTGAATAAAGTTTTGTACCATAAAACCGAGAAAAGAGGTTTGTCTTGGTACTCATATTCATCATAACTAAAAGAGGATGCCATGATTGAGTTCATTACCAAAACTGGCTTTTAATCAACTACCTTCAATTAGGTTACTTTTTATAAATCAACCCTCAACTTTCAAATACATAACAATGACAATAAACTTTAGCTCATTCAGGCCTACCTACCCCCATGTTCAATTCAATGAAGGATCATTGAATCTCTACCACACAACCATGGATAGATAGGAATCTATCCATGGTTGTGTGGTAGAGATCGCTCGTGAGCGATAAGACTGCCAATTGTCACATTTTTTGTTACAAATTGTTTGTAAATTGTTTTGTTAAGTGTGCAATAAAGCATTTTCTATCTATCTACTACCCTGCATAGCCTTATTCACTCCCTCTAGCTTGCAAATCAATAGGTATATAAGTTTTCTAAAACTATTTTTTTTTTACTAAAGAATGTTGCTAGAATACATAGAATAGATGCTTTGCAAATAGCTCAAGTTCTGCTGAGTTAGTTGGGACTAGATGAAGATGTTTGAATTGTCCAGAATTATTTATGGAGTTGTACTAATTAGGTTTAGAAAAATCCAGACTCCCATAGTTATTATTATGGCTCTAAAAACAATTTTATCTATGTGTTATCATTTCACGATTCTACGGCCAAATGAATCTTAATTAAATTTGTCATGGTGATCGGCTATAATATGCTACTTTTTTCATGTAAAAATCTGTGTCTGCGAAGTGCGGACAGAAGCTAGTAATTTATAAATATACAATGCTATTTCAAAAGTATCACACCGCACACAACTTTACATAACACTAGTAGGAAAATAATTCAAATATATAAATAATTTCTCACTCCAATATAGAACACCCTTCCCCTTACCAATATGTCTTAATCAACGAAGTTAACAATCTGGTTAACGGATTAACTTTTAAGTTAAGTTTAAAAAAATTAACGCTCTTGTTAACTTCCGTTAACGCCACGCCACGCTCGTATGTTCAGTGACTGTCGGCGAGTCGAATGGTGAACGATATGATATATCTACTCGCGCGCCCGCTTTGCGTATTTGGTAGTACTAGAAATCCTCCGCCGCGCGGTGAATCGCCGCCAAATGCCAGAGTTTTATATCGAAAATAACTGTGATAAGATACTGTATTTTTAGATTTATTAAAATAGAACACGCACTTAAGAAGGCTCTCCCAAACGGAAACGGGCTGATGGCCCATGTGGATTTGTTGTTGTTTCACGTCGAATGAAATGGGGCGCGCTATTAGTGAAAAAGCGGGTCTAACCATCAAATACGAAGCTTTCATGTGGCTGTGTGCGTGTGCTCGGTGTCGGCACCATTTTTTGATAATTTTTCGTATTTTCCGATTGATTTCAGAAATATATTTGATTATTTATAAAGTTGAATATTTTTAGGATGTTTGCAACGCGACATATTTTCAAATAAAGGTGTCTATCATGCATAAAAAATCGCTTGAAAATGATTCGATTTGGTGGTCAAAATTAGTTTCGCTGTCATTTAAAGATTATTATGTTTTTTGAAAAACTAAACCCCTACTAACAGCTGTTTTTCATCCGATTACGTATGGAAAATTTCTATAAGACTGGGGACATATTTTCCAAATAAAGCGGAAAGTACGTTTGTATGGAGGCTAAGGCTATCCGTTCCGTTCTTGACCATATCCGTTCATACCATAAAAATATGGATATAGTTAGTACAAAAAGTAATCGGGAAAAAAATTACGAAGGCACTGAAAAATTACGGCTAGGTGAAAAAGTGCCGTATATAAAGGTGGAAGACAATTCCATTTTTTTATAATTTTGAATGTCTAGAACCAAAATTTGCATATTGTTAGAAATACAGAAGTCTTGACACTTCATATTCCGAAAAAATAAATGAATTATCATTCAAATTGAGATAACAAGTATTATTTTTTTCAAACGATCTTCCTACTACCAGACCTATTAGGTACGATAACTCCAAATCTTTCTACTTGTTTTTGTTTTATTTATCTATTTCTCTCAGCCCAAAAGCAGTATAAGTTTTAAATGGATAACTTTTAACGGATAACTTTAACTTGCGTAAAATTTTCAAAAATTTAACTTTGCCGATTATCGAAATTAACTTTTTAACTAACGACTTAACGATTAACGAAGTTAACTGTGCCCACCTATGGTCTTCCAAAATCCCAATTCCAATGCCCAATGAATATATATATGTACAGATAAAAATTATGTTTTAATGAATTTATGTTAAAGTAGATCTTTTATATTCCATTTCATTGATTTCAGGACAAACAAGACTTAAATAACATCAAAGAAGAATCAGAAATGGCAGTCACAGAGACTCATCTTATCTCAAAGAAACTAATCAACACAACATCAACAGTCACAAGTATGGGAGATGGTATCATAGCATCAAACACTACAAATACAGTTGTCATGGAAATACATCCTGTATCAAATGACCAAGCATTCAAAAATCCAGAAGAAATATTACCAACTTCAGACAATAACTACAAAATGGATTATGGAGAAAGCTTTCTACTGAACTCCATTACGGGAAATGTTCTTTCACTAGAACAGGAGGCCTATGGACTTTTGAAAAGTAAGAAAAAAGTTTCTATCGAGGGGTACACCCACAAATGCCCAAAGTGCACCAAATGGTTTCGAACCATGTACAATGTCAAAAAGCATTTAAGAGTTCATGAGAGTATTGAAAAGCGCGCGTTAGGTGTCATTAAAGGACTTAAAACTAAACAAGAAAATCTTACTAAGAAGAAGCGGGAGCTAGAAGAAGATAATGTTAAAGTTAAAGTGGAAAACGGAGATAGTTATAAATGCACTTGTGGGAAAATCTTCCAGAGACGAAGTAGAATGGAGACCTGTCTAAGATCCCACACGGAATACGCTGAGACATCACAATTTGCATGTCCCACCTGTCAAAAACAATTCAAGACTAAAGAAACACTTATTTTCCACCGAAATAAGTTCCATAGAAAGAAATTTCCATGTAAATTCTGTCCCACTGACTATCAAACACAAAAAGAGCTTTTTAAACACCTACAAGTACACCAGAAAGTTCAACTAATGGACTACAAAGTTATAGCAGAGGTTGCTAAAGGAAATCAAGAATTAAAATGCTTAATTTGTTCAAAGTCCAGACCAACATTGCCCGAGCTAAAATCTCATATTATGGAAGATCACACACCTCCATACAGCTGTCCGTATTGTATCCACGACGTGTTTATGAAAATAATGGATTTCGTTGACCACATGAAAAAAACCCACCCTGACGTAGGATCCCAAGCCGTATTAGACGTCGTTGAGGCTTTTTCTAGACTAGTCAAAGCTTGGAAATGCGAAGAGTGCGGCCAACAATTCCATGAAGCTGACAAACTCGCGTTACATCAAATAGAAAAACATACTCCTGATATGAAAAACGAGCAACATTTCCAATGTGAAGACTGTCAGAGAGTATTTGTCAGTAACCAAGGGTTAAATTCCCATAGACGTATGCACCATAGGGTTGAACCAGCAGAACCGAGCGAGCCTGAAGAAATAGGGGTTATGTGTCTAGCTTGCAGGAAAATGTGTAAAGATATGACTGCTTTAACCTCGCACATGAGGTTACACTCCATGGATCGTAAATTTCCTTGCAAATTCTGTGACTACCGATTCGCTACACAGCAGAAGCGAAAAGCGCACGCGGAAATTCATACGGGAGATATGAAATATGTTTGTTTTATTTGTGAGTATCAATGCAGCTCTGAAAATCGACTGAAAGCCCATAAAGCATCCATAAAACATTTGAATATGAAAGAGTATTTGCTGACAGGGAAACCTTTGATCCCTGAGCCGGAGCCGACGAAAAAAGATAAGATGAGAAAGAAAGAGGGTGTTAAAAAGAAAAAGAGGGAAAGAGAGGTAAAAGAGGATGAGTCCGAGTTTGCTTGTGATATTTGTGGTGAAAAGTTTGAAGGTGAATCCGCAATGCAGGAACATAAGCAGACTCATCCTTTTATAGAGTTTCCTAATGATGATAAGCCTAGCAGGATATTTTTTAAGTGACACTGTTTCTTGCCCTTTTGTTTGTATGATAATTATGTTTTTTTTCTATGATAATTATGTTATATCAAGTTTTTTCTAAAGAGACAAAAATATATATAATCTGCCGTAAAACAGGGTGAATAGAGACTCCAGGGTGAATAGAAATGGACGAAATATTGGAGCAAAACATACCTTTTGCAGAGGTCACCCTCCACTCCACTGGACACAGGAGGTGAACAGTCACGGACTAAGAATACTTCCACTGCTTCAAGCCAGGTAATTTCTTGGTTCAATATTTCATCCATTCATTCAACCTGGAGTCTCTATTCACCCTGTTTTATCCGGCACTTTAGTTTACGGTCACTTATGCACTATAAATACCGTGCACACATGGCTAGTCTCCTGCCGAATTTCGACCAAGTCTCAACAACTTGGTTGAAATTCAGTTAGGTGCAGATTATTAAGTTTGTCGACACCTGAAAAGCACCGCTGCTGAACTGCACAAAAATGTGCATTCAAATATGAGCTTTAACTCGGAACATTTAGATGAATTTTATATTGACGGCATCAGATGACAGACAGCTTGCGGAGCACTCGTTTGAAGCTGGCGGGAAGCTATTTTGTAACTTAAATGTATCTGAAGTTTAAGCACATATTTGAATGCACGTTTTGTGCTCTTTTGTAGCGGTTTTGGTTTAATGAACGCAGGGCTTTAGAGTTACAGTCAATAATATAGAGAGATAGTTAAATAAGATTGTGTCTACCATTTGTAGATATTTCGTACGAGCAACATGTAAAATGCATTCAGCATTTTGTGAAACTATTTTTTTTCACTTCGCGCAGGCGCGTAAGTGGTTAGTTGATTAAGAAAATCGTTTAAAATATTTATTTAGTGTATATGTAAAAGTGTATTAGGCCAGTGTAAGGATTGAAATAGTAAACTATTCCATTGTACGTAATTGTGTCGGAAAAAACACCACAATTCTTGATAGTTTATTTTCTACATATTAAGGATTGTGAAAAGGAGTCCTTCCTTCAGAGTTGTTTGTTCGTTCAGATTTATCATAACATTAATTATAGGAGGTTGCTACTTTTTACTATGTTTAAAGCTTTTATTTCTGTGGTGTTTGGTATTTACATGATAAGTTCTTAAGAATTCTTAAGAACTTATCATGTTCTTAAAAATTCTTATGTGATAAGTTCTTAGGAATTCTTAAGAACTTAAATTTTTTTAAGAACTTATTTTAATACCAAATACCACAGATTTATTTTCTCATAGTTATACTTGTATAGATTTAATTTTTCACAGATTTTTTATTTTTCACCTGATTTTTATGTCACTGCGAGCACACATTTAGCACCTACTATTGGTAGCAGTGTTATTGTTCTTTTGAACGTCATTGAGTTACTAGGTATTTCGATTGGCATTAGTATACTTACTTGTTTCTGGACTGGTTTCCGGAACTAGGTCACTTGGCATTAGTATAAGCCCAGCTGGTCTATTCAGATGTACCTACTGATTGTGAGTGTAGTAGTTAACTACACTCATGAATATATTTAGACGAACGCAAAAAATATTGATTAACATAAAATATGTTCTTATTCCGAAGTCTGTAATTTTTCGAACTGTTAAACGATGCCGGCATACTGGAGAGTATATGTAACAGACGTAGAACTTGCCTCCGTTTTTTGCGTTCCTCTAAATATGTCCATGGGTGTATTTTCACCGCTCAATGCTTTTTTGATTAATAAGAAAAAATAAAATGGGTAGGTATCGGGTAAAACGGGTTCAATAGAGACTCCAGGGTAAATATAAATGGACGAAATACTGGAGCAAGACATTACCTGGCTTGTAGCAGTGGAAATATCCTTAGTCCGTGACTGTTCACCTCCTGTGTCAGTGGATATGACCTCTGCAAAAGGATGTTTTTCTTCCAGTATTTCGTCCATTTCTATTGACCCTGGAGTCTATTCACTCCGTTTTACGGTACTTACATTATCCTAATATGCGGCACGAAAATAGTATGAGTGTACATAGTATTAAACACTCAAATACGGTCTTGGAAAGAAGACTCAATTCACTTGTGTTTAAGGCGCTGTCCTGCCCAATATTTCTGTAGATTCCTTCTTTTATGTAGGTATTTTGATAGATTTGTAGTTATATGGCACGAGCGAGAAAAAACACCTTGTTGGTAGGTACTGTATAAGGATTGAAAATCGGGTAGTTTGAGGAACCGGGAATCCCGGGAAATTCAGGCCTTTTGTAATATTATGTCCAAGAAATCAATTAAAACAAATTGTTGTGATTTAGACTTGTATTGCAGCTAGGGAGCTGAATAGCCGAAGTACCCTCATACTTTACATAAAATTATGGCAACCTGTTATCAACCTACCTTCATAAATCCACTTTATATGAACAACAAAGAAGAATAGATTACATAGATGGTAACATGACAATAATAATATTCAGAAAATAACTAAATAAATTATGGTTTACCTCAGGTTGTTTAGTTTATAAATTGAGATAAGGAAAAAAACAGAAACTGAATAAGTTTGTTACAAAAATACCAAATTTCATAATATATTGTCCTGTTTTTATCATAAGGTGACATGAATAAATAAACGTCTAATTCTTTATCTTCCACACGAATACTATTTTTATTATGCTTTATAGATAATTTTACTATTTTTCATTCGAGCATTTTAAATGGGTTTCTTAATATAATTATTTTTATTTCATAACAAAGTTTATTGTATTCTATGTTGATCGAAGATTCAAGATGATTAAAGTTGAGTTTTTGAAAATCTCTCCTTTTCTTGCTATCTGCCCATTTGGGCATTAGACTACTAGTTTTGTTTGCTTTTTGCTGCTAGCCATGTTATGTACGGTGTATATGCCCATTGGCATATCCATTTCTTTGGTGATGTCATATTAGGTCTTGAGAGGCTATTCTCTTTAGTGGTCTTGATGTTGTATTTTTCTTCATGAGGTTATTGGGCGTGGAACTTCTACCGCTTCATAATCGGTTATTTCCCGTAGGCTGTTTGCAGTTTCATTCTGTTGTGTTGACGGCGAGATGTTACACTCATCACAAATATGTTTTTTGACTTGTTTTTGGCTAATAATCCGATTTGGATTATGTATTTCGATACCTACAGCTACTTTTATCGAGGCCATATACTCGTTTGAGTTCTGTTGCCAGTATCTTGTAGTGTAGGTATTTTTAATCTATTCAGCGTCAACCTGAGTTCCTCGCCTTCCTGGCGTAATTTTCGGTGAGCCTCGTATATTTCAGCCATTTGTGGTAGAATACCAAGATTACGCGAATATAGGTTTTCGGGTTTACTGGAGAGAATGACAAATTACTAAAAACCACGTTGAGTAAGAAAACCACTCTACAAAACCACAAGGTCGAAGCTTCAATTCAAGACTAAATGGTGCAAAACTTGCATTTTACTCTGAGGCAGTGCTATGTTTCTTTTTCTTGGTGATCCTTTTTATTTATTTGTGGTGCTGGTGTTCGTTTTTTTCTTCTTGAGGGCTTCATAACAGCGTTTTAGCTCAGTATTTTTATTTCTTAGTAATTTGCGTTGTTTAGTTGGGCATCAAGCGTCTCTATCCGTCCTCTAAATTTTTGAACTTCTACCGGTTTATCATCGGTTATTATGTATTCTGTATATCATTCTGTTGTATTGAGCTGTCTGCTGTTTCATTCTGTTGTGTTGACGGAGAGATGTTACACTCAGCACAAATATGATTTTTCCCTTGTTTTTGGCTAATAATCCGATTTATCGGTTATTTCCGGTAGGATCGGTAGGACGGTTTCATTCTGTTCTGTTGACGGCGATATGTTGCACTCGTCACAAATATGATTTTCACTTACTTTTGGTCCGCTTTTTGACCAAGCACTGAGTATATAGTTTGCTTTACAATATTATTGCTATTTTTTTTCAGTTTTGCACACTCTTCACATGGATTTTCAAGTAAGTCAAGTGTTTATTCAGTTTGTTTACTTTGTAGAAAACACTTGTAGGTACCTAGGTACAGATGTGTCACATAGTAATACACGTTTTAAGTTATTTATTACCCACTGAATTAATAGATCTTTAATATTTTTGAAAAAAAAAAACCACACAGAGCCAATGTTTATATCGACGGCAGTGACATCTATCTTTTAAAAAAATAAATATAAACAATATTCATTATAAAAACAAGGAATTAAAAAATATATGAGAAAAAGTGTTTAAAATTAACAAAGAAACTTATCCGCACTGTCCATGCTCCAGGCTGCAGGATTGTATTGGTAGCAATTTTTGCAGATAAGTCTATAGGCATCGTTTTTCTGAATGTTAATTTCAAGACACTATTTCACGTTCTCTGGAAATTTGGAATCTGGGATGTCTTCATGGTTTAGCCCGGTATCGTCACCTTTTTCTATTTTTAGGTGACTCATAATCCTATTAAGATTTTATATTACAGATACAGCTAGTTTCATCGAGGCCATATACTGGTTCTACACCCGTTAAATAAGTATATGTACCTTAGGTATAGGTACATATACCTATTTAGTTTACAAATTGACATAAGGAAAAAAACAGAAACTGAATAAGTGTTACAAAAATACCAAATTTCATTATATGCTGCACTTTCCTGTTTTTATCATAAGGTGTCATGAATAAATAAACGTCTAATTCTTTAGCTTACACACAAATACCATTTTTATTATGCTTTATAGATAATTTTACTACTTTTCATTCGAGCGTTTTAGATGGGTTTCTTAATATAATTATTTTTATTTCATAACAAAGTTTATTGTATTCTATGTTGATCGATGATTCAAGATGATTAAAGTTGAGTTTTTGAAAATGTCGCCTTTTTCTTGCTATCTGCCCATTTGGGCATTGAACTACGAGTTTTGTTTGCTTTTTGCTGCTAGCCATGTTATGTACGGTGTATATGCCCATTGGCATAGCCATTTCTATGGTGATGTCATATTAGGTCTTGAGGGGCTATTCTCTTTAGTGGTCTTGATGTTGTATTTTTCTTCATCAGGTCATTGGGCGCGGAACTTCTACCGCTTCATAATCGGTTATTTCCCGTAGGCTGTTTGCAGTTTCATTCTGTTGTGTTGACGGCGAGATGTTACACTCATCACAAATATGATTTTCACTTGTTTTTGGCTAATAATCCGATTTGGATTTTGTATTTCAGATACCTACAGCTACTTTATCGAGGCCAATATACGGGTTCTGCACCCGTTTGAGTTCTGTTGCCTGTATCTTGTAGTGTATTTTTAATCTATTCAGCGTTAACCTGAGCTCCTCGCCTTCCTGGCGTAATTTTCGGTGAGCCTCGTATATTTCAGACATTTGTGATAGAATACCAAAATTACGCGAATATCGGTTTTCGGGTTTACTGAAGAGACTGACAAATTAATAAAAACCACGTTGAGTAAGAAAACCACTCTACAAAACCACAAGGTCGAAGCTTCAATTCAAGATTGAATGGTGAACAGAACTAGAAGCTGGAGCCGGTCGTAAAGAAATCGAAGCATAAAGATGATTTCTGCAAAACTAGCATTTTACTATAAGGCAGTGCGATGTTCCTTGGTGATCCTTTTTGTTTATTGCTGGTGTTCGTATTTTGCGTTGTTTTATTTTCCTTTTTGAGGTCTTCATTGCAGCGTTTTAGCAGAGTGTTTTGTAGAGAAAGAGCCTATATTTCTTAGTTAGCGTGGTTAAGTTAGCCATCAGGCGTCTCTATCCGTTCTCTCAATTTTTGAACTTCTACCGCTTCAATATCGGTTATTTTCGGTAGGATCGGTAGGACGGTTTCATTCTGTTTTGTTGACGGCGAGATGTTGCACTCATCACAAATATGATTTTCACTTTTGGTCCACTTTTTGACCAAGCACTTATAGTTTGCTTTACAATATTATTGCTATTTTTTTTTCAGTTTTGCACACTTTTCACTTGGATTTCCAAGTAATTGTGTGTTTATTCAGTTTTTTTACTTTGTAGAAAACACTTGTAGGTACCTAGGTACAGATGTGTCACATAGTAATACACGTTTTTAGTTATTTATTACCGACTGAATTAATAGATGTTTTAATATTTTTGAAAAAAATTTACCTCCACACAGAGCCACTGTTTATACAGACGGCAGCGCCATATATCTTTTAAAAAAATTAATAAAAACAATATACCTTATAAAAACAAGGAATTAAAAAATATATGAGAAAAAGTGTTTAAAATTAACAAAGAAACTTATCCGCACTGTCCATGCTCCGGGCTGCAGGATTGTATTGGTAGCAATTTTTGCAGATAAGTCTATAGGCATCGTTTTTCTGAATGTTAATTTCAAGACACTATTTCACGTTCTCTGGAAATTTGGGATCTGGGAAGTTTTCATGGTTTAGCCCGCTATCGTCACCTTTTTCTATTTTTAGGTGGCTCATAATTTTATGTTACAGATACAGCTAATTTCATCGAGGCCATATACTGGTTCTGCACCCGTTTGAGTTCTGTTGCCTTGTAGTGTATTTTTAATCTATTCAGCGTCAACCTGAGCTCCTCGCCTTCCTGGCGTAATTTTCGGTGACCTTCGTATATCAGCCATTTTATATACCATGATTACGCGAATATCGGTTTTCGGGTTTATTACAATTACTGAAGAGAATGACAAATTACCAAAAATCACGTTGAGTAAAATTTTTAAAATCACTGTAAAACCACATGGTCTAAGCTTTAATTCAAGGCTGAATGGTGAACAGATCCAGCAGCCAGAGCGAGAAATCAAAGCAGCATATCCTCTTTAGGATATGCTGCAAAATTTACATTTTACTCTGAAGCTGACTATGTTTCTTGGTGATCGTTTTCGTTTATTTTTGGTGCTGGTGTTCGTATTTTGCGTTGTTTTATTCTCCTCTTTGAGGGTCTTCATTGAAGCGTTTAACTCAGTGTTTTGTAGAGAAAGAGCCTCTTTTTCTTAGTTAGTCAGACGGCGAGAGGTTACACTCTTCACGAATATGATTATCACTTTTTTGTTCCACTTTTTGATCAAGCACCGTGTACATTAGTCAGTTTGTTTTACAATATTATTGGTATTTTTATGAGTTTTGCGCACTTTTGACAAATAAAATTGAGTTGTGGAATTTCAATGTAATTTATTGTTTATTCAGTTTTTTTTGTTGTACTTAGTAGAAAACACTTGTACAGATATGTCACATAGTAATACACGTTTATAGTTATTTATTATTGAATTAAAAGATGTTTTAATATTTTTGAACAATAATTATACACAGAGCCAATGTTTACACCGACGGCAGCGCCATCTCTCTATTTGTTTGAAACAAAAAAATAATATACGAAAAAAAGTGTTTTAAATTAACAAAGAAACTTATACGCACTGTCCATGCTGCGGGCTGCAAGATTGTCTATAGGCATCGTTTTTCTGAATGGTAATTTCATGACACTATTTTACTTTCTCTGGAAATGTGGAATCTGGGATGTCTTCATGGTTTAGCCCGTCATCGTCGCCTTTTGCTTTTTTTAGGTGGCTAATAATCCGATTTAGCTTTGTATTTCAAATAGGTACAGCTACTTTCATATCACTCATATACTTTCAATAAATATTGGTTCTGTACTGTTTAAGTTACATATGGCCAGTATCTTGTAGTGCATTTTTAATCAATTCAGCGTGAACCCGAGCTCCTTGCCTTCCTGGCTTAATTTTCGGTGAGCCTCATATATTTCAGAGATTTGAGATATCAAGATTAAGCGAATATCGGTTTTTGTGTTTACAATTACTGAAGAGAATGACAAACTACTAAAAACCTCGTTGAGTAAAATTCAGAACATCACACGGTCGAAGCTTCAATTCAAGACTGAATGGTGAACAGATCCAGAAGCCAGAGCGGATCGAAATGAAATCTAAGCATAAAGAGGATATGCTGCAAAACTTGCATTTTACTCCGAGGTAGTGCTATGTTTCTTGGCGATCCTTTTCTTTTATTTGTGGTGCTGGTTTTCGTATTTTGCGTTGTTTTTTTTTTCCTTTTTGAGGATTATTTGCAGCGTATTAGCTCAGTTTTTTGTAGAGAAATAGCCTCTATTTCTTAGTTCGCGTGTTTCAGTTGGGCATCAAGCGTCTATCCGTTCTCTCAATTTTTGAACTTCTACCGCTTCATCATCTGTTATTTCCGGTCGACTGTTTGTGGTTTCATTATTTTGTATTGAGCTGTCTGCGGTTTCATACTGTTGTGTTGACGGCGAGATTTTACACTCATCACGAATATGATTTTCACTCTTTTTTGGTCCACTTTTTGATCAAGCACCGAGCAGATTAGTTAGTTTGTTTTACAATATTGTGGTATTTTTTCGGTTATTTTCGTTTGCACACTTTTCACATAGATAAATTGAGTTGTAGGATTTCAATGACATTTATTGTTTATTCAGTTTTTTGTTGTTGTACTTTGTAGAAAACACTTGTACCTACAGATGTAGTAATACACGTTTTTTGTTATTTATTATTGAATTAATAGACATTCTTATATTTTTGAAGTATAATTATACACAGAGCCAATGTTTACATCGACCGCAGCGCCATCTCTACATTTTTTAATAAAATAGAAAAAAATATTACATAAAAATATTCATTAAAGAAACAAGGACCTAAAAAATATATGAGAAAAAGTGTTTAAAATTAACATAGAAACTTATCCGCATTGTCCATGTTTATGGCTGCAGGATTATATAGGTAGTAATTTTTGCAGATGCAGATAAGTCTATAGGCATCGTTTTTCTGAATGTTAATTCCAAGACACTATTTCACGTATTCTGGAAATATGGAATCTGGGATGTCTTCATGGTTTAGCCCGTCATCGTCGCCTTTTGTTTTTTTTAGGTTGCTAATAATCCTATTTAGATTTTGCATTACAGATACAGCTACTTTCATCGAGGCCATATACTGGTTCTGCAGCATCCGTTTGAGTTCTGTGGCCAGTATCTTGTAGTGTATTCTTAATCTATTCAGCGTCAACCTGAGCTCCTCGCCTTCCTGGCGTAATTTTCGGTGAGCTTCGTATATTTCAGCCATTATTGATACCAAGCGTAGTTAGCGTGGTTTAGTTGGGCATTATGCGTCTCTATCCGTTCTCTCAATTTTTGAACTTCAACCGCTTCATCATCGGTTATTTCCGGTAGGCTGTTTGCGGTTTCATTCTGTGGTGTTGACGGCGAGATGTTACACTCATCACATCACGAATATGATTTTCACTTATTTTTTTGTCCACTTTTTTAACTAGCACCGAGTATATTAGTTAGTTTGTTTTATAATATTATTAGTATTTTTTACGTTTTTGCACACTTTTCAAATAGATAAATTGAGTTGTAGGATTTCAAAGTAATTGTTTGTTGATTCAGTTTTTTGTTGTTGTACTTTGTAGAAAACACTAGTAGGTACAAATGTGTCACACTCACAATAGTAGAATACACGTTTTTATTTATTTATTACTGAATTAATAGACGTTTTAATAGTTTTAGCCCCCTTATTCATAATAATTCTCTCTGCTAACTTAAAGCATTGCCAATTCTCACTGTGTATTCTTATATTGACATAAGTCAAAGTGAGAAATAACACTGATTAGCAACTGTTCTAGGTTAGCAGACCATTATGAATAAAGGGGTAGATCTTTTGTTCATCAGATCTTTTTCATGTTTCTGAAACACGTTTGGAAATAACCAGAAGAAATCATCTAAGATAGGTAGATGTATTTTTTCCTAAGCAGGAAAGTGTGTCAATGCACAAACTCAGTGTAACCTACTTTTCATGAATAGGCATGTTTCCTAGGTAAAAAAATAATAATTCTGATTAGTCCGTCAGATTAACAAAAAATTTGGAACATATATTGTTTGCTTTAACAAATCAATCAAAATTGATAAAGTTATCGCACATCAAAGTTCGAGAGAGAGGTCATGACGTCACTTCGTGGTAAAAAGTGTACCAAGGCGTGACGTCATGAACTACGTAATTACACAAAAGAAAAAATACGTAAGTATTCAATATTTTTTGATAATGTAAATGACGGACTAATAGTTTTTTTTTTTCAGGCTAGCCTATTTCGTGACAAAACGACTAATTTTCGCTTCGTAAACTTAATTCACCTGAGCTAATTCACCTAGGTGTATTAAATACTTTTAGTAAACTTTAAGCACCTGGGTGCATTAAAATTACTTTTAAAAAACTTTATTCACCTGGGTGCATTAAATTTACTTTTAAGTCATAACATACCTACCTAGGTAGGTATTGTTTTTTCTCGCTCATGGCAAGTTGTGTTATCTACCAGTGCCTGATGTATTTGTAGCTTTACAGTATAACATTGCCATGTTTTCAATAAAAGACTATTTATTATTCACGTACCTGTTTAAATTACACCTACCTACCCTCAAACTTTAAATTCTGAAATGTTGTGATGATTCGTCCTCGCAGAAAAATTCATCTATAAAGACGAAAGTAGTTGTTGTGCCGCTGTTAGATTTTTTACAGTACGCATAAGGATCTCAAAACGAAGCATGCCGCGAAAATTTGTGGTTTTCATAGACTTTGCAGAGTTGGGGGTTACTTAGTTTATATATACAGAGTTTTGAGTGAATCGAACCAAATAATAATACTTTTCCATATAAACTCTACCACCATTTTAACCCCCTCAGAGGTTTGTCGTGTATCTGTTTGTTGGGGGAAGTGACGATCCGTCAATGCCTATTATTATATGGTAGTGGGTAGCAGAAAATCTTTCAGTCTATCGCTCACTCCGGCCTTTCATTAACGTCTCGCTGGCGGCCATTCTGAAACTAGGGGGAGGGTTCTTGGGTAATATTTTCTAGGGAAAGGTAAGTAAATATAAACAAAAAATAAATTTAAATTATTTTATTATCACAAAAATGATAAACAGACATTTCTCCTTTACCAACATACAAACTTCCTACTTGTGATTTTTACATTTAAGAGTAAAATTGGGGTAACAAATACATTAGGGAGATAGGTGTAGTCAAATTCAAAACTCCTGGAAATATGACTACAGGGTTTTCTTAATCTGCGCAGCCGACTTATGCGGGTTGCAGACGGAACTAAGATTGAATTGAACTAAGTTAGCTTTGCTTACGGTCTGCAACTCGGATTGATAAGCAGACTGAGCTAACGTAGTTTTGGCCTAGCTTGCATAGCGGACGCAGTTTTTCATACATGTGTGCAAACTGCAAATAAAGCTATATATAATGAAAAACTGCGTCAGAAATGCGAGCTAAGCTAAACCATAGATTTTATAATACTACAAACTAAGTTCAGTCTGCAACCCGCATTAGGCTGCGCATAAAACGTTTCGGAAATACTCAATATTTCAAAATTTATCCAATATTTCTCAATATTTATCCATTTTTTGGCGTTGACCGTCCATTATATATTCAATAACTGGCACTTATTAAATGCATTATGCTGAGTCACAGGGTTATTTAAGAAGCTGGGTTTTTAAACAAAGTTCAGAGCTATCGGCTTACATCGGTATTATACAGGTTGTAACAAAAAGTAAGGATTAACCTTTCAGGGGTGTTTCAAACTAGGTCATAGAACCATAGAATTTTTCATAAAAATCTTCCCGACTTTTAGCTTTCGAAAAAAATTATAAAAGGAAATGACCACTAGATTCATGTTACCTTGGTAATGACTTGAATGCTATTTCTTTTTTTTTTTATTGGTGTTTTCATCTTTTTTTTCAAAAACTAATGTTAACTGATTTTTCTGAACCTTCGAGGAATTGCGCACTTGCGCGTAACATAAGTAATCGCACGCTGTCTGTGATTCTACGTGTCTGGTTACAGAAAACGAATAAATACTTAATGACATTGTATAGCCTGATAATGAAAAAAAGTATTTAGTCTGTATAAATTATGATAAAAAAAAACATCAGAAGTTCGTTGCGGACTCGGAGAGCGCGCGCGACAACTGCACTGGAAGGTTAAATATACTTTGTGTTTTATATTCGACGCTGCACCTCCAATAAAGTTTGGTCCTTACTTTTTGTGACATCCTGTATATTCTCTGCCTCAGTCCTGGGTTGATAGAACAATCCCTTACACATTAATTTGAATTTCATGGTCAAAAATAAAATTATATATTTTAGTTTGTGACATACAATTAGGACGTAAAACCCTTCTATTTAGTTCATTTTCCATTATAATTTCATTTCGATATTTATTTACAAAGGTATACAACAGATAAAATTGGCTCTATAATACAAGGTTACATAAATATAAGCTGAGCCAGTTCCTACAGGTAATCGAAAGAATCATCAAAATAGGATTAGCTACTCTATCTAAAAAGCTATGCGTGATGAATTGATGATTTATAAAACAAAATATCGTATATTTCCGTCAAGTTGAGACCCATTTTTTGTCCGTTACGGCTACGGATAGTGAAATTTTGCATATCCATAGAAAATTATGTCGAAATTGACTGAAAAACCACCTTCACTTAATTAGTGTGTAATATATCTACTAAAGAAATTCCGATACATTGACTGATTTTTCTCGCGTTAGAAAAAAAAGTTTTGGTACATATTTTTACATAAAATAATGTTTCTATTATGTGGATATTTTGAATACAACAAAAATAATATTTATTTTGGAGAAAACTGATCTATATGTTAACACAGTAGTCAAGTAAAACATCTACAAAAATACAAGAATTTAGCATAATTAACAAATACGAGGACTATACCGACTGTAATATGATTTACCCAACCTACAAAAAATAAATTATTTTTCAATTTTCGTGATATATAAACGACAAGACACGCTACAATCATAATTTGCAGACTATGGTCATGCATATTGTATGCATAATGTATTAGAAAAATTGAGAGCTTTTAACATTGGCTTCATACCTTTCTAGCTTCCTTCCCGGCCTACCTGATTACATCACATAAATTCACATATTTTTTACTGAAGTGTAGGTATTATCAATATATCTATCTTCTATAATATAAAAATGAATCGCAAAATGTGTTGGTAAGCGCATAACTCAACAACGCCTGGACCAATTTGGCCAAATCTTTTTTTAAAATGTTCGTTGAAGTTCAAGGATGGTTTTTACGGCGAGAAAAATTAGAATTATTGCTTGAAAAACCCTAAAAATAGCCCTTTTCTTTTTCCCATACAAATGATTTGTAACTAAAACGTAGTCAATTTGAGCTTTATTGCTATGGTATAAAGTTCATATTAAATTACTGTATATATAAAAATTAATTGCTGTTCGTTAGTCTCACTAAAACTCGAGAACGGCTGAACGGATTTATCTTATCTTAGTCTTGAAATGTTCGTGGAGGTCTAGGGAAGGTTTAAACGGTGAGAAATTATGGAAAAGTTGTTCAACCGCCCAACGAAGTGGGCACGGGTCAGCTAGTTATGGATAAAAATCTGGCTATAAGATATGAAGAACATATTTTTTTTATCACAAACCAGAGTTGAGTGTGAATAGGTAAACTTTTGAAATCATGGCAACACCAAGCACTAAGATAATAGCATCTATAATACCATAATTATGGTAAACACCCCGTTATAAGTTATTATTCTCCCTTACTTATAAATCTCTCTCAGCTATGCAATTACGAAGCAATGTATTTGTTGACTAAAGCTAGAACCACACTATTTGTGGCGCGTCAGAAGAATATCAGTTTCATAACAGTATAAGTTATAAGCTAGAACTACACTATTATGGTGTGTTTTGCGTCAGAATCATACCGGTTTAATAGATTTAGTATGGCTAGAACCACAGGACATTGTGTATTTTTGTAATAATGTGAGACATCTAGATAAATGTATACAACTGATATGATTCTGACGCGTCAAAACACTTATTAGTGTGGTTCTAGCTTAAAATAAACTCATACATTTATAGTACAGTCAGCGTTATTTCATTTATTCATTGCTAATATGTACACAGGTTGGTAGCCTATGATCTAGTCAAATTGATATGAGCGTTTAGAGTAGTCAAAATTATCTGAAAAGCATTAAAGTAATTTGATATACGCAGTTCCAATCATCATATTGTTGTAAGCACCCAAGGTGTTCAAAATATCTTACTACTCATTGTTTCATAATTATATGAGCAGTCAGCAATTAAAGCTCTCAAAGATGATATTTCAAGTATCTATGACATTTCAAGTATTCACTCAAGAGTTTTCGTACTACCTTGGAGAGCTTTGTTTGTTAAGATAATTTTGAACACCCTGACTGCTCATATAAATATGAAACATGAGTATTAAGATTTTTTGAATACCTTGGGTGCTTAGAACAATATGATGATTCGAATTGCTTTTAAGTTTTTTCAGATAATTTTGGACTACTCCAGACGCTCATATCAATTTAATGCTGAATGTACCAATAGCTATCTGAAACGAATAGCCGGAAGGTTGGCCACGGACTGCGCTTTCATGAAGCACTGGACGCACACACATAGTGCCTTGTAAACGTTGGATGTGTCCACTCCGCTTACAATGTTATAATTAAAAACTAAGTATTTATTTAACTATGGCTGTTATATGTACACAATATTATGAAGCTGAAATGAAGGTATTGTATATTGGCAATAATGATGAACTTGAACAACACTTGATATCCATATGAGGGTAACGGTGTTGATTACATTTATAGAACATCACATATGAGGGTAACGGTGTTGATTACATTTATATAACATCACATAAAATAAGTAACAGTTTAATTAGGCTAAGAGTGTTATTGTTTGTTACGCCGAATAAATAAAAAAATAAAATAAAACACAAAAACCATACATACTAAATGTATGAAACCGATATGCCTCTGACGCGTCACACAATAGTGTGTTTCTACCTTTAAACTTAAGAGATCTTTATAAGTTAGATAGTTATTCAGGTAGTATATTGCGACACTGCAATTTTAACTAGTTTTTAGTACTTTTACTACTAATTTCTCAATTTTTTTCCCTAAATTTCAATAACCGAAAGAAATAGTCCAAGGCTTTGCCATACTGGCCGTTGGTTTGCGCACGACTAAAACGTCATTGCCTTTATGCAGCGTCATTTGCAGCGAGGTGGTTTTGTCGTTCTGTGTTAGCTTTGCTGTTTTAGGTGCGGATTTGATTCCCGCGATGACAATGCGTTCTATCCAGGCTCGTGTTGGGTAGGAGGCTTTCTCGTTTACGAATCTGTGGAAGAAATAGGTATTATTAAAACTTTGGAAACTCTAATCGTTATTATTATATAATTATATTAACTAGCTGTTCCCCGCGATTTCACCCGCGTCAGATTCTAATTTCACATTTCTAGGGGGATTAAAAGGTCTTTTTCCCTTAAATCTCCCATAGGAATTTGATGTTTGACCAGGACAAAAAGTAGCCAATGTTACTCTCCATCCTTTCAACTAAATCTATGCCTAAAATCATGTCGATTGGTAGCTTAGTTAGGGCGTGAAGGAATGACAAACAAACAGACACACTTTCGCATCAATAATATTAGTTAGGATTATTGACTAGCCGTTCCCCGCGGTTTCACCCGCGTTAAATTCGTAACCTGTATAAGCAGTAAATCTCCCATGGGAATTTGATGTTGTACCAGACAAAAAGAGTCACTTCATCCTTTCAAGTCTATGCCGAAAATCAAGTATTCAAGTATTATTTTGCAATCTTAATACATACAGTGTGAGAGGTCCTAAATTATTTTTTTTTTAAATACAATAAATATTATTTTTAAATAATGCTGGTCAATTCACACAGCATCATCTAGCCCGAAGCTAAGCAGAGCTTGTGTTATGGGTACTAGATAACTGATATACTTAATACAATATATTACATAGATAGATATATTTTTTTTATACATAGAAAAACGACCAGAACACCCTGAACAAATATTTGCAGATCGTACAAACATTTGTCCCGAGGCGGGAATCGAATCCGCAACGTCCTGCGTCGCAGGTGGACCTTCGCTCACCGCGCCACAGCGGTCGTCATTTCACTTAGGGGCTAGGTATTAGGAGCCATGTTAGGGCGCCATGCAACTGGAGAGATAGCTAATTTTAAGTCCATTGGTAGCTTAGTTAGGGCGTGAAGGAAGAACAAACAAACAGACACACTTTCGCATTTCTAATATTAGTTATGATATTAAACTCACTTGTAAGTAATTCCGTTGGAGTCATAGTGGATTGTCCCGTAGATGAACTTGTTGCTTTGGTATTCGTACGTTTCTCCATCATCGATGTACAGCGTGCCTTCCGCTGTGCCCTGTATAATACAAAATTATTAATTATACTAATATTAACAAAATTATATGTAGCAGCTTCCTTCTCAGTATTTTTCAACACCAACACTGCGATCACCAAACCTACTGTCAAGCGTGGTGATTATGGCAAAACCCAGCAAACCCTATGGCATGCCTATGGCAAACCCGATGGTCGAGTGGATGGTCTCCCATGTAGGGGGAGACCATCCAACGACTCCCTACGACCGCTACAATGTCGTCGTTCCATCAAGTGGGCGGTGTTCCCACACTCGCCTTGATAATTACTTTGGGATTCATAAATATATATAAATAAAAAAATCTTACATTTTCATCCAATGCAACGACAAGCGTGAAAGGATCGTTGGCCATCATTTTAGAAGAGCGCCGGATTCTCTCCTTGCGAGGTATGATCGAACCACCTCGTTGGTACACTGGGATCTGGAATAATAACACATATCAGTGTCAGTTTGTTTCGACGGAAGATCAGCGTTGTGAGAACTATGCCGTTATGACAACATAAACTGAGTCGGACGCCATTTTGTATCATTAAGGTAAAA
Source organism: Eupithecia insigniata (assembly GCA_947859395.1). NCBI lineage: Eukaryota > Metazoa > Arthropoda > Insecta > Lepidoptera > Geometridae > Eupithecia > Eupithecia insigniata. The sequence goes on from OX402019.1 coordinate 2,934,022, forward strand.
TTTAAGATAGTTTATAAGGAATTAGAATTAGTATTATTTATTCAGATAAAAAATCAATAATACATTTTTGTTAGGAGTGCCTTAAAGCCTATGTTAGTGTGCGCCGCGACGCTAAACGAGCGGCGCGCACCGCACTCACCCTATAGAAGTCCCTCTTTAAGGGATGAAACGTTGGTGTTCTTCCAACACAAACTAGGTTCGTAGTTAACCCGCTTACATTCATAATGAGCCTACGTTAGGTTTAACTAGACACGAGAGTTCTCACCGGTAAGTAGGTACCTATCATCATCATCATCATCAGCCCATACATGTCCACTGCTGGACATAGGCCTCCCCCATACGACGCCACAATTAGCGGTCCTGAGCCGCCTCCATCCATCGACTCCCTGCGACCGCTACGATGTCGTCGGTCCATCGAGTGGATAGGTACCTATATTAATTTTATAAAATATCTAGACATTTTGACAGGCTTTTGTTAGTTAGTAATAAGTTACTTAATTTTGAACTAATGCTACAAATAAAGATTTCTCATTCTTATATCAGTTATCTATCTACATATAATAAAACAACGTCCTCCGCTACGTTTGTCTGTCTGTTCGCGATAAACTCAAAAACTACTGAAGGGATTTTCATACGGTTTCTACCAATCGATAGAGTGATTCATGAGGAGGGTTTAGGTATATAATTTGTCAAGTTTTTGTGTAAATTGGTTGAAATATAACGATAAATGTTGGAAGTGTCGGAAAAAGTCAAGCCGCCCGGGAACTTTAATCGAAAAAGCTGCCTAATCCCATTGAGATGTACAGGGTGATTGGAATCAGAATCAGAATCAATAACTTTATTTCTTTAGGCTTACAAAATAAGCACTTAGACAAGTCAAATTGTATACTATAAACATAGTTATTATTATCAAATAAGAAATAAGGTGTTATTGATATTCTCTTCACTTCAATTTTTTGTCCACTAGTGGAAGAAGTGAAAAAGAATTGGTAGCATGGTGCAAAGCTTCAAGGACAAGACAGAGTAAACATTTAGAACCATATAAGCCGTGGTTGTCTCAGACGAAGTCTCACCATTGATTTTCTATGAATTACACCATTTGTTTTCTACGTTTTTGTAAGAAAACCCAAAATTCAACAGTTAATTGCTAATAAAAGCCGGGCGGCTCAGGATCGCTATTTGTGGCATCGTATGGGGGAGGCCTATGTCCAGCAGTGGACGTGTATGGGCTGATATGATGATGATGAAAGGCCAGTTTAAACAATAAGTGAATTATTTAATGTTATGAAAGTAATGTGTAAGTAATCTAACAAAAAATTACCAATTTCAAGTTTAATTTAAAAATAAATTATATTTGTTGCATAGTTTTAAATTCAGCGGGTAACTTATTTATTATGAACTATTATTGAACTACTATACCCCGATTCAAAAACCTGGATATTTTTTGTATACAAATGTTTTACAAAACCCAATGAATATCGGTGGAAAATATTTAACGACATTGGTATCATCGAAGCAAAGCACAGAAGCACGAAACAGTTTTTGGTTTTGAAGGCTTTCATTCATCATTTAATTGATTTCTCGTCCGTTTTCGAAGACAGATTTAAGCATTTTTTGCTACACATGTGAGATTATGCGTTGTTGAACTTTTTGTTTTAGTTTTTATTGATAACTTTGCTGTTACCTTGCTGTTTTCTGCTATTGTTATCAGGTTTTAAGTTTTCATTCATAACGGCCGAATACTCAAACGCAACTCAGATGTAAGCACGTCTTATGTCGCAATATTTTGACAGTTTTCAATGAAAATCTGTCAAAAAATCATCACTTGAGTCGTGCTTAAATCTGAGATTCCTTTGAGTATTCGGGGATAAATGTATTTGTTGACATAAAGTATCTGGGTTTCTGAATTGGAATATTTATTTATTTATTTATTAAGGAACAACAAACGACTACATTAAACTTATTTATTATACATACATTTATGTTAGTTCTTTACTGTGTAAAGATGAGATATATTAACAATGTAGCCCACAGCGCTATCCACATATACGTTATATACATAGAGAATAAAAAGAAAAACATGCAACTAGAAGGCCCAACTAAAACGTGAAGTAGGTTAGGGTAGCTAGCCGATAACTGGGCTCCTCTTAAACAACTAAGTTGAGAGAATAAACTAGAAATGCTATAAATTATATTATTCTAATCTCAAAATTAGTTATTATTTGTAATAAAAGTAATAATGACAAAATATGATGTAGAAATACCGTATAGAACTCTGAGTATAGAACAGTGAATTTATAATTAATTGTAGGTACTTATATTTTATGACTTTAGATAGAGATAGAGATAGAGAGATAGAGAAAAATTTATTGACAAACACAACCCTGATACAGCACAGAACAGAAATAGAACTTAATTAGAAATAATAAATAAATGAAAGATGCAATACAAAATTACGAAGCGGAAAATATAATTACAAGTTCCAATAATAAAGCAGTAGGTACCCACCTACCCTACAAAAAAAAAAAAAAGACATTAGGGGAAGAACAAATTGACAACACAGTAAAGCTAATAAATAGCAAAAGGTTGATATGTATAGGTAGGTAGGTACTGTGATTATATTAATACAGGTATGTACAACATTATTCATTCCATTATATAGGGGTGCGAGCTACCGGAGTGTGCTCCGCGCTGTGACGGTGGTGTGCAGATCAAAGGGTTCCATCTCAGCTAATGCTACCTTACATAATGCAAGATAGCGCTGGTTTTCAGAAGGAACCTATTTGAGGTGACCTCAATACTGACCACTACTTAGACAATAGATTAGTGTGCTAAAATATTAAAATAAAGAATATAAAGAGTAACAATATAACTAACAATATATATATATATATATATAATACATTAGGATAACATACAAATTTGATACTAAAAATATCACTAAAAAGGAACAAAAAGCAAATATAAGAATAAAAGACATACAAATAAGGCTTATGTACAGAAAAAGAATCTACAAACAATAAAACAAAATAACTGTGAACACAAGACTTTACTTTTTGCTATTGGCAGACGGAACGCGCCCTCTGTTAGGCCGCCGTGACAGTTGACCGCCGTGACGATCATTGACATTTACCATTACATTTACTTATGCATTTGACTGCACTAGACATTCCCTTGGAACTGACATCAAGTGAAGAGCACAACATTCACATTTGAAATTTCCATGGCGCCATTAAAGAAGAAGTTGAAGATGAAATTTCCGTGAACTGGACAGTGGCAGAAAAGACAGTGGCAAACCAGACACATATTGCCAATAACAAAGAAGTCTATTCGAGCCAAAGCTAAAAGAAGTAGAAGAAGTCTATTCAAGTTACATGAAAGTGCAGTATGTAATGTCGGATTTTTACTTAACAAATTAGAGTTTGTCGCCTCGCCTGCCATATCCATTTATCTCTTTATGTGCAGCCAAAGAATATGAGTAGTATTGTATTCTCTTTGATATGAGTAAACGTGATTGTAACGTGAGGAAGCCTCTGGTCGTGTATTACGCAGCCTTATCAAGGCCGAAGGATACCTGAATAGGTGCTGACCACTGCAAATTATCGTTTTTCGTGCGGAGTAAATAATGTGTAGATAAAAGGTCAACATGAGTGCGAAAAGGCTAGATAAGGAAAGGTAAGAAAGAGTGATACTATAGTATACATTTTTGAATCTCGAAAAGATAATCTCGTACTTTATGTCGAAACGAAAAAACGCTATTCAAAGCTCTAAATGGTGGTGGTAAATCATTCCAACATTTCGATGAAGCGAATCGGAACGATCCTCTAAATGCGGCCGTTCTGTGTTTGGGCGTTTCGAATACATATGTGCACTCACGTCTTGGGTAGCGGGAGCTGCTTTTGGCCCAGGTAAGCTTGGCGTGTAGGTATTGGGGTATCATATTTTTGGTAAGGCCAAAGAGCAATATAGCAAGATGGAGTCTCCTGCGGGCTTTCATTTTGAGCATGTTCGCTGAGTTCAGGTAAGGGGTGACATGATTACGTGGAGGGATATGAAAACAGAAGCGTGCACAGGCATTCTGCACGCGCTGAATAAGCTTTTCACTTCGACCAAGCAGGCATGGGCCATAGACCACATCAACATAATTTAACTTAGATAAGATTAAAGACTCACAGAGAGTGATACGTATAGTTTCACAAAGGTATGGCCGGATCTTATAAAGCATTTTCAACCTATAGAAACATTGTTGCACATTATGAGCAACATGGCTCTCAAACCGAAGGTTGCTATCAAACTTAAGTCCAAGGTTCTGTGCCTCCCTGACACACTGAACTGGCTCCCCATTAATGTTTATATTCAAGCTTAAACTATCCAATTTCTTTAGTTTAGCTTTTGTACCTATTATTAGATACTTTGACTTTTTAGGGTTCAAGACCAGGGAATTGCATGTCGACCATTTAAAAATTTTAGCTAAGTCAAGGTTTATTTCATTTTCAGCACCAGAAGCATCTGAGGGCTTAAATGAGTGGAACAGCTGTAAGTCGTCAGCATACAAATGATAGCGACATGAAGAGATGCAATCGACTATATCAGCACTATACAGGGTGTAAAGGATTGGGCCGAGGATGGAACCCTGCGGTACTCCCCTGATAACTGGCTCAAAAGATGATCTCAGAGGGCCACCATCGGAACCTTTGAGCTCAACACATTGACTTCTATTGCCAAGGTAACTACAGAACCACCGGATTGCGTTCATGTCAAAGCCGTAAAAAGCAAGCTTGGATAATAACAGGGTGACATTTATGGAATCAAATGCCCTAGTAAAATCCAGCAGAACGAGCACACTGCATAAGCCCTGGTCTTGAGCCGCTAGAAGATTATCAACAACATCAAGTAGGGCAGTGGATGTACTGTGGCTCCTGCGGAAACCCGATTGTAGCTTAGGTAAAATTTGCTGTACCTCTATAAACTTAACCATTTGTATGCTCACCACTTTTTCTAATATTTTGGACAGACAAGGAAGCAGACTTATTGGCCTCAAGTCCCCCAGAGTAGAAGGTTGATTATTTTTAGGAATCGGCTTTACCACGGCAGCCTTCCATGAGTCCGGAAATATACCACTGCTCAAGGACTTGTTGATTACTGCCGTGATTGATGGAAGTGATTCAGGTAGAGTCAGTAACAACATCTCCACTGATATGCCATCAACGCCTTGAGCATTGGATTTGAGACTTTGAATAATCTTAAGTACTGTGAATTCCGATACCGGTTGAAGTGAGAAGATTCCGTTGCCACATCGAAAATGCTCATAATATGTGAGGAGTGATAAGTTAACTTGGCCCGATCCAGGCACATTTAGGAAGTGGACATTTATAAGGGCTGGGTCATTGAGATGGCTTGGAATTTCGGCATATGATTTATTATTAGGTAAGATATTGTCTTTTAGATTTTTCCAAAGTTTCTTGGCATTACTCTTATTATTATTTATTTTGTAAGTAAAAAATGCAGCCTTTTCACTCTCCAGAGCCTTATCAACAATATGCTTCATATTCTTGTAACAAGTTTTTAGTGACGCACACTTACTGCTCTTGTACTTAGAGAAATAGCTGTCTCTTATCTTCATCATATCTTTAATGGTCTCGGTTATCCAAGGGTGGGGAGGATGTTTAAACCTAGTATTTTTTATTGGTGCGTGCAGGTCGAACAATGCTAAAATAGTACTGGTTAAGGTTGATACCATTTCATTAACGTTTATGTCTGTATCAAAATACTCCCACTTAATAGAATTTAGATCAGCGGAAAACAGTTCCATGACAATATCTTTGAACGGTCTATAGGTTACATGACGTGCGGGTATTTTATCCTTTTTTATACAAAATTCGACAACTATCATTGCGTGATTTCCCAGTTCAGGGGCTTGTTTGATAGTGATGCTCTTAGCTTTAGCATCTGTACAAACAAGGTCAATTAAGGTACCTCCATGACCTGAAAAATGAGTAGGTTCTGTGATTATTTGAGATAAGCTCATGCTTTGTAAGAACTCTTGAAATGAGGTAGCTTTAGATCCCGGCACAAGCATATTAATGTTGAGGTCACCCAAAAATATAACATGATCACACTTGGTAAAGGAAGTAATTGTCTCAGTTATAGCATCAAAGAAAGTGGTCACATCATATTGGTCTGGGGGCCGGTAAGCAGTACCAATAATAATGCGTTTACCAGCTATACTCAATCGAAGCCACAGTTGTTCAACAGCAGCTACCTCAGGGTGAGGACAGGTTCTTGCATTAATGCCCTTTCTTATGTAAAAACCAACCCCTCCACCACGACCATTCTTAATGCTCTTAGGTCTAGGCCGATGAACAATTCTGTAACCAGATGCCCTGGGAGCTCGATCATCTTGACCTGCACCCAACCATGTCTCGTTGATGGCCATAATATCTGGATTTAGCTCCTCTAAGGCAGCCAGAAACTCATCTTGTCTAGTGTTAAGCGACCCGGCATTGAATAGACCAATTTTAATATTTCTTAAAGGAAGTTTTGTTCTATTTGAAGGGTACTGTTACACAATATGATTGAGTGAATTAAGTAATATACTGGAAAGAGGGTCTCATGTAAAGGCACTCTAATATTGGAGCAATTTAAATAATGGTTGCAAAGGGGCATAAAGTTGAGGAAATATTTATATACCAAGTGTTGACTTGGGTTTATTAAGCGTAATAATAAATAATTGCAAATGCACATGAGAGAGAATACATAATTACTAAAGTATATACAATCATATAGCAAACAAACTCCTTCAAACACTTCTTCAACCAATAAACCGGAGATAGTTGTACATAGGATGGAAATAATTGAGAAATGGTTAATAATTAACAGCCGGTGACCATCGACTACATATGTTATTGATAACAAATAACAGAATGGGACAAATATTGTATGAAAGTATAAATAGTTCTTCAATGGCATACACAGAAAGAGAAAAATACAACAGTAATTATATAGCAAAAGTAGAACAAAGAACTCAGTCTTTTTATTATATTTAATATGTATTACATAAATGCCAGACAGATAAAGATAAAATATTTTGGTTTGTGGCTGGGATATTATAAAACCCACACATGTGGACAAAACTAACAAGATAAGCACTCCAATACAAGACTTTTCCATTACAGTTATCGGCCAACTGGGTGAACCTAACCAAAAACCCTCTGGATGTCTGCCTCACATCTAATGGGGTACGCGTCACGGCCGTCCGCCTGCCTCACGTACACTCTTCCCCTCTTGGTCCACGTGTAGCGCCACTGGAGCCTGCGGCATTCTTCGCGAGCGCGATGGAACAGCTGACGATTGAGGCGCGACAGCCTCTCGTTGACGAAGATGCGCGGGCCAGCCTCAGCGCGGCCGGCGTCACCCGCGGTCAGCGAGCGGCGCACCCGTGCACCCTGTAGCATGCGGTCCCGCAAATCGCGACGCAGCAGCCGCACTATGATTCGTCGCGGGCGTGGTTTATCGCCCCCAGCCCCCTCGACCTGCGCCACCCCTACGCGCTCGGCAAACACGACGTCACGCTCCTCCATCGGAACGCCCAGCTTAGCTGCGAGGACGGTGATAGAATGGAGGACATTCTCCCCCTTCTCCTCCGGCAGCTGACCAATCTCGAGGTCCGCCAAGAGCGCCTCCTGGTCCCGGTCGTTGAGCTCTTGCTGCAGGTGCGCCACGGTATTCTGCAGTCTCGCGATGACGGCGGGCTCGGCGGGCCGCTCCTGCTCAATGACCTCTAGGCGCTGCTCCAGCCCGTCCACGCGCGCACAGGCGCCGTTCAGCGAGACACGGAAATCGGCCATCTCTAGCCTCAACTCCATGAGCTCGGTGCAGATGTCCCGCACCTCTACCCGCAGCGCCCTCAGCTCCTCCAACATACCTCCCTGAATACTGCGCATCTCGGAAAGGAGTTCCTCCTTGAAGGGTCGCATGGTAAGCTGAAGTTCATGCTCGTGGAACTCCGCTGTAATGTCGTGGGCCGTCTGATCCAGGGCCATTGGTTCAACGCTCGTGGGTTCGGATTCTACCGACTGCAGGGCGAGCTGGCTCTGGCTGGCCGTCATCACGCTCCCTTGGTGTGGGGCGATGCGCACGGGTGTGCTGGGGTCCCTTCCTTTAGGGGCCCTCATCTGGCATTCCCCACAACGCCAGTCGCAGGGTACCTCTGCATCGACAGGGATTCTCACGCATTCTCGGTGAGAAAGCGATTCGCATTGAGGGCAAGCCACCCCATCCCCACCCTTAATACGCTTGTTACAAGCCGCACATTTCTGTACCATGTTTGGTAGGAAGTTTAGTCTTCGAGATAATAGAATAAATTAATACAATATAAAAAATGAGGGTAGGTGCTAGAATATTCACTTCGTTCACTGTATTTTGAATTTTAAATAAATACTTATTTACACAATAAATACTTTGTTTTATTATCACAATTAGGGCACAGCACCAATAAGGACAACTTTAACTACAATTTGTTGTTTAACGTTATATACGAACTTTTTAATCAACGAAACACTACAGAGCAGTTGTTACTATTTCGTCAGTCATGACGTCCCTCTTTACTTAATATTATTTATTTTATTCAATGTGATCAGTACAATTTCTATTTCAACTAACTATTTAAAAGAAAATCTGACATGTAAATTGATTTTATCAATAAATTGTATTTCTAAAATTAATTGTATGGAATAAATTGTATTTCAACTACATACCTATTTACAAGAAAATCTGACATGTAAATTGATTTTACCAATAAAATTGTATCTCTAAAATAAATTAGAATTGTTAATGAATAAATTGTATTTCAACTACCTATTTACAAGAAAAACTGACATGTAAATTGATTTTACCAATAAAATTGTATCTCTAAAATAAATTGTTAATGAATAAATTGTATGTCAACTACCAATTTACAAGAAAATCTGACATGTAAATTGATTTTACCAATAAATTGTATCTCTAAAATAAATTGTTAATGAATAAATTGTATTTCAACTACCTATTTACAAGAAAATCTGACATGTAAATTGATTTTACCGATAAATTGTATCTATGTATTGTAATTTTTTTTTTATTTTTATACGCCGTTTAAAGTACAGTCCTCTTACCTTAGATATGGTGACAGGCTGTGTGATAAAGCCCACGGCTTTATGCGCCTGATAACTGTCAACGTCGTACCAGATGGTGTTGGTATCTGCTCCCGGGAGGTACACCTTGACGCTGGTCACTCCGGGTTCTACCACTGGTTTGATGAGGAGTTTGTCGCCTGGGGGTGAAAAGAATTGTTAGCAGTTTGCTTTTATGTAGTTTTTATGCTGGGAGGTGAGTTGCTCCTGTTTTCTCAAACCTTACTTAAAATAGCTGTGCCCGCGGCTACGCCCGCATAGAATTTTAGTTTTTGCGCAGAACCCTATAATTTTTTCATTATTCTGCTATTCAGGACGAAGACAAACCCAACAAATCAAAGACCTTTAAAATCGGTCCAGCCGTTCTCAAGTCATACATTACTGTTCGAACAAACCCGACTTTGTTTTATATATTAAGTTCTTATAGTATAGAATAAATTAATTTATTTTCAACTTAAAAAAACTACTTGGAAAGACACAAAGAGTTACACACACTACAGTGTACTACAGTGTAGTAATTTATTTATGATGACGCAACGACATTTTATCTTTATGTTTCGTTGAAGTTTACACTGATATTCAATAATAAGTGAATTTTTGTCACTTTCGTTACAAAATAAGTGAGAACATAATTTTGACACAGGTGTGTTTAGAAACGTCTAAACACACCTGTGTCAAAATTCGTAACGACGAATAGCGGTCCTGAGCCGCCTCCATCCCTCGACTCCCTGCGACCGCTACATCGGTCCATCGAGTGGGAGGTCTTCCCACACTCCGTTTCGCATTGTATCGCGGTCACCACTCAAGAACCTTTTTTGACAACACTCACCCAACAAGTATTGGTCATCGATAGTGTATGTATCCTCTTCTTTGGGGTACTCTTGGAAGGTGGCCCTCATTACTGGGAGGCCGTCGATAGAGTGCTCGTAGAATAATGTGTACCTGAGGACAATATTGGTTGGAAACTTATTAATTTGTTGAAATGCACCCAATCAAGCACCAAAAGTCCTAATCTGTTACCACAAGGAGCTGAGGGCTGATTTTCTAATTCGGTCCATTGCGGTTCTCTGCAAGCTAATTTTAGATTTAGATAGGCAAAATAACCATGTATTAGACACATAAGTGATATTATAAATGTGCTAGTGGTTTCTTTTTCACTTCTTCCACTAGTGGACAAAAAATTGAAGTGAAGAGAATATCAATAACACCTTATTTCTTATTTGATAATAATAACTATGTTTATTGTATAAAATTTGACTTGTCTAAGTGCTTATTTTGTAAGCCTAAAGAAATAAAGTTATTGACTCTGATTCTGAATTGTCTTCTATATTCCGTGACGTCACGAAACGGCTCTATCGGAAGACCAGCGTTGGTTGTACGCAAATGCAACTAACCAAAGCTGAGACAGAAACCGTTTTGTGACTCTAGCAAACTGTTTTCTTTTCTATGTTCGTTTCTTGTGTCTGAGTTACAAATAAACGTTTCTATTTAAATGTCTGTGATTTCATTTTTACAAGCTTTTATTTAACTTGCAATGTATGTTTGTTCGGGTGGAATCTTGCAACTCAATTTTAGACCATTTATCCTCAACCGATTGAGCTGAAAGAACAATGGCAAGAATTATGAGCTATCATGTGAATGGATCGCATGGGTATCAATCGATAGCTCCGGAAATTCTGAATTAAACTGTATATTTAATTTTTCCATTTTTGTTCCAGGAAAAATTAAATGAATTTTTGAAAATGTAGATGCTAGGGTGTGGAAACTGGTAGAATCCACCATTTTTTTTTGACATTGACAACACTACCAATCCTTTCTGTCATTATTCTGTCTGTGGTCCAATCACTGTTCCGCGCGCTTTTATAGTTTGAGATGACAAAATAATTTTCAAAATAAACTTATCAAAATATTACAGGTGAACCGAATACTAACCCAAGTGTAATATTGTTTGTGAGTAATTTCGCAAAAACTTGTAGGCATGATAAAGAAACTGGTTTCAAAGAATATTTTCTCTCGTTTGCCAAATAACTACATACTCTTCGCCATTGTTAGTTATTGTACAGTAAGTACATCGAGAATTTATTTTGTTTTTATTGTTCTATTACATAATTTTCGGTATGTGCCTACTCCACCTATATTAATTATGCTAGTAGAGCTAATCAACGTACTCCGGATAAGAGATCATTTTAGTAGGTAATGGTGATGCCTTATGTTCTTTTTGTGTATTGCTAAATAGAAATGGTACAAAAAGTGCATATTCCATTACGTTAAATAATGTGTTTATTTTTCAGGTATGTATTTAGCTTCCTACCAGAGGATAGAGAGGAAACCGAATACTTACTCTTGATACTGGAAAAGTAACTATGATAAGAATTGAAGGAAACGAAACCCCAAGGATTGATACTGTACCTACCTAGAAATGTACAATTTGCTATTTGGCACCAAGATAAAAATTACCTAAACTTACTGCACAGCTCTATAGGTTTTAACATTCCACAGTCAAATAAAAAGTAGTATGTAACAAAAAATTAAATAAATACAGCTGTACCATCAAAAAGCGTCGAATAGACCGTCTATTCAACTTTTTTGGAGTCTTCGTCTATTCCTATTTTAATTTAGAAAATAACGATATCAAGTGTCTATGCAATACCTACGGCGGACATAAATAAAATTAAATGAAACAGACGAAGACCTCAAAACCGTTTATGTACACACATGCTAACAGAAACCGCTAAGCAACCCTTTTTCAGACAACAGAAGCTGTTCGGTGCTTTGGATCGGAATCTTAATCAGTTCATCGAATTAATTGGCGATCACTGTAGGTACCAACTTTTATTGAGATAAGAGAGAAGTCTTCAGGTAGATACGGCTACCTATACGATACCAATAATACAAATAAAGTTGTACCATGGGTAGGTTAGAATAATAAATAATAAGATTCGATGGAACATTTGAGTTTTATTTTCGCCAATTCATTGTTCATACGTCCCTAGAAAATCAAAGCCTTAGCTCACACGTCCAGCCCAGGAAACGCGGTTCAATTGCATTTCGCTAACGCATTACATGTAGGTACTATAATAACACTATCGGAACATTACCTAATCTGTGCTATCGGGCCTACTGTAAAGAAAAGAGGTTGGATGCTAATTCTTGAACCAACCTCTAATGTAGAAACCTTTTTTGTTACCCCACCGCCATTTGCAATGAAGAGATGAACGAAGGTAATGAAATTATTCTACCAATTTTCAAATAAATATTTAATTTTTTCTGGAACAAAAAAGAAAAAACTAAAAATGCAGGATTCCTCAAAATTTTGAGATGAATCGAATGGTATATTTCTTGTCAAGTCACAAAATTTTGGGACAGACCATAAGGGAAACTTGCCATTGTTCTTTGGCATACTTATGTAAGTTCGGTGACAATGCAATATCATGGTACCATCGAGCTGGTCTGATGATGGAAAGCTAAGGTAGCCTCCTAAACGAAACGACTTAAACACGTCGAGGTTGGGTTAGTTGGATTTGTCTTTCCAAGTACTTTGGTCCTAGACGATATAGAAGCTTGTATTTAAAAGTTATTTAAAATATTGAAGTTTATCTCCTGGTCAGCCTAACAAAATTCTACCTACCAGAAGTCCATAAGTGCATATCTGCGTCTGTTTGCGTCGCGCAGTAATGCCGTAGTACCGGCGTCGTATAGCCAGGGTTCGCGACGTTTGGTTTCGATGTGGGAGTGAGCGCGGAAGAACGGTTGGAATGCGCCCGCCTGGAAATAAAAATTCATACATTTAGTACCGATTATGTACCTGTATTTGGATTTTGTTATTATAGTGATAATTCAATATATAATAATATGTATTATAGGGGTAATCTTAAAGAAATTAAATAATATCCCAAAAAAATTCCGTCTCCGGCGGGACAGGAACCCGCGACCTGAATACTGCGCTAACCAGCTGCATATTTTAACATCCACATACATAACGAAGGTCTATCGACTACGAAAGAAAACTCGAGAAGATGTTGGAGAATACCCATCCTAGTAACGTGACTAGCACCAGTGCACTGAGCAAACACCTCTTCACCATCGGAGCAACAGACAGCCCTCTCTGCAGGGGGTGCCTCAGCGATGAAGAATCAGCTGCCCACGTAGTCCTGGAATGCGAGGGAGCAACAGCGCAACGACACAAAATCCTCGACCACCCGAGGTCACTCCGCGAAGCCTGTGAAGATCCCAAGAAGATTCTGCGCTTCTGGACGGAGTTAGGCTGGTTACACTAGCAAAAGTAAACCACGCACAATGGACCAACCGGAGTCTCAGTGCTGATAAAAGACTACACACACCATAACCATAACGTGACGAGCAAAGCGAGCCGGATTATCTAGATGCGTAATTGGCTACAACGAACACAGACCTGGTACCATCTGGTCATCAGCTCATTTTCTGGGTACTTGAAGAACCCTCCGACGTCAGCTCCGCAGAAGCTGATGCCACTGGCGGCGAGGGACAGGCACATGGGCACTGTTACCGCGAGGTGGCCCCATTCCGCTGTATTGTCGCCGGTCCATACTGCTGCATATCTGAAGAAAATAAAATAAGACTATAACTAAAATAAATAATAGATTCTGGCGTTACTTTGCACGTATTTTGCAAAGGACTTCCATTGCAAAATACGTGCAATCAGAGAAGGTCTTCTCTCACAATTTGTGGGAGGGAGGGCGGTTTATGCGAATGCATTTTGTTGGATCCTATCAGAGGTTTTATGCAGAATTGTTATTTAATATTATTCAGTCTAATAAGACAATCATTAAATGATATCCAAAAATTTCGACATGGAGGAATTTCCTCAAACAGTCCAGATAAGACAAGAGTGAATGGGTGTCTTCTAGACCTTCGTGATACACCGTCGGCCACATCGTTACTTTCCATCAGAAAAAGAGAGAGAGATAATTTATTTACTCATAAATAAAACATAGATAACTTATTAACTAAACAATCATCATCATCATCATCATCAGCCCATACATCTCCCATACGTCTGCCATCAGGTGAGATTGTGGTCAAACGAAGATCAATCAGAAAAAAAAGAAGCGAGCTAAAAGTCTCTAAGGTATGGGGATGAAATTTCTGCCGTTGGCGAGTGGTGGCATGGTAGAAGGGGAGCCGCTGGCACCATGTAATACGATGAACGACCGATCTAGCGCGGCGGGCGAAGGTCCGCCTGCAAAACAGGAGGTTGCGGGTTCCATTCCCGCCTTGGAACAAATGTTTGTACGATCTGCAAATATATATTTCGGGTGATCTGGGTATGTCTATGTATGTATGTATGGATATTTGTTACTCTTTCACGCAAAAACTACCGAACCGATTAGGCTGAAATTTGGTATGGATATAGTTTGGGACCTGAAATAACATATAGGCTATATTGTATCCCGATAAAACGCGGGCGGAGGCGTGGGCAGCAGCTAATATTACATACATACCTCTGTGTGCCCGCGAAAGCAGACCTCGTCAGTATGAATGGTCGGTACTTGTTGTCGGTTCGTCTCTGCATTCCATCGTGGGTAGCTCTGATGTTCCAAAGACCGTATTCGTTGTGGACATGTCTGTAAGAAAAGCCAATTAACTCTATAGTAATTATTTCTTTCACATTTCTTTTAGGCTACATTTTTATCATTATCATCATATCAGCCTATACACGTTCACTGCTGGACATAGGCCTACCCCATACAAGGGCACGAATAGCGATCCTGAGCCGCCTCCATCGCGACCGCTACGATGTCGTCGGTCCATCGAGTGGATGGTCTCCCGTGTAGGGGGGGATTTGCCATAATCACCACGCTTGGCAGGCGGATTGGTGATCGCAGTGTTGGTGTTGAAAAATACTCAGAAGGAAGCTGGTGCGTTGCTGCTGCGCGCATCCACGGGTTGAGTTGGAGGGGTCGATATTCGTACGCCGCCGCGGCCCCACGGCCCTACATTATACTACATTAGGAACATAACAATGTGGGTGTGGTTACAATCAGAATCAGAATCAATAACTTTATTTCTTTAGGCTTACAAAATAAGCACTTAGACAAGTCAAATTTTATACTATAAACATAGTTATTATTATCAAATAAGAAATAAGGTGTTATTGATATTCTCTTCACTTCAATTTTTTGTCCGTGTGTGTTGTGTGTGAATTGTGGGCTGACTACCGCAAAAGTTATAAACTGTGTAGCGGAGTCAGCGCCCTCCTCCGCAAACAAAATAATTATTTGTTCCATCTTAACTATACAAAAGAAATAATCTAATATATACATGACAAGGTTTTATAACAATTAATTAATGATTATATTTTATACTGTGTAGATTTGAGTGAGAGTGTTGCTCCTGAGGACACCGGTCTCGTATGAGTCCGGGCAACAGGAGTTACCATGTGTGCGTGTAGTGTGTGTGTTTAGTATGTGTTGGTTGTGTGTTGTGTATGTGAGTGTAATGTGAGAGTGTAGGTATAAGAGAGTGTGGTGCTTTAATTTGGTCCGTCCAGCACATTGGTGATGTGCTGGACGGACCAAATTAAAGCTGCAATGAACAGTCCCCGACACTAATGTACCAGGAAAGCAGCGGAGCGACAGGAATAGTGCCACCAACCCGGCTTCCGTATAAAAAATTATCTCCCACGAATCTACGCTAAGGTGTCACGGAATGCATTTGCTCCCCGAGCTCCTGCAGCACACGCTGAGTGGCAGCTTTTTTGATTCACATTGTATTTTTTTTTTACCCTCTATTTAACCCTTTTCATTATTGTATTTTTGTTTTGTGAACCAATAAAACATTTTCTTATCTAATCAAGAATTTAGGGGAGATAAATCCGCACACGTCAATTATTAAGAAAAAAAAAATTTATTGCTTTCATTTCTTATTTTTTCAAGGTGCGCATTGTGCGTCTGAGTCGATTTTTTTGCTCACATTACAAGTTTATCATAGCCTTCGGTGTGCGAATCCGACTCGCACTTGACATTTTGTTTTAATTTATTTATCATCAACGTATAATCTATACTTATAATAAAACTGTAACAGGTCCAATTCTGTACAATGAAGATAATTTGAAAAAAAAATTTTGAGGGCACTCTATTATCGATACTGATGCCAAAAATGTAATTTTTTTCTATCATGTCTGTCTGTGTGTATCTTGGCCGCGCATAGCTCCGAAACTACTGAAGGTATTCAAATAAAACTAAGCATGATTTAAGTTCATATTACGAGAAAGGGCATAGGATACTTTTTATCCCGGAATTCAGAAGGGTTCCCTTATGAGAGAGGAAGTGAAATTTTGCGCGTTGCAGGGTGGCGCGCGGGGCAAGGGCAGTAGAAAGCGATCTTCAGTCTCTACTAACTTATATATCAAGGCGAAGACGGATACAACTTTGATCTTCGACATGTGCATCCGAAAACTGACGAGACTGGACACTAAAAAGTTTCTGCAATGCAATTCTACGCCTAGATACATTTTACCAATAAGAGAAGGTTGCATTGCTCACCTGCAAAAGTTTCGAGGTTTGTTTATTTTGTCTTATTCTTATTTTGTTTGTTTTGTCCGTTTTCTGGTGGACACTTACGCCAAAATTTAAATGGCTGGTGGAACTATGACGATCACGAGCACTCTATCAAGAGTGTAACGACTTCTTACAATTAGTCGTTACACTCTTGGCAAAAGTTCTCGTGGTCTCTTAGAGAGATATTGATTTTATTATTGTGTATTTGGCATGTAACCCAATTTGTTACCAATAAAGTACTTGAAACTTGATTCAAGATTCTATTGGTTTGGCAAATTACCTGTGTTCCCAGTATGAAGCTAATCCGGTTTGTCCGTCCTGGGGAGGCTTGTAGTGGCGACAGTCTTTGGGCATCGTGATCTCAGGGCCGTTGAATACCTGTAGATTAATATATTTTTTGTATATACATACTTTTATGTCATCTAGTGCTTGGGAAGACAAATCCAACGAACCCAAACTCTACGTGGTTAACTCGTTTCGTTTAGGAGTTCCTATGCCACCTTCGGTTTCCATCATCAGACCAGCTCGATGGTACCATGACATTGCATTGTCACCGAACTTACATAAGTATGCCAAATTTCAACTCAATCGGATGAGGATACGAGTAACTTGTCTAAAATTGAGTTGCAAGATTTCACCGCAACAAACATACATTGCAAGGATACTCTATGATTGCAAGTTAAATAAAAGCTTGTAATATATTGGATTAAATAAAAATTATGATGGAAAATTCACACAGAATCATCTAGCTCCAAGCTGAGCAGAGCTTGTGTTATGGTTACTAGACGACTGATACGATGCAATCCATTGATAGATATTTTTTACTAAATAGAAAATACCAAGAACACCCGGAGCAAATATTTGCAGATCGTAGAAACATTAGTCCCAAGGCGGGAATTGAACCCGCAATCTCTTGGGTCGCATGAGGACCTTCGCCCCCTGCGCCGCGCCACATCGGTCGTCAATAGATTTAATATTTTATAGCTAGACCAGTTTACAAAGGCTGGGATTTCGTTCCCGTGAACCGACGTTAATTTTCCAATGTGTGTTCTACAAAGGAATGCTACCAAATACTTATTTCATGAAATTATTTTATTTTTGGTAGTTCGAAATAAAATGAATTTTTTGACACACAAAGACAAAAACTTAAGGTTGGTCGTCGCGCGTTTGTGCGAGATTAGTTATTTTTTTGTTTTTTTTTATTCTGCTTTCTTCAAGGAATAAATCTAGCGGAAAAGTAAGTTGGCGCAAATTGTAAACCATTTTCTATTTATTTATGAAAAAACGAACTTTGGCCCTCATTGGTAGTTTTGGAGCATTACGGAATAAGAGATTTTGGGCTTAAAATCAACATTATCACAAATGCTCCCAAAATAAAATTAAATCGAAGATAGTTTTATGATGGGTTCATAGAAATTACATAGTTCACGATTTGCGCCAAATTACTTTTCCGTTAATTTTATTCTTGTAAAACGCAGAAAAAATATAAACTCACAAAATAATTTGAAACTCGCGAGGTTTTCCAGAATTAATTTTAATTCTACCTTAAAATAACAAATGCCTGCCCAGTGAACCAATAGGCCCCACCTCAGTTTAATGTTGCTCCATAAAACTTGAGCAACACTGGTTTTCAGTTAAGAGAAGAAGAGACTGTGGAACACGTAGTACACTGGTCAGCCACAGAGGAGGCCAGAAGGAAAACGGCATTGAAGAGTCTCATACAGACATCAAACCCCCACACATATAGAAAAGCTAAAAAGGAAGCTGTCAATCACCAAAAGTCCTGCTCCGGTACTGCAGGTGTCTTCTAGACCTTCGTGATACACCGTCGGCCCCATCGTTACTTTCCACTAGGTGAGATTCAGGTCAAACGAAGGTATAAATAGTATAAAAAAATTGTGCCAGCTGAAACGAAGCTGTCAATCACCAAAAGTACTGCTCCAGTACTTCAAGGAGCTGAGCTGGTAAGGCCTGGTTAGGCAGGGTGAGGGGATAATGCACAATACACTCCCATGCGAGATGTCAGTGCAGATCCCAGTTCCTCCACTGAGAATTAGAATCGGATAAGACTGGTCTTCAGTTTCAACTTACGCTTGGCTCATTCATATCGTTCCATAAATGCACATCTTTGGAGGTCCCCGGGAAGTTTTCGAAGCGGTACCGTTCTGCGTAGTACTCTGATACCGCGGGGTCGAAGAAATCTGGGTACGAGGAGGAACCCGGCCAGCACCAACCTGGCGGACGAACGGAAAGTGGTTTCACACAAATATTATAATTGCGAAAGCTTGGATAGACGGATGGTTTTTTAGTACTTCACGCCAAAACTATTGGACTGATCGGGCTGGAAAATAAATAATGCTGGACAATCCACACAGCATCATCTAGCCCCAAGCTAAGCAGAGCTTGTGTTATGGGTACTACATGACTGATATACTAATTACAATGCTTAACATACATATGTAGATATATATTTTTTACTAAAAAAAGAAAATACCGGGAAAATATTGGGGTCATTTGGTGAATAGGAGGATTTTTATTTTGGTTATTTGGGGAGGTCATTTTAGTTAATCATCGGGGTCGTTTTATTAGACATTTGGGTGACCCTGGCTGGTTATTGGGTTCATTTGGGGTGTCAATTTAGTCAGCCAAAGGGTGCATTTATTTGTATCATGAGATTACCTTCGTAGACCTTCCCGTCTTTGTCCTTAACATAGAAATCCTTGTCCAGACAGTCTTCGTGCAAAAAGTATCCAGCTTCCCGCTTGATGTGTGGATCTATGATGACCACCAGGTGCCGCCCCTTGGCGGTCAGGTTGGCCACCATTTCGTTGGGGTGGGGGAACTTTTCTGGGTCCCAAGTGAAATATCTGAAAGGAAGGATGATTTAACAATTTGGTTGTATATAAAAAACTACTTTGTATCCCTTAAGTTTAAACTGTTCTAAGTTTTGCGGGACGAATACTAATCCCTCGTGAGTAATTTTGTTTATGGGACCACCTCGGGATCAGTCTCTGTCTATACAATAGCGAAAGAATTTTCAAAATCGGTCCATTATTGATGTAGAAATCGACGAACATACATACCTACAGCCGAAAATAGGACCTCCTCGTTTTTTCGAAGTCGGTTAAAACCGTGCTCAGTATTCGTGTTTGGTAGAGGTCGCGTCACGGTTTAATAGCGCTGACATTGATGTGCAAATTTCGATTTTTAGATTTTTACACCGTTTTACACCTGCGCAGAAGCCCCCTCCACTTTCGCCGAGCGCTATTAAACCGTGACGAGACGTGTATGTTATATTTTCCGTGACCGTATGCATGTGAAGTGGGCCTTAAGGTTCGTTTAAATCTACAGACAATCAGCGTGACAGACACATGCCGTAGCAGACACCGACAGACACCGTTTATTTACATCTAACGTGACAGAAGTGTGCCGTGTCAGACTGAAAGGAAACGAATGTCGTCTGTCACTGTTCCGTTGCTCTAATCACACTGCCCGGCAGGTAGCCAGCCACAAACACGTAGAGACATGAACCGCGCAGACAAAATATTTAGAATACTGGCTAGGCACGACCCGTGTCTGTCGGCGTCTGCACGGGCGTGTTACGATAGATAGAAATACATACGTCAATACACACTGCATAGAATAATATTTTTTGTCTGCCACGGCACGTATCTGGCACGCAAAATGTCTGTAAATATAAACAGACCTTTGCACTGCTGTTAAGCTCGTAGAAACTATTTCACTTTATTACGGGTCTTAGCTCGTCCATGATACAGCCTGCCCGATTTAGGTTTTACTCACTTTTTCCTGTCAGTATACTCGATATCGAGCCACACGGTGTCCATTGGAATGTCGTGTACGTCAAAGTTGTCGTCTAATTGACGCACGTCAGCCTCGTCAACGTAGTTCCAGCGGGATTGGTGGTAGGCGAGGGAGAATTTCTGTTGACAAATAAAAGAATAATATTCCTTTGGAACATAATCTAAAATACTGGGAAACAGTCTAATTCTCCATTATGACCTGTAGCGACCTCTAGCCAACTTCGCCAGAACTAAAATGGCGCAAACATCGATAGAGGCACCCAAGGAGTAAGCATCAGAAAAAAGCTCTGAAGCTGAGATACCTAAGTACTTCAAAGCAACTCCGCTATATGGCGCTAAGAAAAATTGACAACCTTTGGAAAAGCGCAAAAAGAGAAAAATTCACTCGAAAATCCTACATCACGCAAACGGTTTATTGAGCAACATATGACAGATATGTATACAACTACCAAACATCATCCGTCGGTCGAAAGACCACCGAGCATGTGGACCAGATGGGTCGGCCCGGTACACGGAAGATCTCCCTGTGTTCCTATTTCGGGGGAATTCCACCTTGCCCTCGCAGAAATCCGTTTAGATAAAATGACTCGACTGAGAGCAGTGAATTTTTCATGTTCTCTAGTTTATAAAATAAACAGTCTTAATACAAAAAGTACATTAAACTTACAGGAGGCAGAGGCGCGGCACCAGTGAGAGCGGTGTACTGTCTCAGAACGTCTTTAGGCTTGTCTCCCAAAAACACGAACACATCTATGATACCTGATTCACTCATGAACCTGCAAAAAAATATTTTTATTAATTAATGTGATATTATGAATAGAATATTTTTTATTTGCAACTCCTAAAAACCTAACTGTGTGTCACATTCGTACAGGTCGCGTCACGGTTTAATAGCGCTGACCTTGATACGCAGAAGTCGATTTTTATATTTTAACACCGTTTTACACCTGCGCAGAACCACCCTCCGCTTTCGTCGAGCGCTATTAAACCGGGACAAGACGTGTATCTATAACAATTTAGTATATTTTAAAAAACGATAAACCGATTTCAAATTCTCTTACTTTTACACTGTTTTTAAGATTTAGATTTTGATAGAAGAATATTGTTCTGTGACGCAGAAACTTGAAAGTACGCGCTTATGCGTTGATTTATTTTATTTTCTTGGACCGTGTGTTGTCTTGCGTTATTAGCTATATGTAGAATTTTTGTTCTAGGTATGTAGACATGGACCTAGAAATTTTTTTCTGTGACAGAATACGGTAGTTATTTTATACTCATTGACAGAATTTGGACAGAATATTTGCGGGATAAATACTAATCCAATGGGGATAAAAAAAAAATGAGGCAACCTCGGGATCATTTCTATACAATTGTGAAAGAATTTTCAAAATCGGTCCATTGGCGGAAATATCACGTAACAAACATAGAAAAAAAACATACAAGTCGAATTGAGAACCTCCCCTTTGAAGTCGGTTGAAAAAGTACATAAAATTGAAGGATAATTGTAGGTCAGACCCAGATAATAATATTTATTATGTCCGCGCTGTGTAGTACAAACGTTCCTCTCTTGCTCCAAGGTTTTACTGTCCTTTGACCTTATTAATGAAATACATTTAAGGTAAATAATTTAAAATATTTTCACTAACTGTTGCCCGTGCCTTCGCCCGCGTTTTATCGGGATAAAAATAGCCTATATGTTATTCCAGGTCCCAAACTATACCCATACCAAATTACAGCCTAATCGGTTCAGTAGTTTTTGCGTGAAAGAGTAACAAATATCCATACATCCATCCATACAAACTTTTATAATTTAAGTGAGATTTTTGTTTACCTGGCATCCAATCTCCGTTTCTGTCCACCTGTGACCAAGTTCACTAACGAGGAGACCACGGTGGAGTCTGCATAGTTGATGACATCCACCCAGGTTTCCGCTGAGTTGTGCCAGAATACTCCCGCGCTGCGTTTTGGACTGTTGAAAGAAGAAAACAGCTTAACACGTTAACTGTCCCAGCCGATTTGCTCCTTAGCTCGTTATGTCCGTTCTCATTTCATATTTGACTAAAATTGTGTAAGTAACACTTTGATTTGCCTGGGATATGCCATGAGGTACCCGAAAGACATGAAAAATGCTGAATATCAGTATGCCTATATGTAGTGCATGGACGTTACAGCTTGATTTTTGTGTCGTATATGTAATGGAGGCATGCTCTGCAAGTAGTACACGAATGTCATAGCTAACGTCACAATGGCCTATATGTAGGGCACATACAGTTAACGTGTTAATATTTATTTCTTTTTAAAGTTTACTACGTTCTGCCTGCGGCTTCACACGCGTTGTTTCTATGGAAACGTATAAAGGTTATTTCTATACCATGGAAACTGATTTATGGGTTAAAAGGTAGCCTGTGTTATTTCAGCTCTACATCTAGACCTAACTCTGCAAAATTTCGATCCGATTTTTTTATGTCATTATATCGGTGGTATTTATTTTTATATTATTACTAGCTGACCCGTGCCCACTTCGTTGGGTGGTAAACATTTTTAGTTTAATACCGGTTTGTCACATGCAATTAACTGAGCAGAGAACAATGAGTAGCTGTCAAACAATGTATCACGCACCGGCGCCATCTACTTAAAATATTGGTTTGTAGTACATGCTATGTATCAGAGATGCTGTATGTGAAAAAAGATTTTCCGGCTTTACTGTTGAAATTTTTCCTGAATTTTCTTTGCTATAAACCTCACGGAGCCCGAGACCTTTCCAACGAATGCAAAACCGTGGAAATCGGTTCGTGCGTTCTGGAGTTATAGCGTCAGGAAGGAAAACCCGACTTATTTTTATATAGTAGATGAGTTGGCAATAAAAAAATACATTATAAAAATTACATACAAAAATCGGCTACATACATACATACAAACAAACAAACATACATAGGGTGTCAAACTCATAACCCTCGTCCTTCGGTAGTCGAGTAAAACCATTTATTATGCACTTTTAAAGATTTGTTACACAATCAATTTATTTGTGTAGGTATTGGTATCGTTTTTATTGTTTGAGTTTTTGTTAACGAAAGCCATTAATGCAAGCAATCAATTCATCATCAGACTTGACTGGGACTGGCAATCATCCATTGTTATTGGATGGACACCAAATATTACCTATTCATGGATCCATTGATTCAGCGTTATAATCAGATGAAATCTGTCGTAGACATAAGACTCTCGTACACACGTTGTTACTACGTCACGTAAACGTACGTTGTACAGACGCGCTTTGGGGCTTATTTTACACTGTGAGACGGTATGGTTTGCCGCCCGTGGTGGTTTTCAGGTGTAATTTCTCATAGACATAAGACTCTCTCTCCCTCTCTCTCTACTAGATGTTAATGACATTGTGGTACTTACCCGTGAGAGTATAAGACGGGCACGGCTCCGTATATCGCCATGCGGCTGTCCAGCTCGTACTCGAATACGTCCAAGTTGTACAGACGGTATGGTTCGCCGCCCGTGGTGGTTTTCAGATGGAATCTGTCGGTGTGCTCTGGGATGCCTGTTGATAAAAGATTTCATTAGTTTAGCAAGCTATAAATACGAATAAAAAATTATTCTGGAATATTCACACAGCATCATCACAAAATAACTAACACACATTAAAATCAGGTCTCGGGTTTGGGACTGCGTCGAAGTGCGCGAACCGCCTTAATAGTAATGCCCTCTGTGGCGTAGCGGGCGATGGTACGCCTGCGACGCTTGGGGTTGCGAATTCGATTCCCGCCTTCGGGACAAATGTTTGTACGATCTGCAGATATTAGTTCCGGTTGTTCGGGGTGTTTTATAATGTATAATTAAAAATATTTTTATACATTATATGTTAATTTATTTATTAATTTTAGGGGAAACATCGCTTCATTATTGTCTTATTAAACACAGTGTTTAGGTGACCATTGTACGTTGTATTTAGTCGATCTGTTATTTAGAACCCATAACACAAGCTATGATTATCTTGAGGCTAGATGATAGTATGTGGATTACCCAGTATTATTATCATAAAGAAAGAAGAATAAAATTGATAGAATAGAAGAAAAATTATAAAGAATTCCTTACCATAAACCTGGTCTGCTTCCGGGAATGCGACGTCAAGTGAGATAGCCTCATTGCCTCGGGGCTTGCTGTCGTGATGCGACTTGAAGTTTTCACTCCATGTTCCATCTTCGTCCTGTAACAACGAAAATTATAACCTCAGAGGGCTTACTCGGAAAAGGAAGATCGAAATTTCTTTTTAGTTTTTGTGCAAAAATAACTCTTAAGTCGCTTGCATAAGATTAGCGTTTGCACGAAAAAGAATCGGAAACTTCGATTTCGTTTTTACGAGTATGGACCCTGGCTAAACTAGCAACAATCAATAATAACGATATTAAAAAAAAGATTTTAAATACTTGTAAGTACTTATATCATCTAGGTGGTAGGGTGATGCCCGTGTTTACCTATAGCACAGAAACTATGGCCCTCATCAATAAATCTACGGCGAAGTTCGGAATCAAACAAAGAGGTATGGTGCTATAAGTCTCGTCACGGTTTAATAGCGCTCGGCGAAAGTGGAGGGGGCTTCTGCGTAGGTGTAAAACGGTGTAAAAATCGACTTCTGCGCATGAAGTTCAGCGCTATTAAACCGTGATGCGACCTGTAGTAATGCTGAGTATCTTCATTGCGCGACTGATAACGTAACGATTGCATCCGTAGCAAGACAAAAGTGAGAGACGTGGTAAACACCATAGCAGCCAAGAAGTGGACTTGAGCAGCATATATTGCCCGAATGGATACGTCACGCTGCATCAGAAGAGTCCTGGAATGGAGATCCCGAGCCGAAACCTGAGGACGAAGCCGACCACCGAATCTTTGAGTAGATGATATGAAACGGCACGGAGGACATGACTGGATGAGGCGGGCCCAAGATCGACAGGAGTGGAGACGAAGGGAAGAAGCCTATATCCATTTTCTAGATGTGATCACGAAACTTACCACCATGATGATGATGATGATAACATCTTGGGCCAAAGTGGGAAGACCAATCCAACGAACCTAAACTCGACGGAGTTACGTAGTCCTTCGGCCTTCGAGACTTTCGGTCTCCATCATCAGTTCAGCTAGATGGACCATGACATTGCATCGTCACCGACCTTACATAAGTTTGCCTTTCAGCTTAATCAGTTAAGGGTAACTGGTCTGAAATTCATTTTCAAGATTTCTCCCACACTTACGCACTAACTAACACGGCAAGTTAAATAAAAGCATGTAAAAACAAGGCCTGTACCACTCATTATTAAAGGAGCTGATATTAACTACATCATCATTATCAGCCCGTAAACGTCCACTGCTGAACATAGGCCTCCCCCAAACGACGCCACGAATAGCGGTCCTGAGCCGCCTCCATCCAACGACTGCGACCGCTACGATGTCGTCGGTCCATCGAGTGAGAGGTCTTCCCACACTCCGTTTCGCATTGCATCGCGGTCGCCACTCGAGAACCTTAACTCCCCAACGGGAGTAAAGGTTATTAACTACATACGAGTACTTAAGTACCTACCTATTTTTAGTTTATGATAATGGGAAGAAGCTGTTCAACATTGTAGCTACCACGGAAGGCAGAGTTCCAACCTTATTCTGTTACAATTTTTTTTTTTAAATAAACGATTAGTATTTTGTATGGCAGGGTTCTTGTATACGCTTCTACAACAAAACTACAAGTGAAATGCAAAAGTTATCAATAAATAAATTCAAACAAACTATCAAACATATCCTTTGTAAAAGGCTTACAACAAAATATCAGATTATCTAGAGGATAAAAAAGCATGGGACGACTCTTGCTGCAACTCGAAAACTAACAACCTAATAAGGTAAAGGCTTTTTGTTATTATAGTGCTTATGCCCGCACTTGGGGTAATCTTGAAGAATAAAATAATATCCCAAAAGTCCCGCCGGAGTCGTAATTTTTTGGGATATTTATAATTCTAACAAGGTAAAGGTTTCTTGTTCGCTTCTTTACTTTTTTTACCTTAAAAAGATTGAAGTGAACAAAAAATCTAAGTGATCACTTTATTTCCCTGTTTTACTTATGTAATTTTGTGACGTGTCTAAGAGTCCTGTAAGGTCTAAAGGAAATAAAGCACTTTGATATTTGATATTCAAAATCACGACCTTCGTGTAATTGTCACCGCTTCACATTAGGTAAACCGCAAGCTTAACTGCAAACTTTGTGGTAGAGAAAAATAATGAGATGTAATGTTTGTGCGATCTGCAAATATTTGTTACGAGTGTTCTGGGTATTTTCTATGTACATACAAAAATATATATCTATGTGAAATATCAGTCATTTAGTGCCCATAATACAAGCGCTTAGCTTGGGGCTAGATTGTCCAGCATTATTTAATATTATTTACTCTGTTAGATAAGTCATTATTCAGTGGCTTTATCACATATACGGCTCATTTAAATCACATATTACAAACGCATAACTGATAAGTGTTGAATAACAGACAAATTATCTAATTCCACGTCGCCAATGAAAATTTATTACGCACTTGATAAATTGCATTATAGAGTGATAATGAATTTGACGACTGATGCGGCGCGTTGGGTGAAGGTCCGCCTGCGACGCAGGAGGTTGCGGGTTCAATTTTCGCATTAGGACAAATGTTTGTATGATCTACCAATGTTTGTTCCGGGTGTTCTGGATAATTTCTATGTATTTGTAAGCGGATTGTCCAGCATTATAATTATTTAAATCCTACTAATATTCTACTATCTAACTAATATTATAAATGTCAAAGTTTGTATGGATGGATGTATGGATAATTGTTACTCTTTCACGCACAAACTACTGAACCGATTAGGCTGAAATTTGGTATGGGTATAGTTTGGGACCTGGAATAAGATATAGGCAATTTTTTATCCCGATAAAACTCGAACGAAGGCGCGGGCAGCAGCTAGTAACGGGCTGGTTACGTCTGCCTCATGTTGGGTGAATCTTGGGCGAAATCCACCAAAGAATTGATCCCCAAAGACAGGATAGACCCCGCGGCAGAGCAAAGCGTCGATTGAAAGACGAACTAAAGGCGCACTTAAAATATTGGGCAACATAGAGAAATGTGGAAGGGGGTATATAATATTTAAATAAATAAATAAATAATGCTGGACAATCCACACAACATAATCTAGCCCCAAACTAAGCAGAGCTTGTGTTATGGGTCCTAGATAACTGATATACATAATACAATATATTACATAGATAGATATTTTTCATTATACTTAGAAAATACCCAGAACACCTGCGACAAATATTTGCAGATCGTACAAACATTTGTCCCAAGGCGTATTTATTTGTTTCTTGGGTAAAAAAATATCTTTCTCTCACTTAACTCATTTACAAGTATGAGACGAGTCATTACGAGAAATTATGATGCATAGCTGACCTCACGTAGTACATAAATCTTAACGAATCGAGTTATAATTGATAACAAAAACACAACATTATTTAGACGCCAAAGACTTCCCTGTATCACGACATTTGAATCGCAATTTGTATTCAAGTATTTATTTTGCAATCCTAATACATACAATGTGAGAGTTCTTAAATATTTCACTTAGAGGCTAGGTATCAGGAGCCCTGCGACTTGAGAGGTAGCTAACTGTAAGTATCACTATAAAGCTTAGTTTTATAAATATTGCACATTATTCAGTACTACAGCTAATCACATATGTATCACAACCAAAGCTAACTCAATTTCTAACGGTTATTGCACAGAGTTATCTAATATCAAAAATCTAATAATATTAATATTAATCTAATGTTTCATCCATATATTCTTTAGTGAGGGGATTTCGATATACAATTTAAAAAAAAATTAGTTCTAAATATCAAGATAGATGGCAGGGCGTCAACTGGAAATTAGGGTAATGCCAATGCCAAGTGAAAGGAAAACAAACTGTTTCAAGTTTTTATTTGACATTGACATACCCTAATTTCCAGTTGACGCCCCCTGCCACCTATTGAGATATTTGGAACAATTTTTTTTTCTTTATAAAAATGCAAATTGAAAACCGCTCATTGAGTAATATGTTTTAATTAGGAGTAGATCTTTAATTTGTTTTTAAAGTTAATGTCTTTTTCAGTTTGCTTTATTATTGGTATTAGTGGAATTTTATTGTAGATTTTAATGGAACGATAATAGGGACTGTTTTTCTATATTTCTAGTTTGGGTTCTGGGAGAGTTAACTTATCTTTACGCCGGGTAAACTTATGTTTTAACGAGTTCACTTATCTTTGCGCCGGCCGGGCGCTTTTGTTGAATTTTAAGTAGGATATACGTTTGCGTATATCCTACTTAACAACAAAAAGTGGTATTTCTAAGATATATAATTTGTATATATTTCCTATCTATTTTGGCCACGTTTGCAGCCACGTAGC
Source organism: Eupithecia insigniata (assembly GCA_947859395.1). Lineage (NCBI taxonomy): Eukaryota > Metazoa > Arthropoda > Insecta > Lepidoptera > Geometridae > Eupithecia > Eupithecia insigniata. The sequence continues at coordinate 2,963,015 of OX402019.1, forward strand.
CTGCCACGTTAGCAGCCACGTCGCCAGTCACATGGCTAGATAATTCAGTTTCGGCCAATGACACTAGCATCTTACCTACTAACGCATCAAGCAAAAAGTTTGTTTATTACAAAGCAACAGAAGTCAGTATTATTATTAACGGATTTTATACTATTTGCTTCTATGTGGGTTTGATTCTGCCCGTCGCGGCGGTCGCTACGTAAGAATAAACCCCTTTAAGGTGATATGTATAAGTAATTGCTCATTTTTGAAGAGATATTTCTCCAAAACAATGGGAAGTTCAGTTTAACAAAAACTAGTCGGGTTTTAGTTTTTAACTATATTTTTTACATAGCACCTTAACGTGGATTTCGTAACGGAATCTACCAGAGGAAGGGCAGCACCCCCACGTCGGTCACCAATCCGCCTGCCAAGCATGTTGATTATGGCGAAAATTAATCGGATTTTTTCTTCATGATTTTTATCAATCATGTTTCTAAACCTGGAATAACATGAAGGCAACTTCGCATGGAAGACCAGCGCCATGGTATGATCTGCTCTATCATAGCACATGCTGAGTGGAGACCGATTTTGACAGTTTTAAGGGTTCTGTACCTAAAAAGAAAATACGGAACCCTTATAGGACCACTTTGTTATCCGTCTGTCCGTCTGTCAACACTCTTTTCTCAGAAACGCGTGGAGCTATCGAGTTGAAATTAACATCAAATACTCCGTCCTTAACCTTTTGGAGCCGTTTTATAAACCAAACTTTTTACTCAACGCAATCAAAAGTTACAGCCGTTTATGCCCATTTTTTTGAATATTGCAATAGAATCAAATTCACACGAAACCTATAGGGTACTTTCCGTTGACCGAGAATCATGAAATTCGGCAAGAAGCAAGGCCTTATAGCCCAAGAGAAACATCCGAAAACCGTGAATTTGTAGATTATTCAAATAAAAAAATTATATTTGACTCTCACCATGTACCGAAAACCTATAGGGTACTTCCCGTTGACCTAGAATCATGAAATTTGGCAAGAAACAAGGTCTTACAATTACGGAGCCCTCGGTGTACGAGTCCAACTGGCACTTGACTTTTTTATTGTTTCACATCAGCCCATACACGTCCACTGCTGGACATAGGCCTCCCCCATACGACGCACCAAAAAGCGGTCCTGAGCCGCCTCCATCCATCGACTCCCCGCGATCGCTACGATGTCGTCGTTCCATCGAGTGGATGGTCTCCCATGTAGGGGGGTTTTGCCATAATCACCACGCTTGGCAGGCGGATTGGTGATCGCAGTGTTGATGTTGAAAAATACTCAGAAGGAAGCTGCTGCCTTTCCTCTGGTAGGTTCCCTTAGTCGGCTCTTACGACATCCACGGGTTGAGTTGGAGGGGTCGATATTCGTACGCCGCGGCCCCACGGCGAAGATTTACGGTTTTTATTGTTTATTGCGGTTTATTTACTGTATATTACTCACCTGTTCAGGCAAAATAAATATCTCTTTACTACTTACTTTTTATCTCGATTCTAGCAAGTAGGTATAAGTAGGTACTAAGATTGCATTTTTTTTGCAAATACGAAAACACTCATAAGATGCGATCAAAGATTAACCCATCAATAACAGAAATAGGAAGAGCTTTATCAGTCACGTACGAGATAAAACAAGCTCATTGCCACTTGACACATTTGAGTAGTGGGGCAATGCCAGTAGATAATGTATACAAAGGATTCTATGCACTATTGACCTAGATGCATCACACTAATATATACTACTAGCTGCTGCTTTCATTTACCCTTTGTCCGTCCCCGGGATACCATCTACCTCCTTGCCAAATTTCATTAAGATCCGTTCAGCCGTTTGGGCGTGGAAAGGTAACAGACAGACAGAGTTACTTTCAAATTTATAATATTACTAGCTGATGCCCGCGCCTGCGCCCGCGTTTTATTGGGATAAAAAAATAGCCTGTATGTTATTCCAGATCCCAAACTATACCCATACCAAATTTCAGCCTAATTGGTTAAGTATTTTTTGCGTGAAAGAGTAACAAATATCCATAAATACAAACTTTGACATTTATAATAAGAGTAGGACTACAATATTTAAAATGGCAATTACGCCAATTTTCGTTATGATATTTCTGATAAGGAGGTCAAAATACGTTATTATACCAAAATGCAGGTCGATCGAAGGTATCCTCTTTTCAGAAGTTCACCTCCAAATACAGCTAATACAGTAGGTTACCTTCACCACAAAGGAACATAAAAAGCTACATCACAAACATTAAGGACACTCACAATAGCCTCAACCTCTTCATCATCTGTTTTCTCCCGTCTCACCCTCAGAGGCTCCACGAACATCTGTCCATTGTCGTTCAATATCACAGCGACTGCTCCATTCTGGTCCAGGAACTCCAACTTTAAGGGCTCGGCAGTGATGATGCATTTGTGGCCTTGGGTGTTTTTGACGGTCAGCTTTCCATTTTCGTTGGAGATTAGCTTGAGGCTGCAAGAGGGGATACTTTTAAAAAAATCTATATATCTGTAAATTCCATATTTTTTTATTGGTAATACAAATTCCACAGCCCTTAAATACTATTTATTTTATCTATTCTAGTATTATATGTATACAAAACAAACGGCAAAAAAAGATACAATAAAAATGTACTCTTAGAAGGTTAAATTCTTGAAGTTAAAAACTGACATGGAAATTACTTAAGTGATATTTTTGATTTCTGTCGCTTCAGTATGTATACTAAAGTAAAGAAGCTACGAAGAAACCTTTAGCTTGTAAGAAGTTATTTTAAGATTTCTTGGTTTGTTAAAATAATAAAATTTAACTCTCAACTTTCTTACTACTTTAACATAGTGAAAAAATTAGTTTCATAATTTTGAATAATATGTGACGTAAATCTAGCTCCTGCCCGCAGCTTCACACGCTCTTTTCCGGGATAAAAGGTAGCTTATGTATGTATGTACATCCCTGGTATACTGTCTACCTATATACAAAATTTCAGCCCGATCTGTTCAGTAGTTCGGGCGTGAAGAGATAACTAACATCCATCTATACATCCAAACTTCTGTATTTATAATATTAGTGTGATTTTACATAAAAATAGTAATATATTTGACTGTAGAATAGTTTTTTAGTTTTTTAGAATAGTTATTTTATTACTTATTGTCTATAGTTATAAGCATAGTATTTATTTTTAATGAGATTGTACATATACATAAATTGTCGTAATAATAATAATTATATTAGCAGAGCAGCTTGTGGCGAGCTGTTGATGAGTAGCGAAACCCTGGGTATACCGAGTGCTCCCGGGGAAGTTCCTGGTTCTCGTCTCCGCTTGCGGAGTGTCATCCCAAGAGAACCAGATCCCCACCTATTGCTTGCCTTCATTGGCTGGTCTGAGTGGAGTCGCGAGAGATGAATCTTAAGATGTAGACTCGGGGGTGGAAGTGTCTAATGGCGTAATAACGAGGAAACCCGCTCACGTGTCTTCGTGATCATGAAATCGCGACACCCCTTAGTCGTTTGCACCGATGTTGTTCCTTTCCCGGCATTTACGCCGATATTTTGAGGAACCCATCCAGCATTCGGCAAGCCACCGTCTGCCGCTTGTAACAGTATTGAGAGAATGTTTATGGCAGGCGTCCGTAGTCTCCCCCATAGCCCAATTACCCAGTCCATCCATTCACCACAATAGCATGGCTTTTTTTTTATTTTCATTTTCCTTTGCAATAGTCTCTATACCTGGCGGATATCATCTTAGGGTGTATCATATTGTGCAACCAAGGATGATACCCGCTATGTGTAGCTCTCGCCTTTACATTAATTCTCATAAAGGGCCTCTGTGCTGTTGGCTTCGGCCCCACACATGCCTTCCAAAGGACCGGGTGACTATATGGCCCGTCGTATCATGGAAATAATTATATTAAGCCTAATATAATATCTATTTCAAATCTAAGTGTGGCTGGTGAACTTTGTATAATATATTCAGAATCAATAACTTTTCTTTATACTTACAAAATAAGCACTTAGACAAGTCAAATTTTATACTATAAATATAGTTATTATTATCAAATAAGAAATAAGGTGTTAATAGACTTACGCATCAGGCTGGGGCTCCCCTTTCAAAGCCAGTTGGGTCCTGTACCGTGGGTAGATGGGATCAGCTTCATCTATCTCCACACGGAATGTTCCATCCACCAGAGCAGACAGCCTTAGTGCATACTGCCACTGTGAAAGAAATTACTTCGACAATCAAAAAAGAAAGGTTTAACATTTTGTGGTCGGCTACTGAGGGCTGATACTGGAGAAGCGCCAAATCCAGTTTTTTTTTTTTTTATTGTAGGCACAATAAAATTTAAGGCGGTTCCCAGACTCAGACTAGCTATTTTATCGTATTATTACGTTGGCCAGTTTGTAATAGGTAGTTGTAGTATGATAGTTTTATATTGTATAGCTTAGGAGATGCGAAAACCTCCTAACTATACAAAATAAAACTATTACAGAGGCATTAAGAAGCTTATGATAGGTATATATCAAACGGGCCAAGGGATTTTGAAAATTCCTTTGTATATCGTTATAATACGATAAAAAGTTGACGGCTCTGATTGGGTCTGATGGGGTAGCGCCTTATGAGTAACTAATTCGTAAAATGCTAAGACAAGATAACCACAAAACTTAATCATAGACAATTTGTTTTGAAGATTTCATGTTGTCATTAGTGATCGGAGATTCGGGCGCTTATATACCTAAAGTTGGCGGGAAGACAGCCCATGGAGCGGTTAAAACCACCTCTTTCCGGAATTCGGATGCATTATTTTCTGGAATTTTGATTCTATTCCTGGAATATTATTTATAGACGAAATATGAGACACTTTTATTCTGACGCGTTTTTCACTAAATCAATATTTCGTATTTCATCATTGTGTACATTTGTACGCGGTCTAACTTTACCCAAAGTAGGATTCCGTATGATAGCCAGGCAAATTGGTAGGCGTAATATGCCGAAACGACAGTTTTCAGGTCAGTTGACCTTCTAAGTTCCCTCAGGGCATATGTGAAACTAGAGAGCTTTGTCTTAATTTTTTGTACATAATCTTTCCAGTTTACATGTGTTTCAATATTTATTCCTAATAGCGAAAACGAATTAATATATTTCCGCTCCATGTTATGTTTTCTCGCCAACTTTAGATAAATAAGCCCCCAAATTTCCGATCATTGGTTGTCATTTAAATATATTTAAAAGTTTACTAATTAATATTTCCAGTCCCAACATTTGATAGCCAGTCTTTATTAACCAAATGCTATTGTAAACTTTTTGAACAAAAGGCCTAAATCATAATAAAAAATGTTACATGAATGAAAACGCAAATATTAAAAAAAAATTACATAATAAAGGACATATGCCTTCGTTTGACCACAATATCACATGTTGATATGTAGCTATATGTTTAAGTATTTATCCATACTTGTACTTAATATGTACTTGTATTAGTGTTGTGATATGTTAAAAATCTCTTAATCTTTTTATTTTTTATGGTTACCAGCTCTTTTAATTTATGGTCAGATTACCAAGTGTGTAAATGCATATTTATTTATTTAATTTAAAAATCTATGATAGATCCACACAATTTAGGTGTAGTAGGTAGTTAGATGTGTTATTCATGAAACAGACAAAATAAATGATTATGTGATATGATTTTATACTCTTCTTACTCTGAATGAACTACTTTTCATCAGCTGACCCATACAGCCATTTTAGTTGCGTTTATGACACAAGTCACAATAAGTATCGACTTAAGGTGACTAAATAAAAACTATAACACAAACTCTGCTTAGCTTGGGGCTAGATAACAATGTGTGAATTGACCAATATTAAAAAAACTTATGTCATAATGCGGACTAACATGGCTGTATGGGGAGCAGCCACATTTATAGTGGTCTAATACAATAGGCATGCATTTTACTGCTGCATCTTTATCATTGATGCAAAAGTTTATCTTAACTTTTCTCCATTCTCAATCTTGGCAATAATCACCATGATTACTATGTTTAATTGATAGTAAAATCATGAGTAAATGCATTGTATAGAAGAGAAACATTAGGAATATCTTGGCTGACACCCAAATTATCTCTAAATGACAGCTTATAAAACAGCTTAGGATTTCAAAGCAGATACTCACCAAGACTGTTTTCTTCTCTGATTCTACATCGATGGTGACCACTTCTGCCGATAAAACGTTTCCGTGGACAATAACGGAGTCCAAGTTCAATGTATATTCCGATTTTTCGGGCTTGAGTGCACGAAGTCTTTTGCAGAAACCAGACTGATCGCAGCTCTTGAAATTATTTCTATCCACAGCTGAGCATAGCGAAATGCTAAACGCAGCGACCAGAAGAAGGCCCAAGGTCTTCATACTAAAAAAAATATAAAATAATTTACAACTAAGACCGGTGCGAGCGTTCGACCGAAAAGTAACACGATACCACTCAGTTTACCTGGCCGTTTTACTTTATAAGTCTGGAAAACTAAGAGGGGTCTCCACTGGGTTAATTTATTTTAGTTCATAGCAGATAAATTCACTCTATCGAATAAAAAACGCCGAAAAACAAGATAAAATGCACGCTCACGACGTGGAGAATATTTGTCTGGCAGATTTTCCGGTTGCCAGAATACAAGAAAAGTAAACAATCAAGCCACGTTATCAAGCAATGTCAGTTACATGTCACAGCAGTCACCGATACTTATCTATCATTAAGGCTCGGATAAATATGTAAATATATATTTTTAATTGTAATGATTTTTGTTCTAATTTATGTTTTCTATCCAAGTTAGGATATTTAGAACGAGAAAATAAAATTTAATTTTCCATATTTCAGACATAAATCCATATATTACTTTAAAAAACTCATAAGCCATATTTTTATCATTCCACGAATAATTGGTAAACTTAACTTACGTAAAATAATGTGTGGTAATGGTGATTTGGTGTACACAAAAAGCAATTATTATTTTTTATCACATCATATAAAGTTGCTAGAAAATTCATGCACTTCACTAGATATCATCTAGTTTGAAAATTATCGAAAAGAAAGGTTTGGAATCAGAGGGCCCCATTGCTGAACTGGCTTAGCAAAAATTAAACTATGTACTGGAAAAAAAAGGACTTCATACGCTAAAAAAATTTGCAGCATGCTAACCGGGACATTCAACGGCAACCTAAATGTGCCTCACTTGCAGAATTATGCAAATTTAAGTATGCTCTAATAACATCATGTGATGTTGAAAGATCGTTTAGTTAGCCAATACAAAGCGCTATTTCGTCCAAACAGAAAAAGTTCAATTTTGATAATTTAAAGAAACATGGGATTATTTACTGAAATTCAAATGCCAATGAAACCGAAAATGAGTAAAATTGTCTTTCTTCTTAGTAGTTCGTAATCTATCTTTTGATATTTTGCAATAAATACTGTTTTTTTTTTAATACAATATTTTTATGTTTTATTACATATTTTCCCCATATTTTAGATTTCCTTATTATATGTAAATATTTTGGTTTTTTTTATGTACATATTAATCCGAGCTCTACTAATCAAACATTGCAGAAATATAGGTGAAGACATGGTGAAGATAGGAAAATAATGAGATAAAAGAGAAATAAGAAAGTTATACAAAATAAAAATATTTATACAGGTACTGAATATATGATATAGAAAATTGGACACTTAAAAACTAGATAAAATTACTTAGATATAATGTATTATATATGTAAGTATATATATATGTATATGTAAGACATGGACTAGGCTCAGAATTAGAGAGGTGTATAACGAACGATGGACACGCCTGCTAGAATGCAGACAAGCTAGAGCGGCGCTCCCATCAACTTCACCGGCGTTAACTAGACGCCTACTGAATTTAAACAGAACAGACCTGCGTACCCTGGTGGGAACACTAACAGGACGCTGCCCACTAAACAAACACCTATTTACCATCGGAGCGACGGACAGCCCTCTCTGCAGAGGATGTCTCAGCGACGAAGAAACAGCCGCCCACGCAGTCCTGGAATGGAAGGGAGTAACAACACAACGAACTGAAATCCTCAACCTGCCGAGGTCACTCCGCGAAGCCTGTGAAGATCCCAGGAAGATTCTGCGCTTCTGGACGGAGTTAGGCTGGCTTTGCTAGCAAAAATAACGCATAATGGACCAAATAGAGTTCAAATGCGGAAAAGAGAGTACCCATATCTAAACCTAAACCTAAAAATGTATATGTGTGTAAGTATAGTATGGTATGTGCTAGGTGCAAAATTTAGGTGAGATCAAAACATTTTTGTGTGTGAGTATGCTTCGTGCTTTTGAGAACACCGGTCTCTTAAGATTCCGGGCAACAGGAGCAACCAGGGTGTGTGTGTGTGTGTGTGTGTGTTTGGGTATGTCATAAATACTTTACACTTTTATATACCTACCTAACCTACGTAGGTATATAAAAGTGTAAAATTTTGGTAGCTGTTCTTTTACAAACCAATTTATTTATTTACTACAAAACTACTTTTAATCTACTCGTAGGTATTTTAACTGTGCACCTACACCTTGTTGGAACACCTGATCTAATAATAATCCCAATGATGGGCGTTATTATCAGCAACACATTATTTTTTACATCTGCCAGTCACATCGTCCTGTTTTCGTAGCACCTGCCCTTATAAAATGTTCTAAAATAATGACTTTTACCTATAATTTTTCCTAAACTTATCTTCGATGGGTCGCGTAATAAATTTTGAACCTGCTTTACTAAAAACTATCATCAAACCGATGATGACGTGACCAATGAATACGTGTTCATCAAGCATTGGATCAAGCATTATCAAATAATTTTTGATATGGCAACAGGTGTGATTTTTCAAAACGACAGTAGTAGTGTTGTGTATGAGGAAAATCGATATAATTCCTTTTTTTCTGAAAAATCCAAACTCAACGTCCTTTTTTAATCTTTTGTTCCATTTATCGAAAAAGTAGGCGATGTGGGGATGTGACGTGCGTGTCGAAACTATTACGTTATAATGGAATAATTTTCTGTGAATCCTATTTCCAAAAAGTGACAAGTTATGTAGAAACTAAGGCAATGTATAAATAAAGACAGAGTCATCATCATCATCAGCCCATACACGTCCAGTGCTGGACATAGGCCTACCCCGTACGACTCCACAAATAGCGGTCCCGAGCCTCCTCCATCCATCGACTCCCTGCGACCGCTACGATGTCGTCGGTCCATCCAGTGGATGGTCTCCCATGTAGGGGGGGATTTGCCATAATCACCACGCTTGGCAGGCGGATTGGTGATCGCAGTGTTGGTGTTTAAAAATACTCAGAAGGAAGCTGCTGCCCTTCCTCTGGTAGGTTCCCTTAGTCGGCTTTTACGACATCCACGGATTGAGTTGGAGGGGTCGATATTCGTACGCCACGACCCCACGGCGAAAGACAGAGTAACAGACACAAATAGAAAGTATGAGATTAGGAACTCCTATCCAAAAATTTACCCGAACACCCCTCCAATCTGTTCGATGTTCGATGGAGTGGACGAGTCCGAATTTCGGTCCGAAAATTAGAAGACGAAAATGACAATCGAAGACATCACTACCTGTCAAAATGCTATCGTGTTTATCGCCGAAACCGGCAAATTACGGATTTCTACGCAAATATCTTACAATTTCCTCAAAGAAAACTTTTCAATCACGTTTTTCATCACTTCCCAAGATGACCACGCAAAGCAAATGGAGTACTGAAAAGGCAAGAATTCTTTCTTTGCCGATAGAAGACAAAAGAAAGCTGTACAAGTCGCCAGATTACCTAATTCTGGACAATGTTGACCCGTGGCGCGTCTATGTTATTAAAAACAAGGGGGTTACAGATAAAAACCATACTCTGGATGATTTAACAGAGTGGAAAAAGATAAAACTGGACGCTACAAAAAATAAGGAGCTTATTGAGAAGATTTCTATTTATAAAGGAGACATTACACAGTTAGAGGTGAGCTGTAAGAAAGACAAACTTTTTTGTATCAATTTAGGCCATACGTAGATTTTCTCTGTTTAGACATAGCTTCTGACAAATGATAGGACACAATTAGGGCCTGGGAATCGAAACAATTTAAGAACTTCAGTAATTAGTTAACTTTATGCAAAAGCATGGCAACTGAACTCATTCTTTATGCTTGCATTTAATCTATTGTCCAAAGATGTGTTTCATTCGCGTCAGGCATTTTACATGATACTTTTTTTATATCATAAACATCTTTCCAGGTTGATGCTATTGTGAATGCGGCTAACTCAGCTCTAAGGGCTGGAGGTGGAGTGGATGGGGCCATACACCGAGCAGCAGGACCTTATCTACAGGTACAAGCTACTTTTTAATATTTTTACAGATTTCAATATAGATACAAACACATTTACAATTAAATAAATTTGTTGACATGGGATCCTTAGTGGCAATGTGGCAAACCAGACACATATTCCCAATAACAAAGAAGTCAAGTCAAGATAGATTCTACATAGATAGATAGATATTTATTTTATACAAAAAACTTTTGAGCTAGTAGTGCCTTTCTTAAATGCACAAATGTTGGTTTGCCAGTAAAGCAATATTAAAAAAAAAAAATCAGTTCCAAAGTAAGCGGAAGAAATTGTGTTAGTATATTAAGTGTTTTCTGTTGCAAAAACAGATTGTTTACTCATTGTCCTTATTTTTATTGTAGGAGGAAAACAACTCATTGGGTGGTTGCCCTACTGGTGAGGCCAGGATAACAGGAGGCTACAATCTCCCTGCTAAATGTATGTTTCTTTCTATTATATTTATTACAAGATGACCTTTTTACTATTGGGTTATCAACTTGCCCAGTCAATTGAACCTTTCACTGCTTACTAAATCATCATAATCATCAGCCATTTTCCACCTACTGTTATAAATTGTAAATTCCAATCTTATCCCCTGTGGAAAATCGCAGCAAAGCCATGGGTCAGATTATAATACACTTCCAATTTAATTCTTATTTAATTTCAATTCTTCTTTCAGATGTAATCCACACAGTAGGCCCTCAAGATGGCTCTGCAAAAAAACTGGAATCCTGCTACCAAAACTGCTTTGCCATCCAAGCAGAACACAAAATCAAAAGCATTGCCTTCCCCTGCATTTCCACTGGAATCTTCGGCTTTCCCAACCGTCTAGCTGCTCATATAGCCCTTAAAGCCGCTAGGAAAGCCCTTGAAGCAAATGAAGACCTGGAACAAGTTATTTTCTGCACCTTCATGCCCATTGATGTTGAAATATACGAAACTTTGATGCAAATGTACTTTCCTCTGCATGAGTGGAATTACAATGATGGTGCTTCGGTTACTGAATAAGGCTGATTAATTTTTAGTGTGAAACACATAAATTGGTTTTAAAATAGGGCTATTGCACATTCACATGTTTTTTGGAGATAATTAAACACATTAAATAAAATTATTTCAATATTTCTTACTGTTGTCTTGTCCTTTTTTCAGAAATAGTACTTAGTACGAAATAAAAATTCCTATGAAAAAACCTTAACGCACAAAGTGGTAGAATAAAAATGCAAAATTAAAAAAGAACATGTGACATTTATGCTGTCACTGTCAGAATGTTTATGAATGTAAAGTTCTGTCAAGTGTCATTATCAGTCATTTGCGCTGTGTATTTTGCGAATTCGTATTATTTTATGAAATATAACTTAGCGAGGAAAACTAAACACAGTATCAGGAAGAACTAGTCTGCTGAAATTGTATTCATGGGCCATTCACCGCACTCCACAAAAGTTTCTCGCCGTTCACTATTACGAAAGTAGGTCAAACAGTAATGTTTTGTTGCGATGTCAGTTCATGCACTAGAAACTGAGGACCTGGAAAATGTTCCCCTGGTGCGTATGGAGGAGGTCCTACCTTCCAGAGAACGTTCCTACGACGGAAGGGACAGCGACGAAGAATCAGTGGAAGAAGTCCTCGGATCCTGTGTGATTGAAGATATAGTATACGATACTGAGTACATAGTGAATAATGATGATGACTCTAATATTGGTAGTATGGTTTCCATCAAATCGGAGGAGGTGGTGGAAGATGAAGAGGCGGAGATGATCGTGCCTGAAATTGTTGAGGATATTCCTTCTGTAAGTAGCTTTTAAGCCTAAACTGGGACCTATTGATTGAAGTCTTATGGACAAAAGATAGAAATAATGAACAATACCTATTCCGTCATCACTCTATTCAAACTATCATCTATACCAATTTCCATTGGACTTGGGGCCTCATTCACCACCTTAACACTTTCACTGCCGAGCCTCTGCAGTGTGATGCGAAGATCATACCTTGGCTACAAGCAGTGATAGAACCACATGTGCATCGTGGGCACCTAAAGTGTTAAGGTGTTGAGTAGGGTAACTGCCAGTTAAAGTAACTTGTAACTTAATGAGCGTTTTCACAATTTATTTATTTAGTATACATAATCCACAGCCCTTAGAAACTAAGATTGACAAACTTATTTATAGAACCTACGGCCAATAACGGATTTACTTTTTTTAAATTAGACAATATCACCAAAAAAATTAAATTTATTAATTACTTAAATTTTGCACTAATTAATTCAATGTTCAAGTTACTCAAACCAATTATATTGACTTTAACTTGTGTGATGGCTCTGCATCTGTTTTGATGCAAATCTGCCAATGTCTGTCTTAAATAGCATCTAAAGTTGGGTGCAATCCTCTTAAATAAAGTGATTTATTAGCAAAGTATCTATTATCTAATATTAAGTTTTTAGTTACAGAAAGTATCATACATTCAAAGCGTACCAGAAGCCAGCTGGCCCACCCTCGAAATCCTCCCTGGTGGTGTTATAAGGAAGCCAGATAAAACCAAAGCTGTAGAATGTACATTTGATGATGATTTCAACGATGAAGGAGAGATGATGTACGCCTGTGCAAAGTGTCCACAAAGCTTCAAGTATCTGTACTGTCTGGTGAAACATGTGAAAATGCATGAAGATGAGGCAAAGAAAGCCAAAAAGGCTGAAAAGCTGAGTGAAACCAGTAAGTATCATAACTATCAAATAATGTGCTAACAATACGAAGGTCCGCTTGCAGACAACCTCTGGCGCCTGCTAAAGCACCAAGTAGCATTTTGGCGCTTCAGCATTTTTTCCTTTCCACTGATGATATATTGCTGAATGTGATAAAGAATTTTCTATCTATTTTCAATCACAATTATTTTGTACATAATAATATTGCTGGATGTACCCTATCCATTCATTTATTTTCTGTTTGGTATATTCACTACACAAAGTTCCCTGATTGTTGCAAGTGGATTCTTTTTTTTGTACTGATGCACCATCTAATTTATCTCTTATTTGTTTTTAAAAGTAAAATACCTTAATTTGACATGAATAGAGTTACAAATATATAAAATGAACCCATAGGTTCCCGAACCAATGATCTGTTTATATTTTCCAGCTGACACATGCACAAGCCAATCAGAATGCAAGCACACAAAACACCCGAACCCATCATCCAGGACCAAGAGCTCAGCAAAGCGGAAAATGGTTTTAGCTATTAAATCTAGCAAGAAGAAATTGAATGCAAAGAAATTTAAATCGTAGAAAATAATGTGGTTTTCAAGATAGGTTGGGAGTTCGTTTCGCCGCAGATTGAGGCTGGTTTCGAAATACGCGGTATTCGATACCCAAAGCGATACCGATAAATTTCACTTGGGTTTTGCGCGGTCCGCGGTATTCTGTCAAATTTTTATTTTAGTGACATGACGGTACGATTACTGAATACCCACTTAGATTTCGTCGCCGGTCGCGGTAGCGAATACCGCCTACTAGGTCTGAACCTGAACTAAACAAAAAGCTATGTACAGAGCTGGGAATAAATCGCAAAAGATAAGACTATCAAATCCTTTAGTACCATGTCTGTGATCAAATCGTACTTGCATCATGTTGAGATTTTTCTGTAATTAAAGTCTAAAACATGTAAAAATTGCGAGGAAATATTTTAGGGAGATATAATTGGATGAGATGGCGCCAAATATTTATAAAAAAAATTAAGTGCTTGATTTTTTTTTCTAAAATATAACAAAATCTTCGCTGGAGCAAAAGAAAATGCTCCAGATTTCTGCAAAATAGAACAGCAATTTTAGACATGCGATCTCATGCCTACAAGTAATGAGGAGCAGCGCCGCACTAACAGCAAAGTTTAAAAACATTTTGCTATTTCCAATATCGGTAATGGTAGGGTTACACACTTGTCGCGCAACCACGAGACGAGTGTGTAATTGGATAGAGTTTTATTGAGCGGAGACATTCTTTTGAGAAATCAGTACACCAATCAGCCGATATATTATATTTCGTATGTCTATGATGCTTCACTGGGGACACTCGTCGCGGGATACCCCCGTTTACTTCAGTCGGCAATGTTGATCTGCCAGCTGGTGCGCTCGTACGCACGTAGGCCCTTGTTCGGTCGTAACAAAATGGTTTTATTGTCTTTGAATGAGACGTCTCGACGAGTGTGTAATTCTGCCAAACAGCCACACAATAATGTTAGAGCCATGAACACTATCATCAAGTTATTAATGCTCCTGATGGGTTCTGCTAACCACAAAAGGGATAGGTTAGGTAAGAAGACGAATAAGCTTGATAGCTTATTTATTTGTTATCATTTTGTGTAAATAAGATATTTTATTAAAGTTATATGTTAGGTGGTGTGTGTGTGTGTGTGTGTGTGTAATTTATGTATAGTTTGGCATCAATATAGGTATCTCAGATGCCTTAAGTTTGAATAGGAAACAAATGTTAGGGCGCGTTCCCATTGTGTCGTGACCGTAAATTATCGTTGGAAGACTATCGTCTCAAGCTGTTGCCTATAAACGACTGTCGTGATTGTGTCGCGATTTACTTAACGTGGAACGACTATCGTCTTTCCAATTGGATCGTGGCGATTTTTATCGTTTTACGACTGTTTCGCTATGCTAGCTTTTCCTATTATAACGACAACCACAACCAAAACAAGTTGTCGACGACAGGTTATCGTCTCTTTTTAAACGTGAACACTTCCATTCAAATATACAAGCTTTGAACTGCGACGAACGACTGTCGTCACGACGCAGTGGGAAAGCGGCCTAACTCATTCGAAGCCATGCCTACATTTTTTAGGGTGGAATATTATTCGGCAGCTGTACCGCCCAATATTTAGTTTAGGCTTTAAGTATGTTACTATTATGTATCTTATGATTTTTTCTTTTTTAAGACCTGTTTTTACCGACCTTTTAAATAAATATGAGTTGCTAGGTATATTAAAATAATCGGATATTCGTCCTAATAGGGTAAAAGAAATTTAAAGTTAGTAAAAACATAACTTCGTACCAAATATTTAGAAAGTCTTATTATTAGTAAAATGTTGTGTACATTCGATTTTATTAAATTGTTATAGTTTGTGTGGATATATTTTAATGTATTCTATTAATTTTATTTTATAGTGTACCTGTTTCTTGTTAAGATAACACTTTAAAGGATTTGGTGACAATTATTAGCTCCTTATCATATAATCTTCAATTTCTTAATACAATAAAAAAAATATAAATAGATACAAATAAGTATGAAACATTTCTAGGAAAAAACATTATTTATTTGTCCCTATTTTTATCAGGGCCTTAACAAAAGCAAAATAAGGCACAAGAGCCTTATTTTCCCACATGCTCAAAAGATACAAATGAATCAAAACTGGTTTTATCATGGGTTCATAAAAAAATATTAACGGTTTGCGGCAAATTACTTTTCCGCTAGTTTTATTCTTTCTAAAAGGCAGTAAATTTTAAAAACCACATAAAAAAATAATTTCCCGCCTACACGATACAATCAACCCTTTTAAGCTATATGTACCTCGTACAGATTAACGGGCGTAGGGCAGTGCAACGTAGAGCGCCAACGAGACGTTTAGAATATCTTTTGTACACTTTGTGCTTTGGCGTAGAGGGCACGGGAATGCATTTCTGGCGTGGCGCCCAAAGGTTTAAAAAGATTTTGTCTAATTTTATTATATCTGGCCACTGTCATATAAACCTTTTTAGTTTTAAACGGCTCGATAATAGTTATAGAGCCATTGTTAATAGTCAGTTAGAAAAAGATATGTTTGTTGTACTATGAAACGTTTATTGATTTTTAAACAATAATATATTACTTTACACTACATAAAACCTTTTAATCAAAACTACTCTTTTCCTTAGTTTTTAACTCAGAAATAAGAACCTTACAAAGTCTGAAAACAAGAAAGGAAATTTGTCTGATAAGCGTCTTCCACCCTAAATACAAAAACCATAAACATGGACCATTTATGAGTCTAAATGCGGAAATGGAAGTCCCCTTTTCGTTTTTGACTAGAACCAAGGAATTCAGTATAAATAAATTTAATCTCTTGATTTTTTTAAAATTAAACATCATGTCAGCCCATACACGTCCACTGCTAGACCTCGACCCATAAGACGCCACAAATAGCGGTCCTGAGCCGCCTCCATCCGTCGACTCCCTGCGACCGCTACGATGTCGTCGGTCCATCGAGTGGATGATCTCCCAACACTCCATTTCGCGTTGCATCGTGGCCGCCGCTCGAGAACCTTTTCCCAGCAGTGGTTATCAGTTCTGCGAGCTATATGACCTGCCCACTGCCACTTCCGCCTACTAATTCTGAGGGCTACGGTGACTTTGGTTCTTCTACGGATTTCCGTATTCCGGATTCTGTCACGCAGAGAAACACCAAGCATAGCTCTCTCCATAGCCCGCTGAGCGACTCGAGAGCATTTTAATATTTAAGTTTTTATTTTGTTTTAATGTGTAACAATATGTCAATACATAAAATGTACAAAGTATAAAAATATTAGCCACCTAGCAAAACAAAATGATTGCAATGCCCTTGCAGGGTGCATGTTTGAAAATTGTTATCATTAGGACCCTTGTACAACATGTTTGCAATAAATACTAGATCCTGGCGTTACTTTGCGGAAATCCATTGCATAATATTAGAATGAAAAAATATTTAGTAACAATTCCGCGTATAACCTTCTCTGATAGTATTTATCAAAGTAAGTAGTCTATTTGTTTCGTCTCTCCACGAGATATCTTCAGGACACCACAATACTAGAAACTGAAATTGAGATTGGTCAGCACAGCAACACCGTCAGAGTCCAGCCAGTGATGTTGCGTCTCCAAGCTCCTCGCGCCAAGTCACTGGCTGGACTCGTTGGGGCTGCTGTCGGTGTTGATGTGCTGACCACCAATGTCAAAGTCGAGTATTGTGGTGTCCGAAGATGTCTCATGGAGAGACGAAACAAGTAGACAACTTATTTTGATGGATACTATCAGAGAAGGTTATACGCGGAATTGTTACTAAATGTTTTTTCATTCTAATATTAAACGTGTTTGCAAAAAAATAATTGAGTATTGAGTATCTGACAAAAAACATAGGTAACCTGTACCTTATTTGATTTAGATTTAGTTTCTTATTTTTTTTTATATGTAAATTTATATCAGTCTTTGTAACTGCTCTAACTCCTTTCGCTTTGTAATCATTTTCTCAATTTCTTTCAATTGCGTCCACTCTGTTGAGTTCTCTAAATACCTATTATTCGATAACTTTGCCTCCATTCTCGCTAAAGTATCCTCTAATTTCTTAATTCTCTTCTGTAATTTATTTCTAGCAGCTAATATCATGTTTTCAGAATCGTTGCCAATTATTTCTACACTTATTTCTGTTTTATCATCCAAAACACAATTTACATATTTTCTGTCATCAGTGTCGAATTTTAAATCGCT
Organism: Eupithecia insigniata; assembly: GCA_947859395.1. Lineage (NCBI taxonomy): Eukaryota > Metazoa > Arthropoda > Insecta > Lepidoptera > Geometridae > Eupithecia > Eupithecia insigniata. Next base: position 2,980,884 of record OX402019.1, read on the forward strand.
GCATCTAGTCAAATTTAGTATTATATGTTTGTTGTTTTCAACGTCATTTATGAAATCGTCATCTGTACTTGAAATTAGTACGTTAGGTCTCAATTTGTTCGATATATTGTAGAGTCCTCTCAATTCTCTGACTAGATTCACAGAGCTTAAGACTTTTTCCACTTTCTTTTCGATTGTATTATCTTTCCACGATTCGAAATCTTCTTTCTTAGGGAATTCGAAGTTAGGTCTGTTATTATCTTTAAAATTGTGTATTATATTCGTCTCAAACGATGGTATCTTCGGTATAATTTCTTCTGTGATGTAAACCATGTAAGGAGCTAAGCATCGTAGCGCTGTATTCAAAACAGCTGATAGGGTATGCGCGTGAGCATATCCAACGTTGCTTTTAACATTGTCGAACCCAGGTTTTGTAGATTCTAGGTAAACATCACAGAATTCGTTGTAAATAAGAGTTCTTATTGCTTTCGTTGCTAGATGGAAATCATAAGCATCCATGTTTAAATTAACCCTTTCAACCATATCAGCTAGTCGACTTAAAATCCATTTATCGAAGAAGGTCAAATCGTTTACTGTGATAAAATTGTCATCTACAGTTTTCAATTTTGCGTAGGACAGTGACATATATCGAACACTCTGCCAGATTTTATTGCAGAACAGTTTGTTCGAATGACAAATAGCTACATCGAAGTTAACGAAGTGAGATTTGATATCTTGAGATAGTAAAGTGAATCTTAAAGCGTCAACTCCACATTCAGGTATTCCATTTGAGCTGTGAAAGTTCCTGTTATGGTATGCCAGAGCCTTATCTAGCTCTTCCTGCGACAGTATACCAGATTCAAACATATGTTCGCTTTTCTCTTTCAAATCTTTTAAACTTATTCCCTTTATCACATCATTAGGGTCGATGACGTTCCCTTTGCTTTTAGACATCTTAGAACCTTTATCATCACAGATGACCCCGTGTAGCAGAACATTTTCGAACGGCAGCTGACCAGTCAATACTTGGCCTAGTATCACCATCCTGTGGACCCATAATCCGAGAATATCGTGTCCAGTCGCCATAAGACTCAGTGGATAGTAATTTTGGTAGTCTTTTGTATTTTCCGGCCAACCTAAAGCGGCAAACGGATATATACCAGACGAGAACCACGTATCTAAAACATCTGTGTCCCTTTCTATCTTCATATCCTCTTTATAAGCTAAGATCTCACCCGCTTCGTATTTTGCATCCTTTTCATTCGCAGCTGCCACCCACACAGTTTCACTGCCTCCAGTACATTTGTATGCTGGAATCTGCTGCCCCCACCACAACTGCCTTGAAATGCACCAATCTCTGTCTTCCTTCGTCCAATTAGACCAGTTATTAACGAACTTTTCTGGTATAATCTTAAGCTTCCCTTCCTTAACAAAGTCGTGCGCTCGCTTGTTCAATTCGCTACATGACAAGAACCATTGTTCTTTAGGCAATAGACTTATAACATCACCAGACCGGCTGCAGATTGGTAGAGTCATTTTGTGCGGGCTGACTTTTCTCATAAGATCTAACTTAGCTAAATCCTGCACTATATTTCTTCTACACTCGTATCTATTGATATTATCGTACGTTCCAGAATTTATCATAACTCCGTTCTCGTTTATAACTTGTAGTAAAGGTAGGTTATGTTTTTGTGCGACTTCGTAGTCGGTTCTGCTGTGGGCGGGTGTGATTTTGACGGCGCCTGTCCCGAATTCCATGTTGACGAAATTGTTGGAGATGATTGGTATTTTTTCTTTTCTGAATGGATGGTGTACTTCCTTGCCTATTAGGTCTTTGTATCTGAAATAGAAAAGAATAAGTGATCTTAGTACATCTTATACGGGAAGATTCCAGCATACAAATGTACTGGAGGCAGTGAAACTGTGTGGGTGGCAGCTGCGAATGAAAATCCCTGGTGGGCTGCATGCGCTGCAGCTCCAACAGCCTGCTGGCCACCGTGGCGCAGGACCTCCCCTCCAGTATCATGGGACACTGGATGATGAAGCTGAAACCGGTATCATCGCTGGTGGCTCAATGATCTAGTGCTAGATAAGGGCTATTATTATAATTTAATTTTGATTTTATTATAAGTTTTTAAATGTGATTATGTGTACCTATGGACCAATTAATTGGGTCTGAAATAAATGATTTTGATTTATTTATTTATAGAGAACATTTGTCCCAAGACATGAATCGAACCCGCAACCTCCTGCGTCGCAGGCGGACCTTCACCCACCGCGTCACATCCGTCGTCAATACTTCTTCACGACGTCGTTCAACGACGTTTCAACTACGTCTGAGATACACATGCTCATTAGCTGGATTAGCAGAAAAGATCTAGGAGCAAGAAGCTATTGACGGTTTTCCATAACCAGTGTAGATGCTGAAATGGATCATGCAGACTTTGTCACAAAGTTTGGACGTTCTTTTCAAGGTACATTGCATGTATAATAATAATAATAATAATAAACCTGCAGGGCAGCTTGTGGCGAGCTGTTGGTGAGTAGCGACACCACGGGTATACCGAGTGCTCCCGGGGAAGTTCTCGTCTCCGCTTGCGGGGTGGCACCCCAAGAGAACCAGATCCCCACCTCTGGCTTGCCTTCATTGGCCGGTCTGAGTGGAGTCGCGAGAGATGCATCTTAGGATGTAGACTCGGGGGTGGAAGTGTCTAATGGCGTAATAACGAGGAAGCCCGCTCACGTGTCTTCGTGATGGTGAAATCGGGGCCGCACCTCTCGACACCCCTTAGTCGTTTGCACCGATGTTGTTCCTTTACCGGCATTTAAGCCAACATTTTGAGGAACCCGTCCAGCATTCGGCAAGCCACCGTCTGCCGCTCGTAACAGTATTGAGAGTATGTTTATGGCAGGCGTCCATAGTTTCCCCCATAGCCCAATTATCCAGTCCATCCATTCACCACAATAACATGGCTTTTTTGTTATTTTCATTTTCCTTTGCAATAGTCTCTACACCTGGCGGATATCATCTTCGGGTGTATCATATTGTGCAACCAAGGATGATATCTGCTATGTGTAGCTCTCGCCTTTATATTAATTCTCATAAAGGGCCTCTGTGCTGTTGGCTTCGGCTCCACGCATGCCTCCCAAAGGACCGGGTCACTATATAGCCCGTGATCATGGAAATGAGAAACAGAATAATAATAATAATAATAAAGCATTTATTTATCTCTCACAATAGGTTCTTATTTATCTAAAGGTAACACTAAGTACAGGAACTTTTGTAGAAGATAATCTTCTGGGTATAGTTACTAAATCATCGACTAAGACCTGTTTTGTGAGAGAACTGATGCCTGTGTTAGGTTTTAGAAAAAAACCTGTGGTACGGGTCACCAGGCCCTTCACTCCGCGGGAAATAGGAGTCTGTTAAATACAATGTAGAGCAATCTAGTTTTATTATATAGTATTAGTGAAACGGGGGAGGCCTATGTCCAGCAGTGGACGTGTATGGGCTGATGATGATGATTAGTGAAAATTATTTAAAACATTTTAGGCTTGTGTTAATTTACTTGGTTTTATAGAAAGAGTAAATAAAATAGGGATAAAAAATGAATGCTTTGTACCTTGTTAACTATATTTTGTTGACTCCAGCTTGGTTTTCAGTGGGTAGTATTAGTTGTGTGTGACGTCTGATTTATGTGAGTTGTATTGGGATTGTGTGGTCGTAAGTGATGTATGGGGCTATAATGCTATGTGAATTGTAGCAACAAAATTAATAATTCTGGACAATACAGAACAACTGGACAGACGAAACAGCGTGGTCGCTGTATATACACTTTGTTCTATCACTTCCTGTCCATCCAAATGTTGCCTGGCAGAGATCATAGCGATAAGGCCACTCATTGTACATAAATCTGTATTTGTCTTTTCCTTACCTGTGTTTCTGTTTTATCTGGTGTGCAATACTTACTACCTATACTATAAACGCGAAAGTAGGTCGTTTTTTCGTGAAAGCAAACAAACATCCATTGTTTGTTATGCTTTCACGCAAAAACTCCTGAATGGATTTTAATGAAACTTTACATTTAAATAGCTTATACATCAGAATAACATATAGGCTATAATATAGATACTAGCTAATGCCCGCGACTTCGTCTGCGCAGGATGAGTACTTGATATTCTGCTTAGTCCACGCGGCCGCAGCCGCGGGCGGGTCAGCTAGTCCCACTTATATTATAAATGTGAAAGTTTGTATGGATGGATGTATGGATATTTGTTACTCTTTCACGCAAAAACTACTGAACCAATTTGGCTGAAATTTGGTATGGGTACAGTTTGGGACCTGGAATAACATATAGGCTATTTTTATCCCGATAAAACGCGGGCGAAGGCGCGGGCAGCAGCTAGTAAAGAATTATTGTATTGTATAGGTGCCTACCTATCACCGCGGCCATGGTAGGCCTATTGTGATCGCCACTTCATGGGTTCACCCTTGGAAGCTGCGGCGTTCATAATTCGACACTCTTGCAGCTGCTAGGAACTGTAGGAGAAAATCCTACAGCTCCAAGCAGCTGCAAGGGTTTTCTTCGGAATGATGTCTCGTAGCTCGTCTAGGCTGATCAGGTGCTTGCCCAGATGAGTGCTACGTTTTTGAATCAGTTCACCGCACTCTTCTACAAGATCCAGGGGCGTTTGCCTACCTTACAAAAGGCCATAACTACCTACGTAAAAAACTTTCTGATTCGCAAGGCTAACCTGTCATCATCAGGATGCACAGCGACCGCAGTATCACCCAACATAGTCTCCGGCATGGTCGTAGCGACCACGACCTCCTGATCGCTGCCGACCACTTTGTACGCGAAGTTGAACAGTTGACCGAAACGAACCGGGGCATAGTAGCTAGGGATTTTGACGTATGTTGGGCCTGGAAAGAGATAAATAATAATCCTACTAATATTATAAATATCAAAGTTTGTATGGATGGATGTATGGATATTTGTTACTCTTTCACGCAAAAAATACTGAACCGATTAGGCTGAAATTTGGTATGGCTATAGTTTGGGACCTGGAATAACATATACATAGGCTATTTTTTATCTCGATAAAACGCGGGCGAAGGTGCGGGCAGCAGCTAGTGTGACAAAAAGTACGATTGATGGAGCTTTTGGAAATAATGTTGTTTTTGAACAGTAAAGCTCATATTTATACATTTCTACAAAAGTCAAGTCGAATCGAAATTTATTCATAGAAAATGTTTTAACGATTTACGGGAAGCAACTTTTTCGCTATTTATATTGCTTATAGAACGCAGAAAATATTAAAAACCGCTAAAATTATTTCATTTCGCGCGAATTTGCGTCAAATTCTGTGTCGACACGGTAACGGAGTTTCTGAATAGCCCTGCAGACCACGTTGGAACAGTTGGATGAATGCAGGCTGTACTGTCGATTGTGAACTATTGTCTCTTACCGTGGGTATATTGTTCATTATGTATGACCTATCGGCGTGACCGACACAGCGCGGCGGGCGAAGATCAGCCTGCGGCGCAAGAGTTTGCGCGTTCGATTCCCACCTTGGGACAAATGTTTGTACCTACGATCTGCAAATATTTATTCCGGGTGTTCTGGGTATTTTCTATGTAAAATTATAAAATATCTATTTATGTATGTATTAAGTATATCAGTCATCCAATACACATAACACAAGCTCCGCTTAGCTTGGTGCTAGATGATGCTGTATGCATTGTCCAACATTATTTATTTATTCAATCTGCACTGTCGATTGAAACTATTGTCTCTTACCGTGGGTAAATTGTTATATTGCTCATTACCCTATTCAATCTTACCGTCAATGGTGATACTGTCTACTGTCACATCAGCAACGGTAGACTTGAGGGCGCAACACCAGTTGACTAGCGCTTTCCTCCGTGTCACCAGACATCGTCGAAACAATTGGATGAAAGCACGCTGTACTGTCGATTGTGAACTATTGTCTCTTACCGTGGGTAAAATGTTATATTGTTCATTACCCTATTCAATCTTACCGTCAATGGTGATATTATCCACTTCGACATCAGCAACGGTAGACTTGAGGGCGCAACACCAGTTGACCAGCGCTGTCCTCCGTGTCACCAGACCGTTCTGGAACAGTTGGATGAAGGCCGTTTCCACAGCGCGGCAGTGGACAGGGTCCATTGTGAATCGTTGGCGGGACCAGTCTAAGGAGCAGCCTGGAAGGAATTATTTTGTGATATTTAAGTACCATCGTAATATTACTTTTGCTATTGGATGTAATGTAATTTCTGCTAGATGTAAATATAATGTGTTTTATTGGGGAACAGGAAGGGACGAGGGGAATATATAAAGTTTTTGATATTATAGTGCTTATGCCCGCACTTGGGGGAATCTTAAAGAATAATCTTTAAGGTTTGGATAACTTCAATGTTTCCCCTGTAGGTGGAGCTAACGGCGCTATAGTCCGTAAGTCCCAAATATACATATATCATAGCATAAAAGCATAAAAAACTTAATTATAATACAAAAATTAAACTTTAAGTCACGATAGCCACTCGTTTGTGAGTTATTTGTTATTTTATCGTCATCGTCACATATCTGACCTGATTATGGTTTTTATTTTAACAAAATAGACCCACTACTTTGGAAGAAATCATTTTTTTATTAAATAGAGTCATTAGTGAGTAATAAAATTTTAATTCATCAATAAAGTATATACGATTTTTTTTTTCTATTTTTTTGTCGATAATTTTTGATCTAGTTTCACCCCCTTTCGGCGTTGCACTTTATCCAGGGACACACTGTATACCCGTGAATATCTATATATATATAAAAGAAAGTTGTGTTAGTTACACTATTTATAACTCGAGAACGGCTGAACCGATTTGGCTGAAATTTGGTGTGCAGGTAGCTTGGAACCAGGAAAAGGACATTAGATAAAAAAAATAGGGTTCCGCGCAAAAAAATTAGGGTTCGGCGCGAAAAAAATAATTCAACGGGGGCGAAGCCGCGGGCAGCAGCTAGTTTATAATAAAAGGATAAAGGGCCAGATATCATATCCTACTTCTTATCCTAATATTATAAATGTCAAAGTTTGTAAAGATGGATGGATGATGATATTTGTTACTCTTTCACGCAAAAACTACTGAACCGATTAGGCTGAAATTTGGTATGGATATAGTTTGGGACCTGGATTAACATATAGGCTATTTGGTATCCCGATAAAACGCGAGTGTAGACGCGGGCAGCTGCTAGTCTTATATTTACCTAAAGTGCGCAGTTGTTGGCAGATTGTGTCTCCATGTTTTTCCCGCCATTTCCAAACTTCCTCTACGAATTTTTCCCGTCCGAATTCATGGCGGGTTTTTTTTTGAATGCTCTTTAGGTGTTTCTCTACTACTCCCTGAAATATATGAGAATTGTTTTTAAGTTGCTCATTCCGAGACTAAACTTATGACATGATTAAGTACAAATAGGTAGCTTATTTAATCCACTACAGAAAACAGAGGGCTGTTGTTTAAATTTATTTTTTTTAAATATTTATTAATATGTAGGTTTCTGTTATCATGGCTCCCTAACCACGGCCCTAATTAATTAATTTCGGTATATTTTTTTTTAAAGTCAGTTAATATTGTTTGTTTCAGAGTAAAATTTTAATGTAGCGGAGTCATCATCATGTTTGCTGTTCCACTGCTGGACATAGGATTCCGCTAAAGATCTCCACAATGACCAATTGGCGCTGCTTGTATCCAGCGATATCGCGCGACCTTCACTAAGGGCATTGGCCCACCACCGCACCGGAAGGCGCAGTATGGGTAGGATGTAGCTTGCAAGTAATCGCGCGATCACTGGAAATGCTTAATAACGATCATAGAAGGGATTTGATCGTGCGATCATGCAATCAAATCTAAAATCTCTTTTGAGTGTCGTAATTGGTCACGCGTAATCGCGCGAGCACTGGTATGCACACTGACTGAGATCCGGCAACTGGCGCATCGCGCGACCTATTCGGACAGCTGTTGGACCATCGCACGATCAATTACATCGCGCGACCAAATCGTATCCCCAGTCGTACGATCGTTACCCAATTAGGACGAGCGCCGAATAATATTTTTGTAAGTAAGCTTGTATTTAGGTTTCTGGTGTTCACCATATATAATACACTAATTACATACCTATCTATTTAACCATTTTTTTTTACCTGAGTAGCAATGCCAGCATGGTCAGTACCAGGAAGCCAAAGCACATTCTCTCCCATGGATCTCTTTCTCCTCAATATAACATCTTGGACCGTGCATGCGAGGGCATGACCTGAAGAAGAAGGTTTTAGGACATATTTAGTATTGTACTAGATGTCGTTTCTCGTAGTATGAACTCAAATCCTGCCAAGTTTCATTTGAATACATTCAGTAGTTTCGGCGCTATGCGCAACCAAGAAATGTTACTTTCATCCCCTTTCCCAAGAGAACCCTATTGAAATTCAGGATAAAAAGTATCCTATGTCCTTCCTCGTAGTATGAACTCAAATCCTGCCAAGTTTCATTTCAATACATTCAGTATGTTTCAGAGTTATGCGCGACCAAGATACAGACAGTCAGACATGACGGAAAAAAAAATTTGGCTTCAGTATCGATAATAAAGTGCCTTACAAAAAAAAATCGAAATATCTTCAATGGACAGAATTGGACCTGTTTGACAGTTTTATTATAAGTATAGATATAGATTTTTGTTATAAGGTTATTATATGACACAATTATTATAAAACAAAGTCTCACATCTGTCTCTCCGAAACTGACATGATAAATTCAAAAATAAATAAATAATAAAGAAATAAATAATGCTGGACAATCCACCCAATATCATCTAGCCCCAAGCTAGGCAGATACTTTTTATTTTATATAAAAAATACCCAGAGAACTTGAGACAAATATTTACAGATCATACAAACATTTGTCCCGTGGCGGGAATCGAACCTGCTACCTCGCAGCATTTATAATTAGGGTGGGATAGAAAATATGAGCAAAATTCTTTTATATCCTCGACTGCTTATTGATTTGAAATAAATGTTTATATTTATATAGAAAACTAGCTGATCTATTCGAATTTCATATTTTTCAAGGGATAAAAATATTTTTTTTCCCATAAATCTCACTTTGGAATTTGATAAAGATAAAGATATTTATTGTCAAAACTGTGTACAAAAAAATCTTAAACAATAAGTTGAAAACAACAGCTTGCCCATTTGATGGTTTCCAGGTAAAAAAGTAGCCTGTTACTCTCCATCCTCTATTCCAAAAATAAAGTCAATTAGTTGCTTAGTTAGGGCGTGAAGGAAGGACATACAAACACACTTTTGCATTTATAATATTAATTAGGATTTCCTGGAAAAAAGGAAAGTACAGTGTTTTCTGCTACCTACGAAAATAGGAAGCAATAGCAATTTTTTTGTGTGAATAGCAGTGAAGGATTGGAAAAGAGCAGCACAGGATAGGTTTCCTCGCTATTGCATAGGGTAAAGCTGTACCCCCAGCAGTGGGCGCTTACGGTCTGAGTACGGATGGATAGGTACGAATTGTACGAAACTAACCTAAATGCAGCTTTCCGGTAACGTTCGGCGGAGGTAAAACCATGCTGAACGACTGCTTTGTGGTGTTTACCTCAGCTGTAAACAAGCCCTGATCTTCCCATTTCTCGTATTTATCCTTTTCCACAATTTCTGGCTTGTATGCAGTCGAAGGTAGGTTTTCTTTCAAAACAATGGTAGTTGTACTAGAACCAAACCTCCGGGGCACGTTTATGTATAGAGCTAAGTATTTCAGGCGGATAGCTATCATTTTTATTTCAGAATTTATGTCTAAAATTGGTAAATTACGAAAATATCGGCCAAAATAGAGTGTAACCAACATCCAAACAAAACCAAAACAATTTTGAAAATCAGATGTTTTTGACACTTGCGTTGCGTTTCGTTTCAATTGTTTAACAAAAAACTTATTTTTTCAGGTGATTGGGATTTTTTTCTGATGATTTATGGAAAATGGTACTTTTACTATTTGCTTTGTAGATAGCAAAGTTATAAAGCCATGGCCTATTTATTGACAATTTAAATTCAAATGGAAGAATAAAAACAGGCATGTAAAAATCTTTTTTGACATTTGACGTGACGTTTCCATTTACATTCCAATCCATCAGCATTGTCTTTCTCAAAAATAAACACATCGCAGATCGCACGCACCGCACGGATCGGTCAAACAAAACTCGTCTCGAAAATATTATTTTTTACAAAATACATATATTTTTCTGTCCCAAAACTGCTACAGAAATAAAGTTTAGTGCAGTTTCAACGCTTCTGTGTTCGAAAATAAACTTAACTCATCGTGGCAAGTGATAACAGACAATAGATTGCCCTTTGACTCGGATGTTTCTTATCATTGGATTTATCGCCCAAACAAAATGTTTTATCTACCCACAACTAATACAAATAATTATGTTTCCTTGATAGCTTAGATAGTATCGATATAATGTCGAAAATGTCCTTGTTAGGTTATTTAAGCCCTTTTAGATTATATAGAGAGTTCTTCTACCGACCTGTCCAAACTTTCGCTTACGATCAATTAAAAGGCTATAAACAGAAAACCGACGCAGGTATAAACAGTGTAAAGGAGCTACTATACAGGGCTGGTATATTGACAGTGTTTTTGTCAGCAATTTTGTGGATTTCTATATTTATGTACGTTATTTTCTACTATACATACATGCCAAACGTAACTCATATACGACCAGTGCATTTGCAATTCAAGTAAGTATGATTTTAACACAGATTTCGTCCTAACTGATATTATAAATGTGAAAGTGTGTTTGTTTGTCCTTTCTTCACACCCTAATTAAGCAACCAATCGACTTTATTTTTGGCATAGAATTAGTTGAAAGGAAGGTGAGTAGGTAATATAGGCTTACTACTTTTTGTCCTGGTAAAACTCCCGGTTTCAAATTCCCATGGGAGATTTATGGGAAAAAATACCTTTTAAGAAATGTGAAATTCGAATTTAATGTGGTTGAAATTGTGGGGAACAGCTAGTCTATCATAAATATCTATGTAGTATTAAGCATCTTTTAGCCATCTAGTGCCCATAACACAAGCTCTGCTTAACTTGGGGCTAGATGAAGCTGTGTGGATTGTCCAGCATTATTTATTTTATTTATGTTAAAAATCGGTACTTCTCTACTGTGTAGCATATAATATCCAGCCCTACAGTGATTTATAAAGTCTGGTACCAGCTACATTGACTGTACTTAAATATACTTTAGTAACCTACCTTGTTATTCTAAAGAATTCCTTTTTATTCCATTCAGTCAGACTGTCTTTTTCTGAATGGATTTTTTTCTATCTACCATGAGGCTGTTTTGCCACATTAAGATGTGGTCTTGGAAATAATATTTACTTGCCATTTTAATGTATAGCACCATATTAATCTTGGGTTACTTCCGTTCATTTGCTCAAGTTCAAGTATGCCATCTCTTGAGAAGACTGAATTTAAAGGGAATTTTCGCACACATTGCATTTTAGTGGCTGATTAAACTCTATAGATGATAACAACTACAGCTATTTCAATAGCATCACAAAAACAATGAATACAGGAAAATCAAATATTAACTGAATAGGAAGGAAATCATTTCAAACACAAAGTAATGCATTGAAAACCGTAAATGTGGTAAAAAGTTAATACTTCTCACACTAGCTCATTAATATCAAAACAATTAAGTTTACATAGATTACTACAATTTACAATTTTAATTTAGATAAGGTAAAATATGAAAATACTGGCCACTTTTATATAAAAAAATATTGATCTATGTAGTGTATTGAATTAAATATATTAATCATCTACTGTGTGGTGATTATGGCAAATCCCCCCCTACATGGGATACCATCCACTCGATGGACCGACGACATCGTAGCGGTCGCAGGGAGTCGATGGATGGACGCGGCTCAGGACCGCTATTCGTAGCGTCGCATGGGGGAGACATATGTCCAGCTGTGGACGTGTATGGGCTGATATGATGATGATGAATCATCTACTTCCCCCCATAACACAAGCTCTGCTAAGATTAGGGCTAGGTGATGCTGTGTGTATTGTTCAGCATTATTTATTTATATATGACATAACTTATGTCACTCAAAGATCTATCAATTACTAAACGAATTCTTAAAATCAGACTATTAGTCCCGGAGAATTTCTCCTACAAACAAACTATCACACATTACCTCTTCTTAATATTATTGTGGACTATCTGCTGCCCGCGCTTTCGCCCGCGCTTTATCGAGGTAAAAAATAGCCTATATGTTATTCCAGGTCCCAAACTATACCCATACCAAATTTCAGCCTAATCGGTTTAGTAGTTTTTGCATAAAAGTGTTACAAAATATCCATACATCCATCCATCCTCACAAACTTTGAAATTTATAATATTAGCACTTTACTATATTCCAGATCATGTGATGAACAGATGGGAATATGCTCGTTCCCTTCCGCCCACGTCCAGCTGACGAGACGGAGTCACATGTTGATGTCTTCACAGCCGTACCGAGTCAAACTGATGCTAGACATGCCGGAGACACAGCTTAATAAGGACTTGGGTACTTCTTCATCATTTCATTTTGAACTTCTTGACATGAATATTTTTTGTTAAGGCGGTTCCCTGACCCAAACTAGCGTCGCCACCTTTTTATCTTATTATTATGTTAAACCAAAGAATTTTAAAAAATCCCTAAACCGTTTGTGATACCTGTCATAAGCTTTTTTAATGCCTCTATAATAGTTTTATTTTGTAAAGTTTAGGAAGAGATGCGAAGTTGCACTTTTTGGCCACCAAACTCGGTTTTCGCATCTCCTCCTAAGCTATACAATATTAAACTATTACAGAGGTATTAAAAATAAGCTTATGATAGGTATCACAAACGGGCCAAGGGATTTTTGAAAATTCTATTGTTTAACGTTATAATAAGATAAATAGGTGGCGACGCTGATTCGGGTCGGGGTAGCCTCTTAATCCTAAACCTAACTAATATTATAAATTCGAATGAGTGTTGGTTTGTCCTTCCTTCACGCCCTAACTAAGCAACCAATGGACTTCATTTTTGCCATAGAGATAGTTGAAAGGATGGAGAGTAACATAGACTACTTTTTGTTCTGGTAAAACAACAAATTCCAATGGGAGATTTAAAAAAAAAAAAATTTATTCGGAGAACAAACAGTTTTACAATCTTTTTAAATAAACTTACGAAATAACTTCTAACCATTTTTACGGGAAAAAAGACCTTTTTATCCCCCTATAAATGTGAAATTCGAATTTAATGCGAGTAAAACAGCTTGTGGTGTCATATTCACACGTCAGGAAAAGTGAAATCTAATTTGACAGCACTAAAAATTATACCCTCTTTTTGTAAGGGATTCGTACCAAAGGGTGAAAACGGGACCCTATAACTAACCCTCCGCTGTCTGTCTGTCCATCCGCCTTACTACATCGGGCTATATGACTGATGATTTATCCCGCGGCGGGGAATCGAACCTGTAGCGTTCTGCCTCTTGGCCACTAATACATAGAGGACCTTATATATATTATTTCAATTATATTCTTGTTCCAGGCATGTTCATGGTATGTGCCCAAATGAGAGCAAAAGGCGGTGTACTGGTTTCGTCGTCTTGCAGATCTGCTATGCTGAGGCACAGGTAAACGGCATAAATAGCTGAACAAAATCTCTGTAACGTAATTCACAAGTAGAACCTAGAAACGCTTTTAGAATACCTCGACGATACCTCTCGTCAAACGATCTAAATGTAACTTTAGACTTTGACTAGGTTTGGATAACTTCAATGTTTCCCCTGTAGGTGCAGCTAACGGCGTTAGAGTCCGTAAGGAAGTCCCAAAGATTTCTGATTAGTCGGGTACTTGTCTACTAGGCGCAGTTGGTTAGCGCATTCCCGTATTCAGAGGAGGGTCGCGGGTTCAAGTCCCGCCGGAGTCGTAAAATTTTGGGATATTATTTAATTGCTTTTAGAATATTTTTATATTATTAAACATTTCACTTTATTGCAAACTATTATTAAAAAAAAAAACATTACTACGGCCGCATTTGTCGTTCCTGTAGGCCATACAAGTACCTACGACATATCTACGTAAGTGACTACAAACGAATACTACAATACATAAACCATCCTTCATGGATGTTATAGGCCAATCATTACGATAACTGTCAACGACGTAAACTGCTGAACAATATATTATTAAATAAACAGGTATGAGAATCAAAAACTTTATTTCTTTAGGCTTACAAAATAAGAACTTAGACAAGTCAAATTTTATACTATAAAATAAACATATTATTATATCAAATATATTATTATATCAAATATATTATTATATCAAATATATTATTATATATTTGTGGCGTCGTACGGGGGAGGCCTATGTCCAGCAGTGGACGTGTATGGGCTGATGATGATGATGATGATTATATCAAATAAGATATTATTGATATTCTCTGCACATAAATTTTTTGTCCACTAGTGGAAGAAACCACTAGCACATTTATATATCAATTATGTGTTTAATACATGTTTCTTTTCCGATCTAAATTTTATGCAATTTAGATACATGTCTATATGTGTATGACGAATGATTGTCTATTATTATTCTAGATCAAACCTGCACCATATCCTACGCACGATATTCTTCACGCCGTTCCTGTTGTCCGGCGTCAATGAAGAGAAGCAACAGTTACAGGTGGAGTTGTTCAGCGATTTTGAAGATGATCAGGTAATACTTAGATTCATTTCATGATCATCAGCCCGCTGTCAGAATTCGGTGTTCGGCTCGCACAAAAACTAACTAACCTAATAGTTAAATGTGCAGTGTCAAAAACTGCTGAACACCTTAGCTGCCAACAATTCTCAGAATCAAAATCAAAATGTTTTATTGCAACCATATTGTACAAAAAGATATTATATATTTTACAGTCTCAAATATGGACCCCGTTAGGGCACAGCAAGATAAGTACTTAGTATTTAAGTTTTAAGCTAGGTGACTTAAAATACCAGGAATTGCTTAAAAATTTGCTTTGTAAGCTAAAAACTATGTATCTTATATCTAAGTAATTATAATATTCCCAATAAATATACTTAGGTAACCATAAAATTACATGACAAATATGAGATAATAAATTCAAAATATACTTTTTAATAGTACCTATTTATTCTATTGTTCTAAAAATTCTTGCAAGGAGTAAAAACTATGCTTGATCAAAATTATTTTAAGTTGATTTTTGAATTTAATTATTTTTGTTTCGCGTTGTATGTCCTGGGGGATTTTATTGTAAATTTTTATGTCCATGGCATGAATGGAATGACCTGAATGGAAAATTTGTAGCTCTGAAAAAGGGTATGTCTAATCTATTTCGGGGTCTTAAGTTTTGGGGACGGAAGTATTGCTTAAAAAAGTTGTTTTTCACAAAAACACAAATTTCTAATATATATATTCCAAAAAGAGTCTATATATTTTCTTTTATAAAATAAGGCTTACAGCTAGACAAAGTATCAAGATTGTGAATAATTCGTATGCACCTTTTTTGTAGAATAAATAACTTATTAGCATCAGTACTATTACCCCAGAGAATTACTCCATATTGCAACCAGGCATGAGCATATGCATAGTATGCGATGGTTGCAGTTTTAACGTCGGTAGATTTTTTAAGTTCGTAAAGTGCATATGTGAATCGAGACAGTTTCATTGTTATATGATTTATGTGCTCTTTCCAATTTAGGTGCGAATCTATACACAAGCCTAATAGTGGATATGTGTTGACATTTTCTAAAGGGGTGGTTTGGAAGGTATAATTTATGACTAGGGGTTTTTTTTGGTAAGGCCTAAATGGTATAAGCTTTGTTTTATTAAAATTGAATTGAAGGTTGTGGTCGCTAAGCCAATTTACTATTTCTGTCAAGATATTATCAATTAAAATGTTTACGTTTGAGTCTGAAGTACATGGAAATACTACTGAAATGTCGTCTGCAAAAAGTGAACATGGAGTATTAAGAATTTTTGGTAAATCATTTATGTACAGGAGAAATAATATACAACCAAGCACACTACCTTGAGGAATTGCTTTAGTGACATTTGAACTGTTTGAAGCTACTTTACTTATTTCTCTGGTTTCATCATCATAGTACTCAATTTGTACATATTGTCTTCTATTTTTTAAATAAGAGACAAACCAGTTGTAAGCCGGACCTCTAACACCAATGTTATACAGTTTATTCAGAAGAATATCGAAAAGGACTCTATCATAGGCTTTGCTCATGTCGAGTAATATTCCCACCGCATATTTCTTTTCATTTAAGATATTTAAGATTTCATTAACAATTTTATAAACAGCATATGAAGTGGATCGTTTTTTTCTAAAACCGTTTTGGCAATCATTATAAATATTATATTTTTCACAATAGCAGTATAGTTGATTTGACATGGCGCTTTCTATTATTTTACTAAATGTAGGTAACAAAGCTATTGGACGGTAATTATGAATATCTTTATACTCACCTTTTTTATAGAGAGGTTTTATAACAGAAATTTTCATTGCGTCGGGAACACTTCCTTCCATGAACGATTGATTTATCAATAAGGAAATTGGTATGGCTAGTTCTTGTGCACATTTTTTTATGAGTATGGGTGGGAGTTCATCGTGGCCGAAACTTCTTGTTTTTGAGGTTTCTAATAATTGTAATGACTTCTTGTGGTGTTATATCCGACAGGAACATTTAAACCTTACCTACTACTTTATTTCAAATTAAAATAATAATTACCTACATAAACTGACTGAATAAGTTCTTGCTAATTTTGAAAACTAGGGGTTCCTTAGCCCTCTAAATAACACAAAAACGTTGATACTTTAAAGGGCATTTTTTTTTTTGCGAAAACGTAGTTTAACGTTAATACATTCGAAAATAGTGAAACTTATTTCTTTGAAATTACTTTTCTCACAATTAAGTAAAAAATTATTAAAATGGAAATAAAACTAATTTCGGAACTGCTGTTTTAATTTAATAATTTCGTTATGTATAATTGCGAAATATGTGACATCACACTAGGGAGGGGGGTCTCAATGTGATCAACTGTGACAAGGACGGGGGAGGGGTTAAAAAATCACAAAATTAGTGTGACGTGCTTTATGGATGACCCCAAATTACATTTCTCACTGTCCTCTATGGTCTTATCTAATGGAAATAAATAATTTTCAATTCGATATGATCGAAAATTTATTCTCATTTAACATCACTGGTTCCAGAACCTACCGGTAACCGACGCGTACGTGGAACTGCAGTCCCGCTACGCGCAAGTGTACGCATGCGAGTTGCATATACAGGCACATTTCACCGGACTGCGCTACGTCATGTTCCACTGGCCCAACATGTCTGCTGTTATTGGTAAGCTTATTATGACATGACACAGTTACACAAGAATTTAATAATATCCCAAAAATGTATGACTCCGGCGGGACTTGAACCTGCGACTCTCCCCTGAATACGGGGAAGTTCCCGACCTGTCGAAAATCTTTGGGACTTGAAGACTCTAGCGCCGTTAGCTCCACCTAAAGTGGAAACATTGAAGTTATCCAAACCTGCTCAAAGTCTAAAGTTACATTTAGGTCGTTTGACGAGAGGTATCGCTGTTGCTAATCTCTAAGGTTTTTTTTTCTTATGCCCGCACTTGGGGTAATCTTAACCTCTCGTCTGTGAAGGTCCGCAATATTATGATATGAATAATCACTACACAGTATAAAATATAGTCTCTTCCCGCTGTCTGTCCATATACAGGGTGTCCCACGGATATGCCACATGGAGGGAAAGTACCTATCTTAAATATTGTAGATAGGGAACATTTTACTGAAAGAAGCAATTTCAATGTTAAAATTCATGGTCTTCCTTTTATTTCTGACACTATGTTATTTAGCAAAAAATAATCCTTATGATGAAGCATTTTGATCAGTATGATAAAGCTACAAGATAATTATTTTTCTCGTGTACCGGGTTCGATTCCCGGTTCAACCATGTAATTATTTACATATCTATGAATGCAGTTCTAATTGTTTTTAAATTCAAATAATGTCTTCTTTCAGTAAAATGTTCCATCTACAATATCTACCTGTATATATGCTTAGGTCTTTAAAACTACGCAACGGATTTTGATGCGGTTTTTTTTAATAGATAGAGTGATTCAAGAGGAAGTTCTATTATGTATAAATTGCACCCGTGCGAATGGGTCGCTAGTATGATATAATAATATTCGATTACAAAAAGTTTCGTTGTAACTATGTATTGTTGACGATTAACGTTAATTTGAGACCTTATAAACTTGTGTAACTGTAAGGTTTTTTTTGTTATTACAGTGCTTATGCCCGCACTTGGGTAATCTTAACATAGGTACAATATTATTAATGTGACTTTTTATGGTATAAACTGGTGCTGCAACACAGTGTGACACAGAATATAGAAACACAAATTTAAACTTTTATTTTTCCAGGCATAAGCACAAATCTGTTCTTCGTATCTCTGATCTTCATCCTGAGCTGGTACCACTTGCAAGATGGTTTACCAGACTTTGTCAAAGTAAGTGTTTGGTATTTTACCTATACATATATATATATATATATATATTCAAATAAATGGAAAATAATATATATATATGTATATATATATTATTTTCCATTTATTTATTTAGATAGGCAGAGAATAGGTAAGAAAAAAATTCCAGTGATGATGAAATGCAGTGGAAGAGAGCTTAAGATGCCTACATACAAATGTATGAACATTAAACCATAATGATTCTTTGGTGGGGGAACTGGGATCTGCACTGACATCTCGCATAGGAGTGTATTGTGCATTGTCCCCCTGCCTAGACAGGCCCTAACCAGCCCAACTCCTTGAAGTACCGGAGCAGGACTTTTGGTGATTGACAGCTTCGTTTCAGCTTTTCTATATCTGTTAACTGATTTGATGTCTCTATGAGATTCTTCAATCCCGTTTTCCGTCTGGCCTCCTCCGTGGCCGTACAGTGTGACTACAACGTGTTCCACAGTCTCTTCGTGGTAGCTTTAAACATATGTATATGTACATACATTAATTATTTGTTCCAGAGCAAATTCAAAACGGAGATAAAAGAAGAGGAAGTATATATTGGAAAAGTGAAACTGGAAAGAGAAGGTAAGGAACATAAATTAATATTGATGACACCAAAAACTGCTGACCAGTGCAACAATTTTAATGTCGTTAAAGCTACATATACTTATATAAACGCCTTGTGCAGAAATATTTTTCGTCGTATTTACTTTTTTAACTTAAAACGTTAAAAAAGTAACTGATGTTTTAAAAACTATTACAGATTCTTCTTCGTTTTTCGAAGGAGACGCGCTTCTAGACGAATTCCGGCAAATAGAAGAACTGAAGAAAACTGCAAAAACATAACAAATGTCTACTTAAATAGTTTAAAACTTATGTAACACAGCAATACCAAAGTTTAAAATTATAAGAGTCTTAGTTTCCCAAAATTTATCGCACGTGTTGAATTTGATGTGAAAAAATAGGCACAAGGTCTTAATAAACATCTAACAAGTTGGTCTTTAAAAATAACAAATTATTGCATTTTGTATGTGCTTATGTAGGTAAATTTCTTACAACTTCACTTACTTTTATTACAAAATGTAAAGTTAGTTTGTAATGAGTGATCTCCGGAACAAATGATCAAAATTTAAACAATTTAAAATCCGATCGTTTATTTATGTTAATTTTGCCTGTGTATTTTTTATTCATAAATTAAACAATTATTTAATGACCTATAAATTACATTATATACTTAGTTATTTTAAACGAAATTTAAGCTATTAAGACAGAAAGATAAAAAGCAGATCAACCCAGCAGTGGGAATAAATTATGTAAAGACATGAAAGTACCAGTGCTAAAAGACTAATATTAAATTATTGTTAAAATTATGTAGCATTTAATGCTGTATTTATCTAAGCTTGACTGAAAATTGTATAGTATGATCAACGACATAAGTCGCTGAACAGGGTCAGTTCAGTGTTTCAAAAAACTTTGTGTAAACGAGTTTTTGAAAGTTGACGATGTTCAGCAGTTTTTGGCCTTGAGTAAGTAGGTACATGAAAGTAATTTGCATATCCAAACAAATAATCATAGATTTTGTGAATATAATATTTTTATTTCATGCTTAGGTGCCTTTATAATTCAGTGATATCTTTTTATGTTAAAATAATAGCGTTAAAATGAGGTTACCACCTACGGGCACGTTCCACTTGATTCTATCACAAATATATGAACGTTGTGGAGGTGATCCATATTATATTACCGAGGGGGTACTTAATAATAATAGTTTTTTTAAAAATAATTATGTTGTCAAAACTAGATATAGATATTTATTTTGCAGCATTTTTTCCGCCATTTGGGTATTTATTTATTCATATAAATTTTTTTGCAATTGATGTGATAGATAGAAATATTAAATAATGATAAAATATATTTTAAAATGTGATAGTTTTGTAATTCTTAATCGGCAATATTATTAAATATTACATAAATCACAAGATTTTTTTCATTGTATTATTTTATACTTCCTTCCTTACCCGTCATTTTCGAGAACATATGTACACTAGTTGAAACAATTTTAGTCAAAGCATTGTCCCTACTTTTAAGGGGCACCTTACAAAAACTCGCCAAAACTTGGTACAGTAATGGGCAAAGGATAACAATAAAACAATTTTTTGCTGTAATAATTTATTTGCCTTCATGATTTACAATCTTTCGTTTTATGAATTTAATGTTATTTCAAACATTTTTATATAAAAAAGTTATGTACCTAAATGAGTAATTTTTTTCGTAGCACCAAAATAGGCCGCTTTTTTGCGATAACATACCTATAGAATTTGTGATATGTAGTTTTGTATATTTACGAAGTAAATTATACAAAATATTAAAACATTAAGGTTTGCTACAGTTTTTTTTTTATTTTAAGTATTTGTGCGTAAAGTACCTACTTATATTGGTTATTTTACATAGTAAGTAGGTTACCTATTTGTTAAATTCAAGATATAAATTAATCAACAGCTGTAAACGTTCACACAAAAAGACTAAACAAACCCTCGATTAATTACCACTTAAAAATAATTAAACAATTTCTCAGAACAAAAAATAATATACCAATATGCTTAAAGGAAAAATATCAACATAATTATTTTATTTACAAAATTAATAACAATTTACAATACCGTATCCACCAACTTCCCTTTATTATTTTTGTGAAATCCCATTCAAGAATATTTATCGCGTATCTTGTGTTTATTTATTTTTTTATTTCCCCTACATTCCCCTTCCTACTTAATTGTTAGACACCATAGAAGACCATATTAATTAAGATGGTTATTTGGCACAAAAATATGATATAATTTAAAATTAAATACACTACCTTTCCTAATGTTAAACTTGCCAATACATATTTGGTATACAATGTTGAAATTTAGATATAAAAGGTAGTATTACTATTTAGAAAAATAGTATATTCGCAGTAATTACAATATTCCTAAATATTGGTCAACCTTAAAGATATATTTTTATACAACCAAATTATATTTACAGCCATATTTTTATATAAAAATAACAACAACCATTATCGCAATATTGTGTATAAGTAATTTCAACTAAGTAGGTATGTATATAAAGTCTGGAAAATGTTGTGGGTTTAGCAATAAAAAAATGTTTTTAAGTAGAAAAGTTAGCGAAGCGAGCCCTTTTAAATTCTAAAATTAATTTAATTTTGAAGAATTGTTAACTAAACACGCGAATATTTTTGGCCCGAGTAGATGGAAAATCCATAATGTGTTTTATTTTCTTTTAAAATACGGGAACTTGAACGAAATTATTTAGCTAGACTGTATCTAAGACTCTGTTAGCAACTTTGATCCCCCTTCTTTAATAAATCACCGTTCAGTACACCGTCAATTTTTTTAGTATTTTTTTTAAATATTTTATGGTCTTTCTTACACCATTTTACTTTATAGTTTTAGTTTTTTTTTAAACGGTAAACTACCATTTTAGGTTTCCGTTGCAAAGAGACAAAAACAAAACACTTAATATAATTTTTATTCCTCGTCCCATTTTGCCGTCTTTTTATTTTCTTTCACAGCACCTTATCTTTTAATTTTTTGTATATTTTTATTGTAACAATCAAATATTATAACAGACCATACCTACCTATAATATTTTGACATCTTAGTAGGTACGTTTACAAGCTTCTTATGGAGTCTACACACTAAAATCGGCGTGCCACCGACAGGTTAACAAAACTGTTGACTGCCTGCAAATAGCGTTGAACGTAGAAAAAAAGTTTATCTACATTTAACAAGTTAACCGTTTTCTTTTTACCGCAAAACTAGTTGGTTCTATCAACTGGACATTAACAGTTAAATGTCAACTGGTTTTTCAACTAGGTGACCGTTTCTAGAAAACGGGTTCGTTAACGCAAAAGCAGTCAACGGCCATATACAATATTCATACACTGAAATGTCGCACCAACCCTCGGGCTGTGTGTCGCAGACTTTGTCGTGTAGACTCCATTATTAGTTAAGCACAGTCGGCAACAAAAGTAGCTGAACACGATTTTTTTTTCAATATTACCTGAACAGTATTTTTTAAGTAAGTGACCATTTTATTAATTTCAAGAATTTCTCAACATCTTAATATTACAAAAATCGCAGTTCCATAAATTACTAAACATACTAATTTCGTTTTGGAAATCAATCAATACTCAGTGCTTTATTTCCTTTATACCTTACAGGAAATAATTCGTATACCACTTTCGTTGCTGACATTAACTTCCCTAGTTTTTCCCATTCCTCTTTTATCTTCTAGAAACAGCAATCCCTTCCAGAAGCTTCTAGCTGGCCGTAGAAGCGTAGCGCGACAAATCTGGCAACACCATGCCAACCGCCTGTAAATATTGAATTATCTGATCAGCGGGTTACCACACCCGTTCAATCGTGGTCAAGATCGGTACTTATTAATGCAAGAATAACTTTACCTTTCACGACTGAACAGATCTCAAAAAATCATTAAAAATAAATAAATATGCGTTTATTTCAGAACAAAGGTACATCCTACTAATTATTATAAATGACAAAGTTTTTGAGTATGGATGTTTGTTCCTCTTTCACGCAAAATCTCCTGAACTGATTGGGCTGAAATTTGGTATGAGTAAAGTCTGGGACCTAGAATTACATCATCATCATTAGCCCGCACACGTCCACTGCTGAACATAGGCCTCCCCCAAACGACACCACGAATAGCGGTCCTGAGCCGCCTCCATCCAACGACTCCCTGCGACCGCTACGATGTCGTCGGTCCATCGAGTGGGAGGTCTTCCCACACTCCGTTTCGCATTGCATCGCGGTCGCCACTCGAGAACCTTTACTCCCCAATGGTTATCGGTTCTACGAGCTATATGGCTTGCCCATCGCCACTTCAGCCTGCTGATTCTGAGAGCTATGTCGGTAACTTTGGTTCTTCTACGAATTTCCGTATTCCGAACCTAAAATAACATATACCTAGGCTATATTTTATCCCGATAAAACGCGGGCGAAGGCGCGGGCAGCAGCTAGTATAGTAATAAATCAATGCTTACCTCGTTGTCAACTCTCTCCTCGTCGCTTTGGTAGTGAACATCTAATTCTGAACTGTTAACGCTGTTCTCCCAATCTTCGGAGGACTCTATTGATGAGTTGTCCATTTCCAGGTCAGCTGGAAGAGAAAATAATAGTTATGGTTGTCGCAGATCAGGATCGCACCGCTAACGCACTGCATAAACATGTGCATTAAAAATATTAGACTGAAAAAATATTTAGTAACAATTCCGCGTATAACCTTCTCTGATAGTATTATTACTTGGCGCGAGGAGCTCGCAACATCACTGGATGGACTAGCCGGCGCGAGAAGCTCGGTGTCACTGGCTGGAATCTATCGGTGTTGCTCGGCAATCTCAATGTCAAGTTCGAGTATTGTGGTGTCCTGAAGATATCTCGTTGAGAGACGAAACTAGTAGACAACTTACTTTGATGAATACTATCAGAATATACGCGGAATTGCTACTAAATATTTTGCAATGGATATCCGTAAAGTAACGCCTGAATCTATTATTTACTACTTTTTTATGTGCATTCTATGCTTTATCCCTGAATTTGCCCCAATTGCCCCAATACAACGACAAAACTACTGAATGGATCGGACTGAAATTTTGCAAACATAAAGATCTGGACACGGAATAACATATACGTTACTTTTCATTCCAAAAAGGCGTGCGTAGCCGCGGACAGTATCTACACTCCGATTAAAAAACCTGGATATTTTTTGTATACAAAGTGGTTACAAAACCTAAGGAATATTGGTGGAGAATATTTGACGACATTGGTATAATCGAAGCAAAGCACAGAAGCTCCAAACTATTTTTGGTTTTGAAAGCTTTCATTCATCATTTAATTCTAATATGATTAAATCTAATAGATAAAATCTCGTTCGTTTTTTAATTAAGTTTGTGTTTCAGTTTTTAGTGATAACTTTGCTGTTACTTTGTTATTTTCTGTTATTGTTATCAGTTTTGGTTAAATTTCATTAATCTTTTTGCGTCTTTGTTGACATAAAATATCTTGGATTCTCAGTCGGGGTATAGTCTGCATTTTATTCCAAATTAGCAATCCGTCCGGCTTCGTACTGTTAGTACAGCATATCAAAAGAATTAGGAAAACATTTTCGATGAAAGCTCCCAGGCGCATTAACTTTTTCCGACACTTCCAACAATTATCGTTATAATTCCACAAATTTACACAAAACTTTGACAAATTATATATTTAGACCTTTCTCATGAATCACTCTATCGATTGCTGAAAACCACATGAAAATCCGTTCAGTAGTTTTTGAGTTAATCGCGAACAGACAGACGCGGCGGAGGACTTTGTTATTTAAAAAAAGGCTTTATTGCAGGAAAGATTACAGTATAGTAGGTACAGGAAGGTCTTAAAATCTAATGGCTGTATCCTGCACTTGGCGGTCTCATCCCTTGCAGAGATTTCTACCAGACAACGATAATTCAAGGCACCTTATTATTTAAGGCTACCTTTGATATGTACCTAGTGAAAACGCGTGCGTTTAGTATCTTATAACAGAATTAGCCACCTTCAAGAATGCCAAAGATACCTAGTCTGGGCAGTTCTGGGCGCGGCGGCTGCGGCAGACGTATCACCGTCCCGTTGAGTGCGTTGATGGCAAGGGCGGAGGCCGATGCGGAGCGCGCCGCCACGCAAGCTTGCTCTTCTGTGTATCGGAGTAGAGGGTGCTCCTGAGGACAAACGTTGATTTAATGCTGGAATTGATAATAAATCACTACATTATTATGTAAAACAAAGTCCTCCGGTGCTGTCGATTCACGATAAACTCAAAAGCTACAACGAATTTTCATACGGTCCACCAATCGATAGAGTGGTTCGTGAGGAAGGTTTAGGTATACAATTTGTCAACGTTTTGTGTAAATTGGTTGAAATAAATTAATAAATAATCTTGGTCAATCCACACAATATCATCTAGCCCCTGTCTAGCCCCAAGCTAAGCAGAGCTTGTGTTACCTATAGATACTAGATGACTGATATTACATACATAATAAAATATGTTACATAGATAGATATTTTTATTATACATAGATAATACCCAAAACACCTGAGACAAATATTTGCAGATCGTACAAACATTTGTCCCAAGGCGCGAATCCAACCCGCAACCTCCTGCGTCGCAGGCGGACCTTCGCCCGCCGTGCCACATCGGTCGTCAAATATAACGATAATTGTTGGAAGTGTCGGAAAAAGTCAAGCTGCTTGGGAGCTTACATCGAAAATGCAGACATAATATGCTCTACTATTCGTACGAAGCAGGGGCGGGTTGCTAGTAATAAATAAAATATTTTATACAGTTTTAACAAAGTAGCAAGGAGTAGGGGTGCTCCTAAGGACAAACTGATATAATGCTGGCATTGATAATAAATAAAACTTTATTTTTAACCGACCTCAAAAGGAGGGGATTATCAATTCGTCTGTATGGTTTTTGTATGTATGTTACGCGATATCTCTGCCTATTATGGACCGATTTCGAAAATTCTTTCACTATTGTATAGAAAATGTGAGTATTTATCCCGCAAAATATAAAATAAATGTAAAAGTAAGGGAATTTGAAGTCGGTTTATCGTTTTTTAAAACGCCATAATATATATATATATATATATATAGTTGGTTTTAACAAAGTAGCAAGTCTTAGCACCTACACTGAAAAAACTTTAACTTACTATTAATATTACTTACTCCGCCGCCGCCGCCGCCGACGACTTTGACGACATTTGAATGAGCTTTGGCGCTCATGTCTAATAGGTAGGCCATGTTTACTGCACTTTACTACTAATTTATGCGGCTTAAGACGGTCGCAGCGTAAGAATCGACCACCGCAAACTCCACGAAGTAAGAATAGACATCCAGGTGGTGTCATCAGAGGCAACTATATTTTAAGAAATTTACCGGAATGCGCTACCAATTGCACTGCGAGGTAAAGTGATGTTTGAAAATGTTTGCTATTTCCTTTGGACTCTAGTGCCATACAAAAAATACCTTTATTGACAAATAAGATTACAGTCAAATACTAGAAACAAATTAGAGCTAATCGTCATTATCAGCGTATACACGTCCGCTGCTGGACATATGCCTCCCCCATACGACGCCACAAATAGCGGTCCTGAGCCGCCTCCATCCATCGACTCCCTGCGACCGCTACAATGTCGTCGGTCCATCGAGTGGATGGTCTCCCATGTACGGGGGGATTTGCCATAATCACCACGCTTGGCAGGCGGATTGGTGATCGCAGTGTTGGTGTTTAAAAATACTCAGAAGGAAGCTGCTGCCCTTCCTCTGGTAGGTTCCCTTAGTCGGCTCTTTCGACATCCACCGGTAATGTAATAATTGAAACAATTGAGCCAATTGCAGACTGTTAGAAATTACTCTGATGCCCTTTCCATGGATAAGGTCAAGGCTTGTACGTCGTGTTATTTTAAGCTGTCTATTTAGATGTGTGAAGAGAGTGAAAAGGGCCTGAGTTAGGGCTTACGCACTATATTAAGTAAAACGTTATGTCATATAAATATATGTGGGAATAGTTATATATATAACTAGCTGCTGCCCGCACCTTCGCCCGCGTTTTATCGGGATAAAAAATAGCCTATATGTTATTCAGGCCCCAAACTATACCCATACCAAATTTCAGCATAATCGGTTCAGTAGTTTTTACGTGAAAGAGGAACGTATATTCATACAAACTTTGACTTTTATAATATTAGTAGGATATAATAACTATTTTCCCACATTTATGTACCTATACATTTATGTACCAATACATTTATGTATAGCTAGGGAATTTACCCATACTATGTGACCCATTTTTTCCATTTGTAACCCCCCCATTCGGTGACCACCCGTATTATATGCCCAAGACCCCCATCACCCTCTTCTTTTCAGAATCAGAATCAATAACTTTATTTCTTTAGGCTTACAAAATAAGCACTTAGACAAGTCAAATTGTATACTATAAACATAGTTATTATTATCAAATAAGAAATAAGGTGTTATTGATATTCTCTTCACTTCAATTTTTTGTCCACTAGTGGAAGAAGTGAAAAAGAAACCACTAGCACATTTATAATATCACTTATGTGTCTAATACATGTTTATTTTTAAATATAAATTTAATGTGATTTAGATATGTACATGTCAATATTTCTTTAAAGTTAAACAGAACATTGAATTTCTTACATACTACTGACAGTGCGGAACGGAGCGACATCTGGCCAAGCATTTCACGTAGTAAGTCATAAATATGGTATTATAGTAATTTTTTTTATTACGACCCCTGTGGCGTGGTGGGCGAAGGTCCGCCTGCGACGCAGGAGGTTGCGGGTTCGATTCCCGCCTCGGGACAAATATTTGTACGATCTGTAGATATTTGTTCACGGTGTTCTGGATGTTTTCTATGTATAATAAAAAATATCTATCTATATAGTCTATTATATTATGTATATCAGTTATCTAGTACCCATAACACAAGCTCTGCTTAGCTTGGGGCTAGATAATGCTGTGTGAATTGTCCAGAATTAGTTATTTATTATTTTTACAAAAAGAAATAAAAAAAACATTTGGCTCTCATTTGTATTTTTAAGTAAAAAGCTCTATATTTTGCGCGCCATAACTTGTATATAGCTCTACTACTACTAACATGTATATACTCTACTACTACTAACTTGTATATAGCTCTACTACTACTAACTTGTATATAGCTCTACTACTACTAACTTGTATATAGCTCTACTACTACTAACTTGTATATACTCTACTAGATAAAAAACGAGATTAAGTATTATAAATAAATAAATATTTGTATGTTCCAAGTGAAAAAACTAGGTCTTCCAGAATATCTCTAAGAAAAACTTTAGCTTATAAGCCATTTGATGCCATATTTACCTACCTACTTATTTTGACACTGTCCCATACAGAATTGCTGAATAAATAGTTTTTTGTTAAAAAAAAAGTGGTATTTTGAAGATCCCCTCCCCCCTGAACACGTCATGTAGTTTGGGTACTTTCCATAGGTACTTACAGGATGTTCAAGCTCACAGATAGGGTTGTGCCTCAAATCAATGGACTCCAATGAAACAGGCAGTAATGCAGATATCCCCTCTGGCAAAGATGATATCTGAAATGAGTTTTCATGATAAATAAATGAATAATACTGGGCAATTCACGCAGAGCTAGTGTTATGGGTACTATAAACTAGGGATGTTACGGAGGTGGTTTAACGGAACCGAAGTCGGAGTCACAGTTTAAAATTTTGGTTTATCGGAGTCGGAGTCGGAGTCGAAGGTGGTGGCAGAAGAGAGATTTAAGAGCAGAGTGTTAAGGGGAGGCTTACTCAAATATTATAGTACAAATACAAACATTACTTAATCATTCTCTTTAATTTACTTAAAAAAAAAAATATAAACTTACTTAACATACTTAGTCGTTAAAAATTAACAGCAGTTAGAAAATTAAATCAAATGAATGGATTCTAAAAGTAGCAAATTATATTTAATAAACAAAAGCTTTGCAGCTTTATCTCCGTCTAATCTATTTCTTAGCGGGTCATAGATTGGGCCAGCCCCACTAAAAAGTGGTTCACTTGTTACTGAGCCTGGTGGATACGACAAATATTGGCGGGCAATCGATTGAAAGGGTTGGAATTTTGTATTTCCATTAAGTTTCTACCACAATAATGGATCATCATTGATGTGGATGCGTTTTTCTCTATTATACTCATTAAGTAAACTTTTAATTATAAGGAATTACTCTTAATTATTAGTAAATGTTTCTATTTCTAAATAAATTTACCTGATTATTAGAGAGCTGAATATACATAATATCTGAGCATTTGAGCAACGAGGCAGGGAACTCCTTGATATTGTTGTACCGCATATTGCAATGCACAAGTCCCTCCATTTTGTCCAGATCAGTGGGGAATTCCTCTATTATATTGTTTTCTAGGGTCAGCCATCTGGAAGGTAAAATAATAAATATTTAACATCAGTCAAAGGTAAAATAATAGAGATTAATCAAATTGTCATAAAGTTAAATCAGAATTTTACATTGGAATACCAACTCCTGCATACAATTCCTATCATTGTATTCCCATGAACGTAATGTAAGTAATTTATCATATATAACATTTTAGGAATTTCATTTAGTTAGATAGGAAGAAAGAAAAATATAAACTTATTAGAAGTAACTTTTATTGAGATTTCAAGATGGCCTTGCTTAAAATGTCAAACTAAAAGAAAATTAAGTTGGTTGTATATTATTCAGAGACATAATACTAAGCAATATGCCCTACATCTTAATGTTGGACTAACAAAAAACTATATAATTTGACAAACAATTTGTTTCATTAAAATTCTCACCTTAGTCTAGTCAATTTACTGAACTCATCAGGAATAACTTTAATTTGATTCCCCCGTGCACCAAAAGTATCCAGCTTTTCCAATTTCCCTAATTCCTTGGGTATCTCCTCCAACCCTATTCTATTGCACCAGAACGCTTCAAGGTTCTCCAAATTACCTATCTCTGGTATCAATTTATTCAAAGGATTGTAACTGATGTTTAGATTCACCAAGTTTTTGAGGCTTCCTATCTCAGCGGGCAGTGATGTTATGTCATTGTAGTCCAGAGTAAGGGTAGTTAGGTTCACCAGCTGGCATATTTGCACTGGAATCACAGATATTTTGTTCTTGTGAAGGTAAAGATGCTCGATCTCAGTACATGAGTACAACAAGTCGGGTATTACGTAGATTTCGAACGAGTTTAGACATAAACGAGATTTCTTTTTGTTGATAGCTTGTTCGATGAGAGCTAGGATGTGGTTTTCACGAAGGAATTTTAGAATTGAACTCATTTTTTGCTACTTTTTGAGAGATTTCATGGTAAGTAAACTATTGCGTGCGTTTTGTAACTGTTTTTGTGAAGAAAAACAAACCTGAAATCTATCAAATAAACGTCAAAGTCAGCTGTATAGTGTTTTTCGTAAAGAAACATATCTATCTAGATTTTGAGCACAAGACGGTGATGCATAATACAGGTAGTTCCAAATCAGAGCAAGAAAAGAAATCTTTGGCGACGTGCACGTAGCAATGTGGTATAATGGTAAATGTTAACATGTTGATTATCTGGAAATCTACCATTTTCAGCACTTCCGCCCGCGGCGCGAGGTAATATTTTTTTTTGAGAGTTTATAAAACTTACATGAAGGTATTTGTTAAAATATATTTTCAATTTGTTACATATTAATTGAATTTATGTAAATAAAGCAATAAACTATAATTATTGCATTAAAAGACAAAAGAAGGCGTTTTCCCGTATTAGTTAGAATGGAACGTGAAATATCGATTTTCGCGGCTAATACAAACGTTCCGAGGTCGTCGGTCGGTCGGGTCAGGCAGGCAGGCAGGGCAGTAGGTCGGCGCGGTAGAATCAATATTGTATCGAATTAAAACGTAAAACTTAATTTTAATTGAATGCGGACTTTCAGATAATTTAGGACTTTGCCAGTCCTTTGAGGAATTGATTAGTGCGGTGCGAAGGAAATGGGCTTGAATGTTTTTATAAAATTGATTTGTTTAGTTTTTGTAAATTTTTATACAACTTCTACAAATGGTAAGTTAGCTCCTATTATTTTACTATTACGAGAAGAATTTGATTCATTCCGCTTTAAGCCACTTCATTTTTGCTTGATAATTGAAGTTCTACTATTCTATAAAACTACATATGATTTAAACAAAGCCATGCCTTTGTTTGATCAATCATAGTTTTTTTTATACCATAGGTTGAATTATGGTGTTCATTCATTCAAAATATTGTGATATGGGTAGAAAGGATATTTTTCCCTTCTAACGCACCTAGTATTGTAGTTATTATCTTTGTTTTCCCTGACTTCAGACGTCCAATAGATCAAGAGAGATTCCTGTTATTTATTTTTTAATAAAGGGCTTTTTCGTAGGTCAAAATGCGCTCATTATTTTTGGCAGATTCTATGAAAACAATTGAATGAGAAAGCACAGGACTGATTGAAAAGACTATAAAATACACATCACCATGGCAGTGAAGCCAACAGGCTAAAAAAATTAAATTTGTTATTATTTTGAAACACTTGGCTTCAGTAGGTTCGATAATAGAGTACCCTCCATTTTTTTAATATGTTCGTTGTACAGACTTGGCCCTGTGACAGTTTTATTATAAGGTATAGAGATGATGAAAAATATTTTAAGAGAGTTTTTAAAAGGCCACACAATGTTAAATATAATTAATTACAACAATATTATACACATATTTTGTAGCTTTCTGATTTAATTCTACCTACAGGTGACTTTTAGCGGCTTGCTACGATAAAATACTGTTTTTGATACTAATGTACGTATAATATTAGAATGAAGAAATATTTAGTAACAATTCCGCGTATAACCTTCTCTGATAGTATTCATCAAAGTAAGTTGTCTACTAGTTTCGTCTCTCCACGAGACATCTTCAGGACACCACAATACTCGACCTTGACATTGAGATTGGTAAGCACAGCAACACCGACAGAGTCCCGCCAGTGATGTTGCCTCTCCGAGCTCCGCGCGCCAAGTGAAGCATTGCCCGCAAAACTCCCCTTTATATAGTCACGGATCAAACAGTGCGCACACAAAGTTCATAGTGTGTGTGTGGCAGTACTATTGTTTGAAAAGATTCGTAATAACGGTGACCTAGGCAAACCTGTACTAAGTTCATTCAACAGTGTATTATTACTATATTTTGTAATTTCTAAATTTTCTAAGACTGACATCCTAAATCCCTTATCACAAGTATGTAAAATAGAAAAACAATGATTTTGACTTAAAGAATGACCAGATTCCAATAAATGTTTTGCAAAGTTAGATTTTTCTGGATAATTGTTTCTATAATGTTCTATAATGTTTCTATAATATAATGTTTGTCCATAGAATGATGTCAGTCCCCTTATCTCAGGAGAACTTTAACAGAGAGCTATCTATTATTTACCACACGGCTGAAAGTAATGGATATAGTAGAAAGATGGTTGATGGTTTAATAAGAAGTAAACAACAAAACATTATCCGTTCCTTATTGTATCCCGTAGCTCCAGAAAGGATAGACAAATTTGTGGGCAGTTTAACTTATTTAGGTCCATTGAGTGACGGAGTTTCAAGAGTTTTGTCTAAACATAAAGTACACGCAGCGTTCAAAACAAACAATTTATTAAAACAGATTTGTAACGGTAAAGATAGGTTAGATAACAATAAAAAATCGGGGGTTTATAAGTTGGTATGTGACGAATGTAATGGTATTTATGTAGGTCAAACGGGTCGTAGTTTTCAGGTTAGGTATAAAGAACATTTAGCTGCTTATAGAAACAATTATCCAGAAAAATCTAACTTTGCAAAACATTTATTGGAATCTGGTCATTCTTTAAGTCAAAATCATTGTTTTTCTATTTTACATACTTGTGATAAGGGATTTAGGATGTCAGTCTTAGAAAATTTAGAAATTACAAAATATAGTAATAATACACTGTTGAATGAACTTAGTACAGGTTTGCCTAGGTCACCGTTATTACGAATCTTTTCAAACAATAGTACTGCCACACACACACTATGAACTTTGTGTGCGCACTGTTTGATCCGTGACTATATAAAGGGGAGTTTTGCGGGCAATGCTTCACTTGGCGCGCGGAGCTCGGAGAGGCAACATCACTGGCGGGACTCTGTCGGTGTTGCTGTGCTTACCAATCTCAATGTCAAGGTCGAGTATTGTGGTGTCCTGAAGATGTCTCGTGGAGAGACGAAACTAGTAGACAACTTACTTTGATGAATACTATCAGAGAAGGTTATACGCGGAATTGTTACTAAATATTTCTTCATTCTAATATTGTGCAATGGATTTCCGCAAAGTAACGCCTGAATCTATTATTTAATGTACGTATGTAAGCTTGCTCAGTAATTTTTTTTTATTTATTATCGAGCCACCAACGAAAGAAACATAATTTTACAAAAGCGGTTATAAGGTACCATGAACTTAGTTCCTGCATTTATTATAGTTGGCCGCATCTGAAGCAGAATATAAACGTATAAACGTAAAAGTAGAGTTGGCAAGGCACAATTTTTTTATTACTAATAAAAAAAGAGAATTAAACCCAGGAAGTTGCTTAAACATGAATAAACAAAGACAAAAAATAAGAAATTTAAGATGTTCATCTTAATTTTCTTATTTTTTGTCTACATAATATATGCTTGAGTGATATGTATGCCATAGAAAAGCGTTACTCAAGCACAGATTGCTTTCTGAGCAAGCTTTCTTAAAAGAGGTTTAGTCTTGTTTTAGAATAGAATAGAATAGAATAGAATTTATTGTCCAGTGTCAAGAGCTACAACACAATTGGCCTTAAATCTAGTGCGCGGCGCAATACAATGGACTCGTCAGACGAGTTTACACATAAATACAAAATTTAAAAATATATATAAGCAGAAATAAGTAATGCATTTTTAGTAATAACCTAAACCAATTTAATTCAATGTTGAACCCAGATTGAATACAAATAAAAATTTATGTCTTAAAAATTGTGATTAAGATTTATAAAGCTGTATAGATGCTGTTAATAAAATACTATTCGACAAAAAAATTATCAAAATAAAAAATATTTTAATATATAAATTTATTCTCATAAAGATAACGATAAATATATCTAATAACAGTAATAACAAATCTATAATTAATTAAAATTCTCATCAGTTGTACTGTCGATTTAATAAATTTATAGTCATTCAATAATATACTCTTTAATAGTAGGCATTTGACTTTTGGTTTATTCCAGCTTCACCAGCAAACAAGACCGCTCACCACGTCCGCAAGGTGATCGAAGACGGTGCCTACAATGATCAGAAATCATCATACCGCTCCTTCCAGCCTGTTTTTAAGCACAAGACTATTTACCCGAGACATGATGACAGGTAAAATTAACTTCTATCCCACCGGAAACGTTTTGTTTCTTTGGAAAGGTTATTTCTATCCCACGGGAAATTTTTTTTCTATGGAAAGGTTATTTCAATCCCACGGGAAATGTTTTGTTTTTATGGAAAAGTTATTTCTATCCCACGGGAAACGTTTTGTTTCTATGGAAAAGTTATTTCTATCCGACGGGAAATGTTTTGTTTCTATGGAAAGGTTATTTATATCCCATGGAGACTGGTTTGTGGAATAAAAAGTAGGTACTGACCTAGGATACAAGTACTTATGTTTTATTTCGGGTCTAGAACCTTGTAATTCAGTCTGCTCAAACTCTATATTCTCTGTAGTTTTGACGTGAAAAGGTCTTTCGCATTTACAATATTAGTGTGATGCGATAGTGCAGATCTCGCGGCGTGCTCGTTGCGTACCCGCAGCGGCGTTCACGCGGCGTGCTCGCTGAGACTGGGTGAAATGTCAAATACTTTATGTCATAAAAATTTATGAATTTGGGTGACTTTGAGTGAGAATTTTTTTAAATAAATTCTGTAAACGTAACTGTCCATGATATGTTTTTAAATTAAATATGCCCTGATAAAGGGTCTTTAGCCACATCACCCGCAGTTTTTAATTTTGAAAAATCGCCTCTGGAAACCGAGTAATATTTTTTTTCCTATTTTCGTTTTTATTTGTTTTCTCCCGAAAAACTCAAAAGTGCGACTTGTAACTAGCACATAAATATGGCTCCTAACAAGGCCTAGCACTGGTAAAAACACCACGTTGCACTATTGCGGTCTTTGGGAAAAATATGCAATTTCGTTCTGAGGTCAAATTATACAAAATAGGGTTGTAATTATCATATACTAGGGCCGCTGGTCGGATTTTTTGCTATAACAGCCTTGACGATTATAAGAGGCCTGACGGTATGACACTACAAGTCACATGGGAGTTGGGGAGGCCCATTATATGGGACACTACATACGTCGACACACTTGTGCCTTCCCATCTTCCAAGGGGTGGTGCGGCGGCAGATTTGGCTGAGGATCTCAAGAGGCGCAAATATATAGGTCTCGATAGTGCGTACGCATTTCCTCTCTTTGGAGTCGAGGCCCTAGGTTCGTGGGGATCACGTCTCTCCAGGTTTTCAAAGATTTATCAGAGTGTGTGGTCGAAGCGACACGTGACTCGAGACCTGGTGTGTATCTGCCACAGCACATCAGCATTGCCACACAGCGGAAGCGTCCCCAAGATGCTGGCTGCATTAGCCAGCATCTTGGCGCGCTTCGGACGCTTCGGATTGGTATTGATATGGATCAGTTGAGCTATCTGTAGATTGTATACGACAGTTTGCAGTTAAATCAATTGTTTTAAATGTTAAATGTTCTCATTTGTTACAATTTTTTTATTGCATGTTTTATTAGTAACGATTGATCTTACTTAAAATGTTAAAAAGTTCAAAATTGAATGAAATAAAAGGTCAAGTTAAGTGACAACCCTAATAAAATATTTTGAAATTCAATTCCTCCTAAAAGCCGCAATAGTGCAACTTGGTATTTTTACCAGTGATAGGTCTTGATAAGAGCTATATTTTTGTGCTAATCACAAGTCGCACTTTTGAGTCTTTTGGGAGAAAAAAATAAAAACGAAAATATGAAAAAAAAGTTATTACTGTGTATCAAGAAGTGATTTTTCAAAATTAAAAACTGTAAAAGATTTGGCTAATAACCCTTTATTAGAAAATATTTAATTTAAAAAAATGTCATGGACAGTTACGATTACAGAATTTATTTAAAAAATTTCTCAGACAAATTCACCCGAAGTTCATTAAGTTTTATAAAAAGAAGTATTTAAAATTGACACGTGGGTGTTCTACTCTTGCATTTAAAATGCATTCGTTGATCGAATAATGCTATAAACCGCATAGGGAATTTTTTTGGTCATTTTGAACACTGTGAGACGTCGCGACGTGACGTCGCGAGGAGCTGTCAAAGGAAGCCGTCGAATATTTCAAACCTGCACAAATCGTTAGTAGCGACGATGAATAAAGATTTATTGATAAAATAATCATGTACTATTTTTATTTTCTTGTTTTACATGCTTATTTCTGCAATATTTATTACCAATTGTTTTTTGTCAGAATAATATTTTTGCATATTTTTTTTTTATTTAGATATGTTTTTGCTTTTATTTTACATCTCTGTATGGCATCAAATAAGTATGAAAAATATCATAAGTGGTCAATTCCTGCCCTGACAAAAAAGACAAAAACATTTGGCGAGGTTTTAGGTTATTTTTACCCCTTTGTGCGTCGGGGCATGCTCACTTTGAAATCGCCGGTGAGATAAGTCTCTGACGTAGATAACAATTTAATCGAAGTTTAATTAATTTAAGGAGCATTTAATTCTATTTTATTGTAGTGTTTGGTGTATGTTCCTACTCATAATGGACGATGTCTGAATAAACAAACTTTTGTTATTTAATGGCAATAATTTTGAAAAAATAGTTAACAATCTTTTTATTTTTATTTTGTTCAACAGGGACTACGACATCACGTCGTACGACACGGAGTATGGCGGCGTGGTTTCCAACTTCACCTCGTCCATTTACGACGACAATCCACAGCTCTACCCCAATCCGGAGTTTGTGGCAAGGAATAATTTAGGTAGGTACCTATTTGTCACATACATCTTTAGCATAAGCGCTGGTTACAGCGAGGCAATGTAGACAGCGTTTTGGGGACATTATATGTTGTAGCGCCTCAACGGGGTTCATGTCATGATCTCAGTATTCATATTTAAGAACATATTGTAACACATGAATCAAACAGTTTAAATAATTGAATAAATGACAATTCCAACTGGTATTGATATTGAGCAGTTGAGCTGTAGATTGTTTGTCTGCATTTAGCTCAATTTTTTCAATTATAAATTATAGTTCTAATTTGTTTCTGTTACCTATATGATTGTAATTTTGTTTGTTAATAAAGATAATATTTATTTGATTTTTGTTACCTATTTATTTTTCATTTGTACGTAATTTAAATACGATGTCGTATTCTCTACGAAAGAAAAAAGCCGTGGGGCCGCGGCGTACGAATATCGACCCCTCCAACTCAACCCGTGGATGTCGTAAAAGCCGACTAAGGGAACCTACCAGAGGAAGGGCAGCAGCTTCTTTCTGAGTATTTTTAAACACCAACACTGCGATCACCAATCCGCCTGCCAAGCGTGGTGATTATGGCAAATCCCCCCCTACATGGGAGACCATCCACTCGATGGACCGACGACATCGTAGCGGTCGCAGGGAGTCGATGAATGGGGGCGGCTCGGGACCGCTATTTGTGGCGTCGTACGGGGGAGGCCTATGTCCAGCAGTGGACGTGTGTGGGCTGATGATGATGATTCTCTACGAAAAATTTACGTGTAAATTGGTTTTATCAATAAATTTTATTTCTGTATTTCTATTTCTGATTGAAATTTTCGGTGTCTAAATTGCAGTGAACAAAGCTCCAGAGAAGATACCCGATGATGCAGACATGCCTGAGCTTCCTGACGACTCGCTGGCTGATGCTGATCTCAAAGAGCACAACATAATAGACAGCGTGACCTATCTGTACGGATTTAACAACTGCCACGGTGTGAGGAATGAGTGGATAGTTTTGGTAAGTCACTTTGCAATATAATTATGATGACCAATGTGGCGCGGCGGGCGTGGGGCCGCCTGCACCGCAGGAGATCGCTGGCTCGATTCCCGCCTCGGGACAAATTTTTACCATTTAGTATTAATTTATTTATAAATAGAAAGATTAAGGTTAACCAATTACACTAGATATGTATGTATCTACTTAAGGCGGTTCCCTGACCCAAACTAGCACCTATTTTATGCGAAAACCGAGTTTGGTGGCCAAAAAGTGCAACTTCGCATGTCTTCTTAAACTATACAAAATAAAACTATTAGATGTCTAGATGATGCTGCTTGGATTGGCCAGTATTATTTATTTTATTACCTGATTTTGCCTTCCAGATCTACATCTCCAGTGGCATAGCGACCGTCCTGCTGGTCGGCACAGTCCTCTGGCTGTGCTTAAGTAGGTACGCGTTCGAGTTCCGTCAGTCCAGCAAGCTGTATCCTATCAATATAAACCTATGCTGTTGCTTGGTCACCGCTACGCAGCTTTATATTCAAGCTATTATGGTAAGTGGAGCTAAATTACACGAATATTATAAACTATATTCCAGCCAAATTCAATCTGCAGCCTTACCGTTACGGCCTTGCTTAGTTTGGCGCTAGCTAAATCATGCTACGTCTCATGATAAATGATGCAGATTTTCTGTTCTTAAACAAGTTAATGTTATCATTATGACACTTATTTAATTACAATCTCGTTAAAATATTTTTTTTTCTATAGAATATAAGTAAAATATAATATTATTGACGACCTCTGTGGCGCGGTGGGTGAAGGTCTGCCTGCGACCCAGGAGGTTGCGGGTTCGATTCCCGCCTCCGGACAAATGTTTCTACGATCTGTAAATATTTGTACAGGATGTTCTGGTCGTTTTCTATGTATAATAAAAAAATATATATTTATGTAATATATCAGTTATCTAGTACCCATAACACAAGCTTTGCTTAGCTTGGGGCTAGATAATGCTGTGTGAATTGTCCAGTATTATTTATTTATTTGTTATAAAACTAACTACAGTAAAAACATATATAAACGGTGGACCGTTTATAATGTTTATATATGTGACTAGGGCTGCAGAGAGAGGAATTTCCTGACGATACGCACCTAGTCTAGGAATACCGCCCTCTCTCAATTGGATCGGGCCCTTATCATTATTATTATTTATTTCTAGGGTCAAAGCCAGCCGGATCAATGCGAGAGCATAGCCCTAATGCTCCACTACACACACATTTCCTGCGCGATGTGGATCGTTGCGCTCGCCGCGGCCGTAGCTGAGTACTGCGTATGCGATACTTTCCTACCGCTCAAGTACAACTATTTGCTGGCATATGGCGTCCCAGCTGTTGTAGTGATGGTAAGGTTCAAGAGGAACTTCCTACTGCTAACACTCAGGTTGTAGAATCATCTTCCTGCTGAGGTTTTCCCCATGGACTAGTATGAGGTCTTTCAAACAGGGCATTCTAAAGCATTTACGGGGTCGGCAGTGCGCGTGTAACGTCTCTGACGTTGCAGGTGTTCATAGTCTGCGATAACTGCTTCCCATCAGGTTGACTGCTTGCTACCTTTATGATATAAAATATGTTGGCGTGTTTTAAAAAACGATAAACCAACTTCAAATACCCTTAGTTTTACACAACTTTTTAGTTTTGCGATATAAATAATAATTCCCTGAGAATAAAATTCATTCATCATCATTTTCTATACAATAGTTAAAATCAGTCCATCATTGGCGGAGATATCGCGTAATATACATACAAATTTTGCAATTTGCTTCTAAGCGATAAGGCCACCCATTGTATTTGTTTATAAATAAAATAAATAAAAATTGTCTGTTTCAAGTACATGACTCATATTTATGTTAATGTCTATGTGTTTTATTTGTCTTTGTGGTATTGTATTGTACAAAATATAAAAATAACATACAGACGAATTGAGAACCTCCTCCTTTTGAAGTCGGTAAAAAATATTTGAATCGGTGCAACGGAAATAGCTTCTGCTTGATGGCGCTTATCTAACATATTTTTTTCAGTTCAATTACGCCTTATCAATGGAACACTACGAAACAAAACATTACTGCTGGATGTCAATCGAAAAGGGAATGGTAATGGGTTTCATGATCCCCGCCATGATTCTCATCCTCATCAACACAGCAATCGTCATCCTCGGCCTACGGAGCGTCAACAAAAAACAAGCTGAAATTTTAGCTACAAAAATCCAGGAGTTGGTAGACCACCAATTTAGTCAATGCAATAATTCAAATTGGCCTAATGAAGAAAGCATGGGCGATAATAACGCTAGTATAGAAACTTTAGATATTTATACCCCAGGGAGCAGTAGAAAAAACACTGAGAGTTCGGAAAATCTTGATAATGATTTGAGTGAGGACGAATGCCCGCAGTATCCGAATAATTTGGGACAGATTGAAAATGGAACGGAGGTGAGTGTTGCCATTTTGAATTTTCTACCATTTGGTAGTTTTCATTGTGTGATAGTTTAATAATTTATTTTAAATATTTTTTATGATTATTTATTAATCATAGATTTATAAGTAGCGGCACGTAAGTCTAGCGCTGAGCGATACGCGGGGGGCTCAAAAGTCAAAGTCAAAAGTCCAAAATTCTTTATTTCCGTAAATACAATAAAATTACACTTAGAAAAGGACAAATTGTTAAAATTAAACACTGACATGGAAATAAAGTGATATTTTGATTAACTTCTGCGCAATACCGGTCAGGACTAAAGTTACGTGCCGCTACATCCGACGACCAATGTGGCGCGGCGGGCGAAGGTCCGCCTGCGACGCAGGAGGTTGCGGGTTCGATTCTCGCCTCAGAAGATACGAATTCTGAAATAACCCTGTATAGATAGATTATGATTATTAGAAGGCTGAAGTGCTGATGGGCAGGACATATAGCTCGTAGAACCGATAACCGTAGGGGAGTATGCATTAAATTCATGTTACCTAATGTAAGAGAATTTCCAACGAAGATAATGCTAAAGAATGAGATTGTTGACTTTGTAGACTCTACTGTTTTCTTAGGGTTACATATTGATTCCACTCTTCAATGGAAACCCCAAATTGATGCTCTCGCAGGCAGACTTAGTTCAGCGGCCTATGCAGTTCGAACAATTAGATATATTACCGATGAAGATACAGCTAGGTTAGTTTATTTCAGTTACTTTCATAGTATTATGTCTTATGGTATTTTGCTTTGGGGACAGGCAGCTGACATCCAGACTATCTTTGTTCTCCAGAAAAGAGCGGTACGCGCAATTTACAAATTAAAGCCACGCGACTCTTTGAGGGAATTATTTGAAGAAATAAATATTTTGACAGTAATATCGCAGTACATCTATGAAAATCTTATGTATACGCACAAAAATAGAGATAGCCTTTTGAAAAAGTGTGATGTTCACAATAGAAATACAAGAAACAAGAACAAATTACACATCCCAGCATATAGATTACGAAAGGTAGGGAAATAATTTATGGGCAATTGCGTGCGCTTCTATAATAAGCTTCCATCTGAAGCAAGTGAACTCCCTATTCGTAAATTTAAACAGTACATTAAACAAAATCTTATCAGGAAGGCCTTTTACTCCATAGATGATTACATCAATGATGTTAATGCTTGGCCAGATGTCGCTCCGTTCCGCACTGTCAGTAGTATGTAAGAAATTCAATGTTCTGTTTAGCTTTTAAGAAATATTGACATGTATCTAAATCGCATTAAATTTAGATTTAGATAGGCAAAATAAACATGTATTAGACACATAAGTGATATTATAATGTGCTAGTGGTTTCTTTTTCACTTCTTCCACTTGTGGACAAAAAATTGAAGTGAAGAGAATATCAATAACACCTTATTGCTTATTTCATAATAATAACTATGTTTATAGTATACAATTTGACTTGTCTAAGTGCTTATTTTGTAAGCCTAAAGAAATAAAGTTATTGATTCTGATTCTGAGTAAAGGTTCTCGAGTGGCGACCGCGATGTAATGCAAAACGGTGTGTGAGAAGACCTCCCACTCGATGGACCGACGACATTGTAGCGGTCGCAGTGAGTCGTTGGATAGAGGCGGCTCAGGACCGCTATTCGTGGCGTCTTTTGGGGGAGGCCTATGTTCAGCAGTGGACGTACATATGTACGAGTATAAGGGCTGATGATGACATAGATTATTAATTAATTGGTTTTTCTTTCAGTCAACTCACCGTCCAAAGTCCAACTCAGACAAAAGCCTCCTAGACCTCCTGTATCTTGACAACATGTCTTTGAAACTAAGTTGGATGAGCGAAGGCAACGTGCTGAAGACATATTTGAACCTGTGTTTGGTGCTTGAACCATTCTTCGCTGTAAATTGGGTTATGGGTGTTGTCGCTATTGAAAATGCCCAGCATTGGACCACTCCTGCTATCTACCTCGTGCTAGTCACTGCCATGGTGAGATATATACAAACTTTATTTAAACGCTGTATGGCTGATTTCATGGATCGTCTGTCCATCGAGTGGATGGGAGGATTTGCCATAACACGCTTGGCAGGCGAATTGGTGATCGCAGTGTTGGTGTTGAAAAATACTCAGAAGGAAGCTGCTGCCCTTCCTCTGGTAGGTTCCCTTAGTCGGCTCTTACGACATCCACGGGTTGAGTTGGAGGGGTCGATATTCGTACGCCAAGGCCCCACGGCCAATAAAAC
Organism: Eupithecia insigniata; assembly: GCA_947859395.1. NCBI lineage: Eukaryota > Metazoa > Arthropoda > Insecta > Lepidoptera > Geometridae > Eupithecia > Eupithecia insigniata. Next base: position 3,023,974 of record OX402019.1, read on the forward strand.
TCTTAATCAAGCTATTATCTATTGTCCTTAACATTTTCTTTTGATGCTTAGGCAGGCTTTTGTTATACTAGTAACCATAAGTATACGGGGGAGCATTTCTAATGAAATAACTCAAAGTTCCTACTTATTATATAGGAACAGAGTTATTTGTTGATCAGTGATTTTTTTGTGACTATTGGACGCCCGTTACCTTAAGTATACGGGGGAGCATTTCTAATGAAATAACTCAAAGTTCCTACTTATTATATAGGAACAGAGTTATTTCTAGATCAGTGATTTTTTTGTCACTATAGGACGCCCCTACGCGCCCGTACTGGCCCGGCTGCCCGATATTGACTTCAAATCAAATCAAATCAAATCATTTATTTGCTGTAATGTAGGTACAAAAGTTATTAATTAAAAATGGTATTTCCAATACATTACTACCTCATCGAGGCGTGCAAAATTAAGATAGCATGCAAATGCGTTCTAACAAAGAAGTCAATATCGGGCAACCCTAGGCCCGGGTCGACTGGGCCTTAGGGCAAATCGGCCACTGCATGGTACCTACCGGACCCACACATTACAAATACATATAAGTTTGTCTGTTTGTTACAGTACGTTTACTTAGCCGCTACAATCTGCAGCACTCTACCCATAGTGAAGGAGAAGAACGCGCCGTGCTGTGATAGTATAATCATCTCCTCTGAAACCATCATCACACGAACCAGGTATCCCAACAACTTATTGTTTTGGCCATAACTAAAAACTGACTTCAAACTCCTGTATTTTTGTACATTGTTTTTTTTCTTTTGCGGGACCAATAGAATAAAGAATAAAAGGAATAAATGAATAGGTAGAATCAATCCCTCCTTGTTTCTAGATTGATCCCATAAAAATTATCCCCGAGGGAGAAAAGTGTTATGGTGGTCAAAAGCTTTGCCATAAAAATATATATACAATGAAATCATCTAAAGATCATTCTTTATACTATTTGTCAATACTAAAGCAAAAAAAAAAAAACATCAAATCGGTGCACAATGGACCGAGAAATATATTATCATGCATGATCATCATTTATAATCACTACATAAGAATAATTCCATTATGCTCATGATCATCACTTTTATAAGAGCGTTTTGTTAAAAATTGAAAGCAACCTCTAGTTTATTTGGTTCCAGGACCACAGACAGCATCCCTCTCTTAGACCCGGCGATCCAGCAGCCGATAGTGACTCCGGCGCCCGCGGACACAATCAGCACTATTAGCATTTAACAAGAGAGGATACTGTTCTGAATTCGTCACCGATTGTGCGTCAAAATGAACAACGTCAAAAGAGAATAACGTCGTTACAAGTAGCGGCACGTAAGTCTAGCGCTGAGCTATACGCGGAGGGGATAGCTGCGCATTGGTATTGTACCGCTAGCCCCAAACAGGTACCTTATTTTTTACTTCTGCGCAATAACGGTCCGCGCTAAAGTTACATGCCGCTATGTATAGCTACTTTATATAAATAAATAATGCTGGACAAATTCACACAGCATCATCTAGCCCCAGGCTAAGCAAAGCTGTGTTATGGGTACTGGATGATTGATATACTAGTTTATACACATGGCAACTTTTGAAATTTTTGCTTGTAGTAATTTAAAAAGAGCCATAACCAACCTAACAATAGTAACAATCTAGTAAATTTTGTTTTTACCAAACATTATCCGTAAGATCTAAAATAATCCAAAAAAAAATAAATTGCGGTTCGCTCCGTTCGTCGTTACTTATTTTTATTTCCTAATTTGGGGGTGGCGGTGTGTTTGAAAATCACCGGGTTACCCGCCCACGCACCGCCGCCACCGTTTATAGCGATCGTGGTTACGAAAATATACTGCCATTTCTAAAACACGCAATAAATTTTATATCAATATATATAGAAGGTAGGTATGCCTATATACCTATATTATATGGTTATATATACATAGGTATACCCTGTGTATATATAACCGTCTATACAGTCGCTATGGTGGTGCGCGTTTACACGTCTCGTCACGGTCTAATAGCGCTCGGCGAAAGTGGGTCCTGCGCAGGTTAAAAAGGTGTAAAAATTTAAAAATCAATTTCTGCGCATCAAGATGACGCGACCAGTACCAGTCGTGCGTTTACATAATCGTCGCTGAAAAAGTCGTCGTAGGCGCGCGCTTTTACCTATACCTACCGGTCAGCCAATATTTGTTTTATAGTAGGTACGGTACCTATTTTAGGCGCAGCTCTACCACGTCTATGGCTTGGTATTATAAGGTCTATGGTATTTTACCTATTCTAAGAAATTTGGAATTGCGTAGTGAAAAAAAAATCTGATATCTTAAAAATCTATTTTTAAGTAGGTATGTAGAAAAATAAATGTACCTAAGATATGAAGGTGCGTTGATAAACTTCTAAACTAGACTTAAGGCTTTTAGACCTTTGCTATTTTGTTGAAATATTTCTCTGGAGATCGATAAATATTTTCTGAAGTGCAAAGGTTGTCTGTCTCGCACACATCAATTTCAAAAGTCCTTGATGTCCCGTTCGTCCCACTGCCTGCATTGGTGGTACGAACGGGACGTAATTTTAATTCAGACTATTATTATCCCAATCATCCCACTGGTGGGGCGAACGGGACATCACGTTTTTTCTGCATTGGCTAGGCGATGCCGTACTGAGTTGAAGATTGCAGATTCAAATTCCGTTAAGGTCGTAATTTGTTGGATTATACAAGGTTATTTGTAATTCACTGACGCTGCGTGGACTGCAGGTTTTGCCCATCATCACAAACACGTTCTTTTTAAAGAATTAAGACTTGAGTCTTAATTCTTAAAAAGTTTTCGTGAACCACCTCAAATAAACGACCGTACAAAATGAAAAATCACGTTTGTTCAGAACCCAATCAATAACTAGAATCCGTTTTCTTACTCCCACACCACTGTTAATTCAGGGCAGGGTCAGAATCAGAATCAATAACTATATTTATTTATTTATTTTAGGGGATCTTTCAGCACAAAGTTATGTACATATTAGAGATGTGTAAAGATAAAAGCTAATAGATACAAAATACAATTGCAAGAAACACAAATAATAATAACAAGCTAATTATTCGCATTTACCATAGATATATTTAATACAGTTAATTTATTTTTTAATTTTATTGTATTAAATAAATATTAAAATATTATTTTTTTATTTCTATAGGCTTACATAATAAGTTCTTAGACAGGTCAAATTGTATACTATTAACAATTATAAATATATAAATTCGTTTGTAAACTTTATTGACAAAGAAAATAACAATCAAATAATATAAAGAAATTAAACTAGTATTTACAATTGAAACAATTGAGCTAACTGCAGACTGTTGCAAACAATCTACAGATAGCTCAACTGGTCCATATCAATACCAGTCGGAAGCGTCCCCAAGACGCTGGCAGCATTGCCCCGCTGTATGGCAATGCTAATGCGCTGCGCCAGATACTCACCTGTTTGTAAATATATAAGTCGTTCGTTAATATACGTATATGTCGTTTTTAAGGTAACTTTCAAATAAAGCATCTATTAAGAACGATTTTTGAATAGAGAGGGTGAGTATAAGCATTACAAAAAATTTATAATAACGGCCTGTCGTCTTCACAAACGTGTTCGTGGTGATGGGCAGAAATTGTAGTTCACGTAATGTCAGTGAATTACAAATAACCCGGTATAAATTCTTCGGCGATGCCGATCTGTTAGGGCTGATAATGTATGAGGCAACCTCAAATTATAGGTGAATTTTAAAACAGAGGAAGATAATTTTATCTATTTTAACTTTTTAACAATTTTAAATAATTAAAGGAATTTATACCCAGAAAACCCGAAGAAAGCCGGGAGGGATACTTAGTGAATGTTACAGTGAAATCTCGACATATCTCTTCCATAATATTGAATTAATTAAAAAGTATTAAAACTGAATAAGAGCCGAAACTATGATCTCAATTCAATACAATTATAATAGAATAAGTACCTACGTGATGTTATGTCTGGTTCAACAAATAAATAAACATTATTATAATTGTGTTTCTTATTTCCATGATCTCGCCTCATGGAGAGTCCAAGACCCTTGAAAGTCATGCGAGGAACCGAGAACAAACTTCACAGCACAGAGATAACTACACTTTATTTCTTAGCTAGCTGCTGCCCGTGCCTTCGCCCGCGTTGTATCGGGATAAAAAATAGCCTATGTTTTATTCCAGGTTCCAAACTATACCCATACCAAATTTCAGCCTAATCGGTTCAGTAGTTTTGCGTGAAAGAGTAACACATATCCATCCATCCATACAATCGTTGACATTTATAATATTAGTATTGTCAATAATAAATAAATAATAATAATACTGGCCGTGGGGCCGCGGCGTACGAATATCGACCCCTCCAACTCAACCCGTGGATGTCGTAAGAGCCGACTAAGGGAACCTACCAGAGGATGCGCAGCAGCTTCCTTCCGAGTATTTTTTCAAACACTAACACTGCGATCACCAATCCGCCTGCCAAGCGTGGTGATTATGGCAAATCCCCCCCTACATGGGAGACCATCAATGGAGACCGACGATATCGTAGGGGTCGCAGGGAGTCGATGGATGGAGGCGGCTCAGTACCGCTATTTGTGGCGTCGTACGGGGGAGGCCTATGTCTAGCAGTGGACGTGTATGGGCTGATGATGATGATGAATAATAATATTCGGGATATATGTTATTTCTTTACCGGCATTTATGCCAACATTTTGAGGAACCCATCCAGCATTCGGCAAGCCACCGTCTGCCGCTTGTAACAAAATTGAGAGAATGTTTATGGCAGGCGTCCATAGTTTCCCCCATAGCCCAATTACCCAGTCCATCCATTCACCACAATAACATGACTTTTTGTTATTTTCATTTTCCTTTGCAATAGTCTCTACACCTGGCGGATATCATCTTCGGGTGTATCATATTGTGCAACCAAGGATGATACCCGCTATGTGTAGCTCTCGCCTTTACATTAATTCTCATAAAGGGCCTCTGTGCTGTTGGCTTCGGCTCCACGCTTGCCTCCCAAAGGATCGGGTCACTATATGGCCCGTGATCATGGAAATGAGAAACAGAATATTCGGGATACAATTTTTATAGGACCACCTCGGGATCATTTCAATAGCGAAAAAAATTTCAAAATCGGCCGCAAATGAAGCGTTACTAAAAAAAACATACACGTCAAATTAAGAACCTCTTCTTTGAAGTCGGTTGAAGATATTGAAACAAAGGGCTTAGGAATGTACCACGCACGAACCTTTATTGTAATTAAATCCAAGTACATAATTTACATTGTAGGTTACTTACTTTTCTTGCAAAATATCATTAGCTAATTGTAAAACTCCTATTTTAAATCGTCTTTTCTGATCCCTACTCATTTCTTTCATGTCTGGCAGTAAACTGTAGAAGAACAATACGTCAGGATCTTCTGGTATTCCTTTTGATGTTGTATTTCTTAGCTCTGTATCATTTTTTTCAAAATCCTTATGTAATATCTGTTTTGTTTTGTTAGTCTGGTTTTGAGAATTTTCTAAGCAACTTCTCAATCCAATTTGTTGTACGAGTAATTCCTCTGTTTTTATTGGATCACTACTATCATCTATTGCTTCGATATCATCTACGAAATCTTCTGCGAGCATTAGGTCTGTATTATCGATCTCGATAACTTCATTTTTAATTTCCAATTTGTCATCGAATTCCAATTTTTTTTCTTCAGAATCTGCAGCTGAAATTGGTTAAACGAAAGCAAGTAAGTAGGTATAGAGTTTGGCGAAAATAAATTGTAACTTACACTTGAGTAGGTAGGGGCATACGAGTAGACAAGAACATACGTAGAGGGGAAACTTCGAAGGGAAGGTCGCGGCTACACGTTAAACGGGTTACTCAGTCTATCTCAGTCGGGCTGCCGCATGCCGGGGACACCCGCGAGCCCGAATGATAGACTGAGTATTTTGTCGCGACCTTGAGCCGGTCCGGGGCCGAAGTTTCCCCTCTACGTATGTTCTTACCATATAATGGTAGGGGTAAGGCCGCAGATGTTGCCACTTTCATAGAAGAAGTGAAAAATTTGCTTTTGCGTTACGTTTAGGTCCTAAGGCTCATGACACACTGCTGATTTGATGAAGGCAAGTTTAATAATATGGCGTATTTTAAGTTTTGCGGGATAAATACTAATCCCCTGGGGATACAATTTTATGGGACCGATTTGAGAACCTCCTCCATTTGAAGTCGGTTTAAAAATTAAATAGGTAGGTAGTATCATTAATAATATTGACGTTACAATGACAAGCAGTCAATATTGGGACATGTATTGTACTTTTTTTGGCTTTTAATCTTTCCTTCTTCCATTTGCGTCTTAATTTCTCGCGTTGTTCCTCGGTATAGTTATTTACTTTTTTCCTGTAATAAATTTTCGATCTTTCCGAATTCTTTTTATATATTTCCGCATATTTTTCTGTTTTTTCATTTTTCATTTTCTCCCGGTATCTTCGTTGCCTTTCAGCCGGTGTCAACGTCAACATCCTTCTGAGCATCTATGAGTAACAGAATAATAACTTGTATCACAATGTGAGATTAAAAGAGAAGAGATCAAAAACATGAAATGGAGGAGGCCTGTACCCAAAAGGGGTCCATAGCTACTTATAAAATACCTACCTAATTTATTATAAATACCATTATTATATACCATTATTATATAGTGCCGTGGGGTCGCGGCGTACGAATATCGACCCCTCCAACTCAACCCGTGGATGTCGTAAAAGCCGACTAAGGGAACCTACCAGAGGAAGGGCAGCAGCTTCCTTCTGAGTATTTTTAAACACCAACACTGCGATCACCAATCCGCCTGCCAAGCGTGGTGATTATTGCAAATCCCTCCCTACATGGGAGACCATCCACTCGATGGACTGACGACATCGTAGCGGTCGCAGGGAGTCGATGGATGGAGGCGGCTCAGGACCGCTATTTGTGGCGTCGTCATACGGGGGAGGCCTGTATCCGGCAGTGGACGTTTATGGGCTGATGATGATAATGATGACCATTATTATATATTTAAATTCAATATCTAGGTATTATCTAACTAATATTATGCATGTAAGTAAATTATTTTAATACAATCTAAATACATATGTAAGTACTCCACAGTGAAAACCAGCGCTCTTTCACGAATTCCCTAGGTTTTTGTGTTAGAGCACCAAGCTGAGTCAGGACCTGTTAGACCTTCACACTACTACTAGCTGAGTGGGCTACTTAGTACCAACCCAATGCTTACTAGTCTTAGTACCTACCTACTTATTGTTCATCTGTGTATTGTCTATGTGTTATATAGTAGGTTCTAAGTAGTCTTTTATTTCTTTGTATAACTGTGTGTTGTGTCTAATAAATTATTTTCTTTCTTTCTTTACTCAATATTCAATCAATTAATTGTAACTTTTATTATTTTATGTACAAAAAAAAAATGTTAAGCATGAATGTTGTTATAGTTATGGAATAAAAGGTTTTTTTTTTTTTTTTTTATTATCACAATGTAGTACAATATATTTACTTAACTTTTACTTAGTAGATACAGACGTCGATTTGCCCAGCATTATTTATATATCATAGGTACCCGTACCCAACAGTAAATAAAAAAGGTTGCGCATGATGGTGATGAAGACTTTTTAGCAAAATAGGTACGGTAATATGAAAAAATTACGGTAGGTACCTACTTCATATGCTGTAGGTAGGTACTCATTATCATAAAGTAAAAACTCGCATGCTCTTTATCATGTTTTTATCAATAAAACTTCATTACCTTACTGTGTATACAGGTGTTAGTGTATGCCTACTGATTGTAATTGAATGGGATCATGAGCTGGTTTATATTTGATAACTGACTTTATTTATTAGGTTTCTGATAATAATCCCAAAGCAAAATCCTGGTTGCAATGCAATCAAATTGTAGAAAAAAAAGTCAGAAACCAAAATAATAGCAAATTTTCGCTTATGCGCCTACCCTTACAATGCCAATGTAGGCCTTGCAACGCTCGAAGTCACAGTAAAGTGGGAATTATGTCTAATATTCGCGCATTTACTCAAAACTACTGATAATTGAACGTAGACTGAGCATAGTAGTAAGCATAAATCCTCCATCTACGCCTAAGATCAAGCAGCCTACTTACACATACTATACTACCTCTTTGGCAGAACCGATGATATTATTTTGAAGTTTATGACACTTCATACTGACACTGGCAGAGTCCTAGCGAAAGAAAAGCAAGCGGCATCAAAGTTGAATTGTTTACTATTTGCAGTAGAATAACTTGGATGTAAATTGGAATGGAAATAATAACAAACAGCTGATTGATTTCGGCCATTTTTTCACACTCTAGAACACGTAAAGTAGGAGTCTGGGTTTGCTAAAGTTAGCGAGCTGCTAACTAGCCGCAAACGTTAGAAAACTATTATGAATAATGTTTTTTGTTAACAAAGCACTAGTGAGCCTTTAGTGGTTCGCGATGTAAGTAATCATTGGCTTATCTCAGCGAACAGTTTAAGTAAGTCAATACTAAACCTACGATAGCGATTTATTATGCATAAGGCCGCAAGTCTCGGAAGTTATTAGTAACAAAGGACCGTGACGTGAAATTAAAAAAAAAGTACTGCCATCACACAGATCGCACTTATGCGAAAGTTTGTTTGTTACCTCTTGACGCCAAAAGTGCTGAAACGATCAGGCTGAAATGCGTAGGTACAGGTAATTTTAGGTCTGGACTGGAATCAAACATAGGCTAGGTACTTTTTATCCCAAAAATCAGTACCCATGGGATAGAAATCCCCTTTAAACTTTTCCATAGAAACAACGCGTGCGAAGCCGCGGGCAGAAACTATTTAGCTATAAATTCGGTATTTAATTAAGTTAGCAGTATTTTACCTTCTATATTCAATTAGGTATTATAGAAATAACCTAGGGTTAAAAAAATAGAAATTAAAATGTTTCTAACTACCTACCGACTAAATTATTATACGTTTTTTTATAATACGTCAATTGTTCAGCTTGCTGACCTAAGTATAATTAATCTCAATAATAAAATATTGGATAAAAACCCTTTTTTAAACTAGCTTAACAATTATTATCAACGAAAAAGTGTCCAAGTCCGCGACCTTACCCCTGGGGACTAAGCTGTTAATTTCCCTATGATTTTTTTACTGAATAAAACTGTTCGACTAAGACAAAGGCGTCATATCATTTATGTTTATATTTTCTGCAGGTTGTTCTGATGGTTTTAAATTTAATTCACGTGTGATCGTCGCTTTTATTTTTTTGCAATAAGCACTTACATTTTTTTTCATATTTTTTAAATCATTTGACATTTTAACTATTTTTTCCGTGTTTAACTTTTTTCCATAGCCTACGGAGCGACCATTAATTACGTGAGGCTGTTAGGGGGAGGGTGTCGAGCGAAATCTCACCCAATCTCACGTAGGTGAGCCAAATATAAATATTTTTTTACCGCGAATTTTAGCAATTCCTACATAAGGTTGTTCGTTTCCTGTTGAAGCGAGATTCAAATTTGTAATAGAAAATTGTTTACCATTTGCGCCAATTTACTTTTCCGTTTATTTTATTCCTAGTAGAACGCAGAAAAAATTTAAAACTACAAACAAATTTGAATCTCGCGCCAACACTAAATGAACTATCTTAATTATTTCATTATTAGATTTTGACACTGTGATTCTAGACTACGTACTCAGAAGTCTTATAGCCCGGCTGCACGCTCAAACATTTGTGCATGCATGATTGCACAAACCAGTTTGCGCAAGAAATATGACCCACACGCTCCATCTTGCTTGCACAAACACGTGTAGTATTGATTTTTTTCCTTTCCTGTGAAATTACCTATGTGAACATGTTCATCCGTTGTTTCACTCTCATGACTTGATGCAATAATATTTCTATTTATTCTATATTTCTTCTGTCTTTCTCTCCACTTTTTTCTTTTTATTTCTTTGTCTTTTTCAGAACATTCATCAATGGTAATTCTTTTTTTATTCCTTTCTGCATTTTTCTTTTTCATTTCTATGTATTTAGCGGGATTTAGTGTTCGCATTCGATCCCGGTATTTTTTTTGTTTTTCAGCATTCGACAACGGCATCTAAAATAATAGATCGTTCATTATTTAATAATTCATTACTATATTTTAACTGAGACTGAAGAAAGTTCTCCGCCTTCATCACGACTGTACGTAACACATCATAACAATCGTGACAAAACACATGTTAAAGATAACCTAACAATAGCGTCCTATTTTAAGCAGCTAAACAATGTGAAGTTAATTTCGGTTAGAAACAAAACACGTTTGATTACCTGAGAAATTAAGGCCTTGTAATTTTACTTAGCAATATATATTTCTCGGATTTAATGGACGTGATGCACTTCACTCTAAATATACCACCACAAATATGGCGATTTTTACTTTTTAAATTAAAAGTTGGCATCCTATTCGTTGGTATTGCCATTGCGGAAAATGTATTCTCCCTAATATAAGAATTAAGGCAGTTTTCCGCCGCCGCGCCGACGATGAACAAGACGCGAGTAGAGCTAGGAATAAGAAACCAGTTGGCGAGCAGCAGGAAGCGAGTATTTCCGATAGTTAAGTCGCTAGGCTATTAGCGAATGCGCGTGTCGGACGGTCGATTCGCGCCGACTCGCGCCTCTCGCTCGCGGTTCGATATTCATAACAAATAAACATACGTGTACTTTCAGATCCGCACTGTAGAGAAATTATCGCTGGTTGGTCACTCGGCGTGAGTTCTGACCTCCAAGCGTGCATCGCTGAGCGAGTATTATCTTTGATAGCTGTTTTCGCTCAGCGACAAACTAGTGGAGCGTTGGTGGAGCGTGTCCTCGCTGGCAGTGTGAACAGTCAGCGATCAACTATTAATAATATATGAATCTCTTTTGTTTACACGTAATGTATATCTATTATGTTTCTTAAGCTACAAAATAGCCGATAGTAAGTCGCTTCTTCGCCTGCGGACGGTGGGACAACTGCCTTAGGCCGTAAAGCTCGTCAGTCACTTGTGTTATGTTACGAGTCGTGACATAACACAAGTGACGAAATTCGAGACACATTTTTGAATATACAAGGTTATTGGTAATTCACTGACACTGCGTGAACTGCAGGTTCTGCCCATGATCACGAACACGTTCGTGAAGATGCCAAGTCTTAAAATTGGTGGAAAGGGAATGATATTAGAAGGTACTCTCCATAAATTAATCGTTCATATGAGGGTCTTTATTTTAAATGAAATGCCGGATGCCTCTTTGTACCTAGATGGATGGTAGATGGAAAATAGGCCAATGATGATGATGATGAATTAAATGGGAGTGGGAGATTGGTCTTTAGTAATTCATTAGCTTTCGGTCATTTTTTTTATAATTTAAATATTTTAGAATCTTATTATAAATGCGAAAATGTTTGTCCTTCCTTCACGCCCGCCCTAATTAAGCAACCAATCGAATTGGTTTTTGGCATAGAGTTAGTTGAAGGGATGGAGAGTAACATAGGCTCATTTTTGTCCTGGTAAAACATCAAATGCCAATGGGAGATTTACGGGAAAAATACCATTTTATCGTCCTAGTTTGAATTTAGAATTAAAGCGCATAGTGATGACACTAGCGCCACTCTTTATTTTTTCTTGTAGGTACGATATCATCGATAAGGAAAAGAATTACCAAAAGTTCTCGACGCCAATAAAAAATAGCATACACGAGATATTATCATACCTAGTGTATGCTATTTTTAAATACCACTACTGTATTCTTTTCAGCAAATAAATCAGGCCATTTTTCGGATTAAAGTTATCTCAAAAAGGCTTAATATAACTACATAACTAAGTAAGCCATACAGAACAGAAAGTGCGCTTCATGATCATAAAAATGAATGGAAAGTAATTGAGATTAATCAATTAATTAATTTCATACGATCCCAATTTTTTTAAGGAATGTAGTTCCCAAAATTTTTTCGACTTCGACGGGACTCAAACCCGCTACCCTCCCTCCCTCTCTCAGTACGGGATGCGCTACCAATTGTGCCACGAGTTCAAGTGACGTAGAAATCGAAAAACTCTGGGTATTCCTTCGAACACAAGCGCAGTCGATTTTTTTTTGATCTTATTAAAATTAGAAATGAGAGCTTTCCAATGCGACCTTTAAAAACAAAAATGGTTGCCATAGACTAAGATAGATGTCGCTTTATGAAACTCAGTGTCAAAAATCTGCCAAAAAAAATTTAAAATGGCACCCTCTTGACTTTTGTGAAGCGCCACCTAGTGTCAAAATAAAAAGCGTGTTTTTTTTTAATTTTAATTAACCCCTGTGCTAGGCTTACGCCTTTTAATAGCAAAAATGTATTAAGGATTTTACAATAATAATTTTTCGGTCGTGTTAATCTGTAGAGAAAAAAACGCGTCTCAGCAAACGATATAAAAAGCTAAATGCTAAGAAATATCAGACTAACATCAACGTAGAAAAAAAAAGAACGCTAAATGACAACTCAGTCGAGGCAGAACAAATCGTTAGTATTGAGTTTATTGCTTGATTACAGTTGACAGTACTACTATAAATGTATAGTAATTTTAATCAGCCAGAAACATATTTCTGCAGGTATAACTGTCATAGTTGTAAGTTTTATACTTCTTGAGAAAATCTAATCAAGCCCTAAGGCGGCGGATGGCCCGGTTTATTTGCCGACGAGTGTAGTACCCATGCCATTTTGGTTGGGGCTAGTTGATGCAGTGTGAATTGTCCCGCATAATTTATTAAGACAGGTACTAATAGCTAAAAATCAAACAACTAATATTCACTTATAACGAGTGTATTATTGGATAAATTGGTTACAAAATACTTATCCAAACGCCGCCAGAAAGTTCCGCCCAAACCGTCGCCAGCGCGAACCCAACATAAACCAGGCGCATGTATAAAACCGTACCTTTATATTACATCTAAATAGTATAAAAAGCCGATCAGCACATTGAAACGCGCGATTTTGAGCTTAACTTACTCTTTAGTTAGGAAAAAATATTATAATAATAATTAGTATAATTTAAATTATTACATATTCCTTAAGCTACAGAGAACCATCGACTATACAAAAATTTCGACGTGAATCGACAGCGAAGCAAAGGTAGATATATTATAGACAAATCAAGTCGTCCCATGACTGACCGGGTTGCGAATCGCTAACGAAGGGGAGACTTGGGTAAATGCGGGACTCGGTTTACTGGCGGTCTGTGGCGCGAAGTTTCTCTTCTACAGCCTCTTGGGAGGCCTCGGACGCGTCGGTCGCTTGAATGTATTTTTGCACGCCGACCAGTGACTTCTTCAGGGCGTCGAAAGAGCTGTGGGCAAGGGAAAAAACTAATCAGATGTGGGTTGTGTCAGGATTTCACAAATACTTATACTTAGGTGCTGCCCGCGCCTTCGCCCGCGTTTTATCGGAATAAAACAATAACCTATATGTTATTACAGGTCCTTGAAAGGTTCCGTGAAAGGTGATTTGAAACTGGAAATCATGAGCCTGCCACAGCTCCGCAAGCTATTTCCCTGAATGACAAGAAGGCTTGTCCTTCTCCAGAATTCCATCATCTTACAAAATTTTGTGAGCCATTCCGTCTTCTGTGATAATAGTGAAATCATAGAAAAGGACAGTGTTATTTTTTGTGACGAATTCGCTGATACGTGTTTTGACAACGTCTGAATAAACAAACTTTTATTTATTTTGCCGAATCGTGATAAAACATGATTCCGTGTGCAATGAACGGACATCCGTTATGACGTATGGTGTTTTTTTCACGAAACGTAAATGACGGATGCCGTGTGAATAAGCTCTAACACATATGTATGTACATACAAATTTGCCTATGTACCCCCCCCCCCCCCCTTTGTGATATTTTGTGTTTTTTCGTACCTCACGTGATCTCTGGACGAACCCTATGGATTAATTTGTCACTCAATTGCCAGTCAAAACTTATACCTAAGCTTAGTGATTATGGTAACCCCCCCCCCTACGTGGGAGACCATCCACTCGATGGACCGACGACAATGTAGCGGTCGCAGGGAGTCGTTGGATGGAGGCGGCTCAGGACCGCTATTTGTGGCGTCGTATGGGGAGGCCTATGTCCAACGTGGACGTGTATGGGCTGATATGATGATGATGACTTATAGCTCTCTACACAACTTTACAATTTTACTAAGCCATTAACTTGTCTCAGTGCATCTTCTAAGGAACAACAAAGATTATTGTGCCAACTTCATAAATCTCATTTTAACCTAGTTCTAGATTATCTGAGCCAAATGCAATAACTTTAATTATCCAGTTTTATGGAGCAAAGCTATTATGCGTGTTTATTATGTGAAAACTGGAAATTATGGACAGGTGAATGTATTTATGGATTTATTAGACAAAATAACCTAATTTGTTAAACAATTTATGAGAAAATTTGCATAAATATATTTTCTGTGTCGATGGATCGACGACATCGTAGCGGTCGCAGTGAGTCGATGGATGGAGGCGGCTCAGTACCGCTACTTGTGACGTCGTATGGGGGAGGCATATGTCCAGCAGTGGACGTGTATGGACTGATATGATGATGATATTTTCTGTGAAAATTTTAATGTTTGCCCTGAAGGCTTGGTGCTTTAAATATTTTTAAAGTTAAGCGATCTGAAAATATTAATATTACTTTTGTTTCTTATATACAAGAAAGCGTTAAAAAATTTTGAAATGTCATTCCTTTCAGTAAATATGTAATAAAACTCCTCTTAGCCGACCATAGCAGCCAATTTCAACGGGGACTAAACAAATGCGCAGGACATGTTATAGTGCACAATTGTGAGCGCAAACACAGGTACACTCTCTATTCCTTTTTTTTTTCTTTATTTATTTCAATGGAATTTTGTCACACCGTGACTATGTCACTCCTGTCTTACCCCCATATCTTTAGTCGTTACCTCGACTTCGACTCTACCTCCAAATGCGTTTTGGTATGCTTGATCGCACAAAATTCCTCCACTTGAACTTACCTTACAAAATTTTCTCATACGAGTGGAGAAATAATCTGTCTGTCATCTCAAGGTACTTTCGCCGTAAGATCTGCCTTTCCAGTTTGAAATTATTTTGCCTTGCGTTGGTTTTGGGTTACAGATCACACCTTCTTTTCTTTGTTGTCTAGTTTGACCTATAGAGTCGGGGCAGTCAACATCTGCTGCTCATATTTTTTGTAATGGTTCTTTTTAATGACTTTTTTCAATTGCAAAGTCATCTGGTCAACCAGTCAGTCAGTTGTGTGCAGTTGCAGTTACGGTAGTCGAGATCGAGAATTTAATTAGCCCTAGTATGAGTTTTTAACCTTTCGCAATTTATCGCAACATAACGCTCCCAAATTGTATTGTGTGCAATACAATAGTGTAGTCAATAGTCATCAAACGACAATAAAATAAAATAAAAAAATTATTCAAATTTTCATGATGACATAATCCGAATCTTAAATAGTTTGTAGCAAAATAATAATTACCTATTTACAATAGCACTGACTAAAGTACCTACCTGTACATCGCGTACTGCCTTGATTGCTCCTCAGATTTTAGATTTCAGATTGGCTCTGATATTTTACTCATCTGGTAATTTTCATTTTTTATTTTTGGCTCAGGACTGCTATTTTTGAAATCGTTTGGGGAAGGCCTATGTCCAGCAGTAGACGTTTATGGGCTGATATGATGTAATTTTGTCTATTCTAGCCTAGGCTATCCAATACGTTAGTTTACGTTTATGTTAGGTGGACTGACGACCACTATGGCGCAACGGGTGAAGGTCCGCCTGCGACGCAATAGGTTGCGGATTTGATATTCGCCCCGTGACTAAATGTTCGTACGATTTGCAGACTTTTGTTTCGGGTCGAAGTTAAATACGAAGCGTATTATGTATATTCGTCTAATACCTATAACACAAGCTCTGCTTAGATTGGGGCTAGATGATGCTGTGTGGATTATCCAGCATTATTATCTCACCTGGAGTACAACATCTTCTTCTTGACCTTGGCGGTGTCGGGGCACCAGGACATGAGGAACAGCTTCTGCTTCTTACTGGCCTCGGACGTTCCCTGGCACTGGTGTGTGTACTCAAAGTCGAAGAGACCGTATCTGGAATACAGAGATGATGGGTAAGTTACAGGTTTAAGTTACATTTAGGAGAATCAGAGGCCCTTGGCATGGGCCATCCAATAGCCTCCTAAAAAGCATTGGGTATATGGGTATTAAACGGCTGACAGTAAAAACATCTAAAAATATTGATCGAGGTTGAATTTATTCAACTGGGTATTAATGTGTATTAGAAATTAATTCTTACAACCACATTATTGGGATTTATTTGATTTAATATTATGGATGTGGGATTTTATATTATGTAGCTTTCCTTTTAATCATTCATGATCTTTACAAACCTATGTACCTGCCTTGACTTTTTGGGATTCCCAAGTAAAAGGCAGTGCTGGCAGGCCAACTGCTAGATGGGTTGAAGAGTTATGCGAGTTATTTGTCTAAGATGGTTATGAGTGACACAGATGGAAAGCCATTTACTCTACAGATTCGAGAATTTGTCACAGTATGCCACAGATTGGAGTAAGAGGCAGTGCTGGCAGAGTAACTGCTGGATGGACTGAAGAGTTATACGATTTGTCCAAGAAGGATATGAATGACACAGATGAAAAGCCTTTACTCAGCAGTGTAGATTCTACAGTTTGTCATTGTTTGCCACAGATTGGAGGTCTTTACCAATAGTATCTAGGAATGATGACATATTGGTGACATGATTGATCAAACGAAAGCTGCCAAGGCGGCATCCACAAGGTACCTATATGACAAGCATTTGTCTGCAGCAAGGGGTTGCTAGATAATATGTGAAGCCTTAGTTGGCCTTCTGGTCATAAAGCAAGGAAGTCCAGACCTGCATGCACCAACTTAAACTCAAGTTTATCAGTACAAACCTGCATTCCCCAGTGCCAGCCTTCTGCAGATCTTCTAAGAAGGAGTCGTACTCAGCGTTGCGGCCTCCGACCGTCTCCACGTCGATCTGCTTCTCATCTCGGATGTAGAACACCACGTAGCGGTGTTTCTTGTCCTTTTTGATCTCCTCGTACGTGGTTTTACACGCGTCTGATACTGTTACTCCGGACGCCTGAGGGGTAAATGGTAAATTTAGAAATTTGTGCAAGTTTGATACATATATTCAATAACTAAACATTCGTTTTGGAAAGGATTGTTAGCATAACTTATGCCATAGATAGGAAGTTTTCTGATTAGTCGGTGCAGCAGTGGTGTGACATCAGCAGTAGTGCGACATCAGCACGCTCGGTAAAATGCCGAGCGGCTACTGATAATGTATGCAGAGACGGGGACGAAACCGAATCTGTACCGCGCCGCAGCAATCAAGAACACTCCATATAAATATAGGCACTCGCTAAGCTTTCGGTACCGTGTTTGCTGATTTAGTACCGCTGCTGCACCGACTAATCAGAAACGGACTAATCAAAATCGGGGTGAATTTTTGTTAACTTCATACACATTTAACAACACTGGAAAACCTTCTGGACTTGTGAATTTATTTTCTAGTTTAGGCATGGTACAGTCGACAGCACCAAAATGTGCAATAAGACCTCTTATTAGTATCACTCATACTCTCATACTCTTATATTGAAATCGTTCGTCAAGTAAGACAAAGTTAAAGCGATAAGGTACAAAAGTGTAGGCGATTTTCTAGGATATTTTCTTGAGTCGTTGAACGATTTTCCAAGGTTGTGAAGAAGTGATACAAACATTTCGATTTTACAGAGAAGTCGTGCCAACAAGCCTTTCAAATACAAATGTTTAGTTTCCTGAATAGTGAAAGACATTTTCAATAACATTTCTAAAATATCCCTAAGCTGAAGCATTCAAACGGGTATAAAATGAACAATTCCATGAATTTGTGCCGGGCTACATTCCGCACTCGGGGCTTTGTCACATACCGAGAATTTGAGATGTCTTGTTTCAATGGCAGACGAGAATAATTGAAGTGTCTTTGCTCTCTTTTTATCGGAGAGGCGCGGGTTATGTTTTTCGAGAAATTCTCTGAGGTTGGGGGTCATTCTTTACTACCTCGAAGCATCAAAACCGCTAGAGCGATTTTGGTGAATGACGTTCAAATACTCCTCCATATTCCGGTACAGCTACATTTTGAAGAGCGTTGCCCCCGTATTTTGTGAAAAAATGTGTAAAGCAGGGACAGACATCGTTTTTTTTTAATTTTGAGTTTTTTATAAATTACCTACTTGCCTTAAGATTGTTAGGATACTAGTGTTCATATATAGTCATGGCGTTTCATGCTCCGAACATGAATTAAAAGTGGGTGGTTGTGTTGTTTGTTACATTTTATGATACTTCCAAATATCCGGTTATATTTCAGTTAAAAACCCAAAGCTACCTATTATAAAACACGACGTCATGCGCGAGGGTGTGGTGACGTCATAGGAAATACTCGCTGGAAAATCTCTCGATAGAATTCGAAGTCTCCACAAACACGTTTTTTATGAAAATCACTAAAAACGTGGTAAAGACCTTCCTCAGAAACGGAATAAGTACAAATCCAAAATAGCCCGACGATATTATTATTGTTCGTCTATTTTTCACGCGGCATCTAGCCAAGATTTTACATTCGATCCGACACCCTTCGGATACACTCAACTTCTATTTATTTAACTGTGAAATTCTTAGAATTCCTACAACACGATTAGGTCATGATATGTCAGAATACTCTTATCTTATTTCGATTGAGATAGGAGCTCGTGCGCGCTTCTGAACCTGTAGGTAGACATCACGCAACAGAAAGATACAGCGAAATTCAGCCCTTATGTAGGTTTTGAGACTACTTTTAGGATATCAAAATACAAGTTTATAACTGGGTATCTAAAATTCCGAGGTGAACTTACTAAGATGACTATACTCTGCTAAGTTTCTGACAAGTTCGATGGTAACAGCTACAGTCGCTCACAAAACCTTAATTCCCAGCAGCCTATTGTTAAGACTGGTACAATGGAGGAGGCCTACCCAACAGTAGGCTGATACCGGCTGGTAATGCCTTAAAATTGCTGACACGTCATAAATCACCTTGATTATCTGTCAACTGGAGTATGCCAGGCAATTTAGCAGAGCAACGCAGCTGTTGATGCATACAACGCTATTTTAGATGGGCACAAGGACAGTACTGGATTGCACAATACACAGCGTCAGTAATTAGTGCAGCAAATAACACAGCCCGACAAAATTTTGTCGAATTTCAGATCCAGAAGCCAGAGTATACTTTTCCAAAGGTTGTCGGTGCGCTGAATCTGATTTGTGAATTTTGATTCTCTCTTATTTATGGGCATATTGTTTGTAGACTTTTTTTATACTAAGAAACTTTAAAATGTGATAAAAAACGATATCTGAGCCAACTCAACGCGATCCAAAAAGATACTTACAACAGTTTTTGCGACATAATTGTATTACGCTGCTACATAACTTCAAAATGCCCAAAAACAGCTATTTTTGCACTTTTAGGTTAGGATATCTCAGAAACCAGGGCCAATTCAGTAATTTGGATTCGGATTTAACGCACCAAAAACCTTCGGAAAAGTATACTCTGGTTTCTGGGTCTCAGGTGCCTGTGCCAGAGGTGTGGTAACAATCGACGTCTGTTAATCCATTCCACCATCTATCGATTGGTGTGGTAACCTAGGTGGTGGTGGCTTAGATACAGTAAATAAACTGGCCGTCAGGATGACGAGTATCACAAGATCGCATTAGATCATGATTCGTCATTTAAACATTGTTCGTCATCGATAAACAATCATTCCATTAACCTTTTAATGTCAGCGTCTCGCTATCGCAAGGGTGTCAGTATTCAGGTTGAACGTCTGGTCTGGTGATTCATAGGGAATGTTATCTGAACTGAGAGGTCAAGGTGGTTGTGGAGCATTACGGTAATTATGTTCACGCTGTTTTGTTTGAATTTATTGTTTGTTGAATAATATGGCGTTTTAAAAAACGATAAACCAACTTAAAATAAATGTACAAGTTAGGGAATTTGAAGTTGATAAATACTAATCCACTGGGGATAAAAAGGAGGAGGTTATCAATTCGTCTCTATGTTTTTTTTATGTTAAGCGATATCTCCGCCCATTGGAGATATCGCTTAACATTATGGACCGATTTTGAAAATTCTTTCACTATTGTATAGAAAATGATCCCGAAAGGGTCCCGTAAAATTTTTATCTCCAGGGTATTTGTATTTATCCCGCAAAACTTAAAATAAGTGCAAAAGTAAGGGAAATTGAAGTCGGTTTATCGTTTTTTAAAACGCACCATATTATTTATTGTTTCGATGAAGCTCTAATGTTTAGGATGCCAGCTAGTAAGCTATGGGAATATAAACACAATCGACTAAACTTGACTTGGTAAATAAGAAATTCAACGATTTTATTGTTTTTTGTATAGTCAAAACGTGGTTTTGGGACTCGCCTCACCTTAAAATCTCACGTGCCAGTGTTAACGCACTGGTTATAAATAGCAATCTTCGTCTCGTTTATTTCTGTCGAACCACGCGGGAGTCCCTTATTATACTGACGACAGCATAACAAAGGGAGCTCTAGTCAAGTTTTGGAAGAAGATATTAGAAGAGTATCATGGTGTGGGTTCGCTGAATGAGGTGAGGATTGATGACTTTGGATTATTAGGCGAGAGTTTACTAGATTTTAACTAAAAAACTCTTTATTTCCTTTACAGGACTCTTGGACACGTCACAAAATTAAAAGTACCTAAGGAAGTAAAACTGGGAAATAAAGTGATCACTTTGAAATGTTGTTCACTTCAACATGTTTAAAGAAGCGAACAAGAAACCTTTACAATATTTACAAATAATGCTGGACAATTCACACAACATTATCTAGCCCCAAGCTAAGCAGAGCTTGTGTTATGGGTACTAGATAACTGATAATAACGACCAGAACACCCTGAACAAATATCTGCAGATCGAACAAATATTTGTCCTGAGGCGGGAATCGAAGCGGCAAGTCGCAGGCGGACCATCGCCCACCGCGCCAAAGAGGTTGTCAACGAAGGCTTACTAAAGTTGACAGTAAAAATTTTATGAATTAAACGAAGTTTCCATCCATAATACTTAATTATTGTCTGCCTGTCTGTTATCTTTACAGGACAAATCGAGAGGGTAGAGGAGGAAATAATAATGCTGGACAATCCACACAGTATAATCTAACTACAAGATAAGCAGAGCTTGTTTTATGAGTACTAGATGACTGATACAAGTATACATAATAGAATACATAATAAAGATCACCCGGAACAAATATTTGCAGATCGTACAAACTTTAATCCATCGGGGGCATCGAAGCCGCAACCTCCTGCGTTGCAGACGGACCTTAACCCGCCGCGCCACATCGTTCGTCAAAGTCAAGAGTCAGTCGGTTTTTTTTCAAAACTAATTAAGTATTATAAAATACAATTTCAAAAGCTGCTTATTGTATTCAATTTCTACCTAAATACTGCCCTGCTATTAAAACTACAATTAAGTATATCCTGCTAAGAATCAATACAACGATATTACCCTACTAGTATTATAAACGTCAAAGTTTGTGAGAATGGACGGATGGATGCTTGTTCCTCTTTCACGCAAAAACTACTGAACTGGTGGGGCTGAAATTTGGTATGGGTATAATTTGGGACCTGGAATGTTATTCCAGGCTATATGCTTTTTTAAACCGATAAAACGCGGGTGAAGGCGCGGGCAGCAGCTAGTATTATTATATCCTTGTTCCATGTAATATAGGCAATTTTTTAGCCCGATAAAACGCGGGCGTCGGCGCAGGCAGCAGCTAGTTACATATATCCTTGTTTAATGTATTATTACTATTGCTCATTCAGTAATGCTCATGGCACACCTGTTTAAACATAGCTCTGAGATGATCTCAATGGATAAAGAATCTTTTATTAAACAAACAGTTACAGGAAGTTACTAGCTAAATCAAATATCTTCATTATAGTATTGGAAGATAAAAGTACTGCTCCGGTACTTCAAGGAGCTGGTCTGGTAGGGCCTGGGCAGGAGGACAATGTAAACAGCACCAGGGGAACTATGACCAGCAATAGGCAAAACCCGGCTACACATGATGTTCTAGAGACTAGACATTATGTAGACGCTAACCAATGAAGGCTCGAGTTTCCATGTCAACGTATGCATTACAAAGGGAGCCTGTGGTCTTGGTTGATAACTTATAATACTTCCTGGTTTTACACGAATCTAATCTACCTCAAGGTATAACATTTTGCTGCCCTTTTTTGCAGTCTATAGACCTTCGTTTGAGCACAATCTCACCTGATGGAAAGTGACGATGTGGGACAATGCTCCTTAGTAACAAACATAACGCAATACATTTGGTATTGTATTGAAATATCATCAGTAGCGTGTAGGTGGTCAATGTGGACATTATTATTTATTATTCTTTAGGAAACACGTCCGGTGAGTCAGACAACATTGTCCTATTTATGGCAGCCGCATAATACCGAGGAAACTGTATTGTTTTTTGACATAGCAAAACAATATTCAATGTTTTTCCTCTATTAGACGCGAATATCAAAAGATGAATTTAGCTATTTCCTGCCTAATAAACTTTCATCCCTTAATAGTACATTGTACACTTAGGCGAGAAAGTGCCCAATTCCTATCGTGTCATTTTGCCTTAAAACATACGAGGTAGGAATCGCACTTTCTGCAGAGTGTACTTCTGCTTTATACTTCACCTTCGAGGAAAATAAAAAGCAGAATAAATATTTTATTGCTGGCGGTGTCATAATACTTTCACTATCATTCAACGATATTCTGTAGAATTAATAAAATTGCCTACACAAAATTCCAATTTAGAAGAACTTCCCGCGCCAGCCTTTATCACATGAGTTCTTTTTTCAAAATATTGTTCGGAAATCAGAAGAAGCATAAGCGGACTTGGAATAAAAACTTTTTGGCGTTTGACCTAAGTATAATGAAAATAACCACAGCTATCGGCCGATATTTAGTAAATAAAAAAAAAAAGTTAGGAATTGAGTTTTTCCTCCCGGATTCCTATACGCCTGCAATGACTTACTTTCTATCTTATATTTGGAAAAGGAATAGGCAACTTTCCGAGCAGATGTAGTATAAAGATTATTTTAGAGACTTCCCGAATACTCAAAAGCTACTCAGATTTTAGCACTGTTTGACAGATTTTCATTAAAAGCTGGCTGACTGATGGGTTTTGTCACTGTATAGTTGGTGTGGTCTTTTCTTCTAAAAATAAATTTGTGTGTGTGCTTAAAGTTGGAGGGTAATTGGCTTGACAATTTTAAATTGCAAAGTGTGTTGGAAGTGTGACCTTCTTTGTGATTTTTAGGAAGTCTGCCGCTAAGCCAATGCTGTGGCGATGCAGACATGAACCTAATTCTAATTGTTACAGCGGTCGAGTTCTTTTGAATTCAAGTTAAATTACAATGGGTGGGCACTATTGAAGCATGTCTGAAACTACAATCCGTTGAGCAAGCATGAAACTGACCTGCTTCATTTACCAACCACATATACACTGAAACACAGGATTACCTAGTTCAGACAAAATTGTTACACTTAGTGCTCATACACCAGCGGCAAAATGAAACTAGATAGTAGGTATTTCGACGCGATTCGGTGTGATATCATTTTCGAAAATTAGAAGTTATTTCGATGCATTTCGGTGTGATATCATTTTCTAAAATATTTTATCTATCGTTGAGAACATTATAACCGACCCATGACGCTCCGCACTGAAAATACAGAAATAATTCAGTGTAGTCGCGGCAAGGCTATTTATGTTTTGACATTCGCCTCATTTCTGCCCTGTTACACATAATAATTAAATTCAGATCTTGGATAGAGGTCTTCATCATCGTCATCTACATTGGACAGAGAGGGCGTTGTATACGTATAAGCAAGTCAGCAATAAATGCTTCCAAGAAAGAATAATCTCGATAACTTGTCATGAGACAATAACAACATATTAAAAAAGTGACGCAATGCCAAAATTTAACACTGTTATAGGACACATCAGCAGTAGACTGCTCGTCTATATCTAAATAAACAAATCTACAACATTAACAGAAAAAATTACAAACAAATAATAGAAACAAATTAGAACTAGTATTTGCAATTGAGCTAACTGCAGTCTGTTGCAAACAAATTACAGGTAGCACAACTGGTCCATATCAATACAGAAGCGTCCCCAAGACGCTGGCTACAACATGACTTTAGGCCATTTTGCAGTTTGTGTAAAGAACAGATTTTTTTATGCAACTAATTAATAGGTATTATAAACGTGAAAGTAATTTTGTCAGTCTGAAACCTTTTCACGACCTAAAGGCTGAACTGATTTTAATGAATCTCCAGGGACCGACATAGGCTACTTTGTATCGGACTTTCATAATTAGAAAGAGCTTGGGCCTCTTAATTTCTACCAATTTCACTAGTTATGCCAGGTCCAAGTTATTTTCAATTCAACCGACTTCAAGGAGGGTTCTCAATTAGTCTGTATGTTTTTGTATGTGTGTTACGCGATAATTGCGCCAATTATGGACCGATTTTGAAAGTTCTTTCACTATTGTATAGATAATGATCCCGAGGTAGTCCCATAAAAAAAAGATCCCCAAGGGATTAGTATTTTTCCCGCAAAACCTCTTAAAAAAAGTAAGGAATTCGAAGTCGATTATTAGGCTTTTGTAGGTTAAGGAATTTGAAGTCTGTTTATGGTTTTTTAAAACACGCCATATCATGAAATCTACAACCGGTTGAATAAAAATTTATTCAATTCAGAATTGACCATGAGTGACTCATTTTCAATTCTGGATTAGGCCGGACCTGATTCTATGCTAAACATACAAATTCATCATTTCGGTAAAGCCGGAATAGTGATTCAATGCCTTGGTCATTGATAAATGACATGATATTCCGGCTACACGCTCAAACATTTGTGCATGCATGATCGCACAAACCAGTTTCCGCAAGCAAGATGAGCCCGGCCACACGCCTCCATCTTGCTTTGAGCCCTGCCAGACGCTGCATCTTGCTTGCGCAAACTGTGTTTGTGTCATCATGAATGTACAAATGTTTGAGCGTGTAGCCGAGTCATCTATCTAATATGCAATTTTTAGATAAGGATGTAGGTAGTTCCGGCGCAATATCCAAGTTTTATACTAGAGAATACAAATTGTTATCCATTCCATACATCCAAATTTTGCATTTATAATATTAGTGTGGTAAATAATGCTGGGCAATTCACACAGCATCCTATAGCTAGCCCCAAGCTAAGCAGAGCTTTTTTCTAGATAACAGATATACATACTTAATACATTACTTTACAAAGATATATATTTTTATTATACATAGAAAAAATCCGGAACACGAAACGAAATATCTGCAGATCGTACAACTATCGTCCCGTAAACTAATGTCCGTAAACTATATGTCCCGAGGGGAGGCGGGAATAGAACCCGCAACCTGCGTCGCGTCGCAGGCGAACCTTCTCCCGCTGCTGATAATGATGAAGATCGCTCAAACAGACGCAGTGGGAAACTTGGCAGACGATAGCTAAACACGTAGTTTCGCAACTGATTCGTCTATCTTGTAGTGAATAGTGCTGTGGCGAAAGGAAACCCAGGCTGCTTTTCCTCAGAGCCTGTGCTATGCAACGTTGCTATGGATGCGTTTAATTTCCTCGTCACATAATTACGATATATCCTTACTAATATTGTATTATAAATGCGAAAGTAACTCTGTCTGTCTGTCACATTTTTACGCCAAAACTACTGAACCGATTTAAATGAAATTTGGTACACAAATATTTGAGAGCCTGAGAAAGGACATAGGGTTAGTTTCAAACTTGCCTGACATCTCTCCCCCGGATATCGCTTTGCATCCAGGCGACCAGCTGACTAAGCTATCCGATTGCTTGCAGTGTAGCCTGTCCCGTTCGTACGTTTTTTTACCTACCATCGTGCAGTACGGCCTTGCCTTTGCGCCGTCGAAGTTGGTGCTGATAAAGTTGGAAGTTTATCGACAGTCTCAAGGCGAATAGGGCCTCGACTTTGGTGAATGGTGATAATAAACTTGGTATTTTACGCCTTCAAAATGCGAAATTTTTAGTTTATTTTATTTAGTTTACTTACAACATTTTAGTTTATCTTTGAACAGTTTTTGCAGCTACCAGAACCTAGAGTTGAGCTGGAAATTTCGTACACCTTTACCTAGTACTAGATAACAGATATTATTGTTGTAATCCCGCCTCCATTCCATGAACTGGATACAGGCAGAAAAGTGGCAAACCAGACGCATATTGCCAATACCAAAGAAGTCAAGTCAAACTAATACACTACTAGATAGTTTTTTTATATTATACGTACATAGGAAACACCCGGAAAGAATATCAGTAGATCGTACAAACTTTTGTCCCGAGGCGGGAATCGAAACCGTAACCTCATGCGTCGCAGGCGGACCTTCGCCCGCTGCATCACAGAGGTCGGCATATCTATTATTTTATTGATTGGGCTGAAATTTTACATAGATATGGCTAGACCTAGTATAAGACATAGCCCATAAATCAGTTGCCATGGTAATGGGATGGAAATAACCTTTTCATAGAAATAACGCGTGCGAAAACGCGGGCTGAAACTAGTTTATAAATGTGAAAGTGGATGGAAGGTAATTCTTTACGCCAAAACGTATGATTACTGAATCATACTGAAAGTTCATGTGTATGAAAACAACGTACAAGTAACATTGGAAATGCCGGGAAGACGGACCGTTCAGAATATAAATCATGCTGAAAACAGAAATAAACATTGCCATGCATCATATAATTGTCTTCAGGTGACTCAGGTATATTAGGAACCCAGGTGAACGACCTTTAGACGATGACGTCACTCTGACTCAGGTGTTCGCAAGCACGACCTCAAGGTCTTCAGGTTCAAAGCTGTTTGTTATCTTTATGTCGTTTACATAAATTTTAGATGATGTATATATGTATGTTGTCGCCGCCGACTTGTAATATAACAGACCAATAGTCGAATGGCTAGTCCGCTTACAAAACGAACGCTGATTTGTTGGGAAAACCTATTTCATTCGACGAGATGGCTAAGTGAATTTTAGTCATATTGTTTGAACGTTGATCATTTAAAATCGGCCTTTATCTGATTAAATAAAAATAAATAATGTACGACAATCCACACAGCATCATCTAGCCCCAAGCGAAGCAGAGGTTGTGTTACGTGTACTACCTACTAGATGACTGATCTAAGTACTTAATACAGGTCTCGTCACGGTTTAATAGCGCCCGGCGAAAGTGGAGGGGGTTCTGCGCAGGTATAAAGCGAAGTAAAAATCTAAAAATCGACTTCTGCGCATTAAGGTCAGCGCTATGAAACCATGACGCGACCTGTACAATATAATACATAGATATTTTTTATTATACATAAAATAACCAGAACACCCGAGACAAATACCTATTAGCAGATCGTACAAGCATTTGTCCTGAGGCGGGAATCGAACTCGGAACCTCCTGCGTCGCAGGCGGACCTTCGTCCGCCACGCCAAATCGGTCGTCAAATATTGCCGCATGCAGTTTTGTAATTCTATGTTCCCCCTACGAGATATACTAGGTGGGCCAAAAGAAATCACCCTTGACTTGACTTCTTTGTTATTGGCAATATGTGTCTGGGTTGCCACTTTTCTGCCAGTGTCCAGTTCATGGAAATTTCTTAGTCATGGAATGGAGGCGGGATTACAACAATCTACTAGAAGATGCTCTCATTTTTGCAAATGGCCGCCAATGTCAAATCTGTTTTGACATTTGTGGACTAGACATGCAGAATACCAGTGAACAAGCCATGGAGCGATATACTCCCCAAGAACGCGGAATAATTTTGTCTATTTTTTTGCGTAACAATTCGTCTGTGGTTTTGGCGCAGCGCGAATTCCGTCGCCGATTCCCCGGCCGTCCGACACCGACTGCGCAAACACTGCGCCGTTTGGCCACCAATCTTGAAGAGTATGGGACCACACGAGACGTTGCCAAGAGTGGCCGGCCCCGGAGCGCCCGTTCTCCCGAGAATATCGCCGCTGTTGCCGAGGATGTCGAGCTGTCGCCGGAAACATCGACCAGACGCCGTGCCACGCAATTAGCCATCAGCCGGACGTCCCTAAGGCGAATTTTGGTCAAAGACCTGCGCATGTTCCCGTACAAAGTCCAGTCCGTGCATCAGCTGCTGCCTGCCGACCGCCAAACGCGCGAAACCTACGCCCAAGCCATCCTCAATCTCGAGGAAGAAGTGGACGATTTTTCGACCAAAATCATAATGAGCGAAAAGGCTCATTTCCACCTCAGCGGGTACGTGAACAAGCAAAACTATCGCTTCTGGGGCACCGAAAATCCACGAGTAATGCACGAGGAGCCATTACACACGCTCAAAGTGACTGCATGGTGCGCTGTTCACGCTGGAGGAGTCATCGGGCCATTTTTTTTCGAGAACGCCGCTGGCCAAACGACAACAGTGGACGGTGCGCGCTATAGGGCCATGTTGACCGAGTTTTTGCTGCCGCAATTGGATGAATTAGGACTGCAGGACATGAGGTTCCAACAGGACGGAGCAACGGCACACTCTGCGCGACCCACAACCGATATTCTGAAGGCGGCGTTCCCGGGCCTCATCTCTCGTTTTGGCGATTTGCACTGGCCCGCAAGATCGCCCGATTTAACCGTTTTAGACTTTTTTTTGTAGGGTTTTTTGAAGTGTTGTTTACGTGAACAAGCCCGAGACTCTGGAAGCCCTCAAGGACAACATTCGACACGAGTGCGAGAATCTGTCGCCCGAAGTTCTCGCTGAAGTCATGAAAAATGGCATAAAACGAGCCCGTATGACAATCAATTGTGACGGCGCCCATTTAGCCGATATCATCTTCTCGACTTGACCAATACAATTCTAAAGGTTCAAATAAACATAATCAAAAAACAGAATCGAAGTTTTTCTTTTAGAAAAAAAAAGAGAGCCAAACAATATCGGATGACTTCTTTTGGCCCACCCTGTACATCAAAAGGAGCAATTAGCCGTGGCGATTATGGCGTTAGAATCAATCCCTCAACTCAGCCTGATAAAATCGTAAGAACGACTAAGGGAATGGACCAGAGGAAGGGCAGTAGCTTCCTTATTTTTAACGCCTCCATTGCGATCACCAATCTGCCTGCCAAGCATGGTGATTACGGAAAATCCCCTCTATTTTGGGGAGGCAGCAGTCGAAAGTCTTCAATCAATGTGTTGCCTGTGATTACCTACAGATCCGAGACGTGGGCGCTAATTATAGGCTTCGTTCATAAGCTCAGGGTCGCTCAGCAGATATGGAGAGAGCTGTGCTTGGTGTTTCTACGTTATAGAAATCAGAATACAGAAATCCGTAGAAGAACCAAAGTCACCGACATAGCTCTCGGAATTAATAAGCTGATGTGGCAGTGGGCAGGTCATATAGCTCGCAGAACTGATAACCGCTAGGGTGTAAAAAGGTCCTCGATGCCGACCGCGATGCAACACGAAACGGTTGGGAGACCATCCATTCGATGGACAGACGACATTGCAGGGATCGCAGGGAGTCGATGGATGGAGACGTCTCAGGACCGCTATTTTTGGCGTCGTATGGGGAAGGTCTTTGTTCACTAGTGGACGTGTATGGGCTGTTACGATGTTCAGCACTGAATTTATGTATGCTTATATATACAAACTATACAGCAATAAGCTTCAACCTGTGACTGTGCACGCGTTTCTTGGATTCTAAGTAGCCATGTCATTGCCCAGGGTACAAAGACAAAACAATCTATGTATGATGAACACATCATGAATGACAATGACCGATGTGGCGCGGCGGGCTAAGGTCCGCCTACTACAAAAGGGGTTTCGATTCCTGCCTTGGGACAAAGTATCATACAATCAGCAAATATTTGTACCGGGTGTTCTAAAAAATATCTAAGCATGTATTTATTGTATTATGTATATCAGTCATCTAGTACCCATAACAGAAACTCTGCTTACCTTGGGGCTAGATGAAGCTGTGTGGATTGTCCAACATTATCATTAAAATCTGCTTACCTTTTGTTATGAAATGTTAACAGAGACCTCTCATATTTTTTACATCAAAAGGATCCATCCATACATCTGTAGTTTCTTTTATCAAAGGTAATGCTAAAATGAGTCATTCTGAGACGAATACCATTGTTATGTTGAAGCAATTCAGTGGAAATCAGCACCTGTAAGGATGTCATGTGCATCATGGGCACTCCGCGTTTTAAATCCTAGCCAGTGACTTTTTTTTTAAATATTGTTATGGTAAAGCTATCAATTTCCTGGAAATCAGCTCCTGCAAGGTTATGCTGTGCATCATGGGCACTCTGCATTATAATTATAAATCCTAGCCAGTGACATTCTGCTTCTAATGTAAATATTATGACAAAGAAATAGGACTAGGAAAGGACATCAACCTTTATTGCAAGTCATCTGCAAATATTCTGGTGATGTGAAAATTTTTATGAAACAGATGATGTGAATCGAATATTTGCATAGTCATGAAATAAATGAATATTTGATGTACATGAAGGGGATGAAGCTAAGTTGCAAGAAAACTAGGCTATAATTTTTGAATGTGGACTAATTATTCATAATTTTTTGTTGTTAGTTCAAAACCTATGAATCTAATTGTAGATCTTGGTTATCCTTACAATAATTTAACTAATTTATCCCTCTTGCTAAGTAATAACATTCAATTTATATATCCTTCAACACTGTTGATTAAATTCCAGTCATCTTATCGTAGAGCATTAAATACCATGATGCACTTTATGATTCAACAGCTATTAAAAAGTAAGGCATGAGAAGCCAAGAAATTCTAGGCTAGTAAGATTGATGACTCATTTCTTATGATAATGTATGGGTCATGTTTTATATTTTTGTTGACCAACATGCTCATATAAGGAAATCACTGTTGAGGTAAAGCCTTTATGGTACATTGAACTATTTTTTTATTCAAGGAAAATATTAGATGAGCAGGCAAAACCCCCTTGATCGGGAGGCACATTAGAGTGGACATACTAGATTTAGATGAGCTCATTGGATAAATGTTTGTTTGGTGTTACTCCAATAACAATTGATCTTGAATTCTGTTTTCAAGATAAAACAGATTAATATTAGTTTTCTACAGAAAGCAAATGGTAATTCATTGATAACAAAGTGATAACTGGTGTGCCAATATAGATTTGTAATGTTAGACCACTTCTGAGCTGATAAGCCTTCCAATAAGGACATTCTGGTAAATTACCAAGCAGAAATTACTAAGAGAATGACTCAGCATCATATTGCATCTTATCACAGTGCCATAAGGTACATTTACCCTGCAGCTGGCATCTGTCAGGTACAATAGTTAGATTTTAGGCAGCCAGACCAATGACCTTGGCATTGAAGGGGCAATAGCCTCAATAGATCTCGTACTAACTTTCAGGTGATTGAACAGGGAGAATAGCTCAAAACTAATCACGATTTAAGCTGACAGACGGCGGCGCAACCACTATACCTTATATGGTCAAATGGTTGTGCGATTGCGCGACAGAGCTTACCCTACAGAGTTCGATGCCCCCGGTCTCTCCGGGCGACTGATAAGCGTCTGCAGCTGGAGCCCAGACTCCAGCCGCTGGAAAAACGTCCACAATAACAAAAATAGACAAAAAAGGCGTTGCAAGAATAACCTTTCGATCGAACGTGAAATCCAATACCGTATCGCCGGGTTGCTACTCCGCCCCATGTCGGCGGCCGGCGGCAACCCTACCGGTCTCCGGTGGCATCCGCGAAAACACAACACGTGGCATAAAATCACTGAACGGTGACAACGATTTTTACCAAAAGGCGTGCAAACTGCCGACGAGCAGTGCGAAATATGGCGGCACCGGTCACACAGGATACGTTTTACATGGAATTGCGACATTTTATACCTTTTTTTCACACTTCAATTACGCAGTTTCACAACACGAACGATTATCACTGTAATTTATTTTAATTCACTTACCATTTTTTTATTTTATGATGCTAAAACGTAAAAATTACACCACTAATTTCACTGACACCACGACAACGGCGACCGGAACGAAACTGCCGGAATGTTGGCTAAACTTTTTTGCGACAGCCAATGAACGCATGCGTCAAAGTTGACACCGGAACAGACAGAGAACAGTTCACTATCTTTTTGTATTATTTTTAGGTTAAATGCTTTTTGAATAGACACGTTCGATTAAGATAATATTTTTTCATGTAAAGTAATTTTCTAATTTCTTCGTGTTTATCGAAAGATATCTATAACTAAATATTTTTTAACATTACTGACAACTTTCGAAAACCAAACTGACAGCTACGTTCCGATTCGGGTTGTTTTATTTTGTGTTGTGTTGTAAACTGAAGTTCACAAAAAAAGTAACCACTATCAAATAGAAAAGCCACTCCGGTAACTAAGATAAGATAATAAAGATACGCGAGTACAAGCCCGTTTTCAACGTAAACTGATAAAAATAATTATTTTTATTCCATCGTCGTCGTCGTCTGAAGTCATGAAGTGACTCACAGATGACGTGTAGTTCCACCAATCAGAATTTAGAATTCTACAAATGCCCATATACGGGCAGATGAAAACAGCTCTGAAGTAGCAGAGTGTAGATTTAAAAATTATGGCGCCATTCTCCTACAATAACGTAATGATAACGTAGAAGTCAAGTTGTCCTACCTATAGTATTTACAACTCCGCCTAGGCCCTTAAAAAACTGAAATGACGAATATAACCAAGAAGGAAACCAATGCAAGGGCACTTCTAATTTCTAGCAGACACCAACCGAGATGAGATAACCGATTAGGCTGTGACATCTACTTGGCCATACTTATTTACATACTGTTTGGTAGCCATTTTCCTCATCTCTATGAATTTTAAAATAACCACCGTGAGCCACATAAGAGCAGATTATGAAAGATAGAAGTTTATTCCCATTCATAATATTATGGCCCAAGCTATGTTCTTGGTTTACAACTGTTTTTTTTCCATTGTTAGATATGTACGACGGAGACTAAGGTAGGTAGGGTTGTGTTATGGGACATGCACTGACTAGCACATGGCAAACGTTATTCTGTTTTGCTTGTCTTATTCTATAGAATTGATCTCTTACAAGCGTAATATAGTCACTGTGTGACAAAACGCAAAGATTAAAAAAAATAAAATATTTATGTAGATACTATCCTTTGAAGTCCATCATCATCTACATCATCAGTCTATGCTATTCCATAGTTGGCTTGGGCGCTAGCCAAACAAATTAGAAATAAGAAACCTTAAGGAGTCTCATTATAAGTAAACTGTTAAGTTTTTTAATGAGAATAAATTCTTTAAACCGTATATAAGCTTACTTGTTCTTTTTCACTTCCACATGTGGACAAAAAATTTAAATGAAGAGAATATCAATAACACCTTATTTCTTATTTGATAATAATAATAATAACTAAGCTGCAGGGCAGCTTGTGGCGAGCTGTTGGTGAGTAGCGACACCACGGGTATACCGAGTGCTCCCGGGGAAGCTCCTGGTTCTCGTCTCCGCTTGCGGAGTGGTATCCCAAGAGAACCAGATCCCCAACTCTTGCTTGCCTTCATTGGCCGGTCTGAGTGGAGTCGCGAGAGATGCATCTTAGGATGTAGACTCGGGGGTGAAATCGGGGCCGCACCTATCGACACCCCTAGGCGTTTGCACCGATGTTGTTCCTTTACGGGCATTTATGCCAACATTTTGAGGATCCCATCCAGAATTCGGCAAGCCACCGTCTGCCGCTTGTAACAGTATTGAAAGTATGTTTATGTCAGGCCTGCATAGTTTTCCCCATAGCCCAATTACCCAGTCCATCCATTCACCACAATAACATGGCTTTTTTTGTTATTTTCATTTTCAACACTAAAGTTAACGGGATATTTACCATGATTTGAGTTTTGAGTTCTCCAATATTTCGGCAGTTACATGCGCCATGATCACGGAATCTTTCTTTGTCTTTTGCTACGAATATTAGTACGGTGTTAATATTCGTAGCAAAAGACAAAGAAAGAGGGTAGATCGATATATATGCCAATAAAAACTAACTCGCAGTGACTTTAGTTGTTCCGTGATCATGGCGCATGTAACTGTGCCGAAATATTGAAGAACTCAAAACTCAAATCATGGTAAATATCCCGTTAACTTTAGTGTTGTAAATAACCATGATAGTTTCAAAAGATTTTCATTTTCCTTTGCAATAGTCTCTACACCTGGCGGACATCATCTTCGGGTGTATCATATTGTGCAACCAAGGATGATACCCGCTATGTGTAGCTCTCGCCTTTAGATTAATTCTCATATAGGGCCTCTGTGCTGTTGGCTTCGGCTCCACGCATGCCTCCCAAAGGACCGGGTCACTATATGGCCCGTGATCATGGAAATGAGAAACAGAATAATAACTATGTTTACAGTATTAAATTTGACTTGTCTAAGTGCTTATTTTGAAAGCCTAAAGAAATTGATACTGATTCTTATCTATGGAATGGAGCATCATAATTTAGTATCTACTTACAACAAAAGAAACTAATTTTGACTATTTTTTACGTATCTTTCGCGTCTTCCAAGTACTGATGATGCTTACGTAGATGCCATAAATAAAACAAATCATATTCAATTAACATTTTATTATAAGCTTGCTAGATATAAAATATAACAATATAATACGTAGGTACAAAATATAAAGTTACCCAAGTCTTTTATTTTTATGTTTGTGCAATGTATAAACACACATTGCACAACAATTACTTTATCAAATATGTTAAATAAGGTTTCTTTTTATATATATTTTTTTTAATTTACGCGATCTTTTTTAATCTTTCATTACCATTGAAATAATGTAAAACTATAATGTATTTTGCTACCAGTGGAAACTTTATGAAAAAGCCCTCAGTATAGGTATGTACATTTTTTTATTTATAATGTTCTAGGTGTAAGTTTATTTATAATGTTCTAGGTGTAAGTTTATTTATAATGTTCTAGGTGTAAGTTTATTTATAATGTTCTAGGTGTAAGTTTATTTATAATGTTCTAGGTGTAAGTTTATTTATAATGTTCTAGGTGTAAGTTTATTTATAATGTTCTAGGTGTAAGTTTATTTATAGTGTTCTAGGTGTAAGTTTATTTATAATGTTCTAGGTGTAAGTTTATTTATAATGTTCTAGGTGTAAGTTTATTTATAATGTTCTAGGTGTAAGTTTATTTATAATGTTCTAGGTGTAAGTTTATTTATAATGTTCTAGGTGTAAGTTTATTTATAATGTTCTAGGTGTAAGTTTATTTATAATGTTCTAGGTGTAAGTTTATTTATAATGTTCTAGGTGTAAGTTTATTTATAATGTTCTAGGTGTAAGTTTATTTATAATATTCTTGGTGTAAGTTTATTTATAATGTTCTAGGTGTAAGTTTATTTATAATGTTCTAGGTGTAAGTTTTCCTAAAATTCGAAAATATAATTATAATTTATTACGATGTTGTTATAGTACCTACAACTAAATCATTTTTTTTTTGCTAAAATGCCTAATTTAGAACATCATCATCATCATATCAGCCGATCGACGTCCACTGCTGGACATAGGCCTCCCCTAAGGATCTCCACAATGACCGATTTTGCGCTGCCCGCATCCAGCGATTTCCCGCGACCTTCACTAGGTCGTCGGTCCATCGCGTGGGTGGTCTACCTGCACCGCGCTTTCCGGTACGTGGTCGCCTCTCTAGAGCCTTGCGGCCCCAGCGGCCGTCGGTCCTACGAGCTATGTGCCCTGCCCACTGCCACTTGAGTTTCGCAACTCTGAGAGCTATGTCGGTTACCTTGGTTCTTCTGCGGATCTCCTCATTTTAGAATTTAGACTCAATTTAGAACAAAAAAATTAATTTGTATAAACATTGATACACAAACGCTACTTTCTAAGGACTATTCTATAACATTATAAGAGTTTTTAGTGTACATAAGGTACCTCTTATACATAGTATACAGATTAGTAACAGTGACTTGACCTAACATTGACGGTTAACCGCTAGTGCGTAACAGTGCTAAGAGTTTCCAGTGTACTTATGGTATCTCTTATTCATAGGTACTCTCTAAGGACTATTCTATAACATTCCAAGAGTTTCCAATGTATTTATGGTACCTCTTATACATAGTATACAGATTAGTAACAGTGACTTGACCTAACATTGATACACAAAGGATACTCTCTTAGGACTATTCTATAACATTCTAAACCCCGCTACGCACTGGCGCGGTTCAACCGCCCCGCCTGGCGAAATTTTGTGGCCTATTATCACAAGCGGTTGTATAATAAACTGGAAAAAGCGGCTAGCCGCGCGGTTAACCGCTAGTGCGTAACGGTGCTAAGATTTTCCAGTGTACTTATGGTATCTCTTATTCATAGGTACTCTCTAAGGACTATTCTATAACATTCTAAGAGCTTCCAGTATATCTACTTATGATACCTCTTATACATAGTGTACAGATTAGTAACAGTGACTTGACTTAACATGTATACCTACACAAAGGGTAGGTACTCTCTAAGGACTATTCTATAACATTCTAAGAGTTTCCAGTGTATTTATGGTACCTCTTATACATATTATAAAGATTAGTAACAGTTAGTTGACCAACACAGCCTGCTAATGCCCTTCTCAAGAACGCTACAGCGTGAGTCGAATCACTGGCTTGTATCAATAATGATACACAGCTTTCTAAGTGCTGACGGACTATTCTAAAAGGTGCGTTTTGTTCTAAGGCTGTGCAAATGTCGGCGATTGTGTATGCTGCTATTCGGGATACGTGCTTCTTGCGTTTCGTTATTGATTGAGTCAACCTGAAAATATAATAGAAATTTATTAATTAACAAAGAATATTACAATGAAATATTTAAAACAAATTAGAACTAGTATTTACAATTAAGCTACTAACTGCAGACTGTTGCAAACAATATACAGGTAGCTCAACTGGTTCATAAATGAAATTAATGATTTGTTATTTCACTATGGCATTATGAGATATTTGTAAAAGAATATTCTTCATTATGAATGGAAGCGGGTTAACTACGAACCTAGTTTGTGTTGGAAGAACACCAACGTTTCATCTAATTCTTAACGAGGGAACGAACGTGTGCGCCGCGACGCTGAACCGCACTCGTCCTGAAGAAGTCGCTCGTTATGGGATTTTAATTCAGGTACAGGTTTCCTGCGGTCTCCACACTAGGCAAAGCCTGTATCAGGATGAAACGTTGGTTTCTTCCAACAACAACTAGGTTCGTAGTTAACCCGCTTACATTCATAATGATTTCGTCTACTACGAAAGTTTTTTTTAGAGTATTCTTCATTGAAATGGGTTATAGGGATATCATTTCATCATCCTGTTTTGTAAGGTGAAGAATAAAGTATTATCCTACTAATATGATGAATGACAAAGTTTGTAAGGATGGATGGATGTATGGATATTTGTTACTCTTTCACGCAAAAACTACTGAATCGATTTGGCTGATATTTAGTATGGGTACAGTTTGGGACCTGGAATAACATATAGGCTATTTTTTATCCAGACAAAACGCGGGCGAAGGCGCGGGCAGCAGCTAGTCTATTATATAAACTTTGTGAACCAAATAAACTATCTATCTACCATTGCATGTTTAGGATTGGAGTAGATTTTTTCTAAGAATTAAACTAGCGGTATTACTAAGAATAGCGGAAAAGTAATTTCGTGCAAATCGTGAACCTATCATAAAACCAACTTCCATTAAATTGTATCAAGTTCAAGTTCATTTATTCATCTTTAGACACGCGTATACTTAGATAGGTCAACTAGTTTATAACTTAAATCACTATTTTACAACTAGCTTAGCTTCACTAGGTACCTTATCACAAAATATGTTTTTATCAGCCAAAGCTTCGTCAATTGTATAATAACTCTTATTCACTAAATAATTTTTAACAAATATAAATACATCCATGGGAGCATTTAAGAAAACGTTATTTTTAGCCCATAATCTCTTATTTTCCCAAATTCTCCAAAAAATACAAATGACCCGAAGTTCGTTTTTTCATAAATTGATAGCAAACGGTTTACGATTTGCGCCAAATTACTTT
This sequence comes from Eupithecia insigniata, assembly GCA_947859395.1. NCBI lineage: Eukaryota > Metazoa > Arthropoda > Insecta > Lepidoptera > Geometridae > Eupithecia > Eupithecia insigniata. The sequence goes on from OX402019.1 coordinate 3,062,373, forward strand.
TCCGCTCGTTTTATTCCTTTAAGAAAACGGAATATATAAAAAACTACAAAAATATTTAATGTCGCGCTAACCCGCGATGATCACTATTAATTAACCATTAATTTTCTCACAAGATATTGTTATTTGGTACAAACTTACTTTTCAATAGAATGAGCTATTTCGGCTAATTTCTCTTCGACATGTCGTTCCAGCGGTGTCTGTGATGTAGCTTTTGAACATAAAACCGATGTGAGAGCCCGATAACACTGCATGTAACATGGCCACCTGGAAATTACAAGAACACCGTTAGAACTTACCAATCTGTTTCTCATTTCCATGATCACGGGCCATATGTGACCAGGTCCTTTGGGAGGCATGTGTGGAGCCGAAGCCAACAGCACAGAGGCCCTTTATGAGAATTAATCTAAAGGCGAGAGCTACACATAGCAGGAATCATCCTTGGTTGCACAATATGATACACCCGAAGATGATATCCGCCAGGTGTAGAGACTATTGCAAAGGAAAATGAAAGTAATAAAAAAAAACCATGTGATTGTGATGAATGGATGGACTGGGTAATTGGGCAAAATATAGTTGTTAGTTGCAAAAATTATCAATAAATAAATTCAAACAAACTATCAAACATATCCTTTGTAAAAAGGCTTATTACAAAATATCAGATTATCTTGAGGATAAAAAAGCATGGGACGACTCTTGCTCCAACTCGAAAACGAACAACCTAACAAGGTAAAGGTTTCTTATTCGCTTCTTTACTTAACCTTAAAAAGATTGAAGTGAACAAAAAATCAAAGTGATCACTTTATTTCCCTGGTTTACTTATGTAATTTTAATTTTGTGACGTGTCCAAGAGTCCTGTAAGGTCTAAAGGAAATAAAGCACATTGATATTTGGCTATGGGGGAGACTACGGGCTAACTACTACTAACTTACGATTGTTATTACTTTAATGTATTATTAATATTATATTAAAGGTAATTCGTAAAACATATCAACAATAATGCGTACAGCCCGATACGTACGAGCGGCTGGCCGCCGCGGTTGCACCGCTGCTGTTCAAATTTTGCGGCGGTTAGGCCCGTTACGCACTAGCGGTTAACCGCGGGGGCAACTAACCACGCGGCTAAACGCTTTTCCAGTTTAATATGCAATTGCTTGTGATTGTACGCACTTAAACGCCGCTATATTTCAATCGCAGCGGTCAACCGCTATGGCGTAATGGGCCTAGTGCGTACAAGCGGTTGCATCTTAAATAGGAAAAGCGGCTAGCCGCGCGGTTAGATCCCCTGCGGTTAACCGCTAGTGCGTAGGAGCGCGCCAAAACCTGGTAACATACATACCTATCTTCCAAAATCTCTTCTCTCGACACCAGCATACTGTTCAGGATCCCCACAGAACCTTCAAACAGCGTGAAGAAAGCCTGCCAGCTGATTTCGCACCTTACATGCGAGGTGTTAAAGCCGATTATAAAATGCACCATGTGCTGGAGCTCGAATATACTGTCAAGGAATTTGTAGTCAAGTGTTACCTGAAAAAGAGATTAATTTATGTTAAGATTTGAGTTTAGAGGAAAACATAAAATGAGTTTTTTCGCTCAGCTGTAACTTAGCACGCATTAAGAACGGAACGGATAGCCTTAGCCCCCATACAAACGTATTTTCCGCTTCATTTGGAAACTATGTCCTCGATCTTATTGAAAGTTCCATACGTAATCGGATGAAAAATATATATGTTTGTAGCGGTTTAAATTTTGAAAAAACATAATATTCTTAAAATGGGAGCGAAACGAAAGGCCGTGGGGCCGCGGCGTACGAATATCGACCCCTCCAACTCAACCCGTGGATGTCGTAAGAGTCGACTAAGGGAACCTACCAGAGGAAGGGCAGCAGCTTCCTTCTGAGTATTTTTAAACACCAACACTGCGATCACCAATCCGCCTGCCAAGCGTGGTGATTATGGCAAATCCCCCCCTACATGGGAGACCATCCACTCGATGGACCGACGACGGCGTAGTGGTCGCAGGGAGTCGATGGATGGAGGCGGCTCAGGAACGTAGTGAAGTGAAGAGAATATCAATAACACCTTATTTCTTATTTGATAATAATAACTATGTTTATAGTATACAATTTGACTTGTCTAAGTGCTTATTTTGTAAGCCTAAACAAATAAAGTTATTGATTCTGATTCTAACGCTATTTGGTGCGTCGTATGGGGGCGGCCTATGTCCAGCAGTGGACGTGTATGGGCTGATATGATGATGATGATGACAATTTTTATCCTTAAAATAATTAATTAGGTTTTAAGGTCATAAAATCAGTTCCCATAGAAATACCCTATGTATAAAAGTTTCCATACCCTCCATATGCATATCCCTCCTAACAACGCGTGCGAAGCCACAAGCAAAAACTAGTAGTAAATAAGTAAACTCACCCGTTTCCCCGCCAAAATAACCTCAGCCAGCGTATCCAAATCTACCCTCATCAGCTCACAAACTTTATCATCTACCCTCAAAACCTTCTCATAAACCTCCAACTTCCTCTTACTGGCAACACCGTCATAATGTTGCCGTATCCAGCTCTTCAAGTTGTTGGTGCTCTGGTACATTAGTTTGGACATCGCAGTGCATTTTGGACCGGCTGTGTTGGCCTTGAGGCATTGAATCCATAGGTATTTGGAGACGCTGTGAGCGGTAAGATCAGATTTGGTTGTGTCTTTTGTTATAGTTGATGGTGGCTGGAAAAGAAATATGTTTTAGCTCACAAGCTATATAGGTTTGCATAGTATTTTATTTACTGTATTACTAGCTGCTGCCCGCGCCTTCGGCCGCGTTTATCGGGATAAAAATTGACCTATATGTTATTCCAGGTCCCAAACTATACCGATACCAAATTTCAGCCCCATCAGTTCAGTAGTTTTGCGTGTAAGAGTAACAAATATTATCAAATATCAAAGTAGTTTATTTCCTTTAGACCGTACAGGACTCTTGGACACGTCACAAAATTAAAATTACGTAAAACGGGGAAATAAAGTGATCACTTAGATTTTTTGTTCACTTCAATCTTTTTAAGGTAAAGTAAAGAATCGATCCTTGTTAGGTTGTTAGTTCGAGTGTTAACTCGAAAAATAACTCTAAAAATAACACCTAACAGGCTAAAGGTTTCTTCGTCGCTTCTTTACTTTAGTCTACATACCGAAGCGACCGAAATCAAAATATCACTTTATTTCCAAATCAGTGTTTAATTTTAAGAATTTGACCTGTTTTAAGTGTACATTTATTGTATTTACGGAAATAAAGAAACTTTGACTTTAATCTGATATTTTGTAGTAAGCCTTTTTAAAACTGATATGTTTGATGGTTTGTTTGAATTTATTTATTGTTAATTTTTGCAACTCACTTCGAGTTTTGTTGTAGAAGCGTATACATTGCCCTTTAAAAGATACACTAATCTTGGCAACCTTAAGGCGGTCCTGCATGCATACAAGGACCGTGAGCATTCCTCTGTAATGTAGGTAACAGTTCTTATAGCATGACCACTCTAACAGTACAATAAATATATGGTTTAATAAACTCACCTTCAAAACCGCAAGACTCGCCAAATCTCCGACAAACTTATTCCCAAAGCAATCCACCGACACCAATTCACTTACAAACTTCACCACAACTCCTAACTCCTCCAAAAACCCAAATTTTATCGAACTACCCTCATTCTCATACACTTTAGTTAGTCGAGATTGCGCGCTGAGCCAGATATTGGTGAATAGTTGGTCCCTATCGTTGAAAATGTTGTGGGAGTCGAGTTTCTTTATGTGACGTAGAGTGACGTTTAGGAGTTGGATTGACGATTCTATGTGTTGTGGCTTGGTGTCTGGGTTCTTTATCGCTTGGATCTGAAAAGAGAAGTTAATATTTCATATTTTATTCAGGTAGTTTTTAAGTGCGTGACAAGTCTAAGAAAAGCATGATATGGTCAGGTTTTGTATTTTTGTCCGGTTTTTTATTAGTCTGTTTTCACTCATTCTCGAAATTGAAGCATATAATGCATTCATTGGAGCGGATTTACGACGACATCGTAGCCGTCGCAGGGAGTCGTTGGATGGAGGCGGCTCAGGACCGCTATTCGTGGCGTCGTTTGGGGGAGGCCTATGTTCAGCAGTGTACGTGTACGGGCTGATGATGATGATGATGATGGAGTGGATTTGTTGTTTGTTTACGTTTAGGTCTTTAGAGATTCTTAAAAACATGCTGGTCTAAATTCGGGAAGCGGAAATCGTACCTGCCACGCTATTTCAGCCTTTCAGTCATTGATCAGAGAATTCTTTTTTATCCTCGCAGATTAACGAGCGGCTATTGGGGCCATTTCAGCAAAGTGATGTTTAAGTATACAAGTTTATACTCCACTCCAGCCTAATACGATGTCAAATATTTGTAAACACACCGCCTATATGTAACGTTAAAATAATTTTGTGGCAGAGTATTTTTATACGCAATCCGAACTTTTGTATATTTGAGATCTTTCTTCACTAAATAATGCTAAGAATTATGTCTGAAACTCAAAGCCAAGCACGTGAAGTTATTTATTTTGTAACAAATAGTTCACATACAATTTAGCTGGAGTAGCATTCTATTATTAATAATAATGTTGGACAATCCACACAGCATCACCTAGCCCAAAGCTAAGCAGAGCTCGAGTACTGATATATATATATATAGATACATACTTTTTATTATACATAGAAAATACCGAGAAAACCCACAACAAATATTTTCAGATCGTACAAAAATTTGTCCCACCAAAGGCGAGAATCGAACCCGCAACCCGCGCCCCAGGCGGACCTTCGCCCGCCGCGCCACATCGGTCGTAAATAAATGGTTGTTAGTTGTATGAAGCTAAGTTAGACTATAATATATACTAGCTAGGTCATAGATAGCCTTAAATAATATTATTTATGTAAATAATACTATTTATATAAATATTATTTATATAGAATTTATTTATCTTTCACAACAGGTTCTTACTTAAAAGCTCTTACTAAGTACAGGAACTTTTGTAGAAGATAATCTTCTGGGTATAGGTATTAAATCATCGACTAAGACCTGTTTTGTGAGAGAACTGGTGCCTATGATAGGTTTTAGAAAAAAACCTGTGGTACGGTTAAATAATAAGGTGCCTTAAATTATGGTTGTCTGGTAGAAATCTCTGCAAGGGATAATACCACGCATTGCAGGATATGGCCATTAGATTTTACGACCTTCCCGTACCTACTATACTGTAATATTTCCTGCAATAAAGCTTTTTTATTTTATTTAAGTTGTTATTAGTTCTAGAAGGTACATACCGCATTGTCAACGAAGAACTCCAGTCCATCCCATAAACAATCAAAATTTTTTATATCGTCAGCATCTGTACTTTCACAATACCTCGACAACGCAAGCGAATACGCCGCCATTGCATTCAATGTTGCCACATCGCTGTTACATTCTGTACTGTCATCAGAGGTAGTGTTGCCAGCTTTTTTACCAGCGCTAAAATCAACGCTTTTAAATGTGTCTAGCAATGGCTTGTGTAATTTTTCCTGTAATTCAGCTAGTATAGATCTGTACGCGCTAGCTGTAATAGCCTTTCTTTGCTTGACCAGTAATGGTAGGATTATACAGATTATTTGGAATTTTGGCTCGTTGAAAGCTTCTATTGTATTTTGCTTGGATAATTTTTTTGATATGAGCAGATCAACAATGTTTTTAACTAAATCGCTTTCAACGCGTACTCTTTTCACAGCGGACTCAATAAGATTCTTGATGACAAGAAGTTGGTTGGATGTCTTGATGTTAAGAGTTAGTAGATCTAACATTGTTGTATCTTTGAAGCTGAAAATAAAGTCAACGGAAAACACTTTGTACAAATCTGGTGGGTGTAAGCTCAGCTCGAAAATATTCTGCACTGTGTAGTCAATACTTTTTCTTATTTTTTTCGACTGGCAAGTTTTCTTCACTGCCAGTAACACGAATAACGCTGTCAGCTGATAATTCTCTTCCAAATACGAAATTTGTAACATTCTTATAAGCTCAACAAATTTTTTGATTTTCTCGTCACTGTCTTCTTCAATAACTAGCTCATTGAAGTACTTTTTCATATCAACTTCTTTAGCAAAAGCTGCTATCCCCTCCTTGCCCAATGCTTTGGAAAAATCATTGCCATTCTGGAAACATTTAGCAGCATTTTTCGCCACTTCTAACACAAGCGCATTTAGTAACAATCTGTTATTTGTTACGGCAACATTTCTGAAGATTTCTGTAACTTCATCATGCAAATATAGTTTTACAAGGCTTTTAGCTAGTTGTTTGTATTGGTTCTTGTCTAGATTTGCGAATAGGACCCTTGGGATGAAGGTGTGAGATTCCAAAATTGCTGGATTGGAAGCCAGTCGTTTGATTAAGTGGGTTTTAGTCTCTTGTAAAGCTGTGTTGAAGTCTTCACTCGAGTTTCTGATTGCAAGGACTTCCATCGCCATCGTTTTGAGTAGTAGTAGATTGTCCTGAAATAAGAACATTAAAATATTTAATAATGTTTTTTTTTAGTTCATTTAATTTTGATTTTCTCGAAGTTTCGGTCGTATTACATGCTGCCGTGGTCGTGTATACGGGAGTTTCAGTAGGATTACACCCAGTCAGGTGTAAACCTACTAAACTTATTCGAATCGTATCGAAACTGCATTAATTAAGGTACCTACAGCCTTGGTCAAAAGTATAAAGCACTCCTCAACGTAACTACATATCTCAAAACAAAAAAAAAATAGCAAATGTGTTGAACAACGGGCAAGCCAGTGCCCTCAAACGATTATTAAAACAATAGATAACTTTCTTCTATGGGCCATAAAACATCTGGTGAGCTAAACCCATACGATGGGAATTTTACACAAAAAATTCAAAAATACTAATCAGACTTCATTTGTTATTCATAGCGTAAAGAAGCTTCCGTGTGTGATTTAATAGTGAAATTGACATTCCTTTTTTTCGAAAATGCCGAAAACAAGGGAAGTGTGCTACGCAAAACGTATTAAAATTCAGTTGTTACATGAACAAGGAAATACCCAAGTAGAGATTACCAAACTCTATCTATCCGAAAATAATATTTTACTAGGATTTCGGCGAGACTTGAACCCGTGGGAAATATTTGGGTTATAATTTAAATATCTAGACCTGAAATAAGATGAAGCAATAAATTATTTCGCATAGGGCTTTACAACAACTCAAAAAAATATCTAATATTAGCCACAGGCATTACTTGAAAAGTCTGCTACAGATGAAAAAGGTCAACATAAACACAATTTCATACTTGAGCAAGTATTCATAGGGCGTAATGAAGCGCGCGCTTTGGTAACGTTTGTAGGTATTCAGAACCGCGGAACCATATTTTTTTAAGTCTATGGTGTGTACAGATGGGTTTTAAAAGGCCCACGCTTTAAAACACCTGAAATATAACCTACTGTACTTTTTTATTTGCTTAGGGTGGCTTTGGTGTCACAGCGGCCATACTCTTAGTTTTGTGGCAGTCGCAGGGAGTTGCAGGGAGTCGTTGGATGGAGGCGGCTCAGGACCGCTATTCGTGGCGTTATTTGGGGTAGGCCTATGTTCAGCAGTGGATGTTTACGGGCCAATGATGATGACTTAGTTTTTACATTTTTATTTACTAAGTACCAAAAAACACGATCCTGAAGTAACGCATTAGAGTACTCTAAAATGTTAACTAATAGTTTTTAGTATACAACTTTAAAAAAAATGTAGAAAAGTTTTTAGGTATATCCACTTACCAGAATTACTAAGCAATCACCATCAGTAACTTTCCTTCCAAGCTCAACCCATTGCTTGCTCTCCAAACAAGGAAGCAACCCGCTCAGATCAAAAACCTCCGATGTACACAACACATTAAGTTTATAGTTGCTATACTTTATGTTCAGGAGTTTGAGTTGGGCGTAGCTTTGGCAGAGGTTGAGGTATGATTTGAGGAGTTGTGTGTTCTGGAATATTAACATTTGTATGGTAAGAAAAAATTAAATGTCCAGTATTATTTATTCATTTATTGCTGTTCCCCACGGTTTCACCCGCGTTACATGTCCCAAACTTCCATGGGAATTTGATGTTATACCGGGCCAAAAGTAGCCTATTTTACTCTCCTATCTTTCAACTCATTCTATACCAAAAATCAAGTCGACTGGTTGCTTAGTTAGGGCGTGGAGGCAGGACAAACAAACACGCTTTCGCATTTACAATATTATTTAGGGTTTGCGATGCCTAAAAAAATCCACTAATAGCCAATTAATCCCTAATACGTTTTAACCACGAACCGCCATGTGGCTCATGGAGGCTAGTTGTGCATAAAACTAGCTCATACTTACATTAGTATACTTCATAACAGCAGAACCAAATCTCTTCAGTCCCTCATTTTCAAACTTGCTGTACATCCCCCAGAATTCCTCAGCTATGTTAATTGGTACAGTATGGTCGGCCATTTTGTTGTGACGTAGGAAGGATGACAAAATGGCGGACATGACTTCTACTAATGTTACTGTTGATGGGCCTGAAAATAGGCAAAAAACAGTGTTAAAAAGTTAAAAAAAAATTAAATTAAGGTCAATCTCTATTTTCCTAGTGGATAATGTAAGATCTATAGGCCACAGGGAAAGAAAGAGTAATATCTTACTTAAAGTTCCTTCTTCTAATGAACTCAAGCAATGCATAAAAAAATCCTTCTGCAGGGTTTCTAAAAGCTCTTTATTCTGTCTGAACATCAAATCTGTAGTCAGCTTCCCATACAACTCTACACATTCGTCTGGAAACACATCAGCTCCATCTATAACTTTACTTTTGGATTTTTCATCATCACTTGATGTCTTGATCAATTCAGTCTGAAACACATCAGCTCCATCTATAACTTTACTTTTGGATTTTTCATCATCACTTGATGTCTTGATCAATTCAGTCTGATCTTTATCTAAAGCCGTAAGGTTGCTTTTCAAATGTGGCAGAAGTTCTGTTATAAATAGGTTTCCTCTACTTAATTTGAACAATATCTCCATCAAGCAATTCAGCATTTCTTTGTATTGTTCGATAACAGAAGAACTTTTCTTTGCAGTCATGATTGGTGGCAAAATCAACTCTAAGTTCTGTTCAATAAAAACTGGATCAAGTTTCAATGCAGTTTTTATGATTAGTAATGTTGTTTTGTCTAATTTCCCTTCTAGTTTAAGCTGTCCCAGCATAACAGCTTGCAAAAATGACAAGAAAGTCTTCTTCAGTTCTTTTGATGGCTTTTTGGTTTGGGAATCAGCCAGTTTTGTACCAATATCAACTTCATTTTTCAAAGCTATTTCGAGCATGCTCAGAAATATACAACTTTTTACTCTTTCAGTAGTTTCAATCAATGGCATGGTCATCTGTGACGTGATATAATCTTGCTGCATATCCAGAACTTTAGCTATAATGTAGAACGTAAAAATCATAAGTCCTTCTGTTTTGTAACTGCTGACAAAAACCTCTATGAAGTTTTGGAGGAATTTTGTATCAGTGTCTACTCTGTGTTTTGGGAAGTCGAAGAATACTCCCATGATTTTGAGTACAGCTTGAATGTTGTCACCTTTTTCTGCTATCAAAGCTTCTAAGCTGTCTTTTCTAACCAGTGTTTGCAGGTAGTTCACGAAGAATGATTTCTTGTTAGCATGAAATAGTATGTTTTGACATACTGCTATGATGGTATCATGAATTTCTGTGTCTAAATAACTGAAAACAGTCTCTAAGCATTCTCCTTGAATAAACTTTGTAATGAACTCAAGTTTCTTTTTAGATTCTTTGTAATACTTCACCAAATTGTTAAATATTTTTTGGCTGAGATTTAAGTAAGCATTTTCTGAGCTTTTCAAACATTGAAGAAGTGTGACAGTTATGCTGAGGTAGTCATCAATTTGCTGGACCATCTGTGATGAGATTTTATCATTTTCTAGGAACTTGATTATGAACTGGAAGTCAGATGTTTGTAGAATGTTTTTTTGCACATAATGTGATACAATCTGAAAAAGAAACATACAAATTCAGTAACTATATTTTATTAGTTCACCTGGTTTATAAAGTAAGTGTTCACATGGAACATTGTATTCATTTTATAACCTTTCAAGTTGGCCAGAGCTAATTCATACATAAATGTGCCAGCGGGCTTCTTTACAAATGAACTGGTTATAAAATTTCTTAAATTGTTCTAAGCACAAGAAGTTTATGCATGCTCTGTTAATGTCAGCTTTTTCACAGTCGGAGACAAACCTGACATCTGTTACCAATTAAGAAGTTGGATTGTAGAAAACCTCTAAAGTTATACCTGTATCAGCTTCGACTTCAATTCCCCAGTCAAGTCATCATAATTCAACCATTCCAGAAGATTCTGCAGATCCTTGTTATCTAACTTATTGGTCTTGGATAGATTATCCAGCCACTCTGCCACAATCCTTTCTTTTGGAGCCGTTGGAAAGTGATGTGAGTGAACTAAGTTTTTAGCGAGGCATAGACGCTTGGGAAGCGAAGTAGCATCATCCTCCAGTCTGCGTTTTAGCTCTGAAATTGTAAAAAGCAAGTTCCTAAGTCTGGTATGGGCATAATTATTTTCCATCTTTTGAATTTCGATTTTTCGGTATATATATAGATAATGTTTGTCTTCAGACATTCATAGTCTTTTTCATTTTTAGAGAATAGCAACGAACGATAGACAAATTTGTAAGCTGTTTGAGGTTATGTTTTATATTTATGGTATTTTAGCGTTTACGTGAAAAACTCACCATTGAGCGGGTTTAGTGACATGATTAGAGAAACAATAAACAAATTTATATTATTAAATCGACTAAAAACCAGTCAGAATTAATCTATTTTCCTTATATTTTTCACGTTTTAATCACGGCGATTTGTTGTTGTTGGATGCGTTTCGTTCGTTTCAACAAAGAGAATACAATACTGACGAGGACGTTTCAATTCAGACAAATCTGACACTGACTGTCAAGTTGTCTTTGATTCCATAAAAGATCCCAAATTGCAACAGAAGAAGAACAAATTGCAATCAGACCACTAAATAACTGTTTAAATTATTTTAAGTACAAAATAACTTTGTATTGTGAATATTAAATTGTATCTCATACTTTTCAATAATTTATTGTCTGAAATAAATAACATTGATAAAAATACAAAACGCAACGGAAAACAAAATCCAAGTGTTGCAAGATCACTTAAAATATTTTCCCGAAAGGATTTTAATAAAAGATCAAGCGAAGCGTGATCTTGCAATAAAAAAAGATCTCTCGAAATTTTCATACGCTGATGCTTGGCTAAATATATCTTACTCAACATATCAGCCCATACACGTCCACTGCTGGACATAGGCCTCCCCCATACGACGCCACAAATAGCGGTCCTGAGCCGCCTCCATCCATCCACTCCCTGCTACGATATCGTCGGTCCATCCAGGTCGAGTGGATGGTCTCCTATGTAGGAGGGTTTTGCCATAATCACCACGCTTGGCAGGCGGATTGGTGATCGCAGTGTTTGTGTTGAAAAATACTCAGACGGAAGCTGCTGCCTTTCCTCTGGTAGGTTCTAAATCTATCTTACTCACTGTACATTAATCTGTCTAAGTACGTAGTGCTGTATTACTACGAGGCTGTCCGAAATAAAAGATTAGGTAGGCATTTATTATCCACTTCAAAATAAAAAAAATTAAAATATCGAAAAATCTTACTAATTGCCTTAAGGGTTAAAAAGCTGCCTCGCACTTGGTTCCACCACCTATTCCTATGGCACACGTTCCGCCGAACATCCTATATTTCATATTGGAACGTCAGTAACTAACACTTCAAAGGAATTGACAACTATTGTTAAATAAGCTTCACATAACTAGGGGAGTTATTTTTATATTTATTTACTGGAAAAACAGAAGCTTTTATACACAGAATAACATAGAGAAATATAACCTAGCAAACTTAAATTAAGTAAAGTAGGTAAGCGTTAATTAAGTTTCTCTTCAATGCGGTAAACTAAGGCAAAGTTACATCAGACTTCCGAACCTATTACATATTTTATTTTAACATTTTGAAGGTCGATTACGAAACACAAATAAGAAAATAAAATCGCATTTCATTGAAGATTATTAGAATGCCATCTAAAAATAACAAATGAATGGCTGAAATCTGTTCATTCATAAAATATATCCACCATTTTGTTTGAAACTATCCGTGTTTCAGACTGCGACACGATATTAGGCCAAGGAAATATTTGCGCATGCCTGAAAATATCGACATCCCAAAATGTGACGTCACAAAATGTCTGCCATTTAACTCTGTGCGCTCAGTCTATGTAAAACCTTACAGTTATTTTGTAAGAATTGCAGATGCTACAAATTTCATGCCAAAACCCAGAGTGATAAATTAGAAGAAGAGATATTTGATATTTTCCGTAGTTTGAATGGTTTAAGATTGATTTGCGTGTAGATAGTCGGGTTAACGTAACTAAGGAGATCAAAATGGTTTACTTCAGAAAATACTTCCTGACGATGTTCGATGTTACAACGATGATGCTGGTTATGATATCGTGTTTATGTAAGTACTGTTGTAGTAGTATTGCTTTTTTATCTGCAATTATTTGAAGGTTTACATTTTTTTTAGGTTTAAGTTGTTATTTTTTATAATTGTTAAACCTGGTCCACCTCTGCCAAACCTACCAATGTGTTCGTTGAAGTTCAAGTCATTAGGGGTTGCCTAATGACTTGAACTTCACACGCTTTTTATAGAGCTTAGTTTTTCGCATTTTAAAATTCACTAGGTACCTAGTTATCTAAATCACGTTTTTTATAGGTGAGACCGTTAATGTTTATTTTGTTACTAACCACCTTTCATGTTTTGTTGCAAATGTTTGTATCAAGTAGGAAGCTTCAATCAATTAAGTTCTATCTGTTATATAAGTGGCATCCATTTCCTATCTGTATATATATATTTTCTTTTTATTATAATTCACCTAGACAGGTATCATGGCCGTGATAAGGCAGGAACACAGAAATTTAAAATTTCTAAGGAGCTAACTAACAATTTGAACGAAATGAAGATCTAAATAATTTTATATGATCCCAAAAATGTTTCGCCTTCGGCGCGACTTGAACCCGCAACCCTCCCTCAGTACGGGGTGCGCTATAATACCAATTTTTATAGAAATAGAAAATATTTATTTATTCACAAAAAAACGTAGTAACATAAATTGCTTATTAACTAATATAAAATAACACAAAAAGGTCACTGGCTCAGCTCTTTGCTGCTATAGCACTATTTTTGGGATCTTATAAAATTTCTTAGAATATACCTACCCCCAGTGTGAGGCTTAGGTACTATAATAGCAAAAACCATGAAATGAAAACCGTTCATTTTACATTAATCGCGACGCTTAATCTCTTAATAGTTAAAGTAGTTGCCTAAGAAATGAAAGCCAAGCAATACCGTTGTCCTTAATTAAATACAAATAGGGGCATAATTAAAAGCAATTAGTACAAAGGTAATTTTTAGCTGTCGAGGCACTGAAAAATATAGGTACTAACGCCAATAAGGTAATTTACTACCTAGATAATCATCATCATCATCATCATCATATCAGCCCATAAATGTCCACTGCTGGATATAGGCCTCCTCCATACGACACCATAAATTGCTGTCCTGATCCGCCTCCATCCATCGACTCCCTGCGAACGCTACGATGTCGTCTGCCCATCGAGTAGATGGTCTCCCAATACTCCGTTTCGCGTTGCATCGTGCCCGCCACTCGAGAATCTTTACTCCCCAGCGGTTATCAGTTCTGTGAGCTATATGACCTGCCCATTGCCACTTCAGCCTACTAATTCTGAGAGCTATGTCGGTGACTTTAGTTCTTCTACGGCTTTCCGTATTCCGGATTCTGTCACGTAGAGAATGAAAAAGGAGATGATGCTCGTGAGAGAAACATAGCCACTGTAGCTAATGAAATGTTTAATTAGGTGGCTAGTAGTTGGCATTGTTGTTTTTTGCATTGTTTAATTTTTTTGATTCTTCTTTTTCTGTTGTTAATGTTTATCTACATAACATGTGTAATTATTTGTTGTGTGCACATAGGTTACGTTGTGTCTCAATCTCAGACTACTTCGTATTTTATTAGATTTTTTAGTATTGCTTGTTATGTGTACCTAATAAAATAAAGAAATAAAAGTACCTATGTATGTACTTTGCAATAAATTCATCATGCACTTATGTACGGCTATTTAGATACGAATGAGGTCTATTGACGGTCTGACGACGGTCTGCGCATAGGTATCACTTATTAAAAATAAATTGTAAATATTGAAGACATTTGATGTAAATACGTTCTATTTACAAAATAACTTCTCCTGTCATCTGGAAACGCAAGTGAACCACAAAATTCTAAATTTTGTCTTGTCCAAGTGCACGGCTTTACTATAGGTAAAAAAAAAGGTATATTTACTAAGGCCATTTTATAATAGTCGATAGACCTTTGTTCGACCACAATCTCACCTGATGGGAAGCCCTAAATTCCATTAAAATTGCGTACTAAGGTGGGTAGTTATCTACACAAACATCTTTTGGGCGAATTAATAGACATTTCGGCTTCCAAATAAAACTTTAAAGTAAGTAAGAATAGTTTCGAGATTCATCTCTCACTCATCTTACTGTTTGTAACTATGAGCTACAGTGTCAAACATTGTGAATGCGTTTGAGAATTTTCACAAAAGTTTGTTTCTGTTACAAACAAAATCCCTCATAATGTGAAAGTTTAATCTTATTCCAATAAGTATTAAGTACTAGTTAGGTAGTTATTTACCTAAAGACCAAAGGTAGGTCGAATTCAAAAAACTACCCACTATCGCTCTCAGTTTTCAGTTTCAGTTTATTAAACACTATATAACTTCCATCATCAGTCCGTATACGTCCACTGCTGAACATATCGTACATAGGCCTCCCCCAAACTACGCCACGAATAGCGGTCCCGATCTGCCTCCATCTCTATATAACTTTACAGATTACTAAATCTATAGCGTTATATATGATTATATATGACATAAAAAGATAAGAAAATAATATAAGCATAATTTAAGGGTGAAAATATTGAGTAACAATCCCGAAAATGAAAGGTTTTGCGCGGAATTGTTACTATACATCTTCATCGTTACATTTTGCAATAGATTTCCGTAAAGTCAACGCCACTATTTTTAGCTGAGTTAGTACCTACCAACTCACAAACATTTTATTTCTTATAATTCCTATTATTTTTTTATATTCCTCAAACAAAATAACCTTTTATTTGTGTTCTCTACATGTGTTACATAACTAAACCGAATAAAATCTTGACTGGATATTCCAGATAAGTTCAAAAAACCTTTCTTTACCTGAATTTGATTAAATTATTTCAAGACCGACTGTCTCAACTCAACATTTTTCTGATTAAACCTAAGCTTCAGAAACTTATTTCATTGTCGGGTCGAAACTACGTGACGTTAATATTTCATGAACTAGTTGCTCGCGAGGGGTGTTAGATTGGTTCACCCCTTTGCCCCCATCACCCCATCTTACCCCCATGTTCCGTGCTGTCTGACCAACATTTTCATTCAACGCGGTTTGCGGTTGATTTTCATTTGTTGCACAATGTTTTTCTTTCATTTTGTCGCTCCAAATGAATTCTGTAGGTGATGCTGTATTTTTATCTATAGATTATATAGTTATTTACAAAGAAAATTACAATAAAATAATAGAAATTAGAACTAGTATTTACAATTGAAACAATTGAGCTAACTGCAGACTGTTAGATTAAAACAATCTACGGGTAGCCAACTGATTCATATCAATTTTTTCAATTGTTATTTGGATTTTAAAAACTTTTGATACCTTATTATTACACAGGTAGTCATAATATTTATTACTAAAAAAATAAATGAGATAGATCAAAATTATATTTGTAAATTTATATCTATCTCATTTATTATTTTTTTGTTTAAATTTATATAAACTAAAAATCTAACACAAAAAAATTATGCTATTACCACGCACCCCAAACTCTTATTTTCTCGTTACGCACCATTATGTATCTATTGTAAAAAATAATTTTCTTTCTTTTTAGGTACTATAATTTATATAGGTTCCTCCTTTGCAAGTAAAAAATTATATCTAATATTATATCTCCCCTTAGAAAGACATTCAGTTAGACCGTTCCGTTCAAGTTCCCGAGGGACCAAAAGTAAATATAACAAGAGTTGCCACAAAAAGGTTCTTACGCAAATATAAGGTATAAGGAAGAAAAGGAAAAAAAAACGCATGAAAGGGTGACGGTTGCTGCTGACAGATGATTTATATGTAGGCATTAAATATCTCACACTCGTTGTACAATGTAAAGCTTGTAAGCCTGTATGACTGATAACTTTGGTCTTATTTTGTAGAAGAAATTGTAATGTACGTTTGTATGTAGATATTTTTTAGACCGGTACGTAATAATAAATAATGTGAGAAGTGACAGCTCTTATTAATGTTTTAATAATTTTTCATTTATTTTGAAGGATTTTTACCTTTTGTCAATGATTGTGATGATGATCAAAATTATAATATTTAAATTAATAGTAATTTTGTGTAAGGCATTGCCTGCCATGTTAGCCATTTTTTCCATAGTTTTCATCGTTTAAATTTTTTCCATAGTTTTCATATGTTTATAAAAACATACCTTACTAACATTTCCTTTTATTAATTCACTGAAGTTTCTATCTTACAATTACCACCTTCTTACGATTCCAATAACTTAGAATTTACCTCAGAGTACAAATCTGGGCTTTATCGCATATGTAGGTTTTCAGAAGGCTTCAAATTCTGCAGAACTACAGACGTTTACATGTCAAGGCCTCTGCAGTTGCCGTGCCCCTGAGATTAAGCCCTGGGAGGAAAATGTGCTTGTAATTTATCCTGTCCTTCACACACTTTATGGCTAGGCATCGCTGAGCTTTGTGTATAAGTCGGGGATATTATTTACGTTGTTACTCAGAAGAATAACAAAAAAATCATTTTTATGCATAGCAAGATTTTTTTTTACATACAATTAAGAAGCGACGTGAAATGTTTATATATATATATAGACAGTTTTTAAGTTTTACTTGATGAATAAAAATTACTCAGTTATAAAACTTGTGGGATAACCTCAAATTGGATTTTATATATATATATAAAACAAAAGAAACATCAAAATCGGTGCATAATTGACAGAGTAATCATTGAATATACATAAAAGTCATCGCTATTACGTATATTGTGCTGAAAGATCCCCTGATATAAATAAATAAATAAAAAACATACATGCCTACATAGCCTAACACAGAACCCCGTCCTTTTTTCGTAGTGAGTTAAAAAGATAATTCATTCAAATATGATATTTTTTTGCTTTGATAGTTAGCTTGCTTGAACCTGTCTTCTGACACAAAGATTGTCAATGAAAACGGAGATTAACGATAGCGACCAAAAAGCTAGTGCTAAAATCTAAATGGACTCAAACTCCATTTATGCTTTGATTGATTAAGCTATGTTTAACTTTTTTTTATTATTTTTATATTTACCTGTTTAGAATATTACATGTGCATATGCATATTATACCTACCCCCTATAGTACGTAAGTAAGTAGGTACTTCTTATTTAGGTAGATGTGGTGAACGTCATTATGCAAAAAAGTAAACATCTTGTCGATCATTTTGCAAAAATTAGGCACTTGGCAGGAAAAATAATAACATGCAAACCTCTTGAGATTACTTAGCTAATTTGTTGTCGTATAATTCTGACTGTTACAGACATTTCAATTCTTATTCTTTCCACTGTTTCTCCCCCAAGGGTACGATAAAGTCCAGTCTGAGAGTACATTTAGTACTTACCTAACATCTTGCTTGGTAATATTATTTTACACGAGGCATTAAAAAATATTGTATCGAAAACCAAATACGCACGTTCAATTTATGATTTGTAAGCATGGATGTATGGATGGATATTTTGTTACTCTTTCACGCAAAACCGATTAGGCTGAAATTAGGTATGGGTTTAGTTTGGGACTTAGAATAACATATAGGCTATTTTTTATCCCGATAAAACGCGGGCTAAGGCGCGGGCAGCAGCTAGACTACTATAAGTAAAAATGGACGCCCAATTTTTTTGTACATAATTCTAATTTTATGTTTGACAAAGTCACTAAGCCGCAAAGGAGTTATACCTACTTAGGTTAGTTGTTTCAACTTTCAAGTCGATTGAAGTAACTGTAATCTGACATTAATTCACTTTACATGATAGGTCCAACCTTTACCCAAGGTTTAACTGTAGGTAGATACCTATTTTTAATCTATGGGAGCTCTGTATGACGTCAATGGTCAATTTGGCTCTATTTGAAACGAATACATAGGTTTTAACTTATTTGAGTTTTCTACATACAAATAGATTTTTTCAATAATAAATTTGGTTGAACTGTAGACGATAAATCTAAGAAAAATGCTTAGTATTGGTTTAGTTAAATTATTATATAGGATCTTCAGGGTTCTTTTTTTATTCCTTCTTATTATGATAAGTTTCTACTTAATGTTTTAGTTACTTAAACCGACAAAGCACTAAGTTTTAATACCCCTGAGACTGGTCTGATTTATTTTTAATAACAGTAAAATTCACGAAAGCTCGCATTTTGTCGCTTAATTTGTCCAAGTAATAAAACAGAAAAGGCAGGAGCATAAAAACTTGAAATTACCCGCGAGGGTGTCGTAATCGTAACCAAGCGGTGCTGGAAACACCAAAAAATCGTGGTAGAGCCGGAGAGCGCGAATATTTCAAAATTAGAATAAACAGCCAAGGCTCGTATAATTATGTACCTAATTATAATGTTTGCATATTCCTTGAAGAAAATTTATAGATAGTAGGTAAAAACTGGAAAAAAGTGGCGAAAATTTTCTCGCTATCCAATATCCCCGTGCCACTTTGGCATAGGTAGTTGGCACAGAAGAATGAGTTCTGTGGTGGGTGGTTATTACTTACCCTGTCGATAAAACATAAACCCGCGAAATCAATTGGAACGTGACCGAATGGAATTGACTTTCTGGCGACAGTGGAAATGGATTTGCCAGGTCATTCAGATTTTGCATTCGGTTTTAAATGCTTTTATTTTTATATGATTAAATTGAGCTTTTGCAGCAAAATATTACGACTAATACTAAAAAACTAACTACCTACTTAACTCTTCTCGACATTTTTATTCTGTCGTTGAGAGCAAATATTGCTAGATGGTAAAATAGGAAAAAAACCCCGTATTTTCCTCCCTAAGGCCTATTCCTACGGACTTTAAAATTAAAATCGACGTAATATGAAATATTATGCAATTAGATCGGTAGGTGGACCTCTTTGGTTGATATAGGATTTATTTTCATCCATGATATACACTTGCGAGCTATAAACTGGAATCACTTCATCGCTGGTTTCTGCAGACCATATTTTACAGTTTCCATGGAATAAACTGCAGATTGGTGTATGCCATTTGAAAAGAAATTTTGTTAGCTTTCGAATGGTATAAAAATTATTTTAATTTAATTAAGTTTCCTACCTTCATTTAGTGAATTATTACAATAGGTCGAAGTTGTGGATGTTTAAATTAATAAGAAGTAATATGAAAATATCAAATTTTTATTTGAAATCTTTGTTATTCCCGCTTAATATTTTGTGTTCCCCCCCCCCCCCCCCTGGCCCTAATGACTGCTTGTAAACGGTTTTTCATTGACCTAATGAGTTTCCTGATGGAATCCTGTGGAATTTCCTGCCACTCTTCGATAAGAGCAGTTTTTAGGTCTTCTATTGACGCCGGAGCTGGAGATCTTCCTCGTACCCGCCTTTTCAGCTCGTCCCACAGGTGTTCGATAGGGTTCATATCAGGGCTGACGGCTGGCCAGTCTATTGTGGGAATCCCGACTTCTTTCAGGTACTGTCTAGTCGCACGAGCGGTGTGGCAGCGGGCATTGTCGTGCATTAGCAGGAAATTTTCGCCAATAAACCCGGCGTAAGGGAGTACATGGCCCAGCTGTATATCCCAATCTAAGTGATCACGAGCAAACTGAAGTCGGGCTTGTCGGTGGGCTGTAGACAATTTGGGTCCCGTTGCTGGCCTTTTTGGGGTCAAGTTAGCTTGTTTGAGTCTTCGCCTCACTGTCCACTCGCTGACAGTTCTCCCTCGAACTTCTCCGAGCTCCCGCTGGACGTCAACGCCGACGTTAGATGTCGATTTCGGAGAGAAGTGCTGACAATAAATCGGTCATCTCTCGCCGAAGTGAATCGCTGTCGTCCAGATCCTGGTCTTCGGACTAAGTTTCCAGTCTCTCTAAACCTCTTGTATACTTTGGAGACACAGGACTGGCTCAGATGAAGCTGTCGAGCGATAGTACGCTGAGAGAACCCTTGCTGGATTAGGGTGACGATTTGAGTGGCTTCTATTGGTGCGGTTTCCATTTTCTTGTAATTCCAGTATTTTGAGTGACGTGATATATTGGACTGATAACAAAATTGCATAAATTCCCAGTTTTTATAGGGATTCAGGAGTTTGAAAAACTTGATGTTTTGTTCCAAAATTTTATTTCTTTTGTTTTCACGTTCCATGACATATGATGAACATTTTTTTCGCTATGATATCGAAAGAGTTTGAAAGCTAATAAAATGATCTTTAAAATAATATACCACAACCTACAGTTTATTGCATGGAAACTGTAAAATATGGTCTGCAAAAACCAGCGATGAAGTGATTCCAGTTTATAGCTCGCAAGTGTAGTTTAGGTACGCTCGGTACTGTTTCCTTAAATACTATTAGATAATCTGTGACACAGCTAACGAAGTAGGGATTGACGCTATCGATGGAATTTATCGATCTTGTATATTTAAAGGATTTTCTAATAAATATAGAGAAAAGTAAATAAATAATGCTGGATAATCCACACAGCATCATCTAGATGATGCTACCAACGCATCTATGTGTCCTTATTTCAATATTTTGGGGATTCTAAAGATCGAACTGATTGTTATGAAGATGCTATCTTAATTGAGTTTTTTGTATACATACCTATGCGTATTATGCTAGATTAATTAGGAAAAAAATAACTTTTCTGCTTGCGCAATTGGATAAAGAATTTGACCAGTAGGAATTAAAAATATTTTTGTTTTTGGTTTGGACTGAAGCTCGAATATGTCTCGGAGACATATTCTAGCTTATATATATATATATACACATATAACATAAAATATAAAGTTGCTCAGAGAGACAATGTCTCCTAGCAACTTTTTATTTTATTTTATCGACTTTATCAAGCTCTGTGCGAATCAAAGCAATATCAAATGAATGCATCTGTACCGGTCAGTTCATTGTTGATCGCTCTATGGAGTTTACCTTGGGTTCTAGCTCCACAAAGTTTGGAACTGGGGTTTTCCTTATAGAAAAACTAAGTACCTAGTGTTGCAAAGTTCTGTTTATAAGTTGCAAATCCTAAAAAAAAAACAGTTTTTCTCTGGTTGATTGTTCGACGATCTCTTTGTTATTTTTATAGCTAGTTGTCAAAATTATCCGCTTGTAAATCTGAATGGGGCTTAGTGATACACAATGCAATTTCAGCACTTAAGATTTCAAGATAGTGTTGATGCGCGAATAGTGGATTTGTTCTCACTGAGAGTTTATGATCATATTTTTTTTTTTACGTTATTTAGTTAAATGTTGTATTTAGCTGTGTTGGTGGTGTTTTGCGGAAATAATGGTAAGAATTAATCATGGTATAACAATATACTTCGCCTGACGACTTTTGTCCCGTATTCCATATTTTGTTGCAATAAGTGGCAACTGGACAGTTACCTTGTTTTTTAATGACATTACATCTACAAACAGTTTGCGCGGTAGAGCTATTGTCACCTCCTGCGGTATACCGCTCTACCCCTCACTTCTTATAAGAAGTGAGGAAGAGGGAACGTGAAAAAAATACAGGCGATTCACAAAAAAAAATTATTAGTAAGTAACATAAATAAAAAGTCTTATCTTTGTTGCAGTGCTGATGATAAGCGCAGCTGAAAGCCTACAGCTGGATAGCCAAGCGTCCACGCGGAGGCCGCGGGTCACGAAGTACAGCAAGACGACTGTTGCTCCCGGGGGCTCTACGGTAAGCTAAACAAAGAACTTTGTGGCACAGCGAGCGAAAGTCCACCTGCGACGCAGGAGGTTGCAGGTTCAATTCTAACCTACAGCTGGACAGCCAAGCCTCAACGTGGAGGCCGCGGGTCACGTAGTACAGCAAAACTACTGTTGCTCCTGGAAGCTCTACCGTAAGCTAACAGATTTTCAGAGTGTTGTAGAAAGATCGTGAAAGTAATATAAAATAAAAATTTAGGCCCTCGTCTTCGTACAGTTATTCTGGATTAAAAAATCCTAAGAGCCATTAAGAAAAGTAACATACAGAAAGATAGAGTTACTTGCATGTATACCTAGTTTTTTGTATGTATTGACTGAATTACCTACGACAGGTTGTATACAATAGTAAATTTGCTACCTATGAACAAAAAAATCCATTTTCATACACACGTCGATATCTTTCAGCTCGATCAATAACAAAACTCTCGTTAGTATATATATTTCTCGAGCCGATAGATTCGCATCACTATTCATAAAAAGAAGCAGTCTATGAAATTTTGCATTGTTTCCTTCAGTCAAAGAAATTTATATGCATGGACGGAGCATAGGCAGGCAGGGACGCTTACACACCATTTAATATATAATTTAAAGGGATTTGTAATTCTGGACTGAATTACTTACGTACCCTAAACGTAAGTTGTCTTCGAATTACAATCCGCTAAAACGATCCGAGTCTCGAGAAACCAGTAGTAGTAACCTACATAACAAAGTATTTTTTTATGCAACGGATAGGTATTTACAGACAATTTACCGAATTTTATACGGTTTTACGTAAAAGCCAAATTGAAATAACATAAGGGAGTAAAATACCGACAGACTTTCCTGGCCTATTAATATGCAAGGCAGAGCCTATTATATAAGAGAGGCTCCTTGTAGCTTCCACGAAACAATTAGCTACACTTAACACAAAAGAAACTTTCTTGTAGATACTCAGGTTTAACGTTTGTGGAAACTTTTAGTGGGTTTTCTCAAAGGCCACCCCTTTGCAAGAACATAAATTAGTACCCAGCTAACCTTAGCGTGGTTTTGTTTAATCTTTGTTGTGTCTACTATAGGTACTCAGGTTTAACGTTTGTGGAAACTTTTAGTGAGTTTTCTCAAAGGCCACCCCTTTGCAAGAACACAAATTAGTACCCAGCTAACCTTAGCGTGGTTTTGTTTAATCTTTGTTGTGTCTACTAATTCTATTTCAGCTGAAACCGTTTAGTAAAGTAGGAATAACTGGTCGCGTAACAGAGAATCACGATATTGTCGAACTGTTAAGTACTGTGATGAGTCTAAATATGAAATAAATGAATTTTGTTAGGACGAATCGCTATTTGAACGAACTGCGTACCTAATTGATTATTGACGAACGGCTTTGATAAACAGATATATATACATACATAGTATATATATTTTAATGAATAGGCTTTTGGATGACCTGCTTTGACGATCATGTTGTTTAATCGTTTTGTGTAGTTTATTGTCAAAGGCTAGGTCAGAAAGGTATCTACTTAGGTAGATGCAAAAATATACTTCGATCTTATTTTGACATAAGGTGGGTTAGTTATGGAAATTGAACATAGCAAGGAAATTTTCCATGGGGTTGCCATACGTCAAGAATTTTCGGGCATGTCCGGTAATATAGGACTTTGTCCGGAATGCGGGGGGAATTCCAGACTGTCCGGAATTTTTACTATTAAAGTAAGAGTGAAATAAAAATTTGTTAAATCAAATACTTTTATTACAAATCAATATAACAATCAACATTACTTCTGATATATAATGCTCCCAGAAATATCGAATCCCGCATTACATAGTTTAGTAGAAAATTTTGCATTTCATATTTTTTAAATGAGTTATGAGAATCGAAAATTTGCTTCGTTTATTCGCACACTCGCAATCACGATGATGTTTATCAACAATATATTAGGTATATATTATAAAAAAGTCAGGAATTTTCACCAAATGTCTGGAATTTGCTGAGGAATTATGATTTTTGGATCTGGGAACCCTACATGGGGATCAATAAATAAAAAGCAACAGTGATTTTGTTTTGCCTCTTATTTTGTCTGAATTGGCTACCTATTTAAAGATCTAAGCTTTAAAAATACAAATCGGTGATCATGGCGAAACCCATTTGGTTGGGGGATGCACGTTCTGCGTAGAGTTGGAGGAGGTAGAGTTGTGCGCTGAAGAGTGTGGACAGTCACATCGGCATCGACATTGATCCATTGTATTCACCCATGCCACTTTCAACCTTTTCTCCATGCCCATAAAAATATGTTTGCTACAGGAGCCAGCAACAGAAAGGAACCTGGAGACGGCGACGTACCGCTTGTCAGGCAGCGGGGGAGAGACCTGCATCCTACTTACTGTGGACGCGTTACTGGATATATCATACATGACGAAGTTGAACGAGAGAGCAGTAAGTATTTGCTATAGGGGCTAGCAACAGAAAGGAACCTAGAGACGGTGACGTGCCGCTCGTCAGCAAGGTCGTCATTCTGAAAAAGATATTGTTTAAATTTTTTATCAACTCTGGTTTTTGTATTTCAGGACGCAAACACATTCGTCCCCAACAACGCCCAAGTGACAGGGGTCTGCAAGGATGGCGATGCTGAGACTCTCACGATAGCATTCAAGGAGTTCTCTTTAGACTGGTACTTCGCTAAAGTAAGCTTTATTTTGTACTTATATTTAGGTTTGAAAGTTTGTTTATTGGAAGTATTGGAACGGTAGAATTACAAGACATCAGCTCGAAAATTTTAAAAATGCTTTTCTGGGTCATGCAAGGGCTTTGCATGAATTACTCAGAGAAGCATTGTGAAAATTTTAAACTAAATGCGTCTAGACTAGAAATCGGTACCAAGTTGAAATTTAAGCAGATTTTTTTCGATTTTTTTAAAGTCGTACATATATTTACTGAAACTACTCACCTACACGCAACGAAACACGAAAGTTAAACAAACCAGTACTTCCTGGAGAATTCATTCAATACGGTTCAGGGGAACTTCTTCTCTTTCTTGTCCCATGCTAGCTGGATTGGCACAAACTGAATTTCCACTCTCCTCTATCAGCCAGTTTAGAGGAAGAACCTGTAAAAAATTTCAGATACCTGAGTTCATTATTCACTATGCCTAAAAACTAACTGTGCTAACTGCTATAACATCACTCACTCCATATCATATACTAAAAAGTATTGTAAATGCAAAAGTTTGGTTGTATGTTTGTTACTTCTTCACGCCATTACTGACTTTTAAACGTTTCCTTAAAAATAACACGTGCATAACCACGGCCAGGAACAAGTTCTAACAATAATTTTTCTCCTCTTCCATTCCAGACACCAGGTGGAGAGCGCTGGTACGCAGAAAGCCTCAAACTAACCTACAACTCAAGCGCCAGGATCCTTGAACACGCGGCCAAGTCAGGCCGTAGAGTGACGCTGAGCACCGACTCTAGAGTGCTTCTGTTCCCTACACCGGTGGGGAAGTCCTTCTTCTGCCCTACGGAGACTGTTATCAATTTGACTGAGGATGATGTTACGTAAGTAACAATTTCTTTACAAAAATTGTCCCTGATTTAAATCTATAACCTATACTGGGTCTGGACTGTAGGACGCAGGCCTCCCTCTGATAAGCGCCTGGATTTTATTTGGGGAGAAAGAAGGTTTAATTGAGGGTAAAGGCTATAATCCCCACGCTCTGGACATACGAGTTGGAGATCGCAGTTCGGTGGTAATAATTACTAACTTTTCATACGTCTTTGCTCATATTTTCTCGATCAGCACTGAACCAACTGTAGAGTTCTGTTCCCAACACCCCGGTGAGGAAGTCCTTATTCTATCCTACGGAAACTGTGTCAAGTTGCTTCGTGGTTTTTCTAAGCTGAGAATACAAGGGCTGACCATGATACATACGCATTTCACTAATTAATTGTTTGGCCGTCAACAAAGCAGTCATTACATTACAGACCGCAACAGTAATCCATATTAATGTTATAAATTCGAAAGAAACCCTGTCTGTTTTCACGCCTAAACGGCTGAATAGATTTAATGAAAGATGGCAGGGAGGTAAATGATATTCCGAGGACGGACGTAGGCTTCTTGAAAAGCGTTTGCGAAACCGCGGGCCGCAGCTAGGGGCTTTCTTTTGTTTTCATATTGTCCTTCTTTTGTTTCCAGCTCCCCAGACGCCCACAAAGCGAAACTCTACCTCCGCCAAATGCGCCTCCAACCGTTCATGTTCAAACGTTCGGGTGAGTTCGGGCCGCCATGGCACTGCACCGACTCTTCCCGAGCGCGCTCCGAAGCGGCACCGGTAGCTGTCGGCGCTGCTCTAGCCATTGCGACCGCTGGGACGCTGGTTGGTTACGCCATCTGGCGTTATTTGAAGGTGAAGAAGGTTCAGTATGATACTATGGAGTAGGAGGCATTGTTTTATTGTATTTTGGTTTAGCTTCAGCTCAAAATGACTTTCAAAGCAATTTTTTTTATTATGTAGTCATGTTTGTGAAAGCATTTTTTTTGTAAATTTTAGCTACGCCCGTGATTGGATGTACGGAATATTGAACACTCATTAACTGTGTCACCATATTTTAACTTTGTTTTTTACTAAGAAAAATTTGTTTAAAGGTAGGTTAGGCTATACAGATAAACAGAAGAAAATATAAAAATCAATTCATTGAGTAGATATATTAGAAGATGAATGTATCTACATATAATCTATATATATAAAAATCAATTGCTGTTCGTTAGTCGAGAACGGCTTCCTGATTTTGGTTTTGAAATATTTGTAGTAGTCCAGAGAAGGTTTAAACGGTGAGAAATTATGGAAAAATTGTTCAACCGCCCAACGAAGTGGGCACGGGTCAGCTAGTACATTATAAATTATAAATATATAATGAATTCCATTTAGTTAATGGAGTTCCAAAATCATGCCAATAATAAAATTAGAAAACAGGTAGACCAACATTTCGTGTAGAAACTGTTCAATTAAAATGCTTGCGCCATTTTCTTATAGAGAATGGATGGATGGAGTCATCTTATCGATGAGTTTTTTAATATCGATGTTCTCATAACTCGATATTATTATTCCGGGTACTGACTGACGTTACGGGGCATGTTACTTAGCGAGCGTTCGTGCAGATAAAGATAAAGATAAAGATATTTATTTGCAAAAAACATGTGTATAAAAGATGTCAAAAATATAGGTGAAACAACATGCTTGACCGGTAACAGTATGCAAATTAGGAGAGATGGCATGCATATAAAACTAACCATGCAACAATTAAACTATAAAAATTCAATTATAATTTATCATTTAAAAATTCGTTAAGATTATAATAACATTTTGTAATTAACATTTTTTTGAGTTTTAATTTAAACATTTGTAAATTCATGTCTCTATATAGTTTAGGTAGTTTATTATAGATTTTGGTAGCAACACCAACAATACTTTTCTGCATTAGTGTTGTTTTTACAGGGTGTGTTCTTAACCTAGTATTATCCCGTCTGTTTCGACTAACAAAATCAGATAGCCGCGGGAACAGATGAGGATTGCTTTTTACAAAAAGAGCTACTTCTAATATGTAAAGGGACGGAAGTGTCAGAATTTTGTGCTTAGAAAATAATGGTTTACAGCTATCAGTGATTTTTATTTTAAACATGGCTCTCACACATCTTTTTTGTAGCCTAAAAATAATGTCTTTATTGGTAGAGTTGCCCCAAAATATTAATCCATATCGTAGAACTGACTCTACCATACCGTAATATGCAGTCAATATGGCATCTGTATTAACTGTAGACAACAGTTTATACAGGGCATATGCTAGACTACTAACACGCTTACTTAGACATTCTAAATGTGTTTTCCAATTGAGTCTTTTGTCGATGATAAGTCCTAAGAATCGTGTAGTATCCACTTGATTAATTATATTATTATTAAATTTTATATTCATGTCAGATGGTTTTTGGGATCTTTGGTCAAAATGCATAATCATGGTCTTAGTTAAATTTATTTTTAAATTGTATGACAGTAAGGGGAAAAAAGTCGATCGCAACGAGCTGATAAGTACACGGTGTAACATATTAAGGTCGTTGCGAATGGCATATTGCGCCCCACAACAACGCCACCGGTCAGTACCCACCCCGCTTTATAGTGTGAATGTAACTTTGTGTGAAAAAGCATAAAAATGTGTAAAATAACTTTAGATAAAGGTTGAATATAATATTAACTCTGTTGCAAAATTGCATGTATTTTTATGACGATTATGCTTTTACAATCTCAGTGAAACAAAAAAATGTTTAAAAATGTTGTTGAATGTTGATATTAGTATTAAATGTATTTAATCCTTAAAATGTAACCCCAATATGCATTAACTTATGATAATCGTTCAGTTGGTTAATTTTGAAAATTGGCTTACAGTACGAAATATTATTATGTAGATATTATTCTGTTATTATTATTAAACGCAGTGTAAATTAACATACTCACCAAATTATGAATTATTTAATATTGGACGAAGCATTATCTACTGTGAAGAAGAAGAAAATAATTTTACTAATCTTGAGTATGTTATACAACTTTATAACGTAGACACGAATGAATCCTAGGCTTAGCTGTTTATTTTTGTGCGTAGCAGGGTTTAGGGCAAATATAGCCTACACTCAGCATGGATGTGCTGGAAGGACATTGGCGTGTCTACTCATCACTGTTTTTTTTTGGTTGGTGTAGGTAGGCCAAAACTAGATGACGTCACGACTATCTGTGGTAGTGTGTTTTTTTACAAAATCACTGAATTTGTACGGAAATATGTATAGAGTTTACACTTCGTTTATTAATAAGCCTTGAGTGTAATGTAAGCGTCGCGAATGTAGAAATTAGCGTCATGTTGTATCATACATATCAGAAGATAATAATAATTTTATTGTAAATTAATTATTTGAAATTGTTTGCAATGTAGCGGACACAAATAATGAGATATTACGTGTACAAGCAATAATACGTTTTTATTGAATGCTGTCGGATGACACTGTTTGGTGTTGTATTGTGCGCAAAACTTGGTACTAGTGTTTTTAGTTTTAAGATTATTGTAGTATATTATTTAGCGTTAGGTAACATTAAATGTTTTTTTAATTATAGTATTGCCTACACGTTACTGTAAGATTTCTTGTTTTTATGACATGCTTCCACCTAGTAATATACTCCTAATTTTAAGTGTTAGCTTAATCAATCTAATTTTGTGTTACCTATGATTATGGGGGGTCACAACTGGTTACATCACCAATTGTGAAACACCGATTATGTCATATTTTTTTATGTTTTAAAGTATATCCTCTGTTGGTACTTGGTTGTGGTCAGTGATTTAATAAATTTATTTATTGCTCACCAATTCATAGTAGTCATATGATAATTTTATAATTATATGCATTGGCTGTAGTTTTCTACAGATGTTATTAATTTCCCAATTTCACTTCCAAGTCGTACCTACCTCTGTTTGTAACTTCTATTTAAAGTTTAAGTTTAAGGTAAGGATTGTTTTGACGATCATTTACTATTACTACTTTTAGAACAGTTTTTTTACAAGCTTTTATTTAACTTGCATTGTATGTTTATTCGACTAAATTTTAAACCAATTGTCCTCAACCGATTGAGCTATGGCATATTTATGTCAGTTCGGTGACAATACAATTTCATGGTAGCATCGAGCTGGTCTGATGATGGAAACCGAAGGTGGCCATAGGCATTCCTAAACAAAGACATAACCACGTCGAGTTTGGGTTCGTTGGATTTGTCTTCCCAAGCACTGCTAGATGATATAAAAGCATGTATTTAAAACTTTTTTAATTGAAAAAAAATAATTGTTTTTCATCTGTATCTTATTAGCATTATGGTTATGTAACGATATCGTTACAATTAAGACACTGGTAGCCAAGTTTTGCTAATTAAGAAATGCTGTGTGTAATGCTTTTATAAACTTTTAAGGCTTTCGATTTCTTTATACCTTATACTCATCAATTACCGATAACATATCGTTCTCATATTATAAGCTTTATGAAATGCGTTTTGTGATGATTGTTATAATCTAAGTAGTGAGTACCTATTTAATAATGATAGATATAAACTTAGATAGATAGATAGAAAATGCTTTATTGCACACTTAACAGAACAACAATTTTACAAACAATTTGATACAAAAAAGAAATGTGACAATTGGCGGTCTTATCGCTCACGAGCGATCTCTACCAGACCACCTTGGATGGATAGGATCGTTGGATTGAATACGGGGATCTGTGTGCATTATTTTAAGAAACTAATACAAATTACAGAACTCTAATCATTTACAAATCTTACATACGAATACCTACATAAATAACCAAAAATAGGTACCTAAATACATAAACCTATTTATACATACTTATATATATACATTTTACTAAGGGAAACTAAGGTATGGTCAGTGACAGCAGGACAAATAGTGTTCCTTTACCATGCCCTTGAATAATTAGAGACTTTAGAGTCCTTTATTAATTTGACTAGCTTGTTGCTGTATATAAAGAAAATCAGCTTTCTTTTAGCAGATATCAGCTGCTGTTTCAAAAAATCGTTTTTATAGGAATTAAAATGTAAATATTTCCTGACTTCGTAAGCCACTTTTCCATTTTTAGATCTGTACAGCACTATTACTTTCCTTCCAGATTCTTAGGGTTTTCGATTATTTTTTGATTCGATAATAATATTTCTGAAACTTTTTCTATTAGAATGAGAATATAATTCTATTTTCCTAATATTTTATATAATCCTGTAGTTGTTTTTCCTCAATAGCTTGGTAGCATTACGTACATATCGGTGCATTTGTATTTAAATTAATGTACTAAAATTATTGTATGCCATACGATTTGTCTTCCAGTAACATTGATCTTATAACAATAGCGTAAAGTATTGTAGCTTATTATATACATAATTATTAATGATAATTATAAGTGGAGTGGTTATGTCATTATTAAAATAATACGGTTATTATATTTAGCGTGAGTGAATGTGGTTCTAAACATGAAAGATTTTCAAAACAAATCTTCCTGTAATACTTACCTAACTACTTACGCGTACATTATTGTAAAAAAAACAAACACCAATTTCTTAATTAAATTAATCAATGACATTTCCCTATCACTAATTTATTATCTAAGTGACATATCTCAAAACTTATTGTAATTTAGTGCGTTCATTTATTGAATTGTCTTTACGAATAAATTACATTAAAATAAACCGTTTTTTTATATAATTCTGCCCACTAAAAGAAAATTATCGATAAAATTATTTTTATAATCATAGGCACAACTCTAAAATTGATTTGACGTGCAAAATGTCCGAGCGCCATTTTTCCTTTCGAAACCTACTGAAGCTTTCGTAAGAAAATGAAAGATGGCGCCAGGTGCCATGGTAAAATAAACCGTTGTACTTTATAATAATAACTCACTGAACTACATATACAAGATATTTTAAGATTTCTTCCTATCGTAAATTACTGTCAAAAAAAAACAACAAATCACTCGGTATAATTTGACACAATTTTACGCTAATTCAAACTCCCCTAAATAACACTCCCCCTACATCAAAGACATCAAGGGATCATCCTCAGTGATTTGTTTGCACCCTTCCGTGCAAAATTGGGGGTGAAATTTTAGTTAGTCGTAATTTGAGTGACCAAGCTAATAGTTATTCTTTTAATAGGATTCAAAAAAATAACAATAAATAATATAAACAAATTAAACTAGTTTTTACAATTCAACAATTGAGCTAACTGCAGACTGTTGCAAACAATCTACAGGTAGCTCAACTGATATCAATACCAGATATCATATTAATACCAGTCGGAAGCGTTCCCAAGACGTTGGCTGCATATAATTACATGTCGTGGTCTGTGTCTTCGTATAAGGTACTTATAACTTACGTTTAGATTTATAGTTTACTTTCAACAGATTTAATTTTTAATTCGTTTTTAAATTATATTTCGGCATACCAACAAATATACATAACTTCTTTACTAATTTCTATATATATAAAATTAAAGTAGATTGCTATAACCTATGGAAACAATATTTTAATGTGCGATCGCGAGAAAAAAGGTGTATCGTATATAACGATCCAGCTACAACCCTTGAGTTCTCCATGGATTAAGAATGACATTTTGAATCGACGCGAAACTTATTGCATTACGTCTTCGATCCGGACACATTCCAGGTAATAAGTTTTTACATTTAATGAAAAAATCAACCACACCGAATTGCCTACTTTGTAATTCTGTAGAAGATAGATTTTCACTTCTTTCACTAGTGGACAAAAATTGAAGTGAAGACAATATCAATAACACCTTATTTCTTATTTGATAATAATAACTACATATGTTTATAGTATAAAATTTGATTTGTCTCAGTGCTTATTTTGTAAGCCTAAAGAAATAAAGTTATTGATTCTGATTTTGATTCTGATGTGTACCACATTCGGATGGAGTGTATCCGGAACGAATCGTTTAGAGATAGTATTGTATTATGTCATTTAGTTTTAGGGATGTAGATCACTGCAACAGCGTTCTAGCTGAGCCCACTTCGGACGCAGCTAGAATGCTGTACAAACTTGTAATGTTAGGTAATTAGGGGTTTTGATTTTGTTTTGTTCTGTTGAACTCACCAGGTTGCCATAACCGCATGTGCGACAAAGCTCTTAATTAAGATTAAAAAATATTTACCATAGATCCACTAGATGGCGCGCAGAGTTAACTGACGTCGACAATACATTCAGTTTACTCCCAGGAGAGTCAATTAAATTCATTATATTACCTTCCTTTTCTAACTGGGGTCCGGTAACAAATAAGGCAAATTGTTGTAGCGTCGACTATAATAATACGAATAATTGGGAAAATTGCTTTTCCATATGTTTAGCTTTTGAAATTGCTTTGGCCAATTTTGGTGAGCTTGCTTCTTATAGCTATCTTACAAAAAGTACCTACCTAGCATTCGAAAAAGCTTCACAAGTAGGTATAGCATTACTAAAATTATATTCCCTATAGCTTTGACAGATACCTACCTACCTACATAATTTATTTAAATCTATGTGCTTCATCATCATCATACCAGCCCATACACTTCCGCTGGACAAAGGCCTTCCCCATACGACGCCACAAATAGCGGTCCTGAGCGGTCTCCATCCATCGACTCTCTGCGACGGCTACGATGTCGTCGGTCCATCGAGTGGATGGTCTCTCAACACTCCGTTTCGCATTGGATCGTGGCCGCCACTCGAGAAACTTTACTCCCTTCAACCTTTAATCTGTAAATAAGTATAGGTCGGCAAAAAAGCTGGGTTGGTCGGAGACAAAACGTTTTTACGGGCATAGCGACATTACGGCTACCTTATTTTAATTCTAAGTGAGATCTGACCTCTCGCATGGGAGATTTTTATGCATCCCCCTGTCTAAACAGGCCCTAACCAGCTCAACTCCTCGAGTACCGGAGCAGGACTTTTGTCGATTGACAGCTTCGTTTCAGCTTTGTGGTTTTGATAGGGTTGATACCTCAATGATCCCGGACACGATTAAAAAGGCAACTTCCAGCGATATTGATAAGTAGATGAAGGAATGGCTCATGGAGAGTTCTTTTTACTCCATAGATGAATTCTAAGCTTTGCCTATTATTTAAATTGGATTTATAAATGAATTTGATATACATACAATTAATTAATAACAAAGAAAATAACAATCAAATAATATAAAGAAATTAAACTAGTATTTACAATTGAAACAATTGAGCTAACTGCAGACTGTTGCAAACAATCTACAGAAAGCTCAACTGGTCCATATCAATACCAGTCGGAAGCGTCCCCAAGACGCTGGCTGCATTGCCCCGCTGTATGGCAATGCTAATGCGCTGCGCCAGATACTCACCAGCTCTCGGGTCACGCGTCGCTTCGACCAGGCGCTCAGATAATTTTTTGAAAACCCGGAGAGCCTCGGTACCCCACGGACCTAGGGTCTCGACTCCAAGGGGAGCAAATGCGTAGGCTCTGTCGAGACCTGCATATTTGCGCCTCTTGAGATCCTCGGCCAAATCCGAAGGCGCAATTGTGTCGACACATGTAGCATCCCACACAATAATATTAATAATGTTTTAATAGATACTGTTATCATTATTTAAGGTCAATATTGTATACTATATATATTGCTTACCTTATTTTTCTTGACTTGTAACTTGGCGTTATTAATAAAAACTATGAGACTCTTCAGTCACGTTTTGTGCTTTGCATCCTTTGTGGCCGTGGAGTACCTACCTACCTTCTCAGTGATAGGAATAGAACATTTTTGCTCATGCGCCAGTTAAACAAAGAGGTCTAGATCCCTGCTGTTTAAGGGGCTATCATGACCCAAATCAGCGCCGCTACCTATTTTATCGTATAATTACGTTAAACAAAGGAACTTTCAAAAATCCCTTGGTTGTTTGTGATACCTATCATAAGCTTATTTCTAATGCCCCTGTAATAGTTTTATATTGTATAACTTAGGAGGAGGTGCGAAAACCGAGTTTGGTGGCCAAAAAGTGTAACTTCGCATCTCTTCCTAAACTATACAAAATAAAACTAAACAGAGGCATTAAAAAAAAATATGATAGGTATCACAAACTGGCCAAGGGATTTTTGAAAATTCCTTTGTTTAACGTAATAATACGATAAAATAGGTGGCGGCGCTAGTTTGGGTCAGGGAACCGCCTTAAAGTTAATTACTGAAACCTGTAGCGATTCTCTTTTGTTTTTCGTATAGTAGTTTTCGTATGGAGGCCTGCTTTCATTACGAAATTTTGTTCAGTTGGTACTTTAATTGAAAGAAAACGGAAATTTCGTAAGAAGTTTAACTGCTGTTTGGTTTGGAATAATTAGAGTTTATTTTTCATTCTACATAACATTGAAATTTTGGTTATTATTATTACAATAGTTTTAAATGACTAATTTATTAAAAAGTCAAGAGTCTTAACATTAGTCAGAAAACAACCCTTCCGCAAGTAAGCGAGAATAGCTTACACGTTGAGTTTTGAAAATAACTAGGGAAGGCCTCCAGTATCGACAGTTTTGTGACGTCAGCGTGGTTTATTGTATGGAAAAAAGACAATCGCACCAGCTTTTAAAAATATACCTATCCTATACCGCTCTTTCTACCAAAACATACAGTAGTACTATATAGTTATTCTAACGTACCCTCTAATTAGGGTTGCCACTAGGGTTAACTCGGGAGCGTGACACGACACCCACTGACAGATTTATTGCGACAAAAACTATCCCTGTCGCACAGA
Organism: Eupithecia insigniata; assembly: GCA_947859395.1. NCBI lineage: Eukaryota > Metazoa > Arthropoda > Insecta > Lepidoptera > Geometridae > Eupithecia > Eupithecia insigniata. Next base: position 3,097,957 of record OX402019.1, read on the forward strand.
ATAGTAACAGTTTGTAAGATGGTACTGGTAGAGAACATTTTTGGAGAGAAAACAAGCTAGTATGGTATGGATAAGACTCCGCTCCGACCAGAGGGTGCTTCAGGTGATTATTAAATCTTTCAGTGCTCATGCTCAGAGCACATTTTATTTAATTAATTTGAACGACCTCAATTCTATTAGGTTCACAAATTAACCAATAAAACAGCAAACAAAGAAGGCTTTTCAAAAATATCGTTTGCTTAAAATATGAGAGCTCTAGGTATATTTAAGAAACTCAAAACTCAAAGTGCTTTATTTCCTTTTGACCTTTTTTTGACCACTTTTTTTTTTTTCACTTCAAGTTAATGTAAAGAAGCGAACAAGAAACCTTGTTAGGTTGTTAGTTTTCGAATTGGAATAAAACTCGTCCCAAGCTTTTTTATCCTGATTTTCCTTTTTTAATCTGATATTTTGTCCTTTTCACAAAGGACAAAATATCTATGTTTGACAATTTGTTTGAATTCATTTATATATAACTTTTGCAACTGACTTGGATTTTTGGTGTAGAAGCGTATAGGTACAGGCCCTTTAAAAGTTACATGCCTAAATCTTGTGTAACCTAGTTTTGGGCACAGCGAGTTTTTGATCTCATAACATTACCGAATCCGTGCTTTTCCTTCCTATTGCTATACCTACCTACATAATATCTATAGGTACTGTATTTTCAGGGTAGATAATTAAACCAGGTAATTAATTTACAAATTAAGAACAAACAAAACTGAATAATAAAGTTGTATATAATAGATGGAGATAAAAACAATTAACATACATATAAAAAATTACAAAATTGGTGACCATTGGTAATTTTATCACTCAAGAGAAATTTTCTAACGTGGAATCGGAACCGTGGATGGATAGGACCGTTGGATTGAACATGAGGATCTGTTTGCATTGTTGTTGTTTATGTTATTATAACCAGTAGTTAACCCTTAAAAATAACGTCGTAGTTTCATTCGTCTATCTCGAGTGGTTCCGAAATTATGACGGTTTGAAATTCTGAGACGTAATAACGCAAAAATGTATAGTGAAAATATTGAAAATGGAATTCTTATTGTTTTTTGCTTTCTCTATAACCTGGAACGGTCCAAGAGATTAGCTAAGTTTTTTGTAGAATGTGGAGAAGGTACGAAATCTTAGTTCAAAACAAAACAAATGACAGCTGGATATATCCTACAAGAGCTCTCATTTAGTAGAGATTCGTAGGCAGAATATATGACTTCTGAGGTCTTCTAAAATTAATGCACCCATTATGCACTGAAATATCTGTCTTCGGTAGGTATAGGTACGTATTAAAACTTGGATTATTAAAAAAAACTATACACGCTAGAAAAAAGACTATGTGTTCCTGGTTATGTGTTTTGAAATGTAATCAAGTGTACCTTTCTTAAGAAACCAAACTAGATTTAATTTAATTGATTTTACCCCCTTTCCCCTTATCTCAAAAACCCCTTGACGAATTTGGCCTCACTAGGTTTTCAGCATATTTCACATGTCTCATCCGTACACCTATCAAAAGACGCAAATCAGACAGTTATGCTCCAAGTCAAGTCACTATTTCACCATACAGCCAAATCATTCAAGCTGCCACTGAGAATTTCGTTTGCTTTACTCACTCCGTTCCAAAAAATATGAAGAGCTTATCCACACTTAAATGTCGTATCCCCTCAGTCATCAATAAAAAACAACTCTACAAAATAATGAGGTGTCTTATGACAAAAAAACGCTAAAAATATGGAAAAAGCTAAAAAAATAAACAGTCCATGTTGTAAAAATGCGTGAAAAATGCGCAGAATTGTGTCATAGAAATATTTAAAACTTTTTTCGGAAGTAATCTGTCAATCTTGTCATGATCTGGCGGGAATTTTTAGGAGTCAAAAATGTATCCGTCTATATTGTTCTTTTATTTCCAGTCCATCCCAAGGTTGCCTGGAAGAGATCGCTCAAAGCGATAAGCCCGCCCTTTGTACTTCATTGATGTCAACTTTTCCTTCAGTATGTATTTTGTGTTTGTGTGGTACAATAAAGAGTTATCTATCTATCTCTCTTCTCAAGTTAACAAAAAATAGGAAAAAAACACATCGTATAATTCAGAGTGGTAACATACTCGTATCAACGGTATCGTTTTAGACTGACACATTTTGGCGTTTTACGACGAAAAAAACTACAGATTTTTGATGCTTGGGAGAAGTCGCAAGATGCTTTAGGTGTTTTTTGCGACTTGTCAAAAGCATTCGATTGTGTACACCATGGAACATTAATCAGGAAACTACATCACTATGGAATAAATGACACCTCTTTGGATCTTCTTACTTGAGTGGCAGGATACAAAGAATTGACATTAATGGGAAACGGTCTTCGGGATCTGTAGTACTGACTGAAAACCAGCGCTCTTTCACGAATTCCCTCGGTTTTTGTGTTAGAGCACCAAGCTGAGTCAGGACCTGTTAGACCTTCACACCACTACTAGCTGAGTGGGCTACTTAGTACCAACCCAATGCTTACTAGTCTTAGTACCTACCTACTTATTGTTCATCTGTGTATTGTCTATGTGTTATATAGTAGGTTCTAAGTAGTCTTTCATTTCTTTGTATAACTGTGTGTTGTGTCTAATAAATTATTTTCTTTCTTTCTTCTTTCTTTCTAGTAACAATGGGTGTACCGCAGGGATCTATCCTCGGCCCTTTCCTATTTTTGGTTTATATTAACGACCTGCCTGATCTCGTTAAAAATAATCACGAGATTTTATTGTTTGCTGATGATACTTCTTTAATTTTCAAGATAATTAGACAAAACACAAATTATGACGATGTAAACAATGCAATATCAAAAGTAGTCCATTGGTTTAGTGTCAATAATCTTTTACTTAACGAAACCATAACTAAATGTATTCGATTTATTCTACCAAATGTAAAACAAGTAAAGGCTGATATAAACAAAGGGATAAACTTTAGACATTGTAGACAGTACCGTATTCTTAGGAATAACTTTAGACAGTAAACTTCAATGGGGCCCACACATAGATAAACTATCGAAGAGACTTAGTTCTGCAGCATATGCAGTCAAAAAAATCCGTCATCTTACAGACGTTGATACTTCTAGACTTGTCTATTTCAGCTACTTCCATAGTATTATGTCTTATGGCATATTACTGTGGGGGAACGCTGCAGATATTAATACCGTATTTGTGCTGCAGAAGAGGGCTGTTCGTGCTATCTATAACATGGGTCCTAGAGAATCCCTGCGTGATAAATTCTAAGAAATAAATATAATGACTGTACCATGTCAATATATTTATGAAAACTTATTGCATACTCATAGAAATATCGATCGATTCCCTAAAAATTGCGACATACATAATGTAAATACTAGAAATAAGAACAAACTCGCTTTGCCCAAAACTCGGCTGCACAAGATTAGTGTATCTTTTAAAGGGCAATGTATGTATACGCTTCTACAACAAAACTCCGAGTGAGTTGCAAAAATTATCAATAAATAAATTCAAACAAACTATCAAACATATCCTTTGTAAAAAGGCTTATTACAAAATATCAGATTATTTAGAGGATAAAAAAGCATGGGACGACTTGCTCCAACTCGAAAACTAACAACCTAAAGGTTTCTTGTTCGCTTCTTTATTTTACCTTAAAAAGATTGAAGTGAACAAAAAATCAAAGTGATCACTTTATTTCCCTGTTTTACTTATGTAATTTTAATTTTGTGACGTGTCCAAGAGTCCTGTAAGGTCTAAAGGAAATAAAGCACTTTGATATTTGATATTTGACAGATGGAGGGACGCGTGTCAAAAGTGTCAAGGTTAAAAAAAAACTATGAATATCTACGTGCAAATAGCATCGCACGTACTATCTAGAGTTTCTTTCATCTATGGACGATTCTGCAACGATAGGTAGTTTACCTACCATTGACATTGTAAACCGATAGGTTAGCCCAGCGATAATCAAACTTTCGTTGCATTTATAACCCTATAAATGAACAATTTACATGGTGCTTTTATTTTTGTCGGGTTTCACAACCACTATCTTTCTTACTTTGATTCAACGTACCTCTCTCCGTTAATTTTTGACCGTTGAAGTTTTTGATGGCATGCTGTAAGTTTTGTTAATTTTCACGGCTGCGACGTAAAAAAATATCAAAATATACTTCTATACTAATATTTTAAAGAGGTAAAGATTATAATGAATACTTGCTAATAAAAAGATATAGGCAAATCCAAAAATGAATACAACGTTACAAAAAAGTTTGAGAACAGAAGCCGAATTCGGTCTAGAGTAAGGAACATAAGAGTATAGACTCTAGACCAGGGATCCCCTAACTATTTTGGACAAGTGACCCCTTTCCCAAAATGAACTGTTACCTCAGACCCCCATGGCCAAATTACCTACTTTTAAGATCAACCTCCTTATTCATAATGGTCCGCTAACTTACAACAGCTGCTACAGTGTTATTTTTCATTCTGACTTAGTTTAATAGAAGAAAACAGAGTGAGAATTAGAAATGCGAAATGCCTATCTTTAGTTTCTTCCTATTGATACTAAATACCTAGGTACTAAAGGTACCAATTGGAAAACTTTGCACTTGGTTAAGTGAGTAAAGTTGACTTCATTTTCTCATCAAAATTTAACAAAATAAAAAGACATACAATTCATTAAATGTCAATTTTAATTTATAATGATTATTACAAATTAAGTACTTAAAGAATCGAAGCAATTAAGTAGGTAGAAAATTCTATTTAAAAAAGTATTAATTCGTAAAGAGAAAATAAAACACACAACAGTGTGATGGATGAACCTGGTGACTATCTACCAATCTAGCTACATCCGGTTCAATATTGGTGAGTTGCAGCCTTAAATCTCCACGTTCGTTGATTTTCAAACGGTTTCTTTGTTCCGTCAAAATGTTTGTTACCACAATGTAGCTTTTTTCAACTAGGTATGATGATGGAGAACCGATAAGGCATTTTCCACAATATAGGATACCGTGTTTCAATGTTGCGTTGCAACCAGAACTTCTGATAGCCTTGGTTGAACTTCTGCTTAATCTCTTCGTCTGTGCTGATGGTAATCAACTCTCCTTGCATTATCACGTTGGCTTCTTCTATGGCTGTGGTATTGTACGGATTTATTATCCATTGAGGAATTTGTAAATTTAAAAGATCCTCAAACCTCTCCGTAAAATCCTTGTGTAATGTGTTATTATCGTTCAAGCTTCAACGAATTTCAAAACGCAAATAAACTTTCAACCTAAGTGCAAGCTTGTTAAATAATAAAATATCAGGAACATGTTTGAACTTCAACTTGATCATGAATTCGTTCGTGTTAAATCGCGTAAGCGCCAAATAGAGAGCAAGTCAAAACGCGCCTGAAAGACGTACGCTCGAACTCATTGTCTTGCACAAACTTGTCCACACTGACTTGCCGAGTTTTTCATTTTGTACGAACTTGAGACTTTACATTAGGTACTACAACAATGCTATTTCCTACAAAAATATTAATTAATCTTAGTTCACGTAACACAACATAAACAATACAGTACCTACCCATCTTGAAAGTTTTAAATAAGAACTTGTGTTAATTTAATAGGGGTCGATTTTTAGACCTCGTCGACCCCCAAAATCAGTTTTCGTTTATGTCGACCCCTAGGAATACTTTGGGAATCCCTGCCCTAGACTCTAGGCGTCATAATTGAGTTTAAAACGACTAGCTAGATGGACATAGATTAATTGTATTAGGAAATTCAATAGGTATGTTGGTATACAAACGGTATTATGCTCGACTGGTCACAGACGGGGCGTGAAATAAAGGTGTCAGTTTGTGTCAAAAATACCGCTGAATCTGACGCTACCCGGTGTTGCCAGAATAGAATCTGTAAAGTGAATCATTCAAAGCTGCGAGAACCGTACCAACATTCCACCTGAATTTTAACATACTCGTAGTAGAGTCTGAGCACCGAATGTTGAGAATATATTAGATTTTTTTTAAATTGTTCTTTTTTAAATGACAATAATTAATTCTACAACAACAAAACCACAACAAAAAAATGGTACTACCAAAAAATGTTTTGGTTTTGTGGTGATCTTGTTTTAGCTGCTGCCTGCGCCTTCGCCCGCGTTTTATCAGGATAAAAAATAGCCTATATGTTATTCCAGGCCCCAAACTATACCCATACCAAATTTCTGCCGAATCGGTTCAGTAGTTTTTGCGTGAAAGACTAACAAATATCCATACATCCATCCATAATTTTTGACATTTATAATATTAGTTAGTAGGACTAGCTGTGCCCGCGGCTTTGCCCTCATAGAATTTTAGTTTTTGCGCGGAACCCTATTTTTTTAAGTTTTTCTCTATCAAATCCAACAAATCAAAGATTATTAAGATCGGTCTAGCCGTTCTCGAGTTATAGGTAAGTGTTCGAACAAACCCGACTTTGTTTTATACTATACTAGCTGACCCGCCAAACGTTGTTTTGCCTTCAACCCTTATCACTTAGGGGTATGGAAAATATATAGTAGCTGATTCTCAGACCTACTGAATACGCATATCAAAATTTGGTAAAAATCGGTAAAGCCGTTTCGGAGGAGTACGGTAACTAACATTGTGACATGGAAATTTTATATATTAGATTATGAAGATTTTACGAGGCCAAAATTGGAGAAAACGCAAAAATTTGCCAGTTTTTCGAAAATTGGATTTATTGTTAGAGCTTTTTCAGTATCAACTCTAGGTAGCCGGACTCTACCTTGGCATTTAAATAGATCTATACTCAACTTTTTTAAAATCTGCAAAAAACATAAACAATCTTGCAGTACTTAACCTACAGCCTGTTGAAAACTATACTTACAATACGTGGTGAGGAATTTTCTTGTTGTCAATTAGTAAGTACAATTTAAATTATATATATAGCATAGCCATAAGAGATCCAATTTTCATTATAAAATATTGTTCATAATTTTATCTTTATCTCATGTGAATTTTAGCTTTATTTGTTTGGGTTTGCTGTCACAATTTGCAGGTAACTCTAAGCTCGACCATAATTCGACGACCTCTTTGGCGCGGTGGGCGAAGGTCTGCCTGCGACGCAGGAGGTTGCGGGTTCGATTCCTTCCTCGGGACAAATGTTTGTACGATCTGCAAATATTTGTTCAGGGTGTTCCGGATGTTTTATATGTACAATAAAAAAATATCTATCTATGTAGTGTATTATATTATGTATATCAGTTATCTAGTACCCATAACACAAGCTCTGCTTAGCTTGGGGCTAGATGATGCTGTGTGAATTGTCCAACATTATTTATTTATTTATTCATTCATTAGGTACATTACTTACCGTAAGGAATAAAATACCTAACAGGAACTTGGGAAGGTGTTAGGTATAAGAAAGACACTATAGGATGTAATCCAACACTGATAAGGCCGTTCACACACTGTCATTAATTTCATATTCCTCGTGAATCGTCAATCGTGTAACCTGAGCTTTATTCTTGTTATCTTATACAGGGTGTCTCAGATTTACGTGTCTATTGTATCATCTATGGACTCTATCTTAGTAGGCACGTTTAAACCGTAGGTATCTGAAACGTTTGAAACTATTACGGTAATGAAAATGATGTGTGCGAATTAACTATGGCCCTTTACCAGCCTTAGAATACAGAACTCTAACAAGAGTAGATTCCTATCTACCTATCCTCCAATCAAATTCTATGTGAAATTTTTGTAAACAATGTCCATAATTATGTACTCATTCCATACTTAACCTAATATTCCCTTTGCTGCCGCGTACGTATTTTTACACGCAACTTAAATTCCTCGTCGATTGTAGGTCTTTACTTCAATCACTACATAGTATAAAACAAAGTCGCTTCCCGCTGTCTATCCCTATGCTACCTATATGCTGCCTACGCTTAGATCTTTCAAACTACGCAACGGGTTTTGATGCGGTTTTTTAAAAGATAGGGTGATTCAAGAGGAAGGATTATATGTATAATTTAGTAACAGCATTGCACCCGTGCGAAGCCGGGGTAGTAACTATTAATATGTACCTACTAACAATAAGGTCTGTAACTCAGCTCCAAGCATTAGAATTTAAATTTATCCGCTGTGGTTTCTTTCCAAACATTACATAATTGAATTTGACTGAAGTATACGTGTAAGTCGCCTATGTGGAATATTAAACTGAGTTTAGCGAGAACGGAAGAAGATACTCTTTTCGTAATTTTCTCCCGATAAATAAAATTTTATTTATATTGTTACACTGAGACCGCGAGTTTTTACTCTATTTTGTTATAATTATAACAGTAGATTGTTTGCAACAATCTTCAGGCTCAATTGTATTCTAGTTCTAATTTGTTTCTATTATTTGAACATTTGATTGATATTAGCTTCTGTTGATCGAAGAATTCGGATTACAGCTATCTCTACCAATGCAACACCCTGTCATAAATTCGGTGGCAAGTTTTTTTAAATCCCTGGCAAAAGGCGTGACTCTGTTAATCCGTAGTTACGAGTATTCTGACAAAGGGACAATAGTTTAGGAGCAAATCGAGAGCAAAATTTATGAAAAAATACTATGAACATTGTATGAATAAGTCTATTGTGTATAATCGACCTACACGCAATGTGTTGCATTTGGATTTAGAGATTCTAATTTTGAAATTTTGGATTCGTTCTATTTTGCTTGGGCTTTCGAATTTGGAATGATTTTTTTAAACCTTTGGACTGCATGCATCCGGAAATTATGGAATGAATTGGCATGCAAACTAAGAACGGTATAAGTACAGGTTTAACATAAAACAAATAAAAACCAATTAAGATCGTTTGTTTTAACATCACAATTTTTTTTATTTTACTCTAGGCTGAGATATTTTTTTCTGTGGTAACCACACGAAAGGCAGAATCTAAGTTGGCGGGTATAATATAAAATATATGTACGTATAGGTATTAGGTACCCAATGTTATAACGTTCTTTTCATTATTTTTATACTACACCTGCTCGGAAAGTTGCCTATTCCTTTTCCAAATATAAGATAGAAAGTAAGTCATTGCAGGCGTATTCGAATCCGGGAGGAAAAACTCTATGGAATTTCATTTCACACGCATTTTAGCGGGAGGGAAAACTGTATAGAAATCCAATTCTAACGTGTTATTTTTTTTTATTTCATAAAAGATCGGCCGGTAGTTTTGGTTATTTTCATTATAGGTCAAACGACAAAAAGTTTTTACTCCAAGTCCGCTTGCCTCTTCCGATTTCTGAACAATATTTTGAAAAAAGAACCCAAGTGACAACTGGCTAGCGCAGGAAGTTCTTCTAATTTTGAATTTGGTGTAGGCAATTTTATTAATTCTACAGAATGACTTCGAGTGATAGTGAAAGTTTTATGACACCGCCGGCAGAAATAAAATATTTATTCTGCTATCTATTTTCCTCGAACGTGTAGTATAAAGCACTATGTATCACTCGGCAGAAGGTGCGATTCCTACCTCGTGTGTTTTAAGGCTCAAATGACACACTCGATAGGAATTAGGCACGTTCTCGCCTAGGTGTACAATGTACTTACTATTTCAGCTTATAGGAAGGGAAAACGTTAGGTTAGTTCAGAAAGTAGAGTCTAACAAGACATAATTGTAATATGTACATATATAGACCAAAAGCGCCAAATATGGACTAGGGCGGTAATATGGACTACCGGCGTTTCTCAAACGGTCTTTGGATCGAGTCGACGACGGTCAGAACACGCTAAGCTATACACACCCCCCCGCTGTTCGCTAGTCGTTTGCAGCCAGGCAGGGAGCGGGGAATGTATTTAAGGGAGCCATTTTTCGTTTTTGTCAACTTGCGATGTAATTAATTAGCTAACTGCGTAAGGTGATAACTTCAACAGTTATTACTTGACGTGAAAGTTAATTAAATCAGGGTGGAGGAGAGTAAGTTTGCTATAATATTAAGTTAATATAATTTAGGCTTTGTATTTTTTTGTACAACAATTTGAGGATTCGATCCCGGTCTTTATTTTAAATCCCGGGATTTCGGGATTGGCGGAACGCTATCCCGGGATCCCGGGATCGTAGACAGGTAAATTATATTGAAGTATTATTTGAAAAAATGATCAAATTTGCCTTTTTTCATATATTTTTTATGGTTCAGATAATTAGTTGTTATGATTTTAAGTATACAATTTGTGTTGACATTAACGCACTTCGTTTCATTATTATTTTTAACAATTTTAATAATTTTTCTCTATCCCGTAAAATGCCGGGATTTTTAAGATGTAATGAAATTTTCGGGTTCGGAAATTGACCGGGATCCCGGATCCCGGGATCGAATCTAATTGCAATACAGACTAACTATATGTTTTGAATATGGACAGGTAGTCCTTTACAAACATTCACTTACGATTATTTTAATAAAACAGGTTGTTTCATTGGCTGGTCCCTCTCCATTTTATTACACTTTAAATTTCGGAGTATTATTTAAGAAAATCCTTATGTTGGTCGATATTTGGCTCTCTTACTCTATATCAGTCATCTAGTACCCATAACACAATCTGCTTAGCTTGGGACTAGATGATGCTGTGTGGATTGTCCAGCAATATTTATATTATTTAGGGCCGATTTTTCAATCGTCAGATAAACAACCAGATAGCCTTTAATCGATGAATAGTAATATTTTGTATTTTTCAATTGTCAGATATAGTACATAACTGTCGAATAAGGCCCCTAACAGAGGAATAAATTTATCTGCTACTTCAACGGCCAGATAGGGCCCTATCTGACTGATAATTATGACGTTTTAGGTTATGTTTGACAGTTTCGTTCGTTTTGTTTTTGGTAAAAACGACATAGGTACGGTTATTTATTATGATTGATATATTTACATAAAAATCACAGTTCCGTCATTGTACTTGTTTATTATCAAATAATACAAATAAACTAAATAAATATGTATATTCTTATAATCTGCCTAACGTCAAGGGCCATTATGCTACTTTATACAATGACACAGCGGGGGTGAAAAGCGCAAGAGTTTTGTGTTGTGCAAATTGAGCGAGCAATGCTTTGTTGTTTTTTTATGTTGGTAACAGGGGTTTGTTTGAAATGTTGGACTAGTGGAAGTTACTACGTCTTTCATTCGAATGGGTGGAGGTTCGTATCCTTGTTACCTATTTTTTTTTCGTTGATGGAAGACATTTTGGGTAAAAACTTATATGATATTGATTATTGTACCTAACCTAGGTATATAATATTTAGGACCACCGATGTGGCGCAGCGGGCGAAGGTTCTACTGCGACGCAGGAAGTTTAGGGTTCGATTCCCGCCTTGGGAAAAATGTATGTACGATCTGCAAATATTTGTTAAAATTTAGAATCCAAAATATATTATCTCAACAAAGGCATTTATGAATGAAACGTTAGCAAAAACTGATAACATTAACAGAAAATAACAAAGTTATCACTAAAAACTAAAACACAACAGCAAAAGTATAGCAGAGGAGATCAATTAAATTATGAACGAAAACAAAAATTGTTTCGAGCTTCTGTGCTTTGCTTCGATCATACCTATACACTGATGTAAAAAAAGCTCCTTTTTTTTACATCAGTGTACCTATACGTTAAATATTGTCCACCAATCTTCCTTGGGTTTTGTAACACCTTTATATACAAAAAAATATCCAGGTTTTCGAATCGGAGAATATGTAATGTATTCTAATATGTACTTCTAATATGTATAAGTCATCTAGTGCCCATCTAGCTGTCTTAGGCTTACAAGGACCTACCTATTTAGAATCTGACTAACTTATAACTCTGAGTATGTAAATCAGCTCAAATCATATCATAGTCCTTTTTTTTATTTCATTTTATGTACGTATACCTCGCTCCCTTTCATGCTCCGTGCATTGCGCATTTCACACTTCTATTTGTTATTGTTATACTGGAGAGGTCCTTAGGGATTATCGGGCCATTGTAGCAACACAACTGAATAGATGGCAGCACAGACAAGGGCGATTATACAGGTGACGAAATGATAGATGGCAACACAGACAAGGGTGATTATACAGGGTGACGAAATGTCGCGCGCTATTCAGTTCATTGAAATCAGATAAATCGGGAGTTCATTTTGGTTTTGTCGATGGAAGCTGTTTTTTTTTAACAGAAATGATTCTGTTAGCGGATGCGATGTGTTAAGATTGGAATTTTATAAGAATGGTGTGGACACGTGCAAATTAGTACCTACATAACTATGGCCGTGGGGCCGCGGCGTACGAATATCGACCCCTCCAACTCAACCCGTGGATGTCGTAAGGGCCGACTAAGGGAACCTACCAGAGGAAGGGCAGCAGCTTCCTTCTGAGTATTTTTAAACACCAACACTGCGATCACCAATCCGCCTGCCAAGCGTGGTGATTATGGCAAATCCCCCTACATGGGAGACCATCCACTCGATGGACCGACGACATCGTAGCGGTCGCAGGGAGTCGATGGATGGAGGCGGCTCAGGACCGCTATTTGTGGCGTCGTATGGGGGAGGCCTATGTCCAGCAGTGGACGTGTATGGGCTGATATGATGATGATGAACTATAAGTTACTGTAACAGATTTATTACATTGAATTGCTATAGGTACTTACTAATGTTATAAATGCGAAAGTAAATGCGAAAAAGGGTTGTAAGATGTTGAAAGAGGGGTTGAATAGTTGTATAGAAGTATCGTAATTTTTTAAGCTAAAAGCTTGGGTTTTTTTAGGCTGTTAATTAGATATGAATAAAAATTTCATTTAAAGTTTGTACAAATTTTTCCTCAAGGGGATAAAATATAAAAGGGAATATAGGTGTTGAAAGTTTGTAAGAAAATTACACTGTCACTATTCCACGCGGACAAAGTCGCAGGCACAGCAAGTTACATATAAGCATATTTAGCCAGAGTCTAACATACTTACTCATCCCGCTATTATCAATACAGGCTTTGGCCTTTCATTTCATCGACACCTTGCGTGACGGTTTCAGTTTACTTCAGATTCTCTCTCACTCTTTTGTTTTTAAGGACACTATTAGTCTCAGATCAGGACCTGTTTACGGATCCATACAAACTGTTGAAAACATGTCCCGGGTTTAGCGACAAATCCACAACGCAACGCGCCTATTTCTTTTGAAAATTTCGGAGCATATTTTTTATCATTATTACATAGCTATCACACTAAAACCATGATTTCTGTTTTGTTTTCAGAAACTTAAAAAAATTACCAGCCAAGTTTATTCCTAATGAATCCCAAACAATATTTTATCTAAATCCTTATGAGATCCCATCTTCTCTCGCTATTTGCCTGAATTCCAGATTTGCCTCTGATAAATGGATAATCCTCACTTACCTGTTTGAGTTCACACGAGTGGTTTCGACAATGTAGAGTTTCCACAAAAAAAGAGTCCCGCTCTACTATTTATTCAGTGCGATAAAAAAAGCAAAAACATCTCAGATACACAAAAAATTATGTAACTAGTTCCGACCGAAGATTGAAAAGTTTCACAACAACTTAGTTCATGATATCAAGAGGTATTTTTAACCGACTTCAAAAAGAGGAGGTTATCAATTCGTCTGTATGTTTTTTGTACGCGATATCTCCTCCATTTATGGACCGATTTTGAAAATTCTTTCACTATTGTATAGAAAATGATTTTTATTCCCAGGGGATTAGTATTTATCCCGCAAAACTTAAAATAAGTCCAAAAGTAAGGGAATTTGAAGTCGGTTCATCGTTTTTTAAAACACGCCATGTTATTTATAAGGTACCTAATCAATAGACCTACGTTTGGCCACAATCTCATCTGATGGAAAGTAACGATGTTGTGTGGTCGATGGACAAAGTAAACCATAGACTATTTATTTACATATGTAGGTGCAGGAACGCACACAAGGTATATATGTATTATAGACGTAGCTGCATGGTTAGATAAACGTTACGTTAGGTAAAACAGCGAAGAAAATTTTCATGTATTTACTAATATTTACTAAAAATGACAAAGTTTGTAAGGATGATGTATGGATATTTGTTTCTCTTTCACGCAAAAACTACTGAACCAATTAGGCTGGCATTTGGTATGGGTATAGAGCAGCGGGGAGCAGTCGTTGATCCTCCCAGAGTCCTCACTCTAGACTTTACAGATAAATTATTAATGTCATAGTGATTTCGACACGGTGCAAAAAGGCTTTTGTCACTTAAAATAATTATGAGTGTTTAACGTTCTTCTTAATATTTTTACAAGCTTTATTTGCAATGTATGTTTGATCGGGTGGAATCTTGCAACTCAATTTTAGACCAGTTATCCTCAACCAATTGAGCTGGGTATACTTATGTAAGTTCGGTGACAATGCAATGTCATGGTACCATCGATCTGGTCTGATGATGGAAACCGAAGATGGCCATAGGAATTCCTAAACGAAACGACTTAACCACGTCGAGTTTGGGTTCGTTGAATTTGTCTTTCCAAGCACTTTGGTCCTATATGATGTAAAAGCTTGTATTTAAAAGTTTTTAAAATATTAAAAATAACATCCGCTCCGCTTAGCTCTTGTAACGTAACACCTCAACACACCTGAAAGTGTCTGCTCTCTGATTGGTTGAAATAACAGGGGGTGAGAGACCTGCCCTCCCATTGGTCGATAGTTAACGGGGGTGGGATACAAGTGGTGTCAAATAACTACCCTTATTAAATGTTTATAGTGATTTAGGGATTTGGTGAATTACACGATTTGGTGTGCTCGCTTTGTTGTTGGTTAATTAAATTATTTAATGGCTGCTGTTAGTCTCTCGACTCTACTACGTCTCTCTTTTCAAAATAACGGTTTTTATTATGTTTTAAAAAAATATTGTAATGAAAAAATCATCATCATATCAGCTCATGCACGTCCACTGCTGGACAAAGGCCAAAGGCCAAAGGACAAAGGCCAAAGGCCCATACGACGCCACAAATAGCGGTCCTGAGCCGCCTCCATCATCCTCCAATGAAAAAATATTTAACAATTCCGCGTATAATCCCTCTGATAGTATAAATCAAAGTAAGTTGTGAACTAGTTTCTTCTCTCCACGAGACATCTTCAGGACGCCACAATACTCTACCTTGACATTGAGATTGCCAAGCAACACCGACAGAGTCCAGCCAGCGACTCCGAGCTTCTCGCGCCGCCGCCGGCCAGTCCAGCCAGTGATGTTGCCTCTCCGAGCTCCTCGCGCCAAGTCAGTGCTTAGTCACTTAGCGCTTATTTTGCAATGGATTTCCGCAAAGTAATTGAATCTATTATTTATGTTTTAGAAATAACAATCAAATAATATAAACAATTTAGAACTAGTTTTTACAGTTGAAACAATTGAGCTAACTTAACTGAATCCGGTCCATATCCACCAATCGGAAGCGTCCCCAAGACGTTGGCTGCATTGCCTCGCTGTATGGCAATGCTACTCGTAATGCGCTGCGTCAGATACTCACCAGCTCTCGGGTGACGCGTCGCTTCGACCAGGCGCTCAGAAAAATTTTTGAAACCTGGAGAGCCGACGGTCATAGGGGAGCAAATTTATACATACGTAGGCCGGCATGTTATGTTTTAACTAGTAGTCTGCGGCTTCGCCCACGTAGCATTTTCAATTTCAGGGGTTTTAATTTTTATGCGCGGAACCCTAATTGGAGTAGTAATAATTTGCCTACGTTATCCGCTATGACATCAACTATCTGTCATTAAAAATCGGTCACGTGCCAAAAAATATCGACATCATCAAAATACTTGGCGCCAATGAAGACCGCCCATGGAGCCGACCAATTTGGAGGCAAAAGATACCGCCTGTACTATTAAGTTACTGTAAACAAGACAAAAGTAATATAATATTACTATTAATTAATGAATATGTAGTTCATCATCATCCACCGACCAACATTCTTCTTATATTAAGAGTATGGTAAAGGAACACTATTTGTTCACTATTTGTCACTCATCACAGCGAAACGGAGTGTGGAAAGACCTCCCACTCGATGGACGGACGACATCGTAGCGGTCGCAGGGAGTCGTTTGATGGAGGTGGCTCCGGACCGCTATTCGTGGCGTCGTATGATGGAGGCCTTTGTTCAGCAGTGGACGTGTATGGGGTGTATGAGGACGATATTATGAAAGGAACACTATTTATTCACAATTTGTCACTGATCACATCCTAGTATCCCTTAATAAAATTTAGTTATGTATGTATATATTTAGGTACCTATTTGTATTATGCTAGATTTGTTAAATGATTATATTTTTGTCATTAGCTTGTAATAATAGTGCACACAGATTAAATCCAACGATCCTATCCATCCACGGTTGTCTGGTAGAGATAGCTCGTGAGCGATGAGACAGCCAATTGTTACATTTTTTGTACCAAATCTTTATTGACAAAGAAAAAACAATCAAATAATATAAACAAATTAAACTAGTATTTACAATTGAAACGATTGAGCTAACTGCAGACTGTTGCAAACAATCTACAGGTAGCTCAACTGGTCCATATCAATACCAGTCGGAAGCATTCCCAAGACGCTGGCTACATTGCCCTGCCAAATAAATTGTTTGTATAGTTTGTTAATTCTTTTGTAAAGTGTGTAACGAAAATCTATCTATCTATTTATCATCAGCCCATATATGTATGTACATACGTCCACTGCTAGAAATAGGCCTCCCCCATACGCCGCGACGATACGAATAGCAGTCCTGAGCCGCCTCCATCCATCGACTCCCTGCGACCGCTACGATGTAGCGTTGGTTGCTGGCTTGCTAGCAATCAGCCCATGCTGAGGCAGAAGCCATTTTGTGTCTTTCGGGCTAACAATTATAAGTATTTTTATTTCATTTAAATTGTTGTAAGTATGTAAGTGGCCGTGGGGTCGCGGCGAACGAATATCGACCCCTCCAACTCAACCCGTGGATGTCGTAAGAGCCGACTAAGGGAACCTACCAGAGGAAGGGCAGCAGCTTCCGTCTGAGTATTTTTAAACACCAACACTGCGATCACCAAGCCGCCTGCCAAGCGTGGTGATTATGGCAAATCCCGCCCTACATGGGAGACCATCCACTCGATGGGCCGACGACATCGTAGCGGTCGCAGGGAGTCGATGCATGGAGACGGCTCGGGACCGCTATTTGTGGCGTCGTACGGGGGAGGCCTGTGTCCAGCAGTGGACGTGTATAGGCTGATGATGATGAAGTATGTAAGTCTCTTTGCAGAAATAAATGATTTTATTCTGATTCTTATTCTTTCTAGCAATTAGTCCATCGAGTTTATACAAACTGATGAAGGTAAAAGTTCAGATGAATATTGATGAAAGTTTCGATGACGACTGATGTGGCGCGCGAGGGCGAAGGTCCGCCTGAGACGCAGGAGGTTGCGGGTTCGATTCCCGCCTTGGGACAAATGTTTGTACAATCTGCTGTTGTTTCGGGTGTTCTGGGTATTTCTATGTATAATAAAAAATATTTATCTTTGTAAAGTATTGTATCAGTATATCAGTTATCTAGTACCCATAACACGAGCTCTGCTTAGCTTGGGGCTAGATGATGCTGTGTGAATTGTCCAACATTATTTTTTGATTTTAGGAAATGCACTTTGAATTTATAGAAACTAAGTAATAAATAAAAAGGTAGAGCTCAAGAAATATAATGGAGAAGGAAAATAAAATGGGAGCTAGATCTAGATTTGTTTTCGAATCTATCGTACTATAATTATAAATGTCAAAGTTTGTATGGATGGTTTTACGGATATTTGTTACTCTTTCACGCAAAAACTACTGAACTGATTGGGTTGAAATTTGGTATGGGTATAGTTTGGGACCTGGGATAACATATAGGCTATTTTTATCCCGATAAAACGCGGGCGAAGGCGCGGGCAGCAGCTAGTATTCCATAAGCAATGTTTTAAATGAACATTTCAATAAACTAAGGGCATTATGTCGCTAACAAGCTTCTTCCCGCGCCTTCGCCCGCGTTTTATCGGGATAATACATAGCCTATATGTTATTCCCGGTCCCAAACTATACCCATAGCAAATTTCAGCCCAATCAGTTCAAAAGTTTTTTGCGTGAAAGAGGAACAAACATCCGTACATCCATACATCCATCCATACAAACTTTGACATTTATAATATTAGTAGATAAGGCATTATGTCGCTAATGTATTATATTTCAAAGAACTAATAGTAAATGCGCAAAAGATAAACAAGTATGTAATTTTGTAATTATGCAATTTGAATGACGTTACTGCCTTGAGGTCTATGCCCTCTAATTAGTTTTGTACCTACTAATTGCTTGAACTGCATTGCGATAGCTATATAAAGTTATACATAGCCTCATGAAAAATCTTATTAAGAAGAGATCTTTCGCTTACCATCCATATTTATCGACAAAGAAAATAACAATCAAATAATATAAACTAGTATTTACAATTGAAACAATTGAGCTAACTGTAGACTGTTGCACACAATCTACAGATAGCTCAACTGGTCCATATCAAGCCAGTCGGAAGCGGCCCCAAGACGCTGGCTGCATTGGAAAATTGTTTTTTTATGTCTGAATAAATGAATTTTCAATTTCAATTGTCGTGTGCTCAGATAATTTTTTGAAAACCCGGAGCGCCGGACCTATCCATATTTATTATTAATAATATAGAATCAGAATCAATAACTTTATTTCTTTAGGCTTACAAAATAAGCACTTAGACAAGTCAAATTTTATACTTTAAACATAGTTATTATTATCAAATAAAAAATAAGGTTTTATTGATATTCTCTTCACTTCAATTTTATGTCCACTAGTGGAAGAAGTGAAAAAGAAACCACTAGCACAGTTATATATCACTTATGTGTCTAATATATGTTTATTTTGCCTATCTAAATCTAATGTGATTAAGATACATACATAATGTATGAATAAATAATATTGGACATCATCACAGCATCATCTAGCCCCAAGCTAAGCAGAGCTTGTGTTTTGTGGATGACTGATATACATAATTACTTAATAAATAATACTTTACACACAGATATTTTTATAGCAGAAAATACCCAGAACATCCGTAAAAATATTTGCAAATTCTTAATTCTTATATTTTCACATTACAGCACGAAAACTTGACGAAGGTAGTCCACACAGCCATCGCAACAAACATTTGTCCCGGGAATCGAATCTGCAACCTCTTGCATCCAATTATAATAACTAGTAGTCATAAAAAAACTCAATATACAGCATTTTTTACTGTTTTCTTTTTTGTTATCCTAGTGCGTAAGCCGTCGCTTTCAGGACCGCATCTCAAAGAAAAGAAATAACATCCAAAAATTGTGCTTTTACAAGGTTTTATTTAACTTGCAATCTATGTATATGTTTGTTCAGGTGGAATCATGCAACGAAATTTTATACCACTTCTCCTCAACCGATTGAGCTATATTTTGGTCATACTTTGTAAGTTCGGTGACAATGCAATGTCATGGTACCATCGAGCTGGTCTCATGATGGAAACCGAAAACTCCTAAACGACATAACCACGTCGAGTTTGGGTTCGTTTGATTTGTCTTCTCAAGCATTTTGGTCCTAGATGATATAATAGCCCTTATTTAAAAGTGTTTTAGAGATTAAAAATTTATTTCGAACTATCTGCTGCCCGCGCCTTCGCCCGCGTTTTATCGAGATAAAAAATAACCTTTATGTTATTCCAGGTCCCAAACTATACCCATACCAAATTTCAGCAACGCAAAAACTACCCATTAGTTCAGTAGTTTTTGCGTGAAAGAGTAACAAATATCCCTACATCCATACATCCATCCATACAAACTTTGACATTTAAAATATTAGTAGGATAGGATATTATTTAATTTCTTAGAACATACTTTATTGACAAAGAAAATAACAATCAAATAATATAAAGAAATTAAACTAGTATTTACAATTGAAACAATTGAGCTAACTGCAGACTGTTGCAAACAATCTACAGATAGCTCAACTGGTCCATATCAATACCAGTCGGAAGCGTCCCCAAGACGCTGGCTGCATTGCCCCGCTGTATGGCAATGCTAATTTCTTAGAATATTATTTTCATTTCGAATTTTTAATACAACGCTAAGACGGTGTATCTATTTTTTAATTATAATTAACACAAGCTCGGAAACAAAACACTGACAAGTAGGTTGTAAGCAGTCAGCGAGAATTTGATAAGGCGAGTAACTCTTTGTATCACCGGCGTAAACTCAACAAAACCGTGGGAATTGTACTGACATAGCAAAATAAATATTGTAGGATTTTCAAGTTCAGAATCACAACAGTATGGTTTCTAACAGTAAGTACAATGTTACGTAAATGTACATATAGTCTGACCTAATTTTCTTTTTAAGTTTATTTCGATTTATACCTGGAAGAGATCGCTGTTAGCGATAAGAATCAGAATATTTATTTGTACAAACTGATAAAACATTGTTTAAGTACCTAGGACTAAACAGAGTTGTTTATATTTTATTTTAGAGCGATAAGGCCGCCGATTGTACCACACTAGATATAGTTAGTATTAAGTTCTTGTATAAGTATTGTACAACACTGCGATCACCAATACGCCTGCCAAGCGTGTTTATTATAGCAAATCCCCCCCTACATGGGAGATCATCCACTCGATGGACCGACGACATTGTGGCGGTCGCAGGGAGTCGATGGATGGAGGCGGCTCGGGACCGCTATTTGTGGCGTCGTATGAGGCCTATGTCCAGCAGTGGACGTGTATGGGTTGATATGATGATAATAAGTATTGGATTACATGTAGGTATTGATGGTGCAATAAAGAAATATTCTATTCTATTCTACACAAGCTCTGCTTAGTAAGGATGGGAGTTATTGGATATTTTGGCTACCGGTTATTAGTTGGGTATTTTGTTTCAATACCGCTAGTACAACTGGTACCCAATAACTTTACAATACTCTATACCTGTTCTGATTTCTACCCAATATATTTCTTACCGAATTGGTTAGAAATACCATCTAACCGATTTGGTTAGAAATACCGAATACTTGTTGCAGCTACATAACTTTACGGGTGAACGGTCCGCTAGTACCTATGCGTAGATGATAGTTAGGTAAGTATAGGTATTGAAGCGTTGGGTAGTTATGACTCACGGTCGGTTAGGCGCGATGCTCGCTTTGCACAGTTATTCCCTAGCGGTATGCGGATTTTACAATAGCGTTAGATATTTTAATACCATGCTAACAGGTACTGAGTTAGTTATTGAATACCGGACTCATCTCTACTGCTTAGCTTGGGACAAGATAATGCTGTGTGAATTGTCCAGAATATTATTATTTATTTCATATGACAACTGATGTGGCGCGGTGGGCGAAGGTCCGCCTGCGACGCAGGAGGTTGCGGGTTCGATTCCCGCCTCGGGACAAATATTTGTACGATCTGCAAATATTTGTTCAGGGTGTTCTGGTCGTTTTTCTATGTATAATAAAATATATATATATCTATGTAATATATTGTATTATGTATATCAGTCATCTAGTACCCATAACACAAGCTCTGCTTAGCTTAGGGCTAGATGATGCTGTGTGATTTGTCTAGAATTATTTATTTATTTATTTTATTCAATAGATTTCAGATTTCAATATTCCAATTATTTCGTGAGACCAAATAAGCACTTATTTGGCCTCACGAATAATTACATTTTACACTATAATAGCTTTATATACAGGCTGATTGGTTTTTTAATACACTGCCAAAATCCGGTATTAAAATAAAACAAAGTATTTTCTCAAAAATGGCGGATTTTCGACTCCCAAGTGATAGGGGTTAAATCATACTAAATTAGTCATAGTTTCTTCTCCCGAGAGGAATACGAGCAATTTCCAGTCACCCTGTATAGTAATTATATTATTAGAAATAAGGTGGTTATTGCCATTCAAGTATTACGTAAGCACCAAAGGGGGAGGTGGGGGGTTGGGTCTTTGCTTTGATTATTTTTGATGACATGGGGGATGGGGCAGTCTGGATAGTTATAGCGTCAGCAAATAATTTTCCGAAAAATGTAGTAGGTAGATTCTGCAGATTTGAACAAGACTCGACCACATTTCTGGCTTCGAGGTCTATGTCCAGCAGTGGACATGCATGGGCTGATATGATGTGATGACTATTTACTCGTTCTCTACGACGCCAGAAATGCGGTAAGACTCTACCGCATTTCTGGCGTCGTATGGGGGAGAACTATGTCCAGCTGTGGATGAATAAGGGCTGTTATGATGACTATTCAATCGTTCACGCGCGGTGTTTTATGGTCCTTTTCAAAAAATAGGATGTAGTAGAAATAAATTGGAAAAGTGCGTGTCGGGCCACGCGTATTTCAGGGTTCCGTTGTTATACATTTGTTTTTATTTATTTACGAATTTTAAGAAAACTTGCAGCTATGATTTGACAGTCTTTGCTTAAGTTAACGTACCTAATACATATGCGCGAATATTAGTTATCCAGGTCATAAAGGTCTTAATAACTACACTTAATACAGGTAATTCTAGGTCTGGAATCAAACATAGGTTACTTTTTATTTCTTAATTCAGTTCACATGGGATAAAATTACCATTTTAACTTTTCCACAGAAACAACGCGTGCGAAGCCGCGAGCGGAAACTAGCAATAACTAAACTAAATAAATACTGTTTAAACCTATCCTTGTTTTAAAGATGTATAGCTCTATATAGATAGATAGAGAGATATTTTTGTCATCCAACGATAAGTCTAGAGTTTTCTTTCACTACGAAGAAGCTACATCAACTATCCATTGTAAAATTTCCCCGGTGTCGTGTATCTGAGTCGGCAATGTTACCTGGAACTGACATAATGTCTACCAATATAGGAACATAACACCGTTTTACTGCGAAATCATAACCGGTGGTATTTTAACGGTGAAGATGGCGTAGGTATGAAAGTCCAGAGTATTTATTAAAATTCTTTAGGGTTTTGGCTACACATGAACAAAAACTATTGAACTAGATGTACAGAAGTTTAGGAACTTACTTTAAGCCCGCTTTCCCTATCCCTCGGTGACCACCTATCCGGGGGGAGTAGATTTAAAATCAGCGCCGCATATTTCTTGCATGCAGCAAATGCTGAATCTCCCTTTGCCTGTTTTTAGTAATTTATCTCTGTATTTTTCTAGTTTAGGTTAAGCTAAAGGCAATAAATGTTTTTTTTTTAATTTACTTATTAATCAAAAATGTATGATACCTAAACACTATACTACTAGGTTGCCAGGAAGAAATCGCTCTCAGCGATAAGGGCGCCTTTTGTACTGTTTATGTTTTCATTATATAAGGTTTTGTATTCAAGTTAATGTAAGTACAATAAAGTGTTCTGAAAAGTATCCTACTAATATGGTAAATGTCGTTTGTATGAATGGATGGATGGATGTTTGTTCCTCTTTCACGCAAAAACTACTGTATGATGAGCTGATTGGGCTGAAATTTTGGAGAAAGTTTGGTACCTGGAATAACATATAGACAATTTTTTATCCCGATAAAACGTGGGCATAGACGCGGGTAGCAGCTAGTTATTACTTAGGTAGAGATTTCCTGTAATTAGTTTCCTATTGAAATCCTAAGTACCCGTTGTATTGTACCCATATATAAATATTAAATATATTTAAATAATAAATAATGTTGGAGAATTCACACAGCATCATTATCTAGCCCCAAGCTAAGCAGAGCTTGTGTTATGGGTACTAGATGAAAATTGTTTTCTATCTAAGAACTTCTATATAAGAACTGATGAAAATTGATTTCTATCTAAAAACTTCTATATAAGAACTGATGAAAATTTATTTCTATCTAAGAACTTCTATATAAGAACTGATGAAAATTTATTTCTATCTAAGAACTTCTGTATAACTGATGAAAATTGATTTCTATCTAAGAACTTCTATATAAGAACTGATGAAAATTGATTTCTATCTAAAAACTTCTATATAAGAACTGATGAAAATTTATTTCTATCTAAGAACTTCTATATAAGAACTGATGAAAATTTATTTCTATCTAAGAACTTCTATATAGGAACTGATGAAAATTGATTTTTATCTAAGAACTTCTATATAAGAACTGATGAAAATTTATTTCTATCTAAGAACTTCTATATAAGAACTGATGAAAATAGATTTCTCAAAGTTTTTTTTGTAATCCCCAAAAAATAAAGTAATTGAAATATGAGGGATCTTTATTGACAAAGAAAATAACAATCAAATAATATAAAAAAATTAAACTAGTATTTACAATTGAAACAATTGAGCTACCTGCAGACTGTTGCAAAAATGAGTTGAAATATGATATATACATAATACCATACATATATAGATACTTTTATAGGCATATAACTTAATAACCTGAACACCCGGTGCTAATATTTGCAGATCGTACAAACATTTGTTTGAAGGCGGGAATCGAACTTGCAATCTCCTGCGTCGCAGGCAGACCTTCACCCGCCGCGCCACATCGGTCGTCAAATAAACTCGAGCCATTCTCAATGTAGAATTTTTGCGACTTACGACATACGACTTACTGCATAAAAATACAAACTTTTCTTTTTGGTCGTCTTTGAAAAGTAATTGTCAGCAATATGCATTTTAGGAAAGAACTAAAATCGACAAGTAGTGCAACTTCTGTGAAAAAATCAAGAAGAGAAAAGATGCAGGAAAGTAATTTTTAGGGGGAAATGTTTACAAACATTCTATATTGCGATTTGTCGGAGTATAGGTATCTCTTGCAGAGATTTCTCCCTAAGACCCATTTCTTACCTCTTGTAACTTAGTCTTGTAAGTCAAAGGCAGAGTCAGTCGTTTAAAAAAGTTTTAAATAGGTTTATTTTATGTATTTTTGACTAATTTATATATTTTATATGGGCCGTAGTTTTTGAGTATTTTACATCCTGTACTAGGCTTATGTTGCCTGAAATAAATAATTTATTTATTTATGTAAAGAAAGATTAACTTCCATCTCTTTCTATCTCATGGCTATTACTGTGGTATATTATGACGAATGAAATGCTATGTAAGATATTTAATTAATTAATTCCCTTGGTTAGAATACCTAGACTCCTGCCAAATTTAATGTGAAATGTTTGTAAACAAACCGCCCATACTTATCATAAAATCACTTTGTTCCCGTGTATTTTTATGGGTCAATTACTTATTATGGCGATTTTTAATTTTTACTCCATTAAATAATGCTAACAATTAATTACCTATGCCCAAAAAATTACACGCAAAGTATTATGCTGTGATTTGTTTACGTACATTACATATTGGATTTGGCTGGAGTATAGTTTGCATGAACGACTGCCATTCATAAAATACTCCAGACTCAACAATGAAAGAACCGGATTTCAAAAATGCTTACCACGCCTTTTTAGAGGTCACTTTAAAAAAATAAAAACATAATTTTTCAACTTGGAACACCCGGCATCACAGCCAAGCTCCGCCCCCAATATCTTTCTCTGTCGCTCGGCAGCTGTCTCGCTCTAGAGCTTTGAAATGAGAATCCACCTTTTTGTTATTTGACCCCGTAACGTGAATGTGTGAGGGTGTATTTGAATAGATTAATTTTCGTGGACTATTTTAGAATCAGTGATGTTATTGTGTTTTAAAATAATTTTGAAGTGTTCCTATTACAAATAGGTATGTACCTGATATTTTACAGTTTTTTTATAGTATATAGACCTTTTTGTTTATATATACCAAAGAAAACAACTAAAAATCACCGATCCTAGACAATTCTACTAATATTTTAAATGTCAAAGTTTGTAAGGATGGATGTATGAATGGATATTTGTTACTCTTTCACGCAAAAACTACTGAACAGATTAGGCTGAAATTTGGTATGAGCATAGATTCGGACCTGGCATATAGGCTATTTTTTATGCCGATAAAACGCGGGCGAAGGCGCGGGCAGCAGCTAGTTAATTTATAATTTAAGAATGAAGTCTCCCACCGTATTTAGGGCGAAGGCTTCCCATGTTAAATTTCTTTCAGTTGTACCTAGGATCCTTATTTATTTTTAATACGGCGTGTTTTAAAAAACGATAAACCGATTTAAATTCCCTGACTTTGACACTTATTTTAAGTTTTGCGGGATATATACTAATCCCCTGGAGATAAAAAAAATATGTAATCCCTTCGGGCTCATTTTCTTTAAATGGTGAAATATTTTTCATAATCGGTCCATAATTGGCGGAGATATCGGGTAACATACATACAAAAAAAAAACATACAGACGAATTGAGAACCTCCTACTTTTGAGGTCGACCTTAATTTTTTTGGAGAAGTTACCGAAGCCTACGTGTGAATATATATTACGAATAAATTCCAATTATATATATATATGAATAAATTATAACAATAGTTACCTATACATTCTCTTCTTATTCGTTTTATGGTACTATAGGTACTATAGGCAATACTGCTGCCCGCGCCTTCGCCCGCGTTTTATCGTGATAAAAAATAGCCTCATCATCATCATCAGCCCATACACGTCCACTGCTGGACATAGGCCTCCCCCATACGACGCCACAAATAGCGGTCCTGAGCCGCCTCCATCCATCGACTCCCTGCGACCGCTACGATGTCGTCGGTCCATCGAGTGGATGGTCTCTCATGTAGGGGGATTTGCCATAATCACCACGCTTGACAAAATAGCCTATGTATATGTTATATATATACAGGTCCCAAATTATAATCATATCAAATTTCAGCCTAATCGGTTCTGCAGTTTTTGCATGAAAGAGTAACAAATAACCATACATCCATCCATACAAGCTTTGACATTTTTAATATTAGTAGGAGGTAGGATAGACACAGATTAGGTAAGAAGAGAGAAGATAAGAAAGATAAGAAATTTATTTAAGGTTGGTCGTTTCTTGTTGGCACTAGTATATTTATTTGTTGTTTATAATGTTTTCTTATATCTTTAAGGTATCAAATCAAACGGGAATAATTTGCCGCAAACCGTACCCATGATAAAACCAACTTCATTTCAATTGTATGTTGAGAGGATTTGGGAAAAAATATTGAAAAAAAAATCTGTACCAAATATCTTATTTTCCCTATTGCTGCAAAGTTAATAGAAAATTATTTTAGATTTGTAACAAATTACTTTTCCGCTAGTTTTATTCTACGTAAAACGCATAATTAAAAAAAAATTGAATATTACGCGCTGCCACGAAACGATCACCCATATTCTTGGTAGGAGTACATGTACCTACTAACAACTTTATTTTGCCCTTAGTGCTCAGGAAAACTACAAATAAATAAATAAAAAAAAAAAAATATTATAATTTTTTTATGCAAGCTTCGACGACATTAATTAAAACTAAATATGAATTGGAAAATATATGGTGATAAATGTTTGTAAAATTATAGAAATATTGGCCAATACAATAAATTACTTATACATTCCGTTTATATGTAATCCTATCCTACTCCTACTAATATTATAAATGCCAAAGTTTGTAAGGATGGATGTATGGATATTTGTTCCTCTTTCATGCAAAAACTACTGAGCTGATTGGACTGAAATTTGTTATGACTATAGTTTGGAACCTGGACTAACATATAGGCTATTTTTTATCCCGATAAAACGCGGGCGAAGGCGCGGACAAAGTCAAAGTCAAAGTCAAAGTCAAAGTTTCTTTATTTCCGTAAATACAATAAATGTACACTTAGAACAGGTCAAATTCTTAAAATTAAACACTGATTTGGAAATAAAGTGATATTTTGATTTCGGTCGCTTCGGTATGTAGACTAAAGTAAAGAAGCGACGAAGAAACCTTTAGCCTGTTAGGTGTTATTTTTCGAGTTGGAGCAAAATCCGTCCCAAGCTTTTTTATCTTCTAGATAGTCTGAAATTTTGTAATAAGCCTTTTTACAAAGGATGTGTTTGACAATTTGTTTGAATTTATTTATAGAAAGTTTTTGCAACTCGCTAGGGGTTTTGTTGTAGAAGCGTATACATTGCCCTCTAAAAGATACATTAACCTTGTGTAACCTAGTTTTGGGCACAGCGAGTTTATTCTTATTTCTAGTATTTACATTATGTATGTCGCAATTTTTAGGGAACCGATCGATATTTTTATGAGTGTACAATAAGTTTTCATAAATATATTGACATGGTACTGTCATTATATTTATTTCTTTGAATTTATCACGTAGGGATTCTCTAGGACCCATGTTATAGATTGCACGAACAGCCCTCTTCTGCAGCACAAATACGGTGTTCATATCTGCAGCGTTCCCCCACAGCAATATACCATACGACATAATACTATGGAAGTAGCTGAAATAGACCAGTCTGGAAGTATCAACGTCTGTAAGATGACGGATTTTTTTTACTGCATACGCTGCAGAACTAAGTCTCTTCGATAGCTTATCTATGTGTGGGCCCCATTGAAGTTTACTATCTAAGGTTATTCCTAAGAATACGGTAGTGTCTACAATTTCTAACGTTTCTCCTTTTACGTTTACTTCAGCCTTAACTTGTTTTACATTTGGTAGAATAAATCTAAGACATTTAGTTTTAGTTTCGTTAAGCAAAAGATTATTAACACCAAACCAGTGGACTACTTTTGATATTGCATTGTTTACTTCGTCAAAATTTGTGTTTTGTCTAATCATCTTAAAAATTAAAGAAGTATCATCAGCAAACAATACAATCTCGTGATTATTTTTAACGAGATGAGGCAGGTCGTTAATATAAACCAAAAATAGGAAAGGACCGAGGATTGATCCCTGCGGTACACCCATTGTAACTACAGATCCCGAAGACCGTTTCCCATTTACGTCAACTCTTTGTATCCTGTCACTCAAGTAAGAAGTAAGAAGATCCAAAGAGTTGTCCTTTATTCCATAGTGATGTAATTTCCTGATTAATGTTCCATGGTGTACACAATCAAATGCTTTTGACAAGTCACAAAAAACGCCTAAAGCATCTTGCGACTTCTCCCAAGCATCGAAAATATGCGATACCAACTCTACACCGGCATCAGTAGTTGACCTGCCGCGAGTAAACCCGAATTGCTTACAATGTAGCAGGTCATTGCCATTGAAATGCCTAAGCAATTGATGTAATATAAGTTTTTCAAAAACTTTGCTGAATGTAGGCAGTACTGATATCGGTCTAAAGTTAGTGGGGTCAGACCTACTACCCGATTTAAACAGTGGTATTATTTTACTATGTTTCATCAGATCAGGAAAAACGCCACAATCAATAGATTCATTAAATATAAAAGCTAGATCTGGTGCAATAGTATCAATCAATGGTTTAATGATTCTAACGGAAATGCCCCAGAGATCTGCAGTTTTCTTTATATTTAAAAGTTTAAAGGCTTTTTTAATATCGTTTTCATCGACATGTTGGAAATTAAATTTATTTTCGCATGCAGGTACATTTTCTTTCAGTAATGACTCGGCGATTAATTGAGAAGAGTTCAGACACTTTGTAGTAGAGATTGGAATGTCAGTAAAAAAGTTTTCAAATGCTTGGGCTACTTCAACATCAATTTTAACTGAGCAATCGTTAATCTTTAAATTGTAATCATTAATGTAGGTACTGACCTTTCCAGTCTCGCTGTTTATTATTTTCCATGTTGATTTTATTACATTTTCACTGTTTCTAATTTTAGAGCTAATATAATTTGATTTTGCTATTTGACAAACTTTTCTAAATATTTTTGAATAATTTTTTACTTTGTCTTTGAACTCCGGGCTAAAATTGTATTGTTTTTCACTATACAGTTCATACAATTTATTTCTACTCTTTTGTATACCCACTGTTGCCCATTCACTAAAGTTAAGTTTATCTGAGACCATGGTCGATTTGGGTGTGAATATAGAATTAAATGCATTGGTGAATTTGTTAAAAAAACTGCAATAGGACTCATTTGGGTTGTTAAGAGAGTAATTAGGTGGAGGTTTACAATCCCAATCCAATTTCAACCGTTCAAATCGACTTGTGGTCACAGGTATGTATGTTATTCTCTTTTTACAGTTATTATTTTTTACTTGAATTTCTAATTTTATTAGTTGACCTAAGTGGTCTGATTTTAAATTGCTTATTACATTTTTATTAATAATTTTATTATTAAGGCAAACAAATATATTATCTATACATTTTGCTGTGGTTTCCGTTATTCTAGTAGGTTCAATAAAAAGTGGCTTTAAATTGTAAGAATTAAATAAATTAGTTAATCTACTACTAAGGGAGTAGACTTCTAAAAGATCAATATTAAAGTCTCCACATACCATGAGGTTTTTATTTGATTTTGATATTTTGAATAAGATATCATCCATATTTTTTTCAAATATTTCAAAAGAAGCTGATGGTGGGCTGTATACGCTTACTACAATACTTTGCTCCAACTCAACACATGCTACTTCAATGTGGCCTTCAACGGATAAGCATATTATGTCCTTACGTTCTTTGAATTTTATGAATTTATTTAATAGTATTAATGAGCCTCCACGAATAGCATGTGATCTGCAATAGGAGCTACCAACTTGGTGGTTACTGAAATTGAACATGAGCTCATAGCTTTTCAGCCAGTGTTCTGTTAAGCAGATGATGTTAATATTGAAAGAGTTCATGTACAATTCCAACTCTAATAATTTACTTTTTAATCCTTGAATATTTTGATGCACCAAGTTAGTAAACTTTGCATTTGTTTTACACTTTTGGTTTATTTGACTTTTTATGTGACTAATATTATTTGACTTTTTAGGGCTAGAGACGTCCTCTATTGTCTTTTTAAGTAATTTAAATGGCTTGGAAGAACTTCCAAGGTCTGCGTTGTAAGTTTATTACAATGCTCAAAAGAAGCATCTTGTTTAGCCAAATTTTTGGCTGTAATATTAAAATAATAAGATAGCGAAACAGCTATTTGTTTTTTGTAATAATTAGAAAGGTAGTAATTACCTTTTTTAGTCAAGTAATATTTTTTACTAACAATACTGTTAGTGTCAATCACATGTACATTGTTATTGCATGAAATAGTATGCAATGCCATATTTAGCTTATATCTAATATTATTTTCTATATTTGGCAAGCTGTCGCTGTAGGGGAATGTGAACATTACAATTTGGTTTAATTTCAGCGAAGATAATTTGTCCATATATTTAATTAAGTCTGATTTGTTCACATTACCCCTATTTCCAAGTAATATTATCAAATTTGAGTTATTGTGAAATCTTTCAGTATCAATTTTATGCATAATGTCATGGAGATTGCAGTTAGGTAAGCAATTATTTAATGTGTGCTCCATATTCATGTTTAAAAACTGGCCCATATTTATTCCAATTTCATCGCAGTACATTACGGTTTTTTTACTTGAGCATGAAGGACTAAGATCCAGATGGGATGCAACTGAGACAGTACTGTCCGGACTACAGTTGTCACCAACCAAGTCAGGACCACAGCAGCAGCAGCCCTCCAGAATCCTGCCCTCCAGACTCACCTGGCTTGTGAGAAGTGCATCCATGGCCAGATTGAGTTCCCTTGTCTGTTCAGTTGTACGTTCATAAAGGCTGATGTAGTGCCCCAGGGAGTGCTCCGCCTGGCCAAGTTTGCACCTCAGCTCCTTCATTTCAGTCTCATACTGGATCTGATTGTAATTAAACTTTACATTACAAAGCTCTTGTTTATCTAAAACTACTCTTTTGCTTTTTACCTTGGCAACTAAATGTTTTTGATCTTTTAAAAAAGTTTTCTTATTTTGTATGAATTTGTTGATTTTTACAATTTTTTTCATTTTATTTTTGCTTATTCCTTTTAGTTTGTGTTTACTGTTTTTGCTGCTAGCTGCCACATTACACACAGAGTCATCTTTTTCCAAGTCAATAGTATGCATAGTGTGCATGCTGCAGCCTGCAACAGAAACATGGCCCGATGGTAAGTTAGCCGTTACTAGTTCATCGAATAAACTTTGAGATGTCGCGGTGGCAGAGCTCAGGGCCGCTTCTTCTAGCTGGGTGATGTGGTGTTGTGCATCACATAATTCCTTCTCCAAGATTGAAGTTCTGTGTAGAGCGGATTCAAACTCAATGCCACATTGTTCATCGAACCTATCTATTATTGTCTGAAGCCTATCCCGTTCTTCAATGACTGAATTGTTTTGGCAGTATAGCGTGGACATCTCATGCTTTAATTTCTTGTTTTTGTCTAGCGCTTCTAAGAGAATAATTTCATTGTCATCTCGTTCTAATTCTAATTGTGCAATCTGACTCTTTGCTGACTTGAGTTCTAGTAAAACTTGGTTTAATTTGTTGGCTTCTGCCTGGCGCAATGAGGCGCTTCTTGTATTCATTTCAAATGAATAAACTGTTTTACCGCAACGAGCTCAAGACAGACGGTACAATGTCAAGGTTAGGTGTCCAAAAATATGCTGAGTACTTACGTGACACTAAAAGATGTAAACTTTGTTGGAAATTGTATTCCTACGTATAAGACTGCACTCACATAAGCTCAAGATTCTTCAGAACACACAAACCCGCCAAATTTCTCATGAAAGATAACCGTTAGAAAGCCGATTTTCCGAGGGCCAAACACATTAGTTACACAACTTTTTACGCTTATTACTATTTGTACACTTATTTTACGTTATAATTATACGATGAAATCGGAAAGGCACTAGAAAACTATGATAAAACAATTATTTTGTGAATAAAATGATAGGGAGCACTAAAGCGAACCAAGCACAGCGCACTGCGACAGCAGCTAGTAGTTGATAAATGAACATTGGTAAATGAATCACATACTTAAGTACATCTTTTTCTGGTACATATTATGTAAATGTATTAATTAGTCTAAAAGTAGTAAATTACTTAAAACAACTCAATTTTCTTTATCTTAAAAATTATATTGTTTCCAAATTATAGATCCGGTGTCTTTTGATTGTTTTCATAACAGAGTGTGTATTTTTACGTCGACCGTTTGAAATTTTAGATGTTATTGTTGTAGATAAAAACATAACTCGTACAGAATAATTCACATCACAACCGACGGAAATTGATTCACGATTTTTTTTATTTTGCTAATTAAAAAAAGAGTCCACTCTTAGGTAAAAATAATCTACAGTGGTGTGTATTTTATGACCCTGTAATATTTTGGTATATTAATTAAAAATATGAAAAAAATATTATGTATAGATTTAACGTAACTCTAACGCATGGACACGTACTACCCAGATTTCAAAATAAATTGACGTTTTTATAAAAATTCTTACTTTGTTACACCTACACAAGGAATTTATATACTGTATATAAATTCCTTGCACCTACACCTCAAGTCACGATGTAAGATAAGAATTTGACGTTTCTAATTTCTTTCAGGATAGAATACTTACAAAATAGGTTGCAAGAATCTGTGATGAAATCCACCAACATGGATTCCTGCTCAGACAGGCTCACTCCTTCCAGCGACCTCACCAGCGAATCTGAGACCTCTCTTCCTTTCCCTTATGATACCCAAAGTAATTTCTACACACCTGCAGAAGAAAAGCAATACTTTTCCTGTAAACAAAAAACCCGCGAAGAACGCCCAACCAAAGAGGCTTACCTACAAGAAAACAATAAGGTCTCCTTCGAAAACTATCTGACCCCGCCGAAAAATAAAAAATATTTGAATTTCGAACTGAAACTCCCGCCGACGAATGAAAACTTTTTTTCGCAAATCGATAACGAAGATCGAATGCGAAACTATTTCAATGACGACCTCAAAAGTTGCCAGGATAGTGAAAACAACCCGAATTTGTTGGACTTAAAAATGGGTCAGCAAGTTTTCGATAGTGTTAGTCCGGGAAATAATGAAAGGGTTCCGCAGTCATATTTTGCTGAGAATGAGGAAAATAATATGCGAAGATGCCTTAATTTTAATGCTGAGCAGATACAGTGTGTTTGTGAAGCACTTCAGCAAAAGGGTGATATTGAAAAGCTTGCTGCATTCCTTTGGAGTCTGCCGACGCCTGAGTTGTTACGGGGCAATGAAACTGTTCTGAGGTAACCACTTAAATCTTGAATCAAAATACAGTAATAGATAAAATTTGATAGGTACCGACCGACTCAACTATAGCCCTTTTTAATAATGTTAAACGTACCTATGATTTTAGTTTTTTAGTGTTATGTAGTAATAAATAGATCCTATTTAAAAAATTTACGACCTAGACGGGACTGAAATTTTCTGAATATTATATAAACCTAATAGTGAAGCCTTTAGTTGTGTGTTGGTGTTTAAAGCCCGCAAGGGCCGTTGTTGTGTTTTATTGATTGAAGTGAAGACCTATTTGTTTTTTTTTTTTGTTACGTTGTTCATTTTATAAATGAACAGGTGATAGCGTTATTTTATTAGACATATTGCTGTTAGTTTTCTTTTCTTAAGTTTTGTGTAAAATACACGTCTTTACTGGTCAGCCATTTTCTTTTTTCTCCATGACTTTTGTTAATACGAAAATAGAATGTTTAATATTTTAGCATTTTTATTTTCTCTGTGTTGCCAGGGCACGAGCTTTAGTAGCCTACCATCGGGGAGTATTCCAGGAGCTATACGCGATACTCGAAGCCCATTCTTTCCCCCCTCGGCACCACAACGCGTTGCAGACGTTATGGTTCAAAGCGCACTATAAAGAGGCGGAGAAAGTAAGGGGTCGGGCTTTGGGTAAGTTAATGAACAAATTTGTTAATTTCGATATTGCAAATCCCTGTTTCCAATCCTTAGACTGAACTTTTATAGATATGTAGCTGATATGTAGATATTTTTGAAGTATTACAGTCAGCACATCAGGTCAGACGAAATTTGCTGTAGGTACAAAAACACAAACTATCAGCCTGCCTGCGGGCCGCATTGCTGAGGCTCGGCAGTGAATGTGTTAATAGTCCAGTCCATTGCTGCAAATAACATAGGTACTTAGGTATCTAACGCACGCCATTATGTTATTTCATGAATTGTTGAACAAAGCAAGTAATTTTGAAAATAAAGTTAACGACTTTCGTTACTGACTTGCTAAATGACAATACCCTTTTTCTTTCGTTCATCTCTGGACAGATGCCACCAACTTTTTTTTTGTACTGTCTCTATATGACCTTTTTTTACGAAATAAGTTTTTTTTTTTTTTGTATGACTTATCTATTTAACTTCTCCAAATTCATGTTGTAAGCCTGACCATGGCAAACTAGAGATGCAAATTAAATATTATACAAGACTAATGTAATGTTACCACCTTATACAACAATAAATTCATTTATCAAGATTGCCACAAATATTTTTAACTAGCTGTTCCCCGCGGTTTCATCAACGTTAAATTCGAATTTCATATTTCTAGGGAGATAAAAAGGTTTTTTCCCGTAAATTTGATGTTTTACCAGGACAAAAAGTAGCCTATGTTACTCTCAATTCTTTCAACCAACTCTATGCCTAAAATCAAGTCGATTGGTTGCTTAGTTAGGGCGTGAAGGAAGGACAAAGAAACACTTTCGCATTTATAAAATTAATTTTTAATTATTTCTAGGAGCCGTAGACAAATACAGACTGCGTAAGAAGTATCCACTTCCAAAGACGATCTGGGATGGCGAGGAGACTGTCTACTGTTTCAAAGAGAAGAGCCGGAATGCACTCAAAGACTGCTATTATAGGAATCGGTGAGACTGCAGCATTTTGTATCTAAATGACGAAAACGAAATGAGACGTTTTCGCTCTACTTTCCTTATAGGTACCGGTAAAGAGTGGAACGAACTTCCTGCTTCTGTTTTTCCAGTAGAGTACAATCTAGGAGTCTTCAAATCCCGAGTGTAAGTTCCTTCTGGGAAAGCGTGCTCCATCTTAGGCCACATCATCACTTTCCCGAGTGAGATGGTGGTCAAAAGCTTTACAATTGTCAATAAAAAAAATGTCATCCACATAACATGTGTCAGAGTTCATGCAAATAATATATATAATGTACTCTTTTAACTGCTTTTGTAAAATTATGTTTCTTTCGTTGCTGGCTTTATTTATTATTTTATTAAAATTCTTAAAAACACAAAATTTACTTCTGCGGCCTTTTCAGTTATAAGCCAGCAAGAGCAACCATACCACGTGTTTTTATTCAGGACATTCTTAGGGCAGGCGGTGATAAAATCAGGTTATTTGAAATTTCTGGCGTGTCTAAGACTCCTGTAAGGTCTAAAGGAAATAAATTACTTTGAGTTTTTATGACTGTCAGTGAATATTGGAATATTTATGAAATTACGTGTTCGGATCTCTTTAGCGGTTTGGTTCTTAAAAATTGTTGCCTCATTTAACTATACAATAGACAATGTTATTGCGTTTAGCTAGGATAATTTTAAAGTGATTGAACAGCTTTTTTGGGGCGGTTTGTATATGAAATATTACCAATAGGTAACAAGGTATTGTCTGGTTTTTGGTCTTACGTCTGTGTCTCGAATGGTTCCTATCATTTTGACTCCTTTTAAGTCGATTCCTGCCACGTCGACTCTTACAGGACCATTAAGTGAAATATTAAATTTTGTTGATATCTATATTTTAAGGATAGCTTACTATACCCATTCTATCATAATAATATGCTCTTCAATCCGTGCGAAGCCGGGGCAGGTTGCTAGTCAAAAATAATCAAAACTTCATTTAACGCATAAACACAAAGCTCAGCTGAACTTCGCTTATCACCCGTCGGCATACATCAATCGCTGATTTGACAAATAATAGTTATTATCGTTAGTATATAAATTCCTTGGTTATTATAGTTTAGAATTATCAATAAAGAGTATCGATTGTCATGATAACTAAATGTTCAGTTGTACAGCATAAACTATATAGAGATACAAAGGTGCGTCATTTGTACTTCTTAGCAGTACTACTGACATGGAGGCTTACTAGTACTACTGGTAGTACTAGAGATACAACGGTGTGTCATTTGTACTACCAGTTGTACTTCTTAGTAGTACTACTGATACGGAGGCATTATTTCAACAACATTTAACATTTCACCTATTGGTGCCGCAGAGACACAGACGTTAGACCCAAAAATTTCAAAACCTTGTTTTATGGTCTCATGTTGGATGTCCTAGATATTTAAATAAATAAAAATAATAATGCCTCCACAGGTATCCAACCCCGGATGAGAAGCGAGCCCTAGCCCAGAAAACCGGTCTCACCCTCACCCAGGTTTCCAACTGGTTCAAGAACCGAAGACAGCGGGATCGCACCCCTCAGCAGGCTAACAGACCGTGAGTAGACTTTTATCTACCGTCCGATTGGTAATAAACTACAAATTCACGGTTTTCAGATTTTTCCCTTTAGTAAATTTCATGATTCAAGGGGAAGTACCCTATAGGTTTTGTGTGCATGTGATACACTTGGAAATTAAAAAAAATTGGGCATAAACGGTTGTAACTTTTTAATTAATTAATGAATGAAACCTATTCAAAAATAATCAAACCTTTCAACGCATAAACACAAAGCTCAGCTGAACTTCGCTTATCACCCGTCGGCATACATCAATAGCTGATTCGACAAAATCTGGACACTCAAACATGTGTGACGGAGCCTTTGTTTTACATTGATTAATGATGGCTAAGCTCTAAGGGTCATTAAGAAGGGCATAGGAACAATAGAGCCGAAATGTGTTAAGGGCAAAAAGTCGAACTTTTTTTCGTATAGGTAGATTTTATATTTGTCTATGAACAAACTTAAACGGTGAGAAAAAAAGATTGACTTCTTTCAGAATCAGAATCAATAACTTTATTTCTTTAGGCTTCCAAAATAAGCACTTAGACAAGTCAAATTGTATACTATAAACATAGTTATTATTATCAAATAAGGAATAAGGTGTTATTGATATTCTCTTCACTTCAATTTTTTGCGTTCAGTCCAGTTCCTAAAATCGGAAAACATAATTTATCTAGGTTTTTGATGGTTATTCGTATTAACGATTTCTTTTTTCTAAAAACAATTGGTTTGATGACCATTGATAGATCATGCCATACTTCATCCATCCATTCATACTAAATTTGTATGGATATGACGACCGATGCGGACGGCGGGCGAAGGTCCGCCTGCCTTGCAGAAGGTTGCGGGTTCAATTCCCGCATTTAGACAAATGTTTGTACGATCTGCAAATATTTATCTCGGGTGTTCTGGGTATTTTGTTATATAATAAAAAATATCTATCTATGTAATATATTGTATTATTTATATCAGCCCTCTAGTACCCATAACACGTCAAGCTCTGCTTAGCTTGGGGCTATATGATGCTGTGTTGATTTTCCAACATTATTTATTTATAAAACTAATGGTCTATCAACAAAGAAAATAACAATCAAATAATAGAAACAAATTAGAACTAGTATTTACAATTAAAACAATTGAGCTAACCGCAGATTGTTAAACAATCTACAGGTAGCTCAACTGATAATAATAATTAGATCTTTGTTGACTTGGAATAAGGAACTATCCTATGAGCTACTTTTTATCTCTAACGCGTCAGAATCCGCGAACAATGTGCTTGGGAAGACAAATACAACGAACCCAAGTTTCGTTTAGGAGTTACTATGGGCATCTTCGTTGCATTGCATACATTGCATTGTCACCGAACTTACATAAATATTTGTTTTGTTATTGTAGCTTTGACTCGAACAAACATACATTGCACTTTGCAAGTTAAACAAAAGCTTGTAAAATAGTTAATTACATAGTTTTTTTATTATTATTTTCATGGTTTTCGTTGTTGTTATTAAAATTTGCATATTATTTTTGTTCTTTGTTGTGTGTATAAGGCTGCCTTGAGCACCACGGTCTCCTTGGAAGACCAGCGCCATGGTATGATCTGCTCTACCATAGCACATGCTGAGTGGAGTCCAATTTTATCAGTTTTTCTTTTTATTTAAGGTTAATTTGCTGTACATTACTCATCTGTTCTGTCAAATAAAAATCTTTTTACTTTTACTTACTTTTACAATCAAATACATACCTACCTATCACTAAGATATCATATTTTAAAAGCATCCTGTTACAAATGGATTACCTTACCATAAAGGCAAATCTTTTTATTCATAATATGAAATGATATCTTATTATAAGCCTCCTGTTTCAATTACAAATGGCTTCCCTTACGATTAAGGCAAAGCTCTACATTCTTAATTACGAAGGTAGGTATTCAATTTATCAGTCTCAGATTTAAAGAAAGGTGTCACATAACCTTAACAGGCACAGCAACCGGTGTCGTATGACCCCAAACAATAATTTACAGCTTATAGCTCAAAGGAGCCATTGTTTCAATTTGTTTATGCCTTTTCGTCTCAAGGTCTACTTGACAAGAGACTTTAATTTCAGGTTAACTTAGCTCAGTTAACTTTTTTGTTTGTTATGTAACTGGTAGATTCAGAATGTAGATTTACCTAATTAGTGTAGTTAGGTAGTTTAAAAGTAATTTTTTGAAAGTCTGTATTGTCGCTTTGTGTTACTTTATTTAAGTGTTTAATCTATTTTCTGTTTTTTTTTTAAATCTATTTTGTTTTTATTTTCCATTTTAAGTGTTTACCTATCAATTTGTTGTCAACAGTTTTGTCAGGGTTACAGGTTTTACCTAGTTCAGGCACACGTAATCGTTAGAATTTAAGTTCTTATATATTCTATAGAATAATTAAATTAAGGCATTGATTAAATGTATGATATATATTATCGGCCGTACTTTGTACTAAAGGCTATACTCTAGTAACACTGACAACGAGCCCGTTAAATTGTTCTTATTTTTCTTCTAATTTGCTTACTCGACGTATTATGTTGGTCCCACATACGCGCCTGAAAATTCAGAATAGAGATCTCGAAATATATAGCATAAGTGTCTTTATTTAC
The DNA here is from genome assembly GCA_947859395.1 of Eupithecia insigniata. NCBI lineage: Eukaryota > Metazoa > Arthropoda > Insecta > Lepidoptera > Geometridae > Eupithecia > Eupithecia insigniata. The sequence continues at coordinate 3,137,912 of OX402019.1, forward strand.
ATTTTAAGCAAGCACCAATGACTGTCATCAGCATCATCATCATCAGCCCATACACGTCCACTGCTGGACATAGGCCTCCCCCGTACGACGCCACAAATAGCGGTCCTGAGCCGCCTCCATCCATCGACTCCCTGCGACCGCTACGATGTCATCGGTCCATAGAGTGGATGGTCTCGCATGTAGGGGGGGGATTTGCCATAATCACCACGCTTGGCAGGCAGATTGGTGATCGCAGTGTTGGTGTTTAGAAATACTCAGAAGGAAGCTGCTGCCCTTCCTCTGGTAGGTTCCCTTAGTCGGCTTTTACGACATCCACGGGTTGAGTTGGAGGGGTCGATATTCGTACGCCGCGACCCCACGGCTTGTATGTATTAGCCACTGATTGTATGTATTAGCTATTAGCAATCTTTAAATAATAAAGTTTAATATATTTATTTTATTTAAATACACGACGTATTTTCTTTATTTTAATCATAAATTTAGTTTACTTTAGCTCTTCATCAAAAGATACTCGAATCTTTCCCAAAATATGCGTACCTATCCAAAACTTTACTTGTCTAAGTGCATAATTTGTAAGCCTAAAGAAATAAAGTTATTGAAATCTTAAATCTGAAAATGATACCAAAGTATCAATAGTATACGACGATCGATGTGGCGCGGCGGGCGAAGGTCCACCTGCGACGCAGGAGGTTGCGGGTTCGATTCCAGCCTTGGGACAAATGTTTGTTCGATCTGCAAATATTTGTCTAGGGTGTTCTGGGTATTTTCTATGCATAATAAACTAGCTGCCCGCGCCTTCGCCCTAATTTTATCGGGATAAAAAATATGTTATTCCAGGTCCCAAACTATACTCATACCAAAATTCAGCCTAATCGGTTCAGTAGTTTTTGCGTGAAAGAGTAACAAATATCCATCCATACAAACTTTGACATTTTTAATATTAGTAAGATATATCTATCTATGTAATATATTGTATTATGTATATCAGTCATCTAGTACCCATAACACAAGCTCTGCTTAGCTTGGGGCTAGATGATGCTGTGTGATTTGTCCAGCTTTTATTTACTTAAGTAAACAAACTTTCTCTTTCCAGAGAGATGCTGGTACCAGCCCAATACGCCGGGGGTCAAGCAGGCCTGGCCCAAGCTTTGATTCCCAACGCGTACTACCACCAGCTCCAAGATCCTTCTCACTATATTCATGGAGCACCATAGATAAATCATCATCATTCCCTTATACATCCACGAACTAGGTGCTGCCCGCGCCTTCGTCTGCGTTTTATCGGGATAAAAAATAGCCTATATGGTATTCCAGGTCCCAAACTATACCCATACTGAATATCAGCCTAATCGGTTTTATAGTTTTTGCGTGAAAGAGGAACAAATATCCATACATCCATCCATACAAGCTTTGACATTTATAATATTAGTAGACTTTTTTAATATTAGTTAGGATAGGATAGGATTCTACCCTAGATAACAAACCCCGTGCTAGGGAACAGGTTCTAATTGAGACTCTGGACATAGAAAATATTAGGATTTGATTTAATAAAACACGCATCGAAATTCATCGGGTGGCGTGTCGTGTCGATAGTGTGGTCGTGGTCGATGGTATGTAGCCTTTCATACATTTTACCCAACTTTTTAACGCAAAATGGTCCTATAAAATTTTTATTCCCGTGGGATTAGTATTTATTCCGCAAAACTTTAAAAACAGTGTAAATAATTATGTAGTAAGGAATTTAAAATCGCTTTTAAGTTATACCGACTTCAAAAGGAGGAGGTTCTCAATTCGTCTAGGTTTTTTATTGAGCGATATCTCCGCCAATTATGGACCGATTTTGAAAATTCTTTCACTATTGTACAGAAAACAATCCCGAAGGGGTCCCATAAAATTTGTATCCCCAGGGGATTAGTATTTATCCCGCAACACTTAAAATAGTTGTAAAAGTAAGGGAATTTGAAGTCGGTTTATCGCTTTTTAAAACATGCCATATTATTAACAAAATTATTAATAGAGTACCGTAGAGACCTAGAGTTTTACTATTGAACTTACCCATCTAGGATCTACATATGTATATCTGTCGCCGCTTCCTTCGCGTTGTTTTTAATTCATACCTTTCTGTAGGTAGGTATACCTAGTAGGATTTATAGGTACTACTTGTTATTATGTAAATAGAAAATCGTAAGTTATTTTTTATTTGTCTATCATGTTAGGTTCTAGGTTACATCAAATATTTTTGTTTATTTTTTTTTATCATGTAGAAATTGTTTTAGGTAATTATGATAATTAGTTAGGTATGTATAGATAGATTTTAGGAAATAGAATGTAGGTAGGTAACTTTGTCTAAATTAATAGAATAAATAGTGTATATTAGAGGTTCCTTCTACTAACATGTGTTATTTTACTCAGCTTTAACGCATTCACTGCCCACCCACGATCAGCGATGTGGCCTGCATCAGGGGGTACGCCGGGTGCCGAAGCTCCAGTAGGGCTTCTCAGAAACTGCGTTTTCGAGTCTTCGACACAAATTCGCGCAAAACTATAATATTTTCGTGGTTTTTAATATTTTCTGCTTTCTCCAAGAAATAAAATTACCAGAAAAGTATTTTTCTACAAATCGTAGACCATTTTCTATGAACCCATGTTACAATAAATGATTTTTAAATGAAGTTTTTGATAATATGTGTAGTAATAAATAATTAAATAATGTAACAGTTATAAGTTCCTCCAAAATTTGCACCAAATCGAAATTTGTTAGAACAAGCGTTCATAGAAAATATTTATTTTACGATTTACGGGAAAATACTTTTCTGCTATTGAAAATAACAATCAAATAATATAAACAAATTAAACTAATATTTACAAGTAATTACAGTGAGTTAACTGCAGACTGTTGTAAACAATCGACAGGTAGCTCAATGAGATCCATATCAATACCAGTCGGAAGCGTCCCCAAGACGCTGGCTGCATTGCCCCGCTGTATGGCAATGCTAATGCGCTGCGCCAGATACTCACCAGCTCTCGGGTCACGCGTCGCTTCGATCAGGCGCTCAGATAATTTGGATAATTTTGAAAACCCGGAGGGCCTCGGTACCCTACGGACCTAGGGTCTCGACTCCAAGGGGAGCAAATGCGTAGGCTTCGTAGAGACCTGCATATTTGCGCCTCTTGAGATCCTCGGCCAAATCTGCCGCCGAACCAGCCCACACGGATGTTCTCGGTTTTGTATTCCCTATAGAACGCAGAAAATATAAAAAATTGCTATAAATTTGAATTTCGCGCGAATTTGTGTCATATCACGACGGGTAACGGAGTTTCTGACTAGCCCTGCACGGGGATTGTTCTCCAAGTAGAATAGACAATAATGACATCGCATCGCCATACATTGCGTACATTATTGAAGTTGAAGGAATGAATTCCAAATAATTTAGGCATTCGGTGACAAAGTGACGTAATTTTTTTTCTATTCTACCCTGGAGAACAATCCCCGTGCTAGGGGGGCAGGTGTACGAGTGCGTCGTGCGTGCGTGGGTCATAAAAGTGTTAAATATTATATGGCAGAAATAAAATTTAATGTACGTATACAAACTTTTTATATATAATTGTTTTGGTGCTCTTGTTGATAGACTTATATCCACCATTGACTAAAACCAAGTGTAACCGAATTGTATTCTAGTCTCAAATTTAATATTAATAAAGTTCTAAAAGAATAATATTGTGTGATTCATTATTTCTGAACCAAAGTCCGACAAACAACACTCAGTATGTGACAAACGAAGTGGCGCGGCGGGCGAAGGTCCGCCTGCGACGCAGGAGGTTGCGGCCGCGGGTTCGATTCCCGCCTTGGACAAATGTTTGTACGATCTGCAAATATTTGTTTATGTTCTTCTGGGTATTTCTTATGTATAGTAAAATATCTATCTATTTAATATATTGTATTACAAGCTGCTGCCCGCGTTTTATCTGGTAAAAATAGTCTATTTGTTATTCCAGGTCCCAAACTATACCCGTACCAAATTTTAGCCGAGTCAGTTCAGTAGTTTTTGCTAGAAAGAGTAACAAATATCCATACATCCATCCATACCAACTTTGACATTTATAATATTAGTAGGATATAATAGTTCCTACCCATAGCACGAGCTCTGCTTAGCTTGGGGCTAGATGATGATATGCGGGTTGTCCAGCATTATAACCAACCAATCCTACTCTAAGATTTGCTCATGAAAACCTTCTCAGACCATCCCTTCGTTTATCCTAATTTTATCTCCTTTATTAACAAATGTATGTAATAGAATCAGATCAGGCGGAAGCACAACCGAGGTTAACCTAAGAAAAAAATAAGTTTGAGTGAGGTACTTACTGGTGTTATTGAAGCATTGAGAAAATGCTTCAATAACACCAAGATTTTGCGTTAAAAATTATCATATTCCCAAATGCTCCCAAAATGCAATTGAATCGAAGTTGGTTTTATCATGGGTACTTAAAAATATTAGATTAGCGGCAAATTATTTTTCGGTATGTACCTACCGAATTTATTTCATATTTCATTTATTTTGCTTACATGTACATTTATACCATAAAAGTAAAAGTAAGTTTTATTGCAACAAATACATGTAAATAGGTACATAGGTGGTATATGCTTAAATATGAAACAATGTATTTGTACCAGTGTGGCGTGCAATATTTAAGTACAAACAATGTCAATAAATTAATAAAATTAACTAAAATAAATAAACACTAAATCGAGACAATAACCAATACGAAATTTATATTAAAGAAAATTAAATTAAAAAAATTCAAATAAATATGTACGTACAGTTAGGCGCCATTATTTCCTATTTTCCAAAAAAACATTTGTCCGTCATAAAATCATTTACTTCGTAATAGCATTTTCTTTCCAAAGTGGCTTTCAACTTTCTCTGAAACAATGAGCGTGGTAGTTCTCTAATTGATTTTGGTAGTTTATTATAAACAGAAGGAGCCATGCAAAAGATACTCTTACGCATCATAGCAGTCTTTGAGTTCGGCTTGCAGACTCTGTGTTGATCTCGTCGATTACGAGGGACGGCATCGGAGAGCTGACAATATAGATCGGGGTTATTTTTAACAAACATAGCCGTTTCGTAGATATACAGAGAAGGTAGAGTAAGAATGTTATGTCGTGCAAAGTAAGATTTACAGGAATCCTTTAGACGAAACATAGCTCGTACACATCGCTTTTGATACTTGAAAACCTTATCAAAGTCAGTAGAGTTTCCCCAAAATAATATGGCATACCGTAAGTTTGAGGCTATCAGCCCGTGATACGTTGTGAGGAGCGTCTCTACGTTAACTACAAGGGATAATTTGTACAAAATATAAACAATACTATTTTATTTATTAATTTTTTTACATAAATATTCAATGTGCGGTTTCCAATTAAGTTTTTTGTCAATGTATAGTCCTAGGAATTTGGTCGAGTCAATTTCAACGATTTTATTTAATTATCAACATTACATAGACCTAGAATCAAGATTTTTTTTTCTACGAATCGTACTTCGCGATCTTAGATCTAGGTAAGATAGCTTAACGGCCTTATGCATAATACAATAATTTAGCGGCCCACTAGAGGCTGATTAGAGCATTGTTATCAAAAACGTTATTCATAATGCAATCGTTTGCGGCGAGTTAGCTGCTGGTTAGCAAACCCAGATCCCTTCTTTACGTGAGCTAGAGCGAGCTTAGCGACCGTTAATTTTGCCGAATTCAAACCTGTTTGTTTTGTTAGAACACGTAAAGTAGGGGTCTGAGTTTGCTAAAGTTAGCGAGCTGCTAACTAGCCGCAAAGGTTAGAAAACTATTATGAATAATGTTTTTTGTTGACAAAGCACTAGTGCGCCTTTAGTGGTTCGCGATGTAAGCAATCATTGGCTTATCTTAGCGAACAGTTTAAGTAAGTCAATACTAAACCTACGATAGCGATTTATTATGCATAAGGCCGTTTATATTCCTTGAAGAACGCAGAAAAAAATTAAAACGTGTAAAAATAATTGAATCTCGCGCTAGAATCTTTCCTTTTTTTAAAGTATGTGGAACTGTCAATGTCACAGTATTACTGGTATTACTGTCAGCTGTCAAAAAGACAGTTCCAGTTCTCAAAATAAAGTTATGTTTTGCCATTTTCCATTGTTTTGATTTTGCTTTGTGAAACTGAAAAAAAATTCAACTTTTATTAGCTGGGTATCTGTTCATGTAAATAAAACGCTAAATTCAGTTCATTGATTATTTCCTACTTATGTAAGAAAAAATTACGTAAAACATAACACGAATCCTGCTATGACGCATGAGTGAAAGGCCAAGATGAGTGACTCCAAATCTTTTGTGAACTTCTCCTGCCAACGTTGTCTCCAACCCCTGAAGCTCGATGAATCACTGACGAACCTCGGGGAACATGCCATCGCAGACCTGACCTTACAAATTCGGCGAAACAACGAAGTTGACTTGGACTTACAATCCTCAAGTTTGGAACACTATGTCCCCCCTTTTCGGATGTCAGATTCAGGTAATGGGGCAAATGGCTTTATGGTCATCTCAGATGGATGGGAAACCACTTCTCTGGGCCACCAGCTTCACGTAAAAGCCACACTTTTTGATCTATTGTCAAATAACTCTGATGTTGACCACCCACTGTGTGATGAGTGTACAGACACTTTACTGGAACTCATGGACAGCCAATTGAGGCAAACAGAAGCAGAATGGAAAGATTACAGTGACTATTTAAAAAAGTTAGAGGATGATAAAGAGGATTTGAACTTGGAAGGGCTTGAAAAAGAACTAGAAGATTGGAAGCAAGAACAAACTAGGTTACTTCAAGAATTATCAGCGTTACAAAAAGAGGAGAGAGCAATGAAAGAAGAGATAGAGGTTCAAGAACGAGAGAAAGAAAGGCTTGAAAAAGAACAAGATGTCTACTGGAAAGAATACACCCGTTACAGAAAAGACTTAATGGTTACAGAAGATCAAATGAAATTCTATGAATGTCAGCTTGCGTACACACAGTCACAATTAGAAAAGCTGAAGAAAACCAATGTCTTCAAAGCTACATTCCACATTTCAGACTCTGGCCAATTCGGCATCATCAACAACTTTAGGCTTGGTCGACTTCAGTCTGCTCCTGTAGACTGGTCTGAAATTAACGCAGCTTGGGGTCAAACCGTCCTACTTCTAGCGTCATTGGCCCGTAAGATCAACTTCAACTTTCAAAGGTACAAACTTGTTCCATATGGCAATAATTCCTACATAGAAGTACTAGAAGATCAGAAAGTACTACCTCTGTATGGCTCTGGGGGTTTTAGATTCCTGTGGGACACAAAGTTTGATGCTGCAATGGTGGCGTTCCTAGATTGCCTCCAACAATTCAAAGAACAAGTTGAGAAGGGTAATACAGGTTTCTGCTTACCATATCGGATAGATAAAGGGAAAATTGAGGATACTGCGTCCCCACCGCATGCATATTCCATCAAAATTCAGTTCAACTCGGAGGAACATTGGACAAAGGCTCTGAAGTACATGCTGACGAATCTAAAATGGGCTTTGACCTGGATCTCATCACAGTTTGGTGAGGAGAGAGTGGATGAAGCTTGAAAACAAAAACGAAAATTGAGGTTTCATTATCACTATGTAATATCTTTACATAACTAGCTTTGAACTTTGGTCAAAAACCCTGTACATAGGAATTAATTTTTAACCTTTGTGAAAATAAGCCTCTAGTTAAATTGCTAAAAAACTAAAGATTAACCATGTAAAAATAGAAATATGAAACTGTACACAATACTAATATTATAAATTTGAAAGTAACTCTGTCTATCTGTCTGTATGTCTGTTATCTTTTCACGTCTAAATAGATCTTAATGAAATTTGGTAGGGAGGTAGATGGTATCCCGGGGACGGATATAGGGTACATGGAAAGCACGTGTGAAGCCGCGGGTAGCAGCTAGTTACATATAAGAGAAATTAGAGAGATTAGAATTTAACTTCTTTTTTCTGTAACAAAAATATTTTTGTGATATAATTAAACTGTGATGTACCTATTGTTAATAGTAATTAGAGACATGTTCATAATAAATATTGTTTTCAAACGCTAGTATCTTTTAAATTAAAGTTAGAGATAATTTATGTACTTATGGTACCAAGGCTAAACGCCTATATTATCAAGGATTTCTGACTATGATCATACATTTAGCCAAACAAAACTATTTACAATAACAATAAGATTTCTCTGTAAGTGTATGTTAGTTCAGAAATATGGTCTTTAACCTGAGATCTAGCAGCCTAATACCTACTCTGATAATTCATTCAGTTAAAAGAAGATTACATACCTACCTACTTTTCTAAACAGCCAGCGCCATCTCGTAGTAACGTTTTCCAATTTGTTGATATTGTCAGTGTTGTCGGAACCTCAAACCTCATGCGTTATCAGGTTAACACCAAAGCAAGCGGTTCGCTGGATTCACGGCAGATGTCGTACTAACAAATTTTGTAATCTGAGCCACAAGATCTCACAAGATAGACTAAAGTAAAATACCTATACTGTTTTATTTTAAATGTTTGGTTAATTGAAAGAATCTGCTAAAAATTATTGTTGGCTTAGGGGCTCGCTGGTAGGAGGGCTTTTCAATGCAATCTTTAAAAAAAAAACAATCACGCTTTTTATTATGACGCTAGATGGCACTGCACAAAAGTTAAGAGCATAGAGTAGGGAAGAGGGAGCCAAGTCATTTCCGGTCTTATACCTATGTATCACCATAGTTGTCATGTATCTTTGTCTATCCCACGGAGCCAAGCAATGAGTAAAAGAGATAGCTGGTGTACGTATAGCTATGCTGCACTCTCAGTGTGAATCGTGTCAGGTGCTGACACGGTAGTTTGCTCTAATGACGGATCGTATTCAGAAAGATAACTCTCTGAATAAAAGCACCACTCTAATTGTTCAGCTTGGTGAAATTTGTGTAAAACGGTCAGCGTTGATTAGGCTAGTTGAGGTACTTCTAGAAAAGGTACAGAATGGACTAGGGAAACTGATTATTTGCTCCTTCCCTTACTCAAATTCATTTACATCAAAGCAAAATGAAAATATATCAAACAATAACCTGCTGATGTACAACATGACATGTCGTCATAATGATGTATTACTTTTTGATACTAATAAGTTTATTAGTAAAACATTTTTGACTAGGGATACAATGTACCTAACCAAACAGAACAAAATGATAATTGCTAAATTGTTAGCATATAATATTTTTGATCCCGTTATAAATAGTATAACGCAGTTGCCTGACAAGCCTGTATATGTAGTTAGTAGTAGTACTAAAGAGGGCATTAAAACGATCGTGTCAGTAAATACAAATTTAAACTGACCGCAACGATAACGGGAAAGCAAAAAACACTTCATATAGTCCATCAGAATATACAAGGCTTACCCAGCAAAATCCTAGAATTAGAACTATTTTTGAATTAATAAATGTAGATGTTATGTGCTTAACAGAACACTGGATTGTGAAGAATCAGTTACTTCCCTTTTATCATAACTATTGTTTTGAAAGTTCCTACAAAAGAAAGGCATACGTGGTGGCTCTCTAATTATAGTTAAAAATAGTCTTAAATGTAAAGAACGGAAAGATATTGTAAACCTCACTATCGAGAGGACTATTGAACTTTCATGTGTGGAACTGGAGCGGCATATCATAGTGTGTGTGTACCGCCCCCGAAGTTTTGCTGAAAGTATTTACATGTAAAAAGAATCTCATTGTTTGTGGCGACTTTAATATAGATATTTTAGCGAATCCCCTTGCCGATAGATTGCTTAATTTATTCAAATGCTTTAGTTTACAACATACTTTTATTGACCCAACTAGGGTTACCCTAACATCTGCCACTTGTTTAGATAATATTTACTGTAGTGAATCTCCAACCAGCAAAACATTAATCAAGCATATCAAATCAGACCATTATGGTCAGAGTGTTAACTTTAGTTATCATTTGAATGATAGAAACAATGTTGAGGAATATACCTACAGGCCTATTACAGAGAGCCGTATTAAGAATTTTCAAAGTAAAGTGGAACTAGCAGTATCTAATATATCTTGTTCTGATGACCCTAATGTTCTATTTACCAATCTTTTTAATGTTATAAACTTTTAATGTGTTCTCTACACAGTGAAATATTCAAACTTAAAACATGCACAGTTAGAGACAGGGTCGGGTTTACTGATTGGGCCACTCCCGGCATTTATAGAAGTAGGAATAGACTATATGATCTTTATGGTGCTGGAGAAGCTATGTTACATGATCCTGTGTTTCTCTTGTATGTAACCAACTACTCGAAAACATTTAAGAAAGTCTGCAACACAGCAAAGTGCCTATTCTTGAGGAAAAAAATTGTAAACCCATCTAATAAAATAAAAGCAACATGGAGACTAATAAATACCGAAACTAGTAAATCAAAGCCACGTAACAGAGAAATAAGGTTAAAAATTAATAATTCATCTTCTCCGATATCTCCGATATCCCCGTTGTTACCCGGACTCTAAACTCCTCCCCTTCGATGGCGGTTGAATTATTAGAATCATCTGTTGAAAAATGTAAAGAGGTCTTTATATTTACTCATGTAAATGCCAATTATATAGTCAAAACGTTTAAGTCTATTAACATCAAAAATACTGAGGATCTCTGGGGTATCTCAACCAAAGTACTAAGTTCAATTATAAAGGAAGTGGCTCCTTGTTTGGCCTTTATTTTCAATAGTTGTGTCGACGTAGGAGTTTTTCCTGATCTCATGAAATATAGTAAACTGGTTCCTCTTTTTAAATCTGGAAGTCACACTGATCCGGTCAACTACAGACCAATTTCAATACTTCCAGAAATAAGTAAAATTTTTGAAAAAATTATTCTCACTCAGTTGTCTTCTCATTTCAACCTTAATAGGCTACTCCATAAAATTATTTAATTTTTTAATTTGTTCAATTTTTTATGTAATGTACAATAATTTAATTCTATAGGATAAGATAATGATTGTGACATATTATTTAATTTGTACGTGTTTATGGATTATAAATCTGAAATAAATGAGTTAATAATAATAAAAATAAATTTGGATTCACCAAGGGTAGATCAACAACCGATGCTAGTACAGTTTTACTGAAGCATATATTGGATGCCTGGGATAAAGCAAAAAAACGCTATTGGTATATTCTGTGACCTTTCTAAGGCTTTTGATTGTGTAGATCATGCTACATTAATTGGAAAATTGAAACACTATGGAATTCAAAACAAGGCACTGGACCTTATGCAATCATATTTATCTGATAGAGTTCAAAAAGTAGATATCGGTAAAGAAAGATCCAGGGGCTCAAAAATTGAATTAGGCGTCCCGCAAGGATCAATATCAGGTCCTTCCTTATTTTTAGTATACGTAAATGATCTCCGCTTTTTATCAAAAGATCTGTGTCATATAGTCTTATTTGCTGATGATACTTCACTGATTTTTAAAGTTGACAGAAATAAATGGAATTATGACGATGTAAATGATGCGCTTTCACACGTACTAGATTGGTTCACCGCCAATAACCTCTTACTCAATGCTAAAAAAACCAAATGCATTAAATTCATGTTACCTAATGTAAGAGAATTTCCAACGAAGATAATGCTAAAGAATGAGATTGTTGACTTTGTAGACAGACTCTACTGTTTTCTTAGGGTTACATATTGATTCCACTCTTCAATGGAAACCGCAAATTGATGCTCTCGCAGGCAGACTTAGTTCAGCAGCCTATGCAGTTCGAACAATTAGATATATTACCGATGAAGATACAGCTAGGTTAGTTTATTTCAGTTACTTTCATAGTATTATGTCTTATGGTATTTTGCTTTGGGGACAGGCAGCTGACATCCAGACTATCTTTGTTCTGCAGAAAAGAGCGGTACGCGCAATTTACAAATTAAAGCCACGCGACTCTTTGAGGGAATTATTTAAAGAAATAAATATTTTGACAGTAATATCGCAGTACATCTATGAAAATCTTATGTATACGCACAAAAATAGAGATAGCTTTTTGAAAAAGTGTGATGTTCACAATAGAAATACAAGAAACAAGAACAAATTACACATCCCAGCATATAGATTACGAAAGGTAGGGAAATCATTTATGGGCAATTGCGTGCGCTTCTATAATAAGCTTCCATCTGAAGCAACTGAACTCCCTATTCGTAAATTTAAACAGTACATTAAACAAAATCTTATCAGGAAGGCCTTTTACTCCATAGATGATTACATCAATGATGTTAATGCTTGGCCAGATGTCGCTCCGTTCCGCACTGTCAGTAGTATGTAAGAAATTCAATGTTCTGTTTAGCTTTAAAGAAATATTGACATGTATCTAAATTGCATTAAATTTAGATTTAGATAGGCAAAATAAACATGCATTAGACACATAAGTGATATTATAAATGTGCTAGTGGTTTCTTTTTCACTTCTTCCACTAGTGGGAAAAAAATTGAAGTGAAGAGAATATCAATAACATCTTATTTCTTATTTGATAATAATAACTATGCCAGCGTCTTGGGGACGCTTCCGACTGGTATTGATATGGACCAATTGAGCTATCTGTAGATTGTTTGCAACAGTCTGCAGTTAGCTCAATTGTTTCAATTATAAATACTAGTTTAATTTCTTTATATTATTTGATTGTTATTTTCTTTGTCAATAAATCATAACTATGTTTATAGTATACAATTTGACTTGTCTAAGTGCTTATTTTGTAAGCCTAAAGAAATAAAGTTATTGACTCTGATTCTGATTCTGTGGTCAGACTGATGAACTTTATTGAAATTCTAAGAAATTACTGCGTTTTACTTATAACTTTGTTGAAAATATGTCGTGTTGCGCTGTGTATAGTCATTCAAGAAGGACATAAGGTGGAGTAAAATTCCCGGATTTGTCATTACATGCGTAAGTTTTTTGCTCAGTATAAATACTAAAGTAATGATGTTTATTACTAGAAATCTGTAGTAACAACATTTTAACAATCTAGTTCATGTGTTCCTATGGGTCTAGGATACAAATAATATCCAAAACCATGAATAATTAGCAGAGATAAATTAAGCGTCTGTGCTAGTGATGTGCTTACCATCAAATTTAGTTTTCGGGTTATTCTGCATTCGTCCCACTGGTTTCGGCCGAAACTGGTCCGAAACAGGAAAATAAAATTGATTGCTGATTTCATTCCTGATTCGTCCCATTTCGAGATTTCTTTCCAAAAAGTACTGTCTTTCACACACTTCTCGTGCATGTAGTATTGGTATATCATTATTGTTTCCGTAGGATTTAACTAATTTATACAACTCAAAATACGAGGAAAAAAGAAATAATACAAGATATTAACTTAAATAACCTGGAATTATTTTCACGCGGTTTTTTTCGGAAGTTTTCATTCCAAAAGTTACGTAATTTGATTTTAGTTATAAGATAAATTTTTCGTAGGGTTTTCGTTTACTAAGGCACTAACACTATACAATATGCTTAAAATTAACAGTAGGTATATATATCTATGTATACATCATTCAACATTAAACGTTAAATAATTGCGGGCAAAGCCGCGCGCATTTAGCTATATAATAATATTGTTAGGTGTTATCTTATTTATTGTCTTTTTTTATATATTTTGCAAAATTTTATTCTTAGTCTTACAAAATGACATCGACATCACAATTATAAGTCTTATCACGTTGATTTGATAGGCCTTCTTTGACCACAATCTCACCTAATGGAAAGTGGCGATTTGGCCGACGGTGTATCAGGAAGGTCTAGAATGGAGGGTACACACGTACGTAGGTACATGCTCAATGAGCTTGTTTCATCCCGAGCATGGCTATCTATAAACATGCTCGACCCTGCGTCTACACGTAAAAGCTTGCTCGAAGAACATGTTTAGTGTGCGTTGAAACTCTTTGAGCATCGGACGATTTGTTGTTGTGTTTAGTGGGCATCGCCTGCTACGTTTACTGTCGGGGAATTTTTTTACCAATTAATTTAATTACAATTAGCCTGTAATGTATGGGACATTTGGCAAATCTTACCATGAATTGGGACTCTGAGCCAGTTGGGCCCACGTTCTATCGAAGGTGTCTAGTTCATCGCGCCATCGTTTCTTTAGTCTATCGCGATGTAAGGCATCGCGGTAGACTAAAGAAACTATATTTAGTAACAATTCCGCGTATAGTACTAAATATTTTTTCATTCTAATATTGTGCAATGGATTTCCGAAAAGTAACGCCTGAATTTATTCTCTGGTTATTTATTATATATCTAACGCGCCATCGTTTCTTTAGTCTACCTCCGACTCTGTTTCCTGGTGATACCGGTAGCTGACAATCGTAACTCCCCGAGCTCCAGTATGAATCTGATAAAACTACCTATGTGGTTTTTTATTTATCCATTATTTAACACATTGACTTGTATTTAACTAACGCTGTTTTGTCTGATTTAACAAACATAATTGACGATTGTAATTTTTATTGAATTTCAATTGAAACTTATCACATTTTTTCCCAACTTCTAAATTTTGTTGAAATACAGTGGCAACTGGACAGTGACGTCACCTGCCGACACTCCCGAAACGACACTCCGTGAAATCCAAAGAGGATACAATAACTACGTATTAATGAGTAAAGAGGATACAATATCTACCTACCGTAAATCAATGAGAATACAATAACGCTGAAACCACAGATTTTATAATACTGCTATACTACTACTACTAGTATTAAAACCAATCGGCCGTGGGGCCAAGGGAATCCGAATATCGACCCCTCGATCCAACTCAACCCGTGAGTGGCTGTCGTAAGAGCCGACTAAGGGAACCTACCAGAGGAAGGGCACCAGCTTCCTTCTGAGTATTTTTCATCACCAACACTGCGATCACCATTCCGCCTGCCAAGCTATGGCATATCCCCCTACATGGGAGACCATTCACTCGATGGACCGGGGACATCGTAGCAGTCGCAGTGAGTCGGGACGAATCAGGAATGAAATCAGCAATCAATTTTATTTTCCTGTTTCGGACCAGTTTCGGCCGAAACCAGTGGGACGAATGCAGAATAACCCGAAAACTAAATTTGATAGTAAGCACATCACTAGCACAGACGCTTCATTTATCTCTGCTAATTATTCATGGTTTTGGACATTATTTGTATCCTAGACCCATAGGAACACATGAACTAGATTGTTAAAATGTTGTTACTACAAATTTCTAGTAATAAACATCATTACTTTAGTATTTATACTGAGCGAAAAACTTACGCATGTAATGACAAATCCGGGAATTTTACTCCACCTTTTATGCTTCTTGAAGGACTGTACACAGCGGAACACGACATATTTTCACATGCAGTAATTTCTTAGAATTTCAATAAAGTTCATCCATAGACCAGTAAGTATACGAGTTCATCAGTCTGACCACAACATTAGAGCAAACTACCGTGTCAGCACCTGACACGATTCACACTGACAGTGCAGCATAGCTATACGTACAACAGCTATCTCTTTTACTCATTACTTGGCACCGTGGGATAGACAAAGATACATGACAATATGGTGATACATAGATATAAGACCGGAAATGACTTGGCTCACTCTTCCCTACTCTATGGTCTTCTCATTCGCCGATGGCGTCGATGACGTAGCCTGGCGACCCACGTGACCATCGTGTCTCGGAAGAGCATACCTTGAGTCTAGTATTGTATTCATTTTGCTCTATAACCTATAACTTACTATTATTTTAGCCAAATGGAAAACGTTGTTGATTTTGTGTTTTTAATGTTTTTTTATGATAAGTTAGTTACGTACATAAATGAATACTAACATACCGGGATATATACCTGTAGGAACATATAGGTACTTAGTTGTTTTAAATACATAACAGTTTTTATGAAGTTTTCATTCATGTATTCTCTTTGATTCATGCCTTTGTTGTACGTAATATATCTTGGACATAAGAGTTAAAACTCGCTGCTGTATCTTGGATAAACTCATTCATATAAGGCCCGCACGGGCACGTTTTGTACTTATGTAATCTATGAGTTATCCTGGCCCTTAAATGTAAATGTAAAACCTACCTAGCGCTGAGACATCTGCTGGGTTTTCAGGTAAGGCAGGTATATTTTGTAGGTTATATTTTGTACTATCGACCCGCCCCGGATTCGCACGGGTGCAATGCTGATACTAAAATTATACATGTAAGTAAAACCTTCCTCTTGAATCACTCTATATCTATTTAAAAAGAAAACGCAACAAAATCCGTTGCTTAGTTTTAAAGATCTAAGGATATAATATGGGATAGATAGCGGGAAGCGACTTTGTTTTATAATATGTAGTGATGTACCTAACACTTTAGGTACCTAGTTATTTCGGTTCAAAGCTCCCAGTTTTTTTTTTTAATTCTTTGTGCTCCTTTTGTGTTGCACAAAGCTTCATGTTTGCCCTCTAATTACTGCAACTCGTGTGTTTCAGTCTTTCGCGTTTTTTGTAGCGTACATTTTCATAATTCTAGGTAGTACATAAGTAGACTGTAGTGAATATTTATAATATTTTTTGGTTGTTGATAATATTATATCTATACCTAGTTACCTATACTCTAGCTTTAATACAATGTTTGTAAACTATATATCTAACCTAAAAATCACTTATTTGTTGTTGTCTTGGTACAATTTTTTTTTTACAAAATTTGTACTTAATTTCAAGTTATTCTTACAATACATTATGCTGACAATATTTATTCAAACACCACACAGAAGATAATTTTAGAATTAGGTGTGGAGAGTTGTTTACAAATATTGTACAATGAGAATAATAAAATAAATAAATAAATAATGTTGGACAGTGCACACGTCATCTAGCCCCAAGGTAAGCAGAGCTTGTGTTATGAATGGCTGAAGTATAGGTATTTTGTTGTCTCTATTGTTTCTTTATTTTGGAACTACTACACGTTCCATGTACTCGTACTTTCAAAATAAAACATGGTACACAAGCAACATGGTACAAAGGCTCAAACGATATGTTATCTATTCCTCAATAGCTTTCTCCAATACTTTGCGAGTCTTTAATGTTCTGTTTATATTCAGACTGATGAGGCGTGCCGTTCCACTGCCTGGGAAGATTACCTGCTGATACGATGGCAAGTATGGGAGTTGGAGCTTGTACGCTTCTTACTTCTTTAAAGTATCTTTAGCGCCCACGGCGACTTTTTGTAGCGATGCTGACGCGCGTTTGGATTGGTACCGTCGAGATTTTGTCGCGATTCAGCGCCATGGGCGTGCGCTCTTATATCTATATGAGGTACTAGCTGACCCGTGCCCACTTCGTCGGGCGGTAAATTTTTTTATTGAACCGAACCGAACCGTGAGACCGAGTTGAAGATCAAAGTTGTATACGTCTTCGCCACGACAGTAGGTATATAAGCGAGTAGAGACTGAAGAGCATCAAATGCCTGGTGCGTTTCGCCAATGCATTGCAAGCGGTCATCCCGGGTACGCAGCACAATGTCCCGTCTGTCACAGTGCTGATCTACCTGGACGACGGCAACATCATTGGTAGCGAGAGCTATGTACAAACCGGATGCTGTCCAGTAGGTCGTTTATCGGTACTAATAACAATTTTGTAATCATTTTGTTGGCTTTGGGGTATGGTTTATTTCCTTCCTCGTAGTATGAACTCACATCATGCTAAATATCATTCGAATCCATTTAGTAGTTTTTGCGCTATTTTAGGCCGAGAAATGTTACTTCCATCCCCACTCCCAACGGAACCTTAACGAATTTCAGGATAAAAAGTATTACATGACCTTCCTCGTAGTATGAACTTAAATCATGCTAAGTTTTATTTGAATACCTTCAGTAGTTTCGGCGCTATGCGCAGCCAAGAAATTTTACTTTCATCCCCTCTCCCAAGGGAACCCTATTGAAATCCGGGATAAAAAGTACTCTATGTGCTTTCTCATAGTATGAACTCAAATCCTGCCAAGTTTCATTTGAATACATTTAGTAGATTCGGCGCTACGCGAAGCCAAAAAAAATTACTTTCATCCCCTCTCCCAACGGAACCCTATTAAAATCCGTGATGAAAAGTATTATATGCCCTTTCTCGTAATATGAACTTAAATCATGCTAAGTTTTATTTACCTTCAGTAGTTTCGGCGCTATGCGCAGCCAAGAAATTTTACTTTCATCCCCTCTCCCAAGGGAACCCTATTAAATTCCGGAGTAAAAAGTACCTTATGTCCTTTTTCATAGTATGAACTCAAATCCTACCCAGTTTCATTTAAATACATTTAGTAGTTTCGGCGCTACGCGCAGCCAAAAAAATTTACTTTCATCCGGGTTCCTTTGGGAAACGGGATGAAAGTAAAATTTTTTGGAACCCTATTGAAATCTGGGATAAAAAGTATTCTATGTCCTACATCATAGTATGATCTCAAATCGTGCCAAGTTTCATTTGGATACATTCAGTAGTTCCGGCGCTATGCGCAACCAACAAATTTTACTTTCATCCCCTCTCCCAAGGGAACCCTATTGAAATCCGGGATAAAAAGTATCCTATGTCCTTCCTCGTAGTATGAACTCAAATCCTGCCAAGTTTCATTTCAATACGTTCAGTAGTTTCGGAGCTATGCGCGGCCAAGATACAGACAGACATGATAGAAAAAAATACTTTTTTGGCATCAGTATCGATAACAGAGTGCCCTCCAAAAAATTTTCCAAAATATCTTCAATGTACAGAATTGGACGCCTTCGGCCGCGTATGATACCAGAGTTTGGTAACCAGTATCATACGAAGAAAAAATGATCGTCATAGGATACCGGTGTCCAATGAAGACGATTTTTTACTTTTCTGATACCTTTCATATTTTTGGTAGCCAGTATCAGGTAAGGAATGAAATATTCTGCCTATGAAACCAACTGTGTTAAGCAAGGTTGACCTGTTACAGTTTTATTATATGTAAGTATAGATTGACCTGTGCTACGCTCGTTACGCGCAACGCAAAGTTACGCTTTCTTCCGTGGATTGCAGAAATCATCCATCTCATAAAACATCCAACGATACAAAGAAGGTGCTCTGATTTACATTTTCAAAAATAATTTCGAATCATTCCTATCATTCAGACTCCTTTTGAGTCGATTCCTGCCACGTCGAGTCCTTCAACGCAGAGCACCGCCTGATAACTGGCACGTCGACTACGCTTCAACTTTTGGCTATTAGTTCTGCGACGTCAAGTTTCTTGATAGCGACCTTTATAACGTCGACCACGCTCTAGTTTCTCATCGTCGATTTTCGTAGAGCGAGAGTGTACAGTCGGCAGTATACTTCAATTAAATAAATATTAGTGTGACACCAAACGAGCGTAAATTTTGGAGTTGTCAGTCCGTAATTTCGGTCACTTAATTTCTGCTACATCTTATTGAATGTACGTTGTCTGTTTGTGGGACATCGGAAAGTCTTCATGTAACAGGACAATCTTTTTGTACTGGCTGATAATATCAGACAAAAGTTAAAGGCAAAATAGTTTTTAGTCTTAGGGTATAAAATCGTATTTTAGTCCAGCTACGCAACGCTATATGTTACACTTTTTGAGCAAAATAAGTGAAAATAAGATAAAGATACGATAATATAAATGAAATTAATTGCGAAAATAATAATTTCAAGTTATTAATATACTAAACTTAATTGGTCTGACAAAAGTTAAGTCGGTACTTCGAGAATTTCTAGTATATGTACAAAATGTATAATATACTCTTATTTTCAGGGCTCCAAATTGTTACTTGGAATTGGGTCAGTGCCTGGGTTACCCTATGGACCTGGGTCAATGCGTGGATCAATGCCTTGTTCACCATATGGACTTTGGTCAATGTCGGGGTTAATGTCTTATTCAATGTCTGGATCACCCTATGGGCCGGGATCAATGTCTGGGTCACCCTATGGCCCGGGGTCAATGTATGGTTCCATGTTTGGGTCACCCTATGGCCCATGGGCAATGCCTGGGTTATATTATGGCCATGGGGCAATGTCTGGGTCATCCTATGGCCCGGAGTCGATCTTTGGGTCAATGTCTGGGTCACCCTAAGGCCATGGGTCAATGTCTGGATCACCCTATGGCCCTGGGGCGATGTCTGGTTCATCCTTTGGCCCGGGGTCAACGTCTGGATCACTCTATGGCCCTGGAGCATGGTCTAGATCACCCTATGGACTTGGGTGAATGCCTGGGCTAATGTGTGGGTCATAATATGAAACTAGGTCAATGTGTTGGACAATGCCAGGGTCATTGCGCGAGTTATCCAACGGACCTATGCCTTTTGTAAGTAAGTACCAAGTTTTATCTGTATTTTTTTGCACAAGCTTCTCTACGCAGTTTAGTTTTTTAGTATTAATAATTCGTAATTTACGTGCCTTACTTACCTAATGTTGCCGGATGCGGGCGGAGCAAAATCGGTCTTCGTGGAGATCCTTAGGGGAGGCTAATGTCCAGCAGTGGACGTCGATCGGATAATATGACGATGATTTTTAACAGCTATACTGCGATGACCATTATACTATGGCCATTCCAGCAGATTATGAGAATGAGGGAATCCCTACTACATATATTAATAATATAGGTAAATTTTAAAGTAACTCTGTCTGTCTGTCTGTTAACTTTTCACGCCTAAACGGCAGAACGGATCTTAATGTAATTTGGCAGGGAAGTAGATGGTATCCCGAGGACGGACATAGGGTATACAAAAAACGCGTGCGAAGCCGCGGGCAGCAGCTAGTTATAAACAAAATAAATAAAAAAGTTGAGATTGGCCGGCTTGGCCAAATTTCGGCTAGGAGGGCATAAACTTTTTTTATTATTTACTTCCAGAACTTTCGACATTTGTACCAGCAACAAAGCAAGCTAGCTTACATTCAGCAGAATATTATCGCCAAAATAAACATGCCTCACATAAGCTCCTAGTTTATTATTCACAGTAAAATGTTTTTGTATCCAGTTTACAACGTGTAAGAACGTGTGGACATGATTATTGCCCCTACGTGTAATACATACGAATGGAACAATACTTTATTTTTAGTAGTTCGACTACATTCGACTTCTATTCCATGAAATCATTTATAAATTGTATAACACGGTCATTCTTCATAATTATATCATCCCATACACTTCCACACCTGGACATCATCATCAGCCCATACACGTCCACTGCTGGACATAAGCCTCCCCCGTACGACGCCACAATTAGCGGTCCTCAGCCGCCTCCATCCATCGACTCCCTGCGACCGCTACGATGTCGTCGGTCCATCGAGTGGATGGTCTCCCATGTAGGGGGGGATTTGCCATAATCACCACGCTTGGCAGGCGGATTGGTGATCGCAGTGTTGGTGTTTAAAAATACTCAGAAGGAAGCTGCTGCCCTTCCTCTGGTAGGTTCCCTCAGTCGGCTCTTACGACATCCACGGGTTGAGTTGGAGGGGTCGATATTCGTACGCCGCGGCCCCACGGCCAGCTATTTACATTTTTTAAACATTTAAAAATTTATTTATTTCTTACAAAATATTAGCTATGTAGGTTGGTACAATATAGTATTTTGGTAAACATTAGTAGGTAGGTTTTATATAAAACTAAAGGGTATGTAAAATAACACGAATTATTTACTCTAAGCCTACAACTTTTTTGTTATTTGGTTGGTAGGTATGTCATCTATATCCCATATATACACCACAAACATTATGATAGTAGTAGTAGGAAGTATCCTACTCCTACTATATATATATATATCCTATCCTACTAATATTATAAATCTCAAAGTGTGTATGGATGGATCTATGGATATTTGTTACTCTTTCACGCAAAAACTACTGAACCGATTAGGTTGAAATTTGGTATGGGTATAGTTTGGGACCTGGAATAACATAAAGGCTATTTTGTAGCCCGATAAAACGCGGGGAAGACGCGGGTAGCAGCTAGTATAAATTCGCTGACGCCGTATTAGTACCACACAGCGCGCGAAACCGAGCGAAATTCACCGTTGTTGCTGCGAATTCGGCGTAAGACGCATAAACACCACCCAAACGTGCCCGTGGCCATTGGGTACATAATTTATTGTGTACTAACAAAAATCCATTTCATTATACATAAGTACAATGGGCGACCTTATCGCTTAGGAGATATATCTTCCAGGGTATCTTTCATTTTAAGAGTTGAGTTTTTTCAATTCAATTATTTGCAAACGACCTTAGGAGAAAGTAGTAATTATTTGCGCTATCCACAGTTATCTACGTCGTAGCTCCTCTACGTCGTAGCTCCTCTACGTCGTAGCACCTCTACGTCTTAGCACCTCTATGTCGTAGCACTTTTAAATCGTAGTGCCTCTACGTCGTAGCACTTATCCATCGTAATGCTTCTACGTCGTAGCACCTCTACGTCTTAGGACCTCTACGTCGTAGCACTTATCAAACGTAATGCTTCTACGTCGTAGCACCTCTACGTCTTAGCACCTCTACGTCGTAGCACTTTTAAATCGTAGTGCCTCTACGTCGTAGCACTTATCCATCGTAATGCTTCTACGTCGTAGCACCTCTACGTCTTAGCATCTCTACGTCGTAGCACTTATACGTCGTAGCACATCTAGATTGTAGCACTTCTGCATGGTAGCACCTCTACGACAAAGCACGTCGTCGTAGCCTCTTATATTTTGTTCCCTACTGATTTGTATGACCCTAAAATACTTAGTTTATTCTTGTATTTACTCTTCCCCCAAAGTCAACACTGGCTATTTGTTATTTTATTATCTATTATTGTTTACTTCTATTTGGTTTGGGTATTACGAATTATTAGTTTTACAAATCTTGCAAATTTTTTTAGACCAGTTATCCTCAACCGATTGAGCTGAAATTTGGCATACTTATATAAGTTTGGGGACGTTTGGTGTGGTTAGGACTTCGCTTGACTAAGAATAGATTTATCCACATAAACTTTTGCATTTAAAATTAAGTTTATCGTGGGTAGAAATTTGAAAAGGTCTCAGTTCTTTTTTTAAGCATAAAGCAGCGGAACCGGAAGCCTACTTGACGTCACATCTGGTACACGTTGGGGTTATTTGAAACCTTTATATAGGTCCCTTTAAAAGTGAACCTTTTTAACTTAGTTATTGTGCCTTTCTGCCGGATTTTCTTAACCTTTTTGTTTGGGTAATAGATTTTTTTTGGCTGAGTGGAATAACCGGATAATTGTGGATTCTATTCCATTTTACATATTCTCTGTCCGGCTATAGAAGAAAAGTTTTAAATAATCACTAAAATTGAAAACTTGCAACCATTTGTAGTATTTTGATACATTTTTTAAGAACGGTTACGTGTTCCATCATTATGGAGTAACTGAATTCACTACGTGGAATTGCTAACTATGAGAAATAAAATAAATGTACAAAAATTGGAAAGGCAACAACGAATTTCCTTAGAATCTGGAGAATCAGGTTTACCTTTTATATATAAAAATCTCGTGTCACAGTATTTGTAACCAAACACCTCCGAAACGGCTTAACCGATCTTTATGCAATATTTTGCGTATATTTGATAGATCTGAGAATATATACTGAATGACCCCAAAAAATTTCACCTATCTATCATCTAACCTGACCCCCATTTTATAAAGCGAGTTAATATTATATATTAATAGTTAATACTTTAATAATCTTCAACTCTCAGTGGTCGGTAGCAAAACAACATTTGCCGCGTCAGTTAGTATTAATATAAATAATAATAATTAAACAAAAATTTAGTTGAAACCATTTTATTTATTTTTGGACCTAAAATGTCACCGACGACGTTAATAAGACCCCTCTGTCAGCATCGCGGGTAATTAAATGTTAATCCACTCGAAAACTAATTTCAATATCCAATAAAATTTACTAACAATAATAATAAAAATATTTACAACAGGGCAGTGCCCTGTAAACGGCCATTTTATAATTATAACCTTTTTGTTATTGGTTTAATTAAAATACTCGTATGTCAGTTTAAGATCAGCGCCGCATGTTTCTTGCATGCGGGAAATGCTGAATCTACTTCCTTTGCCTGTTATTAGTAATTTATGTATTTCTGTGTATTTTTCTAGTTTAGGTTAAGTTAAAGGCAATAAATATATATTTTAAAATTATTATTTATATTTTATCCCATTTCACTATTAGTTTTGTCTGTTTTAGCTGGTTATACTATACTAAGACAAACTCAGTTAGACGACATCACTATAGTGGGAGCTCGACTGCGCTTGGCACTTGATAACAATTCACGTCGCAACTTATGCTGGTCACTGCGAGCGACGATCCTACTCTGCCGTAACACTGTTTTTAAACTAGTACAGGGGGTAGAAGTCACGAGCAAGCTTTGCATCACATCTTTGTAATTTATTGTATATCTACCTTAATTATCGAATATTTAGCAATACTAAGAAAATCTCTGATTAAACTTATGCTAAAACTTAAGGCGAGGTGAGCCCAGCACTTGCAAGACGCAAGCAAGAAGCAAGACGGTGCGCAGACAGCCGAGTACGATTTTGTAGTTATTTAGGTGCTTTGAAAAATATTTGTGTGACATATGAAAATATTTTCTAGTGATGTACTGCGTAATAACGTTTGCAATGTTTTGCTATACAATTTGTGTCATTTTATTCATTTTTATATTCGCAGTGATCATTTAAAGTTTCATTTAGAGGTAAATTTGTCATTTTTTTTGAACGGGTGAAATGTCACCCATCGTGTTTTTGTCTAGTGATGCATTAGGAAATATCCTCAACTATAATATGTTTGAATTTCAAAACTTCTAGTTATTGAGGTACGGACAGTTAAAAAACCCTAAATCCGGATAACCCAGCCTTATGTCACGTAGGTAACAGGTAACTACATACATTTATACTTGGTTATAATCACGCAAAAACTGTTAGTTTTTCAATAGATAGCATAAGACGTATCTCTATTTACATTTTAAGCAAGCGCCAACGATTGTACATATGTATTAGCTATTAGCAATCTTTAAACAATAAAGTTTAATTTATTTATTTTTCCATTGCTTTATTTATTACCGTATAAAATCTTTAGAATCTCTTTAATTTTTGAGGTGCAAGCCTCAAGACTTGATAATTCAAATTAAATTATACTGAATTAAGACTTCGTAGCGACTTCGTAGCGGTCGCAGGGAGTCGATGGATAGAGGCTTAGGACCGCTATTTGTGTCGTCGTACGGGGGAGGCCTATATCCAGCCGTGGACGTGTACGGGCTGAGATGATGAAGTTGCATAGATTGCGTTTAACGTTTGTTGAAAACTAGCTTTTTTGACTAAAAAAGCTTTTTCAGTGACCTTGAGTCAAATCGTACATTAAAAAAGAAGAAGATTGCGCAGAAACTTAGAAATTTTTTGAAAACTTAACGACTACCTTTATTATAATAACTTTTAAATGTATTATTTGCCCCTGCGACATCGTAGCGGTCGCAGGGAGTCGTTGGATGGAGGCGGCTCAGGACCGCTATTCGTGGCGACGTTTGGGGGAGGCCTATGTTCAGCAGTGGACGTGTACGGGCTGATGATGATGTATTATTTGCCCCAGCGTTATACCATATAGTTAGGCTATGGTTATACTTTACTAAGCACGTTTAAAATAAATTTGAAGTTTGAAATGAATGACAGGACGTCTGTCGGTCATCTAGTAGTCTATAAAAAAAGCTCGGCTCTTGCTCGAGTGCCGATGCACCTTAGAATTCTGTGCACGAAGCTACGACGAAGTTACAAACATTCAAACTTTTCGCTCATCTGTCAAAACAAAGTTGTTTGCATTATGCATATATTTAGCGGCTGCAGACGACTGCATTATTTAGTCTGGATGTCAAATTGACTTGAATAAATGCACCTAAGGACAGTCACCTTAAAAGTTTTGGATTGGAGAAAATTATTGTTGGTAGGTTTTTCACAGTTTTTCATAGTTTTTGTTCCGAATTTTCGACAAACATAAGTTATACTGGATAAAATTTTGATTTTTAAAATTCTGATTAAATGTAATTAATATGATCTTCTCGAATCTCATCAAAATTAATGAATACCATAATATTTCGTGAATATGTATAGAATCTGATCTAAAAAGTTGACTTTCCTTCTACGCCACATTTAAGGGCATCCTTTAAAGCCCGTAAAACTGAACTATTGATTAACAAAAAAAAAAAAAATACAGGCGTTAATTTTCGGAAGTCCATTACAAAATATTACAATGAAAAAATATCTAGTAACAATTCCGCGTATAACCTCTGATAGTAACCATCAAAGTAAGTCGGCGATATGAACATCCGGCGAAGTTGAAAATAAGCAATTTGAGGTGGCATACACTCACCTTCTTGGGCTGACTGTACACAGGTTATTGCCCTATTCACTGGGTACGTTAAACTTTAGTAAGTTTTCAAACAAAATACGGTACCGTGAATAACCTATTACATCTGCTAAGCAATAGTCTAGTATTTTATATGAAGGAGATACAAATGTTTTAACTGACTTAAAAAAGGAGGTTTTTTTTGTCTGGTTTTTTAAGAATGTACGTCGGTTTCTCCGTCAATCCTGGACTGATTTTGATGATTCTTTCGTTATGTATAGAGAATAGGTAATCGTAAAATATAGTCCTATGAAAATTTATTCCCGAGGAGCATTTGTTCCGAAAAACTTAAAAAACCGTGTAAATTATAAGGAATTAGCTGCTGCCCGCGTCTTTTTCCGCATTTTAACGGGATAAAAAATAGCCTACCTGCATGTTATTGCAGGTCCGAAACTATACCCATACCAAATTTTAGCCTAATCGGTTCAGTAGTTTTTGCGTGAAAGAGTAACAAATATCCATCCATACATCCATCCTTACAAATTTGACATTTATAATATTAGTAGGTTTTGGCTGGTTTGTTTTCTCAAAATAATCGAATTATCCATAAAATCACGTTACAATAACATTATAATGGGCGAATGTATGGATGGATTTTATTTCTTCACGCCAAAACCGCTTGTTTGTGTAGTTGTAGTTGGTTTGTGTAGTTGTTCTTAACAGGACAACGGAGATAACTTTTGTTCCAGTTGTTCTGTGCACCAAAAATCTTATCCTATCCCACTAATACGATACAATACAATACAAAACTCTTTTTTGTACATCACAAAGACAAATAAAACACATAGACATTAACATAAACAAGTAAAATGGGCGGCCTTATTGCTTAGAAGCGATTTCTTCCAGGCAACCTATATATAATATTTTAAATGTCAAAGTTTGTATGTATGGATGTAATGGATGTATGGATATTTGTTACTCTTTCAGGCAAAAACTACTGAACCGATTAGGCTGAAATTCGGTATGGGTATAGTTTGGGACCTGGAATAACATATAGGCTATTTTTTATCCCGATAAAACGCCGGCGAAGGCGCGGGCAGCAGCTATTTATACATATAAACCTTCCTCTTGAATCACCCTATATATTAAAAAAACCGCATAAAAATCCGTTGCGTAGTTTTAAAGATCTAAGTATACATACAGACAGACATACAGCGGGAAGCGACTTTGTTTTATACTATGTAGTGATGACGTCCCATGCGATAGAAATAACCTTTAACGTTTCCATAGAAAAAAAGCGTGCAAAGCCGCGGGCAGAAACTAGTTCAATCTAAATCAGCAATATTCCTATTTGATTTGACTTTACTACAGTTTGATCGCGTTTATATAAATTTGGTGTAAGCGGGCCTTGATTAACTACACTTGCGAGCTATAAACTGGAATCACTTCATCGCTGGTTTTTGCAGACCATATTTTACAGTTTCCATGCAATAAACTGTAGGTTGTGGTATATTATTTTAAAGATAATTTTATTAGCTTTCAAACTCTTTCGATATCATAGCGAAAAAAATGTTCATCATATGTCATGGAACGTGAAAACAAAAGACATAAATTTTTGGAACGAAACATCAATTTTTTCTAACTCCTGAATCCCTATAAAAACTGGGAATTTATGCAATTTGTCATCAGTCCAATATATCACGTCACTCAAAATACTGGAATTACAAGAAAATGGAAACCACACCAATAGAAGCCGCTCAAATCGTCACCCTAATCCAGCAAGGGTTCTCTCAGCGTACTATCGCTCGACAGCTTCATCTGAGCCAGTCCTGTGTCTCCAAAGTATACAAGAGGTTTAGAGAGACTGGAAACTTAGTCCGAAGACCAGGATCTGGACGACAGCGATGCACTTCGGCAAGAGATGACCGATTTATTGTCAGCACTTCTCTCCGAAATCGACATCTAACCGGCGTTGACGTCCAGCGGGAGCTCGGAGAAGTTTGAGGGAGAACTGTCAGCAAGTGGACAGTGAGGCGAAGATTCAAAGAAGCTAACTTGACCCCAAAAAGGCCAGCAACGGGACCCAAATTGTCTACAGCCCACCGACAAGCCCGACTTCAGTTTGCTCGTGATCACTTAGATTGGGATATACAGCAATGGAGCCGAGTTTTGTTCGCGGACGAGACTAGGATTTGCCTGCATGGCAGCGACCGTCGACGGAGAGTCTACAGGAGACCGGGAGAGCGATACGCACAATCCTGTATAGCGGAAACAGTGGCATATGGGGGTGGGTCTTGTATGATGTGGGCGGGGATTTCAATTGAAGCTAAAACGGAGCTGGTATTCGTACCCGGTGGAGGTCGGGGAGGAGGACTAACCGCAGAAAGGTATATCAACGACATTCTGCTGGGCCATGTACTCCCTTACACCGGGTTTATTGGCGAAAATTTCCTGCTAATGCACGACAATGCCCGCTGCCACACCGCTCGTGCGACTAGACAGTACCTGGAAGAAGTCGGGATTCCCACAATAGACTGGCCAGCCGTCAGCCCTGACATGAACCCTATCGAACACCTGTGGGACGAGCTGAAAAGCGGGTACGAGGAAGATCTCCAGCTCCGGCGTCAATAGAAGACCTAAAAACTGCTCTTATCGAAGAGTGGCAGGAAATTCCACAGGATTCCATCAGGAAACTCAATAGGTCAATGAAAAACCGTTTACAAGCAGTCATTAGGGCCAGGGGGGGCAATACAAAATATTAAGCGGGAAATAACAAAGATTTTAAATAAAAATTTGATATTTTCATATTACTTCTTATTAATTTAAACATCCACAACTTCGACCTATTGTAATAATTCACTAAATGAAGGTAGGAAACTTAATTAAATTTAAATAATTTTTATACCATTCGAAATTCAAACTCAAAAAGAAATTCAAATGGTATACACCAATCTGCAGTTTATTCCATGGAAACTGTAAAATATGGTCTGCAGAAACCAGCGATGAAGTGATTCCAGTTTATAGCTCGCAAGTGTATTTCTTTTCCTTTTTTTGTAATATGAAAACTTTCATTTCGCCAAAATGAACACTATTTGTTCGACACGAAAATTTAGTTAGTTGTTTATCGTGTTTATTTACTTTATTAAAAGTTTCCTTCAGTTTTTACTAAGTTTTGTTAGTTTACCTTTGTTAGTGGAAATTTTACTAAGATTTATGTAGCCAGGAAAGAAAACTAGTAGGATAGAAGCAAAAACAAGTTCTCAAGGTGGTTCGTCACGGGTAGGCGCGAGATTCAAATGTTTTTGTAGTTTTTAATTTATTCTTCTTTCTTCAAGGAATACATCTAGCGGAAAAGTAAGGTGGCCTAAATTATTAACCATTTTCTATTTACTTATGGAAAAACGAACTTCGGCTCATTGGTAGTTTTGGAGCATTTGAGAAAATAAGAGATTTTGGGTTAATCAACATTTTCCCAAATGCTCCCGAAATAAAATTATATCGAAGTTGGTTTTATGATGGGTTCATAGATCTCCATGAGAATAGTTCACGATTTGCGCCAAATTACTTTTCCATTAATTTTATTCTTTGTGAAAAGCAGAAAAAAAAAATCACAAAATAATTTGAATCTCGCGCCAACCCGTGACGATCACCCTTAAAGTGGGAACTGACTGGCGTTACAGGTTGTAACGTGTTACACAGCGAGCGTTCGTGCAGCCAGTACGGGGAAAGAAGGCGCTCGCAACGAACAACGAGACGGATTATAGCACACGGCGTAACGTAACATGCCCGCTGCGAATGGTCTGAGGTACGTCACGTAACACCGGTCAGTACCTGGCTTTAGGCTTTTTGTTTTTATAAAAATCAAAGTGCTTTATTTCCTTTATATCTTACATGACTCTTGGATACGTCACAAAAGTATGAATAAAGATTCTTACAATAAATATGACTAAAAAAACCCGTCTGATGCGTAAATTTTTGGGATATTAACAACATTTTTAGAACTTTTTATGACATAGGATTCGAAAATGTAAACTCGTTTGAAATAATAAATAACCTTGGATAATCCACACAGCATCATCTAGCCCCAATCTTAGCAGAGATTGTGTTATGGACACTAGATGACTGATATATGTACATAATACAATATATTACATAGATTGATATTTTTTAATATACGAAGAAAACACCTAGAACACCCGGATCAAATATTTGCAGATGTAACAAAAATTTGTCGAATTAATCGAACCCGCAACAGCCTGCGTCCGGCTTCGACCTTCACCCGCCGCACTACATCGATTGTCAGTTTGAAAGACTTGATCCTACGCTATTAATTCGAAGATAAGATACACAATAAAAACTACAATCACATTAAAAGCAATTGGTTCTGCCTCAGCATCATTAAAATACTTCTGCCTCAGCGACCTAAACTAGTAGTGGGTCGTTGACTATTTTAGCGATAACGAAACGAAACCGTTTCTATAATTGACAAAGATTTCTCTGCTTCAACATTCGTTATTCTTAAGTTGCTTTCAACGTTAGTCTCAATTACAGTTTGATTAAATTGTTAGCTAAGTTTATTTGATTTTTGTTATTTGCACAATGGTATTGCACACCGTAAAGGTAGGAATACATTGAAACACATAAAAACACCTGTATCATATGTATTTCATGCAATAAACGATACTTTACTTTACTTGAAACGGTAAACTGGTCGAAAAACCAGTTAACGTTTAACTTACTTCTTCCCTCGTTAAGGGATGAAACGTTGGTGTTCCTCCAACACAAATTAGGTTCATAGTTAACCCGCTTACATTCATAATGAACGTTAAACTAGTTTAAAAACCAGTTGACGTTTAATTTGTTTGGTTTTTGTAACGTATGAACGTAAACTGTAGTAAGAGTAACTATGCGTTAAACGTTGTAAAACCAACTCGCGAACTGAATGTAGTTGAAAAACCAGTTGACGATTAACTGTTAATGTCGTCGAACGAATTAACTAGTTGAAAGAATCAACTAGTTTTTCGATAAAATGAAAACATTTGACTCGTTAACTGTAGAAAAACTGTTTATAAAAACCGCTCACTACTAACCTTAAGTGAATCTTTGCCTTGCAAGACCTCTCTAGTCATCTCTGTTCCCATTCTTTTCGCTTTTAGCGACGAATTCGTCCATCCAGCGACACTTTTACTTGGATCTAGAATACTTTAAATATATTTTCTGTAAATAGAGGGGGGT
Organism: Eupithecia insigniata; assembly: GCA_947859395.1. Taxonomy (NCBI): domain Eukaryota; kingdom Metazoa; phylum Arthropoda; class Insecta; order Lepidoptera; family Geometridae; genus Eupithecia; species Eupithecia insigniata. The sequence goes on from OX402019.1 coordinate 3,169,562, forward strand.
TACAAAACCAAGGAAATAATAGTGGATAGTAAAAAAATAAACGACACTGGTAGCAATTTTCAACAGCATCGCAGCAATTTTCATAATAATTTTTGATTTACACCGATTTTATTCATTATTACATTCAACGTTTGCCCGTTTTCGAATTCGAATGTGAACAGTACGTGTACAACTAAGCGTTGTTAAAGTATTTGTTTTTAGTTTTTACCTCGCTGTTGTACTGTATTTTGTGAATGTTGGTTGTACTTAAAAAAATATCAAAAATCTAAATATTAAAATAACAAAATTATTGACAAAGAAAATAACAATCAAATAATATAAAGAAATTAAACTAGTATTTACAATTTTTTTGACAAAATTATTGAATAAAAAAACCATTCTTAATTTATAAAAAATATAAGACTCTAGATCCAAGTACAGGGGGAAAAAGGCGTATGACTCAAAAATGTTATTGTGTTGGTTATTGTTAATACGTTCTGTCTTCGGGTTTCATGATCCATTCGATGGTATTTTTGATTGGGAGGAGCCACCAGGCGGTGGTGATAATGATGAAACCAGGGTATGTTGAGCCCTGACTAATATTTATTATGAGTATTTTTATTTATTAAATCTATACAAGCACACAGATCCCCTAGTACTATCCGACAATCCTATCCATCCACGGTTATCTGGTAGAGATCGCTCTCGAGCGATAAGACCGCCACTTGTAACTTAGTTTTAAAATTGTCTTTTTTGTATTTCTGTTTCTTATCAATAAGTGTGCAATAAAGAATTTTCTATCTATCTATCTATAAAAACATTACTTTATTTAATTTTTGCAACTTAAAATTAATTTAAAAAATTACAATCACATAATTAAAACTAGTATTTACAATAAAAACAACTGAGCTAACTGCAGACTGTTACGAAAAATCTACAAGTAGCTCACAAAATTGATATTGTACGATCTGCATATATTTGTTTCGGGTGTTCTGGCTATGTATTATAAAAATATAGTATAATCTATCTATGTAATGTATTGTGTATTTTTTATTTATTTATTTTAGATAAGTCGTCTAATACCCATTACACAACCTTGACTTAATTTGGGGCTAGACGATGCTGTGTGGATTGTCCAGCTTTATTTTTAAGCTTTGCAAAAAAATATTGAAAGTTAACGGAACTGGCAATTTTTTTTATAATTTTAACATTAGTGTGAAAATTTTAATTAATGTTTTGAACAACTGGTGTACTTTCCGCTACCCAGGATACTTAGGTTATTTTTAATGTCTCTGTAATAGTTTTATATTGTATAGCTTAGGAGGAGATGCGAAAACCGAGTTTGATGGCCAAAAAGTGCAACTTCGCATCTCTTCCTAAACTATACAAAATAAAACTATTGCAGAGACAATAAAACAAAACTTATAGATAGGTATCACAAACTGCCCAAAGGATTTTTCAAAATTCCTTTGTTTAACGTAATAAGTAAATAAATAATGCTGGACAATTCACACAGCATTATCTAGCCCCAAACTAAGCAGAGCTTGTGTTATAGGTACTAGATAACTGATATACATAATACAATATAATTACATACATAGATATTTTTTATTATACATAGAAAAACGACCAGAACAACCTGAACAAATATTTGCAGATCATACAAATATTTGTCCCGAGGCGGGATTCGAACCCACAACCTCCTGCGCCGCAGGCGGACCTTCGCCCACTGCACCACATCAGTCGTCATCGATCGTATAATACGATAAAATAGGTGGCGGCTCTAATTTGGGTCTGGGAACCGCCTTAATGGAGTTTATTCTCAAGAAAATATCTATTCCTAATGAATTTAGTAAACTTGAATGAAAAATTCAGTAAAAAATAAAAAAAGTACGCAGTTTTTATTTAAAGATAAAAAAAATAAAAAAGTTCGCAGTTTTTATTTTCTCATAAATTGAGCCTACGACTCCTCCATACAATCCCATCTCAAAAAGCCACCCTGTATATATTACTACGTATCAAGGCGTAAAATAAGGAAAAGCTATTACTTTGACATTACAAAGAGACACATAATTTTTTTATGTAATTAATGAAATGCTCGTATTTTTCAGGCTTCCAAACCATCACCTGGATCAATTTCCGGATCACCATATGGACCTGGGTCAATGTCTGGGTCACCCTATGCACCTGGATCAATGAAGGGCGCATTCCTTGGGTCATCCTATGGACCTGGGTCAATGCCTGGGTCCATGTCTGGGTCACCCTATGGACCTGGATCAATGCGTGGGTCATTCCCAGGGTCACCCTATGGACCTGGGTCAATGTCTGGGTCACCACATGGACCTGGGTCAATATCTGGGTCACTCTCTGGACCTGCATCAATGCGTGAATCATTCCCTGGATCACCCTATGGACCTGGGTCAATGTTTGGGTCACCACATGGACCTGGGTCAATGCGTGGGACTATGTCTGAGTCACTCTATGGACCTGGGTCAATGTCTGGGTCACCCTATGGACTTGGGTCACCCAATAAACCATCATTGCGGGAGTCACCCGATGGATCGATGCCTTTCGTAAGGACCAAGTTTCTCTCTATTATATTGTAATAGTTTCTTTAAGTAGATTTTTAATGCGTTTTTCGAGATTAATAAAGTTAGCCTGGTTAGTACCTGGTTGGTACCTGCATTATAATTTCAGATTTCTGATAAACTTCTTCGATGTCCTCGCAAAATTTGAGCGTGTTTTTTTATTGGTTATGGTAAAGCAAGGTCCAAGGTTGTCTGGTAGAGATGATCGTCACGGCACAAAGGAAGACAAACTAATGATTTAATTTAATTTTGCAGGGAGTTAATTTTGATCAACTAGATGAAGTTCAGTTCCAAAATTTAGATCAACGACCTATACCAAGACCAACACAAAATCAGATGAACGTAAGTATTTATTTATTGCCTCGCTGTATGGTAATGCTAATGCGTTGCGCCAGATATTCACCAGCACTCGGGTCACGCGTCGCTTCAACCAGGCGCTCAGATTTTTTTTTCGAGGCAATGCATCCAGCGTCTTGTGGACGCTTCTGGTCCAGTTGAGCTATCTGTAGATTGCTTTCAACAGTCTGCAGTTAGCTCAATTGTTTTAATTGTAAATACTAGTTTAATTTGTTTATATTTTTTGATTGTTATTTTCATTGTCAATAAAGATGTATCTTTTATTTATTCATTGGATACATGTCCAATATAAGATGTTACAATATTTGGTGGTATCAACATGAGCCCTGTAAGGGCGTTACAACATTCAGAGTTCTTTAATACATAATATGGCGTGTTTTAAAAAACGATAAACAGACTTCAAATTCCCCTACTTTTACACATATTTTTAGTTTAGCGGGATAAATACTAATCCCCTGGGGATAACAATTTTATGATACCCCTTCGGAATCATTTTATATAGTGAAATAATTTTCAAAATCGGTCCATAATTGGCGGAGATATCGCGTAACATACATACAAAAAAAAAACATACAGACGAATTGACAATCTCCTCTTGTTGAAGTCGGTTAAAAATAAATGTTTACAATTATAATAGGATCATTAGATTGTTTTGAAATAAAGAAAAATAACTTAAAACTCCGTAATATTTATACTGTTTTCAGGGTTCCGTACCCGAAGGGTGAAAACGGGATCTTATTATTAAGCCTCCGATGTCTGCCCGTCCGTCTGTTAGTGGGCTGTATCTCAACTCAAAAACCGTAAGCCCCGTTACGCACTAGCGGTTATCAGCGTAGGCGGTTTCCCTTTTTCCAGTTTAATAAACAACCGCTTGTGCTAACCGCCACAAAATTTCGATTGCGATGGTTTAACCGTGCGGCCAACCACGCGGCTAACCGCTAGTGCGTAACGAGGCTAAGTGGTAGATAGATAACATTTTCACATAGGGTGTTTTTATGTTTTGCCGCTGTAATTACAAATAATAGAAATAAAATAACTTATAATTAAGAGGGCTAATTTACATACGTTGATTACCGATATTAATAATCGGTGGGCCTAGTCAGTACATATTGGGTGACCGCATCATTCTGGCTTTTTTCTTGTATTTCGCTGCATCAAAAAATCCGTTGTTGTAGGGTTTATTTTGCGAAACAGTTTTATTCTATGGTACGGAACCCTCCGGGTGCGAGTTAACTCTCACTTGGCCGGATTTATTTAAATTCTGCGGAACAAATACTTACTACTAATCCCTCGAGAATGAAAATGAAATTAAATAGTATAGTAGACACCATAAAGTACACACATACAATAAGAAGGTACAATAACTAAAACTCAAGACCGCTATTCGTGGCGTCGTTTGGGGGAGGCCTATGTTCAGCAGTGGACGTGTACGGGCTGATGATGAATAACTAAAACTAAACTAACTGCAAAATAGAATATATCAAGTACATACAGAGGCTAAGGCTACTAGCTTAAACACAGAAACAGGTGAACAGCACGGGTACTTTTAAGCAGCTCATCCATGGGAAGGTATATGAAGGATATGAGTACGTAGCTATGTCTAATGGGTCTTGCTTGGCTCAGCGTGATGCTCAGTTTGCATCAGACTCATTCAGAATAACCTTTTTAGGGCTCCATCTCGGGTTCATTATCTATTATATAGAGATTTATATACAGAAAAGAGTTATTAAAATCAGTCCAAAATACGACGGGGAAATCGGTGACATAAAAAAAATATTGTTAAATTTCTTATTGTTTACAGGGTCAACCGCAGGCAAGGGGTAAAGAAATGGTAATTTTTTAGATTTATATTACAAAACTCTTTATTGTATACCACAAATATAATTTAAACACATAGACATTAACATAAACAAGTAAAAGACGGCCTTATCGCTTAGAGGTGATTTCTTCCAGGCAACCTTTGGATGGATAGAAAATTCTTCTGTTCTAGTTTTTGCCATCATTTTCTAGAACTTTTTCTGTCGGGATCGCCGCCGGTCAGCACAATAGGCTTTCTTCTTCCATTATACTAAGGTTCGATTCACACCGGGATAGCGTGCTGACCAGGGACGAGGGAAATTTTCGGACGTAGTCGCAGTAACAAATCAAATGAAGCACTCGATAGTCAGTCTACTCTCTGTACGTACGCTACACACTCACACATTGACATCAATAGGCAGTCCATCGTCCGCCATTACGGCTTTAGACACCAACAGATTTACACCATTGTACAAAATGAAAAATGCCTTCTTGTGTCGTCAAATGTTGCCGAAATCACAGTCGTTTCGTCAACAAGAAACACGATTCACACAATTTCCTAGTTCATCAACTTATCTCTTCGATTTGACTCACTATTATTATCAACAGAAAAATCACAATAAAATGACAAATCTCGCCAGTACTGCCAACATGTAGACATACAAATTTCCCGGTAAGTTGGGAAACAAATTAAATCCTCATATTTATTAACCTTAAATTATTATTGAGGTAGGTAGGTACTTTAAATAGGTATATCTTAATAATTTTGGTTGTCTATGTAATGGTGTTCAATGTTTTTTTTTAAATAAATAAAATTTAACTTATGTTTTAAAATAATGCAAATATAACAGCTTTTACTTATAACAAAATACTATTATATTAATAATTTGAATCGTTTTCTATTTGTGTGAGCTAATCTACTTATGTAGACGAGCTAATCTACTTATGTAGATTAGCTATGTAGTAGCTAGTAGCTAGTAGTGCTTATGTAGAACGGCTGGACCCATTTTGATAAAACTTTCACTGACGGCGCGTATACATAGAACGTCCGTTTTATGGGATCCTGTATATCGGATCCGTGGCTACTGGAAGTAGGTAACCATTCACACATCATTTATAGGATCCGTTATATCGGATCCGTTTTATCGGAGGTACTTAATATTGACGCAGCATTACAGGATCCGTTTTCGGTGGTGGCGGTGCACGGTGGTACACGTCGGTGCACGGTGGTGCACGTCCGAGAACGGTGGTGCAATTCGAGGCACGGCCGGTGCACGGTGGTGCATGTCGGTGCGCGGCGGTGCACGGCGGTGCAAGTTGGTGCACTGTGATGCACATCCACACACAATGATGCACAGTGGTACTCAGCAGTGCATGGCGGTGCACGTCGGTACATGGTGGTGCACGTCGGTGCACGGCGGTGCACGACGGTGCATGGCGGTGCACAATGATGCACGGTGGTGCACCGTGGTGCACGTAGGGGTATGGTGTTACTCCGCAGTGCATGGTGGTGCACGGCCAGTGTGCAGCACAGGCACAGCACGGGCGGTGCACAAATGACTACTGCACGGTTCGCGAAGCTTGCGATGCACCATCGTGCACCACCATGCATCGCCATACTGCCGTGCCCCGTCGTGCACCATCGTGTATCGACGTGCACCGGCCGTGCCCCAAATTGCACCATCGTACACTGACGTGCATCACCGTGCACCGCCGTGCACTGCCGAGTACCACCGTGCATCATTGTGAACCGCCGTGCACCGTCGTGATACTAGCTGGTGCCTGCGACTTCATCTGCTTAGGATTAGTACTTCTAGTAGCTTACTTTCTTGCGCGGGCGTAGCCGCGGTGTGGTCAACTAGTCATCAATAACTTAGGAATACTGTCATGTATGTGAACTAGCTCATACATACGCCATCACGACTGTGTCGGGTCGTGTAAAACGGATGCTGCATATTTTGTCGGTCCAGTATTTTTACGGGATCCGATATACTGTATTCTGTGTATCTTAACTTATCATTAATATATTGTTTCAAATTGTATTCAAAAATATTTTTTAGGACAAGTATCTTAAATACATGAAAATAATCGGTATTTTTTTCTTCTGTTGGCAACTCTCTAAAACACTCACACTAAGTGACATTCCGCCATTGCTGTGCATCACTTTTGATTCGATAGAATTCCGTCCGAAAATTTTACTGGTCGATGGTGCTGACAGCCTGCTATGAAGATTCAATCAAAAACTCTTTATTTCCGTATCTATGTATATAAAAATTAAACCCTATTTCCCCTGGTTCGGCTATAACTCAAGAACGGCTTTAGATCGCACTAAAAAAAAAATTAAGAAAATTGCGCAGAGACTTAAAAAAATTAAGAAAACTTAACGACTATCTTTATTATGAACTTTATTAATAATATAACCTTAGTTCCAGCGTTATATACTCTTTGCTAAGCACGTTTGAAATTGAAGTTTTAATTGAATGACAGAACAACGTCTGTCGGATCAGCTAGTATACAATAAATGTACTCTTAAAGAAGGTCAAATTCTTGACCATGGAAATAAAGTGATATTTTTTATTTCTGTCGCTTCGGTACATATGTAGACTAAAGAAAAAGACTAGATAAAAAAACGAAGAAACCTTTAGCCTCTTATTTTGATGCAAAACTCGTATCAAGGTTTTTTATCCTCCAGATAATCTGATATTTAGTTGTCTTTTAGCACAGAAAAGTTTGTCTCTTTTGTTTTTAAATCACTGTTTATCATTTTGTTGACTTGAGTTAGAAAAAAAAACATTTCCATTAATTCTCTTACAATCTTTTTCTAGCCGGATGAAAGGGACGTTGACGATATGGTAAGAATAACAGAACATAAAACAATGTTTTATAAAAGTACCTATATATCTAGAATAGAATAGAATAGAATAGAAAAGTTTATTTGTAACTCAGACACATACAATTATAAAGAAATGAACATAAAAAAGAAAACAGTTTGCTAGAGTCACAAAACGGTCCCTGTCTCAGCATGGGTTAGTTGTATACTTATGTGTGTACAACCAACGCTGGAGTATTTCATAACATACCATTACGAATCTACCTACTACGTACCTATACGAACTTGATTGAGATTATATAAATTATTTATTTTCTGAAAAATCCAAACTCAACCTCCTTAAATTATTATCTATTGTTCCTAAATGCGCAATTCATACCTAACTGACACTGGCAGAATTGCATCTATCCAGATGCAGAGCCAAAGCTAAAAGAAGAAGAAGAAGAACATACCATTAGAAATAAAGCAACTTAATGGAAATATGTTCAAAACTAGATTGAGAAAACGGCTTGTTAATAGGGTACACTATAACTTAAAGGAGTTTTTTGATAACTAGGTTATAATTGTTAATCTTGAGTAAATAATATAAGAGGTATTCGCTGTAGGTATAGATAGCTAACTGTACAATTTCAGTTATTGTCTTGTTAAAATATTGTTGTCTGAAACGGATAAAATTGTTGTTACTAATATATGATGTTGACCTTTCCTTAGGATGTTTTGTAGTTTTCTGAAAAAAAATATTATCTAGCTAGAGCAACTGGCCAGTTCGTGTGTGTGTGCAGTGCACCATGCTATTTTCGTCGCTCATAAGTTACCTATTTATTTTTACAAGCTTTTCTTATACCATAGATAACTTAATTATCTTCTATCATCTATTCTACTTGCCCTGTTAGTGTGGGAGAAATCTCGCAACTGAATTATAGTTAGATCAGTTATCGTCAACCGATTGAGCTGAAATTTGGCATACTTATATAAGTTCGGTGACAATGCAATGTCACGGTACCATCGAGCTGGTCTGGTGATGGAGTCCGAAGGTCATAGGAACTGCTAAACGAAACGATTTAACCACGTCGAGTTTGGGTTCTTAAGATTTGTCGTTCGAAGCATAGGTCGTAGATAATAAAAAAGCTTGTTTAATAATAAGTTTATGTATATTAGTTTCCCCCATAGCCCAATTACCCAGTCCATCCATTCACCACAATAACATGGCTTTTTTTGTTACTCCTGTTTGTTGCACCTGGCGGATATCATCTTCGGGTGTTTCATATTGTGCAACCAAGGATGATACACGCTATGTGTAGCTCTCGCGTTTATATTAATTCTCATAAAGGGCCTCTGTGCTGTTGGCTTCGGCTCCACGCATGCCTCCCAAAGGACCGGGTCCCTATATGGCCCGTGATCATGGAAATGAGAAACAGAGTATATGTAAAAACAATTTATTATTTCAATTATTTCCATATCTAAAATGCATCCAATGAGCGGCGAAAATAATATGAATGATACACACACACACAAATACCTGCAGTGATGTAGAACGAATGAATGAATGATTGAAAATGAGTGAATGACAGACTTCGTTCAGATATAGAATAATCGATTAATAATAAAATCTATAGGTACTTTAGTAAATTAACAGACACAAGTAGTTTACGGATTTTTTTAGGTATAACGAAGATTTAATGCCTAAGATAATTTGTTAATAATTTTTTATTACAGGAAAAACTAATAACAAAATACGGAAAGGTATGTAATTGAAAGGTATATCTATAATAATAGTAGTAGATAGTATATCTATAATATATAGTATAGTATAGTATAGTATATCTATAATAAGACTTGTCTAAGTGCTTATTTTGTAAGCCTAAAGAAATAAAGTTACTGATTCTGATTTTTTTTCAGTGGCCCGAATTTATTCAACGACTTAAAAAAGAAGGGGTAACTTTTCTTATACAGCTATACAGTATCAGATGGTTTGGTATTTGATTAATGTTTACAATTACTATATCTTTTCGTATTCAGAGTAAATGGAAGGACGGCGAAGTCGACCCAAATGTAAGTTTTTATTAATTAAGAAAATATAGAGGAAAGTACGTGAAATGACCTAAATTTAGAGTTAGAACTGATCAGCAAAATAACTAAATTGGTCAGCAAAATAAATAAATCGGTCTGCAAAACAACTGAATTTGTCTAAAACTATGCATCCACCGGATCAGAATCGGAGCGTACGCAGCGTAAGGATTCGTTGATTTGAAATGAAATGAAAAAAGTTTATTTATCCCGACACAAGACAATTTGTACAATATAAATACATAGAAATAGGAAACACTAAGCAAAGAATTTACGATTAAAAAAGTAAAAACAAAAAAAAATTATATAAATTATATCAAAATTCAGATAAGGCTATGTTTAAGAACTGTCACTGATTTGTATTGCTTCCTGTTTGTACCGCAGCGTGCAATAGATCGGCATAACTGCTAATACCGATGCCAGTCGAGACTTCAATCTTACGCGCGAACCACATCATCCGAATACTCAAAGTCTTCCGCGATTCTCGGCTCAAAGAAGTCTACCAATATATGTTAAAGTGACTCTAAAGTGTACCTAATCTGACTGTATTTCTTTCTTGTGTCCTCGTTTTGTGTGTGTAATTTGTTCGAGTCGTAATTGTTTGTGAATATAACTCTATTTACCCGAAGTGAGTGGGCTTTGCCTAGGCTTTGCACAGCCGTGGGGTCGCGGCGTACGAATATCGACCCCTCCAACTCAACCCGTGGATGTCGTAAAAGCCGACTAAGGGAACCTACCAGAGGAAGGGCAGCAGCTTCCTTCTGAGTATTTTTAAACACCAACACTGCGATCACCAATCCGCCTGCCAAGCGTGGTGATTATGGCAAATCCCCCCCTACATGGGAGACCATCCACTCGATGGACCGATGACATCGTAGCGGTCGCAGGGAGTCGATGGATGGAGGCGGCTCAGGACCGCTATTTGTGGCGTCGTACGGGGGAGGCCTATGTCCAGCAGTGGACGTATATGGGCTGATGATGATGATGATGATGAGTGGGTTTTCTTTTAGCTAGGGCTACCCCTCCCTGTTAAATCTGGCTTGGTCACTGGCATATTGTAAATGCTGACACCGCGTATGCTCAAATGGCCACCCAGCTTAATTCTGCTATCTAATAATATAATTTTGATAACCTATCATAATAGCTTTTATGCTGACTTTCTTGCTGACCAAATAATGTAAGATCAATACTAACCAATTTTACATCTTGCGTATATTAGGTAGGAAACTACTTTCGATGAGCGGCTTTGTTCACTATCTGTATAAAATGCACAGCAGACAGAAACAAAAATTTAATATTTCAACTTAATTTCAGTGGGAAGATAATATGAGGGATTGGATAGTAAGTAATTTTGTTTTCATACACACTCAAGGTGGGTAGAGTTATTCCTCATACGTCCCATGGTCTACGGCCCGTACTAGTCTGTGTACAGATTTCATTTAGTATACGTTTACTGTATGTTTTTGGGGTCGCTGAATCAGAGTCCAAGGTCAGATTGATCCCATCACGTCAGAATTTTTACTGCCGTCATAAGGAAAAAAGACGTATCTGACATTTCTTCCAAAATTGAGTTATATACTTCATCGGAATCAGTAAAAAAGGGGCATGTGCCAGTATGTTTTTTCTTTGGCTAAAACGAACACAACCCTATAAATCTTACTAACAAATAAGACGCATTTGATACCGGTGATAATATTTACTAAAAAGAAAAGACATTTCCAGCGTATACTAAGTTGAAAAAGCGCATTTAGGTAGAACCGTCTTATTTATTTACAATAAATGTAATTCATCATAAACTGAAAAGACATTACTGCTTAGTAGTAAGAAGAAAAGACGGTTCTGCTTAGTTGTGCCTTTTCATCTTAGTATTATTATAAATGGCCAGTCGCAAGTGGTAGTAGCGTCTTTTCTACAAAGTATTACTAGTCTTGTGGGGTGAAGAGGGGTTCACGGTCGGAGCTTTACGATCAGTTGCGCCCAGGCAGGTACGCATGCGCGGCTCTCTATAATACAGCCGCGACGAAATTGTGAGTAATATTATTTTATGTGTATTAATGTATACACAAGTAGTACCTACATGTTAGTAACATACACGATTATGATATACATACAACCTGTAAATAATTAAAGTGCAAACGTGATAATACTGATTTTACAAGTTTAAGTTCCGATAATCATTATTAATTAGAATTAATACAAACGTTTTTTTATTTCTAAAGAATTTAGAGTTTTATGTTGGAAAAACCAGAGAAGTTCAATCACAGGCTTCTCTGACTTTTCCAACATAAAATTGTGAGTAGACAGTTTACAGAGCTGTGATAATTATTTAGAATAAAAATGAATACGTAGGTAGTGATAAACCAATCTAAAAATGCACGCTCCTTCCACTTAATGTCATACAATCGGCATGCATTTTAAGAATGGTTTACCGATAAAAATTTATAGTTAGGTATCTATTAGGTTACTTGTTTCAGAAAAAATATTTCATGTTGAAAAAGCACCGCCTAGAAGTTTGAGGTAGCTAATTAAGTTATGTTTTTCTTAAGTCTGATTATAATATTTTGTGGTTTTATTTGTAGAAAAATTATTATTATGTTGAAAAAATGTTTTATTTAAGGTTAAATATGGTTGAGGATTGTTAAGTATCTGACATTTCAGTTATGCAGCATGGGCATTTCTTAAGACAAAGGTAGGTACTAAATTGAAAAGCAGTAAATGGTTAGAAATGGCTCTTTTATTTAGGTAACGATAACCTGATAACTCATTATTACTAAGTAAGAAAGACGTTTCTTAAATTACTAAGTTGAATGGAAGTATCTAGCCAGAAACGTCTTTTCATTGCAGTATTAAGTATTTTCTAGTATTTTTTTTTACTAAAAAAAAATGAACATATTAATTATTATATACAATTATTTATTTTTATTAATATTTGCACCTGTATTTCAATAGATCATACTTTAATTCACGTTTAAGCAATCACAAAATTTTGATATCATTATTTTCTCTAAGGCACAGCGAATTTTTTAATTTTAAAATTACAAAAAAAAAATCTCCGTTTTGGTGTTTAGATAGAAACGTCTTTTTTTCTTATGACGGCAGTTTACATAACCTCAAAAAAGTCGATAATCAACGCTGTCCGCTGACATAGGCAATAAAGATAGTGGTAAATAGAGTCGCTGGATTTTAGAATAGATTAGGTGCAAGGTTATGGAGTTTTTTTCATGTAACATTGATATAATGCAGTTTCAATTCGATGATAGGAAATTCTCAGCAATTTTCTTTAATTGACAGCATTATTTATCAAAAGAGAATACAATACTACTGAAAAATATTAGAATTAAAAAATATTTAGTAACAGTTCCACTTATAACCCACTCTGATAGTATTCATCAAAGTAAGTTGTCAACTAGTTTCGTCTCTCCACGAGACATCTTCAGGACACCACAATACTCGCTGGGTGGACTCTGTCGGTGTTGCTTGGCAATCTCAATGTCAAGGCAGAGTGTTGCAGTGTCCTGAAGATGTCTCGTGGAGAGACGAAACTAGTTGACAACTTACTTTGATGAATATCAGAGTGGGTTATACGCGGAATTGTTACTAAATATTTTTTCATTCTAATATTTTGCAATGGATTTCCGCAAAGTAACGCCTGAATCTATTAATACTACTGAAGATTATTAACGCTGAAATATAGGCATTGAATTGAATTGGCTTGTTGTTAACCCAAAGAGAATTAAAATATTTGTAATAACGATACTTTTTTTTTGTTTTTAGAACTCCCCTTAATTTCGGAAGAGGGTGTTGTCATCTGCAACACAGTTTTTAAACTTCTGGAGATGGCATCGTTTTCATTTTGTAATCATGCATCCATTTGTTATTTTGTTCCCTAATAAACAATTTATTATGTAATTTAACGCCACGCTAAAGTTAACCTATATAATTAAAATACTTTCTTGAATTTAATTTCTAGTTTTAAAAAATAATACTTACCAAAAATTGCGTAAAAACTTGTTTGCAGGAATGGACTCAAAATCTAAAGAATACTAAGGTAAGTCAGTATACAGGATGGCTTTTTGAGAAGGAAGTGGATGGCCAAATCCGTAGCCATGAGAGTTAGAGAAAAGTTGTGAAAGGAGTTTATCAATTTGTGAGATAGTATATGCTCAATTGGTCGTGGGGCCGCGGCGTACGAATATCGACCCCTCCAACTCAACCCGTGGATGTCGTAAGAGCCGACTAAGGGAACCTACCAGAGGAAGGGCAGCAGCTTCCTTCTGAGTATTTTTAAACACCAACACTGCGATCACCAATCCGCCTACCAAGCGTGGTGATTATGGCATATCCCCCCTCCATGTGAGACCATCCACTCGATGGACCGGAGGCGGCTCAGGACCGCTATTTGTGGCGTCGTATGGGGGAGGCCTATGTCCAGCAGTGGCCGTGTATGGGCTGATATGATGATGATAATGATGATATGCCCATTTTATATATTTAATGGGATTAACCCCCCATTAAAATATAAGCTAAGAATCCGATGGCAGATGGGAGTGATCTCAAAAAGTCACCTGTATATCTCATAATTCTTTCAAATTTAGATGGTTGCACTTAATAATTTGTTATAATAAGTGGTACCCCAAGAGAACCAGATCCCCACCTCTTGCTTGCCTTCATTGGCCGGTCTGAGTGGAGTCGCGAGAGATGCATCTTAGGATGTAGACTCGGGGGCGGAAGTGTCTAATGGCGTAATAACGAGGAAGCCCGCTCACGTGTCTTCGTGATGGTGAAATCGGGGCCGCACCTCTCGACACCCCTTAGTCGTTTGCACCGATGTTGTTCCTTTACCGGCATATAAGCCAACATTTTGAGGAACCCGTCCAGCATTCGGCAAGCCACCGTCTGCCGCTTGTAACAGTATTGAGAGTATGTTTATGGCAGGCGTCCGTAGTTTCCCCCATAGCCCAATTACCCAGTCCATCCATTCACCACAATAACATGGCTTTTTTGTTATTTTCATTTTCCTTTGCAATAGTCTCTACACCTGGCGGATATCATCTTCGGGTGTATCATATTGTGCAACCAAGGATGATATCCGCTATGTGTAGCTCTCGCCTTTAGATTAATTCTCATAAAGGGCCTCTGTGCTGTTGGCTTCGGCTCCACGCATGCCTCCCAAAGTACCGGGTCACTATATGGCCCGTGATCATGGAAATGAGAAACAGTTATAATAATATTTTTTGTGTATATTTTAATATTCGATGATTAATTTCACAGTCACCCAAACAAGTAAGTTTAGAAAATTTTCATTGAAAAAAAATAACTGTGCATTATATTCATTATTCATTCATTTTGTTAATTATAAAATGGTACAATTAAAATTACATAATTCTTTATTGTAAACAAAGAAAAAAACATTAAAAATAGACATTACATAAAACATGTACAATGGGCGGCCTTATCGCTTAGAAGCGATGTCTTCCAGGCAACCTTCGTTGCAAATATTTGTCATGTTTTTTGATAAGTACACTAAATAATTTGTTGTCAACATACATATGTTTATTTATATTTATATTCTGTTATCATTTAATTCACAGTCCGCCAGCCAAGTAAGTTTAAACAAAATTAATTTTGAAATAACTGCATGTCAATGTAATTATATGTATAAGCCCCTGCCGCGTCTGTGGCTGCGGCCCGTTTATCTTTCACAAGACTATCAGCGCTAAAAGCGCTCAAAGTCGGTTCCTCGACAGATATCGGGCTATGTTTAACGGAACGGCTTTGAGCGCGCTCACATAGCTCACGTAAACGTAACCTCAATAGTTTGATGGTGATTTTGAAATTTTCGTTTTATAGTCGATTTTTTGGAAAATAAAATGGATCAGCCACTTCTTCTAACAGTTTTAAATACATTGGGCTCGAAATATCTCGAATGACAAGCAGTGTCAATGCATAATATCAATTTGACAGATCGTTTACAGCGACCATGCTCAATAACATGGGCGTTGTGAGCGCGAAGATGGCGCTGGTTATGACGTCATCTATGACGTTTCGCTATCAACTGTAGACGCGCTAACGGATATACGGACCACTTTGTGAGCGCTCAAAACGAGTTTATTTATATACGGACCGCAGCATGTCTCTCTGTCTGAAAGCGGTAATCTCAAAAACCATTGAATGGTTTTTCATACGGTTTTCGCCAATAGACGGAGTTATTTATGAGGAAGCTTTTCCGGAAATCCCCCACGCGATGGCCTGTTTTCATTTGGGGGATTAGCGGAAGAAAATTCCGCAAATCCCCCACGTGAGGGACGGCTTCGGGGGATTAGCGGAATATCCGCTTTAAAGTGTATAATTTATAAAAGTTTAGTCTATATTATAATAATTAAATATGACGATGATTGCTGTTGAGATTGTTGGAAAAATCAGTCCGAGTGGGAGCTTTTGGTGTCATGCGACTCGTAAATATTTCAAAAAAGTTAAAGGTATGAAAATATTTTTACCGGAAATAGTACTCTGTAAAAAATACTACATGGGAGACCATCCATTAAATGTTGATAACCGAAAGAAGGAAGCTTCCTTCTGAGTATTTTTAAACACCAACACTGCGATCACCAATCCGCCTGCCAAGCGTGGTGATGATTATGGATTACAAATCCCCCCCCCCTACATGGGAGACCACCCACTCGATGGACCGACGACATCGTAGCGGTCGCAGGGAGTCGATGGATGGAGGCGGCTCAGGACAGCTATTTGTTGCGTCGTATGGGGGAGGCCTATGTCCAGCAGTGGACGTGTATGGGCTGCTATGATGATTTCTTTGTAAAAATCTCTTTATTGATCTCTAAAAATATATATTTAATTATCTGGCCAGCGCATCAGCATTGCCATTCAGTGGGGCAATGCAGCGAGTGTCCCCAAGCGAGTCTTGGGGACGCCTCCGATTGGTATTGATTGGATCATTTGAGCTTCCACTAGATTGTTTGTAACAATCTGCACTATCTCAACTGTTTCAACTGTAATTTTTTTTGTACTATTTAATTGTAATTTTTTAGGACTACTCGTGTGAAGTCGGCGCGGGAAGTACCTAATAATATGAAATGTTTAAAAAAAATAGAATCCAATAAATAACTGTCATTATTTTTCAGTTGCAAACTACTACTTCACGAGTAAGATTATTTTAGTTTATCGTAAAATTAATAATGGCCGTGGGGCCGCGGCGTACGAATATCGACCCCTCCAACTCAACCTGTGGATGTCGTAAGAGCCGACTAAGGGAGCCTACCAGAGGAAGGGCAGCAGCTTCCTTCTGAGTATTTTTAAACACCAACACTGCGATCACCAATCCGCCTGCCAAGCGTGGTGATTATGGCAAATCCCCCCCTACATGGGAGACCATCCACTCGATGGACCGACGACATCATAGCGGTCGCAGGGAGTCGATGGATGGAGGCGGCTCAGGACCACTATTTGTGGCGTCGTACGGGGGAGGCCTATGTCCAGCAGATGACGTGTATGGGATGATGATGATGATGAAAATTATTAATATCGCGGATTTGTGATTTTTTTTTACCTTGTTCCAATTTGGTTCTTTTCTTTTATTGTACTTTTATTTGCTTAAATATTAACATTAACCTTTATAATTTATTTTATTCTAGCCAATTTTACACGTAGCAGCACCTAAAAAACGGAATAAGCCTAGTGCTGGGGTATGTTTTTTTTGTAATTAATCAGTTTTTAATTATAACATTATCTTATATATAAAATTTCCATGTCACAATGTTAGTTGACCGATGTGGCGCGGTGGGCGAAGGTCCGCCTGCGACGCAGAAGGTTGCGGGTTCGATTCCCGCCTCGGGACAAATATTTGTACGATCTGCAAATATTTGTTCAGGGTGTTCTGGTCGTTTTTCTATGTATAATAAAAAAATATCCATCTATGTAATATATTGTATTATGTATATCAGTTATCTAGTACCCATAACACAAGCTCTGCTTAGCTTGGGGCTAGATAATGCTGTGTGGATTGTCCAACATTATTTATTATTATTTATTAGTAACCGTACTCCTCCGAAACGGCTTTACCGATTTTTACCAAATTTTATATGCGTATTCAGTAGGTCTGAGAATCGGCTACTATCTATTTTCCATACCCCTAAGTGATAAGGGTTGAAGGCAAAACAACGTTTGGCGGGTCAGCTAGTAACTCTATAATTTTAAGTCTGGTTACAAAGCATCATCTCTCGAACGTCATTGCACGCTAGGTGGGGTCAACACAACATGTATTTTTCTCGTCGACCTCAGTGGCGTGGTGGACGAAGGTCCGCCTGCAAAGCAGGAAGTTGCGGATTCGATTCCAGCCTCGGGACAAATATTTGTACGATCTGCAGATATTTGTTCAGGGTGTTCTGGATGTTTTCTATGTATAATAAAAAATATCTATGTAGTGTATTGTATTAAGTGTATTAGTTATGTAGTACCCATAACACAAGCTCAGCTTAGCTTGTGGCCAGATGATACTGTTGCGTTGTCCAGCATTATTTATTATTATTTTTCTCCACTCTCCTCTATCAGTCATCTTTACTTAGACTCTTCTTACCCATCTCCTCTTTCACACAATCGATCCATGTTTTCTCAATTTTCCTTTCCCCTTATCTCTCTCGACATTAAAACCCAACACTCTTTTTCACAAATATTTTTCTTCCTTCAGTTTGGTGGCTATTGGGGCAGCAGTGAAGAATACATAGTAAGTTTGATCCGCGCGCGTTCAGAATGGGACAGAACATTGACAAAGTTACATTTTTACGTCATATTTCTAATAAAAACAGTGCGTAGTCAAAATGAGATGGAACTTAGTCAAAGTACCTAAATGTCCGAACACTTTTGTGTCCGTCAATGAACGTCAAAAAGAGTATGAAGATACATTTGAATAGACCTGTAGTTTGAAATGGTTCCATCCGTCTGACGGATACCTATTTGAATAACTCAATCCATGATCTAACAAGTTATCATCAGCCCGTATATGTCCACTACTGAACATAGGCCTCCCCCACACGACCGACGCCACGAATGGCGGTCCTGAGCCGCCTCCATCCAACATCTCCCTGCGACCGCTACGATGTCGTCGGTCCATCGAGTGGGAGGTCTTCCCACACTCCGTTTCGCATTGTATCGCGGTCGCCACTCAAGAACCTTTACTCCCAAACGGTTATCGGTTCTATGAGCTATATGGCCTGCCCATCCCCACTTCAGCCTGCTAATTCTGAGAGCTATGTCGGTACCTTTGGTTCTTCTACGGATTTCCGTATTCCGGACCCTATCGCGTAGAGAAACTCCGAGCATAGCTCTCTCCTTAGCTCGCTGGGTGACTTTGAGCTTATGCACAAGGCCTATAGTGAGCGACCACGTCTCGGATCCGTAAGTCATCACTGGTAACACATATTAGTTAAAGACTCGTCTTGAGGCTCTGCGTTATCGGTGACGAGAAGATATTGCGAAGTTTCCCGAACGTTGCCCATCCTAGTTGGATTCGTCGGCTGACCTCTTTATCGAATTTGGATTTACCTAGTTGGACCATTTGGCCTAGGTAGACATCTAACAAGAATCAATCTTTGACACTTTGAATTGAGTCGTTGAAATGGCCGACCCGTGTCGTCCTTTGTCAATTTACGCGAAATAAAATTCCCAGCTCATTGAACAAGTAATTCGTCCCTTGTCATGATTGGAAATCATGTCATTGTAAAATACAGAGAAACCAGCCAGCTTTAACAGGAATTCGGATATATTGGGTAAAATACAAATGGCAGTTGACATTTGTGGTACGAGGAAAGCTTTGGAGAGACCAGGAGGACTCTCAAAGCGAAATCACACGACTCGAGTGATGTTTCTCTCGACGTTGAGGCCAGAATGAAGAACCTATGTTCGATTCTTAACCCGCATTTCGCATGGCCGAAATGTTGAAGACCCCTGAATGATCATTCATTCGGGGGTCTTCAAAATTTTCGGCCATGAATGAGGAAAAGAGGCCGACCAAGCACAGCTTTTCTAACTCGGTCTTGGTTTTTACTGGCATATCGGTCTGTGCTGCTGGGTAATCATTGTGTGAGGAGCATTTTCTCGTCACCATGTTTAAAACTATAAAAAAAATGTTTAAAACGTAATTTTGTTTTACAGCCAGCTTACGCTTTACGAAGTAAGCCTGAACCACAAGAAGAAACCGAAAGCAGCGGCCCAGAAGTAAGTAAAATTAAGTGAAATATAAGGCACGTATAAACGTAGCGATCAACATACTGCCACGCACCACGCTGCGTGTTGCGTGAATGCGTCTTCTAACGTTGCTTGTAAGTATCTCCGTTTGTATAGAAAACACGCACAGTCCAACACACAGAAAATGTATCCACGCGCGTTCATGCGGATCACGCGCTCAAGCGCGGAGAAACATGTACTCTCGCGCGTAGGTGCGGGGCGAGACGCAAGGTATGGCACACCGCGTCCCGCAGTACCGTGCCGGATTTTGAAAGGGCTTTTAATGAAATGAGTCAGACCCCCGTGAAGCCACAAAACGCAATAAAGCGCGTGAGTGCGTAAAAATCCCGCATTTTGATGCAGTTCCGCAGTCCCGCAAGTACGTGCGTAGGTGTGTCGACACGCAACACGGAGCTTGATGCGTGGCAGTGTGTTAATAGCCTAAACGTAGCAATTCAACGTCGACAGCAAGCTGAGGCGGGACTAAAAAGAAATGAAAAGGCTAAAAAGAAATGTGTAAACCATTCTGCACTAAGTATTTTCCAATACATGTAATACTTATACAAGAACTTAATACTAATTATATCTAGTGTGGTACAATCGGCGGCCTTATCGCTAACAGCGATCTCTTCCAGGCAACCTTTGGATGGATAGGATTCGTAATCATTAAAGCTGACGGTTTTATAATGAATGACATAAAAACAAAATAATTTTGACAAATAATTTCTTAAATAAAAACAGAAACTGCGAAATAACACGAATAATTTACAAAATAACAGTAAAAATATTAAGATACAACGATGGATAAGAAATACCCATTATATTTTTTATTCTTATTTATTTTTAAGGACTTGTTATACATAAATTACCTATTTGTGCGCAGCGCATCAGCATTGCCATACAGCGAGGCAATGCAGCCAGCATCTTGGGGACCCTTCCGACTGATATTGATATGGACCAGTTGAGCTATCTGTACATTGTTTGTTACAGTCTGCAGTTAGCTCAATTGTTTCAATTGTAAATACTAGTTCTAATTTGTTTATATTATTTGATCGTATTTTTAACCGACTTCAAAAGGAGGCGGTTCTCAATTCATCTGCATGTTGTTATTTTTTTGAATGTACATATGTTATGCGATATCTCCGTTAATTATGGACTGATTTTGAAAATTCTTTCACTATTGTATAAAAAATGATCCCGAAAGGGTCCCATAAAATTTTTATCCCCAGGGGATTAGTATTTATCCCGCAAAACTTTAAAATAAGTGTAAAAGTAAGGGAATTTGAAGTCGGTTTATCATTTTTTAAAACACGCCATATTATCAGTTGAGTTTTGTTTCTAGAATTATCTTTATCCAAATGTAATATTATGCTAATATAAGTACAAAACGAGTGTGAGCACCAATACAAACCAACGTTGGTTTAATGGTGCAATATTTACTTAAATATGTATACTGTTACAAATAACGGTACAAATAAATAAATATTCTATTCTATTCTATCTTTATTAATAAATATTTGTAATTGTAATATAACAGCTTTCAGATTCGCAACAATTCAACTATACTATCCAAGCAGCTATACAGAAAGTCCAGGTAAGACTCTTGTCTTACCTTTCACTATGTAAGCTTACATTAAATAAATAATGTTGGATAATCCACACAGCATCATCTAGCCCCAAGCTAATGTTTTAGTACATACTACAATATATTAATACATGGCTAGAATTTTTTTATTACACATAGAAAATACCAAGAATACCCGGAACAAATATTTGCAGATATAACAAGAATTTGTCCCAATGCGAGAATCGAAAAGTAGCGAAGATTCGTCCATCCTTCCTATGCGTTACAATATTAGTGTTATTTGAATGTGATATTTTTCTAGGAAGAAGCTAAAAATCAATTCCAACCGAAACCCGATCAAGAATTCACATGGAACGTCCCCCCACCTCCAGATGATGACCTCCCATTGGCACCCCCACCTCCAGGTGCAATGTTCAATATGGCTCAAACCCCGGCAGCATCCGACCAACCATTAAATATACCCATGTCCCCATACGATGCACCACAGACACCAGGTTTTCAACCCCCGGATGGTTCAAGGTTGCCCGGGTTTCCGCAACCTGAGAAACCAATATCTCCTTATGACAAAGTGAATGCGCCGGCGCCGCCGCTTCGTAACGGACCTCCGATGCGTCAAGATAATCAAGTAAGTGGAATCATCATCGATGATTCTTTTAACTTTCCGTTGACAGTGGCAGCACAATTTTGACTGCTTTCTATAGGGATATCGCGAGCTATCGTTTTATTGAAGGCACTGGCAGAAAACTGGCAAACCAGACACATATTGCGAATAGCAAAGAAGTCAAGTCAATCAGTAATAAATCTTAGGGCTCTTGTAAGAACACGTTTTTACTATATTCTCTGGTGATGATGATTTTAACACATTAAAATCATCATCATTTTAATGATAACTTTCTGTCACAGAAGCAGCCAGACACCAGCAGCATGATGCAAATGATCCTGAAGAAAATTTCTGTAAGACGTTTAATATCATTGATTTTTTTCTTTTTCATTGATTGCTTTGTAGTTTTTGACGAAAAACTTTCTAGTGTGTAGATTTTTTTAATTTTTTACTCAATAGACCTCCGTTTGACCACAATCGCAGGTGATGGAAAGTGACGATGAATGAATGAATGAATGAATGAACACTTTATTGTACTAGAAAATAAATACATTAATTAAAGATCTTATATCTAAACAAAAATGAACAGTACAAAAGGCGGCCTTATCGCTGAGAGCGATTTCTTCCAGGCAACCCTGGGATGGAGAAGAAGATATAAGAAAAATTGGGTTGATAGTGCACGGACAGTACATAAATATACAGAACTATTATATTATAATACAAACATATTTACAATACTAACTTAGAAACAAAATAAACTAATACAATACGTACTTAAAAAACAAAAACAATCATTAAAAAAAAAAATCTAGTAACCAATTAAGCTGCAATAACATACACCTAAAGATACAGAAGAGGCAGATAATGGAATACATGAGTTTAAACAGTTGAAGAAAGGAAATGGGACTTCACTTTAGATTTGAAGGAGTTTATGGAAGGAGCAAGTCTAATATCGACCGGTAGTTTGTTCCAAAGACGAACAGCCTGTACACTAAAGGAATTTCCATAAAAGGATTGGGAATGAGTGGGAAACTTGAGGAGTAAGTTATCCGATGACCTGAGATTGTGAGAGTTAGAAGAATAAAGGAACTCGAACCTTTCTTTAAGATACGCAGGGGAAAGAGGATTAAAGAGAATAGAATAGAGAAGAGAAAGAATATGCACGTCCCGGCGAAGACGAATAGGGAGCCACTTGAGCATGGTGCGAAACGGAGTGACGTGGTCATATTTGCGCAAACCAAATATGAACCTTATGCAAAAATTTTGGAGACGCTCAAGTTTATCGAACTGCTCCTCAGCTAGATCTAAATAGCAGGCGTCAGCATAATCCAGAACAGGGAGGAGCAGAGACTGGGCTAGGGCTATTTTGGTGGTGGTTGGCAGAAAGTACCGCAACTTCCTAAGCGAACCTGCTGAAGCATAGAGCTTCTTACATGTGAGTTCAATCTGAGGATACCATGACAGTTTACGGTCAAATGTAACCCCTAGGTTCTTTACGGTCACACTGTAAGGAATGGGTTGTCCATCAAAGATAACCTGGGGCACAGTCTGCCAGTCCAACCGATCTATCAATCTCGAGCTCCCAATGATGATAGTCTGAGTTTTGACCGGATTGATTTTTAAACCATGAGCTCGACTCCACTCTGCTATTCGACGTAAATCCGAATTTGTTATGTCAACTGCGTCGCTAATACAATCCAGCTGAGCTTGAGAATAAATCTGCAGATCATCGGCATATAGGTGATAGGATGAGGTTAAATTTAAAGAGATCGAGTTAATGAATATAGCAAAGAGAAGAGGTGAGAGGACACCGCCCTGCGGAACACCTACAGAAATGTCACACCAAGACGAGACGGCCTCGCCCAGGCGGACCCTCTGCCGGCGACCATGTAAGTAATTAAAGAACCAGTCTAGTACCCCCTGGGAGATATCAAGAGAGCGTAGGAATGCGAGAAGAATATCAAAATCTACTGTGTTAAAGGCATTGCTAAAATCTAGCAATGTCAAAACCGTAAGTTGTCGACTATCCATGCCTAGGCGTATGTCGTCCGATATATTAACTAGGGCAGTCAACGTGCTATGTCCTTTACGGAAACCGGACTGCAAGGGATTAAATGCGCTGTGCATGGAGAGGAAAGAGTTAAGCTGATTGTGGACAAGTCGTTCTAAAACTTTTGACAGAAATGGGAGGATAGAGATAGGGCGGTATTCAGAAAAGGATTTGGGATTGGATTTCTTGGGTAAGGGAATCAACTGGGCGTCCTTCCAACAAGAAGGAAATACCCCGTGCTCCAATGAATTATTAAAGATATGGCATAGAGTCGAGAGGATAAGGTCGAGTATGGGAATTAGCATGTTAAGACTGATTCCATCAGTCCCAACAGCTTTGGAGGAGATAGATAGGATACTCTTCTTAACATCTTCCGGGGTGACTGGTTCGAAACAAAACTGAGACTGGTTAGGAGATGGAGCGGAAGAAAGGTTACTGAGAGTATTTATTTTAACAGCGTCATTAATGGAAGACGCAGGTGAAAAATGAAGATTGAGAGAGTTAATATCTAAATTATCAGGAATTGAGTCAAGTTTTGACTTTCCGACTCCCAACGTTCTGAGAAAATTCCAGACCTTGGCAGGATCGTCCTGTGAAACAGATTCGTGTATGTACCGACGTTGCGCATCCCTACACTTTCTGTTACTACGATT
This sequence comes from Eupithecia insigniata, assembly GCA_947859395.1. Taxonomy (NCBI): domain Eukaryota; kingdom Metazoa; phylum Arthropoda; class Insecta; order Lepidoptera; family Geometridae; genus Eupithecia; species Eupithecia insigniata. The sequence continues at coordinate 3,194,308 of OX402019.1, forward strand.
ACGCATTTGTAAATAGGTAGCTTTGTTTCTATCACTTGGATTGATTTTATATCTAGTTTTCGCGCAAGATTTTTGATGCATAAGCCGCTTAATGTCATCTGTTAACCATGGTGCAGGGAGATGTTTCACTTTAATACGACGAAAAGGTGCATGCTTATCAAAAATATGAGTTATTAATGCATTAAAAGTGGCTACCTTATTATCCAGAGAATCAGCTTGGTAAACAGATGACCAGTTCAATTTTTGTGCATCAGCGCAGAGTTTATCGTGGTTAATGCTCCCAAAATTCCGTTGCAGAATGACTTTGGGTTTAGATTTAGGTGGTCGAATTTAATATGATAAGAAGATTAAGTCGTGGTACGAAAAATTGTCAGCGGGAAATTGGCCATGTCTGACAGCAAGAAAAGGAGACGAAACTATGATTAAATCTAGAAGAGACGGGGCACAGTTCGGAAAATGGTGGGTTGCTCCAAGAGGGAGGATATGTAAATTGCAAGACCTAGTAATGCTCTCAATTGCTCTGGTGCGATGATCCCTTTTGAGAAGACAGGTATTGAAGTCACCCATGATGATAGTTTGACTGTAGATGGGGACGAAGTCCTCCAACAGTTTTTCAAAAGACGAAAAATAATTGATCCGTAGGGATGGACAGTAGAAAACTCCAAGCAAGATTTTCGTGTGAGAGAGAGTTACCTCAACAAACAGATGTTCACCTGCATTAGGCGGGGGAGGCTGGGGTGACATGCTTAAGATAGAAAAAGGAATGTGTGACCGTAAATATATGGCCACCCCACCACAGCGTGCGCCGACGCGGTCATTACGAATAAGGCGAAAACCTGGAAGAGAATAAGATGTAGATGGTAAACAGGGCTTAAGAAACGATTCGGAAATAAGTATAGCATGTATGTATCTATGATCGAAGGACGCCATCATATCAGGAAAATGGTCCGGGACACTTTGTGCGTTAATATGTACAACATTGAAGTTTTTAGGTACATCAGAAAACTGGCCTGCAAGATTTTCGGAAAGTGAAGGAATACTAATGAAGCTATCATCACTAGAGTTAGAAGTGGAAGAGAAGGATTCATATTCATCATTACCGCCACTGGTGTCACCAAAGATGTTGTGCAGCATAAATTATGAGCTATATATGTAATATATAATACGTAATATACCTATACAAAATGTAAGTACTTAATATTTTTATTTAATATTTATATAAACTATTCAAAATGACCTATACTAATTTTAACTTGTTGGCTAAGTTTCAAACCACTTAATTTACGCTACCTGCGGGTTGTGCCTCGCTAGGAGAATTATTTACCTAAGCAATCACTGAGAAATAATTAAAAACTATAAACAATAATACCCCGAAAGATCATAACCCGCCTTATGCAATCAGGTAAAAATAGGAATGACATGAACGAAAACTTGGAGGAATGAAATCGATAGTCTTTGACAGCCTCGTTTGGAAATCAATGACAAGAAAGGAGTTGTCAATGTCACTAACTTTTTATAATACAAAAGAAGTTGAAGTTGAACAAATAGTTACAGCGGGTATTTGTTTCCTATCCTATGATTTACGTCGACAGATGAGCTGTGGTGATTACCTATGTAATATATAACTTTATAGAAAGGCAGGAGAATAATCACTTTTTGGCTGCGGCACGGCGGCTCCTAGACGTCCCTGCCGTCGCTGCCGCGGGTTCCGTCAGGGCTACCGAAGCCGGCGTGGACTCTTCCAGCAGACTCACAATCCTGTCCAGTTCCTGCTTATGGCTTATGCGATGGCGGACACCATCGGGGCCAAGAATGACAATATTTCCTTCCTGTGTCCAACATTTAGCCACGCCGAATCGTTGTCTTGCGGCCATAAAAGTTTCGTGCCGTGGCCTGGTTAGGAATTCAGACAAAGTGATGCCAGTGCCTTTTAGCTCGGTTTTAGCGAACCATACCTCATTCTTGACCTCGGACTCACGCAGTTTGAGTAAAATGGGTCTAGGACGATCAGCAAAGTTTGGACGGCCCATCCTATGACACCGACTGATAGCAGTGTTGGTGAAGGCAGCTACTTTTAGCTTTTGGACAACAGTCTGCACAATTACGTCACAGGTTTTCTCACCTTTGGCCTCTGGAACACCATGCAGCAACAACATCTTGCTCCTATTCCTCATTTCAAGGCTGTCAACTTCACGGCTGAGCGCCTGAAACTGGTCCTGCAAAATCTTCAAGGCTCCCATGATGAAGGTCCTGAACGTAGCAAGCTCAGTAGCAAGGCTTGTAGTTGTGGCGTTGCTAGGTGTACGACTTTGCTCAATTCGGCTGTTAAAATCTTCCATTTGCTTCACAAACAAGGATTCCATTTGCCTCATTGAGTTGGCCATAACCTCCAAGGATTTCTGTGACATTGTGATGTGATAAGTGCTTCTTAGATGTGTGTGATTTTGATGAAAACACTCCCACGCAGGTATTGTAAACCAAGCTTAATTTAATGCATGTAATCGGTACAAATAACTGGTTAAATTTAATTAAAAGGAAATAAAAGAGTAGAGTAAAATTTTCTAATGTTTACGTTGCGACTACCCCCGCCAAACCAACGTGACGATATGGCTGACGGTGTATCACGAAGGTCTAGAAGACAGTTTGTCTTTGAAGGGACTGAATTGTAAAGCCGGAGGGGGAATAGAGTTTCTTTTGCCATAATCTAGTATATAGAAACCCACATACCCTGATCAGATGAACGAAGAAAACTAATGCCGAAAACGCCCCCCGGTTTAATTCAATCACCCCTACCCTTCTGTAACATATTGCAGTTTTAATACCTGCGAGATAAAACAGTCTATTAATGATGGCTACGAACCTCTCCCAAATAAAAACGGATTTTCCCATGTGGATTTGTTGTTGTTTCACGTAGAATGAAATGGTGCGCGATATGAGTGAGAAAGCGCGTCTAACCATCTAACACGAAGCTATCATGTGGCTGTGTGCGTGTGCTTGGTGTTGGCACCATTTTTTGATATTGTATCGTACTTTCCGATTGATTTCAAAAATATTTTTGATTATTTATTCTGTTGAATATATTTAGAATGCTTGCAGCGCGACAGATCCTCGAATAAAAAAAAATCGCTTGAAGAAGACTCGATATGGTGGTCAAAATTAGTTTCGCTCTCATTTAAATATCATTATGTTTTTTCAAAAACGAAACCGCTGCAAACATAGCTATTTATAATTCGATTACGTATGGTACATTTCAATAAGATCGGGGACATAGTTTCCAAATGAAGCGGAAAGTACGTTTGTATGGGGAATAAGGCTATCCGTTCTGTTCTTAAGACAGCAATGCATAGTGAATCAGTCTGCAGTGCTGATTATTTATTTTATTTTCAAAATTTTAGGAAAACTTACAGCTAGATCTTAAAAATAGTAATTTACATAATAAATGTTAATTACTATTTTTCCAATTAAAAAGTTTCCGCAGATATGTACTTAAATATAATAATAAATGACGCACAGTGAGAGTAGACGACTTAAAGTAAAATAAAAGGAAATAAACTATCATCATCATCAGCCCATACACGTCTACTGCTGGACATAGGCCTCCCCCGTACGACGCCACAAATAGCGGTCCTGAGCCGCCTCCATCCATCGACTCCCTGCGACCGCTACGATGTCGTCGGTCCATCGAGTGGATGGTCTCCCATGTAGGGGGGGGGGGGATTTGCCATAATCACCACGCTTGGCAGGCGGATTGGTGATCGCAGTGTTGGTGTTTAAAAATACTCAGAAGGAAGCTGCTGCCCTTCCTCTGGTAGATTCCCTTAGTCGGCTTTTACGACATCCACGGGTTGAGTTGGAGGGGTCGATATTCGTACGCCGCGACTCCACGGCTTTAAAAATAAACTATACTAAGTGAAAATATTAAATGAACTAGTAATTATCTTAAAAAGAATTCATTGCTAAGCAAGCATTTAAGCTTACTTGCAGATGTGTTAAATAAATCAACATTTGTGTTTTTGTTGACCAATGAGTTGAACGATTTGCTTCTCGTATTATGAATGCGTTTTGTCTATAATCAGTTTTTATCACAGGAACGTAAAGAATGCTCGGTTTTATCCGACGGGAGTGGAATTCTTTTCTTCATCGATATATTTTTGATACGTTTGTGCAGGTGATCTTTGATTGTGATGTTTCAGGTTTTGGAAAATCGTGTGAGTGAACCAGCAAAGATGAAAACTACAACCCAGGCTCCAACAAAACAGGTTAACCCCGTAAGTCTTATACCTATTCTGGTTTCAAAAGTACTAGGTATGGGTGCAGTAAAATTAAAAGTAATAAGTAAATCTAAAATTGCACCTTGTCAATTTCAGCTTTGCCGTACTGAATCATTTTGTAAATTTTTGAAGTGAAAACTTCTTTATGCGCGTTAATCACTTTTTGGGTGAACAAAAATCATAGAAGTCGCGCCATCGTCACCGAACGCTTTCCATGAGCTATAAATATATAAACAGTGCCATCTAGTGAAATTTTATCGAACTATGTTATAGTTACCTACTTAGTTTTCATTTCTATCGGCAGTACCCAAAGACTACCCGCATGTTTTTTTTAAAATGTTGATTCACTTATTGTTAGTTGTAGTTAGTGACACTTAGTTGAAGGTAAATAAATTGTTGTAGTGAATGTAACTGTTTGTATGGGAGACGACTCACCTAGCCTCATACACGTTTGTTTATCTTCAGATGTCTCTCATAAAGAACACACGACGAGATCTCGACCTCGACGTAAGTTAAATTCTGAGAAATATAATAAAATAGTAAACTCTTTTTAACTCCTTTGGCCGTAGCGTTGCAACGTAAGAATTGACCCCTTCAACTCCTAGCCCGCAGGTGTCGTAAGAGTCGACTGAGGCCTTTCAGAGCAGAGGAAGGGCAGCAGCTTCCTTCTGTGTAATTATTTTTATCTTCTGCTCTGCGATCACCAATCGACTTGCCAAAAGTGGCGATTAGGTCCCCCAAATAAAGGGAAGAGAGGGGGAGGCCATAGCCTCATGTCCAGCTGTGGACGTAAGTGAGCTGATGAGTTTAACGCTTCACATACCTTATTTACGGGATGGGGTGGTAACAGTTAAAGTATGGCAATTCTGATGAGATACTCACCAGCTGTTGGCTCACGCGTCGCTTCAACCAGATGCTCAGATACTTTTTACTAACCCGGAGAGCCTCGGTACCCACGGACCTAGGGTCTCGACTCCAAGGGGAGCAAATGCGTAGGATCGGTCGAGACCTGCATATTTGTAATTGTATACGTATAACAGTTTTCAGACCCGGAACATATCCACAATACTATCCAAGCAGTTGTACAGAAAATAGAGGTACCTATGCACAAAAACTTCTCAATACGTTATTTTTTTTTGTATCTGTCGTCCTCTACATTCAGAGGACACACTAAAACGTGTTTTGCAACTTTAATTGCACGATTGCACGATCAAAACCCTCGTTATTGTAAAATTCCAATTTGAATCTTCCATCTGAAGCAACTGAACTCCCTATTCGTAAAGTTAAACAGTACATTAAACAAAATCTTATCAGGAAGGCCTTTTACTCCATAGATGATTACATCAATGATGTTAATGCTTGGCCAGATCTTGCTCCGTTCCGCACTGTCAGTAGTATGTAAGAAATTCAATGTTCTGTTTAGCTTTATAGAAATATTGACATGTATCTAAATCGCATTAAATTGAGATTTAGATAGGCGAAATAACCATGCATTAGACACATAAGTGATATTATAAATGTGCTAGTGGTTTCTTTTTCACTTCTTCCACTAGTGGTCCACAAATTGAAATGAAGAGAATATCAATAACACCTTATTTCTTATTTAATAATAATAACTATGTTTATAGTATAAAATTTGACTTGTCTCAGTGCTTATTTTGTAAGCCTAAAGAAATAAAGTTATTGATTCTGATTCTGAAATCAATTTATTGATTTAATTAGAACGGTTATAAAACCACTTACACATAACCAATTAAAATTAAGTTATGCAATAAAAAAATATCGCATAAAAGTCTAATCTAGATTAAGTCAATACAAATTAAAATAAAATTAATTGAATTTAAAATACTACAATTAAAAATTTCAATAAGTATTCAACAATATCAATATAAAATCCCCCCCTACATGGGAGACCATCCACTCGATGGACTAATGACATCGTAGCGGTCGCGGGGAGTTGATGGACGGAGGCGGCTCAGGACCGCTATTCATGGCGTCGTTTGGGGGAGGCTTATGTTCAGCAGTGGACGTATACGGGCTGATGATGAAATAAATGTGTGTCCCTCTCTTGTCGTACGACACGCATCGTTTGATCGTACGGTCTACGCCAATTAGGACGACGTCTTAAAGAACCTGTTAAGGTTTTATACTATTTTATAAATAAATAATAATGGTTTTTTTCTGTAATTTTCCTTTGCAATCCCTACACCTGCTGGATATCGTTTTAGAGTAAAGTAAAGTAAAAGTAAAAAGATTTTTATTTGCAAGAACAGATGAGTAATGTACAGCAAATTAACCTTAAATAAGAAAAAAAAAAACAAATTAACCTTAAATAGAGTGTATCATATCGTGCAACCAAGGATGATGCCCGCTATGTGTAGCCCTCGCCTTTATGTTAATTCTCATAAAAAGCCTCTGTGCAGTTGGCTTCGGCCCCTCGCGTGCCTCCCAAACGACCGGCTCATATTAAGGGCCGTGATGATGCAAATGAGAAACACGTGAAATAAGTAATTCATCGGAAATAATGTCAGAACAAAAATTCGCGCAACTTTTCAGAAATCTCTTACACAAATTAAATCATATATACAATTTCACAAATAATGGACTTGTACAAAGGCGAGTTTAACCCTAAAAGAGTTTTCTTACAGCAAACTTACGGTTATAAAGAGAATTTATGAAAAGAATGTAGATAGATAATGTCTAGTGTACTACTGGGAGAGAATCTCTTTTCTTGATGTTGATGTTTTGTTTTTGAGACACTAGTTTCCGTCCGCGACTTTGCACGGGTTGTTTCCGTGGGGAAAAATAGCATTTAGATACGTTAGCAAAGATCTAATTGTATTGTGATGACCGATGCGGCGCGGCGGGCGCAGGTCCGCCGGCGACGCAAGAGGTTGCGGGTTCGATTCCCGCCTTAGGACAAATGTTTGTACGATCTGCAAATATTTTGTCACGGGTGTTCTGGGTGTTATAAGTATGTACATACATATGTATGATAAAAAATATTTATCTATGTATGTTGTCATCTAGTACCCACACATACGTATAAGCTAAGCATGGGGCTAAATGATGCTGTGTGGATAGTCCAGAAATAAAAAATAAAAAAGTTTTAGTTAATGTGGGAACTGATTTCTAGGGATTAAAGTATTCCATGCTTAGACCAACTTCTATGCAAAATCTCAGCCAGATCCGTTCAGTTGTTTTGGCGGGAAGAAGTAACAAACGTACATCCATACAAACTCTTCCATTACAATAATAGTATGTTGTGATATTTTTTCTAGGATGAATCCGGAGCCAGAAACCTTACCTGGTCAGCTGCTCAGCGTCAATTCCAGCCGAAACCCGATGAAGATTCCCCGTGGGATGTCCTCCCATCCCCAGACGATGACCTTCCTAATGCACCCCCACCGCCCCCTTCATCAGATGGCTTTGCACCCCTACCAGTACCAGATCCCCAGAACAATATGGCTCAGTTTCAATCCCAGAAAGCATCCAGCCAACAGTTAAATATAGCCATGTCCCCATACCATGCACCCCAAACATACGGTTTTGGATCTTCGTATAGTTCAAGGAACGGGTTGCCGTGGCCTGAGAAACCAATATCTCCGTATGAGAAAGTGAAAGGGCAGCTTCGTAACGGGCCTTCTATGCATCAGGACAATCAAGTAAGTTACCAAGTTAGCTTGTGTATGGCCGTGGGCAACATTTTTCGATTATAACGAAATATTTGAGAGGCACCGAAAAAAACTGCATTCTGGGAAAAGACATAGGTCTAGTATTAGTCTCAGGAGTTGTAAGTCTCAGTATTTGTAGTCTCAGTAGTATATTTTTTTATATAAATGACCGATACTTCTAATAATACACTAATGATACTAATAATATATACCACGGGTAAACCGAGTGCTCCCGGGGAAGTTCCTGGTTCTCGTCTCCGCTGGCGGAGTGGTACCCCAAGAGAACCAGATCCCCACCTCTTGCTTGCCTTCGTTGGCCGGGCTGAGTGGAGTCGTGAGAGATGCATGTTAGGATGTAGACTCGGGGGTGGAAGTGTCTAATGGCGTAATAACTAGGAAGTCAGCTCGCGTGTCTTCGTAATGGTGAAATCGGGGCCGCACCTCTCGACACCCCTTAGTCGTTTGCACCGATGTTGTTCCTTTACCGGCATTTACGCCAACATTTTGAGGAACCCATCCAGCATAAGGCTAGCCACCTTCTGCCGCTTGTAACAGTATTGCGAGGATGTTTATGGCAGGCGTCCATAGTTCCCCCATAGCCCATTTACCCAGTCCATCCATTCACCACAATAACCTGGCTTTTTTGTTATTTTCATTTTCCTTTGCAATAGTCTCTACACCTGGCGGATATCATCTTCGGGTGTATCATATTGTGCAACCAAGGATGATATCCGCTATGTGTAGCTCTTGCTTTTAGATTAATTCTCATAAAGGGCCTCTGTACTGTTGGCTTCAGCTCCACGCATGCCTCCCAAAGGACCGGGTCACTATATGTCCCGTGATCATGGAAATGAGAAACAGACTAATAATATGACTCACATAATATTTGCACGGCTGCGTGCAAGCTGAATACAATCACTAAAATAGTTTTAAGATCTGACATACTGTATATTAATTTTGTATTCTTGCAAATAAACGATTGATTATGATTATGATTATGAGTATAAGTAGTAGTAGTCTCAGCAACAGCAGCAGCAGTAGCAGCAATAGTAGTAGTGGTAGTAATAGAAGTCTCAGTAGTAGTAACAGCAGCAGCCGTAGCAGCAACAGTAGTAGTGGTAGTAATAGTAGTCTCAGTAGTAGTAACAGCAGCAGCAGTAGCAGCAACAGTAGTAGTAGTAGTAATAGTAGTCTCAGTAGTAGTAACAGCAGCAGCAGTAGCAGCAACAGTAGTAGTGGTAGTAATAGTAGTCTCAGTAGTAGTAGTAACGGCAGCAGCAGTAGCAGCAACAGTAGTAATTGTGGTAGTAGTAGTAGTAGTGATCTCAGTAGGTTAGAAGGTCTTAAATCTCAGCCAATAAATAAGATATCTACATATGTGAGCACAAGCCAAATTGCAAAAGATTTTGATAATATTAATTGTACAAATTTTATTAATGAAAACTTTTTGCAGCAGAAGCAGCCTGTCACCAGCAGTATGATGCAGATGCTCCTAAAGAAAATTTCTGTAAGACGTTTTTACAAGATTTTATTTATCTTGCTTTTAGTATGAGTTAGTCTCACTTCGGACCACAAACAGTTGAATCCCGCGATCCCAAGTGAAAATTATGTACATTATACGTCGGATTTGTCTTCCCAAGCACTTGTATTGAAATAAAAACACGAAATAAAAGCTGATGTTAATTTGTTTTTTGGGTATTAATAATGTTATTTTATAATGGTATTTTAACTTTTTCATTAATTCCTTTATTTTTTTTTTCTCACAATATCGAGATTGTTTTTTTAATCGAATAGACCTCTGTTTGAACACAAAAGTATTAAGTGACAGCAATTACAATTAAGACAGCAATTTATAGGGAATCAGCCAGGTACTGATTAGCCGAAAGTGGAATAATTCTTCGGTATAATTTATTTATTTCATTAAGTTATCGCATTATATCATGGTACATGAAATTTGTCAGAACTTAACTATTTTTTATGCGTTTGTGGAGGTGATACCTAATTGTAAAAAAAAATTTCAGGGTTTGGAAAACCGTCTGAGCGAACCAGCGACCAAAGATTCAAACGAACCAGCTAACCCTGTTAGTTTTTTGAATTTATTTATTTATATTTCATAAATGTACGCATGTACGAGTAAGATTAAATACCATAAAACTTTTAAAACTATCTATATTTACATCACTTAAGTAAATAACAGGATATTTACCATGATTTGAATTTAAGTTCTCCAATATTACGGCACAGTTACATGCGCCATGATCACGGAACAACTGAAGTCACTGTGAGTATTTTAGTGGGGACGAACGCTACAAAAACTTCCCGTTGGGCCTCACTGGGGACGACGCGTGGGAACGAGCGGGAATAACCCGTTTTTATCGGCAGACATACCGATCTACCCTGATTCTTTGTCTTTTGCTACGAATGTTACCACCATTATCCAAGAAAACATGTCTGCTCTTCCGGGAGTGTCGCCAGGTGGTCAATGTCCAGTTGCCAATTTATTTAAAAAAAAGTAGAAATTGGGAGCCAATGTGATAAGGGTCAATTGAAAAATCCATAAAAAACAATGTGAATCGTCAATTATGTTTGTTAGATGATAGATCAGTCAAAACAGCGTTAGTTAAATACAAGTCAATGTGATAAATAATAGGTAAATACAAAAAACCACATAGTTTTATCAGATTCATACAGGAAATCGGGGAGTTTTACGCTATTGGTAACACCAGGAAACAGATCCGTCTTCTCATTCGCCGATGGTGATGATGACGTAAGCTGGAGACACCCACGTGACTATTGTAGCTCGGAAGAGACTTGTTTTCTTATACCATGGTTACCACTGCCGCAGTGACTTCTGTTGTTCCGTGATCGTGGCGCATGAAATTGTGCCGAAATATTGGAGAAAACGGAACACAAATCCTTGTAAATATTGTAACTTTAGTGTTTTTTTATGGACAATATAGACCTTCGTTTGACCACAATCTCACCTGATGGAAAGTGACGATGTGGCCGACGTTGTATCACGAAGGTCTAGAAGAAAAAATAACTGTTGTTGTAAATACAATAAGTAAAACATTAATTCGCCTATTTTATTTCAGCTTTGCCATACTGAATTATATATTTTCATTTGGTCAAACCAAATGAAAATATATAATTCATTCGATTTTCTTTCGGTTCATCATCATCATCAGCCCATACACGTCCACTGCTGGACATAGGCCTCCCCCGTACGACGCCACAAATAGCGGTCCTGAGCCGCCTCCATCCATCGACTCCCTGCGACCGCTACGATGTCGTCGGTCCATCGAGTGGATGGTCTCCCATGTAGGGGGGGATTTGCCATAATCATCACCAAGCTTGGCAGGCGGATTGGTGATCGCAGTGTTGGTGTTTAAAAATACTCAGAAGGAAGCTTCCTTCTTTCGGTTATCAACATTTAATTCAATTTTAATAAATGTGTTACTAACAAAATGGATTTTTAATGTCTGAATAAAAATGATTTAGGGTTTTTACCATCCACGCGTTGGACCGACGACATCGTAGCGGTCGCAGGGAGTCGATGGATGGAGGCGGCTCAGGACCGCTATTTGTGGTGTCGTATGGGGGAGGCCTATGTCCAGCAGTGGACGTGTATGGGCTGAAATGATGATGATGATGAAGGTTTTTACTAGAAGCAGCATAGCATAATTTTTTCTACTTATATTTTTTTAGAATTGTGTGTTTATGTGTAAACTCGTCTGACGAGGCCATTGTATTGCGCTGCGCACTAGGTTTATGAACAATTTTGTTGTTCTTTTACATTCGACAATAAATTATATTCTAAACCGTTATGATTTTAAAAAATCTTTGATCACAAACATAATTTTATCGTAGGTAGTGTAAGGTAGCGAATGGGAGACATAGCTTCATAGACCTTTGTTTATCTTCAGATGTCTTCGTTAAAGAACGCACGACGAGATTTCAACGACGACGAATTTGTGAGTAAATATATAATAGGGACAAAAACTAGCCTTTAAGTTAATCCAGGCTTAGAACTATGTCTATGCATAATTTCAGCCCATTACGTGCAGTTGTTTTAGCGTGAAAGCCCATCCAAACATCTAAATATATGATATGTCAAAAGCCCCATTGTGTAACTATTCGCTGTTGAGCAAAAGGGAACAAAATAATTTGCACAAAGGGGAAGCCCCGTTATGCAACTTTTCACAGTTGCTCAAAAGGGAAATCGTGAAGATATGTTGTTTTTTAAAAACCACCAAGGTGGATAACAAACAACAACAGTTCTGGCGCTGCAAGTGATTTAAAGGATTTATGTTTTTCGGAAAACACGTCTTTGGTAAGCATTTAATATCTTTTTTCGGTTTCTAGGGCTCCCGAAGATCATATGTTTTTGATGGTACTGTGATGCGCATGGCCTTGCAGGCACTTAAGGTGATACTTTGTTTATACTTGAAAAGCCGATGGAGCTACTACAGCTTTAGGCGCCGCCGCCGCCGCGGTAGACCAAGAAAGCGAAGATGTAGCAAAGTGGACACCTAGTAGTCCATTAATCACCTGATGTTTTTTAGCAACTTTTAAACACCCCCTCTTCCCCCTTGGCGATCCGTGGTGAGGTTTTCGACCAACCCCTAGGAGGGGCCTACCCGAAACCATGTTTATTTTTTTTTGTAGATACAACAAAGTATCTAAAAAATTCTGATTATTGTCTCTAAATACATGTAAATTCTAATTTCATTCTGGAAAATTATTCACTTGAATAAAAATGTTTGTCTGTGAGGTTTCGAAATCGCGAGTTCAACGAAAAAATTAATAGGTACATGTCACCTTTATTTCATATTTTTGTATTATTAATTCAATTCATATTAATTTATTAACTACAAATATTTACATTTGTAGATAGGTAGCTTATGGTCTAACTAATTATAGCTAGAGTTAGTACATACGTCCTGTTGGGCACATTGAGTACGCTAGTAATAGAGTTCACTGGTTGGGCATAGCAAATTATTTTTTTTGTGATGGCTAAAGTAAAAAGTATGTGATATTTCACTTCACCGTCGCTCAGCATGAAGCGATTAATTAGTGGAATTAGGGCACTGTAGGGTTTTGCGTCATCGACCCATGCTGTTGCTATGACTTGTAAACATGTGAATCGACCAATATGTATATATTTCTAGGATGGAACGGCAAATAAATCACACGAGATGCTACGCCAGGGGGCTCCACCTTTAAATTTACGCGATATGACCGAAGAGGAGCGGCTGAAGCTCATGGCGCCCTTCCTAGAACCACCAACTACAGAGGCCGAGCTGCGCTGGCCTGTAAGTTATATTCATCATCAACAGCTCAGCCGAACGACGCGACATCCACTGCTGAATATTAGGCTTCCGACAAACATACCCACCATGAACGATTTGCGCGATTACATCGATTACCCGCCACATTCACCAGTCGGTACTTACCCACGAGTTGTAAGTACCACAGTAGCGAAATCCAAATGGGTAATGTGGGTAGGCGGTCATCCATCTGTCACTAAAATACTCGACGAAATACTGCGGACCCTGGGTAACAAATACCGTGTATGTCTAAACAGGCAGTAGGCCCGGTTTCTTCCGCGATCGGAACTGACTCATTCGTGACTCCGTTAAACTCGCAAGAGTAACTAGTTATAAGAAGTGATTTAGGTAGGTTTTGTCTAGGTTTAACTCTCTTTCGTTCTTGTCTATGTCGCCGCCGGATCATAGAACCAGCCAGTTTATAGGGTCAATACAACAAACAGATAACAAAACGGTGCCATTCAGTTGCCTATGCCGTATATATCAATCTCGCCGGTTGAAATTAAATTGGTTTCCCCAACAAACCAGCGTTCGATTTGTAAACTGCTTAGCCATTCTACGAACGGGCTAATTTTACGACACGATGAGAGAAAATAAAAGGCTGCCAAGATGGCGTATGGTTTACGCCCAATGGTTTCCACCATTGGGGCGTAAAACACTGTCTTAGTTATTGCTGAATGGACGAAGTGGAAACTGATCTCCATGATATCGACGCTACGACACCCGACTCTGACAACTGGTCATCGTCAGGGGTATTCAGAAATTCTGTCTCCGAATCTTAGACACGGAATCTAATTTCCAACTGCTTGGAAGGTAGCCCCGGTTACTCCTCTCCCAAAAAAAAACAAAGCCTGCGTCTTTTTCCGATTTCCGTCCTATATCCATTCTTCCTTTCCTGCCCAAAGTCCTCAAAGTCCTTGAACGACTTGTCCATCAACAACTCAGCACATTCCTCTCCAGAAATAATCTTCTCAATCCCTTTCAGTCTGGTTTTCGTCCAGGCCACAGTACCGTATCCGCGTTGGTTAAAATAACTGACGACATACGCTCTGGGATGGAAGACGGAAAAATAACTGTCCTTTGCTTGTTGGATTTCAGCCGCTTTTAATAACGTTGATTTCGATATTCTCCTTGGAGTATTACGCTCTCTAAACGTATCTCCAGCAGTGGCTGACTGGTTTCGCAGTTATTTGCATGGGCGTCGGCAGCGTATATGCATTGATGATGTGTGCTCATCTTGGTGCGATATATCTGCGGGCGTGCCTCAAGGCGGCGTTCTTTCACCTCTCCTTTTCGCTATTTTCATAAACTCAATATCTCATAAAATAATTTCATCGTACCACCTCTATGCAGATGATCTCCAAATTTATACGCAGGCCCCGGTAGATCAACTACCTAATGCTATCTCCGCAATCAACGATGACCTAGATCGCATCCTTGACTGGAGCAAAAGCTTTGGTCTCAAAGTCAATCCTGCAAAAACGCCGGTGATCACTGTAGGAAGCTCCCGGATGATAGCCCGGGTAAACTGGAGTAGTCTTCCAACTGTGGTCTTTGATGGGACTCCCGTGGGGCAAAGCGAAACGGTGAAAAATTTAGGTGTCCTCATTGACAGGAATCTGTCGTGGTTACCGCAGCTCTCTGAAATCAGCCGTAGGATGTTTGCCTCAGCTGGTTCCCTTCGAAGACTACGGAACTTTCTCCCTATCGCCACTCAGATTTCTCTTGCACAATCTCTTCTCCTTCCATTACTTGATTACACTGATTCTTCCTTTCTTGATCTTACTGAGCAACAACTTGACAAACATGAGCGCCTGCAGAATGTCGGGATAAGGTTTATATTTGGCTTGCGCAAATATGACCATGTCTCGGAATTTCGTAGGAAGCTCAAGTGGTTACCTATACGGCTTCGCCTTAATAGTCACGTTCTATCTCTTCTCTACAATATCTTATTTCTCTCTTCTGCACCCTCTTATCTCAAGGAACGTTTCACTTTTCTTCATCAATCTCACACTCTTTCTCTGCGCTATTCAGAAACTCTTATGCTCCAAGTCCCTGTCCTCTCTACTTCCTTCTATGACAACTCATTCACTGCCCGTGCTGTACAGCTCTGGAACACATTGCCAGTCTCAGTAAGGCGTGCAAAGTCACTACCATTATTCAAGGGCATGGTAAAGGAACACTATTTGTCCTGCTGTCACTGACCATACCCTAGTTTCCCTTAGTAAAATGTATGCATATATGTATATATCCTTCTCTATCCAGGCCATAAGGTTGTGGAATGCACTGCCTGAATCCATTCGAAAATCAGCATCATTACCGGTTTTCAAAGCTCGTGTCAAGGAAATTTTCCTCTTAGAAAAATGAATAGGTATCTATTTATGTATATTGCACCTACATTTATATATTTAGTTAAGTTGCTATAGACAATATACATATATCCTCTGTTGTTAGATATTTATAATGTTATTTATTTCTGACAACTTTAGATACACCCCTGCCTTTCTTAAATTCGTATAATTCTTTCCATCCAAAGGTTGCCTGGAAGAGATCGCTTCTAAGCGATAAGGCCGCCCATTGTACATGTTTTATGTAATGTCTATTTTTAATGTTTTCTTCGTGGTGTACAATAAATAATTTTGTAATTGTAATTGTATATATATATAAGTATGTATGGATAGGTTTATGTATTTAGGTATTCTTGTTATTTATGTAGGTATTCGTATGTAAGATTTGTAAATTATTAGTTTTGTAATTTGTATTGATTAGAGTTTTGTAATTTGTATTAGCTTCTTAAAATAATGCGCATAGATCCGCGTATTCAATCCAACGATCCTATCCATCCAAGGTTGTCTGGTAGAGATCGCTCGTGAGCGATAAGACCGCCAATTGTCACAGTTCTTTTTTTTTGTTCAAATTGATTGTAAACTGTTTTTTAAAGTGTGCAATAAAGTATTTTCTATCTATCTATCTAATACAGATTCGCTTTCTCCGTAGAAAATTTCTTACGAATTACGGGAAACTACTTTTCTACTATTCTATATTCCTTGTAGAACGTAGAAAATATTCAAAGACCCTAAATTATTTGAATCGACGGAAATCTGTGTCAGTTTCCGTGGTGTAAAATATTTTAATTTTGGGCGAATCTGTCGAAGACTCGGAAACGGAATTTCTGGATTAGTCAAACCTACAGTATCATATCCTGTAATTGGCGGCCATATCCTTTGCAGAGATTCCTACCAGCAGGCGTAGGAATCTCTGCGAAGGATATGACGGCACCTACTGGTAGGTTTTTAAAGAACTTCTTGCTGTACAGTAGGTTCCTTCATGTCATGTTAAAAGATTTATTTCGTAGGTAGCTATACCAGTTATCTTCTACCCTTATATCATGTGATAAAGGTATTATCTAGCCAAAAGCAGGACAATGTGCCCTCCTTTGATTGGGATTTATTTCGTAGCTAGCTATATTAGTTATCTTGCACCCTTATCATGTGATGAAGGTACTAGATAACTGTTAAAGATAAATCATAAATCATTTATTTGCAGGAATGTCGGTACAATAGTTCTTAATAATAAAATAATAGCTCCAATACATTCTGCCTCGTCAGGGCGAGGGCAACATTATTATAATGTTACGCTTATTAAAATTTATCAGAAATGTATATGATATTATATGATATTATCTAGCCAAGAGTAGGACAATGTGCCCTACTTTGATTGGGATTTATTTCGTAGCTAGCTATATTAGTTATCTTGCACCCTTATCATGTGATGAAGGTACTAGATAACTGTTAAAGATATTATCTAGCCAAGAGCAGGACAATGTGCCCTCCTTTGATTGGGGCTAGTAATGCTGTGTGAATTTTCCAGCATTACGTAGTTATTAATTTATGTTTTTATTTAGTTGTCAGACCTGGAAAAATCTCGGCAATTGGTCTCCGCAATGTCACCTGATGAATTTGTAAGTTATCACCGTCATTTATAACTTTAAATAAAAAAAAAAAGATATTTACCAAATGAAAAAGGTTGACAAGTTGGTATTTAAAACTATTGTACAGTTTAAGTAGGTATTCTAAAATTATGTAATACTTAAACTCACATAGGCTCAATCAATACGAGTAAGTGATAAAACGGTAATACACTAAGAAAATTACAATTAAGTAATAGAATCAAAAAGAACCAGTATTTACATTTGAAACAATTGAGCAAACTGCGGGGGTCAATTCTGCGTATCACGTGATACTTTATCAAGTGATACTTCATTATCACGGGATAAAATATCCTGTGATAAATATCGAGTACCGCCAAGAACTGAATTCTCGTGTGACTTATCGAGCAACTCCTCAAAGAAAAGCCCTTGATAAATATCGAATTGCAGATTTTGAGAATACGCTTGTTTATCACTCGATATTTTTACAGTTCTTGCCATATTTATCGAGAAGATATATTGCCAGAATTGCCTTTCTGACTGTTGCAAAACCACAGGTAGCTCAACTGATCTATATCAATACAAGTCGAAGGCGTCCCTAAGGCGCTGGCTGCATTGCCCCGTTGAATGGCAATGGCAATGCTGATGTGCTGCACCAGCTCTCAATTCACACGTCGCCGTCGCTTCGAACGAATGCTCCGATATTTTTCAAAACCTGGGGAGCCCCGAGGGTTATCGAAGCTCTCCAGGTTTTTAACTAGGGTCTCGATCCCAAGGAGATCAAATGCGTAGGCTCTGTTGAAACTTGCATGTTTGGGTGTTTTGAAATCCTCGGCCAAATCTGACGCCGCATTTAGCTCCTCTCAGATCTTCATATAGTATGGTTTTCACAGATTTCGTCACTACATGCGGGGAATGCACTGGTGAGTTTAAGTTTATGTATTTGTTTTAAAAACACGTGTAGCTCTATTTTAATAGGATATACCTAATTATTCCTTACAAACTAATAATAATAATAAAAAATAAGATAAATCTGTTTATATTAACAATTAAATTGCATATTTTAGCAAAACAATACATTATTTAAACTAAATATCAATAGAATTAAATATTGTAGAATATTTCGTCAAAAACAACTTTGGATAAATAAGAACCTATTGTGAGAGATAAATAAATGCTTTATTATTATTATTAATTGTTACCGAATTACAATAGAATAAAACTTTTCGTAATAAATTAATATTTACAGGTTTTTATAGTGCTTATGCCCGCACTTTGGGTAATCTTAAAGAATTTTAATGATATCCCAAAAATTTACGACTCCGGCGGGACTTGAACCCGCGACCCTCCTCTGACGCCCTCCGCTAACGGCGCTATAGTCCGTAAGTCCCAAAGATTTTCGACAGGTCGGGTACTTGCCTCCGTGGCGCAGTTGGTTAGCGCATCCTCGTATTCAGAGGAGGGTCGCGGGTTCAAGTCCCGCCGGAGTCGTAAATTTTTGGGATATCATTAAAATTCTTTAATATTTACAGATATACAAAAGATAAATAAAAATTATGTTAAATATTTTGTGTAAATTACCATAAAATTAAATAAAAAAAAATATAAATCTCTAACAATAACTTAAAATTAACAAAACAACCTTAAGTTTATGTAATGTAACTGTCCGTGTAAAGGCCTATTCAGACTTTCGCGGTATTCGCTACCCAAAGCGGTAGCGAAATCCGAGATTACCGCTTACCCAATGCGGTAATCCATCTGTCACTAAAATACTCGAAGAAATACCGTGGACCATGGGTAGCGAATACCGTGTATGTTTGAACAAGGGCCGAATTCTGTTAACCAATGGCTTTTATATTTTGTACTAGCTGCTGCCCGCGGTTTATAGGGATAAAACAATCCTACTAATATTATAAAATGTGAAAGTTTGTATGGATGATGTATGAATATTTGTTACTCTTTCACGCAAAAACTACTGAACCGATTAGGCTGAAATTTGGTATGGGTATAGTTTGGGACCTGGAATAATATATTGGCTATTTTTTATCCCGATAAAACGCGGGCGAAGGCACGGGCAGCAGCTAGTTTATAATATTAGTAGGATTTTTCCCTGTTTCTTTTCTTTCTTATAGAGATCACGAAGAAAATACTATGGAAATACCGTTATTACGCAACAGATGGTAATGAAAAGACTCGAGGTATTTTGTTATACTAATTATATTTTCTTCTTTCTTAAATTGACAATTCTTTTCATCCAAAGGTTGACTGGAAGAGATCGCTTCTAATCGATAAGACCGCCCATCGTACTTGTCCTATGAAATCTCTTTGTAATGTTATTTTTCTGGTGTACAATAAATAATTTTTGTATTGTATTGTATAATTTTGGATATTTAGAAGTTTGGATGTTTGTTACGCACATGTCGTGCTAGACCAGGGGGCCTACTCGGAAAAGGAAAATCGAAGTTTCTTTTTCGTGTTCGTGCAAAACCAACTCTTATGTCCATTGCATAAGATTAGCGTTTGCACGAAAAAGAATCAGAAACTTCGATTTCGTTTTAAGAGTACGGGCCCTGAATTAGCTGGCGACTTTTGTTACCGGAAAAACGCATGCGAAAGCGCGGTTGAACCTAGTTTGTTTATATTTTTTCGCTTATAATGTGTAACTACCTTATAATATATATTGAGGATATTATTTAATCGCTGCTATTTCTAATTTCTTGATATTTGGAAAATTACAGGAACTGGTAAATTTTTACGCATTATTTTTAATAGATATACTCTAAGAATATTAAAAAACAATTATTTAACTTCGAATAGCAGATAATATTGAAATTATGGATAGTAGCTTTATGAAACGACATCAGAAAAATAAATATAAATTATGGCGTGTTTTAATAAACGATAAACCGATTTCAATTCAATTTATGGGACATCTTCGGGATCATTTTCTATACAATAGTGAAATAATTTTCGAAATCGGTCTATGATTGGTGGAGATATCGCGTAACATACTACTTACAAAACACATACAGGCGAATTGATAACCTCTTCATTTTGAAGTCGGTTAAAAATTGGAGAAAGCGTTAAACAACTGAACATTTCTACTCAAAAAATGTTGCCCTAGTTACTCACTATTATTGTGCTGTGGCATAGAAATAAAAAACTTTCGTGTCATTTTTTCATTATACAAATGTAATTTGTGTCGAACATGGAACATGATTTAGGTTCCATATTCGCCATACACTCCGCGTAGCTTGGAGCAGCCATTATCGACTGCTTCAAGCTGCGACTGCACAGCAAACTACTATCTTGTACGTACAAACAAACCTCTCGACCAGTTGCAACTGCTTCGGGCGGTCGTACGGTCAAGCAGTCACCAGGCATACACTGACTACTCGAGCTGTCGACTGCTCTCGCGCAGCTACCTCCGCCCGCGCTCTTCATTGTTTATTCATTCATTTATCGAACATTTAACAGGGTTTAGTATCTATGTTCGACATAAAGTAGATAGTTTTGAAGTTTTGCATATAGGGCCGCCATACACGGACTGCTTGGAGCAGCCATTATCGACTGGTTCAAGCTGCGACTGCATAGCAAACTACTGTTTTGTGCGTACACGCATACACAGAACCGCTCGAGCAGTTACTACTGCTTCAGGCGGTCGTACGGTCAAGCAGTCAACAGGTATACACTGACTGCTCGAGCTGTCGACTGCTCTCGCGCACTTACCTCCGCCCGCGCTCTTCATTCCACGTCGTGCGCGTTTCCCGCCCGAATGAATGACGAGCATTTGATATCAACTGTTCCAGCAGTTATCAATGGCAGCTTTAAGCTGTTGACTATAACTGCAAGAGCGGTCCGTGTATGTTGATCAATGGCTAACTGCTCGAGCAGTCCGTGTGTGACGGCTTTAGTCGGTTAGAAACTGCTTAGTTTTTTAACTTCTAGGGAGCACTCACGCCACCACCGCCTCCTGACAGCAACGAGGTCCTAGATCTGTTCTCTCCAGATATGAATATAGCTGATGAAAGTTTGGATCCCACACAAAGGAAGTCTTACAGTACCACTATAAACCCAGTTGATTTGGCACCTTTTGTTGACTTCTTTGGCACTCATCCTGGTGCTCAGGTAAGTTATAGATAGATCTTTATTGTACCCCAAAAACACAAAATACAATACAGGAGGAAATGTTGAACAAAATGAAGTACAAAGGGCGGCTTTATCGCTTTAAGCGATTTCTCAGGCAACCTTGGGTGGGATGGACTGGATATAAAAAAATATAGACGGTGGTCTTTGAGTTTCTTAGGAAATAAAAATAATAATAATTAAACCTACACTGTTTCTATATTACCTACTTATCATAAACTTGATTTGCAGAAAATTCACCGAGAACAATTCGTCGAAAACAATTCGCTGAAAACACAATTCGCTGAAAACATAATTCGCTGAAAA
Organism: Eupithecia insigniata; assembly: GCA_947859395.1. Taxonomy (NCBI): domain Eukaryota; kingdom Metazoa; phylum Arthropoda; class Insecta; order Lepidoptera; family Geometridae; genus Eupithecia; species Eupithecia insigniata. The sequence goes on from OX402019.1 coordinate 3,215,963, forward strand.
TACGATTTGATGATGCTGAAAGTATAGCGGGCCATAATACCCAGTTTTGTCCTACATCCGAAAATGTCTATGTTCTCGACGAAATTGTTTTCGACGAATTGTTTTCGACGAATTGTTTTCGGCAAATTTTCCACAGACGATGTATGGAGGTCGTAGACGGAGGATTTATGCTTACCCTATTCCTCAGTCTACGATGGACGTTGCGACCGGTAGACTCTTATGCTCGGCCACACTCAAGCAAGATGGAGCGTGTGGCCGACTTGTCTTGCTTGTGCAAGCTGTGTTTGTGCAATCTGCATGCACAAATGTTTGAACGTGTAGCCGGGCTATTACTCTCCTATACTAATTATTATTTTTTATTTACCAGCATTCATTAAGTTTACCAGATCCTACAAGGCGTAAAGACTACCCTATGCAATTTGTAAGTCATTTTGAACTGATTTAATAACTGGAAAATACTGTGTTTTTCTACTTATTTTTCTTTATAGTGAACAAGTTTTCACTTGTGACTTTACACGCGTTTTTTATAGATATATAGTAGCTTTGGACCTTCCTTCTCATACCAGATGATATTAAAATAATTAAAATATTTTTATTTCAAATCAAGCACTTCAATGTCTTATAATATTTAACTTGATACTCTAGACATTTCTGCTTGGCTTCCACTTAAGAACGGAACGGATAGCCTTATTCCCTATACAAAGGTACTTTCCGCTTCATTTAGAAACTATGTCCTCGATCTTATTCAAATTTTCCATACGTAATCGGATGAAAAATAGCTGTTTGTAGCGGTTTAGTTTTGATTATAATGATATTCAAATGAGAGCGAAACTAATTTTGACCACCAAATCTAGTCATCTTCAAGCGATTTTTTATGCATGATAGAGACCTTTATTCGAAAATCTGTCGCGCTGTAAATATCCTTAATATATTCAACATTATAAATATTTTTGAAATCAATCGTTTACACAAAATTAATCGGAAAGTACGAAAAAATATCAAAAAATGGTGCCAACACCAAGCACACGCACACAACCATACGATGACAGCTTCGTATTAGATGGTTAGACGCGCTTTCTCACTCATAGCGCGCCCTATTTCATTCTACGTGAAACAACAACAAATCCGTATGGGAAAATCCGTTTCCGTTTGGGAGAGGTTTGTAGCCTTCTTAAGGATTGCAGCACCTATACTAAGTGGTTAGACTTATGTCGTTGGTACTGCTGTCCTTCCAGGGTACTATCAGATCAGTCACAAATTAAAGGGACAATTGATTTACTATATGAGATAAACCTTTCCAAATTGATCCTTTCCAAACATTTAGATCTGTTGGGCTGTTTAGAGTCAAAAAGTTACCAACAGATATACAGACAGCGTTATGGGTGGGCCTTGGTAGGCACAACTCTAGTTCTCGAGAACTTGACTTATAATAGACATCTCTAGAAACCCTCTGGACGACCTTGTCCACTTCCTCACTTTACCACTTCAAAAGTGGTCCACTTCCTAATTTTTCTCATCCTAACTTGACTATTTCAAAATATATGATGACGGGAAGCATAAACCTGTCAAACGTACGACGCATTTATCGAATACTGGCTGCTGCCCGCGCCTTCGCCCGCGTTTTATCGGGATAACAAATAGCCTATATGTTATTCCAGGTCCCAAACTATACCCATACCAAATTTCAGCTTAACCGTTTCAGTAGTTTTTGCATGAAAGAGTTCACACAAATACAAAATACAAAAATGTTTATTTCATTATCAAATATTACTCGTACAATAAATTGTATACGTGATTGGAGCCTCCTTTTAAGTATTAAATACCCATACATCCATACATCCATCTATACAAACTTTGGCATATAAATTTAGTAGGATTTTCTGTGTCTAAATTAATTAAACCAAACATGGACTTCAATGATAAGAGAATCCAATTTTTTTCAAATATTGTTTTAGGTTCTAAGATTTGATTTTGCTTTGTTATGTTAAAATCTCCAGGGCGTCATAATCGCATGTGCGACAAAGTACGTAATAATGAATAAAAAAACAGATATAAATAATCAGACTTTCTATTTATGTAGTTATTACTATTTTGTGTCCATCAAGTGTGGGAAGACCTCCCACTCGATGGACCGACGACATCGTGGCGGTCGCAGGGAGTCGTTGGATGGAGGCGGCTCAGGACCGCTATTCGTGGCGTCGTTTGGGGGAGGCCTATGTTGTGGACGTGTACGGGCTGATGATGATGATGATGATACTATTTTAGATCTCCCGAAGAAACGAAGATGATGATTATGCATTGCAATTGGCCATTGCCAAGAAGAAAGTTCAGGTAATATAACGAGATTTATTCTAAACATAGTACTTATGGTATAAGAAAACAAGGTATGGTCTTCCGAGACACTATGGTCACGTGGGTGACACTTGCTTACGTCATCATCGCTATCAACGAATGAGAAGACGAATCTGTTTTCTGGAGCTACTATAGTAAAATCGTAACTCCCTGAGCTTGTACAACTTGTATGAATCTGATAAAACTATTTTTGTTTATTTTTGTATTTACCAATTATTTATCAAATTGACTGGTGTTTTTATGGTAAAAAGATTTTGGAAGTTAAACTTTTGATACGTCGCAGTAATTATAAAAAAAAAATCTTTTTTTTTTTTCAGGAAATGGTATGATTTTGCAATGAATTCCAAAATCCTGGTTGTAAATAAATACTTATTTTCAATCTCTGTTATTAACTACTAGCTGCTGCCCGCGCCTGAGCCCGCGTGTTATCGGGTTAAAAAATAGCCTATATGTTATTCCAGGTCCCAAACTATACCCATACCAAATTTCAGCCTAATCGGTTCAGTAGTTTTTGTGTGAAAGATTAACAAATATCCAAACATCTATACATCCATCCATACAAACTTTCACATTTATAACATTATTAGGATCTACTTCATTAATTATTATATGCTTGGCCAGATGTCGCTCCGTTCCGCACTGTCAGTAGTATGTAAGAAATTCAATGTTCTGTTTAGCTTTATAGAAATATTGACATGTATCTAAATTGCATTAAATTTATATTTAGATAGGCAAAATAAACATGTATTAGACACATAAGTGATATTATAATGTGCTAGTGGTTTCTTTTTCACTTCTTCCACTAGTGGACAAAAAATAGAAGTGAAGAGAATATCAATAACACCTTATTTCTTATTTGATAATAATAACTATGTTTATAGTATAAAATTTGACTTGTCTAAGTGCTTATTTTGTAAGCCTAAAGAAATAAAGTTATTGATTCTGATTCTGATTATATCTTGAATCTGTATACTTATAAATAAAATAAATAAATAATATAAATGTGTATATGAAAATAAATTGCTGTTCGTTAGTATCGCTAAAATTTAAATACAGTCCCACCGATTTTAATATTTCTTTTTGTGGGTGTGGTTATTTGTGTGCTCCATTTATGGGTGGTCTAAAAGTAAAAAAATATAGATCATACGAAGTACAAGGGTTATTTGGTTATATATATTTCAAAAGACAGCATTTTTTATAATTAAATATTTTTTCCAGGAAAAATCATCACCGAAAGAGATAAAAGAGCTCTTAGATCGACAGAGTCCTCCTCTTACAAAGATGCCCCCTGCATATGCAGACTTACCATCTTTAGGCCCTGGACACCCCCCCAACAGGCCACCACCTTCTGAATTTGGGGGTCTGCCTAAAGACTTGGTCCGACCAATGTCTGAAAATAAGGGCCCCCCAAACGGAGGTATGCCTCAAAGCAACTCCCGCCCCGATTTTAAAAGAGGGGTTCCCTCACCTAACGTGCCCCCTAACTTTTCTTATGGAGCTAATATGAAGCCGCCTGATATGGCGAGTGGATCTGGCCCTCAAGGTGGACCTTCGTACCCTGATTCGTACAAATCATGGGCTAAACAAAACATGCCACCTTCTGGCAACCAGGTGAGCTCCTTTAAACCCTCATAGAAGGTAAGTTCTACTAAAAGACATTTACTATTTTTTAGGGTTCCGTACCTCAAAAAGAAAAAAAAGAAACCCTTATAGGATCACTCTGTTGTCTGTCTGTCCGTCCGTCTGTCAACCATCTTTTCTCAGGAACGCGTGGAGATATCGAGTTGAAATTAACATCAAATATCCAGGTCCGTAACTTCTTGGAGCCGTGATATAAATAAAACTTCCAAGTCAACGGAATCAAATTAAATAAGAAAGGTTTATAGCACATCTAAAAGGAAAAATCTGAAAACCGTGAAGTTGTGGTTTAATCATCATCATCATCATCATCAGCCCATACACGTCCACTGCTAGACATAGGCCTCCCCCGTACGACACCACAAATAGCGGTCCTGAGCCGCCTCCATCCATCGACTCCCTGCGACCGCTACGATGTCGTCGGTCCATCGAGTGGATGGTCTCCCATGTAGGGGGGGATTTGCCATAATCACCACGCTTGGCAGGCGGATTGGTGATCGCAGTGTTGGTGTTTAAAAATACTCAGAAGGAAGCTGCTGCCCTTCCTCTGGTAGGTTCCCTTGTGGTTTAATTTCATAAGAAAAAAAATGGTCTCTCCATGGACCGAAAACCTATAGGATACTTCCCGTTGACCTACAATCATGAAATTTTGCAAGAAGCAAGGCCTTATAGCACAAGTAAAGGGGAAAATCCGAAAACCGTAAAGCAGTTTATTAAAAAAATATTTTTGCCATCGACCAAAACCCATACCTACATCCAGTTTACCTAGAATCATGAAATTTGGCAAGAAAAAAGGTCTTTATTACGGAACCCTCAGTGCGTGAGTCTGAGAAATTTTTTAAGGTTGATAGACCAGTCTCTTACCATAAGCTCGCCTGATGGAAAGCGACGATGAGGCCGTAGGTCTAGTACACACCTATTCACTCTTGGCTCCATTGATATTTTCTAAAATAACAAGTAATCTTAGTTCATCCAGGTTTAGTACTATATCTATGCAAACTTTTCAGCCCGACCCGTTCAGTAGTTTTTACGTGAAGAGTTAATAAACATCCAAACATCTATACATCCAAAGTTTTGTATTTATAATATTAAGGTGACTAGTTTCTATTTGTTGCTTAAAAATCAAATAGAAATGTTATTAAGGCGCTACCCCGACCCAATCAGAGCCGCCACCTATTTTATCGTATTATTACGATAAGTATACAAAGGAATTTTCAAAAATCCCTTGGCCAGTTTGTGATACCTATCATAAGCTTTTTTTTAATGCCTAGTTTTATATTGTATAGCTTAGCAGGAAATGCGAAAACCAAGTTTGTTGGCCAAAAAGTGCAACTTCGTATTTCTTCTTAAACTATACAAAATAAAACAATTACAGAGGCTGTAAAAAGAGCTTATTATAGGTATTACAAACTAGCCAAGGGATTTTAGAAAAAGCCTTTGTTTAACGTAATAATACGATAAAATAGGTGGCGGCGCTAGTTTGGGCCTGGGAACCGCCTTAAAAATGTTAATTTTTATGTTATGTTATTAAAATTAAAGTAAATATATTTAACTTATAGATAAAATAAACATAAATATATAAAAAATTACGCGAAACAGCGTCAATAGACTGTTGCTTAAGTCAATTAATGATTATGAGATGACTGTCAGGAAGGCGGTCCGACTAAAATATTTAGTTATTTTCCAAACTAATATAGTTTTACACATACAATTTCAGGGAGGTTTTGACAAATTTCCGCCAGGCTTTGCAGAAATGCTCAAGAAAATGCAACCCCCTGGTATGCAGCCTCCCCAAATGCGTCCCTCTGTGGTGGCTCCTCTAAAACCAGTAATAGTACGGCAGGCACGCATCCCAGTAACACATTTTGACGACGTAAGCCACACCTTATGCCTATTTCATTCCTTTGCATCATAAAAATACGATAGGAATACTTAGTTAAGCTTCGGCCAAACTTGCGCGTTGAACACGAGGGATGCATGACGTGAAGTGGAAGAGACAACATACTTAGTTAAGCTTCGGCCAAACTTGCGCGTTGAACACGAGGGATGCATGACGTGAAGTGGAAGAGACAACAACCCGAAATGCTTCGCTTAAAAATTCCGCATCTAGGTCGCGTAGGTGTGCAAGGCTCCATTGAGGCGCCATTGCAGCGTCTGCCGCGCGGCTGACGCTCGCGTTTCTCGTCGCGTGTTTGACGTACAAGTTTAGCGGATGCTTTAAGTTTTCGAGAGATCACTCATATTATTTTCGGTGATCTGTGCCTACATTTTAGATACGATTAAAAATTAAAACAAATGAACCGGCGCCGAGCGGAGAAAATAGTTTGTGTGAATACATATGAATTAACTAGCAGAAAATGTATATACTATGTACATATGTATGTACGAGTGAGTACCTTCTAGCAGGTTAGGGTTGCTATGCTATCAAATGCCAATAAAACACAGATTTCGTTTATATACGCACGTCCACTCAGTCCGACACCCCGAGCCGAATGCACGCGCGCGCTATCTTTAATACTCAGAACAGTACATACCTAAGTAACGGCTATGCCGTTACGCCGACATTAAAATGATGACAATGCTGAAAAAAAATTACAGTCATTGCTAACAATAAAATATGACAGTAAGGTTGATACGCTATAAGTGAAAGCAATCAAAATTTTAATTATGATAAGAAATCCCTATGGAATAATTCCAAAATGATTTGAGGTTCGAATTTTTGTAACTAAGTTGGATTGAAAGACATTCAACTAAAAGTTAGTTAAGTGCAAACTTATCTACTTACTGAAAAAAATAGCTTTTTTTATTCATAACAAAGTAGTCAACATTGATGACATTTTTTTTATTACACAGGGTATACTCCTGATATGTCTCATATAATTTTTATAATGTAGTTTGTTATACTAAATTTTTAGTATGTACTTATATTGTATTTTCATGTGTTTGTATTTTTATTTATTTCTCGAATATTCGATTATAAAAATAATTTTGTAGACGATCGTGTGTAGAGAGTCTACGGTAAATCGTAGACTCTCTACGCGTGTAGAGGGTCTACGGGCTATGGTCATTCGTAGACACACTACGTGTGAAGAGGTCAGTCAGGTCTACGAGCTATGGTAAATCGTAAAACTGCTACGCCAACGTTATGAGTACAACATCATCATCAGCCCATACACGTCCACTGCTGGATATAGGCCTCCCCCGTACGACGCCACAAATAGTGATCCTGAGCCGCCTCCATCCATCGACTCCCTGCGACCGCTACGATGTCGTCGGTCCATCGTGTGGATGGTCTCCCATATAGGGGGGATTTGCCATAATCACCATGCTTGGCTAGCGGATTGGTGATCGCAGTGTCGGTGTTTAAAAATACTCAGAAGAAAGCTGCTGCCCTTCTTCTGGTAGGTTCCCTTAGTCGGCTCTTACTACATCTACTGGTTGAGTTGGAGCGGTCGATATTCGTACGTCGCGGCGGCACCACGGCTCTGAGCTATGAGTACAAGTACGCGCTATGAACAAAGCGGGTCTACGATTTACCGTAGCCCGTAGACCCTCTACACACGTAGTGCGCCTACGAATGACCATAGCCCGTAGACCCTCTACACACGTAGTGCGTCTACGAATGACCATAGCCCGTAGACCCTCTACACACGTAGTGCGTCTACGAATGACCATAGCCCGTAGACCCTCTACACACGTAGTGCGTCTACGAATGACCATAGCCCGTAGACCCTCTACACACGTAGTGCGTCTACGAATGACCATAGCCCGTAGACCCTCTATACACGTAGAGAGTCTACGATTTACCGTAGCCCTTAGACCTCTACACACGTAGTGCATCTAAGAATGACCATAGCCCGTAGACCCTCTACACACGTACAGAGTATACGATTTACTGTAGCCCGTAGACACTCTACACACGTAGAGGACTAATATGTAAAAGTTACTAAATAATGTATTTTATTACAGAGGCCTCAAGTATCCACGAACGATTTGATGACGATGCTCATGAGGAAATTAGAGGTGAAAGTTGTTGTTTTTGGAAATTGTCGTTGTCACCCTGAGCTTAGATTTCTTTTTCTCTTTTCTATTTTTGAAAAAAAAAAATATGGTATCATTTTCTGTGATACATAGAATTTGTTTTTACAATATGGGCACAAAAAAATTCGGATGAAAAGCTTCAACAATTTTGATTTTCTATGAAGAAGGTAAAGTATATAAATTGCATTTATACTACCTTGAGAATCACACAGTCGTGGCATGATACCCGCTAGGGTAGACTGTCCTTATTGGACTCCACTTGCTTAAGCTTAAGCTTCTCTTGTTTATCTATGAGTATTGCTTGAAATAAGAGAGTCGATCGATGGAGGCGGCTCAGGACCGCTATTTGTGGCGTCGTATGTGGGAGGCCTATGTCCAGCAGACGTGTATGGATCATATCAGCATGATGATTGCTTGAAATAAATGAATTTTACCATCTAGTTTTTTCCAGCGGCTTCTAACGCTTTTTCTAAGGGGATTTTCTAAGGCTATTATGTAAATAGCTTTAGAATCATCCCATAGAAACTTATTTATTACATAAAAAGCCTATGTTTTATTCCAGGCGAAGAAATATATGTTTGAAAATTGAGCTCCTTCAGTTTAGTGGTTTTGGCGCGAAGCAGCAACAAACATCCATCTTATCATACGCGGTAGAATCTCGTAGAATATTTGTTTTGCAAAAAAGATTCATCATATATATATCAGGTTTAAAATATAGAGATTCGTGCAGATATATGTTTAGAGCCCTAAAAATAATGACAATGGCCTGTGAGCGGTGACTAGAAATAAAGATGTCCTTGGTCACAACATAGACATAAAGAAAATATTGTAGTTTCCGATACTAGAATATCTAAAATTGAGAAGAGCTTTATGTGCCTCTCTATAAAATTTTATAATAAAACTCCTTTAGAAATAAGAAACAAAAATATCTATTGAATAAGAGTTACTATACAATTGACGAAGCTTTGGCTGATAAAAACATATTTTGTAATAAGGTAATCATGCTGGACAATGCTGGACAATTCACTGACACAACATTATTTAGCCCCAAGCTAAGCAGAGTTTGTGTTATGGGTACTAGATAACTGATATACATAATATAATATACTACATAGATAGATAATTTTTATTATACATAGAAAACGACCTGAACAAATATCTGCGTATCGTACAAATATTTGTCCCGAGGCGGGAATCGAATCCGCAACCTCCTGCGTCGCAGGCGGACCTTCACCCACCGCGCCACAGAGGTCGTCATATCATCAATATATCATCAATAAGGTAATAGGCACTGTAGATAAGCTAGTCATAAAATAATCTCTGTTTGACTTATCTAAGTATCTACATGTGTCAAAAGTAAATAAATAATAAATGAAATTATCAGTCTATTCAACTTTTAAAAATATAGTCACTGCATGTTTGCGCGTCACAACTCCGCCGCGTCTGTATATATCTGCCTGTCTGTTCGTGATAAACTCAAAAACTACTGAACGGATTTTAATTCAGTTTTAACTAATAGATAGGGCGATTCATGAGGAAGGTTTTGGATGAAGTAACATTACCTAATCTGTGATTTAGGTATATAATTGGTCAAGGTTTTGTCTATATTGGTTGAAATACAACGATAAATGTGGTAAGTGAGGGATAAAGTCAAGCCGCTTGGGAGCTTTCATCGAAAACGCTGTCTAATCCCTCTGAGATGTAACAAAACAATTCAAGTTGGGATATTCCTCTTTTATAGATCTACAAAGAAGTCGGCGATGGCATTTATCTATGTAATCTTTCTTCTATCTCTATTCTAAACATAGTCCACGCGGGCGTAGCCGCGGGCGCGCCAACTAGTATTAATGTATGAAATTATATTTTTGAACTTTTCTTGCAGGGTCTAGAAACTCGGTTGGATAAGCGAGACAGAACCAGCACCGCCCCTCCGAAAACCTTGCCAGGCTTTCCAGTTGACGACGACAAGGCCAAAAAAACTGTAAGAATTATTTTAATTCAGATAAATGTTTTTTCATTAGACGGTGGCGGTCCTATGTAATTTTTATTTAGTGTCTCACAAAATTTATCGATTATTCAAATAATTGACAACTGATGGCGCGGCGGTTCGCCTGCGATGCAGGAAGTTGCGAGTTCGATTCCCACCTTGGCACAAAATGTTTGCAAATATTTGCCCGATTGTTGTTCTATGTATTATAAAAATAATTATGTAATATATTGGTCATGACCGCTATTCATGGCGTCGTGTGGGGGAGGTCTATGTTCAGCAGTGGACGTGTACGGACTGATGATGATATTGTATTAAGTATATCAGTCTAGTACCCAGTCTAGTACCCAGTCTAGTATCTAGTACCCATAACACAAGCTCTGCTTAGCTTGGGGCTAGATGATGCTATGTGGATTGTCCAGTATTATTTATTTATATCGTAGACGCTCTACGAACGTAGAGGGTCTACGAGCTTTGGTATATTGTACAGGAGATAAGCCGAACATGCGGCGGCTGTTTAAAAATGTGAAAAAATTTAATATATTTAACGCTAGAAATCTCCGATGTCCGATGTAAAAAAATCTGTAAAACTTGTCTGGGATATGATCAATATATATACATATATTTAGATTAAGTAATTGTTAAGTTAATCAGCGTAAACACACATAATTTGAATGTTAGGAATAAAACTAAAAACCGCCTGTAAATACCTAAATATTTACACCTCAAGTTTTGCGGGACAAATTAATAAATAATGCTGAACAATCCACACATCATCAAGCTAAGCAGAGCTTGTGTTATGGGTACTAGATAACTAATATACGTAATTGAATATATTACATAAATACACATTTTTATTATACATACATTATATTATACAATACATATAATACTAATATATCTTTAAAATACAATATTAATTTCTTAAGGAATAAAATTGTTGGATTAATAAAATAAATCAGGAATAAATTTATTGTATTTAATTTATCGAACCGGGATGTTTAGAGAATAATCCGGGGATTGTTCTCTAAACAATCCAAAGAATCATTAAAATCTGTTCTTAATTAAAGGAAGAAATCGGCAAACATTCATGAAAAAAACATACCTATCCATCTAGTCTATACCAGGCATTTGTCTTTTTTTCCTTGCAACTGCCATGGTGGTTTTTTGTAACCAGTTACTATTGAAGAAATCGTCGCCTTATCTCGTAACCATGTTAGAAACGAAGACTTTCAAGACGACAATTTCTTAGGTTACAAACCACAATTATAATGGCGGCTGAAAGGCTTTGTGAAGTCTTATACAAAAAGTTTTTATCAAACAGAATGCACTCCAATCCCCAGGCAATCGCTAGTTATTTCATAATTATTTTGTAACAAGTACATACCTTAGGGAGCCGACAAGGTCACATTACAGCCACTTTACTAATGTAACTTGTGAAGGTTGTTGGTAGCACCGGGGATTACTAACACGCGACGAGCTTCGAGTTGGAAACAAAAACAAACTTCTGTTGCACAAAAAATATGAAACAGTGGGTAGGATCCCATTGAGAATTGCTATAAATCCTTTTGTTATTTGATACAGTCTTATGTCCACTGATGGCCAAGCTATGACAACGCGCGCCCACGGTGACTTTTTGTAGCGATGAAAAATTTTTTTTTTAATTTTAATTTATTAGGGGAAAAGAGGAGAGAGGAGCTCGCGCACCACTCGTTGCCCCGATGTCGTCTGAGACGGTCGCGCGCTTGCATCGATACAGCTGCGATTCAATTCGCACATTTGCATCGCTATAAAAAGTCGCCGTGGGCGCGCGCTCTATTCCCCTAGGCATGCGCGTTGGGAATCGCCGTAATCCCCATGCCCAGTGTGGGGATTATGTCATTTCCCCAAATGATAAGAGATAATGAGGCACTTACCAGGGGATGCCCCTGTCCGATGCCACTAATAACAGACTGACGTGTGGTATTGTGGTGAGAATATCATCATCATCAGCCCGTATACGTCCACTGCTGAACATAGGGATGCCCCAAACGACGCCTCTATACATATATATATAGCGGTCCTGAGCCGCCTCCATCCAACGACACCCTGCGACGGCTGGATGTCGTCGGTCCATCGAGTGGGCGGTCGTCCCACACTCCTTTTCGCATTGCATATCTATACTTATAATAAAACTGTAACAGGTCCAACTCTGTACATTGAAGATATTTTGAAAAAAAAAATTGTGGGCCCTCTATTATCGGTACGGATGCCGAATATGTAATTTTTTTCCATCATGTCTGTCTGTCTGTCTGTACCTTGGCCGCGCATAGGTCCGAAACTACTGAACGTATTGAAATGAAACTTGGCAGGATTTGAGTTCATACTACGAGAAAGGATATAGGATACTTTTTATCCCGGATTTCAATAGGGTTCCCTTGGGAGAGGGTATGAAATAAAATCTGTTGGCTGCGCATAGCGCCGGAACTACTGAATGTATTCAAATGAAACCTGGCAGGATTTGAGTTCATACTATGATGAAAGACATGGATACTTTTTATCCCGGATTTCGATAGGGTTCCTTTGGGAGAGGGGATGAAAGTAAAATTTGTTGGCTGCGCATAGCGCCGAAACTACTGAATGTATTCAAATAAAACCTGGCAGGATTTGAGTTCATACTATGATGAAAGACATGGATACTTTTTATCCCGGATTTAGATAGGGTTCCTTTGGGAGAGGGGATGAAAGTAAAATTTGTTGGCTGCGCATAGCGCCGAAACTACTGAATGTATTCAAATGAAACCTGGCAGGATTTGAGTTCATACTATGATGAAAGACATGGATACTTTTTATCCCGGATTTCAATAAGGTTCCCTAGGGAGAGGGGATGAAATTAAATTTTTTTGGCTGCGCGTAGCGCCGAAACTACTGAATGTATTCAAATGAAACTTGGCAGGCTTTAAGTTTATACTACGAGGAAAGACATAAAATACTTTTTATCCCGGATTTCAATAGGGTTTCCTTGGGAGAGGGGATGAAAGTAAAATTTCGTGGCTGCGCATAGCACCGAAACTGCTGAAGGTATTCAAATAAAACTTAGAATGATTTAAGTTCATATTACGAAAAGGGGCATAGGATACTTTTCATCCCAGATTTTAATAGGGTTCCCTTGGGAGAGGGTATGAAAGTTAAATTTGTTGGCTACGCATAACGCCGAAACTACTGAATGTATTCAAATGAAACTAGGCAGGATTTGAGTTCATACTATGATGAAGGACATGGATACTTTTTATCCCGGATTTCAATGGGGTTCCTTTGGGAGAGGGGATGAAAGTAAAATTTGTTGGCTGCGCATAACGCCGAAACTACTAAATGTATTCAAATGAAACTTGGCAGGATTTGAGTTCATACTATGATGAAGGACATGGATACTTTTTATCCCGGATTTCAATAAGGTTCCCTAGGGAGAGGGGATGAAATTAAATTTTTTTGGCTGCGCGTAGCGCCGAAACTACTAAATGTATTCAAATGAAACTTGGCAGGCTTTAAGTTCATACTACGAGGAAAGACATAAAATACTTTTTATCCCGGATTTCAATAGGGTTTCCTTGGGAGAGGGGATGAAAGTAAAATTTCGTGGCTGCGCATAGCACTGAAACTGCTGAAGGTATTCAAATAAAACTTAGAATGATTTAAGTTCATATTACGAGAAAGGGCATAGGATACTTTTCATCCCAGATTTTAATAGGGTTCCCTTGGGAGAGGGTATGAAAGTTAAATTTGTTGGCTGCGCATAACGCCGAAACTACTGAATGTATTCAAATGAAACTAGGCAGGATTTGAGTTCATACTATGATGAAGGACATGGATACTTTTTATCCCGGATTTCAATGGGGTTCCTTTGGGAGAGGGGATGAAAGTAAAATTTGTTGGCTGCGCATAACGCCGAAACTACTAAATGTATTCAAATGAAACTTGGCAGGATTTGAGTTCATACTATGATGAAGGACATGGATACTTTTTATCCCGGATTTCAATGGGGTTCCCTTGGGAGAGGGGATGAAAGTAAAATTTCTTGGCTGCGTATAGCGCCGAAACTACTGAAGGTATTCAAATGAAATTTAGCATCATTTGAGTTCATATTACAAGAAAGGGCATAAAATACTTTTTATCCCGGAATTCAGAAGGATTCCCTTATGAGAGAGGAAGTGAAATTTTGCGTGTTGCAGGATGGCGCGCGGGGCTAGGGCGGTAGAGAGCGAAGGCCCCCCATTGTGGGGGGCACTGGCACTAGGGCCCCAGGCAGTGGGGGCCCCAGAAGTGAGGACCCCAGCAGTAGGGCCCTTCACGCAACCGGACCTTCACAGTAGCCCCCCACAGTGGGGGTCACCGGCAGATGGCCCCCCGAAGCGGGCCCCCCACATTGCCCCGCAGTGGTAACCCCTCATTAGTCCCCCACAGTGGGGGCACCGGCAGTGGGGCACCGGCAGTGGAGCTCTCGGCAGTGGGCCCCTACATTTCCTCGCAGTGGGAACCTCAGTAGCCCCCCGCAGTATCCCCCGCAGTGGGACCCACTCAGTAGGCCCCCACAGTGGAGGGCACCAGCAGTGGGGGCCCCCGACAGTTTGTCCCCGCAGTGGGCCCCCACATTGCCCAGCAGTGGGACCCCCAGTAGCCCCCCGTAGTGACCCTCCGCAGCAGCGTAAAATTTCTTGGCTGCGCATAGCGCTGAAACTACTGAATGTATTCAAATGAAACTTGGCATGATTTAAGTTCATACTACGAGGAAGGTCATGTAACACTTTTTATCCTGGAATTCGTTAAGGTTCCCTTGGTAGTGGGGATGGAAGTGACATTTCTCGGCCGAAAATAGCGCAAAAACTACTGAATGGATTCGAATGATACTTAGCATGATTTGAGTTCATACTACGAGGAAGGACATAAAATACGAGTCCATATCCCAAAAGCCAAGAAAATGATTACAAAATGGTTATTATTGACAATAAACGACCTACTGGACAGCATCCGGTTGGTACAAAGCTCTCGCTACCAATGATGTTGCCGTCGTCCTGGTAGATCAGCACTGTGACAGGCGGGACATTGTGCTGCGTACCCGGGATGACCGCTTGCAATGCATTGGCGAAACGCACCAGGCATTTGATGCTCTTCCGTCTCTACTCGCTTATATACCTACTATCGTGGCGAAGACGGATACAACTTTGATCTTCGACATGTGAATCCGAAAACTGACGAGACTGGACACTAAAAAGTTTCTGCAATGCAATTCTACGCCTAGATACGTTTTACCTATAAGGGAAGGTTGCATTGCTCACCTGCAAAGGTTTCGAGGTTTGTTTAACCGTTTTCTGGTGGACACTTACGCCAAAATTAAAACGAAGCGTTTGGTATACATCAGAACAGAACTAATGAGAGAAGACTGCGCGCTGAGAATTATGTAGATCTGCGAGACGCCATGAATCAAGATAGAAATTGTGAAGATTTAGGACGACTGGTGATTCTTCCTTCCAGTTTTAGAACTGGACAATAGATGTGTAGTGCCCTATTCTCCAGTAGGTACTATCAAAAGATTTTGAAGCGCATAATATGTCGAGGTAAATGTGGAGCTGTGTGACGTCCAGTTAATAAAATCTAGGTATATTTAAATCTATACTATACTACACTTATAAAAATAAGTAAGGTTTGTGTGATTGTAGGGGGTAATCTCTGAATCTACTGAGCCAATTTTGAGAATTTCTTTTACTTATTGAATTTGTTTAAACACGCATCGTTTAAACCACGTTATTTACGGGTTTTATAGACTACTAAAAATGTTTACCGCTCAACGAAGTGGGCACGGGTCAGCTAGTCTTCTTATATATTAGATATCTTCTTAATTTTATTTAGAACTTATTCTCTTCTTAAAAGTCTATGTTATTCTCTATCCTTTCAACTAATTCTATGCCAAAAATCCAATCGATTGGTTGCTTAGTTAGGGCGTGAGAGAAGAACAAACAAACAAACACACTTTCGAATTTATAATATTAGTAAGGATTTAGTTTACTAAGTACGCTAAATTCTTGACAAGCAATAATAGAATATATTTTTTTACCTTTTTTCAGGCCCTGAGAGCAAAACACGTAAGTCATGTATATCTGAATTGACCAGCAGGATGCAAAACTGCAGGATACAGGAGTCAGAAGACACACATCATTGTCAATATAAAATTAACAATCTATTTGTTTTTTTAGACAATGGAAGAGATGGAGTTCCTCAAAAAACTGCCATTTACAGTAAGTGATACAAAACTAAAAACATTAACTTATAACGATAAACTGAAACATAAAGCCGCTGTTCCACCATGGCGCACGCTGCGCACAGCCACGCGGTGCATTTTATCTGCGTGGGTCTGTTTCACAACGTGGGTCTACATTTCCACGGCAGCACACATTAGACATGAAAATTAACCTCCGATTATGGACAACTTTAGCGCAGCACAGTTTTGACGGCCCACTTCTCGCAATGAAGTTCCGCACACGTGCATCGTGCTTAGCGTTGACAGCGTGGAGCTGCGTGGGTACCGTATTCGCACAAGCCACATGTGTAGCAATGATGTCATTGAACACATATATCGCGTAGCGTGTTCGTGGGTTGCAGTGGACGTTATCACAAATATTTAAATATGTGGGACCTTTTCTGTTAGTTTTGCACCTCTACTAGAGGGTCGTCACGTGATTAGTTTGGTTCCCGCTGAAAATCAGCGCTGGGTGCATACGTCAGTGTGTATCCAGCACAATGCTGAGCCGAGCCACGTTTGCCTTGCGCTCTGCAACGCACAAAATCGAAATCACGAAACCTAGTATTAAATATTATATTGTAGATTAATTTTGTAGTAGTTCATAAGGTTAATAAAAACCTTACATTTCAAATTTTTTCATTTAATTTTCTTGCAAAGTGAAACTGAACTAGACACGTGCGTAGCCTCTCCGTTTGCAACGGTGGGGCCGCGGCTGAAAAGCCGTTGTAAAATATTGAAAGGGTCGGTTCTAATAAAAATTCACAATCATATTTAAATTCTAATTTGAATACCAAATTTCGCTTAACAAGTCTTCTTTGCTATGACAATGGCTTAATGTCGAACTTAAAATATGATTTACATCCGCGGCATAGGGCAATAAAAACAGCTGAATCATTTAGATCAACTGCCCAGATAAATCCACAGCATCCTCAAGCCCCCAGCTAAGCAGAGCTTGTGTTATAGTACTAGATATTTTTACTAGTTACATAGAAAATACCCAGAACACCCGGAAAAAACATTAGCAGATCGTACAAACATTTCTCCCGATTGGTTCCGGTTTTCCGGTGGGATTGGAACCCGCAACCTCCTGCGTCACACTTGTTCCCTTAGTCGGCTCTTACGACGACATCCACGGGTTGAGTTGGAGGGGTCGATATTCGTACGCCGCGGCCCTCATTTTAGATATTTGCTATAATTTTTGTCAATTTTGTACATGGCTGGCATTATTTCGTATAAAATAAAATTTGAGTTAAGCAAAAGGGAACAAAATAAGTCGCGCAAAAGCGAAGCCCCGTTGTTTCAGTTGCGTAAAAGGGAACTTGCTTAAAATTCAATATTGAGTAGCCATTCTCTCTGAGCTGAGTAGAGTCTCCAAGCTCTGAACATTGACTAAGATTAAAGTTTGTCAAGCCTCCATTGTGAGTGAATATTCAGAATAGATTTAGAGCAGGGATAACCCACTTGTAGACGAAGTCTATTAGCAAAGTTTTGGTTTGATAATTAATCTAATTAGATGCGCCCATGGAGATAAATTTGATCATCCCACGGGAACACCGCAGTTTTTCAGTATAAAAGGACCTATATGTTAATTTATACCAGGGTGGAATTTTGTAATGCCACCTGAAGGGAAATTACTCTTAATTCTGTACATAGAAATTTTACTCAAAGAAAACATCCCTTTATTTTTGAAAAGAAATGAAAATGCATTCAAAGATTTTCGAAAATCCGCTCGCACACGGGAATGGAACCGACAAAAATCTGTAAAAATTACATATCGTTAGGGTCGGATGAAATCTCTATAATAGACTTGATAAATTAAATGAAGGAAAAACCATGCAGTATGATACTTTGGATGGAGGCGGCTCAGGACCGCTATTCGTGGCGTCGTTTGGGGGAGGCCTATATTCAGCAGTGGACGGGCTGATGATGATTAAGAGTACTTTCCCTTCAGGTGGCATTACAAAATTCCACCCTGTATATGTGTTAATACAGGATATAAGCGAACCTGATACCAACCAAATTTCATCTAAATCCATTCAGCTGTTTAAGGGGGACCGTAGTCACTTATCTGACCGTAGTCATATTAAAGAGGTATAATGCTATGTGGGTTGTCCAGCATTATTTATTATTAGATGTTCCCCGCGTTAGAATTCTAGGGGGATAAAAAGGTCCTTTTTCCCATTAATCTCCCATGGGAATTTGATGTTTTACCAGGACAAAGTAGCCTATGTAATTATCCAATCCTTTCAACTAACTCTATGCCAAAAATCATGGCCATCGGTAGCTTAGTTAGGGCGTGAAGGAAGGAAAAACAAAGAAACACATTTTCGTATTTATAATATTAGTTAGGATTAGGATATTAGGAGTAGGATATTAGGAGTAGGATATTAGGAGTAGGATATTAGGATTAGGATATTAGGATTAGGATATTAGGAGTAGGATATTAGGAGTAGGATATTAGGAGTAGGTCGTAGGAGTAGTTGGCCGCGCATAGGTCCGAAACTACTGAACGTATTGAAATGAAACTTGGCAGGATTTGAGTTCATACTACGAGAAAGGATATAGGATACTTTTTATCCCGGATTTCAATAGGGTTCCCTTGGGAGAGGGTATGAAATAAAATCTGTTGGCTGCGCATAGCGCCGGAACTACTGAATGTATTCAAATGAAACCTGGCAGGATTTGAGTTCATACTATGATGAAAGACATGGATACTTTTTATCCCGGATTTCGATAGGGTTCCTTTGGGAGAGGGGATGAAAGTAAAATTTGTTGGCTGCGCATAGCGCCGAAACTACTGAATGTATTCAAATAAAACCTGGCAGGATTTGAGTTCATACTATGATGAAAGACATGGATACTTTTTATCCCGGATTTAGATAGGGTTCCTTTGGGAGAGGGGATGAAAGTAAAATTTGTTGGCTGCGCATAGCGCCGAAACTACTGAATGTATTCAAATGAAACCTGGCAGGATTTGAGTTCATACTATGATGAAAGACATGGATACTTTTTATCCCGGATTTCAATAAGGTTCCCTAGGGAGAGGGGATGAAATTAAATTTTTTTGGCTGCGCGTAGCGCCGAAACTACTGAATGTATTCAAATGAAACTTGGCAGGCTTTAAGTTTATACTACGAGGAAAGACATAAAATACTTTTTATCCCGGATTTCAATAGGGTTTCCTTGGGAGAGGGGATGAAAGTAAAATTTCGTGGCTGCGCATAGCACCGAAACTGCTGAAGGTATTCAAATAAAACTTAGAATGATTTAAGTTCATATTACGAAAAGGGGCATAGGATACTTTTCATCCCAGATTTTAATAGGGTTCCCTTGGGAGAGGGTATGAAAGTTAAATTTGTTGGCTACGCATAACGCCGAAACTACTGAATGTATTCAAATGAAACTAGGCAGGATTTGAGTTCATACTATGATGAAGGACATGGATACTTTTTATCCCGGATTTCAATGGGGTTCCTTTGGGAGAGGGGATGAAAGTAAAATTTGTTGGCTGCGCATAACGCCGAAACTACTAAATGTATTCAAATGAAACTTGGCAGGATTTGAGTTCATACTATGATGAAGGACATGGATACTTTTTATCCCGGATTTCAATAAGGTTCCCTAGGGAGAGGGGATGAAATTAAATTTTTTTGGCTGCGCGTAGCGCCGAAACTACTAAATGTATTCAAATGAAACTTGGCAGGCTTTAAGTTCATACTACGAGGAAAGACATAAAATACTTTTTATCCCGGATTTCAATAGGGTTTCCTTGGGAGAGGGGATGAAAGTAAAATTTCGTGGCTGCGCATAGCACTGAAACTGCTGAAGGTATTCAAATAAAACTTAGAATGATTTAAGTTCATATTACGAGAAAGGGCATAGGATACTTTTCATCCCAGATTTTAATAGGGTTCCCTTGGGAGAGGGTATGAAAGTTAAATTTGTTGGCTGCGCATAACGCCGAAACTACTGAATGTATTCAAATGAAACTAGGCAGGATTTGAGTTCATACTATGATGAAGGACATGGATACTTTTTATCCCGGATTTCAATGGGGTTCCTTTGGGAGAGGGGATGAAAGTAAAATTTGTTGGCTGCGCATAACGCCGAAACTACTAAATGTATTCAAATGAAACTTGGCAGGATTTGAGTTCATACTATGATGAAGGACATGGATACTTTTTATCCCGGATTTCAATGGGGTTCCCTTGGGAGAGGGGATGAAAGTAAAATTTCTTGGCTGCGTATAGCGCCGAAACTACTGAAGGTATTCAAATGAAATTTAGCATCATTTGAGTTCATATTACAAGAAAGGGCATAAAATACTTTTTATCCCGGAATTCAGAAGGATTCCCTTATGAGAGAGGAAGTGAAATTTTGCGTGTTGCAGGATGGCGCGCGGGGCTAGGGCGGTAGAGAGCGAAGGCCCCCCATTGTGGGGGGCACTGGCACTAGGGCCCCAGGCAGTGGGGGCCCCAGAAGTGAGGACCCCAGCAGTAGGGCCCTTCACGCAACCGGACCTTCACAGTAGCCCCCCACAGTGGGGGTCACCGGCAGATGGCCCCCCGAAGCGGGCCCCCCACATTGCCCCGCAGTGGTAACCCCTCATTAGTCCCCCACAGTGGGGGCACCGGCAGTGGGGCACCGGCAGTGGAGCTCTCGGCAGTGGGCCCCTACATTTCCTCGCAGTGGGAACCTCAGTAGCCCCCCGCAGTATCCCCCGCAGTGGGACCCACTCAGTAGGCCCCCACAGTGGAGGGCACCAGCAGTGGGGGCCCCCGACAGTTTGTCCCCGCAGTGGGCCCCCACATTGCCCAGCAGTGGGACCCCCAGTAGCCCCCCGTAGTGACCCTCCGCAGCAGCGTAAAATTTCTTGGCTGCGCATAGCGCTGAAACTACTGAATGTATTCAAATGAAACTTGGCATGATTTAAGTTCATACTACGAGGAAGGTCATGTAACACTTTTTATCCTGGAATTCGTTAAGGTTCCCTTGGTAGTGGGGATGGAAGTGACATTTCTCGGCCGAAAATAGCGCAAAAACTACTGAATGGATTCGAATGATACTTAGCATGATTTGAGTTCATACTACGAGGAAGGACATAAAATACGAGTCCATATCCCAAAAGCCAAGAAAATGATTACAAAATGGTTATTATTGACAATAAACGACCTACTGGACAGCATCCGGTTGGTACAAAGCTCTCGCTACCAATGATGTTGCCGTCGTCCTGGTAGATCAGCACTGTGACAGGCGGGACATTGTGCTGCGTACCCGGGATGACCGCTTGCAATGCATTGGCGAAACGCACCAGGCATTTGATGCTCTTCCGTCTCTACTCGCTTATATACCTACTATCGTGGCGAAGACGGATACAACTTTGATCTTCGACATGTGAATCCGAAAACTGACGAGACTGGACACTAAAAAGTTTCTGCAATGCAATTCTACGCCTAGATACGTTTTACCTATAAGGGAAGG
The DNA here is from genome assembly GCA_947859395.1 of Eupithecia insigniata. Classification (NCBI taxonomy): domain Eukaryota; kingdom Metazoa; phylum Arthropoda; class Insecta; order Lepidoptera; family Geometridae; genus Eupithecia; species Eupithecia insigniata. Next base: position 3,237,736 of record OX402019.1, read on the forward strand.
TTGCATTGCTCACCTGCAAAGGTTTCGAGGTTTGTTTAACCGTTTTCTGGTGGACACTTACGCCAAAATTAAAACGAAGCGTTTGGTATACATCAGAACAGAACTAATGAGAGAAGACTGCGCGCTGAGAATTATGTAGATCTGCGAGACGCCATGAATCAAGATAGAAATTGTGAAGATTTAGGACGACTGGTGATTCTTCCTTCCAGTTTTAGAACTGGACAATAGATGTGTAGTGCCCTATTCTCCAGTAGGTACTATCAAAAGATTTTGAAGCGCATAATATGTCGAGGTAAATGTGGAGCTGTGTGACGTCCAGTTAATAAAATCTAGGTATATTTAAATCTATACTATACTACACTTATAAAAATAAGTAAGGTTTGTGTGATTGTAGGGGGTAATCTCTGAATCTACTGAGCCAATTTTGAGAATTTCTTTTACTTATTGAATTTGTTTAAACACGCATCGTTTAAACCACGTTATTTACGGGTTTTATAGACTACTAAAAATGTTTACCGCTCAACGAAGTGGGCACGGGTCAGCTAGTCTTCTTATATATTAGATATCTTCTTAATTTTATTTAGAACTTATTCTCTTCTTAAAAGTCTATGTTATTCTCTATCCTTTCAACTAATTCTATGCCAAAAATCCAATCGATTGGTTGCTTAGTTAGGGCGTGAGAGAAGAACAAACAAACAAACACACTTTCGAATTTATAATATTAGTAAGGATTTAGTTTACTAAGTACGCTAAATTCTTGACAAGCAATAATAGAATATATTTTTTTACCTTTTTTCAGGCCCTGAGAGCAAAACACGTAAGTCATGTATATCTGAATTGACCAGCAGGATGCAAAACTGCAGGATACAGGAGTCAGAAGACACACATCATTGTCAATATAAAATTAACAATCTATTTGTTTTTTTAGACAATGGAAGAGATGGAGTTCCTCAAAAAACTGCCATTTACAGTAAGTGATACAAAACTAAAAACATTAACTTATAACGATAAACTGAAACATAAAGCCGCTGTTCCACCATGGCGCACGCTGCGCACAGCCACGCGGTGCATTTTATCTGCGTGGGTCTGTTTCACAACGTGGGTCTACATTTCCACGGCAGCACACATTAGACATGAAAATTAACCTCCGATTATGGACAACTTTAGCGCAGCACAGTTTTGACGGCCCACTTCTCGCAATGAAGTTCCGCACACGTGCATCGTGCTTAGCGTTGACAGCGTGGAGCTGCGTGGGTACCGTATTCGCACAAGCCACATGTGTAGCAATGATGTCATTGAACACATATATCGCGTAGCGTGTTCGTGGGTTGCAGTGGACGTTATCACAAATATTTAAATATGTGGGACCTTTTCTGTTAGTTTTGCACCTCTACTAGAGGGTCGTCACGTGATTAGTTTGGTTCCCGCTGAAAATCAGCGCTGGGTGCATACGTCAGTGTGTATCCAGCACAATGCTGAGCCGAGCCACGTTTGCCTTGCGCTCTGCAACGCACAAAATCGAAATCACGAAACCTAGTATTAAATATTATATTGTAGATTAATTTTGTAGTAGTTCATAAGGTTAATAAAAACCTTACATTTCAAATTTTTTCATTTAATTTTCTTGCAAAGTGAAACTGAACTAGACACGTGCGTAGCCTCTCCGTTTGCAACGGTGGGGCCGCGGCTGAAAAGCCGTTGTAAAATATTGAAAGGGTCGGTTCTAATAAAAATTCACAATCATATTTAAATTCTAATTTGAATACCAAATTTCGCTTAACAAGTCTTCTTTGCTATGACAATGGCTTAATGTCGAACTTAAAATATGATTTACATCCGCGGCATAGGGCAATAAAAACAGCTGAATCATTTAGATCAACTGCCCAGATAAATCCACAGCATCCTCAAGCCCCAAGCTAAGCAGAGCTTGTGTTATAGTACTAGATATTTTTACTAGTTACATAGAAAATACCCAGAACACCCGGAAAAAACATTAGCAGATCGTACAAACATTTCTCCCGATTGGTTCCGGTTTTCCGGTGGGATTGGAACCCGCAACCTCCTGCGTCACACTTGTTCCCTTAGTCGGCTCTTACGACGACATCCACGGGTTGAGTTGGAGGGGTCGATATTCGTACGCCGCGGCCCTCATTTTAGATATTTGCTATAATTTTTGTCAATTTTGTACATGGCTGGCATTATTTCGTATAAAATAAAATTTGAGTTAAGCAAAAGGGAACAAAATAAGTCGCGCAAAAGCGAAGCCCCGTTGTTTCAGTTGCGTAAAAGGGAACTTGCTTAAAATTCAATATTGAGTAGCCATTCTCTCTGAGCTGAGTAGAGTCTCCAAGCTCTGAACATTGACTAAGATTAAAGTTTGTCAAGCCTCCATTGTGAGTGAATATTCAGAATAGATTTAGAGCAGGGATAACCCACTTGTAGACGAAGTCTATTAGCAAAGTTTTGGTTTGATAATTAATCTAATTAGATGCGCCCATGGAGATAAATTTGATCATCCCACGGGAACACCGCAGTTTTTCAGTATAAAAGGACCTATATGTTAATTTATACCAGGGTGGAATTTTGTAATGCCACCTGAAGGGAAATTACTCTTAATTCTGTACATAGAAATTTTACTCAAAGAAAACATCCCTTTATTTTTGAAAAGAAATGAAAATGCATTCAAAGATTTTCGAAAATCCGCTCGCACACGGGAATGGAACCGACAAAAATCTGTAAAAATTACATATCGTTAGGGTCGGATGAAATCTCTATAATAGACTTGATAAATTAAATGAAGGAAAAACCATGCAGTATGATACTTTGGATGGAGGCGGCTCAGGACCGCTATTCGTGGCGTCGTTTGGGGGAGGCCTATATTCAGCAGTGGACGGGCTGATGATGATTAAGAGTACTTTCCCTTCAGGTGGCATTACAAAATTCCACCCTGTATATGTGTTAATACAGGATATAAGCGAACCTGATACCAACCAAATTTCATCTAAATCCATTCAGCTGTTTAAGGGGGACCGTAGTCACTTATCTGACCGTAGTCATATTAAAGAGGTATAATGCTATGTGGGTTGTCCAGCATTATTTATTATTAGATGTTCCCCGCGTTAGAATTCTAGGGGGATAAAAAGGTCCTTTTTCCCATTAATCTCCCATGGGAATTTGATGTTTTACCAGGACAAAGTAGCCTATGTAATTATCCAATCCTTTCAACTAACTCTATGCCAAAAATCATGGCCATCGGTAGCTTAGTTAGGGCGTGAAGGAAGGAAAAACAAAGAAACACATTTTCGTATTTATAATATTAGTTAGGATTAGGATATTAGGAGTAGGATATTAGGAGTAGGATATTAGGAGTAGGATATTAGGATTAGGATATTAGGATTAGGATATTAGGAGTAGGATATTAGGAGTAGGATATTAGGAGTAGGATATTAGGAGTAGGATATTAGGATTAGGATTAGGATATAAGGATATTATATTTATAGATATTAGGATATTATATTATATTAGGATTGTCTTACTTGCTATATGTAAATAAATCAAACTGTTTATCTGATTAAAGATTTTGAAATAAATTATACATTGTCGCAATATCTCTCAAAATGACCTGAATTTTTTAACTCCGCTTGAATTCAGACGAGATTTATTGAAACATTTTGGATGCTATTAAAGTGTCTGGCATCATTAACGGCAAATAAACATAATTTCAGTTCGTTCTAATGGTTTACGATAAAGAATTCTAACAAGGTGGTATAATATGGTTTACTTTTTTATTTTTCAGGATGATAATGATATGCCTATTCGCTGGGTGAAGTACAATTCTGTGAGTAGTAAATAAATATTGAATAATCATAATAGGCATGCCGACTGATTTTGAGAAACTACACCGTGATATTTTTAAACATCTACTGAACGCAAAATAAATCATATATCTGCAAAAAATGGAATTCGAATGAAAAATACAGCTTATAAAAATGCATTTTCAATGTCGCTCAAAAACGCTACAATACTCGTGGCGGCTATCTATGACGTCATAGATGCACGAACATCTGATGGTACAGAATGATCATAATATTTTCAAGAGCAGCTTTACCAGCTATTCTGTGCCTTTACATTACATATTGTGACGGCATGACGTCACAGTTATGTATTCTCTGATTGGTGTTCAAGGTGTCACGGCGGATTGCTGTATTTTGTAGTTTTATTTTCAAAAATCCCTTGGCGAGTTTGTGACACCTATCATAAGCTTTTTTATGCCTTTGTAATAGTTTTATCTTTCCTTTGTAATACTTTTTCGCATCTCCTAAGCTATACAATATAAAACTATTACAGAGGCATTAAAAATAAGCCTATGATAGGTATCATAAACGGGCCAAGGGATTTTATAATTCATTTGTATATCGTAATAATAAGTTATTATTCCCAATTCTGTGATTGTAACTAACGTTAATTTCTTGATTGTAGAACGAGACGGAGGATGGCCTAGCGAAAGTCACAGTAAGTTAAAGATAAAGATTTATTTATTGTCGAAACTGTGTACAAAAAGATCTTAAATAATAAGGTGGCAACAATAGTTTGTCCTAGGAACAAGGAAAATCGTTGAATATTCAAATAATATATATATCCGGTCTATGTTAGGAACGATGTTATCGAAGTTGTTTATCATTGTCCAAGAGTCCTGTAAGGTCTAAAGGAAATAAAGCACTTTGATATTATGTCTACCTAGGCCAAATGGTCCAACTAGGTAAATCCAACTTTGATAAAGAGGTCAGCCGACGAATCCAACACGGATGGGCAGTGTTCGGGAAACTTCGCAATATCTTCTCGTCACAGATAACGCAGAGCCTCAAGATGAAAGTCTATAACCAATGTGTGTTACCAGTGATGACTTACGGATCCGAGACGTGGTCGCTCACTATAGGCATTGTGCATAAGCTCAAAGTCATCCAGCGAGCTATGGAGAGAGCTATGCTCGGAGTTTCTCTACGCGATAGAGTCCGGAATACGGAAATCCGTAGAAGAACCAAAGGTACCGACATAGCTCTCAGAATTAGCAGGCTGAAGTAGCGATGGGCAGGCCATATAGCTCGTAGAACCGATAACTGTTGGGGAGTAAAGGTTCTCGAGTGGCGACCGCGATGCAATGCGAAACGGAGTGTGGGAGACCTCCCACTCGATGGACCGACGACATCGTAGCGGTCGCAGGGAGTCGTTGAACGGACGCGGCTCAGGACCGCTATTCGTGGCGTCGTTTGGGGGAGGCCTATGTTCAGCAGTGGACGTGTACGGGCTGATGATGATAATGATTAAAATAATTCTTCGGTTTCATAGAAAGCATTTCTCTATGAGCCACATACGGAGTTTTGTATTAAATTAATAAATCTCTAGTTTTTAACTTCGTATTTTTAGTAGTACCAAAAAGCTTCGTTACCTCCTATTGGTCGTATACTAATTTACCATAATCATCATGCAGGCAGGCGGATTGGTGATCGCAGTGACGGAGTTAAGGGCGGCCAACCCGTCTTACTTTTCATACAAACGCTCGTACGTGATTATGGCGCTATAACAGATCTTTTTTTGAAACTTTTAACTAATAGGTAATCTTGTGCACTATATCTAGGTTTCTATCGTAACAAAAAATTTGGAGAAACAAATTCAGTATAAGCCACCAAAATCTGCGTTTTAGCACAAATTTTACGTGAACTTTGAGCGTCTATAATGTACTCATAAATTGTAAAAGTAAAGAAAATATTAAGATAGAATCCTTGCAAATATAATGGAGATTCTAAACGACAAAGTTTTATTTGACAAACTTGTAAGGTTTACTGAAAAATACGTATTTCCTGGAACAAGTTTAATGAAATTTTCGCACACTATTCGGTTACTTTCGCACTATTCGCGAAAGTAACCGAATGCCAACCAAGCGCTCAGGCGCTTTCTCTCTCTTTTCGCTTTGCCTCTTTTTCTAACATTGCGCTGGATGAAACAACAAGCTTTTCAATCACGCTCGCGTTGACGATGGTAGGACCGGGAAGGGCCCCCTTAAAATTACACAGCAGGAAGCCGCCCTTTCTCTGCTGATTGTGAGTTGCAGGGGTTGATTTTTACGCTGACGTGACCGCCATTTTGTACGTGTACCATGTTTTATTTTCTAAATGAGTATGTTTAATGTGAAATATGACGTTTCAGGACCTGCAGTCCGGTAAAAATATGCAGTTTATTTTTCATGTAAGTTATTTTATCAGGACGGTAAAAAAGTTTATTAATTAATTAAAAGTCGTGTCAAAGAGTTTTTCTATTTAGAAAAGTGAATATTGGTTCTTTCCTTGGAAAATTTATTTGTTTATGCAAGTATTTATATTTTAGTAGGTTTATATTTCAATTGATTATATTTATTATTCTACGAGCTATACGGGCAGGCCATATATATAGCTCGTAGAACCGATAACCGTTGGGGAGTAAAGGTTCTGGAGTGGCGACCGCGATGCAATGCGAAACGGAGTGTGGGAAGACCTCCCACTCGATGGACCGTCGACATCGTAGCGGTCGCAGAGAATCGTTGGATGGAGGCGGCTCAGGACCGCTATTCGTGGCGTCGTTTGGGGGAGGCCTATGTTCAGCAGTGGACGTATTAGTTAATAATGTTATGTTAATATTTATCTTTAATCATCGTTGGCACACCCCCATTCTTAAATTCACAATTCTTTCCATCCAAAGGTTGCCTGAAAGAGCAACTTCTAAGCGATAAGGCCGCCCATTGTACTTGTCTTATGTAACAGCTACTCGTTATGTTATTTTTCTGATCTTCAAAAAAATATTGTATTGTATTGTTGATTAAGTTTCAACCATCATGATATCAGTCTACAAAGTCCACTGCTGGACATAGGCCTCCCACATACGACGACACAAAAACCTGAGCCGCCTCCATCCATTGACTCCCTGCGACCGCTACATCCGCATCGAGTTCCGAGTTTCACCCATTTGATCTAATATCACCTCATTATCATTGGGCTACTTCCTACTGCATCCTAACCTATTGTTCTCGGAAACGAAATCTTTCATACATTAGTTCCCAAACATATCGAACGAGTATTTCAATTTGACTAAGGTTTTTATTTTAATTAATGTTTGTTTTTGATAGCTTCATGCCAAATTTCTGGCAACTCGCTGTAACCGCAGATACTAAACAAACCTCTGGTTTAGAGTGTCTTAAAAAATAAGCATGGTTTAAGTTTTTATTAATAAAGAAATAAAAAAAACAATACAAATCCATAAATAATTTCAGGGGGTCTACTACGTGCCTGTTATAGACCATGAAAAGCTACGATACGGAAGACATGTGAGTTTGATAAAAGCTCAACTATACATACATCATCATCATCGTAGGGTTTGTCGTCAATGGGAACTAACGGGAAGTTTACTTCCCGTTCGTCTCTATAGGGATAGGGACGAATAAGTTCAATAGAGCTCGCCGCTATAGCCGCGAATACGAGGCAAGCTCGATTTGTCAAGGTGAAAAAACTGAAATAAGCCTACAATTCATTGCATATTCATTTGTTTTGTTTTTCATTCGTACTTACCTAATCAAAAAGCTTTGAAAATATTTTTTGTGATACCAATTTCAATTCATATGACTTGACTAGCAAATGGAAATAAATAATAATAATTACTCAAGAAAGAGAAAGTGAAAGAAAAAGCATCTGATGGACCTTGCACCATGATATCCCGTTCGTCCCAACAGTGAGACGAATGGGACATTAATAGGACACGCTTGTACATGATTTGACCACTGTGTAATTCTTGTTTCAAAAAAGTTAAAAGTTTTTATTTTACAGATGGAGCTAACAACACAACCTGTTCCTCTTTCATTCAGCACTGAAAACAATGTACTGAGAACAGTATTAGAAAATGTGGACATGAATAGACCTAAGCCGGAAGATTGGTTAGCATATGAAACTGTCTTGGGAAAATTCCCACAAGAGGATACAGTAAGTTATTACTCGCGCTCCATCCGGCCAAGTTTTTTATTGTTATTTTTGTATATAAAATAGTCTTTTTCTCTCTTGTTTCCTGTCTTCTATATATAGTTAGTACATCCTATACCTTCTGAACATGTATTCAGATTTGTGCCACACCAGGACCTGTCTTAAAACCAGCGCCGCTACTAGCTTCGGCTTGTAGCGGCATAATGCTGAGACAGGGACCTTTTTGGCCCCTTATGTAACACTGTTCCTAACTATTTTCTTCATGTAAGTATCTACAGGTTTCCTGTACTTTCCCACTATCTGTAATGTGTCGTATTATGTTATGTGTTATGTATAGCCAAATAAATCTATTTTCTTTCTTTCTTCTTCTTTTTATCAACCCAAAAACGTCGGTCCATCGAGTGGATATGGTCTCCCAACACTCGGTCGCGATCGCCACTCGAGAACCTCTATCCAGCGCTCCATTTTTTATATTTTTTCTGATAAATCTATTCAGATGATGTTGTGTGAATTGTCCAGCATTTTTTTTATTATTTATTTTTGAGAATAAGACTCTAGCTGCAATTTTACTCTTATTTATTAATGGTTTTAAGAAAAGTATTTGGCAGTGTTGGAGACCAAAAACAATATTATATTTAATGACAGATGACATTAAAAAAGTATTGTGTCATCTTTTTATAAAAATAATGATGGATAAATGAATGATGATGATGAAAAACTATGAAACTTGACATAAAGATCATATACTAAACAGTGGCGTATCTCAAGGCTGGTTTTTAAGACCACTGTTTTCTGTTTCATTATTAGTTCATCTTCCGATCCATATCCCACGCTAGGTGGGCTCAGCACAATATGTATTTTCCATTATATTTTATTTTAATTAATTTTTAATTACCATTAAATTAATAAATTAAATAAACAAATTCAAATTACGCATTAAATAAATATTATTATTAGATAAACAGGGTGATTAGTAGATATATTATTAGGAGATACAGCTTCAAGGACAAGCCAGAGTAGACCATTTAGAACCATTTGAGCCATGGTTGTCTAAGACGAAGTCTCACCATTTATTTTTGGTTTTTGGGAAGTAAACTCAAAATTCAACAGTCAATTGCTGATAATTGCCAGATTAACTTTTCGAAATATATTATTAAATTGTTTACTAAAGACAAAATATTGTTAATTCTTAGAAGATGCCTTCATCATCATCATCATCAGCCCATACACGTCCACTGCTGGACATAGGCCTCTCCCGTACGACGCCAAAAATAGCGGTCCTGATGCCTTAGGGCCTATAAATTATTATGAATTACAATGATCTGAAATGGATCTGAAGATGAATAGTAGCTTTGGCTAGTTCCGGATCCTGCGGATTTAATATTCTATTGACGACATTTTATTATGTCAGAAATAAACCGCCATCCTTTCGATCTTCTCTTATAAGCTTTGGTTGCCTGGAAGAAGTTAAGCGAGCGCTTTAAGAGACAAGGCCGCCAATTATTTTACCTTTTACTATGTTAAGTTTTAAGTTTTACTGAATGTAGCATTGTCTACTTGTATCTAAATAAACGCTGTATTTGGTTTCTTCTCTTTTCAGTGCGAAGCTGAGAGCTGTCAGTCCGGAGTGAGCTATTTTAAAATACTCATATTATTAATGACCTCAGTGGATTAACGGGCGAAGGTCTGCCTGCAATGCAGAAGGGTTCGATTTCCGCCTCGGAACAAATGTTTGTACAACAAGATGTTTGTGCAGATATTTGTTACGGATGTTCTGGGTGTTTTAATATACGCATGATAAAAAATATCCATGTATTTAATGTACTAAATATATTAGCTATCTAGATAGCTAAATATATTAGCTATCTAGATAGCTAATATATTTAGTATAGTATATATTTAGTACACAGCATCACCTAGCCCAAAGCTAGCTTTGGGCTAGGTGATGCTGTAATTCTTCATTATTTATTTATATTAAGTTGGTTTTGTTTAAAAATTAATATGGTTTATGGTTAAATTTCAGTGTCATCGACAAGGATGCCAATCTATGGTAAACACTACGCTATTTATATTATTGTTTTTTGATTTTCGAATATTTTTAGTCTATGAAAAAATTAAGATCTTTTCTTCCTATTCGTGTTGGTTTATCATTAATTAATGTTACAAAATATTTTACAAATAAATTTTGCTTGGTATTTTGCATAACCAGTGTTTTGTCATGAAATTAATACAAAAAGTGATGTCCTTTGAAATTTTATAACAATAGTAAAATTAAAAAAAAAAAAATAGTATATGTTTATAAGAACCTGAAAATAAGTCATTCATTTAAAAAATAACGACGTTCAAAAATTCGTAGAGCAAAAGTTGATTCTGCGGACCCTAGAACCACCCCCTTTCGGTTTACACATAAACCTTCCTCAAGAATCACTATTAAAAAAACCGCATCATAATCCGTTGCGTAGTTTTAAAGATCTAAGCATATTTTATAGGGACAGATACCGGGAATCTACATTTTTTATACTATGTAGTGATAGTGAAAACTTGAAAAGTAAAATCGATTACATGTATTTTTAGATACTGTTGTATTTCGTAATGATTTATGTATTTATCATTATTTACAGTGCGAAGGCGATTCTTGTAAAGTTGGAGTAAGTTTATCCATTTATAGTAGATTCCGCGAGCCTCTGGTAATAACCATGGTATAAGAAAACAAGATATGCTCTTCCGAGACACGATGGACACGTTGGTTGCTCTTGTTACGTCATCATCGCCATCGGCGAATGAGAAGACGAACCTGTTTCCTGGTGATACCAGTAGCGTAAAATCGTAACTCCCCGAGCTCCTGTATGAATCTTATAAAACTATGTGGTTTTGTATTTACCAATTATTTATAACATTGACTCGTGTTTAACTAACGCTGTTTTGACTGATCTAACAAACATAATTGACGATTGTAATTTTTGTATTAATTTTTCAATTGAACCTTATTACATTTGTATGGGCCGTGGGGCCGCGGCGTACGAATATCGACCCCTCCAACTCAACCCGTGGATGTCGTAAGAGCCGACTAAGGGAACCTACCAGAGGAAGGGCAGCAGCTTCCGTCTGAGTATTTTTAAACACCTACACTGCGATCACCAATCCGCCTGCCAAGCGTGATGATTATGGCAAATCTCCACTATATGTGAGACCATCCACTCGATGGACCGACGACATCGTAGCGGTCGCAGGGAGTCGATGGATGGAGGCGGCTCAGGACCGCTATTTGTGGCGTCGTACGGGGGAGGCCTATGTCCAGCAGTGGACGTGTATGGGCTGATGATGATGATGATGATCACATTTGTATCCCAACTTCTTAATTTTGTTGAAATAAAGTGGCAACTGGAGACAGTGGCGTCACAAGAGCCACACCCGGAGGAGCAGACCTGTATTCTTGGATCATTGTAATTACTAACTAAGTAATCCTATTTAGGGTTTTCGTACTCAATGAATGCCAATAGAACCCTTTTACTAAGCCTACCCCCGATCTATCTTTTCTTCACAGGACGACATTTCTATAAAGGAATAATCCGCGCGCGACAAAAACGGGACGGAACCTTGTCAGATTAAATAGTTTCTGTCTCATTTCTAAACTGGATTAGAATCCCAGATATTTTTGTAAGCAAATGAGTTGTGAAACAATATATATATTCGTATAAAATATTTAACGCTATTATCGGAAAAATCGTAGAATTTAAAGAAAATGGTTTTGACAGCTTTCATTCATATTTTTTCCTCTCTGATGCGTTTTTCATCTTGAATTTGCACCTTTATGCTGCGCGTGTTTAAAATTCAATTATGCGTTGTTGAAGTTATCGTTTTTAGTGATGACCTTGTTACCTTGTTGCTTTCTGTTGTTATCAGTGTTTGTTAAATTTTCATACAAAAATATCTTTGTTTATGTAATTTTTTTGGATTCTAAAAACAAAACATGATTTGCAATGTGAATTTTAATGGAACCTTGTCTATTTAAACGTCTGACCGAACTTATTTTAGTTCGAAATGGTCCCATCCCTTTCTGATCGCGTGTACGACGCTTGTGCGACGCGTGTACGTCGCGGATATAAAAGCTAGAATCACACAATTGTGGTATGGTGTTTTGTGGCACGTTAGAAACATTAGGTATCGGTTTTATTATATAGCGACACTACACACCACAACACACGGTACCTAATAATGTGTTTCTAACCTACATGAGGTAGGTATGAATGTATGAAACCGATATGCTTCTGACTCGCTACCGCCACATATATTTGTATATGTACCACAATAGTGTGGTTCTACCTTTATATTATAGTTTCATTCTGAGAATATTTATTACAGTCTAATAATAAAAAATATGACAAAAGCAAGATGGCCTTAATAGGGACACAGGATGCCGTAAAAATACAAATTGATAATCAAATAATGTGTACCGAAAATTTGCTTTGCAATATTATGGCTTCTTTCTCTATTTCTCTCAAGAAAATGGGCAGAATTTTTCTTAACGATGGTGAAAACCTATTCGAAAGATCTTTGGAATTATCTATTATTCGCATTTTCGTAATAATAACGTTATTTTCTTTAGTTTAATAGACTTTTTCTAACAAAGCTACCAGCGTCTTGGGGACGCTTCCGACTGGTATTGATATGGACCAGTTGAGCTGTCTGTAGATTGTTTGCAACAGTCTGTAGTTAGCTCAATTGTTTCAATTGAAAATACTAGTTTAATTTCTTTATATTATTTTATTGTTATTTTCTTTGTCAATAAAGTTTTCTATCAACACAAAGTTTCCTTTCTAGTGCGTGGGACCAGGGTGTTCTGCTTTTGTAAGTATATCATCATCATTATCAGCCCATAATAGTCCACTGCTGGACAAAGGCCTGCCCTAAGGGCTATAGCGCCCTGTCTTCAGCTTGCCACATTCAGCCAATTTGTAATTCTCTCTATTATTATAAATACAATGTTCGGATGTTTGTTACGTCTTCAAGCCAAAACTACTGAAGGATTCGGTTGGAATTAGACCTTGATTAACACAAAGTACAAGAAATAAATAAAGGAAAAATAAAATAAAATATAAAAAAAATGCGTGCGAAGCCACGGCAGAAGCTAGGACCTGGAGCTACATTTTCTAAGAGCTTGCTGCTTGATGCTTTTTCAATATGACTTACAAAATCTACGATTTTTTCAGTGCAAAGGCCCTGGATGTTCGGCAATGGTAAAAACTCATTTATACATTCAAGGTCATTTAGATGTCATTACAATTTAGAATTTCATATACAATTACATCACACTAAATAAGAAAGTTTGGATGGATGTTTGTTTCTTCTTCACGTCAAAACTGCAGAACGGACCAGACAGAGAAATTTTGGTTAAATGTAGACCTAAACCTGGAATAAAACACAGTACACACAAAAATTCTATCTCCTAAATCAGTTTCCATGGAATAGAAAAAAACGTTTCCATGAATCAATAATTAAGTCTGTGTTGGAATAACGTAATACTTTTTATCCCGGAGGAAAAACGTGTGCAGCCGCGTGCAGAACTAGTTTACAGAATACAATAGGTCTTTCGACCAGAGCCATTAAACAAGATGTCATTAGGTCTTGAAAATCCTCTTCCAGAAGAAGAGTTGGATATAAGCTCAAACTCTTTAAAGTTTGTTTTGTAATGTTTCTTGGCACAAGTTACATTTTGGCACCGTTGTATTCTGAAATAAAATTAACCTAAATTACAAAATAAAGGGTTGAGTTATTTATTTTTCTACCAAGCGAAGTAAGGTTAAACTCGTGCAACAACGCGTGCGAAGCCGCGTGGAAAACTGTGTCAGTGGTACAAAAAGACCTTCAAAGGTCTTGAAAATCCTCTTCAGCTTATTTCCAACTAAAAGTTTGAATGTTTCTTGGCACACACATAAACATTGTTACACTTTGGCACCGTTGTTTTTTGAAATAAAATGTACCTAACTAATAAATAAAAGAGTAGGTTTATATATTTTTCTACCAAGCAAAGTAGGGCTTAGTGTAAAAACTACGATAAAGCGTGCGAAGCCGCGTGCAGAACTAGGTTACAAAAATACCTTACATTAGGTCTTGAAAATCCTCTTCCACTTATTTATAACAACGTCTTTAAACCTCTTCAAACTTATGAACTTTACAAGTTATATTTTGGCACCGTTGTATCTTGATATAAAATATACCTCACTAATATAATAAAGGGTAGGTTTAATGATTTCTCTACTAAGCAATGTAGTGTAAAAACTACTTGCTACCAAAGTCATTACATACAACTCCGACTAATATATCAAACTAATCACATGACCCATCTGGGTCGTAAATCTATTAAATTGTACCAATTTAATTACTTACTTGATTGCTTTACTTATGCCAAACTAAATTGGCACAATTTCTTGTAGTAGTGGATCGTTGACTGTTTATGCGTTACGAAACGAAACCGTTTTCTATAAACGGTCAACTAGTTGAAAAACCAGTTAACGTTTTACTGGTTTGGTTCAAAGTAAACTTACATTACAGAAGAACTATGAGTTAAACGTTGTAAAACCAACTCGCCAACTGAATGTAGTTATTCCTCTTATTTGCAAGAAAATATCAATATCATCTATAACTTTCACTATAATACAGAAATAACAATAAAACTTTTGCGGTAAACAAAAAACCGTTGATCTCGACCTGTCACATAAACAAACTAGTTAAAAGAAAACAAATAATAACAATAAACCTGTTTTGCTTGGTCAGTTCGCGCGTTGAATGAATTAACCAGTTGATAGAATCAACTAGTTTTGCGTTAAAAAGAAAACCGTTGACTCGTTAACTGTAGAAACTGTTTAAAAATCGGTTTGTTGATTCAACGCTTATTACTAATTTACTGTAAAACTTTGTCTTTGCATTACAGTGTATTGGCGAGAGATGCTCTGCGAGAGTAAGTTATTCATATCTACTGAAGAAGTAACTATATTTTGCAGCTTTTTTTTGTATAAAATCGACCCTTTCCAACTTTCATTACAAACGTGAACGAGTTTATCAGAGACTAGCTGGCCCAGGCCTACTTCGTTGGGCGATAAACATTAATATATAGCCAATAACGCAGCTTTCTATTGGTAAAATAATTTCCAAAATCGGGTCAGTAGATCCAGAGAACACCCCCTACAACCTCACAAAATTTACCTCTTTGTAATATTAGTATAGATCAGGGCCGCACCGTTACAGAACAACACAGAAAAATGTGCTCTCAAATTAGGGCTTAAGAACGGTCTCCGATTTTATAGAAATTTTCCATACGTAATCGGATGAAAAATTGCTATGTTTGTAGCAGTTTAGTTTTAAAAAAAAAACATAATGATCTTTAAATGAGAGCGGAACTAATTTTGACCACGAAATCGAGTCATTCATTAGCGATTTTTTATGCATTATAGAAATCTTTATTCGAAAATCTGTCGCGTTGCAAACATCCTAAATATTTTCAACATTATAAATAATCAAAAATATTTCTTAAATCAATCGTTTATTCAAAATGAATCGGAAAGTACGAACATTATATCAAAAAATGGTGCCGACACCGAGCACGCGCACGCAGTCATGACAGCTTCGTATTTGATGGTTAGACGCGCTTTCTCACTCATAGCGCGCCCCATTCCATTCGACGTGAAATACAATAAATCCACATGGGCCTGCCGCTGAGATTAGAGCGAGATCGTAGCTTTCTTAACCTCAAAAATTTGATGATGCCTTCATGTAAAAACTCGCTAGCCTTCTTCTAAGGATGATGGTGGGACGAACACGGAATAACTCATGGATTTTATATTTAAGGAATCAAGCTTGCGGGCCACTAATTTGAGCTTGACGAAAGCCATTTTGTCACTGTAAAATGTTTCAAAAGAAAACGAATTTAAGGCCTTATTTTAATGCGTATTTTTGTGGTGTGCTGTAAAATTGAAAACTCAGAGTGATTTTTCATTTAAACCTTAAAGGACGTGCCCTTGGGCACGTCACGAAATTAAAATTACATAAGTAAAACTAGGAAATACAGTGATCACTTTGTTTTTTTTATAACGGTCTTAGATTAATGGTCAAAGCTTGTAAAGTTTGACCATTAATCTAAGGTCACAGGTAAAGGACGTGAGGGTGTACCGTCATGTCCTTTACCTGTGACCGCACATTCACGGCAAGGATTGAGGATAAAAAAGCATGGGACGACTTTTGCTCCAACTCGAAAACTAACAACCTAACAAGGTTTCTTGTTCGCTTCTTTACTTTACCTTAAAAAGATTGAAGTGAACAAAAAATCTAAGTGATCACTTTATTTTCCTGTTTTACTTATGTAATTTTAATTTTGTGACGTGTCCAAGAGTCCTGTAAGGTCTAAAGGAAATAAAGCACTTTGATAATTGATATTGATCGGATACTTTAGTCAGCTAAGAGCTAGACGATATATAGAGATATACATCAAAGTCCCTAATTACATACATTTTTATTTACATTAAGGTTAAAAAAACATGTTATGTCTTTTAAACAAATAAATACAAAAAAATATTTCAAAGTCCAGGTCACTGTAGCCGTGTCCCTCTGGTATCCTATAGAATTATGAGAGTAATTGAATGGAGAGTGCAGTTTGCGTATACACTGGTGCACTATTATCGTCCTGTGCGCATCCAGTCTCGTTTGAGATTCATAATTTGGCCGTAAGTTCTGTAATCTGTCTCATGTCTGCTTTTTGTTTAGTATTTAATTTAATTCCAGAAGGAGTCATATAAAATAAATAAGTTTCATAACTCTGTAGTTGTGTTAGTTTTACACAGAATTTTCTAGAATTATCTCACGTACTAGGTACCATCCATTTGCGTAGTAATACAGTGAAAGTAAAAAGTTTGAACAATAAACACCTATTTTAAATGTATACGAAGGCGCGCCGTAGTGTTATTGTAGCTAGGACGCGGTAGACGAGAAACATTCAGGGAAAGGGAACAAGGCAGCTTCGATCTGCCGATTTTATGTTTTGAGGTTATTCCCAATACAGAACTGTAGGGTGCGTTGTGTACCCCCTACAATCCTATAAGTTGTTGGGAGAGTTTGTGAGTTAAAGAATTAGTTAAATTTCAAGGTTTAGTCGTAAGTTTAAAGTTAGGGTGATGTTCGCGAGTGTACGCCGTGACGTCTTGCCCTAAGGCCAGTTGTTTGCGACTGGCTGTAATTACCCGTAGAACACGTCATAACGTAAACTGCTGGAACCCACGGGAACATGTAACGGTGTATGGTATGTAAACCGTACAAGAACTAACTCCTGTAATCTAGTTCTGAAGATTACATAACCCTTAAAGTATAATGCATAACAATTTGCTAGATTATTAATAAGTTTTATCATAATAATTCAATTCACCGGCAGAAGTACGTAGGCTAATTCTTTTTGCGTGATATTTTTTCATCTAGCCCCAAAAAGTTGCAGAGTTTGTACTATTTATACATATATATGTAGATAGTATAGATAGAGACGTGATCGTGACGTCAAATTTTTATATAGGATTTGCGTAGTTCCCTATCCGCACTATAGAGGCGCTGTGCCAAATGCTATAGAAAAGGAGACGTCACGTTCACGTCTCGATACTATTATTAACCTGACTCATCCCATAGAAACTATTTTACTCAAGAAAACCGTTTAATAACCTTCTGCTTCTATTTTATTAAGCCTACTAGTAATATTATAAATTTTAGAGTAACTCTATCTGTCTGTTACCTTTTCACGCCTAAACGGCTGAACGGATCTTAATGAAATTTAGCAGGGAGGTAGATGGTATTCCGAGGACGGACATAAGGTAAGGAGAGCAGCATCAATTGGTAACCCCTTTAACCTTTACACTTCTATCGCTAGAGGATTACTAATTGATGCTGTTCTCTGTACATAAAAAGCGCGTGCGAAGCCGCGGGCAGCAGTTAGTTTTTAATATTTTGTATCTGTTGCTGGTGATCCTTTAATAAATAAATAAAGAAAAAACAAACGACTCATATTTATTGCCAACGTTAAGTGATGCTAAATAAATAAATAAGTAAGAAGTTGCCAGTCTACGCCGCCGCCAGCCTGCTTTGCATGCACTGAAGTGTATTGCATTGTAGCACACCACCTTGTTTACTTACGTTATTGAAGTTTATTTGAATTTTCTAGTGCGATGGAATGACTTGCGACTCTAGGGTATGTTTTTTATTAATCTCTTATAATTCTGTCCCTCTATAGTTGAGTCAAAGAAATAAACACAGTAAGTGATCGCGGCCAAAGAATCGACCTCCAACTCAGCCCATGGATGTCGTAAGATTCGACTATTCGTAGACCGGTATTCGTAGCGTCGTCGTTTGGGGGCGGCAAATGTCCAGTGGACATATAAGGGCCGATGATGATGAAGGCCCTCTGTGCTTTTGGCTTCGGCATCACGCTTACCTTCTAAAGGCCTTTCCTTTGGACTTTAAAGCCCGAGATAATGAGAATGAGAAATAAACATAAAAACATAATGGTAAAATATTATGTTGGTAACATAATGACAGTAATTATATTTTCCCTCATAAAACGATGTAATAAAATAATGTATTTTTGTATTCCTATACAGTGTCGAGGAAATAACTGTGACGCCGTTGTAAGTTCCTATGCAATTTATTTATTTCCGGTGCGTATCGTATTTTTTCCTTCAATCACGTAGTGCCATAGGAAGATAGCTCCCAGGCTGATACTAAGAAAAACACAATTGATCATGCTGATAGGGAACTGGTACACTTGCGCGAAAAAAAATGTGTTTCGCGCAAGTATCACTCGCGTAAGTGTCTTACCGTACAAATGTCCACTCGCGCAAATCTTCTCGCTCAAATGTCCTTAGCGCAAATATCACTCGTGCAAGTATCCTGATCCCTATTAGTCCACTACTGAACGGCGACACCACTTATTAGCGCGCTATCACCCTTTATTCAGTTGCATTCAGCATCTGCCATCGTCTTCCCACCTTGCCTTGCTTTCGTAGTACACTAAGTTTGTCGACGTTCGGCGTTTGACTCGACAAACTTAGTGTACTACGAAATTTAATCAGATCCCTAAAAATTATCGACTTAGACGGTACTTGAACCGCAACCATCCCTCAGTACGGGATGCGCTAACCAAATGCGCCACGAGGTCAAGTGACGTAGGAGTCGAAAAACTCCGGGACTTCCTTAGAAATTACCCTTAGTGTGAGGTATAACTACGTTTGACGAATTACTTGCGCCTCAAAAATACGTTTACTCCAATGGAACGGAAAATCTCATTTTACTGTTTGTTCATTTTGCTAGCTTCTAAGTTCTTCTAGTTTTAATTTATAATTTTATTGTTATTTTACCTTTGTTTATTTAAATATATTATCTTTTGCAGTGTTCGTTATTCTCCTGCATGTTTACGGTAAATGGGATAACGCAGAAAGGGAAGGGAACCTACGACGAGTGGTATCCGGATCATACGAGATACGGAGAAAATGGCGGCTAATAAATAGGAAATGATACCTACTAAATAAAATATTAAAATATGCATTTAGATCTTTCTTTCTGCACATAAATATTCATTAGGTACCTACTTCATTCATATTAGTTGAAGTGCGAAAGACGTTGACAAGGGGTTCTTTTTAAATAACCAGAATCTGCCTTCGATTTTTTTTTTAATTTCACTAATTTTAGAAAGTTCAACATTTAGTAACAAATAGTTATGAATACATAGTTATTCATAATTATCTGCATATTTTTACTTATTCTAAAAAAACATGAAGGACCTTTTTCGCTGTTTAGAAGTTCTTGATTTTTTTTTACTCACGGAATAAGAACAAAATACAACGAGTAGCAAAACTATCGTGTATTTATCCGCCATTTTGATTGAACACTGACAGAAAAATCAATCTTCATCTGTTATCTCTTAGTTCCTAATAATTGATTTTGTACGGTCCGCTCCCCGTAGGCTGTGCACACGGGAAACACTCCAGCGGCATTATTATTAGAAGTACAGTTGCGGTCATATTTGGAGGCATACCTTAAAGATCATATTCGCTTGAAGGTTACTACGATTTAAAATAGTAAATTTCGTCTAATTCGTTCGTATAGTTTGGGACCTTGAATAACGTATAGGTTATTTTTAACCCGATAAAACGCGGGCGAAGGCGCGGGCAGCATCTAGTTATTCCATAAAATCGCATGCCCAGTCACAGCCAGATGCGAGTTGTGAATTCACTTCATCGGTATAATCATAGTACAACATAGAAAATCGATTACGGATCGAATTTAATTGCTATTTGCTCAACGTACACAGTATTGACACAAAATGATCGAGAATTGTTACTTAGTTCCACTTATTGTATTTTTGTACTATCTTGTGAGTGAGTTTTACTTTTTAATTCTTTATTGCACAAATAAATCATCATCATCATCAGCCCATACACGTCCACTGCTGGACATAGGCCTCCCCCGTACGATGCCACAAATAGCGGTCTTGAGCCGCCTCCATCCATCGACTCCCTGCGACTGCTACGATTATTGATATTCCCAACTCAACCCGTGGATGTCGTAAGAGCCGACTAAGGGAACCTACCAGAGGATGGGCAGCAGCTTCTTTCTGAGTATTTTTTCAAACACCAACACTGCGATCACCCATCCGCCTGCCAAGTGTGGTGATTATGGCAAATCCCCCCCTACATGGGACACCATCCACTCAATGGACCGACGACAACGTAGGGGTCGCAGGGAGTCGATGGATGGAGGCGGCTCAGGACCGCTATTTGTGGCGTCGTACGGGGGAGGCCTATGTCCAGCAGTGAACGTGTATGGGCTGATGATGATGATGATAGTTTGGGACTTGGAATAACATATAGGCAATTTTTTATCCTGATAAAACGCGGGCGAAGGCGTAGGCAGCAGCTAGTAATTTATATTTATTTATTATCCAGGATACATGTCTTCCATTAAATACCCATAGACCTCCAACTCCACTCAACAAAGGACCAAATTGGAGCATCGGTTCTGTATGTAATTCTTTTACTATTTTACCTTGAACTGCATTACGTTTGAACTACCTTTGAACTACATTGACTTGAATAACTATAACAAAGAAAATTACAAATTAATTTATATCTCGAGAGAGTGCCTTGCCATAGTTATCGAGTACGAGATATTGGCAATATATCCACTGGATAAATCAGAATCAGAATCAATAACTTTATTTCTATAAGCTTACTAAATAAGGACTTAGACAAGTCAAATAGGGCAGAACTGTCAAAATATAGAGTGGTTGCTTCAAGTGTATTCTCAAAATCTGAAATTCGATATTTGTCGAGGGTTTTTCTTTGATGAGTTGCTCGATAAGTCGCACGAGAACGCAGTTTTTGGGCGATACTCGATATATGATATTTTTATCCCGTGATAATGAGTATCGCTCGATAAAGTATCACGTGATACGCAGAATTCCCCTGGTCCTAATTGGTCGTGGTGGTCGCGGCATTAGAATCGACTCCTCCATCTCAGCCCGTTGATGTCGTAAGAGTCGACTAAGAGGCCAGAGGAAAACATACTTAAACATAGTGCGATTACCTATCCGTGTGGGAAGCATGGTGATTATGGCGAAGCCTCCAATTGTTTAGGGGAGGCATGTTGTGTGTGTCCGGCAGTGGACAAATTTATGTGTGCTGTTGAGGTCCACCTCAACAGTCCTCTATCCGGTAGGGGCGCTGCAAGGCAATAAATATAAAAAACATTTAAACTTTTCGTAAACTATCCCTAAATTAATTCATTCTGACTTGTAAATCATGTCATAAAAAATTAGGTTGCCAAGATTGTTGGGAGAAATCGCTGTCAGCGACAAGGGCGCCTTTTGTCCTGTTTACTTTTTGTTCAGATATAACAGCTTTTATTCAGGTTAATTTCTAGTACAATAAAGTGTTCATTCATTCCTTCAAAATATATTTTTTCTTCTTTTTATCTTAACCTCAGAGTGATAGGTATTAGTTATGTATTTCGTCAAAAATACATATGTCTCTATCGGAAGACCAACGTTAGTTACAAGCTTGCTAGCAACCAGCTCATGCTGAGGCAGAGACCATTTTGTGTCGTTCGCGCTTATATTTATAAGTATTTTTATGTTATTGAAATTGCTGTGAGAATTATATAATTTATTTGTTACAGGATGCTATAAGCGCGCCGGTAAGATGCGGTGGAAATAGAACCCGCAACCAATGCTTTCTCTTTTTATTTTATAATCTTTTCTACCTCAATCAAAAACATGATCGTGGCATCTCGTTTTTGTAAGAGATTTGGTACAGCGCCTCTATCGTGCGAACATGGAACTACGCAAATCACTATATTTAGTCCTCTGCCGCGTCTGTCTGTCTGTTCGCGATGAACTCAAAAAATACTGACCGGATTTTCATGCAGTTTTCACCAATCGATAAAGTGATTCATGAGGAAGGTTTTGGTATATAATTTGTCGAAGTTTTGTGTAAATTGGTTGAAATATAATGATAATTGTTGGAAGTGTCGGAAAAAGTTAATCCGCCTGGGAGCTTTCATCGAACACGCTGCCTATTATTCTATATTAATCCCTTTGAGATATAACAAAACAGTTCAAGGTGTGATATTCCTCTTTTATAGATCTATAGAAAAGTCCACGATGGCATTTAAAGCTATACACATTGCTCATTCTTTTCCATAGATAATAAGCGTGTATGTGCACGTCTGAGGGACTACCTTCTGCAATTGATTTTGTTCCAGTGAACGGAAAGAGCTGATTATTTGTAATTTATTCTAACAAGTGATTATATAATTGCTGGAGTTTATGGAATCTATGAGCTTTGAGCAGTTAATTAGATATAAATATTTCCAAGCCACGTCTGAGAGACAACCTATAACTGGTTGTTACCAAAGATTTACTATTTAAATCTTTGTTTGTAACTATTAAATAAATAAATAATAATAAATAAATAGTGACTAATAGACACAACTAGGATTCTTCCCTGATGATAACGAACTCTCTGCATTGTACTTCGTATATGGTATATTTTTTTTCCACGGCGTGTATAGATTCCGCTATTTTCTGCAGGGAGGTTAATTTTCACCCACATAACCGCACAGGTCAAAAAATAATTTGTTTACACCATTTTTTTACAGATTAAGCACTCCGTCGAAGGAAAAAATAACCTGTTTGTAGATTCAAATGTAATTAGAATTTGTTATTATATAAATATACTAGCTTTTCCCCGCAGTTTCACTTTCGGTAAATTATAATTTCATTCATTCATTTCTGATAAAATTTCGGATAAAAAGGTTTCCCGTAAATGTCCTATGGGAATTTGATGTTTTACCAGGACAAAAAGTAGCTGTTACTTTCCATCCTTTCAACTGCCTCTATGCCAAACAATATGTAAAATCAAGTCGATTGGATAGCTTAGTTAGGGCGTGAAGGAAGGACAAACAAACACACTTTCACAATTATAATATTAGTTAAGACTAGTTTCTGCCCGCGGCACCGCATGCGTTTTTTCTATGGATACGTTTAAAGGTGATTTTTATCCCATGGGAACTGATTTATGGGATAAAAAAGTTGCTGTAAAAATTTATTCCAGGCCAAGAACTACATCTATGCGTTCGTTAAGAATTTTACCACGATCCGTTCAGTAGTTTTAGCGTGAAGAACTAACAAACATCCATCCATATAAATATCCAAACTTTTGCATTCATAATATTAATTATGTGATAAAAAAGGTTATATTTTTTTTTCTATTTTCGTAATTTTTTGTGCATTAGTGGAAGAATGGCAGTGTCGTAAAATATTTTCCATGATTATCTTATTGGTGGACGGCGCCTGCTATCCCGGTGTGAATGGTGCCTAAGGCCATGTGTCCGGGTGCGCTGCACACCTTGCACAACCGGTAGCTGATCCTGGTACGGTACTTGAAACTTATGAAACATTACTTATTTCAGGTGTTTTTCTCTGACGAGCTTGAGGTAAATTTAATACAAATATATAACTAACTAGCTGCTGCTCGCACCTTCGCCCGCGTTTTATCGGGATAAAAAATAGCATATATGTTATTCCAGGTCCCAAACTATACCTATACCGAATTTCAGCCTAATCGGTTTAGTAGTTTTTGCGTGAAAGAGTAACAAATATCCATACATCCATTCATCCATACATCCATACACCCATCCATACAAACTTTGACATTTATAATATTAGTAGGAAATAGGATGTCATTCGATAAATAAATGCATTTTTTCCCTGCGCCGACACTCTTCCTTAGATACCGCTAATATCGGCGCGTTTTTTATCACGCGCGCGCGGCTTCGCTCCTTGGGTTTTATTAACGCCAGTAAAATTATAAATAAATAATGTTGGATCGAATAATCCACACAGCATCATCTAGCCCCGAGCTAAGCAGAGCTTGTGTTATGGGTACTAGATAACTGATATACATAAAACGAAATATACATATATAGATGTCTTTTTATTATACATAGAAAATGCCCAGTTGCAGATCTTACAAACATTTGTCTCAAGACGGGAATCGAACCCGCTACCTTCTGTGCCGCAACCGGACCTTCGCCCACCGCGTCACATCGGTTGTCAGAATTACCTTTCTAGTAAGTTATAATATGTATAATTATTATCTTATTTCAGAAATATATAGAACACCATCATCCAACTGTAAGTATTATCTCATCCTCGCGTCGTATTTCCTCATGTCAGGATTCCCCCGTGAAATGATCTTGTCACGGACAATATTGCCGTGGTGTGGCTGTTTCTAGGAAGAAGGGACTGTGGAACACGTTGCAGTACACTTCAGTATCACAGAGGAGGATTTGCGGAAAAATCGCCGAAAACAATTCGTCGAGAACAATTCGCCGAAAATACAATTTGCGAGAAATAGTCATAAAGATTTTCAAGTATATATTTGGTATGGTGTGTTGTTGGTGGTCAAGGAAAGTCACTGGTATGGTATGGTACGGAATATATTCACATGACACACGTTATTTATGGTTAATTAAACTACTGCCGCCAACTCATGGTGTAAATGGTTAGATGGTAGGAAACGGTTGAGATGGTAATATTGGTTTGAACCCGCGACGATGGCGGTCGATTGCGAACTGAGTAAGTTTAGGTAAACGTGAGCAAATACGCATTCAAATGCAATTGCTAAATGCATATCTGCTGCGTTTGTCGCTTTACCCGAACAGAGAGCGTCGTGGAAATTCGTGACGCGTCCTCTAGGACCTTTTCCTTCAACCTTTCCGGTGACTAGGTATTAGCTGTTCGAGATTGTCACAGGTTTTTTATAGTCCAACTAGCGACCTGCCCTGGCTTCGCACGGGTGCAATTAAATATACATATAAAACGTCTTCTTGAATCACCCTATAAATAAAAAAAAAACCGCATCAAAATGCATTGCGTAGTTTTAACGATCTAAGGATTTATAGGGATAGACAGCGGGAAGCGAATTTGTTTTATAACAATAACAATAATTCATTTATTCAGTCACAAGCAGTTTAGACATACATAAAAGAATAAAACTAGGCAGAGTAATTAAACATAGTACACTAGTAATCTGCCTATATTAGGTAGACTTTATTCAACTCAACGGTTTAAATATATGTAATTTTAGTTGCATAATTATATATATTATTACTTATGTATGTGAACATGAGGATACATTATAATATCTATGTCATCATCATCATCATCATCATCAGCCTATACACGTCCACTGCTGGACATAGGCCTCCCCCGTACGACGCCACAAATAGCGGTCCTGAGCCGCCTCCATCCATCGACTCCCTGCGACCGCTACGATGTCGTCGGTCCATCCGAGTGGATGGTCTCCCATGTAGGGGGGGATTTGCCATAATCACCACGCTTGGCAGGCGGATTGGTGATCGCAGTGTTGGTGTTTAAAAATACTCAGAAGGAAGCTGCTGCCCATCCTCTGGTAAGTTCCCTTAGTCGGCTCTTACGACATCCACGGGTTGAATTGGAGGGGTCGATATTCGTACGCTTAATATCTATGTAGTGAAGATATTTCATAATTATACTATTCTTTCATAATTATATTTGAGATTATGAATTAATTATATATTTATAATCAAAACTAATAGTTTTTATTGTTTTTATTAAGTTACTAGCAGCAAAACCCGGCGTTGCTCGGGTCAAAACATTTCGCTCACGTTGTTGGTTATAAAATCCGTTTCTCTGTCTGTATGCACTTAAATCATTGTACCATTAAAACGTATGTAGATTGATTAATTAACTTTTTAAAATTATTATGAATCAAATTAGACAGCAAGGTTTTTTAAACGTATACGTTTGGTTAAAT
Source organism: Eupithecia insigniata (assembly GCA_947859395.1). NCBI lineage: Eukaryota > Metazoa > Arthropoda > Insecta > Lepidoptera > Geometridae > Eupithecia > Eupithecia insigniata. The sequence continues at coordinate 3,264,119 of OX402019.1, forward strand.
GTAAAACAATGTTTTATTGAATATAATATATTTTTTTATTTTTGTTTACAACACTTGCATAAATACTACATTTGTTGTTTTACGTATAATGTTATTTCTAAGTAATTTGTTTTATGGTGAATCAGATTCAGAATCAGAATCTATAACTTTATTTCTTTAGGCTTACAAAATAAGCACTTAGACAAGTCAAATTTTATACTATAAACATAGTTATTAATATCAAATAAGAAATAAGGTGTTATTGATATTCTCTTCATTTCTATTTTTGGTCCACTAGTGGAAGAAGTGAAAAAGAAACCACTAGCACATTTATAATATCACTTAAGTGTCTAATACATTGTTATTTTGCCTATCTAAATCTAAATTTAATGCGATTTAGATACATGTCAATATTTCTATAAAGCTAAACAGAACATTGAATTTCTTACATACTATTGACAGTGTGGAATTGAGCGACATCTGGCCAAGCATTAACATCATTGATCATCATTGAGGAAGGCCTTTTACTCCATAGATGATTAATCATCTATGGAGTAAAAGGCCTTCCTGATAAGATTTTATTTAATGTACTGTTTAAATTTACGAATAGGGAGTTCAGTTGCTTCAGATGAAGCTTATTATAGAAGCGCACGCAATTGCCCATAAATGATTTCCCTACTTTTCGTAATCTATATGCTGGGATGTGTAATTTGTTCTTGTTTCTTGTATTTCTATTGTGAACATCACACTTTTTCAAAAAGCTATCTCTATTTTTGTGCGTATACATTCGATTTTCATAGATGTATTGCGATATTACTGTCAAAATATTTATTTCTTTAAATAATTCCCTCAAAGAGTCGCGTGGCTTTAATTTATAAATTGCTACCATAGGGAAGCAATTTTAGAATAAAATTATTTAAAAAAAAAAACGCAAAAAACACGTAGCGGGGCATTGCCCCCTTAGATAAGCGCTTCCACGACGACTGGCAAAGACGTCCAAGTTGCTGCATGTGATGAGGACGGCTGTCTACAATCGTATTCCGACTCCTACCACCAGCGCACAGTCCACATTATCTTTTAAGACAAAATTGAAAAAATGGCTTATAAATATGACAATATATGATATAAACGAATTTATCACTTTAAAATGTATATAGTAATAGTATATAGTAGTTAATAATATTCTTTTTTATGTAATTAATTACCAATTTCATTTATTTCTCATTATATTATGTAATAATTTGAATTGATACCTATGTATGTATGCACTATAATGTGACCTGTAACATAATCGTTATAAATAAAAAACTATGAACTATTGTTTTTAATTTGTTTCCGCCTGCCAAGTGAGGCAACTCCCCTTGTTTGGGGGGGAGGGGGCATGGTCAGCCGTGGAAGAACGAGTGTTGATGAGGAAAATTAGCGCAGTGTTTTCCCGATTCAGAAGTCATATCTTTTTAATGGTTTTTATGTCTAAAATACTGTGATTTTTTTTATAGGTCCAGCCAAAGAATCCAAATCACGCTATTTATATCGTAAGAATATGGCTATTTTTTTCTGAGTATTTTTCAACACTAACACTGGGATCACCAATCCGCCTGCCAAGCGCGGTGATTATGGCAAAACCCCCCCTACATGGGAGACCACCCACTCGATGGACCGACGACATCGTAGCGGTTGCAGGGACTCGATGGATGGAGGTGGCTCAGGACCGCTATTTGTGGCGAGCGTCGTATGGGGGAGGCCTATGTCCGGCTGTGGACGTGTATGCGCTGATAATGATGATGATAACATGTCTATTTTACTCTAACACTGTCATATCATAAAATTTTTGTTCACAGAGCTCATAAAATTTTGCGAGTACTCTACCTTATCATAAGCTTATTTTTAATGCTTCTATAATAGTTTTATTTATATTAAAGATGCGCGACTGTGAATGATTTCATTCGAATTATTCGACTTGACAAATCATTCGAACGATTCGACTGACTAGAGCAAATAAGTAACTAATTTGGTTAGAAGTCGCGCGTCATTCCATTCGTTCGACTGCCTGAGTCGGCCTTAATTTCATTCGCTATTCGACGTGGATTGGTTGGATTATGATCGTTCGACTAACAAAGTCGACTCGGAGCCATGAATGACCCATTCGTAGAAGCATTAGTAATTACTAATTAGTAGTTGTCATTCGACTTTGAAGATTAGTATATTACTAGTTTTCAAGTCTAATAAGGAAATTAGTAGTTTTCGATTATTCGAATAATCAGATAATTCGCAGTCGCGCATCTTTAATTTATATTATAGTTTAGGAAGAGATGCGAAGTTGCAATTTTGGCCATATTTTCGCATGTACTTCTAAGCCTCAATACTAAATCGATCGAAATAGGTGGCGGCGTTACTTGGGTCAGGTAACCGTCTTAACCACAACTACCTTGAGCTTGGGTTATAGAATTATCTAGTGCATGATAACATCCTGTTTTTATTTTTTCAGGAAAATTCGGACGCACGTAACAGCGGAGGCATCATAACTAAAATATCCAAATTAGTGAAATCACCTAAACCTGAAGAACCAACGGGCTGTGAAAAAGTACATGTAAGAAAACATTAGTATAAACGTTTGTAGGTATAAACGTAGGTATAACATGACCTATGTACATTAGAAGAAACATAAAGTCTTTATTGACAAAGAAAATAACAATCAAATAATATAAAGAAATTAAACTAGTATTTACAATTGAAACAATTGAGCTAACTGCAGACTGTTGCAAACAATCTACAGATAGCTCAACTGGTCCATATCAATACCAGTCGGAAGCGTCCCCAAGACGCTGGCTGCATTGCCCCGCTGTATGGCAATGCTAATGCGCTGTGCCAGATACTCACCAGCTCTCGGGGCACGCGTCGCTTCGACCAGGCGCTCAGATAATTTTTTGAAAACCCAGAGAGCCTCGGTACTCCACGGACCTAGGGTCTCGACTCCAAGGGGAGCAAATGTGTAGGCTCTGTCGAGGCCTGCATATTTGCGCCTCTTGAGATCCTCGGCCAAATCTGCCGCCGAAGAAGAAACCAACTGACAAAACAGACTTGTCACTACTACGTTTTGCCTGAAGATCTTCTGTAAAAAACTCAAAAACTGTTAAAACAATAAACAGTACACAGCCATATCGCCGAGCTCCAGTTGAAGAAAGTATCGAGACACGATCGTAGCCTCTCATCTTTTGATCACGCCGATTAGTAAATCTGCGGGGATGTGATCGTCAACGTGGTAGGATATAGCAAACTGATATTGGTTAGAAAAGACAAGAGATCAGTTGTCCCAGGGATGGAAGCACATACCTTGATTGCGGGAGCACCAGATCTAATATTGCTAACACTCGCGGCGCGCGCGCGGCATTGCCAGCTAGGGAAACACTTGGGAGTTCCCCCAGGAGTTGCGGGAAGATAATTTTCGAACGAGGTGAACGTGGTTCGGCGGAGGCAAGATTACGTCGGTAAAAAAAATGATATACAGGAAAAAATTATTAACATAGTTGCACTATGGGCGGCCTTATCGCTAAGAGCGATAACTTCCAGACAACCTTGGGATGGACACGAAGCAGTTGTACATCATCATCATTATCATCAGCCCGCACACGTCCACTGCTGAACATAGGCCTCCCCCAAACGACGCCACGAATAGCGGTCCTGAGTCGTCTCCATCCAACGACTCCCTACGACCGGTACGATGTCGTCGGTCCATCGAGTTGGAGGTCTTCCCACACTCCGTTTCGCATTGCATCGCGGTCGCCACTCGAGAACCTTTACTCCCCAACGGTTATTGGTTCTAAGAGCTAGTTGTACATGTGTTTTTTTTAAATTTATTTTATGTGTATGGTGGCGAATTTCTGAAATAAACAATACATACATACAACAATATATTATTATATATGTATATCCTGTTAAAATAGAGTTACACGTGTTCTAAGTAAGTAAAGTAAAACAAAGGTGTTTTCTTTTTCAGTGCCGTTTTAATGATGGAGAGCAAGAACAGACCTGTAATATGAGGGTAATTGTTTTTCTTTAGTCGGCAATTTTTTTTATGTTATTTGGCTTTTATCGATATGAATGTACTCATGAACAAAAGCGGAATGCAAAAAATGAAGGCAAAACTCGCCACTATATACATAAGGCTCTCTTGCAACAATGTTACACTGAGCGTATCTTTCTCCGGATCATCTCCATACTTTGGTCCTTCCATCAACTGCCTTCTGACAGAATCTGGAGTCATTAGTAAAGCGTACTTCTCCCCAATCATCATCATCCCAATTAAGATGCGAATTGCGAGTAGCAAAGCTGGACCGAGCGACCGAGAGACCGATGGCCTGTGGTGAGCAATGGGCTTTTGGCCGGCAAGTATGTCCCTAAACCGGCTGCCTCCTTCGACTTCTTATCGTTTTGGATCTTACTGTTGTCGAACTTCCACGTCGCTTGACGCGACGTGTGGTTACTAAGAACACTGCTTACAATTGCTGCGGTCCGTATATAAATAAAATCGATTTGAGCGCTCACAAAGCGGTCCGTATATGCGTTAGCACGTCTACAGTTGATAGCGAAACGTCATAAATGACGTCATAACCAGCGAGATCTTCGCGCTCACAACGCCCATGTTATTGAGCATGGTCGCTGTGAGCGATCTATCAACTCGACATTATGCATTGACTCTGCTTGTCTGTCATTCAGATAACTTGATGCAGTCTTTTTTTCAATGTATGTATTTAAAACTGTATGAAGGAGTGGCTGATCGATTTCATTTTCCAAAAAGTCAACTATAAAACGAAAATTTCAAAATCACCATTAATCTATTGAGGATAAGTTTCCGTGAGCTATGTGAGCGCGCTCAAAGCCGTTGCGTTAAACATAGCCTGATATCTGACGTTAGCGTGCTAAGAGAATTCGGATCGACTTTGAGCGATTTTATCGCTGATAGTCTTGTGAACGATATACGGACCGCAGCCAATAAATCTGTCGTCCCTCTCAGTTGTTACTCTTTTGCCAGCTTGTCCTGTAGGTTCTTCTGATATATTCTCTAGTCTGTCGGTATCGGTTAGCATTGCGAAAAATCACAGACTTGGGAATAAGAAAATATTTAATTTTACCTTTTTTTGCGTTCGGAAATAGTAAGGAAACAAAGTAAAATGTCCAGTTAGAAAAAGTAAAAATCTTGTAATAAAAATAAACATGATAGTGATTTTTTCGATTTCTGTTCTTCGTTGGTAGAAAGAAAAAAAGCGATGATGAAACCTTTAGCCTATTTGTGTTTTTCGAGTTAAAGAAAATCCCGTTTCAATATTTATTTAATTAGTATAGATGCTATGATATTTTGTAGTAATCATTTTTACAGAGAAACTGTTTGTCTAAGTATTTTATTATTTAAAAATTTCAGTGTGTCGGCCCGATGACCCATGCAAAAGTATGTTCACAAGTTTTTTTGTTATTAAATAAAATAAATAATGCTGGACAATTCACACAACATTATCTAGCCCCAAGCTAAGCAGAGCTTGTGTTATGGGTACTAGATAACTGATATACATAATACAATATATTAAATATATAGATAATTTTTACTATACATAGAAAACGTCTAGATTACCCTGAACAAATATCTGCAGATCGTACAAATATTTGTCCCGAGGCGGGAATCGTACCCGCAAACTCCTGCGTCGCAGGCGGACCTTCGCCCACGGCGCCACAGAAGTCGTCATTATCGTATTATAGTGCGTAAGTACTAACACCGACCAAAGTAACCGACATAGCTCTCAGAATTAGCAGGCTGAAGTGGCGATGGGCAGGCCATATAGCTCGTAGAACCGATAACCATTGGGGAGTACAGGTCCTTGAGTGACCACCGTGATGCAATGCGAAATGGAGTACCGGAAGATGTCCTACTCGATGGACCGACGACATTGTAGCGGTCGAAGGAGTCAATGGATGGAGGCGGCTCAGGACCGCTATTCGTTGCGTCGTTTGGGGGAGGGGCTTTGATCAGCAGTGGGCGTGTACGGGCTGATGATGAGGCCCTACTTACAACTTCTACTCAGAGCAATTTCTAAGAAATTAAAAAATACAAAGATTTTTTTTTGACTGAAGTAAGTGTGCTGTTTCATGTGCCGTCCAAGTACAAAATTTCTTGGGATTTTTTTTATTTTTGAGTAGTATGTTCAATATATTTAACTAGCTGCTGCCCGCGGCTTCGCCCCCGTTGAATTATTTTTTTCGCGCGGAACCCTAATTTTTTTGCGCGGAACCCAATTTTTTTTGTATCTATTATGGCAAATCCCCAAATACTACCTACATGGGAGACCATCCACTCTATGGACCGACGACATCGTAGCGGTCGCAGATGGATGCAGGCGGCTCAGTCAGAACCACTATTTATGGCGTCGTATGGGGGAGGCCTGTCCTGCAGTATGGCCTGATATGATAGATAGATAGATAGATAAAAACTTTATTTGGTACTACAGACACACATACAATTAACAAAAGCAGATCAATTAACAAAAGTAGATATAATTTTAAACAAAACAAAAGTACAATAGGTTTAGTAAAGGTAAGTTTGTGTGTGCTGCAGCACAACAAATAGGCCATGGCTCAGTGAAAATTTTTGCTTCAAAGCAAAACACTGATTTTCATCCAAAACCTGATCGAGAGCGAGCAGAACGAGTACAGACGGACAACGTGTAGATAGTCGAGAATTATTGTGGTTGTGTAGTAATAGTAAAAATATTTTGTTTGTGTAGTAAAGTTAGTAGTCATGACTTATTGAAGATTACCAAAATAATATAATAATAAATAACTTGCGAAAAAAAAGAACAAAATGAACGACCGTCCTATTTTAGGCATACGAAGTGCTTTGGAATACCCTCCATTTGCTTTTGCAATAAAAACTTTTTGAATTTTAATTTATGATGATGATGATATTATTATACTTTATTAACAATCAAATATTAGGAACAAATCAGAACTAGTATTTACAATTTAGCTACCTGCAGACTGTTGCAAACAATCTACAGGTTGAGCTACCTGGTCCATATCAGTACCAGTCGGAACTTCCGACTGGTACTGATATGGACCTTCCACCATTGATACGGATATTCCATTGACCTTCCGAATTGGATGCCTCAAAAAAAAACCATGATAATTTTAATTTACAGTGTAAAGGCAAGGGATGTTCGGCAAAGGTACGCCTCAAGGCTTTTTCAGATCTATGTAATGTAGTATTGGCAACCGAGAGTAGCCAGCAAAATGTTTTGTATTTATTGTTTCAGTCCAGGGATGGCGCTAATTCTACTGTAAATGTATGTAGATTTGTAAAAATATCGCAGTGGGCAAGCGACGACGCATTGACAAGTGGCCCTTTTCGAGATTTTTAAGCAATTCTGGTCTGAGAAGTATGTAGATAAAGCTTAAAATTATTTGACTCGATACTGATGGTGTCGTCGCCTAGCGGCCGCTTCTATTCCTGTGTCAATTGAGACTAAAGGTACAAGTTCGAGATGGGCTGCAGACTCCAACCGCAGGCGATATTGCGGATAGCGGCTGCAATTGACCGCAGTGCTGCCTGCGGTCGCGGTTTCTTCTATTTCCAAGCACGGCGGCATGCCGCGGCTGCACTTTGCATAGAACGATGCCTCAGTCACTCTAATACCTTTGTGCAAGACTATTTTGACCAAATTATTGCCATAATTTGGATTGGATGTGTCATAAATGACTGGATGATCGGCAACAAAGATTCTCTTAATCATCTTCCGAAAAAGTTGTTATTTTGTGCGTGACACGTGTGAACTCTCTGCGGTTCGCAACACCATTGCTGTTGCAGTCTGCGGTCGCTGCCCGCCGTGGCCGCAGTCTGCAGTGTTGCCGCGCTCGGAATCAATTTCATAGAGATGCATAGAAACCAGTAGTGTCGCTTGCAGCCTGCAGCTGCAATTTGCGGCCTGCGGTCCATCTTGGAATTGTACCTTAAGACAACACCACTCTCCTATAGAGTCGAGGGTTTTTAAACCTAACGCACGATTCTTTCCTTGTTTCCCTTGCCGTGTTTTTTATTCTTGCATTTAAATACTTTTGCCAAAAATATATTTTTATTTACATTTAAGATATTTATTTATATTTACCCGTTACAGTGCGAGGGCGTTGAATGCGAGGCATTGGTAAGAACCCCTGACAGCTTTATAGAACAATTATCTGCTGCCCGCGCTTTCGCCCGCGTTTTATCGGGATAAAAAATAGCCTTTATGTTATTCCAGGTCCCAAACTATACCTATACCATATTCCAGTCCAATCAATTCAGTAGTTTTTAGGTGAAAGATGAATACAGATCCATACACCCATACAAACTAACTTTGACATGTATCGTATAATACATATTAGTAGGAAGTTGGATATTGCGATCAAGACGCCGATAAGATAAGGTAAGATAAAAAATATTTATTGTCAAAACTGTGTACAAAAAGATCATAGACAATAGGTTGGAAACAACAGTTTGTCCGTCAATTACGGAATTACAATATTTAACTTAAATAACTAGGAAATTTATTGAACATACTTAAACTAGACCGACGCGCACTGATTTAATTTTTTCAGTTATTTTTTTTATTTTCAGTGCGGAGGAAGATTTTGCTCTACTCAGGTAAATGAATTGAAGCCTACTAAAGATAAGTTAACTTCTCCCAGAACTCAAACTAGAAATATACAAAAACAGTCCCTATTATCGTTCAATTAAAATCTACAATAAAATTCCACTAATAATAAAGCAATCTGAAAAAGATATTTATTTCAAAAACAAATAAAAATCTACTCCTAATTAAAACATATTACTCAACTAAAGAATATATGGATGAAACATTAGATTAAATATTAATATTAATATTATTAGATTTTTGATATTAGATAACTCTGTGTAATAACCGTTAGAAATTAAGTTAGCTTTGTTTGTGATACATATGTGATTAGCTGTAGTACTGAATAATGTGCAATATTTATAAAACTAAGCTTTATTGTGATACTTAAAAGACTTAGCTACCTCTCAAGTTGCATGGCGCCCTAACAGGGCTCCTAATACCGAGCCTCTAAGTGAAATATTTAAGACCAGACCTCTCACATTGTATGTATTAGGATTGCAAAATAAATAATTGAATACTAATGTACTGTTTTTACGCTTTAATTCTACTTGCCCTGTTAGTTTGGTGTGGGACAAATCTTTCAACTGAATTTTGGACTAGTTATCCTTAACCGATTGAGCTGAAATTTGGCATACTTATGTAAGTTTGTTGACAATGCAATGTCATGGTACCATCGAGCTGGTTTGATAATGTAGACCGAAGGTGGCCATAGGAACTCCTAAACGAAACGGTTTATCCACATCGAGTTTGGGTTCGTTGAATTTGTCTTGTTCATAAAAAAGTTTTTTTTATGAACAAGACAAACATTAAAAATTTATTCTATAATGCTGTTCATTTTCTTATATTCACTTAATAATTATTGTTATAGTTTACGTTTATACATTTTACCTTAATTAGGTATTATCTGAAAATTAACTCGCCCGACAAAGGTCTCACTCAATGTTTTTGACATTATATTTCTTGCAGTGTTCTCTAAAAAGCTGTACATCCGAGGTAACTATAAATTTACCTAATCCGCTAGCATATGCTGAACACACACTAACACACATACGCAAGTATTTGTACAAGAAAACAAACAGATTGATCTCTCGTTGCCCAAACTCTTGAGTCTGGTGCCTCGGGAGAGCATTCACACAAACATACACAACAACCCAGGGCGAGTTCAAGTATTACGTAACGCAGTTTGGGGGAGAGGGGGGGTCTTGTCAAACGTTACGATGCCGTACAGGGGCGGGAGGGGGTGTTCGAAAATGCGTTACGTAACATTGTTTTTTACTAAAATGTTTTATTTCAGTTAGGTGCCGTTTTTAATTGCATTGCCAACGGTTAAAATAAATATTTTATTTTATTTTAAGAGTTTATTAGTAAACAAAAGCTAAAATAGAAGAATGCATGAGAAGAACGGCTTAAATATGAATGGTGTGTGAAGCCAACAAATTTATGTAAGGATAGAGCCAAGTCAGGAAATCGGTATAATTTAAGATTTACTAAGTATTTATATTAAATTATGCCGATGAATGTTCACTTGGGTGTTACGTAACGTTTAGGGACGGGGAGGCGGGGTAAAGAAAAACGTTACAGCGTCTTACATGGCCCCCCATGTAAGGCGAGAGGGTCAAAAATCTTCAAACAATGCGTTACGTAATACTTGAACTGGGACCGTCCAAGTATTACGTGCACACACAAATAATGCAGTGAGTATCTTTGTACCTACCTATTTAGTTATGCCCTGTAGTAATAATAATCATTTGTCATGAGTATGTAATGCACTTTAACTCTCCCGAACCTGACATTTACCTAGTAATAAGGTGTAAATCTTTTCTGGCTTCATTTTAAGTTATCAATGTACAATCATAATATATTTATTATGTGCTGTGATTTACCGATAAAGAAAATATAAAATATAAGTATAGTTTTTTTGTCCTTGAGACCCTCAGAGAGAGTTTGCTCTTTTTCGCCTTGCTGTTGGCTTGCTCCCTCGATTCACAAAAACTTTATCCCCAAGAACTTTACTTAATGTTGTTACTGTGTGTATGGCTGCTTGTTGCTTTTCGTTTATTGTTATTATAATATAATCATATAAAATTTATTTTATTTTTTATAGGCAAACGGAGATTATGCTGTTGCTACGGTAAGTCTAAATAACAAAATATAAGGTTGGCCAACTCACACGGGATCATCTAGCCCCAAGCTAAGCAGAGCTTGTGTTATGGGTACTAGATGACTGATATACATAATACAATTCCTGTATAGATCGATATTTTTTATTATAAATAGGAAATACCCAGAACATCCAGAAGAAATATTTGCAGACGTACAAACATTTGTTCCAAGGTGGGAATCGGACCCGCAACCTTCTGCGTCGCAGGCAGACCTTCGCCCGCCGCGCCTCATCGGTCATAAATTCGCATGTTAACCATTTAAAGAATTAAGAAATTTATGAGTATTATTACAAAAAATAATAAAAATCATTTATTTCAGGCAAAAAAAGTTTCGTATTTTTGTCCACTGTTCTTCTTATGTGTTCTTTTATTTTCAGTGTGAGGGCATTCATTGCAGAGCCAAGGTAAGGAAACCGTTGCTCTAGTTTGACCAGTGCGCTTTTCCGTAAGAATAGCTTGCGATTGCTTAAAAAAAACCAATTTCTACCAAGAGGTAACAGAGTTCATTTCAGATCATATTATTAGAATCGATAAAAAAGTCTCAAAGACTCATGATGCGTGAAAAACCATGACAAGCTTTACATATGTAGGTACTTGCCGCGAATTTTTACCCAGTTAAAAAGCTTCAAAAGGGGGCTCCGTGAAATATTGCTTAACTCTGTCCTTACTATTTTAGATATTACTCTTAAACTAATCTTATATACCTACATGCATAATGAAACTAATCACAAAATATGACCCAGATCAGATCACGATCGATCATTTATAATATATTGTGTAGAAAATATAAAAAATGAATGGGAGTTTTAACCCTCACAGGAAAGGAGGCAGAATCCATCATCATCAGCCCATACACGTCCACAGCTGGAAATAGGCCTCCCCCGTACGACGCCACAAATAGCGGTCCTGAGCCGCCTCCATCCATCGACTCCCTGCGACCGCTACGATGTCGTCGGTCCATCGAGTGGATGGTCTCCCATGTAGGGGGGGATTAGCCATAATCACCACAGTTGGCAGGCGGATTGGTGATCGCAGTGTTGGTGTTTAAAAATATACTCAGAAGGAAGCTGCTGCCCTTCCACTGGTAGGTTCCCTTAATCGGGTCAGGTCTTACGACATCCACGGGTGGAGTTGGAGGGGTCGAAATTCGTACGCCGCGGCCCCACGGCCGACAGAACTTTGCACAGAATACATACACCAAATGAATAAAAAAACATTAAAACTACCACTTAAAATATGATATATTTGAAGGAGCGAGTCATAAATTTTCTTTCAAATATAAAAACTTTCGTAATTATTACACGATTCAATGTATTAATAATAAAATCCCAAAAACACATAAGTATTTTGTAAAGCGCCTTGCGGAATAATAGGAGCAAAATAATATTATACAAAACAATTTCAATCTTAATGGTCTAAGTTTGATATTATTATTTTATTATTCATTTATTTCAGATCATATTAATCCATAAAACATTAGGTACATATATGTATTCACATTTAAAACTACATACAAAATAATAAATCAGAAGCAATAAAATAAATGAATGTCACAGAAAATTTAAAATTAACATACAATAAAATTAAACAAAATGGACCACAAGAAATTTAAATTAATATTGAAATCAGATTATATAAAGCTCGTCATTATTTGCATCCATCTATTTGATATGGTCATATTTTGTAATTTATTTCAGTATTTATATTAACTTCGTTTTTATTTTTCTTTTTTTGTTCTATTTTTAGATTTTTCTTGTTTTAAAGCTGCCGTTTGTGAATTTTTTGACGGAACGCCCTTAATTTTTAATTTATTTCAGACTATTGGAACTCATTCGCAATCCCACGCTACTGTAAGTTTGAAAACCTTGAGTAATTTTTGATTCTTTAAGGTAAAGACGATATGTTTTGTTATTAGATTTATTTAATCGACTACCGTCTACCCATGGATTCGCACGCATTTTTCATATAGCCTATGTTCCTGGGATACTTTGTGTATACCCCCTGCAAAATTTAATAAGGATCCGCTCAGCCGTTTAGGCGTGCAAAGGTCACCGACAGACAAGAGTTACTTTCGCTATTATAATACTAGCTGCTGCTCGCGCTTTCGCCCGCGTTTTAACGGGATTAAAAATAGCCTTATGTTATTCCAGGTCCCAAACCATATCCATATCAAATTTCAGCCTAATCAGTTCAGTAGTTTTGGCGTGAAAGAGTAACAAATATCCATACATCCATCCATACAAACTTTGACATTTATAATGTTAGTAGGATGGAATTAGTATGGATTTGTTATTTATTGTTGTATTTTTTTAATACTTTACATTTTTTACCTTTTTAGTGCGAGCATGAAACTCTAGAATGTGTTTCCAACGTAAGTACCTTTTTTTATTATCTGAGGGTAGTTTTGTGGCACTGCGGCCATGGGAGGCCTATTGTGATCGCCACTTCATGTGTTCGTTCACCCTTGAAAACTGAGACGTTCATTATTCGCCACAACCATTGTATTCAAGTTTTTATTTTGCAATCCTAATAAATATTTCACTTAGAGGCTAGGTATTAGGAGCCCTGTTAGGGCGCCATGCCACTTGAGAGTATGACAATAAAACTTAGTTTTATAAATATTGCACATTATTCAGTACTACTTACCCTTGCAGCAGCTAAGAACTGAAGATTTTTTTCCGGGGTGATGTCTCGTAGCTCGTCTGGGCTGAGTAGATACTTGGAACAGCAGACCTGTTGGTCTGCTGTTCCAGGAGTGTCTCCAGGTGACGTCACTGTCCAGTTGCCACTTTATTTCAACAAAATGTAGAAATTGGGAAACAAATGTGATAAGGGTCAATTGAAAAATCAATAAAAAATATGAATCGTCAATTATGTTTGTTAGATCAGTCAAAACAGCGTAGTCAATGTGATAAATAATTTGGTATATACAAAACCACATAGTTTAATCAGATTCATACAGGAGCTCGGGGAGTTACGATTTTACGCTACTGGTATCACCAGGAAACAGATTCCGTCTACTCATTCGTCGATGGCGATGATGACGTAAGCTGGAGACACTTACGTGACCATCGTGTCTCGGAAGAACATACCTTACATATAGATTCAGGCGTAACTTTGCGGAAATCCATTGCAAAATATTAGAATGAAATAATATTTAGTAACAATTCCGCGCACAATCTACTCTGATAGTATTCATTAAAGTAAGTTGTCAACTAGTTTCTTCTCTCCACGAGACATCTTCAGGACACCACAATACTCGACCTTGACATTGAGATTGCCAAGCAACACCGACAGAGTCCAGCCAGTGACTCCGAGCTTCTCGCATGATCAGAGTGGATTGTGCGCGGAATTGTTACTAAATATTTTTTCATTCTAATATTTTAGAGTAGGAATACCTTGTTTTCTTATACCATGAGTGCTACGTTTTTGCATCAGTGCTCCACACTCTCCTAGCAGATGGAGGGGAGTTTCCTCCGCCTCCTCACAGAATCTGCAGGATTTTGTGTCGCATAGCCCCAAGTTGAAAATGTGCTTGTAAAGGCGACAATGTCCAGTTAGGGCTCTTGTCTTGCAAAGGTTCTCTCCTTAGTGCTAGGATTTGGTTGTTGAACCGTCTATCGATGATTTGTAACATTATATAAATTTGGTGCTGATTATACTTGCTTTTGCTTGCGGCTTCGCTCATGCGGCACCTGGTTACACATAGCACTATACCACTTAGAGATGATGAAGCTATCTATTAGTGAAAGAATTTTCGAAATGGGACCAGTAGTTCCAAAGATATCATTATTAAAATTTTTACTGTATATGTGTTAACGAATAACGTAAAACGAAGTGGCCACTCAAGTATATAAAAATGTAAAATAAAAAATTGATTTCATTAAATAGATGAAAATGAAACCTCTAGATGTTTTGTACAAAAACATCACTCAAGTTATAATTTTAGTATTTAATTGCAGTGTTATGGAGATGAATGTAAATCTGAGGTGACCTGTTTTTTAACATTGGCTTGTATTTTTTAAGTTTTTGCTTTTTATCTCAAAAAGCTATTTATTTTTCAGGCTACGTATTCAAAATCTCAGGCCAAGGTCGGTAAATTTTATTGTATTATTACCTTGTTTCATCTAAACGGCTGGACTGTAAATAATGCTTAAGGTATAATTGGATTCATCTTGGCAGTTTTAAGTTTTTTATATGACAGTACAAAACAGCGTTTATCATTGCTGTCCGAAACGTCACTGAAGAAAATAAATTAATGTGTCAGTTGGGACAAAGTGTTCGAAGATGTTGTGTCCCAAATGTCGGCAAGCCGTCCTTTTTTGTAAATTCAAGCGTTACAAATTGCTGCAGGTGAATTTGTTTGATAACTGAAATAAGCCTTTACGGTCCATCATTTCGTGTTGGCACGAGATTCAAACTTATAACTGAAACTTATAAGCACTTTGTGTACTTTTGAATTTTTTTTTATTGCAGTGTACAGGAGAAGCATGCTCAACGTCGGTAGGTACCAGTACTGGTATCAGGTACCTGATAGTAGATTATTAACCAAGGGGATAAAAGCAGTGTCTTATGTCAGGGCCATAAGGGTTCTAGACTTAAGTTTCAACTAGTCGTCATCTTTCCATACAAACGTGGAAGGTTAACTACTCCACTGTTTGATGTTCAACATCCAGAACTAAGGAATATATCAATTTATTCCGTCATTATCTAAATCTGTATGGAACCAAAACCGTAAAAAAGGTATACATTTAAAAACTACAAGCTTCTAAACTTTCGCATTTCAACACTGATCTTAGCCCAAGTTTGGGCGTAAATAAATAATATACGGAGAAAGAAAACTCTAAAATAAAGTAAGTACCGACATAGTTTAGTTATTCAAAAGTTGAAATAAATTTGTTTTGAAAAGATACACTCAATAGTTTTTCTACAATAGCCCTTGTGCTAAAAGTCTTTTCACATTTTTTTACGCGGTCGTTTTAGTCATCAATCATTGTGCATCTCATCCTACACTACTCATCGCACACTATGTCGGGTGAAATAGCATACATTTAGGCCTCGCCTACCGACGAGTTTGCGCGACCGACTTGTGCAACCTTAATTCACTAGGTAATTTTTAAATTTATATTTGCCTTGAGAAAACCTCTTGTTATCCCGTTACTTCTAAGCCAGGCTATAAATATTTTAGTAGAAGGCGAACTAGCTTTTTTCTGATTTCCCTAGCTGGTAGACCCCATGTAAGGTTGTAAGTAGGTAGGTACTTATTATTTTGGATGTGGTGGTTGAATGTAAACACTTTTTATTTCAGTGTGCCGGCGACGCCTGTCTTTCTGAGGTACCTTTTCGCGTCTGCGGAAAATTCGCCGAGAACAATTCGTCGAAAACAATTTCGTCGAGAACACAATTTGCTGAAAACACAATTTTTCAGATGTAGGAACTGGATATTTCCCCCTATACAAAACACGATTGTTCAGATGTAGGACAAAACTAGGTATTTCCCGCTATACTTGAAAATCTTTATGACTATTTCTCGGCAAATTGTAATTTCGACGAACTGTGTTTTCGGCGAATTGTTCTCGACGAATTGTACTCGGTGAATTTTCCGCAAATCACCTTTTCGACGTGGTCGCCTTTCACAACTATACAGGATGTTTGGTATTGTGACCGACTTATTTTTCTGAGGAGTTGAGAGCGTCATGAGCTTCACTTCTGCAATAGACTTAGTGTCCTAAGCGTCACCGTTACCCCTAGTATCAGTAGTCCGATGATTTAATCCTATGATCGGACTGATGAGACTTTTTAGTCACCATGATGCTGATCAATATAGATCATCGGACTACTGAGCCTTTTAGTCCGATATTTACACATTTCGACTTTCTTACTGAGTTATGATATAATAAAGTTTTTTCCAAAATCACTCAAAATTACTCCTTTTAAATCGTCATATCTTTTTTGTTTGTGGATATGATGATACAAAATAACTTGTAATGTATTGTATATACATATGTATTATTCTTACTCTCAATAAATTATAACTTGATAACATTCGCTTAGAAAAAGAGTTACAAGCAATGAACATTCACAGTCAAAAATCGGAAAAAGTCAAGCCGCCTGGTAGCTTTCATCGCAAACGCTGCTTTTTTTGTCCTTTGAGATATATGCTCAACTAGCTGCTGTCGCGCCTTCGCTCGCGTTTTATCGGATACAAAATAGCCTATATGTTATTCCCGGTTCCAAACTATACCATCACATACCCATACCTCAGCCTAATCGGTTCAGTAGTTTTTGCGTGAAAGAGTAACAAATATCCATACATCCATCCATACAAAACTTTGATATTTATAATATTAATAGGACTAGCCGTGCGAAGCCGGGGCGGGTTGCTAATAAAAAATAAATTCTAACTTTTAAAATTGTTTGCTTCACAGTGTACGGGAAGGAGTTGCACAGCGACGGTAATATTTTTTTACTACGACATTACGATTTATCTAATTTTAAGAGGATAGAAAAAGGTGGATGCAAGCGATAGAACGAATTAGGATGTTTACGAAAGACGGATCGCGCGAAACGACTGCCGACCGATCTTTCGATTACCCTACCATGAAAATGACATGAATTGGTGACGCGCTCGAAGCAACTTGGTAGTAAGGCCCGGTACTCGTCTCTCTCGTTTTTCTGGACAACTCAGAGGGTAATACTGCTAATTTGCTCTTCGAGCAAAACTATGCGCTGAGTTATTACCTTTTTGCTGGGCTGCAGCACACACTGTATAACTTTACTTGCTATAATTTGTGCTTTGTGTTTTATTCTTTTGTCAAATTTCTGTATCCATACAACCTGTGTATTACTGTGTTACAGAAGCAAATAAAAATCTTATACATATATCTATCTATCTTATCTATCTACTCGTAAAAATGAAAATAGATGTTTCTGAGTAGTTTTTGTGAAAATGCTATGATTTTAACTAATATTATAAAGGGAAAAGTGTGTTTTTTTGTTTGTCC
Source organism: Eupithecia insigniata (assembly GCA_947859395.1). Lineage (NCBI taxonomy): Eukaryota > Metazoa > Arthropoda > Insecta > Lepidoptera > Geometridae > Eupithecia > Eupithecia insigniata. The sequence goes on from OX402019.1 coordinate 3,281,921, forward strand.
ACCCTTCACGCCTTAACTAAGCAACCAATCGACTTGATTTTTGATATAGAGTTAGTTGAAAGGATGGAGGCTACTTTTTGTCTTGGTAAAACACCAAAATCACATGGGATATTTCAGGGAGTATTCTTTTTTTTATACGGTGGGTGAAACCGCGGTAATAGCTATTTAGGTGACATAGATAATAGCAGGTTTTTCACAAACACGAATGAGAAACTTCAATATTTGTTTTACGAGTAGAGCTGCAGGTCTTCGTTTCGTGCGATCCGTCTACGGAAACTTTATACTTCGTATTTCAAAATAAGCCTCGTAGTTCACGCTGGAAAACGTTTTCTATTTACTATTATCAAATTGAAATTGCATTTATTCAGATATAAAATAAAATCTATTTTGTTAGTAACATATACATATAATAAATTTGAGAATGGTAAGTAGACGACCGATGTGGCGTGGCGGGTGAAGTTCCGCCATTGACGCAGGAGGTTGCGGTTTCGATTTCCGCCTTGGAACAAATGTTTGTACGATCTGCAAATATTTGTCTCGGGTTATCTGGGTATTTTCAACGTATATTAGAAAATATCTTTATATGTAATATATTGTATTATGTATATCAGTTATCTAGTACCCATAACACAAGCTCTGCTTAGCTTGGGGCTAGATAATGTTGTGTGGATTGTCCAGCATTATTTATTTATTATTTAATTACAGAACATATAATCAATTAATACAATCAATCAAGCCGGGGAAAAGTTCCAATAAAACCAGTCAAACATCCGCTTCCGCTTCTACTGTCTACCAAAACCGCAGGCATACACCATAGGGGTGTATTTTCAGCGGGAACTAGCGGAAATAAATTTAATGATAAGAATACACAGGTATTCATACGATTAAATCAAAATAACTCGATCTATATATTGCAAAAGGAGCCACGGAAAGCTTGTAACAAGGAAAAATTAAAATTTTCTGAGAATTTTTATTTTTCAGTGCAAGTCAGACGGGGAAAATGGCTGTCGATCAAGGGTAAGCCAATCAGATAAATATACATATAAAGACATAGCATATAATTAATTTTTTCTTTGACTACCGATATGGCGCGGCGGCGGTTAAAGGTCCGCCTGCGACACAGGAGGTTCCGAGTTTTATTCCCGCTTTGGAACAAATGTTTGTACGATCTGCAAATATTTGTTCCGGGTGTTCTCTATAAAGATATCAGTCAACTAATCCTATAACAAAAGCTCTCTCAAGGGCTAGATGATGCTGTGTGGATTTTTCAGCATTATTTATTTATTTAAAACTAGCTATTCCCCGCGGTTTCATCCGCGTTAAGTTCGAATGTCAGATTTCATGGGGGATAAAAAGGTATTAATCAATGAATACAGGAATTTGATAGGTTACCAGGACAAAAAGTAGACTATGTTACTCTCTATCCTTTCAACTAACTCTATGCCAAAAATCAAGTCAATTGGTTGCTTATTTGCTACTGAAAACCAGCGCAGTATTGGACAATTATTTGCCCAATACTGCATAGCGCTGAGATAGGGACCCTTTTTACCCCTTTTTTAATAATTGTTAGTTTATAGAATTCTATGTATATATGTCTCCTATGTTAATTTTAGGCTGTCTATTTGTTGTTCTTGTTATTTAATTTTGTGGGTAAATAAATACATTTTATCTTTTATCTTTATTTCGGGCGTGAAGGAAAGACAAACAAACACACTTTCGCATTTATAATATTAGTTAAGATTATGATATAATGATGAATATGAGTCACCTTTTCAGTGCCAAGATGACGGTTGCGTAGCTACAGTAAGTAAAACCTGCTCAAACTCGCGTTTTTATCTTGACTGCAAATAAACTTTTCTAATATATTTATTACTTTTTTAGTGCAATGGCAAGAATTGTCGATCACATGTAAGTATGTTATTAAATATATATTTTTTTATATAATTCCTCCGCTTCTAGCTCACACAGGTACAATAATTTTAGCTAAACGACTTATTGGCTGGTTGTACAATATTCCCCCATTTTAAAGTCTTTGATGTCCCGTTCATCACACTGCCTACATTGGTAGGACGAACGGGATATAATTTTAATTCAGACTGGGTGTTGGGATGAACAGGATATCACGCACAAAGAATGTGTCGTTTGTATAACGAAGTAACTAAATCAAATAATATAGATATTCTCAAGTAGACCTGTGTCGATCGATCATTTTTCAAGACCTGTTCGATCACGATCGGACTTGCAGAAAGATCGAATCAAAAAGACTCGATTGTTTTGCGGGTCGTGGGTCGCGAAGATCCATGACTTGCCACTGCCATGCCGCGCCGGTGCGTGCAGTCTATCGTTCGATCGGTCGTTCGTATTTGTCGGGAAAAACTATCTTACCAGTCACGCCATAAGGTTCACTTTGTTTTGCATTGCATGAATGAATTGATTGACTCACTCAAAGACTCGATCGTTCGTATTTGTCGGGAAACAACTACCTTGCCGTTACGTCATAAGGTTCATATTTCTTTCACAAGCAAATTAAGCATGATTCAAAATTCAATCAATCGAACGAAAGACCCGATTGTTTTGAAAGTCGCGGGTCACGGTTTTTTTTCGAGAAAAACCACCCTAATAGTCACAACATAAGGTTCAGTTTTTTGTTCTGTCAGTCTTTCATTCAATCAATAGGTCGATCATTCGTATTTGTCGGGAAAAAAACTACCTTAACTTTCACATCATAAGGTTCACTTTTGTTTTACAAGCATCAACGCCAGAATGATCGACTGAACGATCGAATCCTTTTAAAACTAGGGATTCGATCGATCACTCACGGGTCGCGATCGAGTCTTTGTGATACGATCGATCACGATCGACACAGGTCTTTATCTCAAGTATAATTCGGTAGGTAAATACATCATTTTTGTGATTTTTAGTTACTGTCGTCATCCCTATTCAAATCATGGTAAATATCCCGGTAGAAATGACTTTATATTAGTGTTGTGAAGGGTTGTCTCCATTTCGTACACTTGACACTTAATTTTTTTTTTGAGATTTCATACATTGATTGTCAGTTTGTACACTCTTTCTTTAAGGTTGAAATTTGCACAAAAAATATACAGTTCTTGGCAAAAGTGTTACGAGTTTTATACAGACAACTAACTGATTCCTGAGCCGATTTAACGTTTCAACAACTATTTCGTTGATACTGGCTTGATAACGTTGAGTGGAAAAACACCTGGAACTGTCACAACGAAATGCACAAAACCAACAACTTCTTAGAATCTTGTAAAGCTCGTTTTAAAAGAAACATCGTTATAAAAAAATCTGGCAAACTAGAATTTTTATACAAATTAGAAGTCGATGGATACGAGGCATTTTCATTTTGTATAGTTGTTAATATAAGTTAAAGTTCAGGATTTATGCTAGAATGCTAGTGTTTTACTACGATTAGGTACATAACATATTCTCGATAGCAAAAAATCCAAATATCGCTCTAAACTAAATTGTACAATAAATCATCGCTATTCAATAAATGCTTCAAAATAAGCTTTGATATTTTGTATAATAAACAAACAGTATATAAAGCAAAAGGTGTGTTTAAATTTTCAAAAATACTATTAATTTTACCGTAAAAAACAAAAACATGATTTTTACGCGTATGACGCTCTGCTCTGTCCCGCTCCTATGAACGCGAAATCCTATGCCTTTCCTTTTCACAAAATGGCGTCGCAACATAAACTTTATTCTCAATAAAAAAAAATTACATAACTCCTCTGCTTTTAGCTCGCACAGGTCGACTTCCTCCACATCTATCCCATGGTATAAGAAAACAAGCTCTTCCGAGACAAGATGGTCACGTGGGTGTCTCCAGCTTACGTCATCATCGCCATCGGCGAATGAGGAGACGGTTATGTTTCCTTGTATTACCAGTAGCGTAAAATCGTAACTCCCCGAACTCTTGTATAAATTTAATTTTTTTTTTTTTTTTTTTTTTTTTTTTATGGTGATACATACTTTATTGACAAAGAAAATAACAATCAAATAATATAAAGAAATTAAACTAGTATTTACAATTGAAACAATTGAGCTAACTGCAGACTGTTGCAAACAATCTACAGATAGCTCAACTGGTCCATATCAATACCAGTCGGAAGCGTCCCCAAGTATTAACAATAAATTTAATAAAACTATCTGGTTTTGTATTTACCAATTATTAATCACATTAACTCGTGTTTAACTAACGCTGTTTTGAATGATTTAACAAAAATAATTGACGATTTGCATTTTTTATTGTATTTTATAGTGACCCTTATCACATTTTGTTTCCCAACTTCTACATTTTGTGTGAGATAAAGTGGCAACTGGACAGTGACGTCACCTGGCGACACTCACGGAAGAGCAGACCTGTTTTCTTGGATCATGATCTATATCCAATCCATTCCATATAATATCATCATCATCATCATAATCATCAGCCTATACATAGCTGCTGGACATAGGCCTCCCCCGTACGACGCCAGAAATATGTGTCTACTTATTTTAATATGTTTTATTTTCAGTGTACTGGATATGCTTGTACTGCTCCCGTGAGTTGATTTCAAATGAGGCATTTTGTTTATTGTCATAATTTGTTATAGTTAGACTTTATAGTTACCTACACACTTCCACTACTGGACATAGGCCTCCCCCATACGACGCCATAAATAGCGATCCTGAGCCGCCTCCATCCATCGACTCCCTGGGACCGCTACGATGTCGTCGGTCCATCGAGTGGATGGTCTCTCAACACTCCGTTTCGTATTGTATTATCGTTGCAGTTCTGCGAGCTATATATGTGAGTGGCTGACAGTACTAAAGCTTGCCTTTGAAAAGTGGGACAATTGCGGAATGAAATCACCTCTCAATTTGAATTTTCGTTTACGTCCCACTTTGGTCCGAAGTGATTGGGACGAACACGGAAACACTCATTCTGAGAGTCGGTGACTTTGCTTCTTCTACCGATTTCCGTAGAAGGGCTGCTGGCTGCTTGTCTATTATCTAATCCTACTAATATTATAAATGTCAAAGTTTATATGGATGGATGTATGGATGCATGGATGCATGGATATTTGTAACTCAATCACGCAAAAACGTCCGAACCGAGTGGGCTGAAATTTGGTATGGGTATAGTTTGGGACATGGAATAACATATAGGCTATTTTTCATCCCGATAAAATGCAGGCGAAGGCCCGGACAGCAGCTAGTTATCTAATAAGTAAATAAATCATTTAGAGGGGGAAATCGCCGAACATACATACATAAAAAATACAGCCGAAAAAGAACCTCCTCTTTTGTTTTTCGTCGGTTAATAAGATATCCAAATATATCGAACCAAATTTTAATTTTAATTTATATTTCATAATATTTAATTTATTTTGTAATATTTTTTATCCAATTTTATTTTTATCGTGACATTTTTTTAATTGTTTTTATCATGCTGTGTATAGTTTTAAATTTTGCGTATAAAAATATTGTATGGATTTTTATGATCTGAAATAAATGAATAATAATAATAAACCTGCAGGGCAGCTTGTGGCGAGCTGTTGGTGAGTAGCGACACCACGGGTATGCCGAGTGCTCCCGGGGAAGTTCCTGGTTCTCGTCTCCGCTTGCGGAGTGGTCTCCCAAGAGAACCAGATCCCCACCTCTTGCTTGCCTTCATTGGCCGGTCTGAGTGGAGTCGCGAGAGATGCATCTTAGGATGTAGACTCGGGGGTGGAAGTGTCTAATGGCGTAATAACGAGGAAACCTGCTCACGTGTCTTCGTGATGGTGAAATCGGGGACGCACCTCTCGACACCCCTTAGTCGTTTGCACCGATGTTGTTCCTTTACCGGCATTTACGCCAACATTTTGAGGAACCCATCCAGCATTCGGCAAGCCACCGTCTGCCGCTTGTAACAGTATTGAGAGTATGTTTATGGCAGGCGTCCATAGTCTCCCCCATAGCCCAATTACCCGGTCCATCCATCCATTCACCACAATAACATGGCTTTTTTTGTTATTTTCATTTTCCTTTGAAATAGTTTCTACACCTGGCGGATATCATCTTCGGGTGTATCATATTGTGCAACCAAGGATGATACCCGCTATGTGTAGCTCTCGCCTTTATATTAATTCTCATAAAGGGCCTCTGTGCTGTTGGCTTCGGCTCCACGCATGCCTCCCAAAGGACCGGGTCACTATATGGCCCGTGATCATGGAAATGAGAAACAGAATAATAATAATAAGTGTAATACAGTGTATTCGTTTTGTTACAGTGTCATGGAGCAAACTGCCTGTCCTATATTCAACAGGACAATGATCTGAAATGGGCGTACTGGTCCGACTGGAATACAAACATCAAAGATCCTTCCAGTCTACGAATATCTATTGTAATAAATATGAATATATAATAAATTTTTATAATTAAAAAAAACTTTTAATTACAAGCTTTTATATCATCTAGGACGAAAGTGCTTGGGAAGACAAATCCAACGAACCCAAACTCGACGTGGTTAAGTCGTTTTGTTTAGGAGTTCCTATGGCCACCTTCGGTTTCTATCATGAGACCAGCTCGATGGTACCATGACATTGCATTGTCACCGAACTTACATAAGTATGTTAAATTTCATCTCAATCGGTTGAGGATAACTGGTCTAAAACTGAGTTGCAAGATTTGACCCGAACAAACATCATTATCATCATATCAGCCCCTACACGTCCACTGCTGGACATAGGCCCCCCTTTACGATGACGCTTATGTTATGTTATAAAAGATTGTAAAAATACTAGCTACCCGCCCCAGCTTCGCACGGGTGCAGTGCTGACACTAAATTATACATATAAATCTTCCTATTGAATCACGCTATCTATTAAAAAATAACTCTAATCCTACTAATATTCAAAATACCAAAGTTTGTAAGAATGGATGGACGTTTGTTCAGTAGTAACTCTTCTAATTTGGTAGGTATGGGTATAGTTTGGAACCTGGAATAACATATAGGCTATTTAGCATTTATCCTGAAAAAACGCGCGAATAAGGCGCAGGCAGCAGCTAGTATATTATACATTCGAATGAAATTATGTCTCTCTTTCAGTTTCTTGCTCTTCCTTTTCATGATGAAACGGCTTATTGTATCTCAATGAAATTTGGCAGGAAGTAGACTATTTTTATTATTTTTATCCCGATATTTAAGTCCCGGTAAAGTGCATGCAAACCGCAGGCAAAAGCTAGTCCTACTAATATTATAAATGTCAAAGTTTGTATGGATGGATGTATGGATATTTGTAACTCTTTCACGCCAAAACTACTGAATCGATTAGGCTGAAATTTGGTATGGGTGTACTTTGGGATCTGGAATAACATGTAGGCTATTTTTTATCCCGATAAAATGCGGGCGAAGGCACGGGCACCAGCTGGTATGTTATAATTACCTACTGTAAATTCAAAACAGATAGATAATGAACTGGCAAATTCACACAGTGATCAGGTTTCAAGTCTATCTAAACTTGGAAATACAAGCAAATACGAAAGCTGTTCAAGTTTTGATGAGTAGTGGGTGAGTGGTAGTATAGATCTGAAACTGACAGTAAAGCTATTTGTCTACCGGATCGGAATCGGAGCGTAACTCGCGATATCCTGCATGTGTGCGTTTGCTAGCTTGTCAAATGTGTGTTGCGCGTACCCGCACGTGATATTTTCTCATTGCTGTTCTCCGAGTCTATCCCTTTCGCACATAGTGTGCGGTATCGGGTGAAATAGCATATATTTAGGCCTCACCTACCGAGCGACGAGTTCACGCGACCGGCTTGTGTAACCATTTGTTGATTTCTATGGTACCTAAGGATTTGATGAGCTACGGATCCGAGACGTGGTCGCTAACTATATGCCTTGTTCATAAGCTCAGTCGCTTAGTGGGTTATGGAAAAAGCTATGTTTGGTGTTTCTCTACGTGATTGAAATAGAATCCGGAATACGGAAATCCGTAGTAGATCCAAAGTTACCGACATAGCTCTCAGAATTAGTATGCTGAAGTGTCAGTGGGCAGGTCATATAGCTCGCAGTGCTGCTGGGGACTAAAGGTTCTCGAGTGGCGGTCATGATGCAATGAAAAATGGAAGACCGTCCACCGGCAACTTCCCAACTTCCTGATTCCGGCTTTGCTTGGCGTAGAGATATACATAATTTGTAAGCAATATTTATTGAAGTAAGGATCTCAAATCGATAAGTAATTTAAATGGCGTATGAAAAAACGCGGCAACAGAGTGAATTTAAGGTGAATTAGGGGCGGTTAATTTACAAATATTCCACATCGAGTTTGACTAGTATATAGTACTAAGTATTCTTTTATTTCTGTACCAAAGTTTGTGTGTTGTGTCTTATAAATAATTTTCTTTCTTCTTCTTTCTTTCTATAAGAACTAACGAAATCAAATGAATTCCATTCTATTCGTTGCCCGCATTACCTCGGCATGATGACCTATAACCATTTCAGCTCTGCAAAGTTTCGATTGGATCGCTTGAAATTGTCTTGAGGATGGGTAGAAATTGATATGGTAAGTTTCACACACTGAAATAAATGTCAGAACTCTAGAAGATGCGCATCTTCTAGAATTTTGATATCCACTTTTCAGCGGTTTTTTTCCACCTTCATCATTCGGACCGCTAAGGGTTGGAACTCGTTGCCTGCTTCTGTTTTTCCTGCCAATTACAATCTGGGTCTCTTCAAGACAAGACAAGAGCGAATAGGTATCTTCTAGAGATTCTAAACCTTCGTGAAATACCGTCGACCACATCGTCACTTTCCATCAGGTGAGATTGTGGTCAAACGAAGGTCTAGTGACCATAAAAAAAGAAAAAAAGTCATACATCATCTCGATTCTACAAATACCTAGTTAGAAATCACACAATAAGCTAAAAAAAGAAAAACTGGAATAGGTTTTGGTCATACCGGACATTCTGAATTTTTGACGTGAGTATCATCATCATTATCATCAGCCCGTATACGTCCACTACTGAACATAGGCCTCCCCCAAACGACGCCACAAATAGCGGTCCTGAGCCACCTCCATCCAACGACTCTCTGCGACCGCTACGATGTCGTCGGTCCATCGAGTGGGAGGTTTTCCCACACTCCGTTTCGCATTGCATCGCAGTCGCTACTCGAGAACCTTTACACCCCAACGGTTATCGGTTCTACGAGCTATATGGCCTGACGTGAGTATACAACATAGAAATTAATAATGGGCATAATTATAGCGGCAGTCTACCGTTTGTAACAGTATTGAGAGTATGTTTATGGCGTCCATAGTCTCTCCCATATACCGATTACCCAGTCCATCCATTCATCACAATAACATGGATTTTTTTGTTACTTTCATCTTCCTTTGCAATAGTCTCTACACCTGGCGGATATCATCTTCGGGTGTATCATATTGTGCAACCAATGATGATGCACGCTATGTGTAGCTCTCGCATTTACATTCATTCTCATAAAAGGCCTCTGTGCTGTTGGCTTCGGCTCCACGCATGCCTCCCAAAGGACCGGGTCACTATATGGCTCGTGATCATGGAAATGCGATACAAGGCATAATAATAGGCACATTTAGGATCTGGATGTTCGTGAAGCTAAATGCTCTTGGATGCACATTGACTGTAATATAAAATGCCCTGACAGCAAAACGTACTCAATTTAGAAGAGTAGTTTTCAGAGCATAACGTCCTCATGACTGAATATTCGCAATGTAAAACGTCATGAGAGTTTAATGTCCTTATGTACTGAATATTCACAATGTAAATCGTTACGTTACCTGGAAGGCAAGTATCCAAAATAATCAAGATAGCAAATATTACACACGGGAAACATTAATTTAAAAATAATAAAAACTGCCTTCTCTGAAATTATTAATAAAATTTCTTATATGGTGAAATTTCATTTAGGATCAGGATTTTTTCATTGAGGTAAGTGGCGAACTATAAACGCCGCAGCTTCCAAGGGTGAACACTCGAAGTGGCGATCACAATAGGCCTACCATGGCCGCTGTGACACTAAAGCCACCCTAAGCTAATAATAAAAAAATAGGATCAGGAGGATTTGGAAGCTAAATGTTCTTGGGTGCAATTCGACTGTAATATAAAATGCCCTGAGAGCAAAATGTTCTTAATTTAGAATGGTTTTGGAAGCCAAATGGCCTTTCCAATGATCCTAAATGTGAAATTTGAATATTTTGGGTAGTTGCCCTACAGGTAACTTTTGTTTGTTCTACCTGGGACATAATTAACTTGTTGTTTTGATTATAATTGTTCTCATTTAAAAGTGTATAAGGAAAATAACAATCAAATAATATAAACAAATTAAACTAGTATTTACAATTGAGCTAACTGCAGACTGTTGCAAACAAACTACAGATAGCTCAACTGGTCCATACATACTCCACCAGTCGGAAGCGTCAAGACGCTGGCTGCATTGCCTCGTTGTATGACAATGCTAATACGCTGCGCCAGATACTCACCAGCTCTCGGGTCAGGCGTCGCTTCTACCAGGCGCTCAGATAATTTTTTTAAACCCAGAGAGCCTCGGTACCCCAAGGACCTAGGGTCTCGACTCCAAGGGGAGCAAATGCGTAGGCTCTGTCCGAGACCTGCATATTTGCGCCTCTTGAGATCCTCGGCCAAATCTGCCGCCGAACCAGCCCTCACGAATGTCCTTGAAAGATGGGAAGGCGCAAGTGTGTCGACACATGTAGCGTCCCACACAATAAAATGTATTAACCGAATATTGGTATGTATATTCGTCCAATCAAGGAGTGGTATCTTTTATTAAGCTACGACCATTATTTGTTCAGCCAAGTTAAATAGTTCAGAACTTCTCCCGTTACATAAGCGCCATGGTGTTTCCAACTGGGTAAACAAACGGAGCTTATTAAGAAAATTAAAAATGTTTTCCTCAAATGAAGTAAAGTACTCTGAAGTTATGCTGAAGATTAAAAACTTTACAGTAGTAAAACTCTTTGAGCAATAATTCGTTTGCAAAAGTACTCCACTCGCCTGTTCTTTTGTCTTTGTATTATGTTGGGTATATTTTCGATTCCAGTTTTCCCTCTTAAGGGGGATATCGGGAATTTATTTTTCGAATTCCGGTTTTCTCCCTTTGGGGTATTTTAGGGGGGAAACTGGAATAAGCCATCTATGTAAGGGTGCGTCCATATTAAGTAACATGTAGGTATAAAACTTAAGGTATATAACACGTCCACATTATAAATCACTAGCTGCTGCCCGCGCCTTCGCCCGCGTTTTATCGGGATAAAACATAGCCTATATTTATGTTATTCCAGGTCCCAAAACATAAGTACCAAATTTCAGCCCAATCGCTTCAGTAATTTTTGCGTGAAAGAGTAACAAATCCATACATCCATCCATACAAACTTTGAGATTTATATTAGTAGGATGTTATCTAACTTTGTTTTAAACATGTTTTTAGAACATAACTTGGAAGCATTTTAAGTAAAAATATTATGTACCAGCGATCGCAGTAAAGGGGTTAACAATACACAGAAGGAAGCCGCTGCCCTTCCTCTGGTAGGTTCACTTAGTCGGCTTTTACGACGCGGCCTACGGGCTGAGTTGGCGGTCGGCGGTCACTGCCACGAAACCTTCAATGCTAGGTCGGACATTCACTTGCCGGTTTTTCCTAATTTCAGACAAGGAAAACATTGTACAAAACAACCAATACCTATGTGCATACTATATCTTCCGCAGCAACATCTGCTGAAAACAACCAGAAAAATTAACTAAAACACCTCGCTTTTACCAAAAACAAAGTTTTTCAACCTCACCTGTTTTTCTTTTCTTTTAATTAAAGCAACGGGTCTCTATTATGCGAATAGAAATTTGACACCACGGTCAACTTTTGCCATTCAGTATAGATTAGTGAAATCGATAGAAGTAACAAGTTTTCCCAACAGTGATAATAAAATAAAATTGATAGTTTCATGTAAGGAACTGGTTAAATTATCTTAGATGTGAGGTCAATCATTTCGTGTTGTCGCGAGATATTTTTGTATTGTGTGCGTTCTACAAGGACTAAAACTAATGGAAAATTAATTTGTCGCAGTCGTAAGCTATTTTCTATGAACCTATGATAAAGCCAACTTTGATTCAATTGTATTTTGGGAAAGTTCGGGAAAATTGTGCTTTTTAGGTAAATCAATTAGGGCAAGACTTTTTGATCGTCAATCAATTCGATCTACAAAACAGGAAATAAGAGAGTGGAACAACTATATAGATATCACTTTTTCTTTCCATATTTTAGCAGACAACAATCAAAAATTCTATAATAGCTTACAATAAAATTAACTAGGTACTTTTATTGTAAGCTATTATATATATATATATATATATATATATATATATATATTTTAATTTAAAAAATAATGGAAATCAATTTATATTTTTTATTTCTGTCGCACGCGCTATATCCTACTAATATTATAAATGTGAAAGTTTGTATGGATGGATGTATGGATATTTGTTACTCTTTCACGCAAAAACTACTAAACCGATTAGGCTGAAACTTGGTATGGATATAGTTGGGCCACACAGGGACCTGAAATAACACATAGGCTTTTTTATCCCGATAAAACGCGGGCAAAGGCACGGGCAGCAGCTAGTATAAACATTGTTTTAAAAAAATATTTTAATTGATTAAAAATGTATTTATCCTCTAAGATATTTTGTAGTAGGTAGCTAAGCCTTTTTGCACACACAGTTTTCGAAAAATTGTTCGAATTTATTTACTGATAGTTTTTGCAACTCACTAGGATTATTGTTGAGGAATCCTATACATAAAAAGACTGTACAAAACACGCTATTAAGATTATAAACATTTCATTTACTTTTTACATTTTCTGATGCATGAACACAAAAATCACATAGGTAACATCCTATTGAAATTTGACATCACGGCTTCTGCAATATCCATTTACTTTTATTGATAAACAAACAAGATAAATAGAAAAAAAAAAAATTGCGCCGTTGTTTATTCTATCGTTTTCAGTCAACATTTCGCTTTTCCGTTGTGTTTACAGAGTCCGAAAGTTGTTTAATGAAAAACAGGTGGTTCCACCTAGAATCAGGAGGTGTTATTATGAAGTTTTTGTGAAATACTACATCAAAAGAGAATCACGAAATCAAGAGGCCACAACTTGTAACCTACTGGGAAAAAGCTATCATCCTTCTTTTGTTTTACCGTCGTCAGTAATTTTTGGCGCCTACAATTTTCCGCCATATTGGATTTCCTGACATTTTTTATCTCTTGTGTCAATCAAGTGGCAACAAATCCATTGGTTCCTCATTTATCTAAATCCATCAAGACTTCTGAGTAAAACGGAGAATTATATAAATAAATAAATAATGCTGGACAATTGACACAGCATCATCTAGCCTCAGGCTAAGCAGAGCTTGTGTTATAATTACTAGATTACAAAACAATACAATGTTTTTATTGTACATCACGAAGAAAACATTAAAAATAGACATTACAAAAAACATGTACAATGGTCGGCTTGATTGCTTAGAAGCGATCTCTTCCAGGTAACCTTTGGATGGAAAAAATTACTGATATATTTACATATGTAGTACATTATATCTACAGAGATACATATTTTTATCATACATCCCCACAACAAATATCTGCAGATCGTACAAAAATTTGTCTCGAGGCGGGAATCGAAACCGCAACCTTCAGCGTCGCAGGGGGACCTTCGCTCTCTGATCCACAGAGGTCGTCAGAAGGCACAAACTGGGATAAGAATCGAGATTTCTTTATTTTGTAAGTAATCAATCGCTTGCTAAACTCCCGCTTCTCATTGGCATGGATAAGTGACAGACTTACCACTACGGACCTTGGGGACGTTACTCAGTTAATATATTTACTGAAAACCAGCGCAGTATTGGACAATTATTTGCCCAATACTGCATAATGCTGAGATAGACATAGACATAGACATAGACATAGACATAGACATAGACATTCATTTATTTGCTGCTGCAGTACAAAAACAGACATAAAAATACATTTTAAACATAACATAGTAATTTATAGTACAGGAAAAACAATTGCACAAAATATTTTTTTTTCCTTTCTTAAAAAGGAAGACTGTTGCAGCAGCTAAAAGGTCTCGACTCAGCATAAAAGCCTTACCACTCAGGAGTAGATAGGCGCTGGTATTCTGCCGAAACCATTATGATCACAAGACCTTGATAGGGACCCTTTTTACCCCTTTTTTTAATAATTGTTAGTTAATAGAATTCTATGTATATATGTCTCCTATGTTAATTTTAGGCTGTCTATTTGTTGTTATTGTTATTTAATTTTGTGGGTAAATAAATAAATTTTATCTTTATCTTTATATTTTGTCTCGAGTGCTGTAGGTACAGTAATTTATGAAACAATATATTCTTATTATATATTCTTTTGTTTTACTTAGTTCATAATATAAATTTACTGCAGCATTCCCTACTAAATTAAACAGAATTGCTCCTGTTTAATGCGCAAGTGAATGTTAAATTGGCTTCTATTTCGATCGAAACAACAAAAACATCCCGATTTCCGTTTCCTTCAGCCAAGTCTATTTTCCTCCGAACAAAAACAAAACCTATTCCAATCTTGCAATAACGTTTATTTTTCAAGCGCAGAAAATAGCAATTTCATCGGTAAATACTATTTTGAGCATAAATTGGAAGGCAAACACGAAAAAATACAAGAAAAACTTGGAAAAGCGATGGAAAATTAAACATGCAGGCGTGTATGCAAGTTTTAAACATCAATCGGTAGCAATGAAATTTTTCCAGAAGACGTAATAAGTGGGGGGAGGAGCAATCAACAGTTTCCACGCGAAGGAAAGCCCTGAGCTCAGTCCGCACCCAGCAGTCCTAGAGCGCACACGTCTGTCGACGCCTCCGCTGGAAAAACTACGAGAAAAATATAAAATAAACACGTGTTCCTTTAGTGCAATAAAATCTGTGCCGTGTGCCGTTAATTTTATGTGCTTGTTTATTTTTTGTTTGGTTTTAATGCGCGCGGATCCGGGCGTGTTCTTATTTTGATTTTGTTTTGTGAAGGACGAGGGATTTTTTAATTCGGAAACGGAAATCAAGGTGAGTCCTGTTTTAATTATTAAGTCAATCACCCTTGTCGTAATGTTTTTTACTTAGCTTGGTAGCACGTCTTGGTTTGTTTAATTCGTTGATTTCCTTATCTGGGGTGGTAGGTATTTACGGGGTTGTTCAACCCTGGACTTTATGTTACTATTATGTGTGTCTCAGTGGGAGACTTTCTAGACATTCTACATATATAAAATATTTTGTATAATTGTACACGAAGGAAACTCTCTTAACTTAGTTTACATCTGTTTATTACACTTTAAAAAAACCAGGTGTTTTATGACGAAAAAAAACCCGAGTTCTTTATGAAAAAAATCCGAGTTCTTTATGAAAAAAACCCGAGTTCTATATGACCCATAATCCGAGTTCTATATATATTTATTTTTAACAGGCGATAGATATTCTTTTAGTCTCTTGCAGATAGTCTAAATTGATCAAAATGGTAAATTTTTAATGGGGTTTGCAATGTCGACACCTCAATGTAATGAACAACTCTAATTACAAAATCACTCTATGTGAATAGCAAACTGCTAGTTTTTTTGGGGTAAGTAAAAGGAACGTTACCATAATTAAAGATTATTTATCGGGTATTTATCGCGTACCTTTTGTTATATTTTCCCCTACGTTTCCATCGCGTTACAGCGATCGTAGGGGAAAATATAACAAAAGGTAAATAATCTTTAATTATGTCAACAAATCGCGAAAGTTTAAAAACGTTACCATAAGCATAAGAAATAAATGACTTACTTACTTACGTACAACTAGCGACCCGCCTCGGCTCCGCATGGTTGCAATGCTGATACTAAATTAATTATACATAAAAACCTCCCTCTTATATCACTCTGTCTATTAAAAAAATCGCATCAAAATCCGTTTCGTACTTTTAAAGATCTAAGCATACATAGGGACACACAGCGGGAAGCGACTTTGTTTTATACTATGTAGTGATGAAAAATAGATACATTAAAAATGGTTTTATTTCATCGGCTTAAAAAACAGGTTGTAAGTACTTAATTTAACTTACTTCTAGATAACAGCAAAAGAATTGGCGGCCTTATCACTTAAAAGTATATATATATATAATGGAATATTTACGACCATTCACACTGTATGTTTGCAAAATAAATACTAGAAAATTGAAAAAAAATTGGAAATATATCATCTTTTTGCTTAAAAAAAACAACTAGTTTTTACAGAGGAATGCTCATCAAACTTTGCATTCGATGGAACTCAAACCCACATCAAGGACAAAAATTATCACCACCGATCACTATCTTTGCAATTAATTTAATTAATCTAACAATGTACTGCCAAAATCTAATCATAATGGCGTCCATGAAATTTCAAAATTTTCTTAAGAGTCTTGAGGAAATTTTCCGTGACAGGAGAATGTTTCGGACTCCACAAAGATTGAATAATTTGTAAGGTTTTATAACACCGGGGTCCGCCCCAGCTTTGCACGCATAATTAATAAAAAATTCAGTGATTTTTTTTTATTTAATATTGTTAAATATGTAGGGGATAGTGTAGGTTCCCAATTGTGAAATAATTTTTCAAATCAGTTCAGTAGTTTCGGAGCCTATGCAAACAAACAATCAAATCTTTCCTCATTATAATATTTATCATATCAGCCCATTCACGTTCACTGCTAGACATAGTCCTACCCCATACGACGTCGCAAATAGCGGTCCTGAGCCGCCTCCTGGGTCATCCATCGACTCTCTGCGACCGCTACGATGTCGTCCGTAGATCGAGTGGATGGTCTCCCAACACTCCGTTTCGCATTGCATCGTGGCCGCCACTCGAGAACCTTTACTCCCCAGCGGTTATGATCTAAGAGCCATATGACCTGCCTACTGCCACTTCAGCGTACTAATTCTGAGATCTATGTCGATGACTTTTGTTCTTCTACGGATTTCCGTATTCCGGATTCTGTCACGTAGAGAAACACCAAGCATAGCTCTCTCCATAGCCCGCTGAGCGACTCTGAGCTTATGAACGAGGCCTATAGTTAGCGTCCACGCCTCGGATTTGTAGGTCAACACTGGCAACACACAATGATTGAAGACTTTCGTCTTAAATCGTGTGTTAGAATAGATAAAACATTTCTCATCTAAAAAGGATAATCACCAGATATTGGGACAAACAAAAAATTACATTAGGAGTTACCGCGTTACCGTTTTAACCGTCTTCGAAAAAAGAGGAGTTTCCATGCATCGGTGTGTGTATGTTTTTTGTCTGTTCGTCGATTTCTCCATCATGGACCGATTTAGACTATTCTTTGGCTATTGTATCCTTGCCAATAATAAGCTACTTTTTATGCGAAAAAGCGTGTGAAGCCAAAGCAAGTCATCCATAAACGTCTTTGTTGACATAAAATTTCTTGGAATTTAGAACCAAGTATAGACGACTTTCGGCTGAACTGATAATTATGTTGTTGAGTGTTTAGAGTGCTAATATTAATTAAGCAGTCTTGAAAGAAAGAAAATTATTTAGTCTTACTATTTTTTTACAGCAAACTCCTGTCTGTCTGTTTTCTTTCTGTGTACCATCCCTTATACTTCTTCCTTTTTCCTCTTGTAATTACGTAGGTATATAATCATCATCATCATCATCAGCCCATACACGTCCACTGCTGGACATAGGCCTCCCCCGTACGACGCCACAAATAGCGGTCCTGACCCGCCTCCATCCATCGACTCCCTGCGACCACTACGATGTCGTCGGTCCATCGAGTGGATGGTCTCCCATGTAAGGGGGGGATTTGCCATAATCACCACGCTTGGCAGGCGGATTGGTGATCGCAGTGTTGATGTTTAAAAATACTCAGACGGAAGCTGCTGCCCTTCCTCTGGTAGGTTCCCTTAGTCGGCTTTTACGACATCCACGGTTTGAGTTGGATGGGTCGATATTCGTACGCCGCGACCCCACGGCTTATGGGGTATATAATATAACCTGTGTATTAATGTAATAGTCATATTTTAAATTAAACATTAACAACATCAAGTGTATATTCAATACCTACGGTGGAAATAAATGAAATTCTTTGTAAATTTACAGAAGACCAAACGCTCTGAAAATATTTCCAATTAATATAGTAAAATAAAATCAAATTGAAAAGATGAAACGATTCTCTTTGAATTCAAACTGATTCTAGGAAAATTTGTTCGATTGAAAAGGTACAGGAATGATTCGCAATGTCAGATGATTTCCCAGTAAGGCGAGGAAATATGTATTTTTAATTATGTGGACCAATATTTTTTTAGTAATTGAAAATTTCGGAAATATTTCTTTGATCGACTAAAACAATGATAAAAGAGAAAAGCAGGAAACCTATACATATCTATCTATGGCATTCAAAAAATAATGTTAATAACTGCCTGTGGTTTAGCTATACTCAGAAATCGCTTAATGCTCTGCGCGTCCAATATAATAATGATTTTAGGATGATGATGGGACTGCCGTGCTTCTGCAGTGCATCCAGTATGATTGCGGAGGCACGGGTCGATGGTTTTCACGCCATCATCCGTAAGAAAACTGCCTTATTGCTCAGCAGAGTGCGGGGCAGTTCCAACAGCATCCTGCAGTTCATTCCAGATCGCTATGACCTGCCGAAGCACGTAGTAACCAGTAATGAAGGCCTTTATTCGGGTCCTGATCAAGTAGAAAGTCTCGCCTCAGACAGCTTAATCGGGACTCTAGTAAAGGTCCTAAACCTCCCTTTAAATTTTATGTATTGTGCTTTCCGTGTATTTTAACACACATTTTAGACAGCTCATTAACAAAAAATGGACCAAATATGTTGTCTGATTTAATAAATGAATTTAATTTTATTAGAGAAATTGCGTTAAAACCCGCCTACGTAATAAAAGTCTTAAACAAGCGTTCACCTATGGTCCTTATCGTTTTCTTTTGATAATTAGGTAGTCATTTGCTAAAATCAGACTAGTAGTTTCAGCGCTACCTGGGAACATAGAAATCGGCTACATACATACTTGTGTATGCATGTATGAGGTTGACACTCTTTGTATCTACATAGGGTGTTAACCTATGTACATACATAGGCCCGCGGTATGAGGTTGACATCCTATGTATATACATGTGGTGTCAACCTCATAAACCTCGTCCTTCCGTAGTCGGGTAAAAATTCAAAATTTGATCTGTCTGTAGTGTTTATTTTGCCTAAAGATATAAAGTTATTGAAATCTTTAGGTTAGCATTACACATGCAGCTAGTGTCTTAGGGACGCTTCCGACTGTTATTGATATGGACCAGTTGAGTGAGCTATCTGTAGATTGTTTGCAACAGTCTGCAGTTAGCTCAATTGTTTCAATTTTGAATATTAGTTCTAATTTGTTAGTATTGTATAGATTGGAACGTAGGGGAAAATATGACAAAATTTTGTCATATTTTCCTCTACGTTCCAATCTATATATTTAAAAATAAATGACATGAAATTATTGAATGATAATTATCATTCAATAATTTCATGTCATTTATTTTTATTTAATATACTGCTTTGGTAGTCCGCCCCTTAGCAGCTTGTTATCCTTTCATTCAAGGCTTAGGCTTTATCCCAAAACCCTAAAGAGAACGAAATATGAGTTAGCAGCCATAAAGTTAACTCGTCAGACTTTTTCAAAAACATTGTTATCTCAATTTCAGGGTACCACTGTAATTATCTGCTACGACTTTCCTGATAGAAGGGGGTTAACCCCTCTAGGGTGGAAAAAGGGGTGGGGGTTGGCAATTACTCGCAAGGGTTGAATAGTGTGTGTTTAGTAATCTATGACTTGAACAGAGCTATTCTAATTCTGTTGGGTTTCGTTTTATGTAAAGAGAAAGTACCTAATTTCAACTCTATGATATGGACCAGTTGAGTTACCTGTAGATTGTTTGCGCGCTTTCGCCCGCGTTTTATCGGGTAAAAAAAATTGCTTATATGTTATTCCAGGTCCCAAACTATACCCATACGATATTTCAGCCCAATCGGTTCAGTAGTTTTTTCGTGAAAGAGTAACAAATATCCATACATCCATCCATTTTTGACATTTATAATATTATTCTCTGTTCTGGTAACATTAAAATCTTATGACTTTTAGATAAAATTTAAAAGTATCTAATTTGGCGTGTTTTAAGAACCAACCGACTACTTGTTTACGCCCGTTGCCACGACGTCGACTGCGAATCCTTTACTGTTTTTAAGGTTTTGCGGGTTAAATATTAGTATTTAACCCGCAAAACCTTAAAAACAGTGGATTAGTGAGGGGTAGTGAAATTGTATCCCCAGGGGATTAGTCCCCTGGGGATACAATTTTAATAGGACCATCTCTGGATCATTTTCTATACAATAGTGAAGGAATTTTTGCGTAATAAAAAAATACAGTGGAATCTAGTATCTCCTGAATTCGGTTGAAAAATGGCGCTAGCTTTAGTGAGAAAGTTGAACTTCCCTGGTGTAGATCGCATAATTTCTTTTATTTTAGGCGCCAACCATCCAATCAATGACGTATTATAATCATATCAAATCATTAATTAACTTATTATAACCATATTATAACTTATTACGCCATCAGAATTAGTACAACATTCTGAATTCAAATTACTTTTTTCAAGATCGCATAATTTCTTTTATTTTCGGCGCCAACCATCAAATCAATAACGTGTTATAATCATATCAAATCATTAATTAACTTATTATAACCATATTATAACTTATTACGCCACCAGAATTAGTGTAACATTCTGAATTCAAATTACTTTTTTCATCAAGTAAAAGTTCTTTTTTCCACATGAGAGCAAAACCTGATTTTACTCACTGTTTTTGAGCAGCAAAGTCACCGTTTTAGAGCAGCAAAGTCACCGTTTTAGAGCGAGAGTGGTTAAACGATATTTACAGAAGTCCAAATCCAATATTACCGTTTTGTCTACGAAATTATGTTTAGTCTCAGCTTGTTACTTTAAATAATCCCTTTTTAAAAGTTCTGAGTTAATATAAGTTTTTATTATCTCATTGCTCGTAATGAATAAATTACGGTCTTCCATCTGTTCAGGTGTGGAAAAGTGCTGATTTTACGTAGATTTTAGATAAACTTGTTTCAAACTCGTTCAAACTCGTCAAAGTAGTTCATTTGTTAGTTAGTTTTAGTTTAATGGTATAATATCCCTTATAATTTTAAATGAAATTAAAGTTATTTAGTGCATGGTAACACAGACAAAACAATTCCAAAAAAAGGCCTTCAAAGTCAGGGAAAAGTTACCATCCTTTCGGTGTTCTATAGGTTACATTTTGGTTAGTGGATTTGCATGACGTAATTCACCCGTCACCATTCTTCCATCGGACAACCAGACGCTCGAAACTGCGTCATCCATAGACGGTGGATATCCCATTGGCCCGCACTCAGCGCTTCAAGTCAACATTCTTCATACCGCCAAAGTATGGAACGTCCTACCGGCGGCGTCTGCGTTTACCGACACCTACAATCTACAGACCTTCAAGGCTATAGTGAACAAGATTCTTCTAGGCAAGCGTGCTACATCCTCGGCCGTATCATCACCATCATCAGGTGAGATAGAGGCCAAACTATAAATTGTAAAATAAATATAAAAATACATCAATTTTCTAAATTTAACTCATAGTTAGGTACTTTAAATCTATGTATGCGTTAATTGAATTTACTCGCATGAGATATCTACACTAGGTTTGTAGAGCTATATAGATATCTATATAATACAAGCATATTTGCTCTGGATGCATATATATAACAAGCATATTTATTCTGGATGTTTTCTATGTATAAAAAAAGTTTTTATTCTATTGATAATACAAAATCTCTATCTATGATATCTATCT
Organism: Eupithecia insigniata; assembly: GCA_947859395.1. Taxonomy (NCBI): domain Eukaryota; kingdom Metazoa; phylum Arthropoda; class Insecta; order Lepidoptera; family Geometridae; genus Eupithecia; species Eupithecia insigniata. The sequence goes on from OX402019.1 coordinate 3,303,944, forward strand.
ATGTAGTATATTATATTATGTATATCAGTTATCTAGTACCCATAACACAAGCTCTGCTTAGCTTGGGGCAAGATAATGTTGCGTGAATTGGCCAGCATATTATTAAATACATTTGAAATTACTATTTAAAATCGTTTTTTATTACAAATTATTATTTTCTATTTTTCAAGTTCTGAATATAGTTTGTATAGATGGATGTATGGATATTTGTTACTCTTTCACGCAAAAAACTACTGAACCGATTAGGCTGATTGGGGCCTGGAATAACATATAGGCTATTTTGTAACCCGATACAATGCGGGCGAAGGCGCGGGCAGCAGCTAGTTAGTATATAAAATGATTTTAGGATAACATGCAAATTGCATCCATTGAGCTCTTACAAATTTTGTATTTTATTTTGAATACTAAAATCGAATGTTAAAACTTTTTACAAAAGTATTCCCATTTTGTGGATTTACATTCGGCTCTTGTTACGAAACCCAGAAGTTAGTGAAACAAAGTAAAACCCTAACGACCACCTCGTGCACTATATCCATCAATTATATGGCTCTGTAAAGGATCAACTCCACGAGCGTTAGTCTCGCAGTTCTCATTCGTAGACCGAGACAAGTTCTCGGTGACCCCGTTGACCCAATCACCGACGCTAAACCTGAGGTGATGGCAACCGATTCGCTTCAGCGCACCACACACCCGACCAAAAATCGACCCCGACGGATGCGGGGTTGAAGAATTCCGCGCTTCCACCCTAGGTACATTCGTGCACCTAGACGAAACCTTCATGTCCTCTCATAGCATCTGGCAATAGCCCAAGCCGAGGCTCGCACCTAAGTAGTGGCCCTTTTTTTTTACGATGGGAAAATGCTGTTTGCGCATTACCTATAGCCTGAGGAGGGCTACAGGGGTATGTTGGGCTCTCCACTGAGCTACTAACAGAGTGTTAGCAGCTAGTGACATACCAACTAAAAACCCATCGATACTTCCGCTCTCACCTTAGTGCCAGAGCGTCATCAAACCACTCGTCACCAGACGATTCGTATGACGGCGCACTGGCACTTGACAGGATTGCAGGTTCCCGGTCGGATTCGACCGCTACCCTGTCGGTGATCATCTTGCTGTCCCCGTAAAGGGCGAGGCATGTCCCGGGGCATTTCGGGCGTCCCTAACTATTGGAGAGCTGTGCAATGCTGGGGTGTTTCTCCTCGTACCATCACCCAGCTGGTCTCCATCGAGCGGAAGAAGGCGATGGAATTGCCGTTTCCTTCTTCCGGTCCTCCGGCGCCGGCGGAGTGGGTCAGCTTGAGGATTTTCCTCCCTGATTCGCTCCGCTGGCTCCTTCTGTGAAACGAAATCTTCACAGAAGGAAACCATGGCTTGGGTATGTTGTGCTGTATCCTCGGGAGCGCTGCAGTGATGACAAGCAGGATTTTCCTCTCTTTTAGCAACACGGTGCAGGTATCGCCCAAAACAACCATGTCCAGTCAGTACCTGCACCAATCGGAACGTAAGGCCACCGTGTTCACGGCGCCCCCACTCTCCCATGACAGGACGTAACGCGTCAATAGTCCACCGGCCATAGCGAGCGAACTCCAGTTCTTCGGTCCACTCCTGGGTAGCAGCCTCCCTCGCTTGTTCCCGCGCATACTGGATTTCCTGAGGAGCCAGTCGGTGTCCTTGCGCCTGTTCATCTTTTTTGTGCTTGTGCAAATCTGCAAGCACCCTTCCTTCTCGATCCCATGGTAGAGATCCCGCGAGCGCACAGGCGGCCCCATATGACACAGTACGATAGCCGCGTATCGTTCTAATCGCCATTAATCTTTGTGGTTTTCGCAGAAGAGCCCTGTAATGTATACTGGATTTGTATTACTTTTATAATATGTTAAGTCCATTAAAAAGATCTTTTAAATTAAAATTGAGTTAAAAAAAATATTTATTTTTAATTTAGTAAATTTTTAAACAAAAATATCCATATAAAAGCGAAATAAGATTCTTTCGCTTCGCACTCGTCGTCCTAGGGAGCTTACAGAGCAGCGACCGAACGCACCCCTCCCTGGGTCGCATCGCTGAAGGTTAGCTGTGAATGCGTTAATATTTGGTGTCAGTTTTAGTTAATTTTAACATCTAATTCATCATCATCAGCCCGTATACGTCCACTGCTGAACATAGGCCTCCCCCAAACGACAGCACGAATAGCAGTCCTGAGCCGCCTCCATCCAACATCAAATTACATACGTTTATTTTTTAATCTAGTACCTACCATCCAAGCAACCATCTGCGGCTCTGGCCATAAAGAACTATCAGCAAGACTAACGCCAGCGATTCGTGCGCCTATAGAGTCAGTAAAGGATATCGGATTAGTATTCTACAAGCAAGGTCTTCGATCGTAAAACTGATTTGAAATTTTCGCTGACTGTTGTGCCACAGTTTGGTAGAGGTCGGAATGGGGTATGGGTGAAATGAGATAGGATAAACCTCACTAAAAATTATTAAGTAGTAACGTTATGGTTTTTTGTAGATACAACTTTGGAGATGGGATGAGCAAAAAGTCAGGTAGGCTATGATGTCGATAAAGGTAAACCCAGACACAGTTTTGAACTGACTTTTCTATATTTGGCTGTATTTTTTTTTATCTTATATTCGTCGATTTCTTCGGTAATTATAGTCCAGTAACCTTGTCGCCTGGAAGGACGGGGTCATCATATCAGCCCATACACGTCCACTGCTGGACATAGGCTCCCCCATACGACGCCACGAATAGCGGTCCTGAGCCTGACAACACTTCATTTCGCATTGCATCGTGGCCGCCATTCGAGAACCTTTACTCCCCAGCGGTTATCATTTCTGCGAGCTATATGACCTGCCCACTGCCACTTCAACCTACTAATTCTGAGAGCTATGTCGGTGACTTTGGATCATCTACGGATTTCCGTATTCCGGATTCTGTCACGTAGAGAAACACCAAGCATAGCTCTCTCCATAGCCCGCTGAGAGACTCTGAGCTTATGAAAGAGGCCTATAGTTAACGACCACGTCTCGGAACCGTAGGTCATCACTCTCTCATGAGTATGAGAGTAACAATTAACTTTTGCTAAAAAATATGGCCGTGGGGCCGCGGCGTACGAATATCGACCCCTCCAACTCAACCCGTGGATGTCGTAAGAGTCGACTAAGCGAACCTACCAGAGGAAGGGCAACAGCTTCCTTCTGAGTATTTTTAAACACCAACACTGCGATCACCAATCCGCCTGCCAAGCGTGGTGATTATGGCAAATCCCCCCCTACATGGGAGACCATCAACTCGATGGACCGACGACATTGTAGCGGTCGCAGGGAGTCGATGGATGGAGGCGGCTCAGGACCGCTATTTGTGGTGTCGTACGGGGGAGGCCTATGTCCAGCATTGGACGTGTATGAGATGATGATGATGAAAAAATATTTTAAAATGATCACTAAAGAATGCATCAAACCGAATACGAACTTCAACGCAGACGTCAGTTTTGTTCACTGTTTGACTCAAAGGTTTCCCTTTGAGGGGACTCAGCGAAGCGTAGTATGTACCCTACATAATATGCATAGACTGTAGTACGAATATTTTGTATAAATTATAATAAACTAGCTGTGCCCGCGACTTCGTCCGCGTGGAATAGTGACAGTGTAATTTTCAAACTTTCATCCCCTATTTCCTTTGATATTTCACTCCCTTGAGGGTAAAATTTGTAGGAACCGTAAATGAGATTTTATTTATATCTAATTAAAGGCCTAAAAATAAATTTATCCATCCAAAAAACGATAAACCGACTTCAAATTCCCTTACTTTTACACTTATTTTAAGTTTTTCGGGATAAATACTAATATCCTGGGGGATAAAAATGTTATGGAACACCGTCGGGATCATTTTCTTTCTATAATAGTGAAAGAATTTTCAAAATCGGTCCATAATTGGCAGGGATGTCGCGTAACATCCATACATACAAAAAAAACATGGACGAATTGAGAACCTTCTCTTTTTGAAGTCGGTTAAAAATGAAATCAATGAAGTTAATGCTTGACCAGATGAATTTCCGAGATATCAGTCATCTGTACACATAACGTAAGCTCTGCATAGCTTGGGGCTAGATGATGCCGTGATATCCCACAGGTGGGACGAACGGGACAATAATCATCATATCAGCCCATACATTTTCACTGCTGGATATAGTCCTCCCATACGCGACGCCACAACCTGCGACCGCTACGATGTCGTCGGTCCATCGAGTGGATGGTCTCAATGGGACAATAATAGTCTGAATTGAAATTATATCCCTTTCGTCTTACCAATAAAGGCAATGGGATGAACGGGACATCAAAGAATTGAAAATATTATTCTCCCATTCGTCCCAGTGCTTAGTGCACTACGGTCAAAGTGACAGCAAATCGCTGTGTGGATTGTCCAGCATTAATTAATTTATTATTAAATACCTATCTTACATATTTCAGATTTCAGAACGAAAAAACTCACGAACACGTAAAACATAATTTCCTCAAATACAAAATGGATTTTGTGAATCGAGAAGCGTGTTCTCACGCCTTGCAAAAAACCACCTCATAACAAATTTACCGCCAGCATGGAGGTGTTAAATTCTACCACTGACGTAGAAAGCTTTGGACAGAGTTTTAATATGATTTTTAGGTGTCTTCTATTTTCTTGGAATACAGAACTACGCAGACTACGCACTCAATACTCATAAACTACGTTCTAAGAAGTAGGTAACATTGGTTAATCTGGAAACTTGATTAAGTAAAGTCAATAAAATCCACAATAAAATCCTAATCCTACTATAATATTATCAATTTATAAATGTCAAAGTTTGTATGGATGGATGTATGGATGGATATTTGTTACTCTTTCACGCAAAAACTACTGAACCGATTAGGCTGAATTTGGTATGGGTATAGTTAGGGACATGGAATAATATATATAGGCTATTTTTTATCCCGATAAAACGCGAGCGAAGGCGCAGGCAGCAGCTAGTTAATATTATAAATGTGAAAGTGTGTTTGTTTGTCCTTCTTTCACACCATAACTAAGCAACCAATCGACTTGAGTTTTGACATAGAGTTAGTTTAAAGGATGGAGAGTTACATAGGCTACTTTTTGTCCTGGTAAAACATCAAACCATGGGATATTTACCGGACAAAATACCTTTTTATCCCCCTATGAATGTGAAATTCGAATTTAACGCGGGTGAAACCGCAGGGAACGACATCCAATAAATGCATGTATTTAAGTATATACATATTTAACTATACTCCAGCCAGTTAAAGATACACTGTTAGTACGTACACAAGATTTTTCACAATTATCTAAAATTCCTTTTAGTGTCGAGTTTGAGGAATATTTTCTCGTGTGTTCAAGTAAAAAAAATGCTGGACAATGCACACAGCATCATGCTAAGCAGCACAGTAATCCAAGCTAAGTAGAGCTTGTGTTATGGGTACTAGATGACTGATATACTTAACAGACTACTTTACATATGTATATCCCAAGATTATACAAATATACCCGGAACAAATATCAGCAGATCGTACAAACATTAGTCCCTAGGCGGGAATCTAATCCGCAACTTCCTGCGTAGCAGGCGGACCTACGCCCGCCGCGCCATATCGGTCGTTAAAAGTAACAATCATCCAAGCTTTCGCATGAATAATTTATGTGTGATTTGCTAAGGAAATAAATCCTACTAATATTATAAATGTCAAAGTTTGTGTGTATGAATGTTTGTTTCTCTTTCACGCAATAACTTCTGAACTGATTGGGCTGAAATTTGGTATGTGTATAGTTTGGGACCTGGAATAACATATAGGCTATTTTTTATACCGATAAAATGAGGGCGAAGGTGCGGGCAGCAGCTAGTAAGTAAATACCAGCTTGCAGCCTTAGACTCGATAGAACGAAGAGCCTTCAGACTCATAGACGAACAGTACCTTGCAGAGACTAAGATCCAAAGTCTCGATCACCGCCGCAAGGTTGCTTGTTTCTCGATTTATTATAGGATACATTTCGGAGAATGCTCCCAGGAACTTTATGACCTGATTCCACGATCTCCCTTCCACTCCAGGACAAGCAGACGGACAGTACAATACCATCCTTATCTGGTGGATATACCATCCACTCGTACAAAGCGGTTTTCCTCCACCTTCATCATTCGCACCGCTAAGGAATGGAACTCGCTGCCTGCTTCAGTTTTTCCGGTGAATTACAATCTGGGTCTCTTCAAGACTAGAGAGAACAGTTGTCTTCTAGACCTTCGTGATACAACGTCGGCCACATCATCACTTTCCATCAGGTGAGATTGTGGTCAAACGAAGGTCTATATACTATAAAAAAAAACACATACATTCCTACAGTATATTCAAAACTAGGTTTTTCAAGTTGCAGTCCAAATGTTGCAGTATCTATGGTAACCTATATAAAATTATCATATCTAACGAAGCTCCAGGGAAGTGTTGGAGATTGATGACAGTGGAATGTCTCGTCAGCGATCCAGCATAGGATTTATGATGCCCAGGGCCGCATCTAGGATTTATAGAAGGGGCAACAAAGGTTACCGGGGCAGCTTTTTGTAAGGCGCTCCTTGATTCACGACATCCATTTTGTTTAATGAAGCCCCATGAAAGGGTTAGAGATTGATGACAGTAGTGGCATGTTTAATCAGCATGGTCCATCTTGGTGTTTTTTTAATAAAATTCGTATATAATAACAGTACTCTAAAACGAGCTCTGCTTACTGTGGGTCTAGAAGTTGATGAGTAAATTATTAACTTCTTGTGCAGTAACATTAACAGGTTACTGTTTTAGGCCCGCCACAACTCGGATATGGAAGACTCATGTAACTGTTGAACTGTATAATCTCTCTTATGTACGTATGTATGTGTGTATGATGTATGTGAGATAATACGGTTTTACAAACTCACAGACTAAACAGACATTATGACAGCCATTATTTTAATTGACTATGTGATTCCTAAGTTTGACCGCGACTCTAGATGCCCCTGCCCCAAACCTTTGCACCATCCCTGTACTCCAGATAGTTATACGAGGCATTGGAGCGTTCGCTTTCAACTTTTGTCCCGAACGTGGATATTTCTCAACGTCAGCTGGTAATACTGGGGTTTAATTTACATTTTAAAAGGGTTTTTTATTTACTCGCTTTTACTGCGAGGTATAATTAATTTACAAATGATCGCGTAGGTCGCTGTTGATGGTGTATGAGTTTACCTGAATATTATTTCATCTTTTGTTGCCCTCAGGTCTTCATCGTGCTAATATTATAAATGTCAAAGTTTGTAACTATGTTTTTTCCTCTTTCACGCAAAAACTACTGAACTGATAGGGCTAAAATTTGATATGGGTATAGTTTAACACCTGGAATAATAAATAGGCAATTTTTTTATCCCGATAAAATGCGGGCGAATGCGCGGGCAGCAGCTAGTCAATGATAAAATAAATTATCAACTGGTTTACTGCTAGGCATTAGGCATAGATCCAGATTTAGTGATATATCGATATTTGTTTACAAAAACTAAAAACAGACTTTCAATACAATATAAGCACTTTGTTTTTTAAGTTTTACGAGATAAATAGTAATATCAAAAAAAAAACTATCATGTGATTATTTTTAATGAAAAACCAAAAGAAACATCAAAATCAGTTTTCAATTGAACTTCAGCGTAAATTGCTCTCATACTTGAAGATAAATATTATATTTTCAAGTCAAATAATATAAAGAAATTAAACTAGTATTTACAATTGAAACAATTTATATTTTTTAACTTTTTATTATCAGCTTTATATATGTATGTAGGTAGATAACTCAGGAAATAACAATTTTCTGTAAAATCCCGAAATTTCTGTAGGAACGTTCGCTCTATGTAACTATATCCAACGTTCTCACAAAGTAAAAAGCTAGAGTTACCCGCAAGCCCGGAAAATAGTCGCTCATTCATTCTAGGGAGGTAGAGCATGCTTGACGTTGACGTCGATTTCACAGACAATTTCCCCTGTGCACCACTATTGTCTATCATATGGCTGGCTCTAGCCTGAATGTACTACTTTGGTACGTAGTCGCTTTTGCATGTAGCTAAAAATGAGGCTCAGTGTACCAAAATGGCTTATATTATAGTGCAACTGAGTGTACGGCTCAGTGTAACAAAATGGCTTACATTCTAGTAATAAAATAAATAACAATAAAAATCATTTATACTACATACACCCGCTCGGAAAGTTGCCTAAACCTTTTCTAAATATAAGATAGAAAGTTAGTCATTGCTGGCGTATAGGAATCCTGGAGGAAAATCACGTAATCAGCTTTAATACGTATCAATCCAAAGGTTGCCTGGAAAAGATCGCTGTTAGGTAAGGTCGCTGATTGCGCCACAGTTGTAGTTAGTATTAACTTCTTGTTTAAGTATTTAATGGTGCAAATGGTGGTAAAGTAAAATTATATTCTAATCCATTCTAATGTTTTATAATTAGGCCCTAACAACTCTGGCATCTGCTCTACCAGTCAATCCAAATACCTAACCCCTTTAAATTCCTTATTATTTAGATAGCTATCTCTAATACCCTTCCGAATTTAATGGTTAACACAGCGTTCCATTAATGGCAACCCATGTCATCGGGTCTTCACAGGAAATTGGTATTTACGACACTGGCAACAGACATGGCGAAAATGTGGGACGCGAGTCGCTGTATCGATGCTTTTTATCCCTACTTGAATCGCGGAAACATTTTTCATTCTTACCTCGAGTCTGGACGCATCCGTTTCAAACTCCGCTTTTGCCGACAATCTCAAGAGGCGCAAATATGCAGGTCTCAACAGAGCCTACGCATTTGCTCCCCTTAGAGTCGAGATTCTAGGTCCGTGGGGTACCGAGGAACTCCGGGTTTTTAAAAATTATCTGAGCGCCTGGTCGAAGCGACGCGTGACTCGAAAGCTGGTGAGTATCTTGCGCAGCAGCATTGCCATACAGCCGCGCAATGCAGTCAGCGTCTTGAGGATGCTTCCGACCGGTATTGATATGGACCAGTTGAGCTACCTGTCTATTGTTTGCAACAGCTTGCAAGTTAGCTCAATTGTTTCGATTGTAAATACTAGTTTAATCTATACTTATAATAAAACTGTAACAGGTACAATTCTGTACATTGAAGATATTTAAAAAACAAAAATTTGAGGACACTCTATTATCGATACTGATGCCAAAAATGTAAATTTTTTCCATCATGTTTGTCTGTCTGTATCTTGGCCGCGCATAGCCCCGAAACTACTGAATGCATTCAAATGAAACTTGGCAGGATTTGAGACCATACTATGATGTAGGACATAGGATACTTTTTATTCCAGATTTCAATAGGGTTCCCTTGGGAGAGGGGATGAAAGTAAATTTTTTTGGCTGCGCGTAGCGCCGATACTACTAAACGTATTGAAATGAAACTTGGCAGGATTTGAGATCATACTACGAGAAAGGACTTAAAATACTTTTTATCCCGGATTTCAATAGGGTTCCCTTACGAGAGGGTATGAAAGTAAAATTTGTTGGCTGCGCATAGCGCCGACCCTACTGAAGGTATTCAAATAAAACTTAGCATGATTTAAGTTCATATTACGAGAAAGGGCATAGAATACTTTTCATCCCAGATTTCTATAGGGTTCCCTTGGGAGAGGGGATGAAAGTAAAATTTGTTGGCTGCGCATAGCGCCGAAACTACTAAATGTATTCAAATGAAACTTGGCAGGATTTGAGTTCATACTATGATGAAGGACATGGATACTTTTTATCGCGGATTTCAATGGGGTTCCCTTGGGAGAGGTGATGAAAGTAAAATTTCTTGGCTGCGCATAGCGCCGAAACTACTGAATGTATTCAAATGAAATTTAGCATCATTTAAGTTTATATTACAAGAAAGGGGATAAAAAACTTTCCTTATTCCCTTATGAGAGAGGAACTGAAATTTTGCGCGTTGCAGGATGGCGCGCGGGGCAAGGGCGGTAGAGAGCGATAGCCCCCATTGTGGGGGGCACTGGCAGTGGGGCCCCAGGCAGTGGGGGCCCCAGAAGTGAGGACCCCAGAAGTGAGGGCCCCAGCAGTAGGGCCCTTCACGCAACCGGACCTTCCCAGTAGCCCCCCAAACCGACCAAAAGTCAACAAATAATGCATGATGTTGATTACAAAATTGTTATTAGTGCCGATAAACGACCTACTGGACAGCATCCGGTTGGTACAAAGCTCTCGCTACCAATGATGTTGCCGTCGTCCTGTTAGATCAGCACTGTGACACGCCGGACATTGTGCTGCGTACCCGGGATGACCGCTTGCAATGCATTGGCGAAACGCACCAGGCATTTGATGCTTTTCAGTCTCTACTCGCTTATATACCTACTGTCGTGGCGAAGACGTATACAACTTTGATCTTCGACATGTGAATCCGAAAACTGACGAGACTGGACACTAAAAAGTTTCTGCAATGCAATTCTACGCCTAGATACATTTTACCAATAAGAAAAGGTTGCATTGCTCACCTGCAAAGGTTTCGAGGTTTGTTTAACCGTTTTCTGATGGACATTTACGCCAAAATTAAAATAACTAGGGCACTACATATCTATTGTCTAGTTCTAAAACTGGAAGGAAGAATCACCAGTCGTCCTAAATCTTCACAATTTCTATCTTGATTCACGGCCGCGGCGTCTCGCAGATCTACATAATTCTCAGCGCGCAGTCTTGTGGGGGGCACTGGCAGTGGGGCCCCAGGCAGTGGAGGCCCCAGAAGTGAGGACCCCAGAAGTCAGGACCCCAGCAGTAGGGCCCCTCACGCAACCGGAACTTCCCAGTAGCCCCCCCATTGGGGGGCACCGGCAGTGGGGCCCCGGAAGTATGGGCCGCCGGCAGATGGCCCCCCGAAGTGGGCCCCCTACATTGCCCCGCAGTGATAACCCCTCATTAGCCCCCCCACAGTGAGGGCACCGGCAGTGGGGCGCTGGCAGTGGGGCTCTCGGCAGTGGGCCCCCACATTTCCTCGCAGTCCCTCAGTAGAGCCCGCAGTACCTCCTGCAGTGGGACCCACTCAGTAGGCCCCCACAGTGCACCATTGTGAACCACAGTGAAACTACTGAATGTATTCAAATGAAACTTGGCATGATTTAAGTTCATACTACGAGAAAGGTCATGTAATACTTTTTATCCTGGAATTCGTTAAGGTTCCCTTGGGAGTGGGGATGGAAGTGAAATTTCTCGGCCTAAAATAGCGCAAAAACTACTGAATTGTTTCGAATGATACTTAGCATGATATCAGTTCATACTACGAGGAAGGACATAAAATACGAGTCCATACCCCAAAAGTCAACAAATGATGCATGACGTTGATTACAAAATTGTTATTAGTGCCGATAAACGACCTACTGGACAGCATCCGGTTGGTACAAAGCTCTCGCTACCAATGATGTTGCTGTCGTCCTGGTCGATCAGCACTGTGACACGCCGGACATTGTGCTGCGTACCCGGGATGACCGCTTGCAATGCATTGGCGAAGCGCAGCAGGCATTTGATGCTTTTCAGTCTCTACTCGCTTATATACCTACTGTCGTGGCGAAGACGTATACAACTTTGATCTTCGACATGTGAATCCGAAAACAGACGAGACTGGACACTAAAAAGTTTCTGCAATGCAATTCTACGCCTAGATACATTTTACCAATAAGAGAAGGTTGCATTGCTCACCTGCAAAGGTTTTGAGGTTTGTTTAACCGTGGTCCGACTCTGGTGGACACTTACGCCCAAATTAAAATGGCTGCTGGAAACTTACGCCAAAATTAAAACGAAGCGTTTGGTATACATCAGAATAGAACTAATGAGAGAAGACTGCGCGCTGAGAATTATGTAGATCTGCGAGACGCCGCGGCCGTGAATCAAGATAGAAATTGTGAAGATTTAGGACGACTGGTGATTCTTCCTTCCAGTTTTAGAACTAGACAATAGATATGTAGTGCCCTAGTTATTATAATTTTGGCGTAAGTGTCCATCAGAAAACGGTTAAACAAACCTCGAAACCTTTGCAGGTGAGCAATGCAACCTTTTCTTATTGGTAAAATGTATCTAGGCGTAGAATTGCATTGCAGAAACTTTTTAGTGTCCAGTCTCGTCAGTTTTCGGATTCACATGTCGAAGATCAAAGTTGTATACGTCTTCGCCACGACAGTAGGTATATAAGCGAGTAGAGACTGAAAAGCATCAAATGCCTGGTTCGTTTCGCCAATGCATTGCAAGCGGTCATCCCGGGTACGCAGCACAATGTCCGGCGTGTCACAGTGCTGATCTACCAGGACGACGGCAACATCATTGGTAGCGAGAGCTTTGTACCAACCGGATGCTGTCCAGTAGGTCGTTTATCGGCACTAATAACAATTTTGTAATCAACATCATGCATTATTTGTTGACTTTTGGTCGGTTTGGGGGGCTACTGGGAAGGTCCGGTTGCGTGAAGGGCCCTACTGCTGGGGTCCTCACTTCTGGGGTCCTCACTTCTGGGGCCCCCACTGCCTGGGGCCCCACTGCCAGTGCCCCCCACAATGGGGGCTATCGCTCTCTACCGCCCTTGCCCCGCGCGCCATCCTGCAACGCGCAAAATTTCAGTTCCTCTCTCATAAGGGAATAAGGAAAGTTTTTTATCCCCTTTCTTGTAATATAAACTTAAATGATGCTAAATTTCATTTGAATACATTCAGTAGTTTCGGCGCTATGCGCAGCCAAGAAATTTTACTTTCATCACCTCTCCCAAGGGAACCCCATTGAAATCCGCGATAAAAGGTATCCATGTCCTTCATCATAGTATGAACTCAAATTCTGCCAAGTTTCATTTGAATACATTTAGTAGTTTCGGCGCTATGCGCAGCCAACAAATTTTACTTTCATCCCCTCTCCCAAGGGAACCCTATTGAAATCTGGGATGAAAAGTATTCTATGCCCTTTCTCGTAATATGAACTTATATCATGCTAAGTTTTATTTGAATACCTTCAGTAGTTTCGGCGCTATGCGCAGCCAACAAATTTTACTTTCATACCCTCTCGCAAGGGAACCCTATTAAAATCCGGAATAAAAAGTATCCTATGTCCTACATCATACATAGTATGGTCTCAAATCCTGCCAAGTTTCATTTGAATACATTCAGCAGTTTCGGAGCTATGCGCGGCCAAGATACAGACAGACAGACAAACAGACATGATGGAAAAAATTTACATTTTTGGCATCAGTATCGATAATAGAGTGCCCTCAATTTTTTTTTATTAAATATCTTCAATGTACAGAATTAGACCTGTTACAGTTTTATTATAAGTATAGATTGTTATTTTCTTTGTCAATAATGGTATACTCCGTCTTCACCTTTATTTTCTTTGACTGAATGAAATAATGCAATATTTCAAACTGTTTTTCTTTTTAAAGTAGAGAAATCAAGGTACGTAAGTTTACGAGGCATACTCAATAAATAAATTCAAACAAATTGTGAAAACCTTCTTATGCAAAAGGGCTTACTGCAAAACATCAGATTATCTAGATGATAAAAAAGATTGGCTTAATGTATTGCGGTAGGCAGTCCCGTCCGCTGCATGGCTCGGCAGCCGCACACAGGCGATCTGCCAATCACATGCGAGCAGTGATTTCCACGCGCTTGAGTACTAAGAATAAGTTTAACTATAAAGCAACATTGTGCGAGACAGGTGCCTGCGCGGTAGGTTTGTAAAAAAAATCTGTTCAGTAGTTTTTGAGTTTATCGCGAATAGACAGACAGATAGACGGACACGGTTGAGGACTTTGTTTTATAATATGAAGTGATTAATAAAATAATAATAATAACAAATAATACTGGACAATTCACACAGCATCATCTAGCCCCAAGCTAAGCAGAGCTTGTGTTATGGGTACTATGTAACTGATATACATAATACAATATATTACATAAATAGTATAGATTACCGAAGATATATAAATCAAAACTATTATTTTATTGCTATGACAGAAATTTTACCTTTTAGAAGTGTTACTAGCTACTGCCCGCGCCTTCGCCTGCGTTTTACCGGGATAAAAAATAGCCTATATGTTATTATTATAAATGTCAAAGTTTGTATGGATATTTCTAACTCTTTCACGCAAAAACTACTGAACCGATTAGGCTGAAATTTAGTATGCGTATAGCTTGGGACCTGGAATAACATATAGGCAATTTTTTATCCCGATAAAACGCGGGCGAAGGCGCGGACAGCAGCTAGTAATCTTTATAGTTCATTTTGAGGATTAGATAAAATATCGGTTTGTAGATAACAAAACACGCCAAACAAAAGTTATCGGAACTCGAACAAACTAAGTCAGTTTCACGTGAAAATTTTCTGAAATATTCAAATGTAAAGGTAACAAAGTGGAAAGTTTGCTTGAAGTTTTCTTTGCATATTGTTTGAGAGGGTTGAAATATTGAAGTAGCGAATTTATGGGTTAACTTTACCATTGTTAGATTCGGTTAAGTTTGTAGGTGCAGGTTGGTCAAAGGTGAATGATAACGAGGTCCAAAAGGGGATACCATACTAGTTTCTGCCTGCGACCTCGTTTCGTAAAATACCTGGATATGCGATAGATAAATATGGTTATTGGTGATTCACGGACACTGCGTGAGTTAAAGGTCCAACATTACGAACACGTTAAGCCGTCTGTGTCTATTCTACATATTATGTAGAATAGATATTTATTTGGTGCAAAACACATTATATTTTTGGGTTAGTATTGCCCTAAAGCCTATGATCGGTTTATCTGGGCACTCGTTCTCACCTAATTGAATTGGTTTTAGAATATAACGTGTTAACATACCGTACAAAAATTAAAATAAATTAAATCTAACATCTAAGTTTCGGTATGAAAATCTTTAATCTACTTATTGTTTGATTTTTCTGCTGTCTCTACGGAAAAAAAGCTTTGTGAAGAATTTACAATAACCAAAATTAATAATATAGGATTGTGACGAATTTACACATACTTTTTTGTTCGCGATGAATTTACTTTGTGACAAATGTACAACAACCCTTTAATTCATTATCAAATAATCTTCTCTTCGGTCCTCAAAGTTCGTGCGTTGTATTGTATGTTACCAGATTCCTAGTACCCCCAGTCCCGCCGTTACCATAGCTGGTACCGTGACTAGGAATAGCAGAGATGCCGGGGACTGGGGGCCGTTTTCTGTTTGTAACTGTCATGTAGGGGCGGTTTTGCCATAATCACCATGCTTGACACGCGGATGATCGCAGTGTAGGTTTTGAAAATACTCAGAAGGCAACTGCTGCCCTTCCTCTGGTAGGTGACCTTAGTTAGTTCTTACGACATCCACGGGCTGAGTTGGAGGGATCGATATTCTTAAGCCGCGGTCCCGCGAGTGGATCGCTCTGCTTGCCGTTATTTATATTCATAGGTTATAATTATAATCTACCACCGTAAAGACATTAAGATTTTCAGGACTAGCTTCGCTCACTGTTATTTTCTTTTGTCATAGGAATTCTTGCTTACTTTTCCCAAACATCCGAAAAAAACGTAAACTATTTCAGCGCTCATAATTTAAAATGTGATTTACTGATCACGCTTACTAGAGTAAACGTGCCATATAATGTTGATAAGTGAATAAATAAAAAGTGTAACAACGATTGAGGTCTCTTTTACTTATTTTCACACCCACGTCGATTACGCCGATTACGCCGCCGCCGCCGACAAATTTGACACCAGACGCCGCCGCCGATCAAATGGGCATCGGCGCACATGTCTAGTTCAACCTCAATTTCACCCGGTTTATAGGTACAATTCATGAAAGTTCAGGACGGTAAGCTCATTCCACCCGACCGGAAACATATTATTCAATGGCCAAGCAATTTCAGTCTTTAATGTGAATGAGTTTTCCCCAATTTTTAAACAAAATCGTAAAACAAGAACTGTAAAAACATCAAAAGAGACTAAAATAGTTTACAGTTCTTTTATTTTTATTTGTTGTTTTAAAATGGGTTTTGAAAGGCTTTTAAATATCAACGAGCAGCGATGACGCTACGCACTATATCACCCCCGTTTTAGTTAATTTGAACCATGATCCAAGAAAATAGGTCTGCTCTTCGAGGAGTGTCTCCAGGTGACGTCCCTATTCAGTTGCCACTTTATTTCAACAAAATGTAGAAGTTTGGAAACAAATGTGATAAGGGTCAATTGAAAAATCTAAAAATGTGTATCGAAAATTATGTTTGTAAAATCAGTTAAAACAGCGTTAATTAAACACGAGTCAATGTGATAAATAATTTTTAAATACAAAACCACATAGCTTTAACAGATTCGTACATGAGTTCGGGGAGTTACGATTTTACGCTAATGGTAACACCAGGAAACAGATTCGTCTTCTCATTCGCCGATGGCGTCGATGACATAGCCTGGAGACATCCACGTGATCATCGTGTCTCGGAAGAGCATACCAATTTTCTCATACCATGATTTGAACAACAGCCTTTAAGCCGGAAATACACATGCTAGTAAAACAGAACAGTAGCTTGCATCAGTAACTGGTCAATACATTTTCGAGTTAAACTGGCATGGAAATTTCGTTTTTGCATGCCTGTATTTCTAAGTCGTATACATACAGTTCTATCACTATATCACTAACTGTACTGTAGCGGTTTAAAAGTAGGCAGTAACAAAGGAACCCTAAAATAATTAAAATAATTTGAGCGATGACAAAGTTACCCTAGCTTTTTACGATTACAATTTTATCCGGTGACATTTTTACCCTAACCCAAATGACTGTAGCTGGCACACTTATCATTCTAGTTCACGTGTCAAGCCAACAAATGTCAAACAAACGTCAAGTGTGTGTCAGACTTGCGCACCGAGGGTTCCGTATATTCATAAAACCTTGCTTCTTGCCTAGATATTTAGGTAGGTACCGATTTCGGATACATTCCTTGCTATAAGACCTTAGTTCTTGCCAAATTCATGAAACTAGGTCAACGGGAAGTACCCTGTAGGGTTTCGGCCTAATGGCGAGATCAATATTTTTTTTATGTATATAATCTACAAATTTACGGTTTTCGGATTTTTATCTTTACTGGTCCTATAAGACCTTGCTTCTTGCCAAATTGTATGATTCGAGGTCAACGGGAAGTACCCTCTAG
The DNA here is from genome assembly GCA_947859395.1 of Eupithecia insigniata. NCBI lineage: Eukaryota > Metazoa > Arthropoda > Insecta > Lepidoptera > Geometridae > Eupithecia > Eupithecia insigniata. Next base: position 3,321,154 of record OX402019.1, read on the forward strand.
GTTTTTTTTACACGTGATTCCCTCGAAAATTTCAAAAAATTCGGTTTATTCGGCTGTAACTTTTCATTGCGTTGACTTAGAAGTTTGATTTATATTACCGATGGACTAAGTTGTCAGAAATGAAAATATATTCATTCATTGGTGTATCTAATCAAACCATTAACCTCTTTTGTCAGCTGGCTGTTTAGCCAATACGCCACGAAGGTTGTTGGTAAGAGGCAGACAACAGGTACGTTTTGTTATACATATATGTTGTTTATTTGTTATTGTTTATTGCTCTTTATGGCCAAATAAATGTATCTTATCTTATTTTTTATGTAAGTAAAAAAGTTAAGGTGGGGCAATAAACAAATTCACATTTTCAAAAAAAAACCCTTAATGACGCACCTTATTTCACGTTCTCACGAATTCTTACATTCTGACCTGAAGTTCTAATTGACAGACCTACTTGTAATTTTGTCACTCTGGTCACGATTCACCTACAAATTATCAAGTTGTCACTATTGAGTCAATATTATGCAAATTTTAATGATAATTGACGATAATTTTAGTTTATGTCCCTAAGAATTTTTTTTAACCATACTCGCTGTGAGTGAAAAATCGTTTAAAAAGATACAATTCACTTATTAAATTTCGATTTTCTATTTTACTTTACTGGGTGGTCTAGGTATTTTCTTTGTATTTCGTTATCTTCGTAAAAATATCTATCTACATCATCATCATCATCAGCCCATACACGTCCACTGCTGGACATAGGCCTCCCCCGTACGACGCCACAAATAGCGGTCCTGAGCCGCCTCCATCCATCGACTCCCTGCGACCGCTACGATGTCGTCGGTCCATCGAGTGGATGGTCTCCCATGTAGGGGGGGATTTGCCATAATCACCACGCTTGGCAGGCGGATTGGTGATCGCAGTGTTGGTGTTTAAAAATACTCAGAAGGAAGCTGCTGCCCTTCCTCTGGTAGGTTCCCTTAGTCGGCTTTTACGACATCCACGGGTTGAGTTGGAGGGGTCGATATTCGTATATACGCCGCGACCCCACTACATAATATCTACATAATATCTTATCATACATTATGTTATATATCATTATGTTTTTTAAAAAACTAAGCAGCTGCAGACGTTCATCCGATTACGTATGGAAAATTTCAATAAAATCTGGGACATAGTTTCCAAGTGAAGCGGAAAGTACGTTTGTATGGCGCTAAGGGCTATTCATTCCGTTCCCTACTTCCTTCCTTTACTAATATTACAAACTGAGATAGCAGCGAGTTTTTACTCTATGATTTTAAATGTCAAAGTTGGTAAGGATGGATGGATGTATGGATGCAAAACTACTGAATCGATTAGGCTGAAACTTGGTATAGTTTGGGACCTGGAATAACATATAGGCTATTTTTTATCCCGATAAAACGCGGGCGAAGGCGCGGGCAGCAGATAGTATATAAGCATGACTTGTGATGAATTAGTTCGCGGAATTCCCGTTATCACCAGAGTTTCCGAGAAACTTAATACTTGTGAGTAATATGGGTTAACCAAGTAAGTCGGTACAGTCGCCTGCAAACGTTATTATGAACATGATTTTTGTTAAGTTTTGAATGGGTATTTTTTCCCAAGATTTAGTTTTTTAAAGGTTCAGGTTAGGTAGTGTTGACAAGTAATGTAAATTGCGTATAAAAAGATCCTGCAACATAGTGAATTTTAGGTTAAGTATATGCCTATACTTAACCTAAAATTCACTATGTTTTATGTTTGCTTACATATATTCCACATCGAGTTTGCCTAGTGTATATTAAGTATGTTACTATATACTTTAATATTCTTAAACTATGTAGTCACTTATTTTTTTATAGGTTGTTTCAATTTATTTGTTCTCAAATACATATGTAAATATTCTGAAAAAATAAAATTGTGTCAGAATATTTACAAATAACAAATTACTACAAAATCGAAATATCGCTTTAAAATCATATCACAATAATGGTAAAAATCAATAATATGTCACACCATAAAAATTAATAATAATAGATTACCGCTACGTCGTTATGTTACCTACTCAAAACATCCATTAAATTAATAACATGCTTAATTAAATAGCTTATGACATTTTTAAGAGCGACTGTACAAGCGTGGAAAGCCAATAAACGTGTCATAAACTTACACGAAATTCAAGGACTTTTATATTAAGGCGAGGTGAGCCCAGCACTTGCAAGACGCAAGCAAGAAGCAAGACGGTGCGCAGACAGCCGAGCACGATTTTGTAGTTATTTAAGTGCTTATATTTGTATGACATATAAAAATATTTTCTAGTGATGTACTGCGTAATAACGTTTGCAATGTTTTGGTATACAATTTGTGTCATTTTATTCATTTTTCTATTCACAGTGATCATTTAAAGTTTCATTTAGAGTTAACTTTGACATTTTTTTTTGATCGGGTGAAATGTCACCTATAGTGTTTTTGTCTAGTGATGCATTAGAAAGTATCCTCAACTATAATATGTTTGAATTTCAAAACTATAGGCCTTCTAGTTATTGAGGTACGGACGGTTAAAAATCCCCAAATCCGGATAACCCAGCCTTAATATCGAACACCACGTATTACCTAACTTTATCAAACTATTCTTTGATAAGGTCAGTAGGTTAATAAATAAATAATGCTGGACAATCCACACAGCATCATTGTTGACGACGCAACGCGGGACTAAGCTATACGACCTCCACAATGCCAGCGACTTTGACCTCCGCGATAGGTATACGACCTCCACGCTACGGACCTCCGGTACATCAGCGAATTGTTTTTTTTCAGCAAGTTTGCAAGACGGTCCATGACGTCACACACGACAATTTTAAATTGTTTTTTTTTTTCAGGCATTCTACCTCGTGTGTTCATAAGTTTTGAGACGAACTTATTTAATTAATTTAAAAAGAAAGTAATTCAGCAGCCTTTTTAAAACTTTTAAAATTTTAAATTTCGAATTTTTTGAATCAGAAAATATATACATTGGAATATTTGTTTCATTCTCCGTGAAAATGGCGCCAACAAAAGATTTGCGTGCGACTGTAATTTCACTGTTTCAAGCAGGAAAAAAACCAATGCAAGTTTTTAGTGAAATCCAAAGTTTGGGATGTAGTCGGAACTTTGTGTATTATACCATAAAGAGGTACAAGGAGACCGGCTCTTTCGAAGACCGTGGAATATGTGGCCGCCCGCGGTCTGTAAGGACGCCCGCCAACATCAAAATAATCAGAGAGCGAATTCGTCGCAACCCTTGCCGGACTCAAAAAAAATTAGCTCTGTAGACCAACATTTCGCGAATATCGGTGAACAGGATACTTAAATATGATCTTAAACTAAAGGCCTACAGTCGAAGGAAAGTGCATTATTTAAACGAGCGTCTTCGTAAATTGCGACTGGAACGATGTCGGAACCTATTGAAGAGACACGATCCAAAAAATATCCTGTTTACCGATGAAAAGATCTTCACGGTGGAAGAAAAGTTTAACCGGCAGAACAATAAGGTTTACGCCAGAAGTTCAAAGGACGTCCAGCCATCTGTACGCAATGTCCAGCGCACTCATCATCCAGCAAGTGTGATGGTTTGGTGGGGTGTTTCCTACGAGGGGGTCACTTCGCTTCATTTTTGCCAGCAAGGCGTCAAGGTGAAGGCACAAAATTACCAAACCGACATATTGGAAGCGGTGGTTAAACCATTAAATGATACGCTATTCGCTGGAAAATACTGGGTTTTCCAACAGGACTCTGCTCCCTCCCATAAAGCTAATACTACCCAACGTTGGCTGGAGGCCAATTTGCCAGGCTTCATTCGGAGCGAAGATTGGCCCTCGTCAAGCCCTGACTTGAATCCTTTGGATTATTCTTTATGGACGGAATTGGAGCTGAGGGCATGCAGAAAGTCTCACCCAAACCTGGATTCTCTCAAGCGAGCCCTTATTAAAGAATCGAAACGGATTCCCATTGAAAAGATTCGTGCCGCCATAGATGAATGGCGCACGCGTTTGAAGGCCTGCATTGAATGCAAAGGCGGCCATTTTGAATGATTTATTTTTAAATACAGATCTAGATGTCAGTAGTTTTAATTTTAATATCCAATAAATGAATACTCAACTTAGCTCCAAAAATATTTTAGTTTTACTGTGTCTCAAGACTTATGAACACACGAGGTACAAGGATTGCTACTGCTTATGGTAAGTTATAACAAGAGATTTAGTTTTTAGGTTCTGATGTTTTTTTTACTGTAATCAAGTGACATCGGTCACGAATGAAAACCTGGGGTCTGATGTGATGCGGATGGCCCCTCTTAGTTACGTATTCTGCGTCACCCTGTACGGAGATTGCAATTAATGCTGAGTAATGTATGAACATGAGATATACCCAGTACAAGTACCTATTAGTCTTGGGTTATACTAGGCAAAATCCGATAACTGTGACATACGTTACTGTGACTTCAAAATATCTGTGACAAATACCTGTGACAAAATACTAGCTAGTATTTCTACCACTCACGTACAAATTCATTGTTTTACTTATTGAATAATATATTTATTGTAGCGATGACTAAGTAGGAGTAGCATGTCGATTAACAGAATAAATTTAAACGGTATTTTACTCAACAACTTTGTTACATTGCGGTATACATTTCTCTAAGTATAAAATAATAGGAGTGTCTCATTCTGACTTTAGTGATAGTATCAAAGAGAAAATATAGAAGCGATATTATCTAGCTGAAGCGATTTATTGCATAGGTAATAAAATAAAATTACAACGATATAATATCGTGCCTGTATGGCAGTCACAGATATATTTAGTTTCTGTCACTATTACATACCGCCAATTTTCTATATTTGTGACTTTTATCAGCGACGATAAATACGCCTCAACCCAAGTACCCTATACCTCTATGGATATACCTAGCCCTTACTTGACATATTGACAAATTGACGCATTGAAAGATCCCTTTAATGCCTTCCTTTGATGCTTGATTGATGACGAAAAGTCGCTAGTCTACTGGTACTACTGAGATCTTAATCGTCAACATCATCATTGGGTTCTACATCAATGTGGGTGGTTTATTTATATATTTATAGCTGTTCCCCGCAGTTTCACACGCGTTATATTCGAATTTCACATTTCTAGGGGGATAAAAAGGTTTTTTCCGGTAAATCTTCCATGGAGATTTGATGTTTTACTAGGACAAGCCTTTAGACATAGCCTATATTACTCTCTATCATTTCAACTAACTCTATGCCAGTAGTACCTTATGCAGTAGTACCTTATTAGATGCACACAGATTTTAACCCCATGTATATCCAATGATCCTATCCATACATACATACCGTATGTATGTATGGATAGGATCATTGGATTGTGTGGCAGAGATTTGAAAAAAAGCAGAAAATTTGACTTGTCTAAGTGCTTATTTTATAAGCCTAAAGAAATAAAGTTATTGTTTCTGATTCTGATTCAGATCGCTCTTGAGCGATAAGACCGCCCATTGTCACTTATGTTGTTATTGTCTCATTTGTAAACTGTTTTCTAGTTTTAAGTGTGCAATAAAAGTATTTTCTATCTATCTATCTATGCCAATCCAATATTAAAATCTAGTCGATTGGTAGCTTAGTTAGGGCGCGAAGAAAGAACAAAGAAACAAACACATTTTCGCATTTATAATTTGTTTGGTGGTACTGAGATAACCATCAATACGAATCTTATTTAAGTTTTCTTGCATATTATTTAATATAATTCTCACTAGGATATTATTATCACACTCTCTGACACTCACTCTCCAGGCGCATCTACCCCGAAGTGGGTCTTGACCTCCAACATAATCCCCACCGGCTTTTGTCCTGCGCCGCCTCCATCCAGTCCGATGTGAAGACTTTAAGGGAGTGAAGGTCCTTCCACTTTGTTCTTCCTGCATCTGGGCCGACTGACCGGTGGCGGCCAAGCAGTGCTCCAAGGAAAGTCCGAATATTTGATTTATTACGGTCTGCCCTCACAAACGTTCCCCACGCAGTGGCAAACGGTAACACTCATGGCTATCGGCCCCCATGGCATGGTTGACCATAGTATTCCAGGATGTATTACTGTCGGCCCCCAGTTTGCCAAATGTTATTCATCCTTTCTAAATGAACAAAAATAAAGAATACCGTCGTATAACTACCGACTACGAACTTCTCTTCAAAAACGTCACTGTAAGGTTTCATCATTATATCAACCCATACAAGTCCACTGCTGGACATAGGCCTCCCCCATACGACACCACAAATAGCGGCCCTGAGCCGCCTCCATCCATCGACTCCCTGCGACCGCTACAATGTCGTCGATCCATCGAGTAGATGGCTGCGTTTCGCGTTGCAAAGTGGCCGCCTCTCGAGAACCTTTACTCCCCAGCGATTATGGTAAACCTTACATCTCCCCAACCTTGATAATTATCAAGGTTAGGGGAGATTTAACGTTAACCAAATTGTACAACAAAAATTCATCATCATCATCATCAGCCCGTACACGTCCACTGCTGAACATAGGCATATAACAAAAGTTCAACTACGACGAAAATAAAAGTCTCCATAAAACTTTTGAAATTATCATGGTTATTTACAACACTAAACTGGAGAACTCAAAACTCAAACATGGTAAATATCCCGTTATTAACTTTAGAGAAGTCTCCATCTCAAAGGTTCGTATCACGGAAACAGCTAAGTTGTTTTCATTTAACAGTAAACGTAGGTAGGTACGTAACGTGACGAAAATTTAAACGTGACTGCTCACGTTACACGTATTTTCATTACTTAGACCTAAAAACCTCGTGTCAGCTATTTTAGCAAAAATTTGGTAAGTAGGTCTAATTATTATTATACCAAACGATGATAAAAGGTTATTCACACCAGACAAAACAATCAAGCACCAAATTAACAAAACAATTTATACTATATATAGGTAGGTCTAGGTGCATGGCATTTATGTTAATGGTAAAAACACGAATTATTAATAGTACCTACTTATTATTATTTCACTTCATTTATTTTAAATCTCCCTAAAAATATTTTTTTTTTAATATAGAAAAGTAGTATATAACATATACTTAAAACTAATCTACAGTAAAAAATACCAGTATATTAAAACGGTGGATCACCGGCCGCGAAGCTAGGCTCAAGCGGCCGGTGACTAGGGCTGCAGAGAGAGGAACTTCCGGACGATACGCGCCGAGTCCAGGAGTACCGCCTTTTGAATCTGACCCTTGATCCAACTTCCTAGCGAGTCTCTTTAGATGTTGATCGATTATTATTATTATTTTAATGTTCCTATAAATTTTGTAACCTAGCACTACCTACTAAATTGTTGTCCACACTACCCAAAGGTTAGCAGGTAGAGAATGCTAGCATTATGCTCGCCTATGTACAACTTTTTTGCAATAAAGTATATTCTATCTATCTATCTATGGCAAGCCATATTCCCTAATATGGCTCGCGTATAGGTGTTTTGCAAGCCATATTCCCAAATATGACTCACGCATAGGTACATGGCAAGCCATATTCTCTAATATGGCTCGCGTAACAGTGCATGGAAAGCCATATACCCTAATATGGCTCGCGTATATGTGCATTGCAAGCCATTTTCCCTAATACAGCTCGCGTATAAGTTGCATTGCAAGCCATGTTGCTTAATATGGCTCGCGTATAGGTGCATGGCAAGCAATATTCCCTGATATGGCATAAATTGGTTGATGTAGAATAAAAATTACTTATGAGGAAAATTGCAGTTTCCATCTCGAATATTAACACATTCTAGTTCGTGACATTGTTTCGTCAAAATTCTTAACTGTTTCATCTATAAATCAGCTAAGTTGTTTTTAGTTAACAGTCAATGTTGCTACGTAAAAATGGCTAGTGACGAAAATTTAAACGTGACTGCTCACGTTACAATTATTTTCAGTACATAAACCTAAAGATCTCGTATCTGCTAATATGACACAAATGACGTAAGCAGGACGTGACGATAAGGCCGCCGATTATGTAACACTAGATATTATCATATCAGCCCATATACGTCCACAGCTGGACACAGGCCTCCCCCATGCGACACCACAAATAGCGGTCCTGAGCCGCCACTATCCATCAACTCCCTGCGACCGCTACGATGTCGTCGGTCCATCAAGTGGATGGTCTACCATATAGGGGGGGGGAGGGTTGGCATAATCACCACACTAGATATATGTAGTGAGTATAAGGTTACTGTCTTTTTTATGGTGCAATAAATTACTATAGCGACGCGTGACCCGAGAGCTGGTGAGTATCTAGCGCAGCGCATTAGCATTGCCATACAGCGGGGCAATGCAGCCAGCGTCTTGGGGACGCTTCCAACTGGTATTGATATGGACCAGTTGAGCTATCTGTAGATTGTTTGCAACAGTCTGCAGTTAGCTCAATTGTTTCAATTGTAAACACTAGTTTAATATCTTTATATTATTTGATTGTTATTTTCTTTGTCAATAAAGTATACATATAAGTCATAATGCAAATACTAAGAAAGGCTTAATTTTCGCGACCTACAAAGAAAATTGAATTCTGCGAAATAGAACTGTGTACCAAAACTATGAGATAACAGCTGGTAGGATAAGACTGATGGGGTACTGGCACTCGCAAAAGTGTTTAGAAAGAAAGAAATATTTTTTATGGTGTCTAACGCGGATTCTCCAGCATTATATTACTTTAAAAGTTACACATTATAGTAAAAGCTCCCATTTCCACTCTTAAAACAAAGAAAATTAAAAAACGAATTTGAATTACTTGCTGCAAGCGTTTGCCAATTCATTTATTTATACTGTTGTTTCATGTATTAATATTAGTAATAATGTTATTAAATATTAATACTGAGATTATGACATGAACCCCGTTGGGGCAAAGAACGTAATTGTTAGGGAAAAGAAAGCCAAAGAACGCATGAAAGCTAAACTTTGCTCCGTGTCCGTTAGAGATAATTGGAAACACTAAACCTGTTACAGAATCTTCTAACTTTCCTAATAAAAACTGCACTTTCCATAAATGCAATCAAAGCTGATTGCATTTATGAAAGTGCAGTTTCTTTTAATATTTCTTCGCGTTTCCATGAATTATTTTGTTGTGAAAATAAATCACTTCTTAAATTGAAAGAAAATGCGAACGATAGCTGCGATGGAAAATTGGAAACTCGGTACTGTCACGGACAGAAGTGTACACTATATTTAGTTTTATCAATGATCTGAACCATTGTTATATAGAAAAGGAACCAAAAGAAACAAAATTTATGTTTGTATTTATATTAGTTTAAGGATTTTCTTATCAGTTCTGTTGTTTTGACTTAGATATTGAAAGGTCTTCGCTTCATGTAATCACATAATTTGTTTTTATTATTTTATTATGTTTGAATTTTTTTTTTAACTTTTTAACCAAGGGCCTGAGCGAAAAAAAAAAAAATAGTAATAATATCCTAAAAATTTACTACTCCAGCGGGATTTGAACCCGCGACCTTCCCCTGAATACGGGAATGGGCTAACCAACTGCGCCACGGAGTGCCAAGTCCCACCGGAGTCGTAAATTTTTGGGATATTATTGAATTTTTTTGAGATTACCCCAAGTGCGAGGGATTACGCACTATAATAACAAAAACCTGAGTGAAAATAATAGGAAAATATCATATTGTAACTTAGCACGGCCGGAAAAAGCTAAATATATTTTCCAGGATAAGTGCTTGCGAAGACAGAAAGTAGAAGACGAAGAGGAGGAATTAAGACAGTTAAATGAAACTTATAATATAAGTCATTCCTCATTTGACTGTTTCATAATTGATACCATACACTCTACCATACCTCTCCCACGGTGGTCTGGTAGAGAGAGATTGTTATTGAGACCGACCAATTGTATACAATACAAAACAATGTGTATTTTTTTCGTTAATTTTTCGTTAAGTGTGCAAAAAATAATTCTATCTATGTATGTATCTACCATAATACCATCACAAAGGACGTGAGTAGTACATAGTTGAGGTATACAATAAATGATGTACAATTACATACATTATATACATATTTATGAGTCAGAATCCTATCATAAAGGGTACCTATAATATAATTTGATTTGTCTGAGTGCTTATTTTGTAAACCTAAAGAAATAAAGTTATTGAAGTCTGATAATAATAACTATTGCTCTTATGATTTATTTTCATAAATGTTCTCAGAAACCTGACGCTTTAGGAAATTATGTTATTTATATTAGACTAGCTGACCCGTGCCCACTTCGTTGGGCGGTAAACATTTTTAGTAGTCTATAAAACTCGCAAATAACGTGGTTTAAACGATGCGTGTTTAAACAAATTCGATAGGTAAAGAATTTTCAAAATTGGCTCAGTAGTTTCAGAGATTACCCCCTAAAACCACGCTAACCTTACGTATTTTTATTAGTGTAGTATAGTATAGATTAACATATAGTAGATTTTATTGACTGGACGTCACACAGCTCCACATTTACCTAGGTATATTATGCGCTTCAAAAGCTTTTGATAGTACCTACTGGAGAATAGGGCACTACACATCTATTTTCCAGTTCTAAAACTGGAAGGAAGAATCACCAGTCGTCCTAAATCTTCACAATTTCTATCTTGATTCATGGCGTCTCGCAGATCTACATAATTCTCAGCGCGCAGTCTTCTCTCATTAGTTCTGTTCTGATGTATACCAAACGCTTCGTTTTAATTTTGGCGTAAGTGTCCACCAGAAAACGGTTAAACATGCCTCAAAACCAGCAGGTGAGCAATGCAACCTTATCTTATTAGTAAAACGTATCTAGGCGTAGAATTGCATTGCAGAGACTTTTTTAGTGTCCAATCTCGTCAGTTTTCGGATTCACATGTCGAAGATCAAAGTTGTATCCGTCTTCGCCCCGAAAGTAGGTATATAAGCGAGTCGAGACTGAAGAGCATCAAATGCCTGGTGCGTTTCGCCATTGCATTGCAAGCGGTCATTCCGGGTACGCAGCACAATGTCCGGCCTGTCACAGTGCTGATCTACCAGGACGACGGCAACATCATTGGTAGCGAGAGCTTTGTACTAACCGGATGCTGTCCAGTAGGTCGTTTATCGGCACTAATAACAATTTTGTAATCATTTTGTTGGCTTTGGGGTATGGACTCGTATTTTATGTCCTTCCTCGTAGTATGAACTCAAATCATGCTAAGTATCATTCGAATCCATTCAGTAGTTTTTGCGCTATTTTAGGCCGAGAAATGTCACTTCCATCCCCACTCCCAAGAGAACCTTAACGAATTCCAGGATAAAAAGTATTACATGACCTTCCTCGTAGTATGAACTTAAATCATGCCATGTTTAATTTGAATACATTCAGTAGTTTCAGCGCTATGCACAGCTAAGAGATTTTACCCTACTGCGGGGGGGGGGGGCTACTACGGGGGCTACTGGGGGTCCCACTGCTGGGCAATGTGGGGGGCCCACTGCGGGGGCAAATTGCCGGGGGCCCCCACTGCCGGTGCCCTCCACTGTGGGGGCCTACTGAGTGGGTCGCATTGCGGGGGGTACTGTGAGGGTCCCACTGCTAGGAAAGGTGGGGGCCCACTGCCGAGAGCCCCACTGCTGGCGCCCCACTGCCGGTGCCCCCACTGTGGGGGCTAATGAGGGGTTACCACCTGGGGCAAGGTGGGGAGCCCACTTCGGGGGGCCAACTATCGGCGGCTCCTACTTCCGGGGCCCCATGCCGGTGCCCTCCACTGTCGGGGGCTACTGGAAGGTTCCATGAGGGGCCCTACTGCTGGGGTCCTCACTTATGGGGCCCCCACTGACTGGGGCCCCACTACCAGTGCCCCCCACAATGGGGGGCTATCGCTCTCTACCGCCGTTGCCCCGCGCGCCATCCTGCAACGCGCAAAATTTCACTTCCTCTCTCATAAGGGAATCCTTCTGAATTCCGGGATAAAAAGTATTTTATGCCCTTTCTTGTAATATGAATTTAAATGATGCTAAATTTCATTTGAATACATTTAGTAGTTTCGGCGCTACGCGCAGCCAACAGATTTTACTTTCATCCCCTCTCCCAAAGGAACCCTGTTGAAATCCGGGATAAAAAGTATCCTATGTCCTTTCTCGTAGTATGAACTCAAATTCTGCCAAGTGTCATTTCAATATGTTTAGTAGTTTCGGAGCTATGCGCGGCCAAAATACAGACAGACAGACAGACATGATGGAAAAAAATTAAATTTTTGGCATCAGTATCGATAATAGAGTGCCCTCAATTTTTTTTTTACAAAATATCTTCAATTTACAGAATTGAACCTGTTACAGTTTTATTATAAGTATAGATAAGCAAAATAGAGGCCCCTGGATTTCTTCTATCTTAGTATAAAACATTGCTCTGACTAACTAAAACTAATGACCGAATAACCCACTTCTATCAAAACGTCCATCTTATCTAAACAACTCTTTTGTTCACGAAAATCACCAAAGTTGTCGACTGTACCGACTGACAAAAACATTTCTTATCTTGATGAATCCCTGCTGCCAGTTTATCGTGATTATCTATGTAAGTAATCAAGATAATGGTGATTATGTTTCTAACATGGAACGGATGCGAATTATATCATATATTTTTTCCTATTTCCTCATGTGCGGTCACCAATCCGCCTGCCAAGCGTAGACTAAGACAAAATAAAAATGTTTATTTATTAGGTTATTTTAGGTTATCCTAGGTATATTTTACAAGCTTTTTTTAACTTGCAATAGTCGAATATATGTTTGTTGGGGTTTTAGACCAGTTATCCTCAACGTATTGAGCTGAAATTTGGCCAGCAGAAAACTTATGTAAATTCGGTGACAATGCAATGTCATGGTACCATCGATCTGATCCAATGATGAGGTGATAGGAACTCCTAAACAAAACGACTTAACCACGTCGAGTTTGGGTTCGTTGGTTGGTATTTAAAAAAACTAACAGGGCAAGTAAAATAAAGCCTAAGTAAAACAACTTTCGTTTACCCCTCTGAAATAAGGTTTTGGAAATTACCTGTAAAGGATTTCAAAATGTAAATTTTAATCGCTTGTTGAAACTGATACATAATTTTGAATTGTTTATGATAAAATTTTCGACAGGGACTTTCCAAACATTTACTCTACATTATTATATTACGTGCGAACAAACAAAATGAGAATTTATCAAAAACATTATATTAAATCTTTATTGATGTTTTCCTATCCGAATAAAAGTTAAATTAAAAGACGTGGATAAATATTTTGCGATGAATGTAAGCGGGTTAACTTGAAACCTTGTTTAAGGGGGTCTATTCTATAATTACGAGGCCTGTCAGCTGGATTTGTGAATGCAATGGTGTTAAAAATACACTGAAGGAATCTGCTGCTCTTTCAACGGTAAATTTGCTAAGTCGACTCTTCCTTAGTCGAATTGGAGAAATCCTGCCCGACGTCTCTAATATTACAAATCATCATATCGTCCAATACTACTACTAAGTATCAAAAGAAAATGATAAGGACAATAGGCGAACGCTTAAGACTTTTATGTAGTCGGGTTTTAGTTTTTAACTATATTTTATTTTAAGTCAGTTAAAACATACTGTCAGGTCACTGATTACAGGCCGACCTCAAAGTTGGACCTCAACTCAGTAGTATTCACCCCTCGTAATTAACTAAAACTAGGTGGTTGAGGGAAAGTTGTAAAGTAGCTCGAAATTGTTAGTTCGTAATAAAACTTTTGGAGCAAATCCGAGATTAGGTGCGGTCGGATTTTCTGCGTTTTACAGAAGACTGGAGGAGTTAACCCTTACTCCCTGTTAAGACAGATAAATAGCGTCTGAAACGTTGCAATGTCTAAAATTTATCAGTTATCAGAACCACCACCGAACTGTGGTCATCAAACCATAAGCCCAGCCTGAGTATTATGGGCATTAGGGCCGAAATCCACCAAAGCGACGACGTGACTTGCGGAGAAATGATGTGTTTTTTAACAACCTTTAGAACGTTTTTTTTTTTCAGTCAATGAAAAAGGATATCTGCCGGAAATTTATGTGTAAAATCAATACTCCTCTTTTTATCGTGGTAACAGCAGTTCCTGTACTATGTCGAGCCATCTGCTCCGGCTTTCAGCAACATGCATAGCTAGTGACATGTTGATATAGAGTGTGGTGAGGATCTGGTCAGACCAGCGCATTGGGCTCCTTCTTCTCGGTCTCTTTCCCTCTACTTTTCCCGTGACGATGAGTTTTTGGAGGTTGTCTCCGGGCTTGCAGGCTATGTGACCAAAGAACTCGAGAATCCTGCGGAGGCACACTGTTGATAAGCGTTGCTTCCGTTCTAGCTTGAGCTCCTTGAGTACCGAGAGATTGGTTCTATGCGCGGTCCAGGGAATGCGCAGTATTTTAAGCCAGCACCACCTCTCGAAGGCGTCTATGCGTAGGCGATCTTTGGCTTTCAAAGTCCACGTCTCCGCTCCGTACAGGAATATGGAGAATACCAAGGTCGACTACGGTTCTTGTCTTACTACTTAAAACCAATACTAATATTTATTAAATTGACGACTGCGCGGCGGGCGAAGGTCCGCCTGCAACGCAGGAGGTTACGGGTTCGATTCCCACCTTGGGACAAATGTTTGTACGATCTGTAAACTGTAAATTTGTTCCGGGTGTTCTGGGTATTTTCTATGTATAATAAAATATCTATCTATGTATGTATTGTATATCAGTCATCCCCATAACATGAGCTTTGCTTAGCTTGGGGCTAGATGATGCTGTGTGCATTGTCCAGCATTATTTATTTACGTATTTACTATTAGGTATATACTGACAGCAGAATAAGTTTCAGTTTTGGTAAAATCAGAATACTTTTTATCCGGACCATATATTGTATTTAATCCGGATCGTATTAAAGCCTATCCACCTATGAATGATGAAGATTTATATTATTCACGTGCTACAGTGGACGGTTTCAGCTTCTGGTGAATAAAAAGCCGACATGAGATTGACAGACAGTAGCTTACGCGAGCTTAAAGCTTTGGCTGGTGGCAGCCTGAAAAATTGTAGTCAGAAATACGAATGAATTAATGTATATTTGACGAGCGATGTGGCGTGGCGGGCGAAGGTCCGCCTGCGACCCAGGAGGTTCGGGGTTCGATTCCCGCTTTGGGACAAATGTTCACCGACCAAATCTGCAAGGGGATAAATAGATTTATTGACTTTTCGTGAGCAAGTCGCTTCTATAGTTACGTAATATATAATTGACAAAGAAAATAACACATATACATATTTACAATGGAAACGATTGAGCTAACTACAGACTGTTGCAAATAATCTACAGGTAGCTCAACTGGTCCATAAATAATTGGATTGTTATGGAAAAACCTGAGACACCAGCGAGTTTTTACTCGTGGAAAAAACTAAAAATTTCAAATCCGTTAGTCTTTATATTTAAGCTGTCATTTATATTTTTCGGAAAAACTTATACCTCGAGAATTTTTTTTTATTCGACCACCTTGGGATCATTATCCACACAAAAAAGAATTTTCCAAATCAGTCCATTGTAGTTGGAAACATCGACGAACATACATAAAAAATACGCGAACATAAAAAGAAAAACAAAAGCCTATAATTTTTCCTCGTTTAAAAATAAAGTTCATTATCATCATCATCATCAGCCCATACACGTCCGCTGCTGGACATAGGCCTCCCCCGTACGACGACGCCACAAATAGCGGTCCTGAGCCGCCTCCATCCATCGACTCCCTGCGACCGCTACAATGTCGTCGGTCCATCGAGTTGATGGTCTCCCATGTAGGGGGGGATTTGCCATAATCACCACGCTTGGCAGGCGGATTGGTGATCGCAGTGTTGGTGTTTAAAAATACTCAGACGGAAGCTGCTGCCCTTCCTCTGGTAGGTTCCCTTAGTCGGCTCTTACGACATCCACGGGTTGAGTTGGAGGGGTCGATATTCGTACGCCGCGGCCCCACGGCACAAGTTCATTATACATAATAAGTATTTGAACTACATTTGAGAACTACTATTTCCAGCCTTTCAGCTCGATTATATATAAAATCCATCATCGTTTTCTGGTATTTAATAACATTCAGTTTGAAAATGGGCAGATGTTGCTTCGTAAATAAATTGTGAGATTCTGCAGTTCTGGCGCAGAGCTAGTTTCTGTTTGCGGCTTTACTCGCTTTCTGTTTGCTTGTCTTTCCGAGTTGCGAACGTGCCGTGGTCCAAAGGAAATGGATTTTCGAAATCGTTGTGAGAAGTTGTTTGAAACATTGAACCCTTTTGCGCGCGACTACGGGACTACGAATTCTAAGTTTCCTGTTATGAGTCCTCTTTGGACTCATATCATCATTATCATCATATCAGTTACCTAAACATGAAGGTTGTAGCTTTCACAGATTTCGAGATAAATAACGATTTCGAATACTTAATTTCTTATGGCACACTCCTTATTAACCATAAATTAATTGTTATAAGTTGCTAATCTTAGAAATAAATCTAAAAAAAGGTATAAAATCGAGCTAACTTTGTAAAATAATTCTATCGAGAAAAATTTCACCAATCGTGTTCCTGGTCTATAATTAATAAAAAAAAACTTTCGAATTATAAATTCTAGTTTTGGATAAACTGAACTTCCCACTGTTTTGGAGAAATATCATTTCTAAAATGAGCAATGATTAAAAAAAATTACTTTGCCCCTAAACACGTAACTCCAGCACACAGCACAGTCAGAATTAAGTCCCTTATTAGTGCATAACCCTTATAAAGGCATCCATATCGCAAACACAGGTGGTTTATTGTCATTAATATTGATCAAGTTAGTCGCTGAGCATCTTGACCTACTTACAACAGATCTATCACACTAATTGACGTTAAGCTTTACCTATCTGTACTCGTGGAGCCTCTAGTAACATTACCTAATCTGTGCCTCTACAGGTAATGTACAGTCGTAGTGACAAGTCAGAAGTTTTAAAAATAAATAAGAGATCAATAAATTTTATACAAAAGCTCTTATTGCGTCCACATATTTATTTTCTTTGACTGAATGAAAAAACTTAATATTTGATGGGCACGTTATCTGTCAGCTCGATAAATATCGAAACTCTTTTTTGTCCCGTTATTTTTCGAGATGACAGCATCACTATTTTAAAAAGAAACAGAGTCTGTGAAATGTTTCATTTTAGAATACAATATATCACAGACATTCATAACTTTCATTCAGTTAAATGAAAACGTAAGCTTTCATTTAAACAATAAACGCGTTGACGGAGTATAGACAAGTCAAATATTAAACCGTAAATTATTATAAAATAAGAAGATAATTACGTCAACTAATAAATTTTCTTTTGAAAAAAAAAAAAAAGAAAAGACGAAAATATTTTCATTTACCTTAAAACCACTATATATAAAAATTATATACACTTATATTAAAAACATGATGATCGATGGATGGAGGCGGCTCAGGACCGCTATTTCTGGCGTCGTACGGGGGAGGCCTATGTCCAGCAGTGGACGTGTATATGCTGATGATGATGATGATGATGATATTAAAAACTCTTTACTTTAGGTATGTCCACTTTGTCAGAAGCATATTATGCTTCTCACTTAAGACCATACTAAATGATTTAAGAATGAATGAGAATGATATTGATATCAGTCTGAGACAAAATATGTCAGAGACTTAAGCTAGAACCACACTATTCTGGTGTAGTGTGTTGTAAGAATTTATCGAGGGATTTTACTGACGCATTCAAATGGACAGGAAGGATAACAGCTTTATACTCTAACAAAGTATTTAAGTGTGTCTGATGAAAGATTTTAGAATATCTGTAATGTTCTAGTTCTGTGAAAATTCTTGTTAAATAAAGCGTTTTGCAAAAATTAAAAACAGAGTAAAAATCACCCGATTCTCAGTACCTATGTCGTATTTTTGAACTGGTATTTTTTTTATGAAAACGCCTCGTCAGCCTGTTTTTTTTATAAAATTAGTGCAGCCGACTGTACTTTATACCTCGTTAGGAATTACTGGCATTTGAGGTCATAACACCATAAACGACAGACAATGTGTATAATTTGCAAAGCTAATATTCTATTAACTTTAATACAAGCATATAAGGAATATTATTTAGGAGATCTAGGAGCGACTTTTGACCAGGCCAGTTTTTTTTAAATTTTATAAAACAAACAGTTCAAATTGTTTTAAACAAGTGTTTGTTTTGTTTTTTTTTTGTCCTTTTTAGTTTAGGGCATTATTTTAAATTAATTCGACCTATAATGTTTCATTTCCAGACTAGATCTTTTGACTTTTCAAATTTTCTATAGTAAAATAAATATTGACAAAAAACGATCAATGGATAAACATTTATTTTATGTTGCGTATCTCTAATCACTACTAAACGATTTACATTCACCCTGAATGTTTCCTAGCAGGACTATACCGGCGGGGAAATACCTATAAACTATAAATTCTATTCTATGAATAGGGGCACCCCCAATATTTATTAATTAGTGATGGGCCGAATGTGGTTTGAACCGAATACGAATTTCGGCCGAACATTCGGTAAAAATCAAAAATGCCGAAGTTCGGTTTTTATTCTGCACTTATATGGTAACAACTAACAAACAACAATAAAATATACCTATAAGTATTTTCAAAAAGTTTATTTGATTCAAATCATAAGACTTCCTAATTTAATAAGAACTTATTGAATTTGATTTTTTAATTCTAAAACTTAAGATTGAAATGTCGAAAAAGGAAACTGATAATGACAGTTACGAGTAGTTACTTGATTAATAAATAAATTACCATGATTTAAAATTATGTAAAAGGCTTATTTATTTAATCAGGTATGAGTGAGTATGACAGATTTGATTTTTTTTATGTTTTATTAATCTTAAAATCAAAATTGTGCAACTATTTCACTCTTTTCTTATACCGAATGTTCGGCATTTCAACCGAATTTCGGAAGAATGCCGAAGTTAGGCCCATCCCTAATATTTATATTTAAATGAGGGGAATAAAATAACCACTATTCCATTCGACAGCCATCCATTAGGGACTTTCCTAACGGGACTTTACCGGCGGGGAATTACTTAATATGAATTCTATAAATACGAGTGCCTTTCTTTCTCACATTTCATTTCATTATTAATTCTGCGACTGATAACACCTCATAAAAATGACAACTCCAGGACGCAAAAAGCATGCAATTTGGGAACAATTCACATCGATCCCCCAAGAAAATACCACACTGAAGACCAATAGGGTGCGTTGCAGAAAATGTAAGAAAGAACTAGTTGGACTTGTGAAAAGAATGGAGGCACACTTCCAGCAATGTAGCACCACCACCGGTTCTAACACTGACGCAAATCTTGACGCGGACAGGGACGTGGAGGAGGAGTTGTTGAGTGATGCTGGTTCTTCCCGATCTTCAGATAATTCTTCTGCTACACCCACATCTTCTGTTACTACTCTTCAATCTAAAAATGCCAGTACCAGCAGCAGCGCGAGCGTGAACATTTCAATGAAAAGATTTATTATTGCTACAAGTCAAGAAGATAAGAAGAAAATTGATTTACAATTATCTCGTTATATGTTTGCTACTAACACGCCTTTTAACCACGTAGAACACCCAGAGTTACTGAAATTAATGGAAATTTTACGCCCAGGATATAAACCTCCAAACCGCAAACAAATTGCTAGCAAGCTACTCGACGAAGTCTACAACTGGACTCAAGAAGCCGTAAAAAATGAATTGAAAAACAAAGTTGTTAATCTGGCAATTGATGGGTGGAGTAATGTCAGGCAGGACTCGATAGTTTGTGTCTGTGTTACCGATGTGTTGACAGACTCATCTCATTTAATTGATACAATAGACACAGGAGCCGAAAGCCATACAGCTGACTACTTGGTTAAAGTTACTACTGCGGCAATAAAACAATGTGAAACTTACAAATGTACGGTGCGAAGTGTAGTGACAGACAACGCAGCAAATATGAGCCGTATGAGACGAGATTTAGCCCAACAGGAAGAACTAGCTTCTCACGAGGATATACTTACATACGGCTGTTCATCACACATATTAAACCTTCTAGCAAAGGATTTGAATGCAGAAGATATTACTGATAAAGTTAAGTCGATAATGCGGTACTTCAAATACACTCTTTATACTTTGCATCTGCCAAATATAAAGAAGCTGGTGGAAAAGCAATTGTTATACCACAACAGGTACGGTGGAACACAATGGCTGACTGCTTAAAAGTGTTATTAGAAAATTGGCATATAATGTCAGATATATGCTTAAATCATTCAACTGCTATAGATCTGTCAATTTCATTGAAAGTAAATGACATGGCGCTGAAGCAACAAGTCCAGGCTCTCTACAAAAAACTGGAAAACATCGCAGTTACACTTGACATCTCCCAAAAGACATCCTGCTGTATTGGCGAAGTGACTGAAGCATGGATAGAGCTTAAAAATATGTTTGAGGGAGAGAATGTACGACTGCGTGAGACCGAGTATTCATTGGATGATTTAAGGAAGTTCAAAGCTCGTTATGAAATGGCAATGTCTCCAGCTCATTTTGCAGCAAACTTACTACATCCTAAGTACAGGGGTGAAAAACTCACGAGTGAAGATATTTCTGAGGCTTTATTATTTATAGAAGCTTATCACAAAGAGGCGATGCCCTATGTTGTTAAATACAGGGCAATGACAGATCCCTTTCATAACTTTCTATTTGAAGATCATGTAGTAAATCAGGTCGGACCTCTCGAATGGTTGCAGTCATTAAAAAAACAAATTAATGGTCAAACAATGAACTTAGTGGCTCAGCTTCACACTGCTGTAGCTTCAAGTGCTGGAATTGAAAGACTGTTTTCAACATTTGGATTTATTCATTCTGACGTACGAAATAAACTGGGTACAGAGAAAGCTGCAAAACTTGTTACAGTTTTTAAATACCTTAATAAGGAAAAGAAAAAATAATTGTCATCTTGATCTTGTCATATTGTCTTACTCTCCTGACTGACAAAAAATTTTGATTTTATAATGTTTATTAAATATAGGTAATTTTGTTTGTTATAATTTTGTTTTTGATTGATTTTAAATTGAAATTTTTAATATTCTATACTATCTAATGCATGTTTCAAAAATACGTGTTATCTTATCCCATTACCCATATAAATCCTGGTACTTGGTAGGTACTTAGATCTTTGTTTGACTGAATAAATAACTTATCAAAAAAATATTACTTTAATTTTATATCATTCATTCGCAATGAAAAGTAGTTTTAAAGCTTGTTTTTTTCTCATCGTTTTATACAATGTTTAAAACTTGTTTTAATCTGTGTTTTTAAACGTGTGATAAAAAACACGGTTTAAAATCAAACTGTTTTAAACATTGTTTTAAACATGTGTTTTAAAACCATTTGTTTTAATCATGCCAACCCTGCTTTTGACAGCTTATTTCACTGGTTTTTAGATCGCTGCGCAATTGATCTAGCCCCAACCTAAACAGAGCTGGTGTTATGGGTACTAGATGACTTATATACATAATACAATACGTATGCGAGTACATAGATTGATATTTTATATTATACATAGAAAATACCCCACCCGAAAGCTGCTACCCGCCTTCGCCCACGTTTTATCGGGATAAAAATAGGCTATATGTTATTCCAGGTCCTAAACTATACCCATACCAAATTTCAGCCTAATCGGTCCAGTAGTTTTTGCGTGAAATAGTAACAAATATCCATACATCCATACAAACTTCCTCATTTATAATATTAGTAGTACAAAAACGGAAAGTGAAAAGAAAATCAATAACACCTTGTTTCTTTTTGGATAATAATAACTATATTTATAACTGTTTATTTATAGTATAAAATTTGACTTGTCTATGTGCTTATATTTGTAAGCCTTAATAAATAAAGTTATTAGTAAATTCAAAGAAATAAATAGAATGACTGTACCATGTCAATATATTTATGAAAACTTATTGTACACTCATAGAAATATCGATGGATTCCCTAAAAATTGCGACATACATAATGTAAATACTAGAAATAAGAACAAACTCGCTTTGCCCAAAACTCGGCTGCACAAGATTAGTGTATCTTTTAAAGGGCAATGTATACGCTTCTACAACAAAACTCCGAGTGAGTTGCAAAAATTATCAATAAATAAATTCAAACAAACTATCAAACATATCCTTTGTAAAAAGGCTTATTACAAAATATCAGATTATCTAGAGGATAAAAAAGCATAGGACGACTTTTGCTCCAACTCCAAATCTAAAAACCTAACAAGGTAAAGGTTTCTTGTTCGCTTCTTTACTTTACCTTAAAAAGATTGAAGTGAACAAAAAATCAAAGTGATCACTTTATTTCCCTGTTTTACTTATGTAATTTTAATTTTGTGACGTGTCCAAGGGTCCTGTAAGGTCTAAAGGAAATAAAGCACTTTGATATTTGATATTGATTCTGATTCTGGCTAGCCTTTTCCCATAAAAAAGGATTTTACATTCGAACTACTGATAATTATCCATCCGGGCAACAGTAAAGAAACATTACTATGTAAGATAAAATATATTTCATCTTGGCATCCACCGTTTTGATAAAGACTATTTGTTTTTGCCGGAATATCTTTTTTGTGTTGGTAATTCCTTATTTTCTTCTGTTTTTCGTATCTTCCTCCTTAATGATGACCTGAATAATAATATTCGTAATGTTATTTCCTATCTTTTTCCTGCAGATTTTTTCCTTATTCAGGGAATTTCTACAAGCCCATTAGTATTTTTAGTTTCAGTGCTCACAATCGTTTGTTGGGAAGAACCTCTTAGAAAACGTCTTGTTATCTTAAAAATAAAAACATTGATTCCAGTTACAAAGAAAACTTATTTTCAACTCTAGGTATACAATGCACTTAATTGACAAAGAAAATAACTATCAAATAATATAAACAAATTAAACTAGTATTGTCAATTGAAACAAGCTCAATTGTTTCAATTGACAATACTAGTTTAATTTGTTAACTGCAGACTGTTGCAATCAATCTACAGATAGCTCAACTGGTCCATATATATATACTAGCTGACCCGTACCCACTTCGTTGGGCGGTAAACATTTTTAGTAGTCTATAAAACTATCAAATAACGTGGTTTAAACGATGCGTGTTTAAACAAATTCAATAGGTAAAAGAATTTTCAAAATTGGCTCAGTAGATTCAGAGATTACCCCCTACAACCACACAAACCTTACTTATTTTTATTAGTGTAGTATAGTGTAGATTTACATATGTATACCTAGATTTTATTGACTGGACGTCACACAGCTCCACATTTACCTAGGCATATTATGCGCTTCAAAAGCTTTTGATAGTACATACTGGAGAATAGGGCACAACACAACTATTGTCCAGTTCTAAAACTGGAAGGAAGAATCACCAGTCGTCCTAAATCTTCACAATTTCTATCTTGATTCATGGCGTCTCGCAGATCTACATAATTCTCAGCACGCAGTCTTTTCTCATTAGTTCTGTTCTGATGTATACCAAACGCTTCGTTTTAATTTTGGCGTTAAGTTTCCACCAGCCATTTTAATTTTAACGTAAGTGTCCACCAGGAAACGGGTTAAACAAACCTCGAAACCTTTGCAGGTGAGCAATGCAACCTTCTCTTATTGGTAAAATGTATCTAGGCGTAGAATTGCATTGCAGAAACTTTTTAATATCCAGTCTCGTCAGTTTTCGGATTCACATGTCGAAAATCAAAGTTGTATCCGTCTTCGCCACGGCAGTAGGTATATAAGCGAGTAGACTGAAGAGCATCAAATGCCTGGTGCGTTTCGCCAATGCATTGCAAGCGGTCATCCCGGGTACGCAGCACAATGTCCGGCCTGTCACAGTGCTGATCTACCAGGACGACGGCAACATCATTGGTAGTAGTAGCTTTGTACCAACCGGATACTGTCCAGTAGGTCGTTTATCGGCACTAATAACAATTTTGTAATCATTTTGTTGGCTTTTGGGGTATGGACTCGTATTTTATGTCCTTCCTCGTAGTATGAACTCAAATCATGCTAAGTTTTATTAGATACATTCAGTAGTTTTCGCGCTATGCGCAGCCAACAAATTTTACTTTCATCCCCTCTCGCAAGGGAACCCTATTGAAATTACGGATGAGAGTTATTGAGTTTTTTGGCCATCGATGATTAGTTGGGTATTATTTTCCAATACCGCTAGCACCAAGTGGTACCCAATACCGTTATTCTACCCCCCCCCCCCCCCCCCCACAAGGAACGGAAACAAAAATGCTGAACCGCCGCCCCGACCCCCCTTACGCCGCTAGTGCCTAAATAAGACGACACGAAGGCAACATCAAATCGAATCATCATCATCAGCCCATATACGTCCACTGCTGGACATAGGCCTCCCCCGTACGACGCCACAAATATCGGTCCTGAGCCGCCTCCATCCATCGACTCCCTGCGACCGCTACGATGTCGTCGGTCCATCGAGTGGATGGTCTCCCATGTAGGGGGGGATTTGCCAAAATCACCACGCTTGGCAGGCGGATTGGTGATCGCAGTATTGGTGTTTAAAAATACTCAGAAGGAAGCTGCTGCCCCTCCTCTGGTAGGTTCCCTTAGTCGGCTCGACACCACGGGTTGAGTTGGAGGGGTCGATATTCGTACGCCGTGGCCCCATGGCCCAAATCGAATAATGCTGGACAATTCACACAGCAATATCTAGCTCCAAGCTAAGCAGAGTTTGTGTTATGGGTATATATGATAACTGATATACCTACTTAATATAATACACTACATAGATAGATATATTATACATAGAAAACATCCAGAACACCCTGAACAAATATCTGCAAATTGTACAAATATTTAACCCGAGACGGGAGTCGAACCCTCCTGCGTCGCAGGCGTACCTTCGGCCACCGCGCCACAGAGGTCGTCACGCTTTTGTCTGTATCTAAGACTACTGAATCCATACAGCATCATTTCGCCCCAGAGTAATAAGATCTTCTGTTAATAGGTAGACAACTGATGTATCTAGCTACGTATATAATAGATATATATATTTTACTATCCTTAGAAAACATAGATACTGAACAAAAGCCCTTTTAAAAATTTATAATATTTAAAGCGCTATCTATCGATATGCTCGTGAATTAAGTTGTATGTACATTATATAAGGTGGTTCTTCACGGGTTGGCGCGATATTGAATTTTTTTTGTAGCTTTTAATTTATTCTGCTTTCTTCAAGGAATAAATCTAGCGGAAAAGTAAGTTGGCGCAAATTGTAAACTCATTTTCTATTTACTTACACACAACGAACTTCGGCTCATTGGTAGTGTTAGAGCATTTTAGAAAATAAGAGATTGTGGGCTAAAAAATCTCTCATTATTTTCAAATTACTTTTCCGTTAATTTTGTTCTTCGTAAAACGCAGAATAAAATAAAAATCACAAAATAATTTGAATCTCGCGCCAACCCGTGACGATCACCCATAATATCAATAGACAGTGCTGAGAATCTAGGTCTGATTGCGCACTAGGTGGCGCTTGACATAAATAGATAACAATGTTATTTATAGGGCTAAAGATTAATTATTATATTTTATATTTTATCGCGTAACTTTTGTTAAATTTTCCCCTATGATCGCATCGCGAAAGTTCAAAAAGTTTATCACGCTATATGTCTTAGTAGGTAGGTAGATATTTTAATTCCCTTTTTATTATTTTCTTGCTATATAATGTTGATTTGACCTAGATGGAAGCACCTGGTGCGCGAAAAAGAAATTCGAGAATTACAAGAGCAATTCAAATTGCAAGAGAATATTTGATAATATTGTATGACGTAATAAAAATAATAACAAAAATCAGAGGCAACGCTAGCTTCACCTGTACCTGGTATTCACTGCTAATTTAAATAAAAAGATGGTAGGAAACTATTTCCGCGCTACCAGTGAAAAAATCTCGTACTAATAAAATAGTTGAACGGTTGAACGCAGTGCCACAGATTAAGGTAATGTTACTACGCTCGATGGAAATAGCCTAACTATCTCTTTTACTCGGACCAGAATCTTGGTGTTAGACAGGGATGGCCACAAGTATTGGATATTTAAATTAGCTACCTATCTCATTTACTTGCAATAAAATTATAGTGTTAAACAGGGATGCCAACAAGTATTTGGTATTTCTAACCAATTTGGTTAGAAATACCAAATACTTGTTGCAGCTACATAACCTTACGGGTGAACGGTACGCTAGTATGCGTAGATGATAGTTAGATATTAAAGCGTTGGGTAGTTATAGTATTGAAGCGTTAGGTTAGGTTAGGTTAGATATGGCGTTCACCCGTAAAGTTATGTAGCTGCAACAAGTATTTGGTATTTCTAACCAAATCGGTTAGAAATACCAAATATGTGTTGCAGCTACATAACTTTAAGGGTGAACGGTACGCAAGTATGCGTAGATGATATTTAGGTATTGAAGCTTTGAGTAATTATGGGTCATGGTCGATTACGCGCGATGCTCGCTTTGCACAGGTATTCCCTAGCGGTATGCAGACCTTACAATATCGTTAGATATTTTAAAACAATACTATCAGTTACTGAGTTAGTTATTTAATACCGGACTCATCTCTAATTGAAATCCGGAACAAAAAGTATCCTATGTCCTTTCTCGTAGTATGAACTCAAATCCTGGCAAGTTTCATTTCAATACATTCAGTAGTTTCGGCGCTACGCGCAGCCAAAAAATTTTAATTCATCCCCTCTCCCAAGGGAACCCTATTGAAATCTGGGATAAAAAGTATCCTATCTCCTACATCATAGTATGATCTCAAATTCATTTGAATACATTCAGTAGTTCCGGCGCTATGCGCAGCCAAGAAATTTTACTTTCATCCCCTCTCCCAAGGGAACCCTATTGTAATCTGGGATAAATAGTATCCTATGTCCTACATCATAGTATGATCTCAAATTCTGCCAAGTTTCATTTGAATACATTCAGTAGTTCCGGCGCTATGCGCAGCCAACAAATTTTACTTTCATCCCCTCTCCCAAGGGAACCTTATTGAAATCCGGGATAAAAAGTATTCTATGTCCTTCCTCGCAGTATGAACTCAAATCCTGCCAAGTTTCATTTCAATACGTTCAGTAGTTTTGGAGCTATGCGCGGCCAAGATACAGACAGACAGACAGACATGATGGAAAAAAATTACATTTTTGGCATCAGTATCGACAATAGAGTGACCTCAAAAAAAAATTCAAAATATCTTCACTGTACAGAATTGGACCTGTTACAGTTTTATTATAAGTATAGATATAATACCAGTCGGAAGCGTCCCCAAGACGCTGGCTGCATTGCCTCGCTGTATGGCAATGCTAATGCGCTGCGCCAGATACTCACCAGCACTCGGGCGGGTCACGCGTCGTTTCGACCACGCGCTCAGATAATTTTTTGAAAACCTGGTGAGTCTCGGTACCCAACGGACCTAGGGTCTCGACTCCAAGGGGACCAAAATACAGAAAACAAAACAAAACTTTGACGACCGATGTGGCTCGGCGGGCAAAGGTGGTTGCGGATTCGATTCCCGCGTTGAGATAAATATTTGTAAATATTAGTTCCAGGTGTTCTGGCCATTTCTACGTATCATAAAAACTTCTATCTATAATGTATGTCAGTCATCTAGTTGCCATAACACAAGCTCTTCTTAGTTTGGGGCTAGAATCAGAATCAGAATCAATAACTTTATTTCTTTATGCTTACAAAATAAGCACTTAGACAAGTCAAGTTTTATACTATGTATATACATAGTTATATTATCAAATAAGAAATAAGGTGTTATTGATATTCTCTTCACTTCAACTTTTTGTGCACTAGTGGAAGAAGTGACAAAGAAACCACTAGCACATTTATACATCACTTATGTATCTAATACATAAATAAAGTTTATTTTGCTTATCTTAATCTAAATTTAATGTGACTTAGATATGTACATGTCAATCTTATATATAAAATTTCCATGTCACAATGTTAGTTACCGTACTCCTCCGAAACGGCTTTACCGATTTTTACCAAATTTTATATGCGTATTCAGTAGGTCTGAGAATCAGCTACTATGTATTTTCCATACCCCTAAGTGATAAGGGTTGAAGGCAAAACAACGTTTGGCGGGTCAGCTAGTATTTCTATAAAGCTAAACAGAACATTGAACTGTCAGTGTGGAACGGAGCGACATCTGGCCGATATCTAGATGATGCTATGTGGATTGTCCAACATTTTTTTTTTCATTCCATTCTCCCGAAATCTTACTCCTTTGTAGGAATTTGTCTTATAAAAGCCGACAGTAGGTACCTTTGTAAATTGCAAGGTAATGAGGAGGGGGCATAATCCCCACCCTTGTAATAGATTGACGTCGTCAGTCACCAAGTCATAAGACTTTCTTCAGGACGAGCTTGATATATAGGCCTTTGTAAAATACCTAGAAAAGGTATTAAGTATAATAGGTATCTCTATAAATAAAAAAATCATTATTCACCTCTAAACTTACTATAGACTTATAGGGCTTTTGCATAAGAAAAATAATGACTGTACCCGCCCTCGTCATCTTTAACGCAGCTGTGTATGCTCGTCAACACCTGGATGAATACGCAAGACTCGGCAATGCCCATGAGTACCCGACACACGCTCAAAGGTTGAAAGTGGTGCAGCAGCGGCTCACTTAATCCAAGAAACTGGTTCACGTGATGGGGCCAGCCGTTTATAACCGCCTTCCGAAGACTATTACCACTGCCCGATCAGCACAAGCATTTAAAAACAAGCTGAAGAACAGGCTTATCGAGCAAGTTTTTTATAGAGTTGACGAATTATTTAATGGAAATGATTGTACGGTGTAAGATTTATATCATACCTATTATATAATTTTTATGTTATTGTATGTATTATATTATGTTAACTTATTGTTAAGAGCAATAATTGTAGAGCAATAATCATCATCACATCTCATCATCAGCCCATACACGTCCACTGCTGTACATAGGCCTCCCCGTACGACGTCACAAATAGCGGTCCTGAGCCGCCTCCATCCATCGACTCCCTGCGACCGCTACGATGTCGTCGGTCCATCGAGTGGATGGTCTCCCATGTAGGGGGGATTTGCCATAATCACCACGCTTGGCAGGCGGATTGGGGATCGCAGTGTTGGTGTTTAAAACTACTCAGAAGGTTAGTACGCCGCGGCCCCACAGCCCAATAGAGCAATAATAATTCATCATCATCATCATCTTTTATTATTTGTACTTTTTTTTGACATGTAACATGCGTTATTAATAAAGAATCTGAATCTGAATCTAAGGTCAAAATCATCCAGCGAGCTATGGAGAGAGCTATGCTCGGAGTTTCTGTACGCGATAGAAATCGGAATACGGAAATCCGTAGAAGAACCAAAGCTACCGACATAGCTCTCAGAATTAGCAGGCTGAAGTGGCGATGGGCTGGCCATGGTGCTCGTAGAACCGTTAACTGTTGTAGAGTAAAGGTTCTCGAGTGGCGACCGCGATGCGATGCGAAACGCAGTAAGGGAAGACCTCCCACTCGATGGACCAACGACATTGTAGGTGTCGCAAGGAGTCGTTGGATGGAGGCGGCTCAGGACCGCTATTCGTGGCGTCATTTTAAGGAGGCCTCTGTTCAGCAGTGGACGTATACGGACTGAAGATGATAATTGCATCTAAACCTAACCTAAACTAGAATAATTATAGCAAATAATTATAATTATAGCAGCTGCATTCCACTGAAGTACCATTTTGAGGTGAATTCATCGGCTTCTTTTCTCATAAAACTTATGACATCGAACACCATTTTCTATGTTTGACGACGCAGTACGTTATTCCGCCCGCGAGGCATATTTAACTTTGAAAAGAAACAGCTAATATCAGGGAATACTCCACAAAATCGGAAGAAAAAACTATCAAGTCAACGAAACGAACACCGAACAACTGTCAAAGACTTTACTGAGTCATTGTACTCAAAAGCATTCATTCGACAGTATTGCCAACTAGATTATAAATAAATTTGCTACATAGTAATTATTTCATTTTCAAACTTGGGTTAATTGCGTTAGATAAAATGTTTAATTTCTTCTAACGTTGTAGGTTTTAAATAATCTGTCATTGAGTATAAGATGGTTTTACATATTCTATAAATATTGAATTGAAAAATATAGCAATGCATAACAAAATGTGCTAGACACAATAAAAATACGCCAAAATTCTTGCTGGCAACCTTGGTTAGACAGTCAGATCCCCTCTCACCCCGCTTATTACCCTCAACGCCTTATTTACGGTTCAGTGCGCAGCCGTTGAAGCCAACTTCACAGAGCTCATAAAGATTTGCGCGTACTCTACCAGGGTACCATCTATTACCTACATACTGCCTCGTTGGTCTAGTGGTCAGCTAGTTCAACCCCTGATGAGGTCTTGGGTTCAAATCCCGGGTCGGGCCAAAAATTGTTATAGGGGATTTTCTATCAAGAAAAAATCACAGTAACAGCCCGTAGTCAGGAAGTTGACAGTGTTATACCCCCGTGCCTCGGAAAGCACGTTAAGTTGTTGGTCCTGCACCTGTCCCCTCCCCGGTCGTGTCAGTCTGACGTCAATCAGATTATGAGAGTGAGAGAATAGAGACTGCACTATAATATGTCCTGCGCATCTGGCTAAGCTCGTAGTCTAGTAGGTAGACTCTAGAAAATGTGAAATGTGGCCCTTTATCCACAAAAAACGTTCAAACCCGCGATCAGAAATTAATTCTTAAACCTTATTTCTTATTTGATGGTATAAAATTTGACTTGTCTAAGTGCTTATTTTGTAAGCCTAAAGAAATAAAGTTATTGATTTTGATTCTGATTCATACAAACCGCAACAAGCAGTAAATACCATATCAGGTCGAAAGGCACGCTCACATTGACCTTGCGCGGTTCGAATTTAATTCAATTGTCAATTAATCAACAATTTGATTCATCAGTGGACTTGTTCCAGTGTAGGTTATGAACAGGGGACGTGACCCTGTTTGATTGTCCATTATTATTGCAGGACCGGTCATACGCCTGACCTCTTAGAGGCTATAAGGGGCTGGTGTAATATTTTCAAACAAAGTATCAGAACCAATAGCGTTTATTTTCCATAAGCTTATTATAAGCATTTCCAAGAAAGTCACATTTTAAAAAGAAAATAAAGTGCCATTTGATTCTCTTCACTTCAATCTTTTCTTACTAGTGGAAGAAGTGAAAAAGAAACCTCTAGCTCTCATGATAACAAAATATCCTTATTAGCTACTTATTCTACGTGGTTTAAATTATCAGAGCTATATTTTTTATATACGAAAATAACCCAATTGTACCTACCTGCATGTATTTAGGTACATAAAATAAAGCGAGAAACAAAGACATACCTCAGTTATCAGCCAACAGGCTACATCACTAACAGTGGTTACATTTGACGACCTCCGTGGCGCGGCGGCGAAGGTCCGCCTGCGACGCAGGAGGTTGCGGGTTCGATTCCCGCCTCGGGATAAATATTTGTATGATCTGCAAATATTTTTTCAGGGTGTTCTGGATGTTTTCTATGTATAATAAAAAATATCTACCGATGTATCGTATTATATTAAGTATATCAGTTATCTAGTACCAATAACACGCTCTGCTTAGCTTGGGGCTAGATGATGCTGTGTGTCCAACATTATTTATCTATTTATTTAATCATCCTGACTTTCTCAAAAACACAGTCACTGGCTCAGACACCTAAGACAGGTATTTACTGGATGAGCGCTGCGCAAAGAATCTCTCTTCTCTTCCCTTCTGGAGTTTCTTTCATCAACGCCAAAATGTGTCTTTTTGAGAACATACCATATTTTTGGTGAATCTAGTGGCATAAGAGCCCTGTAAGGAAACCCTTTTGGTACTACACAAAATTAAATCAAACTTTAACTGAAATTATATGGCGTGTTTTAAAAAACGATAAACCGACTTCAAATTCCCTTACTTTTATACTTATTTTAGTTTTTGCGGGATAGATACTAATCCCCTGGGGATAAAAATATAAAAATATTTATGGGCCCTTTCGGGATTGTTTTCTATACAAAAGTGAAAGAATTTTCAAAAACGGTCCTTAATTAGCGGAGATATCGCGTAAAATACAAAAAAACATACAGACGAATTGATAACCTCCTTCTTTGAAGTCGGTTAAAAACTAAGGCACCTTTCGTTCAGAGATCTTCATCCTATAAAAGTGAATAACAAGAAATCCCTCGTTTCTTTACTTAACGTCGGACTCAGTTAACAGGGTATCAGGGATTTTTAAATAGAACTGCTAGGGTTGTCAGGCGATTATTTACTGGATCTATCTTCCAGATTGGAAGGAGCCGAGTGTACCGAAGAAATTGATTTGACACCAATGATTGAGGCGTTTTCAATAAAGAAAAAGTCGCCGAAAATAAGCGCTAGGTGGTCACATCTGTGTGCAACCAGCTCAATGCTGAGTGAAGGCCATATTTAACCCTGCTCGCACAAAAATAAATTATCAATTTAAGGTGATATTTTTAAAAAAATGTTTCGTTCATTTTGACGAGATTTTTCGCCAAAATAGTTGGGATTTACCCAAAACTAGAATTAAAAATCACAAGGTTTTTATTAAATTTATTAAAGACAAGAAACATGATTGCTGAATTTTTTCTCGCTATAATTATTTTGCAAAGTTAGATCGATTTATTTCTAAGATTAGCTACTTATAACAGTTAAATTATGGTTATTAACCATTAACCGTAATTTAACTGGTGGGAAATTATAATATCTAAACAAACTAATGATATAATTTCAAAATATTTCGTAGATTTTTAATAAAATTATTGTTTATTATTTGTCACTTACGTCACTTTTACCTAGTATTTTGGTCCCTTTCTACAGGCCTATAAAATTAGCGTCGTCACTTTCTTATCAGTCTCGCAGCAGCTAATCGCTGTAAGGCAAAGACGAATTTCGTTTCCGATCATAACCCTCGTCGTAGTCGGGTAAAAAGCCGAACACTTCAAAAACCAGCACTTTATTAATTCCATTAAAAATCAGTTCAGTAACTAAAAATAACTCTGTTCAACGACAACAAATTAACAACATCAGTAACAGCCCTAAGGCACAGTAAAATACAGCGAAAAAACGTCCAAAATTAAAATCAAATTCATTTACTCAGCGAAAATTACTTTCGCCGGTGAATAACGTGGGGGCTGGTAATGAGGCCAATTTTCCATTACCTCCTGGCGTTTAAGCCTTCGAGCCTGTGGGACGTAATGAAACAAGCTGTTCAGGCCTGTGTTACCCCCAACATTGCTATGTTGACGAAATCATCATCAAATAATATACTTTGTGGAACTCTATTGGAAAACAATACTAGACCTCTACATAAAACCAATCTATTGACAATGGCGTCCCTGATACAGCCGCCTTTGTCTGCATTCCGAGGAGCCTTTGTTAGAATCAGAATCAGAATCAATAACTTTATTTCTTTAGGCTTACAAAATAAGCACTTAGACAAGTCAAATTGTATACTATAAACATAGTTATTATTATCAAATAAGAAATAAGGTGTTATTGATATTCTCTTCACTTCAATTTTTTGTCCACTAGTGGAAGAAGTGTTGAGTCAAGTCCTGACTTCTTATAATAAGTTTCTTACTATATTAGTATTTATTTTTACTTATCTGAGCGCCTGGTCGAAGCAACGCGTGAACCGAGAGCTTGTTCTTCGAACAGCTGATAGATATTATTGAAATTGTAAAACAAATAGATTGTATCGTGGATAAGGGTACCTAATCTGCTTTTTAACCGACTTCAAAAGGAGGAGGTTTTCAATTCGTCTGTATGTTTTTTTGTATGTATGTTACGCGATATCTCCGCCAATTATGGACCGATTTTGAAAATTCTTTCACTATTGTATAGAAAATGATCCCGAAGGGTTCTCGTACAATTTGTATCCCCGGGGGATAAGTATTTATCACGCATTAAAATAAGTGTAAAAGTAAGGGAATTTGAAGTCGGTTTATCGTTTTTTAAAACACACCATATATACGCTACATATACGTTCTTGGCCTTTGATTTATTAAAGGCTGCAGCTAATTTAAATAACCATTGTTTTTAATTGGCAAATTGTGGAATAAAATCCATCAATGGAATTGTTTATTGGATTAGAAAATATCAGTAAATCAAATATCAAAGTCCTTTATTTTCTTTAGACCGTACAGGACTCTTGGACACGTAACAAAATTCAAATAACGCAGGGAAATGAATCGGCGGCAGGTAAGGTGAATCTGCAGGAGATTGTGGGTTCGATCCTGCTTCGGGACAAATTTTTGTAAGATCTGTAGATATTTGTTCAGGATGTTCTGGATCTTTTCTATAAATATTTAAAAAAAACTATCGATATAGTGTATTGTATTAAGTATATCAGTTATCTAGTACACAACACAAGCTCTGGTTAGCTTGGGCCTAGATAGGATAACGTGAATTGTCCAGCATAATTTAATTTTTAATATTTTTTATCACAATCATGTAAATTGTAACAGAACAGACCTCAAAATAAAACCAATCAATTGGAAATGCGTCCCTGATACAGCCACCTTTGTCTGCAGCCCGAAGTGCCTTTGTCGAGTCCGCTGGAAATGGAGTAATTTCCGGTGCTCAAAATAGACACCTGCAAAATGGATCGTTTTGGGTACCTGCCCTATTAAGGCAACTTCTACTTTAAGTTCCTGACTTGTTTCTGGACTTCAACGTTAAGTTCCTGTGACTGGTTTGATATGATACAAGTCTGTCAGTATCAGCTTTAAACTGTGGTTTTATCTTGAATCTAGTAAGTGGGAACGTTGGTACGTACGGTTTTATAGCATAGCTTATCGTTGCATAGCTTGCCATAGCTTCTTTGCATAACTTGTCCAATTAAGAGCTAGTGATACTTTAGCATCAGCGATCATATCTTCCACAATACTGAAGCATTTACTTTGAGTTATAGTTGGATTGATGTTAGAACGCTTTGTTTCGAAAACAGGATTACATAAAATTCTCTCGTTAGAAAAAAATCTAAAGTTCGCTTTAAATTGTACCTATTTACAATAAATCGACGCTATTCAATAAATACTTTAAAATAAGCCTGCCCTAAAATAAGCCCTACTTTGTTAAGTAAACAAACAGAATAAAAAGCAGATTATGTGTGTTTTAGATTTTCAAAATTACTATTATTATTACAATAAAAAACTAAAACATAATTTTTACGCTTACGATGCTCTGTTCTGTCCCGCTCCTATGAACGCGAAATCCTATCCCTATCCTTTTCACAAAATAGTGTCATATGGCTCACTATCAAACATTAACAATTAGCATAGCAAACATTAACAAACGCAGCCTCATACGTCGAAGGCGGACCTTCGTCTCTCGCGCCATATCGGTCGTCACGAATGACGGTGAATTTAATACACCCTGATTGAAAAAAAAATCGATTTCAAGCATTGTGATATCGATGACGAGAAGACTCGACCGATGTAGTTTTCCAACAACCATCATAAATTGAGCTAGGCATGATCCAAGAAAACAAGGTCTGCTCCTCCGGGAGTGCCACTTGCCCACGTCACTGTCCATTTGCCACTTTAATCCAACAAAACGTAGAACTTGGGAAACAAATGTGATAAGGGTCAATTGAAAAATCAATAATAATATGTCAAATTATGTTAGTTAGATCAGTAAAAACAGCGTTAGTTAAACACGAGTCAATGTGATAAATAATGAATTATTATACTATAAATATGTTTCTCATTTCCATGATCACGGGCCATATAATGACCCGGTCCTTTGGGAGGCATGCGTGGAGCCGAAGCCAACAGCACAGAGGCCCTTTATGAGAATTAATCTAAAGGCGAGAGCTACACATAGCGGTTATCATCCTTGGTTGCACAATATGATACACCCGAAGATTATATCCGCCAGGTGTAGAGACTATTGTAAAGGAAAATGAAAATAACAGAAAAAGCCATGTTATTGTGGTGAATGGATGGACTGGGTAATTGGGCTATGGGGGAAACTATGGACGCCTGCCATAAACATACTCTCAATACTGATACAAGCGGCAGACGGTGGCTTGCCGAATGCTGGATGGGTTCCTCAAAATGTTGGCATAAATGCCGGTAAAGGAACAACATCCGTGCAAACGACTAACGGGTGTCGAGAGGTGTGGCCCCGATTTCACCATCACGAAGACACGTGAGCGGGTTTCCTCGTTATTACGCCATTAGACACTTCCACCCCCGAGTCTACATCCTAAGATGCATCTCTCGCGACTCCACTCAGACCGGTCAATGAAGGCAAGCAAGAGGTGGGGAGGGGATCTGGTTCTCTTGGGATACCACTCCGCAAGCGGAGACGAGAACCAGGAACTTCCCCGGGAGCACTCGGTATACCCGTGGTGTCGCTACTCACCAACGGCTCGCCACATAAATAATATAAATATCATTATTATAAATACGGGCCCAGAAAGAATTGTTGACGCAGCTTGAAAGTAGTTTTGCAGGCAAGGATTGATAGAATTTTGTCCTTTCGTCTCTTGCCGATCGCAAGATTATCATTTACATTGACTTTCCTATGATGAGCAATGACAATATTTAAGAAAAACAGCTGGCGTACTGTAAGAACTTCGCATTCATTATATAAACTTGCAGTTGGGAAACGATACGGCTTATAAGTTGCTACTTTTAATACAGCCCGTTGGGCGCCCTCTATTTGAATTAGGTAAGTATTACAGGCTCCACCCTATACCGTATTATAATAAGTTAGTAATGATTTACAAAGCGAATTATAAATATTAAGTATAAGCTTTCTGTCGGCTACGTCTCTCAAATACTTGAATAGGTACATAGTTTTATCAGAATCATGTAGGTAATACAAAGAGCTCGGGGAGTTACAATTTTACGCTACTGGTAACACCAGAAAACACATTCGTCTTCTCATTGGCCAATGGCGATGATGACGTGAGCAAGTGTCACCCACGTGACCATCGTGTCTCGGAAGACCATTATCTTATAATTATTATACCATGGAGCAGCATAAGTAAGTAGGTACACAACACATGTATGCTATAAGCATGGTAGTTAGATAGACCCTAATAAAAACGTTGGTAAACTCAGGGAACCGCTTAATGATGACGTCATTAATGGTTTTTACGGAGGCATGTTTACGGCGACCGTTTTACGTGCTATAACGTGGTTTGATTATTTCTTGAACACGGGAATTTATAACTTAAAAGCGCTTCGTAAATGAAAATTGAAATGGGAGTTGATAGGAAAAAGAGAATACCCAAATACTAAATAAGATAGATATTTCTATGTAAGGTACTAATACCAAATAAGGTAGACATTCCTGGGTAAGTAAGTTATTCTGTTCTACTTTGTACAAAAATGGGTTTTGTTTGATCCTTTTGCTCTAGTTTTCTAGAAACGAACTCCTTTGTGAGTCTCATCTATGAACTGATGGATTTGAATTGAAAGAACTGAATTCTGTCAATATTAAAAATTCGTTTCTTTGGTGTAGCCTCGAATCGCCCACGATGTCGCCCCATTAATGGGCGGAGCGAGGCTTCCAAAAATGACTAGCCTCGTTTCGCACATTAACGAACATTATCACGATACATTGTTAGCTCGGGTTCTTCAAATTAACTCAACTTGATTAGTTAGTGTTTTTAATAACCTAACCTAATACATTTATATAAGTTAGTCTTTAAATAAAATGCCTCAAATCCCGAGGGCTTAACCCCCAAACGACCTCAATAAGTAAGTTTCAAATATTAAAAACTAAAATCTCTTTCGTTTAGTGAAAATAAACACCACTTCATCCCCAATTACTGACCCAGCAGTTTAGTGCGGGTCATTTTTATCCGAAGATAAGCAGGGAAGTAACTTAACAAGTAACTTAGCAAGTTTATAAGCCTTTTTAAATTTAACTTGGCTGTTTTCCAAGGAAGTTTATGTAAGCTTTAAGTTATGACGTAAACAGTTATGGTCAAGTTATGTTAGTAAATAATTGCAAATAGGGACTTTATTTTTACCCGCTAGGCTTATTTTAAGTGTTTCTATGTGGAAGTATGATGATACTCTACAATACCTCCTCCAACTATTCACTCTTGTCTTGAAGAGACCCAGATTGTAATTGGCCGGAAAAACAGAAGCAGGCAGCGAGTTCCATTCCTTTGCGGTGCGAATGATGAAGGTGGAGGAAAACCGCTTTGTACGAGTGGATGGTACCGATATCTATCCACCAGATAAGGATGGTATTGTGCCGTTCGTCTGCTTTTCCTAGAGTGGCCGAATAGTTTGATAGATAGATCTATAAAGTTATAAAAAATCACTGCTCATACATGTGTGGCATTAAATTAATTTAATTCAATACATTAATAATTCAATACATATTATAAAACAAAGTCCTCCACCTCGTCTGGCTGTGTTCGCAATAAACTCAAAACTACTGAACAGATTTTCATGTGGTTATCACCAATAAATAAGTTTATACATAATGAAGGTTTAGGTATATGTGTCATGGTTTTGTGTAAATTGGTTGAAATATAACGATAATAGTTGGAAATTTTGGAAAAAATCAAGCCGCTTTTGTTGGAAACGCTGTCCAAAAACATTTTTTTTGTTATATTATTAATTTTATAAATGAACAGGCGTTAGCATTATTAGCCATATTGCCTTTTCTTATGTTAGTTTTTTTTTTTTTTTAGTTTTGTGTAAAATACACATCTTTACTGGTCAGCCATTTTCTTTTTCTTTTTCCTGTCCATAGACAGCGTTTTCGCTCCATAGGCTTTATCCATAGACTTAGATTTTTTTCACTAACAATAAGTTCAGCTACAATAAAGTCCGCGATGGAAATTTGTCGGAGGTTTTATTAATACTTATAACTCATTTATGGTACCTAAACGATAAATAGTCGGAAAAAGTCAAGCCGCCAGCGCCCGAGAGCTTTCACAAAAAATGCATCATATTCTTCTTAGTTCACTCGGGCGCAGCCGCGGGCGGGTCAGCTAGTTTAATTTAAAAGTGCCAAGCACACTTTGGAATATTCAATTATATTAAAACCCAGCCCTATTTATTCATAATCGCCCTTTACGTTAAGT
This sequence comes from Eupithecia insigniata, assembly GCA_947859395.1. Taxonomy (NCBI): domain Eukaryota; kingdom Metazoa; phylum Arthropoda; class Insecta; order Lepidoptera; family Geometridae; genus Eupithecia; species Eupithecia insigniata. The sequence goes on from OX402019.1 coordinate 3,360,426, forward strand.
GTGTCACAAATTGAGGCGCCTAACGACCGTGGTCTTAATGGACGACATAAAACAAAAACAGGCAAGTGTGAGTAACTTTGTTGGTTCGGAGTTCTGACTATATTTATTTCAATAATATATATAATATCAAAATAATTAATGTAAATGACGTACGGTGTCGAGTGGTGGGCGAAGGTCTGCCTGTGACGCAGCAGGTTGCGGATTCGATTACCGCCGTGTACGATCTGCAAAAAAATATATAGATACATTATCTATGTAATGTGTTGTATTATATCAGTCATTAAGTACCCATAACACAAGCTCTGCTTAGCTTGGTGCAAGATGACGCTGTGTGACAATTCACACAGCGTCATCTTGCACCAAGCTGAAACAGATAATGCTGGACAATTCCAGCATTATCTGTTTATGCTAAAATATTAAGCTATGCTTCGTATTAAATTAACACCTTCCACGTCAGTCCAAAAATATTTATTTATTTATTCACAAAAATTACGACTATTTTTACAGGGGCACCCAATGCAATAATGTACCAACCTTGTCTTATTAATAATTATATAGTATAGGTTAATATATAGGTGGCCGTGGGGCCGCGGCTTACTAATATCGACCACTCAACTCGTGGATGTCGTAAGAGCCGACTAAGGGAACCTACCAGAGGAAAGGCTGCAGCTTCTTTCTGAGTATTTTTAAACACCAACACTGCGATCCCCAATCCGCCTGCCAAGCGTGGTGATTATGGCAAATCCCCCCGTACATGGGTGACCATCCACTCGATGGACCGACGATATTGTAGCGGTCGCAGGGAGTCGATGGATGGAGGCGTCTCAGGATCGCTATCTGTGGCGTCGTATGGGGGAGGCCTATGTCCAGCAGTGGACGTGTATGGGCCGATATGATGATGATGATGATGATATAGGTACTTATACATACTGTTGGTTGAGTTTCTGTTTATTGTATTGTATTTGTTCGTGACATAATCGTCTACGGGGTTTATGACAAATCATGAGCAAAAACTAATGTCGATCTGTCGATGCATACAATGACGACTTATGGTGGTGCTCTGCGAACTTAATTTTGGACAGATACATTTTAATCGGACAAATAAACCAATTCGTCCATTAATTTTGACGTTTAATTGCAAACTTTTGTCATAAAGGTCGATTGTTACATTAATTAGAAGATTATTGAAAACGGGTAACGATACTAGGTGTTGTGATACAGAAGTTTATTCAATCTGCGATATTTACCCGCTGTAAACGCTACCAAAATCGTTATGATTGTAAACGATACGTATCGTTTACAATCATAACGATACGTATCGTTTACAATCATAACGATTTTGGTAGCGTTTACAGCGGGTAAATATCTTCAGGCATAGATTACATTCTCCCAAATCTTAGATTGGTCTGTCAAATCTCACCATAAATATTACGAGCAACTATGGTTTGAATCGTCGAAGCATATGCCTCAGTTCTTAGTTGCATCCTTTAGTTCATAGATTGAATAAACTTCTGTATCACAACACCTAGTATCTCTAGTATAACAAAGTTATTAACAGTTCTAGTTAAATACAATAACAACAAACTTACACCAAACGGCTGAACACACCAATTTCCTCCAGTTAGATACGTACCTAGTATCAGAACTCTAAGCAAATGTTTGGGATTCGCTTGGGAGTAAACCTGGGGTAGTTTCCACTTGCCACCTGTTTTAGACCGCTTCTGTTTAACCTGTAAATGACTGTTGTATGAATTTGGAGTAAATAGAAATCACAACTTTGGAGACTTAACGTGGTTTGGATGCCCCTCTAATTATAAAATTTATTTTATTTTACTATTTGACATTATTTGCTTTTATAACGGCAAGAAAAATATACATTCTGTGAAAATTTCAACTATCTTTTACTGTTCATCAGATATACACTATATGTATGCCCGCTGACGGCGCGACGGGCGACCAGACGGACAGATAGCGGAGGCTTAGTAATAGGGTCCCGTTTTCACCCTTTTCGTATGAAACCCTAAAAATTATAGGTAATGATTAAATATGATAGGGTCCCGAATACAGCTCCAAGATAATTTAAAATCCCAAACTTGTTATTAGAATGAAAAAAATTAGTAACGTGTTGTATGCGTTAACCTACTCTGATAGTTCTTAATTAACGGACAAACTGTTGTTTCCACCTGATTGTTTAAGATCTTTCGTACACAGTTTCGATTATAAATTATCTTTATCTTTCATCTTTATTCATCAAAGTAAGTTGTCAACTAGTTTCGTCTCCACGAGACATCCAGGACAAAACAATACTTGGCGCGAGGTGCTCGGAGAAGCAACATCACTGGCTGGACTGACCGGTGCATCTATTATTTACCCAAAATTGATATTGGTAGTAGAATGGACTGTTCAGATTTGGATACCTACGTTTCATAAAATTTCACTTATTTACATATATTAACTAAAATCAACTTTTTGCTCGACTATGAATTTCGTTAGAACCTTTAGAACTTTCAAGTATGTAGTGACATTAAAATTGGACTGGAGTCCTTTAAAAATGATTTTATGAAAGAAGAAAGCAAGTCCATTTATTGGATCATATCAAAACAATATTAGAATGACCTTACAAGCAGCTTACAAGGTAAAAATATAATTACATCAAGGAGGCTCCAGCATGAACGAAAAAGGTCCTGCCTCAGCTTGTCTAATGTTGCTTAACAGAAAGTGAGCGAGCAACGCTGGTTTTCTGGCAGGACCTTTGATGCGTGCGTGTCTACACGATGAGCAAACAATCTGTACGTACCTACCTGTGGGTCCCCTGCCTATAGATACAGTCAGCATCAGAATTAAGTATTCCCCTTGTCTACAAAATATTGAGATAGGGAGGTACTTATTTGAGTCGCCCACTGTACATAACAAAGCCGGATTGATAGTCAATCTAATCCGTCGGATTCACCGCCGAAGCGGACAAACCCTTTGAGGGATTTCATCTTCCTGTCATATCATCTGATTTGGAACAAACAAACGAAATAAGAGCGAATTATGCTGAGAAAGATGTTTATAAATAAATAATACTGGACAATTCACACAGCATTATATAGCCCCAAGCTAAACAGAGCTTGTGTTATGGGTACTAGATAACTGATATATGTACATACATAATAGAATATAATACAGGGATATCCACCGTGTATGGATGACGCAGTTCCGAGCGTCTGGTTGTCCGATGGTAGAATGGTGATGGGGGAATTAGGTCGTGCAATTCCAGCGCTCACTCTCCAAAATAGGGATGGGACGTATTTACTCGACCAGGTTTTCATCATCATCATCATCATCAGCCCGTACACGTCCACTGCTGAACATAGGTCTCCCCCAAACGACGCCACGAATAGCGGTCCTGAGCCGCCTCCATCCAACGACTCCCTGCGACCGCTACGATGTCGTCGGTCCATCGAGTGGGAGGTCTTCCCACACTCCGTTTCGCATTGCATCGCGGTCGCCACTCGAGAACCTTTACTCCCCAGCGGTTATCGGTTCTACGAGCTATATGGCCTGCCCATCGCCATTTCAGCCTGCTGATTCTGAGAGCTATGTCGGTAACTTTGGTTCTTCTACGAATTTCCGTATTCCGGACCCTATCGCGTAGAGAAAGTCTGAGCATAGCTCTCTCCATAGCTCGCTGGGTGACTTTGAGCTTATGCACAAGGCCTATAGTGAGCGACCACGTCTCGGATCCGTAAGTCATCACTGGTAGCACACATTGGTTAAAGACTTTAGTCTTGAGGCTCTGCGGTATCTGTGACGAGAAGATATTGCGCAGTTTCCCGAACGCTGCCCATCCGAGTTGGATTCGTCGGCTGACCTCTTTATCGAAGTTGGATTTACCTAGTTGGACCATTTGGCCTAGGTAGACATAATGATCAACAACTTCGATAACATCGTTCCCCACATTGACCGGTAAGGGTGCGACATGGGCATTAGACATGATATTTGTCTTACCCATGTTCATTTTAAGACCCACTTGGCGGGAAACGATGTTGAGGTCTCTGAGCATCCTGCTAAGGTCTTCCAGTGATTCTGCCATAATGACTATATCGTCGGCAAACCGAAGGTGAGTGATGTAATCGCCATTGATATTGATGCCATATCCGTCCCAGTCCACAAGCTTAAAAATATCCTCCAATGCAGAGGTGAACAGTTTCGGAGAAATGACGTCTCCCTGTCTCACCCCTTTTTGCAGTGGGATCGGATTTGTGGTTTGATCCTGGAGACGAATTGACATAGTGGCCTTGCTGTACAAACACTTCAACACTTGGATATACCGGTAGTCGATTTGGCACCGCTGGAGAGACTGCAGGACTGCCCAGGTTTCGACTGAATCAAAGGCTTTCTCGTAGTCCACAAACGCTAGACATAACGGCCGGTTATACTCTTCTGTTTTCTGTATAATCTGCCGGAGCGTATGTATGTGGTCTACGGTACTAAAGCCTTTTCGGAACCCGGCTTGTTCGGGCGGCTGGAAGTCGTCAAACCTTCGAGCGAGACGGTTGGTGATTACTCTCGAAAACAGCTTATAGACGTGGCTCAGCAGTGAGATGGGCCTATAGTTCTTTAGAAGGGCTTTGTCACCCTTCTTATGGAACAGTACCACCACACTTCTGTTCCATGCCTCTGGCGTTTGTCCCTCGAGAATGACGGAGTTGAATAGCCTCTGAAGGACTTTAAGTACTGGTGATCCACCCGCTTTCAGAAGCTCTGTCGTTATTCCGTCATCCCCGGGTGCCTTGTTGTTTTTAAGCTGTTTGAGAGCCGTCCTTATCTCGTAGAGGCTGACGTCTGGGATATCTTCGGTATAGTGTCGGGTTAAACGGGCTCTTGCATCGCCTGCCGTGCTATTTGCAGGGCATTGCGATGAGGTGTAGAGCTGCCCATAAAACTTTTCAAGCTCTCTCAAGATCTCAGGCTTGGAGGAAATGATGCTGCCGCTATCGGTCTTCAGCTTCGTCAACTGGCTCTGCCCAAGCGACAGATCTCTTGCGAACACTTTGGAGCCCTTGTTCCGCTCTATTGCGCTCATAATACAATTGGTATTGTATGAGCGCAAATCGTGTCGCATAGACTTCGAGATCTGTTTGTTGAGCGCACCGTATGTCGACATGTCTGCCGAAGACTGCAGCCTCATTTCACTCCTCTCTGCCATTAACTCCAGTGTGTGACCCGAGAGTCTCTGTGTTTTATTTCTGCGGCGGGTCCTAAAGATGTCCGACCCGACCGCACGGACAGTTTCCACCAGCCCGTTATTTAGTTCGTCCACTGTTACGCATTCCGCGAGGCATTCAAAGCGGTTCTGTAACTCCAACTGAAAGCTCTCGGGATTTTGTATCTGGACAGGGTTTGGGCGTAGAGTAGACCTTATCAGACGATACCTTTCTAGCTTTACATTGATATTCAATGCCGCTCTTACCATACGGTGATCGCTGCCGGTTTTAACCCTGTTGATCACAGAGACGTCATTGAATATGTGCCTGTGGGTCGTCATGATGAAGTCTATCTCATGCTTATAGCCGCCGGGGTGTAGCCAGGTCCATTTTCTGGACGGCCGCTTCTCGAAAAAGGAGTTCATCGCAAAGAGTCCCTCCTTTTCCATGAAGTCGGCCAGTCGCTGACCCCTTTGGTTTCGCTGTCCAAATCCAAACTGGCCCACTGTCAGTTCGTTGCCGCTCTTTGCGCCTAACCGCGCGTTTAAATCCCCCATCACAACAGTGTAGTGTGTTTTCGAGGCATGCATGACTTTGGAGATGTCGTCGTACATGATCTCCACTTCATCGTCAGGGCGTCCCGAGTGCGGGGCATATACCTGTATGACCTTCAGCGAATACCGTTTGGTGATTCTGAGTATAAGGTACGCCACCCTGCTCGAGACGCTCTCGATCTTTACAATGTTGTTGACGAGGGACTTGTGGACGAGAAACCTGATACCGTGTTGGGACAGCTGGTCGCCCTCCCGGTAGTAAAACAAGTTGCCGGAATTAAGGGTTATCGTGTCCTCTCCCTCTCTTCGGACTTCCGATAGCCCTATAATGTCCCAGCGCAACTTGTCTACCGCTTCTTCCAGCTCGATTACCTTCTCGTCGGTCCTCAATGTTCGTGCGTTGTATGCTACCAGGTGCAAGGGTCGTCGGTGTTGGGATTGGTAGCTCAATCTCTGCCGGAGATTCCTAGCACCCCCTGCCCCGCCGTTACCATGGCCGCTACCGTGACCAGGAATAGCGGAGCTGCCGGGGACTGGGGGCCGTTTTCTATTTGTTGCCATCATGTTAGGGGGGGGTTTGCCATAATCACCACGCTTGGCAGGCGGATTGGTGATCGCAGTAAGATGTTAGTAATACACAGTAGGAAGCTGCTGCCCTTCCTCTGGTAGGTTCCCTTAGTCGGCTCTTACGACATCCACGGGTTGAGTTGGAGGGGTCGATATTCTATGCCGCGGCCCCACGGCAATTTACATCCAAATGGTTTGAGGCATTTCCGACATATTTAAAAACAAATATCCACCTCTTATCTAGGACTAGGTCCAAAATTTGCCAATTTAATTTGTCTCGTGCTGATATTAATTTAATTTACTAAGTAAAAATACCTAGATAGGCACTTGAAAGATTTTAGTTTATTACCTTCCTACCTACATCTTGTCTTGAAACCAAAACTTAGGTAATAGGTCCCCATCTAAAACTAAACAATAAATAAAATCATTCAAAAAGTAATTTTGGTACCTATACCTACCTACCTACTAAGTAATTTTTCGTTGACACTACTTTGTATCTTATTACAACGTGCTAAGCACTGTTGGACCTGCCGTGTGCGATATTGTATACCTAATTGAATGTATTCGGAATTGAATGTATTTTCTTTGACACTATTTTGCTCCTCATAATAAGTGTGTGGTATTTTTTTTCTGCAAACATGATTATGAATTTTAGTTGTATATAAACTTAGATCAATTTCCTTGTATGTATTTAACTCCGAAGATTTTCATAAGACAGTGACAGACGTGCATACATTAGCCAATATTTTTAGCATAAAAATTTTATGCTACAAGTATCGGAAAGTAGGGGAAAATCGTGATTTATTTTCTAATAACCTATGGATAAAATCAACTTCGATTGTATTTTGGGAGCATTTGAGAAAATGTTGATTTCTAGCCCAAAATCTTTTAATTTTCCAAATGCTCCCAAAGAACCAATGAGCCGCAGTTAGCTTTTTCATAAGGTAAATAGAAAATGGTTTACGATTTGCGCCAAATTACTTTTCCGCTGTTTTATTCCTTACAAACGTTATGTAGGTTTATGTATCGTAGTCCGAAATCATGCATATAATAATTATTATGTACTTAGATAATTAGTTAACTACTTTATTGACAAAAAATTATCATCATCATCATCATATCAGCCCATACACGTCCACTGCTGGACATAGGCCACCCCCATACGACACCACTAACAATTATTATGTACTTAGATACTTAGGTAACTCCTTTATTGACAAAAAAAAAATACAATCAATAATAGAAACAAATTAGAACTAGTATTCTTTTAGAAATTAGGTACCTACTTATCTATCTAGTATCAATCTACTTAACCACCAAACCTACCATACCTACTAGGTACTCTCGGTACGTAACTAGATAGCGCCTGGGTTATTTCATTTCTCTCTGGAAAACTCTGAAACACGTTTTCCCAGAGACTACTTTAGCTAAATAGATTTTTTGGTCCTGAAAATCTCAATAGGTAGGTGGGTAATAAGGTAAGTATAGCAATTTTCATTAAAATCATTTGGTAGGTACCTACAACACATGACACACAGAGTTCACAATTTGATTGACATTCCTATCAAACAAATATGAGGTATTTAACTGTATTTAGTAGGACTAATTACATTTACTTACCTACAGTCGGTATATAATTTAGGTAATGAATTTAAAAAAGTCAAGTATCTACCTAGATAAATATCAATTTTAAACAAAAATAATGTAAGCACCTACATAGGTTGGGTATCTGCATCAAACATAAATAAGATGAGTGGGCACAGATCTCATTTTATATTATTACATAAGAAATAATAATACCTTCTTTGTAAATAAGTACGTCATACCTACCTAGAGTGAAAAAAGAGTATCCCTTCCTTACTAGTAAAAACTATAATTGGTACCTACGGCCCGTCTCGTCTGCTATTAATTTTATGTAGGCGTTAGAATTAGATCTGACTAGGTACAACATTTTCAGGTCAATCGTGCTGATAAATTAAAACATTCAAAAGTTTCTAATTGTACAGAAGTATTTTTTCGTTTACACTATTTGGTTCTATAAAACAAAGCAGGTACGGATAAAATTTCTATAAAGGTATTTTTATCCGTACGAGAGGAAGTATTTTTTCTGTAAACTCAATTACGACCTTTATTCTCATTCCGACTCTGATCAATTTCCCATGCAAGTATTCATAGAGTACAATAATAAAGTATTTTACTTTCAAGGTGCGTGGAGAACCGCCACGAGTCGCGCCCGCCCGCGCCATCCGTACTTCAAGTATTTTTGATACCACAGAGTAAAAAATACTTTGAAAATATTTTAGCCCTGGTTTTTGGCGCTGGTTTTTATACGAGGACGTACTTGGAAGACCTGGTACTCGATTTTACAAGTACGTCTCATCGCTACTCCAAAATGTAGCCTATAGAACATCGATAGGCAGGCAACTTTACGACGGTGCTCAAGACTTTGAAGGTTAGTCATTACCATTGGTTCATTACCAATAAGTCTTGTGGCCCTCCGTTCAATCGATTCCAATGCTTCTAACTGGTACTGGTACTAGCTGAGCCATCCCACGAGTGGCAGCAGTACTCCATACACGACCGGACTTGTGCTTTATAAAGCGTGAGCATCTGTCCCGGTGTGAAGTACCGATTCACCTTGTTTAGGATGCCCAGCTTCATGGACGCGACTTTAGCCTTGGATTCGATGAATTATATAGTTTAATTAAAATTAGCTTCTCTATCAAATAAAAACTTTCTGAAATTAAACCGGACGGTACAAATTCGTACTCAAAGCAGCCGTCATCGTAACTCAAGTTCCCTTTGGTTATTTAGGAGCTTAATCAAAGTTAAACTAAATAGTTTGATTTATGGTTCCAGCTACCCTTGTCAAAGAAGTAGGAACTGATGTTCCCTTTGATCTGTTGGTGGGATGGACCCTAGGTACATTTCCCTGAACGAATTTGTTAAGGTTTTACAATTTTTTAGGGTTCGACACCTAAAACCTAATTTTTCACTTCTTCCACTAGTGGACAAAAAATTTAAGTGAAGAGAATATCTATAACACCTTATTTCTTATTTGATAATAATAACTATGTTTATAGTATAAAATTTGACTTGTCTAAGTGCTTATTTTGTAAGCATAAGGAAATAAAGTTATTGATTCTGATTCTGAAAAAGGAAAAACGGAACCCTTATAGGATCACTTTCTTGTCCGTCTGTCTGTCTGTCCGTCTGTCAACCCTCTTTTCTCAGAAACGCATGGAGCTATCGAGTTGAAATTAACATCAAATACTCAGGTCCGTAACCTCTTGGAGCCGTGATATAAACCAAAGTTCTAAGTTAACGCAATCAAATCGTTTATAATTAAAGATTATTTATCGGGTATTTATCGCGTACCTTTTGTTATATTTTCCCCTACGTTTCCATCGCGTTACATCGTTTATGCCCAATTTTTTTGACATTTGTACGGGAATCAATTGCACATAAAACCTATAGGGTACTTCCCGTTGACCTAGAATCATGAAATCAAGAAGCAAGTACATTTTATACTTACGGAACCCTCGGTGCGCGAGTCTAACTCGCACTTGATGTTTTTATTTTCATATACAAATCATTTATCTATTTCATATCTACTTAATAGCCGGTTGTTCGTTCGTTCATCATCTCTATAGTTAGGTCAAACGAATGATACAATATTTGTAAACATACCCCCTGTACTTAAACTTAAAACCACTTTCTTGCTGTAGATTAATAACAGAATCAACACTTCTGGTCGATTTAAGCTTTTTCTACAATAGTTTGATTTAATGCTGCTGAGTTTTTAGTTATTAACAAAAAACAAAAAAAAAATTTGATTGTACCTAAGTATACGCTTCGGTGAACGGTCGGAACAGATTTTTATTTCAGTAGAACGAAAGCTGGTAACAACACGTTCCCGCTGCTGTGACATTCTAATTAAAAGGCTACACAGGAATTTAGGTCACAGCCAGTCGAAAATAAAACCTAACTTTGCATCTCGTCCCATCACGACATGTGTGGAACAAAAGGGTTCGCCGAATATCTCGAAATCTAAATCCAAAGTAAATCTAAATCCAAAGTAAATCTAAATCCAAAGTAAACGCAAAAATATTTGAACTGTGCAACACTCTTATAAACAGGAGCTCTGTAACTTAAAACTGCTTAGTGCAAGTCTTGATCTGATGTTTACTAGGAATAGCGACGTGCACAGGTATAATACTCGGCGAGCGGACAAGCTCACCACCCTACCGCGTACCCTCGCGAAGTCTGGGAAGTTAACGCGCATAATGGGATCTACAGTGTATAACAGTCTTCCAGAAATAATAACAAAGGCAACTAGTCTGACATGCTTTAAAAACAAGCTAAAGCACTGGCTCACTGACAACAGCATTTACGGCTACGAGGAATTCCTAGCCTGTAAAAGTGACTGAATATGATTATCTAGCTGTAGATACTCCGTATATTTTAGTTTTTATATTTTTAATGACTTTTATATTCTTATTGATATTTAATTTCATTTAATAATTGAATTATTTGAATTTTTACTATGGAATCATGTGACTGTACTAATTAAAAGGGCCGCGGCGTACGAATATCGACCCCTCCAACTCAACCCGTGGATATCGTAAGAGCCGACTAAGGGAACTTACCAGAGGATGGGCAGCAGCTTCCTTCTGAGTATTTTTAAACACCAACACTGCGATCACCAATTCTGGCTGATGATGATGATGATGACGATGACTAATTAAAACAAATGTGACGTTTTATTCCTGAAATCGACGAAATAAATGATTTATTATATTATTTGATCACTTCTTTACGTATCTTAAAAATATTGAAGTGAACAAAAAAAAAGTGATCACTTTATTTCCCTGTTTTACTTATATAATTTTAATTTTGTGACGTATCCAAGAGTCCTGTAAGGTCTAAAGGAAGAACTTTGATATTTGATAAAAAGACAGACGGACAACGTTTCACGTGATCCAATATGTCACATTGTGTTAATTTTAGACTTACTTTATTTTATTATTGTTCTTGTGATTTGTGGTTAAAATAAATTGATTTTATCTTTGTCTTTAATAAGTTTTTTTCCTTTTGAGGAAAAAAACTTTTGGTAGCGAGGCACGTGTCACCACAGACTATTCATATTCTACCGGAATCCATAAAAACAATTAAAATGTTGCATTATTACAGTTTTTTCAGCAAGCAGTCTATAGTCTATAGTGTGGCAAAATTTGACTTATTTTGTAAGCCTAAAGATAAAAAGTTAATGAAATATGAAATCATGAAATCTTAAAGTTTGCGCTTGTACACGTTGCTCCTATGCAGTTTACACATCGTTTACATTCTGCATAGCACATTTCAAGTTTCAAACACATTTCCTGAGTTTTACGTTTACCTCTGCTTGGTTAAAATTGCATAAAGTAACATAAATGAAACTCTAGTAACAAAAAGGAAGCTCTAGTCAAGCTGTGTGATGACAAACGAACAGTGTGTAAATACCATATTTAGAGTTTTGAAAGCTCCTATGAACATGTTTTTGTATGTACTACACCTGCTCAGAAAGTGACAGAATTCCTTTTTTCAAACATTTCAAACGTTCCGTCACGGTTTAATAGCGCTCGACGAAAGTGGAGGGGGGTTCTGCGCAGATTTAAAACGGTGTAAAAATCTAAAAATTGACTTCTGCGAATCAAGGTTTGCGCAAGGTCAGCGCTATTAAACCGTGACGCGACCTGTAGGAAGTACATACTTCATTGAGGGCGTACATACATAATGCGGGATGGAAAACAATGGAATTTCATTTCTCACGCGTTTAGCTGGAGAGAAAAGTGAATGGGAATACATTTCTAACGTGCTTTTTTAATTTTCCGACCTTTCAGTCTTTCGCTATGGTTATTTTCACTATAGGTCAAACGACAAAAAGTTTTTACTCCAAGTCTGCCATTATGATACCGTTCTTTTCCATTTTCGAAACAATTAGGTAGATATTTATAAAAATAACCAACTAAAAATCGTGCGAGCGCGTATTTACTGTCATTTTGAATTTACTCGTGTAGTGATATTTGAATACGATATCCCTAGTAGGTGTAGTATAAAGCACTAGGAGAAAGTAAAATTCCTACGCCGTGTGTTTTCAATTGAATTCACTGCTTTTGTTTTAGCTTAATACAATACATCCTTATTGTGATTCATGAAAGCGCAGTCTGTGTCCAGCCTTCCAGCTATAAGTTTCAGCACCACGGGCTCAAATGACACACGGTTGGAATCGGGCACTTTCTCGCTTCGAACAATTTTAATACTATTAGATTTTTGAGAGCTCTTATGAAAATGTTTTTATTGATGTCCTCCGCGCAAAATATGCAGGTAGAGGGAGGACCCTATCATCATAAATACGTCCACTGCTGGACATGACTCCCTACATGGGGATTTTGCTATGATCACCACGCTTGGCAGGAGGGTCATTGCAGTTACTTACTACTGGCGTGGCGTAGGCATCCAAAGTGGATCTTAGCCTCCGATACCAGGGATCGCCAGCTGTCCCGGTCCTTTGCCGTTTCAGTCCAGTGGACGGTACGAAGTTCTAGTTGGTCTTTCTCAACTTTTTGGCTCCAGCGGACGACCGATAGACCTTCGGCCATTTGGGCGAATCATGTACGCTCTTCTGGCTGCCCGAGCCATTGGAGTCTCGATTGGTTTTCCTATGATCTTCGGCTCGGACCCTAGGTCTTCTTCCTTGGATTGCAGTAGACGTATTAAGAATACACGGAAGAAAACTGTTACCCTTCCTCTGGCAGGTTCCCTTACTTGACTTTTACGACATCCACTGGCTGAATACGAGGGTCGATTCTTTCGCCACGACCACCTAGTTACTATACGTAATTATTTACTAAGAGTATTATAACAATGTGACCCGCCGCGTCCGTCTAACTCTCTATATAACCGTGATAAACTGGAGAGGTACTGAAGGAATTTTCAAACAATTCTCACCAAAAATTGACGAACTGATTCATGACAAAAGTCTAGAGTCTCCGATTTAGAATCCAAGATATTTTATGTCAAAAAAACATTTAAAAAGAAAACTTAACAAAAACTGATTACAATCACAGAAAACAACAAGGCAACAGCAAAGTTATTATCACAAAAAATCAAACACAAACTTCAACAAAGCATAATCTCAAATGTATAGCAAAAAATGTTTAAATTTGAATTCCAAATATCGTAGAGATTAGAAAGCTTTCAAAACCAAAAATTGTTTCGAGCTTCTGAGCTTTGCTTCGGTGATACATCGTTTAAATATTTTGTGTCCTCCACCACTATTACGTATTTAGGTTTTTGTAACACCTTAGTAAACAAAAAAAAACAAGTTTTTTAAATTGGAATAAGTATAAGCGTATATATAATATATAATACATATATTCATTAAAGGTTTTGTCTAATCTTCTAAACTGGATAAAAAACTATGATTATGAGGGCATCGAAAAAATGCTCGCTGACTTATATTTCTAATTTAAACATGCGCAACACATACATACATATATTATATTACCTATCTATTATTTTGTATTACATTGATTGGCTGCGTACTATTATGTATATTTATATATAATCTTTAATAAATAGTATTATGTAGTATCGATAGTATTTATTTCATTTTATCATTGTTTTATCATAAGTAGAATGCAAGTACTTTACTTTATTATTACTTTTCCAAAATACAAGCCTAGGCTAGTTTAGGAACCTATGGATTCAATATTATACTGAAACACTGTAATTGTGTCCAATAAATGATTTTTATGTTTTATGTTTGTGTAAATTGACTGAAATAACAATACAATGTAATACAAAATGCTTAGTTTTACACGTTGGTGTAAATGGCCGTGTATGGCCGTGGGGCCGCGGCGTACGAATATCGACGCCGCCAACTCAACCCGTGGATGTCGTAAGAGCCGACTAAGGGAACCTACCAGAGGAAGGGCAGCAGCTTCCTTCTGAGTATTTTTAAACACCAACACTGCGATCACCAATCCGCCTGCCAAGCGTGATGATTATGGCATATCCCCCCTACATGGGAGACCATCCACTCGATGGACCGACGACATCGTAGCGGTCGCAGGGAGTCGATGGATGGAGGCGGCTCAGGACCGCTATTTGTGGCGTCGTACGGGGGAGGCCTATTTCCATCAGTGGACGTGTATGGGCTGATATGATGGTGTAAATGGATACATTAAAATGTACAATGGGCGACCTTATCGCATAGAAGCGATCTCTTTCAACCTTTGGACGGAAATAATTACATGAACGAATATAACGATTATTGACGATGCCGGAAAAAAGCATGCCGACTGAGATCTTTGTTGTCGTACGCCGCTTCAACCAAACCTAACTGTTATTATAAATGCAAAGTATGTTTATTTGTTTGTTTGGTCTAACTTCACGCCCTAAGTAATCAATCGACTTGATTTTGGCATAGAGTTACCTAATTGAAAGGATGGAGAGTAACATACGGAACTTTTTGTCCTGATAACGCGGGTGAATCCGCGGGGAACACCTAGTATTTATAAGTTAGTGTGTTACGAAACCAGCTCTGCTACATGCGAAGTCGAGGCGTGTTGCTAGTTTCTTTTTAACCTACTTCGAAAAAAGGAGGAGGTCCTATATTCGGCTGTATGTAGTACTTTTGTTTTTTATGTATGTTCGTTGAAAATTCATTCATTTATTCATTTACGAGTGGACTTACAGCTATAACCAAAAATTCCAAAGCGTCACGCGCAAACTATCTACAGGTATCATTTTCTATACAAAAGCGAAAGCTTTCGCTTTTGTATATCATAAAAAATTATACCGAGTAAAATGTAAGCCCGCAAACTATCTAAGGTATAATTTTCTATGGAACCACCCATTAAAATTTTACTCCGCAATCCGCAAAATTAGGAATTTATATTTATCCCGCAAAATTTAAAAGCAGAGTCAAATTAAGGAATGCTAATTCGGTTTTTAGTTTTTACAAAAGAATCAAATTATATAGTTATAACTTGTTCGGATTTAATATTAGCTAAAGCTAGGCTTTTATTTAACTTGCAAATATGTTTGTTCGGGTCAAATCTTCAAACTCAATTTTAGACCAGTTATTCTCAACCGACTGAGCTGAAATACTTACTTGTGTAACTTTGGTGACAATGCAATGTCATTAGAGATGAGTCCTGTATTCAATAACTAACTCAGTACCTGTTAGCATGGTCCTAAAATATCTAACGGTATTGTAAAATCCGCATACCGCTAGGGAATATCTGTGCAAAGCGAGCATCGCGCCTAACGGACCGTGAGCCATAACTACCCAACGCTTCAATACCTATACTTACCTAACTATCATCTACGCATAGGTACTAGCGGACCGTTCACCCATAAAGTTATGTAGCTGCAACAAGTATTTGGTATTTCTAACCAAATCGGTTAGAAATATCTTGGGTAGAAATCAGGACAGTTATCGAATATTGTAATGTTATTGGGTACCAGTTGGTACTAGCGGTATTGATACAAAATACCCAACTAATAACCGGTAGCCAAAATATCCAATAACTCCCATCCTTAAATGTCATGGTGCCATCGAGCTGGTCTGATGATGGAAACCGAATGTGGCCATAGGAACTCATAAACAAAACGACTTAACCATGTCGAGTTTGGGTTCGTTGGATTTGTCTTTCCCAGCACTTTCGTCCTAGATGATATAAAAGCTTGTATTTAACAGTGTTTACATTATAAAAATTTATTTACGTTCCCATCACTTCTTTCCCTAATTAATCAAAGTCATTAGTGTGAAAAATTAGCACTTCCAGTCTGACATCAGTGTCTTATGACGTCATGCGTCGATCGTAATGGACTTCCGGTCGACCTTACCCTGAAAGCCTCTTCATAAATGTCAGGAGGAACTTTATTATTTTCTGCTTGGTAAGTTGAGAAGAAACTCTGACTTTCTTTGAGTGCGTTTTCATACGATATATTTATGCGATATATTGTATTATGAATCATAATGTAAGAAAATATCCAGAACACCCGAGACAAATATATGCAACATTTGAAATATTTATATATAATATCATATCTTCATACTAGTATAATAATATCATAATTTATGATATTTACATACATTACATATGTAGCATAGATGGTATTATAAATATTTCAAATGTTGCAGATATTTGTCTCGGGTGTTCTGGATATTTTCTATGCAAAGTAAAAAAAAAAATATCTATGTCATATACCTATTGGAATTTTTTTCTGATCTTTATTGACAAAGAAAATAACAATCAAATAATATAAACAAATTAAGCAAGTATTTACAATTGAAATAATTGAGCTAACTGCAGACTGTTGCAAACAATCTACAGATAGCTCAATGGATCCATATCAATACCAGTCGCAAGCATCCCCAAGACGCTAGCTGCATTGCCTCGCTGTATGGCGATGCTAATGCGCTGCGCCAGATGCAGACTCACCAGCTCTCGGGTCACGCGTCGCTTCGACCAGGCGCTCAGATCATTTTTTGAAAACCCGGAGAGCCTCGGTACCCCACGGACCTAGGGTCTCGACTCCAAGGGGACCAAATGCGTAGGCTCTGTCGAGACCTGCATATTTGCTATTGTATTAAGAAAAAAAATGTGATATGTTTATGTGATGTGATGACTATTGTATTAAGTACATCAGTCATCTAGTACACATAACACAAGCTCTGCTTAGCTTGGGGCTAGATGATGCTGTGTGGATTGTCAGTCATCTAGTACCCATAACACAAGCTCTGCTTAGCTTAGGGCTAGATGATGCTGTGTGGATTGTCAGTCATTTAGTACCCATAACACAAGCTCTGCTTAGCTTGGGGCTAGATGATGATGTGTGGATTGTCAGTCATCTAGTACCCATAACACAAGCTCTGCTTAGCTTGGGGCTAGATGATGCTGTGTGGATTGTCAGTCATCTAGTACCCATAACACAAGCTCTGCTTAGCTTGGGGCTAGATGATGCTGTGTGGATTGTCAGTCATCTAGTACCCATAACACAAGCTCTGCTTAGCTTGGGGCTAGATGACGCTGTGTGAATTGTCCACCATTACTTATTTATTATATTATAGGTAGAATTTACACTCGTTTTCTATAAAAATATGTGCTTAGGTAGTTCAAAAATAATTCGACCACACTGATAGGCACTGAGGGCATTTTTGCGTAGGTCTTTTAAATTTCAATGGCGGTGAAGCTGCATATACATACATACATATGTATGTTTTTGCATGAAAACCTGTCTATTGAAGTCTTAGATAAGTAAATAGGATAATTCGAAGGTTTAAAAAAAATCTGAGCTTCGTCTGGTCGAAGCGACGCGTGACCCGAGAGCTGGTGAGTATCTGCCGCAGTACATCAGCAATAATCAGCATTGCCATACAGCGGGTCAATGCAGCCAGCGTCTTTAGGACGCTTCCGACTGGTATTGATATGGATCAGTTGAACTATCTGTAGATGGTTTGTAACAGTTATAGCTCAATTGTTTCAATATACTAGTTCTAATGTGTTTCTTTTATATGAGTGTAATTTTCTTAGTTAATAAAGATTTTTTGATTGATATTTTAATTCCTATTTAAGGTATAATAATTTTGTTAAAATTAGACTTGACAATTGGCTTTTACTCATAAATGAACGTTATTCAGATTTTATACGAATGAGAACTAGTGAAGAAAAAGTTTCGGACCCAACTACACTGCTGCATCGGTCTACTTGGAAAAGGAAAATCGAAGTTTCGGTTCTTTTTCGTGAAAACAAACTCTTATGTCCCTTGCATAAGGTTACCGTTTGCACGCAGAAGGCCCAGGTTTGGAAGCTCGTTCATTATTCCACCTCCGGCCTTCGCTAAGCCTCAACTTTATTAATAAACGCGCAGCTTGCTGATTTGATTACGCCTGTGACACGGGAAACTAGACTTTAGCTGCATAGTTGGAGGTTTATTTCTAGCTTGTTGCAATTGAATGAGTGATGGTAATTTTTTATTGACTCAGAATAAGTGTTTCTAAATTTGACTATATAATTTTATGATAGAACTTAAAAACCGTGACACGGGAAACAAGACTTTGGCTGCATAGTTAGAGGTTAATTTTTAACTTGTTATAACACAACAAAAGAGGAGCTTCTTCTTACTTGTTTATCTATATTTATAATAAAACTGTAACAGGTCCAATTCTGTACATTGAAGATATTTTGAATTTTTTTTTTTTTGAGGGCACTCTATTATCGATATTGATGCCAAAAAGTATTTTTTTTCCATCATGTCTGTCTGTCTGTCTGTACCTTGGCCGCGCATAGCTCCGAAACTACTATACGTATTGAAATGAAACTTGGCAGGATTTGAGTTCATACTACGAAGACGACATAGGATACTTTTTATCCGGAATACTTTTCATTCCGGATTTCAATAGAGTTCCCTTGGGAGAGGGGATGAAATTAAAATTTGTTGGCTGCGCATAGCGCCGAAACTACTGAATGTATTCAAATGAAACTTGGCAGGATTTGAGTTTATACTTCGAAAAAGGACTGAGGATACTTTTCATCCCGGATTTCAATAGGGTTCCTTTGGGAGAGGGGATGAAAGTTAAATTTCTTGGCTGCGCGTAGCGCCGCAACTACTGAATGTATTCAAATGAAACTTTGCAGAATTTGAGTTCATACTATGAGAAAGGACATAGAATACTTTTTATGCCGGATTTCAATAGGGTTCCCTTTGGAGAGGGGATGAAAGTAAAACTTCTTGGCTGCGCATAGTGCCGAAACTAATGAAGGTATTCAAATGAAACTTAGCATGATTTAAGTTCATATTACGAGAAAGGGCATAGGATACTTTTCATCCTGGATTTCAATAGGGTTCTCTTGGGAGAGGGGATGAAAGTCAAATTTCTAAGCTGCGCATAGCCCCGAAACTAATGAATGTATTCAAATGAAACTTGGCATGATTTAAGTTGATACATTGCTGACCTGCAAAGGTTTCGAGGTTTGTTCAACCGTTTTCTGGTAAACACTTACGCCAAAATTAAAACGGAGCGTTTGGTATACATCAGAACAGAACAAATGAGAGAAGACTGCGCGCTGAGAATTATGTAGATCTGCGAGACGCCATGAATCGAGATAGAAATTGTGATGATTTAGGACGACTGGTGATTCTTCCTTCCAGTTTTAGAACTGGACAATAGATGTGTAGTGACTTATTCTCCAGTAGGTACTATCAGAAGCTTTTGAAACGCATAATGTACCTAGGTAAATGTGGAGCTGTGTGACGTCCAGTCAATAAAATCTAGGTATATGTAAATCTACATTAATAAAAATAAGTAAGGTTTGTGAGGTTGTAGGGAGTAATCTCTGAATCTCCTGAGCGAATTTTGAAAATTCTTTCACCTATTGAAACGAAGTGGGCACGGATCAGCTAGTTATATAAATAATGTTGGACAATCCACACAGTATCATCTAGCCCCAAGCTGAGCAGAGCTTGTGTTATGGGTAAGTACTATACGACTGATATATGTACTTAATACAATATATTACGTAGATTATATATTTTTTACCATACATAGAAAAGACCCAGAACACTCGGTACAAATATTTGCAGATCCTACAAATATTTCTCCCAAGGCGGGAATCGAACCCGTAACCTCCTGCGTCGCAGGCTGCTTCGTCCGCCGCGACGTCGTCGATCGGCAAACAAAGTTATCAAGATATTTTGTGACAAACATAATCTTGAACATAATATACTGTACCGAGTGCTCCCCAGCGATGTTACATCGACTCGAGTGATAATCGAATGAGATGGCGTAACAATCGATATATTCGATAGAATCGAATAACGCGATCCCTAGACAGTTGGTTAAATGTAGTAGACGTAATGCAAAATCGACACGACGTGACGCGACGCGTCAGTTCACCCATGAGGATTAAATATCGATATTATAACTATCTCGTAACTAGATAGGGACTTTCAGGCAAAATTATGATAAGGTTTATGTTATTACTAGCTGCTGCCCGCGCTTTCGCCCGCGTTTTATCCGGATAAAAAATTTCCTATATGTTATTCAAGCCTAGATGCTATCTAGTAACTAGGTTGGGGATGGATGTTGCTATGAAATGTGCAGCATAAAGATGCGCGACTTTGAATGATTTCATTCGAATTATTCGACTTGACAAGTCATTCGAACGATTCGAATGACTAGAGCAAATTAGTAACTAATTTGGTTAGTAATCGCGAGTCGTTCGTTCGACTGCCTGAGTCGGTTTTGATTCGTTATTCGGCATGAATAGTTGTTCCCGCTCGACTGAGCGGGAGCGGGCTTAGTTAGAAAGAGATAGTATTATACTTATATTTCATTCGACTCCGGGTTCGTCCGCTGCCGCCATTCAACGCTTCACATGAAAAAGTTTACGAGGAAGGAGGAAATGCGAAAACCGAGTTTGGAGGCCAAAAAATGCAACATTACATCTCTCCCTAAAGTCTTCCTAGTTACTAAATCTGTTCGATTCAATCCCCGCGACAAATAATTCATTCATCACTCAAAACCATCGGTCAACTAACAAAGTCGAATCGGAGCCAAGAATTATCCATTCGTAGTGTTAGATAATTAGTAATTACTATTTAGTAGTTTCATTCGACTTTGAAGATTAGTTTATTACTAATATTCAAGTCGAATGAGGAAATTAGTAGTTGTAGATCATTCGACTAGACTGATAATTCGCAGTCGCGCATCTTTAGTGCAACATTGATTCTATTTTGGACTAGTATTTGCTCATGGTTTCGCTTACAGTACCTATCGCAAAAGAGTTCTAGAGAGCGGCGGCGACCAATAGTTAGATAGATAGAATATACTTTACTGCACAAAAGTTGTACATAGGCGAACATAATGCTGGATAGCATTCTCTACCTGCTAACCTTTGGGTATTGTGGACAACAATTTAAGGTACTGCTAGATATCGAGAATTACAAGATAGATAGTTCCGTTCCATTAAAAAATTGCAAAAACGAATCCCCCCCCCCCCCCCCCCCCCGCTTACACTGTTCAACAAAATCTATAGAACTGTTTTACGATTTATTATAAACAGCGTTAAAATTTTGTATGGTATAACCTGCGTACTTATATAAAAGGATTGAGAATGACGTCATCGCTTATGCTGTCCTGCTCAGTTTCAATCCGATCTGCGAGAAGAAGGGGGGTAGCATGAGAGATGACGTCTCAATCCCATTCTTTTAATGAGCAGGTTATTACTCTACGACGAATTTTTAAGCATTTTTAGAAAGAAAGATAATATTTTTATTTACCTTAAAACCACTATACACAAAAGCTTTAAAACTATGTAAACCCTTAAAACTATGTTAATTAATACTACTTAATTTTTGTGCGTAGCAGGCTTTATGGCAAATATGGCCTTCACTTAGCATTGTGCTGGTTGCACACAGATGTGTCCACCCAGCACTGATTTTTAGTGAAGACCAGAGGGATTGTGTCATTTTGGCACTCTTATAAATCCTCTGAACTAAACCAAGCGCGTTTGCCTTACACTTTCGTCGACCTGAACACTTGTCTAAGGAATCTGATTTGGTTACGAAAATTTAAGGTGAGAATATGCTTCACGATATCCCATCTTTCCTTTAGAATTTTATTAAAAGCAAGTAAATAAATAAATAAATAATGTTGGACAATCCATAGAATAGAATATCGTTTATTGTCCAGTGCAAAGAGCTACAACAAAATTGTTTTTAAACCTAGTGCGCGGCGCAATACAATGGTCTCGTCAGACGAGTTTACACATCAATATATACAAAATTTCAAAAAAGTATAAGCAGAAAAAAGTAATGCCTGTCTAGTAAAAACCTTAAATCAATTTCATTCAACAGCACACAGCATCATCTAGTCCCAAGCTACTCAGAGCTTGTGTTATGGGTACTAGATGACTGATATACATAATACAATATACGATTATACATAGATAGATATTTTTACTATACATAGAAAATATCCAGAGCACCCGAGACAAATATTTTCAGATCGTACAAACATCTATCCCAAGGCGGGAATCGAACCCGTAACGTCCTGCGTCGCAGGCGGACCTTCGCCCGCCGCGCTACCACATCCGTCGTCGTTTCTCCAGAGTCAGTCACTAAAGCCAGAATCTTTGATAAATGGACTGTTTGACACTTGCTGGACCTTGTGGCACTTGAATCTTCAACATAAAGGGAAAAGTTTTTGCCGTTGTAAAGAATGAATGAGCGAACACTTTATTATACAAAAATATTACATAAATAAAAAACATTATATCTAAAATGAAAATAAGTATAAAAGACGGCCATATCGCTGAAAGCAATTCCTCCCAGGCAACCTTGGAATGGAGAAAAATATCCGTTTTTCACGACTTAGGTAGGTAAATAAAAGCACCTTATCCTCAGAAATTGTTTTTCAAGTTATATTTCTTTTTTACAGGTTAAACATCAAAAGGCTTTTCAACAGTTATATTGAAGTAAGTTTTTTTTTATATTTTGCTTTACATTCAAGTTTGTTTCAATCAGTCGTTTTCCAGAAAATCTTCTATTTGACTACCATAAAATACTAACAGATTATCGAATCGGTATGGTTGCACCAGATTTCAGATGTCAATAACTTTATTTTCTTAGGCTTACAAAATAAGCTCCTAAATAAGTCAATTTGTATACTATAAACAGCTTTATATACGTACTAGCTGTGCCCGCGACTTCGTCCGCTTGGAATAGTGACAGTGGGTAGCATTTTATATCCAATCAACAGCCTGAAAAATAAATTCCAATCTTTTAGCTTTCAAAATTACGATACGTCTATAAAAAAAACCTTTCAACCCCTCTCTCAACCCCTTACAACCCATTTTTCGCATTAAAATTAGCCTTTCTCAGGCTCTAGAGTAAATACTCCAGAGCGTACCAAATTTCATTTAAATCGGTTCAGTAGTTTTGGCGTGAAAACGTGACAGACAGAGTTACTTTCTACACAGTTTGTATGGATGGATGTATGGATATTTGTTACCTACTCTTTCACGCAAAAGCTACTGAACCGATTAGGCTGAAATTTGGTATGGGTATAGTTTGGGACCTGGAATAACATATAGGCTATTTTTTATCCCGATAAAAGTGGGCGAAGGCGCGGGCAGCATCTAATTATTATATATATTATATACCTACCTACGAGTACCATCACTCCACAATCAAGCAAAGAACAAATAAGGCACAGTATAAATAATTCAGCACCACAACTCCTTTATTTGTCGTCTGGCGGTCAAGTATTCATGCAATATCTCGCGAAGTCACTAGTGGGACTTATACGGTTATATTGCAGGGCATTCGTAGAATATCGGAGAAACCATTTATTACAATAGAATGTTTTTCCTCAGATTATTGCATGTTATTTCTAGTTAGTGATAAAATCTTTATTAACTCTCTGCTGCTGACGACCGATGTGGCGCGGTGGGCGAAGGTCCGCCTGCGACGCAGGAGGTTGCGGGTTCGATTCCGCATTGTACGATCTGCAAATATTTGTTCAGGGTGATCTGGTCGTTTTTCTATGTATAGTAAAAATATCTATCTATGTAAAATATTGTATTATGTATATCAGTTATCTAGTACCCATAACACAAGCTCTGCTTAGCGTGGGGCTAGATGATGCTGTGTGAATTGTCCAGCATTATTTATTTATTTATTTTATTTATTTACTGTGGTGTATATAATGTTGACATTCTACTCATGTGGCGTCAACTAAACAAGTAATAATGGTAAAACAAGACTACTGATACTAGAATTATGTGGCTGACAGTACTTTGACTACTTTTCTGTAATGAATCTGAAAATGGGACGAATGCGGAATGAAATCATCTATGAATTTGAAATTTCGTGTACGTCCCATTTTGGTCCGAAGCTAGTGGGACGAATATGGAATAACTTAATAAGTATAAGTTTAATTAATATTCATTTATTCTCAAAAAGACAAATTATATAATGTCACTTACATGAGAGCAGGGTTCTTAGTTATAGATAAATACATAGGTTCTGGTCGTTCAATAGCTGACTCATTTAATGTGTTCATTTAATAAGAAGTGAATTATCATTTATGATATGGTGAGCTAGTTTGAGTTTGAACGCATTAAATGAGCTTACACTTTTAATTTGGGAGGGTAAATTTATATATTATTATATGTATATAACGTACCATCACATCTCCACAAGCGAAGAATTCAAGCTTGTTAAGATCTCATTGTACACAGTTTAGACAGTAGATAATCTTTATCTTTTATATTTCAAGCAAATAACAAATAAGGTACAGTATAAATAATTCATCACCACAAGTTCTTTATTTGTCTTCTGGAAGACTACTGACACTAGAAGTATGTGGTTGACAATACTTTGACTATTTTTCTGTAAGATATCTGAAAATAGGACGGGAATTCCCTCTGAATTTGAATTTCCGTGTACGACCCACTTTAGTCAGAAGCGTGTGGGACGAACACGGAATAACTCAATTAGTATTCATATATCCTACAAACCATCTCCACATGCGAAGAATTCAAGCTTTCAAGTAAATAACAAATAAGGCATAGTATAAATAATTCAGCACCACAACTTCTTTATTTGTCGTCTGGCGGTCAAGTATTCATGCAGTATCTCGAAATCTCACTAGTAGGACTTGTACGGTTATATTGCAGTTTACTCGTAGAAAGTTAGAGATTTCATAAAAAAAATTATATGAATATTGTTCATAGAGGATTGCATTATATTGCTAGTTTTTGATGAAATATTTATTGACAACGAAAATTATAATTAAAAAATAAATAATTTAGAACTAGTGTTTACCATTGAAACAGTTGAGCTGACTGAAGACTGTTGCAAACAATCTAGAATCAGAATCAATAACTTTATTTCTTTAGGCTTACAAAATAAGCACTTAGACAAGTCAAATTTTATACTATAAACATAGTTATTAATATCAAATAAGAAATAAGGTGTTATTGATATTCTCTTCACTTAAATTTTTTGTCCACTAGTGGAAGAAGTGAAAAAGAAACCACTAGCACATTTATAATATCACTTAAGTGTCTAATACATTATTATTTTGCCTATCTAAATCTAAATTTAATGCGATTTAGATACATGTCAATATTTCTACAAAGCTAAACAGAACATTGAATTTCTTACATACTATTGACAGTGCGGAACGGAGCGACATCTGGCCAAGCATTAACATCATTGATGTAATCATCTATGGAGTAAAAGGCCTTCCTGATAAGATATTGTTAAATATACTGTTTAAATTTACGAATAGGGAGTTCAGTTGCTTCAGATGGAAGCTTATTATAGAAGCGCACGCAATTGCCCATAAATAATTTCCCTACTTTTCGTAATCTATATGCTAATGTGTAATTTGTTCTTGTTTCTTGTATTTCTATTGTGAACATCACACTTTTTCAAAAAGCTATCTCTGTTTTTGTGCGTATACATTAGATTTTCATAGATGTATTGCGATATTACTATAAAAATATTTATTTCTTTAAATAATTCCCTCAAAGAGTCGCGTGGCTTTAATTTATAAATTGCGCGTACAGCCCTTTTTTGAAGAACGAAGATAGTCTGGATGTCGGCTGCCTTTCCCCAAAGCAAAATACCATAGGACATAATACTATGAAAGTAACTGAAATAAACTTACCTAGCTGTATCTTCATCGGTAATATATCTAATTGTACTAACTGCATAGGCTGCTGAACTAAGTCTGCCTGCGAGAGCATCAATTTGAGGTTTTCATTGAAGAGTGGAATCAATATGTAACCCTAAGAAAACAGTAGAGTCTACAAAGTGAACAATCTCATCCTTTAGCATTATCTTAGTTGAAAATTCTTTTACATTTGGTAACATGAATTTAATGCACTTTGTTTTTTTAGCATTAAGTAAGAGGTTATTGGCGGTGAACCAATCTAGTACGTGTGAAAGCGCATCATTTACATCGTCATAATTACATTTATTTCTGTCAACTTTAAAAATCAGTGAAGTATCATCAGCAAATAAGACTATATCACACAGATCTTTTGCTAAAAAGGGGAGATCATTTACGTATACTAAATATAAAAAAGGACCGTATATTGATCCTTGCGGGACGCCTAATTCAATTTTTGAGCCCCTAGATCTTTCTTTGCCAATAGCTACTTTTTGAACTCTATCAGATAAATATGATTGCATACGGTCCAGTGCCTTGTTTTGAATTCCATAGTGACTCAATTTTCTAATTAATGTACCATGATAAGCCTTAGAAAGGTCACAGAATATACCAATAGCGTTTTTCGCTTTATCCCAGGCATCCAATATATGCTTTAGTAAAACTGTACCAGCATCGGTTGTTGATCTACCTTTGGTGAAGCCAAATTGATTTTTATGGAGTAGCCTATTAAGGATGAAATGAGAGGACAGCTGTGTGAGAAGAATTTTTTCAAAAATTTTACTTATAGCTGGAAGTATTGAAATTGGTCTGTAATTGGCCGGATCAGTGTGACTTCCAGATTTAAAAAGAGGAACCAGTTTACTATATTTCATGAGATCAGGAAAAACTCCTGCGTCGATACAACTATTGAAAATATAGGCCAAACAAGGAGCCACTTCCTTTATAATTGAACTTAGTACTTTGGTTGAGATACCCCAGAGATCCTCAGTATTTTTGATGTTAATAGACTTAAACGTTTTAACTATATAATTGGCATTTACATGTAAATATAAAGACCTCTTTACATTTTTCAACAGATGATTCTAATAATTCAACCGCCATCGAAGGTGAGGAGTTTAGAGTCCGGGTAACAACTTTAGGAATATCGGAGAAGAAAGTATCGAAAGCATCGGCAATATCCTTTTCATGTATAAGAATTGAGTTATTAATTTTTAACCTTATTTATCTAGAACGTGGCTTTGATTTATCCGTTTCGTTATTTATTAGTCTCCATCATCGACGAGTAAAATTTTCGGACGGAATTCTATCGAATCAAAAGTGATGCACAGCAATGGCGGACTGTCACTTAGTGTGAGTGTTTTAGAGAGTCGCCAACAGAAGAAAAAAATACAAATTATTTTCATGTTTTTAAGATCCTTGTCCTAAAAATTATTTATGAATACAATTTGAAACAATGAATTAATGATTAGTTAAGATACACAGAATACAGTATATCGGATCCCGTAAAAATGCTGGACCGACAAAATTAGCAGCATCCGTTTTACACGACCCGACACAGTCGTGATGGCGTATGTACATATGTAGTTGTATTAGCTAGTTCACATACATGACAGTATTCCTAAGTTATTGGTGACTAGCTGACCACACCGCGGCTACGCGCAAGAAAATAAGCTACTCGAAGTACTAATCCTAAGCAGATGAAATTGCAGGCAACAGCTAGTATCACGACGGTGCACAGCGGTTCACAATGATGCACGGTGGTACTCAGCAGTGCACGGCGGTGCACGGTGATGCACGTCAGTGCATGGTGGTGCAATTTGGGGCACGGCCGGTGCACGGTGGTGCACGTCGATACACGGTGGTGCACGTCGATACACGGTGGTGCACGTCGATACACGGTGGTGCACGTCGATACACGGTGGTGCACGTCGATACACGATGGTGCACGTCGGTGCACGTTGGTTCACGACGGGGCACGGCGGTGTACGGCAGTATGGCGATGCATGGTGGTGTACGATGGTGCATCGCAAGCTTCGCGAACCGTGCAGTAGTCAATTGTGCACCACCCGTGCTGTGGCCGTGCTGTACACTGGCCGTTCATCCCCACGCACTGCAGAGTAACACCATGCACCGACGTGCACCGAAGTGCACCTTGATGTCAATGTGTGAGTGTGAAGCGTACGTACAGAGGGTAGACTGACTATCGAGTGCTTCATTTTATTTGTTACTGCGACTACGTCCGAAAATTTCCCTCGTCCCTGGTCTCCATGTTGTTTTTATTTTATTAGATGCACGTCAACTGATTGATCAATACTTATATTATGAAAGTGAAATTAACAATGTCTGTTAGTATTATCGTTTCACGCCTAAGCAGCTTCTTAACCGACTTCAAAGAGAGGAGGTTATCAATTCGTCTAAATGTTTTTTTTTTGTATGTAAGTATGTTACGCGATATCGCCGCCAATTAGGGACCGATTTTGAAAATTCTTTCACTTTTGTACAGTAAATAATCCCGAGGGGGTCCCATAAAATGTTTTTCCCCAGGGGATTAGTATTTATCCCACAAAATTTAAAAACAGTGTAAAAGTAAGGGAATTTGTAGTCGGTACATCGTTTTTTAAAACACACCATATTATTTATAGTCTATATATAGACCTTGAAAAAATTTACGTCTCGAAAACGTTTCGATACTAACGACAAAACGAACTCAAGGTTCTGTTTAGTTCAATATAGTTTTCTTTGCCCATGTGAAAAGTATCAACAATTGTCGAGTAAAATACCAATATCCAATATTTCCTGTTTCCGGGGGATTTTCCGGGTATCCCACAAATCTTTATCGACACAGACAATAACATGTCAATCGGCTTAGAAGCTTGTAGGAAATAAGACCTCTGGATGTTTAGTATGAGTGTGCAAAAAACGGACACGATAAAAGTTTTCATAAGCTCGGTATTATATGTAGGTACAATAACTTTTACCTCGATTAAGCCTATAACAGACGTAGCTATAATATACTTACAGCAATATACCGTGCTATAAAGCAACAATACAAGCAATGCCAGTATAGCTTGGTGATGGTGACGTCATAATAAATGTCAATTGAAAATTTGTTCAAAAAATATATTGCGCTATGCCTTGCTATGAGTTTATAATACTATATGTATCCTAGCTGACCCGCCAAACGTTGTTTTGCCTTCAACCCTTATCACTTAGGGGTATGGAAAATAGATAGTAGCCGATTCTCAGACCCACTGAATACGCATATAAAATTTGGTAAAAATCGGTAAAGCCGTTTCGGAGAAGTACGGTAACTAACATTGTGACATGGAAATTTTATATATAAGATTATAGCTACGTCTGTGATGGGGTACGCGTGAGACATCCTACTAATATTATCAATGTCAAAGTTTGTAAGTATAGATATATGAATGTTTGTTCATCTTTCACTCAAAACTAGAATAGAATAGAAAAAAAAACTATTTAACAGGAACACAAAAACTGAGGGAAAGCTGAAGCTTAAAAACTACATATATAGTGAAAAACTAAAACCCGACTGACATAAAAGTCTTAAATAAGCGTTCACATATTGTCCTTATCATTTTCTTTTGATACTTAGGTAGTCGGAGGAAGAGAAATGATCCATACATCCATACTTACAAACTTTGAAATTTATAATAACTTATATTATTTTCAAAGTTTGTAAGTATGGATTTGCTAATTTATGAGACTGGTTGTACCTATACATAACCGCGTGCAATGACATACAATGGCATACAATGGAGGAAGCCTATGTCAAAGGACAACATGATTTCCCTGATTTAGGTAAATCAGGTTGTCCTTTGACATAGGCCTCCTCTCTCAGCATGCCCTACGGCATTCCTAGCCCCCGGATAACCCATACTAAGGACTCTGAACTGGCCACAGAATCTTCCAATATGGAGCCCTCCAAACATACCGTTGATCTATTTTAGGCTGTCACAATCGTCCAGTTTTATATCCATTCCGTCCGCCGAAAGTATTACGATTCTTTTTACAAGCTTTTATTTAACCTGCAATGTATGTTTGTTCGGCTGGAATCTTGCAGCTCAATTTTAGACCCGTTATCCTCAACCGATTGAGCTGAAATTTGGCATACTTATGTTAGTTCGGTGACAATGTAATGTCATGGTTGCATCGAGCTGGTCTGATGATGGAAACCGAAGGAAGCCATAGGAACTCCTAAATGAAACGACTTATCCACGCCACGTCGTGTTTGAGTTCGTTGGATTTGTCTTCCCAACCACTTTGATCCTATATGATAAAAAATACCTGTATTTAAATACAAGTTTAATTATTAAAAATGTTATATAAGTACCTACTACCTACATTTATGATATTATAAATGAAAAAATAAGTCTGTCGTTGGGCCAGTTGAATTTTTTCGATTAGGAGATTGCTCGAACCAATTTATTATTAACTAGCTGACCCATGCCCACTTCGTTGGGAGGTAAACATTTTTAGTGAACCGAACCGAACCGTGAGACCGAGTCGAAGATCAAAGTTGTATCCACTTCCACCAGTGTCTTCGCCACGACAGTAGGTTGGTATATAAGCGAGTAGAGACTGAAGAGCATGAAATGCCTGGTGCGATTCGCCAATGCATTGCAAGCGGTCATCCCGGGTACGCAGCACAATGTCCTGCCTGTCACAGTGCTGATCTACCAGGACGACGGCAATATCATCGGTAGCGAGAGCTTTGTACAAACCGGATGCTGTCCAGTAGGTCGTTTCTCGGCACTAAATGTCGGCTAGAAATGTCACTTCCATCCCCACTCCCAAGGGAACCTTAACGAATTCCAGGATAAAAAGTATTACATGACCTTCTTCGTAGTATGAACTTAAATCATGCCAAGTTTCATTCGAATACATTCAGTAGTTTTAGCGCTATGCGCAGCCAAGAAATTTTACCCTACTGCAGGGGGCCATTACGGGGGCTACTGGGGGTCCCACTGCGGGGCAATGTGGGGGGCCCACTGCGGGGGTAAACTTCCGGGGGCCCCCACTGATGGTGCTCCACTGCCGGTGCCCCCCACTGTGGGGGCTACTGATTTCCCACTGCGGGGCAATGTGGGGGCCCCACTGCGGGGGGCTAAAGGGAGGAGTCGGTTGCGTGAGGGGCCCCACTACTGGGGTCCTCACTTCTGGGGCCCCACTGCCAGTGCCCCCCACAGTGGGGGGCTATCGCTCTCTACCGCCCTTGCCCCGCGCGCCATCCTGTAACGCGCAAAATTCAACTTCCATCCTCTCTCATAAGGGAACCCTTCTGAGATCCGGGATAAAAGTATTTTATGCCCTTTCTTGTAATATGAACTTAAATCCTGCCAAGTTTCATTTGAATACATTTAGTAGTTTCGGCACTACGCGCAGCCAACAAATTTTACTTGCATCCCCTCTCCCAACGGTACCCTATTAAAATCCGGGATGAAAAGTATCCTATGTCCTTCCTCGTAGTATGAACTCAAATCCTGCCAAGTTTCATTTCAATACTTTCAGTAGTTTCGGAGCTATGCACGGCCAAGATACAGACAGACAGACAGCCAGACAGACATGATGGAAAAAAATACATTTTTGGCATCAGTATCGATAATAGAGAGCCCTCCAAAAAAAAATTTCAAAATATCTTCAATGTACAGAATTGGACCTGTTACAGTTTTATTATAATTATAGATATAAATATTTCGTCGGGACTAAAAAAATCAAATAAAGTAATACAAAAGTAAAAAATTAAAAAGTATCAATGAAGTACAAAGATTTTTAGAAAAAATATTTCAGAACAAAGATATCACTTTAGAGTTGTGCTAGCAATATCGATAAAATCTTTACGAGCAAAATATACGATGTGTATCCCATTCACAAATGAGGATTTAGTTGTTCCACGGGGAGCATTCGCAGTAATTGGTATTAATGAAGTTAACATCGACGCCCTAGGGATGGGAATCGATATTGATAGTATAATAAGTATGAAAGAGAGAAGGAAATGCAATTCTGTTTCTTTTATTTATATCAAGAGATTACTGATGAAGTACTGATTTGTTATGGTCTAATCTTTTTGGTTTTTGTAACAAATTAAGTGGTTAGTTTTTAATTCTAATATGGCTTACAACATCTTTGATGCCCATATTTTCAACCGACTTCAAAAGAAGGAGGTTCTCAATTCGTCTCTATGTTTGTTTTTATGTACATATGTCACGCGATATCTCCGCCAAGTATGGAGCAATTTTGAAAATTCTTTCACTATTGTATTGAAAATGATCCCCAAGGCGTCCCATAAAATTTGTATCCCCAGGGGATTAGTTTTCATCCATCCCGCAAAACTTTAAATAAGTGAAAAAGTAAGAGAATTTGTAGTCGGTTTATCGTTTTTTAAAACGCGCCGTATTATTATTCGTGATTAATACAGAGATTTCATCGCTCAGTGCCCATTTTCGTACATTTAACATGGCACCATGTCTTAAATGATACAACTAAGTAGATATATGTCAAAGCGCCAGTTTTATAGAAGAAGATATAATCAATTATTGGTGACCAATAACAATTTTTTTTTATTTGAGGCAATTTTAAATGCTGCAACACTTTTCTTCTAATGTGGCTTAGAACATTTTAATCAAATTATCTCAACAAAAACATCTACAGCCGAAGACAGACAGACCAACAGACATACGTTAACGTCAAACATATAACATCCGTTTTTGTCGTCGGCGTTAAATATGGATAACTTTCTTCCTAATTTGGCTCTTCAAATATAATCATCGATAGTTTCACACGTCCACTCTAAAATTACGCAACGATGAACATATGAACGATGAACGATGATATTATAAGATCTATTTGGAATAGTTTGGAATAGCAACCGAATTTGGTAAACCATATTTTACAAACACACCGTCAAATAGGCCAAACATAGGAAGGCTCTGGCCGTGGGGCCGCACTCCAACTCAACCGTGGATGTAGTAAGAGCCGACTAAGGGAACCTACCAGAGGAAGGGCAGCAGCTTCCTTCTGAGTATTTTTCAACACCAACACTGCAATCACCAATCCGCCTGCCAGCGTGGTGATTACGGCAAATCCCCCCATAGGACACCATCCACTCGATGGACCGACGACATTGTAGCTGTCGCAGGGAGTCGATGAATGGAGGCGGCTCAGGACCGCTATTTGTGGCGTATGGGGGAGGCCTATGTCCAGCAGTGGACGTGTATGCGTTAATATGATGAAGAAGGCTCCGTAAAAAAATTCAAAATTCTGTCATCATCACCGTTTTAAAGATTCCTGTAAAACTCATCTATTATTAGTACACGATAAAATTCATTTTATAATATTTTCTGTACGTTTATAATAACTCTAGAAAACACAAAAAATTAGCACGGGGTTTTAACCCTCACAGGAAACGGAAAACTCCAAATGAATAAAGTTTATTAAAACTACTACTTCAATATCATAATCATTAACATAAAAAGATTTTTCTAATTATTATTAGATTCAATTCAATAATAATAAAACCCCAAAAGACACACATTTTTTGTAAAGCGCTCTGCGAATTATTTGTAGCAAAATATTTTTCCAAAACAATTTCAATGTTATTGGTCATATTTTGTTATTTGTTTCTTTACTTTATTTTAAAAGATTAGAGATGAGTCCGGTATTCAATAACTAACTCAGTACCTGTTAGCATGGTCCTAAAATATCTAACGCTATTGTAAAATCCGCATACCGCTAGGGAATAACTGTGCAAAGCGAGCATCGCGCCTAACCGACCGTGAGCCATAACTACCCAACGCTTCAATACCTATACTTACCTAACTATCATCTACGCATAGGTACTAGCGGACCGTTCACCCGTAAAGTTATGTAGCTGCAACAAGTATTTGGTATTTCTAACCAAAACGGTTAGATGGTATTTCTAACCAAATCGGTTAGATGGTATTTCTAACCAAATCGGTTAGATGGTATTTCTAACCAAATCGGTTAGAAATATATTGGGTAGAAATCAGAACAGGTATAGAGTATTGTAACGTTATTGGGTACCAGTTGGTACTCGCGGTATTGAAACAAAATACCCAACTAATAACCAGTAGCCAAAATATTCAATAACTCCCATCCTTATAAAAGATAAGTTTTAGATGAATATTTTAAACGGTGAGGACAGAATTGATCAATTTTTCGCGGAGCCCCATAATTTAAGCTGGAGTCTTCTAATCCAGTAGGTATTGTGTGATTAATTACTGGGTTTGATGTGATTAATGAATTTTTCGATTTATATTCTCTCTCTTGATTTATACGACATGAACATTCAAGGGACTAACATTTTCTAGTACTATGACAAAAATCTACAAAATACGGGAACGCGAAGTATATGCGAAACGGATCAGAACTCATGATTCGCGACTTCGCGCCTAATGCGCGTGCGAGTGTGGAGAGAGGCTTTAAGACTGACCTTTTGATTAGGTAACATTAAGGAAATGACCTTTCGAAACTCCACAATAAATAAAACTTTTTGAATTATTTTACCTGCTTTAGAAAGCCAGAAGCATTGTTGAAAAGACCAAACAAACTTCCGCTTTTAAGAGAAGTGCTCGGCCAATATTGATCTTGGACGCAATTTCAGAAGTTTTTGTCAGTTCTATGTTCTTTTATTTGTCTTTAATATAATATAATGACATTTATAGCTTTTGAACCCCTTTTGAAGTGATCAAGGGGTTCCATTTCATAATGTAAATTATACTAGAAATAAGAACAAACTCGCTTTGCCCAAAACTAGGCTGCACAAGATTAGTGTATCTTTTAAAGGGCAATGTATACGCTTCTACAACAAAACTCCAAGTGAGTTGCAAAAATTATCAATAAATAAATTCAAACAAACTATCAAACATATCCTTTGTCTTATTACAAAATATTAGATTATCTAAAGGATAAAAAAGCATAGGACGACTTTTGCTCCAACTCGAAAACTAACAACCTAACAAGGTAAAGGTTTCTTGTTCGCTTCTTTACTTTACCTTAATGAAGTGAACACAAAATCAAAGTGATCACTTTATTTCCCTGTTTTACTTATGTAATTTTAATTTTGTGACGTGTCCAAGAGTCCTGTAAGGTCTAAAGGAAATAAAGCACTTTAATATTTGATATTTATTTGATATAATTCATTTCACAATAAAATTGTGGTGTCCTGAAGATGTCTTGTAGAGCGCCGAAAGTAGATGACGACTTATTTTCAGGGTTATTTCACTGGGTAGTTGGTGTGGTCTTTTCTTCTATAAAATAAGTTGTGTGTGTGCATAAGTTTTTATAGGTGTGCTGCTGTGTACTTAAGTTTACTTTTGTAATCCTACTTCCTACTAATTTAGTATGGGTTATAGTTTGGGACCTGGAATAACATATAGGCTATGACATATAAACGCGGGCGAAGGCGCGGCAGCAGCAAATTTATTATATCATCATCATCATACGACATAGGCCTCCCCCATACGACGCCACAAATAGCAGTCCTGAGTCGCCTCCATCCATCGACTCCCTGCAACCGCTACGATGTCGTCGGTCCATCGAGTGGATGGTATTTGCGTGAAAGAGTAACATATATCCATACATCTATACATCCATACATCCATCCATACAAACTTTCACATTTATATTATTAGAAGGATAGGATATTTCCGCAAATTATGGACCGATTTGAAAATTCTTTCACTATTGTATAGAAAATGATCCCGAATGGTTCCCATAAAATTTGTATCCCCTGGGGATTAGTATTTATCGCACAAAACTTAAAATAAGGGAATTTCAAGTCGGTTTATCGTTTTTTAAAACACGCTATATTATGTTTAAAAGCAAAAACATTTTCAGCCAGGACCTGATAGAGAGCGAATAAAACGAGTTGCAAGACAATGTATAGGTGTACCTAGCTATGAATTATTTTGAATCATAGCACCTACGCCTTTCCGCGTGTCCTACTTATTTCTTATTTATAATATAAACGATTATATTCTGGCCCTGTTTAATATAAATTACAGAGGAATAAATAGGGTCGTATCCTCTCGTGGGCACTTTGCTCTAATAAATAATACAAGAAATCATAGAGCCGTCTCCAAAACGTGTCGTGTAAAAACAGGACGCTCGGAAAATATTCTTCCATTATTTGAATACTAGCTGTTCCCCATGGTTTCATCCGCGTTAAATTCGTAAGCCGTATAAGCCTTGGGATCTCCATTGGGAATTTGATGTTTTACCAGGTCTAAAAGACTAATGTTACTCTCCATCCTTTCAACTAACACTATGCCAAAAATCAAGTCGATTGGCTGCTTAGTTAGGGCGTGAAGGGAGGCCAAACAAACACACTTTCGGATTTACAATATTAGGATTGGGGAAGTGAGGCTTTTAAAAGTACCAGGGAGTGAGTTTCAGTGGAGAGCGGAAGCGGCTTCTTGAAAGTTTTCAAAGGAACATGATCAATTCGTAAGAAGATCCGCCCACCAAACGGTGTATCACGAAGGTCTAGAAGATACCTATTCACTCTTGTCTTGAAGAGAACCAGATTGTAATTGGCAGGAAAAACAGAAGCAGGCAACGAGTTCCAATCCTTAGCGATCCGAATGATGAAGGTGGAGGAAAACCGCTTAGTGCGAGTGGATTTTATATCCACCAGATAAGGATGGTATTGTGCCGTCCGTCTGCTTGACCTGGAGAGGAAAGGAGATGTTGGGACCCGGTCATGAAGTTAACGTTAACGCTTAACGCGATCACTCGGAACACGCATTATGAGTAGAGCGGAAATCTTCCCGGTCCTTATGGGATTCTTTTGAAGCTTGTGTTTTATTCTGTTTTGTCAGCTACCGCGTTGACCTTTCTTTTGTACAGGCTTTTCTTAAATAGGGCATGTCGATGCGAATCGTGAGACTTGGATTCGTTGCCCTGAATCTGACCAATTGCTTCAATACTTATGGATATTTTTTTAAAAGCAAGTGCGGTCCCCTTTTGTTTTTCTTATAATACTAATCACAAACCTCGACCGGGTTTGTAAAGTCAGCGCAATTTTTTAAATAAAAAAACTAGTTTACCCGCCCGCGGCTACGTCCGCGTGGACTAAGAGAATATCCCACCATGCATTATTTTGTTATATATTATTATGTATCACAAGGGCAGCTTTTTCGATGAAAACTCCCAGGTGGCTTGACGTTTTCCGACACTCCAATAATTATCGTTATATTTAATCTGATTTACACAAAACTTCAATGAGTTTTACAAAGTCACCTCAGTTTATATAGAATATCATTGCAAAACCTGGACAAATTATATACCTAAACCTTCTACATGAATCACTCTATCGATTGATGAAAACCGAATGAAACTCTGTTCAGTACCTATTTTTGTGTTAAGTGTTATATCCACGATTCGTGTTTCTTTTGGTTTATTTACTATAAAACAACTTTGACCAAATTAGTCTGTTCCTCATGAAAAAGTGCAAAACAAATAAATTTTCCGAATAAGCCTAAATTAAATGGGTCTTTTATTATGGTCTTTAAGGAAAACATCTTTCTTAGTCTTGTAGTTTTTAGTCAAGCACAAAGCTATTTAGACAATTACGAGTCCGAGAGGAAGGTAAGTAATGTAATTATTTAGTAAGAGAGAAGGCGAAGTAAAGTTACGAGGAATTTCAAACCCTTTTAGGAGTTACCTAAGGTAAATTAATAAAAACTGGCACGGTTGTCATTTGTTTCTTCATACAATTAAGCGGTGACGTCACTATTCTGTCGATACTGGTGCAACCTGGTTTAGCTGCAACTTCAAAGTCTACTGTGATGTATATGTCCAAACACTTTTTTAGGTGTCTATACAAACCATAAAATGTATCGATGGTATCAGTTGTCCGATTCAAATATTCATTAGGTCAACTGACCCCGCGGGAACGGTTCGAGCGGCCTCAGTTGACTAAAGACCTGGAGTCCTCTGGGGTGCGCAACTGCGAATTAAAAGAACTAGAGTAGTCCTACTCTAGTTCTTTTAATTCGCAGTTGCGAAGTACTAAAAACAAATTTCAACGTATATTTTGACTAATCTTATAAATGCGAAAGTGTGTTTGTTTGTTTGTCCTTCCTTCGCGCCCTAACTAAGCAACCAATCGACTTGATTTTTTGCATAGAGTTAGTTGAAAGGATGGAGAGTAACATAGATCACTTTTTGTCCTCGTAAAACTGTCTAAGTCTAAATCCAATAGACTTGATTTTTGGTATAGAGTTAGTTGACAGGAGATGGAGAGTAACATAGGCTATTTTTTGTTGTCCTGGTAAAAGATCTGATTCCCATCAGAGATTTAGGGCTTATAATCATCATCATCATATCAGCCCATACACGTCCACTCCTGGACACATGTAGGCCTCCTTCATACGACGCCACAAATAGCGGTCCTGAGCCACCTCCATCCATCGACTCCCTGCGACCGTTACGATGTCGTCAGTCCATCGAGTGGATGAACTCCCATGTAGGGGGTTTTACATAATCACCATGCTTGACAGGCGGATTTGCAGTGTTGGTGTTGTAAAATACTCAGAAGGAAGCTGCTGCCTTTCCTCTGGTTGGTTCCTTAGGTGGTTAGTTAGTCGGCTCTTCCAACAGCGAGCACAGAATTCCATAAGTAAGCAGGATAAAGGCGGATTGTTTCCCTTAGGGGAAAAAATCCGCCTTTATCCTGCAAAACTTTAAAAAACAGTTTAAGGGATTTGAAGTTTGTTTTTAATTTTTTCAAAACAATCAAATTATTTATTAGGTCCGGACAACGACTGTGAGGCAAAAAGCCGCCACACAGTCCGCCTACTATCACACCAAAACTCGTCGTAAACTATCCCTGAAGTCTGTTAACCCCAAAGCACTCCTACTCGTCACTAAAATAATTCAACTTCTACCACAAAATAACTATAATATTATAGTACTACCCTCTACCGCAAAATAGCTTCAGTATTGAAATTTAAAAACATCTGAGGCGCCATCTGGCGTTTAGTAAATAACCCACACACTTTGAAAGTCGTAAACGCCAGACACCGGAGTAGTTGGAGAGCTCACGTCACGAGAATTAACATTACCTAATCTATGGTAAGGTTAAATAAACAAAAAACAAATACCCCCTTTTCACCCCCTTAGAGATGGAATTTCCTAAAATCCCTTCTTAGCAGAAACCTATGTATTAAAAGGTACTCACCCACCAAATTATAGCTTTCTAGCTTCAGTGGTTTGCGCTGGGCGTTGTCGTTTAGAAAATCGCTTGGTCTTTGATAATAATAAATCATTCTTATAGACAATTCACACAGCATTACGCTAACCCCAAGCTAAGCAGAGCTTGTGTTAGGGATACTAGATAACTGTTTACACATAATAGAATATAATATCAATAATTATATTGAATAAGAATATATGTCAGTTATCTTACCATTGTGTGAGATACAAAAAATGTTTCCACGTGAAGATTTCAAAGCTTCCCCGACTACATACGAGTACGTTAAATTTTCTCTTATAAATTCGTATTTTCCTCAGTAAACTTCGCCCAGCTCCGCGACTAATAATTTAACACCGCCACAGGCAGATGATAAAGAGCAGAAATGTATCTTAACTCGTAAAGTAAACGATTCAATTTTACTGCAAAAATAAACAAAATATATTTCAAATATTGGAGGAATTATTAACTGTTCTCTTCAGTTGTTTTACAGCCTAAAACACAATAAAGAGTTATGTAAACTTTTCTAAAATATACTTAGATAACTATCTACCTGGCTATCACTAATGTTCTAAAATGTGCTGAGTTAGCTGGGTAACACCGAGTTCACCGTTTGCTGCCAAAACTAGGATCAACAAAACTAAATTCAGATTGATAGAGTAAAAATTCGTAAAAGAAAACTTTTCTAAAATGTCCTTAGTTAACTGGCTAACACTAAAGTTCTAAAATTTTTTGAATTTTATGTTAAGCCAGTTATCGGTGAACTTGGTGTTACCCAGCTAACTAAGCACATTTAATGTGTTTAGTTAGCTAGCTAACTGCTAACCGAGTGCTGCCAAAACTAAGATCAACTCAACTAATTTCAGAACACAAATTTTCCTAAATGACTTCGTCTACAAATTTTTAAATACGCGCTTTTATCTATGATTTACCTATGTAATTTAATTATTGTGATGTATTGTATTCTCAAGAGGCGCAAATATCGTAAGAGCCATCGATATTTGCTCCCCTTGTAGTCGAGACCTTAGAGGTACGTGGAGTATTGATGCTCTCCGGGTTATAAAAAATTATCTGAACGCCTGGTCGAAGCGACGCGTGACCCGAGAGCTGGTGAGTATCTGGCGCAGCGCATTAGCATTGCCATACAGCGAGGCAATGCAGCCAGCGTCTTGGGGACGCTTTCAACTGGTAGGTATTGCCTCATACCAGTTGAGCTACCTGTTCACTGTTTGCAATAGTCTGCAGTTAGCTCAATTGTAATGTTCTTTGTTAATAAATATTTTATTTATACCACAAAGATACATTTGTCGTACATTTGGAAAAACACGTACAAACACAT
Organism: Eupithecia insigniata; assembly: GCA_947859395.1. Classification (NCBI taxonomy): domain Eukaryota; kingdom Metazoa; phylum Arthropoda; class Insecta; order Lepidoptera; family Geometridae; genus Eupithecia; species Eupithecia insigniata. Next base: position 3,401,056 of record OX402019.1, read on the forward strand.
CTATGAAAATGACCTATAAGGTTAGAAAACTTCCTAATCGAATATTCTACGCGCGTTGTCTCCAAATCTCATCCATTCTCACGGTGAATCACGCCGCATCGAGCGAATAATAATCAGGCTGCGAAATTACACTATTGCGACTTTGAAAGCTCAGCGACTAGACGCAAAGACAGACTGCAGAGGCCAGAAGCACACTGTGAGACTTTGGCAGCTCGACGACTACACTCCGATTTAGAATCCAAGATCATTTATGTCCACAAAGATGTTCATATAAATGAAAACATAACAAAAATTTATAACAATAACAGAAAACAAATAGTAAACCAACAGTTACCTTTAACAGCATATTCCTACTTCCTACTAATATTATAAATGTCAAAGTTTGTATAGATGGATGTATGGATATTTGTTACTCTTACACGCAAAAACTACCGAACCGATAAGGCTGAAATTTGGTATGGGTATAGTTTGGAACCTGGAATATCATATAGGCTATTTTTTATCCCGATAAAACGCGGGCGAAGGCACGGGCAGCAGCTAGGCAGCATCAATAAAAACTAAAACACTAACTTCAACAACGCATAATCAAACATGAAAAATGTTTAAATTTGAATTCGAAAACAAACGAGAGATCAGTTAAATGATGAAAGAAAGCTTTTAATTTTTAAACCAAAAATTTGTAACAAGCTTCTGGGCTTTGCTTCGATGATATCAATGTCGTTGAATATTTTTCACCAGTATTCCTTGGGTTTTGTAACCCTTTGTATACAAAAAATATCCAGGTTTTTGAATTGCAGGATAGACGCAACAACAGACTGCGACTGAAAATCACAACTACCTATCTTGCTTATGATAAATACGAAAGAGTATACATAAATTATCTTTATCTAAAAAATACTAAATTCATCATTTGTCAATTTTCAAACTCAAATATGCACCGTTTCCGCTGCACAATAATGAGTTTAGTTGAGAGCTTATATTTTTTTATTTTAATTGTTACCGTGTTTGTATCTGGCTGTTGTCTATATATTTTGCAAAATTTATAAAAACGTTTTCATACATAAATTTACTAACTGCTGCCCGCACGTTCACCCGCGTTTTATCTGGATAAAAAAATAACCTATATGTTATTCCAGGTCCCAAACTACACCCAGCCTAATCGCTTCAGTAGTTTTTGCGTGAAAGAATAACAAATATCCATACATCAATCCTTCGAAACTTTGACGTTTCTAATATAAGTAGGAAGTAGGATTTGTTTACTAAAAAACTCTACGGTTCTACGACCAAGAGTTTTTTAAGACGCAGCGAAAAGTGACACAGCTTACGTCGTCGCCACAAGTCTCTTGACCTGAATCAGTGTCGAATACATTTAAAGTAGTCGATAGACACTCGAGCTTGAGCTCTTCTTGGCTTAAAACTGCATTTAAGCTTCTATGACGTTTTAATTGGAGACTTTAATGATAATGTGAATTCGTATCTTGTATTCGAATTTGTCACTTATCTTATGTGGACATTGTTTTTAGAGTCCATTTTTCTTAGTTTGAGTGTATTATGTATTTTGTGTAAGTTTTGTAAGAAATAAATATATTATATTATATTTTATCAGCCAGCAATAAAAACCTTTAGTAGCATAACAAACAAATTGTGGCGTCGTATGGGGGAGGCCATGTCCAGCAGTGGACGTGTATGGGCTGATATGATGATGAGAGTAACAAATAAGTAGCTTAATATTATTGTACTAAATGTTAATTTAATTAGTCAGAAGTTGGGCGTTGACACTTCAAGCTTCGGAAATGTCGTCGTTTCAATAGGTATCTATGATTTTTTGATGACGACCTATGTGTAGACGAAGGTCCGCCTGCGACGCAGGAGGTTGCGGGTTCGATTCCCGCGTCGGGACAAATGTTTATACGATCTGCAAATATTTGTTCAGGGTGTTCTGGACGTTTTCTATGTACGTAAATAAAAAATATATATTTATGTAATAATTATATTATGTATATCAGTTATCTAGTACCCATAACACAAGCTCTGCTTAGCTTGGGGCTGGATAATGCTGTGTGAATTGTTCAGTATTATTTATTTATTTATATTAGTGTACTTAGGAAATGTTAGTTTAATTATCAGAAATCTAGAAGTTGGGCGTTGACATTAGGTTTAAACTTTAAAAACGTTATCGTTTTGATATAATGATATTTTATGCAAAATGCTCTGAATAAATAAAAAATGGCCGTGGGGCCGTGGCGTACGAATATCGACCTCTTCAACTCAACCCGTGGATGTCGTAAGAGCCGACTAAGGGAACCTACCAGAGGAAGGGCAGCAGATTCCTTCTTCTTTTTACTATTAATAAATGAAAATATTTTTGAATAAAAAAATTTGCCAAAAATTTCTAATAAACTGCCCAAAACCATAAAGTTGCTACCACTGACATTATTTAAGAACAAACTTTATAAAGTACTGACATCAAAATGTTATTATAACATAAATGACTTTTTATTAGATAAGAACATAAATATTGATGAATGAGTAAATTGAATGTACTAATTAATTATTATTTTACTAATTTAATTATTAATATATTTGTAATTTAATGTTCTCAATGCATAAATATGTAACTTAATTTGTTCTTAACTAGACTTTTGTACTGACTATATTTGCATGCCCTATATTTAGGCAAAACATGTATGGTGCTTACTATTTACTACTCTTCCATCTTTGTGACCCATGTTTACAAATAAAGACTTTGAACTTTGAATAACTGTGTTCTAGTTAAATAAATAAATAATAATACTTGTTTTGGAACGTACTTATTCAAACATGAAGTGTAACCGAAATTAACAATGAAACAGAATTCAAACAAAACAAGGGTTTATCCTTCAGTGAATACATACGAATACAATGCCACTTTTGTTTCGATATTTTATGGGGGTTACAAAATAGGAAGTTGTCTAGATGGGGATAGCAACAATGCCAACCAATACTCTCCTCTATGTAACAATTTTATTCTTAATTTTAATGCACCTATTTTTTTATATTCCTTTTTCTTATTTTTGTTTCAATGGGCGCGCACTCTATGGAAAATCTTATATACGCAAAAAATTGTCATATCTTCTTTCTAGCCTTTTTCGACCAGTAGTCTGGTGTAGGCCTCCTTCAAACTCTTCCATTTCCTTCTACTTTGGGCAGTTAATGTCCAGTTGCTGCCCGCTATCTTCTTGATGTCGTCCTTCCATCTCATTTGTGGTTGTCCCACCGGTCTATGTTTCCCCCATGGTCTCCACTCCAAGAGTTTCTTGCACCAGGATGTCTATTTGCGGGCTATGTGACCTGCCCATTCCCATTTAAGTCTTCCAACTCTCTCAATGATGTCAAATACCTTGCTTTTTTGTCTCAACCATTCATTTGTTTTCTTGTCCCTCAGCTTTATACCTACCAGCTTTCTCTCCATGTCATATGTATTAGAATAATTACCTCTTCTATTAGTACCTCTTGTATTAGTCACAGTTACAATATGTATGAAATTTGTGTTATATAAATAAATACTCTATGAACTATGTATAAAAGCCAAAGATTATATACAAACGTAAGTATGTAACATTAACCTCACGGGTAAAAAATAGCTAATAAGCGCGGTATTTATAAGCTATATATTTAAATAATGTAGAGTTAGGCAGTATTGCCATGTTATTTTCCACGATTCCCGAAATAAAGCCCTGAAGCACGCCTAACAAAATACAAAAGCCCTTTGTGAAACAGAATTATAAAAAGCTCCTCAGGCAAGATAAGTATCTTAAAATGTGAGTTTTACGCTTCAAAGCAAAATGGCTACCATTTCATTGCTGTTTCTTATCAATGATAAAAACCATGATAGTATTGAACCATAATTTTACCCGTAAAAACGTAAAAATAACGTAAAATTTACGCCGAAACGTTATCTTTTGCATATAAATTGTACAACAATTCGACGTAAGCCTGAAATATATTTTGGATGCTTTTAAATTATCTTGTTAGGGACGGCTAGAGGCTTGTGTTACAAGTTTAGTGCGACTGTCAAACTGCGACTATTTTCGAATCAGTGTAATGTAACTAAATGGGTTATATGTTAAATGAGAGGAGAGAAAATAAGATTTCGAAAATGGTACGAAAGATGACTTCGGCTCATACCTTCCCTTAATTAAATAGGGAGAAATAAAGTGTCCTTCTACTGTAAACTAGCTTCCACTCGCGGCTTAGCTTGTGTTTTTTCGGTATAAATAGCCTTTATGTTATTCCAGGTCTAGAAATAAATCTATACAAAATCTCAATCCAATGCGTTTAGTAGTTTTGATGTGAAGCGGTAACTAACATCTAAATATCAAATTTACGTACTTATAATGTTATTAAGACAATCTGAGGTTTAACTCTACCGTACCAGATGATAATGTTTGGCCTTTTTCTCTAATGTTGGTCCCACATGATTGGATATAACGTTTTCTGACCAGATGCGATGAGACTTTTTTGCGGAAGGAATCTTCTCATTATATGTAATCTTCCATCCCTAGGTGGAAGATTATGTCAGACTCCTACTATCTAAAACCTGAAGGTGTCCTTCGGGCACATATGTTAGGGACTGTTGGGACTTGCGGGAGTTCTTCTGCGAGCCCCAACGGTGATGTTCCGCATATTTGCGGAAGCCTTTGAAAAGTAAGGATCACATGGTTTTGTGGCGTACAGGACGAATCGCCTATGACCTGATGTTAGCTCTTCATGAAATTGTGCCCAACGCTTTGATTACCCCCTGTGCTGGGCGCTGATCCCGTTCTAGTTCCTCTTCGAGCCAATAATCAATTGAGACGTGATGAGACCAATACTAATAGAGAGTCGATGGATGGAGGCGGTTCGGGACCGCTATTTGTGGCGACGTATGGGAGAGGCCTTTGTCCAGCAGTGAACGTGTATGGGCTGATATGATGATGATGATTATGAGACCAATACTTCTCATCGCATCTCACCGCCTTTTTCTTCAGTTGAAATAAACTGACAAAAACACCGGCAAGTATAATCTTGGGTAGGCTTTACGGCATGAAATGGCACGACGACGTGCCCCGCACGGTCATGAATTTAATGTGCTGAATATGAAGTGAGTAATGCGGAGCGGAGTTGCGAACTGTGCCCGTCAGTTGATACGGAGCTCCCCGCTTTTGTATCAATTCCACTCTGCTTCCTCACTCCGCTTCCCGGTATCAGAAACTAAACAGTTTAACTATTCGTTAAGTCTCCAACCTTTGAATCTTTGAGGGAATTGCTCGGCGATTGCAACTTGTGCTTATCAAAGTTTATAGGGGCACGACAAAAGGAAGTCTGGATGTTTCAAATTAAGGTTAAAAATAGATTGAATATTTGATTTTGAGAGAACCTTTATAGGTATTTTATAATATTCAAGGTATTTAACGGCTTGGGTGAGACGAAATTTATTGTAGCTGCTGCCCGTGCCTTCGCCCGGGATCTATCGGGGAAAAAATCGTAAAAACTCGTAAAAGTCCTATTTATGTTATTCCAGGTCCCAAACTATACCCATACTAAATTTCAGCCTAATCGGTTCAGTAGTTCTTGCGTGAAAGAGGAATAAACATTCAGCCATTCTCACAAACTTTGACATTTATAATATTATTAGGAAGGGGAACAAAAATGGCTTTCGTTGCATTTTAAATTGTGCCAATTTTTCTATGATTTTTGTTCAATGACAGCCATATCGGCAACTTTAATTGCAACAATAAAACGCGAATTGGCGCGGGCAGCAGCTAGTTAATACAAAATGTTACGAGTTAGATAATTATCGAATTTTTATTAGAACACCTAACTTCAGTGGTAAGCCAAAACGATAAGTCGTTGACCGATTTTCCTCTCCAGCAACCGCAGATCATAAATTCAAAAGGGTCCAAACCGGCGCTCGTAACTCTGGTATTAAAATTCACGCGGATTCCGTAAATTTTGATTTCATCCTCTATATTTTTAGAGATCCGCTTGAAATGTAATAAAATGCACAAAAGCCACAAGTATCCATAAAACGGGTGGTTCCGGACACTAATAAATTCAAATAATAGGTAACTATCAGACTCTTGGGTGTGGAAGTGAAGAGGCATGTCAGATAGCTATAGGTGAAAAGGTGAAGTCTCGTTTGAGCGAAGTGAACGACGACGAACGAAGAAGGTAGGTATTTGGGTTTGTTTTTGTGTTTGAATGATCCGATATGGACCAGTTGAGCTACCTGTAGAATGCAGATTGTTTATAACAGTCAGTAGTTAGCTCAAATGTTTCAATTGTAAATACTAGTCTTCAATAAAGTAACATTTTCTTTGTTAATAAAGAATAAGTGGTGGTACTGTTCCAGCTGTTCCCGCGATTCACCCCCACCCCCGCGGTCACCCGCGTAAAATTCGAATTTCATATTTCTAGGGGGATAAAGATTTTTTTTTCACAAATCTCACATGAGAATTTGATGTTTTACCAGGACAAAAGTATGTTACTCTCCATCCTTTCCACTAACTATATGCCAAAAATCAAGTCGATTGGTTGCTTAGTTAGGGCGTGAAGGAAGGACAAACAAACAACACACTTTTATAATTATTACTTATAATTGTTACTATAAGTCTTTAGATTATTTATTACTGTGGGTTTGGTTGATAATAAAAGACTGTACACTGAACTGAGTCTATTCATTAATAATTAACACAAATACATTAAATGACAACTACGATATTCTATTATCCAATATTGGGATACGTGTACTTGATCAGAGGCTTTAGAAGTGACTGGCGTGACAGCGGCTTGCTAATGAAAATGCTTAGTTGCAGAAACGCAAATGCGCCGTGTACTATATGCTAATCTGTGTCACTACAACACATTCGCATTTATAATATTGTTAGGTTTTTAAGTACAAAGTTACACACTATTGAAACGCCACGCGACCCGATGAAACGCGATTAAGGTACTTTTATTGAATTAAATCAAATCGTATAGATTTTCTATGACCAGAATCACATTATAAACAGCCAACGTGACGAAACATCCAGTATTTAGAATGTGGTCGCGTAGCGTGTCAATAGTGTGTTTCCGGCTTTATAGGTATACCCCACCAAGTTTTCTTCCAAGTCGTCCTATAAAAGCGATCATAAACTTGGAACCGAGTATAAAGCTAACTGTACACGGTACACCCCTCTCCTCTAGGGATCGCTCTGTATTGCTTTTGTGAAAATAGCATTTTTATAACTTTGTGAAGTTACGACTTTATACGAAGAATGGTATAAAATAGTTCAAAGCAACTCGGAGGAAGGTAAAGCTAGCGATCAACTGCAACAGTATCAAGAACAAAGGATTGTAGGGTAGAATGGGGTGAGAAGCTTTTTATATCAAAGTTATGTATTCATAAATTTGGTTTTTTTTTAGAATAATAAATATTATAAATGCGAAAGTGTGTTTGTTTGTTTGTCCTTCTTACACGTCCTAACGAAGCAACCAATCGACTTGATTTTTGGCATAGATCTAGTTGAAAGGATGCAGAGTAACATAGGCAACTTTTTGGTAAAAGATCAAATTCGCATGGGAGATTTACGAATAAATACCTTTTTATCCCCCTAGAAATGTGTACAATTCGAATTTAACGCGGGTGAAACCGCGGTAAACATCTACTAAGTTCATAAATTAAATTTGATCTTGTAAAAGTGTTACCAACTGAAAAATTTGCAAAGTAAAGTGAAGGTATGTTTTCTTCGGGGGGAAGAAGCGAATTTTCCTAATTCTTCAAAAGAAATATCGTGTTTGTAAAAGTTAATATTAGATATCGTTTAACGATAAGATAAGATAACGTTTATTTCCAAAAAGAAAGATTAAATTCTATTTCTAATTTCGAGTGAAATGACAGGAATCGAGTTCCTTGAGTGAGACTCTGTTCCCCACACTAAGACAAGAGTTCTATTGAAAACTGACAAATCTGCTTACCAGAAACCTATAAAAATACCTGCCTAATAAAATTTAATTTCAGAAAACTAGAAAATTACAATCAAATAATAGAAACAAATTAGAACTAGTATTTACAATTGAAACAATTGAGCTAACTGCAGTCTGTTGCAAACAATCTACAGGTAGCTCAATGAGATCCATATCATTACCAGTCACAAGCGTCCCCAAGACGCTGGCTGCATCGCTTCGACCAGGCGCTCAGATATTTTTTTTGAAAACCCGGAGATCCTCGGTAAATCCATTTACTACTTAATATTATATAAATTGAAAAGTAACTCTGTTGGTCTGTCTGTTACCTTTTCACGTCTCAACGGCTGAACAGATACATATTAATGAATCATTAAAATAAATGATGAATAAATAAGCCGTGGGGTCGCGGCGTACGAATATCGACCCCTCCAACTCAACCCGTGGATGTCGTAAGAGCCGACTAAGGGAACCTACCAGAGGAAGGGGAGCAGCTTCCTTCTGAGTATTTTTAAACACCAACACTGCGATCACCAATCCGCCTGCCAAGCGTGGTGATTATGGCAAATCCCCCCCTACATGGGAGACCATCCACTCGATGGACCGACGACATCGTAGCGGTCGCAGGGAGTCGATGGATGGAGGCGGCTCAGGACCGCTATTTGTGACGTCGTACGGGGGAGGCCTATGTCCTGCAGTGGAAGTGTATGGGCTGATGATGATGAATAAATAAGTTCAATTTAATGGAATAGAATAAAAAAAAAAACATTTATTTTACACACAGACACAGGTACAGAGTATAGAATAAATAAACATTAAAAATACAGTAGACATCAATGGTTATATTTTATTATATAAGTTTATTTATAAAGTCTGTAAAACTGTTTGTTCTCCGAATAAAATAAAATCCTACTAATATTAAAAATGTCAAACTTTTGTATGGATGTATGTATGTATGTATGGATATTTAATTTATTACTCTTTCACGCAAAAACTACTGAACCGATTAGGCTGAAATTTGGTAGAGGTATAGTTTGGGACCTGGAATAACATATAGGCTATTTTTTATCCCGATAAAATGCACGAGCGAAGACGCGGGCAGCAGCTAGTAAATAGAATAAAAACATTATAACATGGAGGGAAGTCACACAAAAGGTTGGTAGTAACAATAAGCTGCCTTTGCCTCCATGACCCTGCGCCGAAATAGGGGTTAATAATATAATATATTTATATTTATTAAAGATATTTATCTTGTACCTTACGTAGGGGAATATATAACAAAAGGTAAACGATAAATACCCGATAAATAATCTTTAATAGAACCAATCGCGAAAGTTTAAAAAGTTTTATATTTCTATATCTTTTTTGTCAAAAGGAAGTCCCAAGGTTTTTCGACTCTTACATCACTTGACCTTGTGGCGCAATTTGTTAGCGCATCCCGTACTGAGGGAGAGTTGCGGGTTCAAATTCCGTTGAAGTAGTTTTTTTTTTGGGATGACATTAGTTTTCTGTTAAAAATTACCCGTAGTGTGAGGCTTAAGAAGGCTACGAACCTCTCCCAAACGGAAACGGACCGGCCCATACGGATTTGTTGTTGTTTCACGTCGAATGAAATGGGGCGCTCTATTAGTGAGAAAGCGCGTCTAACCATCAAATACGAAGCTGTCATTGTGGCTGTGTGCGTTTGCTCGGTGTCGGCACCATTCTTTGATATTTATTCGTACTTTCCGATAAATTTTGAATAAACGATTGATTTCAGAAATATTTTTGATTATTTATAATGTTGAATATATTTAGGATGTTCGCAACGCTTGATTTTCGAATAAAGGTGTCTATCATGCATAAAAAATCGCTTGAAAATTACTCGATTTGGTGGTCCAAATAATTTTCGCTCTCATTTAAAGATCATTATGTTTTATGAAAAACTAAAACGCTATAAACATAGCTATTTTTCATCCGATTACGTATGGAAAATTTCAATAAGATCGGGGACATAGTTTCCTAATGAAGCGGAAAGTACGCTTGTGGGTGTTAAGGCTATCCGTTCCGTTCTTAAGTACTATAATAGCAAAAACCTAAGCATTATATAAATTTACGAACCTACAAAAAGCCTTCAGCGCACACAATAATTTTCCATAAACATCACTAAAAATGATTTATTGAGGTAACGACAGCTACGTTTTCAAGATATAGGTCTCATAGTGTTTGGGACACAAAAAGATGGATTAGGATGCCCAATACATAAACTATAATCTCAGCTGTGTCATACAAACCCGAAAAAAATCTTTGTGGGCAATATGAGCAAAGAATAAATATATTTATTTGAAGAATAAATATATTTATTTGGTTAGACGCACAGAATAAATATATTTATTTATTCTGTGCCCTAAGGCGATGCTATGTCTAGGTTACATTGTAATTAATCCAATTGAAAGGTTCAGATACTATGTGAACTACACATTTAAACATATGGTATATGGTTTACTAGCTGCTGTCTGCGCCTTCGTCCGCGTTTTATCAGGACAAAGAAGGGCTTATATGTTATTCCGGGGTCCAAAATATACGCATACCAACTTTCAGCCTAATCGGTTGCGTAGTTTTTACGTGAAAGAGGGATAAAAATCTATACATCCATTCTCACAAACTTTGCTATATATAATATTACTAGCTGCTGCCCGGGCCTTCACTCCCGTTTTGTCGGGATAAAAAATAGCCCTATGTTATTCCAGGTTCTAAACTATACCCAAACCAAATTTCAGCCTAAACGGTTCAGTAGTTTTTGTGTGAAAGTGTGAATATTAGTCATCCAGTACCTATAACCATGGACGAAATAAAATATCATCTATGCTATAACGCAAGCTCTGCTTATCTTGGGGTAGAGTTGTAGAAGTCCCAAAACAAAAAAAAATAGTGTAACTTTGGATCACTGCATAGATACTACGAAAAGTTCTTCTATGCGGTAGAGGCCCTGCAAAGCGCTAACGAATTATTATAGAGTTTTCGTAAATTATGTATTAAAAACCCATGCCTAGGACTCTATATATCATTGCTGGACTTAGGCTTCCCCCATACGACGACGCCACAAATAGCGGTCCTGAGCCAATTCCTACCAGAGGAAGGGCAGCAGCTTCCTTCTGAGTATTTTTCAACACCAATACCACGATCACCATCCGCCTGCCAAGCGTGGTCATTACGGCTAAACCCAACATGTGATGGACTGACGACATCGTAGCGGTCGCAGGGTCGCAGGATGGAGGCGGGGCAAATTTTTTTTTTTTAATAATTCGTCCCTACTTCTGGGTATTTTTTGATGCCTTTATAAATCTAGTCGACTCTTTAATTATTAATGTGTTTTATGTGACACGAAACACAATCGTGTGAGCATAAAATATTCTTTTAGAGAATACAAAAATTGAATACAATTTTCATGTGATACATTTATCCTGTTTAAGTTACTTTGATGTTTTAGGGTTCCGTATCTAAAGGGTTTTCTGGTCTAAGGACATTACATCTAAAATCAGATCTTTAAAGTGGAACTGGGCAGGACATGTAAGCAGAATGGACGGCACAAGATGGACAAAAAAGGTGATCGAGTGGATACCACGACAGATTAAGAGATGTAGAAGACGACCACGGAACGTTGGGAAGACTTGTTTAGAAAAAAAATTGGACCAGAATGGATGAGACTAGCCAGAGACAGAAAAGCATGGAGGGATATGGGGGAGGCCTACGCCAAACAGGCGACTTCTACTAAAACGTGACATATATTTTATACTTACCTATAATACTGGTAATATATATATATAATAAATGAAATAAGCCGTGGGGTCGCGGCGTACGAATATCGACCCCTCCAACTCAACCCGTGGATGTCGTAAAAGCCGACTAAGGGAACCTACCAGAGGAAGGGCAGCAGCTTCCTTCTGAGTATTTTTAAACACCAACACTGCGATCACCAATCCGCCTGCCAAGCGTGGTGATTATGGCAAATCCCCCGTACATGGGAGACCATCCACTCGATGGACCGACGACATCGTAGCGGTCGCAGGGAGTCGATGGATGGAGGCGGCTCAGGACCGCTATTTGTGACGTCGTATGGGGGAGGCCTATGTCCAGCTGTGGACATGTATGGGCTGATGATGATGATGATGATGAAATGAAATAATAATTTGTAATGCTCACTTATAACTTAATTGTCATTTTATTGTAATGTTTAGTATTAGAATTAATAGCATTTTAATTAAATTTAATAAAAAAAGGGTTTTCTGGTCTAAGGGGACCTCTGGTCTAGGACAGCTAGAAACAGAAAAGATTGGAAACGCTTGGCTTTCACCGCTACTGGCGCTCCATACACTAACAACTATAATATAAGGTTGTTTGCTATTATAGTGCGTAAGCCTCACACGGGGGATAATTTCTAAGAAATTTAATAAGAACCCAAAAATTTTTCGACTTCGACAGGACTTGAACCCGCAACCCCCCCGCAGTACGGGATGCGCTACCAATTGCGCCACGAGGTCATGTGACGTAAAAGTCGAAAAAGTGTGGGACTTCCTTCGGTCTTAAGCGCCGTTAGCTCCACCTACAGGGGAAAATTTCAAGTTTATCCAAACCAGTTAATACAACAAAAAAAATTTTTTTAGCATGTCATTAAATTTCTTAGAAACTACAATATAAGTTATGTATATGTATTTAGATGCGGAACCCTATAATTATAATGTTTTAAATTCAATTTGTTTTATTATTTGTATCTACAGTGTATGGGAAAATAAAGCTATTTTTTATCTAAAGGGTGCCAACGAGATCTTTATGCTAGACCACGGCTTTATGTCCGTTCGTCTGTCTGTCTATTAACAGGGTGTTGGGTACATCATGATCCGTAATGGGTAAACAGTTAACACGTTCATAGAGTAGGTAGGTATGTGCTTATTTCTATTGCAGCTATAACAGCAAATCAGAAAATAAAGAGGCCTGTACAAGATACAACTTCAATAATGCCATCGTTAGCTTCAATACGATGCTATCCATAGCTGTTAGCGATAAGGCCGCCGATTGTGCCACACTAGATATAGTTAGTTAGTATTAAGTTCGTGTTAATTGTTTTATGTACTTATGATGCATTTGTGCAATCAAGTACCTAATAATCTATCTACCTTTATGTATGCGTTTTTAGTACCCGCGATTACTTATGGAACCTTTGTGCGCGAGTTTGATTCACACTTAACCAGTTTTTTTTTCTTCCAAAGTTTTACAAACCCGGAATTTTCAGTAACTACTATTACTTACGGAACCTTTAGTGTGCGAGTTCGACTCAACCTTAACCAGTTTTTTCCACCAAAGCTTCACAAAGCCAAGGCTGTGGTAAGTACGTGAGCTGAAAGCCAACAGGCCACCAGAGTATCCAGAGACTTAGAAGTTCATTAATTATGTGCTTGTGTCGCTTATTTTGTGGTATTGGGAGCTCAGAGTAAATTGGTATTATAGTTAGGTACCTGTTTTGTACACTTTGTGTTTAGTAAAGACCTCAATTTTCGGAGTTTGGTTACCAATTTCTACCTTAATAGGGTTGAAAATCAAGGGTATTCCAGTAATATTTTTAACATTTTTCCATCGCAAGAGAGTAAAAAAATAACGATATTGTCCGATAACATGCTTTGTTAAAAAACTTCGTTCGTTATAATTTTTTCAAAATTCGTAAAGCATACCAACTGGCCGCAAGCTTTTCGTGTTGTCAGGTATCGGCAATAAAAAATAAAAATTCGTTTCCGGCTTACTTTGTTTAGTGAAAGCTAATCTGTAGCAGCAGGTGAGTAACCTCCAGCCTCCCTGTACTATGGTCATAAAATCCTTACTTTATGAAAACTATTGAGCTTCCATGATACCTCATCAGTTTTTTGTCTTTCTAATTGTTTTCCTGAATACGATAAGTTTATTTCTATTGTAATTTTATGTTTTGCCTAATTTACCTATGTTCATAGATTCTGTTACCGTTTCTATTTTTTTTATTATTATTATAATTGGTCGGTTGTAAGGTCACCTCAAACAGGTCTGAAAACCAGCGCTATCTTGCATTTATGTGAGGTAGCATAAAGCTGAGGTGGAACCTTTTAGCCTGCATCGCTACAGCGCAGAGCACACAGTCGGTAGCCGACCTATCCACTACCCAGCTTGCCTACCTGCTTAGCTACCTTATTGGTAATTAGTAAGTAAGTCCTGGTCGAAGCGACGCGTGACCCAAGAGCTGGTAGGTATCTGGCGCAGCGCATTAGCATTGCCATACAGCGAGGCAACGCAGCCAGCGTCTTGAGGATGCTTGCAACTGGTATTGATATGGACCAGTTGAGCTATCCGTAGATTGTTTACAACAGTCTGCAGTTAGCTCAATTGTGTCAATTGTATATACTAGTTTATTTTTTTATATTATATGATTGTTATTTTCTTTGTTAATAAAGTTTTAATAAAATTGTATGTAAGGTACCTAGGTATAAACTATCTTATTTTCTGCTTCTTTTTGTTCTGTGATGTATTTTTGTTATGTCAATAAATGTATCTTTATCATCATATCATCATCATATCAGCCCATAAACGTCCACTGCTGGACATAGGCCTCCCCATACGACGCCACAAATATTATTTATAATGTATCTTTATATTTATTCCTAAAGGCGCATAACAATAAAAACAATTCGACACAAAAAAAATACCCTGGGGTCTGACTACTTTTACCGTATGCTTTGGGGTCGCTGAATCAGAATCCAAAGTCAGTTTGATCCCATAACGTCAGGATTTCGCCATAACAATCTGGCATCCAGGCTTTTATTTACAATCGCCGAAAAATCTGCCAGTATTTTGTTTCACTTACCTATTCACCTTCTCGTCGCTCATATATTTAGTTCTTGTGAATACCTATATTTACACAACTTGAAGTTTTTTTTGGTAAAAAACGGATGAGTTATAATATCCTCAGTAAATAGGTGAATGCAAATAAATTGTGTCAAACGTCATAACGTTTGACACCATTTATTTGCATTAAATAGGCTCCGAAACTACTGAACCGATTTGAAAAATTATTTCATTGTTGGGAAGCTACACTATCCCTGGGTGACATAGGCTATATAATATTTTCACAAAAATAAGGGATCCTTACTAAAACTCCGATTATATAATATAACCCAAGGTGAAATTTGAATTTACGCGGGTGAAACCGCGGGGAACACCTAGTAGTTAATACCTACAATATTTAGTTCTACTACCCTATCCTACTAATATTATAAACATCAAAGTTTGTATGGATGCATGCATGTATGGATATTTGTTACTCTTTCACGCAAAAACTACTGAACTATTTAGGCTGAAATTTGGTATGGGTATAGTTTGGGACCTGGAATAACATACAGGCTATTTTTTATCCTGATAAAACGTGGGAGAAGGCGCGGGCAGCAGCTAGTGTCCAATAACATACATCACTGTGCTCTGTCTTGTCAAATCGCCCTACTCCAGACCCATTAGAACTTATAGCGGTAATCCAGACAACTATAGCAATTAACTAGAGACAGTCAGACTGTTCTATCTATATAAAATTCATTAGTGTGTGGGCCCTTTTAGTTCAAGACATGGGTTGGGCAAAATAGTTGAGTGTCACTTGACTTTCTAGTTACACATCTAAGTGCTCATATGCACGTAAAGTAAAGTAAAGTATTGTTTATTGCATGAAATACGTGTAGGTACAGGTGAGCACGAACGGCAAAGAGCCAACGGCAGAGGTAACTGACGGCAGCCGTCGACAATTGACGCCTGCCGTCGACCCGGTCGGCAAATTTCAATTTCAATTTTAACCCACCAAATATCAGCTTTCTAGCTACGGTTTGGGCGGGGCGTTGGAAAATCGCTTGTTCTCTTATATAGGTACCTAGGTACTTATTACGATAGTATCAGATTATCTAGAGGATAAAAAAGCTTGGGACGAGTTTTGCTTCAACTTGAAAACTACCAACCTAACCAGGTAAAGGTTTCTTGTTCGCTTCTGTATCAAACTAAAGTGATCACTTTATTTCCTAGTTAGACGTACTAATTTTGTGACGTGTCCAAGAGTGCTGTAAAGGAAATAAACCACTTTGATATTTGAGTTTTTTTTTTTAGTTATTTACATCACTTTTTGTGGTCTCAAATGGGACTAACTCGTAAATATTGGTAGATTCCTATTTGTTCTAAAAGCGTTTTCTACGATGGGAGGAAGACATCAAATATAAAATCTGGGAGCTAAGACAACTCCCAGAATTAAGATAGGTACAGTTTTGATATTCATGGCGTCGTTTGGGGGACCACGTTTGGGGCCACATTATGTTTTTAAAAGACAAGAGACTCAAAACATTAAAACCTCTATTTATTTTCCTTTCCCTTCAAGTTTTTGTTACAACATTTCACAAAGGACCCGATAAAAATACCAAACAATACAGTCTGAAAATGTTTCTCTACTTATGATCTAAGAAAATCTATTCCGTGAAATAGACATTTTGAGACAATGCTATTTACCCTTGACTTACATTTATATATGTTGTCAGCCATAAAAAAAAAATAGTTTTTGTGGCAAAATTTTCCTTAAAGTTCATTTTTGGAAGCAAAACATATAATTTTGTTATTCCTTAGGATACAATTCTATTTCCTTGTCAAATTAAATTATTATCTGTTCAGCCGTTTAGTCTCGAAAATTCTAACAAGAAAAGAGCTACAATACATATATGCAATATTCAGCCCGACACTTTCAGTACTTTTGCCGTGAAGAAGTAACAAAAATCCTTCCATTCAAACTTCCGAATATATAGGTACCAACTATGGGTGTGATTTTTATCTTATGTGAGCAAAGTCAGGAGCAGACAATTGTCCTACATGTTACAGTAAATTATACAGAGTTTCAGTCCGATCCTTTTAGTTATAAGTTAAGGCGTCAAGGAGTAACAAAACAACTAGACAAACACACAAACTTTCACATCACTGTCATGAGTTACTTCAACTTTGTTCTAGTAGTGAGCGTTGAATCAACGAACCGTTTTTCTAAACAGTTTTTCTACAGCTAACGAGTCAACCGTTTTCTTTTAACCGCAAAACTAGTTGATTCTATCAACTGGTTATTTCATTCAACGACATACGCGAACGAAACACCCGGACAGATAACAGATTAGATAAACTACATTCAGTTGGCGATTAACATTTTATGTTTACCGCATAGTTCCTTCTACTACAGTTTACGTTTCTACGAACCAAACCAGTTAAACGTCAGCTGGTTTTTCTACTAGTTGACCGTTTATAAAAAACGGTTTCGTTTCGTTAATGCGAAAAACAGTCAACGACCTGCTACTATTATACTTTGTTCCCACCATTGTATACGAAAAGAACTTAGGTGAATGAACTATACCTAAGCTTAGCTTAGCGGCTCAGGGAAACACAAAGGGAGAGAGTTATTTTTTCTGGGATGAAAATAATGATCTTACGGATATATTTGGGGATGATTTTTACGTCACGCACGACTTCAGAGACGTTCGATGAAGACAGCATAGAAGACAGCAGCGACTCTTGCGATAACGTTCTCAGCACATAAATATAGGCACAACTTGAGCTGAACGCACTTCTATCTACCCAAACGCGCCTGACGAACCGAAGAAACCGAGAAATAAAATACAGATTTTATTCATAATCCGATTATTACATAATATTGATCCTATCCAAATACGTGTCCGTTACGACTGAGGGTTCACATTAGAATTTTATATTTCTGAATATGCTATTCATTTTCTCTTAAAAATAAGTAATATGTAAACTGCATTCCGGATTACTATGTCAGGGAACCGATTATATACGAGGGACCCATCATCTTAAAAACCGACCATTCAGTTTGTTTTTAACTTGTGTTTTAGTGTGACCAGGTGATAGTTGAAAGAAATAATTCTGACAATTCCCTCGAGTATGTGCAGATAAGTCGGGTTTCATACGATTTCATACAACAAATTCTAAAGTACACACAAACGCACACACCCCCCTACATAGACCCCTACACCCCACCCCCACCCCCACTCACACACACACATTTACAAACAATGCAGTCTTTGTACTTATTTAGTTAAGCCAGTTAAGCCCTGTAGAAATATCATTGGTCTTTACATAGATATGTAATGCACTTTCATCATCATCATCATCATCATCAGCGCGTACACGTCCACTGCTGAACATAGGCCTCCCCAAACGACGCCACGAATAGCGGTCCTGAGCCGCCTCCATCCAACGACTCCCTGCGACCCCTATGATGTCGTCAATCCATCGAGTGGATATAGAGATGAGCCCGGCCACACGCTCCATCTTGCTTGCGCAAACTGGTTTGACCCCAGCCACACGCTCCATCTTGCTTGCGCAAACTGTGTTTATGCATACGTGTTTGCACAAATATTTGAGCGTGTAGCCGGGCTATAAGAAATGGGAGAATATGATGAAGTAGCAAAAATTATGAAATATTAGTAAATCCTAGTTAGATTACATTTGCTAGAAGAACAAGTTTTATCCCTTGTGGCCATTTTGGTGTTACAAATGACAGCTATATTATGATTTATGAATATAGCCCTAATGGACCGCTTTCATGAGAAAAAATGGCACATTTTTGCGCTTCCCGAGCCTTCGGGAAAATTAGAGTGTTCTGTTATCGAGATCCCAGCTAAGTGGTAACATTAGAACTGTCTAGGATAGAAATAGAATAGATTAATCTAGCTCGATTGAAATACTAATGGTACCCACCTCCCACAAACGCGTACCGATACCCTAATGTGGCCCATAATAGGGTATCGGTACGCGTAATATTTTCGCCATTAATTGTTTTTTTTTAACCGACTTCTTAGACTTTCTTCACCTTCTCAATTCGTCTGTATCTTTTGTATGTGTGTTACGCGACCATTCCACCTATTATGGACCGTTTTTGAATATGCTTTCACCATTGTATAGAAAATAATCCCGAGGTGGTCCCATAAAAATTGTATCCAGAAAGGATGTGATCCCCTGTATTTATCCAGCAAAACTTAAAAACAGTGTCAAAGGGATTCGAAGTCGATTATTAGGTTTTTGAAAACAATAAAATTATCAGAAAATTTTATACAAATATTTTTCAGCTAAAGTAAGCTAGAAGATTTTTTTTATATTCTGAAGACTAAGTAAAAATACTAAATACTGAATACCCATACTTTAGGTGGTTTTCCTCTAGATGTGCTGTCGTGGTTTCTACTCCTGCAGTCTTCGCGTCCATCAGTCCGGATCTATTCGAGCAATACGCCTCGCCCATCTCCACTTTCGCGCCCCAATCAGTTTCACCACGTCTTTCACTTTTGTTATGGCTCTGATCCACTCATTGGGCCTGCGATCTCGCAAGGAAACCCCAAGCATTGTTCTTTCAATCACCCTCTCCGCCATCCTTATCTTCTCAGCAGATCTTTCTGTAAACTTCATAGTTTCCGCGCCGTAAGTAAAGACCGGCAGCACACATTGCTCGAAAACCTTCCTCTTCATTCCTATCGACAGCTTTTCGCGTAGTATTTTGGTGTTGGCGCCAAAAGCTACCCAGTGCATCTCACCTGGGCAGTGAATGCGTTTAAATGGAGCATTTTTCTCATGCTAAGTCAATAGGAGAAAACTACCGACTTTCGAAGCTGTTGCATTAAAGTTATATGTACTAAGTATGAGGACTGGTTACAGGACGGGTAGCTAAGTCATTAATAACGCAATCAGTGAAATGAGGTTATCGGGGTAGGTAGGTTGCGGAAATTTCAAACAAACTTACAAATTCTTCCTGTTTCTAATATTTATAATTCATTTAATTTTGCTTAAATTTCCAAAATCATTCTTAGTGTAGGTGAATGGCTAGGCTATCTTTCGAAGATTGTAAATGCACCCTGTAAGGGCACTGCAAAATTGGTTCTTGTAGGTACAGGCTTGTCCCTGTTGTAAAGATAAAGATAAAATTTATTTATTTACTCACAAAATTAAATCACAAGAACAATAAATAAATGGTCTAAAATTAACATAGGAGACATATAGAATTCTATTAACTAACAATTATTAAAAATGGGGTAAAAAGGGTTGTAGAGCATATATGTATAGTAGGTATATATATAACTTAGAGCCTTGCTTGAGCTTGTCTAGATAACTAATATTACTAAGATTAGTTTCGAAGCTTAACCTTTTCGGGTGTGCAGGGATTTTATCCCTGCACACCCGAAAAGGTTAAGCTCAGTCGTCTGTACGACCCCGTCCATCCGACTACGGAGTAACTTGTATGTTTGGCTCACGCATTACTTACACTTTCTGAATTTATAGCTCGCCGGAGGCCGTAGAGTAGACTGTGTTTGGATAGTGCTGGGCTGGCTGAGGCCGAAAACATTCGGATTAGGTCACAGGCCCAATATTTACAGCTATGTAGAAGTGCGCATCTACAAATATTGATAATAGCTGAAAATATTGATAATAGAAAATATCCAGTCAAGTTATTTTCTGAATTTATAGCTTGCCGTAGGCCGTAGAGTAGACAATTTTAGGATAGGTCTGGGCTGGCTGCGTCCGAAAATATTCAGCTTAAGTCTTAATATGAATATTTTCTCTCGCAAGCGTACCTATGAAAATAGTTGGCTTAAGTCGTAAGCCAAATAATTTGTTGTGCAAACTATATTATAAAAATATTCGGATTAGGTCGTAAGACGAATATTTTCTCTCGCAAGCAAACCCATGAAAATGTTCGGCTTGGGTCATAAGCCGATAGTTATGACGTACAGATGAGATGAGACAAGCTTTATTCATCACACAAAATCCAGTATTTGATAGTAACACTTAATAACAAATTGGAGGACTATATTTCGATTGCAAGAGCAAGAAGCTCTTGCAATTTTTTCCAAAACCACTTCGTTCCACTCTGATTTCCTATGACAGAAACACCTGTAATTTTGTCCATACCTGTGATGTCCTGCTTTAAAATTAAAATAAATAACTTTTATTTATTTTGTAAGCCTAATTACAAAATAAGTTCATAGCAAAGTTAAATTGTAAATTACATGAATATCACACTAATATTATAAATGGGAAAGTTTGGATGTTTAGATGCTTGGATAGATATTTGGTACCTCTTCTCGCCGAAACTACTTAACGGATCGGGTTGAATTTTTTTATAGTTCTAGGTCTAGAAAAAAACAAAGACTTCTGTCCAGTTAATATATCAACGCGTGCGAAGCCGCGGGCAGAAGCTAGAAAGAAATAAAGTCATAAATGATTTGCTTCACTAAATTTTTTATCCTTTTGTGGAATATATCTCTATTCTAACTTCAGTTTACAATACCACTCTAAAAAATTTAGTTCCTCAATTTAATAAACCATAGCAGGTAAAACAATTCTAATTATTGCATCTATTTTACCTGCATCCGTTACCTGCTACAGCAGTGCGCCAAAGCTTTTAGAAACCGCATAATGCTGTAACAAGGAACATAGCGAGCTTGTTCCGAGGACTTGATTAACTCTGGCCACCGCAGACCGCGTCTGCGAGAATAGCGTAGTGCATGAAGTTAACAAAGGGAGGAAGGTTTTTGGCTATCACACTAATATGAGGAACGCAAAAGTTATGATGGATTAAGGTACTATACATACAAATGGATGAATGGATGGATCGATGTTTGTTACCTCTTCACGCCAAAACTATTGACCGAATTGTGGCTAAATTTTGCATAGATGTAGTTCTAAACCTAGATGTAAATACCGGCTACCTTTAATCTCATAAATGCTATTTTCAGTTAGTAAAATGTTCACTTACGTTCTTGAATTGTTATGCATATTCAACTGTATTTTCGGCCTAACTTACAAAGCCGAAACTAAAACCGAATATGTCCAAACTTAACTAGTCCGTACTCCGCACTCTACTTTGCTATTACATCCAGTCGTCCGAAATAAACTAGATACCATTTTTAAAATTTACGATGCATGTTCTCTGTTTGGATTTTCCGCCATATTTTTCGGCTAACAACCGTTGTTTGAATGCGTTAGTTATGAGTTATTTCTGTGATGATATCTGTTTTATTTATTGTTTCTTCTTTGGAGTTTTTTTCGCATTAAGGCCTCTACACACCAAACCCGCCGGCCTGCCGGCTTTGTCCGGCGGTCTAACCCACCGGGCTTGTTATGCGATAATCATGCCAGCGGGTTAAGACCGCGCGCGCTCCCCGGCGGCGGGGCATGCCGGCAGCACTTCATGTTCGCTTGCTCAGTTCGCTCGCCTTTCACACACAGGTAGACAGGTCGCAGATGCCGCGGCCCTCGTGTCACCGGCAAAGATAGTTTCGGCTTACAATATTTTCATGCCGCCGGCCTAGCTCGCGCCGGCACCAACTCGCCGGGTAAAGCCGGCGCGCGGCGGGCCGGCGGGTTTGGTGTGTAGAGGCCTTTAGGAAAGAAAAATTGCATAAGAATAATAAAGGTGCGTGTAAGTTCCATTGGAATACGGAAATAAAAACCATCTGCTTTTTCAATAGACCTACTAACGTTTTTATGATTGGATAAAGGATGACTCACGCCGTGAGTCGGTGTCGGGTGCGAACCGAGTGTCAGCCGTAGCACGGTAATCGAGCCGGTCCCGTGCCTGTAATTGAAAAGACGGGCTTCGCCCGAGCAATTACCGCGTGGCACTGTACTCATGCAACGGGCCTATGGCCGAGCCGAGCCAGGAACGAGTTGCTTCCGACCGTTGTCCGTTGCTCGGCCATCACTCGGTTGCCGATCGGTATAGCGTGGGTCCATACAAAATATATGTATGTAATGTCAGTTGACCGTGCTACGGCTGACACTCGGCTCGGACCCGACACGGTCTAGCGTGAGTCATCCTTTATTTTGAAAAACACTTTAAAAAGACTTAATCCCTTAGTTTAAAACTGTTTTTTGAAGTTAACGCAGTTTAATTTGTGGCTAATCTTATTAGTACCCTGGAAGGAATGCAGTACCTACGACACAAGTCTAACCACTTAGTGTAGGTGCTACAACCCTTAAGTCGACGCCAAGCAAAAATTGTCTATAGTAAGTTTTGTGGGATGAATACTAATCCCTCGGGAATAAATTTTAGTTAGACCACCTCGGAATCATCCTCTATATAACTGCAGAGAGAGAATCATCCAACACGGTTCATAAATGATGGAGAAATCGATGGACATACAAAATAAACCATACATACAGCCGAAGATAGAACCTCCTCCTTTATTCAAAGTCAGTTTTTAATTGTCAAAGTCAGTTTTGACGACCGATGTGGGGCGGTGGGCGAAGGTCCGCCTGCGACGCAGGATGTTGCGGGTTCGATTCCCGCCTCGGGACAAATATTTGTACGATCTGCAAATATTTGTTCAGGGTGTTCTGGTCGTTTTTCCATGTATAATAAAAAAATATATCTATCTATGTAATATATTGTATTATGTATATCAGTTATCTAGTACCCATAACACAAGCTCTGCTTAGCTTGGGGCTAGATGATGCTGTGTGAATTGTCCAACATTATTTATATTTTATTTATTTATTTATATAATTATCTAGGTATTGACATAAATGAAACTTATTGTAAGTTACTTATTGTAACCCACTTGTAAATTATGTAACCCACAGGTTTCTACCTACTTTTGATTTCTTTAGACTTTACATTTCAAAAGCTCGTAGTACCCATAAAATTATCTACCAAATATTTATTTTCAATAAATTAAATTCCTATTCTTTTTACATTAATTTCTTAGATTTCAATTTATTCCAAGTACCCTCAAAATAAACCTTGAAGTGAAGTCCACCAACTTGCCTTTCCACTTGTATTTTTTCAACCTACTAAGAAACTTCTCAATATAATAATTATTGGAAGATAGGTAATTTAAAAGGACAGAAAATTAAATGCTGTCAGACAAAACATTTCCCGAAATTATCCATGTAGAAACATCCTTATTGGTAAAAAGCCTTGGGGAGTTTGACCTTTATTGTCGGTCAAAGCTAAATCTTTAATATTGTTGGGAGCCACAGGTAGATAATAAATTTGTTTATACATAAATCAATTCGGTGTTAGAAAGGGCCTAAAAATCTATTAAAATTGATCGTTTTGTGTTACCACGGGATATTTTTTTTGTGGTTTTGAATATATTCTGCTTTCTAAAAGAAATAAAACTAACGGAAAAGTAATTTGCAGTAAATGTTAACTTTTGAAAAAACTAATTATTATTCACTGATATTTTTGGAGAATTTGGGAAAATAAGAGATTTTGGGGTAAAAATCAAGATCTTCCCAAATGCTCCCAAAGTAAAAGCAAATCGAAGGTGCTTTTACCATGGATCCACAAACAATTGTTGTTTCTCGCGTCAACACGAAACGACCCAAAAAAAACATAAAAAACCAGATTAACGTATCTACAATGAGCAAGATACAAAAACATTTCGACTAAATAAGAAACTAGAATAAACGATCTTGACTCTTGAGATGCGAAGACAAAAAAGCTTTACTCTCAGATTTCAATAACTTTATTTCTTTAAGCTTACAAAATAAGCACTTAGACGAGTCAAATTTAATAGTATATAGTAACTAATATTCACTGTTTCAGTTTCACTCTCTGCCCTGGTTTAAGAAAATACCGAAAGACTAAAAACTGAGACTAAAACTACGGATCGAGTTGAAATTTTGCAATGACGTAGCGGTATACCTGGAATGACATTTAGGCTACTTTTTATTCCGGGAATTCGCGAGAAAAAAGTGCGAGCCCGCAAGCAAATCTAGTAAGCCATATATGGTTAACGTAACTCTTTTACAGTCAGGGCTTCTGTCAGACCAAAGTTGTCTGGCATACTGCCAAATCCAAGGTCTATAAACTGTATTTTATATCGTGACTAGATAGTACAGCCGTTTTTTGGCCAGCAAAAATATGGATTGGATAAACCAAGACCAAATAAATCTTTACTTCTTATTCTATCTCGTATATCAATCTAGTCGATCAATCTATAATGGGTTATTCCAGTTTTCAACTGGAAACTTAATTTTAAAATGTCTATAATTCCCCCTCACCGTTGATGTCGAACGACTGCCTCGCGTTTTCAACCGCTGATAATGAGGTTCCGTTTTAATACTGGATTAAGCGAAAGTTATTATTGGGATTTTTCTTACTCTACAAGGTATCCTAGTGTATCCTAGCACAGGGTATCCTAGTGTAGAGATCAAAGTGAGATCACAATATTAGTCTTAATATATTTAGCTACGATAAGAATACCTAATTTTAAGTTAATGTGATTTTTATAATATCTATGCATGTACTTGTGATGAATAAATTACTTAACTTTATTTCTCATTAACAGCTCGCAGTCAGGAAGTTGGCGGTGTTACGCCTCGGGAAGCACGTTAAGCCGTTGTTCCTGGTGCGCCACATATGGGCACTATAAATGGCCTAGTCTCCGTTGAGATTGGTCACCGTGACCGAAGATTCAGTTAGGAGGATATCAATAAAACGTTAAACGTAATCACATTGTAAGAATAGTGTATATAATGGAATCATTTATTCACAGAAAACATGTCACATATTACAATGCTGTCAATGTATCAGTGGTATCAATGCAATACTACCAGTAGTTTTGGACTGGTGTCTGAATATTAATTAATATACCTACCTCTTTACAATTTATTTCTTAATCATTATTATTAAATAATGATTAAGAAATAAATTAAAAAGTCTTGTCCGTTAAAAATTAAAATATTCGTCCACGCTATAAAAACAATGACGTAACCATTTATTGAGTCTATTTTTAAACAATGTCATTGGCAAGTCCTAAATTTTTTTTTGTAACTTATTAAATATATTAATTGCCATGCAAAACGAGTTTCTGTCAAAAAGTTTGGAATGGTGATTTGGCATAAAGATCTTATTTGACCATCCACTTGATGGACCGACGACATCGTAGCGGTCGCAGGGAGTCGATGGATGGAGGCGGCTTAGGACCGCTATTTGTGGCGTCGTAATGGGGAAAGCCTATGTCCAGCAGTGAACGTGTATGGCTGATATGATGACCATCTCTTGTGTCAAGGTATTGCCAAGTCATCTATCACTGTCATACATCACTCAGATGAGCCGGGAAGGCGGGAATTGAGATCATAGTTGGACCAAGGGCAATTGGCTGGTGTTTGAAGTTTGCTTGGTGACTTTAGACATTGAAGAGCTGGTGTACCCTTAACTTTGCTTATTAGTTATCCTTAGCGGGGTGCTAAGGATAA
Source organism: Eupithecia insigniata (assembly GCA_947859395.1). NCBI lineage: Eukaryota > Metazoa > Arthropoda > Insecta > Lepidoptera > Geometridae > Eupithecia > Eupithecia insigniata. The sequence continues at coordinate 3,427,303 of OX402019.1, forward strand.
CTTATACATGATACACTAATAATTTTCAGGAATAATTACAATAATGCTCCTGACCTTGTTATCTAGGGTAGAATAGAGAAAAATTACGTCATTTTGTCATCGACTGCGTACACTATTTGAAATTCATTCCTACAACTTCAATAATTTACGCAATGTATGATAATGCGATGTCATTATTATCTTTCTACCCTAGAGAACAATCCCCGTGCTTGGCCTATTGACCTGCCTCCCTAGCACGGGGATTTTTATCTAGGGTAGAATAGAAACAAATTACGTCACTTTATCCTCGAATGCGTAAATTATTTGAAATTCATTCCTTCAACTTCAATAAAGTACGCAATGTATGGCGATGCGATGTCTGTGTTGTCTATATTCTACCCTCGAGAACAATCCCCGTGCTAGGGTTGCTGGACTAAAAGAAATACTATCTAACGCATCCCGCAATAGAGACCGATGGCGGAAGCTAATTTTAAATATTTTAATATGGCTGCTGTAAAATAAGCTCGGATTTGTTGTTATACGAGCCCAGAGAGATTCGACAACAAAAAGACCGCAAAATTGCATGTAATTTCACCGAGTCGGAAGCTCATCGGTAACACAAAACCTTATGTAGCCCGAAACTAAATTATGTATGTCACAACACTTTTGTTAAAAACGGGATATTTACAATGATTTGTGTTTTAAGTTCCCCAATATTTCGGCACAGTTACATGCGCCACGATCACGGAGCAACTGAAGTCCAGTGACTTCAGTTGCGTGTTAGTTTTTATTGGCAGATATACCGATCTACCCGCATTCATTGTCTTTTCTAATGTTAATACTACCACCGGTTTCGTTATCAAATGCAACTCGATCACGACACACAATTAAAGTATCATTCCACCAAGTAGTCAAATAGCTACATTTCACAGGTAGCGCACCAAATATTCTACAGAATAATATGGCGTGTTTTTAAAAACGATAAACCGACTTAAAATTCCCTTACTTTTACACTTATTTAAAGTTTTGCGGACAAATCCCCTGGGGATAAAAATTTTATGGGACCTCCTCGGGATCATTTTCTATACAATAGGGAAATAAAACTTTTTAAATTTTCGCGATTTGTTAACATAATTAAAGATTATTTATCGGGTATTTATCGCGTACCTTTTGTTATATTTTTCCCTTCGTTTCCATCGCGTTACAGCGTCAGGTTAGTGGAAGCGTTTTTTTTTGTACAAAAAACATACAGACGAGTTGAGAACCTCTTTCTTTTGAAGTCGGTTAAAAAACCTAACTGTTCCACCATGATAAATGGTGTAACCGACTTTGCTCATCTGCCTCAATTTTCTCATGAAAGTGAATCAATTATTAGAATTATATGATTATTTTATCTAAATTGAATTTCCCTAGCGACACTTCTACTGGGAATGCAATTAAAAGTCGTACTTACCCTTCATCTGCTACAGGCCTCTCCCGCGGGCCAAGTCAGGTGTGGTATGGAGAGAGAGAGTGAGAATTTATTTACCCAAAAAAACATTATAGATAACTTATTAACTAGACAGTACTTAAATCTAAATAGTTGGTAACACAGAAAAAAAATATGAGAGAAATAAATATGATCTAAATTATTTTCATCCGTACGATTTCAAGCGTATAACGGCTGGATTAGAATATCAATAACACCTTATTTCTTATTTGATAATATTAACTATGGTTATAGTATAAAATTTGACTTGTCTAAGTGCTTATTTTGTAAGCCTAAAGAAATAAAGTTATTGATTCTGATTATTTTAACTCAAATTTGGCAATGTTCTCTGATTGCTCCATTTATTATATAAGTTTATAAGCAGATTTTGGTGATGGGTCTTCGATTTTTATAAAAAAAAATTGCACGTCTACATGTCATATATGTTATTTGTGAATATTCCTAAGGGTTTACTAATTGTTCCGAAAAACTTCAAACCTTACAATGTTTTGAGGAATCACTACTGGCTTCTGTTATGCATGATTCTTGCGCGACGCGTATCGCGTGACCCGAGAGCTGGTGAATATCTGGCGCAGCGTATTATCATTGCCATACAGCGAGGCAATGCAGCCAGCGTCTTGGGGACACTTCCGACTGGTGTTGTTATGAACCAGTTGAGCTATCTGTAGATTGTTTACAACAGTCTTTCTAATTCTAATATTTTTTTTTTATAATTTGATTGTAGTTTTCTTTGTTAATAAAATCAATTATTATTAAAGGTTCTTGGAAAGTACATAATTAATATGATGCTATTTTATCCAGAGAAAATAATAAGTAATAAGTTATTTTATAAATCGCTCTCGTCTACACATGCTTGAAATCACCGCACTCTTAACTCTCTAGAGTAAATGTTGGTCTTTAATTTTCCGTGTTTCCTTTGTCTCTGGTTACAGTACGGCCGCCTATTGTCAAATATTTACTGTCATTCTAAACGTTTTCGACTTGGTTTTCGACGACTCGCGTTTTTATTGAATCAATCACATTTTATGAAAAAACTAGCAACCCGCCCTGGCTTCGCACCGGTAGTAAAGGAATATCCTACTTTTGTGCCTACTTTGCATTGTTTTGTTTTATTCCAAACGGGCTAGGCAGCGTTTTCGTTTTAATCTCCCAGGCGGCTTGACTTTTTCCGACATTTCCAACAATTATCGTTATATTTCAGCCAATTTACACAAAACATTGACAAATTACCACAACTTAATTGTGTGTTAATTTGCTGAAATACGAACGAGATTTATTGTTGAAGATGCCAGACAACATGTTGCCAATTGAGAGCTCTGCTAGTGTTGCGTAAACCATATTTACAGTAATAAGAAAACCATAAACTACTAATACACTGTAAAATGTTCCTATTTACGGAATTATTCCTCGTAAAAGTAGGTTGGTTTACTACCCATCCGAAGCCAGAGCGGTTAGCTAGCTGTCTATAATATTTACTGTCATTCCAAACTTTTCGCCGACTCGCACATTTATTGAGTCAATCGCGTCCGCGTCTCAATTTTCTCTTATATTGAGGGCCTTTTAATGGACTTCAAATAAGGATAAGGTTCGCAATTTCTTGTTTTTCTGCTTATGTCCATGTTAAGCGTTCCTTTTTTTAGTGTTTAGGGTTAGACCAGTAAAGTACAACTATAATATAGGTCGTAGTAAGAAATGGGCCTATTAAAACGCTGAAGTTAAAGTGGAATAAAAAAGTAAGACTTTATGATATATGAAAAAGTATATTCGGCCCATATTCTAGTCCATAATCTATAACATAAATGTTTTTGGCTGAAAAACAGCGCTGAGCGGCCACCGTTCAGCACATGCTGAGCCAACACCTATTTCGGCACAGGGTCATTGGGGCAAAACTCGATCTGACGACCCTCATTTTTGTAACCTAGCATAAAAACTTCCATGATCTATGTTTTTGTTTGTTTTGCATGTACTTAATGTGTGTCGAATAAATGATATTCTATTCAATTTTATATTTGGCATAAAGCGAAGATACTCCTGTAGACCTTTATTTGTGAAGCAATTGTTAACTTTCCCATCAATCAAAGTTTGTCAGAAATAACACAATACTGTTAGAGAGGGATGAAGTCTATATACAGAAGAAAATAAGTGCAAAAACCACTTAAATTGCATCAATTTAAATCAGAACTGGGTAAAAAGAACGAACGAACTTCCACCCGAGCGACGTGAGAGAACTGTCAGATAATAAATTGAATCGTAAATTATAGTATTCAAGTATTTATTTTGCAATCCTAATACATACAATGTGAGAGGTCTTAAATATTTCACTTAGAGGCTAGGTATTAGGAGCCCTGTTAGGGCTCCATGCAACTTGATAGGTAGCTAATTTTAAGTATAAAGCTTAGTTTTATAAATATTGCACATTATTCAGTACTACCTACAGCTAATCATATAATAATTAAATATAATATATCATGGCTTCTATAAAAACTGTTTTTATAGCATAATTAATTAAATTTATATTTACATAATTTTATTTTTGACATGTAGTACTTAATAATTAAATCTACTATCATTCTTTGACAAAGAATTTTTGACGACTTATGCATGCGTTCGAAATATATATTAGCAAACAGTAATTATAACGCTGGGGCTAAGGTTACATTAGAAAAGGTTATAATAAAGGTAGTCGTTAAGTTTTCTTAAATGGTTTCAATTTTTCTGCGCAGTTTTCTTTATACCTTTGCAGTTTTATTTAAACTTTTTACGAAGTATAAGAAAACAAAAAAAAAGACCAAAGAAATCGGTAGAGACGTTCTCAAGTTATAAGAGTTCTAGGAGAAATAAGGGTTAATTTTTATATAGGTACAGTATATATATTGTTTTTGAATATAATTATAGCCAACTTTGTATAAAACTCTAAGATTATATTAATTTCGTAATACAACAACAGTGTAACTTAACTACTAAACATGTGCAAGACTAAAAGTCAATAGTGATACTCTTTCTCAAAACCATCAGATGGTTTAACTATATTTTACAGTATATTAGGCTATGAAAACCACATTTCTCGGTACCTCATCATCATCAGCCCATACACGTCCACTGCTGGGCATAGGCCTACCCCGTACGACGCCACAAATAGCGGTCCTGAGCCGCCTCCATCCATCGACTCCCTGCGACCGCTACGATGTCGTCGGTCCATCGAGTGGATGGTCTCCCATGTAGGGGGGATTTGCCATAATCACCACGCTTGGCAGGCGGATTGGTGATCGCAGTGTTGGTGTTTAAAAATACTCAGAAGGAAGCTGCTGCCCTTCCTCTGGTAGGTTCCCTTAGTCGGCTTTTACGACATCCACGGGTTGAGTTGGAGGGGTCGATATTCGTACGGCGCGACCCCACGGCTTCTCGGTACCTAAGTAATGAATACTATGTTCTTTGAGAAATAAATGTCTATAACCACAAATAAGTGAACTATTTAATTGTTTTTTAATTTATTTTGCGATCTCTATTTGATAGTCCTAATAAATAAACAAAGAATTTAAATGCGGAAAACATATTATGAATGAAACTATGAGCAAAATTCAATCGAAATATGTATGTCATGCCTATCCAATGAAACAAAATTACCTAACACCCTAGCGACCTACTGGAGCCTGTTCACTCAAGGCGTCTCGATACCCCATTCTAGGGTAAAATGACACTTTATTGGGTCAATTTACCCAATGATAAGGTGAAACTAATTTACCACAAATTGAGACAGGGTATGGTGTTCGTTCTTTGTTCGGTTAATAACGTTGATGGGAAAAATGACGGAATATCGTCAAAATTTCTGTCCAAAGTTCCAGGTGTTTTGAGGTGGGTAGGTAAGTATTTATATTCAATACAGTAGAGCTAAAAGCACACTGTTGTAAACAATCTAAATGTAGCTCAACTGATTCAAATATACCAAATAAAGGCTGGCTGCATTAACCCCCAAACTTTTGCATTAATAATACACTCATGTACAAATTTAGAGGAAACCGAAAATAAAGTAGAACGACATAATATAATATATTTTCTTGTTCCCAAGTCTGTGATTTTTCGCAATGTTAAACGATACCGACAAACTAGAGAATATATCAGACGTAAAGGACAAACTCGTTTTTTGCGTTCCGCTAAATTTGTCCAGGAGTGTATTATTGTGATTTACGCTAGAGAGTTTTTTTACAGTAAATGTAGGTACATTTTTACTATCTGTTTTTCATTGTAAGCATATTTGAACGCGCTTGCAACGGCCAAAAATCTTAAAACGAAACTCTACACTTACATCGACACGTTTTCCTGAAATCACTTCGCAAATCGAACACATTGATGCAATAACAACTTGCCTGATGTATTCAATTGCTTTTGCATGCAAGTAAGATATGAAATGGATGAAAGCTATTTCTGCAAAACTCTTACGGACTCAATATTGCCCAGCCCTATGTACTAAACATATGTATATACGCTGTATATATAGTACACAATTGTACATTCGTTTTTTAGAACGATCACTTCGTACCGTACCATACCCAAACCAGCACGGTTTTAGATTAAACACTATGTTGAATTTTCACCTAGGATCGCGCGATGCAACTTCTTGAAAATATTTTTTAATTTTTTTTTTCTTGGTTTCCGAAGTTAGACTAACTGGTTTAAACTTAATCAGCAGTTTTATTTACATTTCTCTTTTAATTGCATTAGTAACTAACATGCGGTGATTTCCTAATTCACTATTACATTTTGAAAGACAAGTGTTATTTTGAAACGTAGACCGAGAATATAATCTTACTTGAAACAGTTAACTGTAGACTTTTGCAAACAGTCTATAGCTAGCTTGACTGATCAATACGTATCGGAAGCGTCCCCAGACGCTGGCTGCCCAGCTTTATGGCCAACCCAGCCGATGAACTGTACCAGATACTGACCAGATCTCGGGTTAAGCGACGCTTCGACCAGACACAATGCTAAAATTTTTGAAAACCCGGAGATTCTCGGGTAACCTTTATAAGTAATTATATTAAAATTCTAGCTGTGCTGTGTAAAATTCGCCCCGTGGATATTTTTCTAACGCGGCACCCTATTTTTTTAGTTATTCTCCTTTCAAGACTGAGACAAATTAAATTAAATTCATTTATTATATCAGACAACATATTAGGTCCATTTTTTGTTAGTGAGCTGTCTTAAAATATATGTTAAAATACACGGAAAGCAACGAATCAAAGATTATTAAAATCGGTCCAGCCGAACTGGACCTTACTCAAGAACTTGAGTAAGCATAAGTGTAAGTGGTGTAACTAACACGACTTTGTTTTATATACATAGCTTCCAGTTTTTATACAGCAATCCTATTACAAATTGCATAACATCAGAAAAAAAAAATATTTTAGATCGATAAGATATTCATAGGACATTTTATATAGGTTTTGACCTAACATAATAAAGTTGATTGACCGCAATAAAGTGTTATTACAACCCGAATGGGTATCGACTACAAAAAGTGACCGGACCAGGGTAGTGAGTAGGGTGACACTGATTATGTTATATCTCAAGGAGATGCCTTAAAAAAATAATAATGAGCATAAGATTATGAAAATGTCATCCTACGGGGGAGATCTATGTTCAGCTGTGGACGTGTATGGGCTGATATTATGATGATGACATATAACACAAGCTGTGCATAACTTGGGGCTAGATGATGTTGTATGGATTGTCCAGCATTATTTATTTATTTTAGCAGCTTATAGCAAGTGTGACAGCTCAAATTATTATACTTAACTAACTTTATATTTTTATTGTTTTAGGTACCAAACTGCCATCGGTGTGCTCCAACAAAAAACAGAAATTCGGTAAGCTCTTAATATAAAACAACTACGAAGCTTCCCCGATAACCAAGTCCTAAATGACAGCAAAAGGGTGAATGAACGATAAGCATGTCCACAAACCTGACGAATCGTGGTAACAGTGTATCCTTGAAGGGGTTGATTAATATCCCGGACCAACGTACCCTTGAGATAGTGTGCTTAGGGAGTGAAGAATTGTGGAGGTGGTAGATTTTTTCAAGTAATAACTTCACTACATATTATAAAACAAAGTCCTTCGCCGCGTCTGTCGGTCTGTTCGCGATAAACTCAAAAACGACTGAACGGTTTTCATGCGGTATTCACCAATCGATAGAGTGGTTCATAAGGAAGGTTTAGGTATATAATTTGTCAAGGTTTTGGGTAAATTGGTTGACATATAACGATACATTTTGGAAGTGTCGGAAAAAATCAAGCCGCCTGGGAGCCGCCTTTCATCGAAAACTAAGTCTAATCCCGTTGAAATTTAACAAAACAATTCAAGGTGAAATATTCCTCTTTTATAGATCTACAAAAAAGACCGCGATGACTTACCTCTATATCTTCTAAGGATTGCTTACTCTACCCGTTCTATCTTAAGTTATAAAGCATGCAGGCATAATATGTTCTACTACCCGTGGAAAGCCGGGGCGGGTTGCTTGTAAATAAGTGCAGTTTTACTGAACCGTGAATAAGACCTCTACACACCGAACCCAACGGCCCGCGGGTTGGCACGAGGGCCGCGGCATCTGCGTCCTGTCTACCTGTCTAATTCAAATTCTAAATGGGGGAGCTGGGATCTGTACTGACATCTCGCATAGGAGTGTATTGTGCATTACTGTCTACCTGTGCGTGAAAGGCGAGCGAGCTGAACGCGCGAACATGAAGTGCCGCTGGCATGCCCCGCCGGAGAGCGCGAGTGGGTGCAACCCGCCGGCCGGCATGATTATCGCAAAACAAGCCCTGCGGGTTAAGCCCCTGGGCAAAGCTGGCGTGCCGATGCGGCGGGTTTGGTGTGTAGAGGCCTTAAAGCCGGGTCCTGACTGGTGTTGCGGGCCATATGTAAAGTAGGTACTATACGCAGCGAGCATGAATGATTCGTTACACTAAAGATGCGCGACTGCGAATTATCTGACTATTTGAATTATCGACAACTACTAATTTCCTTATTCGAGTTGAAAATTAGTAATATACTAATCTTCAAAGTCGAATGACAACTACTAATTAGTAATTACTAATGCCTCTACGAATGGGTCATTCATGGCTCCGAGCCGACTTTGTTAGTCGAACGATCATAATCCAACCAATGCACGTCGAATAACGAATGTAATGAAAGCCGACTCGGGCAGTCGAACGAATGGAACGACGCGCGATTACTAACCAAATTAGTTACTAATTTACCCTAGTCAGTCGAATCGTTCGAATAATTTGTCAAGTCGAATAATTCGAATGAAATCATTCACAGTCGCGCATCTTTACGTTACACCGTGTCCTAAAATCCGTCTCATTGCTTGTTACCAGCACCTTCTGTCCCCGTACTAACTGCATGAACACTCGCTATGTAAATGTAACACGTTACATTACACCCCATACCGCCGCCGCGCCGGTCAGTACTGACCCCTCCTCGGTCGTGTACGTCTGCTGTCCTAGCAGATTATGAGAGTAAGGGCACACACAGCATCCGTTTTACAGGATCCGTTCATATTCCCGTAATGGCGTATGTAGTTGGAGCGAGTTCAGACACCTTACAGTAAACGAATGTTACCGGACCGTATTTAACGGATTTTTAGCTTCTGGAATCGTTTTCTGGATCCGGAATACTGTCAGGTGCGTGAGCTCGCTCTTACAACTACATACGCCATCACGGGAAAATAAACGGATCCTGTAAAATGGATCCTGTAAAACGGATGCTTTGTGTATGAGCCCTGAGGGAATAGTGATTGCACCTGTGTTATAGGAAGGTACTATTTATTAATTCAGTTCCGTCAACAACAAACATTTGGAACATTATGTAGAAATCAAATTAAGGGATTGAAAAATGATTGGAACCATTAATGGAACGTTGAAACTAAATTGAAAGGTATGACTAAATTAATTTATTTGGGCCACAAATAAATTTGATTATTAAGCTGATGTTTTGGTTATTATGTAAATTTTGACACATTAATATTATTTTAGTAATTATAGTATACATTTAGGTAATTAGTATTTTACCGGTAACATAATTTCGGCTAGAAAACAATTTAATACGAAAATTTATACATTAACCTGCTCAGCGTGGTAATTGCTAATCAAAAGATTATTATTCAATTATCATCATCCCCTATATGTCCACTGCTGAACATGGGCCTCCCCCAAACTACGACGCTACGAATCGGACACTGCCTCCATCCAACGACTCCCTGCGACGGCTACAATGTCGTCGGTCCATCGAGTGGGAGGTCTTCCCACACTCCGTTTCGCATTGCATCGCGTTCGCTACTCGAAAACCTTTACTCCCCAACGGTTATTGGTTCTACGGATTACATGGCCTGCCCATCGCCACTTCAGCCTCCTTATTCTTATGAGTGCTATGTCGGTAACTTTGATTCTTCTACGGATTTCCGTATTCCGGATTATTATTATTCAAAATTAATTCGATCTAACATTGTCACATAGCTGGCTGCCCCCCAATGGATATCCCTTAGTTGGATATTTCGATACCCACGGGAAGATTCCTCTACCTTTTCAATCGCCTCTCGTATAATTCTAAGGTTTGCTGCAAGAAAGCTCTTTTTCAAGGTAAAGCTCGCCTATATGTCTATGCCTATATGATACAATGTATTACTGTGTATGTACAATAAAGAATAAAGAAGAGATGGGTGGTCCAAATTCTAAGCCGGCACAGTACGGCAGGTGAATTTTATCTCAGATAAAATTCACCTGCCGTACGGTGCCGGCTTAGATAAATTACCTAAGATGATTATATCATAAGAGATGGGTGGTGCAAACTCTAAGCCGGCACCGTACGGCAGGTGAATTTTATCTGAGATAAAATTCACCTGCCTGATAAATTATCTGTGTACTACTGTTGTCAGGACAACAGTAGTACACAGATAATTTATTTGACAGCGTTTTATTTGATTTGAATGACAGGTCATTCACATCAAATAAAACGCTGGGGCTACGATTACATTAAACATTTTTTTAATAAAGGCAGTCGTTAAGTTTGCTTAAATTTTGTACATTTCTGAGCATTTTTTTTAACGAAGAAGGTTCTTACCTTTTACTAAGTATTAAAAAGATGAATGAAATCGGTAAAACTGTTCTCAAGCTAAAGCCGAACCAGGAGAAATAGGGGTTTATTTATATATATATACCTATATAATTCGGTTTTATTCAAAAGTGTAAAGGTGGCGTGTCCGTGGGAGGCATAGGCCATCATATGCCCACGTTTGTGAGTGTATGATGCAGATGTCCTTTTATCTCATTGTTTGTTTTTTATTCAGAAAACTTACACCTATGTATCTTTTTTTGTTAAGTCGATAGACTTTCGTTTGACCACAATCTCACCTGATGGATAGTGACTATTTGGCCGACGTGACGATGTATCACGAAGTTCTAAAAGACACCTATTCACTCTTGTCTTGAAGAGACCCAGATTGTAATTGACTAGAAAAACCGAAGCAGTTCCATTCCTTCGGGGTGCGAATGATGAATGTGGAGGAAAACCGCTTAGTACGAGTGGATGGTATATCCACCAGATAAGGATGGTATTGTGCTGTCCGTCTGCTAAGGTATAAGTTTTCAGAATAAATAATTATCTTTATTATACCTTCTCCATACATTTCTACCTCTCCCCTATCTTTGTTCGTCAGTTTCAGTGCAGTATAAGTTTATAAGGTCACTCCAATACTTCATACAAACTTTACTCGCACCTTGAGACCGAAGAGTTGAGTGAAAATAACGCCTCTCTCTTGAGATTTTAAGAGTTGAAATCATTTCTGTTTTATTCTATTCTTCAAATTTATTGGTTTACTAGCTGACCCGACAGACGACCTGTCATTCAAGTCAAACAACTGACAGTTATTTCAAACGTGCTTAGCAAAGAGTATATATAACGCTGGGGCTAAGGTTACATTAAAAAGCTTATGAGGTAGTCGTTAAGTTTTCTTAAATTTCTTGTTTTAATGTAAGGGCCTTTCTTTAAATCCCAGCCATCTTTTTTTTTAAATGGTTTCTAATAACGATGTATTAGAAACCATTTAAAAAAAAGATGAATGAAATCGGCAAAACCGTTCTCAAGTCATAGCTGGACTAATAGAAATAGGGATTCATTTTTATATACCTAGAGATACATATGTATATAAATTGTAATGCCTTTTGCTGTGACTTCATATAGTGTGGACTCAAAGTTAGGCTAATGAAATGACTAAGGATGGGATCTATTGGATATTTTGGCTACCGGTTATTAGTTGGGTATTTTGTTTCAATACCGCTAATACCAACTCGTACCCAATAACGTTACAATACTATATACATGTACTGATTTCTACCCAATATATTTCTAACCGATTTATACTTGTTGCAGCTACATAACTTTACGGGTGAACGGTCCGCTAGTACCTATGCGTAGATGATAGTTAGTTTAGTATAGGTATTGAAGCTTTGGGTAGTTATGGCTCACGGTAGGTTAGGCGCGATGCTCGCTTTGCACAGTTATTCCCTAGCGGTATGCGGATTTTACAATAGCGTTAGATATTTTAGACCATGCTAACAGGTACTGAGTTAGGTATTGAATACCGGACTCATCTCTAGAAATAACACTTATCAAGAAATCTCAGGAACTAGAAAAGCTACGTGGTTGAAATTTTGTTTTTAGTTTACATGGAAACCAACATTACTTGTGGTATTACTAAAGTTCACGCAAATGAAATCGCGGGTGTGTAAGCTCTTGAGATTTTAATAGTTGAAATAATTTCTGTTTTATTCCATTCTTCAATTGTTTTATTTTTATGCCTTTCACTGACCTTTCGTATGGTGTGGAGTCAAAGTTAGACTACTCACTGACACATAACAAGATCTCAGGAACTAAAAAAACTACGTGACTGAAATTTTGTTTTTAGTTTGCATGAAAACCAACATTACTTGGGGAATTACTACAGTTCACGCGAATGAAATCGCGGGCAGCTAGTTACTTATTATTATACTTGTAGTTTCTATCCAATATTATACAAAAAAATACAAAACAATTTATTTGCCAGTAGGATTAACAAACACATGACTAAATGTAACCTATAGTAGTAGTTAGGTGATTCTACATAAGATTTTAAAAAGAACATTATTACACATGGTCCCGCACTAGGCTAGACCTGTTTCGCAGGAGACCGAGAGATGGATTGCCATGAATAGTAAGACAGAGGTACACTAGCAAATATTGTAATAGAGTTTGCTGAGAAGTATCTAAAAATAAAACCAAAATATTATCATTGACACCCTGTAGAAGTGATAAGGCTATGCTGATTATGACACAAAAACTTCTACTAAAAGTTGCTTACCTAGTCTATTCGCAATCAACACCATTGATCGTGGAGCAAATAAAGAAATTACCTGCGATGTAGGAAACTTTTCGTAAGCTCTATTAGCTGGCTTATCTGGAGCGGTAACGGGGTGAGTGAAGGTGGATAGCGGAAGCGGAAATAACGGATGGATTTACATAACGCTTTCAGTAGCCATGATACTGAAAGTATTACGGCACACGCTCCGATTATGCTTGTGGTGTCGCACGACCGCCGAGGCTACGGCAGGGAACGTAATAATTATATTTGTAATTTGTAATTTATTTATTTGGAATGAACAAAAACATAATATATGTTTAAATACAATGATGTAAATATACATGCATTTATCTGTATAAATAAATATATACAGAGACATACATGGAAGACCAACATTATTTTTATCGAGAGAACTGCTGCCTTGTTTAGCACAGTCTTAAATAAAAAATCTTCTATGTAATTCATTCTCCCACGATACAGGCTCTGAACCAAGTACCTAAACTGTAGGTTTATGTAGGTTTTCTAATGTAAATAAATGAATTATGTAATTTGTAGTTTGTATGACAGTATTGTGATACCGGGTTCTTTGGTTATTTCTACACACGCTCCATTTGTTGTTAGAATCATAGGGTTGATATCACTTCAGGCCGCAAGAATTTTAATACAGCAGCCCGAAGTGTGGTGTTCAAAATAAAAAGTTACGATACATTTCAGCCCGCAAGAGTTTTGTTCCCGCAGCCCGAACACGTGTGGTCAACTCACCGAATCAATGCCACCGATACCACCATCCCTGTCCACGGCGTGGGCGCAACTAACCTTGAAGCTACTGAGGCGCTCAAGCCGGAGACGCTTGGTTAAGAGGGTGAAATAGCGTTTCTTTACTGCCGCCGGGCCTGTGAGGTCCGACGTCACCAGTTAAAGGTTAAAAAAAAGAGTTAGTGTAAACTTCAGCCCTTAAGATTGATGATCCCGCGCGGCCGCGGTCCGAAGTGTGGTATTCAAAAAACGCAGCGGACAAAAACCCGTTTCTACTTAAGCTCCCTCTTTTATTTTCACTTCCACTCAATCACCACGAAAATAAAACACACTTGATGGCATAGTAGTGTGACAAATCCAGGCCTCCAGTGGGTATACAAAGAACAAAAGGAGATGTATTAATACCGGGGTATCAAAAGATGCGACAGGGCAGAACCGTGGTGGATGTCACAAACTTCAAGAGCCTATAGCCCGATACCCAGCATTGATTTAAATCCGGCTGTGGATGATGATGAAGCTTTATTACCTAACAAAGAAAATTACACCTAATAGACAAAAATAAGTATTTACAAACGGAACAGTTAAGCTGCAAACAATCTAAACGTAGCTCTGAGACCTTTCTTGTATCTATCAAAACATTTCGCAAGCTACGATGAATCTCAGCAAAACACAATGATCAAGTTACGAACTGCTAAGTCTGAAACTTGCCCATCGAATGTTACCGGCAAACAGAACTTTGGTATACTTATCGCTTAGGGCTGGGCTGAGTTTTCGTTTTATTTGCGCTCGTTAACGGGAATTGTGGGAAAAATCAGCTGATAAATAAAGGTAGCAATTCGCAAAGCTTGGAATAAGTAAATATATAATGCTGGTTGCTCCAACAATTCACCTAGCCCTAGCGCTAAGCGAAGCAGAGCTTATGATATGGGATAAATAACTACAATACATTACATAGATATATATTTCTTATTCACGCGGAACAAATATCTGCAGATCACAACGCCTCGAGACAAATATAGAAACATATGGCCCGAGGCGGGAATCGAACTCGCAACCTCCTGCATCGTAGGTAGGCGGATTTCCCTTGCAGAAAGTGAGAAAATCATCTATTGAAAATGTTTCGATCTATCCTCGCGAGGGTTTCACTTAGAGCGGAAAGAGAGAGAGTATGTGTAAAAAACTGGCATACGTAAAACAGAATGTGTTTATTTATTATCTACGAGTAGGCATTTGTTTTTCGTAAGAATGCGAAATTGGAGAGTTATTTTTTCTCTTCCTCTCCTCTCTTACCGTTTGCGTACCAACGCATAGAGATAGAGGATTTTTTATAATGTATTGTAGAAATAGGATCAGTGATGGACGAAAAGACTTCGGTAGAATCATAAAATCACGTGTATTGTTCACTGAATCTCAGAGCACACTGCTTCAGCATTATGTGATTTATTTGTTTATTTATTGATTTAAGTGGGTACTTGTTAGGTACTTTTCGTATTTGTCTAGTTCAGTATGGAGTACGTAGAAAGTCTTACGGTATCTTACTTTAAGTGCCAACTGCGTTTTCCTCCAAGTTTGGTAATTATGTTCCGCTTCAGTTTTTGTTGGCGACTCAGACAAAATAAGTTGGCGGCTAATGTCCTACACAGAGTGTTTCTTGGCATTCCATTTATAGCAAACTAAACAAGGTGAAAATTTCAGGATTATTTATCGCGTACCATCGCGTACCTTATATTAGGTTGTAACATAATAAACTGATAATGTTTTAAGAAACTTTACTTTATTTATACAATTAAGCTTAACATTTTATTGAACACATAGTCCATCATTATCAATGACCTCCTGCCAACGTTGGGGAAGAGACCTTATTCCATTCTCGTAAAACTTGGACTCATTATGTCAACCACTGTTCCAATGTATCTCGATCATCAAAAGATTTTCCGCTAATGTGAGCCTGTAACGATTGGAACAAGTGGTAGTCAGATGGAGAAATGTCCGGCGAGTATGCAGGATGGGCTAAAGAAATCCAGCCTAGCTCCTTAATTTTTTTACAGGTCAGCGGAGGCGGTGTGAGGTCGTGCATTGTCGTGGAGGAGATACACATTGCCATGTTTTCCTTTAAGATTCTCGGCTACTTTATCCAACATAGCACAATAGCGTTCATTATTTATGGTCGTTCCTTGCGGTAATAGTTCCCAGTAGATAACTCCGTGCATGTTCCACCAAACACTCAACATAACCTTCTGCGTAGTAATTTTAGATTTAACCGTTGGTACTCCTCTTTGACCCGCGCTAAGCCACTGTCGCTTATTGTTATGATTAACATAGAGTAACCACTTCTCATCTCCTGTAACTAGATCACGAAGCCATGCAAAAGTACGATGTAAAGTCAGTAATTGTGTACAAATCGCTACTCGCATCATCCGTTGCCCATCCGTCAATTCGTGGGGTACCCATTGACCGTGCCTGTACACTTTACCCATCGCTTTCAAATGTCGATCGATGGTAGTATGGGAGCATCCAAGTTCTTCTTCGAGTTGGCGAGTAGTCCTCCTTGGATCTTCCTCAATGAGCTGCGCTAGGCGATCAACATCAACCTCAACCGGTCGCCCTTCGTGAGGTTTATCTTCAAGGTCGTAGTTGCCATTCGAGAAACGTTGAAACCAATCTACTGCCTGTATGATAAGAGACTGTATTTTTTCCCATACATTGACATATACATATTTTGTGTCGCCTGCTGTTTCAAACGAAACTCGTAAAATAGAAGGACGCGGATGTCTCGTCTTTTCAAATCAATTAGTTCCAGAATGCCACTCCCTGAGTTGTCAATTATTGCACTGGCAAACTGAGCGCACTCAACTGTATTTATACTCACAATCATAGAACTTTCTCGAAGCCGTAAAAAAAATCTACAGTGTTCCCGCAAAAATTGTCAGATTATTATGTTACAACCTAATATTTTTTTATTTTCCCTATCTCCATCGCGTCACAGTGCTTGTGCTCACAGGGGGACTAGCAATCTTTAATATGTTAACAAATCGAGAAAGTTTAAAAAGATTTTGAGAGCTTTCAATTTGTATTTAACGAACCCGTTTTCGGTCTAGAAGTTAGAGTAAGTTCGTGACTTTGACCGTTCACAAAGAATAGGCTTTTTTAGAATCTAACTTTCTGGAACAAGTATGTTAGCTTTCTCTAGGTATATATGTGGATGGCAGTTTGGTGATGCCTCTTGAAATCAAAATAAGAAATACAACTAGGGTTGGCGCAAATAGGGCACCATTTCGTAATTGTACTTTGTCTATCACAGGCCCTAAAAAAACATACAAATTAGAGTGTGCGCCCGATACTGTCGCTCGATTACCAGTCGATAATCGCGCGTCACCATCGCGACTCAAATCGGACGTACGTTTGCATCGCTACAAAAGTAGCCGAGGGTGGAGCACGCGCTATTAGAGCTCGGTACACACATAATAAATAAATAATATATCCTTACTAGCATCTGCACGCGGCGCTGCATGTTTTGCTTTAGGTTAAAAGGCCTATGTTTCTAATTCCAGTTATCTAGGTATGCAAATCAATATCTCCGCTAAATGATATCCGATTTTGATTATTTATTCACTACTATTGTTTTATTTATTTTATTTTTATATTTATTTATTTCATAATGATCCGAGGTGGTCCCATACATTTATTCCATCTTATTCCCGAGGCACAATATTTTTTTACCGTAAAGTTGTGTTTTTTCTCCTTGTTGTACAAAAATTAAAAATATTGTAAAAGATCTCAATAATGTACTTCCTTCCTACCTACCGAAAACCCAAGTGTTATAATAATTTATCCATCTCACTCAATTCTCAACCCTATTAAGATCTCATAAACTAAAATTATAGAGTAGCTGGTTGTATTCAAACTCTGTAACCAAACCACCAATAATCACGTCCTATTTTGCTGGTTTCGCTCATCTATTCAATATTTACTTATCGGAACGTCTAGTTTGGAGTCTCCAGCCACCGCTTCACTTCGTTTATAAGCGACTATTCCCCTGCTTACAGAGGTAAGGACAGTTACCAAAGATGAAGAGATTTACTTTTAGCGGCTGTTATCGCACTGGTGTGGCAAATTCAGGGCCTAAGACACGCAGGTCAGCCATATGTACTATCGCTCGGTTGCCGCCAGAGGAGTGGTGTCAGAATATCGTCACAACATGTAGGTAGGCATTTGAGACTCTATAGCTTCGTACCTACCTAATACATATTTTAGAACCTCTTTATTATTTTAACCACCAATTTAGGGGACAGAAATCCTCTTTCATCTTTCTGCTGTTATGATTTGGTGGCCAATGTTAGAGAGTCCATATAATCCGGTCTATATGCATTCTTAAATACCTGAAAATGCGTTCTTAAATACCTAATACGTAAGTTATGGTATGGAAAAATTTGAATTATTTCAAGATTAGGTAAGAATTTTACTCTCACTGTGAAAAAATCTGATTAATTATAAAAATTTACTACCAATTGCACTAGTCACTTTATCAGATTATTTTACAAAGCAAATTAAATTCCCATTGTTTTTACCTACCTACCGAAGGGCGAGCGTTATGATTATAATCTAGTCTTCGCTCCGCTATATTCTGGTCGTTATAAGTCACCGCTTTTCTGGGAACCTCGTCTTTCCAAAACGTACCCAATGAAGTGTACTATTATGAGGATAAGATTCCACTTTTGTTACACTTTTCTGCCTACTTGGGTGGTTTTGAGAACTTTTTTACGAGTTTTCGCGAAAAAATCCCTCGTATCAGAAATGTTGATGCTTTTTACGCAAGTTTGGGCACAGTTAGAGGTATTTTTTTCAAGACGAAATATCTTTATTGGCTGTATTTTTGCAATGAAAGTAAAAATGATAAGATAGTCTGAATGAATAAACACTTCACAAAAGTTTATATAAATAAATAAAAAAATGTTGGACAATGCACACCACATCATCTAGACCCTAGTTAAGCAAAGCTTGTGTTATGGGTACTAGATGACTGATGTACATAATACAATATATTACACGCCACATCGGTCGTTAAATAAAAAAAAACTGTTATACTATATATATATATATAAAAAACTGTTAAACTATATATATAGTATAACAGTTTTTTTTTATTTAACGTCCGATGTGGCGTGTAATATATTGTATTATGTACATCAGTCATCTAGTACCCATAACACAAGCTTTGCTTAACTAGGGTCTAGCGGTACATTACCAACTCGCAACAGTATATATATAAACTGTTGCGAGTTGGTAATGTACCGCTAGGCGCCCCGCCCAGGTAGGACCTTATTTTTTATTTCTGCGTAATAACGGTCAGCGCTAAAGTAGTAGTGAATCTCTGTGTTTCAGGTCGTCAGTCATATGACTAGAAATTAGCATGTCATATTTTTTTTGCCGATAAAATTTATTAATTTATTGGGTATACATATATCGACTCTCTGCGACCATTACAATGTCGTCGGTGCATCGAGTGGACCAATCCTATCCTACTAATATTATAAACTAGCTGACCCGTGCCCACAAAACATTTTTAGTGAACCAAACCGAACCGTGAGACCGAGTCGAAGATCAAAGTTGTATCCACTTCCACCAGTGTCTTCGCCACGACAGTAGGTAGGTATATAAGCGAGTAGAGACTGAAGAGCATCAAATGCCTGGTGCGTTTCGCCAATGCATTGCAAGCGGTCATCCCGGGTACGCACAATGTCCCGCCTGTCACAGTGCTGATCTACCAGGACGACGGCAACATCATTGGTAGCGAGAGCTTTGTACAAACCGGATGCTGTCCAGTAGGTCGTTTATCGGCACTAATAACAATTTTGTAATTAGTGCCGATAAGGCTTTGGGGTATGGACTCGTATTTTATGTCCTTCCTCGTAGTATGAACTCAAATCATGCTAAGTATCATTCGAATCCATTCAGTAGATTTTGCGCTATTTTAGGCCGCGAAATGTTACTTCGATCCCCACTCCCAAGGGAACCTTAACGAATTCCAGAATAAAAAGTATTACGTGACCTTCCTCGTAGTATGAACTTAAATCATGCCAAGTTTCATTAGAATACATTCAGTAGATTCAGCGCTATGCGCAGCCAAGAAATGTTACCCTACTGCGGGGGGCCACTATGGGGGGCTACTGGTGGTCCCACTGCGGGGCAATGTGGGGGGCCCACTGAGGGGGTAAACTGCCAGGGGCCCCCACTGCCGGTCCCTCCACTGTGGGGGCCTACTGAGTGGGACCCACTGCGGGGGGTACTGTGGGGGGCTACCGGGGGTCCCACTGCGAGGAAATGTGGGGGCCCACTGCCGAGAGCCCCCCCTGTGGGTGGCTAATGAGGGGTACCACTGCGGGGCAAAGTGGGGGGCCAATTCGAGGGCCATCTGCCGGCGGCCCCCCACTTCCGGTGCCCCCTACTGTGGGTTACTGAGGTCCCACTGCGGGGCAATGTGGGGGCCTCACTGCGGGGGGGCTACTGGGAGGGTCCGGTTGCGTGAGGGGCCCCACTGCCAGTGCTCCCGACAGCGGGAAAAAATACAATTTTGGCATCAGTATCGATAATCGAGTGTCCTCCAAAAAAAATTCTAAATATCTTCAATGTACAGAATTGGACATGTTACAGTCTTATTATAAGTATGAATGTTAAAGTTTGTATGGATGAATGGATATTTGGTCACGCAAAAACTACTGAACCGATTAGGCTGAAATTTGATATGTGTAGGTATAGTTTGGGACCTGGAATAACATGTAGGCTATTTTTTATCCCGATAAAAAGCGGGCGAAGGCGCGGGCAGCAGCTAGATTATTAATAGATACTTATCTTAAAAAAAATTTAAGTGAAGAGAATATCAATAACACCTTATTTCTTATTTGATAATAATAACTATGTTTATAGTATAAATTTGACTTGTCTAAGTGCTTATTTTGTAAGCCTAAAGAAATAAAGTTATTGATTCTGATTCTGATTCTGATCTATTGTTTTTGTTTATGGAACCAAACGATTCCAAACAGCTTCCGAGTCGACCGAATAGTTAAAATTAATTGCTGTCAACTCGATTCATTCAACTAAGCGCGTTCGAGTTTGAATAACCGTTTGTTTTAGCTGATTTTACCCGATGTTACAGGTCGCATCACGGTTTAATAGCGCTGACCTTGATGCGCAGAAGTATATTTTTAGATTTTTATACCGTTTTACACCTACGCAGAACCCCCTCTACTTTCGCCGAGCGTTATTAAACCGTGACGAGATGTCTATCTCAATTGTTTTCCACCAGTTTCACACCTGTGAATAATCGAAACTAGAATTGCTAACCGTTTATTCTCGCCCGCTATAAAGAGACCAAGATTTATGAAACTAGTGTTGAACTTCGTGATCTGTGTATCAACAAAGCAACGATAAATCAACGGTAACTGTTTTGGCAACGTTATCAAAACTTGGTTGTTTATACAAATGTTATTTATAATGTGGTTTAGTTTCTGTTTGTGTGGTATTGTTATAGCAATTAGTTAATTGTTTGAGATTGTATTACTATGGGAAGAAAATAGCGTTAACAGTCCTGAAAAGGTTAGCGCGTAAACTATTGTGTTCAAAAATCGCCTTGATTTAGCCTGTGAGGTTGAAGGAGGAGTCTTAATAATTTCTGCAAAATCCAGGCAATCTGTGTTTTGAAAAATTAAGCAGTAGGTACGGAAGCGGTTCAGGGCCGCTATTTGTGGAGTCGTATGAATGAGGATGAATAGGCCGTGGGGCCGCGGCGTACGAATATCGACCCCTCCAACTCAACCCGTGGATGTCGAAAGAGCCGACTGAGGGAACCTACCAGAGGAATGGCAGCAGCTTCCTTCTGAGTATTTTTCAACACCAACACTGCGATCACCAATACGCCTGCCAAGCCTGGTGATTATGGCAAATCCACATCCTACATGGGAGACCATCCACTCGATGGACCGACGACATCATAGCGGTCGCAGGGAGTCGATGGATGGAGGCGGCTCAGGACCGCTATTTGTGGCGTCGTACGGGGGAGGCCTATGGCCAGCAGTGGACGTGTATGGGCTGATGATGATGAATGAGGATTATGTCCAGCAGTGAACGTTTTTGCGCTAATATGATGATGATCGTAGAAATCGACATCGTTAGAATCTTACGGTTTCTGCGGGCGTTTTTTCGCTTTACTATATTCAGATTTCAATAACTTTCTTTATGCTTACAAAATAAGCACTTATTTTTAGACAAGTCAAATATTATAAAAAGTTTTATAATATAAATTATTATCAAATAAGAAATTAGGGGTTATTGATTTTCTTTTCACTTAATTTTTTTGTCCATTAGCGGAAGAATCAAGAGGAATTCCCGTCTTTCTTGAAAAATTATTCGATAAATAAACACCCAAAGCAAACACTTCCTCAAATCCCCACAATACGGCACGTGTTCTAGGAATAACTTCCATAAATCTATACTTTATCTGTAATATCTTCGGATCCCCTCCGATATTGCACGATTGATTTACGATAACCAATATTTGTATAGACGTGCTCCTTGTTGAAGGATACTGTTTGGCTTCGTTGACTGTTCGTTATTGCATACCAAGAAACATCAATTAAAGAACAAAAAAACAACAAATACAGAAGAATTACAACGGCCTTATCGCTAAGAGCGATCTCGTCTAGGCAAAATTTTGGATAGAAAAAGGTAATCGGTAGCGTGTATAAAGAATACCCATGTTTTGCTAGAATAGTGAAAAGTGTTTTTTATAGAAAAATATCCACCATAGCGAAAAGTGTTCTTTTTTTATAGAAACTATCCATGCGTGGTGATACAACATGGGAGACCATCCACTCGATGGACCCACGACATCGTAGCGGTCGCAAGGACTCGATGGATGGAGGCGGCTCAGGACCGCTATTTGTGGCGTCCTATGGGGGAGACCTATGTATATCCAGCAGTGGACGTGTATGGACTGATATGATGATGATGATGATGATGGAATGGCCAAGCGGGCACAATAAATAATTTAGGATCAAGTTTTGGAAGCTAAATAAATGTTCTTGGGTGGACATCGACTGTATTATAAAATGCCCTTACAGCAAAACGTCCTAAACAAAATGGTTTTGGAAGGTAAATGGCCGAATAGTTTGTTCATTTTGGCAGACCGTATAGGGAGACTGACGGAGAAATGGGTGTTCACCTCACATTAATGTAATAATTTTAAGTAGAATAATTTATTATGTTTGTCTATGATTTTCAATTAAGTATCTGATTGTGAACTATTTATTTTCCATTGTATTATTCCTGCTTATTTTATGATTGATTATTCTAACTGTTTTTAACACTAAAATTTAATATCTGCATACCATAACATAGGGCTCCCCCAAACGATGCCACGAATAGCGGTCCTGAGCTGCCATCCAACGACTCCCTGCGACCGCTACGATGTCGTCGGTCCATCGAGTGGGAGGTCTTCCCACACTCCGTTTCGCATTGCATCGCGGTCGCCACTCGAGAACCTTTACTCCCCAACGGTATATATATATGTATATATATATATATATGTATATATATATAAATATAATATCGGGATAAAGAAAACTATGTCACTAACAACATCTCTCTTCTAGGTCAAACTAGTCTTCACTTAAATTCCCTTAGTAGGAATACCAATAACCTATAAACATGGCACCATACCGCTTCAAATTATTAACGCAGCGTGCGAGGGATAATAAACCTAATAACGGACTCACAAGGTTTGACTTTTATTATCTAGTTTATTATAACACTAGGGTGTGCACGGAGTTTCACTCTGTGCCAGGAAGTTAGGTATATGTTACGTAGTAATTATGAAGTACATAGTAAGTATCTACGCTTTAAAACTCAAAATTTGAACATTCGTTTAAGGTCTAAAGGATATAAAGCAATATCCTTTAGACCTTAAAGGACTCTTGGACAAGTCACATAATTAAATGACATAAGTAGATCTGAGAAATAAAGAGATCACTTTTTAATTATAAGAAAAAGCTAAAACCATTTTTAATTGAAGAACAGAGGAAACTCGGCAATGTAAGGATCAATATCTCGATTATATAGAATACTAGATGAAAACCCGGCTTCGCTCGGGTAAAATGTAGCCTTATAATAATATTCCACAATTTTTTTATTTACCTAATGTAAATGATACTTCTGTAGTCATTGGTTCTCAACGAATGATATAGTAAGAATAGAATAGAATAATTTATTCAGATAAAGAAAACAATACATTTTTGTTAAAAGTGCCTTAAAGCCTATGTAAGGTTTAACTAGACACAGAGTACTTACTATATCATTTGTGAAATCCGCGCGAAATTCACATGTTTTTTTGTAAACGTAGATTTAGGAATTTATGCTCTATGCTCAGTCTACGATTGTAAATAATGTGCTAGAACTTGCGATGCTGCCATGAGATGGACACTGATAGAATTGCGTCAATCCAAACGCAGAATCATTAATCAAGAAGTTGAAGTTGAATAGCCCTCGGACCTGCTCGGACCTCAGACGCAAGAAGTTTGTAAAAAAAAATATGCCTAATAGCCGGCTACACGCTCAAACATTTGTGCATGCAGATTGCACATACACCGTTTACGCATGCAAGATGGCCGGCCACACTCGCCATCTTGCTTGTACAAGCCAGTATGTGCAAGCAAGATGGAGCGTGTGCACAAATGTTTGGTTGTGTAGCCGGGCTATAAGACAATGGAGAACGGAATACAAATCCATGTCACCTGTGACACGTGATGACGTGACACTGACACATTGATGACATTTGACATGTTTACTTCGCAACGCCATTAGAAAGCAAATTATTTGCATTTTTATATTAAAAATACTCGATAATCCGAATTTTCCGCATATAAGTTGTCGACTCAGATCAACTAATTTTTGACGCTCTTCAATTTGATGTGCATTTCGTTCGAGTCTACCGTAGACCGGTACGAAATTATTAATATAGACAGAATATAGATTTAACATTCCTACCTTCTTTGGGCATCAAAAGTGCGTAAATAATTCTAGACGAAGTACCTACTGGTACCTACTTTATTTGTGTGTAAATGTACCTGAGGTGCGTATGTATGTACCCGCATCACAGTCATAACAACGACCAATTTAGAACCATTATTGCATCTATTATCTTACTATCTACTAGCTGTCCCGTGCCCACTTCGTTGGGCGGTAAACATTTTTAGTTGTTAATATACATAAACAGCCAAACTCACAAATAACGTGGTTTTCAATAGGTAAAAGAATTTTCAAAATCGGCTCAGTAGATTCAGAGTACCCCCTATAACCTCACAAACCTTACTTATTTTTATTAATATAGTATAGATTTACATATACCTAGATTTTATTGACTGGACATCACACATCTCCACATTTACCTAGGTATATTATGCGCTTCTAAAGCTTTTGATAGTACCTACTGGAGGGCACTACACATCTATTGTCCAGTTCTGAAACTGGAAGGAAGAATCACCAGTCGTCCTAAATCTTCACAATTTATATCTTGATTCATGGCGTCTCGCAGATTACATAATTCTCAGCGTGCAGTCTTCTCTCATTAGTTCTGTTCTGATGTATACCAAACGCTTCGTTTTAATTTTGGCGTAAGTTTCCACCAACCATTTTAATTTTGGCGTAAGTGTCCGCCAGAAAACGGTTAAACAAACCTCGAAACCTTTGCAGGTGAGCAATGCAACCTTCTCTTATTGCTAAAATGTATCTAGGCGTAGAATTGCATTGCAGAAACTTTTTAGTGTCCATTCTCGTCATTTTTCGGATTCACATGTCGAAGATCAAAGTTATTTCCGTCTTCGCCACGACAGTAGGTATATAAGCGAGTAGAGACTGAAGAGCATCAAATGCCTGGTGCGTTTCGCCAATGCATTGCAAGCGGTCATCCCGGGTACGCAGCACAATGTCCGGCCTGTCACAGTGCTGATCTACCAGGACGACGGCAACATCATTGGTAGCGAGAGCTTTGTACCAACCGGATGCTGTCCAGTAGGTCGTTTATCGGCACTAATTAAAATTTTGTAATCATTTTGTTGGCTTTTGGGTTATGGACTCGTATTTTATGTCCTTTCTCGTAGTATGAACTCAAATCATGCTACGTATCATTCCAATCCATTCAGTAGTTTTTGCGCTATTTTAGGCCGAGTAATGTCACTTCTATCCCCACTCCCAAGGGAACTCTAACGAATTCCAGGATAAAAAGTATTACATGACCTTCCTCGTAGTATGAACTTAAATCATGCCAAGATTCATAAGAATACAGTTGTTTCAGCGCTATGCGCAGCCAAGAAATTTTACCCTACTGCGGGGGGGCCACTACGGGAGGCTACTGGGGGTCCCACTGCGGGAGCAAACTGCCGGGGGACCCCACTGCCGGTGTCCTCCACCGTGGGGGCCTAGTGAGTGGATCCCACTGCAGGGCAATGTGGGGGCCCCACTGCGGGGGGCTACTGGGGGCCCACTGCCGAGAGCCCCACTGCCGGCGCCCCACTGCCAGTGCCCCCAGTGGGGGCTATCGCTCTCTACCGCCCTTGCTCAGCGCGCCATCCTGCAATGCGCAAAACTTCACTTCCATCCTCTCTCCCAAGGGAACTCTTCTAAATTCCGGGATAAAAAGTATTTTATGCCATTTCTTGAAATATGAACTTAAATCATGCTAAGTTTCATCCAGCAAATTTTACTTTCATCCCCTCTCCCAAGGGAACCCTATTGAAATCCGGGATAAAAAGTATCCTTTGTCGTTCCTCATAGTATGATCTCAAACCTTGCAGTTTCATTTGAATACATGCAATAGTTCCGGCGCTATGCGTAGCTAACAAATTTTACTTTCATCCCCTCTCCCAAGAGAACCCTATTGAAATCCGGGATTAAAAGTATCCTATGTCCTTCCTCGTAGTATGAACTCAAATCCTGCCAAGTTTCATTTGAATACATTTAGTAGTTTCGGCGCTACGCACAGCCAAAAAATTTTACTTTCATCCCCTCTTCCAACGGAACCCTATTGAAATCCGGGATAAAAAGTATCCTATGTCGTTCCTCATAGTATGATCTCAAACCTTGCAGTTTCATTTGAATACATTCAGTAGTTCCGGCGCTATGCGCAGCCAACAAATTTTACTGTCATCCCCTCTCCCAAGGGAACCCTATTGAAATCCGGGATAAAAAGTATCCTTTGTCCTTTCTCATAGTATGAACTCAAATCCTGCCAAGTTTCATTTGAATACATTTAGTAGTTTCGGCGCTACGCACAGCCTAAAAATTTTACTTTCATCCCCTCTTCCAACGGCACCCTATTAAAATCCGGGATGAAAAGTATCCTATGCCCTTTTTCGTAATATGAACTTTAATCATGCTAGGTTTTATTTGAATACCTTCAGTAGTTTCGGCACTATGCGCAGCCAAGAAATTTTATTTTCATCCCCTCTCCCAAGAGAACCCTATTGAAATCCGGGATTAAAAGTATCCTATGTCCTTCCTCGTAGTATGAACTCAAATCCTGCCAAGTTTCATTTCAATACGTTCAGTAGTTTCGGAGCTATGCGCGGCCAAGATACAGACAGACAGACAGACAGACATGATGGAAAAAAAATACATTTTTGGCATCAGTATCGATAATAGAGTGCCCACCAAAAAAAAAATTTCAAAATATCTTAAATGTACAGAATTGGACCTGTTACAGTTTTATTATAAGTATAGATTACCTATTTACTTCTCATATATTGTCAGTAGCTTTGACCCGAACATCAATTTTTTTTATTTTTCTTGTTAGTATAGTATATGTATATATTTTGTGTCACCAAATTGCGTCCGTAACGTCAATTAGTATTAAGGTCTTTGGCTGAAAAACAGCGCTGAGCATAAAATGTTCAGCCAACCCCTATTTCGGCGCAGGGTCATGGAGGCAGAAAAACCTTATTTTTCACTACCACCCTTCTGTGTCACCTTTACTTCCATGTTACAATGTTTTTTGTTTACCGATTGTTTATTTTATTCTCATCTGTACCTGTGTCGAAATAAATGTTCTTTCTATTCTATTCTATTCTACTTTGATTTTTTGTTCAGTTCAATATTTTTAAGCTAAAGTAAAGAAGCGAACAAGAAACCTTTACCTTGTTAGATTAATAATTTTCGAGTTGGAGCAAAACTCGTACCAAGCTTTTTTATCCGCTAGATAATCTGATATTTTGTAATAAGCCTTTTTACTAAGCATCATCATCAGCCCATACACGTCCACTGCTGGACATAGGCCTCCCCCGTACGACGCCACAAATAGTGGTCCTGAGCCGCATCCATCCATCGACTCCCTGCGACCGCTATGATGTCGTCGGTCCATCGAGTTGATGGTCTCTTATGTAGGGGGAGATTTGCCATAATCGACACGCTTGGCAGGCGGATTGGTGATCACAGTGTTGGTGTTTAAAAATACTCAGAACGAAGCTGCTGCCCTTCGTCTGGTAGGTTCCCTTATTCGGCTCATACGACATCCACAGATTGAGTTGGAGGGGTCGATATTCGTACGCCGTGGCCCCACGGCCTACTAAGCATATGGTAAACAATTTGTTTGAATTTATTTATTGATCATTGTATGCTCGCCTGTACCAGCCCGCGCCATGGTCAAAAAAACGGTCTGGCACTCCGGGAGTAGCACTTGCCACGCCACTGTCCTGTCCAGTTACCTCTTTCTAGAATTTGGGAAACAAAAGTGGTAAGGGTCAATTGAAAAATCAATAAAAAATTACAATCGTCAATTATATTTGTTATATCAGTCAAAACAGTTTTAGTTAAACACGAGTAATGTGGTAAATAATTGGTTAGCAGAAAAATATTGTACATAGTTTTATCAAATTCGTACAGCTAATCCAAGGAGCTCGGGGAGATGCGATTTTCAGCTACTGGCAACACCAGATAACTTACAGACTAGTCTTCTTATTTGTCCATGGCGTCGATGATGTTGCTTGTGTCACCCACGTGACCGTTGTGTCTCAGAATGCCATATCTGGCGATTATTATACCATGTGTGTGTATTATAATTGTATGTAGGTACCATGTGTGGTGTAGTGTATAATTATTATACAGTGTGTATAATTATTATACAGTTTGTATAAATAACCGACCAGCGCAGTCGTTCCACTCATGTGAACTAAATGACAAAATGTCGATGACCTCTATTCGTATATTATATAGTAGCAACGATCAAACTGCAACTGTAAAAAAAAAGGCGGATCTTGCCAATTCGATATTTTTTATACTTTTGATCACAATTTAGAAACGTATGTACTTGCCGAAATTGAAAATTTTCACAAGTTTTCATAACACAAGACCCTTCTTGAAGGTTCCTGTGTATGAAAACTTGTTCAGCCATTAGAGTTTATGCATTTATGAATAAATTAACATGAATATGCTTGAGTTGATATTTCTATGGCATACAGATACTTCACAGAACTATGACTGAGCAGGTTTGCATAATTATACAGGCCTTATACTCGTACTTAAGCAATTAGGGTACAAAATTTGTAATACAATAATTTGAAATAAAATATTTTTTATAGTTTTTACCTCATCACCATCAGCGTCCATATGTAAACCTACGAAATGTAAACCTGACGAGCAGTCAGGTTTACATTTTGTGAAACCGTTAAAAAAGCGGTTTCGTGCCAGCTTCGCAGCCAAAAAAAAATCCCTATTAAAGATGCGCGACTGTGAATGATTTCATTCGAATTATTCGACTTGACAAGTCATTCGAACGATTCGAATGACTAGAGCAAATTAGTAACTAATTTGGTTAGTAATCGCGAGTCATTCGTTCGACTGCCTGAGTCGGTTTCGATTCAATGCCCGCAGGAGCGACGAATAATTCATTCATCACTCAAAACCTACGGTCGACTAACAAAGTCGAATCGGAGCTATGATAGATCCATTCGTAGAGACATTAGTAATTACTAATGAGTAGTTTCATTCGACTTTGAAGATTAGTATATTACTAATATTAAAGTCGAATAAGGAAATTAGTAGTTGTTCATCATTCGACTAGACAGATAATTCGCAGTCACGCATCTTTAATCCCTATTCAGCTATAATAGATAGATAGATAGAAAATACTTTATTGCACACTTAACAAAACAGTTTACAAACAATTTGAACAAAAAAAAATGTGACAATTGGCGGTCTTATCGCTCACGAGCGATCTCTACCAGACAACCTTGGATGGATAGGATCGTTGGATTGAATACGGGGATCTGTGCGCATTATTTTAAGAAGCTAATACAAATTACAAAACTCTAATCAATACAAATTACAAAACTAATAATTTACAAATCTTACCCGATAGCAAAATAACTCAAGTACTACCCGACGGAAAAAGAGATATTTTGAATTTTATGTTTGTAGGTGTGACCTGCAGTATTTGTGGCGTCCTGAACTTTTCATCATATTATGTACTGGATGATAACAATTATCCTCTGGAGTTATCGATTATTTTAAAATTACGTTTGTCACTGACTGTACCTGCTAACCAAACTTTGCCAATGTCAATATTTTACATGACATTTCTCAACAATTCGCAAGTTTTTGTGAAAGTTGAGCTCCGCGCCTGCTGTGAAAATGAAATAGAATCTTGTTTCGTTTGACCGCTTCTATTTCAGTTCGAAATGACGAAACGGTTCCATGCCTGTGGCACAGATCATAATCACAAAAAACCTGTGTTACAAACAAACATACAAACCGTCTTCTTTTTGATAGTTATCACAAGCAAGGCGCGTGTAAATTACGTCATGGCTCTGATATAACATCGCAAATTGAATCGAAGCCATACCGCCTTATTAATCAGGGAAGTTGTATTGCTTTACCCAGTTTTCGGGAAAAATGTGGATTCACCCCATTTCGGTCATTTTATCTTGGAAAGAGATTATTACCTACGTCGCTTCCACGTATCATCCGGTCTTTGCAACCATGATGGAAGAATTTTGATGAATTGATGCCAGCTTATTTTTAATTCGGCGTAAAAATCGAACTCCTACTCCCGTGGATGTCGTAAAAGCCGACAAAGAGAACCTACCAGACAGTGCCGTAAATAGGCATTTTTGCGCCCGGTGCGAGCTGTTTAAAAGCGCCCTCTGAAAAAACCCTTTTTTCGTCGTCTATTTTTGCGCTATTGCTTGATAACGGCCTCCTGAAAATCAATTAACCGTTACTTAATTTTAAAAAGATACAAAAAGGCCTAAACTATTTATTTATGGTTTTGTTATATAAATATATGATATAAAATCTATATTTAAATAAATAGGTATAACAAGGAAATCATAGAACATAATCATCCTTTTTGCGCAGTCGGGTAAAAACTATAAAAAACCTGACTCAGTCTCCGATTTCTAACTTTTTCGTGCTTTAGATTATTTTGGTAAAGTGACCCTTTTTAAATTAACACGTATATTGATGCCTCATTCATTAAAATTTCTTCAGCCGTTTTGTGGCTTTGGGGTAATAAAGAGTAATTAATAGTCACAAAACCGCGAAAACACAAAATAATACCTTACCGTGGTGATTATGGCAAAACCCCTCCTACATGAGAGACCATCCACTCGATGAACCGACGACATCGTAGCAGTCGCAGAGAGTCGATGGATGGAGGCGGCTCAGGATCGCTATTTGTGGCGTCGCATGGGGGAGGCCTATGTCGTGTATGGGCTGATATGATGATAAAAAAAAATATACTGTTGATAATATAAAGATTGCCAACAAGACCTGAATGCGTTTGACGACTGAGCATTCGAAAAATACGGACTGATATTGGCCCAAGATTTAACTGACAACTGTACTTCAACCGAAGACGGTATTTATGAAAGTTTGCACAAGCATAATACATTTATCCCCAGCTATAGGGAGAAGATTTGAGCAGCCCTTTTGATCGAGTTATGATCAAATACATAATTTATGTTTTAGCGTTTGTGTTTGATGTTATTTATACCTCGTTTTTAGAAAATTTAAGCGTTATAAACAGTTATTTAATACATAAGCGCGTCGCTCACTTGAGCAAGAGTCGTGGCGGTGTCGAGGCGAGGGAACACAAGCGGCGCGCACATCATTCGTTTTTTTAAGCTCTTGCCATGCGGAATGTCAGTTTTTGACGCAAGCTGGTTACATTTTTGACGCGAGTTGGTTTCATGTAAATTAATGGCAGTTAAGAGTCGCGTCACGGGCGAGGTAAGGCGCGGCGCGGGATCGTTTTACCCATCCATGCCACGATACGGCTGCCATTAACCAGATTTTCAAGGTATAAATCTCGTTAGATCCATCGACTAATTTCATGATATATCTAACGAGTTTTTATTTCTCATTCGATCTGTTTCTATATCGGGCCGTACCCTATTCTACATAATGATCACGCCTCGTACAGCGACGCATAGCGCGGCTGCTTCGACCTCGCCTCGACTTACCAGTGAGCGATGCGCCTTAGTTAAAGATAGATAGATACCTAATTCTTTATTTCACAAACTTACTAAACATTCAGTACATAATTAAATAAATTATGTGTGTTGCCAGTGATGACCTAGATCCGAGACGTGGTTGATAACTATAGGCCTCGTTCATAAGCTCAGAGTCGCTCAGCAGGCTATGGAGAGCCATAGCCCGCTGAGCGACTCGAAAGGGAGTGTTGGGAGACCTTCCACTCGATGGACCGACGACATCGTAGCGGTCACAAGGAGTCGATGGATGGAGGCAGTTCAGGACCGCTATTTGTCACGTCGTATGGGGGAGACCTATGTCCAGCTGTGGACGTGTATGGGCTGATATGATGATGATGACATAAATAAACGTATCCTATAGAAAGAGTTTAATTGACAGCCAAGTCAGACGATTTGACATACATAGCTAGCTAGGTTTTAGGTATGTCAAATCGTATGGGAACTTTGAACTCGTTGAATATTTATGAACGTTTGTAAGAAAGTTTGATGAAACGGGAGTTGTTGAGCGCTGGATATTTTACATGCTTCTTGGGTGCACCTAAATTAAGCGACCTATTAAACGTTAATTCAATTAACTGTCCTATTTGAGTTAAGGTTAAAATAATGTCATTAAAACTGCAAATAATAACTTTTTCTCACTCTCCCAATAAGGTTTGGAAGATAACTCTCTTTAGGGTTAAGCTCGCCTTTAAAATTAAATGATTGCAGACTACTGTGGTCCATAAATAGTTACTTGTACTAGATACACTAAATGTTAGTATTCAGACTAATTCAGTTTAATTAAAATAAAATGTTTGAATTAATTCAGATTAAATTATGTCAAATTAAAGAACATCAAATACAAAAATATCTTTGCCATTGTTTTTCTTGTTGTTTTTCTTGGTGTAGTTATTTTATCATGCGATAAAGAATAAAAAAAAATATAGGGACAAATTAGAGCTAGTTTCGAAACTTGTTGTATAAATTTCCTAAAAATCTAAGCCATCGCCGAAAGGCGTTATAATGCTAATACGTTGAACGAAACGGTTAAGGTTTATTGTACCGCGAGATTCACATTAATTTGTGGCTTTTCGTTTTTTCTGCGTTCAACAATAAATAACACTATTGGAAAAGTAATTTGCCGCAAATCTAGTAAACTATTTTCTATTAACTTATGAAAAACTGACTTCGACTCATTGGTAGTTTTGGAGCATTTGGAATATAAGAGATTTTGGACTAAAAATCAACATTTTCCCTAATTCTCCCAAAATACAATTAAATCGAAGTTGGTTTTATGATGGGTTCATATAAAATGCGAAATAACGAAAATACGTTCACGATTTGCGCCAAATTACTTTTCGGTTATTTTTATTCATTGTAAAACAATGAAAAAAAAAAATTACCTTGCGCTTACCCGTGACGATGACCCTTAAGTAAGAAAATCTAAAACTTACTTCCTATTATCATAAAGGTTATCATTATAATAAATGCAAAGTATATATCTGTCCGTTGTCTACCAGTTACTTTTTTACGAATAAACGGCTGAATAGATAATCATGAAAGCTGGAAATCGATTGTAATCTGGGGAAGGACGTGGATGCCCTTTAGACGATCTAAAAAAAGGAGGAGATTCTATGATTAATCTGTACCTATGCTTTTTTAATATATTTTCGTCGAGTATGAACCGATTTTGAGTTTTTTTTTTCAATTTGGAGATTAATATCCCGAAATAATCGCATTAAATTTTTATTCACGAGGGTTTAGTATAAGACCGGCAAAAAATCAAAAATTGTGTAAATATTTAGGAATATAAAGCCGGTTTTTAGTTTTTTCTACACAATCAAATTACTATTAAGGATAATCACAAGAAAAGCCGTGGCAGACGCTATTTAATAATAAATTCTAGACGTAGCATTATTATAGGTACTGTGCCATTATGAAAAACATGCCTTTTTTCGGAAGTTAGTTACGAAAATGAGATTTTCTGGCGAAAATAAGAAAAATCCCAAACCAATCAATGAAAATATAATGGTTTTTAGATCAAAATACGTCGTCACCCCAAGCCATGTATTTTCCATAAATTACAAGGAAAATTGGGAAACTTGACTTACATCGACATTAATACCTGAACGCCCTTGGAATCAAATCTAACTTTACATGTACGTAATCAAAGTTTTGTTGAAGATTTCTGTCTATCAGGAGGTGTCAGAAAATTCTTAAAAGAGGGTACGAACAGAGGAGAATAATTTATTACGTAAAAATATTTTTGATTTGCCGGTGGCGTAGGAATGTACCCCTCCAACTCACCCGTGGATGTTGTAATCGAATGTGGATCCGACTAAGTAAACGTATCAATGGAAAGGTTGCTACAGAAGTTGCTTCAGTCTGTGTATTTTAACAACTCCACTGCGATAAACCATATGTATGTCTGGCAAGATGCGTGGTTATTATGACAAAACCCCGTTTTTGGGGAAACATTTTCAATAGTGAACGTGTGTCTGTGTTGACAGTAATTTTAACGGAACGTTCCGCTGTCCCATTCACACACCGTCAATGTGGACAACAGGAATAAATGCTCATTATTTTTATTGAGTTTCGTTGTGCCTATTGGATGGGGACTGCTTCAATGGGCACGACGGGAATAGATCCATTTATTTATAAACAGTAAAATTTTAAACATAAATCACTAACCAGTGAGAAATGTTGAATTTATAATTAATAGTTACTGATAAAGTATAGAATTTTTTATCTCAACAAAGGAATAACAATATACATAGGGCGGCCTCTGTTCATCATAATTTTTTGCAATTTAATAGGTACCTTCGTAGGAACTTCTGGCACAATTATTGTCAACCAACTTTTGATTTCAGTACCATACATTATTTATGGAACATGATTGCTTTTTAATTTCTTTTCTTTGTGATGTTTCTTTAGGAAAAATGGTTTCTTTCGTAAGTAGGTACGAATACGAAAATAATGGAACAATATTTTATTTACAAGAATTTGATTTATGTTGATAAATGCGATTATACCTACTTATTCCAAGAACGTATTACCTTTGTGGCACATGCACGCACGCCTATGAAGTTTCCTAATTGTTGACAGGTTAGTGAATGAAGAGTCACAGCAATATTTATCAAGATAACATACATATATAACGAAAATTATTCTTGATGATTTTTCCATGAAAAAGTATTGCAAATGTTATAAAAATTACCGTATACCACAGTAGCTCAATCTGTATTACGTTTAACGTCGAAAAATACGTGTTATGCCCAGGGGGCCTACTCGGAAAAGGAAAATTGAAGTTTCTTTTTCGTGTTAGTGCAAAACCAACTCTTATGTCCATTGCATAAGATTAGCGTTTGCACGAAAAAGAATCAGAAACTTCGATTTCGTTTTTAAAAGTACGGGCCCTGAGCAGAATTAAGAACGTAAATAATATGGCGTGTTTTAAAAAACGATAAACCGACTTCAAATTCCTTACTTTTACACTTATTTTAAGTTTGCGGGATAAATACTAATCTCCTGGGGATAAAATGTTTATGGGCCCCCTACGGGATTTTTTCTATACAATAGTGAAAGAATTTTCAAAATTGGCGGAGAAATCGCGTAACATACATACAAAAAACATACAAATGAATTGATACCCTCCTCTTTTGAAGTCGGTTTAAAATAAGAGTAAGGTTTATGCGTATACAGCGTAAGCTCTCGCACAGGCGCAGGCGCTAGAGTCCGTAGGAAGTTCCAAAGGTTTTCGACTCGTCGTTTAACTGATTTCGTAGCATAGTTGGTTAGCGCAGTCCCGTACTGAGGGACGGACGTGGGTTGGTTCCCACCAAAATGGAAAATGTTTGGGATATCATTTAATGCTTTTAGAATAATACTTTTTGATACTATTGGATATTATGTTCGTAAACAAAAAGTTATGTAGATGCCTGAGTATGTCTGTAAAGTATTGCATTGAGCAAAACTACCAAAATCGTTTTCATTGGTGGAGTCAATTAATCTTTAGTGAGGTATATTTGGCGTGGAAAACCCATATAAACAATATATATTTTAATAAGTTTTCTAACAAGTAATGAAATTGTTTTTACGATAAAAATACCTTTTTTGAAACAATCTTTTATATTGTCGAGGACCAAAATGCTTGGGAAGACAGATCCAACGCACCCTAACTATAGTTTCGTTTAGGAGTTCCTATGGCCACCTTCTTTCTCAATCATCAGACCAGCTCGATACTACCATAACATTGTATTGTCAACGAATTTACATAAATATGCCAACTTCCAGCCCAACCGGTTGAGGATAACTGGTCTAAAATTCAGTTGCAAGATTTGTCCCACACATACTACAGAACAAGCTTGTAAAAAGAAAAGGTTTTACCTTAGTAGGTACTACATTACATATCTGTGGTTTTTACCTTGCTCTAGAAGAGAGATAAGTCTATCCATTTATATAAAAATGAACCCCTATTTCTCCTGGTCCGGCTATTACTTCAGAACGGCTTTACCGATTTCATTCATCTTTTTTTTATGTTTTGTAATACTTCGTAGAAGGAACATAAAAAAAATTAAAATAGTGCGCTGAAACTTGGAAAATTTAAGAAAACTTAACGACTACCTTTATTATGAACTTTTTGTATGTAACCTTAGCATGGGGCTAAGGTTACATAATATTCTATAATATTCGTTATAATAATATTCTCTTTGCTAAGCACGTTTGAAATAACTGTCAGTTGACAGTAAGTTGAATAGACAGGACAACGTCTGTTGGGTCATCTAGTAATAAATACGTAATTCACCGAAAAGTTTCATCAAATTAAGTATCGATAGAGACAATCTTGCAGATCACCAGATGTTTTTTTATGGAAAAAGCTTTCGCATGCCTCTTGAAAGAGAAGTGCTACAGCCAAAAAAGACAGTGTGATATCATTATGAAATGGATCGGACGGTCATTGTGACAATCTTAAGCCCCGTTACGCAATAGCAGTTGGCCGCGCGGTTGAACTGCCGCCCGAACCGCGGGTCGAAATTTTGTGGCGGTTATTACAAATACGGTTGTATAATAAACTGGAAAAAGCGGCTAGCCGCGCGGTTAACCGCTAGTGCGTAACGGGACTAAGGGGAACAAAATATCTTCTGTCTATGATGATAATCCCGCTTTCATTGTGGTAATTAGGAAGCTGAATTGCGCCACATATATTTGTCATGGTTTACATGTTTTTGGCATGACTAGTGTTATTTGACACATACGTATGTATTTATAATCGATGTAATCTTAGGTTGGAGTAATCATGGTTGTCTAAAAATACAAAACTACAGTGAAGGCACTATCATTCGGCGCGGTGGGCGAAGGTCCGCCTGCGACGCAGGAGGTTGCGGGTTCGATTCCCGCCTCGGGACAAATCTGCAGATAGAGCTCTGCTTAGCTTGGGGCTAGATGATGCTGTGTGGTTGTCCAGTATTATTTATTTATTTATTTTATTCCTGTCACTATTCTCGAAATGATTAGATTGGTTATAATAGCAACAAAAAAAATCTAAAGCATAATAAAGATCCTGATCATACCAATGAAGCAATGAGTAACCTCTGTTCGCTTGATAAGGGTATTATTATTTTAAATGTTCTTGATGACAATGGAAAAGATTTCGTGCTATCTATACGTATGTTGTGAGTAGAGATGGGCTTATGCTGGGCATTTACAGGGCGTATTGAGTGAATATCCGGTAAATTGGCAGTTATCGGGCATAAAATTACATTATATTAGGAATTTGCTCAATACGCCCTGTAAATGCCCGGCATAAACCCATCACTAGTTGTGAGTAGCAGCGCTTTCACAGGAAGCATATCCTCAAGCCCTTCTACTATCTTCCATCTACTTTATTTCATAAAATATGGACGAGCTAAGGTAAGGAACACCTGCGCTTAGATAGTAAGTAAGTATTCTTCTCAGAAGGGTATCCTTATCAGGATGAAGGCCTTGATACCTTTATTTTATTCTGATGAAGTATTTTTTCACAAAAGCGGACCGGAATGGAATACAACCTAACATGGCGTCAAAATTGCATCATATAACCATCCCGACAAAGAAAATTTTTACTCATTTATTGATGAATACTTTTTCATTTACTTTTTATTTGAAACTGGTAGTTAATATTTCTTTAGTTTAGATATAAATATAGTTCCATTTTAATTGTGTGTTCATTTTATTTGACCAGCTCCAGACCAGCTCAATGCTACCATGACATTGCATTGTCATCGATCTTACTTAAATATGCCACAGCTCAATCGGTTGAGGATAACTGGTCTAAATATCAGTTGCAAGATTTATCCCACACAAAATAACAGGGTCTGTTGAATAAAAGCTTGTAAAAGGAGGGAGCCAGCTGCTTAACTCTATGGAGGGAGCTTTTTACTTGGGGCTGTCAAAATAAAGTGGCATAGACCCTTCATAGACCTTGTTTATTTTGAAATGATATCCTCTCCTCTCCGCGATAGATCCCCGCCATCTAAGGTAAAAAACAAACAACATTTCACCCTAAACGTATACACTGCCTGCGTTCATTCGCGGGTAAAAAGGGTTATTTTTTTTCATTTTAGAAAACGCCTCAATGTAGTAGTCTTGGGACTGTTCTTGCGTTAGCGAAACGTAACCGTTTTCTATAAACTGTCAACTAGTTGAAAAACCAGTTGAAGTTTAACTGGTTTGGTTTGTAGGAACGTAAACTGTAGAAGAAGGAACTATTCGTTTAACGTTAAACGTTGTAAAACCAACTCACCAACTGAATGTAGTTATGTTGAAACGTTTAACTGTTAATGTCGTTGAATGAATTAACCAGTTGACAGAAACAAATAGTTTTGCGGTAAAAAAACGTTAACTGTAGAAAAACTGTTTAAAAAATGGTTCGTTGATTCAACGCTCACTATTACCTCAATGCGAAGGAACTAAATACCTAAATAAAATTGTGATATGCTAGTCTTCTAGTCAGAGATCGGCTAAAGTCAATTAAAAATAGATGCCACCCGTCACGGCGGGATAGTGAACTGTCGATCAAACGACTCGATCCAATATATTTGCAAATGACCTTCTATTCCAGACTCTATTGCGGTAACTATTGTTCAGAGAAGATATGTTTTCAAGGCTGTTTTCAGTTGAGTGTAAGTAGTTTAGTGTGATTTTTGGGAAAAGGTCAAAGGGGAAAACGGAAACAAGAAAAAACGGCGAGGGGCAGTTATGGGCATTTTAAGATTCCAGTTCTCACCCCTAAGGGGGATTTATCAAAACTAGAATAACCCAAAAATTCTATTGATTCTATTCTGCCTCATGGAAAATCCGGTTTCCCCGCGAATTATTACGGTTTGAAAATTGACATAAGCCGGCAGGTTTATTTAGGGACGATTGCTTGAGCTTAGCCGTTTTATATGTAGTAGTGTAAACTCTTGTAACATTTATGTAGCCAATTATTATCCCATTTGCAATCCATAAGTGTTCTATAATGTTGGTTTAAATAAACCTAATTCAGTAATTGTGTTTAGTTATCTGATCGTTTTATTACTAAGGAAACTTAATATTTTTATTAATTGTTTATCTACCAGTCTTTTATCTAGAGATTGGCTAAAGTCAATTATAAATTGTGCTTCTGACGCATAATGACCTATAATTTAGAAATTCCCATCTTGACCAAATACATAAACCCGAAATGTCAAATTCTCAGAATGGCCAATACGCATAATGACGTAGTAAGCCAATTGCGAAAACGCAGAGTGACGCATACGCCTAAATACTGAGCAATGACTAATACGCATTTTAACACTCAGTGACCAATACTTAGACAAATCGTCGCGGCGGGATAGTGAACTGTCAATAAAATAACACGATCAAATATACATATTTGCAAATGCCCTTTTCTTCCCTACTGATCCATTGTGATAGCTGTAGCAGCCGAACTCAAACCGAATCTAGTAGGTGGCTATAAAGAGGTGTGTACAATAAAGAGTATTTATTGTAGTTCTTTCAAAATTCATCTCCAAGCCAAACTCGAATCGAATCTTGTAGGCAGCTATTTAATAGTCAGTTCCTTTAAAATCTGTCTCAAAGCCTATCTCGAATCGAATCTAATAGGCGGCGATCTAATAGGCAGTTCTTTTAAAACCTGTCTCAAATCCTATCTCGAATCGAATCTAGTAGGCGGCTATCCAATAGGCAGTTCTTTCAAAATCTATCCCAAAGCCTATGTCGAATCGAATCTAGTAGGCGGCTATCTACTCGTAATAGGCAGTTCTTTTAAAATCTGTCTCAAAGCCGAACTTGAACCGAATCTAGTAGGCGGCGATCTAATAGGCAGTTCTTTCAAATCCGTCTCAAAGCCACACCCGTTTCTGCTCTGTCGTGCACTGAAAAAACAGCTTCAGTACCATCGTATATAGTGGCTTTAAGCCGCTGTCCCACCGGTACGCACGGAGAGGCGACGTACGTGTGTCAAGCTTCACTTCGTAAGAAAATGTGTGATAATGTCCACTATAACCCACGATCACGTTACGCACAAATATGGAATTAATGACGTCATTTCTACACACATGGCCTTCTCGCCTAACGCTATCAACGCTATGCACGCGGTCACGCGTGTGACCCACGTTGTCAAACAAACAAACCCACGCAGCTAAAATGCGCTTGGCCGTGCCACAGACGTGATACATAACTGTGGGCCATGTACAGAGTGCACAGCGGCTTACCCCTACTTATTTTCTTAATAGCCCGGCTACACGCTCAAACATTTGTGCATGCAGATTGCACAAACACAGTTTGCGCAGGCAAAATAAGCCGGCCACACGCTCGGAGCAAGATGGAGCGTGTGAATGTTTGAGCGTGTAGCCGGGCTTTAAGGCATCACAACTTCAACTTCTTCTTTTATAGCGCCACTTTTCGCCGACTCTGCCAGTGTCTGTGGCAGAGTGTCATAAACTTCGAAAACAGATATGATTGGTTTAACGAAATAAAAACTATTAATTTTGCATCAAAGTGATTTTTCTAAACAAACGGAGAAGACAACTTAAGCTTAAGAACAATAACTCAAGTCAGATTTACACTAAAAACTCTCAAAATAAGTGTCACTTGAGCTTTACTTATTGTAAATGGCGTTTCAGTAAATTGTAATACATATATCTTGGCTTTCTAACAAATAGCTAAATTGTTTCTGTTTCAGATCTCTTCAAGCTGTATGATTTCAATTTGGTAAGTGGACGAATATATTTTTTCTTTTTTATGTAGGTAGACACGATGGTAGACACAGGCCTACTTTATCGCTATTTTCCCCGTTAAGGGGAAGGGGGGAAACTGGAATTCATTTGTTTATTCCTATTTTTTTATTACTTTACTTTTACAGCCCTTTATTTACTTTTATGGGCTGTAAAAGTAAAGTATCTATGATTTTTAATTTATCCTGAAGATAAAGTTGAGTATAAATATTTTTCCCTCTGTCTTTGTTCTATATTTGGGACGAATAGTAAATTTGACATAAAGTTTTTGGCACAGATTTTATAATACTATAATATTTTTGGTAAGTGCCAAAAACTCTCAACATCCAAGCTATGCATAATTTTGATCCAAAAAACGTAATTTGACTAGGATACGTTAAAAAAAATCAGTTATAGGTACATACGTATGTAACTACTATTATCTTTGCATTACATACATATTATACTAAACGGAAGCCCCATGAGTGGACTAAAAAGAAGATTTATCATATTCCATAGATCGTTTCTTGTCATTACGGCCTTTAAATTCATTTATATACCTACCATAGTTGTCAACAACTATTCCATAGTGATTATTCCATTAGTTCTATCCTTGAGTTTCATTTCTATGTCAAAATTACCTGGTTATTGCTGTAGTTCAAAACAACTTTTCAATGGTGGTTATTCCATGCCAGATTACGGAAGTTTCCATGTCGCATTATTAATATTGAACAGGTAATTTCAATAATTATTTGCTCCGAAGGGTTTCAATTTTAGGAGATTTCTGTTGAAATATAAAAAGTTTCTCGTTTCCCTATTAATTTTTATTAGATTTTGTTCGCAGATTTTCATAAAAATATGATAATAACTATTCACGGGTATTTATCGCGTTTTTTTTGAGGTTTGTGATGGGAAAAATAGGCAACGGTCTATAAAAAGCCACAGTTTTATGGCTGGATTTTTATAGACAGTTGCCTATTTTTCCCGTCACAAAACAAAACCTGAGATTGTGCGAACCGTCCATCGTCGTTTGGCGGGCTGCATCTCAAGAACCGTAAAAGGTAGACATATAATAATATTTATTATATTTATTTATTCTTTAGTTGTAATTTATTTTTAATATTATAATTAACTATAGTATTTTTTTTATTATTTATTAATAAATTTAATTGCCATTACAACAACAGATAAAAAATATACATGTATTAAAATCAAAGGGGTCCGCCACACAATATTATATATTTTTGGCTATTTTTGCACTACATGTATCAAAACTATATCTCTTGAACCATAATAGGTGAACAATTACAATAGGCATGCTGACTGATTTTGAGAAACTACACCGTGGTATTTTGAGACATCTACTGAATGCAAATTAAATCATATTTCTGCAAAAAATGGCATTCAAAGGAAAAATACAGCTTTTAAAAATGCATTTTCAATTTCGCTCAAAAACGCTACAGTACTGTTGGCGGCTGTCAATGACGTCATAGATGCACGAACATCTGATGATACAGAATGATCATTATATTTTCAAGAGAAGCTTGACGAGCTATTCTGTGCCTTTACATCCTGGTTAAGGCGAAGCGCGGAGGATGCCCGCCTCACATTTATAGAATGTTGGCGAGCTAATTCCGCGATCGCAGGGTGGCCATGGTTGTGGGCAATCGGGTGGTGTGGAAGAGGTCGACCATGGGTTGCCCCCAGGGCTCTGTACTGGGCCCCACTCTATGGAACGTCCTCTTGGATGACCTACTCCGCCTACCGGTGCCAGTGGGGGTGAAATTTGTTGCGTATGCGGACGACGTGACGGTGTTGGTAGCAGGGGATGCTCGGAGGGAGTTAGAAAGGAAAGGAGCGGCTGTCTTGGGACTGGTGGAAGAATGGGGTGCCAGAAACAGGCTAACCTTCGCCGCCCCTAAGTCCCAGGCCATGACCCTGAAAGGGAGACTGCAAAGGCCACCACTGCTGAAGACCGACGCCGTCGCCCAGTCCATACGTTCCGTGACGGAAGCGAAGGTGTTGGGCGTCATTATTGACTCCACCCAATCGTTTGCCCCCCACGCGGCATCGATCGGTGAAAGAGCCAGTAGGAGCTTCGGGAAAATGTCGCGCATATCAGCGAACAGATGGGGTGTTCGGTACCGAGCTCTGCGGGTACTCTATGGAGGCACCTATGAGGCAACCATAACAAGTACAATTACAATTACAAAATTCTTTATTGTACACCACGAAGAAAACATTAAAAAAAGACATTACATAAAACATGTACAATGGGCGGCCTTATCGCTTAGAAGCGATCTCTTCCAGGCAACCTTTGGATGGAAAGAATTATACGACTTTAAGAAAGGCAGGGGTGTATCTAAAGTTGTCAGAAATAAATAACATTATAAATATCTAACAACAGAGGATATATATATATTGTCTATAGCAACTTAACTAAATATATAAATGTAGGTGCAATATACATAAATAGATACCTATTCATTTTTCTAAGAGGAAAATTTCCTTGACACGAGCTTTGAAAACCGGTAATGATGCTGATTTTCGAATGGATTCAGGCAGTGCATTCCACAACCTTATGGCCTGGATAGAGAAGGATTTGTCGTAAAAACTGGTTCGGTGAGGTGGTATATTTAATACCAGATTTTCTGACGACCGGAGGACACGAGAAGGATTAGGATGAGAATTGTGGAGGAATTCAAAGCATTCCTTTAAATAGACGGGAGTTACAGGGTTAAAGAGAATGTTATGAAAAAGACGCATAACGTATGCGGCCAAGATATGGTACCATCGAGCGTCTTTTCACGTCGTGCGCAGCGTATTGCTCAGGACTCAGAGACCCTCCTTAGTCCTACTAACGAAGGCGTACAGGTCCTGCAGCACCGCGGCGCTTGCCGTTCTGGCAGGGGCTTTGCCGGCTGATCTGCTATTAGTCCGAGCGGGACTAAGGCTGGTAGAAACCGAAGGACAGCCCAGAGAGGTCCACAAGCGTATCCGGGCAAGGGTTGATGCGGCAATAATTGACGATTGGCAGAAGCGACGGGAGTCGGATACCAAAGGGCGTGAGCTGTTTCAGTTCTTCCCAGACGTTAGTGAGCGCATGGAAGCGCGCTGGGTTGAACCGGAACACGAGGTTTCGCAGCTTTTATCGGGGCTTTTATCTATGGCTCGGGTATAATTCGGGGAAGGTCCGTCTGCGACACTAGAGGTTGGAGGGTTCGTTTCCCGCCTCGAGACAAATGTTTGTAAGATCTGCAGAT
Organism: Eupithecia insigniata; assembly: GCA_947859395.1. Lineage (NCBI taxonomy): Eukaryota > Metazoa > Arthropoda > Insecta > Lepidoptera > Geometridae > Eupithecia > Eupithecia insigniata. The sequence continues at coordinate 3,471,930 of OX402019.1, forward strand.
ATTTGTTCAGGGTGTTTTATGTGTAATACAAAACTGCATCTATGTAGTTTTATGTAATAAGTATATCAGTTATCTAGTACCCATAACACAAGCTCTGCTTAGCTTGGGGCTAGATGATACTGTGTGGATTGTCCAGTATATTTATTCCTAAAGTTACATTCCTGTATCCAGATTAGAGTTACAACATTTAATAATAAAAACAATTGAAATTTTGACAGGATGTGTGTATTGCTGTTATATCAACAAATATTCAAAAAAATAAACTAGTCAAACGTACAATCTGATCTGATCAAGAGTGAAAAATGCGTAAGCTTGCGTAAAAATTATTACTTAATATTTTTATGTAATGTACTTAATATATGTATGTAAGTAACAACTAATACCTAAGGTTTTTGAATAAAATAAAGATATTTTATTCTTAACTCTTATGTATAATATTATTTATGATATTGATAATACCTACTGAAATAATATTCCCAGTGAAATTAATGTAATATAATTAGATCATAATTAATATGCAATCGCGTAATTAGGTCGGCGTCGAATTCCATCCTAATCCTATGCGACCAATTAGAACCTATGTAAATATTTGTTAATTACTGAGCGTACCTATACGTATGCGTACATCGTCATCATCATTATTCTCAGCGTATTTTGCATGGGCAGCCTAGTCAAGACCTTGTACGGGTGGCTTTTTTGAGATGGGAGTGGATGGCGAAATCCGAACCCATGAGATCTAGAAAAAAGTCGTGAAGTCATGACCTCGATTTACAAGAAACTATTTAGATTTTTTTTTGTATTTTACTTTGCAGAAAGTTGAACCGTGTAGTCTAAAAAAATATGACGGCCTGTATTTTGCACCAACAGTTGTTGAAGTGGATATATCTTTGCAAAGAAATATATTCATCATCAGCCCGTACACGTCCACTGCTAAACATAGGCCTCCCCCAAATGACGACGCCACGAATAGCGGTCCTGAGCCACCTCCATCCAACGACTCCCTGTGAGCGCTACGATATACATAGTATAAGAAATATATTATTCAAAATAAAATTAAATGGCTATTTTTTACTATTTTAGTTTGAAAAAAGAACTCTTCGACAAGGCAACAATGTGAAAATTTCAAATAATCCCTTCAAAGAACTGATGTGCTTGTCGCTGCCTAGCCGCTGCCATATGCTCGCTAAAACATATAATATATTCTTCATTTTTTAAACATTTTATAGATAAAATCTATGACTCCTCTCATGACTTTATGTCAAGATTTTATTTTTTAAATTCCGTGTTCTGTGATCGAAGTTGAACCGAAAAGTTTGGTCCTTACTTTTTGTTACATCCTGTATACTAAAAGAAAGATAGTAAAAGTTTGTAAAAAGCTTGTATTTATAATAGAGAAACAAGACAAAGAACTAATTTAATTCTAATCCGTTCCAACATCTCCAATTCTTTGCCACCTCCCCAGCAATTTACAACCCTAACAGGTAGATAATATCCTATCATTAAGGATCAAATTCCTTTGTCTACAATCTAGCAAGACTATGAAACTCGTCTAGACTAGTTTATGATAGTTCCAAAACAGTGGAGAATACAAATTGGGTGATTTAAAAAGTTTTCACGCAAAAAGGTTGTTAAATTGAGAGACTAGTAAAGTGGTGATTTCACGCCAATCTGAACAGTGGCATATCTGGTGGACCATAGCTTGACTCGAACGAGAGAATAGCGTTTATGTTTGACATTTTGATTTCAGATTTATTTAATTTTGCTCATGCATCCAGCTTAGGTCTTAACGTTAGCTTAAGTCAATACCAATAGTACATACACCCTGTAGGGCACTACAAAAGAATTTATAATTACTAAGGATGGGAGTTATTGGATATTTTGGCTACCGGTTATTAGTAGGGTATTTTGTTTCAATACCGCTAGTACCAACTGGTACCCAATAACGTTACAATACTCTATACCTGTTCTGATTTCTACCCAATATATTTCTAACCGATTTGGTTAGAAATACCAAATACTTGTTGCAGCTACATAACTTTACGGGTGAACGGTCCGCTAGTACCTATGCGTAGATGATAGTTAGGTAAGTATAGGTATTGAAGCGTTGGGTAGTTATGGCTCACGGTCGGTTAGGCGCGATGCTCGCTTTGCACAGTTATTCCCTAGCGGTATGCGGATTTTACAATAACGTTAGATATTTTAGGACCATGCTAACAGGTACTGAGTTAGTTATTGAATACCGAACTCATCTCTAATAATTACATTTTTATAATAAAAAAAAACTTTAAATACAAGCTTTCATATCATTTGGGACGAAAGTGCTTGGGAAGACAAATGCAACGAACCCAAACACGACGTGATTAAGTCGTTTTGTTTCGGATGGCCAACTCGGTTACCATCATCATACCAGCTCGATAGCGAATTTACATAATTATGCCAATTGTCAGCTCAATCGGTTGAGGATAACTGGTTTATAATTGAATTGCAAGATTTGCTGACAGATTCTTGTTAGGCTTTGGAACAAAAGTGTTCTTGATTGGAGACCACGACTCAGCAAACGTAGCTTAGGAAATCCTGTGGCCATGTGGGATGACGATTGACGACAATACAAGAAACTGGCAGATGCTGGAGGTGGAAGTGTTATCATGATCAGCCCGTATACGTCAACTGCTGAACATAGGCAAGGGAAGTGTATTACGGAAAAAAATGTTATAAGATAGAAAATACTTGCACACTTAAAACTAAGAAACAATTTACAAATAAAGCAATAACAACATAAGTGATAATTGTCGGTCTTACCGCTCCAGAGCGATCTCTGTCAGACAACCTGGTATCGGTAGGATAATTGGATACATGGGTAATTAATTACTATCAATTGAATTTTTATGGGACATCCCCGGTTTTATTATCGATACAGAAGAATATAGGCACCCGAATATAACACACCACCTCCCTTTTTCGAAGTTAGTTAAAATTTATAATAGAGAAACTCTACTATACAAAGTAAAAATCACCTTTTGTTTTAGTAAAATTAAAAACATTAAGTAACCTTTGTATAACTTTTTGAATAATGCACAGATACGTTTTAATTTAAAGAATTTTACGCTGTGCTGGAAAATACAAGAAAATTTCCATTTTCTTCGCCCATCGAAACCGTCTACACTGCGATGTTTTCCTAGGAAATCACCATTGCTAAGGCAATGTCTATTTTGACTTTCAAATAAGGCATTTAATATAAAACCCAGGAATTGTTTGTAGAATCAGCATTTTATCTGTTTTCGTGAAAACGCGTCAAATTATGGGATTTTGAATTCTTTTGTGTTTTGAATGCTAATGGAGTCTGCTCATTGAATTCGTTAACACAAGACGGCGTTTTGTTGCGACATCCATACTAAAATTATATAATACTAGCTGCTTCCCGCGCTTTCGCCCGCGTTTTATCGGGATAAAATAGGTCCCAAACTATACCCATACCAAATTTCAGCCTAATCCAGTTCAGTAGGTTTTGCATGAAATAGTAACAAATATCCATCCATACATCTATCCTCTTTTTCATTTTTAACTTTGACATTTATAATATTAGTAGGATACGAAGTAGGATGATTGTTTTGAAAACACAAAAAAATGACTGCGGATCCCCTATTTTTTCACTATTTTTTTAATTTTGTGGAATAAATACTAATCCCTCGGGAGTAAATTTTCAATTGGACTCTATCAATAAATATCGAAACAATTACGAAAACTGACGATTTGTTCGACTCGACGCGGTCAAGGTGAATGGTTTCGTATACGGCGAAATTTTACAATTTATTAAATACGATATTTTCTTTGACGCGCTCTTCTAAAAAGTTATACGTACTTGCCTTAGAATTCAACTTTCAGTATTTCCCAGACCGAACTTCTTTTCACCTACCCGCCTGGGACGCAAAAGTTTTCGGGTTCGATCCCCGACTCGGGAATTTTTTTGGAAGATCTGGAGATATTAGTTCCGGGTGTTCTGGATCTTTTCTATGTCTAACCAAATCAGTTACCTACGCTACCCATCACACAAGCTCTGCTTAGCTTGGGGCTAGATGATGTTGTGTGATTTTTCCAGCATTATTCATGTATTTATTCTTCAAACAGACCGAAACTACCCACCCGTATCTTTTTCGTATCTTTTATAGGATACATTTCGGTGAATACTCGCAGGAACTTCATGTCCTGATCCCACCATCTCCCTTCCACTCCAGGTCAAGCCGACGGACGGCACAATACCATCCTTATCTGGTGGATATACCACCCACTCGCACTAAGCGGTTTTCCTCCACCTTCATTATTCGCACCGCTGAGGATTGGAACTCGCTGCCTGCGTCTGTTTTTCCGGCGGGGAGACTACGCCGCAGTTTTGTAACTTTTGTTGTCTCTTCGTTCAACCTGTAACCTTTTTCCTTGTACTTGTTCAAATAAACGATTTTGTATTTTACCAATTAGAATGACCCATATTCTAATTGGTAAAATACAAAATCGTTTATCTTCAAAAAAAATGTGAATAGGTATCTTCTAGAACTTTGTGATAGAATGTCCGCCACATCGTTACTTTCTATCAGGTGAGATTGAGGTCAAACGAAGGTCTATTGTCCATAACAAAAAAACCATCAGCAAAAGGCCCCAACATTAGTCAGCCCACCTACCATCACATAAACATTCTAGCTACAACATTCTAACAGCGAATGTAATAAAGTAAAATATGTTTTCCTTTATCCAGGCATCAGTTACGCAAATACAATGTTATAGGACGGGTCACTTTATAGTGTCATAATTTTTATTACGTTCACCAACACTCGTAAAAAGGTTATGTCTGTACGGACAGGATGATGTGGAAGAATCCTAAAAGGGTCTTTCACAAGACTTTGTGGCTAATGTGAAAATAAAGATATAAATATACGATGTAGGTATTGTTAATTTCCTTACGACCGTATAGGATGAAAGGCATAGGATTTATAACATTTACCCTTTTTTTATATTCTTTATTGAAATTGTGAAGCGTCATCGTCCCACTTAAGAAAGTGAAGACGTGGCCTAAAATGGAGCACGCTTTCCAGGACGGACTTGTTTACTCGTATTTTATTTCAAGATTCCGAGATTTGAAGACACCGAGATTGTATTTACTATACCGTTAGATTGACGCGAAATTATCCTTCTAAGAAATTTAATAGCTATAAAACATAAATAAGTATAACTATAATAACAAAACTATAAAATTAAATAACATCGCAAAAAAAAATCAGTATTTTTTTTAAGTCGAAAAATTTATGGGACCTTATTTTTTTTTTCGAAGTTATCGCCAGTGTGAGGCTTACGCACTATAATAGCAAAAACCTTAATTATCCTTCTCTTATATCTTATATCTCTGCTAAGCTTGGCCTGGATGCTGTGTGAAATGTCCAGCATTCCTATTTTTTTTATTTAGCCCATTTCTTCCCACTTCTGGACAAAGATCTCCCCCGCACACTTCCGAACATCCCGGTCTTTTGCAGACTCCCAACACTCCGGGTGAGAAGTCATGATCATCATCCCTCCACCTTTTTCGCGACCGACCCCGTCGTCGCCTCCCATCTTCTGGGTCCCAGGAAGCTATAGCATGGGCTCATCATCACTCCAGGTGCATGCGTTTGTCATGGCCAGCCCAATCCCACTTTAACCTGGCGTTCTTCTCCCCTACATCGGCAATACCTGTTAGTCAGCGTAGCATTATGTTGGCGATCGGTCAATCCGTTTAAAGCCTAGAATGCTACGCTCGATCGCCCTTTAGCAAATCTTGAGCTTGGACTTCTGTGCTTCAGTCAGTGACCATATTATTTTGTTCAGGTACCACGTGACCGAAGCCACGGGTAAAAGCTTGTGCTGTTTAAATAGATGCTGTTAACAATTCCAGACGTGCTATTGCTCGTTTTATAGCACTCTAGTCATTTAGCCAGATGGTGTTCTTGCTTACTAGACTTTTGAACCTGAAAGATACCTATTTCAGAGAAAATTTCACATTATTTTCCAATAACCTTTCTAAATTTGATCACCAATACAATATGATGGCAACAATTAGAATTAGTGGCGTCGTTTGGGGCAAGTCTATGTTCAGCAGTGGACGTGAACGGGCTCATGATGAAACCTCTCTAAATATTAGGTTGTATCAACCTATCAGTACTATTACGTCCAATGCTGAATCTGCCTACCCGAAATAAGGGTTTTTTTTTGCTATGACCACCATTCTTGGTAGCGAATGCGTTCAAAATATAATCTTGAAGATATCAAAATATTTTAACTGATTAAAACGGTTTCCACTATGGGCTAACTCCGAAACTATGTGTACATACATCGTATAGAACAAAATACTGAAGTAAAAGTATAAAGATTTACCTACCTATCATAGACAAATTGCTGTCAAAAATCGTCGTGTACAAAAACCTTTCTTTCCGTGGCATGTAAGCATTCTTCTGCAAATAGAGGTTTTCCGCGTAGGCGGAACCACATTCCTGTCCGTTTTAGGGTTCTGTAAGCATTATTCAAACGGGGCTTTTACATGCTTTATGCTCGTGTTCGTGATTTCGGGTAGAGAAAATGTTTTGTGTTTGGAAATAATGGGGTTCTTTTGATCAGCGAAAAAATAAAGACATACGTTTATTTGCTCCCGACAATGGATACAACAGGTATACCTTATACCTAGGTAGTTTTTCGACAACTACTTCTGCCATATTAACGAAGGGAACCAGAAAGTTATTGTTAGAGATATAAATAAATAAATAATGCTGGAAAATTCACACAGCATTAGATAGCCCCATGCTAAGCAGAGCTTGTATTATGGGTACTAGATAACTGATATACATAATATAATACACTAGTACATAGATAGATATTTTTTATTATACATAGAAAACATCCAGAACACTCTGAACAAATATTTGCAGATCGTACAAACATTTGTCCTGAGGCGGGAATCGAACCCGCAACCTCCTGCGTTGCAGGCGGACCTTCGCCCGCCGCGCCATAGAGGTCGTCAATCGGATTTACTTCGACTTAGTTGGTAACTACGAGTAATTTATAATCTTTAAAAAAAACGTCTCCGTCTCGCATTTTCATTTTAACTTTTTGTGAGAAATGAGAAGTCGGAGCCGATCAAAAATGTAGCCTCATTGGAGACCAGAAGTTTATACCTCATACTTTATCAAAATTGATTTATTAGCTCTAATTGTATGATTGCAAAACACGGTCAGTATTAGAATAACTTAGTTTAGCGCATTCTACCGACATAAAGTTGATCCAGTTCAAACGCTAAACCGAGTTCATGAGCTGTCATGTCACATATCATCATCATCATCAGCCCATACACGTCCACTGCTGGACATAGGCCTCCCCCGTACGACGCCACAAATAGCGGTCCTGAGCCGCCTCCATCCATCGACTCCCTGCGACCGCTACGATGTCGTCGGTCCATCGAGTGGATGGTCTCCCATGTAGGGGGGGATTTGCTATAATCACCACGCTTGGCAGGCGGATTGGTGATCGCAGTGTTGGTGTTTAAAAATCAGAAGGAAGCTGCTTCCCTTCCTCTGGTAGGTTCCCTTAGTCGGCTTTACGACATCCACGGGTTGAGTTGGAGGGGTCGATATTCGTACGCCGCGACCCCACGGCCGGTCATGTCACATATAGGTCTAACGAATTTGAACTCGATCAAGCTGAACTTAGTTTTGGCAGCTAACGGTGAAATTGGACCTTAACCGATTTGATGCTTTGGACCAAACATATACAAATACTCGAAAAACCACGGAAAACATAAACGAACCTCGCAAGTAAAAATTTAGTGCAGTACAAAACTACCTGATTTTTTTCTGATGTATATGTATAGTTCTAGATGATTCCAGCGTGCGAAGCCACGGGCAAAAGCTAGTGAAACCCAACGCCCACAAGCCCAATAATTAACTGCCGAAGTTATTTAACCAAATTGAATTAGAAATTAGGTACAACTCAACAATCTTGTTAACAAGTTCGCAGGTGGATGGGGAAATCTTTTTTTGGAACAGCCGAATTAGCACCTCAAATAATGAATCCTTGTAGAATTAAAACTTGAATGCAACTTAAATAGAATAAAACATAAATTTCCAAATCCATTTTTGATGACCGATCTGGCGCTGCGGGCAAAGGTGCGACGCAGGAGGTTGCGGGTTCGATTCCCGCCTCTGGACAAATGTTTGTACGATCTCCAGATATTTGTTCAGGGTGCTCTGGATATTTTCTATGTATAAAAAAAAATCTATCTATGTAGTGTATTCTGTTAAGTATATAAGTTATCTAGTACACAATGGGTTAGAAGCTTTAGTACTCTGCTAAACTTGGGGCTAAATAAAGCTGTGTAAATTATCTAACATTATATTTATTTATATTTATTATATTATTATATATTTTAATAAGGGCTCTCCGGATTTTCAAAAAAAATATCTGAGCGCCTGGTCGAAGCGACGCGTGACCCGAGAGCTGGTGAGTATCTGGCGCAGCGCATTAGCATTGCCATACAGCGAGGCAATGCAGCCAGCGTCTTGGGGACGCTTCCGACTGGTATTGATATGGACCAGTTGAGCTATAAATAAATAAATAAAATAAATAATGCTGACATCCACACAGCATCATCTAGCCCTAAGCTAAGCAGAGCTTGTGTTATGGGTACTAGATAACGGATATACATAATACAATATATTACATACACACATATATAGATATATTTTATGATATATATAAAATGACCAGAACACCCTGAACAAATATCTGCAGATCGTACAAATATTTGTCCCGAGACGGGAATCGAACCCGCAACCTCCTGCGTCGCAAGCGGCCCACCGCGCCACATCGGTCGTCGTCTATCTGTAGATTGTTTGCAGCAGTCTGCAGTCAATTGTTTCGGTTTTAAATGCTAGTTTAATTTGTTTGTGTTATTTGATTGTTATTTTCTTTGTCAATAGACATTAATATTATACCTACTATGTATACGTTGAAACCTGTCACTATTGAATTAATATCTAAAAAAAATTATAACTCGCGGCTCGCTCCACTCGCCTGTATTTTTTTGTCTTAGTTTACTTGAGTATTAGCCAAACTCAAGACAACTGATCATCATCGTCATATCAGCCCATACACGTCCACAACTGGACATAGGCCTCCCCCATACGACGCCACAAATAGCGGTCCTGAGGCGCCATCATCCATCGACTCCCTGCGACCGCTACGATGTCATCGGTCCACCGAGTGGATGGTCTCCCATGTAGGGAGGATTTGCCATAATCACCACGCTTGGCAGGCGGATTGGTGATCGCAGTGTTGGTGTTGAAAAATACTCAGAAGGAAGCTGCTGCCCTTCCTCTGGTAGGTTCCCTTAGTCAGCTCTTACGACATCCACGGGTTGAGTTGGAGGGGTCGGTATTCATACGTCGCGGCCCCACTAGTGCGGCTAGAACTATGCACGGCCGCTCAAGACACCTAAGACTAAGAAATACAGACGAGCGGAGCGAGCCGCGAGTACACTTTTGTGCGGTGGTTGGCAAAAAATTCAAGGAGGCGACAGCGACGTGTGGAGCCAAATTTTTTTATGTACACTTAAAAATCATAACAGATTTACATCGTCTATGGTGAATATATATAGCTTAAGTATAAATAGTGAAAACGAAAGAATCAGAAAAAAAAAACAAAAAATAACAATCAACTAACACTATTAAAGTAGTATTTACAATTGAAACAATTGTGCTAACTGCAGACTGTTGCAAACAATCTACAGATAGCTCAACTGGTAGATATCAATACCAGTTGGAAGCGTCCCCAAGATGCTGGCTGCATTGCCTCGCAATTCTAATGCGCTGCGCCAGATACTCACCAGCTCTCAGGTCACGCGTCAACACCAAAATAAACAACCCTTTCTGACAGGTCACATAATTAAAAACAAAACATTCTGTCTCAATCGTTATAGAAATCATAAAATACCTGCAAGGAAAGCCATCGACAGAAGCAAGTACACTATAAATACCAATCGAATAATAACTTTTAATTAGCTATTTGAACATGTGTACCTTAGCTGCGCCATTGTTCATTTATATGAGTTTTCCAATAATTGGCTTCATTTTGTTACCAGAATTATACAGGGATGAATCTAGGGAAAAAGGCGAGGGTAGAAATATTGCAGGTATTTATTTTTCTATGTATTAGGTGTAACATGAATATTTTTTTATTTAGGATCTTACACTGTTCGCACGTCGATTACAAAAGTTCAGTCTTCAAATATTTACATTTGTGATATTGTATTGGAATGCCCATATAAATATGCAAAAATTTATTCGTTGTAAGACTAGATAAATGCTAAATGGCGAGATTATTGCACTTCCAGCAGAATATCTATGGTGAAAGACCTGTTATAGCTTCGGGAGTTCTAGTGAACACAAAATTACAGGAAGCACTTAAAATACACAAGAATCGAGCTGAACGTAAATTTTTAAACGCTGACGCGATCCCCTTTTTAACCGACTTCAAAAGAAGGAGGTTATCAATTCGTCTGAATGTTTTTTTTTGTATGTTTGTTACGCGTTATCTTCTCCAATTATGGACCGTGGAAATTCTTTCACTATTGTATAGAAAACGATCCCGAAGGGGTTCCATAAAATTTATAACCCCAGGGAATTAGTATTTATCCCGCAAAACTTAAAATAGGTGTAAAAGTGAGGGAATTTGAAGTCGGTTTATCGTTTTTTTAAAACACGCCATATTATGTTTTCCATATGCCGAATATCTGGATTTGTTAGTAGTGGTAGTATGTGAAAATGTTTACAAACATACGTAGTAGATGTCACAAAACCAAGGTCACCAAAATCATAAAGTTCCTATTTAGGTGAGCACTTAGAAAATTAAATTCATAAAATATCTAAAAACATCTGAAAGACAAAACCATTCATACATTTTCTCATTCTTCTTAAGCACTCCTTCGTCCACAAAGGGTTCAAAACTCCCCTTTAAGTGGGGTTCGCCATATTCACCACGCTCGTGACTTTCACTTTTCTTTCTTTCTTATTTCTTAATTAACAGGGGGATTGGTGATCGCACTGGAAGTGTTAAGAATACACAGAAGGGCTACTACACTTACTATGGTACGTACTTACGACTAAAAGAACATTCCTTTATCCGGATTACGACATTCACGGGCTGAATTCGAGAGATCGATTCTATTGCCGCTATTGTCACGGCCTGTCCATCAAGTGTATATTTTACCTATGTTATTGAGCGTTTAAGGCTAAAATTGAACCTATAAATTCTCCTCACTCCATCTCTGTCTTTGTACAAACCAATATTGCGACTACCATTCTTCGTAATAGGCCTATTCAGTTATGATCATTATAGCACCCTTATTACCATAGACATAAAGCTGTGAATAGGGGCTTATATAATATAATGTATGAAGGTGTTCATTAACAACGTATATATTAACAACGTAAACAGTCATTAAGAACAAAAAAACATCAGCAGTAATTTTATAAAAAATAACATAACTTTAGTCATAAGAAAATGACATAAAACTGTTGCGTAAACAACAATTTTATATCCTATTACATCCTGATAAAAATATGTCCTCATAAAAAATTCCAAAAAGCATTATCCCAAAATTGCTTTCCCCAAAACCCATAAAGATTTCGCAAATATCTCTCTGTATATCTAAACAAACTCTAATCGAAACCTGCTCAGCATAATCCGGCTCATTTGGTCCGAGATGGGTAATTTAGGCCCATAACGAACGCCGCCGGCATTTCCCGGTTAACTTTGCAGATTGGGACCAGGTGTTATTCTGGTTATTCAGGCCTGATTCCTCCATCTCTGCTTAATTTGTCAGTTAATTGGCACTCAAACCTTTAAGACCCTTTCATACAAACCTACTTATCCTATCTTATCTTTCCTATTATAAATGTCAAAGTTTGTATGGATGTATGGATATTTGTTACTGTTTCACAAAAAAATAACTGAACTGATTGGGCTGAAATTTGGTATGGATGTAGTTTGGGACCTGTAATAACATATAAGCTCTTTTTTACCACGATAAAATATGAGCGAAGGCGCGGGCAGCACTAGCTGCTGATGTTTGTAATTTGAAAATTTTGAAAAATCAAAAGCAAAAATTCTTTATTTCCGTAAATTTAAATTAAGATTTAGATTTATTTATTGCATACATTGCAGTTTTAGCTTAGGTAGTAATTAGTGCTTAGAGTAAAGTACCTACATGTACCCTGTAAGGGCGCAGCAATACAATAAATGAACACTTAGAAAAGGTCAAATTCTGAATAAACTTAGTTTTTAACTGTTTTTAAATTTTGCGTGATAAATACTAATCATTCTAGAATATTTTTTTATGGAACCACCACGGGATCATTCTTTTTTATAATAGAATTTTCATAACCGTTCCATAAATGAATGATAAATCGATGACCATAAATACAAAAAAAAAACATATAGCCTAATATAACCTTCTTTTCTTCCAAGTCGATTAAAAACCCGCTTCGAATCTCTTTACCTACATTTTTTTAAGTTTCCCGAGGGATAAGTATTTGTCCCTCAAAACTTAAAAACAGTGTAAAATTAAGGGTTTCGAATGCGATTTTAATTTTTTTCAAAACAATCTAATGTATAGCTTTTCCAAACCATCAAAATTGTAATATTTGCTTATTATTTCGAATATAACATGAAGCAACTTCACGTTCTAAACTTGGAAAACATCAAGAAGAGATCAAATTTATGAAAAGTAGGTTTTGGTAACGCAGTCAGGAAATACTTTAGACTGAATAAATTATTCCTTAAAGTCTACAGAAAGCCAAACAGTACAGAATATCGCCCGAGGTAAACCTGGTCCGCATCGTAATGTCCTTTTTGTTTCCAACGTGGTCGTAAGGACAGCTTTACTAAGTAAGGACGGATAGAACTTTCTGAATTGGATTCTTGTTATTGTAGGCAAAGTAGTTGCTGAGATTATGCTTTGCGATTAACATAATTATTATTGTCCAGCAACCCGCCCCGGCTTCACACGGGTAGAAGGGCATAATCATATCTCAAAGGGCATTAGGCAGCGTTTTCGATGAAATAAGCTTCCAGGCGGCTTGACTTTTCCGACACTTCCAATAATTATCATTATATTTCAACCAATTTAGACAAAACTCTTAAATTGTATCGTCATACATTGCGTACATTATTGGAGTTGAAGAAATTAATTTCAAATAATTTACGCATTCGATGACAAAGTGACGTAATTTTTCTCTATTCCATTTAAGACAACAATAAAGAATCCCCGTGGGATTGTTCTCTAGGCAATAATGACATCGCATTGCCAACGCTATATATTTCGTACATTATTGAAGTTGAAGGAATGAAATTCAAATAATTTACGCATTCGGTGACAAATATACGTAATTTTTCTCTATTCTAGACCCCACCGTGTCCATCGACGTGCTGAGGGGCTGGTTCATCATATCAGCCCATACACGTCCAATGCTGTACATAAGCCTCCCCCATACGACGGCACAAATAGCGGTCCAGAGCCGCCTCCATCCATCGACTCCCTGCGACCGCTCCAGTCCAGTCCATCACCAGTGGATGAGTCCCATGTTTTTGCCATAATCACCACGTTTGGCAGGCGGATTGGTGATCGCAGTGTTGGTGTTGAAAAATACTCAGAAGGAAGCTGCTTCCCTTCCTCTGGTAGGGTCCCTTAGTCGGCTCTTACAACATCCACGGGTTGAGTTGAAGTCGTCGATATTTGTACGCCGTGGCCCCATGACCAGGGGGCCTGGTTATTCAGGTAATATATAGGTTATGTTACCTAGCTTATAGTGCTTAAAGGTAATGGTCTCAAAATCGTTTAGTTCACATCACCGAACCCATAACCAGTAAATGGACTGGGTTGGACATTGGCTATGAAAGCTTCGACGAGAGGATTATAATACCGTTGAAATGGTTATGTTACGACCTAATGACCCGTTGGTTGGTGAGAATAGAGACCTGCTACGATAGTTTTAATATCTTTTCTATAACGTTTGTTAAAGAGCATAACTTTTAATACCAACATTTACTTAAAATATCCACATATTCGATGAATATACATAAACATATTTTATATTATTGGTAATTTACAATTTTTCTATCTCTGTCCGATCTCTCTAATAAGGTACGTAACATGAAACATTGAACTAAAAGGAAATAATTCCAAGTTTAAGTTATGGGGTTGCATGCAAAGTTAGGCTGGTAAAATATAATGAGGTTTGCTAGAATTGCTAGAAATAAGTGACATTATCACACTTTAGGAGTGACTCATTTAAGAAAACATGATTTATGGGGAATGGGATTAACTAACTCATTTTCCCTATTTTTTTAAATGAGTCACTTCCTTTTCTGACTACCGATGTGGCGCGGTGGGCGAAGGTCCGCCTGCGACGCAGGACGTTGCGGGTTCGATTCCCGCCTCGGGACAAATATTTGTTCGATCTGCAAATATTTGTTCAGGGTGTTCTGGTCGTTTTTCTATGTATAATAAAAAATATATATCTATGTAATATATTGTATTATGTATATCAATTATCTAGTACCTACCCATAACACAAGCTCTGCTTAGCTCGGGGTAAAGATGCGCGACTGCGAATTATCTGTCTAGTCGAATTATGAATAACTACTAATTTCCTTATTCGACTTGAATATTAGTAATATACTAATCTTCAAAGTCGAATGAAACTACTAATTAGTAATTACTAATGTATCTGCGAATGGATCATTCATGGCTCCGATTCGACTTTGTTAGTCGACCGTAGGTTTTGAGTGATGAATGAATTATTCGTCGCTCCTGCGGGGATTGAATGGAACAGATTAATTAGTAACTAATTTTATCATTTTTGTGCGGTTGATAAGATGTGTAGTTTTTAAGTATAATATTTTAGTTTTTAGCTTTTTGTGTAAATATGGTTTTAGTGTAAATGTTATAGTGTGGTGGACAGCTGGTGAGTCTTATGTTGAATCCGATAATGTAACTATTAAATCTATCTATATAATACAGCTTTCTATTCACAGCTCACTGTGAGTTCAACTGTGCCTCTCTAATAGTTTTATTTGGTATAGTTTAGGAAGAGATGCGACGTTGCACTTTTTGGCCATCAAACTCGGTTTTTGCATCTCCTCCTTCCTCGTAAACTTTTACATGTGAAGCGTTGGATGGCGGCGGCAGCGAACGAACCCGGAATGAAATATATGTAGGTATAATACTATCTCTCTCTAACTTCGAGCGAAGGCGACTATCCACGTCGAATAACGAATCGAAACCGACTCAGGCAGTCGAACGAACGACTTGCGATTACCAAATTAGTTACTAATTTGCTCTAGTCATTCGAATCGTTCGAATGACTTGTCAAGTCGAATAATTCGAATGAAATCATTCACATCTTTAGCTTGGGGCTAGATAATGCTTTGTGAATCGTCCAGCATTATTTATTTATTTATTTATTCTATAGGTGCGATATGACAGCAGCCTATTTTTTCTAACTTACCATGTTCCTTTACATTTTTTTTCTAAATTATGTAGATATTCGATTTTATTTCCTAGGTACTCTAATCACACTCCTAATATTATAAATGCAAAAGTTTGGATATTTGCTACCTTTTCAAGTCAATACTACTTAACGGTAACTAATGGCATACGAGTAGACAAGAACATACGTAGAGGGGAAACTTCGAAGGGAAGGTCGCGGCTACACGTTAAACGGGCTACTAAGTCTATCTCAGTCGGGCTGCCGGCGACGCCCGCGGGCCCGACTGAGATAGACTGAGTATGTTGTCGCGACCTTGAGCCGGTCTGGGGCCGAAGTTTCCCCTCTACGTATGTTCTTGTCTACTCATATACTTATGGTTTATTCAAATCGTGTTGTTCCTAAATAAATAAATAAACGGATTGGACTGATATTTTTCTTGTATTGTATACCTTGATTTACTTGGTCTTTTATACTTTTGTCCCGGAAAATGTGTACGAAGCGGCGCGGCGGCCTGAAACTAGTAATTCTATAACTTTTAATGATTCTAAGACGTTTTAATTATTTTCTCTTTATGGTTCCTAATAAGTACCTAATTTTATAAAAGTTTTTATTTCCAAGAACTCCAAATAATAAATCAAAAGTAACATTCAAATCAAAACTTAAAGTACAAGAAAAGAAAGCAACTTTCAGATTAATTGCTTTTCAGCGAAATATTCACAAGGGTTTTTCAAATAAAACGTAACGTTCCCAATTTCATTCCGCCACATAAAACTATGGTTATGTGCTTAGGAAATGGTATTATTCTAGAAAAGTACCTTTTTTGAATTATGCATTATTATCTCCAGGGTTGGATTTAAGGATTACATTGGTGTTCAGGTGGTTCAGATATCGCCAAAACTAAACTCATTTGACGTCGTTTACGATGATGCTATCCTTTTTATTTAGATCGTTATGAATGAGACGGCAATATTTTAGTAATCAAGGCTTGGGAAGTGACATTGCTGCGGAAGTAGGTAATAGAAAATGGCGAGCGGACCGAGATTTTACCCAATTTTCATTTTTGTTAGTTAAGTTTTAGTTTATCTGTAAGCGCTATCTTATAATGACTGACGCCATTTACAGATGAAACAAGCGCAGCAGTGGCCAAGTAGTAAAATAAAATTTAAAATACTAGATGGCTTAAAGTTAGCCGTTTCATTCTGGCTGGGTTTCTGTCAGCCAACTGTAAGTGTTCTACCATCGGCCTAGGCATAATATGTTTTTTGTTGCCTCCTAGTACGGCCTTGTATGACGAATTTTCATTGAATTTATTATTCAAAAACTCGTATTAACACCCCTTGTCTTAAAAGCGTTTGATAAAGTAGATAAAATCAGATTATTTAGTCTTTTTCATACCACTAAGGTAGCAAATACGAATGCCGCCCGCCTGATCGATCGAAAAAAGTTACCACAGCCTATAACGTCAGGTCACACCTACAACATCAGGGACACTTAACGCGCGTTGTCGACCCTTCAAATGTCTTAGAAGCCCGCCAGTCCCTTAGTTCAGCCCTGGAAACCCTTGCGTGTTTGATAATACGGATAATAGAATAATTCATTCAGTGAAGTGTTATTGTTACCTTCATGCGATTATTTTTAATTAAGAAAGCTTTTATATTTTATCGCTTGCTAGAATTAGTTAAACATTACATTGTATTTTTAGTTGACGACCTCTGGCGCAGCTCTTAAAGGTCCGCATACCGTAGGGGTTACGAGTTCGATTCCCGTTTTTGTTTAGAATAGAATAGAATAGAATAGAATATCATTTATTTCGACACACACATTAAAAACATAAAAAACAAACAGAAACATAGATCACGGAAGTTCTTATCCTAGGTTACAAAATTAATTGGCGTTAGTTCGAGTTTTGCCCCATGACCCTGTGCCGAAATAGGTGTTGGCTCAGCATGTGCTGAACTGTTGCCGCTCAGCGCTGTTTTTCAGCCAAAAACCTTTATGTTGGCGTTACGGACGTCTAGCCGGCGACAAGCTTACTTTATATAACAAAACATTATTTATATAACAAAAACAATATTAAATAGTCGTAGTAAAACTCTGTAAATAATGGTACTAATAATTATTATTGATTTATTGACAGTTTTACGATTGTGGATATTTTTTCCTGGTGTTCTGATCACTACAGGCAGGCGGATTGGTGGTCGCATTAGACGTATATTCTGACGTATGTACGTTATTTAAATGTATCTTGAATTTACCCGAATTTACCTTCGTTTGACCACAATCTCACCTGATGGTAAGTGACGATATTGTTGACGATGTATCACAAAGGTTAGTGGCCACCTATTCACTCGTGTCTTGAAGAGACCCAGATTCTAATTGGCCGGAAAAACAGCAGTACGAATGGTAAATAAGATAATAATCGAAACAGTATTTTGTATCGAGCGAGTAAAACCTTGAGCTTCTTTTTCTTAGGTGAGTATAATAAATCAAGATCAATTGATTCCAAATTGATGAGATGGAGCGATGAGAAACCGGGTCAGGGTAAATTGGATAAGGTACCTCTGAGATTACGTCACATTAGCTTGTAACCGCGAGTATGCTTGTGATTTTCCAGGATAAAAGGTATCCTTCCTTCCACGGTATACCATCTACCTATTTGCCAAATTATGTTTTAAACCATTCTTCAATATAATATGTGATAAATCCCTGTGTAGCAATGCTGTAGACTCCTAACGGGAAAACGACTTTCAAAGTCGAATTAACATTTTATTAGAAGCGATGCAAACTTTGCGAGGGAGAGTGCACACTCTTTTCTCTTAACTTAAAATAAAACTGTTTTGTCACTGAAAATAAAAACTTAAAATAAACCTGTTTTGTTACTGAAAAGCTGAAATGAACCAGCGACATCATTTCATTTGCTTCTTTTATAACTGACTTCAAAAGAAGGAGGTTCTCAATTTTTTGTATGTATGTGCGATATCTCCTCCAATTATGAACCGATTTTGAAAATTCTTTCACTATTGTATAGAAAATAATCCCATAATTTTTTTATCCCTAGTATTAGTATTTATCCCGCAAAACTTAAAATACGTGTAAAAGTAACGGAATTTGAAGTCGGTTTATCGTTTTTTTAAACACGCCATATTATTATCGGATCAAGAGCGGTTTTCATTATATAAGGATCAAGACAAGAGTCTTAACAAACTCAGAACTCAGTTGAGGTATTTCTAGACTGTTAGTTGTTGTTAAGAGGCTAGAAATGAGCCTTGAGTTCGGTTGCACGATAAGCACGACATCGTGACATCCCATTTTTCTATGGATTTGGTACAGTGTCTCTATCGTCACGATAGAGACGTACGAATACCAGACGAACGGTGCAGATAATGGAATTTCGGAAATCCCATCCAAAAGTGAGACCTCACGAAAAATCTGGATATAGAATATAATTTGATAGTTTTGAAAAAACTGAAAGATACTTCAAAATCCTTATTATTTACACTGTTTCTTAAGTATATCGGGACAAATACTTGTCCCTCGGGGGGGAAGAATTTTCAAAATACATAGGTCCATAATTAACAGAGAAAGGTAATTCTTTTCCATAACGATAATAAAAGAAAAAACAAGAGTGGTGCTAGTGTCGCATCACTATGTACCTTAAAAGTAGTAAATCTTTTAAATACCTACAATCAAGTACAAGTAGGTATTTATAAGTCTGAAAGACACGAAATGGCTTCTGCCTCAGCATGCAACCAAGATCTAGATAATTATCATCAAACCAAACCGTAGGCTTTGATCTGAATCAATACCAATCGGAAGTGTCCCGAGACGCTGGCTGCAATTCCTCGGTATACGGCAATGCTCACGAAGAATAATATGAGGAATGGATGATGAGATCCGCAGAAGAACAAAGGTAACCGACATAGCTTTCAGAATTACGAAACTCAAGTGGTAGTGGGCAGGGCACATAGCTCGTAGGACCGGAGGCTGCTGGGGCCACATGGCTCTAGAGTGACGACCACGTACCGGAAGGTGCAGTGTGAGTAGGCTCCCCACGCGATGGACCGATGACCTAGTGAAGGTCGCGGGCAATCGCTGGATGCGGGTAGCGCTAGATCGCTAATTGTGGAGATCCTTAGAGGAGGCTTTTCTCCAACAGTGGACGTCAATCAGCTGATATTATGATGGCAATGCTTACCTAAGCAATACAAAAGACACAAGTTTAGATATTATTGTGTTTGTATGAATGATACGCTCAAGGAAATTATCCCGCTAAAGCTCCCAAGCGAATTTAACTTTTTATCTGCACCCAAACAATATAAACTTCGTACATCAACTTTATATTCTACCCGCAAGTTCCGTTTTTAAAGTTTCAAACTAGCAGATAAGAGTTAGGAACGTGTTGTGTTAGAAACTCGGGAGGCGGTAATAGTCCACGATAAATGAACGTAACAGTTGCAGACCAACTGGGTGCCAAGTTGGTTTTCTAGCAGATGTTCCAGATAAACGGACAAGCTCATTTCGTAGGTACATACATTATTATATAGTATTTTTCATCAGCACTAGCCCAGCATACGTACAGCTAAAAATGCCTCCTCCCCGATCCGAACAAGGAGGGTTTTACCGTGAACGCCCGCTTATCAGGCGATTTGGTGATCACGATGGAGGTGATAAAGTAAACAGATAAAATTATTCCCAACGTCTCACGAGAGACATGCTCATTCTCAACGTCTCACGAAAAATATTCCGAACGTCTCACGAAAACGCCCCTATGGCCAACGTCTCTCGAAAAGTATTCCCAACGTCTCACGAAAGTCATTTACAATCTACATTATCTTTTATTTATCTTTTTCAATAGCGACTATCCCTCAAAAGATGAAATAAGAAGATTATAATTTCCAATGACAGCTCCTATGACATTCTCGGCCAATATCAGCAGTCTATAGGGACACCGGCGAGGTAGGTACTTACTAGCCGGCTGCGGGACAAAGACCTCCCTACTGCCTAAAATGTAGATCGTCTAATGTGATTTAGTAAGTTAAAAGTCGAAAAACTCTAGGTAGGTATCTTCCATATTGCCTGCCAGCCATATTATTACAAACTGCTATTTAGCCCGGAGTCGATTGCCAAAGAAGACAAACAAAACAGCTCCCTGGCTGCATCCCAAGTTTAGATCATTCAGGCCACTTGGGCTATATTGCAACAAAGGCCTCGTTTTACACAATACTTATAGTTTCGTTTTATGCAGGGTGTTATATTCTGGAGGATTTCAGTTGTCATTGTCACACTATCAATGTCAGAAGATTGTTGGGTAAAAACTCATAAACAGTATTTTTATTTAATTTAGTTTTATATAGTAGTTTTTTGTTAAAATACGGGACTGGGACTGACTTAGTCATTACAAATACTCAAAAGGACCTTAAAATAATAAAAATTCTAAAAGGGTATTATTAAAAAATATAATCAACTTCAACTTCTTGTGTGATGGCTTGCAAAAAAAAGATGATTTTTTTTTACAGAAGTTTTCTTAAATTAGTTAGGTATTAAACGTCAAACTTAGCCGACGACGAAACTGCTAATGGTGTTGCTTAGTGGTTTCTGTGGTTTTATGTGAACAGCGGGTTTCGGAGTCTTCATCTCTAGGTTTTTTAGGCGCTGACTGTACCTATACTCCGATTCAAAAACCTGGATATTTTTTGTAAACAAGGGGGTCACAAAACCTAAGAAATATTGGTGTAAAATATTTAACGACATTGGTATCATCGAAGCAAAGCACAGAAGCTCGAAACAATTATTTTTCGAAAGCTTTCATTCATCGTTTAAATAATCTCTCAATCGTTTTCGAATTGAAATTATTGCTACACATGTGAGATTATGCGTTGTTGAAGTTTGTGTTTTAGTTATTGATAACTTTGCAGTTACCTCGTTGTTTTCTGTTATTGTTATTAGTTTTTGTTAAGTTTTCATTAATGTCTTTGTTGACGTATAATATCTTGAATTCTAAATCGAAGCATAGCTCTTTATCATACCTAATAATATCAATTCCTATAAATTCAAAGCTCCAATTACGACAACACAATAAACAACTCAAGCACTCTTCCGAACATGTCGTCTCTCTTTGATCCTCTTGTAGGTCTTTGGTACTGATTGGTTTCTTTGATCATTACATTCTTCCCTTTCCTTGTATAATTCATATCTAATCCATCTTTAATTGAGTCCATCGAGTCAGAATCAAATTAAAATATCTGAATGTAATAACGCTTTGGTCACAGCGTGGAAATTTCTGGGAAATTATTGTGATTTGTGCAACCAATGAGCAATGTTGGAAACATTATGTATACTTATATGGAGTCTACCTCGACTATTTACTAACTAATTTCATATTATTTATTTTAATTTTTTTTTTTCTAAACTAAAATGGATACTGAATCCTATATAGACCACGGTCAATCCAGGCACCACTGATCGAAGTCGCTGGACGATGTCTAGTAATAAAATAAAAACGTCAAGTGCGAGTTAAACTCGCGCACCGAGGGTTCCATAATTATAAGACCTTGTTTCTTACAAAATTTTATGATTCTAGGTCAACAAGAAGTACCCTACAGGTTTTCGGTCCACAGCTAAAATCAATTGTTTTTTATGTGAATAAATTACAAATTTTCGATTTTCCGATTTTTCCCTTTAGTTGTGCTATAAGACCTTGCTTCTTGCCAAATTTCATTGTTTTAGGTCAACGGGAAGTATTTACCCTATAGGTTTAATGTGCACGTGATTCCGTAGGAAATTTCAAAAAAATTGGGCATGATCGTCTGTAACTTTTGATTGCGTTGATTTAGAAGTTCGATTTATATCACGGCTCCAAGAAGTTACGGACCTGAATTTTCGATCTTAATTTCAACTTGATAGCTCCACGTATTTCTGAGAAAAGTGGGTTGACAGACGGACAACAAAGTGATCCTATAAGGGTTCCGTTTTTCCTATTGAGGTACGGAACCCTAAAAACGACGCTTGACTTTTGACACATATTTTTATTTTTTATCATCACAAAGCTTCTGATAATGTCCCGCTGTAGGCTTAGTGGCGGAATCAGCAGCAATCCTCTTAGCGCACCGCCAGTCCTCGAAGAAGCTCTTGGAGTTGGGTACGGTGAACCCCACCGGGAGCTCTATCATCATGACGTGTGTAGTAGAGTAACCACCCCAGGTCGCTACGCCGAATAGGTCGCCGGATTTTATTTCGATTACGGCACCTGAGGACAAGACAAAGACATAGACATAGATATAGACATAGACATAGGCATAGGCATAGGCATAGGCATAGACATAGACATAGACATAGACATAACCATAGACATAGATATAAACATAGACATATCATTTATTTATATTTAATAGCTGGGCAAGGTTGTTCAGAAATCGCAAAAGCGTGACAGCCTAAAAAGACCAAGGCACGGTAGATTTGTTGAGAATATAACGACGTGCTTTTACCTTTATTTGGATTAACTGCCAGAACATGTACTCGGAAGACGAATTACTATATTGGAAAAAATACCTACACAATAAAGAACATAGCTGCAATACATTGTGTTGTAATATCCCAAAAAAGCGTGGAGGACTTACGCACTATACAAAAACCTTAGGGCCGCCATACACGGACTGCTCGAGCCATTCGCCCATACACGGACCCCTCTTGCACTCATAGTCAACAGACTGAAGCTGCGGAGCAGTTGATACCAACTGCTCGTCATTCATACGGGTGGGAAACACGCGCGACGAACGAATGAAGAGCCTGGGCAGGGGTAACTGCGCGAGAGCAGTCGATAACTCGAGCAGTCAATGTATGCCTGGCGACTGCTTGACCGCACGACCGCCCGAAGCTGTTAAACTGCTCAAGCTGTTCCGTGTATGTGTGTAGGCACAAGACAGTACTTTGCTATGCAGTCGCAGCTTGAAGCAGTCGATAATGGCTGCTCCGAGCAATCCGTGTATGGCGGCCCTTAGAATCCCTATAGGTTTATTATCGGTGAATAACATGTCCAATACTGAGAACAACCAGGCGTAAGTTTGGATGTTTGTTACTCCTCCAGCAAAACCACTGAGCAGAACACGCTGAAACTTTGTAAAACATGTATTTATAAACCTGCGAACTTCTAGCAGTATAAAGGCAAAACTTTGAATGTTTGTAGCTTGTTCACGCCAGATCTTTAGAACAGTTTCGGTTGACGGCTTCGATATTGGAGAATTAAAGATTGTTTTCTATCGTACAAGATTCACCCTTTCGATATATTAATATTCCTAAAAAACAACCAGGCCCACAAATCAAAATGATCGTGAAAAAAATTTGGCTTGCGGCGGTAATCGAACCCGCAATATCTTACAGAATAAACAATTTTATTTGTAAATGTTAGTTTACAGGTCAGGTGAGAGGTCATACAAAAAAAAAATATACTTTACCTACATAAAAATATTAATTATTGTTAATTATGAATTATCATATTAATTGAATTTTTTTATATCATATTCATTAAACATTATTAACACTATATATTCATCCACTTTATAGAACGCCTTCTGAACAAGCCAAGATTTCACTTTAAGCTAGAAAGACTCCTTGTCGTCCAACTTTAAAGCTAGAAAGACTCCTTGTGGTGACTATTACGTCACAGGCTGACATAGAAATAGTATTTACAATTGAAATAGTTGAGCTAATTGCACACTGTTGCAAGCAATCTAGAGGTAGCTCATAGATAACGATACGAGTGGGAAGCGTCCTCAAGACGCGCTGGCTGCATTGCCCCGCTGTATGGCTCGGGTCACGAGCGAAAAGCTATAACATAAAGGAATACATCAGGGAAACAAAGTTATCGACATAGCACAAAGAATTAGCACGTTGAAGTTGCAGTGAACCAGCTAGAACCGACAATCGCTGGAGTAACCATGTTCTTGAGTGGAGACCGTGACTCGGCAAACGTAGCGTAGGACGCCTTCGAAGTGGGACGATGGTCTACGAAAGACTGCAGGCAGATACTGGATGTGGCAAGCTTAAGACAGTGCGCTTAGACGCTCATTAGGGGAGGCCTATGTCCATCAGTGAACTAATATGGGCTGATGATGATGATGATAACCAACAAAACAATATAATACAATATTACTGAATACAAAACTCTGTATTGCACTCCACAAAGCTGAATAAAAACATAGACATCAACATGTACAATGGGCGGCCTTATCGCTTAAACACGATTTCTTCCAGGCAACCTTTGGATGGGTAGAAAATATAAAATTTAAGAAATATAATACAAATTACTTACCTCCCTCAACCCCATGATATCCCAGACACTTCTTTATAAACTTGCTCTTCGAGTTAACCTTCAACACACTGTTTGTATGCTCCCTGTACTCATCCAGCGTGCAAGAATGGTAACATGGTACACTGTACCCTTTGAGACGTTTCTCGAAGGTTAGGATGGTGGAACAGAGGTCAGTACCAACGGTGACGTCCAGTTGAGTAAGATTGTAGATGTTATTGGCTGATGTTATTCTTGAAAGGGCCTGGAAAAGTTGTAGGTTATACCATCCGCTTGTACTAAGCGGTTATACCATCCGCTCGTACTAAGCGGTTTTTGTCCACCTTCATCACTCGCACCACTAAGGATTGTAACTCGCTGCTTGCTTCTGTTTTTCCGGCCAATGTCAATCTGGGTCTACAAGACAAGAGTGAATAGGTGTCTGCTAGATCTTCGTGATACATCGTCGGCCACGTCGTCACTTTCCATCAGGTGAGATTGTGGACAAATGAAGTTCTATTGACAATTAAAAGAACCTTTTTATATAACCTGTGTAGGTACTTAAAGAATGGGATTGAGTATGACGTCATCTCTCATGTTGTTCCACTCAGATCGGATTCAAACTATGCAGCACATCATGAGAGATGACGTCATTCTCGATTGAGGAAGAATAATTGTGAGCATAAAAGTTCACAGTTATATGTTTAAGTGGAGGAAAGAGATTAATACATTGCGCGCCCATGAAAAACCTCATGCACTTTAGGTTGTTAGGTTTTTAGTTTCCGAGAAGTAGCAAAATCTTGAGGGTAAAAAACCTTGGGACGAACCCAAGGTTTTTTACCCTCAAGATAGTCTGATATTTTGTAGTGAGCCTTTTTAAAAAGAATATGTCTGACAATTTGTTTGAATTATTTACTTATTGATAATTTTTGCAACTCACTTGGTGTTTTGTTTTACCTATACAATTTTATTCTCTACTCTGCGTACCAGCGTAGTCGTAGTATTGCGTGGACGTGGTCGCTGACTATAGACCTTTTGCGTAAGCTCAAAGTCACCCAGCGAGCTATGGAGAGAACATTGCTCGTAGTTTCTCGAAGCGATAGAATCCGGAATACAGAAATCCTTAGAACCAAATTTACCGACATAGCTCTCAGAATTTGCAAGCTGTAGTGGTGATATAGCTCTGCAATGTGAAACGGAGTGTGGGAAGACTTGATAGACTGATGACATTGTAACAGTCGCAGGAAGTCGTTGGATGGAGGCGGCACAGGACCGCTACTCGTGGCGTCATTTAGGGGAGGCCTATGTTCCTATATTCAGCAGTAGACGTGTACGGACTGATGATTATGACTATACGTACCTTTTGCATAGCAAACCCCACCACCCTATAAGAAGCAGGCTCCAAACCATCAAACCAATAGAACTGCTCGTCAGTTCTATTCACTTTCTTGAACAACTTCACTTTTTCCCATTGCTTCACTTCTTTATTGGGCTGGGTGACTATGAAACCGATGTCATCATACATCTGTCGAGTCGGTTTCGAGGATATCACGAACGCTCGCACTTTTAGACGAAATTTTTGGTAGATTAACGTTGTGTAGCGGATTTTTATGCTGAAAATGATATGAAAGCTTTGGTAGGTTTATTTGAATAGTTAATAGCCAGGCCCTACATGACCTTCACATTTATCATTACATGACATTACACACAAAAAAACATAGTGAAATTGAGAACCTCCTCTTTGAAGTTGGTTGAAAATACGTACAGCCGAATATAGAATTTCAATTTCAATAAGAATCACAATTTCTACAAGAATATCCTCCTCTTTTGTTCTTAGTCGGTTAAAAATAGCCTTTGTGCTATTCCAGGATAGGCTGGTAGGGGCTATAGCGGGCAGGGGACATCTTATGGTGGATACAGACCAAGCGAACAAGAGCAAGCGAAGGCTTTCAATCGAACGCGAACGAACCAGTGTGGACGTTGTAGCAAAATCAAGCGAGTCCGAACGAGGGCCTTCGTTCGCCTTCGGCCGTGCTCCGGCCGCTGTTTTTGCATCAATTTGGTTTGGACACAACAACGAAAGCGAGTGAACGTTCGGTACCGATCGTCGAATCCCACTCGTACCGTTCGCTCGCTCTCGTTCGCTTGGTCTGTACCCACCTTTATAGTGATCGGTGTGTACAAAAACATAGGTATGTTTTACCCAAAGAGGCATCTAGCAGAAGTGATAAACACGGCTGGTTCCACACAGCTCGCAGTGCACATGTGGGGCCCGTAGTGATGCATCGAGTGTACGACCCTGGCAAGCCATGGGTACTTGCTCTCGTCCACTGGCTGGGCTAGGTTCTCGTAGTTTTGGAGTATATCAAAAACTGGAATAGACATAATATGGCGTGTTTTAAAAAACGATGAACCGACTTCAAATTCCCTTATTTTTACACTATTTTGTAGGATAAATACTAATCCTCTAGGGATAAAAAATTATTGAGACCTCCTCGGGATAATTTTCTATACAATAGTGAAAGAATTTTCAAAATCGGTCCATTATTGAAGGAGATATCGCGTAACATACCTACATCATCATCATAATAATTTTTGTTTGCTGTCAACAATTTGAAGGTATACTACATAGCGGCACGTGCATAACTTTAGCAATGACCGTTATTGCGCAGAAGTAAAAAAAACATACAGACGAATTGAGAAACTCCTCCTTTTGTAGTCAGTTAAAAATGAAAGACTGATATCTTACTCAATTAAATAATACTACAAAATATTTCAAAGATACGGGGCATGCACAAAATTTCCATAATAGGTATTAGATATAGAAGTAAGTCAAGTAAGTACTAGGGAAGTATAAACGAGATGGAGGTAAATTGGCTCGGTGCTTGCGTTGGCCCTCTATATCTCCAGTAAACTTCTTCTCCCAGTAAATTTTTGTTTGCTGTCAACAGTTTGGGTACGTTCGTAATTTTCAATAACGTATAAACTTGTCGTGGTTTCGTTGCCATAGAAACTTGTTCGACACTATTTCATTTGCGGTTAGTATAATAATCACTTACCTTTAGGGTTGTGAATTTGATAAACGGCGGGAGTAGTTTTTGACAGAAATTCAAGGAAACATTCGCATTAAAGTTTATCGCATATCATCGCCAAATATTATTATTATTGTTTAATCACAGTATGAATACTAACGTACGTTTACTAACGCATTCAATGCCCAGACTCGGCGCTACGACCGAATATAGAAGTTTACAGTGTTAGAACCAAAGCATAGGCCATAAAGCCGGTATGCTAGTAGGCGATAGCCTATGCTTGTACCCTTGTTGGAATAATGCGAAAATCCGCAGGCACTAGCGTGGGGATTAACGCACTACGCACTCTTACGAAACCCGCGGAAAGAGTTGGATGATCTAAATTTTAAGCATGCTCCACTTCCTACTTCTAATTATCCCTAATACATCAGAAGCACTCACAGGTTTCGTTCAAAAATAGACGCTCAGGCTTGGACAAGTCCTTTTTCGGGGCGACCCTTAATTTTGCGTCACGTATTCCGTCACTGAGCTCAAAACTGAGCTGAAACAATATCAATAAAAACATTTTATTGCTCTATGGAGAAACTAGTTTATAACTTCATTTTGGAGTGAATTTTGCCCGTGGTTTTGAATGCAAAGTATATACGTCACAGCATAATGCAAAACATGGCTTGATAAGTCGTTCTAGAATAATCCTACGATATAATATTATTATGTCAAAGTTTATATGGATGTATAGATATTTGTTACTATTTTACTCAAAAACTACTGAACCGATATGGCTGAAATTTTGTATGGGTAGTTTGGGACCTGGAATAACATATAGGCTATTTTTTATCCCGATAAAATGCGGGCCAAGGCGCCGGCAGCAGCTAGTGGCTTTATAATTCGTTCTAGAATAATGCACAATAAATAGTAGTGATACATTATTATTATAACTATTCACGGGTATTTATCGCGTTTATTTACCAATTTTTTCCGACGTTTCAATAGGTTAACACTCTGTCGTGGTCACGGGATGACTGGAGTAATGGAGCTACCGCCTCAGCAAAAAAAGGGCAGCATTTTTTGCAACTACCCTCATTATTCAGAAATAGGAATGACCATGATCCAAGAAAACAGGTCTGTTCTTCCGGGAGTGTATCCAGGTGACGTTACTGTCCAATTGCCACTTTATTTCAACAAAATGAAGTGGCAATTGGGAAACAAATGTCTTGGGTCAATTGAAAAATCCATAAAAAATGTGAATCGTCAATTATCTTTGTGAGATCAGTCAAAACAGCGTTAGTTAAATACAAGTCAATGTGATAAATAATGGGTAAATACAAAACCAGATAGTTTTATCAGTTTCATACAGGAGTTACGATTTTACGCTACAGGTATCACCAGGAAACAGATTCGTCTTCTCATTCACCGATGGCGTCGATGACGTAGCCTGGAGACACCCACGTGACCATCGTGTCTCGGAAGAGCATACCTTGATACCATGGGAATGTCCATCTGCACACTCGCATGAAACACTCGGACACCACACAACACTTAGTGTCCGCAACGCGTTGAGAAACCGGTTCAAAAAAATGCTGCTTCTGCGAAGCGAAGGCAGAGGCGGTAGCTCCAGTACTTCTACTAGTCATCCCGTGACCAAGATAGAGTGTAATTCTGTTGAAACGTCGGAAAAATAGGTAAATTAACGCGATAAAAAATACACGTGAATATTTATAATAATGTGTTCAGTAGCGTGGCCGGAATTTGGTAACGAGACGTGATCTAGGCGTCTCCTTTTTCCATACAATTAGGTACAGCGCCTCTATCGTGCGTACGTGGAACTACGCTTTCGATCGCTTCACGTTACTAACGTGAGGAGACGTCCAAATCTCTAGGAAAATGATAGAATTGCGAGTCCGAATGATGCTGACGTTACTAACGTAAAGATTTACATATTTATATTTAGAATAGTATAAAACCGTTAAGAAGTATAAATAATATCTCAAAATGCTTATCATATTGTTAGTAGCAAGAATTGACGTGAAAATATTTTATCTCCATGGTCAATCACAAAATAATATTTTGTAAAATGTTGCATTTTTCA
The DNA here is from genome assembly GCA_947859395.1 of Eupithecia insigniata. Classification (NCBI taxonomy): domain Eukaryota; kingdom Metazoa; phylum Arthropoda; class Insecta; order Lepidoptera; family Geometridae; genus Eupithecia; species Eupithecia insigniata. The sequence continues at coordinate 3,501,894 of OX402019.1, forward strand.
TAGTAAAAATGAGAAAATAAATTGCTACGCTTGATTTCAAATGAAGATAGTATAGTTTATTATCTATATTATTTTTGCATTATTTTAACGCTGCTAGTTTTCTAAGAATTACCTTATTTTAGAGTTTGTTGAATTAGCTTTAAAATAATTCGTAGATGTTACAATCTTACATGTTGGATCCTCCACACATGATCCATGCCTACCTTAATTACAATAGACTGTTTTATTACTTAGGCTTTTATTGTTGTCGATAAAACAGTAGCTAAAACACATTTTTTAAGAATTCTTAGGTTACTACATTGGTACCTAAACAAATACCTACACTACCTACCTGTGACCCACACTGGTAGGTAGTGTTTAGTAATAAATCGATTTGTGGTGTGTACCTTACTTTTGTCGGAGTGTTATAAAGTGATAAATAATACGCAAGCACGTAAAATAAGGCGTAGATAATATTTTTGAAGAATCGCGACTCTAACGCCATCTATTAGTAATGCAACTACAACTACCCCCTAGGTTCATAGACCGTGAAGTTCTTTATTTTACCCAAAAATTGCGCTAAAATCGCTGATTTATTTTGTTATTATAACATGTAAGAAAACCGATATAATAAAATAACGAAGAATTTATAGGCAAATCATTTTGTTATACAATAAAATAAGCAAATAAATGTCTTATTCCAGCCTCTTTGAGTCGTCAGGTGGTGAACATCAGTGGTTCGTAAATGAGGGACTACCGGACTACCAACGGTCGAGACGTGATCGTGGCGTCGTCGACGTCACGATCACGCCTTGCCAGACTTGCCCCTCAGATCGCGTATGTTTAAGAAAATTAAGTATTGATACTTTAACAATTCCATTAAAATAATTTGTCTAAATGATAAATGAGATTGGTTCTAATAATTGACGAAATGGTGTAACTACTTAAGAAATTTTAAAAAGATCCAAAAATTTTTCAACTTCGACGAGACTTGAACCTGCCACCCTCCCTCAGTACGGGATGCGCTACCAATTGCGCCACGAGGTCATGTGACGTAGAATTCGAAAAACTCTGCGACTTATCGTGTACTTATTTAAATATTACCGCAATAAAACTTCCGCATTATTCAATTACGTATTTACGATTTTGAATCCATGATTTTCGTTTGTAAGCTTAAGAAAATACTGCATAATAATAACTAGTGAAACACACTGACAGTCGAGTAAGGTTGGTATATTGCATTTAAGTAAAATAACAGCGTATTACAGAAATCACAAAACATTTTGCTGGCGGTTATGATTCTCATAAAGATTAAGTATCAAAAGAAAAGATAAGGATAATCGGTAAACGATTTTTTAAGACTTAACGTAGTCGTGTTTTCGTTTTTAACTATATTATATTTTTTTCAACTTTTAGCTAATTGCTTGTGAATGGTAAACCTTATTTAGCTTTGAAAAACAGTTTTTGAAAGAACAAACAGGCCTTTGCAATGATGCCCCACACGAGCATATTTACCAACATTCGAATTTTCACCCCTTACTTAGACTCCGCTAACTCGTTCGATATAGTCTAACGTCATATAGCCTAACCTCTGGGATATTGAGACGAATCAATTGATACCTCATTCGTTGAAATAACTGTGTTTATATTATAAAATTTGACTTGTCTAAGTGCTTATTTTGTAAACTTAAAGAAATATAGTTATTGATTCTGATTCTGAAATCGAACTAGTAGTTTTAGCGCTAGGTGGGGACATAGAAATCAGCTACATACGAGTACAAACATATAAACATACATACAAAGGGAGCCAAACTCATAATCCTCCTTCGTTGGTAGTCGGGTAAAAATAAAGCCTGACGTGGATCACGTACCGCCTGACGTATGACGTCACAAGCGTAGGTACCTACGTCTCACACGTGTGCGTTGTGAATTATTGTAATAATACCAGGAAATAATGTTCTCCGAATCCGGATAATGATTATATACGGCCTCTTTTTATTCAAACTCGCGCATAAATACGTTTTGCTACAATGAACAAAAGGCAAACATGTTCGTGACAAGAGTTATTTTATGAATAAAATACGAGTGTATTTTCCTTGGGGCTCCGTTTAGCGTAAACGAAAAACTTGAGCACCTTCACGTATCTATTACACATCGGCTTCGCACGGGTAGAAGAGCATATTATGATAGAATTGGTATAGAAATATATCCTTAAAAGATAGATATAATAAAATTATATTATTTATAGTATATATGTATATATATACTATTTTGGCAGAAAAATGTAATGGTTTTAGAAATCATAAATATATAATTTAATTATATAAACATGCTACCCCGGACTTTTTTTGTAGATCTATAAAAAAAGAATATTCCACCTTGAATTGTTTTGTTACATCTCAAAGGGATTAGGCAGGTTTTTCCGATACTTCAACAATTATCGTTATATTTCAACCAATTTACACAAAACTTTGATAAATTATATATTTAAACCTTCATCATAAATTACTTTATCGATTGGTGACAACCGCATGAAAATATGTTCAGTAGTTTTTTAGTTTATAGCGAACAGACAGACAGACGCGGCGGAAATGTTTTATAAAATGTAGTGATACCGTTAGAAGTAAGAAACACTCCTGACATGGATGTAGATATTTAACGCTTGGTCGTAGCACATGTATCAACTCGGAAAGGGATCGTCACCGTATCAACTCGAGCCGTTCAGTATTCTTTGTATGAAACTCCCTACTGCAACGCACACTAATCGGATCGTAACGTAATCGCCTCGCCTCGGGACAAGGGACAAGCTCACGAACCGCGGTGCGATACGCGGTCCACTTGCAGTTCCCGCGCTTACGGTTCTCCGTACCCTAGCTTACGGCTTTCCGTACCCTAGCTTACGTCTCGTCGTCCACGCCCCTCCCGCCGTCTGCGTTGCAGATACTGCCGTACCGAGACATAATCGTGCGTTACACATAACGTTCCGATTCAAAATGATTGAACTAGTGCCGTCTAGCCGTCAACCAGCGGTCGGCGGCGAGCCGGAAGCGCGGCGTCGCGCGTCGCCTAGCTGTAGCCGAGTTGACGTCGGAGCTTCTGATCCGCTTACATTACGTGCTTATGTTACGTGGTTACGTTACGTGGACGCCTGTTTGACGCCAAGGGGAAAGGCGGTGATGATCTGCTCCTGAATTGATATATGTGCTACGACCTTTAGTGTTTCAACTAGTTGCAACTTCAGAAAGTATTTAATTAAACTATATAGTATACATTAATATGTATTTTTGTAATTGTAGGATCATCATCATCCCGTACACGTCCACTGCTGAACATAGGCCTCACCCAAACGACGCCGTCACGATTAGCGGTCCTGAGCCGTCTCCATCCAACGACTCCCTGCGACCAATATAATAATTATATAATTACCAATATAGGAGGAGATAATTGTAGGATGCAGTTGTTTATTAATTTTTTTAAGTAGTACCTTATTAGATGCACGCAGATTTTACCCCATGTATATCCAATGATCCTATCCATACCAGGTTGTCTGGTAGAGATCGTTCTTGAGCGATAAGACCGCCCATTGTCACTTATGTTGTTTTTGTCTCATTTGTAAACTGTTTTCTAGTTTTAATTGTGCAATAAAAGTATTTTCTATCTTTCTATCTATCTATGCGTGTGAGTTTCCATTGTCTTCCCTTCTGGTTTGAGGTGCCAAGACCGCCCGCCCCCCGCTGCCCTTTACACCGCTATTGCGCAGAGGGATGGCAGTGAATGTGTTAAACCTGTATCTCGACTACAGAAACGAATTAAACTATTCTAATTAAGGAACTAGTGACATAAAAGTCAGTTCCTATTCCAGGCGAGAATAACAGTTCAACTTTAGTTCCGTTTATACGAAAGCAATTTAAGAGCGATTTTGTAGCACCGTCTTATTTGAATTATAGTTATTAAAGTATTATACATAATCTAATTCAATAATCTAATATAATAATCTAATTCTTACTAAAACAAATGTTACATAACGAACCAACAGGATATAGAAGGTGCGTGTTGGTAGAGAGTAAAGCAGGGGTGGATTTTTGTCGGTTTTCAGTATAACGTTTAATCGCCACGTGTGATTTATCCGTAAATACTGAATTCTTGCTCCCACTATACAAATAAAAATACACAAAATTTTACCATGAACAGCATAATTTAGCCTTAGTAAGAAAACACTGAAAACTATCATGAAGTTCAAAATTAAAATCACGGTTCGTAGTGTTTTGACTGTAGAAACGAAAAAACACAAAATATTATAATACATTAAAAAAAAACATGTACACAAATAAATCCTCCACTCTAGGATAGTGCTTTTTTGTATAATACAGAAAATGTTATTATACATTGCATGAATTAATTAGGCAAAAGGAATGAATTTCAAATTTTTTACGCATTCTATGATGATTCGATGAATTTTTTTTCTCATTCGGTCTCAGTATATCGCTGGGCCTACAGAAAATAGTGGGTTAGATTATCTAAGACAGAAAATGATACCTTATACCCGTTTTAAGCACTAATTTTACTTATAATTTTGTGTTCAGATCACGTAAAAGATAAAGATTAAAAATATTTACCGCCATTGCTAATGAATGATGCTAAAAAGCGGAAAGATAACCTTAAGATCATACCTTATGTTTCATTTCATCACCATCATTTTTCATTTCATTGACTTCGTGATTCATGTCATCAAGCGCGAAATTCATGAAGTTCGTGATACCTCATGTGTGAATTATGTCGAATGTCACCGACTCTACGCTTAATAAAGTGTTGACATTGAACCTTATCGACTGGCAACAGGAGCCTGTAAAAAGGTCACAAAACCTCGACACTTGATTTTCACACCCATATTTTTTATGGGCAGCTAAATAAATATTAAAATCCTACTAATATTATAAATGTTAAAGTTTGTATGGATGGATGTATGGATATTTGTTACTCTTTCACGCAAAAACTACTGAACCGATTAGGCTGAAATTTGTTATAGGTATAGTTTCGGACCTGGAATAATATAAAGATTTTTTTCTATCCCGATAAAACGCGGGCGAAGGCGAGGGCAACAGCTAGTCATTTATAACGGGATTGGCGTACGATCTGGCGCAGCCATAGAAATCTAAATAATAATTTCTGTGGGCGTATTTGAATTTGATTTACCCAGTTCCGAACAAGTCATTCATATATTTATTATTTACTAGCTGCTACCTGCGCCTTCGCCCGCGTTTTATCGGGATAAAAAATAGCCTATATGTTATTTCAGATCTCAAACTATACCCATACCAAATTTCAGCCTAAACGGTTCAGTAGTTTTTGCGTTAAAGAGTAACAAATATCCATACATCCATCCATACAAACTTTGACAATTATAATATTAGTATTATAATGCAGCCAGCGTCTTGGGGACGCTTCCGACTGGTATTGATATGGACCAGTTGAGCTATTTGTAGATAGTTTGCAACAGTCTGCAGTTGGCTCAATTTTCTTTGTCAATAAAGACTTTATGTCATTAAAATAATAGTAGTAGGAAGGATATGTTCCGACTATTTTCGCCGCTCATTCGCTGCATTCTAAATACACATAGGAAAAGAACCAAATGCGATATATATTAATATTTTTTGTAGTACATAATATAAACAAATTATATTTATTTTTATAATAAGCGGAAAGAAGTCTGCGCGAATCGTTCAAAAAAATTCATAAAACAGACCGCAAGTCAAGTTTCTCACGACCGCGACCTTTACAAAAGGAGTCTTTCAGAAGTTTTATTGAAAAGTATAGGTACATAGTATATACATATAGGTAGATAGTATATACTATATACAGGTAGTATATACATATAGGTAGATAGTGATAAGTTAATATCCGTGAAAAATATCAGGTGAGGGTGGGATAATAAATCTTGTACGAAGCGCCGAAGATTTATATTGCTTTGTTCCGTCGCGTTGTTTTATTTTATGAGGAAATCTTCAAAGAGAATGTGTCTTTAATATTTTTATGTTTTCGCCGAATACTTTTATGATTTCAACGACTGTTCTTAGAGGTTATTATTTTTGGCTGTGTTGTTCTTGCTATTTTATGATAAAACGTTGTGGTAGATATTTCATGTTTTATGAAATCTTCTATGCTTTAAGTGTTCAACTTATCCTTTCCATGGATATGTTATATTAACAAAAATATTTTATCAGGATTTTACCATCATTCGCACCGCTAAGGAATGGAACTCGCTGCCTGCTTCAGTTTTCCGGTGCATTACAATCTGGGTCTCTTCAAGACAAGAGTGAACAGCTGTTTTCTAGACTTCGTGATATAACGTCAGCCACATCGTCACTTTCCATCAGATGAGATTGCGGTCAAACGAAGATCAATATACAATAAAAAAAAAAAAGTTTGCCGAATATTATGGAAATGGATTGTTTAAAGAAATTCAATATTCTGCTGTGTTGACATGGTTATATCAACTCAAATTAACATTAAAAAATTTAACATTAACGTTGCAACATTAAAAAAATAAAGTCCCTACGGTGGAAAAATGACAAAGGATACGAACTATACAAAATAAAACTATTACAGCACTTCGCATTAAAAAAAAACCCTATGATAAGTATCATAAACTGGCCAAAAGATTTTTGGAAATTCCTTTGTTTGTAGTAATACGATAAAATAGGTGGTGGCGCTAGTTTGGGTCTGGGAACCGCCTTAAGTAAGTGAAGATTTGGCCTAAGATGGAGCACGAATTCCCAGATGGAACTTATTCACTCTGGATTTGAAGACTCCGAGTTTCTAACGGAAAAAAAAGACGATTTTCCCAAAAACATCAACAAAAAAGATAATTGAATCATAAAATGACATTTATTCTAAGAAACTCGTACATAGAAAAAACATGAGTGCACTTAATAAATAAATATAGCTAAGTGTAACAATTTTGCCTGAACTAGGTAATCCGTGGGCTTGCTGACATTTGGGACACAAAATCTTCGGACACTGTCCGAATTGTTACTTTGAATTTTTTATAAATTACTTACTGACATTTCGGACAACAACAATATATTGAAGCTGTTTTGTACAATCAGTTACAAAAGTGTTAAAAATATTATATTACCTACGTAAGTAAGTAGTACTAAGAAAAAGAGCGTTACCAAAACTGAGTATTTTTAGAATAAGTCATAGCGCTATGTGTTTCAGGCGACAAGAGTGCTAATTATTAAATAAAATAATCTTTTAATAGTAAGATAAAGGCATATTTTAGTTTGTTATACTAAAATATGCCCTGTTGTTTATTTTACAAACGGTTGGTATATGGTAATATTTATCATGCTTCCCAAAATATACTAATCACATGAGGTTCCTATTACACCAACATAACACCGAAAAATGTTTCATAATCTGTCTAACCCTGGCAACCCAATATTAAAATATGGGTGTTTATGTGGTTAGGTGTCGAGTGCGAAAGTGGCGCCCACATCCCATTAATTTAATTAAAAGAAACCTTCTTTAACGCTAGCAATTAAAACGTCAACGCTTTCACTATCTGTGGCGAGGGGCGTACCCTAGCTAGTAGGTACCTAGGACTCGCCAAACTTGATGTGCGTCGTGGGCAGTTTAAGTTTAAGAAGCGTAATTAAACGATTCTGGTCAGTGTGGTTGGGTTGGGAGATGAAGATGGAAGGCAGCAGTGGGCGAAATCGGGTTGCGGTTGATGATGACGATGAACTACAAAGCTTTTTGACATTTATTATGACTCTATTATAATATTCGTATATTCTATAACATTTTTATTAGTTATTATTTATACGATTTTTTATTCGTATAAAAAATTAAAAGAAACCGCATTGCAAAGAGAAAGGGGAAAGAAATAGCATTATCGCACCTACAAGGCTATTTATTTATACTATAAAAATAATTATATCATCAGCCCGTACACGTCCACTGCTGAACATAGGCCTCCCTCAAACGACGCCACGAATAGCGGTCCTGAGCCGCCTCCATCCAACGACTCCCTGCGACCGCTACGATGTCGTCGGTCCATCGAGTGGGAGGTCTCACACTCCGTTTCGCATTGCATCGCGGTTAAAATAATTATATATTTTATTAAATTTACCAACTTTAAAAATCCTCAATCTAAATACTTTACTAAACTAAAAACAACTATTTATAATCTTTTTATTAACACACAGGTCGTAACCAGCCTTAAAAATTTACCGTGTTTTCAACCGACTTCAAAAGGAGCAGGTTCTCAATTCGTCTGTATGTATTTTTAACATATACACATATAAAGTATGTATTTTACGCGATATCTTTCGCCAATTATGGACTGATTTTGAAAATTCTTTTACTATTTTATAGAAAATGATCCCGAGGGGGTAGAGGGAATTTGATGTCGGTTTATCGTTTTATAAAACGCTATATTATTCATTAATAAACAATTTTTTTTTTTGTTTTCCTCCGTAATTGCCTTAAACTGACTGAGGGCGCCACATTACCTCTCAACATCCCATGGTTATGTTCGAAACATCGTTGTAAAGGCTTTGATAGCTAATATCATTACGCTCTCCTTTCCATACCTTATACAATTTGCATCCCGTTAACTTATTTGCAACGTGAAAAGCAAACGCGTCACTGACATGATGAGACTGACAGAATTTGTCGCAAACAAACGGTCGATAGATAGGGTTGTCTTGTCTCCATTTCGTACACTTAACTCTTAAAAAAATAATTTGGAGATTTCATACATTGATTGTCAGTTTGTACACTCCTTCTTTAAGGTTGAAATTTGCACAAAAAAATATACACTTCTTGGAAAAAGTGTTATGAGGCATTTTGATATTGTAGGCCAACGAGTAGCCGGAAATTGTCCCATGAAGAGAAGAAAACTCAAGTCCGTATCAATGCAATATATTATATATAGCAATAATTAAGTTGACCAACAGAAGATCGGTACTGAATTTAAAAATAGCTACTTCCTCGTCATCGAAATAGCAGAATCAGATAGTAATTGTTTACCTAGATAACTCTTTAGACACACAAAAACAAATACAATACAGAAGGAAAAATTGACAACAAGGAAGTACAAATGGCGGCCTTATCGCTTTGAGCGATCTCTTCCAGGCAACCTTGGGTTGGACTGGACATAAAATAACAATATAGACTGTGACGTTTTAGTTACTTATGAAATAATCATAATTATACATACACTTGACGACCGATGTGGGGCGGTGGGCGAAGGTCCGCCTGCGACGCAGAAGGTTGCGGGTTCGATTCCCGCCTCGTGACAAATATTTGTACGATCTGCAAATATTTGTTCAGGGTGTTCTGGTCGTTTTTCTATGTATAATATATAAAAAATATCTATATATGTAGTATATTGTATTATGTATATCAGTTATCTAGTACCCATAACACAAGCTCTGCTTAGCTTAGGGCTAGATAATGCTGTGTGAATTGTCCAACATTATTTATTTATTTATATTTACTACGTACTAAAACTTATCATAAACTTATACACGTATAAAAATAAGAAAAAAGAAGGTTGTTTAAATTGTTACACGGATAAATAATGTTGATGAAGTAGTTTTTTGAAGATAGGAAGTGATTTCACACGTCTGATATCCAGGGGAAGAGCCTTCTATTTGCGTTTTCTTAATAAAGTGATACTGACAAAGGTTTTACTTTAAGGCGGTTCCCTGATCCAATCAGAGCCGCCACCTATTTTATCGTATTATTACGATATACAAAGGAATTTTCAAAAATCCCTCGGCCCGTTTGCGATACCTTCATAAGCATATTTTATGCCTCTGTAATAGTTATATATTGTATTGGAGATGCGAAAACTGAGTTTGCTGGCCAAAAAGTGCAACTTCGCATAGTTGCACTTTTTGGCCACCAAAATTATTTCCTAAATTATACCAAATAAAGATATTACAGAGGCATTAAAAAAAAGCTTACGATAACTAACAAAAACTGGCTAAGGGATTTTTGAAAATTCCTTTGTTTATCGTAATAATACGATAAAATAGGTGGCGGCTCTGATTGGATCAGGGAACCGCCTTAAAGTAAAACCTTTGTCAGTATCACTTTATTAAGAAAACGCAAAAAATAAAATAGGTGGCGGCGCTAGTTTGGGTCAGGGAACATCGGGCCATTATAATACGTTTTTGCACCTAATTCTGAAACGATAGGAAATAAATTGTAAGGTCCAGTTACTAATGGAATCGGTACTACGTGACGAGAATTTTTTAACAAATTCTTTATCTCACGTAAAGGCGTACTAAATTATTTGTACTAATTTCTACCTACGGCTTCGCTCACCTAGTCCCTGGATTTGCCATAAGTATCCTAAAACACATTTCTTCTCGAATACAGCCAGTTCATATTCATACAGTCCAGTCTTTCATTTATATCAAGGATTACACAAACATTATGGTTATTCGAGTCGGATTATGTAATATTAGGTACCCATTTTTAATAATGCTGCACAATTCACACAGCATCATCAATCCGCAAACCCAAGCTAAACAGAGCTTGTGTTATGGGTACTACTGTACTGATAAATAAATAAATAACTATATATATATATATATATATATATTATATTATGTATATCAGTTATCTAGTACCCATAACACAAGCTCTGCTTAGCTTGGGGCTAGATAATGCTGTGTGTATTGTCCAGCATTATTTATTTATTTTATTTAACTCTGGACATTGGACAATCCACACAGCATTATCTAGCCTCAAACTAAGCAGAGCTAGTGTGTGTTTGTGTTTTGTTTGATATGGGTACTAGATAACTGAATCAAACTTAATAAAAATAGCTTAAATAACTAGTATGTACATAGTTCGAATTTTTTTATTCTACATAGAAAACACCCGGACCACCCGGAACCTGCAGATCGTACAAACATTTGTCCGGAGGCGGGAATCGCAACTTCTACTACGTCGCAGCAGACCCCCGCCCACTGCGCCACAGGTCGACAAAATACAAACCTACAAACGTACCTTTATAATATATGTATAGAATATCACCCAACATTTCACTGCCGTATTTTTATTTATGAAAATAAACTGGCTTCCACGATTTAATATTTTCTTTGGTCCCAAAGGAACCCAATAATAAAATAATTGTATCAAGACCCAATGTAATATTAATTCAATGTTCTCATGAGAGGCCAAGTCTCTGGGAAAGCCCCAATGGGACAATGGGGTGAATTTGTTTCACAAAAATCTGTGTAACAGTCTCTTGAAATTTTCGGCGTAGGTACAGTCAGAGACAAATAATTTGTATAAGTGGAGAGATAGATAGATAGAATTTTTTTTATTGCACACTTATTGATAAGAAACAGAAATACAAAAAAAAAGACAATTTTAAAACTAAGTTACAAGTGGCGGTCTTATCGCTCGAGAGCGATCTCTACCAGACAACCGTGAGGGCTAGGGTTAGCTTGCAAAAATCTACAGATCTCACACTACGCACGCACGCTATCAAAGGCATTGAAAATGTAAATTGGAAATAAAGCTCACTATAAAATTTGACAAATTTGTATTATTCAACGAAAATAAACTTTATTGGAAAATTCTCGATCTCCAAATCAACGAAAAACTTTTAAAATTTTGGAAAATTTTGGAAAATGTCAGAATGTTACCGACCGATTTTGGTAATTCAAATAGCACTTTGAAGCAGACGCACATTTTGACATATCCGCGAAACTACAGTTAAATGTCACAATTTCATAAATCGGGGCGCTATACTCGACTAGGAAAACATAAACATTTTCAATATTCTAATCAACATTTTTTTAGCTTTTATCTCAGCCAACTTTCTCGCACCTTCCAATCTGTACATTCTTCATCATCAGCACCTGAGTCTACTGCTGTCGAACTCAGTCCGTGGATGTTATTTAGTCGGATGTTAATTTTTTTTAGGAAATGCAAGAACCTGAGTTATATTTTTTATCGACTTCGAAAAAAGAAGAGGGCATAGGGACCCGGGTCGTCTGCCGATTCTTATTTTGTTGTCTTATTTCGAATGATTATTTTGTAAAATTTTGTGAGCCTAAACAAATAAAGCTATTTAAATCTGAAATACTGAAATCGAAGTCGCGGTCTCCACTCAAGAACACGTTTACCTTAACGGTTCTTCGTGAGATATTGCCAGTTCAGCTTAGACATTATTTGATCTTTGCCGATAATTTTTGTTTTGTTACAATCTTCACAAAAAATCACTAAACAGCGTTAATCAAGGACGCCTGGAAGAGATCGCTTAAAGCGATAAGGCCGCTCTTTGTACTTCTTTGTTTGTTAGTATTTCCTTCTGTACAGTTGTATCTGTGTTCTTTATTTTGTGTTTGTGTTGTATAAAGAGTTATCTACATATCTATCTAAAACTGTTTTAACTTGTGTACGATTTACAATAAATACCCTGACATACTCGTATTTTGGGTTGTTCTGTACGTTGAAGAGCTGCACCAGACAACCAGGAATAAGCGGCTATTTTTGTCGTCGACAGCACATACCCCAATTGTATGAAATCTCCACCGAAATGAGAAAAGGAAAGCAAATATTCCGCGTCAAGTGACATTCCCTCGCCTCCACTTCGTTGTTGTTGACCCGACAAAATACACTGAGAGCGGTCGAGTACCTACGTGACTCATTATATACGTACAGGGTTCCGTATGAGTAAAGTAAAAGTTTATTCAAAAAGTAATATCGCACTATAAAATTGCGGACTATAATTACAAAGTAGGTAGATATAGTATTTGTAACATATATCGATAAATAAAATAGATTCAGGCGTTATTTTGCGGATATCCATAGCAAAATATAACACGGAGTCACTGGCTGGACTCTGTCGGTGTTTCTTGGCAATTTCAGTGTCAAGGTCGAGTATTGTGATATACTGAAGATGTCTCGTGGAGAGACGAAACTAGTTGGCAATTTACTTTGATGAATCTATCAGGGTAGGTTATACGCGGAATTGTTACTATTTTTTGATTATAATATTTTACTTATTTCGATCTATGTACCCGTGTTCGAGTTACTGTCTTCCGTACTAGTTAAGAACTGTATCACGGCACGAACTCTTGTAATTGTTTTCTGTGGTTCCGTAGTAGAACCCAGTGACAATGACTTAACATAAAATAATCAAAAAAATTACCTAATATTCCGAGAAAAAATATTGGTTATTAATGTTTATACCTAGTTCTGTTTATATCAGGATTTTCCTGGCTATAACATGCTATAACTTAAATTAGAGAATTTGCAAATTTTAAATCAAATCAATTGCAGTTTTGGCAACAAATGAACAAGTGGATTGAAAATTTACAAATTTTAAATCAAATCTATTGTAGTTTTGGCAGCAAGTGTAACATAATCAATTGTAACGAATTGGCACCTTTTTCGTTGCAAGTATGCAACTATGCGTTATTGAAGTTTTTGTTTTTAGTGTTTGCTGTTACCTTGTTGTTTTCGGTTATTTTATTATTTTAAGTAAAGGTTTCATACATTGAAGTCTTTATAATTTTTGAAAGCAATTATAATTTTTATAGTTTCTGGGCTAAACAACAACTCAATCTATCAATCCTACTTTTAACCTTGCCTGTGTTAAGAACAATTGAGACCAAAAATCACGACACTACACGGAAAAAAAACAGCTATTCGTTCCCTCAACACTAAGTACATGCGGAACCCCAAAAAAGGAGCATTTCTTAGGGATTTGAACGCTTTGAGTCAAAGAATTTTATCAACAGAAAACATCCACCAAACCTACTCTTAGCCTGAAGAGCTTTTATTTCTTATGGGTAACCGAAAATAACGAGTACCTTTTTTCTCTTCTTTTATGTCATTGACTATATTATCTGGTATTCATACAAAAAAATGTGATGGAACAAATAAAAATATGTTTATTACATAGGATTCTTTCTTACATAAATATATATTTAAATAAATAAATTAACGCGACAGAAGATACTTTACACGGACTCAAATGTCAATGACCCCATAAGGCCCAGTGTTAGGCCTTCTTAGAAACCAACATGATTATCAGGCTAAGAGTAATAAGTTTATATACGATTTATTTTTACTTCTTTGGTATCCCGCGGTACCAAATCCCATAAAAAATTTAACGGATAACAAAACATGTTTTCTTATCCGTTAAACAATGTTTAGAAAATTAAAACATTGTTTAACGGATAATATCCCAATTTACAAATTTGCTAGCCAATTTTTCCACTTAACTATTCATGAAATGAATAACTGAGATGTTTACAAAAAAATTTAGAGTTTGGTCGCAATACCAGTTGAGTTACGTAAGTGCCTTTCCCAAACGCGCCTTTTCAAAGTTAACCTTCAAAAACATAACTCTCACTCTTTTACCAGACTCCTTACGGACCACCATTTTTCCATTTACGAAATAGCTTAGGGATAATATATACTTAAGATCTCAAAAACTCAACTCAAAACTCAAAGTGCTTTATTTCCTTTAGACCTTACAGGACTCTTGGACACGTCACAAAATTAAAATTACACTAGATGAAAACCCAGCTTCGCTCGTAAAATGTAGCCTTATAATAAATACTAGTTTTTTAGGAGTGCGCGAGCTGCAAGCAGCTCGCGGCGGTTGTGTAGACTGTTTGTTTATATATTTAGTTCCCCTTTTCGTAACCTACGTTTAAGATTTTGTAGAAATCGATATCCAAAAGGAAGATTTGCGATTAAAAAATGTCAGCCATCTTGGATTTTGAAATGGACATCTTTTTCGTAATCTACGAGTTTGAGTTAGTCGAAAACGATACCCATATCAGATGTTTTGGTGGGAGAGGGGTTCAAGGGGACTGGGTGCGTTGGGGGTCACAGCACGGCTCGCTTCGCTCGCCGTGCTGTTCCCCGTCATCGAGTTATTTTGGGGGGAAGGGTAGGTAATTTTTTTTCCCCATACAAGAATATACCCTCTATACGTTCCCGCAATCGAAACCCCCCCAATGACGACGGCATCTGGGAGCAACCTAAAAAGGGGGGCTATTTTGTGGGCAAGGGGGGCTAATTTTTCTATGTTTTCAAAACAATTTGACATTCTCTATACAGTCTTTTAATTTTTTTTAATAAATATGGCTTCGCTCGGGAGACCCCCTAGAGGGGGGGAAGAAGGGGGGGGTGAGGGGGTCACAGCACGGCTCGCTTCGCTCGCCGCAATGCTCCACCCGAAAAAAAAGGTCAAAATTAGGCCAAATTTCGGTTTTTTATTAAAAAGGGGGGTCTAGAGGAGGAGGGGGGCCAAATTTTTTTATGTTTTCAAAATGATTTTGTATCCTCTACATGACGCAAAAAAAAAATTCTTTCAAGTCCCCTCACTTGGGAGATACAAAAGGGGGGGAGTTTTTTTGGGGGGGGGGGGAAGGGGGGGTTGAATTTTTTTTCCCAAAATTATTTGTCATTCTCTATACAGTCTTTTAAAAAAATTCTATAAATGTGGCTTAACTCGGGAGCCCCCCTAGAGGGGGGGAAGAAGGGGGGGTCGTGGGGGTCACAGCACGGCTCGCTTCGCTCGCCGTGCTGTTCCCCGTCGTCGCACGCTCCACCCGAACAAAAAAGGTCAAAATTAGGCCAAATTTCGGTTTTTTTATAAAAAGGGGGGTCTAGAGGGGGAGGGGGGCCAAATTTTTTTATGTTTTCTAAATGATTTTTTATCCTCTATATGACGCAAAAAAAAAAAATCTTTCAAGTCCCCCAACTTGGGAGATACAAAAAGGGGGGGGGAGTTTTTTGGGTGGGGAAGGGGGGCTAAATATTTTTTCTTCATTTGAGAAGAAACCCTCTATACGATCCAGCAATCAAAACCCCCCTACGGCGACGGAATCTGGAAACAACCTAAAAAGGGGGGCTAGTTTGGGGGCAAGGGGGGCAAAATTTTTATTTCGTTTAAAATCACCTGAAATCCTCTATACAGCCCTACAAAATACGTCAATAAATATGGCTTCGCTCGGGAGCCCCCCTAGAGGGGGGGAAGAAGGGGGGGTCGTGGGGGTCACAGCACGGCTCGCTTCGCTCGCCGTGCTGTTCCCCGTCGTCGCATTGCGGCTCGCTTCGCTCGCCGCAATGCTCCACCCGAACAAAAAAGGTCAAAATTAGGCCAAATTTCGGTTTTTTTATAAAAAGGGGGGTCTAGAGGGGGAGGGGGGCCAAATTTTTTTATGTTTTCTAAATGATTTTTTATCCTCTATATGACGCAAAAAAAAAAAATCTTTCAAGTCCCCCAACTTGGGAGATACAAAAAGGGGGGGGGAGTTTTTTGGGTGGGGAAGGGGGGCTAAATATTTTTTCTTCATTTGAGAAGAAACCCTCTATACGTTCCCGCAATCGAAACCCCCCTACGACGACGGCATCCGGGAGCAACCTAAAAAGGGGGGCTATTTTGGGGGCAAAGGGGGCTAATTTTTTTTTGCATTCAAAACTATTTGATATTCTCTATACAGCCCCACAAACATTTTTATTCAATATGGCTTCGTTCGGGAGCCCCCCTAGAGGGGGGGAAGAAGGGGGGGTCGGGGGGTCACAGCACGGCTCGCTTCGCTCGCCGTGCTGTTCCCCATCGTCGCATTGCGGCTCGCTTCGCTCGCCGCAATGCTCCACCCGAAAAAAAAGGTCAAAATTAGGCCAAATTTCGGTTTTTTTATAAAAAGGGGGGTCTAGAGGGGCAAGGGGGTCAAATTTTTTTATGTTTTCAAAATGATTTTTTATCCTCTACATGACCCCAAAAAGAAAATTTTTGCAAGTCCCCCCACTTGGGAGATACAAAAAGGGGGGGAGTTTTTTGGGGGGGAAGGGGGGGTTGAATTTTTTTTTCCCCATTCGAGAAGAAACCCTCTATACGATCCCGCAATCGAAACCCCCCTACGACGACGGCATCCGGGAGCAACCTAAAAAGGGGGGGCTATTTTGGGGGCAAGGGGGGCTAATTTTTTTTTGCATTCGAAACTATTTGACATGCTCTATACAGCCCTTTAAAAAACGTTAGTAAATATGGCTTTGCTCGTGAGCCCCCCTAGAGGGGGGGAAGAAGGGGGGGGTGGGGGGGTCACAGCACGGCTCGCTTCGCTCGCCGTGCTGTTCCCCGTCGTCGCATTGCGGCTCGCTTCGCTCGCCGCAATGCTCCACCCGAAAAAAAGGTCAAAATTAGGCCAAATTTCGGTTTTTTATTAAAAAGGGGGGTGTAGAGGGGCAGGGGGGTCAATTTTTTTTATGTTTTCAAAATGATTTTTTATCCTCTACATGACCCAAAAAAGAAAATTTTTGCAAGTCCCTCCACTTGGGAGATACAAAAAGGGGGGGAGTTTTTTGGGGGGGAAGGGGGGGTTGAATTTTTTTTTCCCCATTCGAGAAGAAACCCTCTATACGATCCCGCAATCGAAACCCCCCTACGACGACGGCATCCGGGAGCAACCTAAAAAGGGGGGGCTATTTTGGGGGCAAGGGGGGCTAATTTTTTTTTGCATTCGAAACTATTTGACATGCTCTATACAGCCCTTTAAAAAACGTTAGTAAATATGGCTTTGCTCGTGAGCCCCCCTAGAGGGGGGGAAGAAGGGGGGGGTGGGGGGGTCACAGCACGGCTCGCTTCGCTCGCCGTGCTGTTCCCCGTCGTCGCATTGCGGCTCGCTTCGCTCGCCGCAATGCTCCACCCGAAAAAAAGGTCAAAATTAGGCCAAATTTCGGTTTTTTATTAAAAAGGGGGGTGTAGAGGGGCAGGGGGGTCAATTTTTTTTATGTTTTCAAAATGATTTTTTATCCTCTACATGACCCAAAAAAGAAAATTTTTGCAAGTCCCTCCACTTGGGAGATACAAAAAGGGGGGGAGTTTTTTGGGGGGGAAGGGGGGGTTGATTTTTTTTTTCCCCATTCGAGAAGAAACCCTCTATACGATCCCGCAATCGAAACCCCCCTACGACGACGGCATCCGGGAGCAACCAAAAAAGGGGGGGCTATTTTGGGGGCAAGGGGGGCTAAATTTTTTTTGCATTCGAAACTATTTGACATCCTCTATACAGCCCCACAAACATTTTTATTCAATATGGCTTCGTTCGGGAGCCCCCCTAGAGGGGGGGAAGAAGGGGGGGTCGGGGGGTCACAGCACGGCTCGCTTCGCTCGCCGTGCTGTTCCCCATCGTCGCATTGCGGCTCGCTTCGCTCGCCACAATGCTCCAACCGAAAAAAAAAGGTCAAAATTATGCCAAAAATCGTTTTTTTTATAAAAAGGGGGGTCTAGAGGGGGAGGGGGGCAAAATTCTTTTATGTTTTCAAAATGATTTTTTATCCTCTACATGACGCAAAAAAAAAAATTCTTTCAAGTCCCCCCACTTGGGAGATACAAAAAGGGGGGGAGTTTTTTGGGGGGGGAAGGGGGGGTTGAATTTTTTTTCCCCCATTGAAGAAGAAACCCTCTATACGTTCCCGCAATCGAAACCCCCCTACGACGACGGCATCTGGGAGCAATCTAAAAAGGGGGGGCTATTTTGGGGCAAGGGGGGCTAAATATTTTTTGTTTTCGAAACTATTTGACATCCTCTATACAGCCCCATAAAAATTATTATTCAATATGGCTCCCCTTGCGAGCCCCCCTAGAGGGGGGGAAGAAGGGGGGGGTCAGGGGGTCACAGCACGGCTCGCTTCGCTCGCCGTGCTGTTTCCCGCAGTCGCAATGCGGCTCGCTTCGCTCGCCGCAATGCTCCACCCGAAAAAAAAGGCCAAAATTAGGCCAAATTTCGGTTTTTTATTAAAAAGGGGGGTCTAGAGGGGGAGGGGGGCCAAATTTTTTTATGTTTTCAAAATGATTTTTTATCCTCTACAAGACGCAAAAAAAAAATTTCCTTCAAGTCCCCCCACTTGGGAGATACAAAAAGGGGGGGAGTTTTTTTGGGGGGAAGGGGGGCTAAAATATTTTTTGCCTCATTCGAGAAGAAACCCTCTATACGTTCCCGCAATCGAAACTCCCCTACGACGACGGCATCCGGGAGCAACCTAAAAAGGGGGGGCTATTTTGGGGGCAAGGGGGGCTAAATTTTTTTTGCATTCGAAACTATTTGACATCCTCTATACAGCCCCATAAAAATTATTATTCAATATGGCTCCCCTTGCGAGCCCCCCTAGAGGGGGGGAAGAAGGGGGGGTCAGGGGGTCACCGCACGGCTCGCTTCGCTCGCCGTGCAGTTCCCCGTAGTCGCATTGCGGCTCGCTTCGCTCGCCGCAATGCTCCACCCGAAAAAAAAGGTCAAAATTAGGCCAAATTTCAGTTTTTTTATAAAAAGGGGGGTCTAGAGGGGGAGGGGGGCCAATTTTTTTTATGAATTCAAAATGATTTTTCATCCCCTACATGACGCAAAAAAAAAAATTCTTTCAAGTCCCCCCACTTGGGAGATACAAAAAGGGGGGGAGTTTTTTTGGGGGGGAAGGGGGGGTTGAATTTTTTTTTCCCCATTTGAGAAGAAACCCTCTATACGATCCCGCAATCGAAACCCCCCTACGACGACGGCATCCGGGAGCAACCTAAAAAGGGGGGGCTATTTTGGGGCTAAGGGGGGCTAAATTTTTTTTGCATTCGAAACTATTTGACGTCCTCTATACAGCCCCACAAAAATTATCATTCAATATGGCTCCCCTTGCGAGCCCCCCTGGGGGCGGGGGGGAAGGGGGAGGAAATCTCAAAAAGTCGGAATTTTCCCTAGGTCCCATAAACCACCCCTATACGATTCCGCAAAAAAAAACATACCTCCCCATCCACCATCAAGGAGAACAATTATGTCAATCAGTGAGTCAGTCAGTGAGTGGTAATCCAGCTATATATAGTATAATTCAAAATGATTTTTAATCCTCTACATGACGCAAAAAAAAAAATTCTTTCAAGTCCCCCCACTTGGGAGATACAAAAAGGGGGGGAGTTTTTTTGGGGGGGAAGGGGGGCTAAATTTTTTTTCCCTTCATTCGAGAAGAAACCCTCTATACGTTCCCGCAATCGAAACTCCCCTACGACGACGGCATCTGGAAGCAACCTATAAAGGGGGGGCTATTTTGGGGGCAAGGGGGGCTAAATTTTTTTTGCATTCGAAACTATTTCACATCCCCTATACAGCCCCACAAAAATTATCATTCAATATGGCTCCCCTTGCGAGCCCCCCTGGGGGCGGGGGGGAAGGGGGGGGAAATCTCAAAAAGTCGGAATTTTCCTGAGGTCCCCCAAACCCCCCCTACACGTTTCCGTAAAAAAAAACATACCTCCCCATCCACCATCAAGGAGAACAATTATGTCAGTCAGTCAGTGAGTCAGTGGTAATCCAGCTATATATAGTATAACTAGTTTTTTAGGAGTGCGCGAGCTGCAAGCAGCTCGCGGCGGTTGTGTAGACTGTTTGTTTTTTAATTAAGAGCCCCTTGTCGTAACCTACGTTAAAGATTTTGTTGAAATCGATATCCAAGAGTGAAAACTGCGATAAAAAAATGTCAGCCACCTTGGATTTAGAAATGGACATCTTTTTCGTAATCTACGAGTTTTAGTTAGTCGAAAACGATACCCATATCAGATGTTTTGGTGGGAGAGGGGTTCAAGGGGACTGGGTGGGACTGGGGGGAAATGTAGGTAATTTTTTTTCCACATACAAGAATATACCCTCTATACGTTCCCGCAATCTAAATCCCCCTACGACGACGGCATCTGGGAGCAACCTAAAAAGGGGGGCTATTTTGGGGGCAAGGGGGGCTGAATTTTTTTTGCATTCAAAATCATTTGACATTCTCTATACAGCCCTACAAAAAATTTGAATCAATATGGCTTCGCTCGGGAGCCCCCTTAGATGGGGGGAAGAAGGGGGGGTCAGGGGGTCACCGCACGGCTCGCTTCGCTCGCCGTGCAGTTCCCCGTAGTCGCATTGCGGCTCGCTTCGCTCGCCGCAATATTCCACCCGAAAAAAAAGGTCAAAATTAGGCCAAATTTCAGTTTTTTTATAAAAAGGGGGGTCTAGAGGGGGAGGGGGGCCAATTTTTTTCATGAATTCAAAATGATTTTTTATCCTCTACAAGACGCAAAAAAAAATTTCTTTCAAGTCCCCCCACTTGGGAGATACAAAAAGGGGGGAGTTTTTTTGGGGGGGGGAGGGGGGCTAAAATATTTTTTGCCTCATTCGAGAAGAAACCCTCTATACGATCCCGCAATCGAAACCCCCCTACGACGACGGCATCCGGGAGCAACCTAAAAAGGGGGGCTATTTTGGGGGCAAGGGGGGCTAATTTTTTTTTGCATTCGAAACTATTTGACATCCTCTATACAGCCCCATAAAAATTATTATTCAATATGGCTCCCCTTGCGAGCCCCCCTAGAGGGGGGGAAGAAGGGGGGGTCAGGGGGTCACAGCACGGCTCGCTTCGCTCGCCGTGCTGTTCCCCATCGTCGCATTGCGGCTCGCTTCGCTCGCCGCAATGCTCCACCCGAAAAAAAAAGGTCAAAATTAGGCCAAATTTCGGTTTTTTATTAAAAAGGGGGGTCGTAAGGGGGAGGGGGGCCAAATTTTTTTATGTTTTCAAAACGATTTTTTATCCTCTACAAGACGCAAAAAAAAAATTTCTTTCAAGTCCCCCCACTTGGGAGATACAAAAAGGGGGGGAGTTTTTTGGGGGGGAAGGGGGGGTTGAATTTTTTTTCCCCCATTGAAGAAGAAACCCTCTATACGTTCCCGCAATCGAAACCCCCCTACGACGACGGCATCCGGGAGCAACCTAAAAAGGGGGGGCTATTTTGGGGGCAAGGGGGGCTAAATTTTTTTTGCATTCGAAACTATTTGACATCCTCTATACAGCCCCACAAAAATTATCATTCAATATGGCTCCCCTTGCGAGCCCCCCTGGGGGCGGGGGGGAAGGGGGGGGAAATCTCAAAAAGTCGGAATTTTCCCCAGGTCCCATAAACCACCCCTATACGATTCCGCAAAAAAAAACATACCTCCCCATCCACCATCAAGGAGAACAATTATGTCAGTGAGTGAGTCAGTCAGTGAGTGGTAATCCAGCTATATATAATATAATTCCACAAATTTTTATATACCTAATGTAAATGATACTTCTGTAGTCATCGGTTCTCAACGAATTATATAGTAAAGTACTTAGTGGGCCTAAGTACTTATTAAATCCTTTGTGAAATCCGCGCGAAATTCACATGTTTTTTGTAAACGTAGATTTAGGAATTTATGCTCTATGCTCAGTCTACGATTGTAAATAATGTACCTACTAGAACTTGCGATGCTGCCATGAGACGGACACTGATAGAATTGCGTCAATCCAAATGCAGATCCATTAATCAAGAAGTTGAAGTTGAATAGCCCTCGGATCTCAGACGCAAGAAGTTTGTTAAAAAAATATGCCTAATAGCCGGCTACACGCTCAAACATTTATGCATGCAGATTGCACATACACCGTTATGCAAGCAAGATGGCCGGCCACACTCTCCATCTTGCTTGTGCAAGCCAGTGTGCGCAAGCAAGATGGATCGTGTGCACAAATGTTTGGGCGTGTAGCCGGGCTATAAGACAATGGAGAACGGAATACAAACTCATGGCACCTGTGACACGTGATGACGTGACACTGACACATTGATGACATTTGACATGTTTATTTCGCAACGCCATTGAAATGCAATTTATTTGCATTTTGTCATTGAATTACTCGATAATCCGAATTTTCCGTCTATAAGTTGTCGACTCGGATTGACTAATTTTTTACGCTCTTCAATTTGATGTGCATTTCGTTCGAGTCTACCGTAGACCGGTACGAAATTATTAATATAGATATGTAGGTAAAACAGGGAAATAAAGTGATTACTCTGATTTTTTGTTCACTTCAATCTTTTTAAGGTAAAGAAGCGAACAAGATGAAGAAACCCTTTACCTTGTTAGGTTTTTAGTTTTCGAGTTGGAACTAAACTCGTCCCAAACTCTTTTATCCTCCAGATAATCGGATATTTTGTAGTAAGCCTTTTTAAAAAGGATATGTTTGACAATTTATTTGAATTTATTTACTGATAATTTTTGCAACTCACTTGGAGTTTTGTCGTAGAAGCGTATACATTGCCCTTTAAAAGGTACACTATATCCTTCTTTCTTCTTAACTTTGTTACTTTAAGTTAGGTACTACGTATGTGTACATAAGCCATTACTTGAAAAGGGTTAACATAACACGTATAGGCAGTGTAATTAACTAAGAACGTAATTAAAATTATGTGCTGTTAATGGCCTGTTAGGAGCCATTTAGCTAAAATAACACGGTACAGTCAGCGGTGTGAAATTATGATTTTATATTGCAATCAATTTAATTTAAACTTCTTAGTTGTGTTTTAGAAAAAGGAGATCATCATCATCATGTTAATTGCCCGTATACGTCCACTGCTGAACATAGGCCTCCCTCAAAAGACGCCATGAATAGTCGCCTCCATCTTTCGACTCCCTGCGACCGCTACAATGTCATCGGTCAATCGTGTGGGAGGTCTTCCCACTCTTAGTTTCGCATTGCATCTCGGTCACCACTCGAGAACCTTTACTCCCCAATGTTTATCGGTTCTACGAGCTATATGGCTTGCCCATGGCCACTTCAGCCTGCTAATTCTGAGAGTTATATCGGGAATTTTGTTTCTTCTACGGATTCTATAGCGTAGAGAAAACTCAAGAGCATAGCTGGAAGGATATAAAGATGCTAAAACTACTAAAAGGACCCGGGGTGAAATTTTGCAAAGATGACCTTAGACTTTGAATAAAAAATATGCTACCTTTTATCTCATAAATACTTCCCATGGGATACCAAACAACCGAAGAAGAAACAAACATACCTACATCTGTCCGTTGAGATTGGCCGCCGTGGTCGAAATTCGGTTTAAGGATGTTTATTTTTCATAAAACATTAAAATGTTCAGTTAAGATTATATACAAAATTTTCTTAAAATAATTCATAATCTACTATTACGCTAAATGATTTGTTTTAATTTTGTTTTGAACATGCTTATCTTGCACATTCCTTAATCTCGTTAGGCAAGCTTTTAAATAACTGCAATCCCTCGTAAACAATTGTTTTCCTGCCGTAATCAGTACGTGCTTTAGTTATTTCTAGATTATATTTGTAGTGTAATTTATTTAAGTACTTTATTACACACATTTAATATACAAAAGGTGGGCATAATGCCAATGGCATTTTCTACCTGCCAACCACACATGGTAGAAAACAAAACAAAAAGGCGTGCTATAAATAAATCTAAGCTATGTAATAATAAGTCTAATTAGTTACATTAGAGAAAACTACAGTAACATAGTAATAAACTTCACAAAGTACATAATATAATATTTATAGAAATATACAATACATATATACAATATTATAGTAGTATAATAGATATCTAATTACAATGCTTAATCCCTACCTTCCTTAAGGTAGGGAACAAAAACACAAGCAGTTAAAAGATGGTTGAGTTACTTAAGAGTGTGCATTGCGCGCCATTTTGTAAAAAGGATAGCAATAGGATGTTGCGTTCATAGGAGCGGGACAGAGTATACGTTTTTGGAAAGGCGGAAGCGCAAAAAATGAGTTTTTATCTAATTACAAGTTAATTAAACAACCAATCGAAAAATTAAAAGACATAACTCAAGAAATACTTCAAGCTTTCTTGACAAAACAAAAACCCAACAAATAAAATGTGCTGTTCCTGAGATAAATAGCAAAATTTGTGCAAAACATGTATTTTTCAAAATAATATTTCATCCAGAAAATTTTCACCAATCGTGTTTTTAAAACACGTAATCCAAGATAAAAGTTCAAACTATCATTTCCATAAATTTGAAGGTCACACGTCTTTCACAGATTCTGAGATAAATAACGATTTCTAACACTAAATTGCTCATGGCACACTCTTAAGGCGAGGTGAGCCCAGCACTTGCAAGACGCAAGCAAGAAGCAAGACGGTGCGTAGACAGCCGAGCACGATTTTGTAGTTATTTAGGTGCTTTGAAAAATATTTGTATGACATATAAAAATATTTTCTAGTGATGTACTGCGTAATAACGTTTGCAATGTTTTGGTATACAATTTGTGTCATTTTATTTATTTTTCAATTCACAGTGATCATTTAAAGTTTCATTTAGAGGTAACTTTGATTTTTTTTTTGATCGGGTGAAATGTCACCAATCGTGTTTTTGTCTAGTGATGCATTATAAAATATGCTCAACTATAATGTGTTTGAATTTCAAAACTATAGGCCTTCTAGTTATTAAGGTACGGACAGTTAAAAATCCCTAAATCCGGGTAACCCAGCCCTAGAAGTCGGGTAGAGATTCCTTAAAAAATGCTCACGTGTCAGTTTTTTAAAACAATCCTTTGATTCGACTTTCCTGATATCATACGGAAGAGAGTTCTTCGGCTAGTAGTACATTATTCTCAAAGTAAATAGATTTAATAAAAAAAAATTATAGATAAATTTAAAAGAAATATGTAAAAAGCGCCTTTTTGTATTTTTTCTTTTGTTTATGTTAAATATTATTTTTTCTTAATTTACTTACCTTTGTTAAACAGTAGCTAACACTTTATTTCAATGCGAGCATACTTCACTTTTATTTTACCTAAATTTATATTGATAGTTTTCTTCATGTGAATGTGTTTCTTGTTTGTAGGTTAGTCGTCGCGTAGTTAGTCCGTAACGCCAGCAAGTGGCTCTGACGGAAGACCAGCGTTGGTTGCTAGTTTGCTAGTCAACCAACACATGCTGAGGCAGAGCCATTTTGTTACTTGACTTACATTTCAAATATATAATATAATATATATTATATGTTTCATCTTAGTCTAAGTTTATAATGTATTCGGTGTAAGTCTTATAACAAATAAAAATATATTCTCTTCTATTCTATTCTTAATTGACAAAAGTTATAGTTTTTCTTAGAAGTGAGATTTCTTTTGAAAAATATCTAAGTCGCCCTCGCTACCGCCCATCAAAACCGCACACAGCAACAGCCTTATGATTGATTTAGTAGTATCGTTACAGGAAAACCGTAGAAAAGTTTTTGGAAAGACTCTCTTTTTTCATTAAAATTTGGGGTGAAATTTCGGAGTTCGAGAAGTTTATTTATTAATTTCTGACAGATTTGAAACGTGGCTTTTTCTTCACTTTGTAAGCAGTATCATCACTTCATATTACAAAACATACAACAGTTCAAACAAAGAGCTGTTTGAACGCATTAACTAAAATACTACTTGAGGTTGATCGTTTCTTGCTGGCGCGAGTTTGAAATTATTTCGTGGTTTTTAATTTCCTCTACGTTCTACAAGGAATTAAATTAGCAATATAATTAATTTTCCCGAACTCGTGATTATAACTTATGAAAAAACTAACTTTTATTCACTGGTATTTTTGAAACATTTGGGTCATCAACATATTTCCAAATGCTTTCAAAATACATCCATATAAATCGAAATTGGTTTTATCGTGGGATTATACAAAATAGTTAACTATTTGCGGCAAGTTACTTTTCCGTTACCTTTATCTTATATATAAAATTTCCATGTCACAATGTTAGTTAACGTACTCCTCCGAAACGGCTTTACCGATTTTTACCAAATTTTATATGCGTATTCAGTAGGTCTGAGAATCGGCTACTATCTATTTTCCATACCCCTAAGTGATAAGGGTTGAAGGCAAAACAACGTTTGGCGGGTCAGCTAGTTCCATATAAAATCCGCATTTAGAACGCAGAAAAAAATCATAACCACAAAAAAAAAATATCTCGTGCCTGCACGATCCACTTTAACGTATAATACAATTGTCATCAATAAAAGAAGTGGTTTACGAGGAAGATTTAAATGTATAATTCATTAAGGCTTTCTGTAATATGGCTGAAATATGAATATTATTATTAAAGATGTCGAATAAAATATTATATTATTTTATATAAATTATTTGCAGTGCCCTACCGGGGTTCATGTACTATTGACCTAAGCTAACATTAAGACCTAAGCTGTATAAATATACATGAGAGCAAAATAAATAAATGAAATAAAAAAACACACAAACTGAGATCTTTACTGACGTCATCATCATCAGCATATACATATTCAGAATCAATAACTTTATTTCTTTAGGCTTACAAAATAAGCACTTAGACAAGTCAAATTTTATAGTATAAACATAGTTATTATTATCAAATAAGAAATAAGGTGTTATTGATATTCTCTTCACTTAAATTTTTGGTCCACTAGTGGAAGAAGTGAATTAGTCCACTGCTGGACATAGACCTCCCTTAATGAGCGTCATAGCGCCCTGTCTTCAGCTTACCGCATCCAGCATCTGCCTGCAGTGTTTCGCAGATCGTCATCCCACCTGGCCGGAGGGTTATTCACTACGTTTGCCGAGTTTCAGTCTCCACACAATAACACGTTTTTTATATTGCCGGCCCACTGTAACTTCAGCTTGCTAATTATTTGAGCTATGTCGATAACTTTATGTTCGTTTTTATTTATTTAGGAAACAAACAGTTTTAATAATAAAGATTACAATTGAGACTTAACGTTAATACACAAACCAATAAGTTTTTCCTCCGTTATAGATTTGGAGAGTTTTAAAAACGATAAACCGACTTCAAATTCCTGAACCTACCTCTTGTGTACGCCCGTTGCCGTGAAAACTGTTTGTTAACAATCATTGTGATAGTTTGTTTTCAAAAACCTAATAATCGACTCCAAATCCCTTACTTTTACTCAGTTTTTAAGTTAAGCGGGATAAATACGAATCCCCTGGAAATAAAAAATTATGGAACCACCTCGGGATTATTTTCTATAGGATAGTGAAAGAATTTTCAATATCGGTCCATATTTGGCGGAAATATCGTGTAACATACATACAGAAGAATTGAGAACCTCCTCCTTTTTTGAAGTCGGTTAAAAATTGTACACAAATTGTGGCGCTAAGACATGTGTGAAACATAAAAGCTCCAGACTACCTAGATATATATTGTAATTCGAATACACAAGCTCAATAACAAGGTAAGGATTTATATATAAAAATACGTTTAACTTTGGTTCTCTTGTGGATTGATGGTCACTCACTATCCGTTTAGACCAATTTAGGTTAACGCTCGCTTTAAGTTTCGGTTCTACTGGGAAAACCCGCTTTTACCGATTTACAGGTTTATCAGTTCAATTCCCGGCGGATCTAAAACTTTTGGGTAGAATTTTCGTTAATATTCTATGAAAGTCTAGAAAACAAGCAAATCATCATCATCTTATCAGCCCATATACGTCCACAGCTGGACATAGGCCTCCCCCGAGTGGATGGTTTCCCATGTAGGGGTAACAAGCAAATAAAATTGCTATATTTCTACGAAACGAAATCTACTATAATATAAATATAGAAGACTACAAACAAAATAATTATTTTCGGTTTCGAAACTGGAACACAGTCAGTGCTTAGTTGATAAGTGTTGAATATTTTAGTACCGAGACTGGAACACATCTATAAATAACTGCGTCTCAATGACGAGACTTGTGAAGGAAGAGATGGAATATCCAAATTAAGGACATGATTACGAGTATCTTGCTTCTTACCGGAAATTATAGAAAAGCGTAGCATGGCTCGTAGAGGGTCTACGTCGTAGAGGGTCTACGTCGTAGAGGGTCTACGCCGTAGAGGTCTACGACATAGAATATCTAATTAAGCGAAATTTTCATTGGTATTTATGCTATTACTAGCCGACGGCTTTGCACGTGTTTTTTTTCGGACAAGAACTGTATTGTGTTTGAGTATATATTTGGATCTAAAACTACATTTATGCAAAATTTCAATCCGATCCGCTGAGTAGCTTTTTTCTGAAGATTTAACGAATTTTCAAACAACTAAACATCAAACCTTTGAATTTTATAACATACTAGCGACCCGCCCCGGCTTCACACGGGTGCAATGCTGATACTAAATTATACATAAAACCTTCCTCTTGAATCACTCTATATATGTATATTAAAACAAATCACATCAAAATCCGTTGCGTAGTTTTAAAGATCTAAGCATACATTGGGGCAGTCTACGGGAAGCAACTTGGTTATATACATACATATGTACAATGTAGTGAAGTGTGATTTTTTTAAATTATTTGCCAATTTTTTAGACTGACATATCGCTTCCATGTCGATTACCATGAACTGTATACGGTGTTAGTCAAATTATGCACAATATCGCGGGGGGATATTCTGTTGGTGCCACAGTATAATATAAAATTAACAAACGGGGTCCAAGGTCAATATTATACCTACTCAAAATTATACAAACCCTTATTTTGCAAGTTCTGTATTACGTTATATGTCCCTCCAAACAGATGATTGGCATACATTATGGAGAGCATTGACCGTGCGGCGCAGTCCACTCGCGCGGAATGAACTCATTGTCAGTCTATTTCATGATCACGTATAGCTCTGTCACTTTCGCATGGGGGCAGGGCCAGCGAGTGAGGAGTGACCGCTATGCATGAAAGAGCGGTCGCCCTATTTTGGGATGGCTAAGTACGTAGTACAAGGCGTTATTTGAGACAAATTATGAATTCGCAAAAATAAAAAATCCTTTGCGGCTTACTTTGTTTTTTGCTTTGAAAGTTAATCTGTAGCAGCAGGAAAGTAACCTCCATAGGTATTGTGCCCTAATTTGACTAACAGGAGGAGTGACCGCTACGCATGAAAGAGCGGTCGCCCTATTTTGGGATGGTATTAGTCGTTATTTGAGACAAATTAAAAATTCGGCGAAAATAAAAAATCGTTTGCGGCTTACTTTGTTTAGTGAAAGTTAATATGTAGCAGAAGGTAAGTAATCTCCAGCGGTATTGACTAACACCTTGTATAATCCACTACACGTTACCTATTAAGAACACTTAGCAATGCTTACCTCGTAGTTCAAACGTACCTAGAGGTACTTGTTATCGTAGACAGTTACAAGTAGTCACGCACACGGCACGTGTAAACCATACCATTAGGTTAATGAGGGTAATTAGAAAGGCGTGGTTGACTGGAAGCGATCCAATATTTATGGTTATATTAATCAAGACTTAGGAGTAGGAGACAGAACATATGATTCAAACCCGACCTATGATTTACACACGACCTGATTTAAATACGACCTATAATTTAGACATGATGACCTATATGGCGCGACGGGCGAAGGTCCGTCTGCAACGCAGGAGTTTGCGAGTTGAATTCCCACCTGGGGCAAATGTTTGTACGATTAACGTAGTAATAATATTTATAGCCTCCATAGGTATGGGCTAAGCCGTGGGGTCGCGGCGTACGAATATCGACTCCTCCAACTCAACCCGTGGATGTCGTAAAAGCCGACTAAGGGAACCTACCAGAGGAAGGGCAGCAGCTTCCTTCTGAGTATTTTTAAACACCAACACTGCGATCACCAATCCGCCTGCCAAGCGTGGTGATTATGGCAAATCCCCCCTACATGGGAGACCATCCACTCGATGGACCGACGACATCGTAGCGGTCGCAGGGAGTCGATGGATGGAGGCGGCTCAGGACCGCTATTTGTGGCGTCGTACGGGGTAGGCCTATGTCCAGCAGTGGACGTGTATGGGCTGATGGTGATGGTGAATATTTATATATGACGTGTATTGTTAAGTATATCAGTCATCTAGTACCCATAACACAAGCTCTGCTTAGCTTGGGGCTAGAATGCTGTGTGAATTGTCCAGCATTATTTATTTATTTTATTTTAATAACACTTTCTTGTAAAATAATAATGAACCTGAGGGGTAAATCTGGCAAGGCATAATCGACGCGTCGACATCTCGATCACGTCTCGTTACTAACGTCAGGTCAGACTCACCCCTTTGGTCTAACTTCATAGTGCCGATTTAGCATT
Organism: Eupithecia insigniata; assembly: GCA_947859395.1. Classification (NCBI taxonomy): domain Eukaryota; kingdom Metazoa; phylum Arthropoda; class Insecta; order Lepidoptera; family Geometridae; genus Eupithecia; species Eupithecia insigniata. The sequence goes on from OX402019.1 coordinate 3,532,813, forward strand.
GTAATATATCCATTTGAAGTTTAAATGGCATAAAAATGCGGAAACTAGTTCTTACTATATTTCTGTGTAACAATGAATTTTAAAAAAATGATCTTTGACATCCCAGACCACCCAAACCATTATTTGGTGAGAAACTAGAAACTGTAATTTGAATCGGCTTTATTTTCAAAACACTAAAATTCAACTTGTTTTTCGGGACAAATACTACGTGTTTTTCGGAAATAAAGAAATACAATTTTTCTGAAGGTAACATTTTTAAGGGATAACAATTTGTATGGGACCACTCTTAGTTTTTATCCATACATTACCAAAAAAAATCCTAAACGATCTACATATAATTGACGACGAAAATACATTTTAAAAAACAGTCGATCATAGAACCTCCTCTTTTTTTGTGTTTCGGTTAACAACTAACGTATATTAAAAATACTGACCACTAACGTGTTCATCGCATACCATACCATACAGATTTGGTTGTTTTAAAACTTGGATGGAAAGTATAACCACAGATAATATAATACTATCTATAACTGTGACCAAACCCTAACTTGTAACCCATCACATCACGTGTCAGGCACCGATAGTCAAACAAACCAATTTATCCCGAATTAACTATTCATTTAACTTCATAATTACTACAAACTCGTTATAAGGGTTTCCATGATATACAGGATTATGCGTAATTCACACGTGATCATCGTAAGTACTCCTTACGATGATCACAAACACGTTCTTGATGACGTCAGTTCTTAATTCTTAATATTTCGGGAACTGGGTTCACCAAAACAACTCGCACTTTTTTTACTATAAAAACTTTCGTAGTTTGACGAATTCGCATTTTGCTGCATAATGAACTCACGTTTTGCTGCGAAAATGTGAGTTTTCAGTGAAGGACAAAAATCGACCGCATGTTTTCTGTAGGTTTGTCGGTAGATCTTATTGCCTCGTCTATAATGAATCTCTAGACGAAAAAAAAGGTGAATATCCGGGCGGTCCCACATCGCAAGTAATGTAACAATCCAACAATCTATTTTTAGCATTCTACTGTAGACGAATCAGTCGTTTTACAATATCAGATAAAGTATACGAAATTGAATGCTCAAAATCAAATATTAAAATGTTACATTACAGGTGAAGGTCAGGTACCAGTCAAAGAGGTAACAAATGCTCAGAAAAGTATCTTGGAACGTTACATTACTGCAGGTTCACTTTGAGAGACCGCCTCCAAACAGTCGCCTGTACTAAGTTGAAGATTTAAAGGTATAACTCCAGAATCGCGTTCCGTTTGACGATAAGCGGTCTTAAATATGACAATGTACTTACCTAGTAAAGTAATCTTAAGTGCAGTAGTGTTCACATTTAACAATTTAATTGCTAATAAAACTTGCATACCAGACAGTAAAAGGTATAAACGGCCAATGGAGTCTGCAAAGCAAGTTCTAAGAAATATTCCAGTATTAATAAATTATTCATTTTATTTTGTCTCAGGTATAATTAACACAGCACATATGAACTGAATATGCAATATGTATGAATTGAATATACAAAAAAATTGACATTAAATAACCCACCCCTGACCTTTCCCGGTGCAAAGGTTGGACTCCTGTTGGATTTAGGTTGGATTGATTTCCCGGATTGTTGATCGCAGTGTTGGTGCTTGCAGCATTACCTTGCTGAATAGCGATGGAAATCCTCTGCATCAAGAACGACCCGGAGCGAGAGTCTCCTGTCCTGTTTATCAAAGTATTTTATCTAACAAAACCTTTCTTTGTCCGCAGGTAACAAAATAACGAGCTAGCAACACCGCCCGGTCGCCGAAAACCTGAAATATGTCAACGTCAAACCGAGCTGTCAGATAAAACAAAATGGCCGCCAAGGATAAAGAGTGGGTCGATTACTTCGGCGAATTCAATTTGAACCACACAAACGAGTTTGATCCTAAAATAAACTACAGTACGAGCTATTTGGATAATAATACAAGGTTGATTTACTCGAATTTTTCCAATGATGACTACTGCTCGTCGAATAATTCTCACGTGTACCTGAATGTCACCTGTGAGTTCCCGATAAAATATGCCGAACCTATGTATGGGTGAGTACCATTTTATTCATAAGTGATGCTGCATACTGATCGCTTTCCATGTTATACCGGGAAGTTCCACTGCGCTCCAAAAGCCATTGTTCTCAAAATTTTAAAGTTGATACATTGATTCCACTGCGCTCCAAGAATTTTTGAGTAGAGTTAGCAAAAAAATAAATTATCTTGAAACATTATGTAAACTACCTGGGTAATTTATAGCTGACGCAACCGTCTTTTCTTTTTGATAAGTACATAGAGGGTATCCCATAAGGAGTTGATGAAGCCTTCCCCTCGCGCACAAGCACCTTGAAGGTGATTGTGCACGAGGGGAAGGCCAATCAGACACACAAACAAAAATCAAGAAAAATTCAACCGTGTGCGAACGTTAATTCATAATTGCTTCGCTAATTACAAAACATGGAGTTGCGCACACGTAAATGTAAGGCTGGATGGAAACTCGTTAGTATCCATTTGCAACTAAAATTGCAGCCTGTGTTATTCGTGATGGATTTTAGAGCACCATTAAATATCTGTAAAATGGTACCAACATTCCTCTGTAAAATGGTACAAACATATAACTCTCGATTGCTTTTGAATGCTCATTTCTACCAATACAATTATATAAAGGCCTGTTCAGATCTACACTGCCAGAGCGGCAGCGAATACTTGTGCTTAGTTTCGCGCGACTTTCCACCCGGTATTATCCTATCGTATACCCACTCGGCTTTACAAATTTTTTTCGCAAGTCATCTAGGTCTTTCGCTGTCGCAAATACCGGGAAAGTCGGAAAATTCCCTCACAATTACACATTCAAAACGACAAACAATCAAAATGGTTTTCTGCACGTTGAGTGGCGACCACGTACCGGAAGGCACAGTGTGGGCAGGACCCCACGCGATGGACGGACGATCCAGTGAAAGTCGCGGGAAATCCCAGGATGCGGGTAGCAGTAAATTGGTCATAGATCCGTAGGGGAGGCTTATGTCCAGCAGTCAGCAGTCAAGTGGACGTCGTCGATCTGCTGATATGATAAATAAATAATTAATTTTAATCAAAACAACTTAGGACTAAACGGATAACAAGTCAATGATGATGATGGATCGGACAATCAGCAACATCGACATATTGTATAAAATGGTATATCAAAAACATCAATTAACATGTTACAATTAGATAGATAGATAGAAAATACTTTATTGCACACTTAAAACTAGAAAACAGTTTATAAATGACAAAACAATACAAGTGACAATGGGCGGTCTTATCGCTCAAGAGCGATCTCTGCCAGAGAACCTGGTATGGATAGGATCATTGGATATACATGGGGTAAAATATGTGTGCATCTAATAAGGTACTACTTAGAAAAATAAAATAAACAACTACATCCTATAATTACAAAAATACATAGTAATACATAGATACAAATACAAACATTTATATATATATATATAAATAAATATAACTATACCTACACCTATAAATACATATATATATATATATCTATTTTCTACTTACAAAGAAACAAGTGACTGATCAGTGTCAGCAGGACAACTCCGACCATATCCTTAAAAATTGGTAGTGACTTTGCACACCTTGCAGTAACCGGCAATGCATTCCATAATTGTACAACCCGGACAGTGAAAGAGTTGCCATAGAATGAACTAGAATGGACAGGTGTTTGGACCAAAAGGGTTTCAGAGGAGCGGAGAGAACGAGAATGAGAAAGATGAAGAAAAGTGAAACGTGCCTTGAGATAAGGGGGTGCAGAAGAAAGAAATAAAATATTATAAAGAAGAGTTAGAATGTGAGAGTTTCGCCGAAGCCGTATGGGTAGCCACTTGAGCTTTCTGCGGAACTCCGAGACAAGGGTCATACTTGCACAAGCCAAATATAAACCTTATACCGACGTTTTGCAGGCGCTCAAGTTTGTCTAGCTGCTGCTCAGTTAAATCTAGAAAGGCCGAATCGGCGTAATCAGGTATGGGAAGGAGAAGAGATTGTGCAAGAGACATTTTTGTAGCAATAGGAAGAAAATTGCGTAATCTTCGAAGGGAACCAGCTGAAGCAAACATCCTTCGGCTGATTTCAGAGATCTGCGGTCCCCACGACAGAGTTCTATCAATGAGGACACCTAAATTTTTCACCGTTTCAGTTTGTCCAACAGGAGTCCCATCGAAGATCACGGTTGGTGAACTACCCCAGTTTATCCGAGCTACCATTCGCGAGCTCCCTACAGTAACCACTTGTGTTTTTGACGGGTAGACTTTCAGACCGAAGTTTTTGCTCCAGTCAAGGATACGACACAAGTCTTCATTAATCGCGGCGATAGCACCAGACAGTTCATACACGGGAGCCTGTGCGTAAATTTGGAGATCATCTGCATAGAGGTGGTACGCTGAAGTTATATGTTGAGATATTGAATTGATGAAGATAGCAAACAGGAGAGGAGAAAGAACACCGCCTTGAGGAACGCCAGCAGAAATATCACTCCATGATGAGTATACATCATCAATGCGTATACATTGCCGACGCCCCTGTAAATAACTTCGAAACCAGTCAGCCACTGCTGGAGATACATTAAGAGAGCGTAATATACAAAGGAGAATTTCAGAGTCAACGTTATTAAAAGCATTCCTGAAATCTAATAAGCAAAGGACAGTTACTTTCCCATCATCCATGCTCTGGCATGGATGATGGGCAGAGCGTATGTCATCAGTTATTTTAACTAACGCAGACACAGTGCTATGACCTGGACGGAAACCGGATTGAAAGAGGTTGAGGAGGCTATTTCTAGAGAGGAATGTGCTAAGCTGTTGATGAACAAGGCGTTCTAGGACTTTGACAGGAAAGGAAGTATAGATATAGGACGGAAATCAGAGAAAGAAGCAGGATTAGATTTTTTTGGCAAAGGAGTAACCTGAGCTAATTTCCAGGCTGCAGGTCAAAGTCAAAGTCAATAAGCCAGTGGATTGAGAAAAGTTAAGAATGTGTTGGATTATAGGAGCTATTTGGACCAGGATGGGGACAATCATATTTCGACTAATGCTATCGTTGCCAACAGCCTTAGAAGAAATAGACATAACCGCTCTCTTAACATCACAGACAGTGAACTGACTAAAATGAAAAGGTAAGTAGTCAGGAACCGGTATAGAAGAAAGATAAGACAAAGTTTTAGATTTCAACTGTATATCGAAATCGGAAAGAGAAGTGAAATGTTTATTCAGAGAGTTAAGATCAAATTGTGAAGGAACTTTTGTACGTTCTTTAGATTTTCCGATTTCTAATGACCGAAAGAACTTCCAAACCTTGGCAGGGTCGGAGTTCTCAATTACCTGATAATCTGTTAGAAGATCTTCAACGCGACCCAAATGAAGCTCTTCTCAAGCCGCAACTTTGACAGTTTTCAATATAGATCTGTCAAAAATTATTTGTAAGACGTTCTTTAATAAATAATTCACACAGCAACATCTTGCCCCAAGTCAAGCAGAGCTTGTGTTATGGGTACTAGATAACTGATATCCTAACTCCTACTAATATTATAGATGTCAAAGTTTGTATGGGTGGATGTATAGATGTATGGATATTTGTTACTCTTTCACGCAAAAACTACTGAACCTATTAGGCTGAAATTTGGAATGGGTATAGTTTGGAACCTGGAATAACATATAGGCCATTTTTTATCCCGATAAAACGCGGGCGGAGGCGCGGGCAGCAGCTAGTATGTAAATAATTATAAGATTTTTATACATAGAAAACACCCAGAATACCCGAGACAAATATTAATCTGAGTTACGCTTGAATATTTGAATCGAGAGCAACGCTCAGTTTACAAGTATCGTTGTAGCACTAACCCTGAATTTCAGAGCTTAACTACTTAGAATCCTGGCACACTCGTGACATGTCACGTAAAACATTGGAACTGGGAAATAGAAAGTGATATGACGTGATATCTCCGTTTTCAGTTTTTGAGATAGTGATAATATGGCGTGTTTTAAAAAACGATAAACCGACTTCAAATTCGCTTACTTTTACACTTATTTTAAGTTTTGTGGGATAAATACTAATCCCCTGGGGATAAGCCCAATAGAGAAATCGGTCCATAATTGGCGGAGATATCGCGTAAATTACATTAATAAAAACATACAGACGAATTGACAACTCCTCCTTTTGAAGTCGGTTAAAAAGAAGCTAACATTTTTCAGTAGCACTTCCATTATTTTGATTATGATGATAAGGAATCTCTATTTAGAATGGTTTCGATGATTTTTGCCCTAACATCGGTTTACCACACTGTTTTTTTCTTGCAAACCGATTACTACACATCGCCGCTTTGTAAAACCAGCCCAAGATAAAATGATGATTCTCCTGACTGCTCCTTTTTCAAATACTTTTCCATAATAAAAACTCAAAATACAAAATCTTCAACAAAGTTCCCCTTGAAATAAATCTTTCGTCTGGAACCTTTCTTTCTATAGAACAAAATCAAAGGCATTTTCACGAGCGATTGCGTCTGCAAACATTCATTTGATTTGTAACAGATTGTTTCAAAGACTGAAGCAATTAAAAGTTTTTGTTGAAAAAGTGCCTCAATTGGACTGATTTGAGATGTTTTAATTGTTGGTGCCATCGATTGTTTGCGATCTTGGACTTGGCTTGGGTTGTTTTACTCGGGCTCAGTTTTGCTAGCCAATTACTTTACTATGACAATGATATCGTCGCAGAATCGAAAGAAAATAGGTATTTCTATTATACATAGAAAACACCCAGAACACCTGAAAATATCTGGCGATTGTACAAATACTATTTGTGCCAAGGCGGGAATCAAAACCGAAACCTCCTGCATCGCATGTGGCTGCCCCACTCATACATAATAACAGTACCGATTTCGCCGTTTTTTTACGCTAGTTGATTCTATCAACTGGTTAATTCATTAAAGACATTAACAGTTAAACGTCAACTGGTTTTTTAACATAACTACATACAGTTGGCGAGTTGGTTTTTCAACGTTTAACGCATTTACGTTTCAACGAACCAAACCAGTTAAACGTCAACTGGTTTTTAAACAAGTTAAACGTCAACTGATTTTTCAACTAGTTGACCGTTAATAGAAAACGGTTTCGTTTCGCTAACGCAAAAACGATCCACGACTAGATTAGAAATAAAACAGCTAAAATTATATTTTTGTCCACAGATACATCGCTCCCTTCCTCCTAGCAACGACAATAGTGGCCAACACGCTTATAGTGGTAGTGCTATCCCGAAGGCACATGCGAACACCCACTAACGTGGTTTTAATGGCGATGGCTCTATGCGACATGTTTACAATGCTGTTCCCTGCTCCATGGCTCTTCTATATGTATACGTTTGGGAATCATTATAAGCCGCTGAGTCCAGTCAGAGCGTGTCAAGCTTGGAATTATATGAATGAGGTGAGTCTAGAACTAAATCCTAACAATATTATAAATGCTAAAGTTTTTTGTTTGTTTGTCATTCCTTCACGCCCTAAAAAACCAACCGACTCGATTTTTGGCATAGAGTTAATTAAAAGGATGGAGAGTAACATAGGCTACTTTTTGTCCTGGTAAAACATCAAATTGATATGGGAGATTTATTTTGCGATACAAATAGTAATCTCTAAAAAAACTAAAACCATTGACCACAGGATGAATCTTGGACAAAAGTGAAAGGTCCATCAAACACGGATAAAATGCGAAAATATACCAAAAAATATACCAAAAAATTAAAACATAGCTGAAAAGATAACCTCATACTTTACTAGTCGTTGTTTGAAAACAACTTCATTTTACAAAAATTCGAAATTTCCGACGATAATGCTACTTCCAACCCTAGTTTCTACCAATAGTAGGGGTAGTGCTATCCCGAAGACATGCGAACACCCACAAACGTGGTGTTAATGGCGATGGCTCTATGCGACATGTTCACAATGCTGTTCCCTGCTCCATGGCTGTTCTATATGTATACGTTTGGGAATCATTACAAACCGCTCAGCCCTGTGAGAGCGTGTCAAGCTTGGAATTATATGAATGAGGTAAGTTTAAAACTATAGGTATCTTTATATAAAAAAATGAACCGCTATTTATTTATTTAATAATACAGGTTTACCAACCACATAACGTATCAATCACTTATAAATAACTTATTTGTTAGGTCCTGTTCTGATATGCATGTTAATAATAGGTAAACACGACATTCATAGTCTATTTCTTCTGGTTCGGCTTTATCTTAATAACGGCTTTACTGATTTCATTTATCCTTTTTTTAAATGTTGTCTAATAAAATAACTATAATAAATATAATTCGTAGATATATTTTACGTTAAAAAAAATTAAGAAAATTACGCAGAAACTTAGAAATTTTAAGAAAACTTAACGACTGCCTTTATGATAAAAAAATTTAATGTAACCTCAGCCCCAGCCATAATACTCTTTGCTGAGCACGTTTGAAATAAATTTGAAGTTCGAATTGAATGACAGGATAACGTCTGTCAGGTCAGCTAGTTAACAATAAATGAAATAAGAAACCCCAGTTTGGGTCGACTGGGGTCGACCCAGCGGAGCTTAAAGACTGAATTAAAATTGAAATACCTACAGAACAAACTGAATATTAATGAACCTGGTTTTTTTATTAAATTTTATGGTAATGGACCAACCACTCGTTAACGGTTAACGGCCAACGGGTCTGCTCGAGTTCGAAATAGGTGAATTGATAACGCCCTACCGTGCTGAATTATCAGTAAAACAGTAAAACTTATTTTGTTTTACATTTCGTAGAAAAAAAATCTAGGTCTATGGTTTTACATATCCTTTGTAGAAAGGCTTACTACAAAATATCAGACTATCTCTAAAAGATAAAAAGGTTGGCACGGATTTTGCTTCAACTCGAAAAATAGCACCTAACAGGCTAAAGGTTTCTTCGTCGCTTCTTCATGTTAGTTTACATACCGAAGCGACAAATAACTTTATTTCCATGTCAGTGTTTAATTTTAAGAATTTGACCTTTTCTAACTGTACATTTATTTAGCTTTTTTATATTATTGTATTTACGGAAATATTTTTTTTGTACCCTTAATTTAATCACATAAATATTATGAATGTTAAAGTTTGGATGTAAGTATGAGCATGAATGGATAGATCGATTTTTTGACGTCCTAAAACTACTAAACGGATTGAGATTAAATTTTGCATACATAAAACCCTGTAATAACACGTCGGCTACTTTTTAATATTTTTATCACATAAATTAACTAGTCAATTGTTTCAATTGTAAATACTAGTTTAATTTGTTTATATTATTAGAATAAAGCGCAAGTGGTCGAAGCGACGCGTGACCCGAGAGCTGGTGAGTATCTGGCGCAACGCATTAGCATTGCCATACAGCGAGGCAATGCAGCCAGCGTCTTGGGGACGCTTCTAACTGGTATTGATATAGACCAGTTGAGCTATCCGTAGATTGTTTGCAACAGTCTGCAGTTAGCTCAATTGTTTCAATTGTAAATACTAGTTTAATTTGTTTATATTATTTGATTGTTATTTTCTTTGTCAATAAAATTAGAATAAATATAGAAATAACGTTTAAAATTTTCTTCTTTTTTCGAAGTCGGTTAAAAATGTCGCACCATCCCGCCGCCGGGCTGAGGTGTGTAGAATAGATAGATAGATAATTCTTTATTTGCCTGGAAGAGATCGCTTCTAAGCGATAAGGCCACGCATTGTACATGTTTTATGTAATGTCTATTTTACAATAAAGAATTTTGCAATTGTAATTGTATTTCACAAAGTAATAAACATTAAGTACATAATTAAACTTATCCTATAGAAAGGCAATAGAATCGGCGGCCTTATCGCTTAAAGCGATTTCTTCCAGGCGACCACGAATCCACTATGCTTCTTATTTTCTTTACAATAACGTATGTAAATCCACGGGCACGCGTTAGTTGTGTATAAATCTGTACATTTTGTAATAGAAATTCAACATTCACGTTGTCGAGACAAACATGTCGGTTGAAAATTCTCTAACGTAGAAATTCATGTTCAAAAACGAAATCGGGATTTGTGAGTCCCAGAGTCAGTTGTAAGATGTTTTACATTATTTAGTTCCTATAATTTTAGATCGGGATTAGCACATAAACAATTATTTGGTAGAGATAGAATCGAAAAAACCATTAGGTATTTTGGTATTTACATTATTGTATTAAAATTTATTTATGTAAATTGTATAGTATAATAAGTAGTAATGCTACTTAATATTATAAATTTTAAAGTAACTCTATCTTTCTGTATGTTACCTTTTCACGCCTAAACGGCTGAACGGATCTTAATGAAATTTGGCAGGGAGGTAGATGGTATCCCGGGGACGGACATACAGTACTGAAAAGTGCGTGCAAAGCCGTCAGCAGCCGTAGCAGCAGCTAGTAGTATAATAAGTAGAACTATAAGTAAAATATTAGTACGTCCAATGTCCATCATTAATGGATAAAATGTTGTTCCCCCTAGCTTTTAAGATTTATTTTGTACACAGTTTCTAAAATAAAACTATTTCATTTCAAAAAACCTTCATTTAAAGATCTGGAATTGGGTGCTCTCATCTTGAGCTACACCTTAGGGGATTGATCAAGATCAATCTTACTATCAAGTCGGAGCAAGGACACTTAATAAAGTAGGAAAATACAAACTACCGCTCAGTCTACAAGCGGAACTAGATTTTCGCTGATGGCTACACCGAGTTGGCAGAATTTCAAACGGTTCAAAGTTGAATTTCAGCCCTTGTAACATTTAGAAAGCGTCTGCTGTAGTTTAAGAGGGTTGCGAGATGCAAGTTCTTTTCCTTCAGTTTAGGAAAACTTTTTAATCTGGTTCTGGAAAGTTTATAATGTTTCATGTTGGTTTTTGTTGTGGGAAACACTGTAGCTATTTTGATTAATGGTGCTCTTAAAACATATGCTAGTTTACAGTAGGTAGAATTTCTCGCAATTGTACCTACTCATACCAAAAAAGCTAATTAATAATTAAGAGTTGTTTTACGGATCAGTTGAGCTACTTCTAGATTGCCTGCAACATTCTGCAGATAGCTCAGCTGTTTCAATTGTAAATACTAGTTCTATTTTGTTCCTAATCTTTAGTTGCTCTTTTCTTTGTTAATGAATGAAGTTTAGATGTTTTATAGAATTTAATCTAAAGCCTTATTCTTTCATGTTAGCCAAGTAATCACAAAATATAATATAAATACCGCCTAGATATAAACCGGTTAGACCTAGGCGGTATTCGCTACTTATAGCGTTAGCGAAATTCGGGTGGGTATACGGGAATCCATACTGCCAATAAAATACTCGATGGAATACCGCGGACCGCGCTAAATCCAATTTCACGCTGCCCAGCCTCTGCTAGGCAGATGGAGCCAGAGATCGAAATGTGCGTCGCACATCTCTGACTCCTCCGCCTAGCAGAGTACTCTACTGGAAAAGTACTGAAGTTAAGATGTTTTATGGAATTTAATTTAAAGCCTTATTCTCTTTCATGTTAGCCAAGTGATCACAAAATATAATATAAATACCGCCTAGATATAAACCGGTTTAGACCTAGGCGGTATTCGCTACTTATAGCGTTAGCGAAATTCGAGTGGGTATACGGGAATCCATACTGCCAAGAAAATACTCGATAGAATATCGCGAACCGAGCGAAATCCTTTTTCAGCATTAATTGCTCACGATGCACATATCCAACTCTGTTTCCTCGGCCTGGCAAATGCTGTAGGGCAGTAAATTTATTTTAGTATTTTATTTATTGCATTCATACAGTCATCAGGTCTTAGTGATAAGGTGAGTTTATATAATTCACAGTATGTATGTATTTAGGGTGTTGCAATGGAAGACTGGCCAGGTATCATGCCTTTCTACTTAAGATGAAATTACTTAACATTTAGATAAATAGATAGAAAATGCTTCTTTATTGCACACTTAACAAAACAATTTACAAACAATTTGATACAAAAATGTGACAATTGGCGGTCTTATTGCTTAGGAGCGATCTCTACCAGACAACCTTGGATGGATAGGATCGTTGGATTGAACACGGGGATCTGTGTGCATTATTTTAAGAAGCTAATACAAATTACAAAACTGTAATCATTCATTATGAATGTAAGCGGGTTAACTGCAAACCTAGTTTGTGTTGGAAGAACACCTTGGGACACGCGCGGGTCAGAATCGTGGGCTTTATCTACCTACCTTTTATATTTTTAGATAGAGTCATGGAATTTCCTACCCTACAATGCAACCTAACAATTTGGTAATTGGGAATAATGAAATCAGAACTCAGAATTCAATACCTTTATTTCTTATGCTCATAGTTAAGCACAGACAGGTCAAACATCGAAACCATAAATTATTAGGTACCAAATAAGAAATAAAGTGTTATTGATATTCTCTTCACTTCAATCTTTTGTCCACTAGCGGAAGAAGTGAAAAAGAAACCACTAGCACGTTTCACAAGACTTATATGTCTAATACAGTTATATTTATCACCTGTGTATTATATCCAAAAGAATAGATAACCTTATAATTTAAACTTGACACTCAAAAATATAGATGCTAAAACAAACTAGGACACATCTAGAAAAAGGTTCTATAATGTACAACAGCTTACCATAGTGAGAGATGGTTTCAGTTCACAGTTCCAGAAAAGAGTGGCAGGGCCAGCTCACCGTCTGTCTTATATAAAATTAGTTCAAACAACCGTCGCATCGTCGGTTGTCATTATGCCTCGCGCCAATTTGCCAAACACCGGCGAGTGTTCGTTTCATAACTAGTTACATTGATATATCTTCTTATATGATAATTTATCCATGGCAAATGTTCTTAAATATTAAATCAACAATTAAGATACTGATTACATCGATTAAAAGACATTATGAAATAGCATATTCATTATACAAAACTAATTTGTCTAGTATTTGAATTTGAGCGGAAAACATGTAGGAAATCAAGCCTATTACATTTTATCATTGAATATCTTTTGAAATCTTATTGTTTACCACAACATACACTTGTTATACACTATATATTTATAACCAAACAAATTAAAATATCTTACACGCGCAGCGGGCTCTCGCGCGCATATACTGTATATACATATGTTACGCGATATATCCGCCAATTATGGACCGATTTTTAAAATTCTTTATTTTTTATATAGAAAATGATCCCGAGGAATAAAAATCCCCCAATTTTTTATCCCCTGGGGATATGTACTTAAAATTAATGTAAAAGTAAGGGAATTTGAAGTCAGTTTATCGTTTTTTAAAACGCGCCATATTATTTAGCATGGGTTGTTACTTCATAGCAGATAGCTTAGAATTGTCGCAAAACTACCTGCTAGCTAGAAGAATACGCGCCACCGGTGACCATTCACCTTAAGTTATAAACTACCTGCTAGCTAGAAAAATACGCGCGACCGGTGACCATTCACCTTAAGTTATTCCCCTGTCTTCTCTTCTCTTGCCCTATATCTGATCTGATAAAGGATGTATGTTCAGCCCTGCAATAGCCTTACGCTGCAATGCCCACAAACAGCAGGCTGATTCCGACCCAGTCAACCGTGCTATGGGTTATGCAATAATGTATGAAGCAAATATCAAGCCAATATGCTTGGAATTAATTAATTTTGACAATAGCCACATGTTGGCGGTAATTGGGTCAGATAGGTTATAAGCTAAGCTCAGAAGATATTGATTTTAGGCTAGATTTACCAAATAGACAGGTGACAAAGCAACAGGGCGATAATTACACTAAATTAATCGCTTCATTATAAAAATTGTATCGCCTCAAAATGACAGTTTTTGACATTTTATGTTTACTAAATTAAACCATAGATGGTGTTATGGTATTGGGCCCTAATCGCTTCACTATAACTATGGTATCATCTCAGAATTAAGAGGGCGCAAAGCACGCCATTTTGTTAAAACGATAGGCATATGATTTCGCATTCATAGGAGCGGGACAGAGTATACGTTTTTGTAACGGCGTGTAAACGCAAAAGTACATAACTTATGAAAAAAAGTTTGGAAGTACTAGCAATAACCAACGAATCAAAACAAAATTAATTTCAATAGACCGCAGGGTTCCTGAGATCTAGACCAAATTATGTGCAAAACAGTATACTTTCAAGATTTTTTTTCTATCGTAATTTTTTCTTAATGGTGTTTTCACGTTAGAGGAACCAAAGAAAAAATGTTGAATATTATGTAATTTGAGTTTTTCACCACGAACTTCCGTGAGTACTGAGATCTAGGCCTAGTTTGATAAGCAAGCCAATTAGGTTCGGCGTTATGGTTTTTATCTTTGATGAATGAAACTACAGACAGATGAAGGGACGCGTGTCAAAAGTGTCAAGGTTGAAATCATTCCACCAATCTCTCAGTGCAAATAGCACCGCACGCACTATCTAGAGTTTCTTTCATCTATGGACCATTCTGCGACGATACCTTATTGTCATAGTGTAGCGATTGTAAATACTAGTTAAAATGCCAAAATGTGTCATTCTGAGATGATACCATTTAACAATCGTATGATGATGCAGGTGATGAAGCGATGACCAATCCGCCTGCCAAGCGTGGTGATTATGTCAAATCCCCCCCTACATGGGAAACCATCCTCTCGATGGACCGACGACATCGTAGCGATCGCAAGGAGTCGATGGATGGAGGCGGCTCAGGACCGCTATTTGTGGCGTCGTATGGGGGAGGCCTATGTCCAGCAGTGGACGTGTATGGGCTGATATGATGATGATACCTATATACATTATCCAAACTCGATAAAGAATGTTTGTAAACAAACCGCCCATATTTAACCTAAAATTCACTCTGATGCCGCGCCGTCTCATACGCAATTTACATTACTTGTTGATTTTTGAGATCCTTCCTTCAATAATATTGCTTACAATTATATGTGTGAAACTCGACGCCAAGCAAGTGATTTTGAGTTATTTGTGACGTGGTTTGTTTACTAACATTCTACATCGAGTTTGGATAAGGTATAGGTAGGGACGTCATCAGTGTAAAATTCCTGCCAAAGTCGCGAAGTTCTTTGAGAAAGAAATGTATTTTATGTACTTAACAAACATCCGAGTAAACTTGCCTTTTACTTTTTATTCAAATCATAACATATTATATAGGGTCATTATTACAAATTAAAATATATATAAATAATCATACTATAAAAAAACATGCTTTCTAGGGTATTGGTACCTAAATTCTTTAAAGGTAACGCTAGCGCACTAGCGTTGGCGCGAGCGTGTCTTGTTTTTCGTATCATCTTCGTATATTATTAGCCCATACACGTCCACTGCTGAACATAGGCCTCCCCCGTACGACGCCACAAATAGCGGTCCTGAGCCGCCTCCTTCCATCGACTCCCTGTACCGCTACGATGTCGTCGGTCCATCGAGTGGATGGTCTCCCATGTAGGGGGGATTTACCATAATAAATAAAAATAATAAAATAAAAATCATTTATTTCGAGCACATAAACTCATATAAAGGTAGGTACAATTAATTAAAATAACTTAAAAACTAATTGGATTGCTGGGCATGTGTCGCTCACAGCAGTGCCTTATGTACGGGCAGTCCACTCTATCGGCTATCATTTTCAAGACGGTGTTAGAGCTAGCCCGCAACCTGTGCACCAGGGAAGCTGCGCGCTTGCGCATGGTGGTATGGAAACAATTGACTCGCGCTGACGCAAACATCCCTGACGCACTGCAGTAGCGGGGCAGCCCCAACACCGCTCTTAGCGCATTATTATACTGGACGCGGATGGCGTTGTACACGCGTACGATGCGTGCTTATACTTCGCCCACAGGCTGCAAGTATACAGAGAAGTACAGTATGCAAGAAACAGTGTTAGCTTCACTTTCTCTGAGCTACGCGCAAATCTCCGGGCAACCATATTCGCTCGCACCGACAGCGCCCTCCGCTCTCGTTTGATGTCTTCATTGTCCTTGAGGTCGGTAGTAACCACATGGCCTAATGAGTTCACCCTCTCTAAGTTAACAACGTTCAGTCGAACTGGAGGAATGTTTTCCAAACGTTTTGTACCGGCCTCAAAGACTATGAATTTACTCTTTTAAGAGTTGTACACCAGTCCGTGACCACAGGCGTATTCCTCACAGATTTTAATGAGCTCTCTCATCCCACAGATCGAGACACTCAGCAGCACTGCTGCTACTATCATCAGCATAACTGAGGTTATTTACGCAAATATTATCTATGTGACATCCGATATGGCGACTGCTGAGCTCCTCGATCAGCGCGTTCAAGTATAGATCGAAAAGGGTCCCACCCTTTTCAATCTAGGTTAACCTCCCCTGTCTCACTCCACACTCAAGCCGATATTACTCCGACATTGCTCCCCCCCATCGTACACTGTTGATCTGGTGCCTGTACCAATATTTAAAGATGTTAATCTGCTCGGGCGGCAAGTTAATGTTTTCCAGCTTCTTCCACAGTATATTATAGGCCACCAGATCAAAAGCTTTAGACAAGTCAAGGAAGCAGGCATACACCGGCGTCCCACGATCTGTGTAGTATCGGACGGTATGCTTAAGACACAGTATTGCACTCTCCGTGGACAGCTTAGGTCGAAACCCAAACTGGTTATCGTGTAAAGTAGCGTACTGCTCTAACTGTGTACAATATTAAGCATACTGTCAAACACCTTAGCAATGATGGTAGCTAGGGATATAGGTCGGTAGTTTGTCTTGTCGCCTAGGTCTCCAGTTTTGTCTTTCACCACAGGCACTACAATCGTTTTCATCAGATCTGCTGGCAGATAAGAGTGGCTCACGCACAACGAGAAGAACATCGCTAGTACTCCAGCAATATGAGGGCCTGCATGCTGGATGTGCTCCACGCTGATACCATCGTGGCCCGGGGATTTGCCTTTTGAGAGCGATTTTATGATTCCGGCTACTTTCTTGGCTGTAAATCTATACTCCAGCTCCTCATCTGGTACCTCAGCATTGAGCACCTCCCTCTGCTGACCCAGTGGCGACTTTACTATGAATTGCCCCTTAAAGATATTCGCAATATTCTCAAGATCACTCGAACCATCCACACTTATCGGTCGACTCGGCCGCACATTTGCCTTGTTCGTACTCCGCCAGAAATCACGAAAGTTCCCACAAGCATGCTTCTTAGCCAAGTCGTCCATTTTGAGTTGATCTCGATTGTTTTGCGACCACCTCAGACGCGATTTAAACACCTTTCTTCTTTCACTCATTTCCTCGTACACCTTACCAGTTTTCGGCCTTCCACATAGGACCCACTCCCTGAAACTCGACCTATCTTCCCTATGGGCCTCTTTCACATGCGCGTTCCACCCCATTTTGTGTAACCTAGGTTTAACTTTCTTACCAGTGCTTTCTTTACTGTCCTTGGCTGCGTCACGAAGAGCGGTCACAATGTCAGAGTACATCCCATCAAGAATACGTCTGTGGCCAGATTCATTACATAAACGATCACTACATTTTGTGAGTGCTAATGGGAACTTAATATCTAGATCATACTAATATCTAGAACTAATCTAGAATGACATTTCTTTTCATACAATGCAATTTCATCGTTTGTTCTGTTTCCCCATAGAACATTTTTATCTGCTACCACTATTTCTGGCAAGCTCGGAGTTAATAAACTATAATTGCATTCTATGATAAGTGGAAAATGGTCAGACCATCCAATATCATATTCAACATACACCGCCGCAACCGACCGCTTAGCCGACTGTGTCACTACACAATGATCCAGCCAACTACACGACCCATAAACATCGCTGACGAAAGTGTAGGTATCAGATTGTAGGCCTAGCATGTCAACATCAATACATGACCATCGCTGATCATCACAAAAACTAATGAGTTCGCTATAGAATAGTTCACACGGATTCGCATTGAAATCACCTAACACGAAGACAGACTCGACGCCGTATTGTTCTATAATCGCGCTTACCGTACCTAGACAGTCCGTAAACTCGGGGAGCCTCGCAGTCGCGTTTGTAGGCATGTAGATACTCATTACAATAATAGGTCGATCACTTGTCACTATTTTTACCGCACAAACGCGATTACTATCGCACTTTATCACTGTTACTTTTTGGAAGACGGTACTTTTCCACAGTAGCGCGACGCCACCGTACGCCCTTCCGCGAAGAATTCCCGCCGAGGTATCCACCGCCGACGTCCCAGTGTATCCAAAATCAGCATCGTTCGTATTTAGAAATGATAATTCCTCCGGTAGCAGCCATGTTTCTTGCAACGCAATCAAATCACAGGTTTGACACAGCTCACTTATTCTATTTATAGATCGCTTAACATTCTTACAGTTAAATGTAGCTAATTTTAAACGGCTCATAAATTGATAAGGGCTTTTATCCATATTTAGGTTTTTCTTGGCCGCTCACAGACGTAATTCTGTTCGAAGGTGGATGATCTTGGAAGTTAACAAACCGCCTAAATATTATCCCTTGTGGCCAAAATTGGTCATTCAAGTACATAGCCATCTTAGTTTCAGAGACGAAAAACTTATAGGCAACATACCCTTTTTGTCTCGTTGAATTTATTTTCTGCAGGGACACAAAGTCACCTGTTTTCGACTTTATGTATTTGACTATGTCTTCCTGGACCGTGTCAATATGGACATTTGTTATAAATATAGGTACCTTTTTATCTGCTGCTGCGAAGGTACACCCCTTGTCACGCGCCATTCCAGATTTACCAAGGTACCTATATTTCACACGGTTTTTGCTTTTTTGATATAATCACCGCGGTTGGCAGGCGGATTGGTGATCGCAGTATTGGTGTTTAAAAATACTCAGAAGGAAGATGCTGCCCTTCCTCTGGTAGGTTCCCTTAGTCGGCTCTTACGACATCCACGGGTTGAGTTGGAGGGGTCGATATTCGTACGCCGCTTTGTATGTTTTTCGTATACTTGGAGATTATATGTAAAAACAAAAGACAATCGGGCCAGCTTCAAATAACCGAACTATATGACTCCGCCGGTCCTAAAAATGGGCACAAATAGAATATTGATTCGATGAAGACATTGAAGAACTCAAAAAACAAGCTTTTACAATAAGAAATGACTCGCGCAAAATCTCAAGACTCATGCCGAATACTTCTTAGCGAAAATAATGGAGTTTTGTCCAATTTCCGGTGAAATTAACCGCTGGTTATTCGCATGGAAGCTTCAGCCCAGTCGATCACTGAAAACAGTATCAATGATTCTGGCAGTTGATTCATTTGAAATTAAATGAAAAGAAACAAAAATAATAAAAATGTGCGATGAATCGGACTATACTTTTCCGATGTATTTTGAGCTGCTGAATCGATATTTGAAGTCAAAATTAAGATACTGTGTATCATTTTTTGCTAACTTTTGTATATAGATACGCGTCTACTATAATACTTTTTTCTGTGGCTGTGTTATTTATTTTACACACTAAAAAAAAACACAATCAAAAATTAAGCCAGACATTGATAATTAAAAACAAATCTCCTTAGAACTAAAGAATAAATGAACGGAGAAAATGAAAAGAAATTCCAAAAGTAGGTTAAATATACATTAGTAAGTAATACATTATTGTGGCAGATAATTGGCAGTTGTTCGTGACTAATTAAATTGCCTACTTGTTTATTGATACTCTACCTGACTCCTTACAATGATTTTTCTATGACTTTGAAAAAAATTATGGTTGTACCTTATTTGTAAAGGAAAAGATTAATAATAATTAAAAATTTTAAGTATATTTTGACTTTTTTTTGTTTCAGTTGTGTTACAGATTTTTTTGTCTATCCTACACTTGGTCAAAGGTGTTATTTTACTTTACTGTTTTTTCAATTTAAGATAATTTGTTTGAAAATTAATCATTGAATGATTGACCTGACCAGGCATGTGCCTAAATAATTTCTATTATACCTATAGACGATTTCCATGACACAATGTTAGTTACCGTACTCCTCCGAAACGACTATACCGATTTTTACCAAATTTTATATTCTTATTCAGTAGGTCTGAGAATCGGTTACTATCTATTTTCCATACCCCTAAGTGATAAGGGTTGAAGGCAAAACAACGTTTGGCGGGTCAGCTTGTTTTATATAACATAATTATTATGTAATTGAACACACTTTCTGTGTGAGGGCCGATGGAGTCTGCGACATAGTTTTAATAAAACCTACCGCGGGCATCATCGAATTCTAATAGTTATTTATTACTAACGTGTAATTTGTTCCAAAATAAATTGAAAAATGAAAATGAAAATATATTTATTACTATTTATTTAAACATAATAAAATTTAGTACAGAAATTATTATTGTTTAAGTAGAGAGGATTAACTTAAATGTTAATGATTCCCACACTAGGTGGGAACCAATATAATTATCAGGTAAGGAGTAGAAAAGCCTCATTTGACTGAAAAATCTATGGAAAGTTAAGTTAAAGTTAAGTAAGTAAATTATATGAAAAAAATAGGGACGTACCACTATTATAAATTTATTGCTCCTCGTTACTACTTAAAATAAATAATATAAACAATGCTGGACAATGCACACAACATTATCTAGCCCCAAGCTAAGCAGAGCTTGTGTTATGGGTACTAGATAACAGATATACATAATACAATATATTGCATATATAGATATTTTTTATTATACATAGAAAACAACCAGAACAAACTGAACAAATATCTGCAGATCGTACAAATATTTGTCCCGAGGCGGGAATCGAACCCGCAACCTCCTGCGTCGCAAGCGGGCCTTCGCCCACTGCGCCACATCGGTCGTCGTTAGTAAGTGAATACGTATTATTTATTTAGGTATGTAACATACATACAACGAGCTATCCGAATTCGAAACAAATATTTGCATCCCGCGCCTCAGGGCAAACGTTTGAGGATTGTGGTATTGACACAGAGGATCATACGGACATATACAGGTTTATGTGACGACAAACGACAAAGACATTCTGCTAATATTATAAACGCCCGCGTTTTATCGGGATAAAAATAGTCTGTAAGTTATTCCAGGTCCCAAACTATACCTCCAGCCTAATTCAGTAGCTTTTGCGTGAAAAAGTAACAAACATCCATACATCCATACAAACTTTCAGATTTATAATATTAGTAGGAAAAGTTGAGTGTTGTGAGGATTGATGTACAGCCAATTAAAAAATAAATAGAAACGTCTAGCGGGACTAACCGCTCTAATAAGGTTCCTATGCAATCAGAATGGTGGACGGTAAGTAGTAACTTCCCAAGAGGGACGTCATCAATTATGCAAAGCGAAGCGGATGGCCTGTGACCTACTTGTGTAGAATGCACAACGCCGTGCTAGAGCTTAGGTCTCATCATCATCATCATCAGCCCATACACGTCCACTGGTGGACATATGCCTCCCCCGTACGACGCCACAAATAGCGGTCCTGAGCCGCCTCCATCCATCGACTCCCTGCGACCGCTACGATGTCGTCGGTCCATCGAGTGGATGTTCTCCCATGTAG
Organism: Eupithecia insigniata; assembly: GCA_947859395.1. Lineage (NCBI taxonomy): Eukaryota > Metazoa > Arthropoda > Insecta > Lepidoptera > Geometridae > Eupithecia > Eupithecia insigniata. The sequence continues at coordinate 3,554,456 of OX402019.1, forward strand.
GGGGGATTAGCCATAATCACCACGCTTGGCAGGCGGATTGGTGATCGCAGTGTTGGTGTTTAAAAAAATACTCAGTCCTTCTTAGTATTTTTTTTGCTGCTGCCCTTCCCCTGGTAGGTTCCCTTAGTCGGCTCTTACGACATCCACGGGTTGAGTTGGAGGGGTCGATATTCGTACGCCGCGGCCCCACGGCCCGAGCTTAGGTCTAGTAAGCTGTTATAGTCTGTCTGCAATGATCTTTCTAAGCCTGGATGTCAAATGTAGGTTGTAAAAGTTGGTGTGTTAACTACTGAACTGATTAGGCTGAAATTTGGTATGGATATAGTTTGGGACCTGGAATACCCCTCGACTGTTGTAAAATCGAAATTGAAAATCTTCTGAAGATTTGATCACGTGATCTGTGAAGTGTGTTGTATCTTGTATCTGGTATTATGCCTAGGCTATTTTTATACTGCGCTTACATGCACAAAGATTAGAAAAAATGATAAGGATGGCATATGCCAAACGCCGATGGTCTATAAAACGCTACGGAACATTTGAAAAGTAACCTTAATTCATCTTTTATAAATTCAGTTTTTTTTTTCAAGCGACCTAAGCCTTTGGGGTACCATCATCCCGTTGACCTAGAATCATGAAATTTGGCAGTCTTATAAATTACGGAACCCTCGGTACGCGAGTCAAACTCTCGCTTGACGTTTTTTTTATAGTCGATCGATTTTCGTTCTATTTACGACAAAATAAATAAATAAAATTAATAATAATATGGCGTGTTTTGGATAATTACTAATTCCCTGGGGATAAAAAAATTATGGGACCCCCTTCGGGATCATTTCTATAAAACAGTGAAAGAATTTTCAAAATCGATCCATAATTTGCGGACATATCGCGTAAAATACATACAAAAAAAAAACATACAGACGAATTGAGAACCTCCTCCTTTTGAAGTCGGTTAAAAAGACACCCCAAAGAGGCACGTTCAGCCAAGGAATATTATGTGCTGATGAGAGAGTATCCCTGTGAGTTAGTTCATAAATATCTACAACATTTTCTTTCCTAACAGCAAATATTAACGAAACACCAAGGTTCCTTTCATAAAATATCTTCAGAATGTGGAAAAACCGTGTTGGAATTGAAAAATCCTTACAAAGCTAGTGTACAATCGGAACAGTGCACTATAACAAATGAAAGGGTATTGGGAAAGTATTCATAATACCCGTTAGGGTCGGCGCAGAGCCGGCAATTTATTATGGCCACTTGGCGATCATAATATGATCGCTCTTGAACAGGGTCTGTTCAAGAGCGATCATATTATGATCGCCTGGTTGTCATATTATGACAACCAGGGTCTGTTCAAGAAAAGAGTGAAAAGTTGTCTTCAAGACCTTCGTGATACCATACACTCGTTGGCCACATCGTCACTTACCATCAGGTGAGATTGTATTGAAACGAAGGTCTAGGTCAATAACATACTTTAATTATTTTATCGTGAACACTTCTATTTTTACCCGACTACTGAAGGGCGAGGGTTATGATTATTTAAACGTATTCCACACGAGTTTAAAATACAATTCAAACACATGTTTAACACTTTGTTGAAAGAATGCTAATACAATGACGTATACTCATGATATTCATTTATTAAAATTCATGACAAATCGTATCAAGTATTGTATCATAATCATATCAGCCGATCGACGTCCACTACTGGCCATAGGCCTCCCGTAAAGATCTCTAGGTACTTATTGTATGTTGAAATTTAATATTTATTACTTCATGGAGACCATGTTAGGCCTAAAGGCATTTAGGGTATGCGTTGTGTTCAGGTAATAATTAAGACACTAATCCTATCCTACTTCCTACTAATATTATAAATGTCTAAGTTTGTAAGGATGTATGTATGGATATTTGTTACTCTTTCACGCAAAAACTACTGAACCGATTAGGCTGAAATTTCGTATAGGTATAGTTTTGGACCTAGAATAATATATAGGCTATTTTTTATCCCGTTAAAAGGCGGGCGAAAGCGCGGGCAGCAGAGCAGCTAGTATTATTATAAATGCGTAAGTTTCAGTGTTTCTAACCTCTTCACGTCAAAACTACTTAACGGATCGGGCTGAAATTTTGCATAAATGTAGTTTCACATTATAGCTAACCTTTAATGTTAACAGGTCTTTTTATCAGGCAAAAAGTACTAGTCTACCTTAACGTATGGTACGCGTGCCCGCCACTTTTTCATTCACTTCCACAACTGGCTAGTGATTAGTTGCTCGTTTGCGCCCATTCTTAAAGCTACTCCCATTCAAGATTAAGGCTGTATTGTGGTTGACCTGGTATACTTCCGCGAAGCTTTTGTGGGCATGTATTAATTAAGCAGAAAATAAAGATAAAAACAAAGGAAAGAAAATTTTGGGTGCACATTTGGGGTTTGTGGGTGTCATTTGGGGTCATTTCGGAACTTAAAAACTGAATTGAGAAGCGACGTAAAGAGGTTTGTAAATTATTTTAGAATTTTAATAACTACATTCAATAATCTACTAAGGCACGAATAACAGTGACCTTCTATTACCAAATACAAGAGTCAAGATTTAGAGACTGCATTTGTACTGAAGAAACAAGAACCTCTACCCGCTAGATTAGGTTGTCGGGCCCGACATCCGACTAATGTGAACAGCGTCATAGGTACTTACTAATAGGCGAACGAGACCCGACACGATTTTTTTTCCGGGCTGGCAAAAATACCGACATTTCTTGACGGCGCCGACAAAAAAAACATAATTATTCCGCAAAACTTGAAAAAATGTATTAACATGGAACTCGAAGTCAAGTTAGCTTTTTCAATAAGCATATTTTTAAATAAATTAAAGTGTGTAACGGAGGAGCGCGGGATGGGTCATCGGAAGAGGGGAAAGAAAGAACAATGGCCGGTGTATCGTGAGTTATGTATATTAATCAAATAACTATGTACAAACAAAGGGAGGTCGAACGCTTTCGGATTTCTATCCCAGAGAGTGTGGAAGTAGAAATCGTGCCATGTTGAGTGGTGGGGGGAGCTCAGATTAAATTAACACCATTTGGGTTCTGATGTCGACTTAAACCCGGAACGCTTCGTTAGCGCCTGCTAATCTTTCCAGTAGCGACATCTAGTTATCGTAGGTGAACTAAAGTTGGACGTTATGGCAGTGCGTTGGGTTGTTACAAGTGGTAATAGAAAATACGGTGCCTTTGACTCTATCCACTTCAACATGTTTAAACTTTATTAAAGTGGAAAAAACCTCCAGCTTTAGGGTTGTTATTTTTGGGGCAGAGATCATTGGCATTACCTCTATCTGCACTCATTAAAAGGGATATTACGAAACTCGCCGGATAATGGAAACCGGAGGAAGATAAAACTCCAGCTTTGGGCTTTTCTACACTGGCCGACCCGACACGACACCGACTAGCTACCGAGATCAGAAGATTAATTTTACAACTAATACACCCGCATAAAATCGCTGAGTGAGCTATAGATAGCGTTTTGTCTGTTTGTATGTCTGTCTGTTCGACTCAAAACTCAAAAACGACTGAACTGATTTTCTTGTGGTTTTCACCAATCGATAACGTGATTCATGAGGGAGGTTTAAGTATATAAATTGTCAAGGTTTTGTGTAAATTGGTTGAAATATAACGATATAATTGTTGGAACTTTGGAAGTGCCGGAAAAAGTTAAGCCGCCTGGGGGCTTTCATCGAAAACCCTGCCTAATTTTGAAATATAACAAAACCATTCAAGGTGGGATTCCTCTTTTATATTATTTAATTTATAGCTAATCCAAATATTCGACGCAACAAGCTGATGCGATCCTACGACAGACAAAACATGCAGGCATAATATGCTCTACTACTCGTGCGAAGCCGGGGCGGGTTGCTAGTGTCGAATGAAGTTGTTAATAATTCCTTCATGTAATGTCATGAGAGTTTTAAGTGGAAAATAAATACTAAACAGTCAGTCGTTGTCGTCGGGTCGGATCGGTCAATGAAAAAACGCTCTTTAGTAAGCTATCCGGACATTTCGAAACAAAGTCATGGAGACAATAGCATATTCTACCTATTCATCCGGAAGCTACAACGCATGGGCATTGTCTTTGGATTTTTAGAGTTACCGCTTGTTTACAACTGTGCTGTTATTTAGCTATTCTCTGGAAAACATTCAGATTTTCTTCAATCAAAAATAAAAACAGATTTTTGATTGAAGAAAATCTGAATGTTTTTACATTTCATTCGCTTTTTTAGTAGGTTGCTAGAATTTTGGCTTTTATGAATGAACTTCACGGTAATAATATTTAATATGCGAAAGTTTGTATGTTTAGTTATATATATATGATCCCTCTTCACACCAAAACTATATAACCTTATCACACTGACGAATTGCGAGCGACTGATTGTGCACTGAGCACACCGTGACGACGCAACGAGTACACCGTGAGGACGTAGCCAGCACGCCGCCCTGACGGCGCAGCGAGCACGCCGTGAGGACGCATCGGGCACGCAACGAACTTGCCTCGAATATCGGCGTCAACACCTGTGTTTAAAACCTACGCGGCCGCGGCGTACTCACTACGCAATTGCATCGCTTTGAAATCACTCGCAAATTGCCAGCGTGATAAAGCTCTAACAGATTGAGCTGAAATTTTGGAGAGGTGTAGGTCAGGACCTGGAACAAAATATTCGCTATTTTTATCTAATAAATCAGTGCCCACGCGATATACATATTCATTAAACAGTTCCTTATAAACAACACGAAGCCACTGCCAGAAAATAGTTATTATCATCATCAGCATATCAGCTCATACACGTCCACTGCTGGACATAGGCCTCCCCCATACGACGCCACAAATAGCGGTCCTGAGCCGCCTCCATCCATCGACTCCCTGCGACCGCTACGATGTCGTCGGTCCATCGAGTGGATGGTCTCCCATGTAGGGGGGGATTTGCCATAATCACCACGCTTGGCAGGCGGATTGGTGATCGCAGTGTTGGTGTTTAAAAATACTCAGAAGGAAGCTGCTGCCCTTCCTCTGGTAGGTTAACATAAAGTTTTTTTGTCAATTTTTTGTGAAAAACTTTAACATAACATCATCATCATAGCCGATCGACGTCCACTGCTGGACATAGGCCTCCCCTAAGGAGATCCTTAGGGGAGGCCTATGTGTGTAGATACACAATGACTAATTTTGTGCTGCCCGCATCCAGCGATTTCCCGCGACTTTCACTAGGTCGTCGGTCCGTCGCGTGGGGTACCTACTCACACTGCGCTTTCCGGTACGTGGTCGCCACTCTAGAGCCTTGCGGCCCCAGCGTCCATCGGTCCTACGAGCTATGTACCCTGTCCACTGCCACTTGAGTTTCGCAACTCTGAGAGTTATGTCGGTTACCTTGGTTCTTCTGCGGATCCGATTTCTGATTCGATCTCGCAGAGAGACTCCGAGCATAACCCATCTCCATTGCTCTCTGTGCGACCTTGAGCTTTCTGACAAGGCCCATAGTAAAGGACCACGTTTCAGTGCCATATGTCATCACTGGCAATACACACTGGTCGAAGACTTTCGTCTTGAGACACTGCGGTAAGTGGGACGAAAAGACACCACGTAGCTTCCCGAACGCTGCCCATCCGAGCTGGATTCAGCGGTTGATCTCCTTCTTGAACTTGGACTTTCCTAGTTGGATGGTTTGTCCTAGGTAGACATAATGGTCGACAACTTCGAGGGTGTTGCCTCCGATTAAAACGGGAGTTGGTACATGTACATTTGACATGATTTTCGTCTTGTCCATATTCATTCTAAGACCAACTCTTTCGGAGGCTCTACCGAGGTCACCAAGCATTGTACTAAGGCCCCCCAAAGTCTCAGCCATGACTACGATGTCGTCTGCAAAGCGAAGGTAAGTTATGTACTCGCCGTTTATGTTGATGCCTAGCCCTTTCCAATCCAGAATCTTGAACACATCCTCCAGCGTAGCGGTGAACAGTTTCGGAGAGATGAAGTCTCCCTGTCTCGCTCCTCGCTGTAGTGGTCGGTTTTGAGTTCTGGTCCTGTAATCGGACTGACATAATGGCTTTTTCGTACAAGCACTTCAGCACTTCGATGATATTGTTAGACAACTTGGCACCTCTGGAGGGACTGTAATACAGCCCAAGTCTCGACCGAATCGAAGGCTTTCTCATAATCCACAAACGCTAGAGGGGCATATTGTACTCTTCAGTCTCATAACAGTAACATAAGATACGCTAGATTTATTTCATAAATCAGTTCCCATACCATAGACATATCCTTTGACCAGTTCTCTAGGAAAAACGCGAAGCCTAGTTATTGAAATAAAGTTTAGATTTAATCATTATTTTCTGAAAACCTGGAATATAATATACGCTACTTTTATTTCATAAATCAGTAGAGATAAGTCCGTTATTCAATAACCAACTCAGTACCTGTTAGCATGGTCCTAAAATATCTAACGCTAAAATCCACATACCGCTAGGGAATAACTGTGCAAAGCGAGCATCGCGACTAACCGATCCTGAGCCATAACTACCCAACGCTTCAATAACTATACTTACCTATCATCTACGCATAGATACTAGCGGACCGTACACCCGTAAAGTTATGTAGCTGCAACAAGTATTTGGTATTTCTAACCAAATCGGTTAGAAATATATTGGGTAGAAATCAGAACAGGTATAGAGTATTGTAACGTTATTGGGTACCAGTTGGTACTAGCGGTATTGAAAGAAAATACACAACTAATAACCGGTAGTCAAACTATCCAATAACTCCCATCCTTATAAATCAGTTCCCATGCGAAGAAATATCCTTTGAACGGTTCCCTAAAACAACGCAAGGCGTAGCCATGGGCAGAAAGTGGTTTAAAAAAACATACTGACTGAGAACCTCCTCCTTGAAGTCGGTTCATAAAGTTTTGTTTTTGTCCCTATTCAGTGAAAACTACTGAACGTCTAGAGCTAAAAAAAAGCATAGGAATAATGTAGTTCTGGTAACTTGAAAAACAAAATTATTCAAAGTATTTACAAATTTTCCAATCCATTAAGTTACCTTTTCTAAAAAGTTCTTCACAATAATGTTGTCTCTACAACGCCGTGTCAAGGCGTACCAGGTGTACCAGACGGTAGTTAATTGACCGATGTTGCGCGGAGGGCGAAGGTCCGCCTGCGACGCAGGGAGGGTTCGATTCCCGCCTTGGGACAAATGTTTGTACAATATGCTAAGATTTGATCCGTGTTTTGGGTATTTCGATGTAAAATAAAAAAATATCTATCTAATATTGTATAAACTAATCAGTAATCTAGTACCCGTAACACAAGCTTAGAGCTAGATGATGCTGTGTAGATTTTCCAGCATTATTAATTTTTATCATATCATACACGTCCACTGCTGGGCATAGGCCTCCCCCATACGTCACCACAAATAGCGGTCCTGAGCTGCCTCCTTCCATCAACTCCCTGCGACCGCTACGATGTCGTCGTATATTAATATTATTTAATTATTAACATTATGGACACAAAGTCTTTATTGACAAAGAAAATAACAATCAAATAATATAAAGAAATTAAACTAGTATTTACAATTGAAACAATTGAGCTAACTGCAGACTGTTGTAAACAATCTACAGATAGCTCAACTGGTCCATATCAATACCAGTCGGAAGCGTCCCCAAGAGGTTAACATTAACGCATTAACATTATTATATTAATTACTCAAATAGATATAACACGCGTGACGAGTGACCAGAGAGCTGGTGAGAGTCTAGCGCAGCGCATCAGCATTGCCATACAGCATTTTTTTAATGCAGCCAGCGTCTTGAGGACGCTTCCGTATTGATATGGATCACTTCAGGTATCTCTAGATTATTTGCAACAGTCTGCAGTTAGCCCAACTATGTGAATAAAATTGTAAATACTAGTTCAAATTTGTTTCTATTAATAAAAAAGAAACTAAAGTTGATCATGTATATTATTTGTGTAGGTGATCAACAACAAGTAGGTAGGCTTCTTTTGGACAGAAGTTTTAAGAAATCATTTATAGATTCAATAAAATAAAAGCTTTTACATTCTGAACATTTTCTGTACCTTTTTAGTACCTTTTTCGTTTCTTATGTATTGGCTTCTCTTTTGAAAATACTTCTTTTTCCTAACGTTGGCCATTTATTTGATAAAACGAGCTCGATCTAAGAAATCTCTAGTATTTTCAATTGCTACTCCGAAATGGCTGAAGAGAGAAGAAAAGCGCAAATACCATTTAATACTTTACAAGTCCCGGAAAATCACTGGAAATCCTTTTCGAGGTATTTCAATAGACCACAGTTACATAGAAACCAGGAATAACAGCAAGTGCAGTATGCCTTATTTTGGCTCTAAATTTAATCTACAAAAAGATTCGTAAGTAGGTACACAATAATGAAAATCTATTTAGTATACTCGTAAATGTAACATATAAGTAAGATATGAATAGGAAGGTATGGCGTGATCAAACGTACCTGATCCATTAGCTTTTTTTTTTATCCCGGTTGATTACGTTATCAAATGAACCTGTTTGGCGTGATCGTGTGACGCGTGATCAGTTTCCATGTGATTAACTGGGATATACCCCTAAATATAGTAAGATCTTTAGATTTTCATTTTACTCAGGATCTCGGACGCGGCGTGACCGAAGGATACTGCACGTGTGACCTTGTCGAGTGTTTTAAGAAAGTTTGTACCTCAAGGTCTTACTTAAATTTATGTTTCTAAAGTTTTATTTAATCTTTAATTATTAATATGTCTAGGTAGAGCGTCGCGCTGCGTACGGATATGAAATCGAGGTTAAGCTCATAAAAGTAGACATACTCGTACAGAAGCGTCTCGAAGCTTTGAGATGTGATGCTACCGGAGAATGAGCATTAGCTGGACACAAAATCCAACGTGAGAATGCTCCAGCGCGTTGGGAAGACCCGACAACTATTCTACCCTCCTTATGAAAAGTGCAATAACTAGTGCGGTACCTAATGCAAGTTATTGCACTATTTATAAGGATTAATATTGCAGACCATCAAGCATAGAAAAGTTGCCTGCTTTTAGTGTAAATTCACCAACCGTCGTTGGTTTCTACAACTGCACGACTGCAGCTCAAACTCTGACATTTTTAAATGGCGGTGAAGAAACTTGAGAAACAATTCATTAGAGTACTTACCTACACTAGCACTTTAATGGCAATGAAATAAGAAGTCTTTTCGAATGATTTCTTTCGAAATTAGTTTACACTTTAGCTGTGATCACTTATTATAGATGGTTTCGTGTTGGCGCGAGATTCATTTTTTGTGATTTTTTATTTTTCGTGTTCTATTACCTATTAAACTAAGAAAAGGAAAGTAAATTGCAAATCTTAAGTCATTTTCTATGACCCATGATGAAACCAACTTCTATTCAATTATATTTTGGAAGCATTTAGGCATATGTTAATTTTTATCCCAAAATCACTAATTTACCCCTATGCTCCAAAAATACTAGTAGGAAGCAGAAAAAATTAAAAACCACAAAATTAGTCTCCCGCCACACGAAACGAACAACCAAACCAACCAACGCGGCCAAGAATCACTTTATCCTAATAGGTACTTTCCGAGTAAACAGCTAAAACACCCAAGATGTTGCACTCTTATGCAGTTACGCTGTTGAGCCGGGTGCTACGCAATTTCCTGGTGCCATTTCCGTAGGAAATTGTTAACTTGTCTCTTGTGCTTTATAACTTCTATTGTCGAGAATTTTGGACTAGGATATGAAATAAGCACAAATACTCTTTTAGAAAAGAAATTAATGTTTTTCGTGACTTTACCTTTTTCTTAATTTGCGTAATTACGCGCGGGCACGTTTTTCTATGCAATAAATAAAAATAAACCCTAGTCTCTACCCAGCAAACCTCAAAACGAACCCTATTCCAACAAAATAGAAAGTAATTGCAGAAATGGTAGATAATTTTTAGGGTTAAAATGGTTTGGTGGCGAGTTTGGTGGATGTTGCACTTGCCTACGTCACTATAGTGGATTTAGTCAAGAGGCCAAAATAACGCGAATCGTAGTTCATTCATTCGTTTCAACAAATTCAATTTGTTGAAACGAATTAATAATATAAATACTTTCTGAATTTGTCAAATTCAAAAAATATTTATATTTTTTGTAGCTATGGTTGCTTATAAATCGATATCATTTGATTGGTACTCATTGGTACTCATTTTCATTTTAACCTTTGAAGTGAAACCTTGTTGCAAATTTTTCAAGTGAACGAAACTGAACCGTCACGCGCTGATCGGTTACGCTAGATCCTATACTCGGTCGACAACTTCAAATATTTTTTTTTTTGCATTTTCAGGTGATACCAGCGATGTTCCACACGGCGTCTATCTGGCTGACCTTGGCGTTGGCTGTCCAGAGGTACATATATGTCTGCCACGCGCCCGTCGCAAGGACATGGTAAGGATCCTACTCCTAAAAGATACCCATGAAACTGTCTTTGATTAAATGGTAATTTTCGATTTCACGCTGATTTTAATAACATGGTTTCATAGTTCACATCTATGTACCTACATTATTATATTTAATCTTGTTTTCAATATTGAGTGAATTAAATTTTACTTTTATTTTTGCAATAATAATTTGATGTTATATGAATAATTTGGTTACTAACATAGTATAATAAATAAATAAATAATGTTGGACAATGCACACAACATCGTCTAGCCCCAAGCTAAGCAGAGCTTGTGTTATGAGTACTAGATAACTGATATACATAATACAATATATTAAATAGATATATATTTTTTATTATACATAGAAAATACCCAGAACACCGGAGACAAATATTTGCAGATCGTACAAACATTTGTCTCAAGGCGGGAATCGAACCCGCAGCCTTCCGTCGCAGGCGGACCTTCGCCCGCCGCGCCACATCGGTCGTCGATAACGATAAACGTCGGAAGATAATAGGTAGGTGTACTAACAATGTATGGAGAAAAACTGAAAAAAAATTTGATTCCTTGATTAATTGGTAGCCATAGAGCATGGTTTATGATTTACGGAAAGTTACTTATCCGCTTCTTTTAGTCCTTGTAGAAAAACGCAGAAAAAAATTATATACGCAAAACAAAATTATCTAGCGGGCAACGTGAACCGAACCTCCTTAACTGAAAACTCAAATTTCCGTTTCAAGAAGCTTAGGGCACGTCAGCGACTTTTGGTCAAACGAAGGAATTCCCGATAAAAAAGCTTATAAACTTCGAACACATCGTACGGAAAATAAAGATATAACATAATTAAAAAAAATCCCGCAATGCTTTTCCAAATGTGTTTATCTTTTAACCATTATAATAATCGTTACACAATAACCACCACACCAATCCGCCTGCCAAGCGTGGTGATTATGGCAAATCCCCCCTACATGGGAGACCATCCACTCGATGGACCGACGACATCGTAGCGGTCGCAGGGAGTCGATGGATGGAGGCGGCTCAGGACCGCTATTTGTGGCGTCGTACGGGGGAGGCCTATGTCCAGCAGTGGACGTGTATGGGCTGATGATGATGATTTTAAGGTACAGGGTTATTGAAGTTTTATTTTTGCACAGAAATAGACAAAGACCAGAATACTTGAACAGGGTCAATAGGTGCCAGCAGTGGACGTGTATAGGCTGATGATGATGAATAATCGTTATCGATATTTAAAGTTGATCGTTTCATGTTGGCGCGTGATTCAAATTATTTTATGGAATTGATTTTTTTCTGCTTTCTACAAGAATAAAACTAGCGGAAAATTAATTTGCCGCAAATCATAGCAACTAACGTAATTATACATTGGGAATATGTGAATTATTAGCCCAGATCACTTATTTTCCCATTGCTCCACAAATACCAGTGAATCTAACTTAGTTCTTCATGTTAATCGAAGTTAATTTTAACATGTGTACGTAAAAATGTTTTATCATTTACGGCAAATTACTTTTCCGTTAATTTTATTCCTTGTTAAAAAAAAACAGATACTTTACGTGTTTCTAATTCCCGTTAGTACCTGCTTGCAAAGTTCATCTTCTCCCATAAGTTAGGAAAATATGGTTTCATTTCTTTGATATTGAACACTTTCATAATTTAACTTTGATAACGAACTAACTTCGCAGGAATTTTTCAACTTAGATAGACGAGATGAGTTACCTAGTTAAAGGTGAGTACTGACTGGCGTCACGGGGCGTATTATAATGTGTTACACAGCGAGCGTTGGTACAGTACTGAGAAAGAAGGCGCTCGTCACGAGCAACGAGACAGATTTTAGCAAACGGCGTAACGTATCATGGTCGCTGCGAATGGTACACAGCCAGTAGTCGCTTAAGGCTCTGTTTACGGTAGGCAGCGGAAGCGGAAGGCGAGGCGGAATTTCGACAGTTCTTAATATACAGGATGTTTGATATTGTGACCGACACTTATTCTTCTAACTTAGCATATTACTTAACAATCTAAATGTCAAAATCTAAACGTTTGTTTGTTTGTTTGTTAACTTACAATTTCATACAGCAATCTGTGAATAGTATCGTGGGCAATTATTACATAAGGGTATCATTATTAGGTATACCTAACTTAAATCTTTATTGACAAAGAAAATAACAATCAAATAATATAAAGAAATTAAACTAGTATTTACAATTGAAACAATTGAGCTAACTGCAGACTGTTGCAAACAATCTACAGATAGCTCAACTGGTCCATATCAATACCAGTCGGAAGCGTCCCCAAGACGCTGGCTGCATTGCCCCGCTGTATGGCAATGCTAATGCGCTGCGCCAGATACTCACCAGCTCTCGGGTCACGCGTCGCTTCGACCAACCTAACTTAGTTATATAACTATATATTTTGAAGTCGTTAGCTTTCCTGAATAAAGAAATTTAAACTGTTTTTTTCTTAACTGAACGCGTTTACATTGCAATTTAACGCGTTATAAGATAAACTCAGCGCGCATTAAACGATTTCCAGCGCATTTTACCGACATAAACTTGATCCGGTTCAAGAGCTAAGCCGAGTTCAAGAGCTGTGTCACACAATAGGTACAAATTGAACTCTATCAATCTGAACTTAGTTTTTTTTTATCTTAGTTTTGCCAGCAAAACGGTGAAATTGGTTCTAAAGAGGACACATTAAAACACAATTTCTTTTCATTGCAATTTTTGTCTGCTTTTAACATAATAAACTTAGAAACACTATACCTTATTCAACTTTCATAAGTAAGAAGGAACCTTATAATAATATCCAGTAAAGTTAACCTCTAAGTTATGGTTATAATATCCATGGGTACCCTTACCCTACGTGCCCTTGGGAAATGAAATACATAATAGAATAGTCAACTCAATTCATTCGTAGGACATTTTTGATTATTCTGTCATATGGGTAGGTTATTTTTCATCTATTTCACTTCTCGTAGTAAAATTTTCACGCGAATACGCGAGCGGAATCTTTCAAATATGATAGGATGTTTAAAGAATTTTATAATATCCCAAAAATTTACGACTCCGGCGGGACTTGAACCCGCATTCTTTAAGATTACCCTAAGTGCGGCCATTCTTCTATACGGAGCTGAGACGTGGACTCTGAGACAACAAGAGCGGAGGAAAATATATGCACTAGAGATGTGGTGCTGGAGACGTCTCCTGAGGATTCCGTGGACCGCACATCGGACTAATGTCTCCATCCTCGTAGAACTTTCTATAATGGAGAGATTATCGTCGACTGTGCAAATACGAATACTAAAGTTTTTTGGGCACGTGGCACGGAATGAAGACTCGGTGGAGCGTCTCGTGGTACAAGGCAGAATGGAGGGAAAAAGGTCCCATGGTCGTTCTCCAACGAGATGGTCGGACCTCATCACCTCCCTAACACAATCCACCATGACCGACTGCTCCCACAACACAACCAATAAGCACAACCAAGGAACGATGGCGGCGCATTGCACGGGCAGCCGTTCATCAGAACCCCCCATCATAACCACGACCACTCTGCCAAGAGTGCACGACTAAGAAGAAGAAGAAGTGCGGGCATAAGCACTATAATAACAAAAACCTGATATTGTTACACACAAATTTATTTGTTTGAGAATAAAAAAACTGAAACTGAAACTCTTTCACACAAAAACTACTAAACCGATAAGGCTGAAATTTGCTTTGGGTATAGTTTGGGATCTGGAATAACATATAGGCTATTTTTTATTCCGATAAAACGCGAAGGAAGGCGCGGGCAGCAGCTAGTTTATAATAATATTAGTAGGATTTATTTTAGTCGATAACCACATCGTTATAAACAGTTAGCCACACACTCTTGCTGAGTAAACAGGTTCACCTCATACCTGCCGATCCGGTAAACATTGCCTATAAATAATTTTACTCTTTTTTTACTGCGTTTTTCCTATCAGACGAATTTACACAGAAAAACTAGTACCGTTGTACGCCTGTTTTATACTTCTTTTCTTATCTTTGAAAGGAAAAAATAACTCTTTTTGTATTTATATTCATTGACTTGCGTCTAAATGATAAATTATGATGAAAATGAGTCTAAATTGATATTTGACAAATCTATGTAAATTGAATTGGATTTGGAACGAATCTTAGATCAGTTTGCTGATTAAATATGGATTGCTATAAAAATTATAATGGCTGTCACTTTAAACGTCTACTCTTCCTGCTTCCATAAAATCTACGATGCTACTAAAGCGGTTTTTCAATAATAGGCTTAATCTCAGCTTACCAGACATTAATAGTTACGGTACAAAGTCGCCGTAGCGTCGATCTTGCCGCATGATAGCAGCTTACCGACCTCAACTTAGTGACTCGCTCAGATTGTTTTCGCCTCTCATTAGTTCTTTTTCTGCTCGTAAGCAAAATACATCCAAAAAGTTGCGAAAAAAATCCAAATTAGTGTCCCTAAGTTGTAAAAATAAAGGAAATATATTTTTATTTTGCCAAAACAGACGAGTAATATACAGTAAATAAACAGAAAAACAGACAAAATCGGTCTCCACTCAGCATATTATGATATGATAGAGCAGATCATATCATAGCACTGGTCTTCTGTGGAGACCGTGTTGCGTAAGGTGGCCTCGTACACATATCTACACAAACACAATAAAATAACGAGATCCTGGTTTTGGTGCAAATGCGTCTACTGAGCTCTGCTTTATGACTCCGATCGTGCCCGGATGATTGGAATCGAGATACACTGATTTCTAGCAGCCATTTTATTTGTGCTGGGTTAATTGCAAATTTTAAAGTAGCTTCGTTTACTCTGCAGCTACAGAGATGCAGAGATTAGATAAGATTGGAGTATATCCATTGCCAGATTTTAACTAGATTTCTCACCTGAATATGCGAATATGGTGCGAAGGAGAAACACCGACCGCGTCCTTAAGCGATCGGTTTTCGGTAGATTTGTCGGTAGATCTTATCGCCTCGTGTAAAATGAATCTCTAGACGAAAAAAAAATTAGGATATCCGTGTGGTCCCGCATCGCGAGCATTGGCCACAATTTAACAATACGTCGGAAGGTTGGATGTTTCATTATTTCAACAACCTAATTGAAAGTCTGGACCACCTACCAAGCCCATCCATTCTCGAATTTTAATCCATCGCGATCCTTTCTTCAATTCCAATTCGCGCCTTCCCATAAAGTCTACTTTTAGAGCCCAAGTGGGAACGTTTTTACGACTGTAATAAAAAATTGGTCAAATAAAATAACCTTAGTTATATGTTACGTCCTGTTTACTGAATAGTATCTATAGACGTGACGAACCCGCAGTTTTATTTCTATAATTGCGTTTCGCTTACGCGGTCGTTAATTTGTGGGTCGATGAAGGTCGTACACGTACGCGGTTTTTGTAGACAACATCTTTATTACATAGTATAAATCAAAGTCTCTCTGTTTGGTTATCAACTAACTCCTCTTAGGACCTCCACGCACTAGGCTAATATTTCGGCCACCGCAGCCTGACTACGCAGAGTTTCATGGCACGTTCAGCAGTGGACGAGTATGACGAGGAGATAAAATGGCGGGGGATCATTCACGGAGAAGACAAGATGTCAAAGGGATCATGTCAAAATAATACTTTGCATTTATGCACGGTCTATGTTACTTTTATTGATCTGGTCATACTATTTAGCTACGGCCAAATCTGCGCGTCGTCGTGAACAAGCGGGACGCGGGACGAAAAGCGGGAGAGTCTGCCGCGCGGCGGCCGCTGCAATGGCGATACATAGTTGCTTTGCACACCTACGCGACCAAGACACGGGAACTTTTAAAGAAAAACAGTTCGCGTTGTTGATGCTCCCACTTCGGGTCCCGTATCCCGCGTGTTTGACGCGCACTTTTGGCCGAAGTTTATGGAACAATTTTTAATGAAAATGCCTTATTGGAATACAAATCCAAATATTTAATTTGGAATGATTAATTAACTGGCTGAAAAAACTGAGTTTAACAGGCTGCAATAAAAATATTGTAAAATAAAAACCTCCTTGGCTTTCCAAGACAAAGCTTAACCTAATTTTCTGAACCTTTTGCCCGATCTGAAAGTAGAAACCCACGAAACCCTTTTAAAAAATTAATTTGTGTGACCTCTAAATGAAATCAAATCACCGTTTCTCAATGTTAAACAGAAATCCATTAATATTTAAGAGCATCTGTTGAAAAATTTAATACGCTGGGAGGAAGGAGTGCTCTAAAGTATTTTAAAATACACTCGTAATCTCCGAGGTCAACATCTATAGACCGCACTTTAGATTTCCTAATATCATCAAACCCATAGCTTCCTAATCCGCAACAAAAGTAAGATAATTTAGTATCAAAATGTTATTTGTTTTACTTTTATTAGGACTGTAAGTGGTCTGAAATAAATATTAGGGATGTCGTTATATTTTATTCACATACATTTCTCACTTAACTTTTCGCCATAATAGAAGATTTTAGTAGATCGCTCCTCAGTCTAGATTGACAAAAAGTCATTAGTAATCAATAATAATGGGTACTAGTTAACAATGGAACAACAAAACAAACCTTCTCTTTTTTAGAGTGTCTTATAATATAAGAAAAGAATAAGGTTTTGTTGAATAAAGAAATACAATACAACAAGGTCTTATACGTATTCTAAAACGAAGAACAACAAAGTATCTACAACATGAATAAAACACAGCTTCATCCGACGTCAACGGTGCGAACAATTGTAGAATATCCAATCTATAGATCTCGGCATCTGTATACAAAGCCTAAGTCCATCCCTATTCTAAGCTGAGTGCCCATTCAAATCTCCTAAAATACACCGAGTACCTGGACCTGGGCATCTGGCCGCACTCGGTTTTTACATTTGGAGCACCCTCATCAATCCTAAGTTGATTTCTGGACCCAGGTTAAAAGGAATGTGATGAACTGAATTTAATTACTGTGCCTTAGGCGTACCGAACAATGGCCAAGCTTATGTTACAAACTTATATTGATATTTTTGATTGTATTCAATAAACTTCTATGACCGTTTTCATGTACATATGTATGTAGGTACTTACAAACGCTCAAATATCAAAGTGCTTTATTTCCTTTAGACCTTACAGGACTCTTGGACACTTCACAAAATTTATATTACATAAGTAAAACAGGGAAATAAAGTGATCACTTTGATTTTCTGTTCAATTCAATCTTTTTAAGTTAAAGTAAAGAAGCGAACAAGAAACCTTTACCTTGTTAGGTAGTTTTCGAGTTGGAGCAAAAGTCGTCCCATGCTTTTTTATCCTCTAGATAATCCGATATTTTTGTAATAAGCCTTTTTACAAAGGATATGTTTGATAGTTTGTTTGAATTTATTTATTGATAATTTTTGCAACTCACTTGGAATTTTATTGTAGAAGCGTATACATTGCCCTTTAAAAGATACACTTATCTTGTGCAGCCTAGTTTTGGGCAAAGCGCGTTTGTTCTTATTAGTATTTACAGTATGTATGTCGCAATTTTTAGGGAATCGAACGATATTTCTATGAGCGTACAACAAGTTTTCATATATACATATATTGACATGGTACTGTCATTATATTTATTAAAGCTAAAAGATAAGTAGGACTAAATATTTCTAAAGAAATCAATTTCCTTAAGTTAGTACCTAGGTCTGTGTCTCTCCGGATTTTGAAATTTTGTCAAAAGCTAGGTATGCTTGACCGGAAAATTGCGAGTATCTGACGCAGTGTGTACGTGCAATGCTGATTGCCGTACACGGGGGAATCCAGCCAGCGTCTTGGGGACGCTTCTGATTGCTTGCATTGATATGGATCATTTGAACTACCTGACTGACCGTTGAGCTGCTGATTAATTGACCTTCTGCAGATAGAGCAACTGTTTATTTTGTAATCATCATCCTATCAGCCCATCCACGTCCACTGCTGGACATAGGCCTCCACAAATAGCGGCGCCACAAATAGCGGTCCTGAGCCGCCTCCATCCATCGACTCCCGGTGACCGCTACGATGTCATCGGTCCATCGAGTCTAGAACCCCGCTGGGAATTATTTTGTAAATGGGTAACAAATCAATCGTTTTAATTTTCTTTACAAAGAAGTTTATGCGAAACAAATTTATGTTTGTATTGTCAACAGGTGTACGATGCCAAACGTGATGAAATGCCTCATCTACATTGGTCTTGCTGCTTTCCTGCATCAGCTCCCGCGCTTCTTCGACCGCGAGTACGTACCTCATCTGACCTTCTGGAGGGGGCATTTTGAGGAGGTTTGCAGGGTAAGTTTACCTCGTAAACACCTAAGCATGACCATATTTAAGAGGGATTGTTGTTAATAGATAATTTTTACATGTTCTATACCCGAGCTTATAGATCGCTGCAAATTATATCAATAAATCAAAAATAAGTAAAATTCACTTGCTTAATTATAATTGTTAACAATCTGTCAATATTGGACATTTGTCAGGAGAAATAGGGGTTCATTTATATATATATATATATATATATGAACCCCTATTTCTCCTGGTCCGGCTATAACTTGAGAACGGATTTACCAATTTCATTCATATTTTTTTAAATGTTTTCTAATACTTTGTATAGGTTCTCACATTAAAAAAAAAATTAAGAAAATTGCGCAGAAACATAGAAAATTTAAGAAAACTTAACGACTACTTTATCATAAACTTTTTAATGTAACCTTAGCCCCAGCGTTATATACTCTTTGCTAAGCACGTTTGAAATATCTGTCAGTTGTTTGACTTGAATGACAGGATAACGTCGGTCGAGTTAGTTATATATAAAAATCAATTGCTGTTCATTTGTCTCGCTAAAACTCAAGAGCGGCTGGGCCGATTTAGCTGATTTTGGTTTTGAAATGTTTGTCGTAGTCCAGGGAAGGTTTAAACGGTGAGAAGAATAATTTCATTTACGCCCAACGAAGTGGGTACGGGTCAGCTAGTCTTTAATAATAATGATAATGAGGGAGGTCTCGCTGATATGACGATACCACATGATGCTAACCTCGTTTAGGCTGAGAAAGATAAACTTAGCAAACGACTTGGTTAACGAGGCTATCAGCATGTGGGATGTTGATTCAGCGACCATCGTTCCGATAGTCGTTTCTGTTAACGGCGTAATAGTGAAGAGCCTTGATCAGCACCTCAAGAGCCTCTTGCTCGGAATTTGGATCAAGGGCCAAATCCAAAAGGCGGTTCTCCTGGACTCGGTGCTTATTGTCAGGAACTTCCTCCTTCTGTAGCCCTAGCCACCGGCCGTTTGAACCTACTTTAGCGGCCGATGATACATCGTTTAATATATATTTACCGTAGTTCTATATTTTTTATTGTATTATTCCTCTATAGAAAAACATTTATTTGAAAAAGAGATTCTAAATAATAATCCTGGACAATTCACACAGGCATCTAGCCCCAAGCTAAGCAGAGCTTATATTGCAGAAAAGATAACTAAAAAAGTTATGTCTACATTACGGCTGCCACAAGCGTGTGCTGCAAGAGCTCGAATAACCACAGCAAAGCTACTGTTATGTATCCTTTTTATTCTGCTATCCTGTATTAAAATTTTAATTCATGACTGCAGAAAAATAAACAAAACTTTTATCTTGGGCTTAACTAAGTTTTAGTGAGTGTTTTGATTTACATGTGCATAAAATATGCCTTGTCTTCTGCAATCAGAAGCAGAAGATGTAAAAATGACCAGCATGATTTAACTACCCTCATTTCTCTTACAGGTCCAGATGTCACCATGGGTCCAGTCAGTATCAGTCGACGCCTACTTCATCACGTACTTTGTCTTCCGAGTTCTGTTCGTCCACCTCGTCCCATGCACATCTCTCGTCGTCCTAAACGTACTTCTATTCAGAGCAATGAGAACAGCCCAAATAAACAGACAGAAACTGTTCAAGGAGAACAGGAAATCAGAATGTAAAAGACTTAGAGATTCAAACTGTACTACACTGATGCTTATCGTCGTTGTGACAGTTTTCTTGTTGGTCGAGATTCCGGTAGCAGTGGTAACAATACTGCATATTATATCTAGTACTATAGTAGAAATACTCGATTATCATATCGCGAATTTACTCATTTTAGTAACGAATTTCTTTATAATAGTGTCTTATCCCATTAATTTTGCTATTTATTGCGGTATGTCGAGGCAGTTTAGGGAAACATTTAAGGAACTTTTTATAAGAGGAGCTGTTACCAGTAGAAAGAATGGCGGATCTAGCAGATATTCATTAGTGAATGGTCCTAGGACCTGCACAAATGAAACTGTACTCTAACCTTATGGTTAAGGCATAAACTTTTATAGCATATCAAAGCTTTGTGTCTCGTTCTATCTCGTGTTTAAGAAACGCGTTGAAGAAAGAGAAAACTTTGAACTATGCGCCATTTTCCTTTTACAGTTATGTATGACACAGGTCGAAATGTTTTGTAGATTGTTTTAAATGCACAATTGTTATTTTTCTCGGTCTGTAGACATATCATTTTTCATATGTCTCTTATAAATAAACAAAATAAATAAAAAAATAAAATCTCTTTATTTCGGATAACTACAGATCCATATTGGGTTAGTAAGCACACAAAAATATAACAGAAAAAGGACCGCTAGTACAACCCTAAAATATAATCATTTTGTTATTAAGTACAGAACAAATTAAGCCATTTGATAGAGTAGATAGCTTGTTAAATTTTATAAGGATTCGTTCAATACTATATGTATTTAGATATCAGGCTAAAGGTGACCCTGACCCAAACTAGCGCCGTCACCTATTTAATCGCATTATTACGTTAAACTAAGGAATTTCCGAAAATCCCTTGGCCCGTTTGTGATACCTATCATTAGCTTTTTAATGCCTCTATAATAGTTTTATAAGAGATGCGAAGTTGCACTTTTTGGCCGCTAAACTCGATTTTCGCATCTCTTACTAAACTATACAAAATAAAACTATTATAGAGGCATTAAAAAAATGGTTATGATGAGTAACACAAACGGGCCAAGGGATTTTTGAAAATTCCTTTGTTTAACGCAATAATTCGATAAAATAGTTAGTGGCGCTGATTTGGGGAGACTATGTACTTACAAAAACTATACATAATTTTAATAAAGATCAACCTAAATATCTTTTTCCTGTCAGATTTTGAAGTAGTCTTTTAGAACGTAAATATTTAGTAAGTTAAGTTAGATTTATTTGCATAAATGCGCTTGATAAATGTGACAGATAGTTAAAATAAATGTTAAACTTAAATTTAGATCAAACGTATGTACATTATTTATGTATAGGTATTCGAAAAATTGTGTAAAAATATGTAAAGATCGGTAAATCTTTTGATACTTTTTCCGCTGTTTGATTATTTGGTCATTAATAAGTAATCATAAAAATAATACTATAAATAGGTAATTTATTAAATAATGACAATTTAATTAAACAGCTTTAAATGAAGAGCCCTCATTTAAAAAGTATCAAAATAAGTAAATATTTTTATTTAAATATTTGTAAATAATCAATTAGTAAAGGTTCTCGATGTGCTTAGAAATAAGATAAATAGGTAGATGTATAAAAAACACGTACAAGTTTCTAGAGAATTTATATATCAAAAACTATAAAAAATATGTATATTGTAATGCATTTTACTGATGTTTATAAAGCTTTTATTTAATAAAAATATATTCGAGTATGCATAGACAATAGTTTTTTTTTAATAAAAATTATGATAACATGGCGAATCTTATCTATGACGAAATGTTAGGGTGCGTATTACTATTTAATGAATAAACATAGAAAAATACAAAGTTGTTTTATTTTCAGGATACTTTCACAACGAAACATGAGGAAATATTTAAAAAAAAATCTTGTGTACTAGGTTGGTTTGGTGCATGACAAGGACAAAACATTCATCATCATATCAGCCCATACACGTCCTAAGATGGATCCACGCTGGACATAGGCCCCATAGGACTCCACAAATAGCGGTCCTGAGCCGCCTCCATCCATCGACTCCCTGCGACCGCTATGATATCGTCGGTCCATCGAGTGAATGGTCTCCCATGCAGGGTGATGCTCATAATCACCACAATACAATATAAATTTATTTACTTGTTAAACATTACATTTAGGCACACTTAAATATTAGACAAGGAAACTGTGTGAAACTGAGGGGCGAGTCTTTTCTCTAAAAGCATTGTTTTTATCTGTTAATATCTCAGAAACATGAAGCTTTAGACGCATGACGCATTATACTCAGAACTCAGAACATTTTTTATTTAAGTGTGTCTTCTATCTATCTAAACATGTAATTTTCAATGCACGCCGCGATTAAAAAAAAATGCAGATTAATCTATGTATAATATCAAAGTTTGTATGGATGGATTTATGGATATTTGTTACTCTTTCACGCAAAAACTACTGAACCGATTAGGCTGAAATTTGGTATGTGTATAGTTTGGGACCTGGAATAACATATAAGCTATTTTTTCCCGATAAAACGCGGGCGAAGGCGCGGGCAGCAGCTAGTCTATAATCAAATAGCAAAGCATACAAAAATCCTCAAACCCCTATATAAAACTCGTACCTTAGCATAACGTTTTTCTTTTGACAGATTTGACTTGTCTAAGTGCTTATTTTGTAAGCCTAATGGAATAAAGTTATTGATTCTGATTCCTATTGACCCTGTTCAAGTATTCTGGTCTTTGTCTATTTCTGTGCAAAAATAAAACTTTAATAACCCTGTACCTTAAAATCATCATCATCAGCCCATACACGTCCACTGCTGGACATAGGCCTCCCCCGTACGACGCCACCAATAGCGGTCCTGAGCCGCCTCCATCCATCGACTCCCTGCGACCGCTACGATGTCGACGGTCCATCGAGTGGATGGTCTCCCATGTAGGGGGGATTTGCCATAATCACCACGCTTGGCAGGCGGATTGGTGATCGCAGTGTTGGTGTTTAAAAATACTCAGAAGGAAGCTGCTGCCCTTCCTCTGGTAGGTTCCCTTAGTCAGCTCTTACGACATCCACGGGTTGAGTTGGAGGGTACGTACGCCGCGGCCCCACGGCCTTAAAATACAGGCACAAAATTAATTCTTGTAAAAGCAGGCCCTAATGGATGAATCCTTTTAGAAGATCTCAGAGAATGCCATTTAAAATTAACAAAAGGCTCGCCTTTATGTATAAATTGGCTAAAGTATTCATGAAAATGGAGCCTTAACAGGTTTTTACTTTATTGCTATTTTTAGGGGATGACACGGGTTCGATGCCCGCCTCGCATTTTCGTATGGAGCCATACACAACATCTGTTTTATTTTTCGAAATTGCGCGCACAATATTTCTGAGTTTATTAGGTTATAAAAATTTATATAAGTTAAGTTATATTTCGATACAGGACACTTATACAATAAAAAATGTTCTATAACAATATGTCTCAAGGCTTCAGGTTTTGTAGGTGACCGCAGATGAAAATAAATATTGTTCTTATGACTTTTTTCATATGCGTATATCTCAGATACCTGACGCTTTAGGAAACATTTTCACACGACATTTTTTATTTGAAAAGGTGTCCTTTATCCATATAGGGTAAATCCGGGATATATGCCCAACTTTTTTTATTTTACTCTTATCTCCTTAAACACAGATAATACGCACACGATTTTCATATGTGCAGTCACTTTGATCTTTTATTTAATCGCCTTGTAGTGTTTTTTGTAGACTAGTCAATAAATAAATCGTATATTTTCAGACCAAATTTTTTGGAGGGGATAGATGCCCTTTGCAAGAAAACAATTATTTTGAACATACATACGTTTTAATCAACATTATTATTTATTAAATGTATATATTGCTTCAGCTATTTATATAAACTTTAATTAAAAACAATAAAGACACTACAATAAGATGCACAATAAGAACACTAAAAAGATCAATAATATTAGGTACAAAAATATAATCATATTAAAAACTGCAAGTCTAATTAGCCATTGGATGACGTTACTTATTTACTAAACATAGACAATATAAATTAAAACACTAAAAAAATCAATCATCTACAAAACTAAAACATAATCTACAAGACAAAAATAAAATTAAAACGCTTAGTAGTTTATTCGTCATTTCTGCCTTAGCTGCAGCCAATGTGTCCTCGGTCCATGTCACACATATGCGGTCGGACGCCGGCTTTAAGCTTGTATTTCCGGGACATTTCCAATCTGAATCATATAACATAGGTACATAAGTACACTAAAGTACGGCAAGGGATAGATGCCCTTAGGGGCGAATATCCCAAAACCTATTAGGGCATATATCCCTTTTCACAGGGTTGATGTCTTTGAAAAAAATTGTGGTTAATACGTTTATTTTAGAGTAAAAATTTAATTAATAATAATCTATATACATTACTTCTTATTCAGAAGCAATAATCAAAAAACTTATTAACTCCAAAGTTATAGAGGGCTGAAAATCATCCATCAAGTAAAATCACGACTGTTTGACTCGTTACTGTCACTAGCTTTCCTACGCACAACCGCACGCGCCAACTCTTTGTGGCAGATGGAAGTGAGGGACGGGCGCATCCGTATTATAAGGTATTCTTTTGTACACCTGTCTTGCATTTCACACAATTGCACTGCGGCGTCTATCCCGATTGGGCATATATCCCGGACTTACCCTATGTAAATTTCATTGTGCCCTGCGATTTTGAAAAATAACCGTATGGTAGCCTCGTGATGTCCCGTTCGTCCCACCAGTGGGACGAATGGGATATTATGAGTCTGAATTAAAATTATGCCCCGTTCGTTCGTTAGGGACATCAAAGACTAAAATATTATTGTCCCATTCGTCCCACCATTATTGATTTGGGCTTCGTGAACCGGACATTGGCAAAAAAGTGGCAAACCAGACGCATGTTGTCATTAAATACAAAAACAAAATAATTTATTCAGAACTAGCTGACCCGACAGACGTTGTCCTGTCATTCGATTCAAACTTCAAATTTATTTCAAACGTGCTTAGCAAAGAGTATATAACGCTGGGGCTAAGGTTGCATTAAAAAAGTTTATAATAAATGCAGTCGTTAAGTTTTTCTACATATCCTAAATTTCTGCCTAATTTTCTTAATTTTTTTAATGTCAAACAACCTTCTACGAATTATGAGAAAACGTTTAAAAAAAGATGAACGAAATCGGTAAATCCGTTCTCAAGTTATAGCCGGACCAGGAGAAATAGGGGTTCATTTATATATATATATATAGATTACTATTGCTACTATGCCGTGGGGTCGCGGCGTACGAATATCGACCCCTCCAACTCAACCCGTGGATGTCGTAAAAGCCGACTAAGGGAACCTACCAGAGGAAGGGCAACAGCTTCCTTCTGAGTATTTTTAAACACCAACACTGCGATCACCAATCCGCCTGCCAAGCGTGGTGATTATGACAAATCCCCCCCTACATGGGAGACCATCCACTCGATGGACCGACGACATCGTAGCGGTTGCAGGGAGTCGATGGATGGAGGCGGCTCAGGACCGCTATTTGTGGCATCGTACGGGGGAGGCCTATGTCCAGCAGTGGACGTGTATGGGCTGATGATGAAGATTACTATTAAATACATAAGTTACAAGTGAACGATGGGGCAACAAAAGTTAAAAACTGTGGCGCGGCCTCATCGCCCGCCTCCTTAGCGCATCAGGAAAACTATAAAATAAAAGTTTGTAGGAGTAGTGAGGTAAGATTGTTAAATTATAAGACATATTTCTTGATCTTCAAGTTATTTTAAGTGAAGTCATAATAATATAATTAGTAGTGGGTATGTAGGTACGCAGTTAAACAGATACTTAAAGAGCTCTAAAAGAAAAAAGTGCTGCGAGTACTGATGTTAGTATTTTTTTAATAAACAATATATCCTCCAATGCAATAAACAAAATTTTACAAAAGCAGTTTAATGGTAGGTACATAATAGCATGAACGTATGTATATTCTTGCAATTATAGGCGAGCATATTTTAAAAGAGTTGGCAAGGCCCAAACGAAATTGAAGAATTGAAAAAATTTAAACAGCATTGTCAAAATTTAAACAGAATTGACAAAATTGAAACATAATTATATATATTATATTATATAGAATATGTGTGTGTCTGTGAGTGAGTGGGGAGGAGGACTCCTGAGAACACAGGTCTGTAAAGAGCCCTGTGACTTATTAACAAAAAAGTCAAGTCACATAAAATATTTACTTAGAGTTCCATCACATTTTGATCGCGCACGGCCATAGCTATGCCATTATGATAAAAAGATAACAAAACTGCATCGAATAGCCGATCGAAGGCCGCACCTCAGCTGTAAAGTGATAGTTTATAGCAGCCACGTTATCAAGGCGAACCTAACCTACTTTGAGGGTACTCTAGCACCGAGTTCTACTTGATACATCATCATCATCATCAGCCCGTACACGTCCACTGCTGAACATAGGCCTCCCCCAAACGACGCCACGAATAGCGGTCCTGAGCCGCCTCCATCCAACGACTCCCTGCTTGATACACCTTCTATGAAATGAAATATTTATTTCAATTGAAACTAACTTTACAGACTTACGTAACTAATACCGTAACTAACTCTATTTAAAACTTAGAAAAACTTAGACTAGTTACAATTAGTTATCAGTAAGGTCAAAATTATGTTCATTAGGGTAGGACAGTTGTAAAATTACAAGGCCTGTCAAGGTCAAGTCTCCGTACGAGTTTTCATTGTATGACGGCAGGGAGTCTCGCTCTTGCACTCATGGCTTGTTCACCAAAAACACCTTCTATCTATCTATAATTTTAAGTAAACACGTAAAGTAAATCAAAATGCAATTTTTGAATTCGTTGAATGAAATCTCAGAATTCGTTATGCTAAATTCGTCATTGTACGATTCGATGGATGAAGCCGGATTACTAAAAATATTTATAAAATACTAGCTCCTGCCTGTGCCTTCGCACGCTCTTTTCCGGGATAAAATGTCCATCCTCTGGACACCGTCTCTGTCTTTCATTAAGATCTATTCAGCCGTTTCGATGTGAAAAGGTAACAGTGAGACAGAATTATTTTCGCTTTTATAATGTTAGTATAGATATTTAAATAGTAATTAGTACCTAAGACACTCAGCGCATGCGTTTGGTGCTCCCGAGGACGGGACACCTAAGGTCTTAACACTTAAGGTTAAGGTTAAGGACACTTGAAATTCCTCGATGCAGATAGCGCCGCCTATTTTATTATTACGATAAACAAAGGAATTTCAAAAATCATAATGGGTCAGTTTGTGATCTCTATATTGCATAAGCAATTGTTTAATCACTCTGTAAGTTTTATTTTATATGGTTTAGGAAGAGATGCGAAAACCGAGCTTGGTGCAACTTCGCATCTCTTCCTAAGCTATACAAATAAAACTATTACAGAGGCATTAAAAAAGCTTATGATAGGTTTAATAAAATGCCCAACATCGATTTTAGAAATTCCTTTGTTTAACGTATTAGCAAGATAAAATAGGTGCCAGTAGTGCCTTAATGGACCGACTATTAGGTCCCCCTGTTGGGAACAGACCTTCCCACTCCCTCCTCTATTCATCTCAACCTTGATAAGATTATATATACATATACGGTATATTGCATGGGTTTGGCCATGACGCCATCACTTCATTACGGGACATCATAAAAACGACGGGGATGATATTTATTGGCCAATTTTCTTTATGGCGTTATATATTATTGAATTTATATTCCGTTCCAGCGGGGAGCCGATGTCCATTGCACATACAGTTATTCGTCGTAACTGTGTCACAGAAATATTAAAGTTTTTTATGTAGGTATCTTTTATATTTATCGTAAATTGCATTTTTTTGTTAGACAAGGAACTCGTTATTTTGGTTCTGTGAAATAGCCGGTCGTGGACCTCTGGGAATAAGCCGTTGGAAAGGAAGTTTTCAATTAACACGCCGTGAAACAGCCTTCTGAAGAGTTATAAGCCCACTATTTCTTCCCATAAAATCCGCAAATAAATCTACGTCAGGAATAAAAACGGCATTCATGACATTTGCAGTTTTCTAATTAAGGCGCATCTCCTCCGTAGACTGAGACACGTTCTCGGTGACCCCGTTGACCCAATCACCGCCGCTAACCCGGAGGTGACGGCAACCGATTCACTTCCGCACACTACACAACCGACCAAAAACCGACCGAAGAATTCCCCACTTCCGCCAAGGCTCGCACCTAAGTGGTGGCCCTTGTGCGTGTCGCCCCTACCTAACTTTACCGGCGAGGCGCCCTCTGCGCCCGTCAAAAGTCCGGTAACGCTGTCATGAACATCTGCGGCCAAAAGCATAATAATCCTTTGGAAAAAAAAAATAATACAATAATTAAGGCGCATAGTAATGCGACACTATTACAATTGGCGGTGAGAACTTTTAGTAATTCTTTTCCATAACGATAATACAAGAAAAACTAAAGAGTGGCGCTAGTGTCGCATTACTCTGCGTCTTAAAGACCACTTGGCGTCAGACGAGACTGCTTTCTTTATGTGCATACCTAGAGAATAAGGTCCGAGATAAATGGCGCATGCTTAAGACGGTGGGGGAGGAAGTATCCGATAAGTGGTACAGGTAATTGTTGTCTAAAAGCTAACATACTTTTTTGTACACAAATGTATTTATGTATTAGTATTGAAACTTAAAACTGATAACTATAATCGATAATAGCAAGGCATTTTCCAAATTTAATAAACCCTTCTTCTTCTTTAGAACTCAATTTCTTTAAATAAATAAAAAATTCAAAGCTAAGCAGAGCTTGAGTTATGGGTACTAGGTAACTGATATACTTAATATAATACACTACATAGATAGATATTTAAATTTTTTATTATACATAGAAAACATCCAGAACACCCTGAACAAATATCTGCAGATCGTATAAACATTTGTCCCCAGGCGGGAATCGAACCCGCAACCTCCTGCGTCGCAGGCGGTCCTTTGCCCACCGCGCCACAGAGGTCGTCAGATTTACACAAGAACATTCATCACAAGATTTGGAGACATCTGAAAAGATGTCTCCAAATTGTTATGCCTGTACATTAATAACTAATGTTAAACTGTGTGTACATACATACTATATGTAAACTCTCTGAAGGTATATATATTTTTTTATGGGCAATAGACCTTCGTTTGACCACAAACTCTCCTGATGGAAAGTAACAATGTGGCCGACGTTGTATCACGAAGGTCTAGAAATACCTTTTCACTCTTGTCTTGAAGAGACCCAGATTGTAATTGACAGGAAAAACAGAAGCAAGCAACGGGTTCCAATCCTTATTATAATGCTTATAGCTTTATGATTTTAAGTGTGAGTATTATTGCCTATGATTCCCCACACTTGACTACGCTGTTCTAAGTAGTTTTAAGTATGTCCAGTTTTGGGTTAGGCAAAATAACTGAGGAAGCGAATTCAACCACTTATTTTATTTAGGACTGTAAAATTAAAGTGGCATAGCAATATGCTATCTTGATGGATAAATATTTATATTTACTGAAATTTGAGACCCTTACTTGATCCCGCCATTTCGTTAGACCCCCATTTCGTCTGACGTCATACATATAGCCTAATAACCACTGGGGTATTTATTGAAACCAATGAAATGATGTCATTCGTAAAAATCGGACATGTACATATCTAGATTCAGAGCTACGTGGGAACATAAAATCTAGACTACATTACACATACATTGGTAGTCGGATAAAAAGCAACGAGACTTGCTATATCATAAAGTTTCATTACTTTCTCAGTTTGCTCTACGCCTCGTCTGACTCGGCTGAGAGGATTAAAACCCATACAAGCTAAGTATCTCCACTTGAACTGGTCTAGTTTATAACAAAGCTAGGGTAATCCTGAGGTCTCTATTGCAGCGTTTTAGTTGTTTAATAATAATTTGCCTTGCCACGCTCTATTCGGACCGATCTATCATTACAGACTGGACTATTCTCGCGAGTAATCCTGATATTGTACTGATAGATCGGTTAGAACGGAGGGCTATGCTCGCTGACACCATACCACATGATGCTAACCTCGTTAAAGCTGAGAAAGATAGATTTAGTAAATATCTTGACTTGGCTAACGAGGTTGTCAGCATGTGGGATGTTGATTCAGCGACCATCTCGTTCCGATAGTGGTTTCGGTTAATGGCGTAATAGCGAAGAGCCTTGATCAAAACCTCAAGACTCTCGCTAGGAAGTTGAATAAAGGGCCAGATCTAAAAGGCGGTACTCCTGGACTCGACGTGTCTCGCCAGGAAGTTCCTCTCTTTGCAGCCCTAGTCACCGGCCGCTTGAGCCTAGCTTCGCGGCCGATCCACCGTTTTGATATATTTTTACTGTAGAATAGTTTAATATGTATGTTACTAGCTGCTGCCCGCGCCTTCGCACGCGTTTTATCGGAATAAAAATTGCCTATATGTTATTCCAGGTCCCAAACTATACCCATACCAAATTTCAGCCTAATTGGTTCAGTAGTTTTTGCGTGAAAGAGTAACAAATATCCATACATCCATCCATACAAACTTTGACATTTATAATATTAGTAGGATTGTATTTTAGATAGTAAAAAAAATAAATGAAGTGGACAGCGAGTTTTACTCTATGGAAGTGGAATTATAATTTTATGTTTATGGCAGGCGTCCGTAGTCCGATTCCCAATCCATCTATTTATCACAATGAAGTAAATGGTTTTTTATTACTATCATTTTCTTTGCAATAGTCTCTAGACCTGGCGGATATCCTCTTCGGGTATATCACATTGTGCAACCAAGGATGACGCCCGCTATGTGTAGCTCTCGCCTTTAGTATAATTCTCATAAAGGGCCTCTGTACCCCCTCCTAAAGGACCGGGTCACTCTATGGCCGTGATCATGGAAATAATAACGTTAGACAATTCATACATCATCATTTAGCCCTAAGCTAAGCAGAGCTTATGTTATGTAGAACTGATATACGTATTACAGTATTCAAATATCTGCAGATCGTACAAACTTTCGGCCTTCGGCTGGAATCGAACTCGCATCCTCCGACATCGTAGGCCCATCGTAGACCCTCTACGTCGTAGACCCTCTACGTCGTAAACCCTCTACGTTGTAGACCATCTACGTCGTAAACCCGGTACATGGTAGGCCCTCTACATCGTAGACCCTCTAAGTTGTAGACCCTCTACATCTACCGTACCGAATGTCATACAATTTCAGAAATAAAATAAAATAACAAGGTAAAAGACGTATTGTTGTGTAATGTGTAAATTTGTAAAGAAACCTAGTAGTAATTTGTTCAATTACATGGATACTACTTTGTACCAATAAACGAATAAAAATGCCTACCATATAATATTTAGTAAAACCAAAATATAAGAATACCTAATTCATAATAAATTTTGTACTAGTTCTTATAATATTTAGTAATAGATCATCTATTACTAAATATTTAGTTGAAATTAAATTTTGGGTACCAGAGGTATAAACATTTTTAACTTAGATTAATTTGTTTCGCATATATCTCATTATAAGTGAACTACATGTGTTTGCAGAGTATAAAATAACTACTTTGTGTTTGCATGAGAATAAAGTTCTTTAAACCTATATGGACGTGTTAGTTGCCACTTCAGCTAGCAAATTCGATTCTTGACTGGTAATTGTTTGATTCTTGACCTTTTCACATAGACTGAAAAAATATTTACATATGTATTTCTAAGCATAGATTCTCGGTCTACGCCTTTTCACAAATAAATGGCTGAAAGGTCTTAATGCCAAGGAGGCTGATTATATCCTGCGGAAGGACATAGACCACTCCGACCACTCCGACCACGCATTAAATGTCGTATGTATAAAAAAGAGAGTCCGTCGACTCAAAAAATATCGGGACTAACGAGAGAAACCAAGCCAAGAAAGATAGAGACAGGTTGAGCGTCTATGAACTATTGCATTATTTTATAGAGCCAAAAAGTTGTTAATTTGGATAACCAATAAATTTAAAATGCAGGGTCTAGAATCCCGAAGGGAGAAGCAAAATTTGCTTGTATTAGAGGACACCGCTTTTACTAAAAGTATTAATGGCTTATTAGTAAGATGAAGACAAATATTTAGTTATGGGGCTACCCCGACCCAATCAGAGCCGGCATCTATCGTATTATTACACTATAAAAAGGAATTTTCAAAAATCCCTTTTACCAGTTTGTGATACCTATCATAAACTTATTTTTAATGCCTCTGTAATAGTTTTATATTGTATGCTTAGGAGGAAATGCGTAAACCGAGTTTCGTGGCCAAAAAGTGCAACTTCGCATCTCTTCCTAAACTATACACAATAAAAATATTACATGGGCATTAAAAAAGCTTACAAATGGGTCAAGGGGTTTTTGAAAATTCCTTTGTTTAACGTACAATAATACGATAAAATAGGTGGCGGCTAGTCTGGGTCTGGGAATCGCCTTAAGTAAAAAAATAAATCATACTTTTAAAAATAAATGCATACAATTTATCCTGGAAAAAGTGTTCCAAGTCGCGAGAGGAAGGTAGTTCATATAAGTTCCCTGTCTAAAACCAGTTAGCTCAACTCTGTCTCAAGTCTCACTGTTATTAATGGAGTTTGTAATTACATCGTATAATGACAGTGCATAAAGGATACCTTTCTTTGATGTAGCGGCTGCAAGCGAGTTGCAATATTTATCTTCATCATCATCAGCCCGTATACGTCCACTGCTGAACATAGGCCTCCCCCAAACGACGCCACGAATAGCGGTCAAAAGCCGCCTCCATCCAACGACTCCCTGCCACCGCTACAATGTCGTCGGGCCATCGAGTGGGAGGTCTTCCCACACTCCGTTTTGTATTACATCGTGGTCGCCACACGAGAACCAACGGTTATTTGGTGTTCTACGAGCTATATGGCTGCCAGCTATATGATCGCCACTTCAGCCTGCTAGTTCTGAGAGCTAGGTTTGGTTCTCTTCAACTCTCTTTATAATGTATATTATATTTATCTTACAGTTACTTTATTAACAAAGCAAATAACGATCGAATACTATAAACAAGAGGCGGAAATGTGCAGGTCTCGACAGAGCCAACGCATTTGCTCCTCTTAGAGTCGAGACCCTAGGTCCGTGGAATACCGAGACTCTCCGGATCTGAGACCGCTGATGAGTATCAGCATTGCCACACAGCGGGGCAATGCAGCCAGTGTCTTGGGGACGCTTCCGACTGGTATGGATCAGTTGATCTACCTGGTTTCTTTTTGTACTAGCTGACCCGTGCCCACTTCGTTGGGCGGTAAACATTCTTATATAAATAATAAAAATAAAAAATAATGCTGCACAGTTCACACAGCATTATCTAGCCCCAAGCTAAGCAGAGCTTGTGTTATGGATACTAGATAACTGATATACTTAATATAATAGACTATATAGATATACATTTTTTAATATACACAGATAAAAACATTTGTCCCGAGGCGGGAATCAAATCCGCAACCTCCTGCGTTGCAGGCGGACCTTCTCCCGCCGCGCCACAGAGGTCGTCGAATGTGAGCATGTTAATATATAGCATATGCCACTCACAAATAACGTGGCATTCTATTGGTAAAATAATTTTCAAAATCAGTTAATTCAGTAGATCCAGAGTTTACCCCCTACAATCTCACAAACTTTACCTCTTTGTAATATTAGTATAGACTAGCTGCTTCTCGCGACTTCAGACGCGCATTTCAAGTAGCCTATATCCGTTCCTGGGATACTATCTCTTCTTCCTTTTATAAAATATAAATCTTTAATTGGCCATAAGTTATATCATTAAGGTTTGAATTGTCTAGATTTAAGGGCTGTAGATTTTGTTAAAACTATAAATAAATAAATACTATTTATGTCCCTGCCAAATTTCATTAGGATCCGTTCAGCCATTTAGGTGTGAAAAGGTAACAGAGAGACAGACATAGTTACTTTCGAATTTATAATATTACTATCTGCTGCCCGCGCCTTCGCCGCATTTTATCGAGAAAAAAAATAGCCTATATGTTATTCTAGGTCCCAAACTAATACCCATACTTTCAGCCTAATCGGTTCAGTAGTTTTTGCGTGAAAGAGTAACAAATATCAGTACATACAAACTTTCACATTTATAATATCAGTAGGAAAGGAAGTATGGATTTGATAGTAACTTATTTTTATAATTTGACTTGTTTATTTGTAAGCCAAATGATATAAACGTTATTAATTTCTGATTTTCTGTTCGTGTTGTACCAACTCCTTAAATCCTAGCGCTAAGCAGAGACAACCTTCGCATCATGAACAAGAGCCCTAACTGGACATTGTCGCCTTAGCAAGCACATGTTTAACTTGGGGCTATGCGACACAAAATCCTGCAGACTCACCTGAAACGCCCCTCCATCTGCTAGGAGAGTGTGGAGCACTGATGCAAAAACGTAGCAGTCATCTTGGCAAGCTCCTGCACAGCCCAGACGCGCTACGAGACAACACCGAGAAGAAAATCCTACAGGTTCTTAGCTGCTGCATGGGTAAGTGGCGAATTACGAACGCCGCAGCTTCCAAGGGTGAACCCATAAAGTGGCAATCACAATAGGCCTAACATGGCCGTGGTGATACGAACGCCAAACTAAGGCAGTAAAAAAAATAACTCGTTAAATCTAAGGACCGATTTCACCAAACACGATCAACGCTCTAAGCTCAGTTAAAGTTTTATCTTGACAGAACCTATCTCATTCAAAACTATTGCATATGATCGCAATACGAAGGGCTAGGGGCTCGTTAGCGTCATTCGGAAAGCCCATGTCGGTACAAATGTTAAGGGACAGAATATACTTATTGTTAGTGGTAGGGCCACATCTATACACTCCAAAAACCTAACTAATATTATAAATGCGAAAGTATGTTTGTTCTTCCTTTACGCCCTAACTAAACAACCAATCAACTTGATTTTTGGCATAGAGTTAGTTGAAAAGATGGAGAGTAACATAAACTTTTTGTCCTGGTAAAAAATCAAATTCCCATGGGCGATTTAATGGAAAAAATACCTAGAAATGTGAAATTCGAATTTAACGCGGGTGGAACCGCGAGGACAGCTATTGAATAATAAATTCACAATTTTTTTTTTATGGGAACATAAAGTATGTATTAACAAAGAAAATTACAATCAAATAATGTAAACAAATTAGTATTTACAATTGAAACATTTGAGCTAACTGTACTCATTATAATGAACCCATGATAAAACCAACCTCGTTTCCAATTGTATTTTAGGAGCATTTAACTGGAGTATAGATACAATACATCCAAAAAATTAAATATTATCAAATAGGCTCGTGTAACGTCCCTGACATTGCAGCCCCCCTACCACGGGGATTGTTCTCTAGGGAAGAATAGACAATAATGACATCGCGTCGTCATACATTGCGTACATTATTGAAGTTGAAGGAACGAATTCAAAATACAAAGTTCGATGACAAAGTGACGTAATTTTTCTCTATTCTACTCAAGACAATATACCCCGTCCTAGCACGGGGTATGTTGTCTTGAGAGGCAGGTGTCCATAGGCTGCGGTAACCGCTTCCCATCAGGTGGAGTGCACGCGTGACTGCTACCGTTTTGGAATTTAAAAAAACACCCTACCTCCGATAATTCGAGCTCCAACAGCGCTAAAAATTTCGGAGGATATTTAAAATTCCGGAACATACCATAAATATATAACATACCATAAATTATTTATACATTGTTACAAAATTATGTTTAGAAAAAAATAAGTAGCTTCCACTAGGCTAAGTGGCTTCGCAAGCGTTTTTCAGGATAAAAAATACTCTTTGTCCTGCCCTGGGATCTTTTTCCATGTCTAATTTCAACAAGTTTAGGCTTAAAAATATATCAGACAAAAATAATTATTACGTTTATTATTTATTTTCTATCATTAATTCAGAAATACTGTATTAAATGGTCCAGCAGAAATTGTAAATGAGATTCAACCCTGTAAGTAAGGGTTAAATAATACCCAAAACTTCTCTGTCAAACCCCCATTTTACCCGTATCAAAGTTTCTTTAAACAAATAGTATAATGGTCCAAATCGAACGACGACAATCTCGCAGCGAGTAAATTTTTTATTTTGACTTTTTTGACTATCAGAATGAGACAAAATAAATTTTATACACGTTTACGAATAGCCTTGTAATTTTTTGACTTACATTCAAACACTTTTCTTTCCAACTGTACCTTCCATTGTTTACGTAGTAGCATCGAAGAATTTTACGCCTAGCGAAACTTTTTAGTAGGTATTTCAAGCATAGTAGGACTAGAGCAAAGGCTTACGTGACGTTGACGTTGACGTGAAGATTGAATTTCAAATCACCTTGTTCTCGATACGCCTGAATCTCAAAAAATATTTTCCAACAATGCCTGAATACTGTAATATCCGACTAGCTGCTGCCCGCGCCTTCGCCCGCGTTATATCGGTATAAAAAATAGCCTATATGTTATTCCAGGTCCCAAATTATACCCATACCAAATTTCAGCCTAATCGGTTCAGTAGTTCTTACGTGAAAGAGTAACAAATATCCATCCATACATCTGTCCTTACAAACTTTGACATATTTATTACTAGTAGAAAAAGTTGAGTGACGTCAGGATTGATGTACAGCCAATTAAAAAATAAATAAAAACGTCTAGCGGGACTAACCGCTCTAATAAGTTTCCTATGCAATCAGAATGGTGGACGGTAAGTAGTAACTTCCCAAGAGGGACGTCATCGATCATGCAAAGCGAAGCGGATAGCCTGTGACCTACTTGTGCAGAATGCACAACGCCGTGCTTGAGCTTAGGTCTAGTAAACTGTTACAGTCTGTCTACAATGATCTTTCTAAGCCTGGAAAAATACATTTTAGATTCTAGATGGAACTCAAGACTTGTTCCAAAAGATACCCCGCGTTCAGCCAAGTTTGAGAAAAGTTGCTCGACTCCATGTGTATATAATACGAAATGAAATCAATTTACTTATTCAATACTTATTTATTAAAAATCAAATTATTTAGATGGCTGAATGACAGGATTTTGATATATGTACTTAAATGATTTTAAAATGCCGTTTTAAAGTGCATTATTTAGACTTATACCACCCTTATGTCTATCTAAATGTTGGACGCAATAAATATCTTTCTTGAATCTTTGAACTCAAAAAAGTTCATTTCAACTTGCAGGTTAGCCGTTTCATTTTCTTTTAATTAGATTTCGCGGTATCGTTACTTATTGCGGGCACTGGCCGGCAGGGACCTTTTCGATAAAATTTTTTATCACTTAAAAACTATCTACCAATAGCTTTAGTAAAATAAATCAAAAAACAAATAAAGAAAGAGCTTACTGAAAGATAAAATAATACGAAATCTTATTAAAATAAAATGGTTTGATGCCCGTGAATATTATATTCACGGGCATGAATATAATATCATGTTTATGCTACTCAAACGCAACTCAGATTTACGCACTTCTCAAGTGATGAATTTTTGACATATTTCCATAGAAAACTGTCAAAAACTCGCAAATTGAGACGTGCTTAAATCTGAGTTGCGTTTGAGTATTTGGGGGTTAATCTTATATCTTTAAACGAGCAATTATTGTATATGTATATACAAAGATTGTATATATGTATATATATATATAATTATTAGCCTAGTATAATTATAAGCCGTGGGGTCGCGGCGTACGAATATCGACCCCTCCAACTCAACCGGTGGATGTCGTAAAAGCCGGCTAAGGGAACCTACCAGAGGAAGGGCAGCAGCTTCCTTCTGAGTATTTTTAAACACCAACACTGCGATCACCAATCCGCCTGCCAAGCGTGGTGATTATGGCAAATCCCCCCTACATGGGAGACCATCCACTCGATGGACCGACGACATCGTAGCGGTCGCAGAGAGTCGATGGATGGAGGCGGCTCAGGACCGGTATTTGTGGCGTCGTACGGGGGAGGCCTATGTCCAGCGGTGGCCGTGTATGGGCTGATGATGATGATGATATAATTATTATATATATATATATATAATCTGAATCTCGGAAACGGCTCCAACGATTTTCATGAAATTTTGTATACAGGGGGTTTCGGGGACGATAAATCGATTCGATCGAGCTATTTTCTAAACGACAACGCCCAGCCCAAATCACTGAAGCTAGAAAACTGAAATATGGTGGGTAGGACCTTTTACTACATTGGTTTCCGCTAAGAAGGGATTTTTGGAAATTCCACCTCTAAGGGGGTGAAAAGGGGGCTTGAAGTTTTTTGGTGTTTTTTGTAACTCATTAACCAGTCACCCAATTTGCTTGAAACTTACAGAGAATACTAAGAATATAAAACTAACACGTGTTTCAGGATTATTCAAAATATTCCACATAATGGAGTAAAATAAGTTATTGAAGTTAGAGATTCGTAGTTTGGCTTCAAATTTAAACGGCTGTAACTTTTTAGTGTATAATGTTATTGAACTCAAATTTCACGAGTTTAACAAAAAAAAATGACATGTTTCAGTAATAAAAAAAAGACGCCTTATAAAGCATAAAATGGGTGACAAATAAAATTGCAATAACGTCATTATTGAAATTTTATTTGTCACTTAACCAGTTACCCAATTTGCTTGAAACTTACAGAGAATACTAAGGATATAAAATTATTGAACACATGTTTCAGGATTTTTTAGAATATTCCACAAAATGGGGTAAAATGGGTTATGTAAGTTTGAGATTCGTAGTTTGGCTCCGTATATAAACAGCTGTAACTTTTTAATGTATAACTATTGACCTGAAATTTTATGAGTGTATAAAAAAACTTAAATTACTTGATTCAGGAATTAAATAAAATGCCTAATAAAGGTTAAAATGGGGGTCTTTCAAAGGGTTTCAGCTCATCTCGAGAAGCTTTTTACCCTAAAGTCCACGCGAATGAAATCGCGAGTGGTTATATACGAGTAGGATAGAAAGGGGGTCGGAGGGGATGCAGGCGGCTCAGGACCGATTTTTGTAGCGTTGTATTCCGGAGCCCTATGTCCATCCAGCAGTGGGCTTCTATAGGTTGATGATG
This sequence comes from Eupithecia insigniata, assembly GCA_947859395.1. Lineage (NCBI taxonomy): Eukaryota > Metazoa > Arthropoda > Insecta > Lepidoptera > Geometridae > Eupithecia > Eupithecia insigniata. The sequence continues at coordinate 3,594,114 of OX402019.1, forward strand.
TGATGTATTTGTAAGATCTTATAAAATCAAACGTGTATTTTCTGTACAAACGGTCAGGCATTTGTAGAATTCGCTTATGGAAGGTGGAAGGTTGCTCAGATTAGAAGGCAGGGCACATCTGCCGATAAACGTTAGAGGAGACGTGGGCGATTAGGGCCTGCGTTGGAGGATAGCGGGGGCGGTAGATGACGGACGTAATATAAACAGGCTTTAAATTACTCCATGACTACAGTGGCGCAGCTGGCGAAGGTTTCCCTGCGATGCAAGAGGTAGCGGGTTCGATTCCTTTCGTAGTTTAAACGTTTTTGAGTGATTTCTATGTCTAATAAAAGATATATATTTATCTATGTAATGTATGTTATCAGTTATCTAGATCCCATTATAAAAGCTCTGCTTAGCTTGGGGCTAGATGACTGTGTGAAGTGTCCATCCGTGTGTTATATACATTTTATTTTTGATTAGCTGCAGGAACTTATTTGTTCCGGGTCTGGATATTATCATCATGATCATCATATACATGCCAAGCCCATACACGTCCACCGCTGGACATAGGCCTCCCCCATACGACGCCACAAATAGCGGTCCTGACCCGCCTCCATCCATCGACTCCCTGCGACCGCTACGATGTCGTCGGTCCATCGAGTGGATGGTCTCCCATGTAGGGGGAGTCTGGGTATACTATGATTGTATATCAGTCATCAATCACACATCATCGGAATTGAAGTCAGTTTTTTGTAAAGCATTACTTTTTACAAAATGGCACCTTAAAACAATCGGCTCGGTAAACGACAGGTATACCGGTGCGATGATTGTAACCTTTGAGCGAAACGTTTTATGATCATCTAACAAGAATACCTAAACATAAAATTTCACAAGCTCTTTAGTGTAGACCTAGCGTGAATACATTTTTCGATTGAAATTCTTTTGGTGATAATTTAGATTTTGTATACTCTATATTATGATTTTTATTTTTAGTTGGCGTTAGTAAAATTTTGTCGAATAATAATTTTTTCCATGTTGTGTCACCCTCCAACTGAAAGGACGTATAGAATTTAAAATAAATCTTGGTTTTAGTATTTTAAATAATTATTATATTAAATAATTTAGTGATCGTTTCGCTGGAAATCCTATTTAATAAATCAGTAAATGATCCGGGGGTGGTCTCATATAAATTGTATTTCCGAGTGAATAAGAAATTTACGGGAATATTTTTATATGATAAATAAATGAAATTCGAATTTAACACGGGTGAAATCACTGGGAACAGCTAGTTAACGTATGTATTAAGACCTGCCTAAATCAGTAGGTATATCTATAAGAATTATCTATGTATGTATGTATGTATGTATACGCTGTTGGCGTTCCTTTCTTAAGTAGACTACGAACCTCTCCCTCCCAAACAAAAATGGATTTTCCCATGCGAATTTGTTGTTGTTTCACGTAGAATGAAATGGGGCACGCTATGAGTGAGAAAACGCGTCTAACCATCTAATACGAAACTTTCATGTGGCTGTGTGCGTGTGCTTGGTGTTGTCACCATTTTTTGATATTTTTTCATACTTTCCGAGTAATTTTGAGTAAACGATTGATTTCAAAAATAATTTTGATTATTTATAATGTTGGATATATTTAGGATGTTTGCAGCGCGACAGATTTTCGAATAAAGGTGTATATCATGCATAAAAAATCGCTTGAAGATGACTCGATTTGGTGGTCAAAATTAGTTTCGCTCTCATTTAAATATCATTATGTTTTTTCAAAATCAAACCTCTGCAAACAAAGCTAATTTTCATCCAATTACGTATCGAACATTTCAATAAGATCGGGGACATAGTTTCCAAATAAAGGTGAGAGTACTTTGTATGGGGAATAAGGCTCCGTTCTGTTCTTTAAGTGCGCCATAAGCGATTTAGTGTTCGAAATCGTTATTTATCTCAGAATCTGTAAAATTAGTTAAAAACACACTTTTTGCGCATACGCCTTTCCAAAACGGTATGCTTTGTCCCGCTCCTACAAACGCAAAATACTATTCCTATCCTTTTTACAAAATGGCGCGCAATGCGCATTCTTAATAAAATATATTCTTCGACAAGATAGAAAACAAAATGCTGAAAGAAACATAAAAAAACCCCTCCGACTTGCAAAGCACTATTGGTAGTTCTGATAAAAATTTATTATCCGACTCACGTTTTATCAATACGCGTTATGACCCTTCCAGACTTCATAAGCTATAGCGATCCCTTCTGTATTTATCAGAGGGGGATTATCGGTTGGTTTTTTTATGGACAATATTGGTTGGTAAACTTTATTCTGACACTAGCGACCCGCCCCGGCTTCGCACGGTTAATAGAGCATTGTTTTGTATCTCAAAGGGATTAAGCAGCGTATTCGATGAAAGCTCCCAGGCGGCTCAACTTTTTCCGACACAATTATCGTTATATTTCAACCAATTTACACAAAATCTTGCCAAATTATACGAGCGATCTCTACCAGACACCTTGAATAGGTGTCTGGTAGAGATCGCTCGTGAGCGATAACACTGCCAATTGTCACTTTTTTTTTGGTATGAAAATGTTTGTATATTGTTTTGTTAAGTGTGTCAAAATTTTTTATTTTCCTATGGAACTCTGCGGACACATTCAATTTCGTTGCGACCTGCGACACAGTATTTTACTTCTGCAGGTCGCATCGCTTCCTATTTTTGTTATTTGCACCACAAGTATGTTCCTATAATAAATACTTTTTATCTCTTTTTTTTAAAGGTCGAGAATCCTGGAGGGACATGTTTCGCTGAGTTACCATAGGAAAATAAAAAAAAATGCTATAAACTATAAAAGACCATGACGACACTACCACGTTAGCAGCAGAGAATGTAAGTTTTAAACTGAAATACAGATTTTATAGTTTTTATCGTTTTTCTATGACAGGAACACAAAAGATTCACCCATCATCATATCAACCCATAGACGTCCACTGCTGGACATAGGCCTCCCCCATACGACGCCACAAATAGCGGTCCTGAGCCGCCTCCATCCATCGACTCTCTGCGACCGCTACAATGTAATCGGTCCATCGAGTGGATGGTCTCTCATGTAGGGGGGATTTGCCATAATCACCACTCTTGGCAGGCGGATTGGTGATCGCAGTGTTGGTGTTGAAAAATACTCAGAAGGAAGCTGCTGCCCTTCCTCTGATGTCTGAGTGCCGACTCAGATATATATATATAATGTATGAATCGACTCCTACAACTCAACCCGTGGATGTCGTAAGAGCCGTCTTACGACATCCACGGGTTGAGTTGTAGGAGTCGATTCATACATTATAACTGATTTTCACAAGTTGAGCTAGTTGCGAGCTACCTGGGTCTTCAGAATATTTTGTTAAAATGGTTGAGAGGGTTTCAATGTACCTTTCAATAAACTTATATAAGTAATTTATACAGGCGACCCGTCTGTGAAATGTTTGGAGAACGTAATAGTATCTAATATTAATACTTACTACTTCGAAATTCTACCTCGTAACTTAATAATAAGTAAAGCATTTATTCATCTCTTACAGTATGTTCCTTTACAGGATCTAACAAAAAGTATTTCAAGGGGGGTTCAGCTTCGATCACAGAATGCGGGAAAAATATTTTTATAAGAATCTCGACTTTTAATTTTCAAATCCTACTAATATTAAAAATGTCAAAGTTTTTAAGGATGGATGTATGGATGTTTGTTCCTCTTGCACGCAACAACTACTGAACTGATTGGGCTGGGTATGGGTATAGTTTGGGACCTCGAATAATATATAGGTTATTTTTTTATCCCGATAAAATGCGAGCCAAGGCGCGCGCAGCAACTAGTGATAAATAAAAACGACATTAGGTATCACTAGACCAGGGCAATGACTGATGCATGTGCTTATTGTCGTATAACCGAGGCGTTTTTACCCTTTGGGTACGGAACCCTAAAAATAAAAGCCAATCGCGCCAACTTAAAAAAAATACCTATAGGTATGTAACCAAGCCTATCTTCAGCAGTGGGGCAGTATACTTAATTCACCTGGGGTAAGTAATTCACCCGGGTACACTAAGTATACACTTTTAGAAGACTTGATTCACCCTGGTCATGTCCGGGTTATTAATTACCTACACTATTTAGTAGTTTTACCTAAATCACCTTGATAAATAAATTAATTATCCACTACCACTATACTAAGACAACACTCAGAACCATTTCGAATGGACAATCGCTGCAGCAGAAGGTCTCACGAGGTATTTAGAGTACCTACGTGTAAAACACAGTTTGCCCGTCGGAGTACTACTATCCTTGGACCTTTTCTCTATAATCGTATATCCAAGGTTTCTAAAGAAAATTTAATCGAAAAGACAAGATTTGTATGTAGCAAGATTCTCCATGCATTTCTTCAACCACTAAACTATGAAGACACTGAACAGCTTCTTGCTGTTACTCGCTAATAAACAATCATAAATTGTACTTCTACTTATTTTCGCCCCTAACTTAAACTGTAGGCCCCTCTTGTACAGAGTTATCAAATATTAGAAATTATTACTAAACTTTATATTTAAGTAAAATTTCAAGTATGATGTTGTATAAAGAACTATATATGAAACTAAGTAATCAGAATGTTTTAGTCAGTTTGTTACCCCTACACAAGCGGACCTTAGATTTAACACTAGTTTTAACCATATCTATAATCTTACATTGTTGTTATTTTATTTTATATCCTATTTTTCCAGCCTTTTTATGTTATTTCTTACCTTAACGAACCGAATTTATCAATTGTCCATTGTATAATAATGAATCGTTCACCCTCTTGTATTGTACCCAAACACTCCACCAAAGCGCCATGCGAGGTAATGAGCTCTACCTTGCCGTAACACAGTATTGTTACTAACACGGAAGGTATGAGTCATACAACAAATGGAAGCCCTAAGGTACTACGACTTGCAAGTCCGTATGCCTACTTAATTACATAGTATTATGATAACATAAGATGTACCATAAAAGTAGTATGTACTTTTATGGTTGTATAAATAGCAGTAATTAGGTACCTAAGGCTATATTGTATTTTTGAAATAAAAATATCTTTATCTTTATCTAATTATCTTTAGAATCAGAATCAATAACTTTATTTCTTTAGGCTTACAAAATAAGCACTTAGACAAATTTTACACTTACTTAGCACTTACCAAATCACACTATACACTTTATGCACCTAGAAGATAGTTAATGCTTTATTCAGAAAAACTTAAAACTAAACATATTGGTAAAAGGTAAAAGAATTGGCGGCCTTATCGCTTAAAGCGATTTCTTCCAGGCAACCAAGAAAACCTCTTTGAAAGAGAAAATAATCATAGAGTGGCATAATGTTGACTTCCAATAACTGGGACAAAAGTTGTTCTGTGCAACAAAAATATAAAGTGGACGTATGCGGGCTGATGATGATGATGTATATAACTATATAATAAGTCTTACGACCGAATACTCAAACGAAACACAGATTTAAGCACGTCTAAAGTGACGAATTGTTGACACTTTTTCATTTAAAACTGTCAAAAAATCACGAATTGAGACGCGCTTAAACCTTGAGTTGCGTCTGAGTATTCGGACTTTACCCCCAAATACTCAAACGCAACTCAGATTGATTGAGACGCGCTTAAATCTTGAGTTGCGTCTGAATATTCGGGCCTTACCCCCAAATACTCAAACGCAACTCAGATTGATTGAGATGCGCTTAAATCTGAGTTGCGTTTGAGTATTCGGGCCTTACCCCCGAATACTCAAACGAATCTCAGATTTAAGCACGACTCAAGTGACGATTTTTTGACAGATTTTCATTGAAAACTGTCAAAATATCGCGACATAAGACGTGCTTACATCTGAGTTGCGTTTGAGTATTCGGCCGTTAGTCTTGTGAATTCGGCAAAAAGTATTGACAGTTCCATGGACCAACAGTTCTATAGAACGAATGGAAGTTACTAGATATTATTAGTTCTATAGAAGAAATGGGCTAGTTTTTGTTTCGATAGTCCTACCATTGAACTACAGGGATAAAAAAAAGTTTTAACAGTTCTATGACGTAGGTAACAGTCCTATAGAACAAATGGGAGTAACTGGGGGCCTACTCGGAAAAGGAAAATTGAAGTTTCTTTTTCGTTTTCGTGCAAAACCAACTCTTATGTCGCTTGTTATATGTATTTATAGGTATGTGTTTGCACGAAAAATAATCAGAAACTTAGATTTCGTTTTTACGAGTACCCGCCCCTGCAGGCCAACTCGGAAAAGGAAAATCGAAGTTTTTGATTCGTTTTCGTGCAAAACCAACTCTTGTCGCTTGCATAAGATTACCGTTTGCTTGAAAACGAATCAGAAACTTCGATTTCCGTTTTCCGAGTAGGTCCTCTGGGCTCATCGCAGTTGCGCGTTATCTGACACCCAGGCGAAACCACGTGAGTACCAAAGCCCCTCTCCTTCGGATGAAAGCATTCCCTTTATTTCAACTAATTAAAGCAAAATGGAGCCTTTGGTTTGGTAACAGGGTTGTTAATGCGATGAACACCTCGGTTTAATCCGTGCGCAGGTTACGCCAAATCTCCTCAGGCAGGTTTGATATTGCTTCATGAAGAGAGAAATAATGGATGTGGTGGTTTATTGTTTCCTTTATCCAAGTGACGAACTCACAATCAGGAAGGCAATTCTGGCAATATATCTACGCAATAAATGTGGCAAGAATTACAAAATATAGATAGATAGAATATAGGTCCTTTATTGCACAAAAGTTGTAGGTACATAGGCGAGCATAATGCTAGATAGTATTCTCTACCTGCTAACCTTTGGGTAGTGTGGACAACAGTTTAGTAGGCTAGGTTACAGAATTTATAGGAACACTAAAAATTATTATAATAAGTAGGTAGGTACAATTAATAATTCGTGTTTTTACCATTAACATAAATACATACACATACCTATAAATACATATAAATATCGAGTGATATAAACAAGCCTATTCTCAAAATCTACAATTCTATATTTATCGAGGGGTTTTCTTTCGATAAGTCGCATGAGAATGTAGTTTTTGGCGGTACTCGATATTTATCACATGATATTTTTATCCCGTAATAATGAGTATGCGTGAAACGCAGAATTGACCCCCTGTGGTGCGGCGGGCGAGTATCGGGTATCGGGTGCACCGGGGGAGGTTGTAGGCTAGATTCCCAACGCGGCACAAATCTTGGTCGCTCTCCTCCGAAACGGCCCGACCGAATTTTTGTGTATATTTGGTAGGTATGAGAATAAGGTCGTAAGGTAGGTATATATCTGTATCGCCTGGACTACAAAGGCGAAAACACCGATAGACGCACACCTACCTAAGTAGTTGAGAGAAAGTCCGCTAGATGGCAGATGGCCCTAGACAAATTCACAAACTTTGTAAAGAACCAAAAAGGGAAATATGTCACTCGCAAGTCTTAGATCGCGCAAACGGTTGTTTCAACATTCGACAGAGAACTACCAAACATCATCTGTCGGTCAAAGATCACGGGCAAGCGAACCAGCTGGGTCGGCCCGGACAGGGGAGATCTCCCTGTTACCTATTTGGTGGGAATTCCACCTTCACCCCCAAAATATCATACCACATTTGACAAAAAAAAATCTAGTAGATACATACTGACATACTGGCGTAGCATTTCAAAGACTAGAAATCCTACGTCGCCAGTATGTCACGCGAGCTTGACGAATAAGATGAGGGTTTCTTTCTAGTACAGCTCAATGCGTATCAACTTAGAAATCCTACTGCAGTAGGTACATTACTTACCCTCTGAGACGTATTGGAGCAGGATTTACGCGTGTTTATCGTTATTTGAAAATACTAATTCAGCGAAGCCGGCGGTACCTACTGAAGAAGCATTTCGATATACGCCTCCTGGAGCGAGTGGAGCAACTGGTGGAGCCAGAGAAATCTAAATAATAAGGTTGAGTAGATTTCTGTGGGTGGAACATATAGTTATCGACGCCAGATTGTTAAATCAGTCCGTTTGTAAGCCGGCTAGGCTGTTTAGAAAAATGCGCTATTCAGCGAAGCTGCGGGCAAAGGCGAGTGATAAAATAAAGACTGCATACCGCATCAATTTTTCCTTAGCCCTGCCATTGTACGAACAGTTGATCGGCTAAGTTTCAAATAGGTAGGTAACTAGACTACTCTAGTAGGTATGTCCTACTCACTGCACAAAACACGTGTAAAGCTAGGAAGATAGGTACTAGACATATTGCACTATTCCCAATCCAGTCATTTATTTACTCTTTCGTACATGCACGACTATGAAGTTCCCTAATTGTTGACAGGTGAGTGAATAAATACAGAAAGACAGAATGAAGAGACACAGTTACTTTTAAATAAATAACAATAAGATAATTAACCTAACACAAGCTCTGCTTAGCTTGGGGCTAGATAATTGTCCAGCATTATTTATTTATAATTTATTTATTATCTTTTATTTCGGACTACCAAAGATCTGTTAGTAATTCTTATAAGGATCTCTCTATTAAGGATCTCTTAGATAAATGTTAGTATTTTTAAGGTAGGTACTAACATTAAATTAAATGTAGATAGGTAATGAATTTAAAATCAATCAAATTAAATTATGTCAGATTATTAAGAAAATTAAATTAGATAAAATTATAAACACATATTTAAGTTAAATGCAATTAAATTAAGTGAAATATATCAAATTCAATTTAAATTAAATGGAGACAATGAAATTAAATAGAGTGAAATTAGAATCAATTAAATTCATTCAGATTATTGAATCAGATTTGACGGAGCGATACGAATCGGTCGACTCGAAAAATATGGGGACGAAAGTTTCGATTATTACCGAACCAACATAGTACGAGCATGTAACGAAGATTTTTTGTCATGGCAAAGTCATCATCATCATCATATGAGAATACCGCGAAATACTTAGGCATGACATTGGATGCTAAGCTCCGCTGGAAAGCTCATGTCAAAAAGAAACGAAATGAATTGAACATTCGCTACAAAAACATGTACTGGCTGACATGCTCGGAAGACATTCCTCACTGTCAGTGCCAAATATTAGCCCATACACGTCCACTCCTGCACAGCTATTCTAACTCGATCGAAAAGTTACCGTGACTCGAAATCTGGCACAAATCCGCGCGAAATTCAAATAATTCGCGCGATATTCAAATATTTTAGCGGTTTTTATTATTTTCTGCGTTCTACAAGCAATATCAATAGCAGAAAAGTAGTTTACCGTAAATCGTAAAACATTTTCTATGAACGTATGTTTTAACTAATTTCGATTCAACTCTACTTTTTGAGAAATTAATAATTTATGAGATGTATTACTAAAAATCAACATCATTATCAAAAACCCCATTAATCGTACTTCATTGGAACATAGATTCAAAGAAAATGATCGTCGATTTATGAAAAACTACTTTCTAGGTAGTTTTATTCCTTGTAGAACGCAGAAAATATTAAAAACCACTAGAATATTTGAATTTCGCGCGGATTTGTGTCAGATTTCGAGTCACGGAAACTTTTCCATCGAGTTAGAATAGCTGTGCTGGACATTGGCCTCCCCCATACGACGCCAAATAGCTGTCGGAATTAAACCCTACCATACCGTAACCGCTAAATAAAAGACTGTTCACAAAGCGTAACCGCAGAGATGACATGGCTCGTTTTTGTCTGAGTCGTAATATTTCTTCGTCTCGGCGTGAATTTTAAATTAATTCCTTTATTTAAGGGCTGGGACATGAATGCCTTGCTTTTGTTAAGGAATGGACACTATATAATGGCACGTTAATAGTTTGGTTTGGCCACAAGATTCATTAGTATTCGGAGTATATACTACCTATTAATCTTAATCATTTATTTTGTTGTTTAATTCTATTATTTTTATTTATTTCTGTATAAATAAATTATTAGATACTTATTATAAACAAGTTTGGATGGATGGATGTAGCCACCGGAGTGGTTTTATTCTCATTGGTAGCCACCTAAGTGGGTATGTTTGTTACCTACTTCTTAACGCTAAAACTAGTACTGAAATATTGCAAAGTTGTTGGACCTACTAACTGGAATAAAACATAGGCGTGTTGCCTACTATTTTACTAATTTTACCCCATAAATCAATTTATATGGAGAAAAAATAACGTTTACATAGAAAAAACGCGTGTGAAGCCGCAGGCAGAATCTAATTTACCAATAAAGACAAGATTGAATAATCCTAACTGATATTATAAATGCGAAAGTGTTCTGTTTATTTGTCCTTCCTTCACGCCCTAACGAAGCAAGCAATCGACTTGATTTTTTACATAGAGTTTAGTTGAAAGGATGGAGAGTAACGTAGACTTTTTGTCCTGGTAAAAAATCATATTTACATGGTAAAAAATGAAATGAAATGAAAAAAGATTATTTGGCACGACACAAGACATACTTAAATAAGAAACACTAAGCTAGGACGATTACTATTATTATTTATATATTTTATTTTATTATTATAAGTTTATGTATGATTATTATTATTTATATATATTATACATTAACGATTATTATTTTCAAAACAAACAAAAAGAAAAGTATACAAATTAAATCTAAAAAGAACTAAGGCTGTGCTAATGTTTATGGTACTATATGAACTATCACTTTTCACACTTCTTACTAGCATTGGTACTTCTGCTTGGTAAACCACCAAAAAGACCTGTTTATCCCCCTAGAAATATAAAATTCGAATTTAGCGCGGGGTACAGCTAGTAAATAAATAAAGCTAAGCAAAGGCTTAATTATGGAGTCGTCTTATCAAAAATTATTTTATTATTTACTAGCTGCTGCCCGCGCCTTTGCCCGCGTTTTATCGGGATAAAAAATATGACTGTATATTATTCCAGGTCCAAAACAATACCCATACCAAATTTCAGCCTAATCGGTTCAGTAGTTTTTCAAATCCTAACATCCCTACAAACTTTGACATTTATAATATTAGTAGGATTTAAAGGGCTGATCAGTGCCTATAAATATGTCCCTACCAACCTCTTATCATTTAATTACCTACAGAGCACTTCAGCAGGCTTCCTTTTTGTTATTCCTAAGGTAGCTCTCGAAAGATGCTCTCTAATAGGGTATAGGTACCTAAAGGGTGCTCATTGGGCCATATTATAATAATTCTCCTTGCGTCCTTGCCCCAATACTGGGGGTCGTGACTTCATCACGATGTCCTGGTAAAACATCAAATGTTCTAGCGATAAAAAAGAACTTTTTATCCCCTTAGAAATGTGAAATCCGAATTTAGCGCGAGTGAAACCGTGGGGCAAACAGCAGCTAGTCTTAGGGTGGAGTCCCAAAACCCACGTTTTGACTGTACGAAAAATTGTAAGGATTCTAATTAGTAACTTATGGGAGCCGAAACACGATTGACAAAACTTGACTCGATACAAAAAAATCGCGATGTTGCCTCTAATCTTCATTTTTCCTGAGATACTCTTACGGAAAAACCATTTTCATACAACAAAATTTCAAAGAAATTTCTTCTACGTTTTCGGTAATAAATACTTTAGAGGATTATCGTTTTTTTATTGCGAATGAGTATAATTTGAGAGCAAAACCAAATTTAAAAATTAACATCGGTGAATTTGCGCGCTGACCGGCCTTTCCGTGGCTCTTGCCTTCCTTTCTCGCCTTCCCCGCACGGTGTTCGCTCATCCTTGTTTCGCAAAACCGAGCTCACTTCGTCGTAATAATTCAATCGTCTGTGGTGGTAACAACAATCCACTAGGTTGCAGGGCAAATGCTTGTAGCACTGGTTCTTAAATTAATAAAATTTGGCATGAAATTAGACAGTATCCCAGGGATGGACATGGGCTACTTTTTATCATGGTAAAATGCAGAAACTATAATATAATAACACTATCTGCTGCCCGCGCCTTCGCCCGCGTTTTATCGGGATAAAAAGTAGTCTATATGTTATTCCAGGTCCCAAACTATGCCCATACCAAATTTCAGCCTAATCGGTTTTGTAGTTTTTGTGTGAAAGAGTATATCCATATTTACAATATTAGTAGGAAGGAAATTGATAATTTACATAGGTAGTAAGTAAAACGACAACTGAATAATAAAACTACCTTTATTTCTATCTACGTAAGAGTGTCTTCTGATCGAATGTATTCTCCGATATCAGCTTGATGGAAAACTACTGTGGCAAGTGGATCTGCACTTCTGCATTCTGCAGTAGTTTTAGCAGCGACTCCGAAGCCAATGGGAACGTCTGACATTGTGAGGACCACTACTCCTTGGTGTTTTGGTGTGTTTTCTGTTATTCGGCCTAAACCTGGAAAGTATATAAAACGAATAGAGGATTTTTTAATATTCTATATATCTTGACTTAGCCTATTCAGATAATGCATGAAAGTGCTGAGCTGACTCCCAGAAAAATAAATAAATAAAATAAAAATAGCCTTTATTCTCTGACTAATACTTAATTAATATTATGTTTAAATATTCCTACTTATTACCTATGTATATACTACTTTTTGACACCGGTTGTAGGTAAGTCAGGTTATCCTTTGACATAGGCCTCCTCCATCATATGCCATTGCACGCGGTTTAGGCGTGCTCTACGCCATCCCTTTGGCAAGTCGTCTTCCCAGCGCTTGATGGGTCTGCCTGTGCTGCGTTTCCCCTCGCGTGGGTACCAGACGGTTGTCTCGTAAGACCATTTCCTTCTCGCGGATCTCATGGTATGGCCGGTCCATCTCCATTTCAGCCTGCGTATTTTGGTTGTCACGTCTGTTACTTCATGGTGGGTATTGTGGTGAGTCTTTTCCGGTCCTTTAATCTAGCATTGATCATATTCCTTTCCATTCCTTGTTGACATACTTTTAATCTCTGAATATTCGCTTGAGTCAGGGCCCAAGATTGACATCCATAAGTCAAGACTGGTAATATGCATGCTTTGTATACTCTGCTTTTATCTGAAATAGGTATAGATTTGTTTTTCATTATCTCCTTCAGTGACCAGTATCTCGCCCAGCTATTTGATATTCTTTTCTCTATTTCCTTTTCCATTTGCAGTGTGGGTGAGATTATTTGTCCCAGATAGATATATTCATCTACATAGTCTATCGTTTGGTTTTTTACCTTAATACTTATTTTTGTACAGTTTGTCATGGTTTTTGTTTTAGATGTATTCAGTTAGTCCCACTTTCTCACTCTCTACTGTAAGTTCTATTAACATGGCTTGAATTGTCTCTGCATTTTCAGCAAAAAGCACCAGGTCATCTGCAAATCTCAGGTGGGTCAATTTTGTGCCGTTGATGTTTAGTCCATAGGCTTCCCAGATTTCGAAAGACATCCTCTATTACTGCTGAGAATAACTTCGGTCGCCCTGTCTCACTCTTTTCTGTATTTTAAACTGAAACAACTCGTAAATCTGTTGGACCATTCTTATGTACTTTTTCTGGATCCCCTGGTTGATTAGGGCTGTAAATATGGAGTTGTGGAGCAGTGAGTCGAATGCTTTGTTATAATCAACAAAAGCTATGTAATATGTCTTGCCATATTCACTGTATTTCTCCATAAGTTGTTTTACTGCATTTATGTGGTCTATTGTAGAGAAGTCGCTGCGAAATCCTGCCTGTTCTCATGGTTGCTCATCGACAAGGCATTTAGTCGTTCTATTGAGTAGTACTCCCAGAAAGACTCATAAATAAATAATACTGGAATATCCACAGCATCATATAGCTCCAAGCTAAGCAGAGCTTGCCTTATTGGTACTAGGTAACTGATATACATACTTATTACAATACATTACATAGATAGATATGTTTTTATTATACATAGAAAACAAGCAGAACACTGAAACATATATTTGCAGATCATACAATCATTTGTCCCAATGTGGCAATCAAACCTGCAACCTCCTGGCAGACCTTCGCCCACTGTGCAACAGAGGTATTTGTGTCGTAAGGTCTCTTGACTGAATATTTCAGAAAATCATTATCAAACAAAATGCAAATAGTAACTAAACATTAGCTGAAATTAATCTTTAGTGTTAAGTTTCTTTAAATAATTAATAGTACCTAAAATAGAATCAATGATTGTTTGAACTAACTTAGAAAGAAGAAAAAGAAAGAAATTCTATTTGGCCATACATAACATAACACTACACATTACGGATAAAGAAAAGTACAGGAAACATAAACATACAAGAAAACTTACCACTTTTTATAACATGGTGTCCATACAAGAACTGCTGTTCTGATGAAGGCTTCACCCACAGCTTGAAGGGAGCATACGGCGCTATGTACGTCAGGGCTGTGATATGCAGCCTGAATTTATTCGTCTTCGTGAACTTTCCGAAGCAAGTGCCGGCAGATATCAGATGCTCAGGTTTCACAGTGTGTGCGAGTTGTAATAATCGTTCCGAGATGTAGTAAACGCGATCTTTCTTCTCTCTGAAGCAGTATGTTCCATCTGGCCTGTCGATAAGCAGCTTTACGTTTACTCCAATGCTGAAATAAGAGACAGAAACTGTTCAGAAATATCCATGCAGTGTAAATGATTTATTGTATCTGTCGTAGTAGTATTATAACGGCGTGGAAGGTTTCACTCACTATTTGGTCAATTTTTCAAAAAGTATCCGGGTCCTTTCTTCTGATAAAACTTTCATTTTTCCTATTCACAGTCACAAACTACACAAAAATATAAACACGTGCATGTGTATCAATCAAGAGAATGGCATGGCTTTCGAGGGTTGCCAGCAGTCAAAATGAAAAAGCTCCGAACGGTGTTTATTTTTTTATTTACAACTGCCAACAGAGGTCCGCAATACATTTAAAACAAAGAATTTGTAAGGCCAGACGTGACCCCCTAATGAGGAGTTTTCAATTCTAACTTAAAAAAAAACAATGGCATTGAAAAGCCCTCATTACAGGTAGTTACAATTTGTTCATAAAACTAAATTGAGTTGACAAGGCATAACAAAACGATTGTTTTATCGGAAGAAACTAGCGAAGTAAAATATTATCTACCCCACAAAGAAAACTGAGAGAAGAAAGATAGTGGCGAGTAGAGCGAGCCTTGAAAATGCAGGCTTAAGAGTGGCACTGATAGCAATCAAGACCCAGGGGTAGACCACACTGGATCTGGGTGCATGCTGTCTTAGATTATAATCTAAGCCAATTTTTCATTTATTTATCGCCACTTTTATCAACATTGAAAAATTTTGACTTTACTGGCTGATGCCCAAAATGGAAAGAAAATAAAGACATACGTATTCAAATTCCGTTTCTAAAAAATGTATGTTACGGCAACGAAGGGCAATGGCATGCATAGATTTCATAATATTAAGTATATTATGAAATCTATGCATGCCATTGAAGTAGCTAAATCATACAATGTATCATTTACAATAAAAAACAGAGTTATTCAAACTCTGTTTCTTTGAGAAACAAACTATATTATTACGAATACGTTTATCTCACTGTATTTACTACGATAATATTTCTATAATATTATCTGCTACAACACTGACAAAAGCAGTGCTAGCAGGTAGGGGGTGACTTAAACATCTAAAAACCTAAGCAAAGGTGAATTCCTTACCTATATAACTTTATACTCACTCCCGTCCGAGTTTTCAAAATCATCGTGACTCACTCTGCTCGCTGCCGTTGCTTGATTATGTTTTAGTTTCCTGATTGTTATGACCAATCACTACTATGTTCAATAAGCATATAATAGTGATAATTATGCAGTTTCGATAGGGGTTTTGGTCTGAAAAGACGCAGAGAGACAAAAAAGTCAGAAACGGACCAGAAAAATCCGTACCGGCAACTTGGCAATATGTGTCTGGCTTGCCACTTATCTGCCAGTGTCCAGTTCATGGAAAATTCATAGTCATGGAATATGGAATTGATGGATATTTTTATTTTGACATTGACAGACGGTAGTTTCGAGAAGGGATAAACGACAAGAGTTGTCAATTTAACTTTTTGATGAAAACGTCATCTCTAAAGGTAGACAGACGCAGCTTATGATGTCTGTGAGGTAGACACATCTATTACCTTTATGAAGGAAGCCGTTTCCGCTGCGGAGATATAGGCAGGGAAGGGAACATAAACCGGACTTATTCCTTTCTTCAAACTGACTTGCAAATATGCATAGGTAGGTAAGGTACTAATTTTATTACGTAGGTACCAATACTTCCCCATACGAAGCTACTCACTCGTTCTTGCAGTGTGTTCGAAACTTTGTCACAGCAACAGCCAAACGACTTAGAAAGAAGGGCTGAATCTTCATTCCGGAAGAGTATAACCTAATGATCTCTACTGCCAAAACAAAGGGATTTAGAGTGCATCACTTCAGACGACATACTGGATTTCAAGAACTCATGGCCAAACTACTTACCTACTACAAGAAGACTTATACCTAAGTCAATAAGACGCAACATTCATGATCTCTAAATACAGAAATTTGACTTACAGTTCAGATTCAAAGGGTTACTTGACAGCTACCGAGTGCATCGACGGGTTAGCACACACTTTCTTACTCCAGAAAAGTCACGCGAGACCTGCGTTACCTACAGCTAAAGCCTACAATAGTAAAATACCAATAAATGTCAAAAATATGGCAAAAGACCGCAAAATCATTCAATACAGGTACATAGAGAAAGATAAGAAGATGTTTTACCTGAACATACTTACGTGTCCAACCACTATCGAGATAAGCGAAGATGAATGAGACGGCGGAAGACGATGGACAATGTTTATTTCAATTTCCTTTTAATTTTCATTCTTATTTTCAATAAATAATACTATAATAGTAAGTTTTTGGTTTCGTTTTGATATTTAAGTTTCATTCGTTTGAAGAAGGGAATAAATCCAAATGATTTGAACCACTACATCTAACTACTGAAAACCCACAGAAATACTAGGAATATAGTCTACTTTATTCCATCCATAGGTCAACCATCTGAAAACAGTGAATTTTAGAAGTTCGCTTCGCTCTACTGAATAGTTACGTCGGGTGAACTAATTCCCTTCTCCGGTTCAATTTATAATTTAAAATTTGATTTGTCTAAATTGTAAGTGCTTCCTTTGTAAACCTAATTTAACTACTAGTTTATTAAATATATAATTATATACTTGTCTAAATTACCTATAAATTTAGACAAGTCAAATTTTTAACGACCTACCTACCTAAATATTCTATTCCATAGAGGTAAAACTCGCTGCTGTCCAGGCAAACCTAAATATAATTACTAGTTATATTTAGGTAGTGCTTCCTTTGTAAACCTAAATATAAATAGGTACTCGCAAAGAGAATATAATACGGTACTATGTCAATAAAGACATAACAACTACATAATATATTATATGCAATTATTAATACTTCACATTCTAGTGGTGTGTTGATTGTTGACTTTTGTCAAATCAAAAAACAAAGTAATTTATTTCGTTCGAATGTAGTTACAATTTAGACAAGTCAAATTTTAAACTACCTACCGTACCTACCTACCTAAATATTCTACGCCATAGAGTAAAAACTCGCTGCTGTCTAGGCGCTATGTGTGGCAGTTTGTAACCTACTTCAAGCCTACTTCACATTTTGTCCTACATAAATTTTGCAATCCGTATTGTGCTGTGCATTGCAAACGTCATCAGGTTCATGGTCACGTATTAGATAACTCAATACAAAGTTGCAATCTAAAAATAGTTGCTGGCATTATTATTGGAATACCTCTTGGTTACTACCTTTTTAATTTACTTCGATATCGAGCTTCATCATCATCATCATATCAGCCCGTACACGTCCATTGCTGGACATAGGCCTCCAACATACGACGTTACAAATACCGGTCGCCGCCTCCATCCATAAGATTAGATTTTTATAAATTAAAATAGGTAGGTAAATAAAAGAAGCATTTTATGTGCCTACATAGGTATGTATATTACATGGTACATTAGGTATAAGTATAATGTTACAATAGGTGCTTTATGCAGTAGGTTACATAACTTTGACCCACAGTTCTAGTCCATTCCATAGAAAGTCGATAGTTTTTTGCGGTGACTTTCTAGCTTAGTATACTTATTGTCTCCAAAAGGTAGAACCTCACTGAATGGCTTGTATTTAGCATCAGCCAACAACAAAAATGCCGAAATTCTCATCATTGCACAATCAAAGAGCATCAAAGCTTTGTCCTCGGCTGAAACTAGGTCCTTTGTTTCGCTGAAAAAAGTTGCGTTTAAGCCTAAGAAGCTTACACTCGGTCTTTTATTTTCTGGAGTCTTCAAAATATGATGAAATATAAACCTCGCATCAACACAAAATAAATCATGCGGCAGTTGTATTCCTGCTTCAATGCACTCTCCTTGCAGGTGTTTGTAATCGAAGGAAAAGCCATTAAGAGCAACCAAACAAACCGGTTTGGGAAACTGTTGCAGGAAAGCTATAATACAACCGGCACTTTGCTTGAAGGACAGGGCGTTTTGCACGTCGCAGTTCGTTAAATCATGGGCCGAGGTTGCATTGAACTGAATATCGCGTTCGGGACAGAAAACCATATTCATTTTGTGTGCTGCGGGCATGATTCTCGGCTGCCCTCTCTCCAGATCCTGCCTGTTCACAGCTATCATAGAAAGCTCTACAATTTTCGTTCTCTGTTGCCTGCTCTCCTCCCATTGTCTGCCTGTTGTTTCAGCTTTCATGAATACAAAGTATTGAATTGGCGTCCTGGGTTCCATGTTGTTGGCGGCCATTTTGTGAATATAAAACTGATAAATTGCTTATCGATGACGTAAGAATGCACAACCGATACGAAGAACAAATGATGCGAAACTGACACCAGATCAATAGGACATTGCCTTTTATTTTATACACCACTACAGTTTAATTACCAGAAAAAAAATATTAGCTGCTGTAAATGAGGGCTACCATTGTAAATGTGAAGTTAGTTTTTATGTTTTACTTTTAATAAGAAAGTTACATCATGTTAAAGTTTTTTCGGAATTCTGGACATAGTACATTGTATAGACAGCTGATCATTCGTTTCTGCACCCACACTACTAAATTTCATTAAACTATCGCGGACGCGTAGATAGGAAAGAGGCTAATATCTTGTACTCTTTCACTCTTATGGCGAGCGCAACCGCTTTCCTTCGTCGGCCGCCCGAGCGCGAGCGGCGCCGCGCGCGCCGCCCGCAACACCGACTACCTACCTACTCTGTTTACGGCGATAGTTAAGTGCCTATGTGTAGATATTACGTAGGTATGTAATAATAAAAAAATAATAATCAAATGTTTTAATAAACTTCTTTATTTTCTTATTCTAACTTTCCCTTCATACTTTACGGGCTTAGGACCGGCAAAATTACTAAACAAAATTGTATCTAGGTAAGCAAGCAAGTACCTACCTACTAGTTAGTTAACTACATAGTTGTGTACGATAGGTAGGTACCTACTTACGTTCCAATACTCATGTAGGCACATAGGTTAGTTACCTAGTTTAAAATTACTAGTAATTTTGGCGTATTTAAAAAGTTAGAATCAGCTATTTACATTGATTGATATTTACAAAAGAGATTAATTGTTATTTACCTATTTACAGTTTTAGGTGTATTTCAGCAACTGTTCAAAATGTCCACCTTCATTTTCAATGCACAAACGCGCACGTTTTTGCAAATTGTTTTTTACACTAATTAACACTAAATCTAAAATTTGACTTCTTCGAATGCGTCTATTATGCGCTGTTTTAGCACTTCCACAGTGTTAGGTTCACTCACATACACACGTCTTTTAATCTCACTCCACAAAAAGTAGTCCATGGGCGTCAAGTCGGGTGAGTGTGGCGGCCACGGGACCGGACCGCCGCGCCCGATCCATCTGTCTCCAAACTCCTCATTTAAAAATTGTCGGACCGCTCTATGGTAATGTGGAGGCGCTCCGTCTTGTTGGAACCACAAGTGACGCAAGCTCGCAAGGGGAACATCATCCAACATTGACGAAACCATCACCCGCAGCAGATCCAAGTAAGTCTCTCCTGTGAGACGTCCTTCAATAAAATACGGGCCGACGAGTTTGCTGTTCAGTATTCCAGCCCAAACATTTAAACTAAATCGGTGTTGGAATGAGTGTTCTCTGGTCAACTTGGGGTTGCGATACGACCACCAATGTTCGTTGTGTTGGTTGAATAACCCGATCCTTGTGAACAAACACTCGTCTGAAAACAAAATGTTGCGATCAGGATTACTCAACACCCACTGACAGAATCCAATTCTTGGCGCCCTGTCGATAGTCGTCAGCTCTTGAGTCTTGCGATAGTGGTATGGGTGCATTCCAGCTGAGCTCACGAGCTTCCACGCGAAGTATTGGCTGACACCAAAACGGCGTGCGGCGTCATTAGTACTTCTACGCGGGTCCTCTTCGAAGTACTCAAGAACTGCATCGTGTAAGTTTTGCGGGTACGCCGGTCTTCCACGTCCTGAAGTCGACGGTGTAAACGTACCATGATCTAAGAGAGATTGGTATGCTCTCAGCATGGTTGAATAATTTGGTTGACGAGCATTTGGGTACAGCTCCCTGTACATTCGCAAAGCGACACTCACATTTTCACCACTTAAAAAATACGCGCGAACCATTAATGTGTACTCTCGCGACGTAAATTGATAAGCCATTGTAATGATATGCGAAACGATAAGCGATAAGATAATTACGCAACAAGTGCGCCCGTACCACTGAGGCGGGCGCGCGGCGCGCGGCGCGTGCGGTGCGGGTGGGGAAGCGGGGGTGAGGGGTAGGGTCCGGTGGTCAGTAGGTTGAGCTTCGACGCGAGTTTGCTAAAATTTAATGAATGAATAGTTGTAACCGCGAAATTACGCTGCGCCTACCACAGAATAGTAAGTGTTTAATAGTTAGTATGCCGGTTTATGTTGTCTGTATTTTTAGCGATATGTGGGACAAATCTTTGATTTAATTTTTAATATTTTTTATTTCAAATATGGGTTCAGTAACTGCTACAGATATCCCAGTTTTTTTTTTCTGGTAATTAAACTGTAGTGGTGTATATAAGTACGACACATACACACGAACAGTTTATGAGGCTTGATCAACCAGCTGGCCTTATAATTACGACGATAACAAGGCTTGATCAAGCCCAGCTTCAATTGTTCGTGTGCGCCTGTGACTGAAAACTTCCAGATTGTTCTTTGCCTGTACATACTCTATAGAATAAAATTACGACGTGAATCTATCAGGGATAAAAGTATTGTCAAGGTCAAGCGATAGTTAGGTAGTAGGTACGGTACTACCACGGATGAATCTTTATCTACATACCTAACTTGGCAGGCTTTTGATTTTATGCTTTGCAAGTTATTTACTTATTTGACCTTGATTTTAAGCAAATTTACCTATTTCTTTTTTTGACTTGTAACTTGGCGTTTTAATAAGGCTTGTAGGTACTTACTACTTACCTAACGTATTAATTTATCTTCAATCCAGAGTTCAATGGTCGTCAATGGTCGGGTTTATGCCGCGCAGATACAGGACGTAGATCCTACTAATATTATAAACTAGCTGCTGCCCGCGCCTTCGCTCGCGTTTTATTGGGATAAAAAAATAGCCTATATGTTATTATTAGGGTCCCAAACTATACCCATACCAAATTTCAGCCTAATCGATTCAGTAGTTTTTGCGTGAAAGAGTAACAAATATCCATCCATCCATATAAACTTTCACATTTATAATATGTATTATATGTATATAAATAATATATATAGTAGGATGTCAAAGTTTGTATGGATGAATGTATGGATATTGGTTACTCTTTCACGCAAAAACTACTGAACCTACCTATCAGTCTATTCTAAAACAAGATACCTAAGAAGGTCCTACTATTCCATATATAAATGGTGAGAAAATAAATATAACCGTTAGAATAATGTTCAAAAACGCGAAAAACATGTGGGTCTTCTGGAAATAATAAATAAATAATAATGGACCATCCACACAACGTCATTTAGCCCCAAGCAAAGCAGAGCTTGTGTTAGGTATAGGTACTAGATGACTCAAATACATAGGTAACATTACATACCTAGGTATTTTTATTATACAAAAATATCCAGATCACCCGAAACAAAATATTAGGTATAAAATTAATATAAGTAGATATGTATAGGTACCTAAGTATTAAATGACTGGGTCTGAAACCCCAAGGCTTAGACAATCTAAGTAAGCCCTAAGCTGATCAAAAGCATTTTTCTTCCGCTTACGTTCCTAATACTTGAATGACTTGGACAGCTAAGCTCGAAGTGACAATTTCACCATACAGCCAACTGTCACTGAGATCTTCGTTAGTTTCATCACTCGATCAAAAAGTAATTAAAAACCGAGATAAATCAATAAATAAACATTTATTTCTGATGTCATACATAAATTGCAAATAAAAATGCAGTGAGTGCAAAAAAAATAACATAAAAATTACATTTTGTAAAATGCATAGATAAGCTTGTATCAATTAAATTCGCACAGTAATAACAAAAACTATTTTTTTACATGGAATGAGAATTCGGTGGATAAAAATACTGTTTTTCTATTATTTTATGTTACATTACAGTTTTACATAACATTAGTATTCTTTTCAATACCCGTATTGATTATTAAAAAATTAAATAAGTAATATAATTTGTGACTCTTCTTACGACGATTTTTACATGTAACAATTTTTTACAACAGATCATTTTTATAATAGGTACAAGACAAGACTGAGTATAAATTACAGTTTTAAGGCAGAGATAATTTTTTTTTTTACGTTTAAGCGTATACTGTGCGATTTAACCATTCCTCCAGGGAGAATGTGGCGTAATCCCCGCCGGATGACCTCCCTTTGAACGTATCTGTAAAAACAACAATAGATTTTAAAATACAATAAAAACTATAGTTTTTATTTGTACATTTAGTAAGCGTGTTAGTTATGATAACCATTCACAAGTTTTTGGTATAGAAATAATATGAACCTTCGTGTATCAACCTGTAATAAAAATTTACTTGTAAATGGTTTAGGAATGGTACCAGTTGCGATTACTTAACCAAATAACAGAAATTAAATATTTTCTTTTAACTAATCAGGTTTGTAATTCGTCGCAACTGATGTTATAGAGACGTTTTTGGAAACATTTTATTTCGTTTAGAGATCATTGTAAATTTTAATAAATTATAAGCTAGTAAATTGTGTTCGGTTTGGACCTTACCGATTAATAAGAGACGTAATTAGGTAAAACAATAGGTACAAAATAACATTTCCAAATTCGCTTTTTAATAAACCTTACTCTCGGAAACTAATGTGAGCAATAACCACATGCTTTTTCAACATTGATTGATTTGCTAAAACTTTCAATCAGTCATTCTTTATTTAAAATTATTAGTTCGATTCAAAACTATCATTCGGTCTTCTAGCTGTCTTTAAATACAGTAAGTAGGTAGGCCACCGTTTCCGAGAGTATTCGACCGAATGGCATGTGCAATAAAGTGCATATTCGCTAGTATTGTATACTTGATTGGCGCGCTGTGCAGACGTTCGCCCGCTGCTTCACGCGTTCCATTGCAGCTCGCGCTCGAGATTCTCAAGGGGTTCGTTGTTGGCTAAATTATTATTACATTTTATTCAAAATATGTTATAAAAATAAAATTGTACCTGACAAAAAGCGCAAAATTGGCGGGAAACTGCTCAGGACAGACCAAAATGGCGAATTCTAAGGAGGTCAACACTGAGTTGAGGAGAAAATGATGCGACGGTAAAGATGGTGACTGATTGGACATGTTAAACGACATGACAGCTTCATAAGAAACTTCTATTGTTCGAGTTTTCATTGCAATAGAGCTTGCAGTTCGCACGCAAATATAACCCGCTTTATAGGACGAGAATCATTGCTTTGCCGTACCACAGTTATAAACTAGCACGGAAAGTATAGGCTTTGTCTGATTAAGTATTTTTTTTTCACTTTAAGCTTTTTTAATTAGACAATTTTGCATGAACAACTCTGTATTTAGTCAGTAGGTAGGTACTTAACCTGGTAATTAATGTTTTATAAGTTTGTACAAATAAATATTCTTATTATTATCATAGAAGGAAGACGAAGAAGGGGAAGACCAATAATTAACTATATTATGAGACAGATCAAGGAGAAAATCACTGTCATGTCGGATATAGAAGTAAAGGAGACCTTAATGGATAGGGAAAAGTGGAGGAAATTGCATCATTCCAACGACAAGAGCTAGGCTTTTTAATTTAAAATAACTACTGAGTTGCATTTCTAACTATTTCCAAGTTACAATCATGCGACTATCGTTAGCTTTAAACAACGATATCGTAACTTTTGCTAAAAACTAGAGCAAATTAAATGCTACTCTTACAAACATGATGTTTTAGGAAATCGATCTCTAATTTCCAAGGCATTTTTTCTTAACAAAGAAATGTATAGAAACGGTCTCAAAAATTGATAACAATACAACTAAAACCAAAACATTCAACGCGTGCAGCGAAAAATAAGCATATTTGAATTCTAAATCTGACGAGAGACTTATGGGAGTAATGACGAAAAATGCAGCTGTCTTAATCAAAAAATGTATCGAGCTTCTGCTATTTGCACCTGCTCAGATATCAGTCGTGTAAATATTTTATTTCAACCGTTATTATATTAGGTTTGAATTGTCTAGATTTAACCCTGTGACCGCCATAGTAACCTATACATGACAAATCACCTGACGACCCCTCGGTGCCAACGTCTTTTAGAATGTCTTTTATTCACTTTAGTGTGGCGGTCAAAGCTGTAGATTTGGTTGAGACAATAAATAAATATTTGTTTTTGTAGCCTCTACAAAGAATGCCTTGGATCCTAGATCAGAGTATACAAATATTTTGTCTTATTTTAAAGGAATAGTACAGACTAACACAATAACACGTTATCTTTAACCACATTCGGATATAACCTATCTCAATTTTATTTCCCATGAGAACATTTTTATTCAAAAGATAAAACTATTTCATGTAGTTTTATAATTAATTAGCGACTTGCTGAACAAATTGTTTAAGTTCATTCTTGAACGAGTGAATGAACGATACGTACCGATCATGGTCTTCAATCGTACAGCACACATTATAAAGTCATCAAATTGAATGTAGCCATCCTGACCGCCGTATCTGAAAACAAATTCAGATGTTTTTTAAGCTTATTCAGTATTCATAAAAACTAGACTCTTAAAAGTCCTTAGTCATTGTATTAAACTTAAGAGACAATAAAGAGATTTACCTATATTTGATAATAATAGAAAATAGTGATTGCATTAGTTTTAATTTGCTTACTTAGAATAATATAATAGATTACCTTCGGCCAGGCGGCGGCTGAGCGGTGAATTTTTCGATGAAGAAAGAGATGCATTAGTTTGATATCTATAGTTATTATTGTTATCTTTTACCTTTTGTTACATTAATGTTAATTAGCCTTAGTATGATCATAGCTTCAATAATTGTTGCTACTCTGTTTTCTAGCCGTGAAAACCTTAATTTAAGCTTGCTATGTTATATTTTTCTATGTTATTCTGTGTTTAAAAGCTTCTGGTTTTCCAATAAATAAATATAAATTACTTTGGTTCCATCAGCATCGGTTCAGCTTCTTTTCGCTTTTCCTTTATTTATCGTTTTTAAAGTAATCGTAGTTAAAATACCTATTAAATTATAACCAGCGATAATTTAACAGACGTTTATAACCTATCATAAGCTTTTTTTAATGCCTCTGTCATAGTTTTATTTTGTACATACCTATATTAGCTATACAAAATAAAACGAGATAAGCAAAACATGCGAAGTTGCACTTTTTGGCCCCCAAACTTGGTTTTCGAATCTCTTACTGAACTACACAAAATAAAATTATTACAGAGGCATTAAAAATAAGCTTATGAAAGGTTTAAAAAACGGGCCAAGGGATTTTTGAATTTTTTTTTGTTTAATATAATAATAGGATAAAATAGGTGGCGGCGCTGTTTGGGTCAGGGAAGCCCCTTAAGTAGATCTATGTTTAGTATGATATGCTTAAAGGCCTGTTCAAACCCGGTATTCGCCACCCAGGGCAGTAGCGGTAACTTTAACTCGGATTTCACTCAGTTTCAAGCATTATTCCCCCTGATAAATATCAAATTATCTAGAGGATAAAAAAGCTTGGGACCAGTTTTGCTCCAACTCTAAAACTAACAACCTAACAAGGTAAAGATTTCTTCCCTTCTTGATCTTAAATTGATTGCAGTGAATAAAAATGTAAGTGATCACCTTATTTCTTAGTTTTACTTATGTAATTTTAATTTTGTGACGTGTCCAAGTGTCCTTTAAGGTCTAAAGGAAATAAAGCACTTTGATACTGATATATGGTATTTAGTGAAGTAGGATTACCGCATACCCGACTTTCGCTACCCCTCTGGGTAGCAAATACCGCATGGGTCTGAACAGGCCTTTACCTATGATCTGTGTTTTACCTGTGAGCAAGAACATTGAGTATGTGCGCGTTGACGGTGTATCCAGCTGAGTGTAGCGCGTCCCTTAGATTATGTGCCGGGATGGCGCCGCGTCCCTCAGTGTCGTATAAACGGAACACCGCCTGTGGATAGGGCATTATTTTATACACAAGTAAGACAAAAGTGTCGTGCTTTTAAAAAGTAACCACTTACTCTCCAATTACGTAGATCGATCCAAAGCGTCTTGAACTCTTCAAAGCCGAGTCCACCCGAGCCGTCCTTGTCTAGCATCGCGATCATACTGCGGCAGACGTCCTTCGAGAAACCTTGCCCTTTCAACTCTGCAATACATTGAAATGGTTCATTCATTCGTTCATTTTTTATGGGGGCAAACACTACCGAGCGAAGAATTTGAAAATTCTTCGTCGTAGCTCAATAGTGCGTAGGTACGATAATGATCGGTCGTCATTTTGTTGTTATGGAGAAACAAAATGGCGTCGTATGATAGACTCTTTCATTACGGAACAATTATACCATTATTATTTAAAATTATTAGAAACTTTTGTGATCGGTCATAGTTTTTGTAGTTTTAGATCATTATGTAAATAATCTAAAACAACATAATGTTGCCATTATCAAATAGTCAGCTTAATAATAATGTTTTACAGAAATGGAGGTACTAATGATACTTAAAGGTTTTACTTAAAATAATTTTACATTTAAAATGCCCATTTTTGTGTATTTTCATGTGCGTGGAACATGCTGACAAAAAGCGTTACGTGTCAAAGAATTTAAAAATATTTTTAATTTCTTTCACACACCGTTAGCGTTAGTAGCGACTTATAAATAAAAATAGTTTCGTAAAATTAAAAGATAAACTTAATAATTTTACTAAACTATTATAACTGAAAAGAAAAGCTGTAAAATATGCAAAAAATACAAGTGCCACTAAAACAGACATTTTAATTAACAATCTTCCTCCATTTCGGTAAATATATTACAATTTCCAACACATGCAACTGCTCCGTTTCCTGGAAAAAGTGCAAAATATTAATAAATCAAGTAGAAAAAAAAATTTTAACCGCAAAACTAAAAAACTACTTTACCATGCAAGAATAACTTATCATTTTGTCATCTTATATAAATTCTTACTAACTCTCAATTAGCCTATATTGCTACTAGATGGCGTAGCGATAAATATTTAGTTTATTTATCTATTACTAACTACTGCTTGTGCTTTCGGCAAAGGTACAAAATAACATAAGCATTATTCTTAATTATAACTAATCACGGGTATTTATTGCGTTTATTTACCTACTAGCTGCTGCCCGCACCTTCGCCCGCGTTTTATCGGGATAGAAAATAGTCTATATGTTATTCCAGGTCCCAAACTATACCCATACCAAATTTCAGCCTAATCGGTTCAGTATATTTTCATTCTAAACCTACATCTAAGCAATTTCAAGCATTCAGTTGTTTTGCCGTGAATGAGTAACAAACATAATTTTTTTATAGTCTATTGATCTTCGTTTGTCCACAATCTCACCTGATAGAAAGTGAGGATGTGGCCGACTGTGTATCACGAAGGTGTAGAAGACACTTATCACACATCTGTCTAAATTGCTATTGTCTCCCCCCCTTCACAATATAGTATTTTATTTAACTGTCGCTTCTTTGCATACCATATATCTAGTCAAAAACATTCAGAAGATGAAAGCTAAATGATATCTCTTACCGGTAGACTGCGGTTGAGGCTGCGTCAAATGCACTTGCTCATGATTCTGTCCTTGCACTTGATTGAGGTCCACTCCTAGCTCCTTGCAGATCGGAGAGCAGAGAGCACAGAGCAGTTGTTCTAGGCAGCTTTGGTCTTGGGCTCCTGGAGGGGCCCCTCCTGGGTAGGCCCCAGGAGGGGGCCCCCCGCCTGGTATTCCTCCGCCGTCGTAAGCTCCGTTGGGGCCGTGGCGCATGGCGAGCTCTGTTTCGTAGTATACATGCTATAAGAGTCTCGGTTGGTACACAATAATCGAAGCTGAACCAAAGCCAAACGCATTGACAATGAGTAAAAAAACAGGTTTTTCATTTTGACACTAGATGGCGATGCAACAAAGTCAAGAGTAAATGTCAATTGAGATAAAATCAATAACGAAACGGGTGCCATTTCACACATTTTTTTGGTAGATTTTTGACCCCGAGTTTCATACAGCGCCATCTATCTTAGTATGTGGCAACCACTTCTTTTTTTAAAGATCGTATTGAAAACTCCTCGTTGTCTATTTTGTAGGTTTCTATTGTCATCTTCGTCACAAGGAACCCGTATAACACTTATACCCATGTTTTATTTTTATCACAAAAATATGGCAATATTTTGGTTTAGCTCGGGTTCCGAATATGTACACAAACATAGATGGTATAATCTGCTTTGATTTCGTCAGTATGTATTCATAGCAAATCAAAACCTTGCCTATACCTAATGTATAAAATTTAAAAAAAAACAGTGTACTGTTACATTTCTGTGTAGAAAACAATAAGCAAAAAACTGTGACAAAAAAATTAAGTGAAGTAAAATCAATAATACCTTGTTTCTTTTTTGATAATAATAACCATATTTATATATGTATGTTACTGTTCATAGTATCAAATTTGACTTGTCTATTTTATAAACCTAAAAAAATTAAGTTATTGAATCTGATTCTGTCAGCACTACTATATAAAAAAAACCCTGACACATAATGCTTAGTCTGATAACTTATAGATTCAAGTTTTTTGCAGCATGTTGAATATTATTGATCTTAAAATTAGGTACAAGCTTCAACATGAGCCCGGGCACTGCAATTTGGAATACAGTTCCCAGATAACAAAACAACAGTTTTATGTCTCACTCTTGACTTCTTCTATCGACATAAGTCAGAGTGAGAAATAAAAACGCTTAGCTACTTTTTAAGCACAAAGATTATTGTGAATAATGGATAATACTACACAGAAAAAGTTGTCTATACATACTTACATAGATACATCTTAAGGAAAGCAAAAAAAAACGAAAAGCCACGTTTAGTATACACAAAAGCATTAGATATTGAAAGCACAAAAATGGGCATTAAATTCGTATAAAGTAAGATTATACGTCACTTATTAATAACTTTTAATTGATTAACTTTTTAATATAAGTTAAAAATAAAAATTGAGCAACTTAAGGCAACCAACAAATTATTTGATTAACTTAAACCGAATTAGCTACGATTTGGTGAACACAGAAAAAGATACTCTAAATAAAATAATGGAATTTATTGAAGAGCGAAGTGAGTCGCAAAATTATCATGTGCAGATCGGATGAATAATTAATGACAAAGTTTTGTAAAACTGGGTACTACTACGCTATTATAGCATTTAACTAAATAGACCCTAGAACTCCGGGGCAAGAAGAAGAATATCTCCTGATACTCATGGTTTTTTTCCCATTGGGGAGATGATATACCAATGACAGTGACATACCTTCCATCATAGCATTGTCCTCTTATCATAGCCTAGTATCTCTTTAAGCTCCTGCCAGTCCACCTGTCCGTCCGCTCCCGCCGCCAGTCGGTTGAAGAACTCGCATACTGGGTCAGCCGGTTCCGGGTCGGACGCCACTTCCTAACGCGGTTGTTTACCTCCCTCACAGCGACTTATAATCTTCCAATGACAGTGACATACCTTCCCTTACAGCATAGTCCAGTATCTCTTTAAACCCTTAAAAATCTTTAAAGCCAGTCCACCTGCCCGTCCGCTCCCGCCAGTCGGTTGAAGAACTCGCGCACTGGATTAGCCAGTTCTGGGGTGGGCGCCGCTTCCTTTACGCAGGCGTCTACCTCCCTCATAGCGACTTATAGTCTACCAATGACAGTGACATACCTTCCCTCATAGCATAGTCCAGTATCTCTTTAAGCTCCTGCCAGTCCACCTGCCCGTCTGCTCCCGCCAGTCGGTTGAAGAAATCGCGCACTGGGTCGGCCGGTTCTGGGTCGGGCGCCACTTCCTTTACACGGTCGTCGACGTCGCCCATGCCTATGGCTTCGTCGTTTTCGCTGGAAATTGGTTTTGACAAATTACTAATACTAATATAATCTTAGCGACTCACAAACCAACATCTAACTAAATTAATTAATGTATTTTTAATAAATAAATGATTTATCTACATTTCTACCTGGACAACAGAGACAACAAACATGACTGATGAGTGACTGACTGAATGATCCTCATTCGAACAGGAGCTTGTTATCTACTCTAAGAGCTTCTGTTAGATGGCGCTAAGAATAATTCTCAGTTCAAAGAGAGATGAATAGGTTTCATATCCATTGCCATAATTTATTCAAAAAAGAAATTACTTACGCCATGTTGTTATCCTTTTCAGAGAACACTCGAACCAAGAACTCTCCTTCTTCGTTTGGCTCGAAGGTGGAAGGCACGATCACGTACGTGCCCGGCTCGAATTTGAACCTAAAACAATACAATAAAGGTTAAAAATTGACTATAAAATTATTTCGGGTATGCAGTAAAGATTAATTCATATTTTAATAAAATATTATGGCAGCCGAGTCCGTTGAGTGCAAAAATACAAATTATCATATTTATTGAACAAATCTGATCGATTTTCTGCAAAAAAAAAATATTAATTGAAGTTACATTTAAATCCAATCTCAACTAATTATTACATTCATTCATCATCAGCCCATACACGTCCACTGCTGGACATAGGCCTCCCCCGTACGACGCCACAAATAGCGGTCCTGAGCCGCCTCCATCCATCAACTCCCTGCGACCGCTACGATGTCGTCGGTCTATCGAGTGGATGGTCTCCCATGTAGGGGGGATTAGGGCGGATTGGTGATCGCAGTGTTGGTGTTTAAAAAATACTCAGAAGGAAGCTGCTGCCCTTCCTCTGGTAGGTTCCCTTAGTCGGCTTTTACGACATCCACGGGTTGAGTTGGAGGGGTCGATATTCGCACGCCGCGGCCCCACGGCTTATAATTATTACAACTTTATATTAATTTAAATACATGTATTGTATTTTACGATTAAAACTTTCGTAGTTTGGTAAATTCATTATGAGTGTAAGCGGGTTAACTACGAACCTAGTTTGTGTTCTTCCAACACAAACTAGGTTCGTAGTTAACCCGCTTACATCGCTTACATTCATAGGAAATGTATTGTAGCCAATAATGGGCTTAATTATAATCTGCTTTTTGCTTGCTTGTAAACTTGCTATGCGAGCCACGCAGTGAGCCACCTGCGTTGACCGGATTGTTTACCTAGCGCTAACTTCTCTCAGGTTGATGAAGGCCTGGCTGCGTCCGACGGAGGCGTTGTACTTGAAGTAGTTGACGTCGAGCGGCTTGGGCACGTGCCCGTAGTCCGGCAGCTTGTAAACCGCGAACCCGATGGTGAGGCATTCGAGGCCAGCGTGGCGCTGCGAGCGACGGTTCTTCTGCATTAGCGCTACGATTATCTGTAGAAAATATAGGAGTTTAGTCACAATACGCCCTGACTGAGTCTGTTCGGACCGAAACTCAAGAAAAACTATCTGAATAATAGCGCGGGTGATAATGATAACGGTGGGGGAGTAACAAATAATAAGTCAGATTCAAAAGGCGGTACTCCTGGACTCGGCGCGTATCGTCAGGAAGTTCTCTCTCTGCAGCCCTAGTCACCGGCCGCTTGAGCCTAGCTTCGCGGCCGGTGATCCACCGTTTTGATATATTTTTTACTGTAGATTAGTTTTATATGTTACCTATTGTATTTTCTATAGTAAAAAATGTATTTATATCGAGACTTAAAATAAATGAAGTGAAATAATAATAAATAATGCTTTCAAACCGCATCATTAGCCCCGATCATGTATTAAGGGAACTAGATGACTTGATATAGGCAGAGACAGATTTTTTTTAATATACTGGCAACCCGCCCCGGTTTCACACGGTAGTAGAGCATAATGTCAAAGAGAATTAGGCATTAGGCAGCGTTTTCAATAAAAGCTCCCAGGCCAGTGACTTTTTCCGACACTTCCAACAATTATCGTTATATTTCAACCAATTTACACAAAACTTTGACAAATTATATACTTAAACCTTTCTCATGAGTCTCCTATCGATTGATGAAAACCGCATGAAAATCAATACAGTAGTTTTTGAGTTTATCGCAACAGACAAACTAACAAACAGACAGTCGCGGCGGAGGACGTAGAAACCCCCAAAACACCTGAAACAAATATCTGTATCTCTTACAAATATTTGTCCCGAGGCGGGAATCGAACTCGCAGCCTTTCGCGTCGCAGGCGCACCTTCGCCCGCCGCGCCACTGAAGTCGTCAAGAATGGAAGTTTATCTTAGAAGTTATACCGCGATTCAAAAATATTTTTGTATACAAAAGGGTTACAAAACCCAAGGAATATTGGTGGAAAATATTTAACGACATTGACATTGAAGCAAAACACAGAAACTCGAAACAATGTTTTGTTTTGAAAGCTTTCTTTCATAACTTAATTGATCTCTCGTTCGTTTTCGAATTCAATTTTAAAAATCATTTGCTACACATTTGCGATTATGGGTTGTTGAAGTTTGTGTTTTAGTTTTTAGAGATAACTTCGCTGTTACCTTGTTGTTTTCTGTTATTGTTATCAGTTTTTGTTAAGTTTTCATCCATAAATGTCTTTATTGACATAAAAAATCTTCAATTATAAATAAAAAGATAAAAGTCTCTATTATAGGAACATACTAAATATTTGTAAGATCTGCAGATATTTGTTCAGGGTGTTCTGGATGTTTTCTATGTATAATAAAAAATATATATCTATGTATATAGACCGCTATTTCTGGCGTCGTACGGGGGAGGCCTATGTCCAGCAGTGGACGTGTATAGGCTGGTGATGATGATGACGATGATGATGATATATCTATGTAGTGTATTATATTAAGTATATCAGTTATCTAGTACCCATAACACAAGCTCTGCTTAGCTTGGGGCTAGATAATGCTGTGTGAATTGTCCAACATTATTTATTTATTTTATTTATACTTGTGGTGCAAATAACAAAAATAGGCAGCAATGCGACCTGCAGAAGTAAAATATTGTGTCGCAGGTCGCAACGCCTTAGGATTAGAGTTAAGGCGTATACAAAGGCAAATGACCTTGGGCATTTGGCAGCCTAGCGGGGATACCACGCGCCATCTATGGAGCAAGCAAAACGCGCGCGCGGTTTCCTCCACTGCAGTTAGATGGCGCGCACTAGTGTAGTACAGACGTACACACAGTACACAGAGTAATGATGATCAGAGATACCCCTTGAGATAAACTGACCAAAGGAATAATAATTGTCTAAAAATATTATATGATGTATATGAATATAGGTAGGCTTAGGATTAAAACATTACTACACAAAATATCTTTTTAGTAAAACAAATATTATTAAATTTATTTTTGTTGAAGTTTTTATTAATATTGATGAGAACACTCGGCATGATAATATAAATTCACTATCTTGTGTAAAAAATTATATTCGTCCTTGTTTTCAGTGCTAGGTAAGTGGTTGGTATGGTAACTAGTTATGATGTGGTAAGTTGATCTGGAAAGAAGTAATTTAACGGAACCCTTAATCTTCTTTTACTGAAAAATAAAGAAATTAATATATTTAATGGCCCGCAAGAAAAAATATTCTCTAAGTGAAAGGTAGTAGGTAGGCAATTGATACCATTTGATAGAATATGGTTGGTAAACTATGTAATAATAAGAAAAATACATAACATGGTATCCAAATATAGGAAAAAAGGTATATATGAAAAAAAAGGTCAAAATTAGACCAAATTTCAGTTTTTTATTAAAAAGGGGGGTCAAAGGGCAAGGGGGGAAACATTTTGTTTTCGAAATTATTTTGATCCTCTACAAGACCCAACAAAATATTTTCTTTCAAGTCACTTCGCTTGGGAGATACAAAAAGAGGGGAGTTTTTTTTGGGGAAAGTGGGGTGATTTTTTTCCAATTTGAGTAGAAACCCTCTATACGGTCCCGCAATCGATACTCCTCTATCACATCGGCATCTGGGAGCAATCTCAAAAGGAGGGATTTTTTGTTGGCAAGGGGGCAAACATTTTATCGCCTTCCAAATTACTTGTCCTCTTCTATAAAATCCCAATAAAAAATAATAATATGGCTCTGCTTGGGAGCCGCACTAGAGGGGGGAAGAAGGGGGGCAAATCTCGAAAAGTCGGAATTTTCCCTAGGTCCCATAAAATCCCTTTATACATTTTCGCACTTACCTACCCCTCCACCATCAAATATCAAAGTGCTTTATTTCCTTTAGACCTTATAGGACACTTGGACTGTTGGACACGTCACAAAATTAAAATTACATAAGTAAAACAGGGAAATAAAGTGATCACTTTGATTTTTTGTTCACTTCAATCTTTTTAAGGTAAAGTAAAGAAGCGAACAAGAAACCTTTACCTTGTTAGGTTTTTAGATTTCGAGTTGGAGCAAAAGTCGTCCCATGCTTTTTTATCCTCAAGATAATCTGATATTTTGTAATAAGCCTTTTTACAAAGGATATGTTTGATAGTTTGTTTGAATTTATTTATTGATAATTTTTGCAACTCAGTCACTCACAGATTTGTTGTAGAAACCTATACTTTGTTTGCCCTTTAAAAGATACACTAATCTTGTGCAGCCTAGTTTTGGGCAAAGCGAGTTTATTCTTATTTCTAGTATTTACATTATGTATGTCGCAATTTTTAGGGAATCGATCGATATTTCTATGAGTGTACAATAAGTTTTCATAAATATATTGATATGGTACGGTCATTATATAGGAAATAGGAAAGTACCGAGGATAGATCCCTGCGGTACACCCATTGTAACTACAGATCCCGAAGACCGTTTCCCATTTACGTCAACTCTTTGTATCCTGTCACTCAAATAAGTAGTAAGAAGAGGTGTCAATTTTCCATAGTGATGTAGGTTCCTGATTAATATTCCATGGTGTACACAATCGAATGCTTTTGACAAGTCGTAAAAAACACCTAAAGCATCTTGCGACTTCTCCCAAGCATCAAAGATATGCGATACCAACTCTACACGGCATCAGTAGTTGACCTGCCGCGAGTAAACCCGAATTGCTTACGATGTAGCAGGTCATTGCCATTGAAATGCCTAAGCAATTGGTGTAAAATAAGTTTTTCAAAAACTTTGCTGAATGTAGGCAGTACTGATATCGGTCTAAAGTTAGTGGGGTCAGACCTACTACCCGATTTAAATAGTGGGATTATCTTACTATGTTTCATCAAATCAGGAAAAACGCCACAATCAATAGATTCATTGAACATAAAAGCTAGATCTGGTGCAATACGTTCGTTATTTTATTACATTTTCACTGTTTTTAATTTTTGAGCTAATATAATTTGATTTTGCCATTTTACAAACTTTTCTAAATAATTATTTTTGAGCGATTTTTTACTTTGTCTTTGAACTCCTGGCTAAAATTGTGTTGTTTTTCAATATACAGTTCATACAATTTTTGTCTACTCTTATATATATATATATATATATTATAATAATTATAACAATTACGTCAATAATTAATAGGTACCTAACCCCCGAATACTCAAACGAATCTCAGATTTAAGCAAGACTCAAGTGACGATTTTTTGACAGAGTTTCATTGAAAACTGTCAAAATATTGCGACATAAGACGTGCTTACATCTGAGTTGCGTTTGAGTATTCGGCCGTAAGATACATAACTATTAGGTACTTAGGTAAAAGTTGCGCCACAGATTAGGTAATGTTACTTCGGTTGTAAAAAGTTGGTATTGAAACACGATGCTAATAAGTCTCTGTAACGGCACTACTCTATGCATCGATGCATCGATATTAGACTATGCCTGAAAACTTGACTAGGGGACTAAGCAATTATTATTTATAAGGACCACCATACCAACCATACTACACGGACTGCTTGAAGCAGTCATTCATACACACATACACGGAACCACTCGAGCAGTTGAACTGCTTCGGAAGCAGTCCGTGTATGTTGATCAATGCAATGGCTAACTGCCCGAGTAGTCCGTGTTTGGCGGCCCTCAGATATAGGTAGCATGGTAGGTACAGGTGTTTCAGCCCTTTTTTATTTCCCATATTCTTATTGTTTCACTAAAACCCAACTCCAGAAGAAATACTAAAGACAAAACACAACACAGAATTTTTGAAAATCAATTAGGTAGGTACTTCATTATTTTTGAAACTGCTTCAGATGATATTATGTAGGCATGATAATGCAAAAAGAAAAACGCGTGACGGCTGCGACAACGACGAAGACGACGGCATGATTGTTTTGTTTGGTCTGGCAACCTCGCACTCGAGCCGGCCTCTATAGAGCTGGCAACGTCGCGTCTTCGCCTAGGGCGCGCCCTCGCTCGGGTGACCGAGTAGTGATACTAACATTGCCTAATCAAATTTTGCGAGCAATCGTTCGTGGGAGAGAGACGTTTTAGTAGGC
This sequence comes from Eupithecia insigniata, assembly GCA_947859395.1. NCBI lineage: Eukaryota > Metazoa > Arthropoda > Insecta > Lepidoptera > Geometridae > Eupithecia > Eupithecia insigniata. The sequence continues at coordinate 3,631,160 of OX402019.1, forward strand.
GCAAATAGTTTTTTCGTTAAAACTTCTTATTTTGAGTTTATTTCAAAACAAATGGACCGGCAATTGAAGCATACGAGCTACATAAATAACTATACTGAGTTTGGTAGTAAACGAATAAGACACACCGCCAAAAAGTGTGCTCATTCACCTGAAGATATTGTTTCTCTAAACTTTTTCTGAGTGCTTACTATAACTACCGGCAAGCATTTGAAACCGGCACATAATACTTTAAGATATGTGTTACCGGATATATAAATTTCAAAGGACCACGATCTATATTTTCGTCAAATACATGTTCGAAAAAGACGTCGTTTTCGTCTTTTCCCCTTATAATTCGCCTTAAATGAGTTCCAAAATCGAAGTATAGTAGAGATATAATGTTGGTTGTTAACTCACAGTACACTTGTTCTCGTCGTCTCCTTCATCAGGGTCTGTCAGTGTGACGGTGTACTGAGGATTGCGCCAGAAACTCTCCAGGTAGTTCCTGCATCCCCCTGCTGTTACACCTGCGAAAATAATCATAGCACGTTAATATGAGCCTATTGCTTAGCCGACGGTGTATCACGAAGATCTAGAAGACACCTATTCACTCTTGTCGCAATATCATGCAACAGATTGTACCAAAGTAATGTCTGACTAGTTTCTGCCCTTGGCTTCGCAAGCTTTCTTTCTACGGAAATGTTCTTTCTATCTCATGGGAACTGATTTATGCGATAAAATATCGAGCCTAAGTTTTGTTCCACATCCATACCTACATCTATGTAAAATCAACCCGATGTGTTCAGTAGTTTTGGCGTGAAGAAGTAACAAACATTCATACATCCATCCAAACATTCGGATTTTAATGTAAGTGTGAAGTGTGATAATATTAGTGTGATATGGACCAGTTGAGCTATCTGTAGATTGTGCTAACTGTCTGTTACAGTTGGCTCAGTTATTTCAATTGTAAATACTAGTTTAATTTGTTTATATTATTTGATTGTTATTTTCTTTGTCAATAAAGATATTAGTGTGATAAATTTAATATGTACCTCTGACCCACTCTCCCTCGAAGACAGAAGTCTCCCACTTCTTGGTGCATCCTTCCGGACATTCCTCAGGATCCAGAGAATCTGGGTTCAAGTTGCAGATCTCCACTCTGAAATAAACTAGTAGTTAGGGCCTAACAATATCTTTGTGACCGTTTTAGTTTAATTCGTCTGTCTCGAATGATTACGTTGCGCCATTACTAATCAATGTATGTGTATTTATATTAAGTATTTTTACGTATTGCGTAATGGCGCAAAAATTTATAAGAAAATGATTTTTCTTAAACAGTATAAAAATTTCATTTTTAAAAGCAACCATTTTTAGATTTTTAAATTCCTCTCAGTAAAACAAACGATCACAATTTTTTAAGAGCCGTATTTTGCCGTGGCGGTCGGGGACAATCGCCATTCAATATCAGCGCGTGGTTGTCGCAAGAAGCGACTAACGAAAGCTCCATCTTAGGCCACATCTTCACTTTCTTAAGTGTGATGGTGGTCAAACGCTTTCCCATTACAAAAAAAAAACTATCAGAGGAATGGCAGCAGCTTCCGTCTGTGTATGTAACACCTCTACTGCGATCAACAATCCAGGTGCTCCAACCGTGGTGATACACGTCAAAACCCTCCCCCAAACAATGGGTTGTTTGGGGGAGGCACGTTCTGCAGTCGAAATATGTGGTTGCTAATGAGGCGAGGGTTACCTTGAGAAATGCGCTACAAAGTCCTTGAAGGACATCCAGAACTCGCCGTCGTCGTCAAACGTGAGACCCAACTCCTCTTTTTCTGATTCCGGGATGTAGCGCCATTCCGGTGACCTGTTTAAAAAACAACTTTATGAGAACAACATAAACTTACTAGCTGCTGCCCGCGCCTTTGCCCGCGTTTTATTGGGATAAAAATAGCGTATATGTTATTCCAGGTCCCAAACTATACCCATTTCAAATTTCAGCAAAATCAGTTCAGTAGTTTTGCGTGAAAAAGTAACAAATATCCATACATCCATCCATACAAACTTTGACATTTATAATATAAGTAGGATGGCGTTAGAAAATATCTATGTTCTCAGATTTTTTTACAACTATAAGAGAACACTAGCTGCTGCCCGCGCTTTCGCCTGCGTTTTAACGGGATAAAAATTACCTATATGTTATTCCAGGTCCCAAACTATACCCATATCAAATTTCAGCCTAAGCGGTTCCGTAGTATTTGCGTGAAAGAGTAACAAATATCCATACATCCATCCTTACAAACTATGACATTAATAATATTAGTAGGAAGATAAACTTATGGTTATAGGAAATAGCTATGTTCTCATATTTTTATCAAAGATAATATTACTAAATTTCCCACACATATGGACGATAAATGTCTCACACACGTGGGAGGTCATCCAAGACCTCCCACTCGATGGACCGACGATATTGTTGTCGTCGCAGGGAGTAGTTGGATGAAGGCAGCTCAGGACCGCTATTCGTGGCGTCGTTTTGGTGAGGCCTATGTTCAGCAGTGGACGTATACGGGCTGATGATGATACCACAGACAGTTTATAAAGGAGGTTATTAGTGAGTCAGCCTTGTTACTCACTTGTCGCTCCAGGGTCCGTTCCACTCGGCTTCGTTCCCCCAGGGGTTCCTCAGCCGCAGCAGAGGGATCTTCCCGGCGCGGCCCGGAGTCTCGATGTCCACGTACTTGACCCGGGTTATGGAGTACGCGTGGCCCCGGATCAGACCGACCGGGGTCTCCGCTTCTAGGATGTGGGGGTCGGGCTGGAAAGACGAACATCACAGAATAAAATTTCGGCATCTGACTTGGCAGCGGACGAAGACCTCCTTGCGACGCGACGATTAAGGTTGCGGGTTCGATTCCTGTTTCGGGACAAATCTGCACGATCTGCATATATTTGTACTGGATTTTAGATAGATAAATCCTTACTAATATTATAATTGCGAAAGAAACTTCCCGTATGTCACGTTTTCACGCAAAAACTACTGAACGGATCTTAATGAAATTTGGCAGGGATTAGATAGTATCCCGGGGACGGACATAGGGTACATGAAAAGCGCGTGCGAAGCCGCGGGCAGCAGCTAGTAGATAATACTTTATTGTACCACACAAAGAATGGTATACATATATGTACTCGTATGTATATGTATAGTATATGTGTATATGTATAGTATTATATAATATGTGTCTATATTGGCCGTGGGGTTGCGGCGTACGAATATCGACCCCTCCAACTCAACCCGTGGATGTCGTAAGAGCCGACTAAGGGAACCTACCAGAGGAAGGGCAGCAGCTTCCTTCTGAGTATTTTTAAACACCAACACTGCGATCACCAATCCGCCTGCCAAGCGTGGTGATTATGGCAAATCCCCCCCAACATGGGAGATCATCCACTCGATGGACCGACGACATCTTAGCGGTCGAAGGGAGTCGATGGATGGAGGCGGCTCAGGACCGCTATTTGTGGCGTCGTACGGGGGAGGCCTATGTCCAGCTGTGGACGTGTATGGGCTGATGATGATGTCTATATTATAATGGTGTAAAACATGTTAGTAGCGTAGGTAATATTGGATTGTGGAATATCGGTTTCTATCTTTTGTCTCTTAGATTATAAGAAGCGATCCAAATGCATTGTACTATTGAATTATATTAAAATTCATGTATAGGAGGAGTGTGAGCACCAACAAAAACCTAGTGTGGTTTAATGGTGCAACATTTACAAACACAACAAAATAAATAAATATTCTATTCTATTCTATTAAATAGTTAACAATAAAGCCAAGGATTTCAGATTCAGATTCCTATAAGTTTATTTCTTTAGGCTTACAAAATAAGCACTTAGACAAGTCAAATTCTATTCTACGAACAGCTATAAAAATATAGTTATTATTATCAAATAAGAAATCATGGAGTTATTGATTTTCTCTTCATTTTTTTTGTCCACAAGTGGAAGGTTATATCATACCTCGATACTGCAGCCCAAGAGAGAGTTCCGCTCATACGCCTTCAACAGGATGGTGTAGAAGTTTGGCGGTAATTCCGCTATGTCATACATTTCTGTTACTCCACCAGTAAAGTCTTCCATCGCTTCGCAGGTAGATCCGCCCTTTAGGGCTTCGTAGGAGCCATGCAGTCTGGAATCAGAGTTATAAGTCATCATACACACACATAGACATAGGCCTCTCCAATACGAGGTCACAAATAGCGGTCCTGAGCAGCCTCCATCCATCTCTCTATCTATCCGACTCGCTGCGACCGCTACGATGTCGTCAGTCGGCGAGTGGATGGTCTCCCAACACTCGCGATGTATCGTGGCCGCCACTGGAGTCAGTCATCATTATCAGTATATATTAGTCCACAGCTGGACATCGGCCTATTCTAATGATATGTATTTTATTGTGACGACCTCTATGACGCAGCGGGTGAAGGTCCGCTTGCGACGCAGGAGGTTACGGATTCGATTCCCGCCTTGGGACAAATGCTTGTACATCTCACTGTAACACTCAATCTGCAAATATCTGTTCCGAGTCTTCTGGGCATTTCTATGTATAATAAAAAATATCTATCTACGAGTATGTAGTGTATTATATTATATTAAGTATATCAGCCATCTAGTACCCATAACACAAGCTCTGCTTAGCTTGGGGCTGTGGTATCCTACCTATTTCATATGTATATTGTGTATACGAGGGTAGAGAATAAAACAGTTGGTTCGTTGACTTGGCGTTTTAATAAGTGAGCTCCCACATTTATATACATAAATACCACTGGGGCTAGATGATCCTGGGTGTTTCACGCATACTTTGATCGAATACTCGGGAACTCTGCGGTCTGTTGAAATAACTTATATTTTTAGTACTATTTCGTTCCTAGAAGCCAGTTTATTAATTCGTTGTGTTGTTTTCTTGTAACAAACTGAATTTCTGCGCTTACGTCTTTCCTAAAAGGTATGCTAGGTAATATGACATCTTGAAAAACTATAACCCGACTTCAAATTCCTTTTTTTACACTTATTTTAAGTTCTGCGGGATAAATACTAATCCCCTGGGGATAACATTTTTATGGGACCCCTTCGGGATCATTTTCTATACAATAGTGAAATAATTCTCAAAATCGGTCCATAATTGGCGGAGATATCGCGTAACATATGTACATACAAAAAAAAACATACAGACGAATTGAGAACCCCTTTGAAGTCGGTTAATAAATAAGATAATTACTGGTACACAAAAATGGAAAAGCCTTAACAGTGTACTTACTTAGCATAGGCCTTCTCTAGCAGAGCACTCCAGAACTCGTTCGTCTCTGAAGAGTGCAGGAAGACGAGTTTCCCTCGGTATGTCGGTAGCCGGTCGTCGATTACCACGTCCACCCAACGACCGTACTGCCAGAATCTGAAAGGATACGATCATGGTATAAGAAAACAAGGTATGCTCTTCCGAGACACGATGATCACGTGGGTGTCTCCAGCTTACGTCATCATCACCATCGGCGAATGAGAAGACGATGATGAAGAAGATGAGAAGATCTGTTTCCTGGTTTTACCAGTAGCAGCATAAAATCGTAACTCCCCGTACTCCTTGTATTACCTGCATAAATCTGATAAAATTATGTGGTTTTGTATGTATTTACCAAATTATCACATTGACTCGTGTTTAACTAACACTGTTTTAAGTGATCCAACAAACATAATTGACGACTTTTTTTATTGATTTTTCAATAGACCATTGCATTTGTTTCCCAACTTCAACATTTTCTTAAATTCAAGTGGCAGCTGGACAATGACATCACCTGGAGACACTCCCGAAAGAGCAGACCTGTTTTCTTGGATCATGGATACGATAATAATAAATCACACGAATATTATAAAGTATCTCACTGCTTTTTGTATAACTACCCTCAATTTTTAAAATGATAGATTTGGTACCAATGTTTGTTCCACAAAATAAATGATTTATTTATTATTATTATTAAGCTGTTCCCCGCAGTTTCACCCGCGTTAAATTCGAATTTCAAATTTCTACAAGCATAAAAAGGTCCTTTCCCAAAGATTTATATCGTTAGATATGCCCTGCACCAAAAACCGTGGTCCGTTGTCTTTGAATGTGTGCGTTACGAAATGCCAACGCACACACACTAATGAGTAGTTAAAAATTGTGTTTTTGCCAGTAAACTTAACCACGTAACTAACTGTTATTATAACCATATTGTGTGCAATCATACTGCACACACTTTTGTGAAAAAATAAAGGTCCTATCATGCCCTGAAATTGAAAAGTCTAAAAAGTGTGCAATCTGGGTTGTACCACAGATTAGCTAGGTAATGTTACTTTGTAGTGCGGTCAGAACGCAACAGCGGAAACACAGATTTATAAAACGGAAAGAAAAATAATAGTTATTTAATTATATCGCAATACCTAAAAGTGAAACGTAACGCTTTTGTCTTTATTTGTATGTTTAGAATTTATATTGCATTTGCGAAACGCGCACGATGGCATTTTGTGACACTTTTCAACAAAAAATGGCAGTGTTACAGCACGTCCGGCAGACACTGTGTTTCGATGTATGTACACTGATTCCAAATGAGTGCCATATGAATGATCTCATTTCATATGGCACCAACACGGGCGCGGTCTCACTACGGTAAGGGCCTATCTAACGATATAAATCTTTGCTTTTTCCCGTAAACCTCGCATGGAAATTTGTCGTTTTATCAGGACAAAAAGTAGCCGATGTTAATCTCCATCCTTTCAACTAACTCTATGCCAAAAATCAATTGATTGCTTGCTTAGTTAGGTTATATTAGATATATAATGAGATAAATTCGAATTTCACTTTTCTACAAACATAAAAAGGTCATTTTCCCGTAAACATCCCATGGAAATTTGATGTTTTCAGGACAAAGAGTAGCCGATGTCACTCTCCATCCTTTCAACTAACTCTATGCCAAAAATCAAACCGATTGGTTGCTTAGTTAGCTCGTCAAGGAAGGACGATTTCGCGTTCACATAATCCATTTTTATTCCATTTAAATATATATGTTTTATGTGATATGTAGAAATAACCTTTAAACGTTTAGTTACACTACCAATAACTAAAATAACAAATAATTATCCAAGTACAAGTTTCTGTCCGCAGCTTCGCACGCGTTATTTTTAAATGGTATTTATATCCCATGGGAATCGATTTATGGGATAAATAAATACAAATTAATAACATAATTGTATTTCAGACACCGCCCGCCAAGCGTGGTGATTATGGCAAATCCCCCCTACATGGGAGATCATCGACTCGATGGACCGACGACATCTTAGCGGTCGAAGGGAGTCGATGGATGGAGGCGGCTCAGGACCGCTATTTGTGGCGTCGTACGGGGGAGGCCTATGTCCAGCAGTGGACGTGTATGGGCTGATGATGATGATGATGATTTCAGACACAGATCCATATAATTTTTAGTACTTATATTAACATATATTACTCGTATAGTACTATACATCGTATATATATATATATATATACACATCGTTAGGAGGACAATACGTAACTAGTTCTTTATAAATTACTAGTTTTTGCCCGCGGTTTTGAACGCGTTGTTTCTAACGAAACATTCAAAGATCGAATATTTGAAGAATTTATCCCATGGGAACAGATCTATGGGATAAAATGTAGCCTATGTTTTATTCTAGGCCTAGAACTAAATCTCCGCAAGATTTCAGCCCAATCCGGTTGTAGTTATAACGTGAAGTAACAAACATCCATCCATCTAAACATCCAAACTTTCGCAGTTACAATATTAGTGTGATGTGATTTTAGGAAAACTTACAAGTTTCGTTTTCCATTCAACTCGTACGCACATCAGGGCCAGACCGACCTAATATGAATGAATGAACAATTTATTGTACCTACTAAAAAATAACGTGAATAAAAAACTCTTATTATCTCTCTTATACCTGAGCAAACGAGCAATTCTTGTATATATATATAATCTGAATATCGGAAGCGGCTCCAACGATTTTCATGAAATTTTGTATACAGGGGGTTTCGGGGGCGATAAATCAAACTAGTTAGGATTCATTTTTAAAAAATGTCGTTTTATTCGTGTTTCCTATAATCAACTTTACCGATAGGGTACTCTCATAAACAAGATTTCAACGCTACAAAACCTAATCTATCACGTATGACACCTTTTTTTAATTTACTGCAAAAACTCGGATATGACGTCACAATGGGGGAGGAAAGTTGTCAGGCTAAGATAGACAAGGCCATAGACTTCCTCCAGCCGTGACATAAACTGAAAAATATGACTCTTCCTGACATCTGTTGGCGAATACTAATACTATTTTTGTTATTGGTTGCAACTAACTGCTCTAACGACACAACAACACAAAAGGTACTCCAGTTAAATACAAAAAAAACATACCGGTCAGCCAGGTACTATTTGTTTATACTATCTTTGCTTGTACTCTTGTGACACAGAATAAATAAATACCTTTTACTTAACTTTTTTACTTTACCTCTATCTAAAATAAAAAAAATAAAGACTACAAAAGGCGGCCTTATCGCTGAGAGGGATTCTCCCAGGCAACCTGGGCAGAAATTATTATGATGATGAAGATGCCTTCCAACCGATTTCAGACAGAGATAATGATTTTGAAAGGTGCTTACCTAAAATGGAAGACACCAGCATAGTCCTCGTCAAAGCTCTGATCATCTGGAACCACTTGGAAGAACAGCCTGGAACAAGAATGTTATGATATTAAATTAGTTATTGAATTGACCTGAATTTTCTTTTTAACCGACTTCAAAAGGAGGAGGATCTCAATTCGTATGTACATATGTTGTTGTTTTTTTTTTGTTGTATGTATGATACTCGATATCTCCGCCAATTATTGACCGATTTTGCAAATTATTTCACTATTGTATAGAAAATAATCCCCAGGTGGCCCCATAAAATTTCCTAAAAACATTTTTTTTTCCCCAAGTATTTATCCCGCAAAACTTAAACGAAGTGTAAAAGTAAGGGAATTTGAAGTCGGTTTATAGTTTTTTTAAAACACGCCATATTATTATCTGTACACTCTTTCAAACCTGTCTATATCCCAATAAATAAGTGAATAAGGGACTTTCCCTTATTCACTTATTTATTGTGGATGTCCTCGAAGGTGAATAAGGGAAAGTCCCTTATTCACCGTCGAGGACATCCACGGTTGAGTTGGCTTGGCTACTATTTCATCAATATGATACCTGGGGGCCCCCGACAGGACCTTACCTCCATGGTTTTCCCTCATACGCTTGGCAGTCCGATGCTCCTATTCTCGTACCTACTCCTAAGGGCGCATTAACACAGCGCACCCGTTTTATACGACCGTTTTTTAGGATTCTTTGTTACTGGAAACAATCGTTCACTGGATCCGGAATACTGTTAGGTGTGTGAACTCGCTCCTACAACTACATACGCCATCACGGGAAAATAAACGGATCCTGTAAAACGGATGCCATGTGAATGAGCCCTAACAGAATTGAACTTACTTCCGGTGTAGAGTCAAATTGGCGACAGCAGCCAACAACCAGCAGTCACCCAACTCCCCTTGTTGCACGTCGAAGCGACTGTATCCTTCTACGAACAACTGCGGATCGTTGGTTATTTCCTGTAACAAATTTAGGATAGGCCATCTAGTGCTTTTAGCTAGGTAAGGGAGCGTTCAAGTATTACGTAACGCAGTTTTTTCTTGTCAAACATTACTATGCGTGACAAGGGCGGGGGTGTTCGAAAATGTGTTACGAACATTTTTTATTTAAATAATAAATAGGGAATTAAAATCTCCCAAGTTGGTTACCCTTTTCGTTTATGTTTTACGGGGAGTCCCTTGATTATATTGTACGTCATTTTTATTTTTGTTCTATCAATTTGTCAGCCCTTTTCGTTTATGTTTTACGGGTATTCCTCGACTGTTTTGTACATAGAGATTGCAATCCGGATTAACTATTATTACTATCAATATAATTAAAAACTAGCTTCAATATAATCTAAAACTAGCTTCAATATAATCTAAAACTAGCTATAATATAATCTAACACTTACGCTCGGTCGCAGCCATGTCAACGGTCGATCTAGTCGTTCCTTGTAGTACAGACTGCGATCAGAAGCCGTGAACTCCGGGTCTTCGAACAGCCTGCCTTCAGCTAAGCAGCGCGACCTGATCTCCTTGAAGTCCTGGTAGGTCGCAGGACCGTAGGAGGATGGACGGGTCTCGCCTAGCTGTGGAAGAAAGTAAAGTTTAGTATCGAGATAATTAGTAATTCGGAAGAGAATAGAATAGAAAAAACATTTATTTGGACACAGTTACGAGACGTGATTTGTGATAACGAGAGTATCACAAATGGTTTAAGTTTATTTCAAGTTCTGTAATTTTAAGTATTATGTACTGTTTATTTCACAAATAAAATAAAATAAAATGACTCGATAAAGCATCACGTGATACGCAGAATTGGCCCCCTGGCTTTCGTGGCTGTATCATCAGGTTATACCACAGTTATAGTAACCATATAAAAGTGAAAACGGAAATAATGTAATCTATCATTATTACCAATTAAATAAAAAACTAGAGGTTGATCTAACCACATAGTATGAGTTTTGTTAATCATAATATTAAAATTTTAAAAATAACGATGCACATAACATTATTGCCTTTTATATGCATTTATGAGTTTCATTATTAGCAACAATAATTTTCCCGCTTTTAAAATGACATAATTTATTCATTAGGTTTCCGGCTTTAACTATTTCCTTTCGTATACTATATGTATATAATGTATTTAAATTAATAAAATCGGCTAAGAGCGAAACGTAATTGCAAATAAAGGGTTCCGTGCCATCGTAAAGATTTAACACAATGTTATTTTATTAAATCGACCAAAAAACACGTCTTTTGTATGAGGACTCCCTTTAATATTTCACTCTATTAATTTTTATCATTTGATTCTACAAAGACACATAGTATAGGTAATCTAAAGTAGAACATTTCAAGTATTTAGCTATTACTGTTCAGTAGACACAGCACTTGATAAGGTGAGAAAACATTGAAAAATAACGTAGGTATATACATTATGACCCCGGGTTACATACACATACACGTACATTATGACAAAGGGTTCCCGCCTTGCGTGGCGGCGGGCTTAGTAATCGCGGCTTAGTCACCCGCGATGAAGCTAAGAGAACCCATGGGGCCGTGCCAACGCAGACGGCGACACGGCCGGCCCCGAGACGGACCGCTCCTCTGGGTTTTGCGCTCTAAGCCTAGTTGGAGCGGTAGTAGGTTGCGGTGTCGTATGGGAGGCACCCCAACTGAGGCGGGCGGCTGTATGGGCGGCATGGCCGCAGAGAGGTGGAGGCCGCGGCGGGAGAGGAGTGCCGGTATTGAGGTGCGCCACTCTCCCTGCCTTCCGCGGCCATAGCCGGGTCGCCACCGTTTGATGGCGGACGCGGTGGGGTCACAGGCGAAGAGGAGTGTCGTTATTGCGAGGGCCGCTCTCCCTGTGCTCTGTGACCGTGTGGCAGGCGGCGGGGCCACTCGACTGACCCGTCGCAAGGGGACTAAGGAGCGTTTGGACACGGGGTCGTCTGGCGCCCATTTGGCAGGCTAAGGTCCCCGAGGTGGTCGCGGCGCATCATGTGTTTCTGGTGCGTCGCGAAAGGGCCCCGCCAGACCCCCAGTGAGGGGACCGATATCGGGCAGCCGCGGTGGGTTCGCAGAAGAGAAAACGTTCCCGCGTTCCCACCACAAGTGGCATAGGCGGAACACCCTGAGGGTTTTAGTGGGTTAAAGTCCCACATAATCGTACTGTTTCCCCGTGACAGTACGATATGCGTGCGCAGTTCCATCAGGATAATTAAAAAAAAAGCCCCCTTTAATTTATTAATTTGTTGTTATAGCGGCAATAAGATACACACACTCTGTCAAAATTTCGACCGATTACGGTTCAGTGAGATACATATATTGCGCTCACAGACGGAGAGCCGAGGCTTAGTAATTGGGTCCCGATGACCCTTTGGATACGGCACCCTAAAAACGAACGTGCTACCAATATCGATTCTACCAACAGTTTTTATCTATAAAGATATAATATTCTAATGAGGTAAAGTTTGTGATTTTGTGAGGTTGTAGGGCGTAAACTCTGGATCTACTGAACCGATTTTATAAATTATTTTACCAATAGAAAACCACGTTATTTGTGTGTGGCTATATATTAACAAGTAAAAATGTTTACCGCCCAACGAAGAGGGCACGGGTCAGCTAGTAACAAATAATTTCCAAGAACCAAAAGTCACAAACACCCATCCAATACACCCGTCAGCTAGTAACATAATTTCCAAGAACGAAAAGTCACAAACACCCACCCAATACACCCGTCAGGTAGTAACAAATAATCTACAAGAACCAAAAGTCACAAACACCCACCCAATACACCCGTCAGCTAGTAATAAATAATTTACAAGAACCAAAAGACACAAACACCCACCCAATACACCTGTCAGCTAGTAACAAATAATTTACAAGAACCAAAAGTCACAAACACCCACCCAATACACCCGTCAGCTAGTAATAAATAATTTACAAGAACCAAAAGTCACAAACACCCACCCAATACACCCGTCAGCTAGTATCAAATAATTTCCAAGAACGAAAACTCACAAACACCCAGCCGATGCACCCGTCAGCTAGTAACAAATAATTTACAAGAACCAAAAGTCAGAATCACCCACCCAATACACCCGTCAGCTAGTAATAAATAATTTACAAGAACCAAAAGTCACAAACACCCACCCAATACACCCGTCAGCTAGTAACAAATAATTTCCAAGAACGAAAAGTCACAAACACCCAGCCAATACACCCGTCCGCTAGTAACAAATAATTTACAAGAACGAAAAGTCACAAACACCCACCCAATACACCCGTCAGCTAGTAACAAATAATTTACAAGCACCAAAAGTCACAAACACCCACCCAATACACCCGTCAGCTAGTAACAAATAATTTACAAGAACCAAAAGTCACAAACACCCACCCAATACACCCGTTCTCCAGTCGGCATATACATTTCGCTGCCCTTGAAAAAAGGCGGCAAACCCAATCTGTGCTCGGGATGATACTCGACATTTGACAGCCTTTTATTCGGAGAAGGCTTAACATTAGCTTCAATTTTCGCTCCAACCTTCGCTTTCGCAGTACTTGGAGCAATTGACGCATCCTTCACAAACGTAAATCCCTTATTGGATAAAGAAAACTTAGGAGTAGTAACACTTTCTTTAGCGAACGAAAAACCCTTGGTCACTTCTATGTTCCTTTCAACTGTCGACACTTGTTTCGAGATCGTAAGAGATTCAATTTCATTTTCGAAGATGCTGTGACTTCTTTCTTCCTGCAGGAACAATGAAGAGCTTTTTTTGCATGAGTATTTTTCCTTTTCCATGAATGAGATTGTGGAGTTTTTCACTGGTTTATCTGTTTTTGAAACTGATAAGTCATTGCTAGATTTTCTGAAAGCCTGGACGACCTTCGTGGCCCAGAAGGGTTTATATGAACTACTCTCGCGGACTTTGGGCTGTTGGTATTCGAAATCAGCAACTTTCGCTTTGTTAAAGTCATTGAAGAGCTTCGACCATCTGTTCAGAGAGAATAGTTCCTTTCCTTTTTCTTTGGTTTTCGGATCTCCTTTATCAGAGCTTTTTTTTATGTGAAGAATCCTTCCAGATTTCGGAGATTTGAACGAAACAGACTTCCCTTTCCATTTGCTGGCTGCTTTGACGATGTTATCAGAGGCATAGTACGTAAATAAATATCCGACTTCTTCTTTCCGAAACCTCTGAAACTCTTCTTCCACTTCTATCGACATTTTTACAATCACATGCGCTTGTTGAGTGTGAGAAGTAATTTTTGGAACTGATGAGTTTTGTTTGATTTTCCTCTGTTAGAAATAATCAGTCCTTGCAGTTTTGGATCAAGGTCGATTTATATTAAACGGATGGGTGATTAAGCATGCACACATAAGTAGGTTTGTACAACCATTTCCTTATAAGCTATTCCTGATAAATATAGCTCTGATAATTATCTTAATATATTTTCCACGTTATATCACAACAAGCTTTTGATTTGTACGCATCCTTGAAACAATCAGGTATTGATTTACAAATTGACATTAAGAAATCAATCTGATTGTTACACGTCTCAAACACAATTGTTGATTCCCACAACTACATCCAAATGTCACTTTTAAAGTTTATTTATATTTCATCGAAGAAACTGAAATACTTTAAATAACTTATCAAGGTTGGACACAGAAACTGTCCGAATAAAATGAATATTATGAACGATGTCCACTCGGCCAAAGCTGAAGCTATTGACTGAATAACTACTGATAACGACCCCCTATTAAATGCCATGTATGTGTGTGTATGTGTCGGAAACCCATGAGGATAGGTAGGATACAAAACTGTGGTAAGTGCGCTGTGTACAGAAAGCTATACGATATTAAAGTCGACCGGAATCTTTAATCGTAAAAAACACAATGCATTAGATATTGTTTATATTTACCTACAGCGTAATGATAGTTTTTACCGGGTGTTCTGGATATTTTCTATGTTATAATAAAAATATCTATCTATGTGTATTGTATTATGTATGTACATATATGTATAAATAAATAATATTGGATAATCCACACAATATCATCTAGCACCAAGCTAAGCAGAGCAATTTTAAGGGTAATAGATGTGAATATATACCTTTAACATAGATATCTTTAACATTTTGAGTACATAATCAATCAATGAAATCTTTCAATCGACCATAAGAATCAATTATAATAATCGTTATTATTAAGTAGGTACCTATTATAAAAACAGTTTAAGTACTGTTTAACCAGAAACACTTATTTTAAAACTATCTCAGATTCTTATCTATTTATTGCGAACGTTATGATTTTATTTTGTCACGTTAATACAACAAATCGCGAATTACTCTATAGACTCCACAATAAGCAACAAACTTTATGCTAAGCTCGTTACTTAAGTAATTAGAGAAATAATTTCGGTCCCAATTGGTTACCTTGCGCGACGCAAAGTGTCATAGGGGGCGTGGTGGCGAATGTCACTGTTTTTATCAGCACGTCTATCGATGAAGTCATATAACGATAATTACTATCCTTTGTGTTACTTTTCACGAGGGTTTTAGACTAATAAGAGCGGGGAATTGATGGTTAACCCAGTCCAATGCCTATTAGAATTCCAAGTGGTAGTGACACGTTAGACTCGTGAATATTTTTGTAAATATACGAATCAAGTGAGCGAAATACATCGAGAAAGAGGTAATTTATTCTGTACATCTGTACAAAGAAGCATAAAAGCAAATTTTGCGCTTTGTTTCCACTATTTTATCATTGCAAGAGTGCCATTTGTGCGGATATTAAATCTAATCATTTGTGTCAAACATGAATGATACAAACGTGGGTGTAACTTGTCACATGTGTAAATATTGATATTTGATATGATACCAAGATAAATATTAAATTTGCTATCTGGGGAAGCTTTCAATGTCATTGATAGCGACTTGTCATATTCTACCGCCTAAGTATTGCAGAATATGTCCATTCCGTGAGCATCTCTCTCACGGGATGGACACCTCTACCTTTCTATCTCCTAACCGATATACGGACTTAACCGACCATTATAAGAAATGAAGTCAAAGAAGTATTGTACACTAGCTGCTGAGCGCCTTCGCCCGCGTTTTGTCAGGTTAAAAAAATAACCTTTTTATGTTATTCCAGGTCCCAAACTATACCCATACCAAATGTCAGCCAATCAGTTCGGTAGTTTTTGCGTGAAAGGAACAAACATCCATACTCACAAACTTTGTAATCTAACTATTTAAAACAAAGTCGTGTTAAGTTAGGTTCGGGTTTCGCGCAAAAATTAAATTCAACGGGGGCGAAGCCGCGGGTACAGCTAGTTTATAATATCAGAATCAGAATCAATAACTTTATTTCTTTAGGCTTACAAAATAAGCACTTAGACAAGTCAAATTTTATACTATAAACATAGTTATTATTATCAAATACTTAAGGTGTTATTAATATTCTCTTCACTTAAATTTTTGGTCCACTAGTGGAAGAAGTGAAAAAGAAACCACTAGCACATTATATTAGTAGGATCAACAAAGACTCGCTTGCTCTATATCTTTTTTTTATTTACTCAGAATGCATGTTTAGTTGATTATTTCATTGTACCTCTATTTTATTAGCTTGGATCACGCAATTCGTGCCTTGAGGCTTCGAGACACGCTATAAATCAACATTATGTTATTAACTGAAACTCTACTGAATTAACAATAGGTATTTATCAAGAGGGTAAGGTAGAGAGAAAGGGGAAGGTACAGGGAAGGGTAAAAATAGAAGGAAGGGTCAAATTACGATGATAAACTGTGACCATAAGTTAATCAGTCATCATCATCATATCAGCCCATACACGCCCACTGCTGGACAGAGGCCTCCCCCATACGACGCCACAAATAGCGGCCCTGAGCCGCGTCCATCCATCGACTCCCTGCGACCGCTACGATGTCGTCGGTCCATCGAGTGGATGGTCTCCCATGTAGGGGGGGTTTTTCCATAATCCCCACGCTTGGCAGGCGGATTCGTGATCGCGGTGTTGTTGTTGAAAAAATACTCAGAAGGAAGCTGCTGCCCTTCCTCTGGTAGGTTCCCTTAGTCGGCGCTTACGATATCCACGGGTTGAGTTAGTCAGTGCGGATCGATAAATAAATGCCAATTACGCCATCGATCGACAACGTTCCTATATTTAGTAATTAGTGTGAAAAACCCATGTGTTCTCGATGAGTCAGGTCCAATTTCGCACTTGCAATTGAACGCCTTCAATACTAGATAAAAAGTTTAGCGCTTTAAACCTGTTATAAGTAAAAATATATTAAGTAAAAAAAATTACTTGCAAACATAAACCACCCGTGACCCCGGGGCAGTTAAAGTTTTGTCTAACGTGGCCTTAATACGCATGGCAACTCAATTTTCGATGGCTCTGAGGTGTGCCACGAGCCAGCAAGTACCTAAGTATCTGGGTGAGTCAACTTTTAAGGCAACCCTTTTGAGTCCCAGTCATGAAAAAAAACGATAAAATTTGTATTTCAGTTTAAAATATGATTGTTTTAATGTTAATGTAAACTTAGATTCTCTGCTCGCGTGGTAATTTCATAGTTTTTATACTTTTCCTATGGTAACTCGCGGACACAGAAGTCTGGGGCCACGTTTTTTGCCTATATTCCGATGAGTACCATAGGAAAATTTTGCTATAAATTATAAAAAACTATGACACTATTATGTTAGCAGAGGCTAAGTTTACGTTAACATTAAAACAATTATATTTTAAACCGAAATACAGATTTTATCGTTTCTCCATGATAGGGACCACCAAAGGGTTGCCTTAGAAGTTCATTCACCCATCTATCTAATGTCTAGACTAGATGGCGTCTCTCCCCGGGCATTGAATCACGTAGAGTTGACATAATGGAATAACTTAGCTGTGATTTTGCAGACCACTGCCGCATTGCAGGATGGTAGCGCGTGTAGCTTGGGGGTTGCTTTGATGGTAGCTTAGCGAGTTTCTTCGATGGTAGCTAGGCGCGTGGCTAATGTTGGATACTGACCGGTGTTACCGGATGTAATATTGCACAGCGAACGTATCATGCTCGCTGCGAATGGTATCCGGCTTTAGATTTCATAATCAGACGTTTGAGCCCTAATTCCACTAAATTAATAGCTTTACCAGAACAATGGTATCTATTTATTTATTTAGTAAACAAAATCCAAAGCACTTAAAAAACAAAATTTACGAACTTATTTACAGAACCTACGGCCAATACACGATTTACTTTTTGTAAAATCGTGTATCGTCTAAGAATCACACATTTTGGTATTTTACCTTTGATGAAAGAAACTACTGATGAAGGAATGCGAGTCAAAAGTGTCAAGGTTGAATCCATTCTATCAATGTCTCCGTACAAATAGCCACACACTATCTAGAGATACTTTCATCGATGGACGATTCTGTTACAATACTATTGTTATAGTAAACCGATTGATTAGTAGAATTTGGCCCTAGACAGCTATACGGCTGTAGTATTGCCGGCCATGTACATTTTCATGTGTTTGTTATCTTATCTAACACAAGCTACAATCCTGCAGTGCGGCAGTGGCCTAAGCTTTTACGGGGATATATTTCTAGCTACTTAGGAACAATTTATAAGAGGTGCTTATCAAAGTAGGTGAAGTCATCTGATAATTGGCATCATTGATTTCATTTGAAGAGTGATGAATTTAAAGTGATTTGTAATTTCAACTTCATTGATTTAGTTCAGAGAAGCTAATAGAGCTAGACAAGTAGCCGAAATGACACAGTTGCCAAAAATAAGTGGTACAATGCGGTGCAGCTCTAGCCCACGTGGAATAAGTACCCAGACGCACCTTAATGGGCAAATGAAAATGGATTTCTTGTATTCATAGTCTTAACCAAACTGCTACACAAATTTAACTGTAGGCATAAATCCCGATTAGCAATACCTGCTAAAAAAACGCAATTGCATAGTCGCAACTGTTATAACATGGCTGTCAAAATTGCCAAATTATGTGAAAGAACTGAAGGGACTGAAGAATATATTCAACAGAAAATTATTAAATGTTTTATTGAGCATTGTTTTTATTCTGTTGAAGATTACTTTAATTTTAAGTTTTGACCTAGTGAGTCTAAAAAAACTGTTCGTTTATTCAACGACCACCCCTAATTCTAGGTAATACTAACTGTGTACTTGATACTTTCCAAGTGAGTGCCTTAGTAAAAGTAACCCATTCTGTTTCCCATTCTTACCCATTGTGTTGCTGAAACTGCAGTTTTCATCCAAAAATGCAAGGACAGTGGCCATTTCTTTTCAACACGTTCTTGGGTGCGGAAGTGCACCGAGCCACCGAAAATAACCAGTGTGAGGTTGAGTGAGATTAGTTTAAATTTATGCACCTGAACCAAAAAACTAGCAGCATTTTACCGGTGTTTATTCTTTTTTGATAAACATCGACTGCAGTACATATTTTGTACTGCAGTCGCCCAATGGATGAAGACGTAAGGAACCTTCTCACTGCCTGGGGATTGGAAGACTTCGAAGTATGTATTTCAAAGTAAGTACACAGTAATTATTGTAGTTGGCAGAACACTTTGCTATTGATTTTCACATTTATCGGGAAGATAATTTAAAAAAGTAATTTTTAATTCAATCGACAATCCACGTGTTGTGTGAGCCTTGGCGCCATTACTTACAATTTCTTTATGGTTCGTTGATCTCGTGGCAAATCTTCCATTATGGCCCTTACTTAGGTGTGGTATGAGGCTTACCAATGCAGTATTTTTTTCTTTTTAGGCAGGTACTTACTTTATCTTAATGGAGTTTATAAATTTTAATATCTAATTTTAGGTTCAGAGGAGACCTCAAATATAGCCTGTTTGCTGCTTATTCCATCTCTCTTGGCTGTTACAAATGTTCGTCGCAAAAAGATTCAGCATCCTTCGAAAGTTAAAGCAACTGCTAGTTTTATACAGCATGTGAAAAACGATTCGGATATCCACAGTTTGTTAAAATATTGTTGCATATTTCATAACTCAGCAAAAAAATGGTTTGAATAAATATTGATTTATAATTTGAGATAAAAATATACTGTGTTAGTTAAAAATTCACAATGTAAGACAATAACATAATATCACTCGAATGTAACTTTTTACATAGGTATTTCAAATATAGATAATTTATTTTGTAAGTATTTAAACTAAATCCAGACATTCTCCTAACATACTACAAATATTTTATTCTTATACTGAAGCAGTAATAATTGTTTAGTATTGTGTACTCTATTAAGAGCGTTTACGTCCTTCTGTTGCTTATTAGCATTTATACATTTAGTTTTAAACATTTTTTTTTTTTGGATCTCTTAATTATGTATTTATTAAAGTTACGCCAAGAGCTTGAAATAGGTACATTCTTTTCATACGAGCATGTTTTAATAAATATCATTTATTCAATAAATTACTATCAAAGTATAGAAATAAATTTGAACTAGTATTTACAATTGAAATAATTAAGAAGCTAACTGCAGACTGTTGCAAACAATCTAGAGGTAAATAAAATAAATTGTTAAAGGTCAATCATTTATAGATGGTTACAAAACATTTTGAAAAACACATTGAAATATATTTTTTATTAAAATATTAATAAGTAGATGTAAAAGCTCTTAAAAATGTTGTAAATTAATCTAATTAATAATAATTTTGTATTACACATGTTATTATAAGTTGGTATAATTAAGAATTTAGTTTATAAACTATTGTAAAAAAGTTAAAATAAAACGTTTTTATTTCATATAATACATGCTTTTAATGTTGAAGTATGGTTTGTCGGAAAATGAAATATGATCGTTCAGTCGTTTTTTTAAGGGTGTTCTGTTGCGAATTCACCAGATTAACGATCTTTTTTCTATTCCCTACATATCAAATTTTTATCAGCGTCAGAATGAAGAGTCACTTTTACATTTTAACTTCTGGCCTACTTGAATTGGTATATTCAGGAATATTGTTTGTTGTTCCTAAGCGGGTTTGTTGCGTTAATACTGCTAAATACTTAGCTGCTTGTGCCTACCATTTCCAAGTAACAACAATATTAATAAGGTACAGATTTTAAGTTTAAACTTGCATTGTCCTAAATGCAGTGCAACATAAGTTCAAACTTAAAATATCTGTAGCTTATTAATATTGTTGTTACTTGGAAATGGTAGGCACCTGCAGCTAAGTATTAAGCAGTATTAACGCAACAAACCCGCTTAGGAACAACAAACAATATTGCTGAATATAACAATTCAAGTAGGCCAGAAGTAAAAATGTAGCTTGGTTGTAGCTAACCCACTGAAAATGGTTGAAAGCGCCGAGTAACTTTGCTAAATATGCCTATTTGAATTGATTAGAAGTAACAAAGTATATTGGCTGAAACTATCCAGTGCACACGATTGACAGCGCCGAGTAACTTTGCTAAGTATACCCATCTACTTAACAAAGTCACTTTGTTAAACATAGAAACGTTTCTATGCTGCGTTTACAAAGATGATTTGTTAAAATCGAAGATTTAAACTAAGATGCTTGGTTATAACTAACAGAATAACTCGTTTGTCTTTATCAAATTAAAAGGTTGGAAGTTACCCAGCCTATGTTATTAAATTTTAACCAACTTTTTGGATTAATATTACTAACTTACATTAGCAAAGATGGCTTGTCTAGCATTAGCAACAAACTTTGCAGGCTCCCTCCGAAACGAGTAACACTGTTGTAAATAGCAAAAAGTTATTTAATTCCAACCGTTACGTTTTTTCCGTGAAATTTTCCATACGTAATCGGATTAAAAATAGCTATGTTTGTTGCGGTTTAGTTTTTCATAAAACATAATGAGAGCGGAACTAATTTTGACCACCAAATCGAGTCATTTTCAAGCTATTTTTTAATCACTAAAGACACCTTTATTCGAAAATCTGTCGCGTTGCAAACATCCTAAATATGTATATTCAACATTAAAAATATTCCTAAAATCAATCGTTTATCAAAATTAAGGAAAAAGTATCAAAAAATGGTGCCGACACCGAGCACACGCACACAGCCACATGACAGCTTCGTATTTGATGGTTAGACGCGCTTTCTCACTAACAGCGCGCCCCATTTCAGTCCACGTGAAACAACAACAAATCCGCATGGACCGATTCGTTTCCGTTTGGGAGAGGTTCGTAGCCTTCTTAATACGACCAAATAAAAGCAAACGGATTGAAAATATCCATATTTTTTAAAATTCGATTAGTAATGCACAGAGCTTATTATCTTAGAGGCAAATAGTCATTATGAATCACCATGCCGACATCAAAGATAATTGGTAGATTCTCGTAATTAGACCACTTTACTAACATCGCTTATTTTCGTCATCTATTTGGCTGAGAATATTACTCTTATGCGAATATTGCACTCCTGTGCCTCGGAAAGCACCTAGCTAAGCCAGTGGTCCCGCACCTGAGCTCTCCCGGGTAGTGTTTGTCTGCCATCGGATTATGAAACTGATGAAATAGAGAGAGCACTTGTGTTTCCTGAATTGTGTACTAGAAGTAACACTGGTCAGTTTAAGGTAGTTCCCTGATTCAAACTAGCGCCGCCGCCATCTATTTTATAGTATTATTACGTTAAGGAATTTTCAATAATCCCTTGGCTAGTTTGTAATACCTATGTTAAGCTGGTTTTAATGCCTCTGTAAAAGTTTTATTTTGTATAGCTTATGAAAATATGCGAAGTTGCGCTTTTCGGCCACCAAACTCGGTTTTCGTACTAAACTATACAAAAAAACAACAACAGAGGCATTAAAAAAAGCATATAATATAGGTATCAGAAACAGGCCAAGGGATTTATGAAAATTCCTTTGTTTAACCTAATAATACGATAAAATAGGTGACAGCGCTGATTTGGATCAGGAAACCCCTTTAAGATTTTTCGCTACATATTACTCTCCTCCGATAAATAGGCATTAAAATATAGAACATAACGTACTACCACCGCGTTTAGGCAAACGTGTTTCATAATCCTTCTAGGCAGCATGGAACTGTGAAACTAAAACCTCTGCATGAGTGCCACATTTTACGTTTACGTGCTTCAGATTTGTAAGCGCATTCTAAAATAGCTCCATCGAATATTGACTGATTGCCAACATCCAACATTATACCGGTACTGTGTCGGTACTTGAGGCAGACGCGTAATTACTATGTAAACTAATTAATATTGTTTTACCAATTACTCATCAGTATTACTTATATTTAAGTAGGTTTTTTAAATACTTCGAAAAAAGGAGATCTATATTCGAATGTATGTGTGTTTTATAATTAAGTACCTACATATGTATATTCGTCGATTACACCGTCGATAATGGAACGATTTTGAGAATTCTTTCGTTATTGTATAGACTATAGATAAAGAATGATCCGAGGTGCTCCCATAAATTGATTACCTAGAAATTCAAGGGATACGCCATCGGCGAATGAGAAGACGAATCTGTTTCCTGGTGATACCAGTAGCGTAAAATCGTAACTCCTTGAACTCCTGTATGAATCTGATAAAACTATGTGGTTTTGTATTTACCAATTATTTATCGCATTGATTCGTGTTTAACTAACCCTGTTTTGCCTGATTTAACAAACATAGATTTTAATTTTTCTATTGACCCTTATCACGTTTGTTTCCCAAGTTCCCAACTCACATTTTGTTTAAATAAAGTGGCAACTGGATAGTGACTTCACCTGGAGACGCTCCTGGAAGAGCATACCTATTTACTTGGATCATGGACCATACCACGCTAACCTATTGCTTCTTATCGTATCCGTCAGTCACGTCACTGACGGTACTTTAAAACTTCTTATATACTAATTTCTTACCTCTCCTACTATAAGTAAATAATCCTACTATCCTACTAATATTATATATAAAATTTCCATGTCACAATGTTAGTTACTGTACTCCTCCGAAAAGGCTTTACCGATTTTTACCAAATTTTATATGCGTATTCAGTAGGTCTGAGAATCGGCTACTATCTATTTTCCATACCCCTAAGTGATAAGGGTTGAAGGCAAAACCCTTATCACAACGTTTGGCGGGTCAGCTAGTATTATATAAATGAGAAAGTTTGCATGGATATTTGTTACTCTTTCACGCAAAAACTACTGTACCGATTAGGCTGAAATTTGGTATGGGTGTTATAGTTCGGGACCTGAAATAACGTATAGGCTATTTTTTTATCACGATAAAACGCTAGTATGTACAGAGAGCAGCATCAATTAGTAATCATCTAGCGGTAGAAGTGTAAACGTTAAAGGGGTTACCAATTGATGCCTCTAGCGGTAGAAGTGTAAACGTTAAAGGGGTTACCAATTGATGCCTCTAGCGGTAGAAGTGTAAACGTTAAAGTTGTTACCAATTGATGCTGCTCTCCGTACATACATATAAGTTGAATGTACTACAGAATCGTGTAGGTGGCTGCTCGCACAATAATTATGCCGATCGTAGATCAACCAATGACCAACGTGAAGGGGAGCTTGGAGGGTAATTCTAGCAAGATATCTACTCGATAAATATGGCAAGAAATATCAAAATATCGACTGATTGATTCAAATAAGCGTATTCGCAAAACACGATATCCATCGAGGGCTTTTCTTTGAAAAGATGCTCGATAAGTCGCACGAAAATTCGGTTTTTGATGGGACTCGATATTTATTACATGATATTTTATCCCGTGATACCGCGTATAATTCGATAAAATAACAAGTGATACGCAGAATTGGCCTCCTGGTATTGAACTGATGAACCAACAACAATTTAAACTGTGTGGGCGGTGAACCAAGGTCTCGCAGACCAAATTGAAAACGTAAGGTCACGTAACTTCCTCCAAAGTCTTGGAAACAATATCGTGAGAACTTAGAACATGAAATATGATTTCGTCCTATAACCTGAACTTACATTAATGAAAATGCCCGGGAAAACCTTCGCTGCTGCATTTATTGCTACTATTTCATAATCGAACATGAATTTCGATGGGTAGGTACCATTTCAGAATCATAATCAATACCTTTATTTCTTTAGGCTTACAAAATAAGACTAAAGTTAACGGGATATTTACCATGATTTGAGTTTTGAGTTCTCCAATAATGTTCCGTGATAATGGCGCATGTAACTGTGCCGAAATATTGGAGAACTCAAAACTCAAATCATGGTAAATATCCCGTTAACTTTAGTGTTGTAAATAACCATGATAGTTTCAAAAGTTTTACAAAATAAGCACTTAGATAAGAAATGAAATGAAATTATTTATTCAAAAAAGAACAGCATTATTACAAACATATTACCTACCTAGTCGGTAAGATGTACATATGTGCAAGATGAGATGAATAAGAAGAGGATAACATATTATGCTTTATATACTAGGTTTACTTAGGTAATTTACTTTTTAAGGGGTAAATAAAATATTACACTGTAAGTAACAGTTTTCTTCATCACTGCCCGCGAATGTGATTTCGTGCATAGCGATACTTTTTAGTACTTATGTATTTTACGTGTCGAGCATAGCGGGACTAGAACCTATGAGGACTAACCGGTTAAATCTTATAAGAATTTCAGAACAATAAGTGATGAAAATAAACACGAATATTTTACAAATTATCGTCATTAATGATGTCGTTCCTCAATCAGACCAAAGGCTCTAGCAGTTTCGTCAGTGCTTATGTACTCGATCGTAATTTAACATATCACTACGTTGTTATACAGTATAATACTTATTTATATACTTATTATTTAAAAGTCTAGGTTTACAAGATGGATAACAAGAATTTGTCGCTTAATAGGACGATACTCGCCATGTAATTCTATACATAAGTCTAGGTTTACAAGATGGCAGATGGATAACGAGAAGTCGTCGCTGAACGTCGCTGGTACTTGTAATGTAATTCTATCTTAGTATTAGCCACTTAAGATGAGACAAGCTGAGCATTAAAGAGTGTAATGTAGTCGTCTGATAGTATATTATATCTGCAGAAATTATATGAAGACCTAGTTATCACATCAGTTTCCAGCTAAAATCAAACCAAACAGTTAAGACAGCTTTGTGGAAACAACTGGCTGCTTGCCAAAAAGTTATCTACACATTCTCTTTGTACCTTACCCCCGAATACTCAAACGAATCTCAGATTTAAGCACGACTCAAGTGACGATTTTTTGACAGATTTTCATTGAAAACTGTCAAAATATTGCGACATAAGACGTGCTTACATCTGAGTTGCGTTTGAGTATTCGGCCGTAAGTCTAGTAAATAAACCAGGAAGTACAGGGGCAGAATTCTGCGAACCAATTGCTATACTATGCTAGTGGTATAGTCGCAGAATTCTATTAATATTATAAATGTCAAAGTTTGTGAGTATGGATGTTTGTTCCTTATTTATTTGTCCCCCTAAGATCAGTTGTGTACTGTAGTGATAAACAGAGATTTTATGCAGAACCATTACCAAATCTGTGCTTTTAGCGTGGATGCAACATGAGCGAGCACTCACCACTTTATAATTCTTGATGCTCGGCAGAAACCTCTTCTGTTCCACCTCCTTCTTTTGGAAAACCTCATTTATGATGTTCCCGAGAGCCTGAGCTCCGTACTGCATCAGGGCCTGTCCTCCTTGGTTCAGGAGTTGACGCCCAGCTCCTGAGATCAAGGCGCCAAAGTCCGAGCCTCCATTTTGAACCGCCATTTTGCGGTCACTCACTTAACAGTTCAGTTGGCTAGGGCATTTTTCTTCAGAAGTGTTTAGATTTTTCTGTATGAGTAATAATTAGCTAAATCATCAGTATAAATAGCATTTGAACAAGCTTTTATACTGTAAAGTCTGGGGGGCTTAGTGACTCACTGTGTGCTGTGTTTTTTATCCTGCATTACTTTCTGATTTGTTTTGAATACCTAAAGAGGTAAGTAATTCTACTATCATAATTTTGTATTTTAAATTTAACTTTATAAAACTTTTAATAACGTTGTAAGTATTCTATTTTTTCTATGACTAAGCAATTTTTTTGTATTTACATCGATGAACTTAACTTTGTATTCTACGTTTTAAATACAAATTATGATTAAGCAATTTTTTTTTGTATTTATTTCGGTGAACTTGTTTAACCAATTATAATTTAAGTGTGATCCTTACGCAAGCAGCCCTAAAACATCTAAACTAGAACATAAAACAGGTTCTTTTAAAAACCTGTTTTTATTAAGACTTGTTACAGATTTGTAAGATCAACTGACACAATTAAAATAAGTATACTTATAAAGTTGTACACACTTCTGATATTTTAACAATGGGTATTTGTGATGAATGAAGTTAACCTTTATTCAGCCAAAAGCATACAAAATACTGGGCATGGTAAGATGGAATGGAAGGTCATTGATGTGACATCATACCAGATTGTGTTAATTACCTGCCAGTGTTTTTTATCATTGTTCATTCCTATAAAAACATAAGTTTTTCATTGTAACTTTAGCAAAATCAACACATAATAACACAGAATGCATGATTTATTTTACCTTTGGCAACTGAAACAGTTGGCCGATATGAAAATGACTCATATGCTCCCAATTTTTCACTGATTAATCATATGTGATAAATTGATAATAATGTAATGTAAACAAACATATTGTGATAAGTATGTGTATCAAAAGATAAAGTTGTTTGAGAGAGAAACTAGGGAATGTAACCAATAAATTAAGTATTCAGGTCACATATGAAAGTCCCAATAGAAACCAAATCTTTACTGAAACTTACGCTCGTGTATGTCTACAACATGTCTCTATGAAAAATATATCGTGTAAAATTCCTAAATAATCACGAAAACAAGATGAGATCATCGTTAAACGCCTCAAAGAATTTTAGCAGGGGAATGTTCCACACCGCGAGAAATAATCGCTTTGAACTAAAGAAATAGCACTATTCTTCTAAATACGAACAAACACAGCACACAAATGAATCACCAATAATTTTAGGTAATAGAATATATCGCGATTCGCGAAAATAGAAAAAATAAATATTTTCCGGACGAACACCAACCACATCGAAGTCCTTGGAAAACTAATTTGACGTTTGACTTGACTGACAGAGCAGATGAACAACCAAGCCACCCAACCAAATCAAAAAGCTTTACAACGTGTCTGTGATTCTCAGAATGGCACATTTTACGTGGTCGTGCTATAAAAGATTGCCAGCGCACAACTATGACGTCAACTACTCTACTCGAGAGCCGAGACCGGTCGAACCTTTTGCTGTGCTACCTAAATGACCTCATGATAATTTTATGGCTTCCGTTTAGATCAAATATAATTAATCCAGCAATAAACTGCTCGAAACACATTTCAAAACAACACATTCGAAGACAAATCTACGGAACTAGCAACACAGAAACGAACTTCTTGGACTTGTTTGAACAAAAGCGTTGGCCCTCGGCAACCTCGGCAATGCCTTCGGTCTTCGGGAAACATCCACATCCTTGAAAAATTCGAGACCTTAAGGTAAAATGTTCTAACCATATTACTGATATTTTTGCACAATCTTCATAAGTCATTGATTCCTATTATGAGAACATTACATTAGTTTACAAAATTTTAGTTTTTGTCTGTTGCCGCGAATTTTATGGTGGTTGTTGTTTGCGACATGTTATTTTCACCCTCAGAAATTTTTATTGTTGATTTTCATCTAAGTGTTTTTGTTCGTTGTTATCATGTTCTGAACATAGTGAAAATCACGCGTGTTTCATTTTGTTCAGATAAATATGGAAAGTTTCTGCAATATGAGTAGGTATGTGCCTAGTTGCCTACCACTTTAAAAAAAGTTGTGTAAACAATCGAAATAATAAGTTTTACATATGTATTTGGAGAATATGTGCTCCATAGGGACTTGAAGAAGACCTTTATCAGAATTCTTTAAAAATACCTATTTTCAGTATTTTGGTTTTGGGATATTCTTGGAAAAAAAAAGATAATGCATCTTCACCTGATTGTGTGTTGAATAGATGAACTATTTAAGATTGTTGAAAGGTGGTAAATGTTTAACTTTTTTTTAAATGTGTTTTAAATATGTGTTTTTTTCCGTTCGTAATTAGATATCTGAAACTCAAAAACTAGAGCGGATCGAAAAATTCTATATATATATTTGAGCTTAGCATGCCATGTGTAGCCAACAACAGCAATCATTTTCTCGGCAACAAATACATTGTAAACTATTGTTTTAAAAAGGCCAATGAAAACAGCTACCTACATAAATTTGTTTGTATGAGAAAGTTAATATAGTTTTCATTATGAAATTATGAATGTGAGCGACTGTGTGAGCGGGTTGAATTCGTCAACCAAAGAGAGTTTTTAGTGTAAGCAGCTACATTTTAGAAATTGAATTATACCTTTAAACAATCCACCGCGCCCAGGCAACTACACATCCGATGGATTGACATGGGCAGTAAGCCAAATAGTGGCACTCAGACAATTGTATAAAACGTTATCTGATGGGCATCAATCACCATAGGGACGCATTACTAACGAATTAATACCATAATTAGTCGAGTTAAACACAACATACCTATATACATACATAGTATAGGTACCCAAATTCTTCTAATAAATTATATATAAATATTATAAATATCTCGAAAGATTCTATGGATGGATGTATGGATATTTGTTACTCTTTCACGCAAAAACTACTGAACCGATTGGGCTCAATTTGGATTTGGTATTGGTTGGAATTGAATTTGATATGGGTATAGTTTGGGACCTGGAATAACATATAAGCTATTTTTTATCCCCATTTAACGCGGGCGAAGGTGCGGGCAGCAGCTAGTAATAAATAAATTATACTGGACAATTCACACAGCATTATCTAGCGCCAAGAAAGGCGTCTAGGTATTTACGAAATAAAAAATACCGATAATATAAGTTTTTTTTAAATTAAAAACTATATAGAACCCGTGTACTTTCCCTATTTTTTCTTTATACCAACAGTTTAATAGATTGAATGTACAAGTTTTAGCAAGACAAACGAGCAGCGTAAGTAAAGATCTACTGGCATCGTATTAGATTTGACCTTGACTCCGCCTCAAAAATGTTTGAGGGTCCTATCTGAATTTTCGAAGCTTTATTTGAGGAAAGATTCGGCGTCTTGAGACTCTTTAGTAACAACTCTTCCAGCTACCTCGTGTCTGTTTTAAATAAACCTAGTAGGTCGGTAAGTAGCAATAAAGCTATTTTAGGTAGGTACGAGATCTAAGACATATGGTTTTAGCAATATAATTGTACTCGTAGAATCATTTCGTTTAATGACTTCCCCTGCCTCAGCGTCAACATCTGTTTATCGCTGGAAATACATAGGATGTTGAATAAGAGAGTTGAATGAAGCCAACACGTAAGTTTATATACATATCTACCTACTTTCCCCATATTTAACTAAATGAAAAAAAAATATTCATCTGGCAGTATTTATTCCCTACATAAAATCTTTTTTTACAAACTGTGAGTACCGATGTTCTAAATGTAGATTTTTTCCAAAACAATGAGTTAACTATAATTATATAAATGAATAAACTCAATTACTGAAATAATCCGGAATACAGACAGACAACATTTTTCCCCTTATAAAAATAAACAAGAAATACTGAAAGCTTTCCAGTATACGCTCGAGTTAATATTTCTTCAGTCCATTCTATTCTCATCGCAGTTATAAATATACAGTTGCTAGCGATCTCCCTTCCGAAACCCAAACTTTTTTCTCTGTGTTTAAAATCATTGATGTTGTTAGGTATGTAAGTTTTTTAGCCCTTTTCGCGTTTCATTTTTAATCAATCAAATATTCAGCGAACATTTTGGGAGGTAGGTCAGACAACATGTAAAAGGCGCCATGCCTAAAATGGTATGGTCATTAATGGTCAGTGATTCAAGAATGTTTTGCCACTTGCTGGCCCGAATTTAACCGGTTCAATTTGTGCTTTTCAACTTCAAGTGCAAAAATTTTACAAAGAAGTTCCGCAGAATTCATTTATACATGTTATAATTATTACCTATAGTTAAAAACTTTATATCAAAGTCAAATATTTATGTAAAGAAATACGTACCTACCAGCTTAAATTTTTCAGTGTTCGATAGCACAGTAGGTACCTACCATAACTACGTTAATAAAACTAAACTATTGGTTTAGCTTAGGTTTTTTAGTTTAGGAGTGTTGGTAATAAACTTTTCAAGGTAGGTATTTTTTACTAATTACCCTACTTATTCGATTTCGCTATGCATTATACCACATTGTTAAGAGTTCCTCTCTAACCATAGGTAGGTTAATACCAGTGGTTAATAAATATTAATGGTTTATTTCACCACTTCCTTTCTTGTATAAAACATAAACTTGTTATGACTAAACTTACGTAGGAGTTTATATTTGAGATTCCACGTTATACTAAGCGCCGTCATTGTATGAGTCAAGTATTTTTATGTTAGGTCAACAACTTCCTGAATTAAGATTCTCAGTACAATTAGAAATAGCAGACATACTTACGATCCGGATGTTTTCCTAGTGTTGCATACAGATCAGGAGCGGATTCATTCATGGAATTACAAATCAAATATCAAAGTGCTTTATTTCCTTTAGACCTTAGAGGGCTCTTGGACACGTCATAAAATTAAAATTACATAAGTAAAACAGGGAAATAAAGTGAAATGCCTAAGCCTACTTTATGCAAGAGTATGAAAACAACCACCCAAACATAAAACAATCTGGACTAGTTCCTTTTAAATGTATTCCCCTGCTGAGCAACGAAACGGTCTCCTGCCTTCCATTCATCAGGATCTAATCTAATGTATTTAGCATTAGCCTTTCAAAAGCTTCTCCCGTTAATAAATAAAATACCTTTCTACCCTCATCATTGGTATCGATCGACTGATGACATTATACAAGAACCTAAAATATTATTAAGTTGCATAAAAATGGTAAGGCATAACAATAGTGTCAGTGCCAATGCACTTTGCTTCATGTACTCGTATGACGCAAATAATTATCAGCTTTGTCATCCATCAGCTTATCTTATTTACTTACTCTGCCGTACCTATCAAGACCTTATAAATGAAACATTAATGACTAAGACTAGTTAAGGTGGAGATAATGATTTCGTCATGACGTCGAGGACGTTATACTTAATTAGCCTAGTGGTTCGCCTGCGTCCCCGATACGCATTTCTCCAACAACAGCCAATAGCAAACAATCGTAAAATAAGGTCAACCTTTGTTTACAAGACCGAGCCGAATCACATTATTAGGACCGAAAAACCACCCGCGAGTAAAAATATGAACTCCAGGTACAGACAAGTACAAATATTTTAATAAATCTTAGTTCACGTAATATGAATAGGTACCTAAATAATAACAGGTTTTACAGTTTAGGTACGAATAGTCGTAAAATGAGCAGTACCGTATACAAAGAAGCACATTAACGATCCATACGTATCAAATCATTAATTTTGCAGCCTTCACTACAATACTTTGCTTATTATCATTTAATATATAATATGACTATCTGTTTATTGAGGTGATGTGATAATACACAATGAAAAGTTGTAGACTACCGTACCGGTACCTACACTCAAAGACGTAAACGAAGGATCCTGTTGTATTCAACTCACCACCATGTTCACGTTGACCACCGCACATGATTCCTCCACCACCTCCTCCACAGCACCACTCTCGTACTCCTCAGCTGGTAGCTGCGGGTACAGCTTGCTGATACCAGCATTGAAGACCGTATCATCCTCCGACGGTAGAGACGGGTAAATGCTCCCTCCACCTAGCAGGGGTTCAGAGCTCCCCTGCCCACGTTCCCCTTTGAGGAACCCAGAGACTGCAGCAGCAGCACTGGAGCCCCGATGCCAGCCCCAACCATTCGCCCGAAAGTTCTTAGGGTAATACGTTAACACAGACATCGCACGTGTTCACTCGCGAAAATTTTAGCACTGAATGAGATCGCAGATAGCTTAGGAAATCTGTAACAAAATATTTTCCTTGTGAGTGTTTTTTGTTTCCATATGATTCAGATTAAGGGAAACAATTTCGTAATACCTACTGGATATGACGATCGTAAAGGTTGGCGCTAGATCAAATAGCGCTGTATGGGAAGTTATATTCAGATTATTTCTCAGGGTTCATGGATGGCTATGCCTGTGGCTATGCTATTGAACTTTGCCTATTCTTGTCAACATCATTTAGCCGCATGACTGTATTCTCCGAACTCGACAAAAGACATAGGTACCTGAATGCAATTGTACTGTTTTGATTGGTTGTTATTCAGTTGGTTGGACGCGGACATCATAATTCGTAGATATCCGTACCCTTCCTTCTTTTTATTTTTCGAATAAATTGCCAGTAGTGTTTTAAATTTTCATATGCGCCTCTCACTAGGTCTATACATATACCTACCTACCTTATATATTTTAAAATTATTTGATTTTAGTGTTGCTCATGTCGTAAAGAAATATATTATTCTGTCGTCATGAGTAAGAGTGCTCTAACACTGCTGCTTATGGTCCTTTAAACGGGGTTTCCACTAGAAATAATTAAAAAAAACAATCACGAGAATGTTAAACCAGTAATATGGAGTAGCTCCAAATTAACATTTGGCGTTCAGAAGAGTGAATCTAACCGTTTAGACATTGAGTGAGCTTGACCTTGCGTTAGTTTATCAGTCGATCTGACCATCTGGTTTGGTTGTGAAGTAAATTTTTCGCTAATTTTAAGATAAATAATAATTTTATACCGCATTCAAGAATGGCTAATAGAAAACTGACCAATAAAAATGTATGCTATTGTACCTCAGGTTTGAATTCAAATTGAAAAAAATAATAATCTAGCAATAGTTTGTGGGAGAGCTAAGTAATTTTCAGTGAAACATGGGTGCGTCAATTGTAATTATTTGTAACCCGAGGTATAAATAGCGTCCGTGGCACTCCCTTTTTGAGGAGTGTTAACTATGCTGCCATGCCATCGTCATAATAATCATCGCTTAAATAAAGCAATTTAGGTCATTATTTTAGTTAAATTGACATAAGATGGTTAATGCACCTACTTTAGATAAAAAATTAACAGTATTTTTATGCCTAGTATCTATGTCAGTCCAGTTTTAATGTGCCTACTTAACTATGTTTTAAGAATAACAGTGTACATATACTTCAGCAAAACTCGATGTAAAATGTTTGTAAACAAACCACTTATACGATGCCTAAAATTCCTGTTATTGCCGTATATTTTTAAGCACAATTTACATACAGCCGACATCAATCTTTCCTTCACTAAATATTGGTAACAATTAAGTTATTTGAAACGCAACGCCCAAACACAAACGAGTAAATTTTGTTTTGTTTGTTTACAAATGTTTCATATCGAATTTGGCTGGAATATAGTTAGCAGTTTTATATGGGAACTTCTTGTACTGTACTGACGAGTCACTGAAATAATTTAGATAAAATGTAAGAGTGCATTACCTGCATAGTACCATTGCATTAACCTTGTATGAATACTTCTGCTTGGCGTAAGTAATCGCATTAGGTACATAGTTAACATCGATACCTAGGTATTTATATATGTTTTTACCCTAGATGGGTTCGATCTATGGGCAAAATCTTGCATTCTTATAGGTACGTTTACCTACACTAAGCCACGGTCTATTTTTAAGTTGGCTACCTATCTATCAACAAATTATCACCACATAGATTAATAAGCGTCCTTCTATTTTTAGCTCGGAATTTCCTTATAAGCTCTATTAGACCTAGTACAAAGTAGGTAGAATACCTATCGTATATTAAAAAGCATTTGTTTTTTTGCACGGTTGTCGTTAGGTGCTCTACCATGCCGCCACTCACTTTGTTTCATTGAGATTATAGGAACAAAACAACTACCTAAACTTAAGGAATAGGTAGGTAGGTATTTTTGATTTAAACCTAATGTAAACAGGCCTAGGTAAAACAGGTAAATTCAGTAATTTGCTAACATAAACTGAACCCCATAATTAAATATCGGTGATAATGTAAAATCAATTAAATGCAAGTTTGAACAGCTGTAGTAAATAAATTATCAAACAAGACTTACCACTATACTTCTTTCGGTACTCGAAATACACAAATGGCAACATGAATGAATTGAATGAATGAATGAGGGATTCATTGGTAGAATTTATTGTTCATTCATAATTTCATTCATTCGTTCTGTTTGGGTGTTCACTGTTCATGGTTATAATATAATTTTCTTGAATTTTTCCTGAAATATTCGGCAACCAGACATAGTTTTCTTTGTTATTAGTGCAACGCTATCTAATGTCTATTATTGCTGTAAAAGGAATACCTCAAAAAGTAAGAAAACATCATACTTGAATGCCTAAATTTCGTGAGCCGCGCCATACGAAAATAGGCACTTAAACATTTTTATTTACCGGCGTTTGAACTTATTAGGTAGGTAATTTACCTTTACTAATTGCAAGCATTTCTGGTACTCATTACCTAAGTTGGAAGGAACAGTTTATCTATGATCTGATATGCTTAAATATACTTTGTAGCTTTGTATCCACAAAGCTACAAAGTA
The DNA here is from genome assembly GCA_947859395.1 of Eupithecia insigniata. Taxonomy (NCBI): domain Eukaryota; kingdom Metazoa; phylum Arthropoda; class Insecta; order Lepidoptera; family Geometridae; genus Eupithecia; species Eupithecia insigniata. The sequence goes on from OX402019.1 coordinate 3,666,485, forward strand.
TATTTAAGCACTTCGTCGCTTTAAGAAAATGTCACACTCACAGCAAACACCCTAAACTAGTCCACTGCTGGACACAGGCATCTCCTAATAAGCGCGTTATAAATATAATCTCCATTCTGGGCAGTCAGGTTGGGGATCGCAGTAGAGTTGCATATACACCGAAGGGTGCTGCTGCCCTTCCTCTGGTAAATTCCCTTAATTGCCTTTCACTACATCCAAAGGGGCTGAGGCTGGGCCTATTGAAAATAACTAATATGATATTTTCAAATATCAAATTGGTATCACAAATTCTTTATTTCCATAGGCACAATAAATATACATTTAGAAATATAAAAGTCACAAATATTCTTGAAGTAAAGTTTAATTTCATAAAATTGTTCCATTAAAAGTGTCTGTGAAATAAATTATACCTATGTCTCTATGTAGCTATTAATGGTTTTTTTTTTAATTTCCAGTGGAGCCTAGTATTCTCCATTCAATGCTTGAAAAAAGTAATTCACGGACAATTTGAAGGGCTCAACTTCGCTTCTGGGAAAAAAAATCTTAAGACATTATACATACGGCTTTCTGAATCAATTGACCCCGTGCTGGTAATTGAAAGCATAACTCAATTTCAATTCCCTCGGGGCATTCGACTGCAGGCTATTGTGCCAAGTCAAGTACCAGATGTAAGTAACTAAAACTTAACAGTCTAATTCTAATTCTTGAACTGGGATCTACACTGACATCTCGATTGATAAACAGTCTGATTATATCTGATTAATAGTTAGTTGTCGGATTAATAGTTCAGTACATATAAATCTGTGGCATTTGGTATAAATATGTCCAAAAGCCGTTATTTACAGGGAGCGAATTTGACGTATAAATATTTCGTTATTGAAAGGAAAAAGATACTTAGTATTTTTTGTTGTAGGTAATGATGGCGTCTTTGCCTTTCAGTAACGAAATTTTTATACTTCAAGTGTGCTCCCTGTAAATAACAGTTTTTGGACTTATCATGTTCAGTTGTTTATGTTCAGTTCTTGCTATCATAATTTTTTTCATACACTTCTACCCACCACTCACAACCACCTTGGTTGTGGCGACCTGAGAATATAAACAAGGTGATTCCGGTACGTGGTCGCCCCTCTAGCTAGAGCCTCTCTCTCTATCTATCTCTCTATCTCTCTCCCCCAGCGGCCGTCGGTCCTACAAGCTATGTGTCCAGCCCACTACCACTTGAGTTTCGCAACTCTGAGAGCTATGTCGATTACCTTGGTTCTTGTGCGGATCTCCTCATTTCTAATATTCGATCTCGCAGAGACATAGCCCTCTCCATTGCTCTCTGTGCTACCTTGAGCTTTCTCGCTCGCCGTCGCCCATAGGAATACGTACTGGCAATACACACTGGTCGAAGACTTTCGTCTTGAGGCAAAAAGCGCATAAAAGCGGAAAGCGCAGCGTGGGCAGGTCGCAGGAAATTGCTGGATGCGGGCAGCGCAAAATCGGTCGTTGTGGAGATCCTTAGCCTACGTCCAGCAGTGGACGTCAATCGGCTGATATGATGATGATGGTGACAAAGGTGTTACGATTGATAGGTAAAATCTCCACGAACTCAAGGGTGTTGCATATAACCTAAATACATCATATGATCTTAATAATGGACAATAATTTGTGCCTAGACATATTTTTTTCATTTTCAGTTGCCATTATCATCTCAAACTATGAGAAAAGGAAAAAAGATACCAGGAAAGAAAAACCAGCGTGGTAGATTACTGCAACCTAATCAGGTAATTTAGATTTTGGTGTAATAAATATTTTGGGTTAAACATATTGACCAGATACATTATGTCTCTCCTTTTAATAACACTTATATAACAATATATAACTTACGACCGATGTGGCGCGGCGGGCGTAGGTCGCCTGCGATACAGAAGGTTGCAGGTTCGATTCCCGCCTTGCGATAAATGTTTGTATGATCTGCATATATTTGTTCTGGGTGTTCTCGATGTTTTCTAGTGTAATAAAAAATATCTATCTATGTGATATATTGTATGAAGTATATCAGTCATCTAGTACCCATAACACAAGCTCCGATTAGTTTGGGCTAGATGATGCGGTGTGGATTGTCCAGCATTATTTATTTAGGCTTAGAAAATAAGTACAAGTAAAATTTTATACTACGAGTAAAAACTGCTTATCAGAGGAGGCCAAAGTCTAGCTGTGGGCTAGTATAGACAGATGATTTATTTATGTATGCTTCCGACTGGTAACGATATAGACCAGTTCAGCTACATGTAGATTGTTTGCAACAGTCTGCAGTTAGCGCAATAAATACTAATCAAATTTGTGTCTATTATTTGATTGTAATTTTCTTTGTTAATAATTGTGATTCCAGGTGATACAAGCTGCACATTATGAGTTGCTGCTTGAGATACAGTACAAGTACCCGGGACTTTACAACCTCAGTCGCAAGACCAGTCATAAGCTACTGGAGGAAATTGCTAAGGTAAAATGATTTTTAAACAGTCATATCGTAATGTTCCAGTATCCAGCAGGCTTACTCGGAAAAGGAAAATCGAAGTTTCTGATTCGTTTTCGTGCAAAACCAACTCTTATGTCGCTTGCATAAGATTACCGTTTGCTTGAAAACGAATTAGAAACTTCGATTTCCGTTTTCCGAGTAGGCCCTCAGCTTCTCGCGGTCCGTCCCGGTTACCAAGCTCCAAAGGGCCGTCTTGGCACCCCTTGGCACGCCACTACTAAATAGACCACACGCACAGCAAGATCATAAAAGAAAATTGTAATCCGCAAACTTTCCAAAATTTACAGGGCTCGCTACGCTAGTTGTTATTTATTCATACTCTTCTTAACTAGTTGGTGACCACCCAAAAAAGTATAAAAATTTGGGTATTACTAACTTTCTTGTTAATTTCCGAAAAATTGCTACGAACGTTAGCTCTACTGAATATATTAATATGTATGCTCTACTTTTTAACCGTCTTCAAAAAAGGAGGAGGTTCTCAATTCCACTGCTTTTTTTATTTAGTATGTTACGCGATATTTCCGCCATTATGGACTGATTTTGAAAATTATTTCACTGTTGTACGGAAAATGATCCCGAGGGATTAAATTTATCCCGCAAAACTTAAAAACAGTGTAAAAGTAAGGGATTCGAAGTCGATTAGTAGGTTTTTGAAAACAATCAAATTACCACAATGAGTGGTAACAGTTTCCATGGTAACGGGCGTAAACAAGAGGAAGGTTCAGGAATTTGAAGTCGGTTTATCGTTTTTTAAAACACGCCAAAATATTACTTTATTTGCAGATAATATTCGACCGCGTAAAGAACATAATGGGCGTCAACATCGAGACGCGAGAGAATTGCTTCAAATTATGCAGCAACTACCGCAAGAATCACCCGCATTCTGCGGACTTTCCGTTGATTCTGACCACGCTTCATGAATTACAGGCAAGTTATTGACGACCTCTGTGGCGCGGTGGGCGAAGGTCCGCTTGCGACGCAGGAGGGCGTGGGCTCGATTCTCGCCTCGGGACAACTATTTATATGTTTGTAATTAAAATACTGAAAGATTTTCAGGACGCGAGCGGAGCTCCGCGCTTCCAGATCTCTGAAAAAGAGCTGCTTCAACAGCCTGTGAAGCCCTTTAGTAAGTTATTCAACATTATTTATAGCTTTACTTCGAACATAAACTTGGTTCTTAAATTCTAGATATTTGTCGTAAACAAAGGATTTAAAAAACACTTTGATTTTTTGTTCACTTCAATCTTTTTAAGGTAAAGTAAAGAAGCCGTTATTAGTTTTCGAGTCGGAGCAAAACTCGTCCAAAGCTATTTTTTTTTTTTGTAAATAATTGCGTTTTACATGTGAAAGTGTCAAGCTTCTGAAGACTCCCCAATGGGGTTCATGTCATGCTCTCACCTATATACATACATAGGAACTCTATGTAACACATGAAACAACATTTACAAAAATAGCGCGAAGTTGAGGAAATCAATAAGGACCCCACCACCATAATATGGTGGTCATCCCATATTATGGGATGGCCTAGTCTCATCAGTCCGATGATGCTGATCAATATACATCATCGGACTACTGAGCCTTTTAGTCCGATATTTACACATTTCGACTTTCCCAAAAAAAGAAATGCATTAACTTCAGTTAATTTTTACCAACATACTAAATAATATAAGGCCGTGGGGCCGCGGCGTACGAATATCGACCCCTCTAATTCAACCCGTGTAAGAGACGACTAAGGGAATCTACCAGAGGAAGGGCAGCAGCTTCCTTCTGAGTATTTTTCAACACCAACACTGCGATCACCAATCCGCCTGCCAAGCGTGGTCATTATGGCAAATCCCCCCTACTGGGATGGACCGACGACATCGTAGCGGTCGCAGAGAGTCGATGGATGGAGGCGGCTCAGGACCGCTATTTGTGGCGTCGTATGGGGGAGGCCTATGTCCAGCAGTGGACGTGTATGGGCTGATATGATGCTAAATATAAAGCTATTTTATACAAAAAAATTGGTATTCCTATTTTTCCACCAGTCAACTACATCTGAGTTTCTCTAATAAACGTATCTTTTTCTATGTTCCCTTTGCATCTTCCAGAAATTGATTTTCCAAATCTTTTCATCTGTTCGGCTGAGAACAGAGAGAGAGAGTAAATAAATGCATTTTGTATTTGAATATTACAGCGATCGACAACATCCCCTTCGATAAAGTAAAGTCAGCGTACACTAAATACTCTGAGAAAGTGTTAAAAGCGATGACGGCTCATATAAAGGCACTGGATTCGAAGATAGAGGACGGCGACGCTGAGGATGTCGTGGCTAAGAAGAAAGTTAGGGAGGAGATGAGAAAGATGCTGCCCTATTTGCCTACAGTAAGTTATTTTATACCGTATTAGTGGGAAGACCTCCCACTCGATGGACCGACGACATCGTAGCGGTCGGAGGGAGTCGTTGGATGGAGGCGGCTCAGGACCGCTATTCGTGGCGTCGTTTGGGGGAGGCCTATGTTCAGCAGTGGACGTGAACGGTCTGATGATGATGATGATGTAGTTATTTTATTTAGGTACTAGCTACCCGCGCCTTCGCCCGCGTTTTATTGCGATAAAAAATAGCCTATGTGTTATGTTGATGGAGGCGGCTCAGGACCGCTATACGTGGCGTCGTTTAGGGGAGGCCTATGTTCAGCAGTGGACGTATACGGACTGATGATGATGTTATTCCAGGTCCCAAACTATAGCCCAATCAGTTTAGTAGTTTTTTGCGTGAAAGAGGAACAAACATCCACCCATACTCACAAACTTTGACATTTATAATATTAGTAGTAAGGTATTACCTATATAATTAAAGAATGGGATTGAGAATGGCTCCATAGTGCATCTTCGCCTAATTTGTACCGTAGTCGCAGTATTTAAACGAAGGTCGTGCTTGATCGTGTAGAGTGTTCAAAATGACCAATTAAAATTCCCTATGCGGTTTATAGCATTAATCAATCAACGAATGCATTTTAAATGCAAGAATAGAACACCCACGTGTCAATTTCAAATACTTTTTGTTATCAAAATTAATGAACTTTGGGTGAATTTGACTGAGATTTTTTTTTAATAAATTCTGTAAACGTCCATGATATTTTTTTTAATTAAATATCCTCAGATAAAGGGTCTTTAGCCACATCATTCACAGTTTTTAATTTTGAAAAATCACCTCTGGAAACCGAGTAATATTTTTTTCTCATATTATTTGTTTTTATTTCTTTTCTCCCGAAAAACTCAAAAGTGCGACTTATGACTAGCTCAGAAATATGGCTCCTAACAAGGCTAGCACTGGTAAAAATACCACGTTGCTCTAGGCTGTTCTATCTTCCTAATGTACATATATTTGGAGGACCGCAAATTTTCTTTATTCAATTTTAAATGCAGATTTCTGTATGTATTAGAATAAAATATAAAAAATCTATAAAAAAACCTCAGTGGGGCCACGAAATTTTAGGAGGGGTTGAGAAGGTAGCAAACCGCCCCACTAGAGCTGGGTAGAAGGTAGCAAAACGTACAAACGTAGCAAACGGTAGTGAAGCCCTTTAGGCCTTTAGGGGTGGGGCGGTTTGCGACCTCTTTATTATTATTCCAACTCTTCTGGGATTGCAATAAAATAAGTTTTATTGCAACGATATGCAAACGATGTACCAAACACAACACCCTGTATAAGTATGCAGGATACATAAACTAGCTGTGCATTGCATACCTACCTTGATACCTAGTTTCATATTATGTATACCTTTTTAGTTTACATAAAGTTTAAGGCCGATAGAGCCGATATATTAGTTCATCCGTTTGACTACGCCAAGCAATATTTTTTTTCAATTTTTATAGTTTTGTTTTTTGCAGGTTGTAAAGCAAGTAGTAGTAAAACACTTCACACCCTCACAGCAGCCTATGCATCGAATTCGTGTAAGTATTCAAGTAATTTTTTTTAAAACATTCATGGCCCAATTCTCACATGTCCATTGGGAGATGTATGATGTGGGGCGTGGCGCGCCCTTGCGGGCCACACCACTGAGGCTGGGCAGCGAATGCGTTAATTGCTAGGCGATTCCATTTGAAGGGTACAGGGAAATTAGGGGCTCATCAACAAAATAAGTATTCAGAGATAATGGTTTTTTAAATGTTCAACATTTAATTATACTGTCTAAAATCCGCGTTTTTATTTATATACTGTGAACTGTATAGCTATTAGATTATAATGTATCTGTTTTTATCAATTTTGTATTAATTTAAAATATATATATGTATATATATATTTAAAATAAACAAGTTTTAAGTATTACGTTTTAACGAATTGTTAATACCTACTTGTTATTATTATTTTTATTTTGTAAATTTTGTAATCTTGCACTTCCTACTAAATTGTTGTCCACACTACCCAAAGGTTAGCAGGTAGAGAATGCTATCTAGCATTATACTCGCCTATGTACAACTTTTGTGCAGTAAAGTATATTCTATCTATATAAATATTTCTTTAGCTACTGTTAATTTGTCATCTTCAGATATACGGTGAACCATTCCTGCCATCAAAAGACGCGATGTCTCCATTCGTGAATCGGTACCACGGCGGCGCCTCCCGCGTCATCCGCCATCCTCGCATGTATAACTTGCTGCTGTTCAAGATACCGCAGCAGAGGTATGCACAACTGATGGCTATGGATGGGACTACAGTTAGTAAGTATCGTTCTTTTATAACATTATCTACTAGCTTTTGCCCGGTGGTTCACACGCGTTTTTTTGAGTAAAGGTAGAGTGATCGCGAAACTTAATGAGCTCTGTGAACTTAGGCTTAAGTACATACAATCAATTAGAACAGTTATATTTACCAACTAGCGACCAACCCGGGCTGCGGCTAGAAATCCTTTTTATGGTGCTAATAGACACACCTAATGCAGCTGCGGTAAGCTGAAGTACCATTTTGAGGTTGAATTCATCGGCTTCTTTTCTCATGAAACTCATGACATCGAACACAATTTTCCATGTTTGAAGACGCAGTACGTTATACCGCCCGCGACGCATATTCAACGTTTAAGAGAAACAGCTAATATCAGGGAATGCTCCACTAAATCGCAAGAATAAACTATCAAGTCAACGAAACTAACACCGAACAACCGTCAAAGACTTTGCTGCGTCATGGTACTCAAACGCATCCATTCGACAGTATTGCCAACTAGGTTATAAATAAAATTGCTACATAGTAATTATTTTATTTTCTAACTTGGGTTAATTGCGTTAGATAAAAAGTTTAATTTATTCTAACATTTTAGGTTTAAAATATTCCGCCATTGAGTGTAAGATGTTTTTATATATTCTATGAATATTGAATTTGAAAATAAATGCAGAATTATGCAGAACAAAATAAGCTAGACAAAATAAAAATACGCCAGAATTCTCGCTGGCAACCCTGGTTTGACAGACAGATCCCCTCTCACCCCGTTCTTTCCCCTCAACGCCTTATTTACGGTTCAGTGCGCAGCCGTTGAAGCCAACTTCACAGAGCTCATTAAGTTTTGCGCGCACTCTACCTATATTACCTATCTGTGTTATTTCAGGTCCTATTCGCAAAATTTTAGATCGAAATGATGCATACTTTTTATTCCAAAAAACGCTTACGAAACCGCGGACAGAAGCTAGTTTCAAATATATCCCTCGGATTTTCTTGATTCTACAAAGAACGTTTGGTCTTGCAATACATTCATTTACAAAATTGACAATTTCATTATGAATGTAAGCGGGTTAACTACGAACCTAGTTTGTATTGGAAGAACACAAACTAGGTTCGTAGTTAACCCGCTTTCATTCATAATGAATTTATCAAACTACGAAAGTTTTTATAGTAAAATTGACAATTGTTTAAGTTCAATTTTTAATTTTTCTCATCTTAATAATTTTAAACTAATGCATACCTATATGAATGCATAGCGTACTTAATATTCACATTGTCACTTTCCCATGAAGGCCATTTATTAGGTTTTTTATAGCAAGGTTCTTGTCTTGTAATTAACTTTGTAATAATAATATAAGCTAAAGGCCTGCCTTAACACTTTGGATGACATTTAAAAACGCTAACGTGTCTCTACGCCAAAGCACAAAGTGAACAAAATATATTCCAAACATCGGCGTCGGTCGTTGGCACTAAGGGTTGTTCAGGTGATTTGACATGTATACTGAGACTATGGCGGTCAAAGGGTTAAAAATAAATATATAATTAAAATTATTTTTGTTCCATGCATCACGATTCTGGCGCCAGTTGGACCCACGTTCCATCGAAGGTATCTAGTTCGTCGCGCCATCGCTCAATCGTGATGCATGAAGGGATCAGGGGAGGCCTTTGCCAGATTCAGAATCAATAACTTTATTTCCAGAACACCCTGAACAAATATCTGCAGATCGTACAAATATTTGTCCCGAGGCGGAAATCGAACCCGCAACCTCCTGCGTCGCAAGCGGATCTACGCCCACTGCGCCACGTCGGTCGTCAATATATAGTATTTATATATCACTTGCCAACAGTGGGACGTTACAGGCTAATTTGTAATTGTATTTTTGTTCCAGATGGTGCAAAACTAGTGATACGAAGCGACAACCCAACGTACTCCGCGTCAGATGAGCTTCGTTCAGAAATGTCGTGCGCACTCGGCGGACCGCGAGACGATATACTGCCCATCAATGAAGATATCGAAGACGAACTTCATAACGATGAAGATGTCGCTATGGAGGAATATCAGGAATAGATAAATGAGATCTAGAAATAAAATGATTTTTAAGAATAGTGTGGTTTTATTGACAACGTACATATATAAAAAGTACTTTGTGGGGAGGATCAACACTGAATAATAAATCATCATCATCATTATCGTCATAAGCCCACTGCTGGACATAGACCTCCCACGTACGACGCCACAAATAGTGGTCCTGAGCCGCCTCCATCCATCGACTCCCTGCGACCGCTACGATGTCGGTCCATCGAGTGGATGGTCTCCCATGTAGGGGGGATTTGCCATAATCACCACGCTTGGCAGGCGGATTGGTGATCGCAGTGTTGGTGTTGAAAAATACTCAGAAGGAAGCTGCTGCCCTTCCTCTGGTAGGTTCCCTTAGACGGCTCTTACGACATCCACAGGTTGAGTTGCGAGGGGCCGATATTCGTACGCCGCGGCCCCACGGCCGTGAATAATAAATATGGTACAGTTATTTTTAAACTAGCTGACCTGCCAAACGTTGTTTTGCCTTCAACCCTTATCACTTAGGGGTATGGAAAATAGATAGTAGCCGATTCTCAGACCTACTGAATACGCATATAAAATTTGGTAAAAATCGGTAAAGCCGTTTCGGAGGAGTACGGTAACTAACATTGTGACATGGAAATTTTATATATAAGATTATTATTTTACATTCTGTGTTTCTTAGAGCGCTCGCCCACGGCTACTTTTTGTAGCGATCCAAACGTGCGACAGCATCGCGACTGTATCACGATGCTACCGCGCGTTTGTGTCGCTACAAAAAGTCGCAGTGGGCGCGCGTTCTTATTAACTTTAACAATTATTATTTATACATAATTAATAATACTTAAACGTTCTGCTTTAGATGATTTGATCACATCACTGACCAAATTAAACAAATTATGAAGGTCTGTGGATAAAAATATAGTACAGAGCTAGTAGGTATACCTAATAGGAATAATTTTTTTTTAATAACGATAAATTCACTCCGTTATCTAGCGCCAAGCTAAGCAGAGCTTGTAATATGGGAATCTACTGGATAACTGATAATTGGAATATTTTTAATGTTTAATTTACAGACTAATAAATTGAAGCTCTATAAAGGTTTGATAACATTGCACATTAAATATAATAAAAATGTACATTAAACTATATGACTTTTACGTAACAATGTGATGATGATGATCACTTAGGTACAAAATATGAGTAATAAGAACATCAAAAAATATATGTGTACCGGTGTACCTATGAATCTTATAAACGAAACCAAGGTAGAGATAATTATAATACTAATTGTACATTAAACTATATGACTTTTACGTAACAATGTATTTCTCATACTTTTTAACGTAACAGTTAAAAAGTATGAGAAATGAGAAGTATGAGAAAGATCCTCAAAAAATATACCTATGAATTTTACAAAATAAACAATAAAAACACCTAAGTATTCATCTTCTATTGATGCCATTAGACCTCTGCTTTTGAATTATTTTCTTTGTATAGCCTTACAGTCTTTCAATAATTTGCAATCGCTGTCCGCGATCTTTAGGAAGTCAAAATCACCTTGATCTTGAGCAAAAACCATACATTTCAACAACATCATACAGTCGTCTTCAGCCTGATGCGCATTAAAATCAACTTTTCCAAAACATCTCTTGTAAATCTCAGTCAATTTGAAACTCTCTCTTGGCTGTTTTAAAGTTTTCTTTTGTGTTGCTGTCATTTTGTTGAAAGACGAACATAGCTCGTCGATTTCTTGCATTTCCTCTGGAGTCACATTTAAACCTGGCCATTCGTCGTCATCATCCGTCATTATTTCCGAATCGTTCGTACTTTTGATAGAGCTAATACTTTTCCTTACTTTCGTTGTTGCTCTGGAGTTAGAATTAACGCCTTTGCCGATAACATCAACAGAATTCTTAGCCTTTAATATCTTTCTAAAAATAGGCAGTGAATCAACGCATAGCAAATCGTCTGGTAGAAAAAGATTTATGTCTACACACTCCGCTAACAAAATTTTAAAGTCAAAAATGGATCCATTGTGAGCTACTAAGCATACTGGCTTCCTTAAATCTTCTAGGAAAAAGTTGATAGTTTTGAATTTCTCTTTAAAAGTTTGGGCGTATTTGACGCGATCGCTTTTAATTCCTGTAATTCGTTCCGCATCCGGACTTATTTTTCTCTCAGGGTTCAGGTTAAAAGTTAGCTTAGCGATGGGCGGTACTTTACCGATAACAGTGCTCCTTAAGTCTTTTCTGAATGCGGCTAGTAGACATATCTCTGTTACTTTAGTTCTGTTGTTCTCTAACTGGGGCAGCCCCGTCGTTTCAAGGTCGATAATTACGAATGTCTCTATTTTCATGATGATTTATTTATTCACTAGAACTTGTATTCATAGTTCACACCGCGACCGACATAGACCAATTTTATGACTGACTAGAGCAAGAAATAAGTAGTCTACGTAATGTTATCGCAGTACCCGAGGTTGCTAACAACGACGACAGACCAATAGGATGCTTACCCATGTAACGACTGACTCATAATACCGTACTACGTCGTCATATAATTTGATTGGCTTGGTTTGTTTGGTTGGTAGAGCAGTGCCAAAGTAGTACTTAAAATTTATTCTGTGGTAGAACATTGAACTTTGCTCTTTTGCTCTAGGAAGGCACAGATAACGTTACTGTACATAGAATGAACGAAACCGCGTCAGTCGGTGGCGTTTGTTTTGATTAGCGGGCACATATTTTTATTTTGTTTAAAAACATGTTCTTGTCAATAAAAATAGCGACTATTAAAGTACCTATTTTCTTCGAAAAGGGTCTTTTTCGAACCTATTAGTAAAATACCTCCTTAGAACAAAAAACTAGTTTAAAATATAGAGCAGAAATTGACTAGGATCACTTAACTCTATTATTACCTACAGCTTATTCTCTTTAACACATTGATTTTTTGAATTAACAATTCTGGTACAGTATTAAAGATTATTTATCGGGTATTTATCGCGTACCTTTTGTTATATTTTCAAGGTACGTGATAAATAATCTTTAATTATGTTAACAAATCGCGAAAGTTTAAGTTTTTAAAAAGTTTTAATTCTGGTACAGATCTGCTGCGGTCTGCACACTAGGCAAAGCCTGTATCGCGGAGAGGTCAGTGACTAGGACATATTCTATGTGCGCAGAGCCTAATTTATTAAGGTGAATTGTTAAATAATACTTTGCGAAGTAAAAAACCAACACATTTATTTATTGTTTATTTTTAAAGTCATGCTAAAAATTATTCAATCCTTATGCTATAATATAAGGTAACAGGCTCATTCATTACTTGTTGGATACATACAATAATTACAAGGTAAAATGGGGTGAATAGAAATGGCCGAAATACTGGACCAAGACATTACCTGGCTTGTAGCAGTGGAATTCTTAGTCCGTGACTGCAAAAGCATGTTTTTCGTCCATTTTTCTGGAGTCTCTATTCACCCCGTTTTACGGTATCTAGCTTATATTTTAGCAAAAAACAATAATTGAGTAAATTTGGATGTTTTATTTTTTTATATTTTGTGTAGATTGGATATACATATTTTGAATATATAATCATTTTGGAATACATTATTTTGCGTACCTACACCACTCGGTTAAGAAATATATCGAATGCGAAAACATGTTAAGTACCTACATAAAAAACATACTGCCGCATCGACAAATACCCCCCCCTTTAAATCAATCCCCGAAAATCTTACTCACGTCGGCTGACGCTTAAAAGCTTTTGAATTTGTGACCTGTGGTTAAGGTAAAGTGGGTTTCTCTTTGTTCACTCCACACCACACCCTATAATAACAAATCTTAAGACGTAATTATAAATTAATAATCTTCTAAATCACCATCATCTAACTCATCAAGATCAACTTCTAAATTGTCAATATCAGCGTCACCCATTTCAAAATCACCGTCACCTTCAAATAGTTTATCTTTATTCTCATTATCATCGTTGTTTGCATCATTTTCACCATCATTGTTTTCACTATATTCAACGATTTTATTATTTTGATCTTCAATTTTGGTATCATTTTGATCTTCAATTTTGGTATAATATTGATTTTCAATGTTTTCATCATATTGATCTTCAATGTTTTCATCATTTTGATCTTCAATGTTTGTATCATTTTCACCGTCATTGGCGTCATTGGCGCTATCTCCAACAGGTATTTCATCATCTTTATTTTCAACAGTGTTATCATTACCATTATTTACACCTCCATTATCGGCAACGCCATTTTCGAAGTCCTCATCGATATAGAAAATTTGATTACCAGTATCGCCTAAGCATTCTAGATCAGAATCAGTTTCGTTAACTTCATCTATGACATGAAATTCGTCATTTAGATAATCATTGCTCTCATTTGCCGTGGTATCGGTTTGATATACTTCGAAATCGTCTTCATTTATTGTTATATTCGTTAATTCTGCCTCTTCATTTACTGTATTTTTATCACCGTTAGGTTCTTCTGTAACATTTTCTGTTTTCACAGCTTCACTAGCTTCTAACGCTCTCTGTTCTTCAAAAGCTGCCCATTCAGCAGTCAATTTCGCCTGTTTCTCTGCTTCTGTGATTTTTATCTCTTCTTCTTTCGCCGGCCAATTTTTATCTAGCAAATTGATTTCGGTTTTATCAATCATTTGGTTTAAATTTCGCTTTCTGATTTTTTTCAGGAGCGCCTGGTCGGTTCTTTGTTTCGGAGCCACGTGGAACGGCTTGAAATGAACAGTGACTCCATCTGAAAGTTGAATTTATTTTCAGTGGCCTTATCGTACGCAGCTCAAAGAGTCCTGGACAAGCAACTAATAGATAAAATAAATAATGCTAGACAATCCACACAGCATCATCTAGCCCCAAGCCCCAAAATAGAGCTTGCATTATTTGACGACCTCTGTGGCGCGGTGGGCGAAGGTCTGCCTGTGACGCTGGAGGTTGCGGGTTCGATTTTCGCCTCGGGACAAATGTTTGTACGATCTGCAAATATTTGTTCAGGGTGTTCTGGTCGTTTTCTATGTATGATAGAAAACATCTATTTATGTAATATACATATATCAGTTATCTAGTACCAATAACACAAGTTCAGCTTAGCTTGGGGCTAGATAAGGCTGTGTTAATTGTCCAGTATTATTAATTTATTATGAGGACTAGATGACCGATATCCTAACTAATATTAAGTATAAATGCGAAAGTGTGTTTGTCCATCCTTCACGCCCTAACTAAGCATTATTATTTATTTATTACTACAAGTCGTGAAAATTTACCTGGTGCGTTGAAAGTAGCATTACAAAGCTTATCGAAATTCTTATAAGTGTCGACAGCAGCTGTAAACATCTTCACTTTATCAGACTTGCGGAGCGATTGCACGCCGAACTGTATTAAGAATTTCTCCAGCAACTCTCGTTTGGGCAGCTTGGGGCGGCCGTACACGCGTACCACTTTGAGACCGGAGTCTGTCACGCGGCGTGCTAGGCTTTGTGTAATAATCTGGGGGGACAAGATTAGAAAATATTAAAGAATTTTCAGGGTTTCGTAATTTCAAAGAGTAAATGCATATGTGTACAGTTTTGATTAATTATTTAATTTAAAGGAAGACCACCTTTTATTATGATTACAAAGTAAATTACAAAAACCTTGCATAAAAAATTATATGGCGTGTTTTAAAAAACGATAAACCGACTTCAAATTCCCTTACTTTTACACTTATTTTAAGTTTTACAGGATAAATACTAATCTCCTGGGGATACAATTTTATGGGACCCCTTCGGGACCGTTTCCTATATAATAGTGAAATAATTTTCAAAATCGGTCCATAATTGGCGGAGATATCGCGTAACATACATACAAAAAAACATACAGACGAGTTGATAACCTCCTCCTTTTGAAGTCGGTTAAAAAGCTTATAAATGGCCTTCACGGCTAAGTGACAGTGTGAATATTAAGTACGCTATACATTCTTATAGTTTAATGTTTTTAAGAAGAAGAAAATAATTGATAACCCCCTCCTTCTGAAGTCGGTTACAAAGCTTATAAATGGCCTTCACGGCAAAGCGATAGTGTGAATATTAAATACGCTATACATTTTTATAGTTTAGAGTTTTTAAGAAGAGAAAAATTTACAATAAAAGTTAAACAATCGTCGAATTTAGAAGATTCAAACGAATTTTAATTCACTAAAACAAAACTGTGTTACAAAATAACACCCTTATTCATAATGGTCTGCTAACTTAAAATAGCTGCGTGAGTCTGAGTAGTTAACTAAACTGTGTCTAATTATGTAGGTAGGTAGGTAAAAACCGGCTACTTAAAGAAAGGGATTGAGAATGACGTTATCTCGCTTGCTGTCCTGCTTAGTTCGGATCCGTCTGAGCGGGACAGAATCCTGCTCAGTTCGGTTCCGTCATTCATAATCCCTTTCTTTAAGTAGCCGGTTTTTACCTACTTACCTAATTAGACACAGTTTAGTTCACTACTCAGACTCACGCTCGTTACCCAATTTTATAACGTTATCGCAGTAGAATTTTTAGTTTACTTAAATTTGAATTATAATTATTGAGGGAGTAAAGTTTCAAATTCAATAACTTTTCCAACAAAAAAAAAATTCTAAATAGAAATAGTTTAATATTTTATAGTTATAATATTTTGTACAAAATAATAAAATTACACGTTAGATACGTGTAATTTTTTTATTTTGTACTAAATATTAAAACTACTCGTCTCCGTGAAAGCTTTCCCGACGGGCACGACCTTCAGCAATGAAAAATACGACGAAGAATTAAAATTACTGCACAAAACTTACTTCGTCAAAAGACCAAATCCACACATAATTTTTATGCTACGAATTCGTAACAGTCTTAAGATAAAATATAAAAATTCGAATGGAGGAGTTCTAATCTAAATCTAGGGGCTGTAAAAATTGTATGTATAATTTCTGATTGGTTAGTTTATCACCACCACTATCTTTGCGAAGAGCAAAACTTGCTATCCGTTAACAATAAAAGAGGCAAGGAAACCTACCCATCACCTGAAGACGAACATTTCTGGACCAGTGTATGGTTTTTCTTCTGGCCTTCTTCTGATGCAAACTCTTTGACGCTGTGTTGGATGCTAGCTTGGACTAAAAACTACTCTATTGGCTCGAAGTGTGTATTTACAATAAATACCGGAAGAATTAAAAGAACTTAAGAAATATATTTAGGAAAAATTTAAGTTTTAGGGTACTTTATGGTTAAATGAACAAATTTGGAAATCCGAATTGTTCTTCTAATAATATGACTCACACAATATTTGCACGCCTGCATACAGGCTGAATACAATTACGAAAATAGTTTTAAGATTAGCATCATCATTAGCTCGTACACGTCCACCGCTGAACATAGGCCTCCCCCAAACGACGCTACGGATGACGGTCCCGAGCCGCCTCCATCCAGATGTAACATATTGTATATATTGTATTGTATATTAATTTTATATTCTTGCATAAGGAAATGCCTTTTGACCCTACCTTCCACTTGACGTTGCAACCATAACGACAAAATATTTATTTTAATTTTTAATTTATTTGTAATTTATTTATTTGGAATGAACAAAAACATATATATACAGCTAAGATACAATGGAACACTGGAAAAGCGCATAAGTTTAAAACTGTGTCGCACCTCCCAGCGCCCAAACTCGGGATACGGGCCAATATCACCAAACGGAAAGCATAGTTTAATATTATTTTAATACAATGCGTAATTGAATATTATATTTTTGTTTGGTGAAATTCGGCTCTAGGAGATCTGACGTTCATATAAAACCATATTACTTAAGCTGCTCTGCGAAAATATATTTGGTAGAGAAACATATGCACAAATGACAATGCACTCTCAGCTTTTACCAAGGTAAAGTAATACAACCTAAAAACACTGTGATATTATTTATTTATTTACAGGTACTTAATTATGACAGACAATGCCCTCCTACAGCAGCACTATTCATTTATATTTTTTATTCTTGAACCTGACCTGACTTTAACGATGCCCTTTACAGCTGTAATAGATCATTTAATTTACATAATTTGTATAAATTACGAAATTCTTTAATTGTATTTCTGTTTCTTTGTTTTATGGCTTTGAATAAAGCTTAATATTAGGCATATTTGATTGTGAACTATTGTAAATTGACATAATCAAGTATGCCCAGTGCTCCTACGGCGACTAAATGAGTATAAGGGTAAACGATCATTATTCAATATTAGGTGATATTTTTGCAAAATGTAGGTATTAAATATTTTTAGTGGCGCTGCTGCCCTTACTGGTGTAACTATTGGTCTCTAATCTTTGAGAATTTTTAGGCTTTCTTAACTGGACGTGAATTTGGCCCAATTTATACGAAAGTTTGTTATACCTAACCGCGAGCGCTGGAAGCTCTTCCACCGGAATCAAGAATCCCATGACATTATTTGACATGGTACTGAAGATCCGCCAACGATCAACGTTTAGGGACCACTGGCGATTGGACCAGGCTAGGAGACTTCGGATCTCATCGGGGCTTTCATCTGAGTCGGGAATTACGACCACGGCTTTCTGGTATTGCGAGTGCTGTGGGACCACTTCGAGGCCTTTAGATCCTGGCCATAGAGGCGGAAGGCTATCGACTGTTGTCGTCAGCCAGTTTAAGGAGTAGTCATCATCCGCTGTTATGTTTAAACCTCCATGGGCAAGCTTAGGCCATGCTTCGAACCATGGAGCCGTATTCATTTCCAGGTATTTTGTATCCTTGAACAGAGCTATCAAACGCTCATCGAGGTGTTTACGTAGTAGCGTCGCGCGAAATTCGTCCATATGTATGCCTGTTTTCTCGACTATACGCACTTTGAGGTGGGATTTCGTAGAACTTCCCGCGACGCTATTTTGGACAGTGTGCGGGGCTAGTAATCCTGCTCGGTCTAGACGTGCCCTCTTCTCAGAGGGAAAAACTAGATCAGAACTGTGCCATTTGGTGTTCCTAGCACTGTCCATGGTATATACATTCTCCAAAGACGGATAAGGCCCACTGCCAAATGTCATATAAGATGGATCAGAAGCTTCTAACAAGTCCGAGACCATGCATTGGCTTTGAGACTGTCTGGCACACACAGGCATGTCTAACTCCGCTCCCGAAAATTGATGCGCTTGGTAGAATGGGGTTACTAAGGGCGGAATATCGCAAGGGTAGACATAACCCTCTTTTCGTCGACTGAATACTTGATTCATAACAGCGGATATTCTTTCTCTCTTTTCTTTGCGTTGTCTTTTGGTTAAGCCAATCGACTTAGGTGTTGCAGTGTGTTGTGTAGATAGCGCGTGTTTGTTACCATCCAACACAGCATTACTAGTTATCACCGTGCCATCACTGCCAGCGGCCGTGCCATCAATGCTAGCTGCTTCTTCCTCAGCTATAGCCTCGCGCGGACTTTCGCCGCCAATCTTTTCTTCTTCCACTTTCCTATCTTCACTTGCACTGGTCCAGCGGGAGTTAGAAGCTCGCAGTTGGAATCGGGTAGTGATTGCACTGTGGTATCGCGATTAGTACTTTTAATAGCATCCTCCAACATTGTGCTTATTGTGCCTTCAGCCATTGCTTTCCGCGCTGCCGCCAGTTTCTTTCTCTTCCACTTTCCCATCTTCTTTTGCACTGGCCCAGTTGAGACATTTGCCAAGGTTGAAGAGATGTCCATAGTGGCCTCTACGTTGGCCGCAGTGGAAGACGGTAGAGTCTGAGGTCCCGTCTTATCTTCGTCTTCGGTGGCCAACTTAACAAAGCATAAACTGACGTCACAATTAATGATTTTATTTTAGTAATTTGTTTGGTATAGTGAGGTTAGAAATGCATACAAAAGGCAAGTTACACGCGCAACTGTATGTGGAACGTCTAGCGTGAATTTATTGTAAGCTAGGTCGATTGCGCTCGGAACTAAATTGGTGGAATTTAGTAAGCGGGGTGAAAAGAAATTAACAAAAAAATTGGACAAAGCAATGGCTGAAAGGACAACAATTTCCGACTTGTGAATTTTATGAGTGTTAACCAATTTTGTTTCATTTCATTTATTCCACCTTAGGTACCTATTCAAACACTTGATGTCGTTCTATTCTAAATTACTTTTTCTTCATTATTAAGTATTTGTTATATTATGCTTTTATATTATGCAGGGAAGCACCCTATGGGACTGTAGACAGCAGAAGTGAGAAAAAAAATGTGACAGACTGTGATTGGTTCTTATTTATGTATATTGTTTGGATTGTGCAACAATATAAACGAATTTTTTCTGTTACTTTTCACTTTACTTTTACTTTCTGTAGAATGTACTATTTCGATCTTGTCTGATAATACTAAGCCTACACCTCCGTTTGTCTGTCTGCCGAGAGGTTGGC
The DNA here is from genome assembly GCA_947859395.1 of Eupithecia insigniata. Taxonomy (NCBI): domain Eukaryota; kingdom Metazoa; phylum Arthropoda; class Insecta; order Lepidoptera; family Geometridae; genus Eupithecia; species Eupithecia insigniata. The sequence continues at coordinate 3,686,194 of OX402019.1, forward strand.
GAATCGAATTCTACTTCATTATGAATATAGAAGAGATTTACGGCATAAACGACAATAGTTACTGCTTGATTTAGTCTATGGCAGGTGGTGATTCAGAGCGCCTGATAGGTGGGACTCTTCCGTATCGAAAAGGAATCCTTGGAATGTGGGATTGATGGATCCATCGAGCCCCTGGGATGGTGATAGGGCCGGAAAATGAGCCACCGTGGATCCCGAACTGGGACCAGGCTCTGGACCGGGGTTAGATCCACTGTTTATGGCGGGAGCCTCAGTACTGCCGCTGAACTTGCCCCCCGGTAAACGTTTGTCTAGAACCCGGAGGAAGATATCACCAAGGAGCCAGTACAGTCGGTAGTCTCGAAGCTTGGCCGATTGAATTTCAGACTCAGGAACGCGGAAAAGCAAATGTGTACAGGATTTCTCCTCTCTCTCATGCTTGTCGACACGGATCAGTTTCCACGAGTTGACTTTCAATTGCGGGTTTTGACCGGCCAGGACCTTGCGCATACTATCGGTATCCATGGAGATATGCGGGACCCACAATCCGCACAGGAACCTTCGCTCGAGGTCCCCTTGCCGCTTCAAGACCAGCTTCGTTCCAGCGATCGGTGACTCTTCTTGAAAGACGTTCCGGCGGAGCCACGCTAGCGTGAATTCGTCCTCGCGCCAGAATTTGAGGACGCCCTCACTGAAGTGCGTTTTGCCCCGGAAGCGGATCTTCGAGGCCTGGAGCAGGGTGCTCGGTTCGAGGAGTTCTCCTACGAATCTTGCCTCCAGTCTCTCACGCACCTCCGAGGCTTGCTCCTCCGTCAGGTCTTGGTAAGGCTCGACCATTACAGCTACGCAAAGATCGTGCGACCTAAAGGCCGCCGCATAGCTGACAGAGTTTCTTTTCTGATCAGTCTCCGACCTTAGACGTTTACTATCAACAGCAGGTGTAGTATTGTCGTCGGGCCTCTGTGGTCGTGTGAGCCGCTCCTTCACCAACTTGCCCGCGCGTTTCCCTCTGGGCCTGAACGATCGACGAGGTATCTGGTCGCTTTCGCTAGACGTTGGCGCAGCCGATGTCTGGGTATTTTCGGTGGAACAAGTCCCTTCTACTAGAGCCATGGACTCGGCTACGGGTACGACCCGTTCTCCACCTTCACTGGCCGTCTTCCTCATCAGTGTTTTCGCCTGTTGGGTCTCGCGCGGGCGTTGGGGCGAATGGAGACTCTTCTTGCCCTTTTTCTTGTTCTTGTTAGAAGGCACAAGATTCCAGTTTGGTAAGACTGCTGGGATTGCAGCTGTTAGAGCTAACAGGTCGATGATCGTCTGGTGTTGGAAATTCGGAGTTGGTAATGTGCTATCGCGATTGGTACTTCCACTATCAGCACCCAACACAGTGCCACCAATGCTTGTAGCTTCATCCATTGCCGCCGGTTTCTTTCTCTTCCCCTTTTTTATCTTGTCTTGCACTGGTCCAGTTGGGGTCGCCAAAGATGAGGTGCCTTGTTCAGCTGAGACAGACGTCAAGGTTGAAGAGGTGTACGAATTAGCCTCTACGTTGGCTGCAGTGGCAGATAACTGGGCTTCATCTTCGGTGGCCAACTTAACAAAGCAGAAACTGGCGTCTCAATTTATGTTATTATGGTAATTTTTGAGGGTTCGTTACTTATAAATGGCAAGTTATTTTATATAGAACTTCTAGTATTAATTTATTTCACGCTAAGTCGCGTTTGGAACTCAATTCGACATCGATATTCTTAACGAATTGAAGAAAAAAAATTGGCCAAAGAGTATCTATTATTTACAATGTACTATTTGTTTTTTTCTTCTATTATTACCAAGCATATACACTGTCTGTCTGTTGCATCGGTCTACCGATAGGTTTACGATACAATTTCACGTGTAATAATTATCCAACGGTACAAAATCGGGAAAAATAAGTATATAAACGCGATAAAATATCATAATTTCTACGCCTTCAACATTCAAGAATATTATAGTAGAGATGTATAGTATAAATGACAATAGTTACCGTTTTTATGTCACCGATAAATTCCTCAGGGCAAATAGATTTGTATATCTGTCGGGTAGTTTCTTCAGGGGGGTTCACCAGCTCATCAGTGCACTGAAGAAAAAAAAAGAATACGTGTTTATTTGTCAAATTTTTGATATTTTCGTAAAGATTTTTTGTCAGTGTTAAAATTTTTAAATTTTCTGCGTTATATTCTACTTACAATCTGAAGGAGCGTATCCACCTCGTCCGTCAGAGCCGCTGTCATAGTGGGGTCAGTTTCGGGGATAATCCCCAGCTTCTCTTCTTTCCTTTGCTCTGAAAAAGTAAATAAAAATCACGAAAATTAATAAATAATTTTAATAAAAATCATACTGTATTTTCTTTATGTATTCCATAAATTTTCATTACACATATGACCAATATTTGCTATGGCGATTGTAAGAGATGTCTAAGCGCATACCCAGAGTGGGGCTTATGGCATTCCTTCTTTATGATAAACGTTGCATGGAAGAAATCGCTTCTAAGCGATAAGGCCGCCCATTGTACTTGTTTATGTTAATGTCTATGTGTTTTATTTGTCTTTGTGGTGTACAATAAATAGGTTTGTATTGTATCGTATGAGCAAGAGCTATAAGGCGCTTAACATTTTTTGGTCCTAACATCAGACACCACTTAATTTTTTTTCTTCTGGGTTGTGGATATTGTTAATGAAATAAAAAAATATATTATGAAAACATAATTATCATTACTTACGTGCAACTTTGCTCTTATCTGTAACAATTAAGAATTATGATTAGTCTACACACATAAATCACGGTTTAATAATTTTATTCGCATAGTTTCGCATACTCGTACTTGGCCTGGGGACGGGAAATTTACTTCCCGTTCGTCCCTACATTTAATTACATGGGGACGAACGGGAATAATATTTCCCGTTGGTCCCCACTGGGGACGACGCGTGGGGACAAGCGGATATAACCCGTCTCGGCAGTGTGTACTGCCTTTACAATCAAACCAATAGTAAGTAATAACAGAACTCACCTCCTAGAGGGAACTTCGGCAACTTGCCCTGAGACAGCAGCTGTTTAGCTTCCTTCAAGTTTTTCATCGCTGAAATATAAATTCAATTATAACGATAGAACAGAAATTTAGATTTTAATAATAACAAACTGAGATGGTAGACGATCATAATATAAATTTTAATGATGACCGAGAATTGATAAACCTTCCCATCGGCTCAATTCACACCGGAACGGCAGAGGCCGGGAGCGATGCGGCGCGACCTTTTTCGTACATAGAGCAATACTATTTACTTATACGTATGTTGATAATGTTTAAAATTATTTGACACCAGTTTAACTGAAAGTGTTCCCCGTGTCGCTGCCTTTCCGGTGTGAATTGAGCCTTAGATTACACTCGGTAACATACCAACAATATTATAAATGTCAAAGTTTGTATGGATGGATGTCTGGATATTTGTTAATCTTTCACGCAAAAACTACTGAACCGATGCAGCTGAAATTTGGTATGGTTATAGTTTGGGACCTGGAATAGCATATACATCCATTTTCAGGATAATTGTATCCCGATAAAACGCGGGCGAAGGCGCGGGCAGCAGCTAGTACCTAATAAACTGCTTAAACATAATGACCCTGTCTTTAGTTAAAAAGATAGCTTTTAATAAAAAATCACAAGTTTCTAGTTCATTACTACCCAATCTTACACCTATAGCGATATGCGCGAGCGTAGCGAGTGATTCAATTGTTAGAATCCTGAGCTTTTTAGAGGGGGGTGTTGTCAACAACCATACCTCTTCTTTCGCCCTTTGTAGGCGGCTTAGGAGGCGGCGGTCGAGTCGGCGGCGCCATTTGCGTTGGGGCCACAACGGGAGGCGGCTGCACTACAGGCTTCACAGGTTTTACTGCTAGATTCACCACCGGTTTCACCTCTTGTTTCACCGCTGGAAAACATGATGAAACTGTTAAAATATTGATAAGCATGCAATTAAGCCAATAAAATAAAGTCAGGTTTTTTTGTTTCATCTATGAGGCCTATTGAACGAACTCTTCCCTAACAACATGTTAATCGACTTTTCTCTTGAAGATGCCTAAATTATATGAAGAAAACGACGGAGGTAGTGAAACCGACGGGAGGTAGTAAAACCGACTGAGATAGTGAATTCGACAATGATGCCGTAGGTTCCGTAAATTACAGAAGATCTATTCTTTAAAACTGTCCAGTTTCGGTCGTGCAAACCGATTCTTCTTTCAGTTATTAAAAAATGGATCACAGCATATTGCGCGTCATGGGCATTGAAATTGTTAAAAAATATCAGCGCTACAGTTTGGCTTCATGCAATAGAATTAGGCTTAGTACGGACCGTTTCTCCACCATATTTAATTTTACTAATTTTCCACTTTATAATGTAATTTTAAAATAAATAATTGGCCATCTGAAACGAGCGTACAATAGTATATTATGTAATTAGTGAATAATGGATGGATTATAGATGAATCACGAGCAAGTGAAGGATTCTAACGACTGAATGACCATATACGCCAGTGATTCAAGTGTTAGAATTCTGAGCGATGCAGGTGATCCATGGTCCTCGATATAAATCCGTCCTATATACAAGAGTTTCATACTACACTTTATATCATGACGTTGAGAAAAAGGAAGGTTTAAGCGAAAATATACATTTAATGACGAAAAAAGGAAGATTAAGTTATACTGTTCTAAATTCAAACACCTAAATAGTGGTTTATTCACAGTTTTCAGTTTGTAAAATAAGCTTTTTATAGGGAATGATATAAAGAACTTAGTGCATCAACAGTGGTTGTTTATGCCTACTATTATTTTATCTCTTTTACTCAGCAGTGGATTGATTTCCAAGTAAAGAAGAGGGCTAAATTGCTCTGTGTAAAATTTGTTCAATCCTCCTCACGATAATGATAATGGGAAGGGAAGACCCTCTCAAATGCGTGGGCAGTAATTGTTGTAGTTTAGTTTATATGCGCCTAGCACAGATGTCATAAACTCCGGGAGGCCTGTACCCGTCAAAGTGGGTAAAATGGGGCTGCAAATTACTATTGCAAGGAATTTGTAGCTTGTACCCCTCATAGTGGGTAAAATTGGGCTGCAAATTACTATAGAAAGGAATCTATATCTTGTTATGTGTATTTTGCAATTGCAACGTCGCGATTTCAGACTTCACGTAAAGTGGTAAGAGTATCTTCAGGCAGAGACTTATTGAAACTCGTGAATGGATTAACGTTTTAAAGTAATTTAAGAAATTTAAAAACATTACCTTTGTCATAACATCCTGGCTGTCTAGAGCCGGGACGAGGCAAATGGAGGCCTTCGGAATTTCAAGACGCAATTGATGCCTGGTGATAATAACCCTCGTTTTGAGGCAGCAGTTGAGACAGCGTTTAGTCCATCCTCATTAAGTTAATGCTAATAGAGCTTTTTGTTTTCTCTATCATTATATAATACAGAATATAAAACAAGGGATAGTGAATACTGCATTCATGCAAGCAATATTTAAGTTTTAGCAGTAACTAACACTGAGCATAGAACTAGGTCTATGGTCAGTATCCATTGAGGTAGCAGCAGGGACACAAAAAACTAGAACAAATGTTTACAAGATTTGCAGATATTTGTTCTCAGTCTATGTGTCCATCAATAGTATGCAGTTTCTGATAACCACAACCCAAGGAATTGTTTGTGACATCAGGACAAAATCCACCAAATTTTTTTCTTTGGTCTTAATGTGACTTACCACACTACATTCTGAGACTGAGTAGTCAGTAGTGTGTACTTTATAGCTAACATGTTCAAAAAATGTTGGTTGGACTTGTTAGCTGTAAAATAGAAATTTCTCGAATATATTACCTTGGTTCCCTCCATCCCCTTGCTCGGCGATTTGCGCTATTCTCTCAACGACCACCTCATACGTCGCCTTGTCTCCAGATTTCGGATATTTCGCTCGGTATATCTCGAGTATCTCCAATGCCGTCACCATTTTCTTATCCCCGAGCAAACCGTCCACCCTCTCTCTAACGACTTGTCTGAACGTTCTGCGCGTGATTGGATCTGGGTCTAGGAGCTTCAGTAAATCGTAAATATCGTGCAAGACCTTATTGATGCCTGACATACGCATTCTTTTGTTGAGTTTTTCCTTCGCTTGTTCTGTTAACGGTGGGGCAGCGATGGGTTGAGAGACGAAATGCTCTCTGAACGGTTTCGGCGGGGCGTACCCCTGTTGCGAACTTTTAGGCTTGAATTCTTCGAACTTCCTTTTCCTTGAGTCGGGGATCGACTTCTGGTCGGGAGCTCGCCTAGAAACGTCGGGTCGCTCGTTCCGGTCGTAACCGGAATTATTGCGACTAAAGTTTGGCTGGTCGAATCGGCTAGGTTTTCCTTGACGCTCGGAAAACTCGTTTGGTCTTCCCGAAAACTGATACGTTCCTTGACGCTCGTTTGAACGGTTAGGAACGTTCGGTCTTCTGGAAAACTCAGCATTTTCATTTGGTCTTCTTGGATGGTTTTCGCGATCATTCGGTCTCCTTGAAAACTCTTTATTCGGTCTCCTGGAAAACTCTTCATTCGGTCCTCGAGTAGGCTCTGCGCGACCACTCGGTCTTCCGGAAAACTGACTCGTTCCTTGACGCTCGTTTGAACGGTCAGGAACGTTCGGTCTTCTAGAAAACTCCGCACGTTCATTGGGTCGCCTAGAAAACTCTTCATTGGGTTTTCTAGAGAACTCGTCATTAGGTTTTCTAGAGAACTCGTTATCGATTCTTCTAGAAAACTCAGCATTAGGTCTCCTAGAGAACTTGTCTGCATTCGGTCTTCTAGAAAATATCTCTCGTTCATCCGATCTCCCTTGGCGTTCGTTCTCCCTTCTCTGAATGTTCAACCCGAATTCGCGACTTGGTCTATCGAGTAAGCCAGGCCTTACGAAATCCGAGCGCTCTTCCGGCCGAATGGTCGACCGAAAGTCGGGTTCGGTTGGCCTGACATTTGATCTGAAGTCAGGTTGAGTCGGCCCTGCGTTTGATCTATAATCAGGCTGCGTCGGGCGAACGTTCGCCCTAAAGTCTGGTTGGATGGGGCCGTCATTATCTGTTTGCCAGGTCGCCTTGCGCCTATCGCGCGACTGATCTCGCGGTGGGCTAGCCGCCCTGCTTGTTTGCCAATCCCGATCTTGATTGTAGCGCCGGCCGTAAAGTGATTTTTCATTCGCAGAATCCTGGTTAACATCTTCCCAGCGAGAGCGTTTCGCAGGCTGGGCGTAATCTTGTTGACCGTCGAATCGAGACGCTTCGTATTGATGTGCAACCGATGCATTTTGGGCAAAACCACTGATGCCTGGATAAGCACTCTGGACCTTCTGAAAACAAACTATTTTAAAACAACACGCCACAAACGATTTACCTTTGTGGTAGAGGTTACGATTTTAATAATATAAATTGTATATTTGGTCCTGGATATATTTATTTAAATAGCTCATCAATCTAGATATATGAAGCTAGATAAGAATTCACAGCATTTCAGCTTAGGTCGTGCTTAGAGGCATGATTTAAGCTTTTATAGGACCGTTTCTTACTCTGGTTAATTATGAATAGCTTACGTGAATTAATATAATCCACGAGTAGGTAAATTAATATCATCATCAGCATTGCATCATTGAGGATGAAGATGTTCCAAGTCTGGACAATATTCGATTGAAACTGAATGCCTTTTTGAAATACAGACTTATTGATTTACGTTAAGATTTTAGATACAAGAATAACAATGACTCGTTCTATCTCGTTCACTAGCCAGGTGAATACCGACTGCCTGACGCTGTGACGCAGCCAACCCGCAAAAATGGCGCGTACGCAACAACCAATAGCGAACGAGAACATATGACGTGTGTATGTGGCGCGCTATGATTGGTTAATTGCGCGCCATTCAAAAATAAGACTTCTGGGCAGGTACATCGGCGTAACTTAACTTAAAAACGTGGTAGTACTGTATAGACAGATGTAGGCCAACTCAAGACGCTTGCATATAAATGCTGACCATTTTCTCATAGTAAAACCTAGCCCCAACAAGTAAATATAGCTTGTTTTATGGGTACCAGTTAATCTACTCAAATGTTTTTATGATATATAAATAGTATTGCATAACTCGCGTATTAGTGCCGTATTTTGCTGTGCTATTGTAGATTTTAATCAAATCCTTTCACAGCACACACAGCATACAAATCAAGAGACCATCTCTTGATTTTAGGGAACCCTTTAGTTAAAATCTTACTTTCTTTTAGTTAGATAGTATAAGATGTAAGATCAACTTGTGAATAGGCTCAAAAGAAACGCAAACATACAAGGAGCCAAGGGTCCTTGTATTTTCATTCTAAAAGTGAGCCTGTTACTTGAAATTTTATGTAGATTAGATTATCAACTATTTGTTTGATCTCAATTTAAATGACAAGGCATTTCAAATGGAAAAATATGTGCCTAAAACATGATGCTCGCATTTTTCCAGTATTGAGATCAAATAGTTAATGAAAGTATTACCAATCAATAACTAGGTGTTAATAAGTCATCAATACGTAGGTGTGTAGACACGATCCTAGACGTAACAAATTGGAGAAGTCTGTAATGTTATGTCTGGTTTTTAATAAATGAATTGAATTGAAAAAAAAAAAAACAATATTAACAAGGTCTGCTACTAATTTACAGCAGATCAGCTTAATTGTGTTGAAAAGGCATAAGTAGTAAAATAATGCTGGACAATCCACACAGCATTATCTAGCCCCAAACTAAGCAGAGCTTGTTAACCATCATCATCATCATGACTTAACTGACTGAATACTTATTAGATTTTTGCATTATACCTCCTTATAATGTATGCATTTTTTTTCTATTCTAGCTTAAGACATATTATGTTGAAAAGCCATAAGTAGTAAGTAAATAATGCTGGACAATCTAAACAGCATTATCTAGCCCCAAATTCAGCAAAGCTTTTAATGGTGCTAGATAGACTGAATAGTTATTAGATTACATGGATAGATTTTTGCATTATACCTTAATAAATGTATGCATAATTTTTTTTTCTATTCTATACTAGACAAATTGTTTTGAACAGCCATATGTAGTAAAATAATGCTTGACAATCCAAACAGCATTATCTAGCCCCAAATTAAGCAGAGCTTGTTAATGGTGCTAGATAGACTGAATACATATATAGATAGAAAATTTGATTTGTCTAAGTGCTTATTTTGTAAGCCTAAAGAAACAAGGTTATTGATTCTGATTACATGGATAGATTTTTGCATTATACCTCCTTAAAATGTATGCATCAAGTTTTTTTTTCTATTCTAGCCTAAACAAATTGTATTGAAAAGCCTTAAGTAATAAAATAATGCTGGACACACAGCATCATCTAGGTCAAAGCTAAGCAGAGCTTGTTTTGGGTACTAGATGACTGATATACATACTACAGATTACATAGACAGATATTTTATATTATACATAGAAATACCCAGAAGACCTGGAACAAATATTTTCAGATAGTACAAACTATTGTCCCAAGGCGAGAATCAAACCCGTAACCTTCTGCGGCGCAGGCGGACTTTCATCCGCCATGCCACCTCGGTTGTCATGTCTAGACTGTTCTGTTTTTGTTTCTGTTGAGAGCGGTCATCTCAGTAATGTTTTGTTTACAATCCTAATATGAAATCATCCAAATATCTTATACATAAAGAAACAAACCTCTTGTCTATAACCCGGGGCAGTATCCATGACATTGCTTCCATAAGCTTCGCTAGGATATGCAGGTATTGGCATGTAGTAAACAGGCGTCATCATTTGTTGCGATGCCAACATGTCATAGCTGCTGTTTTGAGCCAGGTTCATGGAACTATAGGGGGGCTCTGCTTGAGGCTCAGGTTGAGGGTTCATGGAACGGTAAGGTTGGTCTGATGCAGCCTGTGGAATTTCGAATATTTTTAACCTACTTCCTATAAAAGAGACTTGGTAATATAAAGTTATGTGTGTGAAATATAATAAATTGATAAAAAAGTGAAGCGAGTCAGAAAACTCAAGACAACTGTAGTTCAAATTCTGTGCTGCTACCAGAGCCAGAAATAATTATAGAATTCATATGTATTTTACTACCTATTGGACAATCCAGTCAATAATATTTTGTTTTTACAAAATATTATTGACTGGAAATTAAATGTTTATGTGGGTACAGGTATAGGTATAGATGGTAAGAATGATGGTCGGTATTAAGAATGATGGTCGGTATTAAGAATGATGGTCGGTATCATCACAGGTCACTGCACACAAGAAGAAGAAACTGTGGAACACGTTGTTGTACACTGTACGGCCACAGAGGAGGCTAGACACACACAGAAATGGTTTTAAAATGGCTTGGCTATAAATATTGATTGATGAAAACCACATGAAAATCTGTTCAGTAGTTTTTGAGTTTATCACGAACAGACAGACAGATGCTGCGGAGGACTTTGTTTAATAATATGTACCCAGTGAAAATGAGATTTTAAATTTATAGATTTATTTATTCAAGCAACTTTACAGGACAGACCACTTAATACTACACATCTTACTCAACTTATAGACTAAAATAGAACTAGAGTAACAATTTAAAATATATTATGTTATGATTGAACTCTATAACATCAAAATAAAAGTTGATATTTTCAACTGTCCGAAAATTAGAGTAAGATTTGAATTTAGGTTTTTTTAAATACTTGGTTCGACTGTGGTTGAATCGGGTTACCGTACCTGCCGAACTAGTTATGCACTGTATCTCGGCAGATAGTGCGCTCCTCCTCGCTCCTCATCATTCATATAGTATAATAACAGTACAAGGTTTATTTAAAATTAAGGCAGTAAGTGCTAAACAATTGTTAAGTAAATGTAGGTATGTATGTATTATATTGTGGACATCATTTATGGTATACTAAGTACTTGGAGAAGGATTAACAGAGCATCATACCGCCTATAAAAGCAGAACTTGTGTTAACTTGATTTATTGTTTGTTTTGTATATAAATGAAATAAGAAATAACAAATACTAAATATTTTATTATAATTTTTTGTCAGAAGTTAGGGGTGTAGGTTAAAAGATTATTGCTATTATAAATTTTATTATGATACTATTGTTAGATGTTCTGTATCTTCGTAATTTCGACTCCGCAAAGTAAATTAAGTGTATAGTAATTATTAATAATTATTCCAGACACAATGATCCATACCTTAGCTAAATAACACATGGCTGCAAGTTAGGCAGAAATCCTAAGCGACCAAGACTAACAGAATCTGATACGATGTATACAGTAAAACTAACCTTCTGCTGCCTTACATCTTCAACATAAAGCTGCTGTCCATTCCAGAACAGTCCGTTGATCTTCCTCGTTAGAATCGCCGCATCAGCATCCTCAGCGACCCCTAATGTAACCTTCTTGGAGTTCCCCTCGCTGACGAGGTTGTCTAGAATCACTTGCTGTATGCCACATTTTGACTGCAGTAAGGATTTTATATCTGCGTACCGGGTCTGCAAGGTAATGGTTCGAGCTAGTGTCTGACAAAATGGTCGGTAAAAGGGTCTCGCTTCAGCATTTGTAACGGAAAGGCTTCGTAAATTTGGAAACTGACATTACTATTGCTAATTGAATGGAGCTGTATGTATTATCAGCCGCAAACAAAGCCGCAAGTAAAACTTGCGACTTCAGCAATGATTGGTGGATCCAATGTTGACGACTCGGATTACTTACCGCTGCCGGGAGGTTGTGTATAGTCAGTAACATCCTTGTTGATAAATTTCAATGGATGTTACAAGTAATTCCGGTTTGTTTGTTAAGCCTCTTTTCCAAAACTTGTTACTATCGCTTGACAATTAGTATACAATAACTACATCGCTCGACTCGAATTGAAAAACGAAAAGTTACGAGTTACGGTACTAGTTATTTCTAGTTATTGACGAACAATTACGAAGTATACTTACTGGTCTATGCGAACAATACTGTGAGGTGGGGTGGGGAATGACGAAAAAGCAAAGGCAAGCATAGAGCAGGGTTGCCAGATTTATTTTTGAGGGGATAGTACCACAAACTCGAAAAAATCGTATTTTGCTAGGAATACTAGAAAAAATAGTACACATTGATATTTCAGTCAGTTGCGTAGCATGGGGTGGATTTGTAGCCTCCCCCCCACACAGAATTCAATTTTACTCCTGAATTAGTTTCACTGGCAGTCTTAAAAAAAACCGACGTTTCCATTTTTTGAGCTAATTAATTCGACTGGGTTGAAGTTTGATGAGGTGGGCTTAGCAACAAAGACAATAAGCGGAAATAGCTGCATTATTCTGGGGGCCTACTCGGAAAAGGAAAATCGAAGTTTCTTTTTCGTGTTCGTACAAAAGCAACTCTTATGTCCATTGCATAAGATTAAATAAATAAATTAAATTAAATTTATTCAAAGAAACTTGTGCACTTAATAAATAAATATAGCTAAGTGTAACAATTTTGCCTGAACTAGGTAATCCTGTGTTTCAGGCGACAACAGTGCTAATTATTACATAAAATAATCTCTTAATATTACGATAAAGGCATATTTTATTATAACAATGTTGTTTATTTAACAAACAGTTTATGGTATTATTAAGGAAACCAATTTATATTGAGTATAACCAAATTAATCACTATTTTAACTAGATTAACTTAATGTATAAAAATATAATTTACTTGACAATATCTAATAGCTTCTCTGTTTCATCGTAGGATAGACTTTGACGTTTAAGTTTAATGCATTTTTGATAGTTAATATAGTTAAGCGCGTATAAATTAGACATTGAATTTAGTCTGTTCTATAGGAAGGGACCAAGAAATAGATAAAATTTATTCGTAAAGGCAAATTTTAGGGTTGAAGGTTTAGGGCAAACTTTATCAATCCGTCTCTTATTTGTAAATTCAGTGCTATAGGGAAGCTCTGCGTGCTGTCTTAGTACTGTGTTCATTATAAATAGTTGCCGGACTGTTAACACATCACAGGACTCATATAAAATATTTGTAGGAAAGATGTAAGGCCGAAAAGTTGCCACTTTTAGTATTGCTCTTTGTGCTCTTTCTACCGTTAGTAACAGTGTTTTCCCCGCTCCACCCCATGTGGTATTGCAATAAGTTAAAATTGATTGACACAGGGCAAAATAAACTTGTCTAATTATATTATGATCTGCAATATGGCGTAACTTTTTAAAGATAAATATTAACTTTCGCACTCTACCACATAAGGTTTTTATATGGGATTTAAACGACAGATTATTATCTAGTATGATACCTAAGTAGTTTATTTCATTTGCACGTTTAATTACGGGACATAAACATTGAGTGTTGTTTGTGCAGTAGCAATGATGTGCATATAGTTTAGACTTCGAAATAGTTGTCGTCCGGTTGCGCATTGAGAACTTAGTGTAATTAGTCTTCTCAGCATTTAATGTTAGTAGGTTGTGCTGTAGCCATTTGTTGACCATATTAAATCCATTTTGCGCAAACTCAAATACTTCCTTTTCAGAATCAGCTGAAAAAAGGAGGGCAGTGTCATCAGCGTATGATATAATTATGCCGTGGTCTAGTTTTAGGTTACACAGATCGTTAATGTAGATTAAAAAAAGGGTTGGACCTAATATACTTCCTTGGGGAACGCCGAAGGATGTATTTTCCTGTTCATCGCTCAGGACACTGCCAATTCCCACACATTGAGTGCGTTGTTCTAGATAGCTTTTAAAGAGTTTTAACTGAGTGCCTCTGATTCCTAGACGTTCCAGCTTGCGCAAAAGAATAGTTATAGAAATTGTGTCAAAAGCTTTAGCAAGGTCGAGGAATATTCCTATTGTGTGTTTTCCTCTGTCGAGTTCTTGAATGATATAGTTGGTCAGATGATGTACAGCATCGGCAGTGGAAATTTTTGGTCTAAAACCAAATTGGGTCTTTGATAAAATCAATTTGTACAGTCATCTTTTAAGCTCATGATTATCCTTTCTACCTCATGATTATCTGCTACATCTGTCTCTAGTAACACAAATGATGTTGGAATATTGTGTTCCGAGACAGCCGTACGTGATTGAATTTGCAAACGACCCTGAGCTCGTTCTGCCAGACACTTACCTACGTTAACAAAGAAAGAATTTGCAGAGTTAGCAGATTGCAAATGCGATGCGTTTGTTTGCAATAAACACGAAGAAGACTCATACGACTTTGTCGAATAAGTTACATTTTTAATATGTTTCCATATTTTTTTACTATTTTTTTCCGCGTTTTCAAGTGTAGTTTTGTCGAAGTTCATTTTAACTTTACGTAATAGATCATTACAAAAATTACGATAACGTTTATACGAAATCTGCAAAATCAAGTTATTCGGGTTAGACTTTGCTTTTAAATGCATTTTGTCACGCTGTCTCATACATCTAATTAGACCTGGTGTGATTCATGGCTTTACGTTATGGTATTTACTACTCAAATAAACATTATATGAATTTAAAATTGCGCGTTGCACTGTATCTATGTATAACAAAAGACATGCTAAGCTGTGGATCATCGGAATTGATTGATCATCGGATTAGCGTTTGTACGAAAAAGAATTAGAAACTTCGATTTCGTTTTTAAGAGTACGGGCCCGCAGCGATTAATAAAAACGTAAGAAATACAAAAAAGACAGCGATAAAGATATTGGCGGCAAGCGGAGCGAGCCGCCGAAATTTTTATTATCTGGCTATGCGTGTGAGTTTCCGTTGTCACCCCGAGAGGTGCCAAGATAGCACCCCTCGAAGCTTGGTACCCTGTGATAGATGTGCTAGTGATATCAGTCTAACAATAGTAATTGATTGAAAAACGCAGTGTATTAAGAACTAAAATCAATATTTGATACTTACGGTTATTTTATTGCTAGTGCTATTATTATCTAGTCACTGTCAGACTCAAATTTTGTATTTAATTTACACAACATCTCGTTAGATGGCTTATACTTGGTAAACATTATACATATATATTTAACCAATGTCCCATTCACTGTTTCGATGAATAATTTATTTCGAATTTTGGTTGTCACGCCGCTGAATTTGTAAA
The DNA here is from genome assembly GCA_947859395.1 of Eupithecia insigniata. NCBI lineage: Eukaryota > Metazoa > Arthropoda > Insecta > Lepidoptera > Geometridae > Eupithecia > Eupithecia insigniata. The sequence goes on from OX402019.1 coordinate 3,701,333, forward strand.
GTCATGCGTCGTCAGCGGGGATAATAAAAAACCAAAGACAATCGCGCCAGCTTTTTAATATCTATGTTCCCATTACGTACCTACAGTACGTATGTATACGTTCATGTAGATACTAGTCTTGTGTAGTTCAGGAATATAGAACAAAAAATGAATTAGTTCCGACCAGTGAACTAGTAAGAACGATTCAGCTCAACTAGTTCCTTGTAGTTCACTTGCTCTTCAGTCACAAAATCTCGAAACCACTAAAAAGTTGGCGTCTGAATCACTATTTTCTATGACATAAAGTTTAAAATCCAATAACAAGCATAAAAAGAACTGTTTGAGAATGCATTTCGATTACTCGTTCCCTAGCACAATGTTTCTTTTAGTTCACTGTTACATTCCGTGATTCCGTGTCAGACGGAACTAGAAGACAAGGGAATAATTAAGGGAGAACAGAGATAGACAGCACATAATCCCCGGTAGTAAAAGAGACGGAGGGGTAATGAATGAGAAACTTTATTTGTTTGAAGATAGAGATCAAATTGCCCTGTTAGTATTTTATGTTTGCAACTTTTGTAAGTGTAATATGTATGTACCTACTTGTATTATTTTTGTTACGAGCAAGGAAGGAGCATTGCATTTCGATATTTCGTCGGTAAATTGATATTTCGTCCGTTTTCATGTATGTTTTGGTGAAATAATATTATAATTAATATTCAGTAAATGTAAATAGTATCCAATCTAGTTTCTGACACAAAACAATCGATTGCGTATTTTGAAGCATTAAAATAGGACCCCTTTTGTGATTAAAACGACCCGAATGTTTTGCCGAGTGGGGTACTAATAGAACTAGAAGTCCGAACTAGTACATTAGTGAGATTGTACTAGGACAGAGCGATCTCTCTACTGACCGAGCAAGGACAAGCCTAGTAGATACCCCGTTCGTTTCGTGACACGCTCGTAGCGCTTTCGGCGACGGAGACTAAGTTTACGGTGCGTTCAAGTTTGCTGTATGTTTTTTAATATCGACAAAATTTTATTTCGTTAAGATTTTAAAAGATCGTATATTTTGCGTACGATTTCGACTGCATGATCGTACATCGTATCAGGGCCAAAAAGGTCGTATAAATACGATTTAAATCATACGTTTGGCAACGCTGGCATAGAGCATTGTTCGATTCGGACAGATTACAAAATATTGTACATTTCGTTCAAAAATATCATATTAATAAAAAAAGATCTTACATCTTGGAAAAACTGAATTGAATGAGTGAACGATCATAAAGCTAGGAAATAACCCGGGGAAATAATATACAACATGGCTGCCAACCGTTGAGTTTATAATCTATGCCGAGCTATGTATTGTTTCAGTGTTTCCACGTTTAGGAATTTCGCCCTTTTTTAGGGCGAAAATAAATATTTCGTTGATGACTTTTTTATTGCGACAGGGATAGTGATGTAGGTACTTACACTATTTATTATAAGCTCTTTGGATGGACTAAAAGTGTGTACTTTATAAAGATGCGTGACTGTGAATTATCTGACGAGTCGAATGATCTACAACTACTAATTTCCTCAATATGAATGACAACTACTAATTAGTAATTACTAATGTCTCCACGAATTGATCATTCATGGCTCCGTCCGATTCGACGTTATTAGTCGACCGATGGTTTTGAGTGATTAGAATGAATGAATTATATTCATCGCTCGGGGATTGAACGGAAAGGATTAGTAACAAATTTTATCACAACCAGCGTATTTTACTTAACCAGCTATCTACCACTGTGAGTTCAATATTACTTTTTATATATGTTATTTTGATCAACTTATGATCGTTTTATGTTGTAATATTTAATAAAACGTTCTTTTCATTAATAAACTTCTTAATATTCCATCCACGCTTTATTGTTTAAAGTGCTCATTTACAAAACGTTTACCTGTGAAGCGTTGTGTTGCGGCAGCGAACGAACCCGGAGTGAAATGAAATATAGGTATAATATTAGCTCTCTCTCTAACTAAGCCCGCTCCCGCTCGACTTGACTATCCACGTCCAATAATGAATGGAAACCGACTCAGGCAGCGATCAAATGACTCGCGATTTTCTCTGGACTCTCCTCATCTGGCAACAGTGGGTTAGTAACCCACTGTTGCCAGATGAGGAGAGTCCCTGCAAATTCAGGTTTCTTCGACTTTGGGGGAAATTCGGGGGGAAAGGTTTGGGGATTTCCGGGGGTAAAAACAACTTTGGCGAAATTATGGAGTTTTTTTTGAGTATGTTCATCATTCAACCACAAACATAAAATAACTCGCATCACTACTTTAGTGTACCTACATAACGTGTAAACTACTTAAATTCAATTGTTCATTCATCGTAAGAGTGCGTGCAAGTAAGATAACTTGTGCACGTGTGGTTGTAATCGGAAGGAACTCGTCAAATCGTTTTATAACAAAAATCTTTATTTTGTTTACACTGCGCCAACAGCCACGCACTCACAAAGTTCGTTCGTTTCGATAAAAATATATTTGCTTATTTTTTTCTCGCGGTCTGGCAACACTTGACTTACCAAATTATTTACTAATTTGCTCTATCTAGTCATTCGAATCTAAAGATGCGCGACTGTGGATGGTCCGACTATTCGAATTATCTATAACTACTAATTTCCTCATTCGACTTGAATATTAGTAATATACTAATCTTCAAGGTCGAATGACAACTACTAATTAGTAATCAAATAAAATAAATTCGTAGAGGCATTAGGCCTCTACGAATTTATAATTCATGGCTCCGATTCGACTTTGTTAGTCGACCGATGCGATGGTTTTCAGTGATTGGAATGAATGAATTATTCGTCGCTCCTGCGGGGATTGAACGGATTAGTAACTAATTTTATCATTCTTGTGCGATTGATAAGTTTTTCAAGCTTAGCTAGTGTAAATATGGTTTTAGTGTAAAAGTTATAGTGTGGTAGACAGACACCCACAGGTTTGTATTAGGTGAAATCCGGTAATGTACTGTGAGTTCAAAAATACCTTTTATTTATGAAAATTTTGTTCAATTAACACCTTGTTTCTTTTTTTGATAATAATAATACTATCTCTCTCTAACTAAGCCCGCTCTCGCTGGACTACGTTGAATAATAAATCGACACCGACTCAGGCAGTTGAACGACTCGCGATTACTAACTTTAAAAATATTGACTAATTATATCGATTAATTTCTGAAAAAATATCGATATTTTAATATATCGATATTTTTTACCCATCCCTAAATACTACGCAGGTCGCAGTCGCGCATCTTTTTACCTACATTAATTTGTATATCTTATTTTGTTTCTTGTAGAATTACGACGTGAGCCATGAAGAAATAATTCTCTCCTTTTAGATCGCTTCCTTTCAAGATGATGTTAACAGTGCACGGACTTCCATTCAAAGTAAGCGCTTGTGCTATCATCTCTATGTTATTTGGTTAGATTGTAACAATTTCAATTAGATTGTAACACAACTCCTATTTACAGACAAAGTTCCAAGACGTAAAGGCACTGATAAAACAGGAGTGTAATATCCCCGACTTTATTTTGGACAACCTTGTTGATGATGGGTACGATTCTAAAAAAGTACGCATTGGCTTCACTAATGAAAACGATGGATATCGGCTGATGAAGTGCTTGGAGGGATTCAGGATGTCAGGCTCACATGTCCTGAGGATTGTTCCGGTGCGTACAAAAGTCTTATATTATTCCTAATTATTTCTGACCGTGGCTTCGCACTTGCTTTTCATCGATAAAAAGTAACCAATGACCCGGAATACAATAAATCCTATCCTAATAATATTATAAACGTGAAAGTTTGTTAGGATGGATATTTGCTACTCTTTCACCCAAAATCTACTAAACCAATTAGGCTGAAATTTGGTATAGGTATAGTTTGGGACCTGGAATAACATATAGGCTATTTTTCATCCTGATAAAACGTGGGCGAAGTCGCAGGCAGCAGATAGTAATAAATAATGCTGGAAAATTCACACAGCATTACTTATTTATTTTATACATGTATTCTCATTAAAAGAATTGCTATTTTGTAAAACATTATTAAATGTAAGAGTTGCAATGAACTTGTTATTTATTTCACAGGTTTCCCAACCTCAACCTACCTTTGAGCAAAGATCCAGTTACTCAAACCAACCTAGAAATGACTACCCAAATCAAACACCATCCTACACCAACCAAAATGACTACAACAGACCTAACACTCTCAATTCTGCAAGTCATGTTTCCCCTCATGGTGTCAGAAATATTGGTGATACAAGACATAATGATCGAGGCTTGATTGACTCCAGGCCATCCTTAACACAAGTTACAAATCACCCACAAGATCCTAGAGATCATTATGAGTCTGTTCATAGAAGAGATCAAGACACAAGATCAGACTTTCGAGACCCTAATAGAGGACCTCTTGTGCCTCCAACGTTAAGACCAGCTTCGTTAAACTCTCGGGTACATGCTATTGATTCTCGTATGCCTTCTGATGGCAACATCAGGGGTGCAGAAAGACCTGGTATCAGAGGTCAGGAAGGTATTAGAGGACAAGATGTGCCTGGTATAAGAGGTCAGGATGGTATTCGAGGATCAGAAGTGCCTGGTATGCGAGGTTCAGATAGACAAGGAATGAGGGCTCCAGATGGAGCAATAAGACCTGATGTAGGTATGAGAGGAGATCCCAGCTACCTAAAGCCTGACCATAGACAAGTGTCTAGTACAGATATGAACAGACAGCCGCAATGGACTGCAGCTGGTAATGATCCATGGTCTGATGCTGGTCGGCCGATGCAGAATCAGAACACTGGATATAACTATCCACAGGCACAAGGGAATGCTGCTTATGGACAGCAGGTGTGTTACTCTGTAGATATACATAAAAGCTAAAGAAGTATAAGCAATCACAACAAAAAAAAACTTAATTCTCAGACAAAATATTGTACCAGGACCCAAACAAGGTAGAAGTTTGTATATTGATTGAAACTGGATGTTCAAAAGTTTAATTCGGCCTTTACATGTATTTTGTTCACTTTTTCTTTATAATCGTAATTATTAAGGGCCTTATCATATCAAACTCGCGATACACGATCTTGTTCAAAGCTAGGCAATTCCGCAATGCTGCGTGTCGCAGCTTGCCGCGAGTTCTCTACGAAAACATCGTGGGCGCGCGAAAGCTTTACCCATCTTTCTTGTTCGCGCTCTTCATGTTTATTATGTCCAGGATATCAATTAATACACATTGATGTAATCTAGACGTGTCAGTACACGTCTAGATTACAACAATGTGTTTTGTGTAGCTATGCCGCTCCCTAGCTGCAGTCAGCTTGGGAGCTGCATGCATAGCTATAATAATAAAAAGTAAATTTTGTCCATAAAAAAAATATAAATTGCAGAAGTGAGGGACTTTACAAAAAATCACAACTGTTATCAATCTACCTTCATAAATTAATAATAATATTGAAAAATAGCGAGGCAATGCAGCCAGCGTCTTGGGGATGCTTCCGACTGGTATTGTTAAATAAATAAATAATGCTGGACAATTCACACAGCATTATCTAGCCCCAAGCTAAGCAGAGCTTGTGTTATGGGTACTAGATAACTGATATACTTAATATAATATACAACATAGATAGATATTTTTTTTATTATACATAGAAAACATTCAGAACTCCCTGAACAAATATCTGCAGATCGTACAAACATTTGTCCCGAGGCGGGAATCGAACCCGCAACCTCCTGCGTCGCAGGCGGACCTTCGCCCACCGCGCCACAGTCATTGATATGGACCAGTTGAGCTATCTGTAGATTGTTAGCAACAGTCTGCAGTTAGTTCAATTTAATACTAATTTAATTTGTTTATATTATTTGATTGTTATTTTCTTTGTCAATAAAGATTTCCTTCATAAATTCACTTTATATAAACAACAAAGTAGAATAGACTGCATAGATGATAACATGACTATTTAAAATTTTATTTATTTGCTTATGGTGGCTTTAGTGTCACAGCGGCCATGGTAGGCCTATTGTGATCGCCACTATAACATGACTATGTACATTGTTCGGAAGGCCTAATCACCGTGAACTAGCCGCGCACTTGTCTTGCCTTGGAGTCGCGTGCAAAAAGCCAGTGTGATAGCGCTCTAAGTATTATTTTTGTCCACAGCCAATCACTGCTACACAAGGTGGTTTTCCTACCAGAGTGCCCCAACCTCAAACTTACCAGCAGCAGCCAAAACCTGCTGTTGCTCCTGAAAGAGTAAGTTTTTATACCTGAAACTATAATCCGACAAACACTGAGTCTCTTCCTCGTGAAGTTATTTACGACAAGATCTGTTGTCACAATTGAATTTACACTCGGTAGTTGGATAAAGCTTGGTAGTTGGGCCGTGGGGCCGCGGCGTACGAATATCGATCCCTCCAACTCGACCCGTGGATGTCGTAAGAGCCGACTAAGGGAACCTATCAGAGGAAGGGCAGCAGCTTCCTACTGAGTATTTTTCAACACCAACACTGCTGTCACCAATCCGCCTGCCAAGCGTGGTAATTATGGCAAATACCCCCCTACATGGGAGACCATCCACTTGATGGACCAACGAAATTGTAGCGGTCGCAGGGAGTCGATGGATGGAGGCGGCTCAGGACCGCTATTGGTGGCGTCGTACGGGGGAGGCCTATGTCCAGCAGTGGACGTGTATGGGCTGATATGATGACGATGATTTAAAAAAAAATTAAAATATATTTATTTCTGTTACTTAGTATATACGTTACAATAATATGGGTAGGGGTCCTCTTTTAAGCATGATTATGCTTGTGTTAGAGAACCCCGCTCTTCTATAACATTAGGTTTGGTAGGTACATTGAAATTTGGTACTTTAAGAGTACCTAGTATAAAAATAATTGTGTTTGCGTGTGTATGAGAGTGGTGGTAATGAGTGGTAATGATGAGTTGGATAAAGCCATGGTATAAAAAAATAGTTTCCTTGGATCATGGATAAAGCCTTTATCGCCATCTTTCTGGGCGTGGCTTAAGCATAAACTCTTTAGACTCGTTGGGTTGGGATTACTTGGATTTTGTTAAATGGCTACTGGCCTTGTGGCATGTAACCTTAATTTTATTTTATCCTTATTGTTTATTGTTAAGTATGTTGCGATTTATTTGTACAACCATTTTTAAAGAGGACAAAAATACTGATTGCTTTTATCCTACTTCATAAATAAATAAATAATTAAGTAATTGATGATATTCATAATTTCGTCGGTCCATTGAGTGGGAGGTCTTCCCACACTCCGTTTCGCATCGCATTCGTAGCGGTCGCAGGGAATCGTTAAATGGAGGCGGCTCAGGCCCGCTATTCGTGGCGTCGTTTGGTGGAGGCCTATGTTCAGCAGTGGACGTGTACGGGATGATGGTGATGATTCATAATTTATGCTGCCTTCGTAAAGCTCGACTTGACTTACACCACATGCAGGTAGCATTCACTAGCCAAACTCGACGTGGAATGCTTGTAAACAAATCTCCACCAAAAACTAAAACTCACTTGGCGTCGAGTTTCAGATATAGGAGATGTAGACGTAAGCAATATTTACTAGTACTTAGGCTTGCTTTACAAGTCATGTAAATTCCGTATAGAAAGAAGCGGCAACAGAGTGAATTTTAGGTTAAGCATAGGCAGTTTGCTTACAATCTTCGAGTTTGACTAGTGTATAGTTTTAGATATACCGACGTATTCTTGTCCCTGTTACAAACTAGTGTAAAAATATTATCGCTGTGTCCAGCCGTCCCGCTCGCACGTGCTCCGCAGCGTGGAGATCGTAGACGCGCCGATACAGCCTCGCGCGCAAACAAACTACCCGCAAATGCAGAAACCAGTAAGTAACCATGATCCAAGAAAACAGGTCTGCTCTTCCGGGAGTGTAGCCAGGTGACGTCACTGTCCAGTTGCCACTTTATTTCAACAAAATGTAGAAGTTGGGAAACAAATGTGATAAGGGTCAATTAAAAATCCATAAAAAATGTGAATCTTTAATTTATGTTTGTTAGATCAGTCAAAACAGCGTTAGTTAAACACGAGTTAATGTGATAAATAATTCGTAAATACAAATCCACATAGTTTTATCAGATTCATACAGGAGTTCGGGGAGTTACGATTTTACGCTACTGTTAACACCATAAAACAGATTCGTCTTCTCCTAGGACCAAGAATTTTATGGACTCAGCCTTTCAGTTTTACGCATGTCCGTTTTTATTAGTGTGCAGTTGCAGATTTGTAATAGTGTGCATGACTAGGGAAGTGACTTTGCTGCCGAGCCGAACTGGCTTCGGCCCTAACTGGTCCGAATAAGGAAAATACACTTGAATGCCGATTTCATTCCTGATTTGTCCCATATTTAACAGGCACGTGTTAGTGATATATAACCTGATGCTGATGCTGATTTTGGCCATGTGCGTGTCGGAATCGCGAACCGAGTATGCCACACTGATTCAATGTACATAGTTCTACCAATCGAAACGAGTTTCGAAAAACTATACACATTTATAGAAAAGCTACGCACTTTTTTAGGGTTCAGTACACAAAAGGTACCAACGGGACCCTAGTAGGTACTAGCCCTCCGCTGTCCGTCTGTCTGTCCATCTATCGGGCTTTATTGTATCTCATGATTCGCTCCGCTTTCCGTTGCGCGCGGAGCTCGAAAAGGCAACATCACTGGCGGGACTCTGTCGGTGTTGCTGTGCTGACCAATCTCAATGTCAAGGTCGAGTATTGTGGTGTCCTGAAGATGTCTCGTGGAGAGACGAAACTAGTAGACAACTTACTTTGATGAATACTATCAGAGAAGGTTATACGCGGAATTGTTACTAAATATTTCTTCATTCTAATATTGTGCCTCGTACTTTGAGTTATATAAACTAGTTAAATAAATCCTACGGAAACAATAATGATTAATCAATACTACATGCTTGCATAAAAATTATTATAAGCTAGCTCTTGCTCTCCAAATAAGTAGCCTTCACGACAATCTGACATCAGCATAGGGGAGTATAACTAAACACCTTTGCAAAATGACCATCCGAATCATCCGATCTGTTCTGTAGTTTTGGCGTGAACAAGTAATATCCAAACTTTTACTTTTATAATATGAGTGTGATGAGAAAGTTTGTAAATGGACAGATAAATGGATGTACGTTACCTTAGCACGCAAAAAACACTGAATGCAGTAAGACGAAATTTGGTATAAATATAGTTCTATAGTGCTAGATCTGTAATTACATAAAGCCTGCTTTTAATCCCGGGAAATTGCTTGCTAAAGCGCAGGCAGAAGTAAGTAAATCATTTATATGTCACATAAATTCTTAGTTTACTAAAAACCTAGTTAAAAATTACACTAATAGAATGATATTTTGTAAAATTCTTCACTTATTCGAATTAACCGAATTATCCAGATTAACCGAATTTAAAAATGATTAACGCTTAATTAACCGGTTAAGAAAATTATCCGGATTTTGCAATCCCTTTGCACGACGTATTAAACAAATGTTCGACACGTTTGAACTTGTCCGGAGTGCGAGCGGGCGCGTTATTTCACAGCGCTTAATTTGAATGACTTTCTTGCTGGAGATTTCCAATCATGATAACATTATCTTAAATGTTTGGTACTATGATATAATGTAATATTTTTGTTACATACGCACGCCTCAATTTTTCCGAGTGCTCTATGGACAGTTATCCGCGTGTAAAATACGCTTCGCAGGGGCCCGGCCAGGGCACGGTCACACATTATTTTTTACTTTTTGTATGAAGTGATTCATGTCTGACCGTGGCTCGGCCGTGCGCCGCCGGGACTCGGCCGGGGCACAGCGTTGAAATGTCGGTATTGTTTCCCGGCTCCGGCACGGTCCGGCCCCACAAAAACCACTAACACAGATATAGTCGTGCAAATAATACACCCAAACAGCCCGGTTTAACATGAATGACTGGCCCGGTGGACCCGGCCGACGCCCGGACCGGTCGCGACACGGTGTTGCATGAATCATTCTTTAGTCCTGAGTTGAATAAAATAATTGCCAAAAAGCATTTGCCGCAATTCGTAAACCGAACGCCCTTATAGGACGCCCTCGGTTGCTACCTCAATTTTCATTCAACGTACGGAAGGCAACTTTTGCCAAAAAGTAAAGTCATAAAGTACACTCATGAAGAAGCATATGTATTTGGCAAAAAGCAATTTCTTGATTATCCGGAACCCTCGGTGCGCGAGTCAGACTCGCACTTGACTTTTTATTATTTTTATGTAGTATCGCCGATTCTTCCCTCTATTGTAGGGTAATTTTGATTAGTCTTAGTTTCGTACAGTATTCTGTAAAAAACTAAAAGATTCATCAAAATCGGACAAAAAATTATATCAGATAATATTTACATGGGACCATCCTACTAATATTATAAATATCAAAGTTTGTGAGGATGGATGTGTGGATGTTTGTTCCTCTTTCACGCAAAAACTACTGAACTGATTGGGCTGAAATATATATATGAGGTATGGGTATATAAGCGTTATATAATCTGTGGTCCTGAAATAACATAGGTTACTTTTTATCCCGATAAAACGCGGGCGAAGGCGCGGGCAGCAGCTAGTCCCATACAAATTTTATTCCCGAGGGAATAAAATTTGTCCCGAAAAACTTACAAAAGGATTTTGAAGTTGTCTTTTTAGTTTTTGTAAGAACGTTATATTTTTCTTACAGATAACTATAATGAAGGATAACTTCCAAGGTCCGACGCAGTACAATATGACCGGAGTGCCGCCTTCAACGCCCTATCAAGCTCCGGGCGCGCCGCAGCCCTGGAGTCAACAGGTAAACTCAACGTTCATACATAATCCACTGCTAAAGATGCCTTCGCCAAGCAAAGAGTAGTAATACTCCATCCACGCATTTATTTTTATTAGAAATTTTACTTTAGCGTCACCAAATATCGCTACATATTATAACACAAAGTCGTCTGTCTGTCTGTTCGCGATAAACTCAAAAACTGCTGAACGGATTTTCAAGCGGCTTTCACCAATCGATAGAATGATTCATGGGAAAGGTTTAGGTATATTTTTCAAGGTTTTGCGTAAATTGGTTAAAATATGACGATAATTGTTGGAAGTGTCGGAAAAAGTCAAGCCTAAAACTTATGAACGAATGACCACTTTATTGTACCTATTAAAATGATATAAAAACTCTTATTTCTAAAACTTAAATAAATACAGTACAAAAGGCGGCCTTATCACTGAGAGCGATTTCTCCCAGGCTACCTTTGGATGAAGAAAAAGATACAAGAAAAATAATGCTGATATTGCACAGATAGTAAACAACAGAAATTTCATCATCATCATCATTAGCCCGTACACGTCCACTGCTGGACATAGGCCTCCCCCGTACGACGCCACAAATAGCGGTCCTGAGCCGCCTCCATCCATCGACTCCCTGCGACCGCTACGTGTCGTCGGTCCATCGAGTGGATGGTCTCCCATGTAGGGGGGGATTTGCCATAATCACCACGCTTGGCAGGCGGATTGGTGATCGCAGTGTTGGTGTTTAAAAATATTCAGAAGGAAGCTGCTGCCCTTCCTCTGGTAGGTTCCCTTAGTCGGCTACAACAGAAATTTATGCTTGCTCTTATTCTTTCCAGCAGGCTCCGCAAAGCAAGCAGCCCTACGACAAGCCCTACGACGACCGTCACTTGGATAAGGCGCTTCCGAAGGCCCAGGACTACGATAAACGGCGGTTCTCGCCGCCTAGAGGCGGCAGGCCGGGTTCTCCAGGAAGGTTAGTGTTTGTTGTTGACCTCAGAATCAGAATCAAGATTTTATTGGTAATTATTATATTTACACGCCAAATAACTTAACATACTTCGTATGTACATAAATACTTTCGTAGTTTGAAGAAACGTTGGTGTTCTTCCAACACAAACTAGGTTCGTAGTTAACCCGCTTACATTCATAATGAATACTTACATGTGTACAATACTTAATATATTTAACATACTTATATTTCACAATATTAGAATGAAGAAATATTTAGTAACAATTCCGCGTATAACCTTCTCTGATAGTATTCATCAAAGTAAGTTGTCTACTAGTTTCGTCTCTCCACGAGACATCTTCAGGACACCACAATACTCGACCTTGACATTGAGATTGGTAAGCACAGCAACACCGACAGAGTCCCGCCAGTGATGTTGCCTCTCCGAGCTCCGCGCGCCAAGTGAAGCATTGCCCGCAAAACCCCCCTTTATATAGTCACGGATCAAACAGTGCGCACACAAAGTTCATAGTGTGTGATTATTTATACTTATATTTTACATAACATACTATTTTATTATTAAATTTCTTAATTATTATCTTCGCTTCAATTAAATTAATGTTAAATTATATCCAAAATTAATTTACCGTATTTTAAACATGAAATAGCGCCGCCACCTATCTTATGCTATTTTTACGTTAAGAAAATAAATTTTGTAAAATCTCTTGGCCCGGCCTACTTTCCAAGGGATTTTTGAAATTTAAGGTCTTAGGGATTTAAAGTTGTAATTTTATTGTTCACAGGAGATCACCGTCTCGAAACATACAATCAACTAACCGCCCCCAATCTTACTCAGATCGCCGCGTTTCCCCTTCTAGACCATTCCGTCTCTCCCCAAACCGACACGCTCCTAGCCGCTTCTCCCCAACCAGACGCGATATATCACCAAAACTGTCCCCACGACGCCATTCCCCAAGGAAAATGTCCCCTAGACGCAATTCCCCAGGGAGACGATCTCCAAGACGGATTTCTCCGTTCGGTAGGAAAAATTCACCACCAAGGCGACTCTCCCCTTCAAAAGACTCAGGCCGAAGAGTTTCTCCATTCGGGCGTAAACTTTCCCCATCAGGCACCAGACGCTTATCCCCTTTCGGTCGTAAAGTTTCCCCAACAAGGGAAAGACGGATTTCCCCATTCGGACGGAAAGCTTCTCCACCGGGCCCAAGACGGATCTCCCCCTTCGGAAGGAAGATTTCTCCCGGGCGCAGAGTTTCACCGAAACGGGACGAACTGCGCCGGACATCGCCAAGTATGATGAAATATGATTATTATGTAGAAGGTAATGCCTGTTAACAGTTTTGGTTTTATTTTTTTAACACAAGCAGATGGGTGAATCTACTTTTACGGCACTCCTTTTGTGTCCCTGTCATAGAGAAAACGATAAAATCTGTATTTCAGTTTAAACCGTGATTGTTTTAATGTGAACGGAAACTTAGATTTTCTGCTAACATGGTAGTTTCCTATGTTAACTCCGGGGAACATCTCCATATGAAAAACATTTGCTATAAACTATGAAACTACCATGTTAGCAGATAATGTAAGTTTACGTTAACATTAATAAAATCATATTTAAAACTGAAATACCGATTTCGTCTTTTTATCAATAACAGGGACACAAAAGGATTTGCTTAAGGGCGGCCAACCCGTCTTACTTTTCATACAAACGCTCGTACGTGATTATGGCGCTATAACAGATCTTTCTTTGAAACTTTTAACTAATAGGTAATCTTGTGCACTATATCTAGGTTTCTATCGTAACAAAAAATCGAAATTTGGAGAAACAAATTCAGTATAAGCCACCAAAATCTGCGTTTTAGCACAAATTTTACGTGAACTTTGAGCGTCTATAATGTACTCATAAATTGTAAAAGTAAAGAAAATATTAAGATAGAAACCTTGCAAATATAATGGAGATTCTAAACGACAAAGTTTTATTTGACAAACTTGTAAGGTTTACTGAAAAACACGTATTTCCTGGAACAAGTTATATGAAATTTTCGCACACTATTCGGTTACTTTCGCACTATTCGCGAAAGTAACCGAATGCCAACCGAGCGCTCAGGCGCTTTCTCTCTCTTTTCGCTTTGCCTCTTTTTCTAACATTGCGCTGGATGAAACAACAAGCTTTTCAATCACGCTCTCGTTGACGATGGTAGGACCGGGAAGGGCCCCCTTAAAAGTTCGTTCGCCCAGATAAAGATGAAGGCATGAAAGGCTTTTTTGTATGTAGATTGTATTTGTACAAGCATATTATCTTCTGGGCTCTAATTCCACTAAATTACTCACTTCACCATAACAATGGTATCGTGTCAGAATGACACATTTTGGCATTTTACTTTGACTTGACTTCTTTGTTATTGGCAATATGTGTCTGGCTTGCCACTTTTCTGCTAGTGTCCAGTTCATGGAAATTTCTTAGTCATGGAATGGAGGCGGGATTACAACAATAATATGAGCGGTAAATTTGAAAAACACCAATCAGATTTTAACGAAGAACACAAATAAAATAAAATTATAAACAGATTAAAAACAATATAAATATAGTTATTAAAAACAACACAAATATAATAAGATATTTACAATTTTAACTTATTTACATCCGAACTTTCATTTACATTTATATTAAAACCAGATAGGGAAACTAATTGTGTCAATTTAGCGGCAACGTTGGACGGTAAGTTTTCAGGGTTCAAAGTGATAATATTTATTAATAATGTGAGGAGGGTCTATTAGACTCTCACTGTGAGGAAGAACTTGGTTGGCCTTTAAAAGACAACCATTTGGAAGAGAAGAAAGGTTGGAAACTATTCCTCGATGAGAAGCTGTATCGTAGGACTTGCTAAGAGGGGCTCGAGAACGGGGAGAAGAAAATACAGTCTTAAATTGAGACTGGGAAGCCTTAGGGGCAGATGAATAGCTATAACTTGAGGACAAAATATAAGTAGAGGAAGAGAACAGCTCCTGAGAGGGAGAGAAAATCTGCTGAGAGAGTGGGAATTGCTCCTGGGCAATTTCCGAATATGAACGCGAAACCCTTGGAAATTGTGTGGCTGCCTCCTCAAATGATACAGCATTGGAAGCCATCACAGATTTAATCGATTTTTGCCTTACTAGTTCGGGGCAAATTTTACTGGTGGCAAAATGCTTACCTGAACTATGCAAGCAAGAGGCCTCGGTCTCAGATATATCGCAGCTATCGCCAGAGTGTTCCTGGCCACAACGAAAACAGCGGGGTTCCGATGTGCATTGGACTTTAGTATGTCCATAGCGGCAACAGGAGAAGCATTGGATGGTGGGGAACTGATAAATTCCGACAGGAATTGAATTATAAAATAAGAATACCCTTGGTGGTAGAATTTGTCCTTGAAAAGTGACGACCACGGATTGGGTCGGAACCCAAGAAACCTTACCATCCTCAATTTTTTTTCCTATTCAATCTTCGGCGTTTATACCTTTAGCACCTACAGGATTCGAAAAGGATTCCGCAAATTCCTCCATGGAGATGTCAGTGGGAACGCCTCTAATGAGGCCCATACGGGTAACATTGTAGGTGGGGATGACAGCATGTAATTTGTGCAATGAAAGGGTTGGAGAGATTATAAAAGAATTAGCGTCTTTGGCCGATGAGAATACGACGCTAATTTTATTACGGCCTACACGTTTTACCCTACCAGGGATAATATTTTCAAATTTATTTTTTTGTAGAAATTGGCCAAACTGTGTTGTCTTTATGGTTGTACCCGCGGATTGGTCTGTATCAGTTCTTGAAACATGGACCACATATGGACCCTTATCAGTCGAGTTGTATTATTGAATAGCCCCAATCAGTATAGACAGTCTGAATAGATGGAACAGACAAATCAGGTGAAGCAACTTTTTTATTGGGCGTGTGAGCCGACTGCTGAATATCGTTTCTTTCTAAAATTTTGCGTTTAGTCGAATGAGAGACGGACCGAATAGGAGGAGGAACAGGTGGAACAGGTGCCGGCTTTTGAGCCGGCTCCAAATCATCATCTGAACCCATTTTTTATTTGGAGGTGCCAATGAAAAAGGATTTTTGTGACGACCTCTCAAAGAATATGATGAAGTACATAGGTAAAATTGCAGAAACTACGTTATCTACCTACCAATACCTTAGAAAAACAACACAACACACATCTGAATCAAATTGGTGCATTCAAAAAGCATTAATTTGAAATTTCCCATAAAAACTCTCCAAACACAACTGGTCGTTTCCAATGGCGGGCTGACAGTGCATTTTACCTTTGATGAACGAAACTACAGATAGTAGGATGCGCGTTAAAAGTGTCAAGGTTGAAACTAATCTTCCAATCTCTCGGTGAAAATAGCACCGCACGCACTATCTAGTGCTTCTTTCATCTATGGACGATTCTGTGACGATACCATTGTTATGGTAAAGCGATTAGTTAACAGAATGAATCCCCTGCCTTCCTATAATATCCCTATATCTATGGTGGTCTTCAAAAAGTAATTTGGCAATTAGCCGCTGAAAATGTATCCTTGATGTGCGTGCTTGCGCGTAGATTACGCTGATGATAAATGAGTAAAAAAAATGTGTCGCGTTTCAAATGTTGCACTATAATTCATCATCAGCCCGTATACGTCCGCTGCTCAACATAGGCCTCCCCCAAACGACGACGCCACGAAAGCGGTCCTGAGCCGCCTCCACCCAACGACTCCCTGCGACCGCTACAATGTTGTCGGTCCACCGAGTAGGTTTTCCCACACTCCGTTTCGCATTGCATAGTGGCGACCGCGACGCCACTCGAGAACGTTTACTACCCAACGGTTATCGGCACTACAATTGTCGTAATACAAGCGTATGTCTGGTGTGGGCGCTCACTAACTGTCCCTTTATTTATACTAATATTAGTAGTAAAGAAAAATAAAGATATAAAGAAAATCTTTCCTGATTTGATTGTTTGCATTGAATAGGCTCCGAAACTACTGAACCGTTTTTAAAAATTCTATCTCTTTTGGGAAGTAGAACCCCCGGGTGACATAGGCTATATTATATTTTCAAAAAATAAAATAATTTTGAAATTTTTGTTAAATACCCGTGCGAAGCCGGGGCGGGCCGCTAGTGAAGTGATATGATAAAAGCATGCTTGGTTTAAGTTTTTGAGTGATTTCATTTCTTACTAACTACTAATTTCGCTTTCTTATAATCTCAATGACCTCTGTGGCAAGGCGGGCGTAGGTCTGCCTGCGGGAGGTTGCGGGTTCGATTCCCGCCTTGGGAAAAATGTTTGTACGATATGCAAATATTTGTTCCGGGTGTTCTAAATGTTTTCTATGTATAATAAAAAATAACTATCTATGTAGTGTATTGTATTAAGTATATCAGTCATCTAGTACCCATAACACAAGCTCTGCTTAGCTTGGGGCTAGATGATGCTGTGTGGATTGATCAGCATAATTTATTTAATTCTAGTTGTTCCCCGCGGTTTCACCCGCATTAAATTCGAATTATACATTTCTAAGACGATTAAAAGATCTTTTTCCGGGAGGATCTGAATTTGATGTTTTACCAGGACAAAAGGTAGCTTAGTAACATAAGCTACCTTTTGTCCTGGTAAAACTGCCCTCCATCCTTTCAACTAACTCTATGCCAAAAAGATTGGTTCCTCAAGTCGATTGGTTGCTTAGTTAGGGCGTGAAGGAACGACAAACAAACACACTTTCACATTTATAACATTAGTTAGGATTTAAGTGGTATTAGATTGGCTGGATTCTCATATATTAACATAAACCTTTCTAACATGTTTGTACTGTAAACAGCAATTTACTTCCATAGATGATCGTAGAATGGGCGCGCGAGACTCGCCCCCCCGTCGTTATTCGCCCAAGAGGTCACCGCCGAGAGGCTCTGGCAGGTAACATCAAGCAATATTCACATTTCTGTAACCCTATCCCTTCCGTATGTAGAAACGAGCCATACGCACCTTGGTTAACAACCGACGTGACGTCTCCGCTAGGCCATCGTTCATGTCAGGGCGTCGAGTCCCACATAAAAGGCATGACGACTGATTTTGAGAACGGTATAGTACCGTGATATTTTTAGACATCTACTGAATGCCAAATAAATCATATTTCTGCAACAAAATTGATTTTCGAAGGAAAAATACAACTTTTAAAAATGCATTTTCAATTTCGCTCAAAAACGCTACAATACTCGTGGCGGCTGTCTATGACGTCATAGATTCACGAACATCTGATGATACAGAATGATCATTATATTTTCAAGAGAAGCTTTACCAGCTATTATGTGCCTTTCCATTACATATTGTGACGGCATGACGTCACAGTTATGTATTATCTGATTGGTGTTCAAACTGTCATGGCGGATTGCTGTATTTTGTAGTTTTATTTTATCAAAATAATAATTAATCTCGATCAAAAAATTAAATATAATTCGTGTTTTGTAATCTATGGCTCAGGTATAATTCGGTAAATACATAATTTTTGTGATTTTTGGTAACTGTCCTCATCCCATACCGTACGAATTTCCATAAACGAATTTTAACGAATAAAAAAAGGACTTATTTCAAGGAACTGGGGATACTTACCCTGCCATGTATTGTAATAATGCAAGTGGCGGTGTATGTTCGTTCGAACCTGGGCGAATTCAAGAAGAACGGCGACTCCCTCTCCTACGGGATGCGGAACTCAGGCAAGCTTGCTACGGGCGCCCGCATCTCACGAAGTCCTCAAAGTTAACGCATGTTATGGGTACGGCAGTGTACAATAAACTACCAGACTCTGTCACAGCTGAAGGCTCTCTACATTGCTTCAAAATAAAGAATCAGAATCAATAATTTTATTTATTTAGGATTACAAAATAAGCACTTAGACAAGTCAAATTTTATACTGTAAACATAGGTATTATGCAAATGAAACGTTTGCTTGTCGAGCAGAATTTCACAGTGAATTTATAATTAATTCATCAGTCTTTTATTTAATCTAATTTATTTTATACAATATGATCAGTATAATTTGTATTTCAACTATTTAGAAGATCTGACATGTAAATTGATTTTACCAATAAATTGTATTGTATCTCTGTATGTATATCTTTATTTCTTTAGGACGGTTTGGTATTGTGCCGCGCTCTAGGTTTTGATTAGGAAAATTTCGCTGTAGCCTATATTCGACAATAAATAATTCAAAGGTTTTTGTTATTATAGTGCGTAAGCTCTCGCATTCGGGGTAATGTCAAAGAAATTAAATGATATCCCAAAAATTTACGATTTCGGCGGGACTTGAACTCGCGACCTTCCCCTCAATACGGAACTTCGCTAACCGCCGACGAGTCGAAAATCTTTGGGATTTCCTCCGGCTCGAGCGCCGTTAGCCCCACCTACAGGAGAAACATTGAAATTTATCAAATCCTGCTCAAAAGTCAAGTTCCTCCGAAATTGTAAATTTTCGGGATATCATTTATTTCTTAAAGAATATTCTATTTTATTCTAATGTGCCTGTGTTGTATTCACAGGTATTCACCAACTCAGACGAATTATGGACATGATGATAAAGATGGAAAGGGAATGCAGACTCGTCCCGCGTACGAAGCGAAACAGGTAAGTGAATTTACAGGTCGACTTTTGACTGGAATAATCGGGATTTAGACAAATTATAGAATTTTGGTAGAACTAGTGTTCTAAATCTTGGTATATTAGCATGACTTGTCTGCCAATTCTTAACATTTTAGCATGACAATTCTAAACATAGCAGGGACGTGTCATAAAAATCATTTTGGCAGAACTTGATTTTAGCAAGCATTTGACAAATTCTAGCAATGGGAAGAAAAAAAATTATAATAACTTGTGCAAATAAAATTACAGTAACTAATGCATAAAGCTTGCGATGCTATCATGAGACGGACGCTGGCAGAATTGCGCCAATCCAGACGCAGAGCTATCTCGCAAGAAGTTGAAGTTGAACTACAGCGTGAACCAAGCAGGAACAAACTCAGTGGATCTTGTTATTTACGAATATATCTTTGATAAATTGAGAGAAATAAGTATATTATTTACTATGGACAACATTTAAGTACTGGTGGTGTAAATAAAAAAAAAATATAGGGTTCATCGGCTACACTATCTGGATATGGAACTTAGGTGTCAGAAGAGGATACAGGAGGAGGTTCAGTTTGTCCTCCTGTCTTTTTGCCACCAAAATACAATTAGCTGATGGATTGGAAGGACAAAAGATTTAATTGAAAGTTACAACAAACATTTCTTGATGAACAGTCCTTCATAGTCAAGCTTGTACAGAACATAACGTTTATTTGGTTGTCTTTGGACAACCAAATAAAAGAAAAACATAGTTTGTTTTGGATCTATATTAAATTTTCTAAAATCTGAAAAGTTTTAAAGTCAAGACGTTATATTCAAAAGTTTGGTACACCATATTGCTGCAGAGTTTACAAAAGATGGCAGGTTCGATTCTTTGAGGAGATTTTTTTTTACTTATTCCACACTTGATCCTAAACAAAGCATACCTAACTGTGAAGTGTCGATAAGTCGAAGACAATAGCAGAAAGGTGAACAAGAAGAATACAGACTACACAGAATTACTATAAGGCGACAGCTCGTTTTAATTGGCAGAGCAGAGGAAGACCGAAGAAAAGATGAATGGATTGTGTGAAAGAGGACATGATTAAGAAAGGTACAGAGATGACGGCTGATAGAGGAGAGTGGAAGAAAAATACATGTTGTGCCGACCCCACCTAGTCTGGGATAAGGGAGGAAGAAGAAGAGCTCGTTTTAATTGGCAAATAAGAGATTAGTCGAGAATAAAGTCAACCGCCGAAAACAATCAACACATATGCATAGAACTACAAAGACTCATCAACAACCACAATAGTCCAATGCTGAACATAGGCCTTCCCTAACGCGGCCTAGCGTCCTGTCTTCAGCTGTCAACTGCCAGCAGGCTTTAGCAGGTCGTCTTCCTACATGGCGGGATGGTCTTCCTACATGGCTGGTTAGTCTTTCTACATAGCCGGATGGTCTTCTTACATAGCTGGATGGTCTTCTTACATGGCTGGTTGGTCTTGCTATAAGGCCGGACGGAGGACGTTCTACGCTACATCTGCCGATTCGTGATCTCCACTCAAGAACACGCATGCAAAAACAACTACTAAACTGAAATTCATTCAGAGTTGAAACTAATCAATGTGGGGTATATCTTCATAGCGGATTATTGACAACTTCTAATGCTCCCATCTAAATGGGAGGACGGATCGGAGGAGTGTTCGTTGGATCGGACGATTCGCATCGGAGTCAGGAAATTGACGGTGTTACACCACCCTGCCTCTGACATCTAATATACCACTGAAACTAATCAGAACATAATTCTCAAAATACGATGGGACAACAGACCGACACCAGGTAGAAAACAGGCGCAGGACCAACAGCTTAGCGAAATCCCGGAGTCAGGAAGTTGGCGGTGTTTCACCACCATGCCTCTGACATCTGATGTACCACTGAGAGTCTGAGACTAATCAGAACCTAATTCTCATAATAAGATGGGACGAAAGACCGACACCACGTAGAGTCAGGCGCAGGACCAACGGCTTAGTAAAATATGTATGTAATAGTAAGAATACTTATTTGAGACGCCCACTGTACCTACATACAGTAGCAGCCCGGAGTCAAGAAGTTGGCTGTGTTACATCCCCTTGGATATCTTATGTACCACTGGAACTAATCAGAACCTGTATTGCATAAACTTGCTAATTAAAAGCAAAGGTCAAAATTTATAGGACCACCTGTAATACTCGACGTAGTTATTCTTAAAACACCACAAACCATGCATGACTAATCTTAGGTCTATGCTATAATGATGCTGTAAGAAGATATTTCAGTTTATTTATTGTGCCATAGCAACATACAGAATACTTGGAATTGAAAGGCAAATATTCCTTTCAATTCCAAGTATTCGACATAGAACTGATGCTATAATGTTGCCCATTCCATTTCGGGGCGACCGAAGACCAATTTTTAAGCAGAGTCGCTTAACAAACCGTTACCTAACATTTAGCAGACCAATTATTCAGAGATAGAATAATCGAGAACATAAAGTCACCATCATTCGAGTAAGTCCTTCTTTACTGTATCAGCCTGCATGACCCATCTCGTTGTGGAAAGCATAAATAAATAATAGAATCATCAACAGCCCGTATACGTCCACTGCTGAACATAGACGCCACGAATAGCGGTCCTGAGCAGCCTCCATCCAACAATGACCAAATAAATAACAGAATATGATTAAATATTTTTCCAGTTTCATTTAAATAGGAATTTTATCTGTACCTCGGGAGCAGAACTTAACATTGATGTTGAATCTGAATCTTCGCAATTAAAACAGACGGTCGTATTGGATACATACTTTAAGTGTTTATAATTTGGGAAGAATGATAATAAGGCTAGATAAACGCCGTTCGTTGCTTGGTTTTTAGCTGCAGCCATTCAGTACTACTTCAAGATGATGACATACGATTTAGACCACGGCATTTGCGAATATCATGCAGACTGAGTACGTTACTAGACTGCTGGTCACTTAAGAGCATTTCAAAAGAGCGTCACCAACACACTCTAAAAATACTGTCGAAGGCCTCGGATCTGCTTCAAACTGAGCCAAAATCAGTCGCTGGGAGATACCAGCTACACACCAGCCTGATTCATTGTCGTGCGAAAGACACCTTAATGCATAGATAATAGTAATGCCAACCCCAGCGAGAACGTGATAAGGATAAGAAGATATCGATAAATAGGTATCGTAATTTTCGGTAGAACGTTGTTACGTTCTACCTACCCGTGTGTCTGTTGACACAGCGCGTCCTAGCCTTACAACTGAAGTTGACATTATCTTGACCCACAAAATTTGGGGGCAGATTATAACTGACCGAGATGACGAGGATAACAATGAGCTAACAATAACGCTAATTGGCCTACAAGTATTGGGTTGGTTACGGGGCAGGCATTATCAACGAAGGCAGCGAGTATCACCAATGTCAGCAAAGAGTTTTTAATGTGGCAGTAAGGAACAACAAAACAATTAAAAAATCTAAATATTAACGCTTCGGCCGTCGCGTTAAATCGTTAGGGTCTCCAGGGTCCTGCAATAAATTGTGTTTAAGTTTAAGTTAATAATTTTTTTCCAAGCGAAATGAGTATGCCCTCGCAAATTGAGAAGCCGTTCAAACCCATGAATATTATTATTTATTTCACAATGTAGCGTACGTAAGCAATCTGTATCATTTGACATTTACAATGCATTCGTCGTTTCAAACAGACTATGCCACTTCCTATACAACTTGTTATTTACAGCAGAAGATTTCCGAATCTTCATCCACGTGTTTGCAAATATAATTTCACTTTGCAGGCACAGAAATACACAGGTGCTGCTTTTCGCCCGAACGAGGCCCAATACCCCGCGCCGGCTCGTAACGACTCTAAGGTATCTCCATGGCAAAGCGAGAAGATCGTCTATTCGTCGAAAGATGAAGCAAGAGCCAATCCGCTCGAAGAAGCTAGGAAGAAACTATCACCGAGGCGTTCTAGATCCCGCTCTCCTGGCAAAGACCGCTTCAGACGACACTCACCCTCTCCAAGGTCGCCTCGACGCTCCTGGGCGTTGGAGAAGCGACGCAGCCCTGAGATACTCCCCCCACCGCCCCCGCTGTGGCCCGGACAAGAAGAAGAAAAACCCAAACATCCCATCTGGGAGCGCAACGTTGTACCAGAACGCTTCGATGATAAGCACAGGAACGAAGACAAATTCAGCACTCGCGCTCCAAGATTTAGCCCGAGAAGAGACACCGCCCCATATTCTGACAAATTGGGTGATTACGGGGAAGGTCAGTATAGAAAGTCACCGCGCGACGAGAAGAGACTCTTCCATGACGTAGACAAAGATTTCAATGACATATACCAACGCGCTGTGGAGTTTAGACGCAAAACTGAAGAGCTAAGGAAATCCAACGAGCACAGAACCAGATACGACGATGGAGATCAGAGAAGAGATAAGAGCCCACTGCAGGAGAAAACTAAACCAACCTGGATAACAACCAAGCCACAAAACAAAGTTGTCGAGAAGGATAAAAATCCGATAAGACTTGACCCGACAGTAAAAGAGAAACGTGACAAAGCGTCAGAAGAAATCTCATTACGGATTCTGGAATGTCACAATTTCACTGGTGAACAAAGGTCGAGAGTCATGGATGAGCTCAAGTTCAGCGTCTTCAATATTATGTTAGACATGTTCCAACACAAAGACGTGTCGTATATTGAGCTGGTGATCAAATTCCGTGCTAGATATGATGCGAAAGATGAAGAGAAGATATTGATGGACGTACTTACGAGCATGCCGAGTCATTACAAGAATTCCTTGAAGAGGAAAGGTGATGGTAAGTCTAGCTCACATTTTTTTGTCTTTGTGGTATTGTTTGCCTTTATCTTTTACTATGTTTGATGAATGCCTATGTTTGGGCTTCTAAACATTCAATAGTTATTCTTCTTACCTCGACTAACTAACTGACAAGGTTGTAAAATATATAATTTTTTCAATATTTCCCTGTTTTGTTGTGCAAACATAAATTAACATTATCATTGAATAGCTAATCGTTTACAGGTATAACAGAAGTACCTGGGAAGATGTCGAGAACAACTCCAGCGTATTCTAATGCAGGTTGGTTATATTTACCTAAATTAACTAAAAATGCTGACACCGCCACGTTTCTTACAAAGTTTTTGTAAATATTTCAGTAGAAACCCGAGCGAAGCTTGCTGACTCTGTCAGTAAGTATATTTTTCTATACATCAGCATGACATGTGTTCTGTGAAAATCGATTACAGTTCTCGATCGGTCATTTTGCCTGTTGGTGTTACTTTTAGCTTCTATGTAGTTTACACACCAATGTCGTCAACGCCGCCGACGCAGCCTGGCGGGTTGAATGTTGGCAGGTTGGTCAGCGACATGTTGGTAGCTTGATATATACGAGTCAACTCATCAAAGTCGCCCAGTTGTGTCGCTGGGTTAGTAGATATTGTCGGCGGCACGAAATTAGCAACTTTTGACAAGATGGAAGAGTCGCGGACATGACGCGATGTCGAGGATATTATATAGCAAGAAGTCGGCGGAGGCTGTGTCCGCAAAGATTTTATAAACAATGCTGCCGAAAACAACTCGCTGGGCTGTGTTGACGACTTCGGTATATACGGTGTATAGACTTCACAACGAAGTTAACTTATTTTTGTTTACTCACTGCGTTGATATAGTTCCAGATTGGACGATCCCGATTGATCCGCCGAAAGTTCTTAATTTCCCGCTGCCCCCTCCGATAGTTCCCATTGCTCCGATGATGAATCCAGCTATAAACGATCTGATGGTACAACATTCAGTCTACATGCCAATGCCCCACATGTTCAACATGTCTCCAGCCATGGCGATGTCTACAGCAATGTCGGCCGCGATGCAGTCCCGCATGCAGCCAGACTTCGAAGCCAACATGAAGGAGATAGAATCCAGAATGCAATCTCGCATTCAGTCAAAAGTGCACAAATCAGAACCAGAGGTTGAACCGGAACCCACGGAAAACGTTCACAACTTATATCTTTGTCAGGACGATTTCGAACCGTTCTCGGATAACCAAGCTGATAAGCTTAGGGCATTCTTGGTCTCGCAAATGTTTAGAGCGTCCGAGACCAACAACGGCTGGGCCCCTGATTTCGCGTTCAAAGGTCTAAACAGTTCCATTCGTTACGAAGTATGGACAGCTGACGAACACTCGAAAAGCTGGCTTATGAATTTAGATTTCAGAGACTTTGAGTTCTTCAACGTACTCGTGTACACTAAAGAGGAGTTGTGGTATGAGCGGGCTGCTATATGGCTGCCTGGACATTCCAGGTACAGGAACATAGAGCCGCTGGAAAAACTGCGTTTGCAGAACAAGCACATCGAGGGCATCAATATAGGTAAGTGGAAGTGCGTGAAAAAGATCGTGACGGCGAACGGGACTCGACTGTACGTTGACATGCCTCCGTCGTCAGCCCGAGCGCTCGAAAAGAAGAAAATGATGCTTAGCTACGAGCTAGGTAAAGTCAATGTTTATTTAAAGGCAGTTGCAGTTGATAAGGAGATTTTCGATAGCGGTCTCAAAGCGCCTTCTATAACAGAACCGTCACAGCTACTCTCCGCGGTACAGAACACAGTAATGCCGACGGTATCCAAACACGAATCAGGAGTCGTAAAGGTCACTCTCAACGGCGCAAAAAATCTGACCATCGAACAAGCGGGTAAAATAAAAGAGATGATAATCTATAATCTTTTCAAATATCACGAACAGGACGGTAGATCGAAAACGGACTTTCTCAAGTACGGCTTTTGTCAGCCGGATAGTGTCGGTCTCGTTCCGGAGAATCGCGAAACTAAACGATGGTTGATGGGCAGAGATTTCGGGAAGTTAAATAAAAAAGCTATAATGGTAGGGTTAGACGGTGATGAAGGCAAAACTAAATATTTCAGGATAACATTCGCATCCCACCATCGGCACCTCATCAGTGCTATAAATCCGGTTCGCATTGTGGAAATACTGAAGACTAGCAACACGGGGGTAAAGGGCCTTAACTTTCAGTATTGGAAAATCAACCGTAACAAAGGTGATCTAGGAATCGATATGGATTTAGAATCGGTAGAAACTCTTATAAAACTAAATTTTAAATTAGATATGGTGAGTAAGAACGTCTTGCATACTTTGTCATTAAAATCTGATTATTCGCTGTCTAAGCTTCATGAAAAAATAAGGAAATGGAAGGCTGAGCAGGTGGACAGTTACGATGTTGCTAATATGGATTTAGAGTCTGATTCTGATGAATAAACAGACTATAACTTAAGTTTCATAGTAGAACATAACTCTTCTACGATTCACTCCTATTCGAACATAAATATTGACAAGATCGGTGTGGTGCGATGAATTTTCATAGGTAAGGTAACTCTATAAGCTACATGCATAATGCTTATTTATGCCGATTTCGACTACAGCGAAGGAAGACTCTCTCCCGAAGGTTGGTTTCGTATTTTCTAAGACAATGTGTGAGCTATATTTACATATACTTATCTAGAATTTGTGTAAGCTATACTTTGTTTATCGATATTTTAGTAGATATATTTAGATTTGACATAAAGTATGTTTTATTTTTGTTATCTCCGTGGAAGATCACTTTATATTGTTTCATTTCAAATTTACTTAATTATAAGATACGTTGAAGTACAGCCCAGGTTCTCTGCACTTCAAATCTAGATATAATTAGTAAGTAGTTTCCAAATGTTGTTTTTTTCTTCAATTAAAGGTCACATTGGTACCCTGGTCTTATTATTTGATTTTATTGTTTTCAGCTTGTAGCAAACAAAACTTAACTGTAAAGGTAAGGTTCTCGAAAATTACAATGCTTTAGCATTTGCATGTTTCATACGATACATAGCTTGAACATTTATTTTTTCTACAAAAAAATAAGATTTTACATTGTCTTGTACGACTTTCAGTTTGAAGATTTCATCTGGTGTTTCAACAAACAGGGATTGATCTAAATCTATGCTGATGGGACAAGGCTTCTTTCTGCTTCTCGTGTTTGCGATTCGTCTCACTGAAGATGCTAAATTTGACTGGGCCGGTCTAGCAGGTTAGTGTTCATCAGAAATTACACCAACATTTTCAGGTGGAAGCAGCCAAAGATATGGTTTTTATTATGCTCCGTGACGTGAATAGTTTTATAATTATAAATTTGTACTCATAGACTAAGTTTTTCAGATTTTTTAAACGTTTGCATTCTATGGTTGTTCCTGGTTCCTGGATTTGGCAGGTCAGCATGTTCTAAACACGAGGATTCTTCTTTATTGACCGTATGAAGAAGAAGAGGATTATTTTATTAAATTTTAACATGGTGTTGGTAAATCGTAATGTCTCGCCTTAAATACTCGTTTTAAATACTGCTACAAGCTGGAGGTGTCTCAAATGTGTCGTCAAGTTATCAGCGGGCCTTTTTCCTTCAATAATACTCATTTTATCTAGAGATTTGGTCAAGAATACCTTTTAGGACATCGGTTCTTGCTGAATTTCATTTTCATTAAGCCACAACATGGCTTTGTAACCTAACAAGTTAGCAGAATTCTAGCCTTCAAAATATCTAAGGTATGATATTTCGTCCAGCTTATATTTCAGCAAATCGGATAGACCGTTATTTGAATCTCCAGCGTTATGTAAATTTATGGTAAGAAGTTGAAACAGACGTAGTTTGTTGTTCACATAATTTAGCTTAACGCATTCACTTCCCAGCTTCAGCGGTATGGCCAGAAAGGACTCGTCGCTGCTGATGACTCTCTCAAATATTGGCTGTGTGCGTCATGGGCACTCATTGTTATAATCAAGGTGATTTGAATTACTCGTGTCCTCAAATATTAAATGAAGATATCTTGCAAGATGTGTAGAAATACTTCTCTTACATTATCTTTTTCAGGTATTGATTGTTACATTGTCTTCAACACTTATTTTCTTGAAAACGTTGGTAAAATAATGTCTTCTCAATAAATTTTTGGACGTCACAAAATAATTAAACTTGAGTCTGCATTTTGTGGAGTTACTACTGTCCTTAATATCCAATCCACTTATGCATCTAGTGCATCTTGAGTCAAATTTTACAAGTTTTTATTTACAAGCTATTTATGTACTTAACTGTTCGGGTGGAATTTTAACACTCAATTTAAGACCAGGTATCCTTAACCAATTGATCTGAAATTTGGCATACATATGTATATATATGTAAGTTCGGTGACAATGCAATGTCATGGTACTATCGAGCTGGTCTAATGATGGAAACCGAAGGTGGCCATAGGAACTTCTTAACAAAACGACATAACCACGCTACGTCTAGTTTGGGTTCGTTGGATTTGTCTTCCCAAGCACTTTGGTCCTAGATGATATAAAAGCTTGTACTTTTTAGATTTATACACCGTTTTACACCTGCACCCTCCACTTTCGCCGAGTGCTATTAAACCGTGACGGGACGTAAATTGAAACGTATTTTAAAATATAAAAAAAATATTATTTAAACAATAAATATCAAATTTACCTATCAAGAGCTCTCAGTAGGCAAGCTCTTAGATTGAGTATTTAGAACTGCCATTTAAAGTTCGGTCAGTTGTTACGCGTTGATTGAACTCATTCATTTTAATTTGAAAATTTCCAATTTTTGTCGATAATATCCAAATTAATTATATGTCTGTCTCTTTACCCATCTTTTCGCCATCTTCAGAAAATGAAACCCGTTAATTTAATTAATTACAGATAAATACAGCTCGCACGGCAGCGCACGGCTGAAACATGATTCTCGTAAACGCGCCCGCGACGAGAGAGATGACCGGGATCTGAAGAAGGATTCAACCTGGTCTCGTAAAATCATCAGAACAGACGATAGACCGCGCGCCGTTGGCAGAAGTAAGAGTTATTATATTTTATCCCCGCTGTATACATCACTTATAATACAGGACCTACATAAGAGTGTTGAGGTACTCCATTATAGACATAAATGCTTACTTAGATTGGTATTTTATTCCCTCATACATATAGTTTCGAATTGTAGGAGTTCGATTACGTGTTTAATATGAGACGTTTGATATTATGAATTCCAATGCAAATATCAGAACTCCTCACAAATGGTTTAGCAGAATATCGAAAGCTCTTGTATGTTCCAAAATGTTTTCTGATATTCTATAGTAATCATCATCATATCAGCCCATACACTGCTGGACATAAGCCTCTGAAGTGTTGTAACGAAGGGTTGGTTGGAGAAGAGTGGAAGGAAACAACCTTATTTGTCCATGGTCGTGTATTCACTAATAAAGTATCTAAAATGCTAAACATGCATAGTACACAGTTTACTTAATACTAGTAATGCTAGCCTACGTTAAAGTATCTATGGGATAGGTACTTCACCTCCCCCGTACGACGCCACAAATAGCGGTCCTGAGCCGCCTCCATCCATCGACGATGCTGCTGCCCTTCCTCTGGTAGATTCCCTTAGTCGGCTCTTACGACATCCACGGGTTGAGTTGGAGGGGTCGATATTCGTACGCCGCGGCCCCACGGCAACTTCATACATCTCCCTAGCCTGCCCTAGCATCTTCATACAAGTTTAACTTTGTAAGAGCTAACCATTATCCTCTGAACTTAAGGTTAAATCTAAGCACGTATACACTGTATCCGATCACCTGTTTAAACTACCTTACGGTAAAATTATGCGATAAATTTAATTAATATAAGGAAACTTTGTACTATATAAGCTTTGTAACCGTATCTGAAATAAATCTTTTTTTTATTATTATATTTTGAATAGTTAAGAACTTTGGAAAATTCCACAGGTCACCGTATTTCCAGCCCGACTTATAAAGAGAGAAAATATGAGGCGCCAGCTCTAAATGAATACGAAAAAGCATATGATAGCCAAAGCAAAATGCACTTAGAAGAAAAGCCTAAAATTTACGAACCACCAAAAGTCTATGAATCGAAACCTGTAGCCTACGTAGAAAACAAACATAAAATCATAGACAGCCAGACTACATTCTTTGAGCACAAGCCTAAAGTGCCAAGAATTCAGGAAAATAAATCTAAAATTCAGGATGTTAAAGTTGAAGACCATAAAGAAGAAATTATGACTGAAGAGAAGCGTCTGAGTGTGGCGGAGTGCACGCGCCCAATGAGATTTAACGAACTTAGCCCCTTAATGACTTCGATGGTTGAAGAGGAACTGAAAAACATAATGATAAAGGTAAGTACTACCCAAAAATTTTTACAAAACATTGGATATGGTTTTGTCATTTCGTTACTTATTTGGACTTCGATGGTTGAAGAGGAACTGGAAAACATAATGATAAAGGTAAGTACTACCCAATTTTTTTTACAAAACATTGGATATGGTTTTGTCCTTTCGTTACTTATTTGGACTTCGATGGTTGAAGAGGAACTGAAAAACATAATGATATAAACAAGTACTAGCCAATTTTTTTTTACAAAATCTTTTTGAATAATGTTCAGTTATCAACTTATTTATCTTTGAGTGCTAGATGTCACCTCCTCTGCAATCACCTATCCGCCTACCAAGCGTGGTGATTATTGCAAAAGCCCCCTGGTACAAACAGAAAAAGGCCCCAAGTCCCCGGTAGCTCTGCTATTCCTGGTCACGGTAGCGGCCATGGTAACGGCGGGGCACAGGGTGCTAAGAATCTCCGGAAGATATTGAGCTATTAATCTAAACACCAACGAACCCTACACCTGGTAACATATAACGCACGAACAGCAAGCATGTTCACTATGGTAAAACCAGCCTTGTGATGATGATGTTGTATGACGACCGATGTGGCGCGGCAGGCGAAGAACCACCTGCGACGCAGCAGGTTGCGGATTCGATTGCCCGCCTCGGGGAAAATTTACGATCTCCAAATATTTGTTTCGGATATCTGGGTATTTCCCATGTACTCGTATAATAAAAAATATCTATATATGTAATATATTGTATTATGTATATCAGTTATCTAGTACCCATAACACAAGCTCTGCTTAGCTTAGGGGGGTCTAGATAATGTTGTTTATTGACTGACTATAATATCTTAATTGACAAAGAAAATAACAATCAAATAATATAAACAAAATAAACTAGTATTTGCAATTGAAACAATTGACCTAACTGCAGACTGTTGCAAACATTCTACAGATAGCTCAACTGGTCCATATCAATACCAGTCGGAAGCGACCCCAAGACGCTGGCTGCATTGCCCCACTGTATGGCAATGCTAATGCGCTGCGCCCGATAGTCACCAGCTCACTTTACTGCCTTTTTAAATGAACTTGTATTTTCACAGATTTGGCAAACATTGCCGGATGACGCATCTAGCGGCGCTGAGAAATTTGTGCTTAATAAATTGAAGAACAACGCTGGCGATGATTTACGAAATGTAAGCTATTCATAATTTCTACATATTTAAGGCTTTGAAGCTTTTTTAGGCTTATTTTGTACTATACGCTACCTTAAAAGGTTGAAGGAAGTGGAATCTATTATAGTACTAGCTGCTGTCCGCGCCTTCGCCCACGTTTTATCGGGATAAAAATACCCTATATGTTATTCCAGGTCCCAAACTATAGCCATACCAAATTTCAGCCTAATCGGTTCAATAGTTTTTGCGTGAAAGAGTAACAAATATCCATACATCCATCCATACAAACTAAAACATTTTTAGGTAGCTCGTCGTGTAGGTTAGTGAGGCGAAGAGAAAACACTCGAACACATTCACTTCAGTTTATTATGAGCTTACATGAAAGTTTATTTACAGAAGGAGTAGGTAAGCGACAGGTAGAAAATTAGGCACAGAGAAATAGGATAGTTCACACTAGGTATAACAGGCAGGTATAGCAAGCAAGCTAGAAATAGATCGCGGACCGAACAAAGGAATTTGTCGATCAGAGGCGCGTGCGCTTCGCGTTCATGAAAGGCTGTGACTGTCGGTCGACCGCGCCGCACGCGCATTGGAATGCAGTGGCCAAGCAAGAACTGGTTTCTCAGTTCCATTGTACTCGACGGCGAGCGGGCGTCGCGTACGATATTTTAACCGATGTATAAAAAGGAGTGTTATGTATATAATTATTATCTGTTTAGCTACTTATCTGCTATAGCTATGTATTCTGTAAATCGTGTAAATATGATGTAATATATAAATAAATATGTGAGTTCACCACATCACTCCCCCCGAGAGACCGTGGTACACGGGCGATAGTAATCCGGAAATCGGACTACGCGCCCAGAACGAGTAGTCTTAGTATTCTCTGAAGGAGAAACGGTTGGCGGTGGTTGGGAATTTATAGGAGGAAGGTCGTTGGGTTGCGCAAGTATGTAGGCTGGTTTTAATCGGTCTACGGATACTGTCACAACTTTTCCCTTCACGTTAATTTTGAAGGTTTTAGCGTTTCTTTCGACCACTATGTAAGGGCCAGTGTACGCTGGTTGTAAGGCACCTCTCACAGTATCGTCTCTTAAAAATACGTGAGAGCACGTGCCTAAGTCTTTATAAATAAAGACTTTGCTGCTTGAATGATGTGATGTAGGGACTGGCTGTAACTTGTTAGCGAATGATCTGATGCGAGCTGAGAACTCGGTTATATCAGTCGTACATCCGTCAACTTTATGGCCAAAAAACTCTCCCGGCAGTCGCAGTGGTTCACCGTATACTAGCTCGGCAGAAGAGGATTGTAAATCTTCTTTGAAAGAGGTTCTTATGCCGAGTAGTACCAGGGGTAATCCGTCGGTCCAGCTACTATCTGCATGGCACATTATCGCCGCTTTTAGCTGCCGATGGAACCTCTCGATGAGACCATTGCACTGCGGGTGATAGCTAGTGGTTTTGCGATGCTTGAAGCTGATAAATTTTGATAGCTGCTCGAATAGCGCAGATTCGAATTGTCTACCGCGATCAGTAACAATGTCGGTAGGACAACCAAACCGCGCTATCCAGCCCGATAGGAACGCCTTAGCCACTGACTCCGCGGTGATATTGGTAAGAGGGATAGCTTCAGTCCATCGCGTGAAGCGATCGATGGCTGTCAAACAATACCTAAAATCACCTGACGGGGGTAATGGTCCGATAAGATCTAGGTGGACGTATTTGAATCGCGCTTTAGGTAAATCGTGGGTGCCTAACGGCGCCGTAACGTGTCGATTTACCTTTGTGCGCTGGCACGCCAAACACGCCCTAGACCACTCGCGACAGTCTTTCCTCATCAGTGGCCAGACAAAACGTTCTGCGACTAGTTTTGCACTCGCGTTAGCGCCGGGATGGCTTAACGAATGCAAGCTATCGAAAACTTGTTTGCGCAAGGTCTTTGGAACCAAAGGCCTGGGAGTCGCTGTGCTGACGTCGCAGTACAGTTGGAGACGACTTCCAGGTATAGTCAACCTTTTGATGTGCAAACTGCTTTCACACTTCATGAACTCTGCTAATTCGGGATCGGAATCTTGCGCTTTAGCGATCACCTCTAGATCAACTGGAGTTTGCAGTTCTTCGACTCGGGAAAGTGTGTCAGCAACGACGTTATCTTTTCCGGCGATGTGCTGTATATCTGTCGAGAACTGTGAAATAAAATCTAGATGTCTATACTGACGCGGGCTACAGTGGTCTTTCCGATTATGGAATGCAAAACACAGTGGCTTGTGGTCAGTGTAGATGGTGAACGTAGTAGCCTCTAGCCAATGGCGGAAATATTTAATGCTCTCGTAGACCGCAAGGAGCTCTCGATCATAGGGCGAATATTTCTGCTGTGTCGGGCTCAACTTGCGTGAGAAGAAGGCTAGGGGCTGCCAATTTCCATCGTGAAACTGCTGCAAGACTCCACCCAACGCAAAATCAGATGCATCGGTCACGAGACCTAATTTTGATGTGGAATTAGGATGGGCTAGCATTGCTGCCTTGCAAAGGCTATCTTTGCAGGCTTCAAAGGCCTTCAACGCGTCTCCACTTATATCGACAGGCTGCGACGCTTTGATGGAGCCGGTCAGTAAGGCGTTCAAAGGAGCTTGTATACTGGCTGCTTGGGGGATAAACCTGCGGTAGAAGTTTATCATGCCCAAGAACCTTCTAAGCTGCTTGGCCGTCTTGGGGACCGTGAAGTCCTTGATGGCCTGGACTTTACTTTCCAGAGGTATCGTTCCGTGTTGAGAGATGTGGTAGCCTAGAAATGTTACCTCGGACTTACCTAGTACGCATTTAGCGGTGTTGATGAGCATGCCGTAGTCTTTCATCCTGCTGAAGAGCTGGCGGAGGTGTTCTTCATGCTCAGATTCACTCTTGCTAAATACTAAAAAGTCATCGAGATATGGGTAACAAAAATCTAGGCCGCGGGTCATCTCATCGACGAACCTCTGGAACGTCTGGCCGGCATTGCGTAAGCCAAACGTCATATATGGAAACTCATATAGTCCAAAGGGCGTCGTAATGGCGCACTTTGGGATGTCCTCATCAAAAACCGGTATCTGGTTGTAAGCTTTTACGAGGTCAATGGTTGAAAAAACCTTACAACCAGATAGGCTGTGAGCGAAGTCATGTATATGGCGGATAGGGTACTTGTCTGGTATCGTTCGCGCGTTGAGCATTCGGTAGTCGCCGCACGGTCGCCAACCTTGGTCTTTTTTAGGGGCGAGGTGGAGCGGCGAGGACCAGGGACTCTGTGATGGACGGGCGGTACCATTCGCCAACATTGTCTCGAACTCGGACTTAGCGATTTTGAGTTTGTCTGGCGCCAGTCTACGAGGTGTACACGATACTGGGGGGCCTGGTGTGGTGCGGATATGGTGGACTGTGCTATGTTTAGGTGTACGAAGGGCACCCGCTGGCCGTGTCAAATCTGGAAACTCTGAAAGTAAAAGATGAAATTTGGAGTCTCCAGTCACAACCTTTACACTGGGTACATGGTTCTCGGTTACAGCTAAAATACTAGCTACAGCTGAAACATTAGTTGTGGCATCAATCAAACGCTTATTGCGGACATCGACAGTAAGGTTATAAAAAGATAAAAAATCTACGCCTATTATAGGTTTCGTTACGTCAGCTATTATAAAACGCCACAAAAAATCCCTACGTAAACCTAAGTTTAGATTTAGCTCTATCCAACCATAAGTGTCTATCGCTGATCCGTTGGCTGCACACAACTGATAGTCCGTCTTTGCGCGCGGTGGGCGAAACGTTGACCGCGGCACCACGCACAGGTCACTCCCGGTGTCCACCAGGAACTGCACCGCCGATCTACGATCCGTCACGAACAGGCGACCAGTACTGCTAGGGCAATCTTCAGCCGCCATTAACGACTGCCCTTGTCGTTTTCCGACGACTGCTTCTTGTTATAGTCACATGGCTGTATGCAGTTGTCGGCGTGGCTCCCGAATCTATAGTGGTACCAACAGTTGGGGAACTTTCTATAGTTTGACTCAGACCTCTTTGCTGGAGTACGTGAACGGCTTCTCCCTCGCTGTCCTCGTTGCTGCTGCTGGTGGGGGCGGGAACGGCCACTGGTTAGCGCGCTGACCTGCTTCGTCAGCTCCGTGATCTGCCGGGCCATGACATCCAATGCCGACTCGCTGCTGCCTCTGGAACTGGATGCTGCTGCAACATGGGGTGAAGCGGGCGCGATGTCGTGCACGCGATCTGCTAGGTCAGCCAGCTCACCCAGTGAAAGACTCGACTGTGACGCGATGACCGTCTGCAAATTGTTAGGTAGGCGGCTCGTCCAAATCGATCGCAGAAAGTCGTCGGGGATAGTTGGTCCGGCTAGCGTCCGTAGGTGCCTTAGGAACTGCGACGGGTTGCGGTCTCCTAGTTCTTCAGACTGCAGGAGCTGCTTGATCTTCTTGTCCTTGGACATGGACAGACGCTTGATTAACTCAGTTTTAAGATTTTCGTACTTGCCCGACGCCGGAGGAGTGGTAATGATGTCCTCGACTTCCAATGCGTATTGCCTTTCCAGGTGAGACAGTACGTAATAAAATTTCGTCTGATCATCTGTGATGCGTGACATGCTGAACTGACCTTCGATTTGTGAGAACCATATTGCCGGTTTCTCTGGCCAAAAAGGTGGTACTCTTACGCCGACTCGAAAAAGTTCGGACGGTTCCATGGAAACAGGTCCGGATTTCTTTGTTTCACGTGTCGGGTCCGTGGCACTTCCGGTGTCGTCGTCGCTCATATTCCAAATGTTCTAACGGGGTCACCAGTTTAGGTAGCTCGTCGTGTAGGTTAGTGAGGCGAAGAGAAAACACTCGAACACATTCACTTCAGTTTATTATGAGCTTACATGAAAGTTTATTTACAGAAGGAGTAGGTAAGCGACAGGTAGAAAATTAGGCACAGAGAAATAGGATAGTTCACACTAGGTATAACAGGCAGGTATAGCAAGCAAGCTAGAAATAGATCGCGGACCGAACAAAGGAATTTGTCGATCAGAGGCGCGTGCGCTTCGCGTTCATGAAAGGCTGTGACTGTCGGTCGACCGCGCCGCACGCGCATTGGAATGCAGTGGCCAAGCAAGAACTGGTTTCTCAGTTCCATTGTACTCGACGGCGAGCGGGCGTCGCGTACGATATTTTAACCGATGTATAAAAAGGAGTGTTATGTATATAATTATTATCTGTTTAGCTACTTATCTGCTATAGCTATGTATTCTGTAAATCGTGTAAATATGATGTAATATATAAATAAATATGTGAGTTCACCACACATTTATAATATTAGTAGGAAGTAGGATATTATGCAATTAGTGAATAGAGGACGGATTCAAAGCGAGGGCCATAGATGAATCACGTGCAAGTGAAGGATTCTAACGACTGAATCACGACCGTAGAGAGTGATTCGTGATAATTGAATCACGAGCGTAGCGAGTCAAGTGGTAGAATCCTGAGCGATACGAGTGATTCATGGCCCGCGAAATAAATCCGTCCTTTATTCAAGAGTTGCAATACTATACTATATCTATACCTATCATGAATGCGAAAATAGACATTATTCTAATGCTAAACTCCTTGTCGAAAATGATGACCAATGGAATCTCGTGGAGTTATTTACACAGAGTTTGTATTGAGTATTTTTTGCGCAAGGAGGTTGTAGAGCATTGAAATAGAGGTCCAATATATTGGTGTGTTCTAAATTCAAACACCGAAATAATGATTAAAAGTGTTTTATTTTCTGTTTTCAGTAAATAAGCTCTTTAGAGGGGGAATGATATATAGGTTTTTATTTCATGCTTATCTGTACGATGTTTGTACGATCTGCAGATATTTGTTCCGGGTGAACTGGGTGTTGTCTTATTTATAATAAAAAAATATCGACCTATGTAATGTATTATATTAAGTATATCAGTTATCTAGTACCCATAACAAGCTCTGCTTAGCTTGGGGCTAGATAATGCTGTGTGAATTGTCCAGCATTATTTATTTATGTTAAAGTGTCTAGCATAATATTAATATATTATAATTTATGTTTCAAGACCATCGGGCTGAATGTTACGAAGAGACTTCTAAACGTAAACAATAATCCCTCTCACAAAGGATTGCTGATTAAGGTAAGGAAGGGTTCATAGTATAATCCGTTAAAATACATCTGACCAGGGGCTCAATTCTGCTAATCAATCGCTAAATTATGACAACGGTATCGTCGCAGCATCGTCCTTAGATTAAAGAAACTGCGTGCAGCGGTGCTATTGCACGGAGAGTTTGATAGAATTTAAGCATCCTTCCGTCTGTAGCTTCATTCATTTAAGGCAGAATACCAAAATGTGTCATTCTGTGACGATACCATCGTTATAACCAAGCGATTAACAGAATAGGGTCGCAGACTGGGTTTTTTTGAACGTGCATAATACTTCTTAATGGCCAACTGCAGAAAATGTATACTTTTTTTTAATTAATAAATTTACTTCAGAATTTTTCATATTTCCTAAACCATGGTGGTCCAATTTGTTGCATGTTAACCTACGACTACTTTATTTGATCTAAACAAAATTAAACTAGTATTTATAATTGAGCTAACTGCAGACTGTTGCAAACAATCTACAGATAGCTCAATTGGTCCATATCAATACCAGTTGGAAGCGTCCCCAAGACGCTGTAGTCTACAGTTAGCTCAATTGTTTCAATTGTAAATACTAGTTTAATTTTTTTATATTATTTGATTGTTATTTTCTTTGATCTATACCTTGTATAGTATTTTATATGATTAGAAAGAATAAATACCGATAAGAGTTCAAAATGTATTCCGGAAAAGTTAAAGCATAGACTAATGAGGGGTTTTCGATTTACAATAAAAAAAAATAGTTCTAAAAATCTCGATAGATGGCAGGGCGACAACTGGAAATTAGGGTAATGCCAGTGCCAAGTGAAAGGAAAACAAACTTTCTAGTTTTTATTTGACATTGATATACCCTAATTTCCAGTTGACGCCCCTTGCCACCTATTGCGATATTTGGAACTATTTTTTTTTCTTTATAAAAATGCAATTCGGAATCCGCTCATTACCTCTCCTACCTAGTGTTTTGTCTGTGGTTAAAAAAAACCTAGGATTATTAAAAAAAAAAAATAGATTTCTGCCTCTGAATGAGCTAGGGAATAAACAGTAGAGCAATGTTAAAATAATCTCTTAATTCACAGATACAAATGCACAGCACAGTAAGCTCTAAAGATGTGTACGAATTCTGCAAGAAGTACTATATTGGTAACCTAAAGTACATTCAGCAGCGGACGTACGCAGGACGCATGCAAAGCTGGACCGATCTCGACGAGCTTTACTCGGTCAAGAACTTGAGATGTGGTATGTTGCATTTCTTATTGTTATCTAGAATAACTGTTAGAATTCTATAGTGTAAAAAAGCTAGGAAGTTTATTAGAAACGAAGTATAACTAGTATTTACAATTGAGCTAACTGCAGACTCTTGCAAACTATCTACAGGTCAACTGATCCATACCAATAGCAGTCGGAAGCGTCCAAAAGACGCTGACTGCATTACCACGCTGTATGGCCATGCTGATGGCCGGCGCAACATAATCACCAGCTATCGGGTCACGTGTCGCTTCGACCAGACCAGATATTTTGTTAAAACCCGGAGTTTGTATAGTGTGTTTGAATGTCCAACACTGAACTGTGATTGTCAATCCACCTGCCAAGTATGGCGAAGGCGTGGATGTAGGCTTTATCATTTGGCATTTTTGTTCATTCCATCAATTCAATTATAACATGGTCCTGCTCGCGGCTTCGCACGTGTTTTTATAAAATAAAAAATGGCCTATAATGTTAATATAGATATAGTACTATGCACACTTTCAGCTCGCTTCGAAAGGAACATTTGACCCGCTCACGTTCTTACTTGCTTTTGTTCCAGGTAAATCCAAGGTGACGATTACGCCAGTATACAACTTTTTGAAATGTCCACCAATGCTTAAGACAGTTTTCGACGGAAAGCAAGGTTACGCCTCCAAAGAAATCGAAAAAGAGGCAGCTAAAAAAATAAATAAACCCGAAGGGAAAACTATTATTACAGCCGATAAGGTTCTAGCTGAAGATGCAAAGAAAGTAGTAACTAGCAAAGAAAGTATTTCTAAAGAAAAACCTACAGTTAAAAAGGCAAATGTTAAAACTGAGCCTAAGAAATCTGACACTAAAGAATCTCCTAAACATGTAGCACCGAAAGCTGAAGACAAAAAACCTTCTGCTACCAAACCATCTCAAACAACCAATGTTCAGAAAGAAACTTTAAAACAGGACTCAACCAAAACTAAAGTAACTAACAAAATGCCTACCGAAGCCGTTGCAAGCAAACCCGACATTTCAAGTAATATCAAAAAAGAGATAAAATCTGACACTAAGGTTGACCCACCTAAAACACCTAACAAACCAGCTCCCACTACTAAAAAAGAAACAGTTGCACCAAAAGCGGTAGAAACCAAACCGAATCCTGTAAATGTGGAGCCTAAAACCCCTGTCACACAACCCGCTAAACCAGCTGTCAAAGCTGTACAGACTAAAGATTCAGTAAAAAAAGACGTGGGGAAAGGTGAGGAAAATAAACCAGCAACTAAAACAGTTGCTAAAGCAACAACTGCTGCCAAGGAACCTGCTAAAACCGTTTCTAAGGAACCACCAAAATCCGTTGCTAAGGAACCACCAAAAACCGTTGCTAAGGAACAAACAAATAACGTTACTAAGGAACCTGTAAAAACCGTTGCTAAAGAACCAGCTAAACTTGTCGCTAAAGAAGCAACAATACCAAACGCTAAAGAAGCCAAACCCGTAGCTAACAAACCCGCCCCTGCTAAAACAAAAACTGATACTCCAAAACTATCAGAAAAGAAAACTGTTTCTAAAACATCAACTGTTGTACCAAAAACTGCAGTTAAGACACCGACAAAAACCACTAAAGTTGATGCTAAAGCTAAAAAGAACGCTGACGATTTTGATGAATTAGATGACCTTGATATACTTGCAATGCTATCTGGCGGTATCGTATTAGATGAATGCAGTGGATCTGATGAAGACTAACCCACGAAATTACTTCGAATCTTAGAGGATGGCAAAGAGTTATTATAAGTGTAGTGTATATATATAAAACTTATATTGACAATCACACAGCTAGAGCGTAATTTTACTAATATTAATGTAATAATACTTCCTTATGTCTGTTATGTATTAGATTTATTGTACACATATTGGATGGAAAATACACAATAATGTCGTATTTTATTAATCCTAAGTAATATTATAAATGCTAAAATGTGTTTGTTTGTTTGTCCTTCCTTCAGGCTCTAACTAAGCAACCAATCGATTTGAGTTTTGGCATAGTCGAAAGGATGGAGGACATAGGCTACTTTTTGTCCTGGTAAAACATCAAATGCCCATGGGAGATTTACGGCTTACGAATTTAACTGAAACCGCCGCGCCGTGAATAGCTAGTTAATAATAAAAGTGATAAGTTCATCAAGTCCATTTTATTCACACAAACAGATTTTATCACGTAGGTAAATGGTTGAGTATTAAAAAATATCATTAGTTGAATACATAGAACTGCGGATTTATTTCGGCGGCTCTGCCATTTCAATAGGCTCTTCTTCAACCTGAAAAAAAAATACCGTTGAATAATACTAGGTACATGAAATATTCTCTAGCTTTTGCCCGCAATTTCGCGCGCGGTTCTGAATAAAAAGTAACAAATGAGGAGTAGTTTTGGTGTTGTCTTCGACAAGCCGTTGTGAAGATGTTTGGCCGAAGACTTTCGCCTTTCTTTTATATGTAGGTAGGTACGTAGTACTTTATAGTGACAATAATAGGCTAGGATCAACGGAAGTTTGTTTGCACAAGAACTAACGAATTGTGTGGAACCACTCCCATAGTTCATAGATTATCTAACAGCCTCTTCTTCTTCGGAGCTGCATCTTCAATCCTCTGCCTCTCTGCTTCCATTTCATCTGATAGGTCGTACACATCTTTTGGTGCTACCTGCGATGTATGAGGATGGGTTAGGAAAGGAACACTGGATCAAAGGTGGGATTGGAAGGGTGATGAAGGAGGAGTTATTATAATGGATGTGATGAACAGCGATTTCGAAATTTTTACGTTGTTTACTTCCGCTTCCCCACTCCGTCAGATAGAGGTATGTTCACAG
This sequence comes from Eupithecia insigniata, assembly GCA_947859395.1. Taxonomy (NCBI): domain Eukaryota; kingdom Metazoa; phylum Arthropoda; class Insecta; order Lepidoptera; family Geometridae; genus Eupithecia; species Eupithecia insigniata. The sequence goes on from OX402019.1 coordinate 3,743,457, forward strand.
ACAGCGGCCGACTTATGATCTATAGCTTTACGACGTCCTAGGAAAAAAAGGATAAGGAACACCTATCCTTATACGCAGCCAGTATCGATGCAAGATTCAACAAGCTTATTTTGATGCTTTTTACAACCAGTTAAGCATGATACATGGGAGACCATCCACTCGATGGACCGACGACATCGTAGCGGTCGCAGGGAGTCGATGGGTGGAGGCGGCTCAAGACCGCTATTTGTGGCGTCGTATGGGGGAGGCCTATGTCCAGCAGTGAACGTGTAAGGGCTGATGATGATGATGAAGCATAATAAAGAAAAAATATAGTTAAAAACTAAAACCCGACTACATAAAAGTCTTAAACAAGCGTTCACCTATTGTCCATAGCATTTTCTTTTGATACTTAGGTAGTCGGAGGCCTTTGTTACTAATTGTACCGTAGGTATATGGGGTGGGTGCCTCCGACTACCTAAGTATCAAAAGAAAATGCTATGGACAATAGGTGAACGCTTGTTAAAGACTTTTATGTAGTCGGGTTTTAGTCTTTAACTATATTTTTTTTACACCTTTTTGCTAATAGTTTGAGAATTGTTAACCTCACAAAAGTTTGAGAAACGGTTTCGGAAAGTACAAACAAAGACCTTTGCAACGTTACCACACACGAGCATATTTACTAACATTGAAATTTTCGACCCTTTCTTCGACCCCCGCTATCTCGTTAGACTTCATTTTTTTCTGACGTCACATAGCCTATAACCATCGGGCTATTAAGACGAATCATATGACACCTCATTTGTTGAAATCGGACCAGTAGTTTCAGCGCTACGAGGGATCATAAAAATCCGCTACATACATAGTCGGGTAAAAATCCAAGTACACGTGTGGCAAATTTATGGAATTAGCTTTACATACTAATTTACCTTACGGAAATAGAAGAGTAGCACAGAGTAAGCAAGGAATTTATATACCAACGCCATGGAGTAACCAAACAAATTATCGCCATCAAATGTCAGATTTTACCTACTTATTTCTCTATGGATTTTACAATGACATGCGAACTCGCGTGCGAATGTTTAGTTTTTTCACTTTTCACTCATTCATTCACTCCAGAGAGAATACAATACTAGAAACTACCATTCACTCATTTCATGTTTGCCGGAGCCAGCACGATCGTCATCGCTGTCTGTCTCTCGTCAGTATTGTATTCTCTTTGGTCTGTCTATTGAGAAAAATTATAAATTAGTTTTCTTCTCGTGATTATTTATCAAAATGAGACGTACGCATCGCGGCGGTCCCAGGGGAGGAGGTCAGAACTGGCAGCAGCAGCGGCATAACAATGCCCCCTTGCTCTCCGCAGGGCCTTTGATGACCGATCATCTTGGGCTTCAGGTATGCCATTTTGTCACTTGCTTGCGCTTACACGTTTTACCAAGATTTCTTGCAAGCTCATAATATCTTGTAAGGGAGAATATCATTTTGCGGGTCTAAAGTATCTATACCTATGTTTTAAAATTATGGCATGGTAACGCAAGTTTAACAAATTTCAAGCCGATCAGTGCATTGCGTGGCCATTTTATGACTGGAACAAGCATCGTTTCCAACTCATGAGATTGAGGATATTATCGCCATTAGGTACTTTTTATCAAAAGATACTGTCACACAGAAAAAAGTAAATACTACCTCATACTTACCACACTTCCCTTCTCTTTAACTCTCCGGGCAGGTAAAGCTAGATCAGGCATCAAGTCCTAAGTACATGAAAGTAACACTTTCCTATGTACAAGAAAGTAACATTTTCCTATGTACAAGTAAAACTATATGGAAGATGTTATGATAGAAGTGAGTTTTGAGATGATAGCTTGCAGAAGTAAGTAAAACACATTAGTTAGCCAACTCTGTGTAAGTGGGATAGGTCCTCGAAAATGATGGAATACCTACATTTTAATTTTTTATTACCAGGACATAGACAAAGAGTTGGAGCTTCTCAAGCGTAAACGTGAGATCATTGAGCAGCAGCAGCAAATACTCTCCCATGAGTTCATGGTAAGATACATTGTGGAAGCAAACTGATAACTTTAAATATTTTTAAAGTTTAATTAATGATGTTTGTTTGCCTGTAAGTTTTGTATATAATATTAGAATAAGTAGTATTTAAGGACTACATATTGATTTAGTATTATACTTAAATAAAATAAAATTATGCATAGGTAGTAACTACAGTTTACAGTGGATATAATGATAAGGTTCAGTGTTCACTTACACTACAAAACTTCATAAATATTCTTGGTAATGCTTCCAAAAATACATTTGAAGCTATTTATGCTGCTGTGGCCCTGTTATTGAATGATGTTGGTGGAAACTCCACTGGTTGCAAAATAACTTAGCAGAGAACTGCATTACATTTTCTATGCTAATGTTTATATTCTTTTCCAGAAAGCTGCAAAAATGTTTAAACTTTTTCAAAACAAAATGGTTGAGCAGTTCAAATTCAAAGAAAACTCCTTGCTTCCAAGTGATTTTTTGCAAAGTTGAGAACACACAACATTTGCTGTATGGCAAAGTGGTTCACTTAGCTATGGAAATCAATGGATGATGTGGTTATATCTTGTTCAAAGCCAGAACTGCCAAACATTTTAACACTTTCATGCTGAAGATATTGGTGTGCATTACCTCAGAAGCTCAAGTGGAAGAGTTAAACATGTTGCTTAGTAAAATGGTTTTGAAAAAGTTTATTCTACAGTTTTGGTCTAACAATAATATTCATACATCGGGGTTTCCATACCACCAATACTGTAGATTCTCATTTATGATAATAATACCACTATTAATTTTCAGAGAAATGAGCCACAGTTTAATCAGAGCTCGCGTTTCGACGACTACTCAAAGTTGTACGATGATATGCGCACGTACGACCACCCCAGTCGTAAACGGCCTATCGCGGTGTGGGAGGAAGACATACCCAACAAACGGTTCTCTGGGCCGAGCAGAGCGCCACGGGCAAGGGCGCATCGCTCTGGGCCAGTATTTAACGCAGGCCACCAAGGCGCGCAGCCCCGCCAGCCTTACCGCCCTCAGAACAAAACCCCCCAAACAAAGACCCCCCAAAAAAACTTCAACAACTCCAAAGTGACTAAAAACACACCGCCGATGAATAAACTGGAGACGTACCCTGTCGCGGAGCGTAAGAAACTCATCGGCGAGGCCAACGGTACACCCGATGGTTCAGGGAAGCTGTTCAAACTGCGCGCTGACCGCGAGCCGTCCGCGCAGATGACGGGCCGCCTCGAGCTGGCTCTGGGCAGCATCATCAAAGATATAAAGTCGAACCCAGCGCACACGGATGCGGTTAAATCCATGTCCGTGATGCGGCATATCAAAAAGACGGTTCGCGACCGCATCAGGGAGGTCATGATGGACCAAATAGTCGGGCCGGGCGATGCTATCAAGGCCCGCTACCGGCAGGTCTATGACGTACAATCCGATAAAGAGATTGTGGAGAAAGCTTTACAGTCCGCGTCAACAGACGTGCCGAGAATAGGTAATGCTATAATGTGATCTCCAGTTCACATACTTGGTTCCATTTGTCAAAGCGGCTGCACCATTTACCTGCAGCTACAGCTTGTTGACAAACTGGATCATTAATTTTGACCATTAGTCCAACTGTGCCTTTGTGATGCAAACAAATATGAACCATCTTTTGTTAGCGATACAATATCGTATTGTGTCTTCACCTTTTGCCCACAAGAAAACTAAAGACAAACCAACCTTAAGTTTTAACCATCACATGGTTTGAGGCAAAGTTTTTAAAATTTCCTTACTTAGTGATGAATTTCACAAAGTAAATTAGGAATACTTTTGACTCTATCTTCAAATCCATTGGTGTGGATTTTTCCTCTATTTCATCAATGCTGTTCTCAAATTATCTGATAACCAGATAACTTTGACTATTAGATACCTATGTTTGATTTGCATCACATAGCAATAGATATTCCAATGAATTATAAGACTCGTCCCAATATTCCAAATTATGAATTTTGCTTTACATCCTTTTTATTTGTAGAAAGTATTGAATGAGTATGATGTTAAGGGTTTAAACAAATTTAGACAAGAATTTAATCAGTTTTATAATTTTTTAGTGACACCTGAAGAATACTTTAAGACCAATATGAATAAAATCGTGGAAGCAAGACTGAAGGAAATGCTGAAAACGGTAAATTTATACATCATTTTTACACTGTACCTACTAAATTTCTTCCATCTTGCGTCGATAAAACAAATTTAACTTATCAACGGCTTTTATTGGCATTGAGAACAACAAATTTACTGTCATAGCAACTAAATATTGCTGTTGGATATGTATGTGGCTTTCGTATACTATAGATATCCAATAACGTTCACAGCTTGAAGAAATAACCTGTGGCAAAAATCTAACTCCAAGCAAAGAAGAGCCTGCTGCGGGTGCCGCAGACGCTGACTCCAAACCTGCCGAGACCCCCAAATACGAAGCTGTGGAGAAAATGGAGAAGAGCGAGACGTTTTTGGCTCTGGAAAAAATTTTGATGAACAGAATTCTTGTCTCCTTCAAGAAGCAAATTCCGGTTAGTTGAAAGGGAAGAAACCCTTTATCGCCTAACCCTATCTTGGTAATGCAGTAGGAAAAGGTCCGCTTATGATGCAGAAAACTGCGGGTTCGATTCCCGCCGTGGGACAAATTTATATTAGACGAATTTGTGCAACCAAAAACCGGAAAAACAGAAGGCAGCTAATTTCATTCCTGCATGTACAATGATGATCCTAATGCTGTACCAAATAGAAGCTGGAAGGGTCATTCTTAGTAGCTATGCACTAATATATCGATCAGAAATCGCTGGTTAACTAACAATAAGACAATTATTTTATGTTGACCTTTTTCTGTTTATTTTAGCCCAGATTCGTGGTTTACAAGAACAAGCAATGTCAACATGAAAACTTATAGACCCTATTTCTTTCAGCATATAATCCACATACAAAATATGGACGCAAAGTTCAACCAACTAAAGAACACCATTGCATCAGAGACCATCAAGAAGATAACGCGAAAACCTGGTGATGTGTCTCAAGATTTTTCGGATGATATCGCCGATGCGACTTTGCAAGCTATATCAACACCTAAGGCTCCTAGGACGCCGTATAAACCGCTGCCGTACTTTGCTAAGGTAAGTAAACTTAAGGTTGCACAAGTCGGTCGCGCGAACTCGTCGCTAGGCGAGGCCTAAATGTATGCTATTTCACCCGACATAGTGTGCGATGAGTAGTGTAAGATGAGATGCAGTGTTTGATTACTAAAACGACCGCGTAAAAAAATGTGTAGACTTTTAGCACAAGGGTTATTGTAGAAAAATTGAGTGTATTTTTTCAAAATAAATTTATTTCAACTTTTGAATAACTAAACTATGTCGGTACTGGCTTCATTTTAGAGTTTTCTTTCTCCATATATTATTTATTTACGCCCAAAGTTGGGCTAAAATCAGTGTTGAAATGCGAAAGTTTAGAAGCTTGAATTTTTTAAATATATTATTTTTTTGCGGTTTTGGTTCCATACAAACATAGATAATGACGAAATAAATTGATATAATCCTTAGTTTTGGATGTTCAGCATCAAACAGTGGAGTACTTCCCTACCCTTCCACGTTTGTATGGAAAGATGAGAGACTTGTTGAACCTTAAGGGTTAAAATCATATGATATATGTTAGAAATACTCAAACAGAAGTCTGTCCCAAATTGCTGTTACAGTGGCCTTTATTTTCTGTAAGATACGAAATGGATTGAGATTATTCGGCGAGTCAATCGAATTTATCCATATAAGCATACCCATACTAATATTATACACTTGTTTGTCTGTCTATTACCTTTTCATGGCTAAACAGATCTGAATTAACTTTGGCAGGCAGGTAGAGTGAATTACCAATAACCCTGTAGCATGACGACACTATCGCCACTATCGACCTAGCCCTTATAAGTGGATTATTGTTCCAGTAGGAAATTGGATAGAAATTTTAAATAAATGTTTATTCCATTTTCAGCTCATGGGAAAGCCAGGCCTGCCTAAACGTAACCTAATGCAGGTATTCTTTGAAGACTACCAGCCAAAATCCATCAAGAAGCATAGATCTGTGCATAACCTGCTGTTTGTTGGATTTGAAGACAAGGAGGCATTGGATAAGCTGCTCGCTGCGGATGGAACTAAGATTGGTAAGTTGTATAAATGTTGAAATACTTATAAACAAAATATTAACGAATTTTAAATCTTATTTTTAAACGACTTCTCAAAAAGTTTCTAAGTTCGGCGGTACCTATGTTTTTTTACTTTTTTGATGAATGCATAAAATTTTATTCCTAAGGGATTAGTATAGTATGTCCCGCAAAAGTCTAACTTCAAAATAAGCACGCTGAATTTGATAGCCGCCGTGTAAATAAAGTTCCTGTAATCTTTTTTCACTTCTTCCACTAGCGGACAAAAAATTGAAGTGAAGAGAATATTAATAACACCTTATTTCTTATTTGATAATTAAGCAAAACTATGTTTATAGTATAAAATTTTACTTTTCTAAGTGCTTATTTTGTAAGCCTAAAGAAATAAAGTTATTGATTCTGATTCTGATCTGCATGTATTGGTATTGGATCTAGGAGTTTCCCATGTACAATTTGTATCTATTACTGGCTTCTGCCCGCGTCTCGTCAGTCACGCTTTTCTGACGAGCGACGACGACGCTTTATTATAAGTGTGTCTTGTTTTTAACTGTTTACGGTTGATATAAATGTCTTTCTTTCTTTTTTCCGGGATAAAAAGTAGCCTGTGCCTATCCCCGGGATACCGTCTACCTCCCTGCCAAATTTCATTATGATCCATTCAGCTTTAGGTGTGAGACTAGCAAATGGCTAACAGATAGAATTACTTTCGAATCTATAAAACCCATCACAGACGTAGCTATTATATCATCATCATCAGCCCGTACACGTCCATTGCTGAACATAGGCCTCCCCCAAACGACGCCACAAATAGCGGATAATATAATATATAGTAATATAAAACATAGGAAGGTATAGCGCGATATATTTTCTGTACAAATTTTCGAGTGACAGCACACATAGCTATTATTTATATTTCTATTATGTCACCAAGCTATATGTAATTGCTTGTATTGCTTGCTTTAAAGCACTGTATATGGATATATATTATAGTACGTCTGTGATGGGCTTTATAAGTATGGATGTGGTATCTACAGAAGCTTGTGTTAATCTTGATCATATCATACACACATATTTGACCTGTATTGTTTGTTTCCAGGAAAATTCACACTCAGCATTAGAGTAAGCGAGCGCAACCAAGATAGCAAACAGAAAACGCCAAAGCAAGAGCAAAATGAAGAGCTAAACACTTCTACAGCCTCAGAGGACAAAATCATAGGGGCAGAGCTAGATGAACAGATATCCAACCTGCTAAGTGATATTAAAAAGGATTCAGAAGAAGAACAAGAAGCTGGAGCGAACCCAGAGGTTAAAGAAGATACTCAGAATGAAGGTGATGTTCCGAAAGAAGAAAATGGAGCTTCTTCAACTGAACCAGAAAATACTGACAATCAAACTGACGCTGGTATGCAAAACTCTGAAGCTGACGATCCTAACACTATCACTGACGATAACACCAATGAAAACATTGACGAAAACAGCACACTGCAAAACGACGAAGCCGTAGATAACATTTCTGAAGAAACGAACACCCAAGATACTAACGGAGCAGAACCGGAGGTGCAAAACGAAGAGGCGGAGATAGCCGATGCGGTGCCGGAGATTACCGAAGCTAAGCTAAAGGGAACTCCTGTTCGGACGTCAGCTAGGCTTGCGAGCACGCCTACCCGGATTCAGACTAGACGGGCGAGCAAGCTTTTATCAAATGATGCTTAGGCTTATTCATGTCTTCTTATCGTCGGCGTTCAAAGGCTTTCCACTGTTCGGCACATGAGTTATGCTGTGTCGGTTAAAAAGTGTAGATGTACGTTTAGTACCTCTAGGCACGTAGCATTATTATCAAACTTAATAATAAAGGTAAGGTAGGCATGACAAGAATCGATTTATTAGTGTGGTTATTCTCAATAAGCAGTCGAGTACATTATCTTATTTCTATTAAAATAGCGCACATTCTTTTGAAGTTTATTAATGATAATAATTACTAGTTTCGACCATGCCAGTGACCGTTTACTATAAATTACAATTAATTTATGGTAGTTTAAAATCCTAAACGCTATATTAACTTGTGTTAAATGGTTTTTCTCAAATTAATTACATTAGGTTAATTTTATTCCTAAATTAATTAATTTTAAGCTTCATGAATGAAGTTAAAAGTTTTAGGAGCTGAAATAAATATAAAAAAAATACCAACATACATAATATTTTTTGTTTATAAAACTACCTCTCCCTCTCCGGTAGACTTTTAGAATGGGTCTATCGAAAACCTCGCGGGTAATAAATAAAGCAAGTATTTTCTTCACACATCTTGTGCAAGGCCTTGTGTGACTAAAGAACTAAATTTCATTTTTAGGTAATTAAGATTTGGTTTTGTTTTTGTTTGCGTGGTTTAAATAAATAAATAATGCTGCACAGTTCACATAGCATTATCTAGCCCCAAGTTAAGCAGATCTTGTGTTATGGGTACTAGATAAATATAATGGACGACATAGATAGATATTTTTTATTATAAATAGAAAACATGCAGAACACCCTGAACAAATATTTGCAGATCGTACAAACATTTGTCCCGAGGCGGGATCGAACCCGCAACCTCCTGCGCCGCAGGCGGACCTTAGCCTGCCGCGCCACAGAGATCTTCCTCGATATTAGTTTCATATACGGGAGTGTTATACAATAGTCATGTTGACAAAACTCCTCTAAAATAGATAAAGAAAAGACCCAAATACATACCAAAAGCTGGTTGATATAGTACTCATAGGTGATCGTGTCCGTGACAGGATCCAAGGCCGTGTGCATCATCTCGTCAAATTCTTCCTTGAAAAAGAAACAAAATAATTTGCATGCGACAGGCGTTTAGATAGATAAATAATAATTTATTTAATAGCAGTAAAACATAAGTTTTATAATGTGACTACTGAAGAGTCATATTACGAAACTTATCCTATAGTAAGACAGCGAATTCGATCGATTTCTTCCAGGCAACTAACGTCAGGCTCAGGATAAAATATATACATACATATAATACTTTTTTTGTCCATAGTTTCCCCCATAGCCTGATTACCCAGTCCATTCATCACAATAACATGTTTCTTTTTTGTTACTTTAATTTTCCTTTGCTTTAATCTCTACACCTGGCGAATATCATCTTTGGGTGTAGTGTATCATATTGTGCAACCGAGGATGATGCTCGATATGTGTAGCTCTCATCTTTAGATGAATTCTCATAAAGGGCCTCTGTGCTGTTGGCTTCGGCTCCACGCATGCCACCCAAAGGACCGGGTACTACACTATATGGCCCGTGATCATGGAAATAATAATAAATTATTTATTTCAGGCAACATTTAGTCTAATACAGGATGTAAAATACTTAAAAAGTACTAGTCTAACATACATAAAATAAACTTATTTACTACCACGTATTGTCGGCGACGTGTGACACGCAATATTATGTGCTGTGACCGGTAATCGTCCGCGAAAACGCCGGAACAGCACATTTTTCGGCCAGAATTCTTCCATAGTGAAGGTCGAAATATTCTCAGTTGGAATACGCACCACAAATGATTTAAAATCATTATGATGCGACTCCAACCGCTCGACCCTCACCAAGGTGTTCGTCTTCCTATTCACATACTCCACAATCTCCTCCACCTACCTAGTGAAGTCTAGACACTAGAGTAACGTCGAAGGCACGGCCGGCCGCAACAAGTTTTTAGGTCCGGTCGGAGCGACGCGACGCCACACTGGTTTCGGCTGCTGGGTTTCCTTTTCCTCCGCACTACCTCAGTGAACCATATTTTATATACCTACATATGTAGGTATATAAAATATAGGCCCAAATAATGATGATGGTGGCAACGTTATCCTCATCAGCACTCGTACGTCCATTGTTGAACGCGTCAACAAAGGGGGGGGGGGGATATTTAAAAGTACCTACATGAGTAAAACTGGCTGTTAAAGCGAGAATCTTTGATTTTAGGTTCACCTTTTTAAAGATTTCGTCAGCCGGATTCATTACCGGAACATTTCCGATATCAAATTTTTTGTTCTAATTGACTAAATGGAACCAAAATGATGTGGGAAAAAAAAATATTCTAAAATTCCATTCCATTCTATAAAAAATAAAGGTTGTCTGGAAGATATCGCTTCTAAGCGATAAGGCCGGCCATTTTTAATGTCTATTTTTATTGTATTTTGGTTGGTATACAATAAAGAATTTTGTATTGTAGTTTGTATTCTGTTTACTAAAACATGTGATTTCGGAAATGTTCCGCTAGTGAATCCGACCGACGATTTCAAGTCTTAGATACCTGAGTAAACGGCTCTCCCTCTTCAAGCATGAGCGAAGCAAATCTCTCTTTAGTGAGGTACCCTCTACCTTCCTTGTCGAAGTATTTGAATGCTGCTAAAAGCATATCAGCACTTGCAGGATAGAATCTGAAATAGACTTGTGAGTTAGGGCCGCCATACACGGACTGTTTGGAGCAGTCATCATCGACTGCTTCAAGCTGCGATTGCATAGGAAACAACTGCTTCGGGCGGTCAAGTTTGCTGTTGATAAAGTACCTACAAACTTAACTATAACTGGAGTGCCCTCAACGAGGAGATAACCCCAACAAGTTACCTCCGCCCGCACTCTTCATTCCCCCCTCGCACGCTTCTCGAACATTCGGTATCAACTGCACCAAGCAGTTATCAATGGCAGCTTCAATGTATATAGATATACCTACAGGGTTATTGGTAATTCACACAGAATTGTGAATAATAACTTATTATTCCCATTTCTGTTGTAATTCAAGTCTTCTTCATTCTACTTAATAAATTAGAACTCTACGGCGTTAGAGGGATCTCTCAACAACTTATAAAATCTTATCTAGAAAATCTGAAACAGCTGACAGAAATAAGAAATATTAACTTTAAGACAAAACTAGAGGAAACATATGTTTCAGACGAACGTGTTATGAAATATGGCGTTCCACAAGGCAGCGTTTTAGGCCCATTGTTGTTTGTTGTATATATTAACGATCTGCCAAATGCAACTAACCAACCCATGGCACTGTTTGCAGATGATAGCACAGTAACGATATCATGTAACAATATTGAAACCTACGAAAGTGACATTAATTCAGCTATAACATCTATTATTACATGGTTAGACAATAACAACCTAAAAATAAATATTAATAAGACTAAACTTGTACATTTCCGACAACGCGATACTGCTGCACTTCCTTGCCTTGACATTCAAAATAATAAGAATAAAATCGTTGAAATTGACTCGACCAAATTCTACACGACTATACATTGACAAAAAACTTAATTGGAAACCGCACATTGAATATTTATGTAAAAAAATTAGTAGTATTGTTTATATTTTGTTCAAATTATCCCTTGTAGTTAACGTAGAGACGCTCCTCACAACGTATCACGGGCTGATAGCCTCAAACTTACGGTATGCCATATTATTTTGGGGAAACTCTACTGACTTTGATAAGGTTTTCAAGTATCAAAAGCGATGTGTACGAGCTATGTTTCGTCTAAAGGTAATGGATTCCTGTAAACCTTACTTTGCACGACATAACATTCTAACTCTACCTTCTCTGTATATTTACGAAACGGCTATGTTTGTTAAAAATAACCCCGATCTATATTGTCAGCTCTCCGATGCCGTCCCTCGTAATCGACGAGATCAACACAGAGTCTGCAAGCCGAACTCAAAGACTGCTATGATGCGTAAGAGTATCTTTTGCATGGCTCCTTCTGTTTATAATAAACTACCAAAATCAATTAGAGAACTACCACGCTCATTGTTTCAGAGAAAGTTGAAAGCCACTTTGGAAAGAAAATGCTATTACGAAGTAAATGATTTTATGACGGACAAATGTTTTTTTGGAAAATGGGACATAATGGCGCCTAACTGTAATATCTGTAGGTACATATTTATTTTAATTTTTTTAATTTAATTTTCATTAATATAAATTTCGTATTGGTTATTGTCTCGATTTAGTGTTTATTTATTTTAGTTAATTTTATTAATTTATTGACATTGTTTGTACTTAAATATTGCACGCCACACTGGTACAAATACATTGTTTCATATTTAACCATATACCACCTATGTACCTATTTACATGTATTTGTTGCAATAAAACTTACTTTACTTTACTTTACTTCGCATTGGACTGGATAGAGGCGGCGCGGCGGCGCAGGACAAAAGCCGGTGGCGAGTGTTGGAGACCAGACCCACTTTGGGGTTGATGCGCCAGAGTCGTGAGTGTGCGTGAGTATGTTTTTTACCTCTTCACACCAAAACTACTGAACGGATTAGGCTGAAATTTTGCATCGTGAAGTTGTAGGCTTGTAGGTGCTAGCTAATAAATAAAAACATAGGCATTTTTTCTGCGGAAAGAACGCATGCGAAGCCGCGTAAACTACGTAAGCTTTATTACCTGTGTTCTAACATGACTTTCAACATGAAAGGTAGAAAATTAACGAGCGGGACGTTGCCCGTTGCTTCTTTATTCTCTGTAATATTGATGACTTCCTGGATTTCAGCTTCAGTTGGGCAGCAGCCTAGAAAAAAAATTATGTGAAATTTCTGATTGTTGCTGAACTGTAGAGCTTTATAAATTTACCTAGAGAACGCAGAATAGTGCCAAGTTCTCTAACATCAACCACTTGCTTTCCTGAGTGATCGAAAACCTCGAAAGCTTCTATTATTCTCCTCTCCAACTCGTTGCTTGGTATAACTGCAAAGTAGTTTTTTTACGAAATTATCGATAGTCTTTGTGCCCGTGTCTTTGTAAATGAATTAGTAGAATCTTACTTTTAGGTTCTTCTTTCCGTGCCATATTACAATAAATTTAAAGAGATTCGGATGTAATATCAAACTTTAAACTAAAAACTAAAGAAAATATCGAATTTATAAAATTACATACATGCCGTAACCAAGTGACAATTGATTTTTTGAAATTTGAATTTCTCCGCCTCTGTTGTGAATGAACATGCGCAACTAAAAGTGATTGACCGAGTGGCGGTCAACCATGGACGAAAGAAAATTCCACCGATTCGTAACTCGATTCGTATGTATCAAAGACAATATTTTTAATCTGTATTAACCATGTATTAACAAATCAACTTCCGGCTCCGCCATCTTTTATTGAATATCGCTTTTGCTTGGCGCTACTCTGTTTTATTTTCACGAGTAATGATAAATTTACGTAAGTGCTGGTGTTTTTAGTGTTATTACGGCAGTGCACTATCTGAAGTGGTGGATACGATAAAAACAATCGATCATGGATCCCGCCAAGATGAAAGTTGTGGATCTGCGATCAGAGCTTGGTGCTCTCGGTTTGGACACCAAAGGAAACAAGCCGGCTTTAGTCGAACGGCTAAAGAAGGCGCTAGAAACAAAATCAGGAAAAGGTAAGCAATTTAGCCTTCAATCGTGACAATTAACGACGAACTCTCAAAGGGCAACAAATAAAATGTTTTCGTGAAATAACGATCGATGACACACGTGTACGCCAAGCCAAAAGACTACGCGGTTTTGCATCAAACCAAACCGTAATTCTCATGACGTCATGAGTACACAATATTTTGTATGTAGCTCACAATTTGGCGGCAGGAAGGCGAGTCATGGCAACGACCCTGATAAACTTCCAGAACTGAAGCAGAGTGTGTATTGTTTTCAAACTTGATCTCGGTTTTGTTCATGAAAACACCAAGGCAGGTACATCAAACAAACAATCCAGAACATGATGAAATAAAATCTATTTAGGTACTCTGCCTTAGAATTGAACAAACAATCAGCAAGTTTCCAGTTTTTATAGATCTTGAAACATTCATTATAATTTTTGTGTATGATTCTTACAAGGCTTCTTCGAGTATAAAACCCTTTATTTGTTTTAATTTTATAATACTCTGACCTTGTAGATAGTTCCATGTTGTAACAGTTCTAAATTCTCCACAGCTATTGCTGATACAACAATTCTTGATACTTCAACTGAAGATGTCGAAGATACTCCGAAGCGTCCCGGCCCTGCTGCCAGAACCCGGAGAAGATCCTCTTCACTTAGACATGCGGGAACACCTGCAAAGGTAAACTATCCAAGGATTTAGTATAATAGAATATGTCAGCTTCCTCATAAAAAAGGCCCAGCCTAGTGAGGAAGCTGATGAAAATGTCCCTTTTCATGTGGTTAAGTTTATTTTTTATTTTTCTGTATTATTTGCTGCTATAAATATATTTTATTTACATAGTGTACTTTTACATGATAATTGCTCTCTCACTCTCCTCACTCAACTCAATAACTATATTATCTGCGATGCCCAAATGCAAGTTGGCAATTTTTATAATAAACATATATCCTATTACGGAAAATCCATCAAATAAAAAATGAAGGTGCAACCAGTTCAGCATCTCGAGTTATAAGTCGTATAACTAACACAACTTGGTTTATATTGATAGATTAAGGTAACCTACTGGACATTTTCATTGCCTTAGGCTTAGACCTTCATTCAAACTGTATAAAAAACACTGCAAGTTTTTCTGTCAGTTGATTATGAATGTAACCAGGTTGGCTACAAACCTTGTTTGTGTTCATAATGAATTCATCAGTCATCCTATGATAGTTTTCATAGTAATATTTGCTTGTTAGTGTTTTTGATTAGCTTCAGCCAATATTAATAGAAGCTAATCAAAAAATACCTATCTTTATTTAAACAGCCAAGGAGAATGCATAATAGCGCCAGTAGGTATTGGCAGCTTATAGTCCGCCTAGAAAAGTAGTAAAAACTTCACTTTATAAAAAGTAGCCAATTGTCACCAGACATTGTTTATCTAGCTAGGGTCAAATAGTTTCTCTTTCAAATTTGCTGCCTCATCACATAAACTTCTCGATTATAGCAACCTCGGAGAGAATCACCAGAGCCAATACCGGAAGTTAAAGATGAAGATCGTTATTCGCCGGGAGCTTCATCCCCTGAGCCTGAAAAGTCAAGGTCTCCTGAGCCTGTGAGGCAACCGACTCCTGAAAAGTCCAAATCTCCATCTCCAGTAAGAGAGCTGTCTCCGGAACCATCCCCAGAACCTTCCCCAGAACCTTCTCCAGAACCTCCAGTTGAAGAGCCTGTGGTGGAGAAGTCTCCTGCAAAAGCTCCGGTGGAGAAATCACCCATTAAGAAAACTCCTAAGAAAAGTGAAGATATTGCTGACAATGAACCTGAACAGTAAGTTTATTTTATATTCCTTTAGCCTTTATGAGTGGCCACACACGCGTTTTTAGATTTAACAAAAAGCCTTTAAGTTATTCTACATCCAGAACTTCATGCTTGTAAAATGGCGGTTGTGATCTCTAAGCAACGTTACGGAACTACGAAGGTAAAACGTTAATAGAGGCGCCCAAGGGGAACATCGAAAAAAAATGAAATTAATAAGCTTCCTACCTAAGTACTTACATATATAGGTGAGTAGTTTATTAGCTTCCATCCTTAGAGTATCTAGAAAGGGAGTTGCCAAGCGCTACTTTTAGTACTAAAATGATTCTGCCAGTTTTCGCGGGAGGCGAGGTAGCACGGTACAGCACACATTTACATAATCATGCACACTAATGCAGAAAAATTAAGCGTCCCTATAAACGCACACGCAAGTAAAAGCTGTTCACAAACACAAAACAAGCACACAATTAAAGAATTACTGTTGTTACACTATTGTTTATTTACACACTGGGGTGTAAAAAGACCGATAAAATGAATGATTTCAAATGAATGAAATCAGGGTTGTTCCAAATCATATACTTTTCCTTTTTTTATAGATTTGTAGGGCTTAATCTCTTTAACTAATAAACCGATTTAAAAAATTATTCTACCAATAGAAAGGTACACTGTTGTTAAGTAACACAAGGCTATATTCTATCTACGCAAGTAAAACCGCGGTGCGCTAACAGTTATTGTATGTACTTACATAATTACAACAAATATTACGCAATTATGAATCTTACAGCCGGTTTCTCGAACGCAGATCATCTTCATAATTAACTAATCAATGATCAAATCTCTGATCAAGTATCATTTGGGTTGCTTGAACGTTGATTACGTACTATGATTTTGAACAGAGGTTAGTTGACCAGTCTGTCAAATCATTGAAGCAAATCTCTTGTCAAACATCAAAATGGGTTTCTGGAACGCTAATTAGGCATTTTTCTCTAGTCAAGCGCTTGTTAAATCAATGATCAACTAATCGGTGATTTTGCTCTAATTAGCTGAAATAATTACTACAATTTACTGCGTTTGCTAAGTTCTAAACCTTGTTAATATAAAAAAATATGCCCAAAAGTGGTTTAATTAAATTTCACAATACTTATGGCTCGTTTTATCAATAAAAAATTCTTGTACCTAAATTAAAATAACCTCTTAAATTGTAGGATGTCGCTTTCGGATATAACTGTGAGCAGCAGCAGTGAATCTGATGAGGAAAATACACCTGGACCCTCAAGGAGATTCAGGGCTGGAGTAGGCTTTTTCTCAGGGAGAAGTGGAACAGGGTCCGAGTCTGGCACAACTTGAAGGCAAACCTCCCCTAATCGAGACCCCCTCAGCACGGAGGCATAATGCCACCAAACTAGTCGTTATATCAGCCTGGGATCACCCACTGCTGGGTATAGGCCTCCTTTCGCTTCACCATAATACCTACTTATAAATAATATTTCCATCTCTGACACAGACACTGGCAAATCGTAGCAAAAAGCAAGCGGTGCCATTAAAGAAGTTGAAGTAGAAACAAGGATTCGCAGCGCAAACATGTGACATTTTTGAAGTTTAGGAGTGAAGGATTGAACTGAAGGAATGATTAAATTATGTGTGACCATATGAAAATATACACTGATTTGACAATCGTAAGATGATCATTGATTAGTTAATTTTTGTTTAATCATCGTTCGTGCAATCCGATTTGATTTGACCAGTGTGTCAAGTTAATTGCCTTGTCAACTGATTTGCGATTTGATTAGCGTTCGAGAAACCGGCTGTTAGAGTTCTAACTTAGAACATCTTCATAGAAATCGGTTCAGTCTTAGAACTTCTAAGACTGAACTGATTTCGATGAATCTTTCATGAATGCATTATTATGATAAATATTTTGTTTCTTAATTGGTGTGGTGGGGTGAGAAAAATAAAGAGCAGGAGAAGAATATCGGCTGTTGCGGCAGCAAATGTACTGCCCCACGCGGATTTGTAAGGCTTGGAATAAAAAAAAATGATATTGTGGTGTTTAATATAAATGTATATTACATAATTTTTACACTATTGGTTTTTAAAATGGACTAATTTATTGTAAATGTGATGTACATATTTCTTTGGATCTGTTTTTTTTCATAAGAGATTCTATTATCTGTATACTTTTGCATAACCAATCTTCCTAATTCCATATTGTGATTGACGAAATCATTATCATAGACATGTAGATCAATATTTGGAAATAAGTCTTTTCCTTGGAAATAGTTCAATAATTTTGAAACTATATACGTTGTAGCAATTTATTGAAGCATTAGGAGCATCTTTGTATTATACATTTAATATAATATTCAATCATTATCTACTTGTACTGTATTGATATTTCAATCCACAGTCTATTTATAAAGAACTAGCTATGCACCGCAGTTTCATCTTACATACTACACCAGCTGTACAAAAAAATCACGTTTATATGTTTCTGCGTTCTAAAAGTACAAAGCAAATAGCAATAAACAAACTACATAGCACCACCAAAATTTTAAGGGAGCTCCATAAATCGACATATTGAAGGCAGAATGACAGAGACAATCGCAGCAAACTAATTTTTATAAACAGACAGAAATGACTGTTCATGTACCTCGGACTGCGTACGCTCGGCTACTCCCATGCTGAATGCTCCAAGTAATGTATTCCCGTTAGAGTCAAAGTCAAAGTTTCTTTATTTCCGTAAATACAATAAATGTACACTTAGAACAGGTCAAATTCTTAAAATTAAACACTGATTTGGAAATAAAGTGATATTTTGATTTCGGTCGCTTCGGTATGTAGACTGAAGTAAAGAAGCTAGAGATCCTTTCCCCGTGTTTCGTTAACTAATTTGAAATGATGTTGTATACATACATTACGGTTAAATATGGGTACAAAAAAACACATGGCATTTTATTCATTCCATCATTCACTCAATCAATTTCATTCAACTAGTCCCCACACTACGCCTTCTACCAAGGAATTTATACTCACATTACTCACCTACACCCTCTACCAAGACGTTGGCGTCGTATTAAAACTGTCGCAACTGCTATTCCATTTGAATCTAAATTAAACAATATTACAAAATACAATTGACAAAAATATCACTTACTTGTGATAGGAAATACCGTGGTACCTTAAGTTTGATGTCTCTGATCGTCTTTTACACCGTAATACCGCACAATTCACCATTTTTACTGAGCACTACTTCGCGACACGAAACGACAGCTAATGGTCGCGGTTACGAGTGAAGTAGTTTTATATAACGTGTATGGCCATATGGCCGGCAGAGGGGTACGCCTTGCGTTGACATCTCCGTTCTAGATACTCTAAGCTTCCATCTAACGGAATTGCTCGGAAGTCCAGAAGCAAAATTCTCAATCTGAAATTATACCATGAAAACTTTGAAGTGCTAACAGAAGACAAAGTTCTCACGAAAATCTTAAATCACGCAAACAGTGCATTCAGCAACAATTGACTGATGATATCTTCGATCACATATACTACCTAGATTTCGGGTCACGTACAAAATCAAAGCTAAAAGCTATCCGCGTGAATATATACTGATTATATATAGTATAGTTAAAACTGATTAAGTTCAACCATGGTACTTAGTAATAAAGTCACAATGCTTAAAAATGTTATTTGTACTGACACTTTCACAAAAAACGAGCAAAGCAATAAATAACTCCTAGAAAAATAAAATATTTTTTATTTCAAATCAAGCACTTCAAGGTCTGCTGATATTTGACTAAATAATCTAGACAATTTTTGGTTGGCTTCCACTTAAGGGTTGTAGCACCTACACTAAGTGGAAGTCTAACCACTGTCAGCATTCCTTCCAGGGTACTAATAAGATTAGCCACAAATTAAAGTTACAATTTAAATTTATAAAATCGACAAATCATCATCATCATCAGCCTATACACGTCCACTGCTGGACATAGGCCTCACCCGTACGACGCCAGAAATAGCGGTCCTGAGCCGCCTCCATCCATCGACTCCCTGCGACCGCTACGATGTCGTCGGTCCATCCGAGTGGATGGTCTCGCATGTAGGGGGGGATTTGCCATAATCACCACGCTTGGCAGGCGGATTGGTGATCGCAGATAAATAAATACAACTAATTAATAAATTACATTGTTTAGATAAAATAAAAATTAGGTACAGATAAGCCAAAATGGTGAAGCTACATAAAAACAATTTATTTAATTTACACTACTATAACAAGACAAACAAAAGAAAAGAACAGAAATGGGTTTGATAGCATATGTTAATAAATATTCACGGGTATTCGTTTATTTACCTAAAAAACTACATTGTATAGTGATTTATCAATAAATTTATATTTATTAACAATCGTTCGCCTTTAGAAGATTAGTAGGAGAATAACGCTCGTCACACGAATCCACAATCACATATCCATCCATTTCAGCACAGGAATGAAATTGATGACATAACAAGCAATTCACATGTTTTCCTGTGGTGCTATTGTCATCATTAGGGGTCTTCAACATTTTCGGCCATGCGAAATGCGGATAAGAATCGAACATACATAGGTTCTTCATTCTGGCCTCAACGTTGAACGAAACATCATTCGAGTCGTGTGATTTCGCTTTGAGAGTCCTCCTGGTCTCTCAAAAGCTGTTCATTAGCCGATTGGCTCCGATGGTCATCTTGAGCCGGAGCTATATTGGGGGATTCCAGCAGTTCCCGGGGTTGCCATTGGCTTTTTTGTCTAGCAATGCTGACACGTGAACGCAGGCGAGTGTATTCTCGTGCAGCCGTTTTTGGCCTTTGTTTATACATAGGCCAAAAACGGCATTGTATTTGTTTGTTTCTATTATGTATTTTGTAATGCTTGTTTATGTTTTTAAATAGCAATAGAGACCCTTTAGCCAGTGTCGGATGAATATCCAGAGAGCTACGAATAACAAATTATTTGCTTTCAGGCCCTCAGAAGCAGCAATTGTCAAGGAGCCTGCTGATGGTAAGAATAGAATAATATAATTTATTTCAGACTAAATACTGCCCGTGGCTTAGCACATGCTTTTCTGGAGTAAAAAGTAGCATATGTCCTTCCCTGGGATATCATCTACCTCCCTGCGAAGTTTCATTAAAATCTGTTCAGCCGTTTAGGTGTTGATAGGCAACAGACATGATTACTTTCGCATTCAATTTAAATTAAAGAAAAAAATTAAAGTTATTTTATTGTCGCAGAATCGCTACTTCTCCGACAGTGCTATTGTCATAGAAGAGATTGGCTTAGCACATTTGGGCCCAAGTAAATAATTTGTATAATTTCACTTTAGAATCCGACCCACAGCTTAGGGAGGTCACCCATAACAAGCATTACGTTTCCAAAGGACTCGATCAGTCAACAGCTTTATTTATTTTTCTTTCCATTAGAATCAGAAGAACCAATGGACACGAGTGAAGCCCCGGCGCAGCCTTCAGAATCTGGAGAAGGCAGCAAGCCGGAGAATGCAGAACAAGAGCCGGAGAATGCTGGTGGCGATAAGAAGAGAGAGCGCAAGAGTCGATTTGCGGTATGGTACTTTTTTTACAGCAAAATGCAGGTGGTGGATGCAACAAGCTGAAGACAACGGAAAATAATAATTCATATATAAATAAAATTAAGACTACTCGCAAAAATTATTTATAATGTGAGTGAATTTTAAAATAACGACTATAGCCATTTCATATTTCATTGATAAGTTAAATAATACAGAACCATGCTTGCAGCTTGTCCTTTAAATTTTTAACTTTTAGACATTATTGGGTATATATAATGTGATCTATTACTATAATTATTACTATGACATTTACCTATGTGTATGTTTATTAATTATTGTAGACTTGACAAGAAATTGATCGCATTTTACCGACTAGGTAATATTTTTGTAATAATGCTGTTCTTTTTTGAATACATAATTTCATTTTCATTCATTTCAAGGCGCTATTGCGCTCTTCGCAGGTATAAGCTGATCATGTATGATTGACAGTATAAAAACAATTCTGTGTAAGACGGTAGATTTCGCGTGAGTGTATAAAACTGAGACTACAAGTTATTTCGTATTTCAATTTGAAGCTATTACGAATGAAACCCTAACCAATTTTTAAATTCCTGTTGGTAAAATAGCATGCAAACAAATTATTATTGTATATTTTGACATTTATGGCCAAAACTAATGTTCAATACTGTTTCACATTGTTAAACTAGATAGAAAATTTGTTTTTTTTACACGACCTCTCTGATATATATTCATTTTAGAATATTTATGAAAACTACCTAACCTAAAGCAATCATTTTCCCACCAAGCATTTAAATATTCTAACATTGCGATACAGGTGGTGGCCGCAGTACCAGATTTTTTATAAGTTTTGAATTTTAAAAGATTATTTTTATTGTTG
This sequence comes from Eupithecia insigniata, assembly GCA_947859395.1. Classification (NCBI taxonomy): domain Eukaryota; kingdom Metazoa; phylum Arthropoda; class Insecta; order Lepidoptera; family Geometridae; genus Eupithecia; species Eupithecia insigniata. The sequence continues at coordinate 3,765,346 of OX402019.1, forward strand.
TAGGACCGTGAACCAACACGTGAACTTACCGAGGAAGAAGAATGGGACCTCTTCAACGAGCGCCTCCTTGAGAGGGAGAAGGAGAGAGTCGAAAGGGAGAAAAAACAGGCTGAAGATGATGCGAAGAAGTTTGAAGAGCTAGCTAATGTAAGTGCCTTACTTGTAGGTTTAAAATAATCTATGAAATACAAATCTCGTCATCCCACTGACTAATAGATCGATTCCACTCTATAAGTGACACCTTTAAACCGTGGCTACGCTCACGTGGTCTTAATGCGGGGTGTAGATGGAAAGTTAAGCTAATTTGGTTTGCTTAGATTGCATGGCTGACGCAAAGAATGAGTAACAAAGTTTATGAATTTAATGATTAATGAAAAAAAAAAAATATCTAGTATTCCCGGAGATTTCCCAACTATTCATCTTCTATATTTGCATTGTATAGGTTATATATCAAGGCCGACGAAGTTAAGATCGCTACCATTATAGACTGCTTTAAAATAACGTTCTCTTGATGAAATTAAACTACAGGTGCCTATCTGTTGCCTGTATATCTTAACAACGACTAAGTATTTGTATGTGTTATTTTTAACCGTCTTCAATAAAGGAGGAAGTTCTCAATTCGACGGTATGTTTTTTTTGTATGTATTTTACTCGATATATCCGCCAATCATGGACCGATTTTGAAAATCATTTTACTATTGTAAAGAACATGATTCTGAAATGGTCCCATAAAATTTTTATCCCCAGGGGATTAGTATATACCCCGCAAAACTTAAAAACAGAGGAAAGTAAGGGAATTTTATGTGGGTTTATCGGTTTTCAAAAACACGCCTATATATATTACTGAAAGTAGTTTGTTGATAATTATTTTTTCTTCTTATACAATATCGATTGGGCAAAGGACAGGATTTTATTTTATTGTTCTGAATGTTTTTTTTTATTTGGTTTTAGAATTTCGTATTTCGAAGATGAATTTAATGCGTTTTTTTTAAATAGAGAGGTTTTATTCGTTGTTTGGATTTGTAGATTCTTATTTTGGCCATATGCCTTTTTTTAATCTTTACGTAAAGTAATTGCTAACATTGAACGCATTCTTCAGGACCCTATCAAGTTCAAGCGTTTACAACGCAAGTATGAGAAGAAACAGCGTTGGAACAACTATTACCGAAACATTGAAGTCACCAATGAAATCCTCACTCCGCCTACCGAGGTAAATAACACACTAAAACCGAATTAATCACTATTTTTGTTTACCACATATTAATTTACTTAAATTTACCCTCACATTTCTATAGACCCAAAGTTGTTCCATTATGCATATTTCATTAATTAACTCCTTGTTAGTCTTACCACAATAAGTTAAAGATGCACAGCAGGGAAAAGTCTCTCCGTTCCAAAATCAAACTTACCCAGTTACTTACGTTGGAAAAGACTCATTTGTACTCATTCTGAACGAGTTATTCTGGATTAGGAATTCATATGTTATTTTTTAATGATCTTGATTCTATTTAAACTTAATGAAGTCATCTTCAACCAATGTAACATTGTCAAAGGAATTAATATCAAGATCGTATTCAGACACCATTATTCTTGCGGGGGGGGGACTATAAACCAATCACATAGAAGTAGCAGTGTGTAGTTGACAGCAAACCAGACATATAGAATCTTAAGTAAAACTTATTCCTACACTTATCATAATTGGAGGCTAGTGCGAAACCGCAAACCAAGATAACGTATGCTCCAGCCAAATTCGATGTAGAATGTTTGTAAATTAACCACCATACAACCTAAATTTCTGAAATACTTTATACGGAATTTATAACAACTGTAGATTTGAGATTATTCCTTCAAAAAAATAACTAATAATATCTGAAACTTGACTCTTCTTTTGGCTGGAGTATAGTCATAACAACACATAAAGTTAGGTTTGTTTTAGAAGATAAACATTGATACTAAATTATGTCTAAACATTATTATCATTGAAAACAGGAGGACTATGCAATCAAAGGGCATAAGCAAGGAGCCAAAGGCAAGAAGGAAGGAGCCCAGGCGGAGACCAAGTTTGTGGAACCTGAGTTGGATGATAGCAAGATTACTTTATCGTGGTGTGAGTATCAATTTCTTAAAGAATGGCTCTCCATTTGGTTTCTCCTAATTTATTGTAGGCGAGGATTAATCTAAATCAACAGTTAACAGCACATCAATATAAATTGTATGTGCTATCATAGAATGAAACAGATATTAATCATTATCATCATCAGTCCGTATACGTCCACCGTCCACTGTTGAACATATGCCTCCCCCAAACGACGCCACGAATAGCGGTCGCAACGATTCCCCGCGACCGCTACAATGTCGTCGGTCCATCAAGCGAAAGGTCTTCCCACACTCCGTTTCGCATTGCATCGCGGTCGCTACTCGGGAATCTTTACTCCCCAACGGTTATCGGTTCTACGAGTTATATAGCCTGCCCATCGCCATTTCAGCCTGCTAATACTATGAGCGATGTCGGTAATTTTAGTTCTACGGATTTCCGTATTTCTAAGGACTTTCATTTTGAGGCTCCGCGGTATTTGTGACGAGATATTGTTAAGTTTCCCGAAACCCTGCCCATCCGAGTTGGATTCGTCGGCTGACCTCCTTATCGAAGCTGGATTTACCTAGTTGGACCATTAATTGGCCTAGGTAGACATAATGATCAACAACTTCGATAATATCGTTCGCAATAGACCGGTAAGGTTGCGACATGGGCATTAGACATGATACGTTTTTCTTGAAATAAAATATTAACGTATTTTTTTATTTCTAATTATCAAAGTAATCATTCATGCAATCGATGCATCTTTGCCAATGCAGTGGAAGTTTATTGATGTCCTTGAAGAAATCAGCTGGATGGGAGGCAACAAATTTTTCAAAGGAATTTTACTGTCTCTCGGTTATTGAATATTTTTCCTGCTAAAAAGTTATCCCAATTCTGGAAAAAGGAAAAGCCTGTAGGCGCAAGGTCTGGTGGTACGGCAGATGATGGAGAGCTTCTAATCCCAGCTCTTGTAACTTGGAGACGGTCTGTTGTGGAGTATGGGGTCGCGTGTAGTCGCGCAAGAGCAGTGGGGCACCCATATGTCAAGTTTTTTTGTAGAGCCGACCTTAGTTTCGTTTATTTCACGTGTATTCCTAATAAGTATGTAGGCAAATTATTCAAGCACACAGATAAAAGAAATGTAGGTTCTTAGATAAAATGAACACGTGAAAGTTTGAATTCTCAACACTGCAACCATAAAGTTCCTAACAATTCCTAAGATAATTGTTATTTTACAGATGACAGCGACCTAAACCAGTACCTACACTTGCCTGATCTGAACGAGGTGTCTGCCATGAACGAGGGTGCTTTCGCGCACGCGTGGGCAGGCGCGCGTGCATCCCACGGCGTGACAACTGGACGCGTCTGTTTTGAGGTAAGGCATTGTTACGAAACAGATCAACTTCTTGACTATGGATCTGCGTTGACTTCATGGTAGAAAGATTTAAATAAAGCATGATGGATGATTCGAGGAGGTCCCATAAAATTTTTAAGGGTTGAGTATTTATCCCGCAAAACTTAAAAAAACAGTTAAAACAAATGGGAATATAAAACAGTTAAAACAATAGGATTGGAAGCCGGGTTTTACAAGCTTTTATTTACCTTTTTTTGTTCTGGTGGAATCTTGCAACTCAATTTTAGACCAGTTATCCTCAACCGATTGAGCTCAAATTTGACATACTTATGTAAGTTCGGCGACAATGCACTGTCATGGTACCATCGAGCTGGTCTGATGTTGGAGACTGAAGGTGGCCATAAGAACTCCTAAACGAAATGACTTAACCAGGTCGACCATCGAGTTTGGGGTCGATTCTCAGAGATGAGGGAAAAACGATCCCTAAATGAGGCTTTTGACTATTTCCATGATCTGTATGTATTATTTTATAATCTCTGTTTCCCTGTTTACAAAATAAAAAAGTCAAACAAGGGCAAGAAATGTAGATGGCTCACTAAAGGACTTAAGAGGTCAAGTTCGAATAAAAGGAACCTCTATTTAAAACTAATTAAGTCATGCTCTACTAAAAAAATACATGAGAGTGCATACTACAACTATTGCAAACTATTGAAAAAGTGTATATACAAATCACAGCAGCTGCAGAACATGAAATTAATAAATAATAGCAGTAATGTATTTCCCTGCATGGGAAGTAATTACTGACAATATAGGTGATATAGAGCCTTTAAAACAAATAGACAGTATCATTAGCAATAACTTGACATATAATGACCCGCATGACATTAGTGAATTATTTAATAAATATTTTATAGACATTACGAATTCAAATCAATTTAATTTTAAATCATCTGACATAGCTAATTCCATTGACGACTCTAACTTATCTTCTATTTTTCTCTATCCAACTGACCCAGTTGAGATTTTTAAAGTTATCAGGAGTCTGAAGTATACAAATTCTGTAGGCATAGACGGACTAAGTACTAGAATTATTAAACTCAGTGCTAACTATATTTGTGGAAAACTTAGTTATTTGATAAACAGGTCCTTTGAAGAAGGCGAATTTCCTAGTAAACTAAAGGTTTCCATTGTTAAGCCACTTTTTAAAAAAGGTGACGCCGGCTTCAGACTTTTGTTACAAATAAAAATATACTAAAACCCGAGCAATTTGGATTTCGGAAAAACAGCTCTACCTCTCTGGCATGTTTCAAAGTCATCACACTAATAATGGACGCTGTAAATGATAATGTACCTGTGATTGCTCTGCTACTAGATATGTCTAAAGCCTTCGATTTTGTTGATCATAAATTGTTGCTATACAAACTGAATAACTATGGCATTAGAGGTAGAGCTAATGAATGGCTTCAAAGCTACCTAAATGATCGTCAGCAATGTGTTGAAGTAGCGAAAGTTTACAAGGGAAACAAAAATACTGTGCGGTCTAGCTTCAAATACAATAGATTTGGAGTACCACAGGGCAGTATTTTAGGACCATTCTTATTTCTTATATACATTAATGACATTCCTAATATAACTAACCATAATACAATTTTATTTGCTGACGATACCACAATTATTATAAAGGGAGAAAATAATATAACATTTGAAAAGGAAATTAATATGAAATTATCTAATACAATTGAATGGCTGAATAAAAATAATTTGAAAATCAATTTAACAAAGACAAACATCAAACATCATACAGTTTGGAACATACAGAAGGGAAAAGGTGAATGTTGCTATTAAATATAACAATTCTGGGATTACTGAAGTGGATTCAGCAACGTTCTTAGGTATTTGGCTCGATCAGCATTGCAACTGGAAAGCAACACGTCAAGCATTTATGTGACAAACTGGACAGATTTGTTTTTGCCATAAAAAGTCTGAGACTACGTGTCTCTACAGATGCCGCGATCAAAGCGTACCACGGGTATGTTTCGTCAACCCTGGCGTACGGACTGATCTTGTGGGGAAATTCAACCGATATACAAAATGCATTCATTGTCCAAAAAAAGTGCGTCCGAGCTATCTGTGGCGCTTGGAATACGGATAGCTGCAAACCCCTATTTAAGAAATAAAATATACTTCCGTTGTCCTGCATGTACATAAGAGATATTTGCTTGTTTGTGAAACAATATCCTCACTACTTTAAGACTCATGCAGATGTGATGGAGAGACACACGAGACATAAAGACAGGCTCTATGTTCCAAAATATAGAGTAGAACTTGTTAATCGGAATGTATATCATCAGGCAATACGCATTTATAATAAGTTACCCAGTGAATTTAAAACTATGACATATAATTTATTTAAAATTAAACTGAAAAGGTGGTTGATGGATAGATGTTTTTATGACATGAAGGAATATTTTAATTACAAAACGATAAAATAGGTATTTAAACATAAGTAACAAGTTTTTTATCCTTTTAGTTTTTTTTGTTTATTCTTACATTTCTGATAAATTTTAATAAGCGTAACATTATAATAATGTTGCCCTCGCCCTGACGAGACAGAATGTATTGGAGCTATTATTTTATTATTAAGAACTATTGTACCGACATTCCTGCAAATAAATGATTTATGATTATGATTTATGGTTGGATTTGTCTCCCCAAGCAGTTTGGTCCTACCTAGATGATATAAAAGCTTGTCTTTACAAGTATTTATATGAATAATTTATTCGTTTATTTTTTACTATAAAATTGTAACCAATAGTAATATGTTTCAGGTGAAAGTAGGTGCTTCTGTGACGACAACCGAGGTGGGTGAGAAGGACCCGCTCACTTCCTGCTTGAGAATCGGATGGTCCACCGCGGATCAGCCTCTGCATCTTGGTAAGTTCCATTGCCATTACAATACATAACTCTTTATTAATATAACATTATAACATTTACTGTACACCACAAAATTAAATTAAATATATCATCGACATTAAAGGAGCTTCCCTGATCCAAATCAGCGCCGCCACCTATTTTATCGTATTATTATGTTAAACAAAGGAATTTTCAAAAATCCCTTAGCCATCCCATAGTCGGATACCTTTTTTTAATGACTCTGTAAGCTCTAGTTTTATTTTGTGTTGTTTAATAAGAGATGCGAAAACCGACTTTGGTGGCCAAAAAGTGCAACTTCGCACCTCTTTCTATTAAGTTAAATTCTATTACGCTTTATCTTCTCATTCTACAATTACTGACGTTTGAAAGGCATTTTTGTTTATCGTAGCCTCACTCATTTCTTCGTCTTCAAAACGAAACATTGACCATACAATTTTGTGTAACTCAATTTGTCTCATCCATGGAAATCGCAATGGTTTATGTCAGGCATGAAACTAATGAATGGCATGGAACGCGACGGTGCTCTATGGTTCAAGAGCCAAGCGTCTGCCCCATTCTATATTGTACAAATTATTATCAATGATACCGAAAAAAGATTGCGTAATAAAATACAGTTATGTCTCAATTACAATTCCAAATAACTTAAAAGTTATAGTTTACGCTGGATCCATAAATTGCCACCCATGTTTTTTTATAGTACATAGACCTTCGTTTGACCCACAGAATTCCAATAGGGAAGCAGAATCAACAATAAATGCAAATGATAAAAATCGTGTTCGTCACTGGTCTAAATCACAAAAATAAATAATTAGATTATTAAGCTATTTATACATAATCACACTAATAAAGTGTATTTCCTTTAATCTGTTCTTCTTTTTCCAATTTATTCAGTTCATGCTTACCAACCAAGTATTCGTTTGGTTTTCATGCTGTGGAAACCTGAAAAATGTTAATATTGTTAAATAAATATATTATTCAGTCTATTTGATACCTATCAAAGGGTTTCTCAAGAATGGATACTAAACCATAAAACTGCAAATAAAACTTCGTCACACACACTTTTAAAACAGCTAGACCCAGGCTGGACCTAGATGCGGCCCTTGAAAATCATACAAGTATATGAAAAGTCAAAACAAAGCAACAAAGTTTAAAAAACTGATAAATGTTATTACAGGACTATTTATAAGCGACCTTAGTACATGTCTTACGAGATCCTGGACATAGAACAGTTAGTCACTGTATAAATAATGCCGAATTATCGCCAAATATCCACACAGTAATCCAAAAACAATTTGAGATATTGTAAGGCACAACAAAACTTACTGATGAAAAGTAATTTTGGGTGTTTTTCAATACGATGCCTTGCCGCACAAAGGTTCACTACACTTCGCCATTTATTTCAGTCTTTTTCGAACATATTTCACAAGATTTATATAAAATAAAGAAGTAACAACACGCACAATACTTTCATAACATGACAATTGGCTAACATTTGCAGACATTTGCCGACAGTTGCTTAGCCACAAATCATGGAAATTTGCCTCATCTTTAATTTTGTCTATGGTGAGTTAGCGTTGTTACAGTAAAAATAGGTGAGATAAGGCTTATTCATTTTTAGTTAGAGAGAAAGTGACCAAAACATTATTTGATTCTTTTTATGTAATTGTGAAAATATGTTCGGTCTGCTTTAGGCGTAACTCTACGATGTCTGTGGTTTGACCACAATCTCACCTGATGGAAAGTGAAGATGGGGCCGACACTGTATCACAAGGTCTAAAAAACACCTATTCCCTCTTGTCTTGAAAAGACCCAGATGATGTTTTCGTTTCCTATCTCTAGGAAACCAAAGCAGGGAGTGAGTGACGCCATGTTTAAATCAAGTGCATTTCAGGCGAAGGCAAACGCAGCTGGGCGTTCGAGAGCAGCGGTCGCGCTGTTCACGACAGCGAGTTCAAGGAGTTTGGCAAGGAGCTGACTGAGAAAGACATTGTTGGCGCTTATGTTGTGAGTATCTCGCGTAGATATACATAAATAATGCTGACAATCCACACAGCATCATCTAGCTAGCCCCAAGCTGATATACTTAATACAGTATATTACATAGACAGTTTTTTTATTATACATAGAATATACCTAGAAAACCCGAGACAAATAATTGGAGATTATACAAACGTTTGTCCTAAGGCAGGAATCGAACGCGCAACCTCCTGCGTCGCAGGTGGACCTTCGCGCGCCGCGCCACATCGATCGGTCGTTAATATAGCTTATAAGCACTAGCCAATAATGTATATAACTAACGAGCACTCAAGGATAATGTAACTATTGGTGTAATAATGTTCAGGTCAATAGTTCAAAAACCAGTAACATTTTAACTTTGTATAATATTTTGCATCTGCACATGGCTGCGCTCATGTAGAGCCTGGATAAATCGTAGCATTTTTACACTACAGCAAAATATAATCTTGCAATGAGACAGCATTTCAAACTAATATTTAATTCACAGGACCTCGAATCCAACCCCTGCAAGATTTCCTACACCGTGAACGGTATCGAGCTGGGTGTTGCTTACGAGTTTGACAAGGACGAGTTGGAGGGAAAAGCACTCTTCCCTCATGTTCTTTCTAAGAGTATGTGCTATAGGGTGAACATGGGATATGACAGGTAAATTACATACATTCGAAAAATTACCTTCATAAAATAGTTAAAGCATGCCTTCTTCTAACGCATGGCAGATTATCAGACACGTGATTATAATAAATATGCTGGATAATCTATTCAGAATCATCTAGCCCCAAGCTAGAGCAGGGTCTGTGTTATGGGTACTAGATGACTGATAAACATCTTATATATAAAATTTCCATGTCACAATGTTAGTGACCGTACTCCTCCGAAACGGCTTTACCGATTTTTACCAAATTTTATATGCGTATTCAGTAGGTCTGAGAATCGGCTACTATCTATTTTCCATACCCCTAAGTGATAAGGGTTGAAGGCAAAACAACGTTTGGCGGGTCAGCTAGTAATACAATATATTGCATAGCTAGTTCTTTTTCAACATAGAACATACCCAGAACACCCGACAAATTTTTAAATATTTGTCCCAAGGTGGGAATCGTACCCCCAAATTCCTGCGTCACAGGCGGACCTTCGCCCGCCACGCCACGTCGGCCATCAAAACTAATTCATTTAGCAAAATTAAACTAACACTCATAAGAATATTCAAAAAGAGAAAATACACAAAATATACCTACATATTTCTTGTGATTATTTATCTATTAACAAAAATAATTTAGCCGTACGAATATCGACCCCTCCAACTCAACCCGTGGATGTCGTAAGAGCCGACTAAGGGAACCTACCAGAGGAAGGGCAGCAGCTTCCTTCTGAGTATTTTTAAACAACAACACTGCGATCACCAATCCGCCTGCCAAGTGTGGTGATTATGGCAAATCCCCCCTACATGGCAGACCATCCACTCGATGGACTGACGATATCGTAGCGATTGCAGGGAGACGATGGATGGAGGCGGATCAGGACCGCTATTTGTGGCGTCGTACGGGGAGGCCTATTTCCAGCAGTGGACGTGTATGGGCTGATGATGATTAACAAAAATAAATCACTAAATGTGTTGATAGCTTAAAACTCGAGAACGGCTAGACCAATTTAGATTTTTTTTTATATTTCTGAATTCCGAGGAACGTCCTTATGAAGACAAAACTTTTAAATTTCTTCAATTGCAGGGGGTGCAACTAGAGCTAATTAAAAACATTTTGTTGACAGATACAACATGCTAACAAAGACAAAGATTGTCCGCAACCGACTCGAGATTCCCGTTAAACAAGTCTTGGAAGAAAAGAAGAAGAGGGAAGAGGAACTGCAGAGGGCTAAAGACGAGGCGGAGAGGAAAGAGAAGGAGAGGAAGGAGAAAGAGAAACTTGAGAGAGAGGAACGACAGAAAAAGAAGCGAGAGGTAAGTAAGCACGCTGGGAGAGTTGTTTCAAGTTTAACGTGTTTTTAACAGTGTGTCTGTGGTATCGTAGCACCCAAATGGTTGAGCAATTTGGATTTATTTTATAATTTTCTTTGTTTTGCTATAATCACTGTGTCACTGATTACGGTCTAAGAACAAAGCTCAATAAATAAATATATTCCAGGAACGTGAGAAACAAGATCGCGAGAGGAAAGAGAAAGAAGCGGCCGATAGACGCGCACGAGGCGAGGTAGAAAAAGAAAAGGACGCTCAGGTAGATACCAGCTAACTTAAGATTTACATCATGATCCAAGAAAACAAGGTCTGCCCCTCTGGGAGTGTCTCTTGCTTACGTCACTGTCCAGTTGGCACTTTATTTCAACGAAATGTAGAAGTTGGGAAACAAATGTGATAAGGGTCAATTGAAAAATCAATAAAAAAAATATGTTTGTTAGATCAGTCAAAATAGCGTTAGTTAAACACGAGTCAATGTGATAAATAATTCGTAAATACAAAACCACATAGTTTTATCAGATTTATGCAGGTAATACAAGGAGTTCGGGGAGTTACGATTTTACGCTACTGGTAACACCAGGTAACAGATTCGTCTTCTCATTCGTCGATGGCGATGATGATGTAAGGGGCACACGTGACCATCGTGTCTCGGAAGAGCATACCTTATTTTAGTATCCAATAAGAGTATAAAATTATAATACCCAACTTATAAATCGGAATAGAGGGATGGATGGATGGATGTTTGTTACATTAGAGACGAATGTAACTAGTTTGCTTGTCTGTGGTCTTGGATTTCTGTTATAAACAACACGAATTACACAAAATTTACTTTTTTTTGGGACATTCAAAGCGAAATCACGTATAAGAAAAAATTAGGAAAAATAATGAAATTGCGGTGTTTTGCACATAGTCTAGATGCCAGGAACCCTGCGGTCGATTGAAATGACTTATGTTTTGTTTCGTAGGTACTAATTATTTTCTTATATTCAACCAGTTTTTTCATAAGTTGTGCAGTTTTCTTGTAAATAAGCAAAACTTTATTTTTGAGCTGCGAATTCCGTTTTGCAGTCTGATCTTCTCCTGTCGTAGTTCGCGACAATAAAATTGTTCCGATTTGTTCAGGCAAATGGCGACAAACCACCGGAAACAGTAGAAGTAAAACAGGAACCGCCCGAAGATGCAGAAATGGCTGCCGCGCCGCCGCCGCCGCCCGAGCCTGCCGCGCCGGCCGAGCCCGCTCCTGTCGAGGTTAAGGAGGAGCCTGGTGAGTACCAGCATCCATTAGCCTGTTAGTGTATACAGTGCTGCCTACTAGTGCACTGCTAAACATAAGTAAGCCTCTCATGTTTAATTGTTTGCAATTATTATACTATACTAACTGCTGCCCGCGCCTTCGCCCGCGTTTTATCGGGATAAAAGTAACCTAGATGTTATTTCTGGTCCCAAATTATACCTATACCAAATTTCAGCCCAATCAGTTTAGATTTTGCGCGAAAGAGGAACAAAGATCCATACATACATCCATCTCACAAATTTTGACATTTATAATATTATTAGGATCCCATAACACAAGCTATGCTTATCTTAGAGCTAGGTGATACTGTGTGGATTGTCCAGCATTGTTTATTTATTTGCGCTTACACAGTACAATTAAAACAGATAAAATATACATAAATACATTTTGAAAGAAGAACTGAGTGTTATATCCTCAGCTGAAGCCGCAGAGAGCGTGGAACCGCCCGCCGAGGTGACGGAGGAGCAAGTGCTGGGCGGCCATGTGCTGGACAAGAGGATACAGTTTGTTATCAGGTAACTCGCTTGTGATCACCTATCTTGAATATTCTATCACTAAGGTAAGAGAAACCCTAGGTCTATACACTAGCCAAACACGATGTAGAATGTTGTCGATAAATCACGACACATATAAGTAAAAATCACTTGCTTGGCGTTGTGTTTCAAATACAAGCAATATTTATTGAAGGAAGGATCTCAAATCGACAAGTAATGTAAATGGCGCGGCAACTGCATGGACGGTTTGTTTACACACATTCTACATCGATATTATAGTGCGTAAGCCTAACACTGGAATCACACAATTCTACACCGAGTTTGGGTAGTGTATAGGGTAAGCTGAAGCGTTTGATCCTCTCTCGCAATAAGGTTTGCCTGGAAGGTTACTCTTAACAGCTTGCCTTCGCGATTCTCTAGTTTCATTTATAAAAAATAAAAAGTTTGTTTATTCAGACGTGTTGTCCATAATAAACTAGGTACATTACACCAAACAGTTACAATAAAATTAAAATCAAAGTTGGAATTAAAATAATAAAATAAAATTAAGATTAAAATTCATGTCTTTCTATTTGACTTTGTTATGCGCATAAGATTAGTATAATTTGATTGATTTTAAAAACCTACTTCAGATCCCTTAGATTTAAAGAATTGCGGGATAAATATGAATCCCTCGGGAATAAAATTTGTATCGGACCACCTCGGGATCCTCCACTATACGACTACAAAAGAATCATCCAAATCGGTTTATATGACGGAGAAATCGACGGACATACGTAAAAAATACTTACTGCCTAATAAAATATCTAACATAGAACTACAGACAAGGTAGAGCAGCGCTAGTCCATTTTCGAAGTCGGTTAAAAAAAAAAATTAAAAGATTGTGAATATAATCTTCAATCCAGGCAGCATTGTTAGTTGCCTATTCGCAATACTATCTGCATCCGCATGTCTTCATCTTCGAAAAACAAATACATGAAAGACGTATGTACTGCTCTAGTAGCACCTAGAAATTACGTTTCGAAGAAAACACCTTTTAGAATCGCTAAGTTACAACAACAACTAATGCCACTTAGTATTGGCGCAGATTGTGTGGCAACGAAAACAAGGTTTTGAAAATGGAACCTTGAAAGTTCTTATTCCGTTCATTCGTCATTGTCTATTCTTATCCGTATAATTCTCTCAACAGATACACAGCCGACGAAGAATTAGACGGGACTGAGGCATGCCTCCTACCCGGCTACATTCTGATCGCTCAGGGTACCCTAGTGCAAGGGCCCACGCGCCCTGCCTCTATCGCCGAATGTGAGGTGAGAATGACCGCCTTCCTGCTACATACTCTCTAATTACTTACTGTATATCTGATGTCTAATGTTACTGCATCTGCATTTATCGTTTTGTGTCTCGAACGAGCGTAGTCGGTTTATAGATAGCACGAATTACGTGCCTTCCAGTGATTTATAAAGGAATTGGCATCAAGCGACTGCCTGAAGATAGGAGTCAAAGAGTCCGTGTGATTGTGATCAAGAAACAAATGAATTCAGATATGTCGGTGCATACAACGGGGGGTACCATAACGGCAAGTCGCTACATTATTACGCTAGCCCCGCTAGCCTAGTTAACGTGTGCGCAGACAGATACAGTAGAATGCGTCTATCTGGCTATCTGGTTTCCAGGACGGGGCTTTCTCGCGCCCTCTGGCCCGTCAGCGGACATCGCCTCGACTCCTATTGCGTTGCATCACCAGAACACCAAGTCACAAGTAATGTTTCAATTAGTTTAACAATTGTACTAATCTGTTTCGGACGAACGGAGCGACGAAATGCGTCGATATTAGAATGCTCTAAAGCAGCAAGATTATGATTCGACGTCATTCAACTCGCAGATGGCATCCTGGAGATTTAAACGCCGAGAATAGGTCACTTCGGCTGAAGATGGATAGCGATCGAAGTGGCGAATAGCTTCACAAAGACACGTAGGGGATTCTCAAATGAACGATAGTAGCTCCGTCATAGCGACTGGATTGGAACCATTCGGAAGTTAAAACTTCTATACAACGCTCATGCGCGTAAATGGACCCTTGTTTTTCGCAACTTTCCCATTGCGCAACGATGAACCAAGCAGCAATTGACACTGGTAGAATGTCGACTGTTGTCGCAATGGGTACTTGTAACAGCAAACCTAATATATCTCTCTTCGCTAGGTCATCCTCATGGTCGGTATGCCAGGCGCGGGCAAGTCGCACTGGGTGAAGCAACGCGTCGCTGCGTTCCCCGACAAGCGGTACAATGTTCTCTCTACGGGAGCGCTCTTTGACAAGATGAAGGTATGTTTGTATCCTATGATAACTTGAAACTACACAATACAAAAATTTATAATTATTATAGCACATGTTGGAAAATACCGTATGAGGTTGTTTGAAAAAGTGGAATATTTTGAAATGTTGCGATGTTATTACTTACCTTGTAATATTTAACATATTTTGTTGTTTTAGAATGTAAATTTATTTATGTTTTTTACCTACATGTTGCAATGATGATTTGTGAATTGTCGAGCGTTACTTGTTATTATGTGTTTGAGTCTAATCGAATTTTCAGGATTTTAGATTATAAGTCTGGGAATGTGTCCAAAGCGGTCGTAGGTGGGCATTATATGAACATTAAAACGAAAAAAATGTTGTTCTATCTTTTATTTTTCATTTAATCTAAGCTTAGACTAAGAAAGTGTTCAGCCGAATATATTCTGCTTATGATAATAATAATTAATTTCAGGCAAATAAATGTATTTTATGTTAGTAAAAAATAAGTGAAAGTAACAGGTAAGGTAAAAGTAAGTAAAATATTAAATAAGTAAATTTTTTTTATTAGTATAGCATAATAAATTGTAAAATAACATCGCATAATTTTAAAATATTAAACTACAAAACATCTATCAAAACTTACACAAAACACTAATAAATATCTCTTTCAGTACAAGGTTTGACTGAATAAAAACAAAGCATACATTGCTCTACGAAACTAATACACGTCTGTGTTTTCAACAGGAGATATCAACTTAAAAACATGACATTTTATTATAGACCCATAGAGGTCCAATATTGATACCAGTGGATCGTCACCCGAAGAGGAATGACTTCGTACGACTCAACAAGCAGTGTCCCTGGTATCAAACAACCTTATATCTATAGACTTAAGGCCTAGATTTACATCACAAGCCATTGCTAGATAATCATACATGTTTTTATCATCCAGGTGGACTGTAAGCCTTTCAAGGCGTCCTACGAGGGAAGATGGGACGCGATGGTCTCCAAAAGCGCTAAGTGTGTGCTAAAACTTGTGGAGTTGGCCCACGGACGGCGAAGGAACTTTATCTTGGACCAGGTGAGATTCGCGACAATTTGCTCTGTAAACACTATAGTCACTGAGAACATAATTTGATCTTAATTTGTGGTTAAAGAGATTTATTTCCCAAAGTTCACTCTCATATACATAGTCGAGTGTTTTCATCTGTACTTAAAAAATAATTAAAAAAAACAGTTTTATATCTGTTCAATTGGTTTTCCTCTTGTAAAATAAATGATTTGAATCGTTCGAAATACCGAACTATTCCAGCGAATTCCTAAAAATTAATGCTTCGAAGTTGTGTATCAAATTATGTTGCCAGTCTTCCTATAAAACAGATGGAGCCCCTTTTATTTTGAGTATGTTATCCGTCGCAAGCCAGGTACGTCCTAAGCTAAGCCCGACCAGAGCCCTTTAGTAAGTAAGGTCGATCGGTCCACTAAAACGCGATACAGATGTCTAGTGTTCTAGGATTATAACTCGACTACTTTCCTCCACATTATCGTCGGTAACAGACAAATGTCTATCCGTCGGCCCAACGGCGCAAGCTGCGAGAGTTTGACGGGTACCGTCGCATCGCCGTCGCGGTTGTCACCGATGAAGAGACTTACAAACAGAGGTGCCAGCAGAGAGAGTCCGCTGATGGCAAGGAAGTGCCGGACGCTGCCATCTTGGATATGAAAGGTAAACCGTCAAAATCAACAAAGCCTTTCATGTTCAGACTTCTTATTACATCCGTTCCGAACGAATTAAACCCGTTGTCCGGATGCGCGTGAAACGTGACGCGACGCTCCCTTTCGAGAAAACAATAAAAGAATGGGATTTAGAATGACGTCAATTCTCATACTGTCCCGCTCGTCCTGAATTTGATCTGAGCGGGACTGCATACCATATGACCCATTGTTGTACACAGGTTATACAAGAACTTATACACTACTTTCAAAGGTACACATTTCAGAGACGGTACGCGTCGTTGTCAGTTCGCGCTCAAATTGAAATGTGAACCTTTCAGTACAGTAAATAAGTTCGTGTATTGTTTTCTCGAAAATGGGCACTACTTCGCGTTGTCGCTCATCCAGGAAGCTACGTAAGTCTCTACTCCTGTTATAACTTACCATTCTGTCCGCAGCAAACTTCAGCCTACCGGAAAAATCCTCGTGGGTAGATGAAGTCATTTACCCAGACTTGGTCGAAGAAGAAGCGAAGAAAGTCGTCGACGCGTTCCACAAGGAAGCGAAAGCGGCGGGAGTGATGCGAGAGAGGGAGAAGAGAGAGAGATCTGCGGGGAGAGACGCTCCGGCTATGAAGAGACAGAGGTCGCAGGATAAGAGACATGGGAGAGAGGATAGGGGACGGTCGCGTGATAGCAGGGAGAACAGAGGTGACCATTGTTTATTACTATATTATTATTAACTATATTTGCAACACCTAAACTCTTCGTTTGGGTGTTGAAGACTTGACTGAGTCGACTGAGGCTTATCCACTGGGGGGCAGGCAGCAGCCTCTCCTACAGAACAATTTTATTAAGAAAACTGCGATCCCCAATCCTCATACGTGGGGATGATGGGCATTACCTCCATATGATAAAAGTCCATAAGGCGCTTATGAGGGAGGCCTGCGTTCAAAACTGCGGATCAGTATCAGTATCGGCTGTAGATGACAATGAACCATGGACCGGCATAGTCTCGCGTTAAACTAAGCGACCGATTATGTAACACCGTATTCCATTCTAACGCAAAAATAACTCACTTCACTCTGAAGGCTGCCAGACTAGAGTGGGACTGGGCTGGGCATGCCCCTTTCCGTCTTTTGTGTTGGGAAGGACAGTAAACTGAAAACAACGCAAAAAGATCTGCTCGCTGCTTCGCACGCGCTGTTTCTAAGGGAACGATATATGGTTATTTATGACCCATAAAAAATATTTATTGTATAAACAGCTTAGGTGTTATGTCTAGATCATATCCTCCTCATCCTACATCTATGCAAAATTCCAGCCTAATCCGTTCAGTAGTTTGGGCGTAAAGAAGTAACCAACGTATCTCTATCCATCCATACAAACTTTCGCATACCAGTGTGACTAAAAATATTTGTGGCAGAAGACCGTTGGGGCGGCGGTGGCGGCGGCGGTAACCGTTGGGGCAACAATAACCGAGGCGGAGGCGGCGGCGGTGGCGGCGGAGGCGGCAACCGCTGGGGACGCGACAGAAGCGGCTCGAACAACCGCTTCGGAGGAGGAGGCGACCGACCGTGGGGGAATAACCAGCGGTATGTTGTCTTGCAGACCGTGGTCACGGCGGCGTAAGAATAGACTCCTCTAACCCGGTGTTTTAGCTGAGTGACAAAGGCGATGTGACGCCCACGTTTTTAGAATTTTTTTAATGTAGGATTTATCATGGTGACTATGGCTGTCAAATTAAAGGTATTAAATCCAAAAAATGTAGGTGTCGCGTCGCAGTTTGTCCCTTAGCGAGGAAACCACGTAACTCAGCCCGTGGATGTCGTAAAAGTAAGGGAACTTATCATAGGAAAGGCAGCAGTTTCCTTCTGTATAATTTTGACATATATGAATGCATAGTGTACTTAATATTCGTGTGAATATTAAAACAGTGACAGTGTTGTCACTTATTCGCGAAGGCCATTTATTAGCTTTTGTGTTGCTAGGTTCTGTAATTTAGAAATAATATAAGTTGTAGGCCTTCATTAGAAATAATTAAATCTCCACCGCGAACAACAATCTTTCTGCCAAGCTTGGTGAATGGTGAAATGCCTTATATGGCCTGTAGGGGAATTTCCAGCGGAATAAGGTAGGATAACAATCTGCAAAGGAAGACTGCAGTGGACATGCTTGTCCACTGCAGTCTTCCTTTGCAGATTGTTGACCTGAGCATGATAATATAGTATTGTGGTGCTCCACGGGTTTTAGCGAAATCATGTTTCAAACTCAACAAATGGCAGATCACTAATAGTGTTCGAAATTTCAGCCAGACTCGTTCAGAAGTGTTATGGTGTTATGATACACGACGATTTTGACACTCGACACAAATGTCGATACTAGTGTCGATAGCGCCCACACGGTAGAAAATTTCTGTGTGTGACTGTGTTCTGATACTGCCATTAATTCTGCAACTAAGGACCTTATACTAGCGGATTGCGAGCGTCCTCAAAGCGGAGCGGGCGCGCAACGAACACGCCGTGCATGCGGACCGAATTCGTTGCGGGCAGCGTGGACGCCATTTTGTATTGTCTCGTACAAAATGTCATAGCAACGTCATGCAGCAACTCATAAAATGTAGGTCTTGATATTCGCAGGTAGGAACGAAATAGTTTTGGATACATTTTTATTTATTTCCAAAACTCCGGCGTCTTCGAAGTAAGAAAGCCAAAGGCAGTGTCTCCTCGTCGGAATAAATTTTGTTACCTAGTGTATTTATTGTACGCTCCAAACAAGCTACGAAAACGCTGCGCAACCGAGGCGTGCTCGCGACGCATTCGCTGCGCGCCTGGGGACTTATTCTGCGTATCACGTGATATCGAGTGATATTCAGTATCACGGGATAAAAATATCAAGTGATAAATGTCGAGTACGACCAAAAACTGCATTCTCGTGCGACTTATCGAGCAACTCATCAAAGAAAAACTCTCGATAAATATCGAATTGCAGATTTTGAGAATACGCTTTTTTATCACTCGATATTTTGACAGTTGTGCCATATTTATTAAGTAGATATATTGCCAGAATTGCCCTCCTGCACCACCCCGCAGCCACTCGCAATCCGCTAGTATGATATGATAAGGCTCAAAGTGTCGCGACGGTGGACACACGTAGGCAAATGTTGTTAACATTTCGTATGTAGCGTCAAGTGTCGTCGTGTATCCTAAACAGATTTCAGATTTTCAATAACTTTATTTCTTTAGGCTTACAAAATAAGCACTTAGACTAGTAAAATTGTATACTTTAAACAGCTATAAAGCTTTAGGCTTTAATTTAAATGTAATAGATTAACTCACCTCGAGTTCTTGCTTTAAATTTTTTGAAGCAGAAAAATAAATTCTTTTTATGTTGCAATAACCATTGTTCATATCCACAGCGGAGGAGACTACAACAACCGCGATCGCGATAACTTCCGCGGCGGCTCCGGTGGTCGTCCTCCCATGCCGGGCGGAGGCCCGCGCGGCCCCGTCGGGCCTCCCATCGGGGACCGTTTCAACCGAGACAGGAACAATCGGCCCCCGCAGCAGGGAGGAGATCGAGACAAGCGGGGACCTCAGGGACCGCCGGGACCACCCACTCCCGGTGAGAATGTTACACATAGACGCGTTATGGTGACATCATAATGTTAAAAATAGAAAGACAGTTACAACTTCCGCGGGCGTTCCGATCGAAATGTTTCCTAAAATCTCTTAAAACAACAACTGTTGAAGGAAAATCTAAACAAAAATATATAAACAGTTCACACAGAGTCAAAATTTTGAAGTCGTCTAAAGTGTAAAATTTTCCAACATTTAAACCATAACAAATAATGTAGAACCATAACAGAAATGTAGAAGTTGGAAAACAAATGTGATAAGAGTCAATTGAAAAATCAATAAAAAAATGTCAATCGTCAATTATGTTTGTTACATCAGTCAAACAGCGTTAGTTAAACACGAGTCAATGTGATAAATAATTGGTAAATACAAAACCACATAGTTTTATCAGATTCATACAGGAGTTCGGGGAATTATGATTGTACGCTACTGGTAACACCAGGAAACAATGTCATCTTCTCATTCGCCGATGGCGACGATGACGTAGCCTGGTGACACCCACGTGACCATCGTGTCTCGAAAAAGCATACCTGTTTTCTTATACCATGTGATTTATCAGGCTATATATATCAATCATCATATTATCATAGGTGGCTATGGCGGTCAAAGATAATGGACCACAGAGATAGTCCGTAGGTAGTTTACTAGTGATGCAGAATATCAAATATCAAAGTGCTTTATTTCCTTTAGACCTTACAGGACTCTTGGACACGTCACAAAATTAAAATTACATCACTTTGATTTTTTGTTCACTTTAATCTTTTTAAGGTAAAGTAAGTAAGGTAAAGCAAACAAGGAACCTTTACCTTGTTAGGTTGTTAGTTATCGAGTTGGAGCAAAAGTCGTCCCATGCTTTTTTATCCTCTAGATAATCTGATATTTTGTAATACAAGTCCAAACTTGCCTTTGATTAATGTATAAGCTAATGTTGTTATTTTTAACAGGAGGCGGCGGCTCGTGGCAGCGCGGCGGACAGATCCAGAACAATCGTGGCGGACCTGGCAACAGAGGCGGTGGCAACAACCGCAACCCAAAGGTAAACGCACTAGACTGCGGGATAATGTTGGATGTGGCTAAAGACAGGGCGTTAGGCCTTTTCAGATGCATACGGTGACAGTATGCATGTGAAACAGGCCTTATGCACGGGTCAGGGGAGATCTGACCACCCAATACTCAAACGCAACTCGCTCATCAAGTCGCCATTTTTTTTACAGTTTTTAAGGAAATCCTACTAATATAAATGTCGAAGTTTGTAAGGATGGATGTATGGATAGATATTTGTTACTCTTTCACGCAAAAACTACTGAACCGATTAGACTGAAATTTGGTATGGGTATAGTTTGGGACCTAGAATAACATTATAGGTTTTTTATCCCAATAAAATGCGGGCGAAGTCGCGGGCAGAAACTAGTCTGTCATAAAACTTAAACCCGCTGAGCCGCTCAAATGTGATTTGCGTTTGAGTATTCAAGCGTTAGTGTAATAGTGGTATGATAATAATAATGCTGGACAATCCACACAGCATTATCTAGCCCCAAGCTAAGCGGAGGTTGTGTTATGGGTACTAGATAACTGTATATGTTATTATTGAAGGCAGGATCTCAAATCGACAAGTAACGTAAGTTGCGTATAAAAAGACGGCAATAAAGTGATTTTTTCGTTAAGTATGAGCGTTACGTTTACAAATACATAGAATTTGGCTAGTGTATCGTATGGAATAATCATGTGACTATAGATGGCTAAAATGTGAAAATATGTTTGTCTGTTCGCAGGACGGCAACCAGAACCAACAGCAACCGGGCTGGAACCAGTGGGCCGGCAGCTGGGGCGGCTGGGGCAACTGGAACCAGAACCCACAACAACAACAACAACAACAACAGCAGCAGCAGCAGCAGCAGCAACAAGGTAAGTGGATAAGAACACTAACTACACACAACGGGGAGTGTTGGTTACTGTTGGAGTTTGATGACCTCTGTGGCAAGATAGCAGAACGAAAGATCGCTTGAGACAAAGAAATATTATCTGCAAATACTTGAGGTGGCTCTCGCTGGGTGATGTTTTCTTTGTGAAATTTTGTATGTGTGACACATATAAAATGAGGAATTTTCCGACACGTTTTGAGTCTATCAAATTAAGCTAATATCAATGTAAACTATGCTCACTTAGCTTGCTGACTTCTCTTAGAGGCAATTTTGGCGGACTATCTCTGGTGGCTGATAGTAAGAACTCAAAACAACCATAAAACGATCCATCAATGTGAATAAGTGCACTAACTAGTGGTTTTTAACATTTTCTCTTTTTTCACCTGTGGAAAAGCTGAAAGGAAGAGAATCATCACATTATACACGTTCTATTTGATATTTGACGCCTAAAAAAAGTCATTGAACTGAACTCTGGTTGGGCTTTGACCAACAAGATAGTTTATGCTAGAAATAGAAAATTTTATTTGTCACTTGTACAAGTCATCATCATCAGCCGATACACGTCCACTGCTGGACATAGGCCTCCCCCGTACGACGCCACAAATAGCGGTCCTGAGCCGCCTCCATCCATCGACTCCCTGCGACCGCTACGATGTCGTCGGTCCATCGAGTGGATGGTCTTCCATAATCACCACGCTTGGCAGGCGGATTGGTGATCGCAGTGTTGGTGTTTAAAAATACTCGGAAGGAAGCTGCTGCCCTACCTCTGGTAGGTTCCCTAACTCGGCTCTTACGACATCCACGGGTTGAGTTGGAGGGGTCGATATTCGTACGCCGCGGCCCCACGGCCGCGGCCTGTACAAGTAAGAACATACATTTATAAAAAATAAAATAAAACAACAGAAATAAACTACTTGCTCGAGTCACAATATAGTTCCTGTCACTGTAATATCGCTTATAACGAAACGCTACATGTGGCTAGGGAAGAACGGAACATAGGCAGGCACCGCGATAAGATGGCGGGCCACATACAAAAAAGCAGCAAAGGCTAACATTGTAAAACTAAACCAAAAGATTAATAAAAGTGTTAATGCCCAAATCGGCGTATTATTGACTAAACAATATAGTCACAGCATATGTTAGTCATGTTTGCAACCAACGCTGATCTTTCACTAGACGTCTGATCGACTAACGTCTCTGTGCTTTCTATTGTTTGTTCTACACACAAATTAAGCTGTATAACTAATTACAGCTGCTGCAGGCTGGAACTGGCAAAACTGGCAGAATTGGAACCAGGCAGCCGCGGGCGGGCAACCGGGACAGCAGCAACCCGCCGCCGCCGCTGCCGGCGGAAAAAATGCGCCGGCACAACAACAGCAGCAACAGTGGCCGGCTAACTACACCGCACAGCAGTGGTACCAGTGGCAACAGTGGCAGCAACAGCAACAAAACTGGGCCGGGGTAATTACACCACCATTTTTACAACGTACGTGACGTTGTCGACCTCTGTGACGCGGTGGGCGAAGGTCCGCCTACGACGCAAGAGGTTGCGGGTTCGATTCCCGCCTCGGGACAAATGTTTGTACAATCTGCAGATATTTGTTCAGGGTGTTCTGGCCGTTTTCTATATATAATAAAAAATATTTATACATGTAATGTAATAAGTATATCCGTTATCTAGTACCCATAACACATGCTCTGCTTAGCTTGGGGATAGATAATGTTGTGTGAATTGGCCAGCATTATTGATTTATATTTTACAAGCTTTTATTTAAATTGCAATGGATCATTCTTCAGGTAAAATCTTGCAACTCTTTAGATCAGATATCCTCAATTCGATCGAGTTGAAAGACATACTTATGTAAGTTTGGTGACAAAGCGATATCATAGTACTAACGAGCTGGTCTGATGATAGAAACCGAAGGTGGCCATAGGAACTCCTAAACGAAATGACTTAACCACGTCGGGTTTGGGTTCGCTCGATTTGTTTTCTCAAGCACTTTGGTCCTTAATGATATAAAAGCTTGTATTAGAAGTTTTTAAAAATATTAAACATTTATTACCACTAGCCCTACGGCCACACTACGAGGCGAAGATTCGTGTTCGATCTACGACGAAGTGTTTAATATCGCAACGTTGCTATAATTCATTTTCATCCAAATTTCATGGAAAATTTGGAACAGGTGGTGGTTGCGCTCTATTACATATCGGCAAATAATGATTTATTGAATCGTTATTATTTAAACAAAATAAATAAATGGCGATGGTGGGAGTGGATGCAAAGTGCGGGAAGTGTAGCCAACAATATGAACTAAATCCCTTTGATGTTCGCAATTTACCGACAGCGGCGCAAAGGCCATTCGTGTTCGCGATGATAATTTGCGATATGACAAATTCCTTGGCCACACTTGTCCCGAAATCGCAAATCTTCGCGTTATCGCGATAGCGGCGCCATAGCATAGGTGACATTAAGTTAGGGTGAAGTGACATTCCTCATGCACACATGCATCCACAGTTAGCACGTTCACTGCTACAGTTAGAGATTTTACTTTTCAAACATACTACATAGTAGCAGATATACACACACTCCCCCTTATTCTTAATAGTCTGCTAACTTAGAGCATTGCTAATTCTCACTCTGTCTTCTTCTATTGACATACGTCAGAGTGAGAAATAATACTGCTTTAGCAGCTGCTTTAAGTTAGCAGACCATTATGAATAAGGGGGTAAGTGTTTAAGAGCAGACCTACATATGTATATAGTGTATGTCAAAGTGATAGATATAGGGAGGGAGGGGGAAGATAATGAGAATGTCAGTGTTCAAATACACTATCGATGGATGGTTGCAGTTTATTGTATGGTTTTGTTTCAGTATCAACAACAACAGCAGCAGCCAGGCCAAGGGAACCAGGCGGCGACAAATACACAAGACGCTCAGAACGCGTGGGCACAATATTATCAGGTAAAAATTACAATTCTTTTTTTTATTTTCATTTATTTATGTTACACATTAATTACTTCTTATGTAATATTAAAGCTAACTTAAACCGTAGAAAATTCCGGTTTGTATGTTAACCAGTCTCAAATTGGTGAGATATGTTTATATTAAGGCTATGTACCTACCTATATACCTTAGTAGTTAGATAGGTACTTTCGACCCAATTCTAGCAAGGATGAAACAAACACATGAAAGAGTTGAGCTATCTGCAGACTGGCAGACTGTTACAAACAATCGCTTGTCAGTACCCGTTGGAAGCATCCCCATCCCGCTCTCTGACAATACTGAAGCGCGAAACCAGTTCTCGACATAACACTTTTCATTCACTATGTGTGAAAAGTCATAATTTGCCTCGAAACGGCAAGTTCGGGCAAGAGAAAGATTATGAAGACAAGAAACTGTCTTTTCTAGACTAGGGTAGAGTAGAAATGAAAAGCCCGTGCTAGGGGGGCTGAGGTTTTGATGCGGAATTGTTACTACATTTACTCCAATCTAATATTTTACAAGATTTCAAATCAAAGAATATGATTTTCAGAATTATGGAAACGCAGCAGCGAGTGCGGCGATCGCCGGCGCAGCCCCGGGGGGCGACAAGAAGTCATAAATACCGATACATGTACTCCAGCCAAACAATATACATACTTCAACTTAACCTCAAAATCACTTCCTTACCGTTGATTTTTCACTTCGTGTCAAATCGAGATCAGTCCTAATGAATACCAATGAATTATACCGATAATTTTTTTTACTTGATGCCAAGTTTTATTTTTCTGTTGTTTTTTATCAAGATTGTATATTTAGTTTGACTGGAGTAGGTATAAATAGTTTTACTGTTAGCATTAATTCCCGCGCGCGCGGATAAGCAGTATAAGTTTCACAGCAGAATCTGTTTTAGTTTCAGCCAACAGTCTTGTAAATACTTAAGACATATTCCTAATGGTCTATATTTTTTCCAGCTAGATAAAAACCGACGTTTTTATCTACACGCTATGGAGTAGTTTAAGAAATCATATTTTTAGATGACAAATGAACCATCCAAATTTACTTTTGATTGTAGAATCGTACCTGTAAATGATTTTATAGGAATAAGTTAGCTTTTAATTTGGTTTTCTAAGCACGGGTTATGCGTGTTATATTCCGTTTTATCTCACGTATTGATTAGCAATAATGTTGATTCAAAGTTTTGTACATTGAATATTCGTAAAATTATGTGTGTAGTAATAGTGCATTTAACGTTTAAATGAATTAAGCACGACATTAATAATAGACACTTAATGCGGGGTTCCACAGAAGTACAGGGTGTATTAAGCAAAAGGGGGTGATTTTTCTACTTTCCGTGGCACCCTGTTTATTATTTATATTAAAGCTATATGAATAATTTTAAATTCGAACAGTTTGCCTTTACCCATAAATTTACTATATATGTATGTATTTATGTTTAAGACAAGACAAAAATAAAATATAAGTGAATAATAAAACCAGGGGAGAGGTATAAGTTGACAACTTGCAAGTAATAGAGTGAATGTAAATTCGGCTTTCGTTTGTGTCAAACGGTATTATTACCTGTGGAAAACTAATGGAATAAATGTATCAATAAGAATTTGATGTTTTAATTTTTTATAACAACCAACAATAAAAAATTATTCGAAGTTTATTTTAATAAACTTCGAATAATTTTTTCGTCGAGCGTCCATACCAAGTTCAGTACATACCGATTACTGAAGATAAGCAAAGTCGAGGGACTGTTAGTGTAGGTACCTACGTTGAGAATCTGTCCGGCGACCAGGTTTGCTTTTTTGATTTAAAATAAAATAGGTATCAGTTTTTAGGTTTACTTTTGTTTTTTTTTTACCATCCGTGAGTCAACTTGCACTTGGCGGGTTTTATTTTCATACTTGTGTACAGACTGCAAACTAACGGTGCATTCCAAATTACGATTACAGCGCTGATAGCGATCACAAAAATATTTTGCGTTCCAAATTAAATATCACGATATTGATAGTTTAGTGCTAACATTAATTCGGAACACTTATGAGCGCGCTCACGGTCACGTGTCGTGTCGTGGTCAATGTCAATATCTCATTGCAATACAAAAAGAGAGCATCAAAGTTATTCTCCGACCGTTGATTTGGTCTTCTATATTTATTTCCATTTCTTTGTAAAAACTTGCAAACGAACGTACGAACGTTTTGTTGAAAAAACCGTTAGTACCCAATTGTCAGATTTGACAGCACGCTCACAGAGATTTCAGTTTGTAGCATGGTCGTTGATATCGCAAAATGGCGCATGTAATGACGTCATCTAAGACGTCACACGGGACAACGTTGTCGCGCTCACGATAATACGGAACGCGTGTGAGCGCGATGATATTGATTTTAGCGTAATTCGGAATGCACCGTCGGTTATGTGTAAAAACTGCATCTGATATGCGAGCCTAAGCTTATTTAGGTGCTTTATTTATATGAAAAGGATATAGGTATGGAAGAACCATAGGATGTGGAACGAACTTAGGAATAGGGGACCCTCATAGATATGAATGAAACGACCGCTGGTCGGAAACACACTGAGGTGACGCCGCTGGTGCCTAAATATATTTTTATTATTCATAGAAAACACCCAGAACACCTGCAACAAATATCTGCACTGCAGATCGTACAAACATTTGTCCTGAACGGGAATCGAACCAGTAACCTCCTGTGTTGCAGTCGGATCTACGCCCGCACGCCACAGAGGTCATCAAAAATTTTATAAATAAATCGTATTTTATTTACCTGAACGAACGAAGCTGCGTCCGATAAAATAAAAAATACATTGAAAACTTTGCACAATTTATTCATTTCAAAAACTTACGAGCTACCACCAATTTAGTCCAACATTGGCATATGAACAACCTATTCACTGAACGATAACAAACCCATGTTCGTACATGAGGTCACAATACATAGAACAATATGGCGATTCTATTTAATCTGTACAAAGCTTTTTTCTGTTATAAAGGCACTGATCTCTGTTGGTACGGTCAGCGTTAACTTGATGTGAGCGTCTAGAGTAGTCAAAATGATCTGAAAAACAAAAGCAATTTGATATAGGTACGCAGTTCGAATCATCATATTTTTGTAAACCACCCAAGGTGTTCAAAATATCTGGCTACTCATTGTTTCATATTTATATGAGCAGTCCGGGTGTTCAAAATTATCTTAGCAAAAAAAGCTATCAAAGTTAGTATGCAAACTCTCTTGATCGAATACTTTAAATGTCATAGATACTTTAAATATCATCTTTGAGAGCTTTGTTTGCTATGAAACAATGAGTAGCCAGTTATTAGTTTATTAACACCTTGGGTGCTTACAACAATATGATGATTCGAACTGCGTATATCAAATTGCTTTTATGTTTTTCAGATCATTTTGACTACTCTAGACGCTCATATCAAGTTAACGCTGACCGTACCTACAATTATACTGAAGTGGTGGGCAATAGGTTTTGTAATTCGAGAGGCAGAAATCTATAGAGTTTGCTCAAAGCTAAAGGATGATCGCACGGTATGGCGCAATTTTTTTTTAATATTAAATTAAAATCTACAAAAAAATTGTATCTGGCGCCAACCAGCGACGATGAACCTTAACCAGCAGAATCGCGTAAGGACAGTCTGGGCGCCTCGTGTAAACATAAAATTTGACAATTTTTTTGGTTTGACTTTAAAAAAACGGAAATAAGAAAGTTTCCGTGTCAAGTCTAAGTTTAAATTCGCTAAGCACGGGCTTTGATTTCACTTTTTACTAATCTAGTTACCGTCTTGACACGAAACCCAGTTTGCGCTATAGATTTAAGCCTGACATCTGTATTTTCTCTATCGTTAAAAACCTGAAGAAATATTGAAAGATCTTATACAAGTATTTTGTGCACCAGAAAAGGACAAATCTCAAATCTTTTATATATACTTCGATCTGATTGATTTAGAATACATAAGTAAATACATCAAACATCTTTTAGTAACAGTAAAACTGTGTATCCTCGGTCTCAGGCTGTCTAGCCCTCAAATAAAACTACAAATTTTGTTTCCAATAAAAGTAAACAGTTCAAACTTAAACAGCTAAATTTCTGAAAAAGTAATTAAATTCAGAGATGGGGTAAATGTAGACTTATCAAATAATATTATTAAAAAACGTGCAAAGTATAACTACATATATAACTATATTATAATAATAGATTATAAAATAAGGTAAAGCAAATTAAGACTAAAAACACACAAATTCCGTGGTAAAAAATGCACACCCTATAGTTAAACAGAAAGTTAATTAATTAGTAATTGCGCTTTAAAGTAATTGTTTCTAATCATAAGAAAGGAATGCTAAAAGATTGACCAGGTTACTAAATAAATAAATAATGCTGGACAATCCACACAGCATCATCTAGCCCCAAGTTAAGCAGAGCTTGTGTTATGGGTACTAGATGACTGATACACTTATGTACTGAGCTAATGTCATGTTATAAAGAGATGTGTAAATAAGTTTAAAATAACGTTAAAACAAGGGTAAAAAACCATTAACATCCGTAAAAAACCATTAACTTCCGTTAAAAAACCATTAACTTCCGTTAAAAAACCATTAGCTTCGGAGGGAAAACTCAAAATGAATAAAAGAGATCGCCTTTTGGTGATACAGTTAAATCTTTGGGGTTCCAGTAAGTATGGCAATGAATTGTCTTTGGTTTTTGTCTGTGCCCCCTTTTTTACAAGAAAAAGAGCCAATAAGCGACTTATGTAAACATATTTTGAAATGGCAAAACGACTAAATTGTTACAAGAAATAAATTCAATTTAATCTACACAAAAGTAAACGAATAAAAAATCTATGTATTTTTATACAATTAACTACTTAAAAACTTTTTAATTTACGTGTTTATAACATTTTAATTTCATAGGTTAATTTCGTATGTTATATTTTATCAGTTTTATAACACAGTTTAACGGAAGTACTTTTTGTGTTACAACTATAATTTATATAATTGCAGAGTATGTAACTTTAAATATAATTATATTTTACCGTTAATGTGAATAAGCTAGCTTTGACGACAACATAGAACCAGGATAGGTAGGCAGGCACCAATTTCGTGCTAAAGGGATAACAGTTATTGTTAACCGCGTGGAAGGCCCCAGATTACAATACCTAGCTTAAAGATCATGCGTTTTAAAGGTTAAAAGGGAACTGATACTCTAATCAGATTCAATGTAAAATATTTGTAAATAAACCGCCCATACTTAACCTAAAATTAACTTTGTTGTCGCGTATAATATTCAGTTTACATTCCTGGTCGATTTGAGATCTTTCCTTCAATAAATATTCCTAACAATTATATCTGAAACTAGACGCCAAACTTGTGAACTATACTTTTTTTGTTGTAATTTCTTAACAAATATTTCACATTGAATTTGTCTAGAGTATAGTTTCCTATCGAGTATAGTGTAACCTTTGTTGAGTGCAGTCCTTAGTCATGTCAAAACTAGCACAATAATGAATGAATTCTTATCCTAATTGTACAAAATGTCATTAGTTTGAAACACTGAGGTGAAAAGTGGCACATTTTCGTGATTTAATCCAATAAACGTCCTTCAATTCTCGCGTAAAGGCTTATTTTGGCGCATTGTCAAGTATTTCTCTTTATATCTAATACTAAATAAACTAGTAAGAAATATCTAAGTCTAGATACATTAGTTAATTTCTAAAAATGATAGACAAAAATATTTGTTTTTTATGTTTTAACAGCGATTTTTTATTTACATAGAATACGCTTTGTAGATTCACTTGCAAGATCACCTACATACTAATTTTAGGTATAAATTTCATTAGAAACTTCAGCCGTCTCCGTGTTACATACAGTCAAACGTTAACTTTTTTAGTAAGAGTAGTGTAAGGTATTAGAATACAATAATTCCTTAAAAATATTTCGTGTCCCCATATAAATATTTGAAAGTTACTTCAACTTCTTGCGAGATGGCTCAGCGCGTCTGGATTGACGCAATTTTACGAAATGGAGCACTCAAATGACTGAAGTCACGATATTTTGATTTTTATTGAGAACAGTCTATTTCTTGTCAAATGCCCTTAGATGTGAGCAATGGCTCACATCTAAGGGCGTGTTCCCACTAGTTTCGTGACCGTAAATTATCGTTGGACGACTATCGTCTCTAGCTGTTCCCACTGATGACAATTGCCTTGAAAATCTATCGTCACGACAAAAAAAGTGTCATGGACGACAGGGAATCTGCACGACTTTCTGTCGTACCCGTATCGTGGGTTGAGAATTAGATTTTAGATTTCATAATTTAATAATCTAATAAAAAGACAAAACGGACGGACTAAAACTATCTATTTTGACATAAACACACAATTTCTCTAGCATTATTTCCGATCAATAGATAATTTTGTACTAAGAAACCGTCAACGTCTGCCTAATCGAAAGTATATATATATAATAAATAAGTTAATTTCAAACTAGGTATAAAAATCTCATAGTTCCATAAATCACTTATTGAAGAAAATTTTTCAACAAGAATTAAAAATAACTTACCTAAATATTCGAGTAACGATTAAATTTTTAGAAACACCATCGTTTGCAGATGACAGAATAAATTCATTTAATAATAAATGATAACCGATAACTGTATTAAATTGAAGTCTGTTTAAATCTATACAAATAAGTGTATGTAATATGATAACCGCTTTTTACCAAATTCATATTTAAAAAGTATAAACGTACCGTTTAGATAACAATACACCAAAATTTTAAATGCTAGTCTTTATGTATGCCTGTCTGTTTTGGGTTATGGAGACGTTCGCGCAAAAAAATAAACACCCAGGAAATTATATATGATTAATCTGTTCTTTTTCCTATAAATTAAATTACGAATTCTGCGTGGGCGCAGCTAAAAGGGGTTTTATATTCCAATAATACTCGTAGAAGGCCGGCTAAAATGCCATATTCATAAGAAAAATCCTTGAAACAATCGTAGATAATCTTTTGTAAAATAAATGCTTCTACCACAGCCGATGGTGTTAAATAAATTAAATCTATAAATGCTTCTCTTTAAATTGTTCATTTAAGGCAGGAGACTCATTTAGTTAACTAGCGTAGTTTTGATTTATCACTTACAAAACTTTGACGAGTTTTTATTATAAATCGGCGATAATTTTCCTGCATACAAAAATCATACAGAAACACTAAGGGATCACCTTTATGAGCTAGCAGCGAGGGAATAGATATTATCGCCGTGTGATACGCTCACTATAGCTGTTATAGTATAACATGAATAACGCTGCCGATACACCCATCCATGGAGTAGAACCTTAAGAGATTTTTCGTAGACTTAAATAAAAAATAAAGTTAAGGTGATCAAAAATAACGTATGTATACTCAGTCAACGCATTTATTTTCATTGACTGAATGAAA
Source organism: Eupithecia insigniata (assembly GCA_947859395.1). Classification (NCBI taxonomy): domain Eukaryota; kingdom Metazoa; phylum Arthropoda; class Insecta; order Lepidoptera; family Geometridae; genus Eupithecia; species Eupithecia insigniata. Next base: position 3,797,504 of record OX402019.1, read on the forward strand.
GAATGCAAATATTAATTATTTTAAAAATAGTGATACGAATCTTTCAACTCGATAAATATCGGGACTAACAAGACCTTCGATATTTATCGAGCTGACAGATTATGTCCCATATCACTCACATGAAGTATTGCATTATTTCATGTAGTCAAATAAAATAAATGCTTGGACGGAGAAAAGGTAGTATGCAGTATTCGGGCATTAAACCGTTATATATAATTCCCTAGCCTACTAAGGACGTCAAACGAGTGTTAGAGAAATTAAATTATAACATTAAGGCGTCTCGTGCCTATAGCCTTCAGTTCGACAATGCGCCAAAGTGAGAATAGTCTTAAACTTTGTCCTTAGTCACAACGCACTCTAATTTCCCCGCTAGCTCGCCGTGTGACGTCTATGGACAACAGAAAACATATTGTTAGATAATGTTATACCAAATGAAATAAGATTTACCTACTCTTCCGTCTGTTAACTATAAGGCCGTTAACCAATCAAATGGGCATTTTTTACTTGTCAGTGGACACGGATTCAAAATTCTCTATCGTTTCGTTTAACATTCCAAAAGTCTAAATAGTTCCAAAGATATGTATATACGTAAAAACTTCATGACTGTATTTTTGACTTGTCCTTAACTTGAAAGCAACGAATCCACAATATATCGCTAATACGTGGGTTAGAATACTTTAACTGCTTAGAGCATTATGGGTTATTCATTAAATAGTTTATAAAATAAGTAACACAAATAATCTCAAAAGATGTGTTAAAAAAAACATTATAGGTTAAACATTTTTATCGATTTAAAATTCTCGAAAATATTACTTTTAGAGGTTAACGGCCTTCTAGTTAACAGACGGTAGTACTATACACTAGCCCAACTCGATGTGGAATGTAAACAACCGCCCATACTTAACCTAAAATTCACTCTGTTTCAGCATCTTTTTATACGCCATTTTCATTACTTGTTGATTTGAAATCCTTCTTATAACATATAACATTATCATATTAAATATTGCTTACTATATATCTGAAGGCGCGAAGCAAGTGAGTTTTTGTTATTTTTGTTGTGGTTTGTTAACAATCATTCCACGTCGAGTTCGGCTAGTGTACAATGCAAATGAGAATAATATCAGTCAATATGATACAAATATGCTGATCACATAACAGAAAACAATGACAAATAATATATTGATGGTAAATGACGCAATGTATTATCCCACACAATTGGTGAAAAAATGCCCAACCGTTTTAGCAATTTTCGAGATCTTAGGTTTGAGAAAAAAACACACACACAAGGTTAAAAAGTGACAATAGTTAAAAAGAGTATCAAAAAAGGAGCCATAAGCATGAGTGAGTTGAACAATAAACAATGCTTTTGTTATGTGTTGTTAACAAAATTATGAATAATGATATAAGTTAAGACTTTTCTGTTAATTTCAAGAGAATTGCAATAACCGGTTCCTAAATAAAAAAGTATTATCTTGTCTATAGACAGTTTAACTTTACTCGCATCGAAGTTAGTGTAAAAAAAATTAAACTGCTTACGCCCGACTGCGAAGAAGGAAAACGGGTAATATTTTGGACTGCAAGTCCCTAATGTGCGAGTGTGGGTGTGTCAATTATTTTGTAATACCTACTCATTCCACGCCATTATTACCTTTGAGACACGTGCACGTGTAAGATATTTTAATTTGTTTAGTTATAAATATATAGTGTAACCAGTGTATGTTGTGGTAAACAATAAGATTTCAAAAGATATTCTATGATAAAATGTAATAGGCTTGATTTCCTACATGTTTTCCGCTCAAATTCAAATACTAGACAAATTAGTTTTGTATAATGAATATGCTATTTCATAATGTCTTTTAATCGATGTAATTAGTATCTTAATTGTTGATTTAATATTTAAGAACATTTGCCATGGATAAATTATCATATAAGAAGATATATCAATGTAACTAGTTATGAAACGAACACTCGCCGGTGTTTGGCAAACTGTTTTTGTATAAAAATCTGTTTTGATATAATACACAGGTGATAAATATAACTGTATTAGACATATAAGTCTTGTGAAACGTGCTAGTGGTTTCTTTTTCACTTCTTCCGCTAGTGGACAAAAGATTGAAGTGAAGAGAATATCAATAACACTTTATTTCTTATTTGATACCTAATAATTTATGGTTTCGATGTTTGACCTATCTGTGCTTAACTTATAAGCCTAAGAAATAAAGGTATTGAATTCTGAGTTCTGATTTCAGTCAAGTTTCAATTTGGTAATTCCCAATTACCAAATTGATAGGTTGCATTGTAGGGTAGGCAATTCCATGATTCTATCTAAAAATATAAAAGGTAGGTAGATAAAGCCCACGATTCTGACACACGCGTATGAATGTTAAACCAATGTGAGTACCGAGATAAAACTCACAAGGTTTTTACGGTACAAAATTTTATTTATATTACGATTGCTTTGGTAAAGAATATCTAAAAAACATTAACTTCCGTTACTGTTGACAGGGTGAATGAACATTTAATGAAATAATATGTATGTATTGTATACTTTTTCGATTTTACAGTTACTTTTAAACAACAGAAATGCAAAACTTGTCGACTCGTAAAAATATCGGGACTTACGAAAGTTTCGATTTTTATTGAGCCGTCAATTATACAACGTAGACGAATGTATTGAAAATAGTATAAAACTTAAGAGTTTATACCACAGTAACTCATTAAAGATAGGCTGTCTTCCTTTTATTCCGGAAAAACGCGTGTTATGTCAAAAAATACTACTTTATTCTGTATAAAGTAATTCAGACGCCTGAGAATGTATTAAAACAAAATGTTGAGCATAAATAACAAACTCGATTACAACTTCTTCTCAAAATCAGTCAAACAGACAAAAAGGTAATGAATGCGTGGAATAAGTATAGTGGATCCTGTAGTCCAAGAATGGACGGATTTTCATCTGTCTTTGGTCTTGTCATCAATAGACAGGGGCTTTTCCATTGAAAATGGCCAAAAGCAATATAACATGTAAGAAAATCCAATATGGCGGTTGCGTTACAGGCTACTTATAATTCTGCTAGTTTCCTATTACCGAAGTATTTTCTACGAAGTCGGGTAATTTTAAAATAATGACTTATTGTTGAAAGGAACCGTCCGTTATTAAACAAAAAGCTTGCTCGTCTACTCACTCGGCTATTGCGGCGTCTGCGGCGTAGAGGAGCCCGAGTGCGCGGCCGCCAGCGACTGTTGCAGCGCCGCCGGCGTCAGCCACTCCCTGCCATCACATGTTATATCTACTAGTTGTAATATGGACCGTAGTGACCCTATACCTAAGTCTACTATTGCCCCTCGTAGAGGAGCCCGAGTGAACGGCCGCCAGCGACTGTTGCAGCGCCGCGGGGCTGACGAGCCACTCCCTACCATCACTATTGCCCAACATGGAGGAGCCCGAGTGCGCGGCCGCCAGCGACTGTTACAAGGCGTCTACTTCATTTTATTGTCTTAGAATCTTACCCAACACAGTTCGACACAGTGTATAAGACAATTGCAATACTTGATTACCTATATGGTACTTAGTTAGCTTAGAGCCTTTTGTTTTCTTCTACAAAACTATCCTTTGGTAATAGGAATAAGACTATAAGAATAAGAGACAGATCTTCTCTTATTCTTTTTTGTTAATCTATGATAGAGGTACATACAATATTTTGTTCTTCGACAATGTGCCCAAACCAGAATTACTTTTTCTATATTCTGTACATATAGGCTACATAAGACTTACTTGGGCAGACATCGTTGTAGGAAGGGCACACAGGAACTGACATAAGCGAGCCGATTCACCCACGCTGGGATGTCTCGCTCACAGAGAGCCTGAAAAGAAGGTAAGAGATATAAGTATAATCTTGCATCATTTCACGTCATTTTCGTTCTTGGAAGTCTGACTCCAATTCGCGGGGTAAAAGGCCGAAGAATTCGAAAAAGAGATGCATAGTTTTGGCTCTTCACCCGCGAATGTTTTTGCCTGGTACTGAACTTACGAGGCGTAATGTAACGTGTTAAAATATAATATATTTATTTCTTACAAAACTTACACAGAATGCATAATACACTTAAACTAAGAGAAATATGGGCTTTAAAAACGATGTAAGATATGTAACAAATTCGCTCTGCCTCTGCATTAGTTGGTTGCTAGCTTACTAGTCAACCAATTCATGCTGAGCAAATTCATCATCATCATCATCAGCCCATACACGTCCACTGCTGGACATAGGTCTCCCCCGTACGACGCCACAAATAGCGGTCCTGAGCCGCCTCCATCCATCGACTCCCTGCGACCGCTACGATGTCGTCGGTCCATCGAGTGGATGGTCTCCCATGTAGGGGGGGATTTGCCATAATCACCACGCTCGGCAGGCGGATTGGTGATCACAGTGTTGTTGTTTAAAAATACTCAGAAGGAAGCTGCTGCCCTTCCTCTGGTAGGTTCCCTTAGTCTGCGCTCTTACGACATCCACGGGTTGAGTTGGAGGGGTCGATATTCGTACGCCGCGACCCCACGGCCCAATTAATTAATAATCCCTTAAAATATCTGTATGTGACAATTTTATTTTTCAAAATTTTTAATTTTTCATATTTCGATATATCAACATCTGCAAAGACTTAAAGTATCTTGTTTAATATGTCTTTAGTGTATTTAGCGTTTGCAAAATGAGCACAAAAAAATATTAAGCTCAAGAAAAAAATACTTTTCCAAATTTGATTAATTGTTTTATTTGAAAAAACTGAGGTGTGATAGCGTAGGAAAATGTTTCTCATAAGGTGATTTCACAGTAAAAATATCAAGTTAACTTTCGATCTGCGATCACCAATCGGCATCTGACTCATGCTTTCCCTGCTATATAAAACTCTTTATTTGAAATTAATTCCTTCAACTTCAATAATGTACGCAATGTATGGCTGGCTATGCGATGTTACTATTGTCTATTATACCTTAGTGAACACTATGGATGGAGGCGTCTCTCTCACTCCCCGTGCTATGGGGGCTGATCGAAGTTTAAGGTTCCAGATACACTACCAAAGGAGTTTATCAGAAAACATAAACTATGGATGGAGGCAGCTCGGGACCGCTATTTGTGGCGTCGTATGCGGAGGCCTATGTCCAGTAGTGGACGTGTATGGGCTGATATGATGATGATGACATAACCTATACAAAAGAAGACAATCCTCGACAAATGAAAGCAATCAATACACGTGTTCAAGACATAACCTGGCACAGTTCCATTTAAAATTGCAACTGCGATAAGGTTCAAAATACTCTGTCAATTTGTAGTAGGTATCTAACATAATAAAGAGCATGAATCTCTTATTCTCTTCGATGTAATGTTTTAAGACGGTATTCTCAAATGAGATTATTTAAATTAATAACTGTATTTTTTCGGTTACAAAAACTATGAAATATTGGAGGAAAATGTTAAACGAAACTGGTAACAGGATGGAAAAGAAGCTGTTATAAAGTTCGATATTTCGTCTGTTTTCGAACTCGAATAAATACAATTTTTGCTGCGCGTGTGCAATGAGGGCTTTACAATGCAATCTTTAAAAAAAAACAATCACGCTTTTTATTTTGACACTAGATGCACAAAAGTCAAGAGCAAATGTCAATTGTCATTGTCATATAATATGCGCTGCACAAAAGTCAAGAGCAAATGTCAATTGTCATATGAATCATATAAAAGCAAACCCAGCAAAATCCACTTTTTACTCTAACTGATATTTCGGTACTAAGGTTTCGTTAATCGAATTCTCGACCAGATTAAAAAATCATACTGCTACAAATACAGCAATATCCTATATTAAAACATCAACAAAAAGTACAGTTTGATGCAAACGCAGCAAGATCCTTGTTGATGAGGTGCATAAGTAGCAATATCCATAACAGCCAATCACAGCTCGTCATACGTCCCGTAAACAGTATGGCGTCACTCGTGTTGGAAGGTGAATTACTGTCAGTTCAATTAATGTTTTTAAATAGATTTTCGAGGTTTTATTGAGAAATAAGTGTTAAAAGTACATCATGGATTGTTCGCCAGTGGCCGTTGATAACAGTTCGGCCCGAAAGCGCCAAGCACATCCGGAAAAATGGAAACGAAATATTGCAAAAGTAGCAAGGTTTGTATAGTGTAATCAAACTATTTTGAAACTTTTATTTCACTTACATTTTTGTTGTTTAAGTGTGTCACCCACCCGGTTAATAAAATAGTGTGTTTTAATGTACCTACCGGTAGATTGTTTTCAACAATCTGCAGATGGCTCAATTGTTTCGATTTTAAATACTAGTTTTAATTAGTTTCTAATCTTCAATTGTAATTTTCTTTATTAATAGAGAATTTTATGTACCTAACTACTTATTTAAAAAAAGTCATAACCAATGAGAATGTGTTTGTTTTAAGCAATCGTTTTTTGACCGGTTGTAGGTCAAACAATTTTAATCACTTAAGGATTTTGTTTTAGGTATTCTCCAAGTGCGTTTGCTGTGAGACCGCTATGTAATCATAAAAAAACATTTGAGTGCAGATCTCTTACGATGCAGGATGTGAAATTATTTTATGATGGATTTTATAAATTTAAAGACAAAAGCAAACAAGATGCTTTTATACTAAAGCACTGCACCGTAAAGGCAGTAAAACGTCGTCGCCCTAAAAATAGTAAACATAAGCCTAAAAATTCACAAACCAGCTATTTCGTCTACAGCCTCTCCTTAAAAAAGCGATTGCCCGTGTGTCAAAACTTTTTTTTGAAGGTGCTACAAATAACAAAGTACCGAGTCCAAACCGTTATGAAGGAATATTTTGAAAAAGGAACTTTACTTCAAGAAAAAAGGGGTGGAGATCGCATTTCCCACAGAAATGCCCATAAAAAAATGGCAGTGATGTCTTTTATTGAAAAGCTACAATGCGAAGAACCTCATTATTGTCGCGGGAATACCAAAAGGTATTACTTATCTGCAGAACTGAGTATCAACAAACTTTCGCGAATGTATAATGCCCAGGCAGTAAACGAGTTAAAAGTTAAAGCTTCGTATTTCCGCACAGTATTTAACAGAAACTATAATTTAGGTTTTGGTACGCCGAGAACAGACGTCTGTTCGTTTTGCTTGCAATTTAGTGAAAAAATGAAAACGGAGACTGATGTCAGTATACGCAATGATTTAATTATAAAACATAGAATTCACAAACTAAAAGCAAAAGCTTTTTTCGGGTTTGTTAAAGAAGAGGCACCAGACTTACTAACACTTTCATTCGACTGTGAGAAAAACTTATGCTTGCCCAAAACCCCAGACCAATCAGCTTATTACTCCCGACAAATAAATTTCTATAATTTTACAATTGTACAAGGATCGTCAAAAAGTACTTTGGAACCTACAAATACATTTGCTTACTGTTGGGGAGAAAACTCGTTCCCCAAAGCTTCGAATGAAATTGCATCAGCTGTTTACCATCGGTTGCAAAATACGGATTTGACAGGTATTAAGACAGTTCGCCTGATAGCGGATGGTTGTGCAGGACAGAACAAGAATACCACAGTTCTGGGAATGTGTGCAAAGTGGCTGACTGAAGTTCCTTCTCATGTTAAAACTTTGGAGCTCATATTTCCAATAGTGGGGCACTCATTTATACCCCCTGACAGGGTGTTTGCACGAATAGAAAAACAAATTAGAAAAAGGGAAATCATAGCAAGCCCCGAAGAGTATCATGAAATAATTAAAGATTGTGCAACAGTTATAAGCTTGGGAAATGACTGCAAGGTATTCGACTGGAAAGATGCAGCCGCGGGTGTTTTCAAACCTGTAGGCAGATGGCATTTTAAATTTAAAAACTGCAAAAGGTATGTACTAAAACGATCAAAAAAACAAGGGAATGTTTTGTTTAAGGGAAACGTTCACTATAAACATGACGACGGAGTTTTCAAAAATGTGAACCGACAAGGTACACTTTCTTCCAGTCTCAATCCGAGAGAAATTCCCGCTAAAAACATAGTCAGTGTAGCAAAAGCAACGGACGTCCGTAAACTAATAACAAATCACTACGGAAATAATTGGGAAAGTATTGAGCGGTTGAAGTTTTTCGTTCCTTTGGTAAAGTATGCTGAGTCTACAAATGAAAGTGATGACACCCAAGAAAACACCCACAATACTTCCGACATGGTCTGTGAACCCCAAGATTCATTCAACGATTTGTATGTTTAATAAAGTTAAATCTTATCAGAAAAAAAAATAAAGCCTGTTTGATTTCATCATTATTTTTATTTAAATTTTTTTGACCCAAATTTTTTGAACTTAGTAGGTAGGTACTTACTTACCTTAGATGTTTTCATAATAAGTATCAAGATTTTTGTTCTCATAATGTAAGGTGAATCTGTATTCAAGATGGCGTTGGTGTTTGGAACAAATACAGCAACATCCCCTAACGTGAGATTCAAAATCAGCAATATCCAAACGATAAGTTCAAATACAGCAAAATCCAAACCAGTTTTATATTTTTTCAATTGAAAGGCTTACTATTATATTCATGTAATATGACCATAGCGTTCATTACCGCCTGTTGATTATAATACAATGGTATTTTTATAAAAAATTAAACATATTTGCCACAGAAAAGTAATTTTTGTTTTACCAAGAACTGTCACAAGTGGATGTTGCTGGTTTTGCTTTTATATGACTCATATAATAAATAACGAAACGTGTGCCATTTTTTGGCAGATTTTGGACACTTGAGTTTCATACAGCGCCATCTACATATCTTACAACCACTTTTTTTTTAAAGGACGCATTGGTGTTCCTTTTTTGTGATCACCTTCTTGTTGTATTCTGTTATTGTTATCAGATTTGGTTAATTTTTCATTCATAAATGACTTTGTTCACCTAAAATATTTTGGATTTTATAAACGAATGGGTAATATTCTCTTTTATGTCACATTCAGAATCAGAATCAATAACTTTATTTCTTTAGGCTTACAAAATAATCACTTAGACAAGTCAAATTTTATAACTATAAACATAGTTATTAATATCAAATAAGAAATAAGGTGTTATTGATATTCTCTTCACTTAAATTTTTTGTCCACTAGTGGAAGAAAGGAAAAAGACACCACTAGCACATGTATATATCACTTATATATTTAATATTATAAATGCAAAAATTTGGATGTTTAGATATATGGATGGATATTTGTTAGTTCTTCGCGCCAAAACTACTGAACGAATCGGGCTGGATTTTGCACACAGATAGTTCTAGGCCTGGAATAATACATAAGGTATTATGAATCTCACAAAACAGTTCCCATGGGATATAAATAACCTTAAAACGTTTCCATAGCAACAACGCGTGCGAAGCCGCGGGCAGAATCTAGTGTTATTATAAACAAGCAAAATTACACCTTACTTTTTTAAAAATAGAGTTCAAATGAATTTATATCATATAATTAGTTGAACTAGTAATTAACTAGCGATAGATACTTCTATTGTTTTCTTTGAGGAAATACGCAGAGAATCGACGTTATCAAGGACATGGATTGCCCTGTGATGACCTATTTAGTTAGTATTGGTATAGTTTACATTGTTAATGTTGATTAAGTCTAAACAAGTCTTTAAGCCAAGTTCATGTACACAATTTATCGGCCAAGTTAAGACCGGCTGGCCTATTATGTAAAACTTAGCCATAGCGACGGCAACAGTAACGCAGCAGCGATCGCAACACGTTCACAGTTCACCGATTGTCCAGCAGAGGGCGACCTAGTGCTCGATTGCTGTTTGCGTTGTAGTTGCTGTTAGCTAATACAAAATTGACGTTTGACAGCGATGATTGCGAGATTTACGCCTGTTGCAACACTGTCGCGAGATATGTAATCAGGGTGCGGGTTAACACAAAAAAAAAGAAACAAACGTACTTCGCGTGTGAATTATAACGACGAGTGACGACGACGCCCATTTTAATAATGAACGGAGGATTTCATAGTCATATATTTATTCGCCGTAGGAGCACAAGGCACACTTGGTTACGTCTATTTACAATAATGACAGGTGTCTATTGAGACAAAACAAATAAAAGCAATACAACAACAAAATAATTCCTATATCTGCTGTAAATGGGCATCGTCAAAAATAAAATTAAATAATAATTATAATTCAAAAGGTGGTGCTCCTGGACTCGGCGCGTATCGTCAGGAAGTTCTTCTCTCTGCAGCCCTAGTCACCGGCCGCTTGAGCCTAGCTTCGCGGCCGATGATACACCGTTTTGATATATTTTTTACTGTAGATTAGTTTTATATGTTATTGTATTTTCTATAGTAAAAAATGTATTTTTAGCTGGATTTAAAATAAATGAAGTGAAATAATAATAAAATTAATTGCTGCAAAAGGGCATTGTCAAACTTAAGAATCTAATTAAAAATATCACACACACATTTGAGATTCTTTTTAATTTTAATAGGGTAACTAATAAACCGCAAGTTTTCTTGATGCGGGTAGCACAGTACCGGGTCTGCGTATCCTATTACTATACCCAGCTGTAGATAAGATCCGGATGTGGATGATGATAATTTTCTGTTATGAACGCCACTCTTTTTTTTTGGGATGTGTTGAGTTTAGAAATTAAACCAAGGATTGAGTTCACAAAAAAACATCCTACTAAAAGTCAAAATTTGTAAATATACATGTATGGATGTTTGTTCCTCTTTCACGCAAAAACTACTGAATTGATTGGGCTGTTTGTTATGGGTATAGTTTGGGATCTGGAATAACATACGCTATTTTTTATCCCGATAAGACGCGGGCGAAGGCGCGAGCAGCAGCTAGTACAATATCGACGAGTCCGCTACGAAGATCTCGCAGTCACTAGCACTCACACCTCAACTCAATTTAATTGCAAGTATGATGAGTTATGTTACGAGTTTGATGGCGCTAGTTTGATAACATACGATTTTCAGAAATCGTATCTTATAAATCCAAATTAAATTATTATGAGATACGATATTTTTGTAACAATATTTTATTAAAACTTACCAAACAAAATGCAGACGTAAAATGGTTGCAATTGTTGTTCATAAGATGGTACCTGTAACATAAAACATAGCAAACGAACTTTGTTTTTCTGGCACATGAACTATATTAGAATGAAGAAATATTTAGTAACAATTCCGCGTATAACCTTCTCTGACAGTATTCATCAAAGTAAGTTGTCATAAGGGAGTGGCTAATGTTTTATGTCATAAACATTAGCCACTCCCTTACTACTTATACTATCAGAGAAGGTTATACGCGGAATTGTTACTAAATATTTCTTCATTCTAATATTGTCATAAGGGAGTGGCTAATGTTTATGACATAAAACATTAGCCACTCCCTTATGACAACTTACTTTGATGAATACTATCAGAGAAGGTTATACGCGGAATTGTTACTAAATATTTCTTCATTCTAATATTGTGCAATGGATTTCCGCAAATTAACGCCTGAATCTATTATTTATGGCACATGAACTATTAAATCTATAGATTGTTTGCAACGGTCTGCAGTAAGCTCAATGGTTTAATTGTAAATCGTCATCAGCCTATTTAGTCCACAGCTCGACATAGGCCTCCCCTAAAAAGTTTATTATAGAACAAATATCTGCAAGTTGTACAAAGTTTTGTCCCAAGGCGGGAATCGAACCCGCAAGCTTCTGGGTCGCAGGCGGACGTTTGCCCACCGCGCCACATCAGTCGTCAGATGTCCTACTATTAGGGCAAGACTCTGCCAAAGCCGAGTTGAGATTTGATTTAAACAACGAATATAACGTCGTTATTCACACTTCTAGTCTCCGCTCAGCTTCAGTGCAGTATACACCGAGTGGATATGCATATTTGTATGCGAAGCAACGAAGAAAGATCGAATCGGGGAAGTGTGCTGTGCCTTGCAAGCTGACGACGTCACGCAGCGGAGACGAGAAGAGATGAGAACTTTGCCTCGCTAGTGCATTCAACTCAACAAACATCAGACGCTCGCCGCACGCAGCTCGGCCGCTCTAGCCAGCACACATTTCTGCTTTAAGCAAGCACACGTCTCTACTCCAGTCTAGACAGTACGCATCTCCGAAGAGCTTCGGTGGAGACACTCTAGCAGAAAAACCGTCTCTTCTCGTCTCCGCTACGGAATTCTCCGCTTTGGTGGAGTCTGGACCTCAAACTTACATCCGCAATATGTGTATGTACATATTTTTTTAGCAAATAGATTTTATTTTCTCATAGCTTTTATTAATTAACATACCTGTCACCGCGAAATTGTTTCCCTAATTCTGCGACCAATCTTCTGACCTCTTCTTCGCTGAAGTCCGTATAACCTATGTGCAAGCTTTGTCTGAAAACAAACAATTCTAAAATATATTACCCAGGAAAATGGATATAATTATTCACCCACGACCGACGACGACACGGAACGGTACAGGTAAATTTTTAAATGTTGGCTTGTCTTTTGTCGTCAGCGACGGGCGTGACGTCAGCATAAATTTGTATGAAATATCACGTCACAAATCTAGGCCTCCAGTATACGAAAAACAATAGGGGATCTCGGCAGCTTTTAATTATTTATCAGTTTAGGGTGAGAGCAGTGGCGTAGCGTGGGTGTCGGCCGCCCGGGGCGTAATACATTTTTGCCGCCCCCTTATTTAGGTATTTCAATTTAATGTATATTGACAAAGAAAATAACAATCAAATAATATAAAGAAATTAAACTAGTATTTACAATTGAGCTAACTGCAGACTGTTGCAAACAATCTACAGATAGCTCAACTGGTCCATATCAATACCAGTCGGAAGCGTCCCCAAGACGCTGGCTGCATTGCCCCGCTGTATGGCAATGCTAATGCGCTGCGCCAGATACTCACCAGCTCTCGGGTCACGCGTCGCTTCGACCAGGCGCTCAGATAATTTTTTGAAAACCCGGAGAGCCTCGGTACCCCACGGACCTAGGGTCTCGACTCCAAGGGGAGCAAATGCGTAGGCTCTGTCGAGACCTGCATATTTGCGCCTCTTGAGATCCTCGGCCAAATCTGCCGCCGAACCAGCCCTCACGGATGTCCTTGAAAGATGGGAAGGCGCAAGTGTGTCGACACATGTAGCGTCCCACACAATAGGCCTGCCCAGCTCCCAAGGGACTAAAGTCATGCCGTCGGGCCTCTTACCATCGTCACGCAACAGACCATTCGGTTCGAGAATAGCTGGTACGTTAGCGGTGACAAAGGCCCGCCGGATGATGTCGTTAAGGCTGGCATGGCGAGATATCCGACCGGCAGCCCTAGTACACGATAATCCGTGATGACCAAGCTGTTCGACAACAGTACCGCACTGGCATTGATGAGGCGCGCAACACCTTGCACCCAACCGAAGACATGTTGCTATACGGAAAGTTACGGGATCCAATAGAGTGCCAGTATTATATGAAGGAAGTGCTTGCAACCAATGTCCTGACTCCCATTTAGAAACGGCCAGGAGACGGGCACGATCTGCAGAGCTGGAGCACGTTTGTAACAAACAATTCCGTGTCAACTCACACAGAGGCCCGTCCCATTGCCGTTGGGACAAAAGAGATTTTGGGGGAGCAGCATCAGGGCAAGCACTATGCCAAGCCATTCGAGCCTCGTCTAAGAACGAAATTTCGAATGAATTTCCAGGTGAGACCAAAGACGGATTTAAAACTTTTTCCACTAAAGAACTAGTGCTGTAGACGGAAGACAAGAACGCTGGCAGGGCTACATTTGAAATTTTGCGGATACCTAAGCCTCCCAATTTGACAGGCAGGGAGGCCTGCGACCATGCCTTGTCATCGAAACAGATATTCAAAACCGATGATAAGTATTCTTTATTATGTTGTCTAAGCCTTCCAAGAGCTCGCTGTGTTTCCACAGTTGACAACATCTCAAAGAATACGTAAATTTAGGTACAAACAAGCAAGCAAAACCGAATAATTGTAAAAGCCATATGGCTATTAATTTTGAGAAGTCTGTTCGAGGTTTTGTTGAAATTTTGAATTTTCTCATCTACAAATGACTGAAAAGACTCATCAAAAATTGGTGAACCAAGGAGGCGAAGTGAACATTTATCTACAACTGTAATGTTGGGAGCCAAACTATTGAATTTTATTATGATATTGTTTTTGTCTACACAAGAGTCCGAAATAAAAAGCTCGCACTTTGAAAAATTTAGTTCTAAACCTATTTGCCGAAATTCATCTGTGATGATTTTTAGGTCATTAAAAACTGTGTCCACGTCTCCCCCTATCGTTCCGTCATCTAAATACCAAACATTAAGTTTGGATTTAAGACGTTGAATTACTGGTTGGATAGCAAGGCTAAAAATGGCCGGACCAAGAGGATCGCCCTGCTGACAACCAACCGCGGACGAAATGACATTGTTTCTGTAAATTAATTTTGACGGTGAACCGTAGCATTGCCAGAGATAGGGATAAATTTCTGGAATTTTGTCTTTAATTTCTTTTAGCAAGGCGCCCCTGTCTACGGAATTGAAGGCGTTTTTGACGTCTACCTTCAGAATTACCTCCCCATCATTTTTGTCCAAAAATGTACGAAGGGAATGTACTGCGGCCTCACATCCGCCTCGCGAACCAAAGCCTAGCTGAATTGGTCGAAAATAATCGCCTAGGCTTCTTTCCGACAGCAGACTTTAGACGCGAGGCGGCGGTAGGTGGTGCCCACGGCTATGGGTCTTATTCCGCCATCCTTCTTTTTTAGTGCGCAAAGATTCGCACCGTACAAGAGTTCTGTGATCTCGCTGTTGACTCGACCTGACAACATCAGGTTGATTAAAGATGTCAAGTTTTCGAGAAGGACTTCACCTGCATGGCCAGACCCACCAGAAAGAAGATCTTTTAGATGCTGTGGAGTCACAGCATCCAGGCCGCCGGCGGAGCTACTAATTAATGTATACTTTATATTACATATATTAATTAGAGAACTTTTCAGGGAGAACATGCATCATTATTTTGCATTATACAGGTGAGATTTTTCTCGTACATCAAACACGCTCAGAATGTTTGAGACGACAGACGGAATGGTAGGATTTTGCTCGCACAGACTTTTAAGTAAAGTAATTTTCAAGAACGCATTGTTAAAATCTCCCTATTTATCATTTGCAAAAAGGACCCACTAATAATACAAGTCAGTAGTTTGCAGATAAAATTATGCTATTTTTGCGTAGCATAGAGGCCTTGCGATACTACATACTACACATGATGAAATAATGGTACAAATGGTATAATTATACTACGAAATCCAACCCCGTTCTCGCTGATTAAGTCATAAACAATCCAAAATAAAATACGAGTAATCCCCGCAAGTCAATAGACGGTGCTGCCAGCAGTCAATATTAATTAAAACTACAAGAATTTGTAGTTGCGATAAAAATATGGAATGGTTTAAATATTTTTGTTATTTATTGTGAAATTTTGCCGCCCCCTCAAAAGTGCCGCCCGGGGCGGGCCGCCCCTGCCGTCCCCACTATGCTACGCCACTGGGTAAGAGGTTGTTTGGTTGTGCACATCAAAGTTCGCAATTATCTCCAAAACAGCTCGACCGATTTAGATACGGTTAACTATATGGGCTTTGGAATTTATCAGCAGTAACATACATAAATAAATATTGCTGTATAATTTACACTGCATTATTTAATGGTACAATGGTTCTAGGTTTTAAGGTGGTTTCTTGATAGGGGGCGCCTTTGTGCGTGTATTTTGTTAAAACATATTCCTTTTCGCCTACAAAGTAACTATCCGTCGAGGGTTTATCAAATTCTTATAATTTTTACTCACCTGAACCGAAACTGTTCCCCTAACTCGCGCTCGTCCCGCGGCGTGATCTCGAAGACCCCCGTAAAGGAGTACGGATGGCCTCCGTACGCCCATTCTGAAGCCCCCACTTGGACCCCGCTGTGGAAGACCCCCACCCCCGCACTTGCTGTGTACCTGGAAAGGTGTTCCCTAGATCAATCACTAGCGACCCGCTCTCGGTTCAAATTGTTTCTGAACCAAAAATGTAGAAAAAATAAAAAATAAAAGGTAAAATAACAAAATTAAATCTGGTCCAACTTTATCTCATGATGACTGCGATAAACAAATTGCAAGAAAATACGAAGGTAACGTAACTACTAACAAAAAGATGTTTATGAACCAATTAGTGGAAAAAATAAGGCCCGCGCTATTTTACAAACTTTTTCAGTAAAAAGAGTGGTGTGGTGTATGCTGCAGAAAATGAAAAATGCGATGCACTAGGATTCACTCATTATAGTAGACAGTAAACAGATCTCATGAATACTGGAGCCGAGTGTACTCGATCCAGCGTAACCGACACGAGCATGATGGTTTTAGTTACGTTCACTGTTCAGAAAGTATGCATGATGAAGTCTTCACTTCAAGAAAATAAATAAAATCCCCAAAACTACAAATAAAAAAAATCGAGCTTGAAAAAAAAACATAAAATATTATACGTAAATAGATCTACTAATTGTTTTTTCTCAGCTGACCGCTTGGTGTTGCCGTTATAACTTACTGTTTTGAATCAGTATCAAAGGATTTTAGACCCGACAACTGTTACATCCTTCACACTGTAGAAATTGGTAGATTTTTGACTTCATCTGTGGGACTTTGGGTAAGAAACCGGTGAGGTAGGCAACTGATATTGCAATATTCGGTGAGAAGATGGCAATAGCTTTCGCCTGTGCTTAGCTTTAGTCAAGATAGCTGAAAGAAACTTGAGCGCAGAGTTCGATACGTCATTATTTCAATATATAGCGTTTGAGTATATGGTGGTAAAACGTTGGCCAAAATGTGGTCGAGGCAAAAAACAACGCAAGCCGAAGGATATAATTTCGGTAAAGGCACCGGTTGAATTTACCCAACTTTCAACAATATATTATAGGAAAAAAACGAGTCATGTAGGACAATATTTCAGTGAACGTATTGTGCTAAATTAGTAGCTTCGATATGACTATGCCATCGTCACAGAATGAAACATATAGCATATAGAATACCATAATAATAATACAATCATGGACAAATTTAGCGGAACGCAAAAAATTGAGACAAATCTCTCAACTTTAAGGCTCTCTTCCAACAATGTTACACAGAGCGTATCTTTCTCCGGATCCGTCTCCGTACTTTGGTTCTTCCATCAACTGTCTTCTGATAGAATCTGGAGTCATTAGTAAAAAGTACTTCTCCCCAATCATCATCCCAATTAAGATGCGAATGAGCAAAGCTGGACCTAGCTACTCGATGACCTCTGGCGAGCAACGGGCCTGTGGGGGGCAAGCACGCCTCTATATTAGCTACCTTAAGTCTTCTTCTTTTTTTCGTTATGGTGCTAACTGTTAGATTTACCGAACTTAATGTAGCTTTTCTCGTACCTCGGAACAAGTCGAAGCGAAAAAGCCAAAACTGCTTACAATAAATCTCTCTGTGTTTACTTTTTTTGCAAACTTGTCCTGTACGTCTGATATATTCTCTAGTCTGTCAGTATCGTTTAACATTGCGAAAAATTACAGACTTGGGAACAAGAAAATATTTTATGTCGTTCTGCCTTATTGCGTTCCTCTAAATTTGTCCATGAGTGTATATATGTAGAATACCAAATATTCTACCTTAGATAAAAGAAACTACAAGTGGAGGAACGCACGTCAAAAATGTCAAGGTTGAAATTATTCTAACAATATGTCCATGGAAATAGCACCGCACGCCTGGCCTTGAATAGCCAGGATAGCCATGTACACTCACCAGTTGGTCCAGTACATGTCGTATACATTGAGCAGCACGGCGGTCTGGCCGGGCAGCGGCGGCCGGGGCTCCGCCTTGCGCGACATCAGCGACATGCACGACGGGAACATGCCGCAGTCGCAGGACTGGAACACACGCAAATGCTTATATTCCTACTTAGATAAGCTGTTTATTTAAAAAAAATACGTTTTGCGTTCTATTGAACTTAGTAATAGAAAGTTTATTTGCAACTCAAAAAATGAAACAAAATCATATACAGACGGAGAGAGAACACAGAAAACATACAACTCGCTTGAGTGACAAAAGGGTCCTAGTCTCGGAAGAAGTTTCTTTGTAGAAAGTATTTACGACAAACACTGATTTTCTGACTCATGATAAGAAATTTTTAATATGTTTATTTGGTGCTCAAAGTAATAAAAGAGTACAATAAAAGAGTAACGTAGAAAAAAAGAGTCATAAAACGCAGCATCATGTTGGCCGTAATTTACAACCCACGCTGATTTTCCAACAAAGCCGTTTGGTTATCAGGCATTTCTGGTAATCTGATGCCTTTCGACCAGATAATGTGCAACATAGATAAACGAAACTGTGTGATCGCTTTCGTTTAATTGGGTGTTGATACAGCTATTTTACTGAAAAATTATCATGATTTGACTAAATTATTGTACTACATTACCGGCAACGAAACTCAATAACTGAGCGACCCGCCAATGTTTTGATTGGAGCTTCTGCCAAACCTGCGCGTCAAACACTGTCAGCCGTGCGGCGGACGCTCTAATGGCGCTTCAATGGAGCTCTGCACACCTACGAGACGCTGACTTTAAGGGAAAAGTTTCGCGTGGTTGACGCTCCCGCTTCGCGTTACGCGTGTTTAACGCGCAGGTTTGGCCGAAACTTTTTAATGTTTGTTCGTCACATGCTCTGGTGCTCGAAGGTTTCTTGAGCTTGGGCCGCCTACGCCAGTTGCTATTGGGATTTTGAGTCATTTCATCAAAACACACCATGACGTAGGCAGGGTGGAGGTAAAATTTCCCTCATCCCTGGACGTAGGCTTGTATTGGACTATTTTCAAAAGTATGGTGCTAAACCTTAAAATAGTGAAGCGGTTGGTTTAGCGGAATTGGATCCCATACGTTATAATAGGCGAGATAACAGACGAAACGTTGGTGTTATCTATCAAAATTGTTTTAGTATTCACAATTGGCTTGCATTTGGCCTCATCGCTAGCCTCATGGGAAGCCATGATGAGCCCTATATTGTCTTCAGCCTCGCCAAACGGCTCTGTCAGAAGGCTAGCGCGGAAAGCAAGCTGAGATAGCCCAAAGATAAAGGAAATACACAATAGGGCAAAAATACCAAAACAATTTATCCCATATAATAATGTATTTTTTTTAAGATAATACAAAATAGTATAATCATTACGGCAATACGATTTACATTCTAAATTACAATATGAACAAAGTTGGATTTACATACGTACAATGAAGGCAATAAGCACGCAAATACCTTTGATGACGTGCAAAGCTACGTGTTATAAATATTAAATAAATAACGAAAAAGCTACCTACGACAGAAACAAAAATAGTTTACTGTATACAAAACTGAGTACCTATGTACAAACTGAGTATTAAAATAAGTAAATACTTATGAGGTAAGCCAAAAATTAGTTTGTAAAGCGAGATCTCGGTTCGGAATGGATCTATTTATATTCTGTGCGGGTAGGCGTGTGTCTAAACATAGTTCTTGCCGCTAAATATAGTTCTAATGTTATTTAGTTTCCTGAATTTCACTACATCCCGGTTATAAAGATGCATCTGCGTCATCGGCGCGAAATGGAGCAATTAACACATAATACAATAAAAAACAAAACAAAAATGCTGTAGAAATTAAATGGTGATAAAAGTTATTTTTTTGTAGCGTGAGGCCTTGTAATTTTACATTACAAGTTAAGGGTACACTCGTGGACAAAAGTCGATTCACAAAATATATGAGGTTGATTGTTTCGTGTTGGCACGAGATTAAATTTTTGGTGGTTTGAATTTTTTCTGCGTTTTACAAGGATTAAAACTAGCGGAAAAGTAATTTGCAATTTACTACATAGGGCTCATATACACAGCATCTGTTTATTTTCCCGTGATGGCGTATGTACTTGTCGAGTTCACACACCTTACAGTATACGGGATCCAGTAAACGATTGTTACCGAACCGTTTTTTATGGATTTTTAGCTACTGGAAAAAATTGTTTACTGGATCCGGAATACTGTGAACTCGCTCCTATAACTATCATGGGAAAATAAACGGATCCAGTAAAACGGATCCTGTAAAATGGATACTGTGTGTATGAGCCCTTAAAAATTTTGGAACGAATCCGGGTTTTATAATTTCTTTTAAATCTTACATTTTATTGATAACGAAGAGACTCGTTCCCAAAATAACGCAATCAATGCTCGCAGTCAAGATCCACGTTAGACGCGACTGTACCTAAGCTTTGTTCATTGCCGAAGAAAAATGCTTATTGTTATAATTTGTTTCCTTGTGAATTAATTATTTGCTTCAAATATTTTGTTTCATTATTAGCTTAACGCGTACGTAAAATATTTTGTATAGGTAAACTAAACAGGTACTTATAACGAATTTATTTTACAAACAAAGGATTTAAATACCTATTTAATATACAAAGAAACATTCCACAAGGTGGCCTAAATTAAAAATGTATATAAACGATACACGTTTCATAATTCAGGATCTTTTGTTGACTAGTTGCGCCCCGCAGTCTTACCCGCGTTGTAAAGATAGATAATGACTTTGGGACCAACCATTTAAGCTAGATAGAAATATCTCTTCCAGGCAAACTTAAGTAACAAACATATTATTTGATGCCATGCGAACACTGCTCTGCTCCGGGACTAAAAGTAAGCACTTAGCTATCGTGGTAACAAACATTCAGACCGGCTCAACACAACGTTGAGCCGTTTGAGTATGAACGAATAACAAACATAGAAACATATATACAAACTTTCCCTTTCATAAATTAGTGTGATTTCAAATATTAAAGATCTATAAACCGTATCCTAACTAATATAATGAATGCGAAAGTGTGGTTGTTTGTTTGTCTTTCCTTCACACCCTAACTAAGCAACCAATTGACTTGTTTTTTGAGTTAGTTGAACGGATAGATCGTAACATAGCTAATAAATGTTCTTCAAAAGATTTTTTAAAAACCTCATTTCCACAGTAGGTTCTGATTTATTCAACATTCATGTGAAAATAAGCACATGTCTATCAAAGCAATTGATTTGGCCTTCTTCAAGGTTAAGAAATTATAGGTAATGTATTATTATTACATTACTAAGTAAATTACAAGTGGGTAGGTATGCTTCAGTTGACTTCTATGTAGGCAATTTTATATAAGGTATATAGTCCTTCGTCTCTTGTTGCCCAAACTCATAATACTGGTGACTCGGGGACCCCCCCCCCCCCCCCCCCCACACACAAACACGCACATACACACACCCACAAACGAACTTTTAGTAAGTTTGTTAAACTTAAATTTAATTGTAGTATTAGCTAACTAAGGCGGCTCAGGACCGCTATTTGTGGCGTCGTACGGGGGAGGCCTATGTCCAGCAGTGGACGTATGGGCTGATGATGATGATTAGCTAACTATATGATTTGTTGATTATTTTAAAGCTAGCTCTAGCAGGCTTTGTGGATTGGTGTTGCGAGTAGCGCTGCACCACCTGGGCAGCGGGCACCCCGCTGAAAACCAGCGCTGCTATGGCATAAGTGCCATACACAGCAAAGAACTGAGCCGGTGGTCTTTTTGTGTTAAATTATATTTTACATTAGTTAATAAGCAATTTATGTTATGTTTTTTGTGACACAAATAGATATTTTCTATTTCTTCGTTTGACCACAATCTCACCTGATGGAAAGCGACGATGTGGACGAGGTTGTATCACGAAGGTCTAGAAAATACCTATTCACTCTTGTCTTGAAGAGACAGATTGTAATTGACCGGAAAAACAGACGCAGGCAGCGAGTTCCATTCCTTAGCGGTGCGAATGATGAAGGTGGAGGAAAACCGCTTAGTACGAGTGGATCATATAACCACCAGATAAGGATGGTATTGTGCCGTCCGTCTGCTTGTCCTGGAGTGGAAGGGAGAAGGTGGGATATTCTGTAGAAGTGCTAAGTTTACTTGAATAGGGGATGTCATTCATCATTTTCTTGCCCTTTTCCCAATTAGGTGTGGTCGGCACAAGAGGTCTTCTTCTTTTCACTCGCTTCTATGAGTCGTTATCTCCGCACTCACTAATTTTTTACTCATGTCATCTTTCACGGAGTCCATCCATCTTTTCTTAGGCCTACTTCTGCTCCTGTATCCATCCACCTTCATATCTAATACTCTCCTCGTAACATGACACTCTTACCTCCTACACAACCTAACATGACCATACCACGCTAACCTATATATTGCTTTTTGCTACTTGAATAGAGTAGGTAATGTATGAAAAATTCATTAGGTATCTAGAAAACAAAAAATACTTTTTTTCGAATAATAAATTAGAAAATTTGGCGTATTTTAAAAAACGATAAACCGACTTCAAATTCCTGAACCTGCCTCTTGTTTACGCCCACTGCCAAAACATCGATTTCGAATCCTTACTTTAAAACTGTTTTAAGCTTTTGCGGGATAAATACTATAAAATTAATTATGGGACCACCTCGGGATTATTTTCTATACAATAGTGAAAGAATTTTCAAAATCGATGCATAATTGGCGGTAATATCGCGTAACATACATACAAAACACTTAGTTGAATTGAGAACCTCCTCCGTTTTTGAAGACAGTTAAAAAGTAGCCTATGTTTTATTCCAGGTCAACAGCTACACCTATGCAGCATCCATCCTAACTTTCATTTATGATATTTGATGTGATTTTGAACTAAACTACGCAAATTACCTACAAAGGAATCTTGGAAACAGATAAATGACGAGTGGAATAGGCATCGGGCAAAGAAATTTCATGAAATGTTGGTCAAAGATATTTGACGAGTGGAATACCACTCTTAGATAGAACGGATGTGTGAAGCTGATAAGTCATGGCGAAGAACCCTTTAATATTTTTTTTAATTTTTTAGCCACGATTGGGCATACTGTCAGATAAAACTTACGTCTTTATAAAAACCTACTTTTTCGTCGATGTTTAAATAAATGTGCGCAAATGTTAAAAATACACGCGTATTATATACGACCGCCCAAAAAAAGGAGTGTTATGTTTTCAGGGTATGTGAGTGAGTTCTTTATTCCACCATAGCTTTTAAATCCCTGAACAGACTTGGCTGTGTCAAAAATAGCTATTTTTTTTTTATTGAAATGAGCATTCATTATCACTGGATTTTATTACCATAAGGCGAAGTTTAAAAAACTAAAAAGAGTTACCTAGTTAAAGTTAGTTTTAGTAAAATTAAGAGGTCGTCGTGCTTTTTATTTTTTGTAAAAGTAGCTCGTTTTTAAGATCATCGTCATCATATCAGCCGATCTACGTCCACTGCTGGACATAGGCCTCCCCTAAGGATCTCCAAAATGACCGATTTTGCGCTGCCCGCATCCAGCGATTTGTTTTTAATCAATGAGATTTTACAAAGTTTATTATAGAATATCATTGTTTTTAATACGTAAAATTAAATTCTGATCGCTAAGTCTCGTTTAAACTAGGTTACAAAGTGTGTCAAATTGCCCGAACGGCTTCGTTAAGGAAACCTTAGCGACGAATGCACGAATAAATTAAACGAGCAAGGTCGATCAAAAGATACATATTATTTAGTTGCTTGAAACTGGGATAAATGGAAAAGGATTGTTTGTTTGTATTATTTATATTTCTACGCAAAAACCGGGTTGTAACTCGTTAAACATCTATGCCTGGGGAACAGTGCCTTTGAAGGAATCTATACCAACTTACTTGGAAAACGAAAATTTTAATCAAAGTTACTGTTAAGTTTACGTGCAAAACCTACTCAAAACTCGAGCTCAAGCTGCTCAGCTCACAACGATACTCACCTGACAGTTTCTTATGCTGCGAGATACATACGTAAGAGAAAAGTGATGCAAGGACATCCCCTTATACCATCAAATTTTTGATATACCTATTAATGGCCAGGATTTTTTCAGCCAACCCGACGAGTGCCTTTTGCTAGAAGCTTAATGAATTTTACCTAGAGTAAAATTTAGATTATTTTTCTATTTGGTACCTCTTTAGGAATCACTGTAATCCTGAGCTTTTTCTTCATACTTCAGATCACAAATAGCTCTTCTTGTTGTGTACTTTGTTCAATGTTTTGTGAAGACACTGGAACCTTCACTTTTAAGTCGATATTTGCACAACAACCGTACAGAATTGCGAGAATTTTGACTCTAAATTAGTATTACATTACAACCACACAGCAACATCGCAGTTCTACAAATGACTGTTTGTTTTCCACATACTAGGATACAATTATCTCAGAAAAAAAACCGCAACCAGTACACTTAGAGCCTTTAACGCCAGTTTATGTCGCAATTTGCAAGACACTGACAGGTCTTCCGCGTTGGTTTTTTTATTATCATCTAGTATAAGTTTTTTAATCCTCATTTATCCTTTTTAATCCTATTTTATCAGTCATTTAATGTCTATCGATGGTCTCTTTGTTTGAACGGTGAGATAGCTTGCTCTTATTAACTGTGTAGGTAAAGCTAGTAGAACCTAATACGTTCAACAGATCGTAGGAGCAACAACCTAATTTTATTACCCTCCTCCTTTGGTAATCGGGTAAAAAATCTAAAACCCTTGGCGACCATTTGACTTTGGCCCATCATAATAAGATAAGCACGGCTCCTCCGGTTTTGTTCAAACGCTAAGGAATGTGTTCTTCAAAAGATAATCAGGTAAATGGGGCAAGATATTTTTGACGGAAGTTTTCTTTCATTAAGCCCAGGTATAATATATGTGAACTGACGTCAATTGGGTCACGTTAAAAACTTTTTGCCCGTAATCATTGATTGAAAAAGCTTCGAAAAAAAACTTATCAATCGGCACGATATAAAACCTTTACCATTCTTTTCAAAAATGAAAAGAAAACTATATTTAATATAAGAGATAATTGAGTAAAGTACCATCTATTTGATTAATTACTATCGTATTTCTCCTAAACTAGCACAATTACAAGATTTTTTTAAAGTCATTTTCGTATTAAATAATAGAATACCGAGGGAACCTTCGGCTTATTTTTGCATATAAATGTCCTCGTTAATAGATAATAAGCAAAAACATGATTTTTGGCTTACGACGCTCTGCTCTGTCCCGCTCCTATAAACGCGAAATCCTATGCCTATCCTTTTCACAAAATGGCGTCATAGGTAAATCACCCTCTTAAAAGTCAAAGTTAACGGACGAAACTGCTTATTTTTGGTGAAACACCCAAAGAAAAGAACAATATTAATCAAGTACCCTCCGTAAAAAAAACTACATCCAAATCAATTCATCCGTTCGGAGTTATGTACGATGCCACAGATAAAGAAACAGACAGAAACAAACGTAGGTACTTAACACCCCTATCTTTTTGGGTCGGGGATTAAAAATATCACAAGCCATCTACGTAAGTGCCGGCAGACGAACTCTACATAAAAACATCCTTATTCTGATTCAAAAACCAGCATAATTTTTGTATACAAAGGGGTTACAAAACTCAAGGAATATTAGTGGAAAATATTTAACGACATTGGTATCATCGAAGTAAAGCGCAGAAGCTCGAAACAATTTTTGGCCTAACTTTAGATCTCGCGTTCGTTATCGAATTTGAAAAAAAAATATTGCTGCACTTCTAAGATTATGCGTTGTGAAGTTTTTTTTAGTTTTTAGAGATAACTTTGCTACTTACCTTGTTTTCTGTTATAGTTATCAGTTTTTGTTACGTTTTCATTCATAAATGTCTTTGTAGACATAAAATATCTTGGATTCTAAATAGGAGTAAAGTTAATTCATTTTCGTGGGTGTAAAGGTCATTAGATGACATGACGGTGCCATTATGAGAGCAGGGTAAGAAGGTATATTAAGGTCGGTTAGTGACATTTCTTGTACAGTTTAGGAAAAATTTAGTTTTTAACTTAAATGTAGTATTGATATCGACCAGTTGAGCTAACTGCAGACTGTTGCAAACAATCAACAACAATTGTTTCAGTTGTAAATACTAGTTCTAATTTCTATTATTTGAACGTATTTTTCTTTAAGAAATTTTAATAAGATACCAAAAACTTACCCGTATGCATGAAATCACAATAAATAAATGATAAACTTTTCTACTTCGACGGGACTTGAACCCGCAACCCTCCCTCAGTACGGGATGCGCTACCAATTGCGCCACGAGGTCATGTGTATTTTTCTTTGTTATACAGTTAGTAAACAACTTCGAAAAAAGGTTCACTGTTTGGCTATAATAATATGTTTTTTTATGTACATACATATGTTGGTCGATTTCTCCGTCATTTATGGACCGATTTTATTCCCGAGGAATACGTATTTATCCCGCAAAACTTAAAAAAACAAAAAACCGTTTAAAACTGTGTAGTTGTGCACCAGTTTGGTGCACAACTACACATCGCGGTTTTCGCATCTCCTCCTAAGCTACACAATATAAAACTATTACATATAATTATTATATACATATAAGCTTGTGATAGGTATCAAAAAATGGCCAAGGGATTTTGTAAAATTCCTTTATTAAAACGAAGTGAGCTCGGTTTTGCGAGACAAGAACGAGCGAACACCGCGCGGGGAAGGCGAGAAAGGAAGGCAAGAGCCGCGGAACGGCCAGCCCGCGCGCAAATTCACCGATTTTTATTTTAAATGTTGCTTTCGCTCTCGAATAACACTCTTTTGCAATAAAATAAACTTATAATCCTCTAAAGTAAATACTTTCGTTTACGTGTCATTGGAATATATTAAATAATAACCAAATTAAACTGGTTTTTCCGTAGGAGTATCTCTGGAATGAAGAGGCAACTTCGCGATTTTTTGTATGGAGTCAAATTTAATCAATCGTGTTTTGGCTGCCATAAGTTACTAACAAGAATCCTAAATTTTTGATTCTCATCAAAAAATTCTATGATTTCTTGCTTTAAAATTGATTTTTCGTGCAATCAAAATGTGGGTTTTGGGACTCACTTCACCTTAACGTAATAACATATTAAAGATAGGTGGCGGCGCTAGTTGGCTCAAGGAACCGCCTTAAGGTAGGTACGGGTAGCACAGTTACGTTGTCATTTTTGTTTGCACAGCTCTCAACTCAACTTCAACGGCATTTCAGGGTCGATACGATATACAACCTCGTGTTGTTTGATGAAGCATTTTATAGATTAGAAACTGTTATTGTATGTTATGAAGGTATGTTTGATATTATGGTCTGTTCTTCCACTAGTGGACAAAAAATTTAAGTGAAGAGAATATCAATAACACATTATTTTTTATTCGATAATAATAACTACATATGTATGTATACAGTATAAAATTTGACTTGTCTACATAAGTGCTTATTTTGTAAGCCTAAAGAAATAAAGTTATTGATTCTGATTCTTCGGTTTTATAATGGTAGTGGTGCGCTGCTAGTTTGCAAGGACTCGTATTTTAAACGACTTAAAAAAAGAGGAGGTTTTCAATTCGACTGAATGTTTTTTTTTTTGTATTTTTCACAATATTTCCACCAAGCACCGATCGCCGTCGCATTAAAAGTTGATTCACCCATTTACGTGAGTACCTGATTAAACAAAAACAAAAGGCTTTGCGGCAAATTAGTCGAACTATCCGAATGCTTGGTTTATCCCTTGTTACGCCCGGGATATGGTCACTTCGTTTTTATGGTGCTAGTTTAATGTAGGTATGCTATTATGCAAGTTCTCATTTATTCCTGTGAGCACGCTTCGTTTGGGATTTACATCACGCAAGTATTAACGCGAGTAATTATAAAAACACTTTACGATTTGCGGCAAATAAATTTTCCTAATGCTAGAAATGTGCTAGAATTATCCCTTGTAGAACGCAGAAAAAATAAAAACCGCATACATATTTTATTCTAGTGCGTACCTAATTCAGGTAAATCGGTTATTTGACTTGTCTAAGTGCTTATTTTGTAAGCCTCAAGAAATAAAGTTATTGATTCTGATTCTGGATCACCTTAATTGATTTTAAAAGCCTCTGCAAAAAACGCTCGCGCGCGGTTTGCGCGAAAAGCAATAAGTTATCTATAAGTGATTCATATGTAATGTGGTTGGTAAACCTTTATCATTAAATAAATAAATAAAACCGAGATCCACTCGCGAATCATGAGTGTGGTGGATCCCATTCGCACCACGCTCCGCACCGCGATTCGCGCGCGATTGTGGAGAACCTATTTGAAATATAAAAAAAACAATTTTATTTTGCACAATAAATGTGGTGATAATAGCAAAATAGGAGGTAGATATTTATATATATATATATACAAATCAAAGATTTCCCTTCACTCCTCTAAAGCCGAAAGCCAGAATAGTTTTAAGACCTTTCATAGTTAAAACTAAGCCAGTACCTACTTATCCTTGTTCTTTTCTGTGATTTTGCAAAAAAACAACATGCCATTGCATTATATGAACAACAAAATACTAATACTGACATACAATACATCAATACTGTGTAAATTTGAAAGAGGTTCAAATTCTAGGACATCACATAAATTATAATGTGCAATTCATAAATAGAATAGCTAAACTGCAAATGTGCAAAACATCCCAAATTGATCTTGACAAAGTTATTGCAACATAATTTTTCTCTCTGTTATTAAAGCTTGTAGATTTGCCTATGCCCAAATAAGAAGTTTTTAAAACCATACTTTAATTTTTTGGGTTTACCTCTTGGTTTTGAAAAGTACTTAAAAGACTCCATAGAGGAGGAACTTAATAATCACTTTCAGAAATATTAGGCTGAAATATTAAGTGTTGTTTTTTATTTCGGATTAAGTTGAGTGTAAATATTTACATTAGTGTTTAGACAAAAAAAAGTTAAGCTATAAGTTGTGATCAGTTTGGAATGGCACACACAAAAAACATAAATCTTACAAATTGGCTCCTATCACAGGGATCCTCTTGGGACACTGTCGGAGAGTTCAGGAGAGGAACGTCCTCCTGGCTCCCGGAGCTCGAACACTGGCACACTTCACATCTCTTCATTTCTAACCATAACTGTGGACTGTCAAATGTCCAGTAAATTTCTACACTACCCATTAAAAAGAACAAAGCTTTTGCATTATTACATTTAAAATTATGACAGGATTTTAATAGGAACCTTTTTTACCTTACAAAGATTATTTATCAGATATTTACTGTGTAGGTTTTTTTATATTTTCTCTACCTTTCCCAGTTGCCTCGTGACCACAGTTAAAAGTAACACAATACAAAAATAGGGGAAATATAACAAAAAGTATGCAATAAATACTCAATAAATAATCTTTTTTAGCTTGTTTAAAGTTTAGGGACATTAGGCTTTTTACAGATTATTTATAGAAATAAATCCTCAACAATGTCAATCACAGTTTATTACAAATTGTAGATAAGTATATATAGCAGGCAATAAAGAAAAGGATAATTCAATGTTATAGTAAACAGACAGGCATGTATCCCAATATCACTTTCTTGGGTACTTTTATTAGTATCCAATAAATTAACTATTAAGGTACCTACCTCATCCTCACTATCTATCAGTGAAGTCAGATCCATAACGAAGAAACTTGGAATTATAAGAACACTATGGAAATTATAAATTAAAAGTACAACAGCGACCGCCTTTAGCGACCGTGTGATCGTACAATAAATACTGTGACAATAAACTCGTAACATATCAGTAGAATAAATGTATTGAAAAGACATGAAAATACCATTGTATGCAAATCATGTGTTGACCATTCGCTATTATAATAAAGATATTGAACATTACTTCGCACGCCTAATGCGAGATTGTGACCTAATATGCCAGATCGGAAACACAACCAAAATAATAAAATTGCTACGTAAAACTTACCACTTTCAAAAGGTTCCTCTGGTAAGTACACGTATTCCATAGGAGTTATCTGACGAGTCAGATAACAAGCTCCATTGTTGATATTGTTATTGTGAATTTTAACTATCAGAAATCTACGGGCGATCTAAATTATTGAAATAATCAAATTTTTTGGAAATAAAATAAAATGAATAATAACCCTAAAAAGTTACACAGTGAACGCACTTTGACAACCCTAATTTTTGACATAACACAACACTTGACATTTATTCCATTTCATTTCCATAGACAACGATAGTTTATTTGATTTTAGTGATGACCGTGGTGGCGCAATTTCTTTATTATTTAGTCGAATCATTTGCCTTTTTCCATTTATCGACTAACGATAAACGACAATGAGAAAATCGATGAAAAATCAAACTCGATTGTTTTAGTTTATCTGTGGTTCAACACGTCACCGAATCGTTGACGTTGGATTGGATTGGATGTGAATTATTTTCCGAAATTTTTAATGTTTTGGTAAAAAATAAGCAACAATTAAAAATAATGGTAATTCCGTTTTCCTGGTAAAAAAACATTACTGCTAATTTCCTATCCAAAACTTTTCACATAAAGTTGTGTATTCTGTAAAAGAATCCCTGAACTGTTCGGCTTATGTTTACAATAATTCAATGCTGTTTTCGTGTTTTTTCAGGTTCTAATAGCCGCTACAGTATGCACGAAATCGGGAAAAGGTAAATAAATACACATTCTTATAATCTACGCATTAGTTCTTTACGATTAAGGTGTAAGACTATGTTTTCAACCGATGTTTTAAACTGATGATGTGTTTCACTGAAGTCCCCCTATGTTTCAGCTTTGGTATCGAGGCAATTTGTCGAAATGACGAAGGCCCGTATAGAGGGCCTGCTGGCCGCCTTCCCGAAGCTGATGACTGCAGGGCGCCAGCACACTTTCGTTGAGACGGAATCAGTCAGGTATCCCAACATTTCACACTAATTCCTTATAAACTTTATGAGTAAAGTAAATTACCTAAGTATTATATACACTATGCTAAGGTTATCCATACCAAATAACAAAAACTCAAACAATTCTAAAACTGGCTAGAATTGTGTGAATTACCCAGCTCAAATTAAAAAGTTCCAACACTTGAAAGGTTACTTTATCATATTATCTTAATAAATGCTTAATAGTCTTTATCATTTCATATAAAATTCAAAGTCACAAACTCTATTTGTATTACAAACTAAATTTAAATAAATTTACACGAGCTCAGAACTCTTGTATGGTGCACATTGAAAGTTTAGATCTCAGTGTTGCTGACTCCTTGTACAAATGACATGTTTCTGCAGGTATGTGTACCAGCCTCTGGACAAGCTGTATATGCTGCTCATCACCACAAAGGCCAGCAACATCCTCGAGGACTTGGAGACACTCCGGCTCTTCAGCAGAGTGGTAATATTTTATTCTAGTTTAACTACTGGCTGCAGCCTTGCTCACATTATACCTTAAAGTAATTAGATGATATCCTAAAAATTTACAATTTCGGCAAGACTTGATTTCACAAAAATAGATAAAAAAATTAGGGAAAGTAGCTTAAATAGAGTATTCAGGGATCATGTAAAAATACTTTACCTACTAATATTAATTTGTTTTTAATACACTGAATTAGTAGTTTGAGGCTAGATGAAAATGTGAGAATTGTCCAGCATTATTAATTTATTAAACTTAGAAAAGGAGACAAGATAGCTTAGAGCATTCAAGGATAGTGTAAAACTAAAAATACTTCGAAAATAATACAAAAATGTTGATTCTAAAAAACAAATCCTAATATTATAAATATCAAAGTTTGTATGGAACTGATAAGGCTGAAATTTGGTATGGGTATAGTTTGGAATAACATATAGGCAATTTTTTCTCCCCATAAAACGCGGGTGAAGGCGCGGGCAGCAGCTAGTTAGAAATAAATATTAGGTTACATGTCAGACTTAGAATTACTTTGCTTAAGCTACATTTCTTGTCACCTTTTATTGCTATCTGAGTGATTTGATTTCCCAGGTGCCTGAATACTGCAATCAGCTGACTGAAGCAGAGGTGCTGAACCAGGCTTTCAACCTGCTGTTTGCATTTGATGAGATTGTGGCTCTCGGGTACAGGGAGAGTGTTAACTTGGCGCAGGTATGAAGTATCAGTAATATTTTAAAAATAAAGTGTATTAAAAATTCACTATGTATTTTTAATACACGGACGTGTATGGGCTGATGATGATGATGATGTATTTTAGTCTCTAAGTATCATCAAGATCAAAGATTCTCTAAAGTATCAGAGAGAGAGAGAGAGAGAGATAATTTCTGGAGAAGGTCCCTGCCTCAGCATGTTGCAGTATTGGAGCATTTGCCCAATACTGCGCTGGTTTTCAGGCAGGCCCGTGAGAGTGAAGTCTGCTTATTTACTAGCACTATTGCTAACGGTGGGTAACACTATACATTTTGACAATTTAGGTAGGTAGGTTAGGTACGCACAATAAAAAAATCTATTGAAATGCCTTAAAATTAACAATAATTCCTTATATAATAACAATAATATGACAACTTTAGCTATCATTCATTGGTCTTAGTATAGTGGGCCAAACAAAGCTTTCTAACTTCTCAGTTTCAGTTTATTTATTCAAAAAACAATTAAATTGTGTATGAATATAACAAACAAATAACTGTCATGCATGACTGTATAACCCACCAATACTCATTAGATTTTTGACAGTTTTTCATAAAAATCTGTCATTAATTCGCTGTCGAGTCGAGACGTATTGAAATTTTACGTTATTCGGGTCTCCCCCGAATAATCGTAAACACCCCAATTTTTTTGTGTATATACAATGGTTTGTAATTTGAATCAGAAATACGGTGATATATCAATCTAATATACAACAAAGTTGTGTTAGATACACTTATAACTCGAGAACCTATCAGAGGAAGGGCAGCAGCTTCTTTCTGAGTATTTTTCAACACCAACACTGCGATCACCAATCCGCCTGCCAAGCGTGGTGATTATGGCAAATCCCCCCCTACATGGGAGACCATCCACTCGATGATGGACCGACGAAATTTAAGCGGTCGCAGGGAGTCGATGGATGGAGGCGGCTCAGGACCGCTATTTGTGATGTCGTATGGGGGAGGCCTATGTCCAGCAGTGGACGTGTATGGGCTGATATGATGATGATGAACTCGAGAACGGCTGAACCAATTTTCATGATTTTTAATTTGTCTCTGTCTGGAATAGGATATAGATTATAAAAAATAGGGTTCCGCGCAACCATTATAATTTAACAGGGGCGAAGCCGCGGGCACAGCTATATATATTAACCAAAATTCTTGTCCTTACAGGTTCGTTCATTTGTTGAGATGGATTCTCATGAAGAGAAGATTTTCCAAGCTGTCAGACAGGTATGTTTTTGTAATTGAATATTTAGATTAATTGTAGTATTAATTTTTAAATTAAACCTGAGAATTACTGTTGAATCAGTTTTGTATCTGTTATTTCACAATATTTTATTTTAAAGTATTGTATTGCACGGTCGGCAACGGATAGCACTGAACATTAATTTAATATTAACTGAACAGTATTACGCTCCATAAGTAACTCATCATCACGATCACCATATCAGCCTGTACACAAATGCATAGGCCTCCCCCATACGAGACGCCACAAATAGCGGTCCTGAGCCGGCTCCATCCGTCGACTCCCTGCGACCGCTACGATGTCGCCGGTCCATCGAGTGGATGGTTCTCCTAGTAGGTCATAAGTAACTCATCATATCATATTATTATTATAGGAACGAAAATTGCTTAACATCTTTATGGGAAAAAAGTCGTTAAACACTCCGGTACTCAACACGATCATTTTGGAAACCAATTCATGTTTAACGATATTCATTGCTCATGTTCTGTATGTCTGAAAAGCAAATAAATATTTCTTTTAACAACCTAACAAGGTAAAGGTTTCTTGTTCGCTTCTTTACTTTACCTTAAAAAGATTGAAGTGAAAAAAATATCAAAGTAATTACTTTATTTTCATAGTTTTACTTAAGTATGTAATTTTAATATTGTGACGTGTTCAAGAGTCTAAAGAAAATAAAGCACTTTGAATTTTGTGTTTTCCAGTTCTATTTTTTTCTCTATACAATTAAAGCTAAGTTTTATTCTGTAGACTCAAGAGCGTGAAGCGGCTAACCGAATGCGCGAGCGTGCTAAGGAGCTCCAGAGAGAGAGATTGGAAGCTGCTAAGAAAGGTCTTCCGCCTCGGTCGCAGATGTCATTCGGTAAAAATATAACTGTTTTTCAAGTTTATTTTTCCTACACACCTGTATTGGTCTCGAAATGACCGTGTGTCGGAAAAATTGAGTTTCCGAAAAAGTGCAATACCTAATCAAAGAAACGTAATGAATTTTCGACGATCGCGTTACATAGTAAACTTTATTTTGTTTTAAAATATAAATAAACACAGCACCATCTAGCCCCAAGCTAAGCAGAGCTTGTGTTATCAATATAAATAAATAAATAAAAAAGTTTTATTTGAGAGAATGCTGAGTCCATAGGCTTACGACAAAATTCATTTTCATATTTTAAAACAGTTATAAAATATTATTTGTACTAGATAACTGATATACATATATAATACATACATAGATAGATATGTTTTTTATTATACATACAAAATACCCAGAACAAATATTTGCAGATCGTACAATATTTGCAGATTGTACAAATATTTGTCCCAAGGCGGGAACCGAACCCACAAACTCCTGCATCGCAGGCGGACTTACGCCCCACCTCGGTCGTCAAAGGAGCCCCCAAGACCAAGCGCAATTTAATAATTTTAATGTGGGACATTTCTTAAAGCATCACTTAGCCCCAAGCTTAACAGAGATTGATTTAAATTTCCTAAATGTCATATATGGAAATAAACGTTTATGATTCTAGTTCTTGGCCTTAACAAGCGTTTGGTTACAGGCAGCAGCGGCGGATTCGGAAGCTCTTCTATTACGGCATCGTCCATGGAACCCACTGTTGAGAAGATACCCACCACTCCTGCTAGAGATAGGTATGTCGGTGTAAACATGTTTCTGTCTCATAATAAGATAAAATGTTCACTTAAGGCGGTTCCCAGGCACAAACTAGCGCCGCCACCTATTTTATCGTATTATTATTTTTTCACTTCTTCCACTAGTGGACAAAAAAATGAAGTGAAGAGAATATCAATAACACCCTATTTCTTATTTGATAATAATAACTATGTTTATAGTATACAATTTGACTTGTCTAAGTGCTTATTTTGTAAGCCTAAAGAAATAAAGTTATTGATTCTGATTTTGATTCTGAATGCTTCTGTAATAGTGCAACTTCGCATCTCTTCCTAAACTATACAAAATAAAACTATTACAGAAGCATTAAAAAAAGCATATGAAAGGTATCACAAACGGGCCAAGGGATTTTTGAAAATTCATTTGTATATCGTAATAATACGATAAAATAGGTGGCGGTTCTGATTGGGTCGGGGTACCCCCTTAAAATGAGATACAAAAAGTTCTTAAAAATAATGCGCTAAGCATCTATACAAACTGTGTTATAAGGAGTGACCCTTATAACACAGTTCACAGCTTATGTTCTATAGTTATACCATCGATAGGCAAGACATGGCTAGTCTACTGCCTAATTATGCTGAGTAAAGTGAACAAACCTACTATTCTAGAAACTATTAATTTATACGTCCCGAACAACTATATGAGATGCCACCGACCGTAGACACCACCGTCTGTTTAAAAAAAAAACATTTATTAACATTCATACATGAGGTTGATAGGTACAGATAGAAACGATGACACTACTGAAGCATAACAAACTGAGTGGTAGTGTCAACGCCCAACTCCTAGATTTCTGATAAATATTCTGATGAAAATTTAATTTTTAAAAAAGCTTCACAAATGTTACTATACCTAAGTTTGCCTATCATACTCCGCGAAATCAGCATGCAAACCATGCTCCTTAAACTCCTAAACGACACACGCTTGAACTCTAATAAGTTTCTACTGAAGTTCCAACAGACCTATATAATGACAGCCTACCTTCTTTATCAAACGGCAATTGTCTTA
Source organism: Eupithecia insigniata (assembly GCA_947859395.1). Lineage (NCBI taxonomy): Eukaryota > Metazoa > Arthropoda > Insecta > Lepidoptera > Geometridae > Eupithecia > Eupithecia insigniata. The sequence goes on from OX402019.1 coordinate 3,833,519, forward strand.
TATGTCTAGGTATTTTTTTAAACACTGAAAATCATTATAAAACGATTTTTCCCACTGAATTGTGTGTGGGGCTTCACTCCTCACAGTGTGTCTCTAGCCATAGCCGGACTTATGTAACTACCTATGCCGAGCGTTCGGCTTTACCGTTGCCGGTAACTAACCCAATATCGCCTTCATTCTGTATATAGTACAATTTGCTTCCTCCACAGCCGTCCACAAGCAGGTCGCTCCGCCATGAAGCTAGGATCTCGCGGCGCGGACACAGACTCCTTCGTGTCTCGACTCAGACACGAGGGCGAGGCCGTGGCGCCGCTCGCCGCCACCGGCGCCGCCGCCGACAGTCTCCCGCCAGTTGTTAACATCAACAGGAAGGAGTAAGTATACTTACTCTACTCTCCTCCACAGCTTCAGTATAAGTTCAAGTGAACAGTCATTATAGGCACCGCTAAAGTATGGAATGCCCTACCGGCGACTGTGTTTCCCGATACCTACAATCTAGAGGTCTTCAAGACTAGAGTGAACAAGACTCTTCTAGGCAAGCGTGCTACATCCTCCGCCGTATCATCACTTAGCATCAGGTGAGATAGCGGACAAATGCAAAACTATATAATGTAAAAAAAAAGTGACGCTTACCCAGATTTATATAGACAAGGAACACAAAAATACCGAGACTGGCAGATTTTGTTGAAACTTCGCCCAAAAAAAAATGTTTTTTTTTTAATGGACAATAGACCTTCGTTTGACCACAATCTCACCTGATGGAAAGTGATGATGTGGCTGACGGTGTATCACGAAGGTCTAGAAGATTCACTCTTGTCATGAAGAGACCCAGATTGTGATTGGCAGGCAAAACAGAAACAGGCAGCGAGTTCAAATCCTTAGCGGTCGAATGATGAAGGTGGAGGAAAACCGCTTAGTACGAGTGGATGGTATATCTACCAGATAAGGATGGTATTGAGCCGTCCGTCTACTTGTCCTGGAGTGGAAGGGAGCAGGGTTGTTGCGAATATCAGCATCAGCATCCACTGATCATCGGCATCATTTTGAACATCAGCATCAGCATCCGCAATGATCGATGCTGATTTTTGATGCTGATGTTTTAGTCACGACATGGCCCGAGGGAGTGAGGCTTAAAGCGCATTGTTGTAAAAGGAACCTAAACAAACACAAACCTGTTTTTTTCACACTTATAATATAACACATTGCGTGATAGGTGAAATACCTACAGGTTTTATTGCTCGTTTGTATTCGTATTTATTGTTGTAGGTACGTATCTTGTATTTTAGATTCAACAATGTTTATAAAATATGATTTTTCGGGTATTTATCGCTACCATGATCCAAGAGAACAAGGTCTGCTTCTCTGGGAGTGTCCGTTGCTTACATCACTGTACCAGTTGCTACTTTATTTCAACAAAAGGTGGAAATTGGGAAACAAATGTGATAAGGGTCAATTGAAAAATCAATAAAAAAATTACACCTTTGTTATATTTTTCCCCTACCTCAACAATGTTTATTTTAATACTAGCTGTTCCACGCGGTTTCACCCCTGTCACCAGGACTAAAAGTATGGAGGAATAAGGATCGAGAGTAACATAGGCTACTTTTTGTCTCGGTAAAACATCAAATTCCCGTGGGAGATTTGCGGAAAGTTTCGTATTTTTGTACGAAAATTTGTCTTCATGCCTTAACAAAGCTACCAATCGATTTGTTTTTCGGCATAGCGATAGTTAAAAGGTCGTGAAGTAACATAGGCTCCTTCAGGTCCTGGAAAAATATTAAATTCCCAAAAGGAGAGTTACAGGAATATTCGAATACAGGGAAATCTAAATATAAACGGATATTTGGGAAATGCTTCAAATTTGGCCCACAGTTAGAAAATGTCCTCGAATAGGTTATAGTATACTATTATCCAACTTCAAAAAGGAAGAGGTTCTCAATTCATGAAAAATTACTGAACGGGAAAAAAGCCTTTTTATCCCTATACAAATGTGAAATTCTAATTTAACGCGGGTGAAATCGCGAGGAAAAGTTTGTAATATATAAAGTATATTTATTTATAATTTCAATTTGATGACGTCGGAAGTTGCCGAGACAACTAGGTTTTCGTATTCAGAAGAGCGAGATCATTAGGTTTAAGTACACTACTAAGCAATACTGAGATTAAAATTAAAATTACATTCTAAAGTCTATTGGAGAACTTGATTCAGGGAAGGCGATTGGGGCTGCGGTCCGGTATTCCATAAAAGAGAGGCCTTCTCATTGAAAGCTAAATAAAACATAAGGTCCCGACGTTAACTACCTAAAACAATATTTTTGAATAATCCTTAGGTCGCTCCGCCCGCTATATTATTTTTTAAAGATTTCTTTGCCCTTTTACAGAAAGCAATTGTCTCAAAAATTTAGGGTTCACTCCGCTTTCCGCAGCCTTAGCTTTTTTGTTATTTTGGGCAACTGTCGTTAGGAACGATTGTTCTTATTATTCTTTTTGATGTCTTATTTAGTCGGAGGCCTTTGTTCCTGCTGTAGCCCTAGTATCTGATGGCCTCCGACTACCTAAGTATAAAAAGATAATAATAAGAACAATCGGTGGACGTTTGTTTAAGACGTTACGTAGTCGAGTTTTAGTTTTTGACTACATTTTTATTCTATTTTTTGATATTTGCCTGAGAATATTAACCGTTATTTGACTTTGAAAAACAGTTTAACAAAGGCCTTTGAAATGATGCCCCACACGAGCATATTTACTAACATTAGAATTTTCACCCCTTACTTAGACCCCGCCAACTCGTTAGACCCCAATGCCATCTGACGTCATTTATAGCCTATTATAACCATCGGGGTATTGAGACGAATCAATTGATACCTTATTTGTTGAAAACGGACAAGTTTTAGCGCTAGGTGGGAACATAGAAATCGGCTACCAATGCCAAATGGTGAATTATGGGTGCCAAACTCACAACCCTCCTCCGTTGGTAGTCGGCTAAAAAGTGCATAGTTTATCAAGAAACTATTCCAATTGGTAGAATCCTTTATATTCAATAAGTGCAGAATACTCGGTTTTGGAGTCCGACACGCACTTGGCCAAAATCAGCATCAGCATCCGCTGATGTCAAGACCAAAAATCAGCATCAGCATCAGCATCCGCTGATGTGTCAAAAAACGGCATCAGCAACAACCCTGGAAGGGAGATGGTGGGATCAGGTCATGAAGTTCCTGGGAGCATTCACCGAAATGGATCCTTTAAAAGATCGAGAAAAAACAATGTTAAAACCAATGTGGTGGGCAACTACTTAATAGGTACAACGGCACAATTTCATGATCATCATCAGTCCGAATACATCCACTGCTGAACGTAGGCCTCCCACAAACGACGCCACCAATAGCGGTCCTGAGCTGCCTTCATCCATCGACTCCCTGCGACCGCTACAATGTCGTCGGTCCACCAAGTGGGAGGTGGAAGACCTCCCACTTCGTTTCAGCATAAATTAACTACTATATCGTTTACAGCATACACCTGCGTTTCGAAGAGCGTCTCAACCTAGTTGCTGGCAGGGATGGCGATATCCAGAGCTTTGAGCTCTCAGGTACTAACTCGATTTATTTATTCGACAATATGTACGTGTTAGAACTGTGGTAATAATTCAAAGATATTTTTTTTTTTCTTTTTTTTTTATATGGCTTTAAATTCGATTTTTTTTTAAAGCCATATAATCTAATTAGACTGTTTTCATATTTAATTTATTTTTCCATTCAGGTCTGCTAACGCTGAACATCTCAAACGAGCAATATGGCCGGATTCAAGTTCACGTCGAGAATAAAGACACGCGACCTCTACAGCTGCAGGTAAGTTCTACCATAGACAAACAAAACACAAGACTACTAGAGGTAATTAGTCTATGGTTCTACCGCCTAGCCTCTGTTTGTAAGACGTACGACTTGAAAGGAAAAAATCGTTTATTTATACAAAATAATAAAATGTTTATTTATAAAAACTAGGTAATTTCATAAGAATTCTAAAAAGTTCCAAGTTGAACTGTCTTTGGATAATGTTGTAGATGTGACGACCGCTGTGGCGCGGCGGGCGAAGGTAAGCCTGCCACACAGGATGTTGCAAGTTCGATTCCCGCCTTGCGACAAATCGACGGTAGCAATTAACATTGTCGGATTAACATTTTTGCGATTTTAATTTTATAAGTTGAATGTCATTTCTCAGACGCACCCGAACGTGGACAAAGAAGCGTTCCGTTCGAGCGGTGTGATCGGCCTGAAGCAGTCCCAGCGTCAATTCCCGCTGAACAGCGATGTCGGCGTGCTCAAGTGGAGGCTCGCCACTACCAGTGACGATAAACTGGCGCCATTGTCTGGTAATATACTAATCCTAATCTTAACATATAAAAATTAACCCCTATTTATTATAACTTGAGAACGGCTTTACCGATTTCATTCATCTTTTTAAAAATGTTTTCTAATACTTCGTAGACATTAAGTCGCAGAGTAATGCGACACTAGCGCCACTCTTTAGTTTTTCTTGTATTATCGTTATGGAAAAGAATTACTAAAAGTTCTCACCGCCAATTGATAATACCCAGTATAAACTATTTTTCGATACTTTTGTAATAGTTTTGTTTTATTTCGATTAAACAGAAAATGGTTTATTGCGTTTGGTGGCCACCATCTGATTCGGCAACGATAAACTGGTGCCATTGTCTAGTAAATACTGAACTTGAATAACCATATTAAAAAAGGAATTAAATCCGGCCAATATCGGTACCTAACAGTTTTATCATATTCAGCTACGAAAGCATCCATTACTTGATTTCTTAGTGTTCTGAAATTAATGGAATAAGCGGTAGACTTTTGTAAGACAAGGTGTTATGAAAATTTTGTATCTTAATTATGTTCAGTTACTTGGAGAGAAACTGTAATATTAATTTGTGCGTGTTCTCCACTTTTGTTGCACACAAACTTATGAAAATTACTAACAATCATAATCGCAGTGCCCAAAAAAAAACTAAAAAACTATGTAAAAAAACTATGTGCAAACTCTGTACATATTAGCAATAAATAAATGAAATGAACATAGGCCTCCCGAACGACGCCACGAATAGCGGTCCGGAGCCGCCTCTATCCAAAAACTCCCTGCGACCGCTCCCATTTGGGAATCAGAATCCATAACTTTATTTCTTTAGGCTTACGAAATAAGCACTTAGACAAGTCAAATTTTATACTATAAACATAGTTATTATTATCAAATAAGAAATAAGGTGTTATTGATTTTCTCTTCACTTAATTTTTTTCCCCACTAGTGGAAGAAGTGAAAAAGAAACCACTAGCACATTATAATATCACTTATGTGTCTAATACATGTTTATTTTGCCTATCTAAATCTAAATTGAATGCGATTTAGATACATGTCAATATTTCTATAAAGCTAAACAGAACATTGAATTTCTTACATACTACTGACAGTGCGGAACGGAGCAAGATCTGGCCAAGCATTAACATCATTGATGTTTTGATTTTGTTTAAATTTACAAATAGGGAGTTCAGTTGCTTCAGATGGAAGCTTATTATAGAAGCGCACGCAATTGCCCATAAATGATTTCCCTACCTTTCGTAATCTATATGCTGGGATGTATAATTTGTTCTTGTTTCTTTCTATTGTGAACATCACACTTTTTCAAAAAGCTATCTCTATGGGAGGGATCTTTCTGTGAGAGGTCTATGTTCAGCAGTGTAGATATGTATACGGGCTGATGATGATGAAATGAAATGTGCTAATCAATGTAAATTATCTTTGCAGTGAACTGCTGGCCGTCCGAGGGAGCGAACGGTAGCTGTGACGTCAACATCGAGTACGAGTTAGAGCAGGAGCATCTTGTGCTGTCTGATGTCAACATTCTCATCTCGTTGCCGCCGTATGTATAATCCTACTAATATTATAAATGTCAAAGTTTGTGAGAATGGATGTATGGATATTTGTACTGTTGACTGAACTATAACTATAACATATAGGCTATTTTTTATCCCGATAAAACGCGGGCAGCAGCAGCTATTTTATTATATAATTCTGTCTCTTTCTTGAAGAATCCTTTCTCATTCTATTTTTACCTACGTAGCGCGAAGAAACGCGACCTTACCTCGTACCGCATTCGATGTATTTTGTTTATGTATGTAACTAGCCCGCGCCTTCGCCTGCGACGCAGGAGGTTGCGGGTTCGATTCCCGCCTTGCGACAAATATTGGGTGTTCTGGTCGTTTTTCTATGTATAATAAAAAAATATCTATCTATGTAATATTATAATTGTATTATGTATATCAGTTACATAGTACCCATAACACAAGCTCTGCTTAGCTTGGGGCTATATGATGTTGTGTGCACTGTCCAACATTATTTATTTATTTATTATTATTATTTATTTATTTATTGGTTTATCATGTTAGGCTGTATTTATGTCTCTTCTACTCTTACCAAAATCCTTGAAATCTTTACCAAAGTTGAAGCCTTCATACATTTGTATCTTTTATCGTACTTCCAGTACTGGCTACAGCAATGTGGTAGTAAACGCGTGGGAGGGTAGCTACACACAGAAGGGACGCACGCTCGTCTGGAGCATCCCGGTCATCAACAAGGAGTCGAAGACAGGCACTTTGGAGTTCACGTGAGTATTATCGTTGATAGACATAAATTAAGTAGGTAAGGCGCTGGCCAGTTGGGGAGTAAAGGTTCTAGAGTGGCGACCGCGATGCAATGCGAAACGGAGTGTTCCCACACTCCTCCGACCTCTCACTCGATAGACCAACGACATTGTAGCGGGCGCAGGGAGTCGTTTCATAGAGAAGGCTATTCCTGACGTCTTTTGGAGGAGGCCTATGTTCAGCAGTTGACGTATACGGGCTGACGCAAAACAAAGGCTTACCTTTTGTATGAAAGTAAACTTAAGGGGCGCCTCGTCCTCGTCTTTTCCGCCTGGGCCAGCGCCTAACTTGTGATGTCATGCGACTTATTACTTATTCGTAGTGTCATATGCCTCCAGATATAAGCTATGTTACGTAGCTATTGGCTTGACGGTTTCACGAACATCAGCCCAGCAACGAAGTTATTAGACGTATGTTTGAATATTCATCATTCAGCTGCATTTATTGAATAGTGCCTATATAACCAAACACTTATCTGTACAGATGTACCCCAGCTACACCTAACGATTTCTTCCCCCTCTCCGTGACCTGGACATCAGACACATCCTTGGCTCTGCTGACCACAAAGAAGGTGACCCTGGCCGAGGATGGGGCTCCCGTTGACTACTCACAGGACATCAGCTTCCATGCTGATAAATATGAAATAGTATAAGGGTATAGCGCTTTCCTGAAGATAGCAATTTACTTAAAGAAGTGTAATAAAATTCAAGAAGATTAAGAGTAAATTATATTCCATGGATTGATTGAAAATTACTAGTTTATCATTATTATATGTAAGATTATGTAAAAATAAACTATATTATGTGGAATCTACATGAGTTTTTGTGAACGACCGATGTGGCGCGGCGAGCGAAGGTCCGCCTGGAGGAGATTACGGGTTTGATTCGCGCCTTGGGACAAATGTTTGTATGATCTGCAGATATTTATTCTGGGTGGTCGATATTTTCTACGTATAGTATAAAATATATATCTATGTATGTACTAGATTTGACTTCTACGTTAATGGCAATATTTTGGTTTTATTATTATATTAGCTGACCCGTGCCCACTTCGTTGGGCGGTAAACATTTTTAGTGAACCGAACCGAAACGTGAGACCAAATTGAAGATCAAAATTGTATCCACTTCCACCAGTATCTTCGCCTCGACAGTAGGTAGGTATATAAGCGAGTAGAGACTGAAGAGCATCAAATGCCTGGTGCGTTTCGCCAATGCATTGCAAGCGGTCATCCCGGGTACGCAGCACAATGTCCCGCCTGTCACAGTGCTGATCTACCAGGACGACGGCAACATCATTGTTAGTGAGAGCTTTGTACAAACCGGATGCTGTCCAGTAGGTCGTTTATCGGCACTAATAACAATTTTGTAATCATTTTGTTGGCTTTGGGGATGGGCTCGTATTTTATGTCCTTCCTCGTAATATGAACTCAAATCATGCTAAGTATCATTCGAATCCATTCAGTAGTTTTTGCGCTATTCTAGGCCGAGAAATGTCACTTCCATCCCCACTCCCAAGGGAACCTTAACGAATTCCAGGATAAAAAGTATTACATGACCTTCCTCGTAGTATTATGAACTTAAATCATGCCAAATTACATTTGAATACATTCAGTAGTTTCAGCGCTATAGCAACCAAGAAATGTTACCTTACTGCGGGGGGCCACTACTGGGGGTCCCACAGCGGGGCAATGTGGGGGGCCCACTGAGGGGGTAAACTGCCGGGGGCCCCCACTGCCGGTGCCCTCCACTGTCGGGGCCTACTGAGTGGGTCCCACTGCGGGGGGCTACTGGGGTCCCACTGCGAGGAAATGTGGGGGGCCCACTGCCGGTGCCCCCACTGCGGGGCAATGTGGGCAGCCCCCTTCGGGGGACCATCTGCCAGCGGCCCCCACTTCCGGTGCCCCCCACTGTGGGGCTAATGAGGTCCCACTGCGGGGCAATGTGGGAGCCCCATTGCGGGGTACTACTGGGGGGTCCGGTTGCGTGAGGGGCCCCACTGCTGGGGTCCTCACTTCTGGGGCCCCCACTGCCTGGGGCCCCAGTGCCAGTGCCCCCAAAGTGGGGGGCTATCGCTCTCTACCGCCCTTGCCCCGCGCACCATCCTGCAACGTGCAAAATTTCACTTCCATTCTCTCTCCCAAGGGAACCCTATTGAAATCCGGGATAAAAAGTATCCTATGTCCTTCCTCATAGTATGAACTAAAATACTACCAAGTTCCATTAGAATACATTTAGTAGTTTCGGCGCTACGCGCAGCAAACAAATTTTAGTTTCATCCCCTCTCCCAAAGGAACCCTATTGAAATCCGGGATAAAAAGTATCCTATGTCCTTTCTCATAGTATGAACTCAAATCCTGCCAAGTTTAATTTGAATACATTTAGTAGTATCGGCGCTACGCGTGGACAAAAAATTTTACTTTCATCCCCTCTCCCAACGGAACTCTAATAAAATCCGGGATGAAAAGTATCCTATGCCCTTTCTCGTAATATGAACTTAAATCTTGCTAAGTTTTATTTGAATACCTTCAGTAGTTTCGGCGCTATGCGCAGCCAACAAATTTTACTTTCATCCCCTCTCCCAAGGGAACCCTATTGAAATCCGGGATAAAAAGTACCCTTTGTCCTGCCTCATAGTATGATCTCAAATCCTGCAAAGTTTCATTTGAATACATTCAGTAGTTCCGGCGCTATGCGCAGCCAACCAATTTTACTTTCATCCCCTCTCCCAAGGGAACCCTATTGAAATCCGGGATAAAAAGTATCCTATGTCCTTCCTCGTAGTATAAACTCAAATCCTGCCAAGTTTCACTTCAATACGTTCAGTAGTTTCGGAGCTATGCACGGCCAAGATACAGACAGACAGACATGATGGAAAAAAAATACAGGCATGAGAATGGATAATAGAGGGCCCTCCAAAACAAAATTTCAAAATATCTTCAATGTACAGAATTGGACCTGTTACAGTTTTATTATAAGTATATGTAGATATATATATATTAGGTTTGCCACTTTTCTGCCAGTGTCCAGTTCATGGAAATTTCTTAGTCATGGAATGGACGAGGGTTTTAAACACAGACATGATACTAGCTGCGCCTGGTTTAAAACAATAATATGAGCGGTAAATTTGAAAAACACCATAAAGGTTATAATAAAGGTAGTCGTAAAGTTTTCTTAAATTTGCAAAGTTTCCGCGCAATTTTCTTAATGTAAGAACCTTCTAAGTATAAGAAATCATTTAAAAAAAGATGAATGAAATCGGTAAAACCATTTTCAAGTTAAAGCCGGACCAAGAGAAACAGGGGTTAATTTTTTTATATATATAAATATAAAAGTAGATATGAGTCATCTATTACCCATTTAAGCATAATACAAGCTTTGCTTAGCATGAGGCTAGATGATGCTGTGTGGATTGTCCAACATTATTTATTACTAGCCAGTAGAATCCCATTGCAGGGCAAAGGCCTGGAAAGGAAAAATAGTAGAAAGATGTTTTATACATAAATTATTATCTGATACTTTGTCTGTAGACCTAGCATAAGCAACTTATTTCCACAGGCAAAGTATTACTTTATTGAATAGAAAAATGTATCAGATTGCACAGTTTATGGACAAATCATTACATTAATTATAACTACTTGCACTTAATAAATATGAAGTTATTTCTGTACATCAAAGTTAAACTTAAACTCTGAGCTAGTGAAGGAGAATTTAAAGTTTTTGGCTTCTTTTTTTACAATATCAGTGTTGCTAGAATCAGTTTTCTGTTCGTTGTCATTATCTCCAGAATAAGTGTTGTCACTGTTTGGGACCGTGTTGATAGCACTTGTAGAGGCTATAGCATCATCGCCATGGGAATTATTGTCATTCTCAACAGCTTCTGGGGGTAGGGTGAAATCGAATTTGAACGAACTGTCTCCAGTGGTCAAGAAAGCTGATTTCCGGAAGAATGTAGCCTTTGGTTTGTCTGGTACCTCTGATATCTTGATTTTACTTGCCACTGGAAAGAAGATACTTGACTCATCATCATCATCTTGGCCTATATTATTTCTTCCTCCAAATTTATTTCTCAATGAGTTTTCTAACAATTTGGTTGTAGGTTTGGGTCATAGTTGCATAACATTTTCTAGAAACAGAAATAGCACTGATTGCACAATTCAAAGAAATCAAGGGTATTTAATTTAATTTAAAGTAGAATTTATATGATGGACATGCAAGATATGTTTTATCTCATGGATGCTACATATTCTTTTAGTATTTATCAGATCAGATCTAAGGGAAATAACATAATCCTATCTATGCGGATGGATGTTCCAAGTTAGCAGGTGGTGATGGTACATTCTCAGGTCTAAACCCGCCTAGTAAAGAACACAAACTTTTGATCAATTTCTTCTCTTCTGCAGCCATTTTAGCTCGATAATCTCCGAAGTGTGTTCTCATCAGTTGTCTTTTGCGGATAATTGGCTGATTGTTATTTTTGAGAACTGTTAGCACTTTCCATATTTCGGTTACTGAAAAAAAAGAAAACAGTGGTTCAAAGAAATACATTGCATTAGTGAAAGCTGATTGAAAAGCCAAAGGTTTCAATATGGGTAGGAAGTAAAACGCATTGTTAAGACATTTAGTGGGCGCACTTTCTAGTCAAATAGAGAACTACGCGCTGCAAAAACAGTTATTGGTGTAAGGTACTTTCGGAACAATCTTTCAAATTGCTTTGAAAGATTTGATATTTTTGATGGGTTTCTTAGACTAAGGATGGGTTTATTCAGTTACACATAAAGTAATATTTGAGTTACATATCTTACATTGTTTCTCATTTCCTTTCTTTTCGTTCAGAGAGTGTTCTAATTGTTGAATACACCAACACAACTCTAACTGAAATTGTCTCATTGATTCCTCAGGATCCGTGCTGTTCGGGCCATCTTTTTCAACTTTACATGGCTTCTGTATGGTAGTGGTTTTACCTTTACTATGTAATTTCTTAGCTTTCGGCATTTTAGTAGAGGAGAGAATTATATTATTAGATTTTATTCAAACACTCGACCACCACGTTTTGTTTTGAATTTTGTTTGCAAGTTTGTTTGACAGTGGAAAATTTGACGGATCCATAGACAAATCTGTTTATGAACTTATGAAGCGTCGTCATTTCGCTGATGTCATGAATGAAGAGTTACTTTTTAATTATTTTATAAATGAACAGGCGATAGCGTTATTAGCCATATTGCCTTGTCTTACGTTAGTTTATTTTCTTTAGTTTTGTGTAAAATACGTCTTTACTGGTCAGCCATTTTCTTTTTTTTTAAATTTCGAGTATCAGTATCAGTTACTTATGAATCTTGAAGTGACGATAAAGTTACCATACCATCGATAGTCTATGGCTGCGAATCGAAGAATCGACTAAATACAGTCAGCCCTAGCCGTAGTTCATGGCTGTCAAGCGTAGACAGATTTTTGCAATGGCTGAGATGCTAAGGATGCGAAACTAGCGCTATACAATATGACGTAACATGGAAGAAGATGAACTAAAATTATAACCTCAAAACTGAAGTTTTCGTTTTCTATCTGAGAAGAGAATTTTATGAATTAGAGTATGCCGCTTGGAAAGTTCGGAAAAATTACTATCTCGTGGTAATTACATCAATAATACACATATTCCAGTTAATTAATATATAATAAGTCTTTTGGTGAGCCCTGCATTATTTCAGTATGTAATGTACAAAAATCTATTTCATCACTTGAATCAGATTAGACCTCGCTGAAAATAAAAATTATTATATACCTTTCAAATAAATTCCTGATTTTCTTATTAACTTAACTTCAGCCAAAGAGTTAAGAAAATATTTGTAGTTTCTGGAATTATCATTACATTTCAGGTTTTTTGTAACTGTGACCAGTTTATCACTTTTCGTGGTGGCAAAGGACCACATAAATGGGCAGCGTGTAGAGAATATGAAAGTACGTGAACGCATGCGAAAGTCCAATCTAGGGGAATACGAAGACGTTTACAGGAAGCTCTGAAATAATACTTTGTAAGTTGCTCAGTTTTTAATTATGTTCATCTACCTATCCAGAAATTCTGTCTGATAATGGGTATTTTTAGTAAACTCCATTTCTCACTTCGTTTTCATACAATATACACACAATAATAATTATCTTTTGTCCAGCAGTGGACGTGTATGGGCTAATATGATGATGATGAATAATTCTCAGCTATAGAGCCAACCACACTGAATTACTTCTTGACATTAGCTGTCCCAATCCAAGACTTACAAATCACTCTGTGTTTTCAGAAAAAATATTTAAAAAATGGCTGTCCCTAATTTGGACCCTGCCAAGCTGCAGCTTGTGCAAGAGCTCGAGATTGAAATGATGTCAGACATGTACAGTCGACTTGTCGGTGCTTGCTACAGAAAATGTATACCTATTAGATACCATGAGGCTGAACTTGGTAAGTTTTGTATTGCTGAAATTACTGAAGTTTTAGATATATAGAAGATACTTTTATTGCACACTTAAAACTAGGAAACAGTTTACTAAGTAACAACATAAGTGACAATTGGTGGTCTTATCGCTCAAGAGCGATCTCTGCCAGACAACCTGGTATGGATAGGATCATTGGATGTACATGGGGGTAAAAATGGTGTGCATCTAATAAGGTACTGCTTAAAAAAAACAATTACATCCTAGAATTACAAAAATACATAATAATACATACAAATATGTATATTAATATATGTTTTATGTTTAATCTTAGGCCGGTATGACATCTATATGTCAGTGTGAGTGTGCTGGACGCAGGCATCCTCCAGTTATTATGTCTTATCCTGGCCAGCCCAGTCCTCAGAAACAAGTCCAAGTCGTAACTTACAAAGGATTATTTCAGAGCTTCCTGTAAACTTCTTCGTATTCCCCTCATTCGAAACTTAAACTGCTACAAGATGTTTAGAAATGTCTCCAATGCATATATAAGCTTGTTTTATTTAAGTAATTTGTATTTAGCAGAAAACAATTTATGCCATTTGCAGTAGCACAATTTTGATCTTGTTACTAATATTGACGGGGTTGGTGAAATGTGAATTTTATGAAATTTAGCGTACATTTAGAACATAGCCTAACAGGCTGGTTATTATACCGAAAATACGCGGGCGAAGCCACAGGTAGAATCGTTCAAACTAAATAGGTACATACCTTGATACTAACTGACATAGTACCAAAATACAGAAAATTACCTAAAAGGAAATAGAATGAAACTTAACAAGGAATAAATGTATTATGTTGAGGTAAATTTATATATGACAAGCTCTGTTGCTTAGTGTGCGGGTGCAGGTTCAAGCCCACCTTCGACAAATGTTTGTACGATCTGCAGATATTTGTACGGGTTGTTTTCTATGTATAATAAATATATCTTTCTATTTATTATAAATATTAAGTATATCAGTCATCTAGTAAACATAGCACAAGCTCATTAGATTCGGGCTAGATGATAATGTGTGATTTGTCCAGCATTATTTATTATTATTGTAAAATTAAACCTCTTCTACATAGGAAGTAATCACAACCACTAAAATAGTACTGTTTTATTTTCAGGGAAAGGAGAATCAGTCTGCCTAGACAGATGTGTGGCTAAATACCTAGATGTCCATGAGAGAATCGGCAAAAAACTATCTAACATGTCACAAGGAGAGGAAGACCTGGCTAAAATGAACATGCCTGATAAAAAATAGTAGAAGGATCAAATCGACTCCTCCGTAGAATAAAGTACGATCTGTAGAGTATAAACTTTACAGATCAGACTTTATTTTACAGAGGAGTCGAAATGGTTAATATTTACAGTGAGAGGTACATTTTCAGCTATCCAGATTTATGAAAATTCTGAATAAAAAACAATAGGAAGATTATTCAAACAATATTATTGTTTGTAAATTGTTTTGGTACCCAAAAAATGAATTAACAACATTCACAGACTGCTTTGTATCTTTCCTGTAATTATTATATCTAATATTATAAATTATGATCCTAGGTGTTAAATTAACAAAAATACCTCAAATTATCAGATAGGATTCAGTGTTCAATCTCTCCTATGTGATGCATTTTATTTTTAGTATGGGTGTTTATTTTTAGCTGTTTAATTTGAATAGAACATTAGTTGTTGAAATAAAACTAAACAAATTATTTCATATTTTTATTTCATATTGCATTAGAAAATTTCTAACATTTCTAAACCTACATAATAATCAGACTAGACTAAACTATGGTATATACTACAAGCCATTCCATTAATTAAAGACCTTAAGACTGAAAATTCCTGTTAAACAGCCTGGCCATAAATAAAATGAATTAATAATGAAATAATTGATCTCATTGTTAAGATTGTTTCACTGGTTTGCGCGCAGTTTTGACAGGCTCCAGTATACCAAAACCATGACCAGGGTTGTAGTTCCTGACCAGCTGAGCAAGAACGAAAATATTTGCGACAAAGAAGAATACACCCTTTACCCAAATATAGAAGAAAACCTCCTTACATTTGAATTCCAGTAAATATGCGAAAAATAGCCATGCTGCTTGTGGTAATATCCACAGCACACTCAAAGCTGTAGCGAAAACGTAACAAATATCAAAACAATGAAGCACTAACGGGAACAGCGAAAAGAACCAAATGAAATACTGAGAGGTCATGACACTGTTATATGCAACTAAAACTACTGTTTGGCAGAAAAGACAGAAGGGCAAAGTCCTCGAATCACAACCAAAAGCCAAACTTAAAACAAATAATATTATGAACTCTAGAAACTGGGTCACCGCCTTTACAATGTCGAACGACAGCTGATCCATTGTCAAATACGAGTAGTAGAAAAGTACAGAGAAATTGTGTCTTGTGTCCTTTCTGAAGAGGTGGTACAGATATGTCTCGAAGAGAAATTCGTAACCATACAAAAAGTACATGTAATAAGTCAGGGACACCAAAGTGGTGACACAACTCAGAGCTAAGAATAACTGTTTTTTGTTCGGAATAATTATGTAATACAGAACTTCTTTGAAAGTGACGCGACCCTTTCCAAATTTACCCAAACTGAGGTACATAGGGAAGCTAAACGCCAAAGGGTACAATCTTAGATGAATCGCGACACCTAGGAACACACCCGAGAGAATATACCTTGCAGAGCCTCTAACTACATCTGTTTGAAGAAACAGCAATGATAAAATGATGAAAAAGCAAGGCACAGAGTCCGCGTTGCCACGAGTCGAGATAGCAATGCTCATGGGATTGTATAGCCAAAACAACGAGCAATACATAGCAATGGTCTCTGAATTCCGATACTTCCCCAACTGATGTATCACCAACGTTTTGAGGGCTAAAGTTATGAAAATATCGAAGACGCAGAAAAGTACCTTCCCAAATTCCTTCCACAAGATGTTGGGGATCATTAGATACGCGATTATTGGGCTGTATCTAAAAGTGTGCCGGTTGTAAGGAGAGTTTCCTTCGAAGACATGTCGTCCCGCGTCCGTGAACACTTTGTAATCAACGTCAGTGTAGGGAACATCGAAGTTTTCGTCGTGGAAGTTACCGTAACTGATCAAGCATAGACGTATAAACGTGGCTATGATCAGATGGTGCTTCAATGGTTGGTTGAGAAAATCAAGTGCAGCTGTTTTAATGGCCATCCTAGTCTTCAAGATTTGTATCCTAGTCTTTAAGGTTTATATTCTAGTTTTCAAGGTCTTTGCAGCAGATAGAAGGCAATTGTTGAATTCTTGGAACTCTTTCCCACACTGGTCCTTCTTCACGGATCCTTCGTGGAGTAAAACGCAACGAGCATACAACTGTGCTTGTTTGGAACACTTTGCGAATATCAAGGGATATTTTGCTAATCTTTCTTTGGCCTTTTTGACAGCTTCCATTATAAAACACGCGTTGTTAATGTCGTTGGTGGTTCGGATAGGTCGATTTCTTCCCTTTTCGCGATGAAAATATCGTACAGCGGCTTCGAGAAAAAAATTCCAAAGCCTAAAGCTGTGAATGTGAGTTGAAATGTTTTCGGGTAGCGGTAGATCCAACTTCTTTGTCCCAACGGCAATATTCTTCGAGGGCGATTCTTTTCCATTTCAATCTGTGAACAAAGGACACCTATTTTTTATGATCGTAGATAAATTTTATATGAAATAAGTGATCCGGAATAAAGATAAAAGTTAATATAAAAAAAGCTGTTTAAAAACAAGCTTTCATATCATCTAGGAGGTGCTTGGGAAGACAGATCTGACGAACCCAAACTCGACGTGGTTAATTCGTTTTGTTTAGGAGTTCCTAAACCCACCTTCAGTCTTCATCATCAGATGAGCTCGATAGTATCATGACATTGCATTGTAACCAAA
This sequence comes from Eupithecia insigniata, assembly GCA_947859395.1. Taxonomy (NCBI): domain Eukaryota; kingdom Metazoa; phylum Arthropoda; class Insecta; order Lepidoptera; family Geometridae; genus Eupithecia; species Eupithecia insigniata. Next base: position 3,850,590 of record OX402019.1, read on the forward strand.
CTTACATAAGTATACCATATCAGCTCAATCGGTTGAGTGAGAATAATTGGTCTAAAATTCAGTTGCAAGATTTTTGATGCCCAAAAGCCTTTGTCGCAAAGACTAGAAATCCGCCCGGGGTACCTTACGCTAACGCCTCGTGGCGAGGCGTTAGCTTCGCCACGTCGATTTTTACACCTGCGCACGTCATAAAGCGTGAGAAGCCCTGGCAGGAAGTCCTGCCAGGGCTTCTCACGCTTTATTAGTTGGTTATTGACAGAATCGATATATTTCTATACTACTTACCAATAAGCCTACTTATGCCCGTCAGTGACAGGGGCAAAGACCCTCGGCTCCAGCGAGTACCCAGAGCAGACGAGAGAGTTGGGCTTGTACTTAAGACAGCACTGACGTAAGGACTCAAATACTTTCTCGCAACGGGACTCTTGAAAGTCGTGTTCTGAAAAGTATACAGAAAGAACATTTTATTTTATCATCTCCAGAGAAAAGCGGAGCTTGTTTTTTTTCTTTGGCTAGGCAGAAGACACCTTGAATAGATAATTGACGACGACCGATATGGCGCTGCGGTCGAAGGTCCGCCTGCGACCGGTTGCTGGTTCGAATTCCCTAAACTAATGTTTGTACGATCTGCAAATATTTGTCTCGGGTGTTCTGGGTATTTTCCATGTATGATAAAAATATGTATCTAAGTAATACATATAGGTATTGTACCTATTCAATATATCAGGTATCTAGTTCCTAGCTCGGCTTAGCTTGGGGCTAGGTATGAAGTATTAAATTACGCTTGGTCTTGAGGGCTCCTTTGACGACCGATGTGGCGGCGGCGCGGCGGGCGTAGCCACGGTAGGTCCGCCTGGACGTTGCGGGTTCGTTCGTTCAAATATTTGTTCCTGGTGTTCTGGGTATTTTCTATGTATACTAACCAGATATCTATAGGTGTAATGTATTTTGAATATCAGTCATCTAGTACCCGAACACAAGATCTGCATGGCTTGGGTGTATTTTGAATATCAGTCATCGAGTATCCTTACACAAGATCTGCTCAGCTTGGGGCTAGATGATGCTGTGTGGATTGTCCAGCATTAATTATAATTTTATTGATTACAAAAAACAAAAATTCAAATTTTTGACGATAAAACGCGGGTGAAGGCGTGTGCAGAAGCTAGTAATATTATAAAAATGTCAAAGTAAGGATGGATGTATGGATATCTGTTACTCTTTTACGCAAAAACTACTAAACCGATTAGGCTGAATTTGGTATGGGTATAGTTTAGGACCTGGAATAACATAAAGGCTATTTTTTATCCCGATTAAACGCTGGCGAAGGGCAGCTCGTTTTACTATGAAAGTCCATATACATAGGTACAACTCAAATTAAAGATTCGTTTCACATTAGACGAGACTTGACACCTATGATTCAGGTTGACGCTGCGGGCGTGTGTAGGTTGTGTGCCCTGCTCACTGCACGGTACAAGTCTCGTATCTATCTGATGAATGTGATGTTCTTTATGAGTGTAATGTATGCAGGACTATATTCAGAAGTTTGGTTAATTTCATTTCCCACAAAAGGGTTTACTGCAAGGATATGTTTAATTCAAATCAGCATGGTCATTTTAGTCAGCCAACACCCACTGTAAGTTGCAATACTGTTCTATGGATTTTAAATCTTTATTCAAAGTTCCCATAACCTTACTGCAACAAAAAATTAACTTAAAGATAATCTCAGTTACTTACTTAGAAAATGTTATGTATTTGAATACCTATATATATGCTATAACAAGGAGGCTCCTCCTAGTTATAGCATATTGACAGTCCCTACCAACTGTACCACATTTCATTAGTACCTACACGTTGCATAATATTCACTGTTTGATGTAATTTTCCAGCATATTGTGATGCAAAAAATAAAGCAAACCGATGCATGTTACCAAGAGTCTTTAAAGGGTAATAATATTGATGAAGATAAGCGCATACCACTGACCAAAGACCTTACCACCATTGTTGAGAAAATCTCCAAGAACAGGTCAAGTTGTGTGAACACCAAGGAATTTCAAGTAGCTTTGCAAGAGATACTGAGTACATCAGTTGCTGTGTTCCAAAATCTTGAAAACGGCTTGGAGAAGGATAGCGATAATATGTTGAATCAAGTAAGTAGTTTCCACTCTGTTTTACATTTCACATATGAACAATAATCAAAATGAAGGACTGCTTATCAACATTCTTTATTTATCATAGAAATCTTCAAGGTGTTCTGGGTGTTTTCTATGTATATAATAAAAAAATCTATCCATTTAGTCATCATCTAAATCATACATATTAAGTTTATCAGTTATCTAGTACCCATAGCAGAAGTTCTGCTTAGCTTGGGGCTAGATGAAGCTGTGTGAATTATCCCACATTGCGTATCCTCCTGCGCAGGTGTAAAAATCGATTCTGCGCATCAAGGTCAGCGCTATTAAACCATGACGCGACCTGTACCTTTCCTAGACTAGGTACCTTGCACCTTGCCTAGATTGTATGAGAAGGTTATACCACTTAACGTCAGGTAGAACATCTGGTTTTTCCTTTAATTAAAAGTGGATTTTATAATTACCTAAGGTGCGTTTAACATAAATGGCCTTTCTATACAGGGATAAGGGTAAGTCACTGACACTGGGTGAATTGCAGTTTCTACGCATCATCACCATGTACGTAAATCATCATTTTAAAGAATAAAATAATATGGCGTGTTTTAAAAAACGATAAACCGACTTCAAATTCCCTTACTTTTACACTTATTTTAAGTTTTGCGGGATAAATACTAATCCCCTGGGGATACAAATTTTATGGGACCCCTTCGGGATCGTTTTCTATACAATAGTGAAAGAATTCCAATCAAAATAATTGGCGCAGATATCGCGTAACATACACAAAAAAAACATACAGACGAATTGATAACCTCCTTTTGAAGCTGGTTAACAAAGCCGCTGTCTGTCTGTCCCTAAGTATGCTTAATCTTTAAAATTACGCAACGGATTTTGATGCGGTTTTTTTATAGATAGAGTGATTCAAGAGGAAGGTTTATATGTATAATTTAATATCAGCATTACACCCGTGCGAAGCCGGGGCGGGTCGCTAGATATTAACAATTTCGCTAATTCAACTGTTTATTATGTAAAACATTTTATAGAGAAATATACAGTATATGTAAGTAGTAAAACCTAGAACTAAGGTTTGTAATTCCTACTTAACTTCCTATATTAACCTGTTCATCATTTTAACGCGTGTTTTATGCCTTCGAGTTCCGTTCATCGGATATTATGGGAAACGCCCTCTTTTGACCTAATCTACTGTAAGGATAGACTGTGCCTATGTGCTACCCATGGTATGATAATAAACCTACTTTCTAGGATCATGGTGCTTACTAGCTAACTTGCCTTAGTTAGGTACCTATACTTCCATATTTAGCATAATACACCTTGACCTCGAGAAATGAACACACTGTTTAAGGTTTCCGTCGTAAATATTGTCAAACTATCGACATACCTGCATAAATCAACATTATGGCTTTTTAGGCAAAATATACTTAAAAGCAAGAGTCTATATGAGGCGTTAAAAGTCGATATTTAAGACAATATTGTAAGATAATATTGTAACTTTAAATAAAAACCAAATAAATCTACCTGCATAATTAATAATGATAGGATTTTTAGTCAAATGATAGTGAGAAGCAAGAGCCCTAAGAGGCGGTAAAAGTAGACCTTAGACCAAGATTATATTTTAACACTAGCTGGTTCCCGCGCCTTTTCCTACGTTTTATTGATAAAATATCCTATAAGTTATTCCAGCTCCCAAACTATACACCCATAACAAACATCCATACTCACTTTGACATTTATCATATTAGTAGGATTAAATAAAAAACTAAAATCGGCAATTTATACATATATTTTATTAACAATATGATATCGCAATCTTAATCTCAATTCATCAGAGACAACTTTATACAATAGAGTACTAAATCATACCATATTAGCTATAACAGTGTATGTTTATAGAATTTTTATACATAATTTTATTTATGTCTTCTAAATTCACATAAAATAATAAGTAAATAACAATTATAGTCTGGCTGTGAAGTTTCTAATTAAGATATAACACGAAACCTTTGTTATAAAAGCAGAAGGTAGATAATATGGTGTTAAATTTTTTTTAGATACCAATTAATTTTATTCACAGCCAGCTTCACATCTTTTAGAACTTAGGTCTATTTTCAAACTTCATTTAACAATTTCCAGTTTTTTTACAAGATAAAATACAGACCTTACAAACAATTATCAAATAAAAAGAAAAGGACTGAATTTATAAACAAATATGGAAGAAAGGTTTGATTACAAATTATTGCTTTTTACTTGGTTAAATTAAGTATTAAAATTTTATTTTTTATTCTTGTGGACTGTGTTGTGCTTGTCTAACAATAATAGTTTCCTAATAATGCAGATGGATTCAATTGAATTGACACTTTCAATTGATATCAATTGGTATAGATAGGGACTCCGAGATACAACTGAGTTGAATAAAATACAGTTCTATACAAGATTTTAGAGATATGAACCATTTTTTTTTTGATAATGGTAAAGCATTGAGCACCATCTCACTTGGGAAAGTGTGGCCTAAGATGGAGCAAGCTTTCCCAGAAGGAACTTATTCACTCCATTACCTTGATTCTTAATCAACAAAGCATTTGAGGATCTCAGTCAAATAATTTCATTTTAAAACAATGTTAATGGCACAAATCTTCTAATTTTGAAGTGTATCATTATATTTTACCATGATTAGGTTCATAATTCTGAGTCATTTAAGAAGTACTGAGAAAGATTTGAATATTGTTTACAATTATTCTCTTTAATTCTTAGCTAGGCATCCAACGAGATTTATGTTTTGTTCTCACTAATGATTATCATAAAGAATACATACATATGTATTGTTTCCAATCAGTGTTTACTTGGTTATTAAAGTCATAATTTTGCATAAAAATTAATGTGATACTGATAACGGGTAAAATTATTTGATAAGCTACCTTGAATGTCATAGTTATTTTTAAATCATAATTAAAGTACTCAAACAAAGTGATAATTTAGTTTCCCTTACCTAGTTGATAATTATACATATATTTAACAATAAAAAAATATGGCTAATTATATTAATAAAGGCTTTATCTATTGCTGGTTTACATTAATAATACAATCACTTTTAAAACTGTATAAAACCTAAAGAAACATGCAGTGAAATGATGTACTCATATACATACTAATTCTCGTTCTAAATAAGCCACAACATTAAGAAGTAACTATGTATGCTTTGATTTTACTTGGTGGATACCAAAAAAATCTATATCAGTCCTTTGAGTGACTCCGTTTTTATATCACAAGTACACCCAACCAAACCCAAATTCAACGAGTTATTTAATGAGTAATATTCTTATCTGGAGTGTTATCAATAAAACCAGACTGGTTAAATCACTATTTTTTTACAACATGCTATTTAATCTATCTACGTGTTAAATAATAAAGCTGGAAGAGAATGCCTGCCTATAGGGGTTACTACAGGGGTTTGACCCTTCATTAAGTTTTCATGTATAATATACAGTTTATATCTGTGTCTGTCCGAAAGACCACGCACGTTTGTATTGGTTATTGACTTGGACTTGCTTCTACACTTTCTGGTCGGGATAAAACAGGTTTCTCTGCAACTTGTGGCTTTTCTGCCAATAAAGGTTTCTCTGCTAACAGTGGTTTCTCAGTTACTAATTGTTTTTCAGCTACCAGTGGTTTCTCTGTTACAATTGGTTTTTCAGTAACAAGTTGTTTTTCAGCTTGTGGTTTTTCAGCAACTGGCTGCTTGAAAGGTTCTGGTTTAGCAGCCACCACAGGCTTTTCAATGACATCATTAGGATGTTCTTGTTCATTATTTTCAATGTGTGAATTGGATAATTTCTGTGTAATTACTTCTGATTTGTCTTGCTCCATCTCAGAGGGGCCATTCTGTTTATGCAGATCAGGCATAGCTGGGGAAATAGATCGTTGCATGGAGTTTTGCATAGTGCTCTCGAGGTTGGGAGATATGGCTCTGGAGTTGTCTTCACTGGATGCACTAGGTTGCCTCGCCATTGACTGACTCATGGGGTATGACAATGTTTGGGGGAGGTGTGGGTTATGTAATGGCAATCGAGATTTATCACTTTTCCTCCAAAGTGTAACTTCCTGCTGTTTGAAGTAGCGTCTGTCTTCTGTGTCCATCAGTACAAGATTCAGATAGTACCGGACTGAGAACTTATTGTTTATGTCCCTCATAGTGGGAGTTAGATCATATCCTGCAAGAAAAACTCTGATTGGAATACTCTCTCCCCTGACAGGAGCACCGTCCATGATTTCATACTTAGCCACAGTCTCATTCTCAGTGAATGTGTTAGGCCCAGAGCCTGTAGTTTCTCTCTTGATTATAGATATTTCCATGTGTTTGATCTTAATGCGCACCAGTAGGAAGTATATTTTACCGACAATGACATCTTTCAGATGGTATTTGGACTTGTTGTATTCAAACTCTATGTGCAGACAGTCTTCAATGCCCACTTCCATTTTTATCGAGTTTAGGGCGTCAGGATAGCTGCATAATGTGTGCACTGCGATATCCACCTCTTTTACAACGTCCGTGAGGCGGCGAACTATCGTAGCGCGCAGGAAATACCTAAGCCTGACGTTAGCGCCAGTGTACACTTCGTAAGGTTTTTCGACGTTTGCAAACTCGAACGGATAGGACGTGTGCTGGAGCAGATCGCCTGGACGCGCCAACTCCTTGACGAGCGATATGAACTCATGATGATTGCCCCTATCGTAAAACAATTCGATCTGACCTATTAGCTCGACCTTGATTCCTTGATGTTCAAGTTTCGAGCCCGGTTTTCTGAGTGTTACGTTCACACGCCCGGACACCGTCTCGCCATCGTAGTACAGCAGTAATTTCTCCTTTTTGCCGTCGTCAGTTTTCACTTCGGCAACCTTCCGTTTGTCAGCATCATCAAAAACGATTTCGATATCCGCAGTCTGACCGAACCCGAAAAAACTCATTTTCACACTGTACAGTTACGCGTATTACTGGAGAGTTATTACGTAGTTTTAAACAAGCACAATGATGAATTATTTGAGCAAAACATTGAAAAACGGCGATGAAACGCCCGCGAATCGTGAAGGCGATTGAAAGATTCAAGCAAAGATGGCGGTCGATTTTGAGTCGGCTGTCGTTAACAGGTTATATAGCTAAATTATTACTGAAAAAACTCACCATTCAGGCATCTCTGGAGTTCACACGCAAATTTCTTACAGGGATCTTTCGACATAGGTGAATTAGACCACTTTCAGAGGAAAATTTTACAAAATATTGAGATTTTCAATCTGATTACATTGAATGACATTTATTTTGTTTTGGCAACACTTTACTGTAGGGCTGTTCACGTAATCGATCGATTTACGTAAAGTCTTAGTCACAGACTATAAACATAAACTGAGACTAACCATAGACAAAATAACTGTGAAATTTCTATGTTGGTATGGCCAACGTAAAATAATCATTTGAAACAAATACGGAAACAAAACAAATCATTCTCTTTACTGTCAAAAAAATCACTCAGCCATTCATTCATTTTCAAACCTTTTTCAATAAATGGCGGATCTCCAAATTTTATAACAAAAATCGTTGGTTATTTTGCGAATTACACCAGTGAACTTATTATGATGGAGATGAGTCGTACTACATTAGGAATCGCAGCTGGGATAGCTGGTACTTTATTTCTTGGATATTGTGTTTACTTTGACCAACAACGTCGCAAGGACCCTCTGTTCAAGAAGAAATTACGAGATCGTAAGAAAACTATAGTGAATTATTATAATTAAGCTTAAGTATTTCTATGACTCTGTGAATGCAATATTCAATAATATTCCTCTCGTCAGATCATGTCTCTGTGTCATTCGCAGTTTTCTAACCTTAAAATAATATACCATATTGCGGCTCTTACTATCATTGCTTACGAATTTATCGCTTGAATAAGCTAGCTAAAGAGTGGAACTTGAGTCCAGTAGAAATCTGCTTATCAAATCTGTTGTTCTGACCATCTGCAGTCAACCACCACAAACATTATAATGCCTGTTGTGGTTGTCTCTAAGATTGTCATTGGTTATTGTGCCAGATGGAATGTCAACCTGCATAGTCTGCATAGTTGAAACTGAGACCGAAATAAATAACCCTGGCCTAACCAACAAGAACATGGTGCATGAATGAATAAATATTGATGTAACATGCAATTTTACAAACTCGTTAAGAAACTGGCAAGTAATCAGCAGCTAAACTTTATTGCACAACAGTATCATAAACTTGAACTAATTTTCAAACAAGCCTTTAAATGTTCAGCCTGTTCACCAACTATCATAAAACAACTTATTTGAATAATTTATTCAACAGAATTCGTGTTTCAGTATTAAATCCGTAGGGTTCTACTAAGTTAGCCTAGCTTTTCAGGATCCAGGGCTTCTCCTTTTAATGTTTTACATGACACATGTGTAGATTAAGTAAAAAATTAAAGCAATAACTAAAAATAAAAGAGAAATTCAAATGAAAACAACCTACTACTCAGATTATTTGCAAAGTGTACGAAACATAATGTGAAAATGGGTAATAAATTAAATTTAAGTATTTCATTCTCTTGAACCCTTGGGAGTGGAGACCATGGGGGAAACAAAGACCAGTGGGACTGCCATAAATGGGATGGAAGGACGAAATCAAAAAGAATAAAAGGCAGCAACTGGACATTAACTGCCCAAAGTAGAAGGAAATTGAAGGGTTTGAAGAGGCCTCCTTCCTCAATTTCCTACACACCAGTCTACTGGTTGACAAAGGCTAGAAAGTAGATGAAGAAGAATAGAAGATTTGCATTCTACCTCAGCAATCTGTCTATCTATCTGCTATGCCTATGCTAATGACTTCAGTATTTACTTATCATGCAGATACTTCAACTTAGTAGTTGGGTAAAAAGTAAACAAATAACAATAATTTGCTTCATTTGTAAGGATCTCTGAAATCACTAGGGTTTGCTTGATTTTTGATCTCAATCAATCAATTGAATCTCTGAACCCTAAAGTGGTTTCAGATATCCATTGGCAAAGATCTTGTAGTTTGCTAGGACTGAAAAAGTATATGTATAATTGCAGGTAGACAGAAGACCCGCCAGAATGTATGCAGATCAAGCACATTGGGCGGTCCGCTGCCTGACATGAGTGATCACGAGGCTATGCAGAGGTTCTTCCTACAACAGGTAACAATATTACTGCTATTAATCAACCTTCCATACAATTTTTTATTATTTAGGAAAATTTACAAATCATATGGTAATGAATGGATGCGGATGAGGATCCCCTATCATACCCCAACATACCTTAATATCCTCTTGCGCACTTGGATAAAAAGTTTAACAGGATTATCAATTGCCGGGTTTTCAAAAAATTATCTGAGTGCCTGGTCGAAGCGACGCGTGACCCGAGAGCTGGTGAGTACCTGGCGCAGCGCATTAGCATTGCCATACAGCGGGGCAATGCAGCCAGCGTCTTGGGGACGCTTCCGACAGGTATTGATATGGACCAGTTGAGCTATCTGTAGATTGTTTGCAACAGTCTGCAGTTAGCTCAATTGTTTCAATTGTAAATACTAGTTTAATTTCTTTATATTACATATTTGATGATTTGATTCTTTGTCAATAAAGACTTATGTCTCAATTTATTATATTATTCTTCATTTCATTTTCATTACAATTATAGTTATTCTTCATGGGTCTCAAAAGCTGATGATCCTAGGATTTCTATAATCTGGACTCATCAGCCAGGCTTTCTGAGTAAGAAGTCACTGACTTGCACATCAACTAGTAGGGTATGTTTTGAAAAGATTAATTGTCCTAATGGTTAGTTCAAACACAGTGTAATCTGCGCGAAGACAACGTCATGTTTCCAATCCATCATCAAGTATACCCTCATGGTCTATTGTGAACGTATATTACGATCCTAATGTAAATAAGAAACTCCTATTCATAGCCTGTATTTTCGAACGTGGCTTTACCCCTTTTCCTAGCTGAGCGACGAACGCTATGCGACGCCCACATTTGATAAATCATTTAAAAAACAGATTTGAATTGATAAAGAAATATGTTTGTCGCGTAACTAGGGGTAGAGTTCTATCACGCGTACAAATGTACCATGTTTGCTTCCACGCGATTTCTACCGTTTCTGATAAAGCTTTCTTTGCCATTATTTTGTTGTCAGTTGTTAATAATGACGACCTCTGGTGCGATGGGGAATTTCTGCCTGCGACGCAGAAGGTTGCGGGTTCGATTCCCGCGTTGGGTCAATTTTTTGTACGATCTGCAAATATTTGTTCAGGGTGTACTGACGTTTTCTATGTATAATATAAAATATCTATTGAGGTATGTAATATATTCTATTATGTATGTTATATATTTACATAATATGTATATATTATATTATATGATATATTATATTATATGATATATTATATCAGTTATCTAGTACCCATAACACAAGCTCTGCTTAGCTTGGGGCTAGGTAATGCTGTGTGAATTGTCCAGTATTATTTATTTATAAATTTTTATTTAATATATAATTTTTTATGTTTGTGCCAGATCCAACTGGGTGAGGAGCTGCTAGCAGCTGGCGACCTGGAGGCCGGAGTGGAGCACCTCGGGCAGGCCGTCGCCGTATGTGGGCAGACGCAACAGCTACTCAGCGTAAGTTTTTTTTATTATCATCAGAAATTATATGGGAGGTGAGCCTTGAACTCAACCTGGATCTGTTCAAGACAAGTGACAATTTAGTGTCTTTTAGCTAGACCATAAGTCAAAAGTCAAAATTTCCGTGAATACATTAAATGTACACTTAAAAAAGGTCAAAATGTTAAAATTAAACACTGACATGGAAATAAAGTGATATTTTGATTTCGGTTGCTTCGGTGTGTAGACTAAAGTAAAGAAGCGACGAAGAAAGCTTTAGCCTGTTAGGTGTTATTTTTCGAGTTGGGTTAGTGTCGTTCGAGTCGAACTTAGTGAAACATCGTCTATGCTTCCTTTTAAACACTACATTCCTTACAATTCCCAGTAACACCAAGGTTTATTTCTGAGTAGCTGTTCCCCGCGGTTTCGCCCGCGTTAAATTCAAAATACACAGTTCTAGGGGGATAAAGAGGTATTTTTTCCGTAAATCTCCCTCGATGTTTTACCAGTACAAAAAGTAAAGCCTATATTACTCTCCTTTCTTTCAAATGCTAAAAATCAAGTCGATTGGTTGCTTAGTTAGGGTGTGATGGAAGGACAAACATACACACATTCGCATTTATAATAGAAGTTAGGATAACCATCATGAAAATTGCCTTAAGTAATTACTCCCTACGACATATTCCAATTAATTATAACATTCTGACATGCTTATAGGACTTCTAGTTCAATATGAAGTCCCTGCTTATTGTACATTTGTGACCTATCACGAAAGTAACTAAAATTATTCCTAGTTCTCAAACATCATACAGCAAATCATAACTTGTGTTTATAACACCGATTTAGGATTATTGATTACGTTACGCCATATAACGCGCTCGTCCGGTTACTAGGCAGTCTTGCATAACCTCACTGTCTTGACGTTTGTTTTCTGAAAGAGCTATAAAACGACATCGATACGCGAATTCAGTAACTTTATTTCTATAGGCTTACAAAATAAGCACTTAGACAAGTCAAATTTTATGCTATATACAGATTTAAATATAGTAGGTATTAAAAAGTAAGGTGTTATTGATTTTACATAACCCAATTTTTTTTCAAGTAGCTAATAAGTCAATCGATGACTTGACCTCAGTAGCCCAGTGGACTTGGATCGTCGAGGGTTCGATTCCGACCTTTTTTATTTTGTATTATTTTGAATTTCGAGACGTACATATGTATGTGTGTACGATCTGCAATATATGTTTCGCGTCTTGGTGTTTACCATATATAAAAAATATCTATCTATGTAAAATATATTTAGTATTATTATTTTAATTCAGATAATCTTTTTTCCTCAGGTGCTGCAACAGACAATGCCAGCGCCGATCTTCCACCTTCTCCTGAAGAAGCTTCCAGAAGTCTCTGAGCGACTGCACGAGTCCATGAAGGCATCTGGCAACACTCTCCAAGAAGAGGACGTTGAATAAACACTTCTTACACTGACCCTTTGTCGGACCACTTACACTTTCATCTCTAACTTATTGTGAAAAGACTCATAATCGGATGATTTATATAGCGCGCGCGCCGGCACAAAAGGCGCAGGGTTGGCACTCTCGCTTAGTTCATTAAAATGAATTGAAAGTTTTTAATACCATCATACAACGGTTTGAGTGAAATTATGTTTCGAGAAACTCTTGACGTCAAATTCATATATTTACGTGCTTTACGCGATTCGAAGCGCTAGGTAATTGTCAATCCCAACAAAGTAATTTCTTTTAATCCCCCCCCTAAAATGTGTAAGTGGACGTGAAGTGAAAAGCTGTTCTTTATCAATCAAGTTTTAGGCTTTAGACTGCGTTAGAAGTGTATTGAATATGGTTGCTCTGAGAATTAGGCAAGAAAGCGATTTCGACAGAAAAGCACTTAAAAAAAATCATGTTACAGCACAAAGATTGTTTTGTGTTTTCCAAGCACAAGATAGGGTGTTTTATGCATTTGTTCATTATCATCTCATTATAAAAGGTCTACAAGTTTTGAATTGTTTTTGGTAATATTCAATCTAAATATTTGTAGTTTCAGCCATATTCTTTCACTTTGCTTTCTAAGCTTACAAATCAACCAAATTTTTGCAAAAATCTTACAGAATGTGCACTCTATTGACTAGAAACATGAGGTATTTTCCAAAAATAAAAATAACCTATTTACCATAAAACTCGATAGAGGTAGATGGTAGTGTAGGGCTGTCACCCCAACCCTTATAAAATCGTAGAGTACTATATAAATTGACACTAATACATGCAAAGTTAATAATTTATCCAAAGAATAAATGAATACTTTATTGTACTTAAATTAACATAAATACTAAATCTTACATCTAAATGAAAAAATAAACAGTACAAAAGGCGGCCTTATCGCTGAGAGCGAGAGAAGATCTAGAACAGATCTCGAATCGAGAACAGATTTCGACGACGAAACGAGCTGCATGAGTGCGATGCATTCTGTAGTAAAAACAACTGTCGGTATTTCCGCGCCGGAAGCACATCCAAAGTTCTCGCAGAAAGGCGACTTGAGCGCAACCAGCTTACCTCATAGAATGGGACACTACGTCTTCGAATTTATTAATGTACATTGTACATTAAGTTAATTCTTGTTTTAACTGTACAAAAAAACTAGATCCTAACTAATATTATAAATGCGTGTGTTTGTTTGTCCTTCACGTCCTAAATAAGCAACCAATCAACTTGATTTTTCTCATAGAGTCAGTTAAAAGGATGTAGAGTAACAAAGGCTACTTTTTGTCCTGGTCCATCAAATTCCCAAGGGAGATTTACGGATAAACATAGTGCATATCAACAAATTCATTGAGACTACAGTCCTAAGACGTCATCATCATCATCATCAGCCCATTCACGTCCACTGCTGGACATAGGCCTCCCCCGTACGACGCCACAAATAGCGGTCCTGAGCTGCCTCCATCCATCGACTCCCTGCGACCGCTACGATGTCGTCGGTCCTAAGACGTATTTTATCATAATTATTATGATAAAATAAACAATGTGGGAGTAAAATAACCTCTGATTTCAACGGTCCATTTCTGAAGATCGTTTGATGTGAATGACGGCCGTACACTACAGCACCCTTTTCAGTCTGGTCAAACTGTTTTTTTTTTAAAGGAAAATACTATTCTTACATACTTTTAAATAAGCACATTCTGTATCATTTGTAAAACTGTTATTTATATTGTTCTTAATTACATTTAGTGTATGAAAATTACTAAAAGGAATGAATGGAAATGTCGTGGTAAAAAATTATATTTCTAATGCCGTAATAAGGCTTTGTTATGGCGCGAAAATCATGTGGGTAGGCTGTGATAGGGACGTGCTTTTCAAAAGATTCGCCATCTTGATGATTTCATGAACCTATTTTGGAACATAAGTTTTTCGGTTGGAACACAATGTTGAGGGAAGAATGAAAGTTCAATACTAGCGTAGGTATTTGTTAGTTATTTAGGTTTTGTTTTGTGTTCACAACTGGATAAGGATGCTTGTGAGTTTTGATTGAGATTTTATTGTGGAAATAAAAGTACAAAAGTTCTGTGGTTTTTCTAATTTTCTTCCCTCATAAGACCCGTTTTGGACTTCTAATAGGTGCACGGGGTTTGTTGTCTAGATAGAAATTACGTCACTTCGTCAACTTCAACTTCTTTTTTTAATGGCGCCGCTTGCTTTTCCCTACGACTAAATTATTTGAAATTCAATACTCGATATATTTATTGTTGTCATCACATTGGCTTAATAGGTAGGTAATTTAGTTAAGTAAGTATCAAAATGCGTACCCTGTTGGGCGTAAACAACAAGTGGAAGGCAGGCAGAGGTTGTTTATGGTTAAAACAAAATATATGTAGGTACCGAGGTAAGTAGTACCTACTTGTCTAGTTTAATATAGGTAATAATAATAAAGACTCGATTACATGTTGTTAGTCAATTAATTCAAATAATTTTTTTTGTCATTCATTGCTTCAACTGCAATAATGTACGCAATGCGACGATGCGATGTCATTATTGTCTATTCTAGCCTAGAGAACAATCCCTGTGCTTGGCCTGCTGGTGGGTATTTAGAGGCGCAGCTAGTATCATATCTGTGGTATTTAGTCATCCCTCCTACACTCTTGTGTGCCCATATGTGCCACGAAACAATTCCTGCCCTCGAGCAACGATGGTACGATAATATGGGCCACGGAACGATAGACCACTTGAGACCTTATTTGTTAATTGTAGGGTTTATTTTTGACTTCTCTGTTCTACTTATTTAAACCTTTCGAGTCCGCATAAAAAAATATGGTGGTGTAAATATCGCCTCTAACTTATAAAGGGTTAAGCTGGGCCCTAGAATTCTAGGAAATAAATTATACACAGGTCCCATTTCACCATTTATTTGTCAAATAAAATTATCAACATAAATTTTTTACCAAACATTCACTAAAATCTAACTTCCTTATTACTATCCTTATTTACACAAATAAAATATTACATGATGGCCCTACTAAAAATATAACATGTAAATAAAAATTTAACAATGATAATCATATCATAACACATTGCCAACAACCTGTACTAAATAATTTCATAATTTTTATGTAATTGAATTACATAAAAATTTGTCTGCCTACTTATTCAATTTTTGTTCGTGTAAAATTTATAGAAAGGCCTACATACAAAAAACGTACACATAAATGAACACTAAAAGCACCTTCGTTGTACATTTTCTAACTTGTAAGGCCCTAAATAGTAGAATTAATTTGTCCTTTTTTTCAACCGACTTCAAAGAGGAGGTTCTCAATTCGACGTGTATGTTTTTTAAATGTTTGTTACGCGATATTTCCCCCAATTATGCACATTTTGAAAATTCTTTCACTATTGTATGGAAAATGATCCCGAGGTGGGTCATTTTCTGGGATGGATTTTTATTCTCGGGGGATGAGTATTTATCCCGCAAAACTTGAAAACAGTGTAAAAGTAAGGGAATTTGAAGTCGGTTTATCGTTTTTAAAACACGCCAAATTATTAGTCTTTCAGCTTATTTATAGATAACCCACCCAGCTTTTGCCTGCGGCTTCACTTGCGTGGTAGGTATAGCCTCTTGTTATAGACTATATCTACCACGTAAATAGAGACCAAGAATAGCTGAACTGTGTATTTGTTTCTTCGAAAAATGATTTTAAATTTTAATTCTCCATAGTTTCTTTTGACGATTGTATCGAACAAACTGAACTCAGGGCTCAGGGCATACATAGTTCCGAGCCCTTAGATTGACGATAGTACCAAGTCATGATCGTGATACTGAACCCTTTGGGCGTCACGTCAAAAACGCATTCCGTGTTCTCTACGCTAAAGCAAAAAGTTAACAAAAGATACTAAGATCTAAGTCTTTGGATGGCGCTGAGGGGTCCTCATTATGATTTGTCATGCATGGCAATCACCTATGCATGAATATGTAAGGGTCAATTTTTGTATGGGATTTGCGTAGTTCCCTGTCCACACAATAGAGGCGCTGTACCAAATCCTATGGAAAAATGAAACATCACGATCACGTCTCGATACTATCGTCATCCGAACTAGGGGCCCTGTTCTAAGGCTGCCTGGAAGATATCGCTCTTAGCGATAAGGCTGCCCATTGTACATTATCTGTATTTGTGTTCTGTATGTTTGTTTTATTTGGTGTTCAATAAATAATATTTGTATTGTATTGTATATTCAACCCAGGTAAATATCCCTTTTTAATTCATGATTTTTTCTAGCTACAATATAACCTAGAACCTCAGGATCACGTTTTCTTTTCAACAGAGCTTCTTATATAATCCTGCGATATCTTCATCACTTCCAACGCTCCCTTTTCTATCAAGGCCTCAGCCAATTCCTTACCTAACTGATCGCACTTTTCTATAACATCTATAGGTATACTACTATTAACACTAAGCCCGCAATATAAAGATTTAGAGAGACCATCTATTTCCTCTGAGGTTCTTACATCCTCGCAACTTCTATCAGTCTTCTTTATAAGTACATCGATAGGGTTGACACTGTCGTTGAATTTGATTTTCTTGTTGTCTTTTTCTTCGTCAGGGCTGAGTTTATGTTTTATCGTTTTTCTGACTTGCGTGAAGGTTTGTGTGAGCGTTTCGTTGAGTTTTATTGTGCCGTCGAGACTCCAGACAGCTCCGGTGATGGAAAGGTTGTAGTTTGAGTCAACTTGTTTTAGTTTCGTTGAAACGCCGACAGGGGCGCTGCAACCGCCACCTGAAAGGACAAAAGTTTGTTATAAAGATAGTATGGATTTATATGCAAATTTTTGGGCGTTGGTTTCTTCCGTTCCGTTATTTTTTTTGTCAATTTCGGCATTCGGTCACTATTCGAGATGCTGGAAGCGGCTAGCTAAGACCAGTACGCTGATTAGGCGAGGCTGCTGTCCAGTAGTGGTAAAGCATAATTCTGATGATAATGGTGAAGAAGAATATGTACCAAACAGCCCGGCAAGACGCTCAGTTTTGCTTGCACAGTCAAATTTGTGCATTCATGACCGTACAAAAGACGGACAAAAACATGGAAAAGATGGAATTTTATTTCTTAGGCTTACAAAATAAGCACTTAGATATGATGTCCCTTACCCAGTGTCTTGAGGAAGCTCCTCTCAGCCAGTATACGGCAGTAAGTCTCAGCATGGTTGAAAGGCGCTAACATTGTTAGTATGGCCTGGTTGTCAGCCCGGCATTCCACCGCTAGCGCGCCTTGCCCTACTGCGTACAGCATTTCGGAGCATGGGAGAATCTGTGGGAAACAAAAGAGATTATTTATTTATTTATTATACATTTTATATATATACTAGCTGATCCGCTGCGGCCTCGCCCGCGTGGGGATGTTTAGAATAAAGATTAGATTAGATACATACAAATTATATGCCATCGCGGATTTTTTGCAGATCTATAAAAGAGTGTCCCATCATGTGTTGTTTTGTTTTATTTCAAAGGGATTAGGCAGCTTTTTCGATGAACGTTCCAAGGCGTCTTGACTTTTTCCGACACTTCTAACAATTATCGCTATATTTAACCAACCTTCTGATATAAAAGTCGGTGGGTCAATCACCCGCCCTTCAATAAGTACTCTATTCAATCGATTTGTTCCGGCGCGGCGGTGAAATATCTAGTCGATGTGTAATAGGTGCTTTATTAATAACAATACGTCAAGTACGAGTCGCACTCGCGCACTGAGGGTTCCGTATAGTTATAAGATCTTGCATCTTGCCAAATTTAATGATTTACTAGGTCAGTCAACGGGAAGTACCCTATAGGTTTTTGGTCCACGGCGATTTTTTTTAATAAATTATTTACGAAGTAACGGTTTTCAAATTTTTCCCTTCACTTGCTTCTTGCCAAATTTCATGATTCTAGGTCGGAAAGTACAGTATAATAGGTTTGGTGTGCATGTGACCCTTGGAAATATCAAAATATTCGGGCATAAACGGATGTGACTTTTGATTGCGTTGACTTAGATAGATGTTTGATTTATATCACGGCTCTAAGAGGCTACGGACTTGAATATTTGATATTAATTTCAACTCTTGGCACCTCCACGCGTTCCTGAGCAAAAGTGGGCTGACAGACGGACAACAAAGTGATCAAAAAATGGTAAAAGAACACTATTTGTCCTGTTGTAATTGAATTACCTTGTTTTCCTATCAAAAAATAAATTAGATTTATGCATGTGTATGTATTTTATATAAAATATTATATTAGATATATGCATAAATAAATTGTATGTATGTTTTTCGAAATTGTAGTTTGTATTGTACGTAAGGTATTTATTTACTTTCAAAACAGTAATTATTATGCACACAGATAATACCCCATATAAAATCCAACAGTCCTATCAACCAATAAGACCACCCATTGTAGCTTATTCGTTAATTATCATTTTGTAAATTATTTCTAAGTTCAGTGTGCAATAAAGTATTATCTATCTATGACGTTTGGCGCGGCGGGCGAAGGTCCCCCTGCGCCGCAGGAGGTTGCGGGTTCGATTCCCGCCTTGGGACAAATGTTTGTACGATCTACAAATTGTCTCGGGTGTTCTGGGTATATTCTATGTATAATAAAAAATATCTATCTATTTATGTATTGTATTATGTATATCAGTCATCTAGTCTGCTAACACAAGCTCTGCTTAGCTTGGGGCTAGATGGTGCTGTGTGAATTGACCAAAATTATTTATTTAATTTATCTATCTATCTATAGGAAGTGTATTAGCTACCTTACTGATCCGTTTAGCCCAGCCCATCCTCTGCAAGCCAGCGGTCGCAAGCACCAGCGCGGAGTATGGAAGCGGCGGTTGGTCCAACTTCCGAAGTCGGGTGTTCAGGTTACCGCGTACGTTTTCAACGCGAAGTTGTGGATGCGAGGCGTTTAGCTGGGCGGTACGGCGGAGGGAGGATGTGCCTGTAAATAAACAATCACACTAATTACAGTTCAATGAATGAACACTTTATTGTACCTATCAAAATTACATAAAAACTCTTATATCTAAAATTAAAATAAATAGTACAAAAGGCGGCCTTATCGCAGAGAGTGATTTCACCCAGGCAACTTTTCCAATTAGTCATACTAATCTCACGATAGATGACACCTTGATGCGTCGCACGTCGCCGTACCTATTGTGTCATCATCATCAGCCCATACACGTCCACTGCTGGGCATAGGCATCCCCCGTACGACGCCACAAATAGCGGTCCTCAACCGCCTCCATCCATAGACTCCCTGCGACCTATTGTGTACCATTTAGTAATTAATATTTTTAAAATCGTCAAAGTCAAGTCAAAGTCAAAGTTTCTTTATTTCCGTAAATACAATAAATGTACACTTAGAACAGGTCAAATTCTTAAAATTAAACACTGATTTGGAAATAAAGTGATATTTTGATTTCGGTCGCTTCGGTATGTAGACTAAAGTAAAGAAGCGACGAAGAAACCTTTAGCCTGTTAGGTGTTATTTTTAGAGTTATTTTTCGAGTTGGAGCAAAATCCGTCCCAAGCTTTTTTATCTTCTAGATAGTCTGAAATTTTGTAATAAGCCTTTTTACAAAGGATATGTTTGACAACTTGTTTGAATTTATTTATAGAAAGTTTTTGCAACTCGCTAGGGGTTTTGTTGTAGAAGCGTATACATTGCCCTCTAAAAGATACATTAACCTTGTGTAACCTAGTTTTGGGCACAGCGAGTTTATTCTTATTTCTAGTATTTACATTATGTATGTCGCAATTTTTAGGGAACCGATCGATATTTTTCTGAGTGTACAATAAGTTTTCATAAATATATTGACATGGTACTGTCATTATATTTATTTCTTTGAATTTATCACGTAGGGATTCTCTAGGACCCATGTTATAGATTGCACGAACAGCCCTCTTCTGCAGCACAAATACGGTGTTAATATCTGCAGCGTTCCCCCACAGCAATATACCATACGACATAATACTATGGAAGTAGCTGAAATAGACCAGTCTGGAAGTATCAACGTCTGTAAGATGACGGATTTTTTTTACTGCATACGCTGCAGAACTAAGTCTCTTCGATAGCTTATCTATGTGTGGGCCCCATTGAAGTTTACTATCTAAGGTTATTCCTAAGAATACGGTAGTGTCTACAATTTCTAACGTTTCTCCTTTTACGTTTACATCAGCCTTAACTTGTTTTACATTTGGTAGAATAAATCTAAGACATTTAGTTTTAGTTTCGTTAAGCAAAAGATTATTAACACCAAACCAGTGGACTACTTTTGATATTGCATTGTTTACCTCGTCCAAATTTGTGTTTTGTCTAATCATCTTAAAAATTAAAGAAGTCTCATCAGCAAACAATACAATCTCGTGATTGTTTTTAACGAGTATGTAGGTATGTTAGTCTGTAAGGTATTTGTTTATTTGGGCCCTACATTTTTTTACCATCCATAACTGTTTTTATGATGGCTGAAATAAATTATTTATTAAATCTATTAGTCATTTTCTTTTTAAAATTCCTGAACAGTGCACACGCACAGGCCTGAATTTGGCCGCAATATCCTACTAATATTATAAATGTGAAAGTTTGTATGGATATTTGTTACTCTTTCACGCAAAAACTACTGAACCGATTAGGCTGAAATTTGGTATGGGTATAGTTTGGGAATAACATATAATTTGACAAAGTTGAAGGCGAGAGGGGAAAATAAACCAACTACCAAAGTCAAGAAATACGTGCGCTCCGATATGCGTCTCTCCACTGTGGCCTTGTAATACCGCGAACTGCTGCCCGCGCCTTCGCCCGCGTTTTATCGGGATAAAGTAGCCTATATGTTAATCTAGGTCCCAAACTATACCCATACCAAATTTCAGCCTAATCGGTTCAGTAGTTTTTGCGTGAAAGAATAACAAATATCCATACATACAAACTTTAACATTTATAATATTAGTAGGATTATTGACTTTCTTTTGTCTGCGGCTTCGTACTCAAATGTATTAAAAAGTATTTACGTTTTATCGCGATTATAGAATAGGTAGAATAATTATGTTTATTTGCAACTCTTATTACACAGCTCCTTAGGTTATTAGTATTAAAGTAAGTACAGACAAACATACATATTTTTGCATTGAATCACAAACGGCATAAAACTACGGCAATTTTTTATCGAGAATTTTTATGCCTTATCTATTAAATCTTATCTTTACAGCACCCCTCACTATCCATTGTAGTACGAGATAGATACGAGTGCTTAATGTTTTCATACATCATTAAATTGAATGTACTTATAAAAACAATGGTTAAAAGAAAACATTATGAATACCTAGTAGAATAACAGCTGAATCAATTGCGATAACGTTATAAATAAATACGTAAGTATATATATATGATAAATCAAGGTTTACCTATAAATTCTGAAAGAAACTACGAAAAAACACATACGGTGTGTTATGCTACTATGAGACCGCACACCCGATAGAAACACAACATATGCGTAAATCCGCACTTGCCCAGCGACTAAGAAAACACACAATTTGTGTGACTCAGCACACCCGTAAAACGTATTTTCGAACCAAACGCCTGTGCGGCGGCACACAACAGCTGTGTGAGAGGTAGGTTTGAATGGCACGCATACGGTGTGATATCAGCAGTCAAAGTGTAGCCTTGCTACATGCTCAAACATTTGTGCAATCATGCATGCACAAACACAGTTTTCGCAATCAAGATGGAGCGTGTGGCCGGGCTCAAACCAGTTTGCGTAAGGAAGATGGAGCGTGTGGCCGGGCTCATCTTGCTTGCGCAAACTGGTTTGTGCAATCATGCATACACAAATGTTGGAGCGTGTCATCATCATATCAGCCCATACACGTCCACTGCTGGACATAGGCCTCCCCCATACGACGCCATAAATAGCGGTCCTGAGCCGCTTCCATCCATCGACTCCCTGCGACCGTCACGATGTCGTCAATCCATCGAGTGGATGGTCTCCCATGTAGGAGGAGTTTTGCCATAATCACCACACTTGGCAGGCGGATTTGTGATCGCAGTGTTGGTGTTGAAAAATACTCAGAAGGAAGCTGCTGCCCTTCCTCTAGTAGGTTCCCTTAGTCGGCTCTTACGACACCCACGGGTTGAGTTGGAGGGTCGACCTTCGTCCGCGGCGCTGCTCCACATCGGTCGTCAATAGTCGTAAAACTACTTATCTGCTGGCTAAATTACTTGTAGAACGCAGAAATAACATTTTTTTAACATTAGTTCCAGCTTAAGTACACGGTAAGGGATTGTGCAACTTTATCTGTATTTGGGTTGCGCTATATAAATTTCTTTTTTTTTTTGTATGCAATAAAGACTATCTTTATCAATAAATAAATTCAAACAAACTATCAAACATATCCTTTGTAAAAGGCTTATTACAAAATATCAGATTATTAGAGGATAAAAAAGCATGGGACGACTTTTGCTCCAACTCGAAAACTAACAAGGTAAAGGTTTCTTGTTCGCTTCTTTACTTTACCTTAAAAAGATTGAAGTGAACAAAAAATCTAAGTGATCACTTTATTTCCCTGTTTTACTTATGTACTTTGAATTTTGTGACGTGTCCAAGAGTCCTGTAAATCTAAAGGAAATAAAGCACTTTGATATTTGATATAGACTAGCTATTTATTTGTATTGTATGTTTTATGGAACTTACCTATCACAGACCCCTCGGGCAATGTTCCCAACGTGTGCTCTTTCAAATCCTCTCTCAAAACAAGGGCATCTCTCGGATCTTCTCTGAAACAAAGTAAAACATAATATGTATGGTTTATTCAAAGTGGTGTGCTCACCAACTTGCTCCAATGACTAGGACAGCGCGGCACGTAAATTTGAATTTCGCTACTTTTTGCAGTTTCGCGGTATTACAGATGGTAGTTCAGCGCTATTGCAGTATCGTCGACGATATGTAAGTATTTACGGCCTACTCAAAATCGGAGAGCGCAACGTAGGCAGATAGTCCCAAAATTAAATATACATTAAAAAATCAAGTGCCTGCCCAGTGAACCAATACAGCTTGCGAAACACTCGTTTGAAGCCTGTGGAAAGGCATTTTATAAATAAATAAATATTGCTGGACAATCCACACGGCATCATCAAGCCCCAAAAGCTAAGCAGAGCTTGTGTTATGGGTACCTAATAGATGACTGATATACTTAATACAACATATTAATCATGGATTATTCATTTTTATTCGTAATTAAGTATATTTCTCTTTCTTTTTATAATGTATTTCATGTGTGTGGCAATATTTAATTATTTTCTTTATTACATTGAAAGATACTTTTAATGATACATAATATTACCAAGATCACCCGGATGGAATAAATATTTACAGATCGTACAAACATTTGTCCCTAGGCGGAATCTAACTCGCAACTTCCTGTTTTGCAGGCGGACGTTCGCCCGCCGCGCCACATCGGCAGTCAATCAAACGAAGAATTGATTTATTTAAAAAATCCGCTGGATACGGATGAAAGTGAATCCAATTATTATACTGATTGTTGATTTGTTACATTATTATTAATATAACAATAACTTGTACTGAATACTTACTGGTGATATGTACTTACCTAATTAACGTTTCATAAGTTCTTAATTTTTTTTTTATTTAGTTTTTAATTACAAAGTCATTTTAAAAATTTAAAATGACTGTAAGTATAAAACATTAACATTTCATGATAAGGAGATACTTGAGAGAGATAGCAATGGGTTGGAACTCAAAACCTACACTTTTATTAAACAGATCTTGTAACACAAAACCTCTGTTTCTTCAATTGATCATTGAAAAATCGATATGTACTTAACCTAATATATTCAATTCATAGACGGATAGATGGATCAATTTGAAGATATTTTCCCAGCAGTTGTATATAAATATTTAATATAATAATATAAATAAATATACTGGCCTATAGATATTCGAGACCGTCGCAACCTATAGGCCTTGTTCATAAGCTCAAGAGTCGCTCAGCGGGCTATGGAGAGAGCTAAGCTTGGTGTTTCTCTACGTGATAGAATCCGGAATACGGAAATCCGTAGAAGACCGTCCGTCCATAGAAGAAAGTCAAGGACATAGCTTTCAGAATTAGTAATCTGAAGTGGCAGTAGGCAGGTCATACAGCTCACAGAACTAGAGATGGGTTTATGGCGGGCATTTTTAGGGCGTATATTGGGCATTTACTCAATACGCACTGTCATTGACGCCTTAAACTCATCTTTAGGTAGAACCACAGGGTAGAACTGATTACCATTGGGTAGTAAAGGTTCTCGAGTGGCGGCCACGATAAACGCGAAACGGAGTGTTGGGAGACCATCCACTCGATGGACCGACGACATCGTAGCGGTCGCAGGGAGTCGTTGGAAGGAGGCGGCTCAGGACCGCTATTTCGACGTCGTATGGGGTAGGACGTGTATGAATTTATTACAAACTCACCTCTCAAAAACTGCTCCTATAGCCAGCCCATCAGGTAATGTTGTCGGAAGATCTTTCAACGAGTGTACAACAAAGTCCACTGTGTCATTCCTTAGAGAATCTTCCAGGTCTTTAGTAAATAACGCCTTTTCTCCGATCTTTGGGAGCGATATGTCTAGGATTCGGTCGCCTAGGGTCTCCATTGTTACTGAAAATAAAAGATTGTTGATAGATACCTCCTTTTATAACAAACTAGCTGTTCCCCGCGGGTTTCCCCCGCATTATAGTGTAGCTTCCCAACAGTGAAATAATTTTTCAACTCAGTGCAGTAGTTTCGGTTTTTACACCTTGGGTTACATTATTGGAGCTAAATCACCAACGAAGGATCCCGAATAAAAAAATATATATAATATAGCCTAAGTCACCCGGGGATAGTGTAGCTTCCCAACACTGAAATAATTTTTCAAAACGGTTCATTAGTTTTGGACCCTGTTCAATGCAAACAATCAAATCTTTCCTCTTTATAATATTAGTATAGACTAGCTTCTGCCTGAGCTTCTGTCATACTAACGTCGCAAGCCGGACCTTCGCCCGCCGCGACACATCGGTCGTCAAACTTTAATTTTACTAACAATCTATTCAGTCTTTTAAGGTTAAGAAACAGACAGACATGATTACTTTCGCTTTTATAATATTAGCTCATTGTTTATTCAAAAAGTAATATACCTACAGGGTGATTAGTAGCTGGGTGCAAAGCTTCAAGGACAAGCTAGAGTAGACCATTTAGAAACAGTTGAGCCAT
The DNA here is from genome assembly GCA_947859395.1 of Eupithecia insigniata. NCBI lineage: Eukaryota > Metazoa > Arthropoda > Insecta > Lepidoptera > Geometridae > Eupithecia > Eupithecia insigniata. The sequence goes on from OX402019.1 coordinate 3,876,172, forward strand.
GGTCGTCTAAGACAAAGTCTCACCATTTATTTTCAACGAATTTATTTAAGTACACAATTTAGTAGTTAGTTAGATAAAGGTAGGTTGTTAGTATGCACTAAAGATGCGCGACTGCGAATTATCTGTCTAGTCGAATGATGAACAACTACGAATTTCCTTATTCGACTTGAATATTAGTAATATACTAATCGTCAAAGTCGAATGAAACTACTAATTAGTAATTACTAATGTCTCTATGAATGGATCATTCATGGCTCCGATTCGACTTTGTTAGTCGACCGATGGTTTTGAGTGTTGAATGAATTATTCGTCGCTTGGCGGGAATTGAATCGAAACCGACTCAGGCAGTCGAACGAATGACTCGCGATTACTAACCAAATTAGTTACTAATTTGCTCCAGTCATTCGAAACGTTCGAATGACTTGTCAAGTCGAATAATTCGAATGAAATCATTCACAGTCGCGTATCTTTAGTATGCACCTTGTTTATACAAGGTGTAGATGGTCTTATTGTGTTTATTTGACTCTTCAAATCTCTATGTACAAGAGGTGGTGCTTTCCCTGGGAAGGATGTTGTTCTTATTCTTTTTGCACTAGATATTTTCGGTCATCTCAGTCTGCTAGTCCCATTGGATTATGAGATTGAAGGAATAGACGTGCACTGTGTCTGCGGACACATTTATGCACTATAATATAATTATGTCCTGCCTAACTGGCTGGTCTCCGTTGAGACTAGCTGCCATGGTTGACATTCAGCTAGGGCACATTCTAATAAGATTTAGACTTAGAAAGATATGATTTTAGTAATGTTTTTGTGTTGAGAGTTGTTTTCAAACATTACGAATGGCTGGAGCACAGATCACTGCATTATACTCAATGATCAAAGTAACTTATTATTATTAAATGAAGAATCTTTCTTCCTCTATAAAAAGAACTTTAGAGCAAATTCATTGCAGTGAAATTATTCGAAGTATGTACATACCAAGATCATTTGGTGTTGCAAAACTTTAGGTTGTAGGTAATATTCTTTATCAAACTTTGTAACATACCTATAGTAAACTCAGCTCCAGGGTTACATTTCTTCAGACAGTCTATGACATGATTGGTTTGGATAAGAGCGAGCTGAAATAAAAAATTGTATCAAATCAACAGGCCATTTTTTCTAGAAACCTATGAACTTTTTATCACTAAAACATGTATAAAAAGTATGTTTATCTGAATATAATGTGAACATTCTTTACTAAATTGAGTTGTGTAACAATACTATTGTAGTAATTTATAGAAACTGATTGATTTAGACAGAATTCTGAATTTATTTACATAAATTGTACACAGGAAAAGTCAATGTTTTGAATGATGATAGCACGATATTTTTGAACAGTTGATGTATGATGACTTGTTATGGATGCTTACCTCGCTTTTTCTAGAGCCAACTCTGATAACACCCTTTGATCCACTTTCCATCATTTTATAGACGAAGAAATATGTTTTTATGTAATACAATTGCACAGTGTAGATTAGAATTTAGGTTATAAGTCGAAATAAAACTGGAACGTTTAACTAAAATTGTGTGAAATGATTACTAGTAAAATTATTAATCTTGTCACTAACACGGTAGTGGACAAGGCATTTAGATAAATCAATTTTTTGTAAAATAAATTATATTTTACATTGTACACATCACAACAAACCGTCCGTCAGTGCTGCCAACAGTGCCAACCAAAGAGAATACAATACTGACGAGGTGCCAACCAAACCAAGTGCCAACTATAAAACCAAATTGCAGTTGCGCACTAAAACTTTGTAAAAAGCGCTACATTCTAAATTTTTGAGAATAAAAAATAAAAAGTAATAGATTCACCTCTAAATCTATATTCAAGAAATAAATAACATTATTTTTATATAAACATTTATATTAATTATAAAAAAAATTTTTTTAAGAATATCCTCTTCAGACATGGGGTACACGTACGTGTACCTTATTAAATCTCAGTTTGTCTATACTAGCGCTATCTTTTGGTAGCTTTTTGAACTATGATGTGTTTACTTATGATACTTAGTTCTTAAATAAACCGTTAAAAAAGCGTTGCAAGCGTAATAAGTGGACGACAATCGAATTTGAAATCACAAGTGCACCGTTTTTTTTCAAGACGTCGACGCGAAACTTTTGGAAAACAGGTAAATATGAAAAAACATGTTAATTGATTGATCTTTTCGTGTTATTTAGTTAATAAAATGTTAATTTCTCACATTCTCATGAAAGATTAGAAAAAAGATGTAAATTCAGTGATTATTCGTGTTTTGTTTCGTAAATACACATGTGTGTACCTCGGGATGTTACTATGAGATTTGTACGACTATGGGAAAATTGACACCATTTATTTTGCTTGTTAGGTCATGGATGATACTGCTATCGCTGAGGCACTTGATGCCAGTGATGTGGACTTCTCTGGAGACGAAGATGAACCAGAATATTTGCCACCTGATGCCGATGGATCCTCATCTTCGGAGTCAGAAGATGAGCAAGAAAGCAGTGAAGAAACCCCTCCGTTCCCTACTGTCCCTCCGACTCGTGAGTTCTGGCTGACAAAAGAAATGACTCCTCGCGGTCCTGATATAAATCAAGACATACTCCTCGGCCAAGGTAGTTCAAACACTAACTGTTTGTATTCATTTTTCGAATATCTCAACGAAGATTTTTGGAAACTGACCGCAGAGCAGACCAACTTGTACTCTGCACAGTTGAGAGATTTAAGATCGGTTCAGACAAATCATATAGAGATGATACACTTTACAGGAATACAAATTATCATGGGGACACTGAGGTATCCTCAAGCACGGCTGTACTGGAGTAGGGAGCTCTGTGTACCCCTCATAAAAGAGACGATGACGCGAGACAGGTTTTTTGAACTAAGAAACTATATTCATTTTGTAGACAATACAGCAGTTCGTACTGATGGAGATAAGCTGTGGAAAATGAGACCAATTATTGAGAAAATCCTTCAAAAGTGCCACAGCTTTCCACAATCAATGCACATGCCCATCGATGAGCAAATGATGCCTTTTGCAGGGCGGTGCGAATTTCGACAGTACGTGCTTTCTAAACCGAATCCGCTAGGTCTCAAGAATTTTGTGCTGGCTGCAAGAGATGGTCTGGTTCTAGACTTCGAAATATATGTGGGTTCAAACACAATTCCTATGGAAGATATGACACGTCTTGGATTAGAAGCAGGAATCGTGAAACTGCTGTGCCGCACGATTGACGAAAACTGCGTCTTGTACACAGATATATTTTTCACGAGCCTAAAGCTTGCTAATTATTTAAACGAATATAAAAACAATGTTTACTTGACTGGCACTGTTATGAACAACCGGTTTGGAGACGTGTCTAAGAAATTAAAAACTGACAAACAGCTGCACCGTGGAGAATTTGACGAAAAAGTAAGGAACGACGGAAAAGTAAGTGTGTTGAAATGGAAGGACACAAAAGCCGTAACAATGCTTTCTACTTGCACTGGAAGCGAACCAATGAATACTTGTAAGCGCTGGTGTAAAATACAGAAGAGAAAGATAGATGTACATACCTCAACCTTCAGTGGTCAGAAATTATAACACCTGCATGGGAGGCATCGACCTTTGTGACAGGCTCATAGCCTACTATCGGAGCGCTATGCGCACAAGTAAATGGACAGTAAGGGCCTTCAGCCACTTTGTGGATCTAGCTATTGTCAACAGCTGGTAATGTACATCCGCTGCTGCAACCAAGAGGGCGTTGAAGCTAAAGACAAGCTCGGACTTCTACAATACAGGGTAAATGTAGCAACTGCAATGGTGAAATTTGCAGGTGGCAGAGTTGACCCTTACTTTACATCCAGGTCTAGCACAAATAGAGAAGAAGTTGAAGAGCTAGTTTCTGTGTCCAGAAATGAGCAAGGGGAGCCAAAAAAGAAATACCGGGCAGTAGTGGCCCTACCGAAACCTGAGGTTCGTCTGGATGGCGTCGGACATCTCCCGCGCTTCCTGGACGACAAGTTTGCCTCAAAATGCCGACACCCACACTGCTCCTCACGATGCTGCACCATGTGCACCAAGTGCGAAATATACTTGTGTGTAACCAAGAACAATTGTTTTGAGATGTTTCACACACAAAAATAAGGAAAAATAGGCGAAATGTATGTAGCATAGACCTGAGGTACACATAAGTGTACCTATAATTATTCCAAAATAAAAAAACATTATTTTTTGAAAGTACATGAAATGTCTTATTTGAACCCTAATTAACCCTATTTTAGCATAAAATAACTCTGATTTCATTTGTATAAGGCTCAGGTCTGAAGAGGATATATAGCGTATAAATAATATAGCGTGTTTTAAAAAACGATAAACCGACTTCAAATTCCCTTATGTACTTTTACACTTATTTTAAGTTTTGAGGGATAAATACTAATCCCCTGGGGATTTTTTTTTAAAGTTGAGCTTTCTATACAATCGTGAAAGAATTTTTAAAATCGGTCCATAATTGGCGGAGATATCGCGTAACATACATACAAAAAACATACAGACGAATTGATAACCTCCTTCTTTTGAAGTCGGTTAAAAACGGACACACTACAATATTCAAGCCGTTATAATTTGTTCAATTTGTATGCGTTTGTAAAAGTTTTGCAATAAAAACCTAGTACCGTAAAGAAAGGTGGTTGGTTTTTGTTTGTATGAAATAAGCTATTATCATAAAAAGCTATCTGTATACTGCGTGATTTTAATGAATCACGCCTTTTTTATGATAGGTTTGCGTTTGACCATACTCTCCCTGATGTTATTGGTCTAGGATGATCTTATTGACAGATAAAATAAATGATTAGGTAACAATTTACAAATAAAAGTTGTGGCAACCCTATCATATCCAATCCCAATCACCCCTTTGCTGACCCTATTCACCGCTTCGCTGGCCCTATTCAATCCTTTGCTGAATTTATTAACCCCAGCTTTAGATCCTATCCCTCAGGCGACCCTAATAACCCCATCCAAAAACATAGGTTCGTAAATTTTTTGAGATTCAATCATGAAAAACTAATTATTTCAATTCACTTTTTGTGCGTTTATATTCCTGTTGAAGTTACTGATCTTGGAGAAACACAAAAAACACCAGCAGTCTGTTTAGTACTCAATGCATAGAAAAGTTTTACGGCGAAAAATTCACGTACCTAGTTGGGAAGGTTACACGGAAAAATGTTTAATTTTTCCTTTGTTTGGTAATGTTTTATACCCATAACTAAAAACGCTTTCTTTGGCTACAAATCAATACCTGCCATAAGGGTATTCCTAAAAATGGACATTCAGAAATTGTGTTTAAACAAAATATTCGGCGGTTACCCTAATGAAATGAAAGATTTTTATTTACCTTACGATATAGGTACTTACTACAAAATAACTCTAAAAAATTTAATACTAGATTTGGCGATTTTCCAATCACCCCTGGAACCCTATTCACCCCATTTTACGGTATCTATTACAAATCTCGTTTTTCTCAAAAGAACGAACGAAAATCTAAAAATTACTAACTTAAATTTAAAAATTACTTTACGCGAGGGGGTTAAAAGTACGAAAAATGTAAATTATAACCTTCTGGCAACGCGCTGCTGGTGGGTACAAATAGGTAGGTAGACTATAAGGCGAACGGAGCGAGCTTCGATTTTTTTGCTATTTTAAATATATTTACTTTGCAGTATATAATAAGTAGTTGCGCAGCATGCAGGAGCAGGTCTCGGCACGCCTGTCCGACGCACAGCACGGTTTTAGGCCGGCTCATAGTACCTCAACAAACCTCCTTGACTCCATGGTCTTCGTGCTACCGCAAGTCGACGCAGGGGTGCAAGTCGACGCCGCCTACTTCGACTTCAAAAAAGCGTTCGATCTAGTCGACAACGACATCTTGCTTCAGAAGTTGGCGACGATCGGCTGCACCACCAAACTGCTGCAGTTCTTCGCGAGCTATATGAAGGACCGGCAGTAGTATGTCGACTATGCGGGATGCAGATCAGAGGCATACTCTACCTTAACCGGTGTAAGTCAGGGAAGTAATCTGGGTCCGCTAGAGTTTATCATAATGATAAACGACCTGCCAGCCGTCGTCAAAGATGCCAAATGCTTGTTGTTCGCGGACGACCTCAAGTTACTCTTGCCCATCACGGACGTAGAAGACTGTGTACGCCTTCAACGGGACGTGGACAGAGTGGTAGAGTGGAGTAGAATAAATAAACTCCAGTTTAATGTCAGCAAATGCTCTATAATTACTTTTAGTCGACCTAAGACACCACTCTACCATGACTACCAGTTGATGGGTACGCAGCTGAAGAGAGTCTACACGGTGAGGGATTTAGGGGTTCGTCTGGACAACAAGCTACATTTCCGGGTGCACGTGGTCAACATCTGCAAGAAGGCCTATAAAACTTTAGGCTTCGTACTTCGTCAGACAAACAGCTTCACAAACCTGCAAGCGGTAAAATCGCTCTCTAATGCGTTAGTAAGAAGCCATTTAGAATTCAATGCAGCGATATGGACTCCGCACGAGGCGAAGTATAACCAAATGATAGAGCGCATCCAAAATAAGTTTACAAGATTTTTATATCTGAAGGGCTTCGGTACATACCTCTTCTACCCGTTGATGTATCCAACTTTGTTTGTTTTAGGCATGGTTGGAAACAATAAGCCAGAAGTAAGGAGGAATGCAGGGCTCGCTGTACATTTGTTTAAGGTGTCGAGGGGGATGATCGCCCATCCAGGTATTTTGGAGGAAATGCGCCTGAATGTGCCTGCGAACTTAGTGCACAGACGAAGGCGTCCCGCCCTATTCGCAGTACCTAAAGCGCGAACCAACCTGCTACATAAAGCACCTCTGACGCGCGGCATTCGCACGCTTAATCTAATTGCCGAGAGAATTGATCTTTTTTACAGTTCCCTGGGCGAATTCCAAAAGGCTTAGTTTTATATTTTATGTTATCACGATTAGTTTTTAAATTTATTTAAATTATTAATACTATTATTTTATTGTGAATCAAAATGCTTTTAATCCGAATTATTTTTAATGCAATTTTTCTATGTATAATTAATTAATATTGAATTTTACTATTGACTATTGACGTTTTTACGATGTATAACTAATTAATATTCATTTTAGGATTTTTTTTAAATGTTATTATTGCATTTATGACTAAGTATTTATATTTATTATGACATTCGTTAGCGGACTTATGTTTCTAAATTATCTTAGTTTTAATATTTGTATAATGTTTAATAAATTTTAATATTAACACTAAGAATAGAATAAGAATATAAGGTACTCTATTGCATTGGGTGTGCCCGTAAGAATAGTGGTACATGTTTATAAATAAATAATTATAAAGTACTAGCTGCACCCCGTGGCTTTGCCTGCGTGAAATAAGTTAAGTAACTACTACTATACGGAGATACCTGGTAACAAACCTTCACACTGACTTTCACATTTATTAAATTAGTAGGATTTTACGAACCTTTTTGTTAAATAAATTAAAAATAGAACTGGAACTGAAACGGTCGTTACGTCACCCTGTTCATCAGTTACGGTCCATCCTGTTTGGCAACAGTTTTCTAGCTTGTTTCATCTATGAAAAAAGATTCAACTTTCGTTTAATGATCCCTAGCAGTACCGCGGTCTGAAATCGGATGCTTCTATGTAGTAATGCTATAGACACATCAATTTCCTGTTTATAAGGTACAAAGCACGGAAACCAGGAAGTTACATTTTCTATATAGCTCTATGGTTGAAAAAAGATACAACTTTCGTTTAATAATCCTTAGCAGTATCACGCCACGGTTTGAAATCGGATGTTTCGTGTATCAAATACCATTGATTCAGACCGTAGTAATGCTATGGGCACACCAATTTCCTGTTTAGAAGGTACAAAGTACGGAAACCAGGAAGTTACATTTTCTATATAGCTCTATGGTACAGAGGTAGAACAACGTACAGCTTACTGTCTTTCTACAAACCGGCAAATCAAACACAATTTACTAACGAATTCGTTTATTGATATTACAAGCTACATACACTACACGACCGCTAAAAAAGACAAAAGAATCGAGTCAAATTGTTATGATTCCATACATACAACTACAATACAACAAAATGCAAATAATTCGATTAAGCTATGTCGTAAGTACCCTGAAGAGTTAAAGAAAATGTTTTAATCTTATCTAATAATATAGAAAACTTGTTAAATTTTTACATCACAGACAAAAATTTCTCGACGAATCGTAAAACTATGAAGTGGGCAATTTATCACACATTACTTTTGCGAATAAAATACAGATTTTTTGTAAATGTCTGTAATAAAAGGCGGGCAATTCTACAAAAAAAAATAAAGTCTTCTCTCATTTGCGTCTGGCGCTCCTCAAACGCATTCTATTGGCGATTGAAAAAGATGATTTCTTAGATGCAGACTCTGAAAGGAAAATACAAAATATTAGTTCAGTTGTTATACTATGTTTCTTTTTAGGTTATGTTTCTTTTTAGGTATGTTTCTTTTTAGGTTATTACTGTTTTGTTGATTGTTTTCCTGTTATATTTTGTGGTTTTACAAACTAGAGTTCTTGTTCTTGTTATGGTATCAATGTAATCTTACTAGACACAACTGGCAGATGGATAGTTAGTTGTGTACCTATTTGTAAATTGTAGTATTTTTGTATGTATTTTATAATAATTTAATTTATTTTATTACTTATATTTTTTTTACATATTTTGGCTTATCATTAATGTCGCTCAGTGATACTAATTCTGACAGCGATGAATTTGTGTCTCTTTCTGATACTGGTTCTGGTGGTGACGATAGCTTCTGTAGTCTTCCTTCTCTTTCCGACTCAATCTCTTCTTTCTTCTCTGACGTTCCAATGAATTTTAATGTCCTTCACATTAATGCTCAGAGTATCCCTCAACACTATCCCGACTTACTTGCTTCTTTTGAACATAAAAACATTCACGCTCTGCTTGTTTCCGAATCGTGGCTAAAGCCCTGCCTTTCTTCTTCTTCATATGCTCTTCCAGGTTTCAAACTTATAAGAAACGATCGTGTTGGATCAGGTGGTGGGGGGGTTGCTATATATCTCCGAACACATATTTCTTTCAATATAGTAAGTATGTCAGCACAGCCACCACCCTCCAAAGCGGGAGAACATCTTTTCATTGAGGCCGATCTCCGGCATGCAAAGGTGCTACTAGGTGTATTTTATTGTCCTTCTTCCAAAATAAACTTCTTTCTTTCATTTGAAACACTCCTCGAAAATCTGGCTCTTTCTTACGATCACTTCATAATTATGGGTGACTTCAACACCTGCTTACTCAAGAAAGACAGTCGGTCCACTACACTTGAAACCCTTGTAAGTGGGTGCAATATGTCAATTCTTCCTTTAAATGCTACTCATTTCTTCCCGAACTCTTCTCCCTCTCTACTTGACCTCATCATAGTTTCATCTCCTGCTCATGTGGCCAGGCATGGTCAATGTGAAGCAGGAGCTTTCTCTTACCACGACATGTTGTATATGTCATACAAAATTCGCCCTCCTAAGCCCAAACCCGAGGTTCTTCTGCAAAGAAATTTTAGTGGCATTAATATGGAGAAACTACGACTTGATGCGGAAGGTATAGATTGGTCTGAGCTCTATGATGCTACGGACGTAAATGTAAAAGTAGAGATATTTAATAGTGTCATTACCAATCTCTATGACAAGCATGCCCCGCTCAGGAAGATAAGGCTCAAGCACCTTCCTGCGCCTTGGATCACACCTGAGTTAAAAGCGCTTATGCGTCAGAAATGCGTAGCCAAATCAAAACTGAAGCGTAAACCTACCGAATTTAATAAACAAAGATATATAGATCGCCGGAATCACTGCAATAGAGCGTGTCGTGACGCGCAACGCCGCTATATCCATACTTCAGTAGAGAACTCTGACCCTGCCAAGGTTTGGAAGTTCTTACGGTCTCTGGGAATCGGAAAATCAAAAGAACGTACAAAAATCCCTCCACAACTTAATCTCAATTCTCTTAACAAACACTTTACCTCTATATCAGATCTCGATATCCAACTGAAATCGAAAACTTTGTTTCATCTTTCTTCTACACCGATTCCTGGCTACTCACCTTTTCATTTTAATCAGTTCACGGACTGTGACGTTAAGAGAGCTGTTACATCGATTTCTTCTAAGGCTGTTGGCAACGATAGTATTAGTCGAAACATGATAACCCCTATTCTTGTCCAAATAGCTCCCGCTATTAAACACATCCTGAACTCCTCGATATCCACTGGTTTATTCCCATCTGTCTGGAAAGAAGCTCTAGTAACTCCTCTCCCTAAAAAATCCAAGCCTATTGGCTTCTCTGATTTCCGTCCTATATCTATTCTTCCTTTCCTGTCCAAAGTCTTAGAACGCCTTGTCCACCAGCAATTAAGCACATTCCTCTCCATGAATAATCTCCTAAATCCTTACCAGTCTGGTTTTCGCCCAGGCCACAGCACAGTGTCCGCGCTAGTAAAAATTACAGACGACATCCGCTCTGGCATGGAAGATGGAAAAGTAACTGTTCTTTGCTTACTAGATTTTAGCAATGCTTTTAACAATGTGGATTTTGAAATTCTAGTTGCAATATTATGCTCTCTCAACGTATCTCCAGCAGTGGCTGATTGGTTTCGCAGTTACTTGCATGGGCGTCGGCAGCGTATTCGCATTGATGATGAGTGCTCGTCTTGGTGCGACATGTCTGCTGGCGTTCCACAGGGTGGCGTTCTTTCACCTCTTCTTTTTGCTATGTTCATAAATTCTATATCTCAAAACATAACTTCATCGTACCACCTCTATGCAGATGATCTCCAAATATACACGCAGGCTACGGTAGATCAGCTATCGGGTGCTATTGCCACCATTAACGAAGACCTAGGTCGTATCCTGGACTGGAGCAACAGGTTTGGTCTAAAAGTCAACCCTTCAAAAACGCAAGTGATCACAGTAGGAAGCTCTCGAATGATAGGTCGGATAAATTGGGATACTCTACCAACTGTGGTCTTTGATGGGACCCCTGTTGGGCAAAGCAAAACGGTGAAAAATTTAGGTATCCTCATCGATAGAAATCTGTCGTGGGGACCGCAGATATCTGAAATCAGCCGTAGGATGTTTGCTTCAGCAGGTTCCCTTCGAAGGCTGCGTAACTTTCTACCTATTGCCACTAAAATCTCTCTTGCACAATCTCTTCTCCTTTCAGTTCTTGATTACGCCGATTCGGCCTTTCTTGATCTAACTGAGCAACAGTTAGACAAACTTGAGCGCCTGCAGAATGTCGGGATAAGGTTCATATTTGGCTTGCGCAAGTATGACCATGTTTCGGAATTTCGCAGGAAGCTCAAGTGGTTACCTATACGGCTTCGCCGAAATTCTCATATTCTCTCTCTTCTCTTTAATATCTTGTTTTACGCCTCTGCACCCCCTTATCTCAAAGAGCTTTTTACCTTTCTCCATCATTCGCACGCTCTTTCTCTGCGCTCTTCTGAAACTTTTATACTTCAAGTACCTGTTCACTCTACTTCTTTCTTGGCCCATTCCTTTACTGCCCGGGCTGTACAACTATGGAACGCATTGCCAGTCTCAGTGAGGCGAGCAAAGTCGCTACCACTATTCAAAACCATGGTGAAGGAGCACTATTTAGGCTGTTGACATTGAACGCATACCTGTGTCCCTATGTATATAAGTAAATATATATATATATAAATTTATATATGTAGTATATTTTAGGCATTATATTTATTATGAGTATTTTTATTTATTAAATCTATACTAGCACACAGATCCCCTAGTACTATCCAACAATCCTATCCATCCACGGTTGTCTGGTAGAGATCGCTCTCGAGCGATAAGACCGCCACTTGTAACTTAGTTTTAAAATTGTCTTTTTTTCTATTTCTGTTTCTTATCAATAAGTGTGCAATAAAGAATTTTCTATCTATCTATCTATACTTATTTACCACTAACTGACCCGCCCGCGGCTACGCCCGGCCAAGAAAATCTTGGATCCTGCGCAGACGAAGTCGCGGGCACCAGCGAGTATCTTTATAAATGCCTATGTTTTATTCTGATGTATAAGCTATATTATTGCAAAGTTTCATTAAAATCCATTCAGTACTTTTTGCGTGAAAGAGTAACAAACAACCATACATACAAACTTCCACGTTTATAATATTAGTAAAGATCAAAGCAAAAAATTCGAGTTCAGCAAAACTCAATTATGTATAGGGTAAGTTCCGTAAAGGCTCTATAATATTTGACTGACGATACTGTAGCGCAGAGGGCGAACGTCAGTGCCGCAGGAGATTGCGGGTTCGATTTCCGCTTCAGAACAAACTTTCGTATGGTCTGCAGATATTTATTCTGGGTGTTTTTGTGTATGAAATATGTATCTTTTACATTACTATTAAGTATATCTAGTACTCATAACACAAGCTCTGCTTAGCTTAGGGCGAGATGAGTGTGTGAATAAATTGTCCAAGATAACTTATAAAAAAAAAAACAAATATAGCTAACGCACGTTTTTCTGATGTTACCTAAGTTTTTTAAATGTAATACTCACTTTTAACAATCGTAGTTAGTTGCGGTGCTGATTTTTCTTCAACGGCTTCGATTTCACTCCTCTTACCCTTTGAATTTGCCTTAGACTTTGTTCTAACATTGCTCTTAGGTGCTAATTCTGATTTCGTACTATCTGTAATTGCTTTTTGTCTTGTGACTCGCGATGATGGCTCTTTAGATTTTGAATTTCTGATTTTCTTTACTGTCTCAACTGCTTTTGTAACTATTGTTGGCGCTGATTTTGTAACTTTAGCTTTCTTTACATCTACATTTCTTGCACTTTCTGGTGATGTCTCTGCCTTAGTTACTTTGTTTTTCTTTACTGTTACTTCTACATCCTTTGCAATATCCAGACTAACATTTTGTCTTGTTACTCTTTTTGAATGTAAAACTGGTTTTCTAGATCTATTTGATCGTTTAATCTCTTTCTTTGTAGGAACTAATGCTTCCATTTCTCTCTGCTCCCTTTCTTGCTTAGCTTTGAGGACTTTGAACATGGCTGGTGTATATCCTTCAGGGATTTCTGTATCAGTTTCGGTGACAGAATCTTTATTCTTCAGTATGGTAACCACGTCTTTCATAGCGTCTGTCGGATTTAAGCCATCCAGATAGTCTTTCTCGAGGATTTGTGGCTGTCCGCTAGAATGACTGTTGTCTGATGCGTTGGATAGTTTCCTGATCCTGTATTTGCAATCATCGTCATCATCGTCGTCATCGGTTGCTGCGCTCCGTTCTTTGCGGATGATATCCTCTGGGTTTCCAGCTAGGATCTCAGCCCAAGTGAACTGCCTGGCGGAACCCATAAAGTTTCCGAACTTTCCGATGCTGTTTCGATGCCGCCGTACGCTCTTACGCTTCTTTAACTGTTTCTGTTTAGAACGCAAGTTCTTCGGAGACATTTTCTTGCCGATAACCCCGTGCGGTATGAGAGATTTCTTCAATCTGGCGACTAGATCAGCATCTGAGACGAAGAAGTTTCTAGATGTGCAAGGCTTACGGAATCCTTCACTGGAAATATTCAAGGTATGCCTCAGCAGTTCTAACTTCAAGTCATTTTCCAATGAGCAAACATTCTCTCTTTCAACAGATTTTTTTATTCCGTTGATTGCCAGGAAGTTGGGCGGCGTATTTTTTCTTACGAATTTTTTGGAATAGCTCAACTTGTTACGATTCACTTGTGAAATTGGCGAATCAACAAAGTTTATATCAGATTTGTTCCCGATCTTTAATAACTCACTTCTAAAGAGACTTCTACAGTAATCATAATCAGGCTTGTCTGTAAAATCTAGACTTGTGACGTATTCTAGAAACTTCTCCATAAATTGCGGGTAGAATTCAGTCTTGAAACAAGTCTTTAGGAGGAGGTTTAGGTCGCTCATGTAGTTTTTCTTTAGAGCATGTACTAAATCCGGCTCTGCTAAGACCTCGGCGCTTTTCCAAGGAAGAGTGCCTGTAATCCAGTCTAAGAGGTTGTAGCCTAAAGTTTCTAGGTCAGATCTTCGGGAATGGGCTCCGACATGAGAATCTCTTGAACTGTATTCCATAGTCCCGTCGTGTGCCTTACGGGCGTCCTCGGCAAATTCTTTATGCTGACCTTCTGTGTCTAGGAATTTCGAAGCTAGACCGTAATCTAGAAGATAAATCTGCCCATTTGACTGAGATAAAACAGCCTCTTTATAAACCTCATTATCAGTCTCAGTTTTTCTTGTTCCAAAAATGTTCAGGCTTTTCTCTCTCTTGGCTTTTGATTCTTGGAATTGTTTTGTTGTCTGTATTATGCTTTTGTTACCGAAGTCGTCAATCAATTTCTGGTAAGAATGATCCGAGCAAACAGAGCTGTTCATATCCTCATAATTAACGTAACTTGTCAGTTGCCTCAAATTGAACGCATGATGTCTATGTAGTGTCCTAGTATCTTTATCCGTGAGTATTCTTCGCAGCTTCTTCTTAACACTCACCAGTCTTTTATCCCCATCACTAGAGGGACTTTTATAATCTTTTGCTATGAAATCCTCATCTGTGTAATAATTTGTTGAGGTCCTTGGTTTAGCTTTCCTCTTCGACGACAGAGCTTCCTTGATTTCTTTATGTAAAGATGATGTCAGTCTGACAACGGGTACTTTGCCTATTTTAGAGCCATCATAACCGAGCATAAGGTTGGAGCTTTTTATGTCTGAGTGGGTATATCCCTCGCTGTGTAGATATTCTAAGACGTCTAATATCTGAATGGCTAAAACAAGTACATTTTTGAGTTCTAGAGTCTTGAAGCGGGTTCTGGCTATGATTTTGTGAAGATCTAAATCGTAGCGAGGCAGAACGAGGAAGCGGTACTTGCTCCCTGAGGTCTCGTCTGTGAATGAACCGCTGGCGATGTAGATCGGCATGCCTAGACGCTTTTGGTTGTGTTGTTGCCGCCATGCTTTCACTGGAATGTGAAAAATTAAAATTATTAATAGGTAACATTTGATGAGGGGAAACAGCTGGGGAGTATAGGTTCTAGGTGCGATACGGAGTGTTGGGAGGCCATCCACTCGATGGATCGAAGACATCATAGCGGTCGCAGGGAGTTGATGGATGGACGTGGCTCAGGATCGCTATTTGTGGCGTCGCGTCGTATGGGGGAGGTCTATATCCAGCAGTGGACGTTTCTATTCTTACGCACCGAACGCAACGGCTAGTTAGGTAACATTGAACACCTCTAATTATACCTACTTATCAAAAATGTACGAAGAATATTTATTTTTACTCCCGGTTATCAAATACAAAATTTTAATAACAATATTACGTTATCAACACCACAGGGAAATAAATAAGTTAACATTGACCTACATTCAAAACTTCTAAAGCAGGCATAATTTTAATCACTACTGGTATTTCGTTAGTAGTGAATAATGCTGAGACAAAGAGCCTAGTTACCTACATAAAATTATGATTCATATTCATGAAACGGTAACTATATTCCGATTTAGAAACCTAGATATTATATGTCACGAACAAAGAAATTTATGAAAGAAAAGTTACCAAAAACTGATAACAATAACAGAAAACAACAAGGTAACAGCAAAGTTATCAGTTATCACTAATAATATAGCGACTTCAATGTCCTTTACTTTTACTTGGGATTAATACTAATCCTCTGGGTATTTAATCGGGATCGTTTTCTATACAATAGTGAAAGAATTTTCAAAAACGGTCCATAATTGGCGGAGATATCGCGTAACTCATATACAAAAAAACATTGATAACCTCCTCTTTTGAAGTCAATTAAAAACTAAAAAACAAACTCAAACAACGCTTAAACTTTATGTTTTTTTATTGTTTAGTGTACAGCGTAGCTGCGGTACCCTAATTATATTACAATCTAGCCAAGTAGACTAATGAGTAATTTTGCTTTGTCTTAGTTTTAGAATCTATAAATAAATGATTTACTTACTTTACTTACTAATCTCACATGTGTGTGTGTGTTTACGAAAACTAGATCCATTATGGATCTGGACAACGGATCTATTGAGATTGAACGAAATGAATGCTTTTAAATCCGAAAATTGTTTCATGCTTCTGTGCTTTACTTTGATGATACCAATGTCGTTAAATATTTTCCACCAATACCCCTTTGTATACAAAAAATATCCAGGTTTTGATTCGTTGTATAGCATACAGAAACAATAATGTTATAAATAAACATTGCCAAATATATCCAGGTTTTGATTTGTTGTATAGCATACAGAAACAATAATGTTATAAATAAACATTGCCGGCTTAAGAATCTACC
Source organism: Eupithecia insigniata (assembly GCA_947859395.1). Taxonomy (NCBI): domain Eukaryota; kingdom Metazoa; phylum Arthropoda; class Insecta; order Lepidoptera; family Geometridae; genus Eupithecia; species Eupithecia insigniata. The sequence goes on from OX402019.1 coordinate 3,892,588, forward strand.
CATCCAACTCAGCCCATGGGTGTTCTAAAAGGTGACTGAAACCTAGCATCCATTACTTCTAAAAAAGCGAACAAGAAACCTTTACCTTGTTAGGTCTTGCGACATTCTCATTTAGGTGGTTGTGACGACTTTAGCTTTCCCATACTTAATCTTAGATACTATTCTAACGGAAATAGTGTTCTTAAATCTACCAGACCTTACTTCTGTTTATTTTTAACAACTCGACTGCAATCACCAAACTACCTACCAAGCATAATGATTATGGCAAAACCCCGGCAAGGCCCCCGACTATGCTCAGCAGTGGACATTTTAAGGGATGGTTCATTATAATGAATGTTCTAAAAACAGGCTTATATGAGACTAGCAGGTGCCCGAACCTTGGCCCGTGTTTTATCAGGATAAAAAATAGCCTATATGTTATTCCAGGTCCCAAACTATAACCATACCAAATTTCAGCCTAATCGGTTCAGTAGTTTTCGCGTGAAAGAGTAACAAATACATATCCATCCATCCATCCTTATAAATTTGACATTTATAATATTAGTAGGATTTATCTCTTACCATTGCTAGCCTGAGCAGTCCGTATCATGCAATGAACCTCAACAAAAAGTGGTCCATTAGTGTGGGGTTCGATCTTGATGACATAGCGGGCGCTGAGCTTGGTCACATCCTGGTTTACATCATCTGAAGCCAGGTATATGCGGCCAAAGCTGCCCCTGCCTGGAAAATTTTAATTTTTGTTTGTAATTTTGGCGTATTGCTAACTTCGAGGTGCAAACCTGAATGGGCGCAGACCAGAACCTTGTGCTACTCCAGTGTGGAGTAGCACAAGGTTTATTTTAGTAGTTTTTCTTTAACAGGAGTGTGGATGATGATCATGATGTAGTTTTAGAATTTACTGGCAAAAGTTAGTTTAATAACTATTTTACCATAAATAATTTCATTTTTTTGTTGCTTAGGTTTTCGTAGAAACAAGCCTATGGTGCAGTAAGGTTTAACAGTTTTCCTTGTACAGCACAAGGAAGTATGTACATACTTGGTTTTGGAGAAGGGGGTACAAACAAAGCACCTTTACAAGTAAATATTCAGCAGTAGCTATTATCGTCTGTTTTTAGTTGAAGTAATGCATTTTCCAGCAATTTTTGACAGACAATGAATAGAGAAACATCTACACTAAATTATAGTGCTGGAAAATTCACACAGCATCATTTACCGTTAGAAATAGACTTCATCATCATCATCATCCCATACACGTCCACTGCTGGACATAGGCCTCCCCCGTACGACGCCACAAATAGCGGTCCTGAGCCGCCTCCAAGCGTGGTGATTATGGCAAATCCCCCCCTACATGGGAGACCATCCACTCGATGGACCGACGACATCGTAGCGGTCGCAGGGAGTCGATGGATGAAATAGACTTATTCAATGAAAAATAATGACTTATTTATAAAAAAAAATATGAATATTCATATTAAAACCAAACAAATAAGGTATACAAATACCTATAAGGTGTTATCTACTTAATAATTTGATTGACCAATTGTAAGATAGATAAATAAAATGTATTTGTTGTTGCAACACACAATACAATGTAAGAATTTAGTATCCTTAATTCACTTTGCAGAGAGAGCTGCTTAGTTGAAGAAACTGTAAACTTAATAATATTTTTCTTTAAACAGCTAGCTGCGGGTTGCTGCAATAGTTGCTCTGTTTGCATAACCGCTAATAGGAAACAGACTTCATTGAAAGTATATCACGATAAAAAGAAAATAATGCAAATAAATGTTTTCATCATAGATGTGTTGATCCAAAATACTCAAGGTTAGTTATAACTAACTTCAGTCCAGCCTATAACTATCAAACAAATGTGGTCAAACCACTTTTGAAACTAGTTTTCTCTTGGCAAGTGTATCATTAACAACCTCATACCATATAACTAGGTGAAGTACCTACATATGAGTAGCATTTGGTTATGCCATGGTTTTACTCTTTATAATAACACTAGCTGCTGCCTGCTACTTCATACACACCTGGGATAAAGTAGTATGTAATTCTATGTCTAAACTTTAAGTGTGCAAAATTTCAATAATAAATAATAATAAAATAATAAATAATGTTGGACAATTCACACACATCACACAATGAGATCCTTTCATTAGTTTTGCTGTTGTCTTTGCCCATACAGCAGAAACATCCATCTTTACTATATTAGTAATAACTTCTGCCAGCTTTGTATATTTTTCAAAAAACGTACAATGAAAGCATTTTTTGTACATAAAAAGAAGGTTATGACTTTGAATCTGCTTAGATATGTAGGTACTAAGAAGTGCAAGACTTTTGTTTGTGTTAATGGACAGACAATGAATAAACTATTGACATTTTATACAAGGGAATTTTAGAATGATTTGTCCCAGCTGGCAGCTGATTGTTGCATTAGCATGCAAGTACTTTATAAAGCAAATAGATGATTTAACTCCAGACTTGCATTACTAACACATTTATGTATCGTTGAGTTACACAATGATGATAAATATGTGTAAACCTATCTGTAAACACAATAAAGCAGACAGATGATTTCATAACAGATTCCTTGAATAAAAAGTACTTAAAGAAAGTCAGAAGTAAAAGTGTTTCTACATACCAATAGGTTTCCCGATTCGCCATTTCTTTTGCTGAATATCAGTGAATATGATGCCAGGAGTTAGAGCCTCATCATCACAGAAACTGACGTCCAAACTAGGAGTAGAAGGCGCTGGGGGCTCTTCTATGGTTTTGGCCTTCTTTTTAGGTGGTAATGAGAACTGCACAAGTTCATTTCCACGGCGGGGCATCGCAATTTCGAATTAAATACACGGACCACGGCTTCATGAACAAAACATACTTTCCAGCTATTGCATGGACTGTAGAACTGAAGTAGGAGGAAAATACTGTAGAATACACTTATAAGTTTTCATAAATCTAATAAATAGCAACGTGAGCGGTAATATGGCTGTAAAAATCTAAATATCGGTTATTCAATACGGTGATAAGTACCCGAGTAAATATTAAGTAGAAATAGTAAGTTGTAATGTATTGACAAAGGACTGCTATCAATTTATTTGCAATGCCAACGGCAAATGATATTAGATACAACTAATCCAAATTTCTATACCGAAAAATGAATGAACGAAATACAATCAACTGATTACAAATCCGCCATGTTGTTTGTGTTTTTAGAGATTGCCACATTGAAATTTCCAAAATTTCTATGAAATCGACTAACACATTTTAGTCGATTAATCGATATAAGACAATTTCGATTTTGAAATAAAAAAAAATGTGGTTTTGCGAATAATGCTTGCTTAGTCCATCCATAACTTTACGACAAAATTCAATCAAAAACACATTTTAAAAGAAACAACAATAAAATAGAAAGACAATTAACAGAAAATAATACAGAAATGTGATAGAAGCCAGCTGACCTGAGGATAATCAATGCGGGAAGTATTTTCCTTCATTGATCAGTAGTTACCCTCTAGAGTGGAGATGATACTTGATAGTCCCTCTGCCACAGTCCTCAGTATGCTGTTGCGACTGTCCCGTATTCTGCGCGACGACGACGCAGTTTTCTAGCGCACGATAGCATGATCATCCGTGTGGCACTGCGCAAACATTCCCGATGCCCTGCAGAATCAGAGTTGTCCAGTGCGTGTGGCGTGGCGCATTATCCAAACAACTTATTTTCGTGATAGGTAGGGTACGTAGAAATCTGGCGAACTATGAATAGCAAGAGATAAATCTATCATTAAATTTAGTACTTCGAATAGAGATCTTCACCACAGCCTTTGTTGATAATGATGGGTTGTCTACAAGATAATTTGGTCCTATCCCAAGAAAGAAAAACAAAGCAAATGGGTTATCTGAGCTGTAGGTACTTTGTGCATTTCCTTGTGATGTGTTAGATTTAAGGTTTTAGTATGTTTAATTTAGTTATAAGCAACATAATATTGTAGTGCCCTAACCGGGCCCATGTTTGGAACTGCTTTCTATCATAAGACGAAGAAACAACATGGTAATGATAAAAACTTTTAGTTTGAGTTATCTGAACGTAGCTAGGGTAGGTTGTCCTTATAGCCGAATTTCGGCCACGGCGGCGGTGGCGGCAGTGGCGGGGCGCGGGACCACTCTCGATCTCGACAGAGATTATCCATGCGCACAGGACATAATTATCATTAATATTCTGCCGTCTGTTATCTAAAACCGTCCGTTAACCCCGTAAAGTAGTTTTTGAGAAATCGGAAAAAAAGCGTTGGAACACATCGGTTGAGATTGAATTTAATTGTGTCACTTATTGTATATGAAAAACTCTTGTACTGAGCAGTTACAGTAGGTATTTTAACCCATGTCATTAGCGATGTAGGTACTGTGGATTAGTCGCTTTGCTTTCAAGTTAAGGATAAGTCAAAAATTCTGTCACTTTACTGCCTACGAAATTTTTATATCTCTGGGACTATTTGTTTGGAAAATTTTGAAAAAACCTTATTCGTTTCCACTAAATAGTCCTAGCAATTTGAATAAAGGCCTTAGGGCGCATAGTAATGCGTCACTTGCGCCACTCTTTATTTTTTCTTGTATTATCGATACGGAAAAGAATTACCAAAAGTTCTCACCGCCAATAATTGATAGTACCCAGTAGTATAAACTATTTTTCGATATATTGCGTTTGGTGGCCACCAAGGGCAATAAACCATTTTCTGCTAATGCTAAATGAAACAAAACTGTTACAGAGGTATCGAAAAATAGTTTATACTGTGTATTATCAATTGGAAAATAAAGAGTGGCGCTAGTGTCTCATTACTATGTGCCTTAAAGTTATCAGACGGCAGTATTATGGTGCACATTGCACACACAAGTAGGTGTGTTCGCAAACACAGATGCAAACCTATTAACTTAAAGTACCTAAGTATTTTGTAGTATCTAGGTAGGTACAAACTTACAATCAGAATCTATGTAGATTAAAATGTAGGTGGTAGGTAAATACATAATTACATAATTATATCATAAAAGAAAGAGAAATAGGTACTTGTTATTAGGCATAGTATCAAAAAAATATGATAGGTAGGTACAATAATTGATGAATTTTCTATGCACAATATAATAAAAAATCTATCTATGTATGTAGTGTTTTTTTTTATTTATTTATTTAAAATGTAATAAATAAGTTTAATTAGGTACCTAGTATCAGATATCATGCACAACCTCGGCTTAGCTTGAAGCTAGATTTTCCAGCATTGTTTATATTATTATTTTATTAAATCAAAATATAAGCATTAAAAATTCTCTGAAATCCTACCGAAAAAAGGCATTCTACCTAATACCTACTAGAACCCTACCATTCAGTGGCCAGCAGTGCCACCAAAACCACACCAGAAAGCGCTCTACTCTACAAACTTCAAGTTTATACCTCTACCATGCTGTGAAGTTTATGCTGCAGACAGCCCTAGATTGCAGCGCTTTGCAATGCAATGCACCGAAACGAAACTTTTTATTTCGTGCGCTTCATTCACGAGTTCACTGCGAGGCGAGAGCCCGTGCGCGTCACCGCTTTGTACACACGAGGCAAATCGAACGCGATGATCTCTTGTTTATCAACGAATTCTCTACCATTATGTGATCTGTGACATAAAACAACAAAGGAGTGATCTTTTAGCAGTTTTTATAGAATATTTATGGAAATCATGTTGAGTTATTGTTGAGTGCACGAAGATGGAAGGAGCGAACGCTGACTCAGATCATTCTATGACTTGGGAAGACTTTTTCGGTAAGTAGGTCTAATTATTAACAAACACAAGCATAATAGATTAAAAAAAAACATTCGATTTTTTTATAAAAGTTGAGAAAATATAGGTACATAATTTAGTACGAATACCTATATTTATTATTTTAACTTTTTAACCCTGTAAGTACATACCTACCTACATTATGGGACTGTAGGCTAGTCGGTAAATAAAATCCCTAATATTGACTAAAAATCTATTGAATCGTTAAAAATATTACAATAGGTAGGCATTAGCTTTATTAGCAGACAACAATGGTCCATAGACAAAATTACAGACAAACATTTAAGTAGTACAAAATTAAGGATTGTAAGCAAAGTAGTAAATCTAAATTATAACTAGTTTCACTCAGTGGTGAAGAACGGGAGTGCTGTTACTTAAAAATAAAATTTACTTCTCACATTATTGCATAGAAATTAATATTGATTTAAAAATCGTGAATTTCCAGGGGCGAGTCGTGATAGAGACGGGCCTGCACTTCATTTCCACCATCTATGGTCAGGCAGGGGTAGGGTAGAATGTATACAGGTATCATGCATGTTGCGTTCGTTGCCTTCCGAGCGCAGCAATAATCTATGCATGCAATTTTCTCGAGCACGCGCCCGCAGCAAAATTTGATTTCACGCTATTGTTCAATATTTTGTTTTAAACTTATTTAATTCTTACGGACAAATAAGTACCTGTGCAGTACCATTTTTAGTACCATCATGAGTATTTAAGCCCGTTTTAACACGCGGTACGGTAAATAGACTCATTATCTCAAGTAGGTACAAAACGTTGGAACATGGTTGGAAGTGAGATAAAATTGTGAACGACTCTCTCTTTAGAACATACTAACATAAACGAAAATAAAATTACATTACTTAATAAGTGAGCTACTTAAGCTCTCTCTGACTGACCCACGAATGAAGCTAGTTTACCGATCGATCAAGATATTCCTTCCTTCGCTTGTTGTGTTCTTTTCTAGAAAATAGGCTTAGAAGGCAATGCTGCCAATGTACGAGAAAAGAATTAATGAAATGCACTTCCGGGCATCACGACCGGATGTTCCAAATTTAAATTCGACAGTTGGCGCCGAGAAGTGTTGCTATCGGAATACGTTCATTTTGGATTATTTTATCGCCAGTTGGCGTGTAGGCGGGAAATAAAAGGCCATTATGGGCTGAATAAATTATTTATAGGGTATCATTATGAAAATTCATTACTATATACCAACTGGGCTAGGTCTGATTTAAACATTATTATTAGTAGAATTTCTAGTGAAAAGCAAGTTATTTTTACAAAACTCCACAATCTGTCGCAACGATTTTTCCATGAAATTAGGATTTGTTTTTAAGTTAGGTTTTTTTTTTTTTCAACTTAAAGAGTACATTACCGTAAATTTTTACTGCCTAACTGTTCAACAGTTTGTCGGCAGTATTACCTAGCTATGTTTTAAATATTATGTAATAAAGTATGTAATTTATGGTATTTTATTTTGTTTGCCAGCTCAATTACCATTATAGATGTGGCTGCCTGTAATTGCGGGAAAACAAACGAATGCAATATAATTTTGTACACAATATAAAATTGTAACAATGTGTATCCTTCGTAGGTGGTTCATATATGATCAATAAGTTAGCTACTAGTTTTTGCTCACGACCGGTCCTGGTTAAAAAAGCCGTCAATTCCCGGGACACCATAATATTTATGTCTATTAAAACTCTTTCAGCTCAGTTGTTTGGGCGTAAAAAGGTAGCAAACTGCGAGAGTTATACTGTCGCATTCAATGTAGTAGGTAATGAATTTAGTGCTAGCATGAAATCCATCCAATTCTATCCATAACTCTACGTTAGAGATAGGGTATAGGTACTTAAACACTGTATTTGTCGGTAGACTGGCTTCACCGACGCGGGCGCCGGGCGGCGCGGGCGGCGGCGCCGTGCTTGCGGTCGCCTGTTGCGATATCTCTGTAAGGCGATCTGCTTCTGAATAATTATATGCTTACGATTATGATACGTAGGTATAATATATGTTGACTGGTATCGCAGTTTTACTCGCATTTCCAAATAACATCTACTATACGCGGAAAACTTCAGAATGTCGTCTGTTTGGTAGGTAGTCTTTAGTGGTACTACTGGGTTTACTGTTATGGTACTGTCCGTTTTGTTTTGCCAGTTCAGCCAAAAATATTTTTATATTGAATTAAACCCAACCATCAATTCAAGCAAGGTTTAGTTTACCTTATATGTAGGTATCTAAACCTGCACTCTTACCTCCTACCGTAGGTTTCTACTCGATTAACTGGATATTAGTCCAGAGACGTTAGATAAAGTGTCTATGGCTGTGCCTTATCTTATCGTGACGATATCTACCTATGTGTGGTACCGTAGCCAAGCTTATATTAAAGCTAGCACTGTTCACAGTGTTCACCTTAAAGAGAGTTACGAAGTGGCGCAATGACTTTAATCGTAGTGTTGTAACAAAACCCGTCGTGCCATCTGGGGACTGAGGCTGGTGTCGTTTTGGTATGTTATTAATACATACTGTAGTGCTTATTAATAAATCCTCTTAATACCCTTACAGTAGGCATTCAGATCAAAGATAATGAGGCTAGCAAGTCGCCACAGTGTTCTGTCGTAATTGGGAACGCATCTGGTTCCGGCTACAAAGCGGAAGGATAGGGTTCAAGTCTTATTGGATTCGTAACGAAGCATTTTAAAGAATATTCCGTAAAACGTATGTATGTGAAAAAAATTGTATAAACAGCTAAAATATTACAAAAAACGATTTATGTAAATTTTGTTGTTTCGTTGCATATAAAGAAGAAAGAAAGACAAACTAAACGCAACACAAACGCGGCACAAAATGTTGATGTGTGTTTCTTTTTATTGTGATCAATGTGATCATAGAATTACAACTGGTTCGCACTAAAACTTATCCACTATTATCTGAGTAAGATGCTCTCACTCTGTGAAAGTGCCCACCTAACATTTCGCATTGGACCTCGCGAAAATTGGCAAATGTCACAATTTGACTCATAAATAACCTGTGTGACAGGCTGACAAAGGGTGCCAAATTATTCCCGGCAAACAATTGATAATAATGCACAGTCATAGGCTGCGGTTTTGCAACATTCGCCCATTACCATTGTTATGTTGCCAAATCTCATTTTTGTGATTGGAACATCGATACAGAATTTTTATTAAATTGGCTAAGTGCGAGTACCATTTGACGGGTTGGTAAATTAATTGGTAAATATTTTTTATTATTGATTGGATTATGATTATTATTGATGGGCTATAGCTATCCATATGTCGTCCGTCGACATCCAAAATTTCGATCTTAGAAAAGAAAATAGATACAATATAACAGCAGAGCATACAAATAATAAACGGCTGAAGAGATCGTAATACAATTTGGCAAGGAGTCAGATAGTCCTTCCCCAAAAGGGGAAGGATAATAATGCTACATTTTCTCCAGGAATTGTTCGTTTTTTTACTTGCTTTTGCCACATAGCAGCATACCAAGCGCCGCCCTGTAAGCCACAATAGGCCTACTCATACTCATACTTTCTACATACATACATACTCTTCACTTGAACCAGCTTATAAATAAACTAGAATCCTAAAATAGTGCTGGTGCACGTAACATCGTTATCTATGTATATGTTATCTTTACCTACGCTTTTTGTGGAGGAAAGTATTATCAATGATTATATGCAACTAGGATTTACCCATTTGCTTCCTTACATGCGCTTAGGTCACAGGTGGTTCCGGATTTTCATATTTTAGTGGCGATGAAAAATATAGTTTTTGTTTATTTTCTGCAAGATATTAAATATAGATTTGAATCACGCATGTGTAACAAACAACTGACTGACCATAATCTATGCAAGCTTAGTTTACTAACACGTTCAGTCGTGCGCGTAATCTTGCTTCTTTACGGAACAGCGGGCAACACTGCTTGCTTTTATGCAAGTGTGATGTTGTTAGATTTTCAGCTCAATAACCCTGCAAATACGGACTGAATTGATAAGCTTCATTTACTTTGTAGAGTTGTAAAGGACGTATCGATAGACTTTGAATTGAATGCTTTAAAAAATAGGGTTAGTTTTACAGAATTATGTATCATGCCGTGTGTGTAACCCAACGCTACATCGTTGTATTTTTAATTATTGACTGGTAGTAAGGGCTAATTTTCGCGTTCGCACGCTATGACGTCAAATTATGTGTATTGCTAATTTAATATGATTATCGAGTACCGAGATCATTCATGTATGGCCTTGTATGATGAGTAGAAACAAGTCATGAATATCCTTGTATTTAACTAGATTAGCAGTATGGCTTGAGTTAGTAGTGGGTTATTGAACGAATAAATTTTTTTACCATTTTATTAGCTATACTTTCATACCGAATGTATTCCTAAAAGTAAAGGTTTTCACCAGTAGTACCTATACTTACCTACAAATTAAAGGGATAGCAAGCAATTAAAAAAGTTTGGAATGAATTCGTCTACCAACATAAGAAAACCAAAAAACTTAATTGAACCAATTATAGCCCGGCTACACGTTCAAACATTTGTGCATGCAGATTGCACAAACACAGTTTGCGCAAGCAAGATAAGCCAACCACACGCTCCATCTTGCTTGCTTGCACAAGCCAGTATGCGCGGGCTAATAAAGGTCCATAACCAGCAAAATTGCTCGCTGATATCTGCCAAAGTCATGGTGACCCAAAATTCACAATCTGCATACACCAAATGTTTTTTTTTCTTCTTTAAAAAAATTCTGACGGTCGCTGGCTCTCAACTTAAATATTCAAAAGTTTTTGAGTAGAATAATTTAGATAATAAATAACGGAAAATACCATTCTTAAAATTCGAAGTCAAACAGAAGGGACCGTCTCGTTTTTAATAACTGGTCGTAGCCACCTATCTACCCTAACTTAGAAGGCAAGTAGGTATATTAAAATCCATTTTTAAAATTCAAATTCAATCAGAAGGAAAAATCTAGATTTTAAAATCTGACCTAGCCTAGATTAGGCAAGTACGTAGATTGAGGATTTTTGCTTACCCTGCTCAGTCTACGGGCAAGTATAACAAAGTTCCAAGTTTAAAATACGTAGTCTCGATTTTAAAAATAGAAAAGAATTTCACGGATCTGAAGCATCCTAAAATTAGACAAACCAATATTTCCCTGCCCACTTGACTCCCGGAAGTGCATTTATTATGCATAAATGTCGATTTGTTCACTAAAATACCAATTTCAACGCATGCGTGGACCCAGACTGTGTCTAGACGGGGTGGTTTTACGACCAGCCTATAAAGAACCCCCCGTTTTGCCTGGACCCTTTCATTTTGTATAAATTGTTTTGCACTTGGGAGTTCTATGGTTAATAGGTAGCGAAAGTAAAGATTTCGCTAACCTCGGCGATGGGCCAGATTTATTGTTTCAATAAGGCTGCAGGAAATAATTTAGACTAGAAAGTAAAAGGAAATGGCATGGTGTTAGTAAAAAGAAACAACGTTTTAGGATTCTGCGGCAAAATAAGAAAAGGAGGGTCCAAATCAAGAAAGATATAATTACACATCATCATCATCATCATCCCTTCCCTATATGTATACGAAGTTGCAATTTTTACAAAAACCAATCTTGATCGGTTTGATCCGTGCCCACTTGGCAGTCGCAGAGAGGGTACACTACGCCACCATTCATGCAAAACCGCCTTACTCAGGAATAGTGTGTTCTGCATGGCCCCGATTATCTACAACAAGGTCCCTTTGTCAATACGCTCCGAGAGTAATTTGAACGCATTTAAAAACAAATTACTTAAGCTATTAGAGGAAAAAGTTTACTATACCATTGATGAATTCTTAAATGACAAATTTTAAGCTTAAACATCGAATAATCTTTATTCTTTTATGTGACATCCATGCCTATACTTAACTACTATAATTTTAAGTTCTTTTGTACTGACTCTATATGACATTTTTTTACTGAATAAGAAAATAATATTTTTTTGTATGTGACTTATCCATTTAACTTCTCCAAATTAATGTTGTAAGACTGACCATTGGCAAACTAGAGATGCAAATTAAATAATATATAAGACCAATGTAATGTTACCACCTAGTTATACAACAATAAATTCATTTATCATTTATTTATCATTTATCATCATCAGCCCATACACGTCCATTGCTGGACATAGGCCTCCCCCGTACGACGCCACAAATAGCGGTCCTGAGCCGCCTCCATCCATCTAATTACACATACTTAAGCTAAACATATATATAAAATTAAATATAAATGAATAATTTTTTTTGACCACTATATGGTTTGTTCCGCCCAGACAACCACAACTAGCTAGACAACTGGTTGTCTACGTTGAATTAATTTTCCGCGGGGACAACCAGGGACAACCAGTTACCACGATTTAAATATGGACAATTCTCTTTGTTTATCAGCTTTGTCACGCTAGCTGCTGCCGGCGCTTTCGCCCGCGTTTTATCGGGTTAAAAAATTGCCTATTATTAATATATATGTATATATATATTTATAAATAGCCTATAATATTTCATTAAACTCTATTAATTTTTGAAATAATATTAATAGTGCTGCGGTTCTGTCTCTTACTTCTGAGATAATGCAGCTATAGTTAACACACACACATAATATGTGTTCCTACACACATCCGCGTGTGAGAACATTTAAAAGTCGAAAGCACAAACCATCGACAAACTAGCGGAACACGGAATACGCTATCGTTTAATCTTTACGTTCTTGGCAATGAAATGGGGTCCTTTTATTATCAGGGGCGCGAAAGACATTCGCCAGGGTTGCCACTTTCACATGTCACTAGAAAATAAAACAGGATATTTTTTGCTGGCATGCTTAGAAAAAAAAAAAAACAGTACACCCAGTTGACAAGTAACACAGCAGGTGAATAGCACAGGATTTTTAAGAGAACAGAACACCCAGATAATAATTTAGACAAAAACTTGCGTTTGCTGACAAAAATAAAACAGAAATGTTGTTACTAGAGATTTAGACGACCGATGGCGCGGCGGGCGAAGGCTCGTCTGCGACGCAGGAGGTTGTGGGTTCGATTCCCGCCCTGGGACAAATGTTTGTACGATCTGCAAATATTAGTCCCGTGTGTTCTGGATGTTTTCTATGGTATAATAAACTAAAGAATATGTAGTGTAGTAATTATTGTCAATTGTTGTATTGTAAGTCAACAGTCTGCAGCTAGCTCAATTGTTTCAACATCAAATATTTTACCCGAGGCGGGAATCCAACGCCGCAGGCGGACCTCCCCCCGCTACACCACAGAGGTCGTCGCGGTATAGCAACTTTATACATGTACATATGTATCCATCCTATGTATGTCTTATTTTTAACTCTGTACCGTTACAACGCGTTGTTATAATGTCTTTCTTTTTCTTCATTATGTCTTTTTTCGCAGTTGATTTTCAAATCTCAAGTTAGAGCGCGCGCCCACGACGACTTTTTGTAGCGATGCACGAGCAGCGGTGCGAGGCCCTCGCACCGCGAGTCCCCTTTTTGGCTGAGACGGTCGCGCGTTTGCATCGATACAGTTGCGATGCTGTCGCGCGTTTACCAGTCACGCGTTTGCATATACAATCGCGATGCAAACGCGCGACCGTCTCAGACGATATCGGAGGAACGAACAGTGGAAAGGGGTGCTCGCGCGTTCACAGGCATTTCTGTATCGATGCTGAATCGCGACTGTATCGATGCGAACGCGCATCAGCATCGCGAAAGCATCGCTTAAAAAAGACGTTGTGGGCGCGCGCTTTACAATGAGGGCTTTTCGATACAATCTTTAAAAGAAAACAATCACGCTTTTTATTTTGACACTAGATGGCACTGCATAAAAGTCAAGAGTCAATGTCAATTGTCATAAAATAAACAACGAAACGGGTGCCATTTTACCAAGGAATTTATAAACTAAATTTGAGGGTATAAACTCCTTGCATTTTACACATTTTTTTGTCAGATTTTTGACACTGAGTTTCATACAGCGACGTCTATCTTAGTTTATGGCAACCACTTTTTTTTAAGTTCGCATTCAACTTCTACTTCTTCTTTTATGGCGCCGCTTGCTTTTCGCTACAACTCTGCCAGATTGAAAAGTTCTCATTAGTGACTTGACATAACTATTCTCGCGTTTGTCCAGAGTTGGCGCCCAGGTTTCAATTAGAGCGTTACCCCCGTCTGGGCCATTAACTTCAGACAACAGACGTTCTTCGAAAAATTCTCGTTTGTTTTTAATTTCAGTCATTATCTGTCAACTGAGGATGAAATATGGCGGCTTATTGGACGACAGGGACCGTTATGAAAAATTAGTCTTTCAGGAATGTTGTTGCTGGTTTTATGTAGGAAATCAATAAAATAACGATGATGATGAACGATAAGATCTTTAGGTATTAGCATAAATAATTACGAAATATGTTAGAAGAACATAGCAACAAATAATAAGGCGTGTTTTAAAAAACGATAAACCGACTTCAAATTCCCTTACTTTTACACTTATTTTAAGTTTTGCGGGATAAATACTAGTCACCTGGGGATATTAAGGGACCCCTTCGGGATCGTGTTCTATACAATAGTGAAAGAATTTTCAAAATCGGTCCATAATTTTACTGGCGGAGATATCGCGTAACATACATACAAAAATAAACATACAGACGAGTTGACTACCTCCTTCTTTTGAAGTCTGTTAAAAAGCTAATAAATGGCCTTTACGTTGATAAGATAGATAAATTATAACGAATGCAATTTATATTCAATTGATTTGCAATGATATGGAACTTTTATCATCTACTTCTACTAATATTATGTTTCATTTCATGGCTTCATTCTTTCATTCATTCATTCGTTCTTGTGATCGAACTTCACTTGTTTAACTTCGTTTGATCATCCTAACTAATATTATATGCGAAAGTGTGTTTGTTTGTTTGTTTATCCTTGCTTCACGCCCTAACTAAGCAACCAATCCACTTGATTTTATGGCATAGAGTTAGTTGAAAGGATGAAAAGTAACATAGGCTACTTTTTGTCCTGGTAAAACATCAAATTCCCATGAGAGATTTAAAATAAGTACTTAATTTTGAAACGTAAATTTTTGTGGTAACCCTATCTATTTGGGATAGGTCGGCGTCGGTCGATAACACCCCTAGCTTTGAGTTTTTACGACTTATGTATGTATGTGCACCTATGCTCAGTTTAGTTGGGATCACAGACATACCTAGATATACCTACAGACATTGATTAGATGTAGACATTCATTAGGAATATGAATTAAAATGATTTAAATATAAGAATTATTCATCATCATCAACCCGTATACGTCCATTGCTGAACATAGGCCTCCCCCAAACGACGACGCGACGCCACGAATAGCGGTCCTGAGCCGCCTCCATCCACGACTCCCTGCAACCGCTACGATGTCGTCGGTCCATCGAGTGGGAATAAGAATTATGACCTTACCAGGCCAAAAAGTAGCCTATGTTACTCTCCATCATTTCACTCTACTAGCTCTACGCCAAAAATTAAGTCGATTGGTTGCTTAGTTAGGGCGTGAAGAAAGGACAAACAAACATACTTTCGCATTTAGGAATAATATTAGTTAGGATAGGCACAATTAGTTACAAACTGTTCAACCGACTTCAAAAGGAGGAGGTTCTCAATTCGTCTGTATGTTTTCTTTAGTTTTTTGTATGTATATACATATATGTTAAGCGACATCTCCGCGAATTATGGACCGATTTTGAAAATTCTTTCACTTTTGTATAGAAAATGATTCAGGGGATTAGTATTTAACCCGCAAAACTTAAAATAAGTGTAACACAGCTTTTGTGAAATTAATGTACTACGTCGAATGCAGACGGAAGGATATGTATATAAATACCTACTTAGCCGTTATATAGATTTATAAGTACCTATTTTAACTAACCTACTTTATTAAGTTTACAGAATTTTTTGGAAATAAAACTAACCATTTACGGACACAGGAATTATCCTTGTGTAAAGATTGTATCCTCATGTTCACATACATAAGTACCTACATAATATTTAATTATGTAACTGACATTATATTTAAACCTTTGAGTTGAATAACGTCTACCTAACATAGGCAGTTTAAAAAAAAAATTAAATTAGAACTATAATTAATTAATTATGCTATGTACCTAGTTTTATTCTTTTATGCATCGACGAGTACCCTCGTCCCTGCTTTTATATTATGTCTAAACTGCTTGTGACTTAAATAAAAAAATGAAGTAAGGGTATTTGAAGTCGGTTTATCGTTTTTTAAAACACGCCATATTAATATATAAAAAAGATATTTAATTTCAACTATAATTAATTAATTATGCTACCTAGTTTTATTCTTTTATGCGTCGACGAGTACCCTCGTCCCTGCTTTTATGTATGTATAAACTGCTTGTGACTTAAATAAAAAAATGAAGTAAGGGTATTTGAAGTCGGTTTATCGTTTTTTAAAACACGCCATATTTTTAACTTTAAGCATTGTTATCATGTGTTAAAAATAGATTATTAACCTCTCTAATGAGATTTATTACCTATTATTTTTGAACAGTTTACTAACGTACCTCTAAAGTCGAATTCATAAGTAACACACATAAAACTAAATTATGATCAAAAAAATTACAAAACCCATGTTTTAAGTCAATTTAAATAATGAAAAGCCATCGAACAATAACATTAGCCTGGGAAAGGATCATTTTACTGATTTATGGTAAACCACCCCATGAAACCGAGTAATGGGTAACTAGGGGTGTTTTGCGCTGTTTTGTAACTATTGGGGACGTTTTTGTACACACCGTCGACTAAAAAAAGCAGAAATAAATCATCATCAGACTATATTAGTCCACTGCTGGGCATTGGCCTCCCCTAATGAGCACCATAGCGCCCTGTCTTCATCTTGCCGCATACAGCATCTGTCTGTAATCTTTTGCAGGTCGTCATCCCACCTGACCGGAGGGCATCCTACACTACGTGCACCGAGTCTGCATACATGAAATTTTTTTTTACTTATTCTTAATCATTTTAAGGCATTGGCAGTGGAACTCTAACTATTTGTAAGAATTCTTGAATCTTGAGGTCCGTGAGTGCGTTTAACAGAAATACATACTTATTATAAATATTTAGGTATTTTATAAATAATATACCTAATATTTTATATAGTACGGAGAATGAAGGCGCTCGCAACAAGCCACAAGATGAATTTTAGAACACGTACATTACACGAATGGTACACTGGTACGCCCGTACTCGGCTCATCATCAGCCCGTATACATCCACTGCTGGACATATGCCTCCCCAAACGACGTCACCACGAATAGCGGTCCTGAGCCGCCTCAGGACCGCTATATATATATATACTCCCTGCGACCGCTCCACAAGGTACTCTGCTTAACTCGTTAAAATTAAAAAGAAAATTTCAAATAACCTGTGACACATCCGAGCGCGGGAACTGTCACAATACCTTATCTGTGACATATCACACAATAGTGTTGGGACACAATATCGATTCCATCGCAAATCGCATCATTAGCAAGATCGCATCGGTATTAAACGATGACAATAACTAATTCGAAGAAAGTCTTTATTTAACTTTCACTAATCTTATCTTCTTTAGTGCAGAGACGTGTAGGTGTGGGTTTCGTTATGAACTGTATAGGGTTTGATTTGAAAATAAAGAGTTATAAAATAATAAGGTTTTATTTCAGACAATACTTATGTTAGTTAATAGGTTTACGATAAAAAATCAATCAAAATTAGGCACAATTTAAAAGACACTGCTATTCTACTATATCTTGCTACAACTTTTATAAAAATAACGTCTTTTACCCATCAAATAAAGAAATTCTAAAATATCCTTTACTTTTTAAACTGAGGGTAGATCGTTTTCGCACTTTTCCATACAATCGACCTCCTTGCCTTTCATTAACGCATTCACTGCCAAGTCTCATGGGGAGGTGCTGACCATGACGTGTGCGTCATAGACATGATAATCGGTTTAGCCGCTTAGCTGTGAAATAGTAACAAAACTAACAGACAGAATTCCTTGCGCAGTATAATGTTAGTCGGCTAGAGACCATTTCTTAACCAAAGAAAGCATCCACAAGTGTGTTTTCTCTAGGGCTATATGTTATGTGATTGTAGAGACGAAGGCGAGCTATTTTTGTGGACTTTCTCCAAGTCCGTCCGAATAAGGCGCATCGTGCTATTTCCGCAGCGGGCAAAGACCCCGCTTTTCGAGGAGCTCGATGAGGCTGGCGGGATGGGACTGTTAGTCTTGAATTGATTCTTTGGGACTTGAGTCATACATTATTATCGCTTCAACGTTACTTTTACTGCACTGTATGTGATTGTGATTAAATAAATAAGATTAATATTACCCGCAAAAATTTATACCTTCGCAAAATTGTATATCATGATCCGTTGGCACAAAATTTAATTCAATAAAGCAGTTGCACGGATCAATGATCCGATTTTTGTATGATCAGATGTAACCACATACTGATCATAATGATCGGAAGGGAATAACCCTGTTACTTTATTGAATTTTTAAATGGGTACTAAGGAGATTTTTGTTGGCCTCCTTTGTCTCGCTTATGAGCAAATGCCTCAAGATTCCATCTGTCACGCTCATGCGCAATTTTAAGCGAAGTTGGGAAGACGTTTCTATTACGTTAAAGAAATAAATAAATAAATAAAACACACTGACTGAGACAAAAAAATGAATAAAAAAGAGAAATATTTGACGACCGATGTTGCGCGGTGGGTGAAAGTCCGCCTGCGACGCAGGAGGTTACGGGTTCGATTCCTGCTCTGGAACAAATGTTTGTACGATCTGCAAATATTTGTTTCGGGTGTTCTTAGTATTTTCTAATAAAAAATATCTATATGATACGGGGATTAAGTATAAAAGTTATCTAGTACCCTTATAACACAAGCTCTGCTTAGCTTAGACTGATGCTGCGTGGATTGTCCAGCATTATTAAAAAAAAAGTCCGAAGGCTTACTTCGGACTTCCGACAAAACTCAAGATACTTTTCAAGATTCAAGACTTGATTTCCCATCACTATCGTTAGCAAAGCCAGACCAAACCGCGGTTAATCCCAGGTTTATCAAAACAAATAGTTAACTACAGTTAATTTTGCATTCAACTGATCGTAGTACTCTAAACGTAAACATAAACAAAGGAAGTCTTGCAAATAGACAGGGGAATGATCGAACAATAATCCTGAACGAATGAAAGCTTTATTGGGTACTAGTTTCTGCACCCGGCTTCGCACGCGTATCGGGATAAAAAATAACCTACATGTTATTCCAGGCCCAAACTATACCCATACCAAACTTCAGCCTAATCGGTTCAGTAGCTTTTGCGTGAAAGAGTAACAAATATCCATACATACATCCATCCATCCTTACAAACTTTGACATTTATAATATTAGTAGGACTTTTTAACCTTTATTGTCCCATGTCCAAAATATTTCTGATTTAGCCCCACATTAATAAATTACTTAATATTACAAAATCTACAACGGGAAAAGTACAGTTGACAAATAAAACTTTTTATTTCTAAATCGATTAAAGCTAAGGCACAAACAGCTGTGCAAATGTCAACGGGAAAGGGAGCGGCTGATAAACGAATAAAGTTCAAGGTCAATGACTTATCGTATCGACCAGCCCTTGGATTTGGCCGGGCCCTTGGGCACAGAATATAATAACAGTGCCCGTTAGGTAGATCCATAGAGATGGGGTAGATCCGCCCCTAGTGAGAAACGTTATGGCAACGTTAGGAAAAGCTCGATATCGACGTTATTAACGCTTTTTACTTTAGCCTTGCTAATCTCAAAAAGGGCTGCACGAATTTTGATGAGATTTTCACTGGCTATCTGCTGATTTATATATTATAGCGGGTAACTTAAGCTACTTTAATTTTAGAATATTAATCAGAATTCAGGCCAAAAAATAATTAAACCATTATGTGTCAGTTCTACGCGAAGCCGAAAGTGCAACTAGTGTAAAAATACTTATTAAATAGTAAGCTAACTTAAAGCAGGTATAATTTAAGGCCTTATAATCTAAGTTAATATTATTTTAAAGAGGGAAGATCAGTGTTAAGTCTCACAGTCTATCGGCAGGTCGGCACACTATCTGCTAGGAAGTCATGGAGTCGTGGACTAGCAAACAGCAATACATTCAGAACGTTGCCGATTGAATGTAAACTACGCTTAATTTACACTTGCTGTTTCCATTACCAACTTACTGACGAGAGGAAAAGTGTTTCGTTCGGGGATTTATTCACAACGCAGAAGTTTTTGGGTTCGATTCTCGCAGCAGCGGGATAAATGAATTTGATTATGATCTGCAGATATTTGTTACATACGTGGGTGTACATTATGTAGTTATTATGAACTAGCTACTGCCCGTGCCTTCGCCCCCGTTTTATCGGGATAAAAAATAGCCTATGTGTTATTCCAGGTCCCAAACTAAACCCATACCAAATTTCAGCCCAATCGGTTAGGTAGTTTTTGCGTGGAATAGTAACAAATATACATACATCCATCCATACAAACTTTGACATTTATAATATTAGTAGGAGGAAATAGGACAAATTCTTACTAACTACTGCTCCTTCATTTCTTATTTTGGGGCTAGATGATGAGTGAAATATTCCAATGGGTACCTCTGAGTACGAAAAAACAAAAAATTGGTAGATGAGCTGATCGAATTCTTTGTGCGATAGACGTCAAGATTTTCGACAAGAAATAATTCGAACGACTTCTCTCCACCTTTGTACTACCTACCTTAATACTGATAAATTCTGTTCTCACGTAAAAACAGCGCCTCTTTAGCACTATCGGAGAGCCACAGACATTTTGCGTAACGAAAGCGTTTTGTGCCGGATTGTACGTGATGATACTATTAATGTTTTGTTTTGTATTTATATGTACATAATTGTATAGATTATCGGTACCGTTGCCATAACATAATCCATTAATATTGTAAAGGCGGTGAAGATGCGAGATGTTTCGATTCTTGAACGATCAATGTTCAACAATATGGCTAGACGTCAGTTAGCCATCTTGTCGAAAGAAATTAATTAGGTATTCCTAATAAATCAGCGTTCGTTTTGTAAGCCGCTTAGCTATTCTACAAACGGGCTGCGGCTGCGCATGCATTCTACGATCCGACGGCGACATAGACCTACAACGTCAAATAAATACCTACTATTTATTGACGACCGATGTGGGGCGGCGCGGCGCGGGCGACCGCAGGCGGTTGCGGGATCGATTCCCGCCTTGGGACAAATATTTGTACGATCTGCAAATATTTGTTCCGCGTGTTTTGGGTTCAGAATCAGAATCAATAACTTTATTTCTTTCTGCTTACAATATAAGCATTTAGATAAGTTAAATTTTATACTATAAACATAGTTATTATTATCTAGGTATTTACTATGTATAGTAAAAAAATATCTATCTATTAGCTGCTGCCCGCGCCTTCGCCCGCGTTTTATTGGGATAAAAAGTAGCCTATAATGTTATTTCAGGTCCCAAACAGACATACTACATTTCAGCCTAATCGGTTCAGTAGTTTTTGCGTTAAAGAGTAACAAATATCCATACATCCATCCATACAAACACTCACATTTATAATATTATATAGTAGGAGTAGGATGTAAAGTATTCTATTTAGTATATCAGTCATCTATATGCAGTACCCATAACACAAGCTCTGCTTAGCTTGGGGCTAGATGATGCTGTGTGGATTGTCCAGCACTATTTATTTATTTAGAATGAACGGAGTGGGCTGAAATTTTGCATGGAGGTAGTTCTAGATCGGGAATAACATTGTTAGATACTTTTAATCTCGGAAAAACACGTGCGAAGCTTCTATGAATAAAATCGAACTAAAACTTAAAGGTATCAAAACAATAGTGTTTACATTATTTCGCGGGATCGCATCAGTAATTTATTTTAAATGTTGAAAATGAGAAATTAGCTAAAAAACTTTTTCTGCTGGCAAAATCCATTTTTTGGCTGACCTAAACCTCCTTAATCTGTTGATCGTTCATACGATACCCAATTTCTTACGCCTTTGTCGGTCTATAATTTTATTCTGAGCATCTAATGAGCTTATAACAAGTTAAGAGTTGATACTATCTGAAATCAGTTATTTTCAACGATCATATCTTCCACAATTCTGAAGCATTTACTTTGAGATTTTAATATGTTATAGTTCAGGATTGATGCTAGACCACTAGTGTTTCGAAAACACGATTACATGAAATTTTCTCGATAGAATAAAAAAAAAGAAAGTTCACTCTAAACTGTACTTTAAACCGTCGCTATATAATAGATACGTTAGAATAAGCCTTGATACTTTGTACAGTAAACAATCAGAGTATAATGCAGACGGTGTGTGTTTTAGATTTTCAAAATTACTATTATTTTTACCGTAAAAAAACAAAAACATTATTTTTGCGGTTATGACGTTCTACTCTGTCCCGCTCATATGAACGCGAAATCCCAAGCCTATCCTTTTCACACAATGGTGAGGTATTGTAGGCCCTTAATTGACAAGTATAGGTAAATTAGCCAAGTTGTAACAAAATGTAACTGTAATGTAAAGATGCGCGACTGTGAATGATTTCATTCGAATTATTCAACTTGACAAATCATTCGAACGATTCGACTGACTAGAGCAAATTAATAACTAATTTGGTTAGTAATCGCGCGTCGTTCCTTTCGTTCGACTGCCCGAGTCGGCCTTCATTTCATTCGTTATTCGACGTGGATTGGTTGGATTATGATCGTTCGACTAACAAAGTCGACTCGGAGCCATGAATGACCCATTCGTAGAGGCATTAGTAATTACTAATTACTAGTTGTCATTCGACTTTGAAGATTAGTATATTACTAATTTTCAAGTCGAATAAGGAAATTAGTAGTTGTCGATCATTCGAATAGTCAGATAATTCGCAGTCGCGCATCTTTACTGTAATGTAAATGTCTTCTAGGTAGAGCTCGGATCTGACGTAGAATATCCTATTGTTCAGCTATACCTAGAAAAGATGAAATGTTCGACTGATTATGTTTTGGTTTGAATCATAACAACTGATATCTTCTATGTACTACCTAGGTACATCTCTAAGAAGTAAGAACATACTTATTTACTACAAATAATAGGTAACTATTATGAAAGTGTTTAAGGTATAATATGGCGTGTTTTAAAAAACCATAAACCGACTTCAAATTCCCTTACTTTTACACTTTACTTTAAGTTTTGCGGGATAATTACTTATCCCCTGGGGATAAAAAAATTGTAAGTAATTGTCCAACACTGCGCTGGTTTACAGTTAGGGCCCTTGTGGAGTGACGACGGCAGAGTACCTAACAAGTACATAATTATGATTATTAGTAAGTACATTATTATTATTTAAATACGATACATAAGTTAAAACTAGGATGGTATTTATATTTACATATTGAACATACATAAGAAATCCAAGCATATCCAAAAACATTGTTCACTCAACCAACTGACTTGACTTCTTACTACTTAGATCGTAGTAGATAGTAATTACTTAGATCCTATCGTAGAATTAGATAGAATTACTTAGATCGTATAAAAGTAGCCTATATTTGATTACACACCTAGAATTACTAGATTACACGCCTAGAATTACTTAGTACTTATGCAAAATTTAATCCCGATACGTTCAGTATTTTTGGCGTGAAGAGGCAACAAACATCCATCCATATATTCAAACTTTCGCTTCCTACTAATATATATAAATGTCAAAAATTGTATGGATGGATGTATGGATATTTGTTGCTCTTTCACGCAAAAACCACTGAACCGATTAGGCTGAAATTTGGTACGGGTATAGTTTGGGACCTGGAATAATATATAGGCTATTTTTATCGATAAAACTTGGGCAAAGCCGCGGGCAGCAGCTAGTTTATAATATTAGTGTGATTGCCTAAGATTTATCAGAATTAATATCGTGCTCTCGTAGTATGCGCTGGGAGCGGAATCCGCGTGACTCGAAACGCACTCACCCTGCTGAATGAAATTCCTCGTTAAGGGCCGACGCCATTTTGTGAAAAGGATAGGTGTAGGATTTCGCGGTCATAGGAGCGGGACAAAACAGAGCGTCGTAAGCGCGTAAATCATGTTTTTGTTTGTTTCCAGTAAAATAATAATAATTTTGAAAATCTAAAAAAGTCATTCTCTGCTTTATATCCTTTTTGTTTACTGTACAAAGTATCAACGCTTATTATAAAGTATTTATTGAATAGCGACGATTTATTGTACAGTTTAGAGCGAACTTTGTTTTTTTTTCTATCATTATATCGAAAAAATGGTAAACTAACGTAGTTGGTGTTTTGCGTATTACAGGTTGGTTAACTAATGTAGTTGGTGTTTTGCGCATTACAGGTTGGTAACTAACTAACGTAGTTGGTGTTTTGCGCATTACAGGTTGGTAACTAACGTAGTTGGTGTTTTGCATATTACAGGTTGGTAACTAACGTATAGTTGGTGTTTTGCGCATTACAGGTTGGTAACTAACGTAGTTGGTGTTTTGCGTATTACAGGTTGGTAACGAACGTATAGTTGGTGTTTTGCGCATTACAGGTTGGTAACGAACGTAGTTGGTGTTTTGCATATTACAGGTTGGTTAACTAACGTAGTTGGTGTTTTGCGCATTACAGGTTGGTAACTAACGTATAGTTGGTGTTTTGCGCATTACAGGTTGGTAACGAACGTAGTTGGTGTTTTGCGTTTTACAGGTTGGTAACTAACGTAGTTGGTGTTTTGCATATTACAGGTTGGTAACGAACGTATAGTTGGTGTTTTGTGCATTACAAGTTGGTAACGAACGTAGTTGGTGTTTTGCATATTACAGGTTGGTAACTAACGTATAGTTGGTGTTTTGCGTATTACAGGTTGGTAACTAACGTGGTTGGTTTTTTGCATATTACAGGTTGGTTACTAACGTATAGTTGGTGTTTTGCATATTACAGGTTGGTAACTAACGTATAGTTGGTGTTTTGCGTATTACAGGTTGGTAACTAACGTATAGTTCGTGTTTTGCGTATTACGGTTGGTAACTAACGTATAGTTGGTGTTTTGCGAGTTTGTCACTGTACAAACTTTGTACTTTGCCAAGTCGGAGTTTTGCGTAATAGGACATATGCGTGCATTGGCACTTTGCGAATTTGGTACTACGCGCCGAAAGGGCATTGACGACATAAAAAAACAGCTTCGTTTGTCGATGTACATACATCGACAAACGAATTGTGGCGACCTAAACTTTCTTCAGGAAAGCTGCCTTATGCAATGTCGGTCTCAAAAATGTTTGAAACTCAGTTACACTGATGCAAAAGTTTTGCCGGTTGTGTTGTTGATTCTGGCACAACTGTTTCTTATCGGTCTTGTTCAAACTGTAGAATCTAGATAAAAACCTGATAGCAAAATGAGGTTTACATTTTTCAAATGTAGAGGTAACTAGACTTACATTGTAGGTCAGTTACCTTTCCTGTTTTTTATTTGAATTGTTGAGCAGATCGACCGATATGACGCTGCGGCTGAAGGTCCGCCTGCTACGCAGGACGTTGCGGGTTCGATTCCGCCTTGGGACAAATGTTAGTAAGATCTGAAAATTTGTCTAGTGTGCTCGATATTTTCAATGTATAATAAAAAAATAGTTTTCTATGTGATTATTGTATTAAGTAGGTTGATAGTTATCTAGTACCCATAATACAAGCTCTGCTTAGCTTGGGGCTAGATGATGCTGTGTGGATTGTCAAGCATTTATTTATTTAAATCAATACATTTATATAATATCAATACATTTATATAATATCAATACATTTATATAATATCAATACATTTATATAATATCAATACATTTATATAATATCAATACATTTATATAATATCAATACATATAAACGATTGCGGAAAGACATTCTGTACTGCTGTAAAAATTTGCCGTGACGGTAGTGCCGTAAGAATCACCCCCTGCTACTGGGGATTGCATTCCGGAATACTGGATCCGGTAATACGGCGGATGCGGCTGCATTTAACGCTGTCACCGTATCTGGTGATGTCGGCTTCCAACAAAATGATCGCGCTGTTACATGAGTGCGGCTTTAATGCGGCTGTACTCAAATTATTCTGATGTGATCAATACGGCCGGATCCGTCGTATCGAAGGAAATCCAGCTGGATCCGACCGGATTGAAAATGTCACCGGATTGAATAGAAGTTTGAATTTAAAACTATGTAAGTATAAACAAAAAAAAAATACGAAAATACGATAACTCCTCTTAAATAATTAGTTGATTTACCACCAACTTGATCTTCGGAGAAAGTGATCTCATAAGGCTTCTCACCAAAAACCTCGTGTCTCGTTTTGACAACCTGTATATCCAAAATAAGCGATGTTATGTCGAACTTCTGAATGTTGTCCAGTTTTTTCCGCATATCACATCGGTTATCGCAAATACGAGATCTCAGTTTATGGAGAATCGACTAGATAAATAAATTATACTGGACTAGCTGCTGTCCGCGCCTTTGCCCGCGTTTTATCGGGATAAAAATAGCCCATATGTTATTCCAGGTCCCAAACCCATACCAAATTTTTGCCTAACCGGTTCAGTAGTCTTTGCATGAAAGAGTAACAAATATCCATACATCCATCCATACAAACTTTGACATTTATAATATTCTATTATACACATAGGGCCTATAATCAAGATTGTCTACTATTCATCTGGGTGAGACATGTTCTATCTAGACATGTACAGTACATACATAAATAAGGAAGGATTAGTATCCAGCGCAATGTGTGATTACACATATTGCGCTGGATATTAATCATCAGCATCATTTCTAGATCCTAAGTAAGCGAGTGCGACGCGTGACCGAGAGCTGGTATCTGGCGGCGCCATCAGCATTGCCATACAGCGGGGCAAATGCAGCCAGCGTCTTGGGGACGCTTCCGACTGGTATTGATATGGATTGATTGGTATTATCGACATAACTTTTGTGCCACCCGTTATTTATGGAAATACTATCTACATAGTATCTTGCCTAACAAAAATAAAGCTCTGTATCAAGTCCACAACAAGTGCATGCAAAATGTCATTTGGCATGAAACTGGGAGGACCTGTCGGACCACATAGCTTGCGACACGCTTGTAGCCCGAGTTTTCACCCGCAGTAACCTTGGCTTTGAGGACACTGTAAGACTTCATGTTTATTATCGTTCAAGCGAACGCTGTTTTGTTCTCTTTAGTTACGTTAACATTATCCTCTTCAGACCTGAGCCTTATAAAAATTAAATCGATGGTTTTTTATGCTAAAATAGGAGTTGGGTTCAAATAAGACATTGTACTGACTTTCAAAACAACAACATGTTTAATTTTGATATTATGTTAGGTACAAATATGTGTACCTCAGGTCTATGCCATGTACATTTCGCCTCTTTCACCTTATTTTTGGGTGTGAAACGTCTTAAAAATTCAATTTAACTAACTAAATTACATAAAAAAGTCAATCAGTTATCATGTTTTTTAATATTTACCTGTTATCTGAAAGTTTCGCGTCGACGTTCTCGCTTATAATAAGAAATTGAGATTTAATAAGGTACACGTATGTGTACCCCAGGTCTGAAGAGGTTTTAAGCCTTCGCAGGAACTTTTCCATAACAATTTGATCTTAGAAAACAAAAAATCTACTTCAAATCCTACTAATATTATAAATGTCAAAGTCTATAAGGCTGGATGTGTGGATGTTTGTTCCTCTTTCACGCAAAAACTACTGAACTGATTGGGCTGAAAGAACCTGGAATAACTTATAGGTTATTTTTTATCCCGATAAAAAGCGGACGTAGGCGCGGGCAGCAGCTCGTTCCTAATAATATGAGGAATTTGTAAATATATAATAAGTTTATTATATTGATACAGTTTTTTGTGAGACGAACACTACCCTCGGAGCCTCGGAAATAAAATTTTATGGGATGATCTTCTTCAATACAAAAGCAAAAGACCCATCTAAATTTGTCCACGAACATACATAAAAAACATACATACATCCGAACATAAAACCTCTTCCTTTTTTGCAGTCGGGTAAAAAGATCTACCTACTAAGCTTTGGTAGAAAAAGGTTTCTTTCCTGCCTACACATTTCTTCAGTAGAAGTCCCTATTCCGTGGTAGGTAGATAGGTATAACCCATTCAAGTTTCAACAGAGGGCGTGGGCGGACTAGCTGCGCCGGCTTGCGATACAGTTTTCAAGCCCTAAGAGCCGTTAGGTTTGTTTACCATTTTAGGAACAGGGTTTATTAAGATCTCATTATTTGACTTGATTCTTGATCTAGGCCAGTGTTTTATTAGCATGCGATCAAAATAAACCCGCCAAAAAGCACGCAGCTTTTATTTTTAACCGACTTCAACAAAGGAGGAGATTCTTAGTTAGACTGTGTGCCCACAGTACGTAAGTTACACAAAACGTAACTTTCAAAAAAGAATGCTTTTTTCTATGTATGTTACGTTATATTTCCGCCAATTAAGGACCGATTTGATAAATTCTTTCACCGTTGTATAGAAAATTACCCCGAGGTGGTCCCATAAATATTTTATCTCCAGGGGATAAAATTATAATGGGATTTTAATTATAATACTACATAATAATAGTATTTATCCCGCAAAACTTGAAAACATTGTAAAAGTAAGGCATTTGAAGGCGATTATTATCATTATTCAAGAATTTGAAGTCGTTTTATGGTTTTACACGCCAATTATTGTTTTCATGGTATACAGTCCTATTTTTATTCGTTCAAAATCGTGTTTCCACGCCGAATCGAGCAAATTTCGACTCGGATTCTCTGTCAGCTTAATCGAAATTGGAGGGTTATTTACTACACCCTTAGAGCGCGCGCCCACGGCGACTTTTTGTAGCGCTGCAAATGCGCGACGGCAGCATCGCGACTGTAGCACGACAGTAGCGATGAAAGAGCACTACCATATCAGATGAAATCGGGGGATCGAGCGGTGCGAGGGGTGCGCGAGTACCCCTCTCTACTCTTCGTTTCACCCGATGTCGTCTGAGACGGTCGCGCGCATGGCATAAGAAAAAAGGTATGCTCTTCCGAGAATCGATGGTCACGTGGGTGTCGCCAGGCTACGTCATCGTCGCCATTGGCGAATGAGAAGACGACTCTGTTTCCTGGGGATACCAGTAGCCTACAATCGTAACTCCCCGAGCTCCAGTATGAATCTGATAAAACTATGTGGTTCTGTATTTACCAATTATTTATCACATTGAATCGTGTTTAACTAACGTTGTTTTGACTGATCTAACAAATATAATTGACGATTGTCATTTTTTTATAAATTTTTCAATTGACTCTTATCACATTTGTTTCCCAACTTCTACATTTTGTTGAAATGAAGTGGCAACTGGACAGTGACGTCACCTGGCGACGCTCCCGGAAGAGCATACCTTATTTGGCATCGCTACAGTCAAGATGCCGCCGTCGTGCATTTTCATTAGTGCGTTTGCAGCGCTACAAAAAGTCGCCGTGTGGGCGCGCGCTCTTAAGATTAACGTAGCAATTTTCCACTATGCCATCACAGCCGCAAAAGAAATAAATGCAAAATTTTATGGGTGCTCATGCGATACCAGGGTTGGAAAAAAAACAGTTTTTTTAAAATTTTATAAAACAAACAGTTCAAATTGTTTTAAACAAGTGTTTGTTTTGTTTTTTTTTGTCCTTTTTAGTTTAGGGCATTATTTTAAATTAATTCGACCTATAATGTTTCATTTCCAGACTAGATCTTTTGACTATTCAAATTTTCTATAGTAAAATAAATATTGACAAAAAACGATCAATGGATAAACATTTATTTTATGTTGCGTATCTCTAATCACTACTAAACGATTTACATTCACCCTGAATGTTTCCTAGCAGGACTATACCGGCGGGGAAATACCTATAAACTATAAATTCTATTCTATGAATAGGGGCACCCCCAATATTTATTAATTATTGATGGGCCGAATGTGGTTTGAACCGAATACGAATTTCGGCCGAACATTCGGTAAAAATAAAAAATGCCGAAGTTCGGTTTTTATTCTGCACTTATATGGTAACAACTAACAAACAACAATAAAATATACCTATAAGTAATTAATATATTGAATTTTCAAAAAGTTTATTTGATTCAAATCATATGACTTCCTAATTTAATAAGAACTTATTGAATTTGATTTTTTAATTCTAAAACTTAAGATTGAAATGTCGAAAAAGGAAACTGATAATGACAGTTAGTTACTTGATTAATAAATAAATCACCATGATTTTAAATTATGTAAAAGGCTTATTTATTTAATCAGGTATGAGTGAGTATGACAGATTTGATTTTTTTTATGTTTTATTAATCTTAAAATCAAAATTGTGCAACTATTTCGAAAGAATGCCGAAGTTAAGCTCATCCCTAATATTTATATTTAAATGAGGGGAATAAAATAACCACTATTCCATTCGACAGCCATCCATTAGGGACTTTCCTAACGGGACTTTACCGGCGGGGAATTACTTAATATGAATTCTATAAATACCAGTGCCTTTCTTTCTCACATTTCATTTCATTATTAATTCTGCGACTGATAACACCTCATAAAAATGTCAACTCCAGGACGCAAAAAGCATGCAATTTGGGAACAATTCACATCGATCCCCCAAGAAAATACCACACTGAAGACCAATAGGGTGCGTTGCAGAAAATGTAAGAAAGAACTAGTTGGACTTGTGAAAAGAATGGAGGCACACTTCCAGCAATGTAGCACCACCACCGGTTCTAACACTGACGCAAATCTTGACGCGGACAGGGACGTGGAGGAGGAGTTGTTGAGTGATGCTGGTTCTTCCCGATCTTCAGATAATTCTTCTGCTACACCCACATCTTCTGTTACTACTCTTCAATCTAAAAATGCCAGTACCAGCAGCAGCGCGAGCGTGAACATTTCAATGAAAAGATTTATTATTGCTACAAGTCAAGAAGATAAGAAGAAAATTGATTTACAATTATCTCGTTATATGTTTGCTACTACGTGTTAGTAGCAAACATATAACGAGCCTTTAACCACGTAGAACACCCAGAGTTACTGAAATTAATGGAAATTTTACGCCCAGGATATAAACCTCCAAACCGCAAACAAATTGCTAGCAAGCTACTCGACGAAGTCTACAACTCGACTCAAGAAGCCGTGAAAATGAATTG
Source organism: Eupithecia insigniata (assembly GCA_947859395.1). Lineage (NCBI taxonomy): Eukaryota > Metazoa > Arthropoda > Insecta > Lepidoptera > Geometridae > Eupithecia > Eupithecia insigniata. Next base: position 3,923,747 of record OX402019.1, read on the forward strand.
AAAAACAAAGTTGTTAATCTGGCAATTGATGGGTGGAGTAATGTCAGGCAGGACTCGATAGTTTGTGTCTGTGTTACCGATGTGTTGACAGACTCATCTCATTTAATTGATACAATAGACACAGGAGCCGAAAGCCATACAGCTGACTACTTGGTTAAAGTTACTACTGCGGCAATAAAACAATGTGAAACTTACAAATGTACGGTGCGAAGTGTAGTGACAGACAACGCAGCAAATATGAGCCGTATGAGACGAGATTTAGCCCAACAGGAAGAACTAGCTTCTCACGAGGATATACTTACATACGGCTGTTCATCACACATATTAAACCTTCTAGCAAAGGATTTGAATGCAGAAGATATTACTGATAAAGTTAAGTCGATAATGCGGTACTTCAAATACACTCACTTTGCATCTGCCAAATATAAAGAAGCTGGTGGAAAAGCAATTGTTATACCACAACAGGTACGGTGGAACACAATGGCTGACTGCTTAAAAGTGTTATTAGAAAATTGGCATATAATGTCAGATATATGCTTAAATCATTCAACTGCTATAGATCTGTCAATTTCATTGAAAGTAAATGACATGGCGCTGAAGCAACAAGTCCAGGCTCTCTACAAAAAACTGGAAAACATCGCAGTTACACTTGACATCTCCCAAAAGACATCCTGCTGTATTGGCGAAGTGACTGAAGCATGGATAGAGCTTAAAAATATGTTTGAGGGAGAGAATGTACGACTGCGTGAGACCGAGTATTCATTGGATGATTTAAGGAAGTTCAAAGCTCGTTATGAAATGGCAATGTCTCCAGCTCATTTTGCAGCAAACTTACTACATCCTAAGTACAGGGGTGAAAAACTCACGAGTGAAGATATTTCTGAGGCTTTATTATTTATAGAAGCTTATCACAAAGAGGCGATGCCCTATGTTGTTAAATACAGGGCAATGACAGATCCCTTTCATAACTTTCTATTTGAAGATCATGTAGTAAATCAGGTCGGACCTCTCGAATGGTGGCAGTCATTAAAAAAACAAATTAATGGTCAAACAATGAACTTAGTGGCTCAGCTTCACACTGCTGTAGCTTCAAGTGCTGGAATTGAAAGACTGTTTTCAACATTTGGATTTATTCATTCTGACGTACGAAATAAACTGGGTACAGAGAAAGCTGCAAAACAGTTTTTAAATACCTTAATAAGGAACAGAAAAAATAATTGTTATCTTGATCTTGTCATATTGTCTTACTCTCCTGACTGACAAACAATTTAGATTTTATAATGTTTATTAAATATAGGTAATTTTGTTTGTTATAATTTTGTTTTTGATTGATTTTAAATTGAAATTTTTAATATTCTATACTATCTAATGCATGTTTCAAAAATACGTGTTATCTTATCCCATTACCCATATAAATCCTGGTACTTGGTAGGTACTTAGATCTTTGTTTGACTGAATAAATAACTTATCAAAAAAATATTACTTTCATTTATATCATTCATTCGCAATGAAAAGTAGTTTTAAAGCTTGTTTTTTTCTCATCGTTTTATACAATGTTTAAAACTTGTTTTAATCTGTGTTTTTAAACGTGTGATAAAAAACACGGTTTAAAATCAAACTGTTTTAAACATTGTTTTAAACATGTGTTTTAAAACCATTTGTTTTAATCATGCCAACCCTGTGCGATACCATAAAAATGTCACTCAGTATTCACTCGCAGTAAAAAAAGTAAAATGCAGATTCGATGTAACTTATTCCACGACGAGTACAGATCAAAGGGGGTGTTGCCATCATAAAAAATCAAATCTGCATGGGTAATTTAAAACATGGCAATACTTGGGCGGTCTAGAGCTTTTAACTTATTTTAGACTGTTAAATGACTGAGATGTAAATTAAAGCTTTTTGTCACTTTTATGGCTAACGCCGAGGAAGATTTATGGAAATTGAAAAGCCTTTGTTGACAAATTTTGAAATAATTTATTAGACACTAGTTTCGGCCCGCGGCTTCACACGCGTTATTTCCGAAAAAAGTATTTTATTGTGTTATTCACGGAGATCTTTTTGTGTGCAGAGTTTTAGCATGATCCATTCAGTAGTTTTGGGGTTGTCTTCGGCCTGAAATCTTCAAAATACGGCACAAACTGTCGCTTTTATGACATATTAGCAACCCGTCACATACATATATGTCAAAGGGATTAATTAGGCAGCGTTTTCGATAACAGCTTCCAGGTGGCTTGACTTTTTCCGACGCTTCCAAAAATTATCGTTATATTTCAACCAATTTACACAAAACTTTAACAAATTATATACTTGAACCTTCCTATCATGAATCATTCTATCGATTGGTGAAAACCGCATGAAAATCCGTTCAGTAGTTTTTGAGTTTATCGCGAACAGACAGACAGGCGGCGGCGGAGGACTTACTATATGTAGTGAAGTAGGAAAGATCTGTCAGAGTTTAGAGGTAATTTCTAGTAAAACTCCAAAACCCTTTTTATAAAAAAAAATATTGCGTTGTGCTAGTTATATTATTAATAAAACTTACATAAATTCCGGAAATCAGGATATCCATTGATTTTTCACTTTCGTCCAGTGGAACTATATCCCACGGCGTGTTTTTATATGCAGCACACGAAACTATGCATGACGATAATGTTTGCGCTTAACATAATAAATTATTTATAATTTTTTTATATTTATGTGTACAATTGTTTATGTTACTAGATATGCGATAGCTCCTGCCCTCGGCTAGCCAAACGCTTACGCAAAAGTGATAGGTAATACTCGATAGTCTAGTGATACTCGATTCTAGATCCCAAAATGTTTTATGTTAGGAAAGGTTAATGCCTTTCCTAACATAAAATATTTTGGGATCTAGAATCGAGTCTCGAGAGAGAATCAAATCTTCCTAAAATAACAATAACAGAAAAAAACAAAGTAATGATTAAAAACACAAACATAAACAACGTAAAATTGCACAACCGCACTAAAAAAAGGTTTAAATTTCATATCGAGAACGGAAAACAGACGAATGAAATGATGAATGGAAGCATTCAAAACAAGGAATGGTTTGAACTTCTGCGATTGGCACCGATGATACCAGTTGTCATAATATATTTTTTCATTTAGTAATCTCATTGTTTACAAAAAAATATCTAGGATTTTACAACCGAGTATACTTACGTAGCTACGGTTGTTTTAATTATTGTTGTTAGTGTGTTTTTCATAAGATTCCAAATCCTAAAATAGTAGACTTTGGGGGAATCGTAGAATACCTACTTAGTTATACTGAGGTTATACTGAGCCCTGAGTCCGGTTGACGTTAGTATCGAGACGTGATCGTTACGTCTCATTTTTGTATGGGATTTGCGGCCGCACGATAGAGGCCTAAATACGAATTATCCAAATTATCCGGATAGTAATTGGAAAATTTTATTTATCCGGAAATCCGGGTAATTCGAATAATTATCTGTAGTAATTGACAATAATGTTCATATATCTAGGCAAAAAATATTTAGCTCGTGGTCGTAAATATGCTACGTTACATAATTTTTTTAGGTACCTATAACCCTCCTGGTCTGCCGGACTCAGAGCTCTGGAGGGCAATTCTAGCAATATATCTACTCGATAAATATAGCAAGAACTGTCAAAATATCGAGTGATTGCTACTTAGCAAACAAGTGTCTTCTCAAAATCTGCAATTCGATAGAGTTATGTCCAGTCGATCCCTAGGTTGCCTGGAAGAGATCGCTCAAAGCTATAAGGCCGCCCTTTGTACTTCATTATTCAAAAAATTTCCTTCTGTATGTGTTTTGTGTTTTTGTGGTACAATAAAGAGTTATCTATCTATCTATCACTCGATAAAGTATCACGTGATACGCAGAATTGGCCCCCTGGTCACTTTTTGCTTACGCTTTGCATAATATGCGTCCATTGTTTTATCGCTTTATTCAAACAAAATACGCAATAACGACAGAGTAGAAGTGGTGTTGCCATATTAGAGCTGTAATAAATTACATGCAGTGTTTATAGTAATACAATGTTTTGAATTCTCAATGATTTTATTGGTCATCACCATCAGCGTCACGAACACTAATACTATATGTAAATGGGAAAGTTTGGATGTATGTTTGTTACCTCTTCACGCCAAAACTACTGAACGGATCGGGCTGAAAGTTTGCATACAGATAATTCTAGGCCTGGAATCAAACATACGGCTTTGTTATCCCATAAATCAGTTCCAGGGCTTGCACATATTCGAAAATTTTGATATTCTAATATTAGTTTTTTTTTTCGTGAATTATTCGAATTATTCGAATATTGTTCGAATAATAGGAAATAACTATGTTTTTATTTTAATCACATCTTTTCTTATTCTTGTAAGTGTTATTTGCATGTACAAATTTAAAATATCAAAAGGTTGTGTCGATGTAACGAGATATTGGCGATTTACACGCACAATTAACAACAAATTCTTAGTAAAAAACTACAAAATCTAGGCGAGTTGGTATTTTAAAAATTTCTACAACTAACTGCACAGTATACCGCGTCATCACAATGACATTGAAGTTAGCGACAGAGACGAACGGACAGAAGAGTTTCGTCAAATCCGCGAATCTCAAATATCAAAATATATTGTATGGATATATCGCGTGAACTTATAAGTGGCATTTTATGCAGATCAGAGTTCTTAGTTTGATGTGATTGATTTAATTCGAATATTCGAATGTTGCAATTTCAGTATTCGAATATTCGAACTAATATAATATTCGAATTATTAGAATAATCGAATGCAAGCCCTACAGTTCCCATGGGATAAAAATTAAGTTTCCATAGAAACAACGCGAGTGATGCCGCGGGCAGAAACTTTTCTTATGAATAGTTAATTGTGCTTTACTCAATGTATGTACATAATTTGATTGTTTTGTAAAAAAACTATAAACTGACTTCAAATTTCGTAGTGTTTATAATATATAAATACTTATTCCTCAGGAATAAAATTATAGGACTGCCTCGGGATAATATTCCATAAAAGAGCGAAACAATATTTAAAATCGGTCCATAATTGACGGTGAAATCGTCAAACATACATTAAAATGGTATAAATGAAGATTTACCTATCCTACTAATATTATAAATGTCAAAGTTTGTATCGATGGATGTATAGATATTTGTTTCTCTTTCACGCAAAAACGACTGAACCGATTAAGCTGAAATTTGGTACGGGTATAGTTATGTATATGGGTATAGTTAGTATGGACCTGGAATAACAAAAAGGCTATTTTTCATCCCGATAAAACGCGGTAGTTCTTTCTTTAAAAATATATACACCTACAGCCGAACATATTTACCAACTACTCCTCTTTTGTTTTTTCGTTACTTAACCTAGCACCGCTACCCGCCATTGGATATTATTATCCAAGCTGCATATTATTGCATGCGTGCATGCCACAGAATTGGGAATAATAAGTTACTATTATGCCCAATTCTGTGTTGCATGCTTCTTATAACATCATCGACTTGAAGCAATGCAACATAGGGATTATTCATGCATACCTGTTTATCATAGACCTGAAGCTATGCAACAAAAGGATCATTTATGCGAACTTGTTATGTTATTGGTAAACATTTGGTAAATATGAATTGGTAAATACCGGTAATTAATGTTTTTTTATTTATTTTCAGGTAATTTGCTTCAAAATAAACTTATTCAAATCGAGATTTAAAGTAAATGAAGAACGGTAGGTAAGTAATTACGCTTATATGTATGTATAAGGGTTAAAATTTTAACTTTTTTCAATTCAGGACAACTAGCTTCAGTATTGAATTTTTTCATCGATGTTTCTTTTTAACCGACTGTGCAAGAAGGAGGGTTACGTTTTGATAAATTTTACCAGATTCTAGTCTCTAGCCTGTTCTCGATGATCGGGAAATTTGCTTCATATGAGAATTTACTATGCCTACCAGAGGAAGGGCAGCAGCTTCTTTCTGAGTATTTTCAACACCAACACTGCGATTACCAATCCACCTGCCAAGCGTGGTGATTATGGCAAATCCAGGGGGGATTTGACATGGGAGACCGTCCACTCGATGGACCGTCGACATTGTAGCGGTCGCAGGGAATTAATGGATGGAGGCGGCTCGGGACCGCTATTTGTGGCGTCGTATGGAGGAGGCCTATGTCCAGCAGTGGACGTGTATGGGCTGATATGATGATGATGATGATAAGAATTTCTGCCAAAAATGACAATTAAAAGCAAAGATCTTATTGTCAAATCATAGTTGTAAGGTTTAAGGCTGGGTTACCCGGATTTAGGGATTTTTAACTGTCCGTACCACAATAACTAGAAGGCCTATAGTTTTGAAATTCAAACATATTATAGTTGAGGATATTTTCTAATGCATCACTAGACCTATTGTTAAGTATATTTTACTGATACCTATCTACTACAATGTCTATGTTTGTTTTTTTTGTCTTGTGCTGTCTATGTTTGTGAATCAAATATCTTATTGTCAAATCATAGTTGTAAGGTTTAAGGCTGGGTTACCCGGATTTAGGGATTTTTAACTGTCCGTACCACATATCTATCTATCTATCTAGACAAAAACACGATTGGTGACATTTCACCCGATCAAAAAAAAGTTACCTCTAAATGAAACTTTAAATGATCACTATGAATAGAAAAATGAATAAAATGACACAAATTGTATACCAAAACATTGCAAACGTTATTACGCAGTACATCACTAGAAAATATTTTTATATGTCATACAAATATTTTTCAAAGTACCTAATTAACTACAAAATCGTGCTCGGCTGTCTGCGCACCGTCTTGCTTCTTGCTTGCGTCTTGCAAGTGCTGGGCTCACCTCGCCTAATTCGTAACATAAAATAAAACGTAATTGTACGATATTTTTTCAAAGAACCAAAGAACATGTAAGTATTTACCATGTCTCTGTAAAGAATGCATGCTAAAACATTTTTCTCTTCTTTAAATGCCGTTTTGTTTCAAAACAATTCTAGGTAATTTCTATTTTTCGAAACGCCACAATGCTCGTGATGATGTATTTAGACATGACAGGAATTCCTACAATGCCCATAAAATTCGACTTTCTACATAATTTGACAACTGACAGGTCCAATTCTCCGTCGCCCCGGGTGACGGGTCTCGTTGACAGATTTAAACGCGGCTTTTACGGATAAAATGTATTTTGACGGATGCTAATGGGCTATTGTGCAAGGGGTTAAAGTTAAACGAGAATAAATTATTTAGAACGAGATTTAGTAAAGCTTACGTAAGTTGCACAATGTATCTATATGGGTAAATAAATTCAAATAAATTGTCATATACATATGAATACATCTTATATATAAAATTTCTATGTCACAATGTTAGTTACCGTACTCCTCCGAAACGGCTTTACCGATTTTTACCAAATTTTATATGCGTATTCAGTAGGTCTGAGAATCGGCTACTATCTATTTTCCATACCCCTAAGTGATAAGGGTTGAAGGCAAAACAACGTTTGGCGAGTCAGCTAGTATATATATATATATATATATAAATGAACCCCTATTTCTCCTGGTCCGGCTATAACTTGAGAACGGCTGTACGATTTCGATTTTTAAATGTTTTCTAAGGTTTCGTAGAAGGGTCTTACATAAAAAAAAATTAAGAAAATTACGCAGAACCTTATAAAATTGAAGAAAACTTAACGACAACCTATATAAACTTTTTTAATGTAACCTTAGCCCAGCGTTATATACTTTATGCTAGGCACGTTTGAAATAACTGTCAACTGGACTTGAATGACAGGACAACGTCTGTCGGGTCAGCTAGTATTTTATAAAAAGTCCAAAATATCAGACTTTCTAGAGGATATTTTTTTCAGTTTTTCATTGAAAACAGCCGGTTAAGTAGATACTTAGCCAGAATGACATAAATAGCCAGATGGCTATATTAAAACATTATTAACAATGAAAACTTCAATCTAAGAACAGAAACCAGTTAGACCTAGTATTTACAATTGAACTAACTGGAGACTCGAGACTGAGATTGCAAACAATCTTGAGGTAGCTCAACTCAATATTAAAATCCGTTGGGGCCACAGAGTTCTAGTATTTATTCTGTGGTTATCGTTATATTATAATTGTTATATGGTTTTAGCAAACAATCGTGACCAAAAAATTTGGACAAAAACTTAATAGTACACATTAATAAAACACATGTCATACATAATCATAGGTTGTTATCAGATTAAGTAATTATGTTATTTGCGCTAAAGTAACCCAAAACACGCGATGGCAACATTTTGAACTTGTCGGTTAGTGGGATTGCCTCTTAATTTATATAATTTATCTTCTTGCTTTTCATCAGAAAAGAGATTGTTATGAAACATTTGATCGCAATACGTATGGCAGAGGAATTCTAAGTCAAATCCAATCAAAAACTATTGTGTTATCCCCCTCTAACAAGCTTATTTTATGAACTGAAAACAGTGAATAGAAAGCACTTTTAATCACTACTTTGGTGTTTGAATTTAGAACACACCAATATAAATTAAACTTCCGTTTTTCTTCAATAAATTTGTATTTTCCCTTTTCTCGTAGTTATGATATAAAGTATAGTACCTATGCAACTCTTGAATAAAGGACGGATTTATATCGCGGGCCGCGAATCGCTCGCGTCGCTCAGGTTTTTAATCATCAGTCGTTAGAATCTTTCATTTGCTCGTGATTCATCTATGGCCCTGGCTTTATATCCATCTTTTATTCACTACTAGCATATACTACTAGCATGTACTATTCTGTAAAAACAATAAAGGTAAAATTCTTAAAATTAATCACTGATTCGGAAATAAAGAGAAGTCGGTTAAAACAGTTTTTCAGCAAAGCAGTTGGTATCTATGAATTTAAAGTCTTCTTTGCTTTAGCGCTCAAGATAAGGTTTATCAAGCAACTAAAACAAACATTATGTATTTTAAAAATCAGAAAATATTTAGGTTCAGTTCAGGCGGCCTATTTCAGTTATCCAACACGAAATTTCTTGTTTTGTTTCGGTCAATTGGTGTACTCTAATATATAAGAAAAAAAACGAATCGAATGGTGCTCAGAACCTAGCTCTGCAAAGAATTCGAGTGTGAAAACAGCGCGCTATGTTTATGCCGCGAGAGAGTTCCGTACTCCGGCCGTACGAGGCCTTCTGTGTTCAAAACTCAACTCAAAGTGAAAGAAACCTTTAGACCTTACATACAGGACTGTTGGACAAGTAACAAAATTTAAAGGAAATAAAGTGAACACTTCAATATTTTTAAGGTAAAGAAAAGAAAATAAATAAAATAAAAATCATTTATTCAGCACATTCTTACATAGGATTCATAGAAATATGTACCTACATAGAAACAATGACACTACCGAAGATTAACAAACTGTGTGGTAGAAGTAGTGGTGGTAGTTCAACGACCAACTCCTAGATTTCTGATAAATCTTCTGATGATAATTAAATTTAACAACAAACTTAAGAGCTACTTATTCGTTAGGTACCATATAAAGGATTTTTATACTGGCTAATACAAATTAACATAATTCAAGACATTTATTTCCGGTTTGTGTCTGTGTATGTGGGGGTGAGGAGGTCGCCCGAGGCACCAGTCTCTTAATATGCTGGGCAACTGGAGACCCAGTGTGTGTATGTGTAGAAGAAGCGAACAAGAAACCTTTACCTTGTTAGGTTGTTAATTTAGAGTTGGAGCAAAACTCGTCCCAAGCTTTTTATCTTCTAGATAATCTGATATTTTGTAGTACTTATGCGCTTACTACAAAACTGAATATCTGAGCATCAGTTACCTAGCGTGTTTGCTGCTTCCAATCCGCTTGTTGACTTGAAACACCGAAATACACCGTCTGGTTGGACCAACGGCTTGTATAATTTGGTAACACGTCTGCTGTCTGGGTGGCACCATATTTATCGACGCGGAATCGACATAACCAGCTAGTTTATTCCGTAAATAAATAAAAAAACAAAATTCGTTTATTTCAGGCAAAAAAACCGATATCACAAATAAATCACACAGTTTCAAAAATATCTAAATATAAGATGTCTGTCACCTTTCTTGATTGCTATTGCTGTTGTTAATTGTCTGTAAAGAAACCCCTTGTGAAACGTTGGCTTAATTTAACATGTCCAGTAAAGTGATAGCAATGGCAAAATTCGTGTCGGCAGAAAAAGCTATCTGCCAATACATAAAAGCACACACTTTCAACAATGTTACACCGCGAAGTGAATAAAAAAGACGGAGGCGAAACCGTTACTATTACGATGCCGATGTCCTTTGTAACAAGAGGTGCTTCGCACAAATAACGGCAGAGTACCCTACGAGTGTATAAATGTGGTGAGAGCTTTAACCCGAGTTCAAAGTTGCTGCAAAAAATGCTCAAAGGAAGAGGATGTTTAGGCTGGCGATTTATTTCTTTCTTAACTGTGTGTGAGTTTAAAGATACTCTGAATCGCATTGTTTTACAACAAAGAGCAACAAGATACAACAAAGACAAAAAAGGTGTTTATAGATAGATAGATAGAAGATAGAAAATGCTTTATGGCACACATAACAAAACAGTTTACAAACAATTTGATACAAAAAAGAAATGTGACAATTGGCGGTCTTATCGCTCACGAGCGATCTCTACCAGACTACCTTGGATGGATATGATCGTTGGATTGAATACGGAGATCTGTGTGCATTATTTTAAGAAGCTAATACAAATTACAGAATTCTAATCTTTTACAAATCCTGCATACGGATACCTACATAAATAACCAAAAATACCTAAATACATAAACCTATTTATACATACTTATATATATACATACGTACATACATACATACATTTTACTAAGGTAAACTAGGGTATGGTCGGTGACAGCAGGATAAATAGTGTTCCTTTACCATGCCCTTGAATAATGGTAGTGACTTTGCACGCCTTACTAAGACTGGCAATGTGTTCCAGAGCTGTAAATGAGTTGTCATAGAAGGAAGTAGAGTGGACTTGGAGCATAAGAGTTTCTAAAGAGCGCAGAGAAAGACTGAGATTGATGAAGAAAAGTGAAACGTTCCCTGAGATAAGAGGGTGCAGAAGTGAGAAATAAGATATTATAGAGAAAAGATAGAATGTGACTATTACGGCGAAGCCGTATAGGTAACCACTTGAGCTTCCTACGAAGATCCGAGACATGGTCATTATGATCATACCTATTTGCGCAAGCCAAATTCATCGCAAAACATAAATGTTTATGGGGAAACCCCCTTCTTTGGAGGAGGCATGTTCACCCGTGGAGGAATGCGCGATGATTAGGACTATGGTACGGACAACTGGACAAAAGTATGCCAGTTATCCTGTACAGAACAACTGCACAAGACAACTGGGAATAAGCGTCTATGTACTACTAATATTATAAATGTCAAAGTTTCTACGGATGGATGTATGGATATTTGTTACTCTCTCACGCAAAAACTACTGAACTGATTGGGCTGAAATTTGGTACGGGTATAGTTTGGGACCTGGAATAACATATAGGCTATTTTTTTATCCCGATAAAAAGCGGGCGAAGGCGCGGCCAGCAGCTAGTATAATTATATTTACTTAGTAATATAGTATCCTGTCAGGACTTCCTGTCCAGTAAACTGTCGTTATCTCTCGTATTCGGACCAAGGACGAGCATACAAATATTTGCAGATCACAAATTTTGAAGGTACGAAATTAACTCAAGGTCACTTGATAAAGTGACGACCGATGTGGCGCGATGGGTCAAGTCGGCCTGCGAAGCAGGAGGTTGCGGGTTCGATTCCCGCCTCCGGACAAATATTTGTACGATCTGCAAATATTTGTTCAGGGTGTTCTGGTCGTTTTTCTATGTATAATAAATAAAATAAAAATGTAATATATTGTATTATGTATATCAGTTATCTAGTACACATAACACAAGCTTTGCTTAGCTTGGGGCTAGATAATGTTGTGTGGATTGAACAGCATTATTTATTTATTTCAAGTATAATAATAACTAGTACCATAACTTTACCTGCGACACAGTATTTTACTTCTGCAGGTCGCTTTATTTTTGTTATTTGCGTTACAAGTGCGTTTTTTTTATCTTTATCTTTCTAATTTTTGTTTAACTTAATACATTTTTATACAAAAAAAACACGTAGGGACGTTTTTGTTCGTAAGGACCTGACTCATTCTGACCTAATTGCAAAATCTCTCCTCTCCTAAATCCGGATTTTTGGAAATTGTTATGTATTATAATAATTTAATTGATCATAGTTTTCGAAAAAACTAAAAAACTAATCCAAATCCCCTAGTACTCGTATTTACACTGTCTTTTAACTTATTCGGAACAAATACTCATCCCTCTACAATATTTTTTTATGGGCCCACTTAGGGACCATTCTCCTTATAGTATTTCCCAAATTGGTCCTTAATTAACGGATACATCTACGGACATACTTACCTACATTAAAAAAACCGAATATAGAAACTCGTCCTCTTTTGTTTTTCTTCGGTTAACAATTACCATTTCTTTCTCATATTATCTACGAGCAATACCTATAAATTCATTATTGTGCGTTGTGGTATAATCGGATGTGGAGGCCATGGCGTTGTAGAATATTTTGACAGCATTAGGAAATACTCGTATGACTTAATTCGACTAAAATCAATTTTATACGGCCTTTAACCTGCGTCCGATCATACCCCGAATTATTTGATTACTTGCATAAAGTTACGATCTATATTTATGTTCTCTTACTTAAACTTTACAAACATGAAGAAACTGTGTTTGTTTGAAAGGAACACACGTGTGCAGGATATTATGACTCTTTTATTTTACTTTACTAGATAGTGTTGTGATGTTGCATATGAATTAACATATCGATGAAATGTGGTTTATATGTATACGCACTTGCCATTAGGTAATTTTTTATAAAAATTTTGGGCTTTTTGATGTGGTTTAAACATTTTAGTTCTTGGTACATGTTGTGATCGTTTTGTAAACCCCTATTTAAAAAAATATCTCTCGATATTTTTTTACTATTTTACAAGGATAGTCGTAAAAACATCTACTAGGCTAGACGGTCAAACCGCAGCCAATTTGTATAAAACTAGTGATGGAAAATAAGGAACTCAGCGTATGATTTTCACGGTTCGAATCAATTCGACTCGCTCTCTACGTGTTAGCCACATTTGGGTCACTTATGTTTTCATAAAAGGCATATCATATCGATTTCTACCGTTGCTTAGACCGCGGACTTGGCTAGTAACTCTTTAGGTCCTCTCGAAATAGCTTTGGCGCAGACTAAAAGAAAAACTTAGTTTTTGAGTGAAGGAGATAGAGATGAGACTGTAAAAGTGATAAATAGTATGCCTCTACCTAGTCTCAAAGATTTGTCAATAAACAATTCATGAACATTTTAATTTAATTCCATAATTTTTTTGTATTTTTGCACACAAAAATGCATAAAGGTAATTTTTATTTAACAAACGCTCAGAAAATTATTTTTTCCTAATCTGTAATGCTAAAATATCAATCCATATAGCATCATCTAGTCCCGAAGTAAGTAGAGCTTGTATCATTGGTACTAGATGACAGTCATACCTAATTATTTATTATATAACATACATAGATATTGATAAACCTACCTTTCATATTATTAATCTTTAGCCCACCCATTGAATGAACTCTATAATATTACTGGTAATAATAATGATAAAAAATATAATAATAGTACTGGTAATAGTGGTGAGATTTATCGATAAAAAAAACTTCGATAACGAAGTATTTCTTATCGATAAATCTTAACACTGGCGCGCTGCCTGGTGCGATATGAGAAGGTCAATGCACTCTGACACAAATGTATGCATGCACTCATTGAGATAAAAACTGTGTTTGAAAGTTGCTTTTGCGCGTGGTTTTTCTCGATATACTGTCTAGTTCTGTGAATATTGAACCAAAAGCACTCGTGTATGTTGTTTTAGCGTTAAGCGGTAAATGCACATTTTATTTGCACTTTGTAGGTCGCTTTGCTTAGTATCTTAGGCTATAGCTTAGACCTTAGTATCAATATATACTAAGGTCCAACTTTAGGTTATGTTAAACTAACTTCAATTTGAACCGGAATAACGTGCGTTTTGCACTGAACTAGTTCCAAGCGGCTAAACTGAGTTTATTATTTTAATTTGATCGCGTTCAATGAGGGGTTTTAAAGCAATCTTAAAAAAAAAACAGTCCCGCTTTTTATTTTGACACTAGATGGCGCTGCACAAAAATCAAAAATAATGTCAATGAGGGGTTTTCGATTTACAATGAAAAATAAAAAATAGTTCTAAATATCTCGATAGATGGCAGGGCGTCAACTGGAAATTAGGGTAATGCCAATGCCAAGTGAAAGAAAAACAAACTTTTACAAGTTTTTATTTGACATTGACGTACACTAATTTCCAGTTGACGCCCCCTACCACCTATTCAGATATTAGGAACTAATTTTTGTCTTTATAAAAATTCAAATCGAAAACCGCTCATTGTCATAACGAAACAGGTGCCATTTTTTTGGCAAATTTTTGGAATTGTTTTTCATATAGCGCTATCTATCTTAGTATATGTAACCACTTTTTTAAATGTTCGCTTTGAAAACCCCTCATTGCAACGTTGAAATTTGAACCTAGAGTGGTTTTTGTAGCTTGAAATTTGAAATATAAATAATATTCCAAGTTTATTCTACTATCTATGTGCTTACTTAGTAGTCATTTTCTATGCAGGTACTTCAAGAATCTTAGAATAAAATAATAATACAAGTAGTTTTTTAAAAGTTCGCTTTGAAAACCCCTCATTGCAACGTTGAAATTTGAACCTAGAGTGGTTTTTGTAGCTTGAAATTTGAAATATAAATAATATTCCAAGTTTATTCTACTATCTATGTGCTTACTTAGTAGTCATTTTCTATGCAGGTACTTCAAGAATCTTAGAATAAAATAATAATACAAGTAGTTGGGAAAGTTCGGCCTTTCTAAACAGGCTCTAAGTAGGTTCATTAGACTTTCAACTTAGACATTGATATGAAGTTTTTCAGCGTTAGATTGTAATTAATTAATCAAACCGGTTTTGAAGAGATCGGTTATTTAAATATTTATATTTTTAATTTAGAAATCGTTGTCTACTTTTATAGCTTTGACGGATTAAAAAACGATCAAACTGATCTTTATAGTATTTTGAAAAAGGTTGCCAACTTTGTTTTGTGTTAACGATTAAAGTCAGAGGTCAATAACTTTATTTCTATATTCTTTAAAGTAAATTTTTAGACAAGTAAAATGTTTATTTTATATATTAAGTCAAAATAATATGTAAGTATTATTGAGAATTAAGGTGTTACTGATTTTCTCTTAACAATTTTTTTTTGTCCAGCGTATGAACAGCACTAGTGATTGATTGTCCACTAGTGATTTAGACAGAATCTATCAGAGTAAATAAAATAAATAAATAATACTGGACAATTCACACAGCATTATCAATCCCCAAGCTAAGCAGAGCTTGTGTTATGGGTACTAGATAACTGATATACATAATAGAATACATTACGTAAATAGATATTTTTTATTATTACATAGAAAACGACGAGAACCCCCTGAACAAATATTTGCAGATCGCACAAATATTTGTCAACAAACGGCTTGTATAGAACTTATGATAGGGTTCCAAAAGTATAAGACGCGTACAAAAAGATTTGGATTGAAAATTATAGCCTCTGCTCATGCTGTCCCGCTAAGATCATAATGATCAAACGATGAACACTATTGTTGGCTCTTTAGTCAACTGATCCCGCTCTAAACTCATCCCACGGGATGAGTTGACTAAAGAATTAATTTAAATAATTTGGCTTTTTTTGTGAAATAATTGTTGTGAAATTTGTGAAATAAACATTGTTTTTTTGTATGATCTAAGCGAGACAGTATGAGAGAGGCGGTCATTTTCAATCCCAATATTTTATCTACGTGTATGACGTGTATACATTTTTTTTCCATAGATTTAAATAATTATTTTAGGTGACCTCCTGCTCACTACTAATTGGTTTCGCTAGAAGTAACCGAAGGTGAGTCTTTGAAATGTCACATTACTATTTGAAGTGAGTTATACCTACAGCAATTAAACTAACAGTTACCTTCGGATTTATTAATATTATGCCTAGAATTTTTATTGCACAACGCTTCGATAAATAGACCTGAGGTGTGTGTTTGTCTGGTTGATTAGGTATCTACTGAAATTAATTATTATGTATTAATATTTTTAGTATTTTGAATTATTATGTTGTAACAACAGTATACATAATTATTTATTGTTTGATTTATTGAGTAACATTTTTAAAACAAAAATTGTACGTTGTAGGTGCTCTCTACCAGGTACCAGTGGCTCCATACTTGGCAAAAGTAATACAAGACAAACTTAGCATTTGAAAAAAATATATCAAAAAGATAACTACTCAAAATAGTGACGTAACGAATTGAAAAAAAATCTATTTTTATCGATAAAATCCACCTTTTATTCGGAACGACAACCATGAGGTAAGGAGGTCAAGACAACGAATAGTTCATTCATAAACTGGTTAGCACGTCACGTAAAAACGCGTCACTATTTTTACAAACTCTAAACATGCGCTAATCTTTAAGCCATTGAAATAACGTCCATATTCGTCTAAATGATGTATTATAGTCGTAGCTGTAGTTAATTGGTATTATTTTGCCTTGTTCATGATTCACCAGTCAGTCAAGGCGCAAAGAGGATGAATACCGCGCGCCTCATGTGGCTTGCTTTGTTTTTTTTAATCGGTGCGTGTGACAACTCAGTGCTCTTAGTTTCAGTCTAATTCGGGATAGTGTGTGCTCAAGTGCGGGTATAGAGAGATTTTGACTCCATTACTAAGTTTATGGTAAGTTACAACTTTTATAATTGAGATTTAAGTGTCTACTTGTATCTAGTTCGCATCTTGTTATAACTTAAAGTTATTTTGATGTACCTATTCGTTTTGCTTGATTTCAGTTAAGTAGTAGTTTGCTTTGCTATATAACAAGAGTTTATTTTCGTTGAGATTTGGTTTTGTTAGGTAGTTTAAAATAGCGGTTCTTGGAATAAACTGCTTGCAGCAGTTAGCTTTTTGTTTTTAATTGGATATGCGTTACAAATAACAATGAAATTATAATAAGAGTCACTAAGGTACATATATTATCTATATGCCACACCGTGAGGAAGTAAGAATTAAGTTTGAAGTATTGTTTTTATAAAGAGTTTCAATTCTGTTTTCTGGATGTTTTCTATGTATGATAAAAAAAAAATATTTGTATTGTAGTGTATTGTACTATTAAATATGTTAATTACTACCCATAACACAATGGAAGCTCTGCTCCGCTTGGGGCTAGATAATTTTGTGTGAATTGTCCAGCTTTATATACATAAATATGTTATTTACCTTATTAAATAAGTTAGTAAGGTACCTAATCTATGCAAGGTAGGTACTACTCATTTGTCTACATAATACAAACACGGGCTTAAAACCTGTAATCATGTATTAGAGTCAAGAACTAACCGTTGAGGAATGATGTCATCTACTCATGATTCAAGTAGTCAAAGTACACAAATGGCGGAAGAACCTCTTGAGATTTTGACTTGGAAATCATCGGAATTTTTTGTACTTGCATATGTATCATGTAATTAATGAATATTAATTGTCTGCTCAGAAAATCAACCAGCAGTACCCATACTCTTGAAACGGGTTCAATAACATCTAAGACGATCCTTGTGCATGAGGTAATTTAGTAAAAGATACGTCAAGTAAAGGGCACAGAACTGAAAAAATAAAAAAAACACAAACAGGCTGCACAGTTTTGTTGCCTCATCGTTCACTTGTAATTGTAACTTATGTATTTACAAGTTTATGTCCGCTGCTTCGCACGCGTTGTTTCCATGGAAACGTATAAAGGTGATTTCTATCCCATGGGAACTGATTTATGTGATAGAAAGTAGGTAGCCTATGTTAGATTCCAGGGCTAGAATTACCTGTATTCAAAATTTCAGCCCGATACGTTCAGTACTTTTCATCTAAACTTTCGAATTTATCCTTCCTTCCAACTAATATTATAAATTTCAAAGTTTGTAAGGATGGTACGGATGTATGGATATTTGTCACTCTTTCACGCAAAAACTACTGAACCGATTAGGTGGAAATTTGGTATGTGTATAGTTTCGGACTTGGAATAACATATAGGCTATTTTTTATCCCGATAAAACGCGGGCGAAGGCGCGGGCAGCTAGTCAACATATTAGTATGATTAGTAACTTATTCCAAATATTTTTTTTGAATTTATTTGTAATCAAAATAAACTCTGATTCAGAAAACAGTAAATGAGAAGCAACACTAAAGTTAATAACGGGATATTTACCATGATTTAAGTTTTGAGTTCTCTAATATTTCGGCACAGTTACATGCGCCATGATTACGGAACAACTGAAGTCACTGCGAGTTAGTTTTTATTGACAGATATATCCATCTATTTAGTGTTGTAAATAACCATGATAGTTTAAAAAGTTATAATGAGTAGCAATGTTTCCCCCTAGTCAACAATCGCTGTGTTCGTTACCACCTTGTGTTCATACCTAAAAAACTGAGTCACCTCGTGAAAATTATAATAATGTAGCACGTAGGTTTACGAGTATTTACAAATTTTATTAGAAAAATATACAACTGGTTCATATTTTCCTGCATTAATCGAATCAAACTTGTGGTTGGTAACAAAATAGGAACACTTACAGTATGCTCTTTATTTTTCCATAGAAAATAATGCGGTTTTGATAAATACACTATGAAGGGGTTTTCCAGGTTTTATTATGTTTGTTTACTAACACTTTCATGGCCCATGAAAGGACATGCACCGCCGACGCTGGGCAGTGAATGCGTTAATGGTTCAATATCAGTACTTAGACAATAACGATCTAAGTCTATTGCGTCACACTAACATAGATACCTTACATAACGAAGGAAGGCATTGCTTCCTAGCTCTTTATCCTAGCCTCAAGGCACAGGTGTTCTCTAACCTTTATTAGGATGTACTAGAGAATCTGCTATGTTATCTTCAAAAATGATTTGCTTTTCAAAACATTTAATTGAAATACGAGTAATGTAAGGTGCTACTTTGGATTTGCTAGTTTTTTGAAAATACGTTCTCGGTATTTTCGAGACTGTATTTCTCTTTATAATAAATACTTGTATTTTTATATCACAGCAGCATTATTAATAAACATAAATTTTAAAATTTGCATTTTTTTTATTAATTAGATAGAAACGATGTTTTTTGGTATAAAATTACGTAAATTATAACCTATATAATATTCATTCCATGTAAGTAAATATGCAGTCTTTTTATGAAACTAAAATATTGTATATATAGTATATAGTTTAGCTGTGTTAATCGATAAATATGATTACGTAACATTCCATACACGTCACATCACTAAAAGTAAACAACATAAGGAAGGAAGGCCCAGCTTCCTACACCTTTGTCTAGCCCTAGGCGATAAAGATGGCTCAGATCTGCTTGTGAGGTCTCCCGTTAAATTTTATGAACGCTTGAATGTGATTCTTATAGTTGGAACTTGCATTTGAGATTTATATTGACGACTTCTGGACTTGGTAGCTAATAGAACTGCCTGTTTTGGAAATAGGTTTGTTCTTCGAGATAAAAGTTGATTTATTTTTTGCTGAATTCTGTGAGTAGGTTTAGGTTTTGGTAGGTAGGTAAGAATAAGTATCATTTATTGTTTCAACTTCGCTGTATACCTAGTTAGTCTTACGAACCACTTATAAATTGTTCAACAATTTATCCTTTCAGACGTACCGTCGTAAAATTATTAGATATTACGTACAGTAATATTATTAGAACAAGTACATGCTTAAAATTAAATTGTCTTCATAAAAATTTGTCAATCCATTATTTCTCTCTGCAATGTAACCTATATTAAATATGTACAATAGGCACCTAAGTCGTGCGTGGGTGTAAAAGGGAAGGAAATAAATCATATATGATTTATATGTTATTAAATATGAACTGCATTATCAATTTCCTTTGGCAAACTACACAGCTGTAATAAACTATAACTTGTCATTATTATCATCGACAGACAATTACTGATATAGCATGATGACATTTATGACAAGTTAAACTGTCATTCGAATTCAAACTTTATTGCCTACATGATTAGGTTTCGTAAGTAGGTCTATACTGACTCATATTTGTTTCTAAACACATGATACTACTAGACATCGAGTCTCTATTAAAATGATTGACAGTTCGATTTAAACCAACGCTGTTTAATATTTGTTCTCGTCGTGAAACATTGCGCCTACATATTGTTAGATCACAGAATAGGGAAAATCCTAAAACTAGAAACATTGCCAAATAGCTGAAACTTTGTTACATAATTGATTGACAAGATAAAAAGTAATAAATCAAATTCATCGACTGACATTTAAAAATCTATTTTTGAATTGTTAAGTCACAGAATAAGGGCACATATTTTATCGATAGAATCTGTGATGGTGGCACATCACTAGTTCTGTGCAATCGCTGTCCTAGTTTTGAAATGCTAAATCTTAAGTAGGATTTCCTTTTGATTATGGTAGGTAGATCTTTTCACCGTCAGAGCTATTTTCGGAGTCACACACATTAACAACACCAAAGAGGTCGAAAGAAGTAGGTAGGTACTATTATGAAATTAAGGGCCAGAACATATTGACAATCGATTTAATTTAACTGTTTTATTTCCCACTTCCAAACCTTTTACTGCCACTCTGAAAAGAGCTTTACGAATAACTGTACCTACGAAGCTGTCTTCGTAAACATTTTATTG
Source organism: Eupithecia insigniata (assembly GCA_947859395.1). Lineage (NCBI taxonomy): Eukaryota > Metazoa > Arthropoda > Insecta > Lepidoptera > Geometridae > Eupithecia > Eupithecia insigniata. The sequence goes on from OX402019.1 coordinate 3,944,692, forward strand.
CTTGAATATGTGTTAATGCTGATGGTATTTTACCTCTTAAATTACGTGCTAATACGTAACGTTTACGGGATTATTCATACGGATTGGTTGTTTATTACTACATATAAGAAAACGAAGCCCCCAGCTGTGTCTGTCTGTCTGTTTGAACACGATAAACTAAAATACGTAATACCGAACGGAGTAATTCGTGAGAAAGGTGTACATAAGTTGTGGAAGATGTCGGAAAAAATCATATTGGCTGGGCTACACCGATAGAGATATATGAAAATAATGTACTTTTTACGGAGTTATTTCTCTTGAAAAGATTTCTTTAACTGTTCCTCTACCCGTGCGCTGGGTTGCTATTCAGACTAATATCATAGCGAAAAAAATTTGAATGATTATTTCCTCTCACGCCAAAAAACTGAACGGACCGGGATAAAATTTAGCATGGCCGTAGTTCTAGACCGGGATTAACTTATACGCTACTTTTAATCCCGGAAAAACGCGTGCAGACGGGTATTAGCTATTTCATCTAATTTATGCATTGGAATATTAACGGTGGTGATTGAATTGCATAGCGTTGTAACTGTAAGTGTAATAGTACCTTCGTGGGCGGTTTATGGAGATAGCTATGGCTACTCGTTACAAACGTCTCGTTTTGAATTTGGAACGAATTAACGGAGGTGTGCTAAAATGTTCACTCTACACTTTAACACACTTGAGTCAAGTTTGTACTGGGTGTGTGTTTAAATTGAGTTTATATATTTTGTGTGGTTAAATGATTTTGAAAATATAATCTTTAATTACCCATTAAGTTTTATAGCAAGGAATTTGATAAACTAATTGTAGAATAAATTATGTACAATAATTCAACGAAATTTAACTTTATGCTACATACGAGTACATACATATTATGTGCATAAAGTTACATTTCGTTTAATGATTAGAAGTTCTACCTATTTCTATTAACTCTACAAAAAGATAAAAGTCTATTTTTATTTTCGCGAACTGTGTCACGCAACTAATAAAAGCTCGGTTAAGATTTCTTGCATTTCCGGAAGTTCAAATGTTTCGTAGAAAATGAAACTGCCTACATATGTGTAAGGTTCTCAAATAAGTAAATAAAATACATTCGCTTTGATAATAAGAGTCACTATACTTAGAAATTCTCGGACTTTCCATAAATAAATCCTGCAAAAACCATAGTTTGTCGAACCTATTTAGTATCTAAAATGGCGTTTCCGGCCGACGACGACGACGGACGGGGCGCCGCCGCCGCCGCCGCCGCCGCCGCGCAGACGCGGGAAAATATACGAAGTCTTCAAAGTCATGATTCCAAGGAGTTCATATTTACACCGATACGATTCTACAGGTGATTGTGAATTGGACCGAGATATTTTTTGGTAATGCGCTATATTTCAGACCCACCTCTTCTATATTCTATTCTCTAAATTGTGACAGAAGATGTGTGTGTGAGAAATACAGCGCATACATTTCATTCATGCGCTATAACATTTCTACGGTGACGGCAACCGATATCGGTGAAAAACCTCTAAAAAATTCAAGAGTTTGTCACCGATTAGGGGGTATGTGACCATTTCGTAAAATGCCTTCTTCTAGATGTAACCAGTTTTGGTTTTACCCACTTCTTGATTACCCAGGTCTAAACGAGACCACACAATCCCCCAATTACCAAACATTCTGTATAACCAAGAAAAAACAAACGATAACCTTCAACCAACAAAATAGAAGAAATAATCGTTCGAGATTCGAGGATAATCTTACCACGAGAATATTCGTAAAAAAATGCAATATCTTCACTTTTCAATTGACACTACTGACAACATCGTGTCGTGGAGTTTAAAAGTGAAGATCAGTTTAGAAAACTGGAAAATCTTGCTCGGTGGACGCTTTTTGTACCTATTTGTTAGATTAATGGCCTAGGCTTAGCTTATTCGGATTCTTAGAGGACATTGCCTTTGTTCCTCTCTTTTTACAGGTAAGTTTACGTCAGTAGGCCAAGCACGGGGATTGTTCTCTAGAGTAGAATAGACAATAATGACATCACATCGTCATACATTGCGTACATTTCTGAAGTTGAAGATATGAATTTCAAATAATTAACGCATTTGATGACAAAGTGAAGGAATTTTTCTATATTTATAGAAAAATTCTTTCACTTTGTCATCGAATAATCTAACCTAGACACCAGTCTCCGTGCTTGCCCTACTGGTCTGTGGTAGACAGACTTTTTGTCCTTTAAGTCTGTCCATCGGTGATGTGATGTGGTCGCTCAGCGACGAAACCTATTATTGTCTGGTGTGAAAAAAGTCTGTCCAGATATCTACTCTACTTACCGAAGTAAATTAATAAGATCAACCACTTAACAATTTAATTTGACAATTCAAAATAAACAGCAAATACCTAGGATCAAATTTGTCTCATAGGTATATATTATTATATGTACATATATATGCCCGTTATACAAAGGGCAAAAGTACACATTTCAGCTTTATGCCCATTGTATGACGGGCATTCACCATCAAATCACTACCTATCTATATTTTGCAGCTAAATTTCGTGGTAGTTCAATAGAACTACCCAAGTTTACGCCAACCACCACCGTCTTTGGCTAGCAGTATCCATTGGCCTTACATACAATCTAACTTATTCTTCGTGCCTTTTCTGTCCCAGCCCCAGACCTCCTTGATCCTAGCATGAGCAGGTGCCTAATTGAAACTTTTTCTTTTAACCCCTGCCCATAACACGATGCCGTATAACAAGTATGACTGTACAAATGCCATGACGCCCGCCCTCGTGTCTCGGCTTTCTCCATGTAGATACATTGTGGCTATTTTCTTCCAAAGTATGCTTCAACGTATAACTAGCGTTCACGAAAGGAAACTATAGGTTTCCTTTTTGTTATCTAAGGACCGTTTAGCAAACGAAACTAAAGGTGCACTAGCTTTCGTGAGGCTGATTCCACCGAACGTAAAAGCAAACTCAACTGCGAATTAATCTTGCTTGTGTCACAAATATTTTATATTCTAAATGAAAGTCTCCTCTAAGAAATAAATAATTGTAAAACTGTAATATAAATTAAATAGCATTAGGTTTTTTTTTATTTTAAGGGTCTCATATGACCTTGGTATTATTTCGCAGGGCTATACCTACTACAATCATTATCATGATGATGATGCAAGAAGGACTTAAATGCAAGAAGACTGTAATTCCAATAAAGTAATGCCTCGTCTGTGAATATAATAGAATATATTTTTATTTGTTATATTATAAGACTTATACAGAATAAATAAACTTAGACTAAGAGGAAACAGATTTGAAGTGTCCAGTAACAAAATGGCTCAAAGTCGCAAAATGGTGACTAAGACACCACCCATTTATTAGAAAATAAAAGCTAAATTTTAATTAATATCCTCCCTAATTATAAGCTACCGCGAAAAAACATCGTCTAGCCAGTAGCCGTGTTTCAGATTCCGTGAATGGTTTGTAAGGAAAGACGGAAGCGTCTAAATCTGTTGCTTTGATCGTTCGATCCGTGCATTACCGCTAATTAGCCGGTTAGCTTACGGGGAATTGTTCCTGGACAATGTTGCAAGCTTTGGAGAGAAAATAGCTTGCTGAGAGTTCTATTATTTGGCTGCATTGATCATTATCAAGGTAGTCGAAGTGGATGTAATTTACACTGGGCTGGCTTCTGAAGCTAACACAAGTGTGTGTTTCGGTTTGCAAGCTAAAAAAACATAAATCTTTCGACAATAATGTTCGAATCAACGTTTATCCAGCTTACACAATCTAACCCGCTGTAAAAGATAGCAGTAATGAAAGAATACAACTTGGAGATACGTTTTATGGACATTATAAAGTTGTTAGTTACTACAACCAGCTTTGGAAAAATGTCAATTGCATTTTTTTTATTAATTCCGCCATGTCGTTTTTACCTTATTTAATAAACATGTTACCTTGTTTAGATTATTTATACAACACAAGTTTTTATAAAATAAGCACCACCGTTAGGGATTGTACGCAAAAGAAGAGAGAAAAATAAGACAGACAGTGATTCTTATATAAACAGATAAAAATTTACAAATACCTAGTTTGCTGTAAAAGGGCCTGGAATTAATAATGATGTTAGGAATACCAATTCACGAATAACTGGCAAATTTTATTAGGTGCCTACCTTCTAATTAGATACACCATAGGTAGGTAACGTAAGCAAAAGGATCAGGCACAAAGCGTGAATTCCAAGCCGACTACCGCAATCCTGACTCATCGACCATCTAAGGGAATGCAAAAACAACGTGTTTTGTTTTAAACATCCATCTGCATTCTAGGCATCCAATAATTATAGGATAGGAATAGTTAGCGGAGCTTTATCGTATTGGAACGATAGCGTAATGTGGCCTTTATATTATATTTGTATTTTCTTTATTGGTAAATCACAGCTTTACATAATAAATATATTATAGTACATTGATAACATAAAATGAAGCCAGAAAAGATCTACACCTTATTACTACTTTAGGATGTTTTCAGTATCTGTTATCGCAATAGTGTGTGTGGATGCGTTTCTTTTCGGTGAATATCGCGCTGCGCACATGGATCATGGTATTCAAACCTTCCCCCTTCATCTTCTACAAGTTTAACTGCGGGTAAATGTTCCAATGCTGCTGAAATTCGGCTTCCATTCCTATTCATCATCATCAGCCCGTACACGTCCACTGCTGAACATAGGCCTCCCCCAAACGACGCCATGAATACCCCCTGCCCCGCCGTTACAATGGCCACTACCGTGACCAGGAATAGCGGAGATGCCGGGGACTGGGGGCCGTTTTCTAATTGTTGCCATCATATTGGGGGGGTTTGCCATAATCACCACGCTTGGCAGGCGGATTGGTGATCGCAGTAAGGTGTTAGTAATACACAGTAGGAAGCGGCTGCCCTTCCTCTGGTATTCCTATTACTACAGAAATAATTTATTTGCCTACTGATAGATAGAAAGTCCTTGATTTTTTTCGTAAACCTTCTGTGTTTTTCATCTATGCCGAAAACGCACCCGGAGTTTGTGCGTTTCAATTTAGGGAACCAAATTATTATAACGAATAGAAACAATAATATGAATATAATTTTCCGGCGCGGACAAGTTTAGTGTGCAGTTAAGTTTCATGCGATTCAGAGTTAGTCTCACTTCGGCCTGCAAGAAGTTGCATCGCCCGAGCCCAAGTGAAAATTCAAAACAAATCTATATTTCTAGTAGATCTTCTACCCACGCGTCGTCTGTTATAAAACTCAGCTTGATTTTTTACAGCCGCCAACCAAATATTAATGAAAAGCTATGGTATTTTACACAATTTATAATACTAGAAAATGTTTCAGAGATAGAATGCACAAAATTTCCATAGTAGGTACTATACAGGTAAGTAAAGTAGGTACTCGTAAGTAGTAGAGTAGTATAAACGAGTTGGATAATATTTTGCCTTGGTGCTTTCATTCTGTACCTCCGGTGAACTTCTTCTCTTCTGGTACAAAGTAAAAGGATTTGTAAATTATTGATTAATTTGGTCGATTCTATTCGAATAATTTCGATTCCTTTTCAGAACGCTTCAGTTATTCTAAGTGCAGGTTATTATTCCTTTCGGTAACAACATCTTATTTGGAGCATAAGCTCCCTCTGCTCGTTCGAACGAAGGTGTCCGTTTAGCTTTAGTGCGATTCGTAAAATAGAAACCTTCCACGTATACCAAAGTATAATTTTATTGATTTGTTTCGGCCTTTGTCGCACCTATTGTAGATAGCTAGGGAACTATTGGTACCAATCGTGAAAGGTCGGGGGGTCAAGGATGCTCCATTCACAATTAGAAATGCCTCTTGTTCTGTCACCTGATCTGTTCAATGATAGATGAGGAATGTTTTTAAGGTCTGATAGTGAATGACTATCTACAACATTTTATTTTGTTGATAAACATACGTCAATATTTCATAGCTAAACTATAGTGTTTGGAATTTTAATCCTGAAGTAATTTTTTCGCCCGAAAACCATCTAAGGGTTTGCAGATTGACTAATATGCTCAAAGCTCTGGAAAGTTATTTCTGTTATGGTTATGAATCAAAAATTCGTAAGCACAGGCTATTTGATATTTTTCAAGCATGCTTATTAGTAATAGGAGTAATATACTAGTCAAAAGAGTAACCACTTGACCAAATCTTTCACCAAGACAATCTCCCATAAGGCATAAATATTATTTATTTAAATTAAGGGGCTACCCCGACCCAAATTAGCACCGCCACCTATTTTATCGTATTATTGCGTTAAATAAACGAATTTCCAAAAATTCCTTGGCTCAGGCATTAAAAAAAAGCTTATGATAGGTATCACAAACTGGCCAAGGGGTTTTTGGAAATTCATTTGTTTATACGTTAAATAATACGATAAAATAGGTGACGGTGCTAGTTTGAGTCAGGGAACCACATTAAATTACTTTCTTCGAGAAAGTGGTACTGACCGGAAAAATATAAATATTCCATTCAATTCGAGGCTTATGAGTGGACCACATTGTAACCACTCGAGAGATATGAACTATGGTCCATTATGTGGGCCAAAAATACTCTGAGTCATATCTTGAGTATGCTGCGATGGGAAATTACGAGAGCTGATAAAACGCTTTGAACATCGGAGTTAGGAACAATATATGTTTTAAAATTAGACAACCGTAACGTAAAGGTAAACGATGTTTAGAAGCTTTTAATTTGGGAATTCGTTTGTTCAGGAGGACACTATCGTCCGAATACTCCGTCCATTTTAAAACAATAACTACCCTTAGTTCCCTAGCTTAGAACTTAAGAGTGTATACTACCTCAAATTGCTTATTTTCAACTTCGCCAGATGTACATATCTTCCAAACTACTAAATATTTTACTTTGAAATGTATATACATATGTTAAAGTTCAGGACTTTCTCTATCCTTCATATATTTCGAAAACACGATTTCATAAAATTTTCTCTATCGAAAAAAAAAATCTAATTTTTGCTCTAAACTAAATATACAATAAAAATCATCGCTTTTCAATTAATACTTTAAAATAAGCCTTGATACTTTGTACACTAAACAAACATAATATAAAGCAGACGTTATATGATTTAGATTTTCAAAATTACTATTATTTTTACCGTAAAAAAACAAAAACATGATTTTTGTAGTTAAGACGCTCTGCTCTGTCCCGCTCCTATGAACGCGAAATCCTATACCTATCCTTTTCACACAATGGGGAGGTATTGTAGACCCTAAAGTAAGTCCTATCCACGCAAGGCACAGCATGTGCCTTAGCTGGGTCCATATTTGAGACTGTTGAATTTCAATATCTTATGTACAATATGGTTGCAATAAAACATTTGATTTGAAGGCACTTTCCTATGGAAGTCTAGAGGCCTAAGAGCCTATTGGTCCAGCAATGGACCAATATGGGCTCTTCATGTGTGTGTATGTGATGTAACTAAGTAACAACTGTGATTGGTTCATTAAAATCGTGTTAGTTGCTCAATAAAAAAAACAAATGTAGAGTTGAAGGTATTATCTCTATGCCTGATTTGTCGTATCATCTCTATAGGTGTCTGGTGTGCCAGTGAACTCTAGCCTCTGTAATGGAGAACTTCCGCTGGATCTATCTGCAGAACATCATCGATATCTGTTCCTCATTGACTCTAAATAAAGTAAATTGGATAATAGCTTTTTATTAACAAAGAAAATTACAATCAAAGAATATAACAAATTGGAAATAGTATTTACAAATGTAGCAGTTGAGCGAACTGCAGACTGTTGCAATAAATATAGAGGTTAGCTCAACTGATCCATATCAATACCAGAAGCGTCCCCAAGATGCTGGCTGCATTGTCCCGCTCTATGGTACCTAATGGTGATGCGCTGCGCATCGAATCTTGTTTATTTTTTGGTAAGTTGGTTTGGTAGATCTTATTCACGAGAACTTCCTCAATTAAGGTGTGGTGGTAAAGTGTCCCCGAATATTGTGACATCCAGCATGAATTATGTCCCAGTTCTTATGGTACGAGTATGTATAGAGCCCCAAACATACATAGATAGATAGATAGATAGAAAATGCTTTATTGCACACATAAAAAAACAGTTTACAAACAATTTGATATAAAAAAGAAATGTGACAATTGACGGTCTTATCGCTCACGAGCGATCTCTACCAGACAACCTTGGATGGATAGGATCGTTGGATTGAATACATAGTTCCATCAAAAGCGACATAGGCTGGTGTTCTTAAAAAGTTAATAGTTATTCGATCATGTACATAATTCTCAAAATGAGCAGGCTGAAGTGGTAGATAAGATAATTTTTAATGGTTCACAAAACACAAGAAAATACATTAATAAAAAAGGATTAAAGAGAGAAAAAACAGTGTGAGGAGTGTGACCAATGAGCTGCCACTCAGCGTGTACTGCAGGAGCTCGGGGAGCAACTGCAGCGCTGATCTTCTCATAGAACCGATAACTGTTGGGAGTAAAGGTTCTCGAGTAGCGACCGCGATGCAATGAGAAACGGAGTGTGGGAAGACTCGATAGACCGACGACATTGTAGCGGTCGCAGGGAGTCGATGGATGGAGGCGGCTCAGGGGGCCTACTCGGAAAAGGAAAACCGTAGTTTCTTTTTCGTGTTCGTGCAAAACCAACTCTTATATCCATTGCAAAAGATTAGCGTTTGCACGAAAAAGAATCAGATACTTCGATTTATTTTTTAAGAGTACCTACGGGCCCAGGACCGCTTGCCGTGGCGTTATTTGTTGGTTGTGTTTCATGTACATAATTGGCCGATTATTATTGAATTTTTCACGTCAGCTTAATAATTTGAAACAAATTAAACAAGTATTTCCAATTGAAATAATTGAGCTAACTGCAGACTGTTGCAAACGATCTACAGGTAGCTCAACTGGTCCATATCAATACCAGTCGGAAGCGTCCCCATTGCAAGAAGCTGGCTGCATTGCCCCGCTGTTGTATGGCAATGCTAATGCGCTGCGCCAGATACTCACCAGCTGTTGAGTCACGCGTCGCTTCGACCAGGCGCTCAGATATAATTTTTTATCATTAGAAATAGTGCTAATCTGGCAATAAACTATAATTGAGCTTACAGTGGTCAATTAGAGAGATAGCGTCTATCAAAACAAAGTTCAACAATGCATTGGTGCTTCTTTCTTGTCATAACATAAGTGTTGAAAAACAAAAATAATATAGAAAACTTGTGGCTGCTGATTTAACTTCAGGTTGATTGTTTTTGCTGGCATGACATTACATTTTTTTGTAGTTTTTACTTAATTCTGCGTTCTACAAGGAATAAAACTATCGGAAAAGTAATTTGCTGAAAAACGTAAACCATTTTCTATTAAAGAAAAACAAACTTGGGTTCATGGGTATTTTTGGAGCATTTGTGGAAATAAGAGATTTTGGGCTAAAAATCAACATTTTCCCAAATGCTCCCAATATACAATTGAACAGAAGTTGATTTTATGATGGGTTCATAGAAAATAATTGTCGATTTGCGGCATATTTCATTTCCGTCCTACTTTTATTCTTTACTAGCTGCTGCTCGCGCCTTCGCCCGCGCTGTATCGGGATCAAAAATAGACTATATGTTATTCCAGGTCCCAAACTACACCCATACAGAATTTTAGCCTAATCGGTTCACTAGTTTTTGCGTGAAAGAGTAACAAATATCCATACATTCATACATCCATCCATACAAACCTTGACATTAATAATATTAGTAGGATATATGTATAATTAGCATGGAAAATCGAATCACCCCTAATACACTATAGAGGAAACAAAACATTCTACTAAAACCAGCTTTAGAACCAAAGATTAGTCATTACAGCTTACTTCGTAGCAAATCTCTTGTTAGTAGGTAAAATTGTCAAGGCAATCTAGTAAGACTGTCAATTAGTATTAGCTACACTCTTAACAAAGAACAGTCGTCATGAAAAACAATCAACTCAACAAGAAGTATGTATGTATATTCTAACAAGAACATAGATAAAGGAGCGGTAGCAGACAGGCATGTAACTCATTAAAAGTCAGTTAGCTAGTAACTAATTGATTTTACTGTTGTCTTGTATACATATAAATTTCTTTTTTTTATCGTCATAAAGTTTTATACAATCTACTGGGTTTTCTGGGTGTTTTCTAGGGAAGCTTCTATGCATAATAAAAAAAACTGTCTGACAATTAGTAATAATTAGTTATCTTTTACCCATCACACAAGTGTGAATGGGCCTGCATTATTTATTATATAGCATACATAATACATAAGCTATTGTTTGATTTAAGTGAAATATAATCAATAAGTATTCTGCGTAAGGCTAACATAACATTATCTTCATTCCAGGTAGCACCACAGACCTCGCACCAGCCCTGATCGGCATCTACGATTCATTCCTAGGACCTACGATAAACAAGAAACCTGATTTAGACATCGAAACTGCTAAAGACGCTAGAAACAACCCACCTTTAGACCCACCAGATGATAAAAACAAAAGCACTGAAGTAAAATTTAATGTTAGAGAAGTAGAAGGAAGGTTAGAAGTTATTGAAGAATTCAAAGAGACGAAAGATCCAACAATGCTGGCCGGCAGTGTTAAACTACCCATAGCGACTGTAAACAAAAGCAGTCTCTATTCCCTAAGAACTAAAAGTGATGCTAGTGAAAATCAAAAGTTTGATCTTACATGCAGTGACTCAGTGCTAGAAAAAAACAAAAGGACGTTCAGAGATAAGGAGATGGCCATGGGAGCATTGTCTCCGAATGTGAAACGTATGATATCAAGTGCAAGTGAAACTACAACAGTGAAGCTTCAAAAGAAAACAACTAATGTAGCAAGAGCATCGATGAGGCACAAATCTAACATTCCTCTAGTTGGAGCAACGTCTAAAATATCTCAATCAGGTGTTGAAATCCTACCCTCTGTAGATATTTACGATAAACCAAGTGTTAAACCTAAGCTTGAGGAAAGAACTGTGCCAGTGAAGCCTGAATTTAAGATAGATAACACAGAAGCTGCATACGATGTTCCCACCAACAACAGACCTGCCATATACGACGTCCCTAACAAAACTGCCTTCGAATCTTTATCTCTACCATACATAGATCAATCTATCGAGCTATCTATAACTTGCAATGATAGAGAATTCGATACAAAAGTTAAAGACACATCTCCTAAACAAGCCCCTAAAGTACCACCGAGAAAGAGCAGTGAAGGATCACCTTCAAAATTCCCTAAAATAGCTGGCACCAACAGTCTAAACAGAAAAGATTTTAACTCAAAGCAGTTACCCAAAACTGGACCCTATCCAGAAGCAATAGGATCCACAGGGAATCTCAAGTGCTCGATACCAGAAAAGGAAGTGGTAAGATTGAATCCGCCAATAGAAGTGACTAGACCGCTATCAATGAGTTCCCTTGCGTCTTCCAGTTCAACATCCAGTAGTGGTGTTCAAAACAAAGGGGGAGTGAACTCCGCGTATCTAGCTTCAATAGAGAGTTTGGACGATCATAGTGATGCTGACATGACGTCAGCGAATGGCAGTAATAACTTCGTGAACAGTGCTGGGATGCTGAACAATAGTATTTCCGAAGAAGGGAAGTCTGAAGATGCTACTTCAAGTGAGTAATTTTTGACTGTTGCGAATCCACGCATTATGTTTTCAAATTTTTCTGACTCTAACAGTAATGTAAATTTTTAAGTTGTTTTGTAATTGTTTGAGTGATGTGATGATTGTTATGATTGACTCATCTTGCAAAAAGTTCAAGTACTTTGATCATCGTCAACCAACACAATGTCATGATCTGATCCATTACCTGATCCTTTGTTTTATTTGAATTAATTTTCTTTATTTTTTGCATCACTTGTTTGACCTTGTAGGGTGAGTCACATAAAACTACAGACACATTAGACAATATATAATTTCTAGGAATCTTAAAGCCTTTCGAATAGATCATCATCATCAGCCAGTACACGTCCACTACTGAAAATAGGCCTCCCCCAAACGACGTCACGAATAGCGGTCCTGAGCTGCCTCCATCCAACGACTCCCTACGATCATAAGTTTAGGTTTATTAGATCCGGTTGGTAATGGTTCGTCGGGAGCCAATTAATCCTTTGGTCCGTTCTCATGTTGACCGAGTTATCACAAACATCGTTGCATGTCGCATGATGACGTATTTGATAGGCTGATCTTGGGAGTTGTGTCCTAACCATGGCTCTCCCAACGTGTAGAAGGACCATTTTAATAAAAAATTAATTTGATTGTTTTGAAAAAACTAAAACTGACTTTGAAGCCCTTAATTTTACACTGTTTTTAATTTCTGTGGGACAAATATTAATCCCGGGGAATAATCTTTTTATGAGACAACCTCGGGAACATAATCTATACAATAGCTAAAGAATTTTCATACATACAGCTGCCCCGCTAGCACGGGCTTTTAATTTCTACTCTACCTAGACTAGAGAAGAAAGTTTCTTGTCTTCATAATCTTTCTCTTGTCCAAATATGCCGTTTCGAGAAACAAACCCTAGAAAACAGTTTCTTCGTGGAGAAGCAAGAACCAAACCACAGAAAAAATATAAATGCTGTAAAAAGTTCGTTCTTTGCGTTTCATTACCAAAAAAATCAACACAAAACCTGCCGTATCGCTAAAAAGAAAACTGAGCCCGTAAAACGAAACGTTTTTTGATTATACCAAAATGTCACTTTATTGTATTTGTCAATGTCAATTACAATGTTTTGAAGGGTAATTTCTTTCGTTCAAAGATGTATTTTTCTTTTATTGGACGAAAGAAATACCGAAATCTTTTCACAAAATGTTTCGGTGAAATACTGTCTCTGGCAAAGGCGGCAAATGAAGATTATTGAACTCATAGCATATACAATACAGAATAACGGAGATTAATTTGGTTTTGGAGCAAACAAACAAACAAATTATTCTCCGATTTTTTATGTTGCATTTGCTCGTAATGGCTGCGGGGCCATTAACTAGACACAAAAACCCCGAAAATCAAAGAGTATTATAATAATATAACTAAACATCCAAATATTGCGAGATGCGAGGGAAGAAAGATCTTGTCTAGGTCTCGAGAGGTGTAGACAATTTTAGAAGAAATGTTTCTATTCTCAAATGTCAAGAAACGAGTAAATTGATCCCCATGTTCGCATCGGTAGACTCATCTCTAGGGTAGAATAGAAAACATCTCTACCGCTTATTCTTCCGAACGCCGCGCCGTGTTCGCGAACGAAGAAAACTTTCTACTCTCTACACCTAAATGTCATTTTTACGTCATTTTTTATCTATTCTACCTAGACAAGAAAGCCTGTGCTAGCCCTACTGATCGTGGAACCTCCTCCTTTTTTCGAAGTTTGTTAGAAAATATCTTGTGTGTGTGTGTGTCGTTGATGTTTTATCAGGATAAAAGATACTCTATGGGATAAAGTAACCAGTAAAAAATATTTTAGTTCAGGTCCCAAACTACCTATGACCATACCACATCCCAATCAGTTCTGTAGTTTTTGCGTGAAAGAGGAATGAACATCCATACAACCTTCCTCACCAACTTTGACATTTATAATATTAGTAGGATTATATTGTATACTTGACTTCTATTACCAGGACATCAGATCGTGGAGGAGATCTCCGGCCTGTCACAGCTCGAGCGAGTCTGCTCTGAGATCGTTCAGACTGAAAACGTCTATGTGGAAGACCTACGACAAGTTGTCGAGGTAAGTGTTGCAAACTTTTAAACGAAAAGTATTTTGTTTGAATGTTACCAACAGCTTTGTCTCATAAACTCACAAGCTGCTTTTATTGTTCGTTATACTACCCCACGGAGGAAGATAATTAGTACCGTTATACCTGTCAGGGTCTACGGTTTGAAGTAATTTCGCATTCGTCCCACTGGCTAGTCCCAAACTACAACCCAAACTAGTCCGAATCAGGAAATTCAAATCCAATGCTGATTTCATTCTTGATTCGTTCTCGTGATTTTTAAAGGCAGGTTTTAGTACTGTCAACCACACACTTCTCATGTAAGAAGCGGCTCACTTATTTGTTTGAATTGATCTGGAATTGCATAAGATTACTAAGAAGTATCAATTCCTAGAACGTCCCAAAACACCAGGAGAGCAGAAATTCAGTTCTTTTGTTCTGTTTTCTCCTTTGATTTTCTTGATGATGTGATGGTTTTCTAACAAATATATATCAAGAAAATTTAAAGTACTGATCTTTACTCTTTAGGCTCCTTGGGAGTTTGTTGAATGGCTGCATACCTCTATATAGTGTGACATGAAGTCATTTAATTTTATCCTAATTTTTAGTTTTATTCTATTTTAGTGTTGTGTGGTGTATGTGCCTACTCATTATGGACTATATCTGAATAAACAAAAAGTTTGTTTATTCAGACATAGTCATAGTGATAGTGTTTATTTATTAATCATACAAAGTAAACTAGTGTAAAGTCAGTCTTGATGCTTGTATAGTGCTATTTGTTGGTTCCGTTTTATATAGAATTTATTAAAGAGAACTACATTACTTGCTTCGCTACTATCGGGACTTGATAGGGTGACCATGACCATATCGTTTAGATAGGCAGATTATAAAATAAGAGTCCTTCCACATTTAAACTGGCGCGCGGCTTTCTTTATATACTTAAATTTTATATAATGTACTTAGATTTTAATAACTTATTGTTGGTTTTTATTTATCAACTTTATTTTATTATTGTCATTTGTATATGTTTCTGAAGTTACAAATAAAGACTTATCTATCCCTCCCTCTACTCCAATTTAGAATCCAAGATATTTTATGTCAACAAAGACATTTATGAATGAAAAGTTAACAAAAAGTTTAAAAAACAAGGTAACAGCAAAGTTATCACTAAAACACAAACTTCAACGACACATAATCTCACTAGTTAATTTTTTTTATATTTGAATTCGAAAACGAACGAGAGATAAATTAAATGATGAATGAAAGCTTCTATAACTAAAAATTGTTTCTAACTTCTGTCCTTTGCTTCGACGATACCAATGTCGTTAAATATTTTCCATCAATATTACTTGGGTTTTCTAAACCCCTTTGTATACAAAAGATATCCAGGTTTTTGAATCGGAGTATAATATATCTAAAAAAAAATACTTTGAAGACTTTCTATAGAAACACCTCCTAACAGCTTGGTGCTCTAACACAAAACCCATGGGTAATTTGTGTAAGAGCGCTGGTTTTCAATGTCTCCATATCTCATGAAATCATGTTCACCCTACAACCTACCCCGTATTAGGATACAGCTATCCCGTTAGATCCTAGATAAAACCCGTCTACATGCACCATGGGACAAACCATGCCATTTTCAGCTTTATAATATGAGGCATATAGAGCAATATCCCGTTATGTTATCGTTACGTTTTAAATTATCTACAGTGAAAGGGACATAATGTCTTTATTAACAAAGAAAGTTACAATAAAATAATATAAACAATTTGGAACTTATATTTACGATTGAACAATTGAGCTAACTGCGGACTGTTAAACAATTTACATGTAGCTCAACTGGTCTATATACCAGTAGGAAGTCCACAAGAAGCTGGCTGTATTGTCCTGATATATGGCAATGCTGATGCGCTGCACCAGATACTAAAGAAGATGTCCGTCCCCGAGATACCATCTACCTCCCTGCCAAATTTCATTAAGATCCGTTCAGCCGTTTAGACGTAAAAATGTTACAAACAAACAGAGTTACCTTGGAATTTATAATATTACTAGTTTGCACGCGGCTTCGCACGCGTTGTTTCTATGGAAACGTTTAAAGGTTTTTCCCATGACAACTGATTTATGGGATAAAAAGTAGCCTATGTTAAATTCCAGGGCTAGAATTACCTCTACTTATGCAAAATTTGTGTTAAGTTAATGCTGAAAAGCAAAACAATCTCGATAACTTCAATTAAATATAATTATTATTGCATTACTAATGTCTAATACATACCTATCTGTTAAATATTTGTGATGTAAACTAGATGTAAAAATTGTTTAATAAAGGGTTTTTTTTTTAATTGAAAGCAAAATTTCAGCTGGATACGTTGAGTTATTCTCAACGTCTCACGAGAAACGTCCTTATTCTCAACGTCTCACGAAAAGTATTACCAACGTCTCACGAAATTCAGAGCGTCGTGATTTACAATCTGCATGTTCATTATTTTTGGCGTGAAGAGGTAACAAACATACAAACTTTCGCATTTATAATATTAGTGTGATATGAATGAATGAATGAATAAACACTTTATTGTACCTACTAAAAATTACACAAAAACTCTTATATCTAAAATACAAATAAAGACAGTATAACAGTACAAAAGGCGGCCTTATCGATTTCTCCTAGGCAGCCTTGATAAGTATGGATCTTAAAGTATTTTAGTATGGAATACAAGTAAACCAATCAAGTTAATAAAACACCCATAAGAGATGGAAACATTTTATTACCAGCTACTTAATGCAGCTGCAATACAGCTTAACATCTTAGTTATTAATTTATTGCGAGTTGTTAACAACTTAATATTCCATTTTTTTAACCGCTTTCTCACGCGATTAAAAATTATTTATGTAGGTATTATAAAATAAGCTTGAAACTTTTAAAAGTTTTCACATAATATTCAGTTCAGGTTTCAATAAAAAATTGCTAGATATTTTAAAAAAGCATCATTAATGTAAGATTTGATTGTCTTACATTGAATTGAATCAAATGTAAGATTGATTCAATTCAATGTAAGACATAGCATTGCCATACAGTGGGGCAATACAGTCAACGCGTCTTGGGAACACTTCCGACTGGTTAATCGTGTTAAGTATGTAAAAGGAATTAGCATTGCCGTACAGCGTGGCAATGCAGCCAGCTTCTTGGGGACGTTTCCGACTGGTATTGATATGGATCAGTTGAGCTACCTGTAGATTGTTTGCAACAGTCTGCAGTTAGCTGAATTGTTTTAATTATAAATACTAGTTTAATTTTTTTATATTATTTGATTGTGATTTTCTTTGTCAATAAAGATGTAAGACTGTGTTCCATATATTAATATCTTTTAAAGTAAAACAAAAAATAATCCCTGCTGCGTCAAAAGATAACCCTTGCATAAATTAAGAATAATTAACTAATTTCAATCAGCTCTAATTAAATATTTAAAAATTTAACCCTTCTCAACACGTGCCTAATTAGCGATGACATTTTGTCAGCTGTCAACGTCACAGTCATCGGTCACTTTCGTGTGGGCTACTGACACGACACAGCTTGGCGAGTGAAATTCTGTCCATTAGCTTTCATGGGGCATATTATATGGTACAGCTAATAAGGGAATATCGTTAGGGAGTTCAATTCAAACAATAGAATGAAAATTGTTACTTATCTGTAATTTTTGCTGTTGTCTGTACTTATGTTTGATTATGCGTTTTCCTGTTCTGTCTGTATACCGTTCTCCAGATTCCGGTATTCCGTAATAGTCTATATTAGTACTTACCGTGGTATTAGTAACCCATTGACTGACATCGCTTTTGTGGAACACAACTTTAGAGTTCACAATTTTACATTTAAGTAATTATCTCAACCATGATTATTTTTTTTATATTTTAATTTTAAAAATCTTTTGAATACAAGCTTTTATATCATCTAGGACCAAAGTGCTTGGGAAGACGAATCCATCGAACCCAAACTCGACGTGGTTAAGTCATTTCGTTTAGGAGTTCCTATGGCTACCTTCGGTTTCCATCATCAGACCAGTTCGACGGTACCATGATATTGCATTGTCACCAAGCTGCTCAATCGGTTGAGGATAACTGGTCTAAAATTGAGTTGCAAGATTCCACACGAACAAACATACATTGCAAGTTAAATAAAAGCTTGTAAAAACCTTTTATGTAGGGACGAGGCAAATCACTAACTTTATATATTGTAACCTATGTACATATGTATGCATATATCAAGTCAGCGATGTCTACAGCGAATTATCCAAAAGGAAATACTCTATTAATGATTTGCTGTTCAAAAAAGATCCAAGATTTATGCCTCTCGCTTTACGTTTAGTTCTCGTTTCGTAATTCAAGTTAACTAGATTTATTTTATTACCTACTCCTTGTATAAGTTCACACTTTAGTGGTTTACCGTAGACTGTAGAGGTTACAATCTGCATAAACACAGTTCTGGGCAACTCTGGGCCGCAGTGTTGCGTTGCGTGCGACCCCGCTGACCTGGATGCTTCACCGCACCTGTAACATGCAACCGGATGACTTATGACTATGTTTCATGCACTTTATGAGAATAAAAAACCCCCTTTACTGACTTCAATAAAGAGGGTTCTCATTTCGACTGCATTTTTATTAGGTCTGTCCAAAAAGGAGTGTAATGTTTTCAGGGTCATATGTAAATGTTATTTTAAGTATTTTATATAAAATGCCAGAATAGATATATATAGAGATATCTAAATCTTAAGTATTTAGTATCCTTAGAATCCTTAAAACATACCGAACGGCCATATTTTATTTAAGAATCCTATAGCACCGTGTTTTGATGTGAAATATTCAAACACAAACACGTCCATAAATTTATATTAAACTTGAGTTGACCTCCCATAGGCATCTTCTAGAAAGAACCCTCTGCCCTTTTCGTATTACAATTTTTTTATGGCATCTTAAACCTTCATCGTGCCATACTATTCATGATAGTATGGCATGATGAAGGTTCCTGGATAGGACCTTATGTACTGACCGACAATAGTCATTCACGTTTAAAACGTCCATCCATTCATAACACCATAACTATAGTTATTTTTATCGTTTCCGACACATGGTTGGCTTTATTTTCGAGTCGAATCCCAGCGTGGGCAAAGACTCTCGAAAATAACTTGTAGGTGCGCTGTTCGCTTCTATTTTAACTCAATAACATGGAAAAATGGTTCTTGTTATTTATTTGAAAAAGGGCATCCTACGTAAAAACACATTAAGGGTAATTATTACACAACAGTATCTTACGATCTACATATGTAGTATATTCAGCGATCTACATAATATCGGCGTCCCATAAAAGTGTGAAAACACATAATGGGACGCCGCGCGCCGCGGCGTGCGTTATTCTGTTAGTAGTTTTGCTCCTGGCTTCGCATGCATAAGCGTGAATAAGGGATCGAAATAATGTCACTGACAATCAAATATCAATGAAATGTGTCACTGTTTATGTCACAGGTCATAATGAAATAGTGACTGGTTTAGGTATATTATGTACGAAAATACAGGGATATTCCGTTGAGTGTTTAAATACCATGATTTATGTATTACAATTATTATATCCAACATATCTTTTAAAATAGTCAAGTCCTTAACTCTGAAACCTTACTTTACTAATATCTTGGTTAAAAAGCAAGGATTTTGTAGATTTAAGGACTTCATCTCCATGGTAAAATTGTCAAGCATGTGATCTTTCACTTATACATGAAATAATTTAGTGGGATTTCATTCGTCCATATTTCTTAGTCATTAAATATTTATATCTTTATTTTATTTTTTATTTATTTATTTAGTTAAATATTTACATTGTCTTTACAGTAGAGGTGACAAAGAAATATAATAAAGATATGAAATATGAATATAGGTGAGCCTGCTGGCTGACGATAATGATAATGATTGATAGTTGATATAGTAAAAAGCCCAACTCAGCTCCAACTCAACCCGTGGATGTCGTAAAAGCCGACTAAGGGAACCTACCAGAGGAAGGGCAGCAGCTTCCTTCTGAGTATTTTTAAACACCAACACTGCGATCACCAATCCGCCTGCCAAGCGTGGTGATTATGGCAAATCCCCCCCTACATGGGAGACCATCCACTCGATGGACCGACGACATCGTAGCGGTCGCAGGGAGTCGATGGATGGAGACGGCTCAGGACCGCTATTTGTGGCGTCGTACGGGGGAGGCCTATGTCCAGTAGTGGACGTGTATGGGCTGATGATGATGATGATGATAGTAAAAAGTCCTACGAGGCACGTAGAAAGGTTCTCTTCAAGCTATTCGGTTCTTTAGTAAGTTCTTGTCCATCCACACAATGAAGTAATCTGACAGAACATGCACTTGCTTTTATGGCAGTTTTATTATGCAATCCGACTTTTACTTACGTTGTTACTTATTATTCTGTGCTTTTTACACCCGAAAGTGTGCCGTAAAAGAAATTGAGTTAAGAGTTGATTATTGGGTTTAAAGTCACGTAATTCTTAATAATGTGAGTTAAAATCGAGTTCATAAGATCATTTTAACCGAGTTATTAAAAAGGAGGAGATTCTATGTTAGGCTGTATTTATGTTTCATGTATATGCGCCGGTTTTGCGTCAATTATGGACATAGTAGATAGTCTTGTTGAAAGTTATACAATACATAATTATAACATTTTAGCGACCCTTCAGGTTTGAAAATTTCGCCTGGCCATATATGACCGAATTATAAAATAATATATTTTTTTTAATTTAAATATTTTTTTTAATAATGCTGGACAATCCACACAGCATCATCTAGCCCCAAGCTAAGCAGAGCTTGTGTTATGGGTACTAGATGACTGACAATCCACACAGCATCATCTAGCCCCAAGCTAAGCAGAGCTTGTGTTATGTGTACTAGATGACTGATATACATAATACAATACATACATAGATAGTTTTTTTTATTATACATATAAAACGACCAGAACACCCTGAACAAATATCTGCAGATCGTACAAATATTTGTCCCGAGGCGGGAATCGCACCCGCAACCTCCTGCGTCGCAGGCGGACCTTCGCCCACCGCGCCACAGAGGTCGTCAAATTATATATTTATATTAAAAGATCGTCCTAACATGACTAGGTATGCATTTTAGGATGAGATCGTCTACGTGTTATAGGTATCTATTGTCTTTAATTTATTTACAAGCAGTTTCGAGACCTTCCTAGTCTTGGACCCGTCTCTGCATTTTACCTCTTGAGCTCTAAAATCCAAAAGCAATAGAGGTGACAAACACCCAGTTCAAATATTATTCTGGACCCGGCCTAACAGTATACGCCTACGGTATAGTGCGGTTATTCTATCGATGTTTATTATCGATGGTTTTGTCAGTTATCGGTAGATAAGCAGAACGTTCTGCGTATTGAGATCAAAGTGTTTTAGATTCGCGATGTCATTTTGAGATTCTTTTCACGTTTCTAAGAATATTGTTATGCTTTTGAATTAAAATAGGAACCATTGAAAGCGGGTGCCCCACTTAGGATTAGTTGCATAAACTCTAATAGAAAAAGCATTACAGCAAATTATTATAGTGAGAATGATTCATTATGGATTTTACAGAACCTTGATTTAAATAGCAACTTGCTGTAATAGAAACGTCTGCCTAACATAAGAGCCAACAAACATTACGTATAAGTGGGTATGCGTGGCACATTATACATATGTATAAAAACAATCGATAAAAATTACGTTTACTGGGAAGTAAATTTTCCCGCTTCAGTAACACATTGCTGTAGTCACGGAATTACTGTAGTATTGAATTGCCCATACTTTGAATTAAATCCTACCCAACTCTATCGATAACACCTAGCCCTAGTTTATCGACAAAGCCCATCTCTACGCGGTGCATCGGCCATACATCAAGCCCACGCACGTGCCAAGCACCGTATTTAAAAAATACATTGACGCCCTTTAGGTTATGCCACAAGTTGTAAACTTTTTGATAGTTAACATAAGAATACTTCTACTTGGATTATATTTTCATTTAGTCCAAATTCGTAAAAATTCAAAACCACGTTTAGTGCATATTAGGGACATGCCATTCGAGTGAGAATCCATTTAAATTTCTCACCATTTTATAGATTTTTATGTTCACAGTTTCTACAATAAATCTATTTCTATTTCTTAGCGATTTTGTCTATTATTTAGATGCTAGTTTGCTCAGCTTAGTTTGAGTAGTTTTTTTAGTAAAGTAAGCTATTCAAAGACAAATATTTTATTATTTATTAAATCTACTTAGTTTGTGTGTAGATGACGCTGTGTGGATTGTCAAGCATTAATTATTTCATAACAAAAACAAGATTATATAGATAAATAAAAGCTTATAAAACAATAATTAGAATAGAGTTATAATTTAAAGAAACTTATACTTAAAAGAAAGCTTAACAGCACATTTGCTAGTGAAAGTGGGACTGGGAACGCGTTCATGTCTTTTGTATGAAAAAATATAATTTCTTAATTTTTTTTTAATACCAATTCATTATCTTGTCAAGCAGGATATTAGAATGAAGTAATATTTAGTAACAATTCTGCGTATAAGTTATAATATTGTGCAATGGATTTCCGCAAAGTAACGCCTGAATCTATTATTTATCTTGTCAAGCAGGGTAAAATCATCATCAAGGTCTTCATCACTAGTCATCGTCTAGTCCGATTCCCCTGATAAGCACCTAATTGGATCTGATCATTAAGGGGGGCTATTTCTTACTATGGGTAGAAAAAGATATAGATAGTAGAAATAGTAAAAGTAGGCGTTTATACTTGTGTTTACGTCATCTTGTTTCATGGTTAGGAAGATGTAAAACAATGAATAAACAAAGAGCTTGTGTTATGTGTACTAGATAACTGATATACATTACTTAATACAATTCAATATATATTTTTATTATATCTTCATAGAAAATACCCAAAACACTCGGAACAATTTTTGCAGATGAAGTTTGTACACAAACATTTGTCCCAAGGTGTGAATGGAAACCGCGCCGCACGGACTCTTGCGTCGCAGGCGGACCCTCGTCCGCCGCGCCACATTGGTCGTCATCGACTTTAATCGCTCATTGCTTTTGACTTATACCCTTGACCAGCTTGACTTAGAAATTATCATTGGAATCTACGGAATGATCTCAAATTTTAACGGGAACATTATAAATCACTCATTTATTTATTTTTAATTCGAACCCATGTTAAATGACAAAAAAACTCGTATATTACTCATAGATTTCGAATTTATAACGTCTCTATAAAAATATCAATTTATTTCATTGCCACGTGGGTTTAGAGCTTTCTCTAATTTATGTTTGTCAAAATATATACAAAATTAGCCAAATAAGGTAGTGGTCAAGTCGCAAAGTGAATAAGATTTATAATATGACTAGTTTCTGCCCGCGGCTTCTATTTCGTGACTATCGAAAACCAATAATGTTATCTACTTATAATAAATAAATAAATAATGCTGGACAATCCACACAACATTAGAGCTTGTATTATGGGTACTACACAATACTATTCTTTCACTCTCATCGCCGCCATTTTTAAATTTTTTTTTAATATGAGTACTTTCTACGAAGTATTAGAAAACATAAAAAAAATATGAATGAAATCGGTAAAGCCGTTCTCAAGTTATAGCCGGACCAGGAGAAATAGGGGTTCGTCCTTACTCATATTATAAATGCGAAAGTAACTCTGTCTGTCTGTCACGTTTTCACGCCATAACTACAGAACGGATCTTAATGATATTTGGCAGGGAGGTAGATGGTATCCCTGGGACGGACATAAGGTACAAGAAAAGCGCGTGCGATACCGCAGGCAGTAGCTAGTTTTTATATATACATACATATATAGATGGTAAAGCCTTTGGCCACCATCACACTTGAGAAAGTGAAGATGTGGCCTAAGATGGAGCACGCTTTCCCAGAAGGAACTTATTCACTCGGGATTTGAAGACTCCTAGATTGTACTCTACCAGAAAAACAGACGCAGGAAGTTCTTTCTACTCCTGCGCTCTCCGCGGTCTTGCCGGTCTTTGTCCAGTTAATACTGGACAAAGACCTATGATAATTCATAGAGTATTCATGTAGGGTATTATGTAGCTACGTATCCTTCTAATATACTCTACATACTACATTATCTACTAGTAACTTAATTATTCTGTAATAAAAACTGGTATAGCCTGACAATGACAATGAATGTACCGGTAAGTACCGGTTACGACACCCGAGTGGACTCGCTTTGTTTACGCACGTGCTGCTTTAGAATGGACGAGTCACTGGCACGGGGACTGGAACAACTTATGCAAAATAATAAAAATTGGTCATCATCATCAGCCCATACACGTCCACTACTGGACATAGGCCTCCCCCGTACGACGCCACAAATAGCGGTCCTGAGCCGTCTCCATCCATCGACTCCCTGCGACCGCTACGATGTCGTCGGTCCATCGAGTGGATGGTCTCCCATGTAGGGGGGGATTTGCCATAATCACCACGCTTGGCAGGCGGATTGGTGATCGCAGTGTTGGTGTTTAAAAATACTCAGAAGGAAGCTGTTGCCCTTCCTCTGGTAGGTTCCCTTAGTCGGCTTTTACGATATCCACGGGTTGAGTTGGAGGGGTCGATATTCGTACGCCGCGGCCCCACGGCTGATAAAAATTGGTATAACCTGACAATGACAATGGATGTACCGGTTACGGCATACAAGTAGACAATTGTAGTTGCTTTTCTTACAAACGTATAAATGGCCGAGCCTCTGGAACGGTTACGGTGGTAACCGTTCCAGAGGTAGGGTAGGGTAGATCTACTCTAAACTTGACTTTTTATATTTATTTTATGTTTAAATTACATTTGAACAAAACTATGTATATTATGAGCTTAAGCGCGGTCCCTTTTTATTATGAATAGAGGTAGAGCTTCATTGCGAAGCTTCAGCGACCCGGAGCTGAAGGGGCGCTGTGCAAGGAGCTGTCCTACATGCGTCGGTGGCTGTCGAAGTGTTACTATTATATCTGCTAGGTGTGTAGGTATAATTAGTTTTTACGAAATTTTCTAGTTTGATACTTCGTAAATCTGTCAATAAGAAAAAAAAAAAAACGAACCTCTTAAAAATAAATAATACCTTCATAAAAAATTGTTTTAAAACTGGTAATGAATGTACCTGAATGGCATAATGTAATGAGTGTACCGGTTACGAGTTACGGTGGTTACGACAAACAAGAAGTTCGTTTTGTTTACGCACGTGCCGCGTTAGAATGAGCGAGTCACTGGCACGGGGACTAGTAAATAAATAAAATTAACAGTTAACACGTGCGACTATGACATTCAGTTTAGGTAATTATTATGGTGATTTAGGAAGTAAAAATATGACTTTGTTTAGGGTTAGCTGTTCCCGAGGGATTAGTACCATCCAAAGTCTCGATCACCGCCGCAAGGTTACTTGTCTCTCGATCTTTTATAGGATACATTTCGGAGAATGCTCCCAGGAATTTCATGACCTGATTCCACCATCTCCCTTCCACTCCAGGACAAGCAGACGGACGGCACAATACCATCCTTATCAGGTGGATATACCATCCACTCGTACAAAGCGGTTTTCATCCACCTTCATCATTTGCACCGCTAAGGAATGGAACTCGCTGCCTGCTTCAGTTTTTCCGGAGAATTACAATCTAGGTCTCTTCAAGACAAGAGTGAACAGGTGTCTTCTAGACCTTCGTGATACAACATCGGCCACATCATCAGTTTCCATCAGGTGAGATTGTGGTCAAACGAAGGTTATAGACCTTACCTACTATAAAAAAACCTACGTATTTGTCCCGTCAAATTAAAAAACTGTGTTTTAACACTTTTTAAAGTTAAGGGATTAAAATCGGTTTTTAGTTTTTTCGAAACCTTCATTATTATGTATTTATTTTGCTATACACATCTTCTATCTTCATCTGTCTAAAATATCAACTACAAAGAATGTCAGGTTTTAATCAGTATTTTTTTTTTGTTTTGTTTTTTTTTTTTGTGGACAATAGACCTTCGTTTGACCAAAATCTTACCTTATAATTATAACTCAACGTAACCCGATATTCTCCCATTTTATGGTAATTACAGCAGCTTTTGACTCCATTTTACTTCATTTCATTATGGACTACTGTTTTTATTATGATCTTATCGGTGGGGTGTCGTTTTATTGTATTTGTCACTTTTGGGGTCTCTTGGGGCCTATAAAGTTTTATAGGAGCGTTATTTGTTGGGTATTGAATTACTTGAAAGGAATTTGGTATACTAAAGAAACAATACATCGATGAATATAAGAAAACAAATTAGGTTTTTGTGGATCTATCACGAGTTTTTAAAGGGCCCGTACTCTTAAAAACGGAATCGAAGTTTCTGATTCTTTTTCGTGCAACGCTAATCTTATGCAATGGACATAAGAGTTGGTTTTGCACGAACACGAAAAAGAAACTTCGATTTTCCTTTTCCGAGTACGCCCCCTGAAGGGCGAGTCTATTTGACGTTAGTATGAAGTCTCCTTTTTCTATAGGATTTGGTACAGCGCGCCTCTATCGCGTGGACTACTCACACTACAAATCTCATACAAAAATGAGACGTTTTAAAAACGAGATTTTCTATCTATCCATTTTGTATGGTATCGTTAAAATTGCATGTCATATTAAGTATGATTTGATAGTCATCATCATCATCATATCAGCCCATACACGTCCACTGCTGGACATAGGCCCCCATACGATGCCACAATAGCGGTCCTGAGCCGCCTCCATCCATCGACTCCCTGCGACCGCTACAATGTCGTCGGTCCATCGGAGCTCTTCCCACACTCCATTTCGCATTGCATAGCGGTAGCACTCGAGAACCTTTTTCCCCAACGGTTATTGGTTCTACGAGGTATATGTCCTGACCATCGCCACTTCAGCCTGCTAATTCTGAGAGTTCGAGAGATGTCGGTAACTTTGGTTCTACTATGGATTTCCATATTCCAAATTTTATAATATTCATACTTATAGTATGTTATGGATGTACGATAGTATGTTTTCTTAGATAACATCGTTTTTTCCATCTTCTGTCTTGAATTCTTGATACTTTTATTTATATGTAAAACAAAGTAAAACTATTAGAAAGTACAATCAGACAAGGTAAGCGGGTGGTCCTACATACAGGGTGCTCTATAAGGAAACGCTCGTGATACGCCTATCACGCTATCTGCGCTTTCTTGCACGTCCTATATCGTGCGGAGTTGGTTGGGGATTGTTATTTTTGAGATTTTAGAGGTATCTTGCTACACTAAGAGTGTGAGTCGTGTTGAGTTTTTGAGTAATTAGAATTCACAGTATGAAATTTCTAACTTTGCATATTTGTTCACGCTGGCATATCGTAAGAATTCATTCATATAAGTATTTTTTCTTTTTGATGCTATTCTTTGGCTTCTTGTTAGATACCTTTTGCTGTGCTTCCTTCGGCAAGTCTAAGTAATAAAACCAGAGAATTCCTTGCTCGGAACGGAACAGACTTATGTTCAGAAAATAGTTCACAGTCAGAATGTTAATATCATAACATAACTAAGATTCTGACACATGATCCCGTTCTATTTAAGCGAAATGTGACTGAGTTGTCATCTCGTCTTCCGCTCTACTTTTGTTGTTACTAAACATAGCAATAGGCGCGGTCCTAGTAATATTCTAAGAAGACTGGATTGTATTTAATTTTTTTATTTTGTAATTTTAGGAAAACTTACAGCTAGAAAATTACAATATAGGGAATATTATATAAATACATGAATGTTACATGTACTTATGCTGAGTGCTATTTATAAAGTTTCCTCTGGTAGCAATTTAATAATAAGCTTTCTGTTATTTATCAAGTCGAATCATGGCGAGATTCGACTCGGCCAATGTGTCGTCGCGATATAACAGTGCAATTCGCAGCTAGCCATTAGTTACCATTACCATCTACCAGCATTGTGCGAGAGCAACGCACTGCGACAATCAACTAGTGAATAGCTGTAGCTATAAGGCATAGAAGGATATTGTCTCTCAGCCAGACTATTTTATCCCTACTTCCTACCTTAAGCTGTAACCGTAGTGCAATCGAGTAGGACGTCCGCACAATAGCCAATTCGCAGCTTGCCATTAGTTACCATCTACCAGCATTGTGCGGGAGCAACGCACTGCGACAATGAACTAGCGAACAGCTGTAGCTGTAAGGCATAGAAGGATATTGTTTCTCAGCCAGACTATTTCATACCTATCTGTTGGCCGAGTCATGGCGAGATTTGACTCGGCCAATGTGTCGACGCGATATAACTATTTTCCACGCGGTGAAATCGTCTTAGACAAGTATTGTGCGAGATCAACACACTGCGATAATGAACTAGCGGAGAGTTGTAGCAGCAGTAAGAAGGATTTTTTCTGTCAGTTTCAATCCAGAACGGGACACGTAGACCAGGTACGACTTTCATGGTCGACGTCTCACACGTGTTGGTAGGTGTTGATTTTGTGAAAACTATCGTAGTTTGAAGAATTCATTCTCAATGTAAGCGGTTAACTGCAAACCTCGTTGGTTGCCGTTGTGGTCCAAATTCAGTATTCTGTATTTATTGCATTCATACATAAATCAGATCTTAATGATAAGGTGAGTTTATATAATTCACAGTATGTACCCATTTAGGGTGTTGCAATGGAAGACTGGCCAGGTATTTTACTTAAGATGCGCTTACTTAATATTTATATACTAGATACCTACAATAAATAATAGATTCAGGCGTTACTTTGCGGAAATCCATTGCACAATATTAGAATGAAGAAATATTTAGTAACAATTCCGCGTATAACCTTCTCTGATAGTATTCATCAAAGTAAGTTGTCTACTAGTTTCGTCTCTCCACGAGACATCTTCAGGACACCACAATACTCGACCTTGACATTGAGATTGGTAAGCACAGCAACACCGACAGAGTCCCGCCAGTGATGTTGCCTCTCCGAGCTCCGCGCGCCAAGTGAAGCATTGCCCGCAAAACCCCCCTTTATATAGTCACGGATCAAACAGTGCGCACACAAAGTTCATAGTGTGTGTGTGGCAGTACTATTGTTTGAAAAGATTCGTAATAACGGTGACCTAGGCAAACCTGTACTAAGTTCATTCAACAGTGTATTATTACTATATTTTGTAATTTCTAAATTTTCTAAGACTGACATCCTAAATCCCTTATCACAAGTATGTAAAATAGAAAAACAATGATTTTGACTTAAAGAATGACCAGATTCCAATAAATGTTTTGCAAAGTTAGATTTTTCTGGATAATTGTTTCTATAAGCAGCTAAATGTTCTTTATACCTAACCTGAAAACTACGACCCGATGAATGTAATGGTATTTATGTAGGTCAAACGGGTCGTAGTTTTCGACGAAACTAGTAGACAACTTACTTTGATGAATACTATCAGAGAAGGTTATACGCGGAATTGTTACTAAATATTTCTTCATTCTAATATTGTAGATACCTACACTAAATATTACGAGTCGCTAAAAGTATCGTTGAAAAAGTAGTCAAGTTCGTAAAATATTTTTTTTACGAGTATCTCTTTAAGTTTGGTTTCGAACATGTTATTGTTTTCGAGAACTTTTATGTTATCTGGGATTTTATTATTACAGCCATCGAGTTGGGGGAGGATTGATATATTGTATTCGCTAAACATGTTCAATATTCGAAGCATTTTTAAAATTTTATCTACAGGAAACTGTCTCAAAATCTTCAAAAAAGTACATATTTCCAGTTAATACCCAAACCTATTTAACTTATCTCGAAACACTCTGCCTCCTTCTATTTGTTACAATTGTGGGTACGAGGCGACAATTTGTCCTGACTTGCTGCCTTATCGCAGACGTGCCTTTACATGCGTCAGAGTATTTTAAACGTTGTAACTTTCAGACTTTGGTTTTTAATAGCTCAGCTTTCTGTTTTTCCATCTGACATTAGGTGGTCTATATATTAATTCTCTATATACGCAATTCTGTGTTTTGTTTCGGCCAATTGGTTTAACTAATACAAAGAATTAAAGTACCAATTTGCACGAAAAAAAAAACGATAGAAACACGCAATTGCGTATTTCGTATAATTAAAATAGGGTTTCAATGGCAAAAATGGCAAAACTCCCCTGGTATCAATGGCAAAAACGGAAAGCTGAGCTATTAAAAACCACCTGAAAGTTGCAACGTATTAAGAGTAGATACTATCTCAAATCAGTTATTTTCAACGATCATATCTTCCACAATTCTGAAGAATTTACTTTGAGATTTTAATATGTTATAGTTCAGGATTGATGCTAGACCACTAGAGTTTCGAAAACACGATTACATGAAATTTTCTCTATATAAAAAATAACCAAAGTTCACTCTAAACTGTACTTTAAACCGTCGCTATTCAATAGATACATTAAAATAAGCCTTGATACTTTGTACAGTAAACAATCGGAGTATAAAGCAGACGGTGTGTGTTTTAGATTTTCAAAATTACTATTATTTTTACCGTAAAAAAACAAAAACATTATTTTTGCGGTTATGACGTTCTACTCTGTCCCGCTCATATGAACGCGAAATCCCAAGCCTATCCTTTTCATACAATGGTGAGGTATTGTAGGCCCTTAAGTAGGTAGTAGTTACATAATTATATCAGTTATCTAGTACCCATAACACAAGCACTGCCGTCAACGCGCGTGCGTGAAACTCGCGAGTGCGCACGAGTTGGCACCTTCCGATTTTACCGATTATTTAATCGACTCGCGCGTCCATGATAAACTCGCTTTTTTACAGTCAGATAAATAAACTAAAAGTGCTAAGACGATAATATTGTTCCTTATCCAAAGTACCAGGTCTTCAGAAATATAACGGAGTGTCCGTAAGAGACCAAGATTGAACATAAAAATGTCCATTGATCTCTTCCTAAGATTAAATTTACGTACATATATAAATGCCAGACCACCACTCGATGGACCGACGACATCGTAGCGGTCGCAGGGAGTCGATGGATGGAGGCGGCTCAGGACCGCTATTTGTGGCATCGTATGGGGGAGGCCTATGTCCAGCAGTGGACGTGTATGGGCCGATATGATGATATAAATGCCTCCGGAGTACCAGGAGATCAGAAGTGTATTGGAGATAAGAAATATAATTATGTAGGTACGCAAGTTTAATGCTCCGTTTTTTATTTCCAGGGCTATCTGCACGTCTGGCGGCGGGAAAGCACCTTCTCCGATGAGGAGTTGGAGGAACTCTTCAACAACATCGAAGACATCTATAACTTTAATAGGTAAGTTGTAACAGGTATTGACGAGACGTGGTCGCTGGCTCTATAGTCAGCGACTTTGAGCACTTACTGAACTTTTGAACAAGGCCTTGTGCATAAGTTCAGAGTCACCCCCCGAGCTATGGAGAGAGCTATGCTTGGAGTTTCTCTACGCGATAGAATCCGGAACACGAAAATCCGTAGAAGAAACTAAGTAACCGATATAGCTCTCAGTGTTAGAAGGCTGAATTGGCAATGGGCAGGCCATATAGCTCGTAGAACCGATAACCTTTGGGGAGTACAGGTTCTCGAGTGGCAACCGCGATGCAATGCGAAACGGAGTGTGGGAAGACTTCCTACGACATTGTAGCGGTCGCAGGGAGCCGACGGATGGAGGCGTCTCAGGACCGCTATTCGTGGCGTCGTCGTCGTCGTTTGGGGGAGGCTTATGTTCAGCGGTGGTCAGGTACGGCTTGTTTACACCAGTTAGCTGTATACTATATACGATACTGACTTATTACTATGACTATATGTTATACTGACTTTAGACTTACATATATGCAATGTTTATTTGACATATCTAATTCTTATGATGGTTAATCATTTGAAACCCGCTGGCTCCTTGGAGAGCCATAGAAAAAAACCTCTAATAGCCGCTGGCTTCCCAGAGCGCCATCGCTTCCACACTTGAATCTATCGGTTATTTCTATAGATTGGCTTGCATTGTGTTTAACTATACCGACCGGTGACATAAAGATACAGGATGGAATTTTTTAGGTTTTAGTGGGTTCGATTACCGGATAAGGCCAGTAGTTTTACAAAATTGTGTAAATGCAGTTTTACTATATTTTTTTAATAAAGGAATATCTACATTCAGTAAAAGTTGCTATAATGAATATTTCGGGTAGTTTTCCACCGTCGGGATAGTTAATTCAAGAACGGCTGGACCGATTTTAGTGATATTGATTTCAAGGATGTCTCATCCCGATTAGCAAAATAAATAATTATCAGCTGCTTTAGTAAAATGTTCCTTATAATATTATAAATGTCAAAGTTTATGAGTATGGATGTTTGTTCCTCTTTCATGCAAAAACTACTGAACCGATTAGGCTGAAATTTGGTATGGGTATAGTTTGGGACCGGGAATAACATATAGGCAATTTTTTATCCCGATAAAACGCGAGCGAAGGCGCGGACAGTAGCTAGTTTTGAAATATGTAGGAACAATACCGCTGACCTAAACAAAAATAAAATAAAAACAGCTGTCCCAAGAAAAACTATAATCAAACCAATTTTTCAGAACAAGTAGACGAAGCAAAATTTTGGTATTTTGACAACATACGGTATAATTGACGTCCCCTTCTCATTGAGATATCGACTGGCGCCCTTGGAGGCACGAGACACCAGGGTCGGACTCAGGATGCCTGTTTATTCATTTACTTTTATTAGGTACACAAAACACAAAACACATAACAAGCCATAATAAAAAAATACACAATAAAATAGGAACTGCCTTGAGACGTAACCTTACATAGGTGTGCACACAAAAAATAATTAGACATGTTAAGTAAACATTTTGCCAATCTGCTACAAAATACGCAATTGCGTGGTTTGTTTTGTTTTTTGTGCAAATCGGTACTCTAATAACGTTGGCTGAAACGATACACGGTTAATCAAAGTTTTTATGTCAGGAATTTTTTAGTTCCCGTATTAACTCCAGAATTTCCCTACATCAAGTTTATGCTCAAAGAGCCTTAAGCTTCGATAGAAGCTTTAGCCATTTTAGAAGCTTTAAGCCATAAAAAACCAATAATTGAAAAATATAATGATGGAAAAACTAATTACATAGGTAGGTTATTACGACCCAGGTAGACATTCAATTAATATCGTAGTAAATAAAATAATTACTAGGTTGATTACAGGAGGGAGGTTGAGGAGAATTGACTCATTTAATGAGGTACGTAGGTGGATATTACATTCCTTCCTAGTATTATCATTTTGCTGTAATTTAATTCATTGAATATGCTAGGTTACCTATGTATTTTACCTATACTGTATAAATGTTTTAATTTATAAGTATTTAACTGAGTAAATGCCCCTCTAAAGGAATGTAATAGCAGTAACCACAGAAATAATCAAAAACATAATCTGAATAAGTGAAAACGTAAATGTTACATTTATCCCAGCTGCAAATAATTGGGCATGTTGTGGCTTGGCTACCTGTAATTTAGAGTTAGCTTTTAAGTTCTTTGTTAAAATTTTGTAATCTCTTGTGTTATCTCTAGTTGGTTGCCCATATTATATATGTAAATAAATAGTGTGCTTTAAAAAAAAAAGATGGTTATAAAATATTTAGTTTCTGAATACATCCCTGCCTTGTAGAGGGTGTCAAAACAATAGCAAGGGCTCCCCGGGGACTTGAGAGAGGGTAGTTTTAAAAAGCTTCCTATATTAACGTTATTGTGTTCATAGAAATGTGTGGGTGTGCCAAACTGTCAGACAGAATGCATGCGTGCGTTTACATGTATGTATTCATGACGGGTGAAATCAGTTTTTTCGTATTTATCATTATTGGTTCCGCAACGAGAAAGAAGATCAGGATCAGGAAGATTTTTTATGTAAGAACTTCTACGGTGTATTAGAAAACATTTTATTATAAAAAAGATTAATGAAATCGGTAAAGCGGTTCTCAAGTTATAGCCGGACCAGCATAGCTATTCTAACTCGATCGAAAAGTTTCCGTGTCTCGAAATCTTGCACAAATCCGCGCGAAATTCAAATAATCCGCGCGATATTCAAATATTTTAGCGGTTTTTAATATTTTCTGCGTTCTACAAGCAATATCAATAGCAGAAAAGTAGTTTACCGTAAATCGTAAAACATTTTCTATGAACCCATGTTTTAACTAATTTCGATTCGACTCGACTTTTGGTGAAATTAATAATTTATGAAATGTATTACTAAAAATCAACATCATTACCAAAAGCCCCATTAATTGTACTTCATTGGAACATGGATTCGTAGAAAATTGTCAGCGATTTATGAAAAACTACTTTTTAGGTAGTTTTATTCCTTGTAGAACGCAGAAAATATTAAAAACCGCTAAAATATTTGAATTACGCGCGGATTATTTGAATTTCGCGCGAAATTGTGTCAGATTTCGAGTCACGGAAACTTTTCGATCGAGTTAGAATAGCCGTGCAGGAGAGATAGGGGTTAATTTTTACGCGACTGCCGAAGGAAAATGATGTCAAAATCATAACCCTCGGGTTATGATTTTGACACCCTATGTATGTATGTAGCTGATTTTTATGTTCCCACGTAGCGCTGAATGTACTGGTCCGATTTCAACAAATGAGGTGTCGTATCATTCGTCTTAATAGCCCGATAGTTATAAGCCATGTGAAGTCAGATAAAAATGGGGGTCTAAGTAAGGGTTGAAAATCTCAATGTTAGCTCATGTGTGGTATCGTTGCAAAGGTATTTGTTTGTACTTTCTGAAACCGTTTCTCAAACTTTTGTGAGGTTAACGATTCTCAAACTATTAGAAAAAAGGTGTCAAAAAATATAGTTAAAAACTAAAACCCGACTACATAAAAGTCTTAAACAAGCGTTCACCTATTGTCCTTATCATTTTCTTTTGATACTTAGGTAGTCGGAGGCACCCACTCCATACACCTAGGGTACCTACAAGTAGGAACAAAGGCCTCCGACTACCTAAGTATCGCTTGTTTCTTTTATGTAGTCGGGTTTTAGTTTTTAACTATATTTTTATATAATAATTTTAAAGTTAAGTTATAATAATTAAGTTTTTTATTATTATTATATAATTTAAAAACCAGGATATGAAAACGAAACTTTTGCCAACTTCACGAAAATCGTTTAAGTGATGATAACAATCACGAACATTCAATATATGATTAATTAATTTATTATAAATTATTTATCACGCACGAATACATCAGAATAGTTCACTAATACCCATTTTTTCGAAGTGGTCCATATCTATACTAACTAATATTATAAATGCGAAGGTGTGTTAGTTTTTCCTTCCTTATAGCCCTAACTTAGCAACCTTGATTTTTGGCATAGAGTTAGTTGAAAGGATGGAGAATTGGACAGTTACAAGCTACTTTTTGTCCTGGTATAACATCAAATTCCCATGGGAGATTTACGGGAAAAAATACCTTTTTATCCTCGTAGAAATGTGAAATTCAAAGTTTACGCGGGTGAAATAGCGGGAAACAGCTAGTTCAATATAAAATTATACGCACTTATTTTTACTATTATAAGTACTTATTTTTTAACTGAATGACTACGAGCAACCTCGAAGATAAAATATAACGCCTAAGTATTTATTTTATGAAAATCTCGGAGTGTGTGTGGTCCTGATCTCAGATAAGAAGAGATCGAATTACTTGTTTTTATAGCCCGTTGCGGTAGGTTCACTATTAAACGAAGGGCGAACACATTAACCGTGTTAAGAAATTTATTTAAAAGGAATTAGCATTGCCATACAGCGGGGCAATGCAGCCAGCGTCTTGGGGACGCTTCCGACTGGAATTGATATGGATCAGTTGAGCTCTCTGTAGATTGTTTGCAACAGCCTGCAGTTAACTCAATTGTTTCAATTGTAAATACTAGTTTAATTTGTTTATATTATTTGATTGTTATTTTCTTTGTCAATAAAGGAATAAGTAGATTTAGCAAGACTGTTCAAATAATCCTTTATTTCGTAGATTTCATGAATTGTCATCAGCATGATCATCATCATCAGCCCGTATACGTCCACTGCTGAACATAGGCCTCCCTAAACGACACCACGAATAGCGGTCCTGAGCCGCCTCCATAAGTACCTACGTCACATTGTCCTAATTACATACACATGTTTTTATATGTATGTAGGAATTATAGATTAAATAAAAGTCAAGCAAATAATTCAATACATACAATACATTCAAATTATACAATAATTAAAATTCAGAAACCATAAAACAAAAAGTAAGCAAGATCGTAGATATTTATAACTACAAAGTTTTACGTAAAAAAAACCGCCCATGACAAAATGTAAATTAAAACGAACACAACTATAAAAATAATAGGTTAATTTATCATATTTTTATTGATATTTTAAAATTTCTTTTACTACAGGGATATACCGCTACTAAGAAGTAAAGTAAAAAGTATTTTTATTACAGCCATATTACAGCCATATTACAGCAAAAGACTTAGTAAGTAATTACATTCGGTGCACATTCTTAATCCTACTAAAATTATTAAATTGAAAGTTTGTGAAATGTGAATTTTATTTTGTTACTTAAGATCTGAAAAACTGAACAGATCAAGATTTTTACGTACGAAAATAGCCTAAATTAGATAATATGCTACTTATTATGGCATTTGCAAACAGCTACTAATTAGATTTAGATTAATTGGAATACTGAATAGCAAGTTATGATCTTATCTAGTACCGAAATATTATATAAGATTGTTTTGGAAATTAAAGAGTTACTTACTTACTTATTAATACCTTATATTATACTTGTCTGTTGATTGAGAAAGTACCTAGTATTTATAATTATAGACTGTAGTGGCATATCTCTTTCCAAGACTGTTTATGCGAGATTGCACACATAAACTTATAACGACTCTACCATTAAATTGAGATCTCTTTTCATAGTAGCTCCCGTCACATAAATCTCATAGAACTTTTTAATAGCTGATTTTATTTCAAACGTCTGTAAACATGTAAGATTGGGTTCGCAGTAATCATTTCGTCATGTGTGGTTTTAAGGGGTTAGGTGAGTTTTAACAATAATAATATATTTTTGGTGCATAGGACAACTGGGACAAAAGTTGTAAATAAGTGAGTTAAGACATAAATGGTTAGGTGGATTAGCCAGCTTGTGATGCAGAGTTAATATGCTGGAGATAATATGTTTTTTCACTTCTTCCACTAGTGGACTAAAAATCTTATTTCTTATTTGATAATAATAACTATGTTTATAGTATAAAATTTGACTAAATTTGACTAGTCTACGTGCTTATTTTGTAAGCCTAAAGAAATAAAGTTATTGATTCTGATTCTAATAAATTTATAAAAAAATAAGCTACTAAACTCCTGTTCCCAGTGTTTGGTGGGTTAGCTTGTGGTTCGGTAGGGGTGGTTTTGTATGGGTAGTTTATATGCTTAAAAGTGAGTTAGGGCTGCTTAAAAAACACGTGTCTAATATTTTTCAATGTTCTACTCGTATAACAAGATTCATCCGATTCGGGCCGAAATTAATTTCCGCGCCGCGATTTTGAAATTACATTGTGGTAAATCTTTGGGGCAAAAATCATCAACTTCTTTAATAATATTTAGACACGCGTTTTTAGAAAAAGAAATATGTTAGGGCAACCCTCAATTCAAAAATATACAAACCCCTTTAAATTAAATCACACAAAAAAGCAAAGGTAGGTTTACAATTGATAAAATATTTAGCTTTAAACAGACTAACTACATCGTACAAGAATAGTGGTAGTAACGTACCTTTAATTCTTCTTTATCAAGACGATTCTCACTTTGGTTCAGAGATCCTTAAAAGTCATCGCTCCGTAATCATACAAGGTATTGTTTATAGTTTAAACAAGGCAGGCACATGGTAGTAAAACGTGCCAACGCCGGCGAAACAGTCATTTGCATCAGCTTTGAGCGAACCGGCAGAACGGAACGTATAAAACTTTACTGCAAAATACGTTAATGAACTCTGTTGTCTTGGTCCAACAGGTCCGACGTTAGATTTTATTGTTCTTGGACGAAGACCAGCCCTTTTGTGTATCGAACCTCTTTATTGAATCTTATGGGTTTCGATTTTCTCTGAAATCAATGTGAAGGTAGTTTAAAGTTATTCTGTGATGATGTGATGAAAGATCGAAAGAGAAATTAAGTTTTACCATCATCGTTGTCATCTACAACCCGATATCACCTGCTACTGCTGTGTGTATAGATAAATAAATAAATATATAAATATTACTCCAAAGCTTTTATTTTGCGCCCTTATAAACTACGTTAATACTGGCTTACCTGCTTCCGGCTACTGGATACTCAAGCATTTCTCCGTAGAAAAGCCAAAAAGGGTACAAAAGTACACGCGCAACGCAACGCGTTTTTGTGTTTCTGGTTACTTTTATATAGGTTTTGAAGTTAACGTTGCTTAAAGTTTTTTCTTTAGGAAGGTGGCTCCGTGAAAAATTGCCCAATTCTGTCCTCATTGTTTTAAAGATTTCTCTAAAACTAATCTAATATAATAATGTAACTAATCACAAAATATGACCAGTATTTAATCTACACTTTAAAATATTTCATTTAATAATATTTTGTGTAGTTTTATAATAAATCACTGCAGAAAATACAAAAAAATTGCGTGGGGTTTTATCTCTCAGAGAAAACAGAAAGCACCATAATTACAAACATTAAAACTACTGCTTCAATATCATATCTTTCCTTTAAAATATAAGATTTTTGCAATTATTACTAAATTCGATACAATGATAATAAAACTCTAAAAAAAAACTCATTTTTGTAAAGGACCTTTTTTAGAAAACAAGACTTGCTCGATAGTCATTAGGTGACTCACTCGATATCGCGTCAGGTCTTCAATTTCACACTTAATTATATCAATGGTTTTACTGAAGCGTAGGAATGGAAAGCTTTAATGAGGTGAAAGATTCACTTTCATTGGATCGTACTAGAAATGGTGGTAAATTATAGGGCTGATAAAATGTTCTTGGAATTGCTTAATTTGAGGCGAAATTGTAGACTTTTTTTTCGTAGACGTTGAACGAGCTGTTATAGCGCGTTCAGATTTTGGCTGAGTAGTTGACTCTGATTTTAGAGGCTATAAAATAAAAAAAAGAATTATTCCCACCGCCTCCTCTATCGTCGCCCTGCTCTGTGCCCCTGGGGTGACGATTGGGACAGATAGAACTTTTTGACGATTTGGACGGAGCGATAGCTTGCTATGATAAATTGCTTGGTTTAAAAAGAAGTTGGTTGAAAAAGAAAGGCTGTAGATTACGGCCAAAATTGAAAAATAAGTCGTGTGTCCAAATTCCGGCGTTTTGCACCGCACGATTTGTGTTGTCTTTTGCGGAATCGTAGGATTTTCAGAGCTTGTCCTTTGCCTGAAAAAAAAAACAGACAGTGTTGAACTTAGATTGTATTAACTTATACTCTGATATAGAATCCAAGATATTTTATGTCAACATGCTGATAACAATAACAGAAAAAACAAGGCAATGTTATCACTAAACTAACAGTTATGTTATTACTAAATGATTATTTATTGATTAAATTGTTTGACTGGCTAAATGAATATAATTTTTATGATATTAATAAATTTATTAATTATAAGCCATGAGTTAGACATAAGTTAATTAATTGCATGCTATCGGAATAGTAAAACATGACCTCATTACTAAATATGAAACACCATGTATACCATGTTTTATGCAATAAATATATGATTATGATTAAGAACTAAAACACAAACTTCAACAACGCGTTATCTATTATGTGAAGCAAAATTTTTTTCAGGAATTCGAAAACCAAGGAGGGATCAATTAAATGATAATGAAAGCTTTCAAAACCAAAAATTGTTTCGAACTTCTATGGTTTACTTCGATGATATCAATGTCGTTAAATATTTTCCACCTATATTCCTTTGTATACAAAAAATATCTACGTTTTTAAATCGGAGTATATTTCCTGCTGGTCGCGGCGTACGAATATCGACCCCCCAACTCAACCCGTGGATGTCGTAAAAGCTGACTAAGGGAACCTACCAGTGGAAGGGCAGCAGCTTCCTTCTGAGTGTTTTTAAACACCAACACTGCGATCACCAATGCGCCTGCCAAGCGTGGTGATTATGGCAAATCCCCCCCTACATGGGAGACCATCCACTCGATGGACCGACGACATCGTAGCGGTCGCAGGGAGTCGATGGATGGAGGCGGCTCAGGACCGCTATTTGTGGCGTCGTACGGGGGAGGCCTATGTCCAGCCGTGGACGTGTATGGGCTGATGATGATGATGATATTTCCTGCTGCTCGGCAAAGACTAACCGAATTTTTCTCTCCCTTCCAGATCCCTCTGCGAAGCCCTAAACACCTGCCGCCTGGATGCCACCTGCATCGCCCGCTGCTTCGTCGACAACACCACTGGTTTCTCCGTCTATACCTCCTACTGCACCGGCTACCCACGCACCATGGCGAGACTAGCTGCGCTCGCGTCGGTGGAAACCAGTGCTAGGGAGTTTAGGGAGAGGCAGATCGAGTTGGGCCATCTTCTGCCGCTAGCGTCGTATCTGCTGAAGCCAGTGCAGAGGATCTTGAAGTATCATCTGCTTTTGCAGGTAAGTTATACAGACACGCAGTTAGACAGCAACGAGACGGATCACAATACATTACGCCCCGTAACATCGGTCAGCAACTACCGGGCTTTAGATACCGCTGCCTCAAATATTGCAACTCCTCCGTAGAATAAAGTCCGGTCATTAATCCACCTAACCACTAAAGTTACTAAGGTTAGATTAGGTGGAAGTACTCCTCTGTCCGCATTTGGACTCGATTTGGTCCATTATCTTCCATTATGTAGGTATTATCTGTAGATTATTAATTCTACAGATCGGACTTTATCCTACAGATGAGACAATTGCTTATACTACCAAAACAATTTTTCCGAGAGCCCATTACAGGTTTGTGCAAATAAACAATACAATTTTTCCGAGAGCTCATTAAAGCCTGGCTACACGGTCATTTGTGCATGCGTGATTGCACTAACCAGTTTGCGCAAGCAAGAGCGGGCTATTCAAGTTTTGTGCAAATTCTCGGCACCTACTCATTAGTGAAAACTCTGTACCTACTCATTAGATAAATGTTTCTGCATTTATTTCAGAACGTGGTGAAACAATGCGCTTCACGAGAGACGGAGTACGCGCTGCTGAAGATGACCGGCATCGCGCAGCACATCGACGACATGAAGCGGAGGCACGAGCATGCTGTTAGAGTACAGGTAAGATCGATAGATAATGCTTCATTCAGAAAAACTTATATATAATTAACTAAATGTAAAAAAAATTGGCGGCCTTATCGCTTAAAGCGATTTCATCCAGGCAACCAAAGCTAAAAAGAGAAGATCAAAGGAAGGTAATAATGAATATATGTTACTTGGCTTACAGGAGATCCAGTCACTCCTATACGGATGGAATGGCCCGGATTTGACCACCTATGGAGAGCTGTGCGCCGAAGGGACATTTAGGTAAGTAAAATGTCTACATAGGCAGTACGAGTCGTGAAGGAATAGAATAGATATTCTACCTTACCTCGAGACTCCAGCTAGAATAGAATAGATTTGATACATAAAACATTACATTTACTTTTAACTAGTGGTTGTATAACCGTTCTAATTAAATAAATTGAATTGAAATTACACACCTGAGTTAGTAGTACCTTAAAGCCTATGATAGGTTTACCTAGGCATTAGTTCTCAACTAATTGAATAGGTCTTTTACAATATACATATATCTTTGTGGTGTACAATAAAGAGTTTACTAAACTCTATATATCATAAATAAAACACATGGATATTAACATAAACAAGTACAATGGGTGGCCTTATCGCTCAGAAGCGATTCTAGGTCAGAAATAAATATCTTGAATTATGTTAATTTGTAGAAGCCAGTAATAAAAAAATATCATCAGAAGATTTATCAGAAATCTAGGAGTTGGTCGTTGACACTACCACACGTTTGTTAAGCTTCGGTAGTGTCATAGTTTCTATGTACCTATGAACTTCGTGTAAGAATGTTCTGAATAATTTTTTTACTAATAAGTCTGTTCATATTTCAGAGTATTCGGCGCGAAGGCAATGCGGCACGTCTTCCTCTTCGACAAAATGCTGCTAGTCACCAAGAATAGGGAGGACGGCATACTGGCGTACAAGTCGCACACCATGGTGAGTTGATGATGATGGAGGAATGTTTGGTGATGCGGATGATGATGGAAGGTGCTTGTGATGCCTTTATAGTGCGGACAGCAAAGGCTGCAATGATGACCGAGAGGAGACAGTAGCAAGCTTAGCTTGAGGTCATCATAGCGTGGCCATGGCGAACCAAGGCTTGTATAGAATGCTAGTTTTTTTTTATAGAATAAGAGTTGTTTACAAAAAGTATATATCATTCACAAAAACATAATAATTGACTATTTCAGACCGATTAGATACTAAAATCAAGCACAAGAAATAAATAGAAACGGCTTCATGAATTATGGTAAGAATTTGCACCTGAAACAAACTCGACAGTAATGGAAATTGGTGGCGCCTTTTCGAGTAAGTCGGCAGGGTCGACTTTGCTCAAAAAAGTTTTCTAAATAATCACAAGATTACGTAGCGTGTTTGAGTAATAGTACATTGTATATGTATAGGCGAGAACGTGCCTGATTCCTATCAAGTGTGTCATTTGAGGTCCGAGGCGCAGCCGAGGGCCTTAAAACACACGAGGTAGGAATCGCACTTTCTGCCGACTTATACATACATAGTGCTTTATACTACACCTTCGAGGAAAATAAAAAGCAGAATCAATATTTTGTTTCTGGCGGTGTCATAAAAAAAACACATGGAAAAACTGAAATAAAAAAATAAAACTTTCACTATTATTCGACGACATTCTGTAGAATTAATAAAATTGCCTACACCAAATTCAAAATTAGAAGAACTTCCCGCGCCAGCCAGTAATCACTTGGGTTCTTTTTTCAAAATATTGTTCGGAAATCGGAAGAGGCAAATTTTTGTCGTTTGACCTCTAATGAAAATAACCATAGCTACCGGCCGATTTTTTTAAAAAATAACACGTTAGAAATGAATTTCCATACAGTTTTCCCTCCCGCTAAAACGCGTGAGAAATGAAATTCCATAGAGTTTTTCCTCTCGGATTCCTATACGCCTGCAATGACTTACTTTCTATCTTATATTTGGAAAAGGAATAGGCAACTTTCCGAGCAGGTAAACTTATTTGCGTAAATCAGTGTCAGTCGTCTGCAGTGGTGACGATTTTATTTTTATTGACGAAATACAGTGATTTTTCTATCAATGTAAGTTATAATTTTTTTCAAAGCTAGACAATCCACACTGCGTCATCTAGCCCCATAGCTAAGCAGAGCTTGTGTTATGGGTACTTGATGACTGATATACTTAATAGAATGTATTACATATATATTTTTACTATACCTACAAGATATACCATAGCAAATACCCAGAACACCCAAGACAAATATTTGCAGATCGTACAAACATTTGTCTCAAGGCAGGAATCGAACCTGCAACCTCCTGCGTCGCAGGTGGACCATCGCCCTCCGCGCAACATCGGTCGTCAATCGATAATGATGATCTCTTCTCTTTCCAGTGTAACAACATGATGCTGGTAGAGTCGATAGCGGGGGCGCCATTGTCGTTCCACGTGATACCCTGGGACGCGCCGCGGTCGCAGCTGACATTGCAAGCGCGCTCGCCGAGGCACAAGCGAGAGTGGACCTTGTTATTGAAGAGGGTAAGGTTACTATTGATACTGTTGGTGTACATATTAACTAATCAAAGATCTAAAAAGATCTAGAAGAAGCGGCCGCTGGGGCCGCAAAGCTACAAAAATGGTGACCACGTACCGGAAGGCGCAGTGCGGGTAGGCCAGGCGGGTGCCACGCGATGGACCGACGACGACCTAACGGTCGCGGGAAATTACTTGATGTGGCCTGCGCAAAATTGGTCATTGTGGAGATACTTAGGGCAGGCCTATGTCTAGCAGTGGATGGCGAAAAAAGTGGATCGGCTGATATGAAGATGAATCAAAACTCTCACACATAGAGTCGGTTTCATAGGTGGTCGGAATGCTGGCTTCTATTTTGTATCCTCTATACTCTATAGAGGATATACCTTACACAGGTATATCCTCTATAAGTATTCCTGTAGGAAATGAGAAAAAAATTATTGCATGATAGATTTAAAAAAATTAATAATTTGGAAAATTACCTGATACTAGTATATATATATAACACAAGACATACCTCACACAGGTATATCCTCTATAGGTATTCCTGTAGGAAATGAGAAATATTTAATTGCATTATAGATTTTCAGGTTAATTTTAATCTCTATTAGAGGTCTTATAAGTTGCTGCTTTGCTTTCAGGTGATATTAGAGAACTACAATGCTGTCATTCCCTCTCACGCAAGGCAACT
Organism: Eupithecia insigniata; assembly: GCA_947859395.1. Taxonomy (NCBI): domain Eukaryota; kingdom Metazoa; phylum Arthropoda; class Insecta; order Lepidoptera; family Geometridae; genus Eupithecia; species Eupithecia insigniata. The sequence goes on from OX402019.1 coordinate 3,989,087, forward strand.
GGTGATGGAGCTTGGGCAAAACAAGACTGACGGTAAGTTTATTTCAATAAAATATGCAAAGAATACTCTGATCTATTAATATAAAGTCTTAGCTTTCGAAACAAAACACAACAAACATGTATAGTAAGGTTATTCTTTTACAGATGACATATTAGCAGAGAAGTCGCACAATCTCATAACGCAAGCGTCTATGAGGAAGCAACTGTCGGCACCAGAGTACTTAGAGAAGCGGAAAATAGACAGAGAGAGAAGAAAATCATTCGAGAACGGCATACGAGGGAGAATGAAGAAAAACAGAAAATATGCACAAACTAACATTAGAGCTGAGACACAGGAATGTGATTGTAGCCAGGTATCAGCTGAAAAAGGCATAGACTATACTTGTGATAATTGCTACATAGATTTGTGTTCAGACTGTGAACAAGAACTGAATAAAGATCAAGTCGATGACAAATGTAGCTGCAAACATGAAGATAGAGAAGTAACAGGTGAAAAGTGCCCGGAATGTGATAGGTCTTTGCATTATATCGATTCTGGTAGCGGTGAGCACTTAGAAAGAAAACCACAGTTATGTAAGTGCTCTGACTTCAATTCTTCACAAGAAAGCTTCGGTAAAGAGTTTGGGGGATCATTGAATAAAACAAGAGGCTACCATTCCTCTGATAACATCATTAATTACACAGAAAAAGGTGATGGTAATGACGACATGATCGTAGCTAATAATTCTTTGACTAATGTTAGAAATATACCCAAGACTTGTCTCAAATGTGCAAAAATTAAAGAAAACATTGTTACAACTGATGTTACATTAAATGTTAGGCCATCTAGGTGTAATGACAACGAAAGACGAAAAACAGATTCAATCACAAGATCCAAATCCAAAGATGATCCTCAAAGATCAAAACTTTCAAAAATAGGGACTTGGAGAAGAAAATCTGAACCAGGATTACAACAGAATATGATAGGTGTAATAAATAAAAAGTCTCAAGATAGTGACAGCGAAAGAAACGAATCGAGGGGAAATGAAAAGATTGAGTTTCAATGCAGAAATTGTGGTTCTAATAAAATAACGCGAAAAGTAAGAGCTATCGATGGAACAATAATATCGGATCCTGAACTAGATGGACAAAAACGTGGAGGCCCATATAAATCCAATTTAGAAATAAGAATGTATAACACAAAAAATATACCAAAGAAAATATCCAAGATCAAAAAGAATCGAGCAAAAGGATTAAGATTAGGTTCCGACACGACAGCTAAATTCTACGCTGAGTTATCATCAGATATGTCAACAGAGAACATTCTGCACATATCTGAATCAAATGACAGCCTTAATGTCGATAAAGCTAAAGAGCCAACGACTACCGTACCCAGCACAATCAGTAAAGATGAATCTATTGACGAAGAAACGTACAGAAAACTGATAGAAAAGACCGATTCATTTAAGAAAAATGAATTAGAAAAGGTGAAGTACTTAAATAAAGAGAAAGTGATAACAGAGGGATCTGAAGTTGAAGACAAAACTTGTGAAGGAGAACTCAAGCAAGACGACGTAGTAGAAAGTTGTGAAGAAATAGAACAACCACTAGAGCAGATAATATCACAATTGTTACTACAGAACAGAGATTTCCAAAAATTAGTAAAGAAACAACAACAGAGAAACAGCGCACAAAGGAGAAATCAGAGACTGATGAAATCACATTCTAACCCTGAACATGTAATCGCTGCTAAGTTAGATACATTGAAACCAAAATATGGCAGACAGACTTCTGAAAATATTGATATTACCAATGTGTATGAAGATAAAACCGACAAAGACACTACTGAAATAAACAATTCGTATGACGAAGATCATATTTACGAGACGTTAAGGGTCGAAAACCGAGTAGATGAAAGTCTACATAGCCTTGACACTAAGAGCAAAGTAATACAACACTTAAACAGACCTAAAAGACTACCATCTCCTCCCAAACCCCCAAATAATATAGAATCTTCAAAAATTGGTCCTGAATCAGACTATGTGTATCTTTCCTTTGACCAACTCAGTAAAATGAAAAATACAGAAGAAGGTATTTATGATGTCCCTGTAAAATCGCCACAAAGAGTAGATCAGCAGGTATCAAATGAATGTTACGTCACTATGGAAAACCAGACAAATGTTCCAAATGAAATAAATATCTATGACAGTTTGTTAGAAATTTGTCGACGTAAGAAAGATGTGCCAGACTCGTTGCCGACCGAGTACCTTCCCATGAGTCCAATGGACCAACAAAGCCCTAACACGCCGGAAATATGGCTTAGTCGTCAAAAAGAACACTTCAATGTATCTCGAGATAGAAAATCTGGCTCTCTTCCAAGAAGTTTCCAAGTAGTTGTCGGCCAAGACGAAGATAACTTGAGTACTTTTAAATGTAAACCTAACAGCAACAACAAAACCTATGTTAACCGAGATGGTAAAGTCAAAAGCACAGACAGGCCATATACTATTGCATCGGATCAAAGTGAAATCAGTTATGAAGATGTTGAAAGCTACATGAGCGAAGGTGATGTACTGAAATTCAATAAATCTACGAAATCAGAGACAGATTATTCACAAAACATCAGCCAGTCAACTCTAGATTTAGAAGAAGAAATTGATAGATGTTACAAAAACAATTTTGAAAGAGTTGACAATTTAGATAAGAACAAAAACGAAACAGTCTTGACCGCATCACAATCAAATTTGAATACCTCGATGACATCATCATGTGAAGTGCTATCTGCAGAACTGATTGATGACAAACCAGTTGAAATAGAAGTGATACACCCCGAGCACAAAATTTACAAACCTAATAGCAACATGCTTTCACTGAAATACGTACTAGGAAAATTTAAAAATAAGACACCCACTAAAAACGAAGAACCTGAAATCAATTCAAATGATCCTAGTAGTCCAGAGAGCACGAAAACAGAATTGAAAAGCCCTACCGCGGAAAAACGATCGGCTTTGAACCCTAGAAGTTATTCAAAGAATTTATTACAGAGATTTAGAAATATAATTGGTGATGAACATGATAACAACGAGAATAGGTCTAAGTCACCAGTATGTTCTCAAAAGTCAATGGAAGAAACTCATAATGACTTAGCTACCAGTGAAATTAAAGTAGTTATCACCTCAACGGAATCAAGTCCTTCTACATCTACTGTTGTATATGCAGTAAACAGCGAACTTCTAAGTAAAAGTGTATGTGTACAAAGCTCTATGACTCAAAGTCAAAATGAAAAGAATAATCTAGAAGTACTTTCAGTAAGCTGTGACAATATCCCTCAAAATGAAGCATACCACCCTGCATTTGACAAAAGTACCAGTGTGGTCTCAAATACATCGACAAATAGCTCACAATCAAAATCAAACAACAATTCGCAACAAAGCTTAAACAAGCTCCCAATTTATATGCAAGGAAGTAAACATCTTGGAGCTAGAATAGCTCAATCCGACTACGTCGATCCTTCAACACTGGTGATGGAAAAGGCTGCACTCAAAAACATAAACGTACTTATAAACAAAAACGCCGTAAGACCTGATAGCCTGTTCTCGAATTCATCATTTGTCACTTCATCAAGCGAAGGAACGTATCTTGAGTGTCAAAACAAATCGGTTCAGAACACAGAAAGTAAAGAGACGTCGCAAGGAGCTTCTGATGAAAGTTTCTACGAAAAGTCCTTTGAGAAGATAGAACATGTGACCGATGAAGATGTCTTCCGAGATTCGGCCGTTTATTCCGATCAAGAAGATGAAGAAGGTAAGATTGATGCTAAAGTATTAAAATCTACAAAAGTTGATAGTTTACGACAGAGGTCGTTGAAGTCACATATCACGCAGACTACTGTCAGTGAAAAAATTACTGTTCAAACTCGCGTTAGCAAAACAAACGTTGAAAGAGCTATGAGTACTGTAACGACCAAGAATGAAGCGGTAAAAGTTAAAGTAGCACCACCGGTACCAGTTAAACCTAGACTTAGTCAAATACCTTCGACATCGACGTTCCAAACAAGGCAAATTACAAACAAGGCTTCAACAAAAATTGAAGTCACTTCGTCAACCGAATCTGTAAATATGAAGACGATCAAAAGAAATACAAACTACAAACAACCAGTTGTAAGATCCGAATCAACTCCTGAAAACAAAACTAGTGACGTGACAGAAAATTACGATAAAAAAATAAAAGTTAACGGCCTAGAACACATCGAAAAACAAAACGTAAAAGAAGAAAACAGCGTAACATATCCAGGAAATCATCAAATAAAACGAATAGGCTTCGAAAGAGCGAGTCTCGACTCTGCTACTCGTAAAATAAAGATTGAAACAAGAAATACGAACGAACCACCGAAGGTAACCTCTAAATCTGTCTTTGAGCGACGAATGGAAATAGAATCCTTGTCAAAAAGTAAACCAAGTCAGCTAAAGAAATTGACACAAGTCGAAAAACCTAAAAGTATTACTACGAAAGTAGCTGGTTACGAGAGAAGCATGAGTGAGGGAAAACGAGAAAGCGATTTAAAGAGAGAAACAAGAATAACGCCCAGTGGTAGCACAGAAAAAGCAAATATTCCACCTTCTAGAAGCAGTATTACAGATAACAATGATGATAAAGCTAGCTGGGTGAAGCAAGTTGTCAATAAATTCCAGTAAATTTTATATAAAAGTGATATTTCCGCATTTATAGTTTTCTTTATTTTTTAATCTTCCAAAAAATTAGTGGTAAATAAACATTCAGTTTCGATTAAAAATAATATTGACTTCATTTCCAAAAAGATCTCTATCACGTTGCAAACTTTTAAATATTACAAAATAAATGAACTAAAATACTAACAAAAACATTTCCTATACTTATTCAATGTAAACTTTATTGTAGTTGTTTGTAATAACAACGCAGTTTATTACTTAATAATCTAACCTATATTAAAGACTATAAGGCAATGAATCCGTCTGTTTTTGCACTCTTTTTTTTATCCGACGAATAAGGTAATTGTAGGATAATTACATAATAATATTAATAATAACCTATATGTACATACCTAGTTGTTTTTAATTGGCTTGAATCTAGTGCCATAGGTATGATTTAAATATTAATTATTTTTATATTTTAAGCACAATTTGTTCAGAAAGTAGATTGAGCTTGACTTTACTTTTAAAGCACAAATATTCGTGTTCATCTACTTAGGCTTAGTATACATATATTTAGTGTAATAACTATATTTTTTGTATTATTTAGTACCCATACATGAAAATTTTATTTGGTACGTAGTAGGTACTACATACTTATTTACTTATATATTATTCGAAAGTGCCATTGCTAAAATTGTATAAAATACTATAAATAGTTTTGAAAATATTTTTCTCTATCGTTAAAAGTACTTATAATTTTTATAATGCATATTTTTATTTAAAATTTGATTTAAAACAAATTTCTATACCCAATTTTGTTCCGTATTTTATTCTTCTGTGCAATGACTATTTACTTAAAATATTTATTTTTCCCATTTTAATTTAAGTTTTTGTTGTTAAGCTACTAACAAACACCAAAAAGTAGATTTTTCGAGTATTATTTTTGAGTTTTTTGCTAATAAATCTACATAAAAATTTTGATGTTTCTCATTTTTACCCTTGACGGAACATTACCTGTATGATTTTAGGGTGTAATGTTGTTTGTGTGTACCTTTGTGTGTGTATATATATATATATATATGCACATGTTCCCAATTATCTCCAAAACGGCCTTCGGGTGGAATCTTGCAACTCAATTTTAGACCTGCAGGGCTATTCTAACTCGATCGAAAACCTTCGTCGACTCGGAATCTGACACATATCCGCGCGAAATTCAAATATTTTAGCGTTTTTTAATATTTTCTGCGTTCTATAAGGAATAAAACTACCTAAAAAGTAGTTTTTCATAAGTCGCTGACCATTTTCTATCAACCCATGTTCCAATAAAGTACGATTAATGGGGCTTTTAGTAATAATGTTGATTTTAATAATAAATCTCCTAAATTATTAATTTCTCCCAAACTCGAGTCGAATCGAAATTAGTTAAAACATGAGTTCATAGAAAACGTTTTACAATTTACGTTAAGCTACTTTTCTGCTATTGATGTTGCTTGTAGAACGCAGAAAATATTAAAAACCGCTAAATTATTTGAACTTCGCGCGGATTTGTGTCAGATTTCGAGTCAAGGAAACTTTTCGATCAAGTTAGAATAGCCGTGCAGTTATCCTCCACCGATTGAGCTGAAATTTGGCATACATAAATAAGTTTGGTGACAATGCGATGTCATGGTACCATCGAGCTGGTCTGAAGATAGAAACTGAAGGTGGCCATAGGAACTCCTAAACGAAACGACTTAACCAGTTCGAGTGGGGGTTCTTCCCAAGCACTTTGGTCCTAGATGATATAAAAAGTTGTAGGTACTAAAAAGATTTTTAAAAAATATAAGAAATGTATCGTTTCTTATATTTATGATCCAACACCCAAGGACGAGGCTGACGAATCTTTGGGTGGACGACATCCAGACGGCACGTAGGACAGGATTGGATTAGGCAGGCCCAACATCGATAGGAGTGGAGACGAAGGGTTGAAGCCATTTATAATAGGCCTCTTCCCTTCATCGACTTGTATCGATCTTGGCCCTTTCTTGATCCAATCAAGTTATTGGATCAAGAAGATACCATGATGAGGATAGACTGAGTATTGTGTTTAACGTGTAGCCGCGACCTTGAGCCGGTCCGGGGCGGAAGTTTCCGCTCTACGTATTTTCTTGTCTACCGATATGCTTAGGGATGAAATATGAACGTTTACCTATGTAGGTACGGCGGCGGTACGGTAGGCACTACCTCGCGTGATGTCTCGGTAAGAGGCGACACGACTTTCATGAATTTTTATTGTACCCATCGTCTTTTAGCTATATTCAGAGTTGTTTGTAGTATTTGGGTGGGCAATAAAATGAGCCTTGTAAACTGAAATCGTAAGGTTTGTTATTCCTTCTTCTTTATGTCTTCGACTTACCGAGTCATCAACTTGGGAACCGTTTTTGAACCGAATTTAGGCGCTAAGCTTTTGTTTACGCGTGATACATACCTAGTCTCTAGAAAAAATTAGGTAGGAACAAATCTGAAACCTACCAAGGTTACCTGGGAGAAATCGCTCTCAGCGATAAGGCCGCCTTTTGTACTGTATTTATTTTAATTTTAGATATAAAAGTTTTTTATGGAATTTTAATAGGTCCAATAAAATGTTCATTCATTCATCATTCCTACAACCCCGGCCGTGACGTTCATGAGTAAGAATTGACCCCTCCAACACCGCCTGTATTTGGTAAGAGGCGACTAAAGAAACCTACCAGAGAAAGGGCAACAGCTTCGTTTTGTGTATTTTAACACCTTCACTGCGATCACTAATCACCCCTGCCTGCAGTAAAGTATTATATTATCTGTCCCCTTTAGTTTTTCTGATCTGTGTCTGTGCACCTGCCAAACGTGAAATAAAATAAAATAAATAAAAATTACATATGTAGTCTTTTGATTTAATTTTTTATTTATTTCTAATACATTAATTCTAAGTTTGATTAATTAATGTCATACTATTTATATATAATTATCACATTTAATATAACAATTTAATTACAAAATGTATTCAAGTAAAATGCAAGAACTCTTATGTAAGGGTGAAGACCTGACCATATCGCCAGCGTGGTAACAATGGCAAAACGAGTGGAACGAACTTCCTGCGTCTGTTTTTCTGGTAGAGTCTTGGATTCTTCAAATCCCGAGTGAATAAGTTTCTTCTGGGAAAGTGCTCCATTTTAGGCCACATCTTCAATTTCTTAAGTGTTAATGTGGTCAAACGCTTTACCATATAAAAAACGCTCATGTTCAGAAGTGCACTATGCTAAGAATACCATAACATAAAGTTATGAGGTAAACAAAGCAAAGGCAAGGCAAAATCTAATTATTCCGATGAGCAATAAATTTGATTTGTGGTTCCTCGGCGAGCTTGCGTGTCAGAGGCCGTTTTCCCCCCAAAACTCTGATGCCATCATGGCGGGCGGGTAGCTTGAGATTCACGCAAGACACTGCCTGTCACGTAGTCTAGGAGATATAGGAGTATTTGTTACGATGATTTGATTTTGAGACGAAGTTTTTAATTTGATCAGTGACGTGGTATATGTCGAGAGGTTTTTAGTCTGCCTAGTCGGCCCCGTTTAGGGAGGTTGTTGACAATATATTACCACTTTCATTGCCCAAGACGAGCTCATGGTGCTGCGATTCATAATTTCAGGTCACAACGCAGGAGAGGCTGAGCAGTGAATACGTTAAATAAGGCTTAATGGACCTCCTGTAGGGACGGTACGGTTAAGGTAAGTATCTACTTTCCATGCTGACTGAATGAAGCCTTCATTTGGTATATACTGGGCAGTCAAATTTATGTCCTGGCGCGAAGATGCGGGAAACGGCGCTGAATGTGGGCCATACCTACAAGACCATTATGACTATCTTTGGGGGACGCCTTTGTCGGGCCGTGGACGTCTTTCCGCTGAGATGATGATGATGAACCTGATTGATGTCAAAATAATAGGGTTGCGTGTTATGGCTCCTGCACTATATCATCCTGAAGAAAACTTTCCCGTTAGAACAGAACTGATACACCTTTATCAAACGCACGTGCGAAAGGGACAAAATACAGGAAACCAGCAAAAAGTTTATTCAAAAACCATTCCTCCTTACATCTATTGGCTGATCCGCTGCGCCCGCAATGCCATCCTTCGAAAATAATTTCCAATTTCAAAATTAGATTTAAAATTGCATTTTAATACGGTTTACGGATACGCTATTGTTATAAAAAAATTGCATAGTTTCGCTGGTTTATAGTTTCAAGTCTAGTGCCTAGTGATGGGGTCGACTAGTTATTTGGCGAAACCGAAGTCTGCTGGTTACCGGATAAAGAGCGGATCAAGCAATGCTGGGTCGGACAAGGAGATGAATGGAAAGTTGAAGAAGAATAAAATACGGTATGTCGATTTAGTTCTATCGGTACTTATTTAATGCTAAGTATAATTATAACTATTTTTAATTTTTAATAACTATTTTTGGCCCACGTTTTCGACTCTACTTTTGCAAGTTCACATTATTTACAATTTTATTCTGCTCTGCACTTACTTAACTTACTTAAAATATACATATAGAAAAATATATAAAAATAATACTTAAGCTTTTACTGAATGGTCTACAACTACATTGTCAACTCTATTACTTATAAGTTTGTTGAGCATATAAGTTTCAACCTTCACAGTTTTATTTTGCATTGCATGGTTTGTGCAGCTTGTGTACGTAAAGAAAATGAAATAAAAATGATTTCGCGTTAATTTGAATTAAAAATAAAATAAAAATATTTTTAGTACGTGACACATGCTTTTCGTAGGTTTATAGGTATTACAAAAGAATTGCTAATCCTAATTAATATATAACACTATTTTGTTACTCAGAAACAATAAGTTTAGTGGGAAAGTTTTGTTAATTCCAACCAGCTTTTTAATTTGATAGGTAGGTACACATTTACCCACCTATTCAATTAAAAAAAAGCTTCTCTCAGATAAGCAGTGGTCATTGGCGTCTCACTCAATGCGTTTTGAACCGGTGACCCTCAGATTGAAAGTCGCGTTAATTCGCATTAGGCTAACTTGGCTACTCATCCGACATTAACTATTAAATTATCCTATCCGCATACAAGTAGCAGTAAGCAGCAAATAAAGGTTTCATGGATAATTGCCTATTCCCGTTGCTATCCCCTGTTTACACCAACAACAGTTACCGTAGCAACGATACCGTGAAATCAATACCACTTTGGTGAAACACCACTCTGCTTAAATTACGGGCGCAATGCGCATCACCAAATCTAAATTTAAATCTTAATTTTTTTATTTTTTAGTTTAAAACTTTTTTTGTGAAAAATGTAACCTTTTTAGTTTGTAATATGAATTATTATTCGTATTATGCGTGCAGGCGGCCGTCGAAGATGACCGACTATGGGTTGAACAAGAGGATTCCCGACTATACGGAGATGGCCTACAAAGAGGCGGTGTCTAAGCTCAGATACTTTTTATCAGGGAATTATGCGCCTAGCGTGAGTATGGTTTAATTAAATTGATAATATTTCAAGTGCACTTGAACAGTAAGTTCGATTGATTGGATGCGGTTTGATTAAAAATTACGTATACACCACCATCACCTGAACAATAGTTACGTTACGTGTCCATTAAAAGGTTGCTCGGAAGAAATCGCTTTTAGCGATAAGGCCGCCCATTGTGCAACTGTTTCTGTGTTTGTGTTTGCCTGTTTTGTTTTTCTCTATCTTGGTGTGCAATAAAGAGTAATTTGTATTGTATTGTATCAGCAAATTAGGTAGTTTTATTAAACTAACGCATCCGTAAAAAAATTGCACGAGAAAACAGCGAGCGAAGTCGGATGAAGATGATGACTATGTTAATAAAAAAAAATATGATGTCTCCATTTTTTGTGATTTCTTACAACGTTTTAGCCGTTTAACTATAGATTTTAACCGAACCTTATTTCTGATTTACGTTGACTACAAAACTAAAAAAAAAAAATACGTGACTCAGGAACAAAAATACTAAAATTTCATAAATTATTAAACAAAGAACCCTTTGTATGATTATGGACGGACATGTATTTTGCATTGTTATTTTGCATGCCGAATAAATCGATGAATTATGTGGAACAAATTTTAAGCCTTTATAGAACCATTATATACCTTTATAGAAACATTATATAACTTTTATAGAACCATTTTTCATGCAATAAATGATTATGATTATGTATACTCCAACTCTCCCCTACAGGTCCGCAGCTACGGCTCTCCGTCTATCAGGAACCTGGACGAATCGGATGGGGACCAGAAATATTCCGTGTCTCCAGTGTTTGCGGACCTTAAAGCTCGGCCTCGCCTCACCACCAAGTATGCCACGCTGTATGCCGACAGTCTGAACTATACGCCGACGACGCATGCACCGGCGGCAGGTGAGTCAAAAAAATGACGAAGGGTGTAACTGTGACCTCATTGAGAAATCTTTTTTAGACCCTAAATTATAGATACGCAGACCATGCATGTGCGGGTAGCGGGTGAACTTGAAAATAGAAGATTTTTTTTCCAAACGTCTATTTTGCTCCAAAATAAATATAATGTACATACTTATGTATGTATGTATAATTAGTTTTCGGTTTGAGTCCCGCCGAAATTGAAAAATATTATGGATATCATTTAATTTCTTTGATATTACCTGAGTGTCAGGGCTTATAATAACATAAAACTTAAGCATAATATATAGAAACATGGTGCTACTTAAGTATAATGTTTCGGTTTAAAAAATACATATAGTAAGCAGATAAGTAGGTGATCAGAAATACCCCGTCTCCCCCGTGCGTGTTCGCGGATCTCAAGATACGACCTCGTCTCATCACACCACAAGTCACACTGTATGCCGACAGATGAAACTACCTACTTATTATTGTTAAGTCTATACTTTTTCTCTGACTATAGCGATGACGCACAAGCGTCATCGCGTGATGTGGTATGGGTGTGTTTGAAAATGGATTGACGAATAACCGAATAAATCAATCCAAAGTCGTGGCGTTTCCTTTTCGGAATTAGGGGATTAGCGAAAAAGCTTGTGTTACCAGTCGTTTCGATTTTCAAAAATAATAAAACAAAACACCATATGCTTAGCGCCACTCTTTATTTTTTCTTGTATTATCGTTATGGAAAAGAATTACCAAAAGTTCTCGCCGCCAATTGATAATACCCAGTATAAACTATTTTTCGATACCTCTGTAATAGATTTGTTAGTGCAATAATTAGCAGAAAATGGTTTATTGCGTTTGGTGACGACCATGAAAAAAATGCTCGCAATTAAAATAAAATAAGTATGAAGATCTTCATGCTAAGTTATTATTCCAAAAATCTTGCCAGTAGGTAACAAAACCGAGGTAATGCGATTTTTTAAGTAATTACCTACTTAAAAATCGGATCGCAAACATTTTGTAAAAGATCTCGAAAAAGGAGCGCCATGGGAGCGCGTTGAAATCTTTTGAATTGAAAACAGGTCATATCTATAAGGAATTTTTGTAGGTGTTGTGATCCCTGTCCGGGAGGCAGTTATCACAACTCCTAAATGTAAAATAGGCATGACGATTGATTTTGAGAAACTACACCGTGATATTTTTAGACATCTACTGAATGCAAAAAAAAACATTTTTTGCAAAAAAAAAAAGGGGAAAAATACAGCTTTTAAAAATGCATTTTCAATTTCGCTCAAAAACGCTACAATACTCGTGGCGGCTGTATATGACGTCATAGATGCACGAACTTCTGACGATACAGAATGATCATACCACGACATTTTCAAGAGAAGCTTTACCAGCTATTCTGTGCCTTTATATTACTTGTGACGGAATGACGTCACAGTTATGTATTCTCTGATTGGCGTTCAACGTGTCATGACGGATTACTATATAGTAGTTTTATTTTATCAAAATAATAATTAATCTCGATCAAAACATAAAATATAATACGTGTTTTGTAATCTATGGCTCAGGTATAATTCGGTAATAACATAATTTTTGTGATTTTTAGTTACTGTCGACATCCCTATTTGACCAACTTCTGAATCACTACTGTAAAGAGACTACCAAGCATACGCTAAAACTCATCATCAAGTTCTATTTGTTACTTATCTCATAATTGAATAGTAACATACTTGCCATTTTTTGTATATTTATTTTGGAATGATTGATTTTGTATTTATTTGTATTATTCACTCCAGTTCCGGCACCAAGCATCGGCCTCGGTGGCGGCGGTGGCATCAGCGGCGGTGGCGGCGGCGGTGGTGGTGTCGGCGGCGCGGGCGGCGACTCTACCAACCCTGACGTCATCAACTTCATACAGAAGCAGGAGGAGTATATTGAGCAGTTGGAACGCGAGAGCCAGTATTGCCGGGTAAGTGGAAATAAAGAAACTGTTTGTAGATATAATTATTTATAATGAAGACTTGATTTTAATTTTGTACCAGCTACGATGCTAATAAATAAGCAATAATAAAAATACCTAATGCATGCTATTTATATCTTGAGAGAACCACACCAGGCATGGTTGAGTTTTCTTTCACGATATATCTTATATATAAAATTTCCATGTCACAATGTTAGTTACCGTACTCCTCCGAAACGGCTTTACCGATTTTTACCAAATTTTATATGCGTATTCAGTAGGTCTGAGAATCGGCTACTATCTATTTTCCATACTCCTAAGTGATAAGGATTGAAGGCAAAACAACGTTTGGCAGGTCAATTCGTATTTTTTATTTTTGACCGTTATTTTGCTAAACGCTAGATGAAAATGAAGGGGTTACATTTACAGCCAACGACTTATCAGACGCAACGCCTAAAATGTGATGCCTTTGAAAGATTGAACTTGTTACGAGCATTTTTTGAGTTATTCTTTTACTTTTTAATGTAAATTATATAATTAATTAAGTTATCATAAAAGTAAGATAAGCTGACGCAGTGCATCAACATTGCCATACAGCGGTGTAATGCAGTCAGCGCAGCGCGTCTCAGCTTCCAACTATTATTGATAGGAATCACTTGAGCTGTAGATTGTTTGCTACAGTCTGCAGTTAGCTCAATCGTTTCAATTGTAAATGCTTTGCCTATTTTTTATTTTCTTGGATTGTGATTTTCTTCGTAAATACCTAGTAGGTAGTATAATAATTGTTTATCAATATTATGGTAAAGAAAAACTATTGATTAAATACTACCTAATGTAAAACTGATATTCAGGACGAACTCAACAACCTCCTCGGTAAGGTGAAAGAAGTTATCTCCGAGAATGAGAACCTCCATGAAGCTCAGAAGAACAAGCTGATCACTCGCATGTTCCATTCTTACAACGCAGGCTCCGAGACCGATGATCTGGACGATGTGGGAGACAGCACGGGACTGGATAGTGATAATAAGGTAGAAAGTGATGAAGGAAGTGATTATATGAGGATAATGAGGCAGCAGGTAATGAAGAAGGTGAATATAAAGAAATTGGTGATGAGGTCGTTGAAGACAATTTGGGAGGTGATGTCAATGTTTTTAATGGAAATGTGATAAGTGTTGGCATTAGGGTGAATGATGATAAGTATGTAAGCGCACTTTATTAAGCACACACCATAAAATTACTTCATGGCAGGCGTCCGTAGTCTCCCCCATAGCCCGATTACCAAGTCCATCCATTCATCACAATGTCATGTATATTTTTATTACTTTCGTTTCCTTTACAATAGTCTCTACACCTGGCGGATATCATCTTTGGCCCGCTATGTGTAGTCCTCCTCATAAAGGGCCTCTTAGCTGTTGGCTTCGGCCCCACGCATGCCTCCCAAAGGACCGAGTCTCTATATGGCCCGTGATCAAGGAAATTACTTCAAAAGTATATTTCTTCTAGATATCGCCATCTAAGTCCCGGAAGACCTCATCTGCGAAATACCGCGGAGGGTCCAGGCTGGAGGGTCCAAACATCGTGTTCGAGTCGCGCATTGCGGAGCTGGAAGCGCAGTTGACCCAGAGCAGAATTGACCTCAAGAAGGTTCAGGTAAGGATCCTCCTTCTTGCAACGGGCATTATGACAACATTTTGTTACGTCCACAATGTGATAATGTGGACGTTACTCGACCAAGATGTCATGTTGGCCGAGTAACGGCAAGCTTAGGCCTCGTAAGTACAGGGAAGAAATTCTTAACTTTATCAATCAACTTAACATAATCAATGCAGGAAATTCTTAATTTTGTCACAAAAGGCATATTTATAGTCGTAAATAGACGAGTCCGACGTAGTCACTCGTAAACACATTCTCATCCTAATTCTAGGAGGAACTGAGACCTGCACCGACATCTCGCATCTAGTATATAATTTTTCGTCTGCCTAACCGCAGGGGTGTTCTAATTTGATCGGAATCTGAAAACTCGTAGTCTGCCATGGGTTCCCGCGTTTTTTTAAATATTTTATGTATTCATTAGGGAATAAAACCAGCAGAAAATAGTTTCCCGAAAAGCGTAGGTAAACCATTTTCTATCAAGGAACACCCCGTTTTAACAAACTTGGCTTCAATGCTTCTTTTAGAGCATTTGGTATTATTAGTGATTTATTTTGATAATAAGTACATAAAGAAATTTATTATGACCATACTACCAAATTGCTCCATTAAATCTGCCGAGTCTTCGACTGGGAAACCTAATTCCGATTCAATTAGAATAGCCCCCTAGGTCGTAACCAGTTCAACTCCTTGAAGTACCGGAGCAGCAGGGCTTTTCAGAAACTCCGGTACCGGGTCTTTGACATAGAATCTGGCAGAGGTTTGCATTTATTTTTATTTTCGTGGTTATATTATATTCCTTGTATATATTGTAGCACGTAGAAAATGTTAAAACCGCTAATATATTTGAATTTTGCGCGAATCTGTCAGATTCTCGACGAAAACTCGGAAACAAAACGGAATAGCTCTGCAGGACTTTTGGTGATTGACAGCTTTGTTTCAGCTTTTCTAAGGTGTGGAACGAAACACATTCAGAGTCTCATAGAATTTCAGAAGTAATCTCACACTATGGTCTGGATAGGAAGACATCTCCCTAATAAATGAAAACGAAATTTGTTTGTAGGAGGAGAACAATGAGAACAAACGCAAGCTTGCCTCTGGGCTTGTTGACTCAACATGCCTTGATGGCTTCAAGCGGCAGATCGACAACTTACAGAGGTGAACATTTTTGTTTATTAAGTTAGGTGATGATAAAAATAGTTGATATGATTAAGTTAATGATGACGTCGAATGCTAAATGGTTAAGGTTGATTAACGATTTTGGACCGGAGACAGTGATGATTACTCTGACAATGGTAACGTTATTGAAATAATTGAATTGGACCATTTTGACGGTCATGATGGTTTTGAGGATTACCTACCTATTAGAAATTTTCACGTCTTTAACGATGACAATGATTACAAACAGTGTAAAATATTTATGACTGTGCCCGATTATATCTCGTACGCTGCGGCGTCCCATTTAGTGTTTAAACACATAGTTCGTAAGATACTGTAGCGGAATAATTAGCCTTAATGTGATTTTCACGTAGGATGCCCTTTTTGAAATGAATAAATAATTAAATTACAGGGACAAGTCCGCGTTAGAGTCGCAGATATCGAAGCTGAAGTCGAGTCTGGAGCAGCGAGACGACGAGGGACGGTTCAAGAGGAACGACTCCGTGGAACTACAGCTGAGAGATGAGAGGAACAATCTGGAAGCTGAGTTACGTAGACTTAAGGTGAGGTTGTATTATTTTAATTTTAAAAGTAGAAGTAAATCTTTTATTTTTTAAACGACATTGTAAAGTTGAGGACATTAATAAATACACAAACGATGATTTTCTTCGTAAAACACTATGAAGCTATATTCGGGAGAAAGTGCGATTCCTACCCCGTATTTTAAGACTTTCAAATGCGCCTCGTCCTTCTAATGACATACTCGATAGAAATCGAGCACTTTCTCGCCTCGGTAAATAATGTATTTATAAATGCATCGTACACGTATACAATCTAAGCCTTTTCCCAGGAGGACCTATCCAAAGAGCGTAGCAAAGTCCGCGAGCTGGCCGGCGAAGGAGCCCGACGTGCCATACACGAACGTTCTGCTGCGGAACAGAGATATAACGCGCACTTCGATGAGTTGCAACACGATTTGGCTGCCCAGTACGACAATGTGGCTAAACTGCAGGTGAGGCTGATAGTATATTTTATACAACACAATAATAATCAGAAATACCGGAAAAAACTCTTAAAAAATATCTTCTACCTGTTCCATCGCTTATCCTATAACTCTAAGGTTTGCTGGAAGAAACTTGTTTTTGAGGGTTAAGCTCGCCTATGTTCATCTATTATTAGATAAAGTGATGCAAATGTTGCTATAATACAATAGAGATTTACAAGAAAAAATCCTTAAAATGTGGAAATTCAAAGGAGGGTTTCCGAGCAACGGGAAAGGCGTTATCATCCGCATAAACTTAGTTAATAACTGGATAGGATTTCCATATTGAGTCTAGCCAGACAATAAATCCATGGTAGCGGCCATGAAGGTAGTTAATGATAACATATTTTTGTAACAGCTGGATCTGGAGCGCCAACGCCGCGAGGAGAACGATCTAAAGCGAGAGATCTCCATGAAAAACTCAGCTATCGAAGAACTGAAGATGGAACTCAAGAACAAGTCATGTAAGACTCTCGTACATTACCATAACTTATGGATTAACATTCTACTAGGTATATACGTAATACATAACAATTATATACTTAATATATACTAAATACATTCTGTCGGTCGCAAAT
The DNA here is from genome assembly GCA_947859395.1 of Eupithecia insigniata. Taxonomy (NCBI): domain Eukaryota; kingdom Metazoa; phylum Arthropoda; class Insecta; order Lepidoptera; family Geometridae; genus Eupithecia; species Eupithecia insigniata. Next base: position 4,006,552 of record OX402019.1, read on the forward strand.
CCGCACCAGTAAGAAATGATACGTTTTAAAATGTTACCTTAAATTTGGATGTAATTCTCCAGCATCCCTGCAAGCAGACTTAGCCCAGGCACACGCTGAGAAGGCATCTTTAGAAGAAGAACTAGCCAGTGCTCGCCTTGCCATGGAGCGTCAGCAAAGGCAGGCCAAGCATGACACCAATAGACTCAACTCTGAGGTAAGAGGGGAAGTAAACGAAGTTAATGTTGAAACTGTCGAAGTTTAACAAATAACTTAAAAAAATCGTCAAAAACTTAAATGAATATGAATGCTGTTGAAAACCGTGTGTGTGAATTAGTAGTAGGTCGTTGACTGTTTTTGTGTTAACGAAACGAAACCGTTTTTTTTTAACGGTTAACTAGTAGAAAAATCTGTTGTCGTTTAACTGGTTTGAAAACCAGTTGACGTTTAACTTGTTTGGTTCGTAGAAACGTAAAATGTAGAAGAAGTCGTTAAACGTTTAACTGTTAATGTCGTTGAATAAATTAACAAGTTGATAGAATCAACTAGTTTTGCGTTAAAAAAAAACGGTTAAATAGACAACAATAGAAAAACTTCTTAAAAAAAAACGGTCTGTTAATTCAATGCTCACTTATAATATGACTTTATTATCACAACACATGAATATATTAGCGAATGCCTATTATTAGCTTTCAGTGTCTATTTTAAATTCTACTGTAATTAGTTAAGCTGATGGCAATCTGAATTAAATAAATAAATCACTTAATACGAATGTTTTATTATTCTTACTTATTGTATTGTGTCTATTATCCACTACATTAGACATATGTTTAGTAAGATTGTTGGATAATAATAGATTGTTACACAAGGGTAGTAAGGGAGCTATTACAGAACAAGATCCAATTTCGCGCCCTTGCGAGCGCTCGCAAAGGGCGCTAATGAATCGAGTGCACCCGAGAACATAGTTCGAGGGTGTAATAGCTACTTGCAACCGAGGTAAGCATTCTACTTTACATCATAATGGCGAGGCAAATAAAACATTTATATACTTAGGTATGACAAAATGTAATTTTTATTAGAAAAAATAATTATTTATTAAAAGATTTTGTACAACATCTTCTGCTTCGAGATGACAGAAATCAGGCGTGCGGACCAGTTCTTCATCTGATGAAGTACTTGACATACTGAACTACCACTTTAAACTTGTTTATTACAGTTTTAACTTTAAACTTTAGTTTATTACAGTCGCACAAATCAAATGAAATGAAATGCCGCCATTTCCACAGTTTCTTTTTTTCAGTAAAATTTTTCTTATCATTTTATAAGAAAAGAGATTGTTTCACCAAGGAGTTTTGCATAGCTTGAACTGTAAAGTCTTTACAATTCAAACAAAGTGTGACGTAATGAGATTTGAAACTGGAATTCCTATAAAAATGTAGTGTGTTGCGATTACCATCTTACACAGCCTCTTTGCTTAATTTGTAAAACCTTCTTGCCGAGCATTATGATGTAAAGGCTATTACTATTATTATTGTCCAATACGATAAAGGTAAAAATAATGAATGGTAAAACAAATGAAATCAGAATTGCTGTCATCAATGTGTTCTTTCAGATTCAATCTCTCCGCCAACGTCTGGACCGCGCTGATGCTGACCTGGTGCATTCACGCCGAGAGAATCTACGTCTATCAGAGCAAATCTCTACCTTGGAGAAAGAAGTACGTTGTTATAATAATTTGGCGTGTTTTAAAAAAACCATAAACTGACTTCAAATTCCCTTACTTTTACACTGTTTTTAAGTTTTCTGGGATAAATACTAATCCCCTGGGGATAAAATTTTATAGGACTTCCTCGGTATATGTTTTTTAATGGGTGCAATAGAGAAATAATTTTCAAAATAGGTTCATAATTGGCGGAAATATCGTGTAACAAACATACAAAAAAACATACACGTCGAATTGAGAACCTCCTCTTTGATGTCGGTTAAAAAAGTTATGATTATGACCCTAGAAAAAAAAAAAAACTAAAGCCAAGAGACATAATCTAAAACAGATTTGAAGCTAAATCAAGACAAAATCTAGCAAATACAAAGCTTGATCCGTCGACGCTTTAAACCTTCTAGCCTATCTACTGTCAGTCTACGAATACAACGACGATGTTGATTCTGTTCTAGAATGCGGCCTTAAAATAACCAATCGTTACCAAGTGAGTGGATATCTTTTAGCTGATGATGATGATGCTTGTGAATGGACAAAAAATAACAACAAAAAAAAAAAGAATGCTGATAATAATGACATAGGTAATTAAAGTTGACACGATTGTTACTTTTACAGATGAACATGAAGAGTTTGACTCCGATGACTCCGGAAAAGAATAAAAAGGAGAAAGAACTATCATCTATACTCGAAAACATGGAGAACAAACATGGTAGGTCTCTCTGAATACATACTTTTGTTATTCTTTCTAAATGTTTAGATTTTGGGCACTTATATTTTGGGATATCACATTAATGGGTAAACTATTGATGTTTTGAAAGATCCCATAATCATCCAAAATTCAGCGTTCAAAACATTCATACTTTACCCCGCTTGCATGATCATTGGTAGAAAGGGCTTCTCTTTCAATTTCAATAGTTTATTCATCAGATTGTTGATTGGGGTTTAAAGCGAGAACATTTGGTTCACAGCTAATACCGTCGCTGAGTTGGAGTCCATGATTCATTCACAAAACAGTCTGATGGAGAAACTGACAGGAGAATGTCGCTTGCTCACTGACAAGCTCGACGACGCAAACCGTAGGCACAAGTACGGACATCCTCTACTATAGCATGACCTTACTCACTATTTACTTTATTATCTTTTTGCAATTCATTTTTCTCTCTCTCTCTAATCCTAAACATTATCATTGCCCGTTTGAATTTTGATATCCTAACGTCGTGCTGTGTTTTCATTGGTGGCAGGCAGTGCGCAGAGTCGCGGCCGTTCAGACGAACCAATCAGAACACAGTGCGACCGTTCCGCATCCCGAGACCGACCTATAGCGAGCCGATCCAAGCGCCGCTCCGGAAAAGAGTCCGATTCGTCGAATAACCACCCACCGATCGTGGTTGGCCCGTTGACGACAAATCAGGAGCTCGACGTCAAGGGAGAGAAAACATACAACTTGCCGCTTATGATTCAACAGCCCTTTTTACGGGAGAAAAAGGAGCCAATCAAAGTTGACATAAGCGTAAAGCTGATACCGAAACCGAGGAAGAAAGATCGCAAGAGGAAGGATGCAAGGGTAGAAGAAATCATCATAGATGATTGTAGAGGCGTTACTAATAGCATTAGCATGGAGGTTGTAGACGGAGACATAAATGTGTTGAAGGAAACTGTAGAAATTGTTGAGAATGATGAGCGACCTGACGTTAATGTCCCTGAAATTGTGATTCAACACGATTCAATGGAAACTGATGATATACCAGAGCTTCCAGAACGAAATCTCGAAAAACCAGAGATGGCAGACGTTCCTAGAGAAACAGAAAATGAATCAGAAGTGACCAAAATGGAGGAATCACAGGACGAAGAACCAAGTCCAAATGAATAGGAAATTTTGAATTTTCAGTGGTTACAATTTAAACAGCTAGACCTCAAATGTTCAAACATTTTAAGATTAAAATATTAATCTGTTTGCAGTTCCTATAACTTAGTAGATTTTTTACAAATCTTGCATTATTAGAAGTTCTTCGTAGAGTCAAACTTAATTTAAATGTGCAATGCTTACTGTGATAGTCTGTTGCTAATTTGTTTGTTAACTAAGCTTTAGATGTTTGTTGTTTTTGCGAATTCTTTGTTTCATTAGTTCAAAATTGTTAGCGTAGATTGAATGTTTAATCTTTAAATGTCGTCGTATTGTTATCATTCAAATCAATTTCTGTACTTTACTGTAGTTCAATATCTAGTACTGTGTCGTCCAAATGGGTAATGATAATGTGTGCAATAAAAATTAACGTAGTAAAAATGTTTTCTAACTGCTACATCTCATCACCCATCTCACAAGCTATTTTCGATTTAATTTTCAGAACAGACAGAATACAATTGCTTTGCAGAAATTCCGAGTTAATGAGAAAGCTTAGAAATTTGTGGTCATCACATAAAAAGTATTGCACTACGGCTGTGCCTTTACGAAGTTATACACCTTTAAGTGGTTATCCACACAGTCGATCGTCGTATGACCTAGATCGCACGTATTACACATCGACCCCGTACACAAATAGATTTAGAAGAGACTCAAGAGGTGATAGTATTGGGGAGCTGGTCAGAAATCTGAGTGATTTGTCGATCAATATGATCGACGATGATGATGATCCAGCGAAGGTAAGGGTGGGTGATGCTTTTGCATGGAATATTGATGTTATAGCTGTATATGGCTTTGTTTGTACCAACAGTGTAGTAGAACTTCTAATTGTAAGTAAACCAGCAAACTCTTTGTATTTTATTGGTCTCTATAAAATTTCCAAGATCATTTCTCAATGTCATAAATGCAATGAAATACGAACTCAACAATGAAATAGATTAAAATCCCCTAAATAGAAACTCAATATCAAGTCAGAATCTATTACTGTCACACTAATTTTTATCTATAGTTTTCAGTTGCCTTAATTTGCTTCATACATTGTAACAACATAGTACCAATTCCAATAATTTAAATCTAAGGACTACCATTACAGAGTCTATTAATTATTACTTCATAATCAAAACAGATTTTTTTATTCCTCTTGTATATTTACGTTTGGCATGCCAGCACTTGTGTTTGTTTGTTTGTCACCATGTGTGTGCTGCAGGGAAGAGCTGGGCACTCTGCAGCGCCAAGTAGATGGCCTGGGGCGCTCCTTGCAGTCGACTCCTCGCTCGCCACCTAACCATTACCAAGGTAAGGATCATTGGCTATTGAATCATTAATATCTTTATCATCGCCATCAATCATATCAATAAAGTCAACACCGTCCTCAATGTCATCACCTTCTGTAAGACATAGAGCCTTCTCACTAACCACCTAGCCACTATGTATGTGGTTTCTAGCTCTCCAATTCGACTCTACCAAGTTTACTGTCAAGCAAAATCATTATAATTATGATCTATACGTATCACCGAATAAACAAAATGGCGTTGCGTAGTTCATAGTTCCTTCTATTAGATATCAGCCTTCTCGTTTAGCATGTACCGTGTGCCAAGGTAAGGCTAATATTTTTTGGCTCTTTTATTATTGTAATTTTAATCAATTCTATAACCTCCATATCCTTATCCGTCACGATCATTGCCTGTAAGCATTCTGTAGCTAACCTTTGTTACTTAAATCGTTTGTAGGTTTTGGAGATTTTTTTTATAAAAAAATCAGCATCGACCTACCTTCCTACCTAATTAACTTAAGAAAGGCTTTTCTCGTTGGATGCTAGATAATTGATTGTTTTTCTTTGTGGTAAAACCATTATCTCAATATCCAAATTAAACGCTACCGTGACCTACAAAATCAACCCTTTAAGAGTTAATATGAATAACAATGAAGTATTATAATTACTAAATCAATCATTACAACATTTTCAGCACCAGCCCCGCACAAACCCGCAGCCTACAGAGACGTACCGGCGTCTCCCAGTGCCGGACGATACGATCCCCGAGCTGACGCCTCCGGACACCCCGGACTCGTCTCGGACACCCCCCGGACCGGAGCAGGAGCTGAACTAGCCAAGACAGCAGCAGACACCGCACAGAACCAAGCTAGAACCGAACAACTAGTCAAGGAAGCTTCTAGAACTTCACTCTATAAACAAGAGAACGACGACATTGAAAGATCTGATGTTGAACCAATTCCTGCGAAAGAAACTGTTCCTTACAAGGAAGATACTGCTCCATACACTGAAAATATCAAAGAAACTAGAGATGATGTAGATAAAGAAACAGTTGATCCAGAAGTTGAATATAAGGAAAAGTATGAAGGGAATATTGAACAGACTCAGGAATATGAACAGAGTCAACCGGAATATGAAGTGACTCAGCCAGAGTATGAACAAACTCAGCCTGAATACGAACAAACTCAACCTGAATATGAACAAGTCCAACCTGAGTATGAACAAACGCCGGAATATGAACAAAACTATGAACAACCTGCTTACGCAGAAGGGCAGTATGAAAACTACGAGCAGTACACGGATCCTAACGCACAATACACAGACCCAAACACACAATACACAGATCCAAACACGCAGTATACAGAAAACGCACAGTATGAAGGAAACTACGAGGGCTATGATCCAAACTACCAGACAGAATATGGTTCGACAGAGCAAGCGGAGAAGGATGCAGCGCCTGGTCAAAGTTAGCGAGATACGTTTTGATGTGCAATATTATTTTATTTTGCTTAAAAGCGCCAGTATTTCTGCATTGGGTTATGCTTTTGATGTTATATTTTAAGTTTGAAATTTTCGTTTTAGAATTTAGATAAAAGTTTTACTATCTTTCAAAATAATTAGAGATAGAGAATGTAGAGCTATTTTCTTAAGTTCATGATTAAAATGTGCTTATTTATGGGAATTTGTATTTGAGGTGTAAGTAGAGGTAGATAGGGAGGTGGGTAGTCGTCTAGAATTTGATATATAAAAATAAAGATTTTTCTAGTTACTATCTATGAAACTTACGATTGAGTCCAAACTTATATTGCTCAATAAATTACATATTTAAAAATTAATGTATGTTTTTGTGATCCTTGGCTCCTACAGGAACTTAGATACTTTATTAGAAATTGGGTCACAAATCCAATGGTTATTGATATACTTACCTAATAGAGGTTTCAGTTAGATAGATTTACTTACTGAACTAAACCTACCTACTACTGAGTTATACCAGTTATACCCCGATTAAAAAACCTGGATATTTTTTTGTATACAAAGATATTACTAAACCTAAGGAATATTGGTGGAAAATATTTAACGACATTGGTATCATTGAAGCAACCCACAGAAGCTCGAAACATATTTTGGGTTTGAAAGCTTCCTTTCATCATTTGATTGATCTTTCGTTCGTTTTCGAATTCAAATTTAAACATTTTTTGCTACACATCTTACATTAAGCGTTGTTGAAGTTTGTGTTTTTTTAGTGATAAATTTTATGTTAACTTGTTGTTTTCCGTTATTGTTATCAGTTTTTGTAAAGTTTTCTTTCATAAATGACTTAGTTGACATAAAATATCTTGGATTCTAAATCAGAGTATAGTATCTCTTCTCATCTGTTACCAGTACCTACCTACTAGTCTGCAACATTTAGACCATATTATAAATATTTAGAACTATTATTATGTAGGTAGTGTGAAAGTTGGAATCAGATTCTGTGAAAGTCAAAATAAACCTAAGCGAGATATTTAACTGAAAACTTGGGTTCTAGGGATCTACCGGACATACTACGAAAGAAATACCTACCTACTTATTTACGATAAAATTTAAGTTCATCCTAAGCAAAAATGTTGAAAGTGAGTTAAAGTGAGTGAGTAAGAGTGAGTTAAAAGTGTGAGTAAGAAGTAAGTTAAAGTAAAGTGAGTTTTGAAAATGACCTATGGAATAGGAACTAGCGATTAACTACAGAAGTTTAATATCGCCCTGCCTGCTTTGTCTCCAATAATACTTAGGTAATAATATATATTGGAAACACAGGCGGCACGGAGACTCCATCAAGTTGAAGATAAAGTTGCATTCGGTAATTCTTTATCAAAACGCAACTAACCACGAAGATACGAATGACGTTCAACCCTCCCCATCAAAATCCTGCCAAGCAAAATCTATATCGCACACCCAGATCAAAACGAGGTGTGCGATATAGATTTTGCTTGCTATATTTTTAATAGAATATTGAAATATTTTTCCCCAGCGACATCTATTGATAATTATGAGTATCAAGTCACGTCTTATGTTGGTACTCGTCATTAGATGGCGTTTTATTGGAAGCCAAAAGACGACATTCTCGATATCACTACTCAATGACTATGCTGCAAATATGGAATAAAAATGGCACATTTTCTGGAACACATTTTGAAATTGTCAATTGTCAAGTCAAGTCAATGTCAAACTGAAACGAAAACGAAAAAAAGGGTGCCAATGGTGGTGACAAAAACAAAAATTGTTGTGTTGTTGATATGGTTAAAAATAATTATTTTGTAGCAAAATACAAAATTATAAGCTTCAGGAGTACCACGTATCCGATCACCACCCACAAAACAGCAATCCCAACCAAGGATATCGTAACTGTTCTAAAATAAACTAAATCAAGAGGTTATAAAAACTAAACAAAAACAAACATGGTTTGTGAGAAATGTGAGAAGAAACTCGGTCGTGTGATCACGCCAGACCCTTGGAAGACTGGAGCGAGGAACACAGTGGAGTCTGGAGGCCGGAAAGTCGGAGAGAACAAGGCTCTGACCGCTGCGAAGGCGCGGTACAATCCGTACACATCAAAGTTTGGCGAATGCAAGTAAGAGGAACTTAGCTGGGGTTTTATTATTTGTCAGATTCTAGGCAGCTTTTGCAATCTTTGCGGGGTCTCTATATAACAATGGTAGCTTCATAATGTGTTATACCAGAAAATAATTTAACAAAGCCACTAGTTATTTCTGGCTTCATACAAACTTATGTAAATATTTCATGTGAACATTGCTGCCTACAATTACAATAGACTGTAACGTCCCACTGTTGGGCAAATGCCTCCCCCGGATCCCTCCATGCATCATATAGTTGGATCAATGTTCTATCAAGATGTCTAGTACCTCGCACTATCGATTCTTCGTCTGCCGCAATACGTTACGCTGTAACTGTATGTAATTTGAACCATAAAGTGTTAGTTCATTCATTCTATACCTGATTAATCAGTGTAGAGCATAGTGAAAAAATTCTAAGTCTATGGTTAGAACAAATTTCTACAACCCCCTAGCCCGGGGGTTGTTCTCTTGGGTAGAATAGACAATATTGACATTGCATCACCATATATTGCGTATATTATTGAAGCTGAAGAAATTAATTTCAAATAATTTACACATTTGATGAGTAAGTGATATAATTTTTCTCCATTTTTTCCTAGACAACAATCCCAATGCTAGGAGGGCTGAAAAGCATTTGATTAGATAAAATTCAGCAACTTATTGTAGGGCTGGGCAGTAAATGTATTAAACTTAAACACATTCTAGGCATTAAAACATGTTTTTTATCTTTACAGAATATGCAGAATCAAAGTACACCAAGTGGGCTCACATTACTGCCAAGCGTGCGCTTACAAGAAAGGAATCTGTGCAATGTGCGGCAAGAAAATAATAGACACAAAGAACTATAGACAGAGTGCCACCTAATACTAAGAGTGAACATAGAATAAGAATTGTATTATAATAGTTATTTGTATTTAAATTTTTAAATTTAAATCAAAGGTAAGTTTTCACTCAATTTCCAAATTCCAATTTTTCTCAACTATTTGGTGATAACTTAAATTTAACGCGGGTGAAACCGTGGGGAACAGCTAGTATATAATAAAATTCCTCGAGAAATACAAAAAGAAAGCCAAATAAATAAGTTTAAATCTCTTAAAAACGCCTTTCCAGTCGCGCGTTTGCAGCGCTACAAAAAGACGCAGGGAGTGGGCGCGCGCTCTAAATTAAAAAAACGATTTGGAGTGGTGTATTCTTAGCCGACACCACACGACAATCTTAATAGATTGCCTTTTCATTGTATTTTTTCTTAAGCCTGCTTAGTTATGTAAATTGTAACTTGCCACGTAAGTAACTACGTCAATTTTAATAGCAATTTGTAAGGCAGTAATTGTTTTTTCAATTATTAATGCTTTTATGCTCACCACGTGCCTACAAATAGCTAACTAGCGCAACGCCCGCGTATTCAAGTTTCTCTCCATATTTTTTCTAGTATAGAAAATAAAAAAAACGACAATGTCATCATCATCTAGCCCCGAGCTCAGCAGAACTTGTGTTATGGGTAGGTACGTATTCTTTATTGCAAACCAAATGATCAAAATATTTCAGAACACAAAAACTAATACAGATAATGTACAATGCCATAACGCTAAGAGCGATTCTCTTTCTCTCTCTTCTCTTCCAGGCATAACTACATAAATAAATAGAAGAATAGTTTATTGGCAAAAAATAATCATTCAAAAACACATCACATTAATTGGTGTGACATTAAAGAGAAGTATTATGATATAAAACTTATAAAATTCCCGTCCAAAAAAGTTGGCCTCAGCTGCCTAAACTAGACTGAATAGTCTGTAATATAGGCAGCTGTGCTCCCCTACGATGTTACTTAGCGTGACGTAGATGCATAGGATAATTCTTTAAATTGGAACTTTGCATAATGACTGGCAGTCTTCGTGGTAGAACTTTCTTAGAAACTCAGAAACACCAACCCAGACCTACCTAGGTACTATTAGTAATAAAGTAAGGAGGTAGTAAATGTATTCCACACTTATGACCGCGACTCTGCGAACTGCTGCTGTGAACATAGCGTAGGGTAACGTCCTGTAGTGTCGCTAGATGGGACGACGATCTGCGTAAAATTACCAGATGCTGGATGCGGGAAACCGAGGACAGAGCCTCGACCCATAGTGGACTCGCATAGGTAGATCAGGAGTTAAGGCATAGGTACATTTCAGTTCTAAGTGCTATGCTGACTCCCAGCCAAACTCTACTTCTTTCTGCCCTTATCCCACACTAGGTGGGGTCGGTACAACATGTATTTTTCTTCCACTCTCCTCTATCAGCCGTCATCTCTGTACTTACACCTTTCTCAACCATGTCCTGTTTCACACAATCCCTCCATCTTTACTTCCGCCTTCCTCTCCCCTTTTTCCTTCCACATCTAAATTTAACACTATTCTCTTCGACTCCCAGCCAAACCGATAACACATAAGCTTCTTTAATGTAAATTAAAGGTAGGAAATATGATTTCGGTCCTATACCGACATTCAAACAAGCTGAGTTTTATATAATCGAAATATCATCACATTACCTTCGCCGGTTGTAATTAAGTACTCAAATGTAATTATAAGATAAGTCATGTGCGTAAAATGAGGTCGGCACCATAAAGACGCCCAATCCATTACATTCGATATCAGAGATACGAAATGGTGCTTTTCAGTAGTAGTACGTGGTTATTAATCGTAGTATGCGTGAATGTGGTGAGTTTTTGTTACCATTGATAACGCGAGCTTCGTCTGAAAGTATATTTCATAGTTTTTATCGTTAAAACTTCTTGAAAATGATGGATTTATGTCTAAAATTTTTATTTCGAATTCTTTTGTACTTTCTGATATTTCGGCATGCGCCATGATCACGGAATAACTGAACTCTCTGGCAAGACAAGGGGCCCATGCCATAAGAATAAATAATGGTCATGTGTCGTTATTTTATTATTAACGCATTCACTGCCATGCTTCTGCGGTGCGACCCACAACGCAGCGCGCAGGGCCATGTGCGTCTTTGACAATGAAAGTGTCAATGACATAATTTAGTTTGTAGTCTGCTATAAAGAAATATAAATAAAATGTTATTTATAAAATACAATTAAACAAACCTTGGTAAAGACGTACTGCGAGCTTCTATCTCGGGCCTTAGTAATAGTAGTAAAGTATATTTATCCCGTGAACAATGCTATTATAAATTTAGTTATTGTGGTAATGTAAAATCTGGTCTATTTGTTTTCGATCAGGTATCTGCAGCAAAAATTGATGAAACAGAAGACAGCGTTAAAAACTCTTTCATGAGCCTCCTCAAAAATATAGTAAATATAAATGAAAAGCGAATACACGCTATGAAACATATCGACGAAGAAAATGACTTCAGACTTGGTAGCTACTTATCGAAAATTCATAAAGTAAACGACGATTCGCAAGAAGATGAAAAGGACCAAAATAATTATATTGGCATCATCGATATGACAGTGAGTGTAGAAGAACCGGTCTTTAGGTAGACTTGTAAAGAGGTAATTTTGTTTATCCACCAGCATGCTTGGTACGGAGATTCATGATCGCAGTGAAAGTATTCCTTTTTTTGAGGCCGCTGATCATCCCATAGTCATTCCATGTTCTTAGGCTAATAATACTAAAGAATGAAATATAACTAAAGGCTTGGATTCCAGTGTTTATTAAAAGTTTAAAACAGAATCAGGTTTGAAGTCAAATCGTTTTTAAATTTTTTAGAGAAATTTAAATCTTGCGTCCAGGGAAACATACACACAACCAACGCCAGTGATCGAAGATGACGCCAAAATGGTTTTACTATTTAATAGATTGATTTTTGAAACCATAAATATCAATCACAAGAAAAAAATATTAACAAATTATGATAAAATTATAGAACTAATTAGCGGATATAAGAGTGAACCCAGTATTCTAGATATAAGAAACCAAACTTTAAAGGACAGCAGCGAAAAGATGAACAATAGAATATTTCGAAAGAATAATGATATCATAGAACTACCAATAACATATTTTGGTAAGTCCAGTACCTATATATATTATAATAACCTAATTAGCTTGGCCAGATGATAACAATGAAAGAAGAAAAAGATATTATTTCAAAAGGATGGTAGTACCATAAACCTACCAAGGAAATATCTAAGACAACCCATTCCATTTCAGATTTAATATTCAAAATTATTAAATTGAATGACAGTTATCAAAAGAAAATGAAAGAAGTGCGTCAAAACGAAGACATCATAAGAAAACTTCAGAACATAATAAATATACTAAAAAACACACATGTGATAAAAGATCAGAATGAAAATACACAAAGAAAGATTGTCAACCTCAACTGTGATGATGAAACTGAAGAAGATACAAAATGTGAGGATGATAAAAAGAAACACAACTGCTGTATTTTTGATGGCAAGATTGATGTAAAACATGTAAAATGTGAAGGTAAAGATGCAAGCACGAAAAAACCAGATAACGTAGGTATAGTTTTGAATTTTGATGATGGGAAAGAAGGTGAAGAAAGCCAATGGACTGACTGGAGCTATGAGTTTGCTGAAGGTGAAGCCTTTAGTTCATGGAAAAATAAAGGCGACGGGAAAAATGCAAGAAAATCGTCGAGAAAATCCTGTGGCGAGAGCGCTGCTAAAACTTGCAGAAGTGCATGCTCCGTTGCGCACAAAAACGTTTGCACCAGATATAAGTGCATTAGACAAGCTAAACAGTCTTTCAGAAAGGAATGCAAAAGAACCTGTACAGCTGCATTTGTAGCCTCGAAGGATAGTGAGGAGCGGCTTTGAATAGGTAACTTAAGCGGCGAACCTAACGGGTTTGGTTGTAAACTAAGCCTAGATCTCAGTACTTCATATGATCCCCGTGGTAAAAAATTAGAATTATATAAAATTCTAAATTTTTTCATTTGTTCCTTGAATGTGAAAACACGATTGATAAAAAATACGATAAAAAAATCATAAAAGTGCACTGTTTCGTTTCGCATATAATTTGGTAGACACAGAAATCTTATTATTATCATTTAGATTTCTGTGGGTAGAGATCTCATTTCCTAGCGGTCTTTAGAAATGACTTTTTATGATTCGTAGGTTATTATTAATAAATATTTGGTTCCTTGAACCAGTTTCTTCATAAATTGTGTATTTTTTTTTGTAAATAAGCACACAACTTGTTTTTGCGCTTGTTTCGTTTCGTATAAGTTTTGTTTAATTTTAATTTGTGCCAGGAAAATGTCCAGTTTCTCCAAAACCGTTATCGGACTTACTGGGCAGATTTTTTCATTTCATATCAGATATGATGCTACCTACCATGTACATAATTTAGTTTCTTCCAAACCTGCTTGGTAATGTAATTTTTTACCCGACGAGTATGAATAGTATCTTTGTATGTAGGTAGGTTTCTTTGTCACGCTCTACAGACAGTCTAACTAAACGGATCGATAGATTTCGATGTGAGGTGTCATGATATCTTAATAATTATAGTGGAAGTGCCATTGGATATAAGAATTCAAGATGGCGGCGCCTGTCAAAAAAAGGGGAAAAATTATATGGATTTAAGCCTCGGTTGATTAAGTCAATGATACCATCATTATCTAGTGCTCACTCAGCAGATTTCAAATTATATAATACAAATATAAAAATATTCACTGTATACATATATATATTTTAAATCAACTGTCAAATAATAGATTCAGGCGTTACTTTGCGGAAATCCATTGCACAATATGAGAATGAAAAATTTTTTTCATTCTAATATTGATCAACTGCCAAAGTAGTTTTTGAATTTTTTATAAGTTTTTCGCATGAATTACGTCATATTATGTTGGTCATTTTGGATTTGCTGATTCTGTTATCAGATTCATAATCAGGGACCCCAAAAACTTCTATAAAGGTACCAATTTGTGGATCATTCTCTACATTTTTCGACACAAAGCGGTCCTCGGCCGCAATGTGCGCTGCTTGTTCCTACGATGTGTATTAAAAAAAATCAAATCTTGTGTCTTTTTATTTTTTGTCAAAATCGTAACTGTAGGTCCATTAAATTTTGATGGACCTATAGTTAAGATTTTGAAGTTATTATCAAAATGACCCCTTTTTACCCGACTACCGAAGGACGAGGGTTATGAATTTGACACCCTATGTATGTTTGTATGTATGTGTGGAAGTGCTAGTGAATGTGCTAGTGGTTTCTTTTTCACTTCTTCCACTAGTGTACAAAAAATTTAAAATAGAATATAAATAACACCTTATTTCTTTTTGATAATAATAACTATGTTTATAGTATAAGCCGTGGGGTCGCGGCGTACGAATATCGACCCCTCCAACTCAACCGTGGATGTCGTAAAAGCCGACTAAGGGAACCTACCAGAGGAAGGGCAGCAGCTTCCTTCTGAGTATTTTTAAACAACAACACTGCGATCACCAATCCGCCTGCCAAGCGTGGTGATTATGGCAAATCCCCCCTACATGGGAGACCATCCACTCGATGGACCGACAACATCGTAGCGGTCGCAGGGAGTCGATGGATGGAGGCGGCTCAGGACCGCTATTTATGGCGTCGTACGGGGGAGGCCTATGTCCAGCAGTGGACGTGTATGGGTGGACATGATGATGATGATTATAGTATAAAATTTGACTTGTCTGAGTGCTTATTATGTAAGCCTAAAGAAATAAAGTTATTGATTCTGATTCTGATTTTGTAGCCGATCTTTAAAATTTCCTAAAATCCGTTTTAAGCCTACGTCCTAAGAGGAAACGCTGTGCAAATTTCAACCTTGTAGCTCTTGTAGTTTCGGAGATTTCTTGAAGAGTCAGTCACTGACTCGAGACTTTTTCTTCTAAAACCTATCACAGGCTCTAGTTCTCTCACAAAAAAGGTCTTAGTCGATGATTTAATACCTATACCCAGAAGATTATCTACTACAAAAGTTCCTGTACTTAATGTTACGATGGATGGGAGGTCTTCCCCACTCGATGGACCGACGACATCGTAGCGGTCGCAGGGAGTCATTGGATGGAGACGGCTCAGGACCGCTATTCGTGGCGTCGTTTGGGGGAGGCCTATGTTCAGCAGTGGACGTGTACGGGCTGATGATGATGATGATGATGACGTGTTACCTTTAGATAATTAAGAACCTATTGTGAGAGATAAATAAATGCTTCATTACTGACTCTTTTCTGTGAGTGAGTCGGTGTGTCTTTTCTCTTTTAAAAATATAGATAGTAAACACCTACCTAGAACACTCAGAACAACTATCTGCAGATCGTACAAAGCGGCGGAAATAGAATCCCAATGTAAATACTAGCTGCTGCCTGCGTCTTCGCACGCGCTTTTCATATGTCCGTCCCCGGGATACCATCTACTTACTGCCAAATTTCATTAAGAACCGTTCAGCCGTTTAGGTGTGAAAAGATAACAGACAGATAGACAGAGTTACTTTCAGATTTATAATATTAGTAAGATTGTAACTTCCTAAGTATCTACTTAATATTCAATGGCATGTAGCCAATAATATACTTTTTCAATTTTAATGCTTTTACGCTCGTCACGTTATTTGTATTCTAATAGTTAACTAGCGTAAAGGCCGCGTATTTCAGTTTCTCTTAAAATTTTGTGTAGAAAAATAAATGAAAAAATGCTGGACAATTCACCAATCATCAGCTAACCAAGCTAAGCAGAGCTTGTGTTATGGGTAGATCACTGTTTGTTATATGTTTAATACATAACACTACAATACTAACTAATATTATAAATGCAAAAGTGTATTTGTTTGTCCTTCCTTCACGCCCTAACTAAGCAACCATTCGACTTAAATTTTTGGCATAGAGTTAGTTGAAAGGACGGAGAGTAATATATGCTACTTTTTGTCCTGGTAAAACATCCAATTCCCATGGGAGATTTACGGGCAAAAACACCTTTTTATCCGCCTTGAAATGTGAAATTCGAAATTAAAGCGAGGAAAACCGCTGGGAACAGCTAGTACCTACATAAATATATGTTATGCACTTGACATTGGATGCATAGGAAAATTCTGTAAATTGGATCAATGTTGCTTATTCATGTCTTCAGGGCCTCCGGGAAAGTGCCTGATTCTGTGCCAGTTATTAGGCTTGACGCGTCTACAAGTTTGAATACTTAGGGCATTACGTTAATGATGATCTTGATGACCAGGAGGACATAGAGAAGGACGGTGGTCAGATTTAATATGCTGGTACGAAGGTTTGCTCGTTGCAGTAGGCAAGCGAAAATAACTCTCTTCAAAGCTTACTGCCAATCATTCTACACGAGCAGCCTGTGGTTTAGCTATACTCAGAAATCGCTTAATGCTCTACACATCCAATATAATAATGGTTTTAGGCTGCTGATGGGACTGCCGCGCTTCTGTAGTGCACCTATTATGTTTGTGGGAGCACGGGTGGATGGTTTTCACGCCATCATCCGTAAGAAAACTGCCTCATTGCTCAGCAGAGTGCGAGGCAGTTCCAACAGCATCCTGCAGATCATTCCAAATCTCTATGACCTGCCAGTACCTAATGAATGCCTTTATTGGGGTCCTGATCAAATAGAAAGTCTCGCTTGAGACAGCTTGATCGGGACTCTAGTAAAGGTCCTCAAACCTTCCTTTTGAATTTTTATGTAGGTATTGAGCTTTTCTTGTTTAACATAGATTTTAAGATAGGTCTATCAAAATGGACCTAATATATTGAGTGATTTAATACATTAATATTATTTTATTTAGGTTTAGGTAGGCTTCGGAGTAGTACTTTCTGAAAAAAAAAAACGCATATCTACCTATTAGTTAAAAGGAGGTAGTAAACGTATTCCTCAATGTTGACAGCGACTCTGCAAACATAGCGCTGGGTAAGTTCTGTAGTGTCGCTAGAAGGGACGACAATCTGTGAAAAATAACCAGATGCTGGATGCGGTAACCCGAAGACAGTATCTCGAACCTTCAGTAGACTCGACTGATCAGGAGTACTTAAGACACAAATTTCAGTTGTGAGTGCTTTATTTTATGTCTTTAAAGTAAGTCTGACTGTAATTAGTAGTGAATAAGGCAATAATTTTTCTATTCTATTCTATTCTACGCTGACTCCCAGCCAAACTGATGCCACTTCAGCTTCACTAATGTAAATTATACGTATCTATATCATTTCGGTCCCATACTGACATTCAAACAAGCTGAGTTAAAATACCTTATTGAAAATTACCATCGCCAGTTGTAATTAAATACACAAACTTAATTGTAAGAAAAGTCATGCGCGTAAAATGACGTTGGTAGGTTCCATAAAGAGGCCCAATGCATTACATTCGATGACGGACATACGAAATGATGCTTTTCAGTAGTAGTACGTGGTTATTAATCGTAGTATTCGTAGATGTGGTGAGTTTTTTGTTTTCATTGACAACGCGAGGTTAAATAAAGATAAAAAAAAGATAAAATTTATTTATTTACCCACAAAGCACAAGAACAGTAAATAAATAGTCTAAAATTAACATAAGGACATATCGAATTCTAATAATACTAACAATTAAAGAATTTAATAATATCCCATAAATTTACGACTCCGGCGGGACTTGAACCCGCGACCCTCCTCTGAATACGAGGATGCGCTAACCAACTGCGCCACGGAGGAGTCCCAAAGATTTTCGACAGGTCAGGTACTTGCCTCCGTGGCGCAGTTGGTTAGCGCATCCTCGTATTCAGAGGAGGGTCGCGGGTTCAAATCCCGCCGGAGTCGTAAATTTTTGGGATGTTATTAAATTCTTTAAGATTACCCAAAGGGCGGGCATAAGCACTATAATAACAAAAATACTAACAATTATTAAAATCGGGTAAAAAGGGGTCCCTATCTCAGCGTTATGCGGTATTGGGCAATTACGAGTATAATAATTGTCCAATACTGCACTGGTTGTTCTGATAGTAAGAGTAACTATCATAGTTTTTTTAATTAAAACGTCTGGAAAATATGTTTAAATGTCTAAAATCAATGTCGTTGTTTTGAGTTTTCCAATATTTTGGCATGTGCCACGATCATGGAATAACTGAAATCACTGGCAAAACATGGCATCATGCCTCGTTATGTCTGCCTGCGCGAGGTTCGACCTGCAGGGCGCGAAACATCGCTATTTTAAATTCAGTTATTGCGGTAAGTTTAAAATGAGGTCCATGTCTTTTAAATCAGGTGTCTGCAGCAAGCATTGGTGAAACAGAAGACAGCGTTAAAACATCTTTCATAAGCCTCCTCAAAAACATAGTAAATATAAACAAAAAGCGAATAGACGCTATGAAACATATCGACGAAGAAAAGGACTTCAGATTTGGTAGCTACTTATCGAAAATTCATAAAGTGAACGACGTTTTACAAGAAGATGAAATGGACCAAAAGGCTTATCTTAGCTTCATTGATATGAGAGTGAGTGTAAAAGAACCGGTCTTTAGGTAGACTTGTAAAGAGGTAATTTTGTTTATCCACCAGCATGCTTGGTACGGAGATTTGTGATCGCGGTAAAAATATTCCTTTTTTTGAAGCCGCTGATCATGCCATAGTCACTCCATGTTGTTAGGCCAATAATGAATGAGATATAGCTAAAGGCCGGGATTTCAGTGTTTTTTTAAAAGTTTTGAAACTGAATCCGTTTCGAAGTCAAACATCGAATTTTTAAACTTTTTAGAGAAACTTCAATCTTGCATTCAGGGAATCATACACGCAACCAAGGCTAGTGATCGACGACGACGCCAAAATGTTTTTTAAACCCCTAAATATCATTAACAAGAAAAAAGTTCTAAGAAGTTATGATAAAATAATCGATCTACCAAGCGGATATCAGAGTGAGCCCAGTTCTCTAGACATGATAAACCAAAGGTTAAAGGACAGCGGCAAAAAGATGAACAATAGAATATTTCGAAAGGATAACGATATCATAGAACTACCAAAAACATATCTCGGCAAGTCTAACATAGATAATATAATAGCCAAATTATTTAGTCCAGATGATAACAGTGAAAAGAAGAAAAAGACAATATTTCAAAAGGATAATACCATTAACATAAATCTACCAAAGAAATATTTAAGAATACCCAGTATTCAAGATTATATATTAAAAAAATTGAAATTGAATAACATTTATCAAAAGAAAAAGAATAAATCGCGTGAAAAAGAAGACATCATACGAACACCTCAGGACATAATAAATATACTAAATCATGTGATTAAAGATCAAAATGAAAATATACTTAGAAAGATTGTCAACTTCAACTGTGATGATGAAACTGCAGAAGATACAAAATGTGAGGATGATGTAAAAAGTGAAGAAGATGATATAATTAAGAAAAGACCAGATAACGTAGATTTAGTTTTTACTTTTGATGATGGGAAAGAAGTTGAAGGTGGTCAATGGGCTGATTGGAGCTACGAGTTTGCCGATGGTGAAGCGTTTAGTTCATGGGAAAATAAAGGTGACCGCCAATATACAAGAAAAACGTGGAGCGGCTGCGGCAAGAGCGCTGCTAAATCATGCACAAGTGCGTGCTCCCTTGCGTACAGAAATTTTTGCACCAGATATAAATGCACTAGAAAAAATAAAAAAGATTTCAAAAAGGAATGTGAAAAAACCTGTACAAATGAATTTGTTCCTTCGAGGTATAGTGAAGAGCGGCTTTGAGTATGTATCTTATATAATATATAATGTGACGTTTTATATAATCGTTTTGTTTGATTTTAATTTATGCTTATTTTGTAAGTTGATGAAGATCATACCAACAGGAATCATCATCATCAGCAGCCGGTATACGTCCAGCCTGAACATATGCCTCCCCCAAACGACGACGCCACGAATAGCGGTCCTGAGCCGCCTCCATCCAACGACTTCCAGCGACCGCTAACGAGGAATGGCAGGAACAAAAATGTACCAGAATTATACCAACTGAAACCTACAAGTTACACCTAGACTTACATAGTTTTACATAAATGAAGAAGCACAACCTTCAGGGATATTTCCGATTCGACCATAGAATACAGGAATCATATGAAAATAGCATCACTCATGGAAAAACTTAGAGGAACGCAAAAAAAGGAGGCAATTTGCTCCACCATGACGCTCTCTTCCAAAAATGTTACACTGAGCGCATCTTTCTCCGCATTATCAATACTTTGGTCTTTCCATCAAATGCCGTATGACAGAATCTGGAGTCATCAGTAAAGATATCTTTTCCTCAATTAAGGTGTGAACGAGCAAAGCTGGACCGAATACTCGATGACCTGTGGTGAGCAATGGGCCTGTGGCGGGCAAGCACGCCCCTTATTCTTCTCATTTTGGTGCTTACTGTTACACATGTCGAACTTCTTGTAGCTTGTTTCGTAGCTCGGAAGAAGTTGAAGTGTGGTTTCTGAAAACACTGCTTACAATAAATCTGTCGTTACTCTCTCGCGACTTTGTCCTTTACGTCTGGTACTCCACAGTCTGTCGGTTTCGTTTATCATTGCGAAAAATTACAGACTTGGAAACCAGAAAATGTTTTATCTTTATATAATATAAAAATCTCGTGTAACAGTGTTTGTAACCAAACTCCTCCGAAAGAGCTTGACCGATTTTTATGAATTTGTTTGTGTATGTGTATTTGGTAGATCTGAGAATAGGTTGTTAACAATTTTTTATATCCCTAAGTGATAATCATTTTTGCAATCATAATATATTTTTGGCAATAAGGGGTTTTCGATTTACAATAAAAAAATAAAAATTAGTTCTAAATATCTCGATAAATGGCAGGGCGTCAACTGGAAATTAGGGTAATGCCAATGCCAAGTGAAAGGAAAACAAACTTTTTCAAGTTTTTATTTGACATTGACATACCCTAATTTCCAGTTGACGCCCCCTGCCACCTATTGAGAGATTTGGAACTAATTTTTTTCTTTATAAAAATTCAAATCGAAAACCGCTCATTGGGTTCTGTACAATTTACTTGTCTACTAGCACGATTTTTTTTATAAATGTTTTTTTTATTTCCTTTATTATTTGATCAAGTTTGAGCCACCCCCGAAAGTTTGGTCCTTACTTGGACAAAAGTAGGATACAGGGTATGTATAATACACGCCCTGTATCCTACTTTTTATTTATTCACAAAATCCACAGCTCTTAGAGATAAACTTAATAAAACTTAAACAATTATAACCTACAGCCAATAAAGGATTTACATTTTATTAGTTTAACATAAGTTGACTATATCTAAATCTAAAAATTTTACTTGAAAATTAAGACACAATTTACTTATGTACATAAATATTCCATAAAATAATTTACTTTCTAGTACAGTTTTCTATGTTCCATTCTGTAATCTATTTAATTTTGTATATTGAAAGAACAGAAGAGCAGACCAATAGTAGACCAATAGTTTATTTACCTATAATTTTGTTGATATTCCTACAAGTATACTATAAACCTATGTGATATTAAAAATATATATTTTTTAAAATATAATACATAGTATACATATATAAAATAATCATTTGAATTGTGTATGAGTTAATAAAATAAAAGCTAAATAAATGGTATGGAATAAGAAAACTAATAGATGAATATAATCGCTAATCCACCTAAATAAATACCTAGGGACATAAATATACATTATTGCTCACACCCACGAGTGAGTTTAACCCCGCTCCATCCTTTTGCCTGGAATTACCCGGGTCCAGTTCAATTAAAATTTGAAGAACCTCGCGCTTGAACCCTGATTTGCTAGTATTAAAGATATCTGTATCATTAAATACTTTATTATAGTTAGTCTGTAGTCGCTTAACAAATGAGTGGTGCGCATAGTTAGAGGCAGACTTGGACACAGCAAAAAGTTTAGTTTTTGTGTGCCTAGTACGTTTTCTCGGAATGTTAAAATTTAACATTTTTAAAAGTAGCTCCGGACTATCTAAGTAGCCGTTGCATAGGCCGTGGAGGAGGGACATATCCGCTAGTTTACTTCGATTTTCAAGACTAGTAATGATAAGATATTGACACGATTCACGATAATCAACAGTATGCCCATAACCACGGTAACATCGGCAATTGAGGTGTTTTACAAATTTACTTTGAATGCTCTCTATGCTTTGTACGTATATCAGGTACTGCGGGTTCCAAACTGAAGGGCAATACTCGAGGATACTTCGCACGTACGAGTAATATTTTTATTGACAAAGAAAATAACAATCAAATAATATAAAGAAATTAAACTAGTATTTACAATTGAAACAATTGAGCTAACTGCAGACTGTTGCAAACAATCTACAGATAGCTCAACTGGTCCATATCAATACCAGTCGGAAGCGTCCCCAAGACGCTGGCTGCATTGCCCCGCTGTATGGCAATGCTAATGCGCTGCGCCAGATACTCACCAGCTCTCGGGTCACGCGTCGCTTCGACCAGGCGCTCAGATAATTTTTTGAAAACCCGGAGAGCCTCGGTACCCCACGGACCTAGGGTCTCGACTCCAAGGGGAGCAAATGCGTAGGCTCTGTCGAGACCTGCATATTTGCGCCTCTTGAGATCCTCGGCCAAATCTGCCGCCGAACCAGCCCTCACGGATGTCCTTGAAAGATGGGAAGGCGCAAGTGTGTCGACACATGTAGCGTCCCACACAATAGGCCTGCCCAGCTCCCAAGGGACTAAAGTCATGCCGTCGGGCCTCTTACCATCGTCACGCAACAGACCATTCGGTTCGAGAATAGCTGGTACGTTAGCGGTGACAAAGGCCCGCCGGATGATGTCGTTAAGGCTGGCATGGCGAGATATCCGACCGGCAGCCCTAGTACACGATAATCCGTGATGACCAAGCTGTTCGACAACAGTACCGCACTGGCATTGATGAGGCGCGCAACACCTTGCACCCAACCGAAGACATGTTGCTATACGGAAAGTTACGGGATCCAATAGAGTGCCAGTATTATATGAAGGAAGTGCTTGCAACCAATGTCCTGACTCCCATTTAGAAACGGCCAGGAGACGGGCACGATCTGCAGAGCTGGAGCACGTTTGTAACAAACAATTCCGTGTCAACTCACACAGAGGCCCGTCCCATTGCCGTTGGGTAATATATATATATATACGAGTAATATAGGATTTTCAGGCAACCAATGTCTGAAAAAGGTCGACTGATTCTCAATATAAAGCCCGGACTTTTATAAGCTTTACTAACTATAGAGTCAACATGATTTGAGAACGTAAGTTTGGCATCCATTACCAACCCAAGGTCTCTTCACATCGCATCGGATTTATCTAATTTGATGCCATTTATTTGATATTGAAATTGTGTCGGAATCTTTTTCCTTGTGAACGAAAGAAAAGAACATTTACAGACATTGATACCGAGTCGATTCCTAGAATAGTATATGGCCAACCTATCGAGATCGGATTGTAAGTTGAAGCAATCCGACTGATTTTGTATTCTCATGAAGATCTTGGTGTCGTCCGCGTACATAAGATACTGTGCGTGTTTAAAGCATGAACCAATATCATACAACCATACATACCTACTAATATTATATAAGCTCGTGCGAAGCTGCAGGCAGAATCTAGTATATACTCGTAGTATATACTAGATTCTGTATATCGCTGTCCCCAGCGAATAATATCGTTATCGTTAAAACAAAATATTACAGGAAAAATAAAAAACAGTTTTTTTTTCAATAACTTCTAACTATCTTACAAATTAATTCGAATTTCACATTTCTAATGCAACGAGACGGATTTTAGCACACAGCGGCGTAACGTAGATAGATAGAAAATACTTTTATTGCACACTTAAAACTAGGTAACAGTTTAAACAATTGGCGGTCTTATCACTCAAGAGCGATTTCTGCCGGACAACCTGGTAGGTATGGATAGGATCATTCGATATCCATGGGGTCATCTTCTATACCGTATTATACTCGTTGTGGTTACAGTACATTACGCTCCGTAAGGTCAATATCTAGTCGATTTAGTCCGCCAATAGAAATATTGATCATATTCATAGAAAAGAACAGAAGAAAGAACTTTTTATGGGTACCTTCCACGATGCTTCTCTACACCGTTAGGGTTTAGGTTCAGACATAAAAATAAATAATGGTTTAATAAGACTATTAATAATATTGAATAGGAATGAAAAAAATTATAGAATGAAAAAAAAAACGAGCTTCAGTTTAAAACTTGAGTCCGGAAGAATGAGGTAAGATTTAAACCGCCTTGTAATTTTGATTGCTGCGTTGTTGGTTATATTGCACTAACAACTATAAAAGTAATTGACTATGAAAGAACTTTGAATGTATTGTATATCGACAATTTTAATTGAATTGGCAAAATGATCAAGCTCAGTCACGAAATTTTTATTGCTTTAGTCGTGACGTTATGTTTGGTAAGTTTTTTTGTTGTACTTATACTTATTTTGATACTTACGCACGAATCTCCAACTGTGATGGTGAAAATTGTGCAACATACCTATTTATTATAAAACGTCAAATAGGTATCTATGTAGGAAGTCGAGATTAATTTAAATTTACCAATTAATTTAATTGAAACCAGATTACAGCAGAAGCTCGCTTCTATCCTCCAAAATCTATACTTCATGGAGGAAATGCAGAAGTGTTAAATATTTTGCTACGTGGCAATGGAAACCCAGAAATATCAACTGTACTAAGTAACAATCTCAAACCTAATCTTCGCATTGGTAACCCAGCAGTAGCTGATACGCATCGCGAGAACCCAAAACCTGCTATATTTGCTGGTGGCTATCCAAATGTTGTCATTCCTATTGGAAACCCAGCAGTTGAAACTATGCTTCGCGACTACCCCAGAGCTATCCTTCGCAGTAATAATCCAGAAATATCAGTTATGATTCGTGACAATCCGAAGCCTTTTCTACTTTCTGCTATTCCAGAACTACCAGCTATACCTCGTGACAGTCCAAAAACTGTTATACTTGCTGGCATACCAGAAATATCTGCTTCGCTTGATGGTAATCCAGAAACAAATCCTCAAGGTGGCGGTAATCTAAAACTGTTAGCTATGCTACGTGAATATGCAAAACCAGTTCTCAGTAATCCAGCTGTGCTAAGGGTTCGCAAACATTCAGAATCTGACCATCAATTAATTCCGACATCCAGTAATAATAAATACACAATCAAAGACAACGACCTAAAAGAAACATTTAATAGAATGATCGAGACCGTGGCAGTAGTCAACGATGAAAGAATACAAAGTCTCAAGAAATTATTTGAGCTGGAGAATTATCTGCCTCAGGTATTGAGAACGCAAGAGAAGAATCCGTTAATAGCTATTATTATGAATGTGAGTCCAATTGGTTTCTTATCGTCCAATTAGTGATTAATAAGAATAATACTGATTGAAAGTATGTTTATGGCAGGCGTCCGTAGTCTCCCCCATAGCCCGATTACCCAGTCCATCCATTTACATTAATACGGTTTTTTTATAACTTTCATTTTCCTTTGCAATAGTCTCTATACCTGGCGGATATCATCTTCGGGTGTATCATATTGTGCAACCAAAGATGATACCCGCTATGTGTAGCTCTCACCTCTACATTAATTCTCATAAAGGGCCTCTGTGCTGTTGGTTTCGGCTCCACGCATCACCCGGGTCACTATACATATAGCCCGTGATCATGGAAAAATTACTGGCTAGACAATCCACACAGCACAATCAAGCCTAGCCCCAAGGTAAATTGCGCTGGTATTATGGGAACTAGATGACTGATATACCTACTTTATACAATCTTATTATAATCCAAATTTTATTATATATAGAAAATACCCAGAGAGACATATATGGTTGTCTAATATCCAAGAGATCACAAATCACGACGGTTTAAATAGAATATGAAACCAGGATATCAGCTTGAATCAGCATTCAGTTGTATTGTAATCACAAAACATAAGATTTACTGATAATTCGCTTCACATTATTTTAATAATAATGACTACTTAGAACAGAGTTATAGATCTTCTACGGTCCATAGTAATATATACCTTAAAACTAACATAAGTACTAATATATTAAAAAAATATATTTTGTAATGTACGTATTTGTTGCAGACACCGAACTATAAATCCAAGTACGACAATCTAAATATAAACCACCTAACAGAAGACCCGGAGTATATGATAGTAAAGAAAAAACTGAAAGAACCCAGTATGCAGAATATTTTAAACGACATTACAGAAGGTACTTATTTTGACCGTAATGAAGATAGTGATGAAGTGAGCATATCACACGAAACCGAAGAGTCTCCTTTTACTCAAAATTTTTATCTGAGAGGTTGGAATGGTTGCAAAAAAAATGCCGCCAAATTTTGTCGGAAAGCTTGTGATAAAGCTTTGAAACGTGTATGTGACGATTATCAGTGCAGTAAAAAATTTAAAAAGGATGGAAAAAAAGAGTGCAAGAAAAAATGCAAAGCTGAATTTATCGACGGTGACGGATCTTCAAGTGATGAGTAGGTAATACATTACTGTCGAGGTCTGTAATGGCTGGCTTGCTAGCAGCAGTTTTTTTTCTGTTGGGTACAAATAAACTACAACTGCGAATAAAACCTAATATAATCATCTCAAAATTTAAATTACCTATAACATGAAAAAAATCTGTGTTGTCTACAAACCATATTATCTTCTTTGCTAATTAAATTCCTCTGTGATTAAAGGCTCATGGCAGCATACTCTAGGTCTAGGTCAGTTCACACTTTAAAGAATTAGCTACGAGTGTGAACGCCAAAGACGTGACAATTTTTCCATGGGAGAAACAGCTATATGAACAGTCGTTGTGAGTTTCTGCTGGAAATTTTATTATTGTAGCCAGAATCATGCTGAAATGTGCCATAAAATAAAATACTGTAGAAATGAAACATAAATAAAAACGTACATGAATTTCCCGCCCGCCCGTCCACCCTTCCTCGCTACCTGCCGATTCGGCTAATGCTGAGACGTAGTCGGCATTGTAGTCGATATATTTTCGAGGGGAATAGATTTAACATTTATATGCGAATGATTAAAAATAACGCATTTTGATAAAGCAAGGCAATTTCGAAACTACGCTGTTTTACTTATTTTCAAAAATAAAGAAATGTTTCATTTCACTAAAACTTTTCATCTATCTTCAATATTTCTAGTACTTGTCCTCTATGTCCCATAGCCGCCTAACAGTAGGACACCAAACCATATAGACACACATCATACACTATCACATATCCTTCCTTAAGACCAGAGTTGTAAGTGATGCAGATGTATCTTTAATTTGACCAGTTTTATATATTCATCAGCCCATACACGTCCACTGCTGGACATAGGCCTCCCCCATACGACGCCACGAATAGCGGTCCTGAGCCGCCTCTATCCAACGACTCCTTGCGACCGCTACGATGTCGTCGGTCCATCGAGTGGGTGGTCTCCCATGTAGGGGGGATTTGCCATAATCACCACGCTTGGCAGGCGGATTGGTGATAAATAAATAAATAATAAATATAAATAAATATTCATTTATTTTCTCTTCACAAAAGGTCTTTTTACAGAGTTGTTATAGCTAGGTGTAGTATATCGAATACAAATACCTGTTTGTGAGAGACTGGTGCCAGTGATAGGTTTTAAAACCTGTGTTACTAGTCACCAGTGCCCCCTCCACAGAGTTCGTTAAATCATATATGTTATTTTTACAATGAGTTGTGCCTTAACGTGGAATTATGAAAACAAAAAAATAAAGAACTATTAGGAAATAAAACAGGAAAAAAAAAACTAAAACTATATTAAGGGGTTAGAGGATTACAGACGGCTTGCGTAGGTATGTATGTTGTGTTTAGAATGCTTGCAAGGCAAACGGGTGTATGGTGTATAATGGGGGTTCTCCTGAGGACACCAGTCTCATAAGAGTCTGGGCAACAGGAGGCCCCATGAGAGAGTATGTGTGTGGAGTATGTGATACAGGGTTGTGTGCATGTTTTAAGTGTTTAAAGCGTGCATGGTAGGTATGTAGTGTATGATGGGGTCCCCAGAGGACACCAGTCTCGTAAGAGGCTGGGCAACATGAGACCACCATGTGAGTGTGAGTAGCATGAGTGTTATATGTTTTAAGTGTGGAAGAGCGTATGTAACGGTATGATGATTTTAAGTTATTACTAATAGGTTTAGCCCGCGGCATCGTGCGCGTTATTTTGACAGGAGAGCGGAAAATTCAATTAAGCGGTTTGAGAAAATCTTCTGTTTGTTGATAGGAAAGGGTCTTTAGCCATTTAGTAACTTCCTTTTTACATTTGTATCGGGTTAGGGGGTGAATAGATAGGCTTTTGTTTATCTTGTTATAGATGAATGGTCCAAGGAAGCAGCTGAAGTGGTTAGTGTGTTTAATTTTGAAGGAGTTAGTAGAGCAGACCTTAGCTATTCTGCGTTTACGATTTTCTAGCTGGTGTTCGTAAATCAGTTGGGAGTGTTTGTGCAGGATTAGTTGCAAAATGAAGTGCTTACGCACAGTGAGGACGTCCCAGTTAACGTATAGCTCAGCTGTTGGGAACTGATATGAGTGACCTCCGCCGACTTTCAGAATGGTGATCGCAGTTTGGTGTTTAAAAATACTCAGAAGGAAGCTGCTGCCCTTCCTCTGGTAGGTTCCCTTAGTCGGCTTTTACGACATCCACGGGTTGAGTTGGAGGGGTCGATATTCGTACGCCGCGACCCCACGGATTCGTTTTATATATTATGTATGTGTATTTAAGTTACAATATTTTGTATTGGTTAAGGCACAGATTTTATAATACTATACTAGGTCAAGGTGTCCCTGACCTAAATGCAGCCCTTAGCAGAATAGGTACCATGGCGACATCCTGTAGCATCAAGCTGGGCTACGGGCCATTTCTCTGCCACAATAATTAATTTCTTATTAATGTGTATTTAAGCTACTGATTGAAATTACGTTTCGTTTTGCTCTTTGATTATTCTTATAGTTCTAAGAAGTATAATTTTAATTTTCAATTTCTGTTTTTTATGTGATCTACGCGAAAAAAATAATTTTCATTTCATTTCAGTTGTCAATGAGGTTTAATATAACGCTTCGCATAGGGCGGCGCCCCTGCAACTTAAAATAAAACTGCCCTTAACATTTTATTTATCTTTATTTATACAGTATATCAATAAAATACAATAAATTGTAATTAATAACCTTGTTAATTGTATTTCAATTTTACAACTAATATTATTGAACTGTTATTCTCCAACAAACTTATTATATTACATAGTAGAATGTTTGTTAATAAATATATAATTAATATGTTCTACATCTACTTCATCGTAAGGCTCAGAAAATTGGATTTCTGTTTACCTCTACTGTTAAGTACGTTCATTATAGATACTAAAGAGTTCCTAAGTTATTAAAGTTATTTAAAAAATTGGTAATACTTTTGGGACGGAATTTCATAAGGAATGGAATATAAATATACATAATCTCAATATTTTAAATTGTAACATCTTGTGACAAGTTGATTAGAAATTTTATTCAAAGAAACCAAGGATTTTATATAAAACTAGAAGACTCCGTGAACCTAGGTACAATTTATTTTATATCCCTATTTTTTTCCTTTTAAACAACCCCTGTATTTATAGCAATCCAAACAAAACAAAAAAAAAAACAAATCGGTTAAGCCATTTTTAATTATTAGCGAGACTAACGAACAGCAATTGATTTTTACATACACGGGGAATCCCCCGTGTATGTGAAGTACCAATCGGTAATTCACTGACACTACTTGAACGTAACTGGCTAACTGCTTGTAGGTTCTGCCCATCATCACGAACTTCTTCGTGAAGACACACCAGGTCTTAATTCTTAAAATGATACAGAAGTAAAGACATTGGTAGGTACTTATAAACTAAGGTATCTTAAAAACGGTTCTGCCGTGAATCAGAATCAGAATCAATAACTTTATTTCTTTAGGCTTACAAAATAAGCACTTAGACAAGTGAATTATCAATGTGCTCGACTGAATCCGAGCTAGACTGATGCCACTTAAATTATCTTTAGAAGATGTAAAAAATAGGCCAATGATAATGATGTGGATTTAAATGAGAGAGGAAGTTCGGTCTTTAGTAATTTATTGGGGGTTCGGACTTTATTTTGTATCGGAAGTGATCTAAATAAAATTTTAAAGAAGCCTGATGTCTTCACGATGGGCTTCTTGACGATGGGCCTGTGAACCTGCAGTTCACGCAAAGTCAGTTAATTACCAATTACTTTGTGTATAGATATAATATATCTACTCACAACCGAAACTATATTTATGTAGTCAAAGTTTAATAATAAGTAACGGCACGTAAGGCTTTTTTTAGAAATATTACGAAATAAAAATTACTTAACGATTGTAGTACGCACCTAAGATTTTCTTAAATACTCTCGTTTTCTCGTAAAAAGTACGTTCCTAACACCTATTTATAACAATTGTATAATTTGTAAAAATTACCAAAAGGTATCACATTATTGTGTTAATTACAACAACTTGCCTCCACTCGGGCTTCGGGAGCTGCTTTTGATAGAAGTCACAGTAATATTACCAGAACTACTGTGTTGGAGTGACTGTGATAATGGCAATGAAAATTTGCCTTCTGTTAGATTCTCCTGACTCAGCGATTTTTGAGATGCAAATATCGGTATCTTTGATGACACTGCGCCTATGGGTTTAGATTTCTCTGTTTTGACTGGTATATTGCTTGGTTTAGCCATCACTGTCGGTTTCGCAGCTTGCTCCGCCCGTAGTTGCTGATCTAATTGCGATAGGCGTCTGTTCTCAATATCTGTGCTGGTCACAATAGCGCCTTTCGGAGATTCGTAGGTTGCCGTGCGGAATTTTATATGGCTGTTTCTGGGTAGGTCGAAATCTGAGTGTCGTTTCTTTGGTTCGTTGTTCGGTTTCGTTCGTTTTGCTTCGTCTTGCTGCTTCGCGGAGTGGTGACGCTCGTTTACTATGAAATCGTTTAGAAGGTCTATGTCTAGTTCGTAGGAGAGAGGTGGCTCTTCAGGCGGTGCTCTTTGCCTGCTTGAAATTTTGTCTTTGCTGACTTCAGATTTCTGTTTCAGTTCGGTACGAGGTGTGACCACTTGTATTTCTGTGATGTGTGATTCTTTGTGTGCGTTGTGGCCTCCAGTTTTGGAACATTGTTCATTGTCTATTATTTTTGAAGGATTGATGGAATATCTAGTTTTTGTTAGTTCAACGGCGTCATCGCTAAAGGTTTGTACATCTTCAAGATCTTGAATGATCCTGATTCCTAACTTGGATAGTTCTTCTGGGGTTTTCTGTTCCATAAAACTAGGATCATTCTGAAGCTTTGCCATTAGTGCTTTTGCTTGTTCTTCGTCCATATTGGTCGTGTTTAAAATAATTGTTTCAGTTCTAGTGTACGCGGGCTCATCAGTGGTAAAATGCATGTTAGGGTTCTGTCGCTTTATCTCATCAAGTACTCTTTTGTCGATATCTTTCACATTACCTTCTTCTAAAGCCAGTTCGTTAATCTCACCTGGATTTCTCACAATACCGAAACTGAATTGTTCAACCTGCAAAGGTGCTTCTGCTTTCGTTGTTATATATTTTGTAGAAATTTTCTCCACGTTTTGTTTTATTACCTTATTTCCGAACTCGTCTTCTGTTGTATTTACAGTGACTGTCTTTTGTACTGGCTCTTGAGTCATTGTGATGGACATGCTTGCTGGTTCCATGTATAATGTTTTCTTTTCATTCTCGCGATGTCTTCTTATTCCTTCTAAAACGTCTGGTGGCATTACCCTCATCATTGGTTCACCAATTTCAATTGATTTCGTGTACGACTTTACCTTTTGTTCCTCAGGTGGTTTGTTTTTCTCAGTTGTGATAGTAACGACGTTGGTTGCGCTCGATGTTTTAGGCTCTGACCATTGTGATTTGAACGTGGTCATTGAAGGTTTCTTATTTTCTTCATACTTGAAACTATTGTTCGATCCTACTCTTATATTGCTTACGAAATCATCATAATCCTTTGCCTTAGTTTCAATAGCTTCTTTTTGCGGTTTTAAATCGAAATTAACAATATCTGGTTGATGCAATGATTTTAAATTATCTGTTATTGGTATCGAAGACTCTTTAGTTGTACTACTGGTGCTGGCCCCTTTAGCTTGTGAGTTTTGATCAATATGCACGTTCAGTATGGGGTTTTTAGCTAACAATTTTTTCATCATATCAGATTTAGGCCTCTCCAAGCTGTTCACATAAGTATTGCGAGACACTTTTACGTCATCTGGAATATTTGTATCATAAGTCATAGGTAGCTTCTCTTGATATTTGGCTGGTGATGTCTCTGTTTTTGCTATTGAAGTTGTAACTGTGGGTTGCGTCTCTTGAGAGCTTTCAAGCGATGACACGTTACTTCCATCTGATGTAGATTTTGCAAATTCGGTGACAAGCTTCATATGTACCTTCAAGTTTTCATCCATAATTCTCCGTGCTAAATGATCAGATGTTTCATGTTCAGGCTCTTTGTAGAGTTCGAAGGCTTTGCTTCTCATATTAGAGTCAATTTCATCAATACGCTCAGACTCAATGGAACTGTTGGAACCCTTGACTATGGCATCTTCTAAATTACCAAATTCAGAACCTTTCTTCAAACGATTTCTTTGAAATGTATTTAATCCTTCCATAGCCGAAGATTTGGTTATATTTAAACTGAGACGCGGTTCTTTATGTTTTATAACAAGGCCTTTGTCAGAATCGATCATATCGGGCAATACGTCATCATTGCTAGATTCAAAGAATGTGCTTTCAACAACGGACATGGCTTTACGCTTTTTAGGTGAAATAGTGCTTTCTTGTATTTCAGCTTCTTCGGCTGAAATATCTAAGCTCTGGGCACGTTCTAAGGTGCCAGTGGATGGCTGGCTAGTTTTTGCTCTTAGTTCAAATCGAGATAAATCTCCCAGTGACTGAGCTTTGCGTTCATTTTCATCTAACAAGGAATTGTTATCTGATGCTGAATGGACTGTATCATTCAAAGGTGAACTGTGAATTGTTATATCACTGTTGTTCAGCTCAATAGTTGTTGATCCTTTCTCGCTCTTGTCGCTTTGATTGAAAGAAGTTATCGAATGACCATCGGGGTTGGACGATAGATTTGATTTGGAGTCTTCAAAGTAATTATTGAGAGAATCATTTTCTCGTCTCAAAGGTTTGTTCACAATATCGTCAATGTCATCTTGACTGAAGTTTATTGAATCCTCTGCACGAGATAAATTTGAGATTATACTTCTAGTTTTGTAGACCTTTGGCGTGGATGTATTAATATGAGAAGTAGTGGTTGTTGACGTTGTATTTGGAGAAGTTATAGAGTTATCGAACAGTAAACTAGAATGTTGTTTTTCGTTTGATAAGAAGTCGCACACATTTTGAAGCTGTTCTATTATGCTGTCGTCAGTTTTGTTTTTCTCAGCGTCAGGAGGGGATGGCGCTTTGCCCTTTGATTTTTTAGATGGTTTTGGTGCCTCTTCTTTTTTAACTTCTGGTTTAGGCACTTCTTCTTTTCTGTATTCAGGTTTGGGTGCCTCTTCTTTTCTGTATTCAGGCTTAGGGGCTTCCTCTTTTCTATATTCACGTTTTGGTGCGTCTTCTTTTTTAATTTCAATCGTTTCTTTATCAAGTTCAGCGGCGCTTCTCCTATTAGTTCTGGCAGCTCTAGCAGCGTCCATCATATGTTGTGGTAGTTCTTGAGGTATTCCATTCTCATCTCTTCTTATTCCGCTTGAGTTCAGTTCTGTCCTGCCAAATGTATTTAGCGATATTTCGCTAGTTCTCGAAGAGTTTATATCTGATTGATTGCTAACATTACTTACATCTGATTCATTGGTTTTGACCCGAGCGTTAGGAATAGGTGGAGCCATTTTTTCTCTCCGTTTTGCGACCACAGGTTTCTTCTGTTCAATTTCATTTTCGAGTTTTATTTGAGTCGAAGGCGCTGGTTTCTGCATATCTGGCTTGTCTATCTCGTCTTGTGATTTCCTTTCTGCTGCCACGATACCGTTTTCGACGTTCTTCTGTTTCAGTACGCCATCATCAGGCACGTTCGGAGGTAATACTCTAATACCAAACTTCATACCTCGTTTAGGGTCGTAATCTTTCTTTTGTAACTCCGCGTGTTCAAAATGGGCCACTCCATTGTTATCAGGTACAATTATCTGTACATCACTGCCCGTAGAATGTCTGTTCTTATTCCGTTCTGGCTTATTCATTGCTGGGACATCTGAGTACCTATTCTTACTGGCTATTTTTACGTTCTTCTCGTTCTCTCTTTCTAGTGTAGTGTCTTTCTTCTCTTTCTTGTTTCTCTCTAGGGTTGTGGAGGTGATGATCTTGTCTGTGATGATTTTCTTGATGCCTGTCTTCGGTTTTGTTTCCAGTGTCGAGTTGTTAGAATGCGACGTGTTGGGTGATTTTGGTGGATGCAGTAGTTTTGCTTCTTTCTCAAGCTGGAATAAAAAAAAAACAGTTAGTAATAAAATGACTGAGACATCATGGTTTCGATTATTTACAATTTAAATTTCTACATTCTAGCCGTAAATTAATTGTACGATATCTTTTTAACCTAGCAAACGTTAACAGCGTTCTTGCGAAAACGTTCAGTTCGAGATTTACTTTTAGTGTCTCATGATTCAGAGTTATTATTGTAGACAAGACAAGTAGCTTCGATCTTATTAATTCATATAACTTGTATACATATCATCGCGGTAAATCTATATACTAACATAACCTATTGTTCAAAATGAAAGACAATGGGCCCATAACCGCACATTCCACAACCTACTAACATTGTATACCAAACACTCACTGACAATGCGGTTGTGTTCAATAAACTTTCCTTTCTCGTCTTAGTTAGGTTCTATATTGCTTGTTGAGTTATTGACATTCAGATGTTATGTGTCTAGGTTATCGAAGCCATAACCAAAATATTAAGATCTGTCTTAGCTAACGTTGATGTGACAGTTTCATTGAAAAGTAAGTAAATGATCGGTCTTATTATAATTGGTTTGAAACAAGTGACTTCTAACATAGTTTAATTGAATACAAGATATTATCCGATAGTATACATATGTTTATCTGTCGGTCGTGATATTATTATGTAAGTCTTAGTCTATGAATAAATTAAAAAAAAAAAGAAAATAACAATAATTTAATATAGATAAACTAATTAAACTAGTATTTACAATTGAAACAATTGAGCTAACTGTAGACTGTTGCAAACAATCTACAGGTAGGTCAATTGGTCCATATCAATACCAGTCGGAAGCGTCCCCAAGATGCTGGCTGCATTGCCTCGCTGTATGGCAATGCTAATGCGCTGCGCCAGATACCAGCTCTCGGTCACGCGTCGCGCGCGTCGCTTTGACCAGGCGCTCAGATTAATAATATTATTTAACCTTTGTACCTACATGATTGCCTACCCATATACATATGTAGAAACAAGTTCTACCATAATGCCGGACAATCTACACAACATCATATAGCTAGCCCCAAGCTAAACAGAGCTTATGTTACGGGTACTAGATGACTTCTATATTTAATAGGTACAATATATTGCTAGATATTTTTTATTATACATAGAAAAATACTCAGAACACCGGGACAAATATTTGCAGATCGTACAAACATTTGTCTCAAGACGGGAATCGAACCCGCATCCTCCTGCCTGCGTCGCAGGCAGACCTTTGCCTGCCACACCGGGCGTCAAAATTGAGAAGTAAGAACGCTTACGAGCGCTGGAAAGTGCTAAAGATGATGTTTAACTTTCGTTTCGAACTAGCTTGAGACTTTCACACGTGGCGTTTCTGTTTGCATAGCTTTTCTATTTCATTTCCATCGTGAGAGCCCTACTGGGTTAGGCTGTGCAACCACCGCATTGGAATCGGTTAGGCTGCGCAACCACTGCATTGGAATTGGTAAATATTCCAGTAATTAAATAAACCCTTCCTTCTAATATTATAAATGTCAAAGTTTGTAAGGATGGATGTATGGATATTTGTTACTCTTTCACGCAAAAATCTACTGAACTGATTAGGCTGAAATTTGATGGGTATAGTTTGGGATCTGGATTAACAAATGGAAAACATTATCCCAATAAAATGCGGGCGAAGGCGCGGGCAGGGCAGCGGCTAGTAATAAATAAGATTTTTACTATTATAGTGCGTAAGCCTCGCACTGGGGGTAATTTCTAAGAAATTTTATAAGATCCCAAAAATAATTGTACTTCGACGGGACTTGAACCAGCAACCCTCACTCAGTACAGGATGCGCTAACCAATTGCGTCATGAGCTCAGGTGACGTAGGAGTCGATATTTTTTTTGGGGTATTAAAAAAATAGGGATGTTACATATTGTTTTAAATTACCCCTATTGTGGATTTTACGCACTATCCTGTACCTACTAGACTAATGTTGCCTGAAATAAATAATTTATTTATTTATAATAGCAAAAACCTTAGAATAAAGCAACGTGACACCTTTCGTCAATCGTAACTTTAGTCATTGAACAGGTTTGGATAAACTTCAATGTTTCCCCTGTAGGTGGAGCTAACGGCACTTGAGTGCGAAGGAAGTCCTAGAGTTTTTCGACTCCTACGTGGCTTGACCTCGTTGCGCAATTGTTTGGCGCATCCCGTACTGGGGAAGGGTTGCGGGTTTAAGCCTCGTCGTAGTTGAAAAATATTTGGGATCTTATTAAATCTCTTAGAAATAATATATAAATAATGCTGGACAATTCATACTGCAGCATCTAGCCCTAACTCCAAGCTAATTGTAAGCATAGCTTGTGTTATGGGTACTAGATGATACATAAATAAATAAATAAATAATGTTGGACAATTCACACAGCATTATCTAGCCCCAAGCTAAGCAGAGCTTGTGTTATGGGTACTAGATAACTGATATACATAATACAATATATTACATAGATATTTTTAATATACATAGAAAAAGAAAATAACAATCAAATAATATAAAGAAATTAAACTAGTATTTACAATTGAAACAATTGAGCTAACTGCAGACCGTTGCAAACAATCTACAGATAGCTCAACTGGTCCATATCAATACCAGGGTCTCGACTCCAAGGGGAGCAAATGCGTAGGCTCTGTCGAGACCTGCATATTTGCGCCTCTTGAGATCCTCGGCCAAATCTGCCGCCGAACCAGCCCTCACGGATGTCCTTGAAAGATGGGAAGGCGCAAGTGTGTCGACACATGTAGCGTCCCACACAATAGGCCTCCCCAGCTCCCAAGGGACTAAAGTCATGCCGTCGGGCCTCTTACCATAGTCACGCAACAGACCATTCGCTTCGAGAATAAATAACTAAAAATCCGCGCAAATAACTAAAAACCTCCTGTGTCGCAGGTGGATCTTCGCCCACCGCACCACATCGGTCGTCATTGTATTAAAGTTAGATAGTTTGGTCAAGTCGTTTGTTTGTGTTTGATGTTAGAAAAACCTTGGCCATTTGTTTGTTCGGATGATTTAATTTAAAGTTTTGCCATTTGATTTCAAAAACTAAATATTGTTAGCAAGTATGACACATACAGGTATAGCGTACCTACATATTTTAGGTCTGATGCAAGTCAATTGACAAACTATTGAGAATTTATGGAAAATATATGCAGCTAATTTGAGTGTTGTTGTATGTAGGTACTAACAAAATATTGCTTAGTCAAACAATGACAGCCTACGCACTTTTTGTCCTTGCTTTTATGTAAATATATTTTTTATAAAAAGCCAGGACAGAAGGAACGAAATAACTGCTAACTGTAATTTACCGATACTAGTGTATAATAATAATAATAAACCTGCAGGGCAGCTTGTGGCGAGCTGTTGGTGAGTAGCGACACCACAGGTATACCGAGTGCTCCCGGGGAAGTTCCTGGTTCTCGTCTCCGCTTGCGGAGTGGTATCCCAAGAGAACCAGATCCCCACCTCTTGCTTGCCTTCATTGGCCGGTTTGAGTGGAGTCGCGAGAGATGCATCTTAAGATGTAGACTCGGGGGGTGGAAGTGTCTAATGGCGTAATAACGAGGAAACCCGCTCACGTGTCTTCGTGATGGTGAAATCGGGGCCGCACCTCTCGACACCCCTTAGTCGTTTGCACCGATGTTGTTCCTTTACCGGCATTTAAGCCAACATTTTGAGGAACCCGTCCAGCATTCGGCAAGCCACCGTTTGCCGCTTGTAACAGTATTGAGAGTATGTTTATGGCAGGCGTCCATAGTTTCCCCCATAGCCCAATTACCCAGTCCATCCATTCACCACAATAACATGGCTTTTTTGTTATTTTCATTTTCCTTTGCAATAATCTCTACACCTGGCGGATATCATTTTCGGGTGTATCATATTGTGCAACCAAGGATGATATCCGCTATGTGTAGCTCTCGCCTTTAGATTAATTCTCATAAAGGGCCTCTGTGCTGTTGGCTTCGGCTCCACGCATGCCTCGCAAAGGACCGGGTCACTATATGGCCCGTGATCATGGAAATGAGAAACAGAATAATAATTCTGGACAAATCACACAGCACCATCTAGCCCCAAGCTAAGCAGAGCTAGTGTTATGGGTACTAGATAACTGATATAAATAATACAATATATTACATAAATAGATATTTTTCATTATACCTACATAGAAAAACGACCAGAACATCCTGAACAAATATTTGCACATCGTACAAATATTTGTCCCGAGGCGGGAATCGAACCCGCAACCTCCTGCGTCGCAGGCGGACCTTCGCCCACCGCGCCACATCGGTCGTCAACTCGCCTGGTCGCTCGGTCGTATACTTCCAGTAGAGAGTTACTTCCCAAAGAAACCGAGCGTAGGTAATATCGAAGACGCATGGAACCAGTAACTCCCCAAAGTCTGATCCCGTACACCAAAAATGCCTTAAAATACTCATACCGAGCTAACATCACACGCAGAGCTAGCTCGTTTGAGCAGCGGATGGTTAACAGCTCTCCTTGCATCGCTGACCCTTCTCCCCTCGACTATCTCTAGCTCCACGGGGTATGGACATTGGACAGGCAAAGAACTGGTTACTCCCCAAACCCTCACCCCTAACTCTAGAACAGCATGAAAGTATCCAGAACGTGCTAACATCGCCCGTAGAGCCAGCTCGTTTGAGCAGCGGATGATGCACCGCTCTCCCCGCGCCGCCGACCCGTCCCCCTTCCAGCTCCGCGGGGTATGGAGAGGCAAAGAACTTGTAACTATCCAAACTCTGACCCCTTACACTAGAACAGCTTGAAAGTATCCATACCGTGCTAACATCGCCCGTAGAGCCAGCTCGTTTGAGCAGCGGATGATACACCGATCTCCCAGCGCCGCTGACCCGTCCCCCCTCGACGATCTCCAGCTCCACGGGGTATGGAGAGGCGAGGGAGAGGATACCGACTGCGTCTTCTAAAGGTGTCCCCGTGAACTCTATCTTGATGCTTTTGATTTTGTCGCCTGGAATGATATGAAGCAGCTGTAGGTACAAATTAGTATCGAATATTAAATAGAGATGAAGCATGATGCGTCTCCAATAGTAAGTTTGTTCGGTCTGTGGTTTGTTCTAAGTATCATTTCATATACTGTCGAGTAAAGTAAGCTTTACTACCAATTTGTTGACATATAATTTTTCGATGTAACCGTATTATACATCGATTTTGTTGAAGAAAAGGTGCCAGCCATAGGCCTGCTTATTTATTGGTGATCGAGAATTTTCTTTTGGGGTTGCCTCAAATCACAGACATCGTAGAGCTCAAATTTATCTGCGAATAGGAATGTTATTTTTGACATTTACGTAAAGTAGTTGGATCAAACTTGCTTGTCAAATGCAGCAATAGCTAACTTTATAATACCTGGTTGTAACTTAGCGGCAGCAGCCGGTCCACTCCGCAGCACCGAGTGTACCTGCAGACCCTCCCTGGCGCCTCCGCCCGCCTTGAAGCCAAGTCCTGTGAAGTCGCGCGCCCATAGCTTCACTCGGCGGATTCTTGCGCGCTGTAACAAAATTAAGATTATGAATTAGGTTTGTTAAGATAAAGTTTTAAAAGCGGCGTTTAGGGGAGGGAGTGGGGTTGAGCCGAACCTTACCCAACATCACATTTTTTTACCAATTATAGTAAATTTTTACGAATTTTTGTCCATTTTATTATTATTATATTTATTTTCACATTGTGATTCTAGACTACCTGTCCTGCACAAATTTCGTGAACTAAGTACATATATCTAATGTTTCGGCGTGAAGGAGTAACAAACCCATCCAACAATCAAAGTTTAACATGGGTAAGTATTAATGTATATTTAAGGTATTTTTCGTGAAATATTGAAAGCAACAAGTAACGAAGTACTTAGCAAGAACATTCTGTCAGCAACAGGCGTAGATAGGCACGTCCGTTCATTCGCATTCGACGGTGAATCGATTTGTACGAGTCGCGCTGGAATGCAGATTATTGCGTTTAGATTGTCACTAGCGGCGTGCCCTGGCTTTGCATGACAGCACAACTATTTTATTTTAACCACAAATACTTGTCTTATAAGTTTCGCTAGTGCATTAGCTTGACTTTGCTTCGATAAAGGTATGAAGTTTGTGGTCTGTTTTAGAAGAAAGGACGAAGGTTAATAAAACCAGAAGATTATCATATCAACTAATATCGAATTATAGCTTCCTTGTGAACACCTAAAGGAATTGTTCCATTTAAGAACGGAACGGATAGCCTTATTCCCCATACAAACGTACTTTCCGCTTCATTTGGACACTATTGACATGGTCCTAATTTGAATTATTTATAATATACTCAACATTATAAATAATCCAAAATATTTTTGAAATCAATTGTTTACTCAAAATGAATCGGAAAGTACGAAAAAATATCATAAAATGGTGCCAACACACGCACACAGCCACATGACAGCTTCGTATTAGATGGTTAGATACGCTTTCTCACTCATAGCGCGCCCCGTTTCATTCTACGTGAAACAACAACAAATCAGGGCCCGTACTCTTAAAAACCAAAATCGAAGTTTCTGATTATTTTTCGTGCAAACGCTAATCTTATGCAATGGACATAAGAGTTGGTTTTGCACGAACCCGAAAAAGAAACTTTGATTTTCCTTTTCCGAGTAGGCCCCCTGCATGGGAAAATCCGTTTCCGTTTGGGAGAAGTTCGTAGCCTTCCCCTAAGTTTTATTTATTACGTTTGGTTTACACGAGGATTTACCGTTCGTGATCCATCACAGTCTAATTTTCATATCAGGTGAGATTGTGGTCAAACGAAGATAATATGATAAATATAACAAAATCTACAGCGGGCGAAGGTCCGCCTGCGACGCAGGAGTTTGCGTGTTCGATTCTCGCCTAGGGACAGATGTTTGCACGATCTGCAAATTCTCCCGGGTGTAGTGAGACTGTCTATCAATACATATAATAAGTTTATCGTACATCTACACAGACATGATACTAGCTGCGCCTAAAGTTCATCTTATACCAATAACACAAGCTATGCTAAGCTAGGGGCTAGATGATGCTGTGTAGATTTTCCGGGATTATTTATTTAATACGTAGATAAGCACACTGCAGTCTACCTCTGTCCCATTGAGGTATTAATTTCCATCGTACCGAACCTTCAACAATACTGATACAAATTCAACAACAATTTGTAGAAACCTCTACGTCTCTATCTGTAACCCGTATTTCATAAGTCCCTAACCCTATGACCCTACCTTTCTGAGCCATCTCTCAACCTAAGGTTGCGGGTTCGACTCACTTGCGCAACTTCTATGAAGGCGTCTTTTCTAAAGGTATATTTTCTACCTCAAGGTGTGACTTTTAGAAAATATGATACTTACATAATCATAAGTAAGCGAAAGGTTTTGGTTATTTTTGTGTGAAGCTAAATAATTAATATAATGACAATACCATGTCAATAGGGAGTCGTTGGATGGAGGCGGCTCAGGACCGCTATTCGACGTGTACGGGCTGATGATGAATAATGAAACTTATTTTACATTTATAGAAATATCAATCGGTTCCCTAAAAATTGCGACATACATAATGTAAATACTAGAAATAAGAACAAACTCGCTTTGCCCAAAACTAGGCTGCAATTTTGTGACGTGTCCAAGAGTCCTGTAAGGTCTAAAGGAATTAAAGCACTTTGATATCTTCTATTACTGAATAAAAACATTAATTTTTTCCCTGTTAATTCAACAATTGTTGAAATCTCCATAAAAGTACATATATAATGAAAATAGGTAGGTATTGTGATAGGTGCTTTCTCTCTATCTTAACTTATAAAGTTTTTGGGGTATGTACATAATGTGTGCACTACGAAGCCAATAAGTTTGAGGATCAGTCAACAAAATTCCTCAACTGCAAATCATAGTAAAAATCTGGATGTTATTCTCAACATTGTACACACAAACAAACCGACGTGACTCGGGAATGTGTATATACCTACCTGCTTGGAATGCAGATCTTTGGGTTCAGATTGTAATGATACCTGCCGGGCCGGTTTATGAAAATGATTTGGAGTGGAATTCACGGGGAAAATGGCTTTGGAACATAACTTAACATAACCGATAACCGTTGGAGAGTAAAGGTTCTCGAGTGGCGACCGCGATGCAATGCGAAACGGAGTGTGGGAAGACCTCCCACTGGATGGACTGACATCGTAGCGGTCGCAGGGAGTTGTTGGATGGAGGCGGCTCAGGACCGCTATTCGTGGCGTCGTCGTTTTGGGGAGGCCTATGTTCAGCAGTGGCGTGTACGGGCTGATGATGATGATAGCTTGGAAAGCTGAAATGAACGAGTTAATCTCGCCAAACATGATAGTCAGCCGTTATCTAGAGGTAGCTCAACTGGACCTATTGTTAGTGGCCATTATTGAAAAACATTATCAATAGATGTTGTATAGTGTAATGAGATACTCTCTGACTTTTCGTGAGACGTTGCGACTAGGCAACGTCTCACGTGAGACGTTGGGAATACTTTTCGTTAAACGTTGCGACTGAGAATGTTTCACGTGAGACGTTCGGAATAACCCGTTCTAAGCGTTAGTACAATTAATCACTCCTAAAAGTCAAAAATTTCAAATAAGACATAGAAGACTTATCATCATCTTCAGCCCGTATACGTCCACTGCTGAACATAGGCCTCCCCCAAACGACGCCACGAATCGTTTTCTTATTGTTGCCATCATATTGAGGGGGTTGCCATAACCACGCTTGGCAGGCGGATTGGTAATACAAAGTAGGAAGCTGCTCCCTTACTCTGGTAGGTTCCCTATGTAGGCTCTTACAACTACGGTCCAAGGGCTGAGTTGGAGGGGTCCATATTCTACGCCGCGGCCCCACGGCCAGAAGACCTATACTCTGATTCAAAAACGTGGATATTTTTTGTATACAAATGGATTACAAAACCCAAGGAATATTGATGGAAAACCATTACGACATTAGTACCTACTTA
The DNA here is from genome assembly GCA_947859395.1 of Eupithecia insigniata. Taxonomy (NCBI): domain Eukaryota; kingdom Metazoa; phylum Arthropoda; class Insecta; order Lepidoptera; family Geometridae; genus Eupithecia; species Eupithecia insigniata. The sequence continues at coordinate 4,050,549 of OX402019.1, forward strand.
TCATCGAAGCAAAGCACAGAAGCTCGAAACAATTTTTGAAAGCTTTCATGCATCATTTTGGATCTCTGGTTCATTTTCAAATATATTTTTTTTGCTACACATGTGAAATTATGCGTTGTTGAAGTTTGTGTTTTAGTTTTTAGTGATAATGAGAACGTTGCTGTTACCTTGCTGTTTTCTGTTATCGTTATCAGTTTTAGTTAGATATTTGTTTTATTTATAACAAACGACTACATTATACTTATTATACCTTTGTGTTAGTGATTTACTATGTAAAGATGAGAAATATTCACAATGTAGCCCACAGCGCTATCCACATATACGTTTTATACATAGAGATTAAAAAGAAAAACATGCAACTAGAAGGCCTAACTAAAACATGAAGTAGGTTAGGGTAGGTAGGTGTTCATTCATAAATGTCTCTGTTGATATAAACTATATTAGATTCTAAAACGGAGTATAGTGACCGAGCCGAACATCATAGCGGAAACCAAATCCTCGAGACTCCGATGGCTGGGGCATATAGTCCAAATAGGGGAGGATCGGGCAGCCAGAAGACCTTACATGAGTCGCCCAAATGGCTGAAGGCCTATCGGTCGTCTGACCCTTGAAATCGTTAATTTTGGGATATCATCTAATTTCTTTTGTGAATTGCCTTTTTCGACATCCACGGGCTATACAGGTAGGATTATTGAGACAGAATAAGTAAGGGCCGGTACCTAGGTAATTAACCGGTGTTGTACGTAATGAGAAAAGTTTTTTGCGATTTCTGACTTTTTAATGTTCCAATCTCAGTTAGTGCTACAAGTTTTTGATTGGTAAAACAAACAGGATCGACTGTCATCACTCAATCTGTCACCAATCTGTTGTAAATTTCCCTAAAAATTTTGGATAGTCTCCTAAGACCATTTTTCTGTAACTATGACGCTTAAGTACCTGCCGTTACTGTCCCGTCTTAAATATCCATCCTGTATAGAACGGTCAAATTAAGGCCAAGACCATTCCTCCTTCCTTATCTGAACATAACACACCGAAACAGCTTAAAACTTCAATCTCAATGTCGAGCTAAAGTTAAGAACGGCCTTCCTGCTCTAACAATCAATTACTACCAGGTAAATGGTCTAAAAGGTAGGTCGCACAAGGTCGAAGGCTCAGTTCACACGGATGTGTGAGGAATGACAGGTGATCTCATACTGCGGTTGGGGGCGTATTGAGGTTCAGGGCTTTGGGGCTAGGGCTTTACGGTGGATCAATTTATTTCATGTTTCCTGTCCGCTGAACCACATCAACTACAGCCTATACTGGTCCACTGATGGCAGCAGGCTTCCCCCTGATAAGAGCCATTTCTTTAAACACATGCGGCTCAGCAAAACTTGTGCATGGAAAGCACTAAATACGTTCCTGAGTCATATGTATCACACATACAATTTCTATAGCAAATATTCTACGAGACGAGCTGGTACTGTACTAAATTAAAACGTGAAGTCCTAAGATAATATTTTGAATATTTCATTGATTGAGTTTTCTTCTTATAACATAAAAACAAAATCGTGTTTTCCTATTTTCTAGGTAATACAAATAATTGAAGATAAGAAGTTTTGCACACGCTGTAAGCCTACTAATATTATAAATGTCAAAGTTTGTATGGATGGATATTTGTTACACTTTCACGCAAAAACTACTGCACCGATTAGACTGAAATTTGGTATGGGTATAGTTTGGGACCTGGAATAACATATAGGCTATTTTTATCCCGATTAAAAGCGGACAGCAGTTAGTTTGCTATAAATCTTTGCTAAAATAAACTTTGAATCAATTGTCGTTTTGGAGTCTATCAACACAGGGTTGATTTTAGTAATAAATCTCTTATTGTCAAATGTAATAGACTCCACAATGATAATTGATTCCTAGTTTGTTTTAGCGTGGGTGGCAAATGGCTTAGATACATGCGCACTTTGTAATGCCAATTGCTATGAACCCACACAAAATACATAATTACTAGCCTATTGACTTGTAAAAGCAGAAATCACAATAAAATAGAACTTTTTTATTAATACCTAGAGGGCTAAATAACTCAGGGGGCTTAACATTTGCCCCCTACCTGATTACGCCCAAGATGCCAAGGTATTTCTTAATGGCAGGTATGAAATCATCGAGAATCAATCGTAAACTCATGGTGTGCAGATAAATTGCCAAGATGGATGTTGTGATGGTGAAAACTGTGTAACAATCCATACTCCAAACTAATATAGTAGTAGTAGTACGTACCTACTTAGTTAACTCGTGTTTGTTGCTTTACATACTCCAGGTTGTCTGGCAGAGATCGCTCTTGAGCGATAAGACCGCCCATTGTCACTTGTATTGTTTTGTCTCATTTGTAAACTGTTTTCTAGTTTTAAGTGTGCAATAAAGTATTTTCTATCTATCTATCTTATTTTACAAGTATAAAATAAGTATAAAATGTATATTTTGTACTCATCAGATTGAACCGTGATGTTTTCTGTCCATCGTATTTGTTTGAAATGTAAAATTTTGGACTTGCCAAGACACAAATTAAATAATGAAAGAACGCAAAAAATTAAGATTAGGAACTGTTAAGAAACTTGGCATAGAGCTATTAGCAAAAGAGTAACTATATGTACTTCTATCTATTTATCTAATTCCTTTTCACGACTAAAAAAGGGTACTAAAGGGTATATGTCTCGATCTTTGATTTTTCTTTGAAAAATTGTATCCCGGATATTCTGTAATCTGTGATCCCAGTGAAGGAACTAGAGCCTAGAGCTTTATGCAGGAACGGCGCGCAAATAACTGTGGGTTGGTAGTCACCATCATGATCGCAGTTGTCCACAGCTGGACAGCCTCGGTTTGGCCTCCCCCATAACATCGTCACAATGACCGGTCCCGGGTTTTCCCTCGACTTGAGGCTAATTCTCGAATAAAATTATCTTTATCTTTAAAATAAAAGTTACTTGTGTGTATTAGTCATAGCCGTGGGGCCGCGGCGTACGAATATAGACCCCTCCAACTCAAACCGTGGATGTCGTAAGAGCCGACTGAGGGAACCTACCAGAGGAAGGGCAGCAGCTTCCTTCTGAGTATTTTTCAATACCAACACTGCGATCACCAATCCGCCTGCCAAGCGTGGTGATTATGGCAAAACCCCCCCTACATGGGAGACCATCCACTCGATGGACCGACAACATCGTAGCGGTCGCAGGGAGTCAATGGATGGAGGCGGTTCAGGACCGCTATTTGTGGCGTCGTATGGGGGGTGTCCTATGTCCAGCAGTGAACGTGTATGAGCTGATATGATAATGATGACTAGTCATAGACTTAGGTTTTTTTTATAAGTACCTACCAAATAACGTAACCTTTTGGATAGTTAACCCATGTTTTATACTTAGACCAATCTATGTTTTCTTCCTTAAGGCCAGAAATTAAACAGAATAGGTACCTAGGTAACGTAATCTAAGCTTCCTCATGCCAGCTATCGACGAATTATACAAAGTGCAGAGGATTTAAAATAAGCAACAGCAATAATGCCTAGAAATGACTATGCAATGTCGGTAATGGAATGGAGCTTACATAACACAGTGTATGTTAATAGACTTTCTATTCACGAGTTGTCAAATAAGTATGGCTAAGCGTCGACTTACAATTAGTGCCGAATTCAGAGGTGAATTAATAACGCTGGTCATGACCGTCGGGGACTGCTGTATACGGAAACTACCCAACAAAAGTGATATGATAAGTCTACTGTCATGATTTCAAAGTTCTAAAAACTATAATATTTTCGTGTAATACCTGTCGTTAGAAATATTAGGTTATCAATTCATCAGATCTGGTGATATGACTGGTGGTCTAGATTTATTTACCAATCACGAAAACGCTTGGCTAGGTTGGAGGCATTCAGGTTTGGCGGGATTGGTGGATAAATCGATGGGCACTAAGAAGTCTGTTTTGATTGGTAATAATGACGTGCTTGTGACGGGCATAATTTTTGAGTGGAGACTGATAATGGCGGCGGGAAAAAAAATGATTTGGAAAATAAATGTTCGTGGATCGAATGGCGTTTTTATAACACTAGTAATTCAAGTCTTCGCATCAAACTGGATGGAGGTGGCAGCGTGGCTGTAAGGCGGAGGTTCCCGTTTTTAATCCAGAAGTTTTGCAACGAATTTATTTTATGATCTCAAGTTTTCAACAGTACCTATAGTCGACGATATAAATGAAGTTCGGGTTCAAATTGCCGAACGCGATGCAACGCGAAACGGAGTGTTCTCCATGCACCGCCGAAATCGTAGCGGTCACAGTGAGTCGATGGATGGAACGGCTCAGAACCGCTATTTGTGGGTCATATGGGATAGGTCTCTGTCCAGCAGTGAACGTTTCTGGCCTGAAAGGATGACATACCTTACGTCGTAGAAAATAAGGTTCATTCTTACCTGTAAATGTGAGTCATCCTTGCTCTGCTCTGGCTTGGTAAACTCCGCCTGGAGCACATGAGGTTTGCCCATCATCTGCTTCTCTCCAAGCGGTAGGGTTGGCGCATCGTGCTGCCACGCGACCTCCTGCCTGAAGCCAGGGTTGTCGAATGCGAACTCATCTTTGACGGATTCAGGGTCTGTTGAGAACACGAGGTGTTTTCCTGTGGAAGAGAAGAGGCGATTTAGATTTACTGTTGCGGATTTACTTGTCGATTTTTATCTGGTAGAATCAGGGAAGAAAATTCTTTACGATGATTAAGGAGAACACAATATCTGGCATAGGTACATTTCAAATTGCGGACATTTAGCCCTCATAATAGGCTTGAGGCGTATTAGTCGTCACTGATAAAAGTCACAGATATAGAAAATTGGCGGTATGTCACAGTGACAGAAACTAAATATATCTGTGACTATCACACAGGCAGTGCCAGTGTCACGAGTGCACGATATTTTATCGTTGTTATTTTATTAGGTACCTACGCAATAAATCGCTTCAGCTAGATAATATCGCTTCTATATTCTCTCTTTGATAATATCACTAATTCAGAATGAGACACACCTAGTATTTTATACTTGGAAATTTGAAATGTATACCGCAATGTAACAAACTTGTTGAAGAAAATACCGTTTAAATTTATTCGGTTAATCAACATGCTACTGCTATTTACTGTAAGGGTGCTACTTACTGTACTGTACGTGTATGGGCTGATATGTGTCCGTAAGCATCATATCAGCCCATACACGTCTACTGCTAGACATAGGCCTCCCCTATGTGTCCTTAATAGTTACTAAAAATTATAAATTACCTCAGTCATTGCTACAATATATATATATTATTCAATCAGTAAAACAATGATATTGTACGTGATTGGTAGAAATACTAGGTAGTATTTTGTCACAAGTATTTGTTACAGCTATTTTGAAGTCACAGTAACGTAAGTCACAGGTATTGGATTTTGCCTAGACTACCTCATAACGATTTACATTGGGAATATTCAGTACATAGGGACATTAAACACTCATGACGTTTTACGTCGAATATTCAGTATTAAGGACTTTGTGCTCTGAAACTAGCAGTCGTTCTAAATCAAAGACGTTTTGCTGTCAGGGCATTTTATATTACAATCGATGTGCACCCAAGAACAGGAATTAAAATTTTGCAAAGCTTTCATACAATGTGTACCTAACCGTTAACGAGGAAAATATAACCATCTAAAATGTAAAATCATCTAAAAAAGGTCATCACTGTCAGTATTTCGGCTATCTAGAATCACATTAGGCTTAACAACTAATTAAGGTGCATTCTACAAATAAGTTGACCGGTTTGGAATTTTAACTAGGTACAGTCAACGATATTATGTAAACATTTATTTTATATTAAAGAATTCTAAATGTTGCAACGCCTTTTTTGATCCAACCAAATATTGTAACATCTTATGGGTCGGCCACACACTCGACGAGTGGTATGGGAAGTAGCGAGGAAAGTAGACAGAGATGTCGTGTGGCCAGTAGTGGCCACGTTACTCGTCAGGCTCCTCGTCCTGCCCATCGCTCCCGATTTTGTGGGTTTTTGAGCGCGAGTCAAAGGGCCGACAATAGAAGCGCGAATGGCTGGCCACATAATCACGCAGCTCATACATTTTATAGCGTAGGCAGGAGCGTCGCGATTAATTGCGCGATTAATCGCGAGTAGAGCATTGTGTGGACGGCCCATTATACGAGTAATGGACATGAATGCAATAAATAAATATAAATTGCTTAACTTAACTAACGTAAATTTCAGTAACTCGTACCTATCTACATTCTTCGAATCACTTCAATAACTCAGATTATAGATTAAACCTACTGAAAAATGCGCTAAATACCTAATGTCACTTATTAAACGCATTCTAAGGTACGTGATAGGTTATGTTTCAGTCATCTAGTACCCATAACATAAGCTCTGCTTAGATGATACTGTATGGATTGTCCATTTGTCCAGCATTATTTATTACTGGCTGTTCCATCCGGTTTCACCAGTATTAAATGCTAATTACACATATCTAGAGGGATAAAAAGGTCTTCTTTCTTTTAAAATGAATCCGTTAATCTTCCATGGGAATTTGATGTTTTACCATGACAAAAAGTAGACTATGTTACTCTCCATCCTTTTTTATTCTTTATAATATTACTAGCTGACCCGCCAAACGTTGTTTTGCCTTCAACCCTTATCACTTAGGTGTATGGAAAATAGATAGTAGCCGATTCTCAGAACTACTGAATACGCATATAAAATTTGGTAAAAATCGGTAAAGCCGTTTCGGAGGAGTACGGTAACTAACATTGTGACATAGAAATTTTATATATAAGATGATTCTACAATATTTGATCACACAGCGTTATGTTATGTTGATATATTCATAATATATTGCTTGTTAATAATGAGTGCTAATTCACACGATGTTACCGACTCTTGCTTTCGATAGTTATCGGATGTGACAACGACAACTTTCACGATAGAGGCTTAGACAAGAGGCCATCGAAAGCGCAAAGATATTATTTAAAAAAATAGGTAGATTTGTTTCTGCCCGCTGCTTCGCACGCTTTGTTTCTATGGAAACGTTTAAAGGTTATTTGTATGCCAAGGAAAATGATTTAATAAAGCCTGAGTGTCATTCCAAGCCTAGAGCTGCATCTTTGCAAATTTCGGCTTGATCCGTTGATTAGATTTGGCGTGAAGAAGTACATATCCATCCATCCATCCAAACTTTCGAATTTATAATTATTATGAAGTGACGTGATGTGATGATAAGATGGTGACAATATTGAAAACACCTTTTTGTAACAAAAACGCGATAAACCTGAAGTGGGACCGGCATAAAAACGTGGTAACCTGTAATAAAAATGTATAAAACATGTTTCAGGACAGATCATCTAATGTTAATAATTATAACATGACCTACCCTAGCCATAGTGACCCACTTTATTTACATAATAATAATGAATCATACATGAATCTGCATATTGATAACAGTTCGTCGTACAATTATTGATTGCTTTACTGTCGCACAACCATCGCGTTAAACTATGCAATTATTCCAATTACGTTATCTTTATTTTGACTCCATTCAAGCAATTTTGCGTAACGCTTGTTTTCTCATATTCCCATTGTCTATCACTAACTACATACTACTGTAACTAGTTCATTCGCTCGACTTTTTATGCGAAGTGTAATTTTCTATTGAACATGCGTTATCTAGGTTATTTTTTTTATCGAGTGAAGATCTTTGATGGGTAGAGATCATGTTTAGTGTCATTATAAAGTGTGGATTATTATATTCTTCAGCTAGGTAGAGAACAGGAATTATTGATTATAATTTTGCACACAAAGCTGTTTAGCTGGTAAGTCATCGCAAGGGACATTTAAAATAAGCATACCAACTTGTAACCCGTTTTCTGCAAATAAATGTAATTTTATGTCTTATATCTAGGTACTTGAATTAAATTTTGTCTGAACTAAATTTAAAATTTGAAAAATTTCGAAGTTTCGTCGATTCTTAGTTAAGGCGCTTACTAACTTTACTATGTATGTACATATACTTTAAAAAAATATATTAACTGTATTGTATTAAGTATATCAGTGTGTTTTAATAGCATTTATCCACGACAAAACATCTGACCACAAGGAATTTTGTAAAATTTACGAAAAATGCCGTTATAAAAAAATAAGGAATGTTTTCTCAAAAATCAAGGTCATGGCTCCTTTCAGGGCTTTTCTCTAACTATCAAACTTTGAAGTCCTAGTAGGATGTCAAAGTTTGAAAGAAGATATTATAAATTTCAAAGTATGAAGAGAATGGATTTCTCTTTCACGCAAAAACTACTGAAAACTGAACTGATTGCGCTAAAATTTGGTATGGGTAGTTTGAAATAACATATGCATAGGTTACTTGTGTCCCGATAAAACGCGGGCGAAGGCGCCGGCAGTAGCTAGTTTATAATATTAATAGGATTATATTATACCCTCAACACGTTATATCTGACATCACCACAATGTAATAAATAACGCTGTAACCTTGTAGTTACGTGCAACGATCGGTGTATGCCGAGATAATAATCTAGCGTGTGAACGGTTTCACTTCAATCTAGGTCTCGCTAAGTCTCGTTGCATCTCGTGGCAGGTGGAGAAATGTGGAAATAAAATGTAGAGAAATTATTTTGAAACAGGCCAGAGTTTGAATCTAGTCTCTGCTGTTGGAAAATAATTTCAGAACCGAATTGCATTTTAGTAAGTACCACCCAGGTTCTTCATAGTGGAAAAATGTGGAAATAAAATACAGGATGTTTGGTGCATCGTTTGCCAAAATAAAATGGGTAGTGGAGTGGGAGGTTTATAGAACTTCTCAACCCCCTCAAAAAAATCCTGGCCCCACGCAGGATTTTAGGTTGATTTTTTAATATTTATCTGAATTTTTACAAGTCTGCATGTAAACTTGGTATATTATGATAAGAGGTAAAGACAATTTGAGTAAAATGGTAACAAGATGGTATACCAGAGAAGGCAACAGGAGAAGAGGCCGGCCTCAGAAAAGGTGGGACGATGACATAAGGGAAAGTGCTGTGGAACAGAGTGGATCAATAAGATCAGAATGGAAAAGGTTGGTCCTCCAACCATCAGGCCTCCTGGCCTTTACCGATTGGCAAACAGATCTACAGAAAATAAACATACAGCAAATACTAGACTAAGTTCTAACTTTAATAAAATTTTCATTTAGTTACACTTTTAGTTTTCCAAAGTTTTAACATGTTATATAGTGATCTGAATTAAAGGCTATATTATTATTTCCATGATCACGGGCCGTATAGTAACCTGGTCCTTTGCGTGGAGCCGAATCCAACAGCACAAAGGCCCTTTATGAGAATTAATCTAAAGGCGAGAGCTACATAGCGGGTATCATCCTTGGTTGCACAATATGATACACCCGAAGATGATATCCGCCAGGTGCAGAGACTATTGCAAAGGAAAATGAAAATAAAAAAAAGCCATGTTATTGTGGTGAATGGATGGACTGAGTAATTGGGCTATGGGGGAAACTATGGACTATATTATTATTATTATTACGTAAAATCTATACGGTGTAGCCTCCAAATTTGTGTTTTATTTTATTTTGTATTATTGTGCGGTTCTAACGAAATTCAAATTACTTAGTAGCAATGATAGCTAGTATTTTTTAACGTCTCACAAAATTGTTTTAAAAAGCAAAATTGAATTTAAAGCTCAACATTAATTATTATTAGCGTTGCATCGTGGCCTTTACTCCCCATCGGTTATCAGTTCTATATGAAATTCATAGTACGAAAATAATGTTAACATTATTTTGTGCGACAAAACAAAGAATATCAATAAAGTATGCTAGCTTATGTAAGCTATCACTCATCTATTTTTCTACTTTCTCAATAAAAACATATAAATCTTGAATGCAAAAACATTTCCTACTTCAATAAATTAACAATTAATACACAAATGGGAGAGTAAAGAACTCGTTGTCCGACGTAACTTTTACTTGACGTGCATTTTAATTATTTTGAAAGTGTTCCAAGATATTTGCACATAGAGGCCTGACATTGTCACTGGCTTCGCAACGCGCTGCAAAGGAATGATGAATTAGTTAAGGGCAATACCTTCTTAGCTTTCAAATTACATACTTTAATAACTCTGTATTTAATCAAAAGTTTTTCTGCAATTAACTCAATTGTTTTAATTGTGAATGCAAGTTTTAATTTGTTTCTATTATTTAATTGTAATTTTCTTGGTTAGTAAATACATTGTTAGGCAAAAAATCTAATGCTTATTACATCATTTTTGCACACACCTAACTCATTTATTATGCCATATAAATAAATCTTTCTAATATTAGCCACCGTTCACTAGTATCTATCGCCTTTATATCCATGACAAATAGTATATGTGTTGTTCATTTGGCGGCATTTAAATAACTATATACGAACCTGAAGGAAATAAAAAACAGTTACAATAGTTGGTAATGCGTTTTACAGTAAATTGTTTCGACGGCGCGCGGCGGCGGCCGCGCGGTCGCGCGTAGGAAGTAAACCTGTCAATTTACGCGTTTTTCGTTGTGCCATTCTTTGTGCGTCCCCTTAAATGCGGTTACGTCATTTTGACAGTTGAATGTCACCGACCTGGGTGGGTGTGCGCTTTACATCGCACGAAAGTTTGAGCATTGATGATGGTTGCGTTAAAAATACTATCTCTCTTTATATGATTGAGGATTCTGTAGGTAACTGAGCAGGTAGTTTTATCCAGCTTGGATGTAAATTATTTCAAATAACGTATTTATTGGTGATTAGTTTCCCAAATAAAAAGAGTTAGGTAAAGACACAAAAATACAATGTGACACAGACTACAATTATGTTTTTTTTTCTGTAACGAACTTAGTAATTTTCGCATTTGTTTTTCCCTACCATTTGACGCGCTTACAAACTTAGATCATACAAAACTCTCCCTGTAGGTCATAAATATTTCACCAAATATGTAGCTAGGATACCTACAATGATGAGAAATAAAAAAAACAAGAGGCTCACCTAAACTTTCCATGTCCACAAAGATCAAACGCAGACTGATGTAAGATGGAATATTAGGATGTAAATCACACGAATCTAATCTTTTATCTTTTATACCTATTGAATAAAATGATAAAAACTGCGATTGGTTAGATAACCAATAGTTAGATAACAATTGTTATTGTTTACTGACAAAGAAAATAACAATCAAATAATATAAAATAATATTCCGACTGTATTATATGGACCAGTTGAGCTACCTGTAGATTGTTTGCAACAGTCTGCAGTTAACTCAATTGTTTCAATTGTAGCTACTAGTAATTTTGAGTTAACTACAGACTGTTGCAAACAATCTACAGGTAGCTCAACTGGTCCATATAATACAGTCGGAAGCGTCCCCAATACGCTGGCAGCATTGCCCCGCTGTAATGGCAATGCTAATGCGCTGCGCCAGATACTTACCAGCTCTCAGGTCACGCGTCGCTTCGACCAGGCCCTCAGATAATTTTTTGTTTACTTGTGTGTCGACATCCAATATGATGGATTCCCTCCGGACGACCTTGTCCACTTCCAAAGTTGACCATTTCCTAAATCTTTCCTGCATTTTCACTCCTTAAATCCGTCTTTTGTCTATTTCCTAAACAGTCCATTCCCAAACTCGTCATTTCCTATTAACTCTCTATCTAACTTGTCCACTTCACGTTTATTCGTGATGTCCCGTTCGTCCCACTAGCGGGACAAATAGGATTTTAATAGGCTGAATAACAATCAAATAATATAAAGAAATTAAACTAGTATTTACAATTGAAACAATTGAGCTAACTGCAGACTGTTGCAAACAATCTACAGATAGCTCAACTGGTCCATATCAATACCAGTCGGAAGCGTCCCCAAGACGCTGGCTGCATTGCCCCGCTGTATGGCAATGCTAATGCGCTGCGCCAGATACTCACCAGCTCTCGGGTCACGCGTCGCTTCGACCAGGCGCTCAGATAATTTTTTGAAAACCCGGAGAGCCTCGGTACCCCACGGACCTAGGGTCTCGACTCCAAGGGGAGCAAATGCGTAGGCTCTGTCGAGACCTGCATATTTGCGCCTCTTGAGATCCTCGGCCAAATCTGCCGCCGAACCAGCCCTCACGGATGTCCTTGAAAGATGGGAAGGCGCAATTGTATCGACACATGTAGCATCCCACACAATAGGCCTCCCCAGCTCCCAAGGGACTAAAGTCATGCCGTCGGGCCTCTTACCATCGTCACGCAACAGACCATTCGGTTCGAGAATAGCTGTTACGTTAGCGGTGACAAAGGCCCGCCGGATGATGTCGTTAAGGCTGGCATGGCGAGATATCCGACCGGCAGCCCTAGTACACGATAATCCGTGATGACCAAGCTGTTCGACAACAGTACCGCACTGGCATTGATGAGGCGCGCAACACCTTGCACCCAACCGAAGACATGTTGCTATACGGAAAGTTACGGGATCCAATAGAGTGCCAGTATTATATGAAGGAAGTGCTTGCAACCAATGTCCTGACTCCCATTTAGAAACGGCCAGGAGACGGGCACGATCTGCAGAGCTGGAGCACGTTTGTAACAAACAATTCCGTGTCAACTCACACAGAGGCCCGTCCCATTGCCGTTGGGACAAAAGAGATTTTGGGGGAGCAGCATCAGGGCAAGCACTATGCCAAGCCATTCGAGCCTCGTCTAAGAACGAAATTTTGAATGAATTTCCAGGTGAGACCAAAGACGGATTTAAAATTTTTTCCACTAAAGAACTAGTGCTGTAGACGGAAGACAAGAACGCTGGCAGGGCTACACTTGAAATTTTGCGGATACCTAAGCCTCCCAATTTGACAGGCAGGGAGGCCTGCGACCATGCCTTGTCATCGAAACAGATATTCAAAACCGATGATAAAGTATTCTTTATTATGTTGTCTAAAACTTCCAAGAGCTCGCTGTGTTTCCACAGTTGACAACATCTCAAAGAATACGTAAATTTAGGTACAAACAAGCAAAACCGAATAATTGTAAAAGCCATATGGCTATTAATTTTGAGAAGTCTGTTCGAGGTTTTGTTGAAATTTTGAATTTTCTCATCTACAAATGACTGAAAAGACTCATCAAAAATTGGTGAACCAAGGAGGCGAAGTGAACATTTATCTACAACTGTAATGTTGGGAGCCAAACTATTGAATTTTATTATGATATTGTTTTTGTCTACACAAGAGTCCGAAATAAAAAGCTCGCACTTTGAAAAATTTAGTTCTAAACCTATTTGCCGAAATTCATCTGTGATGATTTTTAGGTCATTAAAAACTGTGTCCACGTCTCCCCCTATCGTTCCGTCATAGGCTGAATTATAAGTATATCCCGTTCGTCCCACCAATCGTCATCGATGCGTGTTGTTGCACTTTTTGGCCACCAAACTTGATTTTCGCATCAGGTATATAATACAAAACTATTACAGAGGCATTAAAAATAAGCTTATGATAGGTATCACAAACGAGCCAAGGGATTTTTGAAAATTCATTTGTATATCGCAATAATATAATAAAGTGGCGGCGCGGTGGCGGCGTTAATTTGGGTCGGGGCTATAATTTTTTCTTGACAAAGGTTTTTCTGTTATTATTTTTTTTACTTTGTCAGGTTTACAGTTTGCCAGTACAAATGACATCAACGCGCTACAGCTTGTGGCCTCGGCATTGATATACAGATTTTTTCTTATGTTTTTTTTTGCTAAATTATTGCTAAGCTTGTTAGCTACTTAGGGATCTCCTCCAAGGGCGAGAGAATCGCGCGTCAATACCACTTAATTCTGTAAAAACTTTGAGTGTATCCACACGGCATCTCATTCTTGCTACTCTACTGCTAAGTATTAGATTTTTTAGAAAAAACTAGAAACCGACTAAGTTTATTATTTACACCATTTTTAGTTTTGCGGGAAATATTCTAATGCTTCTGGAATAACAATTTTATAACTTACATACTCACATTTTAATAAGTATTTTTTTGAAGTCGGTTTAATACTGGGCCCGTACTCTTAAAAATGAAATCGAACTTTCTGGTTCTTTTTCGTGCAAACGCTAATCTTATGCAATGGACATAAGAGTTGGTTTTGCACGAACGCGAAAAAGAAACTTCGATTTTCCTTTTCCGAGTAGGCCCCCAGGGTCCTTTTATACACGAGCCAAACTCGATGTCGAGAGGTAGTAAACAAACGACCCATCTTAACCTAAAATTCACTCTATTGCCGCGTCTTTTTAAACGCAATTTAAATTACTTGTTGGTTTGAGATCCTTCTTCAATAGATATTGCTCACAATTATAATCTGAAACTCGACGCCACACAAGTCAGTTTTAGTCATTTGTGTGGTGGTTTGTTTACAAACAATACACATCCAGTTTGACTTCTGTATAAGATACCAAGGTGTATGACTAAAGTTATCCTTCTAACAATGAATAGGATAAATAGATATATAAGTAATGGAATTCTGTGTGAGAGCTTGGAAAACGAACATTGTAGTGAAAGCAAGTCAACGAGGTCAATGTCAGAGTGCAAATGCAGAAAATGTAAATGTGGCTACTCGTTGCATGGGAAGTCCTGATGATTGTGGGTTTGTTGGTTGGACTTGTATTTGTTGGTCAAACATACTTTACTTGCTAACCCTACTTTATGTAATGGTGAACTTTACTTACTTGTGACGAATTTACACATTTTTTTTAAGCATAATATGACGAATTTACTTTAATTGTATCTAGTTTACAAAAATGTGACAAATTTACTTTGTGGCAAATTTATGTACGACAAAGATACGTGTTATGGTATAAAAGCTAGAAGTATATAAAGAAAAAAGGAAAATAATATTATAAAAAAAAATATGTGAGTAAGTTCCTTCTGGGAAAGCGTGCTCCATCTTAAGCCACATCTTCACCCACATCTTCACTTTCACAAGTGGTCGAATGCCATGTTCGATAAAAAAAATTGTCATAAATGAAAAGTGTGTTTGTTTGTTTTTCTTTTTTTCACGCCCTAACTAAGCAACCAATCGACTTGATTTTTGGCATAGAGTTAGTTGAAAGGATGGAAAGTGACATCTAGGCTACTTTTTGTCCTGGTAACACATCAAATTCCCATGGGTGATTTACGGCTTATACGGGTTACGAATTTAACGCGGGGAACAACTAGTATATAAAAAATAGTTAGAAATAGGTTAAGCAAGTGTACCGATATTAGAATGAAAAAATATTTAGTAATATTTAGCAATATTGTGCAATGGATTTCCGCAAAGTAACGCCTGAATCTATTATTTATCAAGTGTACCGAGTTATCAAATCAAATCAAATTTTATTTCAGTTTTTCACCATACATTGTTAGTACACCTACCTATTATACTATGTTAGTAACCAAATTATTTATATAACATCAAATTATTATTGCAAAAATAAAAGTAAAATTTAATACACTCAATATTGATAACTAGATTAAACTTAATAATGTATAGATGTCAAGTTATAATCAATAATTCTAGTAAATGTCAACAAATAAATAGTAGTTATGCATCGTCCGAATACCTTACTTAATCAACACGTCCACTGTTGAACACACAAGGAGGATTATTCCATAATCATGACGCATGGCAGGCGGATTGGTGAGAGGTGTTAAAAACACACAAATAAGGAAGCTGCTGTCCTTCCTCTGGAACGTTCCCTTAGTCGGCTCAGCCTACTGCCTCCAGATCAAGTGTGTCAGTAAACTACCAATAACACTGTAGGTATATTAATATCAGGGACGGCTAGACCTTCATTTGATCTCATCACACTCACCGTATGATAAGTGATGATGTAGTCGAAGATGTCTAGAAAGGTCTAGAAGACACGTATAATTACCTATAGGTACAAATTCACTCTTGTATTGAAGAGACATGTAATTGGTAAGAAAAAACCAGCCAGCAACAAGTTTCAAGCTACATACATACCTATGTGGCGCGACCTATGACGACCTCAGTGGCGCGGTGGGCGAAGGTCCGTCTGCGACGCTGGAGGTTGCGGGTTCGATTTCCGCCTTGGGACAAATGTTTGTACGATCTGCAGATATTTTTTCAGGGTGTTCTGGATGTTTTCTATGTATAATAAAAAATATCTATCTATGCAGTGTATTATATTAAGTATATCAATTATCTAGTACCCATAACACAAGCTCTGCTTAGCTTAGGGCTAGATAATGCTGTGTAAATTATCCAGCATTATTTATTTATTTACATATTTATGTATGAGCCTTTCATCATGTCCCCTCCTAACTTACACTGGAGGATGACTCTTGTATGTTATTTGTGTTGTCGACTGTACAAATCGTTGTTCAAAACTTGAAACACAAGGCAAAACGACTCATCCATAGCTATTAAGTAATTTGAGCCCGTTTGCAGGCGTTCCAAAATAATTGTCGAGTTCGTGTGAACTGTGAACTGAAGACAATGGCGAGCTTAACTAGATAATGAGCATAGACTAACGTGAACTGATGTTGCTTGTGTAAACTTATAGGTGGATATCTGTGTTACTGAAATAAAACAGGGCATCACATTTAGAGGCATATAATTATTTTTGCTAATTTATATATCTATTATCATATATTTTGAGATATATGTTATATATCTAAAAGGGATTAGGCACCGTTTTCGATTTAAGTTCCCAGACGGCTTGACTTTCCGACACTTCTAACAATTATCGTTATATTTCAACCAATTTGCACGAAACCTTGACAAATTACATGCCTGAACCTTCCTCATGAGCCACCTTTCGATTGGTGAAACCCGCATGAAAATCCGTTCAGTAGTTTTTGATTTTATTGCGAACAGCCGGATATACAGACCATTCAGGTTTTGGAAGCAAAATTTTCCTGGGTGCATATCGACTAATATAAAATGCCCTGACAGCAAAACATGCTCAATTTAAAATGGATTTGGAAGCTAAATGGTCCTTCCAATAGTTGGTCCTCTAGTCGTAATGTCTTTGAATCACGCAGGGGAGCATTTGTTTTATAATATCTAGTAATATTTTAGCTAATATGTTATTCGGTATAGACTTAAACGATACTAAAAACAATGTAGAGACTTCTTTGATTTTTGTTATCTGTTGATGACCTTTAATATTTTATTGCGTGAAAAAGATACAAGCATTAATTATTCCCATTTAAATTAACAAATTAGTTGCATATTTTAAATTTTAATTTGTATTTGTTTATTACGTAACTAACACGACTTTTACCAAACCAATTACACTACTTACTTATAATTAATAACATCATCATGCTTGAAATTATTGCAAAGAACATTTAAAAATACACACTTAATAAAATCATAACAGCGATAACAACATTAATGAAGTAGTACTGTTAATAACTAACACTATCCTGACCCTAGATTTCGTAATACACCAGTACGAAGATCTCAGTGGCAGCTTGGGTGGTTTGGAGCAAAATAATTACTTACGAACCATGCTGCCACTGAGATCTTCGTACTCCATATGGACCTTGTGCATCTTGTCTAGGGTCATGATAGTGTTAGTTATCACCTTAGAGTAGACTATGTCTGTGGTCCATGTAGCGGAGTGGTTATGTTGGATGTTGGACATCAAACATAACCACTGTCCTTGATAGAGAATCACACTACAGCTGGTGGAAAGTACCGCCGTAAGCCTAACCTCGCGGTCAACAGGAGGAAACAGGCCAAGGACCCAAATCGCCCAAGCTGACACTGAGATCTTCGTACTTACGAAGATCTCAGTGTCTCCTTGGTCGCTTGCTGCAAAGTTACTTTCCAACTCAAAACAACTCAGTGCTTTATTTCCTTTAGACCGACACGTCACAAAATTAAAACAATTAACCAACCATTGTTGATCTTAAGAAATGAAAATGAAATAAAGTAAAAAGGTCACGACGATATTGTTTGTAGCTAACGACAAGTATTGTTAGTTAATGTTAGCAAGATAATATTGAAGTTAACAGAATGATTTCCAAAGGCGTCGTGACGAGTGTAAGAACCATCGGCTACGAGTAACTTGTCTGTAAGTGTGTCAATCGGAACCTGTTGACCGCGAGGTTCGGCTTACGGCGGTACTTTTCACCAGCTGTAGTGCGATTCTCTTTCAAGGACATTGGTTATGTTTGATATCCACCAAATCCGGCTACCAAATCATCAAGATGGTGCGATGTGTAAAATCAACCAATAGCATCACGAAAAGATGCCCCGAGATGGTTGTTTCACGCTGTTTTGACAATGGTGTCAATAGATACATTTATTAACAAAGAAAATTATACGAACAATCAAATAATAGAAACAGATTAGAACTAGTATTAACCTACAATTGAAACAAATAAGCTAACTGCAGAACTGCAGTAGCTCAACTGGTCCTTAGCAATACCAGTCGGAAGTGTCTCCAAGACGCTGGCTGCATTGCCCCGCTGTATGGCAATGCTAATGCGCTGCGCCAGAGTACCTAAGTGTTATTTTGGTGTCAAATCATTTTATCGTGACCAACTGTGACCAAGAACATGGGTTTTCAGCTATATCCGCTTACGCTTTGATTTGGTGAAATAATTGACACAGCCTGGCCAGGCTACCTATGAGAACTCCATGTATCTTTAGAGTTACCTATTTTGTTCGGAGATTTAGAATGGTGGTTGATTACGTGGGTGACACAAGCGGGGTCACCTCGTCATTGGTCAAAGTAAGCAAAGCACTAGCCTTTTTGAAGAAATATACTTCTGTAATTCAATGCATAAGTTACCTAGTTTGATTTGTTGATTTCATAAACTATATTATGTAAAGTGAGATGGAATTGTTTCAAGGCAGTATTTAAATCAAAACATTGTCAGCTATCTGTACTAACAAAACAATATTATCCAATGAATAAAACAATAGAATAACAATTGTTTTAGTAAGAATTCCATGGTGCTAATTCAGCGTTCAATCTCTCGAAGCGGTTCTAATATCTCACGGCCGTCGCCATCTTGGTTTTGTGACAGCTGACACGTAATGGCGGGAACGTAATTGTCTATGGTTGAGTAATAAATTCGATTCAGCTAGGGATTCCGTGTTTGCTGAATGATTTTTGTTGCGGTTTTGAGATGAGCTTTGTGGGTGGAGAGGATCCGTTACTTTGAACTTGGATGTTGTTTATAAAAAGGTGGCACGACCTTCTAGTGTTTGTACGAGTACATAATAACACGTCTTACGGCGGAGTGAGCAATATATTCGTATGTACATATATCAGTCATCTAGTACCCATAACTAACACAAACTCTGCTTAGTAGGGGCTTGATGATGCTGTGTGAATTGTCGAGCACTATTTAATTTTTATAGGTATAAAAGATAGAGAACTTTTCCACGGTGAAAAGTAGCCGGACAGAGGCTACTTTTCACCGTGGAAAAGTGCGTGCGTAGGCGCAGAAGCTAGTATAGTATTATTAATTTATTAGGTAACGACTTGAGTTCGATGCAATTCAATACTCTGTTGAAATAAAAACAAGATTGTATAGAAGCCTTACTTTAAAGGCCCTATCTACCAGTTAATTCGACTGACTACACACTCTGTCAATGTCAAGCCTTGATTAATTGACACAGATTGTATAGGAGTTTACGGCAAACCGCAGATTACGATAATTTGTAAGTACAAGCCAGGGGGGCAATTCTGCGTATCTTGTGAAACTTTATCGAGTGATACTCATTATCACGGGATAAAAATATCATGTGATAAATATCGAGTACCGCTAAAGAGTGCATTGTCGTGCGACTAATCATCAAAGAAAAAACCTCGATAAATATTGAATTGCAGATTTTGAGAATACGCTTGTTTATCACTGGATATTTTGACAGTTCTTGTCATATTTAACGAGTAGATCGCAGGAGGGCAATTGAAGAGGGCAATTCTGGCAATATAACAATGGCAATGGCAAGAACTGTCAAAATATCGAGTTTGCTTCGTAGCAAACAAGCGTATTCGCAAAATTTGCAATTTGATATTTATCGAGGGATTTTTCTTTGATGAGTTGTTCGATAAGTAATTCGCACGTGAATGCAGGTTTTGGCTGTACTCGATATTTATCACATGATATTTTTATCCCGTGATGATGAGTATCACTCATAAAGTATTACGAGATACGCAGAATTGCCCCCTGGGGACCAACTCGTAAAAACAAAAATATAACTTTTGGATCGTTTTCGTGCAAACGCTATCTTAGGCAAGTGGCGTATGATTTGGTAAGGCATGAAAACGAATCCAAAACTTCGATTTACGATTTCCGAGTAGGCCCCCTGTTAATTAATCACATTGCCAAGTTGTTTTATTTTTAATAAACAAATGAATTAATTGCTTCCTATACGATTCATTCGGATTCTTCTCATCTGGTTTTCATAACACAAGTTCTGTTTATTTTGGAGTAAGAGAATGCCGTGTGAAAATTGCCAATAAAAACATACATATACACTAGCAGACCTCGATATGGAATGTTTGTAAACAAACCACAACACAAAAAACTCACTCCCTGGCGTTGAGTTTCAGTTATTATTGTAAGCAATATTTTATTGTAGAATTGATCTCAAATCGACAATAATGTAAATTGCGTATAAGACGCGGCAACAGAGTTGATTTAAGGTTAAGTTACAAACATTCTACATCTAGTTTGGCTAACCTACCTAATACCTACCACAGTATAACAGTATTGTTTACTCCGTTAGTGAATTAATTTTATGTCTATTTCAATTTTTGCAGCAAATAAATGCATTTATTTTTCTATTAATGTTAATAAAATACCTAGTTTTTGCATCCGATGTAACTTTTGCTATAATTTTAAGTCTAATTTGAGCACTTTCATCATCATCATCAGCCCATACACGTCCACTGCTGGACATAGGCCTCCCCCGTACGACGCCACAAATAGCGGTCCTGAGCCGCCTCAACGTACTCCCGTCGTCGGTCCATAGAGTGGATGGTCTCCCATGTAGGGGGGGATTTGCCATAATCACCACGCTGGGCAGGCGGATTGGTGATCGCAGTGTTGGTGTTTAAAAATACTCAGAAGGAAGCTGCTGCCCTTCCTCTGGTAGGTTCCGTACGCCGCGGGGCCCCACGGCTTGAGCACTTTATACATCAAGAATTATTAGTAAAGTTTGACATTTCCTGGAAGTTAAAATACACTTGTAATAGAGCGCAAAAAGTCTAAAGCCAGTTTTAGCAGACAAAAACATCGATTTACACAAAGGTAAGATTTTCTATCCGACAGGAAATAAAAACAATTGAATACTTTGTACCTACACTATTAAACAATCGAACAAATAATTGTTTAAAGTTTTAGCGGCGAGGCGACCCGGCAGACATCGACAGAGATGGTGACGAAAATTCTGGCAGACAGAGGTCACACAGGATGTCTTGAAAGAACGGGGGAGGCCTTTGCCCAGCAATTGGATGCCCGGGGCTTTTAAAATATATGTACATCATCATCAGCCCATACACGTCCACAGCTGGACATAGACCTGCCCCGTACGACGCCACAAATAGCGGTCCTGAGCCGCCTCCATCCATCGACTCCCTGCGACCGCTACGATGTCGTCGGTCCATCGAGTGGATGGTCTCCCATGTAGGGGGGGATTTGCCATAATCACCACGCTTGGCAGGCGGATTGGTGATCGCAGTGTTGGTGTTTAAAAATACTCAGACGGAAGCTGCTGCCCTTTCTCTGGTAGGTTCCCTTAGTCGGCTCTTACGACATCCACGGGTTGAGTTGGAGGGGTCGATATTCGTACGCCGCGGCCCGACGGCCTTATACACCTTATACGTACATATATTGCCCACGGCAATATATGTACGCTTTGATTGAATTCATTTTTTAACATACATAAATACATATACAAATTTTTCATTGCTCCGGTTGCGTCAACAGCTATGGATAGAGGAATTTGAGTTCCCTTTTCGTAATCAATTATTAAACAAGAATTTTGCTGCCGTCTTGATAACTGTTAAAAGCTTTTTCATAAAAAATTTTAGGTACCTACCTAATAAAATCTAATATGGTTCTATTGGAATCAGAATAGTCAAAGTCAGTGCGTTCCGACGCAAGGCATAATAAGGATTACACTACGTCGCTGCATCCATCGTATTTTCTAATTGGATATTCATAGTAGTACGAAAATCTCTTTGTATGCAATGACTCGTGTAACGGTGTAATTATGGTCAAACTTGAGTAAGTTTGTTTAATCATCAATAAATAAAGGTAGGTACCAAATAAAATATCACTTAGGTATATTATTTCCATTGAAAATGTAAGTGAGCAGGAGGCTAATAAGGTGCTTAGTAAAGATGAATCAAAAGAGCAAAGCCGAGCTCAGTTATTGAAGGTTAAAGCGCAAAACAATACGTTAAGTAGATACTTGTTTAAGTAACTAATTTTGTTTTTATGCAAATCACTTTACAATTGTTTAGTTTCAGTTGAGCAAACAAATGACGATCGAGACAAAAATTTAGCATTGATAAACGATATCTTTTTGTCGGCTACAATGTCATGTTAACACGTTTTTTTTTTTTAAATTGATAGTCTGCTCTTATGTATTAATTAATATTACTAATAATTAGGATTCTCAAAGGACTTTGCGAGTACGCGTTGCGAAACAAGGAAGGTTTTCTCATTTTGTCGGAGGACGCAAAGCTATTTGGTATTAATCGCACATGCCGTTTAAATTATCCTTAAAACAAAAGAACCGATACAAATAAGCAAAAACGTACTATAAGAATCCTGTATTTGTTAAAGGCATTTGACAGCATCGATTACGATCATCTGTCGAGAAGCTCAATACAATGCACCTTTTGGTAACTATAAGTAAGTCGGTATGTACATCTGTGTTGCCGTGTACAAAGGTATTGAAGCGATTCCAGTTTTTATGTGCGTTTCTGCGAGATCGCCCGGCCGGTGTACCACAAGGTCGAACGCTGGCTCCGCTACTTTACAATGTTGTTTGTTTACGTCCGTTTTATTTTATTGGTCTCAGTTCACTTGTTTTATTTTTAACGTTGCGCGTTGGTGGGGAAGTTTTTAACACAATGTTATGGGTTAGTGAGCTGTTAATTTGATTTATTATTTTGGGAACTTAAGCAATGTTAAATGCGGGGCCTTAAATAAAAACCATGTTTATTTCTTTCTCGCCATAATAATAAAAATATGGTTTGGCGAATAAACTACAATAAATTATTAAGTACTTTTTTTAATTCGCGTTTATTGCATAACTAGTAACAAAGTTGAAACTATTTAGATATAATTGCATCCTATTTGTCTTACATAATTTTTGAATACATTAATTATTTTATTGTTATCGTATTGATACGTCTATATATGAGTACTTATTTTCAAAATTTGTTTTTCCACGTTGAGCCTTCATCTGTTTCTTATGTACTTAGTAAAATTACTGTTTCTGGCATGAAGTCATCAAATTCTTAAAGTTTAGAGAAGTGAATGTCAATTTCAAAAGAGTTGGCATATTCATTAAAAAGAATATTAAAATGTTGTTTAACAAGTAGTTGACCTTGTTAACGAGCTTTATTCGCAAATTATGAATATTCAAGCTAAGCAAGAAGGTAAAGGTGAATCGAAGGTATAAGATCAAGGCGCCTGTAAGAAAAATAATTTCGATGAACTTTGGCGGAGAATACGGATGTAGTAAAAGACGATTTGCTCCATCGATAAGTGTCAAAATAAGATTCACGAAATGAAGTCAAACGAAATATAGGTAAACGTTTTTGCTGGAGGGAGACCAAATTATTATTTGGGCCCCCAGTAAGTTATTACTTTATTCGGTCTCCCTAGCAAAAAACCTTTATACAGCACAATTGCAGTCACAAAATAAAATCAAGTCAAACGAAATATCGTTTGACTTGATTTTATTTTGTGACTGCGACCAAATCCATGTTATGACAAATAAATAACGTTCTAATCATGTAACAATTTATAAATGATTATTTATAAAAATAGTAAAAATATTGACCTTCAAGCCATGATTAATAAGAACCAGATTAATGGGCACGCATGAAGGTAATATTTTGTGTGATACTGGAAATAATTAGTCATACATTAAATTCTTACGCTGGTTTCAATTTAAAATATCATTAAAGGACAAGGAGTGAGTTAATTTCCGGTCTTATTAACTTTGTCAACCTTCTTGGGATTTATAAATGGTGTTCCATAACGTTGAATTTTAAAATATGAATTATATTATACCTCATCTTAAAACTTATTCGTATGGAGCTTGTTAGTAGGGTAGGGATATTGTATTAAAATAAATAGGTCATTAAATATAATGCTGGACAATCCACACTGCTTTATCTTCCCTCAAGCGAAGTTTTCAGATTAATGTTATTTCAAATTATTTATTGCTATCATTTTCATTTAGCGTGTTCTATAATTCATTAACAATACGCACAAAAAGGGAGTTTTAGCGTTTCGAGTTGGATTGATTTTATTCAAAATAACAAATAATATAACACTTATATAATATCAATGTACTAAAAATCTAAGTCACGAGAAGCAGAGTGCCCAGAAAGCTGGCAGCATTGCCACGTTGAATGGCAATGCTAATTCGTTGATTGAAATAAAAGCCAGCATTCCAATCACCTGTGGATTTTACGAGAAGTTAGGTAAGATCTTTGCGTGTGTCCCAGGATTCCAAGGACTAAAGGTTTTCACCGCAAACAGCTCAAATAGGTACCTAAGGCTTATTTTGTTTATTTACTAGCTGACCCGCCCGCGTCTACGCCCGCATGGACTAAGAAAAATATACCACCATGCATTGTTTTGTTATATTTCAAAGGGAGGCAGCGTTTTTGATGAACGATCCCAGGCGGGTTGACTTTTTCCGACACTTCCAACAATTATTGTTATATTTCAACCTATTTACACAAAACTTTGACAAATTATATAGTATCTAAACCTTTCTCATATATCACTATCTATTGGTGAAAATGTATAAAAATCCGTTCAGTAGGTTTTGAGTTTATCGCGAACGGACAGAAGCGGCTAAGGACTTTGTTTTATAAAGTGTAGTGATTTCTTTACGGGTCTTCTTTGTATGTGAGTGTTTCATATCTTTTCCCTTTTATATCTCCTTATTGGTAGTTTTGTCTACACATATTATATGTATTTTATTTGAACCCCTTTACTTATGCCACGTGTGAGCGCGTGTCAAGTGATTGTATTTAAATTAGCTTTTTATGCATCCTGTGCGTCTTGAGAAACTTGATTGTCAGTCACATCGTCTATCTTATTAAAATGCTTAAATTGGTTTTTATTTTAGTTTGTTCACTATGTTTGATACAATCTAGAGGTGTATTGTTTCAAATTTTTACGTAAGCTAGAAATAAATTGAATTAAATCTGGCATTTAATGTTATCCTATCCTACTAATAATTATAAAAGCGAAATTTTGTGCCTTTATCAATATGTTTGGTCGTAGACAACGCCGCCATAACTACTGTATGGATCGGGCAAAATTTTTGCATATATAAAGATCTGGATCGGGAATCATTCCAGATCCACTTATATAACTGTGTTTTTTTTATTTAGTTTTTTTTTGTAATTAACCTAGCCTATAGGCAGCGTGCAGGCAGAAGCTAGTAAATAATATTGTTTCATTATTTTTAAAATGTTTTGACTTGACGTAATAATTAGTTAGGAGTTATTTTATTACAATGTCTGGTGTGAGATGCGTGTCTTTGTGAAAATATATAATTTTTTATTTCATTTTATTATTCTTTATAATTTAATAGTGATCAAGGATATTATAAAATATACACTGGCTTTGCTTAGTTATGTAGTATAAAAAGAAAAACGTGAAACAGTTTAAAAAAGTATAACAAAACGCACCTAAGGCATCTATAAAATGGGTGAAAGTATAAATTGATTGCAGGTGTCTACCGTCTTCGTCGTTCTGAGCTCTTAACGGCCATCTATGTTAAGTATACGGCTTTTATAGTCGTACATAACATACATTAGTTAGGTACATAAAGCATGATTTCCTAAACTATGTGTCGCGATCCACTGGAGGGACCCACCCCTCCAAATGAATTCAAATATCAAAGTGTTTTATTTCCTTTAGATCTAACATGATTCTTGGACACGCAAATTTAAAAGTAGAACTGGGAAATAAAGTTATTACTTAGTGTTTTTGTTCTATTCTATCTTTTTAAGGTAAAGTAAAGAAGCAAACAAGAAACATTTACCTTTTAGATTGTTAGTTTTCGAGTTGGAGCAAAACTCATTCCAAGCCAATACGCTAAGCTACTAATTCCTAGCTACTACGGCCCTGTATGTAATAAAAACAATGTCAATGTAAAAACTTGAAAAGAAACAAAATTAACAGTCTCAACAAGTAAGACGACATTAAGCAGTTCCGCGACTCGCCACAGGGGAATCTGAGCATTAGGTACCAATATGTATGACACTTTTCTATAAGGCGCACGGCAAGGAGGTGGATCCATTTATATGTTTTTATCGAATGGGTCGTAAGTCGTAACCCAGTCAACTTTGGGAACCACTGAGAGATTTTTACGAGTATCTACGGCTAGTAGATCTCTTATTATAAAATGTTCTTATATTCTTTTTCTATATGTTATCTTCTTTTGTTAACTCTTTATTGTACACCAGAAAAACAACATTACAAAGGGATGTTACATAGGACAAGTACAATGGGCGGCCTTATCGCTTAGAAGCAAGTACTAACTGATCAGCATCTGTATGATCTATGCGATACTTATATAATAAGCACTATTGAATGAAAATTACTGCAGAACCATTGCAAAACAAAATAAAAAATTGTGCAAATCAAAATAATTGCGGTGCCCTTGCAGGGTGTATGTTTGAAATTTGTTATCATTAAGACACTGTACAATATGTTTGCAATAAAAAAAATTGTATTGACTATATCATCAATGAGTTACTTTACTTAAATCTTCTTCATAACCTATGTTGTCCCACACTTTTCCAGGAATCGCTTAAATCGCTTTTGTAGACCGTATCTCATCAATTTCTAGGTCATAGACAAATTATTTGTTTGTCTATGGTTATATGGCGAGTTGCAAACGTTTTCAATAGATAAATTCAAACAAATTGTCAAACATATACTTTGAAGGCTTATTACAAAACATCAGA
The DNA here is from genome assembly GCA_947859395.1 of Eupithecia insigniata. NCBI lineage: Eukaryota > Metazoa > Arthropoda > Insecta > Lepidoptera > Geometridae > Eupithecia > Eupithecia insigniata. Next base: position 4,077,786 of record OX402019.1, read on the forward strand.
CTATCTAGAAGATACATATTAACCCGTAGTATGTGCATAAAACACTTATCTATATAATTTGCAGCAACTAAGTGAATACATAAATTTGCCGTGTTTACAAGAATTGCATAGTAAGTGTATGCCTTGACCCATACGCTTTAAGGGCCTACAATACCTGACCATTGTTTGAAAAGGATAGGCTTGGGATTTCGCGTTCATATGAGTGGGACAGAGTAGAACGTCATAACCGCAAAAATAATGTTTTTGTTTTTTTACGGTAAAAATAATAGTAATTTTGAAAATCTAAAACACACACCGTCTGCTTTATACTCTGATTGTTTACTGTACAAAGTATCAAGGCTTATTTTAACGTATCTATTGAATAGCGACGGTTTAAAGTACAGTTTAGGGGGACTTTGGATTTTTTTTCTATCAAGAAAATTTCATGTAATCGTGTTTTCGGAACACTAGTGGTCTAGCATCAATCCTGAACTATAACATATTAAAATCTCAAAGTAAATGCTTCAGAATTGTGGAAGATATGATTGTTGAAAATAACTGATTTCAGATAGTATCAACTCTTAAGGCATCTTGTAACGTATGTACCTATAATAAACTTTACATACCTACAAAGAAACATTTGGTAACAATTTTGTGGATTTCGACGCAATATTTAATAAAATTTTATTGATATTTAGTATAAATAATGTATATTTTAACGAAATAAATAATTTATTTGTTATTGTACTTTTGATAAATATTTAGAAAAATTGATCTATTGCTTTCTAATACAAAAAACTAAAACCAATCAATGATATTCGTTTATTATCGTTATTAGCAGAAATACAGATATATAAATCATTTATTTGCACACATTCTACAACATAACTAACTTGTAAGGTATGGGTATTCTTTTATATTAGGTATGTACATATATCCTGTTATATTCTGTTAAAATGGACGGATGTACTACATGTTTTTTAAATAAATACAAATACAAATAAATATATATTAGTTCTGTTTTGTGAGATGAATTCTACAAAATGCGGCTAAAGTAATTTGTATTCTGGGCAGGTTTTTAGTTCATTGCAAAGTTAGGTAATATTCTTGAAACGGAATACCAAAGTTTGGCTGAGGGGCATAACTACCTAAGTTCTCCTAGTGAATGAGGGCTTTTAAATGCAATCTTAAAAAAACGATCACGCTTTTTATTTTCACACTAGATGGCGCTGTACAAAAGTCAAGAGTAAATGTCAACTGTCATAAAATAAATAACGAAACCGGTGCCATTTTAAAAATTTTTTGGCAGATTAGCGCCATAATATCTTAGTCTATGGCAACCTCATTTTTTTTTAAAGTTCGCATTTAAGACCCCTCATTTTGTTATTTTATTGGTCAAGCTTTTGACCACCAAACCAACTCACATAAGTAAGTGAAGATGGAGGACGCTTTCCCAGGCGGATCTTATTCACACTCGATTACAATGAATGAATGATTACATTATTGTGCCTATTAAAATTACATAAAAACTCAAATCTAAAATTAAAATAAATACAGTACAAAAGGCGGCCTTATCACTGAGAGCGATTTCTCCCAGGCAACATTAAAGACTCCAAGATTGTACTCTAACGGGAAAACAGACGCAAGAACCTCATTCTGCTCTATGGCCAAAATATACTACATCTTATACAGTACACCAAGAAAATACAAATATACAGGAAAATAGATAACAGAGTTGCAACAAAGGGCCTACAATACCTCACCATTGTGTGAAAAGGATAGGCTTGGGATTTCGCGTTCATATGAGCGGGACAGAGTAGAACGTCATAACCGCAAAAATTATGTTTTAGTTTTTTTACGGTAAAAATAATAGCAACTCTTAAATAAAATAATAAAAATACGTTCGGATTAAAATACAACGCAGTTTGGATTTTAAAAAAATACGCATAATAAATCTGTCAAAACTCGAAATACCTCTAAACAATAACAATTAAACTTCGTTCTAAAAAAGATTTTAAGGTACTCATCACAAGTTAATTTTGATTTTATTTAAAAAATCTCTTCGCAGGTGTAATCTAAAGACATTAGTCATTTTACATACACTCCCCGAATCGCCCCACAATCTAACGCAGTATCAGATAACGGAGTAGACATAAGCAAACTCAAACATTCGAGTACAAAATATTGGCGTTGTCTTTATCTTATCTCCGTAGACTATTCTGACCTAGCCTAGGTGTTTCTTATAATAGGTTTGGCAGTAAAATTGCAAGATAGAGTACTTTATAGGTATCTCTAGACAGCAATTACTAATCTAGATTTTCAATAGATATAGCTTTTACTGAATGCAATTATGCAAACTTATCTTCATGAATATCGTTTTGATTACCTTTATTTAAAAAAAACTCCCTGAGCGCCTACTATTAATAACCTCTCGTTTGTCTCTACCTCAGTTTCAATAACAATGTTTGAAACTATTTAGAAAATCTGATTGTTTCTTTTGCATTACACACTATACATTTTATACTTCCAAAACTTTTTTGATGTTTACAGGTTGTAACCTTTTTCAAATCTCTACTCATCTCACTATCACCAGCCAGTATTTTAGTTGTGGCTTCGCTTCGCATGATAAAACCTTTTTACGCAGCTCATCTCTACAAACACAAATGAGGTTGTATACCTATGTGTGCGCTCAGGTGGGAGCGGCCGGGCGGGTGGCATTCCTCTTGTGACCCACATAGCTTGACTCTCGTTAGGCCGTTCAGAATCGGCCTTTGGTATTATGCCAACGGTTTTGTAACGCAACTTTTTCGAATGTGTAAATTTTTTGAGAATAGGATACGGTACAAAAACAAACTTTTTGGTATTACTAATAGATTTTTTATGAAATTAAGTAGTTATTTTCATTTGTTTTATTAGGAAAATAAACCAGAAATTATGTACCTCTACGATTAGTAAATAACTTTATTGAGCGTTTTTGCTTACTTAATTAAGGAAATCAATCATTCGATCCAATCAACAAAATTGATCGTTATTAAAATAACCAAGTGTAATTAAATGTTGCTATTGCGATTTCCTCTCGATTCTTGGTAAGCATTGCATTAGCATTACACCTTTTTATCGTTAAGTCGGTCAACACTCGCCATAAGAGACAAGTCACGAAACTAAACAGACTGTAACGATAGCTGATAAATATAGAATTACACACACGGAGTGGTTTGTTTAACAACGTTTAAAAAATCATTGACTTTGTGAATCTAGTTCGTTGAATAAAATCTTAGTCTATGTTTTTCTCATCCAAGTAGGTAAAAATAAAATATAATAACGCTGGACAATTAACATAGCATCACCTAGCCCCAAGCTAAGCTAAGCAGAACTTGTGTTATGGGTATTAGATAACTGATGTATAGTTCAAAATTGTTGACAAACGTACCTACGCCCGCTGCGCTACCAAGGTCGTCAAAAAGGTAAATAAATACCCATTTACTCAATCACGTCTAAGAATATAACCTAGAATTACCTAAATCATATTTACGACACAAATAATAAATTCGAGCTGTTATGGAAATTGTTCGAGTCATTATTCTTACAAATAAGATAAATATTCTTTGCGGCCGACTGAATAAAAAAGTCTCTTGCAATCTGTTTCAATATTACATAAAAAGGGGCTGCCAGCTCAATGAGCTCACTAGATAAGGTTTATTGGTTCCAAATTTAAAAAATAGTAGAATCTCTTTATTCTAAATACGATCCCGGTCGTGCGAAATGGAAACTATGCCAAGAGTAAGCATGCACCTAACTTGAGCTCAAAAAATAAGTAAGAGCATATACTTGGTTAAGAATTTTGATACTTACAAAAGATTGTGAACCGTTTGTTCATTCTGAAACTGATTGAACTGATTTTTTTTATAAAACCGGTCAACTGCGGGTCGAATCGCAAACGGAAGGTTCCGTACCATTATTCATACATAACTATTTCGCAAGAAGAACCCTAAAAAATCCAACATGACACGGTCACCCATCAAAGTACTGATCGTGCCCAACGTTGCTTAACTTTGGTGATCGGTACTCAACTTGGTATGGATGTTGGACCCCTTAATTATTTATTTTATTTTATTTTATTAATTACAGCAGTAATAGTTATACACACTGTCAAAATTTCAACAGTATACCTAATACGGTTCAAGAGATGCAGCCTTGACAAAAGTAGAACAAAAATAGACAAAAAAAAAATTTGTAAGTTAGACCCCTTTATTAATTAATTATTATTTGTTGTTGTAGCGACAAGAGAAATACACATTCTGTGAAAATTTCAACCGTCTACCTTTTACTGTTCATGAGATATGCTGACGGACGAACAAACGGACGGACGGACAGACAGAAGCTTAGTAATAGGATCCCGTTTTTCAACCTCTGGGTATGGAACCCTAAATAGATTTTTATTTAACGACTAAAGTTTAAGGCTTGAAGCTAGTTCATTTAGCGCTTGTCATAGACTGTTAACCTTGCCATGAACGTGATTATTCACGATTACGATAATAACAACGGCAAGCAAGTATGTAGGTAAAGGTATTGTTGAATACTATTGAATAGAATTATGGGTTGTTTTATCTTAATCTTTTATGTCACAAGTAAGACACAAACACGTACAAATGGTTGATATTATGAGAAATGAAACTAAGAAAGCAGATTAAAGGGATTTTGCCTGTTAGTATACTCTCTATTTTGATTGTTTGTATAGTGGTTCTTGAAAAGCTAATGGTTTGTATATAAGTATTTTAAAAATGAAACATTCTTAAAATAATTAGCTTTATGAGTTTTTAGATAACCTTAGCTTGCTTGGTTACTAAAATAACCTCAGAATATCCCTGTAATCCCAAGTTAACCAAGGGCCAATTCTCTGAACTCTCACTAGACTGCTTGTACCTGCATCGCATCCGTGACGTCACTGTCCTCCGATGCCAGGTTTTTTCTACATAGTTTCCTTTCCATTCCCAAAACAATTAGGCTGATCCTTTTGTTTAAGGGCAGCACTGGCCATTTGAAAAAAGAATGGGATGTCAGGGATCTGTTTTGAATTACCGTATTTAGTTTTTTTCATTCATCTAAAGCAGGATTATTTTTGCAGACCGGTATGCGTTCTCTGTCCTTGTATTTATTGTCAGTTAGTCTATTACTTGAATCAAAATGTTCGAACTGGTTTAAATATAGAACATGTACGTAATCGACACTCGAACGAATCAAAAATACTTACACTCTGGCGAACAATAATTACAACATAATAAAAATAAGGGATATAATGTTTGTAAAAACGGTCCAACCACTTTCTTGTTGTTGGTCGTTTCACAAAATTTTCTTAGTTACTTGTTGATTTTAGCTCTTTTCTATAATGCTTAGTACTGCGAATTATATTAAAAAATATGTATGAACGCTAAAACGAGAATTTTGGTTTTTTGTTGTTGTGATTGTGAGTTCTTTACAAATATTATTTCTTGCGAATGGCTCGAATATGCGATCATGGCTATTTTTGTTTTGTACATCCTCCTTTCTTACCTACGCAAAGACGTGTTTTGATTTAAAATAGATACCCTACACATTTAAAGGTGAGTACTGACTGGTGTTTCGGTGCGTAATGTAACATGTTACACAGCGAGCGGAAGTTTGTGTACTCAGTACGGGGAAAGAAGGCGCTCGCAACGACCAACGAGGATTTATTAGCACACGTATCATGCTCGCTGCGAATGGTACATTACGGTGTTACGTGAACACTGCACCGGTCAGTACCCGGGCTAAGATACCGCACTCACCATTTTCTTTCTTCGGCCATACGTTATGCAAAGACTTGCTTTTCTTCAATTTAGTAAACAGACCCATAACAATTCACAAAACAAAATCACTATAACCAAAACATAATTTTTCAACTTCAAAATTCTTAAAATTTTTACAATTTTCAGATTGAGAATATTGTGTTAGGTATTTTAAGATACGATAATTCCCACGATATGTGCCATTAGACTGAATTTGAATTATAAGATTGTACATTAAAGGCGATAATACTCGATAAGCGATTTGTTATCGAATAGCTTCGCTATCAGAACGCATATTTGAGTGGCTACGTATACATACCTATGTACGTGTTTTATCGGAAAATAAACTGGCAAAAGTCCCTTACCCTTCTTAATGTAAATAATATACCTTACCGTGCCTAATAAAGTACATATGTATATGTATTAGGTACCAACATGGTACCAACATGGTACCAACAAATGAAAATAACAAATTTTTGAATGAAGAATTCACATTATCCTTTTTTCATAACTTACTATTCCCTGCCATTCATGCAGTAGGGCAGCTTCTTTGTTAGGTTTGCAAAAAAGTAAAAACCTCTTTGGTTATTGTTATTAGGTCAAAAAGGTACCAGCTATTCCAATTTTAAAAAATACTTATGTACTTACGTAAATGTATTCTTGCTACACCGCCATAGACGCGAGCGCGCGTTGAAGTCTTTTGTATGGACGTAAATAAAAAGAAGTGTTTTTATCTCGAAATTATGATCAACTTGATCACTGATAGGTGCTCACTTTCAATGTTTTAGTCAATAACGTGTTGAACTGATGATTATTATTGAAATATATTTGGTAATAAATAAAATGCGCAGAATGGCTTGGTAATTATATTTTATAACCTTGTCCAATGACTCAGGTTACTACGAAATTGGCAACAGCCGTACCCGTTTTGATGCGTAGAATGAAATATACATAATATGTAGGTATCATCATCAACTCAGAGCGAAAATAAAATCTCTGCTATTTGGTATACAGACCTCTCATAATTTTACCCAGCCTTCTCTACTTTGGATGATGATGACTTTGATGATGTCATCGACTCAATGTGCTTTGGAATTTTAACAGGCTTGCTTGTTTTTGGCTACCATCTGGACATCACTTGGTTTCCATGAAATTTAACGAAATCCTAACAAAAAAATACAACAATAATATCCTATCTTAGAAAATTATCCCCAGCAGCGTGAGCTAAAACACTATACAGGACGTCCCACGGCCATACCACTTGGAGGGAGTGTCTTAAATATTGTACTTAGATAGAACATTTTACTGAAAGAAGACTTCATTTTAATTTTAAAAACTATTTAATCTGCATTCAAAGATTTTTGAGTAATCGCCTGTATGAAGTGGTAGGTAATCAAACCCGCCAAATTGTAAAAAAAGCCACCCGTAATTTTATGATATCGATGTACTTTCCTTCCATATACATACGTATAATGGAAGGAAAGTATACATCCATAGGTATAGCTGTGGGACGCCCTGCACCTACAGCAAAAACTACTTGGTTTGTCCTTGCTACGACCATCACCACTCCAATATTAAGGTATCAATTTATCTACATATGTCTAAAAGGTAGGAACTTTGTATTACGCCATAAGTTTGTAGCTATTGATGGAATAAGGAATAATTTTCGTTTTCTATGCAAACTTTTTGCACACGGCTACAAATAAAATTATAGGTACATACAGGGTACATAAATGTACTATAAACTTACATAGTTTACCTACTACAGCTGGACCGGATCGTTTGAAATAGGACCTCTCCATAACTTGCTGGCTGACACGCCGTTAAAAAGATTCTTAATTCGAATTAGGAATGTTTTATTTTTTCTATAATCGAATGAGTTCGAATACCGGTAAATGTTTTAAAATGGTCAAGTGTGTCACGTTTGAATAGTCGTTTTCGGAACTTGATTCTATATTTGAATTTATGCTTTCTAAGCTTCAGTGTTCACAACTTACAGACTTGAACAATAATACCCACCTACCATTTTTGAAAATATGTATGTACCTGGTATATACATAGTAATTAGCTTTTAAATAAAAAAGTCACAATTCTTCAAAAGCAAAAATTTTTTTTTTTAATATTTCTTTAGGAAGTTACAAAACGGAAGTTCAACTCATTAAATCGGTACATGGGTAGTTCTAATAGGTAAAATAAATCTCTGCTTGTGTGCATTACGTCAGATGTTATGACCAAAACGTTTACACATCCACGAGAAAGCTAGTTTCTCTCTATAAATTACATAAATACACAATCTCAGTGAGATGCAATTTAAATGTTTTCTTAACTACGTGAAAATAACTGCATAGTTTTTAAATAATTATAAAGACTTCAAGAAGGTAAAATTATTTCAAAGTTTATGCTAGGAACGACTCGTCCCTGGTTTATGCATTGTTTGATAGAATAAAAAAAATAGAACATTTAAGAAAATAAGTCAAGAAAATATTTAAGAAATTGTATGTACACTTATCGTTATATACTACAAATACATAATAATAATTTATTTACCGCTTTGTAATTAGTTAACTAAGTATGTAATGTGTGTGTTTAATGTGACAAATAAATGACTTACTTACTTACTATTATTTGTTTATATGTTTTAGCCTCTCATTAAATCCCTTCTATCTTTTGGCATAAGCGAAAAGCATTATTTGCCCAATGTTGCCATTAAAAAGAATGAAGTTGGGCTTGGCTATTTGGGCCATTATTGGCCATAAAAGGTAAATTTTATCAGTAATAAAGCTATTTTGGGTTGTAATCTACCCTTTTACGACTGTTTAGCTACTTAGGACCTAATTTTAATTTTGTTTACTTATCGCTGATAGCAAATTATTGGGCTGGGCAAATTTAACCCTAAACTGCATTCGTGTCCAAGTGGCAATATTTAGGGAGCACGTCGAGATTTTTTTTTAATATATTTTACTAAAAACCGTGTCTGAAAATTTTACCTAGAAACATGAAGTCAATTTAAATATTTGCGTTAGTTAAAGAACTAAATCTTAGTCTTAATCCTTGAGTTATTAATAAGATAAGAATTATCTCTGTCGTAATGCTACGCTTGCAGTTAGCTAAATTATTCGAAAATGATGTCATTCGCATTTTGACCTGCTGGCTAATTAGAATACAGTATCTATTTGTAACAAAAAAGTAAGGACCAAACTTTCAGGAGTGTTCAGTTTCGATCACAGAATACGCGAAAATATTTTATTTCTTTTTAGTTTGGTCCTGGAATGGAGTACCATTGCCTTTCTATACGATACGTTTCATTAAATAAATAATGTTGGACAATCCACACAGCATCATCTAGCCCCAAGCTAAGCAGAGCTTGTGTTATGGGTACTAGATAACTGATATACATAATACAATATATTACATAGATAGATACTTTTTATTAAATATATGTAGAAAATACCCAGAACACCCGATACAAATATTTGCAGATCGTAGAAACATTTGTCCTAAGGCGGGAATCGAACGCGGCGGGCGAAGGTCCAACCTCCGACGCAGGAGCAACCTCCTGCGTCGCAGGCGGACCTTCGCCCGCTGCGCCACATCGGTCGTCGAAATTATGTACTGAATGTTTTACAAGGCTGTGAAATAAAGCATTATCTATCTATTTTTGTTACAACCTGTATATTATTATCTTGACCCAACATATTTCAAGACTTTTGAAATTCCCTAGAAACCTTTGCCAATACCCAAGGCCTTGCAAGCAGGTAGGTAGGTAAACAAACCTATATATGTAGATAAGTATCCTTTGTTTGAGTTATTGCACGAAAGTACGTGAGGTGTTTGTTAACAGAGGTATTAACAAGGCACTTGCTGATAAGGCAGATAGCCCAGTGGCACCAAAACTTTCGACTTCACCCATCATCATCATCATATCAGCCCATACATATCCACAGCTGGACATAGGCCTCCCCCATACGACGCCACAAATAGCGGTCCTGAGCCACCTCCATCCATCGACTCCCTGCGACCGCTACAATGTAGTCGATCCATCGAGTGGATGGTCTCCCATGTAGGGGGGATTTGCCATAATCACCACGCTTGGCAGCGGATTGGTGATCGCAGTGTTCGTGTTGAAAAATACTTAGAAAGAAGCTGCTGCCCTTCCTCTGGTAGGTTCCCTTAGTCGGCTCTTACGACATCCACGGGTTGAGTTGGAGGACTTCAACCATTACTACTAATTCACTAGCTACTAGTGTCTGTCCGTGACTCTCTTGTAGAGAGATAATAATTAAATAATATGGTGTGTTTTAAAAAACGATAAACCGACTTCAAATTCCCTTACTTTTATACTTATTTTAAGTTTTTCGGGATAAATACTAATCCCCTGGAGAAAAAAATTATGGTACCCTTTCGGGATCATTTCCTATACAATAGTGAAAGAATTTTCAAAATCGGTCTATAATTGGAGGAGATATTGCGTATCATACATACAAAAAAAAAATACAAACGAATTGTTAACCTCCTCCTTTTGAAGTCGGTTAATAATGTCGGACAATCCACACAGCAACTTCTAGCCTCAAGCTAAAAGAGCTTGCGTTATGGGTAATAGATGGCTGATATACATAATACAATACATTACATAGTTAGAGATTTTTTATTATAGATAGAAATATCCAGAACACAACTAATTGTAGATCGTACAAAAAAATTCCCAAGGCGGAAATCGAACCCGCAACCTTCTACGCTTCATTTAGATGAATAAATTTTTTTTAAATAACCAATGAGCGGTAATAATAGATATCAAATAAAAATTATAAAGGTAGTATAGAATGCATGAGCTGAGACAGCTGAGGTGAGATTGTGGTCAAATGAAGGGCAATCGCAGATAAAAACATACTATGCCTACTAAAAAAAGAAATATATATATGTACTTATAAGTCTTAGTTAACTATTACTCATGTAATCTGATCCATATTCCATATCCAGGGAATATAATGCACCACTGCAATGACTGTAAAAGGATTTAACAAAAATCCTAGTGACATAAGAGAACTGCCTACTAGTAAATTCAAGACAAACCTTCGTAGGTGGCTCATAGAAAAATGTTTTTATGACATTAAAGAACATAACACTTTATTGCACACCAAGAAAATATAGATATATACAGAAAAATATAAATAACATAGTTGCACAATGGGCGGCCTTATCGCTAAGAGCGATCTCTTCCAGACAACCTTGGGATGGACACGAAGCAGTTGTACAAGAAAATAAAGAACTATTTAATCAATAAAATAGTTATATACGTCAAATATTGTACGTCCATATTTAATGGATATACTGTTGTTCCACCTTTTTTTGTACATAGTTTCTACAATAAATCTATTTATTTTCATTTCACCTATGTTTGCACACACACTTGTACAAATACACAATGTCCTGCACATTATAGCTAGTCTCCTTTGAGACTGGCCACCGGCTATGGGCGGATACCATCACACAAGAGTCAGCACAGAACACCCTCATTATTATGTAGACCGATGTGGCGCGGTGGGCGAAGATCCGCCTACGACGCAGGAGGTTGGGGGTTCGATTCCCGCATTAGGACAAATATTTGTATGATCTGCAAATATTTGTCTCGGGTGTTCTGGTTATTATATGTTTAATAAAAAATATCTATCCATGTAAGATATTGTATTAAGTATATCAGTCATCTAGTACCCACAACTCAAGCCCTGCTTAGCTTGAGGCTAGATGATGCTGTGTGGATTGAATGCATGAATGAACATCTTATATCTTATATGTATATGATCTTATATCTATGTATATGATCTTATATCTAAACAAAAATGAACAGTACAAAAGATGGATTGTCCAGTATTATTTACTTTTATATCGTATGGCTTTGAGTTACACAGATCAAAACTAAAGTGTATTACAAACTACATAGATCCAATGTAATCTAAACTACAATCAAGTTAATCGATTGAATTGGGCAAACCTGTCTGCGTTGGGCAATCAAGCATAATGTTTTGCTGCGGATCCGCTCCACTGGTTAATACAAGTGCATGTTTATAAACAATGTCAGCGCTCAGTTATGTGTTTATGTGGTTTAACAACGTCGGGTCGTGGATTTTTTGTCTGTGTTATTGAAAATTGATTTCGAGGAATTTTATGCATTTTTGGTTTGAATCTGGAATGGTTGTTTGTGGGTAAATATTTGAGTTTGATGCAAACAAATGGCATTACTTAGAATAGATTTGTGTTTGTTTCTTTTTAATAACTTTAAATCTATTTATTGTATTATTTGTCTGTTTACGTGTTATTTTGTAAGTAGATTAGGTACTAAGTAGTATTTTATATTATTTCTGTGCTAAAGTTCTGTGTTTGTTGTGTTTAATTAATAAAATTTTCTTTATTTCTTATATTTATACAATTTTAACTTCTGCATTTTTTCATTTACTATATATTATATTATACTACATATTATATTCATTTTTATAAACTTAAATAATAACTTATAACCATTTAAGTATGTGTCCTCGCATATAAAAGCTAAAATACTGCTTGCTTGTGGAGGAAAAATGGAGAACAGTTATGTCTTGGTAACAAATACATAGGTATGAAATAAACTAAAGTGTTTGTTCCATGTAGAACGCAAAAAAATTTTGAGTTTCAAATTTTAAACTCATTTTTTTTTAATCTAGCGCCAGCACGAAATTATCAACCTTAACCCAACATAAAATTAACTGAATTTCCAATCGCTCTATCTACCAACTCTCATTAATAGTCCAATAGCTAGTAGAATTACGGTCCAAGTTTCAGAAATACTTTGATAGTAGACAAACTAGTTTAGATATAGTTCTAAGTAGGCTTTACTAGAGATAGGTTGTATGTGTTATGGACATGGTTATGTGTAATACTATTTTATATTAAGGTGGATCGTTTCGTGTTTGCGTGAGATTATTTTTTCGGGTATTTATTTTTTTCTGGTACACGGAATAAAACTAGATGAAAAGTAATTTGTCGAAAATACTAAACCATTTTGTATTAACTTAGTGATGAAACTATTCTCCATGATACTAAAATGAAAAAAAAATCGATTCAATTGTATTTTGGGAACATATCGAAATAATGTCGATTTGTAGCCCAAAATCGAAGTAGATTTTTCATAAGTTAATACAAAATGGTTTAAGATTTTCGGCAAATTACTTTTCCGCTCGTTTTGTTCCTTGTAGAATGCAGAAAAAAGTTAAACCTGGAAAAAAATACATTCGCGAAACGATCACCAAATATCAAATATCAAAGTGCTTTATTTCCTTTAGACCTTACAGGACTCTTGTGCACGTCACAAAATTTAAATTACGTAAGTAAAACAGGGAAATAAAGTGATCAAACCCCTTAAGACAAAACACCCTTAAGCTAGATAATTTTATACCGTGGGAACATTCGTGTTTATGTTAATTTTTAATATGTTTATTATTAATCCGATCCGAAAGATGCAAAGTAGTAAGACGGTAACAGATAATACCTTATGTCATACGATTATATAGATATTTGTAGGTATTTATAAAAAAATATTCCCATAAAATGTATTTATCAACTATATGTATGTCCATATGAGTAGACTCTTGTCTACTTATATGGACATATAGTTGATACTACTTATGTTCTTGTCTACCTCTACCTATGTTCTTACATAGGTAGAGGTAGACAAGAACATACTTACACACAATCACGGAACATACATACTTATGTTCTTGTCTACCTCTACCTATGTAAGAACGGTAGACAAGAACATAAGTAGAGCGGAAGGTTCGGCCCCGGACCGGCTCAAGGTCGCGACAAAATACTCAGTCTATCTCAGTCGGGCTCGCGGGCGTCGCCGGCAGCCCGACTGAGATAGATTGAGTAGCCCGTTTAACGTGTAGCCGCGACCTTCCCTTCGAAGCATTCGAAGTGTCCCCTCTACGTATGTTCTTGTCTACTCGTATGCTATGTCTAAACTTAGGAACCAGTGTTCATTATTGCAAGTTTTTTTTTATTGGAATTGGAATTAAAATTGCTGCCTTCGCTTGTTGGCAAAATGAGAAAGTGTTCACCTGTATACAGACAGACTGACAGTCGATGACGGATGTGTTTATGTTATAAAATTAATAATCATTTCCGAAGTATCTATTAAGAGGTAGGTTATTTAGGTACTTATGTAGGTATGTTTCGTGTTTCTGACATGAAAGATAAATAATTTGGCGTGATTTATAAAACGATAAATCGACTTCAAATTCCCGATTAATGAAAATGGGTTTTATAACCGACTTCGAGTGCTTTACTTTTACACTTATTTTAAGTTTTGCGGGATAATATTTTTATGTGATTATTTTCTAATCAATAGTGAAAGCATTTTCAAAATCGGTCCACAATTGGCTGAAATATCGCGTAACATACATGCAAAAAAAAAACAGAGTCGAATCAGAACCGCCTCTTTGAAGTCGGTTGGAAAATATATATTTGTAAGTAGGTACATAAACTAATAGCCGCATAGAATATACATGCAAACATTCCGCCGACTAGGTATAGGTATAGCAGGTTCCTTTATACTTACTTATCGATGTCAGTACGTTGGGTACCTACCTAGATACCTAGTGACTACCTACCTAAGTAGTTAGGTGTAATCTTCATTCTCACTGACTTGTTGAGACGACACGTCTTGGTTTTATTTTACAAAGACTTAATGACTTGATTAGGTACCTAACTCTTGGATATACCTGCAGGTAGGTACATTCTCACGATGGAACGAAGCGACTCGTCTCACATTACCAAAACTTACCTTTCCGTGACTTCCAGTACAACTTCCTCAGGTAAATAACTACTGCCACCAGCAAGAGAGCAGCCAGGAAGGATCCTATGGCAGCCCCTGCCACACTACCCGCTCCATAGCAAGTCTCCTGCCCCAAAACACCAGGCAAAATCGTCACAACAAAAAATAATAAAACACACATTTTAAAAATCACACATCACTATGGCACATGGAAGTTTACACAGAACACCGGTCACATTCCTTTCGAAATTCGAATTGTTTTTTTTTTTACGCGCGAAAGACGTGCGCTACGTTGGACAACGCTTTCTGCTATGCGTTCACTTCACATCTCTGGCTGGCTGGCTGTATGGGTTGGGTGACGAGCGAGCCAGGCAGCGTAAGAAGCCAAGCCAGCGGTTTTTACAAAGTTTTACGAACTGCTGTTTATTCTGTGGTTAGTTGTGGAAAGATTTTGTGGGACAGAGAGGAAACGTGTTTGGACAGTGTCTCTGACTCTGAGTAGGTAGGTACAGAATGGCGTTTTCATTAGAATGTAAAATTAAAAAACCACGAGTCTTATTTCTTCTGTGTTCAAGAACTAAAGGCATAAGGCAAACATGGCATCACAGGTTAAACACGGCATTAAAATATCTCTGTAGGTAATCTGTGCATGGCATAATATGGTGGTACGGGTTGGGGAGGTAGGGGATAATTGGGTACTTTTTTTACCATAACTCTACACTAAATGTTATTTTTTCATAAATCACAATTGTATTACCAAGAACAGAGGCAACATACAATTGGCTAAAATTACTAAGAACTGTTACAAAGTTCTAATCAGTCCAAGTAACCAAAGGATTTCTGAAACGTCAAAAGTGCCTAAATCTCCCTACGGTGGTAGTGAGATTTGGGCATCCCTGAGGGAGGTTGGGGTATTTGTTTAATACTCGTAATATAAATCAGCAAATCGTTATAATCTGACATAATTCATATTCATCTCGCAAAAATAATCGATTTTTGAAGAATTTGGAATGCTAGCTAACTAAGGTTAGGTTATTCAGCATGCATGACCCATAGGGTACTATTGAGTTTATTAGTTATATATTACATAATATCCTAATTTTTTTATACGAAATCACGAACGACGTAATATTCACATTGACGTGCTCCAAACGATGAATGGCTTGTAAAATTGACTACTCAATGAGATGAACAATAGTTTTGTTGAGCAGTGTTTTAATTAAAAAATTACCTACACGACCAAATCAAAAGAAATAAAAACATACAACCGTATTGCAACTAAGAGGGGGTCCCCAAAACTCTCGACTGCTCAACGGTACCTAATTTAATACTATGATAAATATAACATAGTATTTTATTCTATTATTTATTAACAATGTTGTCGCTGAGTGGACACAATTGACGCATTCACCTGTGTACGCGCAGGTACCACACACACCCTCTCACACACATCCTCTCACACACAGCCAAATTAATTTACTTGGAGTCGTGATGGGATTCCTCAGAATGTTTTGTAGATAGGGCTTATGGTATAACAGCTTACGAGTTAAGATAGAGTTAGCCGACGACGACGAGTGAGTTGTAGCTTATGTATAGTATAGTAATATCTACGTATTGGATCATCATCATCAGCCCGTATACGTCCACTGCTGAACATAGGCCTCCTCCAAACGACGCCACAAATAGCGATCCTGAGCCGCCTCACTCCAACGACTCCCTGCGACTGCGACCGCTACAATGTCGTCGGTCCATCGAGTGGGAGGTCTTCTGACACTCCGTTTCGCGTTGCATCGCGGTCGCCACTCGAGAACCTTTATTCCCCAACGGTTATCGGTTCTACGAAGTATATGGCTTGCCCATCGCCAATAGGGATAAGTATAGGGTTTATGCCCGAGAATTCTCGTCCCGGGAATTCCCGGGAAATCCATCGTTCTCGAACCCGGGAAATTCAGGTCGAGAAAAGTGGAGAAGTCGAGAAATTTCAGTAGTTCAATTCTTTGTCTTTAGCACGTTTTGACGAGTTCTTTGTTGTGGGATACGAACGTATAATTTACTTTGATGGATATAGAGTAGTAGACTGGCAATTTTATTTATATAAAATACTGATTGTAAAAGCGTATTTCTGAAAAAAAAAATTGAAAGGGAAGGATTTATATAAAATTAGGCAATCTAAGTTCTTTTTAATTTAAAATCAAATTATACGACCTTTATTTTTAAGTATTTAAATTGATAATCATGCATCTAAAAGTTTATTTTTTATTTATAACACGGCAGCTGAAGATTATTTACAATGACAATTTGATTCAGTTATTAAGAATACCTATAATTTTATGCATATTGACATTATCGCAGTCAAGAAATTGACTAAGTTGTCAGACTGAATGAAAACTAATTATTTATTTCATTATGTATTGTAGTAAATAGTTTTAAAACGTATTTATTACTGTTTGTAGATCGGTCTAAAAAACGTTTTAGCGAAGCTTAACCTTTGGTCAGTCGCGCATTTTTTGTTAACGCGGTTGGTCGCATGGGGTCTCTGAAGACCCCAAAACTAAACAGCCTAAAAACACCTTTTGAATTACAATTTCCTAATTGTATAAGCAAATAATTGGTATTTAATTCAAAAACAAAAAACTACAACAAGTTCTTAAATTATTTTTTTATATTTCTGCCTTAAACTTGCAATCTAAAAAAAGTAACCAAAATTTCTGTCTCTGAGATCACAATCACAAAAAATATATATTAATCTAACTAAACGAAGCAACTTTTTCTTTTAATAAATCTATATGCGATTACACTAGAATAACAAAGACAGTTACGTAAAATTTGAAACGCCCCAACAAAAAAAAAACATAAACTTTTACCAATTGAAGTCAGTCAATTTTTTACAAATTTTTTCTTTCAGTCACATCAGTTTGGTATGTGTCGGTACATATCAGTTTGGTATGTGTTGGGCATAGGTTACCGTTGCAAAAATTAAAGACAGATTTGAATTTTCTATCAGTTTGTCTAGGACAATTAATGCAACGCTTTCTCATAGGAATGAAATTATTTTCATTGTGTTGATCCTGATCCCATCCTGAAGAGGAGGTATGAATCGTCTCAATATCTGTTTCAATCCCGGATATATTTATCAAGGGCTTTTCATCATCATCACTACGAAGTTTCCAAATCCATGTATGTGTTGTTGTAGCGATTCCAAAACCACATTTTGTTCGTCCAACGATTCCATAACCCCGATGCTTCTCATCTCAATATACTCAAGCAAAGATTCCAAGTTCTCAGATTGTTCGTCCTGGCATACTTCATGTTGCTCATTGTTTGTTTTTTGATAATAATTACTATATTTATAACTGTTCATAGTATAAAATTTTACTTGTCTAAGTGCTTATTCTGTAGACCTAAAGAAATAAAGTTATTGATTCTAATTCTGTTGTTCCGTTGGTCCATTCTGCTCAGAATCAGTGTTATACTCAATTTACTAGTTAATCAAATCTAAAACAATTAAAAAATACATAAAAATAATGTTTCAAAAGAAAATCAAACTAAAAATACAATTCAATTATACTTACGCGGTTAGTCGCGTGGGGTCTTTCAAAGCCCGTACGCGCAAAACACGTCTTTTTCTCACACCACCTATGCGTGAACGGAAGCTAGTGCCGAAACGTGGCAACTATAATCCAACTTGGGAGGGTACATGAAATATTGAATCTGGGATAGTTTTAACTGATAAAATTTTCGATTTTTGTAACACCTGGGCTTTCAAAGACCCCACGCGACTAACGGAGGGTTAAGGTAGTTTTCTGACCTAAACTAGCGCCACCACCTATTTTATCATATTATTATAGATAGAAGATAGATAGAAAATTCTTTATTGCACACTTATTGATAAGAAACAGAAATACAAAAAAGACAATTTTAAAACGTTACAAGTGGCGGTCTTATCGCTCGAGAGCGATCTCTACCAGACAACCGTGGATGGATAGGATTGTTGGATGATACTAGGGGATCTGTGTGCTAGTATAGATTTAATTAATAAAAATACTCATAATAAATATTATGCCTAAAATAAACTACATATATAAATTTATATATATATATATATTTACTTATATACATAGGGACACAGGTATGCGTTCAATGACAACAGCCTAAATAGTGCTCCTTCACCATGGTTTTGAATAGTGGTAGCGATTTTGCTCGCCTCACTGAGACTGGCAATGCGTTCCATAGTTGTACAGCCCGGGCAGTAAGTGGGCGAAGAAAGAAGTAGAGTGAACAGGTACTTGAAGTATAAAAGTTTCAGAAGAGCGCAGAGAAAGAGCGTGCGAATGATGGAGAAAGGTAAAAAGCTCTTTGAGATAAGGGGGTGCAGAGGCGTAAAACAAGATATTAAAGAGAAGAGAGAGAATATGAGAATTTCGGCGAAGCCGTATAGGTAACCACTTGAGCTTCCTGCGAAATTCCGAAATATGGTCATACTTGCGCAAGCCAAATATGAACCTTATCCCGACATTCTGCAGGCGCTCAAGTTTGTCTAACTGTTGCTCAGTTAGATCAAGAAAGGCCGAATCGGCGTAATCAAGAACTGGAAGGAGAAGAGATTGTGCAAGAGAGATTTTAGTGGCAATAGGTAGAAAGTTACGCAGCCTTCGAAGGGAACCTGCTGAAGCAATCATCCTACGGCTGATTTCAGATATCTGCGGTCCCCACGACAGATTTCTAGAAACCATAAACCCTAGATAAGTAAGTATTAAAAACTTTTAATTTATTAAATAATAAAACATTTATATCATCACTTCGGCCCTCGGAATCACAAAAGCGCAAGATATGCAAGCAGTTGTCCCATCGCGGTGCACGCTCTGGGCACGGTGCGGCTTTAGCCGCTGCCTGTGCAGCTGTGCCGCTCAGCGTCCGTCGCGGGTGGTAGGTTAGGTACCTACATTCAATTGAGAGGACTAGTGCCTAGGTAGGTAGGTTGTACCTACTCCTTTTTGGAATACGGCTGAAAGATTTCATAATTGTTAGTAACAAAACTCAAGCTTTTACGCTAGTACTGGATTTTTTACGCTAGCTTCTGCTAGCGGCTTTGCAATCGCATACTGGGAAAAAAGTAGACTGGGTATGTAATTCCCCGGGATACCGTCTTCTTTCCTAAAAAAATACAGTTCGACCGCTCGCGAGAAAAGGTGTCAAACAAAACTACTTTCGCATAATCGCGTCGTTTAAAGACTGGTTGTGCCATCTAGCGGAAAATTTTCGGAACTTACTTCGACTGTAACTTCACTGAAAACGCTATTTCGCAGTAGATGTCGCTACTAGTAGATGTCACTGGACTTTATCTTCATGCTAAAAGTCTGGTTCTTTGAAACAGTGCAAAAGTGCTGTGCTTTCAGAAGCTATTATTTTTATCGAAGGACTAGTATTCGATGCTATCAAATAACAACTAACTCTACCGAATCTGCGGTTTTATATTTCTGTTATAAGTCGCTTATTAAGATTTATACAACCTCCTAAACTAATAGTAGATAGAGAGCGCTCCTAAATCAGTTCAAGCGTGAACTAATATACGTTAAATATCGATAGTTTAGATTTTCGATAGATATCGGTAGTTCGACATAAACTATAGTTATCGATAGTTATTGATAGTTTCGTCAAATGAATAGGTAGAAAAGCGGCTTTTTCTAAAGCTAGTCAGATATTAACTGAACTCCGAAATAGGTTTACGGAGAAAATGCTATTATTATTTTGTTGTTCTTGAAACAAAACATTATTTAGATTTTCTTCAAAAAAGAAACTTGTATGGCTGCTTGTATGTTTAAAAAAACTTTCAAAGATTAATGGATTAGGAACTAGGGAATAAACAAATTGATTTTTGAAGTAACGATAGAAAAATTGTGTGTCAAATTTACAGTTTCATGTTCTCTAACGTCAAACGGTAAAGTTGGCTTGGTCACGTTGAGGCCAACGAGAGGGTAGGGTAGTTTCCTTCATCCATGCCAACAACTGTGCCCAGGTTTAGGTAGGTATGATGATGTGATGACCAGACCAATGTAGTGAACCAACAATCGATAGTGCTATCATAGTTAACGATACCATCGATAGTCCATGGCTATCGATACTATCGATATTCTATCGTTGTAACAGGTTGTAACGTACACTAGCGTGCACAATAAAGTCAACCAGACTGAAATGAAATCGAGATATTCATCGATAATGCTTGAAAATAAGAAATGCACATCACTAAATAATAATTTTCATTTCGTTCCGTTGTGTTGCGTTGGTTGGGCATGCAAAAAATACCGAAATAAATAGTTTCGTACTTGCTAAGATCAGCCGGCAGTAGTTAAGCCGAAAAAATCTGCACAGAAAATCATGGAAAACGATATCTTGGACTCCCTGATCGACATAAAGTGAGTTTTTAGCCGGATCCTTTTAGGGTTACCTGCCTACCTATCGAACTTGGAAGTTTCAGGTCAATGTAGTGAGCATTTCACGAAAAATGTCGCAATATTATCAAGATACCATGATTTACCCTACATCTACGTCCTATTTCGATTGCTAGTTACAACTTTGTCATGTAAATCTAATGACTTATCATCACACTAACACCTGTTTTCAGCTACCAAGGACCACTCACAGATGAGGTAGCTTTCGCGAAAGCCCTCGACGGAGGCCCGAAATCTGTAGAGTTCACCAAACTTATCCACATTCTCGCTGAAGAGTTGAAATCTCTCCGTGGTCTTGAAGAGTCTGTGAATCTTATAAGCTCAACGGATGAAAGTAGCTCATTTCTATTAGAGCTTAGCTCTTTCTTGAAGGAGCTAAAATGCCCTTACAAATGTTTGGTTACTGGTAAGTTACAAGAAAAATGTAATATTCTTACGTATTTAAGATTTCAATAACTTGCAATAACTTCAATGTCTTAAGGCATACAAAATAAGCCCTTAGACAAGTCAAATTGTTTAGACAGCTTTATGAAGAGTTAATCATTAACTCTTCATTCTTCATCACTCGTGTGTGAATTACCATTAACTGTTAATGGTAATTCACTGACACTGTGAACTGTAGGTTCTGCCCATCATCAGGATATTATCAAATAAGAAATAGGGTGTTATTTTAATTAAGATTTTATTTTATTCTTGAATTTTATATTTCTATTTGGTTTACTTAATTATGGACAATTTCATCAGAATAAACAAATGTGGTGGGGACTGGGGGCCGTTTTCCAATTGTTGCCATCATAATGGGGGGGGGGGGGGGGGGGAGAGGCTTGCCATAAACACCAGATGCGGATTGGTGATCGCAGTAAGGTGTTAGAAATGCACAGTAAGAAGCTGCTCCTTGGAGGGGTCGATATTCTATGCCGCGGCCCCACGGCAATTCACATTTTTCAGATGGATACCAGTATTTGTTTATTCATCTTATACATGAAAAATAGGCAAATGCAGGTGATTAGAGTACCTTCATATTGTTGTACTTGACACGGGCTTAAAACGGGTACGCGAACACGAAATGTGGTGTAAAATGCCACCATATGATACTGCATAAATTTTCCAGCATTATTTATTTACTTAACTGACAAAGAAAATAACAATCAAATAATATAAAGAAATTAAACTAGTATTTACAATTGAAACATTTGAGCTAACTGCAGACTGTTGCAAACAATCTACAGATACCTCAACTGGTCCATATCAATACCAGTGGGAAGCGTCCCTAAGACGCTGGCTGCATTGCCATTTTTATTATTGCTGTATTGTAAATAGTAATATAATTGCAAACATTTTACTTAACTAAAATAAAATAGAAAGATTTTATTTCAGACTATGCGTAGTCCATGTCCATAGATTTACTACAAAATTAAATGAAAAAATCATGAAAAATTAGTGCATGTTTAAATATTAAAAACCTTTTACTATCTCAGGTCACATGTCATCCCGTCTGCAATGCAAGGAGGACCGTCTCCTACTCCTCGACTTCTTAATATCAGAGCTGATGGCTGCGAGGATGGTGCAGGTTGATAACCCTAAGGAAAAGCAGGGTGCTTCCATGGAGATTGTTGTGGTAATATAATTTGCATTCTGCTTAACCTGCAGAATAAACACATTTTTTTCTGTTCTGTAGATAGACAATAAGTCTCTTGGTGGGCCAATCTGCCCTTACGCAACTCACGGGGCAAAACCACGGTGCTCAATTTCTCCTATTAAAGTTCTTTGTATGTAACAGAGAACAGTAGATTTTGAAGAGTTTCTGTTGCATGAAAGTAAACATTTACATCTTTGACCTCGGCACAGTCGGTGGATATCAACCACAGCCATGTGAATAACAGAAGCCATTCGAATCCTGCAAAAAGGACAAACATTTTCGATATACAAATACTTGCCAGTGTCAGTGTTTTCTTGTGTACTTATAGTTATGTGTAAGTAGTACTAAAATATCAGTCATCTGATCATATCACAAGCCCGGGCTAGATGATTTAATAAGAAGCAAATAGCTGGACAAATATTTAAAGTGCATTGACAAAGACTCCGATATACACGCATCAGCTTAAGAACTGCGAGCCTGTGTATTACAAAATAATAATAATTGCATAATTGTGTTTATGGCAGGTGGTCAGTCTCCCCCATAGCCCAATTACCCAGTCCATCCATTCACCACAATAACATGGCTTTTTTGTTATTTTCATTTTCCTTTGCAATAGTCTCTACACCTCGCGGATATCATCTTCGGGTGTATCATATTGTGCAACCAAGGATGATACCCGCTATGTGTAGCTCTCGCCTTTACATTAATTATCATGAAGGGCCTCTGTGCTGTTGGCTTCGGCCCCACGCATGCCTCCCAATTTGGGAGGCATGCATGGGGCTGAAGCCAACAGCACAGAGGCCCTTTATTTTTCATATAGTGACCCGGTCCTTTGGGAGTCCCAAAGGACCGGGTCACTATATGGCCTGTGATCATGGAAATGAGAAACATAATAATTGACTTTATTTTGTACTACCTATCTACGACGACCGATGTGGCGCGGCGGGCGAAAGTCCGCCTGCGACGCATGAGGTTGCGGATTCGATTCCCGCCTTGGGACAAATGTTTGTACGATTTGCAAATATTTGTCTCGGGTGTTTCTGGGTATTCTATGTAGAATAAAAAGTATCTATCTACTATATAATATATTGTATTATGTATATCAGTTATCTAGTACACATAACACAAGCTCTGCTTAGCTTGGGTAAGATAATGCTGTGTGGATTGTCCACACATTATTTATTTATCTGTGCTGGCTTCGCCCGCCTAGAATTCACACATTCATATAGGTTTGTTGTGCGGAACCCTAATTATTTTTCTAAAACAAAAGAAGCGTTCGTTACCCGCCATAACATAACATTGGCTATCTGCCAGTTTTTCTATAAAAATCGTATAAACATTCTATAAAAATAATATATTATAAAATAAAATAAAATTCTATGATAATCGGTCCAGTCGTTACGGAGAATACCTCAAACTAAGTGACCAACATAATAGCAGACGAAAATACCTATTTGTGTTTTTGACATTACAAACAGGCACTCCAATTTTATTGATTGAAAAGAAGAAATTTTGCGAGTCTATTTTCATATTTATTTTCGGTTTTCATACTGTCTCAAAATCTATATAATATGCATATTTTACGGCAGACAGATGTGGCGCGGCGGGCGAAGGTCCATACTCCAATGCAGGAGGTTGTGGGTTGGTTTCCCGCCTTGGTACAAATGTTTGTACGATCTGCAAATATTTATTCCGGGATTTTCTATGTATAATAAAAATATCTATGTTAAATATTTTAGTAAGTATATCAGATATCTACCTTAACACAAGCTCTGCTTAGCTTGGGGCTAGATGATGCTGTGTGGATTGTCCAGCATTATTTATTTACTTCCAGCAAGAATCCCCAACCGCGAAGCACCTAAAAGACATACTAATAGCTCTGAAGTTCAACAAGCCCCCTCCGAACATCACACCAGAAATGTTGTTCTCCAAACTGGAGTC
Organism: Eupithecia insigniata; assembly: GCA_947859395.1. Taxonomy (NCBI): domain Eukaryota; kingdom Metazoa; phylum Arthropoda; class Insecta; order Lepidoptera; family Geometridae; genus Eupithecia; species Eupithecia insigniata. The sequence goes on from OX402019.1 coordinate 4,102,404, forward strand.
TAAGCTGAAAGACACCATTGCAAAAGAAGGTGAGTAAATCAAGGACATCAACAAACACTAATATGAGTAAGCAATAAAATGGGACTAGAATAAAACTTAAATTCTAGAAATAAGAACACGTCTATATTGTTATTTTATGGGGTTGCCTGGAAGAGATCGCTCAAAGCGATAAGGCGGCCCTTTGTACTTCATTGTTGTCAAGTTTTCCTTCTGTATGTATTTTGTGAGATCTATCTGTCCAATAATAAACTCACTGTGCTTACAACTAGGCTATACAAGATAAATCTCAGGGCAATTACGCTTCTACAACAAAACTCCAAATGAGTTGCAAATATGACCTTTTAATAACTAGTACCTGGATGCTTTATGGACTTTATATCTATGGCTTGGCTATGAGTTCATCTAAGCTGACAACTTTACTCCCCCATTGTGACGTCATATCCGAGTATATGCCGTAAATTTTAAGAAAGCTGTCATTCATGATAGATGAAGGCTTTGTAGCGTCGAAATCTTGTCTATGAAAGTGCCCCTATCGATAAAGTTGACTATTGAAAACACGAATAAAACAACATTTCCTAAAAATTAATAGATCGATTTATCGCTCCCGAAACCCCCTGTATATATATATATAATTTCATGAAAATCGTTGAAGCCGTTTCCGAGATTCAGATTATATATACATATATATATACAAGAATTGCTCGTTTAAAGGTATAAGGTATTAAACTATGGAAAGTCACTGCCGTTGCCGGCGACCTGTCGACAGTGAGTAATATAGCTCTTAAAGCTTGTGGGAGTATCCAGCAGTGAAATCCAACAGATGATGATGAATGGCGTAATTATTAATCCCGTTAGGGCTCATACACACAGCATCCGTTTTACATGATTATATGATAATTAATAATTATATCTTATAAAAATTTTTCAAGTAGCTAAAAATCCGCTAACTCGTTCCTACAACTACATACGCCATCATTGGAAAATAACTCTCCACTCCAGGTCAAGTAGACGGACGGCTCAATACCATCTTTATCTGATGGATATACCATCCACTCGTACTAAGCGGTTTTCCTCCACCTTCATCAATCGGACCGCTATGGATTGGAACTCGTTGCCTGCTTCTGTTTTTCCTGCCAATTACAAGCTGTGTCTCTTCAAGACAAGAGTGAATAGGTATCTTCTAGATCTTCGTGATACACCGTCGGCCACATCGTCACTTTCTATCTGGTGAGATTGTGGCCAAACGAAGGTATATTGTCCATAAAAAAACGGATCCAGTAAGACAGATGCTGTGTGCATGATGGTTATTCCTCACTCTGACTTATGTCAATAAAAGAAGAGTGAGAATTAGCAATGCCTTAAGTTAGCAGACTGTTATGAATAACGGGGTAAGTAAATAAGGTGTATATACATATCTCCCCCCATTTCATTTACAGGTGACAAACTAGTCGGCAAGCCCCTATACAACAAAGCCCTCACAGACAAAGACTGGAAGCAGCTAGGAGATACCTACACTGAGATGTATGAAGAGTACCGATTGAGGCGAGAAACGCTTATTACTAGACTCGACTGCACTATACAGAGCTTTGAGGTAAACTAAGAAATAGTTTCATGATTCTATGCTAAGATTATGCTGAGCAAAGAATGCACCCGTAAGGCTTCGTTCACACTGCACTGTCCTGGACGTTTTCTTGCAGTATACGTCTTAACGTATAAATACAAAAAATAATAATTACAAAATTCTTTATTGTACACCACGAAGAAAACATTAAAAATAGACATTACATAAAACATGTACAATGGGCGGCCTTATCGCTAAGAAGAGATCTCTTCAATGCCAAAAAAATATAAAATATAAATAGTGGCCATACAACGTACCTAAATCCATTCACACGTCGATTGTACTGCAAACAAACGTGTACCGCTTATACGTTTAAACGCATACTCAACGGACTTGTCAAGCAAGTCGAATGAACTTTGACGTATTCGGTTCGCAGTGGCATATGGTATATAGCTTTGCACCTTCACACGAAACGATGTCATACGTTTTTTATCGAATAAATATAAAAGAACAACCAAGCGTGGATCCATCAGTGATGTCTACTCACTGTGACAACTGTGTGGAAACTGCGGCTATTCGTTTTTACACGAATTAAAATTTACCATATGAACACCCGGTTTACAAAAAAACGTGCAGGACAATGCCGTGTGAACGAAGCCTAAGTGAAGGCCCGAATTTACAAAAAAATTAAACAGACTTCGAAAAAAAGAGCTGGAGAATTTTTGTTGTAATAAAGCCTTATTCATAGAGTACTGGCCTATTCAAATATTGTAACTGAAATGTTATTTAAGTTTGATTCTTGAAATAATGTTTTCCAAGTAAACATACTAAAATTGGATGGAGGCGGCTCAGGACCGCTATTCGGGCGTCGATTGGGGGAGGCCTATGTTCAGCAGTGGACGTGTACGGGCTGATGATGATGATAATACTAAAATTCAGCTTGTCTATCCTTCCAAATATTCACAATACGTTATCAGCTGTATGTATATTTTTTATTTGTGTTCGTCGATTTCTCCATCATATATGGACATATTTTGAAAATTCTTTCGCTATTTTATGAGAATTACCCCGTGGTGGTCCCATAAAATTTATATTAGTATATATCCCGCAAAATTTAAAAACATTGTAAAATTAAGAGTTTTGAAGTTCGTTTTTAGTTTTTTCTAAACAATAAAATATAACACTAAAAAAAAAATTATGTTTTGTAATTTTTTACTCATCTCGGTCTATTTCTTATAAAAAGTTTTTCCCCAGTGGTCCGACCGCCTAAAATCCAAGAAAGACGCCATCCAGTCCGTCTACCGTCCGCAACGCGAGGCCCTAAAGGTCAAGCCTAACGTCCATTTGTCAGACTTCCTAGCAGCAAGGTCCTCACTTCTAGCGGTCGAGAAGACGAGCAGCGCTGCTGTTAGGATGAATACTCAGAGTCAAGTGAACAAAGTTATTATTGGGCAGGTAAGAGAAAAAGTACATATTATACCTTTATTTCGTTCAGTTCTTAGAGGATAAAGCTATGATCTAGTGTAGCGACCTCTCATCGATAGAGGCACCCAAGGATTAACGTCGGAAAAAGCTCAGAAGCTAAGCTACTACCTAAGTACTTCAGAGTAATTCCCCTAGTTGACGCTAAGACAAATTCACAAAAACTTTGTAAAGTGCAAAAAGTGAAAAATGCACTCGACATTCCTAGATCGCGCAAATGGTTTATTGTATCGCCTATCTGCTCCAATATCTGTATGAAATGCCGTGAGTATTTTACAAAGGAAGTTGCTCGTAGAGTCAAGTCAACAAAGTTATTATTGGACAGGTAAGAGAAATAAGTACAATATTATACAAGGGTATTCAATTCTTAGAAGATAAAAATAGAGCTATGATCTGGTAATACGAATAATAAGGAATGGAACTCGCTGCCTGCTTCAGTTTTTCCGGTGAATTACAATCTGGGTCTCTTCAAGACAAGAGTGAACAGGTGTCTTCTAGACGAGTTCGTGATACAACGTCGGCCACATCATCACTTTCCATCAGGTGGGATTGTGGTCAAACGAAGGTCTATATACTATAAAAAAAGGGAGTACTATGCTCTACAAGGGCTTATAGTAACAACAATGGTTCTAAAGAGAAGCACTTTCAGTTAAAGTAAGACTTTATTTTGTTATTTCAGGTCCCGGATAGAGGCGGTCGCCCTAACGAGGCGCAGCCCCCGCCACCAGAAATGCCTTCCTGGCAACAGAGACAGCCTGGACAGGTAATTATCTAGCTTAGCAGTAGCCACTACTCAGTTACACTAAACAAAGTGGAGACGTATCACGAGAAATAAACATCTCGTTCGGCGTTCTGATTGGTCAATTCCAACATCTCCTTCGTCGTTCTGATTGGTCAATTCCAAAATTGAAATAAACAAGTCGTTCGGCGTTCTGATTGGTCAATTCCAACATTGAAATAAACATCTCGTTCGGCTTTCTGATTGGTCAATTACAACATCTCCTTCGTCGTTCTAATTGGTCAATTCCAACATCGAAATAAACATCTCGTTCCAAAGTGCCTAGAATAGCATGGTAATTCAAAGGATATCATTTTTTTTGAAGACCTCTTTGGCGCTTCGGGCGCAGGTCCGCCTGCGACGCAGGAGGTTGCGGGTTCGATTCCCGCCTCGGGAGAAATGTTTGTATCGTATAAACATTGCTTGTTCATATTTGGTCGTGGTGTTCTGGGTGTTTTGTATGTATTATTAAAATATATATCTATATAATTCATTAAATTATGTACATAATATCAGTTATCTAGTAACCAGAACATAAGCCCGGCTTAGCTTGATGCTGTGCGATTTATTTAGCATTATTAATTTCAGGGTGGTGGTCGCGGAGGTTTCGGTGGTGATCGAGGACGAGGCGGCGGCAGTGACCGGGGCCGCGGTGGCGACAGAGGCCGCGGCGGCGGTGACCGCGGCGGTAGAGGGGGCCGCGTGCAGGGGGGGTATAGCCAGGCCACTGGACAGGACAGGTAATACATAATATGTATTATGCTTGTTTATCAACATAATTATGTAGATAAATAAGCATGCAACTCACGCTTGACCTAAAAATAATTTATGCCAAAAATTTTTTTCCAAGAGGTAATGTTCTCTAAGAAAGTACTTTTAAAAACATTAAAAAACATTTATTTATTTCTTACAAAATATTAGCTATGTAGGTTGGTACAATATAGTATTTTGGTAAACATTAGTAGCTAGGTTTTATATAAAACTAAAGGGTATTGTAAATAAAATAACACGGATTATTTACTCTAAGCCTACGACTTTGTTGTTATTTGGTTTAGTTGTTACTTGTATCTTCTCTAGTTATGGGTGCCTCCATGCTGGCTCAGTTTAAAAACAGCATATAGGTAGTGTCGACGGTGACAGAGGCCATGGCGAAGACGGGGGAAGGAGAGGCCTTGTGCAGGGGTGGGGTGTATAGCCAAAGTGATCGAAACAATGAGCCTAGCCGCCTACCTATCCTGCCATGGTGCCCTTGCCTTAGTAACTTGGGCCCATAATATATATATAATACAAGCTTATATGTATATCCTACTAATATTATAATGTCAAAGTTGTATGGATATTTGTTCCTCTTTCATGCAAAAACTACTGAAGTGATTGGGCTGAAATTTGGTATGGGTATAGTTTGGGACCTGAAATAACATATACTAGGCAATTTTTTATCACGATAAAACGCGTGCAGCAGCTAGTAATGCTAATAAATGGATGGACTACTCGCCCAGCATTAGATATCTATGTAATTCTAAAAGAAAATCCGTGCCTAAAGCTTAAATTTTTATTTCAGACCGCAATCTCAACCCAACCGCCAAAACTACCAAACCTACGAAGTACCACCGGGTGGCTACCAAAACAACGGTCACGACCGCCGCGGCAGTAGCGGTTTTGATAACCGAGGGAGTGATAACCGGGGGAGTTTTGATAATCGAGGGAGTTTTGATAATAGAGGTGGTTATGATAACCGTGGGGGGTATGATAGCAATAGAGGTGGCGGCGGCGGCGGTTATCAAGGATATGATAGTACTGGAGGTTTTAATCAAGGTGAGTCAATAATTATGATCAGGGATAATACTTATAAAGCCTCAAACGTCTGTAATTTCAGCAACCTACCTTTTTGAAGCTAAAAACATACCAATTGGTTTTACACGTTTAAAACACATCAATGTAACCGTTCATTTGGCTCTCCGACCGCAATCTAAACCACTATATGGGAGAGTCGTTATAGTGGTTTAGCGCGTTAGTGTAGTAACTGGGTCAACGTGCTGTCAAATTCATCAGGGGGCTTACTCGGAAAACGAAATTAGTTTTCAAGTAAAATTAGCTCTTATGTCGTTGGCATAAGATTATCGAAGTTTATTTCGTTTTCGTTTGCACGAATCGGAAACTTCGATTAAATTTTTGCGAGTACTGCTCTTAATTTACACCACCGACACCTATCACTGAACACTTAAACTAAAACACAAAAAATAATTCTTATTTCCTCTAACAGGTGGCAGCAACTACCAGAATCAGAACCAAGGCTACAGAGGGGGATACCAGAACGAGCATGACGACAGAACGAGGGGCGGTTATCAAGGGAGGGGACGAGGGGGGTATAGAGGCCGCCGTTAATGTACAGCAACTGAATGAAGCCATGATTTGAAGTTAGCTGATTCCTTAGTATGAGTTGTGCATTAGTTTACGATGACGCAAAAAGTTTTTGTCTCAGTCGAATAAATGACTATGTGAAATCCTTATTCGGCGTACGTTCTGTTCGAGTACCAGAATACAACTACCTGCCGTACAATGAGTGAGTGGGATCGGGAATGAGTCAACGTACAAAAGAATGAATGTAAAATATGGGTGGAGGGATGCACCCTACATACTAAGAGGGCTCCTTGAAATATTGCCCAATTTTGTCTGTTCCGTATACAATATTTATCTAAACTGAATCTATTTTAAGTATTGAAACAAATTAGAAAAAAAATAACAAAAAGGTTGAAAGGGTTTTAGAAAAATATGCTCCAATTATATCCCAAGGCGCATTACAAAATTGTATTTTATGGAATTTCGTTTTCAACAGTGATTTATTATAAAAATACGCAAAACATTGTAAATGCAATATTTTATTGTGTAGATCAGATATTGATCATATTTTGTGATTAGTTTCATTACTTATGACTATTACTTATACGTTTTAGAGAAAACTTAAGAACGGTGAGGAAATAATTGCGCATATTTTCACGGAGCCCCCTTAAATACTGATGACCATACATTTGGCACCTTGCAGAACCTCTACCCGAACTATTTTTCGTAGTTGCATACGAACTCGATAATAGTTTTCGAATGCTATTGAGAGATTTGAAAGACTTTCCACGGAATATTGCATTTGTGTCATTCTTTGTAAGCGATATAGAAGTCAGTCTAACGAGTACACGAAAACTTTTTTCGTAACAGTATTGTGCACACTCTAAGCATACTGAATGAATGCTTGATGTGAAGTTAGCTGCAGATAGTGCTAAATAAATATCTGTTTCTTTTTATTATATGTATAGGACCTATGGAATGAAATGAGGATTGTCATATCTGAGCGGAGCGTGCCAGCGAAGCGAAGATTTAAGGCTGGGTTACCCGGATTTAGGGATTTTTAACTGTTCGTACCACAATAACTAGAAGGCCTATAGTTTTGAAATTCAAACATATTATAGTTGAGGATATTTTCTAATGCATCACTAGATAAAAACACGACTGGTGACATTTCACCCGATCAAAAAAAAATGACAAAGTTACCTCTAAATGAAACTAAATTATCACTGTGAATAGAAAAATGAATAAAATGACACAAATTGTATACCAAAACATTGCAAACGTTATTACGCAGTACATCACTAGAAAATATTTTTATATGTCATACAAATATTTTTCAAAGCACCTAAATAACTACAAAATCGTGCTCGGCTGTCTGCGCACCGTCTTGCTTCTTGCTTGCGTCTTGCAAGTGCTGGGCTCACCTCGCCTTAAGCAATACTAGGTTCCCCGCGGTTACACACGCGTTAAATTTGTATTTCACATTTCTAGGGGGATAAAAGGGTATTTTCCTGTAAATCTCCCATGGGAATTTGATGTTTTACCAGGAGAAAAAGTAGCCTATGTTACTCTCCATCCTTTCAACTATATGCCAAAAATCAAGTCAATTGGATTAATCAAAATAATTGAATCTTTTTCAGATTGGAACCCATGAACGAACACCTTAGTTTGTTTGACCCTTTATGAATATGACACTGTTTAAAAAGGATGGCATGTTTTTACAGCTTACTTCACTCGCACATACATACATAGATAGGCAGTGTTTTCCTCAACTAAATAGGCAGTGTTTCTTGAAGGCAATTTAAGTATGAAGGGTGATCTTCACAGGCTTTGAATACCGGTATTTTCAAGTATCGGTTCCACTGACCTCGATGCAGTATCGATACTTTTTAGTATCGATATAATTTATATCGATACTAACATCAGTACCGGTACCAAAATGACGATATTTTTCATGAGTAACGGTACTTTACCGGTTCCTTAACTCTAAAATACATAATACTAACTACGTAAAGTAGGTATCGGTACCACCCGCGCCGCAGAGCGGTGCCGGCTGTGTACCTTCATGCGAGCTGGCAACGTCGCAAGAACCGCTATTCGTATCGATACTTTGAGCTCAAATACCGATACTTTAAAAATATCGATAGGTACCTATATGGAAAATACCGATACTTACCGTTATGGTATCGGTTCTTTTGGTACTGGTACTAAGCCCTGGTTGGAGGAAGATTAACTATTTTAGAATAGAATAGAAAAATCATTTACTGCCTTATACACACTATTTAGACTTACTATATAGACATGAAATAAAATAAAAACTATAATATAAGGAGTAAATTCAGCGTTTGCTACATGCATTATATTATAATAACGCTCTTTTTCAATTTCATTTTGGTGGTTTAAATTTTTTTCTGCGTTGTATAATGAATAGAAATTACGGAAATTAGTTTGGCGGAAATCGTGAACAATTATGAAGCCATTGTAAAACCAACTAAGATTTAATTGTATTTTGTTAGCACTTAGGAAAATGTAGATATTTACCCTAAACTCTTATTTTCCCAAATGATCCAAAACTAAACAATGAGCCGGTGTTCGTTTTTTCATACATTACTAGAAAATGGTTTACGATTTTCACCAAATTACTATTCAGCTAGTTTTATTCCTTGAAGAAAACGGAATAAAAAAATACAAAGAAATTGAATCTCACGCCAACGACGATCAGAATCAGAATCAATAACTTTATTTCTTTAGGCTTACAAAATAAGCACTTAGACAAGTCAAATTTATACTATAAACATAGTTATTAATATCAAATAAGAAATAAGGTGTTATTGATATTCTCTTCACTTACATTTTTTGTCCACTCCTAAAGCATTCAGATCCTAAAGCATAGAATAAATGAACTGATAAATTATGAAAATTATGCTTATGTACTACCATAATATACCTATTGTGATTGTATTTAGTAGATTCCATTTATTATAACATCGTCTCACTTAAAATTATGCAATTTATTTTACTCACTACATACATTAGATTATAAGAATTGGATTAAAAAAATCGGTTGTGCCATGCATCAGACAGCATCGCTAGATTTTGCCTTAAAGTATAGATGGAGAAATAAATACAGTAGAACGCCGAATCGGTCCGTGCTCGAAATTTTTACCCTCTATAAGTAACTTTACGGAAACGAGCGTCAACGTTGAGGCAACTTACGTTAAACTTAATAAAGTTTATTCTCTGTGTGACAGTTCGTTTTTCTTTGTTATCCGAATTTTCGATTATCCGAATTGACCCAGTTCCCAATTAATTCGGATAATACCGGCGTTCTACCGTAGTATTTAAAAACAAAACAGCTAACAAAGCAATAAAAAAGAAATCCTAGTATGTAAATTATAAGAAAATTATAATATTATTATTGATACAAGAATGCTCTATAAATATTGTTGTTGGTAAACATAATTATAGAAATGTCTTTTGAAAACGCTGCCTATTCGAAACCTTGAAAATGAATAATTTATTTGAATAATGCAAATATGCCGGTCTCGACAGAGCCTACGCATTTGCTCCCCTTGGAGTCGAGACCCTAGGTCCGTGGGGTACCGAGGCTATCCGGATTTTCAAAAAATTGTGTAAGCGACGCGTGACCCAAGAGCTGGTGAGTATCTGGCGCAGCGCATTAGCCATACAGGGGGGGCAATGCAGCCAGCGTCTTGGGGACGCTTCCGACTGGTATTGATATGGACCAGTTGAGCTATCTGTGGATTGTTTGCAACAGTCTGCAGTTAGCTCAATTGTAAATACTAGTTTAATTTCTTTATATTATTTGATTGTTATTTTCTTTGTCAATAAAGGTTTTATTTATTTGAATTATATAAAATAACATCCCGCATGGGAAAGCAAGAAATGGATATGATTATAGATAATATAATATGCTTATAATTATTACTAATATAGATAAAATTATTCAATTAATTAGCTTATTTTGGTCTCTACCTGATGGTATGAATTGTGTTGTGTGAGTAATATCTATTGTGCTTTACTATATTCCTCATAAATAAACTTTTGCTATTTATTTTAATATATACCTACTTTGGTTTTATTTATATACTGGCTGCTGCCCGCGCCTTCGCCCGCGTTTTATCGGGATAAAAAGTAGCCTATATGTTATTCCAGGTCCCAAACGATACCCATACCAAATTTCAGCCCAATCAGTCCAGTTTTTGCGTGAATGAAGAACAATCATCCATGCATCCATACTCACAAAGTTTGACATTTATAATATCAGTAGCATAGATAGATAGATAGAAAATACTTTATTGCACACTTAACAAAACAGTTTACAAATAATTTGAACAAAAAAAGAAATGTGACAGTTGGCGGTCTTATCGCTCACGAGCGATCTCTAACAGACAACCTTGACATACCTACTAGTTAGGAAATTGTCGATATAAATAAGAATACTATGAAAAAACAGATCACATTGGAAATAAGTTTATTTCATTCTCTAACCACTCTTACACATAAACATGTATATTATGTACACAGGTATTAAAAAAATAACATTGTAGCTTTGTTCTATCTGCGGGGCGGCTAGCACAGGCTTTCTTGTCTAGGTAGAATAGATAAAAAATGACATTTAGGTGTAGAGAGTAGAAAGTTTTCTTCGTTCGAGAACACTGTGTTCGGAAGAATAAGCGGTAGAAATGTTTTCTATTCTACCCTAGAGATGAGTCTACCGATGCGAATATGGGGATCAATTTACTCGTTTCTTGACATTTGAGAATAGAAACATTTTTCCTAAAATTGTCTACACCTCACGAGACCTAGACAAGGTCTTTCTTCCCTAGCATCTCTCACTATTTGGATGTTTAGTTATATAACACTCCTTGCTTTTTGGGGTTTTCGTGTCTAGTTAATGGCAGCCGCAGCCATTACAAGCAAATGCAACATCAAAAATCTAATTATATTTTCGGCGAATTGTTCTCGACTAATTGTTTTCGACGAATTGTTCTCGACTAATTGTTTTCGACGAATCGTTCTCGGCGAATTTTCCACAAATCTATCTTATGAGGAGTCTAGAAACCAAAGGCGGCGGGTTGCCAATAAGTTTAAAACACTGACGACTGCCTACAATATTATTATACTGAAATGTTATACCAACCAACCCGCCGGGCTGAGTCGCCGCCTTTGGTATGCAGACTCCATCAAAAATATTAAAGTATTTTTGATCTTTTTGATCATGCCAAAAGAAGCTTCAGGAATAGCCAACGTGAAAAATAAAATTACGATTACTATATTGACAACTTCTATTAAAGTCTAGTTTTTTAAACACCCTGTGTATAGAGGTCGCTTAATCCAAGAGGTGAAGTCAAGGGTACAATCTAGTACAAGTCCAATAAAAGATGGTGTGGCCGAGTATACTCGATTCAGCGTAACCGATCCGAGCGTGACGGTCAGTTTCGTTCACTTTTCGGAAAAAATGTGATTAAAAGTTAGATCTGTAGGTAGATACTACAAATCTGTCAGTCAGGTGTATACAGGCTACGCATAATCCGAGAGGCGAAGTCGAGGGCAGAATAAGTCCAATAAAAGATTGTGTGGCCGAGCATACTTGGTTCAGCGTAACCGATCCGAGAATGACGGGTAGTTTATAAGTCTTCTGTACTCCACTTATAAGCCTCTTCTTCTTGCGCTTTCCTCTTGCTCTGCTGATCGAAGTATTTCTTCTCGTAACCGTTGGAGCGGTCGACGCCATCCCAGCGGTATCCGGGGCGGATGTTAAAGCGGTTTGGTGGATGCTGGCCTTTGTAGGTTGGTCGTTCTGGAAAAATAAAGGTTTATTAGATTAGAAACAAGCTAATTTCACTTATTCGAATGCTCCCGACGAGGAAAAATAAAGGTTTATTAGATTAGAAACAAGCTAATTTCACTTATTCGAATGCTCCCGACGAGGAAAAATAAAGGTTTATTAGATTAGAAACAAGCTAATTTAACAAATTCGAATACTCCCGACGATTCTACTTTGACACAGAGATGAATTTGGGTACTATCTTAATATTAGAACGGCTACACCGATTTTCATCGAACTTATAATACAACACTCAAGGCCGTGCCTACACACGGCAAATTAACCGTTTATTTTTATGTCGAAAAACCGTGTGTGGACAAAAGCCCTAATAGCCCGGCTACGCGCTCAAACATTTGTGCAAACATACATGCACAAATCATTTTGCGCAAGATCAGTTTGCGCAAGAAAGATGAGCCCGGCCACACGCTCAAACATTTGTGCAAACATGCATGCGCAAGCAAGATGGAGCGTGTGGCCGGGCACACATAGCGAGACTGCCTTATAGTCTCGCTATGTGAAGACGCAAATATTTCGCAAGCGTTTAGGTTGTAAGAAATATTAAGATGTAGAAACTGTCTTACCCGGAGGCAACTGCCCTGCCTCTCGCTTCCTCTCCCTGATATACTTCAGCATAGGATCTCCCTCTCTCTCTATATCCTTCAATCTATCTTCTAAATCCCGATCTCCTTTATGCCTGGCTAGTGGCTTGGATGCTTCGTGCATATAGTCTTGCATTCTTTCTTGCTGGTCTTCTAGTTGTTTTAACCTGTAACCAATTTTTTGTAGATAAATAATAGATTCAGGCGTTTGTGGAAATCTATTGCAAAAGACTAGGATGAAGAATTAATAAGTAATGATTCACAATATTAGAATGAAAAAAAAAAAACACAAATTTAGTAATAATTCCGCGTATATGCGTTGTTATACGCGGAATTGTTACAAAATATTTTTTTCATTCTAATATTGTGCAATGGATTTCCGCAAATTAACGCCTGAATCTATTATTTAAGTAACGATTCCGCAAATTACACGTCCAATTGTTGGAGGGCTGTCCCACGCGGATTTCCCAAGATACAGGTTTATCTTAGTTTGGGAAACAATGATGTAATAATTTTAAGTCTTAAATCTTTATCAATAAACGTTATTTATTTATTTTAAAGTAAAGTAAAAGTAAAGTAAGTTTTATTGCAACAAATACATGTAAATAGGTACATAGGTGGTATATGCTTAAATATGAAACAATGTATTTGTACCAGTGTGGCGTGCAATATTTAAGTACAAACAATGTCAATAAATTAATAAAATTAACTAAAATAAATAAACACTAAATCGAGAAAATAACCAATACGAAATTTATATTAAAGAAAATTAAATTAAAATAAATATGTACCTACAGATATTACAGCTAGGCGCCATTATTTCCTATTTTCCAAAATACTATTATAATTATTCTATTATAATTATAATTTTGTTGGATCTTATCAGAGAAGGTTTGTCAAATTTGATTCAAGCGGGACAGCATGACATTTTCAATCCCAACATTTATATCCAGGACTTATAACAAACAGGATTACTTACATATTCACTCGCTAACTTTATTTTTAATATTAATAGAATTTGCATATTAAGTTCTATCAGCATCATAAATCATCACTACATAGATAGAAGATAGAAAATTCTTTATTGCCCATTTATTGGTAAAAAACAAAAAAAGAACTTTTAAAACTAAGTTACAAGTGGCGGTCTTATCGCTCGAGAGCGATAAGAATCAAATCATCACTTTCCATCAGGTGAGATTGTGGTCAAACGAAGGTCTATATACTATAAAAAAAAAGCATAGTATAAAACAAAGTCGCTTCCCGCAGTCTATGCTTATGTATACTTAGATCTTTAAAACTACGCAACGTATTTAGATGCGGTTTTTTTAATAGATAGAGTGATTCAAGAGGAATGTTTATATGTATAATTTAGTATCGGCATTGCACCCGTGCGAAGCCGGGGCGGGCCGCTAGTGGTTAAAAACTGTTATAGATAGTTTAGGTTTCCCTGTTTCGCAATAAATGGGAGTTTCCACGTTACGTTTAGTGTTACTTATAAAATTCACTGCTGTTATAAATAAAGTGACCAAGAAAAAGTACTGCATTTTATTTTCGGTTTTATACAAATGAAAATCATACCCTTTGCTCCATTTCTTGTATTTGTCATCTATCTCCTTTTGACGTTCTGCCTTCTCTTTCTGTTTATTCCTCTCCTCTGATGTATCTCTTTTACCTGAAATTATAAAAATGTAGGTATTATAATAATTTTATTATTTTGAAAAAACTAAAAACCTACTTCATATTTCTCAATATTTACACTATTTTCTTAAGTTTTGCGGGACTAAAACTAATTCATCTGGAAAAAATATTTATGGGACCACTGCGGGATCATCCTTCATACATACCAAAATAATTGTAAAATCAGTTGATAGAGAAATCTACGATACATATGTATGTACATACAACCGAACATAGAACCTGCTCATTTTTTGAAGTTAGTTTATAAGGTCCTACACACAGAATCTAAATCGTTATGGTCTGAAGAAGTTAGCTACGAACCTAGTGTCGGAAGAACACCAACACTCTAATTCAATCATCATCATCAGCCCATACACGTCCACTGCTGGACAAAGGCCTCCCCCATACGACGCCACAAATAGCGGTTCTGAGCTGCCTCCATCCATCGACTCCCTACGACCGCTACGATGTCGTCGGTCCATCGAGTGGATGGTCTCCCATGTAGGGGGGGATTTGCCATAATCACCACGCTTGGCAGGCGGATTGGTGATCAAAGTGTTGGTGTTGAAAAGTACTCAGAAGGAAGCTGCTGCCCTTCCTCTGGTAGTTTCCCTCAGTCGGCTCTTACGACATCCACGGGTTGAGTTAGAGGGGTCGATATTCTATGCCGCGTCCCCACAGCCTCTAATTCAATAAACTTGTCTAACTAACCGTTGCTGCATCCTCGAGATTTTATAATTGAATATTCATAGTAATACTCTTGGGATGCAGCGACTGGTGTAATTATGGTCAAACTTCACTTAAGGTAAGTTTTTTTAACCTTAAATTATTGTAGTTTGACGAATTGTTTATAGTCAATCTCAACATGTAATATCTATGGCCGCCCATTGTACTCGTTTATGTTAATGTCTAAGTGTTTTATTTGTCTTTGTGGTGTACAATAAAGAGTTTTGTATTGTATTGTATCTAATCTTTAGTTTAATATAATTAGGGGGCGTTCAAGTATTACGTAACGTAGTTTTGGGAGGGTCTTGTCAAACGTTACGATGCATTACAGGGGCGGGAGGGGGTGTTCGAAAATGCGTTACGACTTACGTAACATAGTTTTTTACTAAAATGTTTTATTTCAGTTAGGTTTCTGTTTTCAATTGCATTGCCAACGTTTAAAAGAAATATGTTATGTATTTTATTTTAAGAGTTTATTAGTAAATAAAAGCTAAAATAGAAAAATGCATGAGAAGAACAATGGTGTATGAAGCCAAAAATATATGTAAGAGGTCAGGGCAAAGTCGGGAAAACAGCATTATTTATTGTAAGATTTACTAGGTACTTATATTAAATTATGCCATATAATGGTGTTACGTGACGTTTAGGGAGGGGGAGGGAGGGTAAAGAAAAACGTTACGGTGCATTACATGGGGGAAGGGAGGGTCAAACATCTTCAAAAATTGCGTTACGTAATACTTGAACGGTCCCTTATCTTTGGTTTATAATGTTTAAAGTTTAATTATATTAAACACTTGAAATAATAATTACCTTTTCTAGAAACAGCTTTAGCATTCCTTCCACTTACATCATCAGCCATTTTCCTGAAAACTTCATCTTCTTTCCGTCTAAAAGTTTCATTCTCCATTCTTAATTGCCTTGCATCTTGCAGGCCCGCCATTTTCCCTTCTAAAGTCCGTGCCATCTTTTTATTACTCGGCGGCGGACTGTCAGTACGCTTGTCGTCTCTGTCATTTTTATTTCCATCAGTATTTCTGTCTTTGTCTCTCCTTGGCGGCGACGGGTCTGAATCGCTTCGGTTTTTTCTCTTTTCTCCATATTTTTCTCTTTTTCTTGGAGGTGATTGGTCAGAGTCACTGTTGTTTCTATTCCGTCTGTCTCTATTAACTTCAGTTTTTCTATTTTTGTCTCTCCTAGGAGGCGACATATCAGAATCACTGCCTGTTTTAGAATTCTGAGGTTTAGATCTAGTTTTCTTTTCAAATTCTTGACTAATCATTTCTACTTCATTCTTCTCAAATTCAAAGTCTCCCCATCTACTTTGTTTTTTTGACCTATCTCTTTTTCTGTCATTTGTCTCTTTTCGTGGAGATTTGTCTCTTTTTCTTGGAGGGCTGTGATCACTATCATAATTCTTTTTTGACTGTCTGTTATCACTTTTTGAGGAATGTTTTCTACCTGGACTGGCATCACGGCCATGTTTATTTAATGATTCTATTAGTCTGTTATCTTTTCTTGATGATTCTTTCCTTGACAGCTTGTCATTATGATTTTTTGAGGATTTTTTTCTTGGTGGGCTTGCATCACTGTCATAACTTTTTGTTGATTTTCTTGGGGGGCTAGCATCACTATCACCTTGTTGACTTTGTTTTTTCGATGATTTTCTTGGCGGGCTGGCATCACTATCTTCATTTTGCTTTTTAGACCTTGGCAGGCTATCATTTTGATTTCTTGATGATTTTCTTGGTGGGCTAGCATCACTGTTATCTTGCTTCTTTGATTTTCTTGGTGGACTATCATTTTGTTTCCTTGTTGCATTCTTTCTTGGTGGACTAACATCACTATCATGATTTTTTGATGATTTCCCTGGTGGGCTAGCATCATTATCCTTATTTTTGCCCTCTCTTTCCCTCTCATCTTCAGAGTCACTATACATTTTTCCGAAGATTATCTCATTTTCTTTTTCAACCTCTTTCACAGATTGTCTGATTTCTTCTATGTGGATTTTGCTATTGAAACCATCATCCTGAAATTATATGAATTAAGTGAGTGGTGGAAGATTGTGAAGCATGAATATTGAACTAAGTTTGATATCTAAGTATGTACATATAATAACCACAATGTTCAATTTAACTGAACATATAATATCTTTTGAATCAGAAACAGACATTATACTCAATTTTATAAATCACTGCGAAAAGTAAACAAGCCCACCATACTCAACCTTAAATTAATTTCCTAGCTGCTAAGTTATAAAAAAATTTGGGAGCTACAATGCAGCAGACCTTTTAATCTGACACTCAAACATTACATACCTGATTAATAACTTTCCATTTAGTGCTAGTTTGGAACTGTTCCAATTTCCTCAATTCTAACGGCCTCTCATCTATGATCCCCGCTACTTGTGGAGCATCCTCACCCTTGCCGTAGATGTCTAGCTCATCTGTCTCCAGCGCACGGAGTTTGGACAAATCCAGGTCATCATCAATAATCTTGAAACTGTAATTATAAATTATTGATTCTTAATGAAATACAAATACAAAATATGTAATGAGAACTAGCTTCTGCCCACAGGTTTATACACTTTTTGGGGATAAAAAGTAGCCTTGGTCCATATCTGGGACACCATCTACATCTCAGCAAACTTTCATTGAATTACATTCAGCCATTTAGGTGTGAAAAGATAACAGACAGACAGAATTTACTTTTGAATTTACAATATTAGTATAGTAAAGGTACTCTAGGTACATGGTAAATAGGTAACAGAAAATAATAATGAGGCAGCAAAAGTTAAAAGCTGCAGAGCAATCTCTATTAATCTATTGCTCTATTAATTTTAGTTAAAAGAGATACATCTGATAACTTTTTCCACTAGTAGACAAAAAAATTAAGTGAAGAGAAAATCAATAACACCTTCTTTATCATTTGATTATAATAACTATGTATAATGCTGTTTATAGATTAAATTTGACATGTCTAAGTGCTTATTTTGTAAGCCTAAAGAAATAAAGTTATTGATTCTGATTCTAAATACATATAATCACTACTATTCTAGGGCTTCTAGCTATTCAAAAAGGTTATGGTTTTGAACTGTTTTAGCGTGCCAAGGATATAAGTAAGTGAACCACAGAATATCCAATTCCTACAAATAATTCAAAGTAGGTAAACTAGCAGGGCATATTCCTTACTATGCCAAAAGAAAGGAAAGCCAAATCAAATATTATTTGAAACCAGTAGGTAAATATTTCAAAGTAATTTAGCAGGGTGGCAGAGAAAGTTAGACAACTAGTTCAAACATTACAATTAGGATCGTCAATTTGTAGACGATGCCTCTTACTGCTTGGATCTTTTATGAAGATATGAACAAGCATTGGAAAGTGTAATAAAATGTAAAGACAAACCCTTTTCCTTTGATAGTTTTCTTATCTTTTTTCTTCTTTTTCTTTTTGTCTTTGGAAGGACCACCAAGGTATTTTTGTAAGTAGGCTTTCTGATCTATTTTTTCAGACATTTATATTTAGAAATGATGCTGAAATTAAACAAAAATCGTAGAAAATCCAAACAAACACAACATAACACAGCGTGCAGACAGCGAGTTTGTGAATGACATTGACTTGACGTTGACAGAATATTAGCTTTTGACAGAATGACATTGCTCGTCATGACATTTAAAGCCCGACCACACCCTCAGTTTTGCTTGCGCAGTTCAGTTTGAGCAGGGTTGATTACCGTACAGTGGCCACACAGCTCGTGCAAAGTGGACTGCGCAAGCCATGAAAAAAAATTCTAGGTTTATGGCGTAAACCAACAAACAAACAACTAGTTTCTGCCCGTGGCCACGTGGCTCCACCATTCAGAAGTTGTGTGAAGAGGTAACAAACCATCAACTTCAAACATTTATCCAAACTTTCACTTTTATAATTATTATACAGCCACACAGAAGTAATTAAAATCTTGGCTCAGGCTGACTACGTTTACTATATGTTTTTGGGGTCATTGAATCGAAGTTCATTCAAATAACCTTTGCCTTCTTCCCATAACCACTAATCCTGTATTCCTGTAACCCCGTAAGTCGTAACTTCGTAACCCTATAATTCCATAACCCCATACTAAGAAAATAAATCATCAAAGTCAAACTGCATTATATCAATGTTACAAAACAAAACCCATAACCCCCTAACCAACTCCATATCTCCCTAACCATGTACCCTTTAACCATCAATTTTAAAATCCACTTACTCCATTCCCTATGTCAGCGGACATCGTTGATTATCGTTTTTTTTGTGGTTATGTCGAAATCCTGACGAATCAATCTGACCTTGGATTCTGATTCAGAGACCCCAAAAACATACAGTAAACGTAGTCAGACCCCTGAGCCAAGAATTTTTTGTGTGGCTGGCAAAGTTTGTGCAGTCCAATCTTTAGCATGCCTGTAGGCTAACTATCGGTCATAACATAACACAAAGTAACGCACGCTATCATTATTATGTGCGCAAATTTTAGCGTGAATAACGCGTTACGGTAATTTTAGAGCACGCATGCTTGCAAGTAAGACGGAGCTTGTGCGATAGTGGTATTCTACTCGTCTAATAACTTTGTCTAATTTCGATGCCCAACACTTGTCGGCCGTACCTACAAGTTATTTAACACAGGAAACTTTAATTTTTGATTTTTTCCAAGTACCTCCGAGTAGGCATCCAGCCCAGCGACGCAACACAAATAACTTTACCGTGGCGTGGCTGATTTCGTTCGTCCACCTACAGCTCGCTCATTCGCTGAAACAAAGCTGTCGTCTTTCCTGTCCTCTGACATCCATATTTAAGTAGGTGAAAGGTGGACGATACTACACAAAACGTTATTTTATGAGTCAAACTGGTAGGACCCAGTTATAACGGATCCTAGTTAGTGCGTATGTATGACGTTATAGGGTAAGAACTTACTAGCTTTGTACTTATTTAATTTGGTACGTAGTATGTATAGTAGGTAATACTATGAAAATCGGTACCTATCCGATTTTCATGAGTATTATCCGATAATATTGTCTAAATATATGATTCTAGCTAGATCCTTATTTTCCTACGTAGGTTCTGTTGGTAGGTTGACGTACCTGCCAAAGTAGGAAGGTAGATAGTAGGATAAGGTTCACAATAAAACGAAATAGTATATTGATTTGCATTTTATTGCTTTGCTGTACCAAATAAAACTAAAAACTAATCGTTTCTCCCACGGTAGGGATTCATTACCGTATTCCGTGGTTTCTCCAGTGACTTGCCAGATCGTTGTAAAATCTTTTTGGACTACTTAGGTAGGTCAATGCATGTTTTATTTGGCGCTAAGAGCGTTAACGGCATTGTGAGAGCGCGGTCTTCCCTGAAAAAAAAAACAGAAAGTTTTTATTTGGCGCGTAATGGGCGATAATCGCGCAAAGAAAACTGGATAGGTAGCGCAACCAGAGTTGGCGCGCTGTATTACTTTTGTTCTATTTTACACAAATCAAATCTACATGTAAATCTATAGGATGTTTTATAAGTAGGTCATCATCATCATATCAGCCCCGTCCACTGCTGGACATAGGCCTCTCCCATACGACGCGCGACGACACTAATAGCGGTCTGAGCCGCCTCTATCCATCGACTCCCTGCGAACGCTACGACGATTGTCGTCGATCCATCGAGTGGATGGTACCTATCCCAACACTTCATTTCGCCAGTAAAGGCGTCCGGGACATCTTCGGTATAGTGAGTATAGTATATAGTAGGTATGTATACGAGTAGATGGTGTTACCAGTAGCGTAAAATCGTAACTCCCCGAGCTCCTGTATGAATCTAATAAAACAGTAGTTTTGTATTCACCAATTATTATATTTATCACATTGAGTCGTGTTTAACTAAAGCTGACTGTTCTGACTGATTTAACAAACATAATTGACACGATTGTCATTTTATTATTGATTTTTCAATTGACCCTTATCACATTTGTTTCCCAAATTCTACATTTTGTTGGCAACTGGCAGTGACGTCACCTGGTGACACTCCCGGAAGTGCAGACCAGTTTTCTTGGATCGAGATTATGGGCGAATAAAATTACTCGTCCCTGATTATGGGTAACTACGTAACGTGTTCAGTTTACTTACATAGGATGAAATTAATTGTAATAATGGTGCGTCATACGCGTACGGGACCTGCAATTTAATATATCGCTAAATTTTGAGGTACAGTGCGTCTTAGTAAATCATTTTATTTTTATTTATTCTATACCTTCGCTAATAATGCAATATGTACTATGATACATATTGCATTATTAGCGAAGGTATTTTTGAAAAATTGGGGTGATTTTTGACTATAGCACAGCAACACTACCTTTTCCAAATGTAATTGCTGGTAAAATATAATGTGACCTACTATAAAAAAATATGAATACTTACATCCACTGGTTGAGTTTGAGGTATACCCACGACCTAAAAAATAATACCTTAATTAACATAATTCATACACTGCTTGATAACACAAAATAAAAAAATTAAGAGTTGAAAAATATACTTTTAAAGACTTAAAAATCAAACATAGCAGCTTAAACTTTTAAAAGAATAAAATATTGAGAAGGTCTTACATCATTGACATTAATCGTTGGAATCTGAAACAAATACAAAAAAAATAAAAGATTGTTTTATGTTTTGTTGATTAAAAACCACGCAAAATATCAAAACTATTTAGGAAGTTTCGAAATGCTTACATATTTGAAGTTAAGAGACTGAAAAATAAATATATTTATACATATATTTATGTACTTAGTATTTATATGGGAAAAAATTATGTGGGGTGGGATGTAAAGGGGTTTGAAAATTTTGTACCTAACATCGGCTACCGCTCAGATTTTTTTTTTCTTATTCGCGGCGTACTATATTTTTTATATTATTGGACAGAGTTCACTTGTGTAAATAAAAAATGTCCCATATCATAATGTCCTAAAGCGAACAATGAAAAATAAAATATTTTGGTAATAGTTTTCTTCATGTGTTTTTTTAATATCATTAAAAAAATAAACATCTTCGAACCCCTTTACAAAAACGAATAATATTTATTTTTAGTCAAATCTCGCTCGATGCTATTTTCATAATTCAAGAAGTTTTATCAATGGAGCAACAATTTCTTGGCTTGACGGCACTTACTCCAAGATTTTGCAAATTTACCTGAAACAAATTAAATAGGGTTTTTAAAACTATTTAGAAATTAATACAAAATAATAATAAATACACTGACTTAAAAAATAAGCATGTGTATATGTGTAAATTAATGACCATCTTTCATTCATTTAGAAATCTTTAACATCTTTGTTGAAGAATAATTAAAAAATAAAAAGATTCATCTCGTAAGAGCCGACTAACGGAACCTACCAGAGGAAGGGCAGCAGCTTCCTTCTGAGTATTTTTAAACACCAACACTGCGATCACCAATCCACCTGCCAAGCGTGGTGATTATGGCAAATCCTCCCCTACATGGGAGACCATCCACTCGACCGACGACATCGTAGAGGTCGCAGGGAGTCGATGGATGGAGGCGGCTCAGGACCGCTATTTGTGGCGTCGTACGGGAGAGGCCTATGTCCAGCAGTGGACGTGTATGGGCTGATGATGAAAAAGATTCATAAATTATTACAGTAGCCGACTACTTACAGCTCTTCCTTTAGGCGGAACCTGAAAATATATTTTTAATAATATATAAAAAATCATATACTTTGATAAAAAGTTAGAGTACTTGAGATAAAAAGTTTTTTATATTTTAATGCTTAGTGTTTCTGTTTTTTCTTTTTTATACTTACGTAGACCACGCGTACAATCTGCAAAGCACAACCTGAGTTAATATTATACAATATAAAAAATATGAATCAAAAATTAAGAGGACATCGACAATTTATTATCGGTTGTTTTTATTAATAAAAATCACATCTTACGCCGTGGCCTCCATATCTCTGTAACAAAAAATCACATTGAGAATTTCGTATCTATTAAAAAAATAACCAACATGACATGTGTAGATTTAAATGAATTTCAGGTTTATTAACAAAGAAAATTACCAAGAAATTATTAAAAACATGAGTTCTAGTATTTACATTTGAAACAATTGAGCTATCTGCAGACTGTTATAAACAATATACGGGTAGCGCAACTGATCCATATCAATACCAGTCGGAAGTAAAAAGTAAAAAAAAAATTATTTGCCAGGAAGTGTCCCCAAGACGCTGGCTGCATTGCCCCGCTGTCTGTATCCGGATAGGTACTCTACTCACACAACCAGACACTTAGTTATTTTAACCCGTATAGCCTCGGTACCCCAGGGTCCTAGGGTCTCTACTCCAAGGGGAGCAAATGTGTTTCAACAATTTCGAGATATCAAAATAAAAAATAAAAAAAAAACAATTTACATATAACATACCGATGCAACTAAATCCATTTGTTCAGCCAAGGCATCCAAGTTAGAACTCTGCAAGAAAATTTGTTAAATATAAAATACTAAGATATTTTCTACGTCTATTTCTTATTCTTTATATTTATTCGATAAAACTGATTTACTGTGTAATAACAAAAGTATTATAATAACTTGGACATTAAAGAATTAATGTTACCCTTAAATTTTTGTCATCGTCTTCAAATTCTTTACGATTCTGAAATGATAAAAAATTTACTTCCTGGTAAGTAGGGCGACGACATCGTAGCGGTCGCAGGGAGTCGTTGGATGGAGGCGGCTCAGGACCGCTATTCGTGGCGTCGTTTGGGGGAGGCCTATGTTCAGCAGTGGACGTGTACGGGCTGATGATGATGAAGTAGGGACACGAAAAAAGTATCGATACTTTGTGGTATCGAGTACATTTCCTATCGATATCGAAAATTTTGTACTCGATACTTCGTATTCGATACTTTTACTCAATGAGGACATTTTGTCAGGGATCCGGATACATTTTAAAAATTACGTACACTAAACTTGGCTTTTTGGCTTATGTTTATGACAACGCCATCATCGCCGCATCTGGTTCAATCATGTCAAACCTTCTAAATTTCTAAAACATCACATTGCGTTCGAAATATTTGGTACCGTTCACGATTTACCTTCTTTCCTTCATGCACTTCAATTTATCAATACCTACAATGCAATCACAATTTTATGATAAAGAATCGTTTTTCTGCTGTCTGTAACCATTCCCCGCCTAAACGGCTGATCAGATCTTAATGTAATAATTGAAAAAAATTGGGCAGGGAGGTAGGTGGTATCCAAGGGACATAGACTAGATACTTTTCATACCGGAAGAGCGCGTGCGATGCCGCAGGCTGAAGCCATTTCTTTTTATATTTGTTCTACAAAAGCTATACTGACTGTCATTGACGTACATGACGTGTAGTTTGTAGCCCTAAGAAAAGTACTCGATAGTTTGAAGTACCTATCGATACGTTTGTTTCGATACTAGGTACTCATGAGTACAGTATCGATACCTAATAAATAATCGATACCGTGTCCCTATTATCAAGATTTCGAAACGCCTTACTTTTAGAGTATGTGTTCTCTGTGATGATCAGATGGTTTCTTATATACCTACTGATTTTATTGTGGAATCATTATTTTCATTCCGTTGCACTTTTTGTCGTTGTATTTTGCTTAGAGACATTTGAATTTTGGATTATTTTATTGGATTATTTTTATGTTATCATAAATAAGGTGCCTTTATATCGGTTGAGAACTTTAGAAAAAAAAAAAAAAAAATATATATATATATATAACAGAATTTGAAGTAAAACTGTTTTACTTACATATAATGTAATATATAATATAATGTAATATATAATATAATATATTCAATTAACCAAGAAAATGGGATGATAAATAAAAAGTAACGTTTTGAACAAGCCAATAGCAACTTATATTTTTTTGTGGCGAACTTAATTTTTAAATATACTCAGAAACATTTATTCATGGTCCAAGGTCTTTGCACAATCGATTGATAGTATTTTGTTGACTAAGTACTTACACGCCTGTCCTGGTCCCGCCTATCGTTTTCGCTCCTATCGCGTCGATCTTGTTCGCGTCTATCACGTCGATCTTGATCACGCTTGTTTTCACGTCGATTTTCAACGGTAACGTCATCATCACGTCGATTTTCAACTGCAACTTCATCATCGCGCCTTTCATTTCCACGTCTGTCCTGATCGCGTCTATTGTTTCCGTTCCTATCACGCCGATCTTGATCGCGCCTATTGTCATGTCGGTTTTCAACAGTAACGTCATCATCACGTCGATTTTCAACAGTAACGTCATCATCTCGCCTTTCATTTCCACGTCTGTCCTGATCGCGTCTATTGTTTCCGTTCCTATCACGTCGATCTTGATTGCGCCTATTGTCTTGTCGATTTTCAACGGTCACGTCATCATCACGTCGATTTTCAACAGTAACGTCATCATCACGTTTATTATTTTCACGTCGATTTTCAACGGTAACGTCATCATCACGTCTATTATTTTCACGTCGATTTTCAACGGTAACGTCATCATCGCGTCTATTATTTTCACGTCGATTTTCCACGGCATCGTCATCATCGCGTCTATTATTTTCACGTCTGTCCTGATCGCGTCTATTATTTCTGTTCCTATCACGCCGATCTTGATCGCGCCTATTGTCATGTCGATTTTCAACAGTAACGTCATCATCGCGTCTATTATTTTCACGTCTGTCCTGATCGCGTCTATTGTTTCCGTTTCTATCACGTCGATCTTGATTGCGCCTATTGTCATGTTGGTTTTCAACAGCAACCTCGTCATCGCGTCTATTATTTTCACGTCGATTTTCAACTGTAACGTCATCATCGCGCCTTTCATTTCCACGTCTGTCCTGATCGCGTCTATTGTTTCCGTTCCTATCACGTCGATCTTGATCGCGCCTATTGTCTTGTCGATTTTCAACGGTAACGTCATCATCACGTCGATTTTCAACGGTAACGTCATCATAGCGTCTGTCATTTTCACGTCTGTCTTGATCTTTTCTATTGTTTCTGTTCCTATCACGTCGATCTTGATCGTGCCTATTGTCATGTCGATTTTCGACGGTAACGTCGTCATCGCGTCTGTCATTTTCACGTCGATCTTCAGAGGTAAGGTCATCATCGCGCCTGTCATTTCCACGTCTGTCCTGATCACGTCTATCTTGTTCCCGTCTTTGATCGCGCCTATCATCATCATTTTCCTCTCTATCACGTCTCTGTTCGCGCCTGTCCTGCAGACGATTGCCATGTTCGTGTCGATCATGATCTCTACCATGTCGGTTTTGTTCACGCCTGTCATCATCGCGCCTATCTCTATGTCGGTCCTGGTCTTCCCGTCTGTCACTGTCATTACGGTCACGTTGACCTCTACCGTGCCGAACATCTCCTCTATCATCATTTCGTCTGTCATTATCGTTTCTTTCTCTTCTGCTGCGTCTATCTTCTCTGTCTTCATCTCTTCTGTTACCTTCGCGTCTTAGCCGATTCTCGTCAACGTCATTCCTGTCATCGTCTTCCCTATCGTCGTCGTATCGATCACGTCTATCGCTTGTTCGATCACGTCTATCACTGGCTCGATCTCGTTCGTCGTCGTCAGACCTGTCGGCATTATATCTGGTACGTCCCTCACGCCTGTCATTTATGTCGTTGCTTCGATCTTCGTCATCATTACGGTTTTCAACCTGAAACGTTAATGTTATGTTAATTCATCATCATCATCATCATTAGCCTATACACGTCCACTGCTGGATATAGGCCTCCCCCGTACGACGCCACAAATAGCGGTCCCGAGCCGCCTTCATCCATCGACTCTCTGCGACTAATATGTTAATTGTTAGAGTTTAATAAAACATCCATACATCCTAATAACGCGAATTGTTTAAAAAATTCGGGAGCCTTTGTTGTTTAGTACTTTATAGATTTTTAAACATACATATGTCATCATCATCATCATATTAGCCCATACTTGTCCACAGCTGGACATTGGCCTTGACATATATGTTTACGCCGATCTGTTTCCGAACTCTTCAACCTTTCTGTGGGTTGTTTTAGAACAAAGAAGATTCTTCTACCAATAGAGGGTTCAAGAGTACTGCATCCATCAGCGCACCTCCGCCATGACGCGACATCGGCGAGAACCAATCGCAAGGTCTGTACATCACGTCATATTTAAAACAGCCTATAGAATACCGCCGCCATGACGCGACGTCGGCGAGAACCAATCGGAAGGGCATCGCGTCATATGCTAAACGGATAAACGAGCGGATACGCGAAGAAAGACCACAAGACACTTTTAGCTAAACAGACTACCATGAAATAAGTTAAGTAAAGTAAAAGTTATGTTTTATGTCTCAAAACTACAAGCAAAGATAGTATAAATAAATAATGTTGGACAATGCACACAACATCGTCTAGCCCCAAGCTAAGTAGAGCTTGTGTTATGGGGGATGACTGATATACTTTAATACAATATATTACATTGATATATATTTTTTATTAACCATAGTATAAACAAATATAAGTTATAACTGTGGTTATAATCATGACATCAAAAAAGTTGCGCTCAGGATGCACAGTACCTAACGATGACGCTACAGTGCGCTGGTTTTATGCGACACCTAGAGATTGTTATGTGCCTAAGATTATTCAAACATTACCTATTGTATATATGTAATTTCATTTAATGTTTTGTTCCCTCTGAAGTCAAAGTCAAAGTCAAGTGAACAATATATATCTGACTAGCGACCCGCCCCGGCTTTGCACGGGTGCAAATTATACATATAAACCCCCCTTTCCCGTGCCGTGGGGCCGCGGCGTACGAATATCGACCCCTCCAACTCAACCCGTGGATGTCGTAAGAGCCGACTGAGGGAACCTACCAGAGAAAGGGCAGTAGCTTCCTTCTGAGTATTTTTCAACACCAACACTGCGATCATCAATACGCCTGCCAAGCGTGGTGATTACGGCAAATCCCCCCCTACATGGGAGACCATCCACTCGATGGACCAACGACATCGTAGCGGTCGCAGGGAGTCGATGGATGCAGGCGTCGTACGGGGGAGGCCTATGTCCAGCAGTGGACGTGTATGGGCTGATGATGATGACCCCCCTTTCCCATTGAATCACGCTATCTATTAAAAACAAACGCATCAGAATCCGTTGCGTAGTTTTAAAGATCTAAGCATATATTGGGACAGACAGACAGACAGAGGGAAGCGACTTTGTTTTAAACTATGTAGGGATGATAAATGATAGATCTGATGAGATTTTGATAGTAAAATAATGGCTTGCCTTGACACTTAGGGATTGGTAACGCCTCCGGACATCCTGTAAATTAAAAGCGTATGTCATAAACCTACAGTAATATATTTTTTCGGCATTAGTGTTAAAATAAATAAATAATGCTTGAAAATCCACACAGCATCATCTAGCACCAAGCTAAGCAGAGCTTATGCTAGATGACTGATATACATAATACTATAAGGTTTTTGCTATTATAATGCGTAAGCCTCACGCTAAGGATAATTTCTAAGAAATTATAATAAGATCCCAAAAGTTTTTCTACTTCGACGGGACTTGAACCCGCAACCCTCCCTCAGTACGGGATGCGCTACCAATTGCGCCACTAGGTCATGTGACGTAGATGTCAAAAAACTCTGGGACTTCCTTCGGTCTCAAGCGACGTTAACATATTTTTTTTTTATATTCATTATTTTACCCAGAACACCCGGTTGTGGTGTATATTTTTTCGGTACCTACTGAATAGGTAGATTGACAACTTCTTTACCTTAGAAAGCGTGCTCCATCTTAGGCCACATCTTCACTCTCTTAAGAGTGATGGTGGTCAAACGCTTTACCATTATTAAAAAAAAGTAGTTATACTTTTATTGAATAACATAGTTAGTAAAAGGATTAAAAAAATGTATACCTGATCCAAATCATCGCTGTCGAGGTTGTCGTTCCGAACCTGAATCAAATAAAAAAAAATATGACTCTTTTTATAGTTCTCATAATTCAGATCTACTAATAACGGCCTTCATTAAGGTAGTTCCCTGACCCAAACTAGCGCCGGCGGCCGCCACCTATTATATCGTATGGAATTTAAAAGGAATTCTCAAAAACCCCTTGACCCGTTTGTGTTATCTATAGTTAGCTTTTTTAATGCCTCTGTAATGCGTTTCATAATTTATATATAATATATAATTTGGCGAGGAGCGATGGAGGCGGCTCAGGACCGCTATTTGTGGCGTCGTATGGGTGAGGCCTATGTCCAGCATTGGACGTACTATATGGGCTGATATGATGATGATGATGATGATATAATTTGGCAAGAAGCAAGGCACAAGTAAAGGGAACATCCAAAAAACGTAATTTTTTTGTTTATTCACAAAAAAACATGGTTTTTGCAAGCAACCAAAACCCTACATCTTATTGACCTATTGATCCCCGAAATTTGGTAAGAAACAAGGTCTTATACTCAAAAAAAAATGTTCGGTGTTGGATAGATTCTGAATTGGATAGATTCGTAATTCGGCAGATTCGCTACTCGACAGATCGTGAATTGGGTAGATTCTTGGATTCGACACTGCAAAACATACACCGTCACCATAGACCGTCGGCGTCATCGTCACTTTCCATCGGGTGAGATTGTGGTCAAATGAAGATCGACTATTAAGACGAAGACAAAATTCAATGTTTTCTTGTCTTAAAATAGATTTTTCGTACAGTTAAAACGTGGGTTTTGGGACTCACTTCACCCTAAAAAAAATATATTTTGGAGGTAGACTTACATGAGGTGCAGCGCACACGACTCCAACGATACAAAGGTAGATTAGTAACTTCATCTTGCCACCACACTAATGCTTCAATAATATTTCATTTCTCCTTTTATTTCAACTATAATCGCCATGTCTAATCGATTTTAATTATAGGACTGTTTGATTAATTAGGTGTGAAATCCAGTATTAGTGAAATTAATTGACCAATAAAAATTAATTTGGGCGAACAAGTTTTTTAATTGGATACATGTTGGAAGTTGTTTAGTGTTTTTGGAAATATGAAACTAATAGTTTTCCGATTATAGTTTTGTTTAGGTTCTTGGAAGAGCCCTATTTTAATTATTCAAAATACGCAATTGCGTGTTTCGTTTAGTTTTTTTTTTGCAAATTGGTTCTGTAATACCAACATTGGTCGAAACGAAATACGCAATTACGTATTAGATAATCAAAAAAAGACCTTTTCCAGGCACCTGCAGGCCTACTCGGAAAAGGAAAATCGAAGTTTCTGATTCGTTTTCGTGCAAAACCAACTCATATGTCGCTTGATTTATAGATTACCGTTTGCTTGAAAACGAATCAGAAACAGGCCTCAGATCATGTTTATTGGGCAAGTTGATGTATTTTATTTATTACATGTTTTTAATAAAGGAATTTAGATGAAATACCTGTCTTCTTGCTTCTTATTGATATTTTGAAAATATGAGTAGACATGTGTACTGACAGTACCTACATACTTACCTTATATATGTACTTATCTATTGGTACTGTACCTACTACCGTCTCGTTTTATAAGTATTATGAAGTTCATAGTAGTCAGTGCAAGTATTAGAATTAACTGATCTAATAGAAACTTTATTAACGAAGTAAAATAAAATACCCACGAACCTATTAGTAGCAATATTTGCGTACAGAACCCGAGGCTAAACATTACCTACTTACATAACCTTATGCTGCCGCGATCCTTTTGGTTTTTAACCGACTTCAACGTTTATCAATTCGTCTGTATGTTTTTTTGTATGTATGTTACGCGATATCTCCGCCAATTATGGATCGATCTTGAAAATTCTTTCACTATTGTATAGAAAATGATTTCGAGGGGGTCCCATGCAATATTTTATACCCAGAGGATTACTATTTATCCCGCAAAATCTTAAAATAAATGTAAAAGTAAGGGAGTTTGAAGTCGGTTTATCGTTTTTAAAAAGACCATACTATTCGTATAACATGGAGACGTGGATTTCTCACGTCAGCGTTACGACGAAAAAACAAAGCGCCAGCTATCAAAAATTACCTATCACTACATAGTATAAAACAAAGTCGCTTCCCGCTGTCTGTCTGTCTGTCCCTATGTATGCTTAGATTTTTAAAACTACGAAACGGATTTTGATGCTGTTTGTTTTAAATAGATAGAGTAATTCAAGAGGAATATTTATATATTTATTTCAGTATCAGCATTGCACACGTGCGAGGCCGGGGCGGGTCGCTAGCAAAAAATATGTAATGTTTGTTAATTTTGCGAATAATTTCTTAGCGATTACGTAAATCAAATCTTTCTCAATAGTGAAGTTTGTGTTTTCTTTTTATTAATAAATGTAATAGTTAAGTTTCTCCTTATCAAATAGATACTAAGTATGTAACCGTGACAGGTATTTGTAGAGTTCATTAGAAAATTTCATAAAAGACCCAGGAAAATGAAAGCTTTGAAAATTAACATTAATTTTACGCTGACTGTCCAACTATCAAAAACTAGCTTCTGCCTGTGGTTTTGCACACTTTTTGCCCGAATAAAAAAAAGCCGTTAGGCAGGTTTCTATATTATTTGTACTACATTTACTCATAACTTCAACCCAATCCATTCCGTAATTTGGGTGTGAAGAGGTAACAACCTTCAAACAAACTTTCGCATTTGTAAATAGTAATGCTTATTAACAAAGAAAATTGCTATAAAAGAACAGAAAGAAATTAATTAGTACTAACATTTACAATTGAAACAGGTGACCTAACTGCAGACTTTTGCAATCAATCTGGAGGCTCCACTGATCCATACCAGTCGGAAGCATCCCCAAGACGTTGGCTGCATTGTCCCGCTGCTGTATGGCAATGCTGATACGCTGCACCAGATATAATTCTAATTCTAAGTGAAGAACTGGGATCTGCACTGACATCTCGCATAGGAGTGTATTGTGCATTGTCCCCCTGCCTAACCAGGCCAGCTCCTTGAAGTACCGGAGCAGGACTTTTTGTGATTCACAGCGTCGTTTCAGCTTTTCTGTGGACGGGTTTGATGTCTCTATGATACTCTTCAATCCGTCTGACCTCCTCTGTGGCCGTGCAGTGTACTACAACGTTTTCCACAGCCACGACTCAGGCTGTCTGTGGCTCCAGTCTTGAAAAGATGATGGTTCAGTTCACAGTGACCTGTGATGATGCTCACCATTGTTCTTAGGTCC
Organism: Eupithecia insigniata; assembly: GCA_947859395.1. Lineage (NCBI taxonomy): Eukaryota > Metazoa > Arthropoda > Insecta > Lepidoptera > Geometridae > Eupithecia > Eupithecia insigniata. The sequence goes on from OX402019.1 coordinate 4,134,670, forward strand.
TTGCGGCTCATATTGAGCATCGTATTTGTTGTTTTCCTATCTTTGGAAGGGAATATCGATTCAGTGTGTTTGCAGTCTGTTCAACGCTCCCATAGTTTTTGATGTTCTTTTTCTGAGTTTAGTTTTAGTATTTTTTTTTTTGCGTCCGATATGATATTTATTTTATATCGTCCAAGATATTAGTGTGCCTTTATCTACTAATACCTATAATGTACATAATACAAATATAACTTACATGGTGCTAACTTTTGTTTGTTTTTGTTATTTATTATGTGTACCTAGTAAATTGTACCTAATGGTCACGTCATAACGTATAACAGTACATATATAACCGATGTTTCCCCTAAAATAAATAGGAAAATAAAACAATGTCGTAGCTAAGTTCATCATCTCACTCAGGACTCAGGAGGTTGCGGGTTCGATTCCCGCCTAGGCCTACAAAGGTTTTTACGATCTACAAATATTTGGTCCGGGTGTTATGGGTATTTTATATGTATGGTAAAAATATATCATCTAGTACACCCATAACACAAGCTCTACTTAGTTTGGGTCTAGATGATGCTACGTGGATTGTCCAGGATTATTTATTTATCATCATCATCAGCCCATATTAGTCCACTGCTGGTTATAGGCCTTCCCTAAAAAGCTACCTGTCAGCTACATTAATAATGTGTAATTTTTTACAAACCTACGTTATTAGAAAGTAAGTCTCCTACGCAAAAACACACAGCAAAATAATGAAAAGCACACGCAGAAAAGCTCTTCAAGCCCCCAATCGTAAATTCAGGACGTATCGATTGAATGCACGAGATTCCCAGGATCCATACCAACTGTTCAGCACTCCATGGCTACGCCGGGAGCACCTGTATCTACTTATATCTATAGACGATGTAGCTACGTAGCCCCCAGACAGACAGGAGTCAGTTGCCCCTTGAAAGCTGCGCGGTACGGTTGTGGGCTTTCGCGCGCTTTTGTGACGTTACGTTTGACAGTTCACAGTGTGTGCTTTTTTTGGATTTTGTCGGTGTTGCATTCTGCCAGGTTGGTACCATTTTTTTTATTTGTAAGTAGCTACACTAAGTATTTTTTATTATCTATACCTAGCAGAAAAGGATTTGAGACATCCTGCATTTCTGAGTACCAACGTATTTATAAATAAATACAAAGGTGTTTCGTGGTGCCTTGGGACCTCACGTGTCACCCTGTAGTTATTTTATTTATCTTGGAGTTGCTATGTATGTTTTATTACTTTTTTATTAGCTTGGTACCTCGCATAAAAAAAATGGGTATTGAGGTGCATAAAAAAATCATTGGTTACAAAAACACGTAGCCTATCGTAAAAAATTAATTAGGTAGGTAATTATTATGAAGCTATTTTACATAATGCCTAGAAAAAGAAACTGGGCAATTGTGATTCTGGATCTGAAAGGGTTCCGTACCAACCAATTATTACATTCATAAAATACATATACATATCTTGACGACCCATATTTTGCAGCGGGCGAAGGTCCGCCTGTGACGTAGGAGGTTGCTGGTTCGATTCCCATGGGAAAAATGTTTGTTAGATCCACAAATATTTGTACGGGGTATGCTGAGTATTTTCTACGCATAATAAAAATATCTATCTATGTAATATATGTATAGTATTATGTATATCAGTCACCTAGTACCTATAACACAAGCTCTCTTTAGCTTGGGGCTAGATGGTGCTGTGTGAATTGTCCAACATTATTTATCTTATTTATATATGCAAAATTTAAGTCTGAACCGTTCAGTAGTTTTGTGTAGTAACAAACATCCACTCATTCAACCATTCGAATTTATAATATATATATGTAAGTGTAATGATAAATAAATAAATAAATGTTTTAAAGTGTAATTGTTAGTAAAATGTTTTTGACCTAGTTTTAACTCCTCGTCCCAAGTTCAAAACTTGTAATTTAGACGCGACGGACTTTACTTTGGCAAATATCTCTTACGGTCAAGAATGATACTTTTAGCATACCTTAAGTTTTATTCTTTCGTGCTTTTATGTAGTTAGGTTCCTACTCAAGTAGCATTGGGAGCTCTATAGCAGTTGTGTAGCTCTATAGTAACTAATGTTACACATTTACTCTTTGAGCTGTCTAAGTAAGATATATACGAGCTGTGTAGCACGCTATCCAGCCCTTATACCACCGGTTCGGGCACAAATTATTTAAAATTCTGAGTTCACAAAAGCTTAACAGTAGCTGGATTTTACAGCCTTTAGTTCTGCGACGTAGCATCAAAAACAGCTACGATGATGTAGCAGCTATACGAGCTACGACGTAGCAGCTACAACAGCTATGACGTAGCAGCTACAACAGCTACGACGTAGCAGCTACACAAGCTACGACGTATCTACCTTATTCAGCCTTGAGTTCACAAAAGGTACACAGTAGCTGGATTTTACAGCCTTGAGATCTTGAGTTCTACGACGTAGCATCAATAACAGCTACGATGATGTAGCAGCTACACAAGCTACGACGTAGCAGCTAGACAACCTACGACGTAGATCCCATATTGATATTGCAAATAATTGTAAAAATTACAATGACACGAAAATTACGCGATAATGAGTCATAAAAAATCGCACCTTGCAAAATGTAGAACTTAATATGAATAATTTAATTGTGTCACGTTGTTAATTTGTAGGTGAGCCTTAATCAGAATTTTAAATAGGTGATTGGCGGCTGGCAAACTTGTTAATTACATATTGTCTATCTTGTTAATTACGTTGTCTCTTTTGTGCCCTTGCTAAAGAATATGAGTTTAGGGACCACTTTAGTTCCTTTATAGCCCGGCTACACGTTCAAACATTTGTGCATGCATGATTGTACAAGCACAGTTTACGCAAGCAAGCAAAAAATTTTGGCTCATTCTGTTCAGTAATTTCGGCATGAAGAAGTAACAAACATACATCCAACCATCCATTTATATAAACATAAAAAAATGCGCATTGATATTATTAGTTGAAATATATTTAAGCTGAAATAAATGTATTGAATTGAATTAGTGTGACGAAAAGTTTATCGATTTGTAAATAACATATATCCCTGTTTTGTATAAAAGAATAAGACAATACCATAAGAAGACTGGCAAACAAGGGTTTGAAGAAAACATTCAAAACTAGTATAAACTGGTTAAAATTTCCTTTACGAGAAGTGATTTTATCTACAGAGTGTTATTAATTCGATTGGAAAAGTTGTAATACTTGCTGGTGTGACTCAATTTACCCCTTTGTTTACATTAGGTGCTTTTCTCTGAAATATAATCAAACAATGAGGAGTTTAGCGCTGTATGAAACTCAGTGTCAAAAATTTGCCATAAATAAATGTGTAAAATGTCACCCGTTTCGTTCTTTATTTGTGCAGCACCATCTAGTGTCAAAATAACAAGCGTGATTGTTTTTTTTAACGATTTGATCATTGAAAAGCCCTCATTGAATAGAATAGAAATCATTTATTTCGACACAGGAAGAAAGAAAGTATAGAATTATTATTATATAAAGCTGTGATTTACCAATAAAGTAAAATATAAATATAAAATAAACACACGGAAAACAAAGGCAAAGTCAAAGTTTCTTTATTTCCGTAAATACAATAAATGTACACTTAGAACAGGTCAAATTCTTAAAATTAAACAAATATAATCGAATAGAACAGAAAACAAAATATAGTTGGACACAGTACGAGTACAAAAAGCAAAAATAAAGCCGCGGGCTAGTACTAAATATTTTGTGTTATTTTCTATGAGAAAATCATGCAAAACATAGTACACAAGTATAAAAATGATGTTAACATCACTATAAAAACGAAATGATTGATCTAATAAGGATAACTTAAATCAGTCTGTCGAAAAATCTCTAACAAAGGCGTTCCAAAATGGCCGAACTAATTCATCCTAACAAAGGCAAAATCCAGTGAAATCGTAATTTAAAAAGTTCTCACAGATAACTCTCGTTAGGGTAAATGGAGGATGTTTAATTTCGCTCTCGATCTCCCTAAGACGTCGTTACAAGCTTGTAGCGAATCAGCGATTCTAACGCTCTGATAATTTCTATTGACGCTGATGTAAACACAGTCTTTGAACGAACTTTCTACCCTAGGCCCTAATTTAAGGACCAGTTTGGATTTATTTGAAAATAAATTGTAACTTTTTATTCCAAATAAGTTTATGGAAATCTGTTTCTGAGAGTCGGGACCTGTGTAGAAGTCTTATTTTTGTTTGTAGATGAAACTTTTCGATGACTAACTCATGATGTCTTTTGCTCTTCCTAGTCGAATTTCGGCTTCTGACTCAACGGAGACTAGCCATATCCACAGGACATTATTATAGTGCGTAAGTATGTACGCAAACACAGGTGCCCTTACTTAAAAATTGTGTTATATTCGGCGATTACCAAAAAGATGCATGATTATACACATACAACGACGTGATTATGTTTTTTATACAAAAAAAATATCGACTTAAATATAATATCTTGGAATTTTTTATGATCTGGGTGTGCGGGAGAGTTTCCGCTGTCACCCCTTCGGGTTTGGGGTGCCAGGCACACCGAGACATGCCGAGATGGCGTTTTAATGTTTGTACGATCTGCAAATAATTGTTCCAGGTGTATGGTAAAAAAATATCTATCTATCCTTCCTACTAATATTATAAATGTCAAAGTTCGTAAGGATGGATGTGTGGATATTTGTTACTCTTTCACGCAAAAACTACTGAACTGATTGGGCTGAATTTTGATATGGGTATAGATTGGGACCAGGAATAACATATGGGCTATCTTTTATCCCGATAAAACGCGGGGGGAGGCGCGAGCAACTGCTAGTGTATCATATTGTTGAAGGCCGTTCACCAAGCCGCTGGTCTGACATTGTCATCCGAGTGACTACTGCTCTCAGACAAGCCGAAGATAGGGTGGCACCGAGGCAGCTGGTCAACTCCTCAACAGAGGCTTTTCTTGGCGGGCACGACCTTCAGTTATGAAGAACACGATGGAGTCATCTAGTACCCATAAAATAAACTTGGGCCTAGATGACGCTGTGTGGGTTGTCCAGCATAAAAAAATTGTACCTACACACTGGCATAGGTTTAATGTGGTTTACATCAGTGTCATTCGCACACTGATACTGATACGCATGCTTTTATTGAATAATGAGATTATGGCATTATAGCACATGTATCAATTATGGATGCAAATGGAAACCCTGTTGAGGTTCATCATCGTTATCATCAGCAAAAGTTGACAGTTTATTCAAAGTAAAAGTTTCCTTATGTCCGTAAATACAATAAATGTACACTTAGAAAAGGTAAAATTCTTAAAATTAAACACTGATATGGAAATAAAGTGATATTTTGATTTCGGTCGCTTCGGTATGTAAAGAAGCGACGAAGAAACCTTTAGCCTGTTAGGTGTTATTTTTAGAGTTATTTTTCGAGTTGGAGCAAAATCCGTCCCAAGCTTTTTTATCTTCTAGATAGTCTGAAATTTTGTAATAAGCCTTTTTACAAAGGATATTCAGTATTTATTCCAACTTAGGTACACATGTTACACTAAACTTGATGTCAAAGTTTGTCAGTATGGAGTTTTTGCATGAAAGAGGAACAACCATCCTGTATGGATGTTTTTGTAAAACTACTGAACTGATTGGGCTGAAATTTCTTAGATATGAATATAGTTTGGGACCTGAAATAATATATACTTAGGCAATTTTTTATCCCGATAAACGACGGGCGAAGGCGCGGGCAGCAGCTAGTTCTAAATAATGATTTACAGTAATGATTACAGTTTCACACATTGAAAAAGGAATCACCATATGGAAAATAGAAAAAACAGACAGACAATGACTCAAACAAATTAAATGATATCCCAAAAATAGGGGAAACATTGAAGTTTATTCAATCCTTTGAAGGAAGAAGAAATCTGCTGTAAGAGGAGCTAACGGCGCGGCGCTAGATTCCGTAGGAAGTCCCAAAGATTTTCAACTCGCCGGGTACTTGATTTCGTGGCGCAGTTGGTTAGCGCAATCTCGTACAAATAAACAATGGATACGCTGTTGACACTTTTTGCTAATAGTTTGAGAATCGTTAACCTCGCAAAAGTTTGAGAAACGGTTTCGGAAAGTACAAACAAAGACCTTTGCAACGATACCACACACGGGCATATTTACTAACATTGAGATTTTCGACACTTTCTTAGATCCCCATTTTTATCTGACGTCACATAGCCTATAACCATCCGGCTATTAAGACGAATCATACGACACCTCATTTGTTGAAATCGGACCAGTAGTTTCAGCGCTACGTGGGAACATAAAAATCGGCTACATACATACATACATAGAGTGTCAAAATCATAACCCTCGTCGTAGTCGGGAAATAAATAAAAAAAGTATGTCAAAATGCTGAATAAGGGCATTTTCTAACTAAACTTAACGTAATGTGCAACTTACATAGGTAGGTAATCACTACATATTATAAAACAAAGTCCTCTGCCGCGTCCGTCTGTCTGTTCGCGATAAATTCAAAAACTACTAAACGGATTTTACATGCGGTTTTCACCAATCGATAGAGTGATTCATAAGGAAGGTATATAATTTAAGGTTTTGTGTAAATTGGTTAAAAGTAAAGCCTTTTGGGAGATGTCATCGAAAACGCTGCCTATCCCTTTGACATATAAAAAAACAATTAAAAAATGTGGGATATTCCTCTTTTATAGACCTACAATAAAGTCTGCAATGGCATGTATCTGATATTTTTTTTCGTCAAAGTAGGGAGAAGACCACCAATATAGCTAAAAACCATAGAGGAGACCAAGCAAGTATTTCTGTACTTCATTGATTAAAAATGCTGAACGATTTCTTCTGTCTCACGATAGGTCTTAGTATAGTATTAATTTTGATAAAACTAAAATTATGATCAATGGCCATATTGAACCAAGACTAGTTGTCGTTTATACATAGATGGCCACCTTCTCGAGATTGTTTCGGCATACCTACCTCGGGCAGATTCTTCCCGACAATAATAAAACTGCGCGGACTTTTCATTCCACTACTCGACCATATCAATAATAATAAAACGGGACATTTCATTACTCGACCATACCCAATAATAATTAAAAGGGACATTTCATTACCCGACCATACCCAACAATAATAATAAGCCCTACATAAAATAAAACTTTATTAAAAAACTTTTCAAATCAAAAGCTCAACTGGCTCGCTGATCACTGAATCAAAACAAAAGATATTGCTTCATATCCTGCGGACTCCACGTTCAGTGGGATTATGATGCACTAGCTTCTACAGGCGACTTTGCATGCGTTTTTTTACAAAATTCAAAATATGAGCCTGATTCGCTCTGCTGGTCAATTCAGATGTACCTATTACTATACTGACGACCTCTGTGGCGCGGTGGGCGAAGGTCCGCCTGCAACGCAAGAGGTTTCGGGTTTGATTCCCGCCTCGGGACACATGTTTTCTATGTATAATAAAAAATATCTATCTATGTAGTCTATTATATCAAGTATATCAGTTATCTAGTACCCATAACACAAGCTCTGCTTGGCTTGGGGCTAGATAATGCTGTTTGAATTGTCCAGCATTATTTATTTTTTATATTATTTATGAGTTAGTTTGGGTTTAGTTTGGTTAAAAATTGTAAAAAAAATATTGATAAAAACTACCACACTTTTCTTTTTTTTCATTTAATAAGTGCTAATGCACGTTGTTTCATTCAGTATTCAATGGTTTCCCTAAATAACTCATGCGTATTACAAAAGTACGAAAGAGATGAGGCATTTAAACCCGGATTCCACGAATAACCGGCTTGACCCTTCAGGGGTTAAATCAAAGGGGAAATCAAAGGGTAGCACCCCTATTAGGGGCTCGAACTATCTCTCAAATATGTTAGCAGTATCACTGTATGTTGATAGGTATAGGTAACAGACATTAGTCATGAGTTGGCTGTCGTTTACTAGTTACTGCTCGCGGCTTCGCATCTGTTTTGCCTGACGATTCTTATTCTTATTCTTAGTGGCGGAAGTGATATCTGCACTGACATCTCGTATGGGAGTGTATTTTTCATTATCCCCCCGCCTAGACAGGAGCCCTGGAGCAGGACTTTTGGTGTTTGACAGCTTCGTTTCAGCTTCTCTGTGGGTGTGGATGTGGTTTGGATCTCAAAGAGACTCTTCAGTCCAGTCTTGTGTCTGGCCTCCTCTGTGGCCGTACAGTGTACCACAACGTGTTCCACAGTTTCTTCTTCCTGACGATACGAATACGCACTTTACTGATATATTTCAGCTGTTTGAACTTAAAATGATAACAGACAGAGATATCTAGGAGACGACCCAGAGAAAGATAAGCTCAGTGTAACGTTGTTGGAAGAGAGCCTTATGGTGGTGGGATTTGCCTCCATTTTTTGCTTTCCTCTAAATAATGCCAATGAGTGTAGTTTGTTAAGAAGGCTACGAACCTCTCCCAAATCTCAGCGGCCGGCCCATGCGGATTTGTTGTTGTTTCACGTCTAGAGATTGCAATCCGGTTTATTCGAAATCCGAATTAACCGAATTAACAAGATAATTTGTCAAAAACAACCGGTTATAAGCATTACAGAAACTAGAAAGAATTTCACATTTTTTTTATATTTTTTCGTACTTTCCGAATCATTTTGAATAAACGATTGATTTAAGAATTATTTATGTTATTTATAATGTTGATTATAATTAAGATGTTTGCAACGCGACAGATTTTCGAATAAAGGTGTCTATCATGTATAAAAAATCGCTTGAAAATGACTCGATTTGGTGGTCAAAATTAGTTTAGCTCTCATTTAAAGATCATTATGTTTTTTGAAAAATTAAACCGCTGATACATAGCTATTTTTCATCCTGGAAATGGAAAATTTCAATAAGACATAGGGACATAGTTTCCAAATGAAGCGGAAAGTTGATATGGGGGCTAAGCCTATTCGCACCGTTCTTAAGGGTAGGTAATGACCAAAACCACTGGTTCGATTTAAAAAAGCTCCAATTGATCGGTGAAGATAAGTAATGATATGTATTCCTTCAACAGATCGCAGAACTACCCAGAAATATGTCCTTTTTGTTGTTATTTTAGAAATAAACATTTTCATTTTGATTCTTGTGATTGATAACGGCTATGTGGTACACGTTTCGTCACGGCTTAATAGGGCTCTACGAAAATGGAGGGCGAGGAGTAAAACAGTGTAAAAATCTAAAAATCGACTTCTGCGCATCAAGGTCAGCGCAAGGTCAACGCTATAAAACCGTGACGCGCCCTGTACCTACAGCGGAAACGAATACGCGAGCAAAACCTAGTTTCTTAAAAACATGAAATTGAAAAAGCTTCGTTGGTACTTAGCTAGTAAATATGGTATAAAAATACGGTTTCACCATAAAACAGAGTGCAGCATCGTTAAAGTTCTTCAATGGCAAGTATATCGCCAGCAGCGGAGCTTTGTTTCATTTAGCCTAACTATAAAAGTTGATAGAAATGTCGCCGGAAGGATCGTAGCATCAGCATTTTTGTAGAATTGCTAGGCCGCTTACTAAATGGCAGTCGATTTGTGGGTACATTCACTGAGAAGCTTCTAATACAAAGTATAGAACACCTATAAATACTAGTTTTTTTTAAATAACTAACTTGTAAAGAATAGGTAATGGCAAATCCCCAAATACTACATGGGAGATCATTCACTCTATGGACCGACGACATCGTGGCGGTCGCAGGGAGTCGATGGACGGAGGCGGCTCAGGACCGCTATTTGTGGCGTCGTATGGGGGAGGCCTATGTCCAGCAGTGGACGTGTATGGGCTGATATGATGAAGGAATTAGAGATGAGTCCGGTATTCAATAACTTAGTCAGTACTCTGTTAGCATTGTCCTAAAATATCTAACGCTATTGTAAAATCTGCATACCGCTAGGGAATAACTGTGCAAAGTGACCATCGCGCCTAACCGAACCTGAGCCATAACTACCCAACGCTTCAATACCTATACTTACCTAACTATCATCTACGCATAGGTACTGACCGTTCACCCGTAAAGTTATGTAGCTGCAACAAGTATTTGGTATTTCTAACCAAATCGGTTAGAAATATATTGGGTAGAAATCAGGACAGGTATAGAGTATTGTATCGTTATTGGGTACCAATTGGTACTAGCAGTATTGAAACAAAATACCCAACTAATAACCGTTAGCCAAAATATCCAATAACTCCTATCCTTAGAAGGAATAGGTACTCTATTGTGTACTAGCTGACCCGACAGACGTTGTCCTGTCATTCAATTCAAACTTAAAATTTATTTCAAACGTACTTAGCAAAAAGTACATGATGCTGGGGCTAAGATTATAAAGGTCAGAAGATTACAATAAAAGTTTATATTAAAGGTAATTGTTAAGTTTACTTAAATTTTCTAAGTTTCTACGCACTATTCTTAATTTTTTTTTAGTGTAAGAACGTTCTACGTAGTATCCGAATACATTTGAAATCAACAACGAAACAAAAAATGAAATCAGTAAAGTCATTCTCAAGTTAAAGCGGAACCAGAAGAAATATACTGTCAAAATAGACCTACATAGGTACATGTTTTTAAAGTAATTAAAATTTAATTTCATTCGATAAAATGTCTGAGACTTTTCTGCACCAAAAGAGAATAGAACCTTTAGAATTTAGTTAGATTCGTCGGTTAACTTTGAAAATTTCTGTCAAAAACCTCAATTGAAATTAATTGCTTTTTGATGAACATCTTGGTTGGACTTATATTATATTATTGATCGATAATAATCATTCAACAATAGACATAGTAATTTAATTGAATGGCGCCATTTTGTATACCAACCGCCTAGCCATTCTACAAACTGGCCCGACGAGAGAAATACCCTTGAAATACCCAAACTAGGGCAATGTCCAACGGATGTCGAGTGCCATGTTATCTGTCACACAAAACAAAATGGCCGTCTGTTATTACAATCAGGGACAGTATCGGGTACGCAAAGGGATGATGGGGTGAATAGATTGGAAGTTGTTTAGAAATGGGACAGGAGGAAAGCGTACCTACAAATAATTTTGAGTTAGCGTACCACTGGACAGATTCCTTACTCGTCAATTTCACCCATTCACTAGTTTACTTTTGACCAAGAAGAGGCCTATGTGTACTTAGAAGTGGGTTTTGCTTTAGCAGAATACTACGCTTCCTATTGGTATTGATGAATCAGTTGAGCTACCTGTAGATTGTTTGTATCAGTCTGCAGTTAGCTCAATTGTTTCAATTCTAACTACTAGTTCTCATTTGTTTTTAAGATTGTAATTTTTTTGTTTATTAAGTTTTATTATACGTAATAATAGATAGATACAAACTTTTATCCCAATTTGATAACCACAATGGTATCACACTAAAATTATAATGGCGGAATTCCTATGTGCTTATGTATAGTTGTTATTTCTTCACGCTCAAACGGCTGAATAGTTTTGCATAAAATTCATTACCAGGTTAGTTAGCTTATATTCTGGATTAACATATTCACCCAACTTTTGATCCTTGAAAAGTGCATTGTTCCCGTGACATGATGAAATAATTCAAACACAAGTTTATTCAGCGCGAGTAACGCCGCGGGGCGCCGTTAGTGAGAAATTTGATATAAAATATTTAGTTACTAGGTTCCGTCTAATTCTGATCGCACTATTGGTTTGATTCTAAGTGGCGATTCTGCGACGACACTGTTGATATAGTGAAGCGATTGGATTTCCAGAATAGGGGTCCTGGTTTTTTCTTTATTGAGTTTTACAGTTGAAGGAAAATTAACAGTTATGTAACGGTATAATACACATAATAATAGATTGTGGCAGGCGTCCATAGTCTCCCCCATAGCCCTATTACCTAGTCCATCCATTCATCACTATAACATAGTTTTTGTTTTGTTTTTTTGTTAATTTCATTTTCCTTTGCAATAGTCTCTACACCTGGCTGATATCATCTTCGGGTGTATCATATTGTGCAACCAAGGATGGTACCCGCTGTGTAGCTCTCGCCTTTAGATCAATTTTCCTAAAGGGCCTCTGTGCTGTTGGCTACGACCCACACATGCCTCCCAAAGGACCGGGTCACTATATGGTACGTGATCATGGAGATTTGATTGCTTTGAAAAAACTAAAAACTACGAATTCCTTAATTTTCCATTGTATTTTTATGATTTGCAGGACAGATACTGTGTATATTTATGTACATATAATGATAGATTCCTCGGGAATATTTTTTTATGGTATATGATCCCTTTTTAAGAGTGATCTTCCAGACAACCTTGGGATGGACTTGAAGCAGTTGTGCATGTATAGACGGTGTTGATTTTCTGAAATAATCAATATTTACAATACTATAATATACAATACATGTACTGTAATAATACATACCAACATAGAACCTCCTTTTTTCGTTGTCGGTTGAAAATCTATTGGTAATAAATAATCTCAATGTCAAGGTTGAGTATTGTGGTGTCCTGAAGATGTCTCGAGGAGAGACGAAACTAGTTGACTACTTACTTTGATGGATACTATCAGGATAGGTCATACGCGGAATTGTTACTGAATATTTTTTCATTCTAACCAACTAATGTTGTATAGGTACATATGTCGTATCGGTTTTCCGTGAGCAAAGACGTGGACAAAAGCAAATAGCTTATTTTGTTCGAAGCAATCGATACACCTACTTATTTCTTTCAATAACAGCTGCGTCTATCTCATACCTTTTCAATTTCTAAGGTACAATTTTCCCATTATCATTATAATCAAAAATCCTTGAAATTAATAAAATGAATAAATAAATAATGCTGGACAATCCACACAGCATTATCTAGCCTCAAGCTAAGTAAAGTTCATGTTAGGGGTATGGCGCGGTGGGCGAAGGTCCGCCTGCGACGCAGCAGGTTGCGGGTTCGATTCCGGCCTTGGGACCAATGCTTGTACGATGTGCAAATATTTGTCACGGGTGTTCTGGTTATTTCTATGTATAATATAAAAACTATTTATGTATATCAGTCATCTAGTACCCATAACACAAGCTCTGCTTAGCTTGGGGCTAGATGATGTTGTGTGGATTGTCCAACATTATTTATTTATTCATATAACTCATTGGCTACATTCTGATTATTAATAAAAAAACGAAAGAAATAGTATCAGAGATACACTGACAAATGCAATGAATAGACCAGCATATTTGGAAATTTATCTCCGAAATATTAGAATGAAAAGTATTTAGTAACAATTCCGCGTATAACTTTAAGTTTAGTCTCTCCACGAGACATCTTCAGGACACCACAATGCTCGACCTTGATATTGAGATTGCTAAGCAACACCGACAAAGTCCAGCCAGTGATGTTGCCTCTCCAAGCTACTCGCGCCAACACTTTGCGCCAAGACTTGGCGCGAGGACCTCGGATTTCCGCAAAGTAACGCCTGAATCTATTATTATTATTATTTTATAAATGTATCTCCGTTTAACGAGGTTTCACTTTGACGGTACCTACTACCGACTATAGAATATGATTAAAGCAGCAACTTTTTACTCTATGAGTATTATTATATCGAAGTCAAGGTTAAAAAAGTGGCTTGTCGAGCAAACCGGTGGAAGAGTATCTGAGTTTAAAGTTTTACTAGGTATATTTAAGGTATATATATTATTTAGGTAGATATTTGCACTACTTTATAAATAAATAAATAAATCTATGTACTCTTCTTTTTCCCACTCGATGGACCGCCGACATCGTAGCGGTCGCAGGGATTCGTTGGATGAAGGCGGCTCAGGACCGCTATTCGAGGCGTCTCGTTTGGGGGAGGCCTATGTTCAGCAGTGGAAGTATACGGGCTGATGATGATGATGATGACTTTTCTTCTATCTCGATCTTATTTTTACCCATAGACTTAGGATTTGTTGACTAAGTTTTACCTGTTATTTTTATTTCAGTGTTCCAATTTATTTTATTTTTGACTGCACGAAAAAAACGTAACGGTTGGAATTAAATAACTTTTTGCTATTTGCAACAGTGTTATTCGTTTCGGAGGGAGCCTGCAAAGTTTGTTGCTAATGCTAGACAAGCCATCTTTGCTAATGTAAGTTAGTAATATTAATCCAAATAGTTGGTTAAAATTTGATAACCTAGGCTGGGTAACTTCCAACCTTTTAATTTGATAAAGACAAACGAGTTATTCTGTTAGTTATAACCAAGCATCTTAGTTTAAATCTTCGATTTTAACAAATCATCTTTGTAAACGCAGCATAGAAACGTTTCTATGTTTAACAAAGTGACTTTGTTAAGTAGATGGGTATACTTAGCAAAGTTACTCGGCGCTGTCAATCGTGTGCACTGGATAGTGTCAGCCAATATACTTTGTTACTTTCAATCAATTCAAATAGGTATATTTAGCAAAGTTACTCGGCGCTTTCAACGTTTTCAGTGGGTTAGCTACAACCAAGCTACATTTTTACTTCTGGCCTACTTGAATTGGTAAATTCAGCAATATTGTTTGTTGTTCCTAAGCGGGTTTGTTGCGTTAATACTGCTAAATACTTAGCTGCAGGTGCCTACCATTTTCAAGTAACAACAATATTAATAAGCTACAGATATTTTAAGTTTGAACTTATGTTGCACTGCATTCAGGACAATGCAAGTTTAAACTTAAAATCTGTACCTTATTAATAAATGATTGACCTTTAACAATTTATTTTATTTACCTCTAGATTGTTTGCAACAGTCTGCAGTTAGCTTCTTAATTATTTCAATTGTAAATACTAGTTCAAATTTATTTCTATACTTTGATAGTAATTTATTGAATAAATGATATTTATTAAAACATGCTCGTATGAAAAGAATGTACCTATTTCAAGCTCTTGGCGTAACTTTAATACATCGTACATAAGAAATGCAAAAAATTTTTTTAAAACTAAATGTATAAATGCTAATAAGCAACAGAAGGACGTAAACGCTCTTAATAGTGTACACAATACTAAACAATTATTACTGCTTCAGTATAAGAATAAAATATTTGTAGTATGTTAGGAGAATGTCTGAATTTAGTTTAAATACTTACAAAATATTTGAAATACCTATGTAAAAAGTTACATTCGAGTGATATTATGTTATTGTCTTACATTGTGAATTTTAAACTAACACAGTAATTTTTATCTCAAATTATAAATCAATATTTATTCAAACCATTTTTTTGCTGACTTATGAAATATGCAACAATATTTTAACAAACATAAGTACTAACCTATCTATGCATGAAAATCTAATTGTAAGGGTCATCTCACGAGATGCGGTTTGAGATGATCTTTACAATAAGAGGCGACGCGACCCTTATTCCTGAAATTATGTTTGCTTACTTGTGCACTGTGGATATCCGAATCGTTTTTCATATGCTGTATAAAACTAGCAGTTGCTTCAACATTCGAAGGATGCCGAATCTTTTTGCGACGAACACTTGCCACTTGAAACAGTCAAGAGAGATGGAATAAGCAGCAAACAGGCTATTATTTGAGGCCTCCTCTGAACCTAAAATTAGATTTTAAAATTTATAAACTCCATTAAGATAAAGTAAGTACCTGCCTAAAAAGAAAAAAATATTGCATTGGTAAGCCTCATACCTAAGTAAGGGCCATAATGGAAGATTTGCCACGAGATCAACGAACCATAAAGAAATTGTAAGTAATGGCGCCAAGGCTCAAACAACACGTGGATTGTCGATTGAATTAAAAATTACTTTTTTAAATTATCTTCCCGATAAATGTGAAAAACGATAGCAAAGTGTTCTGCCAACTACAATAATTACTGTGTACTTACTTTGAAATACATACTTCGAACTCTTCCAATCTCCAGGCAGTGAGAAGGTTCCTTACGTCTTTATCCATTGGATATTTTGTACTGCAGTCGATGTTTATCAAAAAAGAATAAACACCGGTAAAATGCTGCAAGTTTTTTGGTTCAGGTGCATAAATTTAAACTAATCTCACTCAACCTCACACCGGTTATTTTCGGTGGCTCGGTGCACTTCCGCACCCAAGAACGTGTCGAAAAGGAATGGCCACTGTCCTTGCATTTTTGGATGAAAATTGTAGTTTCAGCAACACAATGGGTAAGAATGGGAAACAGAATGGGTTACTTTTACTAAGGCACTCACTTGGAAATTATCAAGTTCACAGTTAGTATTACCTAGAATACACAGCAAAACTTGCTTGTTTACTACAAACATATCTCTAATGTATGTATGTTTTAAATGAGTCTGGGTTGTTTGTAATCATAACAATTTATGAAAATTAGTAGAGTAGGATTAGTCTAAAATTAAATAGGTAAAACTTGGCAGTTTATAAATCTGAAAACTTATCTATTTTCAAACAGAAATAGAACAGGATATTTTTACTGAGGCACTCACTTGGAAACTATCAAGTACTCGGTTAGTAGAACCTAAAATACACAGCAAAACTCGCTTGTTTACTATAAACAGCTTTATTGTGCGTTTTAAATAAATCTTAGTTGTAAATAACCCAAAAAAATTTAACCAAGCCAAATTGGTACTTTGCTAGTGCTCCGTTTTTTCCGTGTGTCATCATTATCAGCCCATATACGTCCACTGCTGAACATAGGCCTCCCCTAAACGACGCCACGAGTAGCGGTCCTGAGCCGCCGTATTTTTGACTGTATTTAATCTTATTTTTTTAAACTTTTACTATATTATAGTATTCTACCTTTTCTGTTTGTAATGTTTGATATACATATATATACGTATTTTCTTGTATTATTATACATATATATAGATTATATGAATCTGAATGTGATTCTCTCCAACACAATAAAAAAATTGCTTCGTTGTACGATACGAGGAAAAGGCGACGTAGAACGTAATTGTGTCACGTTCCAAGAACTTTTTATGGAAATACAGCCATTGTCCGAGTTATATTGAATGGAAATGTATGACGGTGTGTACTCTATAGACACTATAAAGTTACCAATAGCCATCACACATCCACTGCTGAATTCCCAAAACAAGGGGGCTTCACCATCATCACAACGCTAGGCAGGCGCGTCGGAGATCGCAATAGAGGAGTTCATAATACACAGAAAGAAACTACCGTCTTTGGTATGTTCCCTTAGTCGGCTATTACGACATTCATTGGTTGAGGGCTTTATTTTTACGCCGCGATCATGGCCTCA
This sequence comes from Eupithecia insigniata, assembly GCA_947859395.1. Lineage (NCBI taxonomy): Eukaryota > Metazoa > Arthropoda > Insecta > Lepidoptera > Geometridae > Eupithecia > Eupithecia insigniata. The sequence continues at coordinate 4,151,920 of OX402019.1, forward strand.
TATACGCATGACCCTATGAAGTTATGACCTTATGAAGTTATATATTTAAATAAAATTGATGACCAGGGTTTTTGATGTTTAACACTATTATTATCATTATTTTTAACCTGTAGTTTGTTTTCAACAGTCTGCAGTTAGCTCAATTGTTTCAATTGTAAATACTAGTTATTTCCAGAAATTTTATTTGTTAGTGTGTTTCCATTATTATCAAATAATAGAAACAAATTAGAACTAATATTTATAATTGAAATAATTGAGCTCACTGCAGCCTGTTGCAAACAATCTACAGGTAGCTCAACTGGTCCATATCAATACCAGTCGGAAGCGTCCCCAAGACACTGGCTGCATTGCCACGCTGTATAGCAATGACACTATTATTGAACTAGAGTATTCGACAAGAGCTTTAAATTTTTTTTAACGTGAAAACGTCTTTTTGCCATAATCTACAATATGTGTGTGATGGTGAGTGAGGATGTGGCCGACAATATATCACGAAGGTCTAGAAGACACCTATTCTACTCCTGTACCACTCTTGTCGTGAAGAAACCAGGTTGTTCCAATGTATTTAGCTAGAAAAACAGAAGCAGGTGGTGAGTTCCAAAAGTACGTAAACAGTACGAATGATAAAAGATTAACGATTACGATATTATGTCTTAACGATTTTACGAACGCGGCTGTCGCTTCAATAATTAAAACTTGAAATTAGATCGTTGCTTTTACTTAAATAATTTTGTGAAAACGGATCTTTAACAATTCGTCCCGTTTCCCGAAAATTAAAACGTACATCTCTAAATTAAATTCAAATTTTGATCTTTATAATATCGTCGCAAATTTGCATAGCAATCGTTTATCTGATCTTGTCAAGGCTTGTGGTGTTGGTTCGATAACCAGGGCGACGAACCGAGAGTGATAATATCCGATAGCGAATAGCAAATTCGTCTACCTTATAATATCCTTTATTATTATACGTAAATGCGAAAGTTTGCAGGAATGCAAGGTTATAGAGTTTGTAGGAATACAAAGTTATGAGAAATTTTGGATAAAGGCGCTCCGCAAGCCGTGTAATGTAACATTTCAAGATTCGTTTGCCAGCATTAATATAAGTATCCTAGATATAAGATAAGTAGGAATGGTCCAAAATTAAAAGACGGGTAACTTTTTTAATAGGTATAGATGTAATGTAGCTTATAACGAAACGCAACATGTAGCTAGGGAGGAACGAAACGTCCGGATGAACCGACTTAAGATGGCGGAGGTCCATAATAGAAAAGGAGCAAAATCAAAACGATTGTAATAACTACTAAAAGAATAATACAAGTGTTTATGCCTAAATTGGCGTATTATTTACCAACAATGACAATACTGCCTCCCTAAATGGCGAACATTCCCCTGTAATGTAAAAAAAATCTTGGTTCATTTGTGGTTACGTTACAATTGTAATGTCTTTCTAGTCGAATTTCGGTTTCACAAGGCTAGTCTCATTCTTATTAATCCTTTTTATCTTAACGAAGACTAGCCTTGTGCATGAACTTTGTTTCGTACGTTTCAATACCGTCTCCCTGACTGACGAGCATTCGCCGTTATGTACCAACCCAACGAGATTCAATTTTGAGCATTATGCTGTAGTCGATTCAGTTGTTTTTACAAATCCATGTTTTGACAAGCATGCACAGCAAAGTAGCTCTTGATAATTTTGCAGTATGACCTGAGCTAAAAATCAAATCAGATGTTCATACCAAAACTGTAGGCCCTATTATTTTTTCCACTCTAGACTAATAACTGGTTTGACCCGATTTACAGCAGTATGCAAACTTCACTGAACTTCCATCCCTGAAACTTATTTTTATAGTTTAGTTTTACATACGTGAAATTTTTTATTTTAACACGGGAAGGCACTGCAGACATTTTGCTAGCTCGTAGACCCTTCGTAGACGATCTACGCTTCGTAGACCTTCTACTCTTCCGAGACGATCTACGCTTCGTAGATCCTCTACGGCGTAGCCGTATAACCCTGGGTCGGGGCTGAAAAAGTTTATTAACAATACAAAGTACACACACATACACAAATACAAAGTTAAGTACATTATCTATTACTAAACTTACAATAAAAACAACTATAACGAGGTAGATTTCGCGGAACAACAATAAAACAGGTAAACAGTAGGTACTAAGCAGCTCATCCGTAGGCAGGTAGGTGAAACGGTAGGTGGTAGGTACTTATTTCAATAAAGTTTGAAAATACATTTGATCTTGAAGAGGCATGTATTTTAACATAGATAAGATATCGTTTTTCTTCGCAACTGTAATGCATCCTGGTTTTTTATAAACAGCAGCTACTACATTATCATTTTCTGTCCCTATAATTTTTCTTCTGGGACGATCTGCACTTCTTAAGTTGGGCATTCTGTAAAGAGTATTACTGAATGACTCCTTAAAAAAAACCTGGTTTACGTTTTGGGTAAATTTGAAGCAGCATACACTTGCAAATGTTATTTGCTTAAAATTTAAGTTTTTTGCAACACTACCATAATCTCTAAAGTCATCAGAGGTCATTTGGATAACTCTCTTTCTGCCATTCATGGACTTAAACAGTCTAATCACACCTATAGGGGAGTATATTTCATTTTTGCTCATTGCTTTTGCAAGTATGCTGTGTGCATTATCCACTTCCTGTATACAAGAATGACCAGGGGTAGAGTATTTTATTAATAATTTCCCCCACTTGGGTATAAATGAGTTTCAATTTTGAGGAACACATGAATCACTCCAAGTAATTAGTTTATTTATGTCATGTTCCTCGGCCACTTTTACACCTTCGATAGGGTCTATTTGGTCGTCGGAATTTTCCATAATAAGCTCAATTAGGTACACAATCTCCTATTCGGTCAGTGTATTTCTATTTAAAAATACTTGCACAAAAATGATTCACTAATATGTATTTCGTCTGCACTTTGCGACTATCTGAATATTATCTCTGTCTTTTATAAACAGTACTACCTATATAAACAGATCAATAATAACGTATGTTCTCGGTTCTCATGAAGCTTTAATCTAACGGTCTTTATGGACCTATTCTTACCTAACTTACAGTTTTAAACTGTATAGTCTGTAACAAAGGTTAAGCCGCCTTTTCCCACGCGTTTATTACCTACCCTGTATTGGTAATACCAAATACAATTTCGTTTCCGGCTGCTTTAACAAGCTTTTAATGTTGCGACTACAGCCTATCATAAATTGATAAAAAGAAGTTCCAAGTGGTTACTGATAGAACCATTTTATTCTACACTAAACTTGTATTGGTAAAATGTAGTAAAAAAAATTCTATTTGGTAGATGGAACTGTTTTTAACCAAAAACATTTGAAAAATATCTTAAATAGAACTTTATTGAATCACAAACCACAGAAATCATTGACAGATGACGCTGAATTCAATTTATGTTGTACATATCATCATTTGGAACCATTTTATTGCAAAAAGTGTGTTTCAAGGAAATTGAATGTTGGAACCTTTTTATTCCAAGGTCACGAGGTAACAAATTATTTTAATCTGGTCACACCGAATAAATGTCAGTCTGTGGAAACTACTTGTCGTGTCTTATTAGGTTATGGGCCCAGACACGTACATATATCGCGAAAAATAAAGAGTTTCTTGCGTAAAATGGCGGCTTGTGGAAATCCACTCCCACCAACATCAAAAAATGTCGTCAAATAAATGTCTCTCTATCTCTATTCTCTATCTATACAAGTATACGATTGATAAGAAAGTTTCCTCTCATAAAGAAAGAACCTTTATTATACCCATTCAGTCTATAGAACTCGCAGCCATTATGAACAACTCTTTTGTTATTGACGTCGGATAATTGCCAATACTGTTTCTTTGCAGATTCGTTATTATTTATTATGTATGGGTTTGATAAATTAATTGATGATATTTTAGCTTTTCACTTTAATAGACTTAAAAGAAAAATTATTGAGTTATTTTTGGCGATAATTATTTCGGAACCCTCCATGTGTGAGTCGACTCGCACTCGGCACTTTTAAACATAACCTTCTATAATTGCCTCTTCCGCGGCCATTTTTAATTCCCTAAGCCATCTTGTCTCCTCAGCTTGTTATAAAAATGTTCCCTATAACTGTCAAAATAATCATCCACATCCACAAGGACTTACATATTTTACCAAAAGAAACATAATCTTATAGAATAGTTCTACTTTGGGAGCTTGGATGTCTAAAATATCAGTAACCAACACTTTTTATAGCTGTATAAATCCTACTAATAGCTGCTGCCCGCGCCTTCGCCTGCTTTTTACGGGGATAAAAGTAGCCTATATGTTATTCCAGGTCCCAAACCGTACCCATACAAAAAAATCTAATCTTTAAAATCAGCCTTAAGGCAACCTTGAGATAGACTGGACATAAAAGAACAATAAAGACGGTGGAGTTTGATATTAACGAAATTAAGATATAAAAAAATTATACTTTATCTTATATCTTTCAACGAGCAATTCTTGTATACTCGTATATATATATATATATATGTATGTATATAAAATTTGAATCTCGGCTCCAACGTTGTATACCGGGGGTTTAGGGGGCGATAAATCGATCTAGCTAGGCTACATTTTTAGAAAATGTACTCCCATGGACAAGATTTCGACGCTACAAAGCCCTCATCTATCATGTGTGACAGATTTTTTTTAATTTACTGCATTTAGTATATAAATTCCTTGATTTACTCGGATATGACGTCACAATGGGGAAGGAAATTTGTCAGCTAAGATAGATGAACCCATAGACAAGGCACTTGACAAGGCCATAGACATAAAGTCCATTATTTTTGTTCGTAGATCCACCAGCCGTGACATAAACTGAAAAATATGACCCTTACTGACATCTAATGGTGAATGATGATACAATTTTTTTTTAAATTAGGACAACTAACTGCTCTAACGACACAACAACACTAAAGCTACTCCAGCAGGTGGCGTTGTTAAGCAACACTAAAATATTATTCATATTTCATCAGTATTTAATTCGTATTTAAATATAATTTCTAAAAAACACAATATACCAAAAAAAAAACATCCTGGTACATGTATTACCTACATTATCGCCCTGTCTAAAAAAGCCCTAACCATCTCAGCTCTTTGAAGTACCGGAGCTGGTCTTTGACGCCAGATACACATTTAACAACAAGGTCGTTGACCCATAAACAACAACTATAACAATCTCCTCTCGTATTCATTGAAACCATCTTGCCAAGTTGTAGTTATTGTATACACTTGGACGTACGACTTGGCAGAGCCTCAAAACTGTCTCGCTCGGGAGAATGCCCAATCGTCTCTGATTTCTGCCTCATTTTCATATTTTTCTTTGTGATTTACTGAAAAGTACGTCTAATACTGTCTCGCAGTGAGAAAATCCTTAAGAATATAAGAAATGCGAAAGTGTGTTTGTTTGTCCTTCCTTCACGCCCTAACTAAGCAACCTTGACTTGATTTTTGGCATAGAGTTAGTTGAAAGGACGGAGAGTAAGTAACTTAAGCTACTATTTGTCCTGGTATTGTATTGTATTTATTTATTCCATATAGATACATTGTAGTACACTTGGAAAGGTCAATTTTTAAACGAAGTAGGTAAAACTAAACATTAATTAGTACAAACAGTACACTAATCTAAGATGAAGGGGTAAGTATAATATTAAAATCATCAGCAATAGCCTCGTCCAGAGCATAGTAGGATTTTTCTATAAGCATTTTTTTTATCGCAATACTAAAACATTTGTATTCCTAATTTCAATTCCCAGTTTATTAAAAAGTTTAACACTTACACACAGAAAACTTTTGCCTACTTTTGAGAGTCTATGGGTAGGTATGGCAATGACATTTCGAGTATGCTATGCGAGTCTCCATTTAAATTAAATTTATCTAGGTTCATTTTTACATACATTCGATTTTGGTAGATATATTCTCCCGTCATTGTCATAATACCTAATTCTTTAAATTTATTCCTACACGATTCTGTGTTTTTCATTTGCAAAATCGCGCGTATTGCCCGCTTTTGCAATATGAAAACTCTTTTTGATTGGGAGGCATTTCCCCACGCTATTATTCCATAGATCATAATGGAATGGAAATACGCATGATAAACAGTCTTTGAAGCCTTGATATCACTTAGTTAATTTTGAGTCAATATTTATGCCTAAAAATTTTAGGCATAAATAGGTAAAACATCATGGGAGATTTACGGGAAAAAATACCTTTTTATCCACCTGCAAATGTGAAATTTGAATTTAACGAGAGTGAAACCGCGGGGAACATCTAGTTCTAAATAAATTAATATGTATTTCTAGTACATATAGCTTCGGCCCGCGCGTCGTCTATAATTAATATTATAAAGAGGAAAGATTGTTTGATTGTTTGTATCGAATAGGCTCCGAAACTACTGAACCGATTTGAAAAATTATTTCATTGTTGGGAAGCTACATTGTACCCGGGTTACATCCTCTATATTATATATTCAAAAAAATTTGGGTTTTTGAAATTTTTGTTAAATACCCGTGCGAAGCCGTTTGTTTGTTATAAAACTCAGCTTGATTTTGTACAGTCGCCAACCACATATTATTAAGAGAAAATGAATTTTTATTTTAAAAAGGTCTCCCTTCGACTTTAGGTCAAGCAGACGGACGGCACAATACCATCCTTATCAGCAGGCTTACCATGGATTATAATTTATGACTAATAAAGTAACATATAATGTACCGCGTTATCAGCGTTATTGGCGCAAATTTTAACGTAAATAACGCGCTCCGTTAATATTAACGCATCACACAAAAATGAACAAAAGAAAATAGCGCTAATAACGCGTTATTCGCGTTATAAAGCATTTAAGCATTTATTTATCTCTCACAATAGGTTCTTATTTATCTAAAGGTAACACTAATATATAAATAACTATAATATAATAATAATATATAATATAATACTAATATAAATTATAATAAATAAGTTATAATTAACGTAGCGCGATATTTACGTTACAGTTAACGCAAATAACGCTGATAACGCGTTACGTTTTGTGTTACGTTATATGTTATACATAGTTCATGGTTAGCCTGCTGGTAGATATACCATCCACTCGTACTAAGCGGTTTTCCTCCACCTTCATCATTCACACCGCTAAGGATTAGAACACGTTGCCTGCTTCTGTTTTTCCTGCCAATTACAACCTGTCTCTTCAAGATAAGAGTGAATAGGTATCTTCTAGACCTTCGTGATACACCGTCGGCCACATCGTCACTTTCCATCAGGTGAGATTGTGATCAAACGAAGGTGATAAAAAAGGTATATCAGTTTCCTTTAAACTTCTGGTTAAGGGAAACTGATCTGACTGCTGACTGATCAGTCGAGGACACTCTGGCACAACCCCGCTTGAGTTAATTTTGTTCTTCCTTTGATAACTTCTAGGAGATATTGAACTTTGAGTCCAAGTGCTCCGGAAGTTGGGAGATTGAATTTTGACGTATATTTTCTTGTCTCATAATGTTTGAGATTATTAAATTATTTCAAACAGGATTTTTGAAATGAATGCTCTAATAATGTTTGGGAGACTTTTGTTTGGTGTGATCATAATCGCTTTATTGCATGAAAAATCCTACTAAGTTTCTCATTTCCATGATCACGGGCCATATAGTGACCCGGTCCTTTGGGAGGCATGCGTGGAGCCGAAGTCAACAGCACAGAGGCCCTTTATAAGAATTAATCTAAAGGCGAAAGCTACACATAGCGGGTATCATCCTTGGTATCCTACTTATATTATTAATGTCAAAATTTGTGAGAATGGATGGATGTATGGATGCTTCTTCCTCATTCAAAAACTACTGAACTGATTTTGCTAGTATTTGGTATGGGTATAATTTGGGACCTGGAATAACATACAGGCTATTTTTTATCCCGATAAAATGCGGGCGAGGCGCGGGCAGCATACCCTATTTGATTGTAATTTTCTTTGTTAATTTTATATTGGTATTGTATTGTATGTAAGTTCTTTTGTTATAATTATTCCAAAAGAAGATTATATAATACTACTAGCTGCCCGCGCCTTCGCCCGCGTTTTATCGGGATATAAAATAGCCTATATGTTATTCCAGGTCCCAAATTATACCCATACCAAATTTCAGCCTTATCGGTTCAGTCGTTTTTGCGTGAGAGAGTAACAAATATCCATTAATCCATCCAACCTTACAAACTTTGACATTTATAATATTAGTAGAATAGGATACTGTACTAAATATTAAGCTCAAGAGTGAAAAGCGACAATTCCACCGATGAGTGTTGCAATAAAGTCGAAAATTTCGAGTAAATAACAATACATAGTTCAGTTTCAAACTGTACATTTAATTCAAAATTAAATACCAGGTATCTAGTTTCAAACTGCACGAACAAAAGCTAAATATAGCCATCCTATGTTTAATGAGCGTCGGTTCTGTTTAATTATTCAGAGACTCAAAGGGCTAACAAGCCCTGTGTAGAGATGGTAACAAAATGGAAAAAGCCGGATAAATTATAAGGTAACTGATGCACGTAATAATGACGAAGATTTAATTCTTTATGTGATTGAGTGATTTGTTTGATTGTTTGCATTAATCTGAACATAGCTCTATTGTTGCAATACATATCTACATTATAATTTATTTTTGGATGGATTTAAAAGATGACTTACGGATCCGAGACGTGGTCGCTCACTATAGGCCTTGTGCATAGGCTCAAAGTCACCCAGCGAGCTATGGAGAGAGCTATGCTCGGAGTTTCTCTACGCGATAGGGTCCGGAATACGGAAATTCGTAGAAGAACCAAAGTTACCGACATAGCTCTCAGAATCAGCAGGCTGAAATGGCAATGGGCAGGCCATATAGCTCGTAGAACCGATAACCGTTGGGGAGTAAAGTTTCTCGAGTGGCGACCGCGATGCAATGCGAAACGGAGTGTGGGATGACCTCCCACTCGATGGAACGACGACATCGTAACGGTCGCAGGGAGTCGTTGGATGGAGGCGGGTCAGGACCTCTATTCGTGGCGTTGTTTGGGGGAGGCCTATGTTCAGCAGTGGACGTGTACGGGCTGATGATGATGATTAAAAGCATGAAATAGGTACTTTTGCGTGTTTTTTTATGTTACTTATTATCATTTTGTTTTGACATAATTTACTGATACTATAAGCTGGGGAAGCCACTGGCTCCTGAAACAGTTTTAAACTAGTTCAGGAGTCTATGGACTCACTAATGTCTGTGAAACAATAATATGCCAATAAAATAATATATACTTTTTAAAAAAATCGACTTGATTTTTGGCTTAGAGTTAGTTGAAAGGATGGAGAATAACATAGGCTACTATTTGTCGTAGTAAAATCAATCTCCCAAGAATCTCTAAGAATTACGGGAAAAAAATACCTTTTTATCCCCCTAGAAATGGTACGAAGATTTAATTCTTTAAGTGATTGAGTGATTTGTTTGATTGTTTGCATTAATCTGAACATAGCTCAATTATTGCAATTGTACTATTATATATGAGTACATACTAGTTCTAATATGTTTCTATTCCTTGATTGTAATGTGCTTTGTTAATAAATATCTTATAGTGATAGAGAAATTACGTTTAAGATGATAAAAGTTAAAACCTTGCATGTGACGGATTTCAATGAATAAATCGAAGAATTTATCAATAGTAACATTTAAATACACTGCCACCTAGTGAAATCGGGTTGAACTGTTTGTTTACGGATAGTAGGTGGATAAGATAGGTGGTGAAGCGATGCAAACACTGTATCCAAATAGTACCTGAACAAGGTAACAGGTGTCGCTTTAAATACGTCTGTAAAGGTATCCTATTTTGTGTATGGTTTAGCAACTAACTAATTAAATCTGTATCAATATTATATAGCAGACAATGTTCATAAATCATTATTTGAATTTAAGAGATGCTTTGTAAAGTTATAATTTCTTTAGATATAAGTTTGGTGTACGATTACATCAGTTGAATTGTAAATATGATGATAATTGACTGATTTTGTGATAGTTTAGCAACTAACGAATTAATTATGTAACAATATATTAAGCAGATAGTATTAATAAACCATTAGTTAAATTTAAGAAAAGATTTGTTAAGATATCATTTCTTTATACATATATCAGATTGGCATATTATAAATTATATTGCTTCATCAGCTGGCTCCTAAATATGACTATATTAACCTCAGGGATATAGAGGTAATATAGCGATTTTGATGAATCACAAGAGTCTTAGAATAAGTTTCAACATAGGTTTACCATGTTATTTGTTTCTAGAAGAGTTAGATTGAAAATATAAATACGACTTGATTCGGATTGGCTCTGGTGATTCAACAAACAACACCATATTTGGATAGGAAAGATTTTGTATGGGCTCTGAGGAGCAATATAAAAGGAATATTATGAAAAAGAGGGGGCAGTTTGTGTTGTGCAGCCTGGGTGACAAAGTTAAGTAAACCATTGTTATTATACTCCTTTACATGTGTCTTTCTGTGTAATTACCTACAAATACATACATAGGCAATATTGCTTGTAATTTAGCTTCCGAGTGGAAAATAAATAATATCTGTACTTATTGTTATACTGAGGTATGTAATTTGGTACCTTGTAATTTGTTTATATTTATATTTTGTCTTTATTTGTTATTACGTGATTTGGTTTCGAAGCTTCAAAGTAATTTTACAAGTACCTTCATTTGTATTTCTTTTTATATAATGTAAATTAATAAAGGTAATTATTACTACTAGGACTATGTTCTATGTTTTTGAGTGATGATGTGCTTTTGTGTACAATATAGACAAGGTACTTAAATGTTTTATAATGTTTCATTATTTCAGGTTACCCCCTGTAGGAGAACAGTAAGTAGGTACCCTCCGTACCTACTCTTAAATTCTAGGATGGAAGATGTTTGTTCTGTTTAGTTTTCAGAAGCTTCTTGTCATATCCATCCAGAAATTTAGTGATCAATGATTGACTGATAACTACAGTAGTATTTTATTCAATGTATTTACGTAGGAATCTTAAGAATTATCTCTGATCTCATATTTCTCTATCTACTTCGCAGTTGTGTAGTATATAGCAATAGGGAACTCTACAAATTTTAACACATGCGTATAGGTGATACAAATCATGGAGCAAAAACACGCCGTACCATTGCCGAAGAAAAGTGACTCAAATCGAAATAATATTGACGACCGATGTGGCGCGGTGGGCGAAAGGTCCGCCTGCGACGCAGGAGATTGCGGGTTCGATTCCCGCCTCGGGGCAAATATTTGTACGATCTGCAAATATTTGTTCAAGGTGTTCTGGTCGTTTTTCTATGTAAAAAATATCTATCTATGTATATATTGTATTATGTATATCAGTTATCTGGTACCCATAACACAAGCTCTGCTTAGCTTGGGGCTAGATGATGCTGTGTGATTTGTCCAGAATTATTTATTTATTTAATTGGGTTGTCCCCGCATGAGGCAAACCTGTGTCGCGACAGGCCTGTTGAATATATTATTATATTCAACAGGCTGCTAAGTTTACCGGACTTCAACTATAATAAAAATATGTTTAGGTTTAATGACTTTCATTTCTAGAATTATGATCTTCTCGACGACGACTATATTTTCAATTATCCTGTCATTTGAACGACTGCACTGATTTTCATCAAAATTTGCTATGATCCTCGATGACAAACAGAATAACAATTTCAATAAAAAAACGAAAACAATTGGAACAAACGAACAAACACATAAACAAACAAAATTATGCAGACGTCAAAATTAAACACTTTTATATGTTAACAATTATAAAAAATTTGATTTGGCATAATTTCAATACAAATCGTCAGATTGAGAAAAGACAGACATTTTATTTTTTAACCACCTTAAATTAAAAAAAAAAAACAAATAAGCCGAAAATTCCCAAAAAGTCCGGACAACTCCAACTCTATCGTTGAACGAAGTGAGCCTGTACCTAAAACAGGAAAAGTGCCTGAAATTACACATGCACTACTTTAAATCATTTTTACCCGTGTTGCAATACCATAGATGCTTTATTAGCTTGACGGTGCCTCGTAATTAAAACTGACCATGTGTGGTGAGGGATTTCTTTGTTAAAGAATTATGCTCAAAGGGTACAAAGAGATGGATAAGATTAATTTGAAAATGTATGAGGAAGAATAAAATAATAACTTTGTTATACAGAGTGGATGTTTATTACAAAAATTGAAGTGAACAAAAAATCAAAGTGATCACTTTATTTCCCTGTTTTACTTATGTAATTTTAATTTTGTGACGCGTCCAAGAGTCCTGTAAAGTCTAAAAGAAATAAAGCACTTTCAGTTTTGAGTTTTAACCATTTAAACCGACTTCAAAAAAAGGAGAGGCTTCTATTAATAGGCTGTTTTTATGGTAAGTAGATTTTAAGAAACTACGTACCTACCTACAATATTTCCAAAATTAAGCTAGGCATTGTAAAGCACATTTATGGTAAAAACTTCTCCACTGAACAAAAGTCCTTGACAAAAACCTTGCATGCTTATAAAACCTAGATTTTCAGACATTCAACACAAGAGACATTCAAGACCTAGACTTTTTACGGAATTAGATCTCTTTTAGATAGATAATACTTATATAGATAGATTAATTATTGAACACTTAACTTAGAAATAATTTACAATATAATATTTAACGAATATACTACAATAGATTATAGCTCAAGAGCGATCTCTCCCAGACAACCTTGAATGGATAGGACTGTATTATTTTATCTGTGTGCATAATAATTGCTGTTCAGAAAATAAATTATTACATTACAATACAAACAAGAATTACGAAATGTTCGAAATTTTATGTTTTTTAAAACACTCTGTATACATTTACTTACTGTCTTCATAAAACAAAAGTAATGACGACGGTATCCATTACCTAAAGGGAACTCAAGGCTCGTTAAAAGTTAAAAATGCAACAAACTTGCATAGTACCTACTGTGGGGCCCTATTCTGCTACATCAATGGCTTTACTATGACAATAGTGATGGCAACACAGAATGATATTTGGGCATTTTGCCTTAGATGAAATACACTGCAGATTGCCGTGGGGCCGCGGCGTACGAATATCGACCCCTGCAACTCAACCCGTGGATTTCGTAAAAGCCAACTGAAGGAATCTACCAGAGGAAGGGCACCAGCTTCCTTCTGAGTATTTTTCAACACCAACACTGCGATTACCAAGCTGCCTGCCAAGCGTGGTGATTATGGCAAATCCCCCCTACATGGGAGACTATCCACTCGATGGACCGACGACATCGAGTGGATGGTCTCCCATGTGGGGGGGGGGGGATTTGCCATAATTACCACGCTTGGCAGGCGGATTGGTGATCGCAGTGTTGATGTTGAAAAGTACTCAGAAGGAAGCTGCTGCCCTTCCTCTAGTAGGTTCCCTTAGTCGGCTCTTACGACATCCACGGGTTGAGTTGGAAGGGTCGAAAGTCGTACGCCGCGGCCCCACGGCGATTTTGTAAGTGTAAAGAAATAAAGTTATTGAATCTGAATCTTTCACACTAATGTCATTTTAATTTAAAATACTGTTGCTTACTTAAACTAGTTACTTAATTATGAGTTTTCAACAATAGTATAAAAGGAAGGAAGCACCTTATGGGCTTTTTTAAAATGTTATAAATGCAATATAAAAATAACGTATACCATTCATTCATTGATTTTCATAGAAAAACCATTGCTCAGTAGAATTGGGCCCCAGATAGTGAAGGCTGTGACCAATATTAACCTTCAACTTTTATTACCTAGGTTCGTCTTACTTTACCTTTAGAGTAAACAAGGCCGTAAAGTTTTAATTCCTTGCAAATGAAAGAACATTATTTTATTATTATTACATGAACGTTGACGTGACCCAAATTTTCATCCCACAAGCAGAAAAGTAATAATATTTTTTGTCACTTCAACTCACACAAGTTTTACCCTGTTGTTCAACTTACCCGAAGAAAACAAGCGTTAATCAGCAAAAGTTCTCTATTTGGCTAACAGTAATAAAGCCTACCTTTGAAAAATAGGGCGAATGCGGAATGAAATCACCAATGAATTTGATTTTCCGTGTTCGGACTACTTGGGCCGAAGCCAGTGCACAGTGGTCATAAATGCAAAAATAGGATCAAATAGGATGAAAATAGGATGCAAAAATAGGAAAGGATAGTTGACAATATTTTGTCAACTATCCTCAATTTATCTACCTATAACGATTTACCGATAAACAAGCGGCCCTAAAGTATAAATATCCTACCCATTTTACCTAATAATTACATAATTTTTGACCTCCGAAGTTAATTAAGTTGCACTCGCCGCATCAGTAAATCACTAGCAGGCTTTGTTTTTGTGACGGCGAATTCTCGGAATTACATTGCTTTTGAATGGTGTTTGTGACATGGATTTCCAAGATCAAGGTATGTTTTCAATATTTAGTTATATTTTTTAATCTTATTTGACTTTATTATGATGAGTTTTACGTGCTACGTCATACAGGATTTCTGCGAAATTTTTATCATAATTGTTGACTTTACATAGACTTACAACTAACATTCTACATTATTCAACTATTCTCACCTACCTTAAATTATACATGAAACTGTCTATTTTGAGGATATAAAAGTTTTTTTTTGCGAATATTTGCGAATGTAGTTGCTACACAACCTCTACGATTGCTTGGGCTAAGGCGTAGAACGGTCTACGAGAAACGAGTAAAAAATTAAAATTTTCTTTTGGGACAAGGATGCATTTTTTTTGAGATTTGGTCTGCCGCAACTGGAGGTCTTCTTCAAAAACATGAACATGTATTGCAAACGATTCTAGCTTCTCTGGGTGAGACCGAAAATCTAGATATTAGGAACTTAGATAGTAGAGTACTAAGTTTATGTAAAAGTATTGATAGATTATGGAGAATTGTTTTAAGAAAAAAAACTTTTTCTTTGAACAAGTATTCTGATTGGCTGAAATAAATGGAATGTGTCGAAATAGTAAAAATTAATTAGCAGTGCATTCAAGATAACACGAACGAGCCAGCGGTGTCCAGTAAACGCGGACGGCCCAAGAAAGATTTTTCAAAATTGTCTGAGCGCTCGAAACGTAGAAGATTGGCAGAATTATCTCAAGTCGAT
The DNA here is from genome assembly GCA_947859395.1 of Eupithecia insigniata. NCBI lineage: Eukaryota > Metazoa > Arthropoda > Insecta > Lepidoptera > Geometridae > Eupithecia > Eupithecia insigniata. The sequence continues at coordinate 4,167,143 of OX402019.1, forward strand.
GACTCTGTTGTGAATACATTACTCAATACTTCTGATACCTCTAGTAAGAGTTTATCACTGAATATAAGTGCGGACGAGGTCTTATCCGTTTTTATTGAGGCTAAGTTAACAAAACATCAATATTTATTAATAAAGGACTTCATTAACAGCAAAACTGAATGTGACATATTATCATCTTACCAAAGAGATAAAAAGAAATGCTATCCCGAAATCCTAGCCGTTACAGAATCTAAAGCAGAAATTAAATTACAAAGTTTATTAGATCACACAACTTCTAGAATATTAGAGTCTCAAAAAGAAATTTTAGATAGAGTGCCAGCTGATTGCATTCAAAATTTGACTTTGATTGGAAAGTGGGGATTTTATGGTACTACAGGCCAAAGTTGTTTGTTACATCTTATGTCCCACTTAAGTTAGTAGTAAATTGCCCTTCAGAGAGTATTTCGATTTGGAAAAATCCCCGTCCCTCTTCCACTAGATACTGCAGACCTATTCGCTTTCAATTTTTGAAAGAAAGTTCTGAAGTATCTAAGGAAGAAGAAGCCTACTTCCGGGAAAAGATTAGTAATTTGACTTCAACAAATTTTAGTTTTAATAATCGCGATTACATAGTTCGGCACTCTTAACTATGGTAGATAGCAAAGTGTGTACTGCTTTGAGTGAATCATCATCCTGTAAGTGTTATATTTGCGGAGCAACTCCCAAAGACATGAACAAAATACACGTCTGTTTACAGAAGTGATCCGATGAAAGTCGGTATGAATTTGGTCTATCACCTTTACATTCATGGATTTGATTTTTCGAATATTTTGTTCATCTCGCTTACAGGATGGATGTTAAAAAGTGGCAGGTTAGGTCGGAGGATGAGAAGAGACAAGTAGCACATAAGAAATCGTGTATACAGAATGAGTTTAGACGTAGACTAGGTTTAATACTAGACAAACCGCGAAGTGGCGGAAGCGGGACATCAAACGATGGAAATACGGCTCGAAATTTTTTCAATAATTCTGCAGTTTCAGCTGAAATTACTGGCTTAAATAAAGATCTGATCGACCGTTGCTCCACAATTTTACAAGTTTTGTCCTCGGGTTTTAATATTGATTCAGACAAATATAATGAATATGCTTTGGCAACTGCGCGACTTTTAGTTCAAGAATATCTCTTTAATCTCCCAGCTTCCGTTCACAAAGTGCTTATCCATGGTGCTGAGGTGGCACAGTATGGTTTATTATCTATCGGGGAATTATCCGAACAGGCAGCCGAAGCTAACAATAAACATTATAAGGCCTTCAGACGAGATCATACGAAAAAATGTCGCGAGAACTTACGAATAAGGACTTACCTAACAGACTATTACTCAGCTCTGACCCATTTATAACCAGTCTTCGGAAACTTCCCCGTAAGAAATAAAGCGTTATGTCAATGCAGTTTTAGATTTATTGCGAATTTAGTTTAAATATAAATTAGGTTGGTTGTTGTAGTATTATGTTTCTTGTGATTATGATTAGGTACGTTGTAAATATTTTTTTGTATTAGCTTACTTGCTTTTTGTATAATAAAAAAATGTATGAAACATAAAAAGAATACATTATTTAATACATTATAAAAATAATTCCTTCATGAAAAGCGTTGACGTCATATTCAGACGCATTTCCGTACGTGAGACAATAAATCTATAATATTGATTAGATAAATTTATACAGAAAAAGTGCATATTCTACAGTTTATCCTACATAATGTATTAAATTTGGTAAATTATAGTGTTAATGTCCAGTTTAGAAGTATTTTTTATTATTTTCTCTAAAGAAAAATCCCAAATAACAAGGGTATGTATTTATGACCGCGCTTGTAGGGCGTCGGTACCACAGTGCAGTGGGACGATTGACGGAATGACTCGCTTTCCCTGCGTTTGCTAGACTATTGTCATGTTCCTTCTTGCGATAGCATTGCGTTTCAAAACTTTATTTATTTTATTTCCTTATTTATTTTATTTCTTTATTTATTTTTTACTTTATTTCCTTTTAATTGTATCTTACACGTACTCTTGTACGTACATTTCAGTTGCAATTCAGCTTGCAGCACGTTTTGATTGCTGAAAATGTGGATGGGCGGGGAAAAATTGCATTCAATTTTTCCCCGCCCATCCACATTTTCACTACACTACACACACATTTACACTACACGTGTCGCAATTATTAAAATAAAAAAAACAAGACAATCCACACAGCTTTATCTAGCCCCAAGCTAAGCAGAGCTTGTGTTATGGACATTAGATGACTGATATAGGTACTTAATACAATATATTACATTGATAGATATTTTTTAATTATCCATAGTAAATACCAAGAACACCCGGGACAAATATTTATGCGGTTTCGAACAGTTTATAAACGAAGTGCCTTTTTTGGGCAGAGTATTGACGACCTCTGTGACAAAGGCCCGCCTGCGACGCAGAAGGTTGCGAGTTCGATTCCCGCCTTGCGATAAAGATTTGTAAGATCTGCAGATATCTGTTCTGGGTGTTCTGCGGATTTTGGAAGCCTGGAAGAGATCGCTTCTCAGCGATAAGGCTGTCCAATGTACATGTTTTATGTAATGTCTATTTTTAATGTTTAATTCGTGATTTTCAACTGATCCGTATCAATACCAGTCGGAAGCGTTCCCAAGACGCTGGCTACATTGTCCCGCTGCTGTATGGCAATGCCAATGCAATGCGCCACATAATCACCAGCTTCCGGGTCACGCGTCGCTTCGACCAGGCGCTCATTATTTTTTTTGAAAACCGTAGGGTCTCGGTATCCTACGGACCTAGGGTCTCGACTCCAAGGGGAGCAAATGCGCAGGCTCTGTCGAGACCTGCATATCTGCGCCTCTTGCGATCCTCTATGTAATGTATTGTATTAAATATATCAGTTATCTAGTGTCCATAACACAAGCTCTGCTTAGCTTGGGGCTAGATAATGCATGTGGATTGTCCAGCATTATTTATTTATTTATTAGCACGTTCAGTTTAGCTTCAAGCCATTGTCTCGTGATTGCACTAGAGGCACGTTGGACATCTAAGGCTGCTAGTCACGGAATGAAATAAATCCTAATATACGTTACTCTTCGTAATGAAGCGAGCTCCACGGTCATTTTGTAGGCCTGTATTGTAGCAAGAGCTATACTTAAGTTTAAACTGTTAACGTAAAAGTACATAATTAACTGTTAATATTAAAACAAACATTTTAACCAAAGATTTTTTAATACTAAGGTAGCCTGGAAGCTTCTTGGGTGGCCTTTTCGCTTCTAAGTGATAAGGCCGCCCATTACTTGTCCTATGTAACATATCTTTGTAATGTTGTTTTTCTGGTATACAATAAAGAATTTTTGTATTATATTAAAAAAATATAATAAAACGCCAATAGATACATATAAACAATAATAAATAAACAATAATAAAAACGATAATAAGGCTAAAGGGTGCATGTACCTATTGACATAAGCTACTTACTTAGATCTAAGCTGTATAAATGTACATGTAAGCAAAATAAATGAAATATGAAATAAAGGGACCAAGGCCAGTGGAGGGTTCCGCTGCAATAACGATTTTGGTGAGATCATGATTATTTAGGGTGATTCATGAATTTATTTTTGCAATCCTAATACAACGTGGCAATATTATTCTCAGCTTACAGAGAATAAATGTTTTACCAATAAAATATAGGAAACAAAGCGTTACTAAGATAAATAAATTATAACAATTCACACATTATCAAGTAGCCGCAAGCTTAGCAGAGCTATTTGATTCTCTTCACTTCATTTTTAATAAGAAACCTCTAGCTTGTTAGAACAATGCTGTTTTTAACGGATAAAAATGACGGCATAGCCGCCCAGCAAAAGTATGACACTACTTCTTCCATGCACATGAAAGAGAAATATAGGTACCCACCAATCCCCAGTTCGATTGAATCATAAACCTGAACCCCACTTCTGTATGCATGAGTTTGCATGACATGTTTACTGGCTATATTTGTATGTATGTACATCTCATTTATTTTCATACAACGAGCAAGAATCTAAATAGTAGGTAACACAGAAAAATTATGAGACTGTTATTATGGGTAAAATAGATCCTTGCCTCAGCATGTTGCAGCATTGGAGCGTTTGCCCAATACTGTGCTGGTTTTCAGGCAGGCCCGTGGTACAGGTTGTTTATATTCCATGATAACTGATTTATGGGTAAAAAGGAGCCTATGTTTTAATACAGGGCTAGAACCCGTAAGCAAAATTACAGCACTATTCGTTCAGTAGTTTTGGCGTGAAGATCTTAAAACATCCATACATCCAAACTTTTGCATTTTATAATACACTAGCTGTTCCCCGCGGTTTTACCCGCGTTAAATTCGAAATTCACATTTCTAGGAGGATAAAAGGTATTTTTTCCCGTGAATCTCCCATGGGAATTTGATTTTCTACCAGGAAAAAAATAGCCTATGTTATTCTCCATCCTTTCATCTAACTCTATGCTAAAAATCAAGTCGATTGGTTGCTTAGTTTGGACTGATGAAGGAAGGTCAAACCAACAAACAAACTGTCGCATATATAATATTACTTAGGATTATAAGTGTGATTCTTTGGTTTCCTTTTAAATTAGATCTGATTGGACTTCTTTAGTTTAATTCTAATTTTAACTATGTATCTTTTACAAGCTTTTGGCCTATGTCCAGCAGTGGACGTGTATGGGCTGATGATGATGATGATGATGATCTTTTACAATGTGCAGTTATATAATGCCAATCCAAACATTTTTGACGGTCACCGTCACCGAGACCAAAAACATCGCATGTCATCTCCATCGCCTAGCTATAACTACCGGCCGTCGACCGCACCCGACTCACTCAAACTGTGTCTCATCACGCGATAAGCAGCTATTTATGAACCATTCTATGACAATTAAGTTAATTTGAGTATATTTATGGGCGTTAATGTTATGACACTTTGCTAAGTTAACATTGTCATGCGTACCAACTATGTTTTGATATTGAAGGACTTTAGTCTATAAATATGTTTAATTTTAAGCATTGCTGGCTCATGAAAAGCTTGTCAAAATGTATGTTTTATATAATTAATATATAGGTACCTACTTACCGGTGAGAACTCTGTGTCTAGTTAAACCTAACATAGGCTTTAAGGCACTTCTAAAAAAAAATGTAATGTTGATTCTTTATCTGCATAAATAATTATATTCTATTCTATTCTATGAGGCGACTGAAAAGATAGAAATCACAAAATGGCAACTAAAATGAAATATGTCCTCAAATTCTTATTTGAGAGTCTGCAAAAACAGCGGATAAGCACCGAACGTTATTTACGAAAGTGAAAATATGTTCCTGAATTCCCGATAAAATGCAAATACTAAAAACAAATGGGCAAAGCAGACAGTGTCTCGTTTACGCTTCTGTTTTCTGTGAACTTAGTTATTTTACGGATTAGTTAAGCTACCTCTAGCTTATTTGCAATAGTTTGCAGTTAGCTCAAATGTTGCAACTGTAAATGCTAGATCCAAGTAGTTTCAGGTCTTTATTTTATTTTTATTAAAACAAACAAAATTACGAAAACTTGTCACGTACCATGTACCATAGAAATTGCGATCACAGTCACGGACCCTTATTTTGTAAAGATTGCTTGTCGTAATTGCGACATTGTTGTCTCCATCATCATCAGCCCGTACACGTCCGCTGTTGAACATAGGCCTCACTCCAACGACGCCTGGAATGGCTATCCTGAGCCGCCTCCATCCACATTTCTTGTGAATTTGGTAAGCATTCGTATCTGAAAAAACCTAATAGTTATTAAGGATTGTAGATATTGTGACGAATAACTTGACATTTACAATATATATCATAACATTACTTAAATGTTTGTCGGGCAACTGCAACCTGGATCTCTTTAAGACAAGAGTGAGTCTTTTAGGCCTTCGTGATACATCGTCGGCGACTATTACTTATCATCAGTTGAGATGTTAGTCATACGATCACTTCACGATGAAAAAAATATCATTTGTTATGGAAACCAGCAGATCAAATGTATTATTAGTAAATATCCAGACCCATAAACAGATAACAATTTAATCAAGTTATCATTCCATTAACGAGCTATTTTACTTCATAACAAACCTTACAAGCATATTTAATTCGAGGTTATGATATACCTAGAGGCAATGTTCCATTATTGTGTGACAAGTGACATGAAAATTGCGTGTCTTCATACTCGTATGTCGTACAAATTCTGGTTAACTTTTTACGATCTGAACAAAATGACACGATCAAAACCAAATTAAAGTTAATTTGTTCTTATCAAACTTGTATATTTCAAAGACCAAATCATTAAAATTATTATTCAGTGTAGCAAGTTTCGTGGTGACACATTTGTAAATTATTATTATTAGCCTAATGTGCAGTGCAGGGCTTTTTCCCCTTCCACGCTAAAAAATAGTACCTTAAAAGATATTTAAGTTTAGTTTTTCCGAGATTTAAACCTACAATTGTACAGGACCTGTAGAAAAGTTTAAGCGGACTCTATTCCCAGACGATTCTTGGAAATTTCTAACTATATCCCAGGACCCAGATACTGCTTGATCGATATAGTCCCAGATCGGCGCCCATAGCGATTTAGTTCATTGACACGCCTCTTGTAGTTTTTCAGTCTCCAGTTTTTGAAGTAAAGTAAAGTAAAGTAAGTTTTATTGCAACAAATACATGTAAATAGGTACATAGGTGGTATATGCTTAAATATGAAACAATGTATTTGTACCAGTGTGGCGTGCAATATTTAAGTACAAACAATGTCAATAAATTAATAAAATTAACTAAAATAAATAAACACTAAATCGAGACAATAACCAATACGAAATTTATATTAAAGAAAATTAAATTAAAATAAATATGTACCTACAGATAGTACAGTTTGTAATAAATAAAGAACAAAAGAATAAGAATAGAATAAAATAGAATAAAATATATTTATTTTGTGAACAGAACTTAGATACTAAATAACTGATACACTGTACTTAATTAGGAGAAGAAACATCTTCTATACCTAGGTCCTTTCACAAAATGGGCTCAGTCTCAGCATGAGTTGGATCACTAGCAAGCTAGTATTCAACGCTGGTCTTCCGCCAGAGCCACTTGTTGGAGTTACGGATAAATCATTCATAATTACATAACTAAAGCAATCAAACAAATAAAATTTAACAAAATACAAATCAAATAGGTACGCATACACAGTAAAATAGAATGCTACTCAACAAGTAAATGACGCTATATTAGAAAATAATTTATACTTAAATATTCATATATTACATAGTCTACAGGTGCAATTTATTAATATATATATTTAATGGTGTAGAGTACGTATATATACATATAGCTCATAAGTCTCACACTAGGTACACACACCATTCAAAACACGTAGTTCAGTGATAAAAAAACGTAAATGTGACAGCAGGAATAAGAATTATCCTCCATTTGTTTGAATCCACATTAACATTTTGTAAAATTTTAACCACATGAATTAATACGTATATTATACGAAAGTTTCAATGTTTAACTGTACGGATGTTTAGAGAATTGCATCTTATCTAAGAAATAAAAAGAGACTAAAAAAAATATTTGATTTGATTGTTTCTTTGCTATCTCTTCACACCAAAACTGCTGACGGATCAGGCTGATATTTTGCATTGATGTAGTTCTAATTTAGACCTGTTTTAATATATTATGGGACTTTTATCATAACAAAGCGTGTGATGCCGCGGGCTGAAGCTAGACAATTTATAAAATTCTTATTCATCAACAAATGGTGAAGAAAATGTCATCCGGACTGTAAAAACGAATGAATCTACTACTCATCTAATACCCAATCAACAAAATAATCCTAGTAGGCATGGGCATTTTCGTTGATATTCCACATCGATGTGCATCGTTGTTTTCAAATCCATCCTATGTAAACAACGATGTCGCGGTTGCTAGGATCAGGCTGTCGTTTTCGTTGTAGTACGTAACTAGACATCTACGTTTGGCACTTCAACCGTTCGTTGCGTTGGAGAATACCGTTATTGGTTTTTTAAAACGCCAGACAACGATAGGTCGCTCTCCTCCGATGCCGGTATGGTGTGGACGTTTGTTATTGCTGGCGAAGTGGCTATTAACATATATATGTATGTAAAGCTCGTGCATCTGTTTAGACTCGATATCGTTGCATCCGATGTTCCCATATTGGCCATCCGTTGTCAACAACGCTGACATCATTGGTCAACAATGGTGCTAGTAAAAACGACCACCTCTTCTAGATCCTAGTGAAAATCGAATGAGAAGTCGAGGCGCTTTGGTAAAAAATATCCTTCTTCTCAGCACTCTACGTCCACTGCTGAATATGCCTACCCCAATTATGGGGTTTCGTCATAATGACTTTGGGTAACTAAGGGTTTTGCCATAAAACGCTGTGCAGGCGGATTGGAGATCGTAGTAGAGGTGTTTTAAACACGAATTCAAATTCAATCATAACATAATGGACTCAAATCCATATTTATGTATCCTAGCCCCCTTTCCGTAGCTACTCCATCTAGGTACTTGATTGTAAACTGACGACAGGCATATTTCATATTTTGTATTTTTTGTACTAGTATTTTTTTTTCATTTTGTAATTTTGATTATTACTCAAATTAGGCACTTTCTTAGTTGTTATAATGTTATTAATTGTGTTCTATAAGCGGAAGCTGTCCTAGCTTTAATTGTTCTAGCTTTGAAATGTATGTTATTTAAGTAAGCTTTTTGTTTCCCAAGTAAATAAAATAAAACAAAGAATGAAGTTGCTGTTCTGCTCATTAGGTTCGCTTAGTCGTCTTTATTAATCTCCTATAAACTGATGACTACCTACCTACTTTGAATCAGATTTCGTAATAAAATCTAGGTCTATCCTAGGCACATCGTAACATGGAGCTATTTAGTTGGAGCTTATAGATATTTGACCTATTAAACATTGGCGTTTATTTGCTTGACTAGACTTCACCTGATGAAAGGTAGCCATTTTCGTTCCACGTTTACGAGAAAATGGAAAGCGAGTACGAATTACAGTAAGAAAAAAAAAATTCTGTCACGGAATTCGCGGGGACAGATTACAGTTACCTCCTCTTACGACATCTACGGGCTGAGTTGATGGGGTCCATTCTTACGCTGCGAAACCCACGACGACGGTACAAAGATAACCATGTAAAAAACAATTTAAAAGAACTAAAGTAAATTCACATAAAATGCGATTGCTGCAGTTTGCAATAATCTGTACTGTTAATAACGAATAGTTATAAAAGCGTATAAAAGCTATAAAATACTTTTATACTATAGGGTATTGTAAATATAAAAGTTTATTCATTGAATTTAATGGTCTTTGCGGCGGTCGGGGACGTTTTATTGAAAATGAAATGACTTTCCAGCGATTTTTTTTGAAGTAAAATACTATTTTATTCAGCGATTTAAATTTTCGTTAGACGCTGTAGCTGTTTTTTTCATGATTTTGGACCGTTGTCAAAGGTTAGTACTCCGATCCGTAGAACCGATTATTGGAATAGGTAGGTACATACATATTTACTGCCACATGCGACTTTTAACATTTACGGTGCACATGACGCAAATGCCGAAGTAGCGCTTCTCCTGGCGGCGCGGGCGGCGCGCTCTGTCGAGTCGCACCGCTGTATATGGGCAGTGATGAAGTTAATATGATAACAGGTCGTATACATACATATCTGCCGTCCTTATCAAAAGTGCAATAACTCGCTCCGAGCTACTTTCGAGAAAAACGCAGTTATAGATTTTATTTTACCAAATCCCTTATAGGTATGCTTATAAAAAACTGAAACGGCTAAAGATACGTAAAATATGTCTTAAAAGAAAATATAGAGCTCGTTTTACAGACCACGAATATGTATGTACTATATAAATCTTTTTAGCGCAAGAACCGAGTTATTGCGCTTTCGATAATGACTGCAGATGTATGTGTATCTGTTATTTTAGTCATAACGCGATGGGGTCATATTGAGATTTACTCACAAAGCGATTTAATCATAGCTTAGTCTTTAAGCTTTTAACCCAGTGAAAGTCCTATTTATACTCTGAAAAACAATTATATAGAGCTTTAAATAACTACAGAGAGCTTATAATAGGTTTTCACTGATAGAAAGATATGTTTTGGTTGTATATTTCTGCATCATGGAAGTACATCGATTTGACAGTCACCTCGCATGAAGATCATGGCTGAATGAGATTCATTAGCACCACCAATAGCTTTCAGACAGCATGCTGTGTGTGGACGGTTTACAAAAAACAGAAGAATAGCTTAGATCCTTCACTAGACAAATGTACATAATGTGTGTCATCATCATCAGCCCGTACACGTCCACTGCTGAACATAGGCCTCCCCCAAACGACGCCACGAATAACGGTCCTGAGCCGCCTCCATCCAACGATCCCTGCGATCGCTACGATGTCGTCAGTCCATCGAATGGGAGATCTTCCCACACTCCGTTTCGCATTGCATCGCGGTCGCCACTCGAGAACATCTACTCCCCAACGGTTATCGGTTCTACAAGCTATATGGCCTGCCCATCGCCACTTCGGCCTGCTTATTCTGAGAGCTATGTCGGTAACTTTGGTACTTCTACGGATTTCCTTATTCCGGACCCTATCGCGTAGAAAAACTCCGAGCATAGCTCTCTCCATAGCTCGCTGGGTGACTGAGCTTTTGCACAAGGCCTATAGTGATATGTGTACGTATGTTTTATTCTGACAGGCAGTTTGCATGAGAATCACGGGTGTATGAGATTCATTAGCACCGCCAGCTGCTTTCAGACGGCACGGAGTGTCTATGGCATACGACACGCAGAAGTTTCGCTTATAACCTTCTTCACAAGACAAACATTTATGAATGTATCGATCTGACAGACATCTCGTATGTCGATCACGTCTATCGTTTTTAATGAATCGCTTACAGACGGCACGGTGTGTATATATACACATAAGGAACATATCTTGCCGTCTGAAAGCGGCTGCTGCTTTGTCGTAAGTCAACTATTTTGTGAGAAACCGCCATCTGCTTTCAGTCAGCACGGTGTGTATATGGCTTACGACACGCAGAAGAGTCGCTTATAATCTCCACGAGAGACAAATTTATGAATGTATCGATCTGATAGACAGCTTGCATGACGATCACGGCTGAATAAGATTCATTAGCACCCCCAACCGCTTTCAGGTGACACGGCGTGTCTATGGCATACGGTACGCAGAAGTATCGCTTATAACATTCACAAGAGAAAAGCGTATGAATATCGATCTGAAAGACGCCTTGACCGTCATGGTCACCAAAGAGAATACAATACTGACATGGTCACGGTTGAATGAGATTCATTAGCACAGCCAGTCGATTTCAGTCTGCATGGTGTGTCTGTGGCTTACGACACGCAGAAGAGTCGCTTATAACCTTCACGAGAGACAAATGTATGAATGTATCAATCTGACTGACGCCCCTTATGACGATCGCAGCTGAATGAGATTCATTAGCACCGCCAGCCTCTTTAGTCAGCATGGTGTGTCTATGGCTTACGACACGCATAAGTGACATTATTATCACTATTTTGCCAGAAAAGTCGGTTATAATACCTATAATAGAAATAATTGATGTTGCTGTATCCCTTTTCTTATCTTTAGAAAATTTAAAGTTCCAGTGATTATATGATGGGAAAAGCGAAACCTAAGGCTATATTCATAATTTATCCACATTCCCATCCTAGATAATGTTCACTAATTGACAAGATATCCTGCGAAAGAATACGCAATAAAATTTATGATCTGCACACACGACGTCGGTATGCGTTTTTACTTTGTGACAATTTTGAATTATACACAAGAATTGAAAATCTCTATTTCCGTGTATCGTACTATTCAACAAACACTAATGCGTTCACCATGGTTTGCTGGGTCATACATATATAGCCGTGGGGTCGCGGCGTACGAATATCGACCCCTCCAACTCAACCCGTGGATGTCGTAAAAGCCGACTAAGGGAACCTACCACAGGAAGGGCAGCTGCTTCCTTCTGAGTATTTTTAAACACCAACACTGCGATCACCAATCCGCCTGCCAAGCGTGGTGATTATGGCAAATCCCCCCCTACATGGGAGACCATCCACTCGATGGACCGACGACATCGTAGCGGTCGCAGGGAGTCGATGGATGGAGGCGGCTCAGGACCGCTATTTGTGGCGTCGTACGGGGGAGGCCTATGTCCAGCAGTGGACGTGTATGGGCTGATGATGATGATGATGACATATATAGACAAGATGTTTTGATTGCTTTGCGACTTCGGTCCGGGCACATCCCACTGAACAAGTTCGCATATCTAATGGGTAAAGCTGATTCACCAAATTGCGAAGAATGTAACGTTTTAGAAGATGCTCATCATGTTTTGGTCGAATGTGTCTGGAGCGAAACCGAAAGAATAAACTTACTACAAACAGGAATTGATTTGCACGAGTTCGGAAAATGTAATAGCATTTTGGCCTATCCTCTCTCAGAGGAAGCCAAAATGTTATATAAATTAGTTATGTTATATATATAAGAAGGTAAGTAAATTTATTGTAAACTATGAGGGTGACATGATCACTCTGATCAAACCCTCTTTATTAAATAAAGATATAAAAAAAAAATACAGGAGCGAGTTTTTACTCTATGCGTGTATGTAACTATAAAGAAATAAAAATATGAAATTATCTAATAAGCTTTTCTTACATATCTGTTAATATTCAAACTGGAAAAAATTAAGTTCACTGCGCTTACAGGACAAACTCGACAAAACGAATCCGTCCAATTTATATCTCAATTCGAATCAGTATTAGGTAAGCGTGACAGTTAGATAACATAATATTGGGCTGCTGTCTCTGAATGATCTTTCTGGTTGTAAGCTATTCGCTGCGATTTTGTGCTTCCACCCTCATCGCATCCCCCATGTATTGTGACAGTTGAAATTAAATACGAGTTTGTATGAACTGATGACTCTATTGTTTTATTTTGAATTCGAGGAATGTTGTAGACCACATTTTGTATTTAATGCCTAAATGTCATTTGTCTTTTCTTGACAAATTGTGTTAAAAAAGGTAAAAGTTAAAATATGAGTAGATAATAAATAATGCTGGTCAATCCACACAGCATCATCAAGCCCCAAGCTAATCAGAGCTTGTTGTATGGGTACTAGATGACTAATGTACTTAATACAATATATTATACGGGAATCGAACCCGCAACGCAGGAGGTTGCGGGTTCGATTCCCGCCTCGGGACAAATATTTGTACGATCTGCAAATATTTGTTCAGGGTGTTCTGGTCGTTTTTCTATGTATAATAAAAAATATCTATCTATGTAATATATTTTATTATGTATATCAGTTATCTAGTGCCCATAACACAAGCTCTGCTTAGCTTGGGGCTAGATAATGCTGTGTGAATTGTCCAGCATTCTTTATTTATTTATTTATTTATATAGATAGGATTTTTTATACATAAAAAATACTCAGAACATCCGAGACAAATATTTGTAGATCGTACAAATATTTGTCCAAAGGCGAGAATCGAACCCACAACCTCCTGTGTCGCAGGTGGACCTTCGCCCGCCGCGCCACATCGGTCGTCCAATGGTAGAATCAAATTAGAACTAGTATTTAAAATTGAAAGAATTGAGCCAACTGCAGACTGTTGCATACAATTTTCAGGTAAAGCTAGCTAGCTCAATTGGTCCATATCAACACCAGTCGGAAGTGTAGCTAAGCGCTGGCTGCATTGCCCCGCTGTATGGCAAAGAACAAAGAAATCACACACTCTTTCTTTCTGTGTAAGCGTAGACTTGAATTTAAAGTGTCTTTCTTTGTTACAGGTCCCCAAACTCTGCCAAATAAAACTACAAACCGCCATGCTGTAATTATATTAAAAAAGTGATAGTAGTGTGTTTAGAATATACATTTTATACGCGAGTAGACAAAGATGGGCTGCAACACTAGTTCAGAAGCGAAGACCGAGGAGAAACCTAAGCAAGATAATGATACGAACAATCAGACAGGTGAGTGAATATTTTTTTTTACAAAGTCTCTTAACCGCCTCCAAATATTTGTATTAGTTTTTTTTTCTTCTTTCGTATTTAAAGTTTTCTGGCAATAATAGTAAGTACCCGGGTAGTATAAAAATATAGGATTAGCCCGGGATCGTTGTCTATACAAAACTAAAAATAAATAAATAAATAAAATAAAATAAAATAAAAGAATCATCAAAATCGCCGGAGGAATCCAAATCCAAATTCCAATAGACGGAAAAATCAGTGAACATACATACATCCGTACATAGATCCTCCTTTTTTCGAAGTCGGATAAAAAAGAAAAGGCTTAAGAGTTATGGCTCTTATTAGTTGTAATAAGAGTCTTATCGCACAGGCGATTTCAAAGCGAGGTAAGTGCGAGCATGCCGCGACGACGCCGCGGGCATGCAGCGAGCTCGCCGCGCCGCGATGAGCAATCGTAGCAAGCTCGCCTGTGCCTTGCAAATAGCTCGCAAATCACCAGTGTGATAAGGCTAGGAACTAATATCACGCTTAAAGCTATTATCATACAATTAGCATAACGGTATCATAGACCAAAGTATTTTTTTTATGTAATTAGTAAGTAGTCAGTAAAAGAAAAATATTCCCTTCGTATTTTTTACTTCTATCATAATGTTACATTTGTTCTACTGATCTACAAAACTCTATCATAACTACACTTGCGAGCTATAAACTGGAATCACTTCATCGCTGGTTTTTGCAGACCATATTTTACAGTTTCCATGCAATAAACTGTAGGTTGTGGTATATTATTTTAAATATAATTTTATTAGCTTTCAAACTCTTTCGATATCATAGCGAAAAAAATGTTCATCATATGTCATGGAACGTGAAAACAAAAGACATAAATTTTTGGAACGAAACATAAATTTTTTAAAACTCCTCAATCCCTATAAAACCTGGGAATTTATGCAATTTTGCCATCAGTCCAATATATCACGTCACTCAAAATACTGGAATTACAAGAAAATGGAAACCACACCAATAGAAGCCGCTCAAATCGTCACCCTAATCCAGCAAGGGTTCTCTCAGCGTACTATCGCTCGACAGCTTCATCTGAGCCAGTCCTGTGTCTCCAAAGTATACGTAAGAGGTTTAGAGAGACTGGAAACTTAGTCCGAAGACCAGGATCTGGACGACAGCGATGCACTTCGGCGAGAGATGACCGATTTATTGTCAGCACTTCTCTCCGAAATTGACATCTAACCGGCGTTGACGTCCAGCGGGAGCTCGGAGAAGTTCGAGGGAGAACTGTCAGCGAGTGGACAGTGAGGCGAAGACTCAAAGAAGCTAACTTGATCCCAAAAAGGCCAGCAACGGGACCCAAATTGTCTACAGCCCACCGACAAGCCCGACTTCAGTTTGCTCGTGATCACTTAGATTGGGATATACAGCAATGGAGCCGAGTTTTGTTCGCGGACGAGACTAGGATGTGCCTGCATGGCAGCGACCGTCGACGGAGAGTCTACAGGAGACCGGGAGAGCGATACACATAATGCTGTATAGCGGAAACAGTGGCATATGGGGGTGGGTCTTGTATGATGTGGGCGGGGATTTCAATTGAAGCTAAAACGGAGCTGGTATTCGTACCCGGTGGAGGTCGGGAAGGAGGACTAACCGCAGAAAGGTATATCAACGACATTCTGCTGGGCCATGTACTCCCTTACGCCGAGTTTATTGGCGAAAATTTCCTGCTAATGCATGACAATGCCCGCTGCCACACCGCTTGTGCGGTCAGTACCTGGAAGAAGTCGGGATTCCCACAATAGACTGGCCAGCCGTCAGCCCTGACATGAACCCTATCGAACACCTGTGGGACGAGCTGAAAAGGCGGGTACGAGGAAGATCTCCAGCTCCGGCGTCAATAGAAGACCTAGAAACTGCTCTTATCGAAGAGTAGCAGGAAATTCCACAGGATTCCATCAGGAAACTCATTAGGTCAATGAAAAACCGTTTACAAGCAGTCATTAGGGCCAAGGGGGGCAATACAAAATATTAAGCGGGAAATAACAAAGATTTTAAATAAAAAAATTATATTTTCATATTACTTCTTATTAATTTAAACATCCACAACTTCGACCTATTGTAATAATTCACTAAATGAAGGTAGGAAACTTAATTAAATTTAAATAATTTTTATACCATTCGAAAGCTAACAAAATTTCTTTTCAAATGGTATACACCATATCTGCAGTTTATTCCATGGAAACTGTAAAACATGGTCTGCAGAAACCAGCGATGAAGTGATTCCAGTTTATAGCTCGCAAGTGTACATTGTTGTCTAGGTAAAAACTAATAGGGGACAATTCTGGAAAAAAGACCTGTTAAAACTTGGGTTGGGCAAAGTTTCACTTTTTTTGTCTAGATGGCAGCATAAAGTCGTTTAATTTGACAAAACTACAACGCCATCTCAATGTACGTTTATTTCCAGAATTCACAAAGCGCCACCTATACGAAAACGCTGGAACTACTTCGTCTGAAAGCTCACTACTGACAATCCTGAAACAGCTAACCAGTCCTCGAATGGATTCTTAATACTTTCGCTAGATGGCGTATCACAGCTGTTTTCCTGTAACGAGCTTTGAAATTGTATACGCTTGTATTGATGCTTTTTACGAGGGTGGTAATGATATTGGATGAGGCTTCAAAACCATTATGTACATAATGGTGGAAGCTATAAAATTGATGGAAATTCATATTCTTTACACTTCTAAAAATAAGTTCGCGTCTTCTAAAAAGTAAAAATATATGTTATGAACTGCTGGTTATATTTTTAACGTCAATACTTTTGGGACATTTAGGACATTTTTTTACCCCGTAGCATCCAAACGGCTGAACCGTTTATAATCATATTAATACTCCAATAGTTGCTATGTTTACATGATATTTGGAAGCGTTAGGTCCTCTAATTAGGTCTTCTAATTTTGAGAAAAATCTAACTCGGTTACTGTTATATAAAACCTCTTGTTTCAGCGGTTTTTTAATCTCAAGAACTTGAGCAATTATAATAAAGTTGCCAAATAATGGTTTGAATAAATAGAACAAAACACAGAAATACCATCAAGAATCCGCCATTTTCTTTTCTCCCTTCACAGTAATGGATGTTTCCTACAAAAATTTGATTAAAACTCAACAGTCTCTTGATTATACTGATTAAAGTTAGAAGGGTCTACGAGGGGTCTACGAGAGGTACGCCGTAGCAGGTGCTACGAGTCGTAGACAGTATTATTTACGTCAACGAATTTTTTCGGCAGCGCGGCTTTGCACGCAGTTTTTAGGAATGAAAAGTAGTCTCCTTTTTCGGGATACCGTCTACCTGCCGCCAAATTTCATGAAGATTCGTTTAGCCATTTAGGTGTGAAAAGGAACAGACAAGCTGAGAGACAGAATTATTATCGATTAGATCCACACGCGATCAGAATGGAAGCATTTATTTATTATTTTGTATTGTATTTTACCATTATATATATATATATATATAATCAAATTATCAAAGAAAATTTCAATCAAATAATAGAAAAAAATAATTTTTGTTTTGTATTTGTATTTGTTTATTTTTGCATCTTAAAAATCAAAGTACATTACAATAAATCGTTCCTGCCAAACTGTACAACAGTTTGTCGGTTTATGTTTTTGTTTAGCCTTATAAATTACTAGCTGCTGCCCGCGCCTTCGCCTGCGTTTTATCGGGATAAGAAATAGCCTATATGTTATTCCAGGTCCAATTCAATTCATTTATTTCCACCGTAGGTATATCTTTCATATACACTTTATGCGATTGCGTGAAAGACAAATATCCATACATCAATAATAACAATGTGTAAAATTCCAACATTGTGCCAGAATTTTGTAATTCATCATATCAGCCCATACACGTCCACTGCTAGACATAGGCCTCCCACATACGACACCACAAATAGCGGTCCTGAGCCGACTCCATCTATCGACTCCCTGCGACCGCTACGATTTTGCAATTACTTGAGAATAAATAAAATAAAACTAAGAACTGATGCTAAAAGTGCTGACGAACTTTTGCTTTGACAAGGTTCCATCCCATTTTGACTGCATGTGAGTGACGTAAAATATGCATATGTTTACGTGTAGTAATTATCTTCACACACAACCACAATATTTATTCCTCCGCGAAAGATCCCTGCCATTTATCGAGTTCTAAGGTAAACAGGGTTTATTTTTTGCACAACGATTTGGGAATTGATCTCTTCTCTCCTCGGGCAGTTATAATTCCATAGCTGGTGCCTCTTTATCTCTTTGTGTCAAATATTGAAAGAGCATGTTCCTAATGGATTTTTTATGATGGCTGACAAAGGACGTCGATTGTGCTGTTAGTTTTGAGTATAAGGTAACTATTCTACTAAAGCGGAGATAAATACTTAAATTACGACTTTATACGATACAACTCATACCTTTATACGATATTTTCTGATTCTTTTTCTTTTATTTATTTGTAGTAAAAAATTCTGCAAGTGGTGTTTTATATTTTGCAGAATTTTCTCTTACTTATAGATTTGTCTATTATGGAATTTTTCTAATATTTAAGAGGTCAATGTCAGTGAGATGTGAAAAATAATAAATTTTACAATAATTTGGCATGTTCAGACTTCAATTCCTGAATAATGAAAATGGATTGGGAAGTACTTTTAAACCTTCGATAGATCTACAATCAAGAAAATCTATTTATTGTATTGATTATATCAGTCATCTAGTACCTATCTATAACACCACAAGCTCTGCTTAGCTTGGGGCTAGATGATGCTGTGTGGATTGTCTAGCATTATTTATTTTTCTAGTTATAATTCGAGTCTAATTTAGTTGGTGATACATGCATGAAATCGAAAATAATTAAAGTATAAAACAACGACGACACATAAAAAAATACCTCCTATTTTTTTTATTTTTGTAGTCGGTGAAAAATCTAAAAAAACCTGACGGTTTTTCTTCGAAACATGGGTGAAAAGGTTATGTAGCGGTATGTTGACACCACGATTTTTAAAACCCTTATTCAACACTACTCAGATTTCCAGTAAGTCTCTGCTTTAGTTCAAGTCAGCCCTTTATAGGTAATTGGAAAAGTATAGCACTATTATTGTCACGACCTAACGAGAATGGAGCAGCCTTGCACTTAATATAGCCAAGGCAGACCTTATAGCCCTTATAGCCATGACATACTGAGCTTTTTTTAATGATGGTAGTAATAACTCACGTTTGTGTTTTGTGTAAGTGAGCATTTAGGTTTTTCTTTTATCTAAAGTTCTACAGAGTCCGTTCCAGAAGTTCTGAGAAGAAGGGATTTAAAAATAAGACAAATACATATGTTTGTTATATTGTTTGACTATGTGGAACTGTCTGACATTTAATACTCTGTGGATCTTTGGTTTGTCTGAATGAAATAGTACTTTGTTCACCTAGGCGAGAACGTGCCTAATTCCTATCGAGTGTGTCATTTGATTTTTTTCGCCTTAAAACACACGAGGTAGTAATCGCACTTTCTGCCGAGTGACACATAGTGCTTTATACTACACCTTGGAGGAAAATAAAAAGCAGAATAAATATTTTATATCTGGCGGTGTCATAAAACTTTCACTATCACTCGACGACATTCTGTAGAATTAATATAATTGCCTACACCAAATTCAAAATTAGAACAAATTCCTGCGCCAGCCTTTATCACTTGGGTTCTTTTTTCAAAATATTGTTCGGAAATCGGAAGAGGCAAGCGGACTTGGAGTAAAAACTTTTTGTCGTTTGACCTATTATGAAAATAACCATAGCTACTAGCCGATCTTTTAGGAAATAAAAAAAATTACACGTTAGAAATGGATTTCCATACAATAAATGAAATTCCATAGAGTTTTTCCTCCCGGATTCCTATACGCCTGCAATGACTTACTTTCTATCTTATATTTGGAAAAGGAACAGGCAACTTTCCGAGCAGATATAGTATAAAAATAATTGTAATTTGTGTTTTACGATTGTCCCTCGCCGATGCATCCCACACCTTCTACACTGTAAATTGTGTCTAAATCGATCAAAACATTCTGGATATAAATGGGAACATTTGTTTCCACAAAATACAAACACTACAGCGTCCTCTGGCAATGGACCACCATAATACCTAGCTTAGAACCATTGCCAGTGGATTCTGAACCTAATATGAAAATCGTATATGACTCAGTTAAGCCGGCATATTATGTGAATATATGCATGGGAACTTGTGCGCCAAATATCCTAATAATTTTTAAGAGGACAGATTTTTTTATCAAAATAATTTAATGTAATTTAACATTACTTTTACTTTCTCATTATAGAGTATATATCATACTCATTTTAAAAATGTGTTTTTAAAAACAACTAATTCTAAACATATGTTCTACCATTTGATAGTTGGACGTTTTGCTACGTTGACATTTTGCGAATTAGACTTACTGCTCAATTGACTTTTCGCGCTGTTGGTCATTTAGCTACTTAGACTTTCTGATCAGGATGGGTTGCCGAGATACTTGGGAATATTGATTTGAAAAAGCACACAAACACACACACACAAATAAACAACAATGTAATTTAATTGGTAAATTAAAATCTTATTCGTTCCTCAATAAATAAATAAATAAATAACACACCCTAAACGCATGTTATACCGTCTTCGTTCTCTCGCGGGTTAAAATAATAAGGGTCTCATTAGCTGAATGTCATAGATAGATCAACTGTACGTTTAACACAGCAATTACACAGCAAACAATCGTTTTTGATCGCGTGAAATATTTGAATCTGATTATATTACTTCAACTTCAATAGCTTACACAATGTATCTCTATTATGGCCTTTACAAAAACTTGCCATGTTAGAGAGGCAGGTACGGTTTCGACTTTTTATCTTCGAATATGTAAACTTCAGCAATTTTTGATGTGAAACATGTGCCTCGTTATTTTTAATAAGCTATATTTTGTGCCGTATTCCGTTCCATAAAGTTGATACAAAGAGAACTAAAATGAATAAATGTCTACGAAACTCGTAGCACTTGCTACGTCGTAGAGCATGCTACGTCGTAGAACATGCTACGTCGTAGCACACCAGAATGTTATTACTTTTCAAAACATTTATTGACAAAGAAAATAACAATCAAATAATATAAACAAATCAAATTAGTATTTACAATTGAAACAATTGAGCTAACTGCAGACTGTTACAAACAATCTACAGGTAGCTCAACTGGTCCATGTCTATACCAGTCGGAAGCGTCCCCAAGACGCTGGCTGCATTGCCCCGCTGTATGGGGGGGCATGTAGCTTTTCAAAACTATTCTGTTGACTGTGGATTTTCTCACTTTGATTCTTTGCATCGACACACCCTTTGGCATTTTTATAGCGATAAAATTTCACAGTTCCAGCCTTAGGAAGTTGGCGCTGTTCCACCCCTGTCCCTTGAAAAGCAAGTTATGACGTTGGTCCTGCACCTGGCTCAATCAGATCGGTCTGTTGTGCCATCGGATTATGACAATTAGGGAATAGGGATTTGCGCACACAATTGTGAACTATAATATGAACAGCAGACGTTGCTACTCTTCTTTGAGACTGGCTGCCGTGAACCTGACTGGAATAGGAGGACACTTAGACCGTCAGAAAGACATCATCAATATTATGATATACACAGTGAACACCGATACTGGGACCGCTATTTGTGGCGTCGTACGGGGGAGGCCTATGTCCAGCAGTGGACGTGTATGGGCTGATGATGATGATGATGATGACACAGTGAACAATAAAAGTGGATAAATATCGTTAATAAAAAAAGGTACGTAAGTAAAAGGTCTATAGAAGTTGTAATACTTAAAACGATTTTGGTAAATTGGACATGTGACAATTTTCGTAGTTGACTGTTCTTAAAAAGGTTTTTACATGTAGAAGCATGTACTTATCTAAAATGTTTCTTCAAAAACTTGTAACTTCTTCGCAAAATCTTCCTAAAGTAATATTGACATACTTTGTAACTTCTTTAATGCGAAAGTGATGGATTGAGTGACAAATTAAAATTATTTTGTCATTTTTTTATGTTCTAGGATATTATAAAAGTTTTAATAAAAATGGTTTAGCTTTTTATACCATTTTATATGTATTTATGGAAGTTTAATTGATTTTTAATGACTACAATTGCGAAACTGACTTTGGGAAGACCTCCCACTCGATGGATTGAGGACATCGTAGCGGTCGCAGGGAATCGATGGATGGAGGTGGCTCAGGACCGCTATTCGTGGCGTCGTTTGGGGAGGCCTATGTTCAGCAGTGGACGTGTACGGGCTGATGATGACGATGAGTACAAATTGGGTAATAAAGCGATGGTCAACAAACTGTACCTACCAACGGTCAATAATATGGAAATACTTTTACCTGAAAATAAAACATTTTCAGCAAAAAATATGCAAAAATAATAACACAACAAAACGTATTTTTCCCGCCCGCCGCCCACTATTGCCTAGTGAGGGCCGTCTCGCTTCATCGATATCGATGATCACGCTTCATCGACGTTGAAAGCTATCGACAGCTCTGATTTATAATTAACCTCCGCGGTGAGATAGTATCGATGTGCGCGGGCTACCTGTTATTCTGTGGTCGATTAGGGACGGTTTGTCGATGATTTGTGTGACAAAGTAGGACTAAAAGTGTCGAGAAATTTAATTTTATTCAGTGGCCATGGTTTTGTCTTTTCAAAAAAGCCTCATTTCAAATAGTAATCATCTCTTAGTACGTACAATTAAGTGTACATTGGTTTTTCTAAATAAACCGTTGAGTCTTTCTTGGCGTCTTTAAATATTATTTAGTGTTGGTACATACCAAAACTAAATAATATTTAAAGACGCCGACCTATATGGTCCCATTTCTGTTATTATTATTAATCATCCTGTAAGGCTTACATGCTTACAGGGAGTCGATGGATAGAGGCGGCTCAGGACCGCTATTCGTGGCGTCGTACGGGGGAGGCCTATGTCCAGCAGTGGACGTGTATGGGCTGATGATGATGATGATGATGATGAAGGCTTACATTAAATATTTGGTGCTCACAGCTTATGATATTTTAAAACTGGAAGTCAATTTCCAAATCGAATTAAAATAACCATTATGGATATACATAAGTACTGTTAAAATTAAATCAAATACCTACTCTACTGGCGTAAAGTGCAACCAAAGCTCATAACAAAAGCATATCATTCAAAATGTTCACATTGAGCATCAAACAGTAAAATAACATTACAACACGTATTTTATAACTTAAAATCATATAAAACGTGACTTGCGTAACTTTAACACCCATAACGCTACGCCTTAACCCATTAACAATGCCGCAAACCCCATTCACAAATACATAAATCAAAAATCCCCGTGGAAACAAAGGGATGTGTACAAAAGACTACAATGTCTCGCTGAGCCATTCCTTCGTAAATTAGACCTAACCAATAGGTACTAGCCCTACATGAGAGTAGTGACAAGACGAAAATTAGAAAGAAAAGCTGAAATATCACTTATTAAACATTAATACAACCGCTCTGACAAGAATTTACAAAGAAGAAGAAACTTAGACTTCGAATTAAAATGACGCTTTCTGGATACTGAGCATACACATCTCACGTTGAAATCTGTTCTTAATCCATTCAATCAAAAGTTGTGTTTATCGACATAAAGTCGATAAAGTTTATCGTTAGGGTACAACCCTACGCGCGGACCCGCCAGGTCGCACAGTCGATCCGGGAGGCGCGAGGTTCGCACGCGTTCGAAATTCAAAAGTGGAACGTTGTACTACTAACACATTGAACCAAACGCGCCCGCGAGTGTGTGAATTTTTGAACTTAAAAAGGTAAGTTTGTTCGATTTATGAATGAAGGAATATTGTTTTTTGTGTATGATGTTAAGAGGTAGTGTTGCCATATCAGTGGGCATAGATGCTGTCACAAAAAACTGGGAAGAGAAATTCACGAAGCTTTTTGTCACGGAAAACTATGTCTGCTTGTGCAGAGATTCTAACTTATTGGGTATATTGTTATTGGCAATGTCGTATATCAATCTCTGAAATTATACTTATCCTGGCTCTTAGCGATATTATGGACTTATGTATCCAGTAAACCTTAACCTAATCAGAAATAAGGTTCAAACTTCCTTTTCGACATGTTTTATAAAGATCCGTAGAAAACCTTTGATCGTGTTTCTAATGACCTCTAGAAACAAGATACTTTTTATTTAACGTGAAAAAGGAAATAATTAGTTTCCATTTTTTATTTTACTTTTGTGAGTAAACTTAAACAAAAGGTTGTATAGACTTATGTTAATTAGGTTAGAAATAATGAGGGGTAGCGTCCCTTTTCATAACAGATCTGACATTTCAACGACAGGGTAGAATAAGTTCCCTACCCAGCCCTCCCCCAAGTTTCAAATGATCAATGAGAAATCTAGTTTGTCTTTCAGTAAAAAATGAATAAAAGTTTCAACAGATTTAAATATGCCAATTTTGCTACAGACACTTTCAGCCCTTTTACTCTTTTCCCGCCGACAAATAGAGCACAAAATTCGATTTTTCTGACGGAGATACCCGTACATATCTGAAATTATACGAAATACCTCGTATAATTTTGCACCGCTATTTGAACGTCCCCAGAAAGTATTTTGGGACGTTAAATAATAATGCGGATATATTGCTTGTTCTAGAAAATCTATGGCCAGAATTCGAATCTGGAGACCAATTCTGGCAATATTTACATATACTCGATAAATATGACAAGAACTGTCAAAATATTGAGTGATAAAAGAGCGTATTCTCAAAATCTGCAATTCGATATTTATCAAGGTTTTTCTTTGATGAGTTCCTCGATAATTCTCACGAGAATGCAGTTTTTGGCGGTACTAGATATTTATCACATGATATTTTTATCCCGTGATAATGAATATCACTCGATAAAATATCACGTAATACGTAGAATTGGCCCCCTGCAGTCTAGCAAAAGCTTGCAGAAATTCACTAAACCAACGAAGCTCGAGACCCTAATATTATTTCCTCGAAACTTACCATCTCTTTGACCTCAAATAATCTAGGTCAAAGTAAGCTTGTATAGTATGATAAATATTTGATTGCCCAAGTTGCTACGGCCCTTCCAATGTTATATAACTTATACAGAGTTATATATCGTTACCTAACTTTACGATTGTGGTTATAACAAAAGGAATGTTGTAGGGCTTAGGGATAAGAAGGGCTCTTTGTTAAGAGCCCGCTTTAGAAGTTATGCCATACATATTTGTGCCACTGTGCAGCATTGCTGGTTTACATGATGAAAATTGCTGTTGGCAACACTACAGGGACATATAGAAGGCTTCACACCTTCGTGCTTTACGTTGCCACTTGCAAGGAGGTTACTGATTTAAGAGTGATATTTATAGATAGAACTTCTTCATCATCATAACTTTGAAGTAATTCTTTGCTCAGATCTTTGCAGTTCTGGCCTTCGCTCAATTACTCACTTCTTGTTCCTAGTCTTCCCGTGCCAAGGGTTAGTCTCCAGGAAATCTTGTAAAAGATCTACGAAATATCTACGCAGGATCTATTTACGACCGATAGGTCCATGAAGTATTAGACGATCGTACAAAAGAAAAAGTAAAGATTGGTAAAATTTAGATATAAAGCTGTTTGTGAAATGTGGTACACATTAAAGCGGTTTTTCTTTGTTTAACGTTTCATCGATGGCACAGATTAGGTAATGTTACTCGATGGTAGAGAATGATAGTCGCGTAAGACAAACTCAACCTTGACTGGCTTAGTCAACTGTTTCAGTCTAGTTTAAGTTTAGTCGTGATAATGAAGTTGTTTTTACTACCACTAAAAGCGTACAACCTAAAATTACCTCCCAGATGTTCTGAGAATTTTATTGCTGTCTTTCAAAATCTGAATGGAAATAGGAATTCAGGATATAAACTTTTATCCAAGGAATTTATATGCATTATCAACTTCAACTTTTGGTTAATGGCTCTGCATCTGGATTGACGCAATTCTGCCAATGTCAAACTTTTATCAAATAGAAGCAAACACTCTTAATGGGCTGGTCACTTAGAAACCTAGACAAAAATCCTCAATCTATGCTTAGAAAGAATGCAAGACGACAGAACATTTATGCGTCTTCTGCGTGGATAACATGAAGGCCGAAGGCCAAAGCATACGTGTTACCGTTTTTGTCGTTTTGAATAAGTTATGGATTCCTTTAACCTTTTAAATCTCGTAAAATGTGATAGTATTATCCCGGCACACTTACACAAAACCTACCGCTACGATTTTGCGTAAAGCCAATAGCCGAAATCGCACTCGGTAATGTTTCCGCGCATAGAAACCTAGTGAAATATTTGGGCCAAATGCAAATGCCAGAAGATTTGCTGGCTTTTAGCGTAAGCACTTTAATTTTAAACAGAATATAAAATAGTATGATGTATTACGGTCGAGTTTCCAATGTTTATTTGCTTTTATTGTCCAAAGAGAGTTTAGTCTGATACGAATGTAACTATTATTCTTCGAAAAGTATGGTATATTATTCTGTTATAATACCTACTGATGAAGTTAGTACCTGCCTAATCGTAATATGGACCTTTTATTCCGTGAAATTATTTAGACATTGTATGAATATCATTGACAAATAAGCATAGGTACCTAGTTTTACATGTAAACTACTACTTTAACTTATATAAGCACACCTACTTTAACTTATTTTAATTAGGTCTGTGGGGTACCGCTCTCCGGGTTTTCTGAGCGCCTGTTCGAAGCGACGCGTGACCCGAGAGCTGGTGAGTATCTGGCGCAGCGCATTAGCATTGCCATACAGTGAGGCAATGCAGCCTGCGTCTTGGGTACGCTTCCGACTGGTATTGATATGGACCAGTTGAGCTATCTGTAGATTGTTTGCAACAGTCTGCAGTTAGCTCAATTGTTTCAATTGTAAATACTAGTTTAATTTGTTTATATTATTTGATTGTTATTTTCTTTGTCAATAAAGATACTTATTTTAATTCAAAATAATTTTTATGGAAAATAATTGCCCTGACAGGGTTTTAATGCATTGTGTACCCACTACCTACACCTAAAAACCTACCTATACCTGTATGCATAAAATCACAATAAATGATATGAATAAATTCTGCATAAAATCAGTCCCCAAAGACATAAACTCTTATAAAAGTATACTGCAAGCTATTATCTCTATTTTCCGCAACAAAATAATAATTTCAAAAGAGTTTCCAGATATTATATAAACGACGAGAAAATATGATTTTCTAGCAAAAATAATCCTCGAAAAGTGTTCTCAGAGCCGAGATAAAAGGTTACGAGAGGATTTTGTTGAAACTACCACGTAGGTAATAGTATTACGGTGGTGCTATTTACCTTTATCCGGACTATAGTGGTTATTTCCCCGGATCAAAATATCCTGTGGCTCAGCTACATTTAAGGTTGTGCGGGACCACCTTAACTGTCACCGTATCGCCAGGTATTATACCTATCTACAATATCGTATTACCTTTGGGTCGCTTTCTAGAATAAAATACCTCGACATTTCTGGAATAAAATCCATCGGCGCGTTTAATTTCATTGACAGATAAACTAGACTTAAATACATTAAATCTAGTAAATCAGAAAAAATCATGAAAATAGACCTAGTAATTCTTGAGATTTAGACATTTTAGTGCTTTAGGTCATAAATAACGTCAAGGTTGCCTGGAAGAGATCGCTTAAAGCGATAAGGCCGCCCTTTGTACTTTTTTGTTTGTTAGCATTTCCTTATTGTATTGTATTTTGTGTTTGTGTGGTACAATAAAGAGTTATCTATCTATCTATCGTCTTCCCCCGCCCACCGCCGTGATCCTTGCGTAATGTTCTAGATTTTGAAAAAATCCTTGACAGGTTATAGTCTAAACTGCTTGCACTTTCGAATCCGTTAGATTTTGTTTTGCTCCAACTCGAAACCTAACAACCTAACAAGGTAAAGGTTTCGTGTACATTTCTTTACTTTACCTTAAAAAGATAGAAGTGAACAAAAAATCTTTAAATCTAAAATCTTAGCCGTGGGGCCGCGGCGTACGAATATCGACCCCTCCAACTCAACCCGTGGATGTCGTAAGAGCCGACTAAGGGAACTTACCAGAGGATGGGCAGCAGCTTCCTTCTGAGTATTTTTAAACACCAACACTGCGATCACCAATCCGCCTGCCAAGCGTGGTGATTATGGCAAATCCCCCCCCTACATGGGAGACCATCCACTCGGATGGACCGATGACATGGTAGCGGTTGCAGGGAGTCGATGGATGGAGGCCGCTCAGGACCGCTATTTCTGGCGTCGTACGGGGGAGGCCTATGTCCAGCAGTGGACGTGTATAGGCTGATGATGAACAAAAAATCAAAGTGATCACTATATTTCCTAGTTTTACTTATGTAATTTGAATTTGGTGACGTGTCCAAGAATACTGTAAGGTCTGAAATAATTATAGCGCTTTGATATTTCTTATTTGTTCATCAAAACTGCTCTGGCGGCGAAAGTCCAAGCTTCCCCAATAAAAAAGAAGAGAGAACTATTTACAGATAGTACGATGCTGTACGTACACGAGCTGTAGTGTGTGCTGTATGTAGGTACATTCTAGAACAGGCAGCCTGTAACTACATGGTTGGTTTATCTCTAGGGTTGCTAATAGCCATGCTAATCGTGTAGCTCGGCCTTAATAAAGCCATTGTGCTGAAGCAAGCACAGATTAGATTGGTTCCAAATGAATGGTTTTGTTGACGACGGGATAAAGTGTAGGTATGGGGATAAGTATCTGTAAGCTTATCTTTAATACTAGGTCGTCACGAAGAGGATGTCCCTCGCTCAGAGATGAAACGTTGGTGTTCTTCTAACATAAATAAGATTCGTTGTTAACCCGCTTACATTCATAATGTGTTTTGTGTTCATTTTATAAATAAATAAATAAATAATGCTGGACAATCCACACAGCATCTAGCCTCAAGCTAAGCAGAGCTTGTGCTATGGGTACTAGTTAACTGATATACACAATACAATACATACATAGAAAATATCCAGAACATCCAGAAAAAACATTTGTCCCAAGGCGGGAATAGAACCCGCAACGTCCTGCGTTGCAGGCGGACCCACCACCGCGCTACATCCGTCGTTATATTTAAGACAATTTTGTTTATATTTTTTTGTTCTATGATTATTTTATACTATTGTAAACTCAGAGCAAACACGTAAGTAATTGTGTAGTTTTTTTATGTGCGCTCATAATAAGAATCTACAAAGTAAGTAAGTATCCCATTTATTTCCAAAACAGTCTTAAATAAGATTTTGGTATTCTATGGATGTAAATTTAACTTACCATTTAGTATTCCAATTTATAGATAGAAAATTCTTTATTGCACACTTATTGATAAGAAACAGAAATACAAAAAAAGTCAATTTTAAAACTAAGTTGCAAGTGGCGGTCTTATCTTTCGAGAGCGATTTCTACCAGACAACCGTGGACAAATTTATCTTAATTTTATTTATATCAACAATTTATTATACACTAAATTGTGGTATAAATTAAATAGTTACATTAAATTAAATAATACATTTATGTTCGAAATGTATTACCTATGTATTTTCATACCTCTTTGAATAATATTTTCTAATCTATTTTAACAAATTCACTAGGTATGTCATGCATTTTTATTGTTAGGGTTAGGTACCTACATGGGAGACCATCCACTCGGATGGACCGACGACATCGTAGCGGTCGCAGGGAGTCGATGGATGGAGGCGGCTCAGGACCGCTATTTGTGGCGTCGTACGGGGGAGGCCTATGTCCAGCAGTGGACGTGTATAGCTGATGATGATGATGATGATGATAGGTACCTAACCTATATTATATAATAAAAGTTCGTCTTTTATACACTTTTGTTAAGGTTACATCGTAAAAAGCGCGAAATATATACTTAGCGCTCACAAAGATGCTAAACGGAAAGTTCCCGGAACTTTTCCCTTTAGGCTTTACTACTTTGTGTAGTACTTTTCTGATATTTGTATTTTCCTTATCTTTCTTGTACCGGAATTTACTTTTAAATTTACCATGTAAAGGCAAATTATAGAAATAGAAATGTTTTTATTTCGTTCACAGAGTACATATTTATCCTACTAAAATTATAAATGTCAAAGTTTGTAAGGATGGATGTATGGATATTTGTTACTCTTTCAATAATAACAATAAAATTAAACCTAGAGCTTAACTTAACTTTTAAAGTATAGTTATAGGAACAAAATTAATCATAAAATCAAGAAGGTTTTTCACGAATACGAACTCGTAACTTTCTCTGCTCACCTTGCCACTAAATTTGTCAGAAATAATGAAATCTTAATAAAGTAAAAAAAAAAATATAGTTAAAACCTAAAACCCGACTACATGAAAATCTTAAACAAGCGTTCACCTATTGTCCTTATCATTTTCTTTTGATACGTAGGTAGTCGGAGGCCTTTGTTTCTACTTGTATGTATCCTAGGTATATGGGGTGGGTGCCTCCGACTACCTAAGTATCAAAAGAAAATGATAAGGACAATAGGTGAACGCTTGTTTAAGATTTTCATGTAGTCGGGTTTTAGTTTTAACTTTATTTTATTACACCTTTTTGCTAATAGTTTGTGAATTGTTAACCTCACAAATGTTTGAGAAGAAAGTCGGAAAGTACAAACAAAGACCTTTGCAATGATACCACACACGAGCATATTTACTAACATTTAAATTTTCGACCCTTACTTAGACCCCTGCTATCTCGTTAGACCCCCATTTTTATCTGACGTCACATAGCCTATAACCATCGGGCCATTAAGACGAATCATACGATATCTTATTTGTTGAAATCGAACCATTAGTTTCAGCGCTACGTGGGAACATAAAAATCGGCTATATACATACATACATACATAGGGTGTCAAACTCATAACCCTCGTCCTCCGGTATTCGGGTAAAAAGTAATATCAAAAACGTTAATGAAGTCATCATAATCCATAACTCACTCATGACTAGACAGGTAACCGATGACATTTACCATGTCAAATGGTTTCATTTCAGGCTTCATAACTGAAACACGAAATCACCTTTACGCCATTAACGGATTGCTTTTAACATGACAGTTAATGACGAATCACCAATTCAATGACAGTAAATGACAAATTACCCATTAAATGACAGTAAATGTCAGTTTACTATCTCCTAAATAGAGTACACTGAGGAAGAATAGAGACGCAACACCAAGTTTATTTTTGTAACAAAGCAGCGATGTTGTTTACGGTTTTTACAAACTCTAATTATCTTGCCCTGTTAGTATGTACATATTTAATGTATGTACATATATACATACGTATGTGTGGGACAAAACTGAATGAATTTTATGCTAGCTATCCCCAACGAATTGAACTGAAATTGGATTATGTAAGTTCGGTGACAATGCAATGTTATGGTACCCAAGGTACCATCAAGCTGCTCTGATAATGAAGACAGAAGATGGTCATAGGAACTGCTGAACGAAACGACGTAACTTCGTCGAGTTCGGGTTCGTTGGATTTGTCTTACAATGTACGTTGGCAAAAGATTTTTTTGAAAAGGTTATTTAACTATATATATAACTATTAAACATTATTTTAGCTAGTGAAATTACAAACGCATAAATGACAGGAGATAGTTAAATACGTAAAGACATTACTTTATTGCACACGTAGATATAATTTACAAAATAATAATTATCGAAAAGGCGACAATTGGCGGTCTTATCGCTGAATCGCGATCCCTCCGAGAAAACCTTGAGTGTTGGGTCGAGTCTCTCAGAGCGGGAATGTCTATGCTTTGCTTGCTAAAGAATTCTAGTATATTTCGATGAGCGTGACACATGCTAGTTGAAATAAAGAATTCGAGTTCCCTTCGGGATCTTTGTGATATCGAATTTTTAGAGAACTTTACCTCTAAAATTCTCTAAAAATAGAAGTATTTTATACTAAAACCACATAAAATATCACAATACTTATGATCTATATTATGATAGAATATCTACTTATAAGATGGCCATGACAGCGTTAACGGACTTTCGGCGGGCGCAGAGGGCGCCTCGCCGGTAAAGTTAGGTTGGGGCGACACGCACAAGGTCCAAAGAGCCTCGGCTTGGGCTGTCGCCAAATGCTACTAGAGGGTAATGGAGGTTTCGCCTAGGTGCTTGAATGCACCTAAGGGCGGAAGCGGGGAATTCTTCGACCCTGCATCCGGCGGGGTCGGTTTTTGGTCGCTTGTGTAGTGTGCGGTCACCGAGAATGTGTCTTGG
The DNA here is from genome assembly GCA_947859395.1 of Eupithecia insigniata. Lineage (NCBI taxonomy): Eukaryota > Metazoa > Arthropoda > Insecta > Lepidoptera > Geometridae > Eupithecia > Eupithecia insigniata. Next base: position 4,199,680 of record OX402019.1, read on the forward strand.
TCTACGGAGGAGAAAAAAAATAAAAGCGCATAAGGTTTTTGTTATTATAGTGCATAAGCTCTCGCACTCGGGGTAATCACAAAGAAATTAAATGATATCCCTATTGGGAAGTCACGGCGAAAGTCCCGCCGAAATCGTTAATTTTTGGGATATCATTTAATTTCATTAAATGTTTTGAAAATTGTTTGTATTACCAGATTAGTATTTTATCCCAAACAACCTTTTTCAGGTTTAAGAACTCTATTTCATAAGGAATAACTTCATTTACATGAGAAAAGAAAATTATAACAATGCTGGGCTAAATCGTACTATATATTTTATAAAGACAAAATTAATGCCAAATTGTGGGTAGTTATCGATTACAATTTACTAAATAAATGGCACGTAAATAATACAATGGCCGATCCACTACGAGAGAGATACTTTTTGAATCAATCACTCGACCGAGAACCATTTGTTTTCTCTCCCTATTGGTAAATAGCCCAGTAAAATAAAATAATTACAAGCAACAACAAGCCTCAGCAATCTTGTTAATATTCTAATCTAATTAGGAGCATTCACTATACTGATAAGTAGGGTTTACGAAGTAGTGATCGGTGTTTCGTGCTCTCTCTCAACTCGTGTTTAAAACAGTTTTTTTTTATTTATACTGTCTGGCCCTGCAAATATTTTTTTGCCATCGACCTCTGAGGGTTGAAGATTATTACAGTAGGTATTAACTAATATCGCTATTAAAAAATGGGAGTTGGTGTTCGTAAGGTAAAAATTGAGGGTTAAATCTATTTTTTCGAAAAAAGAATTACAAAAATAATGTTTTTGGGGCCCTTATCGCGTGTTAAGGGTATAAAAAATTGTTATCAACATATACTCAGAGCGATACAAAAAAAAAATCGGCAGTTTACGAAGAGTTTGGTTACACTGTGACACGAGATTTTTGTATATACAAAGATGTTTTTGTGTAAATTTTTGTATTTATCTTTATTAAAAAGATTACATCTATTCTTACAGCTTGCCTAGCACGGTGATTGTTGTCTAGGGCCCATATATCTTATACAATGTTACCCGGGTAGAATAGAGAAAAATTACGTCACTTTGTCATCGAATGCCTAAATTACTTGAAATTCATTCCTTCAACTTCATTAATGTACGCAATGTATGGCGATGCGATATCATTATTGTCTATTCTACCCTAGTGAACAATGGATTATGACCTATAATAGAGTTGTCAACATAATAAATCGCAAGCAGAATGATTGAACAAGGTACGGGAGAAGTCAGTTTTTATTTTTTTTCAAAACAATTACCTAAATAATTTTATAGTCAGTAGACCTTTGTTTGACCACAATCTCACCTGATGTACTGTTATTATCAATGCAGACCCACACTACTACCAATCCTACCCCTGGTGGTAAGTCAGGACGAAAGCCTACCACCAAGATAGTGTTGTTCTAGTACCATTTTACACCAAAAATAATTTTTTTAGCGTACCTTGTCTTCCTACACCAACTACTAGGGAAAGACGTTCCAGGCGAGCGTCCGGGTGCGACAAACACTAGTAGGGGTGTGAGAGCTGGTTTAGTCGGAACACCTTCCCATTGCGGATGAAGCGAGCCGACTGACGCTCTTAGTGTTCATATACACGAGTGGCAACGTGCCAACGGCAGAGGTAACAGGCAGCCGTCGACAATTGACGCCAGCCGTCGACTATCGACTGCCGTCCACGCGTTGACGGCTACAGTTACCTCTGCCGTTGGCACTTTGCCGTTCGTGTATATGAGCACTAGCACCGCTTCTAGTGTTTGTCGTATCCGGACGCTCGTCTGGAAACTTTCCCTAGTAGATAGATAGATAGAAGGATAGAAAATGGTTTATTGCACACTTAAAAATAACGGTTAGCAAACAATTTGTAACAAAAAAAAATTAGAAAATTGGCGGTCTTATCGCTCACGAGCGATCTCTACCAGACAACCTTGGTTGCCAAAGTTGGTGTAGGAAGACAAAGTTGTACTTTGTCTTTCTACACCAATTAAACCACAAAAAAAATCCACTAGCCACTAAAAACAATGTTTCACCACTAAAGCGGGGGTCGAAACCACCACGTTTTAGTGGAAAATCCACTAAGGTGGCAACACTTCAAAGTACGCTACAAATTGGCGCCCCATGTTGGGAGCCAATTTGTAGCGTACAATTTTCCTTTACTCCTTCGTGAGGTAGGCTCGTTTTATGCAAGTAGCTCACTCTCGTTCACATGCTGGAATAAAATGATCAAAGCGTCCAAAAATCGTATCCCAATTTACCCCATGATAAGCCCCTCTAATTCCTAATAACTCCTCTAATTTCGAGCCTCATCTAAATTTCCATTTTGTTACGAATTTTGCATATCCCATTAGCGGTACTGCCAACATAATGACTTGAAATTAATCATTATAACTCATGCGGTCGAAGGGGGTTAACTGGGTTAGGGTGTCGGTCATGATATTCATAAAAAGCCGGCTAAGTGTAAGTCGGACTCGTGCACGGAGGTTCCGTACATACTTGTATTATGTAAATAGTACAATACATATTTGTTTTAGTGATATTAACGTTTTCGGATTTATTTTAAAATTAGCAGCTGCACGCGCCTTCGCTCCGTTTTATCGGAATAAAAAATAGCCTATATGTTATTAATCAGTTCAGTAGTTTTTGCGTGAAAGAGGAACAATCATCAGTACATCCATACTCACAAACTCTGACATTTATAATACTAACTGCTGCCCGCGCCTTCGCCCGCGTTTTATCGGGATAAAAAATTGCCTATATGCTTTTCGATGTTCCAAACAATACATATACCGCAACCCAATCAGTTCAGTAGTTTTTGCGTGAAAAAGAAACAAACTTCCATACATCTATACTCACAAACTTTTAAACTAATAATATTAGTAGGATTTGTGCTATAAAAACTTGCATCTTACTTTTCATGTTTTTTGGTCAACGGGAAAGTGCCTTTGCCGTTTTGATTCCCTGGCGAGTGTCAAAATATGCTGGCATTAACGACTGTATCTTTAGATTGCGTTGACTTAGAAGATTGATTTTTTTACATAATAACTTTATTTACTGACTGTATTAATTTCATACAGTCGAGCGATCTGAAAAAATCTATACAGACATACAGACAACGAAGTGACCCTATATGTTTGGTTTAACCTATATGAGTAAGCGTAACTTTGTTCTTTTTTTCCTTTTGAGGCAGAGGTACGGAACACCCAAAAAGAAAGAAAAGCAATACCTTTTATCATTACGCTTGTAGCCAGAATGTGGCCTATCAATCAGTGGCTTGTCAACCATACAAAACAAACCATTAAAATCAATTTATTATATGCTAAAATATACCCTAATATAAACGCTTTTCCCTTTGCCGTAATAAAAATGATATACTTACCTAAACACGGTGTAGGTTAGGTATTAACGTGTTTACTTAAAATATACTATAATTAAAGATTATTTATCAGGTATTTATCGCGTACCTTTTGTTATATTTTCCCCTACGTTTCCATCGCGTTACAGCGATCGTGGTCACGGGGCGACTGGATGTAGTACTCCTCCAGAATATTGATGGCAAAATCCACGAAAAAAATATACCGTTTTTTGACCCTCAGTGCGGGCGGGGGAGAGTGGATAACCTTTTCACCCAAGGCCATCTTTAAAGGCGGTTTGTATTATACAGTATAGGGCTTCATTTCAACATCGGGGAAAATATATCTCCTGAAAAAACTAACACAATTAAAAAAATATTTTTCATTGTCCTAAAAGAAGTAGTTATCGCAGCGAAGTGTTTACTTTTACTGTTTATTTGAGGATAACAATTTATTATACTTTTTTAAACGACCTCAAATGAGGTTCCTTGTATGTTTATTATCTTTTTAATTTGTCTATTTCTCTGTCAATTATGGACCGATTTCGAAAATACTCTCGCTATTGTATAGAGAATGGGAATTGTTTTGTTAAATGATTATTTACACAAACCAGGTATTTCTGAATAACAAGAGCTACTGCCAAATGGCCGCAATCAATCGACTAAAGAAATAACGGCGCGAGCCATCCGAACGTACGCGTTTGTATCATCAATCATTGCTGGTTTATAGCTCACGACACGACTCGGAATATCGTACCTATTAATACAAAAACAATAGGTTAAAACAATTTGATCTCTATATTTAGTATTTCCTTGTTATTTCAAGTCCCAATGTATATAAATACCCTTAAAAAATTCATCTCAATCAGTTCAGTAGTTTTTGCGTGAAAGAGGAACAGACATTCATACATCCAAGCTCTCAAACTTTGACATTTATAATATTAGTAGGATTTCTCACGATATTTAGTATTCTATTGTAATTCAATTGACTGGGGTATATTTTTTTATCTCTTTTCTTCTATACTTATTCACTTTAGTTTCCTTTAAGGTGGTTGATCATGCGTGGAAAAAAAAGGTTTTTACTGTTTTCTAGGTTATATAAGATATTATTCAATTTTAAAAAGACCATTGGAAAAGGCCAGGAGGGCGCTCACCAATCCGCGCGCTGGTCTGACCAAAGCCAATAACGGGACTCACTTTTCCTGCAGCCCTGAGACAGGCTGAAGATAGAGTAGTATGAAATCGGTTCATAAGTGTCTCCATGAAAGATTTACAGGATAGGCACGACCTTTAACAATGAAGAGCACTACAGAGAAGAAGACAGTAAGAGATATATTACTAAAATCAACATTCTGTCCATAGACTCCAAAACTACAATTGATTCAAAGTTTGTTTTAGCAAGATTAATATTAAATGGCATACCTACAATCAATGTGCGCCAAACTTATTGTTATCTAAATTACTTATAGAAACGAGAAAATAGTAAAAACACGTTTTTTTTACACAAGACCACCTTAAAATTAGTTTTGTGTAATAAAATAAACTATTTAATTTCATTATGATGGATGACACACTATAATCGTATCGTATGATCTAAATGCATTTATAACTAACAAATCCCTCCCCATCGATATCGTGACGAAGAGATTTTGTCACAAGCCCTCAATTTTTCTAAACTTATTTTTCATCGTATTTTGAAACTTGTTTTTGTTAACACAAAGTTTTTATTGCTTTGAGTTCTTTTGGGTCTACTTTAGTATTCAAAGGCAAGGAAATATGAATTTTAAATGTTTTCTTTCACGAAATTTGAAACGCTAATATTTCGGTAAACGGAAATTTTATCGGATTGGAAGTTTTTTGTGTTTGAAGTCTTTCAGTTTCAGTTTTCCAATCCAATAATCATTATGCTGGTAGGTATAGTAAGTACAGACATAAGAAAATAGCATTTATATACATACAGTGACGGTTTGCAATGTTCGTCGGTTTTCAACTTGATTCGTTCAAAGTATCACGAGCACTTATTACCTTTTGAAACTGAATAGACAGAAAACACTGAGTTAGAGAAAATAAAGTTTTAAATGTTCGTTATCAAAGTTCAAAATCATTCAGATCGTAGTGGAAACCGACTCTAAGGTGAAGAACATTTTAAACCCGTTACATACATACATACAAAAATACATAAAGCTTTTGAAAATCAATAAATACCAACGCCTTCCAGCGTGCTATTATCTTTGTTAACCTGTCGGCCATAAACATTTTATCCCCAGGAGATTAGTATTTATCCCGCAAAACTTAAAATAAGTTTTTTAAAACATGCCTCTTTCATCCCTTTTTTTTCACTACCCTTTCACTACCCGCATACCTTGATGGTGATGTCCTTCTAGCCGAATTTCAACCTCGGCAGCCGGTCTCGACGGAGACGAGTCAGGTGCAGGCATATTATAGTGCACAAGTGTGCGTGTTTGCGCAAACACAGGTGCACTCTCTATTCCCTCACCCTCATAAACCAATGGGAAGGCAGACTGACATGATTGGAGATAGGTCAAGCGCAGGACCAACGGTTTATCGTGCTTTCCGAGGCACAGGGATGTAACACCGTCAAACTTTCTGACTTCTGGCTGATACTGTGAATTTTTCACAGTTGCAGCATATTTTTTTGTGAACCTTCAAAAAAAAAATTGTGAAAAATTCGCAGTATCAGCCAGAAGTCAGAAAGTTTGACGACTTAGTTTCAAATGAGTCAACTAGTTTCATAACCGGCTATCTGAATTCTGACTAGTAGAATCTATTTCATCATATCCCTTGGTATGTCAATACTGACAATAAAATATTAGATGTGGCGCGGCGGGCGAAGGTCCGCCTACGACGCAGGAGGTTGCGGGTTCGATTCCCGTCTTGTAATTAATGTTTGTACGATCTGCAAATATTTGTTCCGTTTGTTGTGTGTATTACTATGTTTAGTAGAAAATATCTATCTATGTCATAGACTTAGGATTTTTTCAGTATCTACCTAAATATATAATATATTGTATTAAGTACCTACTCATAACACAAGCTCTGCTCAGCTTCTGGCATTGTCCAGCATTATTATTATTTTAAATACTACAATAAAGAAAATTTCACAATCTATAGCTAGTTATCCGAATCATGGCAGCTTACCTATCTGCTCTATTGGACTCGACACGACTCACTGGACCGAGAATGGCTTTTAGGTCAACGTTTTATAAATACATACATAGTATGTTAGCTATTGATTTCTGTAATTTACATTGGTTGTTTGGTTTCTGAATATTTTTAAACTTACGCGATCAGAACAATAACACAATTCACAATTTAATTATAATTATAACCCGTTATTATTATAGTGTTTATATATTTTATACATAAACAATTTTTCATATCATTTCAGTCATCCCGTGATTACGACAGTGTGTAAACCTGTTGAAAATTCGACCTAATATCTGTTTTTTTTTTTCAAAATAGCTGCACACCTTAAATGTTATAGTAAGTAATTGAATCGAGACACATATAATAAAATAAATAAAAAATAATCTATGACAATATAATATCCTATCCTACTAATAAACACGTTAAAGTTTGTATGTATGGATATTTGTTACTCCTTCACGCAAAAACTACTGAACCGATTAGGCTTAAATTTGGTATGGGTATAGGTTGGGACATATTGGCTATTTTGTATCCCGATAAAACGTGGGCGAAGGCACGGGTAGCAACTAGTATCTTATATATAAAATTTCCATGTCACAATATTAGTTACCGTACGCCTCCGAAACGGCTTTACCGATTTTTACCAAATTTATATGCGTATTCAGTAGGTCTGAGAATCGGCTACTATCTATTTTCCATACCCCTAAGTGATAAGGGTTGAAGGCAAAACAACGTTTGGCGGGTCAGCTAGTAATATTATAAATTTGAAAGTAAGTCTGTCTGTTACCTTTTCACGTCTAAAAGGCTAAACGGATCATAATGAAATTTGGCAGCGAGGTAGATGGTATCTTGTGGACGCACATAAGGTATATGAAAAGCGCGTGCGAAGCCGCGGGCAGCAGCTAGTAGAAATATAAAATGTTGTTTGATATCATTATATTTTTGGAAAAAATCATTAGAGCAATAAGTTATTGCTCTAATGATTTTTTCGAAATATGAATATCTCAGATACCTGAACTGAAATGAAATGATGTTTTAGTACATTTTTATTTGTAAATATGTCCTCTATCCAAATAAGTAACTAAAATTGTGCGCCGCGCATGATTTTTAAGAAAAAACAGCGTGGGAAATCGATCTTAGGACCAACGTCTTCAATTCAATTCAATTCAATTCATTTATTGCAAGAAATATGGTTATTACAAGATCTTAAGATAAAATAGTGTCACATACTTCACCAAAACACATTGGCATGCAAAATTACTTAAAATTAGGTTCCTATATACATTGTATTTACTGATTTTGATTAATAATGATTAAAAATTAATTAAACAATATAAAGTCAATGATGTTGATGGTTAAATTTTAGGTCCATGAGTTCTTTAACATTATAGAAAGCTTTTTCAGTAAGCCATAATTTTATTTTTTTTATAAATTGTTTTAAAGGTAAATCTTTGATGTCATTAGGGATTTTATTATATATAGAGCCACACATGGCATGACAGTTCTTAACATATAAGGCTGTCTTAGAAGTCCTAGACAGAACAATTCTTTCGGGGTTACGTACACATCAAACCTCTTCAAACCTCTTAAAATTAATAGAAACAACAAACTAGAATTTACAAATGAAAAAGATTAACATAAGTTTTTAGGTGTCACGCTTCTTAAACGTCGCCGTCCCCGGAAAATATAATGGTAACTGCAAAAACACAACTTTTCAGGAAAAATAAAAAATATGTTTTTATTGATTACTTCTTAAATACTGGACGTAGACTGCTGATTGTCAGCTTTACGAAAAGCTTATTTTTTATGTATTCGGAATGTTATAATAGAACACGCGTAAGATATGCCAAAAACCAGATATTACAAATATAAGAAGTTACTGAAAATCAATCGCCATCCCGGATGTATAATGTCGATTACCATTTTATTCATTGTATTTCCTAGCTAAAATCGATTATTGCACCAGTGACTTACCATTTTATTCCACGTTTTTTACAGTGAAAGAGATGATCATAATGCTTGAATATCATCATTTTCTCGTCAATAAAGTCTAACTTTTTTTTCTTTTAATGGCTTTATTTGGTTTTCCAATAAAACTTTAACAATGGTAATCAACTTTTTCTTTATATGAATAATTGCTTTAAATTGACCAAATTACCTCAAAATCTTCATAAATCACGAAAGCTAGGCCCTCAGACTTAACATAACACAGTCATGATCATCATCATCATCAAGCTACACTAGTCCACTGCTGGACTGCCTAATGAGCACCATAGCGCCCTGTCTTCAGCTTGCCGCATCTAGCATCTGCCTGCAGTCTTTGCAGATCGTCATCCCACCTGGTCGAAAGATGTCCTACACTACGTTTGCCGAGTAACACAGTAAACATCAGTATCTCGATTATTATAACGCATCTCCCAAATAACACAACGAAAAAAAAAAGAAATAGATTTTTTTGTAATGTACCCTAATATTACTAACATTTCGGTATTTATTTAAATCTATACCTAATTCTGTATTGTGCACAAACAACTTATAGCAGAGGGTATGAACACAGGCGAGCTTAACCCTATAGATAGATAGTTCTGCCAGCAAACCTTCTAAATCAGAGAAAAGCGATTGCAAGGGACCGGTAGAGAAAGGGTACATACTTAGTTACTCCAAAACAAAACGGGCTTAGATGTAATATGATTTTAATCAGTCAAATTAGGAACATGATGACTTAATAATTAGTTAGGTACTTAAAATACAGGAGCGACATCTCAATTATCATCAGTGTCGAGTCAACATCATTGCTTTTAGAGCCAGTACTAGCATACGTCAGAGACTCATAAAAAGCATTATAGTAGCTTAGAATATCTCCTGCTTTACAGATGAGATCGTCATATATGTATGTAGAGCCTTGTTTATTGGAAGTGGCTCAGTGTATAACACTTGCAATTCGGGTACATATCGGGGACTTGGGCTTGTTACCTGTCTGGTACCCCGCTTGCTTCTTGTCTTTTTAACAGGTTCTGTATTTAATTGGGAATATTCAGCATCGAAGTCATATTTGTATTTTAGTATTGATGGCTGTGAATGGGAGACTTCGACTGAGGTTTTTTGCTGCACTAATCGCTGTATAGCATAATCAGTAACGTGTCTGCGTAACAGGTCGATGCTCAGGGTTCGACCCTGATACGCGACTTACTTTATTTATTTTAATTAACTGTTTTTAAATCAAAAACAACAAAAAAAAAAACAGCTGCTTTCTAATATTGAGAATATGGTTTAAGCAAAACCGGTTTAGCAAATACCTGAATAATATTTTATGACCATTTATTTGAACATAAAAAATAATTCAAAAATTGATTAAATAGATGTAAGTATAGTTACTATTTATAAATATCATGATTATTAGTCACTTCATAATTTTAACAGTAGTTAATATAAATAAAAACAATTTAATATTAAAGAATGGTTTTCTTGATTGAATTTGATTTTAAAAACAGTTAATTAATACTAGATTGTTACACAAGGGTAGTAAGGGAGCTATTACAGAACAAGATCCAATTTGGCGCCAGTGCGAGCTCAGCTCGCAAAGGGCCCTAAATTGGATTGAGTGCACCCGAGATATTTAGACGCCCGAGCGAAGCGAGGGCGAATATAGTTCGAGGGAGCACTCAATCCAATTTCGCGCCCTTGCGAGCGCTCGCAAAGGGCACTAATGGATCGAGTGCACCCGAGAACATAGTTCGAGGGTGTAATAGCTACTTGCAACCGAGGTAAGCATTCTACTTTACATCATAATGGCGAGGCAAATAAAACATTTATATACTTAGTTATGACAAAATGTAATTTTTATTAGAAAAAATAATTATTTATTAAAAGATTTTGTACAACATCTTCTGCTTCGAGATGACAGAAATCAGGCGTGCGGACCAGTTCTTCATCTGATGAAGTACTTTTATATGCTTAGGTATGACAAAATGTAATTTTTATTAGAAAAAATAATTATTTATTAAAAGATTTTGTACAACATCTTCTGCTTCGAGATGACAGAAATCAGGCGTGCGGACCAGTTCTTCATCTGATGAAGTACTTGACATACTGAACTACCACTTTAAACTTGTTTATTACAGTTTTAACTTTTAACTTTAGTTTATTACAGTCGCACAAATGAAATGAAATGAAATGCCGCAATTTCCTCAGTTTTTTTTTTCAGTAAAAATTTTCTTATCATTTTATAAGAAAAGAGATTGTTTCACCAAGGAGTTTTGCATAGCTTGAACTGTAAAGTCTTTACAATTCAAACAAAGTGTGACGTAATGAGATTTGAAAATGGAATTCCTATAAAAATGTACTGTGTTGCGATTACCATCTTACACAGCCTCTTTGCTTAGTTTGTAAAACCTTCTTGCCGAGCATTATGATGTAAAATAAATAAAGTCGCGTATCAGGGTCGAACCCTGAGCATCGACCTGTTACGCAGACACGTTACCGATTACGCTATACAGCGTTTAGTGCAGCCAAAAACTACTAGTATATAAGCTGCGTCTAAAATTTTAAACTTTTTTTTCTAAAAGTACTGGCCATTTGGCGCTTTTACTTTAAGGGTTGAACACCCTAATGGAATGCTAATATTTCATAGAATCTTGTCCCGAAGTGAATTTCCTAGACCGTGCCCTCCCCTTGTGAGTAGAAATTGCCTAAAGCGCAAGCACGGGTTTCAACGAGAATATAATGATAACTGCGTATATCATTATTTAGTTGAATAATTTTCACGAGAACATAATTGTATTATTGTTTATGATACTTAAATGTGTAAATGCAATATGATAATATTACAGTACGACTTTATTCTTGTAATTTCAGGCATGGCTAGAATCATCGAATAGTATTGTAATTTTTTATAACTTCGCGAATAATGGTAATGGAGTTACTAAAAAAATTGAGCAGATGTATTAGCACCCACAGATCTCAAAAATGACAAAACACTAAAACTAAGGTAATGGCGATTACCATTTTATTCTCCGGGGAAGGCGACGTGTTAAACTAAAAAAAAAAATTGTATCTTCTTCGATTCATCAAGGATCTTATTATCAAAATTTTACAGTCGTTTACAGTCGTCCATGTGACGTAGACTTTTTTGAAGTATTTTAAACAGTAGGTCACTAAGTTTACTTTCTAAAAATCTTTTCTACAAATCACCCTTACTGTAAAAACATATATAATAAATAAACTGAAATTTTTATGACCCTTGTGTCTATCAAAATTAATTACTTCCTGCGTGAATTTTGAGACACTCGGTACAAGCCAAATAACGTTCACTTATTCAAGATTTTGTTACCAGACAAGTCTTTTGTTTTTGTGAGAAAACCAGCAGATTAACTTCAAATCAAAAAATGGGAAAATTCTGGGGTTTTTCTTTATAAAAAAAGGTCCACAAAGTCCGGCCGCGAAAAAGGTTTTTCTGAACCCGTAAAGCCTTTTTTGTTTTATGCAACAAATTACAGAATATTTGTTGAAAACGTGCTTTAAATGAAACTCGAAAATTAGGGGAAAAGTGTTAATTTTTTTAAAAAATTATGGATAAAAAACTCTTTATTATAGGAAAATACTGGTAGGGAAAATAACAAAAATAGATAAGTAAACTCGTATTAAAACACTACGAGTTTACTTAGAAAATTACATGGAAACAAATTAGAACTAGTATTCACAATTGAAACAGTTGACCTAACTGCAGACTGTTGCAAACAATCAAGAGGTAACTCTAATGATCCATATCAATGCCAGTCGGAAGCGTCCCCAAGACGCTGGCTGCATTGCCCCGCTGTATGGCAATGCTAATGTGCTGCGTCAGATACTCACCAGCTCTCTGGTTTCGCGTCGCTTCAACCAGAGACTAACCGGACAGCCACAACCGGATATCCCACGGACCTAGTGTATCGATTCCAAGGGAAATAAATGCCTAGGCTGTATCGGGACCTGCATATTTACGCCTCTTGAGTGCCCAAATAATTTAATTAGAAATTCAGGTATACCCCCTAATTCGCCTCACCCGCAGAAGCATAGGTAATAGCATAAAAAAGTTGTAGCCCATTTTCAAATATAGCTATCGTAAAAACTCGATAAAGTCATATGTAAAATGATGCCTTATATTACGTACATCAGGGCTTGTGTGGGATAACCAAATAAAATTAACCTTCGTAACCAACCATAGACCTAGATATTTTTCTACCCTAAGTTCGTAACACTTAGTTAATAATAATTGAAGTTACTTGGTTTTTATACTTTATACTACTATCCCAAAGCTATACTTTCCATTTTCATGTACACTCGCCTTAATAGAGTATTGATAAAGGAACCTCGTAAAATTTTTATTGCGACTACCTGAATTGGACTCATGTTGGACCCGCATCATATGTGACCTTTATTACAATGGGTTAAGGTCTAAGTCGTAAATCATGTCTTATAAGAAATTAGGTATTTATTTACGATGCCTTGTGGTGGAATAAAAGGCCACGCAGGTTTCTCCAAACCTCATCATCATTTGCAGTAAGATTTATTTACTGACTTGTTTCTTCCCGTGGCTTTGCACGTGTTGTTTCTATTTTTGTCCCAAGACAACTGATTTATGTGATAAATAAATCCGGCCAAGTGCGGGTCAACTCGCTCACGGAGGGTTCCGTACCATCGAACAAAACTATTTCGCAAACCTGAAAACCTAAAAGTGGATTTTATGATGAATCCATAAAAAGCAAAAACATAATATGACGCGGTCACCCATCCAAGTACTGACCGCACCCAACGTTGCTTAACTTCGGTGATCGGTAGGTACCTACTCAACGTGGTATGGACAAGGATGTGGCCTTCGTATTTTTTTTATTGTAGCTATAGTGGCAATAATAATACTTATACTGTCAATCATTTCAACTGCCTATCTATTACGTTTCAAGAGATACAGCTTCGACAAACGTAGATCAAATAATTATAGGCAAGAAAAACGCTTTTTGAGAGCCTCCTTTATATTTATTTTATTTTCTATTATGTATTTGTTGTTATAGCTGCATGCAAAGAATTTCATATGTGAAAAGTCAATTTGTCTACCTCTTACGGTTCTTGAGATACAGCCCGCTGTCAGTCGCAAAGACTGACGGACGGAAAGACAGGCTTAGTAATAGGGTCGCGTTTTCACCCTTCGGGTACGGAACCCTAAAAACAGCCTATATTTTATTCTACATTATTCGCTCCATCGTTCACTAATAATAAAAGTGTCCTATCTATAAAATACGAATTTTCTTAGATTTTTTCTGTACCATGTCTAAGTCTTTCCAAACTTAGAATCGATTTACACCGAAAATTGAAACTCGTTCGTTCATGAAATCAAAACCGCCTTTATGTTAAGGCCCCAGTTTTCTGTAGAGAGACTTCCTCCGGTTAGTAATAATCATGATAACGAACACCTTCCCAAATTACTGCGCGAAGGCGCGTGAATAGCCCCCATGAATAGCGCTATAAATCAGAAGAAGCGCCAGTCATCCGCCAATTTAGTGAATTATCTGTTCTTTGGGGTTGCCAGGCTTTTTCATCATCCGACTTCGAAAAACGGGGAGTTTCTATGCCTGCTGTACCTATTTCTTTTCGCTGATTTCTCATTCAATTGCAGATGATTTGGATGATTATTTTAATATATATATAAGAGTAAACTGGGTGACTCATCAAGAGATCTCTGAAACTACAAGAGCTGCGAAGCTGAAATGTACCATGGCGGTTTCTTTTAGGACGTAGGCACACGTTAAGAACGAATTTATGGAAATTTGTATTTTAATGGGGTCAAAGGTCATTTTTATAATAACTTCAGAACCGTAACTGTTGGCACGTAAAAATTTGTAGCTTAGAAAGATGACTCAAACTAAACAGACACTTGTTTCAGGGTTTTTTGAAATTCACACCTAAACCTAAAGGTCAATGGTGTGACTCGCTGACATATCACGAAATCTCAGGAACTAGAGCTACGAGGCTGAAGTTTTGTTTTTAGTTTACATGGAAATCCAACATTAGGTAGGTACTTGGGGTATTACTTAAGTCCACGCGGATAAAATCGCAGGCGGGTTAACTAGTATAAAAGATGGCCCCAAGATGTCCTATAAAAATATCGAAAACGAAGAACCTAACAAGGTAAAGGTTTCTAGTTCGCTTCTTTACCTTCATCATCATCATATCAACCCATACACGTCCACTCCTGGACATAGGTCATAGGCTCATACGACGCCACAAATAGCGGTCCTGAGCCGCCTCCTTCCACTGACTCCCTGCGACCGCTACGATGTCGTCGGTCCATCAAGTGAATGGTCTCCCATGTAGGGGGGTTTTGCCATAATCACCATGCTTTGCAGGCGGATTGGTGATCGCAGTATTGGTGTTAAAACAAAGCTGGCAATAGGAACTAGCAAATTCTGTTTTCAGAGCTATCATTGCATTTTCTAGACTATTATAATTCTTTAGTACCGTGGACGTTGAAATAAATATTCCATCCAGGAAACTGGTTGTCCCCGCGGAAGAAATTTTTCCATCGAGACAACCAGATACCAACCAATTGTAGACGGAAATATAATTCTACCCAAGTAACTGGTTGTCTCCGCGGAAAATTCTTTCCACGAGGACAACCAGTTCTCTAGTTTTGTGGTCTGGGCCAAAATAAACCATTTGTATAACTATCGCAGTCCACGATTTCATTTGGTTTCGCTAAAGCTGTACGTCTACATGATCAGAGTCGTACGTTGCAGCGAAAAGGAAGAGAGAGTACACGAAATAGTTAGCCTTTCAACGGACAATACCATAAAATGAAAATGCCAACTGAACGTAAAATATCAAATTCTGATATTACCACTTCCGCAAAACGCCAACCGTACTCTGAGTACCTTTTCGTTATAATATAACGGAATAAATACTATTATTCTATAGTCGAGTTTGTGAAATGTGAATTTTATTTTTAACCTACTTCAAAAAGAGGAGGTTCTCTATTCGTCTGTATGTTTTTTTTATGTATGTTTCGCGATATCTCCACCAATTATGGACCGATTTCAAAAATTCTTTCACTATTGTATAGAAAACAATCCCGAAAGGGTCTCTCTTATCCCCAGGGAATTAGTATTTAACCCGCAAAACTTAAAATAAGTGTACAAGTAAGGAATTTGAAGTCGGTTTATCGATTTTTAATATACGCCATATTATGTTACCTAAGATCGCAAAAACTATTGAACAGATAAATATGAAATTTGGCGTACATTTAGAACATAGCTAACATAGCTAGTAACTGAGATAATAGGCAACTTATTATACCGAAAATACGCGTGTGAAGCCGCTTATAGAAGCTAATAATATAAACTTTTACATTTCTAACGGAGAAAGCTAGTATTTCTAAAATACCTGAGATATTCAACAAGGTAACCGATACAGCTCTCAGAATTTGCAAGTTCGGTATGGTCATTATAGTTGCAAATTGCCGACGTGGGGCCAAAGTTTCTGAGATTAAGCCGCGAATGGCAAAACTCGGGGGCATTATTGCTTTTCTTGAGGCCAATGAGTTTCATTGTTGAACTCTATTTGCGTTGTGTTTCATGAGAGATGAAACAAATGAGCATAATGAATCTTTGGCGTAAGGTGGTCTCTTTCGTATTTGGATCTTTGGATCGATGATGTTATCGAAGCTAAATTTATTTTCAATCGATTAGTTTGGATCATCGATTATTAGGTACCTATACATTTAAAGACATAAGTATCCTTTAAGGTTTTTGCCATTATAGTGCGTAAGCCTCACACTGGGGACAATTACAAAGATCCAAAAAGAAATTGTGATCCTATTAATTAATTTTATAAGTATCCTTCTTAATATTAAGTAGATACCAAACAATTTTTTTATGTTACGTTTTTATTGTGGTTTGATTATCAAATTTTAATTGTTTTCTTTGTTCGAGCGATATGAAACTTGCTATAGCAAATAGACTTCTATTCTCACCATTCATATACGTACATGTGTGGGAAGAACTCATACCACGTGAATAAAAGGCGGCTTCGAGTATTGGGATTTATTATCATCATCATCATATCAGCCCATACATGTCCACTACTGGATATAGGCCCCCCCCATACGACGCCACAAATAGCGGTCCTGAGCCGCCTCCATCCATCGACTCCCTGCGACCGCTACAATTTCGTCGATCCATCGAGTGGATGGTCTCCCATGTAGGGGGGATTTTCCATAATCACCAAGGCAGGCGGATTGGTGATAGCAGTGTTGGTGTTGAATTATAATGTGTACTGTTAATTACACATTACATAAAAAAATACGAAAACATGTAATAAATCGTTTTGTGCTTTTGCCGAGGGAAAAACACATCATCCAATCTACTGTCACCCGACTAGAGATGTTTCTATATTTTTATTTATTTCTGGTTGTTATTTATTTATAAAAATCTTATTCTAGTTTTACATTTTAATATTCTATAAATTCGACAGTATTTGTGTAGAACGTTGCATCCCTCCGTTTAGATGCAATTTTAGAAGTGTACGTTTCTTTTTTCAATGTAGGTACTGTTACGGGGTGGGTCAGGGTCGTCTTTTAAAACAAGGTATTTTGAATTGGAAATAGAATTTATTAGGCTTGGTACAGTTTAACGTGAAGCAGTGGCGTTTTCGCGACGAAGACCAAACCCAAACTGCAAGTATTCCGACAGAAATGCACGTGCAAGCAAGTACTAGAGTGCTTGCGATGCACCTTTGTAACCTATTTTACATTTATTGCGAAACAATATTGTAACATCCCCCCCGTTAAGATTTTTCATCACAGGGGTAGTGATGACAAATAAAGTCTGAGTTGGGTTTAGCCTTTGCCTAGGTCTGAAATAGAGAAATTATAATGAAACAGAGATATACCTAATGAAACAGAGCTAAACTAATACAATTATAAGTTAGAAAATTAACACTAGTTTTTTTTTTTTTATATTCGTATAAACTTTTATAGAAAACTACTACTCACATAGTATTTATTTTATCTATATAGGAACTAGAGACTACACTATTTTTAGGACTATCGACTTCATCGCTATCAGAATCCCGAACGTGGACAGTGCTACGAACATGACGTCGGGACTCGATTTTCTGCTTATTATTACATTGATTATAAATTTTAATGCAACAACCTGAAGTGTTTTCCTTATATCTACACAAACTTTTACGACTTTTAAAAACTATGAATATTAACATTAATCCCATTAAAATATAACCCCCTGACAGATAATGCATTCCATACTTATGGAAGTGCGTGGGGCTTTCAATCTCATTTAACTCCTTTTCAATAGAATCTAAGTAAACACTAGCATGAACTAGGGAATTTAAGTTATTTACGCTGCTAAGCTTGGACAGACGTAAATTAGAAAGAGTCTTATTTTTAACAGTTTTTTCACAGCAATCATCTTGGATAATGTTATAACTAGAAACGGTCACAGATGAATTCGTAGTCACAGTTTCCGCAGCCGTAAATTGCATAGTCTTATAAAACGCTTTGCATTTCCTAGGTAGAGACAGAAAACCTGTACCGAATAGTACTTCATTGTAACTCACTGGATCATTGTCACACGTGATATGGCACTGAGCGGGTGTAGATTGCACATAAATCCAGCGATTTCCACTAATTTTATAGATCACATCGACATCACCTTTGAAAAGTTTAACATCACACGACTTTGGTCGTTTTGTAACTGCTTGAGACAATATAGTCGTTTCGCACACAGAGTTAGCTACGACTGAAAGTATATTTACACCACGTAACTCACACACGTAACACTTATTATTTATGAGTTTACAATCGTTAACGGAGTCAAGTAGCGAGTAGAACATGCGATCAGCTGTTATTGTCACAAAGGATTTAGTAGGTACAATAAGTGCATAGGTATCGGGTTTCGTTACATCATATGGTACTGGAAGTGGAATGACATGGAATAAATGGTACGTCTGGGGTAGGACGAGCGGGATTCGAACTATAATAACAATCTTATCTTTATAATAATAGCAAATAAGCTTTGAAATATCAATTAACTCATGAACACTTTGGAGTGACAAGGTCGTTGGAAGCTCGCAGTGCTTTGGCATATTATTTTTATGCTGATCAAGCTCATTGTACAGCTGTTGAGGACTTAGTACAGTCGGATGCAAAACATTTAATTTACTAAATAGAATTGCGTTGTTTATATCTTCTATATCAAACGACAAAGATATTATAATACCTTCTAAAGAGTTAAGTAAAAGATTCATATGAGATTTAATTTCTAACTTATCATTGCTATTTGCCATTTGGTCAAATGCTTTGTTAATGATTTCTAAGTTATAGCTGAGACGTTTTTCATTTTCGCTAAGCTTTGAAATAGAACTGTTGAATGTAGAAATAGTAGACTTAACGATATGAATATTATCTCTCATTAGATGAGCCAACTTCCTTTCGTCTGACTGTACTTGGTCGATTGCCTCCGAGTACTTGATGGCGTCATCGTTGTCTAAAGTACCAAAAATGGTTTTGAGTATAGATCCGCCAGCATCTATTAACCCTCGCTTTACTCTGTTATGTTGGTTTCCATCGAGTAAATAAGAAATAGAAGCGAACTTTTTAATGTTACTGATGTGTTGGTTTTGTAAAGATGACAGGGAATTGAGACAATCAACTTGGATTTTAGACGAAATAGAATTTTGACACAGTGATACAAGCTTTGTAAGTTGGTCTTCTACATAAGTCATATGAGGTTGAATCTTATGTATATCGATATAAGTTACTACATCCCAGTAGTCGTTACTGAACTTAACATTAAGAAGTTGATCGAAATAGAGGCCAGGACTTTGATCTATGGTTGTTGTAAACTGCTGGCTGGGCTCGGCTGGCGAAATTACGGTTATTCTGAAACGAAAGAAATGTAAAATGAAGGGTTAGCCGCAGGTTTAATTTCATCATAGTGATGACGTATTAGTCGTCTGTTTACTTGTACAGACACGGTGTGATTACCGACCATTTTGAGTATTTTATAAGGACCTTTCCAAACAGGGGACAAGGCCTTATTTTGTTTATGATGGCAACGGACATACACCATATCGCCAACGTTGTATGTATGGTTTAGTATGGCGATCGTAATAAGTTTTGGACCTTTCTTTCGAGGATTGGATGTTTTGAACTGCTTTTTGTCTACTGTAATATAGACGATGGCTAAGAGCTCTTATGTAGTCCGTATAAGTGCCACTTTCCAAGACGTCAATAGATTTAGGAATATAAGGTTTTGAGCCAAACAGAAGTTCGAAAGGGGTAAAACCCGTTGTTGAATGCGCGTTGGTGTTGTAAGATAGCATAGCCGTGTTAACATAAAGATCCCAAGTATCTTGGTTTTCTGAAATGAACGACCTTAAATACTCTTTAAGTGTAGAATGGCTTCTTTCTAAAGCACCGCACGTTTGTGGATGATATGCTGACGCAAAAACGTGTTTAATGCCAAAAAGCTTTGCTAACTGCCTGAGCATGTCCGAACAGAAGTTTGTACCTTGATCAGTGACGATAATTCTAGGAATACCTACATGCGAAATAAAATGGACGAGACGTTCTGCAGTTTCTTGGGCTGAGCAGGTCTGCATAGGATAAGCCTGAGAGTACTTGGTGAGGTCATCTTGTAGAGTTAGTAAAAACTTGTACTTATTAATCCTACTTTCCATCAGAGGCCCTACAACGTCGAGATAGACTTTTTCCATCGGTCGGGTAGCAGTGGACGTAATGATCATTGGGGCTTTATTTGTTCCCCTAAGAGGTTTATTGATTTGGCAGGACTTACAACCTTTGACATAACTTTCGATGTCTGAACGCATGTTTCTCCACCAGTATTGTGTTCTTATTCTTTCTAACATTCGAGCAATACCGGGGTGACCCGCTGAAGGTGAGTCATGATTATCTCTAAGTATTTTCTTTACCTCGTCAGGTGTAGGAAAGAAAATATTATTATGATAGACGTGTACTTTTACATTAGTGTTGTGGAAGATAAAAGCGATTATATTGAAAATCTTAGTGAAGTTTAATTTATTAAAAGGATTAGAAAAATCAGAAATTGCTAACTCTTTCTCCTCAGGATACCAAAACTTAACCATGTCCCTGTAATCCCGTAGAATAGAAAAGATATCCTTGTACGTTATTTCATCGTAATGATGGACCGTAATAAACAGATGCGAAAAAATGTGTTTATCATTTGATGAATTTAAAATTGTTCCAAGTTCGCGTTCTTTTTCACGAATACACGGTTTATCTGTAGACAAACCTATGACTTCAGGGCAGTATGGAATAGAGTTGTCTAAATCAATAGATGCAGGGTAAGCTATCATTTTACACTTTGTTTTTAGTAGCGACTCGTTATGTTCTTCGATTACAGCATTATAAGAATTTGAGGAGCTTCGGCTAAGTTGTAAATATTTTTCATATGTTTCAGCACTACTTGAAGGTGACTGAGGGCTCATGGCGGGTGTGGAAGCGTTCTGTGGAGATGTCTGTGGAACCGGTCGAGATAGAGGTAGTGATGGGAGAGTGAGTGACGGAGGCGAAGTATTTGGAGTAACATTTTGTGGAGGAGACAAGGAATTTTGTAGGTCATTATCGATTGCCAAAACTGGATTCCGAGAGAGCGAATCTGCATTACTATTAAGCTTACCAGTTTTATGTTTGATTTCGTAATCAAACTCTTCTAACTTAAGGCGCCAACGCACTAACTTAGAACCAGGGTCCTTGCAGTTAAATAACCACTGAAGAGGTTTGTGATCGGAAAGAATAAGAAACTTGTGACCGAAAAGATAAGGTCGAAACACTTTAGTACCAAAAATAATAGCTAGGCATTCCTTTTCAGTGGTCGAATAATTGCCTTCTGCCTTATTTAGTGTTCGAGAAGCGAACGAGATGGGCAGATCTTTCCCTACTTCCCCTTGTGACAGAATAGCGGAAATGGCATAATTCGAAGCATCAGTCGTAAGCAAAAATGGCTTACTAAAATCAGGAAATTGCAATATTGGAGCTGTGGTAATTTTCGTTTTTAAAAGATCGAATGCTTTTTGTTGTTCCGGAGTCCAAACAAATGCTATGTCCTTTTTTAACAAGCAAGTTAGAGGTTTAGAAATGTGTGAAAAGTTCTCAATGAATCGGCGATAGTAACCAACTAGCCCGAGAAATGATTTAATGTCTTTTG
Organism: Eupithecia insigniata; assembly: GCA_947859395.1. Classification (NCBI taxonomy): domain Eukaryota; kingdom Metazoa; phylum Arthropoda; class Insecta; order Lepidoptera; family Geometridae; genus Eupithecia; species Eupithecia insigniata. Next base: position 4,221,475 of record OX402019.1, read on the forward strand.
GAGTTTTTGGAGCTGGAAACTTTGACACACATGCTATCTTCGACGGATCAGGTTTTACGCCTGTATCTGAGATTATATGACCTAAATATTGAACTTCTCTCCGAAGGAATTCACTTTTATCGGGCTGTAACTTGAGATTATGCTCACGTAGCCTTTTAAACACAAGTTCAACGCTTTGTACGTGTTGTTCTAAGTTTGGACTGTGAATTATGATGTCGTCCATGTACGTATAACAGTGAAGGCCTTGTAGACCTGTAAGCACTATATTCATCAACCTCTGGAACGTGGAGGGGGCATTTCGAAGGCCAAACGGCATCCTACACCATTCAAAATGCCCTGTTCCAACCACTGAAAAAGCCGTCTTTTCTTTATCTTCGACGCACACTTGATGAAAACTTGAAGCAAGGTCTAACGTTGAAAAATATTTACTATGCCCGAGTTGGTCTAGAATCTCATTTATGTTTGGAATAGGATAAGCGTCACCAATTGTAATGTCATTGAGCTTCCGGTAGTCGATTACGATTCTCCATTTAACTTTTCCTGATGCGTCGGGTTTTTTAGGGACAACCCAGATTGGAGCAGACCAAGGTGAAAGAGAAGGGCGAATAATTTTTTGGTCTAACATATCTTGGACTTGCCGATTAACTTCTTCCTTGTGGCATTCCGGAAAGCGGTAACTTTTGACGTTAATAGGGGTATCTAATTTAGTTCGTATTGAATGACGAATAGTGTTAGTACATGTTAAGTGATCTCCTTCAAGGAAAAATATATCGGAGTATTTGGAACAGAGGTCTCGTAATATCGTTTCTTCTTCATGGTTCATATGAGAACACCTTAGAGCCTTTTGAACCTTTTGATCGCGATCTGACTCTATGGTCATTACGAATGGAATCTTCGACGGGTCCAGAGTAGCGTCACTGTTATCCACAAGATTTTGCTTCGGTTCTAATACTTGTAAAACCGGTTCTATAGTTAACGCTAAATTATTAATTTGAACATCCTTTTCAGACGTGTTAAGGACAGAGACTAATATTTTATTAGCAGGATTGGCACGTACTAGGCAGTTAGCAAAATAGATCTCCGGATATTGTGGCAAAGTATGTTCTAAAATTAATCCTTCCTTTATTTGAGGGTTAGTAACGTAGCATTCTATACATTTCACTTCTCGCGGGGACGGTGTAAGAAGTTTTAGTCATAATCATCTTTATAAACCGATTTGGATTACCGGACACCTCTAGTCTCGACTTAGAATAGAGCACATTGACATTGTATGCTTTCAAAAAACTAGTACCAATTATACCATCATAAGGAAGATTTATATCATTTCCTATGACGTGGAAATAAAAAGGTAGTACATCATTTTCTTTTAGTTGAATAGACAGGATAAATTTTCCCTTCGTTTTAGCATAAGAATCGACATCGTTTATGCCCTTGAACTTTATTATATGATCCTCTAGATTAGGTATCGGTGAAAGACTTGATTCTCTTATGAGACAGATGGAGCTGCCCGAATCTACTAGAAGGCGAAGTGGAGTTTTAGAATGCGACGTAGAAACTTTTACATAAGGTAAGGAAACTTTTTCGTCATGGATATCGTATACAATGGTTTCTTCGCAAAAACCTACATTTGAACAATTTTTAACATTGTTTTTTATGTTTTCAGATGCGGTGGCCTTTTCTGAAGAGACAGCTAGACCACGGGATTCAGTTGGTTTAGAAACAGTGAGTTTGACACGACTTCGTGTCGAAGGACCTGAAGAAACAGTGGGTCCCTGTGGAACAGTGGACTTAGAGTGCGACTCAGAGCTTCTCCACATAGAATATGGTACAGAGCTTTTAGACTTAGGACACAACACAGAGCTACTCGACTTAGAACGCGACTCAGAGGATTTAGAACTACTTTTTACTAATTCTGCATACGACTTGAAAGAAACGGAGAAGTCTTTAGACACAGAGGGGCAATTGGAATCAGAGGCCTTATCACTAGACTTACCTAAAATATTAGGATTACTTAAAATATCAGGATTATATACAGTCTTATATTTAAATGCTTTTTCACTCTTTGTGCCTAACAACTTACTATCGGACATACGCTGGCACGAAGGCGTTATCCGGCGATTTAGTTTAAATTTTGGGGATCTTCTAATTCGGCAACCGGTAAAGGGGACTCAGGTGGTGTTTCGACTTGAGATTGCGCGTAATGCACTCCTCTACGGGAATTATTAATGCGCCTCTTAATGCATTGGTGAATTTCATGCCCTACGCTCTTACAATATCTACAAACGACCGGTTGGCCTGACTGTTGTTGACCGGACGTAGACGGCTGTAGGCCAGAATGATGACGGTCTTGAGTCGCTCGGGGTCGTTGGTGCGGGACAATCGCTTGGATGTTCTGTCTACTGTAACATTGATTTTCGGAATGCCCAGCTTTACCACAACGTTTACACAACGGGCGACCTACCTTAGCCTCAGGTTTAGACAGGAAATTGTAAATTTTTTCCTCACTCATGGCAACATTGATCGCAGCATTTAGGGTCTTTATTTCCCTAGCACGGACAAGCGCACTGAGCTGTGGCTGGAGCCCTATTATAAATGTATGAAGAGCTAAGTCTTCCGTCATTGCGACTCTACCTGGCAAATCCTTTTTTAGAGTTTCAGAGGAGTGAATCTCGGAAAGTAAAGCTGCAACACAACCCTCTATCCTAAGAGCGAACTGAGATACCGATTCACCAGTTTGCTGCCTACACGTTTGCAAGTCTAACAGAAGGTGGTTGTAATGTTTCCTTTCGCCGAAGTTTTGTTTCAAAAAGTCCTTAAGGTCATTAAAATTCTCAAAAATTCTATTCGAACATGCTATCTGGGCTTTACCTTCTAACTTGGAAATAATAAATTTCAATAGTAAGTCCTTTTGCGTCTTGGATGCAAGACTCAAAGCATTCTGGCAGTTTGTTAGGAAAGCAGTTAATGTGTCTCGTTCTCCCTTATACGTCTTTACAAAATCACACAAAACTTTGATTGGAAATGTATCGGAAGTTTCGACGGTATCGGCTTTTGACTCACCCTTTTGCGTCATTGTGAAATAAAGATAATATTATTTACATTACCTACTTAAAGAATATTTAAAATACTTGAATAGCTAACTAATAAAATCGTCCGGGAAATAGGATAAAATACAGAGGAAACAGTGACAATAACAGAGAATAAGTAAGTTCTACTCACAGTAAGACTGCAACTACAAGAAAGTTCATCTTGTATGAACTCCGGAACACAGCAAACAATCCTCTCTTTCGAGAACACGACGGAGCGGAGACGAGTTGGAGAATTCGGCGGAGTACTGCACAGCACACGGTGTGGTAGCGACGCCTTCACAGGCGTTTCGGCAAGCGCGGCGGCGGCAAAACAGCGACGGTAGCAGCGGCGAGACAGCGGCGCCTAACGAGTTAGGCAAGGTAGGTGCTAAAAGCGACACGAGGTGTGCAGATTTATCAACGCAGTGTTCGGGATTCCTCGGGTGGCCGAGCCTCACGAAGTTCCCCGAACACTGCGGAATGTACCGACTGCGCTTCGATAGGTACAGGATGTACGTTACAAACTCTACGTTACAAACTCTAATTCCAATAAAAAATATTAAAATAGAGTTATGTCGAGCGATTCAATCAAATCGCTACATACATAAATCTACTAAGTCACTCTTAAAAAACTGTCTCAGTCCATTTTGAACTCCCAAATTGAAACAATTGAGCTAACTGCAGACTGTTGCAAACAATCTACATATAGCTCAACTGGTCCATATCATTATGTGTACTATTGACAATAAATTATCTTTATCTTTGATGCATCTACTGAGTTTTGTAATTCATGTTAGAGTTCACTATTCAGTATTCAACAGTCAGTTGTTTTGAAGTATGATTTTGATCACTATTCAGTGATCAAAATCATACTTCAAAGAACAAATGTCAAGGAGGAAATCCTTTGATGGGATCAAAGAGTAGTTATTGATTCGCAGAGGGATCGCTGAAAATCTACAGATAAATATTTATGAAGACATCAAAAGGGCTTTGTTGAAACATTTTAGATTTTATGGGCAGTTAAATGATAATAGACATGTCCTAATACAGATGTCTACTTACAGAAATCGTACCGTAAAACGGTGTGAATAGAAATGGGCGAAATACTGGAGGAAAAACTTCCTTTTGCAGAGGTCAGATCCACTCACACAGCAGGTGAACAGTCACGGCCTAAGGATTTTTCCACTGCTACAAGCCACGTAATCTCTTGGTCCAGTATTTCGTCCATTTCTATTCAACCTGGAGTCTCTATTCACCCCGTTTTACCCAGTGGTTAAGGATGAAGGAAAGTTATAACAGTTTTAAAATCCCGATATAACAAGGAAAATAATATTAATTTGACAAATAAAATCAATCATAATAAATGAGAGTAGAGTCAAGTTGTCAACAATATTTTAATAATAAATCTAATAACTGACCATTGAAAAACTAGCGACTGCTCAAAATCTAAATTAAGTAAGTAGATGAATCATATATTTCTACGTCCTGCTATATCTTACTAATATTACAAATGTCAAAGTTTGTAAGAATGGATGTATGGATATTTGTTACTCTTTCACGCAAAAACTACTGAACCGATTAGGATGAAATTTGGTATGGGTATAGTTTGGGACCTGGAATAACATATTAGGCTATTTTTTATCCCGATAAAACGCGGGCGAAGGCGCGGGCAGCAGCTAGTATTTCATAATCTTCAAGAAATACTACGAACGGATAAACTGAAATTATAGATTCCATTATTTAAACTTCGAGAACGCGAAATTGTAGAGTTCTCTCTCAAGTGAGAATATTTTTAGTCACGGACAATAGTCCGCTCCTTCAATATTAATAAACCCAACACGACTTGAACCACGTATACGGGTCAACTGAAACGAGCCAGAAGCACGAAATTATTAACACAGAGAGGTGGTGGAATGCGAACTTCTTACTGAAATACTTTGTTGTATTTCCCGACTTAGCTATAGCTTTCGATACGGTTGGTGTCCAATTTTTTAAGTCTACATATTATAATAGAATGAATATGCTGGACATTCACACAACTTCATTTTGCCCCAAGCTAAATAGAGTTTGTATGATGGGTATAAGACAAAATTACTCATCATCAGCCCGTATGCGTCCACTGCTGACTATAGGCCTCGCCCAATCTCAGCCATAGCCGAATGATTTACTTAATTACGATTAAATAGTCATATAAACTGTATATATGTACGAGTGTGTATATAACATTAATATATTTATTATTTTACATAGAAAACACCTAGATTACCAGAAACAAATATCTGCAGATCGTACATACATTTATACTACGAAGCGGAAACGAATCCGCAACTTCCTGCAGGCGGACATTCGTCAGCTGCGCCACAGAGGAACGATGAAAACGATACCGTTATGATCCTTCTAGTGCCATGTCATAATTGAAGAATAGATTGGTGAACTTAATGGTAGTCATGCTTAATGGAGTTCATCAAGGCTTCACCATTGGCCTTTGTCTATTAAAAGACTATTATTGATTTTCATTCAACTTTCCATTGTCTTACCATCAAAAATCGACGTGATTTTTGAACGCTAAGTCGAAATGTGTATATAATACGTGTAATGTAATTAGGTACTTTATGAATGTAATTATATACTAATGTATTATTAATCTTGAAGACCGAAGTCGTGCGGCGTGCGAAGACCCACCTGCCATGTAGGAGGTTGCGGTTTTGAATCCCGCCTTAGAACAAATGTTTATACGATTTGCAAATATTAATTTCGGGAGTTCTAAGTATTTTCTATGAATAATAAACAATATGTATCTATTTAATTTATTCTATTGTGTTTATCAGTCATCTATAGATTAGAGCTACATGATGCTGTGTGGATTGAGTAGTTCCACCGCGCTCCAAGGATGCATTCCTCCGGGCTCCAGTTTTTATTACGCATATTATTTTTAAAATTATAAGTACGAAAACGCTTCCACAGCGCTGCAGCGCTCCAAAATAAAAAAAGATAGAGTCAGCTTAAAAGTTAAATCATAAGCTATTTATGTTTTGTACAAGTAGAAATATCGTTAATATTGTCCAGCATTATTTATTTCAATATTTTGATTTATAAAATCTTTGTGTTTTTTGAATCCCAAGTCCTAACTGAATTAATTAATGTAATTAAAGGTATTGTATTATGCAAGACCTAATAATCTTATAGCTGATCGTATATAAAAAACTAAACAACATCATACTGCTTGAAAACCTAATATTTCAGCCGCATATCACATTACTTTATCACATCATAAATGTAGGCTGAAAGGGGGAGGGAGGCAGGTGGCTTCTGACGTCACAGCCATGTACAAAAAAACTGATTTCCTACATTGTTCTCGGTTATATTTTGAGCGATAATTTTGCTAAGCTGTTGGTCGTTGACATGATGGCAGGGAGAGTGCTCCGTGCTTTGCAAGTCAAACACTTTTGTTTGAATAAAAACTTGCAAGTTGTTGTTAATAAATGTTGCAAGTCACCTAAAATTTAATAATTTGATAAATAACTTACTACTAACTTAAAAATAAATGTACACTATTTTTGTAAGTTTTTTGAGACAAAATACATACTTATGCTCGCAAATATTTTTTTACAAATCTGTCCATAACTGACGAATAAATCGACAACATACATAAAAAAATACATACAGCCGATAACCTTCTTATGTTTTTCGTCGGTCAAAAGAGCGTTTATAATAAACTAACGACCTGCCCCGGCTTCGCACGGGTGCAAATTATACATATAAAACAAATAAGGTTTTTTTAATAGATAGAGTGATTCAAGAGGAATCTTGAATCGCTCTTTCTATTAAAAGAACCGCATCAAAATCCGTTGTGTAGTTTTAAAGATATAAGCAAGCATATTATATGGACAGACAGACAGCAGGAAGCGACTTTGTTTTATACTATGTACTATGTAGTGAAGACGAATGAAATTTTTATGGAACTTGGCACCTAGGGGTAACTTTACATAATCTGTGTCTAGGGTCGCGTACCTACCTATATGCCGTTTTTATAACGGCATGGCCATTATTAAAAATTCTCCTCTTTTTATGTTTTATTGATTGAGTTTCTAGATTTCACAAAATATTATTTCAATGCTGGTAATTTTCACTGCAAGCTACATACCTACAGCTACTAGCAACAATGAAATTCTTCATATTCTTAATTAAAGGGACTATGTAGGTAAAAAATTACCGTCGACCTCTGTGGCGTTGTGGGAGAAGGTCCGCCTGCGACGCAGGAGGTTGCAGGTTCGATTCCCGCCTTGGGACAAAAAATATTTGTACGATCCGCAGATATCTGTTCAGGGTGTTCTGGTCGTTTTCTATGTATAATAAAATCTATATATGTAATATATTGTATTATTAATATCAGTTATCTAGTACCCATAAAAAAGCTCTGCTATTGTGTAATTCACACAGCATTATATAGCCCCAAGCTGGGGCTAGATAATGCTGTGTGAATTATCCAGGATTTTTTTTCTGCTTGTAGCGGCACAATTCTGAGACAGGGACCTTTTTGCCCCTTATGTAACACTATTCCTCTCTACATATTTTCTTTATGTATGTTTGTACTTTCCCACTGTCTGTAATGTGTCGTGTTGTGTGTGTGTGTTATGTAGGCATGGCCAAATAAATATATTTCCTTTCTTTTTTTAGAGCTGCTAAGGTTAGGGTCAGACGGTTGGTATCAAGGGAATCAAATTACCAGATGATGATGAATTCAGTTACCGTACTAAAAACAACGCAAAACTAGTTTACAGTATATTAAAGGGTAGGTAGGTAAGTTATACCGTTATTTTCCTGCAACAGCGCGTTATGTCCAGTAGTTCTGTACAGAACTTCAGCACAGTAAGTACTACTGGGAATAACCGACCCATTCACACTAAGGTCGTGCATCCTACAGCTGTAAGCACGAAACAATTAACCGTATGTCCGACTGGCCCAATGAAGATGTATGGAGCAATAAAGTTTATTGCGCTGTGACCAGCTGTTTAGTTTACAAGGACTTGAGCTGAGGACCAAATTCAGTAGAAACGTAGTTTTTAATCAATAGTCTATTTATTTATTAACTTGCTACTGCCCGCGTTTTATCGGGATGAAAAATAGCCTATCTATATGTTATTTCAGGTCCCAAACTATACCTATACCAAATTTCAGCTTTATCGGCGGTTTTGTAGATTTTGCGTGAAAGAGTAACAAATAGCCATCCGTACATCTATCATCCTTACAAACTTTGACATTTGACAATATTAGTAAGATATATATAGGTACACCAAAAGTATACATGCTTATGTAACAAATGTTAACATAGGACAGGTTCTAATAGTATATACTTATAAAAGGTAGATACTACATTCAATATACTTTGGTAAATAATAATAATTTGACATCAGTTACAGTGAAGAAATGTACAATCAAATAATAGAAACAAATTAGAACTCGTATTTACAGTTGATACAATTAACCTAACGGCATACTGTTACAAACAATCTACTCGGTAGCTCAAGTGGTCCTGGTGGTGGGGCTGGCTGCATTGCCCCATTGTTATTTTCTTTAAGATAACAATAAATAAATAATAAATAAAATAAATAATGTTGGACAATTCACACAGCATTATGTAGCCCCAAGCTAAGCAGAGCTTGTGTTATGGGTACTAGGTAACTGATATACATAATACAATATATACATAGATAGATATTTTTATTATACATAGAAAAACGGCCAGAACACCCTGAACAAATATTTGCAGATCGTACAAATATTTGTCCCGAGGCGGGAATCGAACCCGCAACCTTCTGCGTCGCAGGCGGACCTTCGCCCACCGCACCACATCGGTCGTCAAAATAATTTTAATTTTAGTGAGCTTAACTTAAAAATTATGTTTAAAAATAAGTTAGTTGATGTGAACAGACTAGCAGTCTGTTATCCCTATTATACAATCTCAATTCTAACCAAAAAAGGGCTGCTGAAAAAATACCAGCAGCCTTTTTTTTTAAAACAAAATCATTATCATAAAACTCTTTAATAGAAAACTTTGAACGCATTCATGGGCTGCGGGCGGATGCGTTCATCGTTGTCCATGAAATTGTTAATGCATAGAAAATAAGCTCATAAAAAGTTAGGTAAAGAAGATACAAAAAGTAAAGTAAATGTACCAAAGCAGGTCACTAAAGAATGTAGAACTAACAGAAGAAAACGATTGGCGTAGAAGAAAACAAATTAATGGAACAAACAAGCGGGGAAATAAGTGTAAGTGCAAATAAGATGCTCATACTAACAAATTCTGGTCGAGCTTAGTTTATTAAAAGCTCAGATTCCAGTGTATTTAGATATATGAAGCTTAGAAAGAAAGCCTTGTTTTTTATAGTATCTAATAACCACATTTAGGTATAGTAATAATATGGCGTGTTTTAAAAAACGATAAACCGACTTCAAATTCCCTTACTTTTACACTTATTATACGTTTTGTGGGATAAATACGAATCACCTGGGGATACAAATTTTACGGAACCCCTTCGGGATCATTATCTATACAATAGTGAAAGAATTTTCGAAATCGGTCCATAATTGGCGGAGAAATCGCGTAACACACATTATGTATGAACATATAAAAAAAAAACATACATTCGAATTGAGAACCTCCTCCTTTGGAAGTCGGTAAAAAAAGCGAAAAATTTAATTTACAAAGTAGATTTTTGAACGTTGCCCCGTTCTAAAAATTTTCCTTGTAAATCCAGGGTAAATGCTTGTAAAAGCCAGGTACCATAACAAGTGTAGTCACAGGAAAATTGTTTTAGAAGAATATCTATAATGTTTAGCGACATTTTTATCCTCCTTCACAACTTTTACTACGACTATTTAATATTGTTTTTGTTATATAAATGTAATATCTTTATTGACAAAGAAAATAACAATCAAATAATATAAAGAAATTAAACTAGTATTTACAATTGAAACAATTGAGCTAACTGCAGACTGTTGCAAACAATCTACAGATAGCTCAACTGGTCCATATCAATACCAGTCGGAAGCGTCCCCAAGACGCTGGCTGCATTGCCCCGCTGTATGGCAATGCTAATGCGCTGCGCCAGATACTCACCAGCTCTCGGGTCACGCGTCGCTTCGACCAGGCGCTCAGATAATTTTTTGAAAACCCGGAGAGCCTCGGTACCCCACGGACCTAGGGTCTCGACTCCAAGGGGAGCAAATGCGTAGGCTCTGTTATATAAATATTGTTTTGTTATATAAAGTAAGCTTGTCGCCGACTAGACGTCCGTAACGGCAACATAAAGGTTTTTGGCTGAAAAACAGCGCTGAGCGGCAACAGTTCAGCACATGCTGAGCCAACACCTATTTCGGCACAGGGTCATGGGGCAAAACTCGAACTAACGCCAATCAATTTTGTAACCTAGGATAAGAACTTCCGTGATCTATGTTTCTGTTTGTTTTTTATGTACTTAATGTGTGTGTCGAAATAAATGATATTCTATTCTATTCTATAACTTTAAAAAAAATACACTTTTTGTTAGCAAAAAACGGGTGGTTTTACACTAAACCGTCGACAATCGATCCTGTTTCTTATAATCAAGAATTTCCAATGGAACGAACTGAGGTTGGAGTACTTAAAAAATCGGCTACATACATACATAGAGTGCCAACCTCATAATCCTCGTCCTTTGGTAGTCGGGTAAAAGTCAGAATCGTAAAAAACTTTTCCTAAACACATTTCATCGTTCCCGTACGTTTTCAAACGAATAATACGAACGTCTGAACTAAACGCAAATAAAATCGCGCAGCAGTAAATATTTTTATAGACACGACAACCGAAATCTGTTACATTAATGTCCAGGTCAGTTCACCGTGTCATGTGTCCATTTTGATGGACATTATAGATACGGTTCACGTTCAAGCACACGCGATTTTGTACAATAGCGTGACACAAAAGGTTAGACTATAGTCGAGGATTTTATTCCTAAAATACAATACAATAATTCTTTTGTACAACATTACAAAGAGTTGTTACAAAGGACAGGTACAATGGGAGGCCTTATCGCTTAGAAGCGATCTCTTCGAGGCAACCTTTGGATGGTAAGAATAAAACGTATTTCTTCTCAAGTGTTCTTTACTACAATGTTTCTTTTGGATATAATGATGTGCTTAGGGTTTCGTGAGTTTTTTGTGAATATACGAATATGATAGCATTGCTTTTGCCCTCGGTTTTGCTTTTGTGTATTGACGCCTATTAGGAAAATTAAGTATTACCCAATAAAAAAATCTTTTTCCGATAAAAAATTAGTTCTAGGTACACAGTTCTAGTTTCTATTTATAGAGAATTCTGGATTTTTGTGCTGGGAGTTGTGTATAAAATTCAAGAATGGCTTGAGTATAGTCTCTTTTATATTTTAAACCTAATTCACATAATTCAGCGAATGAAATAAGCTTATACGATAGCCCTACTAGCTGTATCAACTTACATCTGTAATGCCATTGAAAAGGGTCTAACGAACGCACGTGAGAAGCTTACAAATGGAGAATTGAACGACATTTACAGTGAATTTATGGCTAACGGTGACGATTTTAGAGTCTAAAATGGTCTTAAAGGAAGGAAAGTTGGAGGAATTTCCCAATACTGGTTCGGCTATTTGATGGGTGGTGCCAAATGAAAGATTCCAAGACTTTTGATAATAACCTTTATTGACAAAGAAAATAACAATCAAATAATATAAACAAATTAAACTAGTAATTTACAATTGAAACAATTGAGCTAACTGCAGACTGTTGCAAACAATCTACAGATAGCTCAACTGGTCCATATCAAAACCAGTCGGAAGCGTTTGATAATTGTATTGAATAAAAAAAATTACATTGATGGTAATTGTGACGAGGCGATTCGTGTTGGTTTTGGAATGGTCCCCTTATTGAATCTGTATAAAATAGTTCGGAAACACTTCACTGTTCCGGTGCCAGTTGTTTGGATACGCCGAGGGACTTCTTCAGGGTGAGTGCGGTTCGCGTCGCGCTCGTTCAGCGTCGCGGCGCACACGTTAAGGGATGAAACGTTGGTGTTCTTCCAACACAAACTAGGTTCGTAGTTAACCCGCTTACATTCATAATGAAATTAAACTAATATTTACAATTTAAACAATTGAGCTAACTGCAGACTGTTGCATAGCATGCAAATAAGAGTCAAAAGGTATTGTCGCGGCGGCGTATCCAAACAACTGGCACCGGAACAGTGAAGTGTTTCCGAACGAGGGACTTCTTCAGGGTGCGTGTGCGCCGCGACGCTGAACGAGCGCGACGCGAACCGCACTCACCCTGAAGAAGTCCCTCGTTAAGGGATGAAACGTTGGTGTTCTTCCAACATAAACTAGGTTCGTAGTTAACCCGCTTACATTCATAATGAATTTATCAAACTACGAAAGTTTTTATAGTAAAATTAGTTTTATTTGTTTATATTATTTGATTGTTATTTTCACTGTCGATAAAGACCTATTCTTATATGTGCGACGTAAGAGGTTGCGGGTTCGATTCCCGCCTTGAGAAAAATGTTTGTACGATCCGCAAATATTCGTTCTAGTTGTTCTGGGTATTTTCTATATAGGTAAAATAAAAAATATCTATCCATGTATGTATTGTATTGCTAACTGCTGCCCGCGCCTTCGTCCGCGTTTTATCGGGATAAAAAATATTCCAGGTCCCAAACAATACCCATACCAAATTTCAGCCCAATCAGTTCAATAGTTTTTACGTAAAAGAGAATCAAATTATTATCCGAAGTTATGCAATGTCGGGCGCAGTCGTGCTTGGATGGGCGACATATTGGCTCTTTGCTTTTTTTAAATAAAAAGATTCTATTTTAGTGTTCCTTTTGTGAAATAGTTACGTACGGACGGTTACGTACGGAACCGTCCGTGTGCGAGTCGACTCACACTTGGCTGATTTTGTTAGAATTGGCGAGTACGAGAAATGTGAATCAGTTGGTGAAGATTTCCAGAGTTAATATTTCAGACATTGCATCGTACGGTCGGACGGACCGTCGTCGTCGGAAAGATGGTATGACAGCTTGATCCGACCACTGGTCGACTTGGTGGATTAAAATTGTGAATTAGTTGGCAGTGGGGCGTATAACAGAGGCTTAAACTGAGCTTCAGTTATTACTCGGTTTTATTACCCGACTACCGAAGGACGAGGGTTATGAGTTTGACACCCTATGTATGTATGTTGGTAGTAAATTTTTATGTTCCCACGTAGCGCTGAAACTACTGATCTGATTTCAACAAATGAGGTGTCGTATGATTTGTCTTTATAGCTCGATGGTTATAGTAGGCAATGTGACGACAGATAAAAATGGGGGCTAACGAGATAGCGGGGGTCTAAGTAAGAGTCGAAAATCCCAATGTTAGTAAATATGCTCGTGTGTGGTATCGTTGTAAAGGTCTTTGTTTGTACTTTTCGAAACGTTTTTTCAAACTTTTGTGAGGTTAACGATTCTCAAGCTATCAGCAAAAAGGTGTAATAAAAGAGATAAAAATGTTTATTTCGTCTTAAAGTAACACATCTATTACATTAATACCTTTAAAAAATTGGTCTTAAGTTTATTTGGCGATGGTGTGTCAAAAAGACCCATTTTGAGGCCTCGCTAATGAGTTCCTCGCTCTTACTAAGTCGAAACTTGTGTGTGTGTGTGAATAAAAGCCTTAAACAAGTGTTCACCTATTGTCCTTATCATTTTCTTTTGATACTTAGGTAGTCGGAGGTACCCATCCCATATACCTAGGGTACAAGTAGGAAAAAAGGCCTGCGTAGTATCAAAAGATAATGATGAGGACAATAGGTGAACGCTTGTTTCGCTGTGTTTTGTTTGATTGTTCTATATTTGACATCCTCTGCGGTGTGGCTTAGCTTTTTACCCCCTTGTCTCAAAAACCTCTTGCCGGATTTGGTGTCACTAAGTTACCAGCATATTTTACATGTCTCAACTGTACACCTAACAAATTTCAAGCAAATTGGATCTAGAACGGTTGGACATTCTCAAAGTGATCAATCACCCAAGCTGTCACTGAGAACTTCGTTTGATTCACTCATTCCGTTTAATTACAAAATTAAATAAAAAATTAATTTATTTATTTCATTCATATGGACTAGATATGGACCAGTTCAGCTATCTGTAGATTGTTTGCAGCAGTCTGCAGTTGGCTCAATTGTTTCAATAATGTAAATACTAGTTTAAATAAATCGAAAATAACAATCAAATAATAGAAACAAATTAAACTTGTAGGTATTAACAATTGAAACAATTGAGCAAACTGCAGACTGTTGCAAACAATCTACAGATAGCTCAACTGGTCCATATCAATACTAGTCCGAATTTAAATTGTTTATATTATTTGATTGTAATTTTCTTTGTCAATAAATATATTATCAAATGCATTTTACGTAATTTATTTCATGCATATAATGAATGACCTCATCAGAACACACATGTGTACTGGTGTGTTCACCAGTACACATGTGACATTGAGGCCTGTTGGCCTCAGTGGCCAAAATTAGGATGTCATCCGTAACACAAGCTCTATTTATTGTAAATCTATCACTACATATAATCAAACAAAATCTTATATGTTGATAAACTCAAAAACGACTGAACGGATTGCATGCGGTTTTCACCAATCAATAGAATGATTCATGAGGAAGGTTTCAGTATATAATTTGTTAGGGTTTCGTATAAATTGCTTGAAATATAACGATAATTGTTGGAAAAAGTCAGGTCGCTCGGGAGCTTTCATGAAAAACTTTTCGATGTAACAATACAATTCAAGGTGGAATATTCCTCTTTTATATGTAGATCTGCAAAAAAGTCCGCACTGACATATATGTATATCTTTTAAAGGTAGCTTATTATACCCATTCTATCATCATATCAGCCCGTACACGTCCACTGCTGGACATAGGCCTCCCCCACACGACGCCACAAATAGCGGTCCTAAGCCGCCTTCATCCATCGACTCCGTCTGACCGATACGATGTCGTCGGTCCATGTGTGTGGTCCATCCGAGTGGATGGTCCCCCATGTAGGGGGGGATTTGCCATAATCACCACGCTTGGCAGGCGGATTGGTGATCGCAGTGTTGGTGTTTAAAAAATACTCAGAAGGAAGCTGCTGCCCTTCCTCTGGTAGGTTCCCTTAGTCGGCTCTTACGACATCCACGGGTTGAGTTGGAGGGGTCGATATTCGTACGCCGCGGCCCCACGGCCACCCATTCTATCGTAATATGTAATAGAATCAGAATAAATAACTTTATTTCTTTAGGCTTACTAAATAAGCACTTAGACAAGTCAAATTTTATACTATAAACATAGTTATTATTATCAAATAAGAAATAAGGTGTTATAGATATTCTCTTCACTTCAATTTCTTGTTCATTAGTGGAAGAAGTGAAAAAGAAACCACTAGCACATTATAATATCACTTATGTGTCTAATACATGTTTATTTTGCCTATCTAAATATAAATTTAATGCGATTTCGATACATCTTCTTTAAATAATTTATATAATATATATAATATAATAAGCTTTACTACCCGTGCGAAGCCGGGTTGGGTTGCTAGTTTGATAAATAAAATACAGTCTATACAGTTGTAAATTCTACATGACAGAGGTTCTCCTGATGCTTTGTATTGGGAGCTTTTACGGAAATCAGAGCACCGGAAATAGAAAATCCCAGCGGTTTCCTCACAGTAATTATTATTCAAACGTGGGCTGTGGGTAAGTACCGTTTTCCTATCAGTATTTTTTATCGAACATAAGATTTATAAAAAAGCGTGCTTTCTTTCGACACGATATTTTTTGTTATTTTCAAATTATTCTGCGTTCTACAAGGAATAAAACTAGCGGAAAAGTTATTTGCCGCAAATCGTAAAACATTTTCAATTAACTTTTTTTATTTGTTTATATTATACTTTTAGGTAGCTACTTACCTGTGTCCAAATATTTTTGAAAAAACTAACTTCAGTTCATTGGTATTATTGGAGAATGTGGAAAAACAATATTTTCCCAAAATAAATTGAATCGAAATTGGTTTTATCACGGATTCATCGAAAATAGTTTTCGATTTGCGGTAAATTACTTTTGGTTTGTAACAAAAACCCCAAAAAAAACCTCGTGACGACATCCTTAGCTTTGGGCCTATTTGCATTAAACAAATTTTGGATGCTCTCATAATTTACCTCGTGAACTTTCGAGACCGTACAAGAAGAGGTCGGGTCACATAGTATGCGATATATAACCATAATTTTGACATAACCATTCATTTCCCCCTCCCATTTGGTTCTCATGTCGTTTTTCGTTCATACTGCGGTACCCTAATAAAGAAGGACATTTTTATGGCTCGCATAAAAGTTAGTGTGTTTGCGTTAGCTTTTTATGTCAAAATTATATTTTCGCCTTTGGTGCGGTATTACTGACCTTTAGTAGCTTCTTTCTGCGACTTTTTATCTCACTTACTGAATAAATAAATACATAAATAATGCTGGTCAATGCACACAAAACATAAACAATTTATGGTTTCTATCTTTTATATTTTGGAGCGCTGTGAAAGCATCTTGGCACTCGTTATAAAAACTTGGAGCCCGGAGGAATACATTCTTGGAGCGCGGTGGAACTACCCAGCATCATCTAGCCATAAGCTAAGCAGAGCTTGTATTAAGATGATAAGAAAAATTATGGCACAATCCACACAGCATCATCCAGTCCCAAGGTAAGCAACGCTTGCGTTATGGGTGCTAGATAACTGATAGAGATAATACAATACATATATATGTATATAGAATACATAGATAGATATTTTTTATTATACAATAGAAAATATCCAGAACAGCCGGAACAAATATTTGCAGACCTTACAATTTTTTTTCCCAAGAATTTCTTTTTTTTTTAGAATATAGATTTATTTATTCAAAGTAGCTAGCTTACAGTCTAAACCAAAGCACACAAAATACACAAAAATATATATGGACTCTATTTGATTAAAATTACAATTAAAATAATAAAATCACCTAATTCAAGTTTGTATAGATAAAACAGAAAAAACATTAAAATAATAAATAATTAAATTAAAAAACATATTTCATTTAAAAGTAAGATATGATCTAAGGCATAAATAGATATGACTTAGACTATCGTTGAATGAACGTCGAGACTAGCTCATGCGATTTTCGCCGCACGTTTGTCGTTTTCCTGAGCATTTTCTGAAAGAACGGCAAAGTACGCAGTGTCCTTTGCTGAATTTCAAAGAGATATGCTGGCGTGAAAAGCTAGGAGATAGTGAAGAGCCACATGTACTAAATAATGCATCAGAATCAATAACCTTATTTCTTTAGACTTACAAAATAAACACTAAGACAAGTCAAATGATGAAGATCAGTGACACACATAATTGAAAGCAACTTCTATAAATCAGTATATTATGTATCCTACTTCCTACTATATATAAATGTCAAAGTTTGTAAGGATGGATGTATGGATATTTGTTACTCGTTCACGCAAAAACTACTGAACCGATTAGGCTGAAATTTGGTATGGGTATAGTTTGGGACCTTGAATAATATATAGGCTATTTTTATCCCGATAAAACGCGGGTGAAGGCGCGGGCAGCAGCTAGTAGTATATAATTCAGACGACCGATGTGACGGGGTGGACGAAGATACGCTTGCAACGTAGGATGTTGCGGGTTCGATTCCCGCCTTAGTACCAATATTTGTACGATCTGCAAATACTTTTTGTTCCGGGTGTCCTGGGCTTTTCTATGTATCATAAAACAATATCTATCTATGTAATGTATTGTATTATGTATATCAGTCATCTAGTACCCATAACACAAGCTCTGCTTATCTCGGGGCTGAGTGAATTTTCCAGTATCATTTATATTTGTTAAGTCTCTACCCATAACCTTCTTTGGGGCAATATAAGAAGTTAATTGACCAGCATTTC
The DNA here is from genome assembly GCA_947859395.1 of Eupithecia insigniata. Classification (NCBI taxonomy): domain Eukaryota; kingdom Metazoa; phylum Arthropoda; class Insecta; order Lepidoptera; family Geometridae; genus Eupithecia; species Eupithecia insigniata. The sequence goes on from OX402019.1 coordinate 4,239,557, forward strand.
CATTTCTATAGTTATTCCAGTTTTCCCCCTTGATAAATCCCCCTTAGGGTGGAAAACTGAAAACTTTATTTAAAAATGTCCAGAATTCCCCCTATTTTTGCTCGTTCCAGTATTCCCCCTTGAGAAAATTTGGTCAAGCTAAAATGATAAATCATCCACAAGCGCCTACTAAGCTACAAAAATAACGTGAAAATGTTCATATTTCCGATCTAATTGTAATTTCCTCTCGCCGCTACCGGATATTGGACCGTAACAAAAGGACAAAAGGCTTGCATTTAATCGAAAAATTACTCAGCGAGAATTACCTACTGGACGAATTTTTTATCTGAAATATACGTGCAGAAATTCAAGGAATGGAAAGATAAATGTTAATTGGCATTTATTTGAGAGGCAATTATCTTTTGTCGAACCATTTATGCGATAATGTGATAGGGAATTTTTGTCTTAAAAAGAAATGAACATTAATTTTCGTCGGTTTTTGTAGAAATGATATTCGAAAAATGTATGATGCCATTCTGTCATGGATTTACGATAATTCTGTAATTCTTAATGTTCATAGTAATACATAGCATGAACATAATTAGAATATATTAATACATACCTATATTAGGGTAATGTACGTAGACCGAGCTTCACCCTAAAAAGAGTTTTCTTCCAGCAAACCTACCCACTGCCAACATAATTAATTTTTTAGGTAGGGATTTCATTAAAATTTAAATGCTTCGATGGTAAACCATTGGATCAGAGTTTAAACCACCGCAGTTATCAATGATCAATTCCTGATGATGAATGATCAAACCAAATTCAATCAGTTATTTGCTAGATTGTTTACCATAAGAAGAAACAACAACTTCTACAAGACACGTAATAATTATCTTTATCAAAGCGAAATCGAAGCCGAATGCAAGAATGTAAAAAAGAACACACGAGTAACATGAAAACGGTCTCCACGGAAAACAAGACGCTGTGCTATGGATCTGCTCTAGATCTGCCTAGCACATGCTGAGTGGAGACCGATTTTGCATGAGTTTTTATGTTTATTTAAGGTTTATGTACTCGTACTGTATATTACTCATCTGTTCTGGCAAAAACAAAATCTTTTATTTTTACTTAAATTTTTTAAAATAGGTCTATTTTTTATAATATTAAAAATGATTTTCAAAAAAGCGTAATACAAAAGTTGATCCCTTAGGGTGCAGAATCACCCCCTTTCATCTTAGTACAGTAGCATCGTGAATAATATGCGTGTTAATAAATAGCTCTCTGACTTTTCGTGAGACGTTGAGAATAATAACGTCTCACGTTATCACGATTATTGAAATAAATTGAAGTTGAAATTGAATGGCGTAGGTTAAGGTGTATATAAGGTGATACGTTGGGAATATTTTTCGTGAAAAGTTGGGAATAGGAATATCTCACGTGCGACGTTGGGAATAATCCTGCCTATCTACTTACATTATCTTCTATCTGGGCCGTTGCTATTATACCTATTGAATAGGATAGAATATTTAAGGTGCACTAGTTTACAACTTACCTTGATGAATACTATCAGCGAAGGTTATACGCGGAATTTTCATCTTCCTACACGTAAAACCAACTACACGCAGAACATATTTTTGATAAGGTCATGCAGATGTTTTAACATTCTTTCCAAAGAGATTGATATGGATATTTTCTTTAATACTCCCACAAAACTAAAAAGAAAAATGAGTGATTTTTTGGTACATCTTGATTATATTCCTGCTTATGTCATTTAATAACCCAAATTTGGTAGGAATTTCTCACCTATCTGTGATCCAATGTTTAGTTAAGTAGTAATAATTTAACCATCAGTAGTCGTCCTGTAGCTTTGTAGTTTATTTTTATTATCATTCGCTTTTTGTGGAAATTTTTAATTAGCCTTCTGTATTTAGTCACGAACCTACTCTATAAGTTAGCTGTTAATTTCCCAAACATTGTTAAAATAAAATAAATTGTTACTATATATTTTTTCATTCTAATATTTTGCAATGGATTTCCGCAAAGTAACGCCTGAATCTATTATTCATCATTTTTTAAACTTGGTGCGAGGAGCGAGGAGAGTGAATATCACTGGCTGGGCCCTGTCGATGTTGCTGAGCAATCTCAATGACAAGGTCGAGTATTGTGGTGTCCTGAAGATGGCTCGTGGAGAGACGAAACTAGTTGACAGCTTACTTTGATAAATACTATCAGAGTAGGTTATACGCGGAATTGTTACTATATATTTTTTCATTCTAATATTTTGAACTACCCTCGTTTATTTTGCCTCAGGTAATAGCTGTGGTAATAGCATTCAAGGCTTTGCATTTTACATCGAGCCGAATATATTCCCTCGGTTTTAGATACAACCTATTTAAGGTTTAGGGAACACTCGGTTTCAGAGACAACCTATTTAGGGTCTAGATTAAAACTTCTACTGAATATAATAAATAAATAATGCTAGAAAATCTACACAGCCTCCAGCTATGCAGACCTCGTGTTATGGGTACTAGATGACTGATATACTTAATACAATATATTATATAGATAGATTTTTATATTCATATTTTTTATTTACCTACCAGTAATAATGTTCAAAAACTTAATTAAAAAGACGCTACAAGAAAAAGCATATTATTGTAAAAAATATTTCATTTCAGATAAAGATGCTTGGAAAGATATCATTTAATATAATGGCTGTTAATTTTATAAGTATAAGTATTGTTATTAGACTATTCTGAGTGCATAAATGTAAGCTTATTGAATTGAAATAAATAAATTGAAGTTGAAATTGAATGGCGTAGGTTAAGGTGTATCCCCCCCAAAGGGTTTCCGCCTTGCCGTGGCGGGATGGCTTAGTAATCGCGGCCCGCTCACCCACGATGAAGCTAAGGCCTGACTAGGCCGTGCCAACGCAGACGGCGACACGGCCGGCCCCGAGACGGACCTCTCCTCTGGGTTTTGCTAAGGCCTCTAAGCCTAGTTGGAGCGGTAGTAGGTTGTGGTGTCGAATGGGAGGCACCCCAATTGAGCCGGGCGGCTGTGCCGTATGGGCGGTATGGCCGCAGAGAGGTGGAGGCCGCGGCGGGAGAGGAGTGCCGGTATAGAGGTGCGCCGCTCTCCCTGCCTTCCGCAGCCTTGGCGGTGCCGCCACCGTTTGATGGCGGACGCGGTAGGGTCACAGGGGAGGAGTGTCGGTATTGCGTGGGCCTATCTTCTGTGACCGTTGGCAGGCGGCGGGGCCACTCGACTGACCCGTCGCAAGGGGACCTAGGGGCGTTTGGACACGGGGTCGTCTGACGCCCATTTGGCAGGGTAAGGTCCCCGAGGTGGTCGCGGAACATCATGTGTTTCTGGTGCGTCGCGAAGGGTGGTGCTTCACACCCCCCAGGGAGGGGCCCGGTATCGGGCAGCCGCGGTGGGTTCACGGAAGAGTTTAACGTTCCCGTGTTCCCACCACAAACGGCAGAAGCCGAACATCCTGAGGGTTTTAGTGGGTTTGAGTCCCACATAATCGTACTGTCTCCCCGTGGCAGTACGCTATGCTAGAGCATTTCCTTCAGGCTAATAAAAAAAAAAGTTTAAGGTGTATGAACACCTAAACTTACAGTAATATAATATTACTGTAACTTGATACGGGCTTATCCTTTATTAGGTTTCTCTATGACACGACCATTTTCGTAATCTCGCGTCAAAGCAGCAAGTAGGTAAATAATAAAACAGTAGCATTATTAATATCCTGTCGACTTCTGCAATATAAAATTATAATCTGCTTGAAATTTCACGTTAATTTATGACGTGACATTGTGAAATTGGTCTGACACCTTTATTACGAGAGTGCCAAGTTGTTCGTAATTTTTGGTGCAAATTGGTTTTAATTATGTTCAGTTTTGATTTATCATATTCTGCAAGAACCCCTGCGCATTTATCATTTTCCATAGACGATATTATTAAAATTTCTTAGAATATTCAGAGTTATTGTTAATTCTCTGACTCTGCATAAACTGCAAGATCTGCCCATTATCACGAAGATGTTTGTGGAGACGCTAGGCTATATTTCCTATTTTTAACCGACTTCAAAAGGAGGAGGTTCTCAATTCGTCTATATGTATTTTTTTTGTGTATATTACGCGATGTCTCCGCCAATTATAGACCGATTTCGAAAATTCTTTCACTGTTGTATAGAAAATGATCCCGAAGGGGATCAGTACTTATCCCGCAAAACTTAAAATAAATGTAAAAGTAAGGGAATTTCAAGTCGGTTTATTGTTTTACATGCCATATAATTTTGTATATCGTCGTTGTGGTACAAGAAGTCATTAAGTGCAAAAAGCTAGTTTGAATATAATTACCATCAAAGGCATACAAAATATCATGATAATATCACCTTTGATAATGTCACTTGTGTTAGAGCTTATTTTGTAAGCCTAGATAAATAAAGTAATGTATGTTAAGTATGAAATCTGAATGTAAATTTGGGGGTTGTGGTAGATTATAATGGTTAAAATGGTGGTTTGAACTCGCGACGAAGGCGGTCGATCGCGAACTGAGTAAGTTTAGGTAAACGTGAGCAAATACGCATTCAAATGCAAGCGCAGCTAAATGCATATCTGCTGCTTTGGTCTGCGTTGGTCACCCAAACAACCACGTTTGCCTGGAACCAAATTAAAGATGCGCGACTGTGAATGATTTCATTCGAATTATTCGACTTGAAAAATCATTCGAACGATTCGACTGACTAGAGTAAATTAGTAACTAATTTGGTTAGTAATCGCGCGTCGTTCCATTCGTTCGACTGCCCGAGTCGGCCTTCATTTCATTCGGTATTCGACGTGGATTGGTTGGATTATGATCGTTAGACTAACACAGTCGACTCGGAGCCATGAATGACCCATTCGTAGAGGCATTAGTAATTACTAATTAGTAGTTGTCATTCGACTTTGAAGATTCATCATCTGCCCGCACACGTCCACTGCTGAACATAGGCCTCCCCCAAACGACGCCACGAATAGCAGTCCTGAGCCGCCTCCATCCAACGACTCCCCGCGACCGCTACGATGTCGTCGGTCCATCGAGTGGGAGGTCTTCCCACACTCCGTTTCGCATCGCATCGCGGTCGCCACTCGAGAACTTTCACTCCCCAGCGGTTATCGGTTCTATGTCCTATATGGCCTGCCCATCGCCATTTCAGCCTGCTGATTCTGAGAGCTATGTCGGTAACTTTGGTTCTTCTACGAATTTCCGTATTCCGGACCCTATCGCGTAGAGAAACTCCGAGCATAGCTCTCTCCATAGCTCGCTGGGTGACTTTGAGCCTATGCACAAGGCCTATAGTGAGCGACCACGTCTCGGATCCGTAAGTCATCACTGGTAGCACACATTGGTTAAAGACTTTCGTCTTGAGGCTCTGCGGTATCTTAGACGAGAAGATATTGCGAAGTTTCCCGAACGCTGCCCATCCGAGTTGGATTCGTCGGCTGACCTCTTTATCGAAGTTGGATTTACCTAGTTGGACCATTTGGCCTAGGTAGACATAATGATCAACAACTTCGATAACATCGTTCCCCACATAGACCAGTAAGGGTGCGACATGGGCATTAGACATGATATTTGTCTTACCCATGTTCATTTTAAGACCCACTTGGCGGGAAACGGTGTTGAGGTCTCTGAGCATCCTGCTAAGGTCTTCCAGTGATTCTGCCATAATGACTATATCGTCGGCAAACCGAAGGTGAGTGATGTAATCGCCGTTGATATTGATGCCATATCCGTCCCAGTCCTTTGAAGATTAGTATATTACTAATTTTTAAGTCGAATAAGTAAATTAGTAGTTGTCGATCATTCGAATAGTCAGATAATTCGCAGTCGCGCGTCTTTAAACCAAATGAATCATTAAAGACCGATCTTTCACACCCACATTAAGTTTAGATTGAATTTCGCGCGGCCCGCGGTATACCTTCGAGTATTTTTGTGACAGTAGGGAGGACTATCGCGTACCTTCCTATTTTCGATTTCGCTGCTAGCGAATAGGCCTGAACAGGCCTTAATAGAGAAACTTGTCTGAAACATATTGTACGCATGAACGATATTGGTAGCTAACCAATAAAATGAAGTATATAAAGATAGTTGCTTGCTGTACCTCTTCATTAACCAAGAAAATTATAATCAAAGTATAGAACACAAATTAGAACATTACGTACGAGTTCAGCTTTACAAATTAATCTTTGGGGGGTGAAGGTGGAATTCTCCAAATAGGTACACAGGGAGATCTCATCTGCCATCTAGCGGACTTTCTCTCAACTACGCCGGTGGTAACAGTAGGTGTGCCTCTATCGATGTTTACGCCTTTGTAGTTCCGGCGATTTTGGTTAGAGGTCGCTACAGAAACAATTGATCTACCTGCAAACTGTTGCAAACAATCGGAAGTATCCTCAAGACGCCAACTATATTGCGTCTTTTGGTTCATATTAATATTGTGGTACGAGTACTGATTTATAGACTCGCCACGCAAAATACCTACTTCTACCAAACCCTACGTAGCTAATACAAATATTATTTTGCAATTAAACCACTGCACATCATAAATTCAATGTTTACACAAACCGCTACCCTCTTTCCACATTTTCAGCAGTGAAACTACGCTGCCAGTTAAATTCACCTGACCTAGTTACAATCATAAGGCACTTAATACAATATTCATTGGGGTTCTGATTTTCGTAGCATTGATCGAGTGGTTGTTAGCTCGGTGGGAGTGGGACCGACTGGACGCGAAAGGTGTTTGTTCGAAACCTGGTGATCTGAAAAAAATTGTGTGCTTTTATATTTACCAAAGAGCGGAGGAGCCTATGTTCACAACCATCCCACTAATATTTATAAACTAGCTGCTGCCCGCACCTTCGCCCGCGTTTTATCGGGATAAAAAATAGCCTATAAAGTTATTCCAGGTCCCAAACAATACCCATATAGAATTATACGGATTTTATCGGTACATTAGTTTTTACGTGAATGAGTAACAAATATCCATACATCCATCCTAACAAACTTTGACATTTATAATATTAGGGCACATTGTTTTTTTATTCCATAGTAAATGAATTATTTTATTTATTTATTTAAAGATTATACTGTTAGACTTGAGTCTCCTGCAAAACTGGTAATAATGCAAGGATTTGTACCATACATAATAACTAAGTTTTCTTTTCTAAGTCACTCTGGTTTTGCCATAGCCACAAGCAGAATGCGGGCGGATTAGAATCACGTGGAGATAATTGCAGTGAAGGAATTCATTTGTTCTCTGGGGGATGCTGCTGTGCTTCTACCTACGGGATGAAAGTAGTGCGAAGGGGATCTTTGTCTCTGTACCTAACTAATCTAATCTGCTTTGGTTTAAGAAAAACAAAAGCTATAACAGGTTTTTCATTGAAAACTATAAAAAAAAGAACTCGATCCTCGTTTTTTATTTTTTTTGAGAGAGGATATAATAGTAGATCTGGCGGGTAAGGCGAACTAGAGGTTGCACCGTGTGACTGGAATACTGGAATACTGAGTGCGAGAGGAATTTTAACGCCCAAGATGAAGACAGCTTTATGCACGAGGAGAATACTCTACTTTTCAGACTTTCTGCTAGTAGGTACTATTAAAAATTTGGTAACGTGTTTCGCGGTATAAGTTTTATATTACACCTTCTGAACAGAGGTAAGTTCTAATTTTGAAAAAGGTCTCAGTGTACGAATCTCCTTGGTAAAAGAATTCACACATATTTTGATGTTCTAAATTCAATATCATTGCATTGCAGTTTTCGCTTTTGTTAAACTTTAAAATTAAATATTCTTAAAAACTTTGACTATAAAAATCCTTATTATCAAACCGGCTGAAAGCTACCACGTACAAATTACATCTACATAAATTATAATTTTAAACGTAATTAAGTTTTCGCTTATCAAGCCCGCGTTTACATAAGTTTTACATAAGGCATTATACTCCTGAATTTCAGCTGCATTTTGCCTGCTATTTCATGAAGGTTAATTAACTTTTGGCTAATTGAAGGCAAGTTAGAAAACATTTTTGTATTACAAAATATAAGTGTTTTGTAATCAAAAACGATCTGCACCAGTAACTTAGGGTTTGTTTTAACTTATAGATCTCAAATAGTTGTGTTCACATAATTCAATGTTTGTAGTTTTCAACCGACTTCAAAAGGTGGAGGTTCTCAATTCGTCTGTATTTTTTTTTTGTATGTACGTTACGCGATATCTCCCTATTTATTTCACTATTGTATAGAAAATGATCCCGAGGGGATTACATAAAATAGAATAAGAATAGAAGGTATTCTATTGCATTGGGTGTGCCCGTAACAATAGTGGTACATGTTTATAAATAAATAAATAAATAATTATCCCCAGAGGATAAGTGCTTTGCTTATCCCACAAAACTTAAAATAAGTGTAAAAGTAAGGGAATTTGAAGTCGGTTTATCGTTTTTTAAAACACGCCATATTATTGTAATGCTGGACAATACACATAGTTTTATCTAGCCCCCAATCTAAGCAGAGCTTGGATTTTGGGTACAAGATAACTATTATAATTATCTACTAAATCAACCAATAGGTCATCATCATCATCATCATCATCAGCCCATACACGTCCACTGCTGGACATAGGCCTCCCCCGTACGACGCGACAAATAGCGGTCCTGAGCCGCCTCCATCTATCGACTCCCTGCGACCGCTACGATGTCGTCGGTCCATCGAGTGGATGGTCTCCCATGTAGGGGGGGATTTGCCATAATCACCACGCTTGGCAGGCGGACTGGTGATCGCAGTGTTGGTGTTTAAAAATACTCAGAAGGAAGCTGCTGCCTTTCCTCTGGTAGGTTCCCTTAGTCGGCTCTTACGACATCCACGGGTTGAGTCGGAGGGGTCGATATTCGTACGCCGCGACCCCACGGCGTACCAATAGATATATGTACGTATACGTACATATATGATAAGTATATCGATTAATTTTTTTTAAGTCATAGAAAGCACCCAAACCAGAACACCCGGTACAAATATTTTTACCTTTATAACTTTAGTCTACTTACCCCTTTGTATACAAAAAATATATTGGATCCGAGTTAACCTAGGTAAAATATTCGCAGAACAAAGCTGCAAGCTATGTGGGTGTAAGCATATTTGCGAATACTGTGAAACCGCGGCGTCGTCGTCATGTGGTTTTGCCCCGGATTCTCTGTAACTGAATATTTTTGGCGAAGGTGGTCAGAGTAGGTGGTTATTACCGAGGAAAGGTCGTTATACGTTTAAGTTTTGTTAAAAAATATTTTTTAAGTTTCTGTTGCACAATCTTTGTAAATAATCTTTTGAATCACACGCGGCGGGCAGAATTAGCATCGAAATCTTTCAAAAACTCGCTGCGGGCTTATCGAAATTGCACATCCTATAATTTACAAAATCTGTCAAAAATCCCCACTCTGGGTAGCGGAAAAGGTCTAATATTTTTCCAATAATTCATGATTGAAAGTATCTTTTATAACCTCGTTTCGATCTTCTATTGTTTCTCAATATCTCAAGGGACCTAATTGCCAATCGTTCTCAAAATGGCGCACATACTTCCACGGAAGTATTAATTACGTATTAACGTAATTATCACTTTTCAGGGTAGGGCGATTACCTTGATCGTTATTTTCAGGTCGATAATCTCATTAGTACCGACACACATATGTGCTATCTACGTATGTATGTATGTGTTGTACGTGACTGACCAATTATCATGCGTACATTTGTAAATTTAAACAAGTGATTGTTTGAAAAATAACTTAATTAATAGCGGACACTGATCTTATTGTTTTCTTCTCGAAAGCAGCCACGACATAGACTGCTCTATTCATTGTTTTTTCGCCAATTGTCAGGGATATAACGAACAAAATGTAGCTAAGAATTTTAAAAAAGACCGCGATATGATACATCATTCTGAAATCTCATCTCTATCGTTCATTTATTAAAATCGCTTCAGCCGTTTTGATGCTTGAAGGTAAAAGAGTCTGCCACATCAAAACACTCAATAAACAACTCCTGGTTAAAAAACACGTTCTGCCACTTTCGTAGCTGTATTCCGAAATAGACGGCTGGCTGACATTTGTTTAACTTGAAAAATTATGGCCCACTTTGCGAAAAGGCGAATTCGAACAAGCAGCGAATAAACCGCGAGCTCCCCGATGCTCTACTCAATTAGCCGCGTCCATACCGGACGATCCACGCGATCCCGCAATCCACGATCCAAGGATCGTGATGCGTAGAGCGTGGATCGTACTAGGCCGATCGAGTTTGTTGAAACTGCGATCCAGAACTACGCTGAGTTGAGCATTTGAGCAATAAGAGTAATGGACCCTTCGTTAGCAAACTTATTTTGTTCCTCATTACTCAACTCAGTTGAGCATATAAGGCAATAATAACCAAACACATGTAATCTTTCAATAAATTATATAAACATTTCAATTGGGCCCTCCTTTTAATAGAAAAGGTATTATAAACACAACGAAGCAAAACCAACAATGTACACGAACTCTACACTTCGCATGTTATTTAAAGCGGCTTGCAGAAGCGATATTTATCTAGTTAAACAGTTTCTTCCAAATGAAGGTTTCATACAAACTTGCTGAGTCTGACCGCAGCTCCTTTGTGTAACCACGAATGTAGTGCCGTCTTCAACAATTGTAGCTAGTTATGATTCAGCTAAGTTAGTTCACTTAGTCGTGTGGAGAATACCACAGAGTGAGCTCAAAAAAAAACGATAGCATAAAATTTGCCAGAAAAACTTAAGCTAGGGTAGGTTAGGTACTGACCGGAGTGTACCATTACATTACGCCCCGGTCAGATTGCGTTAGGGACGTAATGTAATGTGTTACACTGCGAGCGTTCGTGCAGTCAGTATGGGGAATAAAGAAGCTTGCAACGAGCAACGAGACGGATTATAGCAATAATTTTTAACGTATCATGCGAGCTACGAACGATGTCATCAAAATTGCCAGAAAAATAATGAACATTACGCCCCGGTCAGTACCTAACCTACCCAGCTTAAGTTTTTCCGGCAATTTTAATGCCATCGTTCGTAGCTCGCATGATACGTTATGCCGTGTGCTAAAATCTCGTACCGTCTCGTTGCTCGTTATGCATCCCAGTACAGATTGCACGAACGCTCGCTGTGTAACACGTTACCTTACGCCCCTAACGCCTGTCAGTATCCACCTTTATGAAAATATCAAGGAGATCCTCAAATTAACTGTAATTTATTTTTAATGTTGTTATCTTTCGAACTTTTGAATGCTTTTAGTGCTTGTTGTATCTGTATAACAAGCACAAAAAATCAAGCACTGCTATCGGTAATAGTGCTGGATTTTTGTGGTAACAGAGCTGTCCTTACATAAGCTAGCTATGGACTATAATACAGTGTAGAGCCGACAATAGTTTCATGTGCATTACTGCCTTTGTTCCGCGCCGGACAAGATACTTCTTTGTGTGCACTGCAGTGGTGCAATTTTGCCGTGTGGGAAATTTCGCTATCTTGAAAATACAGTATCTTTGAATCAGGGTTTCTAGATTTGTCACTATTGTAGGTAATGTTGATGTAGTTCTTACTACGAACTACATAAAATGTCCAACGGCCCTCGGCCCGTGGGACCTCAGTATCAGCGGTTTAACACGAGACTGCTAGAACGAGGCAGTCGACTATAGGCATACCTACTATTAGGGCCGTCATACACGGACTGCTCGAGCTGTTAGCCATTGATCAACATACACGGACCGCTCTTGTAGTCAAAGTCAACAGCATGAAACTGCCATTGATAACTACTGGAACAGTTGATACCAACTGCTCGCAGGCGGGAAACGCGCGCGATGTGGAATGAAGAGCACGGGCGGAGGTAAATGCGCGAGAGCAGTCGACAGCTAGAGCAGTCAGTGTATGCCTGGCGACTGCTTGACCGCATGAGCGCGCGAAACAATTGCAACTACTCGAACGGTCCCTGTATGTCTGTACGTACAAGACAATAGTTTGCTATTTATTATTCATTTATTTCAGATAAAATAACCATAGCACATTATTAAAATTAAATTATTTAGAACTTAAAATTAAACATTATAAACATCAAATATTACGAAACAAACAAATAATATAAGCAATGCGAAGCTATGCAGTCACACCTTGAAGCAGTCCGTGTATCGCCGGCGTTATTCGTCTCATTTACCAAATAGCAAATCATTTGTGGATGTGGGGGATGTGGTACCATCACTTTACGAGATCTACTTGCGAACCACTTATCCGATCATAAAGTGTGCTCGGAGAGGCGTAAACACTTAATGGCTTTCAGTAGTGAATGGGTATCGTATCTTCGTGACAGAGGGAATTAAGCCAGACCCATTTCTAAGTGCAGCTGTAAATAGCTGTAGAAAGATTCTGAACCTTTCTAAAGGCGTCTAAAAGCGCATTCCCCTTGGTACTATAAATATAATTGGTTAAAAACAATTTGACATTAAGAGGCGTACCTACCTAACAGGCTTGGTTGTCAAAAGGTTGTGTTATTACTAACTAGCGACCCGCCCCGGCCCGTTGTGCAAATGATATATCATCATCGTCATCATCAGCCCATACACGTCCACTGCTGGACATAAGCCTCCCCCGTACGACGCCACAAATAGCGGCTCCCTGCGACCGCTACGATGTCGTCGGTCCATCGAATGGATGGTCTCCCATGTAGGGGGGGATTTGCCATAATCACCACGCTTGGCAGGCGGATTGGTGATCTTATATCTTATAGGTGAAATTATATATTGTACATATAAATTATCCTCTTGAATCACTCTATCTATACAATTAACCGCATCAAAATCCTTTGCGTAGTTTTAAAGATCTAAGTATATATTGGGACAGATAGACAGACGGCGGGAAGCGACTTTGCCTTTTAGACTATGTAGTGATTATTTGATTCTTCTAAGCCACTTTCGTAATTAGTAGGTTGGTGATAAATTGAGTAGGTGTATCCTATCTAAGTATAGTGAATTATATAAAAATAATGTATTTGTTTGTTTAAATGACTTATTGTAAGTTATAAAGTGTTTTTCACAGTTAATTTTTCAAAAATTTACTGGATATCGTATGTTTTTAGTTAGGGACCTTTCTCAATGCGTAAAATGCACTATCCTTATCCTATATTATGAGAAATAAATAATATTATTTCATTCATTCTATCCAGCACACGTTTTATTACTGTAATAGAACCTCTTCCCAATTAATCAAAAAGAGACTAGCTCTCTAAGTCCAGCTGAGTGGCGAATAAACGTGATCGCCAAGAGCGCTGACAAAGCGAGCGCCTCCGCACTTGAACTGAAGCAGCCTGTAACGAACCACCCTAAGGGCGGAGACGAAACGTGAGCTTGTGTTGTTTGCTGTAGCCTGTAGGTATATATCTAACTAGCTGCTACCCGCGCCATCGCCCGCGTTTTATCGGGATAAAAAACAGCCTATATGTTATTCCAGGTCCCAAACTATACCCATACCAAATTTCAGTCCAATCGATTCAGTAGTTTTTGCATGAAAGAGGAACAAACATCCATAAATCCATACTTACAAAGTTTGACATTTATAAGATTAGTAGGGTGAACTGTTTATTTTTCATGTAAATTTTGCAAAAGTTTCGAACAACGAATATTTTGCTTTGAACCATGATAGACATTTAGAAATACATTGACTTTCTCCAAGCATAGCTAAATATATTCTCAATCAAGTCGACTTTAAAATAAAATAAACTTAATCCATGTAGATTCATCCATTTGGGAGCTCCAATGCCACAGACACATTTTTTATTCTCCAGTTTTTTTTTATAGTTTTGTTATAGCATAAGCCTTCGTCTGACCTCATTCACATAGTCAAGCTTATATAAGAATATTCTCTTTGGTTCCTAGATTAGAAAAATAAAATAACTTACTTACAATAATAACACCCACGTGACCATCGTGTCTCGGAAGAGCATATCTTGTTTTCTTATACCATGAACTGAAGCAGTCTGTAACGAACCACTCTGACGCGGAGACGAACCTTTAACAACAATGGTATTGTCTCAGAATAACGCATTTTGAGAGAGAGAGAGAGATTATTTATTTACCCAGAAAACATAAATAAGTTATTAACTAAACAATACTTAAATCTAAATAGTTGGTAACACAGAAAAAAAAAATGATATAATAAGGGTAAAATGGGTCCCTGCCTCAGCATGTTGCAGTATTGGAGCATTTGCCTAATACTGCGCTGATTTTCAGTTTTGGTTTTGGCATTTTACTGTTGATGAAGGAAACTACAGATGGAGGGACGCGTGTCAAAAGTGTCAAAGTTGAAACTAGTCTATCCATCCCTGCAAATATACGTAGGCCTAGAGATTCTTTTGAAACCATTTATTTCTTGTGATTGTTGTTATATACATACAATTGATCTTAAATATAGTTTTCAGTCAGCACAATTTACTCTTTCGAGCGTACAAAAATATACATGTGTGTGGAGTTGAGACCGAGCATGCAGTAACGAAGTATATACATAATTTAATTATCATGATGTAGGTATAAAATCATTAATATTCAAAACAAAATTAAAATCAATCCACCTTACAAAATTACGAATATTTAATAAACTTTCGTCTATGGATTCTAAATCCATGGAGTCTATCTAAGGGTTCTGTTACGATACTATTGTCATAGTAAAGCAATTGGTTAGCAGAATCGGACCCATTATAGACGTTAAGTGGAGCTTAACACAAACAACGTCTCGGCCCTTAAAATAACCCTGCGTAACAAGCTTCTTCCCTATTAATTTGTATGTTTGTTTTTAATTAAGGCTGTTGACTGTAAGGCCATCCAAGAAGTTTGTATAGGTTAGATAAATGGCATGTTCCTTAATTTTATGAGCATGTGTGGAGTTAGTTGAATTAGTTTCGAAGGATATCCATCTTTATTAACAAAGACCTATCTTCTTTTTAAGTTTTGACAGCGAATGGTGAAATTGGATATTAGGCGTGCTCAATAGAAACTTTTAGTTTCATTCTGTTTTATTACTTACGTATCTACTTATTAAGTTTTGATAGTGAACTGTGAAATTGGACCTTAGTCGTACTCAATAGAGTAAGGAGCCTTTCTGTTTCATTCTGTTTTTGTTTACCTAAGTACCTACTTATTAAGTTTTAACAGCGAACGGTGAAATTGGACCTTAGACGTGCTCAACAGAATACCTACGAGCCTTTCAGTTTCATTGTTTTTTTTTTACCTAAGTACCACCCATTATGTTTTGATAGCGAACGGTGCAATAAGACCTTAGGCGTGCTCAATCTCTACCAAAATATGTAAAGTTCTTTCAGAACCTTTGTCAAAATCTCAAACTTATAATGATACCCAATTTGTTTTACGCCGAATTTCCGATTGGATACCAGAACATTGGCATAAATAAAGTTATTCCATTTAAAAGTTTATTTGAAATCAATTCTTAGAACTACATTATTTCGACGCTTTTTTGAGAAATGTTTAGCTAAAAAGTTCCATGGAGAAACACAAGCCAATCTATGGGATAAATCAATGAACAAACAGGTACCAAGCAAACAGGTATTATGGCATAGATTAGACATATACAGATCTGTGGGTGGTCAGAAGCGATTACTGTCCAATAATGGACCAAATGACTTACTTATCTATGCTGCATATGCATCCCCCAGGTTTTGCATCAGGAAGAAGTATTCCCATTTAGAGCACCAATTCTAAGGGCCGCCATACACGGACTGATTGGCGTAGCCATTAAATACTGCTTCAAGCTGCGACTGCATAGAAAACTAATGTCTTGTACGTACATACATATATACACGGAACCGCTCGAGCAGTCCAACTGCTTCGAGCGGTCGTGTTGTCAAGCGCCGCCAGGCATACACTGACTGCTCGAACTGTCGACTGCTCTCATGCAGTATAAGAACGCGGGCGGAGGTAACTACCTCCGCCCGCGTTCTTCATTCCACGTCGCGCGCGATTCGCACCCGCGAGCAGTTAGTATCAACTGCTCGGGCAGTTATCAATGATTCAAGAGCGGTCCGTGTATGTTGGTCTATTGCTAACTGCTTATGCAGTACTTGTATGGCAGCCCCAAGAGCACCACATTTAGAGCACCTATGTTACTCCCACTTAGAGCATCCTCAAAGAAATAGTTTCTAGTGATAGGGTTTTGATTCAGCTGTAACTTTTGCTAATAGATTTAGATATAAGAAAACCTAAGTAAAGGTTCTCGAGTGGCGGCCACGATAAAACGTGAAACGGAGTGTTGGGAGACCATCCACTCGATAGACCGCCGACATCGTAGCGGTCGCAGGGACTCGATGGAGCTCAGGACCGCTATTTGTGGCGTCGTATGGGGGAGGCCTATGCCCAGCAGTGGACTTGTATGGGCTGATATGATGATGATAAGAAACCTACATAGTTTTAGAACAGATTGCTAATCGCAGTGGAGGTGTCAAATTACACAGAAGGATGATGCTGCCCTTCCTCTGGTAGATTCCGACATCCACGCGCTGAGTTGGAGAGGTCAATGTTTACGCCCTGTCCCCCACTCCTAATGTAATTATTTGCGAATATTAAATTTTGCTAATCTAATATTATGAGAGCAAGGCTATCAACAACTTACGCGAGGCATATTTGTAGCCATTGGAAAGCAAAAGTTGATTGAAATTTCACAGATTTTTCTACGAATTTGAGCTTTTTAATTTGTAGATGATTTTGATATAAAAGTAGTTAAAGTACACAGATAAGCTTCAGATAAAATACGAAAATATAGAGACGTTGAGATTTCATGTTTGGTGGTTTGACAGGCAGATAGACTTTTGAAATATTGTTTTAGTGTTATATATTTCGATATTATTATACTCATTGGCCTGAAGGCACTGACCTATATCAATACAAGTGTTTTAATGGAGATCAGCGTCTGGAGGTCACTAAATGATTTGAGTCGACTGTTTTGGTGTTTGAGATCAAATTTTCCGTCGGTTAAAAAAAAACTCAATTTCCTACAATACAGTACAATACAAAGTCATTTATACCATTCAGATACTAAACTGTTAAACTAACAGTAATTGTTTGCAACAGTCTGCAGTTATCTCAATTGTTTCAATTGTAAATACTAGTTTAATTTGTTTATATTATTTGATTGTTATTTTCTTTGTCAATAAAAGTAAACTTGGAAAAGTCAGACAGATACAACATTGATAAACAGAATTAAAACTAAAATTAAATAGCAAGTACATTCACAATGTATGGATTAAAGTCATCCATACATTGTTAAGCCTAGTTGTATTGAAATCGCACTAAGGTTCACATTCTTATAAGAGAAACTGGGACACCTTTAAAAGGAGTTCCAGATATAACACAACATAAACAAAATTGCAATGAAGACACAGACCCCGTTCCAGAATACGGTCCTAAGTGAAACATATAATTTCTTTTCAGATTCTGTGCCAAAACACTGAAGGAAAATTCTGAAATTTGGCCCGTGGCCTATGCTTATTTCTGCGATGCAGCAAAAAATTCAAGTTTTATACAAATTGCCATTCTATCAGATTTACTGGAAATCTCTGCTTACCTTACTTAGCTAATGGGAGGATCACGCCTGAAAAATCTGTTTTCCTCTCACAATTCTCAAAACGTCTGCGTTTTCACAATGTTAGCACTTCTATTTCGTCAGCTTTCTCAAAATGTCTACATTTAAAATGTGTACAATATCAGGAAGTTTGCTATTCATAATCATAATTTTTGTCCATACAAAGGTTGCCTGGCAGAGATAGGTCATAGCGATAGGCCACCTATGTTACATAAATCTGTGTTTGTCTTTTCCTTAACTGTGTTTCTGTTATATCTAGTGTGCAATAAAACATTTTTATTGTTACCCCAATCAATCGCGATTTATTGTGCAGTTTAGAGCGACCTTTGGAACTTTTTTCATCCAGAAAATATTATGTAATCGTGTTTTAGAAACACTAGCATTCCTGCATCTATCCATAACATACAATATATTAATCTTAAAATAAATGCTTCAGTATTGTGGAAGATATGATCGTTGACGCTAAGCCATTTCTGGTATCACTGGCTCTTAACATTCCAGTGGTCGCGCGCGGTCTTGAGTCCGCAACGTCTTCTGTAACTAGACACGTAATATTGCGGAATCGCAGACGCCCGCGATTACGTTATGCTCCGCGCAAGGGCGCGACTACTCGAAGGTTAAGCCTAAATGACCGAATTTACTACTGGATGCCTAAATTTAAACTAATTATGAAGGTATTAAATCGGTATTATTAGATGCATTAAAAGTTGAACTCGGTTACTGGTTCTAGCTAAACTTAGCTTAATTAAACCCAGTTCATGGTCAATTTAAGACTGTTACGGACTGTTAATCTTGTTATTGAGTTATTTTGCTTTAAAGGATTTCTATTTGTAGGTAAGCACCCGCGCGCAATAGGATTGAATAATTTCGTACTTAAACAATAGTGTGTGGATTTACTTTAAGAGGGAGCCATTATGCCATCTTTCGCTGTATTGACTGCACCAAAGCTCCCTATGTAACATAAAAATAAATAATAATGCTGGACAATCTGCTAGACAGATCTTGTGTTATGAGTGCTAGATGACTGATATACATAATACAATTTGTAGCATATTGACTCGGATCTCATGCGTCATCGTAGTCAGTTGCTTACCGCTTGCCGAGCGGAGCAGACGTGTCTATGGTGCAGTGTTGTTGAGCCCCGAATATATCGTAAATCAATACATTACATCTGGCGACGAGGACAAAAGTGAGTAATATACATAATGTTGATATTTTTGAAAAAAAAACGAATTTCCAAAAAAGGGAAAAGACAGGCAAAATGGATAATGTAACCATATTATGCTTGATCTTATCTTGCACGTGTGTACCCCTTTTTCTCTTTCTCCCATTGTTCGGTTCATAGAAAATATTTGGTTCAATTAAGCAAAAAGCTAGCGGGCCATAATAAATTACTTTACTCTTTGCGAAACATGGAGCAAAGAAGTTGAAGTTGAACGAAAGCGTATTATAATGCGTAGAAAATCCATTAAAATCGAGGTTAAAATGTTGTTTACGACAAAGAAACATAAACATACCACTCCACTGTAATGGGCAGTTTATCGTTGGCTTATTTTAAAGTAGGTATTTCGCAAGAATACGGAAGGTAAATAGATCATGCAATTGTGTGCGGTCTAGATCACAATAAAAACTCGTGTTGGTAATAAAATTCATCAAGAATCCCTTTGTGATAGCGCCATGCATAAACTCTGAACAAGTGAATTAATTAAATTGTACCTATCTAGTGTAGATATTTTACATAAACCCTTTAGGGTAGGTACTAACCTGCAATTATATACCTAGGCAAATAAGTGTCACTTTACTAATTACGTAAAGAACCTAAACAAATAAAAAATAGGCTTTTAATGACGCGGAACAAAAAGGATTTATTGGTGCGCTGTTCGAATGCTTTTCTAAATCTAACTTGTGTAAATTTAGTAAGTTTACCTACTAAAAGCTCCTACATCTACAATAATTGTAGTTGTAATACTTATTATTGATGTGTGTAAATTCTACGTTAGAGTCCAGTAGGTATCTACCAAATAAGATCACATAATTTCATTAAAAAGATTCGAAGAAAAAAAGGAGATAAACACCTTGATATTTTGATAACTAGTTGGTTTTATCACAGTGCCCTACGAAGGTGTACCAACAAGTTGTAACCCTGCAGCTAGCAGGTAAAGGTACATATGGCTCCTATTGAGTTCATTCAGGTTGAATGAAGTACTTAGCTTAATAGAATATCAAAAGCGGGCTATACCTCGACATTAAATTGTAGTTTAAATCTACATAGGTAGAACATAAATAAGCATAACCAAGTCATCATTAAATTGATATGCAAAAAGCAGGATATGCCTGGACATTCAGTTGTATTTTGTATCTACAAAGGTAAAACTTAAATAAGCATGACCTAGTTATCATTCAATTTATATTCAAAAGGCAGGCTATGCCTAGACATTAAATTGTAGCTTATATCTACATACAAAGGTAGAACTTAAATAAACAGAACCAAGTGATCATTCAATTGATATTCAGAAAGCAGGCTATGCCTGGACATTAAATTGTAGCTTATATCTACAAAGGTAGAACTTAAATAAACAGAACCAAGTGGTCATTCAATTGATATTCAGAAAGCAGGCTATGCCTGGACATTAAATTGTAGCTTATGTCTACAAAGGTAGAATTTAAATAAGCAGAACCAAGTGATTATTCAATTGATATTCAGAAAGCAGGCTATGCCTGGACATTAAATTGTAGCTTATATCTACAAAGGTAGAATTTAAATAAGCAGAACCAAGTGATCATTGGACTGATGAGTATGAATTGTGATCACTAAAGTAAAATGTTATTTGTAGCAGATTAAATAATCTGAGCACTGAATTGATAGTAACAAAAATGTTAATAACCTATTTATCTAGGATGAAATGTATATTAATATACTTATACCAGATCCACTAGTACTCTGATCATTAAATTGATAGTTACACTATAACAGATTAAGTAGTAGGTAAAGTTAGAGTGTAACACACCCGTATGTTACAAAAAGCAGCTGATAAATAATTGAGAAGCATTAAATTGATTATCTCTTTGGAAAAATAACAGCAGATTTACCTTCATATCTGAATCATTGAATTGATATTCCAGGTTACCCTGTGGGTGCAAGATGGAATCGTTGGAAAAGAGCGTTCCTTGTTTATAAGTTAGCATTGAATATCGACAAGACAAAGAAATGAGCTGGCTTTTTACAGGTTGGTGGACTCCATCTTCAAGAAGTCTTCTACTTTATCCCGGGTCCAATATTGACCCAAGCGACGATGATGTAAAGCTGCCGAAGCTTGATACACATTTTTTCAGAGCAAAGTCTATGAACAACACATATTTAGACTTCTCAAAGAAGAACCTGAGGAAAAAAAAATTTAAAGTTTTTCATTAGATTACGACACCAAGCCGACAAATGTCAGTTTAACAATTGAGATGAAAGGCTTATTTCTCAAAGTACATAAAAGTGATAACGAGCTGAAATAAATCTTTGTACCGGGGATGAAATAACCCTTGATCCGGTAATGAGGGAAGCCAATACATTATAAACGGGTAATGAACAACTGGGAGAAATCAAAAATACAAATAAAACAAACGAGAAGGAGGTAATTAACAAAACTGAAAGGAAGAGGAACGTTTGATGGACAAAATTGTTGTAGTTGTTAATGGAACAAGAAACCTACTAGGGTAAACTTCTGCAATGCCCTTAGGGGTAGGTCTAGGTACAAAGAATTTAATTGTATCCAGAAGTCAATCACAATAGTCATAGGTAATAGTCATTTATTTGTAATAATTATTACAAGACAAGAATTGGCAAGTAGGTATACAATTTAACACATTGTGAAAATATATTACCTAACTACGAATTACAAATGTAATTAAAAATTAACGTACACATTAAAAATAAAATAACTAAAATAAGAAATCATCAAATAAAATAAGAGCATATTAAAAAAAAAAATAAGTTGTGAAATGGCAAAAAAATATATAATAATAATAATATACACAATGTGCAATTGTGCATCTAATTCTTATCAGCTACGAATTCACCGTTCAGTTATAAAAAGTTCGCTCAATAAGCCAGCCTTTTCGTCTACTTGTAAATGCAGTTAGACTATGGGCTTCTGTGACAGAACTGGGAAGCCTGTTGTACACGTCTGGGCCCATGACATGACGTGTCTGCTGCTTGGACGATTTCGTCAACGAGCGCGTGTCAGTGAGCAATCAAATCAATACCAACCTGAAGACCAACAAGTTGAAAATGAAAAATTCCCTGAATTCAGGGTGTGATTAACTTACCTATCGATGATTTTATGTCCCGTGTATCCCAACCGTACAGGTTTATTTATTTACTCGTGCAATATGGAAATCACTATAGCTTCAATAAATCGTATAAGGAAAAAAAACACAGTTGTTTAAAAATCTGATTAAGTACCTAACAAGCTTTTCTTATTTGGAGCGTAGGTACCTATAAAAGCTATACTTACCATTTAGAAGCTGAAGGCGAATACCAAATTGAAGATTTCTTGGTAAGGTATATTTGCTGACCTCAACAAACATTGAGAAATGCCAAAATAATTCAAAATGGGAAATTGTCTGATAGGTAGTTCAAATGAACTACCATAACATTGAATACACATTTAATAGTGTACATTATTTGTGTGTGTGTTAATAGTGTCCAATAGGTACAACCTAGTTCAAATGAATACCCCCATGAATTACTTGATACATTTCACATGTTGTCATACAAGTTGCTCTGACGAAACCTAAAACATGGTAAGTACAGCGATAAATAAAGATTTATACTATAAACATAGTTATTGTTGTCAGATGGGAAATAAGGTGTTATTGATATTCTCTTCACTTCAATTTTTTGTCCACTAGTGGAAGAAGTGAAAAATAAATCACTAGCACATTTATAATATCACTTATGTGTCTAATACATGCCTATCTTAATCTAAATTTAAAGCGATTTAGAGAAATGTTATCAGATCTTTGGTGAGCTACAAATAGGTGAGATAGAATGAACACTAATCGTTTAACTTGATGCAGCGAAGCTCGAGAGTAGATAGTTACAATAAGTAGGGTTGCACGGGATAATTATCAAAGAAAATAACGTTTATACATTATGTAGGTACCTATGTATATGGGTGTGATATTAAGTGTCAAGAAAACGAAACAATGGTGGTAAACAATGGTGTATATCCCTCAGGTGTATCCGAACACGAGAAAAGTCACTTGTCAACAGTTGCAGGTGAATCTAGGGAGTCCAATGGATAGCGCTTATTTTTCGGAACTTTGTACGTGTATAAGTATTGTTTGACCAACATTTTTAATAGGGATTTGTAAATTCTATGTACACTAAAATTTAAATAGCGATAATAGAGAAGACTTTTTCACAATAACTAGTTACTTCACAATACAAATTTAATGCGAGTGGCTTTACCCGCGTGGTAATTTTAAAAGTAAACTCTTACGAATAAATTGAACTCAAAGCTATCATTAAAACGAGATAAGTAATTGAAGTTTCGATTGATAGTTCCTTTGATACAGTGGTTATATACACAGAACATCTATAGAAAAGTTTCGTTCAAAATATTTTGATATTTAACAATGAAATTCAATTACCTACAATGACTACGTTACTAGCAACTTAACACCACGTCTCTATAGAAACTAGATCTTTCTTATCCTCAATGGAGGGAGTTCCCCCATCTTCGATGTTTCTATACACAGTTAGTGTGTTGTGTTTTTCTCTGTGCAAAAGGAAATATCTTATATCAAATAAACGTTAGAAACATTATGCCAAGGATACCTGGATCCACTATCCAGGTATAATAGCATTCAACTCTGGGATCCACTGTGGTCAAAGTTTGACTGTATTAAAACTAAAAATAGCGTTTTATGAGCACGATGTAAGAGGTAGCAAAACTTGTGAACTTTCTTCGGAACACGAATGAAATCCAAAGTTCCCGCTGGATTTTGCAAGAGTTTTGGAAACCACCCAGGCGTTATTTCAGCTTCAAATCCAATAAATCTGATGAATTGTCGTGAACTGCCAGAAAACCTTGGATTCATGTTGCAATAGACTTAATGGGCCTATTTCCTAACGGTACAGAAAAATCACCATCCTAATTATTCTTCAAGAGAAAATTCAGGATAAATCCACGGTTAGCTGTATACAATCTCAACATCAACTGATGCTGAAGTCAAGGATAGAGATAAAGAAAGAAAAGAAAAAGGAAAGGAAGAAGCAGGGAGCAAACAGAAAACAGAAGAATGCGATTGGATGCCTGGATATAATGAATGGTTTTCTCTGCGTCGACCTGGCTCTGCGTCGAAAATAAAATTGTATTTCATGTATACATAAATATGTGATCA
The DNA here is from genome assembly GCA_947859395.1 of Eupithecia insigniata. Lineage (NCBI taxonomy): Eukaryota > Metazoa > Arthropoda > Insecta > Lepidoptera > Geometridae > Eupithecia > Eupithecia insigniata. The sequence goes on from OX402019.1 coordinate 4,263,622, forward strand.
AGGACAATAAATTAAGTTTATATTAGTAACTAGGTTTGAAATATGAATTTGGTAACGAGGGCTAGATGTGTAGGATGAAATTAATAACGATGCCCATGACATAATGAATATTGACCTCTAAATAGCAAAGCTAACAAGGTGCTAATTGAAGTTAAGATAGCCTACTTGTACTTGTATAGGTGGTCAGAAAATAAAAAGTAATTTTTAATAATGTTAATATTTACTAAGTACTAAAATAAATAGGTAACAAATGATGCTAAAGTAAACCATAAATAGGTTGTCTAAATAAAACAAAGAAGGGATGTAGCATATTGACTCGGATCTGATGCGTCATCGTAGTCAGTTGCTTACCGCTTGCCGAGCGGAGCAGACGTGTCTATGGTGCAGTGTTGTGGAGCCCCAAATATATCGTAAATCAGTACATTACACAATTATTACATAGATAGCAATTTTTATTATATATAGAAAATACACAGAACACTCAGAACAAATATTTTCAGACCGAACAAATATTTGTTTTTGTTCCAAGGCGGAATCGAACCCGCAACGTTCTGCGTCGCAGGCGGAACTTCACCCGCCGCGCCACATCGGCTATCATGTTATTTTACGCCCCGTAAATGCCGCCGCTCATCGTTATTTATTTATAAACAAGTAAAACTATTCCTTCTACTTTTTTCACCATGGCAAATTTAATCAGAATCAGGATCAATAACTTTATTTCTTTAGGCTTACAAAATAAGCACTTAGACAAGTCAAACTTTACACTATTAACATAGTTATTATTATCAAATAAGAAATAAGGTGTTATTGATATTCTCTTCACTTAAATTTTTTGCCCACTAGTGGAAGAAGAAAAGTTTTATGTCATCTAGGATCAAAGTCCTTACGAAGGAACACAAATCCAACGATCCCAAACACGACGTAGTTAAGTCATTTAGGAGTTCCTATGGCCACCTTCGGTTTTTATTATTAGACCAGCTCGATAGTACCATGACATTGCATTGTCACCGAATTTACATAAGTATGCCAAATTTCAGCTCAAACGGTTGTGGAAAATTGAGCTGCAATGCAAGATTCCACCCGACAAACGTACATTGCAAATTAAATAAGAGCTTGTAAAAAAAGAATACCAACTCTAGTATTCCCAGTACTTCATTTGTATGTGTTTTAAAGCTACAAGTTAATGCTGGTTTCTCATTTCTAATGCAATTAACCCAGTTGCTTACTGCAGATTTTTCTGTGAATGTTACAGTGCAAAATGTGAGCAACAAGGCTAAAGGGCCTTCGACACTGTGCATAACAGGTCCAACAATATTTTTTATTTATTTCATTTAAGATAGCATGTGCTGTTCGTTGCATATCGGCGGTTTACAGCAATGTGATAATGATGATATACTTCCAGCCTAATTTTCCTTACTCTGATAATCCGCTGGGACGATAGACCGACACGACCGGGAAGAGGTCAGGCGCAGAGTCAACGGCTTAGGGTGCTTTCCGAAGCACGGGGCGTGACATTGCGAAGTTCCTGATTCATAGCTGGAATTGTGAATTTTTCTCAATTTGTGTACCCAGTTGTTGAATGTAAAATTATTTGCAGATGAAACGATTTTTTACTATATTGTTTTGTAAAAACTTATAACCGAATACTAATCCCTTATTTTTATACTGTTTTTTAAGTGTTGCAGGATAAATACTATTCCTTTGATGATAAAATTTTATTTAAAATACCTCGGGATCATCTTCTATACAACTGCAAAAGAATTATCTAAATCGGTCCGTAAATGACGGAGAACTCGACCAACAAACATAAGAAAACATACATACAGCCAAATATAGAACTTTTTCCTTTTCTCGAAGTCGGTTAAAACATAATATATCTGATTTTTACCAACCACAACCTTCTTTACTTTATCGTTATAAATATTTATACGACTTTGTATGCGGTAGGTGTGTGTAGCCTTCGACCGGTCGGACACAGTGTAGCAGACCCTTTACTGTTGCCTTGTGTTGTTGAGCAGCGTGTTGCTCTTCTAATAAGCTTTCAGAGAGCTCGTTTGCCTTGCTAATGCGCTTTGAAAGCTAATGGAGGCTATGTGACGTGATGTGCTTATGTTTAGATTGTATGGGTGGGGTTCTAGTTGTTGTAACTTGGTTTTTACAATTAAAATTACAAAATTCTTTATTGTACACCACGAAGAAAACATGAAAAATAGACATTATATAAAACATGTACAATGGGCGGCCTTATCGCTTAGAAGCGATCTCTCCCAGGCAACCTTTGGATGGAAAGAATTATAAGAATTTAAGAAAGGCAGGGGTGTATCTAAAGTTGTCAGAAATAAATAACATTACAAATATATAACAACAGAGGAGGGTTTTTGGTGAGAATGAGCATTTCATCATCATCATCATCATCAGCCCATACACGTGCACTGCTGGACATAGGCCTCCCCCGTACGACGCCACAAATAGCGGTCCTGAGCCGCCTCCATCCATCGACTCCCTGCGACCGCTACGATGTCGTCGGTCCATCGAGTGGATGGTCTTCCATGTAGGGGGGGATTTGCCATAATCACCACGCTTGGCAGCCGGATTGGTGATCGCAGTGTTGGTTTTTAAAAATACTCAGAAGGAAGCTGCTGCCCTTCCTCTGGTAGATTCGCATGAGCATTTACTATAATATAAGGTGAAATTACTTTATCGTGAAAAAAAATCGGGGTTCAAGCGCGAGGTTCTTCAAATTTTTAATTGAACTGTACCAGGGTAATTCCAGGCAAAAGGATGGAGCGGGGTTAAACTCACTCGTGGGTGTGAGCAATAATGTATATTTATGTCCCTAGGTATTTATTTAGGTGGATTAGCGATTATATTCATCTATTAGTTTTCTTATTCCATACCATTTATTTAACTTTTATTTTATTAACTCATACATAATTCAAATGATTATTTTATATTTGTATACTATGTATTATATTTTTAAAAATATATATTTTTAATATCACATAGGTTTATAGTATACTTGTAGGAATATCAACAAAATTATAGGTAAATAAACTCTACTATTGGTCTACTATTGGTCTGCTCTTCTGTTCTTTCAATAAACTAAATTAAGTAGATTACAGAATGGAACATATATACGGCCCACGGCTTATATTATATACATATAAGCCGTGGGGCCGCGGCGTACGAATATCGACCCCTCCAACTCAACCCGTGGATGTCGTAAAAGCCGACTAAGGGAACCTACCAGAGGAAGGGCAGCAGCTTCCTTCTGAGTATTTTTAAACACCAACACTGCGATTACCAATCCGCCTGCCAAGCATGGTGATTATGGCAAATCCCCCCCTACATGGGAGACTATCCACTCGATGGACCGACGACATCGTAGCGGTCGCAGGGAGTCGATGGATGTAGGCGGCTCAGGACCGCTATTTGTGGCGTCGTACGGGGGAGGCCTATGTCCAGCAGTGGATGTGTATGGGCTGATGGTGATGATGATAGCTTTTTCAGCACTGAAGTAACTGTGAACCTCAAACAGGTTATTCAAAATTTCGTGATGATGCTTTATATGCATAGTTATTGTTATAATCGGGGAAATATTGCCGAAAATATGTGACCGAAATAAGGTAACAATAAGTTTAGCTTTTTCCGGTCACTAGTATGTGTCATGAGATTATTGCTCCTTTGCAGGATGCAATTTGCAATTTTGTGTGGAGAGCTAAAGATGGTTACTGTAATTTTATGAATAAATAAAAATGTCTGCATTATTTTTACCGATAAATCTTCTCTTCTTTATAGAAGAAGCAGCAAAGTCCAGCTCTACCGACGTAAAGTCAGAAGAGCAGGCAGCGACCAAGATCCAGGCAGTGTTCCGAGGGCACCAGACAAGAAAGACAATGAGCATGAAGACAGTCAGCAAGAAACCTGAGCCGGAGCCGTCTAAGGCTGAGCTCGAGGCTGAGTTCCGAGCTGATGATAAAGGTAAGCAACTTTAAATCTTGATAATATCGTAATATAATCACTTATTGTGTGTACACGGGCCAATCCTTCGACAATCAAGTCTTTTAAATCGTTTAGCAAGCGATTTTAACTCCTGTTACCACTGGAATAGCACTACATATTTTGTCTATAAACGAGATCCAGACAGTGTCTGAGGGCATCAGATGAGGAAGACAATGAACGCGAAGGCGGTCAGCAGGAAGCCTGAGCCTGAGCCTTTTAGAGCTAAGCTCGAGGCTTACTTCAGAGCTAATGATAAAGGTAAGCTATATTGGACTCTGTTTCCACTAGCAAAGAGTTTACACTGTGGCCCCAGACGCATTGGAATAGAAGAAGAAGAAGAAAGACATTTATACAAGACACACTTATAACATAGTTATAAAAGTGTCCTAACTCAGCATAATGCTGGCTAAGCTCCCGTAAGAGACCAAGCCAGCGCTAGTTTTCCGTAAGAACCAGTACAGGTGACGTCACGATCAAGCTAACGCAGCGAGAAATACAAAGAAAATTATAATAATAGAAAAAAAAATATACTACATTGAAACAGTTTAAAATACAGAAAAACAAAGCAACGTACGTACTTGAGTTCGGGAAACTTCTTGTGAATGCTTGATACCAGCACATAACGATGGCATGTCTTTACACTAAGTATAAAGCTCGTGTCGCTCGCCTTACTGGGATGGTCGTAGACTCTGTCGAACGCGAATTAATTTCTAGAAAGAATCGATTAATATTCCTATTGCTAAGAAATCATTATAATGATCGGCACAATACCCGAAAATGTATATTTAAACTTTTTAAACTTTCGCGATTTGTTGACATAATTAAAGATTATTTATCGGGTATTTATCGCGTACCTTTTGTTATATTTTCCCCTACGTTTCCATCGCGTTCCAGCGATCGTGGTCACGGGGCGACTAGGGGGCGAAGGGAAAAATATAAGAAAAGGTACGCGATAAATACTCGATAAATAATCTTTAATAATGTATATTTAGTTTAAAATACGTCGATCAATCCAAATAGCAATCTTGCCATGCCGTAAATTTCGTTACATTCTGGGTTTTGCAACTTCTCCTACTGACCGATTTAAAAGACGGTTTTTGTAATTTGACTTTAACTCCTATTTCCGCAAGAAGTCGAGTCGAGTTCGAGTGCATCAGACATACACTGTGAGCCATTTTCTACTAGCAATAACTTTTAACTGTAAGGAAGAACCAAGCATCTTTATAAGGAGGTTCAGATCCGTTTTTCTGGCGGATGATAAAGCTGTACAACTAAAAACACATTTGTCTGTGAGATATCCCAGGCAGATCTTCAGGGTGTTCTGGTCGTTTTCTATGTATAGTTAAAATATTTTAACACCTAAATGTATTGTATTATGTATATCAGTTATCTAGTACCCATAACACAAGCTCTGCTTAGCTTACGGCTAAATAATGCTGTGTGAACTGTCCAAAAAAAAGGAACAAATTAGAAGTAGTAGGTATTTACAATTGAAACAATTGAGCTAACTGCAGACTCTTACAAACAATCTACAGATATCACATGACATCATCATTATGAGTGATACATCTGAATAGACCAGCTGAATAGGTCATATGATATCTGTCTGACAATACGATAAGAAAGATGGAGAAGAGTTAAGGTGCTCGAGTCGCAGCCACGATGCGAAACGGAGTGTTGACCATCCACTCGATGGAACGACGACATCTTGGGGATCGCAGGGATTCGTTGGATGGAGGCGGCTCAGGACAGCTATTTGTGGCGTCGTGCGGGGGAGGCCTATTTCCAGCACTGGACGTGTATAGGCTGATATGATGATAATAAAGATAACTTTGTTATAATACAGATCCAAATGATGAAGAAAAACCATGCAAAGCCTTTGTAGTATCCAACGAGGTATAAATTCCGAGCTGGGGTGGCTGAGTCAAATTATTCGGAAACTTTTTGGTATGTCCCTGAATGTTTAATTAGCACAGGGTTTTACGAAGTTGGTACTTTACTTTTAATATTTTTTTCCTAACTAAGGTGTACAAAGACGGAAATTTCGGAAAACATATTGAGGCAGTTTGTCTTAGCCAAGCCAAACGTTTTTACGAAATATACAATCTTCGCTGCTAAAATAAGCTCAGATATAAAGCTATATCTAGATTAAATTAGATTCTAAGCTACTAAAATATTTTGCTCCTTTTTTTGTGCCAAATCAATAATTTTCTAGTTTTTGATATTTGGACTGAGTTTGCACTTCTTGTCTTTATACATATTATGCTATTTGCTCTAATACATAATGCTGACAATTATTTATCAAACTTGACGACAAAATCAATTTTAGATAAGCTTGACTGGAAAAAAATCGGTTTAAGCGAGAAGGCCACTAAAGTATAATCTTTTTATAAGGTGATGACTAAAAGTATTATCTATCTAGTTGCTTACAAACATTGTCGGTACTTTGAGAATAGCTTGTAAATGGTCTTTCATTAAGCGTGTCCTATCTTTAAATTTAAATAAAACAAACTGTGTGTGAGGTATTATCAAAATAATTTATTTATTTGAAAGATGTAGTGATGCCATTATGTGTGGAATATGAAATATTTCAAATGTCCGCCACGGCTTCTCTGGGTGGAGCGCATGCGAGATATACAATTTTCCATGACTTTTGCGCATAAATCAGGCTGACCTATTATGCTGAATTTGACCTAGGTTATGTTGGCTTTGAGGACCGCTGTGGTTTATGGTTTATTCGCATAGACCTGCGACTAAAGAAAACCCCACAAGAAAAAGTCTAGCGGGGTTAAGTCACACGATCTCGGTGGCCAGTTCACATCAGCTCCACGTGAGATGACCATGCCCTCAAATCTCTCATGCAGAATATTCAATGTGGCATGAGCTGTGTGGCAAGTAGCGCGCTCTTGTTGAAACCACATGTCGTTGGTGTTCAGATGATCCAGTTCATGCCAAAAAAAGTTGGTAATCATCGACCTATAGCGCTCGCCGTTGACAGACAGCGCGACCGTAAAATGGGCGAAGCGCGCGGTGCATTGCCCGAACAGAACACTCATTTTGATAAAACAATTTTACCATTTGCACGTCTTGTTGAATGCTATAGCTATCCATGCTGATTTGGCAAAACAGAATGAATAAATGACAACCAATTTGACAGATGTAGCTGTGGAAACCTCATTAGTGGACACAGGCCTTTATTTATTATTTATCAATCGCCTGTTAATAATTAAATGTGTCAAGAAACTAGGTTATATAAAGCCTAGTTCACACTGAACAAATTCGGTTGGAGAGTTGGGGAGTAAGTTAGTCGAGTAGTATGAACTCTAATATTGTAGGGTGTCGAGAGAAAATAAATAAATAATGTTGGACAATGCACACAACATCATCTAGCCCCAAGCAGAGCTTGTGTTATGGGTACTAGATGACTGATATACTTAATACTATATAGCACATAGATATATGTTTTTTTACTATACATAGAAAATACCCAGAACACCCGAAACAAATATTTGCAGATCGTACATTAATTTGTCCCAAGGCGGGAATCGAACCCGAAACCTTCTGCGTCACAGACGGAACTTCGCCCGCCGCGCCACATCGGTCGTCAAAATAAAACAGGCAATTGATATTGGCGACTACTAACTCGAAGGAAAATTTCCTATTTTGATTTTATGTTATAAACGAAAAACTGACTTTTAATGGAAAAATATAAAAAAATAAAGGATATTTGCACTGGTTTTTGAGATTTGCGGGACTTATCAAAAAGACAAATGATCCTGCTAGAATAAAATTTATATAGGACCACCGCGGGTTTATCAACTCGAAACAATGGGGATATTGCCATAATAACCACACTTGGCAGGGGATCGATGATCAAAGTAGAATTGTCCCCTTAGTCTGCTCTTATGATATCCACAGGCTGATTTTGAAGGGTCTTGGAACAACTTGTTACGTCATAGAATAAATGAAATCTAAACAGAAATCTCAGTTCAGCTAGTTTTGCTTAATATAGAACGTTACGTACCTAATTGAGAACTGGGCTCCAAAAAGAGCGAAGCAATAACAAAAGGTATTTAGGTAATAAATAACACAAATTAAAGTGTAGATTGGACGAGCTCAAGGGTCCAATGGTCCAATAAAGACAATGTAAGTATACCTTGCACCTCCAAGGTACACTTTCATTGTCTCTAATGGACCATCTTAAAAACTAATGACTGGGTACACTAAATTCGTTTCTCCAGATGTTCTAAGACGCGGGCTACATAGAAGCGGTTTTGCGGGCATCAGGTGCGCCACTGGCGCGCTGCTCTGTTACATCGGTGGTATTCAAGTGTTTGATTTAAATCTCCGTCCTTGAATACACCGATGTAACTGGCAGCGCACCAGTGGCGCAACTGTTGTGCGCCGCGCCGCTTCTATGTGGCATGAAAAATATGGCTAAATCAGATTTAGATACAGCTTACCCATGGACTAAACGATGAAGAAACCTAGCTGGTGATGATGGTTATCTTTAAATGACAAATAGGTTCTTTACCAATGAAGTCCGCACATCGCAACGCTCGCCATCGTTAGAGAAATCATCAGACTACGGCATGGGGTTCTTCAAAAAGGGTCTACTAACATAAGACACCGTGTCACACACAAGACACGGACACAAGAGTCCGTGATGTTGCAGACGTCTTTATGCTGTGGTAACTTGCTTGTTTGCCACGAAAAGTTGCGAGCCGGCTTAACTACTCATGGCATAGACAACACGACTTCCATACACGCTATGCACGCGGAACACACGTGCGACACTCGTTGTCAAATAAACGAGCTCATGCAGCTAAAAGGCACCTCGTGGCCATGCACAGCGTGCGCGTATACCTAGTGTATGCTGCACTAGAAACGTAGACCCACGTTGTCAAACAAACAAACCCAAGCAGCTAAAATGCGCCGCGTGGCCATGCACGCACAGCGTGCACAGTGGTAGGACGTAGGTTAGAGAGAATACCTATTCAGAATCAGAATTAATAACTTTATTTCTTTAGGCTTAGAAAATAAGCACTGAGGCAATAAAATTTTATACTATAAACATAGTTATTATTATCGAATAAGAAATAGGGTGTCATTGATATTCTCTTCACTTAAATTTTTTGTCCACAAGTGGCAGAAGTGAAAAAGAAACCACTAGCACATTTATAATATCACTTATGTGCCTAATACATGTTTATTTTGCCAATCTAAATCTAATAAATTTAACAAAAATAATAAATTTAATGCGATTAAGATACTTGTCAATATCTCTATAAAGCTAAACAGAACATGAAATTTCTTACATACTACTGACAGTGCGGAATTGCCTTTAGTGATAAAAACCCGTCTATATAACTTGCAAATCGACAAGCAAAATCTTTTTTATATAAGTACTATATTTTGTAACGTGAAGACAAGGAAAAAACACGAATAAAAGTTTTCCCTATCGCAGAAAAAAACACCAGTCTCCATTCAAGGACACAGTTATGTCGTAACGAATACGGAAAACTAGACTTTCCATAAATCAGGGAATAACAACTTTTCTACGTAATAACTATCAAGTTAACAAAGTTAACGTTAATAATGAATGAAGTTCTGTGAAAACGAACATTAACAAGTGGAAAAAGTAGGGATATAAAGATATTTTATTCAATAGTCGTTTCCAGAGACGTAGTTAAGGCCAATTATTGACCAACTTTACTAAATATATATTTAATGTAATAATTAATTATTTTAATGTAACTAAGGATCACATTTTATCGACAAACTAATTAGAGGCGCGATGTTTCTCGATAAGGACCGATAACCACCAATTTTTTTCTCTGTCGTCTTTGCCGGTGAGAACGTGTAGATTCTTACCGAATTTTATCGAGAAACGTAATCTCGCTCCTGAAAAGAAAATGATATAGCTAGCGCCAAGTGAACAAGTTCACTTGGCATGGCACGAGGAGCTCGAAGAGATCAGAGAAGGTTATACGCGGAATTGTTACTAAATATTTTTTCATTCTCATTACCCATAATCAAATTTACCCATAAATCAGTTCCCATGGGAAAGACGTTTTTATGAAATCAACGTGTGCAAAACGTGGGCAGAAACTAGTTTAATACAAAGCCTACATTCCCTCACTACCTCCCACAATGTAACTTTCTCACTTTTCCCAAGTCGTTGTCAGGAAATAGTGTTAAGTTAGGAACCGAGATCGGATTCCTGCATGATTTATTCACTCCTTTACTTTTTATTCGAGAGCCAGTCGCTATATTGATTGAACGAATTCTTGGGCATTTTGACGTTAGGAATGTTTTCACGAAAGAGATTTTTCGGATATTTGATGGGGAATCCCCCGATACTTTTAATCTCTCAACGTTTTACAGTTAGATACTGTTTGTCATTTGAAGTTTGAATTCTATAGAACAAACAATAATGTAGACCCTCAGTCATAACGGACACTAACGCCCTAGTTGTTCTAACATGCATTGAAATATTTGTCTGAGCATAATAAATATGTCTCGAGTAAAGATTATGGCTATTTGTTTATTAACCCACATCACGCTCCACATTTGGGGAAACAAATAATCCATAAAAATTGTGAGAACGTTGTTTTCATATATTTACGCAGCTAAAGTAACTCGTCCTATTTATTAAAAATTACAATCAAATACATAATAGAAACAAATTAAACTAGTATTTACAGTTGAACCACTGCAGACTGTTGCAAACAATCTAAGGTAGTTGAACTGGTCCGTACCATATCAACACCAGTTGAAAGCGTCCCCAAGACTCTGGTTGCACTGCGGCAGATACTCACCAGCTCTAGAGTCAAGCGACGCATCGGCTAGATTAAAAATTGGTCTAAGTTTAAGAGATGCTTCGCGACTTTCGATGGAGGAACATACACGTTAGCGAAGGCTTAGTAGAATATCAGAGCACCCATAGTATCTACCTGATTAAAACGGCACAATACCATCCTTATCAGGTGGATATAGCACCCACTCGTGCTAAGCGGTTTCTCGTGCTAAGCCTTCACCTTCATCATTTGCAGAGCTAAAGAATGGAACTCGTTCCCTGCTTCAGTTTTTCCAGCCGATTACAATCTGAGTCTCTTCAAGACAAGAGTGAATAGGTTTCTTCTAGACCTTCGTGATTATCGTGATACACCGTCGGCCACATCCTCACATTCCATCAGGTGAGGTTGCACTCAAACGAAGGTCTTTCGACGATAAAAAAAATACTCGTGACACCTTTCGGATAACGAACCGCAAATTATGCAAAATGCGTCATACCCAAAGCGTGGTAAAGTCCCTGTTTTAAAGTAACAAATAACCTCGTAAATTAAGATTTCTCCGAAGCTCCGTTTTAAATTCACACTAAACCCAGATTCAGTTCAATCACTTATAGCCCCCAGCGGTATTAGATTACAATTTATACCTTAGTGCCCCTGCGGGTATTCTAGCAATTTAGTAGATACTAAGTCCTGGCTTGCAGTTATATGTTTGGAAACTATTCTGTTGGAATACTTTGGTTTAGATAATGGATTTCAGCTAAAAAAGTTCGTAGCTGGCTTTGTGGTAGGTTGCGGCAGTCCATCTGAAGGTTGTTGGTTCGATTTACAGAAACAATAAATTATGCGAGGTTTAGACGAAACCAGAAACACTGGCACTAGTATTCAGACAAGCCTGCGCTATCCTGGCCCGTGTTGTTTAGATGAGGCCAACTGAATTCATTTCTTTCCTGGATTATTCTTGTTGTTAACAAAAACAAACGTGTAAACAATGTAGAGATATGCGCCAGTGACTGGCGCGATGCGTCTACACACGGCTAATAGTACGCCAGCACTGGCTTCGTCTAAACTTAGCTTTAGTTTGTTGATTATTGTTATAGTGTAAAAATCTACTAAAACGACGACTGCTTCGTTGATCTAGCAATTGCGTGTTCAACCGCTGATAAAGAGGTCCCAGGTTCACATCTCCGGTCGGCCTCAAAATTGATAATATGATTTTTCTGGCAAGATATAGCGGGAACCAAGTAATTTTTTTTAAATAGTTTTATTTACCAATTAGTAACTGGGTACTTCTTTAATACAATTCTTTACTAAATCGTTATTGTGAACTCTCGACAGACAAAAGTGGGTTTATTATGTTTAACGTGGGTCTGCCTATCATAACTTCCAAACGAATGATCTGATTTAGATTTATTCGAAAGTGTTATTTAATAAAAATTGGTACAGCCAGACTAAGACTTTTTCTGAAGTCTATGGTACAGCCATTGAAATGTAGATTCATGGTAGGCTAATAAGAAGTAAAATAGACTAAATTTAATAAATAGCTTGTGATTATTCTAGTTTGCACCCAACGCTCTCAGTGAAAGTAAAGTAAAGTAAAGTAAGTTTTATTGCAACAAATACATGTAAATAGGTACATAGGTGGTATATGCTTAAATATGTAACAATGTATTTGTACCAGTGTGGCGTGCAATATTTAAGTACAAACAATGTCAATAAATTAATAAAATTCACTAAAATAAATAAACACTAAATCGAGACAATAACAAATACGAAATTTATATTAAAGAAAATTAAATTTAAATATATATATACCTACAGATATTACAGTTAGGCGCCATTATTTCCTATTTTCCAAAAAAACTTTCCAAAAAATTTGTCCGTCATAAAATCATAAAAAAATATGATTAATATATAGAAGCGTCCTCACAAAGTATTTCATAAAGTCTCTCAAATAACTTGAAATTTTCAGTTCAAACCTGTCGTATTCAGGGACAGAACTAACGCGGCGCGACATTTTCAGCGTCAAGAGTTTCAGTATACCTGAGGCTTTGTCGACTGAAATGAAACTTTGTAAATAACTAGCTTTTGCCCGTAATTTCGCAAGCATTGCTTCTATGGAATTCTAACTGGTATAAGGGGAACTGGTTTATGAGAAAAAAGTTTATCATAATTATCAGCCCGTATCAGTGGACCAACGATATCGTAGCGGTCGCAGGGTGTCGATGGATGGAGGCGGCTCAGGACCGCTATTTGTGGCATCGTATGGGGAGGCCGATGTCCAACAATGGACGTGTATGGGCTGATATGATGACATGACGACGATATTGAAAAAATTTCAATACTATTCTGACTCTGAAAAATGTATCCCCCTCAATAAAAAGCAAATTGAACCAAGTTTGTTTTGTGTATGAAAATGCGAGCGTATCTGACCGTATCTGGGTAGGCGAGGGAATAAATAATGAATTTTTGATTAAGAAAACAGGATTTCGCTCCGAACCCTCTTTGCAAAGGATCTACTTTATAAAAATTTAAGTACCTATATCTCAAGAAAGATCCTTGAATAATTTGATGTATTAGCAAAACCTAATATGGCGTGTTTTAAAAAACGATACTTTTACACTCACTTTTACGATCTGCAAATATTTGTTCAGGGGTTTCTGGTCGTTTTTCTATGTATAATAAAAAATATCTATCTATGTAATATATTGTATTATGTATATCAGTTATCTAGTACCCATAACACAAGTTCTGCTTAGCTTGGGGCTAGATAATGCTGTGTGAATTGTCCAACATTATTTATTATTATTTATTTATTTACACTTATTTTAAGATTTGCGGGATAAATACTAATCCCCTGGGGAAATAAAAATAATTGATAACCTCCTTTTCTACTCTTCTTCCGGGCCTTACGCTAGGTGGGTTTGCCATAACAATTATTATTCTACCACAAAAAAAAAATATCGTTCTATTATTTTCTACTTGTACTTGGTAAAAACGGATAAGTTGACGAACATAAATAAAAACTGCCGAACATAGAAACTCCTCCTTTTTTCGAGTTTGGTTAGTAAAAACGGATAGCAATTGGCCGGGAGATAATCTAGTAACATACGTAGGTAAGTAAATAAAATATACCTACTACCTACAGCCGAATTGAGAACGTCCTCCTGTTTTGAAATCAGTTAATAAACTGGAAAACCATTTGAAGCACAATCAGTCGCAATTTATTTACTAAAATGCTACGCCCCATCGATCCTCAAAAATAGGTCGGCAAATTGACACTCAAGACACAAAATCGATTGGTAACTATCACAACCACTAGCTAAATTAAGCCTTAAAGCTATCCTTTTAAGGTGTAGGTTGTTCTTCGATAGTTGAACGGCTGCCAACATAATCCTCTTTATTTGTGGGGCGTCATCGCGTCTACTATCAAAGACTGTTTGCTTACAAGTTTGGGAAATGGTTGATAAGAAGGAATCAAGTGTTGTTGCGATGTTACATCTTTATTATTTTTGCCACAGTTTCTTAGTCGGCCGCTCGATAGTTTTCTGGGTCATCAGCAACACCGAAAACAAAATGGCCGCTGAGGAAAAAAGATAGATATCGATAGATAGATAGATAGATAATCCTTTATTTCATATCGTTACAAAACATTCGTTATGTATGTACATTATAAACTTATAGTAAGGTCTTCCAGTCCGTATCTGTAAGGCCTTCCAGGCAACCAAGAAGTTTGGTATTTTTCTCCGATGCTTCACATCCTTTTTAGGTCGGTTAAAAATCATCATCACCATATCAGCCAATTGACGTCCACTGCTGGACATAGGCCTCTCCTAAGGATCTCCACAATGAACGATATCGGGTCGCCCGCATCTAGCGATTTCCCGCGACCTTCACTAGGTCGTCGGTCCATCGCGTGGAGGGCTACCAACTCTGCGCCTTCCGGTACGTGGTCACCACTCGAGAGCCTTGCCCATCGCTGGGCCGCAAGGCGTGCGAGGAGTGGTTAAAATGCTTTCTTCCAATGAGATACAATCATATTCATGAAAACAACTGAAAACGTGTAGGTACTCGTTTGTAAAACCGCAAAACCATCCCTTATTATGTACGAATGCAAATGCGATACATAATGTATCAAGTAATACCAATTGCGGGGGATAAACCGAATTTACAGCTTGCATTTGGGTAGCATTGTTTACATAATAAAAAGTAAATAAATAAATAATAAATAACGCTGGACAATTCACACAACATTATCTAGCCTCAAGCTAAGCAAAGCTAGTGTTATAGGTACTAGATAACTGTTATACATAATACAATATATTACATAAATAGATATTTTTTTATTATACATAGAAAACGAGCCTAAACAAGTATTTGCAGATCGTACAAACATTTGTCCAAAGACGGGAATCGAACCCGCAACCTCCTGTGTTGCAAGCGGACCTTCGTCCGCCGCGCCACATCAGTCGTATTAGCTTCGTCCTTTGACATAAATCTAAACTCCAACTCCAAGTGAAGTACAAACAAAAGGAAAATGGTACAATGAAGGCATTGTAAAAGTTAATCCTTTGTAAAAGTTACTCCGATTTAGAATTCAATATATTTTATGTCAACAAAGACTTGTATTAATGAAAACTTAATAAAAACTGATAACAATAACACAAAACAACAGGGTTACAGAGATGTTATTCGTAAAAACTTAAAACACAAACTTTAACAATGGATAATCTCACATGAGTAGCAAAAATTTTTAAAATTTGAATTTTAAAACGAACGATGGTTCAATTATTCTGATGAATGAAAGCTTTTAATTCAATTATGAAAGTTTTCAAAAACAAAATTATGTCTAGCTTCTGTGCTTGGTTGAATGATTAACAATGTCGTTAAGTATTTTCCACCAGTATTCCTTGAGTTTTGTAGCCCCTTTGTATACAAAAAATATCCAGATTTTGGAATCAGAGTATAGTAAGTTCTGTTTATTCTGTGGCTAGGATTTAACCCTGAGAAGGGTATATAAATGATTTATTTCACTTCCGAATCTCTTCTTACTTTGCTTCTTCTACTTTTCTTCTCATTTTACTTTTTAATGTTCTATTTCTTATAATATTTGGTTTTTCTGATTATTCTCTGGCCGCTATTTTTATTTTCGCAGGTTTTTATGAATAAAAAAAATTTAGTTAAAAACGAAAACCCGACTACATCAAAGTCTTAAACAAGCGTTCACCTATTGTCCTTATCATTTTCTTTTGATACTTAGGTAGTCGGAGGCTTTTCGTGTTACTAATTGTACCCTAGGTAAATGGGGTGGGTCCCTCCGACTACCTAAGTATCAAAAGAAAATGATAAGGACAATAGGTGAACGCTTGTTTAAAACTTTGATGTAGTCGGGTTTTAGGTTTTAACTATATTTTTTTTTACACCTTTTTGCTAATAGCTTGATAATCGTTAACCAGACAAAAGTTTGAAAGTTATAGATCGTTAACCAGAAAAAAAAACGGTTTCGGAAAGTACAAACAAAGACCTTTTGCAACGATACCACACACGAGCGTATTTACTAAAATTGAGATTTTCGACCCTTAATTAGACCCTCGCTATCTCGTTAGATCCCCATTTTATCTGACGTCACATAGCCTATAACCATCGGGCTATTAAGACGAATCATACGACACCTCATTTGTTGACATCGCACCAGTAGTTTCAGCGCTACACGTGGGAACATAAAAATCGGCTACATACATATATAAATACATAGGGTGTCAAAATCATAACCCTCGTCGTAGTCGGGTAAAAATCGAATGATTTGTTTATCTACTTGTTAGCTAAGACATGATAAGTTTTAGCTGGCTTAGGCTTTTTTTATTTGCTAAGGTGGCTTTCGTATCACCACGGCCATGGTAGGCCTATTGGCTTCAAAGAACGATATAAATCTGAGACTGATCCATTTTGGCTCACCTTGGCAGCACTGACATACCTACATGAGACTAGCCTACGTGTAGGAAGGTAGGTACCCTTACCCTAAGTTTAAAATTTAGTATATTTGATGTTCCTTTCTTCTTTTTAAATTGTTTGTGTGTTTTACTTACCTAAATATATGTATGTACCTATTGTTAAGTATATTTTCTGATACCTACCTACTACAATGTCTATGTTTGTTTTTTTGTCTTGTGCTGTCTATGTTTGTGAATCAAATAAACAATATATCTATCGATCTATCTCATCTATCTAAATCTTTGATTGGCTTATGCTTATTATCATCATCATATCAGTCCAAATACTGCCTCTGCTGGACCTAGGCTTTCCCCATTCGACGCCACAAATAGCGGTCCGCAGGGATCTTGTCGGTCCAGGTTTAGGCTTCTACAGACTTTCAAACCTGTCATAAACATCGATCGTGATGACTCAGCTAACATTTTTCTTCACCATCACTACATGGTATAAAACAAAATCGCTTCCCGCTGTATGATCTTATGTATTATATATTATTCTTATGTATTATAGTGACACATACATAGGTATTAGAGCTGTTTCAAAGATTTAAATGGACAAGATTTTCATCAGCGCTACGTGCTTGTATAAAGGTGAACCCTAAGTAATTTCTTTCATCGTTTCAATAAAGTAAATTATATTTAATAAGGCCTTAATTCAAACTCAATAAGCGACTCTTAATAAAGTCTTGCTATTTTCATCCAAAGATTTTTTCCTATTTTACTTGAAGGGAATTAATTTAGAGGAATATTACGTCAAAGACAGCTTAATAAGATAATCTTCTCTGACGGTAAAAGATCGTTTAAAATGTCGCTTGTGCGTTTGACGTATAAAATGAATAAGCGGTATTATCTGATATTTAGAGGAGGGGAATCGCGTTATCTAAAACTTTCTTAAGTTTACTGTTAGATAACGATGTATTTATTACAATTTAAATCAGCTAAAAGTGACCCACTGCTGGGCAAAAGTATTCCATTGGATCTTCCACTCATCTCAGTCCTGAGAAAGCTGAAGTCACGGGTATGATGTGTTTATTAAAGCGTTTAAAAAAAAAATCCTACTTATATTATACATTTGAAATAAATCAGCTAAAAGTGACCCACTGTTGGGCAAAAACCTTCCATTGGATCTTCCACTCATCTCAGTCCTGAGAAAGCTGGACTCACGCGTACGATGAGTTCCTTAAGGCGTTTAAAAAAAAAATTTTATAAATTATTTTTTCTTTCTGTTTGTCTGTTACTTTTTCACGCCTAAACGGCTGAAAGGATCTTAATGAAATTTGGCAGGGAGTAGATGGTATCCCGGAGACGGACATAGGGTACATGAAAAGCGCGTGCGAAGCCGCGGGCAGCAGCTAGTTGCTTTAAAGACAATCTAGCGGCATCTAATACCGCTGCTAACCATTGGGCTGGACGATGTTTTTTTCAGAGCTAAATGGGTTTAATCTTTTTATTAGTTTTTATTACCTACGTTTCTAAATTAAAATACAGTAGGTATAGTTATTTACTTTTCTAAATTACAATACAGTAATAATTGACATTGTACGCAACGCAAATGAACATTTTCTTAATTCTATTCAAAATGTCTGTAACTAAATTATTATATCCGCAAACTCTTTCAAAATCAACATAAAACATTCGATTAAAAGCAAAATGTACAATGCCGTGCCGGGACGCGGCGAAAACAACCAGATCGATTGACCAATTACAGCAGGCATTTGCTACCCTGGGCCGAAATAGGTCGAAAGTAGGTTACCTGCTTACTGCCTATTTACCTTATACCCCTCCTCCATTGTGACCCACGACACGACGGGGTGAAACTTGGCTATTTACAATATTGATTATACATACATTTGTATAAAAATTCCATTACACACTTCCCAGTTTTATGGTGATTCCTTCACGTTGCAGGCCGCCAGACTCTGGAACGTCCTTCCTGTATCCATCCGACAAGCTAAATCCCTTCCTATTTTCAAAAGAATGGTTTATCAACATTATCTGTCCACTCCTGATAAAACTTAATATTTTTACTGTTATTTTGTAAATTATTCGTGTTATTTCGCAATTTCTGTTTTTATTTAAATAATTATTTGTCAAAATTATTTTGTTTTTATGTCATTCAATAAGAAACCGTCAGCTTTAATGCGTACGAATCCTATCCATCCAAAGGTTGCCTGGAAGAGATCGCTGTTAGCGATAAGGCCGCCGATTGTACCACACTAAGTATAATTAGTATTAAGTTCTTGTATAAGTACTACATGTATTGATGGTGCAATAAAGATATATTCTATTCTATTCTATAATCCAATCTATTCATAGTAATTTCACAAACAGCACTAACTATTCACATATCCTTTTTCATGCGAATGCCAAAAGCATGGAATTAACTTCCCTTTAGTTAATATAAATTTTGTGTATTTTGATGAATAAAATCCTTTTGAACCGATTTCAAAAAAGGAGGAGGTTCTCAATTCGTCTGTATGTTTTTATATGTATGTTACGCGATATTTCCGTCAATTATGAACCGATTTTGAAAATTCTTTAACTATTGTTTAGAAAATGATCCCGAGGTGGTCCCATAAAAATTATCCCCAGGGGATATTTAATTAAAACAAAACTTAAAAAAAAACAGTTTAAATACTAAGGAATTTGACGTCGATTATTAGTTTTTGAAAACAATCAAATTATCACAATGACGTTAACAAACAGTTTCTACGGCAACGGGTTAAAAAACTATGTACCTAATGTGCTAATCCAGCGAATAGCTCGTGTTAGAGCTATGATTACTTTTGAGGCTAGATGATGCTGTGTTTTATCCAGAAGTATTTAATATTTTGAACCTACTTCGAAAAAAGGCGGAGGTTCTATGTTCAACTGTATGTGTTTTTTTTATGTATGTCCGTTGATTTCTCCGTCATCTATCGACCGATTTAGATGATTCTTTTGCAGTTGTATATGCGAGTGGGAACTAATGTATACAAGAAAATATTTTTAAAAATTATTATCGAAATGCTCGTTGGATGTGTTTGAGAACTAATGTATGAAATATTTCGGTTCCGAGAACTTTCCGAAGCTTTGGATGCAATGGGTAGTAGCTATCCCGAACTGGTTCCATAAATTTTTTTTTTCCGCGGTATTTATCAAAACTTAAATACCAGTTAAAAAAGAAAAGAAACAAAATAAGTTTTTTTTTTCAAAACAATCAAATTATATTAAATGATATTTATTTCATTTACAAAAGTGAAAACCCTGTAAACCATTACAAACTTTATGAATGAATCTTTTTTAACACTAAAAGCTATCTTACAAGTTCATCAGCTGCTATATTGGCAATTTCTTCTTCATTTTCCGTCTTCCTTGGCAGCACTAAGGCAATACACTGCACGCTCATTACCTTGGCACCCAGCCACGATCGTTTCACGGATAGTTAAATCCAGAACGATGACTTGAAATTTCTTGGGGTTAACAAGAAGACAGTAAATTGCTAGGACATTTAGCTTTGGAGGTTGGAGCTTTTCTATTCGTTTCTGTCAACAAGTAATTCAAAAGTTTACCCAATGGTCCATTGGTCTACAAGTTGGGCGAGACATCACAGCCGTCCTTTGTTTTGTTTGCTTTTATTTTGCAACTTTTTATCAAATGGACACGAATATGCGGGCCTGTGGTTACTATTATTTAGGTATTTATTTCAAACTACCAACCGTTAGCTTGCTTAAAAATCTGGCAACCCTGTTTGACAGCGGGCAACTCGATTATGTAGAAAAAATGGCGATGACTGGGAAGTATTGTTTATATTGTGAAAATTGTTAAAGATTCATAGAAGATTATAAGCCTATCTAAATGTGATATCCTGTTTTATTTCAGTAACACAAATAAGCCTGGTGATATCTGATGATAAGCTTTGCAACAGAGGATGCACTTAAAAAACAGAAAAAATAACACATAAAGCATCACCAATTATGTCCCCCCCCCCCCCCCCCCCCCCTATTATAGTTAGTTACAGCTAACGTATATCAAAAGTTACTTACTGCTGCTGGCCGCGCCTTCGCCCGCATTTTTATCACGAATAAATAAAAAATAGCCTATATGTTATTTCAGGTCCGAACTATAGCCATAATTTCAGCCCAATCAGTTCAGTAGTTTTTGCGTGAAAGAGGAACATACATGCATACATCCCACAAACTTAGACATATTTATGATATTAGTAGGATTTGATTGTTTTGAAAAAAACTAGAGACCGACTTCAGATCCCCTAGTTTTAAATAGTTTTCTTAAATTTTGTAGGATTCATACTCATCTCTCGGAAATAAAATTTGTGGTACCACCTCGGTATTATTTTCTATACAATAGTGAAAGAATTTTCAAAATCGGTCCATAGTTGGCGTATATATTGCGTAACATACATACAAAAAACATATAGTCGAATCGAGAACATCCTCCTTTTTTGAAGTCGGCTAAAAAAGGACGTAGATACAGCTATTCCTGAAATACCGGCAACATTACTTATCCCGTACCTATGTAAAAATAGACAGTTTGTTAAGTCGAGCTGAAGGGACCAAAAGCGTCAAACAAAAGCAAGGGCGCGAAAAATACTACGGAAAATATACTGAAAGGTGTTTTCCAAAATAATATTACGTCTTATTTGTGACAGGTGAATATGAGAATAATGGCCGAATACTCAAATGCAACATATGTAGATGTAAGCACGTCTTACATCGCGATATTTTGACAGTTTTTCACGTCATTTGAGTCGTGCTTAAATCTGAGATTCGTTTGATTGAGTATTCGGGGGTAAATGGCTTAAGGTAAAAACGTCACTGGCTAAAATTGCCATCGTAAAAATTTAGTGTGACTTTGTCATCGCTCAAGTAATATTAATATTTTTAGGGTAAGTTTGTCACTGCCTAATTTTAAACCTCTACAGTACAGTTAGCGAATTAGTGACAGACCTTTTAAATGGAAAATGCGGTTATTAAACTTGCATTATTTAAAATTATTGTAGGTTTTTATGAGAAACTATCTGTTGCCCGCGCCTTCGCCCGCGTTTTATCGGGATAAAAATATCCTATATGTTTTTCCAGTTCCCAGACTATACCAAATTTCAGCCTTATCGGTTCAGTAGTTTTGGCGTGAAAGAGTAACAAATATCCATACATCCATCAATACAAACTTTGACATTTTATAATATAAGTAGGATAGTAGGATAAACATCCTTTTATCATTTCCTTATTACACGTTCTACAACAAGAACTGGTCTTGTTGTGTTGTGTTGTAATGTTGTAGAAGAGCGTGTCCACACAATATCATCGTAAACATAATCCTGCATTAGTATGCAACTCACTCTTTCTCTGAGATGGCATAAAGTTGTCTCATATTTTTTGCAAACAGTTGGTTTGTTAAGACAAGTTGGGTTATTTCGCTCGGTCGGAGAGTTTTCAATAGTAGCCCAGACAAAATAGAAGTTTTTTGTGTGGAATAAGTTGCATTGCACTCCCGATTTCTTGATGAAAATGAAATAATGGCCTCCTAGTCGCTGAATCTTCGTCTTTTTTATTAGTAACTAGCTGACCCGACATACGTTGTCCTGTCATTCCATTCAAACTTCATATTTATTTCAAACGTACTTAGCAAAGAGTATTGCTAAGCGCGTGAGTAACGCTGGGGCTAAGATTATATGAAAAATGTTTATATTATCATCATCATCATCATCATCAGCCCATACACGTCCACTGCTGGACATAGGCCTCCCCCGTACGACGCCACAAATAGCGGTCCTGAGCCGCCTCCATCCATCGACTCCCTGCGACCGCTACGATGTCGTCGGTCCATTGAGTGGATGGGCTCCCATGTAGGGGGGGATTTGCCATAATCACCACGCTTGGCAGGCGGATTGGTGATCGCAGTGTTGGTGTTTAAAAATACTCAGAAGGAAGCTGCTGCCATTCCTCTGGTAGGTTCCCTTAGTCGGCTTGTACGACATCCACGGGTTGAGTTGGAGGGGTCGATATTCGTACGCCGCGACCCCACGGCTTATATTATAGGTAGTTGTTAAGTTTGCTTAAATTTTCTAAGTTTGTGAGCAATTTTATTAATTCTAGCTGGACCAGGAGAAATAGGGATTCATTTTTATACATACATATATATGGTAATGCCACCATCTCACCTAAGAAAGTGAAGATGTGGCCTAAGATGACACGCTTTCCCAGAACGAACTTATTCATCCTGGATTTGAAGACTCCAAGATTGTACTCTAACGAGAAGATAGACATATTGAGACTCATTCCACTTCGTCTCAACGGAGAGAAGGCATGTGCGCGGGACATTATAGTGCGTGTGTGCGTAAACACAGGTACACTCTGTATTTCTTCACTCTCATAATCGGGACGCACATATAGAGACGAGCGGGGAGAGGTCAGATGCAAGTCCAGCGCATTAACGTGCTTACTGAGGCTGAGATATATGATACAGGTGGATGGTTGATGGGCTGCTGCAGCTGGTTTTTACGGGTATCCCATGCGGCATTTCTTTGAAAACTGTTTGAAAAGAAAAATGGCGGTTCCCAGACCCAAATTAGCGCCGTCACCTATTTTATCGTATTATGACGTTAAACAAAGGAATTTTCAAAAATCCCTTGGCCTGTTTGTGATACCTATCATAATCTTATTTTGAATTCCTCTGTAATAGTTTTATTTTGTATAGTTTAGGAAGAGATGCGAAGTTACACTTTTTGGGCACAAAACTCGGTTTTCGCATCTCCTCCTAAGCTTTACAATATAAACTATTACAGACGCATTAAAAATAAGCTTATGATTGGTATCACAAACAGGCCAAGGGATTCTTCAAAATTCCTTTGTTTAAGGTAATATACGATAAAATAGGTGGCGGCTCTGATTGGGTCTGTGTAGCGCCTCAAGTAGTGATTAAATAGGATCAATCTGACTATTCTTTCTGTTAGTTTTTTTTTTTAATTTATATTTATTTATTCATCAAACATGTAAGTCTACCTTACAGACGTACCCATTGCGTAGTAAGTTAAACAAGCCATTCGCGAAATGTATGGAACAAAGGGATTGAGGCTGACGTACTCGTGCGTTGATTGATTGAGATTGAGTGTTCTGCGTGTGATGGATAGGGAGCTGTGTTGGCGTAGTGGTATATTGGATTGCAATGGTTCGAATCTCTCAAGCAAAAACGCAAACATTGAAAAATGGAGACGGCTCGGGACCGCTATTTGTGGTGGGGAGGCCTATGTCCAGCAGTGGACGTCTATGGGCTGATATGATGATGATAATTATAATGTTACTATGTTTATTGTATAAAATTTGACTTGTCTGAGTGCTTATTTTGTAAGCCTAAAGAAATAAAATTATTGATTCTGATTGAAAAATTATTGTCCAAAAACTGTTAAAAATATGAGAATTTATCACTTTTGTTTCGTAATTTAGGATTATGTACGAAATTGTTATCGCAAAGAAAGTGTGCGTCCAACTCATGATTTTTGGAGTATTAAATACGTGACACATTAGATTATAGTAAGTGCCCCCCCGCCACGGCAAGGCGGGGCATTTGTTTTGCTCACATGTATGTAAATATATGTATACAGCTTAGTTCTTAATGTTAGCTTAGGTCAATAGTACATGCACCCTGTAGGGCACTGCAAAATCCTAGGACCGTGGGGCCGCGGCGTACGAATATCGACCACTCCAACTCAACCCGTGGATGTCGTAAGAGCCGACTAAGGGAACCTACCAGAGGAAGGGCAGCAGCTTCCTTCTGAGTTTTTTTTTTAAACACCAACACTGCGGTCACCAATCCGCCTGCCAAGCGTGGTGATTATGGCAAATCCCCCCCTACATGGGAGACCATCCACTTGATGGACCGACGACATCGTAGCGGTCGCAGGGAGTCGAAGGATGGAAGTGGCTCAGGACCGCTATTTGTGGCGTCGTACGGGGGAGGCCTATGTCCAGCAGTGGATGTGTATGGGCTGATGATGATGATGATGATGATGATGACTTTGTATGGATGGATGGATAGATATTTGTTACTCTTTCACGCAAAAACTACTGAACCGATTAGGCTGAAATTTGATATGGGTGTAGTTTGGGACCTGGAATAACATATAGGCTATTTTTTGTCCCGATAAAACGCGGGCGAAGGCGCGGGCAGCAGCTAGTAATTTATATAGCAATGCTTAAGTAAGTTTGTTCTAAATGACTGCAATTCTGTAAATTACGCAAATTTAACCCATCTCAACAATCCCAGAGCTAAATTCAAATACTTCGGAATACAGTTATCGGAAATCGATTGTCAATTTCACCTGGAGATATCTTCAAGGCTCAAATTTCATTTTGAAGAGGATCGGAAGTATCGACTTAGACAGTACCTCGTTTGACTCTTGAGCTGGAAACGGAGCCGGGATCAATCACGTGATCGGTCAATAAAATTAAAACTATGCTTGAGAGGTTATAAAGTTTTTCTGTTTAAATTTTAAAGTTAACAACTAAAAACTATGCTTGAGAGATCTTAAATTTATTTTGTTTTTTAAATTATACATGCTTTGTAAATTTTTAAACAGATTTATTTGACTTTTACAATACACTTTTATTGTGGTAATACAAATGAGATATTGTCTTTTTGTGATTAATGGCCTGCTTATATTTAGCGGCCGATATCTTTCTGGGCCCAAAAAAACACATTTAAGACTCTAGAAGCTATGAAACAAAGCTCATTTCAGCTTGTATCTCTGCGGCAGATATATTACTTGTCCCGAAAAAAACGACTACTCTAACTGATGAACCGTAATGTTCTTGTGAACCTAAAATAGGGAAAAGTCTTTCATAATGTTAGCCTATCCCTTAATTACTCGCGCCTAAAAACGTTACTTAATGTATTCTAGCAATTAAGTGCCTATGGCGAGAGAAAAAAAAAATTGAAATTAACACGTTGACCGCCAAGCCCCAAAACCGTGTTATTAATTTTGCTTAGTTATGCTTGTTTTGGCTAATGCTGTTTTAATTACATGGGGATGAAATAGATGCGTACTTTTTCAAAATATTTCTCTAATTTTCATATGTGCATAAAAGATACACGTGTCCCCTAAAAAATAACTGTTTCATGGGCCATGTATCGTTTTGGGAACACATTTTTTCTTTGTTTTCATTAGTTTTCTTCAATATTTAAATATAATACAAGCGCAAGCTCCAAATAAAGCAATGCCTGTGTTTCCCAAAGGAAACACGCGGCCTCTGAAGGTGGTACTTTGTGTTTCTGGAAGGATACATATGGCGCTCGTGGGGCCGCGGCGTACGAATATCGACCCCTCCAACTCAACCCGTGGATGTCGTAAGAGCCGACTAAGGGAACCTACCAGAGGAAGGGCAGCAGCTTCCTTCTGAGTATTTTTCAACACCAACACTGCGATCACCAATCCGCCTGCCAAGCGTGGTGATTATGGCAAATCTCCCCCTATATGGGAGACCATCCACTCGATGGACTGACGACATCGTAGCGATCGCAGAGAGTCGATGTATGGAGGCGGCTCAAGACCGCTATTTGTGGCGTCATATGGGGAGGCGCATGCCCAGCAGTGGACGTGTATGGGATGATATGATAACACATGGCGCTCAACGTGTTAAACTCTGATAACTGTACACTTTTATCTAATCGTGTTGTGTATGCATGTTTTGTAGCACAATATAGTCTAAGAACCGTATTTATAATTTTTTCTATTTAATATTGATGATGATACGATTGTTTTCTGTTTTGCATTTTTGTTTATACCACGAAGGTATAACCGATATAATTATATTTAGGTAGAGTAGAAAGTAAATTAAAAGTATGTTGTAGTATCCTGAAATATAGTTTTGAAACTAGTTCAGGATCCTATGGACTCGTTTTAGATGTATTGTTACCTATTATGTCAATAAATAATATTTTTACTTTACTTTACTAGTATATTGAGGAATAGTCAATCGTGCGGTCCACCTGATGGGAAGTAGTTAACGCAGCCTATGGACACCTGCAACGTCAGGGACGTTACTTGCGCGCTGCCGACCCCGTAAATGCTTTAGAATAAATATAAATAAACTAACGCCGCGATCGCTACGTCAACCTTTACTGCCACGATGGGGCACTCGTCCTAAACCACAGAAACTAGTTTTTATCCAAGATTGTGTAAACGAATAGTAGAGGCATCGAGTCGATGACGTATTGATTACGATCCGCGGGCAAGAGATAAGAATAAAATGAAAAGTTTATTTAGCACGGTTTGTTCCCAATTCTTCAGATTTTTTTACAGATTTCTCTCTCTACAGCTTTGTAATTCTACAGATTACCGATTTCACAAATTTCAAACTCAATAGATTTGTAATTCTACAGATTCTCAACTTTGCAGACTTTTAATAGTACGGATTCCCATTTCCATATATTCGGACATCACGACACAAGACATACCTACGTATCTAGAAATTTAATCAAAATACAACTAAAGCTATGTTTACCACTACTAGGAACGAAAACTTCAGTTACAACCATTCGTACTTCCGCTACCTGCTTAATAAATTATTGCAGTACTACGATACGGTCATAGACCCTCTATGGAGTAGCACGTCTACGGCGTAGCATGTCTACGTCGTAGCACGTCTACGTCGTAGCACCTCTACGGCGCCCAATCTACGCCATAATTTTAAAACCTCAAACATAACTAACATCCATAACCCTATCTGCAGTACCCATCCGTGCCAAGATTCCCTGTATCCCCGCACCCCGTATATTTCGCAAATAGCAGCCATAACACTGACAAATACGAGTACCATGTATAATTCCGTACACAGCCCCCGGGCTTTGTTGGCATTTGTAATTATCTGTCTCTGTCTCGTTCTGAAAGTTTTGTACGTGTTAGAGTGAGAAGGAATAGTTTGTAATAGATATTTATGACTACTTTGGTAACAATGATATGTGGTCTTCTTATTTGGATTACCGGCGATTTGTAAATAAAAGATTGGGAAGAAAAATAGTCGAATGAAAGTCTTTGGTTAGAAAATGGAAGATAAATACCAGGTGTAATTTTGTTTGTATGTTATTTATTTTCTGCTCTTGTTGGACGCATTTTTTATGATTGGATATTTACGAGTATGTTTGAAAAATATACTGTAGTAATTTCATCATCAGCCCATACACGTCCACTGCTGGACATAGGCCTCCCTCGTACGACGCCAAAAAAAGCGGTCCTGAGTCGCCTCCATCCATCGACTCCCTGCGACCGCTACGATGTCGTCGGTCCATCGAGTGGATGGTAGTCCCATGTAGGGGGGGATTTGCCATAATCACCACGCTTGGCAGGGGGATTGGTGATCGCAGTGTTGGTGTTTAAAAATACTCAGAAGGAAGCTGCTGCCCTTCCTCTGGTAGGTTCCCTTAGTCGGCTCTTACGAAATCCACGGGTTGACTGTAGTAATATGTATATTGCTACCAAATGTTGAATGCCTCAGATTTTTGCTTTTTAATTTAAGACAGAGGACGGGGCCTATATCCTCTATGTTGGCTAATTTCCTCTATATTCAAATTTAAGGTACCGTTTGGAAAAAAAAGGCAGTGAAAATACGCTCATTTTGATGATCGCTATATCCGAAAATTGAAATCTGTTAAAAATCCCCTTTCCACCCGAAGGACATAGCATATACACCGCACACCTCGAAACTAGATTTTCAGTAAACAATTTAAATACTTTTGACAACTTTGAAATGAACTTAGAAATGGTATAGCTCCACTGAAAACCGTAAAAAATATACTTCACCAGCCCCCGTTTCCAGAGTCTGCCAGGTCTTCACACGCCGGCACTTGACGTATGCAAATTGCAAAAAACAAAGCGGTGTTGTGTTTTTTGAAACGGTGCTTTAGTAAAGTGAGGCGGAGGCACTACGAAAAAATCCCGGGATTTATAAAACAAGTTTTGTGAAAAATGTTATAAGTCAGAATGAAAATCATGCGGTAATATTTCAGAGCCGCATTATTTCTTTCAAAACTTCATCTCATAGTTACTACTAATTACAACTATAGTTAAGCTACCTGCAGACTGATGCAAACAGTCTAGAGGTAGCTCAACTGATCCAAATCAATATCAATCGGAACTATTATGCTAGCTGCAATGCCCCGCTGTATGGCAATGCTGATGTTTTGCGCCACAATTATAATACCTTTAATAATTTTCTTTACTTACTTCGCAAAAGTATCTATTTTTTTTTTAATTTTAACTAGATTACTTCTTGAGACCCACAATTTCTTCTCAAGACCTACTTAAAGCTTGATAAAACAGCTAGCATTAACTTCTCTGGTCTCACAGCGCCATTTATGTTACTCTTGCTTCTGAAATTACAGAAAGGTAGGAGTTCTTGAGCAAAGAAAATAAAGTGTTACGGTAAAAACTGAGATTTGTTGTATGACAAAAAACAGAATACGTAATAGTCTAGCGCTAATTGCAGACAGTTGCAAACAATCTACAGGAAGCTAAACTGGTCCATATCAATACCAGTCGAAAGCGTCCCCAAGACGCTGGCTGCATTGCCCCGTTGTATGGCAATGCTAATGCGCTGCGCAAGATACTCACCAGCTCTCGGGTCACGCGTCGCTTCGACCAGGCACACAGAAAATTTTTTGAAAACCTGAATTTTTATGTCTGTTTTGTACTGTGTGTACAAAACAGACGTACAAAATAAACAATTGTCTACGTCTAGGTTATCAAAAAATCTGAATTGACCAGCAGTGGAGTCGTTAGAATGTCGTGATGGTCAGGTGCTATGGCGAGTTTTAAAAAACGATAAACCGACTTAAAATTCCCTTATTTTGACACTTATTTTAAGTTCTGCGGGATAAATACTATTCCCCTGGGGATAAATTTTTTATGGAATCCCTTCGGAATCATTTTCTATACAAAAGTTAAAGTATTTTCAAAATTGCTCCATAATTGGCGGAGATATCGCATGACATACATAAAAAAACATACAGACGAATTGAGGACCTTCTCCTTTTGAAGTTAGGTAAAAAATGGGTGAAACTATCTTAAGTTTCGTTCTGAATGGACCTATTTAAAGCTTGATAAACAGCTAACATTAAGTTCTCAGGTAGCGTAGTGCAATCTTGTGTTGTAGGTTACTCTTGTTGCAAGAAATTACGTCGGTAGGAGTTTGTGAATATAAGCTAGGTTGGTAGGTGCTCTTGAAATTACAGGAAAGATAAGTATGAGCACAAATAATGAGATTTATTTTACCACTAGCTGCTGCCCGCGCTTTAGCCCGCGTTT
Organism: Eupithecia insigniata; assembly: GCA_947859395.1. Classification (NCBI taxonomy): domain Eukaryota; kingdom Metazoa; phylum Arthropoda; class Insecta; order Lepidoptera; family Geometridae; genus Eupithecia; species Eupithecia insigniata. The sequence goes on from OX402019.1 coordinate 4,293,705, forward strand.
TATCGGGATAAAAAATTGCCTATACGTTATTCCAGGTCTTAAACTATCATTATTTTTTATTCATTAGGCCTTCCTCCCGGACCTCGATACCGAGTAGACGTGCCTCAGACCCCGTATTATTTTTAAATTTCAAATTAAATACAATTTCGCAATAAAAATCCGATGAAAATATTCGGCGCCCAGAACTAGTGAGGAGGTCTTCCAAATACGTCAAGAAGCGCTTGCGCCGCCGACCCGCCGCCATTACATCGCTACCATTCGGTAAGCCGCCATATTGCCGTCCATTGTCTGCTTGGCTACTGTTGCTCATCCGCCATCATTGGGCTTCCTCGCGTCAGTCAATAGGAAGCAAGATCACGCCCACGCCTTCAACATCGCACTCTGGTTGGCGAAAGCGCGGACTAATCACCTGTCGTCCGGTACCACCACCTTTCACCGCAGCTTCGGGTACTTGTTTTTAACACCTCTGCGATACTATGCCCGCCTGGTACACCGCAGGCATCTCTACCTACTGATTGTACTGAGAGGCCTAGCCGCTGAGTTTGCTGATTGCATCTCCCCTGCTTGTGTTATCCTGGTACTACATTTATTCTCGACGTAAGTAAAAACATTGCTAAAGTAATACAGCCGCTTGTAAAATGAGACGCACTCCGCCGCCAACACCGACGCCAACACCGTCTACACCGACACCGGCCAGTTTAGCTCTTGCTCAACTTGCACTCACTGCACCTGTGCTACAGAGTAGCACATCAGAGCCCAACCTAGTAGCAGAGAAGGATCAGGTTTTCGGGACACCTAGGGGTGGCACACCAGCGGCAAATCTGAAAGGTACAAAGAGAATGAGAATGCGGTTCGAACCGGACGGCTCTCCGCCGAGAACCGACTTGGAATCTTTTATGGCGGATATGACAAAAATTATATCTGATTTCAAGAGTGATCAAAACGCTAAATACGAAGCTCTTTTATTGGCTGTGGATGACTTCAGAGCCGCTGTCGACTTCTTACGTGGTAATAATGACCAACTACAGGCTCAAGTCGATAAGTTAGAATCCGACAAGCAGGAAACTTTACAATATATTACCTCACTAGAAAGTAAGCTTGATGGATACGAGCGTAGCGCCAGAGCCACTTGCCTAGAAATAAGGAATATCCCTTCAGCTCAAAATGAGAATAAAACATCTCTTGCGGAGACGGTACTGAATGTGGCTAAAGTACTCAGCGTACCGGTACAAGCTTCAGAAATAAAGGATGTTTTTAGAATTAAAACCAAGAACCCCGCTACCCAGACAATCATAGTCGATTTCACCAGCGTTCTCCTGAAAGATAAATTTATACATAAATTCAGAAGGGCCAACAAAGAAAACAACAAATTGACTACTGAAAAATTGAGAATTTCCGGGCCATCAAAACCTATCTTTATATCGGAGAACTTGACACCTAAAACCAAGAAACTATTTTACTTGGCTCGCGAGTTTGCTAAGGCCAACGATTTTCAGTTCTGCTGGACATCGAAGGGAAAAGTCCTTATGCGAAAACGAGAGAAGGCGCCGCTTATCCGAATCGATAATGAATCCGACTTACATAACGCACTAATTAATAAGTGACTAATTGTCTTTTTCTCTGTAAAGTTTAGTCTATATCTTATGCATGTAATAATTTTATTTCAAGTTTTAAATCTGTTTATCATTACGCAGAATTCTGGCAAATCACAAACATACACACACAATCACTCACCTATTTACACTCAAATATACTCACACTCTCCTAAAGGTAGATATTATCATCTATTAATTCATACGATGTGTCTGTCTCTGACTGTAGGTAGCACCCAAAATAAAATAATATACACCCATTCTTGCTCACTCGTAAATCTTACCAGTTATTATGGATATTATGAAAATTACTAGTGACATCGAAAATCTTAAACCAAATGAATCTTTCATCTGCTCGCCCGAAGACATTGGCCAACACATAAAATACGGTAATAGCTCTCTTAAAATATTACACTTGAATATTAGGAGTATCAATTGTAATTTTGACCAACTTTTACTACTACTGCACAGGATTGACCTCAGTATTGATATTATCGTTCTTTCAGAATGTTGGCTAAGTAAGTGTCCCTCTCTACCCTCTCTCCCTGGTTATAATAGTTTTGCAACCACCTTTAAAAATCAAAATGATGGCGTGGTTGCCTATGTTAGATCAGGGCTTACATGTAATGTCGTAACTCCTTCATTCGATGATGCAAATTGTCTGTTACTAAAAATTACCGATAAGATTTCAATAATTGCACTCTATCGATCCCCAGCTATCAAGAAGACCGAAGCATTTCTTTGTAATCTGGAAGCTGTACTTAACGAATTAGCTTGCTGTCCCTCTATAGTTATAATTGGAGACATTAATATTAATATTTTACCCAACCCAAATGACTCTAGATCAGACGACTACCTAAATCTAACAGCATCCCATGCTATGCTCCCTGCTCACGTACTACCTACCAGAAATAGTGCATGTCTCGATCATGTCTTTTTAAAATCACACTTCCCAGCAAAAACCCTAGTATTAGACTCCTTAGTCACTGACCATGCCCCTGTCTTCTTTTGTCTTGGTACGTCCATTCTTCCAAACTCCCGAAAGTCTTCAGTACGAAAGCCTAATATCCCTCTGATTGTTAAAGAAATTGAAAAAACTGATTTATCCTCAATCTTATCACTTACCAATCCTAACTATGCTGCCCAATCCCTTGTTGATACCCTGACTTCAATCATTAAGATATATTCTTATAGTTCCTACGCTCCTAATAAAAAAAGAATCTTAAAACCCTGGATGACCCCCGGCCTTCTGAAGTGCATTCGCCATAAAGACAAGCTTTTAAAAAAGTATAAAAAGGACATGAAAAATGAAACGCTTAGGCTTACCTTCATCCGCTACCGCACTTTTTGTAATAACCTTTTAAAGAAAGTCAAGTCTGAATTTGAATATGCTGAGCTTCAGAGGGCTAAGAACAATCCGAAAGCAACATGGAACATCGTGAAACAAATAGCCCATCTTGATAGAAAGCGTTCTACTGCTGAAGACTTGCTTAAATTGTCTGACACCCCGGAATCGTCTGTTAACTTAGCAAATACCTTCTTTGCTAGAGTAGGTGCAACCTTAGCCTCAAATATAAAATCTCAAAACACTTTGTCTTCTCCCTCCTCTTCTACTTGCAGCCCTCTAATAGTTCTGTCCTCTGATTCTCCTCCCCTTGACTCCATGTGCCTCCTCCCAACAGATTGTAATGAGATAGAGCTTGCCATTCTTAGCCTTAAGGATAAGTGTGCTATAGGTTATGATGGAATTCCGACCTCTGTCATCAAGGGTGCCAGACATGCTTTGATTCCAATTTTGAATTACATCTTCAACCTATGTTTTGAAACCGGAACTTTTCCAGACGTTTTCAAAAAAGCTTTAGTTCACCCAATCCATAAATCCGGGGACAAAACTGACATAAACAACTATAGACCTATTTCAGTATTGACCACTCTGTCAAAGATATTGGAAAAAGTCATCAACAGTAGACTTATAAACTTCCTCGATGAGAACGGAACTCTTTCTGAAAATCAATTTGGGTTTAGACGTGGGAAATCTACCGAGGACGCAGTCATCGGACTTTCAACAAGTATTGCAAAGAACTTCGCCCTAAATTTTAAAGCAATAGGTATTTTTCTGGATCTCGCCAAAGCGTTTGACACTGTTTCTATCCCTATTCTTTTAAACAAACTTGAACACATTGGTATAAGAGGCAGTGTCAATCAATTATTCAAAAGCTACCTATCCGACCGAAAGCAGACAGTGATAGTTGATAACGTAGCAAGCGATGAAGACGTTATAACATACGGGGTACCACAGGGAAGCGTCCTTGGTCCAACACTTTTCCTGGTCTATATCAACGGATTATGCAAACTCTCTCTCCCTAATTGCAGTATATTTACCTATGCAGATGACACGGCCCTTATCATAAGTGGGAAAGAGTGGACTGAAACAAAACAGTCTGCTGAAGGGGCATTAAAAATAGTACTGAATTGGCTTTCCATGAACTTTCTAACCTTAAATGTAAGCAAAACAAAATTTGTAACCTTTTCCCCTTCCAGTCGTACTCAGCCTTCCTCTTTCTGTCTCCGTGCACATAACTGCTTCAACACGAACATTTGTAAATGCCAGCCTTTAGAGCGTACAACATCCATTAAATACCTCGGAGTTCACCTAGACAACTCTCTTTCATGGACCCATCACACTAACTCTACAATAGCAAGAGTACGTAAACTTATATTCATTTTTAAGAGACTAAGGAATGTTGCTGACTCAAAATGTCTAAAGACTGTTTATTTTGCTCTTGCTCAATCTGTTCTTTCCTATTGTATCACTGTTTGGGGTGGAGCAATAAAAACACAAATGTTAAGAGTGGAACGAGCTCAAAGAGCGATCCTGAAAGTAATACATTCCAAACCAAGACGATTTCCTACAGATCAACTCTACGCCCTAAGTGAAGTGCTTACCGTTCGGCAACTGTTTGTTCAAGCAACTCTATTGCGCAAACACTCAGAGCTTCAGTATGATCCTTGCCTGCAAGAATCAAAGCGACGTTCTGACATTGTCTGCAGGCGAGAACCCTGTAGGATAGTCACAGCAGGTCGACAATTTCATTACCTGAGTCCCTCCTTATATAATCGAGTAAACAGAATCCTTAACATTTATCCCCTCCCACTGCATAAATCCAAAATTAAATGCTCTACTTGGCTTCTTTCACTCACATATGATGAGACCGAGGAACTCCTCGTTACCTTAAAATAAGATTATGTTTCTATTCCACTCTTCTTTTCTTTTCTTCAATGCATTCTATACTCCAATCGCAACGTTTCTCCGGCTGTCAGGAGACTGGTATCCCAGGAGAATACAAATCCATTGTTGTCACACTTACCTACCAGAATTGACACAACCACTCATACACACACACACTACCACACACTAGCTCTCCTGTTGCCCAGACTCTCAAGAGACTGGTGCCTCGGGAGAATCTACTCACACACACACACAAACACTCATGAATACACATCCGCACACTGGGTCTCCAGTTGCCCAGACTCTTAAGAGACTGGTGCCTTGGTAGACCCCTTTAACCCCACACTCAAACACATACATACACACCCCCCACATATACACAGACACAAACCAGAATTAAACTTGAGAAATTGTATAAACCAGTAACAAAATCCCTTAATATTACAAATAAGTAGCTTTTAAGTTTGTTATTAATGTTAATTTAGTTATCATCAGAATATTTATATATTTATCAGCATTCTAGGAACAGGGCGTTGACACTACCACACAGTTTGTTAAGCTTCGGTAGTGTCATCGTTTCTATATGTAACTATGAACCTCATGTAACAATGTTCTGAATAAATGATTTTATTATTATTATTATTATTATTATATCAGCCCATACACGTCGACTGCTGGACATAGAACTTCCCCATACGACGCCACAAATAGCGGTCCTGAGCCGCCTCCATCCATCGACTGCCTGCGACCGCTACGATGTCGTCGGTCCATCGAGTGGATGGTCTCCCAAACTATACCCATATCAAATTTCAGTCTAATCGTTTCAGTACTTTTTGCGTAAAAGAGTAATAAATATCTATTCATACATCTTTACATCCATCCTTACAAACTTTGACATTTATAATATTATAGTTGGATTAAAACTACAAAAGTTTATTTTGATAGTTTGGCGTACGGTAAAAATCCTTTTGATAGAATCAGAATCAGAATCGATAACTTTATTTCTTGAGGCTTACAAAATAAGCACTTGGACAAGTCAAATTTTATACTATAAACATAGTTATTATTATCAAATAAGAAATAAGGTGTTATTGATATTCTTCACTTCAATATTTTGTCCACTAGTGGAAGAAGTGAAAAAGAAAAAGATAATTTTGTTAGAAACTGTTCTACCTTAGAGTGTAAAATCCATCCAATAATATTCTGGATTTTTATTCTTTTGTGACGGTATGTCTTTGTAAACGTTAAGTTCTTTAATGGCTCTGGTGGAAACCCGCCCTATTACCTAACAATTCTTCCAGTTAAAGTAAATAATGCTGGAAAATCCGCACATCATTATGTAGCCCCAAGATAAGTAGGTATCCCTGCTTATCTAAGATATATATATATATAAGATTACTGATATACCTTATACAATTATACTCATGTTACATAGAATGAAAAAGAGAACATATTGTAATCCTACTAATATTATAAATGTCAAAGTTTGTATGGATGGATGTATGAATATTTGTTACTCTTTCACGCAAAAACTACTGAATTGATTAGGCTGAAATTTGATATGGGTATAGTTTGGGAGACCATCCACTCGATGGACCGACGACATCGTAGCGGTCGCAGGGAGTCGATGGATGGAGACGGGATAGGACCGCTATGGGTATACTTACGCTATGGGTATACGCTATGGGTATCCTATACGTTATTCGGGACCTGGAATAATGTATAGGCTATTTTTCATCCCGATAAAACGCGGGCAACGGCGCGGGCAGCAGCTAGTAAGTTATAAAATAAAATTACAGATCATAGTCCATAAAAAACTTGATTCGGCACTAACTTATATTAAAAACATGTTGGCCTACATTTTATAAGCCGTGTTATAAACTCGGATTACCATTTAAACATTGTATAAAACTCTTAATTATATTGTTATACCTGAAGGTGCGGCGTAGCCCGTAGATACGTGAATTTATCTCACTTAACGTGAATTTCAGGGAGGGACACGAACTTCCTGTTTTTGGAAGTTCCTTCAATTACGATATTACGTTGCTGTTTCTAAACTTACTAATGGTATTTAGTTTAAGTAATTGTTTTGGCATTAAATAGAGAAACAATCTCCTCGAGAATACAAATTAATACTGTAGCGACCTCGCTGAACTACAAAGGCAAACATCGATAGAGATAGAGACACCCAAGAAGTATGCATAGGAAAAAGCTCTGAAGCTAAGCTACTACCTAAGTACATCAGAGTAATGCCGCTAGATGACGCTAAGAAATTCATTTGTCCCTCACAAACTTTGGAAGCGCAGAAAGAGAAAAATTCCCCTCCAGAACCATCGGTCTATTTTCCCCATCGGTATACTCACTCGAAGACCGTGCTGACGTTTTATTCAGCAATATATAGACACATATATATGCTAATCAAAAACATCATCTGTCGGTCGAAATATCACCCGGCATATGGACCAGATGGGTTTGCCCGGTACACGTAAGATCTCCCTGTGTTCCTGTTTGGTGCGAATTCCACCGTTACCCCCCAAAAACATCTTCATTGCGATCACCGCCTTCATAATATTTTATACGTTTCATATGTAATAGATTTTCTATTTTTTATGTACATTATGTAGGTACTACCTGTTCTTGAAAGCGCGTACTATCTATTATTGAAAGCGCGAGTCAACAGCCGCTGCTTGAGCACACTGGGAGTCGCATATAACTAGCGCGCAGTAGAGCTTCTGCCCACTTCTGCCCATTCTGAGCGATGCCACATATTTTGTTGACGAGTTGACATTTTTACTTTGTGTTTGTTATTGTGATGAAACAATTGCCTTTTTACTTTACATTGCTTTAAAATATGGCTTTAGTTAGAGGAAGCTAGACATGAAATTAGTTTTCGGTTGAGTCGATATTATAGTAGTAATAATGTAGTAGACAGTTTTCGAAGAACAATTTTGTCATACGCACGCTCGATCCTTTTGTCCTATTTAATATCTACACACAGTTCTACAAGTTTATTTGCATCAACTTTACCACACGAGTATATTGGCAACTAGCCTTAACTAGATGAAACGAATTTTCTGCGGAGCAAATCAGTTCTCTGTGTGGAAATTCTGCAGTTACAAAGTATCACCTTTGTATTAAATGAAATATCTACATAAAGTTAATATTTTATTGTTTTGAACTAAACCGAAAAACTAAATTTAGATAGAACCAGAATAACCATGTGTCCGTCGAAAACTATGTATAGTGGTAAAATATGCAATGCGTAGTATTTGTAAATCCAAACTTTTTGAGTTTACCTTAAGCAATTTGTTTCGTAGTTTCGCTATTACTATATAACGATGGCTAGTTATAGTTATCGTTGCTAGAACTTAAAATGTTCTAGCAACGATAACTAGCTATCACATTTTATTTAATAAAATTTATTTTCACGATATTCTCAGAAAAAGTGATGAAAAGAAAATGTTGAAAGAAAAAGACACCTTGCTCGATTTCGATATAATGTTTTATTTGGAGAAATCTTTTGTTGCGAATTTCCTTACATGGTAATAAGGTTGTCAAATAAAAATATTATACCTATATTTATAAAGAACTTTGAATATACAATTTCATTGAAGGGCTTTTTCATAAATTCATGTTATTACATTTGTTTTTTTACATTTATTAAGAGCTGTTTAATTTTCGAATTTCATAATTTGTAATATGGCGTGTTTTAAAAAACGATGAACCGACATCAAATTCCCTTACTTTTACACTTATTTAATGTTTTGTGGGATAAATACTAATCCCCTGGAGATCATTTTTTATAGAATAGTGAAAGAAATTTCAAAATCGGTCCATAATTGGTGGAGATATCGCGTAACATACAAACAAAAAAAACATCAGACGAATTGAGAACCTCCTCCTTTTGAAGTCGGTTAAAAAAGAACTTGAAAGTTGGTACTAAAGGTGACGATTTTTTTGTTTTCAACTGACTTTAAAATAGAAGTTCACGGTTGTTTTCTGTCATGTGTGGTATTCGATATCTTCTTCAGTTTATATGAGTTTTTAATGATTCCTTCGCTCGAGAAATTATTATATTGTATTTTGTACCATAAAACGTAAAAAAACTGAACTTGAATAGAAACTCTATCTTTAGTTTTTTATTGACAAGAAAATAACAATCAAATAATATAAAGAAATTAAACTAGTATTTACAATTGAAACAATTGAGCTAACTGCAGACTGTTGCAAACAATCTACAGATAGCTCAACTGGTCCATATCAATACCAGTCGGAAGCGTCCCCAAGACGCTGGCTGCATTGCCCCGCTGTATGGCAATGCTAATGCGCTGCGCCAGATACTCACCAGCTCTCGGGTCACGCGTCGCTTCGACCAGGCGCTCAGATAATTTTTTGAAAACCCGGAGAGCCTCGGTACCCCACGGACCTAGGGTCTCGACTCCAAGGGGAGCAAATGCGTAGGCTCTGTCGAGACCTGCATATTTGCGCCTCTTGAGATCCTCGGCCAAATCTGCCGCCGAACCAGCCCTCACGGATGTCCTTGAAAGATGGGAAGGCGCAAGTGTGTCGACACATGTAGCGTCCCACACAATAGGCCTGCCCAGCTCCCAAGGGACTAAAGTCATGCCGTCGGGCCTCTTACCATCGTCACGCAACAGACCATTCGGTTCGAGAATAGCTGGTACTTCTTTAGTTTTATATAAAAAACTAATAATTTCGTTAAACGTCATCTAAGTCAGTTCTATTGTAATTTTCATCCCTTAATCCGAATAATTAAGCCCCGACAGTGTTGAAAAAAGTGTTTTTAACAACAAGGATAGTCAAGGGTTAATATTGGCAGTACGCTACCCTTTATAAATACGTGAACAAAAGATTAATTGGGGTAGAATGCGTATATACATACAGAGGTTATATTGTTGCTCAGTAAACAGGGTATATTGAGGGTAAATTCTATACGCGGGTCGAGGTCGGACTTTTAAAAGCCTTGATGTTGACCTTTTGAGGTAAATTGGTACGAAACTACAGGGGCGGAGTTAGGGTTATGTGAGAGATCAATTAAAAAATTTTAACCATTGAGATCTGTAAATTCAATTAAGCAAAGCTTTTGTGTTGTGATTGGGACGAAGCTTTTTTCTAGTATTTGGTATTATACAGGTATGTAATTTACTGACACTGCTTGAACTTTAGGTTCTGCCCATCATCTCGAATACAATCGTGAAGACGCTAGGTCTTAATTCTGGTTAAAGAGATTTATTTCTCACTAAGAATAATTACATTCACTTACATGAGAACCAATTTTATATTTTAAAATATTATCTAAAGGCGTAAGTATTTTATAATGATACAATGGTATTTTTATAATGATGTCAAGGTACAGATGTCGATTTTGCGTTTACAGAGCTTATTCACTCCACTTTTACAGCAAAGATTTATATCGTTAGATATGCCCTGGCACCAAAAACCATGGTCCCGTTGTCTTTGAATGCGTGCGTTACGAAATGCCGACGCACGCACACTAATAAGTAGTTAAAATTGTGTTTTTGCCTGTAAACTCAACCACGTACTTAACTGTTATTATAACCATATTGTGTGCAATCATACTGCACACTGCACTTTTGTGAAAAAATAAAGGTCCTATGATGCCCTGAAATCGAAAGTCTAAAAAGTGTGCAATCTGGGTTGTACCACAGATTAGCTGGTAATGTTACTTTGTAGTGCGGTCGGAACGCAACAGTGGAAACACAGATTTATAAAACGGAAAGAAAAATAATAGTTATATAATTATATCGCAATACCTTAAAGTGAAATGTAACGCTTTTGTCTTTATTTGTAAATGCGCACGATGGCATTTTGTGACACTTTTCAACAAAAAATGGCAATGTTACAGCACGTCCGGCTGACACTGTTTAGATGTACACTGATTCCAAATGAGCGAGCTATCTCATTTCATATGGCACCAAAACGGGCGCGGTCTCACTACGGTAAGGGCCTATCTAACGATATAAATCTTTGTTTTACAGTTATTGTTATTACTGTCATGTCCTTACTCCAGCCCTGCACCCTATAGGTTTACAAGGGTATTGTCACAAATACCTGCACACATTTCAAAGCATTTTTTTATAAATTAGACCTTTCCAAAGTGGACTTTATTGTGCGATGAAAAGGCACCGTTTTCCTGAATTAATGACGCGAAATCGTCAAGTTGATCTCTCTTTTGACATAGACGTTTCAGTATTATGTGATTAACTTATATATTTTTTAATGAATTGTTAGTGGTTTAGTGGTCTCTCTACTCTGTTTTTTTTTTAAAGGAACACAAGCTGGGATCGCCTTCACGGGCAAATGCTTAGTAGCTCAATAACAATATTTTTCTAAGCTATACATTATCAAAGTTGACAACCGATGTGGCGCGGCGAACGAAGGTCCGCCTGCGACGCAGAAGGCCGCGGGTTCGAATCCCGCCTTGGGAAAAATGTTTGTACGATCTGCTAATATTTGTCTCGGGTGTACTGAGTATTTTCTATGTATATAAAAAAATATCTATCTATGTAATATATTATATTAATGTACATATATCAGTCATCTAGTACCCATAACACAAGCTCTGCTTAGCTTGGGGCTTAGCTTGGGGGAGATGATGTCGTGGGCACTGTCCAACATTATTTATTTATTTATTTAAAGAAAATAACAATCAAATAATAGCATCAAATTCGAACTAGTATTTATAATTGAAACAATAGAGTCAACTGCAGACTTTTGCTAACAATCTACAGGTAGCTCAACTGGTCCATATCATTCTACATGTTGTGTATTTTAAATACATAACATGTCAATAAACCTACACAATTTTCGAAAAAACACCGTTTTGAAAAATAAATATGCCAGATACAGTCCTCTATGTTGCAGCTCGAACCCGTTACCTTCTGTGTCTCCGAGAGCTTTTCACCCACTAAGCTAGAGAAGTCTTCAAAAGCCTCAGCTATTCATGTTTCAAATTCTATTCCATATTCAATCAAAATCAATAACATCCTCAATATCTCCAGACAATACTTAGATACTACGTTCGGAATATTTTAGGGTTCCGCACGGAACAGCTGGCGTTCTATAAATCATTCCACACAATTGGGTTCCGCCGTGAGTTATAGTTTGTCAATGGCATGTCGGCAGGGCTGTCGCTCGTTAGTTATCGGCTTATTTTTGGATGTGGTGGCTCATGGTTTGTTTGAGGTTGGATTTATGATGAAATATTGGCGTCCTTCACGCATATTTTATAGTCCGGTAGGTTACTTTGTTGAATCGCGACTTTTGGTCTCAAAAAGCAGAGACTTTTGCTCTGTAGTAATCAGTCACTACAGAGAGTAAGGTTTTTAAATAGATCTTTTGTCGACCCTCTTTAAAAAATATTTTGTATTGTAATTGTATGCAAATGTATTGTATTGATAAAACTAAAATCTGACTTCGAAGACAGACAGAAAAATGTATGTGATATTGAAATGTTACGCACGTTACTAATTTCCGACCTTAACTACCTACTAAGTACTAAAATATGTACATCCAAGTAAGCCGTATTTTTCGTAGTTGGTTAGTACACTTCAAATGGCTAAGATGTACCGAATGTAAGTATATACATACGTACGTCACTTTATTAAAGGTATTTAACGATCACGCTTAGTTTTTATAAATTATTTAGTTGTTGACAACCCTATTGCCGTTTGTTATTAAATATCTAACATGGCGAGAGCTTATTGAAACAGCGGAATTAGATCAATATTTAATACCAACTAATTAATCCCAGGGGCTTTGTTCGAAAATAGACTTTAATTTCACATCAGTTGATTGGTTTTGAGGTCAATAGGTTTTTTTTATTGTAGAAATGAAATGAAATATATGGTTAATTAGATCATTATTGCATCGTTGATCATTGTTGATCGAGCAAAGTCGCTACCACTATTCAAAACCATGGTGAAGGAGCACTATTTAGGCTGTTGACATTGAACGCATACCTGTGTCCCTATGTATATAAGTAAATATATATATATATAAATTTATATATGTAGTATATTTTAGGCATTATATTTATTATGAGTATATTTATTTATTAAATCTATACTAGCACACAGATCCCCTAGTACTATCCAACAATCCTATCCATCCACGGTTGTCTGGTAGAGATCGCTCTCGAGCGATAAGACCGCCACTTGTAACTTAGTTTTAAAATTGTCTTTTTTTTTGTATTTCTGTTTCTTATCAATAAGTGTGCAATAAAGAATTTTCTATCTATCTATTTATCTATAATAAATGATGGTAGTTGTCTAATGACAATACAATATTGTAGCAGTAAGTAAGCACTGAAAAAATTTTGTGGTTCTAGGTTCTAAGTCTTCATTCTGTCCTCCATGACAACACTGTCATAGTTAAACTGATTGGTTAGCAGAAGGACCCTGTCCAAGCTTTAACCGTATTCGTTAACTTCTGAAGATGTCTTCCCAAACTGAGGCACCACGCTTGGCAAGCGGATTGGTTATCGCACTGGTGGTGTTAAAACACACAGAAGAAAGCTGCTGCCTTTCCTCTGCTGGTAGGTTCTCTAAGTCTACTATAACGACATTCGAGACTACTCTGAAAATGCTGAGCGAAGGCCATATTTGCCATAAACACTGCTACGCACAAAATAAATTAATTTTGTAACAAAAATAGTAATTAAGTTTTAAAGTGTATTGTGTATGTGTGTGTGTGTGTGTGTGTGTACTTAGTCATTATTAAGAAAGAAAATTACAACAAATTATTGTGAGAAACAATTTAAAACTAGTTTTTACAATTGAAATAATTGAGCTTACTGCAGACTGTTGCAAAGAATCTACAGGTAGCTCAACGGGTCTATATGATTTTCTGCCTACGTCCCACTTTGGTCCGAAGCGAGTGGGACGAACACGGAATAACTCATATCAATATCAGTCGGAAGCGTCCCCAAGACGCTGGCTGCATTGCCCCGCTGGCTGCATGGCAATGCTAATGCGCTGCTCCAGATACTCACCAGCTCTCGTGTCACGCGTCGCTTCGATCAAGTGTATAGTAGTTTTAAGATATATCAAAATATTTTCTTTCTTTCTTTCTATCTACGGGGGAGTTCAAAGGCCTCCCCGCGATCCTTCCACACATCATGATTGTGAGCCAGTTGAATCCACAGAGGGTAAGCAAGATAACTAATAATAACAGTACATATTATAAAACAAAGTATGTACTCCGCCGCGTCTGTCTGTCTGTTCTCGATAAACTCCAAAACTACTGAACGGATTTTCATGTTGTTCACTTATCGATAGAGTGATTCATGAGGAAGGTTTCAGTTTATAATTTGTCAAGGTTTGGTGTAAATTGGTTGAAATACATCGATAATTGTTGGAAGTGTCGGAAAAAGTCAAGCCGCCTGGGAGCTTCCATCGAAAACGCTGCCTAATCCCTTTGAGATATACATATGCTCTGCTAACCGTGCGCAACCGGGGCGGGTTGTTAGTTTTAAATAAATAAAGAATTTGAAATAAAAGTAACGATAATAATTTACAAATAATTGGGTGTAATTTAATAGTAAATTGCTACACGGGGCGTAGCAACAGTCCTATTGTAATTTCTACAAATCTTACCACAGAATCTCAACTATTTAGCATAAATAAAGACTTAGAGTTAAGGGCAAAGTTACACAATAAATAAAAGGGTAACTTCGGGCCATCTGTCCGCGAACCATTTAAAATAGCTATTAAACTTGCCCGTAAGCCAGTTTTTGAATACATAAGTAAAGTGTTTCCTAAACCAACAACATTGGTTGCATTAACAAAAAAAAATCTTCTGTATTTATACATAAAAAGTAATGTTAGTTACATCATTCATAACAATCATAACTTAAGAACGGCTGGACCGATTTTAGTGAGCGTTTTTTGTTGGATTGGTACTAATTAAAATATAGAAAATGATAAGAATTTTTTAAAGAAAATATTTTTTCTCATATATATTTCGTATGTAACGCAAATACCAATGTAATGTAGTATGTAATTTATAAAACAGCTGAGATCCTTGGAAGTTAAGCTCCTTTTGGGTTTTACTAAGCAAATTTTAATATAACCCTGCAATAACTAAACTAATCATGAACATGTAATATTTATTTTCGTGAAAATAGTTCATACTTTCAACAGTGTGCCCCACCCTTAAATCAAACCTTGCGTGCGAAGACGGCATTTGGGGCAACTTCAAAGTTCCCTCGAGTTCGTTTGGTAATTGAAAAAGTTTGAGAAACGCCGGGAAGCAAACAAATTCTTTGGTTTTGCACTTTGTTATATTATGAATAATAGAATGTTTGGTAACTTTATTAATAATTGCGGGTACGTTAACGTTATGTTGTTCATATAAAAGTCATAAAAAAGTAGTCCTATCCTTGTCTTAAAAGTATTCTCGTTGGGATCATATCAAGATGTCGTCATTAAGCTTCTACTTTATGACGACATCTTGATATGATAAGACGAATGGACTAGGTCTCGATTGGACTCAGTCGTAGTTGGCCTAAATCTTGATTCAACTAAATAGCAAAGTGACTATTCGACTAAGTCTGATATTCCACTAGGCTTTAGCAGCCCCACTGCAATCACAAAATAAAAAGCGGCTGCAAAAGTTGTATAGATCATGCTGCAAAACTAAAATAATTCCTAAGACATAATTTTCAACCATAAATGAATTTTTACTTGATACTATCAAGTTTACAGCTGGAGTCTGATATTCCACTAGGCTTTAGTAGCCTCTCCATAATCACAGGTAAGATTGCGTGTTTGGAGGTGTGTCGTGGCCTTGTGACGTCACGAGCTGAATGATTGTGGCACTGTAATTGTTTTCTGTCTGATTTCGCTGATTACGACTTTGTTACCGAGATTCTGGGTTGGTACCTGGTATATTAGTGTGAGGTGGAAAAACTATACAGGGTGTAACAAAAATAACGGATGACTCTTTCAGGGGGGGTTCAGCTTCGAACACAGAACATGGGATTTTTTTTATTATTTCCATATTAATTTTCAAAAAAATAAATAAATATTAAATTACTACTAGACAGGGTTGTAAGTGCTTATTTTCATCAAAACAGTCTACGTAACAGTTTACACTCCCTTTAAAACACAAAACACCTTCGTTGCGGGTCAACGACCCGCCATCATCGGAGCGGGTGACGACGCGCCTTAGATGCGGTAGGTGGTAGCACAAATGCATTGTCCTTGGTTCTATGATAATACACATGCATCAGTTATTGCCGAGTCTAGTCTGATGATTTTTTTTTATAATATCGAAAAACAAGTCGGGATTTTTTTAAAGATTTTTCCCGTGTTCTGTGTTTAAGCTGAACCCCCCATGAAAGTTTGGTCCGTTATTTTTGTTACACCCTGTATATATCGCTTTCGACCAATATTATCGCTAACTAACAGAATCCTTCGTTAACGCCTCGTATAATTGTAATCGAACATCACAGGTGAGTTCGCTCAATTTTCAATTATACTTCGGCATTAACGAAGGATTTTATAACTTATTGCAGATGTTTAGAGTATGTCTATAACAAAAGTACAAATATCAAAATCTCTTTGTTGGTTTCAAAACCAAATACGCTTTTTAACATTATAACTATCGATAGGTAACTAATAAGAAATACATTCCTTAAGCGTTTTATGTATGTACCCAATAAAAATCGAAGGCCAACTTTTTTATTGCTCTGCTGAAAGCTGCGCTGAAACGGTAGTCATCGAATTCACTTACGGATTGTTTTGTTTTGTCGCAAATATATAAAAAAAACAGTAAATTCTTCCTTTCCAATATATCGATTCCATTTCCATCCGTAAACCACAGCGTGCTTCAAACCGTAATCTAAATTATTAGATGAGATATACATACATGTCTAGATGGCACATGTCTCACCCAGATCAATAGTAGACAATCTAAATAAATAAATAAAAATAAATAATTCTGGAATCACACAGCATCATCTAGCCCCAAGCTAAGCAGAGCTTGTGTTATGGGTACTAGATAACTGATATACATAATACAATATATTACATAGATAGATATTTTTTATTATACACTACTATTTGAAAAACGATGTCATCTGCAGAAGTTTAAAACTGTGTCGCAGAATGACAACGACCTCCTCACAAACTAGTATGATTAGGTAGATTACCTCATACAAAAACATTTACAGAGAACTATTAAAAATATTTTATTCCTAATTTTAATCTATTTAAAATTAACCTAATCTAAAGTCAGTGTCATTGAGTACTAGTAATATAGTACTACTAATAATCAAGGATTAAATAATATTAAAGTTACACGTCACAATTTAGAGTCCAGTAGCCATTCAATAAAATCCCAACAGGAGTCTAGTTTACTTAGGACCATGTTGAAAGACTGCAAGATGGGCGTATTGGTAATGCCCCATGTTCTGCGCAGCAGTGAGGCGATTTTCTTGCGGATGATGGCGTGAAAGCTATCAACCTGAGCCTCCGCAAAGATGAGGGATGCGCTGCAGCAGCGGGGCAGCCCCAACAACATCCTGAAGGCGTTATTATACCTAATGTACACGTAGAGCACTGAGCCATCTTTTATTAAAGCTATAGAACGATTGGCAGTAGGCTTTGAATAGATGTATAGCCGCAGCGTAGAGCGTGCGAGACAATTTGAAACCAGGCAAAATTATGCTTGCATAGTCTACCGAAAAAGCCCGTACCTAAGGCACAGGAAAACCAGCACAGTTCACATGCAATTTAACGTTACATAAGAGCTAGCACGTCGGCTTGCAAATTACAACAAAATTCATTGTTCTAATTTCCTGTGCGGAGCTAGCAATCTGTAGAATTGGGCAAACTATGTAATTCCGTTCTGACTACCTACCATAACGGCTATGACATAGCTACGAGTAGATACGATTTGTCGAGGCGCGTGGAGTGAAATATTTCCAATCAATCAATTGTTGTATTATCCGTGTACTACCTGAATGGGATGGAACCTTGACAAAGTAAATGTTCGACCGCTTTTGTTTTAGTGTGACATTTTCTATCCCTTTCTGATGGTATTTTTTTTTTAAATAAATGTTTTCGGCAGTGTATCGCTCATATTAATTATGTACCCATTGGGGCTAGATGATGCTGTGTGTCCAGCATTACTAATTTATTTAAAAAAAAAATGGTTCTCGCCCTGGACTTAGGGTACTTCCCGTCGACCTAGAATCATATTTGGCTAGACGCAAGGTCTTATAACAAAACGGAACCCTAGGTGCGAGGGTCCGACTCGCACTTAACGTTATATATTTTATTGTGACTGGACTTTCGTTTGACTGAATCTGAGCACGTGTGCGTGTGTGCTAAAATAAAAAAATGTGAACAATCAAATAATATAAACAAATTAAACTAGTATTTACAATTGAAACAATTGAGCTAACTTCAGACTGTTGCAAACAATCTATAGATAGCTCAACTGGTCCATTTCAATACCAGTCGGAAGCGTCCCCCCAGAAGCTGTCTGCATTGCCCCGCTATACGGCAATGCTAATGCGCTGCGCCAGATACTCACTAGCTCTCGGGTCACGCGTCGCTAAATAATAATATTATATTAAATGAGTTATCTCCCTGATTATTTAACTCCGAACAAGTAGGTACCTTTTAATTTGAATGTTTCTACTCAATATTTTAAATTAGGTAGGTATGTTTTTTTATTTTGTTTTATTTGTTTATTTTTCAACTTAAAGAGTTAATTTTTACTGCCAAACTGTTCAACAGTTTGTCGGCAGTGGACAACAAAAGGTAAAAGTACGTGGACAACATTGAATTAACTTGTAAATATAAACTTATTCCTTAAATAACCTAGGTTGACACTTATTTTATTATTTACCTAATTTGATTCGTGAGAAATTTCTATATTTTAATTATAAGTTACGTTAAGATGACAAATGCAAAGCGGAGTTCTTATTGTGTTACCTTATTTACAATATTACATGTCTCTCGCTTTGTGATCCTTTCACACCCAAAACGGCTGAGCGGAAATAAATGAAATTTTGCCAGGAGGTACTTTATAATTTTTAGTAGCTATTAAGGACACAGTGATAAGTAGTGTTTCTTTAAACTGGTTTTCAAAGAGTTTTTACTAGTTACATTGTTTATGAAGTTTTGTGGTAGCTCATTGATAATTGTTGGCGTTAAGAAGCGCCTCTCACGTGTTCCATAATAATTTCGCACTTTAGGGACAACTAACTTGGGTAAGTCAGATCTACGGGTCGGGTACGTGTACTCCCTTTCCCTTTTATGTTCATTCCTTTTGTACTGCTCAACTATTAAAGCAATTTTCACTTTTGATTCTATCGGTAATATATTACATATTTTAAAAAATCTCTCATATTTTTTTTCTAGGGACATTTTTACATTGTTATCTACTAATAGTTTGAGTTATCGGATTTGCAGATTTTTAATTTTGTTTAGGTATGTAGGAAAAGTGAGTCCATACGCACCCAGCCCGTAGGAGATAGTTGCGTCGACTAGCGCGTGGTAAAGTACGTACATTATTCATCTCGAAATCGTATATTTTAAACTAGTGAATTTACTATGAATCGATCGCAATTTATTACATACTGAGTTAGTATGGCAGGTCCAGTTAAAATGGGTTTCGACGGTTAGACCTCGATATTTATAACTAGATACATTTTCTAACTTTGCTGTTGATGTAGCTACATTAGCCTTGACTGCCTACCTATTTAAAATCTTTCATGTGAGCAAATTCGCAGACAGAATCTAGCACTAAAAAAAAGATTTCGCCGAAGAAGTGTCTAAATACAACCCAGACGCTGCACAAATTCTAAACAAACGCAAAATAAACTTTTGAATAACCATTCATTCAAAATAAAACCGACTCCGTTTCATGACTTTTCAATAGAATCGTATTCAAAGGGAGCACAAAACCCCAATATTTTCAGTAAAAACCCGAGAGCTGTAGCATGAAATATTTCATATTCACGACGTCACACGCTGCAACAGGCTTGTGACAACAGCTGGGTAAAGTTTCAGGAACTTTTCGTTCAGTTTTCAAAGTATTAGATAAATTAAGCTCTCGGGCACTGCGACTTTTTGCGGCAGTGCAGTCGCAACACATCGCGATGCAGTTGAATAGAGATAGTGTGGTTGTAGTTTCAGTTTGGGTACTCTCAAGACACACGTAATGTTCTTCTACTTTTATTTTATACGCAGTTTTGCCGCCTTTTTAGATGAAGATAAACGAAATAAAACTTTAAATTTTCAGTACTCATTCGGTTTGTTCTCTCACGCGGAAGACTTTCTTTTGGTGACTGGCATAATCCCCCTTGCTTGGGGGAGACATTCAGTAGTAGACGTATCAAGGATACTACCTACTGAGCTGATGTAAAAGACTTTCTAGTACTGTTTTAATTGACTAATTCCAATTTCCCCCTTGACATTTACCGCAAAGCTGGAAACTTTATTTGTAAAAGTCCAGAATTCCCCCTAAACGTTATTTTCTGCGCATCCGGCCTTTAATTCAGTTTCGTATAAATGTGTTTTTTTAATGTTAATGCTGTGAACGCGTAAATGTTAAGATAAAGTCTTATTCACTCTAACTTGTTCATCGGATCAAGTTCAAGTTCTTTATTCATAACAATTGATTGGATTACACGTCAAATAACCCATTATAAAAACGAATTTCTTACAAGTGGGTAAAATATAATTTCAAAATAAATAACAGGTAAAATATTCTAAATAATAATTAGCGCTATCATTGGCTGAAGCCAATTGAAATTAATTTATTGAAATAAAATAACATATTTTTTCATAATTAATACTAAATTATTCGTTCATAGTTTGGTTTATGTGTTCGAGCGGTCGTTTATCCATAAAAAATATGGATATCTGCCTTAAGAAGACCATGTGAATCAAAGGAAAGAGCCCTTATATTTACCCTTCAGCTTTAATATCAGTACGTAGCAATCACAGATATTTACGACCGTAGCCATATTGTCTGCCAAAGCGTAAACACAGGCTGCTTATTTAACAAGGCATAAAACAAAAGATCTCAATAAACGCTAAACTGACTACCGTTTGTTTCCACTAAAAAAGGCGTAAAACTTGGTCCGTTCTGTAGCTCTGGCTGGAAGTTTTTGATAGTTTACCTTGCAGATTCCACTTCTGAAAACTCTATAAAACGTGATCTTAGCTCAGTTCGCTTTGAAACTACGACAGCTGTGTTGTTAAGTTAATTAGGATGAGAAACACCATCTAATTTCGCTTCGAACAGTTAAAAAAATACGCCTAGTTTTAAAAATGGTAGCTTTTATCTTTTTGTTCGTTTAGTTGTTTATTGTTTTCCTATGCATGTAATGCATAGGAAAACAATAAACAACAGACAACGTTAACGATGTTCTTGCAAAATATTCAAATTGTGCATTTATTTTTTACTACATAATCTCAAGGATTTGTAATCTTTTGATTATTCGTCCTTTGATGATCAGCGTGTTGATACACACTTACTGTCCGTTCTGATTTTCAACTACTATGTTAGTTTTCTTTTTCTGCTCTCAGATGTCTCACGGAAGCTGGTCGATGCTAACCCCACACTTGATATTTACGATGAGGCAATAAAACTCACAGTGCCCTATTATTTATTGAAAGAGCACACGCAACGAACCTATTAACCTTAGAAGGACAGGGTCAAAGGGTTCTGTAACCTTCAATAATGTAACATCCTTCAAATCATCCCTAAAGCCTTCCATTTCTTTTATTACATGGTATTTCACAACTAAGTATATCGTTCCATACCATGAAAAATTGGAAATTATGAATAATTATTTGTCTGTCCGTTTTTGACCTTACGGCAGAACAGATGTTAGTGAAATTGACAAACGGATAGACTGTATCCCAGAGAAGGAAAAAGGCTACTTTTAATCGTAGAAAAATCATACAGAGCAAAGGTAGAATCTATGTATACAGTGCACAATACCACTGGAGATTACTCACCTGCTGCTACAGATTAACTTTCACTAAACAAAGTAAGCCGCAAACGATATTTAATTTTTGCCAATTTTTTTATTTGTCTCAAATAACGCCTTACACTACTTACTTAGCCATCCCAAAATAGGGCGAATGCTCTTTCATACCTTGCGGTTATTATCGCCGCACTGGCCACGCCTACATGTGAAAGTGACAGAGCTATACGTGATCACGATAAAACTGACAATGAGTAGGGTTTGTATAATTTTGGGTAGGTAAAATATTGACCTTGGACCCCGTTTGTTAATTTAATATTATACTGTGGCACCAACAGAATATCCCCCCGCGATATTGTGCACTAATTTGATTAACACGTTATATGTATATATAAATACATATATTATACCTCTGTTATGCTCAGAGATAGATAGATAGAAGATAGAAAATTCTTTATTGCACACTTATTGATAAAAAACAGAAATACAAAAAAAGACAATTTTAAAAATAAGTTACAAGTGGCGGTCTTATCGCTCGAGAGCGATCTCTACCAGACAACCGTGAGATAAATTGGCGTGTAAAAGTGTAATACCTATTTTACGAGCAAATGATATAGTTCGCGTGTAAGCAAGTAATGAGTTACTGAATGCGGCAAGCTGAAGACGCTATGGTGCTCTAATGAGCACGACGGCCCCCTTCCCCTGCCCTAATGAGGAGGTGCAGGGGGCCGTTATCATGAAATAATATCGTCCATTCGCAGCGTTTGAGACTTTTCAATGGAACGTATGACCACTTCCGCGATATTATCTTAGAGTTCTATAGAGTTAGTTGTCAACAATCTTCTTGCTTCTGCTGTCGCTTTCCACCAAAAATTGTGCCAAAAATTAGAAAGCTGCTGGCGTTCCTCTGGTAGGTACCCTTAGTCTGCTCTTACGGATCTACAGACTGAGTTCTACTCTAAATGTTAATGAGAGAGTTTGAAATAACAAAAATGGGTTGAGAAAATAAGAAATCCATGTGCGTAGGCGCTAGCCGTGGGGCCGCGGCATACCCCTCCAACTAAACCCGTGGATGTTGTAAGGGCTGACTAAGCCCTTACAACACGCCAGCAGCTTCCTTCTGAGTATTTTTCAACACCAACACTGCGATCACCAATCCGCTTGCCAAGCGTGGTGATTATGGCAAAACCCCCCCTACATGGGAGACCATCTACTCGATGGACCGACGACGTCGTGGCGGTCGCAGGAATTTGATGGATACAGGTGGCTTGGGACCGCTATTTGTGGCGTCGTAGGGGGAGGCCTATGTCCAGCAGTGGACGTGTATAGGCTGATGTGATGTGCGTAGGTAATGTGGATACCCAAGTTTTATCCTTTAGGTATTTTATTTACTCTAATGTGATGTTATTATCCAGATATTTACTGCAAATTGAGCGAAGAAATTAGTTACTCCATATATCAAAATAAGGGATGGCTGACGGCAACTTTTGGGCTTGCTTTTTGCCTTAAATAGCCTCTTCGAATGATGCATGGTCGGCGGCGAATGAAGCTAAAATGTTCGGACCTTTATCCCAAATAGATTGGTATGGAAGACAACTTTTTTTAAGTACTTTGAGATATTTTTATAACAAAGTTCTTTGGCATATGAGATGTATTTTTTGTATTGGCCGAGAAATATCCCTGACTTTATAAAAGCCATGATAATGTTCAACAGTGGACGTATGTGTTGGTAATAAGAAGTGAAGAAGTGTTCCGGGTGGGCTACTGACTTGGAACATAAAGGAAATGAAACGATTTACTATTTACAACGCAGGAGTTTGCGGGTTCGATTCTCGCCTCTGGACAAATGTTTATACGATCTGCAGATATTTGTTCAGGGTGTTCTGGATGTTTTCTATGTATAATAAAAAAATATCTATCTATGTAGTGTATTATATTAAGTATATCAGTTATCTAGTACCCATAACACAAGCTCTGCTTAGCTTGGGGCTAGATAATGATGTGAATTGTCCAGCATTATTTATTTATTTATTTATTTCGCTTTCCCTCCGTAAATATATATACAAACGTTTTGCACATTGTTAATTGCACCAATAGTTCCAACATGATATTGACTTTGTATTAGGTCCATACCTAGTTAAGTACCTTGTGAAACTTCGAAGCAATTTTCCTATAGCGGCTCCTATTCACAGCCGAACATAGAACCTCCTCCTTTTATCAAAGTCGGTTAAAATCAAACAAAATTTTCAAAGCATCCAACTAACGTTCAGTAAACTTCAGATCAAAGCGCTTTTATCAACTTTCTGGCGCAGTTTTTGATCCCTTTGACCCGTCTTTATTAGGTACGCTAGCGTAGGCTCAGTTGTATAAAGCTGGCATGATAGTCCCCTATTTTGGGTCAGATTCATGGAGCAGAACTAGAATATGATTATCTGTGTCACCTAATACTGTAGGTATTGTACTGTTTATGTTGTTTTCCGTTTTGTTTGTCTAAAACTTTTTATTATTGTGTCGTAATTAATGTTATTTATATTCTATAATTATGTAGACACATGAAAAACGATACAAATTCCAGAATATTTATACTGTTTTTTATTAAGTTTTACACGACAAATCCCTAGAGAATAAAATTATCATGGTACCTCTTTGGGGTTATTTGCTATACAATGACTGACCAATAAAAAAAAATAAAAAAATACGAAGATATCATGTAACAAACATATATAAAAAAAATTGCCGTATTGAGAACCCTTTTGAAGACGGTTGAAAAACAAAAGACAGTCGCGCCTCTGGTTGCATTAGTCATTATATCTATAGACTGAAGGCTTAAATCCGCTAGTCACGGACCGAAATTCACGGTTTTGTGAACTGAAGTTGATAAATCGCCTCGATTCTGATATTAAAATGAGCTCAGAAGGTAATACATCAGTCGTATGGATTTATGTACAGAGGATTCGGTTAAAAAGCGGAAAAATCTGATTTACTTCAGTTTTACTGATAAATGTATTGTGCCCTTTGGATTTGGCTATGTAGGTTTTTAGAAATCAAAAGAAGATATTTTAAAAAGTTAAGCTAATTGAACCCAATGATATTTATTCATATACAATCCCTTATGGTGCTTCCTTTTTCCTGTTTTGATTATAAATTGTGTATTAATGTAATAGGCACAGAAAATAACAATCAAATAATATAAACAAATTAAACTAGTATTTACAATTGAAACAATTGAGCTAACTTCAGACTGTTGCAAACAATATACAGATAGCTCAAAAATTATCTGAGCGCCTGGTCGAAGCGACGCGTGACCCGAGAGCTGGTGAGTATCTGACGCAGCGCATTAGCATTGCCATACAGCGAGGCAATGCAGCCAGCGTCTTGGGAACGCTTCCGACTGGTATTGATATGGACCAATTGAGCTATCTGTAGATTGTTTGCAACAGTCTGCAGTTAGCTCAATTGTTTCAATTGTAATACATTATTTGATTGTTATTTTATTTTAATTTAGAATATGACGACAACAAGTGTATATTACGAAATACCTACGGTGGAAATAAATGAGATGAAATGATATTCATATTTTTTAGTCAGATGAAACTGTTATTTAGATATAATTTGATTGTTTTGAAAAAACTTAAAACTACCTTCCAATTTCTTAGTATTTACTCTGTTTTTGTTTTTCGTGACAAATAAATAATACTGGACAATTCACACAGCATTATATAGCCCCAAGCTAAGTAGAGTCTGTGTTATGGGTACTAGATAACTGATATACTTTTTATAGAATATATAACTTAAATAGATATTTTTATCATACAGAGAAAACGACCAGAACACCCTGAACTAACATTTGCAGATCGTACAAACATTTGTCCCGAGGCGGGAATCGAACCCGAAACCTCCTGTTCCAGATCTTCGCCCACCAAATACTTATCCTTTGTGAATAAAATTAATAAATATTACGGGACCGCCTAGGGTCCCATAAAATATTATTAATTATATCATTCTCCAAACATGAGAGAAAGAAATTCCCAAACCGGTTCATAATTGACAAAGAAATCAATGAACATACATACAAAATCATACATACATACAGCCGAGCATAGAACGTCCTCGTTTTTCGATGTTGGTTAAAATCTTGGAAGTAATCTAGTTCAGTAGTGTACCTACTGCACAAAAATCCTTGAATGCTATCTTTTTACTAGTAAGTTTCTACTAAATTTATTTGGTATTTGTCTCGGGTGTTCTGGGTATTTTCTATGTATAATAAAAAGTATATATCTATCTAATATATTGTATTCTCAATCTCTGTTTAGCTTGGAGCTAGATGATGTTGTGTGTATTGTCCAGCATTGTTTATCTATTTATTTTTCAACTCTTTATTCACTCCTTTGTCATCCACAAAGGACCAAGTGTCATTTTGACATTTGCTGTCATTTACGACTATATGTAAGCTTTTGCTAATGACAGTAACTTCCATTTACACAGCTGTCATTGAAAATTATAATCTTATTTCATCTTTTGAGGGATAGTCACTATTGAAAAAGATAAATAGTAAGGATGGGAGTTATTGGATATTTTGGCTACCGGTTATTAGTTGGGTATTTTGTTTCAATACCGCTAGTACCAACTGGTACCCAATAACGTTACAATACTCTATACCTGTTCTGATTTCTACCCAATATATTTCTGACCGATTTGGTTAGAAATACCATCTAACCGATTTGGTTAGAAATACCATCTAACCGATTTGGTTAGAAATACCAAATACTTGTTGCAGCTACATAACTTTACGGGTGAACGGTCCGCTAGTACCTATGCGTAGATGATAGTTAGGTAAGTATAGGTATTGAAGCGTTGGGTAGTTATGGCTCACGGTCGGTTAGGCGCGATGCTAGCTTTGCACAGTTATTCCCTAGCGGTATGCGGATTTTACAATAGCGTTAGATATTTTAGGACCATGCTAACAGGTACTGAGTTAGTTATTGAATACCGGACTCATCTCTAATAAATAGTAGATGATCTAGATTGTAAATTACGACGCTCTGACTTTTGTGAGACGTTGGTAATATTTTTATGAGACGTAGGCCATAGCTGCGTTTTCGTGAGACATTGGGAATATTTTTCGTAAGACGTTGCGATTGAGCACGTCCCACGAGAGACGTTGAGAATAACTCAGGCAATCTAAACCATTTAACCCCGACCAAAAACTGAAACCTCAAAGACACGGATTGACATCTCAATTTTCCACACCATGCCATCCTCATCAGGTTCTAAGAGATTGGTACTCTGTGATTGAATGCTCTGTCTTATCGGATCAGGACAAATTGGCCGTCTTTAGGGCAAAACCCCTTCGTTTTTCTCTTGTGATAAATTGTTGGGAAAATACTTACATACATAGTATGAGATAGCAGCGAGTTTTTACTCTATGCTTACATACTTTTACTAAACTTATAATTCCGGAACTTAGGAAAGTCAACTCTAGTTCAATGTACAATTTAATTAATTAATTGAAAATTAATTAACTGTACTTTAAATGTACAATTTTTTATTTAATCAAGCTGCACTTTCGGTAAAAAGCGTTAGCGGATTTTTACCATTTCTAAATAATCGAGACGCGATAAAGCAAGTCAGGCAAGTACGGAAATAAATAATTTTAGTTAATAAAATTAGTAAAATTTTGATGTAAATTAATTAAATGGTACTTGGAACCAAAGATGACTTTCTTAAGTTCCTGAATCATTCGTTCGTGAAAATCTTTTTTTGACTTCTCTTCATTGTAAATATCAAGCAAGTAAAATCACTTTTACGGGTCTGAAAGAAATGATTTTTATTTTAAAACGAACTGTTTGATAAGTTACCGAAAATATTTTGGTATTAAGATATTGGTATAAAGTTTAAATTTCTTCTCAAAACATTAATAAAATCCAATTTGAACAAGTTTCACTTGGTCCAGATTGTGATAGCAATCGGCAGGAAATATAGCATTTTGACAGTATTGGAAGTATTGGGACGTAGCTTGGGACCAATGCGGTAAATATGCCCCATGGTTAATGTAAAAATACGCACTGCTACTTTGTCGCTCGTTTATTTTCGAACCTGTCAGACGATTTATCGCTCGTCTTTATATAGTAATGGTAAAAATCCGCTAACGCTGTTAACCAAAAACGCAGCCTAATTAATTTATACAGTTGCCATTATAAATAAAGTCATAAAACAACAATAAACTTTCATCATAACCCCATTTCATTAAGCTGTCAGTCTTATCACTAACAACACAGAGTTGAATATAACCACAAATTATGAGTGAAATATTCAAGCCGCTATTTAGTTTGAACACAAAGAGAACACTAATCTATACTGACAAGGGATGGCTTTTGCACAGAAAATTAACTTTTGTTATCTATATTATATTATTATTTATTTTTTATATTCCATAATTTATATTATAATTCACATATACTTCATCAGCATCATCATCAGCCCATACACGTCCACTGCTGGACATAGGCCTCCCCCGTACGACGCCACAAATAGCGGTCCCGAGCCGCCTCCATCCATCGACTCTCTGAGACCGCTACGATGTCGTCAGTCCATCGAGTCGATGGTCTCCCATGTAGGGGGGCATTTGCCAAAATCACCACGCTTGGCAGGCGGATTGGTGATCGAAGTGTTAGTGTTTAAAAATACTCAGACGGAAGCTGCTGCCCTTCCTCTGGTAGGTTCCTTTAGTCGGCTTTTACGACATCCACGGGTTGAGTTGGAGGGGTCGATATTCGTACGCCGCGGCCCCACGGTTGTGTGTATAAGGCTGCCTTGCACCACGGTCTCCACGGAAGACCAGCGCCATGGTATGATCTGCTCTACCATAGCACATGCTGAGTGGAGTCCGATTTTGTCAGTTTTTCTTCTTATTTAAGGTTAATTTGCTGTACATTACTCATCTGTTCTGGCAAATAAAAATCTTTTTACTTTTACTAACTAGAAACAGAAGAGACTTTTATATGACAATAAATATCTTAATCTTTATCTTTAGGGCTGTACAATCTGTACCGGTGTTGTCGGTGTGTTTCTATCCGTAATAAAAATATGTATGTATCAATAGTCCATAGATAAATAAATTAAGTTTAGTTTTATCCATGAATCCTACGGTAAAACGCGGGGGAAGGCGCGGGCGTAAATGAATTTTGTATTTCTGTGTTGCTCAACTTTTGTGGTGCAACATTAAGCTGAGGTGGGGCCTATTGGTTTACTGGGCAGGCTCTTGTTATTTTTAAGGTAGAGTTTAAATTATTTCTAAAAACCTTTGTATTGAAGTGTTTGCCTTTGTGTATCAATAAATTAATTTTCTTTTTTCTTTCTATCTTATGAGAACTAAATAACATAAGAATATATATTAGAATACATAAGTATATACATTAGAATACATTAGAATATCAATATTAGTGTTTCCACAATACACAACACTGTTGCATACAAGTTCTGCTTAGGTAACTTGGGCGCTAGAGGATACTATGTGGATTTTCCATTTACACTTTTACTGTCCTGTCAATTATGGAACCTATCTGGGGAAAAAACTTTACAACTGCAAAAAACCTTAAGGTGGAAAGCTACTTTTTGTATATTATATTATGTATTTATATATTTATTATATATATTCTTAAAGTTAAACGAATGTGTTTTGTGACATCGTACGTCCTAAAATAATTGAGAATTATTTAATTTATTGTTTTGTTTCAAAGATAGACTTCATCGAGAATGTAATAGTTCAAGCTAACTGACCCGATAGACGGTTGTCCATTCCAAAAATGACCGAAAAAACAAAACTCTTAGTTTTACCCGAATTCCCCAATTTTCCGGGCAATTTTTTCAATTTTCCTGTACCTACCTCGCTCGCTAAACTTTGCTCGGAATATTGCAAACATTTATTGAAAGCTGAGGACTGGATAGAAATCTTTTGAATTTTTGAAGGTGGCAGATGGCAGGGCACATATGTAGCTGGTAGGACCGACGACGCGACGCCGCGCTGCTTAGGCGGCAAGGCTGTTGAGTTGCGACCACGTACCGGAAGGCGAAGTGTAGGAGTAACCCCACGCGAAGGACTGAAGACCTAGTGAAGGTCACGGGAAATTGCTGGATGCGGGCAGCGCAAAATTGGTCATTGTGGAGATCCTTACGAGAGGCCCATGTCCAGCTGTGGACGTCGTTCGGCTGATATGATGGTGATGATACTGTGACCATAATTCAATCTCACCTAGTCACTAGGATCTGACATTGTATGGCTGAAATAGATACTGAGTAGGTATTGCAAAGATCGCATAACATTTTTTTTTGTCATACACCATTGATTGCCAAGCGAATTGTCCTAAAAATAAGTGAAAAAAGGTCATGCGTTATGTACATTTTCTGTTATATATTGTTTGCTTTTTTAGTTTCGTAAGCAGTCAAACATCATGACATGACCACCACGACGAGATATATTTTTTCGAGTTAGATTTCGACATATGTAGATGTTTTTATTTCGATAAAGAGAGAACGTAATGGAAGCGCTGCAGTGTTTTTATTAATTCACCGCTATACTCTGGAGTGTCAGACGAAAGTATTTTTTCTCTAGCATTTATTTTTCTGGCATTTATTCAAGTTGAGCAAGGTTTGTAGATAACGGGGGTTAGGGAAGTTTTGTGTCTTATCTGCTTATAACCCTTATTTTTCTATGTCTCAAGGCCACAGGATTTATAGTAGCATCGATGTTATGTATCATGCATGATCGATTTTTACTAAAAAGCTTCTTTTTTCTCCCAAAATGCAGGGAAAGGGTTGTTAATGTGACCAACAGTATGTAAGTAGTCAAAATAACATGACTTGACCACCACGACGACATATATTTTTTCGAGATAGATTACGACATAGATTTTCTATTTCGAAGTGAGACGTAATTCTCGAGAACGTAATGGAAGCGCTGCGGTGTTTTATTTATTCACCATTATCAAGTATCAGACGAAAAAATGTTTTCTCTAGCAATTATTCAAGTTGAGCAAGGTTTGTAGATAACGGGCGGTAGATATGTAGGTACTGGGTCTTATCTGTTTATAACCCTTATTTTTCTGTGTCTCAAGGCCACAGGATTTATAGTAGCATTGATATTGTAAACATCAGTACTTTGTACGATTTTGTTCGAGGTTTTCTAAAGCTTACGGGCTTAGATCCGAGGCTTAGATGTCAGATCTTCTCTCAAATTTACCATCTGTTTGGATAGTGCTCTTATTTTCTTCTTACTTAGGTGAGTAGAGAGTCCAGCGAATGCAAACTACGCAAAAAATGTATTTTGCTCTCATGATATTTATGCTCATTTAAAGCAAACACGTTTCAAACACTTCGTTTATGTACAATTTTTTTTTCACAGGATATTAATTTTGACCTCGAATATCGATTCAGCAGCTCAAAATACGTTGGAACACTATAGTCCGATTCGTCGCACAATCAACTTTTTGATTGTGTAGCTCTGTGCATTACTTAAAGAAATTACGAGTAAGTTTAAATTGAAATTACCTACCCTTAGTTGGGTTGTGATAGTTAATTATGGCCGTGGTGCCGCGGCGTACGAATATCGATCCCTCCAATCCGTGGAAGTCGTAAGAGCCGACTAAGGGAACCTACCAGAAGAAGGGCAGCAGCTTCCTTTTGAGTATTTTTCAACACCAACACTGCGATCAACAATCCACCTGCAAAGCGTGGTGATTATGGCAAAACCCCTACATGGGAGACCATCCATTCGAAGGACCGACGACATCGTAGCGGTCGCAGGGAGTCGATGGATAGAGGCGGCTCAGGACCGCTATTTGTGGCGTCGTATGGGGGAGGTCTATGTCCAGCTGTGAACGTGTATGGGCTGATTAATCATGATGATGACTTAATTATGTGAGTCATACAGCAATTTTTTTCTATTACCTCACAAATCGTTACAGTAGCGAGAAGGCTTACTTGAATATTCAATCAAATTGCAGAGAACAATGATCAATATTGTTCCCCGCGATTTGATTGCATTTACAACCTGATACGCAATTCTGAACCCTGTCTAGCTTATATTACTAAACAAGTATCAATCAATAAGGTACACAGTCCCGTATCAAGTTAAGCCTAGATGATATTTCAGTATAATCCACGTTGACAGGCTACGGATTTCAGCCAAATTGTTGGCATGTCGCCCGGTATACCCGAAGGATATGCCTCTTGAGTGGAAGCAGGTACGTATTACCTGGTTCAGGGTCAGCCTTAAATATCTAAGCGCCCTGGGGTTATGCATTTGGCGCCTTTTTATATTTAAATTTTTTGAGGATGTATGGATGGATGTTTCTCTCTCACGCAAGAACAAGGTACTGAGTGGATTTTCATGAAACACATACTCATAATTATATTGTGCCGCAGGTGAGTCGCTAGTTTGATTAAAATACAAACTTTTTTTTTAATAATACTGGTCAATTCACACAGCATTATCCAGCCCCAAGCTAAGCAGAGCTTGTGTTATGGGTAGGTACTAGATAATTGATATACGTATACATAATACAATATATTACATATATAGATATTTTTTATTATACATAGAAAACGACCAGAAAACCCTGAACAAATAGCTGCAGATCGTACAAATATTTGTCTCGAGGCGGGTATCGAGCCTGCAACCTCCTGCGTCACAGGCGGACCTTCGCCCACCGCGTCATAGAGGTCGTCTTGCAATTACTTTCGGTTTAAATAATTAATTCTAATTAAAAAGTTAAGTTTACTTATAATGAAACTACTTAATGTTACTTATTTCTAGTTTCTTTAGGGCAAGCGCCCAAGTATTATTATTAAAATCTAAGATGACATGCAAATATAATAATTTTTGACTTTTTTA
Organism: Eupithecia insigniata; assembly: GCA_947859395.1. Classification (NCBI taxonomy): domain Eukaryota; kingdom Metazoa; phylum Arthropoda; class Insecta; order Lepidoptera; family Geometridae; genus Eupithecia; species Eupithecia insigniata. Next base: position 4,326,413 of record OX402019.1, read on the forward strand.
TGTATATATGGATACGAGCGTATCAAAATATAAATATTTATCTCAAAAATATGTAGAGCGTAGGCACTTATTTAAATATACGCGTATGAGTAAGCAGTTGTGACGATGTACACTGTTTATTTTCTAGTGTCATTGTATAATTTTTTCTATAGTTTTATTTGAGATCTTTTTGAAACCTACATATTTAGAATTTTACCGCTAACATATCTTTTAGTCAATTAATTTAAAACAATAATAAATTATATTTATTATTAAAAATAATAACATATTTTATACATTCATTATCTAAACAACGGATTCGTAACTTTTACCAATTGTCAAATTTCTGATTCGTCACGGACCACCAACTGTTTGGAGCGCGGCCCGATGCCCTGTAGATTTCGGCGCCCCGGGCGATCGACCGGATCGCCCCCCTTAAAGCCGGCACTGACCTGGTTTATAGAGGCATACCTAACCTCGACTATTCCTTTGAGAGTTGAGACATTGAGTAAAAGATAGTCTCTTGTGGACTAGAGCTGACCGAGGCTTGTAGTGGTTTAGTTTTGTATTGCTAGAGGTATTTTTTAGGAAATATCCTAGATGGACATGAAGATTTTTTAACATATTTCAAAAAAGGAGGAAGTAAATTCAATAAAATGATGATGGACAAAATTCACACAGCATTTTATACTATTTTTGTTTGTTTTCAAATGTATCGCCGATTTCTCCATCGTTTGTGAACAATATGAACCAAGCGTCGTTTATGAATCAACGAATTTTGATGATTATTTTGGTTTTGTATAGAAAATTCTCTCAGAGTGGTTCCATAGAAATCTTATTCCCGGAGTATTACTATTTGCCCCGCAAATTTTAATAAGATCCGTCAAGTGCGAGTGTGATCCGCGCGAACTTTTGTCAATTATACACAAGATCAATATTTAATGAATATCTAAAAACAGTTTTAGGGCCAAATACACGGATTGCTCGAGCAGTCATAGTCAACAGGCTTGAAGCTGTCATTGATAACTGCTCGAGCAGTTGATACCAACTGCTCGTGGGCGGGAAACGCGCGCGACGTGGAATGAAGAGCGCGGGTGGTGGAGAATAGTCAGTGTATGCCTGACGACTGCGAAACCGCACGACCGCCCGAAGCAGTTGAACTGCTCGAGCGGTTCAGTGTATGTGTGTACGCACAAGACAGCTATGCAGTCGCTGCTTGAAGCAGTCGATAATGGATGCTCTAAGCTGTCCGTGTGTGGCGGCCCTAAGTTACTAAAAGAAGTTTAAATTGAGCACTCAAAAATACTTATCCGTTGTTCCAGATCTCTGCAACGCGGCGACCAAGATCCAGGCCTCATTTCGCGGGCACCAGTCGCGCAAGGAGGCCGATAAGGAGGCAATCGCGCAGAAAGAGAAGGAACTTCAAGAGCAGCAGGATAAGGTAAACCGTAATTTCATCATTTTAACGACCTATGGGGCGTAGCGGGTGAAGGTCCACCTGAAGAAGGAGGTTGCGGGTTCGATAGCAGCCTCGGAACAAAAGTCGGTCTGCAGATATTTATTTTTTCAGGGAGTTCTGTGTGTTTTCTATGTATAATAAAACATATATGTAGCAAAATGTATATAATAATATATATATAGTATATCAGTTATCCAGTACTCATAAAACCAACTCTGCTTAGTTTGGAGCTACTCTAGAGGATTCTGTGTGAATTGTACAGCATTATTTATTTATATACAATGCCCCCTATTTTAAACATACCTATAACTTTTTATGTTACTTTAATTATTAGGTACCTCCTTTTAGTTACCCAAAGCTGATGCTTATTTGCCGTTCCAAAATATACATTTTCATTTATTCATTTTCATTTTGTCCACAGGAGGACATTGAGAAGATAAATCTGGCCGACCCTGACTTGAACAAAGCGGCTACTAAGATACAGGCGTCCTTCCGTGGACACAAGGTGCGCAAGGATGTGCCCAACTAAGGCGACCATGGGTTAGAATCTGACATTATTATTTGGGAGATTGAGGTTGAAATATATTTACTTAGATGCGTTTTATTCCGGTTCTATTTATAGAAAATACTGTAAAGAAAATTCTTGCAATTCGTATTTTATGTGTAATCATTTTTATCATTTGCAAACTTTGTATACAAGATATTAATTAAAAAAAAACAATTAAAAGAAAATTAAAAATACCCATATAGATTATCAGAAGATACGATAATCTACATATATGGGTATATTTGAATTTTTTCTTATACAAAAATAAAAATTTACGATACCAATCGAGGGAAATTAATAAATGAACGAATAAACTAACGGTACATACAACAATGACTTTGAATTCAATAAAACTGAATTTTCATCTGAGAATTATCTTTTTAGTATAAGTGTATATTTTTTTATTAAATTATCGTTTATACTTCATTTATTATTGTGCTAAGCTAATTGTTTTAGTGTCAGTATAATCGATAATATAGTCTTGCGTTTTAGGGTTTTGTACCTATGTAAAAAAAAAGAAGATAATTATTAAGATATTTCTAGTCTTGCTTTATTTATTTAATTCATATCAATGTGACAATCGTTATGAATAAGGTTCTGCTTTATTATTAATAACATAAGTTAAAGTATTATTTAAGATTTATTATCATTGAAATGTCAATTCTCTATTAATAATAATGTCAATTCTATCGCGTAATATTAAATTAATGCTATGGATCAACTCATAATAACAGAGAGTTGAAATATTGTAATTAAATATTTATTATTATAGGTGTCTATCCCTTTTCTAAAAACTATGGTCACCAAACTTCGTGTATATGAATGCAAATTTTCTTTAATAAAATATAACATTCCAATCTTTTCGATTTGTTAGTAATTTTAAGAATTTGTTAAAAGTTTATAGGAGCGTAAGATACATATTTTAGAATTTGTGGCCACTAAAACTTTAATTTGCAGTTTATTTCAAAATAATTTAAAATATTTTATTGTAATCATTGAATAAATCCCATTTCAAATCTTCACTCACAAAAATATAACACTGGATTGTTTTATGTATTCGTTTATTTTAATATTGACATTAAATTAATAAATATACGCCTATACATGGTTATTTAATTACATTACTCCATTTACTCCTCTTCGTTCGTAGATAGATATGCCAATGAAGTTAATTGATGATTTGTCTTATAAAATATAAGGAAATGAAAACAGGAGCTCAATCTTGTTGCTAATTACTTACATTCAATTGAGTAAATACTAGTCACATTTAACTTATAACGATATTAACAACTTACGAAAAATCTACCATAAAAATTCGCTTTATTACGAAACTTCTGCTGTGGTGAGAGTAAACCTTATTGAAAAACCTCGTAAATCTTTAAAAATTCATCTACATCCTTGTATAGTTTGAAATTAAATAAAACCTGCGCATTTCTGCGCCTTTCCACTTTGATCATAACTTCTACTTAGATTATCAGCACTTAATTGTTTGAATGCATTTTTCCCTTTTATATTATACTCAGTGTTTATCCACTTACGATGGATTTTTTCATTTATACCTCTAGTTGTATCATAGTTTCTGTACCAGTAATTTTGCATTTGTCGAGGTTGAGCGCTATTATGACGATAGTAAGCATTACTATATCTATGAGCATCTCTATTTGTGCCATACTCTTTATTCCAATAGTTTTGTATTCCTGGAATAGCTCGAGGAGCATGGTTACCATAATTTGCATTATAAGCAGTAGTAAGTTGATCATAATTGCGATACCCGCCCTGATAATTTTGTTTATACGGATTTTGATAATTGTATCTGTACCAATATCCATTAGGTCTCTGATAATAGGTATTATAGATAAACACATTTTTCTCATTTTTTTTCTCAATTTGTTGTTCGTCCTGAATTCGGGAGTCGAGTTGGTTATGAAGATCTATCGATTTCAGTACTTGGTTATAATTGTATGGTACTGGAATATTATTTGCGTTATATACAGGATCCAGTGTTACTTGTGGTATATTAGTTATTTCTGATATTTCTTCGAAGGCACAATTTTTTATAGTTACATCTTCAACTTCATCTGAAAACAATATTAGTTATAAAGTCTAATGTAAAACAAACTTCAAACAAAAACAATACTATGCTTGCCTACTACTATCCCGATAGAACCGATAACCGTTGGGGAGTAAAGGTTCTCGAGTGGCGACCGCGATCCAATGCGAGTGTGGGAGTGTGGGAAGACCTCCCACTCGATAGACCGACGACATCGTAGCGGTCGCAGGGAGTCGTTGGATGGAGGCGGCTCAGGACCTCTATTCGTGGCGTCGTTTGAGGGAGGCCTATGTTCAGCAGTGGACGTGTACGGGCTGATGATGATGATGATGACTACTATCCCATCCTTCATACCTTTGATTGGCTCAAGCAACATAAGAGCTACAAAACTCAAACATCTGGGACTATTTATCTTACTTCAGTAATGAATACTGGGGTTTTTACCATAAAACTACAGAAAATAACCCAAATCATAGTAAATATGCCGTTATTAATGACTTTAAATGAATTAAGTTTCAATAACTAATAACTATGATAGTTTAAAAGTTTTATTATCATACTTACCTTTAGTATCAATGTGGGGAATAATCATATCAACAGATTGGTCTGATGTTGTTTCCTTGTCTTCTTGACTTTCGGACAATCTGTCATCATGAAATTGTAGTTCTATATCTTCGATGCTTGTTGTATCTGTTATAACTGAAGCGTTAGGCGCGTCTTGTGGACTGCACATTAGATAACGGTCATTCTGAATAACATCTAGGAATGGATGTTTCTTAGGTTTTTCTTTATCATTCTTACTATCGATTTGATAAAGTTTAGCTGGTTCTGAATTCGTATCCTCAGTTTTATTAAAAATTGCTTCATCTGTAACATAAGCTGTCTCAATTTGTATATCGTCTTGTTTAATTTCCAGGTTAAGTTTTTCTTTTGACTGTATTTGGTGTTCGGTGATTGCCAGCGGTTTCGTGATTTTAGATTTTGTGGTAACCAAATTTTCTGATGTTGGAAAGTCGATGAAGAATGCAGGTGTTCTTGGGCTTGTATCATTGTATGGAATTCTTTTAATGGATTTGCTTAGTAATTTAGTTCCAAGTTGGTGATCCGTTTCTTCTATTGGCATAGAGTCATCTGTAGAAAATGCGAGAGAATCTTTGGAATCGTTTGTTACTTCTTCTTTTTTAGGTTTGTTGTTAGTCACATTAGCCTCGTTTAGACTATCGTGAGTTAAATTGAGATCATCCCGGTTTTTAACAACAGACCTAAAAGGTTTACGTTGATTTGGAACTATTGGTTTTATTCTGAAAACTTTGGACTGCGTTCTTTTTTCTGGATTTATTTTTTTATTTATAAAGTTGACTGGTCCCAAAGCTGATGGTCCTAACTCGATATATTTTTTATTTTGTCTGTTTTGATGATTTGTCAAACTTGATTGTTTCTTCATTTCATCAATATGGCTTTCATGATATTTTTTCATTCGCGGGTCTTTCGATTCTGAAACCTGAAACCAATCGTTTAAATTTTAGACCCTCGACCTTTTTAAAGTTATTATTTCATAATCAATGGCGGAACATAATATTTTTTATCACTTTAATTATACAATATTTAAATTCAAACCTGGTGACTTATCGTTATTCTCCATATTAAAAAAAACACCAAACACGCTATCAAAATCTTTATGTCCATTTTCGATTGCCCGCACTCTTGCCTTTAACCTAACTACAACCAATTCATGTTTTTAAATTCAAATCTAAAGCTGGTCTAATTGATTTTCTAATGAAAGAAAACATTTGAGTAAGTTTATAAACATGAAACAAAAGATTGAAGTTATAATTAACTTTTGTTTTAAGAAGGTACGAAGGCGTAAAACCGTTTTCATTAGATTTTATAGTGTCTCATTGTATTCATTAAATTTTTATAGTCTCTCCATGGTAAACACAGGTCCTTGCCATCTTTATCCTGATAAGTTGAAACATAAAAAAATGTGTATTGTGAATAATTATGTGTGTCAACAGACTACATCAAAACTACGAAAAGGGCGAGGCCAAGATTTTCCGTGCAACAGCATGGAAAGTTCTAAAACTATATTACTGCCTGTGTGGATTGTACAGCATTATTTATTTAGAACAAGAATCACATAAAGGCTAGAAAAAAACGCGAGTGAAGACGCCGGAACAAGCATTTTTCTACTAATTCTAACGGTTATTACCACTGCTGCATATTTGAAGACCTGTAGGCCATGATTACCACTTTAAGTGGAATCTCAACCGTGAAACGATATGTAAGCGTAAAAAATATCAAATTCATAAAATTGACATGTACCTACCTAAAGTGATATATTTTATTTCTATCACTTCGGTATATAGATGGTAAGGAAGCAATTTTTCGAAATCCGTCCCGAGTTTTTTTATCCTCTGAGGATGGGTGGTGTCTTTGAGATGGAAGTGGATGGTCAAATCTGGACCGATCCTGGAGGGCTCCCCCCTACAGGATATTCAAATTAAAACTGAAAATTTTTAAAAACAGATATTCCTATTTTTTTTCAGGTAAGCTTTTCTTTACAAAGATCGACACTTATCACCAACCAAACTCTTTGGCGCAAAAAGTGGTGTCATATTTTTTGAAAAATATATCGATTTGATTGCATGTAAAATATTTTTTTTAAATATGTATGCGCAGTAAATACGCAATTTTTGGTTTCTCATAAACGATGCCATCAGGTGACTCCTTTGACGACTTTCTTCTAACTCTCATGTTTTCTGATTTGGCCATCCACTTCCATCTCAGAAAATCATCCTGTATAATATGATATTTTATAGTACCTAGGCCTTTTTACAGAGAAAAACTTTGAAAATTCGTTTGAATTAATTTGTGATGAGGAGGCAATATCCCCCCCTATATGGGAGACCATCCACTCGAAGGACCGACGACATCGTAGCGGTCGCAGGGAGTCGATGGATGGAGGCGGCTCAGGACCGCTATTTGTAGCATCGTATGGGGGAGGCCTATGTCCAGCAGCGATGACCCATTATATACACAGACCTCTCCGACTTGCGCAGCTTGTGTGTGGGCATGACGAGGACGTGAGCGAGCTTGTTGCTGCGCGGGCGGTGTTCACACCTCTCCTCTGGAACTCGTCGATGTTGATATGAGTGAAAAGGGCTACTTGATATATGAGTTCGCAGGGAAGCGGCATGATAGTCCAGCTCTTTAAATAAGTCTCTGTACGACACATCGTCATCCACGCCGACGATTGCACAGCCCACTTTTGCATGACAAAAGCCCGCTCAACATCCGCGGCCCGCACCCACAGCTCCACACCGTAGGTGTGAATGCTGTGGACGGTCGCAAACTAGCACGACAGCACTACGCTACGAGACGCGGTGTTGGCGAGCCGTCGCCGTGCAAAAAAGGTATGACCTAACTTAGAGCAGAGCTCCTCTATATGTGCCTCCCAAGTGAGTCCACTATCAATGTAGAAACCTAAGAGTTTCGTAGTCTCGACACATTGCCCGTTTTACCTTCTGGGTGTACAATAAAGTGTAGATCAATTTTGTGATTTTTTGTTGATTATATGACTATATTTGTATACCAACAAAGCTATAAGATCAAGTTAAACAAGGTATTGAGGATAGGGCAAAACTCCACGACGGCGTATGTGATTAGCACAACAATGGTGATGATTCTGAAAGGAAATAATAATATTTTGAATTTTTGCACCTAGCGGGTGGGTCCAGTAGCGGAACCGCCTAGATATTCTACAAACGGGTTGATTTATTGATTCGAAGGCGACATTATATATAACTAGCTGCTGCCCGCGTCTTTGTTCGCGTTCTATCGCTATGAAAAATAGCCTATAATTTATTCCAGGTCCCAAACTATACCCATATCAAATTTCAGCCTAATCGGTTCAGTAGTTTTTGCGTGAAAGAGTAACAAATATCCATCCAACAATACAAACTTTAACATTTATAATATTAGTAGGATTATGTTACGAGCTGTTCCCCGCGGTTTCACCCGCGTTAAGCGTATAACAATACGAATATTACCGTAAATCTCCCATGCGAATTTGATGTAAAACATCCAGGACAAAAAGTAGCCTATTTATTTCTTTCATATATTTCTCTCCATCCTTTCAACTAACTCTATGCTGAAAATCAAGTAGATTGGTTTCTTAGTAAGGGCGTGAAGGAAGGACAAACAAACAAACAAACATACTTTCGCATTTATAATATTAGTTAGGATTAGGATTAAGAGTTTTCTAACCTATTAATACTCTTTGCTATCTCCAACTTATTAGGCAGCGGCAGTGGCGATTTTTGTAGGGACTTCACCTCATAGATGGTAATATCTTCTGGAGCTGCAGCCTGAAAACATAAAGGATGATTAGTGATGTCCTTCTAGCCAAATTTCAACCGCAGTGGCCAGTCTCAACATTTCTGCAGGACGCATAGTGCACAAGTGTGTGCGCAAATAGGTGCGCTCAATTCCCTCGGTCTCATTATGAGGGACGGCAGACACTACCGTGGAGAAGTCAGACGCGGGACCAACGGCTTAACGTAATTCTGGAGGCATGGTGGTGTAACATTGGCAACTTCCAGACATCGGGCTGTTACTGTGAATTTTTTCCCAAATATTTTCACAAAATTTGGCACGGCCTGGAACTTTTATAAGGGGAGTCCCATGACAAATGGGACAAAGTAAAACAATTATTATTTTCTTTAAATGGAAAGCAAGAAGGAAGAGAATAATAATAGATTCAAAAGCAAGTTTGCAATGAGAAAAAGAGTTTTTCAATTTATAAATATATTTTTTTGGGTCGGTTGTTGTACTTTTGCCACAAAGTAAATTTGTCACGATAAAAAGTAATGTGTCACAATTTAATTTAATTAATGTTGACTATTGTAAATTCGTCACATAGCTTTTTATCGTAGAGACAGCAGAAAAATCAAACAATGAGTAGAATAAAACAAATGCTTTCACACTCATAGCTAGGATTAAATAAAATTCAAAATAAAAACGTTAGGTATTAATTTTTAATGATCAGGATTTCGAAAATTTAACGCAAATATATTAAGTACTTTATTGCAATGAATGATAATAGTTACTATTTATCATCTGTACAACTAATACTTCATTTCACATTAGCTTTTGCCCGCGCTTTCGCATTCACTACTCCCTTTTTGTTCTGGTGTAGTGAATGCGAATTGTTCTGGAATAGTAAATGCGTTCTGGAGTAGTGAATTAACTCCATAAACTACCCAGTTTATGAAGTTATTTTTTTGACCATCATAAACCAATTGCTATGAACGCATGCTTATTAACTTCGATTCAATCCATTTGAAGTGTATAGATAGACATTATGTTGATATTATTAAGATATCTTTTACATGGCAAAAGATTCCAAAACGACAATTGATTCGGAGTTTTTTAGGCTTGGAATTGCCGGAAATCTACCTACTAAGTAGATAAATAACTACTTGTATTTATAACGCAGAAAATACCAAAAAAACAAAACGATAATTTTGAAAAATCCCGTGTAACTACTGATAATCCACTTTAGCCGTTGATGACTAGGTATCGCACCAGGACAAAACAGACCTAACTTGTCCGTCACAGTGACTGCAGTTTCAGCCGGTTCATTAACACCACCCCTTGGTTCCCTGCTACCAACAGCTTTTACGTTAGCGTGCGCACAGAGCGTTGTTCGTCTGAACTCGGAGTGCGGCGAACGCGTCCCTTTTCAGGATGTTTGAAGCTAGCCAATGTTAAATCCAGAGACGGTATGTTAGCCAATGTTTGCTATGCTTTCAGTTAAAGGAATCAATTAGTGCTAGAATGGCACTTACTGCCCTTGGCACGGGGACCGTATTCAGAAGAAAGGAATTACCAGGTGGTACTTAGTAAAAGTTGGTCAATGCGAAACGGAGTGATGGGAGACCATCCAGTCGTGGTCCAGTCATGGACCGACGACATCGTAGCGATCGCAGGGAGTCGATGGATGGAAGCGGCTCAGTATCGGTATTTGTGGCGTCGTCGTATGGGGGAGACCTATGTCTGGCTGTGGATGTGTCCCATACATGTCCTGATATGATGATGACTTGGTCAAAGTCACGCATTTTTTGCTACGCCACCCTGCCCAATACACTTCATTAATAGGTAACAGTACCTTCTCCGTCACAGTGACCGCCGTTTCCGCCGGTTCACTGCCACGAACGGGTTCACTGCTACCAACAGGTTTCACGTCAGCGTGTATCGGCAGAGCGTGGTTCGTCTGAGGGCGGAGTGCGCCGGCCGCGTCTCTTTTCAGGCGGATGGAAGTTATCATCTGCAATGGGGTGGCTGTTTTACTTACAATGTCGATGGAAAATCCTATCCTACCGATATGCAGAAAGTTAGTGCAAAACAAAGTTTTTTTATCTCTATTCTTAACAGGACTTTAAGGACTTTGAGAAGATGTTTGGACAAACGTTGAAAAGTTTGACTTGCCTAAGTGCTTATTTTATAAGCGTAAAGAATTAAATTTATTGAAATCTGAAATACAATGAGACGGCAGACCGTCACAACTGGATCAGACGCAAGACCAACGGCCTAAACAAACACTTTTTTGCCCCACGATGCACATAGCCGTCTGCACCAGCACGTGGCGGCTGGACAGTGAATGTGTTAATGTGCTTTCGGAGGCACGGGGGTGTGTCACCGCTAACTTCTGGACTCCGGTTAATACTGTTTGGGCGACGGTGACAAAAAGTACAGGTCCCTACTCAATGGATCGGACTGCTTGCAAGTACAAGGTTAAGGACATAGAATAATATGCTCCAATTAATCTCTTAAAATGCGTGCAAAGCCGCCGGGAGGGCTAGTGTTTTGTTATATACAAATAGGTGGACCACTGGTGGAAGATTTCAAGCGAATTTCTGGAATACTGAAAGCTTGAATTTATTTTGTCGAAAGCTTTAGTTTTTTTTTGTCGGCGTCTCGTATTTTTTACTGGCCACTTACGTAATTGTTATTTTTATGTTGAGTTAAAATTAATTCTGAAATCATATGAATTTATTTGCCTTTGTGTGTCAATAAATAAATATACTTTCTTTTTTCTTACTGCAGAAAGTTACTAGCTGTCAGTAGTATATTTATATTATAAATTATACAAAAGTACCTGTTCAAAGAGACCATTAGGATAGAAGTATCCTTTCCTTTCATCATTGTAAGGATACCACTCGCCGAGAGTGATCACTGGTTCGCCAACTAGTGGCTTCGTTGGTAGGAAGTAGTTGGAACTTGGACCTTTCGACTGTAAGATGAAATAGTTTTATTGAAAACCTGGTTTCCCGAGATAGGAGGTGTATGTTTTTCCAGGTCTACAGCTGCATCTATGAAATTTTATATAATATGTTCGGTAGTTTAGATCATCATTTATCGTAAAGATATAACACACATCTATTAAATTTTTTATTTTATTATCTTTTTATCTTGTAAAGTTAATCTAATAATGACTGTGTTTTTGATGTGAGCCAGTAAATTGATTTTCTTTCTTTTTCTATCTTTCATTCAACTTTCTCATTTATTATATTAGTGTGTTGGATAGCTGATTTTAAATTAATGATAAAAAATTTACAACAACAGTTAAGTATTAAGGTACCAAAAAAGGTTATTTTAAATAGCAATTTATTATTCTTCGTAAGTATATTTAAGTAGAAAAAATAAAGTAAATAATAGCCTCTAAGGTGCCCGTACATATTTTCCTCTTCTATAAAACAGTTTACCATTTAATTAAAAAAAAAGTATGTTTCAGTAAGATTTACCGAAAATGGTGGATCGAAAATCCAATTTTTTTTTATTTCGTTACTCTTTAGAGAGGTACTAAAAGTAGTAAAACTTTCAGTTATTATGTTATATATTTAGTAAAAAAACACATACCTGCTCATGCAGATCAATTGGATAGACGTGTTTCTTGTCGTATTTATTTTTTGTTTCATCGACATATTTAGTTTCATCAACATATTTGTTTTCATCAATATATTTCTTTTCATCGATATATTTCTTTTCATCTATATATTTCTTTTCATCGATCAGCTGAGACCCGTCGTCAAGGGTACGTGTTGGCCTCACGTAGATTGGTCTCGATGGAGGAAAATACATGACACCTGGGTAGCCCATTGGCTGTTCATTGGATAAATAACTTATTGTTAAACTTTGATAAGTAGAGAACAGTAACTTTATAACTTTCAATTAAATAACCTGGTCAATTAAGACCTAATATGAAAAAAATATTGTTATAGTGTACATAAAATGTCATACGAACTAAAGGCACGTCCAAACCTACGCAGTATTCGCTACTCAGTGTTTCGCTTGCATTTCGGTCAATTTTCGCGTGGTCTGCAATATTCCACGGAATATTTTAGTGACAGGATCACCGTATACTCTCTCTCCTCTCCAGGATGCAAAAAGGAACCTACTCACAATTTGTTCAAAATAACGTTGCTTGAGGATGTAACGTATGGATGCAGCAGTACACACTGGCTAGGTACCTTGTCGAATTTCTCGTGATGTCTGACTTCGGGCGCTCGTTCTCTCAACAAGAGGCAATATTTACACGCTCGTGTTCGCTTCCGTTTGCCTCACGAGGGGCTAACGTGTCTCTATGACTCGCGCCATAGTGGTGACAAGCGGTCGAGACAACGACAGTCTTCGAGGGACCCCGAAGTGAGACTAGTCAAGCATTTACACTACACACTCGTGCTCGGTTTGCCTCAGACTAAGGATGTCTTGGTGAGTGTATACTTCCGGTATTACAATACACAGGGAGGATCCTTAATATGGTCACTATCTTGAAAGTAACTACCTGGAATCTTGTGGGTTGGTCTCTTTTTGCATTATTACGTCCTTATAGCCCACATTTTATATAATTATACAATAATTAATGATAAAAATAATTGCTGTTAAGACTTACTTCGTCATCACTTTTCAAACCAATAGCTGTTCCCAGAAACAAAGTAATCAATATCATATTTTCATGGCAAAACAAAATGTCACAATTTCCTATTTCTGTTCATAGTAACTACATACGTTATTGCCTATCAGAAATCATTTTTTTATTACTATATTTGTTGACCAAGCTTCTGCCTTTGGATTCGTTTGCCTGATACCAAAGAAAACTCAGCTTATTTAAATTTTCTCGTAATTGTAATTCAGTAACCATCATAACCAAGCTTCCAATATTACTTTCTAAAATAACATCTGAGCCTAAGAACGTCAACACTAGACCTACTCCAAAGGCCTATTTTGGGGTTTACCGTATTTGGCAACTTGTTTGGCCATTGAATTTCCGTGGTGGCTCTGATCTGATAATTTGCATAAAATAAATTAATCATTTTAATAATACATTTTGGCAATACACTTTGTTTTGTTGTAGAAGCGTTTAAGGTACATTGCCATTTGTACCTTCTGAGATGACAAAGGTATATAAATTGTTATTATAATATATATATTTATATATAACTGTTTATTATAAGTATACAAAGCTATAGATCATGTTGAACAAGGTATCGAGCAGGGGATAGAACTCCACGACGGCACATGTGAGTAGCACAATGATGGTAATGATTCTGAAACAAAACATGTTTTAAATTTGAAATTCCATTAAAGCTCACACACTCGCATGCGCGAAGCCGCGATCCATAAGTGTGGATCCGATTTGCATATTCTTCATGGATTCTGGTCGCTTTCGCACCTCGTTCCCGTATTTTGTCAGCTTTTTGTCCCGCGACAAAGGGTTTGCAAGGCGCGCGTGATTTGCGCGCGCGTATGGAAGATCTTGGCAGTTTTGCCATGATGCGCCCCGCTATCTATTCGCAAAATATTTGCGCGCGAGTGTGGAGGTGCCTATAAATATTTTGCATTATGGTTGGGTATTGCTGAATGCGAATCAGATGTTGTAACAGTCCAGTCCATAACCTGACTGTTGTTTGCAAATATAAATGACATAGGTACTCGTAAGATTTACAGATTCAGCGTCGAACTTGGTACCTGCTAGTTTGTTTATTAACAAATTATGGACATCTGTCAACGACTAGATAAGCGTACGAGTTAGGAACGTTGTGTGGAGTTTGTTATCTGACACTTTAAAAACACTAGAGATTTTCAAGTTTTATTTTACTTGAGCGTGGTGTCGACGTATATTCAAGTGTGCAGACTTTTAACGACATTTTGTCGCGACGGTTTTTTATACGGATCGACTTTAAGTGCATACCTAGCCTCACCCAAATGTGGGAACGGAAAAGAAATGTTTTTAATAACTTTGACGACCTCTATGGCACAGTGGACGAGGGATGCCCTGCGTCGGCGTTGCGGGTTCGATTCCTACTTTGGGACGAGTAATTGTACGAGCTGCGCATACTTGATCGGAGTGATCAGGTCGTTTGCTATGTGTAATAAAGAAAGTTTGCTTATGTCATAGATGAGGAGTTTTAGTATTGAATAAATAAGACCTTAGAGGTTAGTCATCCCTTGGTATTGTGATTATTAATTACATAATCATTAACTACATTATCTACATAATTAGTTCACTTTCACTGATTTGATATTACAAATTGTATGGTAGCTATTAACTACTAGCGCCATCTCGTATGAGAATGTTAGACGATCAGGGGGTGTGGTCTCAAATCTGAAATCGAATTTACAGGGCATAGGCCAATGGAGTTTGATCAGGGTGCGTAGGCGTCACCCAAAAGTAGAAGTTTATACAAAAAATCACGAGGTTCAGAGGGGAAATGTCGGGGGGATGATCGGGGCAGTCGGGGTTTGGAAGATATCGAGACCGGTCTTCTGACGTTTTAACGGGATTTTTCAGTAGATCGTAATTTTGTAAATTAAATATTTGATAAATTCAGTGAGACCTTGCCAAAAATTAAATATAGTGTTAACTGTGTTAAATTCCATATAAAATCTAATTTTGATTCATTGTAATTAGTAATATCTTTGAAGAATCATGCCTTTTAAATCTAGATTCAGTGTTGATAAATAAAGGCTGATTATCGTAGATTAGAGTCAGTTTTTCAGGTAGCTGTAGTTCCAGTTCCTGTCAGATAAGTTGCATGAGTTATTAAACCTATAATTTCACAGAGCGCTCTATGTGATACGCTTATTATTTATTTCATTGTGTTCGCTTTCAGGATTTATACAAAAGTACAATTTCTATCGTCTTCCGATTATTGAATAATACTATGTTCCATCTAGGAAGGAAACCGACGTGTTGTTACATTTGAAACCATTTATATTATTTACTGTGTTTTTCCTAGGAATTATCATACATCAGAACCGGTACTCTAGTTAATTCACAAAATATCTATATAAAATCAAAACGAGTAGAGAACAAAAGCTTATTAAATCTCACTTAGTGGGAATAATCTAGGTCCAAATATGGTTGTGTTTTATCTCCATAAGAGAAAATGTTTAAATTAATCTTAGACAATCTAACTTTGTACATATTCAGCGCTAGAGACGCTTGGACAATATTTCCATAGAGAATGTCCATTATGAGCTAAATTATAGCTAAATTTGAATAAACTGACATGGTAAAATATTTTGGTTTCAGACTTGGCCACGAGCTAATATTTACATTATAATCATTAATATTTGATCTCTATGTGAGGAAAACCTCCTATATCTTAATGAATCTGACTAAGTTCGGTGCAAACGACACCATGGGAAAATCTCCGGTCGTGGGAAATCCTATTTGAACTTTGAGACATTCGTATCTCTGTTGGATGAATTATTATATTTCTATGAGAATAAAATCAATAAATAACACCTGAAATTCAGAAATATTTTACTAACAGAAGCTGTTGTCTTCCGCATTAAGATTCCCACAAGAGGAAGAATGCAATTATCTATTACCATGAGAGTAAAAAAATAAATAAAACCAGAATTATTTAAATTCAGAATTATTTGTTAACAGAAGCTGTTGTCTTCCGCATTAAGATTCCCACAAGAGGAAGAATGCAATTATCTATTAATTACCATGAGAGTAAAAAAATAAATAAAACCAGAATTATTTAAATTCAGAATTATTTGGTAACAGAAGCTGTTGTCTTCCGCATTAAGATTCCCACACGAGGAAATATGCAATTATATTTATTATATTTATTACCAAGAGAGTAAAACCAGAAATATGAAATTCAGAAATACTTTACTAAAAGAAGCTGTTGACTTCTCGCAATAAAGCTCCCAACGAGGAGATGCGTACTGATCCTGGAAACTAATTCCGAGAGATATCCTTAGTATTTTCAAATACATTACTATCTAAAGCTGTAGACTTTGGTTGTTATTCCTATTACATTAGTACTGTGGACTTATAGAAATACAGTCTAAGGACTTTAAATTCATATTTAACTATTCTATACGGAATAGAAACATTAGCCTTGAAATAGTCGAATGATAAGACTGTGGAAAGCAGCTTTTGTACGACACTTCTCAGTGTTCAAATAGGGGCTTTTGGGTACTAACTAGAGTTTCTAGTTTAGTAGGCTTTAGCCCCGCGGAAATTTAGAGGACTAACCTTTTGTTTGTGAGTTATTGTGTGCTTGGTTTGAATTAAAAATATCACAAATTAATATTCCCGATGAATGAAGTTAAATTACATCTGACTATAAACTGACTTAGGAATTTTGATAAAAGATAATGTCCTCTTGTCCCTGACAGACTATTTGTGATATGTCCCATTGTCTAGACATGATAGATTAGCCTATCTGTTGTAGACCTAACGGAGGGAGCAGTCCAGTCAGGGTCGGATGCTACTGTCTATGGCGGTCAGGTTGGGGCCATAGATCTTTGCCGTTCTTAAATTCAGTCTGATAGAAGGAAGAATGATTTACAAAACTACCTAGGCAATTCCCTCGACACATAAATTAAAGGAAGCCTAGATTAACTTCTCAGTACAATTGATCCATATTTACAACACAATTTAGGTTTAAATACTTCGAATTGAATGAAACCTTATAATCTATTAATTATAAATTGATATTAAGAATGTAGGGATTAATTAACTTTAAATCAAATCGTTTGTCTTTAGCATCTAAAAGAATCTAAGTTACTGCTACACAACATAGGAGTCCTATCACTAACTAGACGATCATTGGCCACATTTATCGTTATTTATATATTTTATAGTTTAAGATTAATTAGATATAAGGAATTAATTAGGTCATCAAAAGGGTTAGGTAAATAGGGGATTAGGTAAAAGGGGCAGGTAGCGAAAGGGGGGGGGGGGGTTGTTACAGTTTGGTGCCGTGACCAGGATATACATAGATGCTTAGACTAAGAATAGGTTTTATTTTTAAATAGTTTATATTATTTATTAGACTTGTTAGGAGAATTAATTTAGTTATTTTTAAATAGTTTATATTATTTATTAGACTTGTTAGGAGAATTAATTTAGTTTTACTTAAGGGAATAGGGGTCGTATAAAAATTTCTAGTTTATATGAATATAAGTAATGTAAGTTATTAGTTTTAGTTAGGTTACAGTAGATCTAGTTATAAAAGTACGGGTTTAAATCCGTGCAACTTAGTATAGCGTAATCACGACAAAAACATTCTCTTAAAATCAAGTAGGCTAATCTATTATTTAATTACAGCTTAATATCTAGGTTTTCTGTTTAAGGGAACGGGGGTCGTATAGCAGTAAAAAAAAAAAAAGAAAAAAATGTAGATTAGAATAACTAGGTAATGTAGATTAGAATAACTAGGTATTGTAGATTAAATTTTATAGGTAGAATTAATCTAGGGAATCTAAAGTGCGAATCTTTCGCACAATTTGCTGCATGTGAAATGGAAGATGCATATAAAGACAAACAGTTATTTAATAAATTAAAATATCTAGGAATTAAAGAACCTAATCTTACCTAATCTTGTAAGGTAAGCAGAGATTGCAAACTCCGACTATTTCGTTCATAATAAGTTAGATAGAAAAGTAAGATCTACTCTTGTTAGCTCTCTGTAAGCTAGTGGTAAAGAGATAGGTCTTAGAATAAATTCACGAGCTAGGTTGTAGATTTCATGGATAATAATTATCTGGTTACTTATACATATATAATTTACCTTAGTTACCTTATTTTGTTATAATACGTTAAACGGAAAAGTAATCTGTTTCTGTAGGCTCTATATAAGTTAGATTTAAGTAATTAGTCTCAGAATAAATTCAAGACCTAGGTTATAGATTTCATGGGAATAGCTATCTGGTTACTAATACATAGTTTTAACTTAATTATCTTATTTTGGATATGATGCGTTAAATAGAAAAATATCCTGTTTCTGTTAGGTCTTTTTAAGCTAGATTATAGTGTGCTAGATTATAATCTCAGAATAGATTTAAGATCTAGGTTGTAGATTTTATGGATAACAGTTATCTGGTTACTAGAACACTGTTTTAGTCAACTATAATAAGAAAAAAATAAATGAAACTCAGTTATTGTTTCTAGGAAGAAAAAGAAACCGTCACAATTACATTATAAACGCGAATGTTTGGATGTTTAGGTGTTGGCATCTCACGCTATAGTGACTGAATCATTCGGGATTAAGCTTTGCATAGATGTAGCTCTGATCTGGAAATCAAGCATAGGTTATATGGTCTGTAAGTTTAGCTTAGATTATAGACTTTATCCTTTAAAACATTTCCCATGGAATCAAATAATATTTAAGCACTCCAATACAATCAATGTGTGCGAAACTACAGGCAGAAACTAGTTGAGTCTTAAATTGAAACTATTAAGTATGCAGACTCCGGGGTCGCAGATACACATCAAAAATAGGTATATGATTAAGAAAAGGATTAGATTGTCTATAAACTTATTTCTCAATAGATAAGAATTAGTTTTAGTGTAAAATAGGCAAGTTGTTAGTTGGATTTCATAGATATAATAAAGATAGGGCATCAAATAGTTTAGGTTGCATCACAAAACAAAGTAAATAATTATAAATTGATGCTAGGAACACTTCGCTTGATATATAACCATAATGTCTATAAGCAGTAAGTTACATTTATTTTAAAGTTAGGTTGATAAAAATAACTTATCTTAATTATTTATAGTATTTATCTAGACATTTAACTACTAAGGATGAATATTAAACAAAATATCTTCTTAAACTAGTTGTAGAATAGGCAGACACTTATTACAATACAAAGTAAGCTTTATAATTATTATAGTAAGTACTTAGGAGACGTGATGATGATGAAAAGTATCGCAGACTTTCAGTCCCACCTGGATTATTTCAGCTATCGTCACAAAATATAGGTAGTAATAGTGTAGATTGAAGTGAATAAAAAAATTATGCTTCGTTATATTCAGCTTGCAGGAGTAATGAGAAGAAGAGTTGATTTATCACAGGTACTGAGAGGTGTCATAATTAAGGTACGTTTAGAAATAAGTCTCAATTACAAGTTTAATTATTTAGAAACAATAAGAAATTTACTACAAACTGAAAGGAAACGGAAACTACTATTTTAAAATATTACTATTAGTATAAAAATTTACATTTAAAACCGTAATCAAATATTTTTCAAGCTTAGTTAGTTAAGAAAGTGATCTATACCGTTTGATCTGAACTACTGACTGGGGTCGGGATAGAGACAACGCTAATCAATATAGGTTAATATATAATAAAAACTAGAAGAGACTGTACACGTTATCTAATAAAATATGAATATTAGCGGGTCGAATTTGATTAATTTACGCTGGTCAAATTTATTTCGAAAGTTATTCGTAAATTTCATATAAGAATCAGGTATGGAAATGTGAAAAGCAAAGAAAACGCGGGTAGAGCACTCTAATAAGATTGTTATGGGATGAAAATCTTAGGAAATTTTCCATTAATTGTTTTAAAATAACTTGGACTACTTACTTAAGTTCTGCGTCACAGGTTATAATGGTGTGCTAATTCAATTGGGAGAATGAATAGAACGATGGAATCATGTGACTGTGCGTACTGATTATTGAGTGATTTTATTAGACATAATTTGAGGTTGTGTGAGAGATGTGAGCGAATACCTTGTATGAATTACTAGTGATAGACTTTTAAAATCAAGCTGGAGGGCCCACGTGAGTTATCACATTTCAGAACCTGGGACAATCTGATGAATTTTGAATCATACATGCACCACAAATAAATTTTATGAAGGAATAATTTTGGTGTTAGGTTAATAGATCAGATCAGATTATTTGAATAAATCTAAGATCTAGATTATTTGAATAGATCTGAGATCTAAAATTACAGCCGCGGCTGACTTCATAAAATTTCACACTACACATGTTAGGTCCGAACTAAGCACACTATACAAATATTGCAGATTTGAAATGGGTTGGTTTCGGGTGAATCAATATTGAGTTATCAGTCAAATTGAGATCCAGGTAACGGACAGTTGTGCAGGAGTTAACGAGCATTTCGTGCGTAAACATAATGTAAGTTCACAAAGAAATCGTTCGCTAACTATTCACTAGGAGTGACCTCGACTCACAACCGAGGTACCGAAGTCAATTGTACTTACCCTGTCAAGGAGCTTGGTAAAACAATATTGATTTAACTGTCATTTGATCCATCGTTACTTTTATATATAAAATTCTTATCTAAACGTATATAAACAAAAACAATCAATTTCAATCTGGGTACACACATGCACACTTATACACACATTACATTAAGATATGAATGATTTCAAAGTCCAACAGATTAAGAACTAATAAGATGCAGATTATATTTGAGAATAAAGAGTCAATCCAAGATTATATTTGCTAATTTCAAATAATTAGGAAATCTTTACTTCGGTTTTATAAAAGTCACCTACATAAAGATTTGGGGTCGATTGTAACAGTCCAGTCCATAACCTGACTGTTGTTTGCAAATATAAATGACATAGGTACTCGTAAGATTTACAGATTCAGCGTCGAACTTGGTACCTGCTAGTTTGTTTATTAACAAATTATGGACATCTGTCAACGACTAGATAAGCGTACGAGTTAGGAACGTTGTGTGGAGTTTGTTATCTGACACTTTAAAAACACTAGAGATTTTCAAGTTTTATTTTACTTGAGCGTGGTGTCGACGTATATTCAAGTGTGCAGACTTTTAACGACATTTTGTCGCGACGGTTTTTTATACGGATCGACTTTAAGTGCATACCTAGCCTCACCCAAATGTGGGAACGGAAAAGAAATGTTTTTAATAACTTTGACGACCTCTATGGCACAGTGGACGAGGGATGCCCTGCGTCGGCGTTGCGGGTTCGATTCCTACTTTGGGACGAGTAATTGTACGAGCTGCGCATACTTGATCGGAGTGATCAGGTCGTTTGCTATGTGTAATAAAGAAAGTTTGCTTATGTCATAGATGAGGAGTTTTAGTATTGAATAAATAAGACCTTAGAGGTTAGTCATCCCTTGGTATTGTGATTATTAATTACATAATCATTAACTACATTATCTACATAATTAGTTCACTTTCACTGATTTGATATTACAAATTGTATGGTAGCTATTAACTACTAGCGCCATCTCGTATGAGAATGTTAGACGATCAGGGGGTGTGGTCTCAAATCTGAAATCGAATTTACAGGGCATAGGCCAATGGAGTTTGATCAGGGTGCGTAGGCGTCACCCAAAAGTAGAAGTTTATACAAAAAATCACGAGGTTCAGAGGGGAAATGTCGGGGGGATGATCGGGGCAGTCGGGGTTTGGAAGATATCGAGACCGGTCTTCTGACGTTTTAACGGGATTTTTCAGTAGATCGTAATTTTGTAAATTAAATATTTGATAAATTCAGTGAGACCTTGCCAAAAATTAAATATAGTGTTAACTGTGTTAAATTCCATATAAAATCTAATTTTGATTCATTGTAATTAGTAATATCTTTGAAGAATCATGCCTTTTAAATCTAGATTCAGTGTTGATAAATAAAGGCTGATTATCGTAGATTAGAGTCAGTTTTTCAGGTAGCTGTAGTTCCAGTTCCTGTCAGATAAGTTGCATGAGTTATTAAACCTATAATTTCACAGAGCGCTCTATGTGATACGCTTATTATTTATTTCATTGTGTTCGCTTTCAGGATTTATACAAAAGTACAATTTCTATCGTCTTCCGATTATTGAATAATACTATGTTCCATCTAGGAAGGAAACCGACGTGTTGTTACATTTGAAACCATTTATATTATTTACTGTGTTTTTCCTAGGAATTATCATACATCAGAACCGGTACTCTAGTTAATTCACAAAATATCTATATAAAATCAAAACGAGTAGAGAACAAAAGCTTATTAAATCTCACTTAGTGGGAATAATCTAGGTCCAAATATGGTTGTGTTTTATCTCCATAAGAGAAAATGTTTAAATTAATCTTAGACAATCTAACTTTGTACATATTCAGCGCTAGAGACGCTTGGACAATATTTCCATAGAGAATGTCCATTATGAGCTAAATTATAGCTAAATTTGAATAAACTGACATGGTAAAATATTTTGGTTTCAGACTTGGCCACGAGCTAATATTTACATTATAATCATTAATATTTGATCTCTATGTGAGGAAAACCTCCTATATCTTAATGAATCTGACTAAGTTCGGTGCAAACGACACCATGGGAAAATCTCCGGTCGTGGGAAATCCTATTTGAACTTTGAGACATTCGTATCTCTGTTGGATGAATTATTATATTTCTATGAGAATAAAATCAATAAATAACACCTGAAATTCAGAAATATTTTACTAACAGAAGCTGTTGTCTTCCGCATTAAGATTCCCACAAGAGGAAGAATGCAATTATCTATTACCATGAGAGTAAAAAAATAAATAAAACCAGAATTATTTAAATTCAGAATTATTTGTTAACAGAAGCTGTTGTCTTCCGCATTAAGATTCCCACAAGAGGAAGAATGCAATTATCTATTAATTACCATGAGAGTAAAAAAATAAATAAAACCAGAATTATTTAAATTCAGAATTATTTGGTAACAGAAGCTGTTGTCTTCCGCATTAAGATTCCCACACGAGGAAATATGCAATTATATTTATTATATTTATTACCAAGAGAGTAAAACCAGAAATATGAAATTCAGAAATACTTTACTAAAAGAAGCTGTTGACTTCTCGCAATAAAGCTCCCAACGAGGAGATGCGTACTGATCCTGGAAACTAATTCCGAGAGATATCCTTAGTATTTTCAAATACATTACTATCTAAAGCTGTAGACTTTGGTTGTTATTCCTATTACATTAGTACTGTGGACTTATAGAAATACAGTCTAAGGACTTTAAATTCATATTTAACTATTCTATACGGAATAGAAACATTAGCCTTGAAATAGTCGAATGATAAGACTGTGGAAAGCAGCTTTTGTACGACACTTCTCAGTGTTCAAATAGGGGCTTTTGGGTACTAACTAGAGTTTCTAGTTTAGTAGGCTTTAGCCCCGCGGAAATTTAGAGGACTAACCTTTTGTTTGTGAGTTATTGTGTGCTTGGTTTGAATTAAAAATATCACAAATTAATATTCCCGATGAATGAAGTTAAATTACATCTGACTATAAACTGACTTAGGAATTTTGATAAAAGATAATGTCCTCTTGTCCCTGACAGACTATTTGTGATATGTCCCATTGTCTAGACATGATAGATTAGCCTATCTGTTGTAGACCTAACGGAGGGAGCAGTCCAGTCAGGGTCGGATGCTACTGTCTATGGCGGTCAGGTTGGGGCCATAGATCTTTGCCGTTCTTAAATTCAGTCTGATAGAAGGAAGAATGATTTACAAAACTACCTAGGCAATTCCCTCGACACATAAATTAAAGGAAGCCTAGATTAACTTCTCAGTACAATTGATCCATATTTACAACACAATTTAGGTTTAAATACTTCGAATTGAATGAAACCTTATAATCTATTAATTATAAATTGATATTAAGAATGTAGGGATTAATTAACTTTAAATCAAATCGTTTGTCTTTAGCATCTAAAAGAATCTAAGTTACTGCTACACAACATAGGAGTCCTATCACTAACTAGACGATCATTGGCCACATTTATCGTTATTTATATATTTTATAGTTTAAGATTAATTAGATATAAGGAATTAATTAGGTCATCAAAAGGGTTAGGTAAGAAGGGGTTTAGGTAATGATGGGGTTCTAGGTAGCGCGGAAGGGGGGGTTGTTACAATGTGTTCGAGAGGACACTTTTATACCTACCCACCACATACTTTTATGTACACACACAAACAATGATAGTAAGTATAAACAATCTAATTTATACAAATTAAATGCTATTAGTAGAAAAACTAGCCTAACAACATCGAATTATGTATATCAACACGGCTTTTTTTTTAGTTTTGCGGAGCAAATAATGAATATATTTTTGTAATGGAACTACATCAATCAGTCCCTATTAAAAAAAATATAAACAAAATTTGACCTGGAATGACAGAGAAATCAGCGACATACAAAACATACATATAAAAACATAGGAACAATTATATTCCTGAGGTATTACCATTTGTCCCGCAAAACTTAAAAAAAATATACATAACATTTTTTTTGTGTTACCTGTTCAAACTCCTTGCTATCTCCAATTTATTGGGCAGCGGCAGCAGTGACTTTCGGAGAGATTTTACTTCGTAGATGGTATCTTCCGGTGCTGTAACCTGAAAACATAGGTAAAAGGGTGATGTCCTCCTAGCCGAAATTCGACCATGGCGAAGTCTCCACGGAGACTAACCATGAGTGCAGGACACGTATGTGCGCAAAGTTGCACTCTCTATTCCATTACTCTTATAAACCGATGGGACGGTAGACCTACATGAACGGGGAGAGTGTCAGGTACCAGATCAATGGTTTTTGGGTCACGGGGGAGTGCACCAACTTTGTAACTCCAGGCTGTTACGCGCAGTCCGCGGTATTCTGCCGAGAATAAGTTTAGTGATAATTGTTAAGTGTTGTTGAATTAGTGATAATAGGATTACCGAATACCCATTTCGATTTCACTGCCGCTCATGGGTAGGAAATACCGCGAAGATCTTTAGGTAGGTAAACTTCCTGTAATATACATAACTCATCTAACATACCCCTATAATATAAATTATAATATAAAAAACTATCGACTCCGAATTCCTTTGTATTTACATTTTTTAAATAGTAGTTCAAATAGTAATAACTCGTGAATAAAATATATGAGACTATCCCGGGAAAATTTTCTATACATAGTCAAAACATACATAGTAAATAAGCTGCAAATAGAAACTCCTCCTTTTTTCGAGGTCGGTGAAAAAACAAATGGTTATGCCTACCTGGAAAACTACGCCGTTTTCTATATGCGATGGTTTGTATTTTGATGGTGGACAGGGCTGTAAAGTATTTTACAATAGGTATTTCATTTGACACAAGCTTCTACCCGCGGATTCACATTCACTTCTAGATAAAAAGACCTTGATATCCTATTGAGACTGATCACAAAACATTATTCTCTCAAGACATATTCACAAATGTAGAAATTATCATTACCTTTTTTTTTGGGCATTCTAGCCATAAAATAAAACCGTAACACGAGTAGTTTCCAAACTATGGCCGTAAAATTTTTTTTGCTGTGTGCCATATGCGCGTGATTTAGGTCGCATTGCGGTTCGCTTCGCTCACCGCAATTCGCATTCTCTGGTGCTGCCCCATTGCGCGACTCGCTTCGCTTACCTTGCAGTGTGAGGCGTGTCGCATTACGGTTCGCAATAAAACACGCGTTACATTATTTACATTGCTGTCACAGCAACAGCGGCGTGTATAACAAAATAAAATTTAAATTAACGTAGGTATAGTCTACATAGCTATCTCAGCTAGGATTCTAGCTATATCTTCACAAGTACTAGGTAGCTTCCTGTGGTATGTAAGCGGAGCGTGATAAAAGCTAGTAAAAAACTAAATAACTACGTAGACGTAGTTATTAGTTTTTTTGCTAGCCACGAACGGGTACCAATACCGATTTTTTTAATCTTTCCCCTTTCCTGCGCTTGTGGTATACATATTTAACCCATCTAATTCTATTCCCCTCTATTCATATTTAACCCATGGTGACAGCTTTTTCACGAGAGCATAATAGTTACCTTCTCCGTCACAGTGACGGCCGTTTCAGCCGGTTCACTGCCACGAACGGGTTCACTGTTAGCAACAGGTTTCACGTCAGCGTGTATCGGCAGAGCGTGGTTCGTCTGAATGCGAAGTGCGCCGGCCGCGTCCCTCTTCAGACGGTTTGAAGCTAGCATCTGCAATGGAGTGGCTGTTTTACTAACGCTGTGTGTGGAAAATCGTACCTTTATAATAAAAGAAAGCTATAGTTTATGAATATCTAACGTTGGATTATAGCTTTCTTAGGTAAACTGGCCGTGGGGCCGCGGCGCACGAATATTGACCCCTCCACCTCAACCCGTCGTAAGAGCCGACTAAGGGAACCTACCAGATGAAGGGCAGCAGCTTCCTTCTGAGTATTTTTAAACACCTACACTGCGATCACCAATCCGCCTACCAAGCGTGGCTTGGATTATGGCAAATCCCCCCCTACATGGGAGACCATCCACTCGATGGACCGACGACATCGTAGCGGTCGCAGGGAGTCGATGGATGGAGGCGGCTCAGGACCGCTATTTGTGGCGTCGTACGGGGGAGGCTTATGTCCTGCAGTGGACGTGTATGGGCTGATGATGATAGGTAAACCTGTAGGTAAGATCCCTTATGTTTGTAACTAATCAACGTAATCTGTATTTATTTACTTCATTAATTTACTTTACTAGTGGACTTACAGTTAAAACCAAATCGTCCAAGAGTCAGGTACGTTTACAAGAATAACTAATAGTAACATAGTAATTCAAAATCTTATACAAAACATAACAATGAATACAAATAATTATCTTTTCTTAATGTCAATCTCAAGTCAATACAATAATCAACTCTTAAATTTAGTACTAAGATGCTACCTAAATAAAAATTCAAATAAACAGTTTAAGATGTTGTAACAATGTATTTAAAAACAGATATTTCAGTCTATATAATTTATTTATATTATCTGCGAATATGTCGGTTTTATTGGTTAAAGAAGTGCTTTAAGGGCTAAGGACCCAAACAGCCAGTTGTCACCTATTTTATCGTATTATCACGATAAACAAAGGAATTTTCTAAAATCAAACTATTTTATAAGTACATTTATAAAATAAAACTACTACAGAGGTATTAAAAATAAGCTTATGATAGGTATAACAGACGGGCCAGGCCAAGGGATTTTTGAAAATTCCTTTGTTTCACGTACATACTTTTATGATGAAGTAGTTGGTGGCGTTAGTTTGGGTGAGGGAACCACATTAAGAACATTTCAATAGGTTGAGTATATAATATAGTAATTTTTGTAATCTGTAATAAATAAGGCAGGATATATGGCTGAATCGTTCGGTTCTTATTTTAAAGACCCTAGTTACATGATATTTTAGATAGATATGTATGTATAATAATAAATTACCTGTTCAAAGAGATCATTGGGATAGAAGTATGCTTTCCTTTCATCGTTATAAGGATACCATTCGCCGAGAGTGTTCGCTGGTTTCCCGACTAGCGGCCTCGTTGGCAGGAAGTAGTTGGAACTTGGATAGCCTTTCGACTGTTGAATTAAAAATATAATTACTGAATCATTAGCTTCACACGTGTTTAATAAAATTATTATGCGGACTGTTTTAGTTGTAATTAGGTGAAATCATAAATTTATATAAATAAACCTTAAATTGGCAGAAAAACTGACAAACTCGTTCTCTACTCAGAATGTGCTGTGATAGAGCAGATCATATCATGGCGCTAGTCTTCCGTGGAGATCGTGCTGCATAAGGTGGCTTCATACACACACAAACAAAAATAATATGTACATATAACGAAAACTACAACTATGCAATTAAATTTAAGTTCTTTTTAAGCGATTGCTATTGTAGTTGGTAAAGATTTTATTAAATAAATAGATAAATGATAAACAAAAATGTTACCAGAAATAAGATAATCATGATAAATAGACTTTTTAAATTTTACTTTATTATATTTTAGTATAATCAAATATAACCTGGGCCGTGGGGCCGCGGCGTACGAATATCGACCACTCCAACTCAACCCGTGGATGTCGTAAGAGCCGACTAACGGAACCTACCAGAGGAAGGGCAGCAGCTTCCTTCTGAGTATTTTTAAACACCAACACTGCGATCACCAATCCGCCTGCCAAGCGTGGTGATTATGGCAAATCCCCCCTACATGGGAGACCATCCACTCGATGGACCGACGATATCGTAGAAGTCGCAGGGAGTCGATGGATGTAGGCGGCACAGGACCGCTATTTGTGGCGTCGTACGGGGGAGGCCTATGTCCAGCAGTGGACGTGTATGGGCTGATGATGATGAAATCCTATTCCTATTCAAATGGGCACAAATGTCCCTTCCTCGTGGGATACATATCCCTTGGGTCTATTTCTCAAATATTAATGGATCGAATCCCTTTTTACAACCCTTAATTTAAAACAAATTGAGTTTATAAAGTTACCAATAACTTTAAGTAATTGTTACAAGTTATAGTAATTATTCAAGGGTATTTATCAAGTATATCGTATTGTTGATTTTGTAAGTATTTATAGTAAGCCGAAGTGGTGGTGTCGAGGGTACCTAGATCATATAAAGCTCGCAGAACTGGTAACCTCTGGGGAGTAAAGGTTCTCGAGTGGCGGTCACGATGTAACGCAAAATAGAGTGTTAGGAGATTATCCAGTCGATGGACTGACGACATCGTAGCGGTCTCCGGGAGTCGATGGATGGAGGCGGCTCAGGACCGCTATTTGTGGCGTCGTATCGGGGAGGTCCATGTCCAGTGTGGAAGTGTATGGGCTGATATGACGATTTGTCGCGTTTATATACCTATTTTTCATGACGTTTCAACAGATTTACACTCGGTTGTAGTCACGGGATGACTGGAGTAGGTACTGAAGCAGCTTCTGCAAAGCGAAGCAGCATAATTGGTAACTACCCTCATTTGGTTATCGGGACAAGGAAGTCCATCGGCACACTCGGACATCAGAAAACACTAACACAACAGTGTCCGTGAAGCAATGAGAAACCGGTCCAAGAAGAGTACATTTGACACATCAGTTGAACTGTCGGAAAAATAGGTAAACGCGCTATATGTATACACGTGACCTTCAGTATTTGTCTCGAGTATTCTGGGTATTGTCTATGTTTAAAATAAAATATCTGTCCACATAACACATTGTATAAAATATATCAGTCAACGAGTAGCTCTGTAACTTGGAGCTGGATGATACTGTGTGGATTGTCCAGCATGATTTATTTATTAAAATGTATTCTGATCGCGCAAGTTTAAGTAACTAACGGCCGAATACTCAAACGCAACTCAGATGTAAGCACGTCTTATGTCGCGATATTTTGACAGTTTTCAATTAAAATCTGTCAAAAAATCTTCATTTGAGTCGTGCTTAATTCTGAGATTCGTTTGAGTATTCGGGAGTAAGTGTTTAAGCATATTCTTTTTAAATTTAACTTAGCCTCTCTTTAGAAATAGAACTATCAGTTCATAGAGTAAAAATTTGCTGCTATCTCAGCAGAGGGATAGTGTCATTCAACAATTTGACAATTTGTGTAGCCAAAAACCGATCTATGTGTATTTTGACAGCACGTAAATACAGTGATGTCACTCACACAATTATATGATTGAATGTTGCCAGTGAATGGTATTTTCCCTAAAAATTTGGGTAATTTTCTTGTTTTAACTAACATGTGTGTGATAATTCTAATTTAACTAATTAATGTCATTAAACAAAATTAAAAAAGAATCAATTAGAGAAAAGCGCTCTTGCGGTCACAAATTATGGCATAGTATTTATTGGCCGTGGGGCTGCGGCGTACGAATATCGACCCCTCCAACTCAACCCGTGGATGTCGTAAGAGCCGACTAAGGGAACCTACCAGAGGAAGGGCAGCAGCTTCCTTCTGAGTATTTTTAAACACCAACACTGCGATCCCCAATCCGCCTGCCAAGCGTGGTGATTATGGCAAATCCCCCCCTACATAGGAGACCATCCACTCGATGGACCGACGACATTGTAGCGGTCGCAGGGAGTCGATGGATGGAGGCGGCTCAGGACTGCTATTTGTGGCGTCGTACGGGGGAGGCCTATGTCCAGCAGTGGACGAGTATGGGCTGATGATGATGATGATTTATTGATACCAATTTTCAATTTGAGTTTACAATTTGAATATACTCAGAATATCGTTGAGTGATTTTGAAGAATCTTAAACGACGATTTTCCCTTGTATGTATATGTAAATAAAGCACTATGTATCATTCGGACGAAAGTTCGCCCCAACACGTATGTTCACCTCTATAAATTTCATAAAATAAGTAACGAAATCGGGGTATTTTTTCCGCGAGCATAGCAACATTTACACGAAAATGATGGACAAAAGTTTTCAATTTATTTATGAGTGATGACTGTTTAATGCAACATTACAAATTTAATATTTGTACTTACCAGTGAAATGAAACTTTACTAGTATTATTTTTCTTATCAGTAGCGTTTGAACACCCTTATACCGCACAATACACCATTATACCTAATATTTTTACATGAAAGCTGTTTTCCGCGCCATTTGATGTATTGTACTAACGGTTCGAGTTTCAAAATTCGCGGGTATTCTTGGATGTACCTCGTTTGTATCAACTGCTATTTTGAGCCTTATAATTCTATGTATCAGTTATTTTGTTAAATATTTGGTAAAGTAAAAATTATCCTACCTGCTCATACGGATCATTCGGATAGACGTGATTCTTGTCATCTTTATGTTTCGTTTCATCGATATATTTGGTCTCATCGATATTTTTCTTTTCTTCGATATCTTTCTTTTCATCGATATGCGGAAACTCATCGCCGAGGGTACGTATTGGCCTCTCGTAGATTGGGCTCAATGGAGGAAAATACATGACACCCGGGTACTTCTTTGACTGTTTATTGAACAAAACATTTTTTTTGTTATATAATAATTTGAGAGGTAAAATTTGAGAGGTCATTTGAGAGGCCTTAACTAAATACATCCTAAAATAAAAACGTAACATGTACCTAGTCAAGACTACAAATATGATCAAAACTCATTGTTTTGCCAATGTAAAGGAAACTATGTGTAATGTATTGTATTTTTTACGTATATCAGTCATACTTCTATAAGACAGGCTCTGCTTAGCTTGGGGCTAGATGATGCTGTGTGGACTAACATTTTTAATGAGCACTTTTCTTACTGAACTGGCAGAAAGCAAAACTCAGCCAAATTATACCTAATTGTTTGCAAGAAAAAGGAGCAATCAAATATCCGATATTTTAACCAGGAATTTTCAAATAAAAAACACACTATTAACTATCAACCCTTTGACCGCCATAGTCACATATACATAAAAAACCACATGAGGACCCCTGAGCGCCAACACATTAAGAATATCTTAATCTTTTGATCACTTTGTGTTTTAGCGTAGAGAACACGGGAATGCGTTTTTGGCGTGGCCCCCAAAGAGTTAAAGGAAATAAGTGTCCTGTAGCGTACGTTGTTTTCTTTTTAAATAAGTACAAACCATTTAAAAAGAAATTAAATATATTTTATTATATTAAGATCTGCTGTTAATACTTACTTCACCATCACTTTTCAAAGCTAGCGCTGTTCCAAGAAACAAAGTTATTAATATCATATTTTCATGGCAGAACAAAATGTCACAAATACCTACTTCTATTCATAGTACATAAGTTATTGCTTATCAGAAACCATATGTTTTATTACTTTATTTATCGAACTAGCTTCTACATGCGGATTTGATTTCCCTTCTATCATCGCACCGGTCGCCATCGGCAGAGATTTCACGCCCATACCTTCGAGCCGTTATGCTGGCGGCTCAAGAGGAACTTCCTTCCGCGAACACTCAGGTTGTGGAATGATCTCCCAGCTGAGATTTTCCCAATAGACTATAGTATGAAGTCTTTCAAACAGGGCATTCTAAACCCCCTCAAAGGGTTCCCGCCTTGCCGTGGCGGGGGAGCTTAGTAATCGCGGCTTGGTCACCCGCGATGAAGCTAAGAGGAACCCATGGGGCCGTGCCAACGCAGACGGCGACACGGCCGGCTCCGAGACGGACCGCTCCTTTGGGTTTTGTTCTAAACCTAGTTGGAGCGGTAGTAGGTTACGGTGTCGTATGAGAGGCACCCCAACTGAGGCGGGCCGCTGTGCTGTATGGGCGGCATGGCCGCAGAGAGGTGGAGGCCGCGGCGGGAGAGGAGTGCCGGTATTGAGGTGCGCCGCTCTCCCTGCCTTCCGCGGCCTTAAAGGGGTCGCCACCATTTGATGGCGCACGCGGTGGGGTCACAGGGGAAGAGGAGTGTCGTATTGCGAGGGCCGCTCTCCCTATCCTCTGTGACCGTGTGGCAGGCGGCGGGGCCACTCGACTGACCCGTCACAAGGGGACCTAGGGGCGTTTGGACACGGGGTCGTCTGGCGCCCATTTGGCAGGCTAAGGTCCCCGAGGTGGTCGCGGCGCATCATGTGTTTCTGGTGAGTCGCGAAGGGGGGTGCATCACACCCCCAGTGAGGGGCCCGATATCGGGCAGCCGCGGTGGGTTCGCGGAAGAGAAAACGTTCCCGCGTTCCCACCACAAGTGGCAGAGGCGGAACACCCTGAGGGTTTTAGTGGGTTAAAGTCCCACATAATCGTACTGTCTCCCCGTGGCAGTACGATATGCGTGCGCATTTCCCTCAGGATAATAAAAAAAAGGGCATTCTAAAGCATTTACGGGGTCGGCAGCGCGCGTGTAACGTCCCTGACGTTGCCAGGTGTCCATCGGCTGCGGTAACCAGTTCCCATCAGGTGGACCGCTCGCTTGACTGCTACCGATGTGCTATAAAAAAAAATACTCACCTAGTACCCTAGAGATTCCACCAGCATTATTAGATTTTTCTCACAATCACCATTGTCATTATCAGCCTGTATACGTACACTGCTGAACATAGCCTTCCCCTATACGACGATGCCACGAATAGCTGTCCTGAGCTGCCTCCATCCAACGACTGCGACCGCTACAATATCGTCGGTCCATCGAGTGGAAAGTCTTCCCACACAGTTTCGCATTGCATTGCGGTCGCTACTCGAGAACCTTTACTCCCCAACGGTTATTGGTTCTACGATCCATATGGCCTATCCATCGCCAATTCAGCGTGGTAATTCTGAGACCTAAATCGGTAACTGTGGTTCTTCTACGGATTTCTGTAAGGCGAATTGTTTCGAGCATAGTACACGTCTCGTCACGGTTTAATAGCGCTCGACGAAAGTGGAAGCGGGTTCTGCGCAGCTGTAAAACGGTATAAAACTCTAAAAATCGACTTCTACGCATCAAGGTCAGCGCTATTAAACCATGACGCGACCTGTACTCGCTATCGAGAGAACTATGGTCTAGGGGGATTGCTGACTTTGAACTTATGCAAAAGGCCTTTAGTCAGTCTATAGTCTGTATGTATAATGTCAATTTTATAACCACTTGAACGCCCAGCGCTCGCGGCCGTTAACCATGCTTATAAACCTGAAGAGATCGCTTCTAAGCGATAAGGCCGACCATTGTACATGTTTTATGTAATGTCTATTTTTAATTTTTTCTTCGTGGTGTACATTAAAGAATTTTGTAATTGTAATTACATCTCGGTTGAACGACGTCTATTGCTGAAAATAGGCCTTACCCAAAGGTCTATTTTGATTTTACCGTAATTGACACTCTTTGAAGGTTTACCCAATGCATTTCGGTAGCGGCTCTGTTTTGCAGGGTGGTAGTTACTGCCCGCCCCCTGGTGGATAAAATAATAAAGAAAATTAAAAGCGACACTTAATATTATAAATACGAAAGTTTCTATGGATAGGATATAACTTTTTCACGCAAAAACTACTGAACTGATTGGGCTGAAATTCTGTATGGGTATAGTTTGGGACCTGGAATAAAATATAGGCTATTTTTTATCCCGGTAAAACGTGGGCTAAGGCGTGGGCAGCAGCTAAGAAATAAATAATGCTGGATAACCCACATACCATTATCTAGCCCCAAACTAAGCATAGCTTGTGTTATAGATACTAGATAACCGAATAGATGAATGCTTGTTAATCTTCACGCCAAATTTACTGAACAAATTGGGCTGAAATTTAACAAAATTGTAGCTATGTATCTTTACTTTTTATTTAATAAATCGGTTCCGATAGGATGTAAATAAACTTAGTAGAACTCATAGAAACAGCTCGTGCGAAATCACGGGCAAACTAATAATAAATATTTTGTTTACCCTCCCTGTAAATTACTGAATGTGCAATTTTCACACCAACCCGTAAAAAAAGGTTTCCGTTAGTTTTCAGCATTCTGAGGTAACCGACATCCAGTCAGTCGTACGAAATTATATATTTATACGATACTTTTAATATTATACAAGGTGTGAAAGAATTCTCTATGGTAGCATAAAATTTCATCAGCTACCTTATATTTTATCTACGTTATATTTAGTTTTATCTGCAATTTCGATACACTTTTGTTATCGCTTGTACTTGTTATAGTGTGAAAAAAAACGAGTAGGTTTCTGTGAAGAAATATGTTGAATCTTGTTTCTTTGTGTTTTGTTTTATCGGTCGTTCATGGGCATAATGGTGTAAGCATCTTTTCTGAATTTTTTAGTTCTAGATGAAATTCATACTTCCATACATAGTATAAAACGAAGTAGCTTCTCGCTGTCTGTCTGTCCTTATGCATGCTTAGATCTTTAAAAGTACGAAACGGATTTTGATGCAGTTTTTTTATTAGATGAATGATTCAAGAGGAAGGCTTATACATATATATAATTTAGTATCAGCATTGTACCCGTGCGAAGCCATGGCCAGTCGCTAGTATATTATATACCGAAAGTAATTATGTATGTCTGTCTGTCTGTTTGTTACGCTTTCACGCTTAAACGACTGAATTAAATTTATTAAAAATTGGCATGAATATGTCTGATATACTTTTGTAATGTTGGATATACTTTTATCCCGAAAAAGCGCGAGCGAAGCCGCAGGCAAGAGCTAGTTAAGGTATAAAATTTATTTATTTAAATCACGTGCGACTCTATTTTTACAGGATATACCTAATACAATAGAGTAGTATACCTATTCCTTACAAGCTAGTTATTTTCAAACAATTTTAACATTAGTCAGTGTACAATTAACAATTAAATTACATTATTTTGTCAAATAAAACATTATTACCTATGATAACAAATAAATAGATTAAAAATATAAAGAATTGTGTGAATATGACTTATTCATAGAAACTCAGTTTAATTTAAGGGTGCTCGACACGGGTGGCGCAACATTCAAATTATTTTGTAATATTAAATTTTTTCTTTAACAAAGTATAAAAATTTATATAATTAATGAAAATGAAAAGTGATTTGGCTTAAATCTTGAACTATTTTTTATGAACCCGTCATAAAACCAACTTCGATTTGATTTTATTTTGGGAGTATTCGTGAAAATGTTGATTTATAGCCCAATATATCTTATTTTCCAAAATGCTCCAAAACTACTAATGAGCCGAAGTTAGGTTTTTCATAAGTAAATAGAAAATGTCTTACAATTTGCGCCAACTTACTTTTCCGCTATATTCATTGCTTGAAGAAAGCAGAACAAATTAACCCTAGAGGCCCCAAGCGGTAGCCGGTTGCCGCGCCTTACGTCACTGCATAGTTCACTCAATCCCTGCGCGGCAGCCCGTTACCGCTCTCCTGCATTAGATTCAGGGCCTTATATCACCATGATAGAGACTACTTTTCTTTAAAGAAGTTTGATGAATTTCGTTCTTTGATATATTTTCTTCATACTGAACAAAAGTAATAATGACATCTGTTTACATTCAGTTTGTTTATGGCGGTCAAATTGTGCGTTGTTCCGTGTGTTTCGCGAGTTTAGTGTACTTTGTTTGCTGGTTTTACTGGATTTTTCGAAAGTAAGTGGTGTTTTTTTATTATAAAACAGTTTATTCTGCTCATGATGAGTATTTTTAGATAATGAATTGTAAGAAATACATCGTAATAACTTCTAGATACGGCTCGAAAAAGTTCGTTAGCTTGCGCTGATTCCTAAGTAATTTATTACTTAGTTTGTTACATAGTAAATGTAATAAGCTTATAAAAATAAACTGTAACTCATTTACACAACGATTTATCAACGCATTATTGTCATTTTAGTAAAATAAAATCATGAAAAATTTGATGTACACTACATACAAAATGGCGTTTCGTCAGTCAGTATCCAGCGAGCCATTTTGGTCTTTATTTGTGTAGCGCTAAAGACGTATTTTCCCGGTGGATGGTGTGAAACTTTTTTGTTGAACGTTTTGCATAGGGACTGACGTAGAGTCGATAGTTATCGATAGTAACGATAAAAGTTTTCATTATATCGATAGTGATGGTGGTATCCCATAATTAATTTATATTTACTTTTACGTCATTATATTTATACTTAGGTACTGCTATTGAAATGATTTTTTATATTTGTTTTTATTACAAGAAAATAACGAAAAAGGATGAGTAATATAACGAAAATATTTTCGTTTCTTGGTTAGGTAGCGGGTTCGATTCCCGCCTCGAGAACAATTGTATAAGAAAAAAACTTTATTCCGGGTGTTTTAGATTTATATATGGGTAATATTATCATTTTTTAATTACACGTATTAGATTATATTAATTATATCAGTTATCTAGTAGTAGGCATCTATGAAACAAGCTCTGCTTACTTTGGGGCAATATGATGCTTTGTTGATTGTTCAGCATAATTATTATTATAATTTCTTTTTAGCATGTCAAGCTGGCGCGCTGGTTCGAATCCGCCTGCGGAATTCCTCGATGCCCTGTATGGCGAGGAAGGAAGCAATGACGAAGACGAAGGATCCGATGAATATCTAGAGATAAGTGACCCCGAATCGGACCTCGAAGACTATGAGGTTGGTAACCCACTTTTTATTATATGTTCGACTACCTGGTGTCGAGAGGTTTTCTATTTTGCTTTGGGTGACAGTTTTTTTGCATGAACGTTTCTCTTATTTTTTAGGATGATACGCACAACAGCAGAGCCCACCGTCCACACCCGCCCCATTTATCGCCGGAACGCTGGGAGAGCTTGTCACAAGTGGTAATGCTTTTATTGTGGTTTTCGGTTATAGTTATATATATACTTATGGGTTGCAGTTTACTTACGCTTTTTATGTTTGCCTTAGGGAGAACCATTGGATCGATCACCAGAGGCTCCACCATACTCACCTCTCACGTCCCCAGAGCGCCGCGAGAGGCTTTCACCAATAGTACGCTTTCTTTATTTCGCGAGGTTTATGATATTTCTGTATTTATAGCAGTTGGATTTCTTCATTTTATTAATTTATTGTATTTTTTTATTCAGGACTACCCAACAACACCTCCTGCAGCGCCCCGCGATAGGGAAAGGTCCCGCTCGCCACTACAACCATCCAATTCGTTGGAATCGTAAGTGTAATGTTAGATGTTATTTATGTATATGTATTATGTAAGAATCTAATAATAGTATTTTTTTCACAGTGCACCGGAGCCTGTAGACGTGGTGCTGCGGATTTACAATGAAGATGGTGTGCCGCTCGACGTTGACGATGGAGAATTTTATGCCCCGGATACCCACTCTTTGTATGAATTACCTGCAGAGCGTGAGAGAGATGAACGTAATAGAGATGCATGCAATAGAAGAAGAACGAGAGGGCGAAGGGGTGGCCGAAGGGGTGTCAGGGGTGTGCGAGGGCAGAGTGTACGTAGGGGTGGGTATCCAAACCGGGGCCGTAGGGAGGGACATCAGTGGGAGATTGGACACCCACTCAACGAGATCTGGACCAATGACGAAGACGTTCCTCCTGAATTGGTAAGTTTGGCGACGGATGTAGTGAGGAGACGACAGATGAGAATACATGATGATGCCATGGTTGATAGAAACGCTGAACGAGGAGGAAATGTTAGCGAGAGCGAAAACGATGATGAATTTCTTGATGCTAGTGATGGAGCAGATGCTCTCCCTAGACCAGAAAGCCAGACCCTTCACTTTGAATGGTCTTCTATGGAGACTTTTCAAGGTGAAGAACACAATTTTATCCCTGAGCGTACTGGTTCAGTTCGGGTTTTCAATTCGGCTTATGACGCTTTTCGTTCCTATTGGAGCGATGACGTTTTAGGTCTTATTGTGGCCGAAACGAACCTATATGCTACTAAAATCGCATCTGTTGCTTTTGAGTCTGAATGGTTCCCCACTAATATCGATGAAATTTTGTGCCTTTTTGCGTTCTGGATGATGTTGGGTATCGTCAAAATGCCAACTATTACTAGTTGTTTTTCTGTCGATCCCCTTCTGAAAACGGAAGTTTACAGACGCATCTTTACACGAAGAAGGTATGAAATGTTAACTAGAGCTTTACATTTTGTAGATTCCGACCCCGCGATGAATAACCCAAATCCCTCCAACACTAGCGCCGGAAGCTTTGACCGATTGCACCGTTTGAGGCCAATAATTTCACATTTAAATTCAGCGTTTCAATCCAATTATATTTTAAGTAAAAACATTTGCATAGATGAAAGCCTTACACTTTGGAAAGGAAGATTGAACTTCAAACAGTATATTCGGAGCAAAGCTTCTAAGTTTGGGATCAAAACATTCGAGCTTTGTGAGAGTACCACCGGTTACTTGTGGTCTTTCATTGTTTACACAGGTAAACAATCCGCAACAGATTTGGAGCAGTCGCCCGGAGTACTTAAAAGTACAGCTGTTGTGAAGAAGCTCATTGGTCCCCTACTGAACAAAGGGTATAGATTATTTATGGATAATTGGTATAATTCACCCCTATTAGCTAGATTTCTAAAGCGCAATGGTACCGACTGCGTTGGTACTTTGCGACCTTCCCGTCGCGACGTTCCCAATCTAATAAATAAGGCTCCTCTTAACAGGGGAGAGTACATTGCCAGGCATTCTGGCGATGTCACAATATTGTCATGGCAAGACAAGAAAAGAATTACCATGATTTCCACTTGTCATGGTGCATCTACTGCTTTGCCTACAGTCTCATCTAAACCATCATCGCGGCCAGTGCCCTTTAAACCACAAGTTGTGCTGGACTATAATAAATTCATGGGGGGGGTAGATATGAAAGATCAGATGTTGGAGCCTTATTTATTAGAAAGGAAACGTTGCAGAAAATGGTACATGAAACTTTTTAAACGCCTTCTCAATGTATCCATCCTCAACTCTCGCACTCTT
Source organism: Eupithecia insigniata (assembly GCA_947859395.1). Taxonomy (NCBI): domain Eukaryota; kingdom Metazoa; phylum Arthropoda; class Insecta; order Lepidoptera; family Geometridae; genus Eupithecia; species Eupithecia insigniata. The sequence goes on from OX402019.1 coordinate 4,365,863, forward strand.
CTACAGTCATCCACGCAGAAAAACTTTGACCATTTAGCTTTCCGCCTTCAGCTTGTAGATTTCATCCTCACAAATCATCTTTCACATTGTCCGCAAAGCCGAAAAAATACTGTATCTAGCAGTAGATCTTCGCACTCTCAACCGGATAGATACATCATTTCTACACATTGGCCCGTTTTACTGGAACCAACAGAGAGCAGTTCAGCGCGCAACCGGAACTTCTGGAAGCGTTGCTTTGTTTGCCTTAAACAAGGCAAAAAATCCCAAAAAACACCATATTGCTGCGAATCCTGTCGCGTGCCATTGTGTATAAAGGATTGTTTCAAATCATATCATACATCATCATCATAATACCAATTATTCATAAATAACTATTGTGATAGGTTTTTATGATAACAGAGTGGAAGATTAAAATGAATGTGGAATTTTTGTTTGTTGTATCATTGTCATAAATAATTTTTTTTCACGACATTTTTCAATTTATGAATTAACATGTTTTATTTTTGAAGTATGTTTGACTTGTCCAAATAATTATTAATAATTTTATAGAAATATGTTTCAGATTCTCATTCTAAAACTGTTTTAGGTCCATAGTAAATTTTTAACAATCTGTGTTACATTACGTACGTCTAATGGTAATGCATAACAATAATATATATTCTTAGTGTAAGAATAGATAGAGCAAATAATATAATCACGTATAAATTGTATTTTATTCAAAAATTGACGATTGCCAAGGGAATGTTAAAAAATTCATTTAGAGCATAAAAACAATTTTTTTCAAAGACCTGTTTAATTTTATTGTTGAATATATTTAAATTATAGATTTCTGTGATGTTGTATTGAAAATTTGTATTTTCACATTTACTCCTTGATTTTTTGTTGACCTTGTAACATTTTCACTAGATAGCGCTAAAAAATATTTTAGCGACATCTAGTTTTAAAAATAAAGTTGTAAAAAAAACTTTGGAACTTTTACTTATAATGTAAGTATTTTTTATTTTTGAGTGTGTTTGATTGTTTATGATTTAATAAAAATATTTTTTTATGTAATTGTATTATTTTCAAGTAGGGTATATTCCCTACAAAAAGAAAAACTATCGATAAAATTTATTCAAAGTGCAGGACATCCCTAGTAGTTTCTACTCGTCTTCGCGTCAAGATTCAAGTGCTATTATTGTAGGAATCTCAATCTCTTTTGTCAAATTATTCACATAAATACACAGCATAGGTCCTTGTTTTTTAGATTTTAGGAGAGTATTCATTTATTTCTCGTAATCCAGCCCGCAACATGGTTTCCTAAGTTAAAACTTGTGAAACGAATATCGTATTTGACTTAGCACTATATTTTGATGCCTGATAGATAGAAAATATATCAATTAGTACATTGTCGTTTACAGAATGATAAAATATGGTTTAATTGTAGAGTTATTACATATTTTGCACAATGCGGTATTTTCGACGCCATCTTGCTCAAAGGCGCACCGGCTGCCATTATTTTTGTGACATTTGGGTGTCAAGATTGAAGGGTTAAAACTACAAAAAAAAAACAAAAACATCGCGCGCCGACCCACGACAATCATCCTTAACATGAAAGGGAGTCTGATGCCTCCTCAGACGACGACGTCAGTGGCTCAGCGGACGAAGATCCGCCTGCGACACCGGAGCTTGCGGGTTCGATACAGACAAATGTTTGTATGATTTGCAAGTATTTGTTCCTGGTTGGGTGTTTGAGTCAAAACATAATAAGCTTATCACAAGCTCAGTATAGTACATAGAGTGCAGATGAAGATGTACGAAAAGTATGAGAAAAGCCTGACCAAGAGGAATAATTAAGAAGGCTACGAACCTCTCCCAAACGATAACGGATTTTCCCATGCAGATTTGTTGTTGTTTCACATAGAATGAAATGGGGCGCGCTATGAGTGAGAAAGCGCGTCTAACCATCTAATACGAAGCTGTCATGTGGCTATGTGCGTGTGCTTGGTTTTGGCACCATTTTTTGATATTTTTTCATACTTTCCGATTAATTTTGAGTAAAATATTGATTTCAAAAATATTTTTGATTATTTATAATGTTGAATATAATTAGGATGTTCGAATAAAGGTGTCTATATCATGCATAAAAATTATTTAAATTAAGATTTGGTGGTCAAAATTAGTTTCGCTCTCATTTAAATATCATTATGTTTTTTCAAAAACTAAAACGCTGCAAACATAGCTATTTTTTATCCGATTACGTATGGAAAATTTCTATAAGATCGGGGACATAAGTTTCCAAATGAAGCGAAATGTACGTTTGTATGGGGAATAAGGGTATCCGTTCCGTGTGTTAGAAATCGTTATTTATCTCAAAATCTGTGAAAGCTACTACCTTCAAATTTAGGGAAATTATACATTGAATTATCTTGGATTACGTGTTTTAAAAACACAATTAGTGAAATCTAGATAAAATATTATTTTGAAAAATACATGTTTTGCACAAATTTTGCTATTTATCTCGGGAACAGCATTTTATTTGTTGGGTTTTTGTTTTGTCAAGAAAGCTTGAACTATTTCTTGAGTTATGTCTTTTAATTTTTCGATTGGTTGTTTAACTAACTTGTAATTAGATAAAAACTCATTTTTTGCGCTTCCGCCTTTCCAAAAACGTATGCTCTGTCCCGCTCCTATGAACGCAACATTCTATTGCTATCCTTTTTAAAAAAATGGCACGCAATGCGCACTCTTACCGTTGCCAGCAAGGGCCGGATGCAAATCAAGATATTTATTGATCATCTGTATGTAAAACAAATTAATAATGTTGGACAATCCATACATCATCATCTAGCCCTAAGCTAAGCAGAGCTTGTGTTATGGGTACTAGATGACTGATATACATAATACCTAAATAAATAGATTTTATTATACATAGAAAATACCCAGAACACCCGGAACAAATATTTGCGATCCATCAAACATTTATCCCAAAGATTATTATCGAATCCGCAATTTTAACTTCGTATATCGATTCAGCAGCTCAAAATACGTCGGAAAAGTATTGTCTGATTCTTCGCACAACCAACTTTTGTTGTGCAGCTTTGTAATTATTCAGAAATAGCTGCGCCTTCGTCCGGGTTTTATCGGGATAAAAATAGCCTATATGTTATTCCAGGTCCTAAACTATACCCATACCAAGTGTCAGCCTAATCGGTTCAGTAGTTTTTGCATGAAAGAGTAACAAATATCCATACATCCATCCATACAAACTTTGATGTTTATAATATTAGGAGGATTTGTTTCATAAGCGCGGCTAAGTTACGGCTTACCGTAACTTTACTGGATAAATTGCCACTTACCTCGTAACTATCGATTTCGTATTCAAGCTGCGCGTCGTTCTGCCGGTGGCTGACACAAAACAATTGATATTGATTCTTGAATAAATTATCACTAGTAAACGCCAGCGGTTTCGTTCACTTTTTATCGTTTATGAAATGAAATAGTATTCATTTGCAAAATATAGATTAACAATCAGATATAATCCTCTGTATGTAAAAATTGCATTTTTTCCAACTCTGTTGCTTCGTTCTAGTAATTCGTGCAAAATAACTTTGTTTCCTTCGATAACTCCTGACAAAGCGCACAGCCTAAAATGCGACAGTACTTAATAAATTTACGCATCGACGAAAATACTCCTTTTATTTCTTATGTTATCCACAACCAAAACAAACTATTTTGTAAAACTCTACCAACGCAACTCCCACACAGCTTATTCTTGTAAAGTGACGACCTCTGTGGCGCAGCGGGCGAAGGTCCGCTTGCGACGAAGGAGGTTGCGGGTTCGATTCCCGCCTTGGGAAAAATGTTTGTACGATCTGCTAATATTTGTCTCGGGTGTTCTGGGTATTTTCTATGTATAATAAAAAAATCTATCTATGTAATATATTGTATTATATATATCAGTCATCTAGTACCCATAACACAAGCTCTGCTTAGATTGGGGCTAGATGATGTTGTGTGGATTGTCCAGCATTATAAAAAGAAGTAGGTATCGTAGGTTTCGTTCAATTTGGCCTCATATTTTTTAACATCGCTAAAAATATGTTGTAGTTCTTTACTTAGACTTGCCAAGCGATTTTAATTCCGAATTGTTGTGAATATTTGGTGGTTTTTCCTTCATCATCATCATAGGTCTTAAGCTTTGGGTATCTTTGACCGGACTATTATTGAAGAAAGGGGTTCAACTTCAAATTCTTGGTTAATGGTTCTGCGTCTGATCGACACAATTCTGCCAATGTCCGTAATGCTAAGTGTCATAAACCTATCTGAGTTTATACAAAAGATTAGGGAAAATAAACATAGTGATCTGAGAGTGTGATTGGGGAACCAAAATCTACGTCGTATACAATAATACATAATAAACGACATATACTATAATAATACCTACATAAATGTACTTATAGTAAATAGTGTCACTGTCAACTGTGTAGTTTCCCATAGAAATCGATAAGGTTTCTACTATTATTGTGCTTCATTTTTGTTAAACGTAGGCAATTTAACACATATAAACAGAAAGTTATTCAATTTACTTATTGAACATATTTGTTTTTATTCTGTTGAAGATTACCTTAATTTTAAGTTTTGACTGTTAATTTATCATAAATCTACAAGTAATGAAAATTCTGTAAAAGAAAATGCGGCAAGTGTGAATTTTAGTTTAAGTATATATAAGTAATATTCAATAAATTTCCTATTTATTTACGTTAAATATTGTATTTCCGTAATTGACGGACAAACCGTTGTTTCCAACTTATTGCTTAAGATCTTTTGTACACAGTTTTGACAATAAATATCTTAATCTTTTATCTTTAAAGTACCGTCATAGCTTACCTAGTTAGGTGTTGATAAAGTGGTGTTCCAATTGAAGGCAGATGTGGCGAGGTGGGCGTAGATTCGCCTACGACGCAGGAGGTTGCGGGTTCGATTCCCGTCTTGGGAAAAATGTTTCTTCCGGGTGTTTTGGGTATTTTCTATGTTTTATAAAAAATATTTATTTAGGCATTATATTATGTATAATCAGTCGTCTAGCACCCATAACACATGCTCTCTGCTTAGCTTGGGGCTAGATGATGTAGTGTGAATCGTCTAGCAATATTTATTTTTATTTATTTATTTTATTGAATGCAGCTGTGCTAAATCACAATTTATTGAAAGTTTTGACTAATAACGATTAGATTTTCACCCAGCATCATCAAGCCCGAAAGTAAGGATGATTTCCTCTTAGTAGCCGAATTTTGATCAAGATGGCCAATCTTAACGGAGACTAGCCATGTTCGCAGGAAATAAAGTGCACAAGTGTGTGCGCAAACACAGGTGCACTCTCAAAATCCTTACCCTCATAATCCGAAGGCCCATACAAAAAGTTTTTTTACTATTTTTGCTCTACGTTTGTCGAGGCTTGTATCTCTTGGACCGTACTAGCTAGACAGTTGAAATCTTAACAATATATGTATTAATTTTGCCACTAGCAACAAATAATAATCATCATCATCAGCCCGTACACGTCCACTGCTGAACATAGGCCTCCCTCAAACGACGCCACGAATAGCGGTCCTGAGCCGCCTCCTTCCAACGACTCCCTGCGACCGCTACAATGTCGTCGGTCCAACAAGTGGGAGGTCTTCCCACACTCCGTTTCGCATTGCATAGCGGTCGCCACTCGAGAACCTTTACTCCCCAACGGTTATCGGTTCCACGAGCTATATGGCCTGCCCATCGCCACTTCAGCCTGCTAATTCTGAAAGCTATGTCGGTAACTTTGGTTTCTCTACGGATTTCCGTATTCCGAACCCTATCGCGCAGAGAAACTCCGAGCATAGCTCTCTCCATAACAACAATTTGTTTTTTTTTAATAATTAATAAGGGCAACTTCCATACCACACGTTGAGCACCGATTACCGAAGTTAAGTAACTTTGGCCGCGGTCAGTACTTTGATGAGTTACGGCGCCATGCAGTTTTTTTTTGCTTTTGAAATTATTCAAAAAAATTAATTCTTCGTGTTCCTTTTGCGAAATAGTTTTATACGATGTTAAGCGTAATTAAAGATTATTTATCGGGTATTTATCGCGTACCTTTTGTTATATTTTCCCCTACGTTTCCATCGCGTTACAGCGATCGTGGTCACGGGGCGACTGGATGTACTCGGAGCTACCGCCGAGAATTGATGGCAGTATCCACGACTACCCTCAATTCGTCTGCAGAATCAGGAATGTCCAAGTTCAGATTACAACACACTACACTGACCGTGTCTGACTGCAGTACAGGCGGATCACGACGCACACACTTATTTAGCACAGGATTCCACGAGGAAGAGAGACGAAAACCATCTTAACGATTAAAGTTCGGGTATTTTGTGATCTCAATCGCCTTTCGAACCATCCTTTTGTAGTAGTGGCGTTCACAGGATAGAACTTTAGGGTCATGTAGCTCAATCCAGTGGTTACTTCCTGAGTCTAGCAAATGTTCCGCTATCGCCGACTTGTTCAGTTGCCTATTTTTGACCGCTGCTATGTGCTCTTTCACCCGTTCGGCAATCGTTCTTTTAGTTTGCCCTATGTATGAGCGGCCACAGCTGCAGTCAACTTTGTAGACGCCTGGTTTTTGTAGAGGTATGACATCTTTTGGTGTTCTGAGTTGCTGACTGACTTTATTGAAAACCTTTTCAGGATATTTTCAATTTTATCCGTCACCCCTTTCACATACGGCAAAAAGATGGGTTGTCTGCTTACCTCAGGCGTTCTAAAAAGTCCTTTTGTTAAATATAACAAAAGGTACGCAATAAATACCCGATAAATAATCTTTAATTATGTCAACAAATCGCGAAAGTTTAAAAAGATGTTAAGCGTGTGTAAGTGACTCGTACTTAGCCGGTTTTATTAAGATTTGAGTGTTTGGCCAAATCCGAAACGATTAATACAAGTACATATGTATAGAAATTATCCAATAGGAAAAAGTTAGCAATTCGTGATTATCCTCGCAAAACTTCGCTAAAACCCCTCAACGGATCGATCTGAATTACTTTTTTGGGATAAACAGAACCCTAGCAAATTTTTCAGGTCCAGAACTACCTACATGTAAGCAAAATTTCAACTTGATCTGTGCAGTAGTTTTGGCATGAACGGCATCCATCACGTACATAACATAACAATCATCCATCCAAACTTTCGCATTTATATTATTTGTGACAATGCTAAAACTGCTCTATTTTGTTCTCAGTTAACCCATTTTATTTTCCAACAGTTATTAAAAACTGATGCTGAGATGCAATCAGCTCTGATGCCTCAGGAGCTGAACCCAGCCTTCGTATCTGAAAAGGTCAGTAAGCAGAGCCTTTTAATTTGAACTTTTAATTTTAGTTGAGCAATAATCCTTAAAAAGGTGTTTTGCTTTTTAGAGTCGCTTTTTAGAATGGAGATGGTTTAAATCGGGAACTAAACAAGATTAACCTATCAACTTTTCTAACGTATTTTACTATAAATAAATTAAATCTTTATTTCAGTCTACAATAACGGGCCATAGCAATAAGCATTATTAAAATAATAGAACAGTAAAATCACAATAATCAACATCAATAAAACAAATAAAATATACTCGTAGCTTAGCGAGAATCATTTTGATGATTAAACTTAATATTATTTGATAAAAGAATATTAAGAAGGCTACGAACCTCTCCCAAACAAAAACGGATTTTCCCATGCAGATTTGTTGTTGTTTCACATAGAATGAAATGGGGCGCGCTATGAGTGAGATAGCGCGTCTAACCTTCTAATACGAGCTGTCATGTGGCTTTGTGCGTGTGCTTGGTGTTGGCACCATTTTTTTGATATTTTTTTCGTTCTTTCCTATTCATTTTAAGTAAACGATTGATTTCAAAAATATTTTTGATTATTTATAACGTTGAATATATTAAGGATGTTTGCAGCACGACAGATTTTCGAATAAAGGTGTTTATCATGCATAAAAAATCGCTTTAAGATGACTCGATTTGGTAGTCAAAATAAGTTTTGCTCTCATTTAAATATCATTATGTTTCTGCAAAAACTAAACCGCTGCAAACATAGCTATTTTTCACCCGATTACGTATGGATTACGTATGGAAATTTTCAATAAGATCAGGGATATAGTTTCCAAATGAAGCGGAAAGTACGTTTGTATGGGGAATAAGGCTATCCGTTCCGTTCTTAAGCCTTGAGATATAAGATCATCTTTTGTGTATAGTTTTTTTTATTGAAATTGGTAACGCGTTTGACCAACATGACATTTGAGAAAGTGAACAGAAACGGATCGTGACTTAGTAGGTAATAAAAATAAAATAAAAGCCAGTATTCGTTACTTTTTTTATTCAATAAGAATATTAATGGGATTTCCATGGGATGAGAAACTCTCATAGGGAGAAAACGTTTATTCTGAAACGAATAAACGTTTTCCCCAACGAGAGATATTTTCAGGTTGAGTTCGGTTTTAAACGGTTTTAGGGGAACTGTCAAAAATCACTTTTGGCCGCTAAGTAAATCCAAAGAATTTGTAAGTATGGCCTCCGGCAGCTAATAAATCCACGAGTAAATCATAATCTCGTTAGTATAATAGTCGGCCGCAGATCACTGGAGATTAATTTGATTTTCTGGACCATTATTATTTACCTATCATTTAAAGGAATTTATATAGTTCCTCATCAAAAGTTTTATTTCCGATGGGAATGAAAACCGCACCAGGCAGTGATTTAACCTAATTAAGTCACGAGAATAGATTATAATAAGTCACATTGGCACAAAGTTTTGATGAGCTGGCTTTATCGGTAAACCATCGCTTAGCAGGTTCAATTCCCGAATGATGCTTAACTTTTGATGAGCTTTTTCGTGTAAAAGGTTATAAAATCTTTATTGAAAGAACATCAAGGTACTACTGACTGTTTTTTAAAGCGACGACCTCCAACGGGAAGTAGGTATATTACTAATGGGAGCAAAATATCTCAACATCATGATCATCAGCCCGTATACGTCCACTGCTGAATATAAGCCTCCCCTAAACGACGCAACGAATAGCGGTTGTTGATGGAGTTGATGTTGTGTCGGGAGGCGGTTTCGAAGACTCCCGTACAGTAATTTATCTCGACATTTTTTTTTGAATGAATGCATAAATAGAAGACAATTCTCTCTAGATTTTGAACTTAAGCTAGTTTTACACAAATAGAATGGATATAAGCCGATATCCTAGACAAAAATAAAATCTACAGAAAATATGTTTATTTTCAATGAACCTCTGTCCTGAGTGGCCTCAATCCATCGACTTTCTGCGAACGCTACAATGTCGTCGGTCCATTGAGTAGGAGATCTTCCCACACTCCGTTTCGCATTGCATCGCGGTCGCCACTCGAGAACCTTTCGCCCCAACAAAATATAGTATGTACTTATTATGTACATGAGATTGAATGAATTAACACTTTATTGCACATACCAACACATAAAATCTCATATAGATGATTAAGAATAACAAGTATAATATACGGCCTTGTCGGTAATTTTCAAATTGAGATTTGAGATTGACAACTACATATTTATCTTAGACAATAAGGTGAGTTTTCCGTTTTTAGCAGTTTTACACAGTTTTCAATAAAACATTTACTCGCCACACACGAGATACGATTCCTTTGAAAATTACCAATGTCCTTTCCAGCGCAGTGAGATAACCCGTGTATTTATATCATATTTTCGATGAATTCGTATTTTTTATTAATAACAAAATATATACATAATAATTTGACGACCTCTGTGGCGTGGTGGGCGACGGTCTGCCTGCGACGCAGGAGGAGGTTCGATTCCCGCTTCGGGACAAATGTTTGTACGATCTGCAAATATTTGTTCAGGGTGTTCTGGTCGTTTTCTATGTATGATAAAAAATATATATTTATGTAATATATTCTATTATGTATATCAGTTATCTAGTACCCATAACACAAGCTCTGCTTAGCTTGGTGCTAGATAATGCTGTGTGAATTGTCCAGTATTATTTATTTATAATAATGACTGTCGCACAGCGAACGCGTGATTTCTATTCGAAGAGCGGCGGTTGACCTTCAGTACTACACGTAAACTCCAGAGTCGAGAGAGAAACCTTTCAGAGTCTACAACAAGATATCTGACACAGATTTGAGAAATTCAAATATTTTATTTTAAAACTTTTAGTTACTTTGCATGTATAAAGAATACCTACACGTGATTTTAGGGGGTAGTCCGTGTTCGGACTACTTTGGGCCGAAACCAGTGAGACGAATATGGAATATTTCTCTAAAACCTCAGACTTGGAATAAAACATAGTTTCTTTTCACCCCGGAAAACGCGTGCGAAACCGCTGGCAGAAGCTAGTTATTAATTAAACTAAAGAGGCTGGTTTACAAGACCTCTGTGGCGCGGTGGGTGAAGGTCCGCCTGCAACGCAAGACATTGCGGGTTCGATTCCCGCCTCGCAACAAATGTTTGTATGATCTGCATATATTAAGTTCAGGGTTTTCTGGATGTTTTCTATGTATAATAAAATATAAATCTATGTAGTATATCAGTCATCTAGCACCGAGCTCTGCTTAACTTGGGGGTAGATGATGCTGTGTGGAATGTCTTGCATTATTTATTTATTATTTACTTTTACAGAATATCCCCTTTACTTCCAGGATTCCCCGATGCGCATGGTTTTGCCCCTCGACAGATATCGCCGAGACTCCTCCACAGACGTGAGCCTAGACCCAGGAGTCGGACAGACAGCACTCAGTCAAGTGAAGAAGTTCAGCAGGATTATAGCCGGCTTCGTTTTATGCATATCTGCTGTTACTGAGATTGTACTGTACTTGCTTGAAGTTTATTATAACTAAATTATAAATCTATTATTTTTTAAGATATTTGAAGTAACAGCTTCTACAGGCGCACTTTTTCCAAACAGCTAATTGAACTGAACCATCACGCTTAGGGCGGTTACGCTGAAGCGTTACAAGCCAGAGCGAGACGAAATTCATAAGAAATGTACTCCGCTCCAGTCAGCAACTTTATTTAAGTTTTCATTTTTATTGTTTGTCTAAGTACACACCATCTTTGTTAGAGCTCATCATCATCATCATCATCAGCCCATACACGTCCACTGCTGGACATGGGCCTCCCCCGTACGACGCCACAAATAGCGGTCCCGAGCTGCCTCCATCCATACTCCCTGCGACCGCTACGATGTCGTCGGTCCATCGAGTGGATGGTCTCCCATCTAGGGGGTGATTTGCCATAATCACCACGCTTGGCAGGTGGATTGGTGATCGCAGTGTTGGTGTTTAAAAATACTCAGAAGGAAGCTGCTGCCCTTCCTCTGGTAGGTTCCCTTAGTCGGCTCTTACGACATCCACACGTTGAGTTGGAGCTCATTACCTCGAAAATATTAATAAAAGCCATATAAGATGACTTGCGTGTCTAAACAGATATCACAGAGAATTTCCCACAGACGTGACCCTAGTCAGGAGCTTGCTTGAAGTTAATTATAACTAACTAAATTATTTTTTTATTATTTGCTGCTGATCGTCTCCCGTCAGATATTCCATAATTGCCTCTTACGACATACACAGGATGAGTTGGGGTGGTGTTAATTTTTAGTCACACATCAACCTTTGGAGTACATTATTTACCTAATCACTCAATGTCAATCTCAATAAGCCCCTTCTACGACCGGAAAAGCAGACGCACCGGTAAATACCTGGTCGTCATACCACAGTGTTGAACTAAACGTTTCCGCTCTACTTTCATTATACATAAGTACCGGTAAAGAGTGGAACGAACTTCCTGCGTCTGTTTTTCCAGTAGAGTACAATTTTGGAGTCTTCAAATCACGAGTTAGTAAGTTCCTTTTAGGAAAGTGTGCTCCATCTTAGGCCACATCGTCACTTTCTCAGGCGTGATGATGATCAAATGAATACCAATTTAAAAAATAATAATATCATACACAGCAGAATCCGCGTGGACGCAAACTGGGTGGATTAACCGCGTGGTGCTTATTCTAATGATATCGTAGTAGAACGTTCGTACCTACTACACCGCGCGGAACATTCAACTGCGTGGTAGCCGCCGCTCGACCGCTAGAAAATGAATTCTCGCAGCCGCCGCGCGGATCTGTTACTATGACGTGTCTTGGACGCATTACACTGGGGTGTACTACTGAAACTTAGCGCATGATATCTCGACAAAAAACTAAAAAGCTTCGAGGTATCCGCGCGTATCGCGAACTAACATTGTTTTTTCAATTTCCATTAATGAAATGAAGCGGCTGCGGCTACCTCACTTAGTCACCCTATCTCACTCCGCACACTCACTGTGTCTATCTGAACACTTTCAATCCTTGCCGATAGATACCACGGCCGGTTCTCGTAAAAACGAAATCGAAGTTTCTTACAAAGTTTCGTGCAAACGCCAATCTTGTGCAAGATATATGAGTTGGTTTTGCATGAAAACGAAACTTCGATTTTCCTTTTCCGAGTAGGCCGCCAGGTGAGTTACATCCGCGCGGATTCTGCCATGTCTGAACTAGCCCTTTGATAATAAGCTCCAATTTTACAATTTTCCTCGAGTGACGTCATGTCACGAGAACAACTCCACAGCAATTACTCGATAATAAAGGTAATGCTCTCGTTTTTATAACATTTTCTAGGTAAAGAAAGTCTTGCCCATTTATATGATAAAATTTAATTTAATCCTTTTACGATTCGATGCAAATAATAAATACGGAATCGGTTTAAAATATGTAAGTAAATTAAAATTCACGCACATCAACTGCTGGCCATATAAAATGGCCACCATTTGGATTACCTTCACTCGGTAACTAGTGGTCTGGCAAAATGAGGTGGTGGGCCCTTTTATTCCTTTTTGTGTCCCTATTGGGCCCTGTTTGGGTAAGTATTTGTTTATTTTTTGTTGTAATTTTTACGTTCATTTTAAATGATTTTGTAGTGAATGAACCTTGTTCATGCAAGGTGCAAGTGCATACAAAAAGCATGAAAAAGATGCTCTTTCGAGTTTGCAAACCGACGAGAGACGAATGAAAAGATGAATAAAATGATAACGCTGTCCAAAGCGAAAAATGTTTCGAACTTCTGAATCCATATTTTGTTCCGATAAATGTTGTAAACTTTTAGAACCAGATGTTTGGTTTTTTCCAACCCTATGTTTGCAATAACTTCTTGGAAATGAAATCCTTATAAGTTTACGATAAAACTTATGCAAAATGCACATATACCCGAATCAAACGTGTCGAAGAGTAGAATCCGTTCAACTCGGTGTAGACAAATGTGCAAATTTACAACAATACTTTTGACAAATCCTTCAAATATTCGAAATGATATCTAACAAAGTAAAAGTTAGCAAGTTAGTTCGACCCGACTGAAAACAGGTCGCTATAGGGTCAAATGTCATGTTAAACCTTCCTCGATTTCCCTAATCGAAGTGGATGTTGGTTTTACTCACAGCAGTGGATGTTGGATGTAGGTGGATGTGGGTTACCTTAAATATTTTACGTTCGTAATTAACGGACAAACTGTTATTTCCACCTTATTTTTTAAGATCTCTTTTTACAAAGTTTCGACAATAAATAATCTTTATCATATCTACACAAAAATCGTATCTTCAGTTACACATGACATCAGAACGCTACAGCGCCCTCTATTGAGTTAATTACGTTTTTTTAAATCTATGAGTATTGTTAGTGCGTTCGTTTTGGATGCCAAAAAATCTATAAAGAATTATAATATATCACGTTATATTTTCTTGCAGGTGCACGCCGTGGAGAAACCTGTAAAGGATGTTGTTTTGCATTATGCTAAACTAGCGTTGCCTATGCCGGCAGACGTAAACGTACCAGAACTACTAGAAGATCTTCACTCCCGTAGCGGAAACTAATCAAAAACCTTCTTTTTTATAATTATTTTTTAAATTAAGGATCGTTTGACTATTCCAAAAAAATTAACGCTATTACAAAAATGACCATCGATTTATTTGCACTGAAGTGTATAAAAATAGAGAAATTACACTAGATATATGTACATATATACTATAATATACATATATTCATATGCTAAACAAAAATCCCACTAAATGTAAGAGCAGTTTCAACATAATCTATAGTCTTTTTCCGTATAAACAGGTGACGTTTTTATTTATTTAAGGTAGCCTGAAAAGGTCGATCCCTCCATTAAAAGTTTGTGAGCGAATTTAAATGTTTTCACCAGAAAGGTCCCTGTTGAATTCAGGATTATTTTGGTTTAAAGTGTTAAATTTTAAGCTTTTTCGTATTTTTTTAAATAAAGTGTAAGTTGTTATGTTTTTGCTGTTGTTGAGTTACTAGTACGAAATATATTAAAAAAACGAATCCCACTCATATTATAAATACAAAAGTTTTGATGTTTGGATGTTACCTACTTCTTCACCCCAAAATTACTAAACGATTTGAGATGAAATTTTGCACATATGTAGGTCTTGGAATAAAACATAGACCACCCATATCCTATAAATCAGTTCCCATGGGATGGATATAACTTTTAAACATTTGCATAGAAACAACAGGTGCGGAGCTGCGGGCAGAAAGTAGTAGTAAATCCTCAATAATTATCTCTTGGTATTCAACAACATCTGGAGGTCCTTTAAGAAATTTCATAGACTTCCTAAGTTTCGTAGAACCTCTACACCATTTTGTAGATTCTCTAGGCCATTTTGTAGACCCTCTACGGCATTGCGTAGAGCCTCTACGCAGTTTCGTAGACCCTCTACGCAATTTCGTAGACGAATTACAATATTTCGTAGATACACTACGACGTTGTATTATTATGGTATCCATGGTATTTATAGCCTTTACGATAGTTTGTAGATTTAATAAATATCGTAGCAATAACGTGTGAAATTTTCTCACATTTTCTCTTCACTAGTGGAATGGCTCAGTGACAAAGGAATAAGTAACTAACTACATCGGAATAAAATGGAATGGTTGCCGAAAACTCACATATTTATTTTCACGTTTATTTCTAGAAAAGTAAAACACTTGATTTGAGATTAGCTTGCTTATGACATTATTTACACTCTTCTACAATGAAGCGTAGAGTTACTAAAAATACTAAAAATCTTATTCAGGCGGGAAGAAGTTCTTCTTGCTCGGTATATCGTGCGCCTGAACCATCTTCCTGCGCCAAGAGAACAGGCGCTTGAAGTTCAGGTTCACATTATGCGCGTGCTCGCGTGGTGCTTTGGTCTGTATATTATGTCAATAGGCTCAGATTACATAGCTACTAACTGTGATTGCAAAATAGACTGCAAAAATCTTTGTGTAACTATTTATAATTCAGCAGGAGTCATGGCGGCTTCTTTAAATACAAAATGGCGGTCTGTACTGATTTTCTTATTCCGAATTCTCAATTTTCCGTATATACATATATGTATGTATGTAAAAGAATATGGATGTGATATTACGTCTAAATATAGGGAATTTTGTAATAGAAATTTGGACCTAAATGATACCTTGATCAAAAAATCTCCAAAATTCTTATTAGGTATTCAAAAGTCAATCATTTATTGCGTTCTATAGTAGGTATTTCATTACACGTTTATTTCTAGAAGTTTATCAGATAAAATTTACGTTATAATGACGATATCTTCCCTCTTCTAAAAGGTATCTTCCGGCTGGAAGAAGCTCCTCCTGCTCGGTAAATCTTGCGCTTGAACCATCTTCCTGCGCGACGGGAACAAGCGCTCGTAGTTCAGGTTAATATCATGCGCATGCTGCGCCGGCGTCTCAGACTTGCGACCGAGAGGGATGTAGTCATATGGGACCTGAAAGATTTTATTTGAAGAACTAACAGTTTTACACACTGTATAAATAAACTTACAAAATAACTCATAACCATAGGTGTCTTGAGTGTCCACGTTCGCTAAGCAAGCTATGGAAAGAGCTATGCTCGGAGTCTCTCTGAAGGACAGGATTCGTTACGAATACATCCGACAGAGAACCAAAGTTATCGACATAGCTCAAAGAATTAGCAAGCTGAAGTGGCAGCGGGCCGGCCATATCTCGCGAAGAACCGACAACCGTGGGTTGTGTTCTTGAGTGGAGAACGCGACTCGGCAGGCGTAGTGTAAACGTAGTGTAGGACGCCCTCCGGGTAGGTGGGATGACAATCTGCGAAAGACTGCAGGCAGATGCTGGATGCGTCAAGCTGAAGACAGGGCGCTAAGGCGCTCATTAGGGGAGGCTTATGTCCAGCAGTGGACTAATATAGGTTGATGATGATGATATGTGTCTTTGCATGAAGAATTTAAAAGACTGCTTGCTTGCGGAGGTAAAATGGAGATGCAGTTCTATCTTGGTAACAACTAGGTACAGTGAAGTGTTCAAGACTTATAAAACTACTAATAAAATCATCATCATCATCATCATCAGCCTATACACGGCCACTGCTGGACATAGGCCTCCCCCGTACGACGCCACAAATAGCGGTCCTGAGCCGCCTCCATCCATCGACTCCCTGCGACCGCTACGATGTCGTCGGTCGATCGAGTGGATGGTCTCCCACTTGGGGGGGGGGCGGGATTTGCCATAATCACCACGCTTGGCAGGCGGATTGTTGATCGCAGCGTTGGTGTAGAAAAATACTCAGAAAGAAGCTGCTGCCCTTCCTCTGGTAGGTTCCCTTAGTCGGCTCTTACGACATCCATGGGTTGAGTTCGAGGGGTCGATATTCGTAAGCCGCGGCCGCACGGCCAATATACTCGATATATACAGTACACTATCTTTGTTTTTATCCCGATTTCGATTCCCTGCGTGGTGAATTCCCTCGGTACCGACTTCCCTGGGTTTCGACCATGAATTTGAACTGTTCCCCCATTGTTCTACAAGTGCGGCTGCTGGTAAAGCATATGAGAATAATCCTTCAGTTTTAGTGCGTCCGTAAGTAAAGTGGCGCCACGCCAGTGGAATCTGAAGGTCTACTTTGAAAAATGAACGAGGTTGGCGGATGACGTTAGATCGCAAAAACGAAGAACAGCTGAGACTCCATGATTGACACTTGTATTTTTTACACATCGGGGCTATGCATGAGCTTTGCCTAAAATGACTTTTTTGCCTGCATTCTGGAATATGGTCTGTAGGCCGTGTTGTTCGTAAGTAGTAATTAGTTATCCTATTTAATATTATAAATGTCAAAGTTTGTGAGTATGGATGTCTGTTCCTCTTTCACGCAAAAACTACTGAATTGATTGGGCTGAAATTTGTCTTGGGTATAGTTTGGGATCTGGAATAACTTAAAAACTTTTTTATCCCAATAAAACGCGGGCAAAGGCGCGGGCAGCAGCTAGTAATTAAAATTATACCTACTTACAACGTTGCAACAGCAGTACGTTTTTGTAGAATAATTGTAAAAAATATGAATAACGCATGTGTTTTTTGAAATGATAATCGGACGATGACATTTGAATTGACGTTTTTGACAAAAAAAAAAAAACATATTTATTTTCATACTTACGTCAAAATCAGATCTGTGTCGATCGTGATCGATCGTATCACAAAGACTCGATCGCGACCCGTGAGTGATCGATCGAATCCCTAGTTTTAAAAGGATTCGATCGTTCAGTCGATCATTCTGGCGTTGATGCTTGTATAACAAAAGTGAACCTTATGATGCGAAAGTTAAGGTAACTTTTTCCCCGACAAATACGAATGATCGACCTATTGATTGAATGAATGACAGATTGCATGACAGTCAAAAAACTGATCCTTATGTTGTGACTATTATGGTAGTTTTTCACGAAAAAAAACCGTGACCCGCGACTTTCAAAACAATCGGGTCTTTCGTTCGATTGATTGAATTTTGAATCATGCTTAATTTGCTTGTAAAAGAAATATGAACCTTATGACGTAACGGTAAGGTAGTTGTTTCCCGACAAATACAAACGATCGAGTCTTTGAGTCAATCAATTCATTCATGCAATGCAAAACAAAGTGAACCTTATGGCGTGACTGGTAAGATAGTTTTTCCCGACAAATACGAACGACCGATCGATCGATCGAACGATAGACTGCACGCACCGGCGCTGCATGGCAGTGGCAAGTCATGGGTCTTCGCGACCCGCGACCCGCAAAACGATCGAATCTTTGTGATTCGATCTTTCTGCAAGTCCGATCGTGATCGAACAGGTCTTGAAAAATGATCGATCGACACAGGTCTAGTCAAAATTTCTAATTATCTTTCAAATACACTACTTATAAGTAAGAACTTCTAAAAAAATATTGTGAGACATTTCACTAGAAAAGACACTTAGGTATATATGTTTTTCAGTTTGTAAAAAAATACTGCTAATAGACAGTCAAACATAGCTATTGATAAAACAACAGGTCCTACAATATCTTTTGAAATTGAACACACTCTAAAAGCCATTTCGTCGAATTCAAAACCCGTTTATCCAATCAACAATATCGGAGAAATGCAGCAACAATACCTATCGACAAATGGAGCAAAAAGAATTACCTGCGGCCTTGCATACACTGCGGCAAAGAGAAAAATACACAGTAAAAATAAATTCATTTTCTCTGTTCACTTCACGGTTAAATCTTATTAAATCGCCCGTTTTATTGAGATTGCTTTTGCTGTTATTTCTGAAAGCAAAGAATTCGATGTTACAACATGGTTTTGACTTTTCCTAGTGTGGGTAACGGAGGTCAAATAGTTGGTTCCTACAAATCAGGGGCTCAATTCCGCTAACCGATTGACTTCATTATGACATTGGTTAGTCGCAGAATCGCCACGTAGAATCCTAGATGAAAGAAACTCCAGATAGTACGTGCGGTGCTATTTGCGCATTTGTCAAAAGTGTTAAGGTTAAACCTCGACAAACAAATAAAGAATTCTTATTCGAACGCAGTGCGTTCATAGAACCGATCATATTATTTTGAAGTTTATGACACTTCATACTAACACTGGCAGAGTCGTAGCGAGAAGCAAGCGGCGCCATTAAAAAAAGAAGTTGAGTTATACTTTTTCGAAACTATTGACGTACTTCACGTCAATACCTTCTACTACTACCACTAGGTAGTAGTAGTAGGTATTGACGTAGTAGTAGGTATTGACGTGGTAATAGGAAAGTAGTAGTACTAACTATTACTACCTAGTAGGTACTACTACTTTCTAGGTAGAATTACCTAGAAAGTATGAGAACAAATGGAGGGGCATAAATCAAGTGTCGCGGTTGAAGCGAATCTAGAACCATTCTCTCTATCACTCGCAAATAGCACCGCACGCACTATACATAGCGGCACGTAACTTTAGCGCTGACCGTTATTGCGCAGAAGTAAAAATAAGGTACCTGGGCGGGGCAAGCGTTACATTACCCATGCGCAGCTATCCCCTCCGCGTATCGCTCAGCGCTAGACTTACGTGCCGCTACTTGTACGCGTGACCCGAGAGCTGGTCCATATCAACACCAGTCGGAAGCGTCCCCAAGACGTTGGCTGCATTGCCCCGCTGTATGGCAATGCTAATGCGCTGCGCCAGATACTAACCGGGTCATGCGTACAAGTAGCGGCACGTACGAGTAAGTCTAGCACTGAGCGATACGCGAAGGGGATATATGCGCATGGGTAATGTACCGCTAGGCCCGCCCAGGTACCTTATTTTTTACTTCTGCGCAATAACGGTCAGCGCTAAAGTTACATGCTGTTATGTATACTATTATGTATTACCTACCTAAATGTTTTTTACTTACTCGATCTCAGATCAACTTATAATCACTATTGACATTCTTTTGAATAACACTGATAAACTATGAGGAACAATACAACACGGGCTTGTTTTATGTAACGTACCAGAACGAATTGAAGTCCATAAAAAAGATATTATGATGACTTCGAACAATACCAATTACCGATAGGAAAACAGTTTCGTCTTCTGTGATAAAAAATAGATAAACAAAAATACAGTCTCTATGGGCGAGAGTCTCGCGGCGGGATAAAAATGATCGGCGCATTGATACATATTTACGAGTCACGCTTGTGGAGTTGAATATGGGCATAATACGTCTTCATGCACATATTTGACAATTGTAGATACTATTTTATCCTAACTAATATTATAAATGCGAAAGTGTGTTCGTTTGTCCTTCCTTCACGCTTTAACTAAGCAACCAATCGACTTGATTTATTTTGGCATAGAGTTAGTTGAAAGGAAAGAGAGTAACATAGGCTACTTTTTGTCCTGGTAAAATATTTAATTCCCATGGGAGATTTACGGAAAAAAGGCCTTTTTATCCCCCTAGAAATGTGAAATTCGAATTAAACTCGGATGAAACCGCGGGGAACCGCTATTCATAGAATAATTTTGTCGCAGCGGGAAATAAACCTCCTGCATCACGATGGTCGTTAAAATAGATAATACCGAATAAATCCCAATGGAATTGAATTTCAGCGCAAATGGAAACTTCACTAGTCAATACAAAAACCAATCCGGATATCCATGACTCGGATGAAAACTTTAAATTAGTTTAGATACAATTAAAATTCGAAATCCGTTCGGAGTTCGTCCAAGCATTTAAATACGGTAAAACGGGGATTGCTTTCGAAACGAAAACAAGAAATTTGAATCGTCATGGACATAGACATAGACACTCATTTATTTGCTGCAAAACAGACATAAAATGGCGCAGCTAGTATCATGTTTGTGCATAAAATACATTAAAAGAACATAGTAACTAATAGTACGAGAAAAATAATTGCACAAAATGTTTTAAAAAGAGAGTGTGTTACAGCAACAAAAAGGTCTCGGCTCAGCATCTTCAATGGCGTGTTGGGAGGTTTACGAGTAACTGGGATCATATTTCGTAATGTATTTGTTTAATTTCTGAGTAGTCAATACCTACATATATTATTATGCACACAGATACAATCAATGTACAATCCAACGATCTTATCCATTAAGGTTGTCTGGGAGAGAATGCTCTTGAGCGATAAGATCGCTGATTGTCGCTCATTCGATATTATTTTGTAAATTATTTCTAAGTATCCAATAAAGTATTATCTATCTATATAAAGCATAAGTAACTTCGACAGCTATACCATACCCTCTCCTACATACATGGTACATTACTTGATACCGACTTGTAATACTAGCTGCTGCCCGCGCCTTCACCCGCGTTTTATCGAGATGGAAAGTAACTTATGTTATTTTAGGTCCCTAACTATTACCCATACCAAATTTCAGCCTAATCAGTTCAGTAGTTTTTGCGTGAAAGAACATCAAAACACCAAAGCAACCAACATCCATACTTACCAATACTGAAAAATTAAGCTATAAAAAATTCGCTTCTGCTGTCCAACGTTTTGGTTGTATTTTTCTAATAAATCTCGTGTTATGAAAGTTTGCTCAGTATAAGATCTATGCTTAACTGACGTTCATGCCATAGAAAACCGTTGCTCAAACGTATATCGATGATTGAGCAAGATTTCATAACATGGGCCTAAGTCCCGCCTCAATGTGCGGGTAAAATCGAGTGTAAAACCAAGCCAAAACTCTAGAGAGCGAAAACTTTCGTCAGCTCGCGGCGATAACATAATAATAACTATATTTAGTTGAAATGTTTTTACAGTCGAGCAGTTTTTCTATTGCAATATGAAAACAGTATTTGTGAACTCTGTGTTATCGATATTGATTTGCGCCGTGACTGCTGTTGTAAGACTTTTTTTAGATACCTATTCTCACCCAAATAATCTTCTTATTCCTCTTTTGTTATCATCAGACAATTATTGTCCCATTTGTCACACTGGTGGGACGAAGGTGGTGGGAGGAACGGGATATCACGCTTTTGTCGCTCCGCAGGTGAAGGTCCGTCTGCGTTGCAGAAGGTTGCGTTTTACAGTATAACAAAAATAGTCATTATACATTTCCACGAAAAAATAAATATAGATAGATCAAAAATTATTTATGGCACACTTAACAACAATTTCGTACAAAAAATGTGACAATTGACGGTCTTATCGTTCACGAGCGATCTCTACCAGACAACCGTGAATGGATAGGATAGTTGGATTTAACCTGTTCTGTATACTCGTAGTCCTACCATTTTATGTTTGCCCATCACTAAGTCCCTTTTCACACGCCCCGGTATCCGCCCGGGTATCTGGTGCTGGGTACCTGGCGGCGAATTATATGAAAATTATACCTACGTGTAAAAGCTATCGTACATGTATGCTGCCTGCTACTTTAAGTAGGAAACGGCGGAACGTGTACCCAAAATGTACATATTATTTTACGGGCTCTACCGACTCTATTTGTGTGCCATTTGTCCGTTAGGTACACAAAATTTTTCCGACGTGTTAGCTGAAAGACAGGTATCATTTCTCAGAATAAGAAACCTTATTCAGAAGAAAATAAACGAAGCCGATATCCTTAAGAAATAACTGGTCGATAAGTGTAGAGCACAGGCGAGTAAATATTAATTATCGCCACGTGAAAACTCAGCCATGAAGTCAGAAGAGCGTTTGCGGTAGTGAAAGCGGTATTTTAACAGTATGCAAATTTAGGCGATTTAAAAGTCTTCTTATTTGTGACAAATGAGATGGAATGCTGACATCAAGATAGCGGGCAGCAACTTGACCTTAACTGCCCAAAATAGAAGGAAATGGAAGAGTTTGAAGGAGGCCTACACCAGTCTACTGGTCGAAAAACGCTAGAAAGGAAAGTCTTGTCAAATGACGAAAGATGTGGCGCGGTGGGCGTAGGTCCACCTGCGCAGGAGGTTGTGGGTTCGATTCCCGCCCTAGGACAAATGTTTGTACGATCGTGTTCTGGGTATTTCCTATGTATAATAAATAATATCTATCTATTAATGTATTGTATTATGTATATGCGTTTTCTAGTACTCATAACACAAGCTCTGCTTAGCTTGGGGCTAGATGATGCTGTGTGGATTGTCCAACATTATTTATTTATGTATCTATACAAGTGTGCACGATGAATACACCGGCAACAATTACACCCGTGGAGGTGAACCCTTAGCCAGGAAATTTTCGCGTTTTTTCTTCACGGTAATTTCATAGCACGTGTAAGTTCTAGTAGGTAAAACGAATCGAATAACAAGATTCGTTAGGTAACAGATAAAATACCTACTCACAACGACCATGTGCCTAATTCTGACTTCTGAAAACAAATGCTAGTTTCTTATGGAAACTTAGGTAGGACGTTACCAAGGTATTGCGGGTTAGTTTTTGATCCAAGCGTATTTTAATTTAAAATCTTCAAATATAATTTTGCAAAATAATCTTAAATCAAAACAAGGTCTGCTCCTCCGGGAGTGATTTGCCCACGTCACTGTCCAGTTGCCAATTTATTTCAACAAAACGTAGAAGTTGGGAAACAAATGTGATAAGAGTCAATTGAGGAATCAGTAAAAAAAATCATCATCATATCAGTCCATACACATCCACTGCTGGACATAAGCCTCCCCGAACGACGCCACAAATAGTTGTCCTGAGCCGCCTCCATCCATCGACTCCCTGCAACCGCTACCTATTGTCTTCGGTCCATGGATAGTCTCCCAAAACTCCGTTTCGCGTATAAAAAAAGTAAATCGTTAATTATTAACAGTGGTAACACTAGAAAACAGATTCGTCTTCTCATTCGCCGATGGCGATGATGACGTCACCCACGTGACCATCGTGTCTCGGAAGACCATATGTTATATAATTATACGAGTGGTACCATGTTTTAAACATTGTCCAATTTCAGCAACACATTAAGGAAGGCTTTTTTTTTTTTTTTTTTACATTCGTTGATGTAAAACGGTGTGTAACTCACATCATTTTTATTGTTTCTCATTTCCATGACCACGGGCCATATAGTGACCCGGTCCTTTGGGAGGAATGCGTGGAGCCTAAGCCAACAGCACAGAACCCTTTATGAGAATTAATGTAAAGGCCAGAGCTACACATAGCATCATCCTCGGTTGCACAATATGATGTAGACCCGAAGATGATATCCGCCAGGTGTAGAGACTATTGCAAAAGACATCATTTTATTATGAAAACTGCGAAAGTTTGGATGTTTTCACGCCAAACAGCCCAAAGATTTAGCAAGCTGAAGTGGTAGTGGGCCAGCCATATCTCGCGAAGAACAAAAGCTCCCCGAGCACGTGGATTGTTGTCTAGGGTAGAATAGAGAAAAATTACGTCACTTTGTCATCGAAAGCGTAAATTATTTAAAATTAATTCCTTCAATTTCAATAATGTACGCAATGTATGGCGATGCGAGGTCATTATTGCCTATTCTCCAAAGAGGATAATTCTACTCTAGAGAACAATCCCCATGCTTGGGTGGTAGCTGGGGATTGTTGTGAGGGGTTTTCAGTGGAGACCGCGACTCGGAAAACGTAGTGTAGGACACCCTGCGACCAGATGGGATGATGACCTGCGAAAGACTGCAGGAAGATGCAGAATGCGTCAAGCTGAAGACAGAGCGCTACGACACTTATTAACGGAGGCCTTATGTTCAGCAGTGGACTAATATATGTATAGGTTGATGACGATGATGATGACACGAAAACTGCTGAACGAATCTAATCAATTTTGCGATGTCGTAGTTCTAGACTTGAATCTTTTTAATCAGTTTTCAAAAGCAGAATATAACGGTAAATCAATCTAACAAAGAAAATTACAATCAAATAGTACAAACAAATTAGAATTAGTATTTAGAATAAAGCCAACTGCAGATTGTTGACAATACGAGTGAACAGTACGAGTATATAGGTAGTTCAACTGGCTCATATTAAATACCAGTCGGCAGCGTCCTGAAGACACTGGCTGCATTTAACCGCTGTATGGTAAAACATCAAATTCCCATAGGAGATTTACGGGAAAAATAACTTTTTATCCCCCTAGAAATGTGGAATTCGAATTTAACGCGGGTGATACATTTTTGAGTGCTCGTTTGGAAAAAAAACGTATCGGTCGGTGCCACTATAATTTAGATGGGTAGGTAGGTACTTCGAGACAACTCGGCGACGATTTATCTATGCAAAGTCTTAGGAAAAGGAAATAGTTAAGTACTGCTTACTAAGTTTAGGCGAGCTAAATAGTTGGGAGTTAAAGTTGGTCTCTTAAAGCTAGGCAAGGCAGATTACCTTCCAACTTTCACAAGAAATGGTTTATCTTATAAATCGACTTTCAAGTTGTTTCTATTTACCTGAACTAGAGTTAAGCACTATGTAAGTAGGTATATATCTACCTTCCTTATTAACTATCTAAGTTTTGAACGGAAGTTTTTTCTGTTATGAGATGAACGGTTAGCTCCGAGTAAAACACTCATCCCGTGGATGGACCAGGATCACTGTCGTGTAATAAAAAAACCTACTATTTTCGTCTAGAATATTGTACCTTTTTTCGATAGTTTTTCCTTTTTTGCCTAATAAAATAATCGTCTTTACCATGCACACACTGCACCATCAAGACCTATGATCAAGACTATCATCATCATCATCAATATCAACGTCCACTGTTGGACATAGGCCTCCCCCATACGACGCCACAAATAGCGGTCCTGAGCCGCATCCATCCATAGACTCCCTGCGATAGGTACGATGTCGTTGGTCCATCGAGTGGATGGTCTCCCATGTAGGGGGTTTTGCCATAATCACCACGCTTGGCAGGCGGATTGGTAATCGTAGTGTTGGTGTTGAAAAATACTCAGAAGGAAGCTGCTGCCCTTCCTCTGGTAGGTTTCCTTAATCGGCTCTTACGACATCCACGGGTTATGTTGGAGGCGTCGATATTCGTACACCGCGGCCCCACGGCCGGATCAAGACTATATTCAGACCGAAATTGTTCTAACATAATTAAGTGAACTCTACCTCTACAGAACACAGAACGGTATTCAAAACACACGACCACAGAACTATAAGTTTTATTAATTTAAATAAAGTTGTGTGCCTACTAAAAAGCCTAGCCTACCTTTAAGCCTGGTAAACAGGGTCTCACTTCTTTGGGTCATCGTAATGAATTAATTGTATTACACAAATATGAAACACACGTTTGTTTTACACATTAAATATGTGATGTTCATCATTTTCAGCTAATATTGCTGATGATGATGGGCATGAGTATTTACAAGCGTTTGGATACTTACCAGGTAGGTCAACACTCAACTTTAACCAGTTTTCGACCAACCACGAAAGTATTAAAATCCGCCATACTGACTATCATTTTGTTCCAGCCTCAAATCCAAGAAACAAAAGACCAATTCGAAGAGTCAAATCACACAGAACTTCAATCGGAAATTCAACAACAAGAGACCTTGCATTCCGAGGTCGAAACCCCACCCAATTTAGTTAAAAGCAACATTGTTATCGACATACAAAATGAAACTGAAGCACAAACGACAACAAAAGCAACCACATCTGTAAACGAACTGACGCCCATAATAGTTGCAATACCAACACCACCTCAGCCAAGCTTTTTCACAAAACTGTATAAAATTATATCAATGCCTATAAGGAATTTCATCAATGCACCCAAAGTGATTGCAGTTATGTCGAACATAGGCACATGTCTAGTCAACGGGGCTATGGAGATCATATCGTTCTACTTCCCAGCACCATTGATACCCCTTATAGCATCAGCAGCTGGGTTAGTCATCCCTTTTGAGCCAGTGGTCATGTTACGGGAGAAAATGCCGGTGGATAGCTACAGGAGAGCGTTTCAGAAGGCTGTGACAGGATTTTTGGGGACGTTTGATAAATATAAATATGACGATAATGATCCATATATGACTAGGAGATTCAATAGGAGATCTATGGGAGATACAAAGTCGCAGAACCACGGTGCGGTTCCAGAAGATAAATGAATAAATTGATAAATTATGGTATCTGATGAGAGTTTCTATTTACAAGGTAACCTGTTCTTACTGCGAGTTAAAGACAGTTTCTAAACGAAATATATCGCGGTGAAAAAAAAAAAGATATATTACAATCTGATAAATATCTTGAGAATGCCTTTAACTCAGCAAGTTATGAACGCTTTTTTGTAAATTTATATCTTGGTCTATATACAACAAAAGAGCATAGCAATAAGTATAAAAAATCACAATTATTAAAAAAAAATCCAATTTATTAAAACATATATTGATAGATTCTTATAGCTTCTTGATTTGAGATCCATCGTCCGTCATCTAATGCGCCGCTCTGCCCCACTCTTATCCACTTCCTCCCTATATTGAAGAAGTCGTCTTACCTTCTTTGGTCTGCCTCGTTGGCATTGAGCATCTCTGGTCCTCCATTTAGTAGTTAAGGTAGTCCATCTTTTATCCTTCAGTCTTGCCAATAGTTCTACCCATTTCGACTTACGATCTGCATTCGTCTACGTAAATTCGTAATTGAAAGTTCCTAAACTATCGATGCTGTTCAGTGTTGTCCGGTGATGCTCTTAGTAGTTTCCTTCATATAGCAGTGAATTACACAGCAAATGCCTTAACAATAGTATGCTCAATATAATTAATCAATGAATGCATTCATAGTCATCACTCCAAAGAAGGGGCAGAAGAAAGAAATTCTACCGACAGTTCTGTTGGAAGTCCCTCCGTTAGGCTTCTTTACGGACGCTGGTGGCTTTGTCGTGGCACCTCCGGGTTTCGCAGTGCCTTTTGTAGTGGCCGCGCCTGCTTTCTTTGTCGTGGCTGCAGCCTTTACTGTGGCCTTAGCTGCAGCCTTAGTTGTGGCCTTAGCTCCAGCCTTGGTTGTGGCTTTAGCTGCAGCCTTGGTAGTAACCTTACCTGCAGCCTTAGTTGTGGCTTTAGCCGCAGCCTTGGTGGTGGCCTTAGCTGTAGCCTTGGTTGTGCCCTTAGCTGCAGCCTTGGTTGTGGCCTTAGCTGCAGCCTTGGTTGTGGCCTTAGCTGCAGCCTTGGTTGTGGCCTTAGCTGCAGCCTTGGTTTTGCCCTTAGCTGCAGCCTTAGTTGTGGCTTTAGCTGCAGCCTTGGTTGTGGCCTTAGCTGCAGCCTTGGTAGTGGCCTTAGCTGCAGCCTTTGTCGTGGCCTTTGCTTTAGCCTTAGTCGTGGCTTTGTTTACTCTTCGTAATTCATTATCATTTATGTCACTCCAAAAATGCCTATATCCTTTAAAAATAAACAAATCTTTGTTAACATTTATCTCGTTCTTGTCTTCACGGCGTAAAGAGTCTTGTAGTTCAGAGACTTTGTGTAGAACTTTGTAAATTCTATGTTTCCCTTCTTTATCGGAACCAAAAGTTTTGAAGTCAAAATGGTTAGGGATAACTTTAGATTCAGAGAGCTTCGTCTGAAAATAAAAACACTATTATTGAAGACAAAAAAAAATTAATTATCACATAATAGGTATTTACTTCACGAGCTCTGCTTAGCTTAGGGCTGTGTGAATTGTCTAGCATTATTTTTATTATGTAGGTACCAAAAATAGGAAGGAAAACACTAGATAAATCATGGATCTGTGCACGCAAAATCCACGGCTATAAATAACTAAATATATAAAAAAATCGAAGTCGGCGCTAAATCCCGTGTAGCAAAACTATTTTTGAGCATGCGAGCGCGAAACTGCCAATTAAAATACATACAGCTCCTAATTGCAATCGTAAAAGGCATAATTGGCTGTGAACCATTTTTATTTGTAGGTAGTTTGACATCTAGTCTAATAATTAGTATAGGCATGGTACAGCTTGGTCTTCCTTTACACCTCAATTTTGTTATCATAGACCTACTTTGTCATTCTTAAAGAGCTCTCTCTTTCTCCCTTCTAAGTACTTATTTCCAAAATCCGTTTACACGGATGCCAGAAAGGGTTTAGCTGGCCTAAATTAATGTTCTTGTAACTTTTCTTAGCTTAATCAATCTATGACATGGTTATTTTAAATTTCTCAGTAAAACAACTTTATATAATTTTACTTAAAAGTATATTTGCAACATATTTTTACTAAAGCGTAAAACAAGACGTAGCCTCAATTGATTACTCAAGGTATTAATAAATTGAATTCGAAAACAATGATTCAAATAATTGATATAACATTGAAAAATAATACTAACAGCAATGAAAGTTTTAACATTTTCAAATAAAATAACAAGTAAATTTAAATTTTACAATATTCAAGTAAAGACGCTTTTTGGTATTGTCATTTGATATGAAATATTATCATTCTAACAGATATTTTCCTTTAGCTCGTTGATCCTTTGTCAAATCATAGCTGGTAAAATGATTTCTATTGCACATCTAGATATTTTAAGCTCGTGTCTTGGGAGTAGATAATATAAAATAAAAAAACCAGGAGGTTACCTTTTAAAATCCAAGCAATTTTTGACAGATTCATGACACTCAACACATCAAAGTCTGCGGGTTAATTAAGAATTTTGTAGTAGACATTGAAACTACAGTGTTTTGTCAATTAGTCGGCGGCCCACACTTTGGACTTTGTTGTGAAGACTTCATTACAATATTCTGCCATTGTCGGTAGTTGCAATTTTTGAACACAGCAAAAATTTTAAATGTGCTAAGTTCATTATCACTCACTTAGTTTTTTAGTGAATAAAATCAATGTACCAAGAATTTGTTAAATTACTTCAAAAATGCCTCATAATTACGTCTGATTATCAAATGGAATTCTAATTTAGGTAATATATGGCTTAATTTTCAAATACGATCTAATTTTAATAATGAATCGGCCATAATTTCTAATAATGACCATAAGTTAGCTGCCTTAAAAATTTACGTTCCCCTAAATTTAGAATTTCGTTTTAAATAAATGTGCAACTACGGCTAGTCTCGTACTGGAGCAATATTTGTGAGATTACAAACATTCGCTAAATACATATAAATAATAACTAGGTACATTATAACTTATTAACCATATGCGATTAGCAAAAATAATTATGTGTTCATTCTTATAGATGTATTCTGAACATATGTAGATATATGTAGTGTTTTATTTTTACAAGTTTAGCGTTTTTTAGTACTACGTTTAACTATTGTCAAACTGACTAGTTGCCCTGGTGGATAGATTTCTAAAGTGGGTAGTTATACGTTATGTAGGTACTGTTACTTTTTTTAATTAATTCTAGTCGAATGACTATGGAAATATAAGCGAAGTAATTGAGACTAGATAAATTACATCCTATAAATCAGTCATTCAAATAAAGCAAGATTATTTATATTGATAAGAACTGAAAAATAGTAGTAAATGCATAAAGCATTTACGCACAAACATTATTCACCATTTCTATTCTCATTAAACCCTATTTCTTGTCATTAAAAAGTAATAAATTAGAATCAACGATGAAAACTAGTATTACTTAGTTCTAATAGAAAAATAATTGATTATGAGAAAAAAATTAAGTTAGGTATTCGAATTTTGCACTTGATTTTTTATTTTTCTATAAACATACGAAGAGTAACAATCAATAGATAGCGTCAATTTTGATAAAATATGGTGCCATTCGAAAACTCTTAAAAATTACAAATGAAAACGTCTAAACTTTTGGAATTACTTATTTTTGTGACGATATTTAGAAAAAATAAAGAAAATATTTACATACATTCTAATATTAGTCAAAGTTTTAAATTTAAAGGGTCTTCCCGTAACTTTTACATTAAAAAAATATTTACTCACCGCGACTTTTTTTATTATTTTATGAAAATATGATATTTATTATATTTACAAAGCTTAGAATACTGATCAGAAAAAAATGTGACACTGGAATATGAGAGTGTACTTAATAAATTCAAGAAATAAATACATTCAAACGTTAAATAAGCCTAAAAAAAGTTATTTATTATTATTTTAATTCTATCACCAATAATTATATTTAGATTGTTTCCTAAACTCATGTTGTAAAGCCATTACTATTCATCGAAATATACAAAAATAGTCTCGGTAAATTTATAATTTGTTGAAATTGTACTGGTACAAAATTTAAAGTTTTCTCGTGTTTTTGTAAATCCATAATATAATTCCACATCTACGGATTGAAATCGCAAGAAATTTTTAAGAATGTAGTGAATTCCATAACAGTAAGTGTTTGTACTCTTTACATTAATTTTTACAAATAAACAATTTTAAATGACAGAAAATAAGCCATTTAAACACGCGACTTTTACTTTCACAAAAACGAATATCTTACCCTATTTATTGGCCATAATATAATAACGTTGATAAAGTGTTAATATAATTCAAAAACTTTAAGATCGTTATGTATTTAAAAATTGCAATTGAAATATTTTAAACATCTAATATTATTTTTGATACAAGCTATTTACATAAATTTTCCTACATAATCACTAATTTTAGATTTATTTAAACTGATCATAAAGAAATACTATTCCTAATCTTTTAACTTGTAGTTCTCGCAAAAATTTATTCAATTTACGAAATAGGAACCATTATGTATTGCTATTTCAATTATATATACAAATATATATTAGGTCTATTGAAATTAAATTATGTAGTTTTTATAAAATCTGAATGCATTTCTAAATTTAACAGGCAAGTTACTCAAAATTTTTGTCATAAAGTTCAGAAATCCCGCCTGATAGAAAGAATATTTTATAAAATTTTTGAATCGAGCACTACTTCCATAACAGAACGTTTGCAGAAAACCGAAAAAAATTATATGATTTTACAAATATTTGATCGATATATTTGTATTCTGCAAGTAATTTCTACAGAAATTAGCTAAATTCAAAATCCAATCAACATTTATTAGGTAACTTAGCACCGAATTCGTGGAGGATATCACAGGCCATTTCAAGATCGTTTCTCGTAATGCCTAATGCTCGGACGACGATGTCTTTCGGGTAACCTTCGCCAACCAAGCGAGCGATGTAGTCCAAATTTATGTTTTCGTAGGAAACGTTGTCGTTGTACTTACGGCCGTGCTTGTCGTGTGTGAGAGGGTTGATTTTTTTCGCTGAAAATAGAAAAAAAAACGGTTGTAATAATGTGGTGAGTCACAAACAAAACTTCAAACTAAATATTATTTTATTGATACCATTTTGAATTTTTATAATATTAAAAAAAAAAGATTAATCTTTTGACGACCGATGTGGCGCGATGGGCGAAGGTCCGCCTGAGACACAGGAGGTTGTGGGTCCTGATTCCCGCCCCAGAAAATATGTTTGTACGATCTGCAAATATTGTTCCGGATGTTCTGTGTAATTACTAAGTATAATAAAAATATCTATTTAGGTGTGTATTGTATTATGTATGTATATCAGTTATCATCAAAGTTTCGCGGACTGACGCGGCTCGCTTTAAACCAAAACGTGTTCAAACAAATTATTTGCTAATAGCTCTATCTCTGCATCAGTGAAGCATTTCAACACCTTTCCAGCTATGTCTCTAATAAGGTCATCGGCTGATTTTAATCGTATCGGATGCTAAATAAATAAATACAAAATATGACGGCCACGACCATTCAGGTCGTAGTTAATAAAAATAGTTAACTTTGAATACTTACGCGCCACAGCCAGTTGATTAACCTCAACAGTAACGTTTTCATACGGCCCGTTTTCAACAGTCACGTTCTCATAAGGCCCGTTCTTGATGTCTTCTGATGGGAACTTTGGCATTGTTGTAGACTTGCTCGGCTGGTCTATACTGCCGCTAGTGTTAGTGGGCAGTGATCTTTGCCTTGGTGGTGCTCTGGAAAACAAATATTTTATTATTGTTATTTGTTTTTATAGTAACGAAGGCCAAAAATTACTACGGGGCGGACTGCTTTCAACTTTTTTTATTTCGTTGCGTCTAGGGCACTATTCTGCTAAACTAATGCCTTACCTAACACGTTCAGCGCCATGGCACCTCTGAAGCTTTTATCGCTATTTTTTATTGTTGCATAAATGACATCTCCTGGTCCTAAAAATACAAAATGTTCGAAGCGGTGTATATTCACCGATACACCGGCCTCTAAAATTGACTACTCCATGTGTATAACCAGATATACACTGGGCTGTGAGAGTTGCACTAGGGTGTATAATGACATAAACACGTAGCGCTGAACGTGTGATAGCGATATAATACGACGAAATTTTGTATTTCGTTTCGACCTAGTGGTTTACTTTAATACAACGAATTAGTACCCATTTGTACAAAAAATTAAAACATAAAGTCGATTGCTTTCAGGTACATAAAGTATAGAGCGCAGGGGTCGTGATAGTCGGTTAAAACTTACCTAGTTTCATTCTTGCATTCAAAACTACACCGCTCCTGCACTTTCAAATCAGGCTTCTCTGGTCTTTCCGGCGGCCTATCATGCCTATTCTCCTGCAAAACATGCCTTTCCGGCAGAATATGACTTGTGTCATTCCACTGAAGTAAACGAGAGATGTGTCTATATTCTGTAGGTATCAAATCTTGCCTTTCTGCAGGAAGTCGAATGTCTAAAGGATTTTGTCTTTCTATGGGATTTGAATGTCGTTCTGATCTTTCGTTTCTGTCATGTTTTTCTGGTATTGGGTTTGAATGTCTATCTCTAACTTCTAAAGGAGTAGTGTGTCTAACTTCTGAGCTATGTCTATTATCAGTTCTAACTTCTGTATGTCTATCTTGTCTTAGTTCTAGAGGTCTATTGTCCGTTTTATTTTCTGCGTGATTGTTTTGTCTATCATGTCGCTCTGGTATATTTCTATCAATTCTTTCTGGTAGTGGCCATTCATTTTTATCAGGTAACCTATCATTCATTTGTCTATCGTTCCGTTCTGTATTTTTATCAGTTCGTTCCGGTAGT
This sequence comes from Eupithecia insigniata, assembly GCA_947859395.1. Classification (NCBI taxonomy): domain Eukaryota; kingdom Metazoa; phylum Arthropoda; class Insecta; order Lepidoptera; family Geometridae; genus Eupithecia; species Eupithecia insigniata. The sequence continues at coordinate 4,399,675 of OX402019.1, forward strand.
GGCCATTCGTTTCTATCTGGATAATTCTTTTCAATTCTATCGGGCAATCTGTCATTCCATTCCGGTAGAGGTCGTTCTGTTCTTTCTGGTCTATCAATTCGGTCTGGTATTGGTCTTTCAGTGCGGTCTGGTATTTGTCTATCATTTCGCTCTGGGATTTGTCTATCATTCCGCTCTGGGAGATGTCTATCATTTCGTTCTGGAATTTGCCAATCATTGCGCTCTGCTGGTGGTCTATCATTCCGTTCCGGTCTTTCAATCCGTTCTGGTTGTCTGTCAGTGCGTTCAGGTAGTTGTCTTTCATTGCGCTCTGGTCTATCAATCCGTTCTGGTTGCCTGTCAGTATCGTTGTCTATGCGTTCTAGGGGAGGGGCCGGTAATGGCCGACTGTTAGATTGTGGCGTGTTGGCTCTACGAGGCTTCTCAAATGCTCTGGGGTCCGGTGGTATCTGCAAAAATAAAATCTATGTTAATTATATGCAAAAAAATTAACTACTCTCTCTATTTTCGCGATATTGGTGACTAAAGGAAATAAAGACCTACTGACAAGGCTTTTAGCTAACAATATGTGTCAGCTTAACGAGACTTCTGGAAGATAAAAATAAAAGCTTGTAAAAACCTTGGGACGGGTTCTACTTCAACTCGAAAAACTATCCAAGGCAAGGCAGTTAAACCAATGAATGGTTTTACTGCCTTGCCTTGCCCTGAGTTTACATTGTTCTTTGAATTCTGTTCGAACTGAAAAAAGACGATTGGTTTTAAAATATTTGACGTTTTTTGTGCGTCCCGTACGCTCTTATTTTGATCATCAAGAATTTTACATGGAAGGTTCGTATCTTGATTATTATGGTTTGATATTTATTTTCTCCTAAGAATTACAATTTTACTTATAGAGAAACTATAACTAAAATAATTTGAGTGGCCTTTCAGCTTTCTAAATAAAGGTCATACACGTCCACTGCTGGACATAGACCTCTCCCGTACGACGCCACAAATAGCGGTCCTGAGCCGCCTCCATCCATCGACTCCCTGCGACCGTCACGATGTCGTCGGTCCATCGAGTGGATGGTCTCCCATGTAGGGGGGGATTTGCCATAATCACCACGCTTGGCAGGTGGATTGGTGATCGCAGTGTTGGTGTTTAAAAATACTCAGAAGGAAGCTGCTGCCCTTCCTCTGGTAGGTTCCCTTAGTCGGCTCTTACGACATCCACGGGTTGAGTTGGAGGGGTCGATATACGTACGCCACGGCCCCACGGCCTAAGGAAATAAAGGTCGGGTCCGGGGAAATAAAGGTATACATATAGTAAAACTAAAAGTGTTACAATGGTAATAAAATTAATACAAATAAATGCCTACTTTCACTGTAAGGTCAAAGTAACTAATTCTTAAATGTGAGGGTAGCGCTGAATAACTTGTTCAGCATAACATAGCCATCGCGTCGCTCGGTGCGCAAGCAAAGGGATTGAGGAGACAATAGAAGTTTTTTAGGGCTGTATTCCAGTGAGAAATTTGATATTGTAGTTATAAGTTTGTTAAGTAGCAAGGTAAGATTAGTTTCTTATTTGATTAGTATCCTGTACGATCTTAAGAAAATTATTACTTACTAGCTGTTCCCGCGTTTTCACCCGCATTACATTCGAATTTCACATTTCTAGGTAGATAAAAATGTCTTTATCCCGTAAATCTCCCATGGGAATTTGATGTTTTACCAGGACAAAAAGTAGCCTATGTTACTCTCCATCCTTCCAACTTACACCCAGAAATATGTATGTATGCCAAAAATAGATTGGTTGCTTAACCCTTTGACAGCCATAGTCACCTATACAAATCACCTGAAGATCCCTCAGCCCCAACGACATATAGAATATCTTTTGTTCACTTTGTGCTTTGGTGTAGAGAACACGGGAATGCGTTTTTGGTGTGGCGGTCAAAGGGTTAATAAGGGCGTGAAGGAAGGACAAACACACTTTCGCATTTATAATATTCGTTAGGATGACAAAAGCCTCGTAATAAAAATATTTCAAAGTACCTAAAAGAAAGTTATCTTCCATGCCAATCTTGATTCCATTTTATTTATATTTACCTCATGTCTAGTATCAATAACTCCAGTGATCGTCTCAGTAGACCCTGTGATGATGGAAGTCAGCCGATGTCTTGAATCTGGTTCGGGTTCTAGAGATGATCGTCGTCTAGGCTCGGCCGGGGATAGTAGATCTGTGAAATGTGTTTACATTTGTTATTCTGTGAATTTAAATGTGTATTTATTTATTTTTCAAAACTAATCCTAGTTTTTACTTTTTAACACTCTAAACCCGCCAGGATTTGTACAGAATATTACATTCCTCAGGTAAGATTCAATTATGAGAGACAATTATGAAGTGTACGTTTCTACGTGCGAATACACAATACTTTATAAACTGAAGGGGTTGTTCCCTTTCAGTTTATAAAGTTACTTATGGGTGCTTTTATGTAAAATTGTAAAAGCTTTAACATGAAAAATCTATCTGCATGCTGCGTGGAAACGATTCACTAAAACTCCGTTCCATCCAGATCGTAGAATGGACTGATGCCAATCTTTTAAACTTTTTAAACGATACTGGTCTGATATTTAATCCATAATGGACATAAAGTTAAATATTATTTGACATTAGTTTGACACTGAAGTGCTAGCCGCGTCGCTGCCGGCCGCTAGGTTATTTGCTCGTAGGGTAGGGAGTGCCCTAAGCTCACCATTTACATCTATTTAATACCAGGCTTACATAACTATGTAGGAGATCTATAGAGCACTACTCATCATCATTAACATCATCATATCAGCCGATCGACGTCCACTGCTGGACATAGGCCTCCCCTAAGGATCTCCACAATGGCCGATTTTGCGCTGCCCGCATCCAGCGATTTCCCGCGACCTTCACTAGGTCGTCGGTCCATCGCGTGGGGGGTCTACCCACACCGCGCTTTCCGGTACGTGGTTGCCACTCTAGAGCCTTGCGGCCCCAGCGGCCGTCGGTCCTACGAGCTATGTGCCCTGCCCACTGCCACTTGAGTTTCGCAACTCTGAGAGCTATGTCGGTTACCTTGGTTCTTCCGCGGATCTCCTCATTTCTGATTCGATCTCGCAGAGAGACTCCGAGCATAGCCCTCTCCATTGCTCTCTGTACGACCTTGAGCTTTCTGACGAGGCCCATAGTGAAGGTCCATGTTTCAGTGCCATATGTCATCACTGGCAATATACACTGGTCGAAGACTTTCGTCTTGAGACACTGCGGTAAGTGGGACGAAAAGACACCACGTAGCGTCCCGAACGCTGCCCATCCGAGCTGGATTCGGCGGTTGACCTCCTTCTCGAAGTTGGACTTTCCTAGTTGGATGGTTTGTCCTAGGTAGACATAATGGTCGACAACTTCGAGGGTGTTGCCTCCGAATAATACGGGAGTTGGTACTACATGGACATTTGACATGATTTTTGTCTTGTCCATGTTCATTCTAAGACCAACTCTTTCGGAGGCTCTACCGAGGTCACCGAGCATTGTACTAAGGCCCTCCATAGTCTCAGCCATGACTACGATGTCGTCTGCAAAGCGAAGGTGAGTGATGTACTCGCCGTTTATGTTGATGCCTAGCCCTTTCTCGACGACCTCTGTGGCGCGGTGGGCGAAGGTCCGCCTGCGACGCAGGAGGTTGCGGGTTCGATTCCCGCCTCGGAACAAATATTTGTTATTTGTTCAGGGTGTTCTGGTCGTTTTATATGTATGATAAAAAATATCTATATATGTAATATATTGTATTATGTATATCAGTTATCTAGTGTCCATAACACAAGCTCTGCTTAGCTTGGGGCTAGATAATGCTGTGTGAATTGTCCAACATTATTTATTTATTTATTTATTTCCAATCCAGAACCTTGAACACATCTTCCAGCGTAGCGGTGAACAGTTTCGGAGAGATGACGTCTCACTCCTCGCTGTAGTGGAATAGGTTTTGAGTTCTGGTCCTGTAATCGGACTGACATAGTGGCGTTTTCGTACAAGCACTTCAGCACTTCGATGTATCGATAGTCAACTTGGCACCTCTGGAGGGACTGTAATACAGCCCAAGTCTCGACCGAATCGAAGGCTTTCTCATAGTCCACAAACGCTATACAGAGGGGCATGTTATACTCTTCAGTCTTCTCTATAACCTGCCTTAGCCAATGTATGTGGTCTATGGTACTAAAGCCTTTCCGAAAACCGGCTTGTTCGGGGGGCTGGAAGTCGTCAAACCTGCGCGCAAGACGGTTAGTGATGACCCTGGAGAACAGCTTATAAACATGGCCCAGAAGCGAAATGGGCCTATAGTTCTTCAGTAGGGTGTTATCACCCTTCTTGAAGAACAGTACCACTACGCTTCCGTTCCATGCTTGTGGCGTTTTTCCCTCGAGGATGACGGAATTGAACAGCTTTTGAAGGGCCTTAAGGATCGGTTGTCCACCCGCCTTCAGAAGTTCAGAGGTGATTCCGTCCTCTCCCGGTGCCTTGTTGTTCTTGAGCTGTTTAAGGGCCATACTAATTTCGTACAGGCTGACGTCCGGGATATCATCGGTGTAATGCCGGGTAAGTCTAGCTCTTGGGTCTTTTGCTGAACTAGGCCGCTGAAGACTGCAAGTTTAGTTCCCGTCTGAGCTCCATGCTGATCCTCCATGAGCTTGAGGGTATGGTCAGAGAGTTTCTTAGTTCTATTTATACGTTGGGCCTTATAGAACTTAGAATCTGTCGTAAGGAGAGTCTGCACAAACCCGTCGTTATAATCGTTCACGGATTCAACGCTTGCCAGGCATTCGAAACGGTTTTGAAGCTCGAGCTGAAAGCTTTCGGGGTTTTGGATCTGGTTCTGTGCTGGGCGGATCGTGGACTTCATCAGCCGAGATATTTCAAGCTTAGTGTTGATATTCAATGTGCCTCTCACAATGCGGTGATCGCTTCCGGTCTTAACCGCGTTGATCACAGAGACATCATTGAATATTTGCTTTTTAGTCGACATGATGAAGTCTATCTCATTTTTGGTCGTACCATCTGGGCTCATCCAGGTCCACTTTCTGTGTGCCCTCGTCCTGAAGAAGGAGTTTATCATGTAGAGTCCCTCCTTCTCCATGAAGCCGGCCAGTAAGTGTCCCCGGTGGTTTCGCCATCCGACACCAAAGTTTCCCACTCTCAGCTTATCGCCGTTCCGTTTCCCTAGTTTCGCGCTGAAGTCTCCCATAACAACGGTGTAAAGAGTTTTGGTGATATGCATGGCTCTGGAAATGTCCTCATACATAGTCTCCACCTCATCATCGTTGTGGGTCGAGGTTGGGGCGTAGACCTGTATGACCTTCAGCGAATACCATTTGGTTATTCTGAGTATAAGGTACGCCACCCTTGCCGACACACTGTCGATCTGCACGACGTTGTTTACGAGAGACTTGTGAACGATAAATCCGACACCACCTTGGGACTGTTGTTCGCCCTCCCGGAAGTAGAGTAAATTACCGGATTTCAGGGTTATCGCGTCCTCTCCTGTGGTCGGACTTCAGATAACCCGATTATATCCCATCGTAACTTGCTCAACTCTTTCTCAAGTTCGGTTAACTTTTCGTCAGTCCGCAGTGTACGCGTGTTGTAGGTTGCCAGGTCCAAACTCCGTTTGTGGTGGTGGTGGTAGAGCACTGCTAGCAGTTGCCAAGTCTTGCACGCTCGAAGCAAACGCTATTGCAGGTTACACGTGTGATTCAATATTTCCGTAACACAGAAGTACCAGGACGACATAACTGGAAAGGAGCACCTTGAGCACTTGTACCCGTCGCAGTCTTGGACACTCAAAGCAAAAGTTATCAGAAGCTTCGCAGGTGACAAACACTTTCTGGGTGTAAGGGGAGCGTCTTTAGCTCCCCATACAAAAGTACCAGGAAGATATAACTGTGGAGGAGGTTACCTTGAGCGCTAGCAGTTGCCAAGTCTTGAACACTCGAAGCCGACGCAATCGCAGGCTCTGCTGGTGACAAACTCTTTCTGGGTGGTAAAGGGGGCGCCCTAAGCTCCCCATAAGCGTTTTCATTTAACGCGGGGGTGCGTCTAGCAGCGCGGGGGGAATGGCGAGGGGAAGCGAGGGGGGAACGGACTGAGGGACGAAGAGCATCGATCGTTGATGTTGCTGCGTTGAATTCTGCCCAGTCCTAGAATTGGGAAAATGCTTTATTGTAGGGTGGTTAGGTTTAAATTAAAGTAATATAAGAACAAGATGATCGAACGATAATTGATCTATTTGGAGAATAATTCTTGGAAAGTCTAAGCGACTGTGTAGTAAAACAAAAATAATTGTATACTTACTAAAGGCACAGACAGCATTCCAATAACTGATAGAGGTTATTTTGATTTGAGTCTGGCAGTATTTAAGTATTATTAATATTTAGTATTCTAGTTTTTGTAAGTTATATTTACAAGAAACTGTTTTGAAGAACTAAAGGATGTTTCATAATGGTTTTCGTTTTTTATTTGAATATTACGCGCCAACCACAAACAGCAGGGGGAGTGGTCTCCATCGCCTGGCGAGCTTTTTTAGTTTAGTAGCCATGGAAAGGTTAACGGGAGTGCAGCGCGCATTTTGCGTGCGAGCGTTTGGCTACACCTGCTGTTTATGATTGGCGCGTAATACACATATCAAATACGAAAAAATTCTGAAACACCCTTTAAGTACCAGTCTCATTTTATTAACTCATATTTTGACCGAAAGAAATGGCGTGAAATTGAGGAGGCTGTTGCCGACCGCACAGGCTCCTAAAAATTTACTAAACACATGATTTATAATTCATGCCATCTCGTGTTATGAAAATGAAATTAACAAACACAGGCAAAAGAAAAACACAACAAGCACATGTCACCAAGCGTATAATGTCAACATTCACATCTTAGAAATAAATAAATTATAATAAAAAATAATAATTAAGAATAACTACGTGCCCAAGTATAAATCTTTTATAATGTCCATAATTTTAATGTGTAAAATTGTTCGACTTCATAATATATTTTTTAGTTGTGATAATATTTTATACTAAAGGACAAATGATTATCAATCGTAGGGTTACTCAAGTGCATTCGTGAGTGTATCAGGCAGTCTAATTTAGACGCCCAACAGTTTTTTTTTTTTTCATTTCTGTTTTCCGTAGTTATTCATAATTTCAAATCGTCTCGTGGTAGCGCGTGATATTTTTTTTGTGGTTTTAGTTTTTTCTCCATTTTACTAAAATAAAAGTAGCGGAAAATAAATTTTGCCGCAAATCGTACACCATTTTCTATTAACTTATGAAAAAACTAACTTACGAACGAACTATTGTCTCTAATGCAATTAAATTGAAGTTAAGCAGAAAAATTTAAAACCACAAAAAAAAACTCGTGTCAACACGAAACGATCAACTAGAAAAGGCGAAAATAGAATGCGTGATAGACTCATGAGTGCACGTAAATAAAGAAGCAGATTTAGAGTTGGATTTATGTATATCACCCATTCACAACAAAAATTTACCTCGTTGGTCGTAAATACAGTGCACTGCCAGTAAATAAAGCTAAATAAAGTGCATTCTTCAGTTTGAAGCAAATAAGCCTCATAACGCTAAGTACTTTTAAATTACAAGCTATTGCTCAAAATTACGGACATTTGATCCCGTAAAAAATTGCATTGTCAACAACCTAGAATAATTCATAATTTACTATTTAATTGTATTCAAAATTTACTACTAAATAAATACGTACTTAGATCACTCATAATAAAACAAAGGCAAAGAAAAATATAAAATAAAAAGTCTTATATGCTGTAAAAAAAAAACTAGTCAATTTCATTATGAGTTTTTGATTTATTACTGGTTGGTTATGTAATTCATTATAAAAAAAAAATTAAAGCACCTCTTAAACGATACGGGTACTTCGAAATGACTAGCTTAAAGAAATATAAAATAGTTTTTAATGAACAATAATTAAATTTTATTATTAGGGCCACTTGCACTTTAGCTTTATTCTCGTGCAATTTTCACGATAAATTTTTATTCAAAACGAAAACATTATTTTAGATAAACTTACAGCATAACAGAAAAATTTAGATGCAACTCAAAATTTTACAAATATAAACAAAGCTTGGACTCAAATTACAAAACACCACATTAGCAAAAAACAAAAAGACAACAACTAAACCAAGCGTATTGAATTTATACTACATAATACGTATGATATAATAAAAAGTAAGTGATGTAATAAAATTTTAAATAGTATCAAATATACAAGATCAAAAATAATTAAAAAGTAACAATTTTTTTTACATTTCAAGCTTGCTCCCATATTACGATGTTATGGTTTACGCATCTACTGTTATTTAGTATGTTTTTGATGCCTACATCTATAGAACACACTTTGGCCTAGCGTCCGGTATAAAAGTCGTGAATCCTAAGATTCACGACTTATTTAAACTTATTATAGACTCATTTGCTGATCTAAATCGGAAAATAAGCTCTCCATGTTCTAAAGAAGACGAAAACAAAAAGGTGTCAGTTAACCATGGCTTGATTTAGTAAAAAATCACTACATATTATAAAACAAAGTCCTCCGCCGCATCTGTCTGTCTGTTCGCGATAAACTCAAAAACTACAGAATGTATTTTCATAGGGTTTTCACCAATAGGTAGAGTGATTCATGAGGAAGGTTTAAGTATATAATTTGTCAAGGTTTTGTGTATGCGCACGTTATAATATAACGATAAATAATTGTTGTAAGTGTCGGAAAAAGTCAAGCCGCCTGGGAGCTTTCATCGAAAACGCTGCGTAATCCTATTGAGATATATGCTCTACTATCCGTGCGGAGCCGGGGCGGCGGGTTGCCAATAATATACAAAACAAAGTAAATAAAAAATAAATTATAATATAGTTTATTTGTATTCAATTTTTTCCGGAACTACTCCCGATCAGAATACGTTTTAAAATTATTTCGCGTTGAATATTTAGCATTATGATAAGCTGTAAACAGAACGGAGAAAGCACGTCCTCGGGTGTATGAATAGGGCCTTATGTTCAGCAGTGGACTAATATTGGCTGATGATGATGACATCCCTGGTCCCACAATTTACGCATGCACTCGACTAAATTAATTTTATTTATAAACGTTTCGACGGATCGTGCGTGATGCATGGAACGGTCAGGAGCCCTTTTTTTACCACTAGAATTGTAATTGCAGTAACGAATAAGCAGTAGTGTAAGTCAAAGTACGCTCTATAGATTTAGGACATAGTCTCGGTATATCATATCAAATCATGCCTGTTTTAGTCCGAACTTCATACTTTGATTAGTTTGTAAGATATTGCAAGATTTTGACAAACACAAGCGAAGAGCATAAACAAACGTAAAATGCGAGCAGCAAGCATTATTTTTTACAACGGAATGTTTGTTAACTTAAGTATACTATGATTAGAATAAATAACCGTCTAATTTTAGGTGGAATTCTGCATTAGACTTTACAAAATAGTTATGACCAAAGGACCATCTTAACAGGCAAGTGTCTTGGCGGAATTATAAATTATTTCTGGGATGATATCACCGTGAGGCGTCACAGAATTAGTATAGAATTAGTGTTGAGGCTAGTGTTCTTTGGAAAGATGATTAAAAGGATGATCATGAATGATTAAAACGAAATAGTTTGAATTTTGAGAATGGCTTTTAATAAATGCACGACAAGACTATCGCCAGCTATGATTGAAGTGAAGAGAAAATCTATAAATTATTATTTTTTTTTTGATAATAATTTGCAGTACAAAATTTGACTTGTCTAAATGCTTATTTTGTAAGCCTAAAGAAATAAACTCATTGAGTTCTGACTTCTGTACACTTTTCCGTGGATAACTATTTTGTAAAGTTTTATAATGGTCTCACCACATTTATCGATGCAGAATTGGCTAAAGCCGGTATGAAACGTTCAGAAAAAGGAAGATTTCAGAGTTGATACATTCACATTCGTACATAAGAATACAAATAAAGATTTTAGTGGATATAAAATCGACTACTTGTTATTATTTTTCATTTATTTACAAGAGTCCCTGTGTCTTGTGATCAAAGCGAAGTGAACTCTACCAAAAAAAAAATGCGGAACTTGACTTGCGCAAGCGAGTTCCAACGTGTAAACGCTCGCGCAAGTGGATTTCTACAAGTTATAGTGACTTGCGGAAATTGCTGCAAGTTGCACGTGTTGTTGAAAAACCGCAGTCAGTGGAAAGTCGTCAATTGACTTCTGCAAAAAATTCCAGGTCACTTGCCAGAGGACACTTAGCTATGTATGCTTAAGATTGAAGACATTGAATCTATCAACACGACAACAGCTTCACACCCTTAAATCGTAAACTAAACGTTTTTCTGACAGTTTTGACCGGCTCAGCCAATTCCACATCAATAGTAAGACCCAAGTCCACATTTACTATGGAATGTCCCAAACAAATCCGTGCACACGTCATGTCATGTTGCGTGCAAAACTAAGCATGCGGTGATTTCCGTCTGCGCCTCTGTAAACAAACAATGAAAGTGAAATGATGATGACATGCTGGGTTGGTATTTAGCCTTTGTTTTGCGCAAAAAGTTGAGGTTCTGATGGGGTTCGAACCCGCGTCTTTTACTTATTTTTATTATTCGGACGACATCATACCACAGACATCGTAGAGCTACGCGTAAAGCAGACCGAACATATTTTCACAATTACATAGAAAAGAATCAAATAATGTTTTGGTCACTTTCTCTCTAACTAAAAATTAATAAGCCTATCTCACCTCTTTTTACTGTAACGACGCTAACTCACCATAGACAAAAATTGAAGATGAGGCAAATTTCCATGATTTGTTGCTAAGCAACTGTCGGCAAATGTCTGCAAATGTTAGCCAATTGTCATGTTATGAAAGTATTGTGCGTGTTGTTACTTCTTTATTTTATATAAATCTTGTGAAATATGTTCGAAAAAGACTGAAAGAAATGGTGAAGTGTAGTGCACCTTTGTGCGGCAAGGCATCGTATTGAAAAACACCCGAAATTACTTTTCATTGGTAAGTTTTGTTGTGGCTTACAATATCTCAAATTGTTTTTGGATTACTGTGTGGATATTTGGCGATAATTCGGCATTATTTATACAGTGACTAACTGTTCTATGTCCAGGATCTCGTAAGACATGTACTAAGGTCGCTTATAAATAGTTCTGTAATAACATTTATCAGTTTTTTAAACTTTGTTGCTTTGTTTTGACTTTTCATATACTTGTATGATTTTCAAGGGCCGCATCTAGGTCCAGCCTGGGTCTAGCTGTTTTAGAAGTGTGTGTGACGAAGTTTTATTTGCAGTTTTATGGTTTAGTATCCATTCTTGAGAAACCCTTTGATAGGTATCAAATGGACTGAATAATATATTTATTAAAAAATATTAACATTTTTCAGGTTTCCACAGCATAAAAACCAAACGAATACTTGGTTGGTAAACATGAACTGAATAAATTGGAAAAAGAAGAACAGATTAAAGGAAATACACTTTAGTAGTGTGATTATGTATATATAGCTTAATAATCGAATTATTTATTTTTGTGATTTTAAGACCAGTGCCGAGCACGATTTGATCATTTGCATTTTTTGATTTAGGCTATTGTTAAATTTTATATAGATTTAAGAATAAAACTGAAAGCTAAGCAAAGCAATTCGACGGCAATAAATCATTAAAACAAGTATTTTGTTTAAAAATAAAAAACATACAACCTGTGTTTATTTATTTGTAAATGTGGCAGTATATCGGAATAGATTATAATGCCACAGTTGTAATGCCCCCGCCCCCTTATCCCTGAGTTCGGCCCATAGATTGTCCATGTGTACGTGATATTTGTATGTAGGTGTAATTGGCACAAATAGTTTTAGAAATGTTTATCCTGTTTCACTATTAGAATTCTGTGCATCATACTTCATAATTTTGGCGTGTTAAAAAATTATAAACCAACTGCAAATTCCTGAACCTACCTCTTGTTTGTTTACGCCCGTTGCCGTGGATACTGATTGTTAACAGTCATTGTGGTACTTTGATTGTTTTCAAAAACCTAATAATTGACTTCGAATCCCTTACTTTTACATTGTTTTAAAGTTTTATGGGACCACCTCGGGATCATTTTCTATACAATAGTGAAAGAACTTCTAAAATCGGTCCATATTTGGTGGAGATATCGCTTAACATACATACAACAAAACATACAGACCAATTGGGAACCTTACCTTTTTGAAGTCGGTTAAAATTAAGACAAATCTACGGGTAATAATGACATGACAGGGGCGACGCAAGACATTCTTGCAAGACTTGCGAACGCTAACTCGCAAGGTAACCTTCTACCCAGTTACGAGTATATGATACTGGTACTTAAAAACAAAAAACAATAAATTCTGAGCTATACATTGAAAAATGTTCAAAGCTGAGCGATCTTGTATATATATGTAGACATATAATTACCGATCTAAAAATAATTCGATTGAATTGATATTATTTTCTTTTTTTTCATTTTTATTTCCATCTGTAAAGACCCTAAAAAATCTACAAACAATAATTTTTAAGTTTTTTAATAGCTACTGATTCGCATCCTACCAGAACCAAAACTTATGAGCGAATACTTGAATATAAAAACACAGACGAAATCAGAGCCACAAAAATATTATCAAAATGCTAAATACCAAGCCGCAGAACAAAAGAATATATGATTCAGACAAGCCCAAATAAAAACATCACAACAAATCAAAAACCATGCTAGAAATAACCATGAAGAATTTTGAAACTAATGTATATATTGACATTAAAAGCACTTATAACGGTTGATGCATTTCGGTGATACGGCATACGGCATAATGATGACTGATTTTGAGAAACTACTCCAAAATGTTTTTAGACATCTACTGACTACAAAATATATATTTAATAAATAAATAATGGTGGATAGTGCACACATCATCTAGCCCCTAGCTAAGCAGAGCTTGTGTTATGGGTACGAGATGACTGATATACATAATATAATAGATATTTTTTTTATTTTACATAGAAAATAAACCCAGAACACTCGAGTCAAATATTTGCAGATCGTACAAACATTTGTTCCAAGGCGGAAATCGAACCCGCGAGCTTCAGCGTCGCAGGCGGAGCTTCGCCCGCCGCGCCACATTAGTCGTCAAAAATAAGTCGTAAAAAATAAATCATATTTCTGCAACAAAAAATGATTTTCATCGTAAAGAAAGGGGGACAGCCATTGTGTTTTGCTACCGCATAATTATGCCGTTATAAGTGCTTTTATTAACATAACCATGATGGACGTTATATCTAGCCAGATAAGGTTGTATTTACCTCTGCATCATCAATGTCGTCTGTTAGTCCGTTAAATGTCGCGTTTCGCCATCCGTTGCCGTTGTAGTTCCCCGATATTGTTACGTCTATGCCTGGAAATAAAATATAGTTAAATTCAAACCTTAAATATCAAACAAACAGATCAGGACAGCACTTATATGTCTATTGCAGAACATATTTTGGTTTCGCCATCGACACCAAGCTTTTTGTCACTTGCGTGGTGGGCATTGAAAGTTCGAGTATATTGGTTTCTTTGCATCGAGCTACAATATTATAGAGTTACAATCAGAAAAAATAAATATCCGCAGCAAAACTCTGTGCACGCTACGCAGTGTGCCGAGTTTTTGCATTAGTTGTAAGGGAACCACAATTCGCCTACAACGTCTCGTGCTCATAAATCATAAATCATAAATCATTTATTTGCAGGAATGTCGGTACAATAGTTCTTAATAATAAAATAATAGCTCCAATACATTCTGCCTCGTCAGGGCGTGCAAAATTATTATAATGTTACGCTTATTAAAATTTATCAGAAATGTAAGAATAAACAATAAAAGACAGATAACAAAACAGAAAAAAAAACTAAAAGGATAAAAAACTTGTTACTTATGTTTAAATACCTATTTTATAGTTTTGTTATTAAAATATTCCTTCATGTCATAAAAACATCTATCCATCAACCACCTTTTCAGTTTAATTTTAAATAAATTATATGTCATAGTTTTAAATTCACTGGGTAACTTATTATAAATGCGTATTGCCTGATGATATACATTCCGATTAACAAGTTCTACTCTATATTTTGGAACATAGAGCCTGTCTTTATGTCTCGTGTGTCTCTCCATCACATCTGCATGAGTCTTAAAGTAGTGAGGATATTGTTTCACAAACAAGCAAATATCTCTTATGTACATGCAGGGCAACGGAAGTATATTATATTTCTTAAATAGGGGTTTGCAGCTATCCGTATTCCAAGCGCCACAGATAGCTCGGACGCACTTTTTTTGGACAATGAATGCATTTTGTATATCGGTTGAATTTCCCCACAAGATCAGTCCGTACGCCAGGGTTGACGAAACATACCCGTGGTATGCTTTGATCGCGGCATCTATAGAGACACGTAGTCTCAGACTTTTTATGGCAAAAACAAATCTGTCCAGTTTGTCACATACATGCTTGACGTGTGCTTTCCAGTTGCAATGCTGATCGAGCCAAATACCTAAGAACTTTGCTGAATCCACTTCAGTAATCCCAGTATTGTTATATTTAATAGCAACATTCACCTTTTCCCTTCTGTATGTTCCAAACTGTATGATGTTTGTCTTTGTTAAATTGATTTTCAAATTATTTTTATTCAGCCATTCAATTGTATTAGATAATGTCATATTAATTTCATTTTCAAATGTTATCTTATTTTCTCCCTTTATAATAATTGTGGTATCGTCAGCAAATAAAATTGTATTATGGTTAGTTATATTAGGAATGTCATTAATGTATATAAGAAATAAGAATGGTCCTAAAATACTACCCTGTGGTACTCCAAATCTATTGTATTTGAAGCTAGACCGCACAGTATTCTTGTTTCCCTTGTAAACTTTCGCTACTTCAACACATTGCTGACGATCATTTAGATAGCTTTGAAGCCATTCATTAGCTCTACCTCTAATGCCATAGTTATTCAGTTTGTAGAGCAACAATTTATGATCAACAAAATCGAAGGCTTTAGACATGTCTAGTAGCAGAGCAATCACAGGTACATTATCATTTACAGCGTCCATTATTAATTTGATGACGTTGAAACATGCAAGAGAGGTAGAGCTGTTTTTTCGAAATACAAATTGCTCGGGTTTTAGTATATTTTTATTTGTAACAAAACTCTGAAGCCGGCTTAACATTGTTTTCTCAAAAATTTTTGACATTATAGGTATAAGAGTTATAGGGCGGTAATTATCCATATTAAGTTTGTCACCTTTTTTAAAAAGTGGCTTAACAATGGAAACCTTTAGTTTACTAGGAAATTCACCTTCTTCAAAGGACCTGTTTATCAAATAACTAAGTTTTTCACAAATATAGTTAGCACTGAGTTTAATAATTCTAGTACTTAGTCCGTCTATGCCTACAGAATTTGTATTCTTCAGACTCCTGATAACTTTAAAAATCTCAACTGGGTCAGTTGGATACAGAAAAATAGAAGATAAGTTAGAGTCGTCAATGGAATTAGATATGTCAGATGATTTAAAATTAAATTGATTTGAATTCGTAATGTCTATAAAATATTTATTAAATAATTCACTAATGTCAAGCGGGTCATTATATGTCAAGTTATTGCTAATGATACTGTCTATTTGTTTTAAAGGCTCTATATCACCTATATTGTCAGTAATTACTTCGCATGCAGCTTTGCATACATTACTGCTATTATTTATTAATTTCATGTTCTGCAGCTGCTGTGATTTGTAAATACACTTTTTTAATAGTTTGCAATAGTTGTAGTATGCACTCTCATGTATTTTTTTATTTGAGCATGACTTTATTAGTTTTAAATAGAGGTTCCTTTTATTCGAACTTGACCTCTTAAGTCCTTTAGTGAGCCATCTACATTTCTTGCCCTAGTTTGACTTTTTTATTTTGTAAACAGGGAAACAGAGATTATAAAATAATACATACAGCTCGGTGATATTCAGCTCAAATAACAGCAGATAAATACGTAAGGGTAGTGTTTCAGATTTCGTTTTATAACAAATTTACGAATTTATGTATTGCATGTTTCCATTTAATTTAAATTATTTTCATCTAGCAGAATAAAATGCTCACAACCTGGGCCCGTACTCTTAAAACCGACTGATTCGTTTTCGTGCAAACGCTAATCTTATACAATGGACATAAGAGTTGGTTTTGCACGAACCCGAAAAAGAAACTTCGATTTTCCTTTTCCGAGTAGGCCCCCCCTAACCGCAGCGCGTCGATAAAGTATCTCTTTCACACCTAAACAGATATTTAAGAGTACAAGAGAAACAAATAGTCTCGCGCTACTTTGCGTACATCCCCTTGAGTGAATTATGATAACATTGCGTACAAGCGACATTGAACACTATACAAGCAAGATAACGCCTAAATTCGAGCAAATCTTTTGTAAACTATATAATAACACTATATAGGTATGTAGATCGGCGACTTTTTTTAACAGTTCTCAGTAAGAGATTGTGACTATATAGATTGTAGCTCGATGTCTCACTGCCAAGTCTGTGCAACCAGCAGGGGTGCGTCGCGGTTACAAGCAGTGCTAGAACCACATGTGTCGTGGGCAATAACATTGTTAAAACAAACACGAACGAAGAATAATAATCTGGCAGAGAAAGCATCACTTGTTGGATTGTTGTTTTTAAAATTTTAGAGAAAGAGTAGATTATATAAAAAGAATCTAGTGAAATACTTACTAGAACCATTGCACCCGGAAGATCCCGAAGAACCGGATGAGTTTGATGATACTGGCTTCACTGCAGTCTTTGTGTTTACTCTGACATAAGAAAAGAAGTGATAAAATATACATCTACACAGCCATACTAAATAATAAATTATAATTTTGTCTCTCACACAGGTCGACTTCATTTGATTTCAGCAAGACTCTGAGGAAAGGTCGCGGGTTCAAGTCCCGCAAAATCGAAAATTGTTGGGATATTATTTAATTTCTTAGATATAACCCCGAGTGCGAGAGCTTACACACTATAATAACATAAACCTTGAATTGAGCAACAGCGACCTAGAGGGGAAACATTGAAGTTTATCCAATCCTGCTCAAAGTCTAATGATCCAAATAGTTTGTCGAGTGGTGTCGCCGTTGCTCAATTCAAGGTTTTCGTTATTATAGTGCGTAACGTAGTAAGTCCCAAAGATTATCGGCTCATCGGTTACTTGATTTCGTGGCGCAGTTGGTTAGCATTCCCGTACTGAGGGAAGGGAAAAATTTAGGGATATTATTGAATTTCAATTTGATACAATAAATTATGTCTTTACTTACTTTTCCGTGTTAGAGTTAGGCGGACGCGGCGGTACAAAGGCATCCACCACGACTTGCTCTGTCCCCTTGATCTCCGCCCGGCAGAACGGACATCCTTGTCCTTCTGAATCCTGAAACATAATGATAATGTTTTGCTTCTTTCAGTTTAAACATCTTTATTTTTTCCCATTTACAAGAAACATGTTACTTACATGAGAAGTATTAATTAAATGTTATTTTTCGTCTTTCTAAATTAGGTCAGTAGTGTTCATCATCATCGGCCCGTATACGTCCACTGCTGAACATAGGCCTCCCCCAAACGACACAACATATTGGGGGGGGGGGGGGTTTGCCATAATCACCACGCTTGGCAGGCGGATTGGTGATCGCAGTAAGGTGTTGGTAATACACAGTAGGAAGCTGCTGCCCTTCCTCTGGTAGGTTCCCTTAGTCGGCTCTTACGACATCCACGGGTTGAGTTGGAGGGGTCGATATTCTACGCCGCGGCCCCACGGCAGTAGTGTTACATCCTCGGATATACGAGTATACGTATATTTTTAACAGACTTCAAAAGAAGGAGGTTATCAATTCGTCTGTATGTATGTTACGCGATATCTCCGACAATTATGGACCGATTTTGAAAATTCTTTCACTATTGTATAGAAAATGGTCCCGAAGCGGTACCATACTTTTTTATCCCCAGGGGATTAGTATTTATCCAGCAAAACTTAAAATAAGTGTAAAAGTAACGGAATTTGAAGTCGGTTTATCGTTTTTTAAAAGACGCCATTTTTTTGCAATTTGGTTTTAAACACGCCAAACGTTCCAGCACCTTCAATTTCTTCGGGTAGCCTGTTATAGAACTTGTTCTTTATGTCTTCACAGTGAAATAATTTTTACCTCTACTTATGAATGTCATCAATAGCAACCTCTAACCAACTACCTGGACTTCACAGACAATTTTCGATAGATAAATTTTCAAATATAAAGCTGTATAGCTCACTAAAAACTTCGTTGAATATCTGCTAGATGGCCTGGTTACCAATGTTGAGACAAACGCAGCTTTTGTCAAAGATGATTTTCATAATTTTGCTGATGATTTTCTGATTTTTGACAGAATATGACTGCTCATCAATCCTAGTAATATTATAAATTTAAAGTTTGTATGGATGGATGTATGGATATTTGTTACTCTTTCAAGAAAAAACTACTGAACATATTAGGCTGAAATTAGGTATGGGTATTGTTTGGGACCTGGCATAAAATATAGGCTATTTTTTCTCCCGATAAAACACGGGGGAAGGCGCAGCAGCTAGTGTTGAATAAGTCTTGTCACAGATCTGGACCGCACCGTTGCCGCACAGCACAGAATAGTGTATTAAAATATGGGTTTTAACTCGTTATATTTAGATGCCTTTTATATTGATGGAATCAGATAACAGACAGCGAACCACTAGCTTGGAGCTTGCGGTAAGCCATTTTGCCACTGTACTGTGTAAATATTTGAATGCTCATTTTTGTTGTGCGTGTGGTAGCAGTGTTAGACGTGCGAGCTCGAGCCTGAATTCAGCGTCACTAAACGAATTGAGTCGAGTTTGCCCAATTCAGCGTTACCGAACCTGCGGCGTGACGGTTCAGTTATGTGTTCATAGAGTGCAATTCGCATAAAAACATCAAAAAACTTACAATCTGCCAGGCGGTAAGGCAAGGTGTGCAGAGCAGGTGTCCACACGGCTCTATCCGAATATCCTTGTCGTTTTCAGCGCAGATCTTACAGAGTTGGAAGGTGCTTCCTGAAAAACAATTAAAATGCGTTAAAAATAAATTATTTAATCGGCACGTGTTCGGTTATATGCCTTGTGCATAAGCTCAAAGTCATCCAGCGAGCTATGGAGAGCTATGCTCGGAGTTTTTCAACGTGATAGAATCCAGAATACGGAAATCCGTAGAAGAATCAAAGTTACCGACATAGTTCTCAGAATTAGCAAGCTGAAGTGGCGATGGGCAGGCCATATATAGCTCGTAGAACCAATAACCGTTGGGGAGTAAAGGTTCTCGAGTGGCGACCGCGACGCAATGCGAAACGCAGTGTAGGAAGACCTCCCACTCGATGGAACGACGAAATTGTAGCAGTCGCAGAGAGTCGTTGGATGGAGGTAATTCAGGGCCGCTATTCGTGGCGTCGTTTGGGGAGGCCTATGATCAGCAGTGGACGTATACGGGCTGATGATGATGAGTTCAGTTGGAGGGGCCAATTCTTACGCCACGCCCGCAACGGCCTCGGTCTAAGTTTTTCCTGACTGTGCTTAGAGTTAAAGGCCTGAGTGCTATGAAAGCTTGCTCAGTCATAGATTAATGCTTGACTGACGTTTATGCCATAGAAAAGCATTACTCAAGCATAGATCCATGACTGAGCAAGCTCTCATAATGCAGGCCTCCGATGTGCATTGTAAGAAGAAACTTACCCATCTCACAATAAAGCTCATACTGCTCCTGCGTGACCGTAATGTGATCTTCCGCGGGTGATATGATGGCACTGCTCAGATCTGGGTTTACATCTCTGCCGTCTGGGTAAAGGTAGCTGAAAAGTTGAATAATAGAAGGTTAATAATCGGTATGGATGCAGAAACAAGGAAACTATGTTGGACGACCCGGTCAACATAAAAAATTGGGAAATTTACAAGAACTAGTATACGAAAGAAAGCTGATCCCGTTGACCAGAAAGATTGACATAAAGGGTCCTCACTTTCCCCTTCTGTGTTAGCTAGTTCTGGCGCCATTTACCATAAAATGGGGGAATTTTTAGTAATGTTATGTTATATGAGTTTTGAGAGGTTATGGTTATGTTGTGATTTCTTGTCGAAATCAATGTAATATCTTCCTATTACCCCTCAACAGGTTCCCTGATAACCTGAAAGGTCGCAGAGAGCTAGTAGTGAGCGTTGAATCAACAAACCGTTTTTCAAACAGTGTTTCTACATTTCACGCGATAACCGTTTTGTTTTTACCGCAAAACTAGTTAATTCCATCAACTGGTTAATTCATTCAACGACATTAACAGTTAAAGGTCAACTGGTTTTTCAACATATAATTCAGTTCGCGAGTTGGTTTTACAACGTTTAACGTGTGTACGTTTCTACGAACCAAACCACTTAAACGTCAACTGGTTTTTTAACTAGTTGACTATTTATGGAAAACGGTTTCGTTTCGTTAATACAAAAACAGTCGACGACCCACTCTTTTGGAGAGCCAGCGGATAGAAGCACCTTGCGACGATTATTGAGGGATCTTTGACTATCTTTGAGAAATGCCAATATCCAGCAGTTAAAATGTTTATTTTAACTGCTGGATATTGGCATTTCTCATGACTTGGCTGAGGTAATGATTCTGTCATTTGATGCGAAAGCTACTTACAATCCCTCCCTATATCCGTCCAGCAGAGCTTGCACTAAACTCTTGTTCTGCTGTACTGTTTGCAGCGATCATTGAGAGACGCCAATATCCAGCAGTTAACATAAACATCAAATGGCTGGTGTAATGATTCTGTCATTTGATGCGAAAGCTACTTACAATCCCTCCCTATATCCGTCCAGCAGAGCTTGCACTAAACTCTTGTTCTGCTGTACTGTTTGCAGCGATCATTGAGAGACGCCAATATCCAGCAGTTAACATAAACATCAAATTGCTGGTGTAATGATTCTGTCATTTGATGCGAAAGCTACTTACAATCCCTCCATATATCCGTCCAGCAAAGCTTGCACCAAACTCTCGTTCTGCTGTATTGTTTGCAGTGATCATTGAGAGCTGCCAATATCCAGCAGTTAACATAAACATTGCTTGACTGACGTAATGATTCTGTCATTTGATGCGAAAGCTACTTACAATCCCTCCCTATATCCGTCCAGCAGAGCTTGCACCAAACTCTTGTTCTGCGGTATTGTCTGCAGTATCTCTCCGTCTACCGTCACGTAGCCTATCGCCCACTGACCTAGTCGCGTGCAGGACAACCTGGAAAAAAGTAAATATAGATAAATAACGACGAACAAGGCGATGAAAATTAAGCGGTCGCAGGAGCCGATGTATAGAGGTGACTCGGGATCGATATTTATGGCGTCCTTTGGAGGATGCCTATGAGCAGCATGGTGTTGAGGTATGGGCAGATACGACCGACGCGACGTAGATAGTTATCTCTTTATATCTTTATATATATATAAAAATCTCGTGTTTGTAACCAAACTCCTCCGAAACGGCTTGACCGATTTTTATGAAATTTTGTGTGTATATTTGGTAGGTCTAAGAATAGGATGTTATCTATTTTTTATACCCCCAAGTGATAAGGGTGGCCCAAGCCATTTTTTTTAATGAGTTGGTAATAAAAATACTTATAACCCTGAATATTCACCTTTCCGACACCAACCCCCATTTTTTAATAGGGAATAATCTTCAACCCTCAGTGGTCGATGGCAAAACAACGTTTGCCGGGTCAGCTAGTTATACTATGTAAAATTTAACGGGTATGTATCGCGTCTTTCCGTTTGGTAATATTGGCCCGTATCCCGAGTTTGGGCGCTGGGAGGTGCGACACAGTTTTAAACTTATGCGCTTTTCCAGTGTTCCACTGTATCTTAGCTGTATATATTTTTGTTGATTCCAAATAAATAAATTACAAAGTCTATTTATTAATTCTGATTTAGTGATGTGACTTTTCGATACTTTATAGAAACCAAACTCAGGGCACTGCTTGCTTCGGTAATTAGTTGAATTAAAATGCCTGAAATCTTATGGAGTACATAACAATGGACTCACCTGAACACATAACTGCCAGCTTTGTGTATGTACTTTTGCAACCTCGCCTTCACCTCGTCGTATGTGAGGAACGCGACGTATCCAGGATGCGTCACCGCCAGCAGCTGCCAGTTTCTTAGCAGCGTACTCCACGGTTGGAAAAGCCTGGAAAAGAAGTAAGAATTGAAGTTAGTGGGGGTGATTGAGATGCCGTGGCGGTCGCACGCAGCGTAAGACAAATCCGTATGATCTTCTGTCCTTGGGAGAAAAAAAAAAATCTAAAAAATGCAGCCTTCGTGTAAATATCGTAAGAGACGACTAAGAGCTACTAAAGGAAGGGCAGCAGCTTCCTTCTGTGTATTTTTAGCACCAATACTGCGATCACCTATCCGCCTGTCAAGCGTGGTGTGTGGTGGTGATTGAGAAAAAACCGCCTTGTTTGGGGGATGCATGTTCACGTTCGACGTAAATATGTGTGCAAGAAATAAGGGTCATTTTACCGTGTTCAATCGCTAGGAGTGGAAGAAGAAAAGAATGGCCTGGCCTTGGCCATGTAGAGGGACATTAACAGCTGCACATTAACAATAAGGGTTATTTTTGCACGTAGCTGTCAAGCATAGGTAATCCTACTGACGTCACTTTAAAGAGTAGGTTTCGTTAGGTCATGTAGACAGAGAGATAATTCACTTTACAGTCCCATGTAAGATGTCAGTGCAGATTGTTGTTCCCCTCTTAGAATTTTGGTTGTTTTAATGAGAAGAAAAGGTTATAGACAGCTCACTACCAAGATGCCTGGATAGGTTTTGTGAGGTTTTGATTAACATTGAGTTGCTGAGATCATCATTTCGCCAAGCGTTTAATGCTTAGAACAGGGCCATATACTACACTACATCATCATTCACTTGCCCTTTTCCCACTAATAGGGTCGGCACGGTCGGCACAACAGGTTTTCTTCTTCCATTTGTTTCTATCAGTCGTCATCTCAGCAATCACTCCTTTCTTACTCATGTCATCTTTCAACCAGTCCATCCATCATAGGGCTACCTCTACTTCTATAACATTCACATTCTTATCTAACATCCATACCCTTATGGATTTTAGATGTGGATGGATATAGGAGTAATATACTGCTTGATGTATAGAAATAATATAAAGAAATTCCCACAAGGAAGGAAGTCAGTAGCATTTACAATTTAGCTAGATTAATCATAACTATGCAGACATTTATATAGCTAAAGTGATTGGTGGTATTTTCTGTTATATACAGGAAAATTGCCCACGAAGTGTTTCTGTACATATTTCCTGTTAAAACACGTGTTAGATAAGAGTGGTGGTATCTGATTAAGGATGTTTCCATGGAGCTGAGACACTGCGTTCCGTAGTTCGCTAGCATACTCTAAGTTTGAATAAGGCGAGCAAATAAATGCACATGGGTAAAATAGCATTTCCTTATTCAAAGCTTACCTCGTCAACAAGTCGAACTCAAAGTTAGGAAGTTGAGATCTATTGTCGTCTTGATTGCTTTCGTATCCAACCCAAGGGTATAAGATACACGTTTTTCAATTCTTCACGGAATATCTTGAAAGGTACCCTTGTGCCATAGTTTCAAAGGGAGCTCCTTTTGTCTATGGCACTCGATTACCTCTCTATAGTATATTATATGCTCTTACCTCGTAAAAACGAAGTCTTTCCTCGTTAGATCTATCGTCGGTTTGAGCGCCACCGTCTCCAACCCAGAGGATATCGAATGCACGTTGTTCAACACTTCACGGAATATCTTAAAAGATACCAGTATGCAATAGACAAAAATAACTCTCCCGCTCTCTCTCAAATTATTTATATTCGCTTACCTCATGAAAACCTCGAACTCGAAGTTGGATATAAAGTCGTTGCACGTCAGATCTAATTGTTCTTTTGAGTGCCATCGTCTCCAACCCACATGAAATCGGATGCACGTTGTTCAGCTCTTCGCGGAATATCTTGAAAGGTGCCATAACCAGAAAGAGCTCTCTCTATAGTAAATTAAGTGGTCTTACCTCGTGAAAACGTCAAACTCGAAGTTGGATATAAAGTCGTTGCACGTCAGATCTATCGTCGTTTTGAGCGCCATCGTCTCCAATCCAGATGATATCGGGTGTACATTGTTCAGTTCTTCACGGAATATCTTCCAGGGTACCAGTGTGCTGGGGACAAAATAAATTCTTTCATTAATTATCGTTACATATAAAGATACATTTACATAAAGATATATTCCAAGATCGACGTATGTGACGGATAGGAGGAGACATTTACATCATAATCATAAACGACTGTTTCAGATCAAGTCAAACTAACGAGACACCTTCTCGCACGTGGTTCAACCAATGTAGGTCCAAAACTGCAAGGGATTACATCATCGCTTGGAGTCCACGCGATGATGTAATTCCTTGCAGTTTTGTCTTGCAGGGTTTCTTAAACTTCTGGCTCCAAGTACCCTATTAAAGTTTCCACATGACTTTTGTGTTTTTAATTAATGCGATGGGTGGGCTTGTTTCCTGTCGCAAATTGAGTAATTTTTTGAATAATTTTGACATATTTAGCCTTAATACTGACTCCGCATCAAATCATTTCTGTATACGAAATACATAATGAATGAAATACATATTTTATCATGATTATGTGTGAAAATCCCCTTTGACGTACGTACGTATGTATGTTGTTGCAAAGAGTAAAAGGAAATTCACCGCTTTGCGTGAGAATTCAGGATATTCTTCCATTCTAGCTGCCCAAAAATCAATTAAAGACATCCTTTTTAAATCAGCTCGAAGAGTTTCACGACATTTCTGTGTAGTTGAATACTCAAACTAGAATTTACTCTCTCGGTACTACTCGGTAGTGACCATAAATGGATTACGAATCCAATCATCTTCAGCAATATAAATATCTGGAAAACGACTTTTCTATTCGTTGGACAGCTAAGAAAGATGAAGAACAATTTCCCCCCAAAAGAGGACAAAATTCACAGATACTTGGATCGAAAGCGAGTATTCCAAAACTCTTTCTCTTTTCTCGAATTTATGACGACGAACGCCTTACTAATGGGTAGCAAAATATGGGCACGCCGCCATTAAGTAAATCTTTTTGCGAACACCCAACCGTCAAATGGCGAACCCCACTTTGAGCAACCCTGGCTTAGGCCAATATTATCTCTCACACTAGGGAGTATATTAGTATTGTATTGTCTCAATTGTAAGTAATAACAATAGGGTATCATGGGTAACATATTCAATTGTATAGCTGAAACAGTGGCATTGAACTGAATATAAGAATTAGGTAGATGGTGTTCGTTCGCTGGGAATCTGGGCTTTGTTTGATCTATGGTTAAAAATACTAAAGAGGTGTTCAGCGGGTTACATCGATATAAAAATATGCATTGAAGTGGTATTCATTAATGCCGTCAGCTAGGGAAGGACAACAAACAAAGCGGATACCCATGATAAGTGAAAAAGTGTAAGTGAGCGAAAGTCTGGCTGCGACGCAGGAGGTTGTGGGTTCGATTCCCGCCTTGGGAAAATGTTTGTACGATCTGCAAATATTATTTCCGGGTGTTCTGGGTATTTTAAGTGTATAATAAAAAATATCTATGTATGTATGTTGTATCGTAGTAAGTATATCAGTCATCTACATAGTACCCATACAAGCTCTGGTCAGCTAGATGGGGCTACATGATGTTGTGTACAGCATTATTTATTTATTTATAATAGAGCGATGAGATGTCCGCACATCTACAACCAATACTAGTCCACAGCTGGACACAAGCCTCTTATTGATAAGTACCTTATTAGCTCATATTACAGGCCTTAAATGGCTTGTGTAAGTTCTACCTAAAAATTTTAACACCTTGGAATGGACATGAAAGCAATAAATAAATAAAAAAAATATTATGGGAGGTAATGGCCATAATCCCCACGCTGGGCATGCGGGTTGGGGGTCGCAGTTCAGTGGGAGATGTGTTCTGTAGACGGCGGCGCTGCTGCCCGCCCCGTGGTGGATTTTTTATTCGCTTCTTACAACACCTGCAGGAAGAGCTGGGCTGGTCCTAATCCTAAGTCGGCACCACACGGCCATATGCGCATAACTCTCGTAGCATAAAACCTTCTCTAACAATAAACGATCCGTTAATCATACATATTTTACTCGAATGTGTGCGTCAGCTATCTTCTGGAGTAGTATGCAATCTAATAATATTCTTATGACAAATTCGTGGAGTTGTTTAAGAATGAATGTATGGCTTATTTAACTATTTGAAACCAGAACTCTGGAGTACTTTGAGAACAATTTTATATTCTCTTGGAGTAAAATGCAACTCATTTTATAAAGTATTGTTTTTCGTGGAGCAGTTTGGGAGGTAATCTTGGAGTATTTCGGGAATAAGCCCCTCACGACTACCATAGGTACCGACTACCCTAACCTAACCTACATTTTTCATTATTTATCCTTTTCTATTTTTAGAATACAATTGCTACAGTCCTCATTTCCCTCTGAACCCTTTACACCCTTAGGTCTGGGCAACAGAAACGAGTGCAAATGATAAATATTTAAAGTCCCTCTCAGGTGATTCCCGAGTGCCCGATGTAAATGCGCTGGTCCGGTCGACCCTCGTTTCCGGTTAACCGGATATAAGTTTCACATGTGGTTTTACTTGTGTGAAATGTCAAACTTCCCCAAGAAGAGAGGTAACAAAGATATTAATATATCTAAACATCAACATACCAATTGAAATCCTACATATAAATGTCATAAATGAAAATAAATGTCATTGTCATGCCATCCTACTAATTTTATGAATGTCAAAGTTTGTATGGATGGATGTATGGATATTTGTTACTTTCACGAAAAAACTACTGAACCGATTAGGCTGAAATTTGGTATGGGTATAGTTAGGGACCTGGAATAAGATATAAGCTATTTTTATCCCGATAAAACGCGGGCGAAGGCGCGGGCAGCAATTAATATAATATTATGATTATTGTGATAGATGAGAGTCTTATAACTAAAATAGCAACAAAAGTCTCCACGCAGCAGCGAACCAATAGGCATGTCTCAGCATAATGTAAGTCATACTGCAATATAGATAAGAGTCACTCACTCGTACCTTGAAGTCAGTCATTCAGCTAATGTGACGTACAAACAAACTCACCTCCATACTAATGCCATACGTGTAGTCTTCTACCTACGGAAACAAACCGAAGCATATACGACGTTCCGTTTGCGTATGATAACGAGTGGGGCCAGCAGTTCTGAACGTATATTCAGACTTAAGGTGAAGTGAGTCCCAAAACCCACATTTTGATTGTACGAAAAATCAATTTTAAGGCAAGAAATCATTATTTTTTTATAATTTTTTGATGAACATCTATAGTGTAGAATTCTATAATAGTAACTTATGGGAGCCGAAACACGATTGACTAAACTTGACTCTATACAAAAAAATCGCGAAATTGCCTCTAATTCTTCATTTTTACAGAGATACTCCTACGGAAAAAACAGTTTTATTTGGTTATTATTTACTTAACATATTTCAATGACGTCTACGTGTTCCCTAATAAATACTTAGAGGATTATGGTTTTATTTTATTGGAAAAGAGTAATATTTAAGAGCGAAATACAAACTTAAAAATAAAATCCCGCGGGCCGGCTGTTCCGCGCCTCTTGCTTTCCTTTCTCGCCTTCACCGCGCGGTGTTCGCTCGTCCTTGTCTCGCAAAACCGAGCTCACTTCGTCTTAAGCGTTTATCCTGAATTTGTTATTGTCATTGTCAAAATTACTTTGAAGAGACCTAGCTCAAGCACAACAACATACAAACGAACACATTCTACACATATAAGTATAATAGATACATAGTCTACCTACACTACAAAAATAAACGGAAGCGTATACGACGTTCTGATAGCGTGTGGGGGACCAGCAGTTAGGAAACGAAGGGGATATTCCAAGCTGAGCTTCCTGTCCGGGTGACGTTTATATGACTTCCGGATGGTTAAGTAGACCGAAGTGTGGGACGAAATGGAAACAAAACAGTCGAGAAAATTTTGCAAGAACTTCGTCATATTGACTAGACAGAGACAAAAGACCGTGACAGATGGAGATCTCTGCACTTGGTTTTATTATTTTTAACAAAAATAATAACGCGAATTTTAAATAATAAACCTTGTATTGTAATTCGTTTTGTGGATATTTGTCAACGGTGAATTCTATGTTAGAGCCCCAAGACTTTGCTGCTATCAGTAATGATAAATTTGTATTTTACTCGTAAAAAATTAAGTTTATATTTCTTTTAAAAAGACATAGACATGAAACCTCGAAAGCATGGACACCATTTTCCAATATGCACTGTAAGCTCAGCCTCACACCGTCTTACATCTGAATCACTAGCTATGGTTGCACTAGTAAGTACACTACTAGTGCAACCACAGCCACACTAGTAAGCTGTGGTAACACTAGTTAGCACATAGATTTAGTATATAGTATATGATTCTTTAACGAAGGTACGCAAACGACAAATTAGTTAAATACTTGTTGACTAAGAACTGGAAGACTAAGATAGTTCAAATGAGGTCAATAAAAAAATAGTATAATGCGCCAAATACATTGCATGGATTTTTATGCATAAAACCACATGTATAAATTGAGAATGAGCTTTGGTGAGCTTCGATTACATTAATAAACTAGATGTCGTCGGCTAAATAGAATGTGTCTTGGGTGTTCTCCGTATTTTCTATGTATAATAAAAAAAATATCTATCTATGCAAAATATCGTATTAAGTATGAGTCATCTACATAGTACCCATAACACAAGCTCTGCTTTGATTGTCCAACATTATTTATTTATCTTTGTCTCTACTAAAATCAGTGTCAAAAGGAAACAACATAACGTATTGAACATAAAAAACGCAACTACATCAACATACTATCTTTCGAAACGTAGCTCAGCTTGAGGATTCACTACAATTCTCACTCACAACGAGTATCTAACGACTTCTTCTACTGTCTGCCACACGGTAATTTTCCCTACTCATTGTGACTAAGTCGCAAAAACAGTCAACAACCAACTGGTCGTTGACTGATTTTGCTATAACGAAACGAAACCGTTTTTTTATAAACGGTCAACTAGTTGAAAAACAAGTGGACGTTTAAGTAAGTGTTAACTTAAGTAACTGGTTTAAAGCCAAATGAGCTTTAACTATATTGGTTCGTAGAAACGTAAACTGTAGTAGAATGCGTTAAACGTTAATTGTTGTAAAATCAACCCGCCAACTCAATGTTGTTTCGTTGAAAAACCAGTTGACGCTTAATTGTTAATATCGTTGAATGAATTAACCAGTTCATATAATTATTTAGAAAAACTACTTTAAAAAAAAAAACAGTTTGTTGATTCAACGCTGACTACAAGGTGAGCACTTCTTCCAATAACCACCCACGTTAATGGCATGATCATCATTAATAACAAAGTAGCAGACGAGGTAGACATGCCCTGATAAACGTATTTATCGGAGCAGGCACGGGCACCGCTCCCAAACGGTGAATATTGAAAATTAATTCCATTAATTGGGAATACGCACGCTCCTTCTCGTGTGGGAGATGGCTGTGGGTTTTAGCACGAAACGATGTTGAAAATAATTTTGTTATAATTAATGGAAGCAGTGAAAGTATGCATCTTGGATTCTAAACGGAGTATAGTATCCAAGATGTTTTATGAAAACATTTATGCATGAAAACTTAACAAAAAGTAATAACAATAACAGAAAACAACATGGCAACAGCAAAGTTATCACTAAAACACAAACTTCAACAACGCATAATCCGACATGTGTAGCAATTGTTTTTTAAATATGTATTCGAATATGAACGATAGATCAATTAAATGATGAATGAAAGCTTTCATAACCAAAAATTGTTTCGAGCTTCTGTGCTTTGCTTGGATAACACCAATAACATTAAATATTTTCCACCAACGTTCCTTGGGTTTTGTGACCCCTTGTATACAAAAAATATCCATGGCTAGAGGAAGGGCAGTAGCTTCCTTATGTGTATTTTACCATCACCGCGATCACCTATCGACCACAGACAGCATTCACAGTCCGACTTCAACCACTGCTGGGAGTAGGCCTCCACACACTTGTACTTATACTCGGGCCGTCTCTACCGTCAAGCCCTTCGATTCAAATTCAGGTTCCACATGATTATTGCAAACCCCCCTTGGTTTGCAATAATCACCACGCTTGGCAGAGGATTGGTGATCGCAATGTAGTTGTTAAAAATACAGAAGGAAGCCGCTGCCCTTCCTCTGGTAGGTTCCCTAAGTCGCCTCTTACGACATCCACTGATGAGTTGGAGAGTTGGTATTCTTACACGACACACTAAGCAGGCACAGATTAGGTAATGTTACTTCGACACAGGCCTATAACGTCGAAAATAGACGTTAAGTGTTGAACTGTCAGCTCCCACACTACCCATCCAATTACAATTTGGAGACATCGTCTGGACCGTCATTTAGTCACGTCGCCGTGTATCGATTAGCATTTTTGATTTTGTCGCTCTTATGAAGCTTATTGGTAAATAAACCCGTCAATTTGATAAGGAAATTTTAATATTATGAGGGAGGAGTTTCAAATTTCATACAGCCTGTATGTATTTTTTAATATATAAATTCAGAATTTGAAACTTTTCCCAGAGGAAGGTTTGTTTTATGTTATTCAATTTCTTATTTTCGCCGCTCTAGCAGGACTTAATTAAGAGCACAAAGAGTTACAATTTTCAACTTGAAAGCAGGACAAATTTCTCATTTTAATGTTGCTAAATTTTTTATTTTGTTTCATCATTGGCCTTTTATCCAACTACCAACGGAGGCGAGTTATGAGTTTATAATTCAATCTGTGATTGAATGAGTAGGTAGTACAGCAATTATTATGCTTTCTGCAGCATTGGGGCTAGACGATAAAGTGTGAAACCGTCCAAAAAACCTAAACCGGTTATAAAAGTAAACCCGTAAGCTTGAGCGTAATCTCAGCGATAAGACCGCATTTCGTTATTTTAGGTATAGACTTTATTTGTTATTTTTATTATAATAAAGTGTTCATTCATCCATTCTTGATTTTCCGACACGCTACAGGGAATGCTTGCTAATCTCTCACTCTCTCAATTATATATGTAGGTTTATCAGAATACCTGGCACTGCAAGATAAAGATGCGCGACTGTGAATGATTTCATTCGAATTATTCGACTTGACAAATCATTCGAACGATTCGACTGACTAGAGCAAATCAGTAACTAATTTGGTTAGTAATCGCGCGTCGTTCCATTCGTTCGACTGCCCGAGTCGGCCTACATTTTATTCGTTATTCGACGTGGATTGGTTGGATTATGATCGTTCGACTAACAAAGTCGACTCGGAGCCATGAATGACCCATTCGTAGAGGCATTATTAATTACTAATTAGTAGTTGTCATTCGACTTTGAAGATTAGTATATTACTAGTTTTCAGGTCGAATAAGGAAATTAGTAGTTGTCGATCATTCGAATAGTCAGATAATTCGCAGTCGCGCATCTATACTGCAAGAGCACTGACTACAAATAATATTACCTATAGATAAATGTTAACACCTGGTGCCATTGTCTTTTGTTTTTGTACACAGTTTAGACAATAAGTATCTTTACCTTTTTCATACAATTATCCACGCTGACGTCACGAATCCAGGCCTTCAGTACTTATAGGAAAAAAGAAGGGGATCGCGTCAGCTTTTAAAAATTTACCTCTTTGCTCTAATCCTTATATAACGGGATGCCCAGCTCCAGCTTACAGCCCACGCCGTACGGGTGCAATCTCATCGGAGCAGGATTGTGTTTCCGAGGGAATCGTCAAGGGATTTAGGTCTACAGTAAGGCTAATAAATAATAGCTTATTCTATGCAAGGGCACGGAACAAGTAATTGGTCGATCAGGGTGCTTGGGCTCCCATAATAGCATGGAGGCAAGTCAAAACAAGCAAATTATCGACCAGCCCCCTCGCACGGGGATTGTTGTATAGGGTACAATTGAGAAAAATGAGGACATTTTGTCATCGAATGCGTAAATTATTTTTAATTGATAACTTCAATAACATATATCATTTAAATTTAGTGTATTTTGTGATTATTTTATGTTTTGTGCATCTCAATAATCAAAATATAGTTAAAAACTAAAACCCGACTACATAAAAGTCTTAAACAAGCGTTCACCTATTGTCCTATCATTTTCTTTTGATGCTTAGGTAGTCGTTCACCTATTGTCCTTATCATTTTCTTTTGATGCTTAGGTAGTCGGAGGCCTTTGTTACTAATTGTACCGTAGGTATATGGGGTGGGTGCCTCCGACTACCTAAGTATCAAAAGAAAATGATAAGGACAATAGGTGAACACTTGTTTAAGACTTTTATGTAGTGGGTTTTCGTTTTTAACTATATTTTTTATACCTTTTTGCTAATAGCTTGATAATCGTTAATCTCACAAAAGTTTGAAAAACGGTTTCGGGAACAACAAACAAAGACCTTTGCAACGATACCACACACGAGCATATTTATTAACATTGAATTCTTCGACCCCCGCTATCTCGTTAGACCCTCATTTTTATCTGACGTCACATAGCCTATAACCATCGGGCTATTAAGACGAATCATATGACACCTCATTTGTTGAAATCGGACCAGTAGTTTCAGCGGTACGGGGGAACATAAAAATCGGCTACATACATACATACATACATAGGGTGTCAAAATCATAAACCTCTAGTAGTCGGGTAAAAAATAAAAAATAAATTCTATTAATATTTTTATATTAATTGAAATTTTAAGTAAGAAACCCATTGATTTAACAATGAAAAGAACACTACATTATAGCATCCTTCGTGGATGTAGAGGCCGATGAAGATGGCAAAGGCGAAAGTATGTGGAAGTAAACATAACTATAGGAAGACTATAAAAAACTTTTAAATACGAGCTTTTATTAATCATCTAGGACTTAAGTGCTTGGAAAGACAAATCCAACGAACCCAAACTCAACGTGGTTAAGTCGTTTCGTTTAGGAGTTATGGCCGCCTTCGGTTTCCATCATCGGACCAGCTCGATGGGTGTCATGACATGACATTGTATTGTCACCGAACTTACATAAGTATGCCAAATTTCAACTCAATCGGTTGAGAATAACTCGTCTAAAATTTAGTTGCAAAATTCCACCCGAAACAAACATAGTTTATATTGCAAGTTAAATAAAAGCTTTTAAAAAAATACACAGGAGAAAGAAGCTGCTGCCTTTCCTCTGGTAGCTGCCCTTAGTAGACTCTTACGACCTCCACGGGCTTAGGAAGATGAGTTTCATACGTCGCGTTCGTCACGACAAATTCTGGGAATAGTTCGTGTAAATCCGAAGATAAAAGTTAGTGTCAGCTGCAGGTCTTTAGCGTATTCAAGTTGCACAATACAAATTTCGACCCACTCGCGTATATGGGTAGACAGCCGACACCCAATGGATCTATTGTCTGAATGCTAAATACACAGTACCTTTTATCGAACAATACGATATAATACACTGTTCTAGAATTCAAGATATTTTTTGTAAACAAAAGGTTTACAAAACCAGAGATATTTTGTTGGAAATACTTTATGACATCATCATTGGAGCAAATCGCATAAGTTCGAAACAATTTTTGGTTTTGACAGCTTTCATTCATCATTTCATCCAACTCTTATTCGAACTCGAATTTGCATGTTTTTCGCTGCACCTGTGCAATTATGCGTTGTTTTAGTAGGTTATTTATTCATCATCATAATCATTATCAGCCCGTATAAGTCCCCTGCTGAACATAGGCAAGGTTTTTTATTATTATTTATTTATTACCTTAATGTTCTGTATTTTATCAGTTTTGTTGAAGTACCTAAATGTTTTTGTTTACAAAAAATATTTTGGATTCTAGACTGTAGTTACGATTGTTGAATCACTTTGATAATCGTGAAGGGTCAGAGAGAAACAAATACGGAATTGGTCCGAACTTAACTTGGATATCTATGAGTAAGATACTCGTAGGTATT
This sequence comes from Eupithecia insigniata, assembly GCA_947859395.1. NCBI lineage: Eukaryota > Metazoa > Arthropoda > Insecta > Lepidoptera > Geometridae > Eupithecia > Eupithecia insigniata. Next base: position 4,433,947 of record OX402019.1, read on the forward strand.
AGTCATTAAGTATGTATGCAAGAATTTAGAGTATAATTATAAATTATAATTAGCTACTCAGGTACTTCAATTATAGCGATAACATATTATATCTGAGGGACCTTTAATTAAAATCATAAAGTGACGGTGAACATAAATAATATGCAAATATATAAGATATAAATTGCTGGTCACTGTAGCTAGATCATCTAGATGGCTAATATTAATAAGCACCCCGACGCGGAACAAATATTTGAAGATCATACCTGTAGCGGGAATTGAACCCACAACTTCCTGCGTCGCAGCTGACCTGCGCCCACTGCGTCACAAAGGTACACAACTACCGAGAAGCGTTAAAAATGTATCGACCAAAACCCAAAACCAACTCTAAAAGCAGCTTGCTTTTTCCATGACATGCAAGTAAATTAGAAACAAATTCAACAAAAACACACAGAAACTGAACCAACAGTACAAAATATCACCAATTATAGTAAAAACAACCATAAATCTATGAGTACAAGGAGCGGCAATGCTTTATCAATCGAAAAACCATAGCTCATTGAGATGTATGTATAGCTGACTTGAAGGTGAATTTCATAGAAATAACACGAACGAATTCATGCATTCACAACAACGCGTTAAAAGGTAACAAGGGTGATATTTGAACGACTTATAAAGTGAACTGGTGAGCGTTACGGGGCGTAATGTAACGTGTTACACAGCGAGCGTTCTTGCAGTCAGTACGGGGGAAAAAAATATAAATCTTAGCCAGCATTGAGCTGAGTTAGGACCCTTCTATAACAACTCCATTAGGTTTAGGTTTAGGTATGGGTACTCCCTTATCCGCATTTGAACTCTATTTGGTCCATTATGCGTTGTTTTTGCTAGCAAATACAGCCTAACTCCGTCCAGAAGCGCAGAATCTTCCTGGGATCTTCACAGGCTTCGCGGAGTGACCTCGGCAAGTTGAGGATTTCAGTTCGTTGTGTTGTTACTCCCTCGCATTCGAGGACTACGTGGGCGGCTGTTTCTTCGTCACTGAGACATCCTCTGCAGAGAGGGCTGTCTGTCGCTCCGATGGTGAATAGGTGTTTGTTTAGTGGGCAGTGTCCTGTTAGTGTTCCCACCAGGATACGCAGGTCTGTTCTGTTTAAATTCAGTAGGTGTTTAGTTAACTTCGGTAATGTTGATGGGAGCGCCGCTCTGGCTTGTCTGCATTCTAGCAGGCGCGTCCATCGTTCGTTAAGCGTCTCTCTAGTTCTGAGCCTAGTCCATGTCTGGAATAGCGAAAAAGGCAAGGGTAGAAAAGGGGATGGGCCCTCTGTGATTGTTTCCGATCCCCTCTATGCCAGCTCATCAGCGGCGTCATTTCCTAGAGATCCGCAACAACTCCATCTAATAACATATATAATCAACATATATGGACCTATTTTATATTATAAGTGTGTCTTGTTTTTAACTGTTTACGGTTGTTATAAAAAAATGTCTGTCTTCTTCGTCTTCAATCAGTCAGGCACAGTCGTCCGACATGTGACAGACGTGGCCCGGCCCAGAAAATTGTACTGACACTAGGGCTTGTAGGGTATTTTAAGATTTATTTGACATTGACATTGTAGCAATAAAGCCCGCCTTCGCTTTTATAGCTAATTAGCTGTTCCCCGCGGTTTCACCCGCGTTAAATTCGAATTTCCCATTTCTAGGGGGATAAAAAGGACTTTTTTCCCGTAAATCTCCCGTGGGAATTTGATGTTTTACCAGAACAACAACAAAGAAGCCTCTGTCACTCCTAATCCCTTCAACTAACTCTATGACAAAAATCAAGTCGATTGGTTCCTTAGTTAGGGCGAAGTAACATTACCTAATCTGTGGTTAGGTCGTGAAGGAAGGACAAACGAACACACTTTCGCATTTATAATATTAGTTAGGATAAAATCATTTGATAACTCAAGACGGGATTGGATGAAATTGCGAAACGGCGCGGAGGCGTTTCATTAAAATATTTAATGGTTTATACTAAACTTGGATTAAGCGATATAACTTGTGTCGCGGTCGTGTATATATATAACATTGCGTAGGTACTCTACAAATAAAAAATTTAATAAGATCCCAAAAAAATTTCGACTTCGACAGGACTTGAACCCGCAACCCTCCCTCAGTACGGGATGCGCTACCAATTGCGCCACGAGGTCATGTGACGTGGAAGTTGAAAAACTCTGGGACTTCCTTCGGTTTCTTAGAAATTATCCCCAGTAAGAGGCTTACGCACTAGAATAGCAAAAACTATAAATAATTTAGCTGGTACTGTTGTACCTAGTTACATAATGAATCTTTGTATTTTCTGAATCAATAAAGCAATTAGATTAATTTAATAATTATCCATCACGTAGGGAAAAGATTTGCTCAAAAGAAAAAGAAAGGAATATTATTGTGAAGAATCTTTTGTTACAAAGAAAATGTGAAGCGTGAATTTCTTGGGAAATTATCGTAACATTTTCCTTCTTATTTAAGGTTTAAACTTTTTGAAAATCTTACTAATATTATAAATGTCTAAGTTTGTATGGATGGATGTATGTATATTTGTTACTCTTTCACGCAAAAACCTACCTATACTGATTAGGCTGAAATTTGGTATGGGTATAGTTAAGGGCCTGGAATAACATACATATAGGCTATTTTTTGGTACCGATAAAACGCGGGCGAAGGCACGAGCAGCAGCTAGTAAATCATATGACGTAGCGGGTTATTATAACAGCTTAGTTATCAAATTAAAAAAAGGCTCTTAATGTATCAATTTTTTTTTTTTTATATTTTATTGAGTGTTTCCCTTTTCATTTGCCAGACGTATACGTATTTAAACTTTCCTGGTACCTAAATAAAACTTAAAGTATAAGTTTTCAGAAATAATACAGAAGTTTAAATGAGGCTGAAAATGAGGCTAGGCATTAGTCAGTTCATTACCCAAAAAATCCCTTGGTTCCACAGGACTCGTTTCGTAGAATTAATTCCCTTTACTGAAATCGTCCCTTATACAAAATGTTCCTTCCCAGAATTAGGGTAAAGTAGAGCATTTTAAGGCTGAAATTATACACGCGAAAGACAACATAAAATAATTACGGAGATACCTACTTTAACGTTTTACATTCATGTTCTATAGAATGTACCTACATACTAGCTTCATACATAATAAATAAGCCGAGAGCGATACTGATAAGGTCTGTTTACACAATGCAAGCAACTGTCCTCACTTCGATGCTTTTTATAAGAAGCGTTTCCACTAGGCAAGAGAGTTTCATTCAATAGAACGTTTGCCTATCGCTCGTGAGATTCCCTGCGATTTACAAAAAATGCAGCTTGTTATCATAATATGTACATATATCAAAAGTCAGCACCAATATTACTTTTGTAATAAGAGCACATATCATTTTTTCATGTGGCACAGAGGGACTATGATAGTGAAGAGGTCGACTACAATTACTTGAGAGGAGTATCGGAAGACAGACCGAGATCATGAGCGCTGCTGCAATACTTCACTTCTGTCAGAAAATGTATGCGAGTAGATCTTACTGCTAAATCGATTAACTACACAGAACGAGTAAAGGTTGTCGCTCACACGTCCACCGGCGCGGCACAACACAAAATTTAGTAATAAGATACTTATCTCGGGCTTAAATTCGTATTATTTTGATACGTATATTATAGTGACATACTTGCTTACCGAAATCTTTAAGTGTCATGTATGCTGCATCAAGTAAGTGTGTGTGTGCGTGTGTGTGTGTATGTGAATGTGTGTATATGTATGTGTGTATGTGTATGTGTGTGTGTGGGCAAGCGTTGTCTACTAGTTTATTCCGCTAATTATTTATGATAAAACAAAAATATATAATATTGTGTCAATATTAATCAGTTTAAACGCATAATTGAATGCTTATTTTTGTGTTATGTGGGTGATGCTGACACATTCAACACCGCTGCGGTGCGCTAACCTTTACTCGCCAAGCCAACACGCACGCGAGCTCGCCTTGTGTAACCAGTCATTTTATGACGTATAATTTTGCCGGTGTTGTGGTAAGCTGAGAGGGTGTGTGTTTGTGGCGCATTGAGCTTTACATCTATAGAATCACCCTGTCCTTTGAGTGAAATTGGTGTGGTTTCGAATATGACGTTTAAAGAGGTTTCGAGAATTTTCGAGTTTATTTTTACATTGCTAGTGAGACAGTGTGGTCTAAAAATAACATTCTACCCACATACAAAAATAATGTGAAATTATACAATAACAAGAAGAAAAATAACAAAGTATAGAAAACACAGAATCTGATAGGTACCTACCTACCTACTCTTCTGACTAAACGTAAGTACTATGACAAAAAATTATCTGACCTAGGAAACCTATTTTTCGGTTAACGTATTTCCTATACTTTAACTTCACTGTCCATAGCTTGTTGTTGGAAAGTGATTCGTTATCCCCATTTAAGTTTTAGTCTGTAGTATAAAATTAAATTGACCGTGGGGCCGCAGCGTACGAATATCGACCCTTCCAACTCAACCTGTGGATATCGTAAGGGCCGACTAAGGGTACCTACCAGAGGAAGGGCATCAGCTTCCTTCTGAGTATTTTTCAACAACAACACTGCGATCACCAATCCGCCTGTCAAGCGTGGTGATTATGGCAAACCCCTATATATATGGGAGAACATCCAATCGATGGACCGACGACATCGTGGCGGTCGCAGGGAGTCGATGGATGGAGGCAGCTCGGGACAGCTACTTGTGTCGTCTTATGAGGGAGGCCTGTGTCCAGCAGTGGACGTGTATGGGCTGATATGATGATGATAAAATTAAAGTAGGTAACAAATAATAATTAATATTATTCGAGTATTTGACTAGAGATGATGCAAAACGTCACTTTCACCCCGCTCTAAAATGTAAGTTCATCGTGAGAACCCTTACTGGCTAGAACGATTGACCTACTTGAAAATTATTAACGAACTTCCTCGAGGGGTTTCCCGATTTTTACTTTAAATTTGAAAGCTCTATCGAAAAAGATTTATTGTAAGTAAATCGATAGAGATTTGCTATGGTTAAGTGGTAATACCCACTTTGAACACTTTTACGGGTCTGGACTTAACGACGTAAAAACGTCATTGTAAATACTAAGTAATTCTAATTTGTTTCTATTATTTGATTGTACTATTTTTACAAAAACACAAAAAAAATACGCACTAATTTTCGTTTTCATACCTATTTGGACTCAGGAGTTCAAAAAACGTACGTACAAACTTAGTCGATCCGGCATATGGGCTTTTCGGAATTTTATCCAAAAATTCTTGATTGTACACCAGAAAAACAACATTACAGAGATAATATGTTACATAAGTAGGACAAGTACAATGAGCGGCCTTATCGCTCGATCTCTTCCAGGCAACCTTCAATATTAGTTAGAATGGATAGTACCTATGTAGGTATTGATTGACAGAAAAAAATCAATCAAAACTAGAGCACAAAAATATGTCTACCCAGTGCTAGTTCAACAGAAACTAAAGGCAATTTTTTTTTTGTTAAATCTAAAACCCGACTACATAAAAGTCTTTGTTACTAATTGTACCCTAAGTATATAGGGTGGGTGCCTCCGACTACCTAAGTAGGTATCAAAAGAAAATGATAAGGACAATAGGTGAACGCTTGTTTAAGACTTTTATGTAGTCAACATATGTACATACATATGTACATAGGGTGTCAAACACATAACCCTCGTCCTTCGGTAGTCGGGCAAAAATATTTTTAATATCAAATTCCATTTGGCACTGTAATATTGAAATTATATTGAGGACAAACAACGTTCATAACAGGTGCTCCTTACTTATCTCATCCATATTTAATGAGTAGATCCATATTTCCAAATATTTTACGGAGTTCGGTTATTTTAAGATATTTCTATAATCTAGATGGATATGTTGGGTTTTTGTCGTTACCGGTCGACAAATTTTGTTACTTATATTATGTTGTCTACTTGAAAAAACATGATATTTTTGTATTTTTATTGATACCACCCATAACTATATATAAGTACGTAAGTTTTGTTGTTCTGAATTCGCCTCTTTATTCTAAAATCATGAACCGACCGACTTTCTGCGTAGTTTGGCTATTACCTACATCAAGGGTTGAACTGTAATTATCATTAGCAAGGAAAAGGCTCGAATTCAGTTAGCTAAAGATGTGATAGATGATAGTAGCTGATTTTTCGTATTAGTGGGTACCGTTGACTGTTTTTGCGTTAAGGCAGTTCCCAGACCAAAAGCGCCACCTATTTTATCGTATTATGACGTTAAACAAAGGAATTTTCAAAATCCCTTGGCCAGTTTGTGATACCTATCATAAGCTTTTTAATGCTTCTGTAATATCCGCGAGCTGAAGCTAGTAGTATATAAAACAAAAACACACAAACACCAACCATAAATGCAGATTTATGGAAAGATTATCGCCATTACCACAAACTAAAAACTGTAACGCATGAAAAACTTATATGATGTATTCGTATAAGTTTTTCATTCATAACCTTTTTGTTATCTAAATATACTTAGCTCAAACCCTCACATACATTTTTCTAATTATATTTCTAATAACAAAATACTTGGCTGTATTATATCAGATTATATATATTTCAGAGTACTTAAAGGTTACTTTTAGTACTCTGAAATATATATAATCTGATATAATCTGAAAACCAGCACAGTATTGGACAATAAAATGCCCAATACTGCATAACGGTGAGATATGAGATATGGGTAAAAAGGGCCCCATTTTTACCCCATTTTTAATAATTGTAAGATTTTAGTAATTCGATGTTATGTTAATTTTAGACTTACTTTATTTATTGTTCTTGTGATTTGTGGGTAAATAAAGTTTTTATCTTCCTTATTTCTACCTACCTGATACTTCAAGCCCGCAAAGAAACAGACAAAACGTATGGATAAGACCATGATATATATATATATGTATACACATGGAAAATATAAACATCTTGGGATATAAGGCTACGTAAAAAAACTACGCCATTACGTTACAAATACAAATGTCTATCGAAACTATAACTTACTATGCACTACACGAATCACAGGTTACTTCTGGGGTATTTACACTGGAAGTTAGGTTGACTAGCTGGGTTAGCAAAAAAAAAACATCCTACTAGCCCCAACATGATAAAGTTTGTTTCAGCTTGAGTACTTGTTCTTCGAGAACTAGATAAGTGCACGAGAGGGTGGTGGAGAGCGCTGATCCGAAAGCGAGCTGAAGAACATATAAGCGTTCAATTAGGTTAGGCTACATACAATCCGTCCCTCGGAAAGCAAGATAAGCCTTTATCCTGAACCTCGCGCGGTCGCGTCTAATAAGTCCTGCGCACATGGCACATGGTAGTCTTCGTTGAAACTAACGCACTGCCTTTACACCCCTTTACAGAGAGGAAGCTACGTTCAATAATAGACTAACCCAGCTAGCCAAGCTAACGCACTGCCAGTGTAAACACCCCTTTACCTAGCTAGGGGAAGCCACGTTGAATAATGGAGCAGTATTTATTTTCCCTAGCATCTTGTTAAATTTACTATCGGATAGGTATATACATAGATACCTGTGTACATTATCTTGTGTAAATTTATTATTATGACCCTTTAAGAGATGAGAAGGGTTACTTGAGCTTGTCTTGCTTCAAGGTAAAGTGATTAATGTGAAGATAAATGGATAAATTAGGTACCTTACTAATATTATAAATGACAAAGTAACTCTGTCCGTCTGTCTGTCACGTTTTCACGCCAAAACTAATGAACCGATTTAAATGAAATTTGGTACACATATACTTTAGAGCCTTGAGAAAGGACATAGGACTACTTTTTAATGCGAAAAACGGTTATAAGGGGTTGAAAGGTTGTATAGAACTATCGTCATTTTTAAAAGCTTTGAATTTGTTTTTTTAGTCTGTTAATTAGATAGATATATGTAAATAAGCCAAATAATGTAAATTTGCCGTGGGGCCGCGGCGTACGAATATCGACCCCTCCAACTCAACCCGTGGATGTCGTAAGAGCCGACTAAGGGAACCTACCAGAGGAAGGGCAGCAGCTTCCGTCTGAGTATTTTTAAACACCAACACTGCGATCACCAATCCGCCTGCCAAGCGTGGTGATTATGGCAAATCCCCCCCTACATGGAAGACCATCCACTCGATGGACTGACGACATCGTAGCGGTCGCAGAGAGTCGATGGATGGAGGCGGCTCGGGACCGCTATTTGTGGCGTTGTACGGGGGAGGCCTATGTCCAGCAGTGGACGTGTATGGGCTGATGATGATGTAAATAAAAATGTAATTTTAAGTTTTTACAAATTTTACCATCAAGGGGGTAAATAACAGGTTTTCCTTGAAATAAATACATTATAATTAATATATGTATTAAAAATCTTTTAAGAAAGCTTTTATATCATCTAGGACTAAAGAGCATGGGAAGACAAATTCAACAAACCCAAACTCGACGTGGTTAAGTTCGTCGTTTAGGAGTTCCTATGGCCACCTTCGGTCTCCATCATCGGACCAGCTCGATGGTACCATGACATTGCATTGTCACTGAACGTACACAAGTATGCCAAATATCAGCTCAATCAGTTTATGATAACTGGTCTAAAATTCAGTTGCAAGATTTGTTCCACACAAACTAAAAGGGCAAGTACGAGTAGAATAAAAGCTTTTAAAAAATATGCAGAACTTTGTTTTTACTAAGGACAGAGGGGAACCGGCACCTCGAGTGTCAGCTGACGCGGCGGCGGCCCTGTATTTCTTTAGGAAATTATTTTGTTTCTTGTTAAATTAGGGTTGGCACCTTGGCAGTTTGACGTTGATTGGACTTTTTGTTTATCTTTACAAGTTTTGATTTTATCCTTGAACTGGTATTCAGTGCTTAGACGTGAAACAATCTGAATTTAGTTTTTTTCATCATGTTTAATATTCCATTCTTATTTCCAAATATTTTGCCATTATTAATAAACAAATCATCATCATATCAGCCCATACACGTCCACAGCGGGACATTAGGCCTCCCCCATACGACGCCACAGATAGCAGTCCTGAGCCGCTTCCATCCATCGACTCCCTGCGACCGCTAAGATGTCGTCGGTCCATCGAGTGGATCGTCTCCCAACACTGTTTCGCGTTGCATCGTGGCCGCCACTCGAGAATCTTTACTCGAATAATTAATATTGCTGGAAAATTCACAAGGTAAGCAGAGCTTGCGTTTTGGGTACGATAGATAGATATTCCATTTTATTATTCATAGAAAATACCCAGAACACCCGGAACAAATCTGCGTATCGTACAAAATTAGTTCCAAGGTGGGGATCGAACCCGCAAACTCCTGCATCACAGGTGGACATTCGCTCACTGCGCCACAGAGGTCATCAACGTGTTCGGATTTAGTGACATAATTAGCAGCTAACTCTAAGCTCGACCATAAATTCATGATGAAATGATAAATATTCGGTTCTTGGCATCGGAGTTATGCGGAGGGAAGATTGTGGATGTGGAAGGGAATAAGGGAAAAGGAAGACCGATGAAAGCATGTATGGATTGTGTGAAAGAGGACATGGTTAAAAAGGTGTGCAGAGATGACGACTGATAGCGGAGAGTGGAAGAAAAGTAGGTACTTGTTGTGCTGACCCCACCTAGTGTGGGATAAGGACGTCAAGAAAAACAAGAAGAAGAAGAACTATTCCGTTCTTACTTCCCAACATTCTGCCATTACGAATAGGTACTTTCATTGTTCATGTAAAAGCGGAAAAATCTGTAACCAAGCAAAATAAAGCTGACTAGAGAGGCAAAATTGAAATATGAAAATCCCGAGACTAGTAAATAAAGATTTCGACTTAACAATTTGCAGATGCTTAATTTATAATTGACCCTTTGTAGGAAAATAAACAAGCTTTTTTGCGTTATTGTTTGGTTAAACAAAGCTTTTTTAATAACATGTCGGTTTTTGGTCGAAGCTGGTTGAAATATCATGTAATTTTGTAAATGACATACATATGTGTGCAGACAAATTTTCAGGCAGGGAACACAGAAGTACTTAATTTAATGCAGGGAGTTTTCACTAAGCCCATACGAAAGGTATGGAAATCATTTATGGGCAATTGCGTGCGCTTCTATAATAAGCTTCCATCAGAAGCAACTGAACTCCCTATTCGTAAATTTAAACAGTACATTAAACAAAATCTTATCAGGAAGGCCTTTTACTCCATAGATGATTACATCAATGATGTTAATGCTTGGCCAGATGTCGCTCCGTTCCGCACTGTCAGTAGTATGTAAGAAATTCAATGTTCTGTTTAGCTTTAAAGAAATCTTGACATGTATCTAAATTGCATTCAATTTATATTTAGATAGGCAAAATAAACATGTATTAGACACATAAGTGATATTATAATGTGCTCGTGGTTTCTTTTTCACTTCTTCCACTAGTGGACAAAAAATTGAAGTGAAGAGAATATCAATAACACCTTATTTCTTATTTGATAATAATAACTATGTTTATAGTATACAATTTGACTTGTCTAAGTGCTTATTTTGTAAGCCTAAAGAAATAAAGTTATTGATTCTGATTCTAAGCCATTGCTGTCGTGATGCAACTGCAACACACACAAACTTGCCGAAACTAAAGTAATTTCTGTGCACACACTTACTTTTTTGAAAATACCATCTCTGATCATACCATACCCAGGTTTTTGGTAGAGATCACTCTTGAGCGATAAGACCGCCAATTGTCACTTATGTTGTTATTGTTTCATTTGTAAATTGTACCTTAGTTTTAGGTGTACAATTTTCTATCTTCTCTATCTATGCTAAATACTGATAGTTTGACCTATATAGTGGATTGTTAAAAAATATATCGATGTATATCTATGGTGTTCAATAACCGTTATTTACTGGGCGCGTATTTGAAGTTTAAAAATTTCATTACTGAAAGGAAAAGTCACTTAGTGTTTTTTTTTTATTGTAATGATATATCATGTGTTTTTGTTGTTGTAGGTAATGATTACGTATTTTCCTTTCAGTAACGAGATTTTTTCAAATGTGCGCCCTGTAAATAACGGTTTTTGAACATATCATGTTTATACCAAACACCACAGATATGTGTCTGTAGTCACAAATAATTTTTTTATCTATCTACATATCTATCAAGTAATGCTACTATGTTTTTTTCCTTTGACTGGACTAGTCAGTGTAGAGTCCAGTCCTAGCATGTGTAGATTTTTAAACTTTAAATGCGCGCCCTTTAAATAACGGTTTTTGAACTTATCATGTTTATACCAAACACCACAGATATCGTGTCTGTAGTTACAAATTATTTTTTCTATCTATCAAGTAATGCTACCATGTTTTTCCCTTTCACTAGACTAGTCAGTGTAGAGTCCAGTCCTAGCATGAGTACCCTGCGAAGTTCGCTCTATTATAGACGCTGGTGCCACCTAACAGACGAGCTGATCTGAATGTTCTGTCGATTTGTCGTTGGTACAATTTACTAAAGAGTTTCATAATAAAGCAATAACAATGAACATACCATTTGAGTCAGCTTATAAAACAGGGGAAGCATGAGTCAATTGAAGTGGGCATATAATTTACGTGTCACTATAGTAGCGTGCGTGAGACACTCCGAGACCTACGCAGAAAACCTACGCACGGGTATTTTAGTCGCAAAGTCCCTAGTCACGGTAGTTAGAGTAAAAACGAAGAGAAATGTTTTTTTTTCTAGAAATATCTGGTAATTAAGAGAGATTTATAGGATGGCAATCTTTTTTGGGAAGGAGCGAAAATTAGTAAGGCGATTATCGCAGCGGGAAATAGTGCCCGGGATTCTAAGGTCGATATCCCGTTGAATTTCCGATACGTTATAAAGCCAAATATATATAAAAATAAAAAAGTTTTTAGCCTAATAGCAAGCCAGGCCCTTTGTAACAAACTTAACTCTAACTGCACGAACGCTCGCGCGCTGTGTAATAAGTTACATTACGCACGTTACAGTACCCACCTTTATGTTTAGTTCCTTTGGTCACATAAGGCTTTATCTTGTTAGGTCAGGCAATAAGTAGGATTTTCTGCACTTGACCTATGCACAAGACTGGGTAACAAACGAATTTTTAAATAAATAGCTGAGCAACAACTATCTCAGTAAAGTTCTTAGCAAAATTAAGTAGCTTGCCTACTTAATTTTGCTAAGAACTTTACTACTATTTAATTTCAATGAGAAAGTGAGTGGGTTAACTACTTCGAACCTTGTTTGTATTGGAAGTATTTTTTGTTTTTAGTAAGTATGTATGTATACTTAGGTATAATTTTAGTAAGTTTCCAAAAACCTACAGTTCCTTGCATAATTAATCATTTCTTTCAAAATGAACGCTTGTAGCCCAGAGCTCCATATTTAGATTGCGAAGTTACAAACTTCCAGTGAATGGGAGGCTCATGAATATGGAAGCACCTGAAACAAAAGAGGCACAGACGCGCCGGGGTTTCTCTGTACCTATTTTAATTTGGCATACAGGGCGCAAAAGGCCCCAAATTAAATTGGAGATTTTAGAAACGCGCCAGGCTAGAAGACAGTTTAGGGTAGTTATGTTTCTTAGCCTAGCCGGGTCCATATCTGAAACTGATAACTTATTCGAAGACGAAGCTGCGAATAATAGAGTATGTTAACTTTCCTTCTTCCACTATCCTTGATTGAACACTTTAATAAGCTTACTCAGATTAATTCTCAATTTAACAAAAATACATAAAGTTAACTCAAAACTACCTCTACACGGGTTATTAACTCAACCTTAAATGAGTTTATTTTCAAGCTTATTGTGTTATATCATAAGCAGGCACTTTACAATATTACATAGATACACAATTTAAATTTCTTTTCCAAACATTCTACTTCGAATATTATCAGTTTATAAGCCAAAGCTTTTCAAGATTTATTACTTAGATTTAGACAGATTACTCGTTAGATTTATTACCAAAGCTCTATAAAACCTACCTACCTACTTTCTAAAGCGGCATTTTTGTTTCTATTATTAAAAATATCACTTTACACTGTTTACAAAGATCAAAAGCAAGCGACTAGCAAGGCTTTTGTTTAGAAATATCATCCAATTAGCCTACAGCCACCCAACAGCCATTAACCTAGATTCCGGAAAGCATCTGCTCGGGTAAGGGTTTTTATGATTAGTTTTATCTACTTGGATATAATATATGGGTTTTAGTAATCATAATAAAACTTTAAAAAAAATATATCCGAGCGTCTGGCCAAAACGACGCGTGACCCGAGAGTTGGTGGGTATTTGGTACAGCCAGAAGCTGAGCGCATCAGCATTGCCGTACAGCGCGGCAGCGGGGTCATGCAGCCAGCAGCGTCTTGGGGACGCTTCCGACTTGTATCGATATGGATCAGTTGAGCTACCTGTACATTGTTTGCAAGTCATTGTATATACTAGTTCTAATTTGTTTCTATTAGTAGTATTATTCTATTATTGTTTATAATATTGACAGAATTGATAGACTTTTTAGCGACAGTTATTTATGGAGTGTAGTTCAGGGAATTTTAAAATCAATTCGTGTTCAGCTATTTTCGTAGCTAACTTCGTACATACTCGTACATAAAACCCACATCTTCAAAGAATATCGAGGAATCCCTCATGACTCACAAGCTCGTAACCCTAAATCCCTATTAGAGAATCTATAAAGAACTCAATGAAAGGAAAGGAAAACAGAAAGCCTAGCTGTGCTCTATATAAATCGAAAAAAGAACTACTTACTACTCAACTACTATTCAACTCCATTTTGAAAGATTAGGTACAACAGTCGGACCAAAGTACTACCTACGTAACTATTGATTCCCATTTTCAACGTCATCTTCAGAAGCTTTACACTCTTTATAAACTCATAACTTTTTATACCAAATGATTTTTTAAACAGCTTTGTTGCACTATTTTGTTCCATCTTCACTTTAACGGTATCTTTTGCAAACTTGATACTTTCATGACCTACTCACGTTGAAGTATCAATTGTAAAGCGTCTGTGGGCATGGTGGTAAGCATACTGACTAGGATCGAAATAATATCCCTGAAAAAATTAGACTTCGAAGGGACTTGACTCCACAACCTCCCCTACGAAACACGCTACGAGGTCAAGTGACGTAAGAGTCGAGAAACTTTGAGGCTTCCTTCTGACTTTAGCACCGTTAGCTCCACCTACAGGGGAAACATTGAAGTTTATCCAATCAATAATTAATTACACTGAGTGTGTGCTTACGCAATATAACTCTTTTCACCTGTGATGGGTGTAGCTCCGGAGCTTTTCTATTCACCCATGTTAAAAGTAGCCAACTGTAAAGTCTATGTTTTATAGCGCTATTCAGTAAACGAAACATCAATTTCATCTAACAAGCATGGAATTGCAAATAGCATGAGAAAAAGCAAAGGTTTCGTTCCCCTTCATGCACATAACTGCCAATTAACCGATACAAGCGATGCTGTTATTAATATTTCATAATTTATCTGCACGATGATAAATTATACGCGCATGGTTTACAGGTGTTACATACGGTGCTATTTACTAGTAACTAGCGAATCATTATTCGATTATACATATTTGAGGGCCCTCCTGATGACAAAGAAAACCGACATCAAAATGCAAGCCAGCATCAGTATCTTTACTTTGTTTTTTCTGCAAGAGATCACAATATATTCAGTTTTTCACCCAGCTAAAGTTGGATGAAAAAAGAATCCCTAAACTAAACTACCGAGTAGTTGTATAGAGATCTCCGAAAATTGGTAGAAAACCAGGAATCACTTTAATGTTTACTCGCTTACAAAAAAGAGACTTAAATGAATTGCATCCAATCAAAAGACACGAGGCGCTGGCCCATGGAAGAATTTAATTAAAAAGCAGGAGATAGATTGCAGTTGACAGTTGTAATTAAAACTACATTTGTGGCAGTAGGCCATGCTCCGGATTGCGAAAACTAATGGGCAATGCTTTTTTATCACCATCGTAGCCTGGCTAAGCACCATTCCAGTATTTTTAATAGACTTGTGTTAGACCATAATCTCATGTCATAATAATTGACAATAGATTAAGAGTAAGAGTACTGACTCTTAGGAATGAAATAATTTCTCTGAAAATTTTCGAATTCGTCGGGACTTGAACCCGCAACCTTCCCTACGAAATACGGTACCAATTGTGGTAAGAGGTTAGGGGACGTAAGAGTAAAAAAAATACTCTTACGTCAGCACACAAAAGACAATATGTGGCCGATGTTGAAGGTGGTCGTTTTTACTAAAATTTTTGATGATCAACGATGCCGATGTCAGTGTTCGTTTTTGCCAACGGATGGCGAATAGGAAAACATCGGATGCCAATGACAGCTTTGCCGAGTAATGTCGATCCTCACCAAATACCATGTGTGGACTTTCGTTGTCGCTGGTGATTCGCCAGCGGCAACGAACGTCCACACCACACCGGCGGTGCGGCGGCATCGGATGGCGAACAATTGCTACCAACCCCGAAATCGTTGTTCACATCGGATGCCATTTTGAAACGACGACAACGATGCACGTTGATATGGAAAATTATAGACAACGCCCGTGTTGACCGATGATGGATCAAGGCGGTTTAGAAGAAACCCTCTATATTTATCAACACCGATCAACGTATTCTCCGTGCCATTCGCTCCCCTTATCAAATCGTTTAGCTAACTAGAATTCTAGCCAATTTCATCTTTATTACGAGTCTTAAACCTTAGAACGAATGTTATTGTAATTCTAAATGATGAAATTGAGACAAAGGAGAAACAGACGTGATTATTACAAAACTGGATGTACGGAACCGAAAAACCTTTTCTATTAGAAAAAAAACTCCTGTTAGCGGGGCAACAGCTGTATTTGCAGCTGCACTAAATAGTAGGTAATGCTATGACTAACTTTCTATTACTGTTATGGTTCTGCAATGTGGATACAGGTGTTATTTTTACACAACTGTTATCAATATTAACTTATCAATAGAACTAGTATTTAAAATTGAAAATTATTCGTTGTTGTTGAGTGAATTGTTGAGCTAGCTGTAGACTGTTACAATTCAAATTGTTAAGAGATAACACAACTGATCCCAATACCAATCAGAATCGTCCCCAAGTTGCTGGCTGTATTGCCCCGCTGTATGTTATTAAATAGAATAAACAGAAAATGAACTGGAAAAGTAACGTTTACTTTTTCACGATTAAACAGATCTGAATTAGATTTAGTTAGTTTGTTTCCTCGGGAAATCTATAGGTAAAAAAGGTTATGGTAAATATACTACCCTACCTACAGAAATATGACCGGTGGTTCAGTCTCTTGTCTCAGTTCTTCTTGTCAGTCAACTGGCCAAGCAGAAGTGTACCACGGAGAATCGAATTTAAACAGGAAAAGGACGTGCGAAGCAGCAGACAGAATTTAGTGGAGTATAAGACATAATACAGGGGTTCTCTAACACAAGCATAATCAATCATGCTTAAAAGAGGACCCCCCCCCCCCCCCCCCCCCCCCCCATATTATTGTAACGAATATACTACGTAACAGAAATAAATTAATTAATTTTTTGATTTTTTTTTATACACAAACACTGTGAGACTTTAAGATGTCAGTAGTGCAGCTTATGTCTCCGGCTACAAGCCCCGTTATTGACACAATTTACGCGTAAGTACCAATTAATGCTGCACCGTTATGTCGACATCTCGAGCTGCACAAAACAGATAAAAACAGAATACCTAGATACTCGTACCAGCAGCTAAACGGCGCAAAGTGGATCTTGGTCTCCGATACAAGATTCCTCAAGGCATCACGGTTTAAGAGGGCGATATATGACGCCATTCTGTGAAAAGGATAAGCATAGGATTTTGCGTTCATAGGAGCAGCGGGACAGAGCAGAGCGTCGTAAGCGCAATAATCATGTTTTTGCTTACTATTAATGGGAGCTTTATATGCACAAATAAGCCAAAGGTGTAAACAGTGGTGACGAAAAAAATCTTGTGATTGATAATTTAGGAGAAATACGGCAGTAACTAAGAAAATACATTGCTCAATAATTTTTGATATATAAAATAGTTATGTTTTTCATTTTCGTAAACAAAGGGACCTGTATTTTGCTTTTTCGATAAAGATTACGGAGAAAAAAGGTTTTAACTTAATCCAATTGACGTCAATAATCATCAATAATTGGGCCTTAAAACTGTGTCAGAACTGTCAGATACACTTTCATTGTTTTTTTAATCATTTATTGCGATTTTGAAATGACGGTATAAGGCGAGTTGAATACGTACATATTCTATACTAGCCAAAGACAGCTACGGGCAGTGATAATTTCCAAGAATCAGAATCAATAACTTTATTTCTTTAGGCTTACAAAATAAGCACTTAGACAAGTCAAATTGTATACTATAAACATAGTTATTATTATCAAATAAGAAATAAGGTGTTATTGATATTCTCTTCACTTAAATTTTTTGTCCCTAGTGGAAGAAGTGAAAAAGAAACCACTAGCACATTATAATATCACTTATGTGTCTAATACATGTTTATTTTGCCTATCTAAATATTAAATTTAATGCAATTTAGATACATGTCAATATTTCTTTAAAGCTAAACAGAACATTGAATTTCTTACATACTACTGACAGTGCGGAACGGAGCGACATCTGGCCAAGCATTAACATCATTGATGTAATCATCTATGGAGTAAAAGGCCTTCCTGATAAGATTTTGTTTAATGTACTGTTTAAATTTACGAATAGGGAGTTCAGTTGCTTCAGATGGAAGCTTATTATAGAAGCGCACGCAATTGCCCATAAATGATTTCCCTACCTTTCGTAATCTATATGCTGGGATGTGTAATTTGTTCTTGTTTCTTGTATTTCTATTGTGAACATCACACTTTTTCAAAAAGCTATCTCTATTTTTGTGCGTATACATAAGATTTTCATAGATGTACTGCGATATTACTGTCAAAATATTTATTTCTTTAAATAATTCTCTCAAAGAGTCGCGTGGCTTTAATTTGTAAATTGCGCGTACCGCTCTTTTCTGGAGAACAAAGATAGTCTGGATGTCAGCTGCCTGTCCCCAAAGCAAAATATACCATAAGACATAATACTATGAAAGAAACTGAAATAAACTAACCTAGCTGTATCTTCATCGGTAATATATCTAATTGTTCGAACTGCATAGGCTGCTGAACTAAGTCTGCCTGCGAGAGCATCAATTTGCGCTTTGTTTCCATTGAAGAGTGGAATCAATATGTAACCCTAAGAAAACAGTAGAGTCTATAAAGTCAACAATCTCATTCTTTAGCATTTTCTTCGTTGGAAATTCTCTTACATTAGGTAACATGAATTTAATGCATTTGGTTTTTTTAGCATTGAGTAAGAGAGGAACGATTTTGCTCTGCAGTGTGTTAAAGAAGGCTAAAAATAAAACAGGATCTTTGTTAAGTTTGTCCCAAAGGACCACTTGGATTTCAGTTAAAGTTAGTTAAACTTGAAGAGGCACTACGCTACTGATTGGAAAACTTTCAGATGAATTGACTGTAGAGGAAATTAGACACATCTTTTTCATGTGAATCGTAAGAGCCGACTAAGGGAACCTACCAGAGGAAGGGCAGTAGCTTCCTTCTGAGTATTTTTTCAACACCAACACTGCGATCACCAATCCGCCTGCCAAGCGTGGTGATTATGGCAAAACCCCCCCTACATGGGAGACCATCCTCTCGACGGACCGACGACATCGTAGCGGTCGCAGGGAGTCGATGGATGGAGGCGGCTCAGGACCGCTATTTGTGCCGTCGTATAGGAGAGGCTTATGTTCAGCAGTGGACGTGTATGGTATGGGCTGATATGATGATGATGATGACTGACCTTGTTCTAGTATTATAACGGCAAACCATAATTGCCACAGTACCATTGATATTACTATCCAATGGTACCACAGAAAACAAACGTAATGTTACTGACGGTAAATCAGATCTTAGCCTTATAGTTTTCATCCGATAAAAATTCAAAGGAAAAGGACGGTAAAAAGAGTGATGGGGAACATTTTCGCACGTACCACCTTGAGTGGTTTTCAATGAACTATGAGAAAAACGAACAAAATTATCCACATTGTAGATATCGTCGATGGGCTGAAAAAGATCTCGTCATAATATAGAAAAGATACTCTGAATTACGTAATTAGATGCATAGACAATTCATTATCGGATTTGCCTTTAGTGCGACTGCTGCAGACTATTTAGATAAAGTCAAAGATTAGTTTTAGAGATTTTCTCAAATGACAAATAGACCATTAGAAACTAGGTACTTAATCATTCCCTGTATTGTGCCAAAGTTTGTGATGGAACAAAGACTTTATTGACACTTGCAAGGAGTGTAAAGTTCCTGATTGCAGCTTTTATGTGCCTTGTTCAAGCTGGATGATATTAGGGAGGTTTAGGACACTTCGCTGAGCAAATTGGGTGGTGCTTGGCGACCGGTGTGGTTTTATTAGATCATTAAACACGCACCAGTCTCCACGGAAGACCAGCGCTATGGCATGATCTGCTCTACCCTAGCATATGCTGAGGGGAGACTGATTTTTTTGAGTTTTTCTGTTTATTTAACGTTTATTTACTTAGGTATATGTATATTAATTGTCTCTGTTCTGGCGAATTAACATTTTTTTTACTTTTACTTTTTCCATAGGAGTATGTTAGTGCTCGTATACACGAACGGCAAAGTGCCAACGGCAGAAGTAAACTGTAGCCGTCGACGCGCCGACAGCAGCAGCCGTCGACAATTGACACCCGGCTGGTCGACGGTTGCCGTCGACTATCGACAGCAGCCGTTCATGCATGGACGGCTGCTGTCGGCACGTGTCGACGGCTGCATCTGCCGTTGGCACTTTGCCGCTCGTGTATATGAGCACTTGGGCATACAAAGTAAAAGACACCTAAAATATTATCCTCGACACAATGGCCTATTTCCTCAGACATATCTATACTTATACTACTATATAAATACTAATACTTATAATAAAACAGGTCCAATGTATACGCGCCTCCTACGCGCACCCAACCAATTTTACTTTCATCCCCTCTCCCAAGGGAACCCTATTGAAATCCGGGATAAAAAGTATCCTATGTCCTTCCTCGTAGTATGAACTCAAATCCTGCTAAGTTTCATTTGAATACATTTAGTGTCGGTCTCACGGTTCCAGCGATTCAGTTTTGCATGGCAAGGTCTAATCTTGATCATTTGCACTGCATCTTCAACATTATTTTATACTAGCTGCTGCCCGCGCCTTCGCCCGCGCTTTATAGGAATAAATAGTGACCAATGAGTTATTTCCCAAAATATACCCAATAACCATACCAAATTTCAGCAGTTTGGTGGTTTTTCCGTCAAAGAGGAAAAAATCCATTCTCACAAACTTTGACATTTATAATATTTGTAAGACTAGCTTTTGCTGGTGGCTTAGCATGCATTTTAGCGGGACAAAAAGTAGCATATGTCCGTCTTTGGGATATCCGTCTACCTCGCTACCAAATTTCATTGAGATCCGTTTAGTCGTTTAGGCGCGAAAAGGTAACAGACATATGTAGTTACTTTCAAATTTATAATATCAGTCTGCTATTGGACGGAACTAGCAGAAATTCAGTAACATTATGTTCGTATTTACCGACTTCGAAGTTAACGAGGAGGTTCTATGTATGTTTTTTATGTATGTTCGCCGATTTCTCCGTAAATTGTACGCCGATTTTGATGATTGTTTTGGTTTTGTATAAACTAGGAAAATTATGCCGAAATGGTGCGATATAAATTGACGGATGAGTATGTCTCGCACAACTTAAAAACACGTGTTAATATTAAGGAACCCGAAGTTGAGTTTTCGTATTTATGAGAAAAAAATATTACAAGGTCTTATTACAGTTTCCCCCTTAAAATGCCACCTAAGGGAAAAACTGGATTCTAGTTTTCCTTTTTTTATTTTCAAATCTTCACCTAGAATCGCCTTTGATCGATTCTCGTTTCCCCCTGAGAGATACTTACGTTTGAAATGGACAATAACTTGGCTATGTGCTTTTACTTACTCCCTTTTACGAACGGCAAGAGCAAATCAATCATAGCCTGATGGCATCGGAAAAAGCAATAACCCTTTATATAGCATCAAATTGAAATGTCCTGTGTTGATCGATGAGACAGTAGAGTTCTAGCCATTTATTTTAAATTTGAACTATTTTTAAATACTATGCTGAATGACACGGGATAAGTAGAGATTTTCGACGGACAGCGGGTTAAATTGTCTAAGGTAGGTATTAAATTAAATAGCTGACTTAGCCAAATGTTAGCCTAAAAATGTCTCCGATCCATATCGGAGGAAAAAAGGCGGAACAAACAAAAAAGATACTTAGAGATAAATTAATGTTTATAAAAGTGCAAGTAAGTTCACGAAGAAATTAAGAGACTTAAATAAGACACACTTTCAGTAGTGAAAGTATGTAAGTATAAATAATAAATAATGTTGAACAATCCGCACCGCATCATCTAGCCCCAACCAAAGCGTAGCTTGGTGTTATGGGAACTAGATGAGATGACTGATATATGTACATAGTACAATATATTACAGAGATATATATTTTTAATATAGGTACGAATGTGTTACACATAGAAAATACCCAGAAGACCCCAGAATATTTGCAGATCGTACAAACATTTGTCCCAAGGCGGGAATCGAACCTCCTACGTTGCAGGCGGACATTCGCCTGCCTCGCCACATCCGTCGTCAATGCTAATCGGTCATTTATGCCGAGGACTCTTGATAACCTGATAACACCTTGTCCGGTTATTTTTGTACAAAACGCTTAACTATTATAGTAAAGTATCAAGTAATGGAACCGCCCTACATTTTAATTAGATTTCTACCGTCCATTTGCGCCACGTTACCACGGTCTGCTGATGTCAATACAATTTGCAAAATTGGATCGTTGCATTTACATTTTCTTAATGGAATGTGAAGTGGCCTCTTAGCTCTACTAAACACTTTGGAATTAACAAGTTTAAATAGGTTTATTCAATTTACTACGTTGGTAATTAGTAATTAGGTATTACATTTTTAGTGTTTTGTCGACCTCTGTGGTAGGTTGGTGGAGGTTTTCGTTTGAGAGCTTGCTTCCATGAATCGCGAGCTCGATTCCCCCGCGGAACATATTTTAATTAATTTATGATAGTTCGTGCTGAGTTCGTGTTTCATTTATGTGAGTACCTATAACTAATATGTAGGTAGAGTACGCGCAAATCTTTACGAGCTCTGTGAAGTTGGCTTCAACGGCTGCGCGTTGAACCTTAAATAAGGCGTTGAGGGGAAAGAACGGGGTGAGAGGGGATCTGTCTGTCAAACCAGGATTGCCAACAAGAATTCTGGCGTATTTTTATTTTGTCTAGCACATTTTGTTCTGCAAAATTTATTTTCCAATTCAATATTTAAAGAATATATTAAAACATCTTACACTCAATGACGGATTATTTTAAACCCAAAATGTTAGAATAAATTAAACTTTTTATCTAACGCAATTAACCAAAGTTTGAAAATAAAATAATTTCTGTGTAGCAAATTTATTTATAATCTAGTGGGCAATACTATCGAATGAATGCTTTTGAGTACAATGACGCAGCAGTCTTTGTAGCTTGTCCAGTGTTCGTTTTGTTGATTTGATAGTTTGTTCTTGCGATTTTGTGTTTGTTGTATTCACTGTTAATAGCTGTTTCTCTTAAACGTTAAATATGCCTCGCGGGCGGTTTAACGTACTGCGTCGTCAAACATGGAAAATGGTGTTCGATACATGACAAAAAAAAAAACAATGAAGGTCTTAATTTAACCTCAAAATGGTACTTCAGCGGACTGCAGCTACAACAGGTGTGTCTATTAGCACCATAAAAAGAATTTCTAGCCGAAGCCCGGGTGGGTCGCTATTTGATAAATATCACTTTTCTATTTGATTGTACTTGCGCAGTTCTACTTCCGTGCCTAAGTTCACAGAGCTCATTAAGTTTTGCGATCACTCTACCTACCTACCTTGTATCCTGCACAGAAAGTTAGTCTCCGTGGCCGAAAATTCAGCTAGGAGGACAGATCACGTACCTATCTACAGTGCGTACTTCCACTAAAACAAGCTTAGCATGAGCAGAGAATAATCTAAAAACGAACATATGGAGCTACCGGATGCTGTATGAGAATGTCTGCGGAATGTATAATAAATATACCGCTTCTTAGATTGTTCTAACTGAAGGCTTCAAGATCTTGAAGCTGCATAAAAATATGCGTATTAGGTCGTTGTTACTGAAGGACCCATTGTTTATTCAGATTCAAAATAGGTATTAAGTTGTTGTTACTGGGAGGCCTATTTACTATTCACGCTCAAATGTGTATTACTTAGGTTGTTGTAACTGAAGGACCATTTTTTTATTCTGGTTCAAAATAGGTATTAGGTTGGTGTAACTGAAAGACCAATTTTTTATTCAGAATCAAGATGGGTACTACGTCTCGCCGCGGTTTAATAGCGCTGGGCGAAAGTGGAGGGGGGTTCTGCGCGGGTGTAAGACGATGTAAAAATCTAAAAATCGACTTCTGCTCATCAAGGTCAGCGCTATTAAGCCGTGACGCAATCAATATTATATTGTTGTTACTGAGGGACCTATTTTATATTTTGATTCAAAAGAGGTAGGTACATCAGCTACTATAACACGAGATAATAAATAACTGAGTAAGACATAAATTAGTGTTTAAAGCCAGAACCTATATTAAACAAGATAATTATTATAATTTCAAGAACCAAGCAATCCGGATGCAGGCCAGTTAATATAATCTCCATAATGATAATTCAAGTGAAAAGGTCAACACACGAAAATATCCAAAATTCTTTAGCAAACGACATCGCAAATTTTATCGGTCATAACGAACTAATAGCGATCGTAAAGCACGGTAATAAAACTCATATTGGTGATATTGATATTGGTTTGCGTAGTACGGTACAGTTATGCATATAACTGGTAATGCAGGTTTGATGCGCCGGAGACGGATTAAGATCGAAGGACAGCGGCTCAACTGTGTGCCTATAGTACGTATTCGTTACTAGATGACCCGACAGAGGTTGTCCTGTCTGTCAGTCAAGTCAAACAACTGACAGTTATCTCAAACGTGCTTAGCAAAGAGTATATAACGCTGGGGCTAAGGTTACATTAAAAAAGTTTATAATAAAGGTAGTCCTTAAGTTTTCATTTTGATATAAACGTTGTTACTGATCTGGTCCGGTCGCTTCGCTCGGCGGTCTGAATTGATCCCGTGTTGAACAAGTAGTTTAAATATATCTCTATTGTATGGTTTCTAACTTAGTTTTAATTTGTTTTTTTTTTAGACCAAAAGAAGTAGTAGTATTATGTATGACTAATTATATACCTAA
This sequence comes from Eupithecia insigniata, assembly GCA_947859395.1. Classification (NCBI taxonomy): domain Eukaryota; kingdom Metazoa; phylum Arthropoda; class Insecta; order Lepidoptera; family Geometridae; genus Eupithecia; species Eupithecia insigniata. The sequence goes on from OX402019.1 coordinate 4,458,458, forward strand.
TATAACTTATATTAGGTATAATCCTCTTTTTGTCGTTTGTTGTCCGTGTCCACACACACCGAAGGTCCTTCCTAAAAACCAGCGTTGCTCAACTTTTTGTGGAGCAACATTAAGCTGAGGTGGGGCCTATTGGTTCACTGGGCAGGCACTTGTTATTTTTAAGATAGATTTTAAATTATATCTGAAAGCCTTTGTGTATCAATTAATTAATTTATTTCTTTCTTTCTTTCTATATATTTTTTTATGCAAGAACCTTCATATTCATATTCATTCATTTATTCATAAGATTTCAGGTTACATTGATCTTAAATTTCTACGAAGGAGAAGGAAGAATACTTATACTATAGGAAGAATACTTTCACGAACACGAAATTCCATCCAGGCAGGGTCTATACCTACTCGGTCCAAGAATCTTAGATAGTTATCGTAAACAAAGAGACTCCACTCATACTGTATTGGCTACTCATTGGTTGATTTTCTTTGGTTTTTAATTGTAATCAAATTGCAGTAAACAAGGCTCGAAAATAGTATGACTGGTCACGAATACATCTAAATTGACTTGCAGTCTGAACGGAATAGATCGAAAGATACATCATTGCGGTTCTGCAAGTTTTCAATTTAGTCTGATTTGATCGGAGATGGAATTGATATTCATCGGATTATTATGTATCAAAATGGATGGTTTCGATCGGAATGCATCTTATTATGTATGATGTTGACTGCACGTAGCTAATAGTGCAGTTATTTCCTACCTTGGGTAGAGTTTAAAGATGTTTATTTTCTCATAAAAACAAAAAAAATCTCTTATAATGAGATATAAAGTTCTTAAAAATAATTTTAAGGCTAATATTATGCTATAGCTCCGGGGCCAGTAGGCGGTATAGTATCCTACTAATATTATAAATGCCAGAGTTTGATGGAGTAGGATGTATGTATGGATATTTGTTACTCTTTCACGCAAAAAAAACTACTGAACCGATTAGTCTGAGGTATGGGTATACTTTGGGACCTGGAATAACATATTAGGCTATTTTTTATCCCGATAAAACGCGGGCGAAGGCGCGGGCAGCAGCTAGTATAAAGCCTATCACAAACATAGCTATAGTATATCGGACTATGCTTGCTATGAATTTTCGATACAAATTTTCGAGTGACCACACATCATCATCATCATCATCGCGTCCTGTAATGAATCCATTTCTGGATGTAGGCCTCGTCCAATAACCTCCACTTTAGACGGTCTTGAGCCCTCGACATCCAATTATGGCCTGCGTGTTGTCGGATATCGTCAACCCATCTTTTTGGTGGTCTTCCCCGCGGTCAGTGTGCTGTCCACACACGCAGCTATAATTTATATTTGTATGCCGTCACCAAGCTATATGTCATTGCTTGTATTGCTTGCTTTATAGCACGGTATATTACTATATAAATTATAGCTACGTATGTAATGGGCTTAACTTAATTACAATATACGTAGAAACGTTAAGCATGAGCCGCTCCGTATCGAATGAAGACACATCCAGTTTTTGAATGAAGTTCGACCATGTATGCCATCTATTTGTCTGTCAATGGATAAAAAACAACACGCTCTTGCACAGTCGGGTAAAAAAAAATTACGATGGTTATAAATTATGCTGGCGTAACAATCGATCTCTTTTATACAGCCCGTGGATATCGAGAAGAGCCGAATAAGGAAACCTACTAGAGGAAAGACAGAAGTTTCCTCTATGAATTTTAAACACCTCTAACGCGACCCACAATCCTCTTGCCAAACGTGGTTACTATCTATGGCAAGACCCATATCATAAAATATTTGAGCTTTCGAACTACACGTTCGAAAGCTTCGAAACTAGATGGCGTTGCTGAAATAGGTAACGGTTTTGTGAATACGTTCAACTTTGCATGCACTCTCGTTTCTAGGTGTAATATTTCCGTAGGATATACTAGCAGGTCTACTCGTCTTCATCGCTCAGAATGAAATGAATTTGAAATTAAACGAATTTAATGAATAATCATGATACCATTAAGAAATCAGAGCAACCTATTGATGAAAAGATCAGATAGACGGACACCACCAGACTCCAGACACATAAGGGAAAGTTGCAATGACAGGAGCTAAGTCAAGAACAGCCACTAGTGTATGTTGGTAATTAAATGATCGCGCTCAGCGGGTGAGGTAGTAAATCTGTCTCCTAAGACTTTTATCGAATAGGGAGGCAATAGAATTTATGTATTTCTCCGTTTGAGACTCAATATTAAAAGGGAGTAAATTATGTGGATTTGGAACAAAAATAATGTGAAGTTGAACGTCAACCGATGGGTCGATGATATCAAGAATACCGTGCGGCACAGACTAGTGCCAGTCTAGAAGGTCTAGAACCACCTAACTCTTGTTTTGAAGAGACCAGAGGTATTTGGTCCCGAAAAACATTGTTACTAGGTATCATTGGTGAAAATCAAAAGAGTCGTATCGTGATAGAAAAAGAATCGAATAATCAGAAGCATCGGTCCGAAATTAAAAATTGCTTGAAATTAAAAAAAGGCGTCCACGAAATATCGCAGATTCCATTGATTTATGCAAGGCCTGCTTTCGCCCTCGACTCTGTTCGCTCTTTAATAACAAAGTCGGAAGTCCTCAAGTACCCAATAACGAAGTAAAACAAAGGGATTTTCAGTATAAAGGTCAAGTGACGTTCTGTTTGAATTCAAGTTTGCTGTTGACCTTTGGAAATGTTTCAGGGTTATGATTATTATGATACGGAACAACAATTTTCAATTCAATTGAATTCCATGCGTTTATTTCAACTTCATATTTCAGCTATAGCTTGATTAATTAGAAACATTTTAAATTAAAGCCGGTACTGACCGGCGTTACACGGCGTAATGTACCATTCGCAGCAGGTATGATACGTCAAAAACCCGTCTAGTTGCTCGTTGCGAACGTGTTTTCTTATTACTGTAATGATGTTTCATCATCATCATATCAGCCCATACACGTCCACTGCTGGACATAAGCCTCCCCCGTACGACGCCACAAATAGTGGTCCTGAGCCGCCTCCATCCATCGACTCCCTGCGACCGTTACGATGTCGTCGGTCCATCGAGTGGATGGTCTCCCATGTAGGGGGGATTTGCCATAATCACCACGCTTGGCAGGCGAATTGGTGATCGCAGTGTTGGTGTTGGAAGTTGTTGTGAAGGAAGCTGCTGCCCTTCCTGTGTAATTTACATAAGATATTTTCCTTTTTTTTTATTAAAATCTGTTTTTATAACATACAAGAGTTCTTGGAGCTGTAGGTACTTAGTGCACTTCCTTGTATATTATTTGAAATTCGTTGAATTTTAATTGCTATTTCCTAAAATTGAAATCTCCAATTGTTAATTTGTTTTAAAGTCGTGATGTGTTAGATTTTTTTGTATGTTGGTTTAGGTATAAGCAACATTATATTGTAGTGTCCTAGCCAGGTCCATGTTTGGAACTGCTTTCTATCATAAGACCAAGAAACAACATGGTAACAATAAAAAAATTGAGTTTTTTTTAAATCAACTTGTGTGAAAATTAGAAGAGGCCTCATAGAAATCCATCTACATTACGTCTATGGATGTAGATATAATTCATGTGGAGTTTAAATAAACACATTACTCGTTCTATTTCAAAACACAAGCATTTAATTTGACTCGAAGTTTGATTCTCGGGAGGAGTCAGAAACTTTGTCCTTCCAACCGGAACCTTAAACTCAGACGTCTAACTCAGCTCTAAGTGACTTTACTTTTGTTCATATAATAATGCTATTATTTTATATCCGTACACGCGTATTTTCTTTGAATTAATGAAAGAATGCTATATTTTAAAGACACGTAATCTGTCGGATCGATAAATATCGAAGCTCTTGGTTAGTTCCAATATTTTTAGAGTCCACAGATTCGCATGAAAGAAAGAAATCTATGAAATATTGTATTTCTTTATTCAGTCAAAGAAAATAAACGTGTGGACTTTGGACGGAATTTAGATTGAGATGAGATGCAGGCAGAATTTACAACGCTCATATTAGTATCCGTATACTTAACTTTATTTATTAGTTTACAAAACACTAAAATCTTTATAAAATAAAGTAGCTAGGTAGGTAAATTGTTGTTACGAACTAGATTACCGAATTATTCTGAATTTTATTTTATCCTAGTGCGGGAGCTATGAGTGTGAAAGCGTTGTTTTTTTTTTGTTTTGTTCATACTTTCTGTTTTATTTTTCTGCTATACGGAAAAAAGCAATATAACGAATTTACAATAACCAAAATTCATAAATGAGGAAATTTTCAGAAAAGTAGTCGCGAAATTACACATACTTTTTTTCGTGTCGAATTTACTTTGTAGCAAAGTCGTGGCAAATGAACAACAGCCCAAATATACTTAGTCTGGCCATAAATACTGTTACAATTAAAAATAAACAAAATATTTTTATATGATTGTTCATTAAGTTTTCTCATTTTGGCGCCAATACATTGTTGGTACAATATTTTGCGATATTAAAATGGAATGGGGTGATAAAGAGAACCGAATCGCTGTGATTGCATCACACAAAGTAGGTAGGGAGCCAAATGCACTTTTTAAAACTCTCCATACGCTTGGTATTAGTAAAATGTTTGTGAACCGGGCTATTAATAGGTACAATGAGACCTCCTCTGTTTGTGAGAGAAAAAGATCTGGCCGTCCACGTAGTCTTCGTACGAAAAAGGTGATCCAAGCAGTAAGGGAAAGAATTCGAAGAAATCCTGTTCGAAAGTAAAAGATTTTATCTCGGGAGATGAAGATAGCACCTAGAACCATGTCGCGTATTTTAAAAGATGACTTAATACTTGTAGCCTATAAGAGACGCACTGGTCATTTCTTAACTGATAATTTAAAAAAGAATAGGGTGGTAAAATCGAAACAACTGCTGAAGCGGTACGCAAAGGGAGGTCACAGAATTTTTTTGTTTACAGATGAGTTTTTTTTTACAATTGAGCAACATTTTAACAAACAAAATGACTGTATTTATGCTCAAAGCTCTAAGGAAGCTTACCAATTAGTCGGCGGAGTGCAACGTGGGCACTATCCGACTTCAGTGATGGTTTAGTGGGGTATTCGCTATGAAGGAGTGACTGAGCCATACTTTTGTGAAAAAGGTATCAAAACATCGGCACAAGTGTATCAAGATACCATTCTTGGGAAGGTAGTAAAGCCCCTTAACAACACCATGTTGAATAACTAAGAATGGTCCTTCCAGCAAGACTCGGTGCCAGGTCATAAAGCTCGGTCTACGCAATCTTGGTTGGAAACTAACGTTTCGGACTTTATCAGAGCTGAAGACTGGCCGTCGTCTAGTCCCGATCTTAATCCGCTGGATTATGATTTATGGTCAGTTTTAGAGAGTACTGCTTGCTCTAAACGCCATGATAATTTGGAGTCCCTAAAACAATCCTTACCATTGGCAGTGAAGAATTTTCCCATGGAAAGAGTGCGTGCTTCTATTGATAACTGGCCTCAACATTTAAAGGACTGTATTGCAGCCAATGGAGACCACTTCGAATAAGCTTTTTATATTTTAAATTGTTTTATATTTATGTATTAAAGTAACACACTGTAAAAGTAATAAATGTTATTTGCAAAAGATATATTTTTTTTTTGCTTTGTTTCAATATACATATATGGCCAGACTAGGTAGAAGCATAAATATTTGTGATATCATTTTGTGAAACGAAAAACCTTCCACGAAGGCTAGACTGAAATGTTTAGAAATTATTCCGCCATCAAGAACAACAAAGTGTTCCAAAAGTGTGTCCTTTCATGAAGCAATCGCAATTTAGTACGTTTGGGGCCGTAATTATAACCAACTAGCTGTTCCCCACGGTTTCACCCGCGTTAAATTCGAATTTCACATTTTTTACGGAATAAAAAGATATTTTTTCCCGTAAATCTCCCATGGGCATTTGATGTTTTACCCGGGCAAAAAGTAGCCTATGTTACTCTCGATCCATTAACTCTATGCCAAAAGTAAAGTCGATTGTTTGCGTATGCGTGAAGGAAGGAAATAAATACAAAACACAAAATACAAAGGAGAAACAAACAAACGCACTTTCACATTTATAATATTAGATAGGATTCAAATGTGACAATAGATGGTTTTGCTCCATAATTGCTTTCGACTGCTGACCGATACGGAAAGTGATTTGGGTTAAACGGCGTAATCGAGAAACGCTTGACGTGGATGATGTCATACAGGGCGATTCTGTTACGAAACGGAAACAGCCATTCGAAGGAGAGATTGCTTTTGAAATTGCATTGTCACGTTGAGTGCACGGTAAAGTTGCAGAGGGTGTCCGCAAACAATGAAAAGGCAAAGAAAGGCTTGTCTTGTATGTTTGACACGGTAAAGCGATGAAAGTAAATATGTATAATGCAAGACGAGGAAATATTTTATTTTGACTTGTGAAATATTGAGAATTTATACAGCATAATAAATAAACAAAATAGAATGCTGAACAACTCACACAGCATCATCGAATCCCAGCTAATGAGAAATGAAATTTAATTTATTGCAAGGAAAACACAGATAAAACAATTCCAAAAACAATCAATTTTCTAAATTTAACTTATAGCTAAGTAATATAAATCTATGTATGCGTTGATTGAATTGGTTAGCCTTAGATATCTACGCTAGGCTTGTAAAGCCTGTGTTATAGATATCTATGCCATCCTCCATTACAATGACCCTGGTTTTATAAGGAAATAATAAAAAATTTAGAATTCTAGTATATGTACATAGTTTCTTATTATTAAATACATTTGCAATTACTATTTAAAATCATATTTAATTACACATTATTATTTTATATATTTCAAGTTCTGATTATTAGTAAGTATATATAAAAAAAATATTTTGACAGCTTTTGTTATGGCTAGATAACTGATATACCTTACTACTATAATACATTACTACACTACATATTTTTTCTTATTAAGTATATTTAATACAGACAACACTCAGTACAAATGTTTGCAGCTCGTACAAACATTTATCCCGAGGCGAGAATCGAACCCGCAACCTCCTGTGTCACAGGCAGACCGACGCAGCGCCAGAGGTTATCAAAAACAGCGTTCATTCATTTATTGAAATTTGTATTGGAAAGACTGAGCGAAGCAAAAGTAAAAATAAAAGGTCAAAGAAAGAAAAACAAGAAGAAACAAAGTCTTGATTTATCTAATTTTAAAGTGAGTTTTAAAATTAGATCAATCAAGACGATGATACACATAAAGCAACGTGAAATCTTTCAATCACGAAAAAAGATCCTAACGTGAATACGTTAGGTTGATCAAAAAATTTCCTCGATGATCAAAAAATTTCCTCTTCTAATTAAACAAATTGACCTTTGTTATAACAGCAACAAGAAACTCGAGGGGGAAGACAAGTCGAAACTTTCCAAGGAACATTTAAGTATAAAAATTCAAAAACTTTCAGTATTTTATCAGGCTCACGTTGTTAGCAACTCCCTAAAGCCATGGAGTGCGGTGAAATTAATAACGTACAAAATAAGTTTTTTTTTATATAAGAGTTTTTCTCGCTGTTTCACTCACGTGGGGTACTGAAACATGAAGCTTCAAAAATGTTAATAACAATTATTAAAGACGACATTCTTGAGCGACAAGTTGTGGAACTCTGAAAGGCTCTGTTAGATACTTCTGACACGCAAATAAGCTTTATTGGTGAGATTTTTATTGACATTTATACAATGTGTCTGGTCACCGGTGTCGGAGACTTTGGGGGGGGTGAAATCCGGTAAATTTTATCGACAAATCACTATCCCTATTTGTTTTTTCTCTCTCCATGATAAAATGGCAGCCATTTTGTTTTCTGCACGGGTGCTTGACCCTTAAATATCCCGCTAATAAACAACTAGACTAACGGTTTCCTGGAATCCGCTATCGTTTTTTAGTCAAGCGTCATATTCAAACCGTCATAACTTCTAAACTATCGTATTTAGGGCTAAGATGCACGACTTATTTTGAAGCATACATTCTGTACTATCGTCTAAAAACAAAAAAACATGTAGCTTGACAGTTTCGATTTTATGAAAAAGCTAATAATTTAAAAAAATGCTATAAAAAGCTTTTTTTTGTATTTTAAATTCCCTTTTCCTCTATTATAAAATAGATAGTGCAACAATGTTATCATTGCTTTATTGTCTACATTATTAGCTATCAAATGAGTCCTCTATCGTCTTCCTAGGACCTCTACTTGGGTAGCTATAGCTTAATCAGTACAAGCACCCGTGCAGAAAACAAAATGGCTGCCATTTTATCATGGAGAGAGAAAAAACAAATAGGGATAGTGATTTGTCGATAAAATTTGCCGGATTTCACCCCCCCAAAGTCTCCGACACCGGTGACCAGACATATTGTATAGACGAAATAATAGTCTAATAGCCTCGTCTAGATGATTAATGTAACACTGGAAAATTACCCAATTTCTCCGGCGTTGCTTTTGACCACACATCCCTTTCATGTTAACTGGTCAAAGATGTACAGTTGATGGGTAATTCTGATGATACTAATATCATCAGCAGTACCTACACCTCAACTGTTCAATCACAAGAACAAGAACTTATCCAACTATTAGCAGTTACTACTTACATATCATCAGTATTACACATAAACTGTACAATTTTGGAAATGGCAAGTAAAACGCGAGAAACAATGTTTTAATGTTAACAGACATTTACGGCCAACCCCCAAGAGAAATCAATCGAAACACAACCATTCGATCCAATCAAGTACTCCCTGATGTGTAGAAAAGAAATCACATGAGGGTTCTATAGAGACCCCTGTTTTAATAAATAAATACACTAGGTACTTACGTGGAGCTCGTGGCTCAGACCAGATATCTGAAACTCGATGACAGCTAATTACTTACCTACCTACCAATTTTGTCTTTACCAATGTCAAAGTTGAGAAATGTATCCATAATAGTTTTGAGATGTTTTATCCGAAACGAAAAAAAGATTAGGTACGCTCGGAAGACGAATTTCACAGTAGCATTCGGAATTTCTTTTCGGGTGCGAATGAAATATTATTTCCTTCTCGACGATTGAATTTCAGTTATTTGGTGCCGAATCACAGGATATTTCGAATTCTTCTACTATTCTGGCTTTTATTGTGTGGATATGCTCAAATCTTTTTTTTATTTGTTTGAAAACCTACTTATGAACCTCCTTTGAAAATTATCAAATTTCCGTAAAAAATCTATCTTTATCTCTGCTTTAGGGCGTGAAATTCTACTACTTGTAGGTCCTTTGAAAATCGTTTCATTGCGTGCAAAATCTGTCCAAAAAGCGCAGATAATATACCGGCAAATCCAGGATCTGTTCGATTTATCAGATTAAATAACCTTACACCCTACTTCGCTTAATCAATCCTCTATGCTTGGTTGGATTTCGATGTACCTATGTATGTTCCATTGAAAACTTCAGAATGAAGTAAATTTGTATTCAGCGAACGTTTTCAAACAGATTCCGAATGAGTAAGACTTGGCGGTTACGAAAGCGTATAGCGTATAGATACGAGTAGTATACGTTGCAAAACAAAGCATTGTCTATATTGATGCAACTTGTGCTAAGTGAAGATTGGTTCTAGGACTCAGCATAGGTTTTAGTTTAAATTTAATTGAACGCTTGCATGTCGAAGTTCGTTACGAAATAATTCAGCGTTAATGACTGGTAGAAAAAAACACAGGCTGGATGATGGTTATTACCTGAAACAAAAAAAAAAAGACATTAGAAAATGAGTGAGAGTTTGTGAGCTAATATAAAACCAATAAATGAAATCCTTGCAAATGAAAGAAAGAAAATTTGTTTATTGGTTCAGATGTTAGTACTTCATACACAGCTTGTAGCTTTTATAATATCATCATCATCATCATCATCATCAGCCCATACACGTCCACTGCTGGACATAGGCCTCCCCCGTACGACGCCACAAATAGCGGTCCTGAGCCGCCTCCATCCATCGACTCCCTGCGACCGCTACGATGTCGTCGGTCCATCGAGTGGATGGTCTCCCATGTAGGGGGGGATTTGCCATAATCACCACGCTTGGCAGGCGGTTTGGTGATCGCAGTGTTGGTGTTTAAAAATACTCAGATGGAAGCTGCTGCCCTTCCTCTGGTAGGTTCCCTTAGTCGGCTTTTACGACATCCACGGGTTGAGTTGGAGGGGTCGATATTCTATGCCGCGACCCCACGGCTTATAATATAACTGAGAATATTACAAAATTTAAATGGCCAATGGAATATTTGTGAATGAAAGGCTAAACACTTCTTCGTTTCACACAAAATTTAGCATATAACATAAAAATATCAATTCAAGGTTACATTACAAACTTCAACGTATCAACACCTTTTAATTGTGCTATGCTCACTCGTCCGACATTTTGCAACAAAAGAAAATTTTTGCATCATCGTCGTCCCTAAAAATGATATACATAACTAGCTGACACGGCAAACGTAGTTCAGCCATAACGGTAAAAAAAAAACTGGGTAGTCTAATCTAAAAAAATAACTTTACGATACGACCTATTCTCATATCTACCAAATATACATAACACATTTCATAAAAATCGGTTTAGCCGTTTCGGAGTGCGAACACAGTGATGAGGTTTTTATATATGTACATATATACACATACATCGATCGTATATTTTCTTTACTTTGGGAACTGGATCGCGTGCTCCTAATAGAAGGATCTCGATTCGTGTTTAGTTCTCTCAATATTATTTAATAGTGTTGTAATTAGTAACGTTCTCCTTTGCGATTGCATGACTTCAGACCGTTTAAGATTTTGAACAAAGCCAGCTGATTATCGGAAAGTAAATTACGGTGTTAAAAATATTGAGATAATACCTTTTTGAAGAATACCTCAAAAGCCAACTCATTTAAATAAGCATCATCCGATCATTGACTAGCGTGTCTTTACTAGAGAACGACGATACTACATCTCCGTCCTCAATTCATAAGACATAGCATCACCATCCTAACTAATATTATAAATGCAAAAGTGTTTGTTTGTTTGTGTTATTGTCCTCTGTCACGCCCTAACTAAGCAACCCATCTACTTGATTTTTGGCATAGAGTTAGTTGAAGGATGGAGAGTAACATAGAATAACATATAACTCCATCCTGCTTTCTGCCCTGGTAAGGAAAACATCAAATTCCCATGGGAGATTTACGCGAGAAAAATACCTTTTATCCTCCTAGAAATGTGAAATTCTAATTGAACGCGGGTGAAGCCGCGGGAAACAGCTAGTATGTACATATATTAAAATACGTTCGTATTTCTTGGTTCAAGCAACATAAAAAAAATATTTCATCTTAAAACAACACTTGTGAGCATACATTCATAATGGAATGTGCGATACAAGTGCAGTTTTTGAAGAGGAGTAAAAAAACAAAATGGCCGAAACGGATACAGAGACGGATGTACGCTTAAGGGCGAGAGAACATATGACGTGGTCACAGGGAGAAGGGAACAGTTGAATTAGTTCGATAGAAATATAGAAAACCAAAAAGAAACTCAAGACACAATTTATAAGATGTACGATACATTCATAAATGGAAAGAAATTAGCTGTGCAATCAAAATAGGTCTACTCATCAACAATACATTCATAACCAGTCAAGAAAAGAGAGAGACAGCACCGCACGCAGATTAGAATTAAACACAGTGAGCCTGTATTGTAAGTTTGCATAAAAATTTAGTTGCCAATGTTTTACAGCGGGCAAGACCACTATGTAAAAATGGTGTCGTCGTCTGGAAAGTATTGTAATATTGTTAAAATGACATTCAGAAATGATCATAAGCCTATCTTAAAGTGATTTATGTTTTTTTCTTGAGTTCAGTTATTTGGAGGATAGTTTTCAGTATTTACATAGTATGTATATATACAAAAAAATATTTATAGTATATTAAATTAGAATAAAACTGTGCCGATTCTTCAAAATGAGTCTCTGAAATTGCTGTAACTGTGGCTATCTTTTTATTCCCCTTTTTGCCTGTGGCATACCACATGAGTAGCGTATAGTCGGGATCGCGATCATTGCGGGCATGCCTTTTTGCTTTGGCGACTCTTCATGTGTACAAAATAGCGAGTACGAGAGCTATTTAGGGCTCAGCACTCGATTCACCCGCCGATTTGTTAATGGGCGTAGCTATAGATTGTCATTTACAAAGTGGTATAGTAGGTCACTCTGGTTTATCTTTCCAACCAACCGGTAGCTGCTCCGTGTAGGCCGCATTTTCATCACCCTGGCGGTCTTATCCAGCGATTTTCTACTGTATTCACAATCTCACTATTGGTAGGTATTCTGTCTCGAGGTCGCCGCATATCTTCGAACCGACATTCGATGACGGCTTTGCTCCATCGCACATTATCTCTCCTTGTTACTATACTCTACCTTTATGTATGTATATAATGGTACTCTAGATAATCGTACTAGTTCGTGATGAGGGCGTTGTCATTGACACAATGTTAAACTACTGCAGACAACATCCTTTTTCAAAACTGTCTGTTCCATGTAGACCATTTTTACCACCAATAGACGATTTTACTTTTTTACCTACATCAATAGAAATAAGAGGCGTTCTATGTAAAACGTATAGTACAGTGACCTTTCCGGTCCCGCAGTTGCGGGCACCTGATAATTTGAAGTGTCAGGGAAACATACTTTACGTACGCTTGCAAAGGTCAGATTTTAGATCCCTTCCCTACTCGGTGTTCAGTTATTTCAATCCCATTTTAGAATCACCCAATTTACGGAGTTGTTCTATAATGATCAAATCAGAATCATACCTTGTTTTTGGTTAGGTATATAATTTTGTCACGTACTTATAGATCTGTTTACAACCCTCAATTAAAATCAATTCACCATTAACCATTTTGTTTAAATCCAGGCTTCTCGGAACTTCGAGGAAGCTTCCATTTCCTGTCTTGCGCCTTTTGATCTGTTCTGAAAACCGCAAACTAATTTATAACAGATAACCCTTAAGTTGTCTGTGTGAAATATGAAGGCTTTAAAGTATATTTTCACTATTTACACAAAGAAAAGAAAGTAAAATAAATAAACAAAATATTAGACACTGAAATATTTTTCTTCTTGTCCATATTCCACTTTAGGTATGGTCGGCACAACATGTATTTCTTCCATTATTCTCTAGCAGCCTCAATCACATATAATATGTAAGGTACAGAATAAAAGAAACCAACAAAGAATATCCTAACAATATGCTCGCCGATACTAATAAACAATCTATTTGCAGAGAAGAGAAATACACAGGAAGCTAATCCGACAAATGCCCGGCTATATTTTATGGAATATCTGGACAGGACACATGGCGGGAAATCGAAATGTGCAGAAAGAAACCAACTGAACCGTGAGACAGAAATAAGACCGTGCTCGGGGTGGAGACAGCTTAATTTGTGTGAATCGAATTATCCACAAATTGAGGTGATACCCAACCTACTCGTAAACGGGATGCATTCTTATATCGTAAAACCAAGTTTCTTATTTGTTAGTTAGGGTCTGCACGACATTGCGAAAACCCTACACCTGTTCACTTAGTACCTCACTTAGTAAAGCTATAGAAATATATAAAACTTTATATCGAAAGTGCAAGAATATTTAATGAAGGCATGGAAAAATAAAAATTTCAATTTCGTAGTTTGACTATTTTTTTATATATAAAATTTCCATGTCACAATGTTAGTTACCGTACTCCTCCGAAACGGCTTTACCGATTTTTACCAAATTTTATATGCGTATTCAGTAGGTCTGAGAATCGGCTACTATCTTCCATACGATATATTATAGATAAGGGTTGAAGGCAAAACAACGTTTGGCGAGTCAGCTAGTTTTTTTATAAATCTCAAATAGTTTAACTTAGTTTGGTAGACATCATAATGTTGTTCCGTTCTTTTACGAGCTAGTAGTTTATGATTTGTGCTGAAGTACACCCACCGGGTTTCAAACCTACGCCTTATGCACACCCACGCGATGCAACTCACTCAATTCATCAAATACAAGATCTGCATGATCATATCTAAGGACCATAAAAACTGTTCATTCAAGTTTTATTATACTTGAATGGTATTAAATTGTCACAGAAAGTGGAAAAATGGTATGTATTCAGATTATTTTGATTTGGTAGTTATGACACTTGAGAGCATGTTGATAGTCCTGGAACTTGGAATATATATGTATGTATATATATATATATATCCCTGAGTTTATTAGGAAAGCTGGATCTCTACCTGTTTTTAAAGCTCGCGTCAAAGATTTTTATCTGTCGGAAAAGTAATTATTGGTACCTATCTATTCTATATCTTGGTATTTATTTATTTATTACATATAAATAATATATTTTCTATTATAAGTATATTGTTGTTAATCTTATTTTATGTATAATTAATTAATATATTTTTAATGACCTAAAAATCATCACAGATGAATTTCGGCAAATAGGTTTAGAACTAAATTTTTCAAAGTGCGAGCTTTTTATTTCGGACTCTTGTGTAGACAAAAACAATATCATAATAAAATTCAATAGTTTGGCTCCCAACATTACAGTTGTAGATAAATGTTCACTTCGCCTCCTTGGTTCACCAATTTTTGATGAGTCTTTTCAGTCATTTGTAGATGAGAAAATTCAAAATTTCAACAAAACCTCGAACAGACTTCTCAAAATTAATAGCCATATGGCTTTTACAATTATTCGGTTTTGCTTGTTTGTACCTAAATTTACGTATTCTTTGAGATGTTGTCAACTGTGGAAACACAGCGAGCTCTTGGAAGGCTTAGACAACATAATAAAGAATACTTTATCATCGGTTTTGAATATCTGTTTCGATGACAAGGCATGGTCGCAGGCCTCCCTGCCTGTCAAATTGGGAGGCTTAGGTATCCGCAAAATTTCGAGTGTAGCCCTGCCAGCGTTCTTGTCTTCCGTCTACAGCACTAGTTCTTTAGTGGAAAAATTTTTAAATCCGTCTTTGGTCTCACCTGGAAATTCATTCAAAATTTCGTTCTTAGACGAGGCTCGAATGGCTTGGCATAGTGCTTGCCCTGATGCTGCTCCCCCAAAATCTCTTTTGTCCCAACGGCAATGGGACGGGCCTCTGTGTGAGTTGACACGGAATTGTTTGTTACAAACGTGCTCCAGCTCTGCATATCGTGCCCGTCTCCTGGCCGTTTCTAAATGGGAGTCAGGACATTGGTTGCAAGCACTTCCTTCATATAATACTGGCACTCTATTGGATCCCGTAACTTTCCGTATAGCAACATGTCTTCGGTTGGGTGCAAGGTGTTGCGCGCCTCATCAATGCCAGTGCGGTACTGTTGTCGAACAGCTTGGTCATCACGGATTATCGTGTACTAGGGCTGCCGGTCGGATATCTCGCCATGCCAGCCTTAACGACATCATCCGGCGGGCCTTTGTCACCGCTAACGTACCAGCTATTCTCGAACCGAATGGTCTGTTGCGTGACGATGGTAAGAGGCCCGACGGCATGACTTTAGTCCCTTGGGAGCTGGGGAGGCCTATTGTGTGGGATGCTACATGTGTCGATACAATTGCGCCTTCCCATCTTTCAAGGACATCCGTGAGGGCTGGTTCGGCGGCAGATTTGGCCGAGGATCTCAAGAGGCGCAAATATGCAGGTCTCGACAGAGCCTACGCATTTGCTCCCCTTGGAGTCGAGACCCTAGGTCCGTGGGGTACCGAGGCTCTCCGGGTTTTCAAAAAATTATCTGAGCGCCTGGTCGAAGCGACGCGTGACCCGAGAGCTGGTGAGTATCTGGCGCAGCGCATTAGCATTGCCATACAGCGGGGCAATGCAGCCAGCGTCTTGGGGACGCTTCCGACTGGTATTGATATGGACCAGTTGAGCTATCTGTAGATTGTTTGCAACAGTCTGCAGTTAGCTCAATTGTTTCAATTGTAAATACTAGTTTAATTTCTTTATATTATTTGATTGTTATTTGCTTTGTCAATAAAGATTGTTTTTTATGTATTAATGATGTATACACCCTTGCCTTTCTAAAATAGAAATTTATTTATCCAACCTATGGTTGCCTGGAAGAAATCGCTTCTAAGCGATAAGGCCGCCCATTGTACTTGTTTATGTTAATGTCTATGTGTTTTATTTGTCTTTGTGGTGTACAATAAAGAGTTTTGTATTGTATTGTATTGTATATCAAATAGATAAAAAATGACATTTAGGTGTAGAGAGTTTTCTTCGTTCGAGAACACGGCGTTCGGAAGAATAAGCGGTATAGATGTTTTATATTCTACCCTAGACATGAGTCTACCGATGCGAATATGGGGATCAATTTACTCGTTTCTTGACATTTGAGAATAGAAACATTTCTTCTAAAATTGTCTACACCTCTCGAGACCTAGACAAGGTCTTTCTTCCCTCGCATCTCGCAATATTTGGATGTTTAGTTATATTATTATAATACTCTTTGATTTTTGAGGTTTTTGTGTCTAGTTAATGGTCCCGCAGCCATTACGAGCAAATTCAACGTAAAAAATCGGAGGATAATTTGTTTGTTTGTTTGCTCCAAAACCAAATTAATCTCCGTTATTCTGTATTGTATATGCTATGAGTTCAATAATCTTCATTTGCCGCCTTTGCCAGAGACAGTATTTCACCGAAATATTTTGTGAAGGAATTTCGGTATTTCTTTCGTCCAATAAAAGAAAAAAGAAAAATACATCTTTGAACGAAAGAAATTACCCTTCAAAACATTGTAATTGACATTGACAAATACAATAAAGTGACATTTTGGTGTAATCAAAAATCGTTTCGCTTTACGGGCTCAGTTTTCTTTTTAGCGATACGGCTGGTTTTATGTTGTTCTTCTTGGTAATGAAACGCAAAGAACGAACTTTTTACAGCATTTATATTTTTTCTGTGATTTGGTTCCCGTTGCTATAGAAAGCGCTTTTCTACGAAGAAACTGTTTTCTAGGGTTTGTTTCGTCCGTTCCCGAATATGCCGTCGAAACGGCATATTCGGGCAAGAGAAAGATTTTCAAGACAAGAAACTTTCTTCTCTAGTCTAGGTAGAGTAGAAATGAAAAGCCCGTGCTAGCGGGGCAGATAACTATAGGGATAATTTTGTTTGGTTTGTGGTGCTTTGATTGTATATATCTTTTTTATACTCGATAGACATTTGTTTGACCACAATCTCACCTGATGGAAAGTGACGATGTGGCCGACAGTGTATCACGAAGGTCTAGAAGACCACTCTTGTCTTGAAGAGACCCTAATTGGCTAGAAAAACATTATCTGAATATCTTTATTACTTACCTACATATAAGTAAATAGACTTAACCAAGTGTTTCCTTTTGCTCCTACGGGGAATAAATATTTTGTGATTTATTTATACAATATATTACTCATATATACTTATATTGTATCCCTAGTACATTATTAGACGACCTTTTTAGAGTAACATGAGACTACTTTATCACCTGTGCCTCATTATTAATATTAACTCTCATAACCCTTTCAAATTATATCGGGCAAAAGGGTGCGAAGACCTTTATATTTTATCCCACGTCTTATTAGACCCTTTCCAAGGTAAATCTAGCTCTTTCTTTGTTGTAATTGAAACTAAAATTCGTTGATATTACATTTACCTTTATTATATTCATGGTAAAAAAAAGAACTCGCAATGGAACTAAGCCGGACACATCTGCCGTATGTCCAGCAACTTGTGACCAAATAACACGAGTGCGCACTCTTGGTATTTGACCACAAATCGCAGATGAACTACATCTCTAAGTTTTGCCCATCAGTGAGATAGTAACGGCTAAAATAATAATAACTCCGCATTCAATTAAGCTCAGACCATACTATTCATATTCAATACTTTCCGTTTAATGACCCAATAAACTAAAATAGTCACATCCGATTGGCAGAGCCCCGAGCAACGCAAGGTTATGCGCGTTCAAAACAACGAAAGTGAGCAGGCGGCCATTCATGACCTTATCACAAGTTGTTTCAGACAGCCCATTCAGAACTCTTGAAAGAGGATTTCGGAACATTCACTTTAGGATTCGTGAAGTTTAGCTTAGTCAGTGAGTGTACTTCCTCTCTGTAGATTGGTTGGTATTTGGTCCCTTCTAATAACAAAAGAAATCTTTGTTACTGAATCTGAAAAGCTGAAATCTGTTAGGAAGGTTACCGACTGTCTAATTAAAACTAATATTTTAATTTAACTCGTTGCCGTAGACAATACTCACTAACTTTAATTTGAAACTAAAACTGTAATTCAGATTGCCCTAGATTTTCCCGGAAGTTTGTTGAACATTATCAACGCTTATCTGAAGACGTTTCCCCTTAGACATAAATCAAATCACTCTGGAAGAAATCGAATAAGAATTTCGATATTTTAGATTTCATGAGGATTTCAGAAGCAGAGATTTGCAAATCAACAGACTCGTGCATAGAATGGGCAAAGGCTAATAGTTATCATACGATAATAATTATCATAATAAAACTTGACTTAATTATCAAAAAAAAAAAAAAAAAAATTATCATAGTAAAACTTTTGATTAGCCCTTCCTCTGTTGCGGGCATTTTGCATTTTTTTATGATCAGTTATTTCGTTGGAATAATTAGAAATAAGCTAACACACTAACGGCCTTATGCATAATGATTTAGCGGCCCACTAGAGGCCGATTAGAGCATTGTTATGAAAAAACGTTATTCATAATGCAATCGCTTGCGGCGAGTTAGCAGCTAGTTAGCAAACCCAGATCCGATCTTTACGTGAGCTAGAGCGAGCATAGCGGCCACTAATATATCCGAATTCATACACCTGTATGCTTTGTTGTGTTGTTTGGTACCCTTGAGTATCGCTGAATATAAAGTAACCTACTAGAATAGAAAATATTATTGATTTTTTTTAGTAGCTTCTGCCCGCGGCTTCGCTCGCACCTCGCGATCATTTTGGCGTTGTCTTCGGCCAAGCATCTTCACAACGACACTTTCGGCTTTATAATATTTGTCGGTCTATTAATTTATTTGTTTATATTTTTATATATTTTTTATTTTTAGGGTTCCGTACCCAACGGGTGAAATGGTACCCTATTACCAAGCCTCCGCTGTGTGGCTGTCTAACTGAATCACTGTGTCTGAATCACTATCACAGGTTAAGCAGTAAGTTAGTTAAAATGTTCGCTAGGCTAAGTCAACGATTGCTATCTTTTTCTATTCATAAAAGTCTGCTAAACTGTTGCTTACTAAAACAGGTAAGCATAGAGTACAGAACGTGGACAGATACATTCTGCCAATGTCCGTAATGCTAAGCAAAGACAAACCTCATGGAAAAAAAGTAAAAGAAACGTTGTCGAATTACCTGGAATTTTTGCTTTTACTCTATGCTCAGTCTACGATTAGAACCGATCATATTATTTTATTTTTTATGACAATCCATACTGACACTTTCAGAATCATAGCTGAAAGCAAACGGCACCACTTAAAAAAAGTTGAAGTAGAATTATCCGTCTCCTCAATTACGTTTTTTGATTACTGCAACTACGAAATAAAATGCAAAGCTTTGCATACGATTGCTGCAATTAATGCGAGACGTCGCCGCGCCGCTCCACACCGCCGGCATAAAACATACAGAGATAGACCAGACCCATTTGCCTTGGATGACGAAGAGTTCCGCCGGCGCTATCGGTTTTCGAAAAATACCATGAGCGCAATTATCAACCTCGTGCAGACGGACCTGAGGTTAGCGAGTAGCTCGAGAACTAGCTAAACACTCAAGAGCTTTTATAAAAATGCCTGCATCATTTGCAGAGGAGGAAAGTTTGATGAGGGACTTCATGGTAGAGATGAGTCCGGTATTCAATAACTAACTCAGTACCTGTTAGCATGGTCCTAAAATATCTAACGCTATTGTAAAATCCGCATACCGCTAGGGAATAACTGTGCAAAGCGAGCATCGCGCCTAACCGACCTTGAGCCATAACTACCCAACGCTTCAATACCTATACTTACCTAACTATCATCTGTGCATAGGTACTAGCGGACCGTTCACCCGTAAAGTTATGTAGCTGCAACAAGTATTTGGTATTTCTAACCAAATCGGTTAGAAATATATTGGGTAGGAATCAGGACAGGTATAGAGTATTGTAACGTTATTGGGTACCTGTTGGTACTAGCGGTATTGAAACAAAATACCCAACTTATAACCGGTAGCCAAAATATCCAATAACTCCCATCCTTACTTCATGGGAATTAGAAACTTTCCAACGGTTATTGGTTGCATTGACTGCACCCATATAAATATAAAAAAATGTGGGGGTAATGCTGCTCAGTATTATATAAATAAATATAATAATATAAAGAAAAACCGGGAGGGATTCTATTCCCTGAATGTCCAGGTTGGTACCTATATAATTTTGATTTTATTTTAGCTTTGGTAGTAACCTATCTACATAGCTACAGAATACCTAATTAGATAGATAGATAATCCTTTATTTCATAGCCTTACAAAACATTCAGTAGGTACATTATTGAATTAATAATGTTACTCTTAGGTATACAACTTTATTGGTGTTCACATTATTCTTACAGGTAACTTGTGATGCACGTCTCCGAATTATGGACATTGTCGCTAGATGGAGAGGAAGTACTCATGACTCTCGCATATTTAATGAGTGTACCTTAAAAGATCGCTTTGAAGCAGGAGCATTTAGAGGAAGGCTTTTGGGAGATTCGGGGTACCGACTAGAGCCTTATCTCTTCACTCCTATTTTGAGACCCCAGAATGCGGCAGAGGAAAGATATAACGAGGCCCACATAGGCACAAGAAATTGTGTGGAACGTTGCTTTGGAGTGTGGAAACAGCGGTTTCAATTCCTGCTCCATGGGATGTCAGTTAAATTGGAAAATGTTAAAACAACTGTTGTAGCTCTCGCTGTGTTGCATAACATTGCCATAGCTCATGGAGACTTTAGATCAAGAGCCAAGCGCTGTAATGCAACAACGACAACAGCAACAACAATATGTGAATCCCAGGGTCAGGAGGGGGCGTAACAATGCAATTTTGCAAGCATTTGTCACCCGGCACTTTGGTGAAGCTAATTGAGAAACCTACATTTATAAAATCAGGTAAATAATAGTAACTTCCTATCGTAGTAAGTAAATAATTATAAATGGTAGACTTCTATAGCCTTGATACTATTCTAGAGAATATAGGCCTCACTTTATCTTTGAAATGCTCGAGCGAAATGACGGTTAGCAGCTATTAAATCAATTATTGTTATTATATTACAACATATAGTTCAATTAAAACTTATATTAAAATAAGCTAGACATAGACATAGACATAGACATAGAACAACATATAGTTCAATTAAAACTTATATTAAAATAAGCTAGCTTTTTTTTTATAGAATTCTTCTTTAATCTGAAGGATTTGCAGCTCTTTCATTAAATTTTGATTTTTAATTTTTTCATTTTGCATTTGAGCTTCATGCAGCTCCTTCCTGCATTTTATTTCCACTGCCACAATTTGCTCTTCTCCTGTTAAGTTATTCTGAAAATTGTAATAGTATGTGAGTAGGTTGATTTATAGATCACTCTGCCAGTGGCTTCTAGAGATGAGTCCGGTATTCAATAACTAACTCAGTACCTGTTAGCATGGTCCTAAAATATCTAACGCTATTGTAAAATCCGCATACCGCTAGGGAATAACTGTGCAAAGCGAGCATCGCGCCTAACCGACCGTGAGCCATAACTACCCAACGCTTCAATACCTATACTTACCTAACTATCATCTACGCATAGGTACTAGCGGACCGTTCACCCGTAAAGTTATGTAGCTGCAACAAGTATTTGGTATTTCTATCGGTTAGATGGTATTTCTAACCAAATCGGTTAGATGGTATTTCTAACCAAATCGGTTAGATGGTATTTCTAACCAAATCGGTTAGATGGTATTTCTAACCAAATCGGTTAGAAATATATTGGGTAGAAATCATAACAGGTATAGAGTATTGTAACGTTATTGGGTACCAGTTGGTACTAGCGGTATTGAAACAAAATACCCAACTAATAACCGGTAGCCAAAATATCCAATAACTCCCATCCCTAGTGGCTTCCTTCGTGTGGTACCCTTATAAAACGTAGCCTGTGACACTCAAGTATGTTGTAGATATCAATCAGCTCGAGTTGTAAGGGTTAGAAATCATGTGGTTTGCTACAATAATCTTCAAACCTTCTTTTTCTTTACAGGCCTAGGTTCTTCAGCATCTTTCACCACAATAACCTCTTCTGGTTCTGCTGTCTCTGCTTCCTGTAAACAAGTAGTATATAAGTATTTTAAATAGATTTGTTAATAAATATTTAAAGCCTCTTTTTTGGTATAATTATTATTACCAACCAGTATAATCTCGAACAGTGGATCATCAGTTTCAGTATCATTTTTTTTCAACATAATATGGTGTCTGTAACAAAAAATTCTCATAGAAAACAACAGGGAACATCAAATCCCAGCACCTTCAGGTTAAAGGAACTGTTGTACATCATTTTTAGCGCTAGAAGGGAGCGCACCATTTAGTGTTCATAAGTATATACCTTGTTAATTTGGTCCCAATCAAATTCATTATGATCGACTACAAATTCTTGAGGAAGCCACGCTTCTATTTCCTCAGTATTTTCTGGTTGGGGGCAGGGTCCCCCGCCAGTTTTGGTTATGCGTTTTCTTTGGTCTGATTTAGTTTTCTTGGCCTCCATTTTAAGATGGCCCCATTGGTTTTTTAACTGTGCCCATGTTCTTTTTGTACCATGGCACATGGAGTTAAAGCTGAAAAGTGTGTTTTTTGTATAATGCCTCTGTTACAAATTTGTATATGGCATAAAGGTACTTAATTATAGTACATGTTATATTAGTATTAGCATAGATAAAAGAAAATATTAGTAATGTTAAGTTTGTCCACAACCTATTATAGAGTTCAACCCATCCCGCAACTTTTTTTTTGTTAGTATTTGTGTCCGTGTTTTTATTTTCCAACACATCAACCCGCTCCTTTACCAACTCTTTTAGCATCATCATCATCATCAGCCTATACACGTCCACTGCTGGACATAGGCCTCCCCCGTACGACGCCAGAAATAGCGGTCCTGAGCCGCCTCCATCCATCGACTCCCTGCGACCGCTACGATGTCGTCGGTCCATCCAAGTGGATAGTCTCCCATGTAGGGGGGGATTTGCCATAATCACCACGCTTGGCAGGCGGATTGGTGATCGCAGTGTAGGTGTTTAAAAATACACAGAAGGAAGCTGCTGCCCATCCTCTGGTAAGTTCCCTTAGTCGGCTCTTACGACATCCACGGGTTGAGTTGGAGCTCTTTTAGCAACACCTTCAAAAAAAGCATATTCATTTGTAAGTGAAGTAGGGTTATGCAAGGATATGTATGAAGTAGAATATAATCTATCTCGTGCTCATATACATACACGAGCGGCAATGGACAAAAGCTGAGGTAACTGTAGCCGTAGGACTCGTCTAGCCGTCGACTGTCGACGGATTCCGTTATCTATGCCGTTGGCACTTTGTCGCTCGTCTATAGGTATGAGCAAAGAGAATACAATATGGGTATGAGCACTGAGCACTAGGGTACTAACCTTATCTTCTTCTATCCAGTTTTCGCTTCGGGCTCGTTTTGTTTTTTTTCTGATCCTCCATTACTATAAACAATTTTTTCCGAATTTGTTTTTTGACAGCTTTACCGGCAAGAAATAAAAATTATACAAATACAATGACCGGTAAAGATATTCACAACTTGAAAACAAAAAACGAAATTGACGGCAAATATCACTTCTTCTTCTTCTTTTAGATTTGGCTCATCAAATATACACAAAACCATAGAGTTGGCGTTCACAAAGGCGGTTACCTATCTTGTCACGTGCTATGGCTTTTTATGTCTCTGACCTCTGATAATGACAAACAGCTGATTGATTTCGGCCATTTTTTCACACTCTAGAACACGTAAAGTAGGGGTCTGGGTTTGCTAAAGTTAGCGAGCTGCTAACTAGGCGCAAACCTTAGCAAACTATTATGAATAATGTTTTTTGGTAACAATGAGCGTCTATTGTTTCGCGATGTAAGCAATCGTTGGCTAATCTTAGCGAACAGTTTAAGTAAGTCCATACTAAACCTACAATAGCGATTTATTATGCATAAGGCCGTTAATATATCGGCGCCTTGCAATGTTTAAGTAATATTTTGTGAACTCGATAAATCTTGTCGAGTTTTTCCCAGTATTTTTTTGTTATATAAACAAAAAAAAACACCAAAAAATTAAGGAAAAAGTAATGCCCTTTTTTCTTGTAAAAATTTGGGAACTGTGTCTAAATTATAGGAAAACTCAAAACAACACCAATAATGGATAATATAAGTACCTAAGAAATTATAATGTGTAGGTGACAGTAGTTTTTTATAATTATAAAACTTTTAAAAGCTAGCTTTTATAATCATCCAAGACCAAAGTGCTTGGGAAGACAGGAGTTCGTATGACCACCTTCGGTCTCTATCATCAGACCAGCTCGATGGTACCATGACATTGCATTGTCACCGAACACAAGTATGTGACATTTCAGCTCAATCGGTTGAGGATAACTGGTCTAAAATTCAGTTGCAAGATTTGTCCCATACAAAATAACAGGGCAAGTAGAAGAAAAGCTTGTAAAAATACAAACAATCTATTGAGTGATTCGCTCGCATAAAATTGTAGCGGCTTTCAGAACCATTCATTCGTGGAAACAAAAATGGCGTCGCAAAGGACGTAAACAATCAACAGACTCCCACTCCCACGCGAACGAGTTTATCAATGGCGATATCCTGGGATTCATGATAATGTGTGGGCTGACTCACGATGATATCTATATATATACGAGATAACTCTATCCAATATATCTCTACTACTACTACTACCGCTCAGCGATCCGTAGTATATTTTGACCTCCAATAAGAGATCTCGCCATTTTTCCTTGGGATGTTTCGCTCCAGTCCTACGATTGTAGCTCACGCAAGTCCGCTTCTAACATATATTTCCAGCGGTAGATGGATAGATAGAAAATGCTTTATTACACACTTTACAAAACAAAAATATAAACGGTTAAAAAATACGACAATTGGTAGTTTTATCGCTAAAGAGCGGTAGATCTCTACCAGACAACCGCGGGCTTCCCTTAGGTCTTCGGCCGGCGGCGAAGGGTCTAATGAATATAAGCTTAATTTTTTTCTGCTGACTCCGTTGCATCGCATTCTAAGCAAGGAAGAGGATTTTAGAACTGTTTTCCAATAGGTTACAAAGAGGACCTTAAAAACTAAGTATACCGTAAAAATAACTTAATAATACAAATACAAGGCTGATTTTACCAAATAATAAATATGTTTTCAGATAAGTAAATGAATTCGAGAAGTTCTTAACCTCTATGTAACATGACTAAAAGAAAAAAAATTACGACACGAATTATGCCTGCACAAATAAACAAAGAACAGAGCAATATAAAAGTACTAGGATTAGATACCAAAACAGATTTAGATAATGTAGACAGAGACGCTACGGGTTGATATTTGAGAGATAATGGCCCAGATGGAGTAGATTAGATAACTGAATTGTATATTCATCAGACATGATAAAATTACACGTTAGAAGTAAAGGTGAATAATGTATTACATTTGCATAACTTGAAGATAGAAGATGATATTGAAATATACAACTTCGGTTCTAGAATGCTACATATATATGTTTTTGTAAGGGTTTAAAACCATAGATTGTCTGCGGAAATTTTCTAAACACTCGTTTCATCACTCATGTCTATCGTTCTATTTCAAAATCGAATTCACCTTTTTTGCACGTGTGCAATTTAACCGTGTTTTTGAAGTTTTATTCTTGTTTCTAGTTACCTTGTTGTTTTCTGTTATTTTAATCAGTTTTAGTAAAGATTTCATATATAAATATCTTTCAATACAAAATAAAAAATGTCTTTGTATACAAAAAATATATTTATTTCTAGAACAGAGTGCTAACAAGACTTTATCAACAAAGAAAATTACAATCAAATAATAGAAACAAATTATAACAAGTATATAAAATTGAAACAATTGAGCTAACCGCAGACTGCAAAAATTTACTGGCAGCTCAACTGATCAATACCAGTTGGAAGCGTCCAATGACGCTAGTATAAATTGAATTGAAATCAGAATAACGATGTCAGATAAATCGGTATTTTGCGAAAAGGTCTTGAATGAACTGGATAGTTAAATACCTAGTAACCAAGTTACGTATCAGATGATAAGACTTTGTGATTAAGTGTGTATTATATTATGACATACGACGGAAACGTATTATCATCTGAGATAAAAAGCATGAATGAAATAAATAAAACAAACCTATTTCAAGATGTAACCACTTTACAGAAGTAGGTGCTAATACTCGTAGCAGATGATAATATTCAGAAAGAGTAACTTGTCAAATCAGAGATGATTTATTGGGACGAATATTTTGTACCATCTGTAAATATTTGTTCCGGGTTTTCTGGGTATATTCTATGTATACAAAAAAACAAGTAACAGGGAATTAAACGCAAGCGTTCTTTTGTAGAGTTTCCACAAGCCAAAATAAACCAATTCAGCATCCATGGGGTACACAAACCAAAAAGAAAATGAATATAAATAGGTACAAGCAAAAAACTACGCAATCAGTTCTATGTCAGTTCTTATCAGCGTATGTTTTAAGAGGCACTGAAATTTTCGCAGATTCTTCATTCCGTAACCAAACCTCAGAATCAAAACACTACGCAGAACCGATTTTCATTCAATCCATGAAAATAACCTTGACGGAATAGGCAGGCGCTCTGTTGTTTACAAAGTTTACACCAACTTGGCCAAAACAAAACAGAATTCAGTAAATTGATTCTTCCTGTGGGAGAATAACAAATGACATCGGAATTTTGTCGTGATCGTCGTAAACAAGTCGAAAAGAATCTAGAATTTGGTCTAAACAGTCAAAATTGAAGTAAACAAGAACAGTTCAGAGCTTTAAAATGGAGTTTGAGTTAAGTTCCTTCGTAAAAATCCTGACATTTTCTATGACGCAGGAGATTTGCAGGATCTGCATTGAAAAGGATGTGTTATGTACATTGAATGGCCTTCCTTAATTTTCCAACCTTTTATCGCTTGAAATGGCACAATAAACTGCACAGTAAGTACATAAAAAAATATCTTAGACATAATAAAAGGGCTTTATTCAATACTTCCATTGTGATCTAGCCGACTATGACCTCAATATTCCAATTAAAATTCATGAAAAATGGACACGATTACTCTGACCTTGATTTTCTTTAGTCTGATCTATAAATATAGAGAGCTCAGGCTACAGAGTGAGAGTTTATCATGGTTTATTAAACATTATCAAGTAAAATCAACACACCCGCAGTATCAATGAAAACGCTTCCATTCATGCACATCGGGGCGCTCAAAACAGCGAATGTCTCAAGGGCGTAAAGATACGATAGACGTTTGTCGTTTCCTGGGCATATTTATAGCAAGAAGTACGTCTATGTAGTGGGAAGCACTCAAGAATTTCCTATCATATTTACTGTTTCTTTAAAAAAACTCCAGGATTTAGTTCAAAGAACTATTGAGAAAGCGTTCTCGAATCTATACAATACAATAATGTAACATTATTGTATTGTCATACATTTTTAGAACTAAGGGGCTTCGTTCCATTTTCGTGTTTTAGAATTTTGTCGAAATCATTCAACAGCTGAGTATTATTCGAATAATTTGAATTCGTTTAATCATACGATGAAAATCGTGGGGGGAAACGTGGGCACAATGTGGGCAGATTGTCATAGGGAATAACAAAACAAATAGAAATAAACGAATGAATGAATATGTCTTTTAAACTAGGTATCACGTAGCAGTTTCGGGAAGTACCTATCGTTAGACAGGAATATTTATGTTTAAAATAGGATGGATAGGAATAGTTATCTCGTTCAATTAATAATGTCGCAAATTACCTTACTCCCACGAAGCTATCCAGCCCACGAACGGTTGTTTAGTGAAAATCTGTTAATGACCTTCAAACCTCATCTGTAAGCTCAAGGTATAACACCTTGCGTTAAGTAAGTATTCCCACCCATCACAATGAATAATTTTAATTTCCAAAATGAATTTAATAATATCACCTAAAACTGTTGAATTTTTTTTAAGTATGTTCAATTTCTTTAAAATTAAGGCAAGTATTGAAGGAATTTAGAAAGGATAAAAGCAGAAGAAATCTCGATAAGTTAATATTCAAAACTCGCCAAACAAAAAAACCCCTGGCAGATTTCCAATACAATTCAAGTAAAGTTACCACAATGCGAGTAAAAATAAATCCATTCAAGAGCGAGGAGTATCAATCGAGCATCGAAGTTGGCAATACGACAGAATTCGACCACAATCGTAGCCGAACTACACAGTTCAAAAACGGCTCAAATCCTCACAAGAATATGAACAGTCAATTCAAACTTATGGCATAGAAGATAGGGTTGAAATTCTACCGCAGCCGTACGGCGCAGAATCCAAAATACTGAATGAATATTGAACCTTTTATAGCTGACGGACGACAATACAGTTACTTTTGCTATGATAAGCAAAGGACCTGAAAACCACGAGTTATCCAATAAAGTGATTTGTTGCTTAAGGGAATAAGGTTGTAGATGGTGAAACAGCTGTAGGCGAATGAAGCGAATAGTTTTTTTACGAGGTAAAGTTCAGAGGCGGGATCAATTGGTTTACAGCTTAGCACAGCGGTCTTAAAGACGATATTGTTTGTGGGATGAATGCTGATAGTAAGAATGAGACTGTAAGAAGTTCGATCGTCTAAGAAACATCAATTTGAAACAAAATACGACGTAGATTAAATATAAGCTGAGGCACTCGCTGACGGATCAAATCCTTATAGCTTGGACTTCAAATGTCAGAATTACAAGTTGGCATTTAGTTGATCACGACCTAGTCAGTTTTAGTGCGTTTCAAACTGGTTTAATAACGTTTAGAAAGGGATATATGATGAACTTTTGCGATATGTATTACAAATAGGCATTTTCTACAAATCTTGTTTCTTTCTATTCAGCTACAAATTATGAAAGTTACTGTTTATTGAAACTTGTTTCATTAGTATAATTGTATAGTTATATGCTTGCATAACTGGACAATACAGAACGAATTAATCAGACAGAATACATTGATACAATTATCATTAGTTTGCATGCAAAGATCTGATATAGACATGTGGTTCATAGCAGAAAGCTCCAGCAATATTGCTTTGCAAAGAAGTTTGCATGCAAAGATCTGATATAGACATGTGGTTCATAGCAGAAAGCTCCAGCAATATTGCTTTGCAAAGATCCGAATCAAACTTCCACGAACCGATACTACTCGAACGTAAACGTATATGTCAATGTATACTGCATTCGTTTCGTGAATGAGAAATGTGTTGCTATTACTCGAGCCATTCCCAATATAGAATTTTTGTATACAAATATGTACAACTTACGGAACAAAAATCCGAAATTCTCTTTTTGGCATCGCCATTGAAAAGTAGTTGACGAAGAACAACTAACACCTGCTGTCAATCTATTTTATCTTTAAGCAATTCTTAATCTTTTGCAAGTTTGGAGAATTGTTCGTTATTGCTTCAATCTCGATTCAATTTGCCTGACTTAACATCTTGTGTCAGCTTCAGGAACATGAACATTATTTGCAATATTAACAAGTTTTACATGAACAGCGCATGTGTTGAACAAAGCCCGCAAGTTTGGCAAGTGCTGAAAGTTTAATAACCACGGAGTAGCTGGATGCGGGGTTTAAAGGCTTGTTTATTATAACTTATAAGACACGCAACACCCACTCAATAATTAAAACTAGTTCTATAAGAACATTAGTAAAGGTAAGGCAATTTCCTCAATGGCAAAACTGCAGAAACACGACAAAGTGCATTGACTTTTCTTCAATGATACGTCGACAAACATTTTTTTTTATGGACAATGGACTTTAGACCACCATCACATTTATATGACATAATATTTTTTTTTTAAGGAAAACATGACCTTTAGCAACCTAAGTACACCTTAGCCATGCTAGATTTTAAGAATTTTTTCCTCTGAATGAACCGACAATGAGCTAAAAGGAATTCAACACAAGCGTTAAATTGACATGCGATCTACCGACAGAACCTGGGCATTCCCACTGTATTGTTGCTTTGCTTTCTTTCTATTATGCACAATCCTATCCTACTAATATTATAAATGTCAAAGTTTGTATGGATGGATGTAGGTATGGATATTTGTTACTCTTTCACGCAAAAACTACTGAACCAATTAGGTTGAAATTTGGTATGGGTATAGTTTGGGACCTGGAATAACATACATATAGGCAATTTTTTATCCCGATAAAACGCGGGCAGCAGCTAGTATAATATAATATGCAAGCAATAGTCACAAGTGACGCTGTAGCCGCCGTAGGTATATAAGCTATTTTTATACCCTTCATAATATTTTCATAGGTTTCAGAACACCAGAAACAACATAAAGCCTTTTGCTATGCCGGTATAAATCACCCCATTTGTTATATTCGTAACATAGTTAAAGCCCGTGGAAATGAAAGAGCCTCCCACGTAATGATGTAGGGAAGCACTGAAGTTTCGAGATGGGGGAACCAGCAAGCCTTTACTAGTTAGTCACTAAGCTGTGGCGAAAAGGGTGTTTTCGTTGGCAGAGACCGAGATTAGCAATTTATTTGTAACTGTATTTCTTAAATTACCTCCGCTATTTCGAATTTGCGATTGAATTACATCTGAAGGAAAATTGAATTTTCGGAATCTTTGTTCACTGTTGTGCTATATACTTAAAAAGCTTTGGATTCTTACGTTAATCCTACTTATATTATAAACGTCGAAGTTTGTAAGGATCATCATCATATCAGCCCATACACGCCCACTGCTGGACATAGGCCTCCCCCATACGACGCCACAAATAGCAATTGGAAGGATGGATGTATGGATATTTGTTACTCTTTCACGCAAAAACTACTGAACCGATTAGGCTGAAATTTGGTATGGGTATAGTTTGGCACCTGGAATAACATATAGGCAATTTTTTATCTCGATAAAACGCGGGCGAAGGCGCGGGCAGCAGCTAGTACGTAATAATATGAATGAATGATAATATTTATTTGCATGGTAGGTACATTTGTGATCTTAAGATTAAAGTAGGTATGTATCACTATATTCGATATCAGATAATGACAAATTCTTCATATTGTATCAAGGCTTAAGATACAATTCGGCTTAAAAAGCTTTTACCTAAGCTTTGGCGTATAAATGAAGCATAGTAGGTATACAAGTTTATAAATCAAGTAATATCCGGTTATGTTTTTCATAATATACATTTTCACATCTAATTCGAAATAAATCGATTGTGGTTCATGTCTGAATTTTTCGCAAAGAAAAATAAAAATTATAGCAAGCACTCCATTTCCGCCGGCAAATGAACGCCATTAGCTGCAGTTCAGGCAACAGTTGCCACTGCAGTCGGAGATATCATCATTAAGTAATCAGCAGAAAGCTGGCGTTGATTAAGTTTAAAAGATAAAAATATTATTTATTGAGTTTCATTTCCAACTACAGCGACTTATCTTACAGTTATAATTACCGGATACGTTATTAAAATACTCAGTCCATCGAGCCGGATCAAGGATTAGTTTCTTTGGAATGTTCATTAAATAGACCTTCAATGCGCCCTTATTCGCATTGAAGGTCTATTTAATGAACATACCACGAAACGCGTTGCTGATGAAGATCGTTTGCTAACACTAAGGAAATAATAATCCAATCTTGGAAATGAAGATCCTTCAAAAGTTTTCATTCTTTTTGATTATACAGATAATATTCGTTCAGAAAATATCTATCAGATTTTCGCTTTTAGGGGGTCAATCTTATAAGGTTAATAACATTGCAACCCACAAAGCCTCCAAAAAGTCTTTGAAGTTTTTGTTGAAAAGACAATTAAGTAATGAACAAACTTTGTAATTTCGTTTCAATCTAATACTATCTTGACATTGCCGGTTTGCTCCTACAGTATCTATATTCCTTATAGAACTCTTAGCACTCATATACTCAGAAACAATTGACATAAGCGGATTCAAAACAAAACGTATAGATTGAGGTGCTCTTGTACCAAATCAAAAGTTTGCCCCTCTCTGCAAATACATATATCGTACAGCTCGTTTTCTTTCACTGAATCATTGATCACCAGCAGTATAGTCAGTGCTACCTTGCTTGCTACATAACTAACGTGTCGTAAAACCTGTCGGCTACAAGAAAATCACCTGAAAAAAGGCAACAAAATTAACAGGGACGTACTTAGCTAAGCCAGCGTTATCAAACATGCAAAATCAAGTGAGTCGTGAAAAGCTCTCTAAATATAACTCTACGTTGCCATGTCAAAGGAACACCTTGTTAAGATCGTGTTTTATGTTTATGTTAATCGAGGGAGGTGACCCGAAACACTACGTACGATGTGAAAAGCAATGCAAATATGTGCGAAGGCACCCGAGCAATGAGTGCGAAAGATACAGGGTGTCCCACCAATAGCTCCAATCCCTAAAACAGGTGAAACGATACAGTAGCCAAATTCGATGAAGAATGTTTGTAAGCAAACCACGACATAAGTAATAAATAAATAACTGATTGCTTGTTAACTATTGATAGCTACACAGACACTTGAGAATTTGTAAAAGTTCTATTTTTTTGGTTACCGATCTTCTGCATAATCGGTATAACATGGATTTATCAGACGAAGCAGATGTAAGAATTACGTGAACCTCGTGTAGTATGCAGTAGCATGGGTTGTCGCTACTGAGTCGCTGTTGAATGACAAATGTCAGCTAGATGACGTGCTCAATCTTTACCGCTAGACAAGAAACTCCTAGATGAATGGAATGTAGCGTGATACGCTACATACGCGCACGCCCTCTGACGTCTTCATTACTTTGCTTAGCGT
Source organism: Eupithecia insigniata (assembly GCA_947859395.1). Lineage (NCBI taxonomy): Eukaryota > Metazoa > Arthropoda > Insecta > Lepidoptera > Geometridae > Eupithecia > Eupithecia insigniata. The sequence continues at coordinate 4,491,622 of OX402019.1, forward strand.
TCACTCGGAGAATCTTTTATAGCCGTTTTACAACTGGCTTTAAAGGCCTTCTAAATAGAAAATAATTATTCTAGCGAGCTCATTGTCATTAACCAGCGTCTCTAAAATACAGGAGCAAGCATTTTGTCTTTGACTGTTCAAGCGTTACTTTTTCGGCTCTAAAAGTTTAATCGATCGTTTGTCGTTTCGCAGAGAATACGTTTTTAGCAAGGAAGGCAGAGGTTCTATTAACTACAGTTTCCATTTCGTGTAAGGCAAACCACAAGAAATGCGATCTGGAGAAAAGAGACGCTTTTGAAAGCAAGACTCGCAGTTATAATTAGGACAATTCTACGTTGAAATTCGCAGAAGATACGTTTTTAGTTATTAAGGCAGAGGTATTCTATATTACCTACGACAGTTTCCATACAAGAAACGCGATCTCGAGAAAAGATACGCCTTTGAAAGCAAGATGCGCAGAACAAAGGAAAAACTGCAATTAGTGTCCATGTTTGAACACGACTTACATTTTATCGTAACGATTTTGAAAGTGCAAACCTGCCTTAATGACTATTTTTTTGCCACATGCACGCCATTTCGTTTAACCCTTTACAAAGGTGTTGCGACACCTGTCATCCTATTTCCAACGAGGCAATTTGCGGCGCATTAGTAACAGTGGTAAAATGCTTTTCTCGTCTCGTCAGACCACTTTCATATTCCAAGACTTTGAATAACTAAGCAGTTTTGCTAAAGCTGGAGCAAGGGACCTACGGGACAAGAAAAAACACTAATTGAAATGAGACGCAGTATGCTTTGTTTCTTAGAATTTATAGTCTCATGCAACATGATCACTCATCGCCCTAATTAACAAAGACACCCGACGAAAGAACGCACTGTGATTACTTAATACGGAGCTTGGAAATAAACAGTCTCAGCACTGTGGAGTGACTCTACCCATCTTCATTGTATCTGTTGTATCATTGTAGGTATCTCATAACGTCTAAACTAATTAGCAGTTCCAATTTCCAAATACGATGAGCTAGGAATTCACTAGCACAAGTGCTGTCCATGTCTGTTTGGTTCGAGAGCAAACCTTTTAAGAGCTCCCAATTGTTTTGGCATTGCTGTGTGGGCAGTCCATAAAATATTCATGGCTGGAGTCCGCCCCAGGGCTCTTGGCCTTCCGTTTCGAGGTCGGTAATTGCATTTTGTGATTTAGTCTCGGTGAAAAGCGAGCATAAAGATCACATATGAGCAAAGCACATTCCTTTGAAACATGAAATTGCTACTCGTATCTGAATATTTGCCAACAGGAAAATAATTCATCACAGTTTACGACCGTTATTTTGGAGAAATATTTCAATAAAATTCTAAATCGATTAAGTTTTATCTGGTCTTGTGGCTTTGAGTTTACGTCACCATCCCATCATTTAATACTCCTCGATTCCATAAAACCTTGTCTGCAACAAGTCTTCCCAGAATAAATCCAAGGACTTGAATGACATCATCAAGAGAGAACCCAAGTGTCAAAGGACAGCTCTTTCCGCGAGCAACTTCCTTTCAACTAAGTACTACGCAGAAACGTAGGTATTGCTCTTGGAACGTGTCCAAGCGTGATTTCCAAGACTGAATACATGTTGAATGTTGAATATGAATGAAAGTGACGTTTCCGCCAGGCATGCTGGACTCATTTTGCCTATTGACTCCGCCGTGCAACGTATGGACAATTGTAGCTACCGGTGAACTCTATACTTATGTCATTGGATGCACCTACGAAGAGGAAACGAGGAAGTGGATCGTTAGTAAAATTGCCGAAATACACATTAGTATTTTCATACTTAGGTAGTATAAGAAGTAGGTTAAAGGTATTCAAGTTTAGTTTCAATTCGGAGACTAAACTTGAATAGTTTTTTATCACCGCAGGCTGACGACACAGGCATGGATGACCATTATGAATATTGACCACCATCAACAGGTCTAACACCTACAATAATGAATTGTAATTATACAGGATTTTGAGATAAACATTAGAAATGGGCTGAATAGCGAACAGTAATCCATCGTTTCGTGTTTGGTCATAAAACAAAATGTAGGATGTTTTAATGTCTTGAGAATTAGGGACGTTGTTTCATGTTAGTTTTAAGGGTATTTAAAATTGCGTTGGTTCCGCGTAAATCCTAAGGTCGGCAGATTGGCATATTGACGATCTAAAAATTACATGAATAAGCAGAGTAGGTAGGGATCAATTGAGATTTTTAATGGAGTTGTACTGTCATCGAAATTTAATAATTAAACAAAGCTGGACAATCCACACAGCATCATCTAGCCCCAAGCTAAGTAGAGCTTGTGTTATGGGTACTAGATGACTGATATTTGCTGAATACAATACATTACATAGATTATATGTTATATAACATAGAAAATACCCAGAACAAATATTTGCAGATCGTACAAACATTTTATCTTATGTCACGAGCATAGATATCAGCTGTTACCGACGCGCTCAGCTGGACTATAAAACCGCTTTTGTTTCCGCTGGCCGGATAAGGATTACCGCTGTTATGCTTCACAGTCGGGTAAGTACCTACACCTGCTCAAATTGCCAATGTTACGGTTTTCTAGGGTAATCTGATACTGAGGAAGATTATCAGTAGAGCATAACTCGGCGGTTTTCGGTTGCATGCTCATTACCTTACCGTTAGGCACTACTCTAGGTTAGAATAATTATTAATTTTAATTTGTATATTCTATGGGTCAACTGTGAGTCTGAAATAAATTATATTTATTTATTTTATTTCAAAGCTCTCCCAACTATGTGTGTCCTCCTAGCCGAATTTCGACCACGGCGACCAGTTTCAACGGAGACTAGCAGATTTGCAGGACATATTTAGTGCACAAGTGTGTGCGCAAACACAGTTGCACTCCATTCCCTCACTCTCATAATCAGATGGGTTGGCAGACCGAAACGATCCGGGAGCGGTAAGACTGATGTAGTTGAGGTCTCTCAATTATATCTACACAATCGGCCAATGGCTGAGTGAGAATATATTTTCTTTTTAATAAATAAATAATGCCGTCTGTGGTGACAACTGGGCCGACAAAAGAATGGAAGGTGGTTAAGGGAGGCCTTTGCTCTGCATGCTGGGATAATAATAGGCTCTTTGGACCATCTACAAAGCATTATTTAGCCACAAAGTAAGCATAGATTATGGTATGGGTACTAGATACCTGATATAAGTACTCACTTAAACTTTTAGAGAGAAAAAAGTGCCAAGCTAGCAATCAAAATGCTGTCTCTTTTGCCCCGTAAATTCATGAGTTCAGAGACTTGTTATATATCGTGTTATCTGACAATCGTCTGATAGCGTGCATGTGGTATTAGCAATGAAAGCTGGCTGTTGCTTTTATCAAATCATTGGAAGGAAATAGCCACTCACTCATATCATATCATGCATAATCATAATACACGAATTTACACGATGTTGATTATTCATTCAATACTTCCGTCGTTGTATTCGTAATCTAGATTTTAGAATATCATCAGGTGAGATTGTGGTCAAATGAAGGTGTATCGACTTTAAAAAAAAAACGATTAACCAAAATTAAGCTACCTGCCAGAGGAAGGGCAGCAGCTTCCTTCTGAGTATTTTTCAACACCAACACTGCTATCACCAATCCGCCTGCCAAGCGTGGTGATTATGGCAAATCCTCCCCTACATGGGAGACTATCCACTCGATGGACCGACGACATTGTAGCGGTCGCAGGGAGTCAATGGATGGAGGCGGTTCGGGACCGCTATTTGTGGCGTCGTATGGGGGAGGCCTATGGCCCATTATTTCCCTGTTTTACTTAATTTTAATTTTGTGACGTGTCCAAGAGTCCTGTAAGGTCTCAAGGAAATAAAGCAATTTGATATGTCCAGCAGTGGACGTGTATGGGCTGATATGATGGTGATGATGAAAATACAGCTGTCGGCTTACATAAAACATTGCGCACAAATAATTTCATAAACGGAACTACTTACCTTAACGAGCTAAAGCTTTTTTGCAAATGTAGCAATCAGAAAATGACACAGCCTGAGGGATACCTATTGTTTTATTGCCTGGCTGAAGTAAAATAAATAAATAATGGTGGACGATCCACATAGCAACACCTCACCCCAAAGTAAAGCAGTTATAGTTAGTTACAGTTATAGCGGTACCAATGACTTGTGTCATGTGTACTTAATTAGATAAATGATATCTTATACCTTTAAACGATCAATTCTTGTATATATTGTATTAATATATATATAATCTGAATCTCGGAAACGGCTCCAACGATTTTGATGAAATTTAGTATACAGGGGTTTTCGGGGGCGATAAACCGATCTAGCTAGGATTCATTTTTAGAAAATGTAGTTTTATTCGTTTTTCATTAATCAGTTTTATCGATACGGCACTCCCATAGACAAGATTTCAACGCTACAAGGCCTTCATGTATCATGTATTTAATTTTTTAATTTACTGCACATACTCGGTTATGACTTCACAATGGGGGAGGAAGGAGGTTGTCAGCTAAGATCCGAGGCTAAGATAGATGAACCCATAGACATAAAGACCATTATTTTTGTTCGTTGATAAAATGCCGTGACTTGGCCGTGACATAAACTGAAAAATATGACTCTTCATGACATCTTTTGACGAATAATATTACTATTATTTTTTAAATTGGGAGCAACTACATAACTGCTCTAAGGACACAACACTAAAGCTACTCTAGCAGGTGGCGTTGTTAAGCAACACTAAGCCTATGAGTGTTTGGTTTGAGGTTAGACCAAGAAAAACAATTGTTTATTTATATTATTTGTGTCTTTTTACGTGAGTTACACGTGTTAAAGATAATTTCTAAAAAACAAAATATACCAAAAAAATAAAAATACCGAGCAAAGCTCGGTCAACCATACTTAATACCGTACATACATAAATATATTTTTTTATAATACATAACTAAGGCACCTAGTACATCTGGAACAAATAAATGAAGATCGAACAAAAATTTGTCCTTAGGCGGAAATCGAACTCGCTACCTCCTGCGTTGCGACCTTCGCCCGTTGCGTTACTAATGTCGTAAAATACAAAATAATGTATTGACTGGAACAGGCGACAAGACTAGGTTTAGGTCATAATCGTAAAGCCTTTCCCCTAAGGCCTACCTAGGTCGCCTAGGGCCACAGTGAAAGCCTGAGGTGAAAGAACCTTGCCAGGCAGGCCATCTGCTAGGTCACCTAACACCTGTTTAAATTGAAAGTTCGCTGCGATATCGAAAGGTCCATCTCACATACTTTCGCTTTAATCTAAGTTTTCCAACATAATTTTGAAAAACATCATTCCTGGACTTTTTCTGCGTTCAAAGTTTAGTCTGTATGAGATTGAGTTGGGGAATTACGAGTGATACTTGGTTACATTTGCAAACACACGTGCCTATCCAGCCAAGTACCATGTCATTAGTGCCTACGACAGTTGTGAAAATGTAACTGACTAATTCCCCGAATACTCTAACGCAACTCAAATTTAAACAGGTTTCAAGTCCCGATTTCGACTGTTTTCAATGAAAGTATGTAAAAAAATACCTTTAGACGTACTGTAATCCTAGTTGCATTTAAGCCTTCAAGGGTTAGGCCCAGGCTCCACTAAAGAGAAGATCTGCGGGGATGTCCGAAGCGGATACGAAAAGGGACTTTTTCAGCTTCTCCACCACGGGTTTCTCCACCTAAGCTGTGCGAAGATGAGTACTGGCTAGACTGAAGCGGAGAATGTGTGCTGGCTAAAGCGGAACTGAGCTGTATGCGGATGGTGTCGGATGTTTGTTGAGATGAATGAACTAGCGGCGCCGCTCACTGCACTCTTTTCGTCTCCGTTGCCTGACGTCGCCAGCTTGCGAGGCACAGCTCACATTTCCGCTTTATCTTTGTTTTCTTCGCATATAAATATAACTCTGCTCGGTGGTATCCACGGAAGCTGAGTGGAGACGAGATGTGTGGATAACGATGTCCATTAAGTAGTTTTTTTTTATTTAAAATCTTTCGTAGTTTAACGAATCTACTAATATTATAAATGTGAAAGATTGTATTGATGGATGTTTGTTACTCTTTCACGCAAAAACTACTGAACCAATTAGTCCAAAATTTGGTATGGGTATAGTTTGGGACCTGGAATAACATATAGGCTATTAGGCTATTTTATATCACGATAAAACGCGGGGAAGGCGCGGGCAGCAGCTAGTTCATTATAATTTAAGCGGGTTAACTACGAACCTAGTGTTGGAAGAACACAAACTAGGTTCCATTGGTTGTTTAAACACATCTCTTCTCCACTTGTCTCGTCTCTACTTTGGTGGAGTCCAGCCCTTAAGCTTATACATACATCTTCCTGCCTTTATCCCACTCTAGATAGGTTCAGCCAGCTCGAAACGTATTTTTCTTCCGCTCTGCCCCCAGCCCTATCACCACAAAAATACATCGACGAGCGTATTCGACCTTTTTCATGCCAGCGCTATTATGAATGGACTGATATCTTATCAGTTATCGCTCTTTTCAGACATAGGTGATTGTGGTTATCATTATTGATTGTAGGGATTAAAAATGAAGTCACCGGATATCCTGTTGGACTTGGCAAAGGTTACTTTCAGATTTTCCTCTATTGACCTAGCCTGCTGCCGGCAGCCTTTATTTGGGCTGTGAATGGCAGGCATAAAGCGATGGTATTCAGTAGTTGACCAAATAGTATTTAGAGCCAGTGCTTAGAGTATTTTTTGCGTCGTGACGTGACCTCACATCGAGCCATCTTGCCTAGATTAGGTACCTACATCATTCACTGACAAAACCCAGCTAATGATATGGAGGCCAGGAAACTGGTATATAACTTTTATTTCAAAAATAAGTAACTTTTTAAAGATCGATCGAAAAACGGTTAAAACAATACCCCTGAACAACCAAGCGCACTTTCTACTGTGGGGAATCGAACCGCCTACCCATCTTTACCCAGACAGCCGCCCACTGTGCCACGGAAGCCATGTTTGTTCTCTGCCCTCCAATATTACCTACTGCAGACAAAAGCCATTTTCATCCACCTATAATCTTTGCTGAGCTAATGGTATCTACCCGAGACTGGCCACTTATGCCATGTATAGAGTGATTACTTTGCTAAGAATGGAAGTGTAAGCTTACCTATTACTTATGTACAGAATAAGTAGGTAAGCTACGCGCAATTAACGGCAATTTAAGATGATGTGCAGCGTAAGGCCCAGAACACACGGTGGAACGCAAATGCAACGAAACTGCAACTACTAGTTACTTTTGAGTTGCATTTAAGTTTCTGCCATAGATTCCGTGGAGAGACCACACATGACGCGACCAGTTTGAAACCGGTTTGAAACTCATAAGATAACAATCCAAGAATTTTCTATCAGTTTTTGGTAATTCTTTGGCAGCCACAAACATACGACAGTTGATATTCTTCTCAATGTATCCACAAAGTTCTGTTTTTGCGCCTTCTTCTTTGTCGAAGATACAAATACATAACCACAATTTCTTCGTCACTTGAAGAACTCATTATGCAGACGTCTTTTCTCAATGAAAACCGAAATGATTGTGGTTGCAGCGTGTGTGGAAAATGGTTGAAACTGATTTCAAATCAATAATTTCGAAAGGGTTTCGTTGCATTTGCGTTTCACCTTGTGTTCTGGGCCTAAATGTTTGCAGTTTTAATGTGTGTGTGTGTGTGAATTATTATCTACTTAATTACGTTGTAATCTTACAGATTTAACCTAAGCTTTAGGTCAAAATTAATTTTACAATCGTTCTCAGTGTAAAAAAATAAGCATGCCAATTTGTTTGTTATTAATTGATCTTGGATCAAAACAAGGACGGAATCATGTACATTCAAAGAAGCTATTTTGAGTAATTGGTTGTATTTGATGAAGGTGGAATGGTCAATGACCTATGTAAGTAGGTATGTATTACTTATTCACTTCAAGGTTAAGCCATGTTTTTTATGGTGTTTTTCACAATCAGATACAGTAAACTTTGAAAGCTTGCCTGTCCGGGGCGTAAAATACGACCCCTCCAACATAGTCTGTTGATGCCATTAGAGCAGACTAAGGGATCCTATCAGTGGAAGGGCAGCAGCTTTACTCTGTGTATTTTCCACACACCACTAACCCGTAACACATCTGCTGCAATTACCAATCCTCCTGCCAAGTATGGTGATAATGGCAGAACCACGCATTTTTTGCATGTGTGCAATCTGATGAGAAAACATAAAAAGCTTGCAGACCCAAAGAGTAGTTTTAGTCATGTTTTGAGGTTTCTTTCTAATAAATATTAATCCCATAATCCATTCTAATATAATAAATTCGAAAGTAACTCCGTCTGTCTGTTACCTTTTCACACCTACATGGCTGAATGAATCTTAAAAGAAATTTTAGAGAGAGGTAAATGGAATCCCGGAGGACATAGTCTACTTAAAAAGCGTGTGCTAAGCCTCAGGCAGCATCTAGTGTATTAATAATAACACATAAAATTCTATTTTAATATAAAAACTTTCGTAGTTTGAGGAATTCATTGTGAAACACAACACACAAACTGGGTTCGTAGTTAATCTATACATTCATATAGAACATAATATATTCTAATAAAAAATACCTACACTAAAATAACTACAAAAGCTAAAGTTCAATCTACAATCAAAAGTATTTACAGTTATATTTATTTCCCAAGATGGTTCCATAATTGACAGACAGCAATGTTTTCATTAAACATCATGTGACACTAATTAATAAAGAGACAATGCAAAAACAATGGGAATGGGAAACCAGGAAGCAACAGCCATTGAGATGGTTGTGGGAATGGCATTGTTATTGTTTACTGACGGGAGTAAGTGTTAAAAGTCACATCTTAAAAACCTACCATCATAGGTTTGATTGACCTGGAGAGATTTGCACATAAGTTCATTGGAGTGGTCAACATGAGTTTGGTTTTTTGATGGTATCGAGAGTTTGAGAGACTCCAGATTTGCATTGATGTCCCTATAGTAGAGAATCTGCACCAAATCCCATACAAAAATGGAATGTCTGTATTAATATTTTCGGGAAACTAAAGATCACTTGGGAATTAATGTTATTTTATTATGATTTGTATTGACAAGCAGAAATTGGAAAATATTATTTGTGGTTTTATGTAAAATTTAGATTTTCATCCCAGTGAATAAGTGTCTGTTTGTAATGTCAAGACAACAGCTTTTGACTAAGTAAATGTACCTATTTGAAAGTACTTATACAGTAAATTTTTATCCATCTGTCTATTTGTTGAGCTAATCTCAACAAATAGAACAGTATCAATGTTGGTGCTCCTGTTGCCCGGACTCTCATGAGACCGGTTTCTTCAGGAGTACCTCAACCAGCACACAGAGGCAACCTACACATACACCACCACACACACACAACAGACATTCTCTCTTATACTCACCCCCACCACTCACATACACACAACACACATTCTCTCTTATACTCACCCTCACCACTCACATACACAATTATTTTTATACTAGTTACTGTTAAAGTACCAAATTTCAATGTACCTACCAAACCTAATGTTATAGAAGAGCGGGGTTCTCTAACACAAGCATAATCATGCTTAAAAGAGGACCCGAGGACCATATTATTATTACGAATATACTAAGTAACAGAAATAAATATATTTAAATTTTTAATAATCTCATTCACAATTGGATTGGATCACAATTGGCTAGAGTGGACAGATTTCGACAGTACTTTTACTGGCAGCTTACTGAATTTTAGCCGGTAACCAAGTATCCTTTAATTCAGGGTTCTGCACAAGTATTGCTAAAACAGCAGCACTACTCAATCAAACTCATCGAAGGTTCATAGACATGATGCTTGCTTGGCAGGATATCCTCATTAAAAATACTTAGATAAATTTATTTCAAACCACATTGCCCAGCGCAGTAGGCTCCTAGTTATATTTAAAGACAAATTGTTCTTATTCAATTTTCTTTGATATTGCCGAACGCTTTAGCTGCTGGCTCTAGGATTCCATAAATTGAATGAAAAAGTTTAGAGAGATATGGTAATGTTTACCTGTTCCCGAAGTTACTTCTCCAGAACTCAGCAGCATCACTCTTGGTGATCCGGAACTGGTCTCCAGCAAAAGTCCCGTTCGGAAACATCGCCTTCAACTCGCTCAGCATGTGACTAAATACCAAACTCAGCTTCGTGAGGTTCCTCCTATAGTGAGAGGATTCATCAAACATCTTCTCTTTACCCTCTTTGAACAACTTTATAGCCTGTTTGCACTTTTTTATCAAGTTCAAAATAAATATGTGAAAGTGTTCATTACTATTCAACGCCTGCATATTATCCTCATACTTCTGGTAAATAATACGTAGCCTCTGATAAGTATCAGGTAAAATGTCCAGAATAAACGGAGGGCTGTTTTTTAGATTCATACGGTGGTGTTGACATAGTTTCACCACTTTGTCCATCAGCTTCCAAGTCTTATCCAAAGTCCGCTTGTCTGTAGCCAGCTTTGTCGGACAGACAGCATCCGAAAAAGCGCCGTGAAGCTTCGAAAATATAGAGGAAATGTTTTTTTGTTGTGACTTCTGCCGAGGTGTTGCCGCCATGTTGAAAACACAGTTGACATACAAACGAAAACAAGGTTTTGTAACAAGACACTACACTCTAAATGCACTCATCACTTTATAATTAGGTAACCGACCGTGTGTTTTCTCATTATTACACGATAACACAACATTTGCGACACAAATATCCACACGGTGCAGCGAGCATTCACTGACACATCGACGGACGTACAGACGCGTATGACAATTTGACACATGAATGAAGTGAATGACAAAGAAGCATGAATGAATAATGAATGAAAGATACATTCGAATGAGTTTGTGCTGCCAACGCATCCTAAATTAAAAAGTCGAAAGCACGTCTTAAGTCATCATCATAGGAAGTCTAACTAAGTTAAAGCAGCCACGTCACTCGGGCAACTCGCCTCAGGAAGCGCCGACCGGCAGCCGATGGCGACGACGGTCTGACGATCCAGCGCTCGGCACCCCTATATTAGGCTGCGGGGCGGCGGCGGCGGCGGCGGCGGCGGCGGCGCTCTCATAGAGTACTTAGACACCCATGTCATCATCGCTTCCACCCCGGCGGCGAGTGCTTGGACGCCAATGTCATCATCGCTGCTGCCAGCGGCGGCGAATGCATAGCATTTTTTTATTGTTTTGAATGACATGACATCAACAATCATTGTGCAATTTGTGCATAGGGTATGCGAATATTTTAAAATTGCCCAACAGGTCTTGGAAGGCAACGGTGGGTGCCCTACACTACCTGTAGGGGTTTTGAAGTTGAATAATTATGTATAGTTAAGGATACACCAGCTCACCAGAGCAGTGTCCAATCCAAAGTATACTCCAATCACCAGCCAGTAGTCCGTTCACATAATATAATCACTCCCTACCCGCTTCCTGGCGCGTTGTTTGACGTGATTGATATATGACAGCCAGCTTGTCAAAATACTGACACACGAGATGGGGCGTATGTACGCTTTGCTACGTACGTACATACTATATCGCCGATCGCCACAAAGCCCCAAAAGTATTTGGCTTCGCACTCCGGTCACCGTTATTATTTTTATCCAAGCAATTAATTTTGTTTTATAGGTACTCCATAATTTCAAAAGAAATTCAGTTGTCAGCTTTTTACTAAAAACAATTTCGCGATTCACCGTTATTTCCTTAATTTCTACTTACGCACTATATTAACAAAAACCTTTGATTATACGAGTGTTTCATGTTTACAAATTTAATGCTTTTTTATTTTCCATTTAATGCAGAAACACTTTTTATTGCTTTTCTGTTACCTTCATTGACAAAGAAAATAACAATCAAATAATATAAACAAACTAAACTAGTATTTACAATGAATATTAACATTTAATTTGATGTAGTTATTGAATTATTTTAATTTTTTATTATTGAATTATGTGACTGTACGTAATGAAAACAAATGTGACGTGTTATTCCTGAAATCGAAGAAATAAATGATTATTTGAAACAATTGAGCTAACTGCAGACGGTTGCAAACAATGTACAGGTAGTTCAACTGGTCAATATCAATAACAATAGTCGGAACCGTCTACAAGACGCTGGCTGCATTTCCCTGCTGTATAGCAATGCTAATGCGCTGCGCCAGATACTCACCAGCTTTCGGGTCACGTCTCAGTTCGACCAGGTACTCAGATAATTTTTTGAAAACCCGTAGTGCCTCACTATACGTCTCGTCACGGTTTAATAGCGCTCGGCGAAAGTGGAGCGGGGTTCTGCGCAGGTGTAAAATGGTGTAAAAATCTAAAAATCTACTTCTGCGCATCCAGGTCAGCCCTATTAAACCATGACGTGACCAGCCCCATGAACCTAGGGTCTTGACTCCAATGGGAGCACCTTTTATTATTGTTAATGTTTATCTTTTATTTCCGTGATGTCATGATGACCAACCGTTTATTAATTTTAATTATTGTTGGCAGCACTGGATAAAAGTGTGGATGGATGGCGCAGCTATAGTATCATTTCTGTGGGATGTATTCACCCACCCACCCACAGACTCCAGTCCATGCTGTGCTGCCACCATAGGCCATGTTGATTGTTCAGTAGGTATAATGCAAAATAATATACCAAAATCAAATTTAGTAAAATATCTTCCATTTTATTTTCCAGAAATATCTTTATGAGCAAAGTAAATTACAATTAAGGATTATAAACAAATGAGACCTAGTGTTTGCAATTGAAACAGTTGAGGTACCTGCAGATTGTTGCAAATAATCTAGAGGTAGTTCAACTGATCCATATTAATACCACATAAGATTTATGATTCCTCAGTCACCCTTGTCCAAAATGGAATTAAATTTATATGATAACGTCTTGCCATAATTATTATCTTTGGGCATCGCTGTGGCTTCTGGTGCCATCTTTCGGGTGAGAGATGGCATTGTGACTAATGTAATAAATTTATCAATTCTCATTATTGTTGTGAGATAAAAAAAAACCTATTTGCTTCGTGGCATAAAAAAATATAAATGAATAAGTTAAAATAAGTAAATATAATTAATAAGAAAACAAATTTTCTTTCCATAACATTCTTCATATTTTTGAGCAACAATTTTATAATCATGTTAGCTATGTACAAAATATAGTAATTTCTAAATACCTAATTATGCAAAAATCTATTTTGGTTCAATTCTTCACACACAAATTGTTTTGTTGGTCGTATTTAATAATCGTGTCCATAGTTTTACAAGGTTTCACCGTTTCCTAACTTTCTCCAAAATCATGTTAAGTAATTTTGTATGGCAACATTTCATTTGAGTTCTGTTATGACTTTGCCTGCCATCTACCAACTTCTTTCTCAAACACTATGTGCATCACGTAGTTTATACAAGTCAAGGCTTATTCAAAACAACCACTAGATGGTATCACTTGCTACATGAAGCATGTTTCTAACTATTTTCGCTAGATGGCCAAAGTAGTCCCTTGGAATTGCAAAAAATCCCTATTATTTTTGCCATAGGTTTTTATATACTTACATAAAATTAAAGGGAACTAGTTATATGTTAATCGTACCTATATTAGTTATCAGAATAAAACTAAAAAACGCAGGTTTCAGACCCATTGATGGTGTTTTCACAGCGCCACCGTCCGTTCAACAGGGCTATTCTAACTTGATCGAAAAGTTTCCACGACTCGGAATTTGACACATATCCGCGCGAAATTCAAATATTTTAGCGGTTTTTTATGTTCTGCGTTCTACAAGGAATAAAACTACCTAAAAAGTAGTTTTTCATTCATCGCTGACCATTTCCTGTGAACCCATGTTCCAATGGGGCTTTTGGTAATAATGTTGTTTTAAGTAATAAATCTCATAAATTATTAATTTCTCCAAACGTGGAGTCGAATCGAAATTAGTTAAAACATGAGTTCATAGAAAATGTTTTATAATTTAAAAACCGCTTAAAATTTTTAATTTCGCTCGGATTTGTGTCAGATTTCGAGTCACGGCAACTTTTCGATCGAGTTAGAATAGCCGTGCAAGTCCAGAACAGAACGGAAGAGCCGTCCTCAGCCAGAAGTTCTGGTTGACGACGGCTCTTCCGTTCGAGTGCTTTGATGCCACAAACATACAGACACACACACACAAATTAGGATAAGAATGGAGGCTATGTCTGAAATAACATTTTTATGTAGGTAGGTAGGTAGATATCTTAACTTTGGCTCGAGTAGGATACAGGCAGTGGCGGATTTACACATTTGCCGCCAGTAGGCTATTCAAATTTTGCCTATTATTATCTATAATTCGATACCGGACACCCTTATCTAATTAGATGTGAATTCACAATGATAATTATTTTAAAAGAAGTTATCAATGAATTTTTTTTTGTCCTTACTTAGGAATCCTTAGTAAGGACAAAAAAATCCTTAGTAAGGATGGAATCAGCTTTTTCCCGTTATTAGTATGATTTTGTTGTGAACTAGGGGACCAATGTGTCAGTTTCTAGATTATTTTTAAATCTCCCGATTTAGTGTAAATTACACTGGACCTAATAACATTTAGGTATCCAATGACATTCATTTATATTTCTCTAAGTCAATAAATTTTTGGCCCTAATTTGCCGCCCCCTATAATCTGCCACCCTAGGCTCCAGCCTACTCAGCCTGCTGGTAAATCCGCCATTGCATACAGGTGGTACAAAAAATCTTTACCCGGAGGACAGCTACCCGAAATATTCAAGATAAAAGTTTTACTGAAAGGAAACATTCGTTTATATTTAATAAAATAGAACTGCATTCTCAGAATTTTTAACAAGTACTTACCTACTGGACTACTGGGTACCTACTTACTGGTCGTAATCGACAATCGAACCCATTAAAATAAAAATAAAAAAACAAATTAAAATTAAATAAGAAAATAGGCGTTATTGATTTCCTCTTTACTTCAATTTGACACAATATTTGACAGATTTGATTCCAATGATTGACTTAACTTTACACGACAACAAAAAAAGAGCTGTTTTTTTAGATTTTAATGGGTTCGATTACCGGATTAGACGGAGAGTTTTAAAAATTCTGTGTACCTATATAAATTTTACTTATTTTCATAAATAAAGGAACGTTTCCCTTCAGTAACACTTCTTATCTTTCATCATCATCATCATCAGCTCGTACACGTCCACTGAACATAGGCCTCCCCCAAACGACTTATCATTATTACGAATCAAAATAATTAAATAATGCTGTACAATCCAATAAGAAGTGTTCTGTATCTGTTAATATGGTAAGGTACCGTTGCTCGTTTGGTTTGTACCATCCTGTATATACAATGTATAGTGGAACTTCAGTTTTTTTAGGGAGTAGCTACGTCATCGCACGTTGCTGTATGGAACCCATTCTTAGAAAAGACGAGAATCATCTCTTCATTCATCATCTTCTTCCTCCTCATCCTCCTCATCAGAAGGCAACTTCGTCGTCGTGGTGGTAAACTGTCTGGTGCGGTAAGATTTTCGGGACATCCGTGAGATTCGCTCCGGGTAAGGAACTGGCACTGGAGCTAACTGCCTTTCGTTGTTGTTCACACCAAAATGCCTCTCGTTGTTGGGGTCTGCGAAGTTGTTGTGTCTTTTGTCCATTTTGTTTTCATGGCTGGAAAGTTAGTTTTTATTAGAATAAACAAATAAATAAATAATAAATAATGCTGGACAATTCACACAACATTATCTAGCCCCAAGCTATGCAGAGCTTGTTATACATAATAGAATATATTACATAAATAGATTTTTTTATCATACATAGAAAACGACCAGAACACGCTGAACAAATATTTGCAGATCGTACAAATATATATCCCGAGGCGGGAACCGAACCCGCAACCTGCGACGCAGGCAGACCTTCGCCACCGCGCCACAGAGGTCGTCAATGGCCGTCTTTTTGTCAACACCTTTCCGTATACAGTACACTACACATACATAGATATATATTTTTAATATACATAAAAATACCCTGAACACCTAAGACAACAATTTGTAGGTCGTATTTTTTTTGTCCTGAGGCAGGAATCGAACCCTCAACCTCCTGTGTCAAAGTTGGATTCAAATGTTTTTGTATCTATGTAGGTAGTTAGTTCTGCATAATGAAAGCTTCTAATTCTAATTCTAAGTGGGGGGAACTGGGATCTGCACTGACATCTGGCATAGGAGTGTATTGTGCATTGTCCCCCTACCTAACTAGGCCTAATGAAAGCTTGCCTCAGTCATATGCTTAAGTAAAGGTTTCTGTGGCATAAACGTTACTCAAGCATAAACTGTTTAAAATAAAATTGTTTTTGTTTGTGTGTTATTATCACAACATTTATATCAACAAATCACATTTATTTAAGAACACAAAAGTTTTGATTAGTCACAATAAACAAATTGTAGCTTACTGTTCTGGGCACGGGTTCTTATCCAGAGCAATAAACTTCATCAGGTACCCTTTCACACCAATTAGGATATTGTCAGCGGAGTCCATAGCAAAAGTGTTCACGCCTGGTGTCTCGAAAGTTCCAAGTCGAACAGCTGAGGCAGTAAGTGCATCCAAAAGGTATAGATTACTGAATTCATCCATTGCATATACTTCATCTGATCGACTTACAAAGACGCCTGTCATTTTGTCCTCTAGCAGCCCTTTAATTTTAACCGGAATACTCTGTCCATTTTGTAGAATATACGTTGTTTTTGACGCTATGAAGTAGATGTTATTTCTTGTGTCTACAGTCAAACCATGTCCATTTGGTATAGCAGTATACATTTCGCTTTTCTGTCCGTCATTTGTCAGCATACTCACTCTATTCTGAGGCCAAGTAGCAATATACATTGTTCCTCCATCTGTAGACGTAGCTAAATACATAACATCTTCCCCTAATGCTGTATACAGTTCTATAGATCCATCTTCTTTGTATTTATATACACCACTATCAGTGGCTAAGTAAACTATATCGTTAAGGTTATCAACGCAAGTCGACTGACCTAAACCAGCCACTTTTATCGACTCAAATTCTCCACTTGGGTGTAACACTTGTATAGACATCTTCATTTCGTCGCTTATTAGTGTAAAGAATATGTTACCTGTTTTCCAATGTATGTTCATATCAGCAGGTATTCCACTGATATTTCTAGCTTTATCTCTCTTGTAAATATTATTTTCTAGGTGTAAAAGGTTCGCACAAATATCAGATGGCATGCCCTTGGTCATTAATGTTTTTCTCGTCATGACTGGATTGCATTTTATTGACACAAGTAACGATAGGTGTATTAGTGTTATTAGTATCAGCATCTGAAAGAGTTATATGAATGCGTTAGCAAATCTAATTAAAAATAATATTAAACTCTGTAACTGCAGTATTTAAAAATGCTTACTGCATGAAGCGATCAAAACTTTTTAATCAGGTAGGTACCGAATATCTATTATGCTAAAAAAAATCCTTTGACGTCAGGCTTATTTTTATCAATTATTTAAACCAAAATTATAAAGTGACGTTCGTAAAATAAACAGTAACAAATATTATAATATAGTATTATACTACTACACTTATTAATTCGTTGTTTAAGATTAAATTACCTTGATCGAAGATAAATTCCCGTAAGTTCCACTTGCGAACGTTTCTCTCGAAAATTTCTGTTTCGAATCAATAATTAATAAGAACTATCACAACAACTTCACCCTACTGTCTCCGATGTACTAAAGTCTTGATAAACAGCGTCCTGTTTTAAATCAGTTTACTGTGTTATTGTTTATATGTTTGTTTATAATTAAACTGAATTCATTGTATAGTTTGTTATCGTTTTCTTGTTATTATGATTCAGTTGCATTTCATCTTATTAATCACTTGATAGGTGACTAGCTACTGTCTACGGTTCCATTTTCATGGAGTTAAAATGTTGCAATTTTATAATCGTTACGCTTATAAGTATTCTTTATTTCTTTTTATGACGATTCGCTTTCGTCACGTATTTATTCAATACCTACTTAATTAAGTCTACAAGACGAATAGGCACTAAAAATACGGGTACTGTACGAGTCCGTAGAGTGAAGCCCTGGTGACCTGTAATACAGATTTTACCAAACCTACATCAGGCATCAGTCTTCACAATACAGGTTAGATCTAGTATATATCAAGGTTGCCTGGGAGAAATCGCTCTCAGCGATAAGGTCGTTTTTTTTACTGTATTTATTTTAATTTTAGATATAAGAGTTTTTATGTAATTTAAATATGCACAATAAAGTGTCAAATCCATTATGTAACGTTCTTATACATATATAGGTACCTAACTGTCGAGTAGACTCAGTAATAGTCCTTTATTATAATAGTCGATATTTACAATACGAGCGTATTGTAAATATCGACTATTATTATAGACTACATTACATAACACTTTATTACACAGCAAGAAAATAAAAATATACAGAAAAATAAATTTACATAATTGCACAATGGCCGATCTTATCGCTTAGAGCGATCTCTTCCAGACAACCTTGGGATGGACACGAAGCAGTTGTACATGCGTAGACGGTGGCAAATTTCATAAAAAAACAATATATTTCTTTTATTTTGAAAAATTATTCTTATTTGATTTTAGACCTCTTAAAGCCAACAATTTATTATTTGGCAAATTTCAAGCACGAAGTGTCATGTTTGCCTGTTTTTTCTTTGTACAATCCCTTATGGTGTTTCCTATGTGAAAAGTTTGTGTGAATATTATAAGATAGATAGAATTAACGACATCAAGTGTAACATGTGTACCTACGGTGGAAATAAATAAATACAAATAAATACATAATATAAGTGTATCTCACATAATATTATGTTTTTTTATGGATGGTTTTTTTATGTTAGTGTGTTTTTGTTTTGTCTGTATAGTCGTCGTGAGTAGTTAGTCCGTAACGCCAACAAGTGACTCTGACGGAAGACCAGCGTTGGTTGCTAGTAGGCTTGAGGCGTATTTATCGCCACTGATAAAATTCACAGATATAGAAAAATGGCAGTATGTCACAGAGACAGAAACTTAATATATCTGTGACTGTCACACAGGTACCTGGCAGTACCTGTGTGACAGTCACATGTCACGAGTGCACGATATTATATCGTTGTTATTTTATTAGGTACCTACGCAATAAATCGCTTCAGCTAGATAATATCGCTTCTATATTCTCTCTTTGATAATATCACTAAGTCAGAATGAGACACACCTAGTATTTTATGCTTGGAAATTTGAAATGTATACCGCAAAGTTGTTGAAGAAAATACCGTTTAAATTTATTCGGTAAATCAACATGCTACTGCTACTTAGTCATCGCTACAATAAATATATTATTCAATCAGTAAATCAATGAATTTGTACGTGATTGGTAGATTGCTAGCTAGTATTTTGTCACAGGTATTTGTCACCGATATTTTGAAGTCACAGTAACGTAAGTCACAGGTATCGGATTTTGCCTAGTATAACCCAAGACTTGCTTCTCGTAGCTTGCTAGTCAAACAACGCTGCCGAGGCAGAGCCAATCTGTTACATATCTTATGTACATCGTTTTTAGAGTCCATGTTTCTCTTACTTTAAGTGTATTATGTATTTCCTTGAAGTTTTGTAAGAAATAAATAAATTATATTCTATTCCAATAGTAATCGATTCAATAAATTCCATTTCTCTATAATTCCATACTTATCAATCTTAGCCTTCGGTGTCAAGTTTCAAAAGTTTTGCTTTGAGGTTAAGTAGGTTCGTCTTGTGGTGACTGGTTTGCAGTGAATGCGTCGTGCTGGCGCCAAGCATGGCATGGTGAGCCGGAACGGTGATGTTAACGTGGATAAGATTTTGATGTTTCATATTATTTTCTATGTTTGATGTGACCGATGTTACATGAATAACAAACAAGGAAATTTTTATTCACTTAGTTTTTTCCCCTATTAACTCCCTATATATTTCCTTTTTCTGAGAATCTTCATTGTTATCTATTTTTCTCTGCTCATACTTTTACTAATTATCTGCTGTTTCCGATTACCGTCATAACGTCTTTATTTTACTATGTCCAGACCCTAGGTCCGTGGGGTACCGACTGAGCCTCTCCAGGTTTTCAAAAATTTTTCTGAGCGCTTGGTCGATGCGACGCATGACCCGAGAGCTGTTGAGTATCTGGCGCAGTGCATTAGCATTGTCATACAGCGGGGCAATGCACCCAGCGCATCGTCTTGGAGACACTTCCGACTGGTATTGATATGAACCAGTTGAGCTACCTATAGATCGTTTGCAACAGTCCGCAGTTAGCTCAATTGTTTCAATTGTAAATACTAGTTCTAATTTTTTTCTATTATTTGATTGTAATTTTCTTAGTTAATAAAAACTTCTGTTTACTCAAAAAAAAAAAAATGACGTTGATTTATAGTTGTTAGCATAAGATAGTGAGTTTTTTGGTTATTACACTGTTAATAGTCTCAGTATCAATATCTTTATTTCTTTAGGCTTACAAAATAAGCACTTAGACAAGTCAAATTTTATACCATAATAAAAATAAAATAAAAAAACCTTTATTCCGTAGCTTTAACAATGTTCATGCTTAAAAATAATTATTGTGCTTATTATAATAAAATATTTAATTAAACTGAATTGCAATTGAGTGACATATGATAATAATAAATTAATTTGTATAATTATCAAATATTTAGATTGTGTTAAAGATATTTAAAATTGCATGCATAATAGGTACCTATATATTAAATGAAATTTGAATATATTACAATTTTATTTTATATAGTTAATAATGAATAGGTATTTTTTTAAAGTAGCTAGGACCCCTTTCGAGTACAGGCCTCAGACAAGTCAAATTTTATACCATAAACATAGTTATTATTATCAAATAAGAAATAAAGTGTTATTGATATTCTCTTCACTTCATTTTTTTGTCCACTAGTAGAAGAAGTGAAAAAGAAGAAGAAGAAGATCTTCTATAATAAATAAAACACTAGTAAGTAAGGTAGAGTCATATCCACTGAAAGATCAACGTTAACAAAAACCTAGTAGAATTTGCGTAGGTGTTACCGAATAAGGTCAAATCTTTGTTGTCAGTGGTTTCTACATTCGTATTTAATGCTAATTCTATTAATTATTATTTATAACTTGTAACATCAAATTATAAAGTCGTTTTTGACAGGTCTTGTTTTGTAAATAAAATTTAAAAGTATATAAGCCTCTTCTAACCCCTTTTTCAATTGTAAATAATAGTTTTAATATGTTTCTCTTGTTTTGCCATGTCTATCTTTGGCTACATAACCGGCTAAAGGTTTCTTCGTCGCTTCTTTACTTTAGTCTACATTCAGAAGAGACAAATCAAAAATACTTGTCACTTTATTTACATGTTAGTGTTTAATTTTAAGAATTTTGACCTTTTCTAACTTTACTTTTAATGTATTTACGGATATAAATTGCAGAATTTATAATTCATTTTGATTTTGTTAGTAAGTAATTAATTACTTTTTGCTGACTTGAACGCCGAAAAAACATACAGCCATATTATAACCCTCTTAATCCTCAATTTTTAAAGCCGCCTGATCGACATAAATTTATATCATAACTAGCTGCTGACCGCACCTTCGCCCGCGTAATGTCGGGATAAAAATATCCATTACGTTATTCCAGGTCCCAAATTATACCTACCCATACCAAATTTCAGCCTAATCGGTTCAGTCGTTCTGCGTGAAAGAGTTACAAATATCCATACATACATCCATCCTTACAAACTTCGACATTTATAATATTAGTAGGATATAACATACATATAATAGTAGGAGCAGGATAGGATAAGACACGTTATTGTAGGTACTTATTTCATACAATCACCTTTTTTGCTTTGTAATCATAACCACTAATTAAAGTATGACTAGCTGACCCGCCAAACGTTGTTTTGCCTTCAACCCTTATCACTTAGGGGTATGGAAAATAGATAATAGCCGATTCTCAGACCTACTTAAGACGCATATAAAATTTGGTAAGAATCGGTAAAGCCGTTTCGGAGGAGTACGGTAACTAACATTGTGACATGGAAATTTTATATCTATTATATATATATATATATAAAAGAAAGTTGTGTTAGTTACACTATTTATAACTCGAGAACGGCTGAACCGATTTGGCTGAAATTTGGTTTGCAGGTAGCTTGGAACCAGGAAAAGGACATAAAGATACAAAAAAATAAGGGTTCCGCGCAAAAAAATTAGGGTTCCGCGCGAAAAAAATAATTCAACGGGGGCGAAGCCGCGGGCAGCAGCTAGTATAAGATATAACCATGTATCAGATTTCTACTTTCAACACTACACATTACACACTACATCACAAGATATGTAATCTTCTTTATTTTATGAGCCTAAACTTGTCAATAGATAATTTATATGCCGCTAACCAAGCTGTTAAAGTTAATTTGTTGATTTTACAACCCAATTGACCATGATTTTTTTTATTTTTTAAAACAATAAAAATATTTTAAAATTATTGTTTTAGTTTTTTTAGATATGATTATTAAGTACCTAGAATATGATATTAAACCCCGAATTAGGTCTATTCAGCTATATATTTAACAGCAGCCCGAAATGGACCTCTGCACTGTTCAGGGGTATAAATAAATAAATAAAATTCATATGTAATATTTTACTAACTATTTAATAGTTGCTAAGCCGTGGGGTCGCGGCGTACGAATATCGACCCCTCCAACTCAACCCGTGGATGTTGTAAAAGCCGACTAAGGGAGCCTACCAGAGGAACGGTCGCGGGGAGTCGATGGATGGAGGCGGCTCAAGACCGCTATTTGTGGCGTCGTGCGGGGGAGGCCTATGCAAAGATGTAAATCGTTAGATATGCCCTGACACCAAAAACTGTGGCATTGTCTTTGAAGTGTGTAGACGTGCGCGTCGCGCCGGCGGCACCGCGCCGCTGTTTTCTCACGCCGCCGCCGGCGCCGTCTCTGTCAGTCGCGACGACCAGCAACCCGACCGGAGAATCTGTTCAAAACTCTCCAATAAACATATCATTTATTCCTCCAGTACTTAAGAATGTAGTCTCCTTCAAGGTTTTCTGTGATTGCGGTTGCTAGAAGAAGTAGAAATCTTCAGCGCACCACTGCTATGTTTCTTAGGGAGTTATGATAAAACAGATTATCTATACAGTCTGGTCGCTGGTCGGCGCGCTGACTGATTGACTACACATGGGGTAGCGACGGCGCGGCAGTGGATAGTCTCGAAAAAACGCTCGCTCCTTTCGCTGTTATTACTAGAGATGAGTCCGGAATTCAATAACTAACTCAGTACCTGTTAGCATGGTCCTAAAATATCTAACGCTATTGTAAAATCCGCATACCGCTAGGGAATAACTGTGCAAAGCGAGCATCGCGCCTAACCGACCGTGAGCCATAACTACCCAACGCTTCAATACCTATACTTACCTAACCTATTATCTACGCATAAATACTAGCGGACCGTTTACCCGTAAAGTTATGTAGCTGCAACAAGTATTTGGTATTTCTAACCAAATCTGTTAGAAATATATTGGGTAGAAATCAGGACAGGTATAGAGTATTGTATCGTAGTATTGTAGTATTGTATCTTCTTCCACTAGTGGACAAAAAATTGAAGTGAAGAAAATATCAATAACACCTTATTTCTTATTTGATAATAATAACTATGTTTATAGTATAAAATTTGACTTGTCTAAGTGCTTATTTTGTAAGCCTAAAGAAATAAAGTTATTGATTCTGATTCTGATTCTGTAACGTTATTGGGTACTAGTTGGTACTAGCGGAATTGAAACAAAATACCCAACTAATAACCGGTAGCCAAAATATCCAATAACTTCCATCCTTAGTTATTACTGTGTACCTTAAACTAAATACCGACCTATCAAATGAAAGCTCTTGTAGCCTAGATCGAGCTGTAATTTTATTTTTGTTTTGAAATATTAATTCGTACATCGCTTTCTACAACAAACTTATCGAACCTCTTTGAACGTTCATCCAGGAGAAAGCAAAAAACAATAAGAATCCCATTTTTAAATGGTTTATTGATTTTTTATTATTTTTGCGCCTTACAATGGTAATTTCAAGCCGTCATAATATGTAGCTCCGGAACAGTAAATTTATTGTAAACTATGAGGGTGACATGATCATTCTGATCAAACCCTGTTTAATGAATAAAGATATAAAAAAAACTCTAAACAGACGATTCAAACTAAAACAATCACGACGTTACGGTTAGGGGCTAACTACTATTTAATTTTAAATACCTACATAAGAGACAAAAAATCAAACCACGCTGGCGGGCGCGGCGGCGCCGCCACGCTGACCGTGGAGGTCGGCGCGCCGCCGCCGACAAATTTAAGGTCGGGTCACACGTCAAGTCTGTGTACCACAGATTAGCTGGTAGTTTTACTTTGTTTATAGTCCGGTCGCAACGCTACAGCAGCGGAAGGAAAAATAATAGTTATTTAATTATATCGCAATCCTAAGGGTGAAATGTTACGCCTTTGGATTTATTTGTATTTTAACAATTTATTATTGCATTTGCGAAATGCACGCGATGGCATTTTGAGACACTTTTCAACAAAAAATGCCAACGTTAAACAGGTCCAGCTAGTACCGTGTTTAGATGTACACTGATTCCAAATGAGTGAGCCATCTCATTTCGCGTGGCACACAAAACGGCGCGGTCTCACTACGGTAAGGGCCTATCTAACGATTTACATCTTTGGGCCTATGTCCAGCAGTGGACGTGACCGGACTGATGATGATGAATATACAGCTTAGATCTTAATGTTTGCTTAGGTCAATAGTATGAGTACATGCACCATGTAGAGCACTGCAAAATAATTAATATAAAATTTCAAAATTTAGTTTATATATAAAATAGGTAAGTATCAAATAGTTATTTCAAGGTCAGGTCTCCCTTATGCATGCAAATAGATAGATAGATAGAAAATGCTTTATTGGACACATAACAAAACAACAATTTTACAAACAATTTGATACAAAAAAGAAATGTGACAATTGGCGGTCTTATCGCTCACGAGCGATCTCTACCAGACAACCTTGGATGGATAGGATCGTTGGATTGAATACGGCAATCTGTGTGCATTATTTTAAGAAGCTAATACAAATTACAGAAAAAAGTCAATCTTTATTAAAATTAAATAATCCTTGTTTTTAAAACAGAATGTCAATCAAATGCGAAGATTTAATTTCATAAGGCTTATATAGTTAGATGTAGTAGTGAGATCGCGCCCGTGTTGGTGCCATATGAAATGAGATAGCTCGCTCATTTGGAATCAGTGTACATCTAAACACAGTGTCAGCCGGACGTGCTGTAACATTGCCATATTTTGTTGAAAAGTGTCACAAAATGCCATCGTGTGAATTTTGCAAATGCAACGTAATTCTTACATACAAATTAAGACAAAAGCGTTACCATTCACTCTTAGGTACCTATTGCGATATAATTAAATAACTATTATTTTTCTTTCCGTTTTATAAATCTGTGCTTCCGCTATTGCGTTCTGATCGCACTACAAAGTAACATTATCAGCTAATCTGTGGTACAACCCAAGCACACTTTTTAGAC
Source organism: Eupithecia insigniata (assembly GCA_947859395.1). Taxonomy (NCBI): domain Eukaryota; kingdom Metazoa; phylum Arthropoda; class Insecta; order Lepidoptera; family Geometridae; genus Eupithecia; species Eupithecia insigniata. The sequence continues at coordinate 4,517,354 of OX402019.1, forward strand.
TTTTCGATTTCAGGGCATGATAGGACCTTTATTTTTTCACGAAAGTGTGTGCAGTATGATTGCACACAATATGGTTATAATAACAGTTAGGTACGTGGTTAAGTTTACTGGCAAAAACACAATTTTTAACTACTCATTAGTGTGCGTGCGTCGGCATTTCGTAACGCACACATTCAAAGACAACGGACCACGGTTTTTAGTGCCAGGGCATATATAACGATATAAATTTTTGGCTTCTAGAGAAGGCAATATCAAAATGCCCTACCATTTTGATATTATTGTATTATTATAAGGTATCGTGATCATTGATCTAGGTTTAGGTACATATGTATGTATATCATGCCATGCTTAGCTCAATTGTTTCAATTATACATACAAGTTTAATTTGTTAGTATTATTTGATTGTTATATATCGAATATCGACCCTTCCAACTCAACCCGTGGATGTCGTAAGAGCCGACTAAGGGAACCTACCAGAGGAAGGGCAGCAGCTTCCGTCTGAGTATTTTTCAACACCAACACTGCGATCACCAATCCGCCTGCCAAGCCTGGTGATTATGGCAAATCCCCCCCTACATGGGAGACCATACACTCGATGGACCGACGACATTGTAGCGGTCGCAGGGAATCGATGGCTAGAGGCGGCTATTTGTGGCGTCGTATGGGGGAGGCCTATGTCCAGCAGTGGACGTGTATGGGCTGATGATGATGAGCTAGCTAGTTGTAGCTAGCTGTGGTGTGTGTGGTAGTTGGGCTATATCTTTATAACCATCGTACATAAAGACTGGGATTGAGAATGACGTCACCTCTCATTCTGTCTCGCTTGGACACGGGCCGATCGGATTCAAACTGAGCAAGGACAATATGAGAGATGACTTTACTACCAATCCCATTCTTTTACTACGCGGGCTATAACTAAAAAATCCGCTTACGCCGCTTCCGCTTACGTCTTTCCCTGCTCACTAAACGCTTTAGATAGTTCCTCTGCAGCTAAACCAAATAAATAATGATTTCTTATAAAACACTTTCAAATTAAAAACAAGCTCCTGCCCTCGGCATCGCACACTTTTTTGGAGTAAAAGTAAAAGTAATTACATATTTTTATGTGTTCAAAATTTTTGCCCGATTCATTCAGTGGTTTTGGCGTGGTCTTCGGCCAAATTTCAGGTGAGTGAGTGGGAGGTTCAGTTTCCAGGTATTATCGCGTGTGCACACATCTTTAATCACCAATTTGGCTGTAAATGTTCGTTAATTTGGTTCGATTTTGCGTGAATAATGAATTTGAATACCGGGGTATTGTGACCGAGTTTTAATTTGGTTAATTTTGCATATATGGAGCTTCAAAGGGATTATTTTTAAAATTTCAGTTGCATAGTATTTATATATTTCGACGTCTGATTTTATATGTATATACAAATATATATCTATGTAATATTATATTTTATTAAGTATATGTGCCGGCCATATAGCTCATAGAACCGATAACCGGTGGGGAGTAAAGGTTCTCGAGTGGCGACCGCGATGCAATGCGAAACGGAGTGTGGGAAGACCTCCCATTAGATGCACCGATGACATCATAGCGGTCGCAGGGAGTCGTTGGATGGAGGTGGCTCAGGACCGCTATTCGTGGCGTCGTCGTTTGGGGGAGGCCTATGTTCAGCAGTGGACGTGTACAGGCTGATGATGATGATTAAGTATATCAGTCATCTAGTACCCGTAACACAAGCTCTGCATAGCTTGGAGCAAGATGATGCTGTGTGGATTGTCCAGCATTGTTTATTTATAATAATAAAAACAGGTTTTATTTTTCACGCGTTGATATGTAACATTATATTTGACTTAAGAGTTGTTCATAGATATCCTTGTTACATTGCGTGTTATAAATTGTGATAAATTATTTTCATCAGAGTGGCTAGCATGGGTTTTCACAATACCAAAACGGAAAAAAATATCGGGAACGTGGCAGTTTATTACCGCACTTGTCAAAAACGTCATATGAAACTATTGGATCGCTATCATACGAAAAATAGTTCCTCTCAGTTCCGGTAGCGGCGTTGCAAGACACTAGATGTTTAGAATAAATAAAGAAAATAAAAAGCTTTTATTTCAGACGATACTTAGTCGATAGGTTAACCACAAAGTTGAGTCAAAAACACATTTTAAAAGACACACAACAATAAAATCTACGTACAAATAACCGAAAAAAATATGATACAGAAATATGACAGAAACCAGCTGAGCTGAGGATAATCAATGCGGGAAGTACTTTCTTTCATAAAACGTAAACTTTTATAGTTTTCGTAAACAAACTCATACTAAGGTCCCAGTTGGTACTAAAATCTTTATTAACGTCATTGATTCATTCAGTACAGTTTTATTTAAGAGACACGAGTGGTCTCAGCGTGGAAACATTAACACGAGTTTTGACAATTAGTGATGAATCTTCACAATGTTTGTTGGAGTATAAATTAAAAAAAAAATAGTAAATCTAACATAACCCATACTTTTCTTCGGGGCCCGGAATTGATGAGGCAGTGTCTTCTGGCTTGAAATGTATATTCTGTGTACTTTTTACAAATATTGGTCAGTTATTGGTCATATGATATTTCGAAACTATGCTGTTATCAGTTCAACTCAAACTCAAAGGTAGGTATTTATAAATTTATTATCACTAGTACAAAGCTGCAGAGTTATTGCTATCAGTGTTTTGTATAAATTAATAACAACCTCTATCAGTAAAACGCAATAATTACTATAGAATTAACGTGTTATTTTTGTATTTTGTTACAAACAAATACGAAATTAAGAAGAATATATCTTAAGAACTAGATGTACGCAAGACATAACTCAAGAAATAATTACAATGAAGAAAGAAAACTGAAAATAGTGATACTAAAAGCTTTTTTGATATTGAAGTCTAAACTAAAAACGAAATGGACAGTAGCAGTGACGATGGATTAAATTCATCAAACACGACAAACAGCGAAGTATATAAAAATATTATTGTAGAATTATTAATTAAAACGGATGAGGAGTTTACAATTTTACTGCACGGAACTCAGTTTATTACAATATTCTTAGTATCCTGGGGGATCCTAGCATATTTCAGGCCAATATTTCTAATAAGAGATCCCTTTAATCGTATAGTTTTGGAACACATCCTCGCAGGGTATTTTTACATGTTCTATGTATTAGTGTTTAACGCACTAGATTTCGAGGATCTGCAAAATATCTTATTTGCGATATTTTACAGTATTGATATTTTTCTCACATATTTATCATCAATTTTCTCAGTAGTAACATTTCTAAAGTTATGTTTAGAAGATATTGTTTTAACAAAAAAACGCGTAATGATAGCGTCAGTTGTATTACTAGCTTTATTTGAGATTTCAGAAGAATTTGGTTCTGATTATTTTTCAGAATTAGGGTTTGATATACATGTGGCTATTGTTATTTTTTGTTTGACATTTGCTTTGTTTGTTTTGATTATTCATACTTGTATTACATTCAAAAATGTCATGTTATCACGATATTATGCTCTATGTTTATTTACTATGATTCTGAGTGATATATGTTTTATGTTTTATAATATTTATACTGTTACACAATACGGAAGTATATGTGCTTTTATTTTCATTATGAGTGTGTGTATTCAAATTATAAGTTTTATGTTTTGTCAAATTATATTTGAAAATTGTATAACAGATTTACATTAAGTCATTTTTATATTAAAGTTTGATAACCTATATCGTTGCTCATTCTTTAGAGGAAAATATATTTTTAACCCATGATACCATTAGGTAGGCCTAGAAAACTTTAAACAATAATATTAGGCAAAAATACAGAAATAGAGAAAACCCAGGCATAACAATTTGATTATGCCTTTATACTGTATTTCCATAACATAACTATTAAAGAATATACTTATGTTATATAGTAGTATAGAAATACGAAATTGATATAAAACAAATGAATGTCAGAGAAAAACCCTAATTATATTTCCATGTTCTGAGGGAAAACAAAACGAGGGGATGATGGGTAAACACAAAATATTATATTTTTTTTTCAAAAGAATTGAATACCCCTGCATTGTATCCAAATCAGTCAACACCTATGCTAGTTAACAAAAAAATATTGCCAGGTTTTGCTGATAGCAATTATAAGGATCCATTCCGTTCTTGTTCCTTCCTCATCCCACAGTTTCAACGCAATAATCCTTTAAAGTACACTACTCAGTTAAACCCCATGATTCTACCATCTATAATTTCTCCACATTTAACAGAACATTTTCCCATCAAACCAGTGTACTTAATTGTAGCACGTAAGCAAACAATAGTTCCTAGTACCAAATTAAAATGTTGGTGCATAGAGCTTCGAAATAGAGATACGATTCTAATAATACTAGGAAGCGACCAGCGCCATAGCGAATGTATTGCCTATAAATCTAGAGTTAATTTAAAACTGTAATAGGTAAAATTCTGTACATTGAAGATAAAACAACATATCATGCTGGAACTAACTGGATGCAACTTAGAATGATTATTAACTTTATTGACAAAGAAAATAACAATCAAATAATATAAAGAAATTAAACTAGTATTTACAATTGAAACAATTGAGCTAACTGCAGACTGTTGCAAACAATCTACAGATAGCTCAACTGGTCCATATCAATACCAGTCGGAAGCGTCCCCAAGACGCTGGCTGCATTGCCCCGCTGTATGGCAATGCCAATGCGCTGCGCCAGATACTCACAAGCTCTCGGGTCACGCGTCGCTTCGACCAGGCGCTCAGATAATTTTTTGAAAACCCGGAGAGCCTCGGTACCCCACGGACCTAGGGTCTCGACTCCAAGGGGAGCAAATGCGTAGGCTCTGTCGAGACCTGCATATTTGCGCCTCTTGAGATCCTCGGCCAAATCTTCCGCCGAACCAGCCCTCACGGATGTCCTTGAAAGATGGGAAGGCGCAAGTGTGTCGATTATTAACTGATATACTTACCTTATACAATACATTACATGGCTATAAATAGGTTTTTTTTTTTTTATAATGCATAGAAAAAAACCAGAAAACCCGTAACAAACATCTGCAGATCGTTCAAATATTTGTTGTGTATAGAGGTGGGAATCATAGGTTTTTTTTTGTTTAAAAGCTATTATATAGACAATATTAAAAATTCACAAAAATATCAACTATTATGTGCTTAATTTTAAGATTTTTAGCGATTATTAAAAAAAAAACAATATGACAAAACGAAATTTTAATACAAAAAGTAAACTACGTCACCATAACCACTCTTGTGAGTTTTTTGTTATTTTATCGTCACTGCTATATAATTCACATGATTATGGTTTTATTGAATAAAATAGACTACTTTGGATGAAATCATTTTTTTTTTGTAATTAGTGTCATTAGTGAGTAATAAAATGTTTAATTTATCAATAAAGTATAAATAATCTTTTTTTTTTATTTTATGTCGATAATTTTTGATCTAGTTTCACCCCCTTTCGGGGTTGCACTTTATCCAGAGACACACTGTATAAAGAAAATTATCATCATCGGCCAACAAATGACTGAGTGAATGGCGGCGATACAAACAGAACATAATAAAAACATACATAAATAGACCCGAACATAGAACCTACTTCTTTTTTCGAAGTCGGTTAAAAAGTCAACAATGCCATCAAAACAAAATCAGTCATCAATTTTCGCTTTCGACTGGTATTCCGACCAGTTAAGCTCAATCGTTTCAATTGTAAATACTAGTTCAATTTTTTTTTCTATAAGTTAATTGTATTTTTTTTTGTTAATAAAGGCACATACCAGTAATAAAATCATAAATCAACAATTATTATTTATTTACACAAAACCATAACATAAAAGAGGCCTTCAAATCGTTATGCATAAACATTAAATAAAAAGTTTGTTTATTCAGACGTTTTTCATCATTAAGTAGGTAAATACACCAAAAATAACAATAAAATCAAAATTAGAATTAAAATCAAAATTTAAAATTAAGTAAATAAAATCGATGTCACAACTAGAGTTCTGCAGCCATTCAACAAGATCCCAACCTAAGGAGTCTAAAGAGTTAGGACCCTGTTGAAAGATATCATCATCATATCAGCCCATACACGACTACTGCTGGACATAGGCCTCCCCCATACGACGCCACAAATTGTTGAAAGAGTTAGTTAATGAATATTTTTGTCCAATCTTAAAACTACAAACGAATTAAGTTGCACGGAAATGTACACGTCTTCTATACATTATTTAGATAATAAAACCTACAAATGTACACAATAGAAATGTTTTATTTCGTTCACAAAGTACATTATCTTATATAATATGTGGAAGCCTCCTTTTAAGTATAATTTTTTTTTATACTTGAAAAGAGGCACTAGGAGGGATTTGTACCAGGAGGTTTCGCTCACTAAGGAATAGTTACATTGACCAGAATTTTACAATCACTTATTATTATTGTTTACGTTAAAATATTTTGGTCAGTACAAAAATATAAAAATAATGATGCAATAAAATAAATATGAAAAAAAAACAGAACATCACTAACAAATAACACATCCTCGTTTCGTACCTCCATACACGTCATGAGACCTCCAATTTAGAGAAACAACACCTATCCACAGAATAAAAAAGCACACCTACCTAACCACCGGACATCTTGCATCGAGCATACAAACACGAACCTTTCATTTCCAGTCACATTACTTGACTTTTTTAGACTAGTGAATTGGCTATGGTAGTGTGGATTCAATTTCAAATCCAAAAAACTTTTAAAATATTTTTTTTGGATTGATCTTTGAAAATTAATATACATACAGCAGTAGCTTTCTTTTCCATTTTGTGTTCATTTATTTATTTATTAAGGAACAACAAAGTTTGTGTTGTATTTGTTTTATACATCCAAACAAACTTTCAGATTTACATATAATATTAATAGGATAACTTGTACGTGACAAATAAAATTTTCTATTTCATACTTCCATATTATCTATACTAATATTATTAATTCGAAAGTTACGATGTTTGTTTGTTACCTTTTCACGCCTAAACGACTGAACAGATCTAAGTAAAATTTAACAGTGAGATATATGTACATAAATGGTATCCCGGGACGGCCATACTACTAGAAAACTGCGTGCGAAGTCGCGAGCAGAAGCTAGTTATTCATTAAGAAAATTACATATAAATTTTAGCGTAACTTCGCGGATTCTATCGCGGGTTTTTTGTTGTTGCAGGTAAAAAAAAACGATACTAACAAATTTTTTGTCCATAGTCGATAAGACCTTTCTTGGACCAGAATCTCACCTGATGGAAAGTTACGATGTGGCTGACGTTGTATCACGAAGGTCTAGAAGACATCTATTCACTGTTGTCTTGAAGAGACTCAGATTGTAATTGGTCAGAAAAACAGAAGCAGGTAGCAAGTTCCATTTCTTAGCGGTGCGAATGAAGGTTTTTTTTTTTTATTCTAGGTGCAAAAAGTAGTCAAAAACTACCTCCATTCCACACTATCATAGCATCTAGTTCATACGTCCGTGTGTCTGTTGTAGCCGAGATTTGGCCACATCCGGTAATTATATATAACAGAGCATCTCGCATACCAATAGCTATCCAATTCATGTTTATTATAAAAGTACGTAACTGGAAAGTAATTTTCTTATCGAATCTGACGCTATTGTTTTTAGGTCGGCACAATTTGGCAAGAAAAAAATTACATGGCAATTACACAATAAATAAATGAATATTAATAAACCTGCCTGGAAGAAATCTCTTCTAAGAGAAAGGCCTCACATTGTACTTGTTTATGTTAATGTCTATGTGATTTATATAACTTTTCATACCATCTATTCGAAAAAGACGACTTTGTTCGCCTTTATGTGCACCCAAAGGTGGTGTTTTCTTTAAGGAACTTTTAGCGGGCAGAAAATAACTTTTATTCCTCTTTATAAATTCCTAATTCAAAAAGTGCGCGGAAAAGTGTATTGCCGCGCAGTTATTGAATTCGGAACGTCTTAGTTTTCAGCGCCAGCAAAATCGAACGCAAATATTGTTTGATTAAATACTGGCTGGTAAGACGCGACGGACCATATTGCGCCGCCGCCGCCGCGCCGGCTGAATGAAAAAAAAAGAAATCAAATTAAAAACGCGTAAATTTTCATGGATTCGGTTTTGTTTTGAAGAATGAGTTCAAGTGACAGTGAAAGAATTAACTCCTGAAAGTATTCGAACTGAGGCAAGAAATGTGATAGATAATCTATTACTTGCAAAATCCCGGGAGAAATATATGAAAGCCTATGGTAATTTTATTGAATGGAGAAATGCAAGAGGCGCCAAGAATTTTTCAGAATCAGTGTTTTTGGCCTACTTCCAGTACTTAGCCAAAACTAAACAACCTTCCACTCTTTGGAGTACCTACTCAATGCTAAAATCAATAGTCAGTTCTAATAACGACGTAAAACTGGACACATATTCGAAATTAATAGCATATCTGATGATTTCTGATGGATTTAAACCTAAAAAATCCAAAGTGTTCTCAGTCAAAAACGTGGAGACATTCCTTAATGAGGCACCCGACAAAGTATTTCTTGCCGTAAAAGTAAGTGACTATGTATGGTGGATTAGTAAAGTATAACCATAGTGTTTTAAAATGTGCATTTTATTGTAAACTTTACTTCGATAGATACTTGTCTTATTCACATTCGGTTTTGTTACAGGTTGCTTTAATTTTCGGAGTACATGGAGCTTGTCGTGGCAATGAACTTATAAACATAACTGTTGATGATGTCGAAAATCACTCGGATGATTTATTGTTAGTAAAGCTGACAGAAACAAAAATAAAAATTGACCGATCCTTCGTAATCCAAGGAAAATACAAAACTATTGTACAGAAATACCTGGACCTGCGTCCTGCTGATATGAAGACCAATCGGTTTTTCATCCGTTATCAAAATGGCAAATGCTTCAAACAAGTTACGGGAAAAAATAAAATTTCTATCATGCCACAAGAAATCGCTACTTATTTGAAGTTGCCAGATATCAAGCTGCATGCAGGACATTGTTTTCGTCGTACTTCTGCTACCCTTTTGGCAGATTCAGGAGCGGGCTTAACTGTTCTCAAGCGACATGGAGGATGGAAGTCGAGTGCTGTAGCAGAGGGGTATATATAAGATTCCATTGAGAACAAGGCGAAAACATGTGAACTCATTGTGCAACACATTAAACTGCAACCTTCAGTTAATCCATCCATGCCACTTTCGCCGCGCCCATCTACATCCAACCAACGAGATTCACCGTTACATTTTCCTCAATATGAGCCAAAGTCGGACATAATTTCAAACACACAGAATATGAAATCTACAACAATCTCTCATCCTAATAAAACTGTTACAATAAATTTTCATAATTGCGAAAATGTCTTAAATGTAAATATAAGCATTTAGTTGATTTATTATTATGTACTATTTAATTTCATTTAGTTGTTATGTACTTACTATTTTATATTAAATAATAATATTAGAATAAAATATGAGGCACCTTTTATTTTCTCATAGAGGGTGATGAAAAATAGAGTGTATCACTCGGGCGCAAAATATATTTTTGGCTCGGGCGACATACTTTGAATCCCTCGCTACGTTCAGGATTCTACTAAAGAATCCCTCGCTCGCTCGGGATTCTACTGTAGAATCCCTCACTTCGCTCTGCATTCAAAAAAGCGCCCTCGCCGTAAAAATATTATTTTGCTCCCTTATGATACAATCTACTATTGTTGTCATAAAAAGAGTGAATAAAGAGTTTTTTGTAATAAAATATGTAGTCTTTTCCAATCCCTTATTTATATTACCATGAATTTCAAAGGTTTCGGCGTGTGTTGAGAGTGTAAAATGGTATTTGATAGTGTACTTAGGTGTGAGCGCCACATTTTGAATTTAGCACCTTTTACTTATAGGACGGTAACCACCCCTTGTGCTAGAAAGTATATAGGGTAGTAGCTAAGCTACTTATAGGGATGATGTCAAATTTCGGCCACGGTGTCTATAAAATAATACCTAATGTTGAGCAACAATAACAAAATCGATGACAAAAAATCAGGCCGGTAAAGTATTAGGACATGACTAATTGATTGCGAATCGAACTACAAAAAAAAAATTACGTGTTTTAAAAAACTATAAACCGACTTCAAATTCCCTTACTTTTACACTTATTTTAAGTTTTGCGGGATAAATACTAGTCCCCTGGGGATACAATTTTTATGGGATACGGGATCATTTTCTATACAATAGTGAAAGAATTTTCAGAATCAAGGTCTATAATTGGCGACATACAAAAAAAAACATACACTCGCATTGAGAACCTCCCCCTTTTAAAGTCGGTTAACAATTATAAAACAAGTATATTAATGTGCGCAGGACATAATGTATAGAGTACAAGTGTGCGCTAATACTGGTTCATTCTCTTTTCCTTCACTCTCGTAATAAGCTGATGGAACGGCAGATCGGTACAAAAAAAATACCAATAAAGCCAATCAATAATTTATTTACCATCCATTGGAATTGGAATTTAGTACAACATTCTAAATTCAAATTAATTTTTTCAATAGGTTGAATAACATATGTACTTTGTTCCAGATGTGAGCAAAATTTTATTTTCCTCACTCTTTTTGAGCAGCAAACACACCACCAACCACGCTGAACATTTTAAATCCTTTGTTGAATAAAATTTTGTATTTTCGGTCAAATAATTTATCAAACTTCCATGGAAAATTGATTTTAGCGATATCAGATTCCGTTACAGAAATAATTGGGTTTAATTAACAAAAGCATTGATTATCAAATTAAATTTAATACCTATTGTTTCCAGCATTCGGTAGATAGCTTTGTATTAATAGATAGTAATAGATCTATTATTTAGGAAAATTGTAGTAATTTTACATAATTTATGTTAAACTAGCTTCTGCCTGCAACTTCGAACGCGTTGTATAGGAAAACCAATAGCGTAGCTGTTTTTTTTCATAATCACACGTTCATTTGACCACAATCTCATCTGACGGAATGTGACGACCTGGGGGGCAATTCTACGTATCATGTGATACTTTATCGAGTGATACTCACTATCACGGGATAAAAATATCATGTGATAAATATCGAGTAACTTACCTACCGTCGAAAACCTTCTCGTGCGACATATCGAGCAAATCAAAGAAAAACCCTCGATAAATATCGAATTGCAGATTTTGAGAATACGCTTTTTTATCACTCGATATTTTGACAGTTCTTACCATATTTATCGAATAGATATATTGCCAGAATTACCCTCTTGGCCGGCAATGTATCACGAAGGTCTAGAAGACACCTATTCACTTTCATTTTGAAAAGACGTCCCATCCCATAAATCAGTTCCCATGGGATAGAAATAACTTTTAAACGTTTCTATATAAACAGCGCGTGCGAAGCCGCGGGCAGAAACTAGTTTAAAATAAATCTAATCTATTGTCCTTTAAGTACATTGAAACGTATGTCATACGTTTCTTATACACGTCTCGTCACGGTTTAATAGCGCTCGGCAAAAGTGGTGGGGTGTAATAATCTAAAAATGACTCTGCGCATAAGGTCAGCTCTATTAAACCATGACGCAATCTGTACCTTTGTTTTTAAAATCTAGAGATACCAAGGAATTTAGTTACGTTAGTATAACAATTCCTTGAGAGATACATAGGTATCTATCCCCAAAATTTGATAAATTCTGTAACTTTGGACATTTAGTGTCATTTTTGAAAAACTTTATTACAGAAACTGTTAAGTACTGTAGATTTAATTTTTTATCTTACTTCTCTCAAGAGGGAAAACTGGAACAAGAAAGAATTTTGAGTGGGAATTCTAAACTTTTGAAAACAAAATTTCCACTTTTCCCCCTTGAACAAATATTTTCAAGGGGAAAACGGGAAAAACAAAAATCTTTAAGGGAATTCTGGACATATTAAAAATAAGTTTCCCGTTTTCCCCCTAAGAAGGATTTATCAAGGGGGAAAACTGGAATAACCTATTTAAATTAGTTTTCCACACACCTAAAACAAATTACAAAACATTCTCAAAATACCCACACAAATAACCAAATCGATTCTAAAACCGTAACCGATACCTATTAGCGCCCGAATTATTAGACCACAATACCGATTCGGCTGCACCGGTGCGCCATACATCACTGTACAATTCACTGCCCAATATTTTCATTATAAGGGTGCTTTTGCACCAGAGACTGCGAAATCCATTAAAGTGGCAGGAATTCGGCAAACGAGGCAAAAACCAATTAATATTTCAATCCACACTCAAAAGTACTCGTAGAGTACTGAAAGTAACTCAATTAAAGACAATTATTGAGCGAATCACTTGTAAAATTTTCGCCGCTCATCGATCTTTCTTAGTCGACTTTGAAAAAAGGAGAAGGCTGTCCTTGTTAACCGACTTTGAAAAAAGGAGAAGGCTGTCCTTGTTAACCGACTTTGAAAAAAGGAGAATGCTGTCCTTATTAACCGACTTTGAAAAAGGAGAATATGTATGTATGATGAAGGCTGTATGTATGATTTTTATGTATGTTCTGATTTTTCTGTAAATTATGGACCGATTTTGAAAATTCTTTCATTATTGTATAGAAAATCATTCCCATAAACATTCCGAGGGATTATGATTTGTTCCGCAAAATTTAAAATCAGTTTAAAATTCAGGGAACATATACTATACCACAGCTGGCCTAAAGCTGTGGTATAGTATATGTTACGAAAACTAGAGAGAGCTCAGGTCTATTATCAATTATCATCTACTCATTTAGTTTTCGTAACGTATATGTTACAACGGTATATATATATGGTATAGTATATATTACGAAAACTAAACGAGAAGATGATAATAGAGCTGAGCTCTCTATAACTGCGCCGTTGCCCACCCCAGCAATTTAATCTAAGACAGTCTGATTTTTTATTTCACTCCTTTAAATATTCGCTGCTGCATTTTGAATACGCACATAATAACTAATTTGATTGTTTACTATATATAAACTGACTTCTATTCCTGAATTTTAAACTGATTTTAAATTTTATGGAAATCCCCCAAAACTTTCCAGTCATCACGCACGTATGTGAATGACCCAAAGAAATATAAATGAAAGACAAAGTGGAAACAATCGATTCTGAAATGTAAAATACGAATGGCGGTAGATCTTGTTTCGGTTTTTGGACTACTTTAAATCATGGGTGAGCTAACATATTTGCTTCTCACGATCAGATTTTTAAAAACTATTTAAACTACATACATCCTCTATCATTGATGATGTGGATGATTTGAACGTGTCATGGCGTGATCGGACGAAGGTTCACCTGCGACGCAGGAGGTTGCGGCATTTTTTTAAATTTTTTTTTTATTAAGTATATCAGTCATCTAGTACCCATAACACAAGCTTTGCTTAGCTTAGGGCTAGACGATGTTGTGTTGATTGTCCAGCATTATTTATTTATTTATCTCTACTATTCCTACTCTGTACAGGCTCGCATAGAAGAAACATCTACGACGAATTTTTAAATTTCTAAACTGTTAATTATGTTTTTGTTATTATTTTGTTTTTAACTTAGCTTTTTCTAATATATAACTTGAACAATTATAAATTAAATGTTTTTCTGTTTATCTGTTATCCTAAGCTAATTATTTTTAACGATTCCCAGACAATTTTCATATACTTTCAAAGAGACATTCGTCTGTAAGTAGTCTTAATTTGCCCGCCGTCTGCTACCAGCCTATCTTCTTGGCACATGATTAAGCTTTAGCAGCTTCTTGCAGCGACGACGGTAGCTCTATTCTTGCACTGGTTTTTATTCCATATTACTGTTAGTACAGATTGCAGAAAAAGCAACACATTTTGATTTATTTGGGCCAAAAATCGAGCTCGGTAAAGGCAACAAGCCACATGCTGACCGTATCATTGCGAGTTTTGGCTGGCTCGATTTTTTACAGCATGTCAAATAGATAGGATTTGATTAGGTACTCAGCCGAAATGTAGACAGACCATGAATAAAGAATGCATTTATAGCCACGGACATGTTATACAAAAAAGGAAAATACAAAAATATAGGCACCTAATAAAGATAAAATATAAGGCTTTACGATTTTAATTTACACATTCATCATCATCACCATGTTATTTTCCAACAAAACTATTGCCCGTCGTGCGTAGTTTTTTATTGTCTTGTCAAAAACCAGCCCCATGTCCATCGAAAACGGTACTAAAACTACCTTTTCATAAGCATTAGTAAAAGCTGTTCCTGAAAAAAATTTGCATTATTAAAGAGAGCGGAGTTCTGCTCTATCTTATCTTATACCTTTAAACGAGCAATTCTTTTATATTATATAATCGGAATCTCGAAAACGGCTCGAACGATTTTCATGAAATTTAGTATACAGGGGGTTTCGGGGGCGAATAAATCGATCTACCTAGGATTCATTTTTAGAAAATGTAGTTTTATTCGTGTTTTTACAATAATCATCTTTATCGAACTCCCATAGACAAGATTTCAACGCTACAAATCCTTCATCTAGCATGTATGATAGCTTTTTTTTATTTTACTGCATATACTCGGATATAACGTCACAACGGGGAGGAATGTTGTCAGCTAAGATAGATGAACCCATAGACAAGGCCATAGACATTAAGTCCATTATTTTTGTTCGTTGATAACCAGCCGTGACATAAACTGAAAAATATGACTCTTCCTGATATATATTGGCGAATAATATACTATTTTTTTTTATTGGGAGCAACTGATTTAAAGACACAACATGTGTAAAGGTACTAGCATCTACCAAAAAAAATATATCAAACAAAGTTCGATTATCCCATATTCAAATGTATGCAAAAAAAAAAAACAGTTTTAGAGAGATTTTGGTAACAAACATCTCGCACAAGCCTTCACCTTTCTCATATTAGCAGATTGTTTTGCTGTCTGTGCTCTTGAATCTGGCGTTCACAAGTTGTCTAGATAGGCACCATTACAATGGCCACCGTTCTTTGTTCACCTGTGCACTACACTTCACTATGTAACTCTGCAGAACAGTTTGTAACCTGTTTTAGTTGCCTCTACGAACGGGAGTATCGCTGCGGTAGTATCGTCGTGGTCACTCTGTGATCTTTAATATAAAAGATCTTTTTTATAATGGCTATAACACAGCCAGCATTCAGACAGAGAAATAAATTTGGATGCAATGTAAAGAGACCCCGCGTACCAGATGTTTTAGAATAAGTATTGGATAATTTACGAAAACTTTAAAAGTTTTTGCTTTCTTCCATACAAATAAAATATATATTTAAAATATTTACTAGATATTTAGTGCCTTGAACTGCCCTATACCTACTTACATATATTTTATATATGTAGTATATTTTAGGCATAATATTTATAATGAGTATTTTTTTATTAAACCTACATTAGCACACAGATCCCCCAGTACTATCCTACGATCCTATCCATCCACGGTTGTCTGGTAGAGATCGCTCTTGAGCGATAAGACCGCCACTTGTAACTTAGTTTTAAAAGTTGTTTTTTTAATTTTTATTTTTTACCAATAAGTGTGCAATAAAGAATTTGTTATCTATATTTCTATCTATCTGTACCTACCCACATGGACAAAAGAGGAACGTAAAAATATGGTAGAATCATATCAGCACATACCCGTTCACTGCTGGACATAGGCCTCCCCCATACGACGCCACAAATAGCGATCCTGAGCCGCCTCTTTCCATCGACTCCCTGCGACAGCTACGATGTCATCGGTCCATCGAGTGGATGGTCTCCCATGTATTTGGGGATTTGCCATAATCACCACGCTTGGCAGACGGATTGGAATCATATACATAAAATATTTTCTTGTTCCCAAGTCTGTGATTTTTCGCAACGTTAAACGATACCGACAGACTAGAGAGTATACCAGACGTACAGAACAAGCTCGCAAAAGAGTAACAACAGAGAGGGACGACAGATTTATTGTAAGCAGTGTTCTCAGACACATACCACACTTTGACTTGTTCCGAGGTACGTAACAAGCTACAGGAAGTTCGACAAGTGTACGAGTTAGCACCAAAACGATAAGTAGAAGACTTCCGATCTAGGGGCATACTTACCGGCCAGAGGCCCATTGGTCACCACAGGTCATCGAGTAGCTCAAGCCAGCTTTGTTTGTTCGCATCTCAATTGGGATGATGATGATTGGGGAGAAGTACTCTTTACTAATAACTCCAGGTTCTGTCAGAAGGCAGTTGATGGAAGGAACAAAGTATGGAGACGATCAGGAGAAAGATACGCTCAGTGTAACATTGTTAGAAGAGAGCCTTAGGGCAAACGGCAAAGTGCCCACGGCAGAGGCAAATGTAGCCACCGACACGTGCCCACGGCGGCAGCCGTCGTCGCGTGGACAGTTGTCGATGGCTACAGTTACCTCTGCCGTTGGCACTTTGCCGCTCGTGTATATGAGCCCTTATAGTGGAGAGATTTGCCTCAATTTTTGCGTTCCGCTCAATTTGTATTATTGGTTTGTGGCATTTTAGCAGTACAATTTTAACTACTTTGACTAGTCGGTGGTAGTTAACAAAAACTTTTTCCATTTTGGTATTGTAAAAGCTCGTACTAGCCACTCAAGTTTTGCATCAAATGTGGGTGTCGAAAGAATGCCATAAGATAATCAAAATACTGTTTGTTTTTTAAATCGTGAATTAACCTTCGTATGACCAAAATTTCATATCATGGTAGGTAAGAGACGATCGTATGGGGACGTGTATGGGCTGATATGACGAAGAAGTGAGTACGATTTTACCTATGAATCTCACATTAGGCCGAGCCTGTGTCGTGATGTCCAAGCTGAGGATTCTTACAAAACGTGAAGGTACCTTGTCTTGGTGTGTCTTGATGGTTTTGTGGAGACAACGATCACTGATTCTGATTGTGAAGTATAAATCTGTTAATTATTCGACTTAGTTAAAATTATCCAGGAATAAGCGAAGAGTAAAGAGAGAAGAATGTGAAGAGGAAGACCAACTCCTTGGTAAGAGTAGAGCGGTTGGAGTCACGTCATAATGATTTTAAATGATTTGTGGTGCGTATTCCAACTGAGAATATTAAGACCTTCACTAATGAAGAATTCTGGCCGAAATATGTGCTGTTCCAGCGTTTTCGCAGACAATTACCGGTTACGGCACTTAATATTGCGTGTCACACGTCGCCGACAATAAGTGGTAGTAAATAAGTTTGTTTTATGTATGTTAGACTAAGGTATATATTTTTATATGGGCCGTAGTTTTTAAGTATTTTACATACTGTACTTGACTACCTGTGATGCCAGAAATAAATGATTTATTATTATAAACGACTTTCAGAAGGTAAACATAACAATGTTTTTTTTATTTCTGTTTGTTTGTTATATCCGTTTGAAGCACCCTTCCCACAGAGATAATTCGTGAGAGCTTGCAACAGAGGCCGATTAGAAATGATTATGTATTATTAAACAAATAAGAGCTGGTTGAACACGAACTTTTCAATTATCGTATAAACAGTTATACTCCGATTCAAAAACCTGGATATTTTTTGTATACAAAAAGGTTACAAAACCCAATGCGATTGGTGGAAAATATTTAACGCGTTGGTATTATCGAACCAAAGCACAAAAGCTCTAAACAGGTTTTGGTTTTTGCTTTCTTACATTATTTAATCGATCTCTCATTAGTTTTTGAATTCAAAATTAAACATATTTTGCTGCACATGTGACATTATGCGTTGTTGAAGTAATTTTTTTTAGTTTTTAGTAATAAATTTGCAGGTACCTTGTTGGTTTTGTTATTGTTATCACTTTTTGTTAAGTTTTCATTCATAAATGTCATTGTTGACATAAAATATCTTGGATTCTAAATCGGTATAAAGGTGAATTCAATGTTGTTAGCTACATACAAACTTGAATGAATGACTGACTAGGCTGCAAAGGAACACCCCCGTGGAATAAAGTCTCGTAGCGTGTCAATAATTATAATGTTATTCCTGATAATATTGACGATATCAATTCCGTAAGCATTCAAGCTTATTATATATTTGGCCGCGGGGCCGCGGCGTACGAATATCGACCACTCCAACTCAATCCGTGGATGTCGTAAGAGTCGACTAAGGGAACCTACCAGAGGAAGGGCAGCAGCTTCCTTCTGAGTATTTTTTAACACCAACACTGCGATCACCAATCCGCCTGCCAAGCGTGGTGATTATGGCAAATCCCCCCTACATGAGAGACCGTCCACTCGATGGACCGACGACATCGTAGCGGTCGCAGGGAGTTGATGGATGGAGGTGGTTCAGGACAGCTATTTGTGGCCTCGTATGGGAGGCCTATGTCCAACAGTGGACGTGTATGGGCTGATATGATGATGATGATGATGAAGCATTTAAGCAGAGTTTTATAACAATGGGCCGAAGAAATACTAGAAAATATTGATTTATTTTGAATTTTCACTTGGGGTCTCACGATGCAACTTCTTGCCGTCCAAAGTGAGACTAACTCTGTCTTCAGACATGCAAAAAGAAAATACTAATGCAGCCTTGATAAAAATAAAAGAACGCAATAGCATTGCTACAAACCCACGGACCGAGGGGACGTTACCCCCGAATTGAAACCGGGGCAAAGAGGCAAAGCTTCAAGGCCCCCTTGCGAGTCCCCACCAAAGGCCGGAATGAAGTTCAGTAGTAGTTAGATATACCTACAAGATTGATATGTATTAGAGTGACATTATGCAATTTTTACCGGCGATAATCTCGTCCGGTAAGGTTAATCCGAAATGACTTGAACTCTACTTGTGACTCACTTTGGAAAGTGAATTTCGTCAAAATTTGTATTAGTGTGTTTGTGCCTTTATTTTACTTTGTACAGTATTTTTACTAACTACCCACATTATTTTGATTATTAAAATATATGCTCTATAAAACTAGATAATAAGCTTATTTTGTTTCTCATCAGTGATTAAGATTATAAATCTATTGAGACGTTAAATTATGTGTTTTTGGAGAAAAATGCTTTAAAATCATTGATCAAGATATCCGATGATCGATGTATTATTTAAATAGATTGCGTAAATTAATGAAAAAAAAAACGTTTGTTTCCTACAACTCTATTAATTTAGAAATACTGTCAAAAAACTAAATAAATAATCCATCTGTAGGCGCATATTAGCAGTCAGCAGAATCACCTCATGACCACCAAAATTAAAACGCATTTGATGTCATTTTGGCAGTATTTTTACGCATTTGCTGTCATTTTCAAAGTATTTTAAAGAAACATTTAAAAAATCCAAAGACTGCATTCTAAAATCCGCTTCGCCGTCGGAAATGACCACCGAAATGCGCATAGGCATTTAATTGTAGAGTTGTACGACCATAATGAGTGGTATTATGGTTTTTGACCTAACTGTCTGGCTCCAATTGAATTGAATTGTCAAAATACCGTTACAAGTGAGAAACCTTAGAAAACTTCGAACGAACCTTTCATCAAAAAAGAAAAATATTTCTTAATCTTTTGCTAGATGACGCATAAAAAGAATATGCTGTTTTTTTATAGTCGTTAGATCTTCCTTTGACTACAATCTCACCTGGTGGAAAGTGATGATGTCGCCGACGGTGTATCACGAAGGTCTAGAAGACACCTATTCAATCATGTCTTCAAGATATTATTGATTAGAGATGTAGATTTATATAAGTGGCTATAGAAAATTAAAACGCAAATCCAATCCTATAGTAACGATTTTATTTTAATTAATAAATAAACAGTTCCTTTTATACTTATGATAATAATAATTTTATCCCAAGATCCTTGCATAATACCTTAGACGCAACATAGTTTAAGGCTTTAATTTCCACGGTCTAGTTTTAGTCCATTTCAGAATGCAGAGAAAAAACCAGCCAATAGCAAGGTTGCGACAAGATACTCAGTCTACAGTCGGGCTCGCGGGCGTCGTCGCCAACAGCCCGACTGAGATAGACTGAGTATTCTGTTTAACGTGGAGCCGCGACCTTGAGCCGGTCTGGGCTGAAGTTTCCGGTCTACGTATGTTCTTGTCTAAATGTTGTCTACTCATAATGTGTCAATAGCGTCGTCCTTAGATCCAAAGGATTTGGATAAGCTATCATAGCTCAGAAGCATGTTATTCTTCAAATTGTTTGTTTTCGTTCAATCTCAGTATGTTGGATCAAAGTGCTTTCTGCTTACAATTTAGTAAATATTGCCTAGTGTACTTACTGGTGAGGTGAGGACACTTTGCGAAAATACTGTTAACAGATTCTGGATGCGGCTGAAGACCTAGACCTAAGAGCTCTAACGCTTATTCGCCCCATGTCCAGTACAGTGGGTAATCTAGACAATGTTTATGCTATCGTATGGCGGTTTTTGTTTCTACTGCAGAAGAATCTTCGCATTAAATACCAGCGTTCATCCTGATCCAGGATCTCAGTGCTGGTACCCTTGCGTACACTCCCGGAAGGTTGGGCCTGGCACAGCCCAAGCCGAAGGAAACCACGCCGAGGAGCTGGCCGTTATCTCTGCTCACTGCTGGGCCACCAGAGTCACCCTGGTGGGGAAAAAAGGTTGATGATACTGACCTTGATGGTAGTCCTACTTATATTATAAATTTCAACGTTTGTGATTATGGATGTTTGTTCATCTCTCACGCAAAAACTGCTGAACTGATTTGGATGAAATTTGATATGGGTATAGTTTGCGACGTAGAATAACATATAGGCTATTTTTTATCCCGATAAAACGCGGGCGAAGGCGCGGGCAGCAGCTAGTATTATTATATATTGTCTGCCTTGATTGAAAATTACGGCTATAGTGGCGAAACAGTTAAGTGATGTTAATTACTAGGTATTATTCTTTTATGATTTTGCTAATGGTCTGGGTGTTTTATAGGTTATAATAGGTTTCTGGGTAATTGCAGAATACTATATTATAATATTCTGACAAGCTTTGCTATCTTTTTTGACTACATATTGCTTTGTAACATGCAAAGCATAACGTAGGTAGGTATGTATTGACATTACATATTATTTAAGCTACTGATTGTAATTTCGTTTCGATTTCCTATTTGATTTATTCTTTAGTTCTTACTAGTTTAACTAAATAATCTGTCTTTTTGTGGTTTATGAGAAATAAATAATTTTCATTTATTTCATTCCTTTTCATCTTTAACCAGTATTGACAGAAACCAGAAACCTGAAAAAAATTACGTTAGGATTTTCCCACTCTGTTAAGTCACTGGGTGGTATATTTGGTACCTTACCCAAAACACAAGCTCTGCTTATTTTAGTAATTTGATTGTTTTGAAAAAACTGAATACCGACTTCAAATAATTTCTTAAAGCCATATGTAAACTGTTTTTTAAATTTTGGTGGACAAATATCCATCCTTCGGGAATAAAATTATCATCTTGTGCTGTGCTTGTGTGGTCTTATATATATACAAATATATATAAGAATCACTATATTTGGTCCACAATTGACAGAGAAATCAGCGATCATACATAAGAAAAACATATATACAGCCGAAAATATAACCTTTTTGAAGTCGGTTAAAAAGCAACATTACGCGTTTTTAAAAAGTGATTCACTTAAACTATTCGGTAAAAATGCCAGTATTAAGTGAATTTGTAAAGGTTAGGATTGTAATATGATCATATTAATAGAAAGAAAAATGGATTGTTTCTGTGACTGTAACAAAAATTATGTTTTGGTTTTCTTACGGAATAGAAAAATTACGACAATAAACAAATACCATTGGTTTTTGGTATTCTAAAGGAATAGATCGAATCATCTCTTCCGAATGTGTGCACAGTTTGTGTTTGGTATCGCTAGTATCGGTTCCTAAGATATGTCAAAAGTCACCTGACAAGAATCCTTTCCACCCTGGTCTTCTCCAGCACACACCATCCTGGCTGTGATACCACTCAGCTTCTGACTGCACTGCTCGTTGGTGAGAGCTGGTACCTCCACGCTCATCAAAGTACTACTGGAGTCTCCATTTTCCTGGAAAACGAATAAAATAAATGTACTATTAATTTTTTAAAGAGATTAAATTATATCGCAAATATTTTCGTAATCGATTTCGGCGGGACTTGAACCCGCGACCTTCCCCTCAGTACGGGACTGCGCCTACCACTATTTATTTATTAGTACCTGGTTGACCGAGCTTAGGTCGGTATTTTTTTTGGTATATTGTGTTTTTTAGAAATTTTATTTAACGCGTGAGTTAAAAAGACACAAATAATATAAATAAACAATTGGTTTTCTTGGTCTAACCGCAAACCAATCACCTCATTGGCTTAGTGTTGCTTAACAACGCCATCTGCTGGAGTAGCTTTAGTGTTGTTGTGCCGTTAGAGCAGTTAGATGCACCCAATTTAAAAAAAAATAGTAATATTATTCGTCACAAATGTCTCCATATATAAAA
The DNA here is from genome assembly GCA_947859395.1 of Eupithecia insigniata. Classification (NCBI taxonomy): domain Eukaryota; kingdom Metazoa; phylum Arthropoda; class Insecta; order Lepidoptera; family Geometridae; genus Eupithecia; species Eupithecia insigniata. The sequence goes on from OX402019.1 coordinate 4,539,882, forward strand.
AAAAAATCGGTCAACCAGTAACAAGTATACGTAACAGCCCAGTGAACCAATAGGCCCCTCGATCGAATGCATCAATCGATCAAATGAAATTTGCACTGAACGAAATTCATATAGGAATGAAGCAAATCAAGTCAAAAATTATTTATTTCCGTAAATAGAATCACTATACAAGTAGAATAGGTCTTCTTAAAATTAAAAATAGACATGGAAATAAACTCATATTTTTGATTTCCGTCCTTTCGGTATTTAGATTAAGTAACGAAGCAATGAGAAAGCGTAGCTAGCTAGCATGTCAGTTGTTATTTTAGGAGTTGGAGCAAAACCGGTCACGAACTTTTTTATTCTTAGATTCTGATATTTTATAGCAGTACGTAAGCCTTTTTGACAAAACAAATTTGACAATTTAAATTTACTGATAACTTTTCAGCAACTCACTTGGAATTTTGTTGATAGAGAAATGGCACCGGATTTTGAGGCATTCCTCCTGGTATTACTGGTAGACTGAAAGTCTTGATAATGTGATCGTGGTCATCACCACCACACACCAAGAAGAATAGAATAAGAAACATATTTACTTACAGTTGTAGTTCCCCAACCGCTAACTCTGAGTACAGTGCCTCTAGGTATATTCTCATTACTCTGTGGCAGAGTCACTGCCTTGGTCCTTTGACCATCCAGAGTCATAGCCTGTGTAAGTCTGATTACAGCGATGTCGTAGTCATAAGGCCGACTGTTGTAGAGGGGATGGATGCGGAAGGAAGAAGATTGGTATTCGGAACCACCGCTGTCGGAGTCGATGCTGCCGATCCTGATGTAGACTCTTTGGATTCTGGAAATGATGAATTTGAAGATGAAAATAGCGGAAATTTCCCAATGAAAACTCTCTGGTAGAAATTGCAGTTCATTTTATAACTTCAAGTAGTAATTAGCGACATAGGAGTTCAAGAAGCAGTAAAACTGCTTCTTCGAGGGACTCAATCAAACTTCTATGAAGTTGTGTGAAACCTCACAAACTTGTCAGTGGAAAAATCCAAGGATTCATCTGATTTTCTGGTTAAGTTAGAGGTTTGAAGCAGCCAGCAGCGTCTTGGGTTTGCTAGATTGTTTTCAACAGACATCTCAACTGTTTTAATTTTAAATACTTTTTATAATTTGTTTCTATTATTTATGTATCTGTATTTATATTAATCTCTATTTGCTGCCTGCGCATTCGCCCGAGTTTTGTCGGGATACAGGATTTCCAGGTCGCAAACTATTTCTATACAGTATCCTTACTAATAGTTTTATAAAATCTGTGCCCATACCAAATTTCGGTCCAATGTTCATTAGTTTTTGCGTGAAAGAGAAACAAATTACAAACTTTGACATTTCTAATATTAAAAGGATAGATAAAAATAAATTATACGATTTTTCTACATGAGGAGAACGCCGTAATTTTACCCTGTCAAGCAATGTGCTGCAGTTAGCACAGCCCTGTTACTTATAATGGATCCTCCACACTGATAGTAGTCTGTACCCTTCTGCAGAAGCAGGTAGGCTTGGTACGGGAACATGTCGATAGATGTCGCGTTAGTGCCTCCGACGATCTTTCCGCCATGTTTGGCAGATCTGTTTTTTGCAGTGGCATCTGAAAGTAATAAATATAATTACAATTAGCTGGTAAGGTCCCACTGTTGGGCAAAGGCCTCCCCCTGATCACTCCATAAAAGATCATCATTATCTTAAATCGTAGCATCACTCAGACGACGTCAGAGGCGGAGTAGGTGAAGCTCCGCCTGTGACGCAGGAGGTTGCAGGTTCGATACCCGCCTCGGGTGAAATATTTGTACGATCTGCAGATATTTGTTTCGTGCGTTCTGTGTGTTTTCTACGATAATATAATGTCTCTCACTAAGGGATGAAACTTTGGTGTTCTGCCGACACAGAACAGGCTCGAAGTTAACCCACTCACATTCATATAAAAATATTCTATGGTATATATATAAGTATATAAAGATCGTTCGAAGTGATAAGGCCGCTCTTTGTACTTCATTAATTCTCAGCATTTCCTTCTGTATTATATTTTGTGTTTGTTGGATAAAGATATATCTATCTACAATATATACTATTATAAATATATACTTACCTTGACTGAGAGCCAGACAAATCAAAATAACTACGTTTTTCATTATATTCTCACACACTGTATCCTGAACTTTTGCAAGAAATGTTTATATAGGTTTTAGAATAATTATTTAAAGATTTCACCTAATTATACGGAAAATAGGGCATTTAGTGATAAGGCGGTTGTTTAAAAGCAATCAGGAAAGTATTTTGTTTTCAAGTTTAATTACCAACAGGCCTTGGGTAGCAGGAAAATATATAAGTATACCTAAGTATCTACTACAATTGAAACTTATGGAAGTAAAAACAGATACCTGTTGGATAATCTATACTAATATTATAAAGAGGAAAGATTTGTATGTAAGTATGTTTGTAATGAATTGGCTCAAAAAATACTGGACCGATTTTAAAAAATATTTCACCATTTCAATGCTACATTATCTATCACTGATTAATATAGGCTATGTCCTGAATTTACTGTACGTACATGCCTAAATGTTTAAAAAATAAATGTCCACCCGTGCGAAGCCGGGACGGGCCGCTAGTTGTGTTATATAACAGGTGCTCGATGACAGATATTCCTGATACAATAATACATAATATAACTTTATTGACAAAGAAAATAACAATCAAATAATATAAACAAATTAAACTAGTATTTACAATTGAAACAATTGAGCTAACTGCAGGCTGTTGTCACATAATAGATACTTTTTTGTATCGCATCTACGATCTTATCTCAACATCCTGTATATTATTGTTACATTGCACTGATGGGTATAGTTTGGAACCTGGAATAACATAAGTAGGTTATTTTTTATCCCGATAAAACGCGGGCGAAGATGCGGGCAGCAGCTAGTGAGAAATAACGGGCAAAAGAGTTTCACAAGTTCGTAAAGTATTTGCCTACCTTTTTTGTGAAACAGAAGAAATCCTTGATCTAAAACTAGCTGTGCCCGCGACTTCGTCCGCGGGGAATAGTTACAGTGTGATTTTCATCCCCTATTCCCTTTGATATTTCCCCTTGATGGTAAAATTTGTAGAAACTTTAAATGACATTTTTATTTATATCTAATTAACAGCCTAAATAATAAATAACTAGCTTTTAGCTTTAAAAACGACGATACTTCTATACAACCTTTCAACCCCTTACAACCCTTTATTCGCTTTAAAATGCGTATATCCTTTCTCAGGCTCTAAAGTATCTGTGTACCGAATTTCATTTAAATCGATTCAGTAGTTTTGGCTTGAAAACGTGACAGACAGAGTTACTTTCGCATTTATAATATTATAGTAAGGAAGTAAGGATGTTTTTATGCCAACCTAGTTCACAAGACAAATTCCTGTAAACTGTAAAACGAACGGAAGTTTCATGACGGAAATGAGAGCTATAAATGTAGGTACTTTCTACGTCCGATCTGCTCCTGAAATACGTTTCCACACAATGTGGCTGAATTGAATAGACGGCCAGGAATAGGAAGTGGCACATTTTGTAAGGACAACCCTGTATCACTTCAGCATTCCTCTGATGCGCAACGGGCGCTGCGCCTTAGAAGTGGAAGGTTGCGGGCTCTATTTCCGAAGCAGGACCCATGACTTCGCACACCAAGCATCATCATACAATGTGGTTGAATTGAATAGACGGCTAAGAATAGGAAGTAGGAAATTTTGTAAGGACAAAACTGTATCACTTCAGCACTGCTGAACTCTGATCCGCAATTGGCGCTGCGCCTTAGAAGTTGAAGGTTGCGGGCTCGATTTCCGAAGCAGGAACTCTGACTTTGCCTGATCTTCATCATCATAATCATGTTGGCATTTTCGGGATCCACTCTTGGATGCCTCTTCCCAGCTTTTATACTCCTCGCGATCGGATTGGGCCCGTCGCATCCAGTCCTGGCCTTCATGTCGTCTGATATCGTCCACCCAACGGTTCGGTGGTCGCCTGGATCTCCACTCCAGGACTCTCCTGTTCCAGTGTGATGCATCCATTCGGGAGATGTGTCCTGCCCAGCTCCACTTTTTTGCTGCTATAGTTTTCATCACGTCCCCCACTTTGGTCTTGCTGCGAATCCAGTCATTGCATTTTCAGTCGCGCAAACTGACACCGATACTTATAGGTAACTCGCCGAGGAAATTATCTACGGCTTGGGTTACTTAGTGGTGGGCTACGCACTGCCTTTGGGCAACGTGACGTGGCTGTGCGCCACCACCGTGCTGTGTGTGGCTGTGCGCTACCGCCGCCCGTGCCCGTGCTACATCTGCTCATGTTCCTGCCAGTTCCGGACACGCCTGTGTTCCTCGTGAAATAGGGGAAGAATATCATAATTTACTATGTTTAAAAACAGGGTAGAATCTAAACCCCTGTTTGTAACCCACGAGGGAGCGAAATCAGTTCCCATTTAGTTCATGGTGCGAAGACTGAGAAACAGATATATGACATTGCTTGGGAAACTTACATTGTCATATTTCCATAACCAGCTTTGGAGCATCTGAATAAATGGTAGAGACCAGTTTTGAAACCAGGACTTATACGGTAGTAGATAATTTGTCTAGTATATGTAAGAAGATGCCTCTGGCTTCTTTTATTTTCTACCCAGGATTCTAGAAGAATTCGCCTCAAAGCGATAAAACTCCTCGATAGAAAAAGACCAGGGGCATATTTCTCATCTCTTACAGGCGATTTCTTCTGGGTAACCTCTCTACATTGCACTAGCCAATCCTCATGCATTTGTAATTTCACCAGAAGTAACTTTATTGAGTGGAACGTTAAAGTAGTTCTTGTTAAAGATTCTGGGGAGCTCTAGCTCCAGTTATACTATTCTACGTTTTAACTGCATATCCTGAAATTACGTACGTATAAGGAGGGGGTTATAGTGTGGCCACTAGACTCTAGGTTGTTTGTTGCACTAAGGAAGTTTATTATAAAGGACTTTATAATAGTAGATTATTTTACAAGGGACTAAACCATCCCATTATATACGAGGTTGTTATACTCCCGAGTGTAGCGAGGGAGGATGACAAGACCAAGTTATAATGGGTGGTTTTGGCCCGAGTAAAACACTCTATTTTTCACTTCGATTGCGAGAAAATAAAACAATTCAAAATTAGACAATTTCCAGAAATTTTATTAAAAATTAAATGTGCCGTTAGAGCAATTTTGAATGTTTAGTGATATGTTTTTCCCGGGCAATTTTATTTCGTTTCTCTGTGATTGGAATGTGATAATATTTTGAGTTGATTGTTGTGGAGTAAAAGTTGGAGAGACTCGACTCATGCTTGAGTTTCCTGCATTATTAAGATCTGAGTGCGGCTTCAGCTGAGTTGACATATTCATCCAATCCCGCGATGTAGATGCTTGGGGTTCTGTAATGTTTGGTAGAATATTGATTCCTTCCGTAATCCGCTGTGTGACTTGATACTTGTTTTGTATAGAGTCCTCTATATAACCTTCAGCCACTTGATCGGACCTCTATCCACCGTGCCGTTTTAATGTCGTTATATTCGCACCAGAGTCCGCCAATAGAGTCGCGGATGTTCTGCGGAAACAATGGCGCGTGTAGAGTTCCGGATTTGGTAAATTTAGATAAGTGGCAATATCTTTAGGCATGTTACCAAATTTATTTTTGCCTATGATTTGCCTTGTGCATTTACCATTTTGATAATTTAGAACACTTAAATACTTCTCGTTGAAACATTAGTGGGACGTAACTCCTGATAGGCTTTAACTATATTAAGGTATTCTCCACTGACAAATTTACGCTCTTTGTTTGTTTTCGTGTTCGGCAGACTCACAGCTTGTAAGTTTGTATCCGTTTCTACGTCTTCTAGCGTTATATTGGCAAGCTCTATTCCTCTGCATGCACCGCTGATTCCATAAATTAAAGCAACCTGTTGAACAAAAAAATAAGTGTATTAATAATCGTAATAAACTAGGTACATAATTTAGGTATGTAGGTAGGTATCTATTTATTTAGTTTGAGTAGAGTACATAAGTAGGTTACCTTTGTTGCCAAGTATTGTTTATTTGGAGCGTTATTTAAAAATGTTTCGATTTCTTGTGTCGTCAAGACTTTAGATTTTTTTGCCTTGTATCCAGTGGACAATTTCTTCAGTAAAGCCGTTAAATTTATATATTTTTTAATATCGACGTCGTGTTTCGTTTGTAAGGTCATTCTTAACATTGAATACGTGCTCCAAAGAGTCGACGATTTGAATTTTTTCGATAATTCATCAAAATAAGTGATAAAACCCCCTTCTGTACAAGAATCCACACGTTTCTCATCTCTCCATTTCATAAAATTTTCGTAACTCTTTAAATATATTCCACGTGATTTTGTCGGCAACAGATTCATAATTATTTCTTTGCCCTTTTCTTCCATTTGCATATTAGCATCTTCACTATCACTTGATGACATTTTTCACGTTCACAATTTGGAAGTAAAAGTCAGGAAGTTAAACGTAAAAGTTTGTGATTTGGAATGAAGAAAATTCTAGAGATTTAGCGCCAATACCATCTTTTTTTTTAAATCTCTATTTAACCCGCAACGAAACAGTTCGCATTATACCGTGAAGGGAAGAATCAACCTTCATAAAACATCACCAAGACGGTTCTATTTTCAAAAAAAAAAGATTGACGGAGCACCAAGAAGTCGAGTTTTTATGTAAGAGAACGAATGCTTTGTACGGGCTGATGATTTTAGACAAAAATTAAAAAGAAAAAATACTTTTTAGCCCGAGGTATTAAACTCGAGTTTTAGGTCCGCTAAGCTACACTATTATGATACACTTTTTGAGCAAGAGAAGTGAAAAGGACTTTATTATAAACGTTGGTAACACGGTTGGGGCGAGATTCAAATTATTTTGTGATTTTGGAATAAAATTAACGGAAAAGTAATTTGGCGCAAATCATGAACTATTTTTTATGTACCCATCATAAAACCAACTTCGATATAATTTTATTTTGGGAGCATTTGGGAAAATGATGAATGAAATGTTGATTTTTAAAATCAAATGCTCCAAAACTACATACCAATGATCCGAAGTTCGTTTTTTCATAACTAAAAAATGGTTTACAATTTGCGCCAACTTACTTTTCCGCTAGATTTATTCCTTGAAGAAAGCATAATAAATTAAAAACTATAAAAAAACTCGCGCCAACCCGTGACGAACCACCTTAACGTATTTTATTCTTAAAGTCATTGTGGCGATCTTTGGTCCTCCCCCAAAGATTGCCAAGGAATTTAACCAAGGACACAGTCCTCCCCCAAAGATTGCCTATGCCTGTTTTTTTAATAGTCGATAGATCTTCGTTTGATCCAATCTCACCTGATAGAAAGTGACGATAATGTCGACAGTGTATCACGAAGGTCTAGAAGGCACCTATTCAGCCTGTGTCTAATGGACGACGTCGTTTGGCTAATCTAACTGAAGGAAATACAATTCGATGACAATTTGACGACATTTTCTGACAATTTGACTGCGATGCGGAATCACAATTTTTTACATTTATTTGATTCTGAGTTGAGCTACCTGTAGATTGTTTGTAACATCCCGCAGTTAGCTCAGTTGTTGCAATTGTAAATACTAGTTATAATTTGTTTCTATTATTTGATAATGTCATTTTCTTTGTTAATATACATTAAAATGGTTAAAATGGGAAATCCGTAGAAGAACCAAAGTTACCGAAATTGCTCTCAGAATTAACTGGCTGAAGTGGCGATGGGCAGACCATATAGCTCGTAGAACCGATAACCGTTGGGGAGTAAAGGTTCTCGAGTGGCGACCGCGATGCAATGCGAAGTGTGGGAAGACCTCTCACGTGATGGACCGACGACATCGTAGCGATCGCAGGGAGTCGTTGGATGGAGGCGGCTCAGGACCGCTATTCGTGGCGTCATTTGGGGGAGCTCTATGTTCAGCAGTGGACGTATAGTTTTTATTAGGTTTGAAGCTGATTAAAAATGAAAATAGGTTTAATTTATAACTAAGGAAGCTGTTAATTAACAAAACCAAATATTTTTTTTAAATAAAAATTATTTATTTCACTTTCGTGGTCCATATACACAGTAAATACAATCGAAAACTTACATAATATATGGACAGATCATACAATTAAACATAAATTATTACGCAATAAATCTAAAATATACAATCTAACCTACCAGAGGAAGGGCAGCAGCTTCCTTCTGAGTATTTTTAAACACCAACACTGCGATCACCAATCCGCCTGCCAAGCGTGGTGATTATGGCAAATCCCCCCCTACATGGGAGACCATCCACTCGATGGACCAACGACATCGTAGCGGTTGCAGGTAGTCGATGGATGGAGGCGGCTCAGGACCGCTATTTGTGGTGTCGTACGGGGGAGGCCTATGTCCAGCAGTGGACGTGTATGGGCTGATGATGATGATGATACAATCTATATCTAGTATCAAAGAGTTTTTAGAAAACGAATACAGTCACTTTTTTGCAGTATAACTGCAATTGAAGTCCAATTCGTAAGAGTAAGTTACGGGACACTGTAGTAAAGTCACATAACCTAGAGACCTAGAGTGAAAGTTTATCTATTGACTATTGCCCCTCTATAGCAAAATTGTATTTGAGATTCTTGACAAGTTATAGTCTATGCATCTAATTATGTATGTTGTATATTTGTTATTTGTGTGCCTAATGACAGTAAATAATCTTTATCTTATCTTTATACGGGCTAATGATGATGGTGATGAATGGTTAAAAGAAGAAACATCCTTTTCCATAGCCCCACATGAAGTTTATTCAGAGACTCTGTTATTCTGATTGCGTTATCGAATTGAACGAATTATACGGAACAGCGCTACCATCCAACCATCTACCTTTTAACCATCTTTCATTGTAATTCAGACTTTAGTACCTCTGGTTTAGGATTGAATAATGTTTTGGTACTATTTGGTTAGAATGTAGCTTTAGTATAAGAAATGTGTACATAGAAAGTAGCTTCTAGAAGCTTATAGAAGGGTCCTAACTCAGCGTAAATGCTTAATGTCTTCCGTTAGAACCAGAAGAACGCTTAGCTTTGGGCTAGATGATGCTGTGTGGATTGTCCAGCATTATTTATTTATTTATAGACATAGTTGTACAAGAACCATTGTGACTCTGGACTGTAGGACTAATGTTGTTCACTAAACTAAGCAATAAACTGGAATAAACAGCTTCACGGTTGTGTACACTGCAGGACAGAATAATTGGACTAAGAGATGATAAAAACATTGTAGCGGTCGCAGGGAGCCGATGGATGGCGGCTCAGGACCGCTATTTGTGGCGTCGTATGGGGGAGGCCTATGTCCAGCAGTGGACGTGTATGGGCTTATATGACGATGATGATGAGATGATAAAAACAAACCTAGATTAAATACCTAACCTATATATAATTATGTCATGGTTAGTACTATATAGTTATTCTGTGGTCATGGCTCATTGTAATTAAATAAAAATATATAAATAATTGATTTTTGCTGTGCGTAAGGATATTAGTAATTACATAATTGTATATTAAAATATATTTAAGAAGCAATAGACAAGTTTAAAAACTAAGTTCATTCATAAATCCAACTGTTGAAAATTAATATTAAACGAACAATACCAATCAAAACATCCCCTTTTTATGAGAAAATTAGTAAATATGGCGCTTATTAAATATGGTTATTTTTTTTATTATATATGTTTTCTCTCTTTTCAGCACATGACACAGTCTCGCAGCGAGTAAACATAAATTAATAATGGTATCGCCATCTCATCCATAGAGGTGAATCGTTAAACACTGAAGGAATACATCATACAAAGCAAACAGGCGGAAATCAGAGTTTGTCCTCTGTGACTATAGCAGAATGTATTCGATTATATCGCTCGGTAAGTCTATGATTGCACTGCTAAGCCCGTAGGCCGTAGCAATATTTGATCTGCCTATTGGGGCTTGTCACAACATCAACGATACAGGTAGGAATGGGGAGCACGTACTTGCCGATCAATGACAAATTATTTATTGTTACAAAAATATCCACATACAATCCAATAGCAAAAAAAAAACAATTTTTAGTGGTCAGGTATTACAATCCTGCTGATATCCAAATCCGGTATGGAATTAGTTTAAAAAAAATCTAGATCATACTTATAACAGATCCTTATTATTTAACTAAATAACAAAACAATAATAAGGTATAAGTGTGATTCATATTCATCTGTTCCCCCCAGTAAGGATTGCTGGCCTTTGTGACAACATCTATCATAGATTACGAAAGGTAGGGAAATCATTTATGGGAAATTGCGTGCGCTTCTATAATAAGCTTCCATCTGAAGCAACTGAACTCCCTATTCGTAAATTTAAACAGTACATTAAACAAAATCTTATCAGGAAGGCCTTTTATTCCATAGATGATTACATCAATGATGTTAATGCTTGGCCCGGTGTCGCTCCGTTCCGCACTGACAGTAGTATGTAAGAAATTCAATGTTCTGTTTAGCTTTATGGAAATTTTTGACATGTAACTAAATCGTATTAAATTTAGATTTAGAAAACATGTATTAGACACTTAAGTGATATTATAATGTGCTAGTGGTTTCTTTTTCACTTCTTCCACTAGTGGACAAAAAATTGAAGTGAAGAGAATATCAATAACACCTTATTTCTTATTTGATAATAATAACTATGTTTATAGTATACAATTTGACTTGTCTAAGTGCTTATTTTGTAAGCCTAAAGAAATAAAGTTATTGATTCTGATTCTGATCTCTAGTTTATGAGGTTTTCTTTTTTTTTACTATATCTACTACTGTTGTCACAAAGTACGATTTAGTCTGTTACAATAATTTCTTCTAAAAGTCCTTGCTACCACCTCGCAAAGGATTGCTATTCACCACGGCCGGACGATCTGCATTCAGGAAACGCACCCTCAACAGTCTATTTGGATCAAATTCGTTCTTTGCACTGCCGATAATTAAACTAAATTGAAGATGACGTTGTGTGACTAATAACTAGATTATTATTATATTTTATTTTTTAAGGCTCTACATAGAGACTAAATTTTGGATCCTGTTATCAAGCCACAAGAGTGACAAATGGGAAAACAGACACATAGACAGGGTATGTCTATATGTCTGTTTTCCCATTTGTCACAAAAAATAATGTACATTGTAATTGTTCACCGGGTGCATTTTATAGGACAGCATAGCGGTAGCGACGACATATTGAAGTGTTTGCCTTTGTGTATCAATAAATTACTTTTCTTTCTTTCTTTCTATATTTTCTCAAGTTTCCGTGGTACATACTAGGTAAAGGGTTTATTCTGGATTTTGAGTTTATTTTAGTATGCGAAGCAGCGGGTAATTTTTCCAGAAAGCAATTATACTTACCTTTTATGGAAATATCGTGTACGTAGGCAAATTGTATTGTATTTAACGAGAGTCGACGTGGCAAGAATCGACTTAAAAGGAGTCGGAATGATAGGAACCATTCGTATTTCTTTATTAATCAAACATAATCTAATCTTATAATTATTGAGACACTCTAAACCAGAGAAGGTTTGTTTAGTGTTTATGGTTACAACGAGTTGCCACACATTTGACATAAAGATTCATAGATAGACGATATCTATTCTAAGTCCTTGCTCCCACCTCGCACAGGATTGCTATTCACCGCGGCCGGGCGATCTGCATTCTGGACACGCACCCTCAACAGTCTATTTGGATCAGTTTCGCTCTATGCACTGCCGATAATTATACTAGATTGAAGATGACGTATGAAATGGTATGTACCTACCTATGAAATATCGTAGTGTGCGTGTAAAAGAGTACCTGCTTACACACTTTTACACGTAGAATCGGACGAATAGTCAGAAGTTGAATGACTCGCTGAGTGTTTTTCACCGTTGCTGATACAATAACAAAAAGATTCAAGTGAAGACTGAAGTGAACAAAAAATCTAAGTGATCACTTTATATTCCTGTTTTACTTATGTAATTTTAATTTTGTGACGTGGCCAAGAGTCCTGTTAGGTCTAAAGGAAATAAAGCACTTTGAGTTTTGAGTTTTGAATTAGGAAGAATTACCACTTTCAGCAGTCAAAAATATTTTACGACTACTGTACTTACGAACTAAAACTTATGCACTGCAGTGTACAGCGTCTCCCCCGTTACTGTAACTGCTCAACAGTGCTTATCATAAAAGCTTATCGCCCCCAAGTTATACCTAAAGTCGACTGTACAATACCTAGTTATTTCTGAGTTGCACTATTTGCTGTAAACTTTACTTTAATCCTTTTATCAAAACTATAGACATTTTCACCATCGTAATCAAGATTAAAATTAAATATCAAAATCTACGATGGTAATCATTTGATGAAAAAGCCCCCAAAGAATTTGTCGTGTCACGAAGTGAGAGATATTTTTTATTTGTCCTTTTTGGATAAATTTTATAAGGCTAAAGCCATTAATTAGGTCAGTATTAAGGTCATACATACTGCCTCATCTTTCGTTAGGTAACCCATAAAAGGTATAGATGGTCTGCTAGGAACGTTTTCCTGTAACTATAACGGTTAAGGTACCTGCCCTTAACGTCCCGTTTCAAAAATCCATCTTGTAAGTATATTTAAAGAGTATCGTTTAAATGATACTCTTCCATCCATCTTGTATATTGAAAAAGTATCATTTAAAGGATTTTTGAGACGGGACGTTAAGGGTAGGTTCTTTAACCGTTATAGTTACAGGAAAACGTTCCTAGGAGATAATCTATAACTTTTTTAGATATCCCGAACGGTATTAAAGGATTTTATAAAAAAAATTAGGTACAGTCAGCAAGAAAATGGTAATTTTAGCAAACACTTTTTTAATACCATTCGATCATGTTTCTTATAAGGATCAAAATTCTGTACCTAGACATACATACTGATATGTATGTAGTCCGGTCTATTTAGACATGTAAGGTTACTAAAATTCATTATAAATGAAATGTGAAAAGTACCCATTCATCTGACAATTGCAAAAAATATAAGTATTAAATTTTCTTAAATATCGGTTTTTTGCTTTTTCAACTTAACGGTAAGTTTTTACATAAAAATAAATTAGACTTAAATTGTAGATAATGCAATTAACTATAAAAATTTTCTCAGTATTTATTTTTCTAAGGAGTCACCTTTTTTGAGATATAACAATTCAAAAGTTGAAAAAGTTGTACTCAATTCTTCAATTCTCTACTACTTAGCTCTTATTTGAATATTGGTTGTACTCTCCTCTCCATCAAAGGAATATGCATGGGATGCCTTCATCACCATATTGATTTGACACTGAGACACAGTGTCAAATGCCCACTGCTCCGTTTTCGATGGTAAATTGCTTGAACAATACCTCAAGAAACCCGAAACATTTGTATTAACTTCATAGGTTACGCAAACAAAGGACAGTTCAACTTTTGCAGAAATGAATAAGAGTTACTAGAAGTGACATTCGATTTACGTAGCTTTTTGGAAACCAAATAGTTATTATAAATTACGACAGATTTAGCGCGGCGGGTGAATGTCCGCCTGTGACGCAAGAGGTTGCGGGTTCGATTCCCGCCTTGGAACAAATGTTTTTACGATCTGCTACTATCCGGTTCCGGGTGTTCTGGGTATTTTCTATGTATAATAAAAAACCTATCAATGTATGTATTGCATAATGTATACCAGTCATCTTGTACCCATAACACAAGCTCTGCTTAGCTTGGGGCTAGATGATGCTGTGTGGACTGTCCAACATAATGTATTTATTATTATATTAAGAAGGATGGTTATAATGCTCTACCTAATATGGATAAGAATTTTATGGGTAATTATTGGTAGGTCTTGCCTTTAGCTAGACTACCAAAAGCACCACGTCTGGTGCTTTAGGTCATACGTCACAACTTATCACGGATTACATGAGCCATAGTGGTGTCTGCCACATGGTGTGACTTATCTGTATAGGATCACATCATGGTATCAGTTATTTAATATCCGGGAAAGCGTCTAAGTCACAGTCTTATCCATTTCCGTTTTTACATCTTCGACTGTACCCTTATCACTTGAGAGTCGGGTCGCGCAGCCAAGCGAATCTAGCCGATTTATACCTACAGTTGAATTGTTTCAGTTTCCGTTCTATACGTTGCTGTTTTATTGACTTTGAGTGTATAGAATATTGACCTTGATATGAGATTTTGGGTGCTTTTTTGGTGGAAAGATGGGCAAGAGTGTAATTTTTCAGTTCGAACAGTGAAAGCAGTTTTTTACAGTAATAGCCCGATTAAAACCTGAAAAACTACTGCTGCTCCCACTTCCGACTGCTGATCGAACTCAAAAATTTAATTTGTAATATTTAAATACAAGCTTTAATATCATCTAGGACTAAAGTGCTTGGGAAGACAAATCCAACAAACCCAAAATCAACGTGGTTAAGCCGTTTCGTTTAGGAGTTCCTATGGCCACCTTCGGTTTCCATCATCAGACCAGCTCGATGGTACCTTGACATCGCTTTGTCACCAAACTTAGGTACATAATTACTCGTATGCCCAGCTCAATCGGTTGAGGATAACTGGTCTAATCTAAAACACACAAATCCCACACAGATCCCCAGTTTCTATCCAATGATCCTATCCATCCACGTTTGTCTGGTAGAGATCGCGTGAGACCGCAAATTGTACCAAATTGTTTGTTAATTGTTTTGTTAAGAACGGAACGGATATCCCTTAGCCCCATACAAACGTACTTTCCACTTCATTTGGAAACTATGTCCCCGATCTTATTGAATTTTTTCATACGTAATCAGATGAAAAATAGCTATGTTTGCAGCGGACAGCTTCGTATTTGATGATTAGACGCGCTTTCTCACTCATAGCCTGCCCCATTTCATTCGAACTGAAACAACAACAAATCCGCATGGGCCGGGCGCTGAGATTTGGGAGATTTTCTTAGTCTCCATAAGTATGCAAAAAAATAAAAAAATAAAAATTTTAACCGACACTCGAGAACCTTTACTCCCACCAGCGGTTATCAGTTCTGCGAGCGACCTGCCCAAGTGCCCACTGCTACTTTAGCCTACTAATTCTGAGAGCTATTTCGGTGGGTTTGTTTCTAATAACCTATACTACTACCTATCTACATACATACTTAATCAACAATATTGGAGACAACGCATACCACGACTTATTAGCCGTAATTTGACGCGGTAGTACTAATAATGATAATGATTGACATACACTGCGGGATACAGTGTAGTTACATGCCTCGTACTGAATGGCCTTTGTTCTTGTGGTACACTGCGTGGCAAAAAAATCGCACCGTCAATAAGCTTCTATATTTTGTTCAGTGTCATAAGTTTATTTCAGGTTTCAGGTTTATTTATTACATACATTGTAGTTTTAGCTTAGGTGGTAATTAGCGCTTACAGTTAAGTACATGTACCCTGTAAGGACGCAGAAATTTATTTATAAATTATAATAATAGTTAGGTACTTAGTCTATTTATAGCTTGAAACAGTAATATGAAAATATAGGAAATGTCAAGCACTCAAATAACTCACTAAATACAATCGCTAAATGTCAAGCTGCTTTGTTCCTTATGAATTTAAGCGGGTTAACTACGAACCTAGTTTATTTTGGAAGAGCGTGCGCAACGACGCTGAACGAGCGCGACACGAACCGCACTCCGTTAAGTCCGTCGATAAGGGATGAAACGTTGGTGTTCTTCCAACACAAACTAGGTTCGTATCTAACCCGCCTACATTCATAATGAATTTGTCAAACTACGAAAGTTTTCATAGTTGCTTTGTATCAAAAATTGATCTTAAATATTAAGGGGCTTATACTGCAAATGTTTTTTCCTGATTTTTTTACATATTTGCACTACTTATAGATTTGAACTCCTTCCTATAAAGTTTAGTGTTACAAATATATCTCAAACTCAATGCCAAAACGAGATTTTTTTGTGATGTGAGTTGTTTGCAAATTTCAATTATTTCTTGAGAATGACTTGAGAATATATTATATAATATATTATTATATTGCCTTCCACGCTGCTTTTTCGCGGTCCAAGTCCTAATAATTATGATGTATGGATATTTGTTACTCTTTCACGCAAAAACTACTGAACCGATTAGGCTGAAATTCGGTATGGGTATACATATGTAGTTTGGGACCAGGAATAACATATAGGCTATTTTTACCCCGATAAAACGCGGGCGAAGGCGCAGGCAGCAGCTAGTATATCATAATCCCCTCAAACTCTAGGTTACCATAATGAGATTTTGCTTTAAGCTACTAAGTCTACTTACATTATTATAACTCAGATTAGCAAATTGTCCCGCAGTGTACAGGTAGTCAATTTGTCGAGATTAGTGGCATGCGCTGTCAATAGACGCAGTCGGGTTATGAAGCTTGGACGATGATGTAACCTAGGTACTTATTATACCTACTGTTGACTTGTATACGTTATTGTGCTCTGAAGTGTAATTTATACATATTCCATTGTCTCCTAATGATAGGAGCCAATAGGACATTTATATCAGGAGGTCTTTGTCCAGCAGTGGACTGATAAAGGCTGTTGATAATGATAATTGTAAAAAGCCTCTGTGTGCTGCTTCGCACGAGTTAGTTTCAATTCGGACGACAAAAAGTTGAATCGCGCGGGCCCAAGTGAAAATTCAAAATAAATCAATAATTTCTAGTGGCATTACGGCCCGCTTCGCGCGTTTTTATAGAATAGCACCCGGGATACCATCTATCGCCTTGCCAAATTTCATTACGATCAGTTCAGCCGTTTAGACGTAATTATGATAGACAGATTTACTTTTGCCGACCCCAACTAGTGTGGGATAATGGCAGGAAGAAGGAGAGTTGCTTTTGCAGCGGTATCTTTTGCTTTTAATTCATATAATCTCCGATTTATATGATAATGCGAGAGACAGGGCAAAAAAAAATTACCGCTGCCTACCCAGAGGGTAGCGAATACCGCATAGGTACTTAGGTAATGTCTGATGAAACCTTAAAAAAACCTTATAAATTCGCAACAATAAACTCCATGATCCAAAACTTTCCGAGAAACCTTACTAAATACTCTGAAAGTATAAATTAGCGAGTGGCAACTTTCTACAACGAATCCCTACAGAACTCGGACTCCTTTGTACGAAATAGTAAAATTCTCGAAATATGGATGACGTTATTATTATATTTAACGGTCCAATGAAGACTTTTTTTCAAAAAAAGAAAAAATCCTACCTTTAATTATTAAAGCCCGGTTTCCACCGCGGGCGAAGCGAACCCATTCAGGTCGCCGTTCAATTCGGAAGAGTAAACTGCGCACTTCTTTTATTTTATTTCAACAATATTCGGTAAATTAACAGCTACGAGTAACTTATTTAGTTGGTATGTGACTAGATATCTCTGAAAACTAATTAAGAATTTCCACAAAAAGCAACTACCTATAGTCGAGCGGAAAATGATTAGGCGGACAGACTCCAGTTTTACATTTCCGACAACAAAGATTCTGTTGATTTCCACTTCAACTGAACTGACGAGCAAAAAGTATTGAAATTAACTCGCTCAGTTCAGTTGCAGTGGAGTAAAAGGAGTCCGTTCCATCTAATCATTTTCCGCTCATTATCCTATATTCATTATGAAAGCGCCTTTTTATAAATTCGCGCGCGGTCAGAAAAGGATGGAACCATGTCAAAATAAATATTTGATGCAAAATCCGATCCTGTTCCCGCTCCTTGGTACTTCTACTACTTGGTAAATCGCCCCGGGTACCAACCCACGCTACACCACCACTGCTGCACTGGTGTGGATGAACATTTAAATAAGGCCCTTTTCACATGGCACGGTCGCCGCATCGTTTAAAGGAGTATGAGCTAAATAGACAGCTTCCATAGCACGGCGCGACCGTGCCGTTACCGTATGCATGTGAAAAGACCCTTAGCTAAAGCGTAGATTAATGTAACTAAAGTCAGATTGATGTCGTCCTAGCCATATTTAGGCCACAGTGGCCCTCCTTAACGGACACTAGCCAAGTGCGCAAGTAGTATGTGCGCAAACACTGGTGCACTCTCTATTCTGTAACTCTCTTAATCCTATGGGACTTTTCGATTGTTGGTACATCTAAACGAAACTTACGATTAAAGTTCTACTATAAACAGTGTCTTGTACCTACATACTTAAATTAGTTTTAGCGTAAATTATTTCCCGTTTTCCCAAGAGGAGGGAGTAATAGATAGGAAGTAGTATTCCCATACCTATTAAGAGTAAGTTAATGTATTGGATTGTCTAAGTTTATGTGAAAATTAACGATTATTTCCTTATCTAATGTTTATAGTGTAAATAACTTTATTAAAAAGGAAATTACAATCAAATAATAGAAACAAATTGGAACTAGTAGCACAGATTGGGTATTAATGTTACTACGTCTAGCAGTTACAATTGAAACAATTGAGTTAACAGACTGTTAAACAATCTTAAGGTAGCTCAACTGATCAATGTCAAAAGCAGTGGGAAGTGTCCCCAAGACGCCGCGCCGGCTGCATTGCCCCGCTGTATGGCAATGCTGATGCGCTGTCACCAGTTCTCGGGTCACGCGTCGCTTCGACAAGATGCTCAGACAAATTTTTTAAAACCCGTAGAGCCTCAGTACCTTGCGGACCTAGGTTTTCGACACCAAGGGGAGCAAATGCGTAGGGTCTGTCTCGATCTTCATATGTGCGCCTCTTGAGATCGTCGGCCAAATTTACCGCCACACCATCCATGGATGTCCTCGGAAGATAAGGCGCACGTGTGTCGATGAATGTAACGTCCCACACAAAATGGACTTCCCCAACTCCCAGTGTAAACTGTAAATTAAATAAGTCCAGATTATATGGTTTTTTATCATACATAGTGGTGGAGCACTGAGCAGTGATTCCAACGGAAAGTATATGAGCTGATAGCTAGTGCTGAGCTGAGTAGAAGCTAAGGGTTGCTCCCCTATAGCTTCGAGCTGAGAAGGGTTGATCTCCGGAGAGAATAATACAACCAAGCTAGTTGACTTATTGTAAGTAAGTAAAATACCCAGAAAATCTGGATCTGGAACAAATATTTGCAGATCGTACAAACATTTGTCCCAAGGCGGGAATCGAACGGGATGAGTTGACTAAATAATTATTTTATTAAAATTAATTATTTAGTCAATTTTGGTTTGCTAAGGCCTGTGTTTGTGAGTGATTTTGACAATGTTAAGCATGTTTCGATCCTGACTACAGATATACTATACATATAGTTATACCTCTAACTAGTGTTCATGCAAGCCGTGTGGCAAGTGTTTGTGCAATATCTCCATAATGTTCTTATAATGCAGTCATAAACAATCTTACCCAGCTTGCAGACGCAGTGTAAGGCTAGCTCCACACAGGCGATTATATTAGTGGCGGCCACTTTAATTGATTTACGGTACAGCCACACGCGAATGGACCACCGAAAATTAACACAGAATTTAAAACAGTTGTTTGTAAAAGGTACAAAATATTAGCAAACGCTGCTCCGCGTTAAAACATAGAACACGATAGCCGAGTTAAAGAGCTTTTAGAGCCGAGATGCAATGAATGAATGAGGAAGATAACCAAATGGAGGAGGATCGGTTTGACAAGAAAGTCTATGCAAGGACATACAAGGAATAGGTAAAAATACTTTACAACAGTAATTTCGATGTCGTTTCTCCATTACCATAGTCAGCGATGCGCTGACAAGTTGACCAATTACTGAGTGCTTCCCCGTTCAACCCACAATTTTTCTATCCAATATTATTTTTTCCCATTCAACACAAAACATATGCTCCGTTCAACCTAATCCAAAAATCCAAGTCACAGCTAAAGAGCAAAGACACCGTAATATTTATAATAAATCTAACTTGATCAGCTGATTACTGTATTTAAAAGCTGCGATGTCACACCAACCTGTCGGGCTGTGTCACTGAATTAATAAAATAAATAAATAATTAGGCGTAAAGTCTCATTATGAATGTGTCACGAAAGGGCTTAAATCAAATGAAATGACCTTTAATTTGTCTAAAAATTTTACCCGACTAAAAGAAGAATAATCCGACCAACGCAGGATTATTCTTCTTTTAGCTTTGGCTCTGCTTCTGATTTGATGCAATTCTGCCAGTGTCAGTTAGGTATGAATTGCGTATTTATTTATTTATTTAGAACTACCAACAGAGGATACACTTAAAGAACACAAAAAAGAACACTTAAAGCATCACCAAATGTGACCACCCAATTACAGGTTGTTACAGCTAACATTTAGGAACAATAGATTAAAGTTTAAGGAGTTTTGATTTTACAGAAAAAAATTAATTAAATAATCTCAATTAAGTTCATATGCAAAAACAAACAGAAACAACCAAATTAAAAGCTAAATAAAAAGCATTAACAAAAGTAATCAATACGCAGGATTCGTTTCGATCAGTTTCACACAGTCATTCTTTTTGTGAGATCGTTAAGCCGCTGTCCCACTGTTCCCTACGCTCTGTGCACGGCCACGCGGTGAATTTTAACTGCGTGGGCTAGTGTTTTTGCTAACGTAGGTCTACATTTCCACTGCAGCACCACTATACGCGCACGTTGTGCATGACCACGAGGCACATTTTAGCTGCGTGGGTTCGTTTGTTTGACAATGTTGGTCGCGTGCATAGCGTTGACAGCATTGAGTTGCATGGGCGCCATATACGAGCAAGTCACGCGTGTAGCAATGACTTCATTAATCTCATATTCGTGTATAGCGTATTCGTGGGTTGCAGTGGACGTTATCACAAACATTTTCTTGCAAAGTGAAGCTAGATACGTGTGAAGGTAGACACGTGTGTTTATGGGTCGACTGCCTCGTTGGTGTAGCGGTCAGCTGGTTCAACCGCCGATAATGAGGTCCTGGGTTCAAATCCCGGGTCGGGCCAGTAGTTGTTATTGGTATTTTTCTACCAAAAAAATTCGAGTAGCAGCTTGGAGTCAGGATGTTGGCGATGTTACACCCCCGTGCCTCGGAGAGCACGTTAAGCCGTCGGTGCTGCGCCTGGCCTCTTTGGTCGTGTCGATCTGTCGTCCCATCGGATTATGAGTGTGAGGGAATAGAGAGTGTACCTGTGATTGCGCATTCACTTGTGCACTATAATGTCCTGCTCATCTGGCTATAGTCTCCGTTGAGGTAGGCCGCTGTGGTTGTAATTTTTTTAATTTTTTATTATTATTATTATTTATTTATTTATTTCAGACTACATAGGTCCATAAAATTGATACATACAATTTGACATGGAGGATATTATTACCTTGCATGTGGCTCGTCTGCACCCCATCTTATTACCCCCACGATAACTAATTAGCATCTAATGAGTGCTAACTAATGAGTGTTACCTGCTACTAGCACGATTTATATCTCTGTTGGGAGCTCCTTTACGACTCTTACACGAGCTACGTTACTGTATTACTTATTTATCACGAGGTTTTAAATCATTTCTGTTGTGGAAGCATAATTAGATGAATTTAATTAGATAAGTCGTCTTGGATGAGTTCCTTGAGGATTTTCCGAGTCTAATTTCAGATTTCAAGAACATTATTTTTTTACGCTTACAAAATAAGTACTTAGACAAGTCAAATCTCTTTGGTCGGTATCAATAATCCTAATCCTAATATTATAAATCTGAAAGTGTGTTTGTTTGTCCTTCCTTCACGCCCTAAATAAGCAACCTATTGACTTGATTTTTGGCATATAGTTAGTTGAAAGAATGGAGAGTACTACAGGCTACTTTATGTCCTGGTAAAACATAAAATTTCAATGGAATATTTCCGGGAAAAAATACCTTTTTACAGCCCTAGAAATGTGGAATTCGTATTAAACGCGGGTGAAACCGCATGGAACAGGTAGTAACATTTTTGTCATAAGTGTTATAGTGAATAGTGAAACGTAAGGCAATTTTTCTTCTTATTTGTTCTTTATGTATAAAATGTACCTATGGTGAAAATATGTAGATAGATAACTCTTTATTGTACCACAAAATATAATAGAGAATGTGTAATAAAAGATTTTTGAACACTATCATTATAGTTTAATGATTAATTTTTACAGGTTTAGATCGTTCTTAAATTAACGCGAGTCAAAAATGCTCCATTTTCTTGTATTTTTCTCACGGAGTGGATACGTGCGCGCACGCGTCTGGTCGCCTCGCGGCTAGTTTCACACTGGAGTCTTTGGGCCTGACTTCAGTATCTTGGCTTGCAGCCTGTTCAGTTCATGAACAGAGAAAGAAATGCTGACAATCAGTAAAGCGCAAAAGGCGGCCTTATCGCTTTGAGCGATCTCTTGGGATGGACTGGACATAAAATAACAATAATAGACGGTGGCGCTTGCATTTAAGGAAATAAAGTGCACATAATGTAGTAGGTGCTATATAAAATTCACAAGATAAACTTTTTTAATTTTTTATCGAAAATTGACCTTCGTTTGACCTCAATCTCACCTGATGAAAAATTACAATGTGGCCGACGGTGTATCACGAAGGTCTAGAAGACACCTATTTACTCTTGTCTAGACGAGACTCTGATTATAATTGGCAGGAAAAACAGACACAGGCAGCGAGTTCCAATCCTTAGCGGTCCGAATTATGAAGTTGGATGAAAACCGCTTAATACGTGCTCGAGACATTGGATCTTAGTCTCTGCAAGGTACTGGCTCGTCAATGAATCTGAGAGCTATTCATTCTATCGAATCTAGGCTGCAAGCTGGTATTTAGCCGAGCCATCCCAAACATGGCAGCAATACTCAAAACCGTCAGACCGGACCTGTGCTTGATAAAGGGATAGAAGCTGGATAGTCCCGGTGTATCGCTTAACCTTGTTACAAGGTACAAAAAACTGGTACCTTATTACAAAGTACAATGCGAAAAAGCTTTGCCGCCCTGTGCTGTAAATCCTACGCAATAATCCTGGTCTAATCTCATTTATTGGTCACACCACTTCGTCAGCTCGTTACGTCACCATCGCTCACCACTCATGCGAGTAGCAGCTACTTTGAATCATGCTGTGTTGCCATGTGTGTTGCATTAATTCCTTCTAAACATGCGGCCAGAGCCCATGGATGCTATCTATACTGGACACTAAAGTAATAACTATTTTTAGGTTTAAGGTTGTTCGACCATTTAAAAGAATCTAAGACAATGTTAAAACAAAAGAGTTTGAAATGTATGGAAAAAACATGAAGTATTCCCATTGACTCTTACAGCCAACTATTTTCAGAACTTCTGATTCTAGGTACACAAGTTTCCTGCTTCATTTTATCAAAAGTTGCATTATTTGAGGCTAGACGTTTGTTGTATTTAGGTTGAGTTTTGAGTCCGGTAATTGTTACGTCCTTTCGAACTCGTTCATCGCTATTCACACGATTCGTCTAATGTTCTCCCAAATGAAGACCTCTATTCTGGAGACAGCGACATTAATGTCGAATATAAGCGCTTATCTAATTTAAATATTTATGTTATGCAATAACAATCCTGAAACACTGAACATCGACAGAAATACAGAAATCTATCGACGGGATGGTTTATTCAAGAAGATTTAAGACCATCCGCTGTCTACCTGACTGATCAGTACTCCTTCGTCCACTGCAGAACGTGCCGCCACCCCCCCCAAACAAACGGCGATTTAACATCATGACTACGCTTCGCAGGCAAATTGAGTGTTAAAAATACACGGAAGGAATCTGTTGCCCTACCGTTGTCTAATTCTGATAAAAAACTGGTTAGTGCACGGGTAAGTAAATTTCACTAATGATTCGATATTTCACTCTCGTTATGTAGACCAACTACCGAACGAACTCTTATTTCTCTAAATTAATAAATAAACAATTCTGGATAATCCACACAGCATCATCTAGCCCCAAGCTAAGCAGAGCTTGTGTTATGGGTACTATATGACTGATATACATGATACAATACATACATAAATACTAGATATTTTATTATATATAATAAAAAATATCTGTAATATCTGTAAAATATCTGCAAATACGTGTTCCGGGTGTTTTGGGTATTTTTTATATGTATATAGAAAATACCCAGAACACCCGGAACAAATATTTGCAGGTCGTACTAACAGTTATCAAACCCAAGGCGAGAATCGAACTTGCAACCTCTTGCGTCGCAGGCGAACCTTCGCCCGCTGCGCCACATCGGTCATCAATTCAACCACTCAATAGAACTGACATTACAGATCATCATCACCATCATCATCATCATCAGCCCGTATACGTCTACTGCTGAACATAGCCTAGACAGACAGATATTCATATTTTAATTCATACACCCTCAAAACATTATCCGACTTCTTCCCTCCCTTCTTCGGAGTCGGAAAAAAGATCCTACCTCAGCATTTTGAAGCATTAGACATTTTCTATGCGATGCTGGTTTTCGTAGGGTCGTAATATCGAATATCGAAATGGCTCCGTAATATCGAAATGTCTAGATGTATAGAAATAAGGGAATGCATCGAACGTTGCTGAAATTCATACTGTTGCGGTCGGCAAGCATTGTGCTCTGATAGTGGGTGCTGATAAAATTGTTTACAAGTTTTCTGTATCAGTTTAGAATGCTAAAGTTGTTAACTCAATTGTTTCAATATAAACAATTCTTTTATTTATAATAGTTAGCGACTTTAACTGAACACCCAGACAACTGGGAATGAGCGACTTTTAAAGCCTTACGCGTTGTTTTTAGCAGAAAAAAATCACACTAATCTGACGATACGTCTGACTTGGCGTGTTCAAGTGTGCACGGTTTCACAAAATTTTGTACAACGAATCCTCATCCTGTGGCATTCTTTCCTGTGGCTCCCTTCTCAGGGCTTTTAGATTTGTAAGCTATGGTCACACACAAGAAGAAAAAAATTCAAAGAACCTTCTGCCTATTAAATTAAGTAAAAAACAACTTCGATTTGTCAAGCAAGCGTCGTCGATAAAAAAACAAGCCCAACTCTATCGAGCAAAAACATCGATAACAGCCAACTCCATCGCAAAAACAGTCTCTACCCTAGACGATTGCCAACCTGCCATCAATTTAGGTAAACGTACCAAATTACCGATTTAAATTTCAAATTTGTTCTCATTCAAATCTGGAGACGAATAAATGGGGCTGGGTTTGGAACGATCCTAAGGATAGGTTTAGACGAGGATAGTGGATAATGCAGCTGAGAGAGTTGGTCTGTTATCATACTTTCTGGCTTTAAATATTACCAAACTTACGCCAAAAACCAAAACATCATCATCATTATCAGCCTGTACACATCCACTGCTGAACATAGGCCTCCCCCAAAAGACGCCACGAATAGCGGTCCTGAGCCGCCTCCATCCAATGACTCCCTGCGACCGCTACGATGTCGTCGGTCCATCGAGTGGGAGGTCTTCCCACACTCCGTTTCGCATTGCATCGCGGTTGCCACTTGGGAACCTTAAACAACCAAATGAAATAAAAACCACTTACACTGCTTATTAATTTGAGTAATGCAAAATTAAATTTACTACATTTCAGAAAGGAAGACGCTACTTACTACATACCTACTACCTTTGAAATCTATCAAGTTTCAAAGCTAGTATGTAGTAAGTAGCGTTTTCCCACGGGTTTGTGCACATCATAGCTGTAGCGTCCAATTTACTCATCATAGAAAACGCTACAAATGGTTTTTGAGTAAAATTTTTGGTAACTATCGTCATTCTTACAGGGTGGGTAGTTTGAGTAGTCAAAGATATTTCGCTAAAATGCTATAATAACTCAATCAAAATCAATCGAAAACTAAGTTGAAATAAAACCATAGGTTGCTGATATTCTACGAAAAATAGTTCCTCTCAGTAATTTGTAGGGACGTTGTAAGTCGCTAAACGTATGGGAAACGAAAACCGTTTTCGTAAACTATGCAAAACTCATCTTAAGACCTTAGTACGAGTAGCTCGCATTAGTTACTGGAACGGTTACTACCCTCGTCTACCCGCCCCCTCTCCGGACATTACCTCTCGATGTTTTCGTCGGATTCCTAATATCGCTTAAACAGATACCTACCCCTGAATATTCAGAGGGTAGTTGTAAGATTTTAATTTAGATAAGAACCTTCTTTTTGATGTGACGTTTGAAGCTTTAATTTCGCGCGGAGTAGTTGGAAACACTTGGAAATACTTGCAATAGGATTTTTAAGGCGAGAAGGAAATTATTTTTGATTTCTAGTCTAGATACCGGCTACTGGCTAGAGTGCTAATTTTAGTGCAACTTTACTCGTGTATTTACTTATAAAGGTGGTTAAGGTCGTTTTTACTTGAAAATATTATGTTTTTATCGCTAAAAGCTTTAATATTTTAAGGAAGTTTCTTGCAACAAATGCGTTTGTTGTGTACATTAAAATTCCAACAATCACCAATAGTCTGAAGTTAGCTCATTTGTTTTAATTGTAAATACTAGTTTAATTTCTTTATATTATTTGATTGTAATACAGCGGGGCAATGTAGCCAGCGTCTTGGGGACGCTTCCGACTGTTATTGATGGACCAGTTGAGCTACCTGTAGATTGTTTGCAACAGTCTGCAGTTAGCTCAATTGTTTCAATTGTAAATACTAGTTTAATTTCTTTATATTATTTGATTGTTATTTTCTTTGTCAATAAAGACTTTATGTCATTTAATTTGGAATTAAAAGTAGTTCTAATTTGTTTCTATTATTTGAATGTAATTTTCTTCTTGCTTCTAACAATTCCAGCAAAATGTTTTACAGACAAATACTTTTAGGCATATGAACGGTGTACCAACTGTTGGACAGAGTGCAGAGAGGACGTTGTAGCGCTCATTGCGTGAGGGATATGTCCAGCCGTGGGCTAGTAAATGATATAATTAGATAATCCTTTATTTCGAAACATTCAGTACATTACATTACACATTACTATTTCTATACATAAATTATTAAAAAGTATACGAATGCATTGAAATCGGCGGCCTTATCGCTTGATTTCTTCCAGGCAACCAAGGTGTACGGAGAATATCATGGGATGGTGGTGCTTAACATCACATATAACACTAATACACAAAATACTTAACAGATTAATATCATCATCATCATCATCAGCCCATACACTGCTGGACATAGGCCTCCCCCGTACGATGTCACAAATAGCGGTCCTGAGCCGCCTCCATCCATCGACTTCCTACGACCGCTACGATGTCGTCGGTCCATCGAGTGGATGGTCTCCCATGTAGGGGGGGATTTGCCATAATCACCACGCTTGGCAGGCGTATTGGTGATCGCAGTGTTGGTGTTGAAAAGTACTCAGAAGGAAGCTGCTGCCCTTCCTCTGGTAGGCTCCCTCAGTCGGCTCTTACGACATCCACGGGTTGAGTTGGAGGGGTCGATATTCTATGCCGCGGCCCCACGGCCTAACAGATTAATATACTAATACATAACAAATGAATACAACATTTAGTGATATCCTACTAAACTAATCTAACATGATACCACAGAGTACGTGATACCTAGATAATAATTGTAAAGTTTCCTTTAAAAAACTTTGCTGTGATGAAGACTTTTTTATATCCCCTGGTAGCTCGTTCCATAGTCTGACAGCTTGTGCCGTGATTGACTCGGTCGGTGTATAAAGAAGTTCGCTGAACTGGAGCCACCAGGAGTAGTTATCAGAAGACCTAAGAGAGAAACCGTGAGAAGAGTGGAGAAGGTGAAACCTCTCTTTGAGATACGAAGGGGAACAGGGTTTGAATAGAAGAGAGAAAAGGAGAGAAAGAATGTGTATATTACGGCTCTTGCGAATGGGAAGTAGGCTTGTTCTTGCTCGGTCAGTAAAGAGATCGCTCTGTCCTAGTACAATCTCACTAATGTACTAGTTCGGACTTCTAGTTCTATTAGTACCCCACTCGGCAAAACTTTCGGGTCGTTTTAATCACAAAAGGGCTCCTATTTTAATGCTCCAAAATACGCAATCGATTGTTTTGTATCAGAAACTAGATTGGATATTATTTACATTTACTGAATATTAATTATAATATTATTTCACCAAAACATACATGAAAACGGACAAAATATCCATTTACCGACGAAATATCGAAATGCAATGCTCCTTCCTTGCTCGCAACAAAAATAATACAAGTAGGTACAGACAGAAGCATTAATTGGTAACCCCCTCACAGAACATTGTAATAGTGTCATTCAGTAGCACGCAGGTTCAAACCCTTGAACATAAAAATATTGAATTTAGTTTATATTATTCTCGTTAATTTGGTTTTTTTACGTGTTTTGTTTTTTATTATAAAGTTTTATTCAATTATTTCAATAAAATACTAATATTTTTTTCAATACCTACATTTCTATTATCACGAGTAACGATACTAAAATTTCAAATCAGCATCACATGTAACTATGGTGTAGTGGTTAGTAAAACCGAGTTTCTCTCACTGCACACCGTAAATACCCGTCTTCGATCCCTTGCAATGGATGTCTTTTTGTTTATGTAACTGCCAACTTTTTTTAATTTTAGTAATGTAATGTCACGTATCCATGTGAATAGTGAAGTTATTGTATTATTATATTATTGTTATTATATTATTATTGTTCAGTTTCTCATTTCCATGATCACGGGCCATATAGTGGCCCGGTCCTTTGGGAGGCATGCGTGGAGCCGAAGCCAACAGCACAGAGGCTCTTTATGAGCATTAATGTAAAGGCGAGAGCTACACATAGCGGGTATCATCCTTGGTTGCACAATATGATACACCCGAAGATGATATCCGCCAGGTGTAGAGACTATTGAAAAGGAAAATGAAAATAACAAAAAAGCCATGTTATTGTGGTGAATGGATGGACTGGGTAATTGGGCTATGGGGGAAACTATGGACGCCTGCCATAAACATACTCTCAATACTGTTACAAGCGGCAGACGGTGGCTTGCCGAATGCTGGATGGGTTCCTCAAAATGTTGGCGTAAATGCCGGTAAAGGAACAACATCGGTGCAAACGACTAAGGGGTGTCGAGAGGTGCGGCCCCGATTTCACCATCACGAAGACACGTGAGCGGGCTTCCTTGTTATTACGCCATTAGACACTTCCACCCCCGAGTCTACATCCTAAGATGCATCTCTCGCGACTCCACTCAGACCGGCAAATGAAGGCAAGCAAGAGGTGGGGATCTGGTTCTATACCACTCCGCAAGCGGAGACGAGAACCAGGAACTTCCCCGGGAGCACTCGGTATACCCGTGGTGTCGCTACTCACCAACAGCTCGCCACAAGCTGCCCTGCAGGTTATGGCGAGCTGTATTATTATTATTATTAGTCTGAATTTAAAGTTATGATAAAATAAAACATAATTTTAGGTATACATACTAATATTTTAAATTTTTTGACTAGACAACAACACAAAGCCTACTTGCAAATAGCTCCCTATCCTGATAAATAATATTCCATTTTCGCTTTGCTCGAGAATACACATATTTTCATTTCATTAGATTTTTGTTTATGTATCTAATCCAATGAATTAAACAATTTGGATCTCCTGTAAATCGAGGAATGCTATATATCAGGTAGGTTTGAAAATAAATGAGGTCAAATTAGAGATTAAACTAACCTTTGGTGTAGTTCTATCCAAATTGTATGAGTTCATTCGTCCGAATATATTTGAAAACATATGTAGTATACGTGTTAGGTATCGCCAATCTACCACTTAAGTTGAAAGCAGAATATCTGCAATAATTTTCAAACAAATAAAGTTTCTCATTCATTAACCCTCCTACCTCATTCGTTCCTTTGAGACAAGTTACTACTGAACTAGAGAACTAGATGCATATCTCCGTCTCTCTTACTACCGCGGAATATGCGCTCTCTCTATCTCTGTTCTCCCTTAATTATTCCCTTGTCTTCTAGTTCCGTCTGACACGGAATCACAGAATGTAACAGTGAACTAAAAGAAACATTGTACTAGGGAACGAGTAATCGAAATGCATTCTCAAACAGTTCTTTTTATTCTTGTTAATAGATTTTAAACTTTATGCCATAGAAAATAGTGATTCAGACGCCAACTTTTTTGGTGGTTTCGAGATTCTGTGACTGAAGAGCAAGTGAACTACAAGGAACTAGTTGAGCTGAATCGTTCTTACTAGTTCACTGGTCGGAACTAATTCATTTTAGTTCATTATTCCTGAACTACACAAGACTAATGGGAAGCCACTTAATTAATTTAAATATTAGTAGCAAGTAAGATGAGCATTGATTTATGGAATAAATTCTTGTGTTATTCCTAGACCTACATAAATGCAAAATTTCAACCCAATCCGTCCAGTAGTTTTGGCGTAAAGTAACTAACACCATCCATCCAAACTTTCGTATTTATAATATTTGTGTGATTAATGCTCAGTCAATACGAGCAACTTTGCGACAATCGATTACTACACATAATTGCCAGTCTCCACCAACCCTTATTTTGTACAAAAAACACCTAACTCTTTCAGAAACCGTACAAATACTCGCTTTGAAGGATTATAGGCTGCCAGACCCTCGAAGATTAAGTGAAAAAACCACGGTTCAAGTTACCGAGGGTAAGCGATGGCATTGCTAATCGATACCTTTTACTGGAAGTGTTTGTTTTAGCTTCGGAAGAATAATTTGACTGTGGATCTGGCTGGCATAAAGGCATAAAGGCACATACTCCAACCCTGCTACCGCAAAACAACATAAATCAACATTCAAATATGAGCATAAACTCGTTATCTTTATCTTGTAATACATTTTACAGTGACAAAATGGCTTCCAACAAGCTTCAAACGAGTGGTCTGTGAGCTGTCTGCCATCTGATGTCGTCAATATAAAACGTGTCTAAATATATTTTTGTGATGTGCGTAGCGGTGTTGGACGTGTTAGCGCCAACCTTAAGACTGCTAGGGGCGACTTGATGAAGAAGTGAGCCATAGGTGCTCTACTATAATATAACATATTTTTGTGATGTGCGTAGTTGTGGTGGACGTGTCAGCGCCAACCTTAAGGCTGCTAGGGGCGGCTTGATGAAGAAGTGAGTCATAGGTACTCTACTATAACAATGGGTTACCAGTTAAGAAGATCTTGAGCAATATTGGCAAAGTTCGCATATTCCAAAATTGCTTTAAGAACGGAGCGGATAGACTTAGCTCCCATACAAACGTACTTTCCACTTCATTTGGAAACTATGTCCCCGATCTATTGGAATTCTCCATACGTAATCGGATGAAAAATAGCTATGTTTGTAGCGACTTAGTTTTTCAAAAAACATAATGATATTTAAATGAGAGCGAAATTAATTTTGACTACCAAATTGAGTCATTTTCAAGTGATTTTTTATGCATGATAGACACCTTTATTCGAAAATTTGTCGCATTGCAAACATCCTAAATAAATTATTCAACATTATAAATAAACAAAAATATTTCTGAAATCAATCTTTCAAATTTATTCAAAATGAATCGGAAAGTACGAAAAAATATCAAACAATTTTGAAATTACTTCTAGTTTCTGCAATGCTTATAACCGGTTTTTATTTGAAAAATTATCCGGTTAATTCGGTTTTCGAGATAATACCGGTAAACCGGATTGCAATTTCCCGGCGTGAAACAACAACAAATCCGCATGGGCGCACGGCCGCTGATTTGGGAGAGGTTCGTAGGCTTCTTAATAAAGACAACAGACGATGATGCTATGATTTTTTTTTGGTTCTATCCTACTTACTGGTACCGGTTCTTAGTTTCCGGTTCTATGCTACTTACTAAAATGAAATCAAAGATAATCGCGGCGTTATTTCTTTCTAGGTGACGTCTGATCGACGTTACGGGGCATAATGTAACGTGTTACACAGCGCGCGTTCGTGCAGTCAGTACAGGGCAGAGATTGCAATCTGGTATGTTTCTTAACCCGGCCGGGCCCGATTGCTTTCGTAGCCAACCCGGGTTGTGTGTTAGCGATGGAAGCTTTAAAGTATTTCATGAAAATGTTCTATAAGTATATTAATGGAAGAAGATAATGATTCAAGGTTTATTTATTTCAAACTGGCTTATGAATAATTATCACAATAATCAGTCTCACTCAAGTCTCAAAATCACACTTAATACAATACTTACAGAATTGATTTATTTTACTTATGGACGGAAAAGTAACATTTTGGTATTAGTAATTATATAATTTTATAAGTTTAAACAAGCAGGTCTTTCTCTTCACTCCTTATCCTACTAATATTATAAATATGAAAGTTTGTATGGATGGATGTATAGATGTACGGATATTTGTTACTCTTTCACGCAAAAAATACGAGCACATGGCGCTCGTCGTAACGTTACATGCTCGCTGCGAATTACGCCCTGTAACTCCGGTGAGTACCCTGCTCTAGTTCCGAAAAGGATTAGTTTAGTTTTGCTTATCTATCTTGATCAAGTTGCTTCCACACTGCCCCACTTGCAAAGTTTTCGTTTTGTAACATTCTCAAAATGTTCAGGCCTTACTCTTCATCATCAGCCCTTATACGTCCACCGCTGAACATAGGCCTCCCCCAAACGACGCCACGAATAGCGGTCCTGTGCCGCTTCCATCCAACGACTCCCTGCGACTGCTACAATGTCGTCGGTCCATCGAGTGGAAGGTCTTCCCACACTCCGTTTAGCATTGCATCGCGGTCGCCACTCGAGAACCTTTGCTCCCCAACAGTTATCGGTTCTACAAGCTATATGGCCTGCCCATCGCCACTTCAGCCTGCTGATTCTGAGAGCCACATATATCGGTAACTTTGGTTCTTCTACGGATTTCCGTATTTCGGATTATATCGCGTCGTCCCCGCAGTTACTCTTACCAGAAAAAATCAGGGGATCTACTCGTAAAAACGAAATTCGTAGTTTCTGATTCGTTGTTGCGTAAACGTTATCTTAGGTAGGGCAAATAAGAGTAGGTCATGCTTTTTTGTTTTCTGTGAGACACCCAGGATCAAGAAATTTTTGTGCGTGAAAAAAAATTAACGCTGTAAAACTGACCATAAAAATTATATAGATTTAGATGAAAATTTCGGGCTTTGTATCCGCGAGCTAAAGTTATTATCCAGGAATTTATATCGAAATTGTAAATTTCTCGTGCAAAAAAAGACTTTAAACATGAAACTTCCCAACAAATACATGGCAGTGTTGGCTCACAAGCGTTTATTTTACAAATGCCGTTGGAAAGAACAAAGTTGAAAATGTCTGTTTTTAACTCGCCATTTTCGCGACGCGAGGTGCAAAGCACAACTTCTTTAGACTTTTTGGGTCAAAGATAAGTTGATAGAAGAGTTTTATCGATGGTGTATGTCTTTAAAACGAGTTGAGTTTACCTACGATGATCAGGTTTTATTAGTATTTTTATTAGTTTTATTATAATAGTAAATAAGTCGTGTGATAGCAGTGCATGCACCGTCATCCTAAGAATTCCACCTTGGTTGCCTGGAGGCAATTAAAAATAATGGAAGGCAGCCAATTCTATTGCCTTTCTATAAGATATGTTAAGAACTGACAGTGAGCGAGATCAAAATATGATCTACGTAGAGTATAGTCCAGCCAAATTCGGTGTGAAGTTTTAGTTAACAAACCGCCTATAGGTACTTAACCTAACATTTACTTTGTTCACATTTTGTTCCAGTGTATTTTTATATCCAACTTACATTCCTTGTAGATTTAAATTCTTCGCTTCAATAAATAATGTTAACAATTAAAACTGAAAATCAACACCAAGTAGCAGGTGCATTGTGCATTTCAGTTTTCTTGCGATGGTTTGTTTACAAAAATTCACGTTGAATTTGGCTGGACCTGCGGATCCCAGACGTGATCTCTAACTATAGGCCTCGTTCAAAAGCTCAGAGTAGCTCAGTGGGCTATGGAGAGAGCTGTGCTTGGTGTACGTGACAGAATCCGGAATACGGAAATCCGTAGAAGAAACAAAGTCACCGACACAGCTCTCAGAATAAGTACGCTGAAGTGGCAGTGGGCAGGTCATATACCTCACTGATAACGGCAGAGAAATAAGGATCTAGAGTAGCGGCCACGATGTAACGCGAAACGGAGTGTTGGGAGACTATCCACTCGATGGACCGACGACATCGTAGCGGTCGTAGGGAGTCGATGGATGGAGGCGGTTCAGGACCGCTATTTATGGCGTCGTACGGGGGAGGCCTATGTCCAGCTGTGGACGTGTATGGGCTGATATAATGATTGGCTAGATTTTATAATGCTTCATTTGTGCAAGGACTGTTCTATCTATTGAACACTTTTTCTTTGATCTAAAACTTTTCTATTTTGCACACAGTTTTAGTCGCCGCCTGCTAACAAAAGTCTTTTGTGAACAAACGAGGTTCTTCGACGTGTGTTTAGTCTAATCTTGTTTTTATAAAATACGATAATACCCTTGAAATTTTATGTTACAAAGGTTTTTTAAGTAAAGGTAAAGCAACGGTCTTGATAGATAACAAGAAAATAAAGAAATAAGTGGATCTGTACAAAAAGAAGATCCTAGACCAATAAGTGGATTAAATAAAAACCAGCCAAGTGCGAGTTAACTCGCATAAGGAGTGTTCCGTACCTTCATTTTTTCAATGGTGTTGCATTTATTTCAAGCCTGCTTAGCAAAGAGTATAAGCTAGGGCTAAGGTTATATAAAAAAAGTTTATAATAAAGGTAGTCGTTAAGTTTTCTAAGTTTTTGAGCAATTTTTAAAATTTTATAAGTGTGGTTTTTTACACTAAGAAAATTATATAAAGTTGTAGAAAACATTTTAAAAAAGATGAATGAAATCGGTAAAGCCGTTTTTAAGTTATAGCATGACTAAAAGAACTAGGGGTTCATTTACATATATATATAGATAGATATATATAGATTTGTTGTTATATCTGTAAAAAAATACACATTCTGTGAAAACTTCAACTGTCTACCTTTTACGGTTCATTTTATAGTCCGCTGAAGGTGCGAACAGACGGGCAGACAGCGGAGGCTTAGTATTAGGATTCCGTTTTCACTATTTGTGTAAGGAACCCTAAAAATAAAGAAAATTACATGTTGCTAAAAAATAGTACATTATGTCTTAGCCTTTGGTTTTAGCCTTTACAAAAGGGATTTATAAGCAAAATCCAAATTGGTAAATATTACTCTCAAGGAGCATAAAAGTTTCTTCAAACAATGAACAAAAGCGCTGATCTTATTTCAGCCAGGTATGTTTCAGTATGGATAGCAAAAAAAGTTTATCTCCTATTTATTCGTAACCAACTTCAAAAAAAGTAGTGGGCACCACTAAATTGCACTTATCGGCATGGCTTAGACCTAAAGTAAAAATTGACAATTTTCAAATCGACTCTTCCCCCTGTTATTAGAACTCTGTTGAATGAATGAACACTTTATTGTAACCCACTAAAAATTACACAAAAACTCTTATAACTAAAATAAAGACAGTAAAAAAGGCTGCCTTATCGCTGAGAGCTAATTTTCCCATGCAACCTTGTTGGTTAGGAATCGTTGTTCGGATAAAGATCTACATTTTCTAGGATAAAAATAGGCCTAAATACATTGATACTTTACTTTGAATTCGTGAAAAAACACATGCGAAGTAACAAGCAGATACTAGTTTGAAACAAGCCTAGTTCAGTTTCTGCCTACAGTATCACGTAATATCCATTTTAATATGCTAATGGGTGAAAATAAATTCGGTATAGGCATTTTACGGGGAATGAAGCATAAATTCAATTTTCGGAGGGTGCGTGGGGAAAACTTAGGGTGGTTTACAAATAAACCAGTAGCTTTTGTAATGTGGTAACGAAGGAGAACAGAGTTTTTTTCCGGTGACGTGGATGGTGAATTTGGGCCTGGGATCAATGTCAAAAAAGACTGGTACAAACAAATAATTTTGAATTGTTTAAAATAATTTTTTTTATATTTTTCTTGTTTCTTGTAAAACCCCAATTCAGAAGCAGCCCGGAGTCAGGAAGTTGTCGGTGTTATATGTGTCCCCCGTGCCTCGGAAAGCACGTTAAGCTGTTGGTCCTGCGCCTGACCTTTCTCCGGTCGTGTCGGTCTGCCGTCCCATCGGATTAAGAGTGTGAGGGAATAGAGAGTGCACCTGTGTTTGCGCAAACACTTGTGCACTACATATATGTCCTGCGCACTTGGCAAGTCTCCGTTTAGAGTGGCCGCTGCCGACGTCGAAATTCGGCGGACATCATATTTTTTTAATCCTACCAAGTAACTACCTAATAAAAATAATTTTGTGAATTAAGATTATGTGAATATGGTTAAAAGAAACCTAAAATTTCTAAAAAGACTGGACAGATCAAGATGAAATTTGGCGTACCTACATGAAGAATAAAAATAGTATTCTTTTCTGCGCCTGGGAGACCACGGCGGGGATGGATTTTTTATTGTTTTACAGGAAACCTCTTGGAAATTTAGAGAACTGTCAAAGTTTTAACACACATTAGGTATTTCTGTAATCTGTGAGCACTAACGAATAAAAAGCTGACGGGATCTGAGCGTAATTTAGCAAGAAGATTATTAAGCTTATCTAAATCTAGGGACGCCGCAGGCAAACCAGCGTTCTATATAAAGAAAAAATTGTAGGAATAGATAAATAGTATTTGGTGTATTTATTACTTTGTGCAGTGGCAACACAAAGTAATAAACACTACATCTTCGAAGGTGTCGCCGTCGAAGACATCCTGTGTTGCTGCATTCAGGAAATTATAGTGGCGTGATTCAGCGAGTTTGAGCCCGCAATCTGGCTGGTGGTAGACGGGCGACTTTTTGTCGCGAAGTAATGAATGAACCGTTTGATTTTTTAATGGTTCCAGT
This sequence comes from Eupithecia insigniata, assembly GCA_947859395.1. Taxonomy (NCBI): domain Eukaryota; kingdom Metazoa; phylum Arthropoda; class Insecta; order Lepidoptera; family Geometridae; genus Eupithecia; species Eupithecia insigniata. The sequence goes on from OX402019.1 coordinate 4,576,876, forward strand.
AATTCGAGCGGTTAATACGTCATTTTTGTTTCTGATTTTCAATTTAGTATTATCGAGTCGTTTGTGGTTAGTGAATGGTCCGAGACCCTCATTTACGTTTACTGCCTAGCAAGGGTTCCCCAAACAAAGGGGGGGTTATGCTTTAATCACCACCACATCACTACGCTTGGCAGGCGGATTGGTGATTGCAGTGGAGATGAATAATACTTAAATATACTAACACTTTCGTTGCCCACGCATCACGCATTTGCCCACCTCCGGGCCACCAGCTCCATGCAGCAACGTGCGGCGTGCCCCTGCGCACCGCCAAGACTGGGCAGTGAATGCGTAATGATAAGATAATTTTTATAGGTTTACAAGACCGTGTGAGACCAGAAAGCTGTAATTCAGCGTATGCTGCAAGAGCTCGGGGAGCAACTGCATCGCTGGTCTTCCGTGGCAACTTAGCGTAGATGCGTCACTGGCTGTTTGCGTCAATGTAGAAAGAAGCCACTGTGTATGTGATGTGTACATCAGCGCCTCAAGGAGAGTCTTTCAGTTCTTTACCCTTTCCGTGTTCTTTCTATGAAACCCTCTAGAATATACAATAAACAGTATTATTAAAGTAATCCCCTCATCGATTTGTTTTTTAACATGTTAGTACAAAACCTCTTTACTGGTTGATTTTATTAGAATAGGTGAGTTAAATAACATTCGATATTGAATCATCATGATCCTATAGAAAAGCAATAGAAAAGAACTTTAGCGCTCCGACCTCAAAGCCGATGCAGTACGGTAGACCTAAATTAAGTTATTTAATATTAACATTTAGACTAAAAATAAAGTTTAAACGAATGTGAGTACCAAGACAAACCTCACAAGGTTTTTACGGTACAAAATTGTATGTGTATTATGATTGTTTTTGTTATTTATTCATAACAAAAAAAAAATACATAATACACATAGGTATATGATATAGGTATACAAAAAACCTATTCTATAATTTTTCCGGTAGAAAGTCGTCCGTCTGCCACCTACAAAGTAGCATCTAACCCGCTGTTGTTAATGTTGCTAGTTCTAGTTCGGCATATACTGTTTGCGTTGGGTAATTACTCAAACTTGGCCGCCTTTCGAATTACAGCTCTAACTACACCTGAAGTTTAGGTTGTTGTTATGAACGCGTTTATTGGGGTGAAAAGGGGCTTTTGTTTTTGACAAAGGTGTGGTTTTGTTAAAGTTGTAATAGAACTTTTACTGTTCCACATTGGGAGAGTCATGGCAAGCTTTGACTCCCTAAAAATAATGTCAAATCTGTCATAGACTTCTTGTAATTGCTGTCAAATATGAAATCTTAGAGTAGCAACGCCCTGCATCCGATCATAATCTGTGAAAATCGGACCAAATTCGGATATTGCTTTTCGCACAGTATTTGATTCGAATCTTTCACGGATTTAGAATGCTAGAGTCTAAAAAACTGGACTGAATACCGAAAACTATTCAAAAAGTTATGTCTGATCGAAGGGTGACCCGAGAGCTGGTGAGCATCTGGCGCAGTGTATCAGCCTTGGGGAAGCATCCGACTGGTATTAATATGGATCAGTTGAGCTACCTGTAGATTGTTTGTAACAGGCTGCAGTCAGCTCCATTATAAATACTAGTTCTAAATTGTTTCTATTATTTAATTGTAATTTTTCTTGTTAATAGGAATCGACATTATGTTAACATTCCCGTGGGTGAAGGATGAAACGATTGAGGTCCAACGGTAGTAACCCGCAATTTTTTTTTTAAAAATTATTTTAATGACTGGATTATTAAAATCGTAATAAGTAATAAGGAAATGTTTTCGATTAGCTCCAGAAATATTAAATACGTAAATACACACAAACCGTATGCATACAAATTATAACTTATATTTTACATTAAATTTTTCAGGCATCGTTATTCCAAGCCTTTAAGAGAAGATAACCTATGGATATTTTATTTCCAATCATAAAGCCTAAACTATGCGAGCAAGGCTGGATAGTATCGATAGATTCTGAATATTGTATCGATAGAATGGGTATTAATCTCATAAGCGCATGGAAAAGAGCGGCACTATTTAATCGACCAACTTTGTCGCACTGACAAAATACTCTCTTACTAACAAACTGCTGACATTCAAACATTAGCTATTCGTAAGTGTTGTGGGTTTTCTTCTGTTGATAAGCAGGAACTCAGTATTAGAAAAAAAACATTGCTTTGCTAATTTTATTTCAGTTATGTAGTAATTAGTTTTTTTTTGTGCATAGTTATGACGAGCATTCAATAAGGATTCAGCCAATAAAAGCGACCGTCTGTTTTAAAAATGTTTTATGTGCTTTTCATTTGAGTACTTAGATACCGAATTCATTGGGTTTGCAACACATCCTTAATAGGTAAATAAACGGGAAATTTTGTATTAATAAATCTTTGTTACTTATTCACGCAAAAAGTACTGAATGGATTTTAATGAAACTTTACCATAATATTAGCTTATACATCAGAATAACACAAATTTATAAAGAAACTATCTGGTGCCCGCGACTTCGTCTGCGAAGGATTAGTACTTGATATTCTTCTTATTCCACGCGGGTGTAGACGCGGGCGGGTCAGCTAGTAAAATTATAAGTACATGTGCTCACCGCCGGATTTATTTTCAAAGCACTATTTTGCCACCCCTTCATAGCAAGAATATCGATACCATCCCAACACTAGCCAGATAATTACGTTACTTCAATTTTCAATCCCAATCGGGAGCATAGCAGCACTAATGTTTCCGTGACCGCGGCCGCTCAGCACTAATGGAGGTTATCGGCAGTGGGAGTGTTAACGATTTGGTAGTGACTGAAGAAGTTTTTAATCCAGTGACTTAAGTAAGTTTTTTAATCACTGAGAGTTTCGGGTTCGGCGCTTTAGTTTGGTTAGCCCCCCACAGTGGGGGGCACCGGCAGTGGGGCCCCGGAAGTGTGGGCCGCCGGCAGATGGCCCTCCGAAGTGGGCCCCTTACATTGCCCCGCAGTGGTAACCCCTCATTAGCCCCCCACAGTGGGGGCACCGGCTGTGGGGCGCCGGCAGTGGGGCTCTCGGCAGTGGGCCCCCACATTTCCTCGCAGTAGGACCCTCAGTAGCCCCCCGCAGTACCCTCCGCAGTGGGACCCACTCAGTAGGCCCCCACAGTGCACCGTCAGTGGGGGCCCCCGGCAGTTTGCCCCCGCAGTGGGCCCCCCACATTGCCCAGCAGTGGGACCCCGAGTAGCTCCCCTTAGTGGCCCCCCGCAGCAGGGTATAATTTATTGGCTGCGCATAGCACTGAAACTACTGAATGTATTCAAATGAAACTTGGCATGATTTCAGTTCATACTACGAGTTCATACCAGGTTGTCTGGCAGAGATCGCTCTTGAGCGATAAGACCGCCCATTGTCACTTATATTGTTTTGTCTCATTTGTAAACTGTTTTCTAGTTTTAAGTGTGCAATAAAGTATTTTCTATCTATTTATCTATCTTCTATCTATCTATCTATCTACGAGGAAGGTCATGTAATACTTTTTATCCTGGAATTCGTTAAGGTTCCCTTGGGAGTGGGGAGGGAAGTGACATTTCTCGGCCTAAAATAGCGCAAAAACTACTGAATGGATTCGAATGATACTTAGCATGATTTGAGTTCATACTACGAGGAAGGACATAAAATACGAGTCCATACCCCAAAAGTCAACAAAATCATTACAAAATTGTTATTAGTGCCGATAAACGACCTACTGGACAGCATCTGGTTGGTACAAAGCTCTCGCTACCAATGATGTTGCCATCGTCCTGGTAGATCAGCACTGTGACAGGCCGGACATAGTGCTGCGTACCCGGGATGACCGCTTGCAATGCATTGGCGAAACGCACCAGGCATTTGATGCTTTTCAGTCTCTACTCGCTTATATACCTACTGTCGTGGCGAAGACGGATACAACTTTGATCTTCGACATGTGAATCCGAAAACTGACGAGACTGGACACTAAAATTTAATGATATCCCAAAAATTTACGATTCCGGCGGGACTTGATCCCGCGACCCTCCTCTGAATACGAGGATGCGCTAACCAACTGCGCCACGGAGGCAAGTACCCGACCTGTCGAAAATCTTTGGGACTTACGGACTATAGCGCCGTTAGCTCCACCTACAGGGGAAACATTGAAGTTATCCTCCGTGGCGCAGTTGGTTAGCGCATCCTCGTATTCAGAGGAGGGTCGCGGGTTCAAGTCCCGCCGGAGTCGTAAATTTTTGGGATATCATTAAATTCTTTAAGATTACCCAAAGTGCGGGCATAAGCACTATAAAACCTTGGACACTAAAATGTTTCGGCAATGCAATTCTACGCCTAGATACATTTTACCAATAAGAGAAGGTTGCATTGCTCACCTGCAAAGGTTTCGAGGTTTGTTTAACCGTTTTCTGGTGGACACTTACGCCAAAATTAAAATGGCTGGTGGAAACTTACGCCACAATTAAAACGAAGCGTTTGGTATACATCAGAATAGAACTAATGAGAGAAGACTGCGCGCTGAGAATTATGTAGATCTGCGAGACGCCGTGAATCAATATAGAAATTGTGAAGATTTAGGACGACTGGTGATTCTTCCTTCCAGTTTTAGAACTGGACAATAGATGTGTAGTACCCTATTCTCCACTAGGTACTATCAAAAGCTTTTGAAGTGCATAATATACGTAGGTAAATGTGGACCTGTGTGACGTCCAGTCAATAAAATCTAGGTATATATAAATCTACATTATACTACACCAATAAAAATAAGTAAGGTTTGTGTGGTTGTAGGGAGTAATCTCTGAATCTACTGAGCCAATTTTGAAAAGTCTTTTACCTATTGAATTTGTTTAAACACGCATCGTTTTATAGACTACTAAAAATGTTTACCGCCCAACGAAGTGGGCACGGGTCAGCTAGTACATAATATGTAGGTATGCTTAAAAAGGTACTTATATATACTTACGAGCTGACCCGCCAAACGTTGTTTTGCCTTCAACCCTTATCACTTAGGGTATGGAAAATAGATAGTAGCTGATTCTCAGACCTACTGAATACGCATATAAAATTTGGTAAAAATCGGTAAAGCCGTTTCGGAGGAGTACGGTAAACTAACATTGTGACATGGAAATTTTATATATAAGATAAAATATGTACGATTTATGACTACATAATTATTTAGTCAAAAATCGTATATTTTTACAAACGGAATAAGGTTAAAAAAATTCAAGAAGAGCTGCATAACTACTTCGTATGACTGCGTAATCTTCGTATTCTGTCAGCTCAACTATAATACTTAGGTACGTATAATATAAAAGTAATAAACAAAAATAATAATTTGTGTTTATTATTTTATATTACACAATTAGTACATAGTTTTGAGCTTAGATACCTAATAATCTAAGCTCAAAACATATGACTCACTGTACAATCTCAAGATTTAGGTTATTTTCGCTCTGGACTAATATATCTAGAGGATTTATAGTGACATAGACACACAGCGATTCGCCTTTAAATATCACGAAATGCTAAATGTTGGTCGTTATTCGAAGCACAGACTATAGAATGTATAGTCTTGGTCCTTGAAAATTGGACTAGCTTCATCCTTTTCAACCAACATTGCTGAAACCGAAAATGATTTTTGCTAATAAATGAACATATATGTCCAGGCGGCCAGGCGGCGGCGGCTCACCGGAGAATTTTTTGGTGACAGTGATGATAATGTTGATGATGATAAGTGTATAAAATAAATTAAATTATAACTAAAATATAACTGACTAACAATGATGCATGTAGGCTAGTCACATTACATATGTTCACAGTATTTTTATTATACTATTCTATTATGTATCCGTGAAAACCTTTAATAAGCTTTGTGTTAAATATCAATTTGTAAGTCTGTTAATTTATAAGCCTCTGGTTTTCCTTAAAATAAATATATATATACTGATGTATTGTAATTACAAAGAAAAGTATTAAAACGATACCATTTGCTACAAGGATTGCATCCGTGCTATGCTGTGTTCTAGCTTGCACAACTGCCCTTTACTCCAAGGTGTGGTGCGACATTTGTTTCTTTCGAAAAGTTTCTTAGATTGCTCATTTTATTTATTTAGAGGAAGGAAATTTTTAGGTTTCACACAGAATTCTCTTAAAACGTCGCGTCCGTCACGTCGTCGTAGGCTGTTTCGTAAGATCCGACTATCCAATGAAACTAAAAGTATCAAAACCACTCGCCGCGCTACAAGGATTGCCTCCGTGCTATGGCTGTCCTAGCTTGCACAACTGCCCTTTACGCCGAGGTGTGGTCCGACAATGGATGATATGAGAAGGTGCTTCTGACGCAATGTTTCCTAGATTGCGGAAACTGCGAATTAGAACTAGAAACAATTGGATCTGCCAGGTAGATAGATAGATAAATAGAAGATAGATAGAAAATTCTTTATGCACACTTAAATCGAAGGTAGAAAATACTAGAAACAACTTAAAAACTGTTACAAGTGGCGGTCTGATTGCTCAAAAGCAATCTCTACCAGAGAACCGTGGATGGATAGGATCATTGGATAGTACTAAGGGACTTCTTCATTGTATGCATCTTTGTTGAATAAAGAAATCTTATTGACCGACATATTGCGGTCGTTGAGTGGGCCAACGTTGGCTCAACACCACGCGTTCAGTGCCAAACATCAGCGATGCGACCCTGATGGACGCGTTGTCGTTGCTGTGCAGCGAGCTGTCGTACATGGCCGTGGTGCGTCGGTGGTCAAGGTGTTAAAGCAATACAGTTCTTTCTTACCTATATAGGCTGGACTAATATTCTGGAAGAATATGCTATACTTACCTTCTCTAAAGTGTACACCTACTTACGATACCTATAATGTATTATAGGCTACGCAAAACTTTGCGTGAGAACCTCGGAAAGGCAAGATCACTGGCTGGACTCTGTCGGTGTTGCTTGTCAATCTCAGCGTCAAGGTCGAGGTTTGTGGTAACCTGATGATGTCTCGTGGAGAAACAAAACTAGTTGACGACTTACTCTGATGTATATATACTATCAGAGAAGGTTATACGCGGAATTGTTACGAAATATTTTTTCATTCTATTATTTTACCGTTTTCGGAGTAGATCGTGATAATTTTGATTTAAGAATGATTAATATTGAAATTACACTTGTATTCTGTTGCTTTATTCGCGTTTCTCTATATGTATATAAAAATGAACGCCTATATCTGTTTTTTCTTGCTATTCACCGTTTTATACTCTTTGCTAAGCACGTTTGAAATAACTGTCAGTTGTTTAACAGTAAGTTGAATGACTGGACAACGTCTGTCGGGTCAGCTAGTCTACATAATAGGCGTTCAGATACTTACGCTTTCGACAGATAAGTAGCGCCTAGAATAGAGATTAGGTTCGTTCTAGAATGTAACTTAGAGTTAATATTAATGAACTTTAACAAATCGTATGCTTTTAACAGTTTTAACCCAATTTTTACAAGTGAAAATCACCTCACCACACCCATTGCAAAGCTTAAAAGTTCAGCATCTAATTAACATACGAAACCGCAATCCATTTAATGTGAGTATTCAGTACGAAACTTTCGAAGCGGGGAGCTATTAAGAAAATTGCTTTTTTCCTGTGGCAATTTAAACGATATGGGTGTTTTTATCTGGCAACTTTTATGGGACGACCTAAAATGGAGACACGTGGCCGTAATTACAGTCGTGGCTTATTTGCTTGTCGGTTTGTTTGTGTGCCTAGTGAGTGAGGAAGCGGCTTTGGAGTCTAAGGTTGTGGGTTCGAATCAAAATCATCTCAGCCTTTTGATACCCACTAATGGATATCGTCCTCTTTTTCAAACGGCGCACTTTTTTTAACAGACTTCAAAAAGTACAAGGTTTTCTTTGTATGTATGTATATTACGCGAAAAATCTCCGTCAATTATGCACCGATTATGAAAATTCTTTCACTATTGGGTAGTCCTATTAAATTTTCATCCCTAGAGGATTAGTATTTATCATGCAAAACTTAAAAACAGTGTAAAAGTAAGGGATTCAAAGTCGATTATTAGATTTTTGAAAACAATCGCGTCTTCAAAAACGTGTTCGTAATGATGGGCAGAACCTGCAGCTCACGTAGAATAATACGATATAATAGAATATAAAGAAAGAAAAAAAAAGAGTTTATTTGAACACATAAAACGACACATTACCAAAAATAGAATATAATTATTTATTCAGATAAAAATCACCATAAAATTTTTGTTAGAAGTGCCTTAAAGCCTGTGTAAATGTTAGGTTTAATTAGACACAGAGTTCTCACCTCTTCCGTAAGGGGTCATTAATAGGTCGGTAGTTTTAGTGATTTACTAATCACCCAGTTTCCAGGTGGAAATGGACGCCCTCTCGGCATCTAGCCGAATAGGTGCCGGATAGGACCACCGAACCAAACCAAGCAATGAGAATCTTCAAAACAAGAGTACAAGAATACTTTTGTTTTGAAGATTGTCATTGTCAGGGCGTCCGACATTACATTTGCCGAGGTCGCTGGACGATTGCGGATGAGACTCGCACAGGACCACCGAACCAAACCAAGCAATGACAATCCTCAAAACAAGGGTATTCTTGTACTCTTGTTTTGAAGATTGTCATTGCTTCGTTTGGTTCGGTGGTCCTATCCGGCACCTATCCGGCTAGGTGCCGGAGGGCATCCATTTCCAACTGGAAATGACGATCTTCGAATTCTTTTCCAGCAGTGGACTAATATGGGCTGATGATGATGGTTGGAGGACGACTCTTCCAGGAGGAATTTGAATACATATGTTTAACATAATGGTCTCTTAAAGATGAACATAAACATCCTGAGTTATCCATATAATCATAAGGAGAGCGTGTTATACTACGTTTGCCAAGTCTTGATCTCCATAATTAAGATTGAGCACCGTTAAAGCCTATATCATAGTATTTATAACCGAGCTTTTGAACAAGAACTAAACAATGCTATCAGTAGCGTGAGAGAACCGTTCACTGTCATAATAACCTGAATCATGATCATCATCAGCATTGCTAGTCCATACCTGAACAACTGGCTCCACTAATGAGCGTCATAGCGCCCCGTCTTCAGCTTTCCGCATCCATCAGCTACCAGCAATTTTTAGTAGCCCACCTGGCCAGAAGGCGTCCTACACTAGTTTACCGTGTTGCGGTCTCCATAAATTCAATTAAGCTAATCTTTAAAGATCGTGATGAATCATATAAACACATTTACTAAATATCCATGAACCTACTTATTGTTTAATTTTCTCTCCTCTATGTAACAATTTTATTCTTAATTTAAATTCACGTATTTTTTTATATTCCTTTCTTTATTATTTAGTTTTTACATTTTTGTTTCACTGGGCGCGCACTCTATGGAAAACGTTATGTACGCAAAAAAAGTTCATATGTATTAGAATAATTACCTATTCGATTATATAAGTCATAGCTACAATATATATGATGTTTGTGTTCTATAAATAATTAAAAGCTCGGTTATATAACTAAGATAAGGTATTTCTTATCTTAGTTATTTCTTACCATTCGCGTCATGAGGACTGTCGTAGTATTAAAAGCTCGGTTATAAAACTAAGATAAGGTATTTCTTATCTTAGTTATTTCTTAACCTTCGCGTCATGGGTGCTGTCGTAGTATTAAAAGCTCGGTTATAAATACTAAGATAAGAAATACCTTATCTTAGTTTTATAACCGAGCTTTTAATACTACGACAGTCCTCATGACGCGAATGGTAGTCTGCAGTTCAGGTTAACCGCAGTGCGTCTCTGCGGTTACCCATTGCCGAGCCGGTGTGGTGAACGCCCATGATGTTACCTGGATCGTTCAAGAAACTGTCGTATATAGCCGTGTGCGTCGTTGTCAGTCAAAGTGTTAACCAAGAATTAAACAATGCTATCAGTGGCGTGAGAAAACCGTTCACTGCCCTAATTACCTTCATAAAGTGCATAATGTTGGTGTAACCAGATAATAGCAATCTAATATCGTTGAGTCAGATAACTAAGACTTAACTAGCCCATATCCTAGTACAGTATTATAAAATACCTCTGCTATACTAAATAAATAATAAATAATGTAGACAAAAGAGTACTCCGGTCAGGTGAGACCACGAAAATATACACACACACAGATACATGCCATTTTCGTATACGTTAAGTCAACGTTACGTTTCGTTACCTCAACGTGTCGCTATTCAGTTCAGGCTTTAATCCAGGATTAAACTCGGTGTTTGGTACAATATTTCCATTCATTTGTAATGGTTATATTTAGCGGCAGTAAGCTCGATAGTGGTACAATGCCCGGTTAGGGCCGGGACATAATGGGAACATGCCTTATTTTATAAATAATGGATTCTGTTTGTTTATGAATGCATAGATCGAAGCTTCTATAAATTCATTTTAATATAAAAAAATACGATAATGTTCGAGTGCTTAGAACACACACATGCCATATCACCTTTACCTCGACTTTACTCAGTTCAGACTTGGCTTTAATCCGGGATTAAACTCAGCGTTTCGTACAATATTTCCATTAATTTGTAATGGCTGTATTTAGCGGCAGTAAGCTCGATAGTAGCACAATGCCCGGTTGAGGCCGGGACATAATGGGAACTTTCCTTCTGCTAGCGAATTTATAAATAATGGATGCTGTTTATGAATGGATAGGTCGATACTTCTATAAATTCATTTTAATTTTCAAGGACACGAAAATGTTGCAGGTGCTTAAGACACACACATGCCGTTTTCGTATCGTTACCTCAACGTGTCGTTATTCAGTTCAGACTAGGCTTTAATCCAGGATTAAACTCAGCGTTTCGTACAATATTTCCATTAATTTTTAATGGTTGTATTTAGCGGCAGTAAGCTCGATAGTGGCACAATGCCCGGTTAGGGCCGGAACGTAATGAGAACTTTTACTACTGCTAGGGAATTTATAAATAATGGATGCTGGTTATGAATGGATAGATTGGTACTTCTATAAATTCATTTTAATTTTCAAGAAAAAAATTATGTTATTTGTGCTTAAGACACACATGCCATATTCGTATCTTTACCTCAACGTGTCATTAATCAGTTCAGACTTTGCTTTAATCCAGGATTAGGCGCGGTATTTCGTACAATATTTTAATTCATTTGTAATAGCTGTAATAAGCGGCAGTAAGCTCGATAGTGGCACAATGCCCGGTTAGGGCCGGGACGTAATGGGTTTCTGTTGTTTTAGCTAGTAGTCTCTGTGTTTATTCTATGTTTCAGTGTAAATTTTGTTATAGTTACCGTAATAACTTTATACATTGTACTTTGTATTGTTCAATAAACTACTTCATTGGATTTCATTTTCATACCAATTGATTTTGCTCCCGGTGTATTCCTGATGCGTGCAATAATTTCAGTAAAGCCCGGCTTTGGAGGCTTGAATAAATTTACAGCAGAGTTCTAGGTTCCTAACTCTATTTCTAGAGTAAGGTTGGGTTCGTGCTAGGATACTCCTATCTCCTATTAATTGATCATAGCTAGGTACACCTTTCTTTGTCCACATGGACTAAAAGCCTGCTTTTCATGTTCAGGCGCATAGTGCATACAACTAAATAAATCCGATGAATAAAATATATCAACAGCACATAAGAATACATGCAGTTCTCTTACTAGTAGGCCGTTAACCGTCAAATGGCGCCTTTTGACTGTTTAGTGGAAACGGAAACAAGATAAATAATAGATTCAGGCATTATTCTGCGGAAATCCGTAGCAAAATATTAGAATGAAAATATTTAGTAAAAATTCCGCGTATAATATGGATAGTATTCATCAAAGTAAATTGGATTGTTTCTAAATATTTTTTCATTCTAATATTTTGAAATGGATACAGTTCAACAGCCTTCCCAAAATTCTAAATAGTTCCGGAGATATAAGAACTTCGTTGGTAGTTAAGTGACAGAATTTTTGACTTCTCCTTAACATGAAAACAGCTAATCCATAATTATATTGCTTAATTAGTGGGTTAAAATACTTAAACTGTTCAGTGCAATAAGGTTTTTCATTAAATAGGATAGATAGATAAAAAATAATGTGAAACAAATAAATCTCGAGCGATGTATTCAACTTTTTTTTGCCGATTTCTCGAAAACTACTTTTTGGGATTAACAGCTTTCTAGTTAGAGAACGGCAGAAATATTACAAATTAATTTGATTGAATCAACCATTGTTCATTTGGATTCTTTAGTAAAGTTTTTAAAGAGTAACTGGGTGAAATAAACGTGAAATTAAGGAACGAGATATATGCATTTCACGTGCAGATTTTACCCTTCTATTTACTCTGGAGTGTAGCGGGTTTAGCGACTTTATGAATGGTGTGGTTAAGCGGCTTCTGTTGTTTTGTGTATACGTGTGTTTTGGCGTGCTCATCTGTTCAACACTTTTTGGCGGCATCGGTAGGTCCCCAATTTTTACCCGACTACGAGAGGGTTATGATTTTGACACCCTACACGTATGTATGTATGTAAGTATGTAGCCGATTTTTATGTTCCCACGTAGCACTGAAACTACTGGTCCGATTTCAACAAATGAGGTGTCGTATGATTTGTCTTAATAACCCGATGGTTATAGGCTATGTGACGTCAGATAAAAATGGGGGTCTAACGAGATAGCGGAGGTCTAAGAAAGGGTCGAAAATCTCAATGTTAGTAAATATGCTCGTGTATGGTATCGTTGCAAAGGTCTTTGTTTGTACTTTCCAAAACCGTTTCTCAAACTTTTGTGAGGTTAACGATTCTCAAACTATTAGCAAAAAGGTGTAAAAATACAACAGCGACAATAGGTGCGTTCACCTATTGTCCATAGCATTTTCTTTTGATACTTATGTAGTCTTTTTTTTTCGTAATGATTATAATGCTGTTGACCGCAGATGGCCATGACAGCGTTACCGGGCTTTTGGCGGGCGCAGAGGGCGCCTCGCCGGTAGTCTCTACGGGACTACATAAAAGTTTTAAGACTTTTATGTAGTTGGGTTTTAGTTTTTAACTATATTTTTTTGAGATCAGTTTTTATGAGGACAAACCAATAGAGCTACGGGTAATTTAACTTACCTATACTTATACTTGTAGAACTAGGGGACAAAAATACCCTTGGTTCGATCAGTTGGACTTCACGCATCAAACGATTTAATGTATGTTAATTATATAACTAGCTGATCCGGAAAACGTTGTTTTGCCATCAACCACTGAATGTTGAAGATTATTACAGTACCTTCTGACTAATATCGCTATTCAAAAATGGGGTTTGTGTTAGAAAGGGGAAAATTGAGGGTAATGTGTATTTTTTATGCCAAATCATATAAAAATTAAATGAAAAAAAAAACTAGTCGAAAAAAATAGGGTTAGGCGGCCTGCCCCAAATTTTGTATAGGGCTGGCTTACCGTGGGCCACCCTTATCACTTACGGGTATAAAAAATAGTTAACGAACTATTCTCAGACATATCAAATATACACACAAAGTTTCATAAAAATCGTTCAGGCCGTTCCGGAGGAGTTTAGTTACAACCACTGTGACACGAGTCGTGTGACGTTGGACATACTTTTCGTGAGACGTTGCGACTGAGCATGTCTCACGCGAGACGTTGGGAATGACTTGATTTTTATATAATGCTGACGATTCCTTATAAAATCATCAATGCAAGCAACTTTTAAAGAAATCACAAAACAACAATAACATCGATCTTACAAAGTTATACTCATACATAACCCCTTCATACACAGAAGCCTTACGACCCCATATTATAAACTGGATTATAATAAAACAAGAATCTTAGGATGATATTCCTTCTCTTTCACTCGCCACGCGACTTTCGCCTTCTCTTTTATTCATGGGTTACTTCGTATGTTTGTTTCGTTCACACGGCACGCTTACCAGTCCTTGGAATGAAGATAAAATAGTAGTTCTAAAGTTTTGTGTTTTCACTTGTGTTTTTCAACCGAGAGAAAGGCTATTTTTAACCAACTGCAAATAAAAGAGGAGGTCCTATATTCAGCTTTACGGTATTTTTTTTAATGTATGTGCGTCGATTTATCAGTCTATTATGAAAAGCATGAAATATTCTTCCGCTATTATAAAGACGATAATAATAAGATGGTTTCATTAAAATTTTTGTATTTAATCCACAAAACTTAAAAAAACAGTGTAAAAATTAAGGAAATTGGAGCCTGATTTTAAGTTTTTTTCAAAACAATTAAATAATTTTTGAGCCTAAACTATTCCACTTCTGGGAAAAGACCCAAAATTAAACTCCCTTAAATAAAGCTAGAAATTCTTGCATATCTTGATGCTGTACCAATATAATTAGGAAAGTTAATTAACGTAAACTAGATTGAAAAGCTAAGTACATCCTATTTGTATTGATAATTAACGTAAATTTAGGCTCAATTTAGAGCAAGAAACTCACTACCATATTACAAATTTTCGAGCAAAATTTTCCCTATATTTATTCGTGTTTATAATAATAAGTTCAATATGAGAGTATTTTTATGGCAGGCGTCCGTAGTCTCCCCCATAGCCCAATTACCCAGTCCATCCATTCACCACAATAACATGGCTTTTTAGTTATTTTCATTTTCCTTTGCAATAGTCTCTATACCTGGCGGATATCATCTTCGGGTGTATCATAATGTGCAACCAAGGATGATGCCCGCTATGTGTAGCTCTCGCCTTTACATTAATTCTCATAAAGGGCCTCTGTGCTGTTGGCACCACGCATGCCTCCCAAAGTACCAGGTCACATATGGCCCGTGATCATGGAAAGAAGTTCTATAACTAAAACCTACTAATTTTATAAAATAAATGAATAAATATAAATTATTATTTCATGACACAGAAGTTAACCCACTATGGTAATAATATATATATATTAATTCATTTATTTTATAAGCTTAGTGACCAAAAGTAAGTGGGTTAATTTCTTTGTACTGAAATAAATAATTTCTATTTATTCATTTATTTTATAAAATAAGTAGGTTTTAGTTATTGAAGTATGTGGTCATTTATAAAAATCAATCTCATTGAAATCGATTTATTTACAAACAAGGATCTATTTCAAAACCCACACAAAAATTATCAAAACCAATATAAATTCCTTCAATTATTCAAAATCCTTATCTCAGCTTCTTGAAACCATCACGTTCAAAGCACTATAGACCTAAAACCTCAAGCTTCACTAGCCATTATCCTTTGAAGCCAATTTCATGTAGCCAGACTATGATGTGACCATAACCTCCAAAGAACTATAGACCTTAACAAACCAGCTATATAAGTCAATCTCCGCTGAAGCCAGTTTCCAATGCCTGGAAAAGGTAGTCGATTCTCAAAACCTGAAACTCCAAAGCAGATTGGACACAAAATCGCTAGAAATAAGAGTGATTTTCGTATAAATCCAGTTGTCAGTGGCTGGCGAAGGTAGCTATGGGTGAATGTTCTCACTTCCGCTGTAACCTGTCGGGCGACAGGTGCAAAAACTAAGATTCTCTCGACTTGACCAGATATCTTAGCGCCAGATGTTGGGAGGATGGTACTTGCTATGTTTTGAATGAGTTGGATTTTATCGCTTTAGTTCGGTTGAGTTCGACTTGGTTTGAAGAACTTTGTTTTCAAAGAAAGTCCTTAGATTATTTTTTGATCAATGAAATTAATAATTACACAGGTATTTATTTAACGCTTTAGAGGTGAATGAAATTAAGATTAATAATTAATTAACTATAACTAGTTAATTAATTATTAATCTTAATTTAACTATAACTAGTTAATTAATTATTAATCTTAATTTAACTATAACTAGTTAATTAATTATTAATCTTAATTTAACTATAACTAGTTAATTAATTATTAATCTTAATTTCATTCACCTCTAAAGCGTGAAATAAATACCTGTGTTTTTCCCTAACACGCAAAATCTAAAACACTGTTAAATTATTGTACATTTAGTTAAAGAAATTAATATTTTGTATTAATAAAATACTTTATTGCCAAAGAAAATAACAATCAAATAATATAAAGAAATTAAACTAGTATTTACAATTGAAACAATTGAGCTAACTGCAGACTGTTGCAAACAATCTACAGATAGCTCAACTGGTCCATATCAATACCAGTCGGAAGCGTCCCCAAGACGCTGGCTGCATTGCCCCGCTGTATGGCAATGCTGATGCGCTGCGCCAGATACTCACCAGCTCTCGGGTCACGTCGCTTCGACCTGGCGCTCAGATAATTTTTGTATTTGTATTTTAAGGCGTGGCAAAAACTAAGACATTTGCGGTAAAAAAAAAAGATTTTTTATTATAATATCACATGTACGATATTAGATAAATGATAATAATTTTGTGTCGCTACAAATCAAATTATGACATATGGAATCATTAAGATTTGTATTTTCTGCACTTTGTTTTATTGAATTATTTGGTAATTGACAATTGTAGAGATTTTGCTTATTAATATATTTTTCTTATATATTCCAGCGTCTTGGAAACGCTTCCGACTGGCATTGATATGGATCAGTTGAGCTACCTGTAGATTGCTTGCAACAGTCTGCAGTTAGCTCAATTGTTTCAATTGTAAATAGGTACTAGTTTAATTTGTTTATATTATTTGATAGTTATTTTCTTTGTCAATAAAGACCATTTTGCTTATTATTTGATTGAATCATTGAATTCTATTGCTTCTTGACAAAATGCATATAATTATTTCACTTATTGATTTACTTAAATAACTATTTTGATGATTACTCTATTGTATTAGGTCTTCTCTATAATAAATGATTTGCGGAAAATTCGCTGAGAACAATTCGTCGAAAACAATTCACCGAAAACACAATTTGCCGAGAAATAGTCATAAAGACTTTCAAGTATAGCGGGAAAAACCCAGTTTTGTCCTACATCTGAAAAATTGTGTTTTCGGCGATTTATGTTTTCGGCAAAATTGTGTTCGGCGAATTTTCCGCAGACAGTAATTAATAGATTTACCTAATGCTTTTGAATAAATACAACACAGAAATTTAATAAGATCCTAAAAAAATTCCGACTTCGACAGGACTTGAACCCGCATCCCTCACTCAGTAAGGGATGCGCTCCCAATTGCACCACGAGGTCATGTGACGTAGAAGTCGAAAAACTTTAAATACCTACTACCCTAATTGATATTCCTCGATAATATATATAAAAAAAAACTGTCACCTTTTTCAGGAAGAGTCTCCTACGGCCTTTGCGGAGCTATAGAGCTCTGGGGCCGGCGGTCCACCACCTGGGGCGCATCAGGTATTGTTTTCCAGGCCCGGGACAACCTTAGCGCAATATAAATTGAAAAGGTGGATTCTCTCTTTGTAGTTTGTTTCCGTTGATTTTGACAGAAGTTTCGTCTTTGTTATTTTTCTGTTCACAGTAAGGAGGGCGTTTGCCGTGGAGCCCGGCGCCGGGCTACCACGCGTGCGCCAGCCGCTGTCATCCCGTTAGGCCATTTAGATTTGTAAGAATTTTTATTTACATTCGTAAGTTCAAATTATTGTGATGATACAATGCACGCAACCGTTAGATGGAATTAGGAATGTTACGGGAACGAATCCCATCGTGTCTGTGCAGCCTCTCTTAGAGTGCACACAATGTCCCCAGGCTCGTTTTTTCAAGGGACAGAGAGGCCTCAAAATTCACCAAACATAAGGATCCCATTATCCCGCTGTCTGCTCCGGTTGCAGGAGCGGTAGATATTTCGATGATGCAAAATTTGAATAGTGTGGCTGACACATCCCCGTTTTGGAAAGTTCTGAGTGAGTACAAAGCTACAACACCTATTTTTAAACGTATTCCTAGAGGTGCCCGCATCTCTGTCGCTTCTGCTCTCTCAGAGGCCATTAGGAATACTGTATCAAAAAACACCAAACGAGCTTGGGAGCATTTACTAGTTTTCCCTTACAGAGTACTACATGTAAAAAAAGATTTGGCCAACAAAGCTTCTATCACGGTTAGAATCAAACAAAATTGCGTTAGGTACACTGCGTGCGAAGGGCAGCCTATTTCATTTGTTGATCAGGTCACACAACAAAATTCCAAATCAAATAAACCATTGTCTGAGTCTACTATCTGTAGACTTGTAGAGGGTCAACTCAGTGATGGTGACATAAAAGATGCCTCTCGCATACTTTTTTCAAACGACACGATGGCGCCAAACAACGATGATACTCTCATATCTCTTGAGAGTAGGCATCCAGCCGCAAGGGCCAATATCTAACTCCCCGATCCACCGCAAGAGAGTGATGTCGCTGTGGACACGATCATCCAAGATATGCTTAAAGCTGTCATGTCTTTCCAGAGTGACTCTGCCGGCGGCCTGGATGCTGTGACCCCACAGCATCTAAAAGATCTTCTATCTGGTGGGTCTGGCCATGCAGGTGAAGTCCTTCTCGAAAACTTGACATCTTTAATCAACCTGATGTTGTCAGGTCGAGTCAACAGCGAGATCACAGAACTCTTGTACGGTGCGGATCTTTGCGCACTAAAAAAGAAGGGTGGCGGAATAAGACCCATAGCCGTGGGCACCACCTACCGCCGCCTCGCGTCTAAAGTCTGCTGTCGGAAAGAAGCCGACTACCTAGGCGATTATTTTCGACCAATTCAGCTAGGCTTTGGTTCGCGAGGCGGATGTGAGGCCGCAGTACATTCCCTTCGTACATTTTTGGACAAAAATGATGGGGAGGTAATTCTGAAGGTAGACGTCAAAAACGCCTTCAATTCCGTAGGCACCTTGCTAAAAGAAATTAATGACAAAATTCCAGAAATTTATCCTTTTCTCTGGCAATGCTACGGTTCACCGTCAAAATTAATTTACAGAAACAATGTCATTTCGTCCGCGGTTGGTTGTCAGCAAGGCGACCCTCTTGGTCCGGCCATATTTAGCCTTGCTATCCAACCAGTAATTCAACGTCTTAAATCCAAACTTAATGTTTGGTATTTAGATGACGGAACGATAGGGGGAGACGTGGACACAGTTTTTAATGATCTAAAAATCATCACAGATGAATTTCGGCAAACAGGTTTAGACCTAAATTTTTCAAAGTGCGAGCTTTTTATTTCGGACTCTTGTGTAGACAAAAACAATATCATAATAAAATTCAATAGTTTGGCTCCCAACATTACAGTTGCAGATAAATGTTCACTTCGCCTCCTTGATTCACCAATTTTTGATGAGTCTTCTCAGTCATTTGTAGATGAGAAAATTCAAAATTTCAACAAAACCTCGGACAGACTTCTCAGAATTAATAGCCATATGGCTTTTACAATTATTCGGTTTTGCTTGTTTGTACCTAAATTTACGTATTCTTTGAGATGTTGTCAACTGTGGAAACACAGCGAGCTCTTAGAAGGCTTAGACAACATAATAAAGAATACTTTATCATCGGTTTTGAATATCTGTTTCGATGACAAGGCATGGTCGCAGGCCTCCCTGCCTGTCAAATTGGGAGGCTTAGGTATCCGCAAAATTTCAAGTGTCGCCCTGCCAGCGTTCTTGTCTTCTGTCTACAGCACTAGTTCTTTAGTGGAAAAAATTTTAAAGCAGTCTTTGGTCACCTGGAAATTCATTAAAAATTTCGTTTTTAGACGAGGCTCGAATGGCTTGGCATAGTGCTTGCCCTGATGCTGCTCCCTCAAAATCTCTTTTGTCCCAACGGCAATGAGTCGGGCCTCTGTGTGAGTTGACACGGGATTGTTTGTTACAAACGTGCTCCAGCTCTGCAGATCGTGCCCGTCTCCTGGCCGTTTCTAAATGGGAGTCAGGACATTGGTTGCAAGCACTTCCTTCATATAATACTGGCACTCTATTGGATCCCGTAACTTTCCGTATAGCAACATGTCTTCGGTTGGGTGCAAGGTGTTGCGCGTAAGAGATTTTAATAAAAATAACTGTATTTATATTGTAAAATGTTTCTTTTAATTGATCATAACATTCTAATCATCATTAAATACTAACAAGTAAGTTTCAAATGATTAATTTTCTTGTACCTAAGCTTTACAGTTTATATTTAAAAATTAACACAACTAACCTCGTAAAATATACCAAAATTATAATTTCGCTATCCCAAATAGTATCAATACAATAATTAAATTACTTAGCTTTGACAACTTGCAAAAAGAGAGAGCTCCGCTCCGTCCGACGGCTGCTCTACAAGTGCCACTGTCGGCCGCGCGACGGCCTTTTATATCACCGAGTAAACAACTACCAGTTTGCAGGTTATTTGACAAAAAAGTTGTTTTCTGCTTATAATTTCACTTAAATAGTATTTATAATATTAACTTCGAATAAATAAATCATTTTGCAGACAAAACAGCATAAAAAATACAGTTTTACCTGCAAAACAAGGTTAAATTATAAAAGTAAACAATACAATCAAAGTAGGTGTAATGTTTTACAGTATTATTACTTTATTTTATTCAGGAGCATATACACAGCTATACATTATGTTTATATCATGTTCAAATAATCTATCACGCGTCTCATCAATGCCAGTGCGGTACTGTTGTCGAACAGCTTGGTTATCACGGATTATCGTGTACTAGGGCTGCCGGTCGGATATCTCGCCATGCCAGCCTTAACGACATCATCCGACGGGCCTTTGTCACCGCTAACGTACCAGCTATTCTCGAACCGAATGATCTGTTGCGTGACGATGGTAAGAGGCCCAACGGCATGACTTTAGTCCCTTGGGAGCTGGGGAGGCCTATTGTGTGGGACGCTACATGTGTCGACACACTTGCGCCTTCCCATCTTTCAAGGACATCCGTGAGGGCTGGTTCAGCGGCAGATTTGGCAGAGGATCTCAAGAGGCGCAAATATGCAGGTCTCGACAGAGCCTACGCATTTGCTCCCCTTGGAGTCGAGACCCTAGGTCCGTGGGGTACCGAGGCTCTCCGGGTTTTCAAAAAATTATCTGAGCGCCTGGTCGAAGCGACGCGTGACCCGAGAGCTGGTGAGTATCTGGCGCAGCGCATTAGCATTGCCATACAGCGGGGCAATGCAGCCAGCGTCTTGGGGACGCTTCCGACTGGTATTGATATGGACCAGTTGAGCTATCTGTAGATTGTTTGCAACAGTCTGCAGTTAGCTCAATTGTTTCAATTGTAAATACTAGTTTAATTTCTTTATATTATTTGATTGTTATTATCTTTGTCTATAATAGATAATTCTACGTTCCCTTCAAACCCATATATCTAATATCTATTTCGGAATATTTATATCCAGAATGGGACCCCAATCTAACCATTTCCATCCCCTCAACCCCAACAAAAGATAATCCGATTTCAAAAATAACTACGGAACGAGGTAACCCGAAATAGAAAATAGAAAAGAATATAACTAGCGGCGCGAACATAGACGTATTGATCGACATATTTTGTAGTTGACTGTAAAAAGTTTGGGTAAAAAAAAGGTTTTGTTGCTTTACGATGAATTTGTCTGTGTAGCAAAATGTCCATAAGGAACCATCCATAAAGTACGTTACACGCTAAGGGGGTGGGAGGGCGTCAAGTGTGACATTATGTGACAAGGGATGGGAGGGGTCCTAAGTTTCGTGACGTCACATTTCAAAATCTAATTCTCATTAGGATCTCAAGAGGCGCAAATATGCAGGTCTCGGCAGAGCCTACGCATTTGCTCACCTTGGAGTTGAGACCCTAGGTTCGTGGGATACCGAGGCACACCGGGTTTTCAAAAAATTATCTGAGCGCATGGTCGATGCGACATGTGACCCGAAAGCTGGTGAGTATCTGGCGCAGCGCATTAGCATTACCATACAGCGACTAGTTTAGTTTTTCAGATCTGTGATCCGCACGCTCTGGACTGACGTACGTAATACGTAGTGAAAGCATTCTTCCTCTAATGCTGAGACTCATGCCACAGTAACTTCTAGATGTAAAATAGCAAAAAACGTATATGTGACGTCACACTAGGGGGTGGGTTCTCACAAATGTGATCGATCAACTGTGACAAGGCTGCCGGGGAGGCGTCAATAAAATCACGAAATTAGTGTGACGTACCTACTTTATGGATGACCCCTAATGTAACATCGTCCAACTAGCAAAGCGGCTACTTCGCTAGATACTCGTTCAATGAGTAAATTATATTAATATCATTTGGATTCATTGTTTGTTACATGAAATCTTCACTTAGAGCAGCTGTGTTAAGGCCTATACACACCAAACCCACCGGCCCACCGGCTTTACCCGGCGGGATAGTGCCGGCTGGTTAGGCCGGCGGAATTAGAATATCGTAAGCCGGAACGATCTTTGCCGACGGCACGAGGGCCGCGGCATCTGAACTGAGTGAGCGAACATGAAGTGCCAATCCGCCGGGACATGGCCCCGGGGAGCGCACGCGAGCGCAACCCGCCGGCACGATTAACGGATAAAACCTGGCAGATTAGGCCGGGTTTGGCGTGTAGAGGCCTTTGGGTTACTAGATGACTAATATAAACCTATCATAAACGTCTGTTTATGTTAGTTGTTTCTGTCATCAACAGACATTTGACTCTTCGAATGGCTGTTGACGAACGATGCTCTTATGTATATCAATCCAACCGCCGCCTCTTCAAATGGTTTCCAATGTCAACGAAGCCAATCTAATGACACCCTCTCCAAAACAAAACACTGCGTATAAACAAAACACGACTTGATCTATCGATGATGGCTGCAATGACGGTATAAACTCGGTTCAAGAAAGCGGCCCTAAGCTTAACCTGCAAAGATCCAAATTCACTGTTGAAATTGGACGCTGAACTCGTTTACGGTGCTAAACTGAGTTTATCTTTTAATGAACGCGTTCACGTTGTAATTGAACGCGATCAACATAAGATAAACTCAGATTAGCATAACATACACTAGTTCCGCACATTCTACCGACATGAAGTTGACCAGTTCAAGCGCTAAACCGAGTTCAAAAGCGAGAAAAAAAAAGTTGAGCTCTATCAAGCTGAACTTACTTAGTGTAGGCATCAAACGGTGAAATTGGACCTTAAGAACGCTGAAGTTGAAAGCTTTTGACTTAAAAGTTTTTCAGTACACTTTGACTCTTCTTTCTAGGTAAGTTTTGGTTAAATACATGCAAAGAATACATACAAAAAAAAAAATTATAATCACCTACTTGTTGATAACCATGTGAACTCATTTTCAATTGTGAGTACAGTCGGACCAATGGTGATGTTCCTAAATTAATAATAGCCTAGAAAGTTATTTTCCTTAAAATAACTTCTTTTATTGAAGATATTGACAAATTTTTCTATATTCTTTAAGATTTCCTAACATAAGGAATTAATTATGACAGACAATGCCCTTTTACAGCAGCATGAACTTATAACAGTTATAATTTTTACTCACATAACTATAACGATGTCTGTTTACAGCTGATCTATTTAATATTAATTTACCATTTTGAAAAATACCTTTCATGTTTTTTTTGGCTTTATTATATGTATAATATAAGTACCATTTATTGTAAACTATATTTTTGTAAATTGATTTATCCAAGTATGCCCTGTGCTGTCTTGCCTTCTCTTTTAATCCATTAATTGTCATTTATTAATTCATTTAGACATCCAACTGTACCAGATTATAAGTGCTTACAATTTGAGTTCATTCAAATTATTGTTCGGAACCCACGCATTGTTGCGTACTATTAATTGCTTAGATCATTAAAACGAACTATAATAACAGCAACGTTTAGTATTCGACAAAAACACTTGATTGAATGACGACCTCTGTGGCGCGGTGGGCGAAGGTCCGCCTGCGACGCAGGAGGTTGCGGGTTCGAGTCCCGCCTTGGGACAAATATTTGTACGATCTGCAGATATTTGTTCAGGGTGTTCTGGATGTTTTCTATGAATAATAAAAATATCTATCTATGTAGGTAGTGTATTATATTAAGTATATCAGTTATCTAGTACCCATAACACAAGCTCTGCTTAGCTTTGGGCTAGATAATGCTGTGTGAATTGTCCAGCATTATTTATTTATTTATTTTAATGAACATGGGTATCTACTGGTACAGGTCGCGTCATGATTTAATAGCACTGACCTTTATGCGCAGAAGTCGATTTTTATACAGATATTTTTACACAGTTTTAAACCTGCGCAGAACCCCCCTCCACTTTCCCCGAGAGCTATTAAACTGTAACGAGACGTGTACATGTTTGAAAAATAAAATGAAAATTATTTATTTCACATAAAGCACAAACAAGACAAAAATTTAAAATAAAAATTAAACTACTTAGAACTATAGAATAAATCAAAGAGGAAAACGAAACAAAATTACAATCAGTAGCTTAAATACACTAAGAAAAGTTATTTCGGCCAGTTACAACCTACTACTGGCCTACTCGGAAAAGGAAAATCGAAGTTTCTTTTTCGTTTTCGTGCAAAACCAACTCTTATACCGCTTACATAAGATTAGCGTTTGCATGAAAAATTATCAGAAACTTCGATTTCGTTTTTACGAGTACGGGCCCAGGGTATTTTTAAGGCAAGAGCGAATAGGTGACTTCTAGACCTTCGTGATACACCGTCGGCCACATCGTCACTTTCCATCAGCTAAGATTGTGGTAAAACAAAGATCTATCAACTATAAAAAAAAAAACTAGGAATAGAACTTCATAGTCAGGTAGCGAGTACATAGTCATCTAAGAAATCACTGCCTGCTCCTGTTTGCCTGGCCAATTACAATCTGGGTCTCTTCAAGGCAAGAGTGAATAGGTGTCTTCTAGACCTTTCGTGACACACCATCGGCCACATCGTCACTTTCCATCAAGTGAGATTGTGGTCAAAAGGATTATGATTATAGTCAGGCAGCGAGTACATAGTTTTCCTGGCCAATTACAATCTGGGTCTCTTCAAGTCAAGAGCGAAATAGGTGTCTTAGAGACCTTTCGTGACACACCGTTGGCCACATCATCACATTCCACCAGTATGCTGAGTGTGAACTGCCATACTGTTTACTACAAAGTTTGCGTAACTTTATTTTCTATGGAATTCCTGAACAGCGCTCCAAGCGGGAAGTTTTAAAAATAGGTTTGCGTAACTTTATTTTCTATGGAATTCTTGAACAGCGCTCCAAGCGGGAAGTTTAAAAAATAGGAATTCCATAGAAAATCAAGTTAACTTTGTAGTAAACAGTATGGCAGTTCACACTCAGCATACAGGTGAGATTGTGATCAAACCAAGGTTTATCGACTATAAAAAGAAAACATAAATTAGTTTTAATATTTTGCATCTACTAAGTTCTTAAAGCATTTCGCAATAAAGAACTAAACAAAAAAACTTCAGTTTTTAATTATAAAACTTTTACTACAGTTACGCTTAAGAAAGTCGTACTAATATGATAAAAGCGAAAGTTTGTGCAGTTGCGAAGATGTTTGGCCGAAGACAACACCAAAAGTCAAAAAGTACTGAATGGATCTAGATGAAATTTTGCAGATATAAACATGTGGTCCTGGAATAACATATACTTATCTACGTTACTTTTTATTCCAAAAAACGCGTGCCGAGCCTCAGGCAGGAACTAGTTTTTCAAACGACATATTTATTTACCTTACATGATTTTAGATTTCCAATATTTCGTCATAATATTAACCAATCCGCCTGCCAAGCGTGGTGATTATGGCAAATCCCCCCCTACATGGGAGACCATCCTTTCGATGGACCGACGACATTGTAGCGGTCGCAGGGAGTCGATGGATGGAGGCGGCTCAGGACCGCTATTTTGGCGTCGTATGGGGGAGGCCTATGTCCAGCAGTCGACGTGTATAGGTTGATATGATGATGATGATGATTAACCATTCAAGGATGTTTTTTAAACTACAAAACCGAAGATCGCCCTCACAATATTTCAATGATTTTTTGACTTGAAACGGTACCAGCTGTACTCAAGTGAAGCAATAAAAAATTACAATAAATTTTTATTTGCAAATAAAAAGTATTCTCTGGCAACTATAAAGCGGTTAGGGTATAAAGTGTCATATATTGAAGAGGACCCAACTGTACCTACCTTCTACTAGCATCACCTCTGAGTAGGTAAACACCTTGTCAAAACTCAACACCAGTGAACACCCTGTCCTAAACCAATAACCTAAAAAGTACAAATGCTCAACAAAAGGTCAAAATGCCGAATGGCCTAAAATGACCCAAATTCCTGTTCGTTATTAGACCATAAAAGGGTCAAAAGGGCCACGTTTGAAAGGAAAGGATTTGAGACAATGTAATTGTGAGAATCTACCTATGAATGGCGAGAAATGGACAAGAAAGGTCAAAAAGGGCTTGCTGAGACAAAACGATGATGATTTTTTCGTTTGTATTCATAGATTATAATTTTTTTTTAAACATAATGATTTGGGTGCTTTTGCATTAGGAACGTTATTCGAACGACGAAAAAAAACCAGTCGCCGAGTGTATGATTTTCCTCATAATTTCAAGCCTAAGTTTTCCCACTCCATAAAATATCAATCCATCCTAGCTTTTTCACATTAACGAAAAAATTTGAACATAATTTGCCTAGCGCGTTAGACACGCAACAAGTTGAAAAGTTACTCACTAGGTATGTAAGTGCACAAAACCTTAAAAAATATGTTTAAAAAGCCTCAAAAAACTTGGCAAAGCCTCAAAGTGGCTTGTCAGTATCTACATATTGACAAGCCACTTAAAAACCTACCAAAATCCTTTCAACGAATGGAGGCTTGTAGAATCTTTGTTTCTACGTTAACCAAAGCCACAACGTTGACACCAAAGGCCGCAAGTGAGTGCAAACTCAAAGCTCGCTCTGCAGTGCTCAGTTCATCCCACGGTTAGTTCTATGATACCGCAGCGGCGAACGGACGTGCTGTCAGCTGTCAATGTCAAAACGTGCGCGGAAAAATTTGGACGGACGAAACTGTTTGTGTAGACTTTTTAGTTATTTTGTGGTTTAAGTGAGGTGTTGAAAGTGGATTTTTGTGTTGGTTTTTTGGATGGTTGGGTACGTATTTTTCGATTTTTATGGCTTTGATCTCTAACTAATAGTTTTATTTACTAGTAAATAATACATAATTATCATAATTATATTCAAAATTGTCAGATAAAATATGATAGGAATTTTAAATGTAAAATAACCTTGCTTAACATCATAAATAATAATAAATATTTTGAACTATAAAAGCTTATTACATACTAACACCGCGAAGTTTTTCCGTTCAGTTCATGAAAATGCTGAAAGATGGCGCCACTAGTTATGTTTTGAAGCTTATCCATGAAAACAATAACTGATACCTACCTGTAAAGGTTATTTTAGATTTGACTAGGTTATTGTCAGATTTTAATGATGTTGTATTTTAGTACCTACCTACATAGTAAAAATTAAGACTAAGAACATAGAAAATTATGATTTTTAAAAACGTAATTTGTTTTAAGAATTAGCTGTTTAATCATTAAAGTAGGTAGTAGGTACATACTTTACATCTAGGTCGATATCTCAGATTTACATTATGGATACACATTTATTAATATCTAAAACAAAAGACATCGTCGGGATTTAAACCCGCAACCCTCCCTCAGTACGGGCTGCGCTAACCAATTGCAATATTATTGAATTTCTTAGAAATTACCCTGATTGTGAGGATAATAACAAAAAGCTTATTACTCTACATTTGTATAAAAAACGTTATCAAAATAATAATCTACTGGTTTTACGCAAATAAAACCAAAAATCACCACTTGATCTACGACCCGCTATTAAAAATAAATACTTTCAATAAAAAACTCATCTTATAGTAGTCAGTATCCAAAAAACTGATACTCCTACTAAAATAAAATCAACAAAGAAAAAAAAAACGGTCGAAAACGACTCTACGGTTCTCGAAAATAAGATGTAACGATATTCTTAGAAGCGCAGTATTAACTTGGCTGGATTTTTGATACCGACAAATCGAATTTAGACTCTACGGTTATCGAAATAAAGATGTAGAGATCTTTTATAAGGGCCTTTGATAAGGTTTTATATGAAACAGGTTTGGGATTCGTAATTAGGACAGGTGTCCGATGGATCCCTTTTTGCTGGACCCGACTAGATTTTTATTTTTATAGTTCAAGCTGACTCGTGAGATCACAGAATCCTACTTATATTATAAATGTAAAAAGATTGTTTGTAAGTGGATGAATGGATGTTTCTTCCTCTTTCACGCAAAAACCACTGAATTGATTGGGCTGAAATTTGGTATGGGTATTTTTTTGAACCTGTAATAACTTATATGATATTTTTTATCGATAAAAAATATTGCTTATTTAATATGAAAGTAAATTTACTCGTAGTCTTTTAAATTAAAATATATATTTTTATTGAATAGATACATTAATAATAATTATCTGAGCGCCTGGTCGAAGCGACGCGTGACCCGAGAGCTGGTGAGTATCTGGCGCAGCGCATTAGCATTGCCATACAGCGGGGCAATGCAGCCAGCGTCTTGGGGACGCTTCCGACTGGTATTGATATGGACCAGTTGAGCTATCTGTAGATTGTTTGCAACAGTCTGCAGTTAGCTCAATTGTTTCAATTGTAAATACTAGTTTAATTTCTTTATATTATTTGATTGTTATTTTCTTTGTCAATAAAGATATTAAAAATAATTATCCTGATACTTGTATCGTTCTTTAATACGGACAAAAAAAAAACTATTTTGTTTTTAGGTCGCTGAATCAGAATCCAAGGTCAGATTGATCCCATCACGTCAGGATTTTGCCATAACCCTTAAAAAACCCGATAATCAACGCTGTTTAGCCCTATTACATTGTTACTCAAAATTCCAAAAAACTAATCAGATAATTCTAATAACCCATAATCAAAGCCAATTTTTTTTTGTGGCTGTCATGTTTTGTTGTTACGTTGACTGTACCTATTTCATATAGCGGGATGACTGTATCAAGTCGAAAGATAAGATGAAATAAAATTAATAATGAAGATCGTTGAGATATTTTAGTAACGTTGTTATAAGTAATAACAGTAAAGAAAACAAAATAAGAACCCATATTATGCATGCTTGTTGTGTTGTAAAAAGTAAATAATATGGACATAAAACGAACTCGGTCGGTTAAAAAATCGTTAAATTTTGTATTTTTTTTTCCATGACATAAAATGACAGGCAATTACATGCTTTTTACATTAACAAGCTTGCTATTGATTGAGAAATTGCGTAACTAGGATCTCTTATTAGATTTTTTCTTATCTTTTACGTCTGTTATATAAACTTAATCTTGTAGGTATTAAAGTTTGAAAAAACAAGTTTGTTTAACGCTATTTGTTAAAAGAATGCAGCTTTTATAGGGTTCGTTTCGTATCAACGCTTATAGCAGGCAATTACATACTTTTTACATTAACTAGCTTGCTATTGATTGAGAAATTGCGTAAATAGGATCTCTTATTTGATTTTTTCTTATCTTTTATGTCTGTTATATAAATTTGTAGGTAGTAAAGTTTTAAAAAAGTTTGTATAGCGCTATTTGTTAAAAAATATAGCTGTTATAGGATTCGTTTCGTATCAACCCTTTGTTTGGTTTTTACGAGGCGTGCGTATTTTATTTTAGTTCGCAATTTTTATTTTCAGGCAGTTTTCTGTATAATTAACTTTTGTGAGATGAATTTATATTTGTAATGTAATTAGATGTTTCTAATGTAATTAGACTTATTATTACATAGCTTTGATTTATTTATAGCACGGTATTTTGTATTCTACCATGTGTGGTTGGCAGGTAAAAAATGCCATTGGCATTATGCCCACCTTTTGTATCATCATCATATCAACCTATACACGTCCACTGCTGGACATAGGCCTCCCCCGTACGACGCCAGTAATAGCGGTCCTGAGCCGCCTCCATCCATCGACTCCCTGCGACCGCTACGATGTCGTCGGTCCATCGAGTGGATGGTCTCCCATGTAGGGGGGGATTTGCCATAATCACCACGCTTGGCAGACGGATTGGTGATCGCACCTTTTGTATATTTTTCTTAAACGTGTGCAATAAAGTATTTATAAAAAAATATTTGGGCTTCTGTTCATTGTTATAAATACAAATCACTGAAATCCAAGTACCTACATATAAATCAATGCAAATAAAGTAAATATTACTTTTTGTTTTATGTAAGACTAGCTGCTGCCCGTGCCGTCACCCGCGTTTTATCGGGATAAAAAATTGCTAAGATATTATTCCAGGTCCCAAAATATACCCATACCTCAGACTAATTAGTTCAGTAGTTTTTGCGTGCAATGAAAGAGTAACAAATATCCATTCTTACAAACTTTGACATTTATAATATTACTAGCTGCTACTCGCGCCTTCGCCAGCGTTTTATCGGGATAAAAAGTAGCCTATATGTTATTCCAGGTTCCAAAATATACTCATACCAAATTCAGCCTAATTAGTTCAGTTGTTTTTGCGTGAAAGAGTAACAATTATCCATTCATACATCCTTACAAACTTTGACTTTTATAATATTAGTAGGATATACATATACAATACAATACAATACAAAACTCTTTATTGTACACCACAAAGACAAATAAAACACATAGACATTAACATAAACAAGTACAATGGGCGGCCTTATCGCTTAGAAGCGATTTCTTCTACATATAATATATATATATATATATATATATATATGTTGTATAAATAATAAGTAGGATTGTTGTGGGGATTTTAAACATTTTCATGTAGTTTGAGATATAAAGATTGTCGTTAGTCACAATAATATTATATGCGATGTAACAGTATCGAGAGTATGTTTATGGCAGGCATCCGTAGTTTCCCCCATAGCCCAATTACCCAGTCCATCCATTCGCCACAATAACATGGCATTTTTTGCTATTTTCATTTTCCTTTGCCGTAGTGAATAGTCTCTACACCTGGCGGATATCATCTTCGGGTGTATCATATTGTGCAACCAAGGATGATATCCGCTATGTGTAGCTCTCGCCTTTACATTAATTCTCATAAAGGGCCTCTGTGCTGTTGGCTTCGGCTCCACGCATGCCTCCCAAAGGACCGGGTCACTATATGGCCCGTGATCATGGAAATGAGAAACTGAATTATATGCGATAGTTTGGATGTTCGTTACCTCATCACACGTCAAAAATACTAAACGGATCAGGCTAAAACTTTGCATATACGTAGTTCTTGACCTGGATTAACATACATATTAACTACCTAAAACGCATGCTAAGCCGCAGACTGATGCTAGTGATAAATAAATAAAGTCTCTCTGCTTATTATTCAACCTTTGTTTTATTTTGATACGCAAAAATATTCCTTAGTTGCTTATACATATAGTACATAAACAAGCGTCAACTGTCAAAACACCTTATCGCAATATGAATAAATGTCATATTACATTAACAAACACGTAGGTACACCTACGCAAAAATCTGGAGAATAGATAAAAGCTCAACCAGTTAGGGTAGAACTCTTCTTAAAGGTCAGTCAGCACTATTCCTTTTGAATAACGGTGATGGCGAGGTCATCTTAAATTGGTATATCAAGTTATTGTTGGTGGTTATGGAATAAAAAAACATAAATTTAAGGCCGATTCATAGTTCACAGTGCTTCTCAGTGTTGCGTTACCTAGTGATTCAATTCACACATATCAGTGAAGCCACCGTTCCGACACAGTAGCGGCACTGTACAAAATATTCTTGATATACATATATAATAATGATAGATATAATACAACAAATATCGATATATACGTAAAGTAGATGTATGTGATCGAGGCCGTGGGGCCGTGGCGTACAAATATTGACCCCTCCAACTCAACCCGTGGATGTCGTAAGAGCCGACTAAGGGAACCTACCAGAGGAAGGTCAGCAGCTTCCTTCTGAGTAGTTTTCAACACTAACACTGCAATCACCAATCCGCTTCCCAAACGTGGTGATTATAGCAAAACCAACCCTCCCCCCCCTACATGGGAGACCATCCATGGACCGACGACATCGCAGGGGTCGTTGGATGGAGGCGGCTCAGGACCGCTATTTGTGGCGTCGTATGGGGGAGGCCTATGTCCAGCAGTGGACGTGTATGGGCTGATATGATGAGATCTATGTGAAGGTACTACAACCATCAAATTTTATTTGTGCTCTTATTTTGTTCCACAAATTGGTTTCGTATTTCGAATCTATGTACTGTGCATGAGACAAATCATACACTACCCTATTTTCACGAACCAATACTATCAAATGCTCTTCCTCCATTTGGTTTGTGATTCCGCGGCGTCCGTGATGCCTCCATGATCCGACAAAAATATCGTTGCCAAGCCAACGAATGCTTGATGAATTATGTTCTAACTAAATATTATTTTGTATAACATGCCAAGGTCTACACTTGTTCTATCACTTCCTGTCTATCCAGAGGTTGCCTGGCAGAGATCGCTGATAGCGATAAGGCCGCCCATTTGACATAAATCTGTATTTGTCTTTCCCTTACCTGTTTCTGTATTTATCTGTTGTGCAATAACGTATATTTGTATCGTATCTTATCGAATGTGTCCGTCATTTCCGGAGTCAGAACTGACGCTGATAGCACTGTGCCGTCACTGACACTGACAAGTGGGGATACGTAGAGAATGTATGAAATAATATTTAGCACTGCGCCGCCGGTGTTGTGCCGGCACTGTGTCGAAACGGTGACGTCACTGATATGTGTGAATCGACCTTTAGTGTAATAGGAGGTCATAGTGATTATATTCACCTATTTATGTGTAGAAAAAAGTCTAAATATCGGCGTTATGGATCTTGCTTTACGTGGTATTAGAAGTGGTTGCAGCCTGGAGTCAGGAACTTGACGATGTTACACCCCCGTGCCTTAGACGAAAACAAGTTGAGCTGCTGGTGCTGCGCCTAGCTTCTCCCCGGTTGTGTTGGTCTGCCCCATAGAATTATGAGAGTGAGGGAACAGAGGGTGCACCTGTGTCGCACACACTTGTGTACTATAATACCTATATCCTGCGGATTTGGCTAGTATCCGTTGATACTGGCAGCCGTGGTCGAAATTCGGTTAGGACTAAAGATAAGGACCCTTCCTAGCCAAATTTCGACCATGTCTAAAGATAATAATATTGATGAATATTCCGTTATAGCATAAAATATGATAAAATACTCCATCATACAAGTTTTTTAATAAGTTCTCCTTTTCTCAGGTAAAATATAATCTACTAGCTGCTGCCCGCGCCTTCGCCCACGTTTTATCGGGATAAAAAATAGCCTATATGTTATTCTAGGTCCCAAACTATACCCATACCAAATTTCTGCCTAATCAGTTCAGTAGTTTTTGCGTTCTTTCACGCAACAAATAAGATAAAATAATTTTTATGAGATATAAGGGAGTCGATGGATGGAGGCGGCTCAGCACCGCTATTTGTGCCGTCGTACGGGGGATGCCTATGTCCAGCAGTGGACGTGTATGGGCTGATGATGATGATGATGATAAGAATTTTTATGTAATTTTAATAGGTACAATAAAGTGTTCATTCATTCAAATATCAATACATCCATCCATACAAACTTTGAAATTTATAATATTAGTAGGATAAACGAGTATATAGTAGGTTTATGAGAAAAAAAAACTCAGGAGGTAAAACCAAGTCGCGCTCTCTAAATTTAAAAAAGCTATTTTCCTTTGTGCCCCGAATAGCGATTTCGTTTTCCTTTCGCTACGTTCATGCAAGCCCGCCGGACATACCCATTGCAGCTTCCTGAAACGCCAAATATTTTAACTTGTCGGATGTTGACTCATACATACAGTGTCGGTATAAAAAGCTAGAGCAAGATTTTAGGTGAGATAGACTTTAGCCTCTACGTGTTGTTTTGAAGTAGGAAAATAAGATTCCTACCGCGTTGACTCATCTAGGTATTTTTTAATACATGGTTCTCTAAGACGAAGACTCACCATTGAATTTCTACGAATTATTGTGGTTTCTTGGGAAGAAATACCGACCTATATTTTAACTGTATACCTTTTATATCAATAGATAACACCCAGAACTTGAAGTATTTCATGTATCTATATGCATTTATATCTTGTAATTTGCGTGTGATTTTATGATTCTCAACTCCTAGCAAGCGGAATAATTTTGTTTTATATTTAATCTTATGGTAGAGATTTTTAGAGGCTCTTAATTTTAGACATGACAAGCTATTTACCACTAAGCTGTGTCACACACTAATTAGCACTGGTCATAATTGTCATTGAATTTTGTACAAATTGTAATACATTTGCATGGTACGAGCAATTGAAGTTCTGGGAATTATGATTCATATTCATTTCGTCCACATTTCATCCAATTAAGACAACGTTTGGATGGGATGCACATTCGTTGCTTTTAATGATAAAGTCGTGAAAAGGGACACTTATTGTGAATACATATTACTTAAAATAAATTGTATTCAATTAAAACAGTATTAATACTACAAAATGCAATCCCGGTTCTAAAACTTGAACTAAAACGATTTAAAGGTGAATAGACTCAACCCCCGGGTTCGTAGTTAACCCACTAATATTTCTAATTAATTCATTAAACGACAGTTTTTATAGCAAAAATTATTTTTCGTTTTTATAAACGGTGTCTGACGCTAAGCGCTCTGTGCAAGGTACTAAAGTGCACCCTAATGCATTTGACTGTACAAATATAATAGATTGGCACCAAATCCAGGTTTTCCAACATTGAATACATTTAACATAAATCATAGAGACAATAATACTCATATAGATAAAGAAATAAGAGAAATTTATGACAATGACGTGAAACTTTTGCTTTCACTTCCCCAGGAAATTGGTTGAAAATAATTGTTTGTACGACGATATACTTTTCCGGTGTATTGAGTTGAAAAATTCATTATTACTCATAAAAAATATCTGAGCGTCTGGTCGAAGAGGCCGTGACTAGAGAGCTGGTGAGTATAATTATGGCGCAGCGCATCAGTATTGCTATACAGCGGGGCAATGCAGCCAGCGTCTTGAGTATGCTTCCGACTGGTATTTATATGGATCATATTTGTTAACAGTGGACGTGTACTATGGATGAGGTAATGAAAATAAAAATATTTATATAAAAAAAACAAGCATTTCTTCTCCAACTTGTATTAAAATCCGCAAGCGAACGGTAGCCTTAGCTCCTGTGCTCACTGGTCATCATTCAGTACTAAAAAGTGCTTGGAAGGACAAATGCAACGAACTTTGAGTTCGTTGCATTAGATGTGCTATTGATGAGGTAATAAAAATTTAAATGATTTTAATATTAAAAAAAAACTTTAAAAAACAAGCTCATCCCAAAATACTTGGAGAGACTAATCAAACGAGCCACACTCGATGAGGATACGTCGTCGATACCTTAAGTTGTACCTATGGCCTCCCTCCGGCTCCATCATTAGCATCCTGTCATCATCATTATCATATCAGCCCATACACGTCCACTGGGGGCAAAACTCGAACGCCAATCAATTTTGTAACCTAGGATAAGAACTTCCGTGATCTATGTTTCTGTTTGTTTTTTTATGTACTTAATGTGTGTGTCGAAATAAATGATTATTCTATTCTGTTCTATATTCTGTTCACTGCTGGACACAGGCCTCCCCCATACGATGCCACAAACAGCGGTCCTGAGCCGCCTCCATCCATCGACTCCCTGCGACCGCTACAATGTGGTCGGTCCATCGAGTGGATGGTCTCCCATGTATGGGGGGATTTGCCATAATCACCACGCTTGGCAGGCGGATTGGTGACCCTGTCATCATTTAGGACTAAAGTGCTTGGGAGGACAAATGCAACGAACCCACCAACTGCGTCGCGTCGTTTCGTTTAGGAATTCCTGGCGATAGTTCCCGTCTCCATAATCAGACCAGCTAGTTGGAACCTACCACAATATTGCATTGTCACCAAACTAACGTATGTCAAATTAATACTAAAAGGGCAAATATTATCCTATTGATATTATAAATGTCAAAGTTTGTAAGAATGGATGTTTGTTCCTTTTTCACGCAAAAACTACTGAATTAACGCGACCCGCAGGGACGGGCCGCAGCTAGTAGGATTCGCTGAACTCCATGTGCGTCGTTGGCAATGAAAGTGTTAAATAGTCACACGAAAGTCGGTGGGCCGACGGCGGCGGCGGCGACAAGTCGACAAAACAATGTCGGATATCTGCAATATTCATATTATAAACTTTATGTCGCACGTCGCACCTAATGACTGGGCCACAGATTAGGTGATGTTACTTCGTAAAGCGGGCTGTGTCGCAGACTTCGGTGTGTTGCCTCCATTAAAATTCTAGTATTCAGAATGACAACCATTTAAACGAGGACAGGATGTGCTCCTACCATCGGAAACAAACAGTCAAATCGACACTGATTTAACCTGTTTTCTAGCTTCTGCTACTTTCACATTTTGAGGAGAATTTACAAAATGCAGGATAAAAGTGATCAAAAGTGATTGACAACTTTCGTCACAATTTTTATTGCTGACTCTTCGCAGATGTTATGTTTATAAGCTTTTACTAGCTGCTGCCAGCGCCTTCGCCCGCGTTTTATCGGCATAAAAATAGCCGTGTATATGCTATTCCAGGTCCCAAACTATACTAAATTTTATCCTAATTAGTACAGTAATTTTTGCGTGAAAGAGTAACAAATCTATCCTTACAAACTTTGACGTGTATAATATTAGTAGGATAGGACTGTCTCCTATATATAGGATAACGCAACAAAAATATGAAAAAATAAACAGAACTCATAAAAAGGAAAGCTAGTAATAGTTAATTAGATTTTTTGTTCATGAAACATCATCCACCATCCAAAATGTGATTAACAATACAAAAAGTCATTAACAAGTAAAAATTCATCAAAACTTTTGAATATTTAGCTCCCGGTGGACATAGCAGGTAGGTGCCCTGCTATGTCAATCAAACTTCAAAAAGGATCGTACGAAAACCCTGAATAAACGAAAATATTGTGAAAATGGCTGAAATATTTTGAATTCAGGTGAAATATTCGAAAAAGACTGAAAAAGTTGATTGGAATTGATGCCTATTCCCGAGTCCGCCTGAATATTTTGATGAATTCTCAATTTTTTTTTGTTATCACCATCGGAATTTTTTTTGGTGCGTTGATTTAAAAAACAATAAGTATTTTCATACGTAAGACCGAGAGAAGAAAAGGTACCTATGTAGAGTTATATCAAAATCTTTTTTCTACTAAAACGCAACATCTTAGTTTTGTTTTCAGCCCATGTTATTGATAACAAAAAAATTAAAAAAACAACAAATTAAAAAATTTTGGTGTAAAAATAACATTTATGTATGTCTGAAATAAGAGGACACGGGACTTGCAGTCCTCTGTCTTCCTCCATCCTCCTGTCCCATTGGACAGGGTCTCCATTTTTATACACTTTATATAAGTAAGAAAAAACAGGCACCTATAAGTGGGAATATGAAAGGCCTTAAGATATAACAGCCTTAAATTTTTTTTTATTTACACTCTCTGGCTTCTGCGTTTGAAGGTAATAATGCTACCTGTATTGAATACTAAAGTTTTACAGCAACTATCAAACTAATTGCTTTATAATAGATCAAAAGCGCACAGATGCTCTTCAAACACAACCAAGGCAAAAAATCTAAATACCATCACGTACTGTATACTCTTCATTTTCTATATCAGTAATGTAAAAAGGTATGTCTGATTGTTTGTTATTTAATTTTCAGTATAGCGAAATAAATAGAATTGCTGTGTAGCAAATTCATTTGGTAATTTATTTAATTTCTCAAATAAAGTAGATTGTAGCTTGTTTGAGTCCTGTAGACTGCTTGCAACAGTCTGCAGTTAGTTCAATTGTAAAATCTAATTTGTTTCTATTGTTTGATTGTAATTTTATTAAAATTAATTTGGTTCCAAATTATTCAGCATTTATTTTTAAAGTAGTTTTATTTTACGAAAACAACATCAACCACGAATAAAAAATTAATCAACAAATGTAGACGCAGAACAGTTTCAACTAATTTACTAAACTGTAAATTTACTTAAACCACGAACGTCTATTAAGAAATTAGTAGAAATGAAAATAACTTCCAAGCGGATTGTAAGCAAAGACGCGTGAGGCACTGGTCTCGCATACAAAGAATTAATTACAGCTTCAATAACTACCAACCGGTATAACAAACAGTTATGGCAGCCACGGCGCGACTGGTTTGTCAACTTATTGATTCTTCTGCGATGAATGTACAGCTTTTTGCACGGAGCCTTTGGCGGGTTAAAACGGGAAATTGTCAAATTGGGGTTATGTGGTTTTGTTTTAATAACGACGATATCTTCGGTGCGAAGGTTCGATTTGAGATTGAGAAGTTTTTTGAATTAAATGTTTTTATGAACGTACCTATACACTAGCCATACTCGAAATAGAATATTTGTAAACAAACCACGAAACAAATAACTAAAACTCACTTCCTTGCCTGCCGTGTCTTTTAATTCAAAATTTACATTACTTGTCGATTTGTGACCCTTTGTACATTATTATTACACACTACTTTCTACAATATTGCTTACAATTTAACTGAAACTCGACCCTAAACAAGTGAGTTTTAGTTTTTGTGTCGTTTACAACCATTCCACATCGAACTTTGCTTATTGTATAGTTCCCTTAACAAAAGCTGCTTATTCTATGGCTAAAAAATTACAGTTACTTCTCCCAACACAAGAATTTTCGCGCGTAAAAACGTAACGACTCAATAAACATCTAAATAGGATAAATTGATCGATAAGTATCCTCGATTAAATCGTATTCGTTCCCACGGGCGTGAAATAATCGATTTAACATCGATTTGACTTACAATCGGTTACAGCTCACAGCATCTCAAGAATGTAGTTCCGCACGCACTGGTGGTGGAAAACAACGGTGAGATGGATTACGGAAAGAATGGCGCTTTAACGCATTCACTGCCGAGGCTTAGAAGTTCAATCTGCAATGGCCTATGCTGCTGCTGGGGCTTCTGCTGCAGCAACATGGAGATTTGCTTTATGGGCTGTAAAAATATCCAATGAAGCCTTGAATAGGTATTTTTTAAACCTGGCGTGACTGTATTTTTTTCATACAATTATCTACGCTGATGTCACAAATCCAGGCTGCAGTATATGAAAAAAAAAAAAGGATCGCGGCTGCTTTTAATAATTTAAGAATAAGAATAAGAATAAGAATGTTTTATTTGTAACTCAATTAACTAAAACAATTAACAATGTATTAAAAATAAGAGGCAACACAGCCAAATTTTTGCCTTGAGTCACAAATCGGTCTCTGTCTCAGCATGAGTTAGTTGTAAACACGTCACAACCAACGCTGGTCTTCCGACAGAGCCGTTTGGTGACGTCACGGATGATAACACATAAGACACAAAACAAGCAAAAGTATAACAATAAACTAAAAAACTTAAGCTACGGCAACGATTGACAAATACAAGGTACAGATGACATGAAATGATTACGTTTCTAGACAAATTACAAAAACTTAGGATGAAACGCTGAACTACAACATAGAAGTAATTTCTACTGACAGGTCTAGTCTATGCAACAAAGTCAAATTTAAGTAAAACAGTACGCGTTTTGATCTAGTTTAATACAAAGGATAAAATTGAAACAGGCGAAATCTTAAAGATACATAGAATGGTGTGTTTTATAGAAGTAAAATAAAATATAGGTAGTGTAAATAATAAATTATGCTATGATAACTTTTATGATGTAAGTAGCTACTTACATCGCATCATTATATGATGCTTGTATCGTTTTTATGACTCTCTTGTCTTTTCTGACTTTCAAAAATAAAATTGCGTAGTTTTTGTTTAAATACATAAAAATTTACCTATAACTATGCGTGCTAACCAAATAACCTTCTGCATACAAACAAAACACTACGTAAAACTAAACAGCTTAAATTTGCAAGTAGAAACAATTTTTTTCAAATTAAACTCGATGTTTAAACTCTATCCTACATACAACCTTAAGGACTTAGCACATAAATTCAACAACGCTACTGCACGGTACAAAAATAAGCATTCAAATATATGTATGTAGTTGAACTCTGCTTCTTATAGAAACATTTTATAGTGACAAACTGGCTTACTGCAAGCTCAAGCGAGTTCCCCGCGAGCTGTTTACGTATCTGTTATCAGTAGGCTCAGCACGGGGATTGGTCTTTTGGGAAGAATAGACAATAATGACATCGCATCGATGACGATGCTTATCTTCAACCTCAATAATTTATGCAATGTATGAACATTGCATAAGTTATTGAGGTTGAAGGAATGTATTTTAAATAATTTACGCATTCGATGACAAAATGAAGACGATCGATCTTGCGCGGCAGGCGAAGGTCCGCCTGCAACGCAGGAGGTTATGGGTTCTATTCCCGCCATGGGACAAATAAGAATAAGAATATTTATTTGTACAAACTTATAAAACATTGTTTAAGTACCTAGGACTAAATACAAAGTTGTTCATGCAAACTTATCTAAATAAACGCAAATGTTTGTACGATCTGCAAATATTTGTTTCGGGTGTTCTGGATATGTAATATATTGTATTAAGTATATCAGTCATCTAGTACCTACCCATAACACAAGCTCTGCTTAGCTTGGGACTAGATGATGCTGTGTGGATTTTCCAGCATTATTTATTTTTCTCTATTCTTCTATAAACAAAAATCCCCATGCATACTGATACCATCAATATAAATAAATTCATTATTCTTCTTTATTCATTAAATAAAATGCATCTTCATGTCATTTGAATGCATATTTTCGTGCTGTGCAGTGATGCGGTTCAGATCTGCGACGAACTTTTTAAACCTATCAAATCATGTTTAAAATCCCTTAACGCTACCTGCCCTACAAGTTTCAATAAACCGTTACATTATTGACAGGAAAAGTCCACTAATTGATAGCCGAATGAAGGCAAATAGAGCGAGCCGTATTACCCACGCATCAGTTGGCGCTGCCGTGAACAGATTATAGGCGCCACTAGGCAGCGTGGTCTATTTGAGTATGGCTGGTTTGGTTTCGGGTCTTGCGAGTCTCTATAAAAAGTTATTATGTACCAAAGAAAATAATTTAGTAGGGAATTTAGAACTACAGATTTCCATCCCCGGGCAAAGGTAACGTGTGATCTTTTGTCTAAGGCCTTTTCTCAATTTTTTTTCTAAAGAGGCACGTACCCCCCTCTTGGCTCATTCATTAACCTCATTTAAAAACAGAAATTAGGCGTTTTCTTAATGTCAAAAATAGTTTAACATGGCTGAAAGATGGCGCTCAAATTTAAAATTAGAATGTCATAGACCCGCAACGACCCTGCACAGGGTTGACATTTTATTATTCCGTAAAATATCCTTGACATCTATGGAGTTCGAAGATAAGCAGGGTTTATTCTTTTTTGGATTGTTGAAAAACTGGTGCGGTTGTACTCCCAACTTTGTATCGAAAATCGCCCACTCGGCTTACTCAGCTTATAATTATTTTAATAGCTCTTAAACAGCTTGCATATGCATAGAAAACTGGCTGTACTTGTTAAAAGTTGTATTACTTGCATTCCAGTAACTAAGTAGAGCTTACTTTTACGCAGTAGCAAGTGTCTGACAAGTAGTTGACATAGAGAAGCCGCTTTCTCAGACCTTTTTAGGATATTTTCTACTTGCATGGGCACTCCTCTCTTAGGGTTTTGTCCCTATAGATTGGGTCCTATCATGAATTTTCTAGTTAGTAAGTACAATACTAGGTAGGAAGGTATAGTTAAAAAAATTGAAGTGAAGAGAATATCAATAATACCTTATTTCTTATTTGATATTAATAACTATGTTTATAGTATAAAATTTGACTTGTCTAAGTGCTTATTTTGTAAGCCTAAAGAAATAAAGTTATTTATTCTGATTCTGAAAAAATCGTTTAGGAGTCTAGTAGGATTTATAGAAAATAACCTATGCTATAAGCATCTAATTAAATAATTGTAATAAGTAAAAAGAACTGTGCTAGAAGCTGTGTTGTGTGTGCTGTAGCCGTGGGGCCGCGGCGTACGAATATCGACCCCTCCAACTCAACCCGTGGATGTCGTATGAGCCGACTAAGGGAACCTACCAGAGGAAGGGCAGCAGCTTCCTTCTGAGTATTTTTCAACACTGCGATCGACAATCCGTCTGCCAAGCGTGGTGATTATGGCAAAGCCGACGACATCGTAGCGGTCACAGGGAGTCGATAGATGGAGGCGGCTCGGGACCGCTATTTGTGGCGTCGCGTCGTATGGGGGAGGCCTATGTCCGTCCAGCAGTGGACGTGTAAGGGCTGATATGATGGTGATGATGACTGTACAAGAAATAGTCAAGAAATGTACCTAATTAATTGGCAGAACTTATAGCTTTTTAAATACTTCACGAGATAAATAGAAGTTTCGATGCACGACAAAATCACACATTATCTTGCCCTTAGCTAAGCAGGGCTAAAGAAAAAGCTATCGAAAAAACTGCCTTTTTGTGTAGTCCAAAATTTGTAAAAACAAAAAACTCAACGCTATAACAAAAACTTAAAAATCTTGTTGGCTGAAACTTGTTTTATATTGTTTGTAAAAACAAAATGGAGACGGCTTTAACATAATTTACATAGATACGCTACGAGCTTCAAGAAAAACTCGCGGTACACACAGGTTGAATAGTTGGTATTTTTTTTTTTACTTGAACACAGTCGTCTACCGCTGAACATGTTTCCCCCACACAGTATAATGAATAAATAAAATAATCTTTATTATGATTGAAAACAAACATTACACGTGAAATGAATCCATGACTCCTACTAGGCTATTGTTTTATACAAAAATAATTAGGTTTGTGTGGTGGGTGTCCCGACAGTGGCGGTTTTGCCCATGTTTACCACGCTTGACTAGCGCTTTGGAAATCCCAGTGAAGCTTTTCAAAATACACAGAAGGAAGCTTTTCAAAGTACACGTCTCGTTACGGTTTAATAGCGCTCGGAGAAAGTGGAGGGGGTTATGCGCAGGTGTAAAACGGTGTAAACATCTAAAAATCGACTCCTACGCATCAATGTCAGTGCTATTAAACCATAACGCGACCTGTACTTCATTCAGTGTCCATCCACCTCATATTTTCAATTCCCAGTCACAGTCAATGTATACAAACTTTTGACCACTGACAACCAATGTTTGCAAAACAAGCTCAACAACTTATACAACCGTGTGTTACCTGATATTTGCTATTCCTATCCTCAGTACGTGTAAACAGTAACAGCATGCTATACATAATACATGCGTTCGTGTAATCGGTGCACTGTCAAGCATTTTGTAGCGAAATGTATTGGAGGCACGAGAAAATCGTAGTGAAGTAAACAAATACGGTATGTTAGAAATGTTGGGATAGAAAAATGAAAGTTGCTGTATAAAGTTCGATGCTCACGCGAGTCTATCGTACTTTATATTCATTTGAGTGTTGTGTGTACGACGAACAAGTGAGGGTAGTTACGAATAATGCTGTCCCCGTTTCGCAGAGGCGGTAGGTAGAGTAGTCCATTCTTCCCGTGACCATGGAACTGTGTAAACGTGTTGGAATGTCGGGAAAAGTAGGTAAAAGCGAAAAATGCTCTTGAATTAGCTTATGGTCTATCTGCATAGTAGGAATTTCATCACAGAAGTTGTTTAGTGGATTTTAATAGAATTCAGTTAAAATCTTAAGTCAAGCCTCACTATGACTCGGTCAGCATGTAGATACGCTGTCATACCAAGACGACTAGACCGCCTTGGGACAAATGTTTGTACGATCTGCAAATATTTGTTCCGGGTGTTCTGGGTATTTTCTATGTATGATAAAAAATATATGTTTACGTAATGTATTGTATTATAATATATACTTAGCGGAAAAACCCCAACAACAATAGGCGACACACAGAATTGGGAACCATTATTCCCAATTCTGTGAGGCGAGCTCATGCACAGCTGCAGTTTGTTATTCATCGTAAAGTTCCAGCCGAAGCCACCCGACCCCAGCCGATGAGTCCGGATACGACCCTTCAAGCGGCAGTGCACACAGTCGGAGCTCACTCTCACGCCAGCCACAGGGCTAGACGGTCGTTGTTTATTTAATTTTGTACTTTGTATTGATTTCCTTGTTTTAAAATTAACAGTAAAGAAGTTCTTTTGTTTCCGATCTTAGTAGTAATTTTTTTATTAACGTGATTGTAGTTTCTAATCATATGTATCAGTCATCTAGTGCCCATATCACAAGCCCTGCTTAGCTTGGGGCTAGATGCTGTGTGGATGGTTATCCAGCATTATTTATTAATTTAATTAAATGTGCCAGGGAGGTAGACGGCATCCCGGAAAAGGACATAAGCTACTTTTTATCGGAGAAAAGTGCGTGTGAAGTCGCGGGCAGAATCTAGTTTCCTATAAATATAAAAAAGCTATCAAAAATCTTTTTATAGTACAATAAACTTTATTTCTGCAGTCGTGAAAAGCAGAAGAAGCCATTGATGTGGAATAAACTCAGTTCCTTAAAATTGTTAAGCCATTGACAAGCTATTAAAATAAAAAAGTTCAACAAGATGGCTGGACA
This sequence comes from Eupithecia insigniata, assembly GCA_947859395.1. Taxonomy (NCBI): domain Eukaryota; kingdom Metazoa; phylum Arthropoda; class Insecta; order Lepidoptera; family Geometridae; genus Eupithecia; species Eupithecia insigniata. The sequence continues at coordinate 4,621,604 of OX402019.1, forward strand.
GTTTAAATCCAAGTTTCCAGCAATTTTCCCGGCACACATAATAGCTATCTCAATTAGACTTTATTTATTGCACATTAAGATTCAGTTTACTGTCAATCAAGCTGGTCGTGATCAGAATGCCGCAATTGACTTCGATAGTCGTATCTCACAGGATTCCTTTAGTTACACTTCCGGTCAGGGCGGAAATATAAAGGGTAATGGCGGTAATAGGTACCACGGGGCATTTACTGTATCTCCAGTAAATATGGCTTGAATACTGTGGAACCCATTTCAAGTATCCATGAGACCCTGAGGGTGCATTCGGCTGGTTTCAAAACCTGTCATCTAGTCATCATCATCATCATCAGCCCGTACACGTGTACCGCTGAACATAGGCCTCCCCCAAACGACGCGACACCACGAATTGCCATCATATTGGGGGGGGGGGTTGCCATAATCACCACGCTTGGCAGGCGGATTGGTAACGTGTTAGCAATACACAGTACGGTGTTGATGGAGGGCATGCCCTCAATCCAGTTCCAGTTTATGTATTTTACCGAGTTAAATAAGATATTTATGTGTTTTTTGGATAAACAAATAGTCTCTCTCTCTATCTCAATAACGTCCAATTTCATCGTTGCAATTGAACGCGTTCAATGTAATATATCCGCAGTTTAGCGCTTTAAATGAGTTAAGCGCATTTTGTCGGGATAAAGTTGATCCGGTCACACATAGGTACCTATTAAGAATTTGAACTCAATCAAGCTCAACTTAGTTTTGTTGATCTTATTTTTGGCAAATTTGTGGTAGGTTTTTTTTTGTATACAAATGTTTTACAAAACCCAAGGAATATAGGTGAAAAATATTTAAGGACATTGGTATCATCGAAGCAAAGTACAAGAAGCTCGAAACAATTTTTGGTTTTGAAAGCTTCGTTCGTTTTCGAATTCAAAAAATTTTTTGCTACATAATATGTGAGATTATGCGTTGTTGAAGTTTTTGTTTTAGTTTTTAGTGAGAGGCCTACATATGTCCGCAAAATCGGTCATTGTGGAGATTCCACAATGACCGATTTTGCGCTGCCCGCATCCAGCGATTTCCCGAGACCTATTATTGCTATCAATTTATGTATCGGAGTATAAGTCTCCTAAAGTGAAAAGAAAGAAAGAAAATTAATTTATTTGAAAACATAACACGACACATTACAAAAAATAAAAACAATCAGAAAACAAACAATCGATATGGGTATAGTTTGGGACCTGGAATAACATATACTTAGGCTATTTTTTATCCCGATAAAACGTTAGATAAGGCGCGGGCAGCAGCTAGTCTGTTATATTACTACTATGACTTTTGGTCCAACTTGAAAACTAACAACCTAACAAGGTAAAGGTTTCTTGTTCGCTTCTTTACTTTACGTTAAAAAGATTGAAGTGAACAAAAAATCTAACTGATTACTTTTTTCCCTGCTTTACTTATGTAATTTTAATATTGTGAAGTCGGTAAAAAAGACCCCTACTTTTCCTTGACTTTTCAAAATAATGTCAAAGAAGCAACATTCTTGTGTATTGAGATCAATCCCCTGGTAAGACTAAGCCAATATAGGGCTTCCTTTCTTTCGTAGGTAATGAGATTTCCACTAAGTCGGTTGAAAGACTTCTTCGCTATGTGTATAATGTTTATGTAAAAAATCTAGAGCCTGTTTTCTCGGAAATTTCTGGCTAGTGCGCTTTATTGCTTTACTGTGTGGATACCCTTATAGTATACTACTAATCTGCTGAGTCTCATCCCGGTCGGAATTTTCGAGACCGTAAGACCTCCTCCTTCCTCCTCGTAGCGGTCGCAGGGAGTCGTTGGATTGAGGCCGCTATTCGTGGCGTCGTTTGGGGGAGGCCTATGTTCAGCAGTGGATGTGTACAGGCTGATGATGTGTAAGGCCTCCTTGTTCATATATGTATTTTGTGTATTTACACAACATAAGTAAGAAACGCAGAAAACAGCGCCGATCTCGTACTTGTACCTTTTGATAACGGACCTTAACAACGAACTTTTGTAATAAGTATTATTTAGCTCATAATGCAGACAGATCCCCATGTTCAATCCGATGATCCTTTCCATCCATGATTGTCAGGTAGAGATTGCTCTTGAGCGGTAAGATCAATTGTCACTTATTTTGTGATTTTTTATTTTGTTTATTAATTCTTTCGCAGAGTGCAATAAATAATTTTCTATTTATCTAAGTATTAAGACCTAGCATCCGTCAATTTATCGATGTCACAAAAAAGTGAACGTACGCCTTTGACAATCAAAGCACACAACTCAAGCACGAATAAAAGACATAAATGTACACGAATAAAAGACAAATTCGAACATATAATTCTTTCAACACGACCACAAATTATCGAGACAATCTTGATACAAAGAGACGACAAAATGTTTAGCACAATTCTATTCATTAACAAGCAAAAAGCGATTGGAGACAACAGTTATCTCGGCGTGATCTGGGGTTTGTAGAGTGGGAATATTAAACGGTGAGCGTTGTATGAACAAAAAAGTGAACAGGTAATATATAGGTAACAATCATTCAGTAGCTGGTCTTTAAGTAACTTTTTTGACAGGTCAACGGTAGTTTTAATAATAAGTATCATAGAATAATGTGGAACACATGCGAATCCAACCGTGCTTACTCGGACAATTTGATGGGAATTTATTTCACAGTAGGTACTTAGTAGTAGACTTATGCATAAAGTATTACTTTTTGGACAAGGTCTCAGAAAGTTCTACCTTTTTGCTCCTGAAGAATGTGTTTTCAGAGGCGTTTTTCAAAAAGAAAACCCTATTTCTCTTGGAATTGTAGATAGCAGGGATATTGCACCGAGTGGGAGTGGTGGAGTGGTGAATAGAAAATATGTCAAACTATGCATGGTCTATGCCATTTTAATTTGACAGACCAATGCCAAATTGTAGTCTTTTCAATCTGGTATTTTTTTAAGGAAACCCTTCTATACCAAATACCAACCTAAAAATTAATACCTAGAAATGCCGACTATATGAGAAGTAAACAACTACAGTAATAATTTGATTGTTTTGAAAAAACTAAAACCGACTTCAAATTCTTTAATATTTTATTTATACAATTTTTTAAGATTTAAGGGATAAATACTTATCCTCTGATGATAAAAAACACCTAGCATCTCGCTCGCGTAACAAACATTAAAAAAAAACATGTAAGTTGAAATGAGAACATCCTCTTTGAAGTCGGATGAAAAGTACAAAGTAAGACTAAACAACCACAGCGACACACTAGCTAAAGACTTACTTCAATAAAAAGACCACAATAAACAGATCAAAAGATCGCATATTCTAGAACTAGACCAAAGAAACTGAAGTGTCCCAATATTAAGAAGGTGTTATTCACTGGAATGGCAAATGAATATTTCAACCAAGACTATATATCTAATTATGGGTGAGAACAGCCGATAGTAGATAAAAAGGAAGAGAAAAAAATAACCAACCGAGCTCTGCCTACCTGATTTTATTACTCCTCTCAAACGCCATTGATACCGATATACCAGATTTATCGACATAAAGTTGACAAAGTGTCGACAGTTTGTGGGGTCGATAAAAAACAATTGATATATGTTTTTCGTAATTTTTCGATACCGATACTCATTTTATGAATGAGTGTGTCTGTTTGGGTTATAAATGGGTTTAAAATTAACAGTTGTTTTGGGGTTTGGACAAAAACTATGTTGTTTTCATGAAAAATCAATAATGTTTTGGGAATTTTCTTCGGGAGGCACTTACTGGATCATATGGAAAATGAAATAAAATAAAAAGTTATAGGAACCTAGTATGTTATCCAAACTATCACAAAATAAAGGCTTCATTATGAAACAAAAAATATTATTCTGCAACCGTTCTTAATAAATAGTATAAAAAATATAGCTTTTCTAAAAGGAATCGGGTTAAAGCTATACATTCAAATTTACATGATACTAGCTGCGCCTAAAGGTAGTTCATAGTTTATGTATTTATAACAATTATGTTTAAGTATATACCTTAAATAAACAAATATCTTAAATGAATTTTACATATTATGTACAATATGGTTGCAATAAAACATTTGATTGGATTTGATTTGGACAACTTTGATTTGGTTAAAACAAACAATTTTTATTACGATTTACAAAATACTCGAATAATGTAGCTCGTATTTAATTTTTCCGTTAAATATATTTGAATTGGCTACCGCACTCAAACCAGGTGCAAACCTCCACAGATTAAATTAAATAGCACTTTATAGCACCAACAAAATAAATTTTAAAACATTCAGCAATTGCTGTGATGTGATGTGACAGTAATAACTTGTCATTCACAACGTACGGTGAAATATAGTGCAAAAAAATATTAAATCTATTCTGAACTTTAAGTCGAAGGGATAAGAACCATGTGAGTTACAGGTTTTTAATTGGTTCGTGGTCCAAGCTATAGAAGACTGGTGATGGACGATAAATGATGAATTCATTTTTGAATGCGCATTTTGATGTGTGATTTTATTAGAGGGCCATTAAGAACGTTTTCGTTCACACCTTTTTTACAGCAAAAGAACGGAAGCTGGGAACTTGTAGGCTTTATTTATAACCAATGAGGAGAAATATTGCGATACACCATCAACTGTTACACGCAATCAGTTCATTAATTCTTTTTTTAATTTAATCGCGCCGAACTACTTCTATCTTCGAGTGACGGCCGGATGACGGCGCTCGGATGACAGGGATGTCGGTAGACAGGCGACCATAGTAAATGTCTTGTGCTGTCATCTCGTTCTCGGTCCTGGTAACGGCGGCGGTGGAAAATAACCTTAGTCATAAAAGTATTGAGCAGTTTATCATTATCATAATCATTATAATATCACCCGATTGACGTCCACTGCTGGAAATAGACCTCCCCTAAGGATCTCCACATTGACCGATTTTGCGCTGCCCGCAACCAACGATTCCCCGCGACCTTCCGGTACGTAGTCACTTCTCTAGAGCCTTGCGTTAAGAAATTTAGTTAGAAAAATATTTAATATTCAAAAAAAACTTTTAAATACAAGCTTTTATGTCATCTAGGTAGGACCAAAGTGTTTGGGAAGACAAATCCAACGAACCCAAACTCGACGTGGTTAAGTCGTTTCGTTTGGGAGTTCCTATGGCCATATTCGGTTTCCATTATCAGACCAGCTCGATGGTACCATGATATCGCATTTCACAAACTTACATAATTATGCCTTTCAGCTCAATCGGTTGAGGATAACTGGTCTAGTTTTTAGTCTAAAATTGAGTTGCATGATTCCACCCGAACAAACATATGAACATTGCAAGCTAAATAAAAGCTTGTAATACAGCCTTGGCCAAAAGTATGAAGCACCATAAAATTTAATGACTTTTTCGTGTTTAAGGTGGAAAATGTGTGCTCATTATTTTTATGAAAGCCAACTAAAATAATAGTAATCAGTGTTATCGTTTTTATGAAATGATATAAAAGCTTACATCAAAGTTTGATTCATCGGACCACACAACATTTGACCAATCCTCCTCCGTGAAGTGTTGGTATCGTAGAGCCCATTCTAAGCGATTTTTTTTTGTTATTTTCCGAGAGCCACGTCTTCTTTCTTGCTTTACACCCCTTTAAACCCGCATCTCCAAGCCTTCTTCTTGCCGTTCGAGCACTAATAGGGTATCCACTTTCTTCGGATAGGGCGGCAGCGAGCTCAGAAGAAGTTTTTTTGCGATCCTTCAGAGACTCGTGGATGAGTTTTCTGTCCTGGCGCTCAGTAGTCACGCGTTTTCTGCCACTCCGTCTTTTATTTGCGTGGGAACCAGTCTCCGCAAACCGTTTAATAGCAGATTACACTGCGTGCCGCGAACATTTCACGAGTTTGGCAATCTCTACTTGGGTCTTTCCTTGTTCATGTAACAACTGAATTTTAATACGTTTTGCGTAGCACAGTTCACTTGTTTTTGGCATTTTCGAAAAAAAGGAATGTTAATTTCACTATTAAATCACACACGGAAGCTTCCTTACGCTACGAATAACAAATGAAGACTGATTTGTATTTTTGAATTTTTTGTGTAAAATACCCATAATTTGAGTTTAGCTCACCAGATGTTTTATGGCCCATAGAAAAAGGTTATCTATTGTTTTAATAATCGTTGCACCGGCTTGCCCTTTGTTCAAAACATTGCTATTTTTTAAATGTGTTTTGAGATATGTATGTTTTAGAGGGGTGCTTTATACTTTTGGCCAAGGCTGTATATATTTAAATACGCGTATGCTTTTATCTTAAAGCTATGAATACACGACAAGGTTTATTTGTCGAGACAGCATGCAACCGGTCGGGTTACGGCTCCAGGAAGCCGACTGATTTCACTACAATATTATGGTTTATGTTATGGTAGTGACAATACTCGTACGACGGAATAATTTTAAGCGAATATTATTGGGGTTAACATTGTGATAGGGTATTTTATTAATTGTTATAAGTTTTTGTTATTATAGTGCTTATGCCCGCACTTAGAGTAATCTTAAAGAATTTTAAATATCCCAAAAAGAGGAGGGTCGCGGGTTCAAGTCCCGCCGGAGTCGTAAATTTTTGGGATATTATTAAATTCTTGTTATAAGTTGGTTTTGGAATCGAGAGTCACATTGTTTCATTATTCGTTTAAAGTTTTTTTATAGAACGTCCTTTTGACTGATTTCAAAAAGAGGATGGTGAGTCCAACTCACGTTAGTAACGAGAAGTGATCACCTTTTTTGTGACGTCACCTTTTTTCTTTAGGATTTGGTACAGTGCCTCTATTGTGCGGATGTGGAACTACGCAAATCCCATACAAAATGAGACGTCACGATTACGTCTCGTTACTAACGTTAAATAGAATCACCCCCTGGTTATCAATTCTGTAATTTGTTACTCGATTTTATCGCTTTTGCTTTCAGAAAAGAAGAAAACAGTTTCGATGGGCTGTTGCGACATCAATAAGTATGATTACAGTTTTGAAAAAATCATATGATCTTTATTGACAAAGGAATACATCTTTATTGACAAAGAAATACAAACACAAAGAAATAAATAACAATCAAATAACATAAACAAATTAAACTAGTATTTACAATTGAAACAATTGAGCTAATTGCAGACTGTTGCAAACAATCTATAGATAGCTCAAATGGTCCATATCAATACCAGTCGGAAGCGTCGCCAAGACGCTGGATGCATTGCCCCGCTGTATGGCAATGCTAATGCGCTGCGCCAGATACTCACCAGCTCTCGGGTCACGCGTCGCTTAAAAATCATTAATTACACCGGAAAATTTAACAACGATGTTTTAATAAAATTTAATTTCAGCCAAATAAATTAATCTTAAAACTAAATTGAAATATATATATTCATTGAGACTAGATCGTGCTCAATAAAGAACTATTTTAAAAACCTATACCTGCGCAGGTCATATTGCTTTTCCACTACTATGCAGTTAACGCCAAGGTAATTTTATGTCAACTCTGCCTGATGATGTAAAAGACCTCAGAACTTCGCTCTGTACCACCGCCTTGCTAAAAGCATTTGCTTAATTGTAGAAGATTTGTCTGAGGTATACCTCTACTTTGTCGAGCTTCGTTTACATTGGTTTAGTTGTTACCATGTACGTATAATACATTCTATATACATGGTAACAACTAAACCAATGTAGAATGTGAAGCTCGACAAAGTAGAGGTATCATCATCATCATCAGCCGACATAGGCCTTCCCCGTACGACGCCACAAATAGCGGTCCTGAGCCGCCTCCATCCATCGACTCCCTGCGACCGTTACGATGACGTCGGTCCATCGAGTGGATGGTCTCTCATGTAGGAGGGGATTTGCCATAATCACCACGCTTGGCAGGTGGATTGGTGATCGCAGTGTTGGTGTTTAAAAATACTTAGAAGGAAGCTGCTGCCCTTCCTCTGGTAGGTTCCCTTAGTCGGCTCTTACGACATGCACGGGTTGAGTTGGAGGGGTCGATATTCGTACGCCGCGGCCCCACGGCCAAGCTTCGAATTCGAAAGTTGGATGTAATTAGCTATTTATACCACTAAATAAATTTAATTTACTGATAACTTAGTACAAACCTATAAAGGAAATACTTATGTATGGGCTATATAGGACTTAGTACTTTAAGGCTTCTACGTATGTACATATATGTATGTATTGCATGTCCCTTACCTACCGTGCTAGTTAAAAACTGTATTACAGCAGGGTAGAGATCAATACTTCACAGTAGCTAGACGCTTGGGTTAGGTTACTAAGATAATTAGTATGGAAGTGTCATTAGTACAGTTTGATTTTAGCAAAACAATATTTACTTTACAACTATGTATGTTTAATTCTACAATCCGCCGGCCATGTGTCAGAATCAGAATCAATAACTTTATTTCTTTACTTACAAAATAAGCACTTAGACAATTCAAATTTTATACTATAAACATAGTTATTATTATCAAATAAGAAATAAAGTGTTATTGATATTCTTTTCACTTCAATTTTTGAAGAAGAAGTGAAAAAGTTTGGTGATTACAACCAAACCCCTCTTGTTTAGGGGGACGTGTTCAGCAGCAACGTTCATTTGCGTGAAGGGTTCGATTCTTACGTCACACCCGCCACGTGACGTTTAGATAGTCATTAAAGGTTTGTTTGTAGAATGTATTCTACACGACCAGAGTAAATTGCTAACCAAATACGGGCATTGAACTTTTCAAAGCACGATTTTATTATTATCACTGTAAATGCATTATTTATTTATCACTATTGCATGACAGTGGCATTCTCAAGGTGATAAATGGTTGTATGGGATTGTATGGAAGCCACTTCATATATAGAAAGTGCGATGGGCCGTGATTTTGAGAATAAAAAGCTAATACAGAGATAAAAAAAATGATTATGAGAGTGAGAGTGAGTGCGCCTGTGTTTACGGACACACTTGTGCACGATCCAATATTTCCTGCAATGTGATACTTACCTATTCTTTAATTCCCTTATACAAGTTTGACAGTGTGCGTAGGGCTTATAAACGTGTTAAAATTTAGGTTTAAAAGCACAAATAAGCCTTATTAACAGACAATTAAGATCTAATAATAGCGGTCGCAGGGAGTCGGTGGATGGTGGCGGCTCAGAACCGCTATTTATGGCGTCGTATGGGGGAGGTCTATGTCCAGCTGTGGACGTGTATGGGCTGATATGATTAGACCAGCTCGATAGTACCTATTGCATTGTCACCGAACTTACATATGTAAGTACCTATACCAATTATTGCCAGTACACAAAACGTATGGATTCGTAAAATTGAGGAGGGCAATCCATTTTTTTTAATTCATTGCACCGCCTTTTACGTCTGTAAATAAGCCATAAAATTGTTATTCAGTTCGATTAATTTTAATTAGTGCAAATGTTTTCGTCGTTATCGTTAAATCGGAGTAGGTAGTATCAAGTATCATGTTTCTTGAGATTGTTTTCATCAAGATATACAGTGTTACCAACTCATCTGATAAGATTGGACATAATTAGGATAAAAGCTGACAAGATTTAAAAATAAAAATGTCACGTTGAAACATTTTAGAATGGTAAGCATGGAATAAAAATAGACTTTAAATTCTTGAATACTGCTTTTAAGACGTAGGAGTTGTATTGAATTTCCAGAGAGTTATTCCTTTGTCAGAAATTGTCAAAGGCAGCCCAGTTTTATTGAAAATGGAATACTTTTTCAGCATATAAGTACCGTTTCAGATACTTCTTGTATGCAATATAATATAAAAAAAATTGGTAAGCTAAGCTAAGGGAATAAAATAAAAAAAAAATCTGTATCAATTCGTAAAAATAAAGCTGAAATTCCTTAACGTCTCGTCAAAAATAAAACAGGCAATCAAAAATACCTCAACTAAGTCAGAATTAAACGCTTAGCATCAGAGATAAACTAATAAGTAGCATACGCTTCTATTCTGTAACACAAACACAGCCCAACATCAACTCTACCACTCAATTATTAAAATACAATTTCGCTCCACACACTTTAGTGAACACACACTACCTCACTCTCCTAAAACTTTGCTAAATACAGCCGTAGTGCTGGTACATAAGGTATGTTTTAGTTTATAGTAGGTAATGGTGCATTTGCAGTAGGAAAAAAAGGATTGGTCTGTGTAGCAGTGCGGACAAATTTAGCGAGAGACTCTGAAAAGGGGCAAAAAGGATATTCAGACGTTGGCACCCCTTTTTCAAGGTAAATTTCCCTGTACATCAGGAGTTAAAATAGCGCGGTTTTTACGCGCGAATTATAAATGTGAAATTTTTGTTCGAATTTTTATGGGTTTTAATTAGTTTGAGCTTTGACGAAGTTTAGTCAAATGACTGACTATTTTGTGAGGAAAATTATTTAACGCAGAGTTAAATCTGAAAACATTGCAGAAAATACCGAATTTATGCACACGTTTTCGTCTATTACTAGTAGAGAATTTCAAAAATAGAATCCGCTGATTACCTATCTCAACCAAACAAATTACCTACTAAAAGAAAAACATGTCGTTCTATTTTCTGCTCTATTTCCTCGAACTACAGTATATTTTAAGCTGAAATCGTTTAGATAATTAACTTCAACTCAACGTCCTAAAATTCGAGTAACAATTGAAAGCAACGTGTTCCAAATTTAAAATAGTAAAAGAAAATAGGTTGGCTACCTATCCGAGAGAGATGGGAAGTATTTTCTTATTTATGATTGGTCAAAGGAATGCTCTTGCATCTTGTATGGCGCTTCTAGCAACCTACGCTTTTGAATTTGGAACGTAGTGATGACAGACGAACAACTGTAAGCTGTAAATTATATCACCCAAGACGATTTTTTGTGAAGATTATGACAAAATAACATTCGGAGTCACCTACGTTCAAATTGGAGATCATTTTGCTTTTTAATTTGGGTAGCGTTTCCACTACGAAGAGATAAGCTTATTGAAAAAATTCTAAAAAGCTCGAGCTCTGTTAGAAGAGATAAGCCTTATTTTACAGAAATCTTAACTTGTTTTGGATTATCAAAGAATTTTAATAAGGTACTTACCAAAATAAAACGTAAAACTAAATAAAACGTACATTATACTTCCGTCTCCACATTTAAACAACAAAAACACAATTATATTAGCAAATGGTCCGTATAGACACGCACGTGGTCTAAGTGCTCGTACAGATTAGGTACGAAATCTTTACTTACCTTATATACCTATTTGTATTAATACTTACCCTACCTAGTCTGCAGAGTAGAGGGCGACTACACTAAGGCCGGTATAATGAAAACTTGCTCAGTCATAGATCTATGCTTGAGTAACGTTTATGCCATAGACAGCGTCAGTCAAGCATAGATGACGACGACGACACTAAGGTCCGCATAATGAAAGCTTGCTCAGTCATAGATCTATGCTTGGGTAACGTTTATGTCATAGAAAAGCTTTACCCAAGTATAATAGATGACAATGACGAGACTAAGGCCCGTATATGTATATTATGTATACATATATAAAAATACCTTATTGTAAAATACTAGCTGTAATTTTTCATGAAAGTGGCAAAATAAACTAAATGAATATTATCATCATCAGCCCGTACACGTCCACTGCTGAACATAGGCCTCCCCCAAACGACGCCACGAATAGCGGTCCCGAGCCGCCTCCATCAAACGACTCCCCGCGACCGCCACAAATTTATATACGATAAAATAAATAATGAAAGCTTCCTCAGTCATAGATCTATGCTTGAGTAACGTTTATGCCATAGAAAAGCGTTACTCAAGCATGAATCGATGACTGTGTAAGCTTTAAACGGGCCAAGAAACTGCCAATATGTACGTACAGTGAGTCATGGTGGGAATCTAGCCATATGGTCTGGTGATTCCAAACTCTGGATGCGGTCATATTGAGATTCATAAATAAATTTGAATGTATTTTTTGAATTATCGTGGGAGACTGTTTTCAAATCAAATTGGAATTTGAAATCAGGGAAAGGTAAAATAAATAATGCTGGACAATCCACACAGCATCATCTAGCCCCAAGCTAAGCAGAGCTCGTGTTATGGGTACTAGATGACTGACACACATAATGCAATATATTACATAGATATATACTTTTTATTATACATAGGAAATACCCAGAACACCCGAGACAAATATTTGCACATCGTACAAAGGTTGTTGATATAATATAGTAGGTATATGAATAGTGCCTGAAGTCAGGAAGTTAGCGGTGTTATACACCCGTGCCTCGGAGAGCACGTTAAGTAGTTGGGCCTGCGGCTGACCTCTCTCTGGTTGTGTCGGTCTGCCGTCCCATCGGATTATGAGAGTGATGGAATAGTATTTGCGCGCTCACTTATGCATTAGGTAAAATTGTTCTACGCACCTGGCTAGTCTTCGTTAAGACTGGCCGCCATGGCTGAAATTCGACTAAACGGAAAATTCAAAGCCATCATGATATTACTGTAGGTAAACCTGTCATCTAAATTTTGAACTCAGAAAATTATCCTCCCAATCAGCTCCCAATATAGTTTATTAAAGTAGTGCATTTTTCATAGACAAAGTATCACCTACGGGCAAGTCCGAACACCATTTGATAAATGCCCCATTGTGCCCACGTTCGCAATTCAAAAACTGGCCACACGGGTCCATTTACTCGACAAATAATTGAGCATCTGAACTCACTTCGGGCTACAGCTCTGCGACTTTTTACAAAACAGGCGCACTTGTTGCGACTTTGCTGGCAACTTCAGTACCTACGTAAGAGCAGAATTTTAAATATCAATGTGGGTTTGTTCTTTGTCCTGATTTGCGAAGTTTCAATCCATAAGATAGACATAGATTAAATTACCCAGAAATAAGTTGCTGCCCTTCCTCTCGTAGGTTCCCTTAGTTGCAACTTAGGTAGGAAAACGAACTGAGCTGATGGGTGGATTCTAATTCCGCGACCGTCACGACGACAATAACAAAGTATGCACTGCTTGTAGGTATTGGGTTGACAGTCAAAACGGCTTTACCAAAACAGGTCAGATCTATCGTTACGTCATCTACTTTTTGCATATGCGAAAAAACAACTCATGTTCTAAAAGGCTCAACAAAAACACAAGTAGCTGAAAATTGAAGTGACCATGACAGACATACTTGTCATTAATTGACATCTGACATCCAAATCCCTCGAATCCATCAGTTGCAAGCCCCTACCGGAAACACATGTGGATTTGTAGAACTTTACTTCTAAGGGGGCGTTTTCTAAAAATATCCAATCATACGCATATTTCGTTCGGGCTTAGTTTCGCCCCGCGCCCGGTCGACCGCGGTCCGGATTCCAAATTTGAATTCGAATCTAGAGTTCTGAGTTCGAAAATGAGTGGAAGTGTTTGAAAGTTCTGTTGGTAGAATAACATTTTGTTTTTTATCGATGCGGTAAGTGTTCCATTTTTAAAAGTTTTGCGTAGGTTGGTGCGTCTTGAAAAATATTTTGCGATGTCTAAATAATATAAAATCATGTAAAATTATTGTCTTCTACGTTTATTTAATTTTATTTCGTGCGAAGTTGAAATACGCGAGTACTTAACCTCAATATTATTTTACCCGCTCTAGTTTAGAATAGAAATTCAGAAACATGTGGTTTTTCCATACATGAAGGGTTTTTTCCAAAGATGTATTTATCGCAACTATTATTTCTACGTTATGTATACAGGTTAGTAAAGATTTGTTACTTATATTTCCCATTAATAGTACCTAAATTTCGCAATGATGAAATTGTCTGAAATTTCAAATAAAACGATGAAAGTTTGGCTGTATTGTAGGAACAAGGAGCTCAGACATGTTCAAACACGTTTTATCTTTGCTGAAATTTCCACTAGGTAGGAATTCCCAATTTGGTCTTCGTGGAAAACCCCTTTCCTAGAACAACATGGAAACTAAGTGTTGGATGGTTTAATTATAATTGAAAATGGTCATTCCTAGAACCTCCATTTCTACTTAGAACATTTGATACAGGTATTCTAGTGAATGTCAAAAATGTTTATTAATTACTAGTTTCTGCTTGCGACTTCGCACGCGTTCCTGCTCTATGAAAGCCTATATATTTTTCAGGTTCTTCTTCTCTACTTTCATCTAATCTTACCAATAAAATAAATCTTTATTAACAAAGAAAATAATAAACAAATTAAACTAGTATTTACAATTGAAACAATTGAGCTAACTGCAGACTGTTGCAAACAATCTACAGATAGCTCAACTGGTCCATATCAATACCAGTCGGAAGCGACGAGCCAGCGAAGACGCTGCAACGCTGGCTGCATTGCCTCGCTGTATGGCAATGCTAATGCGCTGCGCCAGATACTCACCAGCTCTCGGGTCACACGTCGCTTCGACCAGGCGCTCAATAATAATATGCAAAATTAAATCGTTTTGTTGTTCTTGCATGAAAATTAACAAACCTAAAAAAACATGTCCTAATTCCATACCTACATACTTACATCTATCTACTTACACTTCTAAATCTTCGCATTTAAAAGAATTATTATATCCGTGATTAAATAAATAAAATAAACACACATATGTACTACTGAACCGATTTTCATGCGGTTTTCACCAATCGATAGTCATTCATGAGGAAGGTTTAGGTACCTATATAATTTGTCAAGGTTTTGTGTAAATTGGTTGAAAGATCAACAATTGTTGAAAGTGTCGGAAAAAGTCAGGCCGCTTTCATCGCTGATAAACGCTGTTAACCCTCGGCATGCCTGGTAGGGTCTCATAGACCCACCAACGCAGATAATCCGATGTATTGTATTCGAATTTGAATTTCGCGCTTTACCGCTCTCAGTAGCTGACCATAGTGAACTCCTTGATGCCAACAGCTAGATTTCACAGTCTGGGGCGTGCTCCTGTTGAAGAAAGCTGTACGTAAAGCTCGCACGGGCCCCACAGACCCCACCAGGCACGTGGTGTAACATTTTATGTAAGTATTATTCGTGATTATCACATTTAGATGAAGTATAATAAACTTGTATTTCTATGTTAAAATAAGTAAAAAGTTTAGTAGTCAGCAGTATTTGTATGTAGGTAGGTATTAAAAACTGTTTCTATATAAAACGATATTGATAAATTAAGTTGACACGCATTGATTGTTATAGTTGTGGTGGAATAATCTAAATATTAACCAATTTCAATATAAGAACGTATTGATTTTCTCCGATGGACCCTGATTTTACTAATTCATAATAATAATTTTATGTCACATTGTACTTTTTTACGCTAATCATTATTTGGTTTTAACTTGTTTGTTTGTACTTGTTATTACAGCAAATGGGAAGCCATCTTCATGATCAAGAGTCTTCATGTACCTAATTTGCTGCTGGAGGAGGTTGATCAAAACATGATTATGTTTAATTGTAGCGATGCAGAGGTGATGAAGAGGCCGTGGAGGAAGATTTTCAGTCCAATTTGCAGTCAGAAAGTGTACTAGGAGGAGTTGATGCGGGTTTTTCAGAATCAAAAATTAAGACGCCACACCATACTTACTGCACAGCCTTCGGGTGGAATTTATAGAGGGAAAGTCTTTCTTTGAGTCTTCGAAAGAGAATATGCAGTCGCATTGGACTTCGGGATGAACCACCAGCCAAAAAATTTGCTCCCGGTGTAAAACTAATATGCCACGTTTGTCCAGCAAAAAAGATCGCATATCATAATACATCTGTGAGAGATAAGAGCCACATTTGCCTGGATCATACTATATTTCAGTGTACAAACTGCTTTTGAAATGAGGACTAGAGGTTTTTTATAAGATATAAGTTTATAGAAGTGCCTAATGTTTCCTGAAGTCTGATCAAGATCCCTTTTGTTTTAAACTGATTTTGCATATTTGTAACCATAGTAGTTTAATTTGATGTTGAAAAGAGTATAAAAGTTTAATAACAGTTTTTATGAATAAAGATAATTTGAATTTAATATTTTTTTACTTATAACCTTTAAATATAAATTAAGATTCAATAAAAAACAATAAATTATGATAATTAACCGCAGCATGTACCCCAAAGTTAGAGTAGGTGGTTCTTAGAGCAAAATATCCATTAAGGCATTTAGGCTATTGTTCTTGAGGGCGTTTTCATTTTAGTGCTTCTGTGGGTCTTGGCAAAAAAACGTTATTATAATTTTAGTAAATTACACTTTACTAAATTGTTATTTAATAATTTCTTTACCAGTTTACCTATTCTTGCGTACTAAAAATACGTCTTTTTATAAAAAAAAACTCAACACTCCAGATAAATGAATCATTTACAGCGGCTGCACCGATTTTTAACAAAGAATCAGAATCAGAATCAATAACTTTATTTCTTTAGGCTTACTAAATAAGCACTTAGACAAGTCAAATTTTATACTATAAACATAGTTATTATTATTAAATAAGAAATAAGGTGTTATTGATATTCTCTTCACTTCAATTTTTTTTCCACTAGTGGAAGAAGTGAAAAAGAAACCACTAGCACATTATAATATCACTTATGTGTCTAATACATGGTGATTTTGCATATCTAAATTTAATGCGATTCAGATACATATCAATATTTCTATAAAGCTAAACAGAACATTGAATTTTTTATATACTACTGACAGTGCGGAACGGAGCGACATCTGGCCAAGCATTAACATTATTGATGTAATCATCTATGGAGTAAAAGGCCTTCCTGATAAGATTTTGTTTAATGTACTGTTTAAATTTACGAATAGGGAGTTCAGTTGCTTCAGATGGAAGCTTATTATAGAACCGCACGCAATTGCCCATAAATGATTTCCCTACTTTTCGAAATCTATATGCTGGGATGTGTAATTTGTTCTTGTTTCTTGTATTTCTATTGTGAACATCACAAACATTTACTCGATCTATACATATAAAGATAAATATACTCTCGATCATACCTATAATAACTAGAGGAAAATCAATTGATCCGTTTTTAGCTGGTGACAATGCCCAAAAAACATAGTTAAATACAAACAATGAACTTCATTCCCTTCTTCTTGCGGTAGGGGTTGATTAAAAGGAGTTGGCGCATGTTTTTTTTTTTAATTTATAGCATATGTGTCTTCTTGTACTTCGTGATACATCGTCGACCACATCGTCACTTTCCATCGGGTGAGACTGTGGTCAAACAAAGGTTAAATGTTTTTTTTTCATGGGTATGAAAAAATAAACTTCTATACAGAGTTCATCTAAAACTAAATATTGGTTTTATCCTTATTTATCGATAACCTTCAAAAGACTACTCAAAACTAATGCGTTAAATTGTTTACCAAGTTCTGTTTATTTTATAACAACGTCAGTTGGTAACACTATACGGCCACACATGGTGGAAACATTAGCCATTGTGATAACATGACTAGTGCGTCGCTTGCCGTTTTACCTACCTCATCATTGTTATTATCATCAACTTAAATGTACACTAGCTACTGCCCGCGCCTTCGCCAGCAATTTATCGGGATAAAAAGTAACCTATATATTATTTCAGATCCCAAACTATACCATACCAAATTTAAGCCCAATTAGCTCAGTACTTTTTGCGTGAAAAAGGATCAAACATCCTTACATCTAGTCTTACAAGCTTCGACATTTATACTATTAGTAGCAGTACGTCCACTGCTGAACGTGCCTATCCTAAAGGAGGGGGGATTACCATAATCACCATGCATGCCAGACGGTTTTTTTTTTTTAATCGTTGTCCTTCGTTTGACCACAATCTCACCTGATGGAAAATGACGATGAGGCCGACGGTGTATCACGAAGGTCTAGAAGACACCTATTCACTCTTGTCTAGAAGAGACCCAGAGTGATTGCTGTGTAGCTGCTGCCCTTCCTCTGGTAGATTTCCCTCGATTCTTAGGATATTAACGAGCTGAGTTTGAGGGGTCGCTTTTTCACCGCAACCACCATAGGTATCCATCACCTTATGCTATAATGAATTTAAAAAGCACCATAGCGTCTACTCTTAACAGTAATAAGATCATTGAAGACCGGCGAAGTGCGAGTCAGACTTGCGAACAAAGGGTTCCGTACCACCGTATAAAATTTTACGTTTTATTTGTTCGGGGTCCCGCTTTATTTTTAACTTCATCTTGTCTCGTCACTAACCGCGTGACGGTAGCTACTGGAACTTAATTCCGGCCCTTGTTTGAGGCACGGAACGGAGCGTCGAGACTTTGCCTCTTTGCCCCAGCTTTAACTAGGGGGGTGACGACCCCTCACTGTCATTGGCAAGCTAACGGAAAATAAGCAACGCTAACGGTAGCTAATTTAACTGTCTATCTAAGTGCTTGCAGTGTGATGACGACGATTTAAAAGACAAACAACGATAGACAGACAAACAGAGGACCCTTATAAAATGGCCCCATTAGCACCCTTAGTTTACGGAACCAAAAAACAGTACGCATACCTTACACAAGTAATCCTAGATTTATTTCGATGAAATCCGTCATCGATTGTTCTAAACAATCTCATCATTTGCGTCAGCATGATCTAATCGACAAGAAATAGAAAACCATTTCAGTTTTACAGTGTTTTATGGTTTTGGGTGTTTTGTTGATTGTGGTTTGTTTCCTACCATTTCGTATCTTTCGAATGAGTTGTTCTGTGTTCCCACGGCTTAGGCCCAAAGTAGTCCGAACATGGAAAATCAAATTCAGTTGCAATTTCATTCCGCATTCGTCCCATTTAAATATTTCCAACAGAAAAGTAGCCTAAGTACGGTCAACCACTTACTTCCAGTACAGTAGTCTTGATTTATTATATTGGTTCCGTAGGTTTTTTTTGACTACGGTTAGCTCATGCAATATACCACACACAAAAGCTAGTCACATCCTACCGGCAAGAGGGGGGGAAGAGCTAAATGGTAGGTTTCGTATCTTACGACAAACGAACCCCCAACCCACAGGGCCGCCACGGCCACGGCGGCGTAAGAAGATCGACCCTTCCAACTCAGCCCGTGGTTGTCGTAAGAGCTGGCTGAGGGAACCCATCAGAGGAAAGGCATCAGCTTCCTTCTGAGTATTATCAGCAGTGGACATGTACAGGCTGATGGTTTAATGTTGTGTGAAAAGTTTATGCAAGTTGAAGATATTTTATTTAGACCAATTAGATTTTTTTTTCTCGTAATCTTCCAGTATTTTACTTCACGCTCCCCAGTCTGGCTGCTTACATATTGCGGCAGGTGACTAGCTTCTGGAGAGGGTTATACCACCTCCATGGTTGTGTATCACTGGCGATATCAATCAATCAATCAATCATTTATTCATAAAAGACATGGTACAATAATAGGTGATAAATACAAGTAGATCCTCATGACTCGCCACATACCTGGCATGTGAATATTAAACTTATACTTACTGTCTAATTTATTAATCATTATAATTATCTATAAATAGTATATATAGATAGTCTCGTATCAGTTAATTCTAAAACAACTCTATGAACCTCGTTCGAAACGTCTTACTTTTAATGGTTCCACAAATATTTTATGGTACCCTAAAACAATAAACACAGTTTGCCCACAGCCTGTGATAATTTTAAAAGTACTTCGTAATTATGAAAAAAGTTATCGTCATAAAAAGTAGGCGTAATGTCGCCACATGGCCGACATAGAATAAGAATGGGTAGAAGTGGCATTAAAAAATAAAATTAAAGTTATAAAGGTAGACTTGATTGAAATTAGAATGTTTAATTAAAAGTGAAAACCATAATTTTTGATGTGGTAGGTGGTAGTATTGTAAGAATAATGCTTACAGAATTGCTAAGTAGCATTATAGCAAGACTACACTAAGAGCTATATATTTTTGTAGTAATTGTAACTTTATTAGACCTACAGTAGGTAGATAGGTCTAACTAGGTCTCAAGTAAGAGTTGATTTGTGAGGTTTAGAGTAGATAAGTTAGAAATAACATCAAGGCAAACGAGGGTATAATCAAAGAGGACAGATAGAAGTGACATACTGTTGAAACTAATGTTTTGATTTCAAAGCGCACTTAGGATTAGGTTATATTTATAACTGTTTGCCACATGGGAGAACTAAATACTGTTGCTGTTGGTAATTTTTATTTAGTGTTAGGGTGCTTGTTAATACTAAATCTACTAATAGAATCTGTGATAATGTAGATTTAAGTGACAAACTTGAGGGGATGGTTCAATTTTCTTAGTCCTGTTGGGCAAGCCCGGGGATAGTTGTCATCGAATGTGCGAAAAATTATTTGAAATTCATTCCTTCAACTTCAATAATGTATGCAATTTATTACGATGCGATGTCATTATTGTCTATTTTACTCTAGAGAACAATCCCCGCGTGCTTGGCCTACTGGTTTCTAAGACTTAAACCTTTAGCTGAGGATCATCGAAACTGCTTAATCTAGATAAAAAGATTATCTTGACATAAAAACGTGTAAAGTTCATATTAAGTAAGATAGAAATTGAAATGTTCAAATTTACTATGAAAGTAGTTATTAAACTTTATGCCATTTCTAGCAGTTTATCAAAATCTATGGATAATAATTCACATGACAAGAGCATATGTTTCACACATTGTCAGTTTATTAGTACCTAATATATTTTATCTGATACCAATTATTTGAATTAAAAAATTCTAAAAATACAATACTTGACATGTCTATGAATTAATAAGCTTGATATATTAGAATACGTTATCAAATAACAATTATTAACCAATTTAATTGAATGATCTATTTTATCGCAAACCGATAAAACTATGTTATAATTTATAGATAAAATCGCGTTAAAAATATTAAATAACTATCTTAACTTTTATTGTTACAAGAAATAGCGCCAAATCATTAATTTGAAAAGTTCACGCTGTTTTATAATATTTTCTAAACTTGTTTAAATAACTGGTTTTAGGAATCAAAAGTTTACGATCTACCAAAACTATGAAATTTTGTCGATAATTATGTTTTTATTTACTATCAATCTTAATCTTTCAGTTGAATGAATAGTTATTAATAATTTTGAAACTTGATGGAGTATTTTTTATTTATTGGTTGTATTCTTTAGATTTCACTGAAGGATAAGGTATAAGAGATTTGTAAGAACGATAGACGGTTGGAAAGTTTGGACAAAAAACAGAAAAAAATAGCGAAAATAATTATATCATCATCATGAACGTCAGCCCACTAGCACAGCAACCATATAATTTTAATTTAAAAAAAAAAACTTCTCCGTACTAACAATGTTTTTCTCTTTTTACAGGAACGAAATGCTTCTAAAAACCTCATGAAAACCGAACAGATGAGACAAAGCGATCACTGTCACCAATATGCCCCATCCGTATAAAATATGGCGTCCAAAAGGAACCAATCAGGAACGTTTATAGGGCGAGCGAGGGATGATTCAAAATTCGAAAATAGAACGGCGGGAAGGAAATGGCTACCGGATGTCGGAGTTTGGTTCCTTGCGTTTACTTTGTTGATGGCCAGTTGCAATTGCTACCAGGAACAACGGTTTGCGATGGAACCACAGGATCAGGTAAGCTCTTTTTTAAATACTTATACAATCTGCTTGCGATGAGAATGGGATGGAACCGTGTCGAAGTGAACATTTACGCCACATTACATCAATGAGAAAAGAAAACAAAAAAAGAGAAAAAAAGAACAAAGCTTTGCAAGTTTACCTTGGTAATTTTGGCCATGTTTTGCCGTGCGTATTCTCATTGATTTCCTTTCATTGATAGATTTGCTATTTGTAGATTGCTCTCAGTTCAATTTCATCAGCAAAGCCGCCATTGAATATAACAAAATACATTGAAAAGTAATATTCAACACTTCAATTTTGGAGATAGACAATTATCCTTAGGTTTTAGTATCAATCAGAGCATTTTCAGACATTCCGCGTGTTGTTAAAATCGCGTACCAGTTTTACAAAGCGCGGAATGTCTCAGTTTTTATTTATTCGTCCCTAGTCTCAGTTTTGTTTTAGTTTGAAATGGTTCCATCTCATACTGATCGCACGCAGACTATAAACACATGTTGTATATGGAATTCATGGAGAGGAAGCAGACATATGCTTTTGAAAACAAAGTTTTTGCCTTTGTTTATATTCCCTGTTAATGGGTTGTTTTTGACCATGCTGTTTCTTTTTTTATGTTTTAGCGAGAAATTATCACAGAACATTTCTAGAGATGAGGTTTCTATTCCAGTACTTAATTAAGTTAATGATAACCATTATTTTATCCATATTCACTTTCTGTCTCTCTCTCTCTCTCTCTCTCTAACTTAACTAGATATATAGTTTTTTTATGATAAAGGGTACCTTATGTCTGGTCTGGGATTTGTTCGAGTCAATTTAAAAAAAAAATTTTGCTCGTTTTTTACAGGAGACTCCTAATACGTATAATAGAGTTCATATTCCTTACAAGATCGTTATTTTTAATCAAATTTCTAAAGATTTATCAGTGTAGTGTACAATAAAAAATAGGTACAATTAAATTATAGAAAATATTCTATTGTCATTTGGTAACAATCGTGTGGTTTTTGTCAATTTTTTATTTTTTTTTTGATATTTAGTTTACCAATGTATACTTAATAGGATATATGTAATTTAATTGTTATTGCACACTGATAAATTGTTTCAAAATTTCGAACTTGTAAGGAATAGGTAGGCACCTACACCTACTCTATTACCAGAATTATAAAAATATATACCTACATATCGCCGTCCCCAGCGAATAATAACGTTATCGTAAAAACAACATTTTAGAATTAATAATTAATTTATTTAGAAATTAATCTGGAATATCAAGTACTTCTTTAACAAGTCAATATTTACTAATATATACTGACTAATAATATTCAATATTATTTTATTAAATATTGACTTTTTAAAGAAGTACTTGATATTCTACAATCTTAACTAAAGGCACAGCCGTGGGGTCGCGGCGTACGAATATCGACCCCTCCAACTCAACCCGTGGATGTCGTAAAAGCCGACTAACGGAACCTACCAGAGGAAGGGCAGCAGCTTCCTTCTGAGTATTTTTAAACACCAACACTGCGATCACCAATCCGCCTGCCAAGCGTGGTGATTATGGCAAATCCCCCCCTACATGGGAGACCATCCACTCGATGGACCGACGACATCGTAGCGGTCGCAGGGTGTCGATGGATGGAGGCGGCTCAGGACCGCTATTTGTGGCGTCGTACGGGGGAGGCCTATGTCCAGCAGTGGAAGTATGGGCTGATGATGATGATAACTAAAGGTAATTATTAAAACTGTATTAATCAAATCAAATAAACCACTTAAAACATAACGCCATACAAACAAGAGTTATAATTTATTCCTAATTTAAAACAAGTTAGAAACTGCATTTGAATTTCGAACCATAGACAACATTAGTGACAGTTTGAATGCTATTCTACATTTATCAATCTAGTTTATGGTCATTGGAGGTGATTGACCAAATGTTTGAGTTTTATTGATGATCATTGATATAGAAATTAAAAATAAAATCAATAGCTTGAACGATTTCTCAAATTACTTGATAAGCGCCAATGTTTAGGTACAATATAACAGCTTTTACAACTCAAGGTGACTTAGGTAATATAAGTGTTATAAAAATCATGACCTTAAGTTGTTGATAACGCGTAACGTATGTACCATCCGCGTAAGATCTGCCTTACCAGTTTGAAACAATTTTGCCTTGCCAGTTTTGGGTTACAGATCACACCTTTTCTTTGTTGTCTAGTTTAACCAATAGAGAGTCCGGGCAGTCAACATCTGTTCAAATAGTACACATGTATGCATGTAACGCGATCAACATGTCGAGAAAGAGATAAACTTGCCTAGCCTAATCAAAATTGGAATCAAAAAGGTGGTGGTACGTAGGAGCTTACACGGTGAACACTCGTTTCAACCTAAACTACTCATGTTGAAATTCCAGTTTCAAATAACGGATAAACTTTGAATCATAACAAAAACTCAACAAAAGAACGCCAATAAAAAGCCCCGCTTTCGAAACATAAAAACTCTAATCCAAAATTAATTAATCAGACAATTCAACAACGGAAACTAAAAAATATCAATTAGAAACGAATACTGCAATCGTATTAATTTTATTCCATTATATTCCAATTTATTATCCATAATGCACCACTTTCAAAATAATGCGCATATATTAGGCTGGGAATAAACGGGCAGATAAGCTTGATGTTTTTAATAATTTATGGTAAAATATTAATTTTGATTTTGACGGCTACAATGACGTTGTGACTTTAACTGACTAACTTTAGAAAATTAAGATAAATGGTGAAGAACCGATTTAAAACATAGCCTCGTCTGTCTAAAAGGCAAAAGCCTCCCCTAAATCTTTTCACTGGGTGTGGTCACATACGTTCTTCCCATCGCTTAATAAAGCGAGACCATTGTGAATAAAATAATAATTTCGTCAGTAAATTTGACTACATTATTCGAAAATATCGTCTGCATAGCGGCTTTGCATTCGCTTTTGCAAAAATATTTATGACAACTTTGTTAAATTTCGAAGTCGTAAAGGGAGTCGTTGGATGGAGGCG
This sequence comes from Eupithecia insigniata, assembly GCA_947859395.1. Lineage (NCBI taxonomy): Eukaryota > Metazoa > Arthropoda > Insecta > Lepidoptera > Geometridae > Eupithecia > Eupithecia insigniata. The sequence continues at coordinate 4,646,226 of OX402019.1, forward strand.
GCTCGGGACCGCTATTCGTGGCGTCGCTCGTTTGGGCTCCCAAACGGCAGCCCCAGCGCCACGAATTAATGCTTCCGCTAATGTTCAGCAGTGGACGTATACGGGCTGATGGTGATAATGATGTTAAATTTCAGCCTAATCTATTCTGTAGTTGTAGCGTGATCTTTTCTGCAAAAGCGACCATTTTTTACGCACTCTTCTCTCGCCCCTCGTTTAGGTACCGTAGATTATTTCAAAGGACTCCTATAAATGCCTACGTAAAGATTTATGAAACTGCTACAGCTTGATTCTGATTCGTGTTTGAAGCTGTCCGTCTATCTACACCCTTAATTTAAACTGTTACGTTCACAGATTTCTATCTTATAAATTGTTTATTATCGCCTAAACGTTGGACTATAATAATGTCCTATGAATATTTATTATACATAGATTAGCCGGGCTTGATATAAATTACGCGAAAGGAATTTATATGGAACGATACGATGTAAGACCTGTAAAGTCAGTATTCATGTCCTTTTAGCCGAATTTCGCCTACGTCGACGGAGACTAACCTTGTGTGTAGAACATTATCATAGTGCCCAAGTGTCTGCCCAAACAAAGATGCACTCTCTATACTCTATTCCCTCACTCATAATCCGATAGGACGACCGACCGACACGACGACCGGGGAGAGGTCAGGCGCAAGAGTAACGGCTTAACGTGCCATCCAAGAAGTGAAAAATGCATGCAAAGCTGCGAAAATATGCTAGTCCTAACTTAATATTATAAATGCGTAAGTGTGTTTGTTTGTTTGTCCTTTCTTCACGCACTAACTAAACAACCAATCGACTTCATTTTATGGCATAGATTTAGTTGAAAGGATGGAGAGTAGTCTTGGTAAAATATTAAATTCCCGTGGGAGATTTCAGGAAAAAATACCTTCTTATCCCCTAGAAATGTGAAATTCTAATTTAACATGGTTGAAACCGCGGGTAACAGCTAGTACTCCATAAATTAAAAATTCTCAGTAGTTCCTCCATCAGTTTCTTTAACGACTGAGTTTTTGTCCCAGTAGTTCCAATGTCTAGCTAATCTAATACGAAAAAGTTTCAATGACTACTAGGTACTAAAACTTTTGTCCAAGTTGTCCAAGTAAATAGTATTATAAACGTTTTTTCTGTTTGACTAGCTCGCTCAACAGTAATAAAAAACAGTAATTCGTTTAATTAAAGGAATTGTTGAAAAAAACTTATTCTACGGGTAGTTTTCTATAAAAAGATAATCGGACGGTTATATATTATACAATTTGTACGTCAAAGTTAATTGATGAAGCTACTGATCGCCTGATATCCTGTTTTTTCTTCTTCATCATCATCATATCAACCCATAGACGTCCACAGCTGGACATAGGCCTCCCCCCTACGACGCCACGAATAGCGGTCCTGAGCCGGCTCCATCCATCGACTCTCTGCGACCGCTACGATGTTGTCGGTCCATCGAGTGGATGGTCTCCCATGTAGGGGGGGATTTGCCATAATCACCACGCTTGGCAGGCGGATTGGTGATCGCAGTGTTGGTGTTGAAAAATACTCAGAAGGAAGCTGCTGCCCTTCCTCTGGTAGGTTCCCTTAGTCGGCTCTTACGACATCCACGGGTTGTTTTTTTCTTATTTGTTAATAATTACTATAGATGTATAAAGTAAGCTGTTGTGGCCAATCGGCCTAGTAACTAGCCCATGCAACCCTTCATAAAAAAAGGAATTTGTTCGCGGATTTCAAAGGGGACGTCATCTTGTGATATCTACCGAAATAGTTTTTGCGTAGTAGAAATTTTAAGAAAGGAAAATTAAAAGAAAAATGTCAGTAGACGATAAGTAATAAAACAATGGAAAGAAACAAAGTGTTTAAATCAATCAGGAAACCCACAGCTGTAAATATGTATAAAATTTCACTTTTCTAAGTGCTTTTTTGTAAGCCTAAAGATTTTTTTTATTGAAATCTGAATAATCTTTCTGAGAATACTACCCTACCTATAAAAAGCCTCTGTAAACTTATTCTATTAACTACCAATTTTTTTGTCTCCGTTAATAAAAGTGAGCATTACCTTCTCCGATTCAAAAACCTGGATATTTTTTGTATACAAATGGTTACAAAACCCAAGGAATATTGGTGGAAAATATTTAACGACATTGGTACCTATCATCGAAGCAAAGTACAGAGGTTCGAAACAATTTTTGGTTTTGAAAGCTATGATTCTCCGTTTAATTGATTTCTCGTTCGTTTTCGAATTCATATTTGTTTTTTTCTTACTACACATGTAAGATAATACATTGTTGATTTTTTTTGTTTTAGTTTTTAATGATAGCGTTGCTGTTACCTTGACGGTTTCTGATTAGGACTGAAGGTAGGACTGAAGATATCAGTTTTTAAAGTATTCATTCATAAATGTCATTGTTAACATAAAATATCTTGGATTCTAAATCGGACCTCTCAATGTCTCTACTGTTACGAACTGATTACATACTGTACAACAATAGACTATTTAGAACAGATGACACAAATTATGTTCCTGGTATGTTGGCGCCAGACTTTTGGCAAATAATCAGAATGCATTTTTTTCACAGGTCGAAAGTAGGTAAAGGTTTACGACTAATGAGCTAAAAAAATATCAGGCTACTACTCGGATTTATAATATAAAATGTTTTATATCAACAAAGACATTTATGGATGAAAACTCAACAAAAACTAATAACAGTAACAGAAAAAAACATGATAACAGGAAAGTGATTACTAAAAACTAAAACACAAACTTTAACAAATTTCCACCAATATTTACTAAGCTCTTTGTATACAAAAAAAATACAGGTTTTTGAATCGGAGTATAGTTAGGGACATTCTGTTTTATTCTTCAGAATATTTCGTGTCACTGCCATGCTGGCAAAGGCCGAATCATTAGACGTTCACGCATAATGCATAATATTTTATTTTCTAAATTCATGTTGATTGCAATAATCAATTCGCCCCTTAAAATGAAATGCGTCAACACAATGTGACATTTCTAACTTTTTTTAGAACTGAATAGATACATCTATACTTATATTCAGTTCAAGTATTCATTTTGCAATCATAATTACATATGTACATACAATGTCATAAAAATTTTACTTATTGGGGGTGTTAGGAGCCCTGATAAGGCTCCATGCAACTTGAGAGGTAGTAATAGTAATTATCAAAACTAAAGTACCGTAAAATGGGGAGAATAGAGACTCCAGGGTGCATAGAAATGGACGAAATACTACTGGAGTAAAACATCCTTTTGCAGATGTTACATCCACTGTCAGTTTGTACATTCACGGACTAAGGACTACTTCCACTGCTACAAGGCAGGTAATGTCTTGATCCAGTATACATTCGTCGATTTCTATTCAACTTGAAGTGTAATCACTCCGTTTTACCTGGTACTCAATTATATAAATATCGCACTTAGTACAACTAATCACTCTGCTGATGGGAGGAATGATCTTTCGCGGAAGAATAAAGTTGGTAGAGTTTGGTAGAGTTGACACTCTTCCTGTCGTCAAACTGTGCATATGCCATTTTTATTCGTATTGTGTTATTTTAATGCTATAATTTTTCTTTTTAATTCTGCGTTTAAGTTTATGACACTCGATACTGACTGATACTGGCAAGTCGTAGAGAAAAGCAAGCGGCGCCATTAAAAAAGAAGTTGAAGTTAATTACAGTAGTTTATTGTATTCAGTATGTAATTTTAAATTTAAATTAGAGCACCATCTATTCAGTCTGCTTGAAAGTTTATTGATTTACTTATGAACAGGCTGAATCAAAATCTATGTTAAACCAAAACAATTATTGTTTCTACCTAATGCGTTTCCTCCTACTAAAAGTAACTTTGCTAAAGTTTTCAACTTTCCTCCTGGCGCTAGGTCCGAATAAATTTGAATTTATAAATCTGAGATTGTGACACACCGGGTGGAAAATTGTAAGCTTTCTACATCGTTAGTTTAGTGTGATTAGTTTGCTTTTGTCCGAAAGTAGCCCGAAAAACAACAAAACAATAGTATTATTTTTACGTCCTCTGTGATGCAAAGGGCGAAGGTCCGATTCCCGATTTGTACGATAAATACCTACGTGCTGCAAAATATATAATATCTTGTTCCGGATTTTCTTTATGTTTTCGAAGAATATTTTTAAATGTGGATTTATAATAAAAGTTATTTTGCAACAATTTTTCGGCAATTATCATTGTTTATCGGCTTAAATAAATCAAGGCTATTTTTCACACTTAAAGATCTGGAATAAAATGTAAGCTACTTTTTATTCCAAAAACGCGTGCGAAGTAGCTGACCGAAGCTAGTTATTAAATAAATCAAAGTCATTTCAAGACATATGTGCTCGATGTATCCCAGTAAAATTTGAATTTATAATTATCAAGATTTGCATAGGCATTCTGTGAGGTTATAAAATAGTTGTTTCGTTTATCGTAGAGTTCAAATCAGAATAATAATTATTATCAGGTTATAAATGATCGAAATTATAAATTAGTATTATGGGGCTATAAATAGGGTTTCGGTTAAAATGCCAATGAACTTTTCGGGACTTTATCTGTTTTGACGTTTTAATAGTTTCTTATGATTAGTTTGACAATTTTCTTTACATTTTTGTTCGATTCTAATCAAGAAAATGGCCTACCTGAATAGTAATTCTGATTTTAAATCGGACGATGTTATAACTTCTGCTGAGAGTTGGTACTTATACTAACTTTTTTAAACAATGTTTTTTAAACATACGTGATTAGAGTACAGGACAAATTAGAGGAAGGTAGAAAATGGTAGAAAATAAACGACATAAATACCTCACTACACACGACAAATACAAATATAGACAATAATAGAATTCATTAAGTCCGGAGCCGGCCAACAGGACGCAAAAAAAAACTGCTTACCAACACTGCATACTTTATTATAATATATATTGAAGATTAGGTATTTATTAGGTTTTTTTCGTCATTATTATTTTAGTTTATGTATGTTTATTATAATTATATGTATTGTATGTAGCTAAGCTACTATTAGTTATTGTTAGTTTATCTATTGTTCGATTTATTTTATTTTTGTACACTTCCTCTACCTGTTCGATCGCCTCTCCTATAACTCTAAGGTTTGCTGGAAGAAAACTCTTTTCAGGGTTAAGCTCGCCTATGTACATAATCTTTTTAGATAAGTTGATAAAATGTATTATTGTGTACAATAAAGAATTAAAGAATTATATGTATGTTTATTTTTAATACTACAAAATATGTATATAAGCCCTAAAGAAGTAAAGGTCGAGCTCGAGTGGCGACCGTGATGCAATGCGAAACGGAGTAGCGTGGGAAGTACTATCACTCGATGGACCTACGACATTGTTCGGTCGCAGGGAGTCGTTGGATGGCTCAGGACCGCTATTCGTGGCGTCGTTTGGGGGAGGCCTATAATCAGCTGTGGATGTATACGGGCTGATGATGATGAAAGAAGATCCTCTTACTCCAGGGGCTCAGCGACCTAATGGGGATCTTGGTCCCTGACTCGAGACTTCTTCAGGCATCTTGGTTCTCTTCTAAAGTATCTCTCGCTAGCATGACGACTATCTGGAATCATTAGGACCGGACTTATAATTTTGCATAAACCATTCTCCCAAACATCCAAACTAATCCACTTTCTCTTTCCCCAGAGTGCAATAGTGGGCTCCAGAGTGACGCTGCCCTGCCGAGTGGAGAACAAAGCAGGGATTCTCCAATGGACGAAGGACGACTTTGGACTGGGGACGCAGAGGAACCTGAGCGGATACGAGCGGTACTCCATGATCGGGAGCGACGAGGAAGGTGAGACTTGTCATCCTTCTTCATTGTACGTTATTTCCTTTGTGTGTGTTTTTTAATGCTGGAACGTTCACACCTAATCATGTCGGCTTAACCTAAGCAGAGCTTGTATTTTTATTTTTTATATTCTTGTAATAAGTTTACAAAGCAGTTTACGATCAAATTTATACAATAAATAATAGAGCTACAGTAATGAAATAGATTGTGGACCTAGATTTAAACATAACAAGATTAGATAAGTGTTGCAAACATAGCCAAAACAGTTTCCCCAAAATATAATTATTATGATTATAATTATTTTGGCGGTATAGAAGAAGTTTTGTTAAATCATTTGCTTTATCTGTCCAATTCTTACTATGTAACCACTGCTGATTAACACTATCTGTTTCTGACCAATTCTGTATACGTCAACATCTGGATTGGTCGACCATCAGTACAGCATGGGTACTATTTATCCTACACTAATATAAAGCTGAATGTTTGTGAAATGTGAAATTTATTTTGTTACTTAAGATCTCAAAAACTACTGAACAGATCAAGATTAATACATTAAGAACATAGCCTAACTTAAATAATAGGCTTAAGTAGCCTATTATTTAAGTTATTATTATATTATATTATACCGAAAATACACGGGTGAAGTCGGCGGCACAAGCTAGTACTACATAGATAGATATTTTTGTAGATTAAAAAAAAAAATGTAGACTATGAAAACCTGTAATAAATAACAAAGAGAGACTAGATTTTTTATAAAAAAAAAACGTCAAACATCTTTTTATAGAAAAATGTTCTGACTTGAGCATAAAGTTGCTAAAATAATTTCATGCTCATATATGATTTCAACACTGAGCTCCATATTTTTATTCATAACCTCGACTTACTCCTCTCGAACCTCTCGAACCGATAAGGGTGCCTGTAGAATCATCAAGAAGGAACAATAAGGGACAGCACCGCTTTTATCTCGTTCTTCCTGTAAAAGAAAGCCGAGTAACCAGTTACCAAAAGTTAAAAAACCTAAAAAAAGAATTAGTTAGGCTGACTCACCAACACAAGAACAAATGACGACAGAAAAAAAATAATATCTATGCCGTACATAAATAATGATACAGCTTGTTAGAAACTTCAACGACCGGTCAAAAAGCTAAAAAGCAAAAAAAGGTTGGAGACACGTAGTCATCATCAAAAGAACAGGAAACGCTACATCCTGAATTCTTTTGACGCGTCCCATCACATTGACCTTCCGCTTTCCCAATTTGTACCTATTCTGATGAACCTTAATTTGTATCATCAAAGACTGCTTTTTATATAGGAAGCAGGATAATATTTCATTATTTTTATTAGCCTTTAAATGTCTACTGACCATGAAAAATAGAATACAGCGCGTAGGTACTCAGTATGTCTCTACACCATGATAAAATTCTGAGCTTCATGGTTTTACTAGTAAACCTACCACTAGAACTTTTTAATTCTAGTGGCCTACCACTACGCTATTTAACCTATTAAATAGCCAGTTGGAGGTTAAGTTCTTGGTAAAATAAAGCAAGCAAAAAGAAGCCGCAAAAAACCCTTCTATCTTGCCGAGGATCGTGAGTGCGTGCATGCGCAAATTAAAAACTAGCGCCGTAAATGCTTATAATTATATCGGTATTATGCTGAGATTGTCCCGATTGCCTGAAAAAGCTATAGCTACTAATTTAAAATACCTAATATTAGATAGGTACTTTTAATTAGTTACTTAGCTCTTTTACTGTATAGTATACCTATGCATGCAGTGTACATAAGCTGTTGAATAATTTGGGCAATTAATGATTTGTATTTCAAGAAATTAAATAATATCCCAAAAATGTACGACCTCGGCGGGACTTGAACCCGCGACCTTCCCCTGAATATGGGGATATTATTTAATTTCTTTGAGATTACCCAAAGTGCGGGCTTAAGAACTATAATAACAAAAACCTTGATTTTGTATTTGGTTTGAAGTATGTAAGAAAGGAATTTATCATCACTATCATCAGTCCATATACGTCTACTGCTGAAAATAGACCTCCCTAATTTAATATCGTCTGTAATAAAAAACAAGCATTACACACACACACACACACACACACCATAAACAACATTAATTAAGCAGCAGCAAGCATTGAATGTTATATCACAGTTTCAAAAGACAGTATTGACAATGATATCAGAGCTAGAGTCACCAAGAATTCCTCTAGCTTGTTTAGTGATACAGAAAAAGGTTTGAGTGTGCACTCCAACTGTCTGCACAGTTCCAGTTGATTGTCTACCAGGAGCAATACAAAATATTTAAGAACACAAGCTTTAGACGCAATTTTCTTTTAAATTGTTAGAATAGACTTTCAGGAAACATTTAAATACTTGCAAAAATACATAAATTACATGTACATGTTAGAACCTTGTCACACGGCCCAAATGGTTTTATCTAAATACTGTATTATCAACTTGAGCTACATCACCAGAAAGACAACCTATGTATATTCATGCAAATAATTATCATTTATACTATCTTGGCTATTGACAAAGCATGCTAAGCGCTGTTTGTAAGCTCCGATGGCCGGCTTCAACCATTGGTACCCGCTTTCTATGAAATACTCTATATATCCAGCAATTCCGCAGTTTCAATAGGGTTGGGTCGCCACGCGGCCGCTTTTCATGACATTGTCCCATTTGTTGGCACTTCCTGCAGGAATATAAATAGGTGGGTATAAATAGACGGCTTTAATAGGAAGGGAGTTTTTTGTGACTAGGAATTTACTAGTGGACTTAGGCTTGTGCCGAAGTAACATTACCTAATCTGTGCCTGTGCTTAGGTTCGAATAATAGAACCGATTTTTGAACGAATAAGGTCTTGATGAAAATATAAAGTATTTGGTTGGTACTACTTAATAAAAATGCATGAGCAAATTAAAAAAAACGGTACCGGAAATGATTGTGACGACAGATAAGTCAGCCTGTAAAACTCGGGCTGAACTCCACCAAATTGGAGACGAGACGAGCGGAGAAGAGATGCGTTTTTAAAACCAATAGAACGTCCTTAAGAAGGTTACGAACCACTCTCAAACGGAAACGGATTTTCCCATGTGGATTTGTTGTTGTGAGTGAGAAAGCGCGTCTAACGATCTAATACGAAGCTGATATGTAGCTGTGTGCGTGTGCTTGTGTTGGCACCATTTTTTGAAATTTTTTCGTACTTTCCGATTAATTTTGAGTTAACGATTGATTTCAAAAATATTTTTGAACATTTATAATACTGAATATATTTAGGATGTTTGCAGCGCGGCAGATTTTCGAATAAAGGTTCTATCATGCAAAAAAAATCGCTTGAAGATGCCTCGATTTGTTAATCAAAATTAGTTTAGCTTTCATTTAAATATCATTATGTTTTTTCAAAAACCAAACCAATGCAAACATAGCTGTTTTTCATCTGATTACGTATGGAAAATTTCAATAAGATCGGAGACATAGTTTTCAAATGAAACGGAAAGTACCTTTGTATGGGGAATAAGGCTATCCGTTCCGTTCTTAATAACTTTGAGGTCTCCGCTCAGCTTCAATAGAAAACACCGAGCGGAGAGGTATCATATTTGTATGCGAAGAAAATAAAGAAATATAATATAATATAATAGCGGAGATGCTAGCACTATGCCTTGCAAGCTGGCAATGTCACGCAGTGGAGACGAGAAGAGATGTGAGCGGAGTGCAGTAAGTGGTGCCACTAGAGCATTCATCGCAGCAAATATTCGAAGCTCGCCGCACGCAGCTCAGTTCTGCACTAGCCAGCACACAATATCTCCACTCCAGTCGCAGACGGGACATAAACAGTACGCATCTTCGCACAGATTCGGTGGAGACACCTTAGCTGAAAAGGTCTCTTCTCGCCTCCGCTTCGAACATCTCCCGCTTTGGTGGAGTCTGGGCTTAAGTAAGTCAAGGCTTTCATGACTCGACATAACTTGGAAGTGAATTTATACTTTCACAGAACGAATTTGTAGTATTTACGTAGAAGCAAAATTATATTTTCCAGCCATTAAATAAAAATACTATCCCACACTAATGAAAACTTTCACGTTACAAAATAGAGCTGAAATTGCGTAGCAAAACATGAAATAGAATTTCCATAAATAAAAAAAAAACAAATGAAACATGCGGGGATGCTATTATAACCTCTACTTTTGAGAGTGTTAGGTTGAAATTGTAAAGGCTCGGAGCTTTTTTATATATAAGTGACGCATAAAATCGTAACGATGTTAACCAGTAATGAGGTTTCCACAAATAATGGAAAAGTTCTGGTTTTTTTTTTCGGTCAAGAGCATTTTGCCAAATAAAGATGTCAGTATACTCTTCATGCGTATTTTAAACATAATTATGAACTTATAGCTCGCTTCTCGCTAGCTTATATACTTCTAGGGTTTGCACGATAAATTCAATAAAGTAGTTGAAAACGCTGAAAATTTTGAATTTGAAAAGGTCCAGTGTCATCATGTCATGTGTGTTCTTGAATGGTGACCGTGACTGGGCAAACGTAGTGTAAGATGCCCTCCGGCCAGGTGAGATGACGACTGCTGCGACTTCTGCGGAATACTGCAGGCAGATGCTGAATGCAGCAAGCTGAAGACAGAATGCAATCACGCCCATTAGTGGAGGCCTGTGTCCAGCTGTGGACTAGTATAAGCTGATAATGATGATGATGATCATCATCATCTTAATAATTATACCACAATAACCCACCCGCGTGGTAAGACCTCCCACTCGATGGGCCGACATTGTAGCGGTTGCAAGTCGATGGGATGGATCCGGCTATGCGTGGTGTTGCAACGTTGTTTGGGGAGGCCATGTTCAGCAGCAGACATATACGGACTGATGATGATGGTGATGAACCCGCTCGCATCTAGTGTTTTCCCGCGACCTTCACCAGGTCATCAGTCCACCTGGCGGGGGTCTGCCCACGTTGCGTTTAAAGTACCTACCTACGTGGTTATGGTGCGTGATCGCCTCTCGAGAGCTTTATTGCACCAACTAGCTGCTGCCCGCGCCTTCTTCCACATTTCATCGGGATAAAAAATAACCTACTTATATGTTATTCCAGGTCCCAAACTATACCCATACCATAAATTTCAGCCCAATGAGTTCAGTAGTTTTTGCGTGAAAGAGGAACAAACATCCATTCATACATCCATTCTAACAAACTTTTTCATTTATAATAATAGGATGGCCACCGGTTCATTGTGTTAGTAAAAATTGGTATATAAATTATTCAAAATCTGCAGAATAGAATTGAAATCTCAACAAAGCGAGCCCGAACCTTGAAACAGCACATCAACAATCCGCCGACTCTCGGTCGTTCACCCGGCGTGTAAAAATATAATTATATCAAACTTCAGCGTTTTTGTTTTACTGTAAATCAATGGGCTTAGAATAAACTGAAGTGGCTAGCTTTCGTGCGGAATTTCACTTGCAACTTATGGACCCTTTCGTGGAACGTTTTTGATATCAGCAAAAGATTATATTCTCGAGAGTTTATATAAAGATTGGAACAAACACTATACGAAGATTATATATATATATATATATATATATATATTTTGCTTTTTAAATAGGTAATTATTCCCGGTTTTCAGTGAATAGTTCGTTTGCGCAAAACGCTCAACGTTTTTATGAAAATATAAATAATACTGGACAATCCACACATATACATATATAGATATATGTGTGGATTGTCCAGTATTATTTATTATTTATAATTATTTATATTTTTATATGTATATATATATATATATATATAGCTTCCGACTATCCACTGAAACAACCTACATACTTTAAGTAGAAATTAATGCCATTGCACAAAGTATTAACACATTTCCCATGAATGCTGAATGCTGGTAGTTCTTGTTCCAATTTCGAGCAAATTCCAAAAAACCTCAGCTTGTTTTTTAACAATTCGAAAACCCATCAAACCTTTTGTCGTCGTTCTAAACCTCAAACGAGGGTATTTTACCATCACCAGGCCTCCTCTACTTTCATCATCATCATCATCAGCCTATATAAGTCCACTGCTAGACATAGGCCTCCCCTAATGATCGTCATTGCGCGCTGTCTCTAGCCTGCCGCATCCATCTGTCTGAACTCTGAAGTCTCATACATTGTCATCCCACCTGGCCGGAGGGCGTCCTATACTACGTTTGCCGAGGCGTGGTCTCCACTCAAGAACACGTTTACCCCAGCAGTTGCTACCTCCACTTAATTGTAATACTACCTAAACTCCCGTTCGTTAACTTTGTTGCTCTTTGATTTTTGTAAACTATACTCGTAATGTGACGTCACCCAGAGGTTTGGACTGAAAACCAGCTTCGTTACTTTCCTTAGGCAGTGGCGACATTCAGCTTAGGCCCACGAAGGAAAGACCGATTTCATTTTTCAGACTCTACACGTAGAGTTTTTTCAGTTAAAAAGCACTTGTTTTATCATGTTTATTTTATGAACTTTTAATATTGTTATTTAGCGTAGTTTTTATAAAAAATCTCAATTCGACATTATGTTTTTTGTATTTTTATTGTATAGAAAATGGTCCCATAATTTTTTTATCCCCAGGGGATTTGCATTTATCCTGCAAAACTTAAAAAGAGTGTAAGGGAATTTGAAGTCGGTTTATCGTTTTTTAAAACACGCTAAATTATGTTTTTACTTTCCCTCAGTTTTTTGTGTGTGTGCTAAATAAATTTATATTCTAATAAATATATATATTATTTCTATATATTGTATACACTGCTTTCAGAGCATTATTTTCCTCATAATAAAGCTTAGTAAAGCTTGGACATAAAAATAGTTTTTCACGAACAAATTCGCGGGTGATTCACTAGTCGCGTAAAAATCTAATAATATTGTATGATGCCAAGATATTTGAGGCGAAAGTGAAGCGTAAATTTTGAACGTGCTTCTGTAGTATATAATGGTGGAACGAATTTACAAGTAGATAGATTGTAAGGTGGGGCCGCGGCGTACGAATATCGACCCCTCCAACTCAACCCGTGGATGTCGTAAAAGCCGACTAAGGGAACCTACCAGGGGAAGGGCAGCATCTTCCTCCTGAGTATTTTTAAACACCAACACTGCGATCACCAATCCGCCTGCCAAGCGTGGTGATTATGGCAAATCCCCCCCTACATGGGAGACTATCCACTCGATGGACCGACGACATCGTAGCGGTCGCAGGGAGTCGATGGATGGAGGCGGCTCAGGACCGCTATTTGTGGCGTCGTACGGGGGAGGCCTATGTCCAGCAGTGGACGTGTATGGGCTGATGATGATGATGAGATTGTAAGATTTATTTTGATGAGTTTTTTATATCAGTTGATCTTCTTTGTATCCTAAATAGTAAGAAGCATGTGCAACATATTTAACTTATTGTTAGTAGCGTCCTTTACTTAAGGGGGCCCTTCCCGGTCCTACCATCGTCAACGCGAGCGTGATTGAAAAGCTTGTTGTTTCATCCAGCGCAATGTTAGAAAAAGAGGCAAAGCGAAAAGAGAGAGAAAGCGCCTGAGCGCTCGGTTGGCATTCGGTTACTTTTGCGAATAGTGCGAAAGTAACCGAATAGTGTGCGAAAATGTCATAAAACTTGTTCCAGGAAATACGTGTTTTTCAGTAAACCTTACAAGTTTGTCAAATAAAACTTTGTCGTTTAGAATCTCCATTATATTTGCAAGGTTTCTATCTTAATATTTTCTTTACTTTTACAATTTATGAGTACATTATAGACGCTCAAAGTTCACGTAAAATTTGTGCTAAAACGCAGATTTTGGTGGCTTATACTGAATTTGTTTCTCCAAATTTCGATTTTTTGTTACGATAGAAACCTAGATATAGTGCACAAAATTACCTATTAGTTAAAAGTTTCAAAGAAAGATCTGTTATAGCGCCATAATCACGTACGAGCGTTTGTATGAAAAGTAAGACGGGTTGGCCGCCCTTAATGTGTTTTAGTAGGTACTACTCTGTTTATTTAGTTATGGTTTGTTGTTTCTTTGGTTTAATTTTTTGGAATTATTTGTTAGTGTACTATTTCTGGTAAACAGACTATGTATCGCGGGTCATAGAAAATCACGTATATAAATATGGTTTTGCTTAATTTTTTGTCAGAACATATGTACGTTTTTGTTAGTTATATAATACAAACATAAGGTGAGGCAAATAATTTTTTTTAATTTTTTAATTTTTTCAATATTCACTAAAACTTCGGGTATAGTTCTTTACTAGGTTTTCCCGTGTCTTCACATGCGTTTTTCCGAAGTAATTTTTTTTATATTTGTTCTTTATTTGACCACAATCTAACCTGATGGTAGGTAGCTTTTTGGTAGCTTATTATAGATTTAAAACTGGTCAGGTTACGCTATCACGACACCATACTTTTCTTTGTTTCGACATATCTTGGACCCCAATTACTGGCTGTAGCGTTCGCTTGTCGTTATGAGTAGGTCTAGGTACCAAGACTTATACTCTAGCCATTCTCAATGTACAATGTTTGTAAACAACTCTCAAAACAAAAAATAATAATGTTATTATCTCTTTTGTCACGATGTTCGAAAAATTAATGTCAGCGTTTTACATTAAGCATGTAGTGAAAATGCTGTCCCAAAAACAACAACAAGAGTGTTCCTTAGTTTGTAGAAAATTAAATGTGGAAGCAATGTTTAAAAACATTATATATATTATATTCAGTTTGGCCAGAGTATAGTACAAAGGATTCCTTAATTGTCGAAGGTGTCAAAAAGACAGCTATCACCAGATTGTGCCACACACGCTACGGTCCACCGGAAAGATCTACCTGCGCAGGGCGGCCGGAGCGTGTGCGGGTCTGTCCCCACACAGGACTATTCCTGTGCAGATTTTTGAAACTGCGCAAAAGATCGGAAATCAAATCTTTCGAGTGACCGTACGGTATCACAAAAAGCAAAGTCCGTTCCGTCCGATACACCGGAACCCTATACGCGGTACCAACGCACGTGCGGTAACCTCTCACGTGCAAACCTGCACAGGTAACCTCTCCGGTAGACCGTAGCGTGTATGGCTTACATTATCTCCCTACGAGCTAAGTACATATACTCAGATTTAGAAATAAATATATTTCATGTCAAAAGAAACATTGATGAATGAAAATTTAACAAAAACTGATAACAATAAAGGAAAACAACAAGGTAACAGCAAAGTTATCACTAAATAGCTTAACAAAGAAAACTAAAACAAATACTTCAAGAACGCTTTCTCACATGTGTAGCAAAAAAAAATTAAATTGAATTCGAAAACGAACTCAAGACATCAAATTAAATGATAAATGAAAGCTTTCAAAACTAAAACCTGTTTAAAGCTTCTGTGCTTTGCTTCGATGATACCAATGTCGTTAAATATTTTCCACCAATATTCCTTAGGTTTTCCAACCCCTTTGTATACAAAAATTATCCAGGTTTTTGAATCGGAGTATAGTTAGCAATTGGTAATAACACTAATAACTTGTAAATAAGTCGAAGCTGGAATCCCTCGCATGTACGCAATGTACATAGATACAAGATTTTCTTAGTTAGAGCGAGGATTCAAACTTACTTTTATAACAGGATCATTAGTCTGTAAATAACATAGATTTGTACATAACGATAGAAAGTAAATTTATAATTGGTGTCCTATGTTTCCGAAAATAAATACTTTTAGTTGGGTAAACCTTCTAGTTTTTTTGAAGCTAGCCCTCGTACTCTTTTAAAAAGCATATAATTCAGTGTCTCACTCCACAAAGACACTCATTCTGAAATAGACAAAGTAGAATCTTAGTTTCTATAGAAACGCTGCTTTCAAGAGAGCTGTTGAAAAATGATCCCTCGGTTTTTAGCGTTGAGAGAAGTGTGGGTAGATTTGCCGGTCTATTTTTGTACAAATGGATTTCATGTTGGGGGGTACGATCCATTTGAAAATCGTTATGTACATATTGTTCGATTCATTGCATTTACATGTTATTGTTAATTTCTAATTATATCAGATATTATTATATTTTATTGACATTAATAATTGTGGTTCATAAGATTTTGCACACTTTATAACTATTTATTTACTAATATATATATCTGATATATTTGAAATTAAGAACATACATGCAAATAAAGTTTATGATTATAGTTGCAAACATTGAATGGCTTGTATAACTAGAGAGTTTTAGGTGAAGCATCAAAAAAAAAAACTTAAGTCTCTCCGGTAAAAATATTATCTACTTTTGTGGTTATATTTTTTTCTATAATAAAACTATCGGTAAAGTATTTTGCCGCAAATCGTGAAGTTTTTTCTGTGAACCCATTATAAAACCAACTTTTTTGAGAACAATTTAGTTGTATTTTGGGAGCTTTTCGGGAAAAGTTGATTTTTTGACACCTTCCATCCAATCTTTAATACCTTCCTGATCCTTAAACTTTAGTATAAATACTCGCTAGTGTCTCGTCCATGATTATGGCACATGCTATTGTACCGAAAAATAGTTTGATAATATTTTTTGATGATATAATTTTGAGTTATCGTAATATTGTGTGATTCTTGTGTTAATTATATAGTAATTATTGTGTTAATTAGTGTAACTCTTGTCTTAAGTATGTAACTCTTATGTTTAAGTTATCATATTAACACAGAAAAAATAATTCCGCATAATAAATTCACAATACAATACAAAAATTCTTTATTGTACACCAGAAAAACAACATTACAGAGAGATATTACATGGACGGACAAGTACAATGGGCGGCCTTATCGCTTAGAAGCGATCTCTTCCAGGCAACCTTTCATTCAATTCACCAGCGCAATGAAAATTTAACCACCTAAAATTTAGAAAACATTACTACATCTGCCCATTTTTAAAACCATTTCGTGCAGTGACCAAGCAAAGAGCATGTTTTAAGATCTGTTTTGTTCCAGGAGATTACTCCCTGGACATTCGAGACGTGAATCTGGAAGATGATGGCGTTTACCGGTGCCAAGTCAGCTCGGGTTTGAACGGTAAGAATTTTAGTATTTCGTAAATGGTGGTTATTAAAGATACATATGATGAGAAGCCTCATGTTGGGCGCCAATTACTGTCGATACTAAAAAGCTTGTGGGACAAAATTGAGAAAATGCTTTTAAAATTTATGATTGTCCTTAATCGGCAATTGTAAAATGTTTTCTTAAATCCACATTTCTTATAGCTAATTTCTACTTATACCTATGAAATATCATTATATGAAATATCATTGTATGAAATATCATTATATGAAATATCATTATATGAAATACCATTATATGAAATATTATTACATGAAATATTATTATATGAAATATCATTATATTTTATAAGTAGAAATTGGCAAAATGTTTTAGGTACTTTTTTCAATTTTTAAATAATTTTGTGTTTTGTTTCATCACCAGGGGAACCAGAAATCCGTTCGCGCTACGCCCAGTTGACAATATTAGTAGCACCTGAACCCCCGAAGATTCTTCAAGGAGCCTTCATAGATGCCACTGAAGACCAGGCGGTTGATATTGAGTGCGTGTCTGTTGGAGGAAAACCTGCTTCTGAGGTGAGTCACCTTAGGTTTGTAGTAACTGAATTCTGAACTTTTGCTTTATTCATCATCATATCAGCCCATACACGTCCACTGCTGGTCATAGGCCTGCCCCATACGACGCCACAAATAGCGGTCCTGAGCCTGCTCCATCCATCGCCTCTCTGCGACCGCTACGATGTTGTCGGTCCATCGAGTGGATGGTCTCCCATGTAGGGGGGTTTTGCCATAATCATCACGCTTGGCAGGCGGATTGGTGATCGCAGTGTAGGTGTTGAAAAATACTCAAAAGGACGCTGCTGCCCTTCCTCTGGTATGTTCTCTTAGTCGGCTCTTACGAGATCTTGGATGGAGTTGGCGGGGTCAATATTCATACGCCGCAGGTCACAGCACTCTTGCTTTATTAGTCAATTATAAATATAAATAAATAAATAATGCTGGACAATCCATAAAAGATGTGGCGTGGCGGGCGAATGTCCGCTTACGACGCAGGAGGTTGCGGGTTCGAGCCCGCCTTGGGACAAATCTTTGTACAATCTGCAAATATTTGTTCCGGGTGTTCTGGGTATTACTATGTATAATAAAAAAAATATCTATGTATGTATGTACCTAATATATTGTATTAAGTACATATATCAGTCATCTAGTACCAATAACACAAGCTCTGCCTAGTTTGGGGCTAGATGATGCTGTTTGAGTTGTCCGGTTATTTATCTTTTGGCACATTACATAATCTGTGCTTTCGGCGCGGGATTTCCTATGAAAACTGTCAAAGTTCCACTCACGCTTCTCACCGAAAACACACTAACTGACCATTCTTTTTCAGATAACTTGGTTAGATGGAAACCAAGCTGTAATAAAGAAGAAGGTGAAGAACAAAATTGAAGAGCTACCAGACGAAAAGAGATTTAAAACCAGGTGAGTTTTATTTTAGCATTTATTATTATTGTGAACACAAGAAACTTTAATTTTAATTCTCAAGACTTGGTGGTACGGCTCAATAGTAGATATAATCCATGTTTGCCCTAACTCATGCGCAATGAAAGTGTCTACTTAGCCGTAAGTCATTGCATGTATTGTGTGGTAGTTTTTGGGCAAATAAATAAATTTCTATTTATTATTTCTAGATATAGCTCGTTATGCCTGTTTATGTATTTGGTTCTTCTTCTACTAGCGGACAAAAAATATAAGTGAATTTTTATTGTATTTTTCAACAGATCAGTCTTGCGTTTAGTACCAAGCAAAGCGCACCACAACCAGACAATAACGTGTCAAGCCCAGAACACCGCAGATCGTGCACCTAGGATGGCCACTGTACATATTGAGGTAAATAATTTTATTAAAATTGAGAATAATTAGATATCAATAATGCTAGACAATCCACACAGCATGATAGATCATACTGTTTGGGGCTAGAGCCCAAAATAATATCCAGAACATTCACCCACCACGCCACATCGGTTCTCATGACATAATTATGACTTGTTCGTGGCGGGCGTGTCGTAAGAATCGACCCCTCCAACTCAGCCCGTGGATTTCGTAAGAGCTAAGGGAACCTACCAGAGGAAGGGCAGCAGCTTCCTTCTGTTGTGAAAGTTTGTTTGTTTTTTATCTGTACATCACCAAATGAAATGAAACATCATGAGTAGGTATCCATCCATACATACATCCATTCTTACAAACCTTGACATTTATAATATTAGTAGGACATAGGTACTGATATTCGAAAACTCTGACAATAATCTTGTAAAGCCAGACTCATCTTTTATAAGGTTGGTAAGAAGAAGAGCTACGTGTTAGAAAGCATGAAATCAGGAGGGTAATTCTCGCAATATCTACTCGATAAATATGGCAAGAATTGTCAAAATATCGAGTGATTGCTTCGTAGAAAACTAGCGTATTCTCAAAATCTGCAATTCGATAATTATCGTCACAGGAGAATGCAGTTTTTGGCGGTACTCGATATTTATCACATGATATTTGTATCCCGTGATAATGAGTATCACGCGATAAAATATCACGTGATACGTAGAATTGGCCCCCAGGCCTAGCATTTCAAAGAGTTATTGCAGCAGTATTGAAATCTTTAAATGGGATTCACTGCTTTCAACAGTCATTAAAATAAAAGGGAATCTAATTAACCAAATTTCCAGGTCAAATATGCACCAAAGATCAACATCTCCGTTGCCTCCGGACTAAACGGACGGATCCCAGAAGGTTCTGAAGTCAGGGTCCGGTGTGATGTGGACGCAAATCCCCCACCACAGGTCTACCGGTGGTATTTGAACAATAACCCGGTGATTGGCGACTTCGCTGAGGAAATGGTAAGTGAAAATAAAACAATTCTGTTCTTTTGCTGCGTGTGCTGTCCCCTTACAAACAGAGACTTTGTTTGTATGGTCTTATTCTGTATTTTTAGTGCGCAAGGGACTCATAAAACTCAATGGCTTTTACCAAAGCGGTGTAGAGAAAATATGAATTATATCAACTTGTAGAATCTTAAATTTGCCATGTCGTGATGGTCATTAAGACCCAGTTTTCAATTAAAAACTTGGCCTTTCACCGGATCAAAGTGCCGAAGTATTCGCAAAGATTTGGCTACGTATAGCGCGGATCGTGATGTGCGCTACCGTCAGCCGTATCATTGTAGTCATTAACACCTTTAACACGGGCATCATCATCAACTAGCCAAACAACATCCATAGACAACTATCAACCTAACAGGGTAACGGTTTCTTCTTCGCTTCTTTAACTTCTTCAAATGATTGAAGTGAACATAAAATCCAAGTGATCACTTTATTTCCTAGTTTTGCTTTACTTTGGTTTTTGTAACGTGTCCTATAATATAAGGTTGAAACGAAATAAAGCACTTTGAATTTTTGATAGGCCTCCCCTAAAGATCGCTGTACTAACCAATTCTGCGGTAACCCATAAACAAATTCTAATATCAGATATCATATGTTTCAATTTGTTTCCTTCGGCATAGTAAGACCATTCGTTTGAAATAGTGTGCTAATGCAGTCAACAGTAACCAGGATAGCATTCCCAATGTTGACTGACAGTTATGCAACCGCAAACCAGTTTGGGACGTGTGGTGACCAGTGTCGGTATGGTTGATCCAGGATTCTAGTAATGCTGTAGGGCTGCGGTCTGCATGGTATCTATTGCAGTGAGGACGGGTGTTGGTGGTACGGTGACCGTATTAATTCAAAATAATTGTAAAATAATTGTTGCACCCTGACACGGTTTTTATACATTGTGTACCCACTAAGACTACCTACACCTAAGAACAATACCTGTATGCATGAAATCACAATAAATTATATGAATATAATGCGGACGTTAAAATGGAAAAGCACTGTCGACAATGGCTTCCCCTGAAAGTAGTCAATATAATGTTTTCGACGCTACCGGACTCGTGGTTTTCTTGATACTGTACGAAAAGAGGTATCAACATTTCTGCTCCCAAACGCTGGTGCTGTCAACGTGGTTCTGGATCGCGATGGCATCAAATAGTGAATATGTTTTTTTGAATTTCGAACATTATTGTATATGTATATTCGTAAAAAAGAAAAAAATCTTCCTATTCGTTGTTCGATGGTTCTATGTAGTTTAGCTCCTTTTTCATCTTGCACCCGTTATTCCAGTTTAACTAATATCACCGCTTATTCTTATTCATAATCTTAGTGGGGGAACTGAGCTCTTCACTGACATCTCGCATGGCGCTCCCATGTATTGTGCATTATCCCGCTGCGTAATCAGGCCCTAACCAGCCCAACTCCTTGAAGTACCGGAGCAGGACTTTTGGTGTTTAATAGCTTCCTTTCAGCTTCTCTGTGGGTGTGGATGTAGTTTGAGTAATGTCACCACTGTAGGTACCGTTTTTTGTACTGGTTGAATCCTGGGTACAATTATTTTGTAAGGGGCGTAAGAACGGTGATGCCGAACTTTTACCAGCTAAACCCTCCACTGTGTTTTTCTTTTTGTACATAATTGCCAGGCCTACGGTTAGGTACACTTGCGAATTCTTGCGCTGGCGACGGTGCTAGCCTACGAGGGCTACGACTAAATCTCGACTGTACCCTGGTGTAACTACTGTACCCAGTCTGAGAAGAAGAAGGGTTTCTTGCGACCGATAGAAAACAAATCACCAACTTTCAAAATTGCATTTCCCATCAAGAAAACAGACAGAAACAACCGTTCTAAACCATGAACAGCCTTCTGCTCTTTTGGCCTTTCAACAATAACTCGACTTTCTAACCCAACAACCCAGTACAAATTCACACAGCAGGATTTATTCATGCATAAGCTATTGCATGCGCTCTACTGAAAAATTCACCAAGTACTTTCTTACTGCAACACAGAATACTGAGCAGGTTGGTCCAGAAAGTTCACTTTTATCACCCTTTTTTATTATTTACTAGCTGCCCGCGCTTTTGCCCGCGTTTATCACGATAAAAATATGCCCATATGTTATTCCAGGTCCCAAACTATAGCCAAACTAATTTCAGCCCAATCAGTTCAGTAGTTTTTGCGTGAAATACGAACAAACAACCATACTTACAAACTGTGACATTTATAATATTAGTAGGATTTATCCGTTTTTGGTTGAGTAGAGATTTGCAAAAATAACCCATGCCTAGAATGTCACACACCATCACGTCATGGTCCGTATTCGAGATTCTACTGTTTATTAAACATCGTCTTATTATTTAGCGAAGACCAGGGGCCAATTCAGCATATCACGTGATACTTTATCGAGTGATACTCATTATTACAGGATAAAAATCATCATCATCATTAGCCCTTACACGTCCACTGCTGAACATAGGTCTACCTCAAACGACGACACGAATAGCGGTCCTGAGCCATTTAAAAATCATAATAGAAAAAATATATAGGTATATCATGTGATAAAATATCGAGTACCGCCAAAAACTGAATTCTCGTGCGACATATCGCGCAACTCATCAAAAAAAACCCTCGATAAATATCTAATTGCAGATTTTGAGCATACGCTTGTTTATCACTCGATATTTTGACAGTCCATATAATTTCTGGAGTAGATATGTATATTGCCAGAATTGTCCTCCAGAAGATCTTATTAAATTTGAGGAATGCCTTTGCCCTACTGTCTTTATTATTATGTTATGCATAGAATTAGATAGCAGCTAGTTTTTACTCTATGATGTTATGTATTTTAATAATGGATTGAGATGTGTATGTAGAATATTTTTATTTATATTCTATGTAATTTTAGTGAGTGTCATGAACTTATAATGATAAATTTAAAAAATATTAATAAGAAAGGGTCCCTTGAATGTTGAATTGGGTCCCCTGTTAAAATTATTTTACATTTTATGAATAAATAAATAAAACAGTGTTACAAAATGAGCTAAAACTAAAGTAATTCAAAGTATTCGTAAAACGTGGCTATAAATTCAAAATAGGTGGTTCCTATACATGTACGTGCTTATATAGTTAGAAGGGTAGGCAAGGCCCTTAGTAGGTAGGGTAGTATAATATAACCCTACCTAGAGGTACTTTACCCTATTAGGAAGGCATACCCAACATGAAAATCAAAACTACATGCAACACAATTAAAAAAAAAACAAAGTGGAATTAATATTATGATACTGAATACCTATAAAACCAATTAAGCACGATATCTTCGTAAAATTTCAGCTTCGATCAGTCCATTATTTTTATCGTAAAGAGGTAACAAACATCTAAACATACGAACTTAGCCATTTAAAATATTATTGTGATAGTCACTCCACAACAAAGTCCGTCAAGCCCTAACAAGCAAATTAAACCAGTGATGCGGCTTATTGCAGTCATGACTGAGTTACAGAATTATGTAGACCGTCCACATATTCACTTTTATGTGGTCGTGTTATTTATTTTTGAGTGCTTGTTTGCGAACGCTCTGTTTCCGGCGCTTGAAACTAAAATAGAAATAGAAATTCATTTTCTGTCAAAGCTAAAGCTTTCCTTTTTGGAGGCGTCGCCGCTTTTGGAGGCGCGAAATAACTGTAACCGACATAAAATTGCTGCAACACTATATCTCACCTCACCCTAATCCAGAAATTGCGCCGTCAGAAACCAACCTTCATACAAATACCACAGATTAGGTAATGTTACTTCTTAACAAATACTATCAAATAATTTATTTGCAGACAACAGGTAAATATGCTTAGATCTTAACAATCAAATAATATAAACAAATTAAACTAGTATTTACAATTGAAACAATTGAGCTAACTGCAGACTGTTGCAAACTATTTACAGATAGCTCAACTGGTCCACATCAATACCAGTCGGAAGCGTCCCCAAGACGCTGGCTGCATTGCCTCGCTGTGCTAATGCGCTGATACTCACCAGGTCTTGGGTCACGCACGCGTCGCTTCAACCAGGGGCTCAAATAATTTTTTGAAAACACGTAGAGCCTCGGTACCCCACGGCTAGGTCCGTGGGTCTCGACTCCAAAGGGAGCAAATGCGTAGGCTCTGTCGAGACTTGCTTCGATTAAAAAAATTACAGGTTAGTTAGTATGTTAGATTAAAAAGGTTCCTTGCGATGACCAAATTTGTTCTATTAAACTGTTTACATGGTGTATAAAAGAAAGACATACTAAATAATCAATGATAGTCATGGTGGAGACTTCGACTTCAGGAACTCTATATCTGTGGACAGTGGACTAGCCACAAACCTCCGGATTAGCCTAAGCTGGTCCGTAATGTTCTCGTAGAAATGTTTTCCATGATGATAGCATTTGCAACATTTGTTTCAGATAATCTTCAATGCAACCCGAAAGCACAACAAAGCGGTCGTTCGATGTGAAATCAGCAACTCTGTTGGCAAGAGTGAAGAGAAGGCAACACTCAATGTTACATGTAAGTTTTCCGACTTTCAAGTGCGTTCGCAAAAGACAGAGGCCCTTATTCTTAATTGTCCTGTGCAGTAGTTCCGTGAAGAACAACTGGGACCACTTTTATCCCAGTTGTTCTGTACACAATACTATTGAGACAATAGTCCTGTTGTTCAGATATGAGCAAATGAGCGGATTTTGGCAGTGTTCAAAAGATACATACATATATTCGTTATTTTCTTTGAACTATAAGAAAAACATACTGTGTTTACGTACGCTGCCAATCAAATGTGCACTCGACGTGATGACACAACTCTTCAGCAAAACAAGAGTTGTGACAGACACCACCAACCACCCTTCCAATTGAAGTTTGTAAAGTCGGAGTTCTGTGATCATGAGCTCCAATGACTTTGACCGGATTGGCATGTTTGATCATTGGAATGAATATTCACTTTTGGATCTAGTCAATTGATCTAATGAAAGTCATCAACTTGATTAGTCGTTTGACTTAACAAGTGACATTATTTGACGAATTTTTACTGAAAACTGTCAGAAAATGGTGACTTAACACCTGCGTATATGAAAGAGAGAGGAGAGGATAAAATGGCTACTTTCAGTACAGAGGGGTGTTAGTACGATTTTATTGGAAAATCGCTTCGAAAAATTGTTATAAGAACGACTGATAAATAAGTGTTAATAAGAGTGTAGTTAATATAAGTCTTGATATTTGACTAATTCACCAACCCTTAGAGGATCACTCATTACCAGTTTGACAAATAGGGCGACTCTTCTAGATGAAGACTTTACGGACACACTCACATTATTTATATACTCATAACATGTCTCGATTTTTGACAGATCCGCCAACCTAGGATTTCATATTAACATGTCTTGATACTTCACAGATCCGCCTACCTTCCGCACCAGGCCACAGAACATAGAAGCTGAGCTCGGTTCCACAGTGACGCTGAGCTGTGACGTGGACGGTCAGCCTACTCCGGAGATCAGGTGGCTTCTCCATGAGCCTGGCAGGATCGGGGTAAGTGAATACCATGTTGGTTAGGAGTCATCGGTGCGGAACATATATCTTTTTATGTTGAATTCACTAGGTAGGCCGTAGAATCAAATTTTAGAGTGCGTTGTATGGAATCTTTTTAAAACTCAAAGACTTATTTGCGCTGGATGTCGATCTCTGGGTGCACTCTTTTTGTATTGATTTGCGTTCAGCTTTAGAGATAGCAAAAAAAAAAACGGCTTGCTGTAGCATTTTACAGCTTTCTACAAAAAATAACATCATTGACCCGCTTTAGTATCTTTTAAATCATTGGGTCACAAAAGCAATCACCAAAATTGTTTGTAGTTTCGTCGATAGCTGCCAATTTTTAAAACGCTTTTTAGTTTGCAAGTTCATCATAGAATCTTGACTTATTCTTATATTAATTTATGCTTTTTTCAACACATTGCTCTACTTGGGACAATCAAAAGGTTAGAAAACGTATTAACTTCGTAGAGCTAGATTATATCTTAGTGATGATGATGATGCCTCCTAGCCGATTTCGTTACTGGACCAGTATTTTAACTCAGACTACTTACAGTTAGTACGTATATGTAATCCCCTATGAAAGGAAACATTAAGGCCGCTATACACGGACTGTTTGGAGCAACCATTATCAACTGCTTCAAGCTGTTGACTATGATTGCAAGAGCGGTCCGTGTATGGTAGCCCTTACCTTCAATCATGACGAACTCTTGTAAAACGATTTTGAAAATGGTGTGCTTACCTTTGGTCTTATTTCTTAAAGCAGGAGTAAAGACAATTTTTATGAGCGTCGCATATCTTCCAGCAGGTCAAAGGGAAAGCACCTAACCTGAGAGTATTGGTGAACAAAGAGAATGCTGGACGATACATCTGCAAAGCCAGTGTTGAGGGGTACGCCGATATTGATAGTGAAGCTACCATCTTTATCAAAGGTATGACTTTAACAGAGTATACTAATGTATGGTAATTGGAACTCAAAAAGGGTACCTAATACAGCACAGTTAACAGACTTAAACTAAGAATTTCTGAAATACAACAATTTCAACTTCTTCCTAGATGTAAAATAATATAATATATTAGGATGATTTTGACGAATTTGATGCTAGTAAAACATGAAAGATAAAATAGGGTATTTCGAGGCCAAAACGATATGACGAGCATTTGGTAATTACTCAAATTATCTATAATTGAGATGTTATTAAAATTTAAACTGAAAATGTATAACAAGCCATCTATGTAGAATCTTTCTTACGATGAATATTTTGTAGGTCCGCCAAAAATCCTGTCAAACAGAACTCAGTTTGGTTCAGAAGGAGACAGCGCAAGGATTGAATGCATAGCACTGTCTGTGCCAAAACCTGTTGATATTGGATGGTATTTTGAGGGAAAGGAGATCAGTGTTATCCATGATCCGGTAAGTAAAACAACCTTAAATAAAGCTAAGTTTGACATATTTTACTTTCTTCGTAACACTAATTTTGATGTCGGACAAACAAAACTGAAGTGTGATACCAATTATCATACTATGCTCTGGTGATATAGAATTATCATCATCATCAGCTCGTGTACGTTCACAGCTGAACGAGGCGGCTCAGGACGGCTTTTCGTGGCAGTACGTTTTATATGGGAGGCCTATATGCACCAGTAATAACGCATTGAGGAGATTAAGTTGTCTTTGAAGGATGCTGCGACTTAACCTCTGATTCCCTTATGTTGGATTTAGGCTTGTCTAATTAAATAAAACATGTAATTTGCAATGACTCTTCTAACAAGGGGACGAATTTTTAAGTTTCCTTCTATGACATCTATGGGCTGAGTTTTCTTCTATAATATCCACGGGCTGAGTTTTTAAGTCCTTGTCTAAGTAATAAAGTGACATCTATTTGCAGGACTATGCTACTCTTGAAGAAATACTAGCAGATGGCAGCATAAAGTCTAGTTTGGTGATCAGAGCGAGTCAATCTAAGCACTACGGATTGTACAACTGCAGTATCACCAATGAATACGGGAATGCCAATTCTGGAATCGTCTTGAAGCCAATTAGTAAGTTGTTCAATATTTCATTGACTAAAGAAGTTTTCTGCTTTATCTAATCAAATCTCTGGATAAATACAAATACTCACCTTTATCATAGAAACTTCATAACGTAGATATTCATTGCAATTTTTAGAAGACGTACTTGATTTATCATCTTGTATGTTCAGATGGTCTTGGTAACTTGATCTTGCTTGAAGGACATTCTACTATAGTAGGTTGTTTCGCCTTGGGTTTCCAAACTATTACTTTCCTTATCTTTTTTGTGACATTACTGATTGATTTTATTAAGTATTTTTAGTATTAGTATTTAGTAACTGACGATACATAATGTGTCCGTTCCTTCAACTAGTTTAATACTGATTGATTCATCTATTTCCATCATCACTATAACGCAGGACAGTTTTTTACTTTTGTGGTACACAGCCCCCAATTGCAGCTTACGCCTATATTCTGTTCCCAATAAAGTTATTTTGAGTTTTGAATTAACATTATCACTTTCTCTACAGAAACCCTCCCCCTCTTCATAATCCTTATCGGCGTAACCTCTGGCATCATCATCTTCTCTGCCTTCATCATTCTCGTCGTCATTTGCCACCGACGTAGAAGGAACAGGCAGATCAGTGAGAAGCCAGACGTCACTGTCACTGGAGATATGTATAAAGAGAGTGATAGGAGTTCTAATATCAGTGATATGAAGCTGGGCTTGCCACAGAGTGATGGGAGCTATGAATTGGTGAGTAAGCTGTTTCATTTTGACGTTACTAACTAGCGTAGCGTTACGTTTCGTAGTGGGTTTTGTCCTCAGACACGAGTTTTCTCGGTCGTTTGTCATTTTTGACCTGCGGTCAAAAGGTGATACAAGGTTCCCGATGATCTTTGTCCGCTGGTTTTTGTGCTTTTATAAATAATAACAAACAATATTATTATTATTTAGTTATAAATTTTACCTCTCTATCTATGGGCTTATTTTGTATGTCTAAAGAAATAAAAGTTATTTGATTTTGATGTTTTACCCGAACCTGGCAAGGGAGTTCCTACTCTAACTTCCTCGATATATTCATTATCTAGTTCGCATAGTACATTCAACTAAAAACAGTCTAATTACAAGATTGTTCTGTTTTCCCTATGACACAGTTACTGGTATTGCGTTGTATGTAGTTACATTGTTCTTTTATTTCTTCTTTAGGACTACACAAGTTCAGAACGCTCAGACAGCAAGCCACCTGTAGGTCTCCCACTGGCTGGACCAGTGTCTCTGCCAGCGAACATGAGAGATGATCCACTGTTACAGTTTAGATACAGCAATGACTACTCTGATCCAGCGTATAGTGATGCTTATTTCAAGGTAAGTTGTTCGTTTCAACTTAAACGTTTTTAACGGAACGTCAATTAAATTAATATTTTTTTATGTTTTGACGACCTCTTTGGCGCCCCGGGCGAAGGTTGAAGCCCCTGCGACATTTGCAGTTAGATGATGCTGTGTGAATGCTGTGAATTTTCCAACATTATTTATTTACATATTTAATGTTTAATATGGCAACGAATTTTAGTAGGTATGATGAAAATTCTCAGTCTCTTTCAATTTGTTTTACATTTCATCTACGATCTTGTAACAAAGGTGATGAAGTAATTCTGATTCTGAGCTAAAGCACTTGTGAGTCTTGTTTGGTAAACGTCATGGGAATATTTATAACACTAATAAGATCTTTATTATTAATCACATTTCTTTTGCTTGTAAATTATAGTCCTTCACATAATTTATAAATTGCCTGCAGAAAAGAAACTGCCTCATTTACTATTCCCTCATTTTCTTTCATCAACGCCGATTAAAAATTCACAAGACCTTTGTACCTTTTTGCTCAAGAAAAAAACAACTTGATCCTTCTAAAAACTACTCTCATTGGGTAATAGTAGTGGGTTTTTGCATTAGCGATACCGTTTTCTATAAACGTCAACTAGTTGAAAACCATTTGACGTTTGACTGTTAGTTTGACGTTGTAAAGCCAACTCGCCAGCTGAATAGCTGAATGTAGTAATGTTGAAAAACTATTTGACGTTTACCTGTGAATGTCGTTGAATAAATTAACTAGTTGATAGACTCAAATAATTTTGCAGTAAAAAGAAAATACTCGTTTGTCGTTTGTGTAATAACGTTTTGTTGATTCAATTCACAATTATTAGGTAGCAACAGTCGTAATCAGAATTTCTCTTTATTATAATCAAAATTCCCTTTCTCCATAGCAACCTCCGGCCGCCTACATTTACGATTATCCTCAAGGATACGCCCCACCGCCAAACCTCAGGGTCCAATCTCCAGATCCCCAAGCAAACAGGTACTTACCATTTTAGTTTTCAAGGCAATTTAGTTAGCAGGTAAAATTTCTATGAATATTTGAGGGTTCCGCTTATGGATTATCTAGGGGATTTTGTGGATGTTTCGGGATAAAATTGCGCTGCGGTATTTGTAGTTCCTCGCTTGGTTTTTAGCTAAATTACTATATTTTAGATGGAATTTATGAAAAATGCCTTTTGACGGCAGAATTTCAGAATGTTCCTGATTTAAATTATGTTGTTTCGTTATTTTGTGTATGAAACTGAGTTTTACAATTTAGTTGGGCAGTGTGGAACAGAAAATTTGATACCGACGGATGCCATACTGCCCAACTGCATTGAACAGTTTATTTGAGTAGTTAGAACTCCCAAATGCTTATATAATCGCAGTTGAGCAAAGGAGAAAACACGAAACCTGTATGTATACCTTACTTGACAACCAAGATTATTTCTCAAGAATCGAACAATATCTTAAGTTCACCAATCTCTTCCTAGGTCCCTCCAAGGTTCTCTAACCCGAAGCATCGACACTGCTTCAACGTTACCACTGTCAGCCGGCAACAATTCTGCCAGCAACTCCCTGCAGCGATCGAAAAACGATGAGACTGATGCCATTAACAACCTAGGATTACCGCTTGGCGGGGATAACAGTAAGTGATAGTGCAAGCAATTCTTATAATGTCAGCAACGTTGCAACCACTATCAGCCGGCAACAACTCCGCCAACAACTCACTTCAACAATTTTCTTTAATCGAATCCAATGTAGTTTTTTCGATACCTTTGCCATATTCGTGGACTGATTTACTACCAAATGCAAATGTAACTGATGACAAAACTTTTATCACATAACAAAGTAACCAGTTGTTTCTTTTTTGCAGCTCCGCCAGCCCCGATCTACGCACAGCCACACAACAAAGGCGTGGATCTGAGATACGCAGCGACGTATGGCAACCCTTATTTAAGGAATAGCTCAGTCGGTAAGATAACTGACATCGTAGAAGTTTATAGAAGGTGCAAAACCAGATTGTGGCGAATGAGCAACTGGAGCTTATGGAAGTATCCGGTCAAATGCAACTCTGAACTGCGCACTTAGCTTTTTGTTCTCTATTATTATGTTTTTTGATTTGTCACCACAGTATGGGCACCGTGTAGATAGACGAGGTGGACCGATTTCCTTGTGAAAATCGCGAAAAACCGAGCTGGATGCGGGCAGCACAAGGCCTAGTGCCTTACGATGCCCGCATCCAGCTTATTCTAGCTATCATTCTAGTAATCTTTAGGGAAGGTCTATGGCCAGCAGTAAACGTTCTCCCTCCTAGTTTATCATGGTAGGAGAGTCGAAGGGAAATATCCGGAGCCTATGTCTATACATATTTACAATAAAATACATTACACTTTATTGCACATTCAAATAATACAGAAAAAGATAAATAACTGAGTTGCATAATGGGCGGTATTATCGCTAAAAGCGATCTTTTCCAGTCAACTCAATCAAGTGTAGTAACTCTGTGTTTTATTCAATGATGCCGTAGGATCCGCTTCCTACAAGTTTTACGTCGAAACATCTGCATCTTTCAACGTAAAACCTTAATTAAGTGGGAGATATAATGGATTATTCTGTTTCTCTTAGGTTACGGCGTCCATACAGCTAAACCAGCATCCACGCCTGCCCCGCCCCCCTATTCCGCGCGCGGCTCGGTCGTACTACCTTCAGGTAATTGAAGGTACTATCATCAGAACTATTGAGAACGGTTTTGAATTCTAACACGTCTTGACAAGGCTGCATTTTGATTGTGATGTTTTCGTATTTATCTTTCATTGTTGTACTTCTTTCTTCTTTTCTTAATTAATAATTTTTTTGGCACTAGCACAACTTTTTTCACAGTTTTTTGTTAATTTTGATCTCAGATCAAGTAGCCTTCGTTCCATTTTGGTCAAGTCAACTTTTTTTACCCCTTTCCACACGCAACTTAGTTGCGCTACCTTCAAGTATTTGACTATCATCAGAACTATTGAGTACGGGTTTGAACTCTCACACGTCTTTGACAAAGCTTAGTTTTGACTGTGTTGTTTATTTTAATAGATTTTGTCCTTAATCAATCTATTTTTCTCTCGTCAAAACTACTGAGAACGTTTTTGAATACTAACAGATTTTGCATAGTTTGTTTTTATTGATTGCGTGATGTTATATCTAATATTTTCCTCTATTTTGATCTTAGTGCCTATTTATCTTCTCTTTTGCTCTTAGTACCTATTTATCTTCTCTTTTAATACTTCTTTACGCTCGGTTCTATCATGCTTTAGGTACTATTGAGAAGAGGTTTTAACAAGGCTGTTATGATTTGTTTTCTTTTAATTTTCCTTTTCGTTGTTTTCATCTGTGATCCTACTACTACCTTCTTTTTTATTTTTACTCTTTTCTTACAAAACTATTACGAGGACATTGTGATATTCTAATTTATTTGATTATGCTGTGATCTATTCTACTTCTCTCTTATTTTGAACTGTTTTCTTTTTATATTCACAAGTACTAGCTCAATCAAGTTTTGAAAAGGCTTTAATTTGATTGTCGCTTAGACTCTTTTGAATTATATTAAACCACGTTATTTGTGAGTATTATAGGCTATATAGTATATTAACAACTAAATATGTTCACCGCCCAACGAAGTGGGCCCGGGTCAGCTAGTAATATTACATTTTTTTATTGACTTAATTTACACTGTAGCAGTAAGTTGGCACTACTATTATATCAAATGGCATGTAAATTCAAAGAAACTGCTGCACCAAATATCTTATTATAGTTGTACTATTTAAAAAAGCTCCATTTAGTTCGTACAATTGTGAACTAAAGTTTAAAAGTTTATTTAATTTTTATAGTAAACTAGCTGACCCGCCAAACGTTGTTTTGCCTTCAACCCTTATTATTATTCACTTAGGGGTATGAAAAATAGATAGTAGCCTATTCTCAGACCTGCTGAATACGCATATAAAATTTGGTAAAAATCGGTAAAGCCGTTTCGGAGGAGTACGGTAACTAACATTGTGACATGGAAATTTTATATATAGTTGTATAAGTTGCATTACAATACAATAGAACGAATGGTTGCATGGTTAGATATTATTCAAGTAGAAATGATACATGAAAATAACTAGAAATAATTTTAAATCAGACGTTATGAGTAGGTACATTTTTATCACTACTTTAAACTTGTACGCACTAACTTACCTTTATCAATCAATAGTGCATGACATGTTTAACAACGAAATAATATAAAAATAAAATAGGTAAATTATAGTTTCCCATAATTTAATTGCATGCATTAGTAATTTATTTTCATTCCTTTTATTAATCGTACAAACCTACTTTCCCGTGATTTCAAGGCCCATATCAAATGAGGTGTTTTCTAAAAAGAATACCCCTTTATTTTTCATAGAACTAAATATTCATATAATACATACGTGATATGTAACAAGCGTGGTGATTATGGCAAATTCCCTCCACATGATGGAAACAATTATTCGTGGCCTCGTTTGGGGGAGGCCTATGTTCAGCAGTGGACGTGTACGGGCTTATGATGATGATGATACGTGATATCCCGCATCTTTCGCGGCGTGGAGAGCCTAAAAATGTCCAAACTATGTATAGTTTATAACTTTTTTTTGAAAACCCGCACATCGAAGTGCCCTCTTTTCAATCTGGTTGGCTAACTATTTTTCTATTTAACAATAATTTAAAAAGAAAACGCCCCTTATTTACTCAGCATATCTGCCGTTTATTTTCAAACAGTTTAAAGTCAATCCAAGAAATATGTACGTCTATACTTCTATGAATTCAAGTTCCAACAGAGGTAGGTACCAAACTTTAGCCACAACGATTTCTCGAACTCTCATAAATCTAATTGCATCCAAAGAACCGTTCTTAGGGTGAATAATTTATTGGAAATGCTTATTTATCGACTCCCGCTTGCTCTTGCTTCAAGTTTTTGTTTGAACAAACTTTGAGGGCTTTTGACTTGTGTTTGCGTTTGTACTTTTGTACCTTTCGATAAATATTTGGCTGGCAAGACAGGTAGAGGCTTTTTTGAAAATGGAATTGTGCCTACGCGTACCTAATCATGTAGTCTACACAAGTTCTACATACCACACGGCACCATTCAGCGGCGGGTTGGTGTGAAACAGTGAATGAATTTACAACAAATATTAGAAACAAATTAGAATAAGTATTTACAATGAAACAATTGAGCTAACTGCAGACTGTTGCAAACAATCTACAGGTAGCTCAACTGGTCCATATTAATACAAGTCGGAAGCGTCCCCAAGACCCTGGCTGCATTGCTTCTTTGTATGGCAATGCTAATGCGCTGCGCCAGATACGCACAAGCTCTCGGGTCACGCGTCGGTTCGACCAGGCGCTCAGATAATTTTTGAATGAATTTTGTAGGTACCGACATTGTTCAGACTTCTTAAGAAAAACCAAAAATATCAACAAAAAACTTATTTTGAGAACTTCCTTTTTAAGGTCTTACTTGAGAACTTCCTTTTTAAGGTCTGTTGATATATACTAAAACTATAACAGATTTGGATATCAATGTTTTTCATCAAAAACATATGTATTTCCTAGTTTCCATCATCTTTTCCTAAATTCTTGTACCTAGTTCTAGTACAGATTAGGTAGGAAATGTTCGTTATAATTGTAGTAAGAGTAGAAAATGTAAGAGTAAAAACTCACTTCTTCCAAGTACAATGTTAAAACTTTTTTCACGCTAATATCTCTTTGATGATTTCAGGTACAAAATTATCCTCTATATATTGTGCTCTGTAAATATTTTGTTAATATTTATGTTCTTTATTTCAGGTAATAAACCAGCGCAAGGCACTCATGTATAGCAAAATATTTACAAGATTATGTGAAAACTTATATATTGCGGGACTATACATATGTGAAGTGCGAGTGTAAATTAAATCAATGGTGATCGTGATCTATCTAAAAAATTTACGAACTTTGATCATTAGTGATCAGTTGATCGATTGAAAAAGATTGATGGCGAGTAAAAGATTAAACTAACTTTATTGATTTGTATGGCGGATTAATTTTAATGAATTAGAATTATCGAATTAATGATAAACGAAACGCTATTGATGGAACTGTTGATCGATTGACGAAGATTGATGGCGAGTAAAAGATTAAACGAACTTTATTGATTTGTATGGTGGATCAATTTTATTGATTAAAGTTATCGAAATAAACGAAACGTTATCGATGGAGCTTTTATTGTAAGTGCATGAGAAAATAAATGTTTGAACATTTCATCTAAATGTGCATTTTTGTAATGAAATAGTCTAAGATTGTAAAATACTATGTTCCTAAGTAGCAAATAAAATTACGACTGACATTGTAAATATACTGTAAATCTCATTTAGTCTTCTTTTTATTGTATTAAGCTTATTTTCATTTTA
This sequence comes from Eupithecia insigniata, assembly GCA_947859395.1. Taxonomy (NCBI): domain Eukaryota; kingdom Metazoa; phylum Arthropoda; class Insecta; order Lepidoptera; family Geometridae; genus Eupithecia; species Eupithecia insigniata. Next base: position 4,681,405 of record OX402019.1, read on the forward strand.
ATGTATTTTATCCTTACCTAAATGTTTTTAAAATATTAGCCGTAGGTAGGTACGAGTATTATTATTGCTCAAATAATAAGTATGTTAAATGAAATTATAAATTGAACTCTACTTTCTGACTTGGAGTTGGACTATTATGTATTTTGAAAAAAAAACTACTTGCCAAATTCTCATAAAAAAATCTGTTTGAATCTGGATTATTATATAATTATAAATCCAATCGACGAACAATATTGTTTTTTTCTTGACAAATATCGTTTATTAATAATAATATTTTTCATAAAGACCATGCATAAACTTTTGTAATGTACTTTTGAAATGCAGGGCACTTTACGGACGGCACTTTTTGAATCTCTTAAATTTTGAACAAATGGTGCCTTAGAACAAATTTAAATTAGTTTAAGTGAATTGATCAAATTTTGTAAAATTCTGTGATAAAATGTAGTGAATTCCTGTGCATTTTATGGATAAAAACGTGTTTCGTTGCAAAAGTGGTCAAAATCAAAGATGTATTACCGTATTTTTTTGCCACAATTTACATTAAATACCTAAATTTAAGTTAATTCTGAGCATTTACTATATGTCACTTCAATTCATGGTACTTACACACCAAATTTTTTGGTCAGATACACATAAAGGTTTGTATAAAATTATATGTACAATTTATACTTCTGGCTTTATGTATTTCTAGCCACATGGGGAATTAACGAATCTGATCGAGAAAGATAAATATATTGTTATTTTTCGTTGTTAAAAAAAAGGAAAATTAAAAAATATTGCATGATTGTGTTTTGTTTCTTGCATGAGCCATTTCAGTAATAAACTGTTCTCCAAAGAATACTTGTTTTAATTTAGTTTTAATTTGAAAATTTCCCAAATTATCTGGGCACTCCTACCGAATTCGTATTTTTTACTTAAATAATATTATAAAGGAGAAAAAAATTAGGTAGTACGTACGTAGTACCTACATAAATATCTATGAAACTCACCTTTGCATCGCTATTGGTACTATATATTTTTTTGCATCAATATTGTTACTCAGAAACTGTCAATATCACTACATACATATTATAAACAGGCCGTGGGGCCGCGGCATAGAATATTGACTCCTCCAACTCAACCCGTGGATGTCGTACGAGCCGACTGAGTGAACCTACCAGAGGAAGGGCAGCAGCTTCCTTCTGAGTATTTTTCAACACCAACACTGCGATCAACAATCCGCCTGCCAAGCGTGGTGATTATGGCAAATCCCCCCCTACATGGGAGACCCTAGATGGACCGACGACATCGTAGCGGTCGCAGGGAGTCGATGGATGGAGGCGGCTCAGGACCGCTATTTGTGGCGTCGTACGGGGGAGGCCGATGTCCAGCAGTGGACGTGTATGGGCTGATGATGATGATGATGATGATATTATAAAACAATGTCCTCCGCCGTGTTTATCTGTCTGTCTTTCTGTTTGCGATATACTCAAAAACTACGGAACGAATTTTCGTAATTCATGAGGAAGGTTTAAGTATATTTGTGTAAATTGTTTGAAATATAACAATAATTGCTAGACGTGTCGAAAAAAATCAAGCCGCCTACTGGAAGCTTTCATCGAAAACGCTGCCCTTTGATATAAATATTATGCTCTGCTACCCGCACGAAGCCAGGGCGAGTTGCTAGTAAAAATATAGTTTCACTATTATATCGAATAATCGGTAGATACAAAAAACGTATCACAAAACAAAACATCTAAAATAAAAAGTAACCAAGTACCCTAATCTCACATTAATGAAGAAATTACCTACTAGCTCCTATTCCACATTGTAGTCCAAATGTAGGAAGTAAAAAGAAAAAACTAAGAAAATGTGTTTTTGATGACGACTAATGCGGCTCTTATAACTGCCTACTGAATTATAGTTAGAGACTTCTGACTGTGTGTGGGATATAGGGTATTATACTTTGGGTATTTTATAAGGTATTGCTGCAAATACTTGAAAAAAATTAGAAAAAATTCGTTGAAGACAGTGGAATACCTGCTCGGACGATCTCTGTTCCAAAAAATATAAATCTATCTACAGTTATGTCAAAGAATCGAAAAATGTATAGGAAAAAATATACAAAAGTAAAAATAATAAAAACTTTATTAGAATAGAACGCAAATTTTCGAACTTTAGCCTCTTTGGGGAAATTTTTAAATCTGCAATTATTGTGAAATGAAAATAAAATTTCATTCAACTTGAATGTAACTTCATAATTATACTAGAGTTACATAACTAGTAACTTAACTAACTCTATTTAAAACTAACTAACATATCTTAAATGAGTTAAAATTAAGGATCAATAAGGTTAGATTGTAAAATAATACAAATAAATAAATAATGTTCGACAATCCGTATCATCTAGCCCCAAGCTAAGTAGAGCTTGTGTTATAGGTACGAGAAGACTATACATAATGCAATACATACATAGATAGATATGTTTTATTATTTTGTATAGAAAATACCCAGAGCACCCGGAACAAATATTTACAGATCGTAGAAACATTTGTCCCAAGGCGAGAATCGAACCTTAGCCCGCCACGCCACATCGGTTGTCACTTTGTATTGAAGGCTTGTTGTATTCCGTCAGTTATGCTTCCGCGCTAGTGAGGCAATAACTATTTTAGATAAGGTTCTAAAATGTCAAAAAAGCTTCAAAAATGCTAGGATTCATTATCAGAAACAGAAAGCCATTTCGTAACAAAAAGACGAAGATCTTGCTTTACAATGCACTAGTCCGCAGCTCGCTTGAATACTGCAGTATTGTTTGGCGCCCGTACTATGCCACACATAATCTAAGAATCGAAAGGGTGCAAAAGCGATTCATGTGGCACTTGTCCGCTTGCTAGAAGAAAAGTTTCGTACCAAACTCACCAAAAAATGGCTTCCCTTTCGACCCGCAAAGATCTACTTGACCTCAAATTTATGTACAAATTACTGAGAAATCAGATTGACTGCCCATTGTTATTAAAGAAAATCCGCTTCAGGGCGCCCTCACGTTATCCCCGCAACAGAATAACGCCCCTCGTTCCTCCCCCTAGAAGAACAGTGTTAGGAGCTAACTCTCCCATCCCCCGCCTCTATAGGCTTGTTAATAAATGTGATCTGCTGGATATCCACTATGACAGTCTTGCTAGCTTTCGCCGTCACTTACTCTCTAAACCTAGAGTGTGATTACCTGACCATATTTATGACCTAAAGCACTAAAATGCCTAAATCTCAAAAATTGCTAGGTCTCGTTCGATTTTTTTTGATTTACAATCTAGAATAAATACACTATCGAAATAAGTAAATAACATTTGGCATGATTACGTTTGTATAATCGTATTTTTTCGATGAATTCAAAAATTTGTTCGCGAGGTCATGTTTCGTTTTAACATAATTGATACCTATATTAATGTGTCACCATTGTTTTTACAATCTCCCTTGCTTTGTATTAGAGTTCTTGTAGTTATGTTTTCATGCATGCTGTGTCGGCCTGTAAGAAGCACTTAGCATCACATATTCAGTAATTATGTAAATGACTACCTTGTAAGTTTTGGTGTACTCGCTGTAGGCCTAATTGTTAAAATTAAATAAATAAAAAATGCGCCCTTAAAATAAATTAAAATGAGATTTTCTCTCTTATTCTATGAGTTGTTAAAATCCAATGAACTCACATTGCTATTTACTGATGTGCTCTATTTTTTGCCCACTGCCACATACGGAACCCGTCTGTCAACATTGCTGTTCACCGCAGTCATAGGAGATTTTAGTGATGGACTAAAAATGAGCATGTTTAACAACGGATATGAGTACGTATCGCCAACGATGCTCTTGTCGTGTCATTTATAAAGTACTAGCTGCTGCCCGCGCCTTCGCCCTCGTTTTATCAGGATAAAAAATAGCCTATTTATGTTAACTATGCCCATACCAAATTTCAGCCTAATCGGTTCAGTAGCTTTTGCATGAAAGAGTAACAAATATCCATACATCCATCCTTACAAACTGTGACATTTATAATATTATTATATATGATAGGAAGTAGGATCTACGTGGATTTACTTATATATATTGATGTGATTTATTAGGTTGAATTAAAAAAACTAATTTTCAATACAATTAGGTACTATAAACACCTCGACTCGTTGATGTCTCTAACGAAATATACAAACCATGATTATTTTAATACTCCGTTTTTGACATACATACATATATTGATTTTAAACTTCTCTAGGCATGTTTGTTGACGTTTCACAGGAAACGTGGCACAGGAATTAAATGAATTTAACAGCACTAGCAGTGATGCTTTCCTTCTTTATCGATTGTTAGGGAAAAGACGGCATGCGGAATAACTAGTGCTGAAAATTTATGATATTAATTTAGTTTTTTTGATATCTAATCTTTATTGACAAAGAAAATAACAATCAAATAATATAAACAATTTAAACTAGTATTTACAATTGAAACAATTGAGCTAACTGCAGACTTTTGCAAACAATCTACAGATAGCTCAACTGGTCCATATTATTTACCAGTCGGAAGCATCGCCTTTTTTTGCCACCTAAATTGAAATCTTTTTTTTGTATAACGAGATATACCTAATAGGCTAAGTAGGTAAATGTAGTTTTGTTAAACTTTCCATGGTTTTATCAGACGCCAAACCAGCCTATAAAAGATTGGTCATTAAGACTCAGCATCGTTAACCAAATTATGGTGTCCAGTCGCATAACTCACGGACAGCATTGTATAAATGGAGAAGAGGATTTTACTGCTAATGGTATCTATTTGTGGTCACCAGTTTGCAGTTTAGATACACTGTCGATCGATAGGATGTTGTATGGTCAGCAGTTTTAAATTATGTGCTGTATTGTTCATCATCATCATATCATCCCATACACGTCCACAGCTGGACATAGGCCTCCCCATACGACGCCACAAATAGCGGTCCTGAGCCGCCTCCATCCATCGACTCCCTGCGACTGCTACGATATTAATTCACTACCTGAATACAAATTGTTCCACAGCGGAAACATAAAACCACTGAGGTGGCATTCACACAGCGGATTCTTTTCTTCTGGAAAAAATCGTTTACTGGATCTGGAATACTGTCAGGTATGTGAACTCGTTCCTACAACTACATACGCCATCACGGGAAAATAAACGGATCCTGTAAAACGGATGCTGTGTGAATGAGCCCTGACTGGGTACTGACCAGTGTTACGGACTGTAATATACCATTCACAGCGAGCATGATACGTTAAAAGCCGTCTCGTTGCTTGTTGCCGGCGTGTACTTTCGCCGTACTGAAACCACAAACGCTTGCTAAGAACACGTTACATTACGCGCCGTGGTCAGTAGATACATTACTTTTTCTATCGAGAAAATTTTATGTAAGTAATAGTTTTTTTAAAACATCAGTGTTCTAGCATCAATCCTGAACTATCCTATACTATCCTACTAATATTATAAATGTCAAAGTTTGTATGGATGGATGTATGGGTATTTGTTACTTCGACGCAAAAACTACCGAACCGATTAGGCTGAAATTTGGTAAGGAATGGGTATAGTTTGGGACCTGGAATAACATATTTTTTATCCCGATCAAACGCAGGCGAAAGTGCGGGCAGCTGCTAGCATTATATCTCAAAGTAAATTCTACAGTATTGTAGAAGATATGATCGCTGACGCTAAGCGATTTCAGGTATTACTCTTAAGGAATTTAATGTTAGAATTCGTTGTCATTCATACCCGAGCTGAATTGGATGAATTCAAATCGTACACAAAACAACTGGTAATAAGCAAAACTTCCTGCTTCTGTTTTTCTGGCCATTTAGAATCTGGGTCTCTTCAAGACAAGAGTGAACAGGTGTCTTCTAGACCTTCGTGATACACCGTCGGCTACATCGTCACTTTCCACCAGGTGAGATTGCGGTCAAAAGAAGTTTTATCCAATGGAAAAAAACTTGTGCTTCAGCACTTTAAGTTAGATTGGCATCCAGTTTCCTGTTATGCACTCATTCGTCCACATAACATAACAGGCCTCCCCCAAATGAGGTTGATTTTGCCATAATCATGCTTAGAGGGCGGATTGATGGACCCAGTAAAGGTGATAATAATACAATGAAGTAAGCTGTTGCCTATCCTCTGGTAGGTTCCCTTAATCAGCTCTTACGAAATCCACGGATTGAGTATATAATATACGCTACTACAACAAAACTCCAAACGAATTGCAAAAACTTCTCAATAAATAAATTGTCAAACATATCCTTTGTAAAAGGCTTACTACGAAATATCAGATTCTCTATACTTCTAGATGATTAAAAAGCACGAGCACGAGTTTTGCTCCAACTCGAAAACTAACAACCTAACGAGGTAAATGTTCCTTGTTTCTTCTTTACTTAACCATAAAAGATTGAAGTGAACAAAAAATCTAAGTAATCACTTTATTTCCTAGATTTACTTATGTGATTCGCAGTTTATGACGTGCCCGTGCCCAAGAGTCCTGTAAAGTCTAAAGGAAATAAAGCACATTGATATTTGAGTTGGAATGAATCAAACCCGGAACCTCCTGCATCGCAGGCGGACCCGCTGCGCCATAGCATCGTAAAAGTAAATAAGTAAAAGATCACCTATTTTCTCATATGCTATTTCAAAATTAAGTTACAAGTACATGCCTACTATTTGTTAATTAAACATTAAGTTATGTCTGATTCTCATTCTGAATGAGAGGACAGGTAGATGCTAGATGCTAAACAATTTAATATCCAATAACATCAGGCTGGTAACATTAATTATTCGGTGAAAATGTCGTATGTCACATACCTACCACTATAACTTCAATTAACAATTGGATGGTGTTATGTAGTAGGCAACATTCACTATTGAGACTTATAAATTACTTTATAGATTAATAGTAGATTTAGTGAGAACCATCCTCTTTTTTTATTTAAATCTTCTTTTCTGTTAAAGAAAATCGATTGATCGTTTTAATTTGTAATGGGGAAAGTATAATATATATTGGATATAAATATAAATAATTTATTAAGGAACCAACCCACATTTTGGGTTTTTTGCAATAAGGAACCAGTTAGTTTTTTTACAACAAAAAGCATAGAAATTTTAATGTTTTCCTTCGAAATGAAATATGAATTTGTAAAACAGTGCCGTGGGGCCGCGGCGTACGAATATCGACCCCTCCAACTCAACCCGTGGATGTCGTAAGAGCCGACTAAGGGAACCTACCAGAGGAAGGGCAGCAGCTTCCGTCTGAGTATTTTTAAACACCAACACTGCGATCACCAATCCGCCTGCCAAGCGTGGTGATTATGGCAAATCTCCCCCTACATGGGATACCATCCACTCGATGGACCGACGACATCGTAGCGGTCGCAGGGAGTCGATGGATGGAGGCGGCTCAGGGCCGCTATTTGTGGCGTCGTACGGGGGAGGCCTATGTCCAGCAGTGGACGTGTATGGACTGATGATGATGATGAAAACAGTACATTTTGAACGCTATTATTGTATACTGACATAAAATAGACTCACAAATTTTTCTACACAATTTTTACACAAAGTCTGCTTCGTCTCAATACTAATCATCGTATGGATTGGTTCCTTATTGCAGAACTAGACCAGACCATAGTGTGACCACGAAATTGTGTGGTGGACCACCGTTCAGTAAAAACAACTTTTGTCCTTTTGCCCATCCTCGACCACTAATCAGTCGTCGCTATGCTCAAACAGTCATATAATATGTAACATTTCATCTTGTTGGTCTGTTTTACTTTTCCTTACCTATGCTATTAAAAGAGAATTATTGTATTTCTTAGCTCTATCTGCAGCCAAGTCCGCTCATGGATCCGTCAACGTACAGTCAAGCAACACCAAGACTACTGGGCAAGTATTCAGGATTATAGGCAGTCGAAGGAGGCCTCCCCGGCCTTAAACCCGAGATTCTCCCGAAAACTCCTCAATCTGAAACGTGACAAGCTCCACCAAATCGTCGGTATTGTTACAGGACACTGCATGCTTAACAAACACCTCTTTAATTCGGGTATCTTGAGCCCCCTATGCAGAGGGTGATTGAACGCAGAGGAGACGGCTGCGAATGTGCTTGTAGAGTGCAATTGCGTAGCTACTCAACGACTACACTACCTCGGGACACCAAAAACGCCTAGGGAGGCATGCACCAGCGTCAGCGAGCTGCTGGCTTTCCTGGAAGACATCGGGTGGTTAGACTAGCAGCCCCCCACCCGACACGCAAAAAGGGCCCACCTATGGCCTAGATGCGGTAACCAGTCCAGAAACAAGTAACAAGTAGCTCCATCTTGCATAAACCATCCTCAATTAACAGTCTGGTAACAAATTCACGCGGTCACTGTGTACTCAAGGCGCGGCCATCGTGACTGACACGGCTTGTCTGCATTCTGTGGACAATAATATGGGAATATTAATGAACCTTGTTTTAGGCGTTTTGGACGAATATGGAACCCTAATTTATGGTATAGATTAGATACGCATATGGTAAGTAAAACAAAATTTATTTATAGACAATTATAGATCTTCATGTGGCCACAATCTGACCTGATGAAAAGTGACGATGTGGCCGACAGTGTATCACTAAGGTCGAGAAGATACCTATTCACTCTTGTCTTGAAGAAACACAGATTGTAATTAGATGGAAAAACAGAAGAGTCTTCAGCGACAGGAAGGCAGTGAAAAAGAGTAACCAGAAACAGCATTTGCTTTATCACTTTAATTCGTCAAAAACTACTCTATATATATGTCTTAATGTCTGACGGTATAAATAAATCAATTTTATTCAAAGAATAATATATGTCGGAGATTTTTTTGTCATATTGCATTGTGCTAATTGCAATGCACATAGGATGTAAAAGCAAACGCCATTAATTCAGTAAATTAATCGCGTCATCGATAACGATGGCATTGTCTCAGAATGACACATTTTGGCATTTTACCTTTGATAAAATAAACTACAGATGCAGAGACGCGTGTCAAAGGTGTCAAAGTTTAAACCAATCTATCAGATATCTAGAGTTTTTTTCATCTATGCACGATTCTGCAACCTTACCAAAAAAACCAAAAAGTCAACGAACCGTTTTTTTGAACAGTTTTTCTACAGTTGACGAGTTAACCGTTTTCTTTTTACCGCAAAACTAGTTGATTCTATCAACTGGTTAATTCATTCAACGACATACGCGAACGAAACACACGGACAGATTACCCACTGCATTCAGTTGGCGTTTAACGCCTAATTCCTTCTACTACAGTTTAAGTTTCTACGAACCAAACCAGTTAAACGTCAACTAGTTTTTCAACATAACTACATTCAGTCGGCGAGTTGGACATTTATAGAAAACGGTTTCGTTTCGTTAGCGCAAAAACAGTCAACGACCCACTAGTTACCAGAATTCGCCCTCTGTGCTAGCAATGTACAAAACTACCATTCCTATCCAGAAGCCTAGGTAAATCCTAATTGCACTAGCTGGCTAGCTCCCAACATTCATCGCCGAGAGATTAATTACCACGATTTACGGGTTGGGCCTACGTTAACGTTACGTGAACGTGAAGGTTGGCATTTGTTCACGTGATTCATACGTGCTTTGTTTCGTTAGATTGTACTCTTCTGTTTTTGGGATCCTGTCGACGTTCGCTGGCTTTTGATGCTAAAGATGGTGCACTTTTCAACTGTAAAAACTACCGCAGTAAGAGATTAGGTTCGTAGTTAACCCGCGTAATTCCGTTATGAACTGTGCACGTAAACCAAGGAAAGGAAAACCTTCCCCTATTAAATATTTATTATTTAATGGAAAAGTTTGCATCTCTAACCGTATATTTATTGTTTGTAAGCCGGACTTGCTGAGAGAGCGGATATAAAATAACTTTAGAATTCTGAATTCTTCAGTTCTAGAACTAGACAAAGGCTAGCTTTTATAGTCTTTAAAATTTCATCACCAACCGTGACAAAGGTTTAGAAGACACCTAATTCTCTCTTGTTTTGAAGAGATCCAGGTTGTTATGAGGAAAAACAAAAAAAAACGGAAACAGGCGGTTTTTCCGTGCTTCTTCATCTTCAGCATCGGTATGGAATGCCATATCAATGCTGAAGGTGAAGAATGATGATGGTGGAGAAACAGAGCTTAGTGCGAGTGTAAGGTGTATCCACTAGATAAGGATGGCATTGCGCTGTCCGTCTACTTGTCCTGGAGTGGAAGGGTGATGGTGAGATCAGGTCATGAAGTTCCTAGGAGCATTCTCTGAAATCAGATTTCAGATTTATTTTATTTCTTTAGGCTTACATATAAGCATATAAGAAAGGAACAAAATGTATCCAAAGATCGAAAGACAAGCAACCTTGGGGCGGTGGTGTCCTTAGAATCAGAATCAGAATCAATAACTTTATTTCTTTAGACTTACAAAACAAGCACTTAGACAAGTCAAATTTTATACTATAAACATAGGTAGTTATTATTATCAAATAAGAAATAAGGTGTTATTGATATTCTCTTCACTTCAATTTTTTGTCCACTAGTGGAAGAAGTGAAAAAAAACCACTAGCACATTATAATATTAGTTAGTTTCGAAAACCTTCACTTGGTAAAATTGCTGAAACAATGCTGAAACTAAGTAGATTTAGCACCTATTGCCGTATTTATTACAGCAATGTGCCACTTGGCCACTTCGTATGCAGGTAATCCTAATTGCAAGAGGCTGGCACGGCGCCAGTCATCGGAGATTCATTATAATGGTTTATGCTGTGGGTTCGATTCCCAGTAGGTCTCTTGCTAGCTTTTTATTGAGTTGAGTTATAGTTTTCCGAACTAGAAAAACAAACGCCTCTGGAAAAATCATTTATTTGATTGTTTTGAAAAAACTAAAAACTAATTTTATTTTTTAAGTTTTGCAGGATAAATACTGATCTCTTGGAATATTTTTTTTATCGGATCATTCTCTATTCTATACAAAAGCGGAAGAATTTTCAAAATATGTCCATAATTGACGAAGAAATCGACAAACATACATAAAGAAAACATAAGACAGCCGAATACAGAACCTCCTCCTTTTTTCGTAAGTCAGTTAATTTATTTGATGCAAGTACCCTAGTAGTGAAGTTAGATACTTGATAAGTTGAAAATGACATTGTGACAGTTTTAATTTTTAATCTGATTTAATAATAGAGTTAGGTTACTAGTTACGTAAGTCTGTAAAGTTAATTTCAATTGAAATAAATATTTAATTTCATTTCACCTTTGTGACTACGTGGAGAGAAAGCGCTCACAACGAGCAACGAGACGGATTTCACAAGGCGTAACGTATCATGCTTGCTGCGGATACTATATTACCCTGTAACACCGGCCTGTGTCCGGCTTGACACAACGTTGTATCGCAACGGGTCCATCGTCTGCCTAATACCGTTGATCTTATACAAATCCGAACGGCATTATCTTCTAAGAGGATTAGGAAGACTGTCACCACTCGATAGATGGCGCTAGTGGTTAGGTTTAACTTGAGCTTAACAAGATGAGGTTAAGACCTTGGTTGGCCACAAGTTTCGATCTACAGTAATGGATACTAAGCTTTAAGCTTCGGGGATTGAGGCTGAGTATTCATCATCGTCAGTTAACTGCCCATCACTGTGCAGAGATAACCAGAATTATCGTTTCTCATTTACGTACTGTTATAGGGTATATACAGCATGTAGCAAACTTGCAGCAAATTACAATCGAGTCTCTTCAAGACAAGAGTGAATAGGTGTCTTTTTAGGTTCTTTGTTTCTATCAGGTGAGATTGTGGTCGAACGAATGTCTATCGAGGATTTAGTAGCGAGATGCATACTATCTACTATATAATAACATGGGAGACCATCCACTCGATGGACCGACGACATCGTAGTGGTCGCAGGGAGTCGATGGATGGAGCTAACCTAACCCTTGTTACAAAGCGTTAGGACCAAATTTTCAGCGGTGTTTCAGATATATAAACATTATATAAAAAAAATCCCCCAGACAAAACGAATAAAATAAAAGTAAAATTTTAACGTTACGTCTTATTTTTGTATGGGATTTAGTACAGCGCCTCTATCGTGCGAAAATGAAACTACGCAAATCCCATACAAAAATGGGACGTGACAATTATATAGGGGAGGGGTGCCATGAAAGGGACATTTTTGATTTTGAGGCTCATGTAAGTTACTGAGAAAATATTTGGGACAGGTTGTAGTCGAATAGGAAGTGTTTGATATTTAACTATTGAAATGAAATGCAATAATTGACATATATCAATTATTAGTTGTATACTTTCGCATCTTAAAAAAATGTGTATTTTGTCCCTTTCATAAATGGGCTGTATTGAAAGGGACCCAGTAATTTATGAAAGGGACAGTACCTAATTTCGAGGAAATATGTGTACACTAACTACTTAGGTATGATAAAATTTAATTTAAAAGTGACTGGAATTATAATATCTTTATTAATCTTACAGACTTCTTTAATTTTAGACTTATATATACTATACGACTTATAATAATTAATGCTTTTTTTAAAAGAATTATAATTAACAGCCTCCATAAAAAGTTTTGCCTTAAGTTTACAGTCTAAGGTACTTATACAATGTAAAAGTAAACTTGGATACTAATCATTGCAGTTTTTAGTGACATAGGGAGCAAAAAAAATTGAAAATGCCTTTAACGCCACAGGTTTCGTGTGTCCATTTCGTACAAATTTTGCATTGAAACCAATCTTCAGTGCTTTCTGAATATTTTTTCTTACAAACATTACATTGGTCATCATCTCCTGTTTTATCTTTAGTGATGCTGCGATTTCTTAATCTTGGAGTGACTCCTTCATTTTCTGAAGTATCATCTATTGAGTCAGAATCTTTGTCTACATTTGACAATAAATCGCTGCTGCTACTACTGCTTGCTATTTTTCGTGCAACCTTCTTCTTCTTCTGACTAACTTTAGCGTTTTCCTTAATATCTCTTTTCTTCCTTTTAGCCTTCTCGTTACTTTTGGTTTTGTTTGATTCCTGATCTGTTAAATTGGTTTTGAATTTTTTTTTCACATGTTTTAAGTTTCGTTGCTCACTCTTGGGTGTTTTCTTTTTTAAGATATCCATCATATTTTCTAAAAGCAATCTATCTTTTTCAGGGGTTTCAGTTATAATCGTGGTTTTACCTTTACGTTGCTTCCCAGTAGATTTCCGAGGTAAAGCTTTAGGAAATGGTCGAACGGCTTCCGGAGTGATTAGAGGGTAAGCAGAATTTGAAGCCTTAACGTGTGAAACTTCAGTATCGGAATATCCAGCTTGTGATTCATTTAAAGTAGAAGGTCCAGGTTGTGGCATATTCAAAGTAGAAGATCCAGTACGTGTCTCTTTTGTAGTAGATGTTCCAGGTTGTGGCTCATTTGAAGTAGAGAGGCCAAATTGAAACTCATTTGAAGTAGATGTTCCAGGTTGTGGCTCGTTCAAAGTAGAGCACCCAGCTTGTGGCTGACTTAAAATGGAAGATGAAACGGTTCGTGCATTTGAATCAAGTTCAGGATCAACAGGGTAAGAAGATCTATGGGGCAGTTCCTCTTCATTTGAGGAAGATTCGTCAGAGTTTTCAGCTGAACCAGTGGGGGTCTTAAGACACTGTGGTCGGTCGGTCACGAAAGCAGGTAAAAAATCTTCATCTGAGAAAATATTTTTATTAATCGGCCATATCCCGGTGTTCTTGAAACCAGAAGTTATATTATTCATATTAAAAGCAGCATAGAAAGCATCTTTAGCAAATTGAGCCACATTATAAATTGTGACAGTTTTGCCAGGGTTGGAAGTCATCCAGTCATTCATGCTAGCTCTATACCGAGCTTTGAAGGGTCCGAATACGGTCACATCGAGGGGTTGCAGGCGGTGACTGCAGTGAGGTGGAAAGGTTAGTATCATTATGTTATTTGCTCGGGCATACAGCACTACGTTAATAGTTATATGAGTCTTATGGTTGTCGAGGACTATTAAAGCCGGTGATTCAGCACTAGGCTTGACGTAGTGAACAAAATGTTTTAAAGCTTTTAAAAAGCTATCTTCGGTTATCCAACCAGACACATTTGCGAGGCCCAAAGCACCCGTAGGACCGTTTTCAAGCATATGTTCCTTAAAATGAACACGCGGAAATATAAAAGCAGGAGGAATACTTCCACCAGCAGCATTTGCGAAACCCAGCATAGTTACAAGCGAGCCACGTTCTGTTGAGCTGATTTGACCAACTCTCTTAACACCTGCTTGGGCAACTATCTTGGGTGCATTAGTGACCGTCGTGCACCCAGTTTCATCTAAGTTCCATATCATATTTGGAGCGAAATTATGCTTTAAGTAACATTTCTCCAAGTTATCGAAAAAGTTTTGAACATTGTGTCTATTAAAGCTCGTAGTTCTTGCTAGTGAAGTATTCTCAGGTTTTCTTACGCTTAGCGAATCATGCCTTTTTAAAAAGCCCTTAAGCCAATCTAGGCTAGCTATATTATTTGCTTCCCAAAAAGATGGTATGGTAAGATTTAAACGAACAGCATACTGATATGCTAGTTCTCTGACTTGTTTAGTTGTCAACCCATGGCACATTTTTGCAGATGTCTTTAAGTAATCTGCCAAAGAACGTTCTTGGTCTACCGTGAATTTTTTTTTATTGCCAATGTTTGGTTCGTAAACAAATGATGAAAATTCAGAAGCTTTAGCTTTTGCCACCAATCTGTGCAAATGTGATTTGCTTACATTAGCAATCTTCGCAGCCGATCTCACCGAAATTCCTTTTTGCAAAACTTCATTCACCGCCTCTTCAATTTTGTGTGCATCGACACGCGTTCTCTTCTTACGAGGCATTTTTAATCTGATAAAGAAGTTAAAAAAAATATTAGAAACCTAGTGAAAAATAGCAGTCTTGAAAGGGACGTCCCATTCATAACCGATACTTGTATCCCTTTCATAAATATCATACAAAAATTGAAAACATAACCACAAAATCTACAATTTCAAATTAATGTTCACTGACCTTATATTCTCGTACCTGTGGATGTCCAACCTATCTTAAACAGTGATTCTAACATTTAAATTAACACGCAGCACTCGATAAAACGTTTCTCAATTTTAACGTAAAAAATACTATTCAATCCCAATAACAATACACGCACAAATCCGCCATGTTTGAAATGACAGGAGTATGAAGTTGGCCGCGAACGAACTTGCGTTAAGGTTGCCATACGGCAGAAATAGTGTTGTCTTGAAATTGTTTTTATTTTACCGGTTATTTGCATTGTCCCTTTCAATACGTGTCCCTTTCATGGCACCCCTCCCCTAGTATTATGAAAGTCGTGAAGGCGAATCGTGCCACCCACACCCATCACCAACGCCACGACCGTGCAGAGCCACCTTACTTTTACTGCCACCGTTTCGCCTCACTAACCTCCATGTTATAATGTTTTTGGTACGTCATATCAGCCCATAAACGTTCACTGCTGGACATAGGTCTTCCCCATATGAAGCCACAAATAGTGGTCCTGAGCCGCTTACATACGTACATTGTAAAACACCAAGAAAAGCTCTCTCTATAGCCCGCTGAGCGACTCTGAGCTTATGAACCAGGCCTATAATTAGCAACCACGTCTCGAATCCATAGGTCATCACTGGCAACACACATTGATTGAAGATGAAAGTCTTCAATGATGTTTTTGTTGTTTATTTTGTACTTTTTTCTATCATCATATCAGCCCACTGCTGGACATATATAATCCTCATCAGCCCGTATATGTCCACTGCAGAACATAGGCCTCCCCTAAACGACGCGACGCCACGAATAGCGGTCCTGAGCCGCCTTCATCCATCGACTCCCTGCGATCGCTACGATGTCGTCCATCGAATGGATGGTCTTCCAACAGTCTGTTTCGCGTTGCATTATGTTCCAACGCTTTTTTCTATACCTGTGTCCAGATAAATGTTTTTTCTTTCATTTCGATTCTATCGGCAAACCGAACGTAGGACTCAGGTGTTATATATGTATTTATATAATACATTTATTTTAATTTTATTCTAGTTTTTTCAAGAGATAATAATTAAATTTAATTGTATTAGGTTATTCCAAAAACATATTTATTCTCAAAGAAAATTAAGTTTCAGCAATATGACCAATTGATGCTGAAAGTTCCAAATCTCAAAAACGGCTACAAGGTTGCTTGTCTCCCGATCTTTGGATACTTTTTAGAAAATGCTCCGAGGAACTTCATGACCTGATCCCACTATCTACCTTGCACTCCAGGACAAGCAGACGGACGGTGCATCGCCATCCTTATCTAAAGCTAGATTGTGGATATCTATTCCCCATGATATTCGAGCAAGTCCATCGCTTAACATTTTCAAAACTAAGTTAAAAGAGCACTTCCTACTATCATAAATAGTTTCTATTTTATCAGTATATATATATATATATATATATTGAAGATTGGGTATTTATTAGGTTTATTTCGTCATTATTATTTTAGTTTATGTATGTTTATTATAATTATATGTATTGTACATATGTAGCTAAGCTACTATTAGTTATTGTTAGTTTATCTATTGTTCGATTTATTTTATTTTTGTACACTTCCTCTACCTGTTCGATCGCCTCTCCTATAACTGTAAGGTTTGCTGGAAGAAAACTCTTTTCAGGGTTAAGCTCGCCTATGTACATAATATTTTTAGATAAGTTGATAAAATGTATTATTGTGTACAATAAAGAATTAAAGAATTAAAGAGAATTACAATGAAATACTAGAAACAAATTAGAACTAGTATTTACAATTGAAACAATTGAGATAACTGCAGATTGTTGCAAACAATCTACATGTAGTACTGATCTATATCAATACCAGTCAGAAGCGTCCCTAAGACGCTGGCTGTACCTTATTTAAACGTATTTTTACAGGAAGTTAAACAATTAATTTAAGTACATATACCTACCTACTTATGTAATTGCTTTACGATGCTTTACTCTTAATTATTTTATCGTGAGGCCTTTCCTAGAAACCAGACAATGGATAGGGTTGCCTCTACATTTAATATCATTTTATTAGCTTACTAGCTGCTGCCCGCGCCTACGCTCACGTTTTATCGGGATAAAAATAGCCTACATACATATATGTTATTCCAGGTCCCAAACTATACCCATACCAAATTTCAGCCTAATCAGTTTAATAGTTTATGTGTGAAAGAGTAACAATTATACATCCATACATCCATCCTTACAAACTTTGATATTTATAATCTTAGTAGGACTAGTCTCTGCTCGTGGCTAGACACGCGTTATTTCTGTGGAAATGTTTTAAGACTAAGTATTTATGGAATAAAAAGTAACCTATGTTTTATTCCATGCCAAGAACTATAAGTATCCAAAATTTCAGCCCGATCCAGTCAGTAGTTTTGGCGTGAAGAAGTAACAAACATACATCCAAAAATCCGTACATACAAAGTTTTGCTTTAATTATATAAGGTATTCTGAATCATGAAATAAATTATATTGGAAATTAAAAGGCTTATTGAGATTCAGGGAAAACCCACAAGCAAACCGTATTGTTATTTATGTTTAAATCAGGCTGTTTCTAGAATAGCTAGGCCGATTGAAAAACGGCGCAATTCAAAATTTGCCTGTGCCCATGCCCAACAACAAACCATATCATCACTAGCTCAATCAAGTCCACAGCTGAACTTAGACCTCCCATAAGCCTTATTGGCTCTTATTTGGAGATAATTATAATCGAGCGATGTAGAGCGGCGGGCGAAGGTCCGCCTGCAGCAGGTGTCAGGTTCGATTTTCGCCTTGGGACAAAGGTCTGATCTGCAAATATTTATTCCGGTTGTTCTGGGTCTTTCTATGTGCATTTAATGCAAAAATATATATCGATGTAACGTATTGTATTATGAATATCAGTCTAGAAGTCAGGTAAACTCTGTTAACCTTGGGGCTAGATGATGCTGTGTGGATTTTCCAGCATTATTTATTTATTTAATCTCCACGTTGCGCTGGGCATACGCGTTGGGGATTGCATAATTATATAGATCGTATAACCATCAGTTCTGTGGTGAGCATCAAACCAGCCACCTCCTGCTTCGCAGGCGGACCTTCCCCCGCTTTGCCAGTGAGGTTGTCTTGTCGTACATGTAGCTTTTATGACGTAAAAAACGATTTAACTTCCGAGTGGCAACCCTAGAATATTGCCCTTTAGCAACAGCGAAAAGCATGTTCCAGACAGTTTTCGACGCAAAACTCGGTTTCAGTTCTCGGTTTTATTCGTTATCAATTAACGGTTAACTGGATAAAAGAGTTTTCATACAGATCATTGTGTTTTTTTAATTCTTTCTATCTTTTAGTCTTGTTGTATCGGTTTTTTTTTTGTCACGCTTTTATGAAGATTGAAGCGATATCCTTATGGATAAGTTTTTGCGAAAATGGACACAGTATATATTGCGCGGTTTTCTCACTTATTGTGTTTTGCAAAAAGCGGGGCTTTAATTTTCAGTTGTAAAAAAATAGTTATATTCTATTCTACTAATATTATAAAGCCGAAACTTTGTGCCGAAATGTGCTTTTTTTGTTTCCTAAGATATCTCCAAAACTCTATTGACAAAGAAAAAACAATCAAATAATATAAATAAATTATACTAGTATTTACAATTGAAACAATTGAGCTAACTGCAGACTGTTGCAAACAATCTACAGGAAGCTCAACTGGTCCATATCAATACCAGTCGGAAGCGTCCCCAAGACGCTGGCTGCATTCTCCAAAACTACTGAACAGATCAAGATGAAATTTGGCATACCATTAGAACACAGCCTAACATAGATAATAGGCTTATATATGTGTATATCTTGTATGTATATCTTCGCATATATAATTTTTTTCAATATATAGATATAATACCGAAGAAACGTATGCGAAGCCGCAGATAGAAGCTAGTATAGAACGTACCTATCCAGACTACGTTTAATATCAAGTAAAACCACATTTTGTATGAAAAAAGCATAAACCTGATAACTACAAACAATTAAGTATTGTCTAATGGGAAGCCAAGCCACGTTGGCTTGTTGTACCTTTTAGTTTCTAATACGCATTAAAAATAGCTTTTCACATAAATAATCTTAAACCCTAAGCTCCTTTTTGGAACAATTGTTTATATGTTATTTAATCATTTGAATATTATAAATGTCGCAGAAATAGGGTTGTTGCAAGTTTGTCACGTTATAAATCACAGAACAGATAGCTATTCGTGGCATCGTTTGGCCTATGTTCAGCAGTGGATGGGCTGATGATGATGATAATAAATTCGAAAGTAACTCTGTCTGTTTGTTACCTTGTCACGCACTTGTTGACCCCTCGAGGCTAAGTTACGACACAATTTTTTGTACACAAATTTTGGAATTGAATACAGAGTGGATTTTGTGAAGGGGAGTTATCTAAACCATTGTAGCTACAGGAAAATGTTCTAAGGAAGTTTTAGCTGCACGTACAATTTTATGGAAAACTGAAATGGGCATAAAATATCTCTAAAAGTTATGGATAGACTCCTTATACCGTTTCCCTGTAGCTACAAAGGTTGAACACCCCTCCACCCTGTATTCTTAGAATGTTTCTGAGTGTCTGTCTATGACATCGTAGCTCCCAAAGTGATGAACCGTATTAGTTTAAACTTTTTCATTACCCATAACGGGTAGCAGGACGTTGGCGCGAGAGATACTTGCGTGATGGACATTTGCGCGAGAGACACTTGCGCCATGGACATTTGCGCGAGTGGACATTTACGTGATAAATCACAAAACCCTCGAAATCTCTCGAAATTCACGTTCCAGAGAGTTGCAGATTTCACCATTTAGTGTAGAAGATTATGCTCTCATTTTATCTGATATATCACTTTTCGCTACCCCACCCCTTTCCTTCCCAGTAACGATAAACTTTCTAACGTAGAGCTTCGTAGCACGTGCTACGATGCGACGATATATCGGCGTAGCATACAAAAGACACGCGCACGCACTTTTCAACTACACACTAAATTCCTCTTACGAATTAGCTCCGGAACACCTTATTAGACCTAACGAGTTACAGATTTCAGTTGTAGAAATGGAAGCTTCTGCTCCTTGCTTAAAATACTGACTTTTCCCCACCCCTCCCACTTCCTTCCCAGTAGATGAGATGTTATTTCGCAGACCTTCGTAGAGCATGCTACGATGCTACGCGGACCGACGGCCAACGACATTTCAAGCGTGAAAGAGTAACAAATATTCATACATCCATCCATACAAAATTTGACATTTATAATATTAGTAGGATAAAGAGTTATCTATTTATCAGTCCATTAATACACGATCGTAGTATAATAATTAGATGTAATAAAATATAATATTCATTAATTATATTCCGAGTAATATGAAAACTTGATAATTCTCTGACGAAAAACATCATACTCCATTACAAACGACCCAGTTATCCAGAAACGTCACGCGAGGGTAAGGGTTGAACGGGGTTAAGGGTTGCGCGCCTGGTTAATATTTAAGTGATGATAAGTAGCCTCGTAGGGATGAAATTAGCAGGTTTGGTTCCCAGGTAAAGGCAGTTTAGGTGATTATAATTTGGTAAAAAGTAAATTAGGTAATGCTAAGTAAATATATTATTATTTTACCAGTTCATTTATTTTAAATCTTGTTATTTCCATGATCACGGGCCATACCCGGTCCTTTGGGAGGCATGCGTGGAGCCGAAGCCAACAGCACAGAGGCCCTTTATGAGAATTAATGTAAGGGCGAGAGCTACACATAGCGGGTATTATCCTTGGTTGCACAATATGATACACCCGAACATGATATCCGCCAGGAGTAGAGACTATTGCAATGGAAAATGAAAATAACAAAAAAGCCATGTTATTGTGGTGAATGGATGCACTGGGTAATTGGGCTATGGGGGAAACTATGGACGCCTACCATAAACATACTCTCAATACTGTTACAAGCGGCAGACGGTGGCTTGCCGAATGCTGGATGGGTTCCTCAAAATGTTGGCATAAATGCCGGTACAGGAACAACATCGGTGCAAACGACTAAGGGGTGTCGAGAGGTGCGGCTCCGATTTCACCATCACGAAGACACGTGAGCGGGCTTCCTCGTTATTACGCCATTAGACACTTCCACCTCCGAGTCTACATCCTAAGATGCATCTCTCGCGACTCTACTCAGACCGGGCAATGAAGGCAAGCAAGAAGTGGGCATCTGGTTCTCTTGGGGTAACACTCCGCAAGCGGAGACGAGAACCAGGAACTTCCCCAGGAGCACTCGGTATACCCGTGGTGTCGCTACTCACCAACAGCTCGCCACAAGCTGCCCTGCAGGTTATTATTATTACTTATATAGATTTTATTCGTTTCGAGTGTTCTGGGTATTTCTATGTACCATAAAAAATATCTATGTAATGTATTGTATTATGTATATCAGTCATCTAGTACCCATAACACAAGCTCTGCTTGGGGCTAGATGATGTTGCGTGGATTGTCCAGTATTATCAATTAAATTTATTTAGAATTTTTAAAGGCATTTTTGAAGTTTTCTGTGTAAGCTTAGCAGGCTAATAAAAACTTTTCTGAAAAAAGAATGTCTTTTCCTCTTTAACACAATATATGGCCAGATATCTTTGAGATTCAGCCGTTTCAGATAGGCAAAAAGACGATAGTTTTCATCTCTGTTACCTATATTATCATCATCATCATATCAGCCCATACAAGTCCACTGCTGTACATAGGTCTCCCCCATACGTCACCACGAATAGCGGTGCTGAGCCGCCTCCATCCATCGACTCCTGCGACCGCTACGATGTCGTCGGTCCATGATAGATGGTCTCCCATGTAGGGGGATTTGCCATAATCACCACGCTTGGCAGGCGGATTGGTGATCGCAGTGTTGGTGTTGAAAAATACTCAGAAGGAAGCTGCTGCCCTTCCTCTGGTAGGTTCCCTTAGTCGGCTCTTACGGTTGAGTTGGAGGGGTCGATATTCGTACGCCGCGGCCCCACGGCCACTTACTACGGTTACCTACTTATAGACTGGGGTCAAATTCTGATAAGCAATCACTTAGGTATGGCAATGGTATCGTCACAGAATCATCCATAGATGAAAACTCTATAGATATAGTGCGAGCTATTTGAACGGAGAGATTGATATAATGGTTTCAACCTTGCCACTTTTGACATGCGTCTCAACATCTGTAGTTTCTTTCATCAAAGGTAAAATGCCAAATTGTGTCATTCAAAGATGATACCATTGTTATGTTGAAGAGATTCATTTAGCGAAATTAGGGCCATACCGGGCCACAGGGACCCGAAGTAGATCTTGGCCCCCGAGACTGGAGAACGCCATTCGTCCCGGTCCCTTGCCGTTTCAGTTCAGTCGACGGCGTTAATTGTAAGTTGCCGTAGGTCTTTTTCGAACTTCATCGTTCCTGTTCGGACTTCCATTTCTGTTAAAGCACACGAAAAATAACTAAGTACAAACACGTAAAGTTATACATATTTATGGACTTGCCCCCCCCCCCGGGGTGTTCTATGTGTTGCATGTCTCCCACCTTCCGTGATTTAGTTATAAAACTATTAATTTTCACGAATAAATTATTTTTCATGAGCAAAGCTGCACGCAAAAGATAGCTAGAAAATAAAAATTTCCGACAAAGGCACAAACGAGTCTGTATTAGTTTCATATTGCGGATACGAGACATGAAAAATTACCTTCGACTTTCAGCATTTTTCACCTTTCGCGCGTGGAGTGATCTAAAAGCGCTAGATGTGGCTTTTTCTAAACGATTGAAAATCTACCTAAAACATATTGATACCCGCATTTTCAATTCAATTGATAAATAAATTCTAAAAAACACAATATTCTTCAAAAAAAAAAAATACCGAGCAAAGCTCGGTCATCAGGTACTATAGATTTGTTCTTATCTTAGACAGGCAATAATTATTTTAAACATGACAAGGTTTTAAACTGGTTTACACATATTAGATACATTAAAAAAAATGCTAGACAATTCACACAACATCTAGCCCCAAGCTAAGCAGAGCTTGTGTTATGTGTACTAAATAACTGATATACATAATACAATAGACTATATAGATAGATATTTTTTTATTATACATAGAAAATATTTTGAACACTCGGAACAAATATCTGCAGATCGTACAAACATTTGTCTCAAGGCGGGAATCTAACCTACACATGCCAGGTTATTTTATTTTTAAGGTTATGTTATTTATTTATTGATATAGCAACGCCTTTAGCTCTTCGTTATGATTTATGAATGCCGCCCTTCACCGCCCGCCCTAGCTTTCAATTAGGAGTTTGACGAGTCACTCGATATCGATACGAGCTTGTGGACTCGGCATAAGATATTGTGCGTCATCATCATCAAAAACAGCTTATAAGGTCTTCCTAAGCGAATTTCGACCACGCAGTTAAATCTCAACAGAGACTAGTCAGATGCGCAGGACATATTAAAGTGTGTGTTCAAACACAGGTGCACTCTCTTTTTCCTTAGTCTCATAATCCGATGGGATGGTAGACCGACACGACTGGAGAGAGGCCAGGCGACGTCATCCCACCTGGCCAGAGGGCTAACACTACGTTTGCCGAGCCTTGGCCTTCACTCAAAAATATAAATGGTTCTCTCTACGTCGACGTGGCTCTGCATTGATACTCGGCGCTCTCGACTCAGGGTCATTGGTACAGTCGTCTTGGTAGTAGGAATAAAACTACTGATTGGGCTGAATATAACATTATAGGCTATTTTTTATCCCGATAAAACGCGGGCTAAGGTGCGAGCAGCAACTAGTTTATAATATAAGTAATATATTTAAATAAGCGTAAACTCCTTTTGTAAATTATTTTCTTCGATAAAAGGTTAAGGTACAAAGTAGAACATAATTACCTTCGTAAGTAATTACGTACAATTTTAAGTACGTACCTACGTACTAATTTCATTACCTACTTCAAAGTCAAAGGTACCAGAAAAGTTAAAAATACGTAATTCCAAGTCGAATTATGCTTAAAGCTAACCACATTAATATAATAAAGTTAATACCGCGATATTCTATTATGTCTAATTTATATTCGAAATTCCGAAGTTCAAAGGTGGATATTTTATCTCAGACTGTGAAACTACAGGATATTATTATTTGGATTCATCAAATCCATTTTTTTCAATTCATTCGTAGAGTCAATAGATTTTTATTAGTTATTATTAACACTTTTTCTGTCCGTGAGGTGAAAGGAGTCCCGTCTCGGGTTCAAAAACAGAGCAAAACTTAAATAATTGTTATTGGATTTTTTCTTGTAAAATATACAAAAGCTGCCCGGAGTCAGGAAGTTGGCAGTGTTTCACCACCGTGCCTTGTTGATCCTGCGCCTGAACTCTCCCTGATCGTTTCGGTCTGCCGTCACATCCGATTATGAGAGATAAGGAATGAGAGAGTGCACCTGTGTATGCACACATACTTGTGCACTGTACCTAATAATTTCGTGCGTGCAGGGCTTGTCTCCTTTGGCACTGGCCACCACCGTGGCCATCTTTAACTATCATTAATTCAGACATGAATGCCATTTTTTGGTAATGAGTTGTCTTAAAATCTATGTTAAATTACAAGGAAAGCACAATACATAAAAATTAAAAAGGAAGGTTTAACCTCGAGCAGTCGCGCCCTTTTGCAGATGCCGCTGTTTGTGCTATACTAGAGTACCGATCAAGCGAGAATTTCTACTTATCAGGACCCAAATTAGGCCTTCATTACTAGCAGGGCGTAGCGATCTCGAATGACTTGCAGGATAACTTTTACGGATTAATAACTTCAGGCGACGCCTTTCCGTTTGCGAATTGAAATTGTGTGCGACAACGCTGTGCCCTAATAGGATTGGTAATATAGAACATTATTTTTCGCGTCCATTGTATCAATACTCGCATACAAGTCACGCAAATTTCCCAGCAGCGTGTGATGTGTTTAACAATTTTCACTTCAAAGGATAGATTCGGCTCAGGGAATTCTAATGCGGTAATTATTTGAGAATACCTTCTACCTTTATTATGTTCTTACCTTCATCTATGTAATTTCAGGTATGTTACCAACAGGGAGAAGGTAGCCATTTTAATTTTAATCGTTAAACTAAAATAAATACAAATACAAAAAATACAAAATAATTTATTCAGAATAAGGTACTATTAAATACCTAGTCCAAATGTTATGTTCCAAATGAATGATGAGGCAGCAAAAGTTAAAAACTGTGCAGCAGCCTCATCGCCCGCCTCCTTGGCACATCATAAATAAATTAGATTAGATGGGTACATGTTTCTTGATGAAATGTTTGTTTTGAATACTAGCAGAAGAAATAAAAAGGGTAGTAATTTTTTAAGCAGTGGCAAAATATATATATAATATTTAAGTAGCTTGAGACAAAGTTTTATTTCAAAGTCTTAGTCGTTAAGGTTGCCCGGAAGAGATCGCTCAAAGCGATATGGCCTTTTTCACTTTTTACTTCATTGATTGTCAGCATTTCCTTCGGTATTATATTTTGTTTTTGTGTTGGAGAATAAAGAGTTATATATCTATTTATTTTAACGAACGGCTGTTAATGAATGACAAAGTAAGTTTGTAAAAATATGACCAACTTATTTACAACTAGTTTCCGCACGTGGCTTTGCACTTTTGTTTTCGGGATCCTAAGGAGCACTGTTATACCTACGAGTATGTTATTAATAACAGCAGTGAAACATGAAGAAAAGGAGATACATAACATTAACAAATAAACTACATCGAATCAAGCCATAATCCTAATTAATTACAAAGATAAACAAGTAAAATACAAATGCATAAATGTATAAAATTAATACTAATATTAATATAATTTCAACCAAATCCGCCCAGTAGCTTTAGCGTGAAAAGGTGACAAACACCTAACAAGGTGACAAACATTCAAACATCTAATTTTAACATGCTAACATCCAAAAATTCCACAATAATAACATTAGTATGATGTGGTCCCCGAAAAATATCCCCAGAATATCGCTTACCACACCCGATGCCCCGATAAAGCTTAACCACTTCGCTGCCTCACATTTTCCCAATAATTCTCTCGCTACAATAAAACTCATAGTCACCTGAACTATCTTTTGAAAGTACCGGCGAGATCAATGAATACGTGCTAACGCACGGATCTAAGAAGAATGGACTCCGCGCTTTTCATCAATTTCCCCTAGTCCACCAGTGGTGGTTATAGATTCTCACTAATTTTAACATTAATCACAGAGAAAATAACAATCAAATAATAGAAACAAATTAGAACTAGTATCTACAATAGAAACTAAAAATTTGATCTGACTGCAGACTGTTACAAACAATCTACAGGTAGCTCAAATGATCCATATCAATACCAGTCGGAAGCCTTCTTTGATCCTTATGACGCTGGCGAATTCTATATGCACATACATATGTATAAGAGTTGCGAGAGAGGGTGCAATAGAATATACCTACCACCTACTGGCCTTACGAAAATAAATACTTTCGAAGTCCAAGGTGAATTTAGAATATGAAATAAAAAATTATTTTGTCAACTGCAAATGACAGCAATAGAAAGCCATTACTGTCCACTGACATACTTTTATGCTTATATTTTGAAGCACGCCATCCATTTTCCCTTATCCACGAACTTCAGAAAAGCACAATAATGTCCATAGTACCCTTTTCCAATTCAGTAGTTTTTTAAGCGGCGATTTTTTACGGTACATTGATTTTGATGTGCAAAGAAAAACTACGGGCGGCCATTTGCTACCTGAGTCTCGTATTGAATTGAAATGGTTTTATTCAGTTTATTATTATGAGAATTCAATGGAATTTGATACCTTTTATAATAATTTTTATTACTAGCTAGCGAGACAAGTTAAACATGCGTTTCTTAAAAATGTCTTCGCAAAGTTTGAACTCGACCGTACAGTTTTGGCGTAAGGGAGTATAAAAAACCTAATCGATCGAAAAACAATCACACTAATAAGGATTAGGTTTTTTTATATTTATAAGTGTGATATCTATCCTCATTAAACATGCGTTTATCCTGAAAAAAAAGATAAAATCTTCACAAAGTTTGAGCGCGACCGTACAGTTTTGGCGTAAAGGAGTATAAAAAACCTAATCGATCGGAAAACAACCACACTAAATAAGGATTAGGTTTTTGATACTTATAAGTGTGATATTTATCCTCATTAAACATGTGTTAATCCTGAAAAAATAAAAAAATCTTCATAAAGTTTGAGCGCGACCGTATAGTTTTGGCGTGAGGGAGTATAAAAAACCTAATCGATCGGAAAACAACAACACTAATAAGGATTAGGTTTTTTATACTATAAGTGTGATATTTATCCTCATTAAACATGCGTTTATCCTGAAAAAAAAGGATAATCTTCACATAGTTTGAGCTCGATCTTACAGTTTTGGCGTGAGGGAGTATAAAAAACCCAATCCTTATTAGTGTGATTGTTTACACTAATAAGGATTAGGTTCTCTAGAGGTGTAAGTGCCAGATTTTTTCAATAATCTTTTATGATAAAATTCAGACGGTTTATTTTCAACATTTAATCATCATTACAAGTACCTGGGTACTATTAAAATTTTTACCGAAGGAAAAGTATGATAGATAAAAATAAAGAGTTTTTATTATTTGCAATTTGTTTCTCAAGGGTAGTAAGGGAGCTATTACAGAACAAGATCCAATTTGGCGCCAGTGCGAGCTCAGCTCGCAAAGGGCCCTAAATTGGATTGAGTGCACCCGAGATATTTAGACCCCCGAGCGAAGCGAGGGCGAATATAGTTCGAGGGTGCACTCAATACAATTTCGCGCCCTTGCGAGCGCTCGCAAAGGGCGCTAATGGATCGAGTGCACCCGAGAACATATGTAGTTCGAGGGTGTAATAGCTACTTGCAACCGAGGTAAGCATTCTACTTTACATCATAATGGCGAGGCAAATAAAACATTTATATACTTAGGTATGACAAAATGTAATTTTTATTAGAAAAATTAATTATTTTTTAAAAGATTTTGTACAACATCTTCTGCTTCGAGATGACAGAAATAAGGCGTGCGGACCAGTTCTTCATCTGATAAAGTACTTGACATACTGAACTACCACTTTAAACGTGTTTATTACAGTTTTAAGTTTTAACTTTGTTTATTACCGTCGCACAAAATCAAATCAAATGAAATGCCGCCATTTCCATAGTTTTTTTTTCAGTAAAAAGTTTTCTTATCATTTTATAAGAAAAGAGATTGTTTCACCAAGGAGTTTTGCATAGCTTGAACTGTAAAGTCTTTACAATTCAAACAAAGTGTGACGTAATGAGATTTGAAAATGGAATTCCTATAAAAATGTACTGTGTTGCGAATACCATCTTACACAGCCTCTTTGCTTAGTTTGTAAAACCTTCTTGCCGAGCATTATGATGTAAAAGATATTAATCTCCTCTCTCGATATTTCTATCAACTAAAATTAATTCTTTAATTCTTTGTTGTACACACAAATTGCATCATACATAACAGTTGACAAATAAAGGAATGTACAAAGGCGAGCTTAACCCTAAAAGAGTTTTCTTACATCGAACCTAAAGATTTAAAGAGAATTTATGAAATGAGTGAATATAGATAATGTGTACTACGAGTAGTACAGAGGGAAAAAAATACAGAGTAATATTCAATAAAAAATCTTCCAAAGCTAACATAAACTACAGTAAAAATACTCAAATAATTAATTTGACAAATCATCATCATCATCAGCCCATACACGTCCACTGCTGGACACAGGCCTCCCCCGCACGACGCCACAAATAGCGGTCCTGAGCCGCCTCCATCCATCGACCCCCCGCGACCGCAACGACGATTAATAATTTAACAAATATGATTATTTATTTTTATTTTATTTATTCACAAAATCCACATCTCTTAGAGATAAACTTAACGAAACTTTATTATAACCTAAAGCCAAATTAAAATCCAGCCAAGGATTTATATTGTATTAATAGTTAAACACAAGTTAACTAGTGATAGTCAACTTATCTATCAACAACGAATCTAGAAATTTTACTTAAAAATTAAGACAGTTTAGTTACTTACATAAATATTCAATTTTCCATAAAATTATTTAACTAAAAAAAATACATTAATATATTTTTGAATACCTCCGTATAAAATTTTATTCGTTGCGTATCAAAGGATGTCCAATTTTATAGAATATATGTTCTTTGTGCTCTTAACAGGCAATCTGTGTAAAATATGTAATAGTGTCGGGATTCGCTGAAAGGAAATAGAATAACCTCGGGCTGCACACGATATTGGCACTTTTGTACAAGTTTACAATTATTTAAATTAAATGGTGATGTAAAAGTACACTGATTTAATTTTCCGAATATTAAACAGCAATATCGTGATAGCAAAGACGTAACACGAAGCGATGCATTTTTGTAGTAAATAAAACTATATTTTGAATTACTAACTGAAAAAGTGCGCGCAGTCGTGTCGCGTCGCGTCTCGGTGTGATCTGACCCTAACAATACTGGCCACATATAAAAAAGTTAACCATAGTTTTCCGGAAATTTATTTTTCGTATGGTTCTGAAAACGATCAGTGTTTGCCAGTACGCTTTTATAACATAAAGGCGTACTGGAAAAATGTCGTTGGTAATTTTTTTTTATTTGTTTATTTATTTGCTCAAGCTATAAGGGACAGCTCACACCGAGACGCGACGCGACTCTGCACGAACTTTTTCAGAAATTTTGTATGGATGGATGTATGGATATTTGTTACTCTTTCACGCAAAAACTACTGAACCGATTGGGCTGAAATTTGATATGGGTATAGTTTGGGACCTATAAGCTATTTTTTATCCCAATTAAACGCGGACGAAAGCGCGGGCAGCAGCTAGTTCAAAATATAACTATATTTACTACACCATAAGATACTAATTTATTTGCTCTTGCCGTAAGCTCTCACGACTTTAGCGACGATTAGCTATCGTGCGAAAACTCCAACTGATGTGCAGTATCTGATTTTTGTGATTTGTTGAGGTACCTTTTTGCTCTTTCTATAAGTTGTCAAAAGCTAAACTGTGTAATACCCCCACAATGATTATCAAATACTGTGACTTCCGCACGTACTGTTTGTGACAAAAACCGCGGGGTTTCATTTAAAACACATTATATTTTCACACAAACTCATACATTCCCATTGATCATGAGCCTGTGTTATTCTGATAGCGGTTGATTCAGGGTGGCCACGGTTGAGCTATGGTTATTGACTGAATGACCGTGAACGTATATGTTTTTAGGGTTCCGTAGAGGATGTCAAAGGGATTTTGTTATACTGAGAAAGAACTAAGGGTCTATTTTTTGTAGATAGCGGAGGTGGGAGTGGATTTTGATAGTATTTAATTTAAATTTCGCAAGCAGCAGCGGCGATATGCTCATTATCGAGTGTAAAAAATGCGTTTAAGCTTTTAAGTACAATTTCACCGTTTGCTCCCAAAACTAAGATCAAAACGCTAACTACAATCATTTTGATGGAGTTCAGATTCATAGTACATATTGTGTGACAGTGTTGAAGTTGGTATAGTGCTTGACCCGGATGAAATTATGTATGTACTAGCTACTGCCCGTGCCTTCGCTCACATTTGATCGGGATAAAAAATAGCCTATATGTTATTCCAGGTCCCAAACTATACCCATACCAAATTTCAGTCTAATCAGTTCAGTAGTTTTTGCGTGAAAGAGTAACAAATATCCATACATCCATCCATACAAACTTTGACATTTATACTATTAGTAGGATAGGATATTGTGAAAAATTTTAATTAGCCTTCCTTATATTTATATTTCATTATCTCTTTTCATGTTTAGCCGTAAGTTTTCCTAAGATTAATAAATAAATATACCGTAAAATACGCTGAACCCGTTTATAGCGCTAAACTGAGTTTATCTTACATTGAACGCGTTCAAAGTAAACGCGTTATAGTTCAACGGTGAATTTATATCTTAGCCACGTTGCCCACCGAAAGGGCAACCTGATTACATAGTTTTGATACCCATTGGGGTCAATTCAGACGAAAACTAACCTAACTAACTAAAAGGACTAAAAATGTTACCGTCACTTTCTTATTGATCAAAATAAAAGGACGGCATCATCTTTAGACTCTGCTGTTAAACACGTTTAGTTTATTGTAACATCTGAATTGGCACAATTGTTGTACCTACTTACGTTTCACTAGTGTCTTAAAGGTGGAGGAGGCGGCTCAGGACCGC
The DNA here is from genome assembly GCA_947859395.1 of Eupithecia insigniata. NCBI lineage: Eukaryota > Metazoa > Arthropoda > Insecta > Lepidoptera > Geometridae > Eupithecia > Eupithecia insigniata. The sequence goes on from OX402019.1 coordinate 4,712,796, forward strand.
TGATGATGTAGTGTCATATAATGCACCCTTAGTGAAAACAATCGCGTTTCTTGCAAACAGGCTTGCCGACATTTGGGTCACAATATCTTCGGACACTTTGGCCTAATTGTCACATTTGAATTTTTTCTTCACTGGCTTTTCGGACAGCAATGATAAACGCTGTTTTGTACAGTCAGATAAAAACCTTAAAACTGCCAAGATTAATCCAATAATACCTTAAGCATGACTAAAAAATGACAAACCACAACAGAGTTCCTATCCTTAGAATCTTTCTACACATACATAAGTGCGGGTAAGCAACAATTTGATTGTTTTGAAAAAAAAAAACTAAAACTGATCTTGAATCTCTTGATTTTATATTATTTATAAAGTTTTGCGGATACATATCCCTCACGAATAAATTTTTATATTTATTTATTGTTTATTTAATAAATAAGGTCATTAAACCAATTACATTAATTAAAAGAAAAAAATATTTAAAACAGTCAATACAATTAGAGGATGTCAAATAATGAATTAATATACATACTGATAAAATAATTAATAATAATGTTCAAAAAATAAAAAAATATTATTATTAATAATTATATTAATTTTGTCCAGCTATCAGCGAATAAATCAACATCGGGATTGATTTTTATGGGATCACCTTAGGGTCCCATAAAATTCAAAATCGTCCATAATTGACGGAGAAATCGACGAATTCTCTGTCAATTATGTATATGTATAAATATAGAATATGTGTTATAAATATGTTATAATTATGTATTATATAAATAAATAAAAAATAAACACATATGCCGAACATAGTACGTCCTACTTTTTTCGATGTCAGTTAGTAACCTTGCAACACAAATGCAGATCTTGCAAACTAAGCATATTTAATTTTCATCTCTACAAATTTCTAATCTTTATATGTACCTACCAGAGGAAGGGCAGCAGCTTCCTTCTGAGTATTTTTAAACACCAACACTGCGATCACCAATCCGCCTGCCAAGCGTGGTGATTATGGCAAATCCCCCCTACATGGGAGACCATCCACTCGATGGACCGACGACATCGTAGCGGTCGCAGGGAGTCGATGGATGGAGGCGGCTCAGGACCGCTATTTGTGGCGTCGTACGGGGGAGGCTTATTTCCAGCAGTGGACGCTGATGATGATGATGATATTTACATACGTGTTACAATGTTTGTAACCAAACTCTTCCGAAACGGTTTGACCATTTTTTTATGATTTTTTTGTCTACATTCGTTGGGTATGAGACTTTTTTGTGCTATAATAATCTTCAACCCTCAGTTGTCGATGGCAAAACAACTGTTGCCGGGTCAGCTAGACGTCTATGCATAAGCTTTTTGTACAAATTTATTAAATTGACTAAGCACATTAGTTCCATTACAAAAGTTTTACCCTTAAACAAGCAATGCAGCCTAGCTGTAATTTTTTATAGGGTCATGAAAAAATATTATTACCTTTCAAAATTCATTACTCGACCCTCGTTTGAACGCTAATTTCTAAGCGGAATGTTTTTCAAGAAAAGTTTAAAAAATTATGTGAATTTTTAGAAATGCAAGAGATTATTGATTAATGAAATATAATTAAAAACAAACCGATCAAATGACAGTCACTATCGCGCACTAAAGGTTCCTTAAAACATTATCACATTAATATCCTACTAATATCATAAACGTCAAAGTTTGTAAGGATGGATGTATGGATATTTGTTACTCTTTCACGCAAAAACTACTGAACCGATTAGACTGAAATTTGGTATGGGTCATGATCGAAGAAAACAGGTCTGCTCCTCCGGGAATGTCGCCAGGTGACGTCACAGTCCAGTTGCCACTTCATTTCAACAAAATGTAGAAGTTGGGAAACAAATGTGATATGGGTCAATTGAAAAACTAATAAAAAAATGTGAATTGTCAATTATGTTGTTAAAATCAGTCAAAACGGCGTTAGTTAAACACACAACAGTCAATGTGATAAATAATTAGTAAATACAAAACTGCATAGTTTTATCAGATTTATGCAGATAATACAAGGAGTTCGGGGAGTTACGATTTTACGCTATTGGCAACACCAGGTAACAGATTCGTCTTTTCATTTGCCGATGGCGATGATGACGTAAGCTGGAGACACCCATGTGACCATCGTATCTCGGAAGAGCATACCTTGTTTTCTTATACCATGGTATGGGTATAGTTTGGGAATTGGATTAACATATAGGATTTTTATCCCGATAAAACGCGGACGAAGGCACCAGCAGCAGCTAGTTTTATAATAAATACGAAAGTTGGCATAGATAGATCGGTTTGAAATTCTGCTTCGTTGCAGCTGAATCAAAAAAAGCTACTTTTAAAATTTTTAATTGGAATGGAACCATAAATAATTCTGTGCAAAATTGCAGTTCCTACATTGCATAGATTGCATACAAACGCAAGATGCCTGTAACGGAAGAAATGAAATGAAAGATTTTTATTTATCTTAGGAACTACTACAAAATAAGTCTAAAATATTTAATACTGGGTTTGGTGATTTTGATTTTGTGCGTAGCAGAGCGCAATGCAAACGTGGCTCCGCTCAGCATTGTGCTGAATGAACACTAATATATGCACCCAACGCTGGTTTTCAGCAGGAACCAAACGAATCACGTCACGACCCTCTAGTTGTGCAAAAATATCTACAACATAACATTCATCATCATATCAGCCCATATACGTCCACTGCTGGACATAGGCCTCCCCCATACGACACCACAAATAGCGGTCCTGAGCCAACTCCATCCATCGACTCCCTGCGACCGCTATAATGGCGTTGGTCCATCGAGTGGATGGTCTTCCATTTAGGGGGGGATTTAGGTTATAGTGTGTGTATATACATTCAAATATATATACAATCAAACACACTTTCGCATTTGTAATATTACTTAGGCCTAGGATATGTATTATTTATTTATTGTATATATATTGAAGTTTAGGTATTTATTAGGTTTATTTAGTCTTTGGCCGCCGTGGGTTCGCGGCCTACGAATATCGACCCCTCCAACTCAACCCGTGGATGTCGTAAAAGCCGACTAAGGGAACCTACCAGAGGAAGGGCAGCAGCTTCCTTCTGAGTATTTTTAAACACCAACACTGCGATCACCAATCCGCCTGCCAAGCGTGGTGATTATGGCAAATCCCCCCCTACATGCGAGACCATCCACTCGATGGACCGACGACATCGTAGCGGTCGCAGGGAGTCGATGGATGGAGGCGGCTCAGGACCGCTATTTGTGGCGTCGTACGGGGGAGGCCTATGTCCAGCAGTGGACGTGTATGGGCTGATGATGATGATGATGATGATGATGATTTAGTCTTTATTATTTTAATGTATGTATGTGTATTAGGATCATAATATATTTATATTGTATATAGCCAAGCTCTCTACTATTAGTTTATTTATTGAGTATCTCTTGTTAGATTTTAAGTTTTTTGTGCACTCTCTTTACCTGTTTCATCGCCTCTCCTATAGCTCTAAGGTTTGCTGCAAGAAAACTCTTTTTCAGGGTTAAGCTCGCCTATGTACGTATCTTATAAGATAAGTTGATGTATTGTGTTACTGTGTACAATAAAGAATTAGGTACAAGAATTACAAGAAAGCGAAGCAACAACTGCTTGCATTTCACTTATATAAAAATCCAAAGCCATGATTTTTCTAAAAGCAAATCATCGTTACAAATGAAAAAGAAATATTATTTCGTTGCTATTTCCTTTGAAAAAAAGCCCAGAAATAACTGTCATTATGCGACAATTATGAAAAACGACTTGGTGTCCGAATTTATGAGGTGAAAGAAAAGACAAAAGAAAAATTCCTTAGAGTAACAAACGGAAACATAGTAAAATAATCAAATTCTATGAAAATCTATGAACGTAAACTTTTAGACGCAGGTATAAAATTAAATCTGGATACAGCAAAGATATGTATAATATTTTGTATCCCGAAAATATATTTGGTAATTCTGGTACTTTTAGATTACAATATTAGACTTCAATGCTAAATTGATTAGCAAAAACCTTATATACATACCTATAGGTACAAATATATACCCAGTATATATTATGTAATCATAGGTTTAGAGCGCCTGTGCTCAACTAATTACATACCTTCATAATCTGAAATCAAACAAGATAATATAACCTTGCACATGTCTTAATAAATCAACTTTAGCTTCCTCAATCATATTATTCCAAGTACGATACAAAAAGGACAAAAGAACAAAAATCACAGGCCATTAGTAATTCGCGAACTGGGTTCTGCATTCGAGTTGTTTTGTTATGCAAAGTTATTTCGCCCTGGTTCCGTACAGTTGTTTTTTATCTTGTTAGCAAAAAGTTTTGTTATCAAGTCATTATTTGGGCAAATATCTACAAGATTTTGAAGTTTACAGTAACATAAATTTTCTTTGTTTATTTTTCAAATAATTAAGGAGGCTTCTCTTAAAAAATTATAGCGACAAATATTACAAACAAAATAACAACAAGTATTTTAAATTAAAACTGTTAAGATAACTGCAGATTGTTGTAAACAATCTAGAGATAGCGCAAATAGTTAAAATTAATACCAATCGGAATCGTCCTAGCTGCATTCAGTTGTATTTTAAGTGAATACAAAAACACCGGATGTATCCTTAAAAGCTAAAATAATTACTTTTAACATTACGAATTTCAGTTACAGACCGATAATTGTATGATAATTGAATATAAATGAACCCTAAAAGGACAAAAGCTGCTAAAAGAAAAAAAATACCGAAGCCCTGCTCAACAAAAGGCAGTCTTTTTCAGCAGTTAAGGACTTAATCAGTGTAAAGAGGTCTTAATGAACATCGTAAGCAGTAAATAAGACAGAAAAATGTTTGGGCTTAACTTTTCGCTGACACGGGAAAAGAGCTCATTCTCCGATTTTTGTAACTTCGATTTTTTCATATTGTCAAATGATTTTTATTTAACGCTTTAAAATACTGATTATGAAATAGGTAATGGGTATTTCTAAAATAGAAGAACCGTTATCCGTGGGGAGTAAAGGTTCTCGAGTGACGACCTCGATGCAATGCGAAACGGAGTGTGGGCAGACCTCCCAATCGATGGACAGAAAAAAAATCTAAGTCTATGGGAGCGACGACATTGTGGCAGTCGCAGGGAGGATGGAGGTGGCTCAGGACCGCTATTCGTGGCATCGTTTGGGGGAGGTCTATGTTCAGCAGTGGACGTATACGGGCTGATGATGATTTCTAAAATTGTAAACTTAATTTTCACCTAAATAACTAGTAGTTAGCAACTAAGAATAATCGTCGTGACGGTTTTAGTTTCATTCTTCTGATTTCTTAGAGAGCCAAACACAGAAGTCTGTCTCGAGTGGTTACGACGGTTTGAAATTCTCTTGGAGCCAAGTTGTAGAATATATAATAGAAAACATTTTTATTTGTTATAAGACATACACCGAATACATAATAAACTTAGACTAAGAGCAAACATATTTTAAGTGTACCTAAGTCCAGTAACAAATTGGCTCTGCCTCAGCATGTGTTGGTTGACTAGCAAACTAGCAACCAACGCTGGTCTTCCGTCAGAGCCACTTGCTGGCGTTACGGACTAACCTACAAACAAGAAGCACATTCACAGATTTGTAGAGCTCTTCCTGCTGATCATTTATGATGGAGGAAATGATCGAGAGGAATAGAACACAAGATGGGTCTATTCCTCCTGGATACGGATATGGCGTAAGGTGTTTTTAAATGGGAATTGTTAATACAACGTTTATCTATATTGAATTAGTTTAATGTTTACTGAGTCTCTAATAACCAGTTCTAGCGAATTTTCAATCCAATCTTCGATGAAATGAATCCTCTCAAAAGAAAAGCTTCTTCTATAAAATTACTAAGAAAGACAACCTCTTAAATAACCCTGTATAGGGTTTCAATAAGGACATGGAATTGAATTAAAATTATTCTTTTCCTTTTGAACCATCTGTAAACTTCGAATTTGCCTAATGAAAGAGGTTGAGTTTCTGACCTGTTGGTTTCTTTGATATTCTATGAAGTTGATAATACCTATACCGACAAGTTTTATGTTATCAAATCGTATAACATGTCTACGTACTTATAAAATGGATTCGATAATGACGAGTTATTCCGTGTTCATCTCACTCGCTTCGGACCAAAGTGGGACGTATATGGAAAATATACTTACCGTACTTTAGTCCATGCAAGTCACAGCAGTAAAATAAGGTAGTCGGGTGATCCTGTATACGCCATAAAGTGATGCTCATTCTTCAAAGCAATAAAAGCGATTCGCCCTACCTTGGAACCTGATTAGATTTTCTCAACAAGTATAAAACAACTATGAATGCTAGGGCGTCATAATCGCATGTGCGACAAAGCCCTTGACAAAGAATAAAAAAAAACTATGAATGTTATATCTACTGAAAGTGTGTATTAACCTGATTATAATGATTATACATATTCTAAAGTACCGTAAAATCACATTCTAATGAAGCAAAAATTACAATGCTAACTATTTGTTCTGTTTTGACTAGAGTTCGCAATTAGCGTTTTTTTTTCTACAATAAGGCCAATCACAGCAGTAAAATAAGGTGGCCTGCTGATCCTGTATACGCTATACAGTGAGGGTCATACTATTTTTCCGTTCATTGTAATCGTTCAGAACGCAGCCTGCGACAAATTATAAAATGTAACTACGTATTTATTACCTATAGTTATTTTGTGACCTCAAATATTTGGTTTCTTCTTAGTTCTTAGATAGGCTTATTTTTATGTACTAACCCAACCAAGCTTGAAAGAAAAAACACATAAAAAATAAAAGGATTGTATAGAAAAAACAAAAAAAAAACGACATACAGCTGAACATTGAACCTCGTCCATTTTGAAGTCGGTGATAATAACAAACAGTTGTACAGTTTAAATTTTTTCACCAAATAAGAAAGTAATTAATGATACTAACAACTCTATACAGTTCCGTGGCTAGCGTGTGACCCAATTGAAAAAGCTGACCCGAAGCATGTTGCAAAAAACATTACCCTCTTTTCCACATCGGGCTATTTTGATATCTTGTTTAGTACTGAAACATCGTGAATATTTTAAGACGGATCTTTCGCTCGCGTAACTTAATTTTATTTGGATACTTTTAGCCTTTGAATAAGTTTTTTGGGAGAAACTCTTGGGAACTTGACTCTTTCTGAACTGTTGACGAATTTCACTTTTGACATAAGTTATTTCATGAGTCTGTAGCTCTTTTATTTAGGCTTTGCAAAGAAATTTAATGATATGCCAAAATGGGGGGACTGCTGTCTAAGTTAGTTTTTTTTGATATTTGGATTTCTTAGAACCTTTATTCTTCTGCGAAAGGCCCTTGCGTTGTCTTCTTTTCCGGAAAAAGCTTCATTCTTGAAACGAAAATGACTGACTTGACTGATGCTATAAATAAGCAAGTGCTAACATATAACATATAACATGGCTGGGTAATAAACTCTGTAACTTACCCAAGTTACAGAGTTTATTAATCAAAATCAATCTAAAAAAATCTAAAATCTAAAAAAATACAAACCGAAATTCAAACAAAACATTTAAAAAAAGCCGGTATGATATAAAACGAACATGCGAATAAGAGCTTTGCTTACAACCTTAAGACCGAGGGGTCATCACCCACCGAGTTGAAGTCTGGTCAAAGAGACTAACAAGGGCCCGAACGAATTTCTAGTAGTACTTAGAACCTTGGCATATTGAAGAGCGCCATCTTATTGCAGCGAACTAATTATTCTGTTGCCGGAATCACAGAACCACTCCGAGTCTGTATTGCTAACACAATCAATATTCCATCCAAGAATCAGTGTATAAGGGGTGTCGAATGTTGCCATCTCGCATATCAAGGCTTCAAAACGCATTCATAGATAGATAACTAATTATTGTACCGCAAAAACACAAAATATTATACAGAAGGAAATTCTGAGAATCAATGAAGTTCAAAGAGCAGAGCGGTTTGAGCGATCTCTTCCAAGCAACCTTGGGACTGGACATACCTATTAAGAGAATAATATAGACGTTGGCGTTGAGTAATTATCTGAAGTCATCTTCGGCCTAAGGTTTTTCTGTTAATAAAATGTTATGTCATCATCATATCAACCCATACACAAGCCCACGAGGACCTAGGCCTCCCCCATACGACGCCACAAATAGCGGTCCTGAGCCGCCTCCATCCATCGACTCCCTGCGACCGCTACGATGTCGTCGGTCCATCGAGTGGATGGTCTCCCATGTAGAAAATGTTATTGTACATATATTGCTTATTTTTGGTAGCGTATTTTTGGTTTCAGGCACTAATTTTCTCCGCTGTCAAAAGTATAAATTCCATACTACCGGTGACCGATCTAGGGATCGTCTAAATCTAAAATACCTGTGGCGGTGAAGAAAATAATTATCTCTAGTTTTAGAAAGAGCCTTATAATTATAGGTACTATGAAAAGAAGCTTACGAAAATAAAATTTATTTTATATCAACCAAACAGGTGTCCATATAATGTAGTTATATATAAGTAAAGTATATAAATATGTATTACTAGCTGCTGCCCGCGCCTTCGCCTGCGTTTTATCGGGATAAAAAATAACCTACATTATATGTTATTCCAGATCCCAAACTATACCCATACCAAATTTCAGCCTAATCGGTTCAGTAGTTTTTGCGTGAAAGAGTAACAAACATACATCCATACAAACTTTGACATTTATAATATTAGTAGGAAGTAGGATAGGATTCTGTCTTTCTATACTATCTACTCAAATAATTATTTTCTGTTTACACGCCACCGTCTATACTTTTCCAACCACTAAACTTCTTGGCCATCCTAAGGTTGCCTGGAATAGATCGCTCTGAACGATAAGGCCGTCCATTAACTGTATTTGTTTTTGTGTTCTGTATTTATTTATTATTTGATGTGCAATAAAAAAAAAAAAAAAGAAAAAAAAAAAAAAAAAAAAAGACTGTCACCTTGCTAATTGATTTTTGCTTGTATTTTTTCAGAAAGAGTTTTCTACGGCCTTTGGGGAGCTTTAGAGCTCTGGGGCCGGCGGTCCACCATCTAGCGCGCATCAGGTATTGTTTTCCAGGCCCGGGACAACCTTAGCGCAACATAAATTGAAAAGGTGGATTCTCTCTTTGTAGTTTGTTTCCGTTGATTTTGACAGAAGTTTCGTCTTTGTTATTTTTCTGTTCACAGTAAGGAGGGCGTTTGCCGTGGAGCCCCGCGCCGGGCTACCACGCGTGCGCCAGCCGCTGTCATCCCGTTAGGTTATTTAGATTTGTAAGAATTTTTATTTACATTCGTAAGTTCATATTGTGATGATACAATGCACGCAATCGTTAGATGCAATTAGGAATGCTACGGGAATCAATCCCATCGTGTCTGTGCAGCCTCTCTTAGAGTGCACAAAATGTACCCAGGCTCGTTTTTTCAAGGGACAGAGAGGCCTCAAAATTCACCAAACAAGAATTCATAAGGATCCCATTATCCCGCTGTCTGTTCCGGTTGCAGGAGCGGTAGATATTTCGATGATGAAAAATTCTAATAGTGTGGCTGACACATCCCCGTTTTCGAAAGTTCTGAGTGAGTACAAAGCTACAACCCCTGTTTTTAAACGTATTCCTAGAGGTGCCCGCATCTCTGTCGCTTCTACTCTCTCAGAGGCCATTAGGAATACTGTATCAAAAAACACCAAACGAGCTTGGGAGCATTTACTAGTTTTCCCTTACAGAGTACTACATGTAAAAAAAGATTTGGCCAACAAAGCTTCTATCACGGTTAGAATCAAACAAAATTGCGTTAGGTACACTGCGTGCGAAGGGCAGCCTATTTCAATTGTTGATCAGGTCACACAACAAAATTCCAAATCAAATAAACCATTGTCTGAGTCTACTATCTATAGACTTGTAGAGAGTAAACTCAGTGATGGTGACATAAAAGGTGCCTCTCGCATACTTTTTTCAAATGACACGATGGCGCCAAATAACGATGATACTCTCATATCTCTTGAGAGTAAGCATCCAGCTGCAAGGGCCAACATCCAACTCCCCGATCCACCGCAAGAGAGTGATGTCGCTGTGGACACGATCAGCCAGGATGTGCTTAAAGCTGTCATGTCTTTCCAGAGTGGCTCCGCCGGCGGCCTGGATGCTGTGACTCCACAGCATCTAAAAGATCTTCTTTCTGGTGGGTCTGGCCATGCAGGTGAAGTCCTTCTCGAAAACTTGACATCTTTAATCAACCTGATGTTGTCAGGTCGAGTCAACAGCGAGATCACAGAACTCTTGTACGGTGCGAATCTTTGCGCACTAAAAAAGAAGGATGGCGGAATAAGACCCATAGCCGTGGGCACCACCTACCGCCGCCTCGCGTCTAAAGTCTGCTGTCGGAAAGAAGCCGACTATCTAGGCGATTATTTTCGACCAATTCAGCTAGGCTTTGGTTCGCGAGGCGGATGTGAGGCCGCAGTACATTCCCTTCGTACATTTTTGGACAAAAATGATGGGGAGGTAATTCTGAAGGTAGACGTCAAAAACGCCTTCAATTCCGTAGACAGGGGCGCCTTGCTAAAAGAAATTAAAGACAAAATTCCAGAAATTTATCCCTATCTCTGGCAATGCTACGGTTCACCGTCAAAATTAATTTACAGAAACAATGTCATTTCGTCCGCGGTTGGTTGTCAGCAGGGCGACCCTCTTGGTCCGGCCATTTTTAGCCTTGCTATCCAACCAGTAATTCAACGTCTTAAATCCAAACTTAATGTTTGGTATTTAGATGACGGAACGATAGGGGGAGACGTGGACACAGTTTTTAATGACCTAAAAATCATCACAGATGAATTTCGGCAAATAGGTTTAGAACTAAATTTTTCAAAGTGCGAGCTTTTTATTTCGGACTCTTGTGTAGACAAAAACAATATCATAATAAAATTCAATAGTTTGGCTCCCAACATTACAGTTGTAGATAAATGTTCACTTCGCCTCCTTGGTTCACCAATTTTTGATGAGTCTTTTCAGTCATTTGTAGATGAGAAAATTCAAAATTTCAACAAAACCTCGAACAGACTTCTCAAAATTAATAGCCATATGGCTTTTACAATTATTCGGTTTTGCTTGTTTGTACCTAAATTTACGTATTCTTTGAGATGTTGTCAACTGTGGAAACACAGCGAGCTCTTGGAAGGCTTAGACAACATAATAAAGAATACTTTATCATCGGTTTTGAATATCTGTTTCGATGACAAGGCATGGTCGCAGGCCTCCCTGCCTGTCAAATTGGGAGGCTTAGGTATCCGCAAAATTTCAAGTGTAGCCCTGCCAGCGTTCTTGTCTTCCGTCTACAGCACTAGTTCTTTAGTGGAAAAAATTTTAAATCCGTCTTTGGTCTCACCTGGAAATTCATTCGAAATTTCGTTCTTAGACGAGGCTCGAATGGCTTGGCATAGTGCTTGCCCTGATGCTGCTCCCCCAAAATCTCTTTTGTCCCAACGGCAATGGGACGGGCCTCTGTGTGAGTTGACACGGAATTGTTTGTTACAAACGTGCTCCAGCTCTGCAGATCGTGCCCGTCTCCTGGCCGTTTCTAAATGGGAGTCAGGACATTGGTTGCAAGCACTTCCTTCATATAATACTGGCACTCTATTGGATCCCGTAACTTTCCGTATAGCAACATGTCTTCGGTTGGGTGCAAGGTGTTGCGCACCTCATCAATGCCAGTGCGGTACTGTTGTCGAACAGCTTGGTCATCACGGATTATCGTGTACTAGGGCTGCCGGTCGGATATCTCGCCATGCCAGCCTTAACGACATCATCCGGCGGGACTTTGTCACCGCTAACGTACCAGCTATTCTCGAACCGAATGGTCTGTTGCGTGACGATGGTAAGAGGCCCGACGGCATGACTTTAGTCCCTTGGGAGCTGGGCAGGCCTATTGTGTGGGACGCTACATGTGTCGACACACTTGCGCCTTCCCATCTTTCAAGGACATCCGTGAGGGCTGGTTCGGCGGCAGATTTGGCCGAGGATCTCAAGAGGCGCAAATATGCAGGTCTCGACAGAGCCTACGCATTTGCTCCCCTTGGAGTCGAGACCCTAGGTCCGTGGGGTACCGAGGCTCTCCGGGTTTTCAAAAAATTATCTGAGCGCCTGGTCGAAGCGACGCGTGACCCGAGAGCTGGTGAGTATCTGGCGCAGCGCATTAGCATTGCCATACAGCGGGGCAATGCAGCCAGCGTCTTGGGGACGCTTCCGACTGGTATTGATATGGACCAGTTGAGATATCTGTAGATTGTTTGCAACAGTCTGCAGTTAGCTCAATTGTTTCAATTGTAAATACTAGTTTAATTTCTTTATATTATTTGATTGTTATTTTCTTTGTCAATAAATAATAGTTGTTGTATTGTATCTTTACCGGAATTAAGAAATTTAATATTATTGCAACTCAAATACAAAAAATATAATATAAATTAATTTGTACCGGTTCTCAATCACCCTGTATACATTATTGCCTACAAGGCACTACGTACGCAATTACACGTACTACGTCACGTAGACACAAATATGATGCGGTGCCAAGTCGGTATATCAATGGACGTAGTTTACGGTAACGTTGTGATCGTTGCCGTACGTCCCTGTCAGTTCGTTACCTCCAATAATTGGTAATTATACAGGGTTGTGTATAGAGACCCTGTATATTAACTACCTAGGTTTTGCCTGTGACTTTATTGACTGACGTATTAGATATAGATACCTCAACGTAGATTTTTGATCTATGCAGATTGCCTAATTGTGACATGTTAATTATTATATTCAACTCCAACTCAACCCGTGGATGTCGTAAGAGCCGACTAAGGGAACCTACCAGAGGAAGGGCAGCAGCTTCCTTCTGAGTATTTTTCAACACCAACACTGCGATCACCAATCCGCCTGCCAAGCGTGGTGGTTATGGCAAAACCCATGGGACCCACTCGATGGACCGACGACAACGTAACTAGCGGTCGCAGGGAGTCGATGGATGGAGGCGGCTCAGGACCGCTATTTGTGGCGTCGTCGTATGGGGGAGGCCAAATCCAGCAGTGGACGTGTATGGGCTGATATAATGATAAAAAAACTATTATATTTAAAAACCCCCATCAATCCAAACTGATATGCAAAGTGTCGCATATTTTTAACCGACTTCAAAATGGTTCTCTATTCGTCTGTATGTTGCTTTTTTATGTACATACATATGTATGTTGATGTGCGCGATATCTCCGCCTATTATGGTTCGATTTTGAAAATTGTTTCACTATTGTATAGAAAATGACCCCCAAGGGGTACCTAAGAAATTAGTATTTATCCCGCAAAACTAATAAGTGTAAAAGTAAGGGAATTTGAAGTTGGTTTATCGTTTTTTAAAACACGCAGTATTATTATTCATGTAATGTTATTGTATCACAGAGGATACAATAACATTACATTTATTTTAAATGGTATTTTTTTTATTAATCGTAGAAACTCAATATTTCAGCTAATTATGAATTTATTAATGGATCGATTAGTAAAGAAAGAAAATTACAATCAAATAATAGAAACAAATTAGAACTAGTATTTTCAATTGAAACAATTGAGCTAATTGCAGACTGTTGCAAACAATCTACAGGTAGCTGAACTGGTCCATATCAATACCAGTCGAAAGCGTCCCGAAGACGCTGGTTGCATTGCCCCGCTGTATGGCAATGCTATTGTGCTGCGCCAGATACTCACCAGCTCTCGGGTCACGTGTCGCTTCGACCAGGCACAGATGATTTTTTGAAAATCCGGGGAGCTGAATTTATTTTCCCTCGCTCTACATTATAGGAGGAGGCTTCAGAGTTTCAGTTCCAGTTCCATTTATTTCTACCGTAGGTATTGCATACCTTACACTTGATGTCGTTATTTTCTTAATTAAAACCGGACTATTACATTAATAAATTAAGTCACAACTGGAAAAAGGAAGCCTAAGGGACTGCACGCAGAAAAAAACCAGAGTAAAGTCAGAAACACACTATTGATACGCCACGCGACGCAACACGATGCATATTATACCTGCTTCAAGTGCCAGCAATATGGACACCACCAATATGAACCCACATCTGCAGCCACTGCGGAGTTCAAGGTCACTCAATCAAAGAGTGTACTAAAATGGCGGAAGAACCCAAATGTGCTACTTGCCTACATTTCAAAAAGCCAAGTAAGCACATTACAGGTTCTGCTGACTGTCCGGCAAAAACAATCGCTGAAAATAGGTACATAAACTCGATAGATTATGGAAGCACCTAATAATGCCGATACAGTAAACATATTAGGTACTTTTTCTTTATAGTAGGTATACCTATGTTATTTAGCATTCTTATTTATTATATAGGTACTCCTAAAATGTAATCTAGTTTAGTGTAGTTACCTAGTTTAAAAATTATTTTGAAAGTCTGCACTGTCGATTTGTTTTACTTTGAGTGATTTTTACTACCTATCTATTTGTTGTTAGCAATTTTGCCTGAGATACAGGTTTTACCTAGTTCAGGCACACGTAATCTTTAGAATTAAGTTATTATTATTCTGATGATCACCATTTGAATTAAGATAGTTTTGAAAAAAAAAAAATTGAGTAGAAAAAAATCTTATTATTTTCTATGGCCAGAATCACATTATCAACACCCAAAAAAATTCTAAACACGCAACGAAACGTTGGGTGTTTACAATGTGGTGCAGGTCATAAAATATTGATATCATCATCATCATAATCAGCCCATACACGTCCACCGCTGGAAATAGGCCTCCCCCATATGACGCCCCAAATAGATCCTGAACGGCTAAGATAATAAGATATAAGATTGATATGATTAGATGCAACTCAACACACGCTGCGTTGCGACGGGTCACGTGACATATCAATAATGTGTTTCCAGCTTAAAGGTGACGATAAATAAAATTACTTGTTACCATTCAGACTATCATAAACGTGCCCGCATCAATATACTATACCTACCCCCTCTCCCTTACTTCCCCCAATTGGTACCTATCCTACCGACCACACATAAAATATATACCCTCATAAAACTTCACCTGTTATACAGGGTGTAAACGAAAACTAAGCACTAAATTGGTTGTCAAATGTTATTTGTAGTAACACTTTTGTGAGTTGTAAAAATAATGATGTTTGTACGGCTGTAAATAATCCTATTTTCAGGTAGGTATTGGATTTTGCAGTAGACTTTTATGAAGCTTATACAAAGAATTACCTCTTCTAAAAAGCAATCAGAAATTTTTGGTGCTTACTTGGGAAAACAGTCTTGATATCAATTTTCAACTTAACTAAGTACTTGAAGACTAAAGTGGTTTCAAATAATTTAAACTAAATCCAGAAGGTGATCAGTTGACAAACGATTTTCTAACCGGCTAAAAATAGAAAACTGAATATCAATGATTCGACAAACTGGTCAAAGTCTCTGTTCAAAATCAATCCAAAATGCGCTTGAAAAGGTTTTTATTATTTTATTTATATTTTATTGTATTTTTTTTATTCTGTTTTTTAAGGTCATAATTTGCTTAGCGATTATGCTAGTTCCGTTATACAATCACAAACTATCATACTTACTTTATCGTTATATAATATATATATAATATCGTATACCAGTGTACAAGGCCTTAGCAGCCTCGATTTTATTGTATTTGTAGAAAAGTTTTACATGCTTTATAAATAAACTTATATAATAACGTAGACGCTAAAACACTGCTTGCTAGCGTAGGAGAAATAAAGAGACAGTTCTGTCTTGTTATCAGCTAGATACAATAAAGTAAACTAAAAGTAACTGACTGTTAACAAAATTACTAACAAATAACAGCGAGATACAAATAATATTAACTGATAACAGCATTTATCCAGTGCTTTATCAGAAGTTGGTTAACACTTTGCGCTTTTGAGTTGAATAAAACAATGATGGTCGTGGATATCAAACAAAGCATTGATTTTACATCGATTAGTTCGAACGATAGTTCGAAAAAAAAGCGGTTAGAACCGCTTACTATCAATAATTATATTAAACACACAATGATAATTCCAACTGTATTGTCTAATGTATTGTATCTCCATTTACAATTCCTAGATAATACCAATAGCTTGTTACAACAAGACAACTGTCTCAGTTTATGGTCGAGTTGCCTCCTTGGCTTAACAACTGCAGTCCATGTTAACACCCTGTATATGTTCGTTACGTACAAGTTAAGGAGCTGTTGAGTCGTAATTATAACGGCTAGCGACCCATATCGGATATTCTTGCGACCAAAAGTCGCTGTTTATCGTAGTCAGTAGATGTTTCGCCCGGTCCTTAAATCGTCAGTTTTTTTGTTTTCGTAGTAGTAGTTTACCTACACTTAGAAAATTAAAAAAAAATATCTAGTTTTTTTTCTGAACCGGTTTAATAAAAACAATAAAAAAATACGACATAAACTTTGAACGCGACCGAATTGGCATAATTTATTTGTTTCATTTCTAATCCTCCGGCTCTCTCATCATGTTTGGTTCGGAGAGACTCTTGTGCCTTTACAAAATTAGAACTTTTTCTTGCGACTTTAAGTCACATCTCAAGAACGCCTCCTTTACACACATGTAACAGTTATTGCCACAATAACAGTTTGTTACTTGACTCGACAGAATTAACCGTAGGTATTTGGCTGTTTTTACGCTCTAGTACCTAATTGAGGGTCGTTTTTTACGGCCCAGGTCATTGATGTTTTCTTTTATAGATGGGTAACATAATATGGGCCAGTAAAACATCGAGCCTACCGTGGAATTTGAATGTCTACAAAGTATGATGAACCGGAACAGAATCTAAAAACTATAAGATGAATTCGATGGACCTGGATCATAGCGGTCGCAAGGAGTCGATAGATAGAGGCGGCTCAGGAACGCTATGTGTAGCGTCGTTTGGGTGAAGTCTATGTGCCTAGGTTATCGCTGAATCGACCTAGTACCTACCTATCATTTCAAGTTAATATAAAAATTATAGGAAGGTGTCGATCCAGCGGTCTCGAGCTGCCAACTGGTCCACACCCCGATGGTTTTCGGATCTCCGCGAACTCTACGTTCATAGCTGACGAGAGACCGCTCAGAACATGGAAAGGTCTTGTGGCCTAGACCCACTTTGGGTTTCTGAGTCGCTTTTGGTTTCGGAGTATAGGTATCGATAAATATCATTGCTGGTCAGTTCAGATTAAGGATGGGAGTTATTGGATATTTTGGCTACCGGTTATTAGTTGGGTATTTTGTATCAATACCGCTAGTACCAACTAGTACCCAATAACGTTACAATACTCTATACGTGTCCTTATCTCGACCCAATATATGTATTTCTAACCGATTTGGTTAGAAATACCAAATACTTGTTGCAGCTACATAACTTTACGGGTGAACGGTCCGCTAGTACCTATGCGTAGATGATAGTTAGGTAAGTATAGGTATTGAAGCGTTGGGTAGTTATGGCTCACGATCGGTTAGGCGCGATGCTCGCTTTGCACAGTTATTCCCTAGCTGTATGCGGATTTTACAATAGCGTTAGATATTTTAGGACCATGCTAACTGATACTGAGTTAGTTATTGAATACCGGACTCATCTCTAATTCAGATGTTTTTGTGTGGACTCTTTTGTTTGTTATCCTTTGTCAAAATGAGTTGTGTTTGTATTTGTGAGTCAAACCACCCACGATAAAATCCGTACTATAATGTATATTAAGGCCTACGCCAAACAGGCGACCTCTACTAAAATGTGACATAATGTGTCACATTTTAGTCATATTATGTTCTATACCTATAATTCGAAGAAATAATATTTTTAATACCCACCTTGATAATTGTTAATTGATATTTTATTGTAATATTTAGTAGTAGAGTATTTTACTAGTATATAGTAGCTTAATTTTTTATTTTTTTTATTTATGTATTTAGTACTACCTGCCGCCTGCACCTTCGCACGCGTTTAATCGGCATAAAAAATGTGCCTATACGTTATTGCAGCTCCGAAACTATACCCATACCAAATTTCAGCCCAATGAGCTCAGTAGTTTTTGTGTGACATCATGTACATGTGACGTCATGTACTAACTTTGAAATTTTATAATATTAGTAGGATAAATACGAAAGTAACTCTGTCGTTTACGCTTTCACGATTAAACGACTAAACAGATCTAACTGGGCATGGAGATAGAAGAGATCCCGGAAAAGGATATGGCTACATTTTGTTTTCATAAAATAGTCTTGTCTGATTGGTATAACTCCAAGAGACCGACAATGTTCCGTCCCATTCTGACCGCGTGGGGATAAAAAGGATTGTTACCAGCTGAAATTATTTTTTCGTACTTCATTTCGTAAAACGGAAATGAACCAAAAAACCCATTTCTAAGGCACTTCCAACGTTCCGCTAGAAATAGAAAGCTAGTTTTAAAATAATGTTTTCGCTCAAAAAACCTCCTAGCTCGGGAACGAGCGGCCAACAAAGGAAATATCCCAGAGTTTCATACGTAGCCTGGGGTGTTTTAAATTCAGTGTCGACACTGCAACGTATAGAGCAACTTTTCGTATTTGTTATCGAATTGGAAACTAAAACAATAGGGTGGGCTAGCGAAGACTGGACGGCGACCATGTTTTGTGGGAGAAAAGGATTTTAACTGAAAAGCTGTTTGTTTCGTAGTAAAAAAATATAGATAACTTTGACGTCACTTTCTCGATAGTCATGACGTCACATCGTCGCTCAGTTGATGGCAGTGACGTCACTCAATATCATTATAAGGTTTATCGTCTTTGCTATATGACACAGGATAAATCAGAAGAAAAGAGGCGACCAATAAAAACAGGTGTCATAAAAAGAGCTTGTGCTATTTTTGAAACGGTTCCTGCTGATTTTATTCTCGACTACGCTCGTAATTTATGCGAGAAAAATTGATACCAATCTGCAAACTGCCAATCAATAACCAACAACTATATTATCCTATCGTGGATATAGTATCAATTTAGAATTTTAACCCATCATGTCAGGTCGACAAAAACCACAAAACATCACAGAAATGTCTTGTCTCTACCTTATACATGTATTCATCATCATCAGCCCATACACGTCCACTTCTGGACATAGGCCTCCCCCGTACGACGCCACAAATAGCGGTCCTGAGCCGCCTCCATCCATCGACTCCCTGCAACCGCTACGATGTCGTCGGTCCATTGAGTGGATGGTCTCCCATGTAGGGGGGATTTGCCATAATCACCACGCTTGGCAGGCGGATTGGTGATCACAGTATTGGTGTTTAAAAATACTCAGACTGAAGCTGCTGCCCTTCCTCTGGTAGGTTCCCTTAGTGGGCTCTTACGACATCCACGGGTTGAGTTGGAGGGGTCGATATTCGTACGCCGAGGCCCCACGGCCCTGTAATATATGTATTATGTATTCGTATTTCTCTTTAGTCCTGTTCACTTCGTTATACACAAAAGCAACGAACATGTCTTGCCTCTGGTCAAACACTGTGCTTTCCCCTTTGTTCCCAGTTTCAGCTATCCAACATTCCATGGTTACCCTACACATCGGACAACAGACAATGCTATCAATGCATAAAGAACATCTCCCACAAGCTAAACACTGCTGGCAGGAAATTAAAAACTTTTACCAGCATCTATTGAAATGAATCGGTTACAGGGATGGAGTGAGGGAATAGTTCTGGCCAAATGGATGTTTGAATGGTCATAAATAGTTTTTCATAAAATTTCAAAAAATAAATATTTCTGAGACATTAAAATATTTTACACTGTTTTTCGAAGTTTTTTGATATAACTAGATTAATATAGTTATCTTTCGTTTCATCTTTTTGATATTACTTAATTCAACTAGATACCAAAATGAAATAAAATAAATTTTAAAACTGCATACTGCACGTAACTGCACAGATTTTGACTAAAATCCTCACGAATAAAGGTATTTTTTTATTTATACAAAAAACCAGATATCAATCAAAATAAATCCAAACATAATAATAATACAATTGTGATCTAGATTGATATTATGTGAAAAATAATAATATCGCAAACCTTATCTCAAACGATCATTGCAAAAGTTGCAAGCGTAGAAATCTATCATTATTTTTTAACTATTTCTTGAAATTTAATCCACCGATCTACCTAATTGATTTTATTTGCCCTTTGTTGAGGATCCTGATTCCATCTCTGCCATATTGGCTTTAACAGGCAAACGCGACAGTTTTTCTTGTATCAGCTGGTGTTTTTATTCAATTTGGTCAACTTGGCTGCGGCTAGGGTTAAGTGTAATTTTCAATAGAAATGCAAAAGCTGAAAAATAGCCAGTATGACTTAATCATTAAAGTATATTTTTGCATTGCAGTTTGTAAGGTTTTGTTGTTTTAAATTATGACTAAGTACTTTTATCTAGTTATTTCAGTGAAATGAGAAGCGAAGTGATTCAATTTTAAAAAAATATATGAATATCACGTTCAGGCGCCGATTAATAAGGTCTTTATTGACAAAGAAAATAGAGAAATTAAACAATTGAATTGCCGTGGGGCCGCGGCGTACGAATATCGACCCCTCCAACTCAACCCGTGGATGTCGTAACAGCCGACTAAGGGAACCTACCAGAGGATGGGCAGCAGCTTCAGTCTGAGTATTTTTAAACACCAACACTGCGATCACCGATCCGCCTGCCAAGCGTGGTGATTATGGCAAATCCCCCCCTGGGGGGACCATCCACTCGATGGACCGACGACATCGTAGCGGTCGCAGGGAGTCTATGGATGGAGGCGGCTCAGGACCGCTATTTGTGGCGTCGTACGGGGGAGGCCTATGTCCAGCAGTGGACGTGTATGGGCTGATGATGATGATGATGATTACAATTGAAACAATTGAGCTAACTGCAGACTGTTGCAAACAATCTACAGATAGCTCAACTGGTCCATATCAATACCAGTCGGAAGCGTCCCCAAGACGCTGGCTGCATTGCCCCGCTCTATGGCAATGCTAATGCGCTGCGCCGATTAATTGATATCGCTGATATCGCATTTGCTTTTCTATCATCAATTTATAATTTCAAGATTTCTGTCCTTTCAAATTATTTGAAGAAAAAAAACATATTTTTAATTAATATTATAAATTCCAAAATAAATCTGTCTGTCTGTCTGTCTGTTACCTATTCATGCCTAAACGGCTGAGCTAATCCTAATGAAATTTGGCAGGGAGAGGTAAATGATATCCCAAGGACGACAAAGGCTGCTTGAAAACGGCACGAAAAGCTGCGGGCCGCAGCTAATAATTTTGTGATTAATAAGTATTAACAATGATGACGGTTTTGAAAAAAAAAGTGAATATGTTCCCTACAAGACCTAATTGACTTATGTTGACTTTTGAATTACTTTAATTTAATTTCATACAGTTTTCATACGTTAACTGGGTAGAAGTATTTCAGTGTAATCTTATCCGAGTAGAATTAGCTCGTAGCACGCGAGCTTATCCTGTAAGGATACATTTACATAGAAAACAGGATGATACAGAATTATTATGTTTTTTTAAACTTTTTTTTTTAACAAATCATCTTGTTTATCCAATTGTATTACTTTAGAGCGGTCTGTGGCTTTTGATATACATGCATTATAAATTAGTGTAATGCCGTACATTATAGCAGATTACTGGCCCCAATTTTTTATTTGTAAAAAGCGGTAAATAAGCGGTTGTATAAGAAAAGTGAAAAACGGGACCTGATTTTACGACAGTTCTCCACCAAAGGGAAGAGGAAAAGGAAATTATTTGTGTTCGCTTCGACTCCCAATACAAAATCCGGCGATACCGGAAGACCAGCGTTGGTTGTATGTAAATTAAATATTAGCAACTCACGTTAAAACAAGGAACATTTTGTAACTCGAGCAAATTGTTTTCTTTGTCATGTTTTTTTTTACATTTTAGTCTACTTGCCCTGTTATTTTGTGTGGGAGAAATCTTAAAACTAAATTTTAGACCAGTTATCCTCAACCTTTGATTGAGCAGAAATTCGGCATACTTACATATGGAAATTTGATGACGATGCAATGCCATGGTGCCATCGAGCTGGTCTGATAATGGAGACTGAAGCTGGCCATAGAAATTCCTAAACGAAACGACTTAAACACCTCCAGTTTACTTTCGTTGGATTTGCCTTCCCAATAATTTTGGTCTTAGTGTTTTAAAACATAAAAAAATATTTATAAATTATTTCTGTCTGAACTACTAATAAAAGTTTTTATGTTCTTTATTCATTTATATCTCAAACATCCATCTATTCGAAATTATTATTGATTGTGATGGCCATGGCAATGCTTTTACTTTTTCTGTTTACTGTGGAGGAAATCTTCTCCTACAACTGTAAACTGGTAGGTAAGAAAATACAAGTTAAACTACCTACTAGGTTTACTAAGTAGGAAGGTATGTATGATGTTAGTATTAAAAAAGTTAAATCATTTAATATTTTAGGTTATATAAATCTTTTTAAACTGTAGAACAGATTTTCTTTGTCCTGCCAGAAATAACCCCGTTTTCTGTGTAACTGTTTCCTACAGAATAAAGAAGGTAGAATGTTGTATGTGGACGGGGTGTATAATTACCATAATTTAGTGTTTAAAACGAAGAAAAACTTCGTTAAGAAATTTAATAAAACTTAGTTTTCCTTTGAACTTAATAATATTTCGACATTCGGTTTTAAAAACCGAACTTTGTCGATATAGGGATAAGATTTGCCCCCTTGCACAAATTTTCTCAAGGGGGAAAACTGGAACAAGAAAAAACGGTGAGGGGGAATTCTGGACATTTTATAATTAAGTTTCCAGTTTCCCCCTAAGGGGGATTTATCAAGAGGGAAAACTGTAATAACCCTGACTTTTTCATAAATCTTTGAACGAAACTAGGTAGAATGACAGGAAAACAACGCTTTCTCGGTGTGATGGTGGGCAAACGCCTTACCGTTTTCAATCAAAACAAAAAAAAAACTAGTAAAATAATTTGGTAAACCCAATTCACCCCAAAAATTATAAGTGCCTAAACTCTATTATAAAATTTAATATTTAAAGTAATAATTCAACTAGTACTTAAAATAATCAGAATTATTAAAAATCCAAAAGAAAGCTGAGGGTTGTGTCTTTACCAACTCCAAAAATAACAAGGTAGAGTTTACTTACAGTTGTTTCATCATCATCAGCCCGTACACGTCCACTGCTGAACATAGGCCTCCTCCAAACGACGCCACGAATAGCGGTCCTGAGCCGCCTCCATCCAACGACTCCCTGTGACCGCTACGATATCGTCGTTCCATTTAGTGGGAGGTCTTCCCGCACTCCGTTTCGCATTGCATCGCGGTCGCCACTCGAGAATCTTTACTCCCCAACGATTATCGGTTCTACGAACTATATGGCCTGCCCATCGCCACTTCAGCCTGCTAATTCTGAAATACAGCTATATATTTCAACGAATTCAATGAAGAAAATGACTTTATTTCCTAGGATCGGGTACTTAAAAGTATCTAACTATTAAGTAGGAAGGTGTTTATTTAAAGAACACTTAATTTCTTGCGTTTCAATTATTATTCGACAGTAAACCCCTTTTCCAAGAGCCCTGTCAATAAAGCCAAAATGGCGACGACCCACCAAGTTTATACTAAACGAAATGCTATGCTTCTGTAGAGAACCTACTGGCAGGACTGACTTAATTATTGATGGATGGATGTGGCATCTCTTGTAAATAAACTACGACTGATGTCCATCATCAGCCCGTATATGTACGTCCACTGCTGAATATAGGCCTACCCCAAACGACGCAACGAATAGCGGTCCTGAGTCGCCTCCATCCAACGACTCCCTGCAACTGCTGCTACAATGTCGTCGGTCGATAACTGATGTGTGTAAGTTGTATAGGATTAAAACTAACTGGAATCAATAATATCGTGAGCTATAAGATAAAATGGATAGAAAAAAGATAACATTAATAAAATTTCGACAACGAAATTGTATAAAAACCAGTGACGTCACCCCCGGACCCTTCTGTTTAGGTGTTCGCGAACTGATGAGAGTAACTAAGTTTAAATATTTAGGACATTGGGTCACTGCTGACTTAAAACATAACGTTGATATAGAAAGTTAGATGCAAAAAACTAAACAAAGAAAATATTTTTATTTGCAACTCATATAAAAACATGGTGTTATATACCAAAAATATGTATAATGTATGTATGTATGTATGTATATAAAAATTTATACAAACAAAAACATAATGGTGAATATTTATATAGCAGTCCTCAGCCGCCTATCTCCATGTTTTTTTTTTCATAACCAGCAAACCTATAATGCCACGTCCATATTTCCGTCTCTTTTCACACAGCCACGTCCAAACCAATATCGTCTCATTAATAATGGCCGCTCCGAAAGTGGTGCCTTTAAAATAACCCGCTGTTTGACTTGCTTGATTATTGGGAGTGTATTAAAGTGTTTAATGTGCCAGTCCATTGCGGCGCACGGAAAATACGAGCATATTATTGGTAGTGTGCACAAGATTTTCATTATTAAAGGCACCGTTTTTTACCCTTTTTTAAATTGATAATGGTAAAGCATTTGACCACCATCACACTTAAGAAAGTGAAGATGTGGTCTAAGATGGAGCACGCTTTGCCAGAAGGAACTTATTCACTCGGGATTTGAAGACTCCTAGATTATACTCTACTGGAAAAACAAACGCAGGAAGTTCATTCCACTCTTTACCGGTAGGTACTCATAATGAAAGTAGAGTAGTTCCTTCTAAAAGAATCTAAATATGTCACGAAAGTCGTGCGTATAGTCTAGTATTACAATTTCCGACACAATCTTATAATTTAAATTAGATTTTGAGATTTTTAAATTAGAGTGATTTAGAAGTTGTCTAAAGCCTTTATTAATATAAGCTAAATACCAGCTTGCAGCCTTAGACTAGATAGAACGAAGAGTCTTCAAGCTCATTGACGAGCCGTACCTTACAGAGACTAAGATCCTAGTCTCGAACATCGCCGCAAGGTTGCTCTCGATCTTTTATAGGATACATTTCGGTGAATGCTCCCAGGAACTTCATGACCTGATCCCACCATCTCCCTTCCACTCCAGGTCAAGTAGACGGACGGCACAATACCATCCTTATCTGGTGGATATACCATCCACACGTACTAAGCTGTTTTCCTCCACCTTCATCATTCGGACCGCTAAGGATTGGAACTCGCTGGCAGCTTCTGTTTTTCCTGCCAATTACAATCTGAGTCTCTTCAAGACAATAGTGAATAGGTATCTTCTAGACCTTCGTGATACACCGTCAGTGACATCGCCACTTTCCATCAGGTGAGATTGTGGTCAAAAGAAGGTCTATTGTTCATTAAAAAAACCCGAAAATTATACCCTAATACAACATTATTTTGCCTCTGCCTACAAAATGACACTTTGATTAGCTAGACATGATCCTGAATTTGGGATTCGGACCACGAAATTTTTAGCAAGGCCTTTAGCAAATTAACCAAACGACAAGCTTATACAAAACAGCTCTGTTACTCTGTTGAAAATAGATCTATCAAGTGGCAAAAACAGAGTATCGACCGTGTCCTGTGTTGTCGCGACCCTTGTTAGCCAGGTTATGTATTTGTTTATCATTCATTGATCTTAACTGGCCGTGGGGCCGCGGCGTACGAATATCGACCCCTCCAACTCAACCCGTGGATGTCGTAAGCCGACTAAGGGAACCTACCAGAGGAAGGGCAGCAGCTTCCTTCTGAGTATTTTTTTTAAACACCAACACTGCGATCACCAATCCGCCTGACAAGCGTGGTAATTATGGCAAATCCCCCCCCCCCCCCCCTACATGGGAGACCATCCACTCGATGGACCGACGACATCGTAGCGGTCGCAGGGAGTCGATGGATGGAGGCGGCTCAGGACCGCTATTTGTGGCGGGGGAGGCGTATGTCCAGCAGTGGACGTGTATGGGCTGATGATGATGATGATCTTAACTTTGTGGTAGGTCATATAGCTTGCAGAACTGATAACCGTTGGGGAGTAAATTTTCTCGAGTGGCGGCCACGATACAACGCGAAACGGAGTGTTAGGCGACCAATCGTCTGAGATAGTAGTTACACTCTTCGATGAGTAATTTGGGTCTAAATGGTGTGAAAATCACAATTAAATTAAAGCCAACTCGAATTAAATGTCAAATACATTTTAGGTTATCACTGTAATAAACTTTTGGGGTTGGTAAAACCTGAAACTGTGTGTGTGACGAAATAAATGTACACTTAGAAAAAGTAAACCTGACATTGTATAATATTTATGTATTCATGCAAATAAATGATTTGATTTGATTTGATAAAATTGTTAAAATTAAACACTGACATGGAAATAAAGTGATATTTTGATTTCGGTCGCGTATTGTGTTGTGATTCGGTAGCTAGATAGATATCGTTTATTGTTTATAAGAATACTCGTGTTTTGGTTAGTAGTGTCCTTAACCCTTGCTTAGTTTACCTGGCCACTAGGGTTCTCTTAAATAGCAATATACTTAGCTGGATATGTAAACAAGGTAGCCTTACAAACACAGCGGTGTCACGTCTTGTGGTTTTCGTGTAGCTGTGCGACTTGGTACGCAGTTGCACACAAGCAATCCACCAATCAAGCTAGCCAGCTCACAAAGCTGCGCTTCAGTCAAACTCACAGGTTTAGCTATTTGAAGGTGAGCTACTGTTTTAACTGTTTGTAAGCTATTGTATAGGTTAGTATGGAATCTCCTTTGTCAAACCAACCAGGACCATTTTTGCTAGTTATAACTAGGTACAGTTAAGTGTCCTTTAAGTGAATATTTTACCATTAGCATTCATTTTACACACTATCATTTCAACCGTGACATAGGGCTTGGCCTCCAACAGAGATTACCACCGCCGTCAGTTTCGCAGCACCTCGTGTCTTGTACGGTCAGTCTCAGTGTTTCTAACAACCGACGATGGCTTGAGGTACTGTCTCGACCACAGATCACAAAAACTAAGGGCTCACACAAGCACCGTGCAACAACAGTGACAAAGGACCCACGGATCTCCGATGCTACACACCAGATCCTGGGCACTGACATGGCTCCAGAAGCACCTAGCTGTTCCCATCTAGTCTGTGAGACCCCTGGCGGGTTAGGCGGCATTATAAGAATAAATAATGAGTTTCCCGAACGTAGGGATCAGAAGAACGCCCATCCCCTCAATTAGTGAGTTAAGATTAATTTATTTTGAAGAGGCCTATAAGAGGATATCATCGGAATTACATTATACCTGCAGTGTTCTTGTGTTTGGTGTAGTAATGAGGGAAACTGATACTATTACCTACGTATTTTAGTACAGCAGTAAATTTTATTGGCAACTACATATATTGTGTGCAACAAAAAGGGATTTACATATTTATTTATTTATTGTTTATTTAATTAATACGGTTATTAAACCAATTACATTAATTAAAAGAAAAAAAACACATCAGTCAATATAATTAGAGGATGTCCAATAATGAATTCATACGACGACCTCTGTGGCGCGGTGGGCGAAGGTCCGCCTGCGACGCAGGAGGTTGCGGGTTCGATTCCCGCCTCGGGACAAATATTTGTACGATCTGCAGATATTTGTTCAGGGTGTTCTGGTCGTTTTATATATATAAAAAATATCTATATATTTAATATATTGTATTATGTATATCAGTTATCTAGTACCCATAACACAAGCTCTGCTTAGCTTGGGGCTAGATAATGTTGTGTGAATTGTCCAGTATTATTTATTTATTTATTTATATAAAATAATTAATAATTACGTTCACAAAATAAAAAACATTTTCTCAATAAACAGTCCAGCTGTCAGCAAATAAATCAACATCGGGGCTGTCATTCAGGAGCGTTTAAATGATATCTACAAAATTTTAAGGCGAAAAATAAAGCCTGAATCGCACTAATGACACGCCACCCGATGGAACGCGATGCGTGTTGAGTTGAATCAAACCCTGTTATTTTCTTTGCCCAGAACATATTAAAATCCGACGCGACATAACGCGCGTACACGCCACCCGATCCATCTCAGGCAGATCGACGTGTTGCGTGGCGGTGGGGATAAATACGCCACACGACGCATCGCAAGCGGTGTTTATAGTCCAGGGGCCGATTCTGCTTATCACGTGATACTTTATTGAGTGATACTTATTATCACGGGAGAAAACTATCATGTGATAAATATCGAGTACCGCCAAAAACAGCATTCTCGTACGACTTATAGAGCAACTCATCAAAGAAAAACCCTCAATAAATATCGAACGGCCAGATTTTGAGAATAAGCTTGTTTATCACTCGATATTTTGACACTTCTTGCCATATTTATATTGCCAGAATTGCCCTCCAGATACGATGCCAACCGTCAGTTACCGTCAGTCACCCAAATAAACATTTGACTGTTCTGTTTTGTTCTGTGGATAAAATCTTGGTAAAGTATGTTAGGTACGGGTAATCTTTAAATTGTAAACAAAAGTCAGACCAAAATAAAACTAGCTCTTTTGTTTTAGGGAAAACCAGCACTCAAATTTATGTCAGCTCAGACTCCTACGTACCTTCCTCCAATTTGAAGCAAAGGCCTAGGACATGGAATTTAGAACACAAGGCGTATTACCGCGGCTGTGCAATCGTAACCAGTGATATAAGCTCTGCCGTGGACTAGGTAATGTACGGACTCAGTTTTTAAAGTCAATTTAGCAAACATTTACAGACAAATTAGCGAACGTAATCAAGAAATTTAATAACAAAATAGTAATATTTTATGTTACTTACATATAATCAAATGAAAACTTGTATTTACAGTTCAAATAATTTGAGCCAACTTCTGACTGTTGCTTACAGTCTACAGGTCTTTATCAGATTTGACTTGTAAATTTCATCTATAAAAGTTATAGAAACAGGGTTGAGAGTAGCAAAATGTTCGAGGCCTTTGGTAACCCTATTATATTCATTTAATCAATATCACACAATGTCAATGTCCACTGGTCTCAGACAAGCCGAAGATAGGGTGGCATAGAGGCAGCTAGTCAACTCCTCAACAAAGGCTTTTCAGGGCGGGCACGACGTCCAGTAATGAAGAACACGATAAAGAAGAAGAGAATCGATGTCAAATTAATTCTTATCAAGTAGTTAATTCATTATTTTAAAATAAATCTACTTTTCTACTTGCTACCTAACTCTGCAAATAAAACGTTAAAAATATAATCTACATTCCATAAAAACTCGACTTCGCAACAACAAACTAACATTTTAGCTTGATTTGTAAATTTTCAAAGATTTCCCCAGGCACTTAATGCCTAACATTTAACCAATCATTTTTGTTTCACGATTCTACGCTTCTCCTATCCCTAGGTTAGATTTCCCTGGGCACAGAGGCCATTTAGCCGGGAAAAACGTTCGATTTCCTTTATGGTAGCCATAAAGGTGTTTAACTCCGGGATATAATAATAAAGGAGGCAGTGGGATTGTGCCCGGGGTGGTTTTCCAAAAGTTATGGGGAACGTATTTTTGGTATGCGTTCAGGTTCACGGATTTTGCACTGATGAGAACAGATTTCATGAATCTTAAAGTACGTGAGCGAGTAACGTTGTTATTCGATTTTTGTCGACTTGCAAACCAATTTTTTGAAACGACTTTGTCGACCACATAATTGTTCATATACACTAACGGCAAAGTGCCTACCTACGGCAGAGTAACTGTAGCCGTCGACTGTCAACGGCTGCCGTCCACGCGTCGACGGCTACCGCCGACCGGTGTCGACGGCTGCAGTTACCGTCGCCGTTGGCACTTTGGTACTCGTGTATAATATGAGCACTAAGTAACTCGTCGATTTAGATGTACAATTAAGATTAATCGTTCTTTTGTTGATTGATAAAATATTATCTTCTTCCTGCGCTGTTAAGTTAAAGAGATTAAAAATGTTACCTCATTCCATGTGTTTAAATCTAAACTAACCGAGCCTATGTATTATGATCGGTTAGTTTAGAAGGTAGTAGCTTTCACAGATTCTGAGATAGATAAATAACAATTTCGACCACTAAATTGCATATGACACACTCTTAAACCTACGACTATAGGGTCGAAAATAATGTTATTGACTTTAACCATGTATAAGAGTTACTAAATATCATCAGAATAATGTCATGTTGGTAGGAAGCAATACCTGAAGACAGAGCACGCTCAAACTTAATCTTCGTTTAGAAATCATTTATCCTCAGAAAGACAAATATTACATGTTACTCTTTTAAGAGATATTCTTTATTGACAAAGAAAATAACAATCAAATAATATAAACAAATTAAACTAGTATTTACAATTGAAGCAATTGAGCTAACTGCAGACTGTTGAAACCAATCGGAAAGTACGAATTATATATATTTGATGGGTAGACACGCTTTCTCACTAATAGCGCGCCCCATTTTATTCGACGTGAAATAACAACAAATCCGCATGTGCCGATCCGTTTCCGTTTGGGAGAGGTTCGTAGCCTTCTTAAAACTTAAATTAAGGTCATTGGTTGGTTTAATCTTCACACTTAAATTTTAAAGGATCGTATAACTGGCTGTGTTATAGATAATGGGTGCGAATTTAATAATAAATCTCGCGAGTAGCGGGAAAATTTACCATGCTAGATAATCCACACTGCATTAACTACCCCTAAAGAATCAGAATCAATAACTTTATTTCTTTAGGCTTACAAAATAAGCACTTAGACAAGTCAAATTGTATACTATAAACATAGTTATTATTATCAAATAAGAAATAAGGTGTTAATAAAGTGTTAATAAAGAAAGCAGTGTTTTATTAATGTTATTGATTTTAAAATTAAATTACAGTCATTATCAGTATCGGTGAGTAATATCTAGTGGTAACCTAGTAAAAATGTTTTTGTAAGTAGGTACAACTCAAAAGGTGCAGTCAGATAGCGTTCTTTAATTAGCTAGAGCAGACTTCTATCTCTTTACAAATTATAATCCAAGCTTTTGTAGGTTTTCTGTAGTAGATTGAGTACATGAAGATGGTCTATTAATTTACCTTCAATACAATTACAGGCATAATTAAAAAAAACCATTTGTTTACATTCTTCGTTCGAAAAAAACAAACGCGCTATCCTATAGATATGAAAGTAGAGTAGAAATAAAACCTCATTAGTAAAATTACCCTTTTTAATTTAACTTCTTCGTATTGAATTAGAATGTAGCAAAAAGGTTTGAATGTGTTGTGTTATGGGTATTAAATAACTATTATAACACCTGTGTTTGCGCACACACTTGTGCACTACAATGTGTCCTGCTCACAAGGCCGTTGAGACTGGTATACCGTGGCTGAAATTCCGCTTAGAGGTTATCATCGGGACAAATGTTTGTACGATCTGCAAATATTTGTTCAATGTGTTCTGGATGTATAATAAAAAAATAAAGTTCTATGTATAATAAAAAAATCTATCTATGTATTCTATTATATTATGTATATCAGTTATCTAGTACACATAACACAAGCTCTGCTTAGCTTGGGGCTAGATAATGCTGTGTGAATTGTACAGTATTATTTGTCAACCATTGAAATAATTTAACGCCAAAAATCCGTTCCCAAATGTCCTCTGTAAAAGTTATACAGGTTAACCTTAGTACACATTAAATAAGGAGAAATTGCGTGTTTTCCTATAAAAGTCTCGATGTTCTAATAAATATATCAAGTGAAATTATTTTACGGTTATTTCTATGCAAATGCGCCGTTATCTTGCTAAGGCGCCCTTACAACAGTTTATTGTTACTGACTTATAAAAACTCAGGCAACAGGTTTCTTCTGCTAGACGTGAATGAAGTCGGGAAAGTGTACTATGTCGCTTATGTCCTGTGCACAAGACAACTGGGGCAAGTAACCTAATATGCATCAAACTGAATTATAATAATACTAACTGCTGTTCGCGCCTTCGCCCGCATTTAATCGGGATAAAAATGGTATCCCGTGGACGGACCAGGGTACATGAAAAGCACGTGCGAAGCCGCGGCAGCAGCTAATCTTTCGTATATCACACAAATAACTTTGATTTTTCTGACGTTTCAGCAGGATAACCGGTTACTGCGTTACAGGATAAATGGAACACAGAAGAACCGTAACTGCGAAAATACAATAAATAGACCTGCAAACCTTTGCCGTGTGGTGCCGGCTTAGAATTTCACTACTCAAACTCTTCCCGTGGGTGTCGTACGAGGCGACTAAGTGACATACACCTGGGGGCGGGCAGCAGCGCCTCTTGCAGAATAGATTTACAACCAAACTGCGATCACCAACTCGCATGCCCAGCGTGGGGATTATGGGCATTGCCCCCATGAGATAAAAGCCAATATGGCAATTATTAGGGGAGGCCTGTGTCCAGCAGTGGACCGTTATAGGCTGTTGAGGTGAGACCTGCGAACAGTAGGTAGAGGTAGTACAATAATAGAATGAAAAAATAGAGGTAGTAGACAAAATGAGTAGTAGAGTAAATGATTTGATTTGATTTGAAAAACTTGTCTAGAAAAGAATAGAAGAATAGAAAAAAAATTGCCTTATATATACTTATTACAGTCCGACTTACTTTAAACACACATAAAATTATATTGTGCCATGGGGCCGCGGCGTACGAATATCGACCCCTCCAACTCAACCCGTGGATGTCGTAAGAGCCGACTAAGGGAACCTACCAGATGAAGGGCAGCAGCTTCCTTCTGAGTATTTTTAAACACCAACACTGCGATCACCAATCCGCCTGCCAAGCGTGGTGATTATGGCAAATCCCCCCCTACATGGGAGACCATCCACTCGATGGACCGACGACATCGTAGCGGTCGCAGGGAGTCGATGGATGGAGGCGGCTCAGGACCGCTATTTGTGGCGTCGTACGGGGGAGGCCTATGTCCAGCAGTGGACGTGTATGGGCTGATGATGATGAAAATTATAAATTAAGGCAAAAGGAGTAAATTCAGCTTTTGCTACATGCATTATATTAATACTAGCTGCTGCCCGCGCCTTAGCCCGCATTTTATCGGGATAAAAAATAGCTTATATGTTAATCCAGGTCCAAAACGATACCCATACCAAATTTCAGCCTAATCGGTTCAGCAGTTTTTGCGTGAAAGAGTAACAAATATCCATACATCCATACATAAAAACTTTGACTTTTATAATATTAGTAGGATGCATGTAGCGCTGTTTTTCAAGTTACTCCTCTCAGGTAGCTGGTCACCAAGAGGTTTAGGTGAAAGCGGGACACAGGAAAACAGTTAATAAAATGAAAATTAAGTCTCGTATGTTATGATGAGGTTATTGTGTGTGCGTATCACTTTGTATGTACACGGCAAGGCATAGTTTTACCTGCTTCAGTGTGGTATTTGGCGGGGCGGAGTCTTAACTTTTTATTTGGTCTGAGGTCACTGCAAAATACTCCGAAATCCTACTCCTTCGGGTGAAGTCCTATTGAGTTCAAAATTTAATCAAAAGATACCTACTGCAAAATGTACGATGCAAATCTAAATTGGCTAGGTTTGTAACTAAATCTTCGTGATAGCGAAATTTTCCTCATTAAACTTTACAACCATTCTAAAACATTTTTATTTTGTTCGCAACAAAATTCAAAATAGGCCAATTCCCTAAACGCTTGGTGCAATCATTATACCTGTAAGGGTTTTACAGACGAAGTTACTTTTAAAATCCTCATAAATTATAATTTGTTTTTAATAATTCATATTCATCCAGTTAACGCATATACGGATCAGGGGGTGCTTTTATTTATTCATTTATTTTACAAGTTTTGTCCAACTATGGGACGTTTTAAATTAAAATGGGGAATTTTCTAGCATTATTTATTTATTATTATTCTAATGGGATGGGATGACCAATGCTGATTATCATCATTACAATCATCAATAGACCTTCGTGATACACCGTCGGCCACATCGTCACTTTCCAGCAGGTGAGATTGTGGTCAAACGGGTCTATTGTCCATAAAAAAACGGGTTTTTCATACTTATTATGCAACCGAGGATGATACACGCTTTGCGTAGCCCCGCCTTCAGATTATCATGTAAGTCCTCCGTTCTGTTGGCTGCCCCACGCATGCCTCCCAAAGGACCGGGTCACTGCACAGAGCACAGAGGCCCTTTATGAGAATTCATCAAAAGGCGAGAGCTACACATAGCGGGCATCATCCTTGGTTGCACAATATGAAACACCCGTAGATGATATCCGCCAGGTGTAGAGACTATTGCAAAGGGAAATTAAACTAACAACAATAAAACCATGTTATTATGATGAATGGATGGACTGGGTAATTGGGATATGGTTATTATTATTATATTAAATGCCTAGATCACGTAAATAGTTATTCATCAGTAATTTTATACTATCCTTACCTGGTGTGCTCTCGTGAATCTTATTCGATTTAACTTTTTTATGCATGTTTACTTACCTACCTATTTTATTCTACTTTAAACTACCACATCAATCGCCTCCCACCTCTCTTATCGCCGTTCGCTGCGGTCGCAAAGTTGCCAGTGTTTCCAGTGTTGCCACGTCTGAAACCGCCTGAAAGCGCACCAAAACAAACAAGTCGCATTTATTTTAAAGTTCCCGTAACGACTCGCTCTTTCTCACTCTATCAGCCTGTGGGTAATAAAATTTCAGAAAACTTTTGCTGTTATAATCTGTGTGTTGGTTAGTAGTAAAAATGTTAATTCCGTTCATTTATTGCGCTAGTGCATAGAGCTAATTAGGTTTAGAATCAGAATCAATAACTTTATTTCTTTCTTATCTTACAAAATAAGCACTTAGACAAGTCAAATTTTATACTACACTTGCGAGCTATAAACTGGAATCACTTCATCGCTGGTTTCTGCAGACCATATTTTACAGTTTCCATGGAATAAACTGCAGATTGGTGTATACCATTTGAAAAGAAATTTTGTTAGCTTTCGAATGGTATAAAAATTATTTAAATTTAATTAAGTTTCCTACCTTCATTTAGTGAATTATTACAATAGGTCGAAGTTGTGGATGTTTAAATTAACAAGAAGTAATATGAAAATATCAAATTTTTATTTAAAATCTTTGTTATTTCCCGCTTAATATTTTGTATTGCCCCCCTGGCCCTAATGACTGCTTGTAAACGGTTTTTCATTGTCCTAATGAGTTTCCTGATGGAATCCTGTGGAATTTCCTGTCACTCTTCGATAAGAGCAGTTTTTAGGTCTTCTATTGACGCCGGAGCTGGAGATCGTCCTCGTACCCGCCTTTTCAGCTCGTCCCACAGGTGTTCGATAGGGTTCATGTCAGGGCTGACGGCTGGCCAGTCTATTGTGGGAATCCCGACTTCTTCCAGGTACTGTCTAGTCGCACGAGCGGTGGGGCAGCGGGCATTGTCGTGCATTAGCAGGAAATTTTCGCCAATAAACCCGGCGCAAGGGAGTACATGGCCCAGCTGAATGTCGTTGATATACCTTTCTGCGGTTAGTCCTCCTCCCCGACCTCCACCGGGTACGAATACCAGCTCCGTTTTAGCTTCAATTGAAATCCCCGCCCATATCATACAAGACCCACACCCCCATATGCCACTGTTTCCGCTATACAGCATTGTGCGTATCGCTCTCCCGGTCTCCTGTAGACTCTCCGTCGACGGTCGCTGCCATGCAGGCACATCCTAGTCTCGACCGCGAACAAAACTCGGCTCCATTGCTGTATATCCCAATCTAAGTGATCACGAGCAAACTGAAGTCTGGCTTGTCGGTGGGCTGTAGACAATTTGGGTCCCGTTGCTGGCCTTTTTGGGGTCAAGTTAGTTTCTTTGAGTCTTCGCCTCACTGTCCACTTGCTGAAAATTCTCCCTCGAACTTCTCCGAGCTCCCGCTGGACGTCAACGCCGGTTAGATGTCGATTTCGGAGAGAAGTGCTGACAATAAATCGGTCATCTCTCGCCGAAGTGCATCGCTGTCGTCGAGATCCTGGTCTTTGGACTAAGTTTCCAGTCTCTCTAAACCTCTTGTATACTGTGGAGACACAGGACTGCTCAGATGAAGCTGTCGAGCGATAGTACGCTGAGAGAACCCTTGCTGGATTAGGGTGACGATTTGAGCGGCTTCTATTGGTGTGGTTCCCATTTTCTTGTAATTCCAGTATTTTGAGTGACGTGATATATTGGACTGATGACAAAATTGCATAAATTCCCAGTTTTTATAGGGATTCAGGAGTTTGAAAAAATTGATGTTTCGTTCCAAAACATTATGTCTTTGGTTTTCACGTTCCATGACATATGATGAGCATTTTTTTCGCTATGATATCGAAAGAGTTTGAAAGCTAATAAAATTATCTTTAAAATAATATACCACAACCTACAGTTTATTGCATGGAAACTGTAAAATATGGTCTGCAAAAACCAGCGATGAAGTGATTCCAGTTTATAGCTCGCAAGTGTATATACATAGTTATTATTATCAAATAAGGTGTTATTGATAGCTTAGTTAGACCTTCTAATCCCCTAAACCCGCTTGTGTGTAGATATTCGGACCGTCTCTGCCGAAATTCAGGAGGTTTTCAAAAAAGAATTTTTCTAAGAATTGAATAGAAGGCGGTGTTATTTCGACTTCAACTTCTTCTTTTATGGCGCTGCATGCTTTTTTGCTACTCTGCCAGTGTCTGTGTCAGAGTGTCACACACAAACTTTTGGCAAGATAGAGGTTGTCACTCGGATGTCATGTCCAATTATGCAGGGTTTATCTATTCTTTTTAAATATGGCACACCCAAAGTCCTCCCTCCTACCCTCTTCTCAGTCTGGTGTAACCATAGAGTAATAATGCTGCAGCCTTATAATTCTATAGGTATAACTATTTAGAATATTTACTATGGAGGCAATCAAAGATGGAATCAGTAAGTTTGTTGCGTTGCCAGTCGGCGTCATCGACAATCATCATTCGCAGTGATTGGTAGTCAAACACGTCCGTACAGTTTGTAAACAAAACATCCAGCGACTCAGATTGTTCGTTAAAAACCTAATGTCGTAAAAGAACTGTATTCAAATGGTGCTTAGGAGGTATTCTTTTTTGAAGTTGCGGAGATATAAACTAAGCTTAAAATTTTATCACTAACCCTGACAGGGAAGTTATTGCAGAACGTTTAAATCTTTTTAAATTGTACTTGGAGATTAATTCGTACCTGATGTTTCTTCATTATTTTTGTAACTGCTTGGAGACAAGGAAAGGTCCCATCAGGTTCTTCATTGCTAGTACCTAAGTACGATTAGAGCCGCGTTTACGGTACAAGCGGGGGCGGGAGCGAGTCAAGTCTTTATGTACATTTTAACTACCTACTGCCTTTTTCAAACAGTTACTTTCATAGTATTATGTCTTATGGTATTTTGCTTTGGGGACAGGCAGCTGACATCCAGACTATCTTTGTTCTCCAGAAAAGAGCGGTACGCGCAATTTACAAATTAAAGCCACGCGACTCTTTGAGAGAATTATTTAAAGAAATAAATATTTTGACAGTAATATCGCAGTACATCTATGAAAATCTTATGTATACGCACAAAAATAGAGATAGCTTTTTGAAAAAGTGTGATGTTCACAATAGAAATACAAGAAACAAGAACAAATTACACATCCCAGCATATAGATTACGAAAGGTAGGGAAATCATTTATGGGCAATTGCGTGCGCTTCTATAATAAGCTTCCATCTGAAGCAACTGAACTCCCTATTCGTAAATTTAAACAGTACATTAAACAAAATCTTATCAGGAAGGCCTTTTACTCCATAGATGATTACATCAATGATGTTAATGCTTGGCCAGGTGTCGCTCCGTTCCGCACTGTCAGTAGTATGTAAGAAATTCAATGTTCTGTTTAGCTTTAAAGAAATATTGACATGTATCTAAATTGCATGTAATTTATATTTAGATAGGCAAAATAAACATGTATTAGACACATAAGTGATATTATAATGTGCTAGTGGTTTCTTTTTCACTTCTTCCACTTGTGGACAAAAAATTGAAGTGAAGAGAATATCAATAACATCTTATTTCTTATTTGATAATAATAACTATGTTTATAGTATACAACTTGATTTGTCTAAGTGCTTATTTTGTAAGCCTAAAGAAATAAAGTTATTGATTCTGATTCTGATTCTGAAACAGAAAACAGAGCCTTAGCAATGCATTTGTAATAAATGAATTTGCCCAAACTCATTACGAAATTCGGGTTAACTACGAACCAATTCTGTGTTGGAAGAACACCAAAGTTTCATCCCTTAATGAGGGATATTCCGCTTACCTTCATCACAGATAAGGTAATGCCTTCATAATAAATTCGTCAAATAACGAAAGATTATACAGTAAAAAAAGAATTCGTCAATTTGTTTGTCATCACTCATCATGATTATCAGACCACAATAGTCCACAGCTGGACTTATATACTCCTTAAATGAGTGCCATAGTGCGCTGTCTTCAGCTTACCGCATCGTGCAGTCTTCCGAAGGTCGTCATACCACCTGACCAGAGGGCTTTCTTAATTTTCTGCCGATTCGCGGTCTCTACTCAAAAACACGTTTATCTCAGCGGTTTTCGGTTCTTTATGAGATATGACCGGTCAACTGTCACTTCAGCTTGCTTATTATATGAGCAATATCAGTCGCCTTGGTTCTATGTTGGATATACTCCTTTCCAATCTTTTCGTGCAGAAAAATTCGCATTAATTATATTTATTCGGCTACTTCAGCGTATTCGGCTTTGATATGTGTGTATTATCAGACGGAAAACCAGATAGAAGAGTCTCATAGAGACATCAAAACCGCCCACACATACATAAAGCTGAAACGAAGCTAAAAGTCCTGCTCCGATACTTCAAGGAGCTGGGCTGGTTAGGGCCTGGTCAGGCAGGGGACAATGCACAATACAGTCCCATGCGAGATGTGCAGATCTAAGTTCCCCCACTTAGAATTAGAATAAGTATGTGTTAGCTAATAACGTGGTTGTAGTCAGAATATAAAATACCGTCTCATAAAAACATTACCTACACTAGAAGGAACACGTGTCACCTCTCAGGTCACGCATGTTGAAGAACTAGGTGACATACGATGTTTTGCCCTACATTCGTCAGCTGGAAAAAGAAGTCTATGATCTCATGCGGGGAGAAAAGAAAAGAAGGCAACGGTGGTAAACAGAGATAACAGTGTCTTCTAGACCCTTCTTTATCATCATCATTACTAAGGCTGTTTACCAAAAGATAATCCAACGCAGCTGTTTCTTTTAGCTTCGAATGTGTTACAACTTCTGTCAAATCAAATATATAATTCCTCGATTATCTTTTTGAAGAACACATGCCTAGAGGACGTCAAGCCAAAGCAAAACTGGGTGCTGAGATTCACCTTGCTCACAAAATTCAATCTTTTGTTGACCTTCCTTCGACCACATTCTCACCTGATGGAAAGTAACGATGTGGCCGCCGTGTATCAAGAAGGTCTGGAAGACTTAAATCTGAAGAGAAATTCACTCTTGTCTTGAAGAGACCCAGATTGTAATCGGAGACCCATGTTTGAACCAGTTTGTATTGTATTCAAACTGGTTCAAACATGGGTCTCCAATAAATACAATACGTATTTATTTTCAGATAACAAAATCCATAGTATGAAATAAAAATAAAAATGTGATTAAAATAAAATTATATTACACTAGCCCACATTATATAATAGATTAGATAAGAACAAATTAGGTTAAAATAAAATTATAATTAGAATAAAACTTAAATGAAATCAGTTGTTGTATCCACACACCGGAGCAACACATTGGACAAAGTGTGTCCATAAAGGGGACATACGCCCTGCCACAGTTTGTAGGATGTTGTTGTGACTCTCTCTCGTCCTGCTCATCAGGGATGTTGTTTTCTTCCGAATGACGGTATTGTAGACCGGGTTCTACCTGGACAAAGCTAGTACAAAAGTTATTTGCCGTAAATCATTAACCATTAATTTGAATCCATGATGAACATGAACATGATACATATGTATATTCTTTCAATCTTACCAAATGCTTCAAGTGGAATGGTTCCTATTACATAGAGAGACGTTACGTAGTGAATTTCATTCTATAAACTTTTTCATGCGAATTAGGTAGGTAATCAGAATCAAGAACTTTATTTCTTTAGGCTTACAAAATAAGCACATCGTCGTCAAATTTTATACTATAAACAGTTATAAATATAGTTATTATAATCAAAAAATAAATAAGGTGATAATGATTTTCTCTTAAATTTACTGTCAATTTGTGGAAGAAGTGAAAAAGAAACCACTAGTACTATTAATATATCATATTTTGCTTTTTAAATCTAAATTTATTGGGATTTAGATACTTGTCTTATTTACACAAAGCTAAGCTTAAATTTGTTACATACTATTGTCAGTGCGGAACCGAGCGACATCTGGCCAAGCATTAACATCATTGATGTTATCATCTCTGGAGTAAAATGCCTTCCTTATAAGATTTTGTTTTTTATTCTCGTTGCGTAGTAATCCGCTGATGTCCAAACTATAATTGACCCGTCTAAGTAAGAAGGTTCTTTTACAGACAACTCCAACATCGAAATACAATCCAGTAGGCTTGTTAAACAATTTTAATTGAAACAAAGCAAGTTTGTTATCAGCGATCAGTGCAGGTTTGACCCCCTTCGTTATCAGTGAGTTTAAACGATTCTGATACAGACTGGCACAGTAGAAAATGTATTACAGAAGGAGAAACAAG
The DNA here is from genome assembly GCA_947859395.1 of Eupithecia insigniata. NCBI lineage: Eukaryota > Metazoa > Arthropoda > Insecta > Lepidoptera > Geometridae > Eupithecia > Eupithecia insigniata. The sequence continues at coordinate 4,753,728 of OX402019.1, forward strand.
TTATTTTCTTTAACCTTTTATAATTCTTTAACTATATATTTCTTGAAGAGAATTCAAGAAATATGTTATGGAAATTTATGTTTTTATTCAATGTTTACTTTATTTTCTAGTATTATTTATTTAGTTTGAATTTTTTGAACAGTTCTTTAAGATCTAAAATAAATAAAGCACTTTGAGTTTGAATATCTAGCTAAACAATTATTGTCTTGTGCTTTAAGTTTTTATTCTGTTCGTTTATAATTTTGTACTGGAGCTTTCTATGTCTTTTTCAAAATCTCCGCCTACAGAGTTGTAAAATTTATATTGCATTTTTTAATTATTGTAATATAAGTATACCTATAGGCATACAATAAAGTCGGCGGCGACTACAGTAACCATACACTGAAATGTCGCGTCAACCAAATTAGTCTAATGCAAGTATAACGACACACCAAAGTCTACGGCACCTACTAGTACAAATATCTATATGATGCAGGCAATTAGTATGACATACACTGAAATGTCGCACCAACCAACGCCGCTGGTAGGTATGTGTTGCTAACATTGGTGTGTAGACTCCCTAAAACTTAACATTGTTTCTTCACTGTTCTTATTATATTTTGCTGTGCCCATTGAGCTAGGTAGAGCAGTAAGTAGAGTTAGTTATCTAGATGCAGCTTAATGTGAGTTACGAATCGCGAGGTTTTGCACAGGCTACAATAAAAGGAAAAGCTTTAACATTTCTAGCATTATTTTTTTTTGTCTGTAAGTACACGCGGATTCAGTTCAGAGCACATATTCTGGATCGACTTGAAATTTGGTACACGTAAGTTTTTGACCTCCTGAGCACAAATATGAAAACTAAAATTGGAGCGAATTTTTTTTTTACTAAAGAACATACTTGTACCAAATTTCAAGTCGATCCGGCATTATGGGCTTTGCGGAACAATGAGTACACGCACTACTGACTAAACTAGCTATAAAAAGTTTTACGTACGTACATGACGACGGCCTGTACAGACTGTCCAATCAAGTCTGGGATCAAAATTAGAAGATCTAATATGAGGAATAACTATTGGGGGTCCAGTTTAATCAGTTCCAATCTGCATCAAAAACAATCATATTTAAAAAAAAAACGGATTTCATATAAACCAGATTCTTAATCTATCCTAAGAGTTTAAAGCTAGAAACAAACTGAGCCCTCTCGCCACGCAACGTACCCTACAAAATGTAGAAAACGTTAGACGACGTGGCGTACGATAATTCTGTTTCTAGAATATCTATTATCTTATAAACAATTTTGAGTTTCCAGATCTCATAATGCGTAGCGCACGTTGCGTGGCATGGGTTCACTATATCAAGCTTATGTTGCTTTGGAGTGTATATTTTAGCAATAAAATTTACAGTTACATAAAGCTGTGGGAATGCACTGTACGTAGGTATAAGCAGAAGTTCTGTGGCTTTATCAAAGACCTTGCTGGTAATAGTGGTAATGTACAGGGAAGGTGTTTTTAGATTCCCGTAAACACCGGATGTGAAATATAACAACAATTTAACCTTACATAAATCATTTTGAAATATTTTGAGGTTCATCAAAGGATGCGTGGTTGGCGTCAATTTCATATAAACTTATGTACTGCAAGTTTGTAATAATAGGGAATGGTCACGGTTATAGCATTCCAAAAAACAATACAATATTTTGTAAAAAATCTATAATTTACACCAGAAAAACAACATTACAAATAGATGTTATAAAGGACAAGTACAATAAGCGGCCTTACTTAGAAGCAATCTCTTCCAGGCAACTTTTGGATGGAAACAATTGTGAATTTAAGAAAGGCAGGGGTAAACACTTGTCGAATTTGGTAACTGAATGTGGTAATTGTGAATATTTTTCTCTGGTTGATGTGCACATCAATAATTGTTTTAGATTTCTAACAAATCTGGAATGTGGCTTTAGATATGACGTGCCCTATTTAATCAATTATTTTAAAACTTGGCCGAAATTCTGTAGTTTTAGTGAGATTGGCGACGAATAAAGAGTACAAAATAATTTTATTAGATAACATAAACAGTGAAGATGAGAACTAGGTACTAACTAGTTTAAAAAATAAACAATAAATCTGTATGATACTTTGTTAGCTCAAAAACCACGTTCTCGGTTATAACTTTGGTACAAGACATCTGCCCCGGCTTCGCACTGGTATAAAGCATATATTATCTCAAAGGGATTAGGCAGCGTTTTCGATGAAAGCTCTCAGGTGGCTCAATTTTTTTCGACACTTCCAACAATTATCGTTATATTTCAACCAATTTACAAAAAACCTTGACAGATTATATATTTAAACCTTCCTCATGAATCATTCTATCGATTGGAAAACCGCATGAAAATCCGTACAGTAGGTTTTGAGTTTATTGCGAACAGACAGACAGACAGAGGCGGTGGAGGACTTTGTGTTATAATATGTAATAACATTGGTTCTGTATTTGTACTAATTACTCGGTAGGTAAAATTTTTGTGATTTATTTATATAAATCGTATATTTTAAAGGGCTTTTAGCCAAACACTACGTCATCCCTGTTAGTATATTTGATCTGTTTATCTTATAAAATATCATACACCATTTTATACAAAATCCTGGCTGCAGCGCAAAGCGGGGCGTCTAGGATACTTTGTTACAAGTGGCTCTGGCGGAAGACCAGCGTTGGATGCTAGCTTGCTAGTCATCCAACTCATGCTGAGACTGAGCCTATTTTGTGAAAGCACCTAGGTATAGAAGATGTTTCTTCTCCAAATTAAGTATAGTGTATAAGTTATTTTAGTACCTACCTAAGATCTGTTTACAAAATAAAGATATTTTATTTTATTCTTATTCTTAAAAAATGCCAATATTTATGAAATTAAAATCAAAGTGGGTTTGCATATGTGATTTTTAAGACTGACTCTGAACACACTCTGTCAGAAGATGATGAACATCTTCTGATATAAAATTTTGTATGGAAATACCACCGACATTCCAAAGCTAAAGCGTTCACTATTCTAAACAAAAGTAATTGGTTTAGAGTAATTAATATAATAATTAGGGCAGGGGCGTAGATTAGGTACAACGAAATATGGATATAATTAAAAAGTAATATTATTTCACCATTGTATTAACCGGTGTTAATGTGAGGTGGTACATTAAAGGTTAATGATGATAATCAGTGGGATAGATATGGAATCATCATGAGATTGTCCAGAATTTATTTATTACTACCTGTAGATTGTTTGCAACAGTCTGCAGTTAGCTCAATTGTTTCAATTGTAAATACTAGTTTAATTTGTCAATATTACTTGATTGTTATTTTCTATGTCAAAAAATTTTATATATCTATTTATTATTCGGTCGTAGTCTATGTCCTTGTATGGATGGATTTTATATATCAAACGATCGGCGCGGCGGGCAAAGGTCCGCCTGTGACACAGGAGGTCGCGGGTTCGATTCCCGCCTTGGGACAAATGATGGTACGATCTGCAAAGATTGTCAAACATTATTTGGCATTTTAATATTTATAGAAACAACGCGTGTGAAGCGGCGGGCAGAACCAATAATTAATATTTTACTGATTTGTTTTCTATAAGTTTATTTTATTGATATAAAATAGATAAAGATAAAATTTATTTATTTACCCACAAATCACAAGAACAATAAATAAATAGTCCAAAATTAACAAAAGGATACATATAGAATTCTAATATACTAACAATTATTAAAAATGAGGTAAAAAGGGTTCCTATCTCTCAGCGTTATGCAGTATTGGGCAATTAATTGTCCAATACTGCGCTGGTTTTCAGTCGGGCCCTTGTGGAGTGACGAAGGCAGAGTACCTAACAAGTACATAATTATTATTATTAGCAAGTACATTATTATTATTTAAACACGATACATAAGTTAAAACTAGGATGGTATTTATATTTACAAATTGAACATATGTACATAAGAAATCCAAGCATATCAAAAACTTTGTTCACTCAACCAACTGACTTTAATGTTGTCATATAAGTATATCTATTGTAATCATCATCATCATTAGCCCATACACGTCCACTGCTGGACATAGGCCTCCCCCGTACGACGCCACAAATAGCGGTCCTGAGCCGCCTCCATCCATCGACTCCCTGCGACCGCTACGATGTCGTCGGTCCATCGAGTGGATGGTCTCCCATGTAGAGGGGGATTTGCCATAATCACCATGCTAGGCAGGCGGATTGGTGATCGCAGTGTTGGTGTTTAAAAATACTCAGAAGGAAGCTGCTGCCCTTCCTCTGGTAGGTTCCCTTAGTCGGCTCTTACGACATCCACGGGTTGAGTTGGAGGGGTCGATATTCGTACGCTGCGGCCCCACGGCCACGGCTATTGTAATATAAGTGGTATTTTTCTTTGTTATTGACCTACAAAGGTGATCATAATTACTTCTAAGTGCATATACCAGAGGTAGCGGGTTCAGATCCTACCAAGAACAAAACTGTTTGTTACCTAAGTACAATGTAAAAAGTAAACATTTTTGATAAAACGTTTAAAACTAATAATAGTTTTCAACGTTTTATCAAATAAGTTTATTACTAGTAGTTATTAACACAAAATCCACAGAGCCTTAAATAAGATAACAAATAAAATATGCGTACAGCGTTAAAACATCCTAACCCTTGTCTATCTGTGTCATAATTTTTTTATGTGCAACCCTTCCGACCAAAGTTCGTCCCTGGCCGAATAATGAATAATTTAGTCCAACCCTGTTTTTGAGGTTTTCACAACAAGTGGTACTAGGAATAGGGTAGGTATTGTTTTGTACCAGAATGAAGCTAATTATATTAATCGAGTAACTTTGTACATCAATTGACGACCGATTTGGCGCGACGAAGGTCCCCCTGCAACGCAGGAGGTTGCGGGTTCGATTCCCGCCTTGGGACAAATGTTTGTACGATCTGCAAATGTTTATCTTGGGTGTTCTGGATATTTTCTATATATAATAAAACATATTATATTTGTTTGTATGTAAACAGCTACAGAGCCGTGGGGCCGCGTCTTACGAATATCGACCCCTCCAACTCAACCCGTGGATGTAGTAAGAGCCGACTAAGGGAACCTACCAGAGGAAAGGCAGCAGCTTCCTACTGAGTATTTTTAAACACCAACACTGTGGTCACCAATCCGCCTGCCAAGCGTGTTGATTATAGCAAATCCCCCTCTACATGGGAGACCATCCACTTGATGGACCGACGACATCGTAGCGGTCGCAAGGAGTCGATGGATGGAGGCGGGAACCTGTATGGGTTGATATGATGATGAAACAGCTACTTGCAAGTTGTATTTTGCCGCAATTGTTGCTCCATCTATATAGCGCCTTAATCACCTATTTACTTTTTCATGGTCCTATCCAATTCTGATCGCACGCCATTTATAGGTAACCTGTTTATTTTGTTGTGTTGGTAATAGCTACTGCCCTCAGCTTCACACGTACTTTTCCGGGATAAAAGTAGCCTAAGTCTTTCCCCGGGCAAACACCTACATTTTTTATAATAGTTGGATGTTTGATAGTTTTGTAGACCTTTATTTTGTACTCCTTCGTCTGACCACAATCTCACCTGATGGAAAGTAACGATGTGGCCAACGTTGTATCACGAAGGTCTAGAAAACACCTCTTCACTCTTGACCCAGATTGTAATTGACTGGAAAAAAGGAGGAAGGTCTATATAATATTCAAAAAAAAGGTAGCGTGTTCCATTCCTTAGCATTGCGTATGGTGAAGGTTGAGGAAAACCGCTTAGTACGAGTGGAGTACATACATGCCAAATTTAATTGAGATCGGTTGAGCCGTCGTTGATCGGTAGTTCTGTCCTAAGCGTAAAAAAATTGATAGCGTAATAGCAAAAAATTCCAAGCACATAAATAAAAAACCTCTAGTCGCTAAGTAGGTACTATTCATAGTTTAAGAGAATATATTTAGAATCATAGATTTAGAGAAGCTTGCAAGCAAAACTGATATTTTTTTTTATTCAATCAAGGTAAAGTTGCTCCCAACTTTACCGGCTCTCTTTTTCTATTGCTTTGAAACAAAAATGCAGCTTTTTATCAGTAAGTCGGCCAGTTAACCTTGATCTATTGTGACGCGAAGACCCAGTTTACTAATGGAATTTGAAATAATTGATGGTCTAGTAAGTACAATACTTTATTTCTAACAATAATCTAACAGTTTACTTCAAAAGCAATATTTCTCTATCGTGTTATTTTTTTTCCATAAAATTGTATTTTATATTATGTTTATATAACTTTGTACCTAGTTATTTCTAGCGATGCACATTATTATTATTTCTATTAATACTCTACTGATCTGAGCCGTCGCTGACTGTTTGTTAGTTCGTTTTAGTTTTAATTTATTTTCATGTATATATGACTGTTAGATAAGCGATATAGAATACCCTCGACACAGGCTTTTGTCTGCACCACACCCTGAAAGATGGATCGCAAATGTGGCGTTGTACTAACAACTGATAATCGATAGTTATTAAGTTTTAAGTACAAAATTTTATTCAAGGTTTTAATTCAATAATGTTATTAATCTGTGATTTCCTGTTTTTTCTTTTATATTGTATTGTATGACATAATAAATGCAAAGACAAACTACTAAGTACATTTTTATTTGCGTTATGTATGTTCTTAAATATTTTTAAGTATACGTAAGGTACGTGACTACTTAAGCCTAGGTATATACTATCAGACGATTCTCGTGCTGACTGTACCTCAACTTATGTATGGATGCGAGTGGGAACTAATGTATGAAAGATTTTATTTTTTATTTTTATTGAAATGCTTGTTGGATGCGTTTGGGAACTAATGTATGAAAGATTTCGTTTCCGAGAACAATAGGTTTGGATGCAATAGCCCGCGGGCCCACGGCATCACTTTATAATATTAGTGTGTAAATTAGGTTTTATTAACAAATTTTTAATATTGTATTTTTTTTTTAAACAATCTGTTATATCATTTAGGCTTAGGCAGACAAATTCAACGAACCCGAACTCGACGTGGTTCAGTCATTTTGTTGAGAAGTTCCTATTGTCACCTACGGTCTCCATCATCAGACCAACTCGATGGCACCATGACATTCCATTGTCACCAAACTTAGATAAATATGCCAAATATCAGCTCAATCGGTTGAGGATAACCGGTCTAAAATTCGTTGCATGATTTGTCCACACTAACTATAGGCAAGTAGAAGCCTAAGCTGTTAAAAGGAGTTGAACACCTTCTTCTACAAATTAACTACCTACATAAAAATGAAGTCTCATAATTTGCTGGCCATTATTTACCCAGTTATTTATCACTATTACAAATTCTACAAAGTATAATAAATAAAAGCTTTTTAAAACATCGCACAGTAAACGCCAATTTATCAAACTAGCCGCAACTGACGGATTAAGCGGTTTTATTTCAATCAAAATAGTGCTTTATTTCAATCAGAATAGAGATTTATTTGATAAGAGGATTTCACGGTGAAAATATTCATGAAAATATTTATGAGGGTGGATTATTCAAATACCGTTAAATGGTGTAGGGTTTTATGTCAGTATACAATGTTTAAATCCTTTATATTGTTACTAAATAGGCGACATTTTCGATAAATTCGGTTCCAGGAGATACACGTGTATGACGTATAGGTTATATATATATATATATATGTATATCTTATGAAGACAGTAAATTAAAAAATAGTTCACAAAGTTACCGACTAATAACGTTAGTTATCGTTATACCGACAAGTATTTAATTATCTAGTGCAACAGACATAGAGTAAAAACTCGCTGGCAACCAAGGAATTTATATACTAACGTAACTGGAAAGTTCACTCGATATAAATATCGACCTTTTTGCATTTTAATGCAAAAAGGATTTTGAACCTTATCACGACTACAAAAGGTTATTTTTTAATTCAATTAAGATATAAGGAAAAACGGTCTCGAGTGAGACTCACTTTTCAGTCGCTGTGTCCCTTTCACACCCTTACTAGCATTATACACTGATTAAACTAAAAAGGGAAGATTGGGCACTAGCTTTTGAAAGTGGAAGGCTAAAGCTAGGTTAAACTAGGTTCACCCACCTCAATCACGATCGGATCAGCGTTTGTGTTGCGCGTGCTTACTACGACGTACTTTTGTGTGATTTATTGACTAAAAGACAGCAATGTCTTCGTGTGCGTTCACTTTGTGTCCAAAACAAAAAACAAAGCCCAGGGCATCACTTTTCACACGTAAAGACACCAAGACTTTAAATTTCATGATTATTCTACTGTATTATACGTTACCGCGTTAACCTATTGTCCTTATCATTTTCTTTTGATACTTAGGTAGTTGGAGGCCTTTATTCCTACTTGTACCCTAGGTATATGGGTGGTATCAAAAGAATATGATAAGGACAATAGGTAAACGCTTTTAGTTTTTTTTTTATTTATATATATATTTTACACCTTTTTGCTGAAAGCTTGAGAATCGTAAGCTTCAAAAAAGTTTGAAAAACGTTTCTGGAATGTACAAACAAGACCTTTGCAACGATACCACACACGAACATATTTACTAACATTGGGATTTTCGACCCTTACTTAGACCCCGCTATCTCGTTTTATCTGACGTCACATAGCCTATAACCATGGGGCTATAAGACGAATTATACGACATCTCATTTGTTAAAATCGGACCAGTAGTTTCAGCGCTAAGTGGGTACATAAAAATCGACTACATACATACATACATAGGGTGCTAAACTCATAACCCTCGTCCTTCGGTAGTCGGGTAAAAATTATCGGACCTCGTGCAAAATTACGCCACAACTTGCACAAGACTATATTGCTTAGGCATATATGATTGATTGCCATATGAATCAGTTGAGCTAGATAACTCTAGATTGTTTCCAACAGGCTGCCGGTAGGTAGCTCAATTGTTTCAATTCTAAATATTAGTTCTATTTTGTTTGTATACTATGATTGTAATTAACTGAATAAATAGTAATATGATTGATTGTATAAAAAAAATTATAAATTCAAAAATTATGGTAGTCCTTAATGAAAGAAACATACCACCTTAGTATTCACTTTCAGACCGTGGTTTTTGTATCAGTGATCCTTTCAGTTACGTTAGTATGTAAATTCCTTGGAAATTTTTTAGTTATAAAATGGAGGCGGGATTACAACAATAAGATGAGCGGTTATTTTGAAAAACACCAATGAGATTTGCAATGAGATTTTTACACTTTCTGATATTTTTGACTGAAAGATTGGATTATGATTGATTGGATGATGATTGAGAGATGATTTGTAGAGAGAAACATTTCCGGTAAGCAGTGGTGGGAGTAAATACCATAGATTACTATCAATAAACCAGGCAGTTATGGGAATGCTCAATAGTTATTGTATCCTCATTGATGCTCAAATAAAAACTGAAATTATATTTACTAAATAAAATAAAACACAAAAAGCATTGCTCGGATTGAGCTTTAGCGTATTTAATTGTTTATCATCATCATTTTGACTATATTTTCTTCGCCACAATGCCCCCGAAAATGAACAAGGCTTTTCTTAGATTATACTACGAGACACAAAGATCTGAAACGGATGGCTACCTGATAACCGCACTGATCCATCACGACAAACCGTCAGCCGCATCAGGACCACCTGGGACTAAACCCTACTCAAGAACACAACGCAAGATTAATAGATCTTAGGACTGATTTTAGAGACTGGCTATTCGGAGTTTCTTGCGTGACAAAGGGTTTTTAGTTCAAGAGTGTATCGTAGCGAAAACTTGAACCGTCTTAGGTGCGTTCTCGCTGATATCTGAATCTTCAACATCAGCCCATATACGTCCACTGCTGAACATAGGTTCTGAGCTGCTTTCATCCATCAACTCCCTGCTACCGCTACAGTGTCGTCGGTCTATCGAGTGGGAGGTCTTTCTACACTCCGTTTTGCATAGCATCGTGGGCACCACTCGAGAAGTTTTACTCCCCAAAGGTTATCCGTTCTGCGAGCTATATGGCCTTCATTGGCACTTCAGCCTGCTAATCCTGAGAGCTATGTCAGTTACTATCAATCACATTGGTTCAAAATATATACCAGTATCTCCCGCTGGCTCTCAATTTACGCACAAGCCGTATACAATTTGCCCGGAATACTTTGGCTGCATTAAAGGTGCGCAGTAGGAGTGAGGCCTTTAAAGTTGAATGGAATAATGCCCGCGCGTGAGTTAGATAAATATTTCTTGAAAACTGTCAATTTCTGCACTTACTTCCACTGGTTACCGATTAAAGGAGTTATTCCTTGTTCGTCTCACTGGCTTCGGTCCAAAGTAGTCCGATCTGAAAACGGAAAATCAAATTCAGTTGTGATTTCCCCGATGGATCACTTGTACAATTAACTACAATTAATTGGTACAATTGGCACGGATTTGTCCCAATTTTAGCAGGATTAATAAAATTAGAAGCCGCCCGGATTTACCTACTGGCCTGTGAACATCTATGAAGATGATGTAGGTGGCATCATCATGCTCAAAGTGACAGCATACGTCAAACATTCCGCATTCGTCAAATGATGTAAGAAGACTATAATGGCGACTTTTCTAAACGTATCTTTTTCACGCCGAGGTATAGAACCTGAGCTGGAGTAAATAACGATGTAGTTTAAATGACGGACGGGCTGATTATCAAAACCATTGTATAAGAAAACAAGGTATGCTCTTCCGAGACACGATGGTTACGTGGGTGTCTCCAGGCTACGTCATTGACACCATCGGCCAATGGGAAGACGAATCTGGTTCCTGGTGATACAATTAGCGTAAAATCGTAACTCCCCGAACTTTTTGTATTACTTGCATAAACTATGTGGTTTTGTATTTACCAATTATTTATCACAATTATCTATAAAACATAATTGACGATTGTCATTTTTTATTGATTTTTCAATTGACCCTTATCACATTTTTTCCCACCTTCCACATTTTATTGAAATAAAGTGGCAACTGGACTGGCTGAAATTCCTGCTATAAATATGGTTAATCTTGAAAATAATAGTAACATTTAAAAAAAAAGTATCTACGAACAATAAATTAAATCGAATTAATTAATATACCTGGAGACACTCCCGGAAGAGCAGACCTGTTATCTTGGATCATGATCAAAACAAGTCGAGGCTCGGCATGCCTCGTCTACTATGTAACTAAACCATGAGGTGGTTTAGAAATCCTCCTATTCTTTTAGTGCCTATCTATTTATTACAACTGCAGGGTGACGTTCATCTTCTATATTTTTTTTTGATTCATGGCTAGACAGAAGTTTTAGGTCTTCTGCCTTCTTTGCCAGTCTATTGAAACTGAGAAAGTACTAAAGTGTCGGTCCTAATAATACTATTAAAGATCTGAACAGAAACGAATCCTCAGTACACGCTGTTCCAGCACGTTCAAACAAGTTAAGCGCAATGCACTACGATAGTCCTACTCTACGAGTGTACTCTATTGACAGAGCTATGACGGGATGTAGCGGGTACAGGCGAGTAGAAAAGTGTTTGAAGGAAAATTCTACGAAAAATAGAGAATTATTTATTTGTGTAAATATCAAATTAATTCTACAGTTTTTTAGGTTTGCAGTATCCAAAAGAATCATTTGCTGGACACCAAGGCTCGACATAAATATTCTCAGTTTTGTAATTGATAATATTTGCGTCTAAATTGAGTTATTTTTGAGCAGGCTTAGTATAATATAATGTTTTAGTATGTTTTTTATAATGACAACTGTAAGCATGAGCCAAAACGGATTTTAGCAGTGTGTATTATTTCTTGCCTTCAAGTTCAGGATTACCCAGTGATGATGATGATGAAGAAATTAATAAAAATAAATATTGTGGTGAGCGCAAAAGCTGAAAATTGAACACGAGATTGTTCAAAAACCATATACTATAGTTATCCATAGAAACAAATATTTCATACACAATATAATACAAATTCATTTATTCCATTCGGATACAAAAATCAGGTGTATTTTTGTGAAGAGTCAGATGGATAAAACTTTTATAAGAAGACAAAAACAAATTTACCAAATAAATACCTTTACCGATTTTCAAAACTCCTTTTATTAACTTAGTCCTAAATTTCAAAACCGATTCAATTAGTGTCAGGTCACCCATGATAATTACTGCGATCCAAATTTATAGTTCAAACAATAGTTAATTAATGTACGGGCCTATACAATCGTCTGAGATAGTAGTTTCACCCTTCGATGAGTAATTTGGGTCTAAGTGGTGTGAAAATCACAATTAAATTAAAGCCAACTCGAATTAAATGTCAAATACATTTTAGATTATCACCATCATCATCATCAGCCCATATACGTCCACTACTGAACACAGGCCTCCCCCAAACGACGCCATTCGATTTCCCTCTCGATGGACCGACGACATTGTACCGGTCGCGGTCGTTGGATGGAGGCAATTTAGGACCACTATTTGTGGCGTCTTGTTTCTGGGATGCCTATGTTCAGCATTTTAGGTCAAAGGCATGCATGACCTAGATGTGTCAATAAAAGAATTACGCATGCACTTAGTTATCTAAATTTTCAGGGGATTATTGTATGTAGATAGATTGTTTAAAACCATTGTATGCTATTTAAACAATCTACCGTTTTTTAACCACCTTCGAAAAAAAGAGGAGGTTCTATGCTCGGCTGTGTTTTTTTTATGTATGTCCGTCCGATTTCTCCGTCATTTATGAACAGATTTGTATGATTCTTTTACAGTTGATGATTCCAAAAAGAACAAAACTTAAAAAAAATTAAAAAATATTCCTAATGTATTTATCCCGCAAATCTTAAAACACTGTTTAAAAACTAAGGGATGTGACGTCGTTTTTTAGTTTTATTAAAAAAAAGTTTAATCTAATACCGACGACGTGTTTAAAAACTTCAATTTTTTTAAATCAGTGTGCCTGTTTATGAAACACCAGATTAACAGGAGTCACATCTTTATGACAGTTGCAGCTAGTAACGTTAAGAACAACCACAACGGTGTTGTTCAGTTTATCAGTTATCTAGTACCCTACTCTACCTAGTACCACAATCTGATTACAAGGCAAGGTGATGCTGTGTGGATTGTCCAGCATTATTTACTCCAAGCTGGCACGGCCTTCAATAACAAAGACGTCTATTTTGCAAAAAAAAAACTGCTGAAAAAATTCTCACTTTCACTTGTCTGCACGTTAGTACAGTGCAGTGTTTACCTTTCAAACGGTCTCAGCATTGAGCTTACAATACGGCAGACTAGGCATGCTTTCATACGCCCCGCGTCGCGTAACAAAGTTCTACATGCTTGTACTCCATGTTTGTGCTGTTCCGAGTCTGTAGAGATGTGACGAGTTGGAATATACACAGTTGAAGTTGAATACACAGTTTGAATACACACACACACGCTCACTATCCTGGCACATCAACTCCGTAGTGGCCTCCATACAATCGCCACCGGCTTCTGTCCTGCGCCGACTCAGGCTGGAGTTTATCACCATCCGTTGTGAAGACTGGAAGTGAGCGGAGGTCCTTCTCCACTTCGTCCTCCTACCTGTATATGAGTCACCCAACTAGTCCTCTTGCTGACTGAAGCTTATAAAGGAAACCCCGTTTTGCAGCCCGGTCGTCCTCCATTCGTGGCATGTGGCCGAACCAGCGCAGCCTATGTGATTTTGTCTCACTAATGATATTGAGCTCCGACAGCGCAGTTGATTGCTACCGCAGTTGGAAGCGATTCTTCGGCACCCTCCAGGATCCGTCATCGCGCTGGACTGGACCTAAGATCTTCCTGAGCAGTTTTTGAGTTTGTATATTCATCATCATCATCAGCCCATACACGTCCACTGCTGGACATAGGCCTCCCCCGTACGACGCCACAAATAGCGGTCCTGAGCCGCCTCCATCCATCGACTCCCTGCGACCGCTACGATGTCGTCGGTCCATCGAGTGGATGGTCTCCCATGTAGGGGGGGATTTGCCATAATCACCACGCTTGGCAGGAGGATTGGTGATCGCAGTGTTGGTGTTTAAAAATACTCAGAAGGAAGCTGCTGCCCTTCCTCTGGTAGGTTCCCTTAGTCGGCTTTTACGACATCCACGGGTTGAGTTGGAGGGGTCAATATTCGTACGCCGCGACCCCACGGCCCACAGCCACGGCCACGGCCCGTTTGTATATTAGGTAGTATAAAAGAAAAAGAGCTTTATTCCATATCACACACATAGCATAAAAACACATTTAACAATACTTTCTTAATAAAATAGTACGATTAACATTAGAATCAAAAGAATTGTAAAATTGATAAGGAATTTTTAAATAAATATATGTATGAAAATTATGTCAGGTGTATCATGGAATTAAATAAAAATTCGTAGTCAATATTACGTTTTGTGAAAAGGTAAAAAATATTTATTTGCCAGAATAGATGTGTACAGCAAATTAACCTTAATAAAAAGAAAAACTGACAAAATTTGTGGTGTTTTATTAGTGATATGGACCGCCTTCGGCGGGGCGTGCCTCCAGAATCAGAATCAGAATCAATAACTTTATTTCTTTAGGCTTACAAAATAAGCACTTAGACAAGTCAAATTGTATACTATAAACATAGTTATTATTATCAAATAAGAAATAAGGTGTTATTGATATTCTCTTCACTTCAATTTTTTGTCCACTAGTGGAGGAAGTGAAAAAGAAACCACTAGCACATTATAATATCACTTATGTGTCTAATACATGTTTATTTTGCCTATCTAAATATCAATTTAATGCAATTTAGATACATGTCAATATTTCTTTAAAGCTAAACAGAACATTGAATTTCTTACATACTACTGACAGTGCGGAACGGAGCGACATCTGGCCAAGCATTAACATCATTGATGTAATCATCTATGGAGTAAAAGGCCTACCTGATAAGATTTTGTTTAATGTACTGTTTAAATTTACGAATAGGGAGTTCAGTTGCTTCAGATGGAAGCTTATTATAGAAGCGCACGCAATTGCCCATAAATGATTTCCCTACCTTTCGTAATCGATATGCTGGGATGTGTAATTTGTTCTTGTTTCTTGTATTTCTATTGTGAACATCCACTCGATCGACCAATTACATTTGATCGGTCGCAGGGAGTCGATGGATGGAGGTGGCTCAGGACCTCTATTTGTGGCGTCGTATGAGTGCCTATATGCAGCAGTGGATGCTGTTGAATAGAATACCATTGTTTGACCTCCATCGTACCTGATGTTACTATCACGTCTTCCGACGACCTCTGTGGTGCGGTAGGCAAAGGTTTGCATGCGACGCATCGATTAGACCAGGCGATCAGGTAATTTTTTGAAAATCCGGGGAGCCTCGGTACCCCACAGACCTAGGGTCTCGACTCCAAGGGAGCAAATGTATAGGTTCTGTCAAGACCTGCATATTTGCGCCTCTTGAGATCCTCGGCCAAATCTGCCGCCGAACCAGCCCTCACGGATGTCCTTGAAAGATGGGAAAGCGCAAATGTGTCGACACATGTAGCTTCCCACACAATCGGCCTCCCCAGCTCCCAAGGGACTAATGTCATGCCTTCTTACCATCGTCACGCAACAGACCATTCGGTTCGAGAATAGCTGGCACATTAGCGGTGACAAAGGCCCGCTGGATGATGTCGTTAAGGCTGGCATGGCGAGACATCCGACCGGCAGCCCTAGTACACAATAATCCGTGATGATCAAACTGTTCGACAACAGTACCACACTGACATTGATGAGGGGCGCAACAACTTCCAACCAATGTCCTGACTCCCATTTCGAAACGGCCAGGAGACGAGCTCGATCGGCAGAGCTGAAGCACGTTTGTAACAAACAATTCCATGTCAACTCACACAAAGGCCCGTCCCATTGCCGTTGGGACACAAGAGATTTTGGAAGAGCAGCATCAGGGCAAGCACTATGCCAATCCATTAATACTTATAAAAAGTTTTATCAAGAAGACCGGCCAAGAAATGTACAATAATAAAATTTCATTTCATAAAATAGGCTATATCACACCAAACAAACATTAATATTAAGCCTACATAATAACTCCTAACGGAAAAAACAAACACGTAACGCAAACATCTTATCAATCAAATAAGAGACGCAGCAAAAATATTGGATGAAATTTTAATCTACATTTTCATCGAGCTACAAACTTCCTGGCCGGATATTGTTTGTTGTAAATATCCAATGGCGGTCGCATACGGGCAACTTTCTATCGGAATCAATTATATTTACGCCTATTTCCATGAGCATAATGACGATGCAGTTGGCAACAAAGCTAAGATAATTCGGTCACTAAAAAACTTTGTCGTTCTTTTTCTATAAGAAAGATATAAAAAGGATGTGGTGGAGTTAATAATTATTTTAATTGTTTTTGTAATCGTTAAGCTCGTATCTATCTACTCACCTAGCATTATTTTAATTTATATTTTCGAAGAAACAAACGTATTTTTCTGCTCAGATGAATTTGAGTATGCTCTTTTTATCTCCCCCTTAAATTTTGTGTGTAAACTTTCATTTTCATGCTGCCCGAAGGCTTTCCTCAAACTTAAACCAATACAATCCAAATATTTTTAGAAAACAGTATTCCATAATAGAAACCATATATTTTGTAGACAAGACCTTCGTCAAGACAGTAGTACAGTAACGGTAAACAAAATTCCTCTCCTCATCAAGACTCACACGACCACTTCTGAACATTCCTCCATACAAGAGGGGGTTTTCTCATAATCACCACGCTTGGCAGGCGCATTGTTGATCGCAGGTGAGGTGTTAAAAACACACAGGAGAAAGCTGCTGCCCTCTGAAAGGGCCCCTTAGTCTGCTCTTACGACATCCACCCACAACTCAACCCGAGCTGGAAGGGTTGATGCTTAGTGATTACTCCGCGAGTTAATTATAATTTACAAATATTAATTCATAATTCATTTATTTACCAAATATAAGTATGTACCTACTTACATAAAGATTTCTGGTGAGACCCAAACTAAGCATTAGGCTTATGTCTTGGGTGTCAGGAGAGCACTAGTTAAGACTAAACAATAGTTTTCTTAGACGTAAGAAGGTATATTAGGTATTGTATGTAAAAATGTATATAAAATTAAGTGAAATAAAAATTGATTTGGACGCATAGAAAGTGGTGACTGGTGCCATTTATTTAGCGATGATTATTTGCATAGTCGCCTGTGTGCGTTCAATCTTTTATTCTCATCATGCATGCAATCCAAATGTGCGTGTGAGTGGCAGTCTTGGCCGGAAAATATAAATTACGAGTAGATAGGAAGGAAAGAATAATCTTTGAAGATGATCAAAAAGCACTTCATTTCATTTCACTTCATTTGCTGTGAGTTGAGTATCTGACGCGGCGCATTTGCTTGCCATAGTTACCATACAGCGAGGCAATGCATCCAGTGTCTTGGGGACGCTTCCGACTGGTATTGATATGGACCAGTTGAGCTACCTGTAGATTGTTCGCAACAGTCTGCAGTAAGCTCAAATGTTTTAATAGTAAATACTAGTTCTAATTTGTATCTATTATTGTAATTAATTCGAGGCTCTCCGGGTTTTCAAAAAATTATCTGAGCGCCTGGTCGAAGCGACGCGTGACCCGAGAGCTGGTGAGTATCTGGCGCAGCGCATTAGCATTGCCATACAGCGGGGCAATGCAGCCAGCGTCTTGGGGACGCTTCCGACTGGTATTGATATGGACCAGTTGAGCTATCTGTAGATTGTTTGCAACAGTCTGCAGTTAGCTCAATTGTTTCAATTGTAAATACTAGTTTAATTTCTTTATATTATTTGATTGTTATTTTCTTTGTCAATAAAATTATTGTAATTTTATTTGTTAATAAAAAATTTCAACAGACTTCAGAGTGGAGGTTCTCAACTCGACTGTATGTTTCTTTTGTACCTATGTAACGCGATATTTCCGCCAATTCTGAATTGATTTTGAAAATTCTTTCACTATTCTATAAAAAATTATTCCAGGTAGTCCCATGAAAATTTAATCCCCAGGGAGTTAGTATTTTTCCCGCAAAACTTAAAAACAGTATAAACGGGATAAAGGAGTGCAGATATGGAAAGAACTATGCTCTGAGTTTCTCTAGAGGATAGGATTCGTAAGGAATATATCCGACAGATAATTAAAGTTATCGACATAGCTCAAAGACTTAGTAAGCTGAAGTGGCAGTGGGCCAGCCATATTTCGCGAAGACACCCGCTGGGGTAAACGTGTTCTTGAGTGGAGACCGCGACTACGCAAACGTAGTAAAGGACGCCCTCCGGCCAGGTGGGATAACGACCTGCGAAACACTGTAGACAGATGCTAGATGCTAGATGAGTCATAGCGATGACGCTCATTAGTGGAGGGCTGCCTATGTCCAGCAGTGGACTAATAGGCTGATGATGATGATAATGATTACTTATGTATGCGTGTAGGTAAATTCCCAAACTAGACCCAACATTCTTATTATCTTTACAACGAAACAGAGGCCATATTTGTCCACTATGATGGAATAGCGCCTTAATTACGGTCACTTCCGCTCTAACGACAAAATGTTGGACGTCGCTTAATTTTGACGGGTTTCCGGTTAACGGTAATGTTTGTTTGTGGATAGTTTTGAATACGGTATTTGGAGGGATTTTCCTACTTTATCATTCACTTTGTTAAAGCAGAGTATGCGTGGATGCGGCAAGCAAATTATACATACATAATATAGCGTGTTTTATAAAACGATAAACCGACCTCAAATTACCTTACTTTTAGGTACACTTATTTTCAGTTTTGCGGGATAAATACTAATCCCCTGGGGAAAAAAATATGGAATCGTTTTCTATACAATAGTGAAAGAATTTTCAAAATCGGTCCATAATTGGCGGAGATATCGTGTAACATACACACAAAAGAGATCAGTTCAATCAGATTTTGGATGGCTGGCTCATTCGCTATTCTTGGCGTCGTTTGGGGGAGGCCTATGTTCAGCAGTGGACGTGTACGGGCTGATGATGATGATGATTTCTAAAAAAAACCGTGATCTGAGTTTGATCGCGGTTTTTCTAATCATGTCAAACACTTTTTATAGGCTATTCAAAATAGAAAAACAGCTGCTTTCCGAGTGGTACGCTAGATCTAAAGTCACAGTATCGCAATCCATTCTAGGTATAATAGTAGGTACCTAATGTATCTATTCTAATATATTGTACGGGAATCGAACTCACGACCCCGATAAGACATAGCAGCTTACGATGGGTTATGTTAATATGTGGAAGGTAGAGAATTGAAAAATAATATTTTTTATTATATACTATTATTATCGCTTACAGCAGAATTTCACATAAGCCTTACCTTACCAATGTACTCTTCATCTCCTGTAATCATTTCATTCACAGAATTGTTGTGTCCAATCCACCTGACATTCCAAAACAAACTATGCTACATAGTCTTTATACACAAATTTGCATGAGGTGGGAAGGTGAAAACAGAGAAATTAAGGCACCGGGTACACTGTTTACTTTTATCGGGGTTCAAAGTTGTGATTAACATGTGAAAGAGCTTTAAGTTGGGTGCTTCCGGATATGGACACTTGTTTTTGGAGGGATATTGGAACACTTTGTTTTTTTTAACAAGCTCCTATACAGAATCTATACCTATTTAGATTTTACCCGATAAAATAGGGAGACATATTTAAGATCCAGTTTGATTCTATTAGTTCATTCTAGCTATTCGTTTTTAACCGACTTCAAAAAATGGATGTTCGGCTGTATATGTTACTTCGGGTATCGCGTAAAGTCAAAAAATAATAACCATGAGATAGCAGCGAGTTTTTACTCTATGTATCTGTATATATATAATAATAACCCAAAGTTATCAAATCAAAAATTCACAACCCTGCCACACAATACAAAACCTCTATTGGTTTTTTGAATCAAACGTATGCATAGCATTAGGCCCCCTGCAGACACGACATGACTGACAAATGTATGCGCATATATTATTGTACAGATAGGCTTAGTGAAGCTAAAATGGCGCATAGACTGTGTATATATGCAGTGTGGCTGTGCTAATGACTATGCTCAAAAAACTCAAGGTACAAATAGTATAATTTATAGAAATATATTTTTTGCAAAAAGTATAACCTGTATTGGCCGTAGGTTCTATAAATAAGTTTGTCAGTCTTACCCCCTTACTCACAATGTTAGTTAGGTACCGTACTCCTCCGAAACGGCTTTACCGATTTTTACCAAATATTATATGCGTATTCAGTAGGTCTGAGAATCGGCTACTATCTATTTTCCATACCCCTAAGTGATAAAGGTTGAAGGCAAAACAACGTTTGGCGGGTCAGCTAGTCTTTTTATATATTTCTTTGTCGCCTTGGTGCTATACTGTAATGAATGACAATGTTAATATTTTACTTAATAAATAAATAATATAAATAATAAGGTAAAATCCCGTTATAAATGACTTTAGTGTATATTTTTAAATGTTTAATCGTGTTTAGGGAGCCAGGGGAATTAAAAAACAAACCTTTGTGAGACACAAATTAATCTTTTATTTATTACTAGCTGCTGCCCGCGGCTTCGCACGCGCTTTTCATATACCCTATGTCCGTCCCCGCGGTTACCATTTACCTCCCTGTCAAATTTCATTTAGATCCGTTCAGCCGTTTAGGCGTGAAAAGGTAACAGATAGACAGAGTTACTTTCATAATATGATGTTGTGAGACACTGGTGCCTGAAATATATTATTTTTAGTTTTGTGCAGTATTTGAAATAAATATGCACAAGCGGGAAGTTAGGTAAAATGGCGGTTTATTTTCGTTCTGAAAATTCCGCCATTTTACCTCCGTCAATATCCGCAAAATGAATAGAATAAACAAACAAAACAACTCTGAATTTATTCGACCGCAGCGTGT
Organism: Eupithecia insigniata; assembly: GCA_947859395.1. Lineage (NCBI taxonomy): Eukaryota > Metazoa > Arthropoda > Insecta > Lepidoptera > Geometridae > Eupithecia > Eupithecia insigniata. The sequence goes on from OX402019.1 coordinate 4,774,715, forward strand.
GATTCCGTATGTATTGAATGAGAATGGCTCTTGATGGAGGAACTCGCTAATTTGCAATCCCTATGGTTTTTATCTCTACGAGATGTTTGTTAAAACATATGGACTTATTATGTATGTTAACGGGTTAACTTTGAACCTTGTTTGCGTTTGAAGAATACCAACGTTTCATTCTATAAGGGATTTCTTCAGGGTGTGTGGTTCTAGTGCACTGCGCTGGAGGGCATAATTCATCAAAGTATGATAGTTGTAAGTTCTTTATTGGTAACGAATTGGGTTACATGTAAAATAAACAAGAATATAAATAAATTTTACAGGTAAAATAGAATTTGAAAATAAATATTCGTAAAGATAAATTAGCTCTTACATTCGCTTCAATCAATGCTACTAATATTATAAACTAGATGCTGCCCGCGCCTTCGCCCGCGTTTGATTGGGATAAAAAAATAGTCTATATGTTAGTCCAGGTCCCAAACTATACCCATACCAAATTTCAGCCTATTGGGTTCAGTAGTTTTTGCGTGAAAGAGTGACAAATATGCATACATCCATACATACAAACTTTAACATCCTACTAATATTATACATGTCAAAGTTTGTATGGATGGATGTATGGATAATTGTTACTCTTTCACGCATAAACTACTGAACCGATTAGGCTGAAAGGTATGGCTATAGTTTGGCACCTATAACACAACTTTTTATCTCGATAAGACGCGGTGAACGCGCGAGCGGCAGCTAGTATATAATAAAATTGAATATGCTGGTCTCGACGACGGAGCCTACGCAATATACCTTGGTAACTATAACCAGCTTCCCTTTTTAGCTTATGGCTCCACGCAAATGGGCCACCGACCACAGCCACCGGTGGCTGTCGCGCGCTACCACCACATTTGTAACAGTGTCAGAAGCGAGTCGTATGCGGCGCGTCTATACAAAATATATGAAAAAGTATGTTAAGTGGCTGTCGCTGGCCACCAGTAGCTGTGGTCGGTGGCTCGTTTGCACGGAGCCTATGAGCTCGCCCTAGTGGATGATCCCTAGGTAAAAACGTAATTCGCATTAAAATCGTAAATAAATTTTATCTTTATTTAATCATAAGGCCCTCAGGAATGATTTATTTCAGTTTTATAGGGCATAATTATAATGTATCTTAGAATGGTCATAGCTACACAATAATGTTATGTTAATACAATACAAAATATATTTATTGTACACCAGAAAAACAACATTACAAAGAGAAGTTATATAGGACAAGTACAATGGGTGGCCTTATCGCTTAAAAGCGACCTCTTCCAGGCAACCTTTAGATGGAGAGAATTCTGAATTTAAGAAAGGCAGGGGGTGTACCAAAGATCATTTAAAAAAAATTATTAGCAAAACATTATAAATACCAATGTAGCTTGCTCTTCGAGCTTTGATAAATTAGTCTCGTATATATAATCTCAATTCTAAACATAGCTTTTTCATGTACCAAAGTCTGTAACAGTCCACAAAATATTTCACAGCATCCAATTTTTGCGTCAATTCCAAAGCCCTTTCAATTTCCCTCTGTTAAATTAGAAGCTAACATTCCATTTCGAATGCACAAAGACAATTTCACTCTGAAAATTGGTCCTATAAAGACATACGGAACTCCGGGCTATTACGGTTTTTACATTAGGCCGCGTTTGGCGGAACGCCAATGGGCACTTCAAAAGCTATTGCCTTTCTTTAGGAAGTTTTTGCCTATTTTAACGCGTCCTCATTGAGGACAACTGCTGTCGTTTTTATTTATGCGTTAATCTGAATACGATGTGGTGGGTTTTAGGAGTTCATTGAGTTTAATCTGATTTTTTTGTAGCGAAAAAATTAAACAAGCTTCCATAGGCATCAAAAAGTGAAATCACCCCTTGCAGGTATATTCGTTTTAGGTGGTATCCTGTATACCGTTTTTTGTGACTTGTTGTTTTATGAGAAAAGGTTTTTGTGAATTCTGGCTTTTTTAGTATTCCAACCTCAGTTGGTCCTATAGAAGTTTTTATCAGTATAAGCAACAGAATAGATTGGCATAGAAAAAAATTAATGTGTAAAACGCCAATTTTCTCTAGCTCTACATTTATTTTAAAATCTGCGAATGGGGATGAAAATTACTCTAACAATTATGGATATAATAATCTCCTAAGACAATTTTCCTGTAGGTACCTCCCCTTACTGCTCCGTCTCAAAAATCCACCCTGTATATTATCCTACTAATATTATAAATGTCAAAGTTTGTGATAATGGATGTTTGTTTCTCTTTCACTTAGTTTGGGACCATATAGGTTACTATTTATCCCGATAAAATGCGGGCAAAGGCGCGGGCAGCAGCTAGTAACACATAAATACTAAGCTCATTACCGCTCAAAGATCAACCATAGCTATCAATTTTCCATGCTTTTACATCGACAAAGCAACTAAGAAACTTGATGATGAACCATGATTTTACCAGTTACTGAAAATCATTTTGCTGGTACGAGAAAGTTTGTATCTGGCGCAGCACAGCATTGCCATGCAGCGATGCAATGCGGCCAGCGTCTTGCGAACGCTTCCGACTGGTATTGATATCAGTTGAGCTACCTGTAGATTCTTTAACAGTCTGCAGTTAGCTCAATTGTTTCCATTATTATTTGATTGTAGAATAGAAGAATAGAATAGAAATACATTTATTTATAACAACCTTATACAGTAAAACAAGACACTTATAAAATAGGTATATATATAGTGGTTATAGAACGTTTATTTCAAAACGTTTATTTCAAATATATATTTGACAATGGTCTTGGTACACTGTCTCCTGTGGTAGCTACAATGTAGCTGTGTTACAGGAGAACAGCTTACAGCTTCTTCCCATAAGTAGTTAACATATTATGTTAATAATCTTAATAGAAGGGTCATAACTCAGCTTAAATGCTGGCTAAGGCTGGTAAGTATCTTTGTTACTGAATAAAACTAGTTTATAACCGGATCTGTGCACAAATCTGTGGCCACCTTACCTTTTGCGAGTTCAGTACTATATCCCACTAGATGACGTTACGGTGTCCAGTGAAGCCTCTTACTTGTCCAGAGTTTTGGTACTCTCTAAAGGCCTGGTTAGACAGGGCAAGTAGCTGGACGAGTTGCGCTTGCTTGTTATTTGTACGGTGGATTGACATGGTGGAAATACTCGCTAGATTCCTGCTCGATTGGAAGGGAAAGGAACATACCGAGACAAGCATTGCCTCGGTTAATAATTTGATTATTTAGAAAATACTAAAAACTAACTCCAAATTACTGTTTTTTTATTTCTTAATTTTGCTGTTAACTCACCCCACCCACTCGAGTTTGAAATGTTTATGGAACCATTTCGGAATTATTTTCTAAACAATAGCAATCTCTCTCTCTCTCAAAAGAATCATCAAAATCGATACAAAACTGACGGAGAAATCAGCGAACATACATAAAAACATACATACAGCTGAACATAGAACCTCCTCCTTTTTTCGAAATTGATCAAAAAACCTCACGCAATTTACAAATAATGCACCAGACCTACCACCGGACCTTAAAATACGGACCCTAGCAGCAGACAGCTGTTTTACTGTCACTCTATCAGCAAAGCTCGACTGGCATGTCGTTGGCCAAGTAGGTAAATCTTTTACAGTGCGAGTAAAGTAGCGCCAGTCAGTAGGTAAGTAGCTATTACTGTGTAACAAGACCATAAACTTGTTCAGGGTTCAAATTGGCTTGACTGAACTTCACTTTTGTGAATTTGAAAGTTTAGATGTTTGAGTTCAGTGATTTCTTTATTTTTCTTCTTCATGCAGGGTACCTACACGGAACAGGTCTAAATATACTAGTAGTTGATTTTTAAAATGTCATTATATATGTACACCATAGAGTAAGCCGTGGGGTCGCGGCGTACGAATATCGACCCCTCCAACTCAACCCGTGGATGTCGTAAAAGCCGACTAAGGGAGCCTACCAGAGGAAGGGCAGCAGCTTCCTTCTGATTATTTTTAAACACCAACACTGCGATCACCAATCCGCCTGCCAAGCGTGGTGATTATGGCAAATCCCCCCTACATGGGAGACCATCCACTCGATGGACCGACGACATCGTAGCGGTCGCAGGGAGTCGATGGATGGAGGCGGCTCAGGACCGCTATTTGTGGCGTCGTACGGGGGAGGCCTATGTCCAGCAGTGGACGTGTATGGGCTGATGATGATGATGATGATGACCATAGAGTAAAAACTCGCTGCTATCTATGATGTGTACCATCCACAATTGACTATCTATGGGCTGATTCATGATCGATTGCTGTCATTATTGGAATTTTATCACTATAAATGTCCAAGTCCAATAAGACATATTTTTTTTCAAAATGTAACGTTAAGACAGCAACCTTATTATGGAATTACGACAGCAATCCATCTTGAAACAGCTCACGAAGAAGATCGACGCGCTTCAGTTGAAAGATTTTATTAAAACTACTAGCTGACCCGACAGACATTGTCCTGTCATTCAAGTCAAACAACTGACAGTTATCTCAAACGTGCTTAGCAAAGAGTTTATAACGCTGGAGCTAAGGTTACATTGAAAAAGTTTTTAATAAAGGTACCTAGACGTTAAGTTTTCTTAAATTTTCTAAGTATGTATCTGCGCATTTTTTTTTATGTAAGAACCTTTTACGACTTATTGAAAAGCATTTAAAAAAAGATGAATGAAATCGGTCGAAAAGTTGTTCCAGGAGACATTGGCGTTCATTTTTATATATACATACATATACGAAGATTATGAGTGCCTATACCTACGTTGAGTTTATAACTTTGTGTTTAAAATGGTCTTTGTATGAACTTTACACAGCTTTATATAACATAACTATAAAGTTCCCGTCATCACTTAATTATACGAACATAACCCAAAATAAACTTACAAGATAAAGCTTCTCTAATATCTATCCTAAGTAAACTAGATAAAGTTTAATATAGAAAGACAGTCTGTATGTTGGTTGCCCCCTTTACGAGCAAAGAAACAAAATAGCTTTATTTGGAACATTATGTTTTGTCACTTTATTCTATGCTGATGTTAGTTCTGGTCGAATATCGACCACAGCGGCCAGTCTCCACGAAGACCAGCCAGGTGCGCAGAAAATATTATAGTACACAAGTGTGCATGCAAACAAAGGTGCACTCTTTATTCCCTCACTCTCATAATCCGATTGGATGGCGGCAGATTGAAACAACCGGGGGGAGGTCAGGCGCTGAGCCAACAGCTTGACGTGTTTTCCGAGATACGGGGGTGTTATACCGCCTACTTTCTAACTATGGGCTGGAATTGTGAATTTTTCTAGCTTTATTCTATAACAACTCTATAGCGTGCCTCGGCCGTGGCTTCCCATGCGTATAACAGGATAACTAAATCATTTCTAGAACTATATTCATGCAAAATTTCAGCTTGATAAGTTTAGTAGTTTTGACGTTGAATTTGGCCAAACATGTTTAAAGTTCACGATCTTTCGTCTTTATTGACAAAGTCAAACAATCAAATAATATAAACAAGTTAAACTAGTATTTACAATTAAAACAGCTAACTGCAGGTTGTTGAAAATAATCTACAGATAGCTCAACTGGTCCATATCAATACAAGTCGGAAGCGTCCCCAAGACGCTGGCTGCGTTGCCTCGCTCTATGGCAATGCCAATGCTCTGCACCAGAAACTCACCAGTTCTCGGGTCACGCGTAGCTTCGACCAGGCGATCAGATAATTTTTGAAAACCCGGAAAAATAAAAAAAAACTCACATTTCGTTTTTATAATATTCGGAAGATAAAAACAAGTACAATGTTTAATTGATGAAAAAACTTAAATCGACTTCGATTCCCTTAGTTTTAAACTGTTATCTGATAAATCCCTCGGGAATATTTTTTTCCTGGGAGCACTTTGGGATTGAGATCATTCAAGTCAAACTTCAAATTTATTTCAAATGAGCTTAGCAAATATAGTTTAAAACGCTGGGACTAAGGTTACATTAAAAAAGTTTAAAATAAAGGTAGTCGTTAAGTTTTCTTAAATTTTCTAAGTTTCTGTGCAGTTTTAAAAAAGATGAATGGAATCGGTAATACCGTTCTAAAGTTATAGCCGGACCAGGAGAAATAGGGGTTAATATTTATATATATACGTATATAGATAGATATCCTATACAAATAGAGCTACATGCTTTTAATAATTAATAAAAAAAATACAATTGCTAAAGAATCATCCCAATCTGTAAATGTCGGAGAAATCGACAAACATACATAAAAAATACACATATACAGGCGAACATAAAACCTTTTGCTTATTTCGAAGTCGCTTATAAAGTAATCATGTATAATCTTAATTTCTGATTGTTTCCTCCCATCAATGGTCAAGCGAAGTCACGGCTTCTCAATAGTGAAATATAGAGGGTGACAAAATCAAACAAACCTCAGCGAGTTACTTAGATGTTCCCTAGCTAAGTGGGGGCATAATCTTAGACACAGTGGAAGTAAGAATAGCTGGTACTCATGAACTCTCATGATTGATGTTGAAGATGATTTTTTTTAACACTTTGACCGCCATGGTCATGACAAATAACCTTAGGACCCCTCAGCGCCACGTTGGTGGTGACGCTGAGGGGTCCTAAGGTGCGATGATGACGCTTGAATATATTTTGTTTACTTTGTGCTTTGGCGTAGAGAACACGGGAATGCATTTTTGGCGTAGCGCCCAAAGGGTTAAAACAGACGATATTTTTATACAAACAAAAAACTTACTTTTTAGTGGCGTAGCGCAGTGATTTTGGCCTCCGGCTCCAGAGATCGCCAGTTTTCCCGGTTCCTTGCGGGCTTCTTCTTCCACTAGTGGACAAAAAAATTAAGTGAAGAGAAAAATCAATAACACGTTATTCCTTACTTGATATTAATTACTGCATATTATTATAAAGCTCGTTTTTATATAGGTATAAAAATGGACCTATATTTCTCCTGGTCACGCTATAACTTGAGAACGGCTTTACAGATTTCATACATATTTTTTTTTTGTAATACTTCGTAGAAGGATCTAACATTAAAAAAAATTAACGACTACCTTTATTATAAACTTTTTAATGTACCTTAGCCCAAGTGTTATATACTCTTTGCTAAGCCGTTTGAAATAACTGTCAGTTATTTGAATTGAATGACAGGACAACGTCTGTCGGGTCAGCTTGTATAGTATAAAATTTGACTTGTCTAAAAGTGCTTATTTTGTAAGCCTAAAGAAATAAAGTTAGGTATTGAAATCTGAAAATCTGCCGTATAGATTTCTGGTTGACTTTTTGATTTTAACCAAGCTATTCTATAAAGACTGTGGCCCAGAGTATAATCTTCGGGTTATAGCCCTCTGAATTACAAGGGTGCAGGGCGTTACGGCCGAGTAAGTGATTTCTAGCTATTTGTTTTGTTTTACTGGGTAATTATTTGCTAAAAACGGTTATGAAGCCATTTTGCTAGGTAATTTTGGCGGTTTGGAGAATGTTACATGCTTTTTACCCGAATTAAAGGAACGACACAATCAAGGTCTTGGTTTTGAATGATAGGTACAGGGTACTTTTAATATTTATTATGAGTATTTTTACTTATTAAACATATATTAGCTCACAGATCCCCTAGTACTATCTAAAGATTCTATCCATCCACGGTTGTCTGGTAGAGATCGCTCTCAAGCGATAAGACCGCCACTTGTAACTTAGTTTTAAAGTTGTTTTTTGTATTTTTGTTTTTTACCAATAAGACTGCTATAAAGAATTTTCTATCCATCTATTTATCTACTTTTTAGAGTTCCGTTCCGTACTCATCAAAGGGTGAAAAGGCTTAGTAAGTCGCCTATTACTAAGGTTCTGATGTCTGTCCGTCTATCCGTCCGCCCTTCAGTTATATTTAAAAAGTAAGCCGTAAGCTTTCTTTTAATCTGTAATATTAACCTGTTAGCCTAGAAGGTCAAAATTTCTAAAATAACATTGAGTTAGGGAGGGGTATAAAAATGGCCGATGGTATGTAGAAAATGTGTTCCCAGAAAATCAAATTTTAAATCCAGTGAATTTTATAAAAATTCCAATGATATGAGAATATTGTGATTTTAACCAAAATCAAGTAAAATTTCCATACTTTAATCAATATTATTTCAAATTTTCTAGCACGCTTTTGCGATCACTCCATCACTGACAGTTGTATCCTGCCAAACCGCATAACAAAATGGAAAAATCAATAGAAGGCATTTTTATGTTCAATCTGAATTTTTACCTGTTTTATAATTCAAGTTTTTCCCTGTATAAAAGACCCAGTCCACCCATGATAAGAAAATATCCCTATCTAAGCCTGCAAAACCTTTGAAAGATCAAATTTGTTTTCAAAAAATGTAAATATATACGTCATAAAGTCTACCTTACCTCAATCTGGGCCCGTCATGGCGGACAAAAACGTATTTATATGAAAACAATAAAATCCATGATATATGAGAATCTGGCTGCGACGCAATTTATAGGATTATTCCACCATGAGCTGGGCTGGATTATAGAGAAGATATGGGAAATGATGGACAAGGTTATTTTAGGGCATTGCCATTTAAGGAAGAATCATTTTAATCAGAATCAATAACTTTATTTCTTTAGGCTTACAAAACAAGCACTTAGACAAGTCAAATTTTATACTACAAACAGTTATAAATATTGTTATTATTATCAAAAAAGAAACAAGGTGTTATTGACTTTCTCTACCTTTTGGTCCACTTGTGGAAGAAGTGAAAAAGAAACTACTTGTACATTTATATACCAATTAAGTTATGTGTCTAATACAATATAGATTTAATGCGATTTAGATACATGTTTTAATGAGATAGGATAATTTGGTATGGACGTTGGATTTATTACATTTATTTTGTTTTTTATTATGTATAAGTAAATAAAGCAGCAATAGTTATACACGCCCTGACGAAATTTCAACAGTCTACCTATTACGGTTCAAGAGATGCCTTGACAAAAGTAAATAAAAAAAAGTAAGAATAAAAAATAAAGTAAGAAGGTTCCTTCAACCAGTTTTTTCATATGGCTTACTTTAATTTTAACATTTATTTTAGTTTTATTATTTTTAGATAACTCTACAAAAGAAATTTAGACCTCGATGAAACTATACACCTATATATCCTTTCTAAAATTAGAATTTAATCTTGGTGGATCAGAGTGGAAAAAAGAAATCTTATCATTAATGGATTAGCTTAGTGGATCAGAGTGGAGTAGGGCAATAATACGACATTTCAATGTGGGTCGTCTACCACATCCTTAATTTCATGAATCGCCCAGGATAATGCATTATGTATAAGTACCTAGGTAGGAATATTTATATGTGCAGATTGAACGAAGCGCAATGATAAATACACTGAAACAACATAGTGAAGCCTTACGTTGCAAACGGGCAATCAGAAGGCCTATTCTTGAGGATTATTTTAACGGCTTTGTGAGCGACACGACGAGCTTCCTTGTTAAAAAATGACACTAATATTATAAATGCAAAAGTGAAGATACGAACCAAACTAAATCTAGATCTCAGTACTTACGGGATTTCTGGCATAAAAAAACTCGAATTACATAAAATTCAATTTGTTTCTATGTTTCCTATAACGTGAAAATACAAAATACGATAGAAAAAAATCATGAAAGTGCACTGTTTTGCACATAATTTGGTATAAATATCAGGAACCTTGCGGTCTATTTAAATGACTATGTTTTGATTCGTAGGTTATAATCAATTTTTTCATATGTTTTTATTCATGAAAACGCGTGCGAAACCGCGGGCAGAATCTAGTCGCAAAATAACGGGTATATCCAGGTGCTGATTTATGTGACGAATCCTCTCACAGAAACATAAAAATAGCTATAATATTTAGCAAATCAGCCACTTGTCTATAATTGTAACTATGATTTTTAAAAATCTAATTTATTGAAATTCTGATCAATTAAAATTAATAACGTTTTTATTCTGAATTTTATTTAATCCTTGTTATGAGTGTCAAATCATTTGTTTTGTTTCTACTTATTGATTGATTTTTCTACCGTCTCTACGGAAAAGGCTATGTGACGAATTTACAATAACCAAAATTAATAAAATAGAATTGTGGCGAATTTACACATACTTTTCTTCGTGACGAATTTACTTTGTGGCAAATGTACAACAACCCATATAAATGAACAACTTTTTTTTTTTACTTTTAATTTATTTTAAGTATCTTTTTATTTGAAAAGAACTCCTCAATATTCTCCAGGAAAAGTGCTAGCTAGCCCAATAATATAAAACATAGAAGTGACAAATTTTGTATTTCGCAAGTTTCAAATCTCCTCTCGCATGAGGCCTGCCTTGGGTTGCTCGTCTACACCGACCCAAAAGCCTACATACATACAATTTCATAAAATTTCGAAACAAATTGCCCATAAAAAACTCGAGTCATAATTCATTTTTTAACGGGGACGAAACGAGCGGGAAAAATTAATTTGTTACTACTGAAATGAATATTTACATAGGTCTGTATAGGACTGTTGATAAAATGGATGGGTTTAAGCTTACAAGTCGTAGGTTCAAAGCCATCGTGATAAGTAATGAACATAATCTCATACTAAGGAATAAAAATTTTGTTTTTTGGTGAAATCATCATCGTATCTTGATTTCTAGCCCCTTTACTAGTCAGTTTTCTATACGATGTGGTCTACCTAAACGCATTCACTACCCAGCCTGCGGCCCGAAGCTGGAGCGCGCCGCAGCTGCAGCTGATGTAAGACGCCTCCAATTTTTGTCGTGGCCAATCAAAGTGTTAACCCAGATCATACAAACATTTTTTCCTACAGCGGGACTCAAACCCATACTCAAGGAGCCGAAAGAATTTACAAGAGTGCAAGGTCTCATATAATTTCATACATACATGATACAAAAAGATAAAAAAGATAAAATTTATTTATTTACCCAACAAATTAAATAACAAGAACAACAAATAGACAGCCTAAAATTAACATAGGAGACATATATACATAGAATTCTATTAACTAACAATTATTAAAAAAAGGGGTAAAAAAATACAACGAATTGAAGGCTAAGGCGGACTTTTACACTCTGCGCAACAGGGGTCGTCTAAGACATAATTTGTTAAATAAAAATTAACGAGTTATATTTGCTAAGCTACATAATTTCAACTTAGGGTTTATAAATCGGGGTAAGAACATTCTCCACATAATGGAAATACAGTATTATAACGATCAAGGGTTGAAACTTATTTATATACAGAATCAGAATCAATAACTTTATTTCTTTAGACTTACAAAATAAGCACTTAGACAAGTCAAATTTTATACTATAAACATAGTTATTATTATCAAATAAGAAATAAGGTGTTATTGATATTCTCTTCACTTCAATTTACAATACAAGTAAAAACACCTACATACTTGTATTTCTAATAGAAAAAAATGTCGCACACTCAAGTAGCTTTCTTTCCACGAGAACGTGTTTCGTTGGAGTAAATAATGTGGCATGTTTTAAAAAAACTAAACGTAGCTACGGTTTTATAAACTGACTTCAAGTTCCCTAATAAAGATTTTTAGAAGTCAGGCCTGATTTTTACTTATTTTTAACCGACTTCAAAAGGAGGAGGTTCTCAATTCATCTTTATGGTTTTTTTTGTATGTATGTTTTGTATGTATATCAAAACTTAAAATAATTGTTGTAAAAGCAATTATTTTAAGTTTTGCGGGATAAATACTAATCCCCTAGGGATAAAAATTTCATGGGACCCCTTCGGGATAATTTTCTATAAAACAATGAAAGAATTTTCAATAATTGGCGGAGATATCGCGTAACATACATACAAAAAAAAACATAAAGATGAATTGAGAACCTCCTCCTTTTGAAGTCCGCTAAAAATAAGTAAAAATCTGGCCTGACTTCTAAAAATCTTTATTATACATTATATTGTTGGTACGCTTCTGGTGACTTCGATTTTCCTTTTCCGAGTAGGCCTGCAGATTTTAGGAAATTTTGTACATACATATATTATGTACATACGTGTATGTGTAGGCCTATGTCCAGCAGTGGACGTGTATGGGCTGATGATGATGATGAGTATGTGTAAAATACGTGTTCTAATTTGTTTTGTTGTTTTGTTTAATTATTTTAATTTACTGTCAATTATCTGCTTTCAAATTTACTATTGTCTTGGTAGTTAGGTACGTATCACGTAAACAGTACGTAGTAAAAAAATCACAGGATTTTTTTTTATGTGTCGCGTAGGCGTAAAATGTGTATAAAAGAAAAAATGGCATGGTACTGGTCGAATTAAAATATTTATTATAAAATCTGTCACATCTGAATAAAGTCAATAAAAATAAGCAAAAACTTTATTTATTTATACGAGTGTACCTACATTAAACTGAGATACCTATAATGATGCTTGATTTGTGAATAATCTTTATTATTAACACTTATAAGTTTTATTTTTATTTATATGCCAGATATTGTGTGGCGAGATATGAGGATCCAATTTTGTTCTCCGCCTCTATATACTTAATTGAACCTTGTCCGATAAGAACCATGGTATGAACCATAATCTGTTATGATTCTGAACCATAACATTACATTACACTTTATTGCACACCAAGAAAATATAGATATACAGAAAAATATAGATAACATAGTTGCACAATGGGCGGCCTTATCGCTAAGAGCGATCTCTTCCAGACAACCTTGGCCACTATGAACCATGTTTGTTAAGAACTATGTCTGTTTTGTTGGATTGATCAAATAATGATTTGCCGGACAACTTAAGAGAGGCGGTAATTTTCAATCCCAATATTAATCAACATGAGTTTTAGCTGCATTTCAGAGCAAAAGGTAGGTTTCAACCCTTACATATTAAGCTATAACGGAGGTACCTACTTAAACACAACGAGAGACCTTATACCATCCCAAGGGCATTGTTAAGCCCCGCGCTACCCTTTGATTTTTTTGCATACTTTATGTTATACACCCTTAGGGTGAGATCTTCAAACAATATTTTGTGTTCACTGCGGCTTGTTTATGTGTGTTTAGGATGATAAAGTGAGGCAATGTTTTATTAGGTTTTTGTTTCGGACAAGGTTTTGAATATTGGACATTCTCATCTTTGTCATTTTCTTATAGGAAATTTTTATAAAAATTGTATTTTTCATAAAAATAGAAATTTTTCGACCTATATTGCAATGTAGTGGGAAAAGCCTGCTTGGAACCAAAGAAATCTCGCAGCTAGTATCATGTCTGTGTGTGAAACTGGGTATTTCAGATTTCAATGACTTTATTTCTTAGGCTTACAAAATAAGCACTTCGACAAGTCAAATTTTATACTATAAACAGCTTCAACAACAATATGAGATTTGAGATATTTATTTTATCTTAAGAATTACAAATTCACAATTGAGAAACTATAACTGTTTCAATTGTAGCTCAATTGTTTCAATTGTAAATACTAGTATAATTTCTTTATATTATTTGATTGTTATTTTCTTTGTCAATAAAGTTTTTTAACTATTAGAAACTATAACTAGGTAAAATAATATCATCGACGATTATATACGCCATAAAATCGCATTACTCGGTACGCAAGCGAAAGGATTGAGACAATTGAAGTTTTTTAGAGCTGTGTGCCAGTGAGAAATTATTAACAAATAATAAATAAGGTGATGATAGTTTTCTCTTCACTTAAATTTTTTGATCCCTAAACGCGTACAAACTTTTGGCCAATCTAACTGAAGACCAATAAATAGTACCTTACCGATGTTTTTAAAAACAAACCAGCTTGAATGTTTTCCAAAAAAAATTTGAAAACAAAAATTTAAGAGTTATTATAATAGAATAAAATAAGTTAGATAAAATTAAATTACATTAGATTATATTAAATTACGGAAGCACATGTGCTTAGCTGTGCTTCTAAAATTAATATAATGTAATTTAATCCAATGCAATTTAATGTATTGATATGGACCAGTTGAGCTATCTGTAGATTGTTTGCAACATTCTGCAGTTAGCTCAATTGTTTCAATTGTAAATACTAGTTTGATTTCTTTATATTGCCCCTTTAAAAATAAAGAGAATTAAATCAAAAAACCAAAAGTTAGGAAACACGCGTTTAAAGTTTTGCACGTTCGGCGCGCGCTATACTTCGGTTAATTTTTCACACAATATTATTGTTTGATTGTTATTTTCTTTGTCATTTAATTAAATCTAATGTAATTTAATTTTATCTAACTTGTCTTATTTTTACCCGACTACCGGAGGGTTATGATTTTAGCACCCTATGCATGTATGTATGTAGCCGATTTCTTTGTTCCCACGTAGCGCTGAAACTACTACTTCGATTTCAACAAGTGAGGTATCGATTGATTCGTCTTATTACCCCGATGGTTATAAGCTATATTGTGTCCGACGAAACTGAGGGTCTTAAGAGATAGCTGGGTCTAAATTACACCTGGAACACTTCGATAGCGCGATAAAATTTTGCAAGAGACGACATCTAGTTACAGTTCGAGTCTAATTTAGTTTGATGTGATGAGTGAAGGATGACACACCCGTTGCCATGGAGACCTCTTGTTTATTTGTTACCATGGCAACGGGTCATCTAGGGATGGGCAAATGAAAAATGTATCGATATTCATATATTGTATCGATATATGTAAGGTAAAAAAAATATAGTTAAAAACGAAAACCCGACTACATAAAAGTCTTAAACAAGCGTTCACCTATTGTCCATAGTATTTTCTTTTGATACTTAGGTAGTCGGAGGCCTTTGTTACTAATTGTACCCTAGGTATATGGGGTGGGTGCCTCCGACTACCTAAGTATCAAAAGAAAATGCTATGGACAATAGGTGAACGCTTGTTTAAGACTTTTATGTAGTCTGGTTTTAGTTTTTAACTATATTTTTTTATTCTATTCTATTCTAATAACTTAAATTTGTTACCTAATTTTAGTTTTAGTGGACGTGTAATTTTTTTTGTTTTTTATTTTTTTGTTTAGGTATGTGATATGGATTTAATTATCTGAAATAAATAAATACAATTACATACAATTTAGCCATTTGGGAAACCCAAGGCTCTTATAAAGTACCTGTAATCTATCAACCAAATGTAGGTCTGAAAGCTGTCCAAAAGCTTTGTAAGCCTTTATCTATTGTTTCAGGAAGATACCCAGTCTGATACAATGTGGGCTGGATTTTAGCTTTCTGGACGGAATACAAAAGAGCTTTGTAACTACTTTTAGGTATGAAATAATTCCAGCTGGTTTGGTCAACAGTTAACTAGATTTTTCCTGGGGCATTGTACTTAAACTAGATCTACGATAGAAGCTAAACTCGATGTAGAATGTTTGCAAACCGCCCATACTTAACCTAAATTTCACTCTGTTGCCGGGTCTTTGTATATGCATAGTATCTTGTTTTTCGATTTGAGATCCTTTCTTCAATAACAATGCTAACAATTACTTTGTATATCTTTTACTCGACGCCAAGCTAGTGAGTTTTAGTTATTTGTGTCGTGCGTGATTTAGTTAAAAACATTCTACATCGATTGTGACTAGTGAATATAAGGTGTTAGTCAAACACTGACTAAAAACCGCTAAAATATTTGAATTTCGCACGGTTTTGTGTCAGTTTCCGTGTCACGGAAACTTTTCAATAAAGTTAGAATAGCCCTACTGTACACTGGGTCTCTCGCGAAACAGATCTAGCCTAGTGCGGGGACAATGGGTAACAATGTTCTTATTAAAAATCTTAAGTAAAATCACACAACTGCTACTACAGGTAACTACTATAGGTAAGATTAAGTCAAATGGCAAATCCTACGGGCTATGGAGAGAGCTAAGCTTGGTGTTTCTACGTGACAGAATCCGGAATACGGAAATCCGTAGAAGAACCAAGTCACCGATATAGCTCTCAGAATTAATAGGCTGAAGTGGCAGTGGGCAGGTCATATTAGCTCGCAGAACTGATAACCGCTGGGGAGTAAAGGTTCTCGACTGGCGGCCACGATGCAAGGCAAAACGGAGTTTTGGAGACCACCCACTCGATGGACCGACGACATCGTAGCGGTAGCAGGGAGTCGATGGATGGAGGCGGCTCAGGACCGCTATTTGTGGCGTCACGTCGTATGGGGTAGGCCTATGTCACATCAAATCAATTATTTTGTATTTTTTTATTTTATTTTGAATGGATACCAATTAAATGCTTCTTTTGTACATAGCTTCTATCGTTTGTTGATAACTTCAGTACCTAAATATCGCAGAGCAATGTAATTTCACACGAGTCTGTGTTTGCTTACTATCCGATTGGCGCATGTTATTTGTACAGTGTCAGCAAATAAATTGTTTGTTGTCACCGATTTGTTTACGGTTAAACTAAAAAATTGCTGTGTTGTGTTTATTTACGTTGAGTTGGTTCTATTCAAAATGATAAAACTCATTTATTTGTTCGGCACTTTTGTTTCAGAAGAGGAACGTTTCATCGGAAATTATTAGCTTAAAAGCTTTTCAAAGAAAATAACAATCAAATAATATAAAGAAATTAAACTAGTATTTACAATTGAAACAATTGAGCTAACTGCAGACTGTTGCAAACAATCTACAGATAGCTCAACTGGTCCATATCAATACCAGTCGGAAGCGTCCCCAAGTCCGTACTTTTCAAATCATTAAAGTATTAGGAAGTCTATCTACACACAAGTCGGCGACACAACCCAGCGAGTTGGTACGACATTTCAATTTTCAGATTATTTATATGGTACACAGTCGATTTTTTTTTGTCAACTTCTGTAAAGTTACTAAAGTAATATTCCAATGCTTAGCCAACGATAAGATGCTCTTATTTTTGTTATTTTTTGTAATTATTTAATCATTACAAAATAAAAAACATACGCGTCATTCCAAAAACATGACGTAACCGATATTTAAAAAACTTTCGAAATTAGTTCATTAGAAAGAATTTTCACACAGCTCTGCAGAACAATGATAAAGCAAAATGTTCTTTATTAACCGACTTCAAAAGGAGGAGGTTCTTAATTCGTCTGTATGTTTTTTTTTTTGTTTATGTATGTTACGCGATATCTCCGCCAATTGTGGACCGATTTTGAAAATTCTTCCCCAGAGAATTAGTATTTATCCTGCAAAACTTAAAATAAGTCTAAAAGTAAGGGAATTTCAAGTCGGTTTATCGTTTTTTAAAACACGCCATATTATTTTGTCAAGCAAAATCTAGGTGCGAACATTTAAATTATGTCATGCTGTTCGCAAAATTCGCTGAATTTCAGTCGCTGACATTTTTGCAATTACAATATTATTTTTAGTATACACAGTACAACTGGAACCACTTTTGTCCCAGTAGGTAATTTTGGGAACAATAGAGAACTACTAAAGAAGATAACTGGGAATACAGGACAACATCTATATTATTCAAAATTCGCTGTTATTTACAAAAAATTATATATTTTGTAAAAAAAAAATTTTTTTTTGTATCTAAATTTTTGTATTGTAGCTAATTTTTTGAAGAAATTCGCTATTCTTCAAAAAATTAGCTACAATACAAAAATTTAGATACAAAAAAAAATTTATTGTAATTTATTGTAGCTAATTTTTTGAAGAAATTCGCTATTCTTCAAAAAATTAGCTACAATACAAAAATTTAGATACAAAAAAAAATTTTTTTTTTACAAAATATATAATTTTTTGTAAATAACAGCGAATTTTGAATAATATAGATGTTGTCCTGTATTCCCATAAATTTTTGTATTGTAGCTAATTTTTTGAAGAAATTCGCTATTCTTCAAAGAATCACTAACAATTCAGAAATCGTATATTACCTATAATTAGATTTTACATCTATTTTATGCTAAAAGTTTTGTAAAAATCTTATGATAATAAAAGATTTCAGAATTTTTGAAGAAAAGCTACTTAAGCGTTACTTTTACATACCTAAGAACGGCGTGAAGTTCAGCTTTAGAAGATGAGTTAAAAGCTTGCTATGTAGTTATTTGTTTTCCCAGATGAGTGATGACAGTACCCTGTCCACTAACAGCAAAGTCAGCCTTACTTAGCACATTATGAAGACTTGGGCCTGACCGCACATAACTCCTCTTAAGCCATTAGCAACGCTCTGAAGTTAGCAACAAGCTGAACATGGTCAAACAGGTTGCAACACTGCAACTTGCGAACTGCTGACATAATTACTGGCAATACAATTAACACGTTTGTTGCGTGTTAGCAAAACTTTTGAGTGTAGCAAGCTGCAGTGTGGTACACAGCTTATTTGGACAGCTGGATGTGGTATAAATGATGAAGAGCTTATAGTATTATCTTCTGCCTAGAGCTTTGAACTTGCGATGTACCTAAATGATTCTAATTTGAGTTCGAAAACACACGAAAGACGAATGGAATGCTGAATAAAACCTTTTATAACCAAAAACCTCTTCCAATACACATAATATTTCTCCACTTACGCTGCATGCAAGCTAAATGCTCGTCTGAAATCATATAAATACAAATAATGCTCAGTAAATTAGAGCCTCAAATAAAAACCAACTTGAAACGTTTGCGAAATTGTTGTATATAAATTGCTAGACTTTTATTTTACTCTTAGAGCCGGAAAAAGCCGATATTTTACTCGAAATATCTAGAAATTCTAGCTCTAATATTAATCCTCATACTTGTCCGGGAGTCTATTCTTGAAACCGTCGAGATATAATAAAACAATAATGTCGCATGACACAAAATGTCCATCGTTCAACATATCAAAGGGATCCCTTTGATATGTTGAACGAGTTGGTTTTTATTTGAGGCTATATATTGAACGATGGACCGTCTATTACCACATGGTAACAGATAAATTTTAAGGTTGTAGTTCTTATTATGGTGAGTACTGTCAGTATTGTTACGGGGTCTAACATAACTTGTTACACTGCGAGCGTTCGTGCAGTCAGTGCGAGGAAAGAATTCGATCGTAACTTGCAACGAGAGGCATTTTAGCAAATGGCGTCTAATTCCCATGTTGTAGATAGATAGAGAATTGGTTGTCAATAAGCCATGGAATAGCGACACACCTGAAGAACCACTAATTTCCGAAGAGGGTTTTCCAGGTCAAGTGAATGATAGTGAATTCTACAAAAAAAATTGTCATTTCAATTCGATAGATTCACGGTGAAACTATTCATGACATTTTAAAGTAAATATATACAAGAATAGGTCCCTTGTCCGGTACAAATAGCACAAAGTCCACTGCAAAATGCCATCGTCACGGCGGCCGTGGCAGTGTTTTGAGATCCCCAAGACAAGTTTAGACGTATAAATACTGGATGTAACTTTAGCCACTGAAATGGGCGTGGAAAAATGTGAAAATATTTTGTATTGTGTTTTAAAAAGGGGTTATAAAGGTTTTATGAGGGGACTGCCTGAAGAAAATCTCCAGGGAGGCGCAAAGATTTGCCGTAAACCAACTCAGAAGAAGAAGCTTTTAGATTTTCTTTAAAAGATGATCGAATAATATGGTACGATAAAATGTCTACCCAATTTCTATTCACACGACATAATGGCGTTACTTCCGGCCATCCCGTAAACCTGTCTTCGACGGCAGTGGGGGAGCAGTGGTAACCTTGTGATGGTGGAAGTGGGCCAACTATGTGTCACGTGAATAGCAATCAAGTTGATATTTTATCTATTATAATATTTTGGGCATTAGATATGGTATAAGATCATCCATTAGCTCAAACTAAGGTGAAATTCCCCCAAAGGTTTATTATTTGGCTGCATAATTAATATTTGGAGAAAGGTGTTACAACTTTCATCGGATTCTTATACTAATTTATCATTACCATTAATCGGTACCTACTGAAATTAGCAGAGGATTCCCATTTGGTGACAGGTAGTCGTAATGGTGGATTATCATTGACAGTGTAAATGCGAATACTAAAGTTCCTTGTCACGTGGCATGGAATGAAGACTCAATGGAGCATCTGATGGTAAAAGGCAGAATGGAGTGCAAATGGTCGGTCTCCAACTAGATGGTCAAAACTCATCACCTCCCTAACACAGTCCACCATGACCAACTGCTCCCACAATGCAACCAATAGGGAACGATGGCGGCGCATTACACAGGCAGCCGTTCATCAGGACCGCCCTTCTCCACGACCACTCTGCCAACAGTTCACGACCCTGAAATAAAACAAGTGTTTCCCAGCGTTCTATAGAGAATTAGATTCAAAGTCTTTTCCATTATCAGTTTAGTGGGCTGAAATGGCAGTGGGCAGGTCATAGCTCGTAGAACTGATAACAGTTGGGAGTAAAGGTTCTTGAGTGCCGGCCATGATGCAAGGCGAAACGAAGTGTTGGGAGACCATGGACCAACGACATCGTAGCGGTCGCATGGAGTCGATGGATGGAGGCGGCTTAGGACTGCTATTTGTGGCGGTGTATGGGGGAGGCCTATGTCTAGCAGTCGACGTGTATGGGCTGATATCATGACGATGATGATGATCTTCAGGTTTGTGTGTGTGTCTTTTGGTCACTTCGCAGTCAGTCCAACAGTGGACGGTCTAGCCATTGAAGATGAAGCAAAAAGACAAAGGCCTTTCCAGAAGACAATATCTCCTTTTAAAAATAATTTTCCTTTGTTGTGTAGTGGGGCTGACAAAGAGCGCAAAGCGGCCACTTGCGAACCTTCGCAGCCGCGATCTACTTAACTTTGGAGGGTTCTTAAGATGTGCATCGATAGAATTTTCTTTTAAAAGATATTTTTACAGGAAAATTTTGAGGAAATGTTATGGGGTAGTGAAATTTTTTGTAGTTAAATGATCTCATCAGTTACTTCTTTCTATCTGTATTTATGATATTATCTGTGATTTTTGTCTTGATAGATACATCCAATAACACAAATCTAAAATAAGTATTTTAAGAAACGAAAGTGTTTGGGAAGACAAATCCAACGAACCCAAACTCGACGTAGTTAAGTCGTTTTGTTTAGGAGTTCCTATGGCCACCTTCGGTTTCCATCATCAGACCAGCTCGATGGTACCATGACATTGCATTATCACCGAACAACATTAGTAACCGTCAATCGGTTGAGGATAACTAGTCTACTAGGATAAGTAGTAAGATTTCACCCGAACAAACATATACGAGTATTGCAAGTTAAATAAAAGCTTCTAAAAAATTTGCATCCCGCAGTCAATAAGTTGGCGGTGTAACACCCCCATACCTCCGAAAGCACGTGGTCACGCACTAGGTCATAATTTTTCAGAAAATGTATTATAGCTTATAATCATCATCAGCCCAACTGCTGGATATAGGCCTCCCTTAATGAGCATAGCTTATCACTACCACGCCTAGTAATCTGCCTAATAAAAACACTAGCTCTACGAAATTAATTGTATATACTCTGTGGTGCAAGTTTAGAAGATGACGTGTAGCGCCTTCCTCACCCCCGTTCTTCACCCCCGTTAGCAATAATCAGTAGCCAGCCATTATAATCAGCGGCCATTACTGTTTATCACCTGTTTATTGTTTTGATGTTCAGTTTTTGTTAAATCAGTAATAACAATAACAAACAAAATGTTTCGCAAGTGTTGTGTTCCTAGATGTGATAGTCAACGACATGACGTTAAATTACATAGATTTCCTTTAAAAAAGGAAGTACGAGATCAATGGCTAAGATATCTCAACTGTGAAAAGCTTTGAGGAATGAATAATTTAGTAAACAAAGTGTTTGTTTGTAATAAACACTGAAAAACGGTTTACTTCAACAAAATGCCTAATCGTTTAAAACTTGGGGCATATCCAACTGTGTTTACTGAAATGGAAATGACGTCTGGAAACCCATCAAGCAGTTCCTGTACTGAATCAGGTAAAAAACATTCCTTCCTTTCTTCCTGAAATATTATTTATCTAAACTTTTCAGTACCATGAATTAAAAAGCAAACCCTTTTAATTTTCAGTACAAAAGTCAAATACACCAGTGATCATAGTTGTTCGAGGAAGCCTCGTTACTGTGAACATATTTACTGTTCAGATGGTGTCCGAATATCCAGGAGAATATCGAAGTCCAGGCATGTAAGTATTTCTTCTATAAATAAATAGTAGCAGTTTTTATTTTTATTCTGTGGTAGCAGTGTTAAAGTTAAAATGCTTGAATTTATTCCATTGATTTCAATTAAATAAGTTATTCATAATAATAATCATGTTTTGGTGTGTAAAACCAACGTTTTACAAATGCTCAGCTGCCTGGTGCTTTTGAAAGGTGGCAGCCATTATTGCAAATGTACGAAAAAATTGAAATTTAATTATCAATAAAAATCATGTTTTATTACATACTTCGACCAACCATCAACATCAATGGTTCCATACCCTATTGCTAAGCCTTCGCCGGCTGTTCAGCGATTTGTATCTCAGGTAGTTGAAATTTTCACAAAATATGTACTTCTCTGGCAGATATATCAACAAATAAAATAAATATTCGAATTAAAGGGGTATCCTTTACAAAAAATATTCTTTTTTCAGGTTTTATAGCCAAGGCTGTATCTCTTGAATGGTAATAGTTAGACAGATTAAATTTTGCCATAGTATGTAACACTATATCATATATGGATTTGTCATTGTTACCTTGTATGGAAACATAGACAAAGAAAGCTATATGGAAATGTAAATATAGTATATAAAGTGTTAGAAAAATCTAGTCGACAAAGGAATTTTCATGAAGCCTTGAAACGTCATCTTTACCACAAATGCAAAATAAGGCGTTATGTAAATACAAAAAGAAATAAAAAAATAAAAAACTGAATAAGTAATTTGCTTGTTATTGTTTCCTGCTACCTACCTACATTACCTACCTACCTATAGAAAACCTACCTAGTATAGTTACATTATTTTCATAATTGACTATTATTTGTTCTGTGACTTGACGCTGGTAGAATGCGCAAGCCGTGCAATGCTGCAATAAACCATTAAAAAAAAAAACAGCTGTCATCTTCTAAGTTTGCAACGGTACAACGTCAATGTATGACAGATGATCGTCTGATACCTGTGTAGTTTGTGATCACTACATAATTTATAAAACAAAGTCTTCCACCGCATCTGTCTGTCTGTTTGCGATAAACTCAAAAACAACTGAACGGATATTCATGTGCTTTTCAAAAATCGATAGAGTAATTTCTGAGGAACGTTTAAGTACATATATAATTTGTCAAGGTTTTGTGTAATTTGGTTGAAATATAACGATAATTGTTGGAAGTGTCAGAAAAAGTCAAGCCGCCTGTGCAGGATTAAATGATAAGATAAGATCACAAAACACAAAAATGCTCTACTGTTCGTGCGAAACCGGGGCGGGTTGCTAGTAACTTATACAGTGTGTCCAATTATACAACAACATCCGTTGAGTTTAGTATTGAATAAGTTATGAACAAACAAATTACGGGAAAAAATATATGGTTATCACACCCAGGATAATAATATAAATCAGTATAATGCAAAAATGGCGGTTCTTATTATAAGAAATTCTACCTTCATTTTTTGTGAAAAGATGATCCTACTTAACACCTTACCCCAGATTCCTAAAACAAACATGAAACAAAAGACCCATTGAAAGTTATAATGAAATCCCATACAAAAACAGAATAAGTAGAAACTCAATATTGCAAAGTTTCGCATTGTCACGCAATGTGTTTAACGAAAATAGTCGCTGTTTTTTGTATAACATGGTAAATCACATCTTTGTAATGTCTGCATGTTTTCCATTGTGACTGGGTTATGGGAGGACAGAAATCTTCAGTGAGTACGAAGAAAAACTACTTAGATAAGTATAAGTTTTAACAGCAGTGTGCAGGACATATTTTATAGTGCACAAATGTGTGCGCAAACACAGGGTGCACTCTATATTCCCTCCTTCACTATCGATGGTTATTACCCTTAATAAAATAAAACGCTTGTCGGGTTTTTTATAGACAATGGACCTTCGTTTGACCACAATCTCACCTGACGGAAAGTGACGAAATCAAAATATCACTTTATGTTCGTGTCAGTGCTTAATTTTAAGAATTTGACATTTTCTAAGTGTACATTTATTGTATTAATGGAAATAAAGAACTTTGAGTTTGACTTTGACGATGTGGCCAAGGTCTAGAAGACACCTATACAGTCTTGTCTTGAAGAGACCCAGATTGTAATATACCGGGAAAACAGAAGCAGGCAGCGAGTTCCATTCCTTCCTTGGTGTAAAGTCCGGTAACGCTGTCATGGCTAGCTGCGGTCAAAAGCAATACAGTTATAAAAAAAAAAAAATTAGGCCTTGGTGAGGCAGTGAACATAATATACATACATATGTATTTATATTTGTTTGTTTTCGGAATTAATAAAAATGTAATATAGCTAACATACATATAATGAACAATGAAACACTGGAAGGTGCATAAGTTTAAAAT
Organism: Eupithecia insigniata; assembly: GCA_947859395.1. NCBI lineage: Eukaryota > Metazoa > Arthropoda > Insecta > Lepidoptera > Geometridae > Eupithecia > Eupithecia insigniata. Next base: position 4,799,225 of record OX402019.1, read on the forward strand.
ATGTGTCCTACCTCCCAGCCAATTTCACCAGAAATAATGGTAATGGTTTCTGTTGTTGAATCTATTTCTTTTCTAGTTCTTATAAGATATTTAATTACTTCTCAAAAGATTTAAAATCATTGGTGAGACACAAAATAAGCTTATTATCTAGTATTAGTAGTTCGGTACGAGCAAGTAATCAAAATAATGTGGGTAGTTAGCAAAAATACTGTAGAAAGTAAAATAAAAGGCACAAACACACTAGTACAAATATAAAATAATATAAGGCTGACTATTTTTAGGGACCACTATGAAAAAATGTGGTTTTTAAGGTGAGTTTTGATATGAGCTAGAGTTTTTAGATTGATGATATTTTCTTTTTAGTTTGATTTCTTGGCTGATTTACGATTCCTCTAAGATATAATTTTTTTAACTACTTTTGCCATCTAAGAACAGTCCGTTTGATATCCGTTCCGCTCACAGTGGAAAGCTGATACACAATCTATTACAATCTGAAAATGCTCACAGATTCGCCTAACTTGAGATGACAAATTCTTTCAAATCCAACTTTGGGTTTTCCAATTGCGTTTGTTCAAATTTTTACCGGTTTCTCGCCATTTGTTTTAAAGTAAGATTCTACGCTACTTCACTTAAGTGACGTCATAAAAATCTATGAAGGTATCAGAGATAAATTTTCATTCACTATCTGTCCGCGCCTTTGCCCGCGTTTTATCGGGATAAATAATAACCTAATATAATTTCCAGGTCCCAAACTATACCCATACCAAATTTCAGTCCAATCAGTTCAGTAGTTTTTGCGTGAAAATGGAACAAACATCCTTTTACATTCATATTCTTCATACTCACAAACTTAGACATTTATAATATCAGTAGGATATGAACCGACTATGCCTAAGAAAGCCTAAAACATGAAACACAAGAGAGGCATAAAGAATGTTTTGTATTCAAATATTAAATTTCCAAAATGGCTACCTTGGCTTAAAATAACAAAAGCGTTTTCGCTTAGCGTTTATTAGAGACGATGATATTGCTAATTTTGCAATAATGCCTGAACATCCAATTTCTTGTTTCTGGGCTATTTTAGAAACACCCTGTAGAGGAAATAAGATCGCGGGGTAAAGGGTGGAAATTTAAATTATTATTGGTATATTAAGGTCTATGTTTTCTTTGAACTGTATTTTATTAAACACAAGGTTTTAATTTAATGAGTTTATTATTCGAATTTAATGAGTTCACTTGATTGCTGGTTTCTGACATATTTAAATTATTTAGGTACTATGCCATAATTGAGTAATCCTACTAATATTATAAATGTCAAAGTTTGAAGGGATGGATGTATGAATGTTTATTACATCTTCACGACGAAAGTATCTACTGAAACGAGCGGGCTGAAATTTCGCATATACAAATATAGGTGCGACTGATGTGGCGTGGCGGCAAAAGTCCACCTGGGACGCTGAAGGTTGCAGATTTGTTTACCGTCTTGGTTCAAATGTTTGTAGATAGATAAATAGATAGATAGAAAATTCTTTACTGCACACTTATTGGTAAAAAACAGAAATACAAAAAACACTTACAACTTTAAAACTTACCTAGTTACAAGTGGCGGTCTTATTACTCCAGAGCGATCTCTACCAGACATTGTACAACTTTCGAATCCTAATAATATTATAAATGTCAAAGTTTGTAAGAATGGATGGATGTATCCATGTTTGTACCTCTTTCACGCAAAAACTACTGAACCGATTAGGCTGAAATTTGGTATGGGTATAGTTTGGGACCTGTAATAACGTATAGGCTATTTTGCACCCGAAAAAGCGCGATCGAATGCGCGGGCAGCAGCTAGTTTATAATATTAAAGTGATTGCTAAGATCGCAAAGTACCTGATATACACAGATCAAAACTAATCGAAATCGTAAATTATCCATTTTTTTGTAAATTTGTTTCCGTCTATAAAATTTTCAATAGAGTTCTAATAAAACTAAAAAGCTTCAGTCAACAGGTACATGCGCGTACAACAGTGTCGAAATGAAAAAGTTACAAAGGCGGAGTCAGGGCCTCGTCAGTGAAACTGACGAAGCATTGTGGCGAGCTGGTGGTGAGGATGTAGGAAAAACGGAGGTTCATAATGGAAGAACTATTTTTGTGTGATTGATCTTTTTGACAAGTCATTGAAAATTATCTTATTATTTCATCTTTTGGGGGATAATCACTTTTGAAAAATTATTAATAAATAGATGATGTAGATTGTAAATCACGACCCTCTGACTTTCGTGAGATGTTGGGAATACTTTTCGTGAGACGTTTGCCATAGGTGCGTTTTCATAAGATGATGGGAATACTTTTCGTGCGATATTGAGACTGAGCACGTCTCTCGTGAGATGTTGGGAATAACTCAACGATTTTTGAGAAGAGGCTTTTATTGTATCGTTTTCTTTGAAACAGCAAATCGGTTCCGTGCTACAATAAATGCTGTGGGGAGGGAGAGATAACGGGAGCGGAATTTAACAGTTTTTAATACATATAAATGTCTATCCACATATTGCCGAGGAAATTATTGGAAACAACACACATCACCTGAACCATGAAATTGGTAGCTAGGCTAAAACACTACAGCTCGCTATCTCATGATACATAATGCCATCATCATATTGGCTTTTACCAATTCATGGCTCCTTTACTTCCTTGACGCTAAGGTTCCACGAAGACTAGTGCTGAAGTATCTCACCGAGCTCTTCGATTCTTACAGTACCTAGTTCCAGTATGTAGGTTTTTATTTTATCTAGATTTAATTACAAAAGTTACGGCTAGTTATATCAAAACCCCACCACCACCAATTTGCTCAAATGCTCTAACTCTGGTGCTAATAAAATCGGTACTCTAAATGGGAATACTTCTTGGGAATACCACATCACATCCTATTTCTTCTAAGCTCCTGGTAATCCGGCTACAGCGAACGCGTCACCGATCCAAATTGGAACTGTCGATGAAAAAACGTTTCCGATGAATGCGTTATTGTGTTAGGTACTGTCAAATTCATAGATTTAAAAAAAAAACTAGGTCTATGGTCTAATTCATTCTGATCAACTGTATGAAATTGTTTATAAAAGTTACGATTGCGAACGCGTACCTGTTAAGCTTGCAATATTTTGTCAATCAAAACCTCTTACTTGTTGTAAACGTTTTTAAGGCTCACCAATATGGATTACTAGCTGCTGCCCGCGCCTTCGACCGCGTTTTATTGGGTTACATGCCGAATAGGTACATAATTACAGGTACATGTCAGATCTTATAAATAGGTTCTGTAAAATTGCATGATACATTGCGAAATTGTGGATGGCAAATTGTTCCTTTCCATGTTACATTTCGTAAGACTGTTCGTAAGACCCGGCTTAAGGTCGTCCATAAGAATCAGAATCAATAACTTTATTTCTTTAGGCTTACAAAACAAGCACTTAGATAAGTCAAATTTTATACTAAAAACATAGTTATTATTATCTAATAAGAAATAAGGTGTTATTGATATTCTCTTCACTAAAAATTTTTGTCCACTAGTGGAAGAAGTAAAAAATAAGGTAAGGTCTACCACAATTCGAAGTGATGATTTAGTAACAAAAACATCGCAGTCCTCAAACCAGGTCGACAACGAGCAAGAACTAATCGCTTATCGCTATCGATATGCCTCAGCCACAAAAAACTCAGCTTTATCTCAAGAAAATTCGGTTTATCTTCGTAAAAACGTCCGCTGAATCCCAGGTGGTGAAGAGAACATCCATCAATGGCTGACAAGAAGGTGTACCTACCCGCATCAACGAAATTGTCAATGGGGTGTTGCCTATTTTTAGGGTTCCATACGTGAAGGGTGAAAATGAGATCCTATTACTAAGCCTCCGCTGTCGGTCCGTCTGTCCGTTTGCCCTTCAGCGTAGGTAGTTGAAATTATCTGAATGTGTATTTTTATTGCGTATTTATCAACAAATCATAAATTCTACTAATATTATAAACGTCAAAGTTTGTAAGGATGGATGTATGAATATTTGTTTTGTTACTCTTTCACGCAAAAACTACTGAACCGATTAGTCTGAAATTTGGTATAGGTATAGTTTGGGACCTGGAATAACATATAGGCTATTTTTTAACCCGATAAAACGTGGGTGAAGGCGCGGGCAGCAGCTAGTATAATATAAATATTCAAATTAAAGGGCCCTTTAATTGTAATACAAAAAACTTGATTATCGAGTATTTTTGTTCTACTTTCGTCAAGGCTCTTCATCTTTGAACAGCAATAGGCTGACAGTTCAAATTTTGTGTACAACTATTGCAATATATGTACGACTAGCTGCTGCCTGCGCCTTTGCCCGTATTATATCGGTATAAAAAACAGCTTATAATTTTGCTCTAGGTCCCAAACTATAAATTTCAACCTAATCGGTTCAGTAGTTTTTGCGTGAAAGAGTAACAAATATCCATACGGATGTATGGATATTTGTTACTCTTTCACGTCCATACAAACTTTGACATTTATAATATTAGTAGGAAGTAGGATGGTACGGAACCCTGCCGGTTTTATTTATTTTAACTTTTTCGTTTCTGGTTTTTTCAACCGTTGTTGTGTTATGATGCAGGAGGTGTATCTATAGCTAGACACAGCAAGTTGCATTCTATTGAACTTATATTCATAGAAATCTAAGGCGCAGCTAGTATGTATGCGGTTAGATTTTAGTTTGAATTGCTTAGATATAAGGGCTGTATATTTTGTTGAAACAATCCTTACTTCCTTACTAATATTATAAATGCGAAAGTAACTCTGTCTGTCACGTTTTCACGAAACACCAAAACTCCTGAACCGATTTAAATGAAATTTGATACACATATAATTTAGAGCCAGAAGGTTATAAGGGGTTGAAAGGTTGTATAGAATTATCGTCATTTTTTAAAAGCTAAAAGCTTGGAATTAATTTTTTAGGCTGTTAATAATCTATACTTATAATAAAACTGTAACAGGTCCAATTCTGTTCATTGAAGATATTTTGAAATTTTTTTTGGATGGCACTCTGTTATCGATACTGATGCCAAAAATGATTTTTTTCCATCATGTCTGTCTGTCTTCCTGTCTGTCTTTCTGTCTGTCTTTCTGTCTGTCTGTCTGTCTGTCTGTACCTTGGCCGCGCATAACTCCGAAACTACTCAACGTATTGAAATGAAACTTGGCAGGATTTTAGTTCATACTAAGAAAAAGGACATAAGGTACTTTTTATCCCGGAATTCAGTAGGGTTCCCTTGGGAGAGGGGATGAAAGTAAAATTTCTTGGCTGCGCGTAGCGTCGAAACTACCGAAAGTATTAAAATGAAACTTGGCAGAATTTGAGTTCATACTAAGAGGAAGGATATAGAATACTTTTCATCCTGGATTTCAATAGGGTTCCCTTGGGAGAGGGGATGAAAGTAAAATTTCTTGCCTGCGCATAGCGCCGAAACTATTGAATGTATTCAAATGAAACTTAGCATGATTTAAGGTCATATTACGAGAAAGAGCATAAATACTTTGTATCCCAAAATTCATCAGGGTTCCCTTGGGAGAGGGGATGGAAGTGAAATTTCTCGGCCTCGCATAGCGCCGAAACTACTGAATGTATTGAAATGAATCTTGGCACAATTTGAGTTCTACATTGCCCCTCAGTGGGACCCGCAGTGTCCCCCCCGCAGTGGGGCCCCTCACTTTGCCCTCAGTCGGACCCACTCGGGCTACTGAGTGGGGGGTCACAGTGGGGGTTACCGGCAGTGGGGGCCCCACATTGCCCCGCAGTGGGACCTCAGTAGCCCCCGCAGTGTGGGCACCAGCAGTGGAGCCCCGGCAGTGGGGCCCCGGCAGTGGGGCCTCCACATTGCCCCGCAGTGGGACCCCCAGTAGCCCCCCACAGTGGGGGGCACTGGCAGTGGGGCCCCCGCAGGTTGACCCCCACATTGCCCCGCAGTGGGACCTCAGTAGCCCCCACAGTGGGGGCACCGGCAGTGGGGTCTCGGCAGTAGGGCCCCGGCAGTGGGGCCCCAACAGTGGGGCCCGGAAGTGAGGGCCCCCACATTGCCCCGCAGTGGGACCCCCAGTAGGCCCCCGTAGTGCCCCCCCCCCCCCGCAGTAGGGTAAAATTTCTTGGCTGCGCATAGCGCTGAAACTACTGAATATATTCAAATGAAACTGATTTAGTTTATTTTATACTACGAAGGTCATGTAATACTTTTTATCCTGGAATTCGTTAGGGTTCCCCTTGGGAGTGGGGATGGAAGTGAAATTTCTCGGCCATAGCGCTTAAACTACTGAATGGATTCGAATGAAACTTAGCATGAATTGAGTTCATACTACGAGGAAGGACATAAAATACGAGTCCATACCCCAAAGCCAACAAAATGATTACAAAATTGTTATTAGCGCCGATAAACGACCTACTGGACAGCATCCGGTTAGTACAAAGCTCTCGCTGCCAATGATGCTGCCGTCGTCCTGGTAAATCAGGACCCGTACTCTTAAAAACGAAATCGAAGTTTCTGATTGTTTTTCGTGCAAACGCTAATCTTATGCAATGGACATAAGAGTTGGTTTTGCACGAACACGAACGAGAAACTTCGATTTTCCTTTTCCGAGTAGGCCCCCAGCACTGTGACAGGCGGGACATTGTGCTGCGTACCCGGGATGACCGCTTGCAACGCATTAGTGAAACGCACCAGGCATGTGATGCTCTTCAGTACTCGCTTATATACCTACTGTCGTGGCGAAGACTGATACAACTTTGATCTTCGACGTGGGAATCCGACAACAGACGAGACTGTCGACACTAAAAAAGTTTCCGCAAATGCAATTCTACGCCTAGATACATTTTACCAATGAGAGAAGTTCGCTTGCTCACCTGCAAAGGTTTCGAGGTTTGTTCAACCGTTTTCTGGTGTACGCTTACGCCAAAATAAAAACGGAGCGTTTGGTATACATCAGAATAGAACACATGAGAGAAAACTGCGCGCTGAGAATTATGTAGACGTGCGAGACGCCATGAATCAAGATAGAAATTGTGAAGATTTACGACGACTGGTGATTCTTCCTTCCAGTTTTAGAACTGGACAATAGATGTGTAGTGCCCTATTCTCCAGTAGGTACTATCAAAAGCTTTTCAAGCGCATCATATACCTAGGTTAATGTGGAGCTGTGTGACGTCCAGTCAATAAAATCTAGGTAAATGTTAATCTATACTATACTACATTAATAAAAATAAGTAAGGTTTGTTAGGTTGTACGGGGTAATCTATGAATCTACTTAGCCGATTTTGAAAATTATTTTACTTATTATTAATATAATAACCACGTTATTTGTGAGTATTATATATATATATATATACATATATATAATAACAACTAAAAATGTTTACCGCCCAACGAAGTGGGTACGGGTCAGCTAGTATATAAATAAAAATGTAATTTAACGTTTTTACAAATTTTACCTCAAGGGGGTAAAATATCAAAGGGAATAGGGGATGAAAGTTTATATGAAAATATTACCCTTACACGCCTAAGCGGCTGAACGGATTTTAATGGAATTAAGCAGGGAGATAAACAATATCCGGGGACAGGCATAGGCTACTTGAATAGCGCTTGCCAAGTCGCGTGCAGAAACTATTATTTTGTATAGGTATGTACATAATATCAATTATCTACTACACAAGCTTTACAGCTGTGTGAACCTGGCAACCGACTTTAAGATATTCAAGATTTTTTGATCCTATTCGATTGTACCGCGATTGTACCCGATTGTACCGGCAAAATTTTCGTTTGTACCCTAAAAGGGTAAAAGTTATGGGGAGGGGGTGTTTGTCAATCGTCGATTTTGACCTACCTTAGTAAAATGAGTAATAGGATTTGAAAATTAAATGTTATGTGGCACATAAGTACAGTTTTAGTTAGAATTTGAAACTGAAAACGTTAATAACGAATAAAAACACGTTTTCAGGCTGAAAAAAAAGAAATATGTGGATTTAAATCTGGAACTTTCCTCAAAATTACAATGTTTTGTAAATAGTCAAATTTTTTAAAGAAAATCTTATAAAAAGCTCTAATAAGCTACTCATCAATTTTGAACATAACTTAAATAAAAGAATTTCAGTCAAATCTGAAAGATTCTATGGGTAAACAATTAAAAACTAAGACATAAATCTAAAACATATTCAAACAATGACGATTTTCGGAATCAGACACGGTTTCCTCAGAAAATTATAGCTACGGTTCTAGATAGACACAGGTTATGATAGGTCTTGAGATAAACAATATGGTTTCATTAAAATCTACAAGGTACAAACGGGTACAAACGTCAAACTTTGACTTGTAACTTCAAATTGAGCAAAAAACACGATTTTCAGAGAGTGACCAAGTTTCTTCAAGAAATCATGGGCGAGGTTCTTGAAAAGTACTTATTATGATAGATCTTGAATCAATCAACATTTTGAGTATCACTCGTTGACCTAACTTGAAAAATTGTGCGATAAATCTTAGATTTTTTTTCTACGAAAGTTTTCGCCTTTGTGGAGTCAAAATCAACAATCCGTCCGGGATGAAACGTTGTTCTTCCAACACAAACTAGGTTCGTAGTTAACCCGCTTACATTCATAAAGAATTCGTCAAACAACGAAAAAGGTTTTATAGTAAAAAAAAAACAACAATCTTGTAAATGTAACTTTTACTATACAGTTTAAAATGGCTGATATAATTAATACCGCACCAAACACAAACATACACGCGTACAGATTATCACATCAAATTTATGTACTTATCGGTTGAAAAGTTTCCAGTATCGAAACAACTAAGATCTAAGTTTTAACCCGTATCTCAAACAGCCAAGTCGCTCTGTAAAGGATTTCGTCAGCAGTTATACTTAGCCTTTGTTTAGCTTAATCCTTAGACTAAAACAAGACTGTTTAGTATAGAAGCGATACTCGAAAGATGACAAGAAGACAGAAGTGTGGTGGTACTGTTCCATAAGAAGGGTAACAAAGTCCTTCTAAAGAACTATAGGCCCATCTCACTGCTGAGCCACGTCTATAAGCTGTTTTCGAGAGTAATCACCAACCGTCTCGCTCGAAGGTTTGACGACTTCCAGCCGCCCGAACAAGCCGGGTTCCGAAAAGGCTTTAGTACCGTAGACCACATACATACGCTCCGGCAGATTATACAGAAAACAGAAGAGTATAACCAGCCGTTATGTCTAGCGTTTGTGGACTACGAGAAAGCCTTTGATTTAGTCGAAACCTGGGCAGTCCTGCAGTCTCTCCAGCGGTGCCAAATCGACTACCGGTATATCCAAGTGTTGAAGTGTTTGTACAGCAAGGCCACTATGTCAATTCGTCTCCAGGATCAAACCACAAATCCGATCCCACTGCAAAAAGGGGTGAGACAGGGAGACGTCAATTCTCCGAAACTGTTCACCTCTGCATTGGAGGATATTTTTAAGCTTGTGGACTGGGACGGATATGGCATCAATATCAATGGCGATTACATCACTCACCTTCGGCTTGCCGACGATATAGTCATTATGGCAGAATCACTGGAAGACCTTAGCAGGATGCTCAGAGACCTCAACACCGTTTCCCGCCAAGTGGGTCTTAAAATGAACATGGGTAAGACAAATATCATGTCTAATGCCCATGTCGCACCCTTACCGGTCAATGTGGGGAACGATGTTATCGAAGTTGTTGATCATTATGTCTACCTAGGCCAAATGGTCCAACTAGGTAAATCCAACTTCGATAAAGAGGTCAGCCGACGAATCCAACTCGGATGGGCAGCGTTCGGGAAACTTCGCAATATCTTCTCGTCACAGATACCGCAGAGCCTTAAGACTAAAGTCTTTAACCAATGTGTGCTACCAGTGATGACTTACGGATCCGAGACGTGGTCGCTCACTATAGGCCTTGTGCATAAGCTCAAAGTCACCCAGCGAGCTATGGAGAGAGCTATGCTCGGAGTTTCTCTACGCGATAGGGTCCGGAATACGGAAATTCGTAGAAGAACCAAAGTTACCGACATAGCTCTCAGAATCAGCAGGCTGAAATGGCGATGGGCAGGCCATATAGCTCGTAGAACCGATAACCGCTGGGGAGTAAAGGTTCTCGAGTGGCGACCGCGATGCAATGCGAAACGGAGTGTGGGAAGACCTCCCACTCGATGGACCGACGACATCGTAGCGGTCGCAGGGAGTCGTTGGATGGAGGCGGCTCAGGACCGCTATTCGTGGCGTCGTTTGGGGGAGGCCTATGTTCAGCAGTGGACGTGTACGGGCTGATGATGATGATGATGATGATGATGACTCGAAAGATTATTGTCCTCTCGAATTGTCCGCGCGCTGTTCCCTGAGCGCCCGCCACTTGTACCTGTGCCTGTGCAAAGTGTGTTAAGCGATAACTTACGTCCAAGGCAACAACAGTGTTGTAACAATTGTTATTAATCGTGGATAGTGTATCGTTTGACCTCATTTTTACCTTAAGGAAAGTGACGATATAGCCAACGATGTATCACAAAGGTCTAGAAGCCCATTCACTCTAGTCTTAAAGATAAATAGCTTGTAAAGAAAGAAAGAAAATGAATTTATTGACTCACAAAGGCAAACACTTAAATACATAGGTTAAAGAAAAATTAAAACTCTATATACCTTAAAATAACAAGTGCCTGCCCAGTGAACCAATAACCTCAGCGTAATGTTGCTTCTCAAAATGATTGTATTGTATATTCAAAAATCTGCTAAATAATAGACAATGAGACATAATTTTTTCATTGATTTGACGTTATAAAGTCAGGCATAACGAGTTAAAAAGACTAAAAAGTAATAATCAAGTAAATAATCGAACACTATAAAAGGCCACTCGGTCCCGGATTTTTGAACTTTTTTCAAAAAATAAAGAAGGGCAGCTTTACAGTTCTTCGCGGGTAAAAATCTTAACATCTGTAGCCTTACTGGGTATTTATTTTGTTTTATTATGTATATTTATCTATAAAATAAAACAATATTATGTACTCCATACTACATACTCCCACTACCATTTTTACATAGAAACTGATTGTAAAAAAATTGCTCTCTTATTCTGATATGTATGTTTATGTTTGTATTGTTATAGTAGTGTAAATTAAATAAATAGTTCAATAACTTTGTTTTTATGTAACTTCACAATTTTGGCTATTCTGTACCTATTTCTATTTTATTTTACCTAAACAATGTAATTAATTAACTAGTTGTATTTATTTGTCGATTTTATAATTTAATTTGTGTCTGATCTTATTAGTACCCTGGAAGGAATGTAGTACCTACGACACAAGTCTAAACACTTAGTGTAGGTACTACAACCCTTAAGTGGAAGCCAAGCAATAAATGTCTATATTTAGTTTAATATCATAAGAAGTTGAAGTGCTTGATTTGAAAAAAAAAAAAAAAAAACATTTTTTATATGAACCACATTTAGTCATAAAAAATAATTTTGAACATTCCCTCAGATAACATATTTTTATCTTAGTTTAGATAAGTATAATTTACTTATAAAATAAAATAAATCTTAGATCACATGCATAATCACAAAACTGACAGTGACGTAGAACCTGAGATGCCTCAGTGAAACTTTTAATCCATATAACTCTTAACATTATTAACTCTGAGCCCACACACCATACTGCGACTAGCAGCACGGTGCTGGATCTCATAATCGTTTCTGATACTGATCTTGTAGATGACTATGGTCAACTCTCTGCACCCGCTTTCTCCCACCATGACCTAATCTACTTGGCTTATAGAATTAAAGTTCCCAAACCGAAGCCAATAATTCTTAACCAGCGTAATTTTTCACGGATAGACATTTCAAAACTGGCCGAAGATGCTTCGAATATAATGTGGAAAGATGTACAATCAATGGTCTCCATAGAAAGCATGGTTGATTTTTTAAATTCGAATATTATTGCTTTATTCGATCGACATGCCCCCATCCACCCCGTTAAGTTGAAACACCCTCCCTCTCCTTGGATATCAGATCATATCTGCAAAGCTATGGCGTGACTTTCGTAGGTTTAAACGTCATCGATGTGATGAAACCTGGACCATTTATAAAAAGAGTAGAAACAGATGTAACCTTCTAGTCCGAAACGCCAAAAAGAAGCATATTGCGGCGGAAATTCACCTCGCTACACCAGCTGGCCTTTGGAAATTTCTCCGGTCGCTCGGCATAGTAAAATCTAAAGCACACGAGTATAAGCATAACTTTGACCTAGACACCTTAAACATCCATTTCTCGTCGTGTGAAAAGATGGACCGTGCCGTTAAATTGGCAGCTAAAAATGAAATCGCAAATATGTCATCACCAGCCGTTGAGCCTTTCCAATTTATTCAAGTTAGTGAGGATATGATTCATAAGCACATCTTATCGCACAAAACCAAAGCCGTAGGTAGCGATGATATCGGTCGTTTGATGATCACACCCATTTTGAAATTTATTCTCCCCACTGTAACTCACATAGTTAACCTTTCTCTTACCCAGTCCCAGTTTCCGGATCAATGGCGTCAAACGTATGTTATCCCCTTGCCAAAAGTACCTGTCCCCTCTATGCTGAAGCACTACCGACCAATATCAATATTACCTTTTTTCTCAAAAATAATTGAATCGGTAGCACATGCTCAGCTAACAGAGTTCCTATCAGCTAATCAGCTCTTCAACCCTTTTCAATCCGGTTTCAGGAAGGGGCAAAGTACTTCTTCTGCCCTTTTAAATATAACTGAAGATCTGTGAGCTAGCATGGAAAAAACTCATTTAACAGTGTTAGTCCTAATTGATTTCAGCAATGCGTTTAATGTAGTAGATCATGACCTTTTACTTGCAGCTCTTCCAAAACTTGGCCTGTCTGAATCAGCCGTGAACTGGTTCACTTCTTATCTCAGTAAAAGGCGTCAAAAAACTCGACATGGTCAAGATTTTTCAGAGTGGACGGACATTGAGGCAGGTGTACCTCAAGGAGGTATCTTATCACCTCTCTTATTTACTCTATTCATTAACATGCTGTCTCCGCACCTCCTTTGCCAGTTTCATATGTACGCTGACGATCTTCAGCTATATAATTCCGCTCCCTTCAATGATTTAAATACTGCTATTCAAGCTATAAATGACGATCTTTCTCGTTTACAGTCCTGGTCCAACCTATTTGGCCTTAAAGTTAACCCAGACAAGTGCCAGGCTATAATCATTGGTGGTTCACGACAACTAGCTAAAATCACTTGCCATAACACCCTTCCCCAACTCTATTACAATGGACATCGAATTCCATTCACACCCACAGTCAAGAACCTTGGCATGATCTTCGATTCAAAGCTTAGCTGGATTCCTCATATAAAGGAAATTTCCCGAAAATTCTATGCTGCCCTTCACTCTATTATCCGTCTAAAAAAAATTCTGCCAACCACTACTAAACTCACTTTAGTGAACTCGCTTCTATTGCCAATCATAGACTATGCAGACGTAGCTTTCATTGATCTTAATCAAGATTTACTAAATAAACTCGACCGTCTCCTTAATACTGGCATTCGTTTCATCTTTTGTTTGCGCAAATATGACCATATAAGCGAATATCGAGCTAAGCTAAAGTGGCTCCCAATTCGCGAACGTAGGAGCGTGAGGGTACTTTGTCTTCTTTTCTCTGCTCTTAAAGATCCATCTGCTCCTGGCTACCTCAAGAACCGTTTTTCATTTCTGGCTGACTCACATACACATGACAGACCACTCAGATCATCAAGTAACCTTCTCGTAGAGATACCGGCACACAGCTCATCTTTTCGTGAAAAATCATTTTCTATTGAGGCTGTTAGACTATGGAACTCTCTTCCGTATGATATCAGGAAAGTCGAATCAAAGGATTGTTTTAAAAAGCTGACACGTGAGCATTTTTTAAGGAATCTCTACCCGACGCCTAGTTAAGTAACTCAACCATTTTTTTTTTACTGCTTTTTTTTTCTTTTTTTTTGTTCCCTACCTTCCTTAAAAACATTGTAATTAGGTAATGTAATTATTAATTTCTATTATACTATTATAATATTGTATATATGTATTGTATATATCTATAAATATTATGTACTTTTGTTAAGTTTATTACTATGTTGCTGTAGTTTTCTCTAATGTAAATAATTAGACTTATTATTACATAGCTTAGATTTATTTATAGCACGCCTATTTGTTTTGTTTTCTACCATGTGTGGTTGGCAGGTAGAAAATGCCATTGGCATTATGCCCACCTTTTGTATATTTTATTAAATGTGTGCAATAAAGTATTTAAATAAAAAAAATAAAACTCACCGAATTTACTGCCGCCGATACCACCATCTATGTCCGCGGCGGGGCGGCGTGGGCGCAACTAACCTTGAAGCTACTGAGACCCACACACCGGGGACGCTTAGTTAAGGGGGTAAAATAGCGTTTCGTTCGTTACTGGCACGGGGCTTTTGAGGCCCGATGTCACCAGTCAAAGGTTAAGGCACGTGAAAAAAAAAATACATTTTCATTGGCTCTGAATGAGTTTCACTTCTACCTAACACTTATTCTAAGCTAGCTACTATTCTGTATAGATAAGTAGCGCCCACATTGTAAGGCCGTCCTAACCAAATATTGCGTGGAAATGTTCATTGGTGCCTCTTTGTAGTAAAATTGTGGGAAACTTAATGTTAAGTGGAGTCTTTGGCGACTGTTGTTCCTTTGAGATCAAAGGTATATAAAAACTGGCTAATAAAATTGTAAAAAAATAACGTATGATATTACATAGGTAGTGTGAACAATTGGTCAATCCATGCTGCAAAAAGGCTTACATACTATAAAATAGCACATTATCTAGCAAGAGGATAAAAAGCTTGAGACGGGTTTTACTCCAACTCTAAAAATATCAACTTAAAGGCTGAAGGTTTCTTCAAGACAAAGAGTGAGAAGTAAATAGTTACTTAAGTCCAAATACCGAAGCGACAGAAATCAAAAATATCACTTTATTTCCATGTCAGTGTTTAATTTTAGGAATTTGAACTTTTCTTA
Source organism: Eupithecia insigniata (assembly GCA_947859395.1). Lineage (NCBI taxonomy): Eukaryota > Metazoa > Arthropoda > Insecta > Lepidoptera > Geometridae > Eupithecia > Eupithecia insigniata. The sequence goes on from OX402019.1 coordinate 4,814,303, forward strand.
GTGAACATTTATTGTTTTTATATGTTTTAGTTGAGTTTTTGATTCCTTGATTCATATTTGTTGACATCATTTGCACCTCTTTCTCGACTCGACTCAAGTAGCGATTATCTTAGGGCTGCCTTAAACAGACTAATCGGGCAGTTAGCCATTGATCAACATATACGGACTGCTCGAGCAGTCATAGTCGACAGCTTGAAGCTGCCATTGATAACTGCTTGGAGCAGTTGATTGATACGATGATTGATACCAACTGCTCGAGAAGCGTGTAGACGGGAAACGCGCGGGAGTTACAATGAAAAACGCGGGCGGAGGTAGTCGACAGCTCGAGCAGTCAGTGTATGCCTGGCGACTGCTTAACCGCACGACCGCCCGAAGTAGTTGAACTGCTCGAGCGGCGGAACCGCTGTATATGTGTACGTACAAGACAGTAGTTTGCTACGCAGTCGCAGCTTAAAGCATTATTATTAAATATTCACGGGTATTTATCGCGTTTATTTACCTATTTTTCCCAAAGTTTCAACAGGTTTACACTCTGTCGTGGTCACGGCACGTGTCATGACTGGAGTACTGGAGCTACCACCTCTGCGAAGTGGGGGCAGCATTTTTTTGCAACTACCCTCACTTGGTATTCCGAAATCATCTTCAAATTATATTATTATTATTTAATAATAACGTGTTCAGATCGCGTACGTTTAAAAAAACTATATGCAGCTTAAAGCAGTCTATAATGACTGCTCCAAGCAATCCGTGTATGGCGGCCCTTAAATGCAGTAGATTCTCTTTGTTAGATTGTGAGTTAAGAACTTTTTTGACATTGTCGTTCCATTATGACAAAGTCATATGACAAACTTTGTCATCAGAACATTGCACAACAAAAATCACAAAGATTTACAGAAAAATACGAAAAAATAGTAAAAATTCAGCCAAATTATGTAGTGTTTTCATAAAACGGTATTATTTTAATAAAAATGACAAACGTTTCAAAGTACTAATACCTATATTTTTCTGTGAGCTGTTGTATCTTCTAACATCATGGGAGTCGGAAACAGCAAAGACAGGAAAATAGATGAGTGTACAAGCAATTCAAGGTATAATCTGTGTTTCATATTTTCATCTAGACCCAATGAAAGCCAAGTTTGTGTTATGGTGCTAAAGTCATTGATTTAATTAAAAAACATTGTAGTCTAAATTAAACTTAGTTCAATAAAAGGCAAATTCCAGCTGATCTGTTCATCTAACTCTATCCAATTGTATGCTTTTTAGACTACTAGCTGTCTTCGCCCGCATTTTATCGGGATAAAAAATAGCCTATATGTAATTCCAGTTCCAAAACTATATCCATACTTAATTTCAGTCCAATCAGTTCAGTAGTTTTTGCGCGAAAGACGAACAAACATACTCACAAACTTTGACATTTATAATAATAAATAGGATTAACTAGTTTATCGTACGGCTTATATCTTTCTATCGTTGATATCCTCATAGCCGAATTTCCTTCACGGCGGTCAGTCTCAAGCGAAGTACGCAGGGCACATATAGTGCACAAGTGTGTGCGCCAGCGCTGGTGAATGTTCTAAGGGGACTCTCATAATCCGATGAAACAACAGACCGAAAATACCTCCGAGGCACTTTCCGAGGCACAGTGTTGGAACACCGCCATCCTCTTGACTAGCAGCCCGTGCTTTCAAAAAATACCAATTACAATTATTGTGGCCCCACCCGGAATTTTAGATTTTAGAATCATCTTATCTGAATCATCTTATCTGAGGCTGAACAGTGATGACGCAACAGCTGGACCAATGATGCAGTCATTATCAGCATCATATCAGCCCATACAAGTCCACTACTGGATATAAGCCTACCCCATACGACGCCACAAATAGCGGTCCTGAGCACTAGGGGCCGTTTTCTATTTGTTTCTGTCATGAGGGGTATTGCCATAATCACCACGCTAGGCAGGTGGATTGGTAATCGCATTGTTGGTGCTGAATATACGCAGAAGGAAGCTGCTGCCCTTCCTCTTGTAGGTTCCCTTAGTCGGTTTTTACGACATCCACGGCTTGAGTTGGAGGGGTCGATATTCGTACGCCGCGACCCCATGCCAACGGCAATGACGCAGTGCTTTCTATTAACTACTTTGAACTCTTTAATATGATTTCAGCGATAATGCTATTTCGTTGCAAGTCATTGACCGTTCATCTTGGCTCGTATTACATTAAATAGATTTTTATTATTTTTTTGTACATTTCAGTTTATCAAACCTGCGTTACGTAATCACAGAGAAACCAAAATGGAAAGTTTTCAAGAAGAAAGAGTAAGTTATATATCATTTTAGAAAAATAACTTCTTTCGGCGGCTTCGTACCTATTTGCTTTTCCGGAATAAAAAGTAGGATATGTCCGCCCCTCAGATAGTGTCTGATCTACCTCCCTTCCGATGTGAAAAACTAACAAAGTAACAGTCAAAATTTCTTTATTTCCGTAAATAAAATAAATGTACACTTAGAAAAGGTCAAATTCTTAAAATTAAACACTGAAATGGAAATAAAGTGATATTTTGATTTCGGTCGCTTCGATATGTAGACTAAAGAAGTGACGAAGAAACCTTTAGCCTGGTAGGTGTTATTTTTAGAGTTGGAGCAAAATCCGTCCCAAGCTTTTTTATCTTCTGGATACTCTGATATTTTACAAGCCTTTTTACAATATGTTTGCTAATTTGTTTGAATTTATTTATTGAAAATTTTTGCAACTCGATATGAGTTTTGTTGTAGAAGCGGATACATTTCAGTCAATACATTTAATTTCATAACAGACAGACAGAATTACTTCACTACATATTATAAAACAAAGCCCTTAGCCGCGTCTGTCTGTTAGCGATAAACTCAAAAACTACCAAACGGATTTTCATGCAGTTTTCACCAATATAGTGATTCATGAGGAAGGTTTATATGGTACCTACATATATATTTGACCTATAACTCGTATATTATGAAAAATACTATGAATTATCTATATAATTTGACAAGTTTTATGTAATTTGGTTGAAATATAATTGTTAGAAGTGTCGGAAAAAGTCAAACACAGGGAGTTTTCATCGAAAACGCCGCATAATTCCTTTGAGATCATATTATGATCTCAAAGGAATTATGCGCATACTCTCCTACACGTGCGAAGCCGGGCGGGTTTCTAATAAATAAGATAATTGAAAATCACGTGCGAATCCGCGGGCATAATCTATTTGACTGTATATTTCTTAATATCTACATTCATTGTTTCATTCAATCTTCATTTCTTTTTTCAGAATCCGACAATTACCCCAAAAAGGCTGTCCATGTGGAAATAATGGACCTTGTAAGCAGAAAGTTACCCCAAAAGGGGTAACAATTCATTATCCGCAAAAGTAAGTCAAAATTAATATTTGCTTGTATAATTTAGTTAATTGGCTTTTGCAGGACACGAACCCGCGACCTCTTGGTTATTAACCAGCATATCGATCACTATATTATACCAAATCATAATATGGCATAATAAAGACAAACTTCAATCAATTTTTAGGGAATTTCAACTGATTTCGAAGAAAGGAGGAGGTTCTCATTCATCAGCTGTTTTTTCAATGATGTTTGTCAGTTTATATCTTCACCAATAACTATACGATTTTAATAATTATTTAGTTTTTTATAGAAAATGACCTCGAAATGAACCCATAACAGTTTTAATCCTGAGGCTTGCAAAGCATTTCGTGTGTTATATTTTATCTATTACTATTTGTCTCATTACAATTAGCCTGTAATATCCCACTGCTGGGCAAAGGCCTCCCCCTGATCCTTCCATGCATCACGACTCTGAGCCTGTTGAGCAATTTATCTTGTAAATTAAAAAAAGAAACATATTTACATATGCAGATATCATGCAGGAGTGTAAAGTCCGTTTTTAATTTATGTAGGGTATTAAAATGATTTCGCCAGTTTTTGTCATCTTAAGCGCTTTCGGTAGGTACGTTATTTATATGTATTAAAAATATTTTAATTCTTATTTATTACCGTCATCTAATAGTATAATAACAGTAAGGTGTGCGGTAAATCCAGTCCTAATTAGGATTTACACGTAACGCCCCCTTTGCACCCCCATTTCATCCCAAGCGCCCCCTGCTAGGGGTGAAAGGCGACAGTTTCAGTCGGGGTAGCTAAATCCCAAGGGATTTAGTTAGATTTAAGTGTTACTTCTAATATCGTTTATTATACTCATGTTGAGGTTGTAATATTTGGGATAATACGAAAAGATTATAATAATAATAATGCTGGACAATCCACAAGCATCATCTAATGCGGTGGGAAGGAGCCATCTAGCCCCAAGCTAAGCAGAGCTTGTTTTATGGGTACTAGATAACTGATATACATAATACAAATAAATTACATAGATATATATTTTTTACTATACATAGAAAATACCTACAACACGCGTGATAATTATTTGCAGATCGTACAAACATTTGTCCCAAGGCGGGAATCGAAACCGCGACCTTCTGCGTCTCAAGCGGACCTTCGCCGGCCACGCCACATCTGTCGTCAAAAATATTACATACGAAAATATTGTGTAATCTTTAAATTAGGAAGCAGACGGACGGCACAGTACTATCCTTATCTGGTGGATATACCATCCACTCGCTCAAAGCGGTTTTCGTCCACCTTCATAATTCGCACCGCTAATGAATGGAACTCGCTACCTGCTTCTATTTGGCAGGCCAATTTATATAATCTGGGTCTCTTCAAGACAAGAGTGAATAGGTGTCTTCTAGAACTTCGTGATACACCGTCGACCACATCGTTACTTTCCGTCAGGTGAGATTGTGGTCAAACGAATGTCTATCGACTGTAAAATAAAATGGGTATTATAAAATAGAGTGAAATCAGGAATGACATCGGGTAGGGAAGGAACGTTGTGGCGATCTTTGCGAGGCTTATGTCCAGCATTGGACTAGTGAAGGCTGATGATTTTGAATTTTGCGAGTTATCAATTTATCATTGTGCATCTGTATATTTCTAAACAACTTACAGCACATAAATATAAAATTCTCTCATTTTGGCGTCGCGTTTGAAATATAAAATCAGCACTGAGCAGTAGTACTGTAGGAAAAGGTCAAATCTACCATCAGTGCAAATTATTTAAAAAATACAACATCTGTTAGTGACTTTGAGGTTAAGTATGGGGGCAATGTTTACAAATATTGTTTCATCAGCTTGATAGGTAGATAGATAGATATATTTATTTAATAATAAAAAATAAAAAATCTGTTAATAGCATCTTAAATCCTAAGTTCGGTTTATCTAGACACTAGGGTTCTCTTAATACTACTTATACAATAGTTTGCAAGTCGCCAGAGTATAGGCATAATATGCGCGTTATTCAAAATGGCCGACGAGCTGTTAACATTGATATTATATCATTTTAATTAATATCAATTATCGTTTCAGGAAGAAAAAGTTTTCAGCTTCCTTTGCTTCGAGAAAATCGGTGCCGAAACCTCAAAAGGGCTACTTCAGCAGGTAGTTGTTTTATTCTCAAAACCTTGGCTGGTTTACAACTGGACGCGAGAATATTACAAATTTTTCATAAATCCCATAATACTGTTCTACTTTAACTCCAATCATGACATTTTTGGCCTAGTCGAGGCCAATACTTAGGATTATTCCTTATTTCCATGATCACGGGCCCGGTCCTTTGGGAGGCATGCGTGGAGCCGAAGCCAACAGCACAGAGGCCCTTTATGAGAATTAATCTAAAGGCGAGAGCTACACATAGCGGATATCATCCTTGGTTGCACAATATGATACACCCGAAGATGATATCCGCCAGGTGTAGAGACTATTGCAAAGGAAAATGAAAATAACAAAAAAGCCATGTTATTGTGGTGAATGGATGGACTGGGTAATTGGGCTATGGGGGAAACTATGGACGCCTGCCATAAACATACTCTCAATACTGTTACAAGCGGCAGACGGTGGCTTGCCGAGTGCTGGACGGGTTCCTCAAAATGTTGGTTTAAATGCCGGTAAAGGAACAACATCGGTGCAAACGACTAAGGGGTGTCGAGAGGTGCGGCCCCGATTTCACCATCACGAAGACACGTGAGCGGGCTTCCTCGTTATTATTATTATTATTAAGAAAAAAAAACAATGTGTCTCTCTTTTTCCCAACGTTTTCCGAATCGTAACCCTAAGGGGACATAGCAGGGTGACAGATGGGAATAATCCAATACCTATGTTAGGTAGACAATGAAAGCATTAAATGGCTATGCAGCTTTCGGAAAGGTTCTAAGTTGTAAAGATACAGCCTCCAGGGCTTGGCCTACTTAAAAATACTTGCTTAAATGTCCTGAGAACTCAGCTTAAAATGAAGAACTTTAGGTTACGGATATAATTTTGATATGGTTCAATTGGTGTGATGTCTTTCAGCGATATATATTTGTCTCCTTTTAACCGACTTCTTAAACAAAGGAGGGAAGATTCTACGTTCGAATTAAAACGTTCAAAAAACATAATATACAAAAAAACATAAAATTTACATGTATGTTTTTATTTATGTTCGCCGATTTCTCGGTCATTATAGACCGATTGGAATGACCATGATGCAAAGCGAAACTTGTGTTGGGAGACCATCCACATTGGCCGACGACATCGTAGCGGTCGCGGGAATCGATGGATGGAGGCGGCTCAGGACCGCTATTTGTGGCGTCGTATGGGGAGGCCTACGTTTAGCTGTGGACGTGTAGGGCTGATATGCTGATAATGAATGATTATTTTGCTATTGTATTGATAATGATCTGTTGTGAAAATTTATACACAAGTATTTGTCCCGCAAAACTAAGAGAACAGTGTAAATATATCAAAAAATTAAGTAGGTTTTAGTTGTTTTTATACCATCAAATTGTGTTAACGACCTTTTCTCGCGTCCAGTTGCAAACCATGCCAAGGTTCCACAATAGATATAGCAATTATTGTCTGAAAATGTTATTTCAGTTTTGCAAAAAAAATTGCATCTATTAAGAATAGAAAGAGAAAGGCAACCAAGCGATTTAGTGAATGTATGTTTATGCCGATGTTTTTCCCCCAAGGTAAGTGAATATTTTAAACACAGTGAAATTTATGTAATAAGACAAAGGTCGTTTGAAAATCCTACAGTTCTTAGCAGTTGCAAGGGGCTCTGGTAAATTATGAACGCCGTAGTTTTCATAGGCGAACACCATGAACTGGCGAGCATAGGCTTATTATGCAGAAATTGCAAAAGCAAACCAGAGCTAATAAAAAAATAAACAAAAGGTCGTAGGTTTACTTTAAACTATCCCAATCATAAGTTTTTTAACCGTAGTAGTATCTTACTCCTCGCCAGCATTCGAAAAACGTGGAGTTAAGAATGTACTTATCATATTTTTTCTTTACGTTTTCTATCTAGAATTATATGCCCAAATTCTTCTTTCCCAATATGCAATATATCAAAACGAAGGATATATTGCGTATTGGGAATTTGGCCTATGAGTGAAATATGTGATGAAATTAATTTTGAGTGTCACACAAGTTTAGCCAAACCAGCATTCGTGGTTCTCGACTAGGTATCAAAAAACTGACCGTTCTAAGACCATGTTGTGACCATAGTTCCCGCGGAAACGACAACCGCTAGGGTGAATGTGTTCTCGTAGTGTAGAACGACCGTCGACCAGCCGTGGAATTACGCAAAAACCATCCTCACCGCTCAATGACCTTAAAAGCAATTTCAATGGGTTTCTCTATACAATTTCAGATTACAATCACTTTATTTCTTTAGGCTTATAAAATAAGCACTTAGACAAGTCAAATTTAATAATATTAGCTATAAATATAGTAATTATTTTCAAATAAGAAATAAGGTTATATTGATTTTCTCTTCACCGCAAATTACGAAGGCCATTCAAAGAGCTATATAGGATATTGGATTGGATGGTTTTTGCGTAATTGCACAGCCGGTAGGACGCCTGCAGGCAGTGCTGTAAATAGGAATTTTTACGCCCGCTGCAATCTGCTGAAATGCGCCCTCTGAAAGAACCTTTTTTCGTCGCCCATTTTTGCGCCACTGCTGAACAAATTAGTGTAGATTAGATCCCTCGTTTTGCGCACTTGTCTGCGCCCCCCCCCCCCTCCCTTCCCCTCCACTTTGCCTACGTAGTAAAGTTTGTTGGAGCGTTATCACCAGTATGAACTGGTGTTGGGACTTAGTCCTCCTGGTCATTTCTGTGCCCATCTCGGGTTTACGCCCTGTGCCTGGGTACCGCTCGCACTGAACTATTTACGGCCCTGACTGCAGGCAACCTGCAAAGACTGCAGCCAGATGGTGTATGCCTGAAGACAAGGCTCTATGGAGCTCATTAGAGGAGAGCTATGTCCAGCAATGGACTCGTATTGGCTGATGATGATCAGAGATCAAAGTTTTGTTCGACATGGTATTCATGTCGAACAAAACTTTGAACACCTACTAAAATAATAGGTGTTTCGTTGTTACCAGAATTTGTTGTTGTTATATATAATGTAACCCTATCTTTGTTTTAGCTCCAAAGTAGCACAGAAAGTTAAAATTGTGCATCCGAGGAAGTTTCCAACTCTGAAACTTACTGCATTTCGGTCGCCCTTATAGGTGAGTTACCACGCTGTATTATAATATAACCATACTAGATTATCTGTGTACCAAATTTCATTTAAATCGGTTCAGTAGTTTGGCGTGAAAAAGTGACAGACGGACAGACAGAGTTACTTTCGCATTTATAATATTAGTAAGGATTGATTTTACTATAAAATAACGAGTTACTTTCGCATTTATAATATGAACCAGTTGAGCTATCTGTAGATTGTTTGCAACAGTCTGCAGTTAGCTCAATTGTTTCAATTGTAAATACTAGTTTAATTTCTTTATATTATTTGATTGTTATTTATAATATTACTAAGGATTGATTTAACTTTAAAATAACTATGTTGATTTTCAACCGACTTCAAAGAGGCTGTTCTCAATTTGACGTGTAGGTAGTTCTTTTGTTTGTATGTTACATGCCAATTTTGGACCAATTTTGTTTTTTTTTTCACTTTTGTATAGAAAATGATCCCGAGTTGGTCCCATAATTTTTACCCCAGGATATTTATAACATATAATAAATAAATAAATAACCACAAAAGTTTAAAAACAGTGTAAATACAAAGGAATTTGAAGTCGGTTTTAGTTTTTTTCAAAACAATCAAATTATACTATAAAAACTTACGTAATTTGATGAATTCATTATGTACTCGTATGCAAGTGCATGCTTCCTTCTGAGTATTTTAACACCAAAACGATCACCAATCCGTCTGCCAAGCGTGGTGAATAAGGCATATCCGGATGATCTGGGTATTTTGTATATGTAATAAAAAATACATATCTATCTATTTTATGTATTAATTACTTATATCAGTTATATAGTTTCCCTAAAGCAAGCTCTGCTTAGCTTAGGGCAGCTTGCGATGCTATGATGACACGCACTGGCACTGTCGGAATTGCATCAGACGCAGAGCAATCTCACAAAAAGTTGAAGTTAATGCTGTTACAATAATTTCATCATCATCATCAGCCCATACACGTCCACTGCTGGACATAGGCCCGTACGACGCCACAAATAGCGGTCCTGAGCCGCCTCCATCCATCAACTCCCTGCGACCGCTACGATGTCGTCGGTCTATCAAGTGGATGGTCTCCCATGTAGGGGGGGATTTGCCATAATCACCACGCTTGGCAGGCGGATTGGTGATCGCAGTGTTGGTGTTTAAAAAATACTCAGAAGGAAGCTGCTGCCCTTCCTCTGATAGGTTCCCTTAGTCGGCTTTTACGACATCCACGGGTTGAGTTGGAGGGGTCGTTATTCGTACGACGCGGCCCCACGGCTACAATAATTTACACAGCATTTAATAATAAATAAGAGAATGGTTTATTCGATCACATAATATATATAAACAACTCGAAATCCACCATTTCGAGTTGTTTACTGCTGCCATCCCTTTCAGCTTTAAATTTTTCTTTACGAGAAAAAAAACAGGAAAGAATATTTTCTTTCGATGAAGCCTAAAAACTTATTTTTGTTTCAGGTTCATGAATCTTCGTCTGTTAGATATAATTAAAAAAAAAGTTGCTCAAATTTTGCTATGGTTGGAAGTAAAAGTCACTGTTTTTTAAACTTTTTATTGTTGGTATATATTGTTTTAAATAAAGAATTTAATCCACCCAAAAATTATGTCATAATTTTAAACATAATTTATTTGATATAAATCAAAGTATATTAATTGTAGTTTAATCGATCAAATTTAAGTATATTGAACGGCACACCTTTAGATAAATGATAGAAAGAAGAGATAGATAAAAACTCTTATATACTGATATGATAATATTAATTGATATGTGAGCAAGTGCCTACCATGATGAGGTGAAAACGTGAACTGATGCAATAAAGTAAATGGAAGGCGCGTGTAACAATTTGACCATAATAATATTAATGATCAATGACATCGTAGCGGTCGCAGGGAGTCGATAGATGGAGGCGGCTCAGGACCGCTATTTGTGGCGTCGTACGGGGGAGGCCTATGTCCAGCAATGGACGTGTATAGGCTGATGATGATGATGAATATCAATGATTTGACAATTAGCTAGCATATACCTAAACGCACAGTTTCGCTGCACCGTACATATACCGTATATATCAATCAAATGAAAGTATATTTTTATATTATTTTTTACTTAAAAATAAATTCTATCGTAACATTAACTAGGAAAATAACAAAATTAATTGGATATTCCTCAAAATCCTTATAACAACAAGCTGGTAAAACCAACTGCCAATCTGAAAACCAGGCCAAGTATCGAAATAACATTTTAATAATGTATTTCCAACGAAAAACGCAAATAAGGTAGTATTTTACAAAAACCTTCCGATAGGTATAAAACAAACTTTTCTATGCAGTTGGCAGCAGCGTTATTCGATCCATTCAGAGAGCAGATTCTGAAGTAAGAGATATAGTTCCAATTTTCTCCACCTGAACGAGTAAGTTGGTGGCGCTGTATCGTTAGTGTGACAAGGGTAACGGCTGTAACGGCTACGAGGCTCTACGAAATGCTACGAAATTCTACGCTGCTACGAGGAAGCTTTTGAATTTTTTGTGATGAGATTTTCCTTTGCTTTTATGTAAAACTGAAATATAAATTGGTGCCAACTATGGGCGAGTATATCTATTGCTGGAGCTAGATCTAATATGAATTTAATTTTAAGTTTAACGTAAAGTATAATTTTGTACAAATCTTTGTCGTAGCTTCCAAGCTGAAAAACTGTGTTTTTTATACTTGAATTGTCATTAACTATCCCACCATCTCCTTTCCACTCCAGGAAAGGAAGCCGGATGGCACAATACCATCCTCATCTGGTGGATACACTCGTACTAAGTGGTTTTCCTCCACCTTCATCATTCGTACCGCTGAGGAATGGAACTCGCTGCCTGCTTCTGTTTTTCCGGCAAATTACAATCTGGGTCTTTTCAAGACCAGAGTGAATAGGTGTCTTCTAGACCGTCGAGATACACCGTCCATCACCTCTTCACTTTCCATCAGGTGAGAGAATAAAGTCTGATCTACAAATTGGACTTTATTCTACGGAGTAATCGGATTGTGGTCAAACGAAGATACAGGCCATAAAAAGAACTTTGAAAATCGATGCAGCCTTTCTTATATAAAAGTATTAATTTCTGAATCCGAGTTTTACCCACAGACATGGTAGAGTTACGTTTTACCGGTAAAAGTGTTGAGTGTGTTCGAAATGTTATAAAAAGCTTGTATATACATATATATATATATACATATATAAAGGCAGAATATTCTACCTTTGATTTGTTTTGTAAGCTGTCAGAAATATCGACGTCGGTGAGAAAAGGCGGAGATTTCTTTGTCTTCTTTCGTTTTTTCTTTCTTTGCTGTAAAAACTGCTATAAAAGTTTAATAAATGCAATCCAATAAAAAGCTTTTGATGCTATCATGAGACACTGGCAGAATTGCGTCAATCCAGACGCAGAACCATTAACCAAGAAGTTGAAGTTGGCATGTATTCTCTTTGTTTGGCATGGCCGCCCTTTCTCACTCACAGATCTACTGAGATCTACATTGTAAAATATGATAGAATCAGAATCAATAACTTTATTTCTTTAGGCTTACAAAATAAGCACTTAAACAAGTCAAATTTTATACTATAAACTTAGTTATTATTATCAAATAAGAAATAAGGTGTTATTGATATTCTCTTTTGTTCAATTTTTTGTCCACAAGTGGAAGAAGTGAAACAACCAATGAAAATAAGATTTACGAAAGGGTGTTTGATAAAGTAACTAAATTGTCGTTTCTTTGTGATACAGGTACAATCAATAAATACTAACTTGAAAACACTCCTTTTTTCATGTTAGTATTTATATTTGTTTTGTTTATTGTATGTATCACTTACAAAAAAACATTGTGTTACAGAGCAACAACATGGTTTTATCAAAATACCAAAACTAATCACTGGGCTAACCAGTATACATATTCTTAACTACCTACCTCCCGCTATAAAATTTTGCTCCGAGCCTACCAATTCCAGCTGCTTTCCCTAGATGACATTATCATCAGTTTAATTTTGTCATTTCACCTAAGCATTCGGTCACGCAACCCGTAGGCCCTTCTCGTCAAAGCCAAAACTTAAACCTATTAGAAAACTTTGGACCTTTTAGACCCTTAGTATAAGTACCGAAACCTGCCCAAAGTTTACATTAATCTAACTTTGGCCACTTGTCTCGATTGAGACCTAGGCCAGTTCCATCAAGTTGAATTTATGTATCTATTTTACTATCTTAACATTAACCAGTAGTTAATTTAACCTGTAATCTATACCAAGAGTATCCCGTTACATATGCCAAATTTTTAAGGGTTTATAAAACTTTTAGCTTCTAATGCGATTCAAAGTGTACCTAATTTTATCATAGTGGTACTGTTCATAAACTCAAGATTTGACTTGTACAGCTTTAACAGAGTTCAGTAGCGTAAATCGCGTTTAAAGTGTTTAGTACAAGCCTGCCTCAGCTCAGCAGGCGTTATTCAGGCCTACGAGTTAAAATGACTTTGAATTACTTTTGTTTGTAAGGCTTTAGAAGATTATTTTTGGATGAATTGTTTATTTCGGAGGCTTTATTTGAAAAATCATCGAAATAAGTTCCTATCTTTTTGAGATGTTGGAAAGTTTTTAATAACTAAAGATTAGCAGTAGGTTATGAATATGTATAGTTACAGAAAAATCAAGGGATCGTTATAAGATGGACTAAAACTACCATTGGATCATCGGTGCATTTTTGAAATATATTTATTATTGAAAAAAAAAAAAAACTTTGTACTACTAGAGTGAAAATGACAGTTTTTGAGTTTTGACAACACATTCATGAAAATTTTTGGTTGGTATTTAATTTTTGTCAATAATTAATTTTTTTTTTTAATTATTAAAAGCAAGCATTTATTATCATCTAAGCCGAAATATCAAATATCAAAGTGCTTTATTTCCTTTAGACCTTACAGGACTCTTGGACACGTCACAAAATTAAAATTACATAAGTAAAACAGGGAAATAAAGTGATCACTTTGATTTTTTGTCACTTCAATCTTTTTAAGGTAAAGTAAAGAAGCGAACGAGAAACCTTTACCTTGTTAGGTTGTTAGTTTTCGAGTTGGAGCAAAAGTCGTCCCATGCTTTTTTATCAAACTCATCAAACGAAAGTGCTTAACAAATCCAATGAACCCAAACTCGACGTGGTTAAGTCGTTTCGTTTAGGAGTTCCTATGACCATTTTCAGACTCCACCATCAAACCAACTCAATGGTACCATGGCATTGCATTGTCATCAAACTTACATAAATATGCCAAATTTCAGCTCAATCGGTTGAGGAAAACTGGTATAAAATTCTGTTGCAAAATTCGTTCCACACTAACAGGCCAAGTAGAATGAGCTTGTACAAAAAAACTAAAAAGGAAATAAAAAGTCAGTCCCTTACCTTTAAAAGTTGTTTAGTATCTGTTGGTCTTCAGCGATAAGACCAACCAATTGTCACATCAGTATTTTATGTACGTATATTTTCTCAGGACTGCTATTCGTGGCGTTGTTTGGGGGAGGCTTATGTTGAGCAGTGGACGTATACGGGCTCCTTTATTTTCTTAGGCACTAGCGCTTGGCACTACAAGTAGAGTGTAGGGAAATTTTACTTTCCCGTGACACTACTATTCTTACTGGCTGATTAAACGCATATTATAAAATCTGCCGTGGATAACCTCACCATTACCCATGGCACTACTAATACTAAGTAAGTAATGATGACATTTTCTTTAAAAAAAAAAAATATTGCAATAAAGTATTTAATTTTGTCTCTATACCTATAACTATCTAAAACCACTAACTAAATTCTAGATAGGTACAATAGATAAAACCAATTCATAAGTTCATAACATCAATGTCACGAGAAATCAGAGAGATTTAACCCCTAACCACCCCCCAATCCCCAGACTAAGATCTAAGATACCGCCGCCGCAATTTGCCCTTATAATCTGAAACTACAATATGTTGTGTGACGAGGGTTATTTGATATATTTACAGTATATTGGCAGTGAAGTTTTTATTCTGTGAGGTTTTGTCACCTTGAAAGGTTGGTGATGAAGGTGTCTACCGTCATTAGTGTGAAATGATTTTATCTTTTGTTTCACTTGGGTGATGTCAAAATAGAGTTTTAACCGAATTTGGGAAAAGGAAGAGGTTCTTTGTTCGAATGTATCGCGCTCAGTTTTGAGTTATAAATATACCTACAGTTTTCATACCAGTTTGATGCTTTCTACCCACCTATTCAGCCTTATCTTGAGAAAATCCAGGTTGTAATTGGCCGGAAAAAAAAGCAGGCAGCGATTTCCATTCCTTAGCGGTGCGAATGATAATACAATACAATACAAAAATCATTTATTGTACACCAGAAAAACAACATTACAGAGAGACATGGACGGACAAGTAAAATGGCCGCCTTATCGCTTAGAAGCGATCTCTTCCAGGCAACCTTTGAATTATTGAAGATGCAAATAGATATTAACATAAAGGCTTCTTTTATGCCCGGAAAAAGGCGTACGAAGCAGCACGCTGAAGCTAGTAATAAATATAAGGTCCTAGTTTGTTGAAATTATAGCAAACTAAAGCAGATTACAAGATATAAACGCCGCGGCGACCGATTCTCACGGCGCGCCGTGAGAGTCGGTGTGAGTCGCCACTTCTGTGTTCAGCGTCGAAGTAAGCTGTATTAAAGTAGTAAGTTTTAGTTTACAACGATAGGGGATGGGGACATACGAGAGGGTATTGCGACAAGTTTATGAATTGACCGACCTGTAATACTTGTCGATAGTATAAAACAAAGCCGCTTCCCACTTTTTGTCCGTCCATATGTATGCTTATATATTTTATATAATGCTATGTAAAGTACTATAATTAAAAATTATTTAGAAATCTGAAAGGTTGACTTATTCGATAATCTAGTGATAGTTTCTCTACAAATGAATTTGTAAATTCTTAACCTCGAACCTCGAAAAGTTTTCGCTTACTTCAAAGTTGTACTAAAATAAAAATAAAACGCTCAATACATCCGAAAACTGCCTAATTAGTTTTTTTTTGTACCCGGCATGGGCGCTGCAAGGTACTAAATGTATGAAAGGAAACGAGAACTTTTATAGTTTTCGTACTTACACGATGCACAACTCAGCATACGATAAGTTGTTACAAAGGTAGATTTCTTACATAGGTAATAAGAAATCTGGTAACAGGGAGACTAATTACAAGTATAAGAAGAGCGGGTTATTGGAATTTTCTTTGAGCAATCTAAGAATCTCATATTCATTATCTCAGCCGAACGACGACGTCTACTGATGGACATCCGGACCGGTCCTAAGCTGCCCACATCCAGCGGTTACCTGCAACCTTCACCAGTTCTTCGGTTCACCTGGTGGGTGGGAAAATACAACCAAAGGTATCCAAATGTTTTTGATAAATCGGATGCATCTCAATAAAGTTCTAGTAAAAAAAAAAAGAAAAAAGAAGTATATGGAACGTCCTTTTTTATTACTCTGAGGGAAATGCTCACGCATATCGTACTGTCACGGGGAGACAGTACGATTATGTGGGACTTTAACCCACTAAAACCCTCAGGGTGTTCCGCTTCTGCCGCTTGTGGTGGGAACACGGGAACGTTTCCTCTTCCGCAAACCCACCGCGGCTGACCGATATCGGGCCCCTCACTGGGGGATGTGAAGCACCCCCCTTCGCGACGCACCAGAAACACATGATGCGCCGCGAGCACCTCGAGGACATTACCCTGCCAAACGGGCGCCAGACGACCCCGTGTCAAAACGCCCCTCGGTCCCCTTGCGACGGGTCAGTCAAATGGCCCGCCGCCTGCCACACGGTCACAGAGGATAGGGAAAGCGGCCCTCGCAATACCGACACTCCTCCTCCCCTGTGACCCCACCGCGTCCACCATCAAACGGTGGCGACCCCGTCAAGGCCGCGGAAGGCAGGGCGGCGCACCTGTATACTGGTACTCCTCTCCCGCCGCGGCCTCCAACTTTCTGCGGTCATGCCGCCCATACGGCACAGCCACCCGCCTCAGTTGCGGTGCCTCCCATACGACACCGCAACCTACTACCGCTCCAACTAGGCTTTGAGAGCAAAACCCAGAGGAGCGGTCCGTCTTGGGGCCGGCCGTGTCACCGTCTGCGTTGGCTCGGCCCCATGGGTTCCTCTTAGCTTCATCGCGGGTGACCAGGCCGCGATTACTAAGCCCCCCCACCACGGCAAGGCGGGAACCCTTTGGGGGATATGGGACGCCCTACCGGCGGCGTTGTATTTCCCGATCACATATTCCCGTGGGAGGTCGTCAGCACAAGCCGGACCGAAGAGTTCATTATACCTTCAAGTAGCTTAATCTGTATCAGTTATATAACTAGCTGCTGCCCGCGCCTTTGACCGCGTTTTATTGGTATAAAAATAGCTTATATCTTATACCAAGTCCCAAACTATACCCATACCAAATATTAGCCTAATCGGTTCAGTAGTTTTTGCGTGAAAGAGTAACAAATATCCATACATATGTACATAAATCCATCCATACAAACTTTGACATTCATAATACCATTAGGATAAAATTTGCTACACGTGATTTTTCTCGTCTTTCTATCATATTCTCATTGCTATTGCAAACTACATAATATATATAAAAACATTATTTGCCAACTACCGTCCGTATGTTTCCACTCTTTGCTGAGTCGAAACAGTAAATATAATCTCGCCGTTGGCAGCCTTCGTAAAAATAATATCATCTTTATTTGTTCATGGGCAGATTACCGAGATGCTGAGTTATGGCTTATTTAAAACTTGCATGGTAATATGAAATTTATTCACACTGACTTGGATAATAAGATGCTTTAAAAGTGAGACTCAGTTCTCAGACTCAGCGAAACGCTAAACTGTGCTTATATTTTTGATTTTCAGTAATTTACTTTTTGTAAGCGGTGTATACCGAGTTAATTAAAGTAAATTGTAACCTCTTCGTAACAATATACGACTCAAAGTTATTGTAAAGACAAAGTTATTGTACACTGATAATAATCGAAAATAATGTTTTCTATCAAACTTAACTATCAGTTACCTTGTGTATCTATTAACACACCAAAAATAGTTACCATCGAGTCTGAAACTTTGAAATTGATAAATTGGCGCTGAGATGGCTCCCAAGACAATGTTTTAAACAAACTTCTGTCACAGTGGATACTGATAAAAGCTGATTTTCTTGGTGCAAAAATGTAATTTATAGAAAAGTCCTATAGGCTCAAAAGTCTCAATTATTTTCAAGGCTTGAGTGAAGGGAAAAGGCATCGAAATTATCAATATGTACTTAGTTTCTATGCTTTTTCGTAAATTGAACTACTGAACTCGTTCTGAATTTCGTTCTGGACCTTAAAACTTGGACGCTACTTTTACCACGGAATAGAGAAAGCAAAGTTGCTGGCTAAAGCTACTAGTTTTAAAAAGGACGGCCCTAAAGTACTAAATTGTTTCGTAAGATTGTTTGACCTTAATTAAAGATTATTTAACGGGTATTTATCGCGTACCTTTTGTTATATTTTCCCCTACGTTCGTAAATCTTTAATTATGTTAAAAAATCGCGAAAGTTTAAAAAATTTTTTGACCTTCCTAAGCAGAAACAAATTGAATTTCAAGTACCTAGGTACTTACGTATCTGGAATTTTATGTGAAGTTATTGGTAACTTTTACACCTCCACCTGCAAATTAGATTAAGATAATTATAAAAATAAAACGGTAGGCAGGGATGAAGATTCATAACGTGTTTGATCAAATGAAACTTTGCTTCAACTACCCTACTTTTAAGGGAAAATGCCATTCACTTACAACATTCAATCATACAAATGTGTGAGTGAAAGCACTGTATTTACGTGCTGTCAAAAACACATAGATCGGTTACTTGACACTTCATCCGAGGTTACTTGGTAACTTTAACTTCTTGCGAGATGGCTCTGCGTCGATAGTGATATTCAACAATTCGACACAAATTGTTGAATGACAGTATCCTTCTGCTGAGCCTTCTGCTAAGCCTTTTTAGTCTAAAGATCCAGCTGTTTTGTGATAAACTATACAAAGCACTGTTAAGTTATTCGGCAACACTAAATAGCTGAAGTTACTTTGGTTTAGACTTTAGATGATTGATTGTGAAACGAGCTCTGTAAATGTTTAATTTGGTCGCTTGGGGATTGAAATTCGGTGTTATAAAGTTGTATAGTTTCCACTATCCACAACTGAAAGGCCGACCAGGGATGTTCAGATATCTATAGAAGAGGAACCGAAATCAAATAAGCTTCTTCCGACGGACACACAGCAAACGTTTCTGTCGTAAGCCTAGCGTTAGTTGTCTTGTCAATAAACCAACTCGTGTTGAGACCACCTCCATTCCATGACTAAGAAATTTCCATGAACTGGACACAGGCAGAAAAGTGGCAAACCAGACACATATTACCAATAACAAAGTCAAGTCAAGTCGTTTGGTGCTGACACTAGGAGAATTGTACCAAACCAACGCAGAGCCAAAATAAAAAGAAGAAGAAGACCGTTTGGTGGCTTATGAAGTATGAACAATAGTATATAAATTCCTTGAGTATGAATGTGTAAGTTTTGTGTGCGCTGGCGGTCAACTCGACCATCGACTCCTTGCGACTGCTACGATGTCTTCGGTCCATCGAGAGGATGGTACTCCAACACTCCGTTTTGCGTTGCGTCGTGGCCTCCACTGGAGAACCTTTACTTCCCAGCCGTTATAACTTCTACGAGCTATATGACCTGCCCACTGCCAATTCAGCTTACTAATTCTGAGATTCTGTCGATGACTTTCTCGATGAAGGAACTTCTACGGATTTCCGTATTCCGGATTCTATCGCGTAGAGAAACTCCGAGCATAGCTTACTTCATAGCCCGATGAGCGACATTTATGTATCTATTAAGTATTTACCAATAATATCTACAAACTCTGCTTATTTAGGGGTGAAATAGTGCTGTGTGGATTTTCCAGCATTATTTTTATTATGGCCTCTAGAAATCAGAACTAGTCTTATCAGTGATTCATACATAACAATTTAAGGTAGGTAAATAAAAGTATATAGTACTAGCTTCTGCCCGCGCCTTCGCCCGCGTTTTATCTGGATAAAGAAATAGCCTATATGTTATTCCAGTTCCCAAACTATACCCATACCAAATTCTATAATTTCAGCCTAATCGGTTCAGTAGTTTGTGCGTAAAAGAGTAACAAATATCCGTACATCCATCCTTACAAACTTTCACGTTTATAATATTAATAGGATAGTTTTTATGTATTTCATTTTTTTTTGTGCAATTATTGCTAATTATTAATAAGAAGTATACTATTTTTCAACTGGTATTATTTTAAGCACAGATTATTAAGGATAAGAAAACCATATTATTTAAAATAAAATAATGTTATTTTAAATAATCTGTTCTTTTTATCTTTAAATATCTCTGCTAAAAATAATACCAGTTGAACTTCTAAAAGTGGCCAAAGGAAGCAAAAGAAAAGTTTTAAAACTAATTAGTGCATCAAGAAAACAAAAACGAACTCTAGCAAAGTAATTTTTTTTGTTCGCTGAAGTTTGTTCAAACTAGCTGAATAAAAAGCTATTTTGCATTGGCCAGTTTTCATTATAAAATTTATATAAAACTGTTCTTATATTTTGCGTGCGCTATTTGCGCGGCTGCCGCGCGACTTGTGTAGATTAGGGTGGTGCACGCGGCTGCCACGCTGCCGTCCACTATGGAATCACGTGTCGCGCTGTTACTGCCGCGTGTGGCCTTTAGTGTGAAGGAGCACTAATAAAACCGAAATAAACTGTGAATGAAACCTGTCTAAGAACTCCTTCACACTAAGGCACAAGAATCAGAATCAGAATCAATAATTTTATTTCTTTAGGCTTACAAAATAAGCACTTAGACAAGTCAAATTTATACTATAAACATAGTTATTATTATCAAATAAGAAATAATGTGTTATTGATATTCTCTTCACTTAAATTTTTTGTCCACTAGTGGAAGAAGTGAAAAAGAAACCACTAGCACATTATAATATCACTTATGTTTCTAATACATGTTTTCTAAATCTAAATTTAATACGATTTAGTTACATGTCAAATATTTCCATAAAGCTAAACATAACATTGAATTTCTTACATACTACTGTCAGTGCGGAACGGAGCGATATCTGGCCAAGCATTAACATCATTGATGTAATCATCTATGGAGTAAAAGGCCTTCGTGATAAGATTTTGTTTAATGTACTGTTTAAATTTACGTATAGGGAGTACAGTTGTTTCAGATGGAAGCTTATTATAGAAGCGCACGCAATTGCCCATAAATGATTTTCCTACTTTTCGTAATCTATATGCTGGGATGTGTAATTTGTTCTTGTTTCTTGTATTTCTATTGTGAACATCCCAATTTTTCAAAAAGCTATCTCCATTTTTGTGCGTGTACATAAGATTTTCATAGATGTATTGCGATATTACTGTCAAAATATTTATTTCTTTATATAATTCCCTCAAAGAGTCGCGTGGCTTTAATTTGTAAAATGCGCATACCGCCCTTTTTTTGGAGAACAAAGATAGTCTGGATGTCAGCTGCCTGCCCCCAAAGCAAAATACCATAAGACATAATACTATGAAAGTAACTGAAATAAACGAACCTAGCTGTATCTTCATCGGTAATATATCTAATTGTTCGAACTGCATAGGCTGCTGAACTAAGTCTGCCTGCGAGAGTATCAATTTGCGGTTTCCATTGAAGAGTGGAATCAATATGTAACCCTAAGAAAACAGTAGAGTCTACAAAGTGAACAATCTCATTCTTTAGCATTATCTTAGTTGGAAATTCTCTTACATTAGGTAACATGAATTTAATGCATTTGGTTTTTTTAGCATTGAGTAAGAGGTTATTGGCGGTGAACCAATCTAGTACGTGTGAAAGCGAATCATTTACATCGTCATAATTACATTTATTTCTGTCTAATTTAAAAATCAGGGAAGTATCATCAGCAAATAAGACTATATCACACAGATCTTTTGCTAAAAAGGGAAGATAATTTACGTATACTAAAAATAATAATGGCCTCATATTGATCCTTGCGGGACGCCTAATTCAATTTTTGAGTCCCTAGATCTTTCTTTACCAATATCTACTTTTTGAACTCTATCAGATAAATATGATTGCATAAGGTCCAGTGCCTTGTTTTGAATTCCATAGTGTCTCAATTTTCTAATTAATGTACCATGATCTACACAATCAAAAGCCTTAGAAAGGTCACAGAATATACCAATAGCGTTTTTTGCTTCATCCCAGGCATCCAATATGTGCTTTAGTAAAACTGTACCAGCATCGGTTGTTGATCTACCTTTGGTGAAGCCAAATTGATTTTTATGGAATAGCTTATTAAGGTTGAAATGAGAGGACAACTGTGGGAGAATAATTTTTTCAAAAATTTTATTTATTCCTGGAAGTATTGAAATTGGTCTGTAGTTGGCCGGATCAGTGTGACTTCCAGATTTTAAAAAGAGGAACCAGTTTACTATATTTCATGAGATCAGGAAAAACTCCTGCGTCGACACAACTATTGAAAATAAAGGCCAAACAAGAAGCCACTTCCTTTATAATTGAACTTAGTACTTTGGTTGAGATACCCCAGAGATCCTCAGTATTTTTGATGTTAAAAGACTTAAACGTTTTGACTATATAATTGGCATTTACATGAGTAAATATAAAGACCTCTTTACATTTTTCAACAGATGATTCCAATAATTTAACCGCCATCGAAGGTGAGGAGTTTAGAGTCCGGGTAACAGCTTTAGGGATATCAGAGAAGAATGCATCAAAAGCATCGACAATATCCTTTTCATGTATATGAATTGAATTATTAATTTTTAACCTTATTTCTTTGTTACGTGACTTTGATTTACCAGTTTCGTTATTTATTAGTCTCCATGTTGCTTTTATTTTATTAGATGAGTTTAAAAATTTTTTCCTCAAGCAACGTGGTAGTAGCAGCACGCCATGTGATTTTCATTATAGGAGGACAGCAGCGCGGCAGACGCGTGCGCCACCCTAATCTAAACAAGTCGCGCGATTGCTGCACTGCTCGCGACCGAATGTGAAGGGACCCTACACCATAAATAGTTTGAACTTCTGCAATTTTCTCCTATGATACCAGTGTATGTCGTAAAATATTTTCCTTCAATATTTCTTCAGTTTTGTAGTCGCTTCGTTTACAGATTTTTGTAAAGCTTCAAACTAAGCAGATCTTGTGTTATGGGTGATTTATTTATTTATTATTTATTGATCTAGTACAGAAATAGCTTTCTGATAACCACTACAAGCTAGTCATACATGAATTACAATAAAATGGATACAATTCATGGTGATAATGATAATATATAGGAGTTATGGTTATGGTTTGTTGATATTCGTTTTTCTGGTCTATCTTTCTGGACCTGGAAAAAATAAATTTTAGACTCTCACAACGCATTAAGGAAATAAGCAAAAAAAGGGTGAAAATAAGGGGAGAGGAAGACCGCAGAAAAGATGGATTATGTGAAAGAGGACATGTTTAAGAAAATAAGTACAGAGATGACGGCTTTTATAGAGTGGAACAAAAATACATGTTGTACCGACACCCCACCTAGTGTGGGATACAGGCAAGAATAATAGAGAGACTAACAACGCTACAAAGATTATTTTAGCTTGTAAATCTCCGTCAGAGCGCTAAATAAAAATAAAATCAAAAATAATAAAATATTTATTCAAAAAAATCCTAAGACAAATGTTTAACATCAAAATAATAATAACTTAATGCTATGTCTACTTAGCATTATTTAAATTTCATGTAGTTATACATAGGTAGATAGGTCTGACAGTCGCTCAATAAATGTCAAAGTCACACACACGTATTTTCAGTTCCCCTCTATCCCGACGAAACCATCATATGATCAAGCTTAGCTCCCTACACTTAATTTTAATATGGCTTACAGCTGTCATTCTGCGTTGAAACAGAGTGCATCTCTTTGAGCGAGACGTCAGACGCAGAAAGATAGCTAACGCGCTTGCAGTGTAAAACCACTATTAGTTAAAATTATTCTTACAAGGGGGCATTCCCTACCCGTCTTCACCGATTTTGCTCTATCTTATATATAAAATTTCCATGTCACAATGTTAGTTACCGTACTCCTCCGAAACGGCGTTACCGATTTTTACCAAATTTTATATGCGTATTCAGTAGGTCTGAGAATCGGCTACTATCTATTTTCCATACCCCTAAGTGATAAGGGTTGAAGGCAAAACAACGTTTGGCGGGTCAGCTAGTATAAAGATAAAGATTTTTATTGTCAAAACTGTGTACAAAAAGATGTTAAACAATAAATTGGAAACTACAATATGTCCGTCAATTACGGAAGTACATATTTAACCTATGTATATATCTAGGAAAATTGAATATATGTACTTAAACTAAAATTCACACTGTTGCCGCATCTTTACGGAATTTTCATTACTGGTTGATTTGTGATATATGTAAATTCACAATCAAAACTTAAAATCTACAACAGAATAAAAACAATGTTCATAAATTAAATTGTATAACTTTCTGTTGATTATGGGTCCCTTCAGTTCTTTTACATGATTGGTCCATTTGTTGTAAATTTTGACAGCCATGTTGTAACAGCTTCGACTATACAATTGCGTTTTTTTTTTTGCAGGTATTGCTAATCGGTCTTTATGCCTAGAGTTAAAAATTAAAATTATATGTTGTTCAAAAGGTTTAAATAAGTCCGTATGTGATTAATATAGGACATGCAGGGCTTGGCAAGAAATGAGAATACCCGAAGTGTGTGTGTAGTGGCAGGCACGCTAACGTAAATATAAATAGAGTGTGTTAACACATTTATGTTCTTAATGCTTGGCCATCTGAAGTTCCTATTTTCGGTAGATAATTTCAATTTCTAACCAAGGCCAGCCATCCTTTAAATATGAGCGAAATTGGTGATGATGAGTAGGGCTAATAATGCCCCCTTCTTAGAAGTTGTTCTAGGTCCAAAACAAATATTTTCTTATATTTTACCGCCCACACCCTGACTTTCTACTTCTAAGAATCGACCTCACAACCTTTATCTCTCAAGCGGGCTTTCGCCCACTCCGCCAGAGATCGGTACGCATAATAAGTTAACTAAAATCATAAACTAGTATACAACCACGAAACCCTAACAAAAGCAATCTACACAATCTGTATCCATACATATCTAGTCAATGGTTCGGTTGGGCCGAAACAATGTTATTATTGAGGGCGCCCTCGAGACTGGATATTCGCGTTACGGATTCATATTCACTGCTATATCGCTAGGCACGCAATCATAGAAACCTCTTAGCCTCTTTTAGCCCGGCTACACGCTCAAACACTTGTGCAAACATGCATGCACAAACACAGTTTGCGCAAGCAACATGGAGCGTGTCCGGACATCTTGCTTGCGCAAACTAGTTTGTGCAATCATGCATGCACAAATGTTTGAGCGTGTAGCCGGGCTATTAGGGGATGAGAGTTTATCTAGCGCGTTCTAATAAAATGGCACACACAAAGAAAATTATTAGATGGGAAATGTATTAAATGAGATAGTCATCATCATCATCATCATCAGCCCACACACGTCCACTGCTGGACATAGGCCTCCCCCGTACGACGCCACAAATAGCGGTCCTGAGCCGCCTCCATCCATCGACTCCCTGCGACCGCCACGATGTCGTCGGTCCATCGAGTGGATGGTCTCCCATGTAGGGGGGGATTTGCCATAATCACCACGCTTGGCAGGCGGATTGGTGATCGCAGTGTTGGTGTTTAAAAATACTCAGAAGGAAGCTGCTGCCCTTCCTCTGGTAGGTTGCCTTAGTCGGCTTTTACGACATCCACGGGTTGAGTTGGAGGGGTCGATATTCGTACGACGCGACCCCACGGCTAGTTATTATTAACAAAGAATATTACAATCAAATAATTTTTTAAAACAAATGTTGTAGTATTTACAATTGAAACAATTAAGCTAACTGCAAAATGTTACAAACAACCTACAGGTAGCTCAACTGGTCAACCATATTAGAATGAAAAAATATTTAATGACAATTCCGCGTATAACCTTCTCTGATAGTATTCATCAAAGTAAGTTGTCTACTAGTTTCGTCTCTCCACGAGACATTTTCAGGACACCACAATACTCGACCTTGTCATTGAGATTGGTCAGCACAGCAACACCGACAGAGTCCCGCCAGTGATGTTGCCTCTCCGAGCTCCGCGCGCCAAGTCAACCATATCAGTACCAGTCGGAAGCGTTCCCAAGATGCTGCTGGCCACGCTGTATGGCAAAGCTGATGTGCTGCGCCAGATACCAGCTCACAGATCACTCATCTCTTCGACCAGACGCTCCGATAATTTAGGTAAGTATTTTAGATATTTTTGATATATGTATAGAATTTATTTTATTTATTAGATAATACGGCAGCGCAAACGGGTGGCTGAGGTGTCTATCACAGTTGAGTTTAAAAATTTTTTTGTTGAGCTAAGCCCTGTAGTAATATCATTTGTCATAACTAAGTATATAATGCACTATATGTCTCGCAAATCTCATATTTACATAAGTACCTAATAAGGTTCTTTCGGCATACTTATTTTTAGATGTGGCAATCCACTCCATCTCAAAAAAGCTATCTTGTAGATAGTTATAAATAAATAATACTGGACAATTCACAGTTTATATAGTTATAGTGGTTTTACTTAGCGTTATAATAAACTAGCTCAATTTGGGTTGTTATAAATTTAACCCAGATATTTAAAAATACTTACGAATCATCATCATCATCAGCCCATACACGTCCACTGCTGGACATAGGCCTCCCCCGTACGACGCCACAAATAGCGGTCCTGAGCCGCTTCCATCCATCTTACGAATACACGGTATAATATTTGATTTGGTATTGAAGATATGTGTCTTGATAACTACCCTCAAATATTATGAAAAACGTCTCATAGAAAACGAACTGACGGAACATACGATTCAGATTGAAAACCCCGTAAGTTCCACTTCGTGTGATCCTATATCTTAAAATGAACACCCTCTATAAATGTTATGGTATCAAATCTCGTGTCCTCAACGTGTCCCATACGTGGAACGTAACTTATTGACATGAGACGACAAACGTATTGGTATCCGTCAGTGTCCCCTTGTACCACAATTTGCCCAATGTTTATTCTTGCTACTTCAGTTACTTCACTCGCGTCCAATGGTTTTACTTAACACTACATAATTATGTATTATAAAACAAAGTCCTCCGCCGCGTCTGTCTATATGTCTGTCTGTCTGTTTGCAATAAATTCAATTACTACTAAACGGATTTTCATGCGGTTTTCACTAATCGATTGAGTGATTTATGAGTAAGATGATTTATTGAGTTTGAAATTATTCTCCGTTTGAATCTAAAAGTTTAAACAAAATGGTCTGAGTAATTTTAAACAGTACCTAACTCTTTTTTTTTCATGAAACAATGAGGAGTTTTAAACATTAAACTTTTCCAATACACACAAAAATCACCCCTACCAACAAAGCAAGAAAGTCCAAGTGTCTCGACTTGTCACACGTCGCGTTATCTCCTACCGGAGTGGCGGCGGGACAATCTTCACTTCCGTCGTATGACAACAGCCTGTACCACGATAAACAAGAGTCAACACCCTGTATCGTCAGAAATGTATCGA
The DNA here is from genome assembly GCA_947859395.1 of Eupithecia insigniata. Classification (NCBI taxonomy): domain Eukaryota; kingdom Metazoa; phylum Arthropoda; class Insecta; order Lepidoptera; family Geometridae; genus Eupithecia; species Eupithecia insigniata. Next base: position 4,841,778 of record OX402019.1, read on the forward strand.
AATATTATGGTAGGTATGTAGGTATCGTTAGAAAGGTATCTAAAAGTTTTGTGGTAGGTATCGTTTGATAATAGCATTCTTCACATGGAATGTACTTTTAACATCCGATGAAGCAGATATTGTTCGAACAGTGTATAATCCTCCTACTAATATTATAAATGTCAAAGTTTGTATGGATGGATGTATGGATATTTGTTACTGTTTAACGGAAAAACTACTGAACCGCTTAGGCTGAAATTTGGTATGGGTATAGTTTGGGACCTGGAATGACATATAGGTTATTTTTTATCCCGATAACACGCCGGCGAAGGCGCGGGCAGCAGCTTGTATATTATAAATTTGAGAGTAACTCTGTCTAACTGTCTATCTGTCTGTTCCTTTTCCAAATGGACCTTAACCTTACCATCGACACCCTAGCTGTATGCGGGGTGGCACCGTCCTGTTGAAATTGCGTTCTGTTGTCGTAACCTGAATACAGCTGCAATTGCGGTAGCAGAAACTCCTCTATCATACGGCAATACACCGGAGCAGCGACTGTCTCTCCTTGGTTAAAAAAATAAGGGCCAATTACCCCGTTGGCTGAAATGGCACACCAAACTGTCGTTTTTAAACAATGTAGGCGTTTTGGATGGTGTTCTCTAGGATTGGTCGGGCACCAGTATCGCATGTTTTGCTTGTTAACATATCCATCGACGTGGAAATGTGCTTCGTCACTGAATAAAATGTTTCCAAGAGTAAGTGCTGTCCGAAAACGTTCCAGCATTGTTCTTGCGAAGGATTCTCGCAAAGGATAGTCACTTTCGCTGAGAACCTGAACAATTTGCATTTTGTACGGGTGGAGCTTTAATTTATTTCTTAAAATAACATGGACCGTTGATTTTTTTATTCCTGTGGAAGCTGCAATCTTTCTTATCGATTTACGTGGATGTCGAATAATTTCATTTCGAACTTGAGGCACATGTTCTGGCGTTGTTGCTGACGTCGATGGTCCAGGAGTAGTTCTATTGACCATTGTTCCTTCTCGCCTGAATCTTTGTACACACGACCAGATAAGTTGCGTGCTCGGCCCATCACTTAGTCGTCGAATATTAAAATGAGTACAAAAAGCGCGACGCGCGCTTACCAATGATTCACCGCACTTTAAATATTGCTCGACCGCAAACGCGCGGCGTGCCCCCGACCAGTGACTCATGGCGACAAATAATTCCGCAAACCCTGCGCTTCGAATGATACACCTCCCGCTTACCTCACCCCGCTAGTATTTCGATAATTGAAATTTAAAGTTGAAAATTTCCCGCTGGACACCCTTTAATAAGGGTGACCCACCCCAAATTTTTAGCTTTTTATTTTTAGGTATTTTTTTAAATATTTTTATGACTTAGCACTAAAAATACATATATCCCTCAATTTTAACTTTTCTAACACCGACCCCCATTTTTTAATAGCGATATTAGTTAGTTCTATAATAATCTTCAACCCTCAGTGGTCGATGGCAAAACAACATTTGCCAGGTCAGCTAGTTATAATCATAATCATCGTCAGCCCGTCCACTGCTGAACATAGGCCTCCCCCAAACGACGCGACGACGCCACGAATAGCGGTCCCGAGCCGCCTCCATCCAACGACTCCCTGCGACCGCTAGTTAGTTATACAATAAAAAATTCTCTAAGGTCAAAGCGACACGTGAACTAGACCCCGAGAGCTGGGGGCCTACTCGGAAAATGAAAATCGAAGTTTATTTTTCGTGTTCGTGCAAAACCAACTCTTATGTCCATTGCATAAGATTAACGTTTGCGAAAAATAATCAGAAACTTCGATTTAGTTTTTAAGAGTACGGGCCCTGGTTAGTATCTGGCGCAGCACATCAGCATTGCCATACAGCCAGCGTCTTGGGGACGCTTCCGTCTGGTATTGATATGGACCAGTTGAGCTACCTGTATGAATGAAAACTTTATTGTACTTAAATTAACACTAATACAAAAACTTATATCTAAATAAATAGTAAAAAATGGCGGCCTTTCGCTGAGAGCGATTTTTTTCCAGGCAACCTCGATCGAAAAAAGATATAAGAAAAATGGTGTTGGTAGTGCACAGATAGTAAATACCACCTATAATACATACATTATTTACAATACAAAGCTACTTATTAAGGATGGGAGTTATTGGATATTTTGGCTACCTGTTATTATTTATGTATTTTGTTTCAATACCGCTAGTACCAACTGGTACCCAACGTTACAATACTCCTGTCCTGATTTCTACCCAATATATTTCTAACCGATTCGGTTAGAAATACCAAATACTTGTTGCAGTTACATAACCTTACGGGTGAACGGTCCGCTAGTACCTATGTGTAGATGATAGTTAGGTAAGTATAGTTATTGAAGCGCTGGGTAGTTATGGCTCAGGGTCGGTTAGGCGCGATGCTCGGTTTGCACAGTTATTCCCTAGCGGTATGCGGATTTTACAATAGCGTTAGATATTTTAGGACCATGCTAACAGGTACTGAGTTAGTTATTGAATACCGGACTCATCTCTACTACTTATATTATTATCTAGCTACCTAGAAATAAAATAAATTAAAACAATAGGTAGGTACTTAAAAAAAAAACAATATAAAAGCTAACAATAAATTAAGCCGCAATCACACCTGAAGTTACAGAAAAAGGAAAGTAGATTGTTTGTAACAGTCTGCAGTTAGCTTAATTGTTTCAATCGTAAATACTAGTTCCAATTTGTTTCTATTATTTGATATAACTCAACCACTCAACCCGTGGATGTCCTAAGAGAGCTAGTTAAGGGAACATACTAGAGGCAGGGCAGCAGCTTCCTTCTGCGCATTTTTCAACACCAACACTGCGATCACCAATCCGCCTGCCAAGCGTGGTGATTATGGCAAATACCCCCCTACATGGGAGACCATCCAATCGATAGACCGACGACATTGTAGCGGTCGCAGGGAGTCGATGGATGGAGGCGGCTCAGGACCGTTATTTGTGGCGTTGTATGGGGGAGGCCTATGTCCAGCAGTGGACGTGTATGGGTTGATATGATGTTGATGATTTGATATAAATACACTAAACTAACTCCACATACTAAATTAAGAACTAGTACATGGTTAGGAGGGATTCTTATTACTAAGTACTTGCTAGATAGGAATGGAATGGAATATCAATACTTCAGGATAAATGTGGTCGCGCTTTGTCGCTCCGTCGCGTGGTACGAGGGAACATCGGAAATCCTTTTCAATTCGACGACTCGATATTTTCTCAGTTCGACAGAAATAATTACAAAGCCGGGAAGGGGTAAAGGAAAATAGAATTTCCTGTTTTGTTTTGAAGATAGTTTACAAGATGAGAATTCATTTTTTTTCGGAGGCGACATCACTGGCTGGACTATCTGGCGCGAAGATTTCGTAGAGGGAACATTACTGGTTGGACTAGCTGGCGTGAGGAGCTCGGAGAGGCAACATCATTGGCTGGACTAGCTGGCGCGAAGAGCACGGAGAGGCAACATTACTGGTTGGACTAGCTGGCGCGAAGAGCTCGGAGAGGCAACATCACTAGCTGGACTCCGTCGGTTGGCAATCTCAATGTCAAGGTCGAGTTGTGGTATCCTAATCATTTCTCGTGGAGAGAAGAAACTAGTAGATGACTTACTTTGATGGATACTATCAGAGTTGTTTGTACGCGGAATTGTTACTAAATATTTTTTCATTCTTATATTTTGCAATGCACTTCAGCAAAGTAAGAATATATAATTTATTATATGTATTTTATTATTTTTGTGTATTTTAAACGTAATTTTACGAGTCCTGTACTTGAAATAAACAATTTTACTTTATTTTATAAGCCTCCCCCATACGACTCCATGAATAGCGGTCTTGAGCCGCCTCCATCCATCGACTCCCTGCGACCGCTACAATGCGGTCCATCGATAACGTCTCCCAAAATTCTGTTTCGCGTTGCACCGCAGTCGCCACTCAAGAACCTTTACTCCACAGAGGTTATCAGTTCTGCGAGTGAGTACACACTTTTTATATAGTAAATAATATATTTAAAAAAAAAATTATATGTAGATAGAGCGCTATAATACTGATTATGAGGTATGGTATATCTAGCTGTGAACTGGTATCGATCAAACTTTGATTTACTTTATTTCGTCTTAAGGCTTATTACAAAATATCAGATTATCTCTAGAGTCTAGACGATAAAAAAGCTAGGGACGAGGTTTGCTCCAACTCGAAAACTAACAACCTAACAAGGTAAAGGTTTCTTGTTCGCTTCTTTATTTTACCTTAAAAAGATTGAAGTGAACAAAAAAATAAAGGGATCACTTTATTTCCCTGTTATACTTATGTAATTTTAATTTGCTGCCTCAGCAAGGTCTACAGGAAATAAAGCACTTTGAGTTTTGAGTTTGAGTTTCTAAAATTATCGAGTTGATCAAAAGGGAACAAAAAGAGTTGCACAAAAGGGAAGCGTGGTTGCGCAACTCTTCACAGTTGCGGAATCTCAGTTGCGCAGAAGGGAATTCGCGGAATCTAACGAAATTCGTGACCTGTCAGAAATGTTACTTTCAACTTACGTTGAATCACTCCCATACGAGATGTCAGTGCAGATCCCCGTGCGGGGCCTAGAATTACCTTGAATCTCTTCTCCAAGAAGCTAAGAATAACAAAGAAATAAATTTATTACGAAAATATGACAACAACTTGACAATAGCTAATAAAGTTTTATCTAAATCCCATCAGACGAAAAACTTTGAGAGAAAATATTGCACGCAAAATCTGAATCACCTTTTATGCATAAATCTCGTCTTGAATACCCCAACAACCTATAAAAACAAACACACCATGTATAACAGACACTACTTCTCTCACTTTTGACCTTATTGTGAAGGCTTTAAGGTCGAAAAGGAACGCAAAGTTAAGGTGGTCAATCTGAGTTATAAATATGAATCTACAAAAATCCGTCTGCGGTCAATTTGACATTATCCCGATAGGAATAAGGGCTATAATAGATGCTTTATTTCGGGTGTCTGGGCGTAAAGGCATCCAGGGCTTTCGCACGTTTTTGTTCGTTATGGTCTATGCGAATGATTTATTTGGAGTGAACACAGCGTATTTCAATTTGGAGGTTTGTATAGGTACCTTTAAAATAGGTAGATTTATTTATATCTAGAAGTTTTAACGTAATTAGCTTCGTAAATTGGCCAAGTTGATCGATTCAAAACTTTAGGAATACATTTGAATCGATCAACTTGCCCAATATAAAAAGCCAATTATTTTACTAGTGTTCCCGAAGGTAACCAGAGTTTGTACTGTGGGTACTAGATAACTGATATTCTAAAAAGCCTACAATAGACAACTTAGATATATATTTTTAATTACACATAGAAACCAGAACACCCTCAAGAAAAATCTGCAGATCGTACAAACAGTGCCCCGAGCCTATATAATCCTCCAGCGTTGCAAGCGGACCTTTACCCGGCAGTCAGTATGTAGACCTTCGTTTGTCTACAATCTCACCTGATGGAAAGTGACAATGTAGCCGACGGTGTATCTAGAAAACACCTATTCACTCAGAGACCCAGATTGTAATTGACTGGAATAACAGAAGCAGACTGCGAGTTCCATTTCTTAGCGGTATTCGGTGCAAAATGTGCGAGATCAGCCACACTGCCATCGTCTAGGTCAAATAATTGCCTGGATGTATCGTGCTGGTGTCTGATTTCTGAATTAACCTCAATGGTCGCCTTGATGTGGCAAGTCAAGTTACTAATCTGCCTAGCTATCATCGAAGTTACTTTCCAAACTACCATGATCCAAGGAAACAAGGTCTGCTCCTCCGGGAGTGTCATTTGCCAGGTCACTGTCCAGTTGCCACTTATTTCAATCGTAGAAGTTGGGAAACAAATGTGATAGATAAGGGTCAATTGAAAAATCAAATAAAATTGTAAATTATGTTTGTTAGATCAATCAAAACAGCGTGAGTTAAACACGAGATAATGTGCTAAATAATTGATAAATACAAAACCACACAATTTTATCAGATTCATACAGGTAATACAAGGAGCTCGGGGAGTTACGATTTTACGCTACTGGTAACACCAGGAAACAGATTCGTCTTCTCATTCGCCCATGGCGATGATGACGTGAGCAAGTGACACCCACGTGACCACCGTGTCTCGGAAGACTAAACCTTATATTATTATACCATGCAAGCTACCATCTTGAAGTGTGGCCTAAGAGATAACTAGCAGGGAAGAAAGAAAGATTAATTGGCCCATTTCACCAAACTCTTAAAACGTGAACAACGCTTTTAAGAAGCGTTAAGGCGTTAATCTGACAGCTGCTTCAATCGTAAAGCCGGGTTTCCACTGAGGAAGGGTTATAAGCGAGAAATGGTAGATGGGACGGACTCCTTTTAAATGAAATAGGTGCATATTTACACCAACAAAGTGTTTTGTCTTTTGGATTTCCACCACTAAAGGACCATGATAAAGATGAGTAAGCAGAGCGTCATTTCAATTATTTCTGCTCGGTCAAGCATTTCCGCTCGACTATTTGTTTGTGGAAATACAAATGCACTCTTGCGAGTTGAACGGAATCCTTAATGCGTCCGCTTCGCTTGCAGTGGAAACCGGGCTTAAGGTATTGGGGAGTAACACAGTTTCCAGCAAAGAGATTATTTCCCTCTTTTCTTCCGTCCATGTTGGCTAGCGCTATAGCACGCTTATGTTCTAAATTTATAATTAATTTTCGGTGAGGCGTTTTCTTTATAATTAATATACCTAGTGGTTTGAATAGATAAATAAAGGGCACTTTTCACTTGGGGCTTTCAAATGAAAGTGTCTAGTAGTCTACGTTACAGACGTGCAACGTACCTGATACATTAGCTTTTTTCTTATCCCGGTTGATTACGTTACCAAACGAACCCGTTTCGCGTGATCATGTGACGCGTGATTAGTTTCCGTGTGATCAACTGGGACATACCCCTTACTTTGACATGATACTTGTTCTCTCCAAGAAAGATCCAAGCCATTTTTTTTTTAATAGACGTTCATTTGGCCACAAAACTCACCTCTTACCTGATGGAAAATGACGATGTGGCCGACGCGAGATAGAAAAACCCCAATTTACCTATAATTCCATAAACGAGTGAATATAACACCTATTCACTCTTGTCTTGAAGAGACCCAAATTGTAGTAGCCGTTTATGGAGTTATAGGTAAATCGGGTTTTTTTAATTACCTTTTTTCCTAATTTTAACAACCTAAAATTGTTTTCAATCAGAACCTAAACAATACTTGTCAGCTACCCAACAAAATTAAAACAAGTCTCGAAATCCTACGAAGTTTCTAACAAAAAAATTCCCTACTCGTTAAAACTTTTCCATTTCACTATTATTAGATTATGAACATAGCAAAAACGCCAAACTAAACTTTATCATCAACAACATAAAGTTTATAAAATCAATACTGAAAGGTAAGTTAAGTACAGTCAACTTCGAAAACATTCTAAGTGCCCTTCGGTCCAAGGCATGAAAACTGGGTTCAACTTGGCATTACCAAATGGTCTTCTGTTTTACTTTCTTCGAGATACAAAATAACCTTTATTTTAAATCAGGCGTAGAACTACATTTATACAAACTTGCAGCCCCCATCTGTTCTGTAGTTTTGGCGTGAAGAAGTAACAACGTAACAAATTCTCATTTTTAAACGACTTTAAAAGGAAGAGGTTCTCAATTCATCTGTATTTTTTTTGTATGTTTGTTACGCGATATCTCCACCAATTATGGACCGATTTCGAATATTCTTTCATTGTTGTATAGAAAATAATCTCGAAGGATTTCCGTTAAATTTTTATCCCCAAGGTATTAGTATTTATCCCGTAAAACTTAAAATAAGTGTAAAAGTAAGGGAATTTGAAGTCGGTTTATCGTTTTTTAAAACACACCATATTATACAGGTATATAAAATTTCATCATCATCATCAGCCCATACACGTCCACTGCTTGACATAGGCCTCCCCCGTACGACGCCACAAATAGCGGTCCTGAGCCGCCTCCATCCATCGACTCCCTGCGACCGCTACGATGTCGTCGGTCCATCGAGTGGATGGTCTCCCATGTAGGGGGGGATTTGCCATAATCACCACGCTTGGCAGGCGGATTGGTGATCGCAGTGTTGGTGTTTAAAAATACTCAGAAGGAAGCTGCTGCCCTTCCTCTGGTAGGTGTGTGGACCCGTGGATGTCGTAAGAGCCGACTAAGGGATAGTCGGCTCTTACGACATCCACGGGTTGAGTTGGAGGGGTCGATACTCGTACGCCGCGGCCCCACGGCTTTAAAATTTATATAATAAAATAAAATTATATAATAATATAATATTAGAAGTTGGGAATTTGTAGGCACAAGTAGAAACTTCTATTAATTTTATTCTGGTGTTGTCATCGAGATAAAGTACATATTATATCGATGGGTGTTGTGATCTGCTTTTTGCCAAAATCACCGCTAGGCGCCTATCATCATCTCAGCCCCCGGTCACGGCTGGACATAGGCCGTGGCGCGGCCTATGTCCGCCCACGCTGTCCAGCCGCGTATGGGGCGCGTAGGCGCGTATGGGGGACCATACGCGCCTATAGGAATGCCTATATTTACCACAAAATCCAATTAGTTTCACCAAATCTAGAAGAAAATCAACATATCTATTCTTAAAGGAATTATTTAAAAAAACACATATATTTTTGATATTAAAAATTACCGCGTTTTATCAATAATATAAAATAATTCATTATTATTTTATATTATTAGGAAATAATTTTTAATATCAAAAAATATTAGTTAAAATTATTAGTTCCAGGTCCCAAACTACTATACCAAATTTCAGCCCAATCGGTTCAGTAGTTTTTGCGTGAAAGAGTAACAAATATCCATACATCCATCTATACAAACTTTCACATTTATAATAGTAGAATAGTTTGAGCTACTGCTAGGAGAGCCTTAGATAGCCATAGGTCTTGCTCTAGCTAGACTTGGGCTAGACCAAACACAGAAAATATTTTGGCTGTGAAAATCGTCACTCCCAACTTAAAGCCCTTTTAAAAACTAGGTCAAGTCTCCTGAAAAGGTTTAAGCGCAGATTTAGCCTTCGCAACGTCTAGGAAATGGAACTCGAGTGTTCAGAGACGGAATTTCAGCTTTCTGCTATGAAATGTGCGGTGCGGCTGTTGATTTGTGGACTTTTAGGACAAATTGTGTCTGTAGCGCAAGCACAGGGATTTCTTACTATTTATAGATTGCTTTTTCACTAGAGCTGAGCAGCGTTTAATAAATTGGGTCAAATACAGACAAATAAAACTATACTGAAGTGGTAAGTGGCAGGTCAGCTAGCAGAATTGATACCCACTGGGGAGTAAAGGCTTTTCAGTGGCAACCGCGATGCAACGCGAAACGGAGCGTTTGGGAGACCATCCACTGGAATTCACTCAATGGAACGACGACATTGCAGCGTTTGTAAGGATTCAATGAATGGAGGCGGCTCAAGAGGCGCTATTTGTGGCGGCGCGTCGTATAAGAGAGTCCCAGATACACAGATTAGTATAATGTTCTGAAATCAGCTATGATTTATTGTTATACCTAGGTACGTTTCTCTTTATGGTAGATTGTTACTAGTTTCTCAGAAAACTAAGGCTATACTTTACGAAAGTTAACTTATCTCTTAGCCTTTACGTTATTTAAGTAGTAATAAGTTAGTTACCTATGCAAAACTCAGTGGTTCGCAAATCACCTACCGATTCTGCCTAGCAAACGGGGCAAGAAGCAAAGGGGACAAAGCGAATACTTAAAGCTTGCGATAATGCATATGAAACAGTTTTAAAACTTACGCAAAGATTTGGGGAACCATGAGGATCTTCCAAAGGAACTCCAAAATAGAAAATTTTTGCTAAGTACGTTTCAAATAACTGTCAGTTGTTTGACTTGAATGACAGGAGAGCGTCTGTCGGGTCAGCTAGTAAAATAAAAATATTATTAATTTAAACGTACGTTGTCCTTAATTAAGTAAACTAAACATGACAATAAAAAACAATAATTTTAAATTAAGTTAGAAGTCATATTTTAGGTTGGCGTGATGATGACATGAAAGCCATCAACCTGGGCCTCTACAAACATGAGGGATACGCTGCAGAAGTGGGGCAGCCCCAACAAAATCTTGAAGTCGTTTTATACTGTACATCCAGAGCGCTGAGTTATCTTATAGTAAAGCCAGCCCAAAGGCTGCCTGTGTAAAACGATTGGCAGTAGGCTTTGAATAGCGTGATTTTCACTTGCAAAGAGCAAACCTTCGCGCCAGCATATTACTTCGGACCGCCGCCGCCGTCGACGACGCCCTACATTTTCGTTCTGTATTAGTCGTTATTAGGCTCGAGGCGTATTTATCGTCACTGATAAAAGTCTAATATAGTATAATAAAATATAGAAAATTGGCGGTATGTCACAGTGACAAAAGCAAAATATATCTGTGAATGTCACCCAGGCAGTGCCAGTGTCACGAGTGCACGATATTATATCGTTGTTATTTTATTAGGTACCTACGCAATAAATCGCTTCAGCTAGATAATATCGCTTCTATATTCTCTCTTTGATAATATAACTAAGTCAGAATGAGATACACCTAGTATTTTATACTTGGAAATTTGAAATGTATACCGCAATGTAACAAAGATGTTGAAGAAAATACCGTTTAAATTTATCCATTAATCAACATGCTACTGCTACTTAGTCATCGCTACAATAAATATAATTATTAAATCAGTAAAACAATGTATTTGTACGTGATTGGTAGAAATACTAGCTAGTATTTTGTCACAGGTATTTGTCACAGATATTTTGAAGTCACAGTAACGTAAGTCACATGTATCGGATTTTGTCTAGTATGACCCAAGACTAATCGTTATACTTTAGAGTATACATAGTACATAAGTATCTGTGTACCTAATGAGTTTTTATTTCTGAGAAAATATCGCCTGTCTTTTCTAAATGAAACAAAAGAAAAAAAGTTGTCTGTTTACAATGTAGGTATTATGGAAGTAATATAAATTATTTTGGTAAAATAATACCCATACACATTATCGGTTACGCCTGTCGTCAGATCTTTCGATAAATCGGATATTTTCAATCGATTTATAATCGACTCCTTGATGTTAATCGATACTTTTGTAACTGAATATTAATAAGATTTTTATCGAGCAATGTTTTGACACCGATTATAAGACAACAAATCGCTTTTATTATATAAATAATTGGTTTTTGATGTAATCAATGTCTTTAGCACCTTTTTGTGTGGATTGTGTTACTAACTTATTTTTGGGACCACAAATTTTATTTTATTTTCAACTTTAATTTACACATAATAATTTTTAAAGTTCAACGACAAAATATTGTTTTGATGACCGATGTGGCGCAGCGGAAGATCTGCCTGCGCAGGAGGAGGCTTTCTCATATTTTCTGAAGACCAAGTGAGGGTAGTTGCAAAAAATGCTGCCCCCGCTTCGCAGAGGCGGTAGCTGCAGTACTCCAGTCATCCCGTGACCAAGACAGAGTATAATCCTGTCGAAACGTCGGGAAAAATAGGTAAAAAAAGCGATAAATACCCGTGAATATTTATGATTAATAGGTGTATCTTAGTTCTATGAAACAAAGCAAGGAAAAAATATTACATATAATCATAGCATTATAAAGTAAACCTAAGTTTTTTTTAATATTAATATAATTTAATTTAATCTAACTTATTTTATTATATTCTAATATTTTTTTTTACCTAATTTTAGTTTTAGTGGACGTGTAATATTGAATTTTTTATAAGTGTAATTCTAATACTTACAAATACATAGTGGAGTGATTGAGCCATACAGGGTCACTGGTGCACTATTGTGTAGGAGAATTTAATTCTTAGTAACGGTTTGTGTCTCTCAAGGGAGAGTACCTACTAGGTTTTTAAAGAACATTTCTGTAAATTTATCTGAATAAAGTTGAAATTCTCTAAATATTTCACCGTCGAAAGCTTTCAAGGATCTGAAAAACTGTTTATTTTTCAGTTGGGGTTCAAGAATGTGCTCCATATTTGCACCGATTTTATAAGCCTAAAACCAATTAAATACAAAAACTATAACCCTGCAATTACTGCTTCACTTAACCACGATAAAACTAACTTAACTAAATTACAAGCGGTAATCTTGATAACAATAACTTAGTTAACTTTATTACCATAATAAAGTAACTAAACAATTGCAGTTCTCTGCAGTTATTATCAAAGTTAGTTGCATTCCAATACAATGCGGTATCCTTTGATATTGGTAAGTTATGCACAGGTATGCCAAGGTTGCCTGGCAGAGATCGCTCATACCGATAAGGCTGTCCAATTTACATAAATCTGTATTAGTCTTTCCCCTACCTGTTTCTGTTTTTATCTGGTGTGCAATCCTACTAATATTAAATGTCAAAGTTTGTATGGATGGATGTATGGATATTTGTTACTCTTTCACGCAAAAACTACAGAACAGATTAAGCTGAAATTTGGTACATATGGGTATAGTTTGGGACCTGGAATAACATAATAGGATATTTTTTATCCCGATAAAACGCGGGTGAATGCGCGGGCAGCAGCTAGTAAATAATATTCGCATTTATGGACATTTTCGAAACGTTGATAATTTTGATATTTATCCAAAAGCTGTCTGGATGAGATCGCTTGTTAGCGATAAGGTCGCTTATTGTATTTGCTTTATGTAATGTCTCTTTGTAATGTTCTCATTCTGATGCACAATAAAGGATTTTTATATTGTAAGTATTGGTATTATATGGTTTTATGCAACATTGTAAACTCCCACTTATAAATATGTATAGAATGGTACATGGTAATGGTACCTACCATTACCATGTACCATTCTATTTATTTGTAGGAACCATTGCATACCTGTCCATAATAAATGTTTACTTATACTCCAGCCAAATCAAAGTGAAGTGTTTATAAACAAACCTATACTTAACGCAGGTAAGACGGAGCGTATGGCCGGGCTCTAAAAAACACTTCAGATACGTTTTACATCACCCCAACGTTATGCAAACCTAGCCTCTTTGATATATCAACGAAATATATCAAAAAGACATCCCTTGTGAGCTATATCTAACATTGGGTTGCGTCAAGGGAGTCTGACATTTGACCCTTTTACTGCGGGCATCAGTTTTACTATTCCATGACTTTCATAAAGCATCAGAAGGCCAAAAATATTGTCAGCCTCAAATTGATCGAATATGTAGGTTCATCATCATCAATCAGTCCATACACGGCCACTGCTAGACATAGGGCTCCACCATACGACACCACAAATAGCGGTCCTGATCCGACTCCATCCATCGACTCCCTGCGACCGCTACGATGTCGTCGGCAAAGTAACATTACATAATCTGTGTCGTCGGTTAATCGTGGATGGTCTCCCAGGTAGGGGTTTTGCCATAATCACCATCTTGGCAGGCGGATTGGTGATCGCAGTGTTGGTGTTGTAAAATACTCAGAAGGATATACGAGTAAGTTATCTACTTTTGCTTGCATATACAAATAAAATAAATTTAGGCCGTTTGTCCACCGTCACCGTCACCGGATCGTGACTGAGAACGAGATTTTTTCGTAATTATTTTTCTTCGGCGACCGGAGGACAGCGCTCGTTTGACGGGCGTGCAGTGGACAGTCGGTCATAGTAAATGTATGTATCGTTACTTCGGTTCCGTCTTCTCGTTCTCGGTGTCGTCCCGTTGACGTCGGCGGTGAATACATGGTGTTATTGTGCTTTGAACTCGGTATAAATGAACATCTTCTGTTTGTCGAAATCGGCTATTGATCAGGTTAACGCTTCGACAAGTATAGCGGGTAAGATTGTCTAAGGGTTAACGTCATTGTTTGTTTCTTTTGTGTTATAATATATCTGCTTTCAATAGCCCGTAAAGGTATAATTTTTTATGCTAGACATAAGTATTAAAATTTCTCTGGACATTTTAATAGTAACTGGCTGGTACCTAATGACTGCGTTTGCTGGCCGTGATAATGATGACCGAAAGCCCAGACCATCATAGCGCAGTTAACATTGCAGCCTTTTATGGACAAGCTGAAATAAAGGCCAAGTCCGAAGGGCCTTTATAGCGCGGACAGCAAACGCTGACATGATGACCAAGATCGAAGGCCAAGACCATAGCAAGTTTATCTTGAAGCCATTAGCGTGGTCAGCAGTGAAGTCATTGTGTACTAAGGCTTTTATAGCGTTTTACCATCGGGTTACAAGTTCAACTGAAAAAATGCGAGTAATTTGATGAAAAAAGTAGAAAAACGATATGGAAAATTGCAAATATTTCACAACTGTTCTAAATTTCGATGGTGTAATAACTTATGAAGGCTACGAACCTCTACCAAACGGTAACGGATTTTCCCATGCGGATTTGTTGTTGTTTCACGTAGAATGAAATGGGGCTAGCTATGAGAGAGAAAGCGCGTCTAACCATCTAATACGAAGCTGTCATGTGGTTGTGTGCTTGGTGTTGGCACAATTTTTTTGATATTTTTTCGTACTTTCCGATTAATTTTGAGTACACGGTAGATTTCCTAAATATTTTTAATTGTTTATAATGTTGAATATATTTAGAATGTTTGCAGCGCGACAGATTTTCGAATAAAGGTGTCTATCATGCATAAAAATCGCTTGAAAATGACTCGATTTGGTGGTCAAAATTAGTTTCGCTCTCATTTAAATATCATTATGTTTTTTAAAAAACTAAACCGCTGCAAACATAGCTAATGAAGCGGAAAGTACGTTTGTATGGGGAATAAGGCTATCCTTTCCGTCCTTAACGTATATCCACTTACATAGTTAAGTCACTCTATTTCAGCTGAAAATGAAGATTGTATTGTTCTTATAAGTTACAGCATCCTGTGGTCCCAACGAAAAAAAAGCTTGAGCTGACATTAATTTAGCCTATGTACTAAAGGAGGTTACTTTTACTAAAAACGTTCAACCTTCTTAAAAAGTCTAATTTTGTTTCTTTTCTAATGACTTAAAAGAGGTTTTATACGTCGAACTCGGATTCGTTACCGCCTTGGTTTATATCAAAAACGAATTTCTTAAAATACTTATTTACAAAAATAATTGGCGATGGCTGAAACTCACCGGCAATAATAATTATTTTGCTGGCGCTTTTCGAGTACCGGAAAGGTCAACTTTGCTCAAAGAAGGTAGTTAAAATAATGCCCAGATTACATCATACATACTATACTAAGTTAAGTAAACACATTAATTTTAATACATTAATTTTAATTTTATATTGATGAAATGTAATGTACTTTCTTTTTTTTTTTAGTTAGGTTTGTATTTGAATTTTAATGTGTAATTTGGGCCGATTAATTTTCCTGATGTTAAATTCGTTATCATCATCAGCCCATACACGTCCACTGCTGGACATATGCCTCCCCCGTACGACACGACAAATAGCGGTCCTGAGCCGCCTCCATCCATCGACTCCCTGCGACCGCTACGATGTCGTCGGTCTCCCATGTAGGGGGGGGGGGATTTGCCATAATCACCACGCTTGGCAGGCGGATTGGTGATCGCAGTGTTGGTGTTTAAAAATACTCAGAAGGAAGCTGCTGCCGTTCCTCTGGTAGGTTCCCTTAGTCGGCTTTTACGACATCCACGGGTTGAGTTGGAGGGGTCGATATTCGTACGCCGCGACCCCACGGCTTAATCTCTAAATTAGTTATATCAATTTTAAATGCACTGTATGAATTTTTATGTGTTTGTATATGGTACTAGTGGTGCTGAAATAAACGATTTTATTTATTTATAAATATTATTAGATACTTGGTTACTCATTATGTAAGTCTTTGTCTGGATTATTCAAATCCAAAACACAATTTTACACAAATTGCTATAACATTAATTAGAAATATCACTGTCTTAAAATAATTTCAGCAACCCATTACGAAATAAATCATGCCTGAATAAGCTGAATCTAACGCGCTATTCCCTATCTTAGCGTTTTGCCATAAATCAGTTTAGGAACGGGGTACACGGGTGGTTTTGTTGTTGATTAGAGACACCGTGGTTTGAAGGCCCTTCCGGCTAGTCCCTTTTAGATTTATCATGTTGTTGTTGATAACAGTTATTTATCTGACTGTAGAAAATCGCGTTTATTATGTGCGCAAGCAAGTTGACGACGAGAAAACAGGTAAAATTGGAAGGTGCCAACTCACGCGCACTCGCGAGTTTACGAATAAGTGGACAAAACATTTTATGGTTTGGCTGGAGATGGGAACTACCCAGTTAAAAATATTTTTTCACTTCTCTTGCTCAAAAAGTGTATCATAATAGTGTAGCTTAGCAGGCCTAAAACTCGAGTTTAATACCTCGGGCTAAAAAGTATTTTTTCTTTTTAATTTTTGTCTAAAATCATCAGCCTGTACAAAGCATTCGTTCTCTTACATAAAAACTCGACGTCTTGGTGCTCCGTCATCTTTTTTTTGGAAAATAGGACCGTCTTGATTATGTTTTATGAAGGTTGATTCTTCCCTTCACGGTAGAATGCGAACTGTTTCATTGCGGCATTTAAATTTTAATAAAATTTCTGAAAATTGTCTAATTTTGAATTGTTTTATTTTCTCGCAATCGAAGTGAAAAGTAGAGTGTTTTACTCGGGCCAAAACCACCCATTATAACTCGGTCTTGTCATCCTCCCTCGCTACGCTCGGGAGTATAACAACCTCGTATATAATGGGATGGTTTAGTCCCTTGTAAATCAATCTACTATTATATATAATTTTTATTTTTATCTGGTTCCTCTTAAAACATTGTTTAAGATCTTGGCTGGGACCTTAGGAAACCTACCTATTGCAGCTGACTGGTCTACGCCCCTATAGTTTTCCCACACACGCGTTATTGATATCCGATTCCCTTTCACTCCTCAGATCTGTCCAATATAATGGATACGAGAGGCGCTTATTATCGATTCATCAATTATTTATTAGATAGTTATCAAGCTATCGTAAAAACCCAGCGTTAATTGCATATAGCGTTGATAAACGCTACTACACTAATTAAGAATGGTTCCTATAGGCTCCGTAGGAGCTGCTACCTCTCCTCATTCCTCCTTCCGCAAGTGGCGTTAAAATTTAAGCAGTTGGCCTCATTTGGACAAGCTGACCCACACGTGGCCTCATTACAGATTGGCCTCCTCTCAAAACTCACCCTGTATAGTCCTACCGCGGTAGTCGAGTGAATTTGTCACGGCGCACAGCTTTGTGCGTGATTTCGTCTGAATCGGGCTCATTATCGTGTCACCAGTTGTTTAGTTAGTCAAACGGATTTACGATTTGTTGACTGTGCTTTTGTTAGTGATGGGGTAAATCGGCAAAATCACTTTGGGTAATGGGGGAGGATGATTAAGTAAAATCTCACTGGTTAAATTAATAAATTACGAACGTTTGAATGGCTTAGCACTTGTGTTAATGATGTTGGACTTTAAGAGTATATATTTTCAACCGACTTCAAAAGGAGGAGGTTCTCAATTCGTCTGTATGTTTTTTTTAAGTATGTTACTTGTAATTATTATTTGTACATGTAATTATGGACCGATTTTGAAAATTATTTCACAATTGTATAGAAAATGATCCCGAAGGGGTCCCATAAGTATTTATCCCGCAAAACTTAAAATAAGTGTAAAAGTAAGGGAATTTGAAGTCGGTTTATCGTTTTTTAAAACACGTCATATTATTGGTTGTTGTGTTTTCGGTGATGGGTTTGTGTCCACGGATCCCGGGATCAGATTAATTAGCCACTGATCTCGCCAAGTTATATTCACCGATACCGTGATCGGTTTCCAACAAAAAACAGGTAAATATTTGTATCCACGGTTCCCGGTATCGGTGGATACAAAAAATTAAATAAAGGAATTGTAGAAACGGATCCCGATTGTAATGTAAGTACAATACATTATAGGTATAGGTATAACGATAAAAGTTATTTTTTAATTATGTTTAGTATTACTTCAGAATAATACTCATACTCATCATCATCAGCCCATACACGTCCACTGCTGGACATAGGCCTCCCCCGTACGACGCCACAAATAGCGGTCCTGAGCCGCCTCCATCCATCGACTCCCTGCGACCGCTACGATGTCATCGGTCCATCGAGTGGATGGTCTCCCATGTAGGGGGGGATTTGCCATAATCACCACGCTTGGCAGGCGGATTGGTGATCGCAGTGTTGGTGTTTAAAAATACTCAGAAGGAAGCTGCTGCCCTTCCTCAGGTAGGTTCCCTTAGTCGGCTTTTACGACATCCACGGGTTGAGTTGTAGGGATCGATATTCGTACGCCGCGACCCCACGGCTGAATACTCATTTATTCGTAATCGCAAAATCTATATTCTTGATTGTTTTCTTGTCAGGTCTGCTTTATTGCTTTGAATTATAATATAAGCACCATTTAGTGTAAACTATATTTTTGTAAACTGACGTATCCAAGTATGCCCTGTGCTCCTACGACGAATAAATGAGTATATCACTCAATTTCTTATTTACACCCCGCAGAACATCTATTTACTGTCACCCATTCCACGTAAAACCGCCCAAGCAAGCAAATCCCCATCTCATTTAGCTGAAGAGCTAAGTCTACGGAAGTCTCAAAGTCCAGCCTTAGATTTATCGCCTCCCTAATCATTTTGAAAGCAAGGGTAAAACAATTAAGGACTTGACAATTTTATCTCGTAATTTGCAGTTCATTCTTTACTTAACCTTATCGTCAGCTGTTTTTGAGAAAAACCTTTAAGGATTATTCTTATGGCAGGCTTGTGGTTTAAATTATTCCTATAAATATAGTTACTATCAATCGGTTATTAAAAAAACAAATACAATGGGGGCAAAACAAATCTTAGAGTTAAAATCATAACCAAAAATAGATATATTATAGGCTTACCTACAATTAATTCCATTTACAATTCTTCCGTCTTCTATTTATGGGGCCATGGCCTTTCTGTGAAAGATGTTTTGATACACTATAATTCGTGACGAGTGCTTGTATTGGGCCGAGAACGTGTTAATGTGGTAGGATAAAAAAAACTTTTACTCCGTGATATAAGTATTTAACCTGTTCAAAATACTGCAGATACCCTGGACAGCCAAAATAACCAACCAACGTATCAATTCTCAAGCGGCTGAACATTAAAACGAGGCTCTCTACCATCTGCTACAAGCGTGTTCTCAGCTACGTTGTTCAAATAGCTAGACAAAACCCGGAAAACCTGGAGAATCTAGTTGTGGTGGGCAAAGTGGATGGTAAAAGACCACGACGATCACCTAGCCGCTGGTCTGACATAGTGAAGGAGATCTCGAGGCTCCCGGTGACTACTGCTTTCAGACAAGCCGAAGATAGGGTGGCGTGGAAGCAGCTGGTCAACTCCTCGACGAAGACATATCAAAACGGGCACGACCTTCAGTAATGAAGATAAGACGAAGAAGACAAGTACCTACGGTGACTTGACAAAGTTTTTAAAATCGTTGAAAATGGACCAAAATTGTTCTTGAGACCAAATACATTTTAACCAAATAATGTACTGATTGGGTATGATGGTGATAATAATTATATATTTAAAATAGAAATCATTTTCGACAAGTTCATAATATACATAGTTTAAAGTACAGATATAATTTAACATTGAACCCTTTCTGAATTCCCAAGGAGCATATTTTTAGAACATTGTCAAAAGGATTCTTCAAAAGTTTCCCTTTATCATACGTTTTATTTTCATCACGTAGTACGGCAACGGAAATTCCGTTAAAATTACGTAATTACGGTACAGTCGACAGAGTTGATTAGTTGAGCGACTGGGCGTGCTAAAAATTTTCAAGTCTTAACTTTGTTTCTTTACCATCAAGAGGAACCTTTATGTTATAGCCAGAATTATGAGTATATCACGTACTGTGGCCCACGCGAAAAGTTTGAAGATTATTTAATGTCTGTGACGTCACGAGAGTTTCTTAAAAAGCTTCGTAATCGAGTTTTGCTCCTACTCGATAACGAACAACCTAACAAGGTAAAGGTTTGTTTGCTTATTAACTGTACCTTATAAAAAGATTGAAGTGAGTGTGAATTTTGTGACTTGTCCAAGAGTCCCGTAAGGTCCCGGAAATAAAGGACTTTGAGTTTTGAGATTGTAAGCTGCGTTTTTGGTGGGAACTATCAAATCGGTTCGATTCCTGCCTCGGGACAAATGTTTGTACCACAGAAATCTAAATGATTATTTAGATTTCGGGGAAAAAAAATTGCCTATATGTTATTCCAGGTCCCAGACTATACCCATACCAAATGTCAGCCTTATTGGTTCAGTAGTTTTTGCGTGAAAGAGTAACAAATATCCATACATCCATCCTTACAAACTTTGACATTTATAATATTATATATAGTAGAATTACATTTATATACCTAACATACAATCATGCCTATAAATTGGTGCAACACATTTAGCAAAATGTGTCCACATGGGAGACAGACAAATGCTCCGCCACAATTTTTAGGATTATATTGTGACTAACTAGCCTT
Organism: Eupithecia insigniata; assembly: GCA_947859395.1. NCBI lineage: Eukaryota > Metazoa > Arthropoda > Insecta > Lepidoptera > Geometridae > Eupithecia > Eupithecia insigniata. The sequence continues at coordinate 4,862,420 of OX402019.1, forward strand.
CTTCCTGCTCATCAGAGATGCTGTGTTCTTCCGAATGATGGCGTGGAAACCATCAGGTCGTTGTTGAATAAACATATCTGAGCACTACAAAAACGAGGGCTCTCAGCAGGATCCTAAAAGTATTATTATACTGGATACTTCCTTCAATGATTTTTTGGTATAGTGAACTCAAATATTACCCGTGTTCAGGAAGACAGTAAAGTCTCTGACAGAAAGCTTTAAGAACGGAACGGATAGCCTTAGCCCCCATACAAACGTACTTTCCGCTTCATTTGGAAACTATGTCCCCGATCTTATTGAAAATTTTCATACGTAATCGGATGAAAAATAACTATATTTGTAGCGGTTTAGTTTTTCAAAAAACATAATGATCTTTAAATGAGAGCGAAACTAATTTCAAATCATGTGATTTTCAATCGATTTTTTATCCATGACAGACACCTTTTTCGAAAATCTGTCGCGCTGCAAACATCCTAAATATATTCTACATTAAGTATAAATAAACAAAAATATTTCTGAAATGAATCGTTTATTCAAAATTAATCAGAAATTACGAAAAAATATCAAAAATGGTGCCGACACCGACCACACGCACACAGCCACATGACAACTTCGTATTTGATGGTTAGACGCGCTTTCTCAGTAATAGCCAGGGTTGGAAAAAAAACAGTTTTTTTTTAATTTTATAAAACAAACAGTTCAAATTGTTTTAAACAAGTGTTTGTTTTGTTTTTTTTTTGTCCTTTTTAGTTTAGGGCATTATTTTAAATTAATTCGACCTATAATGTTTCATTTCCAGACTAGATCTTTTGACTTTTCAAATTTTCTATAGTAAAATAAATATTGACAAAAAACGATCAATGGATAAACATTTATTTTATGTTGCGTATCTCTAATCACTACTAAACGATTTACATTCACCCTGAATGTTTCCTAGCAGGACTATACCGGCGGGGAAATACCTATAAACTATAAATTCTATTCTATGAATAGGGGCACCCCCAATATTTATTAATTAGTGATGGGCCGAATGTGGTTTGAACCGAATACGAATTTCGGCCGAACATTCGGTAAAAATCAAAAATGCCGAAGTTCGGTTTTTATTCTGCACTTATATGGTAACAACTAACAAACAACAATAAAATATACCTATAAGACTTCCTAATTTAATAAGAACTTATTGAATTTGATTTTTTAATTCTAAAACTTAAGATTGAAATGTCGAAAAAGGAAACTGATAATGACAGTTAGTTACTTGATTAATAAATAAATTACCATGATTTTAAATTATGTAAAAGGCTTATTTATTTAATCAGGTATGAGTGAGTGTGACAGATTTGATTTTTTTTATGTTTTATTAATCTTAAAATCAAAATTGTGCAACTATTTCACTCTTTTCTTATACCGAATGTTCGGCATTTCAACCGAATTTCGGAAGAATGCCGAAGTTAGGCCCATCCCTAATATTTATATTTAAATGAGGGGAATAAAATAACCACTATTCCAATCGACAGCCATCCATTAGGGACTTTCCTAACGGGACTTTACCGGCGGGGAATTACTTAATATGAATTCTATAAATACGAGTGCCTTTCTTTCTCACATTTCATTTCATTATTAATTCTGCGACTGATAACACTTCATAAAAATGTCAACTCCAGGACGCAAAAAGTATGCAATTTGGGAACAATTCACATCGATCCCCCAAGAAAATACCACACTGAAGACCAATAGGGTGCGTTGCAGAAAATGTAAGAAAGAACTAGTTGGACTTGTGAAAAGAATGGAGGCACACTTCCAGCAATGTAGCACCACCACCGGTTCTAACACTGACGCAAATCTTGACGCGGACAGGGACGCGGAGGAGGAGTTGTTGAGTGATGCTGGTTCTTCCCGATCTTCAGATAATTCTTCTGCTACACCCACATCTTCTGTTACTACTCTTCAATCTAAAAATGCCAGTACCAGCAGCAGCGCGAGCGTGAACATTTCAATGAAAAGATTTATTATTGCTACAAGTCAAGAAGATAAGAAGAAAATTGATTTACAATTATCTCGTTATATGTTTGCTACTAACACGCCTTTTAACCACGTAGAACACCCAGAGTTACTGAAATTAATGGAAATTTTACGCCCAGGATATAAACCTCCAAACCGCAAACAAATTGCTAGCAAGCTACTCGACGAAGTCTACAACTCGACTCAAGAAGCCGTAAAAAATGAATTGAAAAACAAAGTTGTTAATCTGGCAATTGATGGGTGGAGTAATGTCAGGCAGGACTCGATAGTTTGTGTCTGTGTTACCGATGTGTTGACAGACTCATCTCATTTAATTGATACAATAGACACAGGAGCCGAAAGCCATACAGCTGACTACTTGGTTAAAGTTACTACTGCGGCAATAAAACAATGTGAAACTTACAAATGTACGGTGCGAAGTGTAGTGACAGACAACGCAGCAAATATGAGCCGTATGAGACGAGATTTAGCCCAACAGGAAGAACTAGCTTCTCACGAGGATATACTTACATACGGCTGTTCATTACACATATTAAACCTTCTAGCAAAGGATTTGAATGCAGAAGATATTACTGATAAAGTTAAGTCGATAATGCGGTACTTCAAATACACTCACTTTGCATCTGCCAAATATAAAGAAGCTGGTGGAAAAGCAATTGTTATACCACAACAGGTACGGTGGAACACAATGGCTGACTGCTTAAAAGTGTTATTAGAAAATTGGCATATAATGTCAGATATATGCTTAAATCATTCAACTGCTATAGATCTGTCAATTTCATTGAAAGTAAATGACATGGCGCTGAAGCAACAAGTCCTGGCTCTCTACAAAAAACTGGAAAACATCGCAGTTACACTTGACATCTCCCAAAAGACATCCTGCTGTATTGGCGAAGTGACTGAAGCATGGATAGAGCTTAAAAATATGTTTGAGGGAGAGAATGTACGACTGCGTGAGACCGAGTATTCATTGGATGATTTAAGGAAGTTCAAAGCTCGTTATGAAATGGCAATGTCTCCAGCTCATTTTGCAGCAAACTTACTACATCCTAAGTACAGGGGTGAAAAACTCACGAGTGAAGATATTTCTGAGGCTTTATTATTTATAGAAGCTTATCACAAAGAGGCGATGCCCTATGTTGTTAAATACAGGGCAATGACAGATCCCTTTCATAACTTTCTATTTGAAGATCATGTAGTAAATCAGGTCGGACCTCTCGAATGGTGGCAGTCATTAAAAAAACAAATTAATGGTCAAACAATGAACTTAGTGGCTCAGCTTCACACTGCTGTAGCTTCAAGTGCTGGAATTGAAAGACTGTTTTCAACATTTGGATTTATTCATTCTGACGTACGAAATAAACTGGGTACAGAGAAAGCTGCAAAACTTGTTACAGTTTTTAAATACCTTAATAAGGAAAAGGCGATAGGGTCCGGAATACGGAAATTCGTGGAAGAACCAAAGTTACCGACATAGCTCTCAGAATCAGCAGGCTGAAATGGCGATGGGCAGGCCATATAGCTCGTAGAACCGATAACCGTTGGGGAGTAAAGGTTCTCGAGTGGCGACCGCGATGCAATGCGAAACGGAGTGTGGGAAGACCTCCCACTCGATGGACCGACGACATCGTAGCGGTCGCAGGGAGTCGTTGGATGGAGGCGGCTCAGGACCGCTATTCGTGGCGTCGTTTGGGGGAGGCCTATGTTCAGCAGTGGACGTGTACGGGCTGATGATGATGATGATGAATAAGGAAAAGAAAAAATAATTGTTATCTTGATCTTGTCATATTGTCTTACTCTCCTGACTGACAAACAATTTTGATTTTATAATGTTTATTAAATATAGGTAATTTTGTTTGTTATAATTTTGTTTTTGATTGATTTTAAATTGAAATTTTTAATATTCTATACTATCTAATGCATGTTTCAAAAATACGTGTTATCTTATCCCATTACCCATATAAATCCTGGTACTTGGTAGGTACTTAGATCTTTGTTTGACTGAATAAATAACTTATCAAAAAAATATTACTTTCATTTTATATCATTCATTCGCAATGAAAAGTAGTTTTAAAGCTTGTTTTTTTCTCATCGTTTTATACAATGTTTAAAACTTGTTTTAATCTGTTTTTAAACGTGTGATAAAAAACACGGTTTAAAATCAAACTGTTTTAAACATTGTTTTAAACATGTGTTTTAAAACCATTTGTTTTAATCATGCCAACCCTGGTAATAGCACGCCCCATTTCATTCGACGTGAAACAACAACAAATCTACATGGGCCGATCCGTTTCCGTTTAGTAGAGGTTCGTAACCTTCTTAAATAGCGTAACTTTCTCTTCGTTAGAGCAATGGACAAATCTACGAGTAAACATGTTGCCTCGAGCCGCCAAAGCCCTACCCTTATGCCCCCTCAACATGCTTCGGCGTAATAGACATATTTTGTGGCAATTTATACGTATAACAAGTAACTGATACTCTGACATGATGTTTTCCTTGCGTACGATGTTCTGGAAATAAGAAAAGTGGTCCAAATGGTCCAAACAACGAAGATTTAAGCTGAAATAATTCGTGGTTTCGATATTTTCTTGATTTTTCGTTGGCAACATAGTCAATTCTCTTTATTTCCAAAAGATATGACCAAAAATACTATGTACATATATATAAATAACAAGTAACTGATACTCTTACATGATGTTTTCCTCTAGAACGATGGTCTGGAAATAAGAAGAGTGGTCCAAGCTACGAAGATTTAAGCTGAAATAATTCGAGGTTTCGATATTTTCTGGATCTTTTATTGGCAACATCAGCAATTCTCTTTATTTCCAAAAGATACTACCATGAATAGATAGATGGATATTAACTTTATTCGACTACATGACTTCCACGAGCTGACTTCGAGAGGTTGAATTTTACGTTGCGATCGCCAGGGCTTTGGGGCCTTCCTTTAATCACGTTAAGTTTCTTATGATCTTTTATTTTTGTGATATTTCGTGATTTTCGTCGATTTTGTCGCTGTATCAGAACCGCTAACCCATGTTAACAAAATATTTGACTAGTAGACTGAAACTCTCTGTATATTGAAAGGTCTTAATCGCTTCAACTCATGCCTTGGCCCTACCAAATGAACTGGAAGACAGCTATTATTGAAATTGAAATGGTTCGTCTCATTGATAAACAATTTGGTGTTTTCCGTATTTTTCAATTTGTCTCCGTCTCGCCTTGTTGATTTACTGGATTTCGTTATTGATAGGTTTTTTGTGAAAGTAAATTGATATATGATGTTTTTTTTTATGCTTCAAGTGGAAGTGGTTTAATGCGTGAGTAGTTAACTTTTTTATTTCGGTGGTTGGGACAGAGCTCATGGGTTCTTTTTGAAATTTGATTGTTCTATTGTGTGTTCCTAATGAGACGAAACACAAAATATTTCTGTACTGTAAATAATAAATAATGCTAGATAATCCAAGTTGCAAACAATTCGGTAGCGAGAGGTAGCTCAACTGATCCTTATCCACTACCATTTGGAAGAGTCCCCGAAACGCTTGTTGTCTGGCAAAATTACGTTATTACATTGTGTATTTGTACCAGCGGGTTAACTACGAACCTTATTTGTTATAGAAGAATTACCTACGTTCCATCCCTTAACGAGGGACTTCTTCGGGGTGAGTGCGGTTCTAGATGCGCGAGTTCCGCATTCTCTCCGAGAACTATGCAAAGCGCTCGGTGTAGCCCAGTGGAATAGGTGAGCTCAAATAAGGGGCGAACACGAAAAAAAAATGAAATAGACATTTTCTTTCGGAATTTGTTGAGGGGTTCATCATCATCATCAGCCCGTATACGTCCACTGCTGAACATAGGCCTCCCCCAAACGACGCCATGAATAGCGGTGCTGAGCAGCCTCCATCCAACGACTTCCTGTGACCGCTACGATGTCGTCGGTCCATCGAGTCTGGGAGGTTCCCACACGTTTCGCATTGCATCGAGATCGCCACTCGAGAACCTTTACTCTCCAACGGTTATCAGTTCTACGAGCTATATGGCCTGCCCATGGCCACTTTAGCCTGCTAATTCAGCTCATTGAGGGGTTCACCGACAGTCTTAATTATGGTTTTCGGGGTACCAGACCCGTTGCGTAATCCGCCATTTTGAATTTTTGAGTAAATTTTTGTTTATGGAATAACTCATTTATTTTCAAGTTTACACGAAAAATAATTCTAACCAAAGTTGTTTGAAATGAAATTTGCTATAATTTTGATGCAAATACAGTTTTTCTAGGTATCTCAATGAAATCCGAAGGTAAATTTCTACAAAAAAAAATTCAGTGTCAAATCCTAATTCTCCGACTCTTGTATTGAGCCCGCGACAAATAATAAATCTTAATTTGGGGCTCGATGTTGCTGTAGATTGTATATAATGATGATGATCATAATTCATCTGATAGTTGGAAATGTATTTCAATAGCACATCAAAAAGGCACTATACCTACCAATATCGTAGATATAACTCAATTTCACCCAATCGCAGTAACATAATTTTGAACTCTACGTCTAAGAAATACAGCGATACCTATAAATCAATTTTCTGTACGTGCCCCTGGCCTAAGGAAAACTAACTATGTCATATTTCACCTCTTCCCACCCTATTGTAGTCTTTAAAGTGCCGAGATAGGGATGAAAATTGTGTGGTATGTATTTGGGAGGCTGGTTAGATAAGAAAAGAAATAGCATTGGTGCTAATTTAAGTGATTTTGACGGGAATGGTGCTTCAGGGGCCTGTTTTCTTCCTAGGGGGAGACGTATATCATATTGTGTTATAGTTTCTGTAATTTATAGGCAGGTGGTGTGTGATAGCGGTTTTTATTGTTAAGTTTAATATTATTTTTAGGCCTGAGGGCGATTCTACGTGTCCTTCATTTCATTACTGAAGGTCGTGCCTGCCTTTAAAAGCCTTTGTTGAGAAGTTGACCAGCTGCTTCCATGACATTGACCTCTTGAACCTCATGTAAGAATGTTCTTAATAAATGTTTTTTTATTTTTTGACGTTTATTACGAGACTTGATCGTGACTTCTCCTTTTTCTATAGGATTTGGTACAGCGCGTCTATCGCGTGGTCACGTGGTCAGGTAACTAGTCAAATCCCATACAAAAATGAGACGTCACGATCACGTCTTGTTACTAACGTCAAATAGACTCACCTCCAGGTCATTCCCCTGTCTGTACCCATGATTACTGATTATTCCTTGCTCATCAGTTTTTATCTCATTACTAGCTGACCCAACAGACGTCCTGTCGTTAAATTCAAAATGTTTACTGTCAAACAACCGACAGTTATTTCCAAGTTATTTCAAACGTGCTTTGCAATGAGTATAACGCTGAGGCTAAGGTTACATTAAAAAAGTTTTTAATAAGGGTAGTCCTTAATTTTTCTTAAATTTTCGAAGTGTCTGCGAAACTTTTTTTTCATTTAAATTTAAGAATATTCTACGAGAGATACAGGTATTATCCATTGGTGTCGAGAACTTTTATTAATTCTGTTCCATAACAATAATATGGTTTCTTTTAAAAAACGATAAACCGACTTCAAATTCCCTTACTTTTACACTTATTTTAAGTTTTGCGGGATAACTAATCCCCTGGAATGGATAAATAATCTTCTGGGGATAAACATTTTATGGGACCCCTTCGGGATCATTTTCTATACAATAATGAAATAATTTTCAAAATCGGTCCTTAATTGGGGGAGATATCGCGTAACAAACATACAAAAGAATTGAGAACCTCCTCCTTTTGAAGTCGGTTAAAAATAAAGAGTGGCGCTAGTGTCACATCAATGCGGCTTATATCAAGGTTAACCTACATATATATCTACAACCCTCCCGGTCATCGCATTACAAGCTTACACATTCGTAATGGCCGCTTTGCACTCCATCTCAGCGCATTTCTCACTCCTACCACCTGTGGAAGCGGATATCCGGTATATCCTGGGATTACCAGGACACCTACAGTGATAACCCGGGGGAGCTTTCGCGGTAACCTGGTCAGATTTCCTGGTAAGCTATTTGACTTGGGAGTTTGGGATGAAAAAGCTAAGCTGGGTCAGATAGAATAGCGCGTAACTTGTTAGTTATTTTTGATAGGTTTCTTAAGGGCAATCTTTTTCGTTTCGAATCCATACGAATTAGGTTAAGGGTTTACTTGAAAAACAAAATCGAAGTTTCCGATACATTTTCAAGCAAACCCAACTCTTATTGTCACTAACATAAGATAGCGTTTACACGAAAAGGAATAACAAGCTACTTGATTTTCGTTTTTACGAGTAGAAACTGGCCCTGAATTCATATTTTTAAAGACAACGCCGCAGTAGGTAACTCAGTTTGTCGAAAAAGGTTACAACCTTTTACAACGAAACGGCTGAACGAAAGTTTAATAAATTTTGCAAGAAGATAGATTGGGGCCTGAGTCCTGAGTAAAGACAGCTGGGCAAAATTGCGCTGCGTACCTAAAGCTGAGTACTAAACGGCGTTACGGGGTGTAATGTAACAGTTATTACTGGGAAACAAGCCTTGCAATGCAACGAGTAATGAGACTGATTTTAGCACACGGAGTGATGTATCATTCTCGCCGCGAATGGTACATTACGCTTATGATTACGCTCCTCTACATCGTTCAGTACTCGGCTTTACGGCGCGTTTAACTCCTAGAGCCAACAGACTCTAAAAGTAATATAACCTTATACCGCGGATAAAAAGAACACCTTTCGTAATGTCTTAACTGAGTGCGGCAGAGGTAACGACGACAGAAGTTGACACTCGTCGGTGGCAGTCGTCGACTCGTCGTCGACGGCTTTCGTCGACCGTTGACGGCTAAGGCCGACGAGTCTACGGCTGCCATCGACAGTTGACGGCTACAGTTGCCTCTGCCGTTGGCACTTTGCCGCATTGAGCACTAATGCGAATGAAAAATAAACAAAGATATCAGCTAGATAGGTATAAGTAGACGGTGGTGTGACCAACCTTCCCCCGATAAAGCGGATAAAACAAGCACTTTCGAAAAGACACATTTCATTACGCGAGACAGCTGGGAGTTAATCGTGGTATTCTATAAAAGAATCCCCTTTACTTGGAGGAAGGGACAGTGAGGATCGTTTACAGAAACATCGCTGGAATGAAATGAGCAAAGCGAACGAAATTCTTAGTGGCAGCTTGGGTGATTTTGGCTGCTTGGTGTAATAGTCACTTCGAGCATAACTGTGTGAGTCATTCCCGATTTAAAACACCCCGTCGTCAATACTGTTTGACGACTGAGAAATTAAACGTTCCAATCGTTCACAGTGTTGACGAACGCTACTTTTTATTTCCCAATCGTACCTACCCATCTAGTACAGGAGTCACAACCGTTTATCCGATTGGCGTGAATTTGGTACGTGTTCATGTACAGACGAATTCGTACTCCGCTTTCTACAACAAACTAAGCTAACCTGTTTCACTGTTCCAGATTATGGAGAACGTAAAAAAAAAACAATATGAATTACATTTTTACACTTTTTAATATCGAACTATAAAATAAAATGTAAATTTAATTTAAATTGCCTAAATTCGGAGACAGACAATAATAAAAATGGTGATCATAAAGCCTACGATACCTAAAGAGACTTTAGTAAAGACTGGATATTTATAGAGAAAATTTCGCTGTAATTACATATGGTTTTTATAAGACATAAACTACTGCTCTACATTGTTGCTATCCGTGGATCAATAGGCCATAGTTTAAATAGTATAAAGTAAAAATATTAATTTTAAGTCTTTCACTAAATTGTTTAAGATAAATAAGGTACCAAGTCTAAACTGTGACTTGTGTGAGCACATTGTCAGTATATAATGCTACCTGCTACTGTATGTAGGAAACGGCGGAAGATCAGCGTTGTGTGCGTTTGGTTTACCAGCACATGCAGCATTCATGCTGAGCCGTTTCCTAATTCATAATTACAATCAGTAATACTTAGTTTTAAGCTACTACTTGTTGTCTGTATTATTATATGATTGTAGTTGTAAATAAATTTATTTTCTTTCTTTCTTTTTTTCTTACTGGTGTAAGCTACTCGTGCGCCGCGGGTAGCAATTTGATAACAAATGTTTTTCTCAAAATTACGACACTGCAACCACCTATGATGCGCGCAGGCCAGACAGAAACTGCGCGGGCGCGGATGTGCCATCAGAGCACTTCTTTTATCTGTTTTGCACCACGTCCCTTACCTACATTTTGTATGATAGAACCGTATAAACTAGTATAAAATACTAATATAATAATTTCCGACACAACACAGTAATAATTGTTCGAGAATAAATAAATGAAATTAAAAAATGTTCGTTCTTTGTTTACGTACGTTCGTTCTTTGTGACGACCGATGCGCGGCGGACAAAGGTCCGCCTGCGACGCAGAAGGTTGCGGGTTCGATTCCCGCCTTGGGACAAATGTTTGTACGATCTGCAAATATTTGTCTCCGGTGTTCTGGGTATTTTCTATGTATAATAAAAAATATCTATCTATGTAATATATTGTATTATGTATATCAGTCATCTAGTACCCATAACACAAGCACTCTGCTTAGCTTGGGGCTAGACGATGTTGTGTGCATTGTCCAACATTATTTATTTATTAGTGTCATTTCTGCTTTCCTCTCTACATTGTGCCTTCCCTTGCAAGGAGGGGAGATAAAAGAAATTTATTGGCGAGATTAAACCGACCGGGCGATTGTGTGGTGTCAATCTGGTCCAAGGAAAATACGCGAGTTGTCGTATTCTTGTATTCTTTGTTCAGTGGAGGGAGAATAATATTGGAAGTACTGGTTTGTTGTGAGCTTTGTTTTGTTACTTTTGATCATACAGTGTCGGAGCATCTTATCCTATCCTACTAATAATAAATGACAAAGTTTGTATGGATAGATGTATGGATATTTGTTACTCTTTCACGCAAAAACTACTGAAACGATTAGGCTGAAATTTGGTAAGGGTATAGTTTGGGACCTGGGAAAAACATATTTTTTATCCCGATAAAAAGCGGACGAAGGTGCAAGTAGCAGCTAGTTACAAATAAAATAGTTTGTGCTCGGATCAAAATCGCACCGCACTTCGCAGTACTATCAAACCTATGTCGCGGAGTCCGCGGCGGCTCAGGGCCCGTACTCTTAAAAACGAAATCGAAGTTTCTGATTCTTTTTCGTGCAAATGCTAATCTTATGCAATGGACATAAGAGTTGGTTTTGCACGAACACGAAAAAGAAACTTCCGATATTTCTTTTCCGAGTAGGCGCCCAAGACCGCCATTTGTGACATCGTCGGTTGGGGAGGCCTATCTATGTTCAACATTGGACGTATAAGGGCTGATGATGATGTAACCTACGTTATTCTGCATTATCAATTCCAGTCACATTCTTGTCTTGTTTGTATTTACCACAGTAAATAGCAAACACAACATTATTACCGGGTTTCTATAAAATGTGAGATTTGCTCTACCAATGTTCAGTAGTTCAACAAATAGATGGAACAAAAAATGTATAATGTAAAAAAAAAATGTGCCAAAATAAAAAAATGTGATAATTCAGAAAAACTAATGGTTCCTATGAAAAATTACCTGTATGTACATCCGAAACCAAAGGAGATACGTACATATCTAGTTTTCGATGTCATCATCGTCATGATGATGATGACATCGGACATCGGAAACTAAAGGAGATATGTACGTATCTCCTTTGGTTTCGGATTAGCCTAATCCTCGGTCCCAATAAAAAAAACACATAAAAAATATTTTAAACTAACTGAAAAAACTTTTAAAAGCCTGGGTACTCTAGAAGACTTACCTGCTATAGTTATCTATTGAAGTTCTTATAAATGCACCATCAGCCTGCCTCCACATCCATCTTCCCATCTCAATGTCCTATAACCACGAGGGTGAAGAGATTTTTGCCGACTCAGCGCACGCAGTTTGAATGCAGATGGTCTGTAAGCTTTCAAAGTTAGACAAGATCTTAGGCTTGAATAGAGCTTTAATATGTTAAAACTTTAAGCTGGTTTAAGTAAGTTTGTGCAGGGTGGTGGTGTTATAAGGAGAGTTTTAATCTGAAGCCTATTGAAAGCTTATTGACGCTTATCTGTGTCACTGAAATAAAACAGGATATCACTTTTACTTATGCTATAATTCATTATAACATCTACAAAATAAAACAATCAACTTATCTCGATACGAGGCCATTATTCCAACTGGGTTGCCCCCTCATGCCACCTTTTTCTACTAGACTCACCACCAAACATTGCCAACTAATAATACCTATTTTAAAGATTAATGCCTATAAACCTAGATTTGGCGATCTAGAATCTAAGAAAGCTTTCACTGTGGACCACCTCGACTGAAGGTTAAACTAAAACCGTCATACAAGCATATCAAGTTTCCTTCTACGCGATAATATCTATATTTTTGATAGTCAACCAAATCCATTCAACCAAATTGTTCCTCGACCAGAAGCTGGACAGTGAAAGCGTTAACTAACTTGTTAATTCATGTTAATTATTAAATTCACGCTTATTAAGCCAGATATCATCGAAATCAAGCGTAGATGTCATCAGAACTAGATGATTGGGACATCCTGCCGGTAATTTAGAGTTCCGTCGGGGCGGAAGGAACGGCGGAACCGAGGGGTTCGTATCTGTTTTGTAGTCAGATCTGATATTTCAGATACTTTTATGTGCAAGTAAAGAAATGAAATGAAAATGTGAAATGAAATGAAAATAATTTTATTTGGTACGACACAAGGCATACTTAAATAGAAATTTACGATATAAATATTAGAAAAACAAACAAGAAAAATATACAAATTCAATCCCATTTCCTTTCTTCAACTGTTAAAACTCATCTATTCCATTATCTGCCGCTTCTGTAACTTCAGGTGTATTGTAATTGGAACTTACTTGGTATTAACTTTTTTAATGATTGTTTTTTTTTAAGTATTTTTCTAAGTTAGTGTATTTTTTTTGTATCGTAAATATGTTTGTATTATAACATTTAGTTAGATAGATAGATAAAGCTTTATTCAGAAAAACTTAAAACTAATCAGTTTGGTAAAAAGGTAAAAGAATAGGCGGCCTTATCGCTTAAAGCGAAAGATTTATTCCAGACAACCAAAGCTTAAACGAAAAGATCAAAGGAAGGCGGTGCAGGTGTTAAATACGAAAATAAAACTAAAACGAATACAAACTTAAACAAACTAAAATAATCCTATTATACCAAAAAGAAATATACACTAATACATAATAACAAATACATAGCTAGTAGTAAGTTGAAGGACAAATTGACTTTGACTTTGACCTAGTCTGACCTAAATAATATTCATAGACTTTCTTTTTAAAAGTGTGATGAGATGTGTTTTTTTAGTAGTTCTGTTTGCATTTAGGTAATGTCTGTGCACTATCAACCCAATTTTTCTTATATCTTCTTCTCCATCCCAGGTTTGCCTAGAAGAAATCGCTCTCAGCGATAAGGCTGCCTTTTGTACTGTTCATTTTGTTTAGATATAAGATCTTTTATCTAGTAAAATAAAGTGTTCATTCACGCAATCATTCATTCTTCAATAGCATCACTTCCACCACAGACAGCGCCATGTTCTAATCAAGATTTGTCGCACCTATCTCAGGCAATCACGTTATCAATAATCAATCTCGGACTGATTGCCTACCGCATCTGATTAGGATGTCAATGGAGATAAAGCCGTATTTACACGATCAGAAACTGCTCGGACCAACTGGACTCGGATATCTAATTCTAATTACTTCACGCTTCCGACTGGTATTGATATGGACCAGTTGAGCTATCTGTAGATTGTTTGCAACAGTCTGCAGTTAGCTCAATTGTTTCAATTGTAAATACTAGTTTAATTTCTTTATATTATTTGATTGTTATTTTCTTTGTCAATAAAGTATTACTTCATATTATAAAACAAAGTCCCCCGCCGCGTCTGTCTGTCTGTATTTCTGTCTGTTCGTGATAAACTTAAAAACTATTAATGGATTTTAAAGTGGTTTACATCAATCGGTAGACTGATTCATGAGGAAGGTTTAGGTATATAATTTGTCAAGGTTTTGTGTAAATTGGTTGAAATATAACGATAATTGTTGCAAGTGTCAGAAAAAGTGAACACCTGGGAGATTTCACTGCAAACGCTGCCTAATCTTCTACTACCCGTGTGAAGTTGGGGCGGGTTACTAGTTCTAAGTGGGGGAACTGAGATCTGCACTGATATCTCGTATGGGAGTGTATTGTGCATCATCCCCCTGCCTAACAAGGCCATAACCAGCCCAACTCCTTGAAATACCGTGGCAGAACTTTTGGTGATGAACTTTTGATGATAGCTTTGTTTCAGCTTTCAGGTATGGATGTGGTTAGTGTCTAAATGAGATTCTGCAGTCCCATCTTGTGTCTGGCCTTCTCTGTGGCCGTGCAGTGTACCACAACGTGTTCCACAGTTTCTTCTTCTTGGAAGCAGCCATCAGGCTGCTGTCTGTGGCTCCAGTCTTGTCTGACTCGGATACCTCCTCGGACGCAACTCGTATTGTGGCAGGCCCTAATCCGAGCCCACTTGGACAATTATCGTTATATTTCAACCAATTTACACAAAACCTTGACAAATTATATACCTAAACCTTCCTCATGAATCAGTCTACCGATTGATGTAAACCACTTTAAAATCCATTAATAGTTTTTAAGTTTATCACGAACAGACAGAAATACAGACAGACAGACGCGGCGGGGGACTTTGTTTTATAATATGAAGTAATACTTTATTGACAAAGAAAATAACAATCAAATAATATAAAGAAATTAAACTAGTATTTACAATTGAAACAATTGAGCTAACTGCAGACTGTTGCAAACAATCTACAGATAGCTCAACTGGTCCATATCAATACCAGTCGGAAGCGTGAAGTAATTAGAATTAGATATCCGAGTCCAGTTGGTCCGAGCAGTTTCTGATCGTGTAAATACGGCTTTATCTCCATTGACATCCTAATCAGATGCGGTAGGCAATCAGTCCGAGATTGATTATTGATAACGTGATTGCCTGAGATAGGTGCGACAAATCTTGATTAGAACATGGCGCTGTCTGTGGTGGAAGTGATGCTATTGAAGAATGAATGATTGCGTGAATGAACACTTTATTTTACTAGATAAAAGATCTTATATCTAAACAAAATGAACAGTACAAAAGGCAGCCTTATCGCTGAGAGCGATTTCTTCTAGGCAAACCTGGGATGGAGAAGAAGATATAAGAAAAATTGGGTTGATAGTGCACAGACATTACCTAAATGCAAACAGAACTACTAAAAAAACACATCTCATCACACTTTTAAAAAGAAAGTCTATGAATATTATTTAGGTCAGACTAGGTCAAAGTCAAAGTCAAAGTCAATTTGTCCTTCAACTTACTACTAGCTATGTATTTGTTATTATGTATTAGTGTATATTTCTTTTTGGTATAATAGGATTATTTTAGTTTGTTTAAGTTTGTATTCGTTTTAGTTTTATTTTCGTATTTAACACCTGCACCGCCTTCCTTTGATCTTTTCGTTTAAGCTTTGGTTGTCTGGAATAAATCTTTCGCTTTAAGCGATAAGGCCGCCTATTCTTTTACCTTTTTACCAAACTGATTAGTTTTAAGTTTTTCTGAATAAAGCTTTATCTATCTATCTAACTAAATGTTATAATACAAACATATTTACGATACAAAAAAAATACACTAACTTAGAAAAATACTTAAAAAAAAACAATCATTAAAAAAGTTAATACCAAGTAAGTTCCAATTACAATACACCTGAAGTTACAGAAGCGGCAGATAATGGAATAGATGAGTTTTAACAGTTGAAGAAAGGAAATGGGATTGAATTTGTATATTTTTCTTGTTTGTTTTTCTAATATTTATATCGTAAATTTCTATTTAAGTATGCCTTGTGTCGTACCAAATAAAATTATTTTCATTTCATTTCACATTTTCATTTCATTTCTTTACTTGCACATAAAAGTATCTGAAATATCAGATCTGACTACAAAACAGATACGAACCCCTCGGTTCCGCCGTTCCTTCCGCCCCGACGGAACTCTAAATTACCGGCAGGATGTCCCAATCATCTAGTTCTGATGACATCTACGCTTGATTTCGATGATATCTGGCTTAATAAGCGTGAATTTAATAATTAACATGAATTAACAAGTTAGTTAACGCTTTCACTGTCCAGCTTCTGGTCGAGGAACAATTTGGTTGAATGGATTTGGTTGACTATCAAAAATATAGATATTATCGCGTAGAAGGAAACTTGATATGCTTGTATGACGGTTTTAGTTTAACCTTCAGTCGAGGTGGTCCACAGTGAAAGCTTTCTTAGATTCTAGATCGCCAAATCTAGGTTTATAGGCATTAATCTTTAAAATAGGTATTATTAGTTGGCAATGTTTGGTGGTGAGTCTAGTAGAAAAAGGTGGCATGAGGGGGCAACCCAGTTGGAATAATGGCCTCGTATCGAGATAAGTTGATTGTTTTATTTTGTAGATGTTATAATGAATTATAGCATAAGTAAAAGTGATATCCTGTTTTATTTCAGTGACACAGATAAGCGTCAATAAGCTTTCAATA
Source organism: Eupithecia insigniata (assembly GCA_947859395.1). NCBI lineage: Eukaryota > Metazoa > Arthropoda > Insecta > Lepidoptera > Geometridae > Eupithecia > Eupithecia insigniata. Next base: position 4,879,112 of record OX402019.1, read on the forward strand.
GGCTTCAGATTAAAACTCTCCTTATAACACCACCACCCTGCACAAACTTACTTCAACCAGCTTAAAGTTTTAACATATTAAAGCTCTATTCAAGCCTAAGATTGTAGTGTTCTAATAATAATGAGGGTAGGTCTAACTGCAATGTTGTAGGTACCTGCATAAAAATAATAAATCATTCGGTCTACTCAAGAGCTACATGGAGTTTCTGTTGTGCCCCCTAATCCGAATTAAACCGAATTATCCCATATATCCCATTTGGCGACGAGTGTAAATAATAAATATTGCGTGTTTTGTGACCCAGGACTGTGTGATAACGTTTGAACGATGGCGGTCGGCAAAATTAAGGAATTTGATACTGAGTGCGGTAATTGCCAACGCGATCAAAGATGATATATGGGATAATTCGGTTTAATTCGGATTAGGGGGCACAACAGAAACTCCATGTAGCTCTTGAGTAGACCGAATGATTTATTATTTTTATGCAGGTACCTACAACATTGCAGTTAGACCTACCCTCATTATTATTAGAACACTACAATCCTCCACCGTTAACTTAAGAGTAGGTACATTATATCCTAATAGCACTCACACTGAGTTACTAACCCTACTAATTAAATACATACAGTGCAGATATACATATATTCTAAGAACCTGGGTAAGTAAGTCCTTATAATATGAGCTATGAACAAGGAATACAAAAATATTAATTAACAATAAAAAGAAAAATGTTTCTCCAGAACACTTCTAACTTAGGTAGGTACTTAAATCTAGTCTATTTCTAATCCATATCTTTTGACAGGTCTGCGTACTCTCTTACTGGGAGAACGTAGGTCTGCGTCGATAACGGAAGGTGCTGGACGTACCACTGATAACTCTTTTTGTTTAGAGCATTGACTTGAATCTAATGATGCCTGATCATCACCTTGATCCATCGCCTCCACCGAAATGATAGGCTCAGGAAGCTGTCGTCCGGGCGACGTTGACAGTTCGGACATGGCTGTCAGTTCGCTGCCAGTGTTGGTTTTGGACTCGCTAGGGAATACGCATGTGCTCCTACGTCTCAGTTGGTCGATATGCCTACGCGCTGCCGCCGCCGTACCATCGGTCGTTTTAACCGAGTAATTATTCGCGCCATGCCGAGCTGTGATTTGGCCTGATACCCACTTGTTGTTAGATCCAAAGTTCCTACACCATACCGCCTCACCAGGGTTTAATTGCCTGGCCGTTTTTGCGTGTTCGACCGCTTCGAATTCACGATCACGCAACTTACGTCCCGGATCAGGTTTAATAATATCTAGACGTGTTCTTAAATGCCTACCCTGTAATAGCTGCGCTGGGCTCACACCGGTCGCACAATGCGGTGTGTTGTGGTAAACTAACAAATACCTTTGAAGGGCTAGCTCCGGATCGACTCCTTCTCGCCGGGCCTTCTTTATGACGTTCTTTACTATCTTAACCGCATTTTCAGCCGCGCCGTTGGAAGCCGGATGATACGGCGCTGAAAACATTTGGTGAATGGCATTCCTCTGTAGGAACGTTTTAAACTGACTACTTGCAAACGGTGGTCCGTTGTCGGAGACGACCTGCTTCGGAATTCCCCACCGCGACCACGATTCTCGCAATTTACCTATAGTTGCTTCAGCTGTAGTACGTGCCATTTTGAAAACTTCAATCCATTTGGATCTTGCATCTATTGATACAAGATACGTTCGGTTATCGATAGGTCCTAAGAAGTCTAAATGAATTCTCTCATAAGGTGAGTGCGGCCACCGCCAGGACGAGGGCGGCGCGCCGGGTGGCGCCGCGGCCACGGCCGCGCACGTGACGCAGGTGCGACATGTCACTTCCACCGCTTCGTCTGCACCTGGCCACCATACATAACTACGCGCGTAAGCTTTCGTTTTAACAATGCCCATGTGCGGTTCATGCAATTCTTTAAGTACCGATTGCCTGCATGATTCTGGAATCACCAGTCTACGTCCCCACATAACGCAACCTAGTTCTATGTACAGTTCGTTCCGCCTGGTGAAATATGGGTCGAGTTGTTTTATATCTACGGCCCGTGGCCAACCGTTTTCGATATAGCCGTACACGCGACTTAGTAGGGGATCTCGTGCTGTTTCGCGCCTTATTACCTCACCGTCGAGAAGCATCGCATCGGTTGCAAAGTGTAGGTACGTCTGTTCCGGTGGCTCTTCTACACATTTCTCCTGAACTGGCAAACGTGACAAAATATCTGCACCGTTGCTATGCGTACCTACATACTCTATCGAAAAGTCGTACGCTGATAAGATCAACGCCCAGCGCTGCATACGGCTAGCGGCCATGGTAGGTATACCCTTTTGGGAACCAAATATACTAACGAGCGGCTTATGATCCGTCTTTAATTTGAATTTCCTACCAATAAGATATTGGTGAAACTTTTTGACACAATACACTATCGCGAGCGCCTCGCGGTGGATCTGTGCATAGCCTTGTTCTGCCTTGGTAAGTTTCCTAGAAACGTACGCGACCGCGCGCTCCTCCCCGCCGCCGCCACTGCGAGATATCTGCGACAGCACGCCGCCGACGCCGAGCGCGCTCGCATCGCACGTCAACACGAGCTCGCAGGCCGGGTCGTAGTGCGCCAGCACGCGCCGCCCCATCAGCATCTGCTTCACGCGCTCGAACGCCTGCTGGTGGCGCGCGCCCCATTGCCACCGACTGCCGCGATGCAGTAACTCGTGCAGCGGATGGAGTATACCGCTGAGTTTAGGTACGAACCTGGCGTAAAAGTTAACCATGCCTAGAAAGGATCGTAGCTCAGAGATTTCGGTTGGATTCGGCATATCTTTGATAGCGCGTAGCTTCTCCAGATCCGGCCGGATTCCGTTCTTATCTACGATGTAACCTAGATATTTGACCTCTTTCGCAAGGAATGAACATTTTTCTAATTTTACTTTCATGCCCGCCGATTCTAGCTTACTTAACAGCGACTCTAACGCCTTTAAATGCGAGGCCCTGTCCTTATGAGTTAATATTATATCGTCAGCAAAACACTGAACGTTAGGAATGTTTCCTACTAAATTACTGACGATACGCTGGAAAATTCCACTGCTGGACGACAGGCCGTACACTAGGCGATTATATTTGAATAAACCACGGTGGGTATTTATAACGCAGTATTTTTTTGAATCCTCAGATAGGCATATTTGATTGTAGGCTTGCGATAGATCAATTTTTGTAAATTCCTCCCCACCTGCTAAGTTCGAGAGCAAGTCATCGACCTTCGGCAGCGGATACCTATCGACCAACAGAGCCGGGTTAAGGGTTACCTTGAAATCTGCACACAGACGGAGTCCACCATCGCTCTTGTTTACCAACACTAGCGGCGTCGCCCAATCCGAACAGTCAACGGGTTCGATGATCCCGTCGCGCAGCATCGCGTCGAGCTCGGCGTCGACTCGCTCGCGCAGCGCGTAGGGCACCGGCCGCGCGCGGTGAAACACGGGCGCTGCGCCCTCGCGCACGCGAAGCGTCGCACATCCTCCCGTATATCGACCCAGACCGCCGCTCCATACTGTCTTATGTCTGTCGAGCATTTCACGAATATAATCAGTAACAGGTTCCATTTTAAAATTATTGTTTATTTTAGAGCTCCGGAGGACAGGTATTTGTATGCCTAACTCTGCAAGCCACTGTCTACCTATCAGTGTAGTCACAGCCGTATCTATTACAAATATTTCTAGGTTCTTCTCACAGTCTTTGTACCTAACTTTGGCCTTCATCACACCCAATGGCTTTACTTTAGATTTACCATCGTAAAACATGAAAACATATTTAGACTTTTCTAAACTAATGTTATTGAAATAAGTTTCGTACGTCTTTTTGCTAATGCACGAGCTTGGCGAACCCGTATCCACCTCCATGGTAAGTACTCGTCCATTCACAGTCACGTCTAGACTCACCGGCTTGTAGTCACCCAACGTCAACTGGAAAAGCGGCTCCTCTACGTCGCCATCGTCCGAGGACGACTCGCTGGCCCCTGCTGGCCGCACGTAGTGTGCGCCGGCCTCGCGCTGGCCGCCTCCTCGCTTGTCGTACCTCTTTCCGCCGCTGGGCTTGGCTGACGTGTCCTTGTACGGGCAAACCCTCTTTAGGTGACCCTTATTCCGGCAACTGCTGCACACAAAGTTTTTGTATCGGCATCCCTCGGACTGATGCTGCCCTCCGCACGCTGCACATCCGCGCCCCTGGGCAGGTGAGCTCGCCGCCGACGCCGCCGTGCCCTGCGCTTTGCGGAATCGGCCGCCGCCGCCGCCACCGCCGCCGCCACCGCCGCCGCCGCTGCCATAGCCCGCCGACGTCGCCGCGCGCAGCACGTGCATTGCACTCGCGCTGGCGCTCGCCCCGCCGCCGCCGCTGCCGCTGTTCGGCGCCGTTGAGTCCACGGCCGCCGCGTCCCGTTCCGCAGCTTCCAAAGACGTAGCCAGTGTTAGCGCCTTGGCGTATGTTAGGTTATGTTCCGAAAATAACCTTTGTCTGATAAGGTCACTGCTCACTCCACACACAAACTGGTCCCGCAAATTATCCGTCAGCGTTTCTTTGAATTCGCAATCTTTAGAAAGTTTCTTGAGAGCCGCGATGTAATTCATTATATTTTCGCCGGTTTCTTGGCGCCTTTGACGAAAACGATAACGTTCCGCCATGACAGATGGTTTCGGTTGTAAATGTTCACGAACAATGGTCACGAGTTCATCGTAGGTCAAGTCCGTAGGCTTCTTTGGATTGCACAAATTCACCATTAATTCGTACACACTGTCGCCAACTAGCGATATTAGAGTAGGCAACTTCAATTCATCTTTGATCGCGTTGGCACGAAAGTACATTTCGGCACGCCCGCAGTACAAGGTCCAATTACCGCACTCAGTATCAAATTCCTTAATTTTGCCGACCGCCATCGTTCAAACGTTATCACACAGTCCTGGGTCACAAAACACGCAATATTTATTATTTACACTCGTCGCCAAATGGGATATATGGGATAATTCGGTTTAATTCGGATTAGGGGGCACAACAGAAACTCCATGTAGCTCTTGAGTAGACCGAATGATTTATTATTTTTATGCAGGTACCTACAACATTGCAGTTAGACCTACCCTCATTATTATTAGAACACTACAATCTTAGGCTTGAATAGAGCTTTAATATGTTAAAACTTTAAGCTGGTTTAAGTAAGTTTGTGCAGGGTGGTGGTGTTATAAGGAGAGTTTTAATCTGAAGCCTATTGAAAGCTTATTGACGCTTATCTGTGTCACTGAAATAAAACAGGATATCACTTTTACTTATGCTATAATTCATTATAACATCTACAAAATAAAACAATCAACTTATCTCGATACGAGGCCATTATTCCAACTGGGTTGCCCCCTCATGCCACCTTTTTCTACTAGACTCACCACCAAACATTGCCAACTAATAATACCTATTTTAAAGATTAATGCCTATAAACCTAGATTTGGCGATCTAGAATCTAAGAAAGCTTTCACTGTGGACCACCTCGACTGAAGGTTAAACTAAAACCGTCATACAAGCATATCAAGTTTCCTTCTACGCGATAATATCTATATTTTTGATAGTCAACCAAATCCATTCAACCAAATTGTTCCTCGACCAGAAGCTGGACAGTGAAAGCGTTAACTAACTTGTTAATTCATGTTAATTATTAAATTCACGCTTATTAAGCCAGATATCATCGAAATCAAGCGTAGATGTCATCAGAACTAGATGATTGGGACATCCTGCCGGTAATTTAGAGTTCCGTCGGGGCGGAAGGAACGGCGGAACCGAGGGGTTCGTATCTGTTTTGTAGTCAGATCTGATATTTCAGATACTTTTATGTGCAAGTAAAGAAATGAAATGAAAATGTGAAATGAAATGAAAATAATTTTATTTGGTACGACACAAGGCATACTTAAATAGAAATTTACGATATAAATATTAGAAAAACAAACAAGAAAAATATACAAATTCAATCCCATTTCCTTTCTTCAACTGTTAAAACTCATCTATTCCATTATCTGCCGCTTCTGTAACTTCAGGTGTATTGTAATTGGAACTTACTTGGTATTAACTTTTTTAATGATTGTTTTTTTTTAAGTATTTTTCTAAGTTAGTGTATTTTTTTTGTATCGTAAATATGTTTGTATTATAACATTTAGTTAGATAGATAGATAAAGCTTTATTCAGAAAAACTTAAAACTAATCAGTTTGGTAAAAAGGTAAAAGAATAGGCGGCCTTATCGCTTAAAGCGAAAGATTTATTCCAGACAACCAAAGCTTAAACGAAAAGATCAAAGGAAGGCGGTGCAGGTGTTAAATACGAAAATAAAACTAAAACGAATACAAACTTAAACAAACTAAAATAATCCTATTATACCAAAAAGAAATATACACTAATACATAATAACAAATACATAGCTAGTAGTAAGTTGAAGGACAAATTGACTTTGACTTTGACTTTGACCTAGTCTGACCTAAATAATATTCATAGACTTTCTTTTTAAAAGTGTGATTAGATGTGTTTTTTTAGTAGTTCTGTTTGCATTTAGGTAATGTCTGTGCACTATCAACCCAATTTTTCTTATATCTTCTTCTCCATCCCAGGTTTGCCTAGAAGAAATCGCTCTCAGCGATAAGGCTGCCTTTTGTACTGTTCATTTTGTTTAGATATAAGATCTTTTATCTAGTAAAATAAAGTGTTCATTCACGCAATCATTCATTCTTCAATAGCATCACTTCCACCACAGACAGCGCCATGTTCTAATCAAGATTTGTCGCACCTATCTCAGGCAATCACGTTATCAATAATCAATCTCGGACTGATTGCCTACCGCATCTGATTAGAATGTCAATGGAGATAAAGCCGTATTTACACGATCAGAAACTGCTCGGACCAACTGGACTCGGATATCTAATTCTAATTACTTCACGCTTCCGACTGGTATTGATATGGACCAGTTGAGCTATCTGTAGATTGTTTGCAACAGTCTGCAGTTAGCTCAATTGTTTCAATTGTAAATACTAGTTTAATTTCTTTATATTATTTGATTGTTATTTTCTTTGTCAATAAAGTATTACTTCATATTATAAAACAAAGTCCCCCGCCGCGTCTGTCTGTCTGTATTTCTGTCTGTTCGTGATAAACTTAAAAACTATTAATGGATTTTAAAGTGGTTTACATCAATCGGTAGACTGATTCATGAGGAAGGTTTAGGTATATAATTTGTCAAGGTTTTGTGTAAATTGGTTGAAATATAACGATAATTGTTGCAAGTGTCAGAAAAAGTGAACACCTGGGAGATTTCACTGCAAACGCTGCCTAATCTTCTACTACCCGTGTGAAGTTGGGGCGGGTTACTAGTTCTAAGTGGGGGAACTGAGATCTGCACTGATATCTCGTATGGGAGTGTATTGTGCATCATCCCCCTGCCTAACAAGGCCATAACCAGCCCAACTCCTTGAAATACCGTGGCAGAACTTTTGGTGATGAACTTTTGATGATAGCTTTGTTTCAGCTTTCAGGTATGGATGTGGTTAGTGTCTAAATGAGATTCTGCAGTCCCATCTTGTGTCTGGCCTTCTCTGTGGCCGTGCAGTGTACCACAACGTGTTCCACAGTTTCTTCTTCTTGGAAGCAGCCATCAGGCTGCTGTCTGTGGCTCCAGTCTTGTCTGACTCGGATACCTCCTCGGACGCAACTCGTATTGTGGCAGGCCCTAATCCGAGCCCACTTGGACGAGCGAATTTTCTATCCTTAGCTTTTATTTTTAGCTACGTAACCATGATCGTTTTTATGTTGTTTTGAACAAAATTTATATATCATTTATAACCGACCACGACAAAAGGACGAGGTTCTATGTTCGGCTGTAACTACCTACATATTTATGGTTTTTTAATGTACATAATATGTCCGTAGATTTCTCCCTCATTTGGACGTTTCTTTTGCTAATTGTACAGAGAAAAATCCCATAAAAACATTCCTAAAACATTCAAAAACTTTCAGCTTTGGAATTGATTGAACGGAGGGCCACAAGACTTATTGGCAATGAATCAATGGTAATGACTAACCTTCAAAGTCTTGAACACCGACGGAAAGTTGCCTGCCTATTAAATCTTTGCCTGCCTATCGGTGTTCTATAGGTTACATTTTGGAGAGTGTGCACTGGAATTGCACGACCTAATTCCCCCATCACCATTCTACCATCGGACAACCAGACGCTCGGAACTGCGTCATCCATATACGGTGAATATCCCTTTGGCCCGCACTCAGCGCTTCAAATCAACATTCTTCGTACGCACCGCCAAAATATGAAACGCCTTACCGGCGGCGTCCTTGTTTCCCGATACCTATAATCTAGATTGAACTGAACAGGACTATTTTGGGCAAGCGTGCTACATCCTCGGCCACATCGTCACTTACCATCTGGTGAGATAGCGGCCAATCGCTAGTTTAAAATTGTAAAAAACAATCGGAAGGGGTTTCGTATTTATCCCGGAAAACTTAAAAAATAGTTTAATACCAAGGGATTCGAAGGTTTACGGTTTTTTTTTTATCTAATCAAATTATTAAAACTAGAACGGAGTGAGCTGAAATTTTGCTAAATTCCATGTTAGTAATTTATGACTTAGAATAACATTTCGCTACGTTTTTTAATTCATTTTCCCAGAATAACCCGTGTTACACTGATAATAAATATTTAAGTACCTAAAATAACAACAAAAATTACGACAAAACTACATCTCCAATAACAAGCTTATCAGGAAGAACGAAGGGGGTGTCTCAGATTGTTGCAGGGGGGTTCCGCCTGTCTGAACCCCTTGTCTTGCCTCTCACACTCACCTTAGCAACCTACGTTGTTTCACGTAGGTTGCTAAGGTGAGTGTGAGAGGCATAATATAGGTATTCGTTATTAGAATCCAAGACATTTTATGTAAACAATGAGATACAATGTTATAATGGTTAATTTTAAACCAACATAAATGATAATCATCATCATATCAGCCCATACAACTCCACTGCTGGACATAGGCCTCGCCCATACGACGTTACAAATAGCAGTCCTGAGCCGCCTCCATCCATAGACTCTCTGCGACCGCTACGATGTCGTCGGTCCATCGAGAGGTAGGTATCCCATGTAGGGGGGAGTTTTGCATAAATACTAACACTGAAAAGAGACATTAAATAACATATAAGTACAATGGGCGGCCTTATCCCTTAGAAAGATCTCTATATAAATCTAACACAAATTAATTAAAATAACAGCAAACAACAAGGTGACCACTAAAAGCTAAAACCAAAACTTCAACAACGCATAATTGGACACACATAGCGAAAAAGGGGCACATTCGAGTTTTAAAAGGGTTGAGTGACGTATGTCATTAATGTAATTATGGATAAAAGCTGCCAAAACGAAACCTACATTATTGCGAACATCTGTGATTTGTTCAATAACAAATAAAATTTATTCCATAATATTTATTTTACTTTTTTAGCGCCTTTTTTAACAAAAAATATCTTGGATTCTTAAACCGAGTATAAGTACAACGTATCTAATGTGCCAGTGTAACAAACCATGACATTACGTGCGATGTTGCGGGATCGAGGGAAGCAGAAATAAAAGATTTAATATAGTTTTGCAATAATTATGTAACTAGTTTGGTATGGATATAGCTTGGGACCTGAACTACCATAGATTTTTCTCCCATAGACTTGTTTATTTTTAGGAAAGAGCGTGAAAAAGTTACATATCCAAATAAGTACCTAATTCAAATTACTTTTAATATTCAACTCTTTTTGACAGCAACATTCCTAAAACATTCAAAAACTTTCAGCTTTGGAATTGATTGAACGGAGGGCCACAAGACTTATTGGCAATGAATCAATCTTAATGACTAACCTTCAAAGTTCAAAGAATGAAATTCAGTTTTCAATTGCAGTCATCATATCAGCCCATACTCGTCCACTGCTGGACATAGGCCTTCCTTATACGATGCCACGAATAGCTGTCCTGAGCCGCATCCATCCATCAACTTCCTGCAACCGCTACGATATCGTCGGTCCATCGAGTGAATGGTCTGGTCTCCCATGTAGGGGGGGTTTTGCCATAATCACCACGTTTGGCAGGCGGATTGGTGATCGCAGTGTTGGTGTTGAAAAATACTTAGAAGGAAGCTGCTGGCCTTCCTCTGGTAGGTTCCCTTAGTTGGCTCTTACGACATCCACGGGTTGAGTTGGAGGGAGTCATATTCGTACGCGCCGCGGCCCCACTGCCAATTTCTATTGCAGTTAAATAGACAAATTCCAACCACAGAGATAACAAAGGTGAATTTGCATACGAACTAAGGGTTGATTTCCGATAATTTATTGCTGTTGGAATTACTATTGTTTAGATCTAACAAATGACCGGTATACAGGATGCTCCGATAACGTCAATGACGTGGCAAATGAGGTTAGCTAATTGTTGCAAATAGCTGATTTCGATACGATTCCTCGGAGATTGAAGGTAATTTTAAATATAGACTAGCAACCCGCCCCGACTTTGCACGGGTATAAAAGAGGAATACCCCACCTTGAATTGTTTTGTTATACGTCTTTCAAAGGGATTCAATGAAAGATCTCAGGCGGCTTGACTTTTTCCGACACTTCCAACAATTAACGTTATATTACAACCAATTTACACAAAACCTTGACTATTATATATTTAAACCTTTCCTATGAATCACTCTATCGATTGGTGAAAACCGAATGAAAATCCATTCAGTAGTTTTTGATTTTATCGCGAACAGACAGACATACGACTTTGTTTTATTATGTGTAGTGATTGATAAATTTTAAATGCTTTATTGCACACTTTACAAAATAATTAACTAACAATACAAAAAATTACACAATTGGCGGTCTTATCCCTCACGAGCGATCTCTAGCAGACAACCGAGAGATAGAATAGTTGGATTGAACATGGGAATCTGTGTACATTATTATTAGCTAATACAAATTACAAAATTCAAGTCATTTATCAAATCTAACATACATACAAATATCCATACGTACCTACGTAAAATATTTCTGAACGAGTTTTTTTTTTTTTTGTTATTTTATGATTAAGTATTAAAATATACATATAACCGTTATTTTTCGCCTTTCTAACCCCACCCCCCATTTTTAAATAGCGATATTAGTTACAGCGCCGCTACTAGCTTCGGCTTGTAGCAACATAATGCTCAGACAGGGACCTTATTGGCCCCTAACACCTTTCCTATCTATTTTCTTTATGTTTGTTTATGTTTCCTGTCGATGGACGGAGGCGGCTCAGGACCGCTATTTGTGGCGTCGTACGGGGGAGGCCTATGTCCAGCTGTGGACGTGTATGGGCTGATGATGATGATGATGATGATGTTTCCTGTACTTTCCTTTAACTGTAATGTGTCGTGGTATGTGGCCGAATAAATATATTTTCATTTCATTTCATTTCTCTAGTAATCTCCAACCCTCAGTGGTCGATGGAAAAACAACGTTAACCTGCTAAGTAGTCTTTATTACTGTATTATAGTTGTGACTAATTGTGACTAATCATGACTAATTGTGACTAATATTTTTTGTTTCTCTTAATTATTTGTATATTTTTTTTATGGTTTAATTTTTTGGTAAACTTCACAATACACATCTAATTATTTAAAAACAGATTAGGCAGGTATTTTTTCCTTAATACTTAACTTACAATAAGATCAAAAACGATGGAAGAAGAAAGGATTTCGCTTTGCTGTGCTCAAAGCTAAAAAAATGATCTAATAGCATAGAACGACGTAACAAATTACCCCATTACTTGGTCACCGACCCGAGCACTCAGCCATATGGAGACCATTTCATTATCTTAATAAAATTACCCATTCATCCAAAGATCAAAAATGTTAAAGATAAAAGAAATTTCCCAGAATTTCTTTCCTTTGCGTGTTCATCTATTTTAATTGAATTTTCCGTTGATTGGCATTGAAAGTTTAATTTGAATGGAAGAAATATTTCTCTGAAAGTTATTTATTCAGTATTAAGATAATTAAATCTTTTTTAAGGTTCCATGCTCAAGGGAAGAAACCTACGCCGCGCCGCTGTCCGTCTGTCCGTCCGTCGTCAAGAGCCTCCATCGAGTTGAATTTTTCGCAGAATACAGCGTGACTACTTATAGCCACAATTACAACAAATAAATATACATACGGAACCTTTATTGCGCAAGTCGAACTTCTACTTGGCCAGTTATTTCTTGTTAACTCTGAAACTAGTACAATTTTTTCTTACAGCTATTTATTTACAACTTCCTTGACGATCCTTCCTTGACGATTTGTCAGATTCGCGTGGACGACGCGAGATTTCATACAATTTTATATATTTTATATATATTATAAGAATTTATTACTTCATCGCGGCTTTTTATTCAAAGTCAACGAAAAAAATTGTTTTATTTTCTATAGATATAAAATAAATTTGAATATTTAAAAGAACTTTTAATTACAAGCTTTTATACCATCTAGGACCAAAGTGCTTGGGAAGACAAATCCATTGAACCCAAACTCGACGTGGTTAAGTCGTTTCGTTTAGGAGTTCCTATGGCCACCTTCGGTTTCCATCGTCAGATCTGCTAGATGGTACCATGACATTGCATTGTCACCACACATACATAAATAATTTCATCTCAATCCCCGACCCGAACAAACATACTTACATTGCAAAGCCTGCAAACATTACATTTGAAAAATTAGATTTTTTTGAAACAAACTAAAAAGCTACTTCGAATCCTGCTAGTTCTTAACAGTTTTTTTTAGTTTTGAGGAATCGCTTGGGAATAAAATTTTGATAAAACCGCCTCGAAGTTTTTATTTCTATATGAAACTGCAAAAGAATCATACAATTCATTTTATAAATGACATAGAAATCGATGGATGGCGAGAAAAATTGTTTGATTTCCTTTAGATATAAAAAAGTAAAATAGTAAATTTTATTTTTATATAAACAAAATAAAAAAATAAAAAAAATTGGCTAATTGGATTGTTTTGAAAAAAGTCTAATCGAAACTTAGAATAGCTACCTTAGTTTGGAACTGTTTTTATGTTTTGCGCTAATAAATGCTAATCCCTCGGGCATAAAATCGCCAAACATAGAACATCCTTCTTTTTTCGAAGTTGGTTAATAATGTGGGTACACTTGGAAAAGTATTTAGCTTTGGAACTAACAAAACTAGCCCGCAGGTACGTGTTCATCTCATTGTGTTAAAAACCTCATTTTCTCTTACAATAATTAAGTAACAAAGCTAAGTAATTATGCGAGCAACGAAACAATCTAGGCGATGGCGTAGAGTTATTACTGTTCAGAAGAGACTGAAAGACGTATGTAGTTCTATTTATTCAGAGTTGGCAATACTAGTTGAAAAGTACAGAATATAACCGAAAGAAATTCCTGTAGGTATGACTAAAATTCAAATTTCATGCTTCAGTACAATACAAAATATGTAGATAGATAACTCTGTATTGTATCAAATAAAGGAAAAATACAATACTTTCAGAAATAAATGTAGAGGATTGCGTTAATTGCAAAGGGCGGCCTTTATATATTTATAACATTTCGTCAATTTAACCTTTAAGAGGTGACGTGGTGAATTCGTGATTGTCGTGTTGATACGAGCAGTGTCTTGGGGATTTCAGGAAATCATGAACATCAGTGAAAATGTTTCATATTAATTGTAGGAGAGTTTTAGTAACGCAAGAAATAAGCTGAGTCCCGATTTTTTTTAGACGATAGTATCGAGTTCGTGACATCTCAGTTGTCTACGGGATTTGGTATTCAGTGCGGACATGGAAATATGTAAGTACACAAATCCTATACAAAAATGAGACATCACGATGACGTCTAATTCATTCTTATCAGGAAGGGCTTTTACTCCATAGATGATTACGTCAATGATACCAGATGTCGCTCCGTCCCACACTGACAATAGTATGTAAGAAAAACCTTAGCTTTATATAAATATTGACATGTATCTGAATCGCATTAAATCTAGACTTAGATAGGCAAAATAAACAAGTATTCGACACATAAGTGATATAAAACTTGTGGTTTCTTTTTCACTTCTTCCACTAGTGTACCAAAAACTTAAATGAAAAGAAAATCAATAACACCTTATTTCTTATTTGATATTGATAATGATATAAAATATTTAAAACTGGTTATAGTACATACCTATAAAATTTTACTTTTCTAAGTGTTTATTTTGTAAGAAATAAAGTTATTAATTCTGATTCTTTCTCCAGTTTAACGTATCGTCAACTGTACTCAGTGCTCTGAGCCCAGATTTCGTTTTAACGATAATGTCGAGACATTGCATGTCATTCATCGTCGAAAATCGAGGAATATCTTCTATATGATTTGGTATTATATTTCTATCTATCGTGCGGAAATACGCTTAACTCATACAAAAATGAGACGACGAGATGCTGACGATGATGACGTTTCGATGCTATCAACTCAGTGTTCTGCATCTCTGCTGCTCGCGTCTTCGCACGTGTTATTTCTGTGGAAACGTTTGAAGGGTATTTATTTTCCATGGGAACGATACTCTATGATGGGAACTGATTTATGGGATTAAAGTAACCTACGTTATTACTAGACCTAGAACTGTATGCATTTCAGCCCGATCAGGTGGCCTACTCGGAAAAGGAATATCGAAGTTTCTGATTCGTTTTTGAGCAAAACCAACAACTCTTATGTCGCTTGTATAAGATTGTTGTTTGCACGAAAACGAATCGAAAACTTCGATTTCGTGTTTGCGAGTATGGGCCCTGATAAGTTATTTTTTGTTTTGGCATAGAGAGAACAAACATCCAAACTTTCGCATTTACAATAATAGTGTGATATATTTTTAACAGAGCTTAATCTTTTGCCTTTTCTAGATATTTCTAGCTCAATCTAGTGACATCAGCGACGCGGGTTAATTTCATTAAAAGATTAACAAACCACAGACACTGTATATGCAAATGTAGAACTTATAGCCATGTAGTTCAGGATTACTTTGGCGTGCAGTTTTAACACAATTTTTATACAGATGATAGATATTAATGGCGAATTGAAAAACCTGCGTAGGGACTTATAGAATGGGGGATTGAGAATCAAATATTATGAAACTTACGCAATCAGAACACAATAATCCTTGTTCTTTTGGTTTCTAGTTGGTTCTGATTGGTTGGTTGGTGGCATTAGTTTCGAAAACCAAGTGAGGGTAGCCACAAATAATCCTGCCTCCGCTTCAGAGAGGCGGTAGCTTCTGTACTCCAGTCATCCCGTGACCAAGACAGTGTACATGTGTAAACCTATTGAAACTTTGGGAAAATAGGGAACGTATACAGGTGATTGGAAGCAGGGTGCAAAGCTTTAATCACAAGCCAGAATAAACCATTTTGAACCATTTGAGCCATGGTTGTCTCAGACGAAGGATCACCATTGATTTTCTACGAATTTTTTTGGTTTCGGGAAGAAAACCCACCACATTTAAACTGGCCATTATTAGTTAATTGCTAATAATGGCCAGTTTAAAAAAATTACTAAATTGTTTATTATTTAAACTTTTAGAGTATAATGTATTAGCAATCTAACGAATTAAGTCCGAGCTCTCTGTGACAAAAGAAAATATTTTTAGAGTCATTTAAAGTTCACGAACATTTTCTAAGATTCAACAAAAGCGTTTTTGGGCGCCATTTTAAAATAAACGGAAGATGTTTTTTATTTTGAGTCTTACTGAAAATATACCTGGTTATTGTTCTTTCTTTTGTGGTATCATTTACTAGGATAGTTAGCAAACCGTTGAAATTAGGGCCTACAAATCAAAATGAGGGAGAAAATTTAAATTTTATTAAACCCTTTGCTTGTTTTAGTACAAGCAGTCAATAGATGATATTATTTATAATAGTCAATACATGATATTATTTATAACGATGGCTACTTGCAAAGTTTTGAATAAAATACTTTTACTTTTACCTAAGGTTTTATTTCCGTAAGTATTTCCATAAAAATATATATATTTTTTTAATTTACGAAAACATGATTTCTAATATTATAACACCCGCGCTGGTAATAAAAAAATATGGTCACGTAATTATGAACATCGTAAGAAAATGTCCCTTATCCGAGTGTTCCGTACTCACATAAATTTTATGTTTCTTTTTACGATGAGTTTTTTATATTTTACGTCGTGGTAATTTGTTTTAATTATAAATGGTAAATGTTAGTTATAATCAGAACTCTGTAAAACAGAAAAGGTTGGTAGATTTTTACATTTTTAAAATCATAGAGAGAGAAAAGGATATATAGATGTTTTATATTTCTTTAATCAAATTAGTCACATAAGAATATACAACCGAGACGAAATTGTAACCTTCCACTCATTGCGGGAATGCGCTAGCCAATTGCATCACTCCAGTCAGGACTTGGCCTGCACCAGCCTCCCTGACAGGTAGCCTAGCTCAACTTTACATGATTGATCCGGCTGATATATAAAACTAAGATTAAGCAGTGAAACCATAACTTACTAACACAAAAAAATAAGAAACTTAACTAATTTAAGAATAGTCGAAGTAGTGGACCTAAGTACCTACCTAGATATAGATAAGTATATAAAATAATCTTGTTCTCAATGACGTCCCGGTGAAGGCCGCGGTGGAAAAATTGTCTTACAGATGTGTGAGCAGACGGAAACGCGTAATCATGTTTCCATTTTTATACTGCTAATAAAAGCGTTTTCAAATTCACAAAATCACTCACGATACCCTAAAACCAATATTAACTCATCTCTACCAAAGATGAACGAAACAATAGATAAGTCAGCCCATTTGTCTGGTAATAATTCGCCGAAGACATTGACAAACGACCCAAATGTTGCCAGATGGCAAATCGGCTGTTTTCTTTTCCCGACATGATTAAAGACTGATAAAGTTTGCAAGATAGATTGTTTTGGGAAATCGTATTGGGTAAGTTTTGGATACATCGAAATCCCAAGTGTGGTTGAAATGACGTTTTTGTTTCGAAATATACGAATGGGTTTGTTTATTTGCCACCTCCCATTTTTTTTTACTTAATTAAAAAATATCTTGTCTGATTACTGTAAATTTACCTTATTCTAGAAACTTTCTATGCGACGAAAATATTCAGCTACATATGTTATTTGAGGACCGATGTGGCGCGGCGAGCGAAGGTCCTCCTGCGAGGCTGCGGGTTGGATTCCCGCCTTGGTACAAATAATTATCCGATCTGCAAATATTTGTTTCAGGTGATCTGGGTATTTACTATGTATAATAAAAAATATTTATCTATGTATTGTATTATGTAAATCGGTCATCTAGTACACATAACACAAGCTCTGCTTAGCTTGGGGCTAGATGATGCTGTGTGGATTTTCCAACATTATTATTTATTTGGTATTAAGTTTGAATGAATGCAGTTCTTGTGGTCAAATCAGATGTTTCTAATGCGTGAATGTATCACACATATTGATTAAAAAAAATTAACCAATGAACGGCGAAAATTGTAAGAAATATAATAATAAATTAATTTACTCTATAAATAAAAATAAAATAACCTAAAAACAAAAATAAATAAACACTAGTCTGGATGTTTGTCATTAACACGCCAGAATTTTTAACATTGCTCTCGTACCCCATCTCTATAATTTTCGTAACTGAATGTTTCCATTCCTTCGAGGAAAATCAGTTCATTATTATGTTTCGAGATAATCCCATTCGCGTAGGAGATTCGTTTTCCGATGTGTTTCTACGGAAGTACCTAGTTAATTTAAGACGTAGGTATATTATGATATGATGGCCGTGGGGCCGCGGCGTACGAATATCGACCCCTCCAACTCAACCCGTGGATGTCGTAAGAGCCGACTAAGGGAACCTACCAGAGGAAGGGCAGCAGCTTCCTTCTGAGTATTTTTAAACACCAACACTGCGATCACCAATCCGCCTGCCAAGCGTGGTGATTATGGCAAATCCCCCCCTACCATGGGAGACCATCCATTCGATGGACCGACGACATCGTAGCGGTCGCAGGGAGTCGATGGATGGAGGTGGCTCAGGACCGCTATTTGTGGCGTCGTACGGGGGAGGCTTATGTCCAGCAGTGGGCGTGTATGGGCTGATGATGATGATGATGATGATGATGATGATATTATGAAAACCTGCAATAACATTATGAAAATGAAAATGTTTTTTGCAATGACAATACATACTTGTATTGTAATAATATTTCTCGATTTGTCATTTCAAAATATGTTTTAATCCTAATATCGTTGGTATTCTATAAAAATTAAAAAGATGTTTTTTCGAAAATTCTAGTAATTGTTTCCGGAGACCAGTAATTTGACTTAGCATTACAAAATTTAGGACTAGAACTAGACTACTTACTAGATATGAGCATAGAAATTTAAAAAATATAGGGTTAAATAGGGAAATACCCAACATAGTGTAACTTAGAATAAAAGTAACAAACAGAATAAAAGTCTCTTTTAAACTAAATCATACAAAATAAACAAAAAATATGAATACAGTTTAGAGAGAAGATGTGGCGTAAAGAGATATTCATGAATATAAAAACAGTGCTCGATAAAAGTTTTGTTCCCAAAGAGGTATTAAAAAGTTTTCTGTGAACCTAAGAAACAATGTAGGTTTTACATAATCATGAATTTGAATTAGAATTTTTTAATTATTGTATAAATATTTTTAACACGTATCAAAATACCTTCACTAGACTAATTAGTTACATTATCATGACTGTTAATATAATAATCAAAGATATAAATTTTGATAATAATATGAATTGTGTGCAGCATAAGAATTTATTTATATATCTACTAAGGATGGGAGTTATTGGATATTTTGGCTACCGGTTATTAGTTGGGTATTTTGATTCAATACCGCTAGTACCAACTGGTACCCGATAACGTTACAATACTCTATACCTGTCCTGATTTCTACCCAATATATTTCTAACCAAATCGGTTACGTCGGTACCAAATACTTGTTGCAGCTACATAACTTTACGGGTGAACGGTCCGCTATTACCTATGCGTAGATGATAGTTAGGTAAGTATAGGTATTGAAGCGTTGGGTAGTTATGGCTCAGGGTCGGTTAGGCTCGATGTTCCCTTTGCACAGTTATTCCCTAGCGGTATGCGGATTATACAATAGCGTTAGATATTTTAAGACCATGCTAACAGGTACTGAGTTAGTTATTGAATACCGGACTCATCTCTAATCAAAACCCGTTTATAAATTTCAAATAACCTAGGCTTTTAATTTTATCGTAATAATAAATTTCCAAAAATCTTATACGCCAAAAAAGCATAATTTTAAGTTTTGCCCAATTTCGATTGGAAGGAGATAAGTAGGCCGACTTGTATTGCCAAGCTATCTGGCACCGAGTTTAGCCTAATTTTCACTTAGATTCAGTTTCTTTAATCTTCGATATCCTATTTTGTGAAAATATTACCTAGAAACCACGAGGGTCCCAATGAGATTCTATTCTAAGCTGAAATTAATAATTGTTCTAGTAAATTCTTATAATAATAATTCCTACAATATCCAAGCCCTGGCAGACCTAGCGTAAAAATCGATGCCATAGATGTCAAAAGAGCTGACTAAGGGACCAGAGAAAGGACCAGAAGCATCTTTCTGTGTAATAGTAACACCTACACTGCGATCAACAACATGCTTCCAAGCATAGTGATTATAGCAAAACCCTCTTTGTTTGGGAGCATCGATTTAATAAAATTCGGGAGATGGGGCAAGTTGTCTTTCAGCGCTAGCTCAAAAAACGGCATGTGTTTTGTTACAAGTAAACGCAACCACTCGCTATTTCTAATATTGTGCAATTTACCTACCTACACAACAACAAAAAGATGTTGTTTTTTCTCAGGTTCTTAATTATTTATGTACCAAATTTCATTAAAATCGGTTCAGTAGTTTTGGCGCTTGAAAACGTGACAGACAGACAGAGTTACTTTCACATTTATTAGTAAAGATGAGAGCCCTAAATAAGTGTCATCAAATTTTTACGCAACATTTCTTTTTTTTTCACCAGAACGTTTCCCATCCATTTTATTCCCCGTACTAGCTCCGGAGTTATGAATAGTGCGAATTTACGAGAATAACCCGCCATTTATTTTGTATGACAATAGGCTTGATTTCAGATCAGGTGAACTTGGACTTTTTGACAAATTGGACACAAATATTGTTTGGGCTGTCGTCGGGATAAGTTTATATTTAAATTTTTCACGAAGTTCATATTTTTTTAGAAGTCTTGAATGTACAACTGATAACATTCACGATTGTTTGTACGAGCTGTAGATACGTCCCTGGTCTGTTCATCTGTTTTATTTTATCTTCTTTATTTCTATCGTCAATTTCCTTATTCAATGTAGACCCCCTCCACCTTCATTATTCGCACCGCTAAGGAATGGAACTCGCTGCCTGCTTCTGTTTATTCAGCTAATTACAATCTGGGTCTCTTCAAGACAAGATTGAATAGGTGTCTTTAAGACCTTCATGATACAGCGTTGCGTCGTTCACATCGTCAATTTCCATCAGGTGAGATTGTGGTCAAACGAAAGTCTATTGACTATAAAAAAAAACATGTTTAAGGCACGTTCAGAAGTGGATGTGCCGATGTAATGTATGCTGAAGAGGTATCTAGGTACTTATCTATAGAAAATATCTAGTACCGATAACGGTTTTTCTTGTTCAAAATTGTTAGGCAAAATTATGGCAAGCGAGCACTCGTCCAGTGCACTATAGGCATGTTACAAGTGCAAACGCACTTATATAATGGTCCCTTTTGCAGTCTTGTAGAAGTTTACTAGTGCGTTACAAGTGTGGTTCTAGAATAGTTATAAAACCGCATTTGCTTGTCGGGAAATATCTAGTTTTTCATGCCATCGATCGTGAGCAAGAAAACTGCGTCCCTGATGGGCAGAATGCGGGACAGTCGCAACAGCATCCTGAGAACTGTGGCTGAGGGACTATCATCTCCATTCTGGAGGTACTTCAAAGAAGGAAAATACTTCCCGCATTGATTATCATCAGTTCAGTTGGTTTATGTTATAGTTCTGTATTATTAAATGTTATACATAGTTCTGTATTATATATTATGATAAATTAAATTGTCACGGTTCTTTTCTGTTTGTTTGTTATCCATATCTATTTCTAATATTAAAATTTGACTTGTACTTAGACAACAGCTTATTTTGTAAGCCTAACGAAATAAAGTTTGAATCTAAAACAGAATTTATTGCTGTGTGCTTTTAAAATGTGTGTGATTTTTTATTACAATTTGCCGTAAACATCCGCAAACAGAGTAAACGGGATGGCCAGAGGAAAGTCTTAGTTTTCATTTAGAACTTATACTATTAAAGGTAGCATGTAGGTAGATTAAGTGTTTACCCATGCGTCCATATTTCATCAACCCTGAAAATTAAGCATCCGTTTCTCATTCTCCTCCCTCCATGTATAGTTTCCTCATTAACTTGTTGGAAAAAATGTTTCGTCGGACGAAATGAGATTCCGCTTTATAGAGCACAATAATTTATTCAAAATTTTAATGTGGTTCACCACAATAGGACATGGATTAAGTATTGTCTGAAATATTTTTTTTTATTTTTTTATACACATGTATTTAACACAAAGCTTCGTTTCGGCTAGATAATACTGTGTGGATCGTCCAACATTTTTTATGTATTTATCTTAACAAATTGATATTCCTAAAAGCTTCGCTTTAAACGAGTACAGCCAGGGGCAAAAGCCAGTCTATCATAAAGTAATCAAAATGTTCTAATTAACTATAGCGAATGAAAATGAGGTAATGTCGAGACACTGAAGTTCCTGAAATTAATGAAATTAGCTTCCATAATTTAAACTGAAGCTGAAATGTACTTTATGACTTCTTTGTAACAGGAAATAGAAGAGGAAATTCGAATTTGCTTTATTATATTTCCCTTTCTTACGTTATTAACACTGTTCAACTTGGCTCCAGTTTTTTGGAATTCCCGGAACAAACGGTAAGAGATCTTTTTAAAAAAAAGCTTCTATGTAAAAATAACACCTGTTCATCAACTGTGTTTTTTTTTATTAGAATATATATATAGAATATATACCATTGATTGACCACAATCTCACCTGATAGAAAGTGACGATGTGGCCGACGGTGTATCACGAAGGTGTTGTAGTGTACTTGGGTAAGTTCAAATCTTGGAATAAAATTCCGAAAAGCCCATATGCCGGATCGACTTGTAATATGGTACACGTACGTTTTTTGATGTCCTGAGTACAAATATTAAAACGAAAATATGCGCAGTATTTTTTGAATTTTTTAGTGTATTAATAAAGACAATTACTATCAATTGATAGAAACATTAGAACTAGTACATATTTACGTGTACCAAATTTCTATTGCTCTAGGCATAATGGACTTTTCGGAACTGCACCCACACTGCACAAATCTTGCAAGCTATTTTACGACTGATGTGGCGCGGCGGGCGAAAGTCCGCCTGCGATGCAGGAGGTTCATCATCATCATCATCAGCCCATACACGTCCACTGCTGGACATAGGCCCGTACGACGCCACAAATAGCGGTCCTGAGCCGCCTCCACCCATCGACTCCCTGCGACCGCTACGATGTCATCGGTCCATCGAGTGGATGGTCTCCCATGGTAGGGGGGGATTTGCCATAATCACCACGCTTGGCAGGCGGATTGGTGATCGCAGTGTTGGTTTTTAAAAATACTCAGAAGGAAGCTGCTGCCCTTCCTCTGGTAGGTTCCCTTAGTCGGCTCTTACGACCTCCACGGGTTGAGTTGGAGGGGTCGATATTCGTACGCCGCGGCCCCACGGCTTGCAGGAGGTTGCGGGTTCGATACCCATAGGTTTGGGAAATTGTTTGTACGATCTGCAAACGTTCGTTCTGGGTATTTTCTATGTATAATGAAAATATTTATGTATGTATATATTGTGTTATGTACATTATATTAGTCATCTAGTACCATAACACAAGCTCCGCTTAGCTTGGGGCTAGACGATGCTGTGTGGATTGTCCAACATTATTTATTTATTAACAAAGAAAATTAAAATCAAATAATAGATATTATCATGTTTCTCATTTCCATGATCACGGGCCATATAGTGACCCGGTCCTTTGGGAGGCATGCGTGGAGCCGAAGCCAACAGCACAGAGGCCCTTTATGAGAATTAATGTAAAGGCGAGAGCTACACATAGCGGGTATCATCCTTGGTTGCACAATATGATACAACCGAAGATGATATCCGCCAGGTTATCATTGCTTGGTATTGCAAAGGAAAATGAAAATAACAAAAAAGCCATGTTATTGTGGTGAATGGATGGACTAGCTATGGGGAAAACTATGGACGCCTGCCATAAACATACTCTCAATACTGTTACGAGCGGCAGACGGTGGCTTGCCGAATGCTGAATCATCATCATCATCATCATATCAGCCGATCGACGTCCACTGCTGGACATAGGCCTCCCCTAAGGATCTCCACAATGCTGGATGGGTTCCTCAAAATATCGGAATAAATGCCAGTAAAGGAACAACATCGGTGCAAACGACTAAGGGGTGTCGAGAGGTGCGGCCCCGATTTCCCCATCACGAAGACACGTGAGCGGGCTTCCTCGTTATTACGCCCTTAGACACTTCCATCCCCGAGTCTACATCCTTAGATGCATCTCTGGCGACTCCACTCAGACCGGCCAATGAAGGCAAGCAAGAGGTGGGGATCTGGTTCTATACCACTCCGGAAGCGGAGACGAGAACCAGGAACTTCCCCGGGAGCACTCGGTATACCCGTGGTGTCGCTACTCACCAACAGCTCGCCACAAGCTGCAGGTATATTATCATTATTATTACTATATTAATCATTGGAGGTCTATGTCCAGCATTGGACTAGTTTAGGTTAATGATGATGATGAATTGACTGATTTGTCTAAGTGTCTTCCATAATATATATTTTTGTCGCGCCTAGTAATTATGTAGCTCATCATTAAAGTCAAACATTTTTACTCTGTTGTAAAATTAGTAAATAACAAAGTTTACAAACACCTATCTGCCGATTCCTCTATGTCACAAACTTCTCCTTAGTTCCATCAATCAACATAAATAATGCGATCCTTTGTACGTCTGTCAGACTCGGGTGAAGCTGCAGAAACTTTTATAGATGCTTTATGCTATAATTCTAACAAATTTTCAACCTGCATGCGAGTGCAGTGCCACAAATTGTAAGGATCCTTACCTTTATAGGCTGTGAAGATAAGAAACCACCTGAAGTTAGCTGCGAGTCTTTGATATCCTCCTTGCCAAACTCTGGTGACGACAACCAGTCTCAATAGAGACGTCGCCATTTGATCATCATCATCATCAGCCCATACACATCCACTGCTGGACATAGACCTCCCCCGTACGACGCCACAAATAACGGTCCTGAGCCGCCATCGACTCCCTGCGACCGCTACGATGTCGTCGGTCCATCGAGTGGATGGTCTCCCATCTAGGGGGGGATTTGCCATAATCACCACGCTTGGCAGGCGTATTGGTGATCGCAGTGTTGGTGTTGAAAAATACTCAAAAGGAAGCTGCTGCCCTTCCTCTGGTAGGTTCCCTCAGTCGGCTCTTACGACATCCACGGGTTGAGTTGGAGGGGTCAATATTCTATGCGGCGGCCCCACAGCCTGCCTTTTGCTCAACACATATTAATTACTAGCTGTTCCGCGCGGTTTCACCCGCGTTAAATTAGAATTTAACATTTCTAGATGGTTAAAAAGGTATTTTTTCCCGTAAATCTCCCATGGGAATATGATGTTTTACCAGGACAAAAACTCCTGATAAAACATCAATTAAAAAAACCTATGTTACTCTGCATCTTTTCAACTAACTCTAAGACAAAAATCAAGTCGATTGGTTTCTTAGTTGGGCGTTAAGGAAGGTCAAACAAACACATTTTTGCATTTATAATATCGTATATATAATATACTCGAAGTGCACAGGTGTATGCGAAAATTACAGGTACACTTCCTATTTTCTGACGACCGATGTGGCGCGGGGGGCGAAGGTCCGCCTGCTGGAGGTTGCGGGTTCGATTCCCGCCTCGGGACAAATATTTGTACGATCTGCAAATATTTGTTCAGGGTGTTCTGGTCGTTTTTCTATGTATAATAAAAAATATCTATCTACATATGTAATATATTGTATTATGTATATCAGTTATCTAGTACCCATAACACAAGCTCTGCTTAGCTTGGGGCTAGATGATGCTGTGTGATTTGTCCAGAATTATTTATTTATTTATACCTAATAAACAGATGATGGGACGGCAGACCGGCAAGACCGAGAGGTCGCAAGACCTATGGTTTTGCTTTCACTCCGAGGAACGGGGGTGTAACACCGGTAACTTTCTGATTTGTTTTGATTTTTATTTGTCTATTTAATTTGGCTTATCTCCAAAACGGCTAGGCCGATTTTCTATTCGGCTGTCATTAGCAGATATTTAGCTGAATATGGCGGATAACTTAAGCTACTTTTATTATACAAAAAATATTGTCCGCACAAAAATATTAAAACCCATGGAATTGGGAATTGCACGCGGGTCCCAGCTAGTAGAGTAATAATCAAAACAAAACTGTTATCCAGGTGTTAAAAAAAAGTTGAAAAAATATATTTTTCTTAAATAAACCTTTTTAAATCCTTGGCCTTCTTTTGTTGCACTACACACTTTTCTTCGGCATTTCCTTGAGTGCAAAGTTCTTAAGGTCCTAATGATGTTAGCAAGTTTTTTGTATCGACTACTTAGATCTCTATTGCCTTAAATTTAGGGGGGAGGGAAGTGTGAAGGGGATTAACGGCATTTATGTAAGTTAATAGTATTATTTTTGAAAGTTAGGCTAACGGTTGTGTAGAAAATCTATAAAAATCAGTGGCAACTTTTTAATTTTTCGTTGTTAAGTTGTAAATTGGGTCCTAAAACTACAATAAAACTTTTGTAAACACGACTAAACTGGTTTTGATAAAATGATAATATGGATAAAATTAATCATAATTAATGTGAAAGTGATCCCCCACGCGATGGACCGACGACCTAGTGAAGGTCGCGGGAAATCGCTGGATGCGGGCAGAGCAAAATCGGTCATTGTGGAGATCCTTAGGGGAGGCCTATGTCCAGCAGTGGAAGTCGATCAGCTGATATGATGATGATGAATGTGAAAGTTAAACTAAGCCGAACCTACTAAAATTTCGTCTAAATTTTGTTTTACTCGTAAACTTGATTTCAGACATTTTTATTTCCGGAAAAACACGGGTAAAGTCATGTTCAGAAGCTAGTTATTAAATAAATTTTACAACTGTTTAATGACAAAGAAAATAACAATCAAATAATATAAAGAAATTAAACTAGTATTTACAATTGAAACAATTGAGCTAACGCAGACTGTTGCAAACAATCTACAGATAGATACAAATAAATTATATTCAGTTTGTCTATTATTCATTCATCAAATTTCTATGTTTATCTCTGTTTACCAATTAAAACGAAATAAACAATCAACACGTCAGTGCATTGATTTGTTTGTATGAGAAATTTTAAGGAGACTTTACACTAACATAATCTTCTGATACAACTTTGGTCAACACCTTAGTTATTTTTAACCAACTTCAAAAATAGAAGAATGTTCCTCATTTCGCTGTATTTTTTTTTGTATCTTTGTTACTCTATATCTCCGCCCTTGTTATACAACAATTTTGATGATTTCATTATGAATGTAAGCGGGTTAACTACGAACCTAGTTTGTGTTGGAAGAACACCAGCACAGAGTGTGCGCCGCGACGCTGAACGAGCGCGACGCGAACCGCACTCACCCTGAAGAAGTCCCTCGTTAACGGATGAAACGTTGGTGTTCTTCCAACACAAACTAGGTTCGTAGTTAACCCGCTTACATTCATAATGAATTTTTTATAGTAAAATTTAGATGATTCTTTTGCAATTGTATAGATAATGATACAGAGGTGGTCTTATGCAACTTTTATTCCCAAGAGATTACTATTTGTTCATTAAACATAAAGAACAAAAATATATTTAAGTGACTTTTAAGGTAGAAAACCTTAAAAGTCACAAAAGTCTTAAAACTATGTTAATTGATACTAGTACGGGTCGTACAAGTACTTCCAGCGTACGACAAAAAATAATTGAATTTTGAGCTTAGCAGTTATTTCATGATTAAAATATAATTCATATAAAATGGTATTGTTACCCCGCCACACTACTAAAAACTTACCGTAGGTAACAAGAAACCAAAGTGCTTTTAAAAGGAAAATAATTTGGTAGCGCAAAAGCTCTTTTCTAGTAAACTCATTCAGATCGCCTTATCGTTAGTTTTCGCTCCATCGCCCTTAGCGACTCGCACCACTACTTTTCAGTCTAGACACAGGCTCTGAACAATATTCTGTAAGGTACTTGTGGCTCAGTATTTAATAATTTTGGCTTTCAAACATTTTGTAATGTAATTTTAATTTTATGACGTGTCCAAGGGTCCTGTAAGGTCTAACTCTAAAGGAAATAAAGCACTTTGATATTTGAGAAAAGGTTTTAATGGAATTCAGGCGTATCGAAAACAAGGTGTTTTGAAATTTAGTCCTAACGTTAGGTAAGCCACCAGTGCACCACTCGACATTCAACGACAACTGTAAAAAAAGACACGATAAAGTAAGAAAAAAATAAAATATTTATCTATAAACACAAAAACCTTAAAACTATTAAACTACCTGTTCCCCGCGGTATCATCCGCGTTAAATTAGAATTTCACATTTATATGGAGATAAAAAGGTCTTTTTTCCCATAAATCTGCCATTGGAATTTGATGTTTTACCAGGACAAAAAGTAGCCTATGTTAATCTCTATATTTTTTTTCAACTAACTCAATGCGAAAAATCAAGCCGATGGATGGGTGGTTATTTTTTTTTTTAATAATGCATTATTGCTAGTTATTTCACACAGCATTTATTTTTCTAAGATCATATTAAAACAATCTAAGAAATGGAGATGTCGTCGACGGATTTTAGAATCAGCCCGTTTTTTTTTTGGTTTGGCTAGGTCGATTACAATATTGCTCAATAAATTGACTATGCAGATTGTTGAACGATCAACTTTTAACAATAGACTAAATTTCACTTAGCAATCTCGGCGCATAAATTAATTAGTTAGGTATTCCCAACAAATCAGCGCTCGTTTTACAATTGGCCTAGTCATTCTACAAATGCGGCGACGGATATATTACGAGAAATATAATTTTACAAAATAACTAAATCTTAACATGACCACAACCAGTCTAAATCCACCTTTATACCACCGTATCAAATCAAGGAATGCGTTTCAATCATTACCGGTTTTGGTCTACCCAGCGCGGATGGACCGAAAATGATAAATTTTTAATTAACCGATATCAACCGTTACAAAGTTTAAGGCGCCAAAAGTTGATCTGGTTTTGACCATAATGAAATGATGAGTGTTGAAGTATGTGATTTGAGAACCAGTCTGTTACAGAAAGTTCTTTAATGAGATTTAATTTTGATATGTTCCTAGGGTTATTAGGTTTTATCAAAATGTTTAAGTTAATAAAGTAGGGTTTGCTAGGGACAAGTGACCAGTTTTGGTGCAAAGTTTAAAAAGCACTAGTTTTGTATACTTTTCACCGAAATGTTACTATATTCGAGATTTTCAATTTTTATATAAATGTATATATTTCCAACGGTTACATTATAAAATGTAATCTAAAAAATCTACTAAATACCAATGTTGTTTGACATTGTTACTGTTGTGACAATGTTATTTTTATAGTTTAACCCATTAGTGTCCCAATACTGGGCATAAGCTTATGTTAATACGTTTTAAAAAACCTCCATACTCAATACTACTTACTTACATAGTGATACGTCGAGAATGTGTCTAAAACATTGTCCCACTAATTTTCTCATAGATCTCATACGGAGGGTATTCTAAAAATTCTTTTAGATGTTCACAAATTCAAGACCTCGACCAAAACAATCCAAAATAAATATAATTTACAATACTAGAGGTCCCACGATGTGTTTAAATAAGTCTAATTGATAAATATTAGCATACTGCTTCCTGAATAAATCTGTACCTAATTATTTTTGGTACAAATTGTCTCAATTAAATGTGTGAAAAATTGTTATTTATATCACAGGATTTTAACTGGTTTACGAATGATAAAGCACTTGCGACTTTTTATTATAATAAAAAAAATGTTTTGATTATTCTGAGTGATTTCAGTTGGGGTTAAATTGTCATCGTAAAAATCTATTGTAACTTTTTCATCGCTCAAATTAGATTATTAATAATTTTAGGGTAACCTTGTCTGCCTACTTTTAAACCGCTACAGTACAGTTACCGCAACTGATTTGAGTGTACATAACCTTAATTGTTTTAAAAGTTACAACGTTCGATTTAAAAAATAGTATGTTGGGTCGCGGCGTACGAATATCGACCCCTCCAACTCAATCCGTGGATGTCGTAAAAGCCGACTAAGGGAACCTACCAGAGGAAGGGCAGCAGCTTCCTTCTGAGTATTTTTAAACACCAA
Source organism: Eupithecia insigniata (assembly GCA_947859395.1). NCBI lineage: Eukaryota > Metazoa > Arthropoda > Insecta > Lepidoptera > Geometridae > Eupithecia > Eupithecia insigniata. The sequence goes on from OX402019.1 coordinate 4,908,845, forward strand.
CACTGCGATCACCAATCCGCCTGCCAAGCGTGGTGATTATGGCAAATCCCCCCCTACATGGGAGACCATCCACTCGATGGACCGACGACATCGTAGCGGTCGCAGGGAGTCGATGGATGGAGGCGGCTCAGGACCGCTATTTGTGGCGTCGTACGGGGAAAGCCTATGTCCAGCGTGTATGGGCTGATGATGATGATGATGATGATGATGTTGGGTCCGAAGATACCCCACAACACCCATGAAAGGTTATCAGAACAAAATCCATATTTTTAGCTGTTTATTAACAAAATCACCTATATTTGATGCTTTGACCATAATTACTTCTTTTATTTCAGAATGATGTGATTTATAATTGAGGACCACACATTCTTCATAGGTCTTATTTATAAACGGCTTCTAAAAAGTAGGGTTTACTTTTTGTAGAAAGTAATATGTACCAAAACATTATTTTTCTTTATTTATTCAAAGAGAGTTTTGTCAATGACCCAAAACAATTACTACGATAAGGAAAGTACTCGAAAAGTTGTTAAAAAAGTATGTCCTGAAAATTATAAACTTATGAAGCTTTCTATTTGAACTGTTTATTTTTTAGCATTATTCAATAAAAGTAATACAATTTAATAGGCAATTTCAGCAAATAATTCAATTCTGTAAATAAATAATTTATTAACTTCGGACTTAAATATTTAAACCCTCTTTTAAACTTCAAGACGTCTCAAACATTCCTTATTTTTTCGATGTTTGAACAAAACAAGTATGAACAAAAACACTGATACTCTTAAGACTTGTTTATAAATAAGACGCACCTATCTACTTGTTTTATGGTGTGGTTGAAATAAATTTAACAAATCTGGCATTTATTACTTATGACAAAATAGGATTAAATAATTTTAAGTAGAGAGTTCAAGCTTGTCCGCATAACTAGATGTTTAGATCAGATGTGTTTTCAGTTGTAAAGTCTATAAAAAACAATCAGCAGGAGCCGAATTCTGCTAACTAAATATTTGAATGAATAAATATTTAGTAACAATTCCGCGTATAATCGACTCTGATAGTATTCATCAAAGTAAGTTGTCAACTAGTTTCATCTCTCCAGGAGACATCTTCAGGACACCACAATACTCGACCTTGACATTGAGACTGCCAAGCAATACTGACAGAGTCCCGCCAGTGACTCCGAGCTACTCGAGCCAGCGGCGGCCAGTCCAGCCAGTGATGTTGCCTCTCCGAGCTCCTCGCGCCAAGTCTGCTAACCAATTACTTTACTATGACTATGGTAATGGTAACGATGCAGATCAGAATCGTCCATAGGTGAAAGAAACTTTAGATAGTGCGTACCCTTGACACCTTTGACACGTGTCCCTCCATCTGTAGTTGCTTTTATCAAAGGCAACATTCCAAAATGTGTCATTTTGGTCGCAAACTGACCATCCTTCCGTACCGTCTGGTACCATTCTTATAGGTGAAGATTCAAAGATATTTATTTATTTATTTATTTATTTATTGCATACATATACATTTAAATAGTTTTAGCTTAGGTGGTAGTTAACATAAAGGTAAGTACATGTACCCTGTAAGGGCGCAGCAATTCATTTTAAGATTACAATAGGTATTTATTCTATTTATTGTCTTTTACAAACAAAGAAGTCGGAAAAATATAGCAAATTCTAAATTTTTTGTATTGACAGTGTATAGCCCTCGCACTCGGGGTAATCTGAATTATTTAGTATAGACATGTCTGTTACAAGAATCAAAACAATTGTGTAGGTAGGTACTATGTCAATTTTTGACTCAGGCAGTCAAACAGTTACAGATTAGATTTATCATTTAGAAATTCGTCAACGGAGTAGTAACATTTAGAGATAAGGTATTCTTTGAGTTTGTTACGAAAGACCGAATCTGTTTTAATATATTTTACGGAGCTCGGTATTTATTGCCTCTAACATGGTGTAAATGTAGTATAACATATACAAAAAATAATGCACTTATATCCCACTTATATTATAGCATGCAATAATTATTATTATAACTAATTAGGATAAAGATAAAGATCAATTTATTTGCTTCAACATAATGTAGTACAGCTGTAGGTATTAAATATATTATATGCTTCAATTATGTTCTACCTTAAAATTAGGCATGCAAATATTTAAAATTATATTTATAGTACGCAAACTTGTTCACAAAATTAAATAAATGGTCAAAGTTTTAGATTGTTAACTAAAAAGTCATTAATATTGTAATAGCATTTACTTAATAATAATTGTTTTAATTTAGCTTTAAACATAATCTCACTAGGTGACTGTATTTCGCATTTACAAAAATATTGTGTCATAAAAATTCCTTTTATTCAGTCACCTAAACAATTAGATTTTTGATAAATAATTATTCAATAATTTTATTTCATTTGGTATCTTCTTTTACATTTTTAAAAATAAACAACTTTTCTTAAACTTGGCTGAATGCGTGGTATCTTTTAGAATAAGTCTATTCGAGACTCAACATAAAAAATGGGAAGGGAGAATGAAGGTAGACAAATTGTGGGTTGAACGAAATCCAGTTTCATAATAATTATCAAGTAACAAGAAGGACAAAACAATTAAGCAGAGAGAAAATATAATATCTTATTTTAGATAATAATTACTAATTAAAAAACTTAAAACGTTTATAGTATAAAATTTTAATTTTGCTTAAGTTATAAGCTTAAAGAAATAAATTTATTTAAATCTGAAACGCGTAGGTGGTCTTTATCCTAAAGGATATCTATTCCAGATGACTAAGGTAAGTATCGTAATTGAGTGTAGGTGCTTTAAACTACCTAGAAAATCAATACCGTAGTTTCAAGGAGTCTTATTATATCACGTGTCTTGATGGAGTAATAAAAATCTGTTTCTATGCTGATATAAGCAGGTATGAACCACATTAAATGGTAAAATGATCTAACATAAAGATGCGCGACTGTGAATGATTTCATTCGAATTATTCGACTTGACAAGTCATTCGAACGATTCGAATGACTAGAGCAAATTAGTAACTAATTTGGTTAGTAATCGCGAGTCATTCGTTCGACTGCCTGAGTCGGTTTCGATTCAATCCCCGCAGGAGCGACGAATAATTCATTCATCACTCAAAACCATCGGTCGAAGTCGAATCGGAGCCATGAATGATCCATTCGTAGAGACATTAGTAATTACTAATTAGTAGTTTCATTCGACTTTGAAGATTAGTATATTACTAATATTCAAGTCGAATATGGAAATTAGTAGTTGTTCATCATTCGAATAGACAGATAATTCTCAGTCGCGCATCTTTAATCTAACACCATTATAGTTTTTAGGTCCTATTGTTACATTATAACTTACTATTTTCATGGACCAGCTGAGATACCTGTATATTGTTTGCAAGTCTGCAGTTAGCTCAATTGTTTCTATTGTATACTAGTTCTAATTCGTTTCTAACATTTGATTGGAGTTTTCTTTGTTAATAAATACTATTTTCATTTAGTAAACTAATATTAAAGACACCCAACACCTAAATCGATTTTGTAGATATAATTCTTCACAACGGAAATCTACAACCTTCTGCTAGCATCCTACAGCAGTGGCCGGGCACGCACTAGTGGCCAAGTCGCATCGGCCAGCAAGATTTAATTACCTAGTATGAAATCACACGCCCACCTGGGCACACGCGGCGAGCGGCCACACCGAGCCGCGGCACCTATCAACATCTATTTAAAGCTGAAGTGCGCTGTATTTGCAAACTGAGGATTATAGATGCGACCTGGAGGCCAATTCTGCATATCACGTCATATTTTATCCATGGACTGACGACATCGTAGATGTCGCGGGGAGTCGATGGATGGAGGCGGTTCAGGACCGCTATTTGTGGCGTCGTCGTATGGGGGATACTCATTATCACGAGATAATAGTATCAAGTGATAAATATCGAGTACCGACAAAAACAACATTCTCGTGTGACTTATCGAGCAACTCATCAAAGAAAACCCCTCGATAAATATCGAATTGCAGATTGTGAGGATGAGCTCTTTTTGCCATATTAGAATGAAATAGTAGATTATATAACTCGGTCTTGTCATCCTCCCTCGCTACGCTCGGGAGTATAACAACCTCGTATATAATGGGATGGTTTAGTCCCGAGTAAAACACTCTACTTTTCACTTCGATTGCGAGAACAATTCAAAATTAGACAATTTTCAAAATTTTATTAAAAATTAAATGTGCAGTTAGAGCAATTTTGAATGTTTAGTGATATGTTTTTCCCGGGCAATTTTATTTCGGTTCTCTGTGATTGGGATGTGATAATATTTTGAGTTGAGTGTTGTGGAGTAAAAGTTGGAGAGACTCGACTCATGCTTGAGTTTCCTGCATTATTAAGATCTGAGTGCGGCTTCAGCTGAGTTGACATATTCATCCAATCCCACGATGTAGATGCTTGGGGTTCTGTAATGTTTGGTAGAATATTGATTCCTTCCGTAATCCGCTGCGTGACGTGATACTTGTTTTGTATAGAGTCCTCTATATAACCTTCAGCCACTTGATCGGACCTTCATCCACCGTGCCGTTTTAATGTCGTTATATTCGCACCAGAGTCCGCCAACAGAGTCGCGGATATTCTGCGGAAACAATGGCCCGTGTAGAGTTCCGGATTTGGTAAATTTAGATAAGTGGCAATATCTTTAGGCATGTTACCAAATTCATTTTTGCCTATGACTTGCCTTGTGCATTTACCATTTTGATAATTTAGAAAAAATCTTCTCGTTGAAACATTAGTGGGACGTAACTCCTGATAGGCTTTAACTATATTAAGGTATTCTCCACTGATGACAAATTTACGCTCTTTGTTTGTTTTCGTGTTCGGCAGACTCACAGCTTGTAGGTTTGTATCCGTTTCTACGTCTTCTAGCAAGCTCTATTCTTCTGCATGCACCGCTGATTCCATAAATTAAAGCAACCTGTTGAACAAAAAAACAAGTGTGTTAATAATCGTAATAACCTAGGTACATAATTTAGGTATGTAGGTAGGTATCTATTTATTTAGTTTGAGTAGAGTACATAAGTAGGTTATCTTTGTTGCCAAGTATTGTTTATTTGGAGCGTTATTTAAAAATGTTTCGATTTCTTGTGTCGTCAAGACTTTAGATTTTTTTGTTCAGTAAAGCCGCTAAATTTACATATTTTTTAATATCGACGTCGTGTTTCGTTTGTAAGGTCATTCTTAACATTGAATATGTGCTCCAAAGAGTCGACAATTTGAATTTTTTCGATAATTCATCAAAATAAGTGAGAAAAACCCCTTCTGTAAAAGAATCCACACGTTTCTCATCTCTCCATTTCATAAAATTTTCGTAACTCTTTAAATATGTATATTCCACGTGATTTTGTCGGCAACAGATTCATAATTATTTCTTTGCCCTTTTCTTCCATTTGCATATTAGCATCTTCACTATCACTTGATGACATTTTTTACGTTCACAATGGAAATGGAAGTAAAAGTCAGGAAGTTGGACGTAAAAGTTTGTGATTTGGAATGAAGAAAATTCTAGAGATTTAGCGCCAATACCATCTTTTTTTTAAAATCTCTATTTAACCCGCAACGAAACAGTTCGCATTCTACCGTGAAGGGAAGAATCAACCTTCATAAAACATCACAAAGACGGTTCTATTTTCAAAAAAAAAGATTGACGGAGCACCAAGAAGTCGAGTTTTTATGTAAGAGAACGAATGCTTTCTACGGGCTGATGATTTTAGACAAAAATTAAAAAGAAAAAATACTTTTTAGCCCTTTTTTTTTATTAAACTCGAGTTTTAGGCCCGCTAAGCTACACTATTATGATACACTTTTTGAGCAAGAGAAGTGAAAAAATATTTACTAACAATTCCGCAAACCTACTCTGATAGTATTCATCAAGCTCTGCTTAGCTTGGGGCTAGATAATGCTGTGTGAATTGTCCAGCATTATTTATTTATTTATTTATCAAAGTAAGTTGTCAACTAGTTTTGTCTCTCCACGAGACATCTTCAGGACCCCACAATAATTTGCCAAACAACACCGACAGAGTCCAACCAGTGACTCCGAGCTTCTCACGCCGGTCAGTTCAGCTAGTGATGTTGCCTCTCCGAGCTCCTCACGCCAAGTTACTAAATATATTTTCATTCTCATATATTACAATGGATTTCCGCAAAGTAACGCCTGAATATATTAGTTCTTGCCATATTTATCGAGTAAATAATATTGCCAGAATTACCCTCCAGGCCGCTAGTGCTATTGCTCGGTCTACTCTACACAATATTGTTACTCCATCGCATTCACATACATAAAATAAAACTTGATTACTGACTCTGCTTTCTGATAATACAGGATGTTCTGAAACAATACCGAAGTAATACAGAAAACGAGTTTTATGAACCCTTATTGTATTGTAATTTCAAAGTCACATTAATAATATAGTTGCAAAAGTTTGGATGGATGGATGAATAAGATAGATGAATAGGTAGATGGATATTTGGTAATTCTTCACGCCAAAACTACTGAACGGGTTGGATTGTAATTTTGCATAAATGTAGGTCTTCACTTCCAATAAAACATAGGCTACTTTTTATCCCATAAATGAATAGAATCCCCTAGGATAAAAATAACATTAAAACGCTTCCTAAGAAATAGTGGGTGTGAACGTGCGAAACCGCGAGAAAAACTAGTATTAAATAAATAACTAAGGTCCCCATGTTCAATAAAATCCAACGATCCTATCTACAGTTGTCTGGTAGAGATCGGTCATGAGCGATAAGACCGCCAAATTAATTGTTTTATGAAATACCCAATAAAGCATTTTCTATATTATGTATAAGGTAACTTATACAAACATTTTACAATGCTTCGTAATAAACGGAATAATATGTGAATCACCATGTATACCGTCGCAATAGATTCATTAGGTGCCGCCAATGCACCTGCTTGCCTCCTCCAATACGGACCGAGTACAGTACCTACCTAGCTACCAGTGACTGTGCTATGCATACCTCAATTGAACGAGATATTTTGATTGGGAATTTGTTTTTGCTTCGAAGGAGGGTAATGGTTTTAGGATGTTTAGTGTACGTCAATTTTTTGCCGTGGCTCTTAACGTTCTTTATGCTAGGTTTGACGACCGATGGTTGGCGAAGGTCCGCCTGCAGGAAGTTGCGGTTTCGATTCCCGCCCTAGAACAAATGTTTGTACGATCTGCAAATATTCGTTCCGGGTGTTCGGGTATCTTCTCTGATCAGTTGAGCTAGCTGTAGATTGTTTGTCTGCGTCTGTATTTAGCGTAATTGCTACTTGTTACTTGTTTCTGGACTGGTTTCCGCAACTAGGCCACAGGTGGACCCTTTTTGCGTGTCGTGCGCAATTGCTATTATTGGATTGTAATTTTCTTTATTATTAAAGCTTAACTATAAACTGCAAACTATTCACTTAAAAACATTATTTTCTTAATTGTGTAATGAATTCTATATTTTCAGTGTATTTTAATTTTTAGGTATATAAAGATATATTTGTGCTACAATATATGTATATAATTGTTTAACCAAGGTATATTCTAAGTAATGTGAGATTTATCGACATGTAACATCTCTTAAAGAACTATTGAGGCTAGATCGATATAACTCCCCAGGTGCTCACCTTGATCATTCATGGCGCATACACCCTTGATAAAATGTTGACGGATGGGCAATGGAGGGTAATCATGGTAAATATACCGTATTTTGTGATTTTAGTATTCAGTTTGCTCCAAGCTACCGTCAAAGCTAGAATACAAGAGACAAGCTACTCAAGCTGGGAGAATGGGAGAACGCATTGAGCTTAAATAATGCGACACAAAGAAAAGAGATTTACGAAACAATGATGCAAGCGAGAGTTTTGGATGTGGTAACGCGTGTGTGCACGGAGTTTGGATGTGGTATTAAAGATGCTTGGGCAGTAAAATTTAACAAAATAACAACAGATCATAATAATTTAATAATCGCAAAAAGTGTGCCAGCTATCTCAAATCGTAAATTTGAGATGGTTCTTCCTCGTCAATCCCACCATTGAATGTCGGTTCTGATAAAAAGGGGCCCAAACAGAATCGGGAGTAACTACAAACTTTTAAATAAATAAAAATCCCAGTACAGCAACTGAAAAAATGGTTATTCAAACAACTCGCACCTTCAGCCTGCTCCACTGTCGTTCGGCACTGATCTACCACTGTTTAGTCGTTCATATGGAGCGAGTGATGGCCCAGTAGCTGACCGTGGTGGGGAAAGATCAGTGAACAGTATAATAAAAAAATAAAAGTCGCTGACCGACGACAATATCTAACTTATTGGCATTGCCTTAACTTTGTATTCACGGACACAGCACGGACATAGCGTTAGTTGTATTTCTATTTAATTTGTTTACTATTCTTTTTTGTTTTTCTTCTATTTGAATCGTAAATTCCTAGCTTCATCATCATCATCATATCACATAAGCCTTCCCCATACGACGCCACAAATAGTGGTCCTGAGACGCCTCCATCCATCGACTCCCTGCGACTGCTACTATCTCGTCGGTCCATCGATTAGATGGTCTCCCATGTATTCCTAGCTTAGTGTTTTATATTTAAGTATGTCTTGTGTCGTGCTAAATAAACTTTTTCATTTAATTTCATAATCTGTCGGACAGTAACTGTCTATCACTGTCCGGCAGCTACTGGGTCCGTGAAGGGTTTAGTTCCGAGTTTCTTTATGTTTAACCTCCACTAAAGTACTATATTTATTAATGTCAACTTCCGACAAAAAAAGGGTGTTATGATTTTTACGTGTGATTCTGTATGTCTCTGGAATCATTCGCTCTTAAACGATACAGCCTTTCAAATAGTATAATGGTTCGTAGTAAAATCATTATCAGAAGTTTAGTAGTGAAATTATTTTGTAATTACATGTCTTTTAAACCAACGTGCAAGACAGAGGACAATCTTAAATATTACAGATATCAAAATACCACATCAAAATTATTTGCCTTCCTTTCACCCATCCACGTTCATGAGAGTTGGCAAAGTAAGGAAATGGATATAGACGAATCCTTTGCAAGTTAAATGTGCCACATTCATCCTCCTCGTTGATAGAAGTCTCAGGCCTTTGTATTGACTTACTCTGCAAGATTTTATAAAGCCACTTTACTTAGACTATGATTGTTTTGGACTGGAAAAATAAATAAGGCGTAGGTAGGTACTGTCACCTCCGATTAGCTGATAATAATCTAATTTTGAAAGAAAAGAAAGAAAGAAAATATATTTATTTTAATAGAATTTTGCAGGCATTTGCTGGCAGATATCATATTCAAAGTACCAGGTAAAACGGGGCGAATAGACACTACAGGGTGAATTGACATGGCCGAAATACTGGACCAAAACATTACCTGGCTTGTAGCAGTGGAAGTATCCTTAGTCCGTGACTGTTCCCCTCCTGTGTCAGTGGATCTGACCTCTGCAAAAGGATGTTTTTCCTCCAGTATTTCGTAAATTTCTGACATATGCCTAACGAGGGCCATAAAGTACTGTCTTCAGCTTGCCGCATACAATACCATTCGCAGTCTTTGGCAGGTACTCATCCCTCATCCATCTGATCACAGGGTGTTATCGTTTGCCGGGCAGCGCCCCTGCGTGCTGAAGGGTTAAATATTGTTGTAAGTGTATTGACAGTTATAGTATCTATAACCTGAAATAAAACGAAACAAATTACTTTTGTGATGACTCGACCGTCGACCAATATCTGTAATTCTGCACCGTTTAACGACTGGTCGGTTCAAACGTCCCAATATCAATAAATAAGGCTCAACTCCTAATAAAGGTACATTAAAAGGAACATACAATGTACTTATTAACTTTTGTGCGGACACCTCTAGTACTTTCGTGTGCAACAAGATCAACTTTTGCTTTGTGACAAGTTACAAGAGATCTGCAAAATAATATAAGCACTATGTTCCTCTATAAATAAGGAGAATAGTAACCTGAATTACACGTATTAGATATCCACCAGTGGACTGGTCAAGGTTGATGTGTGGGACGAATTATAAATATTGCCAAGATTCAAAACTTAAATTTTAGTGAGGATTTTAAAATTTAAGAAAGAAAAAAAAGAAAAGAAACATTTTTATTGGTTCACAAAACAAAAATACAATAATGAAAAGGGATAATAGAGAAAAAAAAAACACAATGTGAGACCAAAAAGCTGCCACTCAGCATGTGCTGCAGGAGCTCAGGGAGCAACTGCAGCGCTGGTCTTCTGTGACACCTTAGCGTAGAGCGCGTCACTGGCTATGAACTTGAGTTTTCGCTCCTTGGCAATTATGGCTTTCACTACATAATGTCCTCATTCACTAAGCTTTATATCTTATTTTTTAATTCAAGTTTTTTATCAGCATAGGTATTTATTTTAATTTGCTCTCCTCCCCTAAAATACACCACACATACTTAACTACACTAAAGCTCACAAGGGTGTTTACAAGAGCATTTGAATTTAAACACACCACCGCCGCGTTATAGTTGAACCACGGTTCATTTATGGAGGATATTGGATGTCATACATGTGGGTGTAGTAAAATGCAATTATTACGACCTTTGTGGCACGGTGAGCGAAGATCCGCCTGCGACGCAGGAGGTTGCGGGTTCGATTCCCGCCTCGGGACAAATATTTGTACGATCTCCAGTGTTTGTTCAGGGTGTTCTGGTCGTTTTCTATGTAATATAAAAAATATCTTTATATGTAATATATTGTATTATGTATATCAGTCATCTAGTACCCATAACACAAGCTCTGCTTAGCTTGGGGCTAGATAATAATGTGTAAATTGTCCAACTTTATTAATTTATTACCTACAGCTCTGATTCTAAAGCCGGGACTGACATGATTGTGTTACGGGGCGTAATGTAACGTGTTACCCGTGTGCAGCGAGCGTTCGCAAATTCAGTACAGGTCGCGTCATGGTTTAACCTTGATGCACAGTAGTAGATTTTTACACCGTTTTACACCTAGCTAGCGCTATTAAACCGTGACGAGACGTGTACCTACGGGGAAAGAAGGCAATCGTAACGAGCAGACTCGTCCAAGACAGATTTTAGCATACGACGTAACGTATCATGCTTGCTGTGATAATTACATTACGCCCTGTAACACCGGTCAACACCCGGCTTCAGAATCATCCGTTCTATTCCGCTAAAATACAGCACATTTTAGTAGCTACCCTAAAGCTCACAAGTGTGTCTACAAGTCCATTTGAATTTTACCACTCTGCCGCGTTATAGTTGAACCACGGTTCATTTATGGAGGACATTGCATGTCATCTAGTGCGGGTGTTATATACGGCATTTATTACCTATGCTAGTTTCTATTTACAGGGTGTCTTTTTGAGATGGGAGTGGATAGCAAAATCCTAAACTATGAGAGTTAGAAGAGCCATGGGCTCAATTTATGAGAAAATAAACAGTAAAGTATTTTAAAATATCTAATACTCGTATAAAATAATTTTAGTTTTTTTATAAATCGAGATCATGACTACTGTCACGACTTTTCTCTAACTCTCATGATTTCAGGTAGTGTACAAGAAATGTGACGCAAAATATTTACTATAACAAGGTTCCATCCCATTGTAATTAAGGATTATTTAATACTAGCTGCTGCCCGCACCTTCGCCCGCGTTTTATCTGTATAAAAATAGCCTATATGTTATTCCAGGTCCCAAACTAGTACTAAATTTCAGCCTAATCGGTTCAGTAGTTTTGGCGTGAGAGAGTAACAAATATTCACATCCATACATCCAGCCATACAAACTTTGACATTTATGATATTATTATACATATATTATATATATAGTAGGATATTATCACATAATAACTCTAATATTAATCTTCTGATAAAAATGGCGTAACTCAAAATCAGCTACTTCGCCCTAGCGCAATTTTAAATACACAGATTCAAATAGTCGAAAGCGGTCGATATAGTAGGTACAATTACTTTATTTCTTACATGCTATAGTAACCCACGTGTACTGTACTATCCATTTTATGGTCTGTCAGGTAGTTGTAAAGGCTTAGAGGGTCACAAGCCTTCGCCAAGCTAAACTCTACCCTATATCCTGAATGTTAGAGGCTAGAGCGGGCTTTGGGATATGGATCGTCTAAATCCGATTAGGTTAAGATAGTTTAAATTACTTCAGGAGTTCGGAGCAATTGTGTTTTTCTGTTGGACTAGAGTTTTTTTGGCTAATTCTGTGTTTGGGGTGTTTTAGGTCAAGGCCGGAAACTTTAGACCTCCAAGTTTGAAAAAACTTACTTAAGTTGTTTGGGAGAGTGGCATTTTCAAGGCGGTGTGGGCGGTTACATATGAAAATTATGTCTCAGTCAAAACTGTTTCAATGCAACCTTATCGCTTCTTCCCAGTTGTCTTGTGCAGTAGTTCTGTACAGGACAACTGGAACAATTTTTGACCTTGTCGTCCTGTTCACAAGACTACTCGGACAAAATTTGTCCCAGTAGTTACACTGTGCACCAAAAATATATTATATTAAATTGAAAAAAAATCAAAAAACAGACAACGACGGAGACGTTCAGCTGGAGGATCCCACACTGCGTTTGCCAAGTCGGTCGGTTTTTCAAGATATGGGAAGTGTTTATAATCCAATAACTAGGTGGGTGACAACATGCACAATTATTTCCTTTTACAGTGGCCTCTAATGGAAAATAATTCTTAGAACATAATTGGGCGTGTTTAAAAAACGATAAATCGACAAATTCCTGAACCTACCTCTTGTTTACGCCTGTTGCCATGGAAACTGTTTGTTTATACTCATTGTCATAATTTGATTGTTTATAAAAACCTATACGGGTCTTTAGTCGTTTCGCACCGCGAGCGGTTCGAAACGCGGTGTGAAAACCCCAAGCACTGTTTCTGAATAGGGCCATTCGCACCGCAGTGGTTACGGCGGTGCGAATCGCCCAAGATTCTTTTGAAATGGGTCGTATCGAACCACGGGAAAAAACGACTCGATGCTCATTTTGTAAGTCCAATTCAGACACACATAATTTTTTATTTGTAGGTACAGACAAGAGGAAAATGGATAGTGATAAAAAACATTGCAATATATATATATATATATATATATGTAATAATTATATTTGCTCAAAAGGTGTTTTTAAAGTAATAAGGTAGGTTTTAAATCCCAGCTTCATCAACATTATACATTTTACTAAAAATTTACTATTGTTAATCAAGGGTAAGACGTACACTATTATTTACATAAGACTAGGTAATCATTAAGAATCACAGGCGTAACATTTTTAAAATCTGGTGTCTTAGGAATTTTTATCAATAAAAAGATGCCTATCTAAAATAATTTATTTATCATCATTATCAACCAATCTTAGTCCACAGCTGGACATACCTCCCCTAATGAGCGCCATAGCGCCCTGTCTTCAGCTCACCGCATCCAGCGTCTGCCTGAAGTCTTTCGCAGATCGTCATCCCACCTGGCCGAAGGGCGTCCTACACTACGTTTGCGAAGTCGCGATCTTCACTCGAGAACATTTTTACCCCAGCGGTTGATGGTTTTCTTCGCGAGATATGGCCGGCCCACAGCCACTTCAGTTTGCTGATTCTTTGAACTATGTCGATAACTTTGGTTCTCTGTCGTATGTATTCGTTACGAATCCTATCCTTCCGAAAAACTCCGGACATAGCTCTTTCTATAACTCTCTAGGACTTCAAATAAATATCATAAGTTGTACTTACCATATAAACTTCACAAAACATCTGACTTGTCTAAGTGCTTATTTTGTAAGCCTAGATAAATAAAGTTATTGATTCTGATTCTGATTCATCACACATTTGAATAACAATTTATCCTGTCACGTCACCACTCTCAAAGTAGATAAGAAACTGTGACCTTATCAGTATCCCCAGTGCAAGCAAAAGCAACTACCAACCAAGCAAGCATGTGCCCCTTGCACGGGCTTGCTGATTGGTAGATGTTTTTGTTACTTTCAGGTTATTCTGTTGTTTATATGACCGGTAAGTCTACTTTTGTACAAAGGGTTAATTTTTGTCAGAATTCACCCATTCAAAAAGAAAACTGATTTGTTACTCTGCGATATGAATTGACTAATTCAGAAAAAGGTTTGGTCTATTCACACCGCGGTGCGAAAGAACCCATTCAAAAGGAATACTTGGCCGATTTGCACCGCGGTTCGAATCGCTTGTGGTGCGAAACGACTAAAGACCCACCTATACACTATTCGACTTCGAATCCCTTACTTTTACACTGTTTTTAAGTTTTGCGGGATAAATAGTAATCCCTTGGGGATAAAATTTTTACGGAACCAACTCGGGATCATCTTTATTTTTATAAGAGTAAACTGGGTGACTCATCAAGAGATCTCTGAAACTACAAGAGCTGCGAAGCTGAAATTTCAGAGGAGGTTCATTTTAGGACGTAGGCGTCCACTAAACTGGATTTTTGGACATTCGTATTATAAGGGGGTCAAAAGCCATTTTTATAATAACTTCAGAACCGAAACTGATAGCCCGTCAAAATTTGTAGCGTAGAAATATGACTGAAATAAACAGATGTGTTTCAGGATTTTTTGTAATTCACAACCTACACGTCAATGCTGTGGAGTCAAAGTTAGGCGACTCACTGACATATCACAAAAGCTAAGGAACTAGAAGAGCTACGAGGCTGAAGTTTTGCATGGAGGTTAATTTTAAAAATCGGTCCATAAATGGCTGAAATATTGCTTACCTAACACACATACAAAAAAAACATACAGTCGAAATGAGAACCTCCTTTTTTGAAGTTCGTTAAAAATAAGTTTGGTCTTCGACACTTCCTATATCTTGCATTGAAATAAAGTCATTCTCTGTCTGATAATGACGATGTGTCGGTACCTTCCGTGTTTTGACGACCGCAGGCCTAATGGTTCTCTTAATTCAATTGTAGATAGGTTAGATGTAATAACTTTGTGGTATCTATGAGATGTACGGGGAGCGAAAGTGTTAGGGCCGAGAACTTATAATTATTTTTAATACATGAAAAAACTAAGTAATAAGTAGTAAGTAAGTTGCCAAGTTTCCAATTTATAAAAGCGTACATTGGTAGCCGTAGCCGCGTAGAAAACCGCCCAAAATCACCCTGGGTCCCACGCTACGGTGCCCAGGGCGAGTTTGGGCGGTTTTCTACCAGGCACCCTCCTTCCCCCAGCAAACAAAAAACCGCCTTGGTGGTTTGACACTCCCATCCATCAACTGTTAACATTAGTAAGTATAAGTCACGGCGAGTAAAGCGAATCGCGATTTTTTTTATGATCTGGCTGGCAATTCTATCGCCGAACTGCGATCGCCAACCAGTTGCGATAAAAGCTAATAGGGCGCTTATCAGGGAGGTCTGAGTCCAGCAGTGGACTAATAAAGCCTGTTGAGTCTAATTTATATTGGAAGTGATTCTGTTGTCACCTAAACAGAGACTAAATGTTAGCCTAAAATTGTTGCCCTCCCTGTAGAAACCGGCGGAAGATTATCACTGCGTGTATTTGGTGTACCAGTAAACGTAGTATTCATTCTGAGCCAGTTCCTAATTTATAGCTACAACCCACAATATACCTACCTAATATATTAGTTTTAAGTTCTTGTTTAGCTGTGTGATTGTTTGTAGTTAAAAATAAATTTATTTCCTCTTTCTTACTTTCCCCTTTTGTAAAAGAGGGAACGCCTACATTTTTTTCACCAGTTTGGTTTAGGTTTGGGGCCAACCAAATCATAACCATTGTTTGTATGTTATAAACTAATATATTATAAACTAAGAAAAAAGCAATAAAATAATATAAACCAATTAAACTAGTATTTACAATTGAAACAGTTGAGCTAACAGCAGGCTGTTGCAAACAATCTACAGATAGCTCAACTGGTTCATAGCAATACCAGTCGGAAGCGTCTCCAAGACGCTGGCTGCATTATTGCCTCGCTGTATGGCAATGCTAATGCGCTGCGCCAGATACTCACCAGCTCTCGGGTCACGCGTTGCTTTTATCAGGCGCTTAGATAAACTAAGTAGAATAAAATTAATAAAAAAAAATTGTTTTGTCTGTTATATTACCCATCATCAAGCCCAAAAGTAAGATAAGCACACCTTACAATTTTAAATTTAATCAAAACACTTTCCTACCGTCTTTAATCAGGAAAGAGGTACGGGGGCAAGTAAAAACGCAGCTACCGCATCAAATGTGTAATAACTAATAATAAACCGACAGACAGACTTTTTATAAACATTATTACGTTTTATTGACCTTGCTACTGTTATTATGACGATTCTGTTACTATAGATGTTATTTTAGAGAGCATCGTATTTCGATCGATATGTTAGTAATCAATCGATTGATAGGTAGTGCTTGATTATGGGATTTTAAGACCACACAGAGTTTTAAGGTGTTTTTATTAACGGAATTTTTATGTGCATATTAAGGCCGAATCTTTCTTCAGTTTAAATCTGATAGTAAAATGATAAAAAGTACGGTAGGCTCAAATTGCTGATATACATAATTTTAACAAACCTTCATAAAATTCTGAACTGCCTTAGTTTATAAATAAACTGTAATAAGTCCGTACAAAACTATTTTTACCAAAATCTTTATTATTCTGAGCCTTTTTACATTTTTAACTCATTTTCCCTATTTTTTTTAAATGAGTCACTTCTATAGGTGCGAAATGTTTAACATAAAATTTGAATTTAAGCGAACTAGGTAAGGTAACTTAACAAAAAACACGAAAAAAGTTCGTACAAAACTATTTTACCCAGATTCTTTGCTATTCGGGTCAAAGCAATTGAGTTGTATGCTTTTATTCGCCTGTCCTGTGCCAAAATTAAAAAAAAATTTAATGCAAGCCAAACTTACTGTGTTAGATTAACTGAGCCTCTACCATGGGAATGGAATGGTGGGTTCCCAACGAGTCACACGAAATCCGGTCACAGTGTGACTCGTTGGGATTTTTTTTCCCATCGAGTAACACTATTAAGCAAGTAAACTCTTCTAGAAAAAAGTTGCTACGAGTAACAGTGTGATTCGATGGGAGAAAAAAATCCCAACGAGTTTACCAATTTACTTTCCTAGATGGAAATTACAATTTACTGATTTTTTTCGCATTGAAGCGCCGCCGCCTCCGCCGTCTCACACGAAGCGACTCAAATTTAGTAAGAACTCGGTTGCTTGCTTATTATTTATTATACATTAATCTGTTTCTCATTTCCATGATCATGGGCCATATAGTGACCCGGTCCTTTGGGAGGCATGCGTGGAGCCGAAGCCAACAGCACAGAGGCCCTTTATGAGAATTAATGTAAAGGCGAGAGTTACACATAGCGGGTATCATCCTTGGTTGCACAATATGATACATCCAAAGATAATATCCGCCAGGTGTAGAGACTATGCAAAGGAAAGTGAAAATAACACGAAAAAACCATTTTATTGTGGTGAATGGACTGGATAATTGGGCTATGATACATCCTAAGATGCATCTCTCGCGACTCGACTCAGACCGGCCAATGAAGGCAAGCAAGAGGTGGGGATCGGGTTCTCTTGGGAATACATTAATTATTATTACACAACGCGATTTTTTAGATCTGCCAATTATTATAAGGTTACATCTTTTATTATTCAAGCCGTGGGGTCGCGGCGTACGAATATCGACCCCTCCAACTCAACCCGTGGATGTCGTAAAAGCCGACTAAGGGAACCTACCAGAGGAAGGGCAGCAGCTTCCTTCTGAGTATTTTTAAACACCAACACTGCGACCACCAATCCGCCTGCCAAGCGTGGTGATTATGGCAAATCCCCCCTACATGGGAGACCATCCACTCGATGGACCGACGACATCGTAGCGGTCGCAGGGAGTCGATGGATGGAGGCGGCTCAGGACCGCTATTTGTGGCATCGTACGGGGGAGGCCTATGTCCAGCAGTGGACGTGTATGGGCTGATGATGATGATGATGATGATCTTTTATTATTACAAAAATATTAGTTTTGTCTTTCTAGCTTACGAATTCCAAAGAATAAATTGAAAATCAATTGAATAAAATATTTCAACAAATCAGTATCTAGTTAATACATTCACTGCCGAGTCTCGGCGGTGCTGCACCGCCTTTAGGTGTCAGATGGCGTCAGAGAATCGTCTATTAACACTTTCATAGCCGACTAACAATTTGAATAGTTTAAGATCTACCAAGTGCACATTTCCGTAGACCACGAATCGGTCTCGTTTTTAAGAAGGTAAAAAAGTTCCTAACTTGAAGGTACTATACTTATGAATAGAATGTGAAAACTCGTGATAAAGGCACAAATGTTAAAAGTTGGCAACACTGGCTGTGAGCCAGCAGAATGACTGATTTATTTAGTCACTGATGTTTGTAAGACACAGCTTAATAATGTAGAAGAAAGAATCCATTAGGATGCTTCACAGCTTAGAACAAAGAGATATAGTGTATTACGGTAGAAAGAAAAAACTAGCATCAATGGAGCTAGAATTTTAAAAATTAAAGGCTCTGGCAAACCTTTTTTTTTTAAGTTTTAGTAAACTAACGTTAAGCTTGCCCAAGGATTTTAGACAGTGATCAAGGCAATGTAATTTTTAGAGTCAGAAGTCGCGCAAAATGTCTTCTAGCAACAGAATTGACAGCTCATTGAATAGATCTAACGGACTTTTGTATAAAGTTTTATGCTACTAATCGCGATTTATAAATCATAACTACGCTCGTTTGGTCTCAGCCTTAGTGGGTAAAATACGATAAAATACGTAAAATGCCAAAACATACAAACAATTAGACATTGAAAGCCGAGTACTCACCGAAGAATTACTTATAGCAGCGAACATAATAAAAAAATAAACTTTTCAAAGTAGCCATCTTTGATAGCCATCTTCGATAGGCTAACATGATTTCAGTTTATGGATGTTGTTGAAAAATGATTATTCGTCCATCAAGGGATGCTGACCGCGCTGTGATGGCCTGAACCTGTGCTACGCTGCGCTTTTAGACAACATCATCACGGCCAGCAACCCAGCCATTACTGACCCATTGAATGAAATGAAGTTTTGCACAATTTCCTGGCAGTTATTGGCTACATAATAGAAAAATACAGGTTCTCTACCTTCAAATGAAAACAATAATTCCTGCCACAACACAAGAAGTATTTGCAATTTCCCTCCAGGTACGGGCAATGATTTCTCAAGGGATCTGAGCAGGGGTTATAGAGGGGGTAAGGGGGTTGACCGCGATTCCTTCTAAATTCTTAATAACAATATAAAAAGTTCGACCCAAAGTTTTTTTACGAACGATTTTTGCAGTGTTTTTCGAAGTCTACCCCTAGCGTAAACAAAACAAGAGATAAACACAATGTAGAATCCTACTTACTCTTTTTTATAGAGAACTTGGTGCTGCCCGCGCCTTCGCCCGCGTTTTATCGAGATAAAAAGCCTATATGTTATGCCAGGTCCTAAACTATACCCATACCAAATTTCAGCCTAATCGGTTAAGTAGTTTTTGCGTGAGAGAGTAGCAAATATTCACATCCATATCCATCCAGCCATACAAACTTTGACATTTATGATATTATTATTATATATATATATATATATGTATATATATAGTATATAGGATATTATCAAATAATAACTCTAATATCGACTGCTTCCGATAAAAATTTCAGCCAGCGGTTCAGTCTCTCAGTCGATCTAATGTCGTGTGTACATAACAACGTTGCAGAACTAATATAAGATGAACAAAGAGAAAAATAGGTACCCACTACCCACTATGTACCTAGTCCCTCTGTTGTGCAGTTTCTGAATTAAGAAGAATGACATTTCTCTAACAATCTCTCATAGGCAAGATGTACGGAAGCGATTGGATGCGGTATATTGCTTAGAATTGATGTTTTATAAAATATAAAAAATATAATTTATATAATATAAAAATTATATAATATAAAAATTATATAATATGTATTATAAAATAAATGTAAATGTAAATGAATAATGCTGGACAATCCACACAGCATCATCTTGCCCCAAGCTAAGCAGAGCTTGTGTTATGTGTACTTACTTGATGACTGATATACGGCAACGCTGGAGGTGGCGGGTTCAAGTCACGACTCAGGACGAAGATTTGCACGATTTGTAGATTTGTTCCGGGTGTTCCAAGATGGCGGACCTCTACAGACAAGAGGTTAACAAGTACCTTTGTCTAATAAAATAAATCTACATATCTTTGCGAAGTTTTGTGGACCAAATAGTTAATTCCTTAGATAAACAGTTTTATAGGAGAACCATGAAGTCATTCTCTACAAAAAACTAAAAAAATCATCAGAATGGTTCCTCCACAACTGATGGAGAAAATAACTTACCTAAAACAAACATACATACATGCAGCTAAAAATAGACATCCTTTTTTCCAAGTCTGTTAAAACTAATTTTCAATTGTAAGCCACATCCATTGATTTCTGCTCCTTGTCTGATCCCTGCTCAGAGACTTTGTTCTGTGAATATTCTTTTAAAAAATATAGCTTCAAAGGAACCACCGTTGGAAAAGACGTCTCATGGGGCGCGGCAGGCGAAGGTCCGCCTGCGACGCAGTAGGCTGCGGGTTCGGTTCCCGCCAAACAAATGTTTTTGAACGATTTGCAAATATTTGTCACTAGCTGCTGCCCGCGCTTTCGCCCGCGTTTAATCGGGATAAAAAATTGCTTATATTATATTCCAGGTCCCAGACCCTTACCAAATTTCAGTCTAATCGGTTCAGTAGTTTTTGCGTGAAAAAAGTAACAAATATCCATACATTCGTCCATTCAAACATTGACATTTATAATATTAGTAGGATATTGGACATAGACCACCCTCATACGAGGCTAAGGCTACAAATAAAAGTCCTGTGCCACCCCCATTCATCGACTCCCAGGACCAAAACAAAAATCCTACTTCCTACTATAATATAAAAAAATTGAAAGTTTGTATGGATGGATGTATGAATATTTGTTACTCTTTTACGCAAAAACTACTGAACCGATTAGGTCGAAATTTGATATGGTTATAGTTTGGGACCTGGAATAGCATATAGACTATTTTTTATAGCGATAAATCTCGGGCAAAGGCGCGAGCAGCAGCTAGTAGAAGAATAAATTTAAGTTTACGCTATCAAATAAGATATCAGAGAAAATCCCTAACCCTTGGTGTAAATTATTTATTTATTTGTGAGAATGAAAAACGCGATGAGTGCGAGTACAAACTTACTTACGTATTCTGTTTCAGGCGAACGAAATATGAAAATATTTTTATGTGACTCGCATGCATACATCAAGAAATAACATACTTACGCAATTTGTATCATATTAGAAAGCAAAAATATATGTATAGTAACAATTCTGCTCACAATCCACTCTGATAGTATTCTTCAAAGTTGTCAACTAGTTTCGTCTCTCCACGAGACATCTTCACCAAATTGAATTACAAAAAAAGGTCTAAAGAAAACTTCTTATATTCTTTATTGTACACACAAATAACATAATATATCATACATGGAAGTAAACAAATATTGGGCATGTACAAAGGCAAGCTTAACACTAAAAGTGTTTTCTTACAGAAAACCTACGGTTATATTGGGGAATAGAAAAAGATGACACACTCATAATTTCCCAACATAACCGTAGGTATATAGATGATAATTGTGTACTATATACGAGGCAGATATTTTTTACAGAGAATGTATATACTTATAATAAAACTGTAACAGGTCCAATTCTGTACATTGAAAATATTTAGAATTTTTTTTTTTTGGTGGGCCCTCTATTATTGATACTGATGGCAAAATTGTATTTTTTTTCCATCATGTCTGTCTGTCTGTCTGTATCTTGGCCGCGCATAGCTCCGAAAATACTGAACGTATTGAAATGAAACATGGCAGGATTTGAGTTCATACTACGAGGAAGGACATGGAATACTTACCAAGAAATTTTACATGAATGTAAAATTTCTTGGCTGCGCGTAGCGCCGAAACTACTAAATGTATTCAAATGAAACTTGGTATGATTTGAGTTCATACTATGAGGAAGGATATAGGGTACTTTTTATCCCAGATTTCAGTAGGGTTCCCTTGGGAAAAGGGATAAAAGTAACATTTCTTGGCTGCGCGTAGCGCCGAAACTACTAAAGGTATTCAAATAAAACTTAACATGATTTATGTTCATATTACGAAAAAGGGCAGAGTATACTTTTCATCCCGGATTTTAATAGGGTTCCGTTGGGAGAGGGGATGATAATAATGTTTTTTGGCTGCGCGTAGCGCCGCAACTACTAAATGTATTCAAATGAAACTTGGCAGGATTTGAGTTCATACTATGAGGAAGGATATAGGGTACTTTTTATCCCGGATTTCAATAGGGTTCCTTTGGGAGAGGGGATGGAAGTAAAATTTCTTGGCTGCGCTTAGCGCCGAAACTACTGAAGGTATTCAAATAAAACTTAGCATGATTTATGTTCATATCACGAAAAAGGGCAGGATACTTTTTATCCCGGATTTTAATAGGATTCCGTTGGGAGAGGGGATGAAAATATTTTTTTTGGCTGCGCGTAGCGCCGAAACTACTGAAGGTATTCAAATGAAAATTAGCATGATTTAAGTTCATATTACAAAAAAGGGCATAAAAAACTTTTTATCCCGGAACTCAGAAGGGTTCCGATGAGAGAGAGGATGGATGTAAAATTTTGCGCGTTGCAGGATGGCGCACTGGCAGTGGGGCCCCAGGCAGATGGCCCCCCGAATTGGGCCCCTCACTTTGCCCCGCAGTGGTACCCCTCATTAGCCCCCCACAGTGGGGGCTCTCGGCAGTGGGCCCCCACATTTCCTCGCAGTGGGACCTTTGGTAGCCCCCCGCAGTACACCCCGCAGTGGGTCCCACTCAGTAGGCCCCCATAGTGGAGGGCACTGGCAGTGGGGGCCCCTGGCAGTTTAACCCCGCAGTGGGCCCCCACATTGCCCCGTAGTGGGACCACCAGTAGCCCCCCGTAGTGGCCCCCCGCAGTAGGGTAACATTTCTTGGCTGCGCATAGCGCTGAATCTACTGAATGTATTCTAATGAAACTTGGCATGATTTAAGTTCATACTACGAGGAAGGTCACGTAATACTTTTTATCCTGGAATTCGTTAAGGTTTCCTTTGGAGTGGGGATGGAAGTGACATTAAAATAGCACAAAAACTACTGAATGGATTCGAATGATACTTAGCATGATTTGAGTTCATACTACGAGGAAGGACATAAAATACGAGTCCATACCCCAAAGCCAATAAATGATTACAAAATTGTTATTAGTGCCGATAAACGACCTACTGGACAGCATCCGGTTTGTACAAAGCTCTCGCTACCAATGATGTTGCCGTCGTCCTGGTAGATCAGCACTGTGACAGGCGGGACATTGTGCTGCGTACCCGGGATGACCGCTTGCAATGCATTGGCGAAACGCACCAGGCATTTGATGCTCTTCAGTCTCTACTCGCTTATATACCTACCTACTGTCGTGGCGAAGACACTGGTGGAAGTGGATACAACTTTGATTCGGTTTGGTTCACTAAAAATGTTTACCGCCCAACGAAGTGGGCACGGGTCAGCTAGTATTATTATAAATGTCAAAGTTTGTAAGGATGGATGTATGGATCTGTTCCTCTTTCACGCAAAAATTACTGAAGGGAATGGGCTGAAATTTGGTATGGGTATAGTTTAGGGCCTGGAATAACATATACATAGGCTATTTTTTATCCCGATAAAAGTGGGCGAACGCGCGAGCAGCAGCTAGTATAAAATAAAATAAAAAAACTAATATATCTATCTAATCGAAAATAAATGTGGGTGATTCTGGACACCAAGGAGAAACGCTTTTTATTACCCGACTACGACGAGGGTTATGATTTTGACACCCTATGTATTATGTATATATGTAGCCGATTTTTATGTTCCCACGTAGCGCTGTAACTACTGGTCCGATTTCAACAAATGAGATGTCGTATGATTCGTCTTAATAGCCCGATGGTTATAGGCTATGTGACGTCAGATAAAAATGGGGGTCTAACGAGATAGCAGGGGTCTAATTAAGGGTCTAAAATCTCAATGTTAGTAAATATGCTCGTATGTAGTATCGTTGCAAAGGTCTTTGTTTGTACTTTCCGAAACCGCTTCTCAAACTTTTGTGAGGTTAATGATTCCAAAACTATTAGCAAAATGGTGTCAAAAAAATATAGTTAAAAAATAAAACCCGACTACATACGACTACATAACAACTCGTAAAAGTCTTAAACAAGCGTTCACCTATCATTTTCTTCTGATACTTAGGTAGTCGGAGGCACCCACCCCATATACATACCTACGGTGCAATTAAGTAACAAAGGCCTCCGACTACCTAAGTATCAAAAAAAGAAAATGATAAGGACAATAGGTGAACACTTGTTTAAGACTTTTATGTAGTCGGGTTTTAGTTTTTAACTATATTTTTTGGACTGGCTTTTTTTATTGTTTTTGAATATTAAATTGTTTTAATACTCAGCTAAAAGGAGCTTTAAGCTGTGTAGATACCTACTACGCAGTACTATATAGTTATTCTGTGGTACTATTATAACGTGCACAAATATTAGGTGGCACCGTGTACATTTCAATTGACTCGCCGCAAGACACTCCTCTATCGAGGATATTCCCTAAGAAACGTTGCACAGTAAAAATGCGCAAGTAAAATGGCATTGCAAGCAACCCACAAAGCACATGATCTAAGTAATCAGGCAAAGCAATAAAAAGCCAGCCTTAGGGTATTAAATGTTTTTATCTTGAAGATGAAGCAAAAAGTAAAGCTGAGGGAACTTAATGAGAAAGGACATTACCTTTGAACTGGCTTACAATCTGTTTATTTTTTAATAGCTACTGCCCCCAGCTTCGCTTGCTTGCTGATTAGATAAATATAAGGCTGGTGTTAGTGACACGCTGGCCATCGGCGCTGATAGATCAATACGTATGGTTGCTATAGAAGCATTTTAGAATAACGCCGAACCAGCGCTGACGAGCTTCAGCGCTGAGCGGTGCGCGGCCGTACGCGCCGCTTGCCAGCTTCGTCGCTAAGACACCGGGTTCTCTGATCCGTGCGTTTGTCCAACGATATGTGGAGATGAATTAATGAATGAATACTTTATTGTATCTATTAAAATTACATAATAACTCTTATATCTAATACTAAAATAAACACAGTACAAAAGGCGGCCTACGAGATGCGTCGGCTAGAGCACCGTGCGCTGTCGGCCGAGGGCTTGTGGCGTAGATAGTATTTCATAATCAAGGGAACAGGGTACTGACTGAATTTCGGGCTAAAAATATCCTTGCTCGTAGTCCATCCGCCCATCACGTGCGGCGGACGGTCAGAGAAGCCAGCGCCTAGCGGTCGCGTCGACCAATAGCCTCAGTCTTCTTGAATGCATATTATTGCGTGCGTAATCGGTGTGCTCTACATCTACGACAACCTTTAGGTGCATTTTCGGTAGGCAGTGAGAATGAGAGAAGAATTTTGATAATTTTGTTATTGAATTTTTCCATTAAATAAAGCTGAAATCACTCTTGTCCACTAAAAACAGTCTGTATTTAATGTAATTCATCATGAACCAGATTAATCATCATCAGCCCGTAAACGACAACTGCTGAACATAGGCCTCCCCCAAACGACGCCATGAATAGCGGTCCTGAGCCGCCTCCATCCAACGACTCCCTGCGACCGCTACGATGTCTTTGGTCCATCAAGTGGGAGGTCCAACCAAATTAAATGCATCTTCCTGTTTTTTTGTTTACTTATTTTCAACTGTTAGACATTACTTATTTGTAAACAATTATAAAAAAACTGTGTAGATTAAATATTTACAAAGCTTTATATATCAAGGGCCCAATACCCGGGGCGATATCTTAAGATAAGCCCCGTCAAAAAAGTCATCCCCAAACAAAACAGAATAGATCACAAAGAAATATTGAAACTATCCCCAACCCAAATTCGATTTGGCAAAGGATATTCACTGAACCCTTAAAAACCTGTTAAAAAGGGTCCTTAACTGAGTGACCGCAGTAAAAAGACCTTATCTCTAGTCCTTTTCTTATCGAACTGTGTTTTTCCATTCGATTTAGCTTGCCAGAATAATCTCGAAAGATTTTATACAAAATTGAATTTAAGATAACCTTTTTAGAACAAAGGATGATCCAAAAAGGTTGAGGAGTGACACCGATAATTCATGGGTGATGCTCAAAGTCAAGAAAATTTATTATGTACAGTATCAATATTATAAATACGAAAGTTTGGATGCATGGATATATGGACTCTTCACGCCGAAAATACTGAATGTTATCGGTTATCGGAATGAAATTTGAATACAGGTCATTCCAGGCCTGGAATTAAACATAGGTTACTTTTTATCCCATAAATCAGTTCCCATGGTAAATTGATTAATCCTTTCTTTTTTTTGTTCATCCTAAACACACACTTATGAGTACAGACCTTCGTTTATTTACATTCTCACCTGTAGAAAGTGACGATGTGCCGACGGTTTATCCAGATTGTAATTGGCCGGAAAAACAGAAATTGAAGGGTCTCATCCCACGGGTTCCCATGGTCAGACTGGTTAGACTGCGGGTAATTACATAGAATAGCAAAGAATAGAATAGCATTTACTTCGAAATACTCGTAAATACAAAAAAAAAACAAAGAACATGGAGGTTTCAGATGTTTGTAACCTAAGTGACACAAATAGTTTTATAAGTAAACGTTTATCTATGTTTGAAGTCCACATTGTGTCACTTAGGTTACAAACATCACCGCCATGTCTCCATCGATCCTTAGATCGATGGTCAAATAGATTGAAATAGGTGTTGGCTCAGCATGTTCTGAGAGATTGCCGCTCAGAGCTGTTTTTCAGCCAAAAACCATGTTCGCTTTACGGGCAAGTCGGTGACATTCACGTAAATTATTCCATGGTCAGACTGTTTGGAACATAATAAGTAAACTATAGCGTCTGTCTGGTTGTACAACAACCATGCCAGCCAGTCCCCTGCTAGACTTAGGCCTCATCCAATAAGCGCCTTGATTCTAATTAATTTGGGGTACCTAATATCATAACCGCCACACTGGGAATGGGTTTGGGAATCGCAGGGTAAGAAAATTTGCACACGGTCTGTCTAGCAGTTGTACTAAAGGTAAATAAACTAGGTGACCTTCAAAATTTTAATATTTCAATTCGTATTCCATTTTATTTGTATGATTTTTTTATTAAAATTTGTTTAATTTGATCCAACAAAATTTTCCACGGTCTATCTAATTGTACCATAGGTAAATTAAATGCCCTTCAAGGTTTCTAAATTCCAATTCGTATTCCATTTTCATTTGTTTTCAAAGAGAAAAACATGCATAATTTATTTTATAATCTGGTACGCATCACTTGACGCTCTCAGACAAATATATCCTAAAAAAATTCAAGTCGTAATTTATATCTGAATTTTTATTCGAATACTGAAAGACATTTTGAATTGAGACAATTTCAGATATCGATACAGTATTATTTGTGATCCTATTTTATTCAAAATTTAATGACGAAACGAAAGGTATCTTTTGAATAAGTTATAGAAGGTCTTCGTAAGTAGGTATGTTATTGAACTGATGAAAGTTGACCTTTATAAAAGTTACCCTTCAATTTTAAACCTTGTGTAGGTTATTCAATAATAGTTTCTGCCTGCGGCTTCGTACGCGCTATTTGTATTTAGAAATATAGGCTTTAATATATTATTTTTTAAATAATATTTTATATGATATTATTGACCATGTGTCGTTGCACTCAGTAAGATATCAATGCGAAAATAAACGGGTTTTCAAAAAAAAATCTGAGCGCGTGGTCGTAGCGACGTGTGACCCGAGTGCTGGTGAGTATCTGGCGCAGCACTTTAGCATTGCCATATAGCGGGGCAATTTAGCCAGCGTCTTGGGCACGCTTCCGACTGGTATTTATTTGGACCAGTTGAGCTATCTGTAGATTGTTTGCAACAGTCTGCAGTTACCTCGATTGTTTCAATTGTAAATACTAGTTCTAATTATGTGTAGTTTCTATTATTTGATTGTTATTTTCTTTGTCTTTAAACTTTAAAGACAAAGAAAATAACTTTGTCTTTAAACTTTAAAGACAAAGAAAATAACAATCAAATAACTCCCTTCCTTCTTTCTTGCGATTAATTGACACGCAACAACTATAGCTCGCTTAGCTTGAAACCAAACTTAAAAGAGAGCATTATGTTCGCCTATGTACAACTTTTGTGCATTAAAGTATATTCTATTCTATTTAGTGTAATGGAAGACTGGCCAGGTATCAACCTGGCCAGTCTTCCATTACAACCACCATAAATAAGTACATTTTTTTATGGACAATAGACCTTCGTTTGACTATCTCATCTGATGGAAAGTGACAATGTGGCCGACGGTGTATTACGAAGGTCTAAAAGATACCTATTTACGCTTGTCTTGAAGAGACCCAGATTTTAATTGGCAGGAAAAACAGAAGCAGGCAGCTAGTTCCAATCCTTAGCGGTCCTTAGCGATGAATGATGAAGGTGGAGGAGAACCGCTTAGTACGAGTGGATGGTATATATCCACCAGATAAGGTATTATAAAACAGTGTGTCTCCAGGTGACGTCACTGTCCAGTTGCTACTTTATTTAAACAAAATGTAGATATAGTGATAAGGGACGATTGAAAAATCCATAAAAAATGTGGATCGTCAATTAGGATTGTTAGATCAGTCAAAACAGCGTTAATTAATACAAGTCAATTTTATAAATAATGGGTAAATACAGAACTACATAGTTTTATCAGATCATACAGGAGCTCAGGGAGTTACGATTTTACGCTACTGGTATCACCAAGAAAAAGATTCGTCTTCTCATTCGCCGATGGCGTCGATGACATAGCCTGGAGACACCCACGTGACCATCGTGTCTCGGAAGAGCATACCTTGTTTTCTTATACCATGGGTATTATTACATACTCTGAATATTAGAGAAACTCACCTAATCACTAAGACCTGATGACTCTATGAATGCAATAAATAAAATACTGAAATTCTGAACATGAATACCACGACAAAGCAGTAATACCTCTACTATTATTTAGCTCCAACTCGCTTAGCTCGTAGTGAAACTAGCACTTTGCACTTAAACTTAGCTCGTTACGTCTGCATTGACTGAGAATTCAAAAGTGACATTTGATAGTTTAATTGAAGACTGATTTCCTACTCGTTTAGATCGGAGGAAGTTTAATTTATCAGTTTCTGTTGGAATAGCAAGTGAGTTGAATTGGAGAGAAATGGTGCACTTACTGCAAGCTAACTTAACCTAATTAATGAGTTCCTTGTTCATAACTAGTGGTGAATGATTTGGCATTCATAGTTGAGAAATCTACACAACCGAGACTAGGATTGATAAATACGGTGCTAAGGTATATAGTAGGGGGAAGTCCCCTAGTGGCGGACACCTAAGGTTTTTTGACAATTAAAAAAAGGAGATTCGAATAAAATATATTTATTTATTAACTAAGTACGTCAATGAAATTTAAAATCAAAATAAATATACAAAAATGCAACGTTTACATAATCATTAATTGAAACTTAAATCAAACTTTGGTCAGAAAAAATGGTATCATTGCACACTTGCAATCCGGTACTAGGTGCCACTGCACCTAGTACCGGACGGAATTAACTTCGAACATAAATCATACATCGTAGGCCACTTAACATTCATGGATATATCTACAGATTCGTGAGTCCACTCAGCTGCTAAAGCTGCAACAACTCGGCAGCTGAAGCATTGATTTCGTAAGCACACTACGCAAGTAGTTCTTATGTTATACATTTTAGTATTTGGGTCCATTTTATTTGCTTTCCATGGTTCAGTAAAATAAAATTATCATGCAGAGTGCTTTTCCGTAACTTATCGATTTTTTAGTTTAGTAAAAAAAACCATGTCTGGCTTCCGGTGAACTATTTTGATCTTAGTTTCCTTTATTTTTTTCTTTTTCATTACGGTTTCTCTCGGTTCTTCTAGTCTCTAAAACAAAATAAACCTACTATAATCAAAAGCATAAATACTTATGAGAAAAAGCAAGTTAATTTTTGTCCGACGTTAAGGGACGACTTAGTGTCCGGTGCCAGGGGACAGAAAATCCCCAAAGTTGCGTGTGTTAGGTCAAAACCTCTTCGTTACTCAACAAAAAGTATTATAAATATCATATATCTATGGATCACTTGTAGTATAATAACAATAACTATAAAAACAAATACTAAAACATCGCAATAAAACTTACTTATATCTTATGTGACGAAGCGTATACCCGCCAAAAGTAGTAAATAACTTCTCCCACCATGGTCTCGGGCGTCAGTAGCACACCGCGTCTCTGGGCCTGGTATCAAAATGCGCTCCCGCGTCCCTTTCAATCGTTTTTGAATCGAACGTGTTATGACTTTCCGAGATAGTACGCTTGTCCGAAGCTGGGTGCCGTCCGGCGTTACGGGACTTCCCCCAACTTAGAAGTCTGCTCTATTAAATTCATTCACAAATTAGAATTAAATTAGCTTTTATTTTACCACACAAACACAAAATACAACACAAAACAGGAAATGCTGACGATAAATTAAGCACAAAGGGCGGCCTTATCGCTTTGAGTGATCTCTTCCAGGCAACCTTAGGATGGACTGGTTATAAAGACTGTTAAAATCAAAGGATGGAAAAAAATTGCAACTAGTATGGTATTTAAATAACTCGTCCATATTTTTTATTATATCTTTTGTTTTGTAAGCCTCTTGTTAATTTAAACCTACTGTGTTAGAACCGAGAAGCGAGAGCACTGGTGATTTTTGTAATACTTGTTTCTAAACTTTTTTGAGTGGTGTAGTGTCTCTCACAAAGCATGTTAACTGAAATTGAAAATTATATTTGGGTATTTCTTGTGTATAATTTAATTTTTAGGTAAAATATTATATCAAATTCATTAGTATTATCACTGTTTTTTAAATTGTTCGGGATAAGTTATACAAAAAAAAATATTGCTCTATCTTGGGATTATTTTCCATACAATAGAAGCGAAAGAATTTTCCTAATCGGTCCATAATCGACGGACAAATCAACGAAAATATATAAAAAAAAATACATACAGCCGAACCTAGAACATCATTATTTTTTTTACGTCATTTAAAAACGTCGTAGAATATTGTCGCTATGTTGGAAAGAAAAATTGTGTATTGTTTTTGTGTGAAATTTAATTCAGATTTTTTATATTTCGGCATGCTAAAAAGAATCGTTCTAGTAAATAGATTAATACTGAAATATCCAGTAGCAGTTCTACCAAAATAGAGTTGGGGGTAGAGAAGGTTGGATTAATACCGCCTCTTCACATACCATTTCTTTTTATTCCCTTTTTCCTTTGCGATCCCTAGTTTCACTATTTTCCATCATTCCTGAAGCCATATCTCCTACCCTCCGCTTACATACGACCTTTTTAACCTACCTATCAGGCTATTTGAAAGCTCTGCCTTTGACTGTTCATGGCAGTAATGGATCTTTATTTATTTTAATATTTAAAACTAGCAACCCTAAAAGGGCAATTTTCTCAAAATGATCTTTTCACGTGAGTTTAATTATCTGGAATCTGAAAATCATTGATAGAATAATAATTTTTGGATCTCAATCTACCTTACATTTAATGAACGTGCGTGATATTTGCAGTAAATCCTTTCGTATCATAATTATGAAAAAAATACAGAATTCTAAAAAACAATAATCTCATAAGTACATACATATAAAAGCCTTTCGACCTAGGCATTCCATTTTAGTGAATTCGTTTTCAAACCAACAACTTCGTGTCCTGAAACGGAACCCTTCAAGAACCAATAGCTAAACATAGTTTCTGAAACTGCTTTTGACAGTTCCTTCCCTCAGGATTTCCCAGGTTTTTGCATAATGTTACGGTGGCCAGATTGTTTAGTCCTGTGATCCTTGGAACCATGAATTTATATAGGAAATGGAACCTTATGGGTTCCGTATTATAGAACTGAAAACATGTATCCTATTTTATAATATAATAGGAGGCACATAAGTACTTACCTCTACTGATGACGATGACCACCGATGTGGCGTGGTGGGCGTAGGTCCGCGTTCGAGGTTGCAGGTTCGATTCCTGATTTGGAGAAGTATTGTACAATCTGAAAATATTTGTTCAAGGTTTTCTGGGTATTTTCTAAGTCTAATAAAAAAATAACTATCATGTACATATATATGTATTTATCAGTCATCTAGTACCCATAACACAAGCTCTGTAAGCAGAGCTTATGTTATGGGTACTAGAGATCCACAAGGCATCATTTAGCACCAAGCTAAGGCTTGGGGCTAGATGATGCCCTGTGGATTGAGCGTTATTTACTTATTGTTCACCGATATAAATACTATTCATAAGATTTTATCGCCAGTGTTATTTTTTTATATCGTCGCGGCATGCTCGCTTCCTCGTCGCGACGTGCTCGCTGCGCAATCACATCGCTTCGAATCGCTCGCAAATGGCCAGTATGATAATTATAGGGCTCTAAGACATTTTAGGGCGATTTTTTATGCATTGACGCGCTAAGCACCCTCATTTTTTTGAGTGGTTGAAAGATGCGCGACCAGCAATGAAGTAGATATCCTAGCGGTGTGAATGAAATGAAATGAAATGAAATGAAATGAAATGAAATTTTGAAATGAAATGAAATTTATTTATTGTAGAAACTGTGTACAAAAAAGATCGAATGATGAAGGTGGAGGAAAACCGCTTAGTACGAGTGGATGGTATATTCACCAGATAAGGATGGCATTGATGAATGATTCAGGTTGAAATTTGCACTCATAAAAATGGACCTGGAACAACATAATAGGACACTTTTTATTTTTAAAAATGCGTAAGAAGCTGCGGTTAGAAGCTATATAAATTAATTACTTAGTTTAACATAAAACAATTTGTGTAGATTTCTCGCTCTTTACGACATAGTATAAAACAAAGTCGCTTCCCGCTGTCTGTCTGTCCCTAATTCCCTATCTATGCTTAGAACTCCGCAACTGATTTTAATGCATTTTTTTAATAGATAAGAGTGATTCAAGAGTAGGTTTATATGTATAATTTAGTATCAGCATTGCACCCGCGCAAAGCCGCGGCGGGTCGCTAGTATTATTATATTTCTCACTCTTCACCATCATCATCATCAGCCCGTACACTTCCACTGCTGAACATAGGCTTCCCTCAAACGACGCCACGAATAGCGGTCCTGAGCCGCCTCCATCCAACGACTCCTTGCAACCGCTACGATGTCTTCGGTCGAGTAGGAGGTCTTCCCACACTCCGTTTCGCATTGCATCGCGGTCGCCACTCGAGAAACTTTACTCCCCAACTGTTATCGGTTCTACGAGCTATATGGCCCGACCATCGCCACTTCAGCCTGCTAATTCTGAGAGCTATGTCGGTAACTTTAGTTCTTCTATACGGATTTCCGTATTCTCGCTCTTATTTAGACAATATTAGGTCATGGTATTCATAATTCTAAATTATTCAAGGACTTCAACAGAGCACTGGAACCTTTGTTTAAAGTTCTACTCGCTCTTTGCCGTTTTCAGCGTAAGGTTTCGAAACTACTTCAGTTTAGAAGGCCGTTGGATCCAAAATGGGACGCCTGGCACAGTTTTGGGTCCTTATTGGGGTGATTTCACGCAATCTACTTAGGTAGGTTCTATACTTACGGGAAAAAGGTTCTAAAGTCAATCTTGGTAAATAATGTTTGAAAGTATTTTTTTTTTATTATTTAGTAGGTACTTACCACGTCTGTAAACAGCTTGCTAATAAGGTATGCAAGATAACCAAGAAGTATAAACGATCATAATAAGTAAACTATCAATAATTCAATTAATTTATTTGAACAATTTAAATGTGTATAGAAATTGTCATTTTATTAACCGACTTCAAAAGAAGGAGGAGGTTATCAATTCGTCTATATGTTTTTTTGTATGTATGTTACGCGATATCTCCGCCAATTATGGACCGATTTTGAAAACTATTGTATAGAAAACGATCCCGAAGGGGTCCCATAATTTTTTTATACCCAGGAGTTTAATATTTATCCCGCAAAACTTACAATTTAAAAGTAACTATGTAAAAGTGTAAAAGTAAGGTAATTAGAAAGAAGTCGGTTTATCGTTTTTTATAACACGACAAATTATTTTATTTCATGTATTAAACATGAAATAAAATAATTTGTCATATGAAACTAATTTAATTAATTCAAATCGCATTAGTTGCTCAATAATTAAAAACAACTAATAATCCTAACCAAATCAATAAATCAGCATAATATTCACAGAATAGTTATGTATTGATAATTGATATAGTGATAAAATTTACGCAGAAAAAAGTATTTTTAATTTTGCCTTACTTTATAATTTTAGAAATTTCAAAAATAATAAAGTACCTACACTGCACCTATTTATATTTACCTAGTAATAATAATAATAGCCGATAGCTTGAGCATAGCTTCGAGACCGGTGATTTTCCGTTTTGATATATTTTTTACTGTAGAATAGTTTTAAAACTTAAAAAAAAAAGAATTTTTTACGAGTTTTTAAATAAATGAAGTGAATTAATAATAAAAACATAAATACCTTCCGCAGTTTCCCCATAGCTTTACTCTGTCCATCCAACCATCATAATACCCTTTTGTTTTTATCCCTTTCATTTTCGTTTGCATTAGTTTCTACACCTGGCGGATATCATCTTAGGTTTATCAACTTGTGTTACCAAGGATGATGCCCGCTATATGTAGCACTCGCCTTTAGATTAACTCTCATAAAGGGCCTCGGTACTGGCTTCGGCCCTAAGCATGCCTCTCAAAGGACCAGGTCACTATATGGCCCGTGATCGTAGAAATAATATCTAATAATAGGTAATTCCTATAAACTAACAATTTGTAAGTTACCCATTCTTGTCTCTTTTGTCCCATTCAGGAGTTTTATTAAAATTATTCCTTTGTAAATTACATAACCAAGTTCGTTATAGAAGAAGATAGTTATGTAAGAACTAAAATCACACGCACAGAACTGTTCTCTATTTTTCCTCCGCAAGCAAAAAGTCTTTTAGCTTTATGTATGCCAGGACACATACATACATGGTTACAAATTATTATTTAAGTTTATTTATAAAGTGTGTAAAACTGTTTGTTTTCCGAATAAAATAAACTAAATAAATAAGTTTCTCGGTTGGACGTATTTTCAAGAGATTCTACTTAAAAAATAGTACAACCCAAAACGATAAACATTGTTGCGAAAGCCTCAAAAATAATATCTTGAACTTCGTGTCTAGTAGCAAATATTAATATAAAAGATTACAAAAGTATGTCTGAGCGTTTGCCAAAAAATATCACGTAGCTCCTTTATAGGTAGACGTATTTTGGACGTAAAAAGAACTTTACGATTTGCCAGCGACCTAGGGTTGTCCACTGCACTATTTACGCTAACACAGAAATGTAGTATACATTACCCAATTTACTAGCTGTTTCACTACAAAAAAGTGTAGTCTGTATGTCATGCAAAATATATAACAAAATACCTAAATCATTAAAAGATCTTGACGACAATATATTTAGGACTAAATTGAAACAATTATTAATTACCAAATGCTATTATAATATTAACGATTTTATGACAGATAAATTTTGACATCCTCTTACTATTATTACTTTAAGATTTTTGACATTATATAAAATTATCTACAATATACCTAGGTTAGAACATTACTAAACTCTACTGTGACATTTGCATGCTATCTTAATTTTGCACGCCTCGATGAGGTAGTAATTTATTGGAAATACCATTTTTAATTAATAACTTTTGTACCTACATTACAGCAAATAAATGATTTGATTTTGATTTTTGATTTTGACTTTGACTAAGGCCTAATAGTTCCTGATATTCGATCCTTATGTGGTTTTGCGAACTGGGGAATAAGAGTTATTTATTTAGAGTGCAAACTCGAAAATAATTAACGCCAGTAAAACTTTAATAGCTCAGAAGGCATCATTATTTATTCCGTAAATACTTACTGCACGAAATATTAGTAGGCCTCTCTTCTGTGCTATTCTATCGAGTCTTTTAAAAAAAGGTGACGTAGAAATAAGAATAAATACGATCAAAAAGAATAACCGGCCAATACGAAACACTGGACTTTTATCTTTAATAATGTATATTTTTTGAATGCGTTTCAATCTCTGTAAGAAGTCTTAATAGTGGAAAGATAAGCGAGTGACAACCCTAACAAAGCTAAGATAAAAGAACGTAGAGCATATTGTGTGGTTGATTATACTTTTGTTGCGGCAATATTTTAGCAAAGTTTAGCTTTAGAGGCTTCCACTGAAGTGTTTGTAAGGAATGAACGAACGAAAGAATTTGAATGAATGAACATCTTGAGTTTAATGCTTCTTCTGTTTTAGTATCTCAAACAAATTCAGATACTAATGTGAGCGTTTTTTCAGGAACAGGACGAGTTCGTGACGTTTTGTTTTGATCTTTGTTAAGAGCATTGTGCGTCAATAAACACCCTTTAGATAATTTGCTACTAAAATACTTTAGGCACGTGGCACGGAATGAAGACTTGATGGAGCGTCTCGTGGTACAAAGCAGAATGGAGGGAAAAAGGCCCCGTGGTCGGTCTCCAACTAGATAGTCGGACCTCATCAGCTCCCCAACACAATCCAACATGACCGACTGCTCCCACAACGCAAACAATAGGGAACGATGGCGGCGCATTGCACGGGAAGCCGTTCATAAGGACAGTCCATCATAACCACGACGACTCTGCCATCAAGAGTGCACGACTAAGAAGATAATTTACAGGCGTTATAAAGTTCTGTTTTTTTTTTATAACAAGCAATAGGGTATGCGTGCGTATGCCAGTACTACCTACTTGTGGTAGGTACTGGCTATTGCATGCAACAGAACTAAGTCAACTAACAATAAGTCGGGTTTCTTTATAGTTTTACTGGAAAACGACTACTTATAAAAGCGACCCTTTGTACAGGCTGACAATAAACAAAATTACTTAGCATTTTGCTTAACATCGATTGTGATAACTCGGTCAACAATGTAAACTGACGCATCGGTGTTACATAGCCTAGTTAGGGTGTGGTCCAAGCTTTATCGATTAGGTATGTGTAGTAGGTATATATTATTTTAGACCTACCCACCCTAAGCTTTTCACTATGTCATAACTTAGACACAAGGATTCATTATTAGCAAACTTTGTAGCATCTATGAAGGTAAGCTTATAATGCGAATTATAACCTTAGCATCTTAGTCTGAAGGTCGTCTTTTGACCTAGGCTGTAGAGATCAATAGGCAATTTAGTAGCTGTACGTGTTTTAGAACATTGATGGTTACTTTTTCTGTAAGTATTCTGCCCTAAAACAAATAAGAAAGGGCTTATAAAAGCAAACTTAAAAAAAAACAATATCGCTTTTTATTTTGACACTAGATGGCGGTGCACAAAAGTCAAGAGTCATAAAATAAACAATGAACGGGTGCCATTTTACACATTTTTTTTGGCAGGTGTGACACTCAGTTTCATTCAGCGCCATCTGTCTTAATCTATGGCAATCACTTGATTTTTAAGCATTGAAAAGCTCTCATTATTTTAAAAGAACAAACAACCCGACCGTGTAAAATATTCACGAGTGCCAAATTCTGGTAAGCATTCATTTTACTATGATAATGGTATTATCGCAGAATTATGGTATTCTAGCTTTGATGAAAGAAACTACAGCTGGAGAGACGAACGTTAACATACTTTTGTGTGCTAAATGTGCAAATATCACCGAACACACTAACCGAAGCTTCTTTTATCTAAAGGGTACTGAACGGCTTTACGGGGCCTAATGTATTTATTACACAGCGAGCGTTCGTGCAGTCAGTACAGTGATAAAATGGCGCTCGCAACGATTCACGACGGATATTAACAAACACACGTTGTAACGTATGCAGCTCGCTGCGAACGCCCCGTCATACTGTTCAGTACTCGGGTACTAATATCGTCAAAGAACCCATAAGTCGGTTTAGCAAGCAAGCGCTTCTTCGTCACTGGAATCGTCAACATAACGTCTATTCATAAAAAAAAGTACAAAACAAATGATGTGTTTTGTAATTTTTCAGTAGCTTAATGTGCGAACGCTAACAAAGTATTAAAAATTTATAAAAAAATGATGCGTTTTATTATTTTTCAGTAGCTTAATATGCGAACGCTAACAAAGTATTAAAAATTTACGAAACAAATATGCGTTTTGTTATGTTTCAGTAGCTTAATGTGCGAACGTCTAGTTACCAACAAGTAAAGTACGCGCAAACCTTTATGAGCTCTGTGAAGTTGGCTTCAACGGCTGCGCACTGAACCGTAAATAAGGCGTTGAGGAGAAAGAACGGGGGGAGAATCTGTCTGTAAAACCATGGTTGCCATCGAGAATTCTGGCGTATTTTTATTTTGTCTAGCTTATTTTGTTCTGTATGAATTTATTTTAAAATTTAATATTCATAGAATATATAAAAACATCTTACACTCAATAACGGAATATTTTAAACCTAAAATGTTAGAATACATTAAACTTTTTATCTAACGCAATCAACCCAAGTTTAAAAAAAATAATAATTACTATGTAGCAAATTTATTTATAACCTAGTTGGCAATACTGTCGAATGAATGATTTTCAGTACAATGACGCAGCAAAGTCTTTGACGGTTGTTCGGTGTTCGTTCCGTTGACTTGATAGTTTATTCTTGTGATTTTGTGGAGTATTCCCTGATATTAGCTGTTTCTCTTAAACGTTGAATATGCGTTGCGGGCGGTATAACGTACTGCGTCTTCAAATATGGAAAATTGTGTTCGATGTCATGAGTTTCATGAGAAAAGAAGCCGATGAATTCAACCTCAAAATGGTACTTCAGCTGACCGCAGCTACAACAGGTGTGTCTATTAGCACCATAAAAGGGATTTCTAGCCGAAGCCCGGGTTGGTCGCTAGTTGGTAAATATCACTTTTCTATTTGATTGTACTTGCGCAGTATTGCTTCCGTGCCTAAGTTCACAGAGCTCATTAAGTTTTGCAATTACTCTACCTATTCAGCTAGTATGCAACTTGAGTATTGTATCCTACGTGTTTTGTGATGGGAGAAGCGGCTAAGGGTATATTGACGACTAGCAGGCCTCCCCGGCTTCGCACGAGCATTTAACAAAAATTTCAAGATACTAATTTTTTTTGAAAATGGTATATAGGCTTGTCACCCGGGGATAGTTTAGCTTCCCAACAGTGAATTTTTTTGCTAAAATCGGTTCAGTAGTTTCGGAGCCTATTCAATGCAAACAAACAAACACTATCTTTCCTCTTTATAATATTAGTATAGACACAGATTAGGTAATGTTACTGTATAGATATCATAATCATAGATAAGCAAATAAGCAGGTTGGGTCATCCTCAGTCTCACCAAACTCATACAAAAATTGCTCTCAATTATAGATATATTTTTTTATCAAATTCGTTATTTACACAGACGTGATAATAGCTGCGCCTGTTATTTATGATATTTTATAACATTCGTTTACCTAGAAAAAAATGTTGAATTTGATAGGTTCCTATAAAAGTTGGAAGATAAGGGATGTTTCATAAATGAAATATATATTTACATAGGCCAAAGTTTCATTTTATTTAGAAAATTATTTGTACATTACACTAATTTACAATGCTTTTTCATTTCAACCTCTATCTACTCTCACTCCTTAAAAACAAGTATTTCATCGGCTTGGCAGCTAAATTGTTAGTAACCACTTCCCAAGTTAACTTACTAATAACTAATTTTAAGTTATATCTGTGTTTAACTTGAGATGTGGTCACGACAAAACAGCTTCCCAACACTCTATTACTAATTAAAGTTCAACCTCTTATAAAACAATGCTAAAACTTAAGTAAATTCAAGTTAACGTTAAACTGAACATCAACAAACTTAGTGATCGTTAAGTTAAACCACTGTTTTAAGTAAGGCGTTAAGTTTTAAAAGCTTTACATAATATTACATTTAATAACAAGTCACTCGTAGTAGCGTTAGTATTTACAAAAATTTACTCTATGTATCACAGAAAAAATAATTTTATTTCTAGCATAATAGTTTACAAGATATTTTAATGCGATTCAAAACAGTTGTCGCTATTTTAAATAAGGATTTCACAATTTATTTTATGATAGTAATTTTAGTTAGCAATAGCATATTATTTCGTTTTTCTTCGAAAATTGAAGAATAACCGTAAAAATATGCATTTACATAATATAAATTCATTTATCTACAGACGGATGAGATGATTCTAAGCATTTATCTAATTTACTAAAAATGTTTAAATTTAATTGCCATTTTAAACGTGAAATTTAAAAGGTTTAATAGGTAATATCAGTATAAAAATAACTACCGTCTTGTTACTGGAAAACCGATTTAAAATGAATAAAAAAGGCTGAAACTCAGATTGGCAAGTAGCTTTGCCAGGAATGAGGAAGTCACAAGAACTGATAAATCGGAAAAATAAGCTTTTTATGAAGCCGTTGATTTATTTATTTTTTAAATAAATTGGAAAGCAAATTTTATATATCTATTATATATTGTTTTATATTCTACAATTGAGTGATTTTCTAATAATCATTAAATAATATGGTCAAAACGAAAAAATTCAAGAAATATAGAATTCATATCAGTCTGGTGTTTGGTAAAAGCAAGAAAACAATGCGAATATATTTTTTTATTCACAATAAAAATAATAAATGTTTTCAATAAGTACTAGGTATTTAGATATTACCTTTATAAAAATGTCGAGAAAACACACAAATAATGTAATGTAAAACAATACTTTTTCAAGAGTGTAGCCATTTTTATCGTCAGAAAACGTGTCTCAAGAATTTTTTGTGTAGGTAAATCTAATCAGTCTTAGATTGAAAAATTTAAAACAATTTATCCATCTACAGAGTATTTGAGCATCATAATGATAAGCCGTTATATATCTATATTATGTTTTGATACAATTTGACTATAATATATGAAAAATAAAAATAATTTGCTATAAAAGAAATGGAAAATGTGCTCTTTGAAAATTTAATCTATATGAAATTGATAAAATTGTAAATAAGATATAATATGTTTATTCTAACGATGTTTACTATAAAAAAGAGATATGTAGGAGATATGACGAATGGCACGAAATTGTCATAGTTTTCTAAAGCTAAATCGAATTTTTTGATCGATGGGCTATCAAAGGGGCTACATCTATTTTTTTGTTACTGTTATGCTAACGGACCTCTTTTAATTTGGTATTTTTTTTTAATTGTGTTAAAGTGAGTGTACAGTCCAAAAAGTGTCTACGGATGTTACCAACTGTACTTACCTACTGCTAATGCTGTCTTTTCTATTTTCCTATAAAACGTATAAAATATTTAAACATTTCTATAGACTAATTATATTATCTATAATTTACAAACAATACTAGTGAAACTGGATGCTCATGAAAACTATCATTAAAATTGACGATTTGAGAACTAAATTTTATTCAACTATCTACAAAATTGACAACATCATTCCAAAGAGTGAAAAAATTCCGTCAGGCAATAAAAATGTTCGCAAGCGATTAAGGAAAATTTTAACTAATACTAATTTATGTATCTATTAACTTTACAAAATGTACATAACAAGAGTATAGTATCAGTCAAACATTTTTTGAAATTGACAAAATTCAAACAAATTGACGAGTTTAGGCAAAATTATTATTTTAGGCCATATAACTTTTTTACCTTCCATCGTAACAAAAACAGAACATTCTTATAAAATGCATCGAAAGTCTTCTAAGGTTTTGCAGGTTTTACTATACATGCGTGGCTAAGGGTGATTGCAGACCATTACCTGAAAGAAAAGTTGCACTTGAATTTAGATCTTTTGGTTTGTCCAAAATATTAATCGAGTCATCACTAACGTCTTGTTTTGGTTTTTCTTAATTGACAGCAAGTGAAAGTTTGCCATGACTTGACCAACATTTAAAAGAGCAATTTAATAAAAAAACCTCTTTTTAACAAGGTTCTAACTGTATAAGTTATGATATCTGTGGCGACTAATATTATACAATAGCCAAACACGATGTAGAATGTTTGTAAATAAACCGCCCATACTTAGCCTAAATCCACTCTGCTGTCGCGTCTTTTATAGGAACATTCCTTTTCGATTTGAGATCCTTTGTTAAATAATATTGTTTACAATTACATCTGAAACTCGACGTTTAGCAAGTTAGTTTTAGTTATTTGTGTCGTGGTTTGTTTACAATCATTCTACATCAAGTAAGGCTAGCTATAGGTACTCTCATTTAATAAAAGTGCTTACTTGCATTTGAGTGCTTGTTTTACTCAAAAGTTTTTGTTAGGTATCTATTTTTTATTTGATTACGCCATTAGCATAACAGGCAAGTCAATAAACAAATTTAATGTTTAAAATGAATTAAAATTAGTAAAATCATTTGCATTCAATTTAAATTTATGTAACTACATTTGCAAGTCAGCTAGTCAAACTAAAGTCGGGTACTGAACTGTGTTACAAGGAGTAATGTAACTTTTTTAAATAGTTAATTGACCTCCGTTTTTCAACAATCTTGCCTGATGGAAAGTGACGATGTGGACGACGGTGTATCACGAAGTTCTAGACGACACTTATTCATTCTTGTCTTGAAGAGACCGAGATTGTGTTTTTGTAACGTGTTACACAGCGAGCGTTCTTGCAGTCAGTACAGGGAATGAAGGTGCTCGCAACGTGCAACAAAAGAGTAACATGAAACGTTGCACATGGTGTAACGTTTCATGCTCGCTGCGAATGGTACATTACGCCCTGTAACACCGGTCAGTACCCGGCTTAAGATCCAATACATTTTGCTTCGACAATTTTTAGGTTAATTCTATGGAACTTACCTTTTTTAGTAACAGTAGCGTTGCTTATGGTCCTATTTGAAGGCGCTAGTATGTAGTGCGCAC
Organism: Eupithecia insigniata; assembly: GCA_947859395.1. Lineage (NCBI taxonomy): Eukaryota > Metazoa > Arthropoda > Insecta > Lepidoptera > Geometridae > Eupithecia > Eupithecia insigniata. The sequence continues at coordinate 4,952,090 of OX402019.1, forward strand.
CTGGTGACTGAGGCGTTGCTAGCGATGTGGCAACACCGACCTGTGCCAAAAATAATACATAAGAAAAAAGTGACACAAGAATTATTTTTATGAACATGTGAATGATGTCAGCCATTATGTTGAGGTGATTTATTTTGAAGACCTTGTAATCAAACGTGATATAACTACTATGATACAATAAGTGTTATTTATAATAGAAAAATAATTATTTCTTCAGAAAAACCTTAAACAGTTTGGTAAACGTTAAAGAATTGGCAGCCTTACCGCTTAAAGCGATTTCTTGCAGGCAACCAAAGCATAAAAGAGAAGATCAAAGAATGGCGGTACATGTGCTAATATGAAAATAAATCTAATACACTATAATAATCCTAATATGTAACAGAATATAAAAATAAACATAGCAACAAATACCTAGTGGTGACTTTGAGGGACATACATACTAATTACCTAGTCTAACCTAAATAATATTTGTAAAGTTTCCTTCTTAAAGAGTGGTGAGATGTCGTTTATTATAATGATACAATACTACGAAAAGATTAATGAGGACAAAGCGAAACACAACGTTCATACTTAAATAACTGCTGACAATGATGTAAATAATGTTAAGCATAGCGTTGTAACTGAAGAAAATTTCAAAAAAGCAATAAATATATACACAATTTAAATAGAAAATGGAGATGTCAATGACAAAGTGATCGAACTTACCGTGGATAGCGGTAGTGTACTATCGTTGGACATAGTAGACGTCGTGATTGGACTTGTGGCGCATTGCGGTGAAGCGACGCTTGTTGGTGACGTTATTGAATGTGAGGATGTACCTGTATAAGAAATAAGTTAAGGATATTCTTTTATCAAAGTTTTATTATTTAAAAGTATTTACCACGTAGGAGTGACATGGAAAAAAATATATTAATCAGTGACACTATCGATAGTTCCATCGGACATAAAATTTACTAGTTCTAAGGTATTTGTTATTATTTATATTGCGTAAACCTTCCCCCCTACATGGGAGACCGACCATCCACTCCATGAACCGACAACATCGTAGCGGTCGCAGGGAGTCGATGGATGATGATGATGATGATGATGATGAAGCCTTCGCCTTTTTAGGACATCATTTAATTTTCTGGTTCGTTCAAGTTGTTGTTACACAGGAAATAAATGGAATCATTTTTATCAATAACAAACATTTAAAAATTGCGATTAAATAACTGAATCGCCCGTGTGTTCATCGAAAAGCCCAGATCTATCCCTCTCGACGCGAGCGGTGAAGTTTGCATACACTAGATTAATTTAAACTTAATTTATTCAACAGACATTCAAAATCGCCATAATCACCACGTTTGGCAGGCGGATTGGTGATCGCAGTGTTGGTGTTTAAAAATACTCAGAAGGAAGCTGCTGCCCTTCCTCTGGTAGGTTTCCTTAGTCGGCTCTTACGACATCCACTGGTTGAGTTGGAGGGGTCGATATTCGTATGCCGCGGCCCCAGGGCCAACACACACCGAAATTCGGACATTCAACAGTGTACTTAAAATAGGTAAAATAAAATAACACAGATGACTGATACAATGTTCAAGACTTAATAGTGTGTCAGGCACAACAGAAGAAGTCTTACCTGAAGGCATAATCACAGAGTTTCTAACAGAAGAGTAAGGCGGCGGGGCGGGCGTGGACGCAGGTTTGGCGGTGTTGACTGTGAAGCCTCCGCCCGTTCTGAGATGAGGGTTGCCATACGTGGCTGCGTATCTCACGTCGACGCCGTGGATGAGGCCGTTTGGCACTCGGCTTATGGCTGGTAGGAAAATAAGAAAAAGGTTAAATATTAAAAATAGCCAACCAGTAATATTAATTTATTATTAAGAATTTTGATTCGAAATGTTTGTACGATCTGCAAATGTTTGTTCCGGGTTTTCTGTGTATTTTTGTGTATAGTAAAAAATATTTACATAATGTAAGTATTCTATTATGTATATCAGTCATCGAGTACCCATAACACAAACTCTCCTTAGCTTAGGGCTAGATGATGTTGTGTTGATTGTCCAGCATTATTTATTTATTTAAGAAAATGCTAAATTTATTAATTATCCGTAGTAGGTATTAAAATCACGTAGTGACAATTAATTCAAATTTCGATTAGTAATTAGTACCCACAAAAAATCGTTTACGATTTAAAAACACAAATAGGAAATTCACTATTTTTTTATAAACTCTCGTTATTACTTCTTCCCAAATAGATTCAAACGGGCAAAGATAATACCCAATACTGACTTATATTCTTATCTTCAACTTGTATTTGCTAAAATGAAATTAGTTTCAACCCAGTTCATTCTTAGGATTTCGCTATCACACAAAAAACCATTCACACTAACTACCTCCCAACTAGCGAAAGGCTTAGTCACTATGAATTATCTTGCAAAAATATTTCCAAGCAAAATGCAACAAGAAAATACAGCAAGTCTAAAAACTTCAGCCTTTCTAGACCACTTTAGTGCATTAAAAATGCTCAGAAGTTGCATCCGCCTGATATTACGAATTTGTTTCAGTGGCCTCACCTTGTAGGGTAGTTTAAATTATTCAACGTTTACTCGCTGCCGGAAATATTATGCAAGTTGCGATTAAAAGTCGCTATTTGAATATTATATTAAGTATATCAGTTATCTAGAACCCATAACATAAGCTCTGTTTAGCTTGGATGATGAACTAGATAATGCTGTGTGAATTGTCCAGTATTATTTATTTATTAGTATTATTTATTCTTAGCCGATATTTTTTAGCCTTTTTAGATATTGACATTTACGAGTTAGGTGGGTTAGCTTGTGGTTCGGGGTGGTTTCGTAGGGATGGTTTTGCAGAGGTAGTTTTTATCCTGAGTTAGAGCAACAACGTGTCTTATATTTTTTATGTTCTACTCGTATACCAAGATTCATCCTATTCGGGCTGTCACACTTGGATAGGTTTACTGGTGAGTCGAAAGTGTCCTCTTAATGTCCATGAGTGTATGTAGTTGAGGTCTAAAATCGCGTCCATAAGTCGCGTCTGTAATTAACTAACTGCTCTTAGATGTGCTTGCATAAAGCTATTTAAAGAACCTTGGGGCACTTCAGGCTTCCAGTGGAACTATTTGTGACGTGAACAATAATTATTTAAGCCTATCAGCTGAATCAGCTTGTTGAAATAAACGTATCGTTCTTTGGACGAATTTTATTTCTGACTGTACGGATTGGGCTGGAATTATGCAATAATTTTAGTCTTAACCTGGAATAAATAAATAATAATAAATCATTTATTTCAGGCAACACAGGTAGTCAAGAACAGGATGTAAAATACTTAAAAACCACGGCCCATATAAAAATATATACCTACCTGTCTAACATACATAAAATAAACTTATTTACTATAACGTATTGTCGGCGACGTGTGACACGCAATATTATGTGCTGTGACCGGAAATCGTCTGCGAAAACGCCGGAACAGCACATTCTTCGGCTCCCATGGGATAGGAAAATACCTACGTATCCATAGAAATAACGCATATAAAGCTGCGGGAAAACTAGTAAGAAATAAAACTTACCTTCACTACTAGGCAGTCCTAAGCTGTTCAAAGCACTGCTGCTGTCCTGCCTTTTTCTTTGAAGAGAGTTGCTTTGAGATTGTACTGTAGACGGCGTGTCTACGCTTCGTGGTAGACTGCCATTTATTGACCTTAGGAAAAAAGAAGAAATTTCAATATCTAATAATTTTATATGAAATAATGAAATGTGAAATAAATGATACAACGTAACGTACTTTAACTTGTAGGTAACTTGCTTTAAACGTTTAAAACGAATAAATGTGTAGCTTTAAATCTTATAAAAAAAATGATATGAATTCAAATTATGTTAAAATTCTAGGAAATTTCGAGGTTCGCAGACACCAATAATAATTAAGTGAAGTGGGAGAAATTTTCATTTGATTAATAAATTTCCCGTATTTTTGGAAGCAATTTTTGGAAGCATCAACGGCATTTACAAAATTTTCTGGTATTTTCGAAATTGTTGCAATTGGTGTGCAATGTTCTTGGTAACAGAAAACATTCTGTTGCCAAGAACATTGAAAAAATATCACTTGTTAAACAAATCTACGGAAGGATAGTTGGAGATATACACACATCAACATCGTCTAGGGATATTTTGTATAAAGTTCTTGAACTCTAAAAATACTGGCCGGTTTTAAAATCTTTTGAAGAAACCTTATTTTTTAGGCCTTTTTGAATGATTCTAAATTTGAATTTGAACAAATGAATAAAAAACAAAAGATTTGCGCGGCATTGCTACAGCGAAGGTCGAAAGTTACAATTTATCTTCCATAGTTTATGGTAATTTTTTGTGTCAAATTGAAGTTTTAAAACACGATATTAATTAATTTCGATTTTATACTACTAAATGCATCATGCGGCGGCGCCATTTAACTGGAGATAAAATGTTAAGGGCAGTAGATATTCTTCAAGCTGGGGCTACTCAGCTGAGTGTTGCTGAGGAGATTGGAACAAAACAAAACGTGATCTCAAGGTTATGGTCACGTTATCGTGCTACCGGTGAAGTGGCTGAAAGACACCCAGGCGGGAAGCGCATAACCACCCAGCGACAAGACCGATTTTTGCAAGTTTCCGCTAGAAGACAACCAAATGTTACGGCAATGCAGTTGGTTCAAAGGCTCCAGTCAGAGCACCAGTTGCTCGTGAGTGACCAAACTGTGACGAGAAGACTGCATGAAGCCAACCTTCATGCTCGCAGACCGCTTCGTACTCCAGCACTACGCCGAGGAAATCGTGGACGAAGATTAGAGTGGGCTCGTGAACATTTGCTCTGGGAAGAGAACCAGTGGTCTGCGGTGCTGTTTACCGATGAGTCCCGATTCGGTTTCCATCCCGATTCAAGAAGAGTACATGTATGGCGAGTTCCTGGTCGTGAGAGCCGTCTGCAACACCCTCAGGAAGTCCATCCATACCGCTGTGGGACAGTTATGGTTTGGGCGGGAATACGTATTGGTGGAAGAACAGATCTCGTTTGGATCAGAAACACCATGACCGCTGAAAAATACCGTAACCAGGTGCTAGTACCAATAGTCTACCCCCATCGACTACAAATGGGCCAAGAATTCACGCTCATGCACGACAATGCCCGTCCGCACACAGCGCGAGTGGTGACCAGCTGGCTGCAGGAGCACGACGTGTCGGTCTTAAACTGGCCTGCGCAATCGCCAGACCCAAACCCCATAGAGCATGCATGGGACATGCTCCAAAGAAGGGTTATGAACCATTTTCCTGCAAACATCGCGACAGAAGAGCAACTTTTTTGCATCTTAGCAGGACCTGGGACAATATCCCGCCGCAAGACTTTGATAACTTGATTCAAAGCATGAAAACCCGTTGCAGGACCGTTTGTAACGTCATGATTTGTGTTTTTACTGACTACTGATTTTTCGTATAATTGCAAAAAACAGGAAATTTCGCATAATTTTGAATTTTTTTTTATACACAACAACCTTAATCATTTTTTTTTTCATATTTTGTTTTTTATTGAATAAAATTTTATTTACACAATAAAAATATTTCTATTGTATTCGCAGGTCTAGTCTACTAAACGGGCTTTTCAAAAATATATACATGTTGCATGTTATTTATAACAAATTTTGAGTAAATTGAGAAAATATGAAATATCCCTAGACGATGTTAATGTGTGTAATAAAACCTTGAGTTGGTTCTACATTTTAAAATGAAAGATATTCAGTGGTTCTAGAAGATACACACCATTTCTAGCTGACTTAAAAAAGGTCTATCGTCGTTTGGCTGTATGTATGGTTTTTTTTCACGTATGGTGTCCAATTTTTCCTTCATTTGTTTGATTTTAATGATTTTTTTATTATTATATAGAGTGTGTGTTGATTTTTGTATTATTGTATAGAGAATGATCCCAAGAAGGTCCCTTATAAATTTATTACCAAGGGATTAGTATTTGTCTCGCAAAAATTAGAAAACAGTGTAAATATTATGGAATCTGACCATCTGCTCCAAGGGACGCGTGACTCGAGTTGTTGTGCTGTTTGGTGTGCTGTTGAGTATCTGGCGCAGCGCATTAGCATTGCCATACAGCGAGGCAATGCAGCCAGCGCGTCTTGGAGACGCTTCCGACTGGTATTGATATGGACCAGTTGATCTACCTTAGATTGTAATAGTTCAATTGTAAAAACTAGTTCTAATTTGTGTTTATTATTTCAATGTCATTTTCTTTAATAATACCTTTAAAAATACCTAAATACCTTTATTTCGGAATTTGAAGATGATAGATAGATTTATTCAAAACAATCAATATGAAGACCTTCAACAATACCAACTCGTTGTTTGACTTACCGGTTTGGCGTCAACTTGTCACTGGTATTGGGAGACTGGACGCGGAGCGATCCTGGAGTATAGTCGTGTCCGTAGTGGACGTAGGTTTGATACCCGTTGCCGAACCCGTTCACCTACAGAATGGTAGATTGGTCAATATAGGCGATAAAAGCTGTAAGTTTTCTTAAAATTCGTAAAATAAAATAAAATAAAATAAAAGATTATTGCAACGCGAAACGGATTATTGGGAGACCATCCACTGGGACCCCCTATTGTAGCGGTCACAGGGAGTCGATGAATCAGGATCAGAATCAATAACTTTATTTCTTTAGGCTTACAAAATAAGCACTTAGACAAGTCAAATTGTATACTATAAACATAGTTATTATTATCAAATAAGAAATAAGGTGTTATTGATATTCTCTTCACTTCAATTTTTTGTCCACTAGTGGAAGAAGTGAAAAAGAAACCACTAGACGGATGGAGGCAGCTCAGAGGGCGTTAAAAATAATAATAATTAATAAAATCAATAAACGAAAGGGTATGCCAAAATGCTGCTGTATTCTACTTGATACAAAGTCTACATACAAAAAGGTATCATCTAATACACATCTCACCTTATAACAATCCGCATAGGTGGGATCAGTATAATCGTTGCTATACCTATACGGCTGGTAGCCACTCTGATTGATGGATGACATGGGTACGCTCCCCGCCAAAGGGATGCCACTGCCAAGCTTTGCGTTTGAGCAGAGAGTGCTGTCCGACCCTGTATTTGGGTAGTCCTGTGAAAGGTGTGATGTTAGGATGGATTTTGATAGAAAACTGTCTATTTAATTTGTTTATTGTGGTTTTTAAATAAATATTTTTTCCGATATTGAAAGATGAGATTCGAACACATCAAGAGTGTGTTGATGTCATAGAAAAAATGTGGTACTTGTTATTGGGGTCAATAAATATAGTCATTCAGTATTTTTTTAGTTAGACGAATTATGTACCTATTTATCATTCGTATTGGGTCTAAGCAAAACGTTAAGTTTTTTTTCAGTACGAATTATGCGTCATCATTAACCATAAAACTCTTTCTGAGTTAACCTCGCTTATGTACATATCCTATTAGATAAGTTCATGCTATGCATTATTGTGTACAATAAGAAATCACAGAAAAATTTCGTCGAAAAATTAAAGAATCAAAATCAAAAGTGATCTTTAGTTAAGTTTTTAAATTTCGTGATATGTTTTTGTAACAAATGCTAAAACCACAAATCGAAATTGTTTTATCATTCTGAGCTGTAAAGCCCTGTATGTGAAACCTACTATTAGAAGAGTTATTTTAAAACCTGCAAGAAGGAATGTAAAAAATGCAGAGGCATTTAATTGCAAATCAATCGCGACAAGACTTCTGCTTTAAGTAGTTGAAAACTGGTTACTGTGTGAATGCAGTTTAATGCCATAAAGGGAACTATTCGCAGTAGCATGTCGGTGTTAGAAAGACCAGACATTTGCGCTTCTGGCGGGTTTTTGAATAGCATCGTAATTTTAGCTGTCTCGTCGTGTGAATGACGTCCAAATAGATGGCCGAATAGATTAGCTACCCATAATTTCTGCTTGTTTTGTTATCAAGGTTTCTGATATTATAAAGCCTGTTTAATATACTTTAAAACATCTTGACTCTGGGCTCTATTGCCATTGCCGCAAAATATCTTCATAAAATATCACTTTCCAACATTTCGCTATAAAGTTTATTCGATATTTCAATAAATTCTCTACAATCTACATAAAAGGTCTAGAATAGCAAAATACAGCGGCTTTTTTGTAAAGAAAATATGATTCCATACTTCAAAACAGGGTTATACAAATGTCATGTATATTCAAGATGTCGTAAATACAATTTTCATTACGCATAAAACATACTTAACTTTATTTATGTAGTCGGTTAAAATGTCCGATTTTGCTACTGTATTTTTGGTGAGTATTTCTGTTTTTTTTTGTAATTTATTTTTTGCGAGTTATATAGTCCTACATTATTACCTTATTCGTGTCTTTGGCTTTATTAATATCTTTATGTTGTTTAAATTGTGGTGTGCAAGCATAAAATAATGTATCTGTGCAATCAGACCTTCAAAAACAAATTATTTTATTCTTATTAATCGTGTAATTTTAGTAAAGAGATAATTATTTTCTCTGTGGCTAGAGAGCTACTTACCACTTCACAGGTCCCATTTGTTTGCCGTAGCTCTAGTTTCAAATCACTTATGTTGCTATTCCTGTCATTCTCCTTGAATAGATCTTCAGCTGTCACTGTCACGTCGGGTTTTTCTGTGACCTGCAATATGGATTTATGTATAGGTTTATTGTTTCAGTTTATGTTCGTATATGATGTATCCGCAACGTATCCACATTCATTTTAAGACATATACTGAGTGACTCTTACAGATTTTTTGTAGCTCATTTGCTGTTCTGAATAACCGCAAAAATCATCCCGTGCATGGCATAAGTAAAAACTTTGTAAAAAATTAAGAGCAAAATTTTCAGAGGTGGTTCAGATTCAATCAATTCATCGTTATTTTCCATCAGATGAGATTGTGGTCAAACGAAGGTTACTCGACTATAAAAAAACATTGAATGAATACGTAAAAAATCTATATAAAATCCACGGTAAACAACTAATGTTTAAAAAATTGCTTTTGTAAAACTCCAACCTAAAATATGATTGAAAAATTTCGCCTTAGTTTCAGTAAATATTATTGAAATAAGATGTTTATCTGTATAGAACTAACCTGGGTCTGCTTATTCTTCCTCTGTTTCCGTTGACACAGTATCACGAGCATGATCACAGCAGCCACCATAATGGTACCTGATGTCACTCCGAAGAGAATCAGCAGGAGAGGAAAGGATTCTGTTGAAGAAAAGCGTAAATAAATTTTGGCACTACGTAAAAGGTTAGTTTTGTTCCACCACAACAGGACCTATCTGAATACCATTGCCGCTACTAGCTTCGGCTTGTAACAGCATAATGCTGAGATAGGGACCTTCTTGGTCCCTTATATAACACTGTTCCTATCTATTTTCTTCATGTATATTTGTATGCTTCTTGTACTTTCCCACTGTTTGTGTATCATGTTATGTTATGCGTCATGTATGGTTGTATAAATTTATTTTATTTCTTTCTTCATGCGACGTCCACAGCTGGACATAGGCCCTAAATCAGTAACGTCAGTTGGTTTTGACAGAAGATCAGCGTCGTGATGACTATGGTCACGCTAGTTATCATAACATTATGCTGAGTCGGATGCCATTTTGTAGCATTTAAGTGTTTTTTTTTTCTTTTAATTATCATAGTTTTATGGTGTTTGTTAGTTATAAGTAACTAACTACATTTAAATTGTGTAAGTATCAAATGCTACAAATAAAGATTTCTTATTCTTATTCTAAAGAACGCCATAATAATAGATCCTGCGCTGCCTACATCCAACGGTTTCCCGCGACCTTCACCTGGTCGTCGGTCCACAATATGGGTAGACACTGTACCTTCCGGTACGTAGGTACCTACGACCTACTATTAATGTAAGTAAAATGTAAGGGTTACAAGTTCTTTGCAGTACTACTTGGGTTTTTAAAGGGTCCTTTCACCATCACATAGAAAATCTCAAGTAAATTCTGAAACTAGCTTTTTTAAGGTATTTAACTAATATGTAAAACATACTGTGGCTTTCTATTAGTGAAAAAAAACGGACCAAGTGATTCCTGAGATTACCCAGAATCAAACTTATAAATAAACAAATAAATTTGTTTTGCCTAGTAAAAATATGAGATTTAGACTAGTGTAGAAAACGTGGAAAAGCGCAATCACTACACAAAACGGTCTCCAAGAAACCTTCGGGCTCCAAGAAAGTCTTCATCGTAAACATAAAAAAATACACAACATTGCTAATCTATGACATGATATTAACCATAATAAAATGGCAGAAAAGAGCAGAATTTATTATAAAAGACGTAGAGACGAATAGCCCGTGCTTATGTGCGGGCTATAAAGTTAAAACGGCCTATACATTTAGGATAATGTTCGGCCATTGGCAAAGTAATGGAGGTTGAGCATAGTACTCTGATCCTGTCAACTTTATATTTATAAAATAGTGATATATGAGATTTTGCCTTTTTATTTACACTTAATAATATTGTTAAAGTCTCATTTTAAGTTAAATAATTTGGAACTTTTATTTTAAGGCATTATACTTCGGTATTTATTTTCAGTTAAATTGATATTTTGTCTTGTATGGATGACATTTTGTCAATAATGGGGACTTTCTCTTCTATAGACAGAGATATTTGTCTTGTGTAGATCTGGATGCGGGGCCACCAAAGGGGCCATGAAAAAAGACTGCGCCGTAGATGCGAATCTTTAGATGGAAGTGAGGAGTAACGAGAATTGATAAGGTAAGAAATGAGTTTTAAAGAAGTTTGAAAGTTGCGTCTGTGACGGATACGATTAGACGAAGAAGCAATAGGTTAGCGTGGTATGGTCATTTTATGAGGAGGTAAGAGTTTCATGTTACGAGGAGAGTATTGGATATGAAAGTGGATGGATATAGGAGTAGAGGTAGGCCTAAAAAAAGATGGATGAACTTAAACATAATAAAACGGCAGAAAAGAGTAGCTAAATGTACCTAATTATGTTGAAGGACCAGTTGACGTTCGACTGTTAATGTCGTTGTTGTTTTATTATATGTAATTAACTAGTTGATAGAATCAACAAATTTTGCGGTAAAAAGAAAACAGCTAACTCGTTTACTGCAGAAAAACTGTTTAGAAAAACGGTTCGTTGATTCAACGCTCGTTACTAATAGTGAGCGTTCGTGACCCGAAGAAGCGCGCCGGCGCGGCGGCGGCGGCCGCACGATGTACCGCAAATGGACCATCATCATCATATCAGCCCATACATGTCCAATGCTGGACATAGGCCTCCCCCATACGATGCTACAAATAGCGGTCCTGAGCCGCCTCCATTCATCGACTCCCTGCGACCGCTACGATGTCGTCGAGTGGATGGTCTCCATGTAGGGGGGTGTTTTGCCATAATCACCACGCTTGGCAAGGGGATTGGTAAACGCAGTGTTGGTGTTGAAAAATACTCAGAAGCTGCGGCCCTTCCTCTAGTAGGTTCCCTTAGTCGGCTCTTACGACATCATCAGGTTGAGTTGGAGGGGTCGATATTCGTACGCCGCGGCCCCACGGCCTAATGGACCATGTGCGTCTATTATTTTATTACCTACCTACCCAATCCGTTATTAACATCCTCTTTTCATGTCTGCTGGGTTTCATAACTTAGTAAACATAAGAAACCTCCTAGTTAGTTAAGTATATATATCTAATTAAATGTAGTACATTTCCTTTATGAGAAAGGAACCGCCTAATGACTAGGTAGTCAGTTCGTATCTCCATATTTAGATATGTAATGAATAAACATAACATTACTCAGATCAAAGCAACATAATTACATATATGTATGTGACAAGTAGGTATTACAACATCAACCTAATGAGAATGTTTCCACGTAGAAAGATAATTAAATTAATTGTTGTGAAAAAAATTAAAAAGCGATTTGAAATTCCTGAATTTTACACTGTTTTTTAGTTTTACGAGATAAATACTAATTCTTCGTAAATATATATAATTTATATTGGATCACCTCGAGATCATTATGTCAATAGCGAAAGAATTATCTGACTGATATAGAAATCGAGGAACATACTTAAAGAAAACATACATACAACCGAACACAAATTCTCCTCCTTTTTCGGAGTCGGTTAAAAATTAAAAGAGTCTTTGTTTACATACCAAAATGATAGTGGAAAATCCAAAACTAGATCTAAACATTCGTGAAACCCAATACAAAACTAAGATGAAAATAAAACACCAGATTAAGGTGGAAATATTTACTGCTGGCAAGAAAATATCTCGAATAGATAGCGCATGCAATTTAGATAAAAAAATCCTATACGGAGATAAGGGCGCGAGCATGAAATAAGGGTTCCCCAATTTTACAGAATAAAACTTTTACATTGTAGAATGTTTTATTTTAGTCTCATCGAAGAATTAGATTTTTAGGCGAGCTAAGCTGGATAATAAGTTTGGTAAGCTTTCTCTGATTTCACAAATGTAATTATAGAAGAACGATCGATATTTTGTCTCATTGTAAAAAGTAAAGTAAATTAAAAAACCAATTATTTGACACGAATACAGTTACAAATGTATAAAATTAATCCATAGGCTTCCGAACTAGTTATAAACTGTGTTTCAGGAGCCAGTGGCTTCCCCCATTTTTGACATGCTGTGTCCATACAAAGAAAAATATAGAGGTACTCAATTGTATCGCTTTATTTTGCTCATTGTTATTATAATGTGTTAGAGTAGGATAGCTTTAAGTAATTGCCTATGTGTGTTAGGTTGAGGTTTATAGCCAACTAGCGACCCGCCCCGGCTTTGCACAGGTGCAATTCTGATACTAACTTATACATATAAACATTCCTCTTGAATCACTTTATCTTTAAAAAAAACATCAAAATCCGTTGCGTAGTTTTAAAGATCTAAGCATATATAGGGACAGACAGACAGCTGCAACGGGAAGCGAATTTGTTTTTAACCGATTTCAAAAGGAGGAGGTTATCAATGCGCCTGTATGTTTTTTTGTATGTACCTATGTTACGCGATAACTCCGCCAATTATGGACCGAATTTGAAAATTCTTTCACTATTGTATAGAAAATGATCCCGAAGATTGATTGTTATTTTCTTTGTCAATAATCCCGAAGAAGTCCCATAATTTTTTATCCCCAAGGAATAAGTATTTATCCCGTAAAACTTAAAATAAGTGTAAAAGTAACGGAATTTGAACTCGGTTTATCGTTTTTTAATACACGCCATATTATTTACTATGTAGTGAAAATCCTAGGAGCCTATGTTCCTTAGCTAGTTGCATTTGATACTTATATATACCTTGTAAGAATACCTATCATGTAACTATCAGTGGATACCTGATATGATGTGGAATGTTTGTAAACAAACCACGACAGAAAAACTAAAATTAGCTTGGCGTCAAGATACAATTGTAAGCAATATTTATTGACGGAAGGATCAGAAATATACAAGTTATTTAAATTCCGTATAAAAAGATGTGGCAATACAGTGAATTTTGTATGGCAGGTTTGTTTACAAATGTTCCAAATGTATATATATTGTGTGGATTGTCCAACATTATTTATTTATTCTACATCGAGTTTTTTAAGCGACTACTTATTGTATTTTTTTCTCATACTTAGTACATTATGATTATAGTTAAAAATAAATTTATTATCTTTCTTTCTTTTACTATGAGAATTCCCATTCCGTGGCAAGACCCCATTCACCTACGTTATTCACTTCCAGCCATATTGAACCGTAATTAAATAACCATAAAGTTGTTTTTACACGAAGAGCCTACAAAGTACCAGAGGGCCACGTCCCGGAAGGGTCGTAAACTCAAAAAAAGTATCGTAAAAAGTATCAAAGTGCTTAATAAAAGTGATCATGAGAGTAATGTCTTTCGTCATCTTCTGACTTGTACTGTACATGCTTATTGAGGCTTTTTGTGGTTTGGATTAGCGATTTGGCTTGAAAAATGTTTTCCATTTACTCTTAATCGTTTAGCATGGCAATTAAGGTATTTAATAAGTTACCAAAAGAATTTGGGTCTTTAGTCGTTTCGCACCGCGAGCGGTTCGAACCGCGGTGCGAAAACCCCAAGAACTGTTTCTGAATAGGGCCATTCGCACCGCAGTGGTTACGGCGGTGCGAATCGCCCAAGATTCTTTTGAAATGGGTCGTTTCGAACCACGGGCAAAAACGACTCGATGCCCATTTTGTTAAGTCCAATTCAGACACACATCATTTTTAATTTCTACAGATAAGAAGAAAAATGGATAGTGATAAAAAAAATTGCAAGATAAATGTAATAATTATATTTGCTCAACAGGTGTCTTTTTTATAGTAATAAGGTAGGTTTTAAATCCCAGTTTAATCAACATTATACATTTTACTAAAAAACTATTGCTAATCAAAGGTATGACGTACATTATTATTTACTTAAGACTAGGTAATCAAGTCGTAACATTTTTAAATTCAACCAAGACTTTTGAACTAAAACTAAACTCTTAATTTTTCTAAGCAATGGCCGACAGTTATATCTCCAGTCAATAACTGTTGTATGGTTGTATGAATTCTTCGGTTCATTTCAATGGTTTCTGGTTTCCTTTTCGAAATTCGTATGTCACCTGATCTGCGTAATATTCCAGAGTAGAAGTTGGCATCCTTTTGTATTCCATTTAAAAATTGTGCAATATTGGGTTTTTCTGGAATAATCTTTTTTATTTTGGCATTCCATGACTCCACCATATTATTGGTTTTGTCACTTTGATTGAAGGTGTTCCACGACTTTGAGAGTATATCATGTTCTAACCATGTTTTAACAAAATAATCGTTGAACTTAGTGACTTCGGTACTGTTGGGACTTTCTTCCATCACGTACAGCCACCCTTCATCCAACAAGTCCGGAGGTAAATGTGACAATACTGTGCATAATTTAACATGGATTTTACCTAGTTTTGATTTTACTACTCCCAATTGCTTAGCCTTTCGCCATAAACTGCGGCTGTAGTGAAAATAACACCCAACTATTTTCACTTCTGGAAATAAATCTTTTATGGCCGAAATCGCAGTCACTTCAAAGTCCATTGAAATTTGCGTAGGTTTCCAATCTTTGACTTGACTTTTAATAATTTGAAACAAAATTTCATAGGTAGTCCTTTTTTTGTCGGGGAGCAATGCATACAGCACAGGAACCACATTGACATAGTCTTCATTGCGGCTGCCGATATCTGCATGAATTGTGTATACTTGACAGAAACACTTCGGGCAAATTTTGAATGTACCATCGACAAGAAATCTTGTCGATTCTTTCAAATATTTAATCATTTCTTTTTTTGCAAAAATAAGGATTCGCTTCTTTTTGTCTTTGTATTCTGCAAACAATAATTCTTCATACTTTTCTGGTACATGAAGATCACAGGCTTTAAGGAAATTAAGTTTTTTAGCGCCTTGCGACTTGTTTCTCACTTTATAAAGTTTTTTCTTAATATTATCAAATTGAGGTAATGGAGTCAATAAATCTATTCCCTTATTTACAAGATTTTGTACAGATTCCCCAAAAATTTGCGTTACTGGTTTATTAATATTCTTTTGCAGTGTTTCAGTACATAAATGCATCTGTTGGTCAATTTCCATCTCTGCATCTCCTCTAGGCGGATGGTTATGGGAAGTTTCGTGCAGTATTTCAAGTGGATTTTGCTTCACTTTGAGTGTTGCATTACACTTACTAGAGTCTTTTTTGGTACACCTCCATAAATTAGAGCCGTCTTTGTTCGTCCTTTTCAATACAAAGTTGTATCCAGCACGGCATAGCATTTGGCCCCCTCTCTTGGTTTTTCGAAACTCTACAACAGTGCTTGTTTGACTGGGGCCATGTGAATTTGACGAATGCCCATCCATTTTTTACTAGAGTCAATAACAGCGACCTGAAGAAAAAAATATTATTCTGTATTGTTTTTCTTTTGTAAATATTTAAAGATATTTATGTCATAATAATGACAGCAAACTTCACTTTTCGAAGGTGCATTTCGAAAAAATAGTTATCATTTTCTAAAAATCGCGGGCAGGGCAGTCTTACATGAGATCAAAGAGTTTTTATGCTCTATTTGGAGACTAACCACTATAAATATCATAAGTTGTACTTACCATATAAACTTCACAACACATCACACATTTGAATAACAATTATCCTGTCACGTTACTCTCTGCGATATGAATTGACTAATTCAAAAAAAGGTTTAGTCTATTCACACCGCGGTGCGAAAGAACCCATTCAAAAGGAATACTTGGGCGATTTGCACCGCGGTTCGAATCGCTCGCGGTGCGAAACGACTAAAGACCCAAGAATTTAAGGACTTGCCAATGACACTGTTTAAAAATAGACTCAATAAATGGTTACTGACTCATTGTTTTACAGCGTGGACGAATATTTTAATTTTAAACAGACAAGACATTTGTAATTTAATTTCTAAATCATTATTATTATGTAAGTAGGTATGTATATTAATATTCACACAACAGTCCAAACTACTGGTAGTATTACATTGATACCACTGATACATTGACAGCATTGTAATATTTGACATGTTTTCTGTGAATAAAACATGTCAGGGCCGTGGGGCCGCGGCGTACAAATATCGACCCCTCCAACTCAACCCGTGGATGTCGTAAAAGCCGACTAAGGGAACCTACCAGAGGAAGGGCAGCAGCTTCCGACAGAGTATTTTTAAACACCAACACTGCGATCACCAATCCGCCTGCCAAGCGTGGTGATTATGGCAAATCCCCCCCTACATGGGAAACCATCCACTCGATGGACCGACGACATCGTAGCGGTCGCAGGGAGTCGATGGATGGAGGCGGCTCAGGACCGCTATTTGTGGCGTCGTACGGGGGAGGCCTGTGTCCAGCAGTGGACGTGTATGGGCTGATGATGATGATGATGTGAATAAATGGATATATATTATATATATATTTATATATATATGCAAGATTTACGGTATCGTCACTAAGTTGGATTCTTCTTGGTAGTTCCTTTCGCAGATCTCTTTGATACTTCAAAGAAATACTCACAGAAATGAAATATCGGTTACAACACAAACAGAACGTATATATATATATATATATATATATATATATATATAATATATATAATATAAGTAATATGATACGATTTTTTTTTATTTGAATATATAGGTAGTAAAATATTAGAATGAATAATATCCTACATCCTAGTAATATTATAAATGTGAAAGTTTGTATAGATGGATGTATGGATATTTGTTACTCTTTCACGCAAAAACTACTGAACCGATTAGGCTGGAGTTTGATATGGGTATATGTTGTTTGAGACCTGGAATCATAGGCTAGTTTTTATCCCGATAAAACGCGGGTGAAGATGCGGACAGCAGCCAGCTTAGTAATAATTCCGCGTAAAACCTTCCCTTCTTGGGTACAAATGCATTTTGCATTCGCATGCACCGACCTCGGGATCCCACAAATTGACATGCCGTGCAAAACACAGAATAAAATTATTAATTCTAATATTTGATTGCACTATAATTTTATTGTTTAAAAAAAAAAAAATAACCGACGTTGCGAATAACTCCTTTTTTCGAACACCGTTTTTTTATTCTCCATTTCTTAATGTACTTTTAGTCATTGGTATGACGAAGTCAATCGCGTATTTTAACAAACAAACTACTACTTAAAACTAAATTTTATCAAAAAATATATAATTTGACTGCCCCATCACTCAGTCATGGAGCTTAAATTATTTGGATAACACCTCCAGTATCCCTGGTTGACATCACATCACACATCACATCGTAATTATCACATGACATCGAACAAATAAATAATGCTGGACAATTCACACATCATACATATCTAGCCTCAAGCTAAGCAGCGCTTGTGTTATGGGTACAAGATAACTGATATTCAGTTAAACTTTATTGACAAAGAAAATAACAATCAAATAATATAAAGAAATTAAACTAGTATTTACAATTCAACAATTGAGCTAACTGCAGTCTGTTGCAAACAATCTACAGATAGCTCAACTGGTCCATATCAATACCAGTCGGAAGCGTCCCCAAGACGCTGGCTGCATTGCCTCGCTGTATGGCAATGCTAATGCGCTGCGCCAGATACTCACCAACTGTCGGGTCGACGCGTCGCATCAACCACGCGCTCAGATAATTTTTTGAAAACCCGAAGAGCCTCATATATAATATATGAGGCTCTTAGGGATATCTCTCACTGATATTCATAATATAATATATTGCATATATAGTTTTTTTATTATACGTAGAAAATAAAACGACCAGAACACCCTGAACAAATATCTGCAGATCGTACAAATATTTGTCGCTGGCTAGACTCTGTCAGTGTTGCTTGGCAATCTCAATGTCAAGGTCGAGTATTGTGGTGTCCTAAAGATGCCTCGTGGAGAGACGAAACTAGTTAACAACTTTGATGAATACTAGATTGCCTGGAAGAAATCGCTCTCAGCGATAAGGCCGCCTTTTGTACTGTTTATTTTTTCATTTAGATTTTGTCATCATCATCATCAGCCCATACACGCCCACTGCTGGACATAGGCCTCCCCCGTACAACGCCACAAAAGCGGTCCTGAGCCGCCTCCATCCATTGACTCCCTGCGACCGCTACGATGTCGTCGGTCCATCGAGTGGATGGTCTCCCATGTAGAGAGGGATTTGCCATAATCACCACGCTTGGCAGGCGGATTGGTGACAGCAGTGTTGGTGTTTAAAAATACTCAGAAGGAAGCTACTGCCCTTCCTCTGGTAGGTTCCCTTAGTTAGATTTAGTATTAATGTTAAATTAAGTACAATAAAGTGTTCATTCTATAATTAATAAATTCATACTATCAGAGTAGGTTATACGCGGAATTGTTACTAAATATAATTTCATTTTAATATCGGATAAATCACTAAAATTTACTTACTGTTCGGCCTGAGGAGAATCTCCATAACATCACTGCCATAATCGTTGGAGACATTGCATTTGTAGGCGCCGAAGTGACGGGATTGGCTCTCGCGAATGATCAGGGTAGAGTTGATGATGCCACCGGGTTGTAGATCTTCTAGGAAGGCATAGTCCTGGGGGAAAATAATAAATAAATAATGCTGGACAATCCACACAGAATAATGAATGATAAGGGTACTAGATTTATATATGAACTTTAGGTTGCATTGAATTATTGAATGCAGTTACAAAACAATTAAGAATTCTGGTCGTCATACATGTATTCTTGGCGTAACAAGGTTGATTTGCTAGTTGGGAAGTAAAGTCTGGTGCACTAACAGATTCAGGACGTAGCGTCCAATGGTTCCATTACTTCAAGATTATTCTAAGTTTAATAACTTGTTATGAGTTAACTGATTTTGGGAATTTTAAGTTTAAACTTTTTCAGGGTGAGAGCGCGTTCTGCAATATTTTTATTTATTAAACGGTTTCTGTCTGCAGTTTCACAGGTGTTGTTTTTTATACAAAAGTTTATAGTTTGTTTTTATATCTCATGGGATTCTATGCGATAAAAAATAGCCCATGTGTTATTCCGAGGATAGACCTAGGAAGTCATTTATGGGATAAAAAGCTTATGCTTTTGTTATGATTCCAGGCTTAGAATTATCTGTATGCAAAGTTTCAACCCGGTCCGTTTAGTTGTTTTGGCATGAATCAGTCACTAAGATACATCTATCTATTCAAACGTATTTATAATACATATCTCATCATATCAGCCCATACACGTCCACTTCTGGACATAGGCCTCCCCCGTTCGACGCCACAAATAGCGGTCCTGAGCCGCCCCCATCCACCGACTCCCTGCGACTGCTACGACGTCGTCGATCCATCGAGTGGATGGTCTCCCAACACTCCGTTTCGCGTTGCATCGCGGCCGCCACTCGAGAACCTTTACTCCCCAGCGGTTATCAGTTCTGTTTTAATTGATACATAGCTATTAAAGTGATTTTCTTTGTATAAAATAAATCTTTTTGTTCAAGAAATCCAGTCATTAACCTCACCTGATCATGAATAGCATCAATCTCCTTCCCATCGAAGCTCCAGATGATACTGTCTATCCTGGGCACGGCGAAAGCAGCACACTCTATGTTCACTGTGTCTCCTTGGGAACCGAATTGAGTCTGGTTTGAGATTATTTTGGGAGGACCTAGAACAAAGCAAGAATAATTTAAAGAAACGAAGTAAAATACGAGTAGTAGGAAAATAGGAAGTTGGCGACCGAAGTGGCGTGGCAGGTGAAGGTCCGCCTGCGACACAGGAGGTTGCGGCTTTGATTCCCGCGTTGGTATAAATGCTTTTACGATCTGCGAATATTTAGTCTAAGGTGTTCTAGGTATTTTTTATGTTTTATAAAAAAATATCTATGTATGTTATGTATTGTATTATGTGTATCAGTCAGTACACATAACACAAGCTCTGCTTAGCTTGGGGCTAGGTGATGCTATGTGAATTGTCATACATTAAGTATTTATTTATTTATTTAGAGGTAGGGAAATCTTTAACAAAAAGAGCAATGATTAAGTCAATTGACGACCTTGGTGACGCAATGAGTGAAAAATCTGCCCCAGGCTCTAACTCCCGCCACAGAAACAAAATAGCGCGATTTTAAATAACGCAACATTGCTTACTTTTGAGCTATGTATAACGCAGCATACAATTCATAGAAACCGCTGTCCTACTGCTCTGCCTTACTTAAGCAAAATGCAGTAACTAGCATTTTTGACGAAATTGAGTTAGAGAAAAAAATGACATATTTGCTTTTTACGCGATTCCGAATAAGTATCTAACTCAATTTGGTCAAAAATTCATATTTCATTTATTTTGCTTCCATGTACAGCATATACAGCTTAGATCTAGGAGGGAGCTTATGTCAGTAAGATTAGTCAGTATAGATACATGCACCCTGTAAGGGCACTGCAAAAGAGTTCATGTCTAATAATTCTCATAACTGGACTTTTTTTTAGAAGCGCAGCGCTGCGCTCGCTGTTCCCGGCGTTTGTTTGACAACGTGGGTCTGTTTCCACTGCACCATACACTATACGCGCACGCTGTGCACGGCCACGTGATGCATGTTAGCTGCGTGGGTTCATTTTGTTTGACAATGTGAGTCACACGCGTGTACCGCGTGCATAGCATTGACAGCGTCGAGCTGCGTGGACGCCATATCCAAGCAAGCCACGCGTATAGCACTGATGTCATTAATCTCATATTTTTGCGTAGCGTGTTTTTGCGTTGCAGTAGACGTTATCATATACATTATATACGTAATACGAAGCTAGATATACGTGCGTAGCTTCTCCATGCACAACGGCTTTAAGCTGTGTGAAAATGCACAATTTTTTTGTTTTTCACAGTGTTATTTGTATTGTAACGTGTTTTGCTTACTACCAAACTATCATACACTGAGACGATTCGACCACGACCGACAGGGCGTAGATAAGTCTGTTTTTCTGATAAATTATTTTATTCTAACGCTTGCACGTTTGTTTTTGTTTCAGTCTCAAATAAAATAATTCTTATGTTATTGTGAAAATGAAGAGAGCTTTATCATATTAAAGTAGTTAATATTATTAACGAATCAATGATGATAGTTTATTACCAAAACGCTTGCCTGTAGCCATCAGCAACAAAACGCTTAGCAACGAATACCAACTAGCGTTGATTATACCAAATTAAATACACTGATTTTACAATCCTTCAGAAAGTTCCGTCCATATTTTCCACCTAATTAACTAGGCAGGGGGCGCCACTATAAGGGCAAACGCCGGAAATATCAAAATTAAGCCTTCCAATGATTAAATCGGTTGGAAAATTGTTAATTACCAAGTTAGACTAGTTTTGCTTAAATAATACACATAAACTATAAGATAAATGTAATTGGCAGTGTCAGTGAATTATATGCGAGGACACATAAATGGTTATAAGTTATTATTTAAGTTTATTTATAAAGTGTGTAAAACTGTTTGTTCTCCGAATAAAATAAAATAAAAATAAAATAAAATAAAATAAAATAAAATAAAATAAAATAAAATAAAATAAAATAAAATAAAATAAAATAAAATAAAATAAAATAAAATAAAATAAAATAAAATAAAATAAAATAAAATAAAATAAAATAAAATAAAATAAAATAAAATAAAATAAAATAAAATAAAATAAAATAAAATAAAATAAAATAAAATAAAATAAAATAAAATAAAATAAAATAAAATAAAATAAAATAAAATAAAATAAAATAAAATAAAATAAAATAAAATAAAATAAAATAAAATAAAATAAAATAAAATAAAATAAAATAAAATAAAATAAAATAAAATAAAATAAAATAAAATAAAATAAAATAAAATAAAATAAAATAAAATAAAATAAAATAAAATAAAATAAAATAAAATAAAATAAAAATAAAATTATCTATATTGTGTAATGCGTATGGTCTTTTCTTCTTTAAATTAACTTGTGTGTACTTAAAGTTTGCAATTTTATATTGCGTAAGTCTGTGTTTTATATTCTATGACTGCCGGCTAACCGCGCCCACTTCGTTGGGTGGGAAAAATGAAATTGTTGTTTTTATTATGTTCCTCGCAATTTTTCCACATTTTCTCACCGTATAAACCCTTCCTGGACTACGACAAACATTTCAAAACCAAAATCAGCTAGATCGGCCCAGCCGTTCTCGAGTTTTAGCGAGAAAAATGAACAGCAATTGATTTTTATACATAGAAGACTAGCTGCTGCCCGCGCCTTCGCCCGCGTTTTATCGGGATAAAAAAAACCTATATGTTATTCCAGATCCCGAACTATACCCATACCAAATTTCAGCCTAATCGGTTTAGTAGTTTTTGCTTGAAAGAGTAACAAATATCCATACATCCATACAAACTTTCACATTTATAATATTAGTAGGGTTATATAATTTCTGGGAGAGAGGGCGGTGCATGCGAATGCATTTTGTTGGATCTTATCAGAGAAGGTTTTAAGCGGAATTTTCCTTAAATATTTTTCATTCCAATACTTCAAAAGTGGCCGGATCGCCCCAAAATATGCCGGATACGCTACCCTCCCCAAAACACACCCATAAGTAGGGTGGAACTGTTCCGACTCCGTTATAAATGTATAAGGTCGCCCCTATCAAACCCTTTGTAACCCAGTTTGATACCCCAACCTGCTATTATAATTACAAATTAGTTTCTAACAAACACACATATTCATGTAGGTTTTTAATAGTTCTGACCCGCGGTATTGGAGTAATTTAGTTGGACTTTTCCGTGTGGTTGGAGTTTTTAATACATAGTTTGTAATAAAATTATGTTGGTCATATAATGAAATACGTATACAATTTCATTGTCTATTATTAAATTGGGTGTGGCTGGAAGCAATGCCGTATTAAAAATGAGGCTTATTTACAAAATAAAGGGTAAACATACCTTATTGTATACATACAAAACTATTTGTGATTAGTTTTAAACAATTTCTTTCTTTCCCCCTACATGGGAGACCATCCACTCGATGGACCGACGACATCGTAGCGGTCGCAGGGAGTCGATGGATGGAGGTGGCTCAGGACTGCTATTTGTGGCGTCGTACGGGGGAGGCCTATGTCCAGCAGTGGACGTGTATGGGCTGATGATGATGATGATGATGATGAATTTCTTTCTCACTTCACATGTTACTATATGGTCCGTAATCATGGAAATGGAATACTTGAAATGAAATATTTAACATCACATTTCTCATAGGTAGGTCCAATCCACGCGTTTTCCCAATCTTAATTCATCTCAACAATACAGCATAACACTTGCGAAGAAGCGACCACATAGTGCGATAGATGGCGGTAAAACGCTTTGCAATAAACAATAAAATAATAAAGAAAATAACAATAAAATAATATAAACAATAGAGAAGGTATTAAGCGGATTTTTTCCTAAATATTTTTCATTCTAATACTTCAAAAGTACAGCGGGGCAATGCAGCCAGCGTCTTGAGGACGCTTCCGACTGGTATTTATAGCTATCTGTAGATTGTTTGCATCAGTCTGCAGTTAGCTCAATTGTTTCAATTGTAAATACTAGTTTAATTTGTTTATAAAATAATTAAAAACCTAAATTAAACAGGCAATTTTAAAGAACTTTATTATACCAACCAACAATGACTTTGCTGGTCGTTCCATATACTTAGCTAATTAATGTTTTTGTTGAGTCACAAACTCAAGGTTGTAAGTAACGTAGGTAATTATAGTTTTTAAAAGAAACGTTCGTAAATCTAGAGAAAACTTACCTACAATAGCAATTTCTTAAAAAAATATCTGATCGTCAAATGCACACACTTCAAGGGAATTTGTCCATCACTTAGGTCCAATTTCACCGTTTGCTGCCAAGACTTAGTTTAACAGAACTAAGTTTAGCTTAATCGAATCCAAATGTTGATTTTGATCTCGATTTAATTCACATCACCGGGAATAGACAGTGCACCTGTACATATACGCACATTTGTGTACTATAATAATTCATGCGCACATGTCTTATTTTCAGAGGTCCACAACACCATTGTTTTCCAAAAAACTAGGTTAATTTTTTGATTCCCAACGGGTCCATGACATTTTAAAATAAATATTATAGAATAGAATTGTTTGGTACCGTTAACTATAAAATGAAATTAAAGACAATTACAAATTACAAATAAATACATATACAAATAATTCTGGACAGTCCACACCGCATCATCTAGCCCCAAGCTAAGCAGAGCTTGTGTTATGGCTGATATACATAATACAATATATGTATGTGCTGTATTAATTATTCCTGTGACGCACTTAAAAAAATTAATAAAATATATTGCATAGAAAGACATTTTTTATGTTACATAGAAAATACCCAGAACACCCGAAACAAATATTTGCAGATAGTACAAACATTTGCCTTGGGACAACGTCTGCGACGACGACGCCTCCTGCGTCGCAGGCGGACCTTCGTCCGCCGCGCTACATCGGTCGTAGTAAATTAATTGATAAATCAGAACTCTTTCTTGAAACATGGCTGGTCTCAGTTGAGACAAGCCGCGGCTACTTATAAATAGTAATTTTCTTTGTAAATAAAGTTTTCTTACCTTTGATATAAACCGATGCGTCAGCTTCAATCTCCTTGTATCCATCTACGCTTGCTTTGCAGAGGTACTTGCCCGTAGTATGGGTGTCCACGATGAGGGTCAGGTTTGGTGTTTTTCCAACACGCTACAAGAAAATATATTGTTTATAATATAAAAAACTTTTAAAAACATGCTTTTATATCATCTAGGACGACAGTGCTTGGGAAGGCAAATCCAACGAACCCAAACCCGACGCGGTTAAGTCGTTTTGTTTAGGAGATGCTATGGCCAACTTCGGTTACCATCATCAGACCAGCTCGATGGCACCATAACACTGCATTGTCACCAAACTTACATAAGTATGCCAAATTTCAGCTGAATCGATTGAGTATAACTGGTCTAAAATTGAGTTGCAAGATTTCACCCGAACAAACATACATTGCAAGTTAAATTGGCTTTTAAAATTCAATTTTTTTTTTAAATTCTCGTCTTTAAATTAATGTTTTGCAATGAATCTTTCGAATCCTCTTATTTTGATTTAGACTTATGTATGTTTAATCTCGTGCCAAAGGTCCTGTCAGAAAACCAGCGTTGCCCTACTTCTTATGGAGCAACATTATGCTGGATTGCTCAGACAGGACCTATTGGTTCCTAAATCAGTTATTGCTATTTTAGAAGTAGGTAATAATTTTTTCAGTTCTATTATAATAGTTGAAAGCTGGTGATAACCATTAAGTAGAATAGAAGAGTATTTTTTCTCCTTAAGCTATTTTATCTCACAGTTAAGCTAGTTAATCACTGTTACACGTGGCTCTGGCGGAATACCAGCGTTGGATGCTAGCTTGCTCCAACTCATGCTAAGACAGAGCCAATTTTGTGAAAGGACCTTAGTATACAAGATGTTTTTTTTCTAAATTGAGTCTAGTGTATAAGTTATGGTAGTAGGTACCTATTTACAAAATAAAAGCATTTTATTCTTATTCCAATAAAAAAACGAGAAAAATAATCTATGCAGCTATCCCTTCCCACATTTCCTTGTTACAATCAATAGGTGGATTTATGGGGATGACATAGTTTTAATGAGCTTGTTCTGTTTTGACGTATTAGATCAGAATAAATTATTTTTTCTCAGTATTTATTTATTTATTTATAAACATGTATGACATTAATAAATTTTATACCATTTTTACTAATATTTTTATTCATTAATTATTGATTACTCCTAATTTATTATTGATTTTATTCTGTGTGTTGGAAATTTATTATGAATATTAAGGTTTCATGTAATGTATGTACCTATTTATAACAAAAAATATAGTAAAAAACTAAAACCCAACTACATAAAAGTCTTCAACAAGCGTTCACCTATTACCCTTATCATTTTCTTTTGATTCTTAGGTAGTCGGAGGCCTTTATTACTAATTTTACCGTAGGTATATGGGGTGGGTGCCTCTGACTACCTAAGTATCAAAAGAAAATGATAAGGACAATAGGTGAACGCTTGTTTAAGACTTTTATGTAGTCGGGTTTTAGTTTTTAACTTTATTTTTTTTTATACCTTTTTGCTAATAGCTTGAGAATCGTTAATCTCACAAACGTTTGAAAAACGGTTGAAAAGTACAAACAAAGACCTTTGCAACGATACCACACACGAGCATATTTACTAACATTGAAATTTTCGACCCTTTCTTCGACCCCCGCTATCTCGTTAGACCCCCATTTTTATCTGACGTCACATAGCCTATAACCATCGGGCTATTAAGACAAATCATATGACACCTCATTTGTTGAAATATGACCAGTAGTTACAGCGCTACGTGGGAACATAAAAATCGGCTACATACATATATACATAATACATAGGGTGTCAAAATCATAACCCTCTCGTAGTCGGGTAAAAACTATTAATACTATTTTCTTAATGTGAATGAATAAAGATTATGAATTACAAAACAGTACATCTATGCGTCATCTTCTTCGTGACCATCATCGGCGATCTTAAAAGTTTAACTTACAATATTCTGGTCCTCTTCAAAGTGCATCCACTGTATTTCTGGTGTCGGGTAACCGTCAACGTCGCAGCTCAGTGTTACACTGGAGCCGATCTCTCCTTCTACGTCTTTTGGCTGAGTTCTGAAGGATGGTGGATCTAGAACGAAAGCACATGAAGAAAATTTAAGAGTCAGTTTCAACTGTATATAGAGGACATAAGTACCTACTTAATGCTCGTAAATAATTACTTATATGTCGTATATCGTTGTGAGTTCAAATCAATCGTTCAGTATGATTATTCGGGTTATTCCAGTTTTTCCCCTAAAACGGCCCCTAAGGTAGAAAAATTTAATTCAAAATTTTTTGAATTAAATTTTTCTAATTCCATGTACGAACAATTTTCTTATAACAGAATGAAAATCAAATTATCGGATGCTACGAAATAAATTATGATAAATAGTTCAGCGCCTTTGGCACTTTTAAAACAATGATTCAAAATAAACGAGAATATAAATTAATAGGTTTTAAAACTAATAAGCTACTAATCTCAGAATCTGTCGTTTGGAATTCACATCTGTTTGGCCTGAGGTAAACGATTTTAGATGAAAACTGATTTATGTTAAATCTTTTTGATACAATATTAGGTTTGTATAAATCATAAAGTTTCATTTTTTACTCCGAGCCTGACATAATGGCATTGCAGTGGATTTTTATAGCAATGCTGTTAATGATATGAAACATTGAAACCATTGAAACCATTTATTTATTTGTGATTGTGGTAAAATACAATTGATCTTAAATATTATAGTTTTAGGTCAGCACAATCTACTCTCTCGAGCGTACAAAAATATACATGTGTTCGGAATTGACAGTGACAGCAATATCACAACTGAATCCCATTATTAACAGCATTGCTATAAAAAACGTAACACACAAACACACACAGAAATAAAAGACTACTAAGTACTAGATAACATGTAGACAGTATGGCTACTTCATTTAGGTATACACAGATGAATAATAAGCAGATATAATTTTATTGTGTCTTTTCTATAGTAGAGAGATGGTTTGAGAAATTTAGAGGATGGATGGGGAAAATTCTTGATTTAGTACCCTACCTACTTTATAGCCTACTAGCAGCTGCCCGCGGCTTTGCACGCGCTTTTCATGTACACTATTTCCGTCCCCGGGATACCATTCTCCCTGGTACCTCCCTGGCAAAGTTTATTTAGATCCGTACAGCCGTTTAGGCGTGAAAAGGTACCTACTTTAAAATTTATAATATTAGTAGGATTTAATTTTGGAGAAATCAAGAACGAAATCTAGTTTTCATCCCATCTATTCGAAAAAGACGACTTTGTTCGCCTTTATGTGCACCCAAAGGTGGTGTTTTCTTTATGGAACTTTTAGCGGGCAGAAAATAACTTTTTCATCCCATCTATTCGAAAAAGACTACTTTGTTCGCTTTTATGTGCACCCAAAGGTGGTGTTTTCTTTATGGAACTTTTAGCGGGCAGAAAATAACTTTTTCATCCCATCTATTCGAAAAAGACGACCTTGTTCGCCTTTATGTGCACCCAAAGGTGGTGTTTTCTTTAAGGAACTTTTAGCGGGCAGAAAATAACTTTTTCATCCCATCTATTCGAAAAAAATCCCGGGATAAATATATGAAAGCCTATGGTAATTTTATTGATTGGAGAAATGCAAGAGGCGCCAAGAATTTTTCAGAATCAGTGTTTTTGGCCTACTTCCAGTACTTAGCCAAAACTAAACAACCTTCCACTCTTTGGAGTACCTACTCAATGTTAAAATCAACAGTCAGTTCTAATAACGACGTAAAACTGGACACATTCGAAATTAATAGCGTATCGGAAGAGGATTTCTGATGGATTTAAACCTAAAAAATCCAAAGTGTTCTCAGTCAAAAACGTGGAGACTTTCCTTAATTAGGCACCCGACAAAGTATTTCTTGCCGTAAAAGTAAGTGACTATCCCCCAATACTCAAACGTAACTCAGATTTAAGCACATCTCAAGTGACGAATTTTTGACATATTTTCATTGAAAACTGTCAAAAATCGCGACTTAAGACGTGCTTAAATCTGAATTACGTTAGAGTATTCGGGCGTATGTATGGTGGATTAGTAAAGTATAACCATAGTGTTTTAAAATGTGCATTTTATTGTAAACTTTACTTCGATAGATACTTGTCTTATTCACATTCGGTTTTGTTACAGGTGGCTTTAATTTTCGGAGTACATGGAGCTTGTCGTGGCAATGAACTTATAAACATAACTGTTGATGATGTCAAAAATCACTCGGATGATTTACTGTTAGTAAAGCTGACAGAAACAAAAACAAAAATTGACCGATCCTTCGTAATCCAAGGAAAATACAAAACTATTGTACAGAAATACCTGGACCTGCCTCCTGCTGATATGAAGACCAATCGGTTTTTCATCCGTTATCAAAATGGCAAATGCTTCAAACAAGTTATGGGAAAAAATAAAATTTTTATCATGCCACAAGAAATCGCTACTTATTTGAAGTTGCCAGATATCAAGTTGTATACAGGACATTGTTTTCGTCGTACTTCTGCTACCCTTTTGGCAGATTCAGGAGCGGACTTAACTGTTCTCAAGCGACATGGAGGATGGAAGTCGAGTGCTGTAGCAGAGGGGTATATAGAAGATTCCATTGAGAACAAGGCGAAAACATGTGAACGCATTGTGCGACACATTAAACTGCAACCTTCAGTTAATCCATCCATGCCACTGTCGTCGCGCCCATCTACATCCAAACAACGAGATTCACCGTTCCATTTTCCTCAATATGAGCCAAAGTCGGACATAATTTCAAACACGCAGAATATGAAATCTACAACAATCTCTCATCCTAATAAATTTTTGGGGTGTCGTGGTCGGATAACCTCCCCGTGAGCCTGTACTGCTACTTGTCCTCGGGGATTCGTCCCTGGGGAACGGTAGCAGGTGGCAGGCCGGTGCACCCTGGTTCCCACCGCTAATAATTTCTTCCGCAAGGGGATATTGTTAGCGATGGCCAATAATCCGACGAAAACCCAATCCAAGGTGTCAATCGTACCGTGCCGAGGGATGAATGGCTGATGGTTGTTCAGTTGCGAACGGTGTCTCTCCGAAATCAGGGCGAATCGGAGCAGTATTCAGCCCACCCGTGGGCATGCGGGGCTCTGCTGGCGGGTAGCTTTAGTTCCCTAGCTTCTCGTGGGATTTGTATGGATTGTTCAAAAGAGCCAAACAAATCTTCTTCTCCTTTTGGAGAACCATCTTCTCCCCTCTCGGGAGAAACAATAGGCTGGAGGAGGCCCTACTGGCCTCTCCAGAGCCTATGCGAACAGAGCCTTGCTTGGCAGATGACCTAACAGAGGTCAGCGGCTCCGAAGCTGCGGCCCCTGCCACGGTAACGTCTCCAGGCAAACGCTCTGGCAAGCTGAGCGGTGCAGGTCGGAAGCGGCTCCGAAGGCTAATGGCTGCCAATTTATGCTTCGAAGAGGCACGAAAAATGGCGGCAAAGCCTTGGAGCCAAATCCCAATGCTGGACGCTCCCCCCGATCCAAAGACGACCAAAAGACAGAGATCGGAGGAAGAATCGCCCAAGGAAAACCCTAAAAAGGCCCTTAAGCTAGAGGTGTCCCAGGCGTCGGATGTGAGACCTAGCTTCAAGCAGGTCACGGAGGCGAAGCGAGTTGGTATTCGCAACATCGCCTCCATGAGCGACGACCAGATGAAGCAGGTCCATCGTTCCCTGACCCTGGCGATACTGAAAATAGCCAACAGCGGAAAGGGGCCTAGGTTTTCCAGCTTCACGCACAAACCTGGGTGGATACTGGTTACATGCGAGAACCAGGAGAGCCAAGACTGGCTCGCTTGCGAGGTCCCCAAGATCAAGCCATGGGCCGGGGCAGAACTCTCGGTCATACCTGAGAGCGAGTTGCCCAAGCCTGTGGTTGCGGTCACGTTTGTGCCCAGTGCTGAGGCGGCGTCGGTTGACGAGGCCGTCCAGCTACTGAGAACGCAAAACGAGGGACTTCGCACTGACCTCTGGAAGGTTCTGTTCAGCAAGTCTGAAGGGAACGGGTTCCTCATAACCTTCTCCCTAGATGACTTGTCTGTGGAGGCCCTCAGAGCCGCCGACTTTCAAGCTGCCTTAGGCTTCAAAAAGATAGCCTTCAAGGTCAAAGGCGGCTCTGTCCCCAAACCAGCGTCAGTGGATGCTACGGGCCCGTAGCCGTCTACGTCCAGTGGAACGGGCTCCTCGCGGCGAAGCACAGGAGAACGAAGGCCACTACCCCTAGTGGCAAGGCGCTCCAATGTAATGCCCCTGGGCACGTCCGGTCCTTCGAGGCAAGGCGGAAGCGGTCCGCAGTCCTCCACGT
This sequence comes from Eupithecia insigniata, assembly GCA_947859395.1. Lineage (NCBI taxonomy): Eukaryota > Metazoa > Arthropoda > Insecta > Lepidoptera > Geometridae > Eupithecia > Eupithecia insigniata. The sequence continues at coordinate 4,983,676 of OX402019.1, forward strand.
CCGGCGGAACGGGACTCTCTGGACGAAGCACAGGAGCTCCAGGGCCGCGACCCGTCGTGGCTGGGCCCTCCAATGTAACGCCCCAGAGGAGGTCTGGACCGCCGGGCCAGGGCGGTAGGGGTCCCCGAGGTGGGGCAAGGGGTGACAGGCTGACCGATGCTAGTCGAGGACGCGGAGCGCGCCCGAAACTAGCCAGGTCGAAGCCTCGTTACCAGCGGGGAAACCTATAGTGGCTACCCAGGCGGGGATGGCGAGGATCCTCCAGGCCAACCTCCACCATGCCGCGGCAGCTTCCGCGGTCATGGAGTGTTGCCTGTCAGAAGGACAAGCTAGCCTCGCTTTAATCCAGGAGCCTTGGGTAGCCAACACTCAGGTTCTGGGACTCGACGCTGCCGGTAAGAAATTAGTAAACAGTCATGGCACTAGGCCCAGAGCTTGCATTATTTTTAATAACTATGTTAATTTTTTGCCTATCACAGAGGTATGTAACGACGACCTGGTAGCCGCTTTTGTCGATCTCAAAGGATGGAGTGGGGCGAGGGTAATTGTATGCTCTGCCTACCTACCCGGAGAGAGAGACAACCCAACGGGGGATTTGGCGAGGGTGGTCGACTACGCCGCCCGGAACAACGCCGAACTTCTCGTTGGATGCGACGCCAACGCGCACCACACAGCCTGGGGGAGCACGGACGTCAATGCTAGAGGTGAGTTACTTTTTGACTTTCTTTTAGCTAACAATCTAACCACTCATAACACAGGACGCGAACCGACCCTTGTAACTCGGGTTAGACAAGAGGTTCTGGACATAACTTTCGCCACTAACAACTTGGCCAGGCATATAAACGACTGGCATGTTAGTAGCGAAAACTCCATGTCCGACCACAGACACATATGTTTCGAGATAAAGGCTTCCCTGGAATCTCAAATCATAACTTATAGGGACCCTAGGGCAACTGCCTGGGATGTCTTTAATGACAAACTAAGGCAAATGCTTGAAGACTGCCCTAAAAGCATAAAGACTCGCGACAGTCTTGAGATTGCGGCAGCTGTCCTTACAAAAGGCATCCGTATGGCCTATGAGGAGAGCTGTCCACTAAAGTCCAAGACCACAAAGCGACAAGTCACATGGTGGAACTCTACGCTTGGCAAGCTTAGAGGTATAACCAGGAAACTCTTCAACAAGGCTAAAAAGACTCGCGTATGGGAGGCCTATCACAAAGCCTTAACGGAATATAACATTGAAATTAGGAAGGCTAAGAGAACATCTTGGAGAAAGCTGTGCGAGGAAATCAAAAACACGCCTCAAAGTGCCAGACTTCACAAACTGCTATCTAAAGCCAATACTAATCAAATAGGTCTCCTTAAGAAAGAAGTCGGCACCTTCACAACAAACGAAAGGGAAACCCTAGAGTTGCTGGCTTCGACCCACTTCCCTGGTTCGCGGAATAAAAACTCGTCCCAACTGGCACCTGCCAACACCTACAAGCCTCGGAACGAGGACTGGAATAGGGCGGCCAGGATCATAAGACCGAATCAGGTTAGGTGGGCCGTTAACTCTCTTAAAACAAACAAAGCATGTGGTGAGGATGGTATACTCCCTGTTTTCCTACAGCGGGGTATCGACGTCCTCACTCCATATCTGGTAAAAGTCTTTAGGGCGAGCCTCGCCTGGGGACATGTGCCAGAACCATGGACTACTGTCAAAGTTGTCCTCATACCCAAGGCTGGAAAGAAGGACTACAGCCAGCCAAAGTCCTTTAGACCAATAAGCCTCTCTTCTTTTCTACTCAAGACTATGGTCAAAGTGGTAGACAGACACATAAGAGATGTAGCTCTTGCCGCATCTCACCATAGCCATAACATGCCTACCGCAAGGGAAAATCCACAGAGACGGCTCTTAGCAGCCTCATTGACAGAGTGGAGAAGGCTATGGAGGACAAGGAAATCGCACTCTGTGCGTTCCTTGACATTGAAGGGGCTTTTGACAACTCCCCTATCTCTCTGCTGGTGAACGGGTTGAAAAACAAGAATGTTGACCCGACCACCACCAGATGGGTGGAGGATATGCTAACACATAGGGGAGCAATATTAGACCTTCACCAAACAACCATTGAGATATCCACTGCTAGGGGCTGCCCCCAAGGCGGAGTCCTATCGCCTATTTTATGGACCCTCGCAGTGGACGAGCTCCTGTGTGAATTGGCGGACCTTCACATCGATGCCCAGGGTTATGCAGACGACCTTGTGATCATTGTTCGAGGATTCTGTCAATCCACAATCTCCAGCATCATGCAGCGAGCTCTCAACACTGTCAGCGACTGGTGCAGCAACAGCGAACTCTCAGTCAACGCTGACAAAACTGTGATTATACCTTTCACAAATAAGCGAAGGCTTGACAAGCTTGTAAAGCCTAAACTTAACGGTAAAATCATAACCTTTTCCAAAGAAGTAAAATACTTGGGCGTTACAATCGACCAAAAACTGACGTGGAACACTCACCTAGCCAACGTCTTGCATAAAGCTAAGATGGCACTGGGTGCCAGCGGCAGACTGATGGGCAACAACTGGGGCATCAAACCCAGAATTGCCCTGTGGCTGTACACTGCTATTGTGAGGCCGATAATCACATACGCCTCCATGGTATGGTACGACAAGGCCCTACAGTCGACCGCAATCACCAAACTAAGCAGCCTGCAAAGGACTGCTTGCCTTATGGCCACGGGAGGCATGTCCACATCCCCGGGGCTGGCACTAAACGCATTGCTGGGACTACCTCCACTTCACATGTACATACAAAAAGAGGCAAAGACCAGCATGTATAGGGCCAGCACCCTGGGCCGAAGGAACTGGCTCTCCCAGAAACTGAGATCTCTGAAAGACTCTTCTCTGGAATCACCCATCCTAAGCATGACCACTGATGTCATGCTGCCACGACATGTGTTTGAAAAACACTACACAGTGGAACTGCCTTCCAGAGAAGACTGGTCAAACAACCAACTACTCTGCAAGGACGGGAGCCTATCCTGGTACACAGACGGCTCCAAAATTGGTCAGGACGTAGGCTTTGGAGTGTATGGAGAGCGACCTAGGTTCAGCAGTAGCACTAACCTGGGTAACTACGCCTCCGTCTTCCAAGCAGAAGTATTTGCCATTCTTGAGTGCGCCGATATAAATCTGCAAAAGCGATACGCCAACCAAAACATTTTCATCAACTCTGACAGCCAGGCTGCCCTCCTAGCACTGGATTCGAAGGTCATCACGTCCAGGTTAGTCGAGGACTGTTTGTCACGCCTGAACGCTCTGGGCCTGAACAACAGAGTTGTCCTAAAATGGGTACCGGGACACGCGGGAATCAACGGCAATGAGTGTGCCGATGAACTGGCGCGTTCCGGGGCCAAGGGGACTCAGTTTGGCCCCGAGCCGTTTTGTGGCGTACCAAAAAGCCTGGCTCAAAGAATCCTTTTGAACTCCTGCTACGAGGAATCTACCAAGCTCTGGATAAATTCCAACGGCATGAGACATTCAAAAGTTCTGATCAAAGCCTTCGATAAACGGTGCACCAACCAAATCCTAGCGCTAAGCAGAGACAACCTTCGCATCATGACAAGAGCCCTAACCGGGCACTGTCGCCTTAACAAGCACATGTTCAATTTGGGGCTATGCGACACAAAATCCTGCAGACTCTGTGAGGAGGCAGATGAAACGCCCCTCCATCTGCTAGGAGAGTGTGGAGCACTGATGCAAAAACGTAGCACTCATCTGGGCAAGCACCTGCTCAGCCCAGACGAGCTACGAGACACCTCCCCGAAGAGAATCCTACAGTTCCTCGCAGCTGCAAGGGTAAGTGGCGAACTATAAACGCCGCAGCTTCCAAGGGTGAACACTCGAAGTGGCGATCACAATAGGCCTACCATGGCCGCTGTGACACTAAAGCCACATTAAGCAAACAAAAAAAAAATCCTAATAAAACTGTTACAATAAATTTTCATAATTGCGAAAATGTCTCAAATGTAAATATAAGCATATAGTTGATTTATTATTATGTACTATTTAATTTCATTTAGTTGTTATGTACTTACTATTTTATATTAAATAATAATATTAGAATAAAATATGTATAATACCTTTTATTTTCTCGTAGAGGGTGATGAAAAGTAGAGTGTATCACTCGGGCGTAAAATATATTTTTGGCTCGGGCGACATACTTTGAATCCCTCGCTACGTTCAGGATTCTACTGTAGAATCCCTCACTTCGCTCTGCATTCAAAAAAGCGCCCTCGCCGTAAAAATATTATTTTGCTCCCTTATGATACCATCTACTATTTCATATAACTAATAGACTGGATTTTTATCAAAGGTTTTTGTTATTATAGTGCTTATGCCCGAACTATGTATAAATTATTTATAGTATAAAATTTGACATGTCTAAGTGCTTATTTTGTAAGCCTAAAGAAATAAAGTAATTGATTCAGATTCTGATTCTATGGATTTTTATCATTTAAGAAATGTGTTATGATCATTTCGTGGGGAGACGCATAGAGTTTTTTTTTTCTGTAATTCACCTTCTAAAATATCCAAAAATAATGGTCAACTCTAGATTCTGGCACATTCTGAAATAAACCTAACCAATTTAATGGTACCTTAAAGCTCAGCGATGGATTACCATAAGAAAGCCATTGTTTTTCAACACCTAGCATCTTTAAAATAGAGTTAAACTTACAAGTGACTTCCAAGGTCTCCGTCTCCTCAGATTTCCCCACATCGTTGAAGACCACGCACTTGATGATGGAGTACTGGTATTTTCTTGTGATGTTGTTGATTTTCTGAAAGAATTCACTAGTTTTAATTCGTCCTAAGCGTGGCATTGTGAAAAAAGACCGACCCGTGGTCTAACTCAGTTGTACAAGGGGTAAGTCGAGTTATCCTTGATCTTACTGCTGAAACTGGGAAGAATAAGCTGGAAATAAAAATTGCAGCTGATAGCTTAAATGTCTAGATATCAGCTATACAGGTGGTTTTTTGAGATATGAGTGGATGGCTTCATCCGAAATTAAAACTAGACAAAAGTCGGGAAAAGAGTTATGAGCTCAATCTAAGAGTAAATATAAATAGGATAGTTTTATTAATTGTTTCACTTTGCAGGAAATAGAATCCACAAATAAAAAAAATACACCCTGCATTTACGCACCAAAGGATTATGCTGCTGAGGAACAATCTTTGCAAAGGAAAGTATCAATGAAGATTAAATGAAATGGCTATTTATTAGAATTTTAGTCTGAATACTGTAGACTGTAGACCTGATTTTGACCCATTCCAATATAAATAAACATAAATAAAATATCTATAAATCAGATAAATCTCTTATTTCAGACCACATAATTATGTAGATCCAAAGGAGAGGAGGCAACACTTTTTGAAACCATTTACATCGTTTACACATCTTTCAATAACTCTAAAAATATGAATTCCAAATAATATTACGAAACAAATTCGAGTTTCCTTCAAAATACATAAAACTTGATAATAAAACCCTGCCATTCAAACTTTCACACCTAATTAATAGACCAATCAAGCAGGCTTGTCAATCCATCAAGGCAGCTTTTCAATCAATCAGTTAAACGGAATTCAGCCTTTATGCGTTTATCCATTGAAAAGTTTATTCATAATTGACCCAGTTTTTATGAAAAACTTGACCTTTAATGGAAGACTTTGTAAATCGTCGATCAATGGAAGCACTTCATAAGCGTATTAATTGATGAATTCATGCTTTGTAGGGCCATTGGGAAAATTCTTACAAAAAGATTGCAGACCATTTGCAGACATGAAATGTATCAAGAACCATAATCCTAACTCATATTATAAATGAGAAAGTGTGTTTGTTTGTCCTTCCTAGACGCCCTAACTAAGCAACCAATCGACTTGTTGTTTGGCATAGAGTTAGTTGAAAGGATGGAGAGTAACATGGGGTAATTTTTGTCCTGATGAAACATCAAATTTCTATGGAAGATTTACGGGAAAAAATAGCTTTTTATCCACCTAGAAATGTGAAATCAACGCTGGTATAACAGATTCACAGAGCATTATCTAGCCCTAAGCTAAGCAGCGCTTTTGTTAAGGGGACTAGATAACTGATACACCTCTTGCTTTCTCGTGTATAGATTATTTGTGTAAAGACGTCGTGAGGACGTCACGCGTCAAACTCCGAGTAATTTCTATTTGTAGAAGACTTAATTTTTTTGGTATAAGTATTAATTAATATATCAGCCCATACACGTCCATAGCTGAAAATAGGCCTCACCCATACGACGTCACAAATAGCGGTCCTGAGCCGCCTCCATCCATCGACTTCCAGCGACCGCTAATTCTAATTCTAATTTCTTACCAATTCCGTTGTATTTCCGCTAATAAGCTCATCGTTCATGTACCACTTGTAAGTGAGGTTGGATGGATTCGCGTCTGCTTTGCACACTAAAAGAAAAATGTTATTTGTTATATCAAGAATAGATAATATTATAGTATAATCTTTTTTCTAATGTTCACAGCGATATGGATAATTAAGGGCACTTTTCTGCTAAACTAATCGATAGGTTAGCGAAACTGGACGTCCTTTATATACATCAAGTCCTCTTAAAGCTGTGCGTCCACTGGATCGAAATCGAAGCGTACGCAGCGTAAGGATTTGTTGCTGTGTATTGATATCCATGGTAGTACACTAGATCGGCATAGATACGCTATCGGTACAGGCATCTGCCTGTACCGATAGCGTATCTATGCCGATCCAGGCATATTGTAAATATCGACGCCACGTACGCTGTATATGCTCAGATTCCGATGCAGTGGACGCACAACTTATATAGCTGGTAAACTATCATCATCATCATCATCATCATCATCAGCCTATACACGTCCACTGCTGGACATAGGCCTCCCCCGTACGACGCCACAAACAGCGGTCCTGAGACGCTATATGACGCTATACGGAGTCAATATTATTTATTTAAACCGATTCGCACAAAGTTTCAGTATGAAAATGTACACTTTATAAAAGCACCGTAAACTCGCATCTTTTCCAAAAAAATCATTTTATGATGATTTCATTATGATCACTATTAAACATTGAAATATTAAAAAGATTACCTATGACAACATTTTGACCTTCAGGAACCCGCCGATTATAGCCCGATTTGATCTGGATCTTTATTTTTGGTGCGTATTTCACCTGCGAACAAAAAAAAACATAAAAATCAATAATATTTATCAAAAACCTTCGTACGCTAATCATCTGTAATCAATTATCAAGACAATATTAATTCGGGTTTCTACCAGTAGAAATGATTTACATTATTTTCTATCAAACATTTGATAGATAATAATGTAAATTATATATACATAGGTTATTAAATAACAAAATATTTTGATCATTCATTACTAAAGCTGTGCGTCCACCGGATCGGAATCGAAGCGTACGCAGCGTGAGGATTTGTTGCTTTGTTTTCACTTCTATGGTACAGCGTTTATATATATATATATATACCGATACCGATGCCAGATATATGTTAACTAACTGCTGCGCGAGCCTTCGCCCGCGTTTTATTGGAATAAAAAGTAACCTATATGTTATTTCAGGTTCCAAACTATATACATGCCCATTCTTGCAAAATTTCAGCCATTCCGTAGTTTGGCGAAAAGAGGAACAAACATCCATACATCCATTCTCACAAACTTTGACATTTACAATATTAGTAGGATACAGACTCTATGTATGCTCCGATTCCAATCCGGTGGACGTAAAGCTTTAATCAACGTATGAACAAAAGGCTGTTTGTAGGCTGAGGTATGACAGTAAATCGTTTAACCCTAAATGCACTAACAATAAGTTAATTTCCATCTCACATTTATTCCCAATATCAAAGCCTGAAATTTTATTCTCACAAATTCTCACAAAAGCTGAAAAAACCTTTACAATAGACTGATTACACACTGCTAAACGAGCCATATCTATAGCCCAATCCATAGCCGTATCTATAGCCATGCTAGTTAACGACTCGCTCGTTGCCTATCACGTTTATTTATGAGTATTTTTATACGGCAGTTAGGGCTATGAATTTGGTTTATGGTTCGACTATTTAAACAGAAATGTTTCGTATTTATTCGACACTAGTTTGAATAGATCTGTTTTTGTTTTTGATTGGACTACAAATGAACGGCTAACACTTTTTTCGATCACTGTTCGAGTCCTATCCGGAATCTCTGTACTGATGAGGTATTTGTAGAAATAAAATACCTTGAACTCACGGAATAGACTGAATTTATTGTTTCAATGCAAAGCTTTATATCCACCACGGTTGTCTGGTAGAGATCGCTCTCGAGCGATAAGACCGCCACCTGTAACTTAGTTTTAAAATTGTCTTTTTTTGTATTTCTGTTTCTTATCAATAAGTGTGCGATAAAGAATTTTCTATCTTCTATCTATCTATCTATATCTTTATACTGTGCGTTCTCGTCAGCGTGATCTAGAGCTGGTTCACTTTTACTAGTGACATCTAGTTAATTATTGTGAAAACTATGAGAGGCGACTGGACAAAGCAATCACTATATTGAACACTTCATTTTCCAATGAATATTACAGCCATATCAACCTAAGTTCATAATTGTTGAATTATTGAATATTTTTTTAACCCAACTATTCCACAGGTTTGAAAAACGTTTTTTTTTTAGCTGAAGTAAGTTTTGCCCTGGTTTCACTTTCCTATCACTAAGAACGTATAAAGCAGCTTATTGAATTCGGGTATAGTTGTAATTTATTTCGACTCAAGAGTTTTCAGAATGAGAACAGTTTTTTAACAAGACTAATCAGAAATAACCGATTTCGATAATGATACCAGTGATAGTGTTAACGTTCATAAAAGATAAAGAATGAGGGTAGATCGGTATGTCGGCCAGTAAAACCTATCTTGCTGTGACTTCAGTTGTTCCGTGAACACAGCGCATGTAACTGTGTCGAAATATTAGAGGACTCAAAAATCAAATCCCTATGTATGCTTAGATCTTTAAAACTACGCAACGGGTTTTGATGCGGTTTTATTTAATAGCTAGAGCGATTTAAGAGGAAGATTTGTATGTATAATTTAGTATCAGCATTGCACCCACGGGAAGCCGGGGCGGGTCGTTATAAAATAAAATAGACATTTTAATAAAATGACAAGCAATATTTATCGGTATTTATCATCGGATATAATATACCATCTCCCAATTAACTCTTATACAATTCATTCATTCATACATTTCACACGAAAAAATATTTGTTCGTAAGTAAAAATTTTTAAATTACTACGCCAAATTTTACGTACATTATTTATTATTATTTTCAGTGCATTTACAACCGTGTAAAAATTCAGTGAACAATTTTCATTTTCATTGAATGCAATAAAAGTTATGAAGCAATAAAATTTTCAAATTTGTACGAGCATGCAATCAATAGGATATTTACCTCTACAGATATAAAATATTAAAGTTGTAACACCATTTTTGGACGTATTCTCTTTTCTGTCACATTTTCTAATAGTCAAATAGGGGTTTTCGATTTACAATAAAAAAAAAATTAGTTAAAATAATTTAAAATCTGCGCCGCGGTTTTGAAAAAAAAATCCATGCAAAATTCTTTAAGAAATTTATAAAATAAATCGTTCGAGGCAGAGTGGTGAATCATAATAATGAGCGGTTTTCGATTTGCATTTTTATAAAGAAAAAAATTAGTTCCAAATATCTCGATAGATGGCAGGGCGTCAACTGGAAATTAGGGTAATGCCAATGCCAAGTGAAAGGAAAATATGCTTTTTCAAGTTTTTATTTGACTTTGACATACCCTAATTTCCAGTTGACGCCCTGCCATCTATCGAGATAATTGGAACTAATTTTTTTCTTTATAAAAATGCAAATCGAATCTATCTAGAAAATACATCCATCCTTACAAACTTCGCCATTTATAATATACGTATATTTTACAAACTTTACCATTTATAATATATATATGTATACTAGTAGGAAGTAGGATCTTTTCAAACATAACAATAAGAAGAGCGTATTAATATGGGCCAGTTGAGCTACCTGTATATTGTTTACAACAGTCTGCAATTAGCTAAATTGTTTCAATTGTATTATAAATAGGTACTAGTTTTAATTTGTTTCTATTGTACAATAAGAATAAGTACCTACTTACAATGAAATATAAATATATATACATAATTTATTATATAAATAAATAATGCTGGATAATCCACACAGCCACACACCTAGCCCCAAGCTAAGCAAATCTTGTTATGGGTACTAGACTACTGATATACTTAACAGCTTGGGGCTAGGTGTGTACCTAGCCCCAAGCTAAGCAAATCTTGTGTTATGGGTACTAGACTACTGATATACTTAATACAATGTATTACATAGATAGATATTTTTTATTATACATAGAAAATACCCACGCAAGGTTCGATGCGGGCGAAGGTAAACTCAGTTAAAGTTTTTAATGTAATCTCAAAAACTGCACGTTACATGTTCACATTGTAATCGATCTATGAATCTCTAATTAGGTTAAAAGAAAAATACACCCTCCATTTCCGTATTAAATACTAAAAATAGACTGAAAATCTATTTTATCGTAACTTCAGTACAGGCTTTCGGTTATTAAGATACTCCCTAACTGGCGTCACAATTTACATTTCTATTACAAAGAAGGAGAAAACCAATAACCCAGGCAAAAAGATGTAGTAGTTGGTAGGTACAATTTTATAGCATTGTAAACTTTTACATTCACTTCATTCTTCGTTCGTAAATACATTTCCGATGTTCAATTGTTCATTCCATGTTCAAACGCATTTGACAGCTACTAACTCACGATAGATTTAACTTTTGTTTTGCACGTTGTAAAATGGGAAGAGCTTTGTGGAATGTTCGAGAGCTTAGATTGATGTGGCTTCAGATATATTTGGTGGATAGGGAATAGTTTTTGATGGATGATGCTAAATAAAGAAGGTAATCAAATGAAAGTAATCCATACTGGTAAAAATATATAAGAAATGCTAAAAGTTATAAAATATATATTTTAGTAAATATAAATAAGTAAATATAAGTCATGCTAAAAGTTTTGTTTATTTCACTAAAGCATTTAAACCGAGAGGTCATGTTTAGTTAACGAAACGTTACCTCTGGCCCTTTTCACATGCATTGCATGGTCGACGTGCCGTGTAAAGTTGTAATCTATGAGCTAATTAGACAGCTTTCGCATTGCACGTCGACTGTTCCGTGGCCGTGTGTCGCTTGTCCGATACATTTCTACATAATACGACACAGCGACCGTGCCGTGCATGTGAAAAGGGCCTTTATGTGCACATAAATCATAATGGAGCGTTATATTAACACACATGTTAAAAATTGTTCGAAAATACTGAAATAATGTAAATTTTTACTTGGAACAAATTATGTGGCATAGACCCTAAGATTGTGCTAAAGACAGGAGATTGGATAAATTATCTTGTCCAGAAACGAGCCATCTAAAGAGTTCTGAGAATAGAATATAATATTACTTTACTGCACCTATTAAATAAATAAAATAAAATGTTTCGTTATTTCTCTTCACAAAGGTATTGACAATATAACAATGGATATACTAGGTTAAGAATTTAGTAGGTAAGTATTGTCAAAACCTGTTTTGTGAAGACTGGTGCCTGAAATAGGTTCTAGGAACCTGTGTTACAGTAAACAAGTATATACAATACAAGTTCATATACTTTTATATTTTTAAACACCTACTAAAACGATTTAATGTACTGTTCTCTTTTGAGCAAGTTACACTGACATTTGAATATTATATTCAGTTGACAATAAAAATAAACAACGAATAAAACATCAAAAATTTTCAACACGTTCGTAGAAGTGCCAATAAAATGTTTCGTTATTTCTCTTCACAAAGGTATTGACAATATAACAATGGATATACTAGGTTAAGAATTTAGTAGGTAAGTATTGTCAAAACCTGTTTTGTGAAAACTGGTGCCTGAAATAGGTTCTAGGAACCTGTGTTACAGTAAACAAGTATATACAATACAAGTTCATATACTTTTATATTTTTAAACACCTACTAAAACGATTTAATGTACTGTTCTCTTTTGAGCAAGTTACACTGACATTTGAATATTATATTCAGTTGACAATAAAAATAAACAACGAATAAAACATCAAAAATTTTCAACACGTTCGTAGAAGTGCCATCAAAATTTATACCCGAAAAAATGGGCAGGGTCTCTATTACGTATATGAATGGCAACTCTCGATATCAAGCAGCATTGTCGGCCATCTGATCATAAAATGTAATTGGGTCGCTAGTAAAAAGGGTTTTTATTTTACGACCGAAGAAAAATACATGATAAACATGCTTGGGCCTGGGCAGGGAGGTAAAGTTGATGGATCTGGTATGTTTTCATAATTGAAGCGGGGTAAAATTGTAAAGGTCATTCTAAAAATAACAATAACTAAATATGTTTCCCAATACTATTTCAGCTATTTACCTAATGATCTTTAAAAAAGTTTTATTTAGGCTAATACAAAAATCGTATTTTGTGGTAGGTACTCAGGTGAGTAAGGTAGTGATTTTCTGCGTAAAGTGATTTTCTAACCTATATTTTTTTCGCTTCTAGGCAAAGGTCTTCTTTTAGGAATCACTTATTTTGACCAGATCCCACCCAGTCTACCCGAAATGCGTCTAAATGCCTATATTCCGATTCATAAACCTGGATATTTTTGTATACACTGGGTTTAAAAAACCCAACACATTGTTATCATCCAAGCAAAGCATAGAAGCTCGATTTTTAGTTGGTTTTGAAAGCTTTCATTCATCAATTAATTGGTCTCTAGTTCATTTTTGAATTCTTTAACATTTTTTGCTACACATGTGAGATTATGTGTTGTTGAATTTTGTATTGAAATTTTTTGTGTTTTTGCTGTATCCTGTTGTTTTCTGTAATTGTTATCAGTTTTTGTTAAGTTTTCAGTCATAAATGTCTTTGTTAATATAAAATATCTTCGATTCTAAATCGGAGTATAAGGTTAAAGGAACAAAAATAATATAGGCAACGTAGAATAGTACATTGTACACCTAGGCGAGAACGTGCCTAATTCCTATCGAGTGTGTCAATTGAGGGCCGAGGCGCAGCCGAGGTCCATAAAGCACACGAGGGAGGAATCGCAGTTTCTGCCGATTGATACATAGTGCTTTATACTACACCTTCGAGGAAAATAAAAAGCAGAATAAATATTTTATTTCTAACGGTGTCATAAAACTTTCACTATCACTCGACGACATTCTGTAGACTTAATAAAATTGCCTACACCAAATTCAAAATTAGAAGAATTCCCGCGCCAGCTTAATCACTTGGGTTCTTTTTTCAAAATATTGTTCGGAAATCGGAAGAGGCAAGCGGACTTGGAGTAAAAACTGTTTGTCGTTTGACCTATAGTGAAAATAACCATAGCTACCAGCCGATCTTATAGGAAATTAAAAAAAATTACACGTTAGAAATGGATTTCCATACATTTATCCCTCCCGCTAAAACGCGTAAGAAATGAAATTCCATAGAGTTTTTCCTCCCAGCTTCCTATACGCCTGCAATGACTTACTTTCTATCTTATATTTGGAAAAGGAATAGGCAACTTTCCGAGCAGGTGTAGTATAAAATATAATTTTTATCTTACAAAGGTCGCTCTATCTAGCCTGGGCTACACTTTCCCAGCCAGGCTTTCTAATAGAAAATAGATATGACTATCCATTATATCTGACCCATTGGTAGCGTCAATAGTAATAACGAATACAGATCTAGCCCGACCTTTACCATGTCCAGAAATAACGAAAGTAATAAAGGAAATATTAATATTAATGCCACATCCAGTAAAATGTATCCGAGAGCGGAATAGTAATTTCCTTCTGAATCTTGGAAGGACAACCGTTTTATAACTCATGACTGTATTGATAAAGATACGGAAAGGCGTAGTAGTACTGAGCAAATGACGTATGAACGCGAGAGGTCGATAAAGGATTTGGATATCGACCTATCGCAAAGGCACTTGTCTTTAGCAAAATGTTAGGTATATTAGTAAGGATATTTAGTATGAAAATAAATAACAAAGTGATCTGATTTTTCATTTTGAAGTACGGAACCTTTTCTAAGTGAATTGTCCATTTAAGCAAAATTAAGTATAATACCCAAAAAATCTAATCGTGAAAACGTCTGACCAGCTGTCAGACATTTCATAGATCGAGATGTTAACGTTCATTGTAGGTAAGTAACTAAATCTCTAGTTTTCCGTGAAATAGGTACATAATAGAGCTTCCCCATCTGTACGTCCCAGAATCCAAACTCAGAGCCAAAATAAACATCTTTATGTATCTCTGAAACCGAATACGAAATCTATTCAAAAATTTAATACTTTCATGGCCAACGACGCACATGTCCATCTGCACCAGTGCGTGGAGGCTGGGTAGTGAATATAATTAAAGACCAAATAGAAAAACGCAAAACCTAATATTGCATTTTTAATAAATAGAAATCAATTACTTTTTTCTTTAAGCTTACATAATCACTCGTAAGGCAAATTTTAAACTATAAAATTATTATAAAAAAATACAACTAGTGTTCTCTTCACTTTCGCCAAACTATAGAACAATATCTGTTATCTTCTTTGCATTTACTACACCTTTTCCACCCTTGTACATTATTCCTAAACCTACCAAAGCACAATATCCTCCATCACAATATCATGACAGTGTATTTTCTTCTAATAACGGTTCGGTTCTTCGAGAAATCATTTATTATGTTCGATCGCTATAATTGGTTGAACCATTTATTCTCTCTAATGGTTTTTCGGTGTCACTGTTTATAATAAGTTGTTATTCAGGTTTTAGAATTTAAAACGGTTTCGGGTTAAAATGTAAAACGGTTAGCAGTAAGATAGTTAGATAAAAATGCTTTATTGCACACTTTATAATACAAGCAATTAGGATGATGGACCAGTTGAGCTACCTGTAGATTGTTTGCAACAGTCTGTAGTTAGCTCAATTGTTGCAATTGTAAATACTAGTTTAATTTTTTTATATTATTTGTTTGTTATTTTCTTTGTTGATAAATACAGCAATTAGGTACACAAAATGTGACAAGATATAAGAAATCGCTAGATTATGTGTGTTTTTTTATTCCAGATGTACCACCAGTGATTTCAGGATGACCAGGTGACCGATAAACTACTTACACAAAACAAGTAATTATCTAATGGAAAATTATAAAAAAAACATAGGTTATTCCCCGCTTTTTAATTCTTTTCGCATAAGAGTACGGTTGCGGTACGACCCGCAGCGCAACGCCACGGCGGCGGCGACGCGGCGCGGCGGCAGCACTGCACGGGACTGTAGACAGGCATGTGCGTCGTAGGCCATGAAAGTGTTAAAATGTATAGCTAATAACACTCCCGGTATTAATTCGAGTACTTTGATAACTCTTTTGCCACAAGGCTTCAGACATCGGGTTTACTCACGGCAGGTCAACTACTGATGCCGGTGTAGAGTTGGTATCGCATATTTTCGATGCTTGGGAGAAGTCGCAAGATGCTTTAGGTGTTTTTTGCGACTTGTCAAAAGCATTCGACTGTGTACACCATGGAACATTAATCAGGAAACTACATCACTATGGAATAAATGACACCTCTTTGGATCTTCTTACTTCTTACTTGAGTGACAGGATACAAAGAGTTGACATTAATGGGAAACGGTCTTCGGGATCTGTAGTTACAATGGGTGTACCGCAGGGATCTATCCTTGGCCCTTTTCTATTTTTGGTTTATATTAACGACCTACCTGATCTCGTTAAAAATAATCACGAGATTGTATTGTTTGCTGATGATACTTCTTTAATTTTCAAGATTATTAGACAAAACACAAATTATGACGATGTAAACAATGCAATATCAAAAATAGTCCATTGGTTTAGTGTCAATAATCTTTTACTTAACGAAAACAAAACTAAATGTATTAGATTTATTCTACCAAATGTAAAACAAGTAAAGGCTGATATAAACGTAAAAGGAGAAACTTTAGACATTGTAGACAGTACCGTATTCTTAGGAATAACTTTAGACAGTAAACTTCAATGGGGCCCACACATAGATAAGCTATCGAAGAGACTTAGTTCTGCAGCATATGCAGTCAAAAAAATCCGTCATCTTGCAGACGTTGATACTTCTAGACTTGTCTATTTCAGCTACTTCCATAGTATTATGTCTTATGGCATATTACTGTGGGGGAACGCTGCAGATATTAATACCGTATTTGTGCTGCAGAAGAGGGCTGTTCGTGCTATCTATAACATGGGTCCTAGAGAATCCCTGCGTGATAAATTCAAAGAAATAAATATAATGACTGTACCATGTCAATATATTTATGAAAACTTATTGTACACTCATAGAAATATCGATCGATTCCCTAAAAATTGCGACATACATAATGTAAATACTAGAAATAAGAACAAACTCGCTTTGCCCACAACTCGGCTGCACAAGATTAGTGTATCTTTTAAAGGGCAATGTATACGCTTCTACAACAAAACTCCGAGTGAGTTGCAAAAATTATCAATAAATAAATTCAAACAAACTATCAAACATATCCTTTGTAAAAAGGCTTATTACAAAATATCAGATTATCTAGAGGATAAAAAAGCATGGGACGACTTTTGCTCCAACTCGAAAACTAACAACCTAACAAGGTAAAGGTTTCTTGTTCGCTTCTTTACTTTACCTTAAAAAGATTGAAGTGAACAAAAAATCAAAGTGATCACTTTATTTCCCTGTTTTACTTATGTTATTTTAATTTTGTGACGTGTCCAAGGGTCCTGTAAGGTCTAAAGGAAATAAAGCACTTTGATATTTGATATTGATATTTGATATTTGGATACTTCGGTCGGGGTAATAAAAATTATCCGAAAACCACATAGAAATATTTGAAAAACATAAACTGCGCCTCTCAGGTAAAAGTCACCTTTACAGGAAATAATTGAGACGAAATTTCAAAACAGAACATACCCTACACACATTTTAATAACAAAATAAATACCCGTTAATATTCTTTACTCACACTATACATACTCACATTTGTCAAATTCGTAAACTTCTCAAGCAGAGTTTTTCCCACTACACCACTCTAATTTTCTTTTTTATATAATACTAGCTGGACCCGCGGGTTCGCCCCCGTTGAACTATTTTTTAGTTGTTTTGTTTTACTTTTTTTTAGTTGCTTTTCCTATTTTGGACGGAGACAAATCCAACAAATCAAAAATCATTACTTCCGGTTCAGCCGTTCACGAATAAAATTATAAGTGGTGTTACTAACACGAATTTGTTTTATATACATAGATCTTCTGACGTCATCACGACAATCTTAAGGGCATACAATACCTACAGTACCGAATAGGTTGGTACAGTCACCGCCTTAAATATCTATAAATGAAGACTCCGAAAACATCCAAAACTACAGACACATCTTCATCACACCATCCCTAAAGCCGTTAAGCCTGCTCGACTCCGGAAAGCCCCAAACTTTCGATGAGTAAGAACGCTAATTTCACTGCCTACGGTATGAGGTAAAATTAGCGTTCTTACTCATGACTGAATCGGCAGGTCAAGAGTACGCTCGATTTCATTTACTTGTTCCTGGCTTCTTATCTTGATTTAAATACTAGACAATTTGTTTTTTTACTTTTATTTGTTCAGCGTCTTCTGGAATTTAGCAGGTTTAGCGGCGTTTGGAGTGATGTGGTTTAGCGAATTCTGTGGACTCCAAAACCCCGTGTAAGTAAGTACATGTCACTACCAGATCGTAGAATCAGCCCGTGTGTAGAGTGGCTTATTCGATTACAAAACGAATGCTCATTTGTTGGGAAATACTAATCAATTTAATTCGACGATATCGTCCAACGTTGTTCGTTCAACTATTGGCATAACATACGCAATAAATTGAATTTTACTGTTTTGCAAGCGTACCCATAGTACAAACGGGCTAATTCTACGATCCGACGATGGCAGCAATATACACACCACAATAATAGTACACGGGGTTCTGAAGTCTTCGACTGTTCAACTCTTTTAGGCAGTGACTGTATCTACACCCAGTTTTGTAAGGCACGTTCTAAAAATATACGAGTAGGTATGTATTGAAACGTAAAAAACGAGGCACCTCGTTTGTTTGGCTGGGTCCATAATTTTCTCTCGCCTTCATTCTTTACGTTCCGTGTCGATTTTTGCCTATTTCCTTAAGGCGCTGTATTTTTGATGTTTTGTTTCCTTTTCTTTTTAAAATTCCATTCAGCAAAGGGTGGGTACAGTCTGTTCAGTATGAACTTATAAAACTAGGTAACGTTAGCAAAAAATGCTGCATTGCAAATAACGCCTGTTTCACGTTTAAATAGCTTTTGAAAAGTTTATCTTTAGTGAATTTTATCATTGATTGACGTAGGTACCTATTATTAGTAATATTTTCAACCGCCACGAAAAGCGGTCCTAAGCCTCCATCCATCGACTACCTGCGACCGCTACATTGTTGTCAGTCTATCGAGTTCCGGAGTTGTTCCTACACTCTCTTTCGCATTGCATCGCGGTCGCCACTCGAAAACCTTTATTCTCCATCGTTATCGGTTCTACGAGCTATATTGCTAGCCTGCACATCGCCACTTCAGCGTGTTAATTTTAACAGCTATGTCGTTTAATTTGGTTCTTCATAAATTTCCGGATTCGATCGCGTAGAGGAACTCTGAGCATAGATCTCTCCATATTTCGCTGACTGACTTTGAGCCTATGCACAAAGATTGTTTATCGTATTGATTTGTTATTTGTACTCCTTTGTCCGCATTTATACTCCAAAATGATCCATTGACGTTTCCAACAATCTCACTTGGAGTTAGTCTCTGTTTATGGTCCGAAGTGATACAAACCCCTCTCTTGGCCACTGCGCCTATAAAGCTTCAAGCATGTCCACCGTTACCGGGAAAGTTAAAACACGGAAACAAAAATAACGACATTAAATCCAATGAGGACACGTTGGGTCCTAAAAAAGGGACACCTTAGGCCTTGGAAAAGGGTCTACGGAACCCGCGACCGGAATACATAAACTGACACAAAACAATGCTAAATTGACACTGCGTGACGTTATGGTACCCTAATTACTCAGATGGAATGAACCTTATGACAAGGGTAGTGGACCGAAAATCAGGTGGCATTTGACTGGAAAAATAGAATTTTTCTCGATGGATTCAATGTTCTGTAAAATTGTATAAGTATCAATACTTTGACGACAACTGGTTTCTGAGATGGCTGAGTGTTGTGGTGTCCTGATGATGTCTCGTGGAGTGACGCAACTATATTACTAATATTATAATCCTGCTATAATATTATAAATGTCAATGTATGAATGTATGGATGGATATTTGTTACTCTTTCACACAAAAACTACTGAACCGATTAGGCTGAAATTTGGTATGGGTATAGTTTGGGACCTGGAATAACATTAACGCTTTTTTTTTATCCTAAAAAAAGCGGGCGAAGGAGCGGGCAGCAGCTAGTTTTACTATAAAAAAGTTTCGTAGTTTGATGAATTCATTAATGAATGAATGTAACGTTAGTGTTCTTCGAACACAAACTAGGTTCGTAGTTAACCCGCTTACATTCATAATGGAGACGCAACTAGTTGACGACTTATCAGAAAAGGTTACAAGAGGAATTGTTACTAAATATTTTTCATTATAATATTTTACAATGGACTTCCGCAAAGTAACTGAATCTATTATTTATGTCTTAGTCAGGTTTTAATACCTCAATGGCATGGTAAACGCATAGCCAGCTAAAATCATTCAAGATGCATGTTTGAATGGCCACGTATTCCGGAGGAGATGACTATCCTTAAAGCAAACTTTATGTAAATATGTTGAAATTAAAGTAAATTTTATGTATGTTGAAATAAGCCCTATCACTTTTGTCTGAATGAGCAGAAACCCACACAAAACCAAGTTTTCCAATATCTCAAATGCCAAACCGTCATCCATTACGTGGAAACTTCAGAAAGCTCAAAAATACGTAAAGACAAAACTCGAGCCAACTCAATCGAGATCATCGATCAAGTATTCCTGTACAGTCAGCAGTAAAAGTAAAAAGGTAATCCTTATTTGGAACTTATGCGTGACAAAAAACTTTACAATCAAGTAATAGAATCAAATCAGAACAAGTATTTACAATTGAAATAATTGAACTAACTGCAGACTGTTGCAAACAATCTACAGGTAGCTCAAATGGTCTATATCAATACCAGTCGGAAGCGTCCCCAAGACGCTGGCTGCATTGCTCCGTTTTATGGTAATGCTAATGCGCCAGATACTCACCAGCTCTCGGGTCACATGTCGCCTCGACCAGGTGCTCAGATTTTTTTTTAAAACTCTGTGAGCCTCGGTACTGTCGGTACCCCACGGACCTAGGGTCCCGACTCGATGGCCTCGAAAGATGGGAAGGCGCAAGTGTGTCGAAATAAAATGACAATGAGAACTGATAATATCCTAGCACAATTTTGAACACGGTGGATTTGAAACATAAATATTTAGGCACAGTGAATCGTAAATTTTAGGTATATCGCCGAAATAATTCTAAGACAAAAAATTCAGAAGGATTTACATAATTTAAAAAAGTACAAACAACAAAGCATTTTAATGTTAAAATCCCCAGAAACATTGATATTAAAAAGCAAAAGTCAAGAGCAAAATACTCGATATTCAAACAGTCGACTTCCCATCCCGACTTCTAATTTCCAGTAGATA
This sequence comes from Eupithecia insigniata, assembly GCA_947859395.1. Classification (NCBI taxonomy): domain Eukaryota; kingdom Metazoa; phylum Arthropoda; class Insecta; order Lepidoptera; family Geometridae; genus Eupithecia; species Eupithecia insigniata. The sequence goes on from OX402019.1 coordinate 5,004,564, forward strand.
TACAAAGATTTGTATTTCCACTTGTTTGCCCAGCACTCGTCAGTTCGACCTGAATCGGTACGTATTTTTCAAATACACATTTAGCTACGTTTGTATTGTTTCATGCCAGTTATCGAATACTGAAAGCGACGTTGTTTTAGTAAAATGTTAGATTGTTGGTTTAAGTTGCGAGTTAGTTGTAGCGTCTAAGAATACTTTGTTATTACATTCTTCTTATTCCTTCTCTTCTTTGTGATAATTTATTTCAAAAATACAAAAAAAAAAATCATTAGACCTGCGTTTAATCAAAAGCTCGCCTGATTATAACTACCTATATCTAATAAATCTTAAACAATATGATTATTTTTACTCGCTGCCTGGCATAGGTACCTCGATTTTGCAAAGCTAAACTCCTTGTTTAGCCCAGATTTTACTGTAAGCCACTTCATGATAACACTGTAATATATTTTGTTATTAAGCAAAAAATTATGATTAATACTGATTAATGAATACCTGATCCTTCCATTTTCAACTTATTGGTTTCAATCAATTAACTATAATACATCTAATATAAATGTGGATAGAAATCATATAATGTTAATGTGATATAGATTCGTCTACATTATTAATATATAAATAAATTAGTAAACATATCCGCCACCAATGGACATATTTCCTCTGAACGAGGGGGTTTTTGCCACAGTCACTGTTCTTTGAAAAAAAAAACATGTTTTCTCTAGATTTTAGTTGTTATTTATACTAGGCCTCCTATCTATAATATGCTTAAAATTCATTGTGTATTCGTAGAGTCAAATCTTAATAAACTTGGTGAAATCAAGGTTTTTTCAATCATCAAGAACCCGGGGACTTCGAACCCGCCACTTGGCAATTCACACCATTACCAACAGTCAGGAAGGTGTTTAATAATACTCAGAAGGAAGCTGCTGCCCTTCCTCTAGTAGGTCCCACAGTCGGCTCTTACGAAATATACGGGCTGAGTTGGAGGGGTCGATTATTACGCTTACCATAGCCATTGGCCGTGTGGACGGATAATTATAGGCAGTTAAACGGCTTACCTCAATCTGAATACTGGCTGCCCGGTACGCCCTATCGGCTGTGTTCTGGGCTTGGCACGTGAAGGTCTGGTTGTGGTGCTCTTCTTTTGGAGTCATGTCGATTATGGACCTGTAGGAACGAATTTAGTCAGTTTGGAGATTAAAGTGATGTAGAAAATATGACGGATGATTAACGTCGAATAAGGGGAGGGCACGACCTTGGGCTTTCATTTTGGGATCATCTTTTGCGTATTAATTGTATTCCATTAGGGTCTTCATTCCTTACAATGCTAACGCGCAACGATAAATAGTTTCAGAGAAAATGCCTTTTAAAAATCTGAGCACAGCTTATATGTATACTAGTGTGATTGCCCGATAGCTTGCAACGAAATAGCTTGTTTGGTAACGTGTCCGCGTCGCAGCTGGGCGTTCTGGGTTCGAACCTCACTGTTCACTTCAATCTTTTTGATAAAAGTAAAGTAGCGAACAAGAAACCATTACCTTGTTAAGTTGTTAGTTTTTGAGTTGGATTCTTGATTGATTTCCTGTCATGTTTGTTTTATTGCTTTGAATTATAATATAAGCACCATTTATTGTAAACTTTATTTTTGTAAATTGACGTATCCAAGTGTGCCCTGTGCTCCTACGGCGAATAAATGAGTATGAGTATGGAGCAAAACTTGTCCCTTCCACGGCTGGATATAGAGCATAATGGGGGCAATGCTCATAATTCCCACACTGGACGTGCGTATAATAAGTAATATTTAATGAGTATATTATTTCTCTGTGAACAAAGTGGTAGATGATTACTGACTATTTACCTGGCATTGAACCTCTGTCCATCTGGTAAAGCCTCAACAGAGTATGTGACTCCTTGCGTCAAAACACCAGCGTTGCTGTCAACCCATGTGATCTGAAACAAAAAAGGTTAATATTATAATTTGATTGTAAAACATAAAAAACCAAAAGCTTTATCTATGTATTTGATACATATGTTTCGGTAGATAGTATCATATTTATACTCAGCGTGTTACATTAACACGTCACGTTCCATTTCACTCAGCTTCTCTACTTGGAAAATCACTAGAATATTCCATTTGAGTTGGCAATGCCACAGACTAGGAGATGGTAGCTTTGTCATACGTTACAGATAGGTAATTTTTTAGTGACGATTGTTCTAGGTTGTTGTTTTATGTTTAGTTATTCCATACTAGTTAGTTTCCCGTGGTTTTACCCGCATTCAATTCGAATTTCACATTTCTAAGGGTATAAAAGGTTTTTTTTTTCCGTAATAACAACATAAAAGTAGCCTGTGTTACGCTCTATCTTATCAACTAACTCTATACAAAAATCAACTCGTTTGGTTACTTAGTTACGGCGCTGAAGAAAGGACAAACAAACAAGAATACTTTCGTATTTATAATATTATTTCGGATTGATCTATCTAAATTGCCCAGCCATACCATCCATCAGCTACAATCACGAAGTGAATATACTTCCCGAGAGACTAAACACAATTAGGGGTCAAATTGAAAATGAATCTGTGACAATATTGAAGTCTCTCTACGTAGTTTTCTGTACCACTTGGATATTGAAACTTGTTGTTAGTTGAAACTAGTTTTCAATGAGGCATGAACTTGTTGGCTTTTCATTTAGAGACAGACATCTAGGGTTCCTTATTACAATAGTAGAATATTTCTCCGTTTACCTAAACATCTCTCTGAACTTTAAACAAAGACTAAGCAGTGTTCTCTTTCTGGCTAATGTTAACCTAAGAAAACAAATTCGCTCTTCCTAATAATATACCTAAGTTTTTTTAGGCGCTTGTTCGTCTGTTGATGATGTAAATGGGAAAACTCATTGTGAAACTGCCACCAATTGTCCATGGTAGTTCCAAGTACATTCAGCTATCCTACGATCAGTACAGCACACTTAACACGTCGCGACAAAAAAATACCTATGAAGATTTGCAGACTCAGTAACGTCCGCTTGTCGTTATTTTAATAATAGGCTAATTTCCTGAGAAAATCTATTTAGTTCGTCATTTACCAAAAAATATTGAATAAGTATTTTTTCTTTTGTCAATTAAACAAATATGACGAGGACATGGTGCGTTGAAGTTCCGCGTGACGTCACGCCTTGGATGTGCTTTTGTTATGCTTTTTACCATGAACTGACGTCATGAGCCCCTCGCGAACTTTGATGTGTGTTATCTTTATCAATTTTGATTGATTTGATAAAGCAAAAATATGTGTTAAATATTTTTTGATAATCTAACTGACGGTCTAATTAGAATTCTTATTTTTTTTACCTAGGAAACATCCCTATTGTGATTGCTGTAATTTTAAAGAATAATGGGTACTACGGTGAAATTGGCAGCTAATAGGATATTTAATCCTTACAGAATAGACTATCGCTTATTCTCTGGTACAAAACGACCAGTGGGCCGAAGTGATACTAGAAATATTTATTTATTTTGAATTCTCACTTAGGCCCGCGCGATTCAACCGCTTGTGGTCCGAAGTGAGACTAATTCAAATTGTGATGTTAATAAATCATAAAAATTTCAGAATTGGGGTTTCATGTCAAGTGACACGTCCAAAAGTTAACAAGTATCATTTATTCTGCGATGCAAATTTTAAGTTTTGGTAAAATTTAGTTGGTCCGGGCTGAATTAGAATTTAGATTGCTCTTCGAGAGTTGGCCCCGAAGGTTTGAGGATTATGGATTTCTGATTTGGGGATTTCTGAGAATAATTCTGGTAATGACTTTGAAAATGAGAATTTTAGAGTTTTGTGTCTTTATTGCCCTTAGGGTCGACATGAAATTTGCAGCTAAATTTAAGTTAGCAGTTATTTTTCTATTTTCAAACGTGTTTCACCTAAAAATCGTTTTGTTACTACATTTTTTATTACACAGAACCAGAAAAAACCAGTTCCTCCAAACTAGGCCAAAGTTTTTCATGAATTAATTATTTAGAAAGCATTTCAAAAGGGTTAAGACAAATTATTCCCCATTAACGAATTGACAGTGATTTGTAGGCAATCTAAAATAGTGCCTATCCTTTAAATTATAGGATCGATTTTGCTGAAGCAATTAATACCTCAGCTGGACGTATCCTATTCATCACAGGTTAATCAATTTGAGTTATTCGTCGTGACGTCATCAGTATTAATTTAGCTTTTGTGGCGACCTTAATGTCGTAGAAGGTTACTTACTCGTTATGAATTCATCAGAATTTCTCTTTGTTTATTAATTTATATTTATTTCAGTGTTTTTATATTTTTTTGTAATGAAACGTATCAAAATTCGCGGTATACCTACGGTCTGTCTTGTGTCAGAAGCCAAGATACACTTGAGTTTGCTGAGTCAACATAAAAATCAACTTAGAGAATACCCAGACCCGAAATAAAAAACTCACGATTTAGATTATATTTTTGAAATAAATAATGTTTGCTTTTCTATATATTTTTTTGCGTTGCGACCTTTTTGCATTTAACACCAACAACGCAAAGCTTTGAACTGTGAACATTATTCAACGCTGCAAAACTTGACCAAAGCTGGGCAGAGAAAGCCTAAAAAAATTGTGTATATTGAAAAAATAAATGTGTGATGGCAGTTATTGAATCTGGAACAAAACTAAAACTAAAAACTGAAAGCGAATTTCATAAAACCATTATATTTTCCATTGACATCGATACACTAATTGGAGTGGTCCCTCTTTTTCCCATTTCAGAGGGACTCATAATATTAATTAATCAATGTCACGGCCTAATGGAATTCGCAGGCTTGTCCCAAGGGGAGGTTTGTGGTGAGCGGAGCGATTAGTGAAGCGAGATCAGTGAACGAAATTGTTAAAATGGACATAGTGAAGGCCCCTTAGGATTTCAGTAATACAAAATAATATGTTAGCTTTTGCACTACCGCCCAGTTACTGTAGACATGTGCATTCTGCGGTCTAAAAGTGGTAATAACAATTTATTGTAATATTTTTACAAAAGAAACATAATACTATCTTAGAGCACGTGGATACATACGTTTTCAGATAGTATTACTGCCTTAAGTATAAGGTTTAGACAGGAAAATCAGGGTGCCTGTTAGTGTACCTATTCCCGAATAATAAAAGAAGCGTGAAAGAGTTACAAACGCTGATCGGTCCGCTTCCCACCATCTCTCCACCCCGTCTACTATAAGGTTATCTATGCTTACCTCGCCCTGTTCATATTTTTCACAATTTTGCCCGAATCACGCTTTTCTTGAATGACAAAGTGATATTCTTAGAGCTTTGTCGGGAGTGAATAATAATGACCTCCATTTTTCGCGCTTAGTGCTTGTTCTTTTATGGATTTTTTGTAATTTTATGGATTTTTTTGGGGATTATTATGATTGAGGCGGCATGACACAGGTTTTCGGAAATCTTTTATTAAACTTTTGTCCGGAGGGATGAATTTTCAAGATAATGAAAGAACTCTTTGTTATTCAGGTGTTGATAGTAATTTCATCGGAAAAGCTTTTAGGTATATTTTTTTGTCTTCAGGGTTATTTTGAACCGACGAAAAACAAAGGAGGAGGATTTTCTTGTTAGGCTGTATGTAGGTTTTTTATATATGATCATTGAATTTTTCGTCATTTATGGACCGATTTGGAAAATTATTTCGCTATTGTACCTATAGAGAATATTTCATATATCATTTATTTTGCGTACATTTATACAGCTTAGATCTAGGTAATATAGCTTATGTCAATAGGTACATGCACCCTGTAAGGGAACTGCAAAAGAGTTCTTGTCTAATTTAATGATTAAATAAAAATAGTCAATAAACATAATAATAATTCCAAATACATGCAATGTAATCAATATAAAAATGTTAACTAATTATAAATGTCTTGTAAATAGATAAATAATCATGTCAGTTTGTCAGGAGTAAATTGGTCAATGAATTATCCCGAGATGGTCTCATAAGAATTTTATTCCCAGGGAATAAGTATTTGTCTCGAAAAACTTTCCAAAACCATTAAATTATTTGATTTAATGTTTCCAACAATTTTTTTTTTTAGTTTTTAGTACAGGGCTTTGACGATGTGGTAAGCAAGGAATTTATGAAGGAAGTTTAAAAACTCCTTTAAGTGAAGGAGAAATGGAAATCTGGCGTTTCTTTAAGTTTGGTTTACGCGCATTCAGCTTAGAAAGCTTTATTCTGTCACGATGATGAACCAATGTCTCAACAGAGGATTTTTTCATTTGATATAGGTTCAAAGGTGATATCCAACTTTTTGCTATTGCTTAAAGTTGAGAGAGACTTATCATAGAAGTAGGAGAAAACTTCTTACCTCAGCTGGTGGCTTTCCCCCAACAGAAACGCACTCCAATCTGATATTTCTGTCCTTGGTGGTAGAGTAGAAACTGCCTTGCAGTATTTTTGGTGGCTCCGGTGGCACGAGAACGGTGAGGCGTGCGTACCTCGACCTGATTGCCGGTTCACCTGGACAAAATATGTTTAGTTTAAATATGCTGCAAACGGGTTAAATCAGAAGCCGAACAATTCTAAATAGTAAAAAAAAATATTACTCAGTGTAGGTTTTATTCTGAAATAACATCTTATTTATTTCGGGAAACTGGCCAGAAACAATCAGATGTAGAAATATGTCTTTGTAATTACAGTCAACGAACAAGACGGTAAACATGGTTTATTTTTCCAAAAGCGTTAGTATTAGTGTTTAAAAATATACAAGTTTGAGGTTTTTTTTTTGCGTTGACCTAACCAACAGTGCTTTTGGTTATGTCAAAATGATGGTAAATGTAGGTACCTACTTTTTTGGGTTAACTTTGGACCACATTTTTCGCGTGTTACCCTTTCTGAGTGGTTGCCATTTTAACTCGGCTATGAGTAAAAGCTTTTCATATGAAAAAACTCTTCCTTTAATTCTGTTATTACACAAAACTTTGGCCCATTCAAAATAACATTAAATTTGATCTCAGCTTTGTTAAATCTTTGAAACATGAAATCACAACAAGGAAACAAGATTGAGTCGTTTGTCGTTTTTGATTTTATTACAAACTTTTGAAAATCTCTCGAAGTGAACACAAAATCCTTCAGAGTTTCTCTTTCGAAGTTGCCAAGAGATTTTGAAACTCATCAAGACGTAATTACGTTAAATATCCTTTAAGCAGCGAGTAGTTGTACAAAGTTGGGAATAGAATGAAGTTATGGCATGGATGAAGTTACAGTTGATGTATTGTTAACTTCACTCCGCTCAAAGTATTTATTATTTTTATGGCTTATCTTGCTTTGATTTTAGTTTTCTTAGCAGCATCAAAATAAATAGGATTGTACCTAACAATTTTAGTACCTAACTGTATTCCTTTGATTATTTGTTTTGTCTCAATAGATATCATTATCTTCTCTAATATTATAAACAGGAAAGTTTTTATTATTTTTTTGCATTGAATAGGCTCCGAAACTACTAATTTGAAATAATTTTTCAAATTAGTAGTTTCACTGTTGGTCTACTACTACACTATCTACTACTTACTCTACACTACACTATCCCCGGCTATATTATTTATTCAAAAAAATTAAGGACTTTGAAATTTTTATTAAATACCCGTACGAAGCCGGGGCGGTCCGCTAGTTATAAATAACCTGTAAATAGACGTTAACCAGGCACCTAACAAAGTGTGCCTTGTGCTCCTACGGCGGATAAATACATATATGAGTATGAGTATTCTCTTTGTTTGTCTTTCAGGATAAGGATTTAAAAGCTTTGGTACCTTTCGTTCATCATGTTGCGGAAAGTTTCCTACTTCTGAAAGTTCTTCTAGTATCGACCTCTCTCTATTAGTTTATCAGAACCCATAACACACGCTCTGTTTGTCTTAGGGCTACATGATGGTACATAATGGTGAATTGTCCAGAATAGAACAGAAAATAATAGAAAAACGTGTATCGCTTTAAAAACAATCACAATCAGACTAAATAGTAACTTAAACATAAAATCAAAACTTAAGCAAAAGGAGTAAGTGCAGCTTTTGCTGCATGCATTATATTAATATGCATGAAGCGCTGTTTTTTAAAGGCTTTCCAGCAGCCTGCAACCCTACCCAGCTATATAATTTATTTATTTTTTACCCGACTACCGGAGGGTTATGATTTTAGCACCCTATGTAGGTATGTATGTAGCCGATTTCTTTGTTCCCACGTAGCGCTGAAACTACTACTTCGATTTCAACAAGTGAGGTATCGATTGATTTGTCTCAATACCCCGATGGTTATAGGCTTATGGTATCCGACAAAATTGAGGGTCTTAAGAGATAGCTGGGTCTAAATTACACCTGGAACACTTCGATAGCGCGATAAAATTTTGCAACAGACGACATCTAGTTACATTTCGTGTCTAATTTAGTTTGATATGATGAGTAAAGGATGACACACCCGTTGTCATGGAGACCTCTTGTGTACAGCTGTTGGCATGGAAACTATTTATTTGTTACCATGGCAACGGGTCATCTAGGGATGGGCAAATGAAAAAAATGTATCGATATATATTGTATCGATATATGTATGGTAACAAAAAGGTGTAAAAAAAAAAATAGTTTAAAACTTAAACCCGACTACATAAAAGTCTTAAACAAGCGTTCACCTATATTGTCCATAGCATTTTCTTTTGATACTTAGGTAGTCGGAGGCCTTTGTTACTAATTGTACCCTAGGTATATGGGGTGGGTGCCTCCAACTACCTAAGTATCAAAAGAAAATGCTATGGACAATAGGTGGCCGCTTGTTTAAGACTTTTATGTGGTCGGGTTTTAGTTTTTAACTATATTTTTTTTACACCTTTTTGCTAATAGTTTGAGAATCGTTAACCTCACAAACGTTTTAGAAACGGTTTCGAAAAGTACAAACAAAGACCTTTGCAACGATACCACACACGAGCATATTTACTAACATTGAAATTTTCGACCCTTTCTTCGACCCCCGCTATCTCGTTAGACCCCCATTTTTATCTGACGTCACATCGCCTATAACCATCAGACTATTAAGACGAATTATATGACACCTCATTTGTTGAAATCGGCCCAGTAGTTTCAGCGCTACCAGGGAACATAAAAATCGGCTACATACATACATACATAGGGTGTCAAAATCATACCCCTCTCGTAGTCGGATAAATAAAGCGTCAATGCAGTGACAAAGATAAAGTATTATCCAGCAAAATTAATATTCGCTAACACAATAAGTCAGAAGTTTGCCGTTTCGCGGTTTCGCTAAGTTGCATCGTGTTGGTAGGGTTGCCAGGTGAGAAAATTTCATATTCATTACAATAAATTACTTCCGTGTAATAGAGAACTGTATAAGTATGGTCACAGCAAATCTTAGTACAAAATTAATTACATTTTATTTAGTTAATTAACTAGGGGACAAAAAAATTAAGTGGAGAGCAAATAAATAACACCTTATTTCTTATTTGATAATAATTTATTATATAAAAAATTTACCGGTCTAGGTGCTTGTTTTGTATACTTTATGAAATAAAGTTATTGAAATCTGGTATTGTTTTTATTATTCTCAAATGGTTGAAACTTTAGCAAGAATAGACCATGGTCAATCAAAACGTTTTTTTTTAGATTATTCATTACAAAATCAATTATAATATACATGAATTTTGTATTGTAAAAACCTTGTGAAAACCTCAGAAGGTTTTTACAGTCTCTCGCACATCCGTATAAAATTAATTTTTAGTTTATGTGTAAATATTAACCCGTGAATGTCGTAAGAGCCGACTAAGGGAACTTACCAGAGGATGGGCAGCAGCTTCCTTCTGAGTATTTTTAAACACCAACACTGCGATCACCAATCCGCCTGCCAAGCGTGGTGATTATGGCAAATCCCCCCCCTACATGGGAGATCATCCACTCGGATGCACCGACGACATCGTAGCGGTCGCAGGGAGTCGATGGATTGAGGCGGCTCAGGACCGCTATTTGTGGCGTCGTACGGGGGAGGCCTATGTCCAGCAGTGGACGTGTATACGCTGATGATGATGATAATGATGATGATGTGTAAATATTAAATAACTAATTTAGGCCTTTCGTATGGCATCGGCTTCTATATCCATAAATATGCATTATGTATAAAGTAATGTAAAAAGTAACAAATAAAAACTATAATCTCTCTTAAATTAGTCAACCCTAAATTGAAATAATAACTTAAAATATATGAAAATTTACAAAACCCGGTATTTTACTCAGAAAGGAACTTCTGTAAAACAAGAGCAGTTAGGTATTGAGCTTATCTGAAGTAAGTACAAAAACGCTTTAAAATAACATTTGTCATGATACTCATCAAGATCTTTGCCAGTTTTACGTATACATACTATATGTCGCTTTGTATGTACTAGATGCTGCCATTCGTCCGCATTTTATAGGGATAAAAAATGGCCTATATGTTATAGTTATTACAGATCCCAAACTATACCCATACCAAATTACAGCCCAATCAGTTCAAAAGTTTTTACGTGAATGAGGAACAACTATCCATACAGGTGAGAGACTGGTGCCAGTGATAGGTTTTAAAACCTATCACTGACACCAGTCTCTCACAAACAGGTATTTGTATTCGATATACTACACCTAGCTATAACAACTCTGTAAAAAGACCTTTTGTGAAGAGAAAATAAATGAATTTTTATTATTTTTTATTAATATTATTATACATCCATCCTTACAAACTTTGAAATTTATAATATTAGTAGGAGTAGAATGTAATAGATAGATGACCGGGCCAATAAGAACACGTTGCATATTTTTAGGGTTCCGTACCCAAAAGGTGAAAACAGGACACCATTTATTACTAAGCCTCCGCTATCTGTCCTTCCGTACTTCAGCAGGCTGTATATCATGAACCGTAACGGTGAAATTTTAAAGAAGTTGTGTATAACTGTTGCCGCTATAACAACAAACAGTAAAAATAACAGAAATGTAATAATTAAGGCGTCTAACATCCATACCAAGTACCGATCACCGAAGTTAAGCAAAGTCGGGCGCGGCTAGTACTTGGATAGGTGATCGCGTCATATGTATTAGCTTTTATCTTGTTTCGATTTAAAAAATCCGATTCGAGGGTTTCTTTTGTGAAATAGTTATGTACGATGGTACAGACAGAACCCTATGTGGGCGAGTCGACTCGCATTTGGCCAGTTTTATTATTAATTTTATTTTTGAATTTTTGGAAAACTTACGGCTAGTAAATTACAAAGTCGGGAATATTAAATACACAAATGTTACATACTTATGCTAAGGGCTACTTATAAAGTTTCCATTGGTAGAAAAATACGTTTAGATTATACATGTTTTAGTGGTAATGGACGACTACATAAAAACTTTTAACTGATTTTATATAAATAAAAAACTATATAGAAATACACATTGCGCACACAAAAATAACAAAAAACAAAAAATAAAGCTATCTATACATAGATTGAGTGAAAATGTTCAGAAAGAACTTATATTAACAGTCGATTTAGAGATAAATAAATAAATAATACTGTACATTTCACACAACATTATCTAGCCCCAAGCTAAGACCCAAGCTGAGCTTGTGTTATGGGTACTAGATAACTGATATACATAATAGAATATATTACATAAATAAATATTTTTTATTATACATAGAAAAAGATATTCAATTTCGCCGTTAGAACAAGTGTATGTACAAATGAATTAACCATTACGAATTTTCATGAGATGGGTTGAGATCCCCCGACCCATTTTTTTATCAGTCAGCCAAAAACAATTTCATATTAAAATATTCTCAAACATCTTGTCTCGACCTCACTGGTCGGATCTTAATTTATTTTTAATTTCATCCTTCCATTTCCTCTCTCTTATTTTTTAATTTTTCCATTGTAATTTGCATTCCTCAGCCGCAAGATCTTTTTGAATATTCTCTTTTGGGTCCATTTCATTTGAAACGTCACTTTGAATCATTTTGTAATTTATTATAGCTTCTGCATTTTTCAAAATTTTTGCGTCGGATATGACTATAATTTCTGATAACTTGGTATGTGCAAAAAAAATGCACAGCGCGTCTCTTGAAAAATGTTTTATTGAGAAAACATATCAAAGTAACACAAGTTATATTACTTAGCGGGTTTTCGGGTTTACCACATCTTTTAATGGTATCTTTGTCATTAGATTTTAATAAATATAAAATTAAAATTTATGATTAATAATGAAATTATTATGTGAATAATTTAAAAAAAAACACGATACAAAGCAGTCATACATTTGCTAGTTTTTCCCAGTTTTGCCTTATAACGGGGCGCAAAAGTAAATTTAAACATGTAAACGTAATGTAAATGTGCTTAAATTTTTGTAAAAGGCATCAAATGTCACTGTGCTCTGAGATCCATGTTGTAGACAGATAGAGATTTGGTTGTCAATTAGCCTCCATGGCTTAAACACAACTGAATAAGGTAATTACTTTTGCGCCACCCTGTATTTAACTACTAATATCTGCCAGCGAGTACACACGCTATATATCTATGAGAGCGTTTATACCTTATTTATGAATGATAGGAAATTATTTAAATCTTTTCTTTCTAGCCAATCTTCAAATCCATACAATTCCGTTATAGTTACGAATGCTAGGAAGATTATTTAAATCTGTTCTTTCTAGACAATTTTCAAATCCATACAATTCCGTACAACTAATATCTGCCTGCGAGTACGCACGCTATATATCTATGAGAGCGTTTATACCTTATTTATGAATGCTAGGAAATTATTTAAATCTTTTCTTTCTAGCCAATCTTCAAATCCATACAATTCCGTTATAGTTACGAATGCAAGGAAGATTGTTTAAATCTGTGAGCCAACATCCAAAATGCAAGATAAATAATAGATACAGACGTTACTTTGGGGAAATCCATTGCAAAATATTAGAATGAAAAAATATTAAGTAAAAATTCCGCGTTTAACCGATTTTTTACCCTGGTTTCGATTCCCTGCGTGGTGACTTCCCTCGGTATCGACATCCCTGGGTTTAGACCATGAATTTGCTTAGAATACAGTTAGTAAAACACGTGTTTTAATTTTAAAATAACTATTATGCTATTAATATCAACATTTATTACAATATGTAACTTTTCCTTCTCTGAGAGTATCCATCAAAGTCGTCGGCGGGATTGTTACTAAATATTTTTTAATTCTGCTATATCTATACCTATCCAAAATCCATTTAATTCCATATCCTATCGCACTTTGAATCTAGATGGCGCTGTGTATACCAACAACATAATGTATTTTAGTAGGTCGATTTGTCTTATCCAAATAATGTGAAAGCTTGATAAATGATAAATGGTAAATTTATGATAAATGAAGTTTTTTGCTGTTGAACTATGTGGTAATGTGTACATTGTTTTTCAGTCGATCTATAGTAGGTATCTCTAGACTGCCTTGATGGTCAGGCTTAGGTACAGTAATAAATACCTAACAAAAAAGTAAGAAAATTTCCTAAGTAATTAAAATTAGATTAGTGTTTTACAATTCAATTAAAATTCAAGTGTCTCCCTGCCAGCGTTTTTGTCTTCTGTCTACAGCACTAGTTCTTTAGTGGAAAAATTTTTAAAGCCGTCTTTGGTCTCACCTGGACTTTCATTCGAAATTTCGTTTTTAGACGAGGCTCGAATGGCTTGGCATAGTGCTTGCCCTGATGCTGCTCCCCCAAAATCTCTTTTGTCCCAACGGCAATGGGACGGGCCTCTGTGTGAGTTGACACGGAATTGTTTGTTACATACGTGCTCCAGCTCTGCAGATCGTGCCCGTCTCCTGGCCGTTTCTAAATGGGAGTCAGGACATTGGTTGCAAGCACTTCCTTCATATAATACTGGCACTCTATTGGATCCCGTAACTTTCCGTATAGCAACATGTCTTCGGTTGGGTGCAAGGTGTTAAGCGCCTCATCAATGCCAGTGCGGTACTGTTGTCGAACAGCTTGGTCATCACGGATTATCGTGTACTAGGGCTGCCGTTCGGATATCTCGCCATGCCAGCCTTAACGACATCATCCGATGGGCCTTTGTCACCGCTAACGTACCAGCTATTCTCGAATCGAATGGTCTGTTGCGTGACGATGGTAAGAGGCCCGACGGCATGACTTTAGTGCCTTGGGAGCTGGGGAGGCCTATTGTGTGGGACGCTACATGTGTCGACACACTTGCGCCTTCCCATCTTTCAAAGACATCCGTGAGGGCTGGTTCGGCGGCAGATTTGGCCGAGGATCTCAAGAGGCGCAAATATGTATGTCTCGACAGAGCCTACGCATTTGCTCCCCTTCCGCTATTTGTGGCGTCGTACGGGGGAGGCCTATGTCCAGCAGTGGACGTGTATGGGCTGATGATGATGATGATGATGATGAATCAGAATTTCAATAATGCATAATACGCCTATGCTTGGCGCTTTTAATAAACTAAATAATACCAAAAAACTAATACCAAAATTACCTGCACTTATACGTACGGTTCCATGTTACAAATAATAATATAAGTTATGTTTAAATTTTACCGCTTTGTAATTAGTAAAACGACAAATAAATGATATACTTACTTATTTACTTTACTTACCACAAACCCATCAATGCCCTCATTATCCGATTCATATTGATACAGGCTTGTAACTGGGTTAAATAAATCTAATCAATCTTTGTACTTCAAGACTTTTGATGTTATTTTACTTTACAATCGAAATATATAATCTATCAACACAAAGTTAGCGAGTGGAAATTATTGTTCCAAAAATTTTGGGACATCATGTCACTGTTTTGCATTAAGTGATTACAGTCATGCATTTTTATTTATGAACTAGCTGCTGCTCGCCCCTTCGCCCGCGTTTTATCGGGATAAAAATAGCCTTTATGTTATTCCAGGTCCCAAAGTATACCCATACCAAATTTCAGCCTAATCAGTTCAATAGTTTTTGCGTGAAAGAGTAACAAATATATAAATATAATACATCCATCTTTACAAACTTTGACATTTATAATATTAGTAGGAAGTAGGATGATTGTTCTTATGAATGATGAAAATGAACACTTTTTGGTCCGTAAGAATACCTACAACATCGTTTGAGATGAAAGATCTAACGGTAGGTATATTTAAAAAGGTCCTTTAAGCCCAACTGTTGACCTTAGCGAACATGTGAACAGACCTTATTTTGCTTTCACCTTAACCCAAAAAAAAAGTTTCGTGGAAAGGAATTTGCGAACGTAAGTAATTTAGAAAATACTATGGTCTGTCCTCATAAACAACAAAGATTTTATCCATATTTTTCTACATATTCCCAGTACTAACTCTATGTATACCTAGGTAAGACTTAAATTCATGAAGGTAAGTTGGGGTATGATCGCCTGCGGAGTGAAGACCGTATTAAATAAATTTTATCCAAAATGCTGCCAACATAGTTGCTTAGTTGTTCATGAACAATAGCATCGTAAAAAATGATAGCACCAGTAGGAAATATGGCTTCGGCTATAATTAATTTCATACAGTCTTCACTCCGCGCCCGATCATACCCCAACGCATTTTACACCAAGGTAAGAATAAGAATTCTCTCTCATCTACTTTTGATCCACCATTAATCATTTTAAATGCCAAACTTAGTGAAGAAGAAAACCGAGTTTAGATATTGCTCTCTTTCAACAACAAGAACAACATTTAATCTCGCACCAATACATTAGTTATAATTTCCTTCCAACACTTAATTCCCCCATCTCAATTTCAAAGCGAAAAGGCTAAACAAAGACCAAAGACTAATACCTTTAGAGATCCGTAGATCTAACCTAAATCCTGTAGACAAAAGCTGAATGGCTTACGGAACCCGGCGACTTGAGATAAGCGAATCTAAAGACGCTCAAAGAGATCTCACGAGACGTAGGACAAAAGGGCTATGTAAATTAATTTGAACCTTTTGAGACATAAAAGGATTGATTCGAGAGCTTTTCAAACTTAGTAATAACAAGTTGTGATGGGGGCATTCCAAAAGGTTTTCACATAATCTAACATTCTCTAAAAAGTGTTGGTTTCGCAAGGTTCATTCATTTCATTACTTCATTTGTCAAAAGAACACAATTATGTATGTGCCTATATAAGATTATTCTATAATAACTAAACCTGCAGAAGATGTTGTAGACCAATTTTTCAAATGAATCATGTGTTCTTGGCGTCCAGATATATTTTTCCATATCTAATACATGCCAGATACAAGTAAAAAGTTAAATCAAAAGCTGGCTACCACAGTTTACATCGATTCCAAATTAGCAGTAAACATAATTATGATTCAATAGTATATAAAACTTAGGCAAACAAATATGTCACCTAGTGAGGTGACTTGGTAGTGACCAAGCCAACAAATTCTAGAATGCACACTGTCAAATATGCTTCTTATCACCAGTAGTGACGAGTAACTACTGCCCTTTTAACTAGTATTGTTAGTTGTTATTCGTATACCTATACACATAACCTCAAAGATCTTTGAGATAGTCCAAGCAGAGAGTAACAACATCCTACATTAAGATAAGTCTAATATTTCTAATTAATATCTTTGGTATGTAAAAGTAAAACCTGCCATAATAAGCTGCAAGAGCAAAATCTACAGCAGTAATATGCAATAGCATAAAAACACTGGAGCTCAAGTAACATTAATAAAAAAAACAGATCAAGCAGAGCGATGTAACATCTTACATTAAGCTAGTTCTAACATTACTACTATCTTTGCTATGTAAGAGTTAAATCTGCCATAGTAAACTAGAGCAAAACCTACCATAGTAAGATGCAATAGCATACAAACGCTGGAGCACAAACAATATTCATAAAAAATTGAAACAAATCTCAGCAAACCAATTCAGAAAATAACAAATAACGTGTCGTTATTGGACGAATCAATCAAACACTCAGTTATATGGAACAGAGTACACAATCGATTACTCAACAAGTCGGACGTTGAAATGAAACTCGCAAAGATTTTCAATTTATTAAAGGCAAACCCAATTTCCCAAGTTCAGTGAGAAAACAATAGTTGTACGTTTTGTAGGAGAATTTGGTGTGGTGCAAGTGGAAGAATTTAGCTGGCAAGGAATCGGGAAAAGACGAAGCCTATTGGTGAAGTTCCCGGCCTCATTTTATAATGAAAGACCTGCCAAATTTTTACAGAAGCAAAGTGGATAAAACAAGAAAACTCACAAATTGAAATGTTTAACTTGATTAGGTTGTTTCTTCAACTAGAGTTGCTCTGCATAGCGCCTAAAAATCAGACTGGCAAAGCCATCTGGAAAGCACCCCTCGCGGCGCGAAGTGCAACCCCCATTGGCGAGCACCACGGGAAGACTGTTACTATAATTTTATTATCTGCGTAACCCGCTAACCGCTACCGCTTATGAATTTTACTTTCAAAACGAACATCTCTTTTTCACTACGTTCCTGTAAATTTTCGTAAATTATTGCTGTTCAATTTTGCCTTGATATCGGAAACTCGGTAACATTACTTTTTTGGTCAATTAATATTCTTTTACATAAAATTACGAAAAACACAATAGTTTCAAGTATCCAATGTATTTTTTGTGATACCTATCTAAGCGTTTTTTAATCCCTCTGAAATAGTTTAGTTTCGTATAATTTAGACAAAGCAGCAAAAACTGAGTTCGGTGGCCCCCCAGAACCACTTTGGTAATTCTGCATATAAAGGAAATAAAAGAAATCTATTTCATGGGCATTAAAAAAAATTTATAACAGGTATCATAAACAGTACAATTGATTTTTTTAAGTTCTTTCATTAACCTAAATAAGAGGAAAAAAAAAGAGCAGCGGCGCTTGTTTGAGGCATACAACCGTACAAAATAACATTTTATTAATTTTTGAATGACTCAGTTACTAATAATGTAATTTCTGTGCAAAACATAATTTTAAGAATCGAATCATTTGTTTTGCTGAGCATTCTGTAATGGCCAGTAAATTGAAGGGCCAGTAATATAATAATTTCTAAAACATATTTTATCATCACACAGGAAGAAAGATAAATACTCAATTCCTGTTTGAAGCCAGGGACCGGCCTAGTTAGATAAATGTAAATGGGTATACTGACACGTAATGATAAATACGTCCTGGTGGGTATTAGAAAGTTATGTCTTCAAGTTTGAGGTGTACATTAGCTACTTTGCAATTAGGGGTTTTTCAAAAAGAAAACATGTATATTTAAAAATATCCCAAAGAAGTCGTCTTCGACGGGGCTTGAACCCGCAAACCCTCCCTCAGTACGGGATGCACTACCAATTGCGCCACGAGGTCATGTGACGTAGAATTCGAAAAACTCTGGGACTTACTTCGGACTCAATCTTTTATTATATTTCTTAGAAATTACCCCCCAGTGCTTACGCACAAATAATACCAAAACCCTTAGAAAAAAAAAATATAAACTCTATTCAGAGTGCTATAGAGCTTGGGTGTCATTTCAGCCAAAGAATAAATCAACTCGCCTTCGATCAGAAGTGGCAAGGAAGTTTCGACACGACATCACCTTTCAACCCGCCCTCTTTTTAATCCAATCGAATTATTTATGTTCAAACTTCCATCCTGTCCTCGCCCGTGAGCTTGTCACCTTCTGCGATATACGAACAACGAGAGAAAGATCACGCTTGGCAGTTGGATCATTGTGGAGGTGTAATAAATAAATAAATAATAAATAATGCTGGACAATCACCACACAGCATCATCTAACCCAAAGCTAAGCAGAGCTTGTGTTATGGGTACTAGAAAGATACATAAAAGGAAGCTGCTGTACTTCCCCTGGTAGGTTCCCTTAGTCGGCTCTTACGACATCGTCTCGGGTTGAGTTGGAATGGTAAATTCTTGAGCCACGACCTAAGGCCGAAGGCTAAAGTCTCCATGTTAAAACAGTGCGCATCAGAATTAAGTGTCTCTCTTTTCTACGAAATATTGACTGAGGTTGGAGGATAGGAGATTGAGGTAATTATTTGAGACGCTAACTGTACATTTTCATGTCAGTATAATGCCTTTATTCATTTATTTATTTACCTTTTAGTCCAGTGCTGACTTGACATTGGTATTTTGCGTCATCATCCAAGGTAACGTCACGGATGTCCAAAGAATAGTCTCCTGCAACAAAATACAAATAATTATACTCCTCATCAGCACATTTACGTCCACCGGTGGACATGTTTCCCCCAAGCAAGAGAAGTTCTCTTATTCCCAGTTGTTTTGTGCACTAGTTCTGTATAGAACACAACTTTTCTCCCAGTTGTTATGTGTACAAGACTACTGGGAGAAATGTTGTCCATGTTGTTTTGTGCACCAAAAATATTATATCAAACTAATATATAAATTTCAAAGTTTGTGAGAATGGGTGTATGGATGTTTGTTCCTCTTTCACGCAAATACTACTGAACTGATTGGGCTGTGGTATTATTGGTATAGTTTGGTACCTGAAATAACATATATAATTATGGAGGTTTCATTCATTTTAATCCTGATAAAACGCAGGCGAAAGCGTGGGCAGCAGCTAGTATATTATAATTGCATAACTGTCAGCCAATGAAATTCGGGGAATGTCAAAAGTTTAGCTATAATCACTACGCTTGCCATGCGGATTGATGGTCGCAGTTGAGGTGTTCAATGTACACAGAAGGTAGCTGCTGCCCTTCTTCCGGTAAGTTCACCTATGCTCTTGCATCCACGGGCTGAGTTGGAGGGGTAGATTCTTACGTTGCGTCCACAATGGACAGCCAAATAAATTTATTCATCATCATCATCCAGAACCTAACTTCACCCACTGCTCACAGGCCTCCTAACTTTTGCGCCACTCCACACGATCCTGCGCCAATCTCATCCAGGGGTTAAATTACTTCACTATGACAAGTCACTATGACAATAGTATCGTTGCAGAATAGTCCATAAATGAAAGAAACTCTAGATAGTGCGTACGGTGCTATTTGCATGGAGAAATTGGAGAGAATGGCTCTAACATTTTGACATGCGTCCCTCCATCTGTAGCTTCTTTCATAAAAGGTATCAAACTCATAACCCTCGTCCTTCGGTAGTCGGGTAAAAATTACAAAATGGGTCATTTTGAGACGATACGTGACGATACCATGAAGCGAATATCTATTTATTTTTTTATTTTTCTTGTAGTATAACATATGTATATATTTTGTGTCACCAAATTGCCGTCCGTAACGTCAATTAGTATTAAGGTCTTTGGCTGAAAAACAGCGCTGAGCATAAAATGTTCAGCACACGCTGAGCCAACCCCTATTTCGGCGCAGGGTCATGGAGGCAGAAAAACCTTATTTTTCACTATCACCCTTTTGTGTCACCCTTACTTCCATGTTACAATGTTTTTTGTTTACCGATTGTTTATTTTATTCTCATCTGTACCTGTGTCGAAATAAATGTTCTTTCTATTCTATTCTATTCTACTACGAGGAAGGATATAGGATACTTTTTATCCCGGATCTCAATAGGGTTCCCTTGCGCATAGCGCCGAAACTGGGGGCCCCTGGCAGTTTACCCCCGCAGTGGGCCCCCCACATTGCCCCGCAGTGGGACCCCCAGTAGCCCCCCGTAGTGGCCCCCTGCAGTAGGGTAAAATTTCTTGGCTGTGCATAGCGGTGAAACTACTGAATGTGTTCAAATGAAACTTGGCATGATTTAAGTTCATAATACTACGAGGAAGGTCATGTAATACTTTTTATCCTGGAATTCGTTAAGGTTCCCTTGGGAGTGGGGATGGAAATGACATTTCTCGGCCTAGAATAGCGCAAAAACTACTGAATGGATTCGAATGATACTTGAACTATGAACTCAAATCATGCTGATTTGAGTTCATACTACGAGGAAGGACATAAAATACGAGCCCATACCCCAAAGCCAACAAAATGATTACAAAATTGTTATTAGTGCCGATAAACGACCTACTGGACAGCATCCGGTTCGTACATAGCTCTCACTACCAATGATGTTGCCGTCGTCCTGGTAGATCAGCACTGTGACAGGCGGGACATTGTGCTGCGTACCCGGGATGACCGCTTGCAATGCATTGGCGAAACGCACCAGGCATTTGATGCTCTTCAGTCTCTACTCCCTTATATATCTACCTACTGTCGTGGCGAAGACACCGGTGGCAGTGGATACAACTTTGATCTTCGACTCGGTGTCACGGTTTGGTTCGGTTCACTTAAAATGTTTACCGCCCAACGAAGTGGGCACGTGATAATAAAAATTAGGAATTCTTGAGACCTGAAAATTATAACGCAGAATGATTTGATCGTGTTCATGCATAAGAATTTATAGTGATAACTTGAATGTTAAATTTCAAGGACCAAGTGCTTACAAAAAGAAATTAATTTCACCGCAAATTTCAAAACAATAACAACAATCACATGACTATTAAAACTCAAATTATATTTTGGTTAATAATGAAAACATTCATTCTAATTGAGGGCCTGAAAATATTCTATTGTTAAGGATGAAAATAACTTAGTAAACCAGTATTTTTTTATAGAAAATCAAAAATAGTCTAGACATGGTAAGGTTACCTTGATTTATGACCTGAGGTCGTTCTTTGAATGCTTATTCGATTACATATGGTAGAAGCACACCATTATAAACTTCAAATTAAGTTTAAGTACTAAGTTACTTCGATAAACTAGCAATTTGTGGTCATATTTCAGATTTCAATAATTTTGTTTCTTTAGGCTTACAAA
Source organism: Eupithecia insigniata (assembly GCA_947859395.1). Classification (NCBI taxonomy): domain Eukaryota; kingdom Metazoa; phylum Arthropoda; class Insecta; order Lepidoptera; family Geometridae; genus Eupithecia; species Eupithecia insigniata. Next base: position 5,026,369 of record OX402019.1, read on the forward strand.
ATAAGTACTCAGACAAATGAATTTTTATACTGTAGACAGCTAATATATGTATGCATATTATGTACATCTTGGCCATCGTGGCCGTGGGGCCGCGGCGTACGAATATCGACCCCTCCAACTCAACCCGTGGATGTCGTAAGAGCCGACTAAGGGAAGCCTACCAGAGGAAGGGCAGCAGCTTCCTTCTGAGTATTTTTAAACACCAACACTGCGATCACCAATCCGCCTGCCAAGCGTGGTGATTATGGCAAATCCCCCCTACATGGGAGATCATCCACGGCCATGAATGTTATGTATAACTATAGAGTTAGTAAAGCTTATAAAAGTCTGGGCTTTATATTGAGAATCAGTCGACCTTTTTCAGACATTGGTTGCCTAAAAATTCTATATTACTCGTACGTGCGAAGTATCCTCGAGTATTGCAGTCCAGTTTGGAACCCGCCGTACCTGATATACGTACAAAGCATAGAGAGCATTCAAAGTAAATTTGTAAAACACCTCAATTACCGATGTTACCGTGGTTATGGGCATACTGTTGATTATCGTGAATCGTGTCAATATCATAACATTACTAGTCTTGAAAATCGACGTAAACTAGCGGATATGTCCCTCCTCCACGGCCTATGCAATGGCTACATAGATTGTCCGGAGCTACTTTTAAAAATGTTAAGTTTTAACGTTCCGAGAAAACGCACTAGGCACACAAAAACGAAACTTTTTGCTGTGTCCAAGTCTGCCTCTAACTATGCACACCACTTCATTTGTTAAGCGACTACAGACTAACTATCATAAAGTATTTAATGATATAGATATCTAATACTAGCAAATCGGGGTTCAAGCGCGAGGTTCTTCAAATTTTAATTGAACTTGACCAGGATAATTCCAGGCAAAAGGATGGAGCGGGGTTAAACTCACTCGTGGGTGTGAGCAATAATGTATATTTATGTCCCTAGGTATTTATTTAGGTGGATTAGCGATTATATTCATCTATTAGTTTTCTTATTCCATACCATTTATTTAACTTTTATTTTATTAACTCATACACAATTCAAATGATTATTTTATATTTGTATACTATGTATTATATTTTAAAATATATATATTTTTAATATCACATAGGTTTATAGTATACTTGTAGGAATATCAACGAAATTATAGGTAAATAAACTCTACTATTGGTCTGCTCTTCTTTCAATAATATGCTAAATTAAAAAGATTAGAACATAGAATGGAACATAGAACATTATCCTAGCAAGTAAATTATTTTATGGAGTATTTATGTACATAACTAAACTGTGTCTTAATTTTCAAGTAAAATTTTTAGATTTAGTTATAGTCAACTTATGTTAAACTAATAAAATGTAAATCCTTTATTGGCTGTAGGTTATAATTTTTTAAGTTTTATTAAGTTTATCTCTAAGAGCTGTGGATTTTGTGAATAAATTAATAAATTAATTCATTTCATCTAGTACCCAAAACACAAGCTTTACTTAGCTTGGAGCTAAATGATGCTGTGTGTGTGAGTCAACATGATTTGAGAACGTAAGTTTGGCATCCATTACCACTCCAAGGTCTCTTAAAGCATCGGATTTATCTAATTTGATGCCATTAATTTGATATTGAAATTGTGTCGGAATCTTTTTCCTTGTGAACGAAAGAAAAGAACATTTACAGACATTGATACCGAGTCGATTCCTAGAATAGTATATGGCCAACCTATCGAGATCGGAATGTAAGTTGAAGCAATCCGACTGATTTTGTATTCTCATGAAGATCTTGGTGTCGTCCGCGTACATAAGATACCGTGCGTGTTTAAAGCATGAATAACTAAGCCTTAAATTTAATATTATTTATCGGTCTAGCCAAGCGTTTTCACAATATCAACGTACATTCTTTGCGCATACAACTTGCTAAAATTCGCTAATATCTATCTCAAAGGAAAACATTATTCTTTTGAGAGAATAAAACGTCATTTCCACAAAAGGTACTGTCATCGAGAAAACACTCAGATCCTTTCCACATAAGGTACAGTCAAAGAGAAAATACAGATCCTTCTTGATATTATTAACAGATGGAGCTCACGCACAAAAAGTTGATTCATTACATGCCCCGGCCAAAAGACATGTAATATTTCTAAAGCAAAAGGTTTTCCTCGTGATAATACCGACATTAATTAGGTAGCAACAGCTTTTTCGTCGTGATAGTACTTTTAATTAGTTATCCTCTTTGATATGTAGATGGGATGATATGATTTATTTGAATTATGAGGGTCTTATTAAGCTGAGTATGATCTACCTAAAGGTCATAGATTTGATCTGAACATCTTTGACAACTAAGTGGCGCAGCGGGCGAAGGTCCGCCGGCGACACAGGATGTTGCGGGATCGATTCCTGCCTGTATCGTATAATTTTTTAGGATAGCAAAGGATGGGCTGACATGTGTTGTTATGTGTACTAACCTTCCTCGTCACTCCCAATCATCTTGTACCGGTCATATCCACTAAGGTCCCGGTTCAGGCCGAGTCCAAAGTCATCCTTCGTCCACTGCAGCTGACCTGCCTTCTGTTCCACTCTGCAGGGAAGGGTTACTCTAGATCCGACTACTGCCGTCTGTGGACAAAAATATAGCGTTATTGGAAATTCATCGTGGTAGATCGTGGAAATTATGGAAAAGGCGCAGTGTGGGTAAGCCCCCCACGCGATGGACAGACGACCCAGCGAAGGTCGCGGGAAATCGCTGGATGCGAGCGGCGCAAAATCGGTCATAGTGGAGATCTTTAGGGGAGGCCTATGTCCAACAGTGGACGTCGATCGGCTGATATGATGATGATGAGTTCGAGAAAGCATCTACTCGCGAATGCCGTAAGCCGAAGACAGGGTGCTGAAGGGTTGTAGCATTATAGGCCTTTAGCGCCCTTTCTTAGGCCCCCAGGTCTTCCTGACTTTACATACGTATGTACCCAACTGAATATCTGCAAAACGTACAAATATTTGTCCCGAGACGGGAATCGAATCCGCTTTCGCTTAACGACCTTCACCCGACTGCGCCATAGAGGTCTTCATATGAATAATGAAGACGATACCTAGATTCTGAATAAAATCTGTAAAATTTTTAAGTTAAACTCTGAAATTCAGAACTGGATTCATATTTTCGATTCCCAAAAAACAACGAAGTCCAGCACATCCAATATCCTACTTTACGAGCTGAAAATAAAGAGAAAATCTAAAAATAATCGAGTGCACGTGTCGGTAGCATCTGCTCACCCCTTGGGCTCAGGGGTTGGCATGTTTCGAAGATAAAAATACTTGCGGAAGTTAGTGGACTAGTAAGCTTTGAGGTTATGACAGCTTTTGGGTATGGTATGACCAGTGCTATAAAGTCTGTGAATGCTGTTCAAGTGCCGACGTGCTTCGATATCATTAGAATTTTGCTTTCTGTCGAAATTGGCTACTTCCTGCTAGTACGATATTATAAATGTCAAAGTTTGTAAGTATAGATGTTTGTTCCACTTTCACGCAAAATCTACTGAGCTGATTGGGCTGATTTGAATGAGTTTGGGACCTGGAATATTTCATATATATTTTATTGCATCATTGTGTACATTTGTAGCATTACATTTGTATGGAATAACATATATCCTATTTTTCTTCTCGATAAAACACGGGCGAAGGCGCGGGAAGCAGCGCGTTAACCATAAAAACTGACAAAAATTTACAGGTTTGAGTCGTCTTCGAAGAATTCTCCATAGGCGACATAGTCAACCTTAATTTTTACCATTAATTCGACCTAAAAGTTCTAGGTATACTTATAGGTACTGTGATATCATAATTTCAATATCTTTATTGACAAAGAAAATAACAATCAAATAAAAAGAAATTAAACTAGTATTTACTATTGAAACAATTGAACTAACTGCAGACTGTTGCAAACAATCTACAGATAGCTCAACTGGTCCATATCAATACCAGTCGGAAGCGTCCCCAAGACGCTGGCTGCATTGCCCCGCTGTATGGCAATGCTAATGCGCTGCGCCAGATACTCACCAGCTCTCGGGTCACGCGTCGCTTCGACCAGGCGCACAGATAATTTTTTGAAAACCCGAAGAGCCTCGGTACCCCACGTAATTTCATAATTATTCAATGATTATTCAGTTACGTTTGAACGTGACTGAATAATCATTGAATTGAAGAAGGATGATCCTGTCAACAGGATCATCCTTCTGTGTCAGTCATAGTTTCTACTTAATTCTTTCACGATATTTGGAGAAGTCCGCGAAGTCCGGTTATTATTTTTTTGTTATTTTCATAACCTTAGATATTTAATAATATTTATTTTTTATTCCGTGACTGTGAGTGAAGAAGTAAATGTTGGTAGAATAAGAACAGCTGACGAACAGAATAAGAATATGAAAATATTTTACCTGATCTTGCGGCTCCATCGCAAACTTCTGCTCAACGTACGCACCACACACCCCCACAAAAAACACAAACACAGTCCGCAGCAATAGAAACAAATTCACCCCTCTACTTGTCCTGAACACACGCATTTTTACTGCATACGTTGCACGGATATAAAATCACACATTGTTTCATCGCATTCGAAATGAAATTTTAGAACGCGTTCGAAATTTTAAATCACATTGTCGTTCACATTTCCGCTGTGGACACGTATTCTGGCGCCATCTGAAACAAAAGAAAGAATGCTTGATTGGCGTTTGAAAATAGAATAGGAAATGAGTTGACATGGCATGGCGGTCGGAAGGAAGTAGTAAAGGCGTGCGTGCCTTTGATGTAGAGGGCGCGACCGAATGGATACAAGAAGTATTTTGTTCTGTTTTTAAACTCTATCAAAAAACTAATGAGGCGGAAAAAAACACGTAAAAGACGCTTTGGTATGGATAGATGATGCTTAAGCGCCGTCTATGCAGTCTGGTTTTTTTTTTTTATAAAGAAATCAAAATCAATCCAATATTTATGATACCTAGTAGGCAAGGTTAATAAGTAGGGATATAACGTAGTATCGATTTACTTTACTGAATAATTGTTATCTTGAAGAATGTGAAGAATCGAAATCCATCATATACCGGTATGGTTCGAATAAAAAAACTCTTAAAAATGGAGTCGACTTTTGTAGGCATTTGTCGTCCATTTTATAAATGGACGACAAATGCCCATTAGATTAAAATAAATTGATTAAAAGTAATTTATATAATACGAATTCTTTGATGTGAACTTGATGGATAAAAAATAACGAATATTCAAATAAATAAGTGAATTGGGATTATAATTTTAATCCGATTAATTAAATAGACTTTTATTGATACGCTTCGATTCTTAGTGGTTTTCTGTTAATTTGACGTTTTCAAATTACTTATTAGAGGAGTCTTTTAAGCCCAAAATTAGATTATGATAACTTTTATCATTTGTTTGCCGATCCAGTGGTTTATAGTTAAATAATATGTATTTACATTTAATACTTATATACATATAAATACTAGCTGACCCGCCAAACGTTGTTTTGCCTTCAACCCTTATCACTTAGGGGTATGGAAAATAGATAGTAGCCGATTCTCAGACCTACTGAATACGCATATAAAATTTGGTAAAAATCGGTAAAGCCGTTTCGGAGGAGTACGGTAACTAACATTGTGATATGGAAATTTTATATATATGATAATTCTGAACTATTCTTCCAGCATCACCTAGCCTGAAACTAAGCAGAGATAATTGTGATGCCCATTAAGTAAGTATAAAACGTTTAATTATTTTATAATAAAACCGGTCAAGTGCTTCTGGGTTTACACACGGAGGGTTCTGTACCATTGTATAATTGTAACTATTTCGCAAAAGGAACTCTAAAAAACATACAGTGGAATTGCGAACCTCTTCCTTGCAGTCGGTTGAAAAAGAAATTTTGTAAAAATCGAAAAAAAAAGCAAAGAGCCAAAATGCTGCGGTCACCCATCCAAGTACTGACCACACCCGACGTTGCTTAGCTTCGGCACATACGAGTATTATATAATACGCTTCGGTGATCGGTATTAACCCTAGAGGCCCCAAGCGGTAGCCGGTTGCCGCGCCTTACGTCACTGCATAGTTCACTCAATCCCTGCGCGGCAGCCCGTTACCGCTCTCCTGCATTAGATTCAGGGCCTTATATCACCATGATAGAGACTACTTTTCTTTAAAGAAGTTTGATGAATTTCGTTCTTTGATATATTTTCTTCATACTGAACAAAAGTAATAATGACATCTGTTTACATTCAGTTTGTTTATGGCGGTCAAATTGTGCGTTGTTCCGTGTGTTTCGCGAGTTTAGTGTACTTTGTTTGCTGGTTTTACTGGATTTTTCGAAAGTAAGTGGTGTTTTTTTATTATAAAACAGTTTATTCTGCTCATGATGAGTATTTTTAGATAATGAATTGTAAGAAATACATCGTAATAACTTCTAGATACGGCTCGAAAAAGTTCGTTAGCTTGCGCTGATTCCTAAGTAATTTATTACTTAGTTTGTTACATAGTAAATGTAATAAGCTTATAAAAATAAACTGTAACTCATTTACACAACGATTTATCAACGCATTATTGTCATTTTAGTAAAATAAAATCATGAAAAATTTGATGTACACTACATACAAAATGGCGTTTCGTCAGTCAGTATCCAGCGAGCCATTTTGGTCTTTATTTGTGTAGCGCTAAAGACGTATTTTCCCGGTGGATGGTGTGAAACTTTTTTGTTGAACGTTTTGCATAGGGACTGACGTAGAGTCGATAGTTATCGATAGTAACGATAAAAGTTTTCATTATATCGATAGTGATGGTGGTATCCCATAATTAATTTATATTTACTTTTACGTCATTATATTTATACTTAGGTACTGCTATTGAAATGATTTTTTATATTTGTTTTTATTACAAGAAAATAACGAAAAAGGATGAGTAATATAACGAAAATATTTTCGTTTCTTGGTTAGGTAGCGGGTTCGATTCCCGCCTCGAGAACAATTGTATAAGAAAAAAACTTTATTCCGGGTGTTTTAGATTTATATATGGGTAATATTATCATTTTTTAATTACACGTATTAGATTATATTAATTATATCAGTTATCTAGTAGTAGGCATCTATGAAACAAGCTCTGCTTACTTTGGGGCAATATGATGCTTTGTTGATTGTTCAGCATAATTATTATTATAATTTCTTTTTAGCATGTCAAGCTGGCGCGCTGGTTCGAATCCGCCTGCGGAATTCCTCGATGCCCTGTATGGCGAGGAAGGAAGCAATGACGAAGACGAAGGATCCGATGAATATCTAGAGATAAGTGACCCCGAATCGGACCTCGAAGACTATGAGGTTGGTAACCCACTTTTTATTATATGTTCGACTACCTGGTGTCGAGAGGTTTTCTATTTTGCTTTGGGTGACAGTTTTTTTGCATGAACGTTTCTCTTATTTTTTAGGATGATACGCACAACAGCAGAGCCCACCGTCCACACCCGCCCCATTTATCGCCGGAACGCTGGGAGAGCTTGTCACAAGTGGTAATGCTTTTATTGTGGTTTTCGGTTATAGTTATATATATACTTATGGGTTGCAGTTTACTTACGCTTTTTATGTTTGCCTTAGGGAGAACCATTGGATCGATCACCAGAGGCTCCACCATACTCACCTCTCACGTCCCCAGAGCGCCGCGAGAGGCTTTCACCAATAGTACGCTTTCTTTATTTCGCGAGGTTTATGATATTTCTGTATTTATAGCAGTTGGATTTCTTCATTTTATTAATTTATTGTATTTTTTTATTCAGGACTACCCAACAACACCTCCTGCAGCGCCCCGCGATAGGGAAAGGTCCCGCTCGCCACTACAACCATCCAATTCGTTGGAATCGTAAGTGTAATGTTAGATGTTATTTATGTATATGTATTATGTAAGAATCTAATAATAGTATTTTTTTCACAGTGCACCGGAGCCTGTAGACGTGGTGCTGCGGATTTACAATGAAGATGGTGTGCCGCTCGACGTTGACGATGGAGAATTTTATGCCCCGGATACCCACTCTTTGTATGAATTACCTGCAGAGCGTGAGAGAGATGAACGTAATAGAGATGCATGCAATAGAAGAAGAACGAGAGGGCGAAGGGGTGGCCGAAGGGGTGTCAGGGGTGTGCGAGGGCAGAGTGTACGTAGGGGTGGGTATCCAAACCGGGGCCGTAGGGAGGGACATCAGTGGGAGATTGGACACCCACTCAACGAGATCTGGACCAATGACGAAGACGTTCCTCCTGAATTGGTAAGTTTGGCGACGGATGTAGTGAGGAGACGACAGATGAGAATACATGATGATGCCATGGTTGATAGAAACGCTGAACGAGGAGGAAATGTTAGCGAGAGCGAAAACGATGATGAATTTCTTGATGCTAGTGATGGAGCAGATGCTCTCCCTAGACCAGAAAGCCAGACCCTTCACTTTGAATGGTCTTCTATGGAGACTTTTCAAGGTGAAGAACACAATTTTATCCCTGAGCGTACTGGTTCAGTTCGGGTTTTCAATTCGGCTTATGACGCTTTTCGTTCCTATTGGAGCGATGACGTTTTAGGTCTTATTGTGGCCGAAACGAACCTATATGCTACTAAAATCGCATCTGTTGCTTTTGAGTCTGAATGGTTCCCCACTAATATCGATGAAATTTTGTGCCTTTTTGCGTTCTGGATGATGTTGGGTATCGTCAAAATGCCAACTATTACTAGTTGTTTTTCTGTCGATCCCCTTCTGAAAACGGAAGTTTACAGACGCATCTTTACACGAAGAAGGTATGAAATGTTAACTAGAGCTTTACATTTTGTAGATTCCGACCCCGCGATGAATAACCCAAATCCCTCCAACACTAGCGCCGGAAGCTTTGACCGATTGCACCGTTTGAGGCCAATAATTTCACATTTAAATTCAGCGTTTCAATCCAATTATATTTTAAGTAAAAACATTTGCATAGATGAAAGCCTTACACTTTGGAAAGGAAGATTGAACTTCAAACAGTATATTCGGAGCAAAGCTTCTAAGTTTGGGATCAAAACATTCGAGCTTTGTGAGAGTACCACCGGTTACTTGTGGTCTTTCATTGTTTACACAGGTAAACAATCCGCAACAGATTTGGAGCAGTCGCCCGGAGTACTTAAAAGTACAGCTGTTGTGAAGAAGCTCATTGGTCCCCTACTGAACAAAGGGTATAGATTATTTATGGATAATTGGTATAATTCACCCCTATTAGCTAGATTTCTAAAGCGCAATGGTACCGACTGCGTTGGTACTTTGCGACCTTCCCGTCGCGACGTTCCCAATCTAATAAATAAGGCTCCTCTTAACAGGGGAGAGTACATTGCCAGGCATTCTGGCGATGTCACAATATTGTCATGGCAAGACAAGAAAAGAATTACCATGATTTCCACTTGTCATGGTGCATCTACTGCTTTGCCTACAGTCTCATCTAAACCATCATCGCGGCCAGTGCCCTTTAAACCACAAGTTGTGCTGGACTATAATAAATTCATGGGGGGGGTAGATATGAAAGATCAGATGTTGGAGCCTTATTTATTAGAAAGGAAACGTTGCAGAAAATGGTACATGAAACTTTTTAAACGCCTTCTCAATGTATCCATCCTCAACTCTCGCACTCTTCTACAGTCATCCACGCAGAAAAACTTTGACCATTTAGCTTTCCGCCTTCAGCTTGTAGATTTCATCCTCACAAATCATCTTTCACATTGTCCGCAAAGCCGAAAAAATACTGTATCTAGCAGTAGATCTTCGCACTCTCAACCGGATAGATACATCATTTCTACACATTGGCCCGTTTTACTGGAACCAACAGAGAGCAGTTCAGCGCGCAACCGGAACTTCTGGAAGCGTTGCTTTGTTTGCCTTAAACAAGGCAAAAAATCCCAAAAAACACCATATTGCTGCGAATCCTGTCGCGTGCCATTGTGTATAAAGGATTGTTTCAAATCATATCATACATCATCATCATAATACCAATTATTCATAAATAACTATTGTGATAGGTTTTTATGATAACAGAGTGGAAGATTAAAATGAATGTGGAATTTTTGTTTGTTGTATCATTGTCATAAATAATTTTTTTTCACGACATTTTTCAATTTATGAATTAACATGTTTTATTTTTGAAGTATGTTTGACTTGTCCAAATAATTATTAATAATTTTATAGAAATATGTTTCAGATTCTCATTCTAAAACTGTTTTAGGTCCATAGTAAATTTTTAACAATCTGTGTTACATTACGTACGTCTAATGGTAATGCATAACAATAATATATATTCTTAGTGTAAGAATAGATAGAGCAAATAATATAATCACGTATAAATTGTATTTTATTCAAAAATTGACGATTGCCAAGGGAATGTTAAAAAATTCATTTAGAGCATAAAAACAATTTTTTTCAAAGACCTGTTTAATTTTATTGTTGAATATATTTAAATTATAGATTTCTGTGATGTTGTATTGAAAATTTGTATTTTCACATTTACTCCTTGATTTTTTGTTGACCTTGTAACATTTTCACTAGATAGCGCTAAAAAATATTTTAGCGACATCTAGTTTTAAAAATAAAGTTGTAAAAAAAACTTTGGAACTTTTACTTATAATGTAAGTATTTTTTATTTTTGAGTGTGTTTGATTGTTTATGATTTAATAAAAATATTTTTTTATGTAATTGTATTATTTTCAAGTAGGGTATATTCCCTACAAAAAGAAAAACTATCGATAAAATTTATTCAAAGTGCAGGACATCCCTAGTAGTTTCTACTCGTCTTCGCGTCAAGATTCAAGTGCTATTATTGTAGGAATCTCAATCTCTTTTGTCAAATTATTCACATAAATACACAGCATAGGTCCTTGTTTTTTAGATTTTAGGAGAGTATTCATTTATTTCTCGTAATCCAGCCCGCAACATGGTTTCCTAAGTTAAAACTTGTGAAACGAATATCGTATTTGACTTAGCACTATATTTTGATGCCTGATAGATAGAAAATATATCAATTAGTACATTGTCGTTTACAGAATGATAAAATATGGTTTAATTGTAGAGTTATTACATATTTTGCACAATGCGGTATTTTCGACGCCATCTTGCTCAAAGGCGCACCGGCTGCCATTATTTTTGTGACATTTGGGTGTCAAGATTGAAGGGTTAAGTACAGATGGTAAGGACATTAGACCCCAAAAAAATACACACCCTCTGTCTACTGCTCGAGAGATAAAGCCTTGACAAAAGTAGAGAAAAAAAACATGTTTTTTGTTCGGGTTGGTTGCTCTTTTAATTTAAATATTGATTTTAATTATTTTTTGTTATAGTGACAACAGAAATGTAAATTCTGTGAAAATTTCAACTCTCTACCTTTTGCTGTTCATGAGATACAGTCCACTGAAGGACGGACGGACAGACAGACAGCGAAGGCTTTGTTATCAACCTTTGGGTACGGAACTCTAAAAAGAGCGATAAGTACCAATTAGTTAGGTACTGGAAAAATGACCATTAAGTAAAATGAGCTTTATCTATAGGTACATGCACAATGTACAAAATGTAATTTTTCAGTTTTCAAGTTTTATAATATGCATTTTTTTAAAACCCTTTGATAGGCATCAAACGTACTATACATAAAAAATATCTGACATATTTTTTCCGGCTCTCTGTCACCACTGATTTACCGTATAGCCTCCGACTGCGACTCCCGGAGTTATGGGCACTGAAAGTGTTAATAAGTAATCAACACCGTTCGTTACGAATTATTTCTATTATTTTCAATTTCAATTTTACCTATGTTTATGCTTACCTATATCTTTTATAATAAGTACCAACATAATATATTTTCTATGTAGTAATCCACACAGCTCGTTACGAATGATTTCTATTATTTTAAATTTTGCCTTATATACCTTTATAATAGCTTATCTTTTATAATAAGTACCTAACAACGTAATATATTTTCTATGTCTTTTATATCCTGTTCTTTATGGCCAAAGTATTATGTTCTCATTCGAACACAGTATGTGGTATTACACTATTAATAGACATACTCAAAATGTTTAACTATATAATCTGTAACTATACCTAACTAAGTGCCTCTTAAACTGCAACATTCTTTGCTGCAAATAAATATATTTTTATGTTTACTATAATGCTATAACTACTTATTGGTAATTATTATTCCGTGTGAACTAAGCGTTATCATCAACAGCTTTTTTAATCGTCACTTTGGGTGATTGAAAGATAATTGGCGCTAGTGTTGGGGTGTAACCGGCTTTTAAAAAATGCCGCCCGAAAATACGCAGAAGTTTAGCCTTTGACATATAAATTCAAAAATCGCAAGGTGATTCTATTTTAGCTAATAGAAACGTGGAGCTATCACCACGTCGCGCCCTGATATATTTTATCCGACTTCTAAAATAGGAGAAGGTTCTATGTTCAGCTGTTTGTACATTTTTTATGTATTTTTTGTAGATTTCTCCATCAATTATGGACCAATAATTCAATGTAAAACGCTTTTAAATAAACCACAACAGAGAGAAAAGTAAAACTACCGTGCTTAGCGCTTAAAGTAAGACGCATGTAAAAAACGTAGCCTCGGCCGTAATTTGTATTTGTATTTGTTTATTATGCAACTAACACGATTTTTACCAAACCAATTACATTAGTTACTTATAATTAACACATCATCATGCTTATACTTATTATAAGAACATTTAAAAATACACACGTAATAAATTCATAACAACATTAAAAATTAAAAGCTTTTCAGTTAATAGTAAGTACCTATTTCTGCATTATCAAATATTAACGTTACAATCTCACAAAGACGTTCCTCAAACAAAAAGGCACAAGTGATCTTCTTCGAGTCCGACTTTTTAGTTAATTCCCGGTTACGTCCCATCCCTATTACACGACATAATCTCTAACATTTAATTTTATTCCCGATACGGCCGATAAGCAAATTGAATTGGACTGTTAGAATTCCAAGATAATTAATATTACCCTAAAGTAGGTATCACAAGTGCTTATGGATTCCTACCACTCGAAAAACACGTGAATTTTATAGTCACCATACTTTTTGATCCGTGGCGATATCCTTTGGAGTTTTTATTTGAAATTCCTAGAGATAGATTAAATGATCAGATTTGTTTAGACGTCGACATTCTAACAGTATTACCTAATAAATAAACCCCTATAAATAAACTTACAAATTTGATGAAATATTTTGAAAATAATTCTTTTAATTCTTTGTTGTACACAGTAGGTACAATGGTTGTATCAACTTATCTAATAAGATTATATACATAGGCGAGCTTAACCCTGAAAAAGAGTTTTCTGCCAGCAAAGCATAGTTATAGGAGAGGCGATCGAACTTTTGGACGAGACTTAAGTAGGTATTCTTTATCGGTTAACTTTAGGCTTACCCTAGGCATTTAGGCAAACCCTCACTGAACAACTAAAACCTTTTTGCAACCAAACTAAACTCACCAAAATCCACCAATCACAGACCTTCCTATTTCAAATTCACTGTCACACGTTGTTCCCGTGCGCTCGTCACGGTTGTCTGGCGCGCGTTTCAGATTTGGAATTATTTTTAACCTACCCCCTCGGGCTTGAATCATTATGGCGGGAATCCGTTTAAATTTAGAATGACAGTGCCAGTCGAATCAACGTCGAGCTTTGTAAGGAAAACTATTATTTTTAGCTTGACGAAGTTGTCGCTAATCAAGAATGCTACTTTACTGTAAAGTAAATTGTTTAAAAGGTAAACGAATATAATTTATACCAAACAACGCTTAATAAAACGGGTTCTGTCTGTCTTTATCTAAACACCCAGTAATTTTATTGGTAATTTTATTTACACAAGCTACTTTTCCTTTACCAAACGGTCTTGGAACTCATAAATAAATAACCGACGTAGTCGGCAAACACCTACTAGTTACCAGAAGTTCTAAATTATAACTCCCGAACTGTTCCATACCCTATTACAATAAATAAGAAACGATCAACTCACATTAACTAAAGTAAATCGGACTTAACTGTTGTATTATAAAAAAACCTGATCGACTTGTGAATGTAGCTTAAAACTGTAGCAGCCTGTACAGTACCAACCAGCCACCGACTATCAACTAACCACCAACCCGACTTCTGCTGTAGGTACCAGTTTATTTGCAAAAAATAAGTATTATCAAAGCGATTGACATCTCATCATCATCAGCCTATATTGGTCCACTTTTAGACGTAGGCCTTTCCTACTAATGATAAACCAGATGAAACCTCCTAGATGAGAACTCATGTTTATGCTAATCTAACAGTTTAAGTAAGTTTTAAGGCCCTTCTAATTAAGTTATATAATGAATTTTAAACTAATAAATTATTTATCTATCTATTTATCTAATAAGCGCCCTAGCGCCCTGATATAATCATTGTATTCGACTTCTCATTGCCTACTCTAAATTATTGCTTCATTTTACTTGATGATTTCACAAAACTCAACTCGTAAGTACATGATGTATTTACATAGAGCTACATGATGAACGTTTCGTCCCAACTCCCAAATGAGTTGAGACAAAAAGGTTTATCAAGTTGCCACAGATCAGCTATTTCCATCTCAGCTGTGGCATGTAGAGTATCCGAATGCATTCCATTTCCGAACGAGTAGTTTAAATTTGGAGCGTTTTAAACTAAACGAGAGTGCTCCGATGGAATTAATGTTCTAACTCAACGGAAGAGAGTGCATTTTAGATTGATTTGTCAATTTGTCTGTAAGAGTCCCTGAAATAAATAGACGGGAAACATCGAATTGAATTGTCTGAATTAACGGCGGACATGATACAGGACTACGCGAAATTAGTGTTCGAAACAAAAATTTGTTAGTTGACGACTTTCTTGATTAGTATTTAGAAATACTTTGGTACGCTGTTGGTACGCTTCATTGTTTCACGTTTACATGAACTCGGCCTACGATTCTTTCAGATTGTTGTTGGTGAAAAACATAATTATTTTACCATTACTTCGTACATTTACTAACAAAGAAAAATTACAATTAAATAATAGAAATAAGTTAGAATTAGTATTTATAATTGAAACAGTTGAGCCAACTGCAGATTGTTCTATCTACAGATGGCTCAACTGGTCCATCGTCATCGCATCGAATGCTCTATGGTAATATCTTAACTACATACTCGTAGAGGTACTCAAGTCAGATAGTGACCGAAGAAATGCCTAGTATTTACAATAACACGATTTTGTTTTCTAGATCATTGGCGCGTAGTCCATATTTTCTCTTCCTTCATCCGAACCTCGGAAGCTTAGAGCTTTGGGTCGTTATAAAGCTAATGTTTCAATAGAATTCGGCCATTACAAGTTTTTCAAGCGTTCAAATTTCGAATTCAGGGTGTTTTGGGTGAAAATTACAGTTGTTTGGGTTTGAATTTGGAATCTTTTGTTTTGGTGTATCGATTTAACTTTGGAACTTTTCAAAAGAGGATGTTTGTTATTCGGAATATTAAGTTTCCTTCCTCAAAAGTTTGCCCCGTAATGTGCTAAGAAACAAAATGTTAGGTAGATACCTATTGCTTACAAAATTGTGTGTGCATCTATCTTCCTAATTTTATATTCGTACATAACTTATCTGTGCTTATAACCGACTTCGAAAAAAGAGGAGGTTCTATATTCAGCTGTTCGGTATGTATGTTCGTCGATTTCATCGTCATTTATGAACCGATTTGGATGATTGTTTTGCATTTGTATAGAAAATGATTCCGAAGTGGTCTCATAAAAAATGTATTCCAGAGGAATTTGTATTTATCCCGCAAAACTCAAAGAAAATCTGTTTAAAACTAAGGGATACGAAATTTTTAGTATTTTCAACACAATCAAATTATAACTCAAACCATTTTAAGTAGGTACCTACATAATTATAATTGAAGTTTAAAAATCAAATCAATTACAATAGAGATTATATTTTCAAGTCAAGTATTATGGCGCCGCTATTAGAGATAATTAGCCATATTTGTTTAAAGGTAATTTCAGCTACCTACTTTCTGTGAAGAGAGTGTAACTTTACAAGGAAGAGGCTTTACTAAAGGCTACCATGTTATTAAGGTAGCTTTTCGTGTGTGATAGTGAGTAGGTACTTAATAAGCAGGCAGGTTGATGTTGACTGAGACACACGGATATATGAGCCGGCGAATGAGTTCAGTTCATTTATTTTATAACTAACTGCTGCCCGCGCCTTCGCCCGCGTTTTATCGGGATAAAAAATTGCCTATATGTTATTCCAGGTCTCAAACTATAGCCATACCAAATTTCAGCCTACTCGGTTTAGTAGTTTTGGCACGAAAGAGTAACAAATATCCATACATCCAAACATCCATCCATCCATCCATACAAAGTTTGAAATTTATAATATTAATGGTAGGTAGGATGATCCTACCTACCATTAATATTATATCATCATATCAGCCCGTACACGTCCACTGCTGGACATAAGCCTCCCCCATAAGACGCCACAAATAGCGGCCCTGAGTCGCCTCCATCCATCGACTCCTCCTCCGCTACGATGTCGTCGATCCATCGAATGGATGGTTTCCCATGTAGGGAGGTTTGCCATAATCACCACGCTTGGCAGGTGGATTGGTGATCGAAGTATTGGTGTTGAAGAATAGTCAGAAGGAAGCTGCTGCCCTTCCTCTGGTAGGTTCCCTTAGTCGGCTCTTACGACATCCACGGGTTGAGTTGGAGGGGTCGATATTCTTACGCCGCAGCAGGATACATTCTTCTACAATTAATTACTCGGCAGAGATGCACCTTATTGTAGACTAAGGCTTGTATTATTTTACTGGATAATCTTCATAACAGTGTGTATCACCTTTTTAACCTTTTTTACAATCCTTCTGGGAACGGATACAAAGCATCCGCTTAACGAAATATACCACCTGTTAATTCTACAAGCTACAGTAAACTTTATTTGTTAGCTGTTAAAGTTGAGTTTAATTTTTTTTTCTGTTTCTGTTGATCGCTGGAAATGAGTTGAATTGGTGCCTTAACCTTTCGAAAATAAGGTTCCGTTTCAAAGATAATGATAGATTAGGTTTTCAATATAATCAGTGTTTTTGATACAAAGACAGCATTTTTCTTTTAGATATCGTTTCTTCGTTAGTACCTGGATGACCGAGCTTTACTCGGTATTTGTTTTTTTTTTTTGTATCTTGTGTTTTTTAGAAATTATATTTAACACGTGAGTTGGGAGTGCCCTATCGATAAAGTTGATTATTGAAAACACGAATAAAACTACATTTTCTAAAAATGAATCCTTACTAGATCGATTTATCGCCCCCGATACCCCCTGTATACTAAATTTCATGAAAATCGTTGGAGCCGTTTCGGAGATTCAGATTATCTTATACCTTTAAACGAGCAATTCTTGTATATATACTATATATAAAGCATCCACTACCTAAATCTTTTTCCTCATCCTGATTGCTCATATTCACCATGCTTGCATCAAAGAAATTGAGCTTACTACAGACTGTTGCAAACAATCTACAGGTAGCTCAACTAGGTCATATCAACACCAGATTTCTTAATGGAACAGCATTTCAAGAATAATTCCTAATCATCATTATCATCATCATCATCAGCCTATACACGTCCACTGCTGGACGTAGGCCTCCCCCGTACGACGCCAGAAATAGCGGTCCTGAGCCGCCTCCATCCATCGACTCCCTGCAACCGCTACGACGTCGTCGGTCCATCCGAGTGGATGGTCTCCCATGTAGGGGGGGATTTGCCATAATCACCACGCTTGGCAGGCGGATTGGTGATCGCAGTGTTGGTGTTTAAAAATACTCAGAAGGAAGCTGCTGCCCATCCTCTGGTAAGTTCCCTTAGTCGGCTCTTACGACATCCACGGGTTGAGTTGGAGGGGTCGATATTCGTACGCCGCGGCCCCACGGCCCATAATTCTTAATATGAACGTGAAATAATATTATTTTAGTTTTGAGACAGCCAACTTTAAAAAAGCACTGAGCGTCACCCACGGCAACTTTTTGTAGCGATGCTGACGCGCGTTCGCATCGATACAGTCGCGATTCAGCATCGATACAGAAATGCCAGTGAACGCGCAAGCACCCAACTATAATTTTCGTTCCCCCGATGATGTAGTCTGAGACGATCGCGCGTTTGCATCGATACAGTTGCGATACTGTCGCGCGCTTACAAAACGTGCGACGAGCATCGCTATAAAAAGTCGCCGTGGGTGCGCGCTCTTAAGCCTACACCTGCCGCTAAAACAAACCAACAAAATCCTTATCAAAAGTCACGAAGACCTTCCTAATAAACACTTCCATAAAGTAGGTACAATCGCTTAATCAAGTCATAAAATATTGTACAGTCACTGCCATCAGTCACCCTTAGGTCGGATATCTAAATTGACCTGTCCTAATGAAATTTCCTCCGTTTCGCTACCTAATACCGACGCGATTGTACTTTATCGATCTTTGACACGGTTTTAGTAAGAATCGTGGTGACTTTATTTTCTCAAATTAGTAGGTTGGTAGCATTAACATAATACAGAATTTTGTTTACCAATCACTACTATGACAATGGTATGGTACCGTCGCAGAATCCAACATAGATTAAAGAAACTCTAGATAGCGCGTTAGGTACAAGTAGCGGCACGTAAGTCAAGCGCTGAGCGATACGCGGAGGGGATAGCTGCGCATGGGTAATGTACCGCTAGCCCCGCAAAGGTACCTTATTTTTTACTTCTGCGCAATAACGGTGAGCGCTAAAGTTACGTGCCGCTATGTATATTAAAATATGACAAGTCTACTAATTATAGCGGTAAGAGGACATTCGCGCGGGAGGCACTTAATGGAGTAGACGTTTGCGCGAGTAGACATTTGCGCGAATGGACATTTGCGTGAGTGAACAATTTCGCGAAAAATCACAAACCTCATACTATCTCTCGAAATACATCCGCCCTCCTTCCCCGTAGCGATAAACAGATTTTTACATATATTTCGTAGCTACGATCCTACGACGACGTTCTGGCGTAGCATACAAAAGACTTCAACGCACACCCGTTTTTCTACTACACACTAAAGTCTTTTTAGCTTCGGAATTAGACCTAACGCGTTGCGGTTTTCATTACGACGATTGAAAGCTCTTGTTCTTTAATTTAAATGTACTGACTTACCCGATCCCTCCCTTTTCCTTCCAGTAGATAAAAAATATTTTATTGACCTTCGTAGTGCATGCTACGATGCTACGCTAGATAGATCATTATCGTTTTCGACTACTTTTGTGTGTAAAATACGTATTTGACGTCAATTTTGTGATCCCTGATGGCGCCCATCTTTTTATTTTATACAAGATTACCCACGCGGTCACTTCGTATCACCTAAAATTTTTTTCTTTGATACAGTCCCTATAGTGGAGCAAATAAAATTTAAAAAAATCTCATCGATCAAGCCGTTTTTAAGTTTTAGCAAGACTAAAAGAACAGCAATTGTTTTTTATACATACAGATTTAGCAATACGGGTATCGTTCTTCTCTAATCAGAATGCATGCCTTTCGCGCAAGTATACCAGATCCAATTATAACGAGCTCAAAAAGTTAATACATACTCGACGTAACACAAAACACGTCGGTCTATATTCGGGTATTCATTACCATATTGATTGATATTTCGTTGCCCCGTGGCTCAATGTCACAACATATCCGTAAGTGGATTGAAATCCATAGGCGGCCTGAATAAGAAATTAAAAGGGTGCTAAGGCCATTCACCATCAGCTTCGAGCTATGACCTTAAGTAAAAAACCACGTAACCGACCGGACTATTAACCCGTAAGCGGATTGAAATCCATAGGCGGCCTGACTAAGAAATCATAAGGGTGCTAAGCCATTCACCATCAGCTTCAAGCTCACCATCAGCTTCAAGCTATGACCTTAAGTAAAAAAACCACGAACCCGACCGGATCGGTAAGCAGATTGAAATCCATAGGCAGCCTGAATAAAAAATTAAAAGGGTGCTAATGCCATTCACCATCAGCTTCTAGCTACCACGAACCCGACCAGACTACGACGGGGGCAGCCTGAGGTCAGATATTGCAATATATTTTACTACCATAGTTGTTTTTTGATGTTGTTATACTTTTTGCTCTGCTATACCTACTTATTGTTATTAGTTGTAATATCTACGTATATTAAGTTTGCTTAACGCGTCACTGTAGACGGTTGTGACGTACCAAACCCATGGCCTTCACTGAAAACCAGCGCTGGATGGACACACAAGTGTTCCTAGCTACGTTCAGCACAATGCTGAGGGGTGGCCATGTTTGCCCTAAGCTCTGATGTGCAATAAACATCTTTACTTAGGTTTAATTAGTCGTAAGCTTGTAATGTGTAGTAGATTTAGGCAAATAAATAAATTTATATTCTTTCTATTATATTCTAATGTAAAAAAGTAAAACGTAAAAATTGTTTATTGGTACAAGATGGAACAGAACGATGATGTCCTTCTAGCCGAATTTTGACCACGGCGGCCAGCGTCAACGGTGACTAGTCAATTACTCAGGAAATTTACAGTGCACAAGTGTGTGTGCAAACACTGATGCGCTCTCTATTCCTCTAATAATCAGATAGGATGGCAGACTGACAATGTCAGACTGTCGACGGCAGCCGTAGACGCGTGGACGGAAGTCGTCGACAGTCTACGGCTGCCGTCAAATATCGACGGCTACAGTTACCTCTGCCGTTGGCACTTTGCCGCTCATGTATATAAGCACATAGCTAGAATAAACCCAGATAACCTAGAGAAACTGGTTCTTGTGGGCAAAATGGACGGGAGAAGACCACAAGGCCGTTCAAGCCGCTGCTGGTCTGACATTGTGAAAGATATTACCGAACGAGTGACTGCTCTCTGCTCGAGTGGCCGTGGGGCCGCGGCGTATGAACATTGAACCCTCTAACTCAACCCGTGGATGTCGTAAGAGCCGACTAAGGGAACCTACCAGAGGATGGGCAGCAGCTTCCTTCTGAGTATTTTTTCAAACACCAACACTGCGATCACCAATCCGCCTGCCAAGCATGGTGATTATGGCAAATCCCCCCCTACATGGGAGACCATCCACTCGATGGACCGACGACATCGTAGCGGTCGCAGGGAGTCGATGGATGGAGGCGGCTCAGGACCGCCATTTATGGCGTCGTACGGGGGAGGCCTATGTCCAACAGTGGACGTGTATGGGCTGATGATGATGACTGCTCTCAGATAAGCCGAAGCTAAGGTGGCAAAGCGGCTTGTTCAGGAGTTAATCACCTGCGGCGGAAGCAGTTGATTAACTCCTCAACAAAGGTTTTTTAGGGTGGGCACGACTTTCAGTAATGAAGAGCACGATGAAGAAGAAGATGCCGCTACTTATAAAGAACTGACTGTTCCACCAGCGTTAAATTAGAATTTCACATTTCTAGGGGAATAAAAAGGTCTTTTTCCCATAAATCTCCCGTGGGAATTTGATGATTTACCAGGACATAATGTAATTATGTCACTCTTCATCCTTATACTAACTCTATGCCAAAAATCAAGTCTTCTCACACATCAAGTGATTGGTTGCTTCGTTACGGCGTGAACGAAGGACAAACAAACACATTTGAAAACGGGATGTTTTCAAATGTGTTTGTCTAGCAAATATCAAAACTTTCTCACTTGTAGGAGTTACTTTAGATATCCACCTAAATTTTTATGCCCATGTGCAAAAGACAAAATCGAAATAGGCCAGTTTAACCTACGCCCTCCGAGAGCTTAAAAAAACAACTGACTTAGCGACGGCGTTATCAGCTTACTATGCGCACACACACACTCATCTTTCCCTATCCGTCATCCTATGGGGAAATAGCTCACTCACGGAAGACTTGTTTATCCTACAACTGAAGTGTATACGCATCTTGGTTAATATAGATAGAATGGACAGTTATAAGCCGCACTCTAAAAAATTAAAAATTTTAACCTTGCCCTCGATTTATATTTTGGAATTGTGTAAATTTGTTAGAAAATATCCACATCTATATCAAAACTTAGACGACCTACCAAGACCTTATAGCCTTCGAGCCGGTAGAAATAAATAACTGCAACCTCAATCTAAACTGTGTATCCGCAGTAAAGCGCCGTACAAAACGTCAATAAAAATATACAACGAACTCCCAAGAAATAAAAGACAACAAAATATAACTTATTTACTAATAAACTAAAATATTTCCTTATCAACAAATTATATTATAGCGTAAATGAATTTTTGACAGAAAAATGAAATTAGATTATGTATTGTGATTATGATACTATAAATAACTGAAAATAACATTTCTACCTATGTACAGACATGATTTGACATTGAGATTCTTATAATTGTAAACTTATGAACTTTTTTTTATTGTTTCCATGATTTGACATTGAGACTTATAATTGTAACTTTAAGCTTTATGTAATTAAGATTAAACCTATGTACCTACCTAAATAACTAACAATCGAAATTGCAGTGCCCAACCAGCCCAACAGGGTGTTTGTACCTACTAACGTTAGCTATAATTAGATTATAAGCTACCAACCTGTGTACATATTTGCTATGAATAAATGAAATGAAATGAAACACTTTCGTATTTATAATATTAGTTATAATTAGTATTTTTATCTATTGACAAGAAATTGTCATCATCCCATGGGGGGTCGACAGGAAGCCAACTAATTTAGTAACACTCTATCTTAGAGATAGCATCTATGTAAACGTAATTAATTTTATTACTGGAAAAGAAATAGTTATCGGAGGAACTTGGTTATGGCTCTGGTTTCCGAACGGAATATAGTATTTTAAATGGTTTATTAATATAGCGGAACAGGGTTTGGTAGTTGTTTAATAAAAGCGTTTTGAAGACGCTTCCGACTGGTAATAATATATGTAGATCAGTTGAACTACCTATACACCACATACCCAAAGTACAGAGGAGTCTCCTGTTGCCCGGACTCTCTAGAGACCGGAGACCTCAGGAGCCCTCCTCCCCCACTCACTCAGTTTTTATTATTTTCATCATCATCATCATATCAGCCCATACACGTCCACTGCTGGTCATAGGCCTCCCCCATACGACGCCACAAATAGCGGTCCTGAGCCGCCTCTATCCATCGACTCCCTGCGACCGCTACAATGTCGTCGGTCTAACTAGTGGATGGTCTCCCATGTAGGGGGGATTTGCTATAATCACCACGCTTGGCAGGCGGATTGGTGATCGCAGTGTTGGTGTTTAAAAATACTCAGAAGGAAGCTGCTGCCCTTCCTCTGGTAGGTTCCCTTAGTCGGCTTTTACGACATCCACGGGTTGAGTTGGAGGGGTCGATATTCGTACGCCGCGACCCCACGGCTTATGTATTTAATAGTACCTTATTTTGAATAAATTATTTTGTATATTTTTGTATTT
This sequence comes from Eupithecia insigniata, assembly GCA_947859395.1. Lineage (NCBI taxonomy): Eukaryota > Metazoa > Arthropoda > Insecta > Lepidoptera > Geometridae > Eupithecia > Eupithecia insigniata. The sequence continues at coordinate 5,049,887 of OX402019.1, forward strand.
TTTATTTGTACAACTGTGTACTGTGTTGTTGGCAACAGTCTGCAGTTTACTCAATTCACAATTATTGCAATTTTAAATACAAGTTTTAATAAATAGTTGATGAGAAATTGTTTCTAAAATTATTAAAAACTAAGTATTCCCCATGGTTTCACTCGCGTTAAAAATACGAATAATTCCCGTAAATCTCCCATGGTGGGATGGAATTTGATGTTTTACCAGGACAAAAAGTAGACTATATTACTCTCCGTCCTTTCAACTAACTTGCTTAATTAGGGCGTGAAGGAAAGAAACAAACAAACACACTTTCGCATTTATAAGATTAGTTAGGATATAAATATAGTTAGGATTGATGTCATCCTTAGAAATAGAATTATAGGAACAAGTCTAGGATGACCATATGACATACTTGCTTCTGCCCGCGGCACGCACTTTTCAAGCACCCTATGACCGTTTCCGGAATACCGTTTACCTCCCTGCCAAATTTCATAAGGATACCTTTTATGCCGTTTAGGCATGAAAATATGACAGACAGACAGACATATCTCTTCGCTTTTATTAATTGATGTCTACGAGTTTATTTTGAAATTTATTATGAATTTTGCGTTTGTCTACAAGAAATAAACTGATTTCTGATTCCATGAAAATAATAAGGTGTGGTCTCTTTGTACCGACAGAAGTAAGAAAATTAAACGAAAACATAAATAGAATTGTTATAATTAATAGAAAGGATTACTAAATAAATAATTCTACCAACATTACGTAAAAAAATACTCTCCTTTTTTATTATTCTTCATTTATAGGACTTTGACTCAGGTCTGACTAAGTAAGTCCCGTATTTTAACTAACTTGTATTTAAAACTAAATTATTTCAAAAAAATATCAGCCTCGTGTCAAAAAATGACACGTGACTCGAGAGCTGGTGAGTATCGGGGCAACGCATTAAGCATTGCCATACAGTGGGGCAATGCAGCCAGCGTCTTGGGGACGCTTCCTACTGCATTGATATGGACCAGTTGAGCTACCTGTGGATTGTTTGCAACAGTCTTAAGTTAGCTCAATTGTTTTAATTGTAAATACTAGTTTAATTTGTTTATATTATTTGATTGATATTTAAAACTAACCTAAATAATTTTACAGCCGCAGTTTAACTTTATTAACTTAACTTAAAAAGATTGAAGTGAACAAAAAATCAAAGTGATCACTTTATTTCCCTGTTTTACTTATGTAATTTAAATTTTGTGACGTGTCCAAGAGTCCTGTAAGGTCTAAAGACAGATAGAGATAGAGAAGGAGGATAAAGCACTTTGATATTAAAATGTTTATGTTAAGAATTCTATTCTAGACGGTCTTTTAACCTAAAATAATAACTGTCAAAGACGGTTCGAGGCTACATCGGCTGGATCAAGTAGACCGATGAGATTGTAGATAACTGTCATATAAATGACTATTCAGACGTCAACACTATCTAGTCCTATCACGATCTAGTCAAATATGTATCATATATAATTATAATACAGTCCAACCGCCATGTTGTTCAGCTTTAGTCTTACAGCGATCTAGTCTTTTTGACAACCTAGTCATATCGAGATGTCGTCATAAAGCTTCTAACCCAACCAAACGGGTTATTCGCTGAGGGCCCCGATCCCGCAGGGACCCGTCCCGGAGAGCCCCGGAGAGATTTCGATAAATTTGATACTACCCCGTTTTTTTACTTTTTACCAAAATCTATGTAAGTAGGTAATAATTCCGTAATCCCGCTGTAATAGATTAACGGCTAAAAAGTTTAAAATAAAATCCACAAAAAAACCTTCATAAAAAGCTTCTATAAAGTCGCGTAAAAAACACCACCCTGTTCAATAAAACCCTCTCAGTTTTATTCAAGGATCAAACCATTTGCTACCTCTCTCATTCACGCAATCTATCTCCTTCACACCTCAGTGTAATCTCCGGGGATAGCTTGATGAGAAAATACCGTAGTTAATCTATTTTTTGCAATCGCAAGGTGTTCTGTGGTTAGGAATCTGTATTAAAACTAAATAGCATAGGGTGTTTGGTTTAATAGAGAAATGTTTAATTAAACCTACTCATTTTATTATTTAAGGCGTATAGTGGTGCAACTCTAGCGCCACTCTTATTTTTTTCTTCTATTATCGTTATGGAAAATAATTACCAAAGTTCTCACCGCCAATTGATAATACCAGGTATAAACTATTTTTCATCTTTTTCATGTATTCTTTTTTTTGTTTCATCTATTATCATTACATACATAGATATATATATTCTTTACTATACATAGAAAATACCCAGAACACCTAGAACAAATATTTGCAGATTCTTAAATTCTTTATTGTACACAAAAATATCATCATACATAAAAATAACAACTATTGGACATGTACAAAGGCGAGCTTAACCCTAAAAGAGTTTTCTTACAGCAAACCTACGGTTACAATGAGAATTTGTGAGTGAGGCATACAGGTGATAATGGGACAGATCGTACAAACATTTGCCTCAAAGCGGGTATCGAAGCAACCTCCTGTGTCGCAGGCGGACCTGCGCCCCCGCGCCACATGGATCGTCAAGTGTATGTAATTAAATTACCCACTGAACTATATCGAGATATTAGTTCTGTGACCACACCCATTACATCACATAGCCCTAAATTCAAATAAGGTTATGACATGGGTACAAGATGGTACATACCTATACCTATACCTACTTAACAGGTACATAGTAGGTACACCCAGACCCGGAACGGAAGGTACCTTATATTTTAAAAATTATCACGCAAATTTTACAGAGTTTTTCTTAGGCATATTGAAATAACTCTCGTTTCTCGTAAACTTTTTTTGCCTTTATTAAAAAGTCTATTACGAAGACAAAATGCCAGAGCAAAGAAAATGTCTCATTTTGTCGCATTTTTTTGCTGCTACTAACTAAATGAAAAGAGCTTCTTCACTGTAGATGGAATAAAATATATTTCAACTAGAAAAACTACCTTTTTTAAAGATTTACCTACTTAGAAACGTTTTACCTATGCCATTATAATATTTTGGTATCTTTTTTTTAACCACGTCAAGTTGATACTTTTGTAGCTTTCTTCATTGTTACCAACTCCTAGCATTTACACTAGAAGTTATTAGTTCATAGTTTATTTAAATTAAATAAAGTTATGAAATATGGGCAACAGTCGCTTAGCAATTTTTTAGGAAATTGGTACTCCGAATAGAAGATATTTTTCTTTGTATTTTTTTTTGTCGATATTCAATGTACAGGGTCATAAACGTTGCTATTTTTTAAGTCATCGTATATTTTAGAAGAGTTTTTTTAACGACCAAAAAACTATCCTGCTTTGTAATGTTCTTCATTTTTATCGAAAACTAGACCTACAAATACAATCCTTTAGTGACAAAGAAAATAACAATCAAATAATATAAATACATTTTACTAACAACGTATTTACAATTGAAACAATTGAGCTAACTGCAGACTGTTGCAAACAATCTAAAGAAAACTGGTCCATATTATCCATATCCTTTAGAGTATTGCACCATTATTGCTATGTATATATATTTTTTTATTCTTCAAATACCTATTCCATACTGGTCGCGGTTAGTTTCGAAAGCTGACTGCAACCGGTCGAGTATCCGCTGGTGCACCTGTCCTGTACATCGACCTTAGTAAAAAATAAGTCCCACACTCGGTTCTCTATTGTGATGATAGGTGGCGCTTTTTTGGTTGAGTTTTTCTTAAGGTTGAGGTTTCGTTTATTTTATGTATTTTGAAAGAGAATCATCAGACAGGTATTTCTATAAATACGAGTTACAATTTTCATACCTATGTATCTTTATTGTAAGTACTATATTCAACTGAATAATATGGCGTGTTTTAAAAAACGATAAACAGACTTCAAATTTCCTTACTTTTACACTTATTTTAAGTTTTGCGGGATAAATACTAATCCCCTGGGGATAAAAAATTTATGAGACCCCTTCGGGTACATTTTCTCTATTGTATGTGAATTTTTTTCTCGTCGGCCCGTAATTGGCGGAGATATCGCGTAACATACTACATACAAAAAACATACAGGCAAATTGAGAAACTCCTTTTGAAGTCTGTTTAAAATAGAATTTCATGAGCTCCCGACAAGCATGCTGCGGCTTTCCCTAAATGTGGAAACAGTTATTTCTTAAGATTCTGCAAAAACAATATTAACTAAAAGTGATTTCCACGGAGAATGCCTTTTTAATTAAAAATAAAGAGCTAGATAGCAGCTACCTATGCAAAAATTTAACCTACCTATAATTAAAATATTATAATACAAACCAATATTTGATTCTTCTTCTTCCTCCACTAGTGGACAAAAAATTGAAGTGAAGAGAATATCAATAACACCTTATTTCTTATTTGATAATAATAACTATGTTTATAGTATAAAATTTGACTTGTCTAAGTGCTTATTTTGTAAGCCTAAAGAAATAAAGTTATTGATTCTGATTTTTAAATCAAAAGACAAAGAAAACGGCTTTGGGTAAAAATTACATGAATTAATAACCCGAGATTCGGTAAAAATATAGGAATAAAACCTATCACACTTGCATTGTTATTGTAAATGAGAAAGTAATGATGATTGGATGTTGGCTAGCTCTTCGCACCAAAAGTAATATACGGATGGGCGGATTTTTTTCATAGAGATAGTTCTAGGCCTGGATATAATATCATCATATCAGCCAATACACGTCCACTGGTGGACATAGGCATCCCCCATACGACGCTACAAATAGCGGTCCTGAGCCGTCTCCATCCATCGACTCCCTGCGACCGCTAAGATGTCGTCGGTCCATCGAGTGGATGGTCTCCCATATAGGAGGGGATTTACCATAATCACCACGCTTGGCAGGCAGATTGGTATAATATATATAGACTTTTTACCCTATTGACGACCGATGTGGCGCGGTGGGCGAAGGTCCGCCTGCGACGCAGAAGGTTGCGGGTTCGATTCCCGCCTCGGGACAAATATTTGTACGATCTGCAAATATTTGTTCAGGGTGTTCTGGTCGTTTTTCTATGTATAATAAAAATATCTATCTATGTATATATTGTATTATGTATATCGGTTATCTAGTACCCATAACACAAGCTCTGCTTAGCTTGGGACTAGATAATGCTGTGTGAATTGTCCAACATTATTTAATTTATTTATTTATTTATTTATTCCTATTCAATGCTTTGTTATTACAAAGCATTGAAATACTCAGACAGGTATATATTGAACTTCTGAATCCCAACCAAAAACCAAAACATCAACATTCCCTACAACAATAACGATAAAACACAAGGTGAACCGATAAAAAAATAAAGGTTTTGTTTTCGTAAACACATAGATGTTGCGGAAAACGTCTTAAAGATATAACGAATAAGCGGAGAGCCTCGAACAGAAGAGTCATATAATACATACAACTCATACAATATTAACCTTTGACTGCGTCGTAAAATGAGAACGGGTGCCACAGAGAATATGAAACCAGCTTGCTTTTTCACTTCGACGACATCTAGAGGGAATAGTTTAATTTTCTCAAAGAAAAATACTGTTCTTTATACACAAGTACACCGTTAGAATATTGTGCGATGATTGTATTAATCCTGAGTATTGTTATAAATGCGAAAGTGGTTTGTTTGTGACTGTGCTTCGTTCGCGCCCTAAGCAATCAATATACTTGATTTTTGGCATAAAAAAAATAAAAAGGATGGCGAGTAGCTATATCATATAGATATGCTACTTTTTGTCCTGGATAAACATCAAAATCTCATGGGAGATTAACGGGTAAAAAGTCTTTTTATACCTCTAGAAATCAGAAATACAAATTTAACGCGGTTGAAACCGCGGGGGACAACTAGTGTGTCTATAATTTTAAGGATACATAAATACATTATAATGATTACAAAAATATAAAGGGTAAATAAAATTGCGAAATCAATAAAAACGATATCGAAAAAAGACCTTATTGGAGCGCGATGGAACACAAATGTTAAATTATTTTACGACCTACTTAAAAATTAATGGGGCGCAGTAGAATCAATGTATGAACTTAAATATTTTGAGAACAGTATTTGAGCAGTGGACCTGGTGGTCTATTTTCGATTTGGTTTTTAGTCGTCTAATATCATTAAGCTAACAATCAAAAAGCTATCGGTAATAAAAGTCTAATCAGTCTAAATTATTAAGGGTTTGAAAATGTGGTTAATAAAACCCCGACTAATATGAGCCAAGTAAACATTTTAAATGATCGCTCTGGACCCTTTTCTGAGCAAGCAAATTATCTTTACTTGAACAATGATTGATTGAATATCAGGTAAAAATAAAAAACAGAACTTTTACGGCAAAAAAGCTTTGCTTAAAAATATGCGAAATGCCAAAGGCTACCATAAAAGTGCCATGCCACACGAAAGAAATAAGATAAAATCGACAAACTCATCGACGTATTCCGCTGTAAGAGAAAAATAAAACGCATAATATTGCCTGTATGTAGCAACTACATGACAAAGTATTTGCGAAGAATAGTAAAGAAGATAACAGGGTAAATTTAAATTAAAAATCGTTTCTTTTTGTAGGTTAAAATTAAATCTTTTGTCCTCTATTCATGCACATGTACCCACTTTTATAACTTTTTCTCTCCCAATAAGGTTTACTGGAAGATAACTTTTTTAGAGTTAAGCTCGCCTTTGCCATGACTTTTCTTCTTAAACACACTTGCCATGACAAACAACACACTTTGCCATGACACAACACACTTTGCCATGACAACACACTTTGCATAACAACACACTTTGCCATGACTTTTCTTGTTAAACACATGTTTATTTTATTGTACAATAAAGAATTAAGAATTTCTTTTTATAGGTAGGGACTACTATTTTAATAGTCATTTAATAATAATAATAAATAGTTAGTAATATTTATTATTTAGGTATAGTCATAGTCTCCCCATAGCCCAATTACCTACCCAAACCATCCATTCACCACAATATTTTTTTTTTATATTTTCATTTTCTTTTGCAATTGTTTCTACACCTGGTGGATATCATCTTCGGGTGTATCATATTGTGCAACCAAAGATGATACCCGCTATGTGTAGCTCTCGCCCTTACATTAATTCTCATAAAGGGCCTCTGTGCTGTTGGCTTCGGCTCCACACATGCCCCCCAAAGGACCGGGTCACTATATGGCCCGTGATCATGGAAATAATAAATATATAACATAATTTAAAAGTACTTCATTAATAATAATAGTATTATCTATTTTATTTACACCAATATGTTTGATACTTTCAAAATCAAGAAGACATTGTTATTCATGAGGGTTAATAAATCTTGTAAAATATCGATTTTCAATCAATCGGTTCTGTCTAGACAACCGGATCATGGTTTATATTACGGTCTAGATACTTGTTTATTACTCTGAGGATGCTCGAGAGAAAATAAAAACAAAACCAGTTGCTAGAGTACATTACGCGTGGCGCAGCAGCATTTTAAAAAAAAAGATCCTATATAGCTTTTCCTTTCAACAAAAATTGCCCCTTAGCACCCAGACATAAAGAACAAAACGGCTGTTTCGGAAACAGATTCGTTCGCGTGGCTGTCAAGTCGATACTTTAGCTCTATATAGTTTTACATTCCAAAAACTTTCAAAGGAAAAGCTACTTTATTTTAAAGAGGAAGAGACGATTTTTGTAATGTTACAAATTTATGGCTTGCAATGTTTTGTGATCCGTGGCGTCATTTAGCTACCAGTTTTGCTCAGTGCCTTAAGGCCTAGTTACACTATGAAAGTTACTATCCTGAGACTGGCACTTGCATAAAGGGTGACACAGTTGACAGTCAGCTTATTTCACTTTGTGTTATTATAATACCTGACATAACTCTAAGAACGGAACGAATAGCCTTATTCCCCATACAAACGTACTTTGAACCAAATGAAGCGCATTTGGAAACTAAGTCCCCCTTATTGAAATTTTCGATACGTAATCGGATGAAAAATAGCTATTTAGCAGCGGTTTAGTTTTTGAAAAAACATAATGTTATTTAAATGAGAGCGAAACTAATTTGACCACCAAATCGAGTCATATTCAAGCGATTTTTTATGCATGATAGACACCTTTATTCGAAAATCTTTCGCACTGCAAACATCCTAATTATGTTCAACATTATAAATAATCAAAAATATTTGGAAATCAATCGTTTACTCAAAATTAATCGGAAAGTACGATAAAATATCAAAAAATGGTGGCAACACCAAGCACACGCACACAGCCACATGACAGCTTCGTATAAGATGGTTGGACGCGCTTTCTTACTCATAGCGTGCCCTATTTCATTCTATGTGAAATAACAACAAATCCGCATCGTAAAATCCGTTTCCGTTTGGGACAGGTTCTTAGCCTTCTTACAAGATCACACGTTTGAAGTAGAAAAAGGCAATTGAGAGCCGCCATAACTAGAATAGGTACCAGATTGTTTCCGAAAAAGATGAACTAATTCGTAAAAAAATATAGGTAGCAAAGCTAACAATCAAAAATAGTCGCATATTATGACCATCTCAATTTACGTCCGGGATTTTATTAAGCATGACATAGAAGTGTTATAGTGGTCAGAAGAATCTCAACACTCGCTCCAAAAATTATGTATTACTGGCATTGTCAATATATATAGGTGACACTATAGTTTCTGCCGCCGCTATAGAAACGTTTAATGGTAATTTCTATCCCATGGGAATTGATTTATGGGATAAAAAGCATCTAATCGCATATTTGATTCCAGGATAAGAATTACCTGTAAGTAAAATTTTAACCCAATCCGTTCAGGAGGTAACAAACATCTATAAATCCAAACATCCAAACTTTTAGTGTGATTATTTTGTTGCTGCTATCCACATCAAATTTCTCAGGAGCTATTTGCATGTCAAGTCATGCTAGCTAGACTAGATGATAGTTGGCACTGTCTTAAGTAAACAGACCTTTGCTACCATTTCTATCGCCTTAAACCTAGAAGCGTGGACGTACAGAGCGCAAATTGGTACTGTATGTTTTTACGATTAGGTTCCCTTTTACGACGACGGAAAGTGGTGGGTTATGGTTATTAGTATTTGATGGTTGCTCACTCCATTTGCAAATTAAAATCTTGGGTAGCCTTAAATCCTTCAGTTTATTGGACTTTTGTCTGTAATTATGAGTTAAGATGTCAGTACATCTTAACTGATAATTACAGACATAACACAATACAGTAATAACTTTTAAATTAACTGTAATTTAAAAGTGAATTTTGTATTTGTTAATTTATTTTAATGGATATGAACATAAAACTGGCAGAACGGAAATTATTTTACTCCTATGGGAAAATTAAGACTGATATTTTTCTTGGTTTCGTCAAAGCCTCTGTTTTGATTCAGCAATAAGAGTTAATTTTAAGAAAAGACCTGGCAACAGATTTTGCCTAGTGCAGATTCTGTCAAGAATTCAATAACAAGAAATTGATTTTTATATTCAGTACCTACGCAAGCAAAAAGGTTAAAAAAGGTATTCCTATAGGCGCGGCGCATCAATACAAATAGCATCAATACAAACCATTATTGGGTGTATGCGGGTAAACATGAACTGTCATAAACCTGGTAGCTTATAAGTTTAATGGTATTATGCCTGCAGCTTTCTGATAAAAAAAATGTCGGAACTACAGTAAAATTCCACCCAGAATTTCATTCATCCATTAAATTTTTCGATTATTTCCAACAACCGTGTGCTCATTCCGAAACCGTGACTGGGATTTATTTAAAAGGTAAATAAAACAGCATTTCAGTGATTGGATAAAAACCAAACAATTCGAACCCGGTGGTGGGTCGAGGAAAATATACACGCGGCCATTGCTCTTTAGGAGCCCGTAAATATTTATTCGAACGTATGGTGATAGGTTTTAAAGATGGGACAAGTTTCTCGATTCTGGTACTAATGGTGACATCTGTTAGGAGAATGCGAAGCACTGATGACTGGGAACCGCTAAAAACGAGCACTGCTGTGGCCTAAGTGTCATAGCAGAGCTGAGCCGGTGACCTTTTTGTGTTATTTTAAAATTTATATTAGTTAATAAGCAATTTATGTTACTATGTTTTTTGCGTGTGTGTTAAGCCGTGGGGTCGCGGCGTACGAATATCGACCCCTCCAACTCAACCCGTGGATGTCGTAAAAGCCGACTAAGGGAACCTACCAGAGGAAGGGCAGCAGCTTCCTTCTGAGTATTTTTAAACACCAACACTGTGATCACCAATCCGCCTGCCAAGCGTGGTGATTATGGCAAATCCCCCCCCCCCCCCCTACATGGGAGACCATCCACTCGACCGACGACATCGTAGCGGTCGCAGGGAGTCGATGGATGGATGCGGCTCAGGAACGCTATTTGTGGCGTCGTACGGGGGAGGCCTATGTCCAGCAGTGGACGTGTATGGGCTGATGATGATGATGATGATGATGTTTTTTGTGACACTAATAAATATTTTCTATTTCTATTTGATACAAAAATCTAGCATTTATCTCACGAACGAAGCTCATGAACGAGCTAAGATACACTGTCGGCCACATCGTCACTTTCCATCAGCTGAGATTGTGGTCAAACGAAGGTCTATCGACTAAAAAAGAGACACCCAGAAGAAAATTCTACACTTCCTAGCATCTGCAATAAATAAACAATGCTGGACAATGCACACAGCATCATCTAGCCCTAAGCTAAACAGAGCTTGTGTTATGGATACTAGATGACTGATATACATAATACAATACAACACAGATAAATATTTTTTATCATACATAGAAAATACTCAGAAAATACACACCCGGAACAAAGCAGACCCTACAAACATTTGTCCTAAGGCGGGAATCGAGCTCGCAATCTCCTGTATCGTAGGCGGTTGTCAAATTCACATCGATATCTGTTAGGAAAGTGCAGAGCACTTATACAAAAATGTAGCATTCATCTCGGCAAGCACCTGCAAAGCCCGGACGAGCTAAGAGACATAACCCTTAAGAAAATTCTATGGTTCCTAGCAGCTGCAAGGGTTAGTGAGGAACCAATAACGCTACGGCTTCAGGAGAGAACACTTCAAGTGGTTATCACGATAGGCCACAAATCATGCCGCAGTATCTTGAAAGCCACCTAAGCTTAATTCTTTATACAGAACCCTATCAGAAATATAAAAAATTATTGATTTTAAATTTATTTTTATGTCGAACCATCCACACAAGAGTGAATAAACTTGTTAATTTTTACCAACACTTGAATCTTTAAAGCAAATAATCAAAATCGCACGCTTCACCAAATGAATACGATTTATATTTGTATAACCGGTTTACAATCAACGGTCTAAGAACAGCATAGGTAGGTAATGAAGTAGCAGCTGGTTCACTCGATTTAGCTGCAATAGTAATGAAAACTAACAACGCCATAAACTATGACTTAGAAATGATCGAATGGGATTATAAAATAAATAAATAAAATCTTATATATAAAATTTCCATGTCACAATGTTAGTTACCGTACTCCTCCGAAACGGCTTTACCGATTTTTACCAAATTTTATATGCGTATTCAGTAGGTCTAAGAATCGGCTACTATCTATTTTCCATACCCTTAAGTGATAAGGGTTGAAGGCAAAACAACGTTTGACGGGTCAGCTAGTAAATAAATAAAATTATGCTGGACAATTCACACAGCATCATATAACCCCAACCTAAGCAGAGCCTGTGTTATGTGTACTAGATGATTACATTCCAGCATTATTTGTTTATTGCATACACAGGATGATGTTTTGAGAAGGGTGGTTATGGCCAAGTCTGAAACCACAATAGTTAGAGAAAAGTTGTGAAAGGAGTCATGCCCTCGATTTATAAGAAAACAATAACTGCATATTTCGTTTTTTATAAATATTTATCTTTTGAAGGAAATCGGCCAGAATGATTGTTTTAAAAAGACACCTGTATTATTGAACCAATAGATTCTGTGGCTGATAAGGATCAATCTTTTCAAATAAATTTCTCTAACTATCGTGGGTTCGGATTTGGCCATCACTGCCCTTCTGAAAAAACCACCCTGTAATATCTGTATTCAAATTAAAAGTGATAGCGTTGTCTTCCTAGCAATCTAGGAAGACAACGCTAAAGCTATAGAGCTAAAGCGCTAAAGCTAGATATATCTGAAAAGTGTTCAAGCTATCCATAATGCGCTGTATTGTCAAGTGTCGATAGTGCTGTGAAAATGTGAGATAAGAATCTTGTTTTATATTTTCCTCTTGATCACATGCTTGATAATGTTGTTACGATGGTGTTATAGTTTTTTTATCTAATAAAATTAACTGAAGATATTATGGAATATAAGTTCTATGATGACCTAACGTTAAACCTGAATTAGTAAAGGTACTATGAAATTAAAAATAGTCAAAATAAAGTTGCGTAGCGTAGGTACTCGTTTGATAAGGACGATTTTTTTATCATCTCCAATACATACATAAGTATGTACATGATACATTAAAACTTTTGAAACTATCATAGTTATTCACAATACTAGTATTATAGTAAATTACTATTAAATACTAGTAATTTAATAGTAATTTATAACAGGATATTTAACATGATATGAGTTTTGAGTTCTCCAATATTTCGGCAAAGTTTCCCGGCGCCATGATCACGGAACAACTGAAGTCAACGTGAGTTAGTTTCTTTATTGCCAGACATACCGATCTACCCTCATTCTTCGTCTTGTCAAAACTCAAATCATGGTAAATATCCCTTTATAAATGACTTAAGTACATTGTTGGATATGTATTTTTGAGCAAAAATACGTACCTATCCAATGATGAAAATCTAAAACTCAGAATTATTTTGTACTAGCTGACCCACCCGAGGTACGCCAGCGTGGACTAAAAAGAATATCACACCTTACACCATTGTTTTATTACCTATATTTCACCCTTTGAAATATAATAAAACAATGGTGTATGGTGGGACATTCTTCTAAATCCACGCGGGCGTACCTCAGGCTGCAGCGTTTTCGATGAAAGCTCCCAGGCAACTTGACATTTTCCGTCGCTTCTTCCAAAAATTATCGTTTAGGTACCATAAATCAGTTATTAGGATTAATAAAATTCTCCGTCAAATTTCACTTTGTATGTAACATATGGTATTATTATAGATCCTAAGTCTATGGATGAAGTCTATGGATCAAAAACGCTGTCTATTGGCAGCATTTTTGATGAAAGCGGCTTGACATTTTTCGACACATCCAACATTTATCATTATATTTCTACCAATTTACACAAAACCTTGCCATATTCTATACCTAAACCTTCCTCATGAATCACTTTATCGATTAATGATAACTGCATGAAAATCAGTTCAGTAGCTTTTGAGTATATCGCGAACAGACAGACAGACAGACGCGGCGGAGGACTTTGTTTTATAATACGTAAATGATAGCAATTATTATTATTATTTTTCATTAGTATTTTTTTTTACAAATTTAGAGATCTGCAACTATATTGTATTTTGAATATTATTAGGTATATTGTAGTACAAAAAAGATGATATTGTACATCACTAGTGAATGCAAATCGAGCTTTCGTGCACAAAAATCTGTTAACCGATTCAATCGATTCCGTACTTGATTAACACGCGATTCGATAAAAAGCTCCGCTCATTCGAATTGTTTCCTTGATTTATAAACATTTTGTTGAAACCAGTTGGGGTTTTGTAAGATTTTATACTCGAGTTGCAGGACAATGAATTTTAAAGTTTATTTATCAATGAACAGAGAAAAAACGGTGATTGTTCGAATGAAAATTTGATTGTTTCTCTAAATTTTAAACGCCTTACCTAATATTTACATAATACTTACCTAACGTAATATTTTTATTGATAATTTGTTCTGTATAAGAGAGGATAATATGGAAAAACTTTGTAGGTTGCTACGAGGGATAAAAATAAGGCAGTAGTTTGCAGTCCAGAGAAACTACTCAACATTGTCATTTTGTTTTTTATTTCGTATTTTTTTATAAAGCTCTATTGAGCAGGCCTGTTGTAATGTAACACATTCATTACAGATTATGTAATTGCAAAGCTATGGAAGGAACGAAAGTGTATCCACGTTGCCATCGACTAAAATGTTGGCCGAAGAAAAAAATCCCGTTCAGGCTAGGAAGGCGTACGTCTGTGATATTCACCATCCCGCAGGGGCTAGGCATGCGTACCAGGGGTTCTTTGTAATATGTTTCTATAAAAATGTATTAATAAGTACTTTATTGACAAAGAAAATAACAATCAAATAATATAAAGAAATTAAACTAGTATTTACAATTGAAACAATTGAGCTAACTGCAGATTAATAAGTGTTTTGTTGATACTGCCTTAGGAAATAAATAAAATAATAAAAAAAAATATGTTTTAAGCAAATAAATAGTACTTATTTTTATTCTTAAAAAAGCTCATCATACTTTTTAAAATGCTATTAGGAGATTGACCAGTTCAATCATGCTCTTCAGAATCTAAATTCTCTAACAGATAGAACGCAGTTACACCTAAAATTTCAAAGTCAGTTCCTTTGTTAAAAAGTAAAACACAATCAATTAACCCGTACATTCATCCTTTAAGCAAGTAAACCCTCCACGCTCAGACTTTATGTAAACACAACATAAATTAATTGCAACGAGAGTGGAACAAAGAGTGAACTCAAACAAATGTGTTTTCGTACGGTAGTACTTAATTGTAATTACTATGTTCAAAATCGCGAACAGGAAATTAGCGGTTTGAAACGTACGAGATTAATGTACGTGTGGTAACTTCAAGGCTTAACTTTAGAATTAAATTAATAATGCTGGACAATCTACAGAATCAGAATCAATAACTTTATTTCTTTAGGCTTACAAAATAAGCACTTGACAAGTCAAATTTTATAGCATAAACATAGTTATTGTTATCAAATAAGAAATAAGCACAGATTGTTTGACGTACCGTCGTCGTCCACGGCGGCACGCTCCGCGTCACCCATCCCACGCATCCTCACCGCACTCAACTCTCTCCTGAACGATAGCCCTGAAACCGACCTGTTTGCGGATAGTCTGGGTGAGATTCTGTCGATGTGTTTAAGGTTCTGTGAACGTGATGTATGGAATGGGTGTACCTAGTTTTGACTATATTATATTGTATATCTAATAATGACGAAGTAACTATTTATTGTATTTTATTTGGTTATGTGTAATTTATATCTTCTATTTGTATTATTCAGTATTGTCACCTATTAATTCAACTAATTTATTTGATTAATTTTAATGTGTACAGTAATTTTAATTTACTTTAATATTTAAGTAACTAATAAATAAATAAATAAATAAGCTGTTATTGATATTCTCTTGAGTTAAATTTTTTGTCCAAAAATGGACGAAGTGAAAAAGAAACACTCAACATCATTACAGCAGTAAACTAAACAGAGTTTGTCTTATAAATACTAGATGACTGATACACTTAATACAGTAACGTTAATAGATATTTAAACTGACTTCAAAAAGAGGAGGTTCCCAATTCGTCTGTTTGTTTTTATTTTTTTGTATGTATGTTACGCAATATCTCCGCCAATTATGGAGCGATTTTGAAAATTCTTTCACTATTGTGTAGAAAATGATCCCGAAGGGGTCCCATAAAATTTGTATCCCTTGAGGATTAGGATTAATCCCGCAAAACTTAAAATAATTGTAACAGTAACGGAATTTGAAGTCGGTTTATCGTTTTTTAAAACACGATATATATGTATATTATTCATTATACCTACGTAGAAAATACCCAGAACACCCGGAAAAAATATTAATTTGCAGATCACACAAACATTTGTGGCAAGGTGGGCGACATCCTGCGTTGCAGGCGGACCTTCGCCTACCGCGACATATGGTTGTCCAACTTGGTCCAGAATTAGGCAAGTTAAAGCAATTAGAAATCATTTTCTTCCTTGACTCTGAGTCAGACAGTCCATAGCGGCTCAGGACCGCTATTTGTGGCGTCGTATCGGGGAGGCTTATCTCCAGCAGTGGACTTGGATGGGCTGATATGATGACTCTGAGACAGACTCTTTCTTTGACTTCGCTCGCACTGTTCTCATAAATCGCACAGGTAAATTACTCATAGTTCGTACCTCATTGACATCTATCACCGTGTGAACCAAAAATGTCTGCTCTACTTTCACAATAAACACGACCGAGAGTGGAATGAGCTTTATGTGTCTGGTTTCTCGTAAGGGTACAATCTTGAACTCTTCAAATCCAGAGTGAAAAAGTTCCTTCTGGGAAAGCTCACTCCATCGTAAATGTTAAATTTTGTATTTAGTAATGTTGAATTTTTGCTTTCTACTTTCCTCATCATTCAGGAAGGCGCAGGGCGCGCCTTAAGTAAGCCTCCATAGGGCTGGGCCGATTGACTAAAGTCTGGTTTCCGAGCGGAAGTAACTACCACCCGCTCTACAAAGACATCTCATACGTCTCATACTCCGTGCAGACCAAGGCTGTGTGAGGAGTACATCAGGATTCAGGATAAATTATCTCTCTCTCTCCCTCAGGATGAAGACCAAATGCTTGCGTCGAAATATTGGAATCTCGCTATAATGTGCGCTTCAAATATGAGGGTTCCAACTAAACATCTTTCGACCTTCATGAACGAAGAGTTGCGGCAAAAGGGTGTCAAGATCCGGCGACGGTTCACTGGCCGCAAGCAAGGGGAAATCACCGACCACCGCCAACAGATGACACCCTGATGCGTCACACGTCACCGTACCTAACTGTACCATTTAGTAAAATTAAGGTTTTTATATTCGTATGTATGATGTAGTCGGAAATCCCTAGAAGAAACAAAGTTACCGAAATAGCTCTCAGAAATAGCAGGCTGAAGTAGCGATGGGCAGGCCATATAGCTTGTAGAACCGATAACCGTTGGGGAGTAAAGATTCTCGAGTGGCGACCGCGATGCAATGCGAAACGGAGTGTGAGAAGACCTCCCTCTCAATGGACCGACGACATCGTAGCGGTCGCAAGGAGTCGTTGGATGGAGGCGGCTCAGGACCGCTATTCGTGGCGTCGTTTGGGGGAGGCCTATGTTCAGCATTGGAAGATTACGGGCTGATGATGATGTATGTCAGTCTGTAAGGTATTTGTTTATATGGGCCCCAGAATAAGTTTTTTGCCATACATAACTGTTCTTATGATGCCTGAATTTATGTATTATTATTATTTTAAGGTTGAACCGACGATCTGGTGAAGTTCGAGGGAAACCGCTGCTGTATGCGGGCAGCGTAGGACCCGTCATTGTGGTTAGGTTAGAATTATGTATTGTGTTTAAATAGGTATTGTGCAACCTAGATATTTTTTTCTCATGTTTCTCATGGTGAGTGAACCGTGTGTTTTGTGAGAATAAAGTTCTTTATACCTATCTTTGGGAGAGGATTATGCCCAGCTGTGGACTTCAGCGCAGATGATAATGTTGTAAGGTGGTCATGGCCTCACACACACTCAACTCCGGAAGTCTGTCCATACATTTTCCACTAACACCCAAATTACCACTATAAAATCGCCCTGCCATGCCATATTGGTATTTATTATCATACATAACGATACAAAACCCGATAAAATCGATTGGACGGCCCGCAAAAACTATCGTAAATTATATTTTATATTACTTTTTACGTTGTGCTCCCAAAATGGTACGACTATAACTCATGTATACGAGCGATAGTGTATGGGATTTACTCAGAAAATGGCAGCTTTTTTATTTTTATCCAAATTTTTCTGTGGTTGACGAAATAAAAAGAATACTTTTACGTACTAAAATTCGACAACAAGTCGTTTGTTTTAAAGAATGAATAATTTTTTTGATTTCTCTAATACTACTAAAATGAACGATACAGAAGAAGAGGCAAGGCAGAGAAGTGGCAATGGGCTAGTCATATAGCTCGCAAAACTAATAACCGCTGGGGAGTAAAGGTTCTCGTTTGGCGGCCACGATACAACGCGAAACGGAGTGTTGGGAGACGATCGCAGGGAGTCGATGGATGGAGGCGGCTCAGGACCGCTATTTGTGGTGTCGTATGGGGGAGCCCTATGTCTAGACGTGTATGTAATATTTTACATACATCGATATTTTTAGTATACATAGAAAATACCCAGAACACCCGGAACAAATATTTGCAGATCGTACAAACTTTTGTGCCAAGGCGGGAAACGAAACCGCAACCTTCTGCGTCGCAGGTGGACCTTCGCCCGCCGCGCCACATCGGTCGTCTAAATCAAATAATTGATAGGTACTCAATTTATTTTTCTGGTATTTTTCCTTTGATGTTGAATTTTTACATGCGTACAACATCATCCTCTCTAATTGGAGATGATGTTGTCGTAATTGGTAGGTATCGGTGCGTTTGATGTTACACCCGTAGAAATGCTACTTTAGGCTTGATATAGAGAAGCGACTATGAGAGCGTCCGCACATTGAGCCACTAGTCGCGGCCACTAGACGCGGCTACAAGCGGCGGACGAGTTTTTCATACATTTTGCATAGTATCGGCGCAAACCGAGCGTTCGAGTAGCCGCCGCGCTCGAGCCACAAGCGCGGCAGTCGCCGCGTTTTGTCGCTCGCATCGCGCGCAGACTCGGGCATAGTAGCCGGTCTTCCCAAGTGACTGGTGGCCGCGACTAAGCCACTAGTCATCGCATTTAGTGGCCGCGACTAATTTGCTCAATTTGCGGGCTGCCTTTTAGTGGCGGCCACTTTTTCCAACAACTTATATAGCTCGCAGTTTTTCTTTACCCGGCATAAACATATTTTTAATGACTTTGTCTAAGCTATTATCCTTCGATAAACGAGGTAAGGAGTAAGTGCGAAGATGACGACTGATAAAAGCGAGTGGAAGAAGAAAACCTGTAGTGCCGACCCCACCTAAGTGAGAAAAGGGCATGAAAATGATTATATGATCCATTATGAATGTAAGCGGGTTAACTACGAACCTAGTTTGTGTTGGAAGAACACAAACGTTTCATCCCTTAACGAGGGACTTCTTCAGAAACCGCATTCACCCTGAAAAAGTCCCTCGTAAAGGGATAAAACGTTGGTGTTCTTCCAACACAAACTAGGTTACATTCATAATGAATTTATCAAACTACGAAAGTTTTTATAGATTATATGATCCTTCGATGAACGAGAGGTACACCAACCATCCTAGTGCTAAGCAGAGACAACCTTCTCATTATGACAAGAAAACGGAAGAAAATTGAAAACTCTTATAGAATCTGCAATTGACTGTACAATATCTGCCTTAGAGCGAATCTGTCCTAAAACTAATCTGCCTGAATCGGTCATAAAGCGAACAAGGCGACGAGACATCACCCCGAATAAAATCCTAGAGTTCCTAGCAGCTGCAAGGGTACGTGGCGGATTATAAACGTCCCAGTTTCAGAGCGTGAATACATAAAGTTGCGATCAGAATAGGCCACCCTGGCTGCGAACGAAATCCACCCCTGAGTAAATAATAATTTGGCGTGTTTTAAAAAACGATAAACAAACTTCAAATTCCTGAACCTATGTATGTACATACCTCTTGTTTACGCCCGTTGCCGTGGAAACTGTTTGTTAACAGTCATTGTTAAATTTGATTGCTTAAAAAACCTAATACTCAACTTAGAATCCCTTTACTTTAACGCTGTTTTTAAGTTTAACGGGATAAATACTAATCCCCAGAGGATAACATTTTTACTGGACTACCTCGGGATAATTCTCGATACTATAGTGAAAGATTTTTCAAAAGCGGTCCATCATTGGCGCGAATATCGCGGAACATAGTAAATAATAAAAATACATACACGTTGAATTGAGAACCTCCTCTTTGAAGTCGCATACATCTACGCAAAATTTTCAGTTCGTAGACGAATATCTTTACATGGAGCAGCTTCTGACATGAAAAGTGTGTGGCTGACAGTACTAAAGCCTGCCTTAAAAGTGGGACGAATGCAGAATTTATTTTGCCGTTTTCGTCCCACTTTGGTCCTAATCCATTGGGACGAACACGGAATGATACATTTTTAGTTCGTAGACATGGATTAACATACATGGCTTAATTTTTATCCCGGAAAAAACGTGTGAAGATGCGGGCAGACGTTAGTATTTTATAAAATACCTAGTATAACAAGTTCCTCCAGCATCGTGGCAGACGAGCCTTATTTTCTAACGGCGAAGGAATCTAAATTGCCATTTGAGTGGGTGTCGGCGGGGATTCCACTTTTTGTTGTCATTTGACAAATGTCTTTGGGGATTTCGTTTTCCGGATCTAAAATGGTAAAATGGTAAATGGTTAAAACATGCCTAATGCCTTCATTTGTGTCTCAGCTGCCCAGTAAGAAAACTTATATTATTTAGGTCAGACTAGGTAATTTGTCCCTCAACTTACTACTAGCTATGTAATTGTTATTATGTATCAGTGTACATATATTTATATTTGGTATATGTGTATTAGGATTATTTTAGTTTGTTTAAGTTTGTATTAGTTTTAGTTTAATTTTCGTATTTAACACCTGCACCGCCTTCCTTAGATTTTTTGTTTAAGCTTTGGTTGCCTGGAAGAAATCGCTTTAAGCGATAAGGCCGCCTATTCTTTTACCTTTTTACCAAACTGTTTAGTTTTTCTGAATAAAGCATAATCTATCTATTTATCTACTTAGCAGTGTTCTTTGTTGTAAAGTAAGTAAAGTAAAAACTTGTTTCTGTCTGTTGTTTTTGTCAATTTGGAATGATAAATAATGATAAATAAATAATCTTGGACAATCCACACAGCATCATCTAGCCCCAAGCTAAGCAGAGCTTTGTGTTATGGGTACTAGATGACTGATAAACATAAATAAAACAATATATACATAGATATTTTTTTTATAATACTTAGAAAATACCCAGAACAAACGGAACAAGTATTTACAGACCTTTGTCTTGTCGTGGTACAAACATTTGTTCCAAAGCGGGAATCGAACGCGCAACCTCCTGCGTCGCAGATGGACGTTCGGCCGCCGCGCCACATCGGTCGTCTGGAATGTTTGTAAATAAACCACGACACAAATACTAAAACTCACTTGCTTGGCGTTTAGTGTATACTAATATTTCATGGTCCACGATGCACATGCCCAGCTGTGGGTCCTCCAGGCGATGGGCAGTGAATGCGTTAAGATAGATAGATAGAAAATACTGTATCGCACACTTAACAAAACAGTTTACAAAAAAAATTAAACAATAAAGAAATGTGACAATTGGCTGTCTTATCGCTCACGAGCGATCTCTACCAGACAACCTTGATATAATTGTAAGCAATATTTACTGAAGGAAAGATCTCAAATTGACAAGTTATGAAAATCCTAACATTATAAATGCGAAAGTGTGTTTGTTTGTTTATTTGTTTGTCTTTCTTTCACGCCCTAACTAAGCAACCAAAGAATGGAGAGCAACATAGGCTACTGGCTTTTTGTCCTGGTAAAACATCACCATGGGAGAATTACGGCATATACGCCTTACGAATTTAAGGCGCGTGAAACCGCAGGGAACAGCTAGTTACGAATAAAAAGACGCGGCAACAGAGTGCAATTTAGTTTAAGTATGGGCGGTTTCTTTAAAAACATTGCACATCGGATTCGGCTAGTCTATAGGTATAACTCCGTGGGTAATAAATTATTGATTAAAAGTAGTGATTTTGACCGGGCCAGTGTCAAGCACCGAAAATTATGGCACTTTTAGAGACAAATAAATTCGAGCGCTAAAACACCGAAACTGGTTCAAAATTTATAGATATTCCCCATTTCACGGTAAATCAATTCTTTAGTAACTTTACGATCTGACATTAAGATTTATTTTAAAGATAAATTATTCTGCAGATAAATTTGGGAATAATAAAGGCTCGATATTATTGGGGAGGCGATATTTTCGGGGTAGTATTCAGTTACGAGTTGGAAAGCTCGAAATGCTATTGGAAAGTTGCCTGAAGGAAATCGCAGTCATAAAACCCGCCTACATCCTTACCATTCTCTGAGAATCGTAACTCAGTAAGAACTTAAGGGCTTAGAGTGCCTCATTATTATGATAAATATTATTAATAATTTTAAAGAATAGGCAAATGTGATTAATGACCATGAAATGAAATAAGTAATTAACATGATTCCTTTAAACCTCACGTCCCTCTTTCATTGGTTTAGTAATTGATGCATAGAAACGTTAGATAATGGAGATAAAATTTACAATGACATAGTCATAGATACTCTTGCAGCTATCCCCGTTACTAAAGACACCATTTTGCTTTGCAATAATTCAGTTGGTGACACTGAATGTATGGAAGATACAAAGAAAAGAAAAGCTAGATTATGTGAATGCGAACAGCATAAAAGAAGCCATTCTCTGGTCTAGACAACATATTCACTCCAAGCTTTGGTTTGGTATACTTAGCCAGGTCCATGATCCAAAAAACAAGGTCTGCTTCTCCGGGAGTGACACTAGGTGACGTCACTGTCCTGTTGCCACTTTATTTTTTTTTAAAGTTGAATTTGGGAAACAAATGTGATAAGGCTCAATTGAAAAATCAACAATAAAAATGACAATCGTCAATCATGTTTGTTAGATCAGTCAAAGTAGCGTTAGTTAAACACGAGTCAAAGTGATAAAACAATAATCATTGGTAAATACAAAACCAAATAATTTTATCAGATTCATACAGGAAATACTAGGGACTAACTCAGGGAGTTACGATTTTACGCTATTGGTCTTACCACGAAACAGATTCGTCTTCTCATTCGCCGATGGCGATGATGACGTCGCCAAATATCACCTTCGTGACCATCGTGTCCCGGAAGACCATACCTTGTTTTTTTCTACCATGACCAGGTCCAGATGTAGCCGTGAGATTGCGTCATAAGAATCATCACCTCCAACTCAGCTGGTCGATGTCGTAGCAACGCCTCCGAGCCACCTTCATCAATGTAGGAATGTGTACTGAGTCGATTCAACAACACACAACAATAAACATCGTTTGTTTTATTTTTAACAGTCTGGAGATACAAACCAAGGGAAATCTCAGTACTTTTATGGCCTGTAACAAGCCTGTATTAATAAAAAATCTGGATCTCTCCATGATTCTGCCTACATGTAGATGTGCTGATATAAATACGAGTATCTTTTCCTTAATGAATGATGATGATGCAAATTAAAGATTATCATTATAACTTAACAAGAATTGGCAGTTACATGTCCGACCAAACTGGTTTGGATGGAATCCCAGTAACATTGGCCACAAAATCGTGGGCGTACAGAATATTACGAGATTTTTGCCGGTCATTTGGATTTCACTGGGATGGTAATAAAATTGATGGGCTTATGAAATAAGATCTCAGTTCAAATGGAAGTATCCAGAAGATCTTTCTATTCTTACCTCTCTTTTTTACGTTTGTTTCGGGTATACCTATACCTACCAGAGGAAGGGCAGCAGCTTTCTTCTGAGTATTTTTCAACACCAACACTGCGATCACCAATCCGCCTGCCAAGCGTGGTGATTATGGCAAATTCCCTCCTACATGGGAGACCATCCACTCGATGGACCGACGACATCGTAGCGATCGCAGGGAGTCGATGGATGGAGGCAGCTCAGGACCGCTATTTGTGGCGTCGTAGGGGGCCTATGTCCAGCAGTGGACGTGTATGGGCTGATATGATGATACCTACTGTAGTTGCACGTTAGCTAAATCTGTTCCAGGTTGACTGGTAAAATCTTTTTTCTGAATACGTTGAAAGTTGAAAAGTACTTTTCCACTTTTTGGACGTATCTAATGGAAAAATATTTATACCCAAATAAAACGCAATTTTTCCAATTCTGCGTAACTGAATGCAAACATAAATCTGTTACATCTCTATTTTAAATAATTTTTGTTTGTGTTTGAGCTAAAACTAAAATATTATCATTCTCAGTCTAATAGCCCAGCTACACGCTCAAAACTTTGTGCATGCATGATTGCACAAACCAGTTTGCGCAAGCAAGATGAGCCCGGCCACACGCTCGATCTTGCTTGCGCAAACTGTGTTTGTGCATGCATGTTTGAGCGTATAGCCGGGTTATTAGAAGAAGGTACGTCATATTGTATTTAAAAAATATAGTGATATTAAATCCAAAATTCGTTTCGCAAAGATAACATATTCACAAAGGAAATTGGTATTCTTCATGTTTTGTGGATTTAAGGTTAGTATTTTTGTGTATCAGAAAACCGCAACATAATTTAGAAAAGCTGGAGGTCAAGAAGTGGTTGATAATCCTTCGGTCGATTAAAAGTAGGTAGATGATAATTTGGCCTTTTCCCCGAAGCAAACTTATACTAGATAACATACCTAAGTGGTATGTTAGTTATTTCCTCGCAACAGTAGTAATAAGTCTCAAACCTAACATTACCGGCTCGACCAATCTCGTTACAGAACCGGGTCAATCGACCACTAGTTGATCAGTGATTGGTTTCCTTGATTGGATCATTTGACCACGAAGGTATTTGACTCTATTTTACTCGACAGTAGCCAAAAGGTTGTTATGGTTATCGCTCACCGGTGAATCATATCTCAAGAACTGTTCTGATTTCCATCAAACTTAGCTATGCCTTCTCCAAAAAATCTAAGATTTCTTTCAAAACAAAATCTTTTATAATGAAATCTATATGTATAAAAATCAATTGCTGTTCATTTGTCTCGCTAAAACTCGAGAACAGCTGGGCCGACTTAGCTGATTTTGGTTTTGAAATGTTTGTTGTAGTCAAACGACGAGAGGCTACTGCGCCTCCACCTTACGATGAAATGGGAAAATGACGAACTGGGTAAGCGATGAAGTGAAGGAAAATTATCAAGTGGGTGAATAATGAAATTTGATGTAAGCTCCCGCACCACGGCCGCATAAAACGGTGCATACAAATAATTATCATGGAGTTTAAGACGACTCAAACTAGTGGCACGACCTTTGCTCCCATCCCATTTTATCATTCACCCACATGATTATTCTTCACTTCATCGCTCACCCAGTTTGTCATTTTCCCATTTCATCGTTCATTGCTATGCAGTACAGATCTTTCAGGGAAATTTTTCGTCTTAATGAGGACGATGATGACCTTATTTATCACGTTATCACGTACAGGTTTTAAATAGAAAGTGTACATTTATATGTACACTTTCTATTTAAAACATGGATTATGCGAATATGACATGTAAGTATATATATATAAATAAAATAAAAGAACATATTTATACCTTACGTTTAAAAACGCTAAACTGCTGGTCAGTATAGCGTTTTTAAAGGCCCAGTAAACATATACATTGTGTAACAAGTAACCTCACTGCAATAACATCTAGGCAATCAGTATTCTTGAAACTAGCGTTGCGGAATGAGGTCGCCATTCAATGAGAACCATCTCATCCGCCCACGCGGGGACGAGGCTTGATGGAAACAGCTGGGATGTTTATTCTACACTTTTTATTTATTGAGACCTGCACAGTGTACAACCGTTTGTCAAGTCCATAAGCAAGTCTGTAAAGAACAAATGTCATTTTGTCGGCTGTTTAGATTTTTCATCCAAACACACTGACAAATATAAAAATTATCATCCCA
The DNA here is from genome assembly GCA_947859395.1 of Eupithecia insigniata. NCBI lineage: Eukaryota > Metazoa > Arthropoda > Insecta > Lepidoptera > Geometridae > Eupithecia > Eupithecia insigniata. The sequence goes on from OX402019.1 coordinate 5,075,602, forward strand.
TTAGAAACTAGTTCCTGGATGTTTTTTTTTATTGACCTTCATTTGAACATACCCTCATATGATTGTCAGTGACGATGTGGCCGACGATGTATTACAAAGGTCTAGAAGACACCTCTCGTCCACTTACTCGTATATCTTGAAGAGATCGTAGTTGGCCGGAAAAACAAAAGCAGGCAGCGGGTTCCAAACCTCAATGGAAGAGAGGTATAAGAGAAATAACCCATAACTGTCTTTCTCCTACTTTGGAAAAGAGCCGTCATCAAAACGGAGTATTGTGCTACCAACACAACGTTAGGCAGATTGACCAACAGTGTTGTCAATCGATTGTGATAATTCATTGGTGTTCTGATGCATGCTGCTTGCAGCCAGAGGTTATTCCCATTTTAGACCCTCTCGGTCTAAAATGGGAATAACCTCAACTCAATAATCTCTACATAAAAACTTGAAAAATCTCTGGAACTTCCTCCGACTCTAGGCCCCAAAGATTTCGACTCGTCGTGTATAATTTGATTCGTGGCGCAGCGGTTAGCGCTGACATGTATTGAGGGGAAGGTCGCGTGTTAAAGCCCCGCCGAAATCGTAAATTTTTGGGTATATCATTTAATTTCTTTGAGATTACTCCTAGTGCAAGGGCTTACGCACTTAACCTTCCAGTGGTCACGCGCGGTCTCTGAGTCCGCAACGAACTTTTGATATGTTTTTTTATTATGATTTATACAGACAAAAGACTTCTTTTCATTATGAGACAATATCGTAAAATATTTAATCGTCTTCTGCAACCAGACAATATTGCGGAATCACAGACACCGCGCGATTACTTATGTTCCGTGCAAGGGCGCGACTACTCGAAGGTCAGTATAAGGGTATCAGTCAGTGAAATTGTACCAGCTGTTTCAATTCAGCTACACCTCTGCCTTAAGGGGTCAACCAAATTGGTTACTTTTGTTGTTGAATTTCTTTTTCTACGCGTCTTTTTATGTTGTGCTACCTTAATGTTTTAATCCAACAGTTGGTCCTATAAAAATACGCTTTTCTTAAATAAATAAGCTTTACCATCTTAAAATTCAATATACATTTGCATTTGCGATACAAATGATATTGCAGCTAGCGTCTTGGGGACGCTTCCGATTGGTATTGATTTAAATCAATTGAGTTACTTCTAGATAGTTTGCAACAGTCTGTAGATAGCTAACTGTTTTATGTGTATTTTATTATTTCTTGTATCTTTCATTCGCAATTTTATCTTGTTAATATTCATTTACTTACATTGATTACTCTTCTACATTTTCCATTAAGTAATAAAGATTTTGAAAAACTACCACAAAGTTGCAAATTGATATCAAATCATTATTATATATTGTTTTCTATCAATTATTACTTAATTATAGACTATTAGATAGAAATAAAAATTTACAGCCATTAGGAAACCATTATAAAATTTTTAGTGTCGTCAACACCCTCATAAAAACTAGAAAACACAAAATCATTTCATCGGCCTATAAATCAAAGTAATCTTACATAAGCATTGTGTTCACCAGAGCACAAATACTTCACTTTACCATAATACCTTCTTATCAGTACAGAAATTGCTTTATTAAATGCAACCTGAGACGTTTATCGGTTACTTTACCTTATACTGACGTCACTGACCCTATTATAAATTAGTTCTACCTTATTACATGGAATATAAGGCTTAAAATGCTGGTGCATTTATAAATGAATGCGAGCTTTAGAATTTGCATTGATCGGTTTTCTTCCTTATTGGTGCTTGTTAAGACTGTTAATTTAAAAGCAAGATTGCATTGATTTGAAAGTAGAAGAAGCCATGGACTTCGAGGGTATACGATAAATTGGACTTTGTTAGTGAAAGATCAAAGTTTAGATTTCTAGAGCAGATTGTGATCTGAGAATTCTCAGACAGAGAATAAATGTATCTTTGTGAAATTATATGATACTTTGTTTTAAGCATACAGGTACAGTCCAATAAGCGCTGAACAGATAAAAATTCCAAAATACCGTGTACACAAAATGCAACATATTATTAAAGCCGCTAAGCCCGCAAGACAACAGAAAACAGCAGCTTCTGTTTTCTTGCGAGATTATCGGCTTTCGGAATAAATTGTAAAAATAATGCAAGTTTTATATCATGCTCCAATCGGTTTGTTTTATCGGTTCTGTTGCTTTGTGTACACGGGATTCTGTAGTTTTCATCTATTCATCACTTTTTGGCGGTGACTGTACATATAAAGATAGAATTCAGAGAAATACTAATAACAGTGTGTGTGGTTTAATATTATATGTAGTTTTCTTATATGTAGTTAACTTTCAATTGATATCAAGTTCTAGGAACATTTCACTCGCTGTCCGTAAACTATTTATTTCTATGCAAATATATTTTGCAAGCCGTGGGGCCGCGGCGTACGAATATCGACCCCTCCAACTCAACCCGTGGATGTCGTAAGAGCCGACTAAGGGAACGTACCAGAGAAAGGGCAGCAGCTTCCTTCTTAGTATTCTTCAACACCAACACTGCGATCACCAATCCGCCTGCCAAGCGTGGTGATTATGGCAAAACCCCCCTACACGGGAGACCATCCACTAGATGGACCGACGACATCGTAGCGGTCGGACGGAGTCGATGGATGAAGGCGGCTTAGGACCGCTATTTGTGGCGTCGTATGGGGGAGGCTTATGTCCAGCAGTGGACGTGTACGGGCTGATATGATGATGATGACGATGATATTTTGCAAAAAATGCAAATGTAAAAAATCCCAAAATAAATGGCTATTAACACCGCTATGAGGAAGCTAAAAAACTTTTGGATATTGTATCGTAACATATAACCAAGCTCAACACACTAGGTACACACACTTGCACACAACTCATACACACAGACGTGCATACAAACCAAACATACACACAGACTCACACACACAGCACACACCACATAAAATCCCATGTTGTGCAAATGTTTGCAAAACATTATTAACTGTTTAATTTTAATTCTTCTAATTCGCACCTTAAAATGTTATGATATAATAACTATATTACGGAAACGCGGAACTATTAACACAGGTACCCTCTTTTAAGTATAGAGAACTTAAATGAGGGTCCCAAACCTATGCAATGTATAAGAATTTAAGTATACTCGAATTTTTATTTTTGTATATTTTACTCAATGAGTTGAATCAAAACCTACCGTCTTGCACAAAATATTGGAAGATTTCAAAAGCCAAGATTGTTTTTCTATACCAAAACGTGTCCGTAACAAACTAAGCTAATGCCACCTTGCTCATCGTACCACAAAAACTAATTTAAAGCAAAGCTTTGTTATTTGTATAAAAATAAAACTAAGTTGTTCTGTCCAATCGACCGTAGACCGTAGTACCGTCCCGAGGCACAAATAAAAGAGCAAAACCTTTTTTAAAACTTTGAGACAAGCAAGACTAGACACCACTTGATGGACCGACGACACCGTAGCGGTCGCAGGGAGTCGATGGATGGAGGCGGCTCAGGACCGCTATTTGTGGCGTCGTATGGGGGAGGTCTATGTCCAGATGTGGACGTGTATAGGCTGATATGATGATGATGAAGCAAGACTAGGTTGGTGATGATGTAAAAGGTCTTTTAAAAGTCTTTGAAAGCGACTCCTTCAGTAAAGTATACCTACTATCGTGGGTTAGAAAATCGGTTTCCGCGTAGAAAGTCGGCTAAGTTCAGTAGATTGTCCATTTTATAATTTTTTGTTTCGGATAGCCTCAGACTCCGACATCATATCATATCAGCTCAGACTCCGACATACTAGGGGGGCTATTCTGAAAACTAAAATTGCTATTTCTGGTTTTCAAGCAAACGGTAATCTTAAGGTGGTTCCCTGACCTAAACTAGCGCCGCCACATATTTTATCGTATCTTTACATTAAACAAAGGAATATTCAAAAATCCCTTGACCATTTGTGATACCTATCATAAGCTTTTAACGCCTGTGTAATAGTTTTAAATGACTTCTAAGGTAAGTATGCAATAAAGTTTTATCTATTTATCTAATATCCCAAAAATACTGATGAATAGTTTATACAGAGGAGAAACGCGTGCAAAACCGCGGGCATCAGCAAAATTACATAAAATTAACCTTTTAACAGTCCATATTTAAACAGAAATAGGTAACTATACTTAACTTCCACTAACTTAACACTGATAACATTAAGTTTCCAACTTTTACTACCTAATTGTGAAGTTAATTTCTGGGAAAGGCTGGTTCCGCCCGTCATGGTCATGATTAGGTGGAATTCCTTAGAACCAACCGATGGAAAAGCTCTTTGGATATTTAAAAAAAGTCCGTGTTGGTGAAATGAAATAATATTTTGGTTTTGGTCAGTTTAGAGTGATATACGTTAGTTATTTGTGTCGAATTTGTGACGAATGACTAAGGCTAAGGCCAAAAGAGTCCAATTATTGAGTTTTGATAGAAAAAACTAGGTCTATGGTTTTGTACTTCAACAGAATTATGAATCTTGTTGTTGACGACTCATTTTACGCGTCTCGCAACTCAAAAACTTACGCTCGTCTGCCCTCTCCTTATAATAATATAGTTAAAAACTAAAACCCGACTACATAAAAGTCTTAAACAAGCGTTCACCTATTGTCCATAGTATTTTCTTTTGATACTTAGGTAGTCGGAGGCCTTTGTTACTAATTGTACCCTAGGTATATGGGGTGGGTGCCTCCGACTACGAGTCGAGTTTTAGTTTTTAACTATATTTTTTTTTACCATACATATATCGATACAATATAATGTATATACATTTTTAATTTGCCCATCCCTAGATGACCCGTTGCCACGGTAACAAATAAACAAGAGGTCTCCATGGCAACGGGTGTGTCATCCTTCACTCAAACTAAATTAGACTCGAACTGTAACTAGATGTCGTCTCTTGCAAAATTTTATCGCGCTATCGAAGTGTTCCAGGTGTAATTTAGACCCAGCTATCTCTTAAGATCCTCAGTTTTGTCGGACACCATATAGTTTATAACCATCGGGGTAATGAGATGAATCAATCGATACCTCACTTGTTGAAATCGAAGTCGTAGTTTCAGCGCTACGTGGGAACAAAGAAATCGGCTACATACATACATAGGGTGCTAAAATCATAACCCTCCGGTAGTCGGGTAAAAATTAAAGTTCAACTCAATTATGATTACATTTTACACAATATCTTGATTGTTTTTTTACATTTGTAAAGTAGTATTGGTAACTAAGTGTCTATTTTTTTTTTGAAATAACTGAATAAAAGTAATGTAATTAAAAAAGTATTATCATTTAGCAAAAAAATATTATAATAAAGTTACTCGTAGAGATACACTGACAAATGTGTGCATATAGCCAATTTGAAAACATAGAAGTCAATATAAAGGTTGTCCTTTAACCTACCCTTTACTGTATCAACTAAAAGGAACATAACAGTTCCCAGTCCTGGTCGTAAAAAAACTATTCGTCTTGATGAAATACCTTGGGTAGTGTAAAGAAAGGTCCAGTATTAAAACGCTTTTATATCTGTACTCTGCTGTTTTCTGACATATCTAATCTAAGGCATAAAACCTCTATGGTGCTCTAGTTCGTTGGTAGGAGTGAATTTGTAGTACAAACTGAGTACAAAAGTATTACATACTACCTGTTCCCCGCGGTTTCACTCGTGTTTAATTCGAATTTCACATTTCTAGGGGGATACGAAGTTCCTTATTCCCGTAAATCTCCCATGAGAATTTGATGTTTTACCAGGAAAGAAAGTAGCATATGTTACTCTCCATCCTTTCAACTAACTTTTTGCCTAGAAATTAAGGCGTGAAGGAAGGACAAACAAACAAACAAACCCACTTTCATATTTATCATATTAGTTAGGATTGCCAGCCAACCAGGTTAACCAATAATGTCATCTTGAAGCAAAAGTTGGCAGACACCTTTCCACAAGGTGTACCGGCTGGTAGAGATGAGGTGATTTTCTTTAAGACCAGAGTGAAGAGGTGTCTTCTAGACCTTCGTGATACACCGTCGGCCACAACGTCACTTTCCATCTGGTGAGATTGTGGTCAAACGAACGTCTATCGACTATAAAAAAGGTGAAAAACCTCTAATGCGGGTAGCGCTCGACTGGTTTATGGAAATCTAAGGGGGAGCTATGTCCAAGTGTCTGCCTTGCGGCAAAAATGGGGAAGACGCTCAAGAAACAGAAGGAACTTTTCTTAAAAGTGTCAATAAAAATCGATGAGAATCGTCATAATAAATCTTTACAATCCAAGTTTAATAATTTTACTTATATACTCGTAATATATAATACTACTTCCTACTAATATTATAAGTGTCAAAGTTTGTATGGATGGATGTATGGATATTTGTTACTCTTTCACGCAAAAACTACTAAATCGATTGACCTGGAATAGGCTATTTTTTATCACGATAAAACGCGGGCGAAGGTGTGGGCAGCAGTTAGTAGTAATATAATATTGTAAAGCCGAAAGTATATGAAAATGTGAATTTCATTTTGTTACCTAGGATCATCAAAACTACGGAACAGATTAAAATGAAATTTGGCATACATTTAGAATAAAGCCTAACTTTGATGATGCTATATATTTGACCGTAAATACGCGTGCAAAGATTACTTATGTTTTTTGCAAGTCATAAAAACGGCCATATGTTAAAAAAATATAGAGGACACTAAACTTTAGAGTGCTTTATATTTTTATTAGAGTCTAAACACCCTCATTATCATGTAAATTAAGTTTCCATTCTTATTCCCGACCTTTCTAGGTCGAAACAAAACATTCATTTTGTAATTGAGTACATCACTAATAGAGTGCAACAAGAACAATAACATTCCAAACGGTTATACAATAAAAAAAAAATATTTTTCCCACATCATCGCCTAGTTTACTATACCTACTTACTATTGTAGTTACCACAGTTTTTATGTAAAGCTAGGTCAGGTTTAGCTAACTGTACTTAGTCTTTTACAAGGTGTACAAGAGTTACTCCTAATTTAAAAATATTAAAACCGCTAACGTTTAAATACATCGTTGTGCATCTTTTTTTACTCTCTTTACCTAAGAGAGTAGACACAGTATTTGAATAAAACATGTCGTCGTTATAAATAATAATTCTTATGATAATTTGAAGGGTTCTTCCAAACTTTGAGGACAATCTCTACATTATAGTAAACACAAGGAATGTCTAAATATGCCCCCTGATTGTTTGTAGAGGAAACGTTCTACTATAAACATGTAGGTTTTATTATTATCACTTTTCAGGTGGTCTTGTTATGTCCTCTCAAATTTATTAAAAATACCCATTTTATAAATTTAGGTACCACGGAAATGAGGGGAGGGGAACGTGAGACGACGATGTTGTTCTAAATTGGCAAGGCATATGCATTTTCCTTTACCTTCCCCGAGCTTATTTACGAGTAACGGCCCATCGTATTTTTTGCGGATGTTTCTTAGTAAAAATCCGTTATTCATATTTATTACGACCGATGTGGCGCGGTGGGCGAAGGTCCGCCTGCGACGCAGAAGGTTGCGGGTTCGATTCCCGCCTCGGGATTAATATTTGTACAATCTGCAAATATTTGTTCAGGGTGTTCTGGTCGTTTTTCTATGTATAATAAAAAATATCTATGTATGTAATATATTGTATTATGTATATCAGTTATCGAGTACCCATAACACAAGCTCTGCTTAGCTTGGGGCTAGATAATGCTGTGTGAATTGTCCAGCATCATTTATTTATTTATTTTATTAAAAAGGAAAGCACATGCTTTTGATCGATAGATAACCTCTGAGGTAAAATTGAATTGTTACTTAAAAATAAAAATAAATTACTACGTGATAATAAAAGGTTTCTGATAAGCTAATAGTAGGTATCAAATACTTTTGGATTTACAGAAGCAATATTATTTTAGCGTACGAGTAATTCACCAAAAACTCTACCCAGAAATTTTAGAAATTTCTTTACACCTTATCCTTCATCTCACTAATATCTTTTGTATACGTTTCTCAATATTCCTCCAAAGAGGGCGCCATTTATGCCCTGGTTAACCCTTAAAGCCCATTCCATCGTCGGCAACTTTTATTATAAAATCTTCCCCAAAGAAAAAAAGGGTCGATACAACCCCATATTCATGTTGTCATGTTAAAGTCTAATGAATAAATAATACAACACAGCCTTATGGATATCGTAGGAGTTCAAGGCAAATAGAACATTATATTGATTCGCCTAAAGTTCATAATCAAATTATGGTATTCCCTAAGTTAGAAATGATGGACTGGATTGATTACTTAATTAAGCTCAAAAATGATTACTGATATGCCACTGAGCTTTGAGAATGTCTCAAATGGAACATAATTGTCGGTTGATAATTGAAATCTGTAAAAAAACAATTTTTGACAGATTTTCATTCTCTCTGGGGGATCTACATGGTCTCCACCATAATTTCAATTATGACCAATTCAATCAATTATGACTATAGAAGTAGTGGATTCAGCTTTTAACCCTTTTATATGCCAAAGACGCACATGGTCCATGCAAAGCTTCCGACACGCCGCGCGCCGTACGAGTCGCAGCGCTGACGCTTGGCAGAGAAAACGTTTACGAAAGGAAATCGGGAGCGCGATTTCCTTTTTGCAATTTATGGAGATTTTAAATTTTTCACGCGTCGGCGTCGCGTGGTTCGGTTGTGGACCCAAGAACAAAGAAAAGAATTGAATTGCCCACCCGGTAGGCTAATATTGCTTTAACTTTTTCTATTATATACCACCAAGGTGACAAACAAGCGTGTGGCGTGTGGCGGTTACCGTAACCTATGGGCGCCTGTTACATCAAAGACGTTACACGCGCTCTGCCGACACCGTAAACGCTTTAGAATGCCCTGGATAACTGGAAAAGACCCCTGAAACCCATACAAAAGTCCGTGAGAAAAAACCCCTGACCTACCTAGCCCACAGAACTTCAAGCATGCTCTTGTTGTATTTTGACGTTAACATAAGCTTCAAATAGTTGTATAGTTTAAACCAATCAAAACAGACGCACATTTTATGTTGCACATTACACAAATTGCGTCGTCGCTCTGTAGGGTTACCATGACTGAAAATAATTAAGAAATTTCTTGTCTTTTTTATACCGTCACTAATCAGATAGTCTACGAGTACATTCAAAACGTTACTTTCATTAGTACGTAATTAGCACTTTTTTTTATTTTTTTAGTTTTACTTGTATGTATATAGATAAGACGAGAGAGTAGATGATTTTATCACATATAATTTGATTATTTGAAAAAAAAAAACCTACTTCGAATCCCTAACAAAAGAATTTTAAAATTGGTTCATAACTGAAGTAGAAATCAACAGACCTATTTACATAAAAAATACACATACCTACAGCCGAACATAGAATTTAATCCTTTTTTCGAAGTTGGTTACCTTCAAGCTTTGAAAAATGATCAAAACGGGTTAAAAATAACTGCAATTTTCAGTCTTTCAATTTTTTGGTTATATTTTAGATTTTTGAGCCTATCAAAATTCGTTTTTAATTTCACTCAGGAAGGCACCTTTTGTTCTGGGATACAATTATAATTCCAAAAAAGGCCTAAGTCTTTATCCTTAAAAATCATAAGATTTGGTGATACTAGGCTCAAGACGTTTTAGTTAAAACATGTTTTGAGACAACGTACAAATGTTGTGATTATGTTAATGAGTTTTGGGTGAAATAATTATTCTGAACGCATTTGAGGTTGGGTACACAATTTCGATTATAGCTGAATGTAATTTTATTATAATACTTGGTTCCATTATTATGATACGCAGTACTCAGTAATGAGTTTCTTTCTATGATGATAATGAGAGACCAATCATGATATTGTAGGAGATAATTAATGAACTAATTTGATTTGTGTAAAACTATAAGCCCTCAGAAGCCTAGAATAAAACTTTCTTGACACACAAACACCTAAATACATAGGTTTTCAGAATTAATTTAAAGTCTATCTTAAAATAACAACTGCCTGCCCACCAATGGGCCTCACCTTAGCTTAATGTTGCTCCACAAAAGTTGAGCAACGCTGTTTTTCAGGAAGGACCTGGGGTGTGTGTGTGTGGACAAATTACACGTCGTACTTGCCAGAATGCGGTAGGTATAGGTACTTATATATCACAAAATATCAGACTATCTTGAAGATAAAAAAGCTTGGGACCGATTTGGCTACAACTCGAAAAATAACACCTAACAGGGTGTTTTTTCGTCGCTTCTTTACTTTAGTCTACATACCGAAGCGACTGAAAGAAAAAATATGCGTTTAATTTTAAGGATTTGACCTTTTCTAAGTGTACATTTATTGTATATACGGAAATAAAGAATTTTTACTTTTACTTTGACTGTAGAAAATTATGGATAGTTTTGGAATAGTTTAAAAAGGATTATCATATAGAATCGTTGTTCTAATAGCCGGGCTTTACGCTCAAACAATTGGGCAAGCAAAATGGAGCGTGTGGCCCAGCCACACGCTCATCTTGCTTGCGCAAACTGGTTTGTGATCATGCATGCACAAATGTTTGAGCGTGTAGTCGCCTAGCCGGCCTATGAGACGCAAAGATGTGCGACAGTTAGTAGTAGGTCGAAAAAAATACCAAAGAGCAGGATGTTCTATGTTCGCCTGCATGTATTTTTTTATTAATTTGATGGTGCAATAAAAATATATTCTAATATATTTTTTTATTTATGTTCGTCGATTTATCTGTAATTTATTGTAATTAATGATCTCCCGGCTGAGGTTTTACCAATGGACTATACTATGAGGTCTTTCAAAAAGGGCATTCTAAAGCATTTACGGGGTCACCAGCGCGCGTGTAATAATAGCCCGGCTACACGCTCAAACATTTGTGCATGCATGCATGCACTAACACAGTTTGCGCAAGCAAGATGGAGCGTGTGGCCGGCTCATCTTGCTTGCGCAAACTGTGTTTGTGCAATCTGCATGCACAAATGTTTAAGCGTGTAGCCGGGCTATAACGTCCCAGACGTTGCAGGTGTCCTTAGGCTGCGGTAACCGCTTCCCATTCGGTTGACCGCACGCTTGACTGCTACCTTAGTGGTATAAAAAGAAAAAAAATATGGAAATTTTGCAAAATTCTTTCGCTATTGTATGGAAAATCCATTTCAAAATTATTTCCAACAGTGTCCCTTGGATATTATTTTTCACAACACAAACAAGTATTTTCCAAAAGAACTTTTATAAAACAGGTGTAAATAAAATACTAAGGTAGGTGTATGAGGTCAGTTTTTAGTTTTTTTGAAAACAATCAAATTATTTGCTCATCAGATCTATGTAAGTACTTATATTCAGTTAGTGAATCATTCATACTATTTTCACCATACACACACGTTTTTGCGGTAAAATTTCTCATGTGAACATGAAAACCTGGCAAAGAGCTTATGGTGAAAAATAAATTTATATTTTTTGGTAGCATTAAATACGATTGGATCAAACGACAGCCTTTAATTAAAATTTACATTTATGGTCGTTTTAGTCGGTATTTTGTTATATGACCACTGCCACTTCAGCAGCCTATAAATAGAGTTATGTATTTATAGGCTGCTGAAGTGGCAGTGGTCATATAGCTCGCAGAACTGATAACCACTGCGGAGTAAAGGTTCTCGAGTGGCAGCCACGATGCAACGCGAAACGAAGTGTTCGGAGACCATCCACTCGATGGACCGACAACATCGTAGAGGTCGCAGGGAGTCGATTAATGGAGGCGGCTCAGGACCGCTATTTGTGGTGTCGTATGGGGAGGCCTATGTCCATCTGTGAACGTGTATGGACTGATATAATGATGATGATGATCGATGGACACTTGTCAATAATGAAGGATTAGGGTAAAAATATCACCGGACCATTTTTGTGCTAATTTTAAATTACATACTTTGAGGGTAAAAATGTCAGCGTCGAATAAAATATTAATATAGTACCTAGTAGGTATTAGGCGCCCCGCAACGCCCGCAACGTATCAGCTTTGCCATACAGAGCGGGGTAATCAAGCCAGCGTCTTGGGGACCGGACGCTTCCGATTAGTAGGTAGGTAAATTGATATGGATCAGTGTTTCCAGCTCAATTGTTTCGATTGTAAATACTAGTTCTAATTTGTTTCTATAGCTTTGATTATAGTTTATTTGTTGATAAAGTTAGGCATTGTTCAGGAAAAGAGATTTAAAGATTTTTTTTTATATAGAGGGTGGTATCATCTCTTTTATTGTTCAAAATCGCGGCACACAAATAATGTTATACATAGGTATATTTGGAAAGAAGAAAATTATACAACTGAGAAATGTTCTTACATTATATTAACCTAGTTTTATGTTTTTGAGATATTCACAGAGGAAAATAACCACTTACTTATTAAACTAATTAATAAAAAAAAAAAAATATATACTATATATCAGGTTTTCCTTTTTCATTATTGAGCAAATGCTCCTTTCACGATTTTTCTCGAGCTCTGATGCTTTCGGATTTAGCCATCCACTCCCATCTCCAAAAGCCACCCTGTATACTAATTTATAAATGTAGGTATTGGACTTTAGACAGCAAATAAAGGTTTTTTTATTTATTATTTACTAGCTGCTGCACGCGCGTTCGCCCGCGTTTTTTCGGAATAAAAAGTAGCCTATATGTTTTTCCATGTCCCAAACTATACCTATACCAAATTACAGCCTAATCAGTTCAGTAGTTTTTGTGTGAAAGAGTAACAAATATCCATACATCCATCCTTACAAACTTTGACATTTATAATATTAGTAGGATTTATTAGATGGCGAGACATCGTGATGACAACTGTCATCCAACAAGATTTGCTTTATTCAGAAAAACTTTTGACTAAACAGTTTAGTAAATGGTAAAATAATTGGCGCCCTTATCGCTTTAAGCGATTTCTTCCAGGCAACCAAAACAATAGTGAATAATGACGACCACGACCGCTCTGCCAAGAGTGTTACGAAGAAAAAGAAGAGGTATGCTACATTCCATCCGTTTAGTAGCTTATATGTAAAGCGGTATTAAACACCTATCCAAAATTCCAAACTTACGCATTTTAGTATGATGTGATAAGTAAAATTGGCTCTAAACGTCTAAAATCGCTTGAAACTTTTCAACGATTTTTGTCGCCGACAGTACCTGCAGTACCAGTGTTACACCCTGCTGTTACATTACGTATAAGTACTAAGTACCTAGTACTTATACGTAATGTAACAGCAGGGAAAGATCACTAACTCTCAAGTGTCTCTCCTAAAGAAAAAAACTCAGGTAGCTTCTTTCTAATCTCATTCTTATGACTGTACCTACAATAAAGCTAATTTTCTAAACACAATGAGTCTACCTAAATAGAAAAAAAAAATTAAAAATTATCAAGGCAAATCAAGAGCTCGCCTAAAAGTAATAATAAATCCAACTTTCATACGATAATAAGGGTAGATTTACAGGTCTAGCTTAAAAATACATTAACGGTTTCACCTTAACTAAATACTAACCTTTACAGTCACGAACGCTAAATAACAATCCGTCAATCCACATACAATCCGTCACAACACTGGAAATTCACTAAATACAAGTCAAAAATCACTAAATCCCAAATAAAAATTACTAGCCCTAATTCAAATAACGTCACGCACCAAAACTGTCACAGTTTTATTTTTAATTGACACTGTTCGACATTTGAAATTACACGATTTGAATTCGGAATGCCGCGTAAAAACGCAAGGAGGTTGGCTATGGAGCGTCGCGTTTAGACCCGGCCAGTGACTGGGGTGGACTAGTCGCTCGCTCTCCCCGGCCAGGCTGTCGGTCAAAGATGAGTTGTACAGATGGGCTACTTTATGGAAAAAGTGGCTCGATAAATTGCTGACGAGACTTGGTAATTCATTGGTTTGGTGAAATTTAAATAATTACGGAGTAATGTTTTGCGGCTTGCGTTTGATTGAAATTTTATTTATTGTGGTTATTCTCGTATTCCAAATTTGTAAAATGTATTTGCTTTCTACTCTTTCTTTCATTATATTAATAATACTGTACAATAAAATTTAATTTCATGAATTTAACAACTGCTATGTGAATATATTCATATTATTTTTATACTACCTACTTCTCTAGGAATTTTTATGAATGAGAAGTTTAACATCAATTTAAAGTTCATAATAATTTATGTTTGTCACTTTTCTCCACTTGGTTCAAAAATAAAAATAATGTAAAGGAACACTAACGTGGAATATAGTAATGGTACAAGCAAGAAATTGTTATTAACGCAATAATTTGGTATTCACGACGGATGAAAAAAATATTATTATTGAATTTAAAGTTAGATTGATCCCGAAAAAGCTTTGTACTAGTTTTTATGATCGTTCATCACCAAAAATACTGCAACAGATATTTTGGTAAAGTCCTCACTGATGCTCTACTCACGCACACTACCACGCAAATCCCGTCACCCATTTACGAGTTTTCCCGACAACCTACTCTTTGCCTCGACAACGACCTTAATCTGAAATCCCTTTTCAACTCCTCGTGCCTCTCATTATTGATCTCTTTCACTCCTCACTACCGGTGCAATAATGCTTCTTCCTGCTTACACCGGCGGTTTCCGTGAAGCTCCGTCTCTTTTACTCATCACTGCAGAGCCTCAAAAACGAGGTAGAAGCTCCGTACAGCCCGTACTATCAAAGTGTGCGTACGGAATAAGAAATTTTTCCCTTACGCCACAGTCTAATTTAATTTGGTTCATTTGTTTTGCGACAATGCATTTTTTCGCGCGGTTTTCTCACAATTTTTGACGTTTTTGTTCGAATCTGATTGCTTGACTTCTAAATATGAAGGTTAGTTTTGAGAGTAGGTTTATTTTTAACATTATCTTTATCTCCGTTTTGAGTTCGATTTAGCGATTTCTGTTTGCTTATACGATATAAACCTAAGAAAGAAACCATTTAAAACCACGGGAAAAGTACAAGAACCAAAAAAATGGAAACGTAAAAGAAAAGTAACAAATCGGAAAAGCGTGTTGGAAACAGAGAAGTTCCAGTCTCTACAAAAAGGGGTTTAGTATAAGAAATGACCTTGTTTTTGTTTGTATAAATTAAAGTGTACAGTGGTAGATTTGTGAATAAAATATATACATAGAACTCTTGTAAAGAAAATATTTTCAAAGAACTAAATAGCTTTTACTGTTTAGGTTTTGTTTTTTCTGATGATTCAAAGGAAGTTTTTCTTTTGCTTATCTTTCTAAATTATTTGTCTGTAAACATAATGGTGCGCAAAGTAAGGAGGTAAGTAATATAAAATTGATAAAAATTTGTACATATTTCAAAGTCGTCGGTCCATCCAATGGATGGTCTCCCATGTAGAGGGGGTTTTGCCATAATCACCACGCTTGGCAGGCGGATTGATGATCGCAGTGTTAGTATTGAAAAATACTCGGAAAGAAGCTGCTGCTCTTCCTCTGGTAGGTTCCCTTAGTTGGCTCTTACATCCACGGTTTGAGTTGGAATTAATTGATACGAAAAGTCGTAGCGGTCGCAGGAAGCCTAATCCGAATCCCAAACTATGGATGGAGACGGTTCGACCGCTATTTATTGTATCGTATGGTGGCGTTCTAGTATGTCGTAACGTGTGTGGGCTGATTTATGATGATGATGACAACTAATCTAAAAAAAACAATTATCGTAATGAACAAAAAAGAACCTTTTATCAAATAAATGGTAGCTATTTTATTAAAAATATATACGCACATTGATAAATTTCCATCACGAAAATGTTTTTATTGTGGATCGGTAAATTTGGTGTCATCAAGGGTTATTTCATTCGATTTTATAATTTATTTCAAGTGTATTTTGGTAGCACTCTAAATATATTAATGATAAATATTTATGGGGCTATTTTATCAGCATTTTCAAGTAAAATAATTTATTGATAAAGGAGATCCATTATTTACCTAGTTACTTAAACTCTTCGGTACAAAGCCTACGTACTTTATATATCTTATATATAAAATTTCCATGTCACAATGTTAGTTACCGTACTCCTCCGAAACGGCTATACCGATTTTTACCAAATTTTATATGCGTATTCAGTAGGTCTGAGAATCGGCTACTATCTATTTTCCATACCCCTAAGTGATAAAGTTTGAAGGTAAAACAACGTTTGCCGGGTCAGCTAGTTCTTTTATAATATTGAAATTATTAAGTTATACTTGATTTTTAGAATGAAAAATACCATCAAAGTATTTAAGTCTTCAATTAATTTTTTCTATTCACGAGACATCATCAGGACCCTACAATACTCGATTTTGACATAATAGTAGGTACCAAGCGACAACGAAAGAGTCCTGCCAGTGATTTTGCCTCTCCGAGTTCCTCGCGCAAAGAACTACTTCGATGGTTTTTTCAAAGGTGTGGTATTTTCTTCTACAAATTAGGTTTTTTAATTCTGAATACCTATAGAACCGATAACCGTTGGTTAGTAAAGGTTCTCGAGTGGCGACCGCGATGCAATGGGAAACGGAGTGTGGGTAGACCTCCCACTCGATGGACCGACGACATTGTAGCGGTCGTAGAGAGCCGTTGGATGAAGGTGGCTCTGGACCGCTTTTTCTGGCGTCGTTTGGGGGAGGCCTATGTTCAGCAGTAGACGTATACGGGCTGATGATAGTATTTCAGGGAAGCAATATTTTAGATACTAAAATAACTTCGTAACCGCAGAAAAGTTAGGAAAACTTTATAAGTACAGCAGGTTCATTTTTTGATACATTGTTAATTGTTTTTGTTAATCGAGTTACAAATAAAACATTCTTATTCTTATTCTTATTCTTATTCTTATTCTTATTCTTATTCTTATTCTTATTCTTATAAGTGGTGAATTTTTCGATTCTAACCCTAAACCAACCTTACAAACAAATCCACTTTTCTCGTCTCTACGACATAACCCGACAAAGTCCACAGAGGTTTGTTTGCGAACCTGTTGTTCGTCTCGTCTATTAGGTTGGTATTTACTCGAGGTTGATGCTGGCAAATCTCCTTAGTGGCTTTTGTACTATTAGCAAAACCAACCTGTATACTAAAACCTGAGTTCAGAAACAGATGGTTAAATTTTAATCGGTTGTTTTGACATCTTTGACATTTTTTTTCATTCAGTACCTAAACGTCAAAGTTAACCAACGAAACTGTCTAATTGTCCGATTTATCTATGGGTGAATCCTTAGTCTGTCTTAGAATTTCTGTGTTATTTTACTAGTTTTGTAACAATCAGCGCGCATACATTCGAGGACTGCAGATATTCCGACGGGTTAAAAGAAACGTTATTAGAAAAATACTTAAACTTAGAAAAAAAATCACGTCATTTGGCGATACTCTATGCATTTTGCTTTTATTTTTACAGCACGGTACTTGGCAGTGTGCGCCGCGACGCTGAACGAGCGCGACGCGAACCGCACTCACCCTGAAGAAGTCCCTCGTTAAGGGATGAAACGTTGGTGTTCTTCCAACACAAACTAGGTTCGTAGTTAACCCGCTTACATTCATAATGAAAGCACGGTAATTGTTTATTATTCTTAGTTAATTGTTTCGCAAAAAGTTTAACACACAGACACTGTATCATTATAAGGACTTCCTTGAGCAGCTATGCTGCTGGTTGTACCGCTGAGGTTAGATAGTGAATATGTTAGGTATTTCAGAAGGTAAAAGGTTCCGTACCCGAAGGGGAAAACAGGACCTTATAACAAATCCTTCGCTGTCTGTTCGTCCGTCCGTCTGTCTGTCCGTCTGTCAGCAGGTATATCAAGCTTTCAAAAGTTTAATAATATTTTTATTGCACCTTATAAAATAAATCTAGGGTGGCACAACCGGTGACCATATCGATGAAAGCGATCTGTTCCAGGCTACCTTTACATAGACAGGATCGGTAAGTATATAGAGTGACGACCCAAAATTGGTTTCTAGGGCGTCTTTTGTAAAAAAAAAACTACTGAATCCTATATTTGCGAGTCAATTCACACTTGGTCAATTTTATTAATCAATATCATCTACTATAACAACTATAATTTATTCAAAACCTGTCAAATAGTCAATACATTATTCTTCAAGATATTGAAATTACTCGTATGCAGAAACAAATTACTAGGAATGACGTTTTGAATTCTACACTGCAATTTAAGTAATTATACTTTGACAGCCCCGAAGCAAAGTTCTGTTCCCGCAATTTTTCCACGCGATAGCTTTTCTCTCTTTCTTTCTCGTGTGGTTCATCTATCTCTCTCTGTCTACCGGCACGCTTACTGCCTTGCATTCGAAACCTGATTGACAACAGTTTTTGCATTAAGCTAGGTTTAGACGAAGCCAGTGTCGGCTTACTATTGGCCTAGTATAAAAAAAAATGCGAGATAAGCCAGCACTCGCTGCCAGCACTGGCGGGAATAGAGCGCCGGCCTATTTTTGAAGCTAGTGACCTCCGCCTGCGTCAGTGTGAGTACGCGTGTAATGTAGACGCATCGCGCTAGTCTACATACCCGCAGCAAAACGTGTGCTTACCACAAGAATAATCCAGGAATTAAATGATATCAGTTGGCCTCATAATAACAACATGGACCAGGCCAGCGCAGGCTTGTCTGAAGACTGGCGCCAGCGTTACTGGCTTCGTCTAAACCTCGCTTTGGTTTAAAAATAAACTTGGTGTTGGATTTAAGTGGTGATATAAATCTCTTGCTGGTAGTAAGTGGATAATTTAATTATTGCAATAATAAAAGTAAAACAATATTTTATTAGGGTTAACCATGTTGTAACTTGATTCTTCCCTTTCGTAAGTCTTTTCTATAAATCAACACAGATCATCGAGTAGCTCGGTCCGGCTTTGCTCGTTCGCACCATAATTAGCATGATGACGCTCTTTACTAGTCCAGATGATGAAAGAACCAAAGTATGGAGACAACCCGGAAAAAGATACGCTCAGTGTAACATAGTTGGAAGAGAGCCTTATGGTGGTGGAGGGATTCGCCTCCATTTTTGCATATTATCCATGAGTGTATATTATATTAGTTTGCAAGTTGCAAGTTGGGTTCTGAACGAAGATACGCAATGAAATTCCAATGACCCATTTCGCACGGGGCGGGTGAATAGTCCGCCTACAGCGCAGTAGGTAGCGCGTTCGATTCCCGCCACGAGGCAAATGTTTGAAGTCTCACTCTCAGTTATCTAGTAGGTACCCACAAGCTTCTATATCATATCATCTATTTAACTTGATGATGCTGTGTGAATTGGCTAACATATTTATATCTGCAGAAATTTTCTACTCTAACTCTCTATTAAAAATAAAATTAAGTACCAAATATTAGAATGAAAAAATATTTAATAAAATTTCCAATATTTTGCAATGGATTTCCGCAAAGTAACGACTGAATGAGCCGTGGGGCCGCGGCGTACGAATATCGACCCCTCCAACTCAACCCGTGGATGTCGTAAAAGCCGACTAAGGGAACCTACCAGAGGAAGGGCAGCAGCTTCCTTCTGGGTATTTTTAAACACCAACACTGCGATCACCAAGCCAAGCGTGGTGATTATGGCAAATCCATATGGCAAATACATGGGAGACCATCCACTCGATGGACCGACGACATTGTAGCGGTCGCAGGGAGTCGATGGAAGGAGGCGGCTCAAGACCGCTATTTGTGGCGTCGTACGGGGGAGGCCTATGTCCAGCAGTAGACGTTTGTATGGGCTGATGATGATGAACGACTGAATCTGTTATTTAAGAATATTTCAATCAAATAATAGAAACAAATTAGAACTTGTATTTATAATTGAAACAATTGAGCTAACTGCAGACTGTTTCAAGCAACCTACAGGTACATAATTCAACGGATCCATATCAATCGAAAAAAAAGTTGAAAGCGTCCCCCAGACGCTGGCTGCATTGCCCCGTTGTATGGCAATGCTAATGCGCTGCGCCAGATACTCAACAGCTCTCGGGTCACGCGTCGCTTCGACCAGGAAATTCTGCGTATCACGTGATACTTTATCGAGTGATACTCATTATCACGGGATAAAAATATCATGTGATAAATATCGAGTACCGCGAAAAACTGCATTCTCTTGCGACTTAACGAGCAACTCATCAAAGAAAAACCCTCGATAAATATCGAATTGCAGATTATGAGAATATACTTGTTTGCTACGAAGTAATCACTCAATATTTTGACAGTTCTTGCCATATTTATCGAG
The DNA here is from genome assembly GCA_947859395.1 of Eupithecia insigniata. NCBI lineage: Eukaryota > Metazoa > Arthropoda > Insecta > Lepidoptera > Geometridae > Eupithecia > Eupithecia insigniata. The sequence continues at coordinate 5,095,894 of OX402019.1, forward strand.
TAGATATATTGCCAGAATTGGCCTCCAGATGCCCAGATTATACTATTGTTTATACACTTAAAATTAAAAAATCTTTATAACGTTTGATTAAATACATTATTTAGAAAAGACATATCACATTAATCACAAATGTGCACTGTGCCCTCTCCTATTTGCACGCCAGTAGTGGCAAACCATATAGGTCATATCTTATATATAAAATTTCCATGTCACAATGTTAGTTACCGTACTCCTCCGAAACGGCTTCACCGATTTTTACCAAATTTTATATGCGTATTCAGTAGGTCTGAGAATCGGCTACTATCTATTTTCCATACCCCTAAGTGATAAGGGTTGAAGGCAAAACAACGTGGTGGGTCAGCTAGTTAATTTATATTTTAACATAATTGCATACTCACACCATGTTAATAGAATCAGCAGGCTGAAGTGGCGATGGGCAGGCCATATAGCTCGTAGAACAGATAACCATTGGGGAGTAAAGGTTCTCGAGTGGCGACCGCGATGCAATGCGAAACGGAGTGTGGGAAAACCTCCCACTCGATGGACCGACGACATCGTAGCGGTCGCAGGGAGTCGTTGGATGGAGGCGGCTCAGGACCGCTATTCGTGGCGTCGTTTGGGGGAGGCCTATGTTCAGCAGTGAACGTGTACGGGCTGATGATGACCATGTTAATACTCATGTTTTAAGCAAATAAACGATTCTTATTTTTATTCTCAATATATTTCTGTAACTTATCAGCAGGTTAAACTTGTAAAATATTATCACTAACGGGTTACCTGCTTTTCCAGAAAAAAGCAGTTTCACTCACCACAATTTTCAGTTTCACAATATAAAATATTTACTCCATGTTTGCATGTTGTTCCTCGAGGTAATACATCAAGTAGCTAATTTTAATGTATTCGATGACTGCGATAATGGCTTCTTACACGTCACAACGAATATTTTCAGCTTAGGAATAAAACTAGTAGCTGCTTGAGGATTTGGCTTTCTTATTTTATTCCCCGGCCAAGGGTGAAGGTTTTTTTTTGCGTGAGGAAATCCTTCATGGTAATCTTCCGACCCAGGTAGATTAAAATGTCACGGTATTCTCCGGGCACATGTGCTAGGGAACGCTGCTTTTTAGGCTCTGGTTAATCTTTATTGCTGCATAATAATAGCCTAGGAATCTTTACCTACGTTGTATGTTCTTCCGTATTAACCTTTCATTTAAACATAAGTTTAATAAATATACAGTTACGATCAAACACCGTTAGTGTTATCATTTATCTTCAACGGTAGCTCTAACCCGGGGACTTTGGGGAGTGCTTCCGTGAGCCCTAACAGTGACGCTCCACATAACTATTGCGGAACCCTTCAAAAAGTAGGCATCACAAGGATTTGTGGTTTGCCGAGACACGCATCGCCTAAGCAGAATCAACTTTAAAAGGATAATATCAACAATTTTAGTACAATAATGGCTTCTCGGGTATTTATGACTAGTAGGCTCTTCTTCTTTTTTACCCGACTACCAACAAAGGAAGGTTATACGGTTGGCTAGTACCCTATACATACTTGTACAGGTTTTCTTTTGATACTAAGGAAGTCAGAGGAACCCACCCTCCTAGGGTAGGTAGAAATAGGAACAAAGACCTCCGACTACCTAATCCTGCCGACACAGCCCCATTTCAGTGACTTCCATTTTTACAAAACACTGTCGGCGGTCTGCAATCGGATCTTTACACTAAAATGTCGCCACAAGTCGACGACGGGTAGCAACGTTACTGGCATGTGTAGCCGTTGACACCAACCCGCCAGGCTGTCTCGGCGACATTGGCGGGATCAGTGTTAAGAGACCTTTACGTTGACTGTGACAGCAACCGGCCAGGCTTTGTTGAAATTGGCGGGTTCAGTGTGAAGAGTCCTTTACGGTGACTGAGTCAACATAAAGACCAGCATAAAGCGTTAGTTAGCCAGATCAAAACAAGCTCTCGGACGAAGTGTTGCAACAAGCTAACTACTTGTATGGGAGCAGACGTTCGCACCCACACTGTAGCTATGTCTATTCTGGGTTAGTTACGGCTGTAGAGCTAAAAACGCTTAGAGTTGGCAGAAAAGTCACATTTTTAACAAGCGTTTTAACGAAGTGTCCCAATAAGCTTACTACTTTTATGGGAACAGACGTTCGCACCCACACTGTAGCTCTATCTCTTCTGGGTTAGTTACGGCTGTAGAGCTTAGAAAGCTTAGAGTTGGCTAAAATCACATTTTTTAAACAAACGCTCGTACGATGTGTCCCAATAAGTTAACTACTTGTATGGGCACAGACGTTCGCACCCCCACTGCAGTTCTGTCTATTCTGGGTTAGTTACGGCTTTAGAGCTTAGAAAGCTTAGAGTTAGCTAAAAAAGGCCAACTCTAAACTTTTAAAAACTGGTTTAGGATTTTGAAGGCGTAGAGACCTACAAGCTTTTGTCCAGCAGTGGAGCTCACAACGATAATTGTATTTTGATGTCTATAAGTGTTGTTGACGTTAATAAATGGGTGCAACATCATTATCGTCATATAAACCAGTCCAATGCTGGACTAAGACTGTCCCTAATAAACACCGTATTGGCTCTTAAAAGGAGTAAAAGAAAAAATCCCCACCCTGGACATTCTGGTGGGGAATCAAAATTGTGTTAGACAGAGGTAAAGATGGGTTTAGGCCGGGCATTTACAGGGCGTATTGAGTAAATGCCCAATTGCTAAAAGGACATAATATTGGGTATACACTCAATACGCTCAGTGAATGCCCGGCATAAGCCCATCTCTGAACATAGGCATTATTAACGACCTACAACTATCGTCCTACTGGTTGCTATTAAAAAGAGCAAAATAAAAAAAAAACGCCTGTTATACTCTGTGCAATCATAGTTTTTAACACGATAATTATCTATTTATAATTAATTATCATAATTATCTTCTTTCGATCCGATTATTAATAGGAAAGTTAGACCATCTTCAAAATTCTATATTCTAGACAAGAGTGATGGTGTCTTCTAGACCTTCGTGATACATTGTAGGCCACATCGTCACTACCAACAGGCGAGGTTGTGCTCAAACGAATGTTTTTACCTATGAAGATTTACAATATAAACTTGCTTTTTTATGTCTTCTTCTTCTTGTTCTTCTTGCTGTCCTTATCCCACACTGGGTGGGATCAGCACAACATGTATTTTTATACTACACCTGTTCGGAAAGTTGCCTATTCCTTTTCCAAATATAAGATAGAAAGGCGTATAGGAATCCGGGGGGAAAAACTCTATGGAATTTCATTTTTGATGCGTTTTAACGGGAGAGAAAACTGTATGGAAATCCATTTCTAACGTGTTATTTTTTTTAATTTCCTAAAGGATCGGCCGGTAGCTATGGTTATTTTCATTATAGGTCAAACGAGAAAAGTTTTTACTACAAGTCCGCTTGCCTCTTCCGATTTCCCAAAAATATTTTGAAAATAACCCAAGTGGCGCGGGAAGTTCTTCTAATTTAGAATTTGGTGTAGGCAATTTTATAAATTCTACAGAATGTCGTCGAGTGATAGTGAAAGTTTTATGACACCGCCAGAAATAAAATATTTATTCTGCTTTTTATTTTCCTCGGAGGTGTAGTATAAAGCATTATGTATCACTCGGCAGAAAGTGCGATTCCTACCTCGTGTGTTTTAAGGTTCTCAAATGACACACTCGATAGGAATTAAGCACGTTCTCACCTAGGTGAACAATGTACTATTCTTCCACTCTCGTCTATCAGCCGTCATATCTGTACCTACGCCTTTATTAATTATTTACTTAGTTTTTTATGCAGGTATTTTGGTTTTATTATCGTCAGCCTATATTAGTCCATATTAATATGTGTCTATATTAGTTCATATTAGTATATTAGTTCATATTAATGAGCGCCATGGCACCCTGTCTTCAGCTAGCGGCATCATGCATCTGCCTGTAGTCTTTAACAGATCTTTCCTCCCACTTGGCCGGAGGGCGTCCTACACTACGTTTGCCGAGTCGCAGTCTCCATCAAGAATACGTTTGTCTAGCATCGTTATTTTTATTCCTAGAATCTTTTTCCTCTTCCTAGTTCTACAGCTCACCTGGCGTTAGTAGATGCAAATCGAAACATCTACGTCAAGCAAATTTATCGTTATGCAAAATCTCTTTGAATGTAGCTACACTGCAGTGCAACGCATATCTGGGACGTGGTGCCTCGATAATATCGGCCGTAGTATATTATAAATACACTTGGGGACACTAGCATCGGGTAAACAGTTTGACGATTTCGCTTCGTTATGGGCTTCGATATTTGCTTCGGGACTATTTGTTACTTGTTTGTTTGTGAATATTCGGATGGTTTGGCCATTTAAAAACGATATGACCAATGGGCTCGTAAAAGTGGTGCATGCAATCACAACAAGTTAGCTATTGCTTGCACCTCAGCATTGAAAATTTAATTTGGAAAAATGTACGTAGTGTAATGTTTTATGATCTTAAAAATTTTACTTGAGTGATTCAGTTAAAAATAAAAACTAAGCCAAGTCAACACCAAAAAGGTCGTTGGACATCATTGTTTGTTTGACCAATGATGTCCACCAACGAGTTAAAGAGAGATAAAAATGTTGTCGGCTGAAACCATAATTTATAACGCCTAGGTAGGCTTGAATTTAATATAACCTTCAATCTCTGTGTGATTTAATTCTGAACTGACGTCAACGAAGACTCACAAACAGCGAATGAAGAAGGAGGCTTAGAAAGGTCTTTACTCTTTGCCTGTAGGTGAACTAACTAGACCGAGCCAAAAAGAAAGCATTTTAATGGCTCAAAATATCTAAAATAGAAATGCTCTTATGGGGTAAGTACTTAATTCTTATTTGCACGCGCTTTTCAAGTATAAGAATTACCCCATTATTGTCCTTGGTCTAGAAATAGGTGATTTTCGTGTGAAGAGGTATGGCTGGTTTTCAGTTTTCCCAAAATGTGGAGCGATTTTCCTATTTCTTAGGACAGAACTGCTACAGATATGCTTTACATGTTAATCATAACTATATAAAATTCAAAAGTAACTTTTAGATTTTAAGGAAAAAAACCGCACAAACAAATATTCAAATTTAAAAGTTGTCTATTTCTAATGTCCTGCAGTGTAAACAGGTTAGTATAGCTAGAGACGTGTCAAAGGAAACGAAGCAAGGCGAGGCCTTAAAGAATTTACCCTTCACTTAGAACGGATTCAATATTGGATCCTAGATGACGCAATGTTTCGGCTCAAGTACCCGAATTTAGATTCGATATCTATCGAATGCGACATTTTCTGAGAGCGCGCGTAGACGTTGCTCGCGTGAATCTGTGAGAGGTGATTATTGTAAAGGGAATATTGCATGATGTGTTTACTATTTATTTTATTTCCCGGATTATGGGAATCTGTAGTATTGGAAATCTGTAGACATGGGCATCTATAAAATTGGAAATTTGTAATATTGGAAATATGTACCTAGACATGGGAATCTGTAGAAATGGGAATATGTAGAAATGTAAATCTGTAGAAATGAAAATCTGTAGAGAATGTGTAGATACCTACGGGAATCTGTAGTATTGACAATCTTTAGACAAGGGAATCTGAAATATTAGAAATCTGTAGTATTGGGATTCTTTAGACGTGGTAATAATTCGTGCATTAGTTATGCTTATGTATTTTTCCAGAATAATGTACGTAGATAAGTAGGTACTAATGCTTTAAGGCATTCACTGCCCAGTCTCTGCGTCGCGACCCGTAGAGGCGGGCCGCAGCTAGTAGAACTCGCAGATCTACTACATGTAAGTCGTTGGCAATGAAAGTGTTAGTTAGTTTAGTAAGAATAACGCATTCACTGCCCAGTCTCTGCGGCGTGACCCGCAGGGCGGACCGCAGTTAGTAGGACTCGCAGACCTATGTACATGTGCGTCGTTGGCAATGAAAGTGTTAATGGGATTTTGCAATATGATCGTCATGTAAGTAAGTAATAAAAATATTATCAAAGTTTTAGTAGGTAAGTTTTAAATCAAATAAAAGTAGGTATGCGATTCATAAACCAATAAATTGGTATTTACGAGTTTTTAACACCGCCAGGCTCACTACTCTATCGGAAATTAAAAAAGAAAATGGTCGAAAAAGGTCTTTTTGGGTAATAAACCCGATCCGGAAACGGTAAAATCGAACGTAGCACAAAACCGCGAAACTCATAAAAGGAACGAAAATATCAGAACTGTCAATGAGTACGCCATGTTGAATTTCCACGCGTTGCTAAAATGGCCCCTTGTTTTATTCTCCTAAATGCGACAATAAATGTCAAATCGCAATCGTTATTTGTAAAAATTATGGTCTTTTTTGCTACGTGCTCAGAGCCGGTAATTAGGGGTCAAGCTTTTGTTGCTTTTGGGGTTCCGCAAAGCTTTTTCCCAGAGAGAAGAACCTTGGACAGTACCCACCTCCCAATCTTTGAACAGAAGCAGAGGCTAAAGTGCCTTCCTAGGCATCATACACAAGTTAAAAAATAGACTAAAACAAAATCAATTTAAAACCGTGAAAACGGGTTCGAAGCAACAGGCAGAAGTTTATCGATATTGTTTAAAAGCTGACACGATTCCCTGTTGTTTTTCTTTACTTCTTTTGTTACATTACTTTTCCGTAACACAGTTATGAACTAGCACGGAAAGTAAAGGCTTTGTGTGATTAATAATCACAAAATCACTGATTAAGTACTTTAATTTTTTTACTTTTAGCGATCTTATTTAGCAAATTTTGCATGAATAACTTTGTATTTAGTCAGTAAATAAGTTTGTAAAAATAAATATTCTTATTCTTTTCGTAAGGTAAGTGCACCAAATAAGGTCTCGTTTGCGGCACGGGCCACTTGCTATGTTTGAGTACGTTAGTTAATGTACCCGCACATTTCTACAAACATTGGCGGTCATTTGAAATCGTGAAGCGGGAAATATAAAAAATAGGCCTTATTAGGACATAGGCTTTATTTGTGTCACCCACCTTACCTATACTAGCCTGGATTTGTGAGTCAGCGTGTAAAATTGTATGAAAAAACAAAAGACAAACTTTAAAAAAGTGAGTTTTACCAACCTACATATCTCTGGTAGGTCACTCATCATTGAAGGTCGACCTGTCACCCGCTTTCAATCGTGTCTTTTTTTATTTTAGAAAGATGCACACAAGTGACAGCGATGTGTGACTAATTGTTAAATTCGTTGTTATTATTTTTCTGCGGAACCCATCCTACACACACAAAAACAACCTTCACCGTTTCCTGTTCACTTCTGCTTCGCTGAAACCTCAATTGGTAGTAATTTTAGAATTTATCTGCTCTCGTTAAAGTTGTAGAGTGCAACCTTTCCAAAATTATGACATAATATCAACGCATTATGTTATTAGGATCACAAGGTACGAAAAAGATAGTACTTATTGTTAATTTGGGTCGTTGGTTTACCTTCTTCTAGGCATCAACAACTTTGACCACATTTATTATTTTTTACTTAACGGACCACTAAACATTATTGCCTCCGGCTCAGGGAAAAAACTATACTTACTGTTATTTGGTCTATGGTGTTTTCTTTAAGGTCATATATATTAAATGGTTATAACTAGTATCATCTTACGTCAAGCATTATTTACCCCGCTGCCTTTAACGTGCTTAAAATAGAAAATAATTATTTATTAGAAAGTAATTATTATTCAGGTAAAATCAACATTATTATTTTGTTAGAAATGCCCTGAGGCCAACGTTAGGTTTAACTAGACACAGAGTTGAGAACTCTCTCTCTTTCCTGCTTCAATCATAATCATCATCATCATCAGCCCATACACGTCCACTGCTGGACATAGGCCTCCCCCGTACGACGCCACAAATAGCGGTTCTGAGCCGCCTCCATCCATCGACTCCCTGCGACCGCTACGATGTCGTCGGTCCATCGAGTGGTCTCCCATGTAGGGGGAGATTTGCCATAATCACCATGTTTGGCAGGCGGATTGGTGATCGCAGTGTTGGTGTTTAAAAAATACTCAGAAGGAAGCTGCTGCCCTGCTTCAATAACGGGTCATAATAGCTTGCTCTAAACGTTATCTAGTCAAATTATGCTTGTCTCAAAGAACACATACAAATACTTGTACAATCCACACAAAAAAACACAGCCAAAGCAGATCTTAGCCTCGGACGCTAAATTTCTGTAGAGATCTTGAGCTGTCTTTCGCTAATAGCGTATAATATTACAGTCGAACAATCGAAAACTGCAGTACATATTATTATGCCCGAGCCACAGTACCTTATAGGTAATATAATTTATAAGAATACTAAAAACCAGTCCCGGCTTCACACGGCTAGTAGAGCATTTACGAGTAGGTATCTCAAAGGGATTAGGTAGAGTTTGCGATGAAAGCTCCCAGGCGTCTCGACTTTTTCCGACACTTTCAACAATTATCGTTATATTTCAACCGATTTACACAAAACCTAGACAAATTATTTATAATATTAGACCTAAACCTTCCTCGTGAATCATTCTATCGATTGGTGAAAACCGCAAGAAAATCCTTTCAGTAGTTTTTGAGTTTATCGCAAACAGACAGACAGACGCGGCGGAGGACGTTATTTTATAATATTTTAGTGATAGGTACTGTAGTAGAAACTAGTATAGTTACTTTGTACCTAGGTCATTAACAGCAGCTCAGTGTCCCAACGTACATATATCTTAGCCGACACAAATACTCTTCCAGTTATCGATTCTGATCTACCTCTCGCTAGTATCCTCGAATAGTCAACGTTAGGCATGTATCAAATAAAAATAAGGACTTATTGCTTCGGTACAGCATTAAAACTGTCATGCCGACAACGCTAGAGGGCGCGAGTTTACGGCACTTTGCAATATTGCGTTTTCCCTCTGAAAAAACATGTCCCCATTCTACCTTACAGGTGTTTCCGTGCGTTTTATTTCAGGCCTATGACCTCGGTTAAATACTTCGTTCTTTTCTGGCCTAAAGAAGAATAAATAATTTATTTATAGCCACATTTATTTATTTAAACACACATGATTAAGAAAGTCTTGAATACCACAGACATGACACTAGCTGCGTTGAACACCGACGGAAAGTTGCCTGCCTATCGGTGTTCTTTATGTTACATTTTGGAGAGTGTGAGCTGGAATTGCACGACCTAATTTCCCAATCACCATTCTACCATCGGACAACCAGACGCTCGGAACTGCGTCATCCATACACGGTGGATATCCCATTGGCCCGCACTCGGCGCTTCAAATCAACATTCTTCGCACCGCCAAAGTATGGAATGCCTTACCGGCGTCTGTGTTTCCCGATACCTATAATCTAGAGTGAACAGGACTCTTTTGGGCAAGCGTGCTACATCCTCGGCCATATCGTCACTTACCATCTGGTGAGAAAGCGGCCAAACGCAAGCCTATAAAATGTAAAAAAAAAAAATACAAAAATATACTTACTAATTAAGAATAAATATGATATAACATTTGGGATTTAAATTTTAAACATAATGTAGGCACAGGGTAGAAGATTCCCAAGTTTAGAAAAAAAAATGGTCTTTCCCTATGTGCCCGGCAAATCAGGTCTTGCTTCAGCTTGGTGTCGCTATCGTCATAAAAGAAGATAGCGTAAAATATACTTGTGTTAGTACTGAATAATTATTAATGTTCATTTGTATTTTTTGTCTGTTTACATATTATTTTCTAAGCAGTTAGTAAGTATACGCAGAAGTAAAAATTAAGATACCTGGGCAGAGCTAGCGGTACATTACCCATACGCTAGACTTACGTGCCGCTACTTGTATCATCGAAGCAAAGCACAGAAGCTCGAAAAATTCTTTGTTCTTCAAACATTTTTTTCTAGACATGTGAGATTATGCGTTGTTAAAGTATGTGTTTTAGTTTTGAGTGATAACTTTGCTGTTATCTTGTTGATTTCTGTTATTGTTATCAGTTTTTGTTGTTTTCATTCATAAATGTCTTTGTTGATATAAAATATCTAGGAATCTAAATTGGAGTAGGTATAGGTACCAATTCACGCTGCACATAGGTTATTTGTATTTTTAACAATGAAGTGACTTTTCCCTTTGCAAATAACTTGGTAACTACTATTTACCCATTCTAAAAGCTTAATAGTTTTATACAGCATTAGCGAATACAAACAAAAAGATCCAAGCATCGCATGAATAATTTATATGCAAAACGAGGATGCACAAAATGCACTATATCAAAACGTTATAAGTATCTCAACTACACATCCGGTTGAGCAACAACGGAAGTGATAAAACGACTATTAATATAATTTTATAGTGGTTATTCTAAACCCTATTTCCATTAGAATAAAACTAATGGTTCTGTTGAGGAAGATACTTGAAATTACTTACAAGAAACGAGTAGCTTCAGATTGAATGCAAATGGCCGCTATAGATTGAAGTGCGTTTATTTTTAAGCAAGGTATCTCGAGGTTTGTACTTTAGTTTTTACTAGCTGCTGCCTGCGCCTTCGCCCGCGATTTATTGGGATAACATATAGTCTAGGTATTATGTTAGGTAAGTATATGTTATTGCAGGTCCCTAATTATACCCATACAGCCCAATCAGTTCAGTAGTTTTTGCGTGAAACAGGAAAAAACATCCATACTCACAAACTTTGACATTTATAATATTACTAGCTGCTGCCCGCGCCTTCACCCGCATTTTATGGGATAAAAAATAGCCTATATGTTATTCCAGGTCCCAAAATATACCCATATCAAATATCAGCCTAATCGGCTCAGTAGTTTTTGCGTGAACGAGTAACAAATATCCATCCATACATTCATCTTTACAAACTTTGAGATTTATAATATTAGTAGGAAGGACTAGGAGCGGAAACCAAACAAGTATGAACAAGTATACCTACAAGTAAATTGATAGGTTCTGGGAAATTAATGTAGGTAATCCCTGCGTACGAATATCGACCCCTCCAACTCAACCCGTGGGTGTCGTAAGAGTCCACTAAGGGAACCTACCAGAGGAAGGGCAGCAGCTTCTTTCTGAGTATTTTTCAACACCAACACTGTGATCACCAATCCGCCTGCCAAGCGTGGTGATTATGGCAAAACCCCCCCTACATGGGAGACGATCCTCTCGATGGACCGCAAAATTGTACCGGTCGCAGGGAGTTGATGGATGGAGGCGGCTCAGGACCGCTATTTGTGGCGTCGTATGTCCCCCATACGACACGCCACAAATAGCGGTCCTATGTCCAGCAGTGGACGTTTATGGGCTGATATGATGAACCCCTGCCTGTTAAACAGTTAATTTTTACAGGAACTCAGAGATTTGGATACCTTTATCCTAAAATAAAATTGATGAAGTAAAATACCTACCATTTCCCGTACATAGTAACTAGGTAAACCATAATTATTATCACCATATAACACTAAAGTTTAGTTGTTGATTGCATCGCGAGCAATTAAGTCGTTTTGCGCGTATCGATAACGAGTTAAAGTTTGTGATAAGCGAGGGGTCCTCCTTAATTGGTTGGGCTTCACGCGCAATGGCCGATGAACCTTATGTCGTAGCCGAGACAGTTGAAAATAGCATTACACCTCATGAAGTAACCAGTGACGCAGTGACCGTTTTTGTTGGTGACCGATTGGAATGCAGTGAGGAATCATTGGAGAATATGAATATAGAAGAATTGATAGGAATCCTACAGACGACTGGAATGTTGTAGGTCCGCGGGGGCGTAAGATTATTCGAACAAATACATCTGTCGAGGAATCACCATCCCGACCTGAAGACGGAGAAAAGGCCCAAGTTTATGTTACGTCTACGTCCGCTTTGCCCAAGCAATTTGCGCTAGCTAGGCTATTCAAGGATAACAACATCAGTGGGATTCATCGAGTCAAGTATATACATGATAGTAAGGATGGGAGTTATTGGATATTTTGGCTACCGGTTATTAGTTGGGTATTTTGTTTCAATACCGCTAGTACCAACGAGGTACCCAATAACGTTACAATACTCTATACCTGTTCTGATTTCTACCCAATATATTTCTAACCGATTTGGTTAGAAATACCATCTAACCGATTTGGTTAGAAATACCAAATACTTGTTGCAGCTACATAACTTTACGGGTGAACGGTCCGCTAGTACCTATGCGTAGATGATAGTTAGGTAAGTATAGGTATTGAAGCGTTGGGTAGTTATGGCTCACGGTCGGTTAGGCGCGATGCTCGCTTTGCACAGTTATTCCCTAGCGGTATGCGGATTTTACAATAGCGTTAGATATTTTAGGACCATGCTAACAGGTACTGAGTTAGTTATTGAATACCGGACTCATCTCTACATGATAGTAAGATACTGATAACTTTCGAGTTAGGGAGCAATGCTGTCGAATTTATTAGGTGCGAAACATTTTGCGAAATGGGATGGAAATGTCACAGAACTTCAGAAGTAGGGGTTTCTTATGGAATCACAAAATACATCGAATTAGATCTTACCGAGGAAAGAATAATACAAAGTTTGTCGAGTAACGTGGAGATTCTCTCTGCGAAGAGACTCAATAAGCGAAAGTTTGAAAATGAAGTACCAGCCGGCTGGGAGAAATGTGAAGTAGTCCGCATTGGTTTTAAGGGTGCAGCCCTCCCACCACACGTATTCATAGATGGCATGAGACTAAAAGTGGAACCATTCATTTTCCCCGTACTCGTTACGATGTTGGAAGTTTGGCCATCTCAGAACCTTCTGCCCGTCGAGGAAAATAGTATGTCCTAAATGTACTAAGAACCATGAAAATTGTGAAACTACTTCCTACCGATGCGTGAATTGTACCGGAAACCATTTAGCGAGGCAAAAGATGTGCCCAATGTTCAAAAAAGAAAGGAAAGTCAGAGAACTGATGGCGGAATTTAACTGTACTTACAAAAAGGCTCTCACCACTTACGTTCCACCTTCTCCTACCCCTGAGAACTACCCACCTTTGTATTCAGACCAGGAATCCGACCAGGATGTGCCCGGTCTTTGATGAACATTCAGCAAACGAGAGGAGCGTTCCCCCAATCCGAAGAAAGAAACTAATGTCGCAATTATTTAATACTCCATCTGCAGCAAAATCCTCACCCGCGCCTGTGACCGCGTCCGCGTCCGCGACCGCCCCCCTCGTAGCCACGCCCGCAATCGCGCCCATAGCCATGGATGAAGAAAATACGTTTAATTTAGCACAGAGTCGTAAACAGAGAAATAAGCATCGCAAACATAACAAATCCCCCTCGCCTGCCCCGCAGGACGCAGAAGACGTTCAGTGGAACAGGGAGTCGGAACAGAACTTTTCACAACCTGTATCAAATGTTAGAAGTGAGCCCCGTAGAAAAACACGAGAAACACGAGAAGATCACATTAAGAACTTGAGTTTTGTTAATTTAATATCTAAACTATTCCGTATCGTGGTAAGTGAAGATTCGTTACAAGATAAAATAGAACAGGTCGTCAACATTTGTATAGAGTGGATACTATCTAAAGTAGTCAGTGGTATGTCAGCTGGCTCCTTCATTAACATGTTTGTTAATGATGGATAACAACGTCATCAATATTGACATCAATATCTTACAGTGGAACTGTCGTAGTTTACGGCCAAAATCTGTGTCATTTGAATCGTATGTACATATACTTATCTAAGAAAAAATACATATCGCTGTTCTCAGCGAAACGTGGTTCGAGCCTGATAGCTACTTTAATGTTAGTGGTTATAATACCTACAGGTTAGACAGGGCAGATGATCAATAGTGGCGTGGCGATTTTAACACATAAGTTGGTTAAAAGCGTTGCGTGCATGACCCATTGTCGTAATACAGGCATTGAACTTCTTCATGTAAAAAATTTAAACTGTATGCATGTTGAGAATATTCTGTCGGTCTATTGTACTTCGTCAGTACATACGATACAAAACGATTGGGATTATGTATTTTCACTTGTAGGCAGAAAAAGTTTAATTTTGGGCGATTTCAACGCGCACCATATTAATTGGTCTAGTAAAACAGATTCAAGAGGGACTTAAATATTTGATGCAATGTTAGAATATAACTTTACACATTTGAATAACGGGGAAGCGACGAGAATCCAACTTGTTGACGGTGTATTGCGTAAGACGTCACCGGACATCTCTTTTGTCTCCACGGAGTTGGCAACATATGTAGTTCACATGGAAAGTAACCAATGAAACTTTAGGCAGCGATCATCTTATGATAAAATTATCAATAAGCTTAGACGTTAGTCAAAACAAATTAAAAAAAAAAGGAATTATAAATTAAGTGACTGGTGTTCTTACAAAACATGTATAGAAAATTCCCTCGCCGACTGTCCAATCCCAGTTAATAATTATCAACAATTCTATGATATGTTCGAGCACACATTACAGTCAGCGGCCAACAAAAGTATACCATTTAAAATTATCCCTCAAAATATTTCTAATAAATTTACCCCAAAACCTTATTGGAATGCTGAATTGTCAAAGTTAGTGGCTGAAAGTCGTCGAGCTTTAGGTAATTTTAGACGTTGCCCATCACCAGGAAATTATAACATTTTACAAGATAAAATAAAAGAGACGCAATGTGCCATGAGGCGTGCCAAAAGTAAGTCTTGGCAGCAGTTTTGTACTTCCATAGATGAAACTAATTCCCCAACCGATATGTGGAGACAAATGAGATGGGTGAAGGGACACCACTCATCCGCGTCTTATCGTTGCGTAGATAAAGATAACGCCAAACAATTACTCGAGACTTTAACACCTGATTACGTTTGTCCACCGCAACCACAGTTTCATTCAAATAATTCTTTATTGGAATCGGACATTTCATTACATGAATTAGAAAACTCTAAAAAAAAACGGATCGGCACCCGGTAACGACGAAATTTCTAATTCGATGGTTAAAAATTTACCTATAATAAGCAAGCAGTTATTAAGCCGATTTTATAACATTTGCTTACATGAGGGTTTTGTTCCTGTTCAATGGCGACAGGTCAAGATGATTGCTATCCCAAAACCTGGACGAGAAATTAACTCTCAAGCTGCGATTTGACCGATATCGCTTATCTCTATTTGAAGATAGAAGTAGAAGGGTTTGAACTGATTAGGTCTACGGGAAGAGGTTTGGCCCAAGGGGATCCGCTTTCTCCACTTCTTTTTAATGCGATAACTATTAATATTTGTCAAAACATCCAAACCGCTGAAATTTCTCAATATGCCGATGACTTTGTTTTATACGTAACAAAAGATAAGATAGAATCTGCTATTAGCGAGCTTCATGCTTCATGTTTGAGCAAACTAGGTTTAAGTATTTCTCCAACGAAAAGTAAGCTATGTATTTTTAAGAAGGGTCGTTTTCAGAATTTCGTTGAATTTAAGATTAATAACCAACTCATATCCATCACAAACAATTTTAAATACTTAGGTTTATGGCTAGATAGCTCCCTTAGATGGAAGAAACATATTAACGAGACAATTGGAAAAGTATCTAAATTCGTTAATCTCTTGAAAGTTTTATCAGGACCGGGCTGGGGTATTCATCAAAGACATTTAAGGCGCCTGTACATTGCTATTATTCGAAGTAGAATAGATTACGCGAGTTTTTTATATGACAATTATTGCGTTACTTCTTTAGTAGAATTAGATCGTATTCAAAACCAAGCTTTACGCGTTATCGGTTATAAGGAGTACCCCAATCCATGTGATGGAGAATGAGTTGAGTCTGCCTCCACTTCAAATTCGTAGAAAGTACCTTGCAGGGAAGTACTGGCTAAAATGTAAGTCTTTATCTAATAACAATATTATCAACCTGTTGGACGAACTGACATCTTCGCGTAGTTCCTGCTATTGGTCTCATAAAAAAGTTCCATTACTAACACAGACGCAGGATGTGTAAAATTCGTTATCACTATATAACAGTATCCATCTCGACATGTTCTCTCTTAATACATGGGTCAGTAATGTTAATCTTTATGATGTAATATCTTATTGTATTCCTGAAATTGTACGGGCTAAGCGGACCTATAATTGTAGTAATCTTAAAAATATTTGTTTAAATTTTATAAATGAAAAATATAGCGGTTGGTATAAAATCTTCACAGACGGGTCTAAAAATACGTCAGGGGCGGGTTCGGCTTTCTTGGATCCTCAGATAAGTAACGGAATCAAACTGAAGATCGATTCTGACATCTCAATTATGCATATTGAATTGATTGCCATAGAGGAAGCGCTATCTTATATCGACTCAATAAATTTCGATAAATTTGTCATTTTGACAGACTCAAAAAGTTCATTGCAACATTTGGCTCGTTGTACCTCTTCGGTGAGAGGTATACCGATAGCCTATAGGATTTTAGAATCGATCTTGAGGTTACAATCTCGTAACATAAGTGTGGTTATGCAATGGTAAAGATGCGCGACTGCGAATTATCTGTCTAGTCGAATACAAAGACTACTAATTTCCTTATTCGACTTGAATATTAGTAATATACTAATCTTCAAAGTCGAATGAAACTACTAATTAGTAATTACTAATGTCTCTACGAATGGATCATTCATGGCTTCGATTCGACTTTGTTAGTCGACCGATGGTTTTGAGTGATGAATGAATTATTCGTCACTCGGCGGGAATTGAATCGAAACCGACTCAGGCAGTCGAACGAATGACTCGCGATTACTAACCAAATTAGTTACTTATTTGCGCTAGTCATTCGAATCGTTCGAATGACTTATCAAGTCGAATAATTCGAATGAAATCATTCACAGTCGCGCATCTTTATGCAATGGATTCCATCTCACATTCAACTTAAAGAAAATGAAGAAGTAGATTTGTTAGCTAGACAGGCGATTGAAGATGGAATCCCTTTGAATGTATTACCTTTTTACTCCGAACAGTTTAAAACAATTAAGTACCAATGCATAGCTTTATGGCAAGAATACTTTGACGAAAGATCACTGGAAAAAGGTATATGGTACAGAACAATACAGCCACAAATAAATCAGTTTCCATGGATCATGACGTAACTTGTGCAGAAATGTTTTGAAAACCGCACTTAGATTACGTTCAGGGCACATTCCATCAAAGAAATTTGCATTTTTAATGAAAAAAGTACCATCTCCTAATTGTAATGATTGCGGTGTCATTGAAGATATACACCACATATTAGTGGAATGTGTCCGGAATGAGAGTCTCAGAAGAACCTGCTTCGGCAGGTACAGTACCATTCACATCGGCCGTCTAAATAGGATTTTGGTCGACCCTTTGTCGGGTGAAGCCAAGAAGCTATATAAACTTGCAGAATTAGGTCTTAGCTCCTAGTTGTTATTTTTGTAATTTTGTCTGTTTGTAGGTACATTTAGTTTTCTTTAGTTTAGTCGACTCTCTGTAATTTAGTAGCTAGCTATAGATAGCTGTTGTTATTATATTAAGTTAATTGTTTGTGATGATTTTTATGGGACGGTGTGGTCGCTAAGCGACAAAGTCCCTTCATTAAATAAATAAAAAAAAACTCTAAAGTTAATAACGGGATATTTACCATGATTAAGGTTTTAAGTTCTCCAATATTTCGGCACTATAGTATATTATAGTACACAAGTTTGATAGTTTCAAAAGTTTTAGAATATCACCATAATAATCCACCATCGGTCACAACCGAATTCTAAGCTGGATTCTGTGGAATAAAGTGACACACCGACAAACAATTTACGCTGATTTCATTTAATTTATTCCTGTAAATGTACGTAAGATTTTTAAGACTAAAAATATAATAAGTACCTACCTATGAATAACTGTGTTATTCCGTGTTTGTCCCACTCGCTTCGGACCAAAGTGGGACCCGGAAAATCAGAGGTGATTTCATTCCGTATTCGTCCCATTTTAAGATTTCTAACAGAAAAATCTCCAAAGTACGGTCACCCGCATACATAGTGTCTTTACCATTATTTTTTACGTAGGTTTTCTTCAGTGGATTTATGTTTTTTAAATAAAAGACAATTGAAAATCAAACGAACTAAGTGAAGTTCGATGGCAATTATGTGAGCAGTGTCATTCGATGCAATTTATGTCGTAGCGGCGCGGCGTTTACGAATAGGGATGACGACATTAACTAAAAATCACAAAAAATATGTATTTACCGAATTATACCGGAGCCATAGATTACAAAACACGTATTAAATTGTAATTTCTGATCGAGATTAATTATTATTTTGATAAAATTAAACTACAAAATACAGCAATCCGCCATGACACGTTGAACACCAATCAGAGAATACACACCTGTGACGTCATCCCGTCACATTATGTATTGTAAAGGCACAGAATAGCTGGTAATGCTTCCCTTGAAAATATTATGATCATTCTGTATCATCAAATGTTCGTGCATCTATGACGTCATAGATAGCCGCCACGAGTATTGTAGCGTTTTTGAGCGAAATTGATAATGCATTTTTAAAAGCTGTATTTTTCCTTCGAAGACCATTTCTTGCAGAAATATGATTTATTTTGCATCATGTCTAAAAATATCACGGTGTCGTTTCTCAAAATAAGTCGTCATGCCTAAAATGCGAAACATAATTTATTAACCGAGGGAATGGAGAAATAATTTTAAAAATCTATCGAAAACATCAACGGCATAATCGTCCATAGATTTTTAAAATTATTTCACTATTGTATAGAAAATGATCCCGAGGTTAAATGTTTATCCCCAGGGGATTAGCATTTATCCCGCAAAACTTTAAAATAGCGTAAAAGTAAGGCACTCGTATTCGATTATTAGGTTTCTGAAAACAATCAAATTTATGACAACGACTGGTAACAAACAGTTTCTATGGCAACGGTCGTAAATAAGAGTTAGGTTTAGGAATTTGAAGTCAGTTTATAATTTTTTTGAATAGTAATTATTATATTAGTTTTTTATATGCAAACTGAGGGAAGGTCTGAAGTCTGCCCACACAAACACTGACTGATCTAATCAGCATTGTGTGGGCACACACGCGTTTATAGAATAAATGGGTTCATTAGGTGGAATTTAAGACAATTGGTCTTGGTTCTGTGTCTGCACAGTGAAGTCTTGAAACAGCTGTATCAAAGCGAGAGCATTAAATAATTACTTATTGGTACGGGAAAGCGAAATGAACTCCCAGATAGAAAAAGGTATTGATAAGTCTCATAGAGATTATAACAATAGGTAACTTATTTTTAGGTTGTTACAACACACAAACAATCATTACATAGTATAAAACAAATTCGCTTCCCGCTATCTGTATGTCCTTATGTATGCTTAGATCTTTAAAACTAAGTAACGAATTTTGATGCGGTTTTAATAGATAGTGATTCAAGAGGAGATAGTTTGTATAATTTGAACCCGTGCGAAGCCGGGGCAGGTCGCTGGTAAAAAATATAACATCAAATATTATAAAAGTACACAAAACTTAAACATAAGAGTAGGTATCTGAGTGCCTGGTCGAAGCGACGCGTGACCCGAGAGCTGGTGAGTATCTGGCGCAGCGCATTAGCATTGCCATACAGCGGGGCAATGCAGCCAGCGTCTTGGGGACGCTTCCGACTGGTATTGATATGGACCAGTTGAGCTATCTGTAGATTGTTTGCAACAGTCTGCAGTTAGCTCAATTGTTTCAATTGTAAATACTAGTTTAATTTCTTTATATTATTTGATTGTTATTTTCTTTGTCAATAGAGTAGGTAAAAAAATTATTTAAAGTTAGGGTAGCTATAGCTATCTACTCAAATAGAGAAGAGTTTTAGTATTGTCAATACGGGGCTGACTTAGTCATTCCAATGACTCAAACCCCCGAATACTCAAACGAATCTCAGATTTAAGCACGACTCAAGTGACGATTTTTTGACAGATTTTCATTGAAAACTTTCAAAATATTGCGACATAAGACGTGCTTACATCTGAGTTGCGTTTGAGTATTCGGCCAAAAGTCCCTTAAAAATTAAGAATAATAAAAAAACGTTTAGTATTGCACCAGCTGTTCCCCGTGCCCTAACCTAGGGGTTCGTGCACTGGCAATCAAAGTAACCGGAGCCGTGATCTTGGATTTAATGAACGATTCTGATTAATTGTTTAGTATCCGCGAAGATTTGGCGGTAGACATTTTATTGGGTGTTTTTCATTGTTGACTTGGATTTTTCCGTTGTTTACTTTGAACTGAATTTATGTAGGCAGATTGTTTTCCAGTTTTAACGGTGGTGGGTCGTTATTGTTTGGCATTGAGAAGACCTTTAAATTGTAATAAAATTTTGCTAAAGATTTTTCTTTCCCTTATGAGAGTTCCTTCCTGAGTTCTAGGCTAGTAATTATAGAAAATGAACAACATTATTAAGGTGGTTCCCTGACCCAAACAGCGCCGCCACATATTTCATCATATTATTACGTTAATTAGAAGAATTTTCAAACATTCCTTGACACGTTTGTGATAGGTACCTATCATAAGTTTTTCTAATGCCTCTGTAATAAAAAAACGTATGTATATGTTTTAAATTAAACGCTAGATTAAATACTTAAAACATAATTAAGTCCGTTCTGAATGTTACTTTAAGATAATCCCGTATTTCTCTATAAGCGAACCAATGTATATTCTTTTTAGGAATAAAATTCTAAAACCGTAAACCGTAAAAAAAAGCTTATGATAGCTATCACAAACGGGCCAAGGGATTTATGAAAATTCCTTTGTTTATCGTAATAAAAATAATGATGAAATAGGTGGCGGCACTAGTTCGGGTCAGGGAACCACCTTAATAATGTTGTTAACTTTTCTATAATTAGTAGCCTAGAACTCAAAGATGATCAATTCCAACAACGCGTTATATGCATAAACGACTGATTTGCCATGGCTGGCGAAGGTCCGCCTGCGACGCAGGAGGTTGCGGCTTCGATTCCCACCTTGGGACAAATGTTTTTACGATCTACAAATATTAGTCTCGGGTGTTCTGGGTATTTTCTATTTATATAAAACCTACGTAATATATAGTATTAAGTATATCAGTCATCTTGTACCCATAACACAAGTTCTGGTTAGCTTGGGACTAGATGATGCTGTGTGGATTGTCCAGTATTATTTATTTATTTAAACCCAAGTTCAAACCTTCTCAAAAAAGCGTAAAAGAATTGTCAAGAGTTTCATTTCTTTATATCTCATAAAAAATATATTTTATCCAGAGTGGACCAGTTGATCTGGAAATAACTCACTTATTTAACAAATTTAATGTCTAGGCTGGTCATAGGTAGAAGCTAACTTTTTTATCCTTAAGGTAACAGTAACCAGCACAAAAAGATTAAAAGACCTTTCACTTTTTAACCGACTTCAAAAGAAGGAGGTTATCAATTCGTCGTTATGTTTTTTTTGTATTAACATACTCAGACTTATCTAACTATAAAATTACCATACCATTATACGTGTACCAAAATACCTAGAGAAAAAGTTACGCTTGAACCAGTACGTTATAAGGATGGGAGTTATTGGATATTTTGGCTACCGGTTATTAGTTGGGTATTTTGTTTCAATACCGCTAGTACCAACTGGTACCCAATAACGTTACAATACTCTATACCTGTCCTGATTTCTACCCAATATATTTCTAACCGATTTGGTTAGAAATACCAAATACTTGTTGCAGCTACATAACTTTACGGGTGAACGGTCCGCTAGTACCTATGCGTAGATGATAGTTAGGTAAGTATAGGTATTGAAGCGTTGGGTAGTTATGGCTCACGGTCGGTTAGGCGCGATGCTCGCTTTGCACAGTTATTCCCTTGCGGTATGCGGATTTTACAATAGCGTTAGATATTTTAGGAACATGCTAACAGGTACTGAGTTAGTTATTGAATACCGGACTCATCTCTACTGAATTGGTCGAAAATAATCGCCTAGGTAGTCGGCTTCTTTCCGACAGCAGACTTTAGACGCGAGGCGGCGTTAGGTGGTGCCCACGGCTTCCGCCATCCTTCTTTTTTAGTCCGCAAAGATTCGCACCGTACAAGAGTTCTCTGATCTCGCTGTTGACTCGACCTGACAACATCAGGTTGATTAAAGATTTCAAGTTTTCGAGAAGGACTTCACCTGCATGGCCAGACCCGCCGGATAGAAGATCTTTTTTGTATTGAAGCGTTGGGTAGTAATGGTTCACGGTCAGTTAGGCGCGATGCTCGCTTTGCACAGTTATTCTCTAGCGGTATAAGGATTTTACAATAGCATTACATATTTTAAGACCATGCTAACAGGTACTGAGTTAGTTATTGAATACCGGACTCATGTCTAGTACCTTACATTATATATACTTAGTATGAGTGGCAAAATTCTTCGAAAGTTAGATATGTATGTATATTACGCGATATCTCCGTCAATTATGGACCGATTTTGAAAATTCTTTCACTATTGTATAGAAAACGATCCCGAAAGGGTCCCATAAAATTTATATTTTTATCCCCAGGGGATTAGTATTTATCCCGCAAAACTTAAAATAAGTGTTAATTAAGGGAATTTCAAGACGCTTTATCATTTTTTAAAATACGCCATATTATCAGCAGAAAAGTTCCAAAACGAAAATTATCACCTCCCCATCCTTCATCAAAATCGCACAGCGTTGGATCGTTTAAAAAACAAAACGTCTAAAACTTTTCAAATAACCACCCAGTGCGGATGCTATTAGCTTTCCGGTGATCTTAGCAGATCTAGAAGTTTGGACAGGGACGGCATAAGGATAAAAACGGGGGCAGAATAATTAAACCTGGTATTTACGTTTACGCAACAAAATTTCAGAATGTTCTCAAACTACTGCAAACTTCGATAGTTCGAACCTTATGAACACACACTGTGTTCATAGAATGTAAATATTACATAAGGTTAAACCAGGGACGGCGTGAGGAATGAAAGGGGCCTGAAGAATATTTATGAAAACTATGAATCTGTTTCATTATCATACGCAACTTGAAACCCACTGTGGAAAAAGTCTTATAAAAGTTTTAGTGTGTGTGAGACATAATGCGCGTAGTGCGTACTAATTGAGCATTGAATTGAATGTCTGATCTTAATATTTTTAAAATAAAGGAGTGACCCGTCCATGAGTCCATGGTTTATCAAAAATTAAATCACCCATTGTTGGGCAAAAGCGTATACAAAGGCATAAGTTACAAATTAACTTAAAATATCGCTTGTTTTAATACTGCAAAATAAAATTCACAGAAAAGTAAAAGTCGCGTAAAAAATCGTCCGACCCCTCCGTATCTCTAACATTGAATTCCCACAGGGAGTTACAGGGACCTCAATAGAATTCGTCTTAGACCAATTCAAAATTCTCAAATAAACACACAATTCAAGTTTAAATCCACCCCTGTGCCGCCAGGCTGAAATTTGAGTTTCCCAAAAGAAAACTTAGATTGGACTTTTGTGGGGCTTGCCTGGTGAATTTTGTTGTTTTAGGCTGTTTTATCTAATACGTTGCGATTTTAAAACGACAATATTTTTCAATATGTACCTGCGACTTTGCGACATTTTTTTATATTGTCTAACAAAATAATTTCACTAGTTCCTTTTTGATTTTCTTAGAATGTTATTTTATAAATCTTATTTTGAGCCAAACTGATGCTTTTTGAGTAAAACACAGGAAAGAGCGTCGAAGGAACAGAGTTGAATCAAAATAAATGAATTCTGACGATTTTACAATCGTTTGAAATTAAAAATTTCAAACGATTACTGAGAACTTACGTTTTAAAAACTTGAAACGATTTTAAATAACGATATTTAGAATTCAATTCCGTCAACTCATGCATTTCAGCTGACCATAGGCTTCCCCACTTCTTTCTGTATGAATTATTCTGTTTTATATGACCTTCGTCACACAATCTCACCTGATGAAAAATGACAATGTAGTCGATGATATATCACGAAGGCATCGAGGACTCTTGATTCGATCTCGTTTTACTCGCACGAATTCCACCGCACCGTGTAAAAGCAGCTTTATTTTTCTCCGAATTTTGTTTCTAAGGCAACTTGAGAAATTAGATTCTCTAGACCTCGTTAGTATAATGGAATAATTGTCTGTTTACAATTTACTTTCTCGGCCGGGGTTGCGCATTTTAATTCGCTGACGAAGTTTTGGAAACTTATTTTAACTGGCTTTATATTGACGAGGGCGCTTGCACTGATTCTAAGTCTATTTCATTCAAGGTGAATATTTCATCGTCATCATATCAGCCCATACATGTCCACAGCTGGACATAGGCCTCCTATACGACGCTTCAAATAGCGGTCCTGAGCCGCTTCAATCCTTTATATACTAAATAAATTAATAAATAAATAATGGATAATACACACACAGCATTATCTAGCCCCAAGCTGAGCAGAGCTTGTGTTATGGGAATCAGAATCAGAATCAATAACTTTATTTCTTTAGGCTTACAAAATAAGCACTTAGACAAGTCAAATATTATACTATAAACATAGTTATTGATATCAAATAAGAAAAGTAAAAAACTAGATACCTGAAGGGTATTCCTGTGGGAAAGTACTAGATACCTGATATACTTAATATAATAGACTACATAGATAGATATTTTTTTATTATACATAGAAAATATCCAGAACACCCTGAACAAATAATTGCAGATCGTACAAACATTTATCCCGCGGCGGGAATAGAACCCGCAACATCCTGCGTTTCAGGTCGACCTTCGCCCGCCGCGACACAGAGGTCGTCAAATATTTTTCTCGTTCTACTAACCCTTATAAAATTTAATTATACCTGCAACTAACCTGCGTTTATCTACTTTTAATTTTTACAGAATGTTTTTATATGAGTTGCACATTAAAAAATATTTGTCGTCTTCTTACCCTAATAAAGTTATTGACAAAGAAAATAACAATCAAATAATATAAACAAATTAAACTAGTATTTGCAATTGAAACAGTTGGCCAACTGCAGACTGTCGCAAACAGTCCACAGGTAGCTCAACTGGTCCATATCAATACCAGTCGGAAGCGTCCCCAAGACGCTGGCTGCATTGCCCCGCTGTATGGCAATGCTAATGCGCTGCGCCAGATACTCACCAGCTCTCGGGTCACGCGTCGCTTCGACCAGGCACTCAAATAATTTTTTGAAAACCCGGAGAGCCTCGCTACCCCACGGACCTACTGATATACTTAATTACAATATATTACATAGATAGTTTTTTTTTATTATACATAGAAAAACGACCAGAACACCCTGAACAAATATTTGCAGATCGTACAAATATTTGTCCCGAGGTGGGAATCGAACCCGCAACCTACTGCGTCGCAGGCGGACCTTCGCCCACCGCGCCACATCGGTCGTCAATTAAACGTACAACAAACCTAAGTTTACCTTCTTTTTAGTTTTACAGTACCTAGGTTTTTGTATGAGTTGCAAATCCTACTAATATTATAGATGTCGAAGTTTGTGCGAATGGATGTATGGATATTTGTTCCTCTTTCACGCAAAAACAACTGAACTGATTCAGCTGAAATTAGGTATGGGTATAGTTTGAGCGTGGTGATTATGGCAAATCCCCCCCTACATGGGAGACCATCCACTCGATGGACTGACGACATTGTCGCAGAGAGCCGTTGGATGAAGGTGGCTCTGGACCGCTTTTTCTGGCGTCGTTTGGGGGAGGCCTATGTTCAGCAGTGGACATATACGGGCTGATAATGATGATGATGATAGTTTGAAACCTGAAATAACATAATTTTAGGTTACTTTTTATCCTTATCTGGATGGAACGCGGGCGAAGGCGCGGGCAGCATCTAGTAATCCCTTCTTCTAACCCTAATAAATAGATAAATTAACAACCAAACTTTTTTCTTATATCTTTTTCGCCATCCCAAGGTTGCCTGGGAGAAATCGCCTTCAGCGACAAAGCCGCCTTTATACTACTTAACTTGTATTTTAGACTAGCTGCTGCCCGCGCCTACACCCGCGTTTTATCGGGATAAAAAATGACCTATATGTTATTCCAGGTCCCAAGCTATACCCATACCAAATTTCAGCCTAATCGGTTCAGTAATTTTTGCGCGACAAATTTAAGTAACAAATATCCATACATCTATACATCCATCCGTACAAACTTTCACATTTATAATATTAGTGTTTTTGTGTAATTTTTCAAAGTGTTCATTCATTATACTTAAGTACAACTAAACTAATTTTACCTAAGTAATAGGTATTACGTGATTGCTCACTTCACCCCTTAAGCACCTTTAATCCCTATTTACAATTCCACATAAGTACATATATATAAATTACCAGTGATTAGTTTATGTAATCAAGCTCTGTTTACCGAGCGATGCTAAGGCAATTACTTTTGTGGATATAATTTGAATTAGCTATTTATTGCCTCTGCAGGCTTTGTTGTGTATTTGCGGTGATGGGTGTGTACCACAATAGGGCAATTATAGCTGAAAACAGGCCTGTTGGGGGTCGAAAATGCAGAGGCAGTCGAAGAAATCGGTTCGGATTAGAATTATTTATAAATAATGCTGGACAGTCCACACAGCATCATCTAGCCCCAAGCTAAGCAGAGCTTGTGTTATGGGTACTAGATGACTGATATACATCATATCCTTCCTACTAATATTGTAAATGTCAAAGTGTGTAAGGATGGATGTATGGATATTTGTTACTCTTTCACACAAAAACAACTGAACCGATTGGGCTGAAATTTGGTATGGGTATAGTTTGGGACCTGGTATAACATCATAGGCTATTTTTTATCCCGATAAAACGCGGATGAAGGCTCGGGCAGTAGCTAGTAATTAATAAATAATTCTGGACAATCCACACAGCATCATCTAGCCCCAGAGCAGAGCTTGTTTTATGGTTATTAGATGATTGAGCATAATTACAATACATATGTATTTAGATAGATATTTTGTATTATTATTAGGTTAAGTACATAGAAAAAACCCAGGTCACCGGACACTTTAAGTCAGATGATCATGTCCTCTAAGCCGAATTTCGACCAGGGCTGCCAGAATCAACGGAGGCTAGACAAGTGCGCAGGACATATCAAAGTGCAAAACTGTGTGTGCAAACACAGATGCACTCTTTATTCCCTTAATCTCATCATCCGATGGGACGGCAGATCGATACGCCCGGAGGGAGGTCTAGCGCAGCCCCCTAGCACGGGGTTTGTAGTCTCTGGTGGAATAGAGAAAAATTACGTCAGTTTGTCATCGAATGCGTAAATTATTTGAAATTAATTACTTCAACTTCAATAATGGACGCAATGTATGACGATGCGATGTCGTTATTGTATATTCTACCCTATAGAACAATCCCTGTGGTAGGGGGGCAGGAGTCCGCAGGACCAACGGCTTCACATAATTTCCGTAGCACGAGGATACACAAACTTTCTGACTCCGGGATGCTCCTGAGATTTTTTCTTGCTAGAAAAACCCCAATGACAACTATTGGCCCGACCCTGTTTTTTTTTTAAGTATAGCCAGTCGGTAGTTATAATTGCATGGTGCGTCTGTCAGACTCTTCCAGCCATGTCGAAAGTTAGAAGAACAAAATTCCTACCGTAAACTACATATCGGTATGAAACTTTGCATAGATTGATATTATTTAATTTATTGTTTACGCCTCGAAACAAAACTTCACGTGAAGCCCGCACCGACGTGAATACAGCCGCAACACATGGCTGCAACTTCACTTCAATCATGCCTTCCCTTCAAACCATTCATGTAACAATATCTCTGCGCACGTCGCGTCGCAAGTTAATTTTGTTTTATGTAGTGTAGGTACATTTATTTAGCATTTTTTAATATTGTTAAAGTCAATACAAAGCTCCAAAAGATCGACACGGCCCATTATTTCCATTTGGCCCATTCGAGTCAAATCGCGAGGAAATGCGATCTATCCAAGTGGGCATACGGAGGTCAAAGGACGCGCAATTCAAGAAGACTTGCGCGGGAGCATTATCTATCCAAAATACAAAGAAGAACCAGTCAAGAGAAGTGATAACAGTGGATGTGTTGAGTTCGTTCCAATAAAATATCCTTTTCAAGTTACGTAAAAATAAATTATAATTCAGTAAATTTATCCGTTTCCATCTCACAATATTTCAGTTTCTTTTGCATTCAATAGTATTCATAACTAGGTGATTCAATAGGCTTACTGTTATTTTATGGTTCATCATCACCATCATCATCATATCAGCCCATACACGTCCACTGCTGGACATAGGCCTCCCCCATACGACGCCACAAATAGCGGTCCTGAGCCGCCTCCATCCATCGACTCCCTGCGACCGCTACGATGTCGTCGGTCCACCGAGTGGATGGTCTCCCATGTAGGGTTGGGTTTTGCCATAATCACCGCGCTTGGCAGGCGGATTGGTGATCGCAGTGTTGGTGTTGAAAAATACTCAGAAGGAAGCTTCTGCCCTTCCTCTGGTTTGTTATTTTATGGTTATTTTAACAATATTATATTCATTCCAGGACAATGTCACTGCGCGGGCGCATGACCTGGTCGTAAAATTGTGCGTGGTTTGCAAAAACGGCCATTCCAGTATTCTATTTACGCTATTGCTTACATTTTCATAACAATTAAGTATTTTTCCTGCATTTTTCCTATTCTTTATTATACATACTACCTCTATTTCTGATTTTCTTAATCTTGTAAAATAATGGTTTCATTTCAGCTTGCAATTGACTTACATTTACTGTTAGAAAATTCATACTTTCCCACTATTTACTCTTTCATTAAATAAAACAATATAAGTGTAAATTCTTCCTATCATTGCAATGGACTATAAAGCCAATGAGCTTTAATTAGCCGCAAAGCTAGCTATAATCAAAGCTTACTCAATTCAAATCATACCTAGATTCAGTGCTATATTGCAGCACAGCTCTGACAGTGTTCAATTACATTTAGCCTGTAACGTCCCACTGTTGGGCGTCGCAGCAGACTAAAGAAACGATGGTGCTATGCTACGAACAAGACACCTTAGATAGGAGCCCAACTGGCTGAGAGTCGTGATGCATGGATGGATCAGGGGAGGCCTTTGCCCAACAGTGGGACTGTTCAGTTAAATGAATTAAATATTTGAGTGTCGAAACTAAATGATCCTTATGTGGAGTATCATGGCGTACAAACTGACAGAAAATATGTGTGAAATTCCAGATGAGCAGTACAAAGAGCGGGAAACCTTCGAATCGGCAGTACTACAGTAGTATCGCTGCAGCTCGTCACATTATAGACAAGCAGGGCTCTGTTGACATCGTGGAAGTAGGCGCCTGCAGTAGCGCCTCAGTTACGGGTTCAGGTACGTCGCCAGGTAGGCCTTCATTCAAACTGCCAGTTATACATTTGCCAACCTTTTCTGGTCGCTATCAAGATTGGTTAAGGTTCCATATAATATCAGCTATCCACTAATAACAATAATACGCATATTCTGCGCAAACCTAAAGCATTTTTATTTTGCATACCTGTCTATCTATCTACTAATTACGCTTAAATAAATATAAAATAAATAATAAATAAAGCATCATTCTTTCTTTCTTAGCCTGCTCAAAGATTAAAGATTATTTTGTTTTATTTGCATATTTTGATATTGCGTTATACAATAATAATTTCCATCAACTTAGTCACTTTCCTTTACACTGCTTGCTTACGCAAATACTAATGCTTGTGTCTTCGCCCACTTTCCAGGTTATACGAGCCCAGCTGCCGGTCAGTCTATGGGGTCATCGACCGCCCAAGCCTGCTGTATTTCTGCGTGCCTCAGCTCTTCTATCGCCTGTGACATAAGGAGCGTAAGCCTTTATTCGATTATTATTAAATTTTATTAAATCCTAGTATTTTCGATTTCGTAATTTTTTAAAACGCTTACCTTGGTAATTCATTGATTAGTTAACTTTAAAATTATGTCCAAGTCACCTTTACCTGGGAGTAATAAAAAACAGTAATGTTCGATGAACTAACTGAGCTTAAAGTCAAGCAAAGCTTGGTGAAGGGACAAGTGCCTAAGTTCTCTTATAATTTCGCAGAAATTGATAAAAATTAAGCTGTAAGACTGAACAAGTTTTTGGATCAATCAAACTTTGTTTAGATGCAGACTCGCATCGAAATTTTAAGTTGTTCCAATCATGAAAGTGAATTGGCCGAGCAAGACAGCAATGAGGATACTATTTTCTCTTGCATAGATTCCGCTTAGGTCTTGTTAAAGTTAGATCATTCTTCGCAGTCATGCTGCAATCCTGAACAGTCTCAGTCATATCAAGCGGCCAGTTTCAAACTGCTGGTCATTAAAATTCACGAGTTTGATGGGGCCTTTTATAAATGGTTAGAGTTCCGTGTTACATATGAGTCACTTGTTCACAATAATGCCAGAATCCAATCTGTACCTACACAAGTTTCACTATCTTGAGGGAGAAGCTGCCCGTGTCATTACTATTTTAGAAATATCTGAAGACAACTATGATACAGCATGAGTTCTTCTCTGTGAATGATATTTATAACAATAAGTGGCAACTGGTAACTAATCGTTTAAAATCACTTTTTAAAATCGAGCAGGTACGAAATAAAGTCGACAAATCCCTTAGGTTTTTAAGTCAATCAAGTTACTAAAGATCTCCTAGCACTCAGGGAAGAATTCAAAGGTGGTTTGGAGTTTCTACCCACATTCAACGACTTTAAACAGTTTCTTAAAGCTCGAGCTGATATCATAGAATCCCTGAATAGAAGCAGAAAAGATCAATCAAAAAATTCTCAAATGCAGGATCTAACACCAAAACTTTTGCAATTTCAGTTCATAAAACAAAGCGGTCATGCGTCGCCTGCAAAAATGATCATCGTCTCAAAGATTGACAGGTCTACAAGGCTTTGTCTGTAGATGAGAGATGGAAACAAGTCACGAAACTCAAGCTGTGCCACAACTGCTTACGGTCGGGTCACGCAACCAAACGCTGCTGCCTGGGTAGTTTTCGGGCTTGTAAGAGGATGCATAACACTACATTACACAAACACAACATAGAATACAACCAAATCATCAACCACTGAGTCTTCTTCAGGTCAAGTAGATAACAAAGAAGTAGTAGTAGAAAAGTCGCTATGTCAGCAGTCTCTTCAAATAAAATTCTGCTGACTACTGCAATTATAGAAATTAGGAATACAAAAAAGAACAATACAGACAGGGACAGGGTCCTTTTAGATTCAGAGAGTCTGTCTTCTTTCATTACTAACGATTTAAAGCTACGGCTTCAGCTGACTTTGCAACCACAAAACACAATTAACATTTTAGGAAAAAGAGATTCCAAGCTAAACTTACAGCCACAGAGCTGTTTTGCTGTCAACTCTATTTGTACAGGTGGAGGCTATCCTCAATAGCCTCCCTCTTTCACCGCCTCTCCTCTTCTCCCGATGATTTCTTAGCACTCACACCGGGGCACTTTCTCCTTGGCAGGTCACTGACGTCACTTCCGGTGCGCAGAACCTCTGGACATCAAAATCAAAGGGCTGGACCGATACCGATTTCTTGAACAGACAAGACAACACTTCTGGAGGCGCTGGCAGGTGGAATACATCACAGAACTCCAATCACGCACCGGTATAGATCGTGTCATGTAAAAAGAACGCTGGTTTCAAGCTGTACATTAGGCGATTTATCGGACTATCGACTTTTGACCGTTAGTGTAGACATGCGCAACCATACCCCCTCCACTTTCTCTAGCGATTTTTTTACGTGACGCTAACTATACATACGTGATGGGGCTCATGTACCGCGCGAGACACGCGGACATTGCCAACGTACGTCTCGGCTGCATAAATATGCCACCACGGTCCGGCATCGATCTCTTGCGGCAACAACCACCCAACAACTCACACATCTCTGAATTGTTTCATAATAAACTAACTCATCTTCTTACTATTTCTGTATAAGTGAATAAAGCTTTGCATTCTAAAACGAATTTAATTATGTAAATTCCCCGACAACATTTAGTCAATACAAAGCTCCAAAAGATCGACAAGTCTTCTTATTTCCAACAAACATTAAACCTAAATTAATTTGTCATCTTTTAAAAAACGATAATCGACTTTTACACTATGTAAAAGTCAATTATCGTTTCTTAAAAGATACTTCATAATAAGAGCAGGCTAAGAAAGATTCATTACTTTAATTTTAAATTTTGTGGGATAAATACTAATCCTCTGGGGATAATTTATGGGACCACCTCGGGATTATTTTCTATACAATAGTGAAATCATTTTCAAAATCGGTCCATAATTGGCATTGGCGGAGATATCGCGTAACATACATACAAAAAACAACAGACTAATCTAGAATCTCTTCCTTTTTTGAAGTCGGCTAAAAACTGATTATTTTAAATTAGAAAACAAAAAGCCAATATCATGGCTTGGCCAAATGTCGCTCCGTTCCGCACTGTGATGTAAGAAATTCAATGTTCTGTTTAGCTTTATAGAAATATTGACATGTATCTAAATTGCATTAAATTTAGATTTAGATAGGCAAAATAAACATGTATTCGACACATAAGTGATATTATTATGTGCTAGTGGTTTCTTTTTCACTTCTTCCACTAGTGGACAAAAAATTTAAGTTAAGAGAATATCAATAACACCTTATTTCTTATTTGATAATAATAACTATGTTTATAGTATACAATTTGACTTGTCTATGTGCTTATTTTGTAAGCCTAAAGAAATAAAGTTATTTATTCTGATTCTGATTCATGCGGTCACCCATCCAAGCACTTCGGTGTTCGGTAGGTAGGTACAGGTACCTACTCAATGTGGTACAGAGAGCAGCAATGTTGGCAACGGCACCGGGTGAGCGGTACTCCAACTTCACCCATTTCACCCTTTGGTCCACACGAAGCATTCTTTCACGCTTTACCCGGCCTACCTCGGGTTTTCTTCTTTTTTGGCTGCAGCGGTGTTCACACCGCCGCGCCTGCTGGACTCATCAAGCAGCTATGATGTTGTCATCCATACCTATGGTGCCCTGATAGTGCCCGTGATTGTTTCAAGTATTCAAGTATTTATTTTGCAATCCTAATACATACAGTGTGAGAGGTCTTAAATATTTCACTTAGAGGCTAGGTATTAGGAGCCCTGTTAGGGCGCCATGCAACGCATTACACACTGCATGCATGCACTTACATGATACTTAAAATTAGTCTCTCAGTACTAGCTAATTTTAAGTATCACAAATAAAACTTAATTCTATAAATATTACACATAATTCAGTACTACAGCTAATCACAGCGAAAGCTAACTTAATTTCTATTGGTTATTGCACAGAGTTATTTAGGATCCAAAATCTAGTAAAGTTAATATTAATTTAACTCAATGTATCATCCATTTTTCTTGGATGCTGCATTTAGCCGCACTTGTCGTACCGGTCGTTAGATTGCTCGGTATCGTCGTCGCTACGCGAGTTTTATCGTCATTGCTTTGATAGAATTCTGCGTCATCTTTTTCGGCTTACCCTCAACAGTTGTTTTCAACGAAGTTATAGGCAGTTCTTGTGGTTGAATATTCTGGCTCTGGTTAGAAATCGTGCCTCTCAGAGTGTTAATTGACTAATTTTTAGGCTTTTTGAGCAATTTTGGATTATTACAATTGAAAAACGGAGGACCGACTTTACACTGAGTTAAACCCCCACCACACCAATATACCTATCTATTTTATTCTTACCTTACAATAAAAATACCATGATCTAAAAATATTTTGGTGCATCGTATATTAATAATAAGGTATGGCCTAGGCATGCGCTAAACGTGTCCGCGACTCGAACGGATCTGGTTCGATTCCAGTTGGGTGCGAACATTGTGTCCAGGAGACGTGTCCGCGGATCCGTTTGGATCCGCCCGCCGTTTCGGTTCCTAACAGTACTTTGGCTGTAACAGTTCCTACATGTCCATTGGATCTGTTTGTATAGGACACCTTTGTTTCAGTGGATCTAACGAGTCAATGACAAATACATAGGCAATGCTTTCCCTATGGGATGACATATTTGTTTACTTGGATCTATATCGTTCTTGTTTAGTGTGTAGGTACAAATGTTTTCGTACTTTAGGTTCATAAGACTATACTTACTAGAACTGTAGTACCTACTTATTTAAATAAGTGGGTATGTATAAATTTATTTAAAATATTATAATATGTATAATTTGTTTGTAGTAGTTACTTGTTTACTCGTAAATGGATCCAGATCTGTCGATCGAATACGTCCGAACCCGAACCGAAGACCAGATCCACAGATCTCCAATTGCCTACTCACTATATTCACTCGACTTGATGGACCGAGACCGGTGCGGCCAACATGTCCGCGGACACGCCACGAACGCCAATCCGGAGCGGAACCACACGGCTCCAGGAGCGGATACGGCTACAGAAGCCGTTTGGCTCCGGATCTACACACCTCTAGTAATATGGTCTTCAGAGACAATGGTCTCGTGGTGTCACTTGCTCACTTCATCATCGCCAATGGCGAATGAGAAGACGAATCTGTTTCCTGGTGTTACCAGCAGCGTAAAATCGTAACTCCCCGAACTCCTTATATTATCTGTAGGTATACATCTGATTAAAGTTTTGTATTTACCAATTATTTATCACATTGACTCGTGTTTAACTAACGCTGTTTTGACTGATCTAAGAAACATAATTGACGATTGTAATTTTTTTATAGATTTTTCAAATGACACTGATCACATTTGTATCCCAACTTCTACGTTTTTTGAAATAAAGTGGCAACTGGACAGTGACGCAAGCATGTGTCACTCCCAGAGGAGCAGAACTTGTTTTCTTTGATCATGCTTTGTTGAAGTCACAGAAACGCCGCCATTTTGTGCAGGTAAGGCAAGACAGGCAGTCGCATCTCTTTGCACAGACAAACAGTCGCACACAGAGCGGAAGTACTGACTTGCCGTAAAATCCTCAAGTTATTTTGAAAGGTACCTGATCGAACCAAAAATGCAGTCTTCGGAATCAGGTAACATTTTACTTTATTATTTGACTTCATTGAATTTCTGTATGTCATTATTACTGTGGGTGTTATTATGAAGTTCATTAGAAGTATTAAATCACATAGGTACACATCACATGGTCACATGTACCCAAATAAATAAAAAAGAAATTAATCTTAATTTTAAATAAAAAATAATCTTATAATTATCTTAGCCATCGGCGTAAGATCTGCCTTACCAGTTTGACATTATTTTGCCGTGCGTTGGTTTTGAGTTACAGATCACACCTTTTTTCTTTGTTGTCTAGTTTGACCAATAAAGAGTCCGGGCAGTCAACATCTGCTCAACATATTTTTTTGTCATGGTTCTTTTTAATGACTTTTTTCGATTGCAAAGTTATCTGGTCAACCAGTTAGTCAGTTGTATGCAGTTGCAGTTACGGTAGTCGAGATCAGGAATTTATTTAGCCGCAATTTATCGCAACATGAACGCTCTCTAATTGTTGTGTGTGCTATACAATAGTTTAGTCATCAAACGAAAATAAAATAAAACAAAATAATTACATATTAAAATTTTCAAGATGTTATAATCCGAATCTTAAATAGTTTGTAAACAAGAATTACCTATTTATAATAGCACTGATTAAAGTACCTGACCAGACCCACACAATACGAAGGTCCTATTGGTCTATAAAAACAAAAGAAATCGCGCAAGCCGGGGGTGGCAACCGGTCACTTCACAGATAAATCACCCTTGTGGTGGTAAGGCAGATCTTGTATATAGTACATGTTCTTATGAAAATTGTTTACAAATAATGAGGGTAGATCGATATTATTTTTGCATTGATAGAAAAGACAAAGAATTAGGATAGATTGGTTTGTCTGCCAATAAAACGTAACTCGCAGTGACTTCAGTTGTTCCGTGATCATGACACATGAAACTGTGCATAAATATTGGAGAACAATCTAAACTCAAATCATGGTATTTACCATGATCCCGTTAGGTATTAACTTTGTCTTAAATAACCATGATAGTTTCAAAAGTTTTACTTGTTTTATAAGATACAGTACAATTTATTTATTTCGTTACAAAAATATTATAATTTGTTTTATAAGAAACAATATAATTTTTTTATTTTTTACTAGACATTACATTTAAGTAGGTAACTTTTATCCGTAATCGCAACCCTTTAATCAAATACCCGTATTAGGAGGCAACGTTCTTCCATATCATACTTTACTAGTGTAGGAAAGTAACATTACCTAATCTCTGGTGTAGGTACCTAACCCCCGAATACTCAAACGCAACTCAGATTTAAGTACGTCTCAAGTGGCGATTTTCATTAAAAACTGTCAAAAAATGGCGACTTGAGATGCGCTTAAATCTGAGTTGCGTTTGAGTATTCGGGGGTTAAGCTTCTTATAAAAACATTTTACTTTAGTTCGTAAAATCAAGAAAGAATAATGATAAAATACGGGACGAGGTAGATAAAGGTTAAATTAAAAAAAAAAAAACAGTAGAGGGTACGTTTATGAAAAATTTGTGTTTTGTAAAAGGCCTATTACACTACACGGTATTCAGGGACCCTTACCCTAACTAAGAGTGGTGTAATAAGAGTTAGAACGTAAGGGTCCCTAACTAGGGCGACCGGACGGTCCCGGCAAGCCTTGCTCCCTAATCGCCCTTACAATCGAGTAGTGTAATATTCAAATTTAGTATGTAAATAACAATCAATTAATATAAATAAATTAAACTAGCATTTACAATTGAAACAATTGAGCTAACTGCAGACTGTTGCAAACAATCTACAGATAGCTCAACTGGTCCATATCAATACCAGTCGGAAGCGTCCCCAAGAAGCTGGCTGCATTGCCTCGCTGTATGGCAATGCTAATGCGCTGTGTCAGATATTCACCAGCTCTCGGGTCACGCGTCGGTCGACCAGGCGTATTACAAAAAAAATAACAAATTTAGTATTAATTGTAATGTAGTGTATTAAAAAAATCAAATTCAGACTGTACACAGAGAGTGAGGGAGCCGGTGTTCAGTGCAGTATAATAATCGACCTTGCAAGGGGCCATGCCCTCCCTAACTACCGGGCCCTGAATACCGTGTAGTGTAATAGGCCTTTTAGTGCTCCCGAGGACGCCAATCTGTTGTTCGGACAACAGGAGCTACTTTCTCAGTGTGTGAGTGATGTGAAGTGTGTTTGCGTAATGCATGTATTGTATATTTATAATAGAAATCATTTATTAACTGAGAATATTTTCGACCTTCACTAAGGAAGAATTCTGGCCAAAAAATCTGCTATTCCGGCGTTTTCGTTGACTGTCACAGCAGATAATATTGCGTGTCACACGTCGCCGACAATACGTGGTAGGAAATAAGTTTCTTCCAATGTTTATTCTATGTATGTTAGACTAAGGTATATATTTTATATGGGCCGTTGTTTTTAAGTATTTTATATATTAGTAGTTTTATTATTAGGATTACAGTCCTGAAATAAATATGTATGTAGGTACCTACCTAAGTAGCTGGCAGAAAATTGTATTAGTAGGTACGTAGGTAGGTACTTAGTCTTATTTTACATAGGTATTTCACAATATCTAACTATAGGTACCTACATGCACTTTGCGTACACTCACATAGAGTGGCCCTTTCATTTTGGCCCTATTGAACTTAAAAAAACCACCAGCCAACCATATTTTGCAGTGTTTTTAAAAACTAGCATCTTCCTAAAAGAATCCCCGTTCAAATTTCACTCTCAGTGATTTTTTATTTTGAACCCAACTCTTCAAAATCACCGGTACAAATGTTCAATCTTATCTTTTTATTTGCTGACCAGCTGACCCGCCACGCGGGCGCGGCTGCGCCCGCGTGGACTAAGAAGAATGTCAAGTACTAATCCTGCACAGACGAAGTCGCAGACACCAGCTAGTATCATTATAAATTATAGCCTATGTGCTATTTTTAACAGACATCAAAAGGTGGACGTTCTCAATTCGTCTGTATGTTATTTTTTTTTTGTTTATATGTTACGCGATACCTATCTCCGCCAATTATGGATCGATTTTAAAAATTATTTCACTATTGTATAGAAAATGATCCCGAAGGGGTCCCATAAATTTTTTATCCCCAGGGGATTAGTATTTATCCCGTAAATCTTAAAAAAAGTGTAAAAATAAGGAAATTTGAAGTCGGTTTATCTTTTTTTTAAACACGCCATTATTGTTAAGTTTTATTAAAATCCATTCAGAAGTTTTTGCGTGAAAGAGTAACAAACATCCATACATACCTACAAATTTTCACCTTTATAATATTACTAATTGCTGCCCGCGCCTTCGTCCGCGTTTTATTGGGATAAAAAATTGCGTATATGTTATTCCAGGTCCCAAACTATACCCAAACTTAATTTCAGCCTAATCGATTCAGTAATTTTTGCAAGAAAAAGGAACAAATATCCATTCCATCCTTACAAACTTTGACATTTATAATATTAGTAAGAAGTAGGATAGGATAGGATAGTAGGATAGGATAGTAGGATAGGATAGTAGGATAGGATAGTAGGATAGGATAGTAGGATAGGATAGTAGGATAGGATAGTAGGATAGGATAGTAGGATAGGATAGTAGGATAGGATAGTAGGATAGGATAGTAGGATAGGATAGTAGGATAGGATAGTAGGATAGGATAGTAGGATAGGATAGTAGGATAGGATAGTAGGATAGGATAGTAGGATAGGATAGTAGAATAGGATAGTAGGATAGGGTAGTAGGATAGGATAGTAGGATAGGATAGTATGATAGGATAGTAGGATAGGATAGTAGGATTTGCTGATAAAATGTTTATCATTAAAGCTTTTAAAACTAGGTATCATGGTCATTTAAAACTACAAAAACGATCTAAATGTTAATAGGCTGTGGGGCCGCGGCTTACGAATATCGACCCCTCCAACTCACCCCGTGGATGTCGTAAGAGCCGACTAAGGGAACCTACCAGAGAAAGGGCAGCAGCTTCTTTCTGGGTATTTTTCAACACCAACACTGCGATCACCAATCCGCCTGCCAAGCGTGGGATTATGGCAAATCCCCCCCTACATGGAGACCATCCACTCGATGGACCGACGACATAGTAGCGGTCGCAGGGAGTCGATGGATGGAAACGGCGCAGGACCGCTATTTGTGGCGTCGTATGGGGGAGGCCTATGTATGTGGACGTGTATGGGCTGATATGATGATGATGTTATATTCATAAGTGCTTTATCTCTATCCTTTTTTCAGACCAAATGAATAATAATGATAAGGGTGATGTAGAAGGTTCTAAGAACTTTCGATCTAATTTGAAGCATATCAAAAAGGTTTCTAAAGTACCCTATTCACCGTATCGAGGACGTCCTGATCACTCGTCCTCGATACCAAACGAGGAAAGAGTGAAGAGAGAAACTGAGACACCTCAAGCTTCAACCAGCAGCATAGCACAGCCATTCCAGCCCCCTCTGCCCCCGTACTCCCCGCCCCCTGACTTCGTATATGTCAAGCAAGAAGTTAATGAAGAGTTCGAAGATGATAGGGCGACACTGTGGCTTGAACCCAAAGTGGATGTGGACAGAGAGAAAATTAAAAGCCCACCAGTGAAGAGAATGTGCAGGGAGTTTGCCCGAGGCACATGCACTCGTGGCTCATCATGCATCTTTACGCATGAGCTGATCATCAGTCAGTTGCCTGGTGTTTACACCTTCTGCAAAAACTTCCAAAATACAAGATGTGAATTATCTAATTGCAAATTTATTCACGCCACAGTGTTCGAGAAGGAACACTTTTACAAGACTGGGTACTTGCCACCGCAAACTAAGGCTCATCTCAAGAACAACAGCGCTTTCGCACCTTCCTCTACTCCAGCTGAAGGTAAGCTGTATCAATATTTCCTTCCTGCAAAAACAAGAGAGACACAATTTCTTTTTATTGTTATACAATTCATTTGTAAGTTATTATTATTACGTAAAAACTATAGACCGAAATAAAATACAAATTATTTATTTCTTTATCTTAAAGTACAATAGTGTAACAGTATTTAAGAGGTTCCCCTTTTATTGCTCATTTAACCTTTTGACCGCCACGCCAAAAACGCATTCCCGTGTTCTCTACCCCAAAGCACAAAGTGAACAAAAGATATTCTGAACGTCATTGACACTGAGGGATCCTCGGGTGATTTGTCATGTATTGGTCAAAGCACAAAGTGAACAAAAGATATTCTGAACGTCATTGGCACTGAGGGATCCTCAGGTGATTTGTCATGTATTGGTCAAAGCACAAAGTGAACAAAAGATATTCTGAACGTCATTGGCACTGAGGGATCCTCAGGTGATTTGTCATGTATTGGTCAAAGCACAAAGTGAACAAAATATATTCTGAACGTCATTGGCACTGAGGGATCCTCAGGTGATTTGTCATGTATTGGTCAAAGCACAAAGTGAACAAAATATATTCTGAACGTCATTGGCACTGAGGGATACTCAGGCCATTTGTCATGTATAGGTGACTATGGCGGTCAAAGGGGTAATAAGGGACTGAGTCATACGTATGACTTAGTCAGTCCCGTATACTGTCGCCGTAACTGTAGCCATCGACTGCCGACGGCTGCCGTCCTCCTCCTCCACCTCTGCCGTTGGCACTGTGCCGCTTGTGTATATGAGCACTTAGGTTTTTGCTATGACAATAGTACGTAAGCCTCACAATGGGGGTAATTTCTAAGTAATTTAATGAGAAAATCTGCGTAATTTAATGAGAAAAGCGCTGTTAGCTGAGTCCGAAGGAAGTCCCAGAGTTTTTCGACACCTAAGTCACTTGACCTCTTGACGCAATTGGTAGCGCATCCCGTACTGAGGGAGGGTTGCAGGTTCAAGTCCAGTTGAAGTCGAAAAACTTTTGGGATCTTATTAAATTTCTTAGTGTAAAACGAGTGTATTTGATGTGTTTTTGTTTTTAAAAAGGGACGTAGGTTATCCTATGTCTACACTAGTATAATAAGTATTTGATTCTTACCATGGGCCGAAAACCTATAGGATGCTTCCCGTTGACCTAGAATCATGAAATTTGGCAAGAAGCAAAGTTTACATGGATTTAGAATTAAACTAAAGAAATGTTTGTTTGACCATCAGAAGGAACAGGAAGGTCTAAGACATGACACAAGTGTTCTGTAAGATTTAATAGTAGGTGTATTACATTATATAATATAAAACTATATATATATATATATATATTTATATACACTGGTGTAGAAATATGTAAAAAGCGCCTTTTTGTATTTTTTATTTTGTAATTATTGTTTATGTTATGTATTATTTTTTCTTAATTTACTTACCTTTGTTAAACAGTAGCTGACACTTTATTTCAATGCAAGCATACCTCACTTTTATTTTACCTAAATTTATATTGATTGAGTTTTCTTCATGTGAATGTGTTTCTTGTTTGTAGGTTAGTCGTCGCGTAGTTAGTCCGTAACGCCAGCAAGTGCAGAGCCATTTTGTTACTTGACTTACACTTCAAATATTATGTTTCATCTTAGTTAAGTTTATTATGTATTCGGTGTCGGTGTAAGTCTTATAACAAATAAAAATATATTCTATTCTATTCTATTCTATTCTATTCTATTCTATTCTATTCTATTCTATTCTATTCTATTCTATTCTATACTAAGCAAGGCCATATAGCAAAAGTAAAGGGAAAAATCCGAAAACCGTAATATGATAGGTTATCGGTCCATGGTTAGAATCAGATATGTTCATTAATCAAGTGAGAATCATATTAGTATTACACAGAATAAATTTTAAATTTTAATATTAACACTAAGAATAGAACAAGAATATATGGTACTCTATTGCATTGGGTGACCCTTAAGATGGTTTATAAATAAATAAATAATTTTTATGTGAATAAACTTTTTCGGATTTTACCTTTAGTTGTGCTTTAAGACCGGCTTCTTGCCAAATTTAATTTTTCAGGGTGTTTGCCGATGAGTGGGACTTCACCATCCTGCGACTTGCCTTCGTCGAGAATGTACGGACAGTGGCCTAGTTCGTTTTCTCTGAGCATACGTAAGTTGATCTATCCTGCCTTGCAATTTCTAATAATTAGCAGCTTACTAAGTTATGCTATATTATAAATGTACGACTTTCAGATTTCTTTTCTCTTTTCTAGTTTATTTGAATAAATTCTTTTTAAAAGCTGTTTTGTATCCGGATTATTTGAAAAACAGTGTAAACTAGAGTATGCGAAATTGTTTTTTTTTTAAATAAAGGGACGTAGGTTTGACGTACCTATGTTATCCTATGTACAGGATAGTTTTGATGATACTTCCTTTGTTTAAAAAATTACATTATTTTGATTTGAACATGAGTTTTTGGTATGTTCCTTTCGTTAATTTTTATTTTATTTCAGCTCCGCCTCCTCCTCCTGCTCCAAATCCAGCAAGGTAAGAAATTAATTACCAACATTTATTTGTTTGTTCGCTTTTTCCTATTTATATGCTAGTAACTTTGTAAGAATGTCAGAAATGTTAAACTAAGATTCTACTGGAAAATATTAGAACAACGAAAACTACTAGGATCTTTATGTTAGAAATACATTAGGTGCCTATGTCCAATTTACGTGTCCCAAATTATTGTTAAAAAATAACAAGGCTCGAACCCCTGGCTGGTTTTGGTCGACGGATTTTTTTGCCGATTTCTTTCGTCGTATAGGTATTAGGTACAACAGCAGTTCGAACAATTAAATATGTATATTACCGATGAAGATACAGCTATGTTAGTTTATTTCAGTTACTTTCATAGTATTATGTCTTATGGTATTTTGCTTTGGCGACGGGCCGCTGACATCCAGACTATCTTTGTTCTCAAAAAAAGGGTATGCGCAATTTATAAATTAAAGCCATGCGACTCTTTGAGGGAATTATTTAAAGAAATAAATATTTTGACAGTAATGTCGCAATGCATCTATGAAAATCTAATATATACGCACAAAAATGGAGATAGCTTTTAGAAAAGTGTGATGTTCAGAATCAATAACTTTATCGATAACGTTCACATTAGAAATACAAAATACAAGAACAAATTACACATCCCAGCATTTACATTACGAAACGTAGGGAAATCATTTATGGGCAATTGCGTGCGGTTCTACCATAAGCTTCCATCTGAAGTAATAGAACTATTTATTCGTAAATTTGAACAGTACATTAAACAAAATCTTTTTAGGAAGGCCTTTAACTCCATAGACGATTACATCAATGATGTTAATACTTGACCAGGTGTCGCTTCGTTCCGCACCGTCAGTAGTATGTAAGAAATTCAATGTTCTGTTTAGCTTTATAGAAATATTGACATGTATCTAAATCGCATAGGCAAAATAACCATGTATTAGTGATATTATACATAAGTGATATTATAAATGTGCTAGTGGTTTTTTTTTTCACTTCTTCCACTAGTGGA
Source organism: Eupithecia insigniata (assembly GCA_947859395.1). NCBI lineage: Eukaryota > Metazoa > Arthropoda > Insecta > Lepidoptera > Geometridae > Eupithecia > Eupithecia insigniata. The sequence goes on from OX402019.1 coordinate 5,139,407, forward strand.
CAAAAATTTGAAGTGAAGAAAATATCAATAACACCTTATTTCTTATTTGATAATAATAACTATGTTTATAGTACCTATATAATTTGACTTGTCTAAGTGCTTATTTTGTAAGCCTAAAGAAATAAAGTTATTGATTCTGATACGTTTTGTCCTTTCTAAGCACCTAGCTTATTCGTTAGGTTCGATCGAGTGCTTCATCATCAGCCCGTATACGTTCACTGCTGAACATAAGCCTCCCCAAACGATGACGCCACGAACAGCGGTCCTGAGCCGTCTCCAACCAATGACTCCCCGCGACCGGTACAATTACTACCGGTTGAGTGCTTCTAGAATTCTTAAATTTATTATAATAAAAAAAAACTTTATTTTACATCATACATAAAAATTACAACTATTGGACATGTACAAAGGCAAGCTAACCTTATGAATTTTCTTACAGCAAACCTCCGGTTATAGTGAGAATTTATGAGTATAGAGAGTTCTTGCATACGTTATAAAAATGTATGCAAGAAGCAATGCCAAGCAAAATGTTTCAGGGTCTCAAATACTATGCCGATGAGTGGGACTTCATCATCCTACGTCTTGCCTTCGTCGGGAATGAACGGACAGTGGCCTAGTTCCTTTTCTCTGAGCATACGTAAGTTGATCTATCCTACCTTGCAATTTCTAATAATAAGTAGTGAGCTGTCTGAGTTTCCTGTTTGATTTAAATACTTTGCTTCTTTTCATTGTTTTATTACTTATCTTCTGTAAGATTTTTCTTTCAATTTTCCTTATATAAAATCACTCCTACGCAAAAAATATTTTTTGTTATCACAAGTTAGCGTCCTCTCTCCAATCTGCCAACAAATTCTTATTTTTTACGAAGGGTCACTTGGGCTAGTTACTAGGCTGATTGGCCACAAGCAGCTTACTAAGTTATGTTATATTCTAAATGAACACCAAATTGCATTTTGATCTGTATTTGTTTCTTGGTTGTTGAACAATAAATTTCTTACTATTCAAGTTCATTCAAATTTGTTTTCTCTTTCTAGCTTTGTTGATTTTTTTTAAAGCTATGTTCGTCCGTATTATTTGAAAAACAGTTTAAAACTAGGGTATTCGAAGTCGGTTTTTTTAAACAATGGGACGTAGGTTATCCTATGTATACGATAGTTTTGATGATACTTCCTTTGTTTAAAAAATTACATTATTTTGATTTGAACATGAGTTTTTGGTATGTTCCTTTCGTTAATTTTTATTTTATTTCAGCTCCGCCTCCTCCTGCTGCTCCAAATCCAGCAAGGTAAGAAATTAATTACCAACATTTATTTGTTGTTCGCTTTTTCCTATTTATATACTAGTAACTTTGTAAGAATGTCAGAAATGTTAAACTAAGATTCTCCTGGAAAATATTAGAACAACGAAAACTACTAGGATCTTTATGTTAGAAATACATTAGGTGCCTATGTCCAATTTACGTGTCACAAATTATTGTTAAAATATAACAAGACTCGCACCCCTGGCTGGTTTTGGTCGGCTGTTTTTTTGCCGATTTCTTTCGTTGCATAGGTATTAGGTACAACGTTTTTCAACAACTATTGGACATAATAATGTACAAAGGCGAGTTTAGCCCTAAACGAGTTTTGTCACAGCAAACCTACGGTTATAATCTTATCTACTATCTTTAAACGAGCAATTCTTGTATATATATATGTATATAATCTGAATCTCGGGAACGGCTGCAACGATTTTTATGAAATGTAGTATACAGGGGGTTTCGGGGGCGAAAGTCGATCTAGCTAGGATTCATATTTAGAAAATTTTGTTTTGTTCGTGTTTTCAATAATGAACTTTATCGATAGGGTACTCCCTATAGACAAGAACTCGACGGTACAAAGCCCTCATCTATCATGACAGCTTTTTTTAAATATAATGCATATACTCGGATATGACGTCACAATGGGAGAGAAAATTTGTCAGCTAATATAGATGAACCCATAGATAGACAAAGCATAGACATAAAGTACATTATTTTTTTCGTAGACTATTGATAAATAGACGTGACCTAAACTGAAAAATATGACTGTTCTTGACATCTATTGGTAAATAATAATACAAATTTTTTTAATTGGGAGCAATCGACACAACAACACTAAAGCTACTCCAGCAGGTAGCGTTGTTAGGCAACACTAAGCCAATGAATGTTTGGTTTGAGGTTAGACCAATAAAATCAATTGTTTTTTATATTATTTGTGTCTTTTTAACTCACGTGTTAAATATAAATATATTTAAAAAAAAACACAATATAAAAATAAAAAAATATATATATCATCTTGGTACTGAGTATTGTATGATATTATATGAATGTAATAACACAGTATAAAAATGTTTTAGGGTCTCTAGTACTATGACAACGAGTGGGACTTCACCATATTACGAGTACGTCTTGCCTTCGTCGCGAATGTACGGACCGTCGTCGTCGTCGCCCAGTTCCTTTTCTCTGAGCATACGTAAGTTGATCTATCCTGCCTTGCAATTTCTGATAATAAGTAGTGAGCTGTGTGGGTTTCCTGTTTTATTTAAACACATGCTTCTTTTCATTGTTTTATTACTTATCTTCTGTAAGATTTTTCTTTAAATTTTCCTTATATAAAATCACTACTACGCAAAAAATATTTTTTCTTATCACAAGATAGCGTCTCCTCTCAAATCTGCCAACAAATTCTTATTTTTTACGAAGGGTCACTTGGGCTAGTTACTAGGCTGATTGGCCACAAGCAGCTTACAAGTTATGTTATATTCTAAATGTACACCAAATTGCATTTTGATCTGTATTTGTTTCTTGGTTGTTGAACAATACATTTCTTACTATTCAACTTCATTCAAATTTGTTTTCTCTTTCTAGCTTTGTTGATTTTTTTTAAAGCTATGTTCATCCGTATTATTTGAAAAACAGTTTAAAACTAGGGTATTCGAAGTCGGTTTATTTAAACAATGGGACGTAGATTATCCTATGTATACGAGAGTTTTGATGATACTTCCTTTGTTTAAAAAATTACATTATTTTGATTTGAACATGAGTTTTTGGTATGTTCCTTTCGTTAATTTTTATTTTATTTCAGCTCCGCCTCCTCCTGCTGCTCCAAATCCAGCAAGGTAAGAAATTAATTACCAACATTTATTGGTGTTCGCTTTTTCCTATTTATATGCTAGTAACTTTGTAAGAATGTCAGAAATGTTAAACTAAGATTCTCCTGGAAAATATTAGAACAACGAAAACTACTAGCATCTTTATGTTAGAAATACATTAGGTGCCTATGTCCAATTTACGTGTCCCAAATTATTGTTAAAATATAACAAGACTCGCACCCCTGGCTGGTTTTGGTCGGCTGTTTTTTTGCCGATTTCTTTCCTTGCATAGGTATTAGGTACAACGTTTTTCAACAACTATTGGACATAATAATATACAAAGGCGAGTTTAACCCTAAAAGAGTTTTCTCACAGCAAATCTACGGTTATAATCTTATCTACTATCTTTAAACGAGCAATTCTTGTATATATATATATATATATATATAATCTGAATCTCGGGAACGGCTCCAACGATTTTTATGAAATTTAGTATACAGGGGGTTTCGGGGGCGAAAGTCGATCTAGCTAGGATTCATATTTAGAAAATTTTGATTTATTCGTGTTTTCAATAATGAACTTTATCGATAGGGTACTCCCTATAGACAAGATTTCGACGCTACAAAGCCCTCATCTATCATGACAGCTTTTTTTAATTAAATGCATATACTCGGATATGACGTCACAATGGGAGAGAAAATTTGTCAGCTAAGATAGATGAACCCATAGATAGACAAGGCCATAGACATAAAGTACATTATTTTCGTAGAATATTGACAAACAACCGTGACCTAAACTGAAAAATATGACTGTTCCTGACATCTATTGGTAAATAATAATACTATTTTTTTTTATTGGGAGCAACCGACACAATAACACTAAAGCTACTCCAGCAGGTAGCGTTGTTAAGCAACACTAAGCCAATGAATGTTTGGTTTGAGGTTAGACCAATAAAATCAATTGTTTTTTTATATTATTTGTGTCTTTTTAACTCACGTGTTAAATATAAATATAATTTAAAAAAAAACACAATATAAAAATAAAAAAATATATACATCATCTTGGTACTGAGTATTGTATGATATTATATGAGTACTAGCTGACCCGTGCCCACTTCGTTGGACGGTAAACATTTTAAGTTGTTAATATACGTATATATAGCCTCTAACACTCGCAAATAACGTGGTTTTCAATAGGGAAAGGAATTTTCAAAATCGGCTAAGTAGATTCAGAGATTACCCCGTACCACCTCACAAACCTTACTTATTTTTATTAATGTAGTATAGATTTACATATACCTAGATTTTATTTACTGGACATAACACAGCTCCACATTTACCTAGGTATACTATGCGCTTCAAAAGCTTTTGATAGTACCTACTGGAGAATAGGGCACTACACATCTATTGTCCAGTTCTAAAACTGGAAGGAAGAATCACCAGTCGTCCTAAATCTTCACAATTTCTATCTTGATTCATGGCGTCTCGCAGATCTACACAATTCTCAGCGCGCAGTCTTTTCTCATTTGTTATGTTCTGATGTATACCAAACGCTCCGTTTTAAATTTGGCGTAAGTGTCCACCAGAAAACGGTTGAACAAACCTCGAAACCTTTGCAGGTGAGCAATACGACCTTCTCTTATTGGTAAAATGTACCTAGGCGTAGAATTGCATTGCAGAAACTTTTTTGGTGTCCAGTCTCGTCAGTTTTCGGATCCACATGTCGAAGATCAAAGTTGTATCCGTCTTCGCCACGACAATAGGTATATAAGCGAGTAGAGACTGATGAGCATCAAATGCCTGGTAAGTTTCGCAAATGCATTGCAAGCGGTCATCCCGGGTACGCAGCACAATGTCCCGCCCGTCACAATGCTGATCTATCAAGACGACGGCAACATCTTTGGTAGCGAGAGCTTTGTACCAACCGGATGCTGTCCAGTAGGTCGTTTATCGGCACGAATAACAATTTTGTACCTAATCATTTTGTTGGCTTTGGTGTATGGACTCGTATTTTATGTCCTTCCTCGTAGTATGAACTCAAATCATGCTAAGTATCATTCGAATCCATTCAGTAGTTTTTGCGCTATTTTAGGCTGAGAAATGTCACTTCCATCCCCACTCCCAAGGAAACCCTTACCAATTCCAGGATAGGCTACTGGGGGTCTCACTGCGGGGCAATGTGGGGGGCCCACTGCGGGGGCAAACTGCCGGTGCCCCAACAGTGGGGGGCTAATGAGTGAGTACCACTGCGGGGCAATGTAAGGGGCCCACTTCGGGGGGCCATCTGCCGGCGGCCCCCACTTCCGGGGCCTTACTGCTGGTGCCCCCCACAGTGGAGGCTACTGAGGTCCCACTGCGGGGGGCTACTGGGAGGGTCCGGTTGCGGAGGGGCCCCACTGCTGGGGACCCCACTTCTGGGGCCCCACTGCCTGGAGCCCCACTGCCAGTGCCCCCCACAGTGTGGGGCTATCGCTTTCTATCGCCCTTGCCCCGCGCGCCATCCTGCAACGCGCAAAATTTCACTTCCATCCTCTCTCCCAAGGGAACCCTTCTGAATTCCGGGATAAAAAGTATTTTATGCCCTTTCTTGTAATATGAACTTAAATCATGCTAAATTTCATTTGAATACCTTCAGTAGTTTCGGCGCTATGCGCAGCCAAGAAATTTTACTTTCATCCCATCTCCCAAGGGAACCCTATTGAAATCCGGGATAAAAAGTATCCATGTCCTTCCTCATAGTATGAACTCAAATCCTGTCAAGTTTCATTTGAATATATTTAGTAGTTTCGGCGCTACGCGCAGCCAACAAATTTTACTTTCATCCTCTCTCCCAAAAGAACCCTATTGAAATCCGGGATGAAAAGTATTCTATACCCTTTGTCGCAATATGAACTTAAACCATGCTAAGTTTTATTTGAATACCTGCAGTAGTTTCGGCGCTACGCGCAGCCAAAAAATTTTACTTTCATCCCCTCTCCCAAGGGAACCCTATTAAAATCAGGGATAAAAAGTATCTTAGGTCCTTCATCATAGTATGATCACAAATCCTGCTAAGTTTCATGTGAATGCATTCAGTAGTTTCGGCGCTATGCGTAGCCAACAAATTTTACTTTCATCCCCTTTCACAAGGGAACCCTATTGAAATCCGGGATAAAAAGTATCCTATGTCCTTCCTCATATTATGCACTCAAATCCTGCCAAGTTTCATTTCAATACATTCAGTAGTTTCTGAGCTATGCGCGGCCAAGATACAGACAGACTGACAGACAGAAAGACAGACAGACATTATGGAAAAAAATTACATTTTTGGCAACAGTATCGATAATAGAGAGCCCTCAATTTTTTTTTTCAAAATATCTTCAATGTACAGAATTGGACCTGTTACAGTTTTATTATAAGTATAGATAATAACACAGTATAAAAATGTTTTAGGGTCTCTGGTACTATGACGATGAGTGGGCCTTCACCATATTACGAGTACGTCTTGCCTTCGTCGCGAATGTACGGACCGTCGTCGTCGCCTAGTTCCTTTTCTCTAAGCATACGTAAGTTGATCTATCCTGCCTTGCAATTTCTGATAATAAGTAGTGAGCTGTGTGGGTTTCCTGTTTTATTTAAACACATGCTTCTTTTCATTGTTTTATTACTTATCTTCTGTAAGATTTTTCTTTCAATTTTCCTTATATAAAATCACTACTACGCAAAAATATTTTTTCTTATCATTAGATGGCGTCCCCTCTCCCATCCGCCAACAAATTCTTATTTTTTACGAAAGGTTGCATGGGCTAGTTACTAGACTAGGCTTATTTGAAAAACAGTTTAAAATTACGGTATTCGAATTCTTTTTTTTTAAACAAAGGGATGTATGTAGCTTATCCTATGTATACGCTAGTTGTGATGATACTTACTTCCTTTGTTTAAAAAATTAAATTATTTTGATTTGAACAAGAGTTTTTGGTATATTCCCTTCGTTAATTTTTATTTTATTTCAGCTCCGCCTCCATTTGATTCTAGAAGATACTCGTTCCCGCCCCCAACAATGCTTCATTCAAGGTAAGAAATTAATGATTTTTTATTTACTTTTACTTTACTAGAAATTATTTACCTACATTTATTTGTTTCTTCACTTATTCCTATTTTATATGCTAGTAACTGTATAAGAATGTCAGAAATGTTAAACTAATTTTCTCCTGGAAAATATCAGAACAACGAAAACTACTAGGATCTTTATGTTAGAAATACATCAGGTACATCCAATTTACGTGTCCCAAATTATTGTTAAAAAATAACAAGGCTCGCACCCCTGGCTGATTTTGGTCGGCTGACTTTTTTCCTGATTTCTTTCCTTGTATAGGTATTAGGTATAACAAACGTTTTGTCCTTTCTAAGCACCTAGATAATTGATTAGGTTAGGTTGAGTGTATCTAGAAGTGTAACAACGCAATTTTATTTATATGCAAATATATTTATATATTATAAATTTTTCAGGTTTTCTGCTCCGCCGATGTGTGGGACTTCACAACCCAACGTCTTGCCTTCGTCGAATATGCACGGACCATCGCCTGGATCCTTTCCTCTGGCCACAAGTAAGTTTATCTATCCTGCCTTGCAATTTCTATTAATAAGTAGCTTGTTATCTAAATTAGGCTATATTCTAAATGTACGCCAAATTTAATCTTGATCAGTGCAATTTTGTAGATTACAAAAAAATATTCAGTTTAAAATTATCTGAGCGCCTGGTCGAAGCGATGCGTGACCCGAGAGCTGGTGAGTATCTGGCGCAGCGCATTAGCATTACCATACAGCGGGGCAATGCAGCCAGCGTCTTGGGGACGCTTCCGACTGGTATTGATATAGACCAGTTCAGTTATCTGTGGACTGTTTGCGACAGTCTGCAGTTAGCTCCATTGTTTCAATTGTACATACTAGTTTAATTTGTTTATATTATTTGTATGTTATTTTCTTTGTCAATTCTGTTTCACAAAATTTCGGCTTTATAATATTGGTAGGTTTATCAAATAAAAAATAAAGTCGCATCTAATTGATTTTCTCTTCACTTCAAGTATTTTTCCACCAGTCCACTAAAAGTGAAAAACTACAAGGTGGCTGCGATGAAACTAAGAATAATGTTAAGACTTTTTTGTTAATATTATGTAGGTAACACATCAAAGTTGGCGAAACAGCCTTGGGTGTTACTGTGGCGTTTCGGCAATGAAAAAAGAGTATAGCAGGGTAAGCATGGGTCAGATGCCCCTCGGATTTACTGTGAAATCTGTGTAGACTAGATTTTGCAAAAAAGAGCACAATAAATTTCAAATAACAGAGCAGTATTACTTGTTTAGCTACTTATTCATATATAGATAGTAAAAATATGTATTTAACACTGTTCTACCCTAACTTAAATTTAAAAAAAATATATGTTTTAGAACATAGTAGGGGTCATTTATAAAAAAATATCGTGATAGTGTCTTTTAAATAATGGGATAATTTCATTTTTCAAAATTTATTATTTGTCATATCACAAATTGAAAATTTTACATATGCGAAAACTTAAAAGTAAAGGTACTTAGGTATTAAACAAGGGTTTAATACGTCTTTAGAGTATGCTTGCAAAAAAGAACACAAAAAAAAAATTAAGTTGCAAGAGCATAATTAATTATTTTTCCAAGTTTTATATTTTTTTTGAACAACTGTCCAGGGTTTGATATCGCAGGAAAATGTTTCTCATAAGAAGGTGATTTCACAGTAAAAATATCAAGCTAATATCCCGAGGGGCATCTGACCCATGATTACCCTGCTATACTCTTTCCTTGCACTTTAGTGTGCAATACGTATGTACGTATTACCTATATTAAAAGTAGCTAACAGTGTTTTGTCAAATTCTTGGCGACTTTATTATGCACACTCCAATATGCAAACGTTTGTAGTAATTACGTTTTGACGGGAGCCGTGAGTGACATACGATATGTTTAATCTAGGGACCACGTGCGCGAAGTCTCGAGCAACAGCATCTCATCAATCCATATAGGCCTGCCAGGCTATGCCCTTCGCGCTGCTCATCGCCATGCTCATCACGCTGCCGCGATGTTGCCCAGTCTTTCCACACACTGCTCTACTCGCGCAATTAATCGCGTCGCTCCTGCCTGTGCTATAAAATGTATGAGCTGCGCGAGTATATATGGCCAGCCACTCGTGCTGCCACTCGCCCTTCTATTGTCGGCCCTTTGACTCGGGCTCAAAAAACCGACAAAATCGGGAGCACTGGGCAGGACGGGGAGCATGAAATGCGGCATGAGTAACGTGGCCACACGACGTCTCTGACACCTTTACTTGCTACTTCCCATACCACTCGTCGAGTGTGTGGCCGGCCCAATAAATCAAATCAAATCAAAATAGTATTAATATGATATAACCTACATTACGAGTGCATAGACCAAAGAAAGAGTCTGTATGTACATTGTACATATGTACAAGAGACAGACTCGCGAGGTCTACAAGCCACTAGTCTCACAGAGCCACTGGTAATACGGTATCCGTTTCCCTCCCAAGGCAATATACAAATACATATGTATGTTGAATTTTATAATATTTTGTCTGAGTAGAATAATGATATTATGATTATTATACTCAGACACAAAATTGAACACGGGGATTTGTGTGCAATACATTATAATTTATAATGCACACAGATCCCCTGACCTATCCATCCAAGGTGGTCTGGTAGAGATCGCTCGTGAGCGATAAGAGCGCCAATTGTCATAACTTTTTTTGTATAAAATTATTTGTAAATTGTTTTGTTAAGTGTACAATAAAGGATATGTCTATATGTATATCTATCCAGGCATTTGGAGAATCTGAGTTTTTGTTAAATGGATGTTCTGCTATAGGTAAAGTACAGACCATTTGATAGTTGGACGTTTTGCTACATTGACATTTTGCTAATTAGACTTACTTACTGCTCATTAGACGTTTTGCGCTGTTCGACATTTAGCTAATTAGACCTGATCAGGAGGCATTTATTTTACTTATTGACGACCTCTGTGGCGCGGTGAGCGAAAGTCTGCCTGCGACGGAGGAGGTTGCGGGTTCCCGGGCGATTCCCGCTTTGGGACATATGTGTGTACGATCTGCAAATATTTGTTCAGGGTGTTCTGGTCGTTTTCTATGTGTATAGCTAATAAAAAAATATATATTTACGTTATTATATTCTATTAGGTATATCAGCTATCTAGTACCCATTACACAAGCTCTGCTTAGCTTGGGGCTAGATAATGCTGTTTTAATTGTCCAGTATTATTATTTATTAAATCTAATACATTTCATTGGTATGGGACCCTCTTTTAAGTAGCTACCTGTGCTAGAGGATCTTGCTCTGCAGCGCGAAGTATAATTAACAATTTGATGGTAAGTTGTTTAAGGCGACGCATTGATAAACAATTATTTGAAATCGGGCGCCACGCCCCCGATGAGCTCCCCGCAAGCAGCTCATACCCCGGTAATTTTACGTGGTTTGCAATCGGGCGCTCACCCCGCGGTGCCGCCGCCGCGCCGCCCCGCCGCAATTATAACGTGTACAGTTTTTATATTTATGTATGTTCGTTTTAAGGTATATTATACTTCGGTGTAAACGAAGTATAATACTCCTCCCACTCGATGGACTGACGATATCGTAGCGGTCGCAGGGAGTCGTTGGATGGAGGCGGCTCAGGACGAATAGCGATTCGTGGCGTCTGTTGGGGTTATCTCCTCGTTGAGGGCACTCCAGTTATAGTTAAGTTTGTAGATTCTATAGCAACACCAAACCACTGTTTATAGTCTTGAGATTTATTAACAATTTATTATTTAGGTTATCTGAGCCGCACGTAATGTACACGTAAAGAGACACATCGGTGTGTGTCAAAGGTTTCGTTACGACTGTCTCATTTACTCATTAATATAGTAAATCTGCTGTATGAGCAATATTGGCTCGTACAGCGTCGTTTGGGGGAGGCCTATGTTCAGCAGTGGACGTGTACGGGCTGATGATGATGATGATGTAAACGAAGGATTCTATAACTTATTGCAGCAGTCTACGAATGCACAGCCACTAACTAGCCCGTAACCTAATGTCTCTCTGACAGCCAGCTTCACTTGTCATTATTTATGTTTGTGTTGCCGAAGTCACACATATTTTCTTGCAAAATAATGTGAAATCAAGTGTTAGATTCGTTTTTATGCTGAAATAACATGGGAAAACGAAACAGAAACAAGAATTATGTATATTTACCATGACCAAAAGTTTTTAGAGAAGTATTGACGAATCGGTTACGACCTTTCCTCAATCGTGGAAAAATCATACATAGCCCATGCATAGCCCTATAATAACTTCATACATAGTGGGCATAGTGGGTTCTTTCTTTGATAATTTATAACGAGTTTGAGAACTACGACGACCTCTGTGGCGCGGTGGGCGAAAGTCCGCCTGCGATGCGACGCAGGAGGTTGCGGGTTCGATTCCCGCCTCGGGACAAATGTTTGTACAATCTGCAGATATTTGTTCAGGGTATTCTGGATGCTTTCTATGTATAATAAAAAGATTCTATCTATGTAATATATTGTATTATGTATATCAGTTATCTAGTACCCATAACACAAGCTCTGCTTAGCTTGAGGCTAGATAGTGCTGTGTGAATTGTTCAGCATTATTTACCTATATATTTAACTAATTTATCGGAATGAAGAACTACCCTTTAGTTCAATACTGGTTGACAAAAAAGGTACGGAGTACTTGAAAGGTGTATTAATTGATATCATCATCATCATTTGTACCTCCTATATTTTTTAAAGGTTACTGTATAGTTTTTCTTACTATAACGTTTAACGCTCGCAAATACATACTCTTCAGAGATTATAATTGCCATTTACCTGTTGAGTCGTACGTGTTGGGTAACTTGCTACAATACCCTATCTGGATACCAAAAACCGCTTTCTCCACTTTTATAGTGTAGAGATGAACCATGCACCCTAGATGGGTGGTTATGGTTACCTGTTCGGTGGTGTGGAGTTGAACCATGCACCCTATAAGGGTAGCACTTATGGTTATCACTGTATCCCTCCACTCGTACAGTGCCGAGATGAACCAAGCACACTAGCAATTATGGTAACTAGTGGTATTAAATGATTATCATTGTTTTTTACTCCACTTGCAGTGTCGAAAAAAACCATCTGGTTGCGCGCATATCCAACTATATGATCGTTATTAATCTGCGTAGAATCAAAAGTATTTGTGACGTCAATACTGCCGTCATAAGAAAAAAAACACGTTTCTAACTAAACACAAAAACGGAGAAAAAAATTGTTTAGTAATTTTGAAATTAAAAAATTCGCTGTGCCTATGAAAATAATGATATCAAAATTTTGTTTTTGCTTAAACGTGAATTAAAGTCTGATCTATTGAAATACAGGTGCAAATATTAATAAAAATAAATAATTTAATATAATAATTAATATTTTCTATTTCTTTTAGTAAAAAAAAACTAGAAAATACTTAATACTGCAATGAAAAGACGTTTCTGGCTAGATACTTCCATTCAACTTAGTAATTTATGAAACGTCTTTCTTACTTAGTAATAATGAGTTATCAGGTTATCGTTACCTAAATAAAAGAGCCATTTATAACCATTTACTGCTTTTCAATTTAGTAATACCTACCTTTGTCTTAAGAAATGTCCATGCTGCATTACTGAAATGTCAGATACTTAACAATCCTCAACCATAATTAACCTTAAAAAAACATTTTTTCAACATAATAATAATTTTTCTTCAAAAAAAAAACCACCAAATATTATAATCGGACTTAAGAAAAAAAAAACTTAATTAGCTACCTCAAACTTCTAGGCGGTGCTTTTTCAACATAAAATAAATTATTTCTGAAACATGTAACCTAATATAATATAATAATAATAATTCCTAATGTATAATATTCAATTATGTATACTAAATTAATAATGCTGAACAATTCACACACAGCATCATCTAGCCCTAAGCTAAGCAAAGCTTGTGTTATAGGTACTATATGACTGATATACTTAATACAATATATTAATTTTTTTTATTTTACATAGAAAACACCCAAAAATCCTGAACAAATATTTGAAGATCGCAGAAACAATTGTCCCAAGGCGGGAATCGACCTCCTGTGTCACAGGCTACTTTAGCACGCCGCGCTACATCAGTCGTTAAATTAGTTTATTAATAGCAACGTTATGTATTTCCTATTCCGTTTTTCACTTGATAATATAAGCTTTAACTACATACCTACTGTTCTAATTAAATAAAAATAAATGACTAAATTACCTACTTATGCAGAAAGCACCTCGCAAAACACAGGCCAATACAATAAAACATATATAAATTGCAAACCAAAAAATATATTGGTACTTAGGAGTAAAAATTCATTAACCGCACGCTATTAAGACTTTATCACAAAGTCAAATAAACTAAAAAATATAGGTATTATCACGTTTGCACTTTAATTATTTACACGTTGTATATATATCATAATCGTGTATGTTACTAATATGTAGGTACTACTTGTGTATACATTAATACACATAAAATAATATTACTCACAATTTCGTCGCGGCTGTATTTTGGAAAGCCGCGCACGCGTGGGCGCAACTGATTGTAAAGCTCCGACCGTGAACCCCTCTTCACCCCGCAAGACTAGCAATACTTTGTAGAAAAGACGCTACTACCACTTGCGACTGGCAATCTTTATATATAAAAATGAATTGCTGTTCGTTAGTCTCACTAAAACTCGAGAACGGCTGAACGGATTTATCTTATCTTAGTCTTGAAATGTTCGTGGAGGTCTAGGAAAGGTTTAAAAGGCGAGAAAAAATCGAATAATTTCCGGGAAAACCCTAAAAACAGCCCTTTTCTATTTCCCATACAAACGTTTCTTATTTATATATAAAAATCAATAGCTGTCTCGCTAAAACTCGAGAACGGCTGGGCCGTGTTCAACTGCCCAACGAAGTGGGCACGGGTCAGCTAGTTTATAATAATACTAAGATGAAAAGGTACAACTAAGCAGAACCGTCTTTTCTTCTTACTACTAAGCAGTAATGTCTTTTCATTTTATGATGAATTACATATATTGCAAATAAATAAGACGGTTCTACCTAAGTGCGTTTTTTCAACTTAGTATACGCTGGAAATGTCTTTTCTTTTTAGTAAATATTATGACCGGTATCAAATGCGTCTTATTTGTTAGTAAGATTTATAGGGATGTGTTCGTTTTAACCAAAGAAAAAAAATACTGGCCCATGCACCTTTTTTACTGATTCCGATGATGTATACAACTCAATTTTGAAAAAATGTCAGATACGTCTTTTTTCCTTATGATGGCAGAATATCCTATCCGCCTTCCCTTACTAGCACATAGAATACCGCTGAAGAGTAAGCGGGACGCACAACACCCGCATAATGCCATCCAAGATGGCTACCGACAGTTGCAATCTAGCTTCCGCCGAACCACGTTGGCCTCGTTCGAAAATTATCTTCCCGCAACTCCTGGGGGAACTCCCAAGTGTTTCCCTAGCTGGCAGTGCCGCGCGCGCGCCGCGAGTGTTAACAATATTGGATCTGGTGCTCCCGCAATCAAGGTATATGCTTCCATCCCTGGGACAACTGATCTCTTGTCTTTTCTAACCAATATCAGTTGGGCCATATCCTACCACGTTGACGCTCACAACCCCGCAGATTTACTATTCGGCGTGCCCATTTTCTGGTCCTTCGAGCCGGATATACCTACTGGCTTTGTATATCTCGCTAAATAGTTGAATCTGCGCCGCAATCCATTTTCGTATTTCGTTTCGCACGGCACACGGCATAGACCGCCATTTTGTTGTTAACTTTTCATTCAAGTTTCTAAGACAATAATTCCTATAATTATTCGTCAACTTTGCAACGTATCGCGCAAATTATAAGCTCAAATAGGAATCACATCGAACCTATTAAGTTATAATATTTGAGGGGTTTAGAAACAAAGTGACCTCAGTCCAAATTCAAACATTTTTAATCTGTTGTCATTTTGTGCATCTCGTAAGTGGTGAATGATTCAAATAAAAATGTTACAGTCAAAATGGCTTCAGTCCTGAGTAAATGCACAACATTTATCAACATTACAAGCAAAGACGCCTCAGTCCTCAAAATGTGAAATGCAAAATCACCTCAATCCATTTCGACCAATCACAAGCCTGTATATTTAAATTTTCAACATGGCTGTTCTGTTGTTTTTCAAGGTGAATCTGCAACTGTGAGATGCAAACAGGCCTCAATCCATTGATGAAATACAAAGACGCATCAATCCATTATAATTATGTGATTTTTGCTAATTTTGCTAATTTCTGTTCAGCTTTCATTTTAAAAGTAAAGTTTTTAGGGAATGTCATTTTTTAATGATCTATTGTCCGTAATTAAAACAAAAAACAGAGATTTATGCTTAGCAAAACAAAAAAATACGGTTTACTCAATTTCCATGTTCTGGGATTGAGGTCACTTTGTTTCTATACCCGTCATTTAGTCAACCCCGCAAACCTAAACCTAAACTTTGTACCTATTTTTCCGCATTCGTTCACATTCGTTCACGGTAGGTACGCCCTATGTAACCTATCGTACGCATTCCCTCTTAGAATTACATCCGCTTATTGCGTTAGTTATCTTTCGCATTACCCATTAGACACGTAGTTAGGTACGCCGCGCCGCCGTAGTAAGTAACCTATTTACTATGCTTACGCATCATTCTGTTTCGTAGACCCGCTTATCTTTCACTTTCAATATGTGTGTTATAAAAGCCTATTCGTAAGTCGACAAACAAACTCAATTAGCAGACACGCAACTAGTTAATCATCGCATCGCATATTTATCAATTTCATTTAGTTGAAAACCGTCCATTGCAATTAGTAGCAAATATAATCAAATCACTATCCAGAATACCTATCCCGCTCGCATTTATAATATAAGACACAGCCCGCCCGAATAGATACCTGTATTTTATTCCTAAACTCGTTTATTGGTAGGTATCTAGCCATACGCATCAGCTGTGCTGGCAAATTACCCACACTGCATAGTTGTGCGTAAACAACTGATTTATTTGCTACCTCCGCATTCAAACATAATATTTCGTGTCAGTTACATACCTTACAAGTAGGTACATAACGTACAAGTAGGTACCTAGCTTTAGTCGTTCAACTAATTCAACATGGCACCTACCGTGGATTCTATCACAGAATCGTAGCTAAACGTACTTCTCGCAAAGAGAGACCGAATATTCGCCCGTATGCAAGGCATATGCGATCGTGCAAGGAAATTAGTTTCTGATTCTCCTACCGCCAGGGAATAATTTTTTTGTGATTACGAAGTTGTTGACATGTTAAACTTACAGAAGATAGTAGATAAAATATGCGAATTAGAACTGAAACTCGAGACCGCAATCAAACTTTCAGGTACTATCATCGTTCGAGTACCTGTTAGGTTGTGTACGCCGCGCTGCTAGAAAGCTGCAGGCTGTCGACAGGGATGTCAAACCCTCTACTGCAGCTGCAACACCACATAGGTCCCCTCGACTATCGCCCATAGAAATCCCTAGCTTTGATGGTGATTTAAAAGATTGGCCTCTATTCTATCTATACAATATTTCGACATTTGGTACATAACAACGCTTCTCTGACCGATTCAGAGAAATTATACTACCTTTTAGGTAAACTGACCGGCCGTGCCCGGTCAGCATGCGTGGGCATAAATTTGGTGGCTGATAACTACACGCTCATTTTCGATTGGCTCAAGGACAAGTATGAAGACAAGCGCCTCATGGCCGTCTCGTATTTAGACCAAATATTTGTGAGTTGAAATCAATTTCATCGAGTTCCGCTTCTTATCTTTATTTTTTTTTTCCGGGGTAGGTGTGCACACATTTCATCTCAACTATTTTGCTATGGTAGTATTATATAAAATACGAGATTATATTATTGTGTAACAGATAACTATCAAAATTATCAAACAAATTATTTGAGAAATTGACTCAAAACCTTTTTGATTTTGTACCGTAGAATAAGTTTTATTTAGTAATTAAAATCTATAACTATTCTGAGCCGTGGGACCGCGGCGTACGAATATCGACCCCTCCAACTCAACCCGTGGATGTCGTAAGAGCCGACTAAGGGAACCTACCAGAGGAAGGGCAGCAGCTTCCTTCTTAGTATTTTTTCAACGCCAACACTGCGATCAGCAATCCGCCTGCCAAGCGTGGTGATTAAGGCAAATCCCCCCCTACATGTGAGACCATCCACTCGATGGACCGAAGATAACGTAGCGGTCGCGGGGAGTCGATGGATGGAGCCGGCTCAGGACCGCTATTTGTGGCGTCGTATGGGGGAGACCTATGTCCAGCCGTGGACGTGTATGGGCTGATGTGATGACGAGTTTAGACTAGTAGACTAGACTATTTGGGATAGTTTGTGATTATGGTAAGTAGTGTATTGCAATTTGATATACCTACTGTATTATGTCTACAGCAGGTGCTCGGCACGAGTATCAAACCGGAGGAAATCCCGAAGAATACCGAAACAGGGACTTGGACAATTACAGGTATTCACAACTATACTAATTACTAATGACATAAAGCCATTGAAACCATTTATTTATTTGTGATTGTGGTAAAATACAATTGATCTTAAATATTATAGTTTTAAGTCAGCACAATCTACTCTTTCGAGCGTACAAAAATATACATGTGTTCGGAATTTACAGTGAGCATGCAGTAACGAAAACGAAGTCTATATATAATTGAATTATCATGATTTGGGTATAAAATCATTCATATTCAAAATTAAAATCAATCCACCTTACAAAATTACGAATATTTAATGAATAGAGAAAAAAATATCTAGAGAAAATTATCATGTCTAAATATAATAATGATATTCCATTCAATGTCAAAAATAAATTTTATACATGTCGCCATTTGAAAAGCGAAAGTAATTCTAATCTCTTTGTCTCTTTCTCTTTATCCTTAGCAATAATAGGGATAAATCGCTCTCAGCGAAAAGGCCGCCTCTTATACTTTATTTATTTTTATTTAAGATAAAGAGTTTTTATGTATAGGTAGAATCAAGTGTTTATTCATTCAAATTTAAACAGTTGAACAAGTCTTTACGTTTGGCATGAGGTAGACAGTGCCCTAGTTTTGATCGTGGAAGCATGCGAAGCCACGGCCAGAAGCTAGTATGTCATAAATAGCATAAACAGAGATTCATAAATGTTTTATTATAATTGGCGTGTTTTAAAAAACGTTCAAACGACTAAAAATTCCTGAATAATGATCATAATCTACTTCGAATGCCTTACTTTTACACGGTTAGTAAGTTTTGTGGCATATATAGTAATCCCCTGAGAATAAAATTATGGGACCATATGAGACCATCTCGGGGTCATTTTCTATAGTAAAATAATGAAAGAATTTTTAAAATCGATCCATAATTGGCGGAGATATTGCGTAATATACATAAAAAAGCCGTGGGGACGCGGCGTACGAATATCGACCCCTCCAACTCAACCCGTGGATGTCGTAAAAGCCGACTAAGGGAACCTACCAGAGGAAGGGCAGCAGCTTCCTTCTGAGTATTTTTAAACACCAACACTGCGATCACCAATCCGCCTGCCAAGCGTGGTGATTATGGCAAATCCCCCCCTACATGGGAGACCATCCACATGGACCGACGACATCGTAGCGGTCGCAGGGAGTCGATGGATGGAGGCGCCTCAGGACCGCTATTTGTGGCGTCGTACGGGGAAGGCCTAAGTCCAGCAGTGGACGTGTATGGGCTGATGATGATGATGATTATATAATAAACTATAATAATTCAATAAGAACAAAGTTAAAAACTGTTTGACAATAAAAAAATAAAAATTATTGTTATACATATAGTCACATATTACACAGTAAACATAAATCACAAAAGGAGCGATCAAAGAATAACGTATTTTTACGTTAAACAAAGAAATTTTCAAGGAGATGCAAAAACCGAGTTTGCTCGCCAAAAAATGCAACTTCGCATCTCTTTCCAAACTATACAACAAAATAAAACTATTACAGAGTCATTAAAAATAAGCTTATAATAGGTATCACGAACTGGCTAAGGGATTTTTGAAAATTCTTTTGTTTTACGTAATAATACGGTAAAATAGGTGGTGGCGCTAGTTTGGGTCGGGGAAAGGCCCTGAAAGATATTAACGAGTTATAAAAAATCTCATATCACAGACAGTGTTTGAAACCAAATTCCTCCAAAACAGCTTGACTGATTTTTAATATTTTTTTGTTTAAATTCAGTAGTCAGAGAATACGCGATATCTCCGCCAATTATAGACCGATTTTGAAAATTATTTCACTATTGTATAATTTTCAAATAGAGATAGAAAACGATTCCGAAGGGGTCCCATAATTTTTTTATCCCCAGGGTATTAGCATTTATCCCGCAAAAATCAAAAAAGTGTAAAAGTAAGGGAATTTGAAGTAGGTTTATCGTTTTTTAAAATACGCTATTTTATTTATACTCTGAAATGATAAGGGTTGCCAACCCCATATATATTGGCCACATTTTTTTTATTTGTATTAAAAGTACACAACCCTCAATTTTCACTTTTCTAACACCAACCCCATTTTTAATAGCCATATTAGTAAGTACTGTAATAATCTTCAACTTTAACCCTGAGTGGTCGATGGCAAAACGTGTGCCGGGTCAGATAGTTTATATTATATTTATTGAAACCAGAAGCTTATTTAAACAGTAAACAATAACACGTAGATATAAATGGGAAGCAAAATAGAGTAGCAACAATAAGTTTAATAGTTTACTATAATAACTTATGTATCTTAGTTAAAATTATAAACTTATATTAATAGAACTTGTTTTATATAACCTTTTAAGCATATTCCATAAAAGTTACATTTGCAAAATTATGACTTGAGGCACAGATTTTATAATAGGTACTACTAGCTGACCCCGGACCCGGCAAACGTTGTTTTGCCATCGACCACTGAGGGTTAAATAATTATAAATAATTAATTATTTTCGTTTTTTTTGTCCAAAAAAAATGGGATGATACGTATATGGGTGACCTCTAATCACTTAGGGTTTAAAAAATAGTTAACATCCTATTTACAGACCTCCAAAATCCTACCAAAAACACACAAAAACATTTTTTGTGTGTTTTTGGTAGGATTTCGTAAAAATCAGTCAAGCCGTTTCAGAGGCTTGGTTACAAACACTGTGACACGAGATTTGTATATATATATAAGATACTAGCTGCTGCCCGCGCCTTCGCCCGCGTTTTATCGGGATAAAAAATAACCTATATGTTATTCCAGGTCCCAAACTATACCCATACCAAATTTCAGCCAAATCGGTTCAGTAGTTTTTGCGTGAAAGAGTAACAAAATATCCATACATCCATCCTTACAAACTTTAACATTTATAATATTAGTAGAAAGATACTAGATTGAGGTAAGCTTATTTGTTATCCTTGATTGTTAAACACAACTACTATTCAACCTTCAAGTTTCTTTTCTCTTTCTAGTTTTTTTAAATAAGTTCATTTTAAAAGCTTTATGTATAGCTTTATGTATTTTGTATCCACATTATTTGAAAGGTAGAGTTAAAAATAGAAAATATACATAACATTGAAAATTTCAGATTACAGTTATTGCAAGAATTCTGTACAGAGCAGATTGAGATTACGAAATCCCTTCGCAAGAAAATAAGAAATAACGAAGAAAAAGATAGAATCAAAACATTGATGATCACACAACTTTTGAAACAGGTGAGAATAGAAATTTACCTCTTTCACTCATACTTCGTGATTATAAAGGATGATTCACGCTACACCGTATCGCGACCGGGCCGTGCCCCAGCCGCGCCCCGGCCGGGGCTCGGTCAAACATTATGGTATACTTTTTGTATGCAGTGATTCATGCCTGACCGTGGCTTGACCGTGCGACCGGCTGTGCGCCGCCGCGCCGGGACTCTGCTGGGGCACGGCGTTGAAATGTCGGTGGGTATTGTTTCCCGGCTCCGGCACGGTCCAGCCCCACAAAAACCAAACAAAAACCACATAACACAAATATAGTCGTGCAAATAATACACCCAAACAGCCCGGTGTAACATGAATGACTGGCCCGGCCGGCGCACGATTGACGTGTCCCGGCCGAAGCCCGGACCGGTCGCCGCACGGTGTAGCGTGCGTGAATCATCCTTAAAGGCAGGGCGACAACTTCCATAATATTATAAGATCAACACGGTTATCTATCGATATCGATAATGTGATTCAACGTACCACCTGTGGTGCAGCCTTGTTTGAGTAGCAGTAGAATATCGACTTATCGCGCGAATATCAAATCATATACCTAATGAAATTAAGTTTATAATTGCGATCACGAGAATACCGCCATCTATGATCGAGTAGCGGAATTAACTCGTCAATCGAATGTTGATGTGACTATAGACCGTAAATACGTTCTGCTGCTAAAGTAAAATAAAACTTATCTATAGAAGTCAAGGTTTATTTCCAAATTTGTGACGTTGGCTAATTTTTACTAAACTTAAATCTACAAATCAAACGAATTGTTTCTTTGTATGCATTATATGATTATCGGTTAATTTCTGTGTCGCTGTCAAGGTCATCGAGCAAGTTGCGGGAAGTTTTTGGTTTGGAAGAACGTCTCTATATATTATCTCGATGGAAATATATGATTTTTTTATAATATTATAATAAAAAAATATTATATTATGCAATGTATTGTATTAAGTATGTATATCAGTTATCTAGTACCTATCACACAAGCTTACTTAGTTTGGGGCTAAATAAATGCTGTGTGAATTTTCCAGCATCATTTTTTATTTGTTCGACCCTTTTGAAAGAGATAAATCTGGGTCACGGTAATTTTCAACTTTAGCATGGCATAATATATTACATAATACATAAAAATACATTATATAATACATACATTTCAGCTGTGCTTACTTTGGGCCAGACGATATTGTTTATATTTTAATTTAAAACACAGGATGTAGATAATTGGGTCATGTCAGTTGTTGAAAATAGAGGGTCATTTCCGAAGATTTTTTTTTTGCATAGAATCCGTATACTGTTTCATAATGTGTCCATCACATTAGGATTTTAAAATATTTGAGGTTATGCACAGAAGACACAATTATATGGTGTGTTTAAAAAAAAAACGATAAACCGACTTCAAATTCCCTTACTTTTACACTTATTTTAAGTTTTGCTGGATAAATACTAATTCCCTGGAGATTCAATTTATATTATTGTATGGGACCCCCTCGGAATCATTTTCTATACAACAGTGAAAGAATTTTCAAAATCGGTCCTTAATTAGCGAGATATCGCATAACATACATCATCATCATCATCAGCCCATACACGTCCATTGCTCCCCCATACGACGCCACAAATAGCGGTCCTGAGCCGCCTCCATCCATCGACTCCCTGCGACCGCTACGATGTCGTCGGTCCATCAAGTGGATGGTCTCCCATGTAGGGGGGATTTGCCATAATCACCACGCTTGGCAGGCGGATTGGTGATCGCAGTGTTGGTGTTTAAAAATACTCAGACGGAAACTGCTGCCCTTCCTCTGGTACGGTCATACGGTATAACGGTATAACATAACATACATAGGAAAAAAAAACATACAGACGAATTGGAAACCTCCTCCTTTTGAAGTCGGTTAAAAATAAATTGTATTCGCCACATGTTATTGAAAAATCTATTTTGTTGAATTATGCCCCTCCTTGTTTTGAAATTCCTTTATGCATACATATCCGACATTAATGGGACAGATCTCGTAATCCGCTGTTTGTGGCATCGTATGGGGGAGGCCTGTGTCCAGCAGTGGATGTGTATGGGCTGATATGATCTCGTAATTTCAAACTGGCGTATCTTGGCAAAGAAAAATCGTAATGGAACTCTGCGACTCTCGAAGCGATAAGGCCGGCCCTTTGTACTTCTTTGTTTGTTAGCATTTCCTTCTGTATTGTATTTTGTGTTTGTGTGGTACAATAAAGAGGTATCTATCTATCTTGAATTAAAGAAGAGTAATACTTACGAAGCAACTAAAGAACAATGCCCAAAAAATGTGCCTTCTGTAAATAACCTCAAAAGTAGCAAACAATGCTGTTTTATATGGGTATAAAACTTCCTTCTAGCCTCTTTCGACCAGTAGACTGGTGTAGGCCTCCTTCAAACTCTTCCATTTCCTTCTACTTTGGGCAGTTAATGTCCAGTTGCTGCCCGCTATCTTCTTGATGTCGTCCTTCCATCTCATTTGTGGCCGTCCCACCGGTCAAGGGCAATGGAGAAAAAGCTGGTAGGTATAACACTGAGGGACAGGAAAAGAAATGAATGGTTTAGACAAAAAAGCAAAGTATTTGAAATCATTGAGAGAGTTGGAAGACTTAAATGGGAATGGGCAGGCCACATAGACCGCAAAGAGACATCCTGGTGCAAAAACTCTTGGAGTGAAGACCATGGGGGTATAAAGCTTAAGACTAAAGAAACAAGCTAGTGATCTCCTTTCTTTTGGTGGGTAATGTGCTGTTTCAAACATAGAAATACTAATAGTGGATGGAAAAAAAAAAACAAAAAAAAGAATAAAGTTCAGCCAAGATTATTAGCAAAACAGATAAATTGAAATAAAAAACGAATGTTTTAATAATGTAAATTTTAATCAAGCTTATTTATTTTCAGGATTTTAATGATGGCTCATCTGGCAGCACATAGAACAAGGATGCAGTAAGTAGGTATCTATGTATTAGGCTACATTTTAAATAATAACTTATCTTCAAATATCCCAAAATTCTAATCATCGAGAGCCGCCTCCATCCATCGACTCCCTGTGACCGCTACGATGTCGTCGCTCCATCGAGTGGATGGTCTCTCTTAACTACCTATACTCAGATTCAAAAACCTGGATATTTTATGTATAAAAGGGGTTAAAAATTAAACGACATTAGTATCATTGAAGCAAAGCACGGAAGCTCAAAACATTTTTTGGTTTTGAAAGCTTTCATTTATAATTTAACTGATCTCTCATTCGTTTTTGAATTGAAATCAAAACTTTTTTTGTCATGTGAGATTATGCGTTGTTGAAGTTTGCGCCTTAATTATAAAATATATCAATAGGATCAGTTGTCAGATTCAAAATATTCATAATAACTGATGCCGCGGGTTAAGTAAGAGTTGCCTCAGTCAAGTCTTAGTTTTTAGTGATAATTTTGCTTACCTTATTGTTGTCTGTATTATATCAACTATCAAAGTGCTTTATTTCCTTTAGACCTTACAGTATGCTGAGTTTGAACTACCATACTGTTTACTACAAAGTTTGCGTAACTTTAATTTCTATGGAATTCCTGAACAGCGCTCCAAGCGGGAAGTTTTGAAAATAGGAATTCCATAGAAAATAAAGTTACGCAAACTTTGTAGTAAACAGTATGGCAGTTCACACTCAGCATACAGGACTCTTGGACACATCACAAAATTAAAATTACATAAGTAAAACAGGGAAATAAAGTAATCACTTTGATTTTTTGTTCACTTCAATCTTTTTAAGGTAAAGAAGCGAATAAGAAACCGTTACCTTGTTAGGTTGTTTGTTTTCGAGTTGGTAAAGTTTTCATTCATAAATATCTTTGTTGACATAATATATCTTGAATTCTTAATCGGAGTATAGATAAAGTGCAGGCATACTTCTTTTATAAGTAATCTGAACTAATTTCAATTAATCATTTAAATTGAATCTATGCTACTACTTCAACTTATATAATCAATCATACCTACTTTTACTTATTTTAATTCAAAATAATTGTAAAATAATTGTTGCTGACAGGGTTTTTATGCATTGTGTACCCACTAAGACTACATACCTTCACCTAAAAACAATACCTGTATGCATGAAATAACAATAAATAAATGATAAATTTTGTTTGTCTACAGGTAGTAGCCGGCTTCTGAAGGAGCTAATGGGTGGTCGCCGGTCGGTTCAAGTAGCATCCGTCATTTTCCAGAAAGAACATGTTTTTGGCCAGATATTATACATATATATAAATGTTAATAAGAGTATATAATGAGTATATATATATATAGATATATAATATGACTCCTTTTTGTGAAAAGGATAGGTATAAGATTTCGCGTTCATAGGAGCGGTACAGAGCAGAGCGTCGTAAGCGCAAAAATCATGTTTTTGCTTATTATCTATTAATGAGCATATATGCAAAAATACGCACCCTTACCGGTCTATGTGGGGAACGATGTTATCGAAATTGTTGATCCTTATGTCTACCTAGGCCAAATAGTCCAATTAGGTAAATACAACTTTGATAAAGAGGTCAGCCGACGAATCCAACTCGGATGGGCAGCGTTCGGGAAACTTCGCAATATCTTCTCGTCACAGATACCGCAGAGCCTCAAGACGAAACTCTTTATCCAATGTGTGCTACCAGTGATGACTTACGGATCCGAGACGTGGTCACTCACTATAGGCCTTGTGCATAAGTTCAAAGTCACCCAGCGAGCTATGGAGATAGCTATGCTCGGAGTTTCTACGCGATAGGGTCCGGAATACGGAAATTCGTAAAAGAACCAAAGTTACCGACATAGCTCTCAAATTCAGCAGGCTGAAGTGGCGATGGGCAGGCCATATAGCTCGTAGAACCGATAACCGTTGGGGAGTAAAGGTTCTCGAGTGGCAACCGCGATGCAATGAGAAACGGAGGTGTGGGAAGACCTCCCACTCGATGGACCGACGACATCGTAGCGGTCGTTGGATGGAGGCGGCTCAGGACCGCTATTCGTGACTTCGTTTGGGGGAGGCCTATGTTCAGCAGTGGACGTGTTCGGGCTGATGATGCAAATATAAACCAAAGGTTTTCTCTCGGTATTTCATTACATAATACGGTGATGACAATAAAAAAATCCTGTGATTGATAGTTTAGCAAAAATAAGGTAGTAACTAAGAAATTACATAGTACTTGCTCAATTATTTCTGATATCTCAAATATATATATATTTTTTCATTTTTTAAAAGAACAGTAGTGTACCTACTTGTATTGCATAGATTGTTATATTTTTTTGTCGAAGCTTTTTCGATTAAGATTACGGAGAAAAAAGGTTTTAACGTAACTCAATTGACCTTAATTCACTTATACCTTAATTAAGTTTACAATAAATAAATGTTTATTGCAGGCCTTTACAGTAACTGGTAGTTACGTTAAACTTAGTTAACTAGTCTTAGTTTTAACACCTCGCTCTAACTAAGTTCAAAACTTGTAATTTAGACGCGAGTTAAGAGTTGATACTATCTGAAATCAGTTATTTTCAACGATCATATCTTCCACAATTCTGAAGCATTTACTTTGAGATTTTAATATGTTATATTTCAGGATTGATGCTAGACCACTAGTGTTTCGAAAACACGATTACATGAAATTTTCTCGATAGAAAAAAAATCCAAAGTTCACTCTAAACTGTACTTTAAACCGTCGCTATTCAATAGATACGTTAAAATAAGCCTTGATACTTTGTACAGTAAACAATTAGAGTATAAAGCAGACGGTTTGTGTTTTAGATTTTCAAAATTACGATTATTTTTACCGTAAAAAAACAAAACCATTATTTTTGCGGTTATGACGTTCTACTCTGTCCCGCTCATATGAACGCGAAATCCTAAGCCTATCCTTTTCACACAATGGTGAGGTATTGTAGGCCCTTAAGTTATTTAAAATGAAATGACAGTATTATTTACTTGTATGAAAAAATCACTGCACCACATACATTCAAACATACCGACTGTGAAAGTGTAACAGCAGCTCATTTCGAAATGACAGTCATCAAGACGAAACAATTATTTTTTTTCCATTTACTAATGGACATGTAATCTATGCAGGCTGCAGAGCAGTGGAACCAATAGAAGTTGTACTTTATCGACTGACTGATATCTCAAATAGTTATTTTTTAACCTTTTTTATTTTTTTCCATTTAATAATGGACATGTAACCTATGCAGGCTGCAGAGCAGTGGAACCGATAGAAGTTGCTGCTGACTAATATTAATATCTTAAATAGATATTTTTTATTTTTTTTCCTTTTTACATTTTTTTTTCTGTTAATAATGGACATGTAACCTATGCAGGCTGCAGAGCAGTGGAACCGAACCGGAAGTTGTAACTGCATTCAAATAGGCGACAACGCCGATATTACGCATTATGTGAGCTCGGTCGTATTCTAAAAGGTAATTGAGGTAGTTAGGTACTGAGCTCAAGACATAATACAACAGGTATGAAATACGTATTGATCAGTGGCATCGATAGATTACAATGATTAATAGTAAAATTGTACCTATTTGAATACATTTTGTCTACTATAATAATATGTCTTGCGCACTTGTTTAGTCTTTATTGGGATTGACCACCGAAGCCGAAAATTCGGCCAAGAGGACATCAAAAGTAAAATTCATCACTGTATGTATTTTAGTAAATAGTGGATTCATATGTTACGTCAATATAAAGCAGTTTTATAGAAATTTATATTTTTTTATTTATTGCATTATTTTTGGTCGCATCCACATGAGCCCTGTAAAAGCATTGCAATATGCTGAGTTCATAGTATAATATATCGACTGCAGCAATTAACATTGTCGGATGTACATTTTTGCGATTTTCATTTTATTACATAAAATGCCTTAGAATAAAACTATAAATGCCCCCGTAAATTATTAAATCTTTAAATGCAACCATCTCTGTTTTTCTAAGTGGAAAAAGTAGTATGTGTACAGTGCGCGCAATTAATATTGTCGCATAGTGCGTTGCGACGTTGGTTGCGGGGCGTGGGAGAGGAACAGACGCGCGCGCGTCGCGGGGATCTGCCACTTCCGACAATGTTAGCGGGAAGAGCGCACGCGTCTTTTTTATATTTCAACCCGTAAAATAATTTTCAATTAGAGTAATAGAAATTCAATATTCCTGGTATGTCGAGGTCAAGACGGATATTAGACTTGTTGGGTTCATCAGTTCCGCCACAAAACGATCGAAGTTTTGAATTAACGGACACTTTTGTGGAAACGGATACAAGAAAAAAGAGAAAAAGTAAGTAAGAAAACATTTATTTTAGTATTGCATCATACCTAGGCTGAAGATATTAATTTAAATGGGTAAGATTAGCTCAATTAATTCATATTTTTCTAAATAATGTTCAAAACTACTGTAAACGGACAATAATGTCGTATATGCCAGATATAACAATGTTTATGGTTTTCTATTTCGTTTTCTGTGTCGGATGTGTCACATACTACATTACTGCTTGCTCGGATGTGGTCAAATTTTGTCGGATATGGTACTACAGACTTTGTTGCATGTTAATTTGATAAATAGTATTGTGGGATGTACCACTTTCTACATTATTGCCTGCTGTGTGTTTGATTGTATCTTGTCGGATAAAGCATTACTTTACTTTACTTGACTTTGTAACCTGTTTATTTCTCATTTCTTTGTGTCGGATGTACTACATTAGATCAACTGTCTGTTCGTTCGTTTATCTGTCTGTCTGTGTGTTGTACTCTCATAAAAAGCAATGGCTAGATCAAAGTTTCTAACTGCACTGGCTTGCTTTGTTTGCTAACATACTTACAAATATTTTAGGAGAATCTTCCCCTCTTCCTGCTGGGTTTGAAGAGGAGCTTATGCAACTACAAGATCTGATTGGAGACATTTTTAGTGACAGTGAGAAAGGCCTAGACGTTCCTGACGAAATAGTGCATCCGATATAGTCTTTTTCAGTATTGTAACTCCTAAAGTTTCACGTAAACAATGCTTTATCTTAAATATTCTTAGATAAATAATAGATTCAGGCGTTACTTTGCGGAAATCCATTGCACAATATTAGAATGAAGAAATATTTAGTACGCGGAATTGTTACTAAATATTTCTTCATTCTAATATTGTTAAATATTCTTATTTAACGTAATATAATTCGACATCTAAAAAAAGTGTGATTTCAAGAATAGTTTGTAAAACCGACGAAAAAGAGGGGATGGTCTTGGTCTTTTAAGTTTTGCGCGTGTGTCTATCTCCGTAACTGTCTGTGGCCTCGTAGCTCCATAACGGATACCAATTTTGATGGTTTTTTTCGTTGATAGCTGATTTTGTAATTGAGATAGTTCTTCACTTTGATATAGGTAACTGGAATGTCGGGGGTTTTATATATTGTTTTCAAATGGTTATATTGTATTATATTTTTCAGATTGACATAAATCCAGTAACTCAAGCAAAGACACCAACTCTTACTACTCCTGCTTCGGAAGATGAAGTTTCCACGCAACTCGATTACACAGTAACAACACCCATGCCGTCCCCGGGTTCCACTTCTTGGCTTCTTAACGATGGTGAGAGTGGAAACATAAGAACACCGTCCCAGGTCTCTTCTGTGAATCACGCACTTCCCACCTACGAGGTTTATGAAAACATGGGTACACCGAGTTCCGAGATCTTTTCTGCAAGTCGTGTTCATACGCCATCTTCTACAACCAGTTCCAGAAAAAAATCTTTTAAGGCCGATAAAGGAAAGAAGCGCCTTGCTCATAAATAAAGGTGGCTTGTGGTACAAAGAAAACTGAAGAAAAACAGCAGTGAAGAATTCGTGAATAAAAATGGGAAGGTAGTCGAAAGTAAAGAATTAAAGAATCCCTGTACCGAGAAGTGCCGATTGAAGTGTACCCAAAAGATTTCTAATGATGATCGACAGCGAGTCTTCAAATATTTTTGGCTTTTAGGTGAAAAGAAAAGACACTGGGAATTCGTCATTAAATACACAAAGAAGAGTCTCAAGCGACGCCAAACAACCGAAGTTACGAAGCACGATAAACAAAACACTTACCAGTTCTTTTTACCGGACGCTGAAAAGAAACCAACGAGGGTATGCAAGACAATGTTTCTCAACACTATAGCGCTAAGTGAACGCGTGGTGAGCACGGCCTGGAAGAAATCTTATGGGAACATGGTGATAGAGGATGACAAAAGGGGTCGATCATAAACCGAAACAAGAAACGGTTGGAAAATGAACTTGAACTGAAACAGGCTTATCAAGATCCTTTGCCAATCAGTAAAGAAAAATTCAAGGATTTGACAGATCTCTGCAGCGCTAATTATTCCTGAGCGCTACCATGATTTTTATTTAAAACTACCTCACACCAAAAACGCTTCTAATCTTACTCGTGAAGAAAGTGATTCAGAAGACGATTAGGTTTATAACGAAGTAGATTCTATCAAACTTATTCTTAAATAGTATCTAAGCATCTGTAAAACGTGTAATAAATACATAAAATGAGGCTGATCTCAAATGTAACATAATAAGACTGTTTACATAGTAACTCGATTTGTGTTGTGTTGATTCATAATCGAAGTTAGTTAGTTAGTTTTTGACTTTAGAAACTTTCGATTTTTATTTAGTTTTCCAATAAAGGATTTAATTTGATTACTAACACAGTGACTTATTATTTTCTGGGAATATTAAAATCTATGGCATGTACCTTAACGTGGTCAGGTCAATGAGTATACAATAACTACGGGTCAGGGTAATGAGGCGTTTTTTGGCTGTTTTTAGGTGAAAAGTTCTGTCAAATGTCATTGATGTCATGTATCTCCATACAGATGTGACATTGCCCAATTCCCGAAATAATGTCGTAAGTGGTATTTACACCATAAAAAAAATATGTATTTTACAAGCAACAACGTTTTAAGTGGCACATCCAACATAAACGAAATATCAAAGCCCAGGCAATACTGTGGGTTGTGCCACATCTGACCGAATTCCGAAATTGTCGTTCAGATAATAATGTTGGATCTACCATATCCGACAAAATAGTTGCATGATTAAGTGGTTAACTATGTTGCATGTGCAGTTTCTTATATTTCCAATGCATTTTAGAAAAATTTGCATATACTACTATGTCAGGTAAAATATATTTATATGCCATACCAAATTTGGCTAAGGTACATTGATGAATATTCACTTTATTCGTATTTGAAACTTTGAACGGCTGCGCTCTAAAGTATCGATTTTTCACATACGGCTATGTTAATTGCTACGGTCGATATATAAATACCACACTTAGTTGATCCATATATGTATATGTATACATATGTGTATACATAGTATGGAGGACGTTATTTATATATCACGGTTGTCTGGTAGAGATCGCTCTCGAGCGATAAGACCGCCACTCGTAACTTAGTTTTAAAATTGTCTTTTTTGTATTTCTGTTTCTTACCAATAAGTGTGCAATGAAGAATTTTCTATCTATCTATATCTTATATATAAAATTTCCATGTCACAATGTTAGTTACCGTACTCCTCCGAAACGGCTTTACCGATTTTTATCAAATTTTATATGCGTATTCAGTAGGTCTGAGAATCGGCTACTATATATTTTCCCTATTTTTTTACTATATATATCCCTAAGTGATAAGGGTTGAAGGCAAAACAACGTTTGGCGGGTCAGCTAGTATGTATATATGTATGTATATATACATACATATTATGTATAGTATAGAGAAAAATACGGCAATATAATCCGGTTTTATAGAGATTTATATTTGCCTACTTGAGATTAGAACTCCTCCTCATCAGCACCCATATGTCCACTGCTGGACGTGTATCCCACACGTATATGTGCAAATAACGAAAGGTGGCTAGGCTACTCACTCTTTGTTTTATGGACTAATGCATATACATACATATACGTATAAAACTACGCTACCAAAGTTATCGACATAGCTATAAAAATTAGCATGCTGAAGGGCAGTGAACCAGCCATATCTCACGAAGTACCGACAACCGCTGGGATAAACTTGTTCTTGAGTGGAGTCCACTTGGTAAACGTATTGTAGGACGCCTCCCAGCCAGTTGAGATGACGATTTGCGAAAGACTGCAGGCCGATGATGGCTCGGTGGGCTGAGACAGATATCATTGCGGTGGATTAATACAGACTGCTGATGATGATGAAATAAATCTAGATAGATGATAATGTTTTATTCAGAAAAACTTATAACTAAACATAAAATTCTATAACTAAACAGTTTGGTAAAAAGGTAAAAGAATTGGCGGCCTTATCACTTCACTAGTTCGTCGGTCCATCGCGTGGGGGACTACCCACACTGCGCTCTCCGGTACGTGGTCGCCTCTCTGGAGCCTTGTGGCCCCAGCGGCCGCCGATCCTACAAGAAAGATACCGGGAAAGAACTTATTGAGTGTATTATTGCCATGTGAAATCGGCCGAGTTTGATAGATTCAAGGATTTGAATGATTAACTGAATGAACACTTTATTGTACTAAAAAAATTACATAATTAAAAGAACTCGTAGCTAAAATAAAAATAAAGACAGTAAAAAACGAGGCCTTGTCCACCATTCCAAAATTCATGTGTTGTAAGAAAAATATCAGTAAATTTTTGCTAAAATTGGTGACAACACCCCCCGAGCTTCTATTAGTAAATCAAGATTTCACTCATCTGTGGTAGAAACAGCTCATGAGCGCCATTAAACCAGATTCTTGCAAAGTTTCATTTGCAAATAAAAAAAGGAATTACTTTTTATGCAGAGAAAACGTTGCAAGTTCGTATTTTGACGACCGATGTGGCGCGGCTGGCGAAGGTCCGCCGCGACGCAGGAGGTTACGGGTTCGATTTCCGCC
This sequence comes from Eupithecia insigniata, assembly GCA_947859395.1. Classification (NCBI taxonomy): domain Eukaryota; kingdom Metazoa; phylum Arthropoda; class Insecta; order Lepidoptera; family Geometridae; genus Eupithecia; species Eupithecia insigniata. The sequence continues at coordinate 5,172,317 of OX402019.1, forward strand.
TCGGGGCAAATGTTTGTACGATCTACAAATATTTGTTGAGGGTGTCTGGATGTTTTCTATGTGTATACCTAATAAAAAAATATCTATTTACGTTATTATATTCTATTAGGTATATCAGTTATCTAGTACCCATTACACAAGCTCTGCTTAGCTTGGGGCTAGATAATGTTGTGTGAATTGTCCAGCATTATTTATATTGTTTATTTTAGGTATTTTGGCCATAGATTTATTTATATTTACTGCAGTGTGGCTCGTACCTTCAAGTTTTTTTATGTAAAACAATACCAAAAAACGCTTTGTCGCTAGCACCATAGGCACAGAATTTTATCCCTTATCAACCGACTTCAAAAACGGAGGAGTTTCTCCATTCAGCTAGATATATGTTGGTTTTTTGATGAGTCCGCCAAAAATTATCAAATTTTAATGTCTCTTTCGCAATTGTAAGTACCTACTTACTCATATTCTTTGTCAAATTAGAGATTATGGCAATACGCCATTTGGTTTTATTGAAACCTACTCAGAAAAATTAGGGGTGAGCTTTTGTGTACAGAGCCGCGTCATCCCGTTGTCGTCATCGGAACAAAGAAGCTCGAAACAATTTTGGGTTTTGAAAGCTCTCATTTAATTGATCGTCCGTTTTCCAATTCAATTTCAAAAAAAATTGCTACACATTTGAGATTATGCGTTGTTGTAATTTTTGTTTTAGTTTTTATCTTTGCTGTTACCATGTTGTTATCTGTTATTGTTGTCAGTTTTTGTTAAGTTGTCATTTCTACAATGTAGAAACAACCAAAACCTATAGGATATCTACATCCCGTTGACCTAGAATTTGGCAAGAAACTAGGTCTTGTAATTACGGAACTCTTGTTGCGCGAGTCTAACTCGCACTTGACGTTTTTTCACAGACACTGGCAGAGTCGTAGCGAAAAGTAAGCGGCGGCGCCATATAAGAAGTTTAAAGTTGAACTTAAAAACTTATATTTTATATCATTTTTATTTTTATTTTACGAAATTTAAGAAAACTTACAGCTAGGATTTAACAATAAGATCTTTGCTTAACATAACATGCATGATATAATATGCATATTATAATACTGAGGGCAAATTACAAGTTTCCACTTATAAGGTATTTAGTTTATAATGTATATAAAAATCAATAGACGACGATATAACATAAGTACATTAGAGTATGTTACCAACACATGAAAAATTTAATTTAATTTAGAAAAAATGACTTATAGATACAAAGTGTTTGAACTTAGTTGCTAGTCAGCTGATTAAAAAATATAATATTAAGTTTAAACTTCGTTTAGTCGTTGTCCAAAAAATTCATCATTAAGTATACGTAACTTATGCACTGATGTATTAAAGATATTAATATCAACATTAGCTTTTGTTAACGAATTAAAATAATTACTTGCTCTTATAATAAATGCGTCATCAAAGACATGTCATGTCTTTGTTGATATAAAATATCTTGGAATCTAAATCAGAGTACAGTTCTCATTTCATTTGTTCCTATTCAATAATTGTAATTTTGTTTGTAAATAAAGTTTAGTTCATTTTCGACTGTTAGATACAAGCCGCCATTTTAATAATCGACCATCAAAATAGACGAAAAAATTCACGTGAGATTTTTTCCCTCCATAAATTTGTACTTGTTAATAATAGGTGTTGCCAGCTACCTAAAGCCCGGAGGCTGCTGGAGGCTGTATAATCTCTCTTGATCTGTTGTTCTCGTATTATTTACGAAACAAAAAACCTATGTATTTATCAAAATAAATGACCAAATTTATTTTGGTCATTTATTCAAATGGTGTTTCTCACATACCAAGAGAGATTTATGATAATTTTTTTCAAGTTTTAGTCCTGAGTAGGTAAAATTATATAATTTTTAATTTATAATATTTTGTATATATAGTTATGTACATATAATCACCAATAATCAAAAATAAAAAAGTAAAGAAAGAGGTAGGTACCTGGTTTGACGGTGCAATATTAGCTAAAATATGTATACTTTTAAATAAATCAATATATATTCTATTTTATTATATTCTAATTACGGATGCAGGAAATTATTGTTAAACAGATAACAATATAAATTAATCAAGCAATCATATCTATGTATATAGACAGATTGCTTAGTCCATCCACTCGGATGGACCGATGACATCGTAGCGGTCGCAGGGAGTCGATGGATGGACGCGGCTCAGGACCGCTATTTCTGGCGTCGTACGGGGGAGGCCTATGTCCAGCTGTGGACGTGTATAGGCTAATGATGATGATGATATAGATAGACAGGGCGCTATGGCGCGCATTATGTCTATGTCCTATGTCCAGCTGTGGACAAATATGGGCTGATGATGATGATAATGTACAAACTGCCTAATTCGCATATTTTTATAATACATAGGTAAATATAATATACCTATTTATGTAGAAAAACATATATCGTCAGTGGAAAGGAGAAAATGCTAAGTAGCATTTTGCGCTTTAGCATTTCTTCCTTTCCACTGACGATATGTTTTTTTACAAAACTTGAATTAAAACCCAAGGCCGTGGGGCCGCGGCGTACGAATATCGACCCCTCAAACTCAACCCGTAGATTTCGTAAGAGCCGACTAAGGGAACTTACCAGAGGAAGGGCAGCAGCTTCCTTCTGAGTATTTTTAAACACCAACACAGCGATCACCAATCCGCCTGCTAAGCGTAGTGATTATGGCAAATCCCCCCCCTACATGGGAGACCATCCACTCGATGGACCGACGACATCGTAGCGGTCGCAGGGAGTCGATGGATGGAGGCGGCTCAGGACCGCTATTTGTTGCGTCGTACGGGGGAGGCCTATGTCCAGCAGTGGACGTGTATGGGCTGATGATGATGATGATGAATTAAAACCAATAATATCGATAATTCAAAAAAAATTTATGGAATTTTACGAAGAATCAGTTTAATAATTACCTGAGAAATAAACAATACCAGAGAAAATAATTATAGAGATGGATCTATTTCTATTGTATTTTGAAATTATTATCTACAAAACAAGGATTGCTTATAAATTAATTGACTACCTACAACAGAGGGCTTTTTCTGCAATCAATTATCAACTTTACTGTATTTTTAATAGAGTACCTTTAAAAATAATCTATGAGAAAATAGATAAGTACAAATTTATCTACTAATTATGAAATGATAAATTATGCTTATTGTTTATTAATTGGGTTTTATTGTTGTGGTGTTTTGGTATTAGCCTTTTAATTTCTGATTAGGTAAAGCTTCTTTTGATTGATCGGTGACGTAGATTATTTAAATAAATAATCCTCCGAAACGGCTTTACCGATTTTTACCAAATTTTATATGCGTATTCAGTAGGTCTGAGAATCGGCTACTATCTATTTTCCATACCCCTAAGTGATAAGGGTTGAAGGCAAAACAACGTTTGCCGGGTCAGCTAGTAGCTACATAGAACTTCTTTTTTGACAGTGAGGTGCGTAGAATCAATGTTTTTAGACTAGATATCACGTGGTCTTGATACTCAACCTCATGGTATAAGAAAACAAGGTATGCTCTTCCGGAACACGATGGTCACGTGGGTGTCTCAAGGCTACGTCATCGATGCCATCGGCGAATGAGAAGACGACTATTCTTCCTGGTGATACCAGTAGCGTAAAGTCGTAACTTGACTTGTATTATAATTAACTAACGCTGTTTTGACTGGTCTAACAAACATGAATATATGACGGTTCACATTTTTTATGGAATTTTCAACTAACCCATATCAAATTTGTTTCCCAACTTCTACATTTTGTTGAAATAAAGTGGCAACTGGACAGTGACGTCCCCTGGCAACACTTCTGTAAGAGTAGATCTGTTTTCTAGAGTCATGCTCAAACTCAAACTAAAAAATTCTTTATTTCCGTAAATACAATAATTATTTGAATTTTGAATAAATATCTCATATTTTCCTACATCAATCAGTCTACTTCTTTACATTCAGTTCAAGCCACCAATATTAAAATATGTTATAAAGCATATTTTTTAAGGCATATTTGTCCCGCGGTAGAAATCGACCCCGCAATATTTTGTATCTCGGATTGATGAACATCAGGATCTCGAGTGGCTACCACGATGCAATGCGAAACGGAGTGTGGGAAGACCTCCCACTCGATGGATCGACGAAATTGTAGCGTTCGCAGGGAATCGTTGGATGGAGGCGGATTAGGACCGCTATTCGTGGCGTCGATGGGGGAGGCCTATGTTCAGCAGTGGACGTATACGGGCTAATGATGATGATGGATGGCTACCGCTCCACAAAGGTCGTCAGAATGAACTCTGTGATGGGTTTTGGGTGAAATCAAAGAGTTTATAAAGATTATTGTGGATTTATTTCTCGTAAATATAATACACGGACAGCCATTCAGAGCAAGAGTTGAGCAAGAGAGAGACGCTCTCATTAGAGCGAGACAACCATAGGTTAACGTCACTCCACTGACGTAATGACAGTTCTCGGACTGACTTTGACATTGACATAAGGTTTAGTTTACTTTTCCAACACTCTGAAACGCATCCTGCTACCGGTGAAAGCGTTTATTGACTTTGCATCTGTGTTTTGCAGCTGAAAGCTAAACTGTTAGTTCACTTATAAAACTTACACGAGACGGTAAGAAATAAAATGTTCGTAGGTACATCAAAATATTCGAAATGAAAAAAAAAAAAAACATTCACGAACAATTTCAAAAATCGATGACCGTTTTCGAGCGAAGTAGCATAGCGATAAAATGATAACAACTAAGAACTCATCGGATTTCAGATTTCAATAACTTAGAAAGTAAGACTAAGAAAGTAAGTAACTCTGTGTATCGGTATGTCTGTCTGGTACCTTTTACGCCTAAACGGGGATCTAAATGGGCAGGGAGGGAGGTAGATGGTATCATCAGGCACATGAAAAGCGCGTGCGAAGTCGCGAGCAGCAGCTAGAAATAAGTATGATATCCATTCACTTCAATTTTTGGTCCACTAGTTGAAGAAGATAATTCAGCCGCGTCGCGAGCATCTATAAGAGTTTGCAGCGGCTACCGACCAGCAGTGAAAAGAATACCCAAAGCACACGTGTGCTTTGAGTATCTTCGCGGTGCTTCACATGACATGTGAAGCACCGCTACCGCACAGCTCCCGCATGCCTCCGCTTCCAAACGTGCTCGGCGAACGCTGGCCTCGCAGTCGGCAAAGCAGTGAGGTTGCGGCAAGCTCGCTTCGGCGCGCTGTCTGCTTTTTACCCGACTACCGAAGGACGAGGTTATGAGTTTGACACTCTATGTATGTATCTATGTGTATTTATGTTCCCACGTAGCGCTGAAAGTACTGGTCCGATTTCAACGAATGAGGTGTCGTATGATTCGTCTTAATAGCCCGATGGTTACAGGCTATGTGACGTCAGATAAAAATGGGGGTCTAACGAGATAGCGGGGGTCGAAGAAAGGGTCGAAAATTTCAATGTTAGTAAATATGCTCGTGTGTGGTATCGTTGCAAAGGTCTTTGTTTGTACTTTCAGAAACCCTCATCCAAATTTAACACTTTTATGTAGTCGGGTTTTAGTTTTTAACTATATTTTTTATATTTCCACTGTAAAATGTATATAAAAAATATGAATTTAGGCCTATAATATTAGACCGTAGATAGGTCTTAGACCGTAGCGTGATTGCTGGCTGGCACTTATTTTGCATTATGCTATTTGAATTGTATTTATGTTATGGTTTTCATAAAGCCTTTCCCAAACAGACGCGGCCCGCAGCGTTGGCGGACAGTACAATTTGCAAGCAAATTACTACTTGTAATAAATTCTTTAAAAGAGAAATTACTTTATACCATAGACTCTATTTTTTCACAAACTTTGACATATATATTAGTAAGAATATTTTTTATCCCGATAAAACGCGGACGAAGGCGCGGACAGCAGCTAGTAGTAAATACAGCAGGAACCACCTAATTAAAAAAGTCGATCATAGAGTAAAAACTCGCTGCAGAATTCTATAAAGTCGATGCAAAAACCGTCTCAGCGTACATCCTCTTTGCTATGGCAAACATAACATAGGAAATTGCACGGACCCGGTAGCTATACCCGGTAACTGAATCCTGTCCGGGATTATATTCTTTTACGGATATTCTGATAGCTCTTAATCTAAAGGCCTAAATGCGGACTGCTGTCTGTCATTGTGGCGCTATGTCATTGGGACACTGACAGCTGTCAAAATGATGTGTTGAATCTGGAATTTTAATAGGCTCGCTATACCTCGTTCACGCTTTTAATTTCTTTTTGGTATGCACGACTATGAAGTTCCCTAATTATTGACAGATGATTGAATGAATGGGAGACCATCCACTCTGATGGACCGACGACATCGTAGCGGTTGCAGGGAGTCGATGGATGGAGGCGGCTCAGGACCGCTATTGGTGGCGTCGTATGGGGGAGGCCTATGTCCAGCAGTGGACGTGAATGGGCTGATATGATGATGATGATGATGGTTGAATAAATACTGAGTTACAGAATGAAATATTACATAGACTTTTGACTAATAAAAATGCGAATCTGTCGACTCGAAAAATATCGGAACTTACGAAAGTTTCGATTTTTATTGAGCCTTCAAAGTATGTAACGAAGATTATTCTACGTAGATGATTTTGTCATGGAAATAGAGTAAAATTTATTTTATCACAGTAACTCGGCCTTTATTACGTTTCATCTTGGAAAAACGCGAGTAGGTAATGCAATAAATAAAGCAAGAAAAAACTAAGTATTTTATTTTATTAAATATTCTTAAAATCATCTTGAAATAAAGTTTTTTAGATGCCTGAGTATATCTGTAAAGTAAGAAAAATTGTTGAGCATTAGTACCAAAAATATCAATCGACTAAATCCGGTCGAACTTCTTCATAAATAAAAATCGTTGTCATACAAAATCTAATCGGTAAAGCATTACTGTGACAATTTATTTGTCAGTCGAATGCTATGACTATGACTATTATTATTACGACTAAATGACTGGCAGTCGAACGGGTTAGAAGATTTGACTAGATAGCAGTTACGACTAATTCGCTTTCTGCCTAAATCTCGAAAAAGAAAATACTATTTGGAATAAGTAGGTATACGTAGCTTATATACGTGGCCGTGGGGCCGCGGCGTACGAATATCGACCCCTCCAACTCAACCCGTGGATGTCGTAAGAGCCGACTAAGGGAACCTACCAGAGGAAGAGCAGCAGCTTCCTTCTGAGTATTTTTAAACACCAACACTGCGATCACCAATTTGCCTGCCAAGCGTGGTGATTATGGCAAATCCCCCCCCTACATGGGAGACCATCCACTCGATGGACCGACGACATCGTAGCGGTCGCAGGGAGTCTATGGATGGAGGCGGCTCAGGACCGCTATTTGTGGCGTCGTACGGGGGAGGCCTATGTCCAGCAGTGGACGTGTATGGGCTGATGATGATGATACGTAGCTTTGGTATGTAACCACACTTATATAAAAACGCGAAGTTTTGGATGGATGTTTAGTTAGGTATATGATAGATACAGGAACAATAACCAGTACGTAAAAAAAATATTTGAACAATATCTCTATACAGAAGCACCTAAGCTTTCCCGAAAATTAGCCTAAAATCTAGCCTAGACCGTAAGTGTTGCCATTATAGCACTTTCCAATCCAGCAATTTCCTAATTGCCACCTAAAGGCTAATCACAGAGTGGCAACTCCAGTAGTACTCCAGATATCATCTGAGCGGTCATTTGTAAAATTACTCGTTTCCTGACATAATCAAAGTAGATTTTTTTCAGTGTGTGGTCTTGTTTTAGCCTACGTTATAGAATGGCATTGAGAATGACGTCATATCTCATGCTGTCCTGCTCAGTTCTAATCCGTTCTCAGCGGGACAGCATGAGAGATTTTTTGTATCGTCAATAGACTTTTGTTTGGGTTCAATCTTACCTGACGGCATTCTCAAACGAATCCTTTAAATACACAGGTTACAAGTGATATTGGTTTGTTTCTTTATAATAAATAAATAATGCAGGACAATTCACACATCATTATCTAGCCCCAAGCTAAGCAGAGCTTGTGTTATGGGTACTAGATAACTGATATACATAATACAATATATTACATATATAGAGTTTTATATATACATAGAAAACGACCAGAACACCCTGAACAAATATCTGCAGATAGTACAAATATTTGTCCCGAGGCGGGAATCGAACCCGCAACCCCCTGCGTCGCAGGCAGACCTTCGCCCACCGCGCCACAGAGGTCGTCAAAGAGGTCGTTTATTGGTTTTCTAAAAACAGATAGTTACACAATATCTGTGATATTTATTGAGTGATTAATTTTTATACTTATTCGCAAACAGCATAAACCTACCCACTAGGTTTACAATGTTATTGGTAATTCACGATACTGCGAGAATGCAGGTTCTGCCCATCATCACGAACACGATTGTGAAGACGCCAGGTCTTCATTCTTTGTGAATCACCTAGGTATTATACAAAATAATAAAACGGATAAAGTTCCGAAAAGCCTATATGCCGGATCGATTTGAAATTTGGTATACGTACGCTTTTTGACCTCCTGAGTAACACATTAAATAATTTAGAAAAAAAATTGCTCCTGTTTTTGTTTTCATATTTGTACTTAGATCAAAAAACGTACTTATACTTGAACCTAATTTCAAGTCGATCCGGCTTATGACCTTTTTGGAACTGCACACAAAAAACATGTTCTCATGTAAAAATATCTCGATCACGTTTTTACGAGTAAAGGCCCAGGACCGCAATCCGTGGCATCGTCGTATAGGGGAGGCATATGTCCAGCTGTGGACATGTGAGGGTCATATGATGATTACGACTTACTTTACTGAATATTTTCTCTACTGTGTCATTGCGTGCGACACGCCCTTATTGTCGCCCGTTTTTGTAACTTTATTCAGAGCTCCTGGCGAAGTTTTGAAGGTCGTGGATAGCGTGAAAATTGGCCGTGATAACCCTATCTCTGCTTTGAGAGGGAATTTGTACTGAAGAGATTTATTTTGTAACGTCATGAGACGTCTCACATGTGTCCTTCGGTGTGTTTAACATACGGGGGGCGTGATTTCTAAAAGTGCCTGACATACAATATAAAAAAAATCTTTGCTAATGTTATAAACGTGGAAGTTTGTCTCTATGGATGTTTGTTACTCTTCTCTTGCGCAAAACCTACTGAATGAATTTTGATGAAATTGAGAATGTAGATAATTGTGGTTCTGGAATAAGACATAGGCTATTTACGGATACCACGCAAGCGAAGGCGTGGGCGGAAGCTAGTAGCTTTATAATGAATTTGAGGTGCTAGTTCAGCAATAAATGTTGATTATTTTTAAACTAAAACACTTGTTTCACTAACTGTATTCTAAGAAAATTCATGGTCGATACCCAGGGAAGTCTATACCGAAATGTTGATTATTTTTAAACTAAAACACTTGTTTCACTAACTGTATTCTAAGAAAATTCATGGTCGATACCCAGGGAAGTCTATACCGAGGGAAATCACCACGCAGGGAATCGAAACCGGGGTAAAAAATCATTTTGCTAGACGATATCTGCCAAAGGGCCGTGGGGCCGCAGCGTACGAATATCGACCCCTCCAACTCAACCCGTGGATGTCGTAAGAGCCGACTAGGGAGCCTACCAGAGGAAGGGCAGCGGCTTTCTTCTGAGTATTTTGAAACACCAACACTGCGATCACCGATCCGCCTGCCAAGCGTGGTGATTATGGCAAATCCCCCCCTACAAGGGAGACCATCCACTCGATGGACCGACGACATCGTAGCGGTCGCAGGGAGTCGATGGATGGAGGCGGCTCAGGACCGCTATTTTTGGCGTCGTACGGGGGAGGCCTATGTCCAGCAGTGGACGTGTATGGGCTGATGATGATGATGATGATGATGATCTGCCAAAACCACTATGACCCACACTCACAACTTCATAATCTGTGATCGTTCCTAACTGTGTGGTCATACGCAGACAAACTTTCCATCAGGTAAGATTGTGTAACTATAAAAAAGTCTCAGCTTTTTATTAACCAACTTCAAAAGCAGGAGGTTCTCAATATGTCTGTATGTTGTTTTTTTATTCTATGTATGTTACGTGATATCTCCGCCAATTATGGACCGATTTTTGGAATATCAATATTTATATAAAAGAATATTATTGTTCAGGAATCCTTGCTGCCATTCCAATTTTGACTGCCTCTAAGAAAATTAGCAAACATCAAACTCCCCAAATAAACTTGTGGTACTTAAATGTTACCAACATAGCGTTAACAAATATTACCACTCCAACAAAGCAAAGTGCTACTAGCACTGCAGTGTAGCACTTTCCTAATGTAGGTGTGCTAAGCATAACTCCGTTTCGCTATTCACAACTAATATCTATGCTGGGATATAAGGTAGTAGTCATGGAGGTACCTTGGTGCTTAAACGCGAAGTATCGGGATGGGTACCAATCCAAAATTGCCATGGTGTTTGACGTACTATTAGATAATGCTTTATTTCACAGCCTTATAAAATATTCAGTACATAATTAAACTCATCCTATAGAAAGGTCATGGAATTGGCGTCCCTATAGCTTAAATCGTAATGACGTAGCTTCACGTGATACCTACCAAGTTTAAAAATATTTAGTATCTGCTTGACCGAGCTTTGCTCGGTATATATATTTTTTGGTATATTGTGTTTTTTAGAAATTATATTTAACATGTGAGTTAAAAAGACACAAATAATATAAATAAATAATTGTTTTTCTTGGTCCAACCTCAAACCAAACACTCATTGGCTTAGTGTTGCTTAACAACAACACCTGCTGGAGTAGCTTTAGTGTTGTTGTGTCGTTAGAGCAGTTAGTTGCTCCCAATTTAAAAAATAATAGTAATATTATTCGTCAAAAGATGTCAGGAAGAGTCATATTTTCAGTTTATATCACGGCTTTGCAGTACAAAGAATTTTTATACTATTGTTGCAGTAAATTAAAAAATGTCATACATGATACATGAAGGCTTTGTAGCGTTGAAATCTTGTCTAAGGGAGTGCCCTATCGATAAAATTGATTAATGAAAAACGAATAAAACTACATTTTCTAAAAATGAATCCTAGCTAGATCGATTTATCACCCCCGAAAACCCATGTACCTATACTAAATTTCATCAAAATCGTTGGAGCCGTTTCCGAGATTCAGATTACATATATATTTAAACAAGAATCGCTCATTTAAAGGTATAAGATTTTGACATCATTGACAAGAGTGAATAGGTGTCTGCTAGATCTTCGTTATATACCGTCAGCCACATCGTCACTTTCTATCAGGTGAGTTTATTGTGGTCAAACTTAGATCTATCGACTGTAAAAAGCGGAATCTTCTCTGACTACCGAGTCATTCTGATTTAGTGGGAATTATTGCCCTAACACCAAGTCTTATGTTCGTGTTATAGAAAAGGTTGGATGGTAGTACATTAACGACAATTCAGTCTTTGAAATCGTTTTATTTTTTAAATAATATAAATGCGGATCCGAATGACACAGCGGATTTCGTTTAGCAGAGAAATCCCGTTGGAATATGGCCTAGAAGAGATTTAGCTATAAGGCCATTAGATAAACAATCGTCGCGTGGCGTTCTGATTTGATATCAGTGAAAACACAGTCGTCGACGGACGTACGTTTAAATTAAATTTGTCGGTTTAGACGCATTATTTATTTCTTGTCTTAGATAGATAGAAAGTTCTTTATTGCACACTTATTGGTAAGAAACAGAAATACAAAAAAAAACAATTAAAACTAAAACTAAGTTACAAGTGGCGGTCTTATCGCTCGAGAGAGACCTCTACCAGACAACCGTGGATGGATAGGATTGTTGGTATCTGTGTGATTATTCCATTGTCAGTAGGTGCATTAAAGAATTCTACTATCTGAAACGGTAAACGTTTCCACCTGTCCAACAGAAAACGCTTCCTCTATCTGACGGAATACCCGGCCTTTCGCTTTCGCATCCAGAAACGAAACCCTCCACGTTTTGTAAATGCTCCAGAATTGATTAATATATTTGCCGCTCCGTGAATATTTATAGCACTAGACGGATAATATTAAATCTGCAGTGTATAATATTATTCAGTGTTAGGATTCAGAGAGTTATCACTATTCTATAATAGTGCCCCAGTTTAGGTGTCATGTGGGCTTTCTTCTATTATTGTGTAGATATTACCGCGAGATCAGAATGGGTCGATACATTGTCAAAATAAATACTTTATCTCTTTTCTGGTACAATTAGCCAGTTTTTAAAAGAGGTTGAACCTTGTTAATGTAAATACCTAATAATGTCTGACAACGTAAATACCTAATAGTGTCCGAAACAGGTTCTCGTTTCAGTTCAAAATGGCTATCAGATTCTGAGGACTATACATTAGATATGATGGTGGATAGTGTTGGCCTCTGGGCCTTATTCAACTCATTTTGCAAAAAAAAATAGAAAGTACTGTAATAGTAACCCAGTCGAGTTTTCAGTTCAATAACTCGTTTCTTTTCTAGCTTACCCAGAAATTGACAAAATGAACAACACTAACGCTTTGCAATCGAAAATTAACTTTTAAAATGACACGATACGGTCCAAAAACTAGGTTAAATAGCCCGCTTTATAAATTTCAGATAGAAAATTATTTGAGATGGCTTCTCTATTAAGAGGGAGGTCGGTGCAAACGCGCCATTCTGGCACGATTCTGCGACGACATAATAAATTTTATAGTAAAGAGATTATGTTCTTTTTTATTATGTGAGGACGAAAATAATAGAATCAGGCGTTAGTTTGTGGAAGTCCATTGCAAAATACAGAATGATTGCGGAAGCAAGGTGAGGCAATATCACTGGTTGGACTCTGTCGGTGTTGCTTGGCAATCTCAGTTTCAAGGACGAGTGTTGCGGTGTCCTGATGACGTCTCGTGGAGAGACGAAACTAGTTGACGACTTACTTTGATGGAGGTAATACGCGGAATTGTTACTCAATATTTCTTCATTCTAGGATTTTTGATGTACGGGCTCTTTTCGACGCAACGTGGTAAAAGTCTGGTCCACTTAATTGTAACCGGACTACTGAGCCTACACATATTTGCAGTCTTGTATTAGTGCTTACCGTCCTGGACGCCAGTTATTGATACAGAAGAAATTAATGGATGACCCTGGCCCATATCAGTCGTTCCCTTATTTACATATTTAGCTTATTTTTGTAACTCGTTGCTGGATTACTAGACTTAAATCATCTACATAGTTATCAAACAAGAACTTAATAACATGTAAACATAACTTGAACTTAATGTTAACTTTAACACTGTGGTTCTTCGACTATAAATTTATTATAGCCCAGCCAAATCGCCTCTCTAAGGAACCCTGAGTTTTCTCTGTTATTTTTTACTTCATTCACGAAACTGAAGCTAAATAATAATATGGCGACTGCAAAGTTTCTGGTTTGCGCTTATACTAAAAGGTCGGCTAGCTTCACGGTTCGTTATTTTGTAATGCAACCGAAGTCAGGCCTAGTGATGCCGAAAATTGACCGAAAACGTTTCAACAAATTCGGCTTTGCGAATATCTATTTCCGAGTTACGATTAATTTACTTTCGGAACGGAAAACGATTATTGGATTTTTTGTGTATGAACAATCAACTTGGCACTTTTATATATGGATCAGGATGAAATGAAAAAAAAATATTCCAATTTCCAATTTCCAATATGCATTGAATGGAAAAAGGTGATGCTCACCATTTCAGCCAATTAGCAAAAAGGCATGCTTTTGTAGAAACCGATTTTTCTTCAAAGTCTATGATTAAAAACCAAAGTTTCGGACTCAAAAAACTGAAAACTCAGAGTGTTTCTTTTCCATTAGACCTTTCAAGACTTTTTTACCCGTCCTCTTAATTCATTTATTAAAAACTAAAATACTTTCAAAATACCTTCCAATTTTAAATATATGTATATTTTGCGATTGCAACGTTTTAAAGGAATCTTCAAATTGAAAGAGATACTCCATCAATCTAGCTTAAATTCGGCATACATTCGGGTAAGAACTACTCCATTACATCCTTATTCCATCCAACTGCTGGAGGTGTCAAAACAGTAAAGCCACTGGCCCGAAAGTATGAATTGATAACGAGACGGGCTCTATTGATTTCTATTGACATGAATATGTAATGAAGTACCAAATATGGGATGTGGCGTTTGTCCGAAATACAGTACAGCCAGGTACTGTACGGTTGGTGAGAGCTTGTAATAAGCATTAGATATTTACATCATCATTTGATGCCATAGACTGCTGGCTTAGAAAATTCAAAGACTGTCTGGTGACTTAGTTTAGCCGTGTGGTGCCGGCTTAGAATTTGCACTACACCAACTCTTCCCGTAGGTGTCGTAAGAGGCGACTAAGGGACTGAGGACTAAGGCATTCTAAGCCGGCACCACATGGCCAGATCTAGTGTGCAAACAATCATCTGTTTGGAGGGACGGTGTAACGTAATAAAGAGCTTACGAAATAAGTTAGTTGCAAAATTTTTAGGTATAATATTGACCTTTGACCCCGTTTGTTATTTTTTTTATTATTCTTTGCGACCAAAAGAACATCTCCCCGCGGTATTTTGCATGAATCCTATATTATAATTGTTCCTAATCTCCGCTGCACACACACACCTTTTCTGGTGAAAGCTAAAATAGTCTTAATCGGCAAGGAATGCGCGGTTATGCACACCGAACGAAAAGAGGTTTTCCTTAGTTTTTCATATTCAAAATGGCCAGTGCGCCAATTTTCATTATAATATTAATGATTAGGAAGTCAAAATACGTTATTATATCAAATTTAATATTCATTGCTGATATGCGCATTTTGGAAGTTTTTCCACAATGATAATGCTGATAATGTTGTTTTTTTTTTGCCCGACGACAACCTAAAAATCATTGTTATTCTTGTATAAATTGGTACAATATTTCTTTTAGTTACATGTGTCAAATAAATTCTATTTATTTAGGTCGTAAAATATAAATAAGCAAACACAGAGAAATATTCCCTTTGATATAGGTACCTTTTCTTTGAAATAAAGTGGCTAAGAGTGATATTTTCAGTTTTATGCTATTTTTCGATAAGAAACGGTATTGTTTTATTTGTGCCTTTGGTACCTATGTCCATCAGTGGACGTATGTGTGTTTATATGTATGGTTTTTGTTTATGGAAGCCCACGATCTATATTCTGAGAATTCAGTATTCGTTATCAAGTCAACAGTAGTTTTACCAATGTTTAGCTAAAACCTACCTACTTAATTCGTGGAACTCATTCCACGATGGAAACTGAACCCGCAGTTTTCTTCGTTTAAGGCTCACTACGCCACGTGCATAGGTACAAAATGTAGTCCCGCCACGCGCGTTTATTTTCTTTGACAAGTCTTTGACACAATGAAGGACTGCAATATTTCATAGACAAAGGAATAAAAGTTTGGTGTTCTTCCAACACAGACGCGGTTCGTAGTTAACCCGCGTATGAGGAGTTTATAAGGAATTCGTCTTACTAAGAAATTTATATTTAAAAAAAAAGATAAGATAACTATCAGCTCAATAAATATCGGAAGCTCTCGTTAGTCCCGATATTTTTCGTGTCGACAGATTCACATCACTATTTTTAAAAGAAATAGAGTATGACATATTGCATGTTGTCATTCAGTCAAAGAAAATAAACGCGTGCACATTCTTACAACGGTACCCTAAAACCCAGAATTTCTGAATAGCGAGATTTTTCTGAAGTTACCTTTACGAGGAAATAATTATAATTCTGTACTCAAATCACGTCGGCAAGCTTGGAAACCACGTGTGAATTTCATGTGAATATCAATTTTAGCCTTAGCACTGCGAGACAGGGTTGAAATTAGGATGAGATAGTTTAAGCCTTTGTGCAAGTTTAATGAACACAGTAAATATGAAGGTAGGGTGCTCGAAGAGATACCGACCGCGCGCGTCTAGAACCGAACTCACCCTGAAGAAGTCCCTCGGTAAGGGATGAAACGTTTGTTGTTCTTCTAACACAAATAAGGTTCGTAGTTAACCCGCTTACATCCTTAATGCAGAAAAAAGACAGCTAAAAATATCTAGTCTTGCTGATAAGATGTAAATAAAAATAAAGTTGATTTCTAGGTTCTTACAAAGATAAGAAGTGTGGGTATGAAAATTTAAAACAATTATGTGTATCTGTAAGAATCACGGCTAGCTCTTCCAGAGATGCTGGAATAAAAGTCGAGTTATATATCGTACAAAAATGAAAATGAAAAAAGCATATTTGGCACGACACAAGACATACTTAAATAAATAACACTATGCTAGGAATTTTAGAAAAACAAACAATAAGAAAAGTATACAAATTTAATCTAAAATACAACTAAGGCTATGTTTAAGGTACTATAAGAACTATCACTTCTCACCACCACAAAAGTTATAGTGTATAAAACTCCGACTGCTAGTTATGCTATTTATGAGTACGGTTTGAATGGTTGGTCCTGATTCCTGATGCACTGACCTCCGTAGGCTCCCGGTCCACGTTCGCGGCATGAGTAACCTACTCAGGTCAAACTGCTGATATACCTACGAGATCGATGTATCCACCAGTATCTTCATTTGTTTTTGAATTATCCTCACGCTACGAGCAATAAAATACTAAATGTTATTTAAGATTCAGGATTTATCGAGTGTCATGGAAAAGGAACCATCTTCATGTTAGTTCCGAGTACGTCCCTGCTCATGGTTTTGGGTTGCCAACGGAAAAAATATGTGGGCGTAAGTAGGATTGAAGGAATAAGGTAGATTGTTAGAAAATACGTTTCTTCAAATAGTGGTTATTCGACCAAGATATTTTGTGACATATGGCCGAAAATGGAAAAGGTCCGCCCGTGACGCAGGAGTGTGTCGGTTCGATTCCCACCTAATAGGTGAGACTTAGGAACAAATGTTTGTACGATCTGCAAATATTTGATCCGGGTGTTTTGGATCTATAATAAAAAATATATATCCATTGTACTATGTATATCAGTCATACATATAGTAGGTACCTATAATACAAACTCTGCTTAGCTTGGTGCTGATACTGTGTGGATTGTTCAGCATTATTTATTTATTTTATTTAATAAACGCCGAAGATTTTATGAGTGAATCACTCACTGTAGACCAGACAGACTTTTTGACATAAATTGACTTGCATGGTAAAGTAGTAGGGAGAACCTGCGTACCTACTTAAAGAATGGGATTGAGAATGTAATCTCTCATGCTATCCTGCTCAGTTCGCATCCGATCTGAGCGAGACAGCGTGCGAGATGACGTCATTCTCAATCCTTTCTTTTTATATGCTGGTTATACTATGATCAGAGTAACTGTAGATCGATACTTTGAGTGATAATTTTTTGGTGGGACAAGCCTACTTAAAGGTAAGATGGAGTATCTACGAAAAACCCCCTTTTCATCATCATAAAACACTATCAAATATTAAATATTTATAAAACGAACCTTATTTACATGTCCTTGTAAGACATATTTCCATAGATCGTTATAAATCTTCAACCTGTTGGACCCAAAGCGGTACCAACTTGACTTTTCACGTGGACAAAACTGGAACTTATATATTTCTTCAAAAATATCTCTTGACTTTTGCAAAATAAGCGATACTAGCGCCGCAGTACATTGAACAGACAAATTGGTAGCACTGTAAGCTCCTGTCATATTTCTATTGTGGATTTTGTGCAGTTAAATTTTTCCTTTTGTTGAATACGAAATAGCTAAGCAGTAAAGATGAAACGCATTATTAAAATTGGATGACATTCTGTTGCAAAATATATTCACCCGTTGATTCTTAGATTTTTAGTTTACTTTTTAAATAGACGTTGATTTATGTTTACGGGAATTTATAGGAATTACTACTTATAGTCTATCCTACGATGAAACAGAGAAGCTATTGGGGTATAATCGGACACGGTGAAGGCCGTTCAAAATAAATTTTAGCCAAATTAAGCCATTATTTTTCTAATGCTGCCAACATTTTCTGTGACGCCATTCAATTGTGACACTATTCATTTCATACGGTCTTTACCCCGCGTCCGACATACACCAACGCACTTTTCATACTACAACGAGGACATAATATGTCGTTTCGCCTGCTACGCAGGGGTTCAATTCTCGCTTTGGGAGAAATGTTTCCACGATCTGCTAATCATCATCATCAGCCCATACACGTCCACTGCTGGACATAGGCCTCCCCCGTACGACGCCACAAATAGCGGTCCTGAGCCGCCTCCATCCATCGACTCCCTGCGACCGCTACGATGTCGTCGGTCCATCGAGTGGATGGTCTTCCATGTAGGGGGGGATTTGCCATAATCACCACGCTTGGCAGGCGGATTGGTGATCGCAGTGTTGGTGTTTAAAAATACTCAGAAGGAAGCTGCTGCCCTTCCTCTGGTAAGTTCCCTTAGTCGGCTTTTACGACATCCACGGGTTGAGTTGGAGGGGTCGATATTCGTACGCCGCGACCCCACGGCCAGATCTGCTAATATTTGTTCCTAATTTTCTGGGTATTTCTATGCATAATAAAAATATTCATCTTTGTAATGTATTGTATTAATTATATCAATCATCTAGTACCCTGTACCTATAACATAAGCTCTGCTTAGCTCGGGGCTAGATGATGCTGTGTGGATTGTCCAGCAGGATTATATATTAGTTTAATATTTTTTTAATAATTAAAAAAAACTTTTATATACAAGCTTTTATATCATCTAGGACCAAAGTGCTTGGGAAGACAAATCCAACGAACCCAAACTCGACTTGGTTAAGCCGTTTCGTTTAGGAGTTCCTATGGCCACCTTCAGTTTCCATCATCAGACCAGCTCTATGGTACCATGACATTGCATTGTCACCGAACTTACATAAGTATGCCAAATTTCAGCTCAATCGGTTGAGAATAACTGGTCTAAAATTGAGTTGCAAGATTCCACACGAACAAACATATATATGTATGTACATACATTGCAAGTTAAATAAAAGCTTAAGTAAAAAAAGAATTCTAGAACCAAACCTTGGATCAACCCAAAACAATAAGCACCATTAGTATTATCGCCAACCGATTATCGCATACAAGCCACCGCTAATGATAAATGCAGCTTACACACGATCGAGCTGAACGGATTAAGGGTCAGAACATAGTAGGCTTAATGCAGATTATGAAATAATATTCTATTTGTTTTTTGTCTATTGTTTGATGTTTTTACTTTATTTAAAATAACAATCAAATAATATAAACAAATTAAACTGGTATTTACAATTGAAACAATTGAGCTAACTGCAGACTGTTGCAAACAATCTACAGATAACTCAACTGGTTCATATCAATACCAGTCGGAAGCGTCCCTAAGACGCTGGCTGCATTGCCCCGCTGTATGGCAATGCTAATGCGCTGCGCCAGATACTCACCAGCTCTCGGGTCACGCGTCGCTTCGATTCGATCAGGCGGCGCTCAGATAATTTTGTTATTTTCTACAATTATATTTTTGTAGATATTGCATATACTATTAAATTCTTTAAAACGAATGTTAGCACGCCAACTTTTGTGTAAATATATGTATTTTGGCAGTTTTTGGTTGGTTTTTCACCTATCGCATGCCAGGCGTGCGATTGCGTTGATTGGTTTGATGTCAAGGTTGACATCAAATCAATCAAGCAGTCAAGGGATAACCGTGTTTGACCTCACAAACGCCATTTTTATTTCACACTCGGGACAGGTAGGGTTTTGATTTTGAGTTGTTAAAAATGTGAGAGTAATGCCCTACAGTTCGTAATTTCCGCTTTTTTTTCGAGACCTTGTGACCTTCGTGTTCCGCTCACGCTTCCGCGTATCACCACATACCATTCGAAATGTGATCACTTAGTGAACACTTACAATAAATTACCTCTCTCCTAACGTGAACAATTTCAACGATGCACATGCGTTTAATTATCATTAGTTAGGTAATACATTTTTGTTTCTTGTTTTAAGTAAATAAATTAGTTGTCCAGTTTCTTTGTTACCTAAATTTGAATATATATCTTTTTTTACTCTCTTTGATACAAAACCGGTGTATAAGGTCCCTAAGAATGTATTGTAATGTTCTATCCAAAGATTTCGATTTGGACAATTTTTATAATTATCCTAGTAAACTTAGAAAATATTGTAAGTGGTAGATTTTTAGGTAATTCTTAGATTTTCCTCTTAATTTTTATATCCTTACTTAATTCACTAACTAAAATTCATTAGGTTACAATCCATTGGTAGTCCTGTTTTGTTTATGTAATTAGAATTACTTACACTTGCTTTTTGTGGAATTTTTAAGTTTCTTTCGGAACCTTACTATTTGCTTTTAATTATTATTCATCAAGTAAGCTGATAATCCGCCTGCCAAGCGCGGTGATTATGGAAACCCCCCTACATGGGAGACCATCCACTCGATGGACCGACGACATCGTAGCAATTGCAGGGAGTCGATAGATGGAGGCGGCTCAGGACCGCTATTTGTGGCGTCGTACAGGGGAGGCTTTTGTCAACCACTGGACGTGTATGGGCTAATATTATGATGATGAAGCTGATAATTTCCTGTTTTTTTTTATAAATAAATATTTGAAAAAGTTAATTACAAAGAATTGTAGAACATACTAATGACTTCACAAGGGTTCAGAATGAACCCATTTCTGCATTAGGTACATCCATTTCTTGTCACCGTGTAGTGCTGGCCAAACTATTTACTTTTTTACGATAAATATTACAAATATTTATACATACGGATAATTTTCAGTAAGTTTGTTAATCAACTCCCTAACTTTTCCCGTGGGTTTCTTTTGTGGCAACTAAGGCATATCCACCAGTGACGGCTTGCTGCATCCCCAGCAGAATAGACCTAATAACTACCAGCGATTTTGCATGCCCAGAGTGGTTTCACCCCTATTGAGTTCACCCCCTAAAGATAAGAGTCAACAAGGTGCTTAGCAGGGAAAGCCATAGTCCAGCAGTGAACTGGTAAAGCTGCTGATGTTTGTTGTGTCGTGATAATCCAGCAATCGAATCCATTGTTGCAAAAATACAGACTGACTATTTTTTTTTTTAAATCATTTCATATTTTTTGAAAAATCTGTCCTTTGATAATGAATGATAATAAAATATTTTATTAACAAAGGTTATTATTATTACAATCAAATAATAGAAACAAATTAGAACTAGTATTTACAATTGAGCTGACTACAGACTGTTGCAAACAAGCTACAAGTAGCTCAACTGATACATATCAATACCAGTCGGAAGCGTCCTCAAGAAGATGACTTTATTTCCCCGCTGTATGGCAATGCTGATGCGTTGAGCCACATAGAAAAGTAAATAGAATGACCGGAGGCACAATGCCGAAAAAAATCTTATGCAGTTTTGTCTTCTCTTTTATAGAGGCCATGACTCCTTTCATGACTTTCCTCTAACTCTCTCGATAATAATGAATCCATAAGGATTTGGCCATCTAGTCCCATCTCTAAAGTCAGAATATTACGAGTAGGTAACATCCGACAACGTGGCCGGTAGTTATAGTTTTTTCTTGCATAAGATTTGGTACGATATCTCTTTATAAAATTATACATAGCTAAATAACTATTGTTATAAAAATTCCAAGATGTAAAATATAATGTTTCTGACACAGTTTCATTTGAATATTAGACCTATAATTAATTATGAAGCCTCAGGCAGATTTGGATTGTATTTTAATTGGTACGTATGCTGCAAACATTTATATCTGATAAATTTATTTTTGACGCTGTTTAGAAATAGAAAAAGTCTGATGAAGGGCTTTCAAGGTTCTAAAGTGAGGTTATATTTGCCGTCGTCTTTTTTATACACAAACTTTGACGGACATACGGGCAACAAAGTGATCCTATAATGTTTCCGTTTTTCTTTTTGTGGTACGGAACACTAAAAATATTTATAATAATTAATGAATAAAGTGTATAATATATTAGTGAATAAAGTCACATATTCGATTAATTTTGTTTAGCTTGCTCGGCAATTTTGTTTCCATTTTAAAATCCTTAGCCATATCTCTTACTATTTTCAGACAAAAGTGTATAAAAGTTGTCTGGTGTGCGGTCTCACTCAGAGCGGGTCACAACGTGACATAATTTTTATTGAAAAGGGAATTTAAACGTAATTAGTATCATCGATTCAGCGACCCGAAGCGTGTTTTGTTCTCCTATAAGACATCATATGCCTCGTAGAACCGATAACCGTTGGGGAGTAAAGTTTCTCGAGTGGCGAACGCGATGTAATGCGAAAAGGAGTGTGGGAAGACCCACTCGATGGACCGTCGACATTATAGCGGTCGCAGGGAGTCGTTGAATGGAGGTGGCTCAGGACCGCTATTCGTGGCGTTGTTTGGTGGAGGCCTTTGTTCAGCAGTGGACGTATAAGTGCTGATGAACACGTCATCTTTTTGGCATGTCCTGTTCAGCTTCCTGACAGTGATCCGCTTCCACCGCGACTTCCAATAGGAATTTTTGAAATCACTATGTGATGATGAGATAAAAGCATTAAATAATTTGTGAAAGTATAAACAAAACTACAAAAATCTAACAAATATTTTCACACAAGATTACATCAAAACAAAATTACTGAACGAGTTCTTATCGTACTGTGTACAAGAGATAGAATTAAAATTCGGTCATTGAGCATAAGTAGAATGAATGTTTTGTAGTCAAATATGGTCAGATTAAAATATTATCGGTGATCTCAATCTTTAGTTTAAATTGTTTCATCTTTATGCTTTTTTAAGCGTATTAGATAACCATTTTCTTAACTTTTTTTACTTAAGGGCCAGCAGTTTATTTTATAACTAATTTCAATAAAATGAACAGGCCTGTACCATATTATCATTTGGATGATTCTTTTGCAGTTGTATAAGATAACAAGCCGTGGGGCCGCGTCGTACGAATATCGACCCCTCCAACTCAACCCGTAGATGTCGTAAGAGCCGACTAAGGGAACCTACCAGAGGAAGGGCAGCAGCTTCCTTCTGAGTATTTTTAAACACCAACACTGCGATCACCAATCCGCCTGCCAAGTGCGGTGATTATGGCAAACATGGGAGACAATCCACTCGATGGACCGACGACATTGTAGCGGTCGCAGGGAGTCGATGGATGGAGGCGGCTCAGGACCGCTATTTGTGGCGTCGTACGGGGGAGGCCTATGTCCAGCAGTGCACGTGTATGGGCTGATGATGATGATGAAGATGACAATTCCGAAGAATCCCCATAAAATGTCCCAAAAAATGTTTATTCCCGTGTAAACAGTATTTATCCCACAAAACTTAAAAAAACAGTTTAAGACTGTTTCGAAGTCGGTTTTGTTTTTTCAAAACAACCAAATTATTTATTTATATTTAAGTCTTTTAATGGCATAGATAATAGCAAAAGTTGGAGGTGTACTAAATTGGGGGACACGAGTGTGATAGCGGTGATAGTGATGCTTATAGCAAAATAACAGTGACACACATTTATTTTTGTATTAAAACAATTCTAATTTTTGCAATAGGTATCTAACCTACGCTCTCTAAATCCATCAGGATTTGTGCAGAATGTTACGTAACTTTTAACTATTATTTATTACACATAATTTATAGAAATAGTCATAATTTATAAACTACTAGCCGATGCACGCGCCTTCGCCCGCGTTTTATCGGGATAAAAAATAGCCTATATGTTATTCCAGGTCCCAAACTATACCCATACCAAATTTCAGCCTAATCGGATCATTAGTTTTTGGGTGAAAGAGTAACAAATATCCATACATCCATCCATACAAACTTTGACATTTATAATATTAGTAGGATACACTGACTAACCTAACACAAGGTTTTAATAGTTGTTGTAGCTTGTACTAACTTTATACTACGTTTACCTACTTAAATTTAAGTAATAGCTGTGTTGTACGTGTACCATATTTTTAATTACACACTTCAAATTAGTATCTAGCACCTTCGAGAGCTTGCTTTTTTAATTTTGATTTAGTGATTCACATACAAATTTGTCCTCGTTATGAAAAGTGCAAGTGGTGCGCAGGGCAGAATTCAATAGTTAATCTATAATTATTTTATCCAATTCATTTCATTTTTTGGTCGCCTGGAAGAAATCGCGTTAAGCGATAAGGCCGCCTATTCTTTTACCTTTTTGCCAAACTTTTTTAGTTTTAAGTTTTTCTGAATAAAGCATTATCTATCTATCTATCTATTTCAATCAAAATATTGATTATCTACAAAGCCTTGTAATTTCACATTAACATTGAATAAAGAAACTATCAATTCATCCACTTTACGTGTCTTCTGAGCGACAGGTTGACATTAGCTTGACGGTTGACAGACTTGATAAGTAAGGCAAACTCTGACAGATCGGAAACAACGCTGATGTGATTTTTTTGTTTCAATCAATATGGTTTAAAGTTGGTATTGAAGTGTTTTGCTCTCAGGGTTCCGTAGCGACGGATAAACTTCTTTGATATTTAAAAAAGTGGTTCTCAATATTTTGTCAGTATTACCGTAATTTATCATTCAAGTAAAAGTCAGTACAGAAATAATTTCTTTATGGTTTTAGATTAAAAAATTTTGGAATTTTTGGAAAATATTGACTTTGTCTATTCCTATGCATAAAAATAAGGGAAAATCAATAAGGTTACACGGAATTCGTGAAGCGTACATACAATCATAACATATAAAGTTTATTTACCTACCCTATATAACAATGCTCACTAAAAGCACATAAAGCACTTCTCATTAATATAATGTAACACGAATACATCTAACGAAGGCATTAGTGTCATGTAACAAAGCATTACTTACAGTGGAGCATACCGAAATCATATACCGGTATAAGACGAATATCGGTATGCAAGACTGACAATAAATTATTGTACCTATTATAACAATGGCATTAACTCCAAATGAAATGGCTCAAATGGTGCTTTTAAGGTAAGGTTTAGTGTCATTGTAAACTATATATTACTAGCTTCTGCCCGTGAGGTACTTTTTCTTCAGGGTAAAATGTATGTGCCTTTGTCTGTCCCCTGGATACAATCTACCTCCCTAATCTGTTCAGCCACTCAAGCATGAAAAGGACATACATACTATAGAGTTACTTTTGAATGTGTAATATTGGTGTTGATTTAGAAAAATATCTACGTTTTTTTCATGTTGGCAAACGAATATACACTGACAATAAAATCTCTAAAAGATATAGTTTTACTTTAATAAAACTATTGTAACCTATGTTTCTATAAAAAACTGTTATGATAAAAACTATTATATGTATACAAATGAAATCGGTACCGATTTGTACCGGTATTACTAAATTCTGCCCTAAAGCGCTAAATGAACATAAATTGCGTACACATGTTCTGAGGATCCGTCTAATTCCGACTTAATCTGCATAGTTTCGCTAATCTAAGCACCCTGTTCCAATAACCCGATATATTACGTCCTATCTACTAGATAGACGGAGATGGAAAATAGGTACGTAGATGGATTGATGAATCTAGGCTTTGTTTGGATTAAGCAACTGGTACACGTAAAGCAACGGTAAGTGAAAAGGTACCGCTGCGCTGGATCGATAAAGTTGAGATAGCTAAAAACAGGGCGTGCTGTCGACTAGATTGGAATTGGTAGGGGCCGGGACACCTAGCAATCCACTGTGCTACGACTGTAGGTAAATAAATCTAAAGAGAATACATTTGTTTAACATACTATTTTTGTTATTTTTAAGTGTTCTTGCAATAGCAAGAATTAAAAATAATATATAATTTATATTATCTTAAATAATAATAGCACAACATAGTAAGGTTGGGAGTTATTGGATATTTTGGCTACCGGTTATTAGTTGGGTATTTTGTTTCAATACCGCTAGTACCAACTGGTACCCAATAACGTTACAATACTCTATACCTGTCCTGATTTCTACCTAATATATTTCTAACCGATTTGGTTAGAAATACTAAAAACTTGTTGCAGCTACATAACTTTACGGGTGAACGGTCCGCTAGTACCTATGCGTAGATGATAGTTAGGTAAGTATAGGTATTGAAGCGTTGGGTAGTTATGGCTCAGGGTCGGTTAGGTGCGATGCTCGCTTTGCACAGTTATTCCCTAGCGGTATGCGGATTTTACAATAGCGTTAGATATTTTAGGACCATGCTAACAGGTACTGAGTTAGTTATTGAATACTGGACTTATCTCTACAACATAGCCGCGATAGCAAAAAATATCGAGACGCAATGTTCAATCGAAATGTGTAATTTTTTTTCGTTGAGCATACTTTTATGGACTTTTGGTCCATAAATGTGTGAAACTTGATTGATCTCCTTTCATTAGAATACAATGTAGTTGCGTCTGGAATTACTCGGCTAGGCCAGTCGGTGGCAGATTGTATACGAAATCTGGTTGTTGGAGATGAGACAGTAGGTATTTATGATTTACAATAACTGATAACTAAAACATTACCTACATGATCGATGTAGCGTCGAAGAGGGGAGGTCTATGTCCAGCAGTAGATGACGGATAATGATGAGTAACGTCTTTTCACTTCTTCCACTAGTGGACAAAAATTGAAGTAAAGAGAATATGAATAACACTTTATTTCTTATTTGATAATAATTACTATGTTTATAGTATAAAATTTGACATGTCTAAGTGTTTATTTTGTAAGCCTAAAGAAATAAAGTTATTGCTTCTGATTCTAACTAAAAACCAACATAGAATCCCTTAATTTTACACTAGCTTTAAGTTTTAAGGGATATTAGTAATCATTCAAGAATAAAATTGTTATGGACCACTCCGGGATACAAAATCAAGAGAATCATTGAAATCGGTCCACCATTTGACCACAGCCAAACATAAAAAGAAGAATAGAATAGAATAATTTATTCACAGAAAACCTGTCAAATAGTACAATGGTGTCAATGTATCAGTGGTATCAATGCAATACTAGGTACCAGTAGTTTTGGACTGGTGTGTGAATATTAATACCTACCTAATTACATAATAATAATTATTTAGAAAATAAATTAACATGTCTTGTCTGTTTAAATGTAAATATTCCTCCACGCTATAATAACAATGAGTCAATAACCTTTTTAAAGATTGCAGCGACGACATAGTAGCAGCGGCAGGAAGCGTTGGATGGAGGTGGTTCAGGGGGCCTACTCGGAAAAGGAAAATCGAAGTTTCTTTTTCGTGTTCGTGCAAAACCAACTCTTATGTCGCTTGTTAGATAAGCGTTTGCACGAAAAATAATCAGAAACTTCGATTTCGTTTTTACGAGTACAGGCCCAGGACCGCTATTCGTGGCGTCAAAATCATCATCAGCATCATCAGATGATGATTTTAAAAGATACATATTAAAGCCTCCCCTTAACATAGTGTAGCGATCGACATGAATGTTACAGAACTAGATCGATCAAGAGGCTAATACGCGTTAACTGACTATGTACCGTGATTCTATCTCGACATAGAGTTAGGAAATGTGGATGTGGAAGGAGTGAAGAAATTCTGAGCATGCTTGAATGAAATATTTTAGCAGCTACGCAGAAGGTTACGGGTTCAATTCCCGTCTTCGGAAATATGTTTTTACGATCTGTAAACCTATTGATTAGTTTGGGGCTACATTATGCTGTCAAAATAAGTCTACAATTTACGGAAAAATTTTAGAACAAACATTAAAAAGATACATAAACCATTCTCTTTTTTCGAAATCTTTTATTTAAAAATAGAATAGATTGTTCCATTAACGCCCACTGTATCCTTTTGGAGCCTCTCTGCTATTGTGTGTCCTTTTGGACACATTCATCTATGCCTTCCCTAAACCATAAGCCCCTCCTCATTTTTCGAAATCTTTTAGAATTAGTATAGTTTGTTCCATTGCCGCCCACTATATTCATTTGGAGCCTTTCCGCTATTGTGTGTCCTTTTGGACAAATTCAGCAATGCCTTCTCCAAACCATAAGCACATGCTCCTTTTTTAGTTTTTTTTTGTAATAGCATAATTAGTTCCATTGACACCTACTGTTTGGTTATTCTCCGCTATTCTGTGTCCTTTTGGATACCTTCATTTATGCCATCTCCAAACCATCCCACATCTGTGTCGATGCGGTCGGGTAGCCCGTCAGACGGGTTTGACAAATTATTTTTATTCGGAGCCTCACATTTGCGGTCAGTGTGGGATATTTGAGACTCGAAAGTTTTTGACCGTTTCGACATCACTCACCTTCTGGAATAAGTGTCCTACTAGAAATAAAGATTTTCTTATGCTTATTCTTATTACCATGCTAGTTTGTGTTACAGTAACAATCCTATAACTACGTTTTGACTAAGTTACTTTTATTTTATTTTGACCAGTATAATTTATTTCGTTCATTACCTATTAATTCAATTAATTTATTTGACTAATTCGAATGTGTAAGTGTGTAATAATAATAAACCTGCAGGGCAGCTTGTGGCGAGCTGTTGGTGAGTAGCGACACCACGAGAATACCGAGTGCTCCCGGGGAAGTTCATGCATGCATTAGGATGTAGACTCGGGGGTGGAAGTGTCTAATGGCGTAATAACGAGGAAGCCCGCTCACGTGTCCACGTGATGGTGAAATCGGGGTCGCATCTCGACACCCCTTAGTCGTTTGCACCGATGTTGTTCCTTTACCGGCATTTACGCCAACATTTTGAGGAACTCATCCAGCATTCGGCAAGCCACCGTCTGCCGCTTGTAACAGTATTGAGAGTATGTTTATGGCAGGCGTCCATAGTTTCCCCCATAGCCCAATTACCCAGTCCATCCATTCACCACAATAACATGGCTTTTTTGTTATTTTCATTTTCCTTCGCAATAGTGTCTACACCTGGCGGATATCATCTTCGGGTGTATCATATTGTGCAACCAAGGATGATACCCGCTATGTGTAGCTCTCGCCTTTACATTAATTCTCATAAAGGGCCTCTGTGCTGTTGGCTTCGGCTCTACGCATGCCTCCCAAAGGACCGGGTCATTATATGGCCCGTGATCATGGAAATGAGAAACAGAGTAATAATAATAACCTCTGTAATAATTTTACGTTAATTTAATTTTTAATGTATAAGTAACTAATATAATAAATTGGTTAATTTAAATCGTATTGCTACAGTTTCCTCTGATCTTGGCACTTTGCCACTCGTGTATATGAGCCCTAATAGAAGAAGTGACCGAAGCTGCAAGCCAACGCTAGTCAATAATAACAGGTTAAAATTCTGCCCCGTAATTATTTACGTACAAAAAATTAAAGGAAGCCGTTGAATTATCTCCAAAGCAATCAATTAAATCAACATTAAAATAAACGATATCTTAATTATTAGATTCCCATCTGAGAGCAACTCACGCGATACTTGCTTATGCCTGCGGCTTCACTTGGATAATAAGTGCGTTCTTTTTTATTGGAACAGCCATCAGCAGAGGCGTCTTGTTTTAAACCATTTTATATTTTGAAGAAAAAACTTGGGTCAGTTTTATGTTAATTCGCTAAAAGTAGGTAGGTGGGTAGTAATTTAAAAAAATTAGAACCACCTAGTATTTACAATTGAAATAATAGAGCTAACTGCACACTGTTACAAACAATCTACAGGGAGCTCAACTGGTCCATATTAATACCAGTCGGAAGCGTCCCCAAAACGCTGGCTGCAATGCCTCGCTGTATGGCAATGTTAATGCGCTGCGCCACATACTCCACCACCAGCTCTCGGGTCGCTTCAACCAGCTCGAGACACACAATAATAAAAAATATTTTAGGTACCATTTTTTTGTATTTTTTTGAATCTCAAATCCTTCCATTTTAATTACAACTCCGTGAGTATATTATATGTTTTTTTGTAGAAAAACTGGATACATTCAATACCTACCACAAAAATATACTTAGGTACATATGTACTTCAGAACTAAATAATGGATACAGTCGACAATAAAAATTGATCAGAAATATTGTAGTATCTTTTTGGGATAGTCGAACGAACCGATCTTAATACGTTAGGTATAGGTATCAAAATTGAATAAAAGAAACACTCAAACATTACCATTTAAGTACCTAGTAGTATGTCGAATTCTATTGTAACTGTCAATTGAGAACAAATGGATCAAAAAAGATGATATCCCAGTCACGACTCATACATTAGCAGAGCTTCCGATACGACAAACTACCTACCTAATATATCTTATGTGTAATGTATATTATTTATATGTATATTGTGTATATGGATGTAGGTATGTATTGTTAAAAATATATCAGTTAAGGTTTTTGTTATTATAGTGCTTATGCCCACACTTGGGGTAATCTTAAAGAATCTTAAAAAACCTTAGAGATTAGCAACAGCGATACCTCTCGTCAAACGATCTCAATGTAACTTTAGACTTTGAGCAGGTTTGGATAACTTCAATATTTCCCCTGTAGGTGGAGCTAACGGCGCTATAGTCCGTAAGTCCCAAAGATTTTCGACAGGTCGGGTACTTGCCTCCGTGGCGCAGTTGGTTAGCGCATCCGTATTCAGGGGAGGGTCGCAGGTTTAAGTCCCGCCGGAGTCGTAAATTTTTGGGATAGTGGTGTAAGTTTAGTAGGAGTAACTTGATGATCTACTAGATATTGATAGGTAATCTTGTCTATTATGTCAAATCTTTATCTTTATTTTAATGTTTACTTCATAGTTTTGTTTCTGAAAATGTATACTGTCTAATGTTTTGTGTCTATATCTTACCTATATACTGGCGAATTTGGTGACGTCGTTCTTATTTTTCCAAATTATAATAATGTAAATCCTTCTATTGGCTGTTAGTCACATGTATAAGATAAGTTTATGTATATTTTAAGTGCTGTGGATTTTGTTAATAAACAAATAAAACAAATAAAAAATAAATTATTAAATTCTTTAATATATCAGTTAGTAACAAAAGCTTTGTTTAGCTTTGGCATAAATAATGAATTTCCCAGCATTATATATTTATTCGTATTAAAATGATCCCGTGAACTTTGTTATTAGCTTTTATTTAATATAATTTTTCCACAATTTTTTTTCTTATAAGACAAGTGTTCATAGTTTTATGAAATATACCTAAAGAAAATTTAACACACCTACATCACCATCAACATCATCAGCTCGTATACGTCCACTGCTGAACATAGGCCTCCCCCAAACGACGCCACGAATAGGTTGTGAGCCGCCTCCATCCTACGACTCCCTGCGACCGCTACAATGTTGTCGGTCCATCGAGTGGGTCTTCCTTACACTCCATTTCGCATTGCATCGCTGTCGCCACTCGAGAACCTTTACTTCCCAACGGTTATCGGCTACGTACTATATGGCCTGCCCATCGCCACTTCAGCCTGCTCAATCTGAGAGCTATGTCGGTGAATTTTACATGTTCTATAACAAAAATGGACCATTTTTGTTATAGAACATGTAAAATTCACCGGTAAAATCAAGGTCCACAATCACCACAAACAGCCTAGTGACCCATATTGTAGGGCATTGCTGGATGCGAGAGGCGCAGGAGTGGTCGTTGTGACGATCCCTCAAAACCGAGGCCTAATCCAGCATCAGTTATCCTCGTTCGATTCAGGTGATGACACAAATTACGTCATGTTACTTGGTGATGGTAGCACCCACCTTTTTAGCAACTTAGGGATATTCGACACATCATCATCATCATCATCAGCCCATACACGTCCACTGCTGGACATAGGCCTCCCCCGTACGACGCCACAAATAGCGGTCCTGAGCCGCCTCCATCCATCGACTCCCTGCGACCGCTACGACGTTGTCGGTCCATCGAGTGGATGGTCTCCCATGTAGGGGGGGATTTGCCATAATCACCACGCTTGGCAGGCAGATTGGTGATCGCAGTGTTGGTGTTTAAAAATACTCAGACGGAAGCTGTTGCCCTTTCTCTGGTAGGTTCCCTTAGTCGGCTCTTACGACATCCACGGGTTGAGTTGGAGGGGTCGATATTCGTACGCCGCGGCCCCACGGCCCACACATATTCGACGCACAACAATACAATCTAAATAATAGTTTTAATTTGGTTCTCCGACAGTACCTTAGGCAGCAAGCTAAATTGTGAGTAGCTCCCATAAAATAACCATACTAAAACTCTAAAGTTGAAGTTAGCACTCTGACTATTTGTCGGTTGCTAACAAACGGGGCCTAATTTACACCGTAAGTAATGGTCATTATTAAAATGGATAAAAAATTTACTACAGGAGTAAAAATACGAACACAGACTATCGTAAAGTTTCAGGAGTTGGATTAAAACAATAAATTTAATTTGACAGTATGTACAAGCTTACGACATCTTAGCGGTCGAAGGGAGTCGATGGATGGAGGCGGCTCAGGACCGCTATTTGTGGCGTCGTACGGGGGAGGCCTATTTCCAGCAGTGGACGTGTATGGGCTGATGATGATGATGATGATGATGTACAAGCTAAGCGAGTCAAGACTTGCCATAAATTGACTAATGTTTTGAGTTGAGAATCGCTTAAAATGTCTACTTACAGAGTACAAGATTCTCAACTCAAAAAATTATGCTCATTTAACCTCAGCACTAGTGTAACTATTACATTAGTCCAACAGAAATCACATCTGATCGTGTGGCACAAACAGGATTTTTTTATGAATTGGCTACGCGCCTGATAAAAATTTGGCTCGTTTCTTCTCAGCCTTAAATGTTGTGTGTCCACTCAATTGAAATTGGAGCATACGGAGCGTAAGAATTTATTGTTTTGTATTGATTTGTATGGTACAGCGTCCATTGGATCAGCATTTCTGCCGATACCTATGCCAGAGATCAATATTTTTGCGGATGACGTCATTGGCAAACTCGCGCTTTAAAAATATCTATATTGCTGTTATATAATTGGGTATCATTTAAACGATCAGCAGATTAAAGAGGTTTTGGGCAACCGAAAAATTGATTTTGCCCGCAGAAAAAATGAATTGAACTGCATATAGTGGTCGGCAAAAATTATTAAATTGGTCAAGTAATGTAACATTCCATGTTCAATTCATAGCCTATTGAATATATCTGCAGCAATTATTAGTAAAGCAGCAGCAAATCGTGATTTGTATTTATAAGATTTTATAAAATTAATTTTAATTTGCTAGTTGTAATATCGGTACCTAGTAGACGGTGGTTATTGTTAAATTACCGACGCCACCGCCGCGTCGCGTACGGTGCGTGCGCTTCGATTCTAATTCGATGGACACACAGCCTTATAATTTACTAGCTGCTGCTCGGGGCGTTTTACCGGGATTAAAAATAGCCATGTCATTCCAGGTCCCAAACTATACCCATACCAAATTTCAGCCTAATCGGTTCAGTAGTTTTTGCGTGAAAGAGTAACAAATATCCATACATCTATACATACAAACTTTCACTTTCTTAATAATAGTAGGATTCTTGTGCACAACTCCAGCGTTACATTTCGGTGTAATAGTCAGCCATATAATTTGAAACTGACAAAAGTTTTAACGTTAACACTGGAAGACTTTATTTACGGTGCGGGCAATACGAGGTTCGCAAATTACGACGTTAACTACATTCTATTTAATTATGTTTCGCTACAGTTTAATTTGTGACAGGAATGCGGATGATAACGATGTAAAAAGGTTGTATCTTTTATGTTATAAAAAGGTCGTTAAGGTGTTAAAGGGGATTGTTTGAGGTTAAATTGATATCTTTTAGTTTTTGTTGACTTTTAATTTATTTTTTCACCACGAGCAGTAGTAAACACCTTAAGTCGTAGAAGAAGGATCAACAAGAATTCCAAAATGAAGATTTTTCATGATAAGTAGTTACCTACTACAAATATATTTCCTACAAATATTCTTAATTCTTTATTGCAGAATAAAAATATATCACAAGAAAATATTTTAAAAGAAAATTCATAGCAAAGGCGGGCTTAACCCTAAAAAGAGTTCTCTTCCAGCAAACCTTATTGGGAGAGAGAAATAAAGTTATAAAGGTGGGTTTTGTCCTATAGGTACTCATTACAGGACAAAAGATTTAGTTTTAACCTACTTATCGAATATAATATCATCATCATCATCATCATCAGCCCATACAAGTCCACTGCTGGACATAGGCCTCCTCCGTACGACGCCACAAATAGCGGTCCTGAGCCGCCTCCATCCATCGACTCCCTGCGACCGCTACGATGTCGTCGGTCCATCGAGTGGATGGTCTCCCATGTAGGGGGGGATTTGCCATAATCACCACGCTTGGCAGGCGGATTGGTGATCGCATTGTTGGTGTTTAAAAATACTCAGAAGGAAGCTGCTGCCCTTCCTCTGGTAGGTTCCCTTAGTCGGCTCTTACGACATCCACGGGTTGAGTTGGAGGGGATGATATTCGTACGCCGCGACCCCACGGCTGAATATAATATACTACTACATTATTATAGTACAATACATAAAATACTATACAACCTATATGTTCCCATTCGGTAAATATTCTATATTTTTTTATCAGGACTAGTTTATTTCGTATAGAAAACACTTTTTACTTTGACTGTCCAGGTAGCCAGTGTACAAACTGCCACAAAATTTTTGTAATTTGCGTAACAAAAGAATGTACGAAATGGAGACAATCCGTATTCAGTAGTTAGTATTTTTATTGCAAAACATACATACATAAATATTACAGTTTTATATATAAAGTATTCATCCACCCTGTCAAATAGGGTATGGTAAAAATCTCAAAATTATTCTTTTAATGGTCAAGTGTACGAAATGGAGACAACCCATAGATATAGCTGGTGGCCGTGGGGCCGCGGATTACGAATATCGACTCCTCCAACTCAACCCGTGGATGTCGTAAGAGCCGACTAAGGGAACCTACCAGAGAAAGGGCAGCAGCTTTTTTCTGAGTATTTTTTCAACACCAACACTGCGATTACCAATCCGCCTGCCAAGCGTGGTGATTATGGCAAAACCTATGATATATGGGAGACCATCCACTCGATGAACCGACGACATCATAGCGGTCGCAGGGAGTCGATGGATGGAGGCGGCTCAGGACCGCTATTTGTGGCGTCGCATGGGGGAGACCTATGTCCAGTGGACGTGTATGGGCTGATATGATGACGAATGGATATAGATATAGATATAGATATATAGATTGTCAAAACTTATGTCCTAAAAGTGGTGCGAATTCTAAGCGGGCACCACACTCTCATTTGATAGGTTACCTATGTATAAAGTAAGTAACTATACCGTCATAATATGCCGTCTGTTAACTACATATCTAAAAGGCCGTTAACTCCGAACAGTAGTTTTCGAGAAAACGGCAAAAAACGTATGAACACATCGGTTGAGGTTGAGAATTATTTGGGATACCTATATATCCTATTTAATGAAAAACTCTTATTGCACTGAGCAGTTGAAGTATTTTAACCCAGGTATTAGCGATGTATTGTGGATAAGTTGTTGTAACATTTTATATCTTTGGAACTATTTGGAATTTTGGAATGGTTGTTAAACGAATAGATAGAGAATTTTGAACTGTTTACACTTAAAATTTAAAAATGGCCATTTGAGGGTTAACGGCCTTATTGTTAACATACAGAGATATATACTGGCAAATAAACATCTCTAATCTAATCTAAATACGGGATTAATCTGTTACGTACACATAACACAATCTCTGCTTATTGTTAGACTAGCTGCTGCCCGCGCCTTTGCCAACATTTTATTGGGTTAAAAAATAGTCTATAGATGTTAATCCACGTCCCAAATTATATCCACACCCAGCCCAACCAGTTCAGTAGTTTTTGCGTGAAAGAGGAACAAACATCTACATATACTCACAAATTTTGACTGTTTATAATATAAGCAGGACTGGGACTAGGTGAACGTCGAAATCTGATTTCACAATACTCTCTGTCACGAAATAAAAATTAATAAAAAATATTTCGAAACAATACTCTCGTGATAATTGAGTTATTTCGTTCAAAAAACATTCAGACACGTGCTTGCCCTCCGGCTAGGTATTAGGACCGTGCGTCAGTGAAAGAGATGAGAGGCGATGAAATCTGCTGGTCTATTCTGTCCGACTGACGACCGATGTGGCGCGGCGGGCGAAGGTCCACCTGCAACGCAGGAGTGTTGAGGGTTTGATACCCGCCTTGGGACAAATATTTATGCGATCGGCAAATATTTCTTTCGGGTGTTCTGAAAATTGTTTTACTATTGTATAGAAAACGATGCCGAAGGGGTCCCCAGGAGATTAGTATTTATCCCGCAAAACTTAAAATAAGTGTAAAAGTAAGGAAATTTGAAGTCGGTTTATCGTTTACGCCATATTGTGTGAATAAATCTTACCAAAGCTGAAACTGGAACAGAAGGCTTAAATAAAAAGTGTTTAATTTTCCAGTTAAAATAAAAAAAGGTTTTTACTTGTTTATTAATGACGAAATGTATTCAAATTTTACTTATAAATGACAATCTGCAACAGTCTGCAGTTAGCTCAATTGTTTAAATTGTAAATACTAGTTTAATTTGTTTCATCATCATCACCATATCAGCTCATACACGTCCACTGCTAGACATAGGCCTCCCCCATACGACGACGCCACAAATAGCGGTCCTGAGCCGTCTCCATCCAACGACTCCCTGCGACCGCTACAATGTCGTTGGTCCATCCAGTGGATGGTCTCCCATGTAGGGGGGGATTTGCCATAATCACCACGCTTGGCAGGTGGATTGGTGATCGCAGTGTTGGTGTTGAAAAATACTCAGAAGGAAGCTGCTGCCCTTCCTCTGGTAGGTTCCCTTAGTCGACTCTTACGACATCCACGGGTTGAGTTGGAGGGGTCGATATTCGTACGCAGGGATTACCTACATTAATTTCCCAGAACTTATCAATTTACTAGTAGGTATACTTGTTCATACTTGTTTGGTTTCCGCTCCTAGTCTTTCCTACTAATATTATAAATGTCAAATATATACAATTAATGTCGCCGTGGCCCCACGGCTAATATAATTAATTTCTTTATATTATTTGACTATTATTTTCTTTATTGATATGTTTTTAATTGTTTATACTTCTGTGAGAGCAAGAAGAATTAAATTTAAAAAGAAAAATCCGGTTAGAAAGTCCAGACAGCATCACCTAGCCCCAAGCTAAGCAGAGCTTGTGTTATGTGTACTAGATGACTGATATACTTAATAGAATACATTACATACATAGTTTTTTATTTATTTTACATAGAAAATACCCAGAACACCTGCGGAACAAATATTTGTAGATCGTACAAATATTTGTTCCGTGGCGGGAATCGAACCTGCAACCTCCTGCGTCGCAGGCGGACCTTCGCCCGCCGCGCCACATCGGTCGTCGAATAAAAGGGTTCATTTTATTTATATAGTTTACTAGCTGCAGCCCGCGCCTTCGCCCGTGTTTTTCGGGATAAAAATAGACTATATGTTATTCCAGGTCCCAAACAATACCCATACCAAATTTCAGCCTAATCGGTTCAGTAGTTTTTGCATGAAAGAGTATCCATCCTTACAAACTTTTCATTTATAATTCACTTCATTTATTTTAAATCTCGCTAAAAATAATTTTTTTACTATAGAAAATACAATAGGTAACATATAAAACTAATCTACTGTAAAAAATATATCAAAACGGTGGATCACCGGCCGCGAAGCTAGGCGGCCGGTGACTAGGGCTGCAGAGAGAGGAACTTCCTGACGATACGCGCCGAGTCCAGGAGTACCGCCTTTTGAATCTGACCCTTGATCCAACTTCCTAGCGAGAGTCTCATAAGATGTTGATCGAGGCTCTTCGCTATTACGCCATTAACTGAAATTATTTATAATATTATTTAGATTTAAAAATAAAATTATAACTAAAACGCGCTAACTTTTAATCAGTAACGTATCAGTAGATTGTAATAAAATATATTAAATATTATAGGTAATATATTAAATATTATATAACACAACAGTAATAACAGTATAATATAAAAGTATAATATAATAGTATAATAGAGACTTTTAACATTGGTTGCTAGATCCCACGTCGAGCCCTACACCAACTTTTAGATACGTTGTTAGCTTTTCTCATAAACAATTAATGAAACCAACTCTGGCTAATAAAACTCCGCAATCGTGATATAATTATACATACATGTGGGGCAAAGCACGGTCTACACACGCGAGCATTCCGGACAAATAACTGTACGTATTGTCTGTTCAAGCCTTTACAATGGATAGTCGCACGGAAACCAGAACGATAGGTTATTATGTACTTAGGTTTATCAAGTTACTAGCGACCCGCCAGGCTTCGCACGGCAATTCTGATAATAAATCATACATATAAACCTTCCTCTTGAATCACTCTATCTATTTAAAAAAACCGCGTCAAAATCTGTTGAGTAGTTTTAAAGATCTAAGCATACATAGGGACAGACAGATAGCGGGAAGCGACTTTGTTTTATACTTTAGTGATTCTGCGAAAAACGTCTATTCGAAGCAAGTTAAATAATTTATTAATCTCAGGTCGTTATTATAAAGAAGCTGGTTCTCATATCTCGCCACAGTACTGGCACAGATTAGGTAATGTTACTTGGTACTGGCATGTGAATATCAAAGCTACAAACAACAAATCTGTAGGTTCACAAACGTTACAATACGTCAAATTACAAATCTAGTGGTTTCTTTTTCACCTCTTAACTCCAGCATAGGAACTGAACCTGGATCTAACAGATTCACCACTCTTGATTTCATATTTTAGGAATATTTTTTAAAAATTATTTATATAGCTGCTGCCCACGCATTTGACACTCGCGTTATATCCAGGTCCCAAACTATACCCATACCAAATTTCAGCCTAATCGTTTCAGTAGTTTTTGCGTGAAAGAGTAACAAATATTCATACATCCATCCTTACAAACTTTGACATTTATAATATTAGGATACTCCTAGTATTATCTAAACAGATTGTGAAAGTTTGAGTATATTTGAGTAAAAAATATTACATGATTTATTTAAAGCATTTAAAAAAAAAAATATGAATATAAATATTATGAAACTGAATTTAAAATTTGATAATACAGTGGATTCCTCCACAAAATTGCAAGGTGAAAAAACTAAGTAAAAAAAATTGAGTACCGTTCATGTAGAAAGTAAAGGTATCCGTATGGTAAGGTCTTATTTAAAATCTATATCTACACTACAACCAGTAGTATGAAGGAATATTCTACCTTAGGTTTCGTGCTGGCGCGAAATTATATATTTTTTTTTTGCGCATCTTCATTTACTCTGTATTGGTACGAGGAATAAAATACGCGGAAAAGTACCTCATTACTTTTAGCAAATTTGCCGCTAATCGTAAGTCATTTTCTATAAAATTATAGGTATCTATGTATGTATTATTGTAGCATTAGGACAGATAAGAAACTTGCGGCAAATTACATTTCCGCTAGTTTTGATTCTTGTAGATTACAGAAAAAAATAAAAACCACACAATTTTTTTATCTCGTGACAAAAAGAAACGAACTCCCGTAATATCTTACCTAGGCATATTACTTACGTAATGGAACCAAAAGATATTTCGTATTTTTTCTGAAAGGGAATATTCCAGTTATATCAGAAGCATGTTAATATGTATTATAATAAGGAAAGTAATTTGGTTCCTATCAAAGGTACGGCTCCCTTTAATATAAATTGCCTACAAATAGGTATTTTTATAGGCAATATTAAAGATGGAGATTGTGATCATTATGTTGGTTACGTGGAAATAGGATTTTTTCCATCCCTCCTTAACTAATAATAAATAAATAATGCTGGACAATCCACACAGCATCATCTAGCCCCAACCAAAGAAGAGCTTGTGTTATAGATATTAGATGACTGATATACAATACAATACATTACTTAAATATATTTTTTTATTATATATAGAAAATACCTTGAACACCGATATTAACACAAATATTTACAGATCGTACAAACGTTTGTCCCAAGGCGGGAGTCGAACCCGCAATCGCCTGCGTTGCAGGTGGACCTTCGCCCGCCGTGCAACATCGGTCGTCAACTTCAGAGTCAGGACATTATTTACATAGTCTATATCATTATATATTTTTTTGTTATTTGCCACTTCTACTATATCTTACGTGAACTTAAAGGTTGTCGCAGATCAGTCCTGCACCGCACAAAATGCATTCTAATAGGGGCTTTAAGGTGGTTGTATGCCTCAAACTAGCACTGCTGTCTTTTCTTTCTTATAATCACGTTAATCGAAGGAATTTTCACATATACAAAGTACATAAACAGTTTATGATACTTATCATAAGCTTTTTTTAATACCCATAAAATAGTTTTCTTTTAAGCAGAATAGCGAAACTGCTCTTGGTGGCTACCGAGCTCTGTTTTCGCTCCTCTATCTAAATAATACGAAACTAAACTAATTCAGAGGGAATGAAAAAAGCTTAGGATAGGAATCACAAACATTGGATATTTGAAAATTCTTGTTCTTAACGTAATTATAAGTAAAAATAGGTGGTGGCGCTAGTGTGCGGCATACAACCGCGTTAACTCGTATGATTTATACCTATTAATTTACGGCTCAGATGACAACGAGCGCGTAAGCGTTTGATTCTTGTGACAAACCACAAAATTGGTTTGTCACAAGAATCAAACGCTTACACACTGTAAAATGTATTTGAAGATAACGAGTTTGAGTCCTTTAGTTGAATGCACATTTTTGTGCTATGCGGATGCGTTGTTGGATTAATATGCTTAGAGCTTATGCTCGCTACCCAAAAAAACTCTTACGCCGTGAAGTAAATATCAATGCCTTTACTCAAATACTTTCCCAAGTTTGTTTTGGTCAAAAACTCAAAGAAACCTCAATAACTTTAAACTTGCCGGCACGTGCTTGACCATTTATAAGAAGTTCTTCGACAAGTATTTTATCATTTAACCTTCGAAGGAACTTGGAGAAGTTTCTTTATCGAAATACAGGCGAATGTTTGAAATCGGGAGTTAGGAAAACTTGGAAAATGAAATAGATGGGTAAAAAAAAGTTATATTGTTATTTATTTATTGACAAAGAAAATAACAATCAAATAATTTAAACAAATTAAACTAGTATTTACAATTGAAACAATTGAGCTATTTGCAGGCTGTTGCAAACAATCTACAGATAGCTCAACTGGTCCATATCAATACCAGTCGGAAGCGTCCCCAAGACGCTGGCTGCATTGCCTCGCTGTATGGCAATGCTAATGCGCTGCGCCAGATACTCACCAGCTCTCGGGTCACGCGTCGTCGTTTATTTATTGATATAATATGTAGATCTAATCTAACCAGTCAAAGAAAACACAAATGTAACATGTGAAATGAATCCATAGGCTCCTGAACTAGTTAAAAACTGAATTTCAGGAGCCATATACGTATAATTACCAGGTATAACCATTTTTTTTATTATAATATACATGATCCGTACCTACTTGATGTGCTTATTTTAGGGTGCACTCGCTAGAAAATTTATACAGGAACGAATAAATAAAATATTAGTCAAAACTTTGGAATCCAAATGCAGGACGTTGCGTTGTTCGATTCCCACCTTGGGACAAATGTTTGTAGGTACGATCTGTTAACATTTGTTTCGGGTGTTCTGGGTATTTTCAATGTATACTAAAAATATATCTCTATATATGTAATGTATTGTATAAGTATAATAAAATAAAATAATAAAATCATTTATTCAGAACATTGTTACATGAGGTTCATAGTTACATATATCTATATCAGTCATCTAGTACCCGTAATACAAGCTCTGCGATCACGAATCCGCCTGCCAAGCGTGGTGATTATGGCAAATTCCCCCCTACATGGGAGACCATCCACTCGATGGACCGACGACATCGTAGCGGTCGCAGGAAGTCGATGGATGGAGGCGGCTCAGGATCGCTATTTGTGGCGTCGTACGGGGGAGGCCTATGTCCAGCAATAGACGTGTATGGGCTGATGATGATGATGCTGTATGGATTGTCTAGCATTATTTATTTATATTTATTTTGCTCATGTTTCTTATGCGGCTTATGGCTTACTGTAAGCTTAGGTCAATAGTAGGTACCCTGTAGGGCCGGGAAAAGAATTTGTAAAAATTTATATAAAAAAAGCTTAAATTAGAATAGATGGGTATCAAATAGTTACTCATATTTAAACTAATGCTTGACAATTCACACAGAATTATCTAGCCCCAAGTTATGCAAAGCTTGCAATATATTATTATTTATAGATATGTTTTATTACACATAGAAAACGACTAGAAAACCCTGTACAAATATCTGCAGAGCGTACAAATATTTGTCCCGAGCCGAGAATCGAACCCGCAACCTTCTCCCACTGCGTCACAGAGGTCATCTTTTCATGGTTATTTATTTATGTGTTCGTTACGACTGAGGGATTTCATGTTAAAAACCAACTAGCAAAACAGAAATCTATAGGCACTTTGCAGATCAGCGTTTTATGGGAATGTTGTTGTTTAGCAGTTTCTGTAAATTACTGTGTATATATTATTAACCATTATTTTTTAGGCCAAACAAACACACACAATAGT
The DNA here is from genome assembly GCA_947859395.1 of Eupithecia insigniata. Lineage (NCBI taxonomy): Eukaryota > Metazoa > Arthropoda > Insecta > Lepidoptera > Geometridae > Eupithecia > Eupithecia insigniata. The sequence continues at coordinate 5,215,091 of OX402019.1, forward strand.
ATCCTGGGGATTTTCCACTAACACCACGCTTGGCAGGTGGATCGGTGATTTCATGGAGGTTACTTGTTTGGTTTCCGCAACTAGGCCACAGGTTGGTTCTTTTTGCGTTACGGGTAGGGGGCTGCTAGTCTAACTACCCGATGTCTTCCAGGAAAGTCAGCAATGGACTGACTTCAAAATAATAAAAGGTACATACCACATCCATTTCCAAAAATCTCTACGACTCTGTCCAAGTGAAACTTTTGCGACGAACTCCAATTAATTATATTCGATAATGAGCGAGTTTTACAACTTTGTACGTGATTTGGCGGTTCGAATTCGAGTCGATTGAGGAAAGTGATGAAATTGTTCAAACCTATAGGTAAGGTACCCTTATGGGTAGGTAAGTAAGTTTATCTCTTGTTAGATGATTTGTTTGTATACTTCCTCTAACCGTTTCATCGCCTCTCCTATAGCTCTAAGGTTTGCTGGAAGAAAACTCTTTTCAGTGTTAAGCTCGCCTATATAAAATCATATCTTATTAGAGAAGTTGATGTAATGTGTTACTGTGTATAAAAAAATATTAAAAGGTAAGGTTCAGTTACTGTAGTTCTTCAAAAGGGTCTTCTAAGATAATTAATAGGTCAGCAACGCGCGTGTAACATACCTGATGATGCAGGCATGCATAGGCTGCGGTAGCCGCTTTCCATCAGTTGGAGCCGCAAACCTGTTTGCGTACTTAAAATAAAAACAGCCTTCTAATTACAGTTTTCCAGATGCAGAGCCATCTCGCAAGAAGATGAATTATAGTTTTAAATGTAAATACATATGTATATAAAACGATGAGTAATATTTGAATTTTAACTTTCTTTTGTGATATAATTTTATTAAAGAAAATTGTACTCAAATAATAGAAACAAATTATAAATAGTATCTTATATCTTTAAACGAGCAATTCTTGTGTGTATATATAATCTGAATCTCGAATACGGCTCCAACGATTTTAATGAAATTTAGTATACAGGAGGTTTCGGGGGCGATAAATCGATCTAGCTAAGATTCATTTTTAGAAAAAGCAGTTTTATTCGTGTTTTCAATAATCAATTTTATCGATAGGGCACTCACATAGACAAGATTTCGAGGCTACAAAGCCTTATTCTATCGTGTATGACAGCTTTTTTTAAATTTACTTCTTATACTCGGATATGACGTCACAATGGGGGAGGAAAGTTGTCAGCTAAGATAGATGAACCCATAGACAAGGCCATAGACATAAAGTTCATTATTTTTGTTGGTAGATAACCAGCCGTGGCATAAACTGAAAAATATGATTCTTTCTGATATCTATTGGCGAAAATAATAATACTAATTCTTTTTTTATACCGAGTAATGCTCGGTCATCCAGGTACTTTACAATTTAAACAACCAACTGCAGACTATTACTAACACACAAAATATAAATCCGAAAGTTTGGATGGCTGATTGGATGTTACCTCTTCATACCAAAACTACTGAACGGTTAGAGCTGAAATTTTGCGTACTGATAGTTTTAGGCGTGGAATAATGTGTTGAGTTCTCATGGGGTGAAAATATCGTCTGAATGTTTCCATCGAGACAACGCGTGCGAAACTAGTTGTTTATAATGAATCATCCTGTAAGTACATATTTCATGAATCACCTGTATTATAATGATACACCCTGTATGTATGTCATTCAAGATTAAAACTCGGGTGATTCATGGAAAAAGAGGGAAAGTCAGTTAGGGTTTAGAGCATTAGATGAGTCATTAGATGGGCCGTGGGGCCGCGGCGTATGAATATCGACCCCTCCAACTCAACCCGTGGATGTCGTAAGAGCCGACTAAGGGAACCTACCAGAGGAAGGGCAGCAGCTTCCTTCTGAGTGTTTTTAAACACCAACACTGCGATCACCAATCCGCCTGCCAAGCGTGGTGATTATGGCAAATCTACCTACATGGGAGACCATCCACTCGATGGACCGACGACATCGTAGCGGCCGCAAGGAGTCGATGGATGGAGGCGGCTCATGACCGCTATTTATGGCGTCGTACGGGGAAGGCCTATGTCCAGCACTGGACGTGTATAGGCTGATGATGATGATGAGTCATAAAAATATATTCGATGTGATTTAGCGAAATTCTATCTTTCGGTTGCGTACAAAACCGGACGGAGGTTCGTAATCAGTTGCGATTAAACACTTCTATGATGCATGGTTCTTGGTTCTATGAGCTAGGTAGGAACAATTTTGAGAAGGAGGCCAAGTGAACGATCCAGCTTGGCTGGGTAGCTTTTGGGAAACTACGTCGAGTCTTCTCGTCGTCCATTACCGCAATGCTCGAAAACTAAAGTTTTCATTTAGTGCGTCCTACCCGTCATGACGTATGGAGCTGAGATGTGGACACTGACGTTAGGGCTGGTCCACCAGTTTAAAGTCGCTCAGCGAGCTATGGAATGAGCTATGCTCGGAGTCTCTATGAAGACAGGATTCGTAACGAATACATCCGACAGAGAACCAAAGTTATCGACATAGCTCAAAGAATTAGCAAGCTGAGGTGGGATTACGATCAGCGAAAGACTGCAGGCAGATGCTGGATGCGTCAAGCTGAAGCCAGGGGCTATGGCGCTCATTAGGGGAAGCCTATGTCCAGCCGTGGACTAATATAGGTTGATGATGATGATGATGATGCATGGATAAGTTCTCTTACCAGAGAAAGGTATGCTTTGACTGAAGCACGGAGGTATGTTTTGTAGCGATGTTAATTTGTCAACTTAGCATAGTACAGTAAAAATATGCAGGGGTTTTCAAATAGACGTGCCAAAAAAACTACACATAAATAAACTAAAATGATGAACATAAAGGATGATCTATCAGATGACGATTTAGAAAAGGATGAAGATGAAGGTATATATTCCACAAAAGATTAGAAATAAACTAAAACCTTCATTCTCTTATTAGCATTCATACGTCCAATAATAAATTAATAATTGAAATAACAATCAAATAATATAAACAAATCAAACTAGTATATACAATTAAAACAATTGAGCTAACTGCAGACTGTTGAAAACAATCTACAGATAGCTCAACTGGTCCATATCAATACCAGTCGGAAGCGTTCCCAAGACGCTGGCTGCATTGCCTCACTGTATGGCAATGCTAATGCGCTGCGCCAGATACCAGCTCTCGGGTCACGCGTCGCTTCTACCAGGCGCTCAGATATTTTTTTAAAAACCTGAAGAGTTATTAAATGTTGGACAATGCACACAACATCATCTAGCCTCAAGCAAAGCAGAGCTTGTGTTATGTTATGGGTACTAGATGACTGATATACATACTTAATACAATGCTGAACATATCTCCCCTAAACAATGTTTATGCTATTAGCAGTAGGTACCTACTAAACCGTCATTTACAGCCTGTATTAGTTCACAGGCCTTCCCATGATTAGCCGTATTGGCTTCATTATACGGCGGGTAAGGCCCATAATCCCCTCGCTGGTCATACGGGTTGGGGATCGCAGTTCGGTGGAAGAATTTTGCGGTAGGAGGCGTTACTACTCGCCTTGTTGGATATCCCTAAGTCGCCTCTGACGTCAGCCGCGGGAAGAATTTTGATGGTGCAAATTCTAAACCCGCACCTCATGGCGATTTAAAATCTTGATTTATATCAAATCCAAAAAGCACAAATCGTAAAACCAGTAACGTTACGTAATCGTGGGTAATCTTGCGGCCTGGTTTTTGACACCTACGCAAAAACGCAAGGCTGTTATGATGTTTGTTTACATCTACGTTAGATTTGTATGGATATGATAGAATTTTGTATTTTGCTCAGTATTTTAGTCCATATCGATTTATCTAAGACTAACGACCCACCTCAGGTTCGCACGTGTTGTAGAACATAATAATTATCTCAAAGGGATTGTAGCGGTTTCCCAAATCTCCCAGCCGTTCGACTTTTTTCGACACTTCCAACGATTTATCGTTATATCTCAACCAATTTACACAAAACCTTGACAATTTGTATACTTATACCTTCCTCATGAATCGCTCTATCGATTAGTGAAACCACATGAAAATCCGTTCACTGTTTTTTACTCGTAATAATGTAGTGAAGCTCGAGTAATGAATGAGTTGACATTACGTGAAAGAACAAATTCTTAGGTTTTTTGTAATTAAAGTGCATAAGCCTCACACTCGGGATAATTTCTAAGAAATTTATATTAAAACCCAAATAAAAATCAACTTCGACTGGACTCAAACCTGCAACCCTCCCTCAGTACGGGATTAAGCCACGAGGTCAAGTGACGTAGGAGTCGAAACACTCTGGGACTTCCTTCGCGCGCCGTTAGCTCCACCTACAGGGGAAACGTTCCGTCTCATTCGCATACGGCCCATGTGGGCATTTTTTGTACGCAATCATGAATCATACATGCCGATCGGAGAAACTTTAATTGGATTTAAAGCTAAACCGAGTGAAAGCTCGCGATAAGGGAACTTTTCGGCCAATTTGGAATCATTTGAATTCATCTCATTATTTGAAAAAACTCTTTTTGATTATAGAAACATTTAATCGTCCGTTGAAATACGATTTTCATTTTTGTTCCTAATTTTCAGCAAATGCAGGGAAATGAAGAAAAAACTTAGAGCCTAGCTATATTCTAACAAATGGTCTACTCTCTGATTAATAATTCAAACATGTTTGGCACAGGGTCGTGTTGCACTAGACTTTGAAGGTCCAGCCCGGCACCCAGCATTATATGATTTTATTAATCCGTAGAAGAACCAAAGTCACCGACATAGCTGTCAGAATTAGTAGGCTGAAGTGACAGTGGGCACGTCATATAGCTCGCAGAAGTGATAACTGCTGGGGAGTAAAGGTTCTCGAGTAGCGGCCACGATGCAACGCGAAACGGAGTGTTGGTAGATCATCCACTCGATGGACCGACGACATCGTAGCGGTCGCAGAGAGTCAATGCAGTGAGGCGGCTCAGGACCGCTATATTTGTGGCGTCGTATAGGGGAAGCTATGTCCAGCAGTGGACATGTAAGTATGGGCTGATGATGATATGATGATGATGACCCACCATTGGGTCAAATCGAGTTGCGGATGATGATCATTATTAGTGTTTATCCGTGTCCACATTAATTGAACGGTACAATGTCAACAACTATACATTCGTCTAATCCGGCGCCAAAGCGAAGTAACATTACCTAATCTGTGGCCAAAGGCCGAAAACCGTCTCTTGCGCAACGTCAGTTTCCAAATTTGAATGATTGAATTGTTTACGCGCACTAAAAATCCTTTTATGGGTGTGGTTGTGGTCTATTGTTGACTTTTTGGGCTTTTTAGGGACCAGTAAGATAACGGCAAATATGAAACTACCGCAAGAGGCAAGAAACTACATACATACATACTTTATAAGAGACTACTGCTACTGATGTGTCTCGAGACGTTATTCGGTTGTTATCAAGTCTAATAGCCCAGCTACGCGCTCAAACATTTGTGCATGCATAATTGAACAAACCAGTTTGCGCAAGTAAGATGGGGCCGGCCACACGCTCCATCTTGCTTGCGCAAAATGTGTTTGTGCATGCATGATTGCCCAAATGTTTGAGCGTGTAGCAGGGCTATAATACATGCACAATTATACCTGTAGGTAAGCCCTGAAGGTGTCATGGCTGCTCTGGCTATAATAATTTCAATGTAAAACAAATTCCCCCGAGTAATAATCTTGTCAAGGACAATATTGCGCCAGCTGCATATGTCCCTGGGCGGCGTGAAGAGCGTCATGGAAATTGTGTCCAGGATCGTGGGGATCTGGTCCGATCATCTAAATGGGCTGCGTCCTCTAGGACGTTCCCTTCAACCTTTTCGGAGACCATTGCTGTTCGAGATTTTCACCGAATTTTTTGGCTATGTGGCCTGACCCTGGGGCCGCGGCGTACGTATCCCCGTACCCCTCCAACTCAACCCGTAGATGTCGTAAGAGCCTACTAAGGGAACAGAGGAGCAGCTTCCTTCTGAGTATTTTTCAACACCAACACTGCGATCACCAATCCGCCTGTCAAGCGCGGTGATTATGCCAAATCCCCCCCTACATGGGAGACCATCCACTCGATGGACCGACGAGGTAGCGGTCGCAGGGAGTCGATGGATGGAGGCGGCTCAGGACCGCTATTTGTGGCGTCGTATGGGGGTGACCTATGTCCAACAGTGGACGCGTATGGGCTGATATAATGGGGCCAAAATAAACGTTAAGACTGCGCAGGCGCATGGAGGACAGTCTTGTATTCATTTTCAATACAACTATACCATCAAATGTACTGCAACAACTGTTTCGAAAATCACTACACAGTATAAGACAAAGTCGCTTCCCGCTGTCTGTCCCTATGTATGCTTAGATCTTTAAAACTACTAAACGGATTTTGATGCGATTTTTTTAACTTATTCACTGCCCTCCGGCCTCTGCGGTGTGAAGATCCGATGGGATGCGTCACAGGTCCACGAGACAGAAACGTCCATGTATGTACGTTATGGGCCATGAAAATGTTAACGCATTCACTGCCCGGCCTCGGCGCGGCGGTGCGTTTATATGTATAATTTAGTATGAGCATTACACCCGTGCGAAGCCGGGGCGGGTCGCTAGTCAAGAATATTTAATTTAATATGTGCAGAACCCAATAAATATTTTGTTTTATTTCACTTTTACAAAATACCAGTTGAGTGAATCATACATAATTGTATTAATTTTATTGTCTGTGATGACAAAACTGGATCCACCTACATGGCAATAACGTTGGAATCCGACATAAAATTTTGCAATTCCAGTTCGATGGATTGTGAATTTATTGATGAAAAATTACTGCGGTGTCATGTTACATCACCATTATTGACCCGTAACAGTCTATTAGGTTAGTAATTTCAATTAAATTAATCCCATTATTATTCTATTCATAATAAAATTGTTTTACCAAACAAAAATACAATAATGAAAAGGGTTAAATAGAGGAAAAATACAATGTGAGACCAAAAAGCTGCCACTCAGCGTGTGCTGCAGGAGCTCAGGGAACAAACTGCAGCGCTGGTCTTCCGTGACACCGTAGAGCGCGTCACTAAAAGGAAAATATAAGCAAAATAAAAGGGATCTATTCTTGTTTCCATGATCACGGGCCATATAGTGACCCGGTCCTTTGGGAGGCATGTGTGGGGCCGAAGCCAACAGCACAGAGGCCCTTTACGAGAATTAATGTAAAGGCGAGAGCTACACATAGCGGGTATCATCCTTGGTTGCACAATATGATACACCCGAAGATGATATCCGCTAGGTGTAGAGGCAAAGGAAAATGAAAATAACAAAAAAAAAGCCGGGGAGACTATGGACGCCTGCCATAAAAATAATCTAAATATGTATAAACTGTTATAAGCGGCAGACGGTGGCTTGCCGAATGCTGGATGAGTTCCTCAAAATGTCGTCGGCGTAAATGCCGGTATAGGATTATTATTATTATTGTAATGTGTAGGTACGATAGGTATACGGCGTAAAATTTACGCGCTGTAAAAATTCCAAGTGCCCTTAAATTTATCACTAAAATTTTGTGTACCTACTCGGAAAAATAATTTATTTATTAAAGCAATTTTCTCTTTAATTAAACCACCTCTTTCCTAAATGGTAACTCCCAGTTTTCCCCTAATTTGGAACTTTGAACTTTTTAATGTTTGCGAGTAACGTAAAAGTTTGTTAATTTATGCCTACAGGATTTTAAGAGCTAATTTTGGTTACCAACAATGTTTTTTAACCTAAACTAATATGGCCTTCGCCGTGGGGCTACGGCGTACGAATATCGACCCCTTCAACTCAATCCGTGGATGTCGTAAGAGCCGACTAAGGGAACCTACCAGAGGAAGGGCAGCAGCTTCCTTCGGAATATTTTTCAACATCAACACTGCGATCACCAATCCGCCTGCCAAGCGTGGTGATTATGGCAAATCCCCCCTACATGGGAGACCATCCACTCGATGGACCGATGACATCGTAGCGGTCGCGGGGAGTCGATTGATGGAGGCGGCTCAGGACCGCTATTTGTGGCGTCGTATGGGGGAGGCCTATGTCCAGCTGTGGACGTTGGGCTGATGGAATGAATATGGCCTAAAATTTCTAAGTAAAAATATGAAGAACTACTACTTTGTAAAGGGCTGTTTAGATTAGCAACCTCTTGCGCCGCAGGCGGACCTTCGCTCGCCGCATCACAACGGTCGTTAAAGTACATTAGACAATTCATAAATCAAAGGCATAGAAATTAAACATTATACAATAGAAAGAAGCACAATGCCTCACACATGATGAAATCCGCATCTCCCTCTGACATCTCTCCGTCGAGGAGTAAGTTTTGTGTATTTTTGCGCAAATGGTGACTCGCGCAAATATCCATTCGCGTATATGTTATTCTGCCTTTTTTCAGATACCCAAGACTTAAACGGACGGTCAAAGTTAATATAGGCATTTTTGCTCTATAGTTAATTATTAATATACATTGTACGAACTCATTAAAATAATAATAAACTCATTAGTACCTACTCATTAAATATTGCCCTCAATTAACAATTTTCCCAATTTACAGACAGATTATATCAGCCAGACATAAATTATTGCATAATTATTTTGACCGATTATAAAAGAATTTTAACGAACAAAAAGCTTATGGCACATAGGTAAGATTTTTCAGTTCTAGATTACAATAATTACATTGTATGGGATATCTTTGTTAACATTTCTGTATAATTGTATAAAGATTATGGCTTCCTTCATCAGTCGTTACAGGAAATCCATACAAATAACAATAACTTTGTCTCTTTGTCTGTTACCTTTTCTCGCCTAAATAAACGAAGGGATAATAACTCTTCATTGAATATGAAAAGTATAAGACAGACTTATAACTACCAAAAAAAAATATACGTAGAAATTACTCAAAACACCCGAGATAAATATTTGCAGACTGTAAAAACATTTATCCCAAGGCGGGAATCGAACCCGCAACCGACTGTGTCACAAGCGGACCTTCGCCCACGGCGGCGCCACATAGTTCGTCAAATCTGATCTGAATGAAATATGGAAAGGGTATAACCTGATGAACAAGCGAATAATATCGGCTACTTTTTAACCGACTTCAAAAGGAGGAAGTTTTCAATTCGTCTGTATGTTTTTTTTTGTATTTATGTTACGCGACATCTCCGCCAATTAAGGACCGATTTTGAAAATTCTTTCATTATTGTATAGAAAATGATCCAGCGAGGCCATAACATTTTTAACCCCAGGGAATTAGTACATACCCCGCAAAACTTAAAATAAGTGTAAAAGTAAGGAAATTCGATGTCGGTTTATCGTTTTTCAAAACACGCCACATTATTTATTATACGTAGAAAATACTCAGAACACCCGAGATTAATATTTGCAGATATGTAGTATAAACATTTATACCAAGGCGGGAATCGAATCCGCAACCGACTACGTGCCTTCGCCAACAGCGCCATAAAGGTCGTCAAATCGGATCTGAATGAAATATGGTAGGGGTAAGATGATTTCTAAGCGAAGAATATTAGCTACTTTTTTATTAAGACACTTTCCATAATAATATGGCGTGTTTTAAAAAACGATAAACCGAAATCAAATTCCCTTACATTTACACTATTTTTAATTTTGTGTGATAAATGCTAATTCCCTGGGGATAAAAATTATACGGAACCCCTTCGGGATTATTTTCTATACAATAGTGAAAGAATTTTCAAAATCAGTCCATAATTGGCGGAGATATCGCGTAACATACATTAAAAAAAAATACAGACGAAATGATAACCGTCTCCTTTTGTATTCGGTTAAAAAATGCTGCCTTTCGAGCGAATTCCATATTGTGTATGTATGTAGCTTTATGTCCTCGCACGAGACGTACTCGAACCTCCTACCATTTGCGAGTGTTGTTGAGTTGAATTTGAGATAATCCCAATTTTCCAGCACTGGATAGCCATCTACTTGGGCGGCAACAAGAAATGACGGTCCGGTAGCATTATGCGCTGGGTACTGACTAATTACATCGGATTTCAAAGACTGTTATTTTACTTGTTTCAATTGTAAAATAAATTACAATATAACGGTAACTCAACTGGTCCATATCAATACCAGTCGGACGCGTCCCCAAGACGCTGGCTGCATTGCCCCGCAGTATGGCAATGCTGATGCGTTGCGCCAGATACTCACCAGCTCTCGGGTCACGCGTAGCTTTGACCAGACGCTCAGATAATTTTAACTAAAATACTTATATGCCTTAGATACAAGTCAAATATGCAATACCGCATACTACGGCAAAAATTCAATTTCTTAGCCTGCATAGAGGAATGAAATCGGCAATTTTCATATTGGCTCACAGAATACGTCGAACTAAAATGTGTCTGTGCCAAAATGGGATCTCGTTATGAATTGTTTTGATCCGAATTTTGTTTGTGCTTTCAAAACTTTAATCTCCAGATAAGTATTAAATTTAAAAAATCATCATCATCATATCAGCCATAGGCCATACGACGACGCCACATATAGCGGTCCTGAGCCGCCTCCATCCATCGACTCCCTGCGACCGCTACAATGTCGTCGGTCCATCGAGTGAATGGTCTCCCATATAGGGGGGGTTTGCCATAATCACCACGCTTGGCAGGCGGATTGGTGATCGCAGTGTTGGTGTTGCAGAATACTCAGAAGGAAGCTGCTGCCCTTGCTCTGATAGGTTCCCTTAGTCGGCTCTTACGACATTCACGGGTTGAGTTGGAGGGGTCGATATTCGTACGCCGCGGCCCCACGGCTTTAGTTTTCACGTTTGAAGTAATAGTATAACAATTAGTAACAATTTCAAAAAACTAGAAACACTTCATTCACCTTAGAGATCTGCAACTTAATAATCAAGCTCCATCCCATTTCATGTTCACCTAAAACTATCTTCATCCAAAGAATATACGAAGCCAATTTAAAACCTATCCCCAAAGAGCTATAATAATAGAATCTCATGTGCTTGAAAATTGGACTTCACAGCGTATACTGCAAAGTGAGAGAACTAACTTTGTAAGGAGGTATAACTTGTATAACGAACTGGTTATGACAGCGTGTGGAATTATACATAGGTTGTGTTGCCAACAAGGAAGTTAGTCGTTTTAAGGAGGTCTGACTTCGAAGGTTTGTTTTTAATGATATTATCCTGTTCGGGGTTGCCAACAAATCTATATTCGATGAAGAAACTTTATTATACACAATTGAAGATTTTTATTCGTTTTATTATTATTGTGAAGATATAGTTTATATTAGTTGTCAATTAATTATTGTTTCTAAAAATCATTTTTTAATCGAATCCTACTTCTTTTTATTACTTTGCTTTTTGTTTCAATAATTTTTCAGTCATATTGGATGAGTTTCAAATAATATCAACAAGAAGAAAATCTGAAACGATATCTAGGTCAAATGAAGCTTAATTAAAAAGGTGTTGAGGTTTTTATTGATAACAAACAGAAACATAACTATCTATTCGAAAATCAACCATAATTATTCACAACCACGAACGAAAGTCCTTTGTCACTGTCTCATTGAAAAATGACTCTATTCACCTAAATAATCATTCTACCAGATAATGGCGTCAAAGTAGGTTCCTATAATGTCGTGTCAACAGCTCCGCGTATATTTTATGCAAATTAATGAGCTTTGTAATCCATTGAAGCGTTTATTTGGACAAAAAGCTATGAAACAAACAAAACCACCGGTGTATAAGGATTTTGGTGGCGGAAAATATTTCGAAAAGAATTTCAACACGGAAGGAAATAATGCGAATAAAGCACGCGAAGTTTTCCAGCTTCAGGAAGCAATTGTGAATTTTGTGTTGACGGGGATACAGTTTGGAATCGAATGAAAGAGGTCTTACAGAAAAAACAATTAACACAAATCGATTCAACAAAGATAGTTACTTTATTCGTTAGTCTGAATAGCGACTATTACCGTGACATTTATGCGCAAGCCAGACAGAGGCGGCACGCTCACGATGTGTATCGTGTTTGTGCGCCTTCGGTGCGCCCTGCAGCGCGCCCGCGTCGCAATCATGGAGTGCCGTCTCAACGCCTTTCCAATGTTCTTTCATACAAAATGTAGGAGAGGGACGTAGTGCTAAACAGATAGAAGAGGTGCGCTGATGGTACGCCCACACCCGCGCCGCTTCTATCTGGCCTGCGCCTACGCGCCGTACGGGAGTCAACAATAGCATTGCAAAAAGTCCGTGCGGTGCCGGTTAAGAATTTGCACCACCCCCGCTCTTCCTCCTGTATCGTAAGGATTTAATTTATTTTATTTTATTTACGTTTCTCTGGCACAAGAATACTTATTAATGTTTTAAAATTGCCTTTCTTGAATTATAAATTTTCTTTCCATTCAGAGGATGCCTGGGAGAAATCGCTTCTAAGCTATAAGTAGTAAGTAGTATGCCTTTCAGCTCGGTTTTTTCCACAGTAACTCAGGAATCATGAAACTACGTATTAGTACCAGATTTTTTTTAACGCATTCACTGCCCAGCCTCGGGGTTGCAACCAGCAAGGGCGGCGGCAGCGGCGGCGGCGCGCGGCCCACCGCCGCGCTGCCCCGTGATGCTGTAAAAGTGCCAGTTCGTGTTGGGCCGTATCAGTGTTAACATAAATTATATCCGATGATTTCTTAGAGGTAACACATAAACTCAAATTTTACATCCTTAAATAATAAGTAAGATCTGAGTGACATACAAAATCGAGGCTAGCTTACAGTCATATACCTACTGGGTTTATTAATTAAAATTATATAATGCAGTGGATTTAATATAATTGACGCATAAAGCTCACCTCAGACATGTGTCAAATACACATAAAACCCTTAAGGGTCACCACACTTTCGGGAAATTTAAGGATATTCGTTATCTTCTCCGGACCGGGCAATATTGTCTTCTGAAGCCAGTAGCGTGAGTCTGGCCGGAATTTGGTAACGAGACGTGATCTAGACGTCTCCTTTTTCCATACAATTTGGTACAGCGCCTCTATCGTGCGTACGTGGAACTACGCTTTCGATCGCTTCACGTTACTAACGTGAGGAGACGTCCAAATCTCTAGGAAAATGACAGAATTGCGAGTCCGAATGATGCTGACGTTACTAACGTAAAGATTTACTTATTTATATTTAAAATAGTATAAAACCATTTTAAAATATAAATAATATCTCAAAATGCTTACCATATTTTTACTAGCAAGTATTGACGTGAAAATATTTTTTCTCTATGGTCAATCACAAAATAATATTTTGTAAAATGTTGCATTTTTCATAGTAAAAATGAGAAAATAAATTGCTACGCTTGATTTCCAATGAAGATTTAGTATAGTTTATTATCTATATTATTTTTGCATTATTTTAACGCTGCTAGTTTTCTAAGAATTACCTTATTTTAGAGTTTGTTGAATTAGCTTTAAAATAATTCGTAGATGCTACAATCTTACATGGGGGATCCTCCACACATGATCCATGACATCCTTAATTATAATAGACTGTTTTATTACTTATATTTTTATTTTTGTCGTTATATCAGTAGCTAAAACACATTTTTTAAGAATTCTAAGGTTATCACCTTGGTACCTAAACAAATACGTACACTACCTACCTGTGACCCATGTTTAGTGATAAATCGATTTGTGGTATGTACCTTACTTTTGTCGGAGTGTTATATATGTGTAATAAGGCGTAAATAATATTTTTGAAGAATCGCGACTCTAACGCCATCTATTAGTAATGCAACTACAACTACCCCCTAGGTTCATAGACAGTGAAGTTCTTTATTATACCGAAAAATGGCGCCAAAATCGCTTATTTATTTTGTTATTATAACATGTAGGAAAACCGATATAATAAAAAACTAAGAATTTATAGGCAACTCATTTTGTTATACAATAAAATAAGCAAATAAATGTCTTATTCCAGCCTTTGAGTCGTCAGGTGGTGAACATCAGTGGTTCGTAAATGAGGTGCGTTTCAGATATGAACCTTTTCCTTACGTCTCTGGTCGATAGCTACTCGACACGCCCACGATAGCTACCGGACTACCAACAGTCGAGACGTGATCGTGGCGTCGACGCCACGATCACGCCTTGCCAGACTTGCCCCTCTGATTATGAAATTGATTTTCATTTCTCTTAGTGGTTTACTCTTGGCATAGTGGTTTTGAAAAAAACTCAGCTAATAATGCACGAATATCGTGTTTTAGTATTTTTAGTAAATTTTATAAAAATTTACTAAATTTGATAGATTTATGAACGGACCCGAATTCAACGGAAAAATGGTCCAAACATGGTAATTAGTTACTAAAATTATATATATTTATATTTTCAATTGTGGTTTTCATTAATTGTAATTGACTAGCTATCTTTATTTTACTCTACTGGACTTATTGCCTTAGTGCTCGTATTAATAATAAACTGTGTTAGTGTACGTGACGCGTCAGTTGGTTTCGATGGAAGATCAGCGTTGTGTTAACAATACCTACCGGCTAGTTAACACAACATATGCTGAGTCGGACACCATTTTTTAGCATATAAGTATTTCTTATTTTAACTTTGTTTTTTAAGGTGCTTGTTAGTTGGTTATATATGTATAAGTTAAGTTACTAAATTGAAATTCTGAAGATGCTACACATAAAGATATCTTCTAAAAGAACTTTTTAAAACATTGATTGCAGCGCCCCTGGTGAGTAAACACCTTACAGCATAGCTAAGAATCATCGCCAATAAACTTTATACCTTATACCTTGGGCGAAGCCAACGCCAATGCTTCTAAATGGATCGGTATGAACTTTGCATACGTAGAATTCTGAACCTGGAGTAACAATAATAGACAACTTTCTCCGGGAAAACGCGTGTAATATTGCATTTCGTAACATGTTGAGCGTCGCTTGGATCCAATTTCATAAGATGAGCGACGAATTAACAGACGCATGGTCACCCTCCCAATTCGTTGACGTAGCAAACGCGTCAGGCCAAGTAGAGCAGCGTAATCAATTGTCATTTAATTAATATGCTATTCATCATTGGTAATTTACAATCTACGACAAATCAACTATTAACAAGGTTAACCTAGTGATTAGGAGTCATGAGCCTGGTTCTAGTGTGTGAATAAACATGTGGGGTTATGTACTGTTAGCTTAATTATTCAGGAAGGAGGTTAGAAGGATATCACATCACACTTATACACATTATTTTAAAGTGTGAGTATGTATGGATGGTTTTGACTTCTACGTCAAAACTACTGAATCCATCCGACTGAAATTTTGAATAGTTGTAGATAAATGACAATGAAGAAACGTTATATCTTAAGGCGAAGTGAGTCTCAAAACCCACGTTTTAACTGTACGAAAAATGAATTTTAAGGCAAGAAATCGTTGATTATTTTATAATTTTTTGATGAGCTTCTAAAGTTTAGGATTCTCGTTAGTAACTTATGGGAGCCGAAACACGATTGACTAAACTTGACTCGATACAAAAAAATCGCGAAGTGGCCTCTAAATCTTTTTTCCTACGAAAAAAACAGTTTCATTTGGTAATTAATTAACATAATATTTCTATAAAATTTCGTCTATGTATTCCCTGATCCGTGGGCCGCGGGGCCGCGGCGTACGAATATCGACCCCTCCAAATCAACCCGTGAATGTCGTAAGAGCCGACTATTTTTTTTTTTTTTTTATTTGCTTTATGTGGCTTTAGTGTCACAGCGGCCATGGTAGGCCTATTGTGATCGCCACTTCGAGTGTTCACCCTTGGAAGCTGCGGCGTTTATAGTTCGCCCCTTACCCTTGCAGCTGCGAGGAACTATAGGATTCTCTTCGGGGTGGTGTCTCGTAGCTCGTCTGGGCTGAGCAGGTGCTTGCCCAGATGAGTGCTACGTTTTTGCATCAGTGCTCCACACTCTCCTAGCAGATGGAGGGGCGTTTCATCTGCCTCCTCACAGAGTCTGCAGGATTTTGTGTCGCATAGCCCCAAATTGAACATGTGCTTGTTAAGGCGACAGTGTCCGGTTAGGGCTCTTGTCATGATGCGAAGGTTGTCTCTGCTTAGCGCTAGGATTTGATTGGTGCACCGTTTATCGAAGGCTTTGATCAGAACTTTTGAATGTCTCATGCCGTTGGAATTTATCCAGAGCTTGGTAGATTCCTCGTAGCAGGAGTTCAAAAGGATTCTTTGAGCCAGGCTTTTTGGTACGCCACAAAACGGCTCGGGGCCAAACTGAGTCCCCTTGGCCCCGGAACGCGCCAGTTCATCGGCACACTCATTGCCGTTGATTCCCGCGTGTCCCGGTACCCATTTTAGGACAACTCTGTTGTTCAGGCCCAGAGCGTTCAGGCGTGACAAACAGTCCTCGACTAACCTGGACGTGATGACCTTCGAATCCAGTGCTAGGAGGGCAGCCTGGCTGTCAGAGTTAATGAAAATGTTTTGGTTGGCGTATCGCTTTTGCAGATTTATATCGGCGCACTCAAGAATGGCAAATACTTCTGCTTGGAAGACGGAGGCGTAGTTACCCAGGTTAGTGCTACTGCTGAACCTAGGTCGCTCTCCATACACTCCAAAGCCTACGTCCTGACCAATTTTGGAGCCGTCTGTGTACCAGGATAGGCTCCCGTCCTTGCAGAGTAGTTGGTTGTTTGACCAGTCTTCTCTGGAAGGCAGTTCCACTGTGTAGTGTTTTTCAAACACATGTCGTGGCAGCATGACATCAGTGGTCATGCTTAGGATGGGTGATTCCAGAGTAGAGTCTTTCAGAGATCTCAGTTTCTGGGAGAGCCAGTTCCTTCGGCCCAGGGTGCTGGCCCTATACATGCTGGTCTTTGCCTCTTTTTGTATGTACATGTGAAGTGGAGGTAGTCCCAGCAATGCGTTTAGTGCCAGCCCCGGGGATGTGGACATGCCTCCCGTGGCCATAAGGCAAGCAGTCCTTTGCAGGCTGCTTAGTTTGGTGATTGCGGTCGACTGTAGGGCCTTGTCGTACCATACCATGGAGGCGTATGTGATTATCGGCCTCACAATAGCAGTGTACAGCCACAGGGCAATTCTGGGTTTGATGCCCCAGTTGTTGCCCATCAGTCTGCCGCTGGCACCCAGTGCCATCTTAGCTTTATGCAAGACGTTGGCTAGGTGAGTGTTCCACGTCAGTTTTTGGTCGATTGTAACGCCCAAGTATTTTACTTCTGTGGAAAAGGTTATGATTTTACCATTAAGTTTAGGCTTTACAAGCTTGTCAAGCCTTCGCTTATTTGTGAAAGGTATAATCACAGTTTTGTCAGCGTTGACTGAGAGTTCACTGTTGCTGCACCAGTCGCTGACAGTGTTGAGAGCTCGCTGCATGATGCTGGAGATTGTGGATTGACAGAATCCTCGAACAATGATCACAAGGTCGTCTGCATAACCCTGGGCATCGATGTGAAGGTCCGCCAATTCACACAGGAGCTCGTCCACTGCGAGGGTCCATAAAATAGGCGATAGGACTCCGCCTTGGGGGCAGCCCCTAGCAGTGGATATCTCAATGGTTGTTTGGTGAAGGTCTAAAATTGCTCCCCTATGTGTTAGCATATCCTCCACCCATCTGGTGGTGGTCGGGTCAACATTCTTGTTTTTCAACCCGTTCACCAGCAGAGAGGTAGGGGAGTTGTCAAAAGCCCCTTCAATGTCAAGGAACGCACAGAGTGCGATTTCCTTGTCCTCCATAGCCTTCTCCACTCTGTCAATGAGGCTGCTAAGAGCCGTCTCTGTGGATTTTCCCTTGCGGTAGGCATGTTGGCTATGGTGGATGGGAGATGCGGCAAGAGCTACATCTCTTATGTGTCTGTCTACCACTTTCTCCATAGTCTTGAGTAGAAAAGAAGAGAGGCTTATTGGTCTAAAGGACTTTGGCTGGCTGTAGTCCTTCTTTCCAGCCTTGGGTATGAAGACAACTTTGACAGTAGTCCATGGTTCTGGCACATGTCCCCAGGCGAGGCTCGCCCTAAAGACTTTTACCAGATATGGAGTGAGGACGTCGATACCCCGCTGTAGGAAAACAGGGAGTATACCATCCTCACCACATGCTTTGTTTGTTTTAAGAGAGTTAACGGCCCACCTTACCTGATTCGGTCTTATGATCCTGGCCGCCCTATTCCAGTCCTCGTTCCGAGGCTTGTAGGTGTTGGCAGGTGCCAGTTGGGACGAGTTTTTATTCCGCGAACCAGGGAAGTGGGTCGAAGCCAGCAACTCTAGGGTTTCCCTTTCGTTTGTTGTGAAGGTGCCGTCTTCTTTCTTAAGGAGACCTATTTGATTAGTATTGGCTTTAGATAGCAGTTTGTGAAGTCTGGCACTTTGAGGCGTGTTTTTGATTTCCTCGCACAGCTTTCTCCAAGATGTTCTCTTAGCCTTCCTAATTTCAATGTTATATTCCGTTAAGGCTTTGTGATAGGCCTCCCATACGCGAGTCTTTTTAGCCTTGTTGAAGAGTTTCCTGGTTATACCTCTAAGCTTGCCAAGCGTAGAGTTCCACCATGTGACTTGTCGCTTTGTGGTCTTGGACTTTAGTGGACAGCTCTCCTCATAGGCCATACGGATGCCTTTTGTAAGGACAGCTGCCGCAATCTCAAGACTGTCGCGAGTCTTTATGCTTTTAGGGCAGTCTTCAAGCATTTGCCTTAGTTTGTCATTAAAGACATCCCAGGCAGTTGCCCTAGGGTCCCTATAAGTTATGATTTGAGATTCCAGGGAAGCCTTTATCTCGAAACATATGTGTCTGTGGTCGGACATGGAGTTTTCGCTACTAACATGCCAGTCGTTTATATGCCTGGCCAAGTTGTTAGTGGCGAAAGTTATGTCCAGAACCTCTTGTCTAACCCGAGTTACAAAGGTCGGTTCGCGTCCTGTGTTAAGAGTGGTTAGATTGTTAGCTAAAAGAAAGTCAAAAAGTAACTCACCTCTAGCATTGACGTCCGTGCTCCCCCAGGCTGTGTGGTGCGCGTTGGCGTCGCATCCAACGAGAAGTTCGGCGTTGTTCCGGGCGGCGTAGTCGACCACCCTCGCCAAATCCCCCGTTGGGTTGTCTCTCTCTCCGGGTAGGTAGGCAGAGCATACAATTACCCTCGCCCCACTCCATCCTTTGAGATCGACAAAAGCGGCTACCAGGTCGTCGTTACATACCTCTGTGATAGGCAAAAAATTAACATAGTTATTAAAAATAATGCAAGCTCTGGGCCTAGTGCCATGACTGTTTACTAATTTCTTACCGGCAGCGTCGAGTCCCAGAACCTGAGTGTTGGCTACCCAAGGCTCCTGGATTAAAGCGAGGCTAGCTTGTCCTTCTGACAGGCAACACTCCATGACCGCGGAAGCTGCCGCGGCATGGTGGAGGTTGGCCTGGAGGATCCTCGCCATCCCCGCCTGGGTAGCCACTATAGGTTTCCCCGCTGGTAACGAGGCTTCGACCTGGCTAGTTTCGGGCGCGCTCCGCGTCCTCGACTAGCATCGGTCAGCCTGTCACCCCTTGCCCCACCTCGGGGACCCCTACCGCCCTGGCCTGGCGGTCCAGACCTCCTCTGGGGCGTTACATTGGAGGGCCCAGCCACGACGGGTCGCGGCCCTGGAGCTCCTGTGCTTCGCCCAGAGAGTCCCGTTCCGCCGGACGTGGAGGACTGCGGACCGCTTCCGCCTTGCCTCGAAGGACCAGACGTGCCCAGGGGCATTACATTGGAGCGCCTTGCCACTAGGGGTAGCGGCCTTGGTTCTCCTGTGCTTCGCCCCGAGGAGCCCGTTCCACTGGACGTAGACGGCTGCGGGCCCGTAGCATCCACTGACGCTGGTTTGGGGACAGAGCCACCTTTGACCTTGAAGGCTATCTTTTTGAAGCCTAAGGCAGCTTGAAAGTCGGCGGCTCTGAGGGCCTCCACAGACAAGTCATCAAGGGAGAAGGTTATGAGGAACCCGTTCCCTTCAGACTTGCTGAACAGAACCTTCCAGAGGTCAGTGCGAAGTCCCTCGTTTTGCGTTCTCAGTAGCTGGACGGCCTCGTCAACCGACGCCGCCTCAGCACTGGGCACAAACGTGACCGCAACCACAGGCTTGGGCAACTCGCTCTCAGGTATGACCGAGAGTTCTGCCCCGGCCCATGGCTTGATCTTGGGGACCTCGCAAGCGAGCCAGTCTTGGCTCTCCTGGTTCTCGCATGTAACCAGTATCCACCCAGGTTTGTGCGTGAAGCTGGAAAACCTAGGCCCCTTTCCGCTGTTGGCTATTTTCAGTATCGCCAGGGTCAGGGAACGATGGACCTGCTTCATCTGGTCGTCGCTCATGGAGGCGATGTTGCGAATACCAACTCGCTTCGCCTCCGCGACCTGCTTGAAGCTAGGTCTCACATCCGACGCCTGGGACACCTCTAGCTTAAGGGCCTTTTTAGGGTTTTCCTTGGGCGATTCTTCCTCCGATCTCTGTCTTTTGGTCGTCTTTGGATCGGGGGGAGCGTCCAGCATTGGGATTTGGCTCCAAGGCTTTGCCGCCATTTTTCGTGCCTCTTCGAAGCATAAATTGGCAGCCATTAGCCTTCGGAGCCGCTTCCGACCTGCACCGCTCAGCTTGCCAGAGCGTTTGCCTGGAGACGTTACCGTGGCAGGGGCCGCAGCTTCGGAACCGCCGACCTCTGTTAGGTCATCTGCCAAGCAAGGCTCTGTTCGCATAGGCTCTGGAGAGGCCAGTAGGGCCTCCTCCAGCCTATTGCTGGTTTCTCCCGAGAGGGGAGAAGATGGTTCTCCAAAAGGAGAAGAAGATTTGTTTGGCTCTTTTGAACAATCCATACAAATCCCACGAGAAGCTAGGGAACTAAAGCTACCCGCCAGCAGAGCCCCGCATGCCCACGGGTGGGCTGAATACTGCTCCGATTCGCCCTGATTTCGGAGAGACACCGTTCGCAACTGAACAACCATCAGCCATTCATCCCTCGGCACGGTACGATTGACACCTTGGATTGGGTTTTCGTCGGATTATTGGCCATCGCTAACAATATCCCCTTGCGGAAGAAATTATTAGCGGTGGGAACCAGGGTGCACCGGCCTGCCACCTGCTACCGTTCCCCAGGGACGAATCCCCGAGGACAAGAGCCGACTAAGGGAACCTACCAGAGGAAGGGCAGCAGCTTCCGTCTGAATATTTTTAAACACCAACACTGCGATCACCAATCCGCCTGCCAAGCGTGGTGATTATGGCAAATCCCCCCTACATGGGAGACCATCCACTTGATGGACCGACGACATCGTAGCGGTCGCAGGGAGTCGATGGATGGAGGCGGCTCAGGACCGCTATTTGTGGCGTCGTACGGGAGAGGCCTATGTCCAGCAGTGGACGTGTATGGGCTGATGCTGATGATGATTATGATTCCCTGATAAATACTTTAGAGGATTATGGTTTCATTTTATTCTGAAAGTGTATTATTAGAGAGCAAAACCAAATTTTAATATTAAAATCGGTGAATTAGCGCGCAGGCCGGCCTTTCCACGGCTCTTGCCTTCCTTTCTCGCCTTACCCGCGCGGTGTTCGGTCATTCTTGTCTCAGAAAACGGACCTCACTTCGTCTTAAACCTGGAAAACGCGTATGAGGACGCGAGCAGAAATATGAATTGACGGCCGATGTGGCGCAACGGGCGAAGGTCCGCCTGCGACGCAAGAGCCTTGAGACAAAATATTTGTACGATCTGCAAATATTTGTCTTGGATTTTCTGGGTATTTTCTACTAAGAAGCCTACCTGATTAAGAGCAACAGCATACTTTGGTGTATTGTCTGATTCTGTGTAGATTGTCGAGCATTAATTATTTTTTTATTTTTAACGCCTGCTCTTAGACTATTGTAGACTTTTGTTGATGAATAGAATGGAATATGTATGTATTTATTTATAAAATTATACTACGAATTTTAGCTAATATTGCACCATTAAACCAGCTTTGGTTTGTATTGGTGCTCACACTCGTGAGTACCAATACCAGTGATGTGTGGATGTTTGTTCCTCTTTCACGCAAAAACTACTGAACTGATTGGGCTGAAAAATTGGCATGGTTATAGTTTGGGACCTGGAATTATTATCCCGATTATTATCCTGATAAAATGTAGGCAAAGGCGCGGGCAACAGCTAGTACTTACATATAGTTATACTAGCTACTGCCCGCGGCTTCGCACGCACTTTTCATGTACCCTATGTCCTTCCCTGAGATACAATCTACCTCCCTGCCAAATTTCATTAATATCCGTTCAGCTGTTTAGGCGTGAAAAGGTAACAGACAGACAGAGCTACTTTAAAATTTATAACAGTAGAATATATATAGAATATATATAACATTGCGTTTGGTAAATTTAAGACAAAACTCAACTGAAAACCTCTGCAAACAGATAAGTAGTTAATTGAGACCGAAGGAAGTCCCAGAGTTTTTGGACTTCTACGTCACATAACATCGTGGCGCAATTGGTAGCGCATCCCGTACTGGGGTAGGGTTGCGGGTTCAACTCCCGTCGAAGTCGATTTTTTTTTGGGATCTTAATAAATTTCTTAAGTAGTTAAATATATGATTTTATGACAGTTCATAATTTCAGATCAATGTACGTACGTATCTACAAATTCTACAAACTTGTGTCATTATCGAAGGCCAGTGATTTCTTGTCCCGTTAAGATGAGTAGGAAGCAAAGCCACTAGATATTTCTCATGACTGCACTTAGATCTAACAAGATATAGACAAGATAATGTGTATTTAAAAGTTGATCATGAATTACCAGTTTGACTGGTGAAGTAAATGACAGTCTTGATATCAGAAACCTATTTACAAGTCTCAATAAATCATCTTACGTTGGGAATCGGATCACGATGATAAGAGGCATTTTGCATTTGATTAATACAATACAATATAATACAAAACTCTTTATTGTACACCACAAAGACATTAACATAAATAAGTACAATGGGCGGCCTTATCGCTTAGAAGCGAAGAATTTCTTCCAGGCAACCTTGATGGAGGCGGCTCAGGACTGCTATTTGTGGCGTCGTATGACGGAGGCCTATGTCCAGCAGTGGACGTGTATGGGCTGATGTGAATGAACCTTGATTATATCCAAGTTGCTCAGAATGTCAACGCTTTCAAGGATTTAGAAATCTTGTAGAAGTCTAATCTTATAAAATTCGAATGTAACTCTGTATTAAATAGGTATGACTGTCTGTCCCCCCTATATGGGAGACCATCCATTCGATGGACCGACGACATCGTAGCGGTCGCAGGGAGTCGATGGATGGAGGCGGCTCAGGACCGCTATTTGTGGCGTCGTACCAGGTTTGAAGGTATGCTACGGCACACACGGGAAATGATCTTACCTATTTAATGTTTTGTAATCAGTTAAGTTATAACTATCTCTAGAAAATCAAACTTTTAAATGCCGTGTCTATTGAATTATTAGATCTATGTTGCTCCCACGATATCAGAAACTGAATGAGCTTGAACAATGGTTTTCCGTACTGTTGTCGCATCGCATTGAAAAATCAATGTCATAAGCTTCCGCGAAAGGAAAATGTACTAGGGTAAAATTAATGTACTAGGTATCATCATCATCATCAGCCCGTATACGTCCACTGCTGAAAATAGGCCTCCCCCATACGACGCCACAGATAGCGGTCCTGAACCGCCACCATCCATCGACTCCCTGCGACCGCTACAATGTAGGATATTATATATTATAGTATAGAGTAGGAGGTCTTCCCACACTCCAATGGTTTCTTAAACCTACTTAAAATTCTTATACATGGTGGGGCAAAATTAAACTACCGTTAGGGCAACTTTTCTTTTAAGGTTTTGTTCTTAGAAAACTTCCTTTTATTAATGATTTATGTAAAAAAAAAAACAATTTGTCTTAATCGACTATATTTCACTACCGGTACACTTTTTCCAGTGGTTAAAAATCAAATCAAACAAAAGTTATATTATTAAAAAAATTCAAATAACATTTTTAATACAATTTCTATGAAATTTGAAGAGGTCTATTTATCTTCGTACTTTTCTCTCCCTATAACAATTAAGTCGGGCTTTACACCCCTCAAAACGAATATCTGTTTAAAAAAAATACCGTTTTACATCATAAACATTTAAAAACAAACCTAATATTATTACAACATTTAAAAATTTAATTAAAAGATGTCATCCCCTGTGTGAATTCACGTATTCATTACCGGGGATGGACGTGGACACAGTGGAAAATATCCAGTAGGTCTACCTATTCGAAAACAAAATATTGTTTCTTTCTTTTTGGCCTTTATCGACCGGAAGACTATGTGATCAGTAGGTTTGTTAAACAAAATATTATTAGGTAATAATTTTAGCCGTGGGGCCGCGGCGTACGAATATCGACCCCTCCAACTCAACCCGTGAATGTCGTAAGAGCCGACTAAGGCAACCTACCAGAGGAAGGCCAGCAGCTTCCTTCTGACTATTCTTCAACACCCACACTGCGATCACCAATCCGCCTGCCAAGCGTGGTGATTATGGCAAAACTCCCCCTACATGGGAGACCATCCACTCGATGGACCGAAGACATCGTAGCGGTCGGACGGAGTCGATGGATGAAGGCGGCTTAGGACCGCTATTTCTGGCATCGTATGGGCCTATGTCCAGCAGTGGACGTGTACGGGCTGATATGAAGATGATGAAGATGAAGATAATTTTAGCCTACGTTTTTTGATTATGTATGTATTCACGTGGTGTTGATTACCTGTGCGACTAGTTTATAGTTTAACCAGTAACTAAAAAGTATATTTTCATAATGTCTCAGGCATGGCAATAATTAACATATGTACTTACTCGTGAATCACTACCACTGCTACCCAATTACCTATTTAAAACTCTTAGTTGTACCACTGATTTTGAATTACTATAAGTCGTACCGATACTTTATGGTCGTACTTAAATTCAAACACATGACGTCACAGAACTCCTGATTTTGCTTCTTTCCTACCAAAATCAACGTCATCAAGACTACTATGTCATTTATTTATTAATTTACTAGTTATTACACGTGCCTTCGCCCGCATTTTATCTGGATAAAAATAGCCTATATGTTTTTCTAGGTCCCAAAATATATCCATACCAAATTTCAGGCCAATCCATACATCCATTCTCACAAACTTTGACTTTTATAATATTAGTCGGATAAATTGCAAATATCTATCATATACGCATAGGTAGCTTAAGTTCTAATTATAGCTAAAGTTAGTACGTACACTCTGTTGGGCATAGCAATTTATTATTTTGTTCCCTGTGCTTGGCCTACTGATTCTCACATACTGTGACCCACCCTCAATAATTGCAGCGGTTCGTTCCATCGCTAAAGGGTTAATTTAACGGTCGACGGTCAGTGGCAGCTCGCACTTTGTCGTCAGGTGGTGCGATCTAGTGCTTACAGTTTACTGTCGATAACTGCGTGTATGGTAACTAGAGCAAGTACTTGCTGGCTGCTGATATTCTGGGAACGAATTTTGCTAACCAATTACTTTAGTCAACAGTACTTTGATGAATACTACAGAGAAAGTTATACGCGGGAAAATATTTTTTATTCCAATATTTTTAAATTCAAGCAAGGACCAATGTGCTTGGGAAGACAAATCCACCGAACACAAAGTAGACGTGGTTACGTCGTTCCTATGGCCACCTTCGGTTTCCATCATCAGACCAGCTCGACGGTACCATGACATAGTCACTGAACTTACATGAGTATACCAAATTTCAGCTCAATCGGTTGAGGAACACTGGTCTAAAATTGAGTTGCAAGATTCGACCCAAACAAACATAAAAGCTTGTAATAAAATATCATCATCATATTAGCCCATACACGTCCACTGCTGGACATAGGCCTCCCCCATACGATGCCACAAATAGCGGTCCTGAGCAGCCTCCATCCATCGACTCCCTGCAACCGCTACGATGTCGTCGGTCCATCGAGTGGATGGTCTCCCATGTAGGGGGGGTTTGCCATAATCACCACGCTTGGCAGGCGGATTGGTGATCGCGGTGTTAGTGTTAAAGAATACTCAGAAGGAAGCTGCTGACCTTTCTCTGGTAGGTTCCCTTAGTCGGCTGTTACAACATCCACGGGTTGAGTTGGTAAAGCCGTGGGGCCGCGGCGTACGAATATCGACCCCTCCAACTCAACCCGTGAATAAAAAATAACAAAAAATATATATATGTACATAGCATAACAATCCCACAAGTTGAGGTTAGCAGTGAATGGGTTAAGGAACAAATATACGAACTTTCTTCCAAATACAAAAATGCTCTGGCTTCTCCGTTGTGTTAAAATCTTGTATCTACTTTGAAATTTAAATCATCTTTGTGCAGAAATTTTTCACTTCACTAAACCTTATCCTGGCTTAATAAGGTTGGAATTGCGATATCTGGATCGAGAGCTTTGCAGATCTATCAACATTTGTAGAAAATCTTTTTCATTTTATTGATGCTAATGCGATACAGTTGACGTTTAGCTTAATGTTTCGATTTATAGCTGATGGTTGAAGCCCTTAAACGTTTACATCATTTTAAAGTATACACAAATCTATTTGAGCTAAACGAACTGAGGGTTTCGTAACAAAGGAATTGAAAGGGGTGAATTCTGACGTTTCGTTCGTCTAGGCGTGGAGGGATAATGATGATTCTTATATTTGATAATGTAGTAGTTTAATAAGTAATTAGAAAAAAATTAAATATTTTGTCCTCTATTCGTGCACATGTAGCCACTTTGTCTTTCCCAATATGGTTTGCTGGAAGGTAACTCTTTTGAGGGTTAAGCTCGCCTTTGCCATGAATTTTCTTGTTAAATGTTTTCCAAGTATATTTTATTGTGCAGCAAAGAATTAAGAATTTGATTCCCGTCTCCTTCAGAGCTTCAGAAGATGCGTAATTGCTTGTCCTGTGATGGGAAAACAACAGAAAATATCGTGACTTTATCAACTACTCCACTATGCCACGGAAGCTGTCAAATAATTTAACGTAATTATGTCATTTACTTTTATGGCCCCAAACTAAACAATGTAAAGTACGAGAAACAATGTAAAGACACTGTAAGCGGCCCTTTTTCAAGTTACAAAAAATAAAAATAGAAAAGAAAAAAACGTAACAATGAAACTTACCCCTTGACAAACAAAGACTGAAAAAGTCGTATAAATGAGTGGGAAATAATGGCTTCTAACACAATTACGAATAATTTACATAAATGTCGACCTGTAGGGCTGCTTGTTTGACCACTCGGGGCCTATAACAGTCCACATTTGGACATTATTCTCTTCAAAAATAGATTTTGTGGACCTTATGTAAAATAGTAGATTGTATTACAAGGGACTAAACCATCCCATTATATACGAGGTTGTTATACTCCCAAGCGTAGCGAGGCAGAATGACTAGACCGAGTTATAATGGGTGGTTTTGGCCCGAGTAAAACACTCTACTTTTCACTTCGATTGCGAGAAAATAAAACAATTCAACAATAGACAATTTTCAGAAATTTTATTAAAAATTAAATGCCGCAACGAAACAGTTCGCATTCTTCCGTGAAGGGAAGAATCAACCTTCATAAAACATCATCAAGACGGTTCTATTTTAAAAAAAAAAGATTGACGGAGCACCAAGAAGTCGAGTTTTTATATAAGAGAACGAATGCTTTGTACGGGCTGATGATTTAAGACAAAAATTAAAAAGAAAAAATACTTTTTAGCCCGAGGTATTAAACTCGAGTTTTAGGCCTGCTAAGCTTTTAGCGCTGAAATTATTATCTTCAAAAGCTGATGTTATTTATCATCATCATCATCATCATTACAGCCCATTCACGTCCACTGCTGGACATAGACCTCCCACATACGACGTCACAAATAGCGGTCCTGAGCCGCCATCCATCGACTCCCTGCGACCGCTACGATATCGTCGGTCCATCGAGTGGATGGTCTCCCATGTAGGGGGGATTTGCCATAATCACCACGCTTGGCAGGCGGATTGGTGATGGCAGTGTTGGTGTTATCTGTAGATTGGTTTGAACAGTCTGCAGTGTAGATCAATTGTTTCAATTGTAAATACTAGTTTAATTTGTTTATATTATTTGAATGAATAAATAAATATTATATTGATTAAACATAGATGAAATTCGTCCATGGTAGAAACTTACATTATATACCTGTAAATTGTTTGTAACAGTCTGCAGTTAGCTCAATTGTTTCAAATGTAAATACTAGTTCTTATTTGTTTCTATTACTTGATTCTTATTTTCTTTTTTATTAAAGGCCAATTTACCTAAAACCTACTCAGTGGTTGTTAAAAAAATTGCAATTTGCACCTTTCTTCAGTGCGCATTCAGGAATTGCGTGATCGCTAATGTATGTATTACCATATCATAGACTTTATATTGTCCAGAAATTAGCACGTTTTATACATTTTTATTATTTCTTGGAACTGGATGTTACAAAGTAAGAAAGCCTTGAATAAAATTAAAATTATATTAAATACGTTTATTAATTTAGACAGCACAAATATAGCCAGCACAGTCAAGTAAGCTTAAACGCTTACTTAGTGATACATTTTTTCAAGTGTAAGAATTCTCCTGTGGTTACTTATTCATAATCTTTTCTATTTTATTATTTTTATGTTATCATCGATAAGTCGTCTACTTACTTTGTACCATGCTATTTATAGTATACCTGTCTGTGGAAACTTTTAATTGGCCATCAGCAAATATGCACTGGTCTATCCAGGCATGTTCTTAAATTTTCACCTGTATTTTCTAAATCTAGCTGTAAGTTTTCCCAAAATAAAAAATTATTGACAAATATTTGTAAATAAATAAATAATTTAGACAGCATAAATTGAGTATTAAATGACAGTTTCAGATAAATAAAATTCTTTTATTTCGGGCTATCAAAGATCCATAATTTGTTAGTAGTTATGCTAAAGATCTCTTATCTCTTAAATATTAGTTCTTAAGATTAAGGCACTAAAATCAACTTAAATGTAGATACTGTAGATAGGTAATAAAATAAAATTAGATGAATTTGAAATCAATTATAGTCAAAATATGTCAGATTGGAAAAAAAAACAATTAAATAAAATATATAGTCAAATCATTTAAAAACAACAAAGGTAGACAGAAATAATACTGAGAGAGGTTTTTTATTGAATGGTACTCGAAAGTTATTTTTTATGGGTGGTCTTCTCAAAACAACTCTAACAGACTTAAGGGTGAACTTTAGGGTGAATTGAGGTATGTAATCTGGACAATCCACCGGGCATCATCTAGCCCGAAGCTAAGAAGAGAAAAGGTTTCAAATGTTACATTGTTGCTTATAATAACTATTCACAGGTATTTTTCGCGTTTGTCTAAGTGCTTATTTTGTAAGTATGTTACTGAAATCTGAAAACTTATTTACCTGTTTTTCCTGACGTTTCAACAGGTTTACACAATGTCGTGGTCACGTGATGACAGTAAATAGTTCAGTGGTAGGATGCACTGATCGCAAAAGTTTAAAAACAGTTTTTTGCTATGAAGTTGAAAGTTGAAACAACACGATTTGAGAAAATGTCACTCAATCTCAAGCCATTTTCCAAGAGTAAAACTGTTAATACACAAAGAAAACCCAAAACCATCATAACCCAGTCTTTACCGACGCCATTTGTCATGCAACATCTGCTTCGAACTGGTTCACACTGGTTCGAGGTGTTAGCAAACTTATTCAATGTTACAAGCTAAAGGTAAGTTCTGTTCGGATTCACGATTGTTTGAGACTCGAGAAGTTATCAGTTATGTCAAAGTTGGAAAGGTTTTTGTTGGAAACATTATGTTTTTTGCTGAAAATCTTCGGTGTTGAGATAAAATGCGATCTGACCAATTTTGACATTAAGAGTAATTTTTATTTGTGTCCTTTATCCAAATAACTTTAGTTGTGCGCCGCGATATTGAAAAATAAAACAGATATATACCCTCCATACAAAAATCTTCAAACCCCTTTCAACAAAATTGCATATATATTGCGTACATAGTTAAGTTACGAATAAGATTAATAATATGTCAACTACCGTTTTTTTTTAATTTTTGTGAGGTTAACGATTCACAAGAAGCAAAAAGGTGTAAAAATAGTATGGTTAAAAACTAAAACCCGACTACATAAAAGACTTAAACAAGCGTTCACCTATGTCCTTATCATTTTTTTTGATGCTTAGGTAGTCGAAGGCACCCACCCCATATACCTAGGCTACAATTAGTAACAAATACCTCCGACAACCTAAGTATACAAAAATGATAAGGAGAATTAGGTGAACGCTTGTTTAAGTCTTTTTTGTAGTTGGGTTTTAGTTTTTAACTATATTTTTTTGTATTTAATGTACTTCCTAACTGCTAAAGGTTAAAAGGTATATTTAAAGGTTATAAAGCCTAAAATCTAGGACCGATTCCTTCAAAACTTTCGCACTTACGACACTTTTAGTGCCCATGTAAAGACAGAACCTTCGCCCTTTTGCCTCGCACCGCAGAAGCTGGTCAGTCAAGAAGTTTACGTAGT
The DNA here is from genome assembly GCA_947859395.1 of Eupithecia insigniata. Lineage (NCBI taxonomy): Eukaryota > Metazoa > Arthropoda > Insecta > Lepidoptera > Geometridae > Eupithecia > Eupithecia insigniata. The sequence goes on from OX402019.1 coordinate 5,245,733, forward strand.
TCTGCCATATTAGAATACTATCAACCTACCACGGCTTCGCACGTAGTAGAGCGTATATCTCAAAGGGATTAGGCAGTGTTTTCGATGAAAGCTCTCAGGCGAGGGTTGACTTTTTCCGACATTTGCAACAATTGTTGTTATATTTCAACCATTTTACACAGAACCTTGACAAATTATGTACTTAAACCTTCCTCATAAATCACTCTATCGATTAGTGATAACTGCATGAAAATCCGTGCAGTAGGTTTTGAGTTTAACGCGTACAGACAGACGCGGCGGAGGACTTTGTTTTATAATATGTAGTGATTAGCCAAAAGGAGGTCATAACTCTGCAAGTAGATAGATAGATAGAAAATTCTTTATTGCAAAATTTTTGGTAAAAACAGAATAACAAAAAAAAACTAATTTACAAATGGCGGTCTTATCGCTCGAGAGCGATCTCTACCAGACAACCGTGATAGTGTAACTTCAACTTACAGCTAAGTTTACTCGTAACTATTTGATAAATCGAGACGGCATAAAGATAAAAAAAAATACAGCGAAAACTAATACATGGTTGGTTTGGTACTAATAAATTTAACAAATGCTTGGTGGAAGGAGGTATTCTTATCATAAATAATAATAAATAAAATATTTATTTCGATAACTTATAAATTAAACATACAGGGTTTGGAGTCCCCCTTTAAGCAAAAATTTGCTTGTATTGGAGGGCACCGCTCTTACCAAAAATAATAACGGCTTATAAGTTATATGCACTACAGATTTAGTTAAGAAAAATGTAAGAGTCAAAAATGTACAATAAAATGAAATGATAAGTGAAACCTTATAATATAAAGTAAACAAACATTCAACAGCAATTCGTATGCAGAGGTAAGTACATACACTACAACACATACCATGTGTTTAGTACCATAGGTATGTGTTGTAGTGTATGTACTTACCTCCAAGATATTTAGTTTAAGAGTGGTCTTCGACAAGTTGCCCAATTCTTTCCGCAGCGTTTAAAATTTATCTAAAACGAATCTAATATAAATAATGAAACAAATTAGAAAATTATGACAAATATCATATCAAAACATGATCAATAAGATTGAAATTGTTTTGGAAAAATATAAATTTGCTCCAATCATTTCGTAAGGCGCTTAACAAAAATGTGTTTATGCCGTTTTATTAATGCATTGAATCTAACAATAATTAATTTTCTACAGTGATTTAAGTATTATAAAACTACGTAAAATATTGTAAAATGAAATATTTTATTCTGTAGATCAGATATTGGTCATATTTTGAGATTTTATTAAGTAGTGCGTAAGCACTCGCACGGGCCGTGGGGCCGCGGCGTACGAATATCGACCCCTCCAACTCAACCCGTGGATGTCGTAAGAGCCGACTAAGGAAACCTGCCAGAGGAAGGGCAGCAGCTTCCTTCTGAGTATTTTTGAGCACCAACACTGCGATCACCAATCCGCCTGCCAAGCGTGGTGATTATGGCAAATCCCCCCCTACATGGGAGACCATTCCCTCGATGGAACGACGACATCGTAGCGGTCGCAGAGTCGATGGATGGAGGCGGCTCAGGACCGCTATTTGTGGCGTCGTACGGGGGAGGCCTATGTCCAGCAGTGGACGTGTATGGGCTGATGATGATGATGATGAAGCACTCGCCTCGCACTTGGGGTAATATAAAAAATAAAAGTTTTCCCAAAAATTTTCGATTTCAGTGAGACTCGAACCTGCGTCCGTCCGGTAGTGGGGCACGCTACGGGATTGCGCTAATCAACTTCGCTACGAAATCAAGTACTTACCTGACGAGTCGAAAATCTTTGAGACTTCCTACGGACTTTAGATAAGATAAGATAAGATAATGATACAATTTATTTTTTTCCTCTTCACAAAAGGTCTTTAGCTTAACCTAAACATATATTATAATAGAGAAATAGTCTATGTGAAAACCTGTATTGTGAGAGGCTGGAGCCTGCTATTATTTATTCGTTGCCTGTTATAGTTTTTTGAAAAACCCAGTAAAGTCTCCAGTGCCCCACTCCACGGATTACCTACATACAATAAAACAATAATATCATCTAGGTAGATAGTTACCTGGTACCTGAGCAGGTTACTTGGGGTAAAATACTAATATATTTGGGATATCATTTACTTTATTTCTTTGAGTATTAGATTAGTTTTAGAGAAATCTATAAAACGGCAAAATTGTTGTTACCGAGAACGATCTCGATGGTTTCCTCACTAGGCTAGGTTTGTATCGAGGAAACCTATGTACCTACTTATAAACGACAATTCAGACTGAATTTCCTTCTTTATAAGTTTCCTGTCTGTAATCACATATGTAAATACATACATATATATGTACCTTATCCTTCTAGTCCTATCCTGCTTCCTTCCTACTAATATAATAAATGGAAAAGTTTGTATAGATGGATGTATGGATGGCTATTTGTTACTCTTTCAGGCAAAAACTACTGAACCGCTTATACTGAATTTGTATGGTATAGTTTGGGACCTGGAATAACATATAGGCTATTTTTTATCCCGGGAAAATGCTGGCGAAGGCGCGGGCAGCAGCTAGTTTAATCATAATTGTATGTATAATCTTGCCCCATGAAACGTTTATCGGTCATCCCGTGACCACGACAGTGTGTTTACTTGTTGAAACGTCGGGAAAAATAGAGAAAATAAACGCGATAAATACCTACTCGTAAAATTTGTACTTATAATAATTATCTAAGAAATTATTATATACATATGTATAATAAGAAAAAAAATACAAGAATATAAATCATCGCATAATAATTATGTGTTCTAAACGCGTAAGTTTAAAAATTCTTAGTGAATCAAATCGCCTTTCATATTATTGTGTGTTTTCTTGACCAAAAAATACCTGTCTACTTGGATGTTTCACAATTTACGAAACTTTTCCTCGACAGTCTTCAAAATGTTTCGATACAGTTTTAAAGCAATAAATGTAACGAGATTGTCAGCTTGAGTCGGATCAACGGATTTAAGTTGAGACTCAGAGACGTCTTCGGTAGGCTCCGTTTGATGTAGAAAGGATTTTAAGACGTCGATATTATTTGAATGTTTTGGGGATTTACGGAAACTCACTAAGTTTGGATTAAAGGAATATTTAAAATAAAATAAATTTAATTTAATTTAATCTTATATGTCGGACAACACAATTATTATTGATCCATTGTTTGTAATTAGTTACTCCTGTAGCTCAGCAACCCAGTGGATCTCGGTTCTGAGCTGTCTCTCGCCAGCTCTGTCGAGTTCGCGAAATTCGGCTTCAACTTCGTCGATCCATCGATACCTAGGGCTGCCGACTGGTCTACGCCGCGATGGTTTCCCCTCGTATGCCTTCTTAACAGCCCGATCCCCTTCCATTCTCTTGACGTGTCCTAGCCAGCGGAGACAAGCGCTCTTGAACTCGCCTATTACGTTTGGTTCGGCATCCAGCCCTCTCTCCTGGTTTTTCCGGACTCATCAGGATCTACATACATATCTTATCGTCTGGTTGGACCTTATCACTAGGGTTATTTAATTTAACTCGAGTGGTCTTTGAGTTCAGCTCTGCGGTATTAGGAGGGAGTATAATTAATTTGTCGTATTTGGAAATAAATTTTTGCAAACAATCTACAGGTAGCTCAACTGATCCATTATCAATACCAGGTCGGAGACGTTCCCAACACGCTGAACGCTTCCAACTGGTATTGATATGGATCAGTTGAGCTACCTGTAGATTGTTTGCAACAGTCTGTAGTTAGCTCAATTGTTTCAATTGTAAATACTAGTTTAATTTGTTTATATAATTTAATTGTTGTTTTCTTTATCAGTAAAGACATTATAATATTTATTTATTTCCTATCCCTTTTTCGTGTTATGCTTGTTCGTATAGTGCTTTCCTTTTATCAAAATTTTTTTGAGGAAAGTCCTCGGCAAGTGCATTATTAGTATTTCTCAGACTTCTCCAACTCTTTTGGATCTCTATTTTCGTCCCCAATGTTGAGAAAGTAATTATGGTAGGGCGGGTCTTGTCGCATTTCCTTCCGATTATTCTCACCGCTTCTATTTTCTCTGTTGCGCATTTTACCTTTATTTTATTATTTAGAAAGATGATGATTATTTTGTAAAAGTTAGATAAAGCCACGTTCTTTTTCTTCTAATCCAAACAGAACTATGTTACGCTGTCTTTGTGTAATTTCGATAATATCCAAACGTCTTTCTAGGAATTCTTGTTTGTTTTCTATTTCATGAATTTTTATCTGCAAATCTCCCACCAATTCGTTTAAGTATGGAGTTGTTTTTGCTTTTTGTTATATTCGATTGAATTACCTTCATTTCCTATTTTTGCTGTTTTATTTCTTTTTGGATCGACGATATTTTAGTGATGATTAGGTAGTAGTAATGTACGGAAGGTAGAGCACACCATTTGGTGAAAATGTTGGTCCGGGTAACCAGAATTTCAATTATACCCAGATGATTTAATCAAAACAGGCGCAAAACAAATGAAACTGCAATTATAAACCTATTCCAAAAGCAATAGAAGGCACATTCGATTGGAACCAAACCCCACGTACCGAAAACCTATCAAAAATCACTTACAAACGATTACGGCCAATAAAAACGAACTGTTCTATTCCAGTTATAACTAGTTACGAGCGGAACTGCCGCCATTTTGCCCGGCTGAAGCAAATAATTGTTCTTTATGGACAAAATGTATGCATATCTAGTATCTACCCTCTACCCGAGTAAGCGCACGCTAGAACACCATTCATTGTTAATTTATTATGATATTTAGATGTAATTTGCCTTTGTGCATAACCTTTTTGCATGGTTAACGCTCATAATACACCTACGCGTTGGCATGCGTCTGCGAAACTGCGAACAAACTGTCAGTTGTATGGCAGAGTTTCGTATATGCTGTCTCTCTCTAGCACTAAGCTAGATTAAATAGCTGCATCCTTGTCGATATAGCTCCGCAAGGAACTGCAAAATAGCCGTTACCCAGACGCAGATGTTCTGCAGTGATGTTTCGCATCGCAATGCGTCCGCATTCGATCTGTCGCTGAGAACATATTTTCGCAATATGAAAATCGAAATCACTGAAATTAGATTCGAAATTATCCCGTAATATATGCAACTAGACACGTAGATTATAAAAATGCGTACAAAAAAGAGATGGCATGAAGGAAAGTTATATAAAAGACAGGGATAGATGGTCAATAGATGGTAAGTTCTTTGCAAAAAAACTGCAGTGTACTAACGTTCCGCAGATGTTCTGCAACCGCAGTAGTTTCGCATAGATTCGCGGACGCATGAGAACGAAATGGTGTAATAACAGCGTAAAGGACTGACCAAAACATTATTAATTTCTTAGGTTGTTATAAAATAATATTATGATAAGGATTAGCAGGTAGATTTTGTATAAAACTAAAATATAATTAAAGAACATAAAACGAATAACCTACTCTTTGACGAGTATTTTGTTATTTGGTAGGTAGGTCAGGTATGTCATCAGTAGGTACCTACCAAAACCTTAGTAGGGTGACAGCCATTCGCATTAGTCAAATACTGTTAAAAAGAAAATTAAGGTTAATTACGATGTTCAAATCTTTGTCTTTACTATGATAGTGGGTATGTCCCAGTTGATCACACGGAAACTGATCACGCGTCACATGATCATGCTAAAAAGGTTCGTTTGATAACGTAATCAACCGGGATAAGAAAAAAAGCTAATGGATCAGGTACGTTTGATCACACCATGGCTTCCTATTCATGCCTTACTTTTATGTTACCTTTGCGAGTATAACTAAATAGATTTTCATTATTGTGTACCTACTTTTGAACGAATTTTTTTCGTAGAGTTGCATAGTAAAACAATAAATGGCGCCAAATCCAGGACTCCTCTATACAAAAAAGAAAAGAGAATCGCGCTAGCTATTAAAACTATACCGAATGAGATAAAGCTAGTTGTAGGTACTCTCTACGAACTCAGTTCATGAACCGAGTATATATGACTGCCTAAGTAGAGGGTAAAGAGATCTAGAATGTATTCCGACGGCCTCTGTGGCACGGTGGGCGAAGGTCCGCCGGCGACGCAGGATGTTTGGATGGGAGGTTTCGATGCCGGCCTCGGGACAAATATTTGTACGATCTGTACATACATATTTGTTCAGGGTGTTCTGGTCGTTTTCTATGTATCATAAAAAACCTATATGTAATATATTTTCTTATGTACTAAAACAGTTATCTAGTACCCATAACACAAGCTCTGCTTAGCTTGGGGCTAGATAATGCTGTGTGAATTGTTCAGCATTATTTATTTATATTCAAGTTATTGATCATCCAATTCATCCATCAAACAATACAATGAATAGTTATTTCTTAATCAGTTTAGCATTTCATTCAAAATCTTTGATCCAATTTACAAGGGCTCTACGCCCCAAATCCGTTCCTCTAAATAAACTTTTAATATTAAAAAAAAAACTTTTAAATACAAGCTTCTAACATTTATCATCTAGGACCAAAGTGCATGAGAAGACAAATCCAACGAACCAAAAACTCGACGTGGTTAAGACGTTTCGTTTAGGAGTTCCTTTGTCCACCTTCGGTTTTTATCATCAGGCCAGCTCGAAGGTATCATTACACTGCATTGTCACCGAACGTACATAAGTTTGCCAAATTTCCGCTCAATCGGTTGAGGATAACTGGTCTAAAATTGAGTTGCAAGATTCCACCCGAACACACATATTTACACTGCAAATTAAATAAAAGCTTGTAAAAAACCGGCACATAAATGAACCACTCCATTCGATGGCAACAATGAGCAGTGTAGTGTAAATTTTTACAGTCAAACACAACTCTGAGAGCAATCAAAGTTGTACGCGAAAACTGAATTCGCTAGTCATAGCGGTGCGAGTTCGCGAGTAATTACTCGCGCGGTGGCTGAGTTGCGGCTGAGTGCACGCGTTCTGTGAACAAACATACATAATGTAGGTGAGTGGAGACTTCATGGGGACTAAAAGATTTTTGGCTAAAACTTAGATATCGATAGATAGATAAAATCCTATATTTCATAGCAGTTCAAAACATTCAATAGGTACATTATTAAACTTGACATCTATACATTATTAAATTTAATCTACATAGTTTTCAATATTGAGTGAATTAAATTTTACTTTGATTTTTGCAATAATACCTAATTTGATGTGATATGAATAATTTGGTTACTAACATAGTATAATAGGTAGGTGTACTAACAATGTATGGTGAAAAACTGAAATAAAATTTGATTTGATTTGATTTGAAATCAATTTCGCGGACAATTCATACAGCATCATCTAGCCCCAAAGTAAATACAGCTTGTGTTATGACTTTATGAGTAACTTTTGTATTATATTTTTTGTAATAGAATGCAATCTAGCCTTACTTTTATTTATTTAATGTATAACAGCTTTCTAGATAAATATTATAAATGTCCAGTTAAAGCACCATTCATTATGCTCGTAAGTGCGTTATCTACTATGAACCGTTCCTTTTTTTATGATCGAAAAAGTTAATAATAAGATGTTAAAAATATATTACAGACCATGTTCATAGTCTAATATTAGAAAAATCAGACCATAACCATTATGTTTTGTATCTACAATGTCAGCTCCACTCATTTCGCTATTCCTGAAAACATTAACATTCACAAATCCTCGTTGATGTCGCCCGCTAGAATCGTTTGCATACGTTTAGTTAATTGTTACTCCAGTCAATCTGACCTACTGCTAATTGTGTGCGACTGTAGATACCTACATTGGCTTACTTTTACAGCCATATTAGGTTATTGACGTCATTTTTAACTTTTCCAAACAAGTGCTGCTGACAAAACAGGAAAACGCAAACACAGACACAATTGCACAATGGGCGACCTTATTGCTAAGAGCGATTTCTTCCAGGCAACCTTTGGATGGACACGTAACTATAGTACAGGTGTCTATACCTGTGTCTATAACGGTGGCGTATTATTGACGAATGTATACTAGACTACTAGACTTAGATAATGTTACATTCAAAGTTTTAAAGTTTTATTTTAATAAACAATCTAACGATTTGCTTTGAAACTTACAACAAAATTAAATTCTTCCTATTTTTACCCTGTAATAGAAACAAAATGACTTTAATAAAAGTGCAAAAAGTTGTGGAGAAGCTGGGATTTGAACCCAGGACTTTCCGCATGCGAAGCGGACACTCTACCACTGAGTTACATCCCCGATAGGAACCTAATACGAAATTACACAACTAGTTAGTCACAACGTTTCCACGTTGCTAAGGAAACCTATAGGTAAAGGATAATGTAACAGCAAAGCACAAAGATGTTTTTTTTTTCTAAAATATCTAACTACTTCCTATTAATTGTAATTTTTTTATGTTCTGTAGGAAATCTAACTGTGAATAATTTTGTTGTTAAAAATAACCAAGAATAACACATAAAATCTTCGCGTCTTGAAAAACCAAGCTTTGTTTCCAATTAATAACATTGCTTACTTTTAATTTATTGAAAACGTGCTGTTAGGTTTAACAAAACTCTTACAAGAATATTGTTGTTTCACTAACAAATCCTACATGGGGGACCATCCACTCGATGGACCGACGACATCGTAGCGGTCGCAGGGAGTCGATGGATGGAGGCGGCTCAGGCTATTTGTGGCGTCGTACGGGGGAGGCCTATGTCCAGCAGTGGACGTGTATGGGCTGATGATGATGATGATGACTAACAAAAAGTTCACTTTGAAAATTAATTCAATACTAACTTTTGTTTTAATTTGTTTTTTAAGGGAACAGTTTCTTAGAGGGGTCGTTAGTCGTTACCTATGTAAATGTGTAGTAATTTTAGGGTACCTAACATTTTTTTTAAGCTACTGACATAATATTTAATTTATTATTGTACTTAGTTTTTTTGGGACTACTGAACCCTAGCAGCGAACATTAAACTAAATATCATACCTCGATAGGTATACAATAGTTTTTTTTGTTAATAACCTGATGCATTCACGAAAGCCTGAATAAGGATTAAAAAGACAGCTATAGGATGAGGAGCTACTTACCTGCTTACTTCATAAAATCTTACCTGCTTACTCCATAAAATTTCACCCGCTTACGCCATAAAATCTTACCTGTTTATTCCATAAAATCATCCCTGCTTACTCCATAATATTTTACCAGCTTAGGTACTCCATAAAGTCTTACCTGTTTATTCCATAAAATCATACCTGCTTATTCCATAAAGTTTTACCAGCTTAGGTACTCCATAAAGTCTTACCTGTTTATTCCATAAAATTATACCTGCTTGCTCCATAAAATTTTACCTGACTACTCCAAAAAAAATTACCTGCTTAATCCAAAAAAAATTATCTGCTTAACTCATAAAATTTTACCCGCTGACTCCATAAAATATAAATGCTTATTTTATAAAACCTGTTATTCCCTTCTACAAAGAACAAAAACAGTAATTTATAAAGTTAAAATTACCCGTGTGACATTTTATCAACACCCTAACTACGGAAAGTTGAAATGTATTTTCCTTTTACGCAACTGGTTTCTAATATAGGTAATAAAAGCAGAGCAAAAAATCGAGTAGGACCAGCGGGAATTTTCTATGGTCCTTCCATTAGGACGAAGATTGGTAAAATCAACACGCAAGTACAAGTACATATTGTATATGTTTAGTAGAATCCTAAATAATATTATAAATGCCAAATTGTTTGTTTGTCCTTCCTTCACGCCTTATCTAACCAATCGACTTGATTGCTAAACTGGCAAACATTTGATAAAGAAAATTAATAATGTAGGAACACGTACACTCTAGGTACCTACTTCCGAACAGGTACTTTGTGTTTTAGCAGATTCGAGCACCCGACTCACTATGTAACAGTCACTTCAAGCTCCAGGTAAATACCGAAGTAGTCAAACTGTGCTCTAGACAGTCCAAGACCCGGTCTAACCTTGCCTTACCTACGTAAGGTACTGTCTTCTTCGTTCAACCAAATAAATATCATGTCGGTATAAAAATCCCCAAATTCTGTAGGAAATATAAAATCCACATAAATGTATACAGCAATACACATCAAAAATAAAGGAAATCCGTTTGATATCAATCGTTCCAAATTTAAATAAGCAACTTGTGAGGTCTCTTGATGAAAAAACCTTTTTGATGTCAACCTTGAGTGACATTTTGTGGGAAAGTATACGACTTTTCAAAATTCAAGTATTTATTGCGCGTAATGTTGGTATTACTGATCGTGAAATATTCATGGAAACAGATAAAGCACTTTAGCGTTGAATAAAGAAAGATATTATTGATATCTTTGTATTTAAACCTTGAAAGATCGTGAAATTTAAATAAGTTTTATTGATTAAATCTGGGTATCTTCAGAGTAGGTGACTAGAATAGGAGTGAATAGGTCATCTAGACCTACGTGAGTATATCACGTCAGCCACATCTTCTTTTACCATCAGGTGAGATTGTGGTCAAAGGCCCTTTGACCACAATCTTACCTGTATTCACAAACACCACCATGTATTGTGAATAGTCACGACGAAAAAACTAACTGCACGATTTAACGTAATAACAGACTCTAATGGTAGCTTTCTAGGCTATAATAATGATTTTATGTAGCTTACCTATGTGGGTACTGAATCTAAATTCATTCATTCACATCGGTCCATACACGTCCACAGCTGGACATAGGCCTCCCCCATACGACGCCACAAATAGCGGTCATGAGCCGTCTCCATCCATCGACTCCCTACGACCGCTACGATCGTCGGTCCATCGAGTGGATAGTCCCCCCCCCCCCCCCCTACATGGGAGATTTGCCATAATCACCACGCTTGGCGGGCGGATTGGTGATCGCAGTGTTGATGTTGAAAAATACTCAGAAGGAAGCTGCTGCCCATCCTCTGGTAGGTTTCCTTAGTCGGCTCTTACGACATCCACGGGGTGAGTTGGATTCCTCTAAATTAACGTTCAAATATTATCTTGATTATACTATTGTTTTGCTAAAATGAAACTCGACAAAAGACTTAAGAAGGCTACGAACCTCTCCTCAACAAAAACGAATTTGCCCATGCGGATATGTTGTTGTTTCACGTAGAATGAAATGGAGCGCGCTATGAGTGAGAAAGCGCGTCTAACCATCTAATACGAGTACGAAGCTGTCATGTGGCTGTGTGCGTGTGCTTGGTGTTGGCACCATTTTTTGATATGTTTTCGTAATTTCCGATTGATTTTGAGTACACGATTGAAAATATTTTTTATTATTTATAATGTTGAATATATAGAATGTTTGCAGCGCGACAGATTTTCGAATAAAGGTGTCTTCTCATGTATAAAAAATCGCTTGAAGATTGATTTGGTGGTCAAAATAAGTTTCGCTCTCATTTAAATATCATTATGTTTTTTCAAAAACTAAACCGCTGCAAACATAGCCATTTTTCTTTAGGTATGGAAAATTTCAATAAGATCGGGGACATAGTTTCCAAGTGAAGCGAAAAGTACGTTTGTTTGGGGAATAAGGCTATCCGTTACGTTCTTAAGTACTCTTTTGAATCTTGTTTTTGTCTCTGCGTAACAATTTTACAACTAGCAAAATTAAAATGTATGTATGAAAAGCTTGATAATAAAAACCAAATTATTTCCCAAAAGAAAAAACCTCTGCTTGATAATAAGACTAAAAACCAACTTAGAATTCCTTTAAATAAACATTTTTTTTAAATCATGCAGGACAAAAAATAATCCTCGGGATTATTTATACGGGACCACTCCAGAACCAAAGAATTATCACAATCATATCTTCAGCTTTTTTATGTATATGACGACACATAATTGACGAAAAAATCGGTCTACAATTGAACATTATATAAAAATCATATCTTCAGCCGAACATAATTACCGTTCCTTATTTCCAGAATTCCATAGCATTGTCCAGCATTACTTATTTATTCTTTAGAAACAAATTTAGCATCTCAACTCTTCCGCTTTTCAACTTAGATTTTAGTAAACCTCTTCCAGTAACCACAATAGACATTTTACATTAAAATGCAATATTTGGGACATTTTCAAAGTTTCCCTGACCTATTACCCTCGTTAATTATTCAAATTATCTCAACATTTATCTCATCTCCAACTAATTGAGGTCAGGTCAGTCCCTTGGCGAGTAAAGACAGGGGCAAATACTAGAACATACTAATACTTAACCCATTGCTGCAAACTAATAAAACTAAGATAAACCTCTAGCTCATAAATGCTGGTTACAGTTTCACACAATTTGAAGGCTACAGTAGCATAAAGCATGCCAATAAGCCTGACGACCGATGTGGCGCGGCGGGCAAAGGTCCACTTGCGACGCAGGTGGTTGTGGATTACTTTCATACAAATATTTGTCTCGGGTGTTCTGGGTATTTTCTATGTATAACAAAAAATATATATGTATGTAAAATATTGTATTAAGTATTATCAGTCATCTAGTACCCATAACATAAGCTCTGCTTAGCTCAAGGCTAGATGATGTTGTGTGGATTGTCCAGCACGGGTAAAGACCGGCATTACAGGGCATTTGTAACGTATTATTGCAGCGTGCAGTCAGTGAACAAAAAGAAGGCGCTCGTAAACAGAGGGATTTTGGCACACGATGACGCGCGGCGTTACTTATCATGCTAGCTGTGAAAGGTACATTACGCTCCGTAACACTGGTCAGTACTCATCTTTACCTACTTAGTAATAACTTTATCGGTTTATTGTAAAGGTGAGAATGAGATTTTCAAATGAGATGTCAACCCAGTGTTGGGCAAAGAACCACAGCCGAGCGCCCACGTATCTTTTTTTCCTCCTGTTCATCACTCTTCTGCCTAAAAGTCTCTATATCAGTCCCTCTCCCCTACACCCTCCATGGTGTCAGCCCTGAGTTAGTTTTGACGATAACCATACTATCGTCAAAACTAACTCAGGGCCTTTGATAGAGCGAGGGTCTAACTGGATTAAAATATTGTATATTAGGTACCTACCTACTTAAGATAGCATAGCCATTTGTGCGAATAAAATAGGAATAGGATTTCGCGTTCATAGGAGCGGGATCAGCGCGAGAGAGCGAGTCTCAAAAAAGATATGTATACTCTACATATCTTTTTTGAGACTCGGGCAGCACAAAATCAAATTTTTGTATGTTACAAGTAAAATACACAACTAAGTGCTCATATACATGAGCGGCAAAGTCCCAACGGCAGAGGTAACTGTAGCTGTTTACACCTGTCGACGGCAGCCGTCGACACGCGCCGACGGCAGCCGTCGATGCGCCAACAGCAGCCGTCGACGCGTGGACGGCTGCTGTCGATAGTCGACGGCTGACGTCAACTGCATACTGCTGCCGCCGTCCAGGGTCGACGGCAGCCGTTGACGCGTGGACGGTAGCCGTCGACAGTCGCCGGCTACAGTTACCTCTGCCGTTGGCACTTTGCCGTTCGTGTATATGAGCACTTGTAAAGAAACTGGCTTAAGTAAGAGGAACCAAATAATTCGTGTTATTAGTAAATAGGTAGGTATCATTGGCACTAAAATTAATACCTAGCAAAAGACACATTCTAAGATAGTTTATTCGAGAAGCTACCTCAAAGCCTGTTGCACTGTACCAGCAGTAATATATTTCCTCTCGCTTGTTCCGTATGCGTGTCTCCCGCGGGGGTAATAAAACAAACTACACTTCCCTCTTCATAATTTAACTTTTAAATGCAATACCGGAATATTTCGGAGTACTGCTTTACTTATAGGAACTTTACTTATATTTCGGTGTACTGCTTTACTTATAGGAACTTTACTTATATTTCGGTGTACTGCTTTACTTATAGGAACTTTACTTATATTTTAATATACTTATAGGAATATATGTATATATGTATGTATATATACTTAGTTTATTGTATTACGTATATCTGTTATCTAGGACCCATAAAACAAGCTCTGCTTAGCATGAGGCTAGATAATGCTTTGTGAATTGTCCAGCATTATCTAAGGACTCAGTTAACTCAGTTTAAAATACCTAGCTTCCTACTTAAAATAATATATGTATACTCCGGCCAGATACAATGTTTGTGCACAACTCACAACACAAAAATGCACAAAATCTCTTTTCTCTCTCACTCAAATGGACATGTAGTGGAAATTTCGTTATTTCTCAATACTTGTAGATGTATGTATGTACCCACATTTAAACAAATTTTTTTAATCGACTAGCTGTATATCATGTATTAATCCTGTGCAGGCAAAGTCGCGGGCACCAGCTAGTATTTTTAAATATGTTTTATTCTGATGTATAAGCTATATTATTGTAAGGTTTAATTAAAATCCATTCAGTAGTTTTTGCGTAAAGGAGTAACAAACACCCATACATACAAACTTACGCTTTTATAATATTAGTAAGGAACCCTTGTTTGACCACAATCTCACCTGATGAAAAGTGACGATGTGGCCGACGGTGTACAAGAATCACTTTTTGCATCGCTATCGTCGGAAAATCACTAAACCAGTCTCCGCGTTGATGACACGAATTTTGCGAAGTCGGGTAAAAAGCCTTCTCTATCAATACACCCTCACGTGTACTCGACTGAAGGGCCCTTCTCTTTTGTACGTAGATGTATTGTTCTTTCTTTCGCGAACAAAAGGTGTCTATGTCGATATGCCTACAGTTTTATGGAATAATAGGTGAGGGTTTTGTTGAAAATGTGTTAGTTACTATAGTATTTGGTATTTTATACTTATGGTAGACTAGCTGCTGCCCGCGCCTTTGCCCACATTTTATCGGGATAAATAATAGCCTATATGTTGTTCCAGGTCCCAAACTATACCCATACCAAATTTCAGCCTAATCGGTTCAGTAGTTTTTGCGTGAAAGAGTAACAAATATCCATACAATACACCCATCCATACAATTTTTGACATTTATAATATTACTAGCTGCTGCCCGCGCCTTTGCCCACGTTTTATCGGGATAAATAATAGCCTATATGTTATTCCAGGTCCCAAACTATACCCATACCAAATTTCAGCCTAATCGGTTCAGTAGTTTTTGCGTGAAAGAGTAACAAATATCCATACAATACACCCATCCATACAATTTTTGACATTTATAATATTACTAGCTGCTGCCCGCGCCTTTGCCCACGTTTTATCGGGATAAATAATAGCCTATATGTTATTCCAGGTCCCAAACTATACTCATACCAAATTTCAGCCTAATCGGTTCAGTAGTTTTTGCGTGAAAGAGTAACAAATATCCATACAATACATCCAATTTTGTCTTTGCTTTTGTCTACTCAATGAATGCAGCCAGCGTCTTGGGGACGCTTACGACTGGTTTTGATATGGATCAGTTAACCTACTTGTAGATTGTTTGTACCAGTCTGCAATTAGCTCAATTGTTTCAACTGTAAATACTAATTCTAAATTTTTTCTAGTATTTGATTGTAATTTTCTTTGTCAATAAAGTTTAGTAAATGATACACAAGGTTATTTTGTTATCTTATTTTTCTTTTTTATAGTCCATAGACCTTCGTTTGACAACAACCTTACCTGATAGAAATTGAAAATATGGCCGACGGTGTATCACGAAGGTCCAGATGACACCTATTCACTGTCCTCTTCAGAGATCCAGATTGTAATTGGCCGGAAAAACAAAGCATCGTAGTTTGAAGAATTCATTACAGACGTAAAACGTTTTCCTTGCCAAATTTTTATTAAACTACAAATTACCGAATTATTTTCCAATACCGGCTAACCAATACCTCATAATGCCACAATCAGCCCGTTAACCCCCACATCCCTCGGATATTAGATCTCATTACAATTCGTGAGGTAAAGTCAAAAGTTAGGGAATCGGCTGCAAGAATTTCAGGCACGTACTGGATGGCTTTATACCTCATCCAGCCAGTTATTTAATCAAGTTTTGTGAAGAAAATGTTGAAAGTTTAAAAGAGTCCAACTTGATTTCGGCAATTCTGAAAAGCTTGTTGTAAAGTGAGCTAAACAATTGTACGAGCTTTGAATCTGGATGGTTTTATAGCATATGCAACTTGAACCAGGTAGTAATGAACATCTACGAGACGTTATGAAGAAATTGAATAGCTATTGTTTATTTCTCACATTGCAAAACCATGTCTCTAAATGGGTAGGTATATATTGTGTGTACTCTCTAATGTATTCAATAAGTTCTGATAAATTTTATGTACGACAATATGACGCAATAAATAAATTATATTTATGGAAAGTACAATACAATGTAAACTGTTCCTAGTTCCACATCGTTTACTTATCCAGTTATGACATAAACACCCTAACATCAACCAAATTCATGTCAATTTGTTAATGAACTGATTTTTCATTGAGTGCATTGATTTTCGAATAATATTATTTTTATGCCATTCTTTTTTAAATTTAATTACACAAAGTAACCAGGAACAGGCGCTAAGTAAACTTGTTACTTATTTTGGTTCTTTTCCGGCTGAACCGTCCAAAGTAGAATTTTTCCGTCGATTGGCAAATTAGACCGTATGCGAGCAGATAGCGTTCCCGATCCGAGTTTATTCTGACTTCTAAGGGCCTGGGCAAGGCAAAGGTTGACGAGGAAATCGGGTAAATCTTGAAAAAACTCCGTAACTTATTTGAATCTGTTTCACAAGGTTAAACTTAGGAACTGTTAAATTAACATTCATATCTATAGACTGACGGGGCGGCTCTTTTAGTTACAGTGGCCTATTTGGGAGAAATCTTGACGAAAATCCACTGAATTGAAGTAAAATAAAATGTATGCCTCCAGAGCACATGTACACTGTGAATAGTTTGTTAGAAGCGAATCGGAAGTTATTTTCTTCGTGTAGAGCGGAAACGGAACTAAAGATTTTCATAGAGCAACTACACAGAGCGTAGCAAAGACAACTATAACTCACAATATAAGAGAATGTCGATGTAAAAGACAAACACGTTTTACAAATATGCGGCAGGACCAATGGGAATAAATTGAATTTAAGGTACAAAATTTATAAAAGAAGGAATTCCCGCGGCTCGGGGCGGGCTGCTATGCCGCCGCCGCCGCCGCGCGCCGCCTGCCTCGAGAAGTTTCACTTTGGCATGTGTGCCGCGGGCACCAAAAGTGTTGTATATGTGTCCTACAAGTAAAGGAGGGTGCGTGCGTAGACCTGACGTACCTTATTTATGTTTAATGATTCGAAGTATTCCCATTTACAGCACCGATTCTAAGAGCACCAAATTTAGAGAATCACTTTTATTCCCAGAACGGAACGGATAGCCTTAGCCTCCATACAAACGTACTTACTTTCCACTTCATTTGGAAACTATGTCCCTGATCTTATTTTAATTTTCCATACGTAAGCGGATGAAAAATAGCTATGTATATTTGTTTTAGTTTTTCAAAAAACATGACCTTTAAATGAGAGCGATACTAATTTTGACCACCAAATCGAGTCATTTTCAAGAGATTTTTGAAATGCATAATAGACACCTTTATTCGAAAATCTGTCGCGTTGCAAACATCTTAAATATATTTAACATTATAGATAATCAAAAATATTTCTGGAATCAATCGTTTATTCAAAATAAATTGGAAACTACGAAAAAATATCAAAAAATGGTGCCGACCCCGAGCACACGCACACATCCACATGACAGCTTCGTATTTGATGGTTAGACGCGCTTTCTCACTCATAGCACACCCCATTTCATTCAACGTGAAACATCCGCATGGGCCGATCCATTTCTGTTTGGGAGAGATTCGTAGCCTTCTTAAGAGCACCACTAAGAGTAGTTTTTAGTGATGGGGTTTTGATAGAACTAACCGAATCTTTTGCAATTAGATCTAGATAAAAGAAAAACCTACCTAGTTTAAGAACTAGGTACTAGGTGGAAGCACTTACCTAGGTGATTCATAAAAGTGCGCTCGGTTTTGCGAGACAAGGACGAGCGAACACCGCGCGGGGAAGGCGAGAAAGGAAGGCAAGAGCCGCGGAACGGCTGGCCCGCGCGCAAATTCACCGGTTTTTATTTTTATTTTTTGCTCTCAAATAATACTCTTACGCAATAAGATAAAACCAAAATCCTCTAAAGTATTTATCTGAGAATACGTAGACGAAAGTTTATTGAAATATGTTAAATAGTCAACAAATGAAATTGGTTTTTTCGTAGGAGTATATCTGTAAAAATGAAGATTTAAAGGAAACTTCGCGATTTTTAAGTTTAGTCAATCGTGTTTCGGCTCCCATAAGTAAGTAAATAACTAGAATCCTAAACTTTTGATGCCCATCAAAATATTATACAAAATTCAATGTTTTCTTGCCTTAAAATAGATTTTTCGTATAGTTAAAACGTGGGTTTTGGGACTCACTTCACCTTAAGTTATTTTCAGTGTCTCACGTGAAACGTGTCTATTCTCAACGACGTCGCACGAAAATTTTCACGTGATTCAGAACATGAATTTGAATCATCCAAAGGGCTACTTACATCTGGAAATTGTAATTTCCTGATTCTTGTCTACGTGATGATCGACGTGGTGCGGCAGACAAAGGTCCGCCTGTGACGCAGGAGGTTGCGGCTTCGATTCCAGCTTTGGGACGAACGTTTGTACCACAGAAATCTAAATATTACCTTATTAGATGTATGTGGTTTGTACGATCTGCGAATATTTGTTTCGGGTGTTCTGGGTATTTTCTATGAAATATATTGTATTAAGTAGGTATATCAGTCTAGTAATCCATAACACAAGCTTTGCTTAGCTTGGGGCTAGATGATACTCTATGAACAATGACCAGAACGAATCAAAGATGTGGTCGCGCTATTTTGGGATGACTAAACACGTAGATAAAGGCATTTTTTTTAATAAAATTAAAAATTCTACAAAATACAAAATCGTTTGCGTCTTACTTTGTTTAGTGAAAGTTAACATGTAGCAGCAGTTTTCTCCAGCATTTTCTTATTTATTTAGTACCTACCTTATTCTAGTCTATTCTTAAGTGAATAATGAAATCTCTTCTAACTTGGACCTCAAAATTGCACGCTCAGTTAAAATTCCTCTTTTTGCATCGCATTCCATTCAATTACAAATGAAGTGCGCTGATTGGCTTGTATGAGTTTTTTCCGGATTCAGAAATCTTTAATTATCTGTTTGTGTGGATAAAGCGAGCAAAATTTGTTTTAAGCTAGCTTAGTAGTAGACAGAAAAAAAAACTGCTCGAAGGGTGCCGTGAAAACGGAACTGCTAGAACTACAAGTGGAGGACTGGCGGAAAACTGCACAGGACAGACCAAAATGGCCACCAAGAGAAGTGGCCATTTTGGTCCGTCCTGTGCAGTTCGAAGGTCAAAACACACTTCATGATCATTGAGCCAAAAGAGAGAGTGTGTCAGTGTGTGTAATTATAATTGGGGGGCCATTAGGGTGGAATAAAATAAATGAAAGAAAATCAGAATATTGGCTCAAAATGTCAGAACTCCCACATTACCTTCATTAGTAAAGTAAATAAAGTAATTTATTTATTACAAATACATGCATACATAATATAAAAATCACATTAACTTAAAATTAGGTATTCTTATCATAGCTAAAAACATATCTTAAGACTAATAATGTGATTTCACTTAGATCTCTAAACTAGGATACCCTGTGCTGTAGAGACCAAAAAGTAGTATTGCTCTAGTTTATAGCGATAGATGATACTAACGTAATGTTCGGAGCATACATTTTTTTTTCTTTATTTATGTTACACATTAATTACTTGTTATATAATATTAAAGCTAACTTAAACCGTAGAAAATTCCGGTTTGTATGTAAGTCCGTCTCAAATTGATGAAATATGTTTAGATTAAGGCTATCTGCCTACCTATATACCTAAGTAGTTAGATTCCGCATTCGACCCGTTTACTCAATATACTATTTAAAAAAAAACAATAACCAATAGTGTTAAGTCTCACATTGAAGGTAGAAAGCATTAGACGCGAAGCAGGCCACACCCTGCAAGTACAAGTAATAGGATAAAATCACGTAAAATGATCGGCTATGCGATCCGGTATGCTAGCATAGGTACCTACGTATACTGCCCTCGGAAGCCAAGAAGTATACATGAATAGGTGACTTTGAGATCTTGCTTGTTTCTTTAATACTGTTCAGCTATTATTTTATATCATTAGACCAATCACAGCCATGCAACATGAATGCGTCGTCTTTGATTTCAGATTTCAATAACATTATTTCTTTATGCTTACAAAATAAGCATTTAGACAAGTAAAATATTATAATACAAACAGCTCTAAATATAATAATTATTATCAAATATGAAATAAGGTGTTATTGATTTTCTCTTAACTTAAATTTATTGTACACTAGTGGAAAAAGCGTACGGGACCAAGTTCTTACTTTCATACAAGTTTCATTTAAAATCTAGGGTAAGATAATCACGAAGAGCTCCAGGAGGTTGCGGGTTCAATTCCCAACTCGGGATATAATATGTCTGTACGATCTGCTGATATTAGTTCCAGGTGTTCTGAGTATTTCCATGTCATCATCATCATCATATCAACCTGAGCTTCCATCCATCGACTCCCTGCGACCGTTTCGATGTCGTCGGTCCATGGGAGTCGTATATATATATATATATCGTATATATACGTATGTGATGAAAAATATCATTTATGTAAATCAGTTATCTAGTAGGTACCCACTGTGTGAATTTCCCAGCATTATTTATTTATCGGCTTGTAAGACAGCAAATTTCCTTCTTACCACATTCTCAAGTTAACAACCAAACAACCAAGTTGTTGGATATATTTCTAACTCACATTTTAACGCCCAAACAAGAAGCTCTCACTCTCGCCTCATTACTCAGAGGAAAATGAGCTATTTTTAATATGAAACCTTCTAAAACATGCAAAATTCACTGCAACCCTCGTTCACAGCTTTAGAATAAAAAGCCGGTTCGCACAAAATCTTTATGTGAACTGAAAATATGTTGATTAAATTTTCAGAAAGTAGTAAATAAGGTGATAGAATCCGAAAGGGAAATCCGTAGAAGAACCAAAGTCACCAATATAGTTATCAGAATTAGTAGGCTGAACTGACAGATGGCAGGTTATATAGCCCGCAGAACTGATAACCGCTAGGGAATAAAGTTTCTTGACTGGCGGCCGCAATGCATCGAGAAATGTAATGTCGGGAGACCAGCCACTTGATGGACCGACGATATCGCAGCAACCGCAGGGAGTCGATGGTAGGCCACATCCAAACGACGCCACGAATAGCGTTCCTGAGCCGCCTTCATCCATCGACTCCCTGCGACTGCGACAATGTCGTCTATGCATCGAGTGGGTGATCTTCTCAGACTCCGTTTCGCATTGCATCACGGACGCCACTCGAGAACCTTTACTCCCCAACGGTTATCGGTTCTACTAGCTATAATATAGCCTGCCCATCGCCACTTCAGCCTGCTATTTCTAAGAGCATCCTTATCTGGTGGATATTACATAGCTACACTCTTACTTAGCGGTTTTCCTCCACCTTCATTCTTCGGACCACTAAGGATTGAAATTCGCTGCCTGCTTCTGTTTTTTCTGCCAATTACAATCTGGAAAAGCAGTTAGGACACTCATGAAATACACATTACAGTTTACACAGTTTTGCGTGAACTGTGACTTTAACAATATTTCTAAGTCAGTAATCGTTCACGCAAAACCGTTTCAGCTGACTTAAATCAGACTGTACCCTAAAATAAGGGTTGTACATTTACCTGGGAGAACAATAAATTATTCACCTAATGAAGTACTACCATGACAGAAGGGAAATTGCCTTCGTTTGCCCCTGAATTAATGTTTTTTAAGGGCAGTGAAGGGCTGAGATTGAGGTGTGAAGGTGTTTCGTCAACCTTTTGGCTTAGTATGCCGTTAACCCGGGGATTCGAACCTACGACCTTGATGGAAGCTATAACATTGGAATAACGACATTGGAAAATGGTTTCCAAATGATTTTCACTTTGTCCACTATAAGGTTTTGTGGAATGAGGACTTAGTTTACTAATAATTACAAAGAAAAATATTGGTAACGTTTTAAAAAATATACCTACATAACTGTTGCCAGCCAAATGCGAGTCGACTCAACCACGGAGGATTCCGTACAATCGTACATAACTATTTCGCAAAATATACCCTAAAAGAGGATTTAAAAAATGCATTTGAGTTTAGTAATATTCAATATTACTCAAAAATCTTAAGAAATTTAATACATATTTGAAGCCAGGGGCTTCGTAGGTATAACTTATCTTACTACTTAAATACTAACAACATCTCTTAATAATTATTGTTTACGATATATTACTAAATGAACCGACGTTCATATAAATTATCTCTGGCTACAGAACCCTTCTCACATTCTTGTCACTCCCACGTAGCGAGGTGCCACCTGTATTTGTCATTTCCGTTTTAGTAACTGATAATTGTTAGGAATCCTAATATTTAGCAATGGGGTTCGTTTATTTGTGACTCTTGATTTTGTATAGATGAGTAGAGGGATGCTCGGAGTTTCTCTACGCGATATATGGAATACTTACGGAAATCCGTAGAAGAACCAAAGTAACCGACATATACGTAGCTCTTAGAATTAGCAGGCTGAAATGGCGATTGGCAGGCAGGTCATATAACCGATGGCTAGTAAAGGTTTTTGAGTGGCGACCATTTGGGGAAAGTCCTACCAATATTATAAAGGTGAAAGTTTGTGCTGTTTTGAAAAAGACAACGCCAAAAAATCAGAATGGATGCTATTTTGCACAAAAAAAGATCTGGTCTGAAAAAACAAAGATTACTTTTTAAGGAGGTTCGTCACGGGTTAGCGCGAATTTTTTTTTTTTTTTTTTGAAGTATTTAATTATTCTGCTTTCTTCAAGGAATAAATCTAGCGGAAAAGTAATTTGTCGCAAATTGTAAACTATTTTCTATTTACTTTTGAAAAAACGAACTTCGGCTCATTGGTAGTTTTGGAGCATTTGAGAAAATAAGAGATTTTGGGTTAAAAATCAACATTTTCCCAAATGCTCCCAAAATAAAACTATATCGAAATTGATTTTATGATGCGTTCATAGTTTACGATTAGCGCCAAATTACTTCTCCGTTAATTTATTAATTGTAAAATGTAGAAAAAATTTAAAATCACAAAATAATTTGAAATTTGCGCCAACCCGTTACTTAAACTAAAATAACGCCAGCGAAACCGAGTTCTAAAGCTAGTTTACAATATATCTGCAGTCTAACCTACTTTCACAAAATAGCTCCACAGTATGCAAGGAAGCTACACCGGAACTATGTACATCCTTGCGACATGGAAATTACAGTTCCCTTTTAGTTTTTCCCGGAACCAGCTGAAGGCTTTGACGCTTTATTGTTGATGAGGTTTGTTGGAGAAAATAAATGGGTTCTGAACAGTTTCTAAAGACAACTTCTATTCTATCATCTTTTTATAAAAATGGCTTTTATTCTTTAGTAATATAATAGGTTTTTTAAATCAACTTCAGACATAAAAGTGGTACCTATTTATTTATTTAAAGGCTGATTGCAAATCTTTCCGAGACTCACAGAGGAAATCGAAGGGATTCTGTCAATTTGACGTGGACAGTGTGTTATGCTCGGGTTACATTCGGAAAACTTCGCAATATCTTCTCATCATAGATACCGCAGAGCCTCAAGACGAAAGTCTTTAACCAATGAGTGATGACTTACGGATCCGAGACGTGGTCACTCACTATAGGCGGCTCAAAGTTATCCAGTGAGCTATGGAGAGAGCTATGCTCAGAGTTTCTCTACGCGTTAGAATCCGGAATACGGAAATCCGTACAAGAACCAGAGTTACAGACATAGTTCTCAAAACTACCAGGCTGAAGTGGCGATGAGTAGGCCATATAGCTCGTCGAACCGATAACCTTGGGGAGTAAAAGTTCTCGAGTTTCGACAACGATGCAATGCGAAACGAAGAGTGGGAAGTCCTCTCGATGGATCGACGACATCGTAGCGGTCGCAGGAAGTCGTTGGATGGAGGCGGCTCAGGATTGCTATTCATGGCGTCGTTCGGGGGAGGCCTAAGTTCAGCAGTGGGCGTATACGGGCTGATGATGAGTGTGTTATGTTTCATACGATAATTTCATTCAACGAATTGTAAAATTTGGTTTGAAAGACGTTTATGCACTAAACTCGAACGTTGAGCTGGATGGCTAAAAACAATGTAGGTATATAAAGCTTCAATCTACCTCATACTGGTCTGTATTCCACTTCTCTCTTGGAGTGGAAGAAAGTAAATCAGTCTGTAGAACTAATTTCTTTTACAAAAGCAAAGGCGTCATCCTATGTTTGTCATAATATTTTTCATCAGAAATAATACCTCTTCCTTACTCCTCCCATTTAATTTCTCGCCTTTAGAAACCTCACAAACATCGATTAAAAAGTTTTCAGCAAATATCCGATCGAGCTTACAGTTCTCGATTAAATCATTCGAGTTAATTCGATTATGATTCCTACGTGGTACGATAATACGAACATTAATTTAAGTAGATATTGTGGGACGTGCTCATAATGGTGGAGGAAATCATTGAAACCGAATTCGAAAAGTGTAAAACGATTATCAAATATAAAGAAACTCTTTAATAACAAAGAAGATTTCAAAAAATAGAAACAAATTGAAACTAGTATTTACAATTGAAACAATTGAGCTAACTGCAGACTGTTACAAGCAATACAATACAAATACAAAACTCTTTATTGTACACCACAAAGACAAATAAAACACATAGACATAAACAAGTACAATGGGCGGCCTTATCGCTTAGAAGCGATTTCTTCCAGGCAACCTTAGATGGATAAAAAAAATTAAATTTAGGAAAGGCAAGGGTGTATGTATACAACATTAATACATAAAATAAGATTAAACTACAATTATAGTAGAAAATATATTATTTATAAGTAATAAATAAATAAATTCCAAGATATAAAATAGATAGGTACCAATATTTACTTTTCCGACTAATAAAAATCTTTGACGCAAGCTTTAAAAACTGGTAGAGATTCAGCTTTCCTAATAGACTCAGGTAGTAATTTACAGGTAACTCAACTAGTCCATATAAATACCAATCGATACAAATAAAAAATACTATATACATTTATTTGCCATTAGGATAATAAACACCAATAGTTGTTATATTTGTATGATTTTATGTGAGAGCATTGATTTCCTATGATCCCGCACAAGGCTAGCCCTGTTGGGACGTGCTCATAATGGTGGAGGAAATCATTGAAACCGAATTTGCAAAGTGTAAAACGATTATCAAATAGGTGACATAAAAATTAAATACTTATACAAAATAATTTATTACTAGGATAACAAACACATATTAATGTTTTTGTTATCTTAATGGCAGTTACTTACTGTATAGTTACTAATAATTGTTACATTTATATGATTTTATGTGAGAGCATTGATTTCATGATCCCCGTACAAGGTTAGGCCTGTTTCGTGGGAAATAAAATAACTTTATGTAAAAAAAGGCTTTGTGAGTAGATATCGTGGGACGTGCTCATAGTACCCATGGTGGAGGAAATCAACATTTTGTTCAATTATACATACATCGATTTGATATGATCCCCGCGCAATGCTAGGCCTGTTTCGCGGGAAATAAAAAAGCCTCCTCATAATTTTTAGGAAGGATTTGTGCAACAAACCTTTGCATTCACAAACTCTGTCAACATGTAACTATATATTTATTAGCAAAGAAAATTACAATCAAATAGTAAAAATAAATTAGAACTAATGGTTTACAATTGAAACAATTGACCTAACTTCATTTTTTACAAACAATCTACATGTCCATATCAACCAGTCGGAAGCGTCCCCAAGATGCTGGCTGCATTGCCCCGCTGTATGGCAATGCTGATGCGATGCGCAAGATAATCACTAGCTCGCGCGTCGCTCGCTACAAAAAGATGCTTTAAAAAAGTTTTGAAAACTCAGGGAGCCTCAGCGATTACTAAACTAACCGACCTACTCGAGATTTACGCTAAGGTGGTTAAGTAGGCGCGCCCTCTCTCTAAACGGTGCTAACAAAACTTGTCCTAACTATTTGGCAAATCCCCTATAACTTCAAAGTTACTAAATTACTATCCCATACAAAATCATTTGTCAGTACCACATAAAGTACCCTATCGATAGGTTGACTATAGCTTATAATATTCGAAGCTGGTTCAGTGAGAAACTCTATTATGATCGTATAATTATAGTGGGTAATCCCTCAAAGAAATTAAATGATATCCCGAAAAAGTTCCTGAGTGCGAGGACTATGACGCACCATAATAGAAACTTAGAATTGAGCAAAGGCGATACCTCGCGTAAAACGACCTAAATGTTACTTTAGACTTTGAGCAGGATTGGATAAACTTCAAAGATTCCCCTGTAAGTGAAATAAAAAATAAATAAATAAACGATTTTGGACTCGGCGGGTTGGGTTATCATTTAATTTCTATTAAGCTGCGTCTTAAGCTTTTCCAAAACTCTAACTGTTAAAATTATTCATAATTAAAAACCATCCCACTATAAACTAGATATATATATAGTAGCTCTACAAAAAATATATATCGAAAGAGACACCTAAATATTTTATTGACGTACATTTTGTGATTTTGTAACCATTTTATTTCATTGATAACCCAATTACGTAACTATGTAACCCTTTTATTTCTTTATAACCCAATGAAATGCACTAAACCGTTGCGTTCACTAACTCTGCGAACATGTAACTTTAAATTTTTTAACGAAGAAAATTACTGTCGCAATTTAATTAAATTAGAACTAGTATTTACAGAAACAATTGTAGATTGTTGCAAACAATCTACAGGTAACTCAACTTGTCCATATCAACATCAGTTGGAAGCGTCCCCAAGACGCTGGCTGCATTGCCCCGCTGTACGAGTATGTATGGCAATGCTGATGCGCTGCGCCAGATACTCACCAGGTCTCACGCGTCGCATCGACCACATGCTCCGATATAATAATTTGTAACTTCACCATTGGAACCTATTACCTTACCCATATACAATCTTAGCGTATACAATCAAAGCGCCGAAGGAGCCGACGATATCGTGTTTAAGAATTTTTTATCTGAAACTATTATACCTATACACCTTATTGGACCTTACTGGCCGCATCGCACGAATAATGCTTCAAATCGATTGGCTAGCTCAGCTAACGAAAATATTAAAGTAAGCCAGCTGTATAAACTTTTTAACCAATTGACAATACCCTGTTTTAGGCCTACAAATTAGTATAATATTGGCTTATAGGGGTTGAATGGGCTGAAACTTTGAATTTATTGATAGAAGCTTAGGGGATGAAATGTTGCGGATCTATAATGAAAATTCACTGCTAAATTTGTTTGAATTTTGAATAATCCATGCATAAAATATGGTATGAATTGACGGTATCATTTTAAGTAAATTTTGCTGTTACAGGTTTAACAATTTAATTTATTTCAATCGGATTTTTTTTACAGATAGTTACCAATATGCTGAGTGTGAACTGCGATACTGTTTACTACAAAGTTTGCGTAACGTTATTTTCTATGGAATTCCTATTTTTAAAACTTCCCGCTTGGAGCTTTGTTATTTATGTGAAAGCTGGCAAGTTTTTAGAGCGGGCAACTCCATTATGTAAAAATGGCGACGGGAAACTACTACGACTGGGAAGTATTGTTTGTATTGAAAAAAAAAAACCTAAATGATTATAAGCTTATTGAAATGTGATATCCTGTTTTATTTCAGTAACACAGACAAGCGACCGTTAGTTTACATGTGAAAGAAGGACATAGTCTTTTTGATGAAAAGTATAAGACCTAGGTATGTACTTAATTTATTCGGATTCTGTTCTGGTAACTGTCTGTTTTACTTTCTACGTACAACAATCCCTTAATATGGTGCTTCCTTTTTCCTATTGTAATAATAACTTGTGTATAATTTATGGTGTTTGGTATAAACATGATAAGAATTCCTATGAACTTATCATGTATAAACCAAACACCACATAATTATAATCATCATCATCATCATCATCATCAGCCCATACAAGTCCACGGCTGGACATAAGCCTCCCCCGTACGACGACGCCACAAAAAGCGGTCCTGAGCCGCCTCCATCCATCGACTCCCTGCGACCGCTACGATGTCGTCGGTCCATCGAGTGGATGGTCTCCCATGTAGGGGGGGATTTGCCATAATCACCACGCTTGGCAGGCGTATTGGTGATCGCAGTGTTGGTGTTGAAAAATACTCAGAAGGAAGCTGCTGTCCTTCCTCTGGTAGGTTCCCTCAGTCGGCTCTTACGACATCCAGGAGTTGGAGGGGTCGATATTCTATGACGCGGCCCCACGGCCTAATTATAATAGTCCTAGTTTAATTTTGAAAATAATGGCATCAAGTGTATATGTAATACCACCGGTGGAAATAAATGAAATGAAATCAAGATACGAGTAAAATAAATAAATGTTTAATTCGATAACTTATAAATTAAACATTCAGAGTGTTACGAATGAAATGATATTATGTATATGTCACAGTAGAACTACTGTGATACCTTTCGTACATATTAATGTACAAAAGGTATCACAGTAGTTCTACTGTATAAACATAAACGAGGATACAAAAAAAAGCAAATATAGTATTTATGGAGAAAATACTAGAAAACGGGTTCCCGTTTTCTTTTATTTTCTCCATAAATATTATATTTGCTTATCCTCGTTTATGTTTTTTTTGTATAAAAGAAAACGGGTTCCCGTTTTCTTTTACTTTCTCATTACATATTATATTTGCTTTTTTTTTGTATCCTCGTTTATGTTTATATCTATACTTTATTTATATATTAGTAGGTAATTAGGTAATATTATATTTAAAACTAATGTTAGCCCGCCAACCTTTCTGTAAAAACGTGTTTCTGGTTGGCAGGTAGAAAATACCTCGGCATTAAGCCCACGCTTTGTACCTTATAGTAAAATAAAAACTATTTTCTACCTTCTGCGATTTGCTACGATGATGGCAGTGTAGTGAAATATAATCCACTAATAAATAGTACAGGACTAATAAAACCAGACTGACATTTCTGGGTGGGGTACAAAAAAAATGTGTAGGATTCTCAAACCGAGTATAAGTAATAACTGTTTTAAGATAATAAGATTAGATTAGAACTCATCTGGGTAAAAAGACGATTACTTTTGGCCCAGTTCTATAACCGGCTACCCGAAGATATCAAAGGTGCTTGATCGTATGCGGTGTTTAAACCAAATTGGTTTAAAAAAAATATGTATGCAATAATTATATGCAAAAATATATATCCGAGGATGTAACACTACTAGATCTAATTTAGAGATATGAAAAATTTAATAATGTTAATACAGCATCTTGCGTACGCTTTCGACTGGTATTGATTAGGAACAGTTGAGCTACTTGTAGATTGTTTGCAACAGTCTGCAGCTATGTAGCTCAATTGTTTCAATTGTAAATACTAGTTTAATTTGTTTATATTATTTGATTGATACTTACTTAGCTTATGTTTCTCATTTAAGTAACATTAAAAAAGTTAAAATTAAAAATGTATTTATTTCAAATTATGTACATTATATATATATACATAATATACAACTTATTACATAGATAGATATTTTTTATTAAACATAGAATACGACCAGAACACCTTGAACAAACATTTGTCCCGAGACGGGAATCGAACCCGCAACCTTCTGCGTCGCAGGCAGACCTTCGCCCACCACGCCACAGAGGTCATCTCATTATACACGGAACGTGTTCTACCATGCACTCCAGCGCCTGCCAATTTGCATGTATTGTACAGTCATTTTCAACAGAAACTCATTGCAATAAATAACTATGTCGCATAATTAAGTTTGTACCCAGGCTCCTGAAATTTCGATAGGTATCCCAATCAAGCAATTTTCTGCCTGGCCACCTTTGCGAGTATGTATAAAAATGTTCCAGTTATTTTTGCTTTGTGTTGTGTGTTGTGTTGAATGACATCCAATGTTTTACGCTTTTTTTGTTAGAGCGACCTAAAATATTGGTTATTTAAAAATTCAAGCACCTGAACGCGGCTTTTTACATAATAGATACCCCAGTTAGGTCCACACATGGAAAAACAAATCTTTAGGCTTCAACCATACTGCGAGGCAAGCGCGGTTGCCAGGGCGCGGGGGGCCCGAATCTATAAGTGAAATGACTGATGAATGATTATTCCCATTGGAATAACGGAATACGTTGTTTCCGTTGGAATAACGTAAAATCCGACAATATATAAATAAAAATAATCCCATGGCTGAACACCACACCGTTCTGTCTAAGCATCATCACAGACAATTCAACAGTTGCAGCAACATCGGCACAGTAATAGGTGTCTTCTTACAGAAAATACAGTAAATAGGTACGTGATGCAGGGCAATGGCTAAATCGTGATCATTACAGCCAGTTCAGTTCAATGAAGACTAGCCATGTTCATGATCTTCATCATCATCAAACATAGGTAAACATCCTGACTTTACCCACTACTGAATTTATGCCTCCAGGTTATTTTACCACTTCCTACCGCTCCTGCGCTACACTCCTAAAACACCTCATAAAAGCCTCGTTTAACTTACACATCTACCGTGATTCCGTGATTAGATTGACCATTTGTGTCCATGATAGTACCTTCAGTCTACAGTTATCAGTGTTAAATTATTATGTGGAGGGAATTAAGGGGAGAAGAACACCGAAGAAAAGATGGATCGACTGTGTGAAAAACGACATGACTAAGAAAGGTGAAAGTACAGATATGACGGCTGATCAGAGGAGAGTGGAAGAAAAACAGATGTGCCGACCCCACCTAGCGTGGAATTCTCTCCTCCGTAGACCGAGACACGTTTTCAGTGACCCCGTTGACCCAATCACCGCCGCTAACCCGGAGGTGACGGCAACCGATTCGCTTCCGCACACTACACAACCGACCAAAGAGGGGGTCGAAGAATTCCCCGCTTCCGCCCTTAGGTGCACCTAGGTGAAACCTCCATTACCCTCTTGTAGCATCTGGCGACAACCCAAGCCGAGGCTCGCACCTAAGTGGTGGCCCTTGTGCGTGCGTGTCGCCCCAATTTAACTTTACTAGCGAGGCGCCCTCTGCGGCCGCCAAAAGTCCGGTAACGCTGTCATGGCCATCTGCGGTCAACAACATTATAATACTTTCGAAAAAAAAAACTAGCGTGGTGGTGGCGTTTGTGCAGGAAGAAAAAAAATACTATAGCTTCTAAAATATTTGAATGAAAAAATATTAAGTAACAATTCCGCGTATAAGCGTGAGGAACTCGGAGAGGTAACATCACTGGCTGGACTCCGGTGTTGCTTGGCAATCTCAGTGTCAAGGTCAAGTTTTGTGGTGTCCTGATATTGTCTCGGAGAGAGATGTAACTAGTTGACGACTTACTTTGATGGATACTATCATAGTAGGGTATACGCGTAATTGTTACTAATATTTTTTCATTCCAATATTTTGCACTGTACTTCCACAAAGTAACGCCAGAATCTATTATTTACTACGACGACCTCTGTGGCACGGTGGGCGAAGGTCTGCCTGGGACGCAGGAGGTTGCGGGTTCGATTCCCGCTTCGGGACAAATGTTTGTACGATCTACAAATATATATTTGTTCAGGGTGTTCTGGATGTTTTCTATGTATAATAAAAAATATATATCTATAAATATCTATCTATGTCATTATATTAAATACATATATCAGTTATCTAGTACCCATAACACAAGCTCTGCTTAGCTTGGGGCTAGATGATGCTGTGTGGACTGTCCAGCATTATTCATTTATTATTTACTGTACCTTCTGTTTAACCAATATTATAATAACGGGGTATGTTAGCAGTTTAGTTATCAAACCACGTGCCAATTTTATGTACCCCCCCACACTATTGCTAAGGGCACACGGATAGTGGCAATACTTTTGATAAGAGAATTATTGTATTGGTTTATTTTTATTATGGCATTCTCTTTTATTCCCCGAGTGTTTTTCTGGTGTGTATT
Organism: Eupithecia insigniata; assembly: GCA_947859395.1. Classification (NCBI taxonomy): domain Eukaryota; kingdom Metazoa; phylum Arthropoda; class Insecta; order Lepidoptera; family Geometridae; genus Eupithecia; species Eupithecia insigniata. Next base: position 5,277,927 of record OX402019.1, read on the forward strand.
ACGGTCTATCCAGTGAGAGAGTAGATAGGGGGTGGGAATGACAAGTTTATTGGGTGGTGGTAAAATATCTTCCTTCACCCATACTACAACATAACATTTTTACCTTTATCGAGATTTTGCGTATATTTGTTATTTGCAAGGTTAATTTTTTATTTACAAAATAATTATTAAAAGTACCGTCTTGGGGATGCTTCTGACTGGTATTGGTATAGACCAGTTAAGCTACTTGTATATTGTTAGCAACAGTCTGCAGTTATAACAGTTGTTACATTGTAAATACTACCTCTAGCTCTAATTCGTCTCTATTATTTGATTATAATTTTCTTTACCTACAGTACCTACATGATATTTTACCCCAGGGGGTGTTCGATAAGGGGTGAAGGGGCAAATTTCCATAGGTACATTTTTTTGTAACCCCAAAACCCGTAAGATTCAATTTTGGAGTGGAGTTAGGAAAATGTTTTAGTTTTGTGAACGTTATTATTAATTATTTTATCTGTATATTAATTCATTCTCTATTTTTATTGACTATTTCATATATATTTCTAATTTTAATTAATGTTATTGTTTTTAATAACCTTGTTAATTAAATAAATAATCAAAAAATAAATAAAACACGATCTGCAAACACAGCTGGTAGGGTCCGGATGCGGTAAAATAAAGACAAGGTACTATGGAGATCATAAGAAGAGTCCGGCATTGGACTGTTAAGGTCTTAGCTGGGGTGCTATTTTATATAATATATATCTTTGCAAGTTTCGAGGTAGTATGATAATGTATTAACATAGAACATTACAATCAAATAACATAACCAAAGTAGAATTAGTATTTACAATTGAATCAATTGAGCCGACTGCAGACTGTTGCAAAAAAGATAAAGCTCAGCTCGTAGTACAAATCTCGTACCCAACAAAAGCTCTGCTTAGCTTCGGGCTCGATGATGTTATGTGAATTGTCCAGTATTATTTATTTATATATTAAAATACATAAAATACACACATATATATATATATATATATAAAACATGAATGAATAAATAAATGAATGAACTAGTGTATTAATAATTTAATTTTATCTATAGTAAAATTAAATTGAAGCATAGCATAGGTTTGATGATGCAGTAGCTATAGATATTACCCAAACTTCATGTTAAAATTAATAACGTTCTCTAAAACTTATGCAATATTAACTAACTACACACAAGCAGTTCCAGGAAATGCGTACCAGCAAGTACATAGAAACTTCGCCAAAGGTAAATCTGAGGTCATTACCCTGAACTTAGACCCCACTTACGCTGAGTTACAAGTTTACATACGGTGCTAAATCTACAAGACAGAGTATAGGAGACAGTGTTGTAAGTCAAATAAGTTGCTGGAAAAAATTGAGTCTATAATTATGGAGTGGCCTTTATATACATATAAATAAATAATATATTGTATTAGGTACATATGTACAACAGTTATCTAGTACCCATAACACAAGCTCTGCTTAGCTTGGGGCTAGATAATGCTGTGTAAATTGTCCAGCATTATTTATTTCTACTATAGCAATCAATTGAAAAGCACGGATTTCCGATTTCAATAACTTTATTTCATATAACAATGCTCTTAGACAAGTAAAACTTTAGGCTTCAAACAGCTTCATTAGTATTTTTTTATACAGGATCTTTATTTTGACTTCGAATATAGATTCAGCAGCTCAAAATAGATCGAAAAATATAGTCCGTTTCGTCGCACAGCCAAATTATTTTTTGTGTGTCTGTGTTATTATAAAGTAAGATGTTATTGATTTTCTCTTCACTTCTGGTACGTCACAACGTGGCATAAACCTCGGAATGCGAAATGCAGTGAAGATGTCCAACGGTGATTGGTTGATCTTTTCTTGGATGTGGAATCGAAGGATAGGATTTTTGTCATTTTGCTTGGTTGATTTATTTCTTAACTATGCAACTACTCCACGCGTGAATCGCTTTCACGTTGGTGTGCAGAAAAATAAATCACACAAGATGAATATTGTGATCACACTGCATTAACCTCTACTAAGCTTGCGGTTGAGTTCAGAAAAGTTTTCAAAACTGAGAACTACTAACTGAGAACAGCATTAAATTTCAATCACTATACAAAATGGCGACCCAGTTTACTTTAGTTTAATAATGCCTACGGGATATTTTATAGCTTTGGGTGCTTCAGTAGTCAAATGTATTGTTGCCACAATCGCTGAACAGAAAGCATTCTGCGCCTAATGTTCACCATACAAATGGACAGAAATAACCTTTTCAATACAAAACTCTGTTAACTTTGGGGCTAGGTGATAGATTGAAAATGATTCCCAGATGGTCCCAAAAAAAATTTATAAACGTCAAGAAATTTTAGTTCGATTTTTAGTTTTATCAAAAGAATCAAAATTTGTTACCTCTCTGTTCGATGAATTTTTGTTGGTTTACAGTCATGTACTTTTGTATCGTCTCTTGTACTGCAGAAAAAAACGTGCACAGTTTCATGTCCTGTCCAGGCTTCGGTAAGATTCATCCTGCAAAAATACGTACATTCCAATGAGCTGGACTCTTATCAGACCGGTGTCTTCAAGAGCACCACACTCACGCACCACATTATAAAATAGTAGCTGTTATTCTCCATCCTTTTAACCAACTTTATGCCAATAATCAAAACGATTGTTTGTTAGTTAGGGTGTAAAAGAAGGACAAACAAAAAAACACACTTTCGCTTTTATAATATTAGTTAAGATAATCATTAAACTAAAACCTTGTCATTATATACTAGATTTGTTCTTGTTAATGTTTTAAGATGGAACATTCCAAATTATTTTATTTGCCGAGGAGGGTTCTGACTCCTCCGCTTTACAGTATATATCTTTTGTGGTGGTCAGTTCACAATTGTACCCTATACATTATGTGCTGTTACCTAATAAAGATTTTTGTGTGAAACGGCTCTAAGCTATTTTGCGTACGCTTGTTTAAAAGCAGTAACGAGACTCTACGAGAGCGAAAAGTTAAGAAAGTAAACGTAGGTGAACATACTCTAAATGCATAAGAAATTGTGCTTCGTGAGGCTGTAGTAAAGTTAGATAAACTGGAACGTGCACTTGAAGTGAAGTTTGTTCACACTGAGAAATTTCAGTATGGTCTAAAAGCCGGAAGAAATATTTAATTTTAAAAGCTTTTTCATGCAAGCATCAAGTCTTAAGCTCTCCTTATAAATTATATAAAAAACGTTTATTTCAGACTGTTGTGCTTAGCTTGCTCGGTTTGTGAATCGTCCAGCATTATTTATGCCCGCGGCTTCGCCCGCGTTTTATCGGGATAAAAGTAACCATTGTGTTATTTCAGGTCTCAAACTATACCCATACCAGATTTCAGCCCGATCAGTTTAGAAGTTTTTGCGACAAAGATGAACAAACATCCATAGATCCATTGTCACAAACTTTGACATTTATAATTATAATATGTAGGATTGTTGCGCATGTCGAGAAAAATCTGCGTCCAAGTAGGGACCAAGTCTTTCTTCTGCTTGTTAGTATTTTCTTGTTTTGTTTTTATATAGGAAACAAACAGTTACAAAAATAAATATTATAATCTATACTTAAAATAAATACGCAAACCAATAATATGTAAAGCCATCGCCATGTGGAGTCATGGGCCGAATTCTGCTAAGTAATTGCTTTACTGTGTCAATGATATCGTCTCAGACTCATAGATGAAAATTTATTGCCGGCCCTGTGACACGCGCTCAAAAAATCGACAAAATGGAAAATGGGGAGGGAGCGATGGACAGAATGAGGAGCAGGATATGCGGCATGACGAGTAACGTGGCCACACGACGTCTCTGACTCCTTTCCTCGCTACTTCACATACCACTCGACGAGTGTGTGGCCGGCCCAATAGAGTTGTTTGGTAGCGAATAAAGTGAAACAACGAAGCTAACGTCAGTGAACCACTCGCCCTTGTTTTCAAAGAGATTTCCTTTGGCATTCAGATTACCTAGTTCGTTCATTGAGATACAGCAACGACCCAATGTTAGTACCTAAACTTGTCGTGTTAAACTTGAAAACAACAGAAAGTTTCGATTATTATAATGTGAGTTTGAAAAGGTAATTACTGAACTGACGGGTTTATCTGCTAGAAACATCATAATCCGGTCTCGACCTAATTTTAGTTTGTTTTGAATATATGATATATACATATGTGGTTAGTGAATTATTTCATAAATAAACAAAAGTAAATAAATAAATAATTCTGGATAGAACACAACTAAATAATTACAACAACTAAAGATAAAATAATTATTATTGGTTGGATGTTTTGGTAGCTGTTTTTGGATGAGTATTAAATATGGCTGAGTTAAAATCGCCCCCATAAACTACCTAACAATCCTTTCTTTTACTTACTACCTTTCGCAATTTTTAAACAATGGCTAATTGTAAGTGTCATTTATTTTCTTCTGTTGATATACATCAGAGTGATAAAAATTATTGCTTCATCATCAGCCCGTACACGTCCACTGCTGAACATAGGCCTCCTCCAAACGACGCCATGTCCTGAGCCACCTCCGTCCAACGACTCCCTGTGACCGCTACAATGTCGTCGGTCCATCGAGTGGGAGGTCTTCCCACACTCCGTATAAGCATTGCTTAACAATTGCTATATCTTTTTATCTTTTTGGTTATCTCTCTATGTTATTTAGTCGAAGCAATAAAAGTTATCGAGATATTGAAATTGAACCCTGTAATGGTTAAAAAAGCATGTCGTTCATTAAACTGATTTAAAGTGAATCAAAAATATGTTCAAGGAATCCGCGATGTTGGTATTTTTCCAAAAGTATTTTTACTCCAAAAAACACTAGCTACCTTCTAGAGAACAAGAAACAATAAGAAAAGGACTGACTTCCGAAAGCACAAATCTCGAAATTTCGAGAAACACAAATAATTCCAACAAAGACGAATTTCCATTAAAATAACAGAACGGAAAACCGACAAATTCCTTGAAAATCGTGAACAATAAAAGATCAAAGTTGGACTCGGCGTTTTCATCATAAAGTCAACCCCTGCTATCAATGCACTGAACAGCAAACAAATCCTTGTACTGTATAATACTGCTCGATTTTTATGAGTGTTTGTGGTAAAAGAAATAAACGGAAGCGATTCAGGTTTCAACACTGAAAATGTGATGAATGAATGTAATGAATCATTACTAATGAATAATGATACAATTGGTCCGATGGCACCAATTGTACCATCAATGGTACTGTCTAATGATTCATTAGGCAGTACCATTGATGGTACAATTGGCACCAATTTGTCCCAATTGTACCATTGATGATACACCTGGCACCGAACTATACTGACTTTTACCACTAGAATCATCATCTCAAGTAGAAACTGTTGTTATGAATTCTTATTTTAATAAAGTGAATAAACCCGGGCGGCCTGTGGCATCAAATTGAGTTCCAGACAGCGCACTATGGGTCAGGAGCGTAATTTTCGTACCAAAAATCAATTTGTCAAAAGTTAGATTTCTACATTTTTCTCAGTGAATATATAAAGTAGGATAATTGAACTATTATATACCACAAAAAAATGCTATAATAACATATTTTAATAGCGATAGCTTGAACTTCAATGTAAGGAAGTAGTTTGATTGATGTAGGAAAATTTGTGATATGACACTTTCAGATCGTTTTTTTACAAACATTTGTTGATAAACTATAACTTATTATACATAATTAAAAGCGTGGTACTTAACACTTTCCAAGTAATTCAAGCATATTTTTATATGGCTAAGAAAGTAAGCTTTAGAAAACATGGTTAACTGAATTTATGAAGGTATCTATTTTATAATTATTTTAGCTGTAAATAGAGAATAACCGTATTATTTTATAATAGCTATCACCTTATCAAAGAAAGAAACGAAATATTGCGGTTGCCGAACCGGAAACCGCAAAGAAATAAATAAGTTATCAATTTCACATGGAATATATTTCGAGGAACGTGTGCAAGAAACCGCAATGAAAATCTGTACTGTCGTGTGCAAATATGTTATCAATTACTGTCACTATAAAAAGGGATTCAGGTTCCAACTACAAACATTTAAACTGTTTTGCTACATTCGTGGAAACAAGTGTATTAAAAAAACTAAAATGTGTGAATTCATTGTATCAAAACGCGAATTATATTCTTTTTTAATCGAGAACGATGCCACATAGGAAAATCTTCTTGAGTATTTGGAAGAAAACACCAACTAAACGCCAAAAAGGTGTCGAAAACATACAACAAAATATCTTACAAAAATTCCGTGATCGTTGGTCGAAAGCTAAAAGAACCAAATCTCGATTTTTGGAACAAAACGCTTCGTGGTTAGATAGCGAGTTCAAAATTATGTTCGATGATGAAGAATCGTGTCCCACACCAGGAACATCTACGGGTCGTAGTCGACCATCAAAAACATATGAAGACCTGTCAGACAGAAGCAAGAAACGAAAGAACATGGAATTAGTGCAAGAATATGGACTCGAATTTATACAGAACGCGTATGTACAGGAACTTCGATCACAAGGGGAATCAGAAGAAGCTTCCCTCGTAGCTATGCTAAGGCCATTAAGCAGAGATGAGAAGAATACGATAAGAAGGCAAATACTCCATGAAACACCAACTGTAAGTGCGTATTCTCTTCATGAAGCCTTAAGTTTATACATTGATTTAAATTTAACTAAGTCGCAATACGCATATTTAAGATCTGTTCTTGCTGAAAAGAATTGCTCTGTTTTTCCATCATACAATCTGTTGAAGAATGCAAAACTATCTTGCTGTAAGTAGTATTGAGATAACTGATATCGGTGCCAAAGTAAAATTACAGGATTTATTAAATCATACTGTGGCTCGTATTTTGAAGATTGAATCTACGTATAAACCTGGATTACAAAGTATGAAACTATATACTAAATGGGGATGTGACGGCTCTTTGGGACAGAGCGAATATAAACAAAGATTAGAAGGAGAAAGTGAATTAATATCAGACGCTAAGTTATTCATAGCTTCGTTAGTTCCAATAAAACTAATTAACTTGCGCTCTAATTAAATTATATGGCAAAATAAAACATGCTCATCTCCGAGGTATTGTCGACCAATTTTAATGGAATTTTCAAAAGAAACTCCAGAGAAAACTAGAGCTGTTATTAATGATATAAAATCACAAATAGAAAGTTTACAAACTTCCAAGATTAGACAAAATGATTGAAATAAATCATGAATTGTTTTTGACAATGACTGATGAAAGTAGCTCAAGTATTAACTGATACTAGTTCTGGAGCAGTGTGTACTATATGTGGTGCTATACCAACAGAAATGAACGATTTAAGTAAGGTTGCATCCAAGCCTGAAAATCAAGATGCCTATCAGTATGGCTTGTCAACACTGCATGCGTGGATTCGATGCATGGAATTAATATTACACATATCTTACAATCTGCCATTTCAAAAATGGTCGACCACAACACCGGAAAACAAGAGGAGGAGGAAAGAAAAAAGGTATGTACAAGGGCAGTTTAGGAATCAAATGGGTTTACACGTAGATAAACCACGACAAGGATCAGGCAATAGTAATGATGGGAATAAGGCTCGTCGATTTTTTCAGAACTACCACTGTAGTTCTGAAATTACGGGAGTTGATGAGGAGATAATCAAAAGATTATACGTCATCTTGCAGACCTTAGCATCTGGACCTGAAATTAACCCTCAAAAATTTGGTGAATACACTCAGAGTACTGCACAATTATACGTTAATAAATATAGGTGGTATTACATGCCCTCTTCTGTACACAAGATCTTAATCCACGGAGAGAACATAATCAAAAATTTTGCTGTTTTACCAATTGGACAATTGTCTGAAGATGCTCAAGAGTCCCGAAATAAGGACTACAAAAAAAATCGATTGGAGCATTCCAGAAAATGCTCTAGGTCAGCTACAAATGAAGACGTTTTTCATTCATTGCTATATACATTTGATCCATATATCTCTAGCCTAAGGAGACCAAGCGAAACTGTTCCGAAAGAACTGTGGCAGGAAGCTATAAATCTTTTAGATTTTTAACCAACCAAAACTTTCATTTAGTTTTTTACGATTATTAGTTTTTATTTATATATATAAAAGTACTTCTATTATAGTAATTATTTTTATTAGTTTCCAATTTATCTTTTGTAATGTTTGTAATAGGTTTTTTATTACTTGTTACACAAAAAATGTAAGTTTTAATTTAACGTAAAAAAAAATGTTTCCTAATTTATTGGTTTTTTTAATTTTTACGTTTTATTTTATATTATGTCAATGTAGAATTTTATTTTAATTATGTCCTTTGGATTAGTTAAAATCCGCGAGAACCTAACAAAAATATTTTTTTAAGTTTAGTGGCAATTTTTTTTTCTACTAATAAAGGATTTTTATTTATTTAATTTGTAGTCCATATATCTAAAATTATAATTGCGTAAGATTCATAAAGATATTTTAAAAACTGAGAAAGTTACAGATTTTTGACACGATAATTACGCTCCTGACCCATAGTGCGGCGTGACGTCAGTGGAGAGGATGTGCAAAATGACAGGAAATCTCAAAAATAACAGAAAATTTCAAAAATTACAGTTATTCTCAAAAATGTCGGGAAATGTTATAAGTTTTCCTGATCGAAAAAAGTTCTCCGATTTATGAAATTGTGATATTTGTCTGTAGTTTCGCAGATATGAGAGCTACGCGGATACCTATTTTTCGATACCTCTGTAACAGTGTTGTTTCTCTTAGTATTAGCAGAAAATGGTTCATTGCCACCAAGGGCTATAAACAATTTTCCGTCGCATTACTATGCGCCTTAATATTTTTCAACCTTCTACGAATTATTAGAAAACATTTAAAAAAAGATAAATGAAATCGGTAAAGCCGTTCTCAAGTTATAGCGTTACCAGGGGAAATAGGAGTTCATTTTTAATGTATATAATACAAAAGGTTAGTAGTTACTTTTCACCGATATATCACATAGATTATCTGTATAATACATAAGGTTATTAGTTACTTTTCACCCCGCTTCCTCCGTCCTCTCGCACCAAATCAATCGCTCATTCATGAAGGGGCTGCAAGTAGAAGGCCAAGCACTCTTCTTACCCCATTACAATTCCGGACGTGACTTTCGGTGATCCCCTCATCAGATCCCCCCAAAAGGCTTAAGGCTTTTTGGTCTAGGGGAGACAACTAAAGAACTTTTATGCATCAGATATTTCTGTAACCATTGTGTAACGATTTTAGTGTTTTCGTGGCTTCTTTATTTATTTTGAATCCCAGAAAAACTTCAAAACGTAGTAAACTTTATAATAATAACAAACGGACACGGCAAAATTTGATCTGAACGACAGAAATATTATATTATTTTTTTGTCTAAAATATAAATAAATCTGGATAGCCCTGATTACCTAGCAGTATAAAATATACTTTACATACACCTATTTCGACACGATCTGACGCCCATCATTTATGTAACCTAGCATAACAAATTCCATGATCTGTTTTTGTTTGTTTTGTATGTTCTTAATTTGTGTATCGAAATAAATGATATTCTATTATATTTACGACATATTCTCATAACTACAAACATACATAAAAATTCATGAAAATCGGTTGTGCCGTTTCGGAGGAGTGCGACCACTAACAACGTGACACGAGATTTTTATATATAAGAAGACTAGCTGCTGCCCGCGCCTTTGCCCGCGTTTTATCGGGATAAAAATAACCTATATAATATTATTCCAGGTACCAAACTATAACCATATCAAATTTCAGCATGATCGGTTCAGTAGATTTTGCGTGAAAGAGTAACAAATATCCATACATCAATCCTTACAAACTTTGACATTTATAATATTAGTAGGAAGTAGGATAGGATTTCGCTTATTCCCAGTTGTCTTGTGCAGTTGTTGACAAAAGTTATCCCAGGTATTGCTCCCATTAAAATACGATTTTCTAGATACAAAATAATAGTTACTACATTAAATCCATGTAGGTACATATACTGGTTAGACATGATCAGGGTAAGTAATTGGGGTGTACACTGTACAAACTTCAAGGTCCTCGTACTTTCAAGGGGTGGCACGTGGCCAATTTGCACATATCTTAGTTACTGAAGGGGATGGAGGTAAATTATGGAATACATATCAAGTGTTTAAGGTAGGAACTAAATTGAGTAAATAATTACGACCTCGGTGGCACGGTGGATAAAAGGAAAGGAAGAGAGGGTTCGATTACCTCCGCGGTAGTAGACCTGTAGATTGTTTGCAATAGTCTGCAGTTACCTCAATTGTTTCAATTGTAAATACTTAATAGTTCTTGTTGTTTCTATTATTTAATAGTAATTTTCTTTGTTGATAAAGAATTAAGATTTTGATCTTTCGCAGTTGTGTAAAAAAACGTGAGAAATATTTTGTTTTATTCTAACTCTATTATGTCTTAAAGGAGGGGCTTGGGAAGAAAAATCCAATGAACTCAAACTCAAGGTGCTTAAATCGTTTCGCTGAGGAGTTTTTATGGCCAATCTCGGTCTCCATCATCAGACCAGCTCGATGGTACGATGACATTGAATGGTCACTGAATTTTTTCCATTTAGTTACATAAGTACGCAAAATTTCACTTTCTACGCTCAATCGGTTGAGGATAACTGGTTTAAAATTCAGTTGCAAGATTTTTCGCACACAAACTACAAGGGCAAGCAGAATAAATGCTTATAAAAAAAGAAAATCAACCAATAAGCGGTAAACAGAATATGAGTGGTATACTCACGAACACATCTGTGACATACTCGTACCTGCCACAGCAACTCACCCTTTTTTTTATTATTCTGAGGAAAATGCGCACGCATATTTCATTTCATTTCATTTCATTTATTCATTGCTAGTATGTACACTGGTTGGTAGCTTATAATCTAATTATAGCTAACGTTAGTAGGTACAAACACCCTGTTGGGCACTGCAATTTCGATTTGTTAGTTATTTAGGTAGGTACATAGATTTAATCTTAATTAAGTAAATCTTAAAGTTACAATTATAAGTCTGGATGTCAAATCATGGAAACAATAACAAAAAAGTTCATATGTTTACAATTAAAAGAATCTCAATGTCAAATAATGTATGTACAAATGTTATTTTCAGTTATAGTACATATATCAAAACATAATATAATTTATTTTTTCTGTCAAAAATTCATTTACGCTATAATAACATTTATAGATAAGGAAATAGTTTATTAGTAAATAAGTTATATTTTGTTATGTCTTTTATTTCTTGGGGGAGTTTGTTGTATATTTTTATTGACATTTTGTACGGCGCTTTACTGTGGATACACAGTTTAGATTGAGGTTGCACTAATTTATTTCTACCGGCTCGAAGGCTATAAGGTCTTGGTAGGTCGTCTAAGTTTTGATACATGTAGATCTGGATATTTTCTAACAAATTTACGTAATTCCAAAATATATATCGATGGCAAGGTTAAAATCTTTTGTTTTTTAAAGTGCGGCTTACAACTTACTACATATCGTACTACCACGGGCAGACAGTACTTATTAATTGGAATGAATGGATTACGTGGGACTTTAACCCACTAAAACCCTCAGGGTGTTCCGCCTCTGCCACTAGTGGTGGGAACGCGGGAACGTTTTCTCTTCCGCGAACCCACCGCGGCTGCCCGATACAGCAACTCACCCTACTAAAAGTCCTACTTCAGGAAAATTACCACATTAAATACCTTAAAAGATGGCATATACCTACTCAAACTTAAACAGAGTGACACCTGAATATTTCACCCAAGACCACCCATCTAATTACAGCTAAACAATCGTTTATAGGTAAAAAAAAAAAGAAAAAAAATTGCCGTCATTTTGATATCATAAACTCCCAAACAATATTTCGATCACGAATACCTTTCAAAAACTTCGCCAACTACCCTCCAATCTCGTCCAATCACAGGCAGGCTGTAGATCAAAACATTTGTCGTCGATGGCCCTCACGGAGTGGGTACGCGTGACCAATTAGAGCGATCGTTTCCGGATAGATTGCACGATAGGGAAATAGCGGGAAATGCGGGGTGAATGGGGGGAATAAAGTTTAAGGTATTTTTTTTTGTTTGAGATTTGCAGCCTTTCATTCCTCTATCTGAATAAATAGAAGCTGAAAGATGAAAGCTTGGGCTACACAGCCCAAGAGCATCTCTGCAGACACTAAGCAAACATTCTCTGGTTTAGAGCGCTAGCGAATAGATTAAGATTAATATAAGAATAGATTAAGTTTGATTAATAAAGAAATTACAATAAAATCTAGTGATGGATAAAGGCCACTTTGTTTTAAATAGATAGAAGCAAGAAAAGCTGAAAGATGAAAGCTTAGGCTGAATAGCCCAAGAGCATCTAGAAAAGCCACTTTGTTTTGAATAGATAGAAGTATGAAAAGCTGGAAGATGAAAGCTTGGGCTGAATAGCCTAAGAGCATCTTCTGATGGATAAAGGCCACTTTGTTTTGAATAGATAGAAGCAAGAAAAGCTGAAGGATGAAACCCAACTCAACAGCTGAGCATCTATTGCTGGATAACTTTATTTTGCGGCATCAGACTCGGTTCAACCTCAATTGCGATCATTAGGGAATGCATAATATCCAGTAGAGGAATAGTATGATGATAATTTATGTCGTGTTACCATTGGTCGGTAGTCTTCTTTTTGGACCTTATGCGTATCTGGGCAGTGGCCCAGATACGCATAAGGCCCAAAAAGAAGAAGATAATAGAACGGAGTACCGTTCTATTATTGTTATAGTACTCTTTTACTTCTATTATTGTAATATACACATCATTCATCCAAGAAAAACTGGCCACATAGTTTTCTTGATGCTGCCAACTCAATCTGCAAATAATGGCTTGCTACTTTGATAGCTAAATTCGATATTTTTTTTGTAATAAAATTTAAATGTACGAGTTAGCAATATTAAATGTAGGTATCTCAAATCTACAAGGAATGTAAATTATGTATTTAACACGATAAAAAAATGACCCAGAACAACGTAAAGTTGATTTACTAATATTTGATATCGAATTGGGCTAGAGTAAGTGTTAACAGTTTCTGTTCCTCCTGAGTATGCACGGGAGTCAATCAAAAGCATTTCCAGGATCGAATCCACACTTTCACATTGAGACGCGACTCTCCTTTTCGCTACGCCAACACGGGTAAGCCTTTTATCCGTATCTGTCTCCATAAGTCTGATTTAGAAGCAAACAACTGATAAGAAGAAATTGGGCAATTTTATTCAGAGAAAGCAAAATGATTTTGTCTCGTGGAATACATCAGCCGAATACATCTTGAAAATGTATTTCTTTTTCTTTATCCCAATAATCCAATCAAATAAATCGCATCATTCTATATTTCGAATGCTATCAACTTATTGTATTCTGGATTTATATAGGTAAAGAATTTATATTTTAGGGCACGTGCACTCCGAATGCGGTTACATGATTTGCAAATGCGGTGGAGATGCGGTATGATGCGATTTTTTTTTAAACCTTTTTTGGAGAGGATAGAGTGTTGTCACACTTTATAAAACAGAAATAACAATAAATGTACCTATTGATGCATTTGGGATTACTATATGCTACGAATAATATTTATTCGTAGACTACAATGTTTTTAATTGTATTTTCATTTAGTTGGTAAAGTAAAACTAGTATTCCATAAAATACTATTGTTCTAAGATTAACTATGGGTTCCATTCCCGCATCGGGACAAATTTTTGTACGATCTGCATATATTTGTTCAGGGTGTTCTGGACGTTTTTCTTTGTGTAATAAAAAATATCTATCTACATAGTGTATTATATTAAGTATATCAGTTATTTAGTACCCATAACACAAGCTCTGCTTAGCTTGGGGCTAGATAATGCTGTGTGAATTGTCCAACATTATTTATTTTATATTTACTATGATTCGGCGTTATTCAACTTCATAGAAACTTAACCCCTGATTAGATAAAATTAAGCATAGGTCTAAAATTACTCTAGGTCTAAAATTACATCTAAGCAATTTCAATGAGTTTCAGTAGTTTTAAAACTACTGAAACATTATACCATACAAATCAAAACTTTCCCATTTAAAATTATGGGAATATCCAATATGTTTTTTTGAATCTACTCTATTCATTTGGAAGACAATTCACCCTTATTCCCCATTCAATAAAGTTGATATTAAACGAAAGATGTTCCTTAGAAACGAAGTTGAAGCCAATATTGGTATTACAAATGTTGTAATCTCGGAGTGACAAGTGTTCAAATAAATAACACGCGACCTTGTGAGATTACAGGGCGAACCCTTTTTGATGCGGATCAAGTAACAAGCTCAGTATTAGCAGGCAGAAGTGGCGATGGGGAGGCGATATAGCGTAGAACCGATAACCGTTGGGAAGTAAAGGTTCTCGAGTGGCGGCCGCGATGCAATGCGAAATTAAATGTGGGAAGACCTTCCATTCGATGGACTGACGACATTGTAGCGGTTGCAGGAAGTAGTTGGACGGAGGCGGCTCAGGACCGCTATTCGTGGCGTTGTTTGGAGGCGGTCTATGGTAGTTCTTCCACTAGTGGACAAAAAATGTAAGTGAAGAGAATATCAATAACACCTTATTTCTTATTTGATAATAATAACTATGTTTATAGCATAAAATTTGACTTGTATAAGTGCTTATTTTGCAAGCAGAAATATAGTTATTGATTCTAATTCTGATTCTACACGTCTCGTCACGGTTTAATAGCTCGGCAAAAGTGGAGGGGGGTTCTGCGCAGGTGTAATACGGTGTCAAAATATAAAAACCGACTTCTGCGCATCAAGGTCACCCCTATTAATAGCGGGGACCTTGTGTATAAGTTTTGTGCGAGCACCCATAGCTAAGAAGTCCAAAAAACGGTAAAGCTTACATCTTACGCCAAGTGTCTAATAAATAGCCTCAATATTTTTACTCGGAGAGTTCAGCTACTGGACTCTAATCAATCAACTGGACCACACATTTCGAGATCAGACCCCAGATTTGACTCGCAAGTCAAATGGCCCAATGGGACTGGGTACTTACAGTAAATTATGGCAATTATTTTAACGGATGTACTTTGGGGATTTTTAATGGGATTTCTGGTTTGATTTAGGGGTTTTCGGGGATTTTAATCGTGGTTCATAAGTGCTTTATCGTACTTATTGAATAACTCTATCTACTTACTCTATTATATAAGATTAAAAATAACATCAGTAATTCAGAGAAACAGAATTATAGTTCTTAATGAAATTGGCAATTCGCCGTTCATATGAAAGTCAGCACTGTAAGAATGGTATAATATTATAAAGCCTAGATTTTTGTGTTGATTTGCAAAATTGCTGTTTTTGCTAAAGATTCCCCATTTAAACCGATTTCGAAAAAAGGAGGGTAAGGTAGTAATTATTTATGGATCAATTTGGATGCTTTATTGCAGTTGTATAGAGAATGATCCCGAAATGGTCTATTTTTGATTCATGTTTAGCCGTAAGTTTTCCTAAGATTAATAAATAAAATAAAACTAAAATAAAAAATCTAAGATATTCGAAGTCAGTTTTAAGTTTTTTTTTTGATGAATCAAATTATATAATTCATGAATATATTTTAATGTATATCAACAGACCTACAGTACCGTATCACAATACAGATATTTATAATTAAAAAAAAAAACAACTGGATATCCACACATCATCTAGCCTCAAGCTAAGCAGAGCTTGTGTTATGGGTACAAGATGACTGATATACATAATCCAATACATAACATATATAGATATTTTAGTATACATAGAAAAAACGGAACAAATATTTGCATACAGTACAAATATTTGTCTCAAGGCGGGAATCGAAACCGCAACCGCCTGCGTCGCAGACGGACCTTCACCCACCGAACCAGATCGGTCGAGAAGGGAGACAACAAGCAGAAAAAGAAGGTGGTTTTTGCCCTGTAATGGAACAATATACCACAATGTACTAGTTATATGCATTATGCTATTCCCCACGGTTTTACCCGCATTAAATTTGATTTCACATTTCTAGGGGGATAAAAAGGTATTTTTCTCGTAAATCTCCCATGGGAATCCGATGTTTTACCTGGACAAAATGTAGCCTATGTTACTCTCCATCCTTTCACTAAACTCCATGCTAAAAATCAAGTCGATTGGTTGCTTAGGGCGTGAAGGAAGGACAAACAAACAAGCAAACAAACTTTCACATTTATAATGTTAGTTAGGATTCCAGACAGGTTAAATTAAGTTAGATGGCCAAAGCAATATTTCATTCAACCATAATGCAATCAAGCCTGGCACTGAAACATTATCCATCATTCTCACTAAATAATGCACAAGTTAAATATTCTAGTCCATCAACTAAATATCTAATTCCACGAGATTTCCAGTTAATATTCTAACCGTGCAATTTTACTAAACGCCTCGCCGAAACTACGATTTATCTCTCTAAATTTTCCACCGAAGACGAGTAATTAATTTGTGCTTAAATTAAATTTTGATGCGCCGGTCGACGGACAAAGCTGCAAATGGGATTTCTGACCGCAAACAGAGTACATATCATCCAGTAGGTAGACTTTTTCCGTACGGGATTGTTTTTAACTGACTTCAAAAGAAGGTTATCAATTCATATGTATGTTTGTCTTTTTTTTTGTTTGGTTTGTATGTTACGGTCATCTTTGGTTACGGTATATCCCCACCAAGTATGGTATTTTGACAATTCTTTCACTACTGTTTTGTATTTTTTATCCCCAGGGGATTAGTATTTATCCCGCAAAACTTAAAATAAGAGTAAGAGAATTTGAAGTCAGTTTATCGTTTTTTAAAACACGCCATATAATTAGTTTTATACCTTCAGCCTGCGTCCATGACCAGAATGCTGGGTGCTCTGTTATCTTGCTACGTTTTGAGACCAGGATTACATAATGCGCTCACTAATTCATGACTTGAACCCATCTTCTCCCTTCCACTCCTGGACAAGCAGATGCCGTCGATTACCACCCTTATCTTGGCGTATGCCTTCCACTCATACTCAGCATTTCTCCTTTACTTTTGCCATTCGTATCGCTAAGTCTAGACGGTGGCTAGAGAGTGATTATGTGTCTTTTAGATACATCATCGGCCACTTCGTGTTACCTCATTACGTTATTATCAGATGAGATTGTGGTCAAACAAAAGTCTAGGCACGATAAAAAAATCGCGGTCATGTATGCTTTGTATGAGCGTGTCGGAGCTGATAACGTACATTTAACAGTACTGTCCATTGAAAAGATAAAATATGACCAATGTCGTCTATAAATCTGTGACGTTGGTGTTTATACCGTCCATATATCGCCTTATATTTAATTGCCATTCCGAATACATTTTATCTAAGTTTAAGATTAATTTAATGTCATAATTTGTAGGGTTATTTTACATTCATGAAAGAACCCCTCATGTAAGGGAGAAGACCTCCTCCAGACTTCTCCATCTATCACCATTCTACCACTCAATATTTTCGAATTTTTGGGTAATAGCAGAAAATTTGGTGACTTACTACAAACTTCCATTTACTATGCTCTCAACCCTTAAGGTAGAAAAACCACAGGAATCTCTAGAAGCGAAGGCTCAGAATGAATATTTTATGGCCTTCTAACATCTAAACGATTTATGGTATTACCTTGGTATTTGCATACGTAAGTTTGTAAAAAAGTGTGTACCCAACTTTTTGTTTTTCGTTTTAGACCACTAGTGGTGCTTAGGGCATAGTTTTGCCTGAAGAGCATATTTATATTTGCAGGCTTGATCATGGCTTGTTGAAATTAGATAATATATACAATGCGATTAGTTACCACAGCAGCGTAACAAAACGTTTGTAACCTATATTCTGCTTCTATTGTTCAGGGTTTTAGTGTTTTTTTTAACCAAGAAAAGAACCAAAGGCATCGTATTTTTGAAAAGACCTTCTATGGTATCACAGAAAGGGATAAAAATCTGTCAAAATGGAAGGAATAAATCAAAGTGTCGCGTAATGCAATCAAAAAAACAATGATATATTAAAAAGCTATTGATGAATGTTGATGAATTCTTATCTTATAAATTTCTGCATGCATGACGTAAACTACGATCAATGACCTCGATAACCTACCGTTACCTTTGTTAAGTTGACTACCCTAGACGCCATAACAAATTAAATCTTTGCTTTTGATATTGTTTTTAAATTATAACTAGGATTACTTTATTTTCATTAAGATTGACTGACATGCATGATTTATTTGACCTTGACAAAACTACTTGATACCTATCTACATATTTTAATCTAAACTTGTTAATTTATATAAATTCTTTTGCAGTGCCCTAAAGGATACATGTACGTGTGTGTGCATGTGGATGATGACCTAAGCTAACATTAAGACCTAAGCTGTATAAATGTACATGTGAGCAAAATAAATAAATGAAATAAATAAATTATCTATTCTAATAAACAATGCTGGACAATGGACAAAACATACATCTAGCGCCAACCTACGTTAATTATTATTGTTATATTCTCTGTACTGCTCAAGCTTAGAACAGTTATGTAATGGGTACTAAATAACTGAATTTTGCAATGTTGCTCACGTGGAATATCTAACTGAGATCTTACTAAAGATTACACTTCAGCTTCACAACGAATGTAATGCAACTAGATACCTATTCTTAGCAAAGTTTCGTTCGTTCGTTAATGTTTGTGTGCGTTTATCATGCTGAGCAGCTTTTCACACCGAAACCTAGATGTTAGAATTAACTTTAATTACATAGACAGTTTGTTAACATTATATATTGTAAAAACATATCAATTATGTGAGAACGAGTGCCTAGATAAACCTAACACAGGCTTTAAGGCACTACTAATCCAAAAATTTAATGTTTTTTTTATGTTCCTACCAATAAATATCATTCTATTCTATTATTCTATTGTACTTACCTGCACCATATTGGTGTACCTTTAGTAAGATCTCAGTTAGAATATGCCACGCCTGTCTGGGATCCTTTTATAGTACCTAAACTAGCTGCTGCCCGCGGCTTCGCAGGCACTTTTCATGTACCCTATGTCCGTCCCTGGGATACCATCTAACTCCCTGTAAAATTTAATTAAGATCCATGCAGCCGTTTAGGAGTGAAAAGGTAACAGACAGACAGATAGACAGAGTAACTTTCAAATTTATAATAATTATTACTGGCTGTTGCCCGCGCCTTCGCCCGCGTTTTATCGGGATAAAAAGATAGCCTATACATATGTTGTTCCATGTTTTTTCTATGTACGAGTTTCTTTGAATTTATTTATAATCTTTATTTATAAATTTTATAACCATACCAAATTTCAGCGTGATCGGTTTAATAGTTTTTGCGTGAAAAGTAACAAATATCCATACATCCATCCTTACAAACTATTATAATAGAATTAGTAGGATATAAAAATCAAATCGAAAGTAATCGACGTAAATTCTTATCTTCGTTCTTCGTTTGTCGTAACAAATACGACTTATGTATTCAATTCAATTCAATTCATTTATTTCCACCGTAGATATTTCTTAGTATACACTTGATGTCGTTAGTTTCTAAAATATGACTCTTATCCTATTACACTATTATTACAAAATTTGTAATCAAAAAAGGAAGCACCATAAGGGATTGTATGTAGAAAAAAAAACAGACAGACGGTCAAATATTAAGTATCCACTCATGTGTATGGGTTTATAGTAAGGCGCGACATGCCCAGCCACTGACTCTGACTAAAGCTTTTTTATACTACCGACCAAGGTGAAGGCGTAAACAAGTATAAGAATAAGAATTTATTTGTACAAACTTATGATAAAAGATAAAGATAAAATTTATTTATTTACCCACTGTTACGTACTGCCTAATATATGTTCCTATCTGGATGAGGAAATCAGGTGTACTTCAATGAAGAGTTGGTTTATACGATTCATAAATGTTATAATTGGGTTTTCGATTACCATTACACAGCGAATTTTGATATGAAGTGAATGAAAGAATACAAAGAACGAGTGAAACGATTGAAATAGAACGAAATGGATACAGATTAAAAATAAAATAAAAAATCGATTTCTAAACATATGAATGGGTTGTTGTTGCGAAGTGGTTCCGCCGTAGCTGTATAGATGGCGCTA
The DNA here is from genome assembly GCA_947859395.1 of Eupithecia insigniata. Taxonomy (NCBI): domain Eukaryota; kingdom Metazoa; phylum Arthropoda; class Insecta; order Lepidoptera; family Geometridae; genus Eupithecia; species Eupithecia insigniata. Next base: position 5,298,173 of record OX402019.1, read on the forward strand.
AACGTGACTTCTGAACATGCCGGCCGCCTTGGAAGCTCCAGGATGTAAGCTTCCAACCTGGACTGCTCTTCACTGGCTCGATGGTTCCGGCAGCAGTGGGCAGATCTTTGAGAACGCTCGCCGAATGATGCCAGTCGCCGTCCGAATCTCCGCTACGCGGGAAACGCCGTCGTTGCCGGGGAATAAACGTGTTACCCGGCCCATCTTCCACTTGAGGGGAGGTATATTGTCTTCTTTGATGAGGACTAGGATGTCCTTGTCGATGTCTTGGCTATCGACCTTCCATTTCGTGCGCTGTTGCAGCTCCGACACGTACTCCTTTGACCAGCGCTGCCAGAAATGCTGCCGCAGCTGCTCCACCAGGTGATAGCGGGTCAGGCGGGTAGACGCGACGCTCGTCAGGTCTTCGCAGGCTGGCGCTGTCAACGGCCGGCCAATGATGAAATGGGCCGGAGTAAGGGGAAGGAAATCATGGACATCTGAGGAAAGAGGAGACAAAGGCCGGGAATTCAGGACGGCTTCAATCTGCGTTAATAACGTACTGAATTCCTCGTGCGTTAACCTTGCATTGCCTAATACTCGCCTTAAGTGATATTTACAGGATTTGATTCCAGCCTCCCAAAGTCCGCCGAAATGAGGACTATAGGGAGGAATAAAAGTTAAACGAATTTTATTATTAGCCATGAAATTCGAAACATCATCGGAATGTTCGAAGAATTGATTTATTTCTTTAAGTGCCCCAACAAAGTTTTTTCCATTATCAGAGAAAATTTCTAATGGCTTACCGCGTCGTGCTATGAAACGTTTTAAAGCTAGTAGATAGTCCTGTGTCGACAAACCGCCTACCAGCTCAAGATGTACTGCGCGAGTTGTGAAGCAAACGAATAAACATATGTATGCCTTGATTAAAATAGCTCCCCTGCCTTTGCGATTTAAAATGGAGACAGGACCTGCAAAATCTGTTCCACAACGCATGAAACAGAAGCTCCCTATTTCCAATCTTTCTTGGGGTAAATTTCCCATTTTTGGGGTAAAAGTTTTCCCTTTCAGGCGCGTACACGTAACGCAATTATGTACCACTTGCCTAGCCAAGTTACGAGCTCCCAGCACCCACCAACGCTCACGCATGGAATATACTAGAAGCTGAGGCCCAGCGTGTAGTAATTTCTTGTGTTCATATTCGCACAACAATCTTGAAAATCGATGTTTACCACTCAAAAGCACGGGATGTTTTTTATCGTAACTAAAATCAGTCGCGTTGCATAGCCTGCCGCCTACACGAATTAGACCGCGGTTATCTAAGAATATGTTTAAACCCGCAATTTTATTTCCGAGTTTACCATTCTCTTTGAACGGTAAATTATTGACGAGCCTATGATACTCATTAGGAAACAATTCCTTTTGCACTGCGCGTGTCAACGTGATGAGCGAACGATCGAGCTCGGCTGCAGTTAGCAAACCGGTTTTGCGACTAGGTGCGCACGGCGACGGCCGCGCGTTATCAATGAACCGAAGTAGGTATGAACAAGTGCGCTGTAAGCTGTAACAGTCCAGTCCATAACCTGACTGTTGTTTGCAAATATAAATGACATAGGTACTCGTAAGATTTACAGATTCAGCGTCGAACTTGGTACCTGCTAGTTTGTTTATTAACAAATTATGGACATCTGTCAACGACTAGATAAGCGTACGAGTTAGGAACGTTGTGTGGAGTTTGTTATCTGACACTTTAAAAACACTAGAGATTTTCAAGTTTTATTTTACTTGAGCGTGGTGTCGACGTATATTCAAGTGTGCAGACTTTTAACGACATTTTGTCGCGACGGTTTTTTATACGGATCGACTTTAAGTGCATACCTAGCCTCACCCAAATGTGGGAACGGAAAAGAAATGTTTTTAATAACTTTGACGACCTCTATGGCACAGTGGACGAGGGATGCCCTGCGTCGGCGTTGCGGGTTCGATTCCTACTTTGGGACGAGTAATTGTACGAGCTGCGCATACTTGATCGGAGTGATCAGGTCGTTTGCTATGTGTAATAAAGAAAGTTTGCTTATGTCATAGATGAGGAGTTTTAGTATTGAATAAATAAGACCTTAGAGGTTAGTCATCCCTTGGTATTGTGATTATTAATTACATAATCATTAACTACATTATCTACATAATTAGTTCACTTTCACTGATTTGATATTACAAATTGTATGGTAGCTATTAACTACTAGCGCCATCTCGTATGAGAATGTTAGACGATCAGGGGGTGTGGTCTCAAATCTGAAATCGAATTTACAGGGCATAGGCCAATGGAGTTTGATCAGGGTGCGTAGGCGTCACCCAAAAGTAGAAGTTTATACAAAAAATCACGAGGTTCAGAGGGGAAATGTCGGGGGGATGATCGGGGCAGTCGGGGTTTGGAAGATATCGAGACCGGTCTTCTGACGTTTTAACGGGATTTTTCAGTAGATCGTAATTTTGTAAATTAAATATTTGATAAATTCAGTGAGACCTTGCCAGAGATTAAATATAGTGTTAACTGTGTTAAATTCCATATAAAATCTAATTTTGATTCATTGTAATTAGTAATATCTTTGAAGAAACTTGCCTTTTTAAATCTAGATTCAGTGTTGATAAATAAAGGCTGATTATCGTAGATTAGAGTCAGTTTTTCAGGTAGCTGTAGTTCCAGTTCCTGTCAGATAAGTTGCATGATTTATTAAACCTATAATTTCACAGAGCGCTCTATGTGATACGCTTATTATTTATTTCATTGTGTTCGCTTTCAGGATTTCTACAAAAGTACATTTTCTATCGTTTTCCGATTATTGAATAATACTATGTTCCATCTAGGAAGGAAACCGACGTGTTGTTACATTTGAAACCATTTTTATTATTTACTGTGTTTTTCCTAGGAAATATCTTACATCAGAACCGGAACCCTAATTCTAATTCACAAAATATCTATATAAATTCAAATCGAGTAGAGAACAAAAGCTTATTAAATCTCACTTAGTGGGAATAATGTGGATCCAAATATGGATATGTTTTATCTCCATAAGAGAAAATGTTTAAATTAATCTTAGAAAATCTAACTTTGTACATATTCAGCGCTAAAGACGCTGTGGACAATATTTCCATAGAGAATGTCCAATATGAGCTAAATTAAAGCTAAATTTGAATAAACTGACATGGTAAAATATTTTGGTTTCAGACTTGGCCACGAGCTAATATTTACATTATAATCATTAATATTTGATCTCTATGTGAGGAAAACCTCCTATATTTTAATGAATCTGACTAAGTTCGGTGCAAACGACACCATGGGAAAATCTCCGGTCGTGAGAAATCCTATTTGAACTTTGAGACATTCGTATCTCTGTTGGATGAATTATTATATTTCTATGAGAATAAAATCAATAAATAACACCTGAAATTCAGAAATATTTTACTAACAGAAGCTGTTGTCTTCCGCATTAAGATTCCCACAAGAGGAAGAATGCAATTATCTATTACCATGAGAGTAAGAAAATAAATAAAACCAGAATTATTTGGTAACAGAAGCTGTTGTCTTCCGCATTAAGATTCCCACACGAGGAAATATGCAATTATATTTATTACCAAGAGAGTAAAACCAGAAATATGAAATTCAGAAATACTTTACTAAAAGAAGCTGTTGACTTCTCGCAATAAAGCTCCCAACGAGGAGATGCGTACTGATCCTGGAAACTAATTCCGTTTAGTATTTTCAAATACATTACTATCTAAAGCTGTAGACTTTGGTTGTTATTCCTATTACATTAGTACTGTGGACTTATAGAAATACAGTCTAAGGACTTTAAATTCATATTTAACTATTCTATACGGAATAGAAACATTAGCCTTGAAATAGTCGAATGATAAGACTGTGGAAAGCAGCTTTTGTACGACACTTCTCAGTGTTCAAATAGGGGCTTTTGGGTACTAACTAGAGTTTCTAGTTTAGTAGGCTTTAGCCCCGCAGAAATTTAGAGGACTAACCTTTTGTTTGTGAGTTATTGTGTGCTTGGTTTGAATTAAAAATATCACAAATTAATATTCCCGATGAATGAAGTTAAATTACATCTGACTATAAACTGACTTAGGAATTTTGATAAAAGATAATGTCCTCTTGTCCCTGACAGACTATTTGTGATATGTCCCATTGTCTAGACATGATAGATTAGCCTATCTGTTGTAGACCTAACGGAGGGAGCAGTCCAGTCAGGGTCGGATGCTACTGTCTATGGCGGTCAGGTTGGGGCCATAGATCTTTGCCGTTCTTAAATTCAGTCTGATAGAAGGAAGAATGATTTACAAAACTACCTAGGCAATTCCCTCGACACATAAATTAAAGGAAGCCTAGATTAACTTCTCAGTACAATTGATCCATATTTACAACACAATTTAGGTTTAAATACTTCGAATTGAATGAAACCTTATAATCTATTAATTATAAATTGATATTAAGAATGTAGGGATTAATTAACTTTAAATCAAATCGTTTGTCTTTAGCATCTAAAAGAATCTAAGTTACTGCTACACAACATAGGAGTCCTATCACTAACTAGACGATCATTGGCCACATTTATCGTTATTTATATATTTTATAGTTTAAGATTAATTAGATATAAGGAATTAATTAGGTCATCAAAGGGTTTAGATAAGAAGGGGATTGGGTAATGGGGTTCAGGTAACCGAAAGGGGGGGTTGTTACAAAGCGAATAAACGAGGAAAAGCGTTCACAATTAAATAACGGACTCGTTTGCGTACAAATTAAATTAATTGTGTTAGATTTACGTTCCGGTAAATCATCGCTACATGTTACTTCCCTATTGCTGGACCAGCTGCTGCTAGGTTCGTTTAAAAACTTAGGTCCACACCACCAACGATTACTAGTGTCGTATTTTAATGAATCTAAATTCGCACCGCGGGTGATAAGGTCGGCAGGGTTTTCCGTGCCCATAACGTGCCGCCAAATCGTGTCATCGGTTAGTTCATTAATTTGTACGACCCTATTTTGTACGAACGTTTTGAGAAGATGCGGAGACATACGTAACCATCCCTGCACTATTGTAGAATCCGTCCAAAAATAGACTTTATCGAAAGTTATACGTAGGGATTCTTTTATTTTTACGAATAGTTTCGCACCTAATAACGCACCGCAGAGTTCTGCTTTCGGAATTGAGACACATTTGATAGGACATAATTTGCTTTTAGCACACAATAGATTGACTGAGATAGAAGGAGCCTGATCACAATCGTTGCGACAAGACCGAACGTAGGCACAAGCACCGTAGGCCTTTTGTGACGCGTCTGTAAACACATGTAACTCGTTGTACTGAGAATCTACAGATGTTACATAACGAGGAATACGAATTTCCTGTAAACATTGCAGATTAGAAATGAATTCGCGCCATGTAGTTGTGATACTGTCTGGTACCTGTTCGTCCCAGTCTAACTTTTGCAACCACAAACCTTGCAAAAGACATTTGGCTATGATGACTGCCGGAGATAACAAACCTAACGGGTCATAAATCTGTGATATTACGGATAACATTATGCGCTTGGTTAGGAGTGAGTCATCTGGTGATAACTTCGTGGTAAAATGCAATTCATCACTCTCCGGGGACCAACCTAAACCTAAAGTTTTGGACAGATGATGTTCGCCTATGTTTAGGTCTTTACTACTCTCAGGACAAACGTTGTGATTGAATGTCCATTTGTGTAACGGAAAACAACCCGATTTCAATACCTTAGAAGTTTTATTGCATAGTTCTAACAAGGTATCTGCGTTATTATGCGAGATAATGACATCGTCAACGTAAAAGTCGTAATTAATGATTTCTGAAACACGCTCATCATCACATTCTTTCGCTAATTGTTTCAGGCACCGTATACTTAGGTAGGGCGAAGACGAATAACCGTAGGTGACCGTATTCAATGAAAATAACTGTAACGGTAAGTTTTTATTTTCCCGCCACATTACCAATTGTAGATTACGTAAGTCCGGCTGTACTAAGATTTGCCTGTACATCTTTTCCACGTCTGCACAAGCTACGTACTTGTGTTGCCTAAAACGGAGAAGAATGGAAAATATACTATTCTGAAGAGGTGGACCTATGTGTTGGATGTCATTTAACGATTTATTGGTAGTTGTTTTGGCACTCGCGTCAAAAACAACTCGCAATTTAGTGGTTTGACTAGATTCGCGGTACACGCCGTGATGCGGCAAGATGTAGTACGGTTTGTTCGGGTCCGTGACATTACCTGGCACCGGGGACATGTGACCTAACGTCTCGTATTCACGCATGAAATCACAATATAATTGTTTATATTGCGACGACGAATCTAGCTTCTTTTCTAGAGATAAAAAACGTTTTTTCGCCATGGTAAAAGAATCTCCTAAAACGTCAGGAGAATCCTTAAACGGAATGCGCACAGAAAACCTACCCTGCTCATCGCGCTGTGTAGTTTCTGTAAATAACGATTCGCAATACCTATCCTCCTTCGTCAACGCAGAAGGTAAGTCAGTCAGTTCTTCTAACTCCCAAAATTTACGTAATTGAGAATCAATTTGAACAAAATTACAGTGAACTTTATTCGTGAGATACGACTGAATATTGTGAATAGGTCCGGAGATGATCCATCCTAATTTCGAATCGTATAGGTATGGACCTGCACTGAGTTTTATTCTGTTTTCCTTGAGTAGGTCCCAGAATACGTCCGCGCCTAAAAGTATATCTACCTCGGATGGGATACTAAACGTAGGATCGGCAAGCGAGATGTAGCTAGGTATACCTATAGAGTCGCAGTTGACGTTCATCGAAGGTAGCTTCGATGTTATACTAGGTAGAACCAAGCATTGGATTTCTTTGTTGAAATCGCTAGTTTTAGAACGAATGTTTAATTTACAAGCGTGAGTACTTTGTGATACGGTTTGACCTACGCCTGTAATCTGAACAGTGGACTGTATAATTGGTAACTGTAAACGAGTTACTAACGATTTGGTAACGAAACAGTTCTGTGACCCGTTGTCCAAAAGAACCCTAATAGTGTGATACCGATTATTCGAATCAGGTATGTCTACTAGCGCGGTTGACAACAAGACTGGCTGTATAAACGATTGACAGGACAGTGCTGTGCGTTCACCGCGGTCTTTCGGCGCATCAGCTGACTTTTGGGAGTCATCACGAGATGGGGTTAACGAACTTGCGGCGACTGTACTTATGGTTTCACTAGGAACGTGAAGTAGCGTGTTATGCCTCGCGCTGCATAACTTGCATGGGCCGTAGGTACATTCATTAACGGAATGCTTGTCTGAACGCAGACAGTTAGGACAAAGTTTTTTAGCAGTAACTAGATTTTGCCTATCTAACACAGACATATTTAAAAACTTTGCACAAGAATAAAGATAATGATCGTCGCTACAGTGACAGCATACACGCTTTTGTGTTGTCTGATCAGAGCTCGATCTGTTTGTTGAAACAAATGTAAGCGCTTGTGGTTGCGGGATCGATTTACTTTGTTTCTTATTTTGCTGATAAGAATTTGCCCTGCTCCCTTCGTTATTTTTTGATTTAGATGAGGAGGAAACTTGTGTACTGTTTGAATTTATCATTTCTAGCAAGTCTGCCCGGTTTCTGAGAAAAGTAAGTAAATCATCTAGCTTGATTTTGGGCTCGGTACCTACCTCATTTCGTTTTGAACCGATGATGCCTTTTTGTGATTCCCACTCCCGTTCTGTGACTGAATCGAGCTTTGACACAATAATGTATATGATTAATGTGTCCCAAGAGTCTGTGGGTTCGCCAAGGGATTTAAGGGCTCGCAGATCTCTTAACGTTGAGTCTATGAGTGTTCTTATGTGTGTACACGACTCTGAGTGCAACGATTGAGTGGCAAACATTGACTTGACATGATTTTGCACAAGTAATCTATGATTTTGAAACCTTTGTTCCAGCAAATCCCACGCATGAGCATAGTTGGATTCCGTGAACTCTAACGCACTAATAACTTGAGCAGCAGTGGCACTTAATGATGATTTTAAATAGTGAAACTTCTGTATCGCACCTAAATCGGTTCTGTTGTGAATCATAGTCACATAAGAGTTTCTAAATTCTAACCATTTGTTATATGAACCGTCAAAGGCAGGTAAAGTTATTTGTGGCAACTTGATTGAGATTTGCGATACAGAACTACCCATTGAACCCTGTGGTATTTGTGAGTAATCGTTTAATATGCCTTTCGCAGTAGCCATCAGAGAAAAGTATTGTGTTTCAAAGGATTCCCTATATTCCATTTGAGATTCAAGATCAGATTCATCATCCGTCAGCTGTTCTATTTCACTTTGGACCTCATTGAAACTTTGGAAAATGGCAGCATTTGATTGTACACGAAGATCAAATTCTACTTTTTGACTAGCTGTTTTATTAGGATTGAGATCTTGTTCTAGCTGAATATTACTGATATGTTTTCCAAACAAAGTTAACCTACATTTGAGATTAGCCCGTTGCTTTTTTAGGGATGTTATACGGGTTGATATGACATTAGGGACCTGCACACGTGGGGACTTTGGCCTATCAATATTAGTGGGATCAAGCTTGTCTTGATCCATTTTAAATGTACAATACTTACGGTTTCTATGCGGTATAGGCGATGCAAGGCACAAGGTGACGCACACACGAAACGCACAATGAGCTGAAACACGAAACGAATATTAACGCAGACTGCAGAGAAGTGGGAGAGGAAGGATGGGTGAGATGAACCGACCGTTGTAGGCGCTCGCCGCTACTCCAGACCTCCTCCAGGACTCCACCAGCTTCCAGATCACGAACCGGGAAACGTGTCCGCGTGGCCGCTCGACTCGGCAAGGGCAGGTTCTTCGTTTTATATGGGTCGAAGGATCAATGTTACGTACTGCCTAATATATGTTCCTATCTGGATGAGGAAATCAGGAGTACTTCAATGAATAGTTGGTTTATACGATTCATAAATGTTATAATTGGGTTTTCGATTACCATTACACAGCGAATTTTGATATGAAGTGAATGAAAGAATACAAAGAACGAGTGAAACGATTGAAATAGAACGAAATGGATACAGATTAAAAATAAAATAAAAAATCGATTTCTAAACATATGAATGGGTTGTTGTTGCGAAGTGGTTCCGCCGTAGCTGTATAGATGGCGCTAAACGTGACTTCTGAACACCCACAAATCACAAGAACAATATATAAAAAGTCTAAAATTAACATAGGAGATAAACTATTTTTACTTTAATAATGATTAAAAATTGGATAAAAAGGGTCCCTATCTCAGCGTTATGCAGTATTGGGCAATTAATTGTCCAATACTGCGCTGGTTTTCAGTAGGGCCCTTGTGGAGTGACGACAGCAGAGTGCCTAACAAGTATTAGTAAGTACATTATTATTAGGTATTTAAACACGATACATAAGTTAAAACTAGGATGGTACTTATATTTAATATTTATACATTGAACATACATATGGAATCCAAGCATATCCAAAACATTTTTCACTCAACCAACTGACTTGACTTCTTGCATTCGTTGCTTTGCTTTGCTACGTCACGTCGCGACCGCGACGTTATAGATCACTAGCTGCTGCCCACGCCTTCGCCTGCGTTTTATCGGGATAAATAATAGCCTATATGTTAATCCAGGTCCCAAACAATACCCATACCAAATTTCAGCCTAATCGGTTCAGTAGTATTTGCGTGAAAGACTAACAAATATCCATACATCCATTGATCCTTATCATATTTGTTTCCCAACTTCTACATTAACAACAGTGGCAACTGGACAGTGACGTCACCTGGCGACACTCCCGGAAGAGCAGACCTGGATCATGGATTAGTATGCAGCCCGCCTGGGGGAAAAAGGCTTTAAACAAATCTTGCATTGAAAACTCAAGATCGAGTCGATAACCAAAACGTCCGGAAAACCTAAAAACAACGACTAACGAATTCGTCTCCAAACCCAAGCCATCCATCCAGATCTAAGAAGTAACAGATATAAGCCGAGTGGATTTAAGAATAAATAGCTGCCTACCCTGAGTACCTATCCTGAGCTAGAGGAATGTAGTGCAATATTTCAGCTGTCGCCGATTGTCGTATCCAGCAGATATAGGTGAAGGATATAGGATGAGGAAGGCCGATATCGAGGATTTGACTCGATGAGATATTTTAAATTGTGCTTCTTAGTTTTTGATCGATACCAAGTATATATAGATATATAATACTTTATTGCACACTTTGAAATAATTTATGTTTTTTGCATTTATGCTGTCATATCACGCAAGAGCGATCTCTCCCAGACAACCTTGAAAATGCGGTATTTATCTTGTTTTATTTATGTTGTTTTCTGCTATAGGTTTTGGTTTCCCATCATCATCTAAGGGATGCAACTCAGATTTTCTGTAATCTTTTTTTTTTTATAATATCAGAAAGGTTTATGACACTTAGCATTACGGACATTGGCAGAATTGCTGCATCCAGATGCACAGCCATTAACCAAGAAGTCAAGTGTGTAGAACCTATACCTACTCAAAGAATGGGATTGAACATGACTTCATCTCTAGTACTGCCCCGATTATATTGGATTCGAACTTACATCCACGGGCTGAGTTAGTGGGGTCAACGCCGTGACAGCCACGGCTAACAAAAATAAAACAACATAAATTAAGTATAAGTTATAGTACGTTGTGTTTTAATGTACCTAATTTTCATATAATAATGTATGTAATTTTTTTATACGTCTTCAATTACGCCACCGTCAGGTTCAACACGCATCGATCCTATCCATCCAAAGGTAGCCTGGAAGAGATCGCTGTTAGCGATAAGGCCGCCGATTGTGCCACATTGTATACAGTTAGTATTTAGTTCTTTTTAATTGTTTTATGTACTTATGATTGTGCAAATAAAGTAATAATCTATCTATCTATCTAAAACAGAGTAAGGAATTGTGTTCATAAAGCGATGAAAAAAAAACGTGAAAAATACTTTGTTCCATTGAAAAATTCTGATTTTCATGGATCAGTGGTGTTTACTTACTATCGTCGATCATCAATCACCAAGCATTTCGTATCATTTTTTACCCTTTTCGCTGCGTAAGTAATGAATTTGTTAACATCGGCATTATAGGCAGGGTTGCGATACGATTACCATCACATTTAAGGCAAATTGTAGATAGCTGCTGTAAAAAACATAAGCCTGATTAAAAATACATATTTTTCAATATAAAAATTCTTTGGTAGAATATTCACGATTGTAATTATTATTATACCTTAATAAAATAAAATAAAAAAGCCTTTTATTTCTTCCAGAAAATGCTAGTTTACAAGTTATAGTATATATGTATGTACCTATTTTTGATAAAATTACTCTGTAAGGACCCCTCTATAGGTAAAGGCCTCCTCCAAATTGAGCCAGTTTTCTCTGGATTGTGCTGTTTGTATCCAGTTTGGACCCGCGATGCGTTTGTTTTCGTCCTCCCATCTGATGGAAGGTCTCCCTTTCTTTCTTATGCCCACTGGCCCCCTCCATTCTGTCACTCTTATTGTTTACACGATTGTAATTAACAAAGCGTTAATTTTTTGATTACGTTGTTGACTTTTATTAGAACTTTCTAAGATAAATCAAATCAGTTAGGCTGTTGGCACAACATATATGTACATTTGAGTGGTCAGGCAGGTCAAGACGAATAACTTACTAATATTATAAACGTCAAAGTTTGTGAGAATGGATACAGAATGGATGTTTGTTCCACTTTCACGCAAAAACAACAGAACTCATTGGGCTGAAATTTTGTATGGGTATAGTTTGGGACCTACCACCAACCACAAATAAAATAACATATTATCTGGTGATAACAACAATAAATGAAATAACATATAGTTTATTTTAAATCCCGATAAAACGCGGGTGAAGGCGCGGGCAGCAGCTAGTAGTCTACAGATTAAGTACATATTGTCTGAAACTACAACCGTTTTTAAAGTAAAAAAGCATAGCTTTCTTTCTTGAAAAGAAACTGAGTGAATAGGTGTATAAAGAATTAAAACGCACCCTTCTAACACCCCTAACAAGGGTAATTTTTTACCGGTGATATCATTATACCTACAGAAACTCATTATTCTTAGTCAACTGGGGTGAGAAAATCTTTTAATGTAATTGTCTGCAAACAAGCCTTGAAATAGTTTTTATCTAGTACGAGCTGACCCGGTAAACGTTGTTTTGCCATCGACCACTGAGGGTTGAAGATTTATTACAGTACTAACTAATATCACTATTAAATAATGAAGGTAGGTATAAGAAGGGTTGAGGTTTAAATGTATTTTAAATGCAAAATATAAAAATTAATTAAAAAGTTTTGGGGTCGGCTACCATATAGGTGTATAAAAAATAGTTAATAATAAACCTTTTCTCAGACCTACCAAATCTACATACAAAATTTCATAAAAATAGGTAGAGCCGTTTCGGAGAAGTATGGTTACAAACACCATGGCACAAGATTTTTATATAATAACGTATATAATATAAAGATTTAACTCTACAAGAGGTCTTTACATAAGATGGTTTTCTGAAAAATCTTTTACCAGCAAAGCCGCTTGGCACCTTTGTACTTTTAATAAGTATTTATGTCCAAAAAACATACCGACATACAGCCAAACATAGAATTTCCTCCTTTTTTGAATTAGGTTAAAAAGACAAGCCGCTGAGTAATTTTCAACCGTCTAAAAGGATTTAGGCTCTCTATTTAACTAATGTTTTTTTTTTTTGTATGTGCTTTACCAGATCATTCTGCCAATTATGGACCGATTTTGAAAATTCTTTCACTTTTGTATAGAAAACAATCCCGAGAAGGTCCCACAAAAAAAATCCCAGGGAATTTGTGTTTATCCCGCAAAACTTAAAAACAGTGTAAAAGTAAGGATTTCGAAGTAGATTATTAGGTTCTTGAAAACATTTAAATTATCACAATGACTGCTTACAAACAGTTTCTATGGTAATTAGCGTAAAAAATAGGTAGGCTCAAAAATTTGAAGTCGGTTTATCGTTTTTTAAAACACGCCAAATTATTTCTAATTAAATTAACTCTGCGTTAGAAATTTATCGATAGTCACGACAAAAATAATACAGTTTACTTTTAACTCTACAACCCACAAGGCGGTTCATTCGATACAAATAGGACCTCACTTTGTTTGATCCTTTATCAATGTCATCATCATCATCAGCCCATACACGTCCATTGCTAGACATAGGCCTCCCCCGTACGACGCCACAAATAGCGGTCGTGAGCCGCCTCCATCCATCGACTCCCTGCGACCGCTACGATGTCGTCGGTCCATCGAGTGGATGGTCTCCCATGTAGGGGGGGGATTTGCCATAATCACCACGCTTGGCAGGCGGATTTGTGATCGCAGTGTTGGTGTTTAAAAATACTAAGAAGGAAGCTGCTGCCCTTCCTCTGGTAGGTTCCCTTAGTCGGCTTTTACGACATCCACGGGTTGAGTTGGAGGGGTCGATATTCGTACGCCGCGGCCCCACGGCCAATTCGTACGCCACGGCCCCACGGCCATGTATTATCAATGTATACCTGTACAATTCATAATCATCATCAGCCTGTATACGTCCACAAACATAGGCATGCCCCAAACGAAGCTACGAATAGCGGTCCTGAGCTGCCTCCATCCATTATGTTAGGCCTTAAAAAAATAAAGCATAGATTTTCCTTGAAATGACCTGGTTGGTATAGGTCTCCTTTCCCCAAAAAAGATGTCAGCCTAGACAAAAGCGCTTAAAATTATTATCTCCTTATATTTATTATTATTTATTCACAAACAGGGCACGTTCATAAAATTTATATGAAAACGTGACGTAATTATGTAGATTAAAGTTGAGAGATCCTCCGGATGAAATTTAGTGGGGCACCTTCGAATTGAATGGGAAGTTTAGTTTTACAGTTCCTGAAGGACTTGCAAATAGGAACAGGAACATGTAAATAGATAGCAGGCGTCGACAGGGTCATAGACCTTGTAAATATGAACCTCTTTTAAGTTTAAAATAAGATTTTTTATTCTTACAATAAGTGAACAAGAGAAAACACACTTTCTTGTCAAAATTTAAAAACTCAAAACTCAGTGCTTTATTTCCTCTAGACCATACACGACCCTTGGACATGTCACAAAATTAAAATTGCATAAGTAATAAAAACGTCAAACGCGAGTTTGATTCGCGCACCAAGGGTTCCGTTATTATAAGAACTTGTTTCTTGCCAAATTTCATTTATTTATTTATTTGAACTTGTACAGAAATTTATTCTAATTCGATTCAAAATTATACATATGTATTAACATAAATTAACTAAAAATTATATGTCAAGGTAGATCATGATTCTAGGTTATTACGTATTACGTAACTAGACTCTATTACCTATTTACTACTCTTCCATCTTTGATTTTACACAAAAACGTTCTGGTGGAAACTAGCTTAACAAGTTCGAGATAAGTCAAAAATTTTCTGATCAAATAGGTAGCTTTAAAGCAAACGAACACAAAAATTTTAAACGTACGAAGCTAAAAATAATGCTCACGGATTAAAAAGTAAAGTTAGCAACTACCATCCATCCATCTGACTACAAAGTTACGTTCTGACATTTTAACTAATTTATACTGGACATCTAACTTTCAAGCCGTAAGTTTAGGTTAGCCCTACCGAGAAGGTGGTGCAATCTTTTTATCATCATCATATCAGCCCATACACGTCCACAACTGGACATAGGCCTCCTCCATACGATAATTCTTTGTATTCTGATTTGATCTGTTTATGATCACAATCTCTTGTTTAAGTAAAGATGGATCCAGGACATCTAAAACAACTAATTTTAATTTCTTCATTTAAACTCCACATTTAGTTTTGCTTTCTAGTATTAGTATTTATCTGGAATAACTTTTGCAGTATTTTAATAAATTACTTATTCAAAAAAGTGGATTTCAGAATGTACATAGATGTACCATTATGAATTGTGTGCCGTGAAATAGTAAAAATAAGATGGCAGCAGAGCAGGATCCAAAATCTCTTAACCGTTTGGCTCTGCACCTGTCGTGTTGATTGATAACGGATAAATACACACGTCCTATTGCTACTTAGGTCAGGAATGGTCAAAAGTTGGAGCCTATTGGTACAATTCCCCAACAATAACGTTTTGAATTTTTGTTTGGATAGATGTCGCTCCATTCTGCACTGACAGTATTATGGAGTAAGTAAAAAATTCAATGTTCTGTTAAGTTTTATAGAAATATTGACATGAAATCGCATTCAATTTATATTTAGATAAGCAAACTAAAGATGTATTAGACACATAAGTGGTATATAAATGTGCTAGTGGTTTTTTTCACTTCTTCCACTAGTGGACAAAAATTGAAGTGAACAGAATATCAGTAAAACCTTATTTCTTATTTGATAATAATAACTATGTTATAGTAGAAAAAATGACTTGTTAAGTGCTTATTTTGTAAGCCTAAAGAAATAAAGTTATTTAATTTTAGCATCCCTTTATCACTAACCATCGCCGTAGCTCCACTTTAATCCGAAAAGTTTTTGTGACCTTACTTAGGGCACGGTGTTTTGGCGAGCGGTCAAGTAAGTAGCCTCTTTGATGCCTTTAAAATAAGATATCTAATGGATTAAAGCTATTTGAGAGACTCTAAAGTTGTTCTCAAAGTTTTTCTGTAATCAAGAAAATGTACGTTATCGTTTTTATCAATTTGTTCTGTAACTAATGACCTTTTCAGAAGTGATTTTGGTTAATCCACATGTTAGTTGAGTTATTTAAATAATATCTTTCTGTCTTATAGCATTTTTTCATTTCCAGTAATTTCGATAAAAACAATTGGAAAAATTTTAAGAATTCCCCGGTAGATTATAAAGCTCGTACACATACCTTACACGGTCCAATCCTAACGACACTCGATAAATCTAGACTCGGGCCACCGACAATAATTTCGGAACTTGAATTCGACAGAACAATGGCGAGAAATTGCAGCGAAATCGGTTTATTTCGTTTATTTGAACAACTCTAGACTAGAGCAAGCCAAGAGGGTTTGAATTATAATGCAGGTAAATTGCAGTCTTAATCGACCCCTGCACACTCAACCCGTGGATGTCGTAAGAGCCGACTAAATGACCGATGAATTGTTTGGTACGAATTTTGTGACAGCTGTGGACGCTTGTTCGTGACGTCACCTGTACGGGTTCTAACGGAAGACCAGCGCTGGCTTGGCCTCCTACGGGAGCTTAGCCAGCGTTTAAGCTGAGTTAGGAACCTTCTATATCAACTCTATATATGTACCTATTTTATAAGTGTGTCTTGTTTTTACTGTATTAGGTTGTTATACATGTAAGTATTTCTATTCTATTATATTCTGATACATAAATATTCTGTAATGTAACATAGATGCCTAGGAACCTGTAGGTCTTTGATTCCCACACCGTTACAAATAAAAATATTACCTACTTATTCTAAAAGTGTTTGCAAATTACAATAGAATAAACGCAGCAATGCTTTTTGTCAAATAGCATCTGACGATACTTTATCGAACTCTTATATAAAAAAGACATTTTATTTCGGACTACAAATATATCCATAATTAGTTAGTACATATAAATAGAGAGAAGTTATAATTTGGGGTAGGTAGTTATTTTTCTTCATACTAGGCACTGAATAGTATTATTAAGTTAGTTAAGTTAAACCATTCTCCATTCAAAACAATACCACGTTGGAGAGAGATGTTTTATTGTTTATTGACTATTTTTTTTAATCACATATTTCATTATTATTTCATTATAATTAGATATTATTTCATTATAATTAGATATTATTTCATTATAGTTAGATATTATTTCATTATAATTAGATAAGAACTCTTTTGCAGTGCCCTTTCAGGGTGCATATACCTATTGATATAAGTTATATTACCTAGATCTAAGCTGTATAAATGTACGTATAAGCAAAATAAATGAAATCCTACTAATATTAAAAATGTAAAAGTTTGTATGGATGGATGTATGGATGTATAGATGTACTCGTATAGATGTATGGATGTATGGATATTTGTTACTCTTTCACGCAAAAACTACTGAACCGATTTGGTTTGGGTATAGATTGGGACCTGGAATGACATAATATAGGTTATTTTTTATCCCGATAAAACGCAGGCGAATGCGCGGGCAGCAGCTAGTATAAACATATTAGAGGCTGACCAGACCAGCTATAGTTTGCAGGATGGTGTTGGGGCTGTCACGTACTTTGCGCAACAGGGATGCGGTATTATCACGGATAATGGCAGCAAAGACATCCAACTCATACTCTGAAAATATCCCTGATGCACTGCAAAAACGCGGCAAGAAAGAATTCAAATATCACACAATACTTTTGTTAACTGAATAAGAGATTTACATTATTGAAATATATAGGCATTTCACTCATTAAAAAAAAATACCCCGTTCTACTCCCGCAGTCAATAAGTACTACTCATACAAAGCTGACCTGCGCAGGTTCGGGCAATAATATCGAGGCACGTAACCAACTGTCATAAAACCTCTCTGTGCTGAGACATCGATTGTTCTCGATCGTTTCGAATTATTGGCACTGTGCGAGATTTATCGAACGGGTTCGTAATAGGGGAGACGATAATGTATCTAGGTTTTTTACCTGTTCTTTGTACCTATTATGTTTTTAAGTATCGTCATACCCTCCCATTTTTCTAAAGTTGTATTTTGCCACCCTGAAGGTTGCCTGGGAGAAATCGCTTTCAACGCTAAGGCCGCCTATTGTATTGTATTTTAGATATAAGAGTTTTTGTGTAATTTTTAGTAGGTACAATAAGATGTTCATTCATTCATTTGCTAGGCCAAATTTTTTAGCTCATCCGCAAAAATAAATGTTTCCATTTTAGTTTAGGTTGATTTGTTATTTCTTAGGTAAAAGTAAATACCTATAATTTACTTTTAATAAGCGATCTAGCTAAAAATTTGCTTAGCGGGAAAAATATACAATATTGGCAAAATTTTAAGGTTTGACGGAACCTACTATGTAGTTACTGAGTGTAAAAAAATATAGATATAAACTAAAACCCGACTACACGTCGAAGGCCATTGTACTTGTAGGTACCCTAGGTGGTGGGTGCCTCCGACTACCTAGTATCAAAAGAAAATGATAAGGATAGGTGAACGCTTGTTTAAGACTTTTATGTACTCGGGTTTTAGTTTTAAACTATATTTTTTTTACATCTTTAAGCTAATATCTTGGATATTGTTAACCTCACAAAGTTTAATAACAGTTTCAGAAAGTGCAAACAAAGACCTTTGCAACGATACCACACACGAGCATATTTACTAACATTGAGATTTTCGACCCTTACTTAGATACTTAGACCCCCGCTATCACGTTAGACCCCCATTTTTATCTGACGTCACATAGCCAACGGGCTAAGAAGACAAATCATATGACACCCCATTTGTTGAAATCGGACCAATAGTTTCAGCGCTACGTGGTAACATAAAAATCGGCTACATACATAGGGTGTCAAACTCATAACCCTAGTCCTTTGGTAGTCGGGAAAAAAGTGGAAAAAGAGAGACTGTCTTTCTAGCCTTCATTTTTCCAGTTTTTGCATGTGTCAAGGCGGTTATAGAGGACTGTTGGCAGCCGCGGCCACTCGGCGAAAACCAACGAGTGGCAGGGTTCCGGCTTGATGCTTTCATCTCTTGATCGGGACGCATAAAGCTACGTTAAGCAAAACGTAGCGTCACGTCCTTACCTAATTAATTTCATTCGACGAGATGGGTGAGTGACGTCCTACTAAATTTATAAAAGTCGTTGGAGTTGAAGTTTGTAAGGATGGATGTATGGATGTTTGTTCCTCTTTCACGCAAAAACTACTGAACTGATTAGGCTGAAATTTGGTATGGGTCTAGTTTGGGACCTGGAATAATATATAGGCTATTTATTATCCCGATAAAACGCGGGCGAAGGTGCAGGCAGCAGCTAGTATACATATGTACCTTTTTTTCATGTATACCTTATCTCGCAATGAAGTTTACTAAAAATACATTTTGCATCAAATGGCTACTTGTTCCCAGAATAGCCCATTCTGTGGGCTATTTCTAGTTTTTGCGTGAAAGAGGAACAAACATCCATACATCCATCCTTACAAACTTCAACTAAAAATAAATTTTGCATCAAATGGCTACTTGTTCCCAGAATAACCCACAGAATGCAAAAGCGTAAATCGGATGCAAATTGCACAACACACGTCGATTCTGCGTAAATTGATAACGCGGATTGAGCAAACAGGCATATTTTACGATATAAATTAACTGTGCAACTATCAACCTTATTATTTGGTTGTAGGACTGAGTTTCGACTGTCTTGGAGTATTATCAGTCTGGAGAATCAGAGTGCTATTTGTGGATCCATTGACAGTGCCAGGGAGTGGCGTGACGGTTGTAATATAACGGAGATGGGAAAATTGCATTCATAAATAATTTCGTTGGTAATCTGTTATAAAATTTTGAATATATGTAAATGTACTGTGTGACTTTGCTTCCCTAGTGTCTAGCTGGATAAACCTTACCTAGGATTTAAGACGCTATTAAGGCGGTTCCCAGACCCAAACTAGCGCCACCACTTATTTTATCATATCATTACGTTAAACAAAGGAATTTTCAAAAATCCTTTGGCCAGTTTATGGTACCTATCATAATCTTTTTTACTGCTTATGTAATAGTTTTGTTTTTTATAGTTTAGGAAGAGATGCGAAGTTGCACTTTTTGGTCACCAAACTTCGTTTTCGCATCTCCTCCTAAACTATACAATATAAAACTATTACAGAGGCTTTAAAAATAAGCTTATGATGGGTATCACAAACGAGCCAAGGGATTTTTGAAAATTCCTTTGTATATCGTAAGAATACGATAAAATAGGTGGCGGCTCTGATTGGATCGGGGTAGCGCCTTAACTGAAAAGTGTAGAAAATTGTTTAAATAAATATATCTATCAATCTCGGACACGACAAGAGAATGGAAGAATAGGGCTGTCAAGAGGACGTAAGGAAAAACATCGGGATAAAAGGCCGCCCTAGATTTCGCTGTAATGACGAAATAGAAGCTGATCTTCCCGAAATGGACCCATAAAAATTGTATTTCCGAGGAATTAGTATTTGTCCTGCAACACTAAAAAACAGTGTAAATACTAAGAAATTTAGTGTAAGCTTTTAGTTTTTCAAAATCGAATTGTTAACATTTACTTTCAAAATCAGAGACCTTCAAAACAATGACATGAAGCCCAAAATTGTTACAAAATTGACATTCCAAGTCAGAATGCATTTTTATACGACAAAACTCATTCTTTGTACGTCCAACGTGTTTTGAATGCTTGAATAGCCGTCACAAGAAATGTTGAATGTTGAAAAATTTCCCAATAGGGTTTTGGTCTGTTTTTTGTCGGTTATGCATACAATTCTACCTTTGAGAGCGTTCGGAAAGTTGAATATATATTTTATATATATTTCTACAGACTGTTTTAATATGATTTTGTTTATGGTGGTTGCAATATCAAGCTCTAAAAATCTTGGCAAACCTATTTTGACGACCTCTGTGGCGCGGTGGGCGAAGGTCTGCCTGCGACGCAGGAAGTTGCGGGTTTGATTCCCGCCTCGGGACAAATGTTTGTACGATCTGAAAATATTTTTTCAGGGTGTTCTGATCGTTTTCTTTGCATGATAAAAACTATCTATTTCTGTAATATATTCTATTATGTATATCAGTTATCTACATAACACAAGCTCTCCTTAGCTTGGGGCTAGATAGTGCTGTGTGAATTGTCCAGTATAATTATTTTACATCACTCTTATCTTTAGATGATTGGACCATGGGTCAAGTATTGTCTAGAAAAAAAAATCTGCAAAGGAATAAAAATCTTAGAATGAAATATTAAGTAACAATTCCGCGTAAATCAAAGTCAAAGTTTCTTTATTTCCGTAAATACAATAAATGTACACTTAGAAAAGGTCAAATTCTTAAAATTTAACACTGATATGGAAACTTGCCTCTGAAAAGATCCAACAAAATGCATTCGCCAGCACCGCCCGCCCTCCCAAAAATTGACATGTTATACAGATGCGATCTATGTTCAACATAAAATTGCTATGTTACTTAAATATCCAATTTTATGCATAGATACTACTTAGTAAAAGAAAAGACCACTCCAACTACACAATGAACAAATCCATCAAAGTAAGTCGTCAACTAGTTTCGTCTCTCCACGAGACATCATCAGAATACCACAATACTCGACTTTGACACTGAGATTGCCAAGCAACAACGACAGAGTCCAAACAGTGATGAATGAAATAAATCACCAAATTCCATATTACAGGAAATTATTTTGTCAGTGGGCAAGAAACCTTTGTACATTTTATTTTATTTGATATT
The DNA here is from genome assembly GCA_947859395.1 of Eupithecia insigniata. Classification (NCBI taxonomy): domain Eukaryota; kingdom Metazoa; phylum Arthropoda; class Insecta; order Lepidoptera; family Geometridae; genus Eupithecia; species Eupithecia insigniata. The sequence continues at coordinate 5,319,694 of OX402019.1, forward strand.
TTTTTATATGTCATAAAGTCTTTGTTGACAAAGAAAATAACAATCAAATAATATAAAGAAAATAAACTAGTATTTACAATTGAAACAATTGAGCTAACTGCAGACTGTTGCAAACAATCTACAGGTAGCTCAACTGGTCCATATCAATACCAGTCGGAAGCATCCCCAAGACGCTGGCTGCATTGCCCCGCTGTATGGCAATGCTAATGCGCTGCGCCGATACTCACCAGCTCTCGGGTCACGCGTCGCTTCGACCAGGCGCTCAGATAATTTTTTGAAAACCTGGATTTTATTTCATAATAAACATATTTTTATTTTATAATTTTGATTTGATCACTCTGTAACAACGTAGGTAAAAAAATAATAACAAACGAAATAAAACAAACTATGAGTTCGTAACAATCGTCTCTATGTTTTATATTCGAATAAATAAGTTACAATCCATTTCATGTTTTTATAGCCACACGTATAAAACAATAATAAAATTATACCTGCAACGTTATACTGTACGAGAGAATGCACACTAAAATAATTACATTGTTTTGACCTACATATGAAATTATTCATGAACAATCCACGACCAAAATTGCTGAACATGAGTTCACTGCTGAGTCTGCACGAGACGGAAGACGTCTATGTGCGTCATCCTATCTTACTAATATTATAAATGTCAAAGTTTGTAAGGATGGATGGATGTATGGATGTATGGATATTTGTTACTCTTCACACAAAAACTACTGAACCGATTAGGCTGAAATTTGGTATGGGTGTCGTTTGGGACCTGGATAGGCTATTTTTTATACCGATAAAACACGGGCGAAGGGCAGCAGCTAGTAGGTTATAAAAGTGTTAGCTAAATGACAATGATTTCTTCTAAGCTTACGATTGGTATATAGATCAGTTGAGCTAAGTGTAGATTTTTTGCGACAGTCTGCAGTTAGCTCAGTTGTTACAATTGTAAATACTAGTTATAATTTTTGTTTTTACTATTTGGTTGTTTTTTTAATATATATTTACTGATGTATTAAATGCGCCACATAAAGAAGCACCTAGAAACGTAAGATTCGTAAGGTTATTACGTTCTATTCACCTTAAAAGTCCTCTTTTGTTTGTTTTTAAGTAGGTACGTTTCGTTCGTTCGTTTAGAGGTAAGCAAGTTCGAAACGTAAAAAAAAAATTAAAATACGTTAGCATTAAGAAACAAAAACAAGTTCTGGAAAGTTGATAAATTGTTAAATCTTTTCATGTTGGATTTGCAAAAGCTTGTAGCGTTTTGTCCCTCGTAGACCCACTACGAATTTGCTACGTTTGTTGCTACGCTCGTAGCAGTACTACGACTCATAAACTGGCTAAAATATTTAAAATCATGAAATCGAATCGTAAATTAGGTACTAGTAGTGAGCGTTTTTTTTGAGCCATTTTTTCAACAGTTTTTCTACAGTTAACGACGTGTTGATTCTAAAAATTGGTTAGTTCATTCAACGACATTAACAGTTAAACGTTTGGGCTGTAATTTGGTATGGGTATAGTTTGGGACCTGGAATAACATATAGGCTATGTCCATCCCGATAAAATGCGAGTGAAGGCGCGGGCAGCAGCTAGTACAAAATATTGATAAAATACGTTTTGTGGATTGGTCAAGAGAAGTAGTATTCATGTACTTCCCTATTGATTTAGCGTCTATTTTGTTACGTTCTGAAGTGATTTTAGTATAATTGCCTATGTAGTTCAGCAAACCCCAAGCTGGATTAGAAGTAAAGATGTAATCAATTTCGATAAAACTCCAACCCTGACATCAATTTCACTAATCACATTCAGCACGCCATTTTGTTTTCCACCTGACAGCTGTCATCCACAAAATGGCCGCTGATAAAGCCACAAAGGCGCTCAATCCATCACTCCTTTCTTTTATGAGTTTCCTATTTCAATTCATTACAATGCTTTGTAAACGCTGCAATTTTTCAAAGATTATAATAATAAAAGAGTTTCCAAAGAGATTCTTATTAATCGATTTCTATAGAATTTAACAAAAGGCGGAAAAGACGACATCGTTTAATGCGATACAGTAATTTGGACATCATCAATTTATGGTCTTTTTTGTGTTTGGAACGTTGTATGATTTAGAACGTTGTTTGGTCTAGTTTTCAGTGGTTTCTAACGCGTTGTTTCAATGGAAACTATTCAAGGTTCTTTTTATCCCATGAGACCTTATTTATGGGACGAAATTAGTATTTATTAATTCATGCCTTAGTGCTAAAACTACCTGATTGCAAAATTTCAGCCTGATTCGTTTAGAAGTTTCGGCGTGAAAAGGTAACACAAATATAATCTTTGTGATGTAATTTTAATTACGTACGCTTTTGTATGATTTTCTACATAAAAAGTAGCCCGTGCACATAGACTAATTTTTATGTAGAAGCAGCGAGTTTTTACTCTAAGACTGTGTCTACGTTACTCCAGAGGGGTGAGTCTGATCTGACGTTGGTAACGAGACGTGACCGAGACGTCGACGTCTCGATCATGCCTTGCCAGACTTGTCCCTCTGATCTCAGCACATTGAACGAGTAAATTTCGAACGACCATAACCTATTTAAACCAAATTTTATGTAAAAATCCTATTCTCAAGTAAGTGACATGTTATATAATTATGTCGTTTTAAGAATAAAAAATAAAATTATACTAGGAATAAATCTATTCAGTCATTTTCGTAAGGAGTAATAAGCATCCATCTAAACTTTCGCATTTAGAAGACATTTTGTCATGCTCGGCTTACGTTTAGTTGTTTTAATACAACCTAAGCCGCGAACATTCACTAGCTGTCCAAGAACAAAGGCTCGTGTATGCTCCTGCCGATGAAATGACCTTTAGACCTACTTAGATAACGATGCAAATTGAATTGTCTTGCTAAACTAAAATAATAGATGTAAAGAGAAGTGAAACTCCTTTCTGGAACGAACATTTCTATTTAATTTACTTTTGTTCCATGTGCTATCTACGAACTCTATACACCGAGTCTGCGAAGTTCAAAAAATACAAAAGTTGTTAATTTACCTACTAAAAACATAAATTATACAGGTTACTTGTGGAATATGCACAAGGTTAACTTAGGTTTGGTGTATACGAGTAAATATTGTTGGGCGCTGATAGTATTTTTTGAGGTTATCGGCAGGCTTCTTTGTTTTTATAATCAGACTCAACTGTTTTTTTACCTTTTTGTGACATTGGTGTCAATTCAGAGATGCACACATTTGCTAATTTGACATTGTATACAGTGTGCTATCCCTTTGTTATTGAATCTATTATTTCTGTATATTACCAGATATTTGTATGCTCGCTTGCATTATACAAGTTTGCAGTAGCTGTACCTAAAGTTACAGTTAAAGTACCCAAAAGTTTGGAAACACATTATAAAAGTTTGCAGTAGCTGTACCTAAAGTTACAGTTAAAGTACCCAAAAGTTTGGAAACACATTATACAAGTTTGCAGTAGCTGTACCTAAAGTTACAGTTAAAGTACCCAAAAGTTTGGAAACAGCATGCTAATTTAAATAAAAAAGCACGGTTTTAAAAATAAATTAACTTTAATAACAACGTGTACTTATATTTAAAAAAATATTGGCGGTATTTTTTTAAAATAATGAAAAAAGGTGTTTCCATCCGTTTGGACGGTAGTATTGTAGCTTAACCATGGTAATACCTAGTGTACTCCTTCGGAAGCTAGCGTTTCAAAGTATATTGAGCGGCGAAATCTATGCAACAAGGTATGTAGGGACGCCCAGCGCCGTTTTATTCACAATTCTGTTCAAAATCAAGACCCTTCCAAAGTTTGGAAGTTTCTTCGAACGCTAGGGGTTGGCAAATCACGTAACGACACACTTCCCAAAGATATAGATGTTGATTCCTTAAATACTCACTTCTCTACGTCTTCCCAATTTGATGGGATAATTAAATCTAACACTTTGCGAGCTCTTTCTCTGTCGCCAATCCCTGCCACCTCACCCTTTTGTCTAAGTCAGTTTTCCGAATGTGATGTTAGGAGAAGCGTCATGTCAATCACATCAAATGCAGTCGGTGATGACAACATTAGTCGTAATATGCTGCTGCCCATTCTCGACGATGTCATTCATGTCCTTGTCCACGTCCTTAACCACTCCGTTTCTAGTAGCACTTTCCCAAGCACTTGGAAAAATTCCCAAATTATCCCTCTTCCTAAAAAATCTAGACCCTCCTGCTTTTCCGATTTCAGACCTATTTCCATTCTTCCCTTTCTCTCAAAGGTGCTAGAGCGTCTGGTACATAATCAACTCAGCAGATTTCTCTCTAGCAACGCTCTCTTGAATCCTCTACAATCTGGTTTCCGTCATGGTCACAGTCCTATGACGGCCCTCAATAAAATTACGGATGATATTCGCCGGGGCATGGACGGTGGGCTTGTGACAGTGTTGTCGTTGCTTGATTTTAGTAACGCTTTTAACAATATCGATTTTGACATTCTTCTTGCTGTGCTTCGTTCTCTTAACATATCTCCAATCGTTACTGACTGGTTTCATAGTTTCCTGTTTGGTCGCCGGCAACGCATCCGCCTCGATGACAAATTGTCATCTTGGTGTGATGTTACTGCTGGTGTTCCACTGGGCGGCGTACTTTCTCCTCTTCTTTTCGCAATTTTTATTAACTCCATATCTGTTTCTTTGTCTAGTTCTTACCACCTTTACGCTGACGATCTCCAAATCTACCAATAAGCTCCAATTTCAGACCTTACGTCAGCTATTAACAGAATAAACGATGACCTCTCGCGAATCCTTGAGTGGAGTAAAGCGCACGGTCTTCTAGTGAATCCCGGGAAGACCCAAGTCATCATTGTAGGTAGCTCAAGGAAGTTAGCTAAAATTGATATGACGACCGTAATTCCTATCTCTTTTGACGGGGTGTCAATTCCAGTCAGCAAATCCGTCAAAAACCTGGGTCTGATTGTAGACAACGAGTAGTCCTGGGGTCCGCAATTGGTTGAACTCAGCCGAAAGATGTTCGCATCGGCCGGCTCACTAAGGCGACTGCGCAATTTTCTCCCGACTTCCACTAAGGTTACACTTGCCCAGTCCCTTCTGCTTCCCATTCTCGATTACGCCGACGCTTGCTATCCGGACCTCACTGAAGACCAATTAAACAAGCTTGAGCGCCTCCAAAATTTCAGTATCCGGTTCATATTTGGCCTTCGCAAATATGACCATGTATCCGAGTATCGCGCTAAGCTCAAGTGGTTACCCATCCGACTTCGCAGGAATACTCACATACTATCTCTCTTGTACAGTATCTTGTTCTATCCTCCCAGCCCATCTTATCTCAAGGAGCGCTTTAAACTCCTCTCCGACTCTCACTCTCTCTCTTTACGTTCCTCTGAAACCCTCGTCTTAGAAGTTCCTGCTCATTCTACTAAATTTTACGAAATATCTTTTACTGTACAAGCCATCCGTCTATGGAATGCTCTTCCTCTAGATATCAGAGGTGCGAAATCACTTCCTATTTTCAAAAAATTGCTTCATCAACATTATTTATCCTTGTAACTATTCAAACAACTTTATTTTATGTGTATGTAAGTTTATGTATATGTATTAAGTAGGTATATGTGTATTAAGTAGGTATATATTACGTTATGTAGGTATCATTATATGTATTATATTTATAATTCGTTAAACTTAAATACCACCGTCTATATTGTTCTTTTATGTCCAGTCCATCCCAAGGTTGCCTGGAAGAGATCGCTTAAAGCGATAAGGCCGCCCTTTGTACTTCTTTGTTTGTTAGCATTTCTTTGTTGTATTGTATGTTGTGTTTGTGTGGTACAATAAAGAGTTATCTATCTATCTATACCAATAAGCTTAACCATGGTAATAACCTAAATTCTAGGGGCAGCAGACACATTCCAATAGCCCAAATTCACACAAAAAAGCCTTCCCCCTAGATCATTTACCTAATAGATAACTGCTGAATTTCAGTTCTATCCATTCATTACTCTAAGCGTTTTCTGAATATTTAACTAAACGTCTGTAGAGTCGTTTGACTACTAAATAGCTTTTTAGAGTCATTTAGAATTTGCTCCGTTGTCTATTTTCCTGCGAGGCGATAATCGTTACCTTTATTGCTAACTACTTTCTGTCCTCGGGTCTTTTCAAGTATAAACATTGCTATTATTCTTTTTAAGTGGTGTGACGTCATGAGACGGCTCCCGTATCTCGACTCTTACTTGTGACGACGTGAGATATTTTCATCATTTCCACTTGTGCATCTGCGTGCGTGTTTCAGCTTCTACCCTCAAGCCTATTAGTGGGGCAATGTTTCCGCTGTCTTTTGCAATAAACGGCGCAAAGTATGGATTAACGTGTTGCGCCGTTTACTTTGCCCATTTCTAAATTCCACGTAGACCTATTCATGTAAAGTTGATATTGTTGTCTTGGATAGGGCCTAAAATAATAAAATAAACCCCGCTCCCGGCACTTGGAAATCATACGCAATTAACTCTCCATCGCAGTGCACGCAGGGACTCGGAATGCACGCGTTTCAAACTGCAGTAACACTGAAAAAGTTTTCAGAGTTTGGAAACGTTCTTGTTATGAATCCGGTGAATGCTGCTCGCAACTTCAGTTCGAGGCGTGTGCAAAAATCTGCCCGAATATAGCTATCATATACGGGCGCGCGTGCGTGCATGCGCGATAGCAATATTATAATTCGGTTGTTTTCCGTTATATCAAAAATAATGACTTTAAATGCATGTCCCATCCAGTTTAATAAGTACTCTACGTTGCGCCTGATAACGTTAGCATGTCAGTTGTTTTATACGTGGAGAAAGTTTCCGACGTAGACGAGTCGCAGGCAAAATTAACTTCACACTACAGCCGAATAGAAACCCTGTTCCAATCGTAAACTTAAGGAAAATGCCCACATGCTCGGTGGTTCTTGAAAGTTTTATAAGTGTAATATAACAAGGCGTATTCAAAAATAGAAAAACTCTTTTTATAGAGCTGTTGAGCTACTTGTACACTAGACACAAGTTCTAATTTGTTTCTATTATTTCATTGTAATTTTCTTTTGACCTAAGGACGGACTTAAGATGGCGAAACGTTTTTGAAGGAGAAGATGATATACGGTTTATGAATATAATAAACCACTCATAAACACGAATATCGACCCCTCCAACTCAAACCGTGAATGTCGTAAGAGCCGACTAAGGGAACCTACCAGAGGAAGGGCAGCAGCTTCCTTTTGAGTATTCTCAACAACACTGCGATCACCAATCCGCCTGCCAAGCGTGGTGATTATGGTTAAACCCCGCCTACATGGGAGACCATCCACTCGATGGACCGACGACATCGTTGCGGTCGCAGGGAGTCGATGGATGGAGGCGGCTCGGGACCGGGAGGGAGGTCTTTCCACACTCCGTGTCGCATTGCATCGCGGTCGCCACTCGAGAACCTTTACTCCCCAACGGTTATCGGTTCTACGAGCTATATGGCCTGCCCATCGCCACTTCAGCCTGCTGATTCTGAGAGCTATGTGTAATAAAGTATAAAGCATAGAATAAAATACAATATAAGCTTCAGAATAACTGAAATGGACTAAACGGCTATTCTAAAACAATTCAGCTGAAATTAAAAGCAAACATGAAAATGGCTCTAATTAATATCACTTGGGCAAAGTTAATGTACGAAATGTTTTGTTTTAGAAAATAGTTTTGGCTTTGCAAGATTCGGGTTAGAGAACAAAGAGCTATTTTGGTACAACATGACGTAACTAAACGAAAACATCGAAGTATAAAATCCTGATTTGAACTATTATCATCATATCAGTCTACACACGCCCACTACTCTTTTACTATATAGAACTTTTTAAACTTTCGCGATTTGTTGACATAATTAAAGATTATTTATCGAGTATTTATCGCGTACCTTTTGTTATATTTTCCCCTATGTTTCCATCGCCGCCCCGTGACCACGATCGCTGTAACGCGATGGAAACGTAGGGGAAAATATAACAAAAGGTACGCGATAAATACCCGATAAATAATCTTTAATTATATAGAACTTTCAAAACTTAAAACTCCGAACTCAAAGTGTTTTATTTCCTTTAGACCTTACAGGACTCTTGGACACGTAACAAAATTAAAATTACATAAGTTAAACAGAGAAATAAAGTGATCACTTTGATTTATTGTTCACTTCAATCTTTTTAAGGTTAAGTAAAGAAGCGAACTAGAAACCTTTACCTTGTTAGGTTGTTAGTTTTCGAGTTGGAGCAAAAGTCGTCCCATGCTTTTTTATCCTCTAGATAATCCGATATTTTGTAATAAGCCTTTTTACAAAGGATTTGTTTGAAAAATTTTATGAATTTATTTATAGATAGTTTTTGCAACTCACTTGGAGTTTTGTTGTAGAAGCGTATACATTGCCTTTTAAGAGACACTAATTATGTAGCCTAGTTTTGAGCGAGTTTATTCTTATATTTATTTTGCAGTGTGTGTCGCGACGCTGAACGAGCGCGACTTGAACCGCACTCATCTTGATGAAATCCCGCATTAAGCGATGAAACTTTGGTATTCTTCTAACACAAACTAGGTTCGTAGTTAACCCGCTTACATTCATCCTACTTCCTACTAATATTATATAAACGTCAAAGTTTTTAAGGATGGGCGGATATATGGATATTTGTTACTCTGTCACACAAAAACTACTGAACCGATTAGGTTGAAATTTGGTATAGGTATCGAGTATAGCTTGAGACCTAGAATAACGTATAGGCTATTTTTTATCACGATAAAATGCGGACGAAGGTGCGGGTAGCAGCTAGTAACGAATACGTCCACTGCTGAACATAGGCCCATACGACCCCACAAATTGATTGACTTTGAATTGTCACACTATTATAAATGAAAAAGTTTGAATGGATAGATAGATATATGGATGGCCGATTGTCACATTTGTCACCTGTTCACGCTAAAACTACTAAACAGATCTGGCTAAAATTTTGCATAATGTAGTTCTAAACCTTGATCAACATAATAAGAAATTTTTTCCCGGAAAAACACGAGCAAAGCCTTAGGCAGAAGCAAATCTCATAAAACTGTGTAGTTAATATTATGTCTTAACTTCAGCGTAAACTAGCTTTTGTTTGAGAAAAAAAAAAAAAAATTTTTTTTTTTTTTATTTGTAGGATTTTAAATCCTACAAATTTCAATCACCCCTAATATCTTGGAAAATCTATGTTTATAAAATTTGTGCCTACGTAATGTACTGGTAGGTTTACTCGATGTACAGACAGACGTCAAAGAGCGAACCAATCCGATCTGAATTGAAAGATCAAACTCTGCCTACCTAAAAGTGAGCCTTATTTGCATAGTCTAGTCTCGTAATTGGACGGTGTGGGTAATACACTCCGAGCGCTCGCTCTATGCTACTTCGATACTCAGGTGTAGGGTTGTGTCGAGTTATGTTTGGAAACTACAAAATCATTGACTATTCGTTCTGCGCAGCTCGATAAATGGCATGGAATGCCATTTGATGAACACCTTGAAACCATCTTTGATTTATAGAGAACTCATTTTACTTTCCATTGGCAAAAAACTGTTCCTACTTATTAATTTTATTTTGGTTTTAATTAATTAATATTGAATATTGTTTTTGTTTTTGCTACATATAATTTGACCTAGGTATTAAAATATTTGCATGCTAAACATAATGAATAAATAATAAAAAGAATGAGTACTTAATTAATTTTAAGAACTACATGTACTACCATACTTTCGCAAATAAAAGATTTGATTGAATGATTGATTAATCATTTTACTAGCTGCTACCCGCGCCTTCGCCCGCGTTTTATCGGGATAAAAAAATAGGCTATATGTTATACAGGTCTCAAACTATACCCCTACCAAATTTCAGCCTAATCGGTAGTTTTTGCGTGAAAGAGTAACAAATATCCATACATCCATCCATACAAACTTTCACATTTATAATATTAGTAGAATAATAAATAGAAACCCACTTCATCTGTGTAATTTGATTGTCATTCGCTTCCCTGACATCTTAGTTTGCTTTAACTTATACGTAAGTTCAAAAAACATTACTCGCACATTTCAAAATAATCAATCGGAAAAATCTACCACATGCACCGAATTCAAAAGTAACATTCCAATCACATACCTATCTACCAACGAAAAGGGGAGTTCGTAGCTATGTTGGTAACACTGATAAAAAATGGAAAACGTGAGTGGCAACCCTAACGCAAAAACGTCTCACATGGGGTATTAATTTGCATTATACCCAGTGCATAACCCTATAAAATGTGGGTAATGGACAAGCTTATGTGCCATAAAGTGTTATTTCGCATGAACTCAGCGAGACCTCGCGGTGTTCAATTTGATGAAACAATTAGTTGGGCGCGTGGGATTTTCACCTTTATTGCATGGGGTTATATTTTCTGGTTATTTTTGTTTTTACCTTCAAAGTGTGCAATTATCTAGGTATGAATATTGATATCCTCATTATTTTCATAGATATTCTAAGCTGAGCACTGTGGTCACAATGGCAGATAAATTAAAAGTGAAAATATATTTCACAGTTTTATTTCAAAACTTAATAATTCAGTTCAGCTTCTTCTAGATTGTTTGCAACAGTCTGCCAGTAGATTAATTGATTCAATAGTAAATACTAAAAGAAATTAAATAAAATCCCAAAAACTTACGATTTCGGAGCGATTTGAACCCGCGACCTTCCCCTCAGTACAGGACTGCGCTAACCAACTGTGCTATGAAATCAAGTCCCCAACGAGATGAAAATCTTTGGAACTTCCTTACGGACTCTAGCGCCCTTAGTTTCACCTACAGCGGAAACGAATCCTGCTCAAAGTCTAAAGTTACATTTAGATCGTTTGACGAGAGGTATAGCCGTTGCTCAATTGTAAGTTTAAATACTAGTTCTACATTATATTGTTTCTAAGTATTTTTTAATTACTGTTCCACTTAATAAACTTTTCGACAATTTAGAGAAATTCCATTTCTTTTGCCCATCACAGTCTATTTTTGGGTTGACAGAGAGGAAGCAAGGACAGATGTATATCGGTTTTTGATAATAATTATTTTTGCCAGCTACCAACCAAAATTCCTTAGAAAACTATCAAAATCTCGCTTTAATCATAGCGAGATTCACCGAAAATCTAGCCAAAGTGTAAAAAAACGAAAATACTCAAAATTACTCCTGTAACACAAAAGCACCATACATTTTACTCAACGGATATCTTGACATGAATGCGAATCGCTCCCTAGAGGCGTCAAGCTAAATAATGTGAAAATGCTCCAAGAATGCTAAAACTAGTGTAAGTCAGGGTTTCCCGAGAATTTTAATGGGAAACGCAACAGTTCTTATTATCTTAGGACCCTGTTGTTTGTACTAATGGAGATACTACTTGCATCAGGTTAGAAGTAAAAATGTTAAGTATTGTATTCTAACCCCCATAACTTTAGTCTTTACCTCGACTTCGACTCAACCTCGACTCTATCTCCAAATGCGTTTTGGTATGCTTCATCAATGAAAAAAAGAACTGATTCTTATGAGGAAAAAGTGCAAACTTTTCGACAAACTGCTATGACAAGTCTTTTTGATATCGCGGCTTGTAAATGCAGTAGTTTTGATTCCTGCACCTGTTCTAGGGATGATAAGGTTCCTATTATAGAACGGTTGTTCCTGTTAGATCAAAGGACCAACAGAAAAATGATGATAGATAGCCTCGATCGTCACGCAACCTAAAAAATGCAGCGAGCATTTGAAAGCCGCATGAACGTTCGCAAGACGGAAAATGTCCAGCATAAAGTAGAGCCAAGTGTAATGCGGAAAATTCATACTGTGAGTGAACAGATGACAGACTCTATTGGCGACACAGAACCGGTACCGACCACATCAGCTGCAGTGTAAAAAACCGTTGTAAAATACAACACCGTAAGTCTGCCAAAGTTGGCGAGCGTATGTGACCTATACGGAGTTTCTAATCGATCAGCGGCTGCTATCGCAAGTGCAGTGCTCCAGGACGTAGGGTTGGTGTCTGCTGAAAAAAACTGTTTGGTGATAGATAAAAGTAAGTTACGTCGAGCTCGAAATAAAGTAAGACAGAATCTTCAGTATGACCTTCATCAAGATGTGTTAGAGAGCATCTAATTTGATGGACGCAAAGATAAAACCCTACTGATCGAAAAGAAAAACGGCCGTTCATATCGACGAGTGGTAGTGAAAGAGCATATTTCACTGATACGCGAACCTAAATCCCACTATTTAGGACATACAACACCACGCATTAGTACTGGAAAAGGAATATGTGATTCAATCCTAGACTTTCTGAACTATAACAATGTGACCTTGGATGATCTCAAGTGTATAAGTTTGGAATTTTCCAAATTTCCCTGCCACACCCAAGCCGTTGAGCGTTGTGTGAAGCTAGTCACTGAAGCTTCTACCACCGTAGCAGGAGAAAAGGCGCGCGATGGTCTTATCCGTACGAAAATTCAGTCTAGATCTCTAATGCCATCCTTTGATTGTAAGGCCGAATTCAGATGCTAATATGGGAGATTTTCCTCTGATTAACTACACTTTCAACCTCAATATGTCATTTAAAATGTAACTGTCTTTTCTAAATATTGATAAATAATATTTCATTAATAATAAAATGTACTGTATTTGGAATTAACTTGTTTTATTTTTGCTTTTTTATTCGCTTAACTTTGGTTAGAAAATATCAAGAAGACGACCGGCTATAAGTTATATTAATAAAAAAATCTAATTACTACATTTTATTGTTCTTATCATTCTGCAACTTTCGAGAAATTTTATTGTTCTTATCATTCTGCAATTCCCCATCAGCAAAAGAACAAAAATATTTTTTTTTTCATTAAGATCGACCCACCCTATTCAAGCTAAACCTGCTGGTCTTGTTTGCTCTTTTTTGCTAGAGAGAAAGCACATTTCCAAACAAAGAACCGACGACCGCTAGGATAAACGCGTTCTTAAGTAGAGACCGGGACTCGGCAAACGTAGACGACCTGGGGCTAGCTGGAATGACGACCTGGGAGAGACTGCTTACAGACACACTCATTAGGTTACTCTAATTTGTCTGTAAGCAGTTTTACCCTAATTTTTTTCTCTTAAGGCCTAAGCCTATATTAAGCATGGCTTAGCAAATACTGATGTTGTCTCATAAAATTAATAAAAACTTTTGTAGTCGATAGAACTTCGTTTGACCCCAATCTTAACTGATGGAAAGTGACGATATTACCAACGATGTAAAGGTCTAGAAGACACCTATTCACTTTTGTCTTAAAAAGACCCAGATTGTAATTGGCCGGAAAAACAGAAGCAGGCAGCGAGTTCCATTCCTTAGGGGTGCGAATGATGAAGGTAGGGGAAAACCGCTTAGTACTAGTGGATGGTATATCCACCAGATAAGTATGGTATTCATGTACCAACACAATAGTAAATCTTTGTTTTAGCTGATTTATTAATAACACGGGAAAAGTCCAAGCGAAAGATCCGGGCATTATTATTCCCGCATTGGTGATTTTCCGGGACCTTCTCATTATTTCTTAACGTAGATACTTCCTAAAAGTTGTGGGTTTCGTAGGTTTTACATAACTGTTAACACAATAGTGAGAAATTTTATTTCCTACCGCCAGAAAAAAAGAAAGTGTTGTTAGTCTTTTGTTTCCCGCACAAAGAGAATACCTTTAAACTTAGAAGGTCACTCATGAAATTGGCTTGCCTATTTTGTAAATAGTTCAGACTTTAGGTAGATTCTTACTCATTTACTTACTTACTTAGGTAGATTCTAAATGCTTGCTGTAGTCACTAGTAGTTGATATCATAGACAAAATAAAATCATTTGTAATTCGGTAACAATTGTGTTGTTTTTGCCGTAAATATTAAATTTTATTGATATTTATTTCAATAAACATTCGTAAAAATTAAGACAAAATTGGCCATAAAAGTATGAGAATCATTTTCTTTTAAAAAAGTTCCTGCCTTGCACTTCTTGATCGAAGGTAGCTGTTCACTTTCGTTTGACAAGACATCGGTACGTTACAGCGTCCTCAAAAATTGAGTTTCATCTTATTTGGAAAATGCCTCATCATAAGATTAAGCTTGTTGGAAACTTATGCTCAAAATATGTATAAGTTTTTCTAATGATTCAGCCAATCACGCATCTTTTGCCCTCAATAAAGCGCCTGCTCACAATGGCCTTCTATTCAGTACTTTGCTGCTACATGCTTTGTCCGATAGTACAATGAAAGTAGCTATCACAATACACCATCCCTTGACATCTAAAACCAACCATCATCTCACTGCTTACAGTCTAAGCTCCCTTGGCAAAAGGTAATGGAGTTACGGCATTTTAGAACGTATTGATAAAAGTTTTGAGCCGTGATATTGTTGAGAAATATTATTTTGATCTGAAATGTTTGGATTGTTAGCAGCAGGTTTTGAAATTCCTTTGTGAAGTGAGTATTTTTGTTTTGATAGTTTTAGGGCAATGACTGTAAGGGCGACAGTGTTTGATGCTCCTGTAATAAAATTCTGCGTTACAACCCTTGAAATTGTGTTTTACATTTGTACCACACTATGAACTAATCTCGTCACGGTGGTAAAGTAGTGCATTTTGTATTTATATGTTTTAACTGAATTCTAATTTTTACATTTTAAGACTCTCTAATCCCGTCAGGATTGGTGCAGAATGTTACATTCCTCGGGTGAGATACAAGAAGTCTACGTATGTATATATGTGCGACTTTATTTATTACACATAATTTATAAAAATAGTAGTGTACACGTCTCATCAAGTCATCACGGTTTAATAGCGCTCGGTGAAAGAGGAGGGAGGTTCTGCGTTGGTGTAAAACGGTGTAAAAATCTAAAAATTGACTTCTGTGCATCAAGATCAGCACTATTAAACCTTATCGCGACCTGTAGTAGTATAGTTTTATGTTAGTAGTAGTTTGGTTAAGTGTTTTGACTGCATGGATTGAAATACCCATAAACTATTCTCTCCCTCGTTCTCTCTCTCTCTCTATTCCATATCCTATTAAAATGTATTCCTGTATGTATCACGCGTACTATTCGCCGCTCATTGGTTACATTTAAACCGCTGTCTCATCGCTGCGCACGCTGTGCACGGCCACGCGACATTTTTTACCTGCGTGGGCTCAGTTGTTTGACAACGTGGATCTACGTTTCCACTGCAACACATACTATACGCGCACGTTGTGCATGCCCACGCGGCGCATATAAACTGCTTAGGTTCGATTGTTTGACAATGGGGTCACATGCGTGTAGCGCGTGCATAACGTTGATAGGTTTGAGCTGCGTGGGCACCATATTTGAGCAATCCACGAGTGTAGAAATGACGTCATTAATCTCATATTCATGCGTAGCGGGTTCGTGGGTTGTAGTGGACGCTATCACAAAGATTTTCTTACAAAAGGAAACTAGACACACGTGCATAGCCTCTCCGTGCGTAGCAGTGGGACAGGGGCTTTAGATAACGAATAAAGAATAAATCAATGAGCGGCGAAAATAGTATGAATGATACACTCACAAGTACATATAAAATCTGAATAGACCAGGAGGGCAATACCCATATCTACTTGATAAATATAGCAAGAACTGTCAAAATATCGAGCGATTGCTTCTTAGGAAACAAGCGTTTTCTCAAAATTTGTAATTCGATATTTATCAAGAGTTTTTCTTTAATGAGTTGCTCGCTAAGTCATATGAGAATGCAGTTTTTGTTGGTACTCGAAAAAATATCACGTGATATTTTTATCCCGCGATACTGAGTATCACTCGATAAAGTATCACGTGATACTCAGAATTGGCCCCCAGTTCATGATGGTAAGATCAGCTTTTTTGTACAATCTAAAAACATTGCACAAATTGTATAAAAATTTAGAGATGAGATAGCTACCAGACATTATTTTTTACTTTTTCAGTGCAAACATAAAAATTTCAATAACATCGCTGAAACGTGGGGTAAAACATAATAAAAACACAGAAAAATAAAACAAAACCACAATATCGTTGCAAGCAAAGTTGACGACCCGTCAACTCATAAGATACCAAAGGCACGTACACCAGTTTTTCAAACCATCCCCTAGACACAAGTTAGAAGTTAACCCTTTTGTCACATGCTCGTTTGGGGTGAAAGTTTTTTAAAGGGTAGGGTTTTGTATAATTTGATGGGAAAAATGAGAAAATAGAAAGGTTGGATGGAAATGGGGAGTCTACGTCTAGGTAGACTCAAGGTTGAATAATATAAGTAAAACTTAATAGTTTTGTTATATATTGACCTACATGTTGCTATAACGGGCACGTGGCACGGAATGAAGAATTGATGAAGGTTCAGTTCAGGACAGACTGGCAGATGGCATCACTAACATCTTGTTTCTTATCCTACTAATATTATAAATGTCAAAGTTTGTATGGATGGATATTTGTTAGTCTTTCACGCATAAAGTATTGAACCGATTAGGCTGTAATTTGGTATGGGTATAGTTTGGGACCTGGAAGAATATATAGGCTATTTCTTACCCCGAGAAAACGGCGAAGGCGCGGGCAGCAGCTAGTTTGATAATAATTACTTAATACATATAAAATAGCCGTGGGGTCGCGGCGTACGAATATCGACCCCTCCAACTCAACCCATGGATGTCGTAAAAGCCGACTAACGGAACCTACCAGAGGAAGGGCAGCAGCTTCCTTCTGAGTATTTTTAAACACCAACACTGCGATCACCAATCCGCCTGCCAAGCGTGGTGATTATGGCAAATCCCCCCCTACATGGGAGATCACCTACTCGATGGACCGACGACATCGTAGCGGTCGCAAGGAGTCGTTGGATAGAGGCGGCTCAGGACCGCTATTCGTGGCGTCATATGGGGGAGGCCTATGTCCAGCAGTGGACGTGTATGGGCTGATGATGATGAAGAATCAGAATCAGAATCAATAACTTTATTTCTTTAGGCTTACAAAATAAGCACTTAGACAAGTCAAATTGTATACTATAAACATAGTTATTATTATCAAATAAGAAATAAGGTGTTATTGACTTCAATTTTTGGTCCACTAGTGGAAGAAGTGAAAAAGAAACCACTAGCACATGACATATAAAATGTTAGGTATTAGTATAAAATTTTACTTGTGTTAGTGCTTATTTTAAAACCTAAGAAAATAAAGTTATTATAATCTAAAATCTGAATGGAGAGCAAGGTCTCGAGTTTGCTCCCCAACTAGGTGGTCGGACATCATCACCTCTCTGACACAATCCACCAAGATTAACTGCTCCTACAACGCTCAACCAACCAACATGAACAGATGATCACAGCGCATTGCACGAACAGCTGTTCATCAGGAGGACCTCACCATAACCACCACTCTGCCAAGTGTGAACGGCTAAGAAGAAGTAAATCTGGTACCGAAAACTACGCTTATGATGGTTTGGAATGTATCTAGAGTTAAAATTTATAAAACATAAGTCAACATCAAGGCTGTCCTGCGATGATAACATAGAAGAAAGATTATTTTATCTACAATACAAAAGTTTAAAAATAAAAGTATTAGTATTAGGAACCGCTAAACAAGAAGGGCAGCAGCTTCCTTCTGAGTATTTTTCAACACCAACACTGCAGTCATCAATCTGCCTGCCAAGCGTGGTGATTATTGCAAAACCCCCCCTACATGGGAGACCATCCACTCGATGGACCGACAACATCGTAGCGCCACAGGGAGTCGATGGATAGAGGCGGCTCGGCGGACGCCACAAATAGTGGTCATTTGTGGCGTCCGCGTCGCATAGGTGAAGCCTATGTCCAGCAGAGGACGTGTATGGGCTCATATGGTGATGATGATTAAACCAAAATTAGCCTGAACGTTCGAAGGGGAATCGAGTTAGTAAATCGCTTTTTCGAAGTTTCAAGTTCATTTATCGTAAGACCGAGGACCAATATCGCTGCCAATAGCTAAACCAAAACACAGTCGGTTCTAGATCAAAGAGATCGTCACGTGCCATTTGATACCGGAAATATTTCATGCTCAAAAGAACTCATAAAATGAGGAAAGAATCCATTAAAATGATCACGGGACTAAAATATCAAGAAATTGTGAAAAAAAAAAACGTTTTGAAGATCTACCCTCCATTTTGCAGCAAAATAGAAAGAGCTGGTTTTCATGCTTTTGTAGCTTTTGTAATTTAAATATTAAAGCTTTTTTGTTCCCAAATCCCTTGTATTTTTCTAAACAAAATAAATTCGCAAACATAAATTTAATCTCATTCTCGCATGGAATTTAACTTGATGGTTAGGTTAAACTCCGCTTTAGAGTGCAAATAAACTCGTTACCCGACTACGCAAGAAGGAGGATTATGTACACAAACACACATCAAGTCGTGTGTAGTTTTTGCTGTGTTTTTTTGTCTTGAACACTCGTCGCGACGCGTGCGTTATGTTTGTCGAGTTATGTGTGTCTATTTGGTTGGCGGACACTCTTTCATACCTCCAAGCATCAAAACGGCTAAAGCGATTTTGATTAATGAGGTATCAAAATACACGTCCAATCTCCTATATGTTACACTAGTTTCTGCACTCAGCTTCACATGCGTTGTTTCTATGGATAGGTTTTAAAGGTGATTTATATCCCATGGGAACTGATTTATGGGGTAAAAAGTCTATTGATGCCTGATTCCAGGATTAGAATTACTTGTACGTAAAATTGCAGTATGATCTATTCAGTAGTTTTGGCGCGAAGAGATTAAAAATATCCATCTTTCCTACATCCCACTCTGGACTCTGCGGCTGCGGTGAAGAGGATCAGACCATGGAGCATATTTTCGGAGCTGACCCATCTACTCCTACTCAGAGTCCTAGAGTGACCTGGAAAACCTTCCGCCACAAGCAGTGACCTGGCTCCAAAATCTGAACGTTGAGTTGTGAAGCGTGACATTTTGATTTAATTTTTATATAGATTTTTGTGTACCTAGTTTTAGAAAATTTGTTCAGCCTAAGACTATTTCTTTGACCCTGTGTGTCGGTTATCTAATTAAATAAATAAATTCCTACATCTAAACTTTCGCATTTATAATATTAGTGTGACTGTGTAGTTCGTCCATTCGCCTTTGGGTCATTTGGGAAAAAAAGTGAGGAAAGGGTCAGGTTTTTTTTTTACTTTTAACCGACTTCAAAAGACGAGATAAGTTTTTTTTGTATGTTTGTTACGGGATATCTCCGACAATTATGGATCGATTTTGAAAATTCTTTCACTATTGAATAGTAAACGATCTCAAAGAGGTCCCATTAAAATTGTCCCCAGGAGATTAAATACTAATCTCCTCCCGCAAAACTTAAAATAAGTGTAAAAGTAAAGGAATTTGAAGTCAGTTTATCGTTTTTTAAAACAAGCCATATTATTCAATTTATTACTTTATTTCAAGGTTATTTACCTTTCAATCCGATCTAGCCATCAAATCCGGACTGTAGCTAAACACTCAATTTATCGCATTATTTCCGATTTCCATAATCTTCCCTTAAAAATTTGGAGCGGAAGAAAAATTTCCCCTTTTAATAAGACGAGAAATTGTTTTGAGTTCGATGGGTTTTCCTTTCCACTTACTATATTATAGTTCAAGAGCCTATTTTGCTATTTTATAGAGAATGGTTCGTTATCATCATCAGCCTGTACACGTCCACTGCTAAACATAGGCCTTCCCCTAACGACGCCACGAATGGCGGTCCTGAGCCTCCTCCATCCAACGACTCCCTGCGACCGCTACGATGTCGTCGGTCCATCGAGTGGGAGGTCTTCCCACACTCCGTGTCGCATTGCATCCCGGTTGCCACTCGAGAACCTTTACTCCCCAACGGTTATCGGTTCTACGAGCTATATGGCCTGCCCATCGCCACTTCAGCCTGCTGATTCTGATAGCTATGTCGGTAACTTTGGTTCTTCTATGAGGTTCCGTATTCCGGATCCTAGATTCCGGAGCATAGCTCTCTCCATAGCTCGCTGGGTGACGTTGAGCTTATGCACAAGGCCTATAGTGAGTGACCACGTCTCGGATCCGTAAGTCATCCGACCAATGTGTGTTACACACAAACTTTCGTCTTGAGGGTCTACGGTATCGTGTGGTTCGTTAATACGTATGTAAATATTAAGAGAGAGAGAGAGAGAGAATTTATTTACCCAAAAATAAAACATAGATAACTTATTAACTAAACAATACTTAAATCTAAATAGTAGGTAACACAGAAAGAATTTGAGATGGTTATTAGAAGGGTAAAATGGGTCCCTGCCTCAGCATGTTGCAGTATTGGAGCATTTGCCCAATAATGCGCTGGTTTACAGGCTGGCCCGTGAGAGTAAAGTTTTATTTACTAGCACTATTAAGGAATCTATAGTCTGTTTTTAGTTCTTTCGAAACGAAAATTATAAATGGAAACAAACCTCTTAAGCTGTGTATCGTTTATCCAGCGTAGCGGTTTTATTCCCAGGGCGTAGTCTCGCGGGGCCGAGCAGCCTTGCGGCCGGCCGCCGCATGGCTTGGCCGGGGAGATGAGCCCTTGATATCTTTACGTCCAATCTATCGTATTAGAGGGTGTGGTGTTTTGTTTACTCATTTGGGCCGAAAGTTTGGGCGCATGGGAAAAATGCATCTTCTAGCTTTGTTTAGAAACGAGGTGTTTGGTGATAACTTCATTTTAATCTTATGTAGGTATTGTTTCATGGAAATATTGTTCAACAGTATTGTCTATAACTAAGTATAATTGTCGTTTGGGGGAGGCATAAAGTTCAGCAGTAGACGTATACGGCCTGATGATGATGATTGTTCAACATGTTATAGGTACCCAGTTACCTGAAATAAATAAATGAGTTATTTGGAGAAACACATCCGAAAGGGTAAACTGGCTCAATTTACAGAAAAAAAAAGAATGAAGCAAATATTTCAAAAAAAATGATGTGTAGTCATTCTAAACGATGATGACGATGATTCTAAAGAAACTCGTAAATATGTTAAGACATTTAGAAATTTGGTCGAATAAAAAAATTCATAAACTACTTTGTTAGAACAGTCGTGTAATAAATCCAGAATTCTGGATTAGTTACAATTCAGGAGAGAAGTTCATGGGATTAATAAAATCTCTAACATTTATGAGGGTATGTACTCCAAAGTCTCCAAAATAAAGTAAGTAGACTAATCAAAAGCTCCTTGGATATAATCTTTCGAGTTCTGATAATTTGACAAGTTCAATTTGAAACACGATTCCTCTGGGGCTAAATTAATTCCGGATCATTTGGTAAAGGTGCTGCTGACATTGTTTTTGCTTTTTCTGTTTGTTACAATAATAAGATTTGTTGAAGCTTTTGAACGTTGACATGAATAACGGAGACCTGAACAAAATATTTACAGGAATTTTATGGTTCCTGTACCAATGACAAATTGTAAAAAATTAAAATTTTCTGCTGCTTTTGTTGTCTTGCGGGGTAAATGGTTTAAGGAATCGTGTGGTTTAACGGTTTCTGTTGCTTTGTGCGAACCTAGATTTTGATGTTTTTTGGAATGTTGGTCGAGATTGTCAGAGTTATGGTGAGCTCGACTCATTGATGGTCCGTTGAAATGCTTATGTACAAGGCCTATCTATAGTCAGCGATCACGTCTCGGATCCGTAAGTCATCACTAGTAACACATACTTTTGTCTTGAGGCTCAGCGGTGTCTGTGACGAGAAGTGGCTAACATGTATGTAAGTAACTGATAGAGGTTGTAATCCAGGAATATCCAAGGATTCTAACCAACCGTTAAATTTTATGGAAATGAAGTAATAATGCAACCGCCATAAACAAAAAATACCCCTGAAATTCAGAAATTAAGTGTAACCACCCACGCTTTTCGCCCCAACGCTCTTTCTGAGATTCTGCTACCACTTACGGAGCGACAAGAGGTGCTTGTCTACCCCAGAAACACGAAATAATTGCTAACAGAAGGAAAGTTTTTGTTGAAAACAAAGCTTGGCCAAAAATAATTAAGATAAGATAAAGATATTTTTATTTAAAAAATTACAATATAGCCTTAGGTACCTAAATACTGCTATTTATACAACCATATAAGTACATTATTATATCTTATTTTATCTTAGTATTATGTAATTAAGTAGGCATACGGACTCTATTTGCTGTATGACTCATACCTTCCGTGTTGTAATTGTAATTAATTTTCAAAATATAAATATTTCAAAAAACACAAGCTTTTATACATAGTGTCTGGTCACCGGTGTCGGAGACTTTGGGGGGGGGGGGGGGGGGGGGGGGGGGGAAATCCGGTAAATTTTATCGACAAATCTCTATCCCTATTTGTTTTTTCTCTCTCCACGATAAAATGGCAGCCATTTTGTTTTCTGCACAGGTGCTTGTACCGATTAAGCTATAGAGCTATAGCTTTAGCTTTGGCACGTTACTAGTCCTAGGAAGACGATAGAGGATTTATTTGATAGCTAATAATGTAGACAATAAAGCAATGATAACATTGTTGCAATATCTATTTTATAATAGAGGAATAAAGAATTTATAAAAAAAAGGTTTTTTAGCAATGTTTTTTTAATTATTTGCTTTTTCATAAAATAGAAACTGTCAAGCTACGTATTTTTAGACGATAGTACAGAATGTGAGCTTCAAAATAAGTCTTGCATCTTAGCTCTAAATAAAATAGTTTAGAAGTTATGACGGTTTGAATAGTTATGACCCTTGATCCTTAGGAGTCGTTCATAAATCACGTGAGGCTCGAAAGGAGGGGAGGGCGTTCGACAAAAATCACGAAATATCACGAGGAGGGAGAGGGGTGTACTGAGATATAACGTGTATTTATTTTGTCGTTGAACGCGTGATTTCTAAACAACCGAAAAGCCGCGTGTGATCTGAGTCACCGTTGCCAGGCAACGATTCCCCCGTCCGCCGCGACAACCGCAATAATTATACTTAGCTGTATTTAAAGAAAATATTCATTTTATAGATGCTTTGTACATACTAAAATAATACACGACATTTTGGGTAGGGAGGGGTTAGTCTTAAATCTCACGACATATCACCACGGGGGAGGGGGGTTTCAAAAATAGCTTAAAAAACATAACGTGATTTTATACCTACACCTACACGGACAACCCCTTAAATTAAATTGACTTCAGTATAGATATTATCGTTCTTTCTGAATGTTGGCTAAGGTATAAGATTAGTGTATTGTAGAGCCTATTATTCCTCCCTACCTCAGGCCTCAGGACCTACCTCCGGCCTCAGGCCATACGTCAGACCCCAGGCCAGGCCCAGGCCCTGCCACAGGTTGATGGGCCTAGGCAACCTGAGGCATACGTGTTAACCCTCCTGCACCTGCCCGTAACCATAAATTTACATTGACCAGGGCAGAGAATTATCCAGGGCTATATAGGTACCTACACCTTATAAGCTATCCTTCTGCAGTCTAACCTTTCGTGGTCAAGTGGAGCTCCTTGACAGAGCCCTCAAGTAGGTACCTACCGGCTCATTGTTCTAGGGCGTAATACAGACGCCATTTTGTAACTTTTATGTTGTAACCGGATTTTGCACTGTTAGATTTCTTATTGTCCTTTATTTTAAAGGTATTTTTTATTTAAAGAAGCTTCATTCCATGGCTTGCTCCCATGTGACCTCACCTGGTAATAACTTAGCCTGTAGCTGAAATAATATTGGCACTTATTATCAGGATATACTGAGGTTAAAAGAAAGTCTATTCACTTAAAAAAAATACTATGTATTGGACTAAGGTCCAAAGTCTCGAACACCGCCGCAAGGTTGGTTGTCGCTCGATCTTTTATTATTTAGGAGAATTCTCCGAAATGTATGTATCTTCATTTCGGAGAATTCTCCCAGTTCTCCAGTTCATGACATTATCACCTTTCCACTTCTAGACAAGCAGATGTACGGTATCCTTATCAGGTGGATATACCATCAACTCGTACTAAACGGTTTTCCTCCACCTTTATCATTCGCACCAGAGGTATGGAACTCGCTGCTTATGTTTTTCCGGCCAATTACAATCTGGGTCTCTTCAAGACAAAAGTGAATAGGTGTCTTTTAGACCTTCGTGATATACCGTCGGCCACGTCACTTTCTATCAGGTGAGATTGACATCAAACGAAGGTCCATCGACGATTAAAATAATATTTTGGAGATCAAATCCTCTTCTGGTATATTTTCTATGTAGGTAGGTAAAGTATACAACCGTAGTATAAGAAATTGAAAAAGCCAATACATTCGAAACATTCGTTTCAAACAATAAATATAAAATTGCATGTTACAAAAAATACCCAAAAATACGGGTAATCGCGAAAATACCCCATAAAAATGCCCGAGATGGAACCTACAAAGGTCTCGTAAATGGGTAAATGGGTCTGTATAATAAATAGCTCTGATAATTGCCATATCCGAGCGACGATAATGGCTAAAGGTATTGAATGAACGAATTAAAGTATTTTGGGCGTAATTGGTTCATTTATATGAGTTTCATTGTTAAAAATACTCTGTGTTAATGCTATTAATATCAAATATGCAAAGGATAAAAAGTTTGGGACGGAATCTACTAACAAGACAGATCTAGGTATATTTTTACTTCTTTACTCTTAGGAATGTTTACCTATTTTGTTTTTTTGAGGTGGGTACTGGTGTTACAGTCCGTAACGTTACGTAGTGCACAGCGAACGTTCGTGCAGTCAGTATGGGGAAAGAATGCGCTCACAACGTGCAACGAGACAGATTTTAGCACACGGCGTGTGACGTATCATCCTCGCTACGAATGGTACATTAAGTCCCGTAACACCGGTCAGTACCCGACTTTAGACTCTATTTACTTCGTCATAACACAAATTATGACGATGTAAACAATGCAATATCAGAAGTAGTCCATTGGTTTAGTGTCAATAATCTTTTACTTAACGAAACCAAAACTAAATGTATTAGATTTATTCTACCAAATGTAAAACAAGTAAAGGCTGATTTAAACGTAAAAGGAGAAACTTTAGACATTGTAGACAGTACCGTATTCTTAGGAATAACTTTAGACAGTAAACGTCAATGGGGCCCACACATAGATAAACTATCGAAGAGACTTAGTTCTGCAGCATATGCAGTCAAAAAAATCCGTCATCTTATTGACTTTGATACTTCTAGACTTGTCTATTTCAGCTACTTCCATAGTATTATGTCTTATGGCATATTACTGTGGGGGAACGCTGCAGATATTAACACCGTATTTGTGCTGCAGAGGAAGGCTGTTTGTGCTTTCTATAACATGGGTCCTGGAGAATCCCTGCGTGATAAATTCAAAGAAATAAATATAATGACAGTACCATGTCAATATATTTATGAAAACTTATTGTACACTCATAGAAATATCGATCGATTTCTTAAAAATTGCAACATACATAATGTAAATACTAGAAATAAGAACAAACTCGCTTTGCCCAAAACTAGGCTGCACAAGATTAGTGTATCTTTTAAAGGGCAATGTATACGCTTCTACAACAAAACTCCGAGTGAGTTGCAAAAATTATCAATAAATAAATTCAAACAAACTATCAAACATATCCTTTGTAAAAAGGCTTATTACAAAATATCAGATTATCTAAATGATAAAAAAGCATGGGACGACTTTTGCTCCAACTCGAAACCTAACAACCTAACAAGGTAAAGGTTTCTTGTTCGGTTCTTGACTTTACCTTAAAAAGATTGAAGTGAACAAAAAAATCAAAGTGATCACTTTATTTCCCTGTTTTACTTATGTAATTTTAATTTTGTGACGTGTCCAAGAGTCCTGTAAGGTCTAAAGGAAATAAAGCACTTTGATATTTGATTTCCATGAAAATTCTTTCAGTAGTATTTGAGTTTATCTCGAACAGACAGACAGACGCGGCGGAGGACTTTGTTTTATAATAATTATGTATGTAGTGATTTTCGTTTGGGCTCGCGCGATTCAACTGTTTGTGATCCGAAGTTAGACTAATAGCCCGGATACACGCACAAACATTTGTGCATGCATGTTTGCGCAAGCAACATGAGTCCGGCCACACGTGTTTGTGCATGCATGTTTGCATAAATGTTTGAGCGTGTAGCCATGCTATAACTCATTGCAGGTACATTATAATGTGTGTAGACTTATTTCCGTGTTCAATAAAAAAAAATGTTGGACAATACACACAGCATCATCTAGCCCCAAGCTAAGCGGACCTTGTGGCTAGATGCTTTATGGGTACTACATGACTGATATACATAATACAATATATTACATAGATAGATATTTTTTATTATACATAGAAAATACCCAGAACACCCGAAACAAACATTTGTCCCAAGGCGGGAATCGAACCCACAACCTCCTGCGTCGCAGGCGGACCTTCGCCCGCCGTGCCACATCGGTCGTCAACGGGCTCATTATAAGGACAACATTATTATAGGTATCTACTTTTCCAAAGTAAGTCCCAAAGATTTTCGACAGGTCGGATACTTGCCTCCGTTGCGCAGTTGGTTAGCGCATCCCCGTATTTAGGGGAGGGCCGCGGGTTCAATTCCCACCGAAGTCGTAAATTTATAGGATATTATTAAATTCTTTAAAATTACTTTTCCAAACCCTTTTAGCATATGTACATTTGCACAAGATGTGATTTTGACCAAAACAGAATAGAGAAAACCTTTCTAGTACAACCCGTAAACCAGTTTTTCTCTATAATAAGAAACACAGGATTACCTGTCCAGGCAAAATTGTTACACTGAGCTTTTTTTATTAATTAAGTGCACTCATGTTTTTTGTACGAGTATGTGCGAGCTTTTTTGAAGAAATTTTACTTATTTTAATTTGTTGACAAAATCGTTGTTTATGGGATGTTAGCCACAGTAATAATAACACACGCAATGTTCGACGTAGACAGGAGCTAAATAGGAAAAACATAAAACTTAAAGACAATGTTATAGATATAAAAGCATCCAAAACATTTCTCTTCTTACTACGGAAGCAGGCTATTTAAATTTTAAACTCAGGCAACGAAACAGCAACGTGCGTTAATATTTTCATAAGGTTTTGGCTTAAATCAGAAGAAATAACGATAAATTCATAATTTTTATAGAAAAAAGTTAGTATTTTTCTTCATTCGAGTAGTTTTACCAAAGAACTGATTTCTAAAAGATCGAATTATGATACAAAATTTAAAAACGTACGTAAATAAAATCAGCTTGAAATTAACCCAAAAGAAATCGCAGAATCGCATATTGGGTTGCATCGCGATTCGATGCAGGCGGAAAACCTGAACAATTCACGTCGTTTGATCCTCTTAGAACTGAACATAGGCCCCAACAGAAAACCAGCGCAGGTTTCTAAACCTGCTAGAGCTGAGTTGGGACCATTTTCTAGCTAAACTAATTGGAAGATTAAGACCTACCTTATACATTTACACTTTCTTCTGTATTTTTTATATAAATAATGGTTAATTTAATTGTATTAATATTTATTTGTAATAAACATACATCGTTTATTACAAATAAATATTTTTGATTTGAACACACTGTGTGTTAAGTGACGAACGAGTGCGTGATGTATTTTTGTATTTAACCCCAGACAATTTACTGGTACCGATCTACTTACTGCGAGAAAACAATAATTTCCCAGCCACAATCTTAATTGCTGGTTGACACAAAGCAAAATAGATAGATAAAAATCGTTTATTGTAAAAAGATAAAGAAAGAAGTTTTTGGTTAATTAGTGCCTTAAATCATAAGTTAGTTTACTTGTACACCCCTAGTGTACTAAAAATTCTAATACAATAATATACTATTAATAATATTTTTTTTTGTTATTTTCATTTTCCTTTGCAATAGTCTCTACACCTGGCGGATATCATCTTCGGGTGTATCATATTGTGCAACCAAGGATGATACCCGCTATGTGTAGCTCTCGCCTTTAGATTAATTCTCATAAAGGGCCTCTCTGCTGTTGTCTTCGGCTCCACGCATGCCTCCCAAAGGACCGGGTCACTATATGACCCGTGATCATGGTAATAAATAAGATAACATATAATAAATAAATAAAATATATTAAAATATACCTAGATAAGTAGAACCCAGCCCGAATCAGAAAAGTTTGTATCTCAAGGACGGGCACGACTCAAATGGCACAAAAAATCTAATGATCTTATATTACTTACATAATGTAGTGAAACTTAGTATAAACAATTTTGGACTGGTCTAAAAAGACCTATAATCTGAATTAGAATCCAGGATATTTTATGTCAACAAAGACATTTATGAATGAACTCAACAATATCTGATAACTATAAAAGAAAACAACAAGGTAACCTAAAGTTATTACTAAAAACTAAAACACAAACTTAAACAACGCATAATCTCAAATGTGTAGCAAAAAATGTTTAGATTTCAATTCGAAAACGAACGAGTGATCAATTAAATGACGAATGAGAGCTTTCAAAACCAAAAATTGTTTCGAGCTTCTTTGTTTCGATGCTTTCAATGTGGTTAAATATTTTCCACCAATATTCCTTGGGTTTTGTAACCTCTTTGTGTACAACAAATATGCAGATTTTGAATCAGAGTATCCTTCCTACCAATGTTATAAATGTCAAAGTTTGTATGGATGGATGTATGGATATTTGTTAGTCTTTCACGCAAAAACTATTGAACCGATTGGGCTGAAATTTTTAATAAATAATTGGTATGGGTATAGTTTGGGACCTGGAATAACATTTAAGCTATTTTTATCCCGATAAAATGCGGGCGAAGGCGCGGGCAGCAGCTAGTAGTTTATAACTTATACCACAAAATAATAACACAGTAGGGCCAAAACACGCAATATTGAGGGTGGAGTGACTACAAGGAAATACACTCTGGTAAATAGGGGCCCATGTCTCCGACCTACTAATTATACGCAGATGCTTAGTGCTTGCTTTGATAGCAAATAATAGCACACTAAGTGTACTTTGATGTTTTCTGTGACACAAATGAGGTGGATTTCTTCTTATTTGTAGCGTAAATATAGAAATGTTTATTATTACATGAAGAGAGAGCGCCCACGGCGACTTTTTGTTGCGCTGTAGCAGCGCGACTGAAAACGCGCGATGGAATCGCGACTATAGCGCGTCACAGTCGCCGTAGGCACGCGCTCTAAGATTGGATAAAATGATGTAAATTTGTGTAAAAAAGGATGTAAAATATAGAAAAAATGGACCCGGCGACAGACATATTTTATCCTAGCTTTATTTTATCCCGGTTTTATTCTATCCCGCAAAAATCGTGCAGGAGCTACGAGTAGCTGTTTATAAAATCTGTTCTGATAACTAGTATTGTACTCGTATAGTATATTACTGTATAGTTTGATTCCAAAGTCTTAACCCGTGTGAATTCCACCCTTTTCTGTACAATTTTTTTATACTTCAACCTACATAACAAAACTTTCGGAATACGGAAAACCGTAGAAGAACCAAAGTTACCACCGACAAAGCTCTCAGAATTAGCAGGCTGAAGTGGTGATGGGCAGGTCATTAGCTCGTAGAACCGATAACCGTTGGGAGTAAAGGTTTTCGAGTGGCGACCGCGATGAAATGCGAAAGGAAGTCTGGGAAGACCTCTCATCAATGGACCGACGACATCGTAGCGTTCACAGGGAGGCGGCTCAGGACCGCTATTCGTGGCGTCGTTTGGGGGAGGCCTATGTTAAGCAGTGGGTTAGGGTGGATGATGATGACGTTACAAAACTAGGGTTTTGCAAGGTAAGGTTCCCTACAATTTACTTCGTAAATCGGATAGTGTAAGCGGTAAGGTAAACTTTCAACTTTTTACGCAAGCAGAGTTTACTTTGAAGAAAATTAATGTTTGTCCCCGCAAATTACAGTCTTTGCGACATAGAGCGTGGAAAAGGATGAAGATTCTTTTTTCACAGGTGTCTTGAAGATAAAAAATATGATAAATAAATAAATAATGTTGGACAAACCACACAGCATCATCTAGCCCCTAGCTAAGCAGAACTTGTGTTATGGGTACTGGATGACTGTTAAACTTAATACGATAATTATAGGTATGACCTCGTTGATCTGGTTGGTCTGGTCGACTGCCTCGTTGGCCTAGCGGTCAGCTTGTTGAACCGCTGATAGTGAGGTTCTGAGTTCAAATCCCGAGTCGGGCCAAAAGTTGTTAATGGGGGTTTTTAGCTAGAAAATTTCATGTAGCAGCTCGGAGTCAGGAAGTTGGCCCTGTCGTGTCGGTCTGCCGTCCCATCGGATTAAGAGAGTGAGGGAATAAAGAGTGCACCTGTGCTTGCGCACACACTTGTGCACTACAGGTAATAGGTTCTGCTTATCTGGTTAGTACCCGTTGAGACTGACCGCTGTTGTCGAAATTTGGTTAAGAGGACATTCATTATTATGACATACCTATTACAAAGAAAAATATTATTTAGTATATGTAAATAGAAATACCCAGACAACCCGGGACAAATATTTGCAGATCGTATAAATAATTTTCCAAATGCGGAAATCAAACCCGCAACCTCTTGCGTCGCAGGCGGACCTTCGAGAAGACCGCAAATTGTAAGTACATATGATAAACGTATCACCTTCATACCACACCTTGAAAATATTCATGAAGAATGTAATTTTTTTTAAGTTTGACGACCTATGCCGCGCTGTGGGTGAAGCTTCGCCCGCATACATTCTTCATGAATATTTTCAAGGTGTGTAGAAAAGTGATAAGTTTGTCTTATGTAAGTCTATAATTTGCGGTCTTCTCCGAGAAGCGATTTCTACCTGACAACCTTCACCTTCAGTGGTAGTTGAACAAAATATCTCCCAATACCTGGTAGGATGCAGGTAATGGTAACAACCATTTTTAACCGATTTCAAAAAGAGGTTCTCAATTCGTCTGTATGTTGACGACCAATGCCGCGCTGTGGGTGAAGCTTCGCCCGCATACATTCTTCATGAACATTTTCAAGGTGTGTAGAAAAGTGATAAGTTTGTCTTATGTAAGTCCACAATTTGCGGTCTTCTCCGAGAAGCGATTTCTACCTGACAACCTTCACCTTCAGTGGTAGTTGAACAAAATATCTCCCAATACCTGGTAGGATGCAGGTAATGGTAACAACCATTTTTAACCGATTTCAAACAGAGGTATTCAATTCGTCTGTATGTTGTTTTTTTATGTTTGTTATGCGATATCTCCGCGATATCCTCCAAATTATAGACTGATTTTGAAAATTCTTTCACTATTGTATAGAAAATGATCCCGAAAGATAAAAATAACTATTTTATCCCCAGGGGATAAGTATTTATCCCGCAAAACTTAAAATAAGTGTAAAAGTAAGGGAATTTGGAGTCGGTTTATCGTGTTTTAAAACAAGCCATATTAATTACCTACCACATCCATTCCAACATCTTTCCTTGTTGAGAATCCACACATGGATTTATTTATTACGAGCTATAATATTTTTGTTTACTATTGAGATTGCTTATTTCCAAATAAGATCCGATAATTTTCTTTGCGTATTTCTATACCAAGAATCCGAACAGGTAAATATGAGGTTCTTTTGAAGTTTTCGTATCGAAACAAATAGGTATAAGAACACAATTACTGAAATAAATAAACGTGAAAAACAATCTTTTCGGTACTACTACGTAACTTGATCCCATAGCATCATCTCCCTTCCACTCCAGAACGAGCAATGTCTTTATCTTGTGGATGGAATACCCACAACGCCTAGAACCTGTGGATGGAATATCCACAAGGCCTTTTACTTGTGGATGACATAATTTTATAAATTATTGTAATTTTATAAATAGGTACAGCCCTTTTACAGCCAACTCTTATAATATTTTACTTTTAGTGTACTTAATATTTGACTGTCTGTCTGTTTTCTTTCTGCATACAATCCCTTATGGTGCTTCCTTTTTTGATTATACATAAATTGTGTAATAATGTAATAGGATATGAGTCATATTTTAGAAATTAACGACATCAAATCTATATTAAGAAATACCTACGGTGGAAATAAATGAAATGATGGAATATCCACAAGGCCTTTAACTTGTGGATGGAATATCAACAATTCCTGACGCACTAAGCATTTACAATTACACAGCCACACAAAAAAAGTCAGTTGTGCGACAAATAGGACTATACTTTTCCGACGTATTTTGAGTTGCTGAATCGATAATCGAACTCAAGATTCGATTACGATATAGTCATGGGGGCTGATCCCCAAACAAATAAGCGATCTTAGGCCACATAGTCACTTTCTCAGGTGCGATGGTGGTCAAACGCTTTACAATCCTACTTCCTATCCTATGCTACTGCTACTAATATTATAAATGTCAAAGTTTGTAAGGATGGATGTATGGATGTATGGATATTTGTTACTCTTTCATACAAAAACTACTGAACCGATTAGGTTGAAATTTGGTATGGGTATATTTCGGGACCTGGAATAACATTATAGGCTTTTTTATTCCGATACAACGCGGGCGAAGGCGCGGGTAGCAGCTAGTTATCAATAAAAAAACCTTTTGTTTTGCCATAATCACACGCACACGGCATCAAATCGAATCGAAAACATTAAAAAAATCAAAGAATGCTTAACTTTTTGAAAACTTGTTCTCCGAAATACACAAAATCTTACATATAAAAATCTCGTGTCACAATGTTTGTAAACAAACTCCTCCAAAACGGCGTGACCGATTTTTATTAAATTTTGTGTGTATATTCGGTAGGTCTGAGAATAGGATGTTATCTAATTTAAGTGATAAGGGAGGCCCTAAGTGATAAGGTTGGCCACGCCAAAATTTTTATTTTTATGTGTTGCCAGTAAAAAATACGTATAACCCCCCAATTTAACACAACAATCACCGATCTAACACCAACGCCCATTTTTAATAGAGTTATTAAATAACCTTAAACCCCCAGTGGTCGATAGCAAAACAACGTTTGCCGGGTCAGCTAGAAAAATCTGTAAAAATAAATGTGTGGATCTTGCTGACCACTAAAACCATAGAGTAAAAACTCGCTCCAGTCCGCTAACCCACCCTTTGTGTTATTGGTCTTCAATAGAACGTTTATCCGCTGCCCGATATTTTCTTTGAAAGGTGTCGAAAATTCGATCACTTTGTTCATCGAAAATGCAGTCCGACTTGTACTGGTTATGCTGTCCTAAACTAGCTTCAGACCGCGACTTGGCATTAGTTTTGCCAGTAAAAAAATACTCATATTAATTCTACCTACCACATATTTAAATTCAGCTTTTATGCACTTGCCTATAACTGTCTCTGCACTACTTATTTACCGCAAAAATAAATGCAACTTATTAACAAAAATATGAGACATGGCTTATAAAAACTAATTGCAAGTAATATTGAATCTAAAAACACCAACCCAGAGTTCAATTTCCTCATAAAACAGATACAAGTGACATAGAGCAAGAAGGTCGAACAGAAAGAAAACTCACAATTACCAAAGTTCAAGAAAAGTCGAGGAAGTTCACAAAGGTAATTTATAGGGTTTCGGAGAGTTTAGCTTCAAAAGGCGTGGAATTTTACTAATGTTTTTATTTCGCTATGTTCTGGTAGAAAGGATATTTCCGTTTAATTTTGTTCTAAACTGCGAGTCACGTCATCAGTCGTTTCCACATCAGATGAATATGCCTCCCCCATCAATGGGTTTTCCCTATAATCTCCATGTTTGGGATGCAGATTGGTGATTGCAGTAGAGGTTTAAAAAACACACAGATAGGAGCTGCTTCTCTTCCTCTGGTAGGTTTCCTTCTGCTCTTATGAGATTCAGGGAGTGAGTTGGTGACCCCCCTGGCGGAGAGACGTCGATTCTTCCGCCGCGACTGCCACGACATACCGAAATAAATAATTTTATATTTCGACTCACTCGTAGAGCTCAAAAGAATCTCAAGCTCTATCAAGATAAAATAATAATGAAAATAATAAATCATAACATTGTAAAGCCCGGTAATCGCTAGCAAATACCGGATCTAATTGAAACCTCCCTTCCCCGGTCTTATGGACCGTAACGTCTTGCAATCCAATTATTTTTTACGATCAGGTGGGACAAAATGGCCGACTGATAAAACGGTCGGAGGCTGGATTTAGGACTAGGGAGGTACCCTATCTAGTCCTATTCTATTTTAAAAAAAAACATAAAGTGGCCGAAGGTCTATTGGTCCTATTATTTTATACAATCAGGTGGGACAAAATGGCTGACTGATAAAACGGTCGGAGGCTGGATTTATTCTATTTAAAAAAAATATGCATGAAGTGGCCGAAGATCTATCGATCGTCCGAGGTACCGCTGGAACGACGAAGTTAAGAAAGACCTGCATGAACTTGTCTGTGCGGTGTATCTCATAGCAAAAGTAAATTTAATCATATGTCATCATCATCATCATCAGCCCATACACGTCCACTGCTGGACATAGGCCTCCCCCGTACGACGCCACAAATAGCGGTCCTGAGCCGCCTCCATCCATCGACTCCCTGCGACCGCTACGATGTCGTCGGTCCATCGAGTGGATGGTCTCCCATGTAGGGGGGGATTTGCCATAATCACCACGCTTGGCAGGCGGATAGGTGATCGCAGTGTTGGTGTTTAAAAATACTCAGAAGGAAGCTGCTGCCCTTCCTCTGGTAGGTTCCCTTAGTCGGCTCTTACGGCATCCACGGGTTGAGTTGGAGGGGTCGATATTCGTACGCCGCGACCCCACGGCTTAATCATATGTATAATGCACCAATAAATAAATAAATAACAGTTTGTTTATTCAGACATTGTCCATTATGTGTAGGTACATCCAACACCAAACATTACAATAAAATAGAATTAAAATCAAAATTAAAAATTAGAATAAAATAAAGTTACTTAATGTCACAATATAGAGTTCTGCAGCCATTTAACAAAATCCCAACCCAAGAAGTCGAAAGAGTTAGGGCCCTGTTGAAAGACAGCTCTTTAAAAATAATCATAAAAATTTAAAAATTCCTATGGTAAAAATTTTAATCTCAAGTTCCACAAACCTTAAAAAAAACAGTTTAAATATTCAGGAATTTTCAGTTGACATATATTTTTTTCAAAACAATAAAATTATTGAATGCACTTTTGATGATGAATACTGAACATGTTAATGTAAAAATGCGTATCGCGGTTAGTACAGTATATGAATTTTCCGATAAACTTAGGATTTTTTATTAATATTTTAAGGAATTTTCAGTTGACATATATTTTTTTCAAAACAATAAAATTATTGAATGCACTTTTGATGATGAATACTGAACATGTTAATGTAAAAATGCGTATCGCGGTTAGTACAGTATATGAATTTTCCGATAAACTTAGGATTTTTAAGGAAAAGCAGTCTTCGATTTTAATTTTTTGAGTCCACCCCTGGCACAGCCGCGTCCAGGTATCATAATAACCTGAGACGTAATTCAAGCGGATTTTGAAAAGATCAGTTATTTCCATGCCGTCTTCATTCGACCCCAGTTTCTAATCGGAATACCAATTTAGCTTCGTGTTTTTTTTTCACTTAATTTTGCATATTTATTTTGGAAAGGAATGTAATAGGCAAAAGTAGAGTTCGTTCAACAGATTTCATTTCTAAAGATTTTCAGTGGACTTCGGATGAGCGGAAGCGGATGTAGTAAGGTCGTAAAGATCATCGTGATGCAGATGGGCCTTATTTTAGCCGAGTGCTGCCAGCTGTTCTCTAAGATGGCCTTTAGGTCTTTATTTATTTAATTAAGGACTCCCAAAAAAAATAACATAGCAAGCGAAACATAAAAATATGGTGGTCTTATGTCTAGTATTTTTTTTTAAATTAAGGGTGCCACAGCAGTGCAAATTATAATGTTTTGTTTTACGTAGTCAAGTAGGTAAACCATGGTATAAGAAAACAAGGTATTCTCTTCCGAGACACGATGGTCACGTGGGTGGCTCTTGTGACGTCATTATCGCCATCGGCGAATGAGAATACTGAGTAACTCCCGAGCTCCTGTATGAATCTGATAAAACTATGTGGTTTTGTATTTACCAATTATCGTGTTTAACTAACGCTGCTTTGACTGATTTAACAAACGTAATTGACGATGGTAATTTTTTTTTTGGCCCTTATTACATTTATTTCCCATCTTCCTCATTTTGTTGAAATAAAGTGGCAACTGGATAATGACGTCACAAGAGCCACTCCCGGAGGAGCAGACCTTATTTTTTGTATCATGATACTGACGTTTCTCTCCACAATTCTAAAATGAGCATTTAGCTTTACCTAGGATCCTCAGCAGATTTTTTATAATAAATGCATACAATGCATTACACTTTACTTTCGAAATGACTAGACTTTGGCAAACTTCCCAACGGCAAAAATATTTTTAGAGCTTCGGAATGAAGGAATGAACGTGATTTTAATTTTTAAAAAGATCGCTACTATCTGCTATGTTGGCCCTTATGTTTCTAGCGGGATCATCATCATTTTAGCTATTTATCCAGGGGCATAGACCTCTCGTCAGCATCGCAGTCACTTTCTGCTTGGTATGTACCATATTCTACATGCCCCGGGTATCAAGCTCCGACGAATCGACGCTTCAGCGCCACTGAATTTGGCATACTTATGTAAGAAATTACATAACATTGACCTGGTCTGATGATAGAGACAGAAGGTCACCTCAGAAACTTCTAAACAAAACAACATAACCCCATCGAGTTTAGGTTCGTTGGAATTGTCTTCCCAAGCACTTTGATCCTAGATGAAGACGTCCCGATCATGGAGCTGGAGGAAAGCCATTGGAACTGCTAAACGAAACGATGTATCCTCATCCAGTATGGAATGATTTATACACAAAAACTTGTTTAATAAAGTAAAAAATAATGTTGCTATATTTTTTTATACTGCACTACCTTTAAAACAATACAAATTGGTTATACAACCCCTGCACTATTATCCTATAATATTCACGTTATAATAGACGTATGTTTTACAAGAGCGCGCAATCCATTTTTAACCGACTTCAAAAGGAGGAGGTGTTCAATTCGTATGTATAAAAAACATATGTATGTTATACGTATGTATGTTACGCGATACCTCCGTCAATTATGATTTTGAAAATTCTTTGACTATTGTATAGAAAATAATCCTGAGGGAGTCCTATAAAATTTTTAATCCCAGGGAATTAGTATTAATCCCGCAAAACTTAAAATAAGTGTAAAAGTAAGGGAAATTGAAGTTGGTTTATCGTTTTTTTAAGACACTCAATTTTATATTTTTTATGTAAAACTCAGTGTCATTGTATTAACGTTCAAAACAAATAATTGTATCCAGGAATATAATTATTGATTGGTATGTTTCTCGAGCAAACATATTTTTTTGTACAAATGGAACAGTTTTTTCCATAAATATAATTTCCGCTAGTTTTATAATTTGAGAGCGCAGCGCATTAGCATTGCCATACAGCGGGGCAATGCAGCCAGCGTCTTGGGGACGCTTCCGACTGGTATTGATATGGACCAGTTGAGCTTTCTGTAGATTGTTTGCAACAGTCTGCAGTTAGCTCGATTGTTTCAATTGTAAATACTAGTTGAATTTTTTTATAATTTGTAGAATACAGAAAAAAATTAAAAACCAAAATATTGAATCTCATTCCAACAGGAAACTTACGAGCCTGTGTTCCTTAATAACTAATTGCATATTTTGATACTTATGAACATTGTGAGAATACCTATCATGTTACTATCAGTGGATAGGTAGCTGAAAATAGCCCAGTAAATTCAACTGTATTACCCAGAATACCTATCATGTTACTATCAGTGGATAGGTAGCTGAAAATAGCCCAGTAATTTCAACTGTATTACCCAGAATACCTATCATGTTACTATCAGTAGATAGGTACCTGAAAATAGCCAAGTAATTTCAACTGTATTACCCAGAATACCTATCATGTTACTATCAGTGGATAGGTACGTGAAAATAGCCCAGTAATTTCAACTGTATTACCCAGAATACCTATCATGTTACTATCAGTGGATAGGTACCTGAAAATAGCCAAGTAATTTCAACTGTATTACCCAGAATACCTATCATGTTACTATCAGTGGATAGGTACCTGAAAATAGCCCAGTAATTTCAACTGTATTACCCAGAATACCTATCATGTTACTATCAGTGGATAGGTACCTGCAAATAGCCCAGTAAATTCAACTGTATTACCCACTTAAGATTGTTTACTACCTCAAATTGTTAATTTCAACTTCGCCGGATGTTCATTCCAAACTACTGAATATTTAACTTTAAAATGCATATAATGGTAAAGTTCAGGACTTACTTTATCCTACATTATGTTTTGAAAACACGATTTTATAAAATTATCTCGATAGAAAAAAAATCAAAATTCGCTCTAAACTGTACAATAAATCGTCGCTAATCGTCGCTATTCAATAAATACTTTAAAATAAGCCCTGATACTTTGTACAATAAACAAACAGAATATAAAGCACACGTTATATATGTTTAAACCGTTTTTTTGGGATGTTTTAGATTTTTTATTACTATTATTTGTACCGTAAAAAAACAAAAACATGATTTTTGCAGTTATGTCGCTCTGCTCTGTCCTGCTCCTCATCATATCAGCCCATACACGTCCACTGTTGGACGTAAGCCTCCCACGTACGACGTCACAAATAGCGGTCCAGAGCCGCCTCCATCCATCGAATCCCTGCGATGTCGTCGGTCCATCGAGTGGATGGTCTCCCATGTAGGGGGGGATTTGCCATAATCACCACGCTTGGCAGGCGGATTGGTGATCGCAGTGTTGGTGTTGAAATATACTCAGAAGGAAGCTGCTGCCCTTCCTATGGTAGGTTCCCTTAGTCGGCTCTTACGACATCATTTGATAATAATAACTATGTTTATAGTATAAAATTTGACTTGTCTATAAGTGCTTATTTTGTAAGCCTAAAGAAATAAAGTTATTGATTCTGATTCTGATCCACGGGTTGAGTTGGAGGGGTCGATATTCGTACGCCGCGGCCCCACGGCCAGTATGCTGATGGTTTCCGTAAATGAAATAAATAATAACGAAACGATACACCTTAAAGAAGCTCTTTTTCTTAATTTAATAAAAGCGCGCCATCTTATTCTTGAAGTATCAACTCTCCTAAAAATTACAATTTTATGACAACAGGACTTTTGTTTCCCAACGTACGACATAGTAATTTTTGCTTATTCAAGGAAGTTTTCCCATTTCCCGTTTATCCAACCCCCGTAGGTTTAATCAAATGTTGTGAAAGGTTTATGAGAAAAAGTTGAGCAACTTTGGCTGGTTCAAAGATTTGCTGGGTTGCTTTGTTTTTGGTTTCTTATAGATATACATGTACATACATAGTTCTGCTCAGCACCATTCGCCTATAATAAACTGCCAGAGTCTATAAGACAATTACCTTGTGCGTTATTTCGGAGGAAAGTGACTAAATTGTTGACAAAAAAATGCTATTACTCCTTTAGTGAATTTAAGACGGATAAGTTGTAGATTATATTATAACATTGACATTTTTTTATATTGATTAATTGTATTATTATTTCTTTAATGTATTGTTTGAATTTTTTATGTATTATTTTTTTGGAATTGTTTTAGTTATTGTATTGTTTTAATTTTTTATGTATTATTTTTTTCGAATTGTTTTTAGTTATTGTATTATTTTATTTTCATCGTAAGCTTAAAATACGTTAAATTTGATACTATGATTTGTATACAGACATTGCACACCGTAAAGGTAGAATACATTGACACACACAATTATAAAAACACCTGTACCTACATGTATTTCATGCAATAAACGATTACTTTACTTTACTTCAGATGGTTAATTTGGAACTCAAACAAAGGCTGCACAAAACAAAAAAACAAGCATTATAACAGGGACGAGTAAAATAATATTTTACTCGTCCCTACATTATAGGTATACTAGCTGCTGCCCGCGCCTTCGCCCGCCTTTTATCGGGATAAAAAATAGCCTATAATGTTATTCTAGATCCCAAACTATACCCATACCAAATTTCAGCCTAATGGGTTCAGTAGTTTTTGCGTGACAGAGTAACAAATATCCATACATCGTTACATACAACTTTGAAATTCATAATATTAATAGGAGGTAGGTTGGTATTTTCGTTTTATAAGTTACTTATGGGGTTATTAGGTATTTTCGTTTATACACATAACGAAAATACTTTAACAAACCAACCGAACTGTAATTAAAATGAAAAACTGTAATAAATGTACCTAGTATCTAAGTAAATCGATTTTGATTTCTCTACAAAGAAGTTCAACAAACAACTGAAATGAAAACGAAACCAAAATAAGCGACAAAGCCCATAAAGAAATAAAGAGCCCATAAAGAATAATAAAAAAAAAACAAGCAACCTAGTAATTGTAGGGTAAATTTGCTCTATTATTTCTCATAATTCTTTTTCGACATTTAAGTAAAGCTTTGATTTTTCAAATGACGACAAAGATTAATTTTATTTGTCAAAAAGTTCTCAGTAAACTCATATATAATAGACATAGAGTAAAAACTCGCTGCATAATTCTATGGAAATAGACTTATTTTATAGTCGATGATATCATTTATCAGCACACAAAATAAAAGCCCTTCGTGAACCCACAGCTTACTACAGTCAGCTACTCAGCCACAGTGCCACTGAGGTCGTCCCACTCATAATTTATCAAGATTACCAAAACTCCAACAAAAACGCCGGCCGGCAAGGCGACGACGACGCCTAGCATTTATGACTCAGCCAGCGCCGGCCGCCATCAAGGTCAATATTCCAACATTCAGTTGAGCAAAACTCGTTGCGTAGGAAACACGCTCGCTGTTACGTCATTTGTTTTTATTTGCTGATCTATTTTTGGG
This sequence comes from Eupithecia insigniata, assembly GCA_947859395.1. NCBI lineage: Eukaryota > Metazoa > Arthropoda > Insecta > Lepidoptera > Geometridae > Eupithecia > Eupithecia insigniata. Next base: position 5,360,730 of record OX402019.1, read on the forward strand.
TGTGCCGGTGATATTTTGTGTTGTTTTTGGATTTTGAAAACAGAATGCAGGTTAGTGTTTTGTTTATTAGAACGAGTTGTGAAATCTTTTCATTGTTCTCTCAAGGACAAATAATTTTAGAGGGCAGGGAGGCCTCTTTCCAAATGTGTCCCAATTTATCGCTTTGTAGGTTGTAAATAATGAAAAGAAAACATAAACGGATTTCACATCGTTCTTACTATGCTTTAGTGTAAATCGACACCTCGCCACAACTCTTGAACAAATAATTTACAATAAATAATGCTGGACAGGCGACACATCTAGCCCCAAGCTAAGCAGAGCTTCTGTTATGGGTACTAGATGACTGATATATTTAATACAATATATTACATGGATAGGTAGACAGTTTTTATTATACATATAAAATACCCAGAACCCCCGAGACAAATATTTACAGATCGTAGAAACACAAATTGTACGATCCGCAAACCCGCAATCTTCTGCGTCGCAGGCGGTTTTAGCCCCCCGCGCCACATCGTTCGTCAAACGAAATATGTATGTACCTACTAGGTAGACTCTAGGTACCATAGAGTAAAAACTCTAGGTACTAATTGCGCGAAACGAATGCCTACATCTGGGTACATTTTAGTTGGCCGCCTCGCGTGTTCTATTTACTTATGTAATCGATAATAATAGGTATAACAATCCTAACTAATATTATAAATGCGAAAGTGTGTTTGTTTGTTTGGCCTTCCTTGACGCCCTAACTAAGCAACCAATCGCCTTGATTTTTGGCATAGAGTTAGTTAATGATGAAGAGTGTTAGGCTACTTTTTGTCCTGGCAAAACATCAAATTTTCATTGGAGATTTACGGGAAAAATTGCTTTTTATCCCCCTAGAAATGTGAAATTCGAATTTAACGTGGGTGAAACCGCGGGGATCAGCTAGTAGCGTATAAATATGTTTTTTCGGTTTATGACAAGCACTAGTATTTTTAAATGAGTCTCATAATGAATCACAAAGCTGTGACCGACTACTTCTTTTATAAACCAAGTAGGTTATCTTCTTTTATAAAGGAACTAGCTGGTGCCCGCGCCTTCGCCCGCGTTATATCTAGATAAAAAATAGCCTATATGTTATTCCAGGTCCCAAACTATATCCATACCCAAATTTCAGCCTAATCGGTTCAGTAGTTTTTGCGTGAAAGAGTAACAAATATCCATACATCCATACATCCATACATCGATACATCCATCCATACAAACTTTGACATTCATAATACAGTAAAAGTAAAAAGATTTTTATTTGCCAGAACAGATAAGTAATATACAGCAAAATAACCTTAAATAAAAAGAAAAACTGACAAAATCGGACTCCACTCAGCATGTGCCATGGTAGAGCAGATCATATCATTTATATCATAGCGCTGGTCTTCCGTGGAAACCGTGGTGCTCAAGGCAGCCTTATATCTATTCCCATATACACTAGGTAGGTAAGTTAGAGGTAAAATTTATGTTTGTCAGTTGATTTGTAAATGGTTTAGAACTAATATCAGTAATACTATTTGACATTAGTAGGCTCTATCTATCTTTGACTACTAGTTAGAGATCCAAGTTCCACTTGAAAATAGCAAGGAAGAAGTTACCTAACTTATTACCGACGACATCGTGGCGGTCGCGGGGAGTTGTTGGATGAAGGCGGCTCAGGACCGCTTGGGGGAGGCCTATTTTCAATGAGATGGTTATGTACGAGAAATAACCGATCTTGTTATTGACAAATCTATAATACCTACTACGTTCCTAAAATTTAGGTAATGAAATTTCTTTTCTTTTTCAGATAAATTTCTGAACGAAAGATAAAACAACAAAATGGCTTCCATTCTACCAATCACACTTACTGGCGATAACCTTGGAAAACGGCACAAGCAAATAAACAGTTTGGTCAAAGAAACGTACGAAAGAAATGAGAATTTAAAAAACCTACAAGATGCTCCAGAAAAATCGCCAATCGACCGACTTTTTAAAATAGATCTAGCTTCGAAACATCATGACGTCGAATACATTACACAGAATCTCAAAGATGCTGATATGCTGTACGTTAGCAGAGCTTTGAAAGCCATTTGGCTGTTGGATCCTAAATATCAGGATATCATAAACCCCGAATATTTAGAAAACAATCTGTATACTCACATGATAACTACAGCGGTCACAAAAATGAAACAATGGATACATTTACACTTGAAAGACGAACAAAGATCAGAGAAGTTCTATGAGTTTTATAAAGAGAGAGAATTTGAACTAGCCATGAAATTTCTAGTCAAAAGCTCGACAGATTTTATTTTGAAAGAGTTTCCTAACATTTTGGATGTTGTTTCACCAAAATATTTTAAACTACTCTGCGAGAGGAATGCGCAAGTGGCGAAAATATTTTACAATTCAGTAGCGACTGATGAGAAACAAAAGTCTCGTTATTTGACAAATGAGAAGGACTTCTATTTGGGCATGAAATGTATGCTTAAATCTGACACAAATTTATACCTGGACATCACTGAAACATATTTCAACGTTCATAAATTTCACCGATTTAGTTCAATAGCAACAAAATTTATTATGAAACACCATAAAAACAGAGCTTTGAAAAAAGCTGAACTATACACATCTCGGATATTGGATTTAGCAGCTATGGCAGAAAGTCTCGACGAAGAAGAAGTTAAAGATTTAATCATACAGCTAGCTAAAGCTAAGTATATTAGTAACTGGTTCAATTATAAAAACGTAGAGCCACTCGTAAAAAAAATTAAGCCTGAAAACAGAGCAGCGTTCAAGAAAAAAGTTTTTGTGGATAAAGACATAGGTGATGAAGTTGAAGAATGGCCCTATAAAGAATCGTCAGCGCCAGAAATGGAAGACCTAGGACCTGATATTTTCAAGGACAGGGAACACAACGCACGCGAATTCGAAAGGTATGGGTTGGAAGGCATAAATAAAAGAAAAATTATGAAAAAATGTGGTCGATACTTGGATGGTGATATGAGAATGGCATACTGCATGGCAGAATCTTGTATTGCAAAAGTCAAAACAGAACTCGATAAATTATTTGATGAATTTCGCTTCGTTAGTTTTGAAAAAACATTTTATGAACTAAGAAAGAGAATTTTAGCCGAAAGCTCTTCTCAGAACAGGCAGTATATTATGTTAGTTCTTATCAGCAAATCTGGAGGTCGTCCTGAGGCTATTTCCACTTTGATGGAGCTTTTAGCGAAACATAGCAATGAGCCTTCGAATCTTAGAGCAGCTATCATCAGAAGCCTTGTGAACAGAGCGTTTGTATGGCGTTTGCCTGAAGAAACTTGGAAGCAACTACTGGAGTTCGGTCGAGGACTTGGCCTAGACGGAAGTCCCCCTGAAGCCGACTGTGTCGAGGGTCTCCATGCTGTGTTTATTCGAATGCTACTAAACGGCAATGTAGATGATAATATTTTGAAAGCGTTCTGGGAACAGTTTTCGGATTTTAGCAGTTACAAGTTAACTGCTGTTGAGAAAAAATGTGTCAGCGAGGCACTACCAAAGCTGTTACTCTCGGCTGCAAAAGACAAAGTTGATGTTAAAAATGCAACTGACTTAATCCGCAAGCTCATTAAAGTTCTTCAAGTTTATCACTTAAAAGTCGACTCATATCCTTGTTTGATTCCAACAATTATCGATCTCGCAACAAAAGATTTTTCATCATGCGTTCCTCTTCTGGAAAACTTATTCAAATCCAAAATTGGGCGAAAAGATTTGTTTAAATTTACATACAAATTAATTAAAACTGATGCATCCCACTTAAATGCTTTAAAACATGACACAAGCATTCTTGAGTTTGAAATCTTCTATGAATCCAGCTTGAATTCTAGAAAATTTGAAAAGTTTTTACGCAAACTAACTATTTATTTTAGTGAAAATTCAGACTTGGCAATACAATACAGAAATAAACTAAAAGTAAAAGAGCACAACAAATTGATTGGTCGACCTCTTGCAATATTGCTCGGAGATGAACTTTTGTCGTACATACAATATGTTGATAAAGAAGATAAAATAGAGTCTAAAGCATTTGCAGCGGTACTAAGAGCAAACGCCCATTTGGCGAGGCCTTCTATTGACATTGATTCCTTAGGATGGCAAAAAGCTGGCGTAAAATTAATTGCGAACAAGCTTACAATATGTCCATTGGTTGATGTAGAAAGTAATATTCTTAAGCTGATAAAATCTAAGCAAACTGTAAAGTTGGCTCTTCTTTTATCAAGGAGAAATAAAAACTTTAGTGATTTGTTTGTTAAAACTGCCAAATTGAGACCATCCATGGCTATAAAAACAGGTTTCAAACGCATGCAAGAGCATGGTGACAAAGTTGACCCAATGATCTGGTTGACAATCAAGCCACTTATTGAACAAATTAATTTAGATAAGGACACCAAAAGAGTCTATATCAAAAAACTTATTTCAAACGCCAACGCTGTGCCTGTAAAAATAAGGCCTGAATACTGTGTCTCACTTTTCAAAGCATTTGACAAATTAGACAGTTTTGAACGTTTTGTAAGAATGCAGTGGCTTTGCCGCATAGAAAATTTACTTCCCGACATAGAGGAATCATTTATTGAAGAAATTATAACTAAATTTCTTGAAGAACTTAATCCTGAAAAACTAACCGACAATTATGATGAATGTGCAGATAACTCTTTATTTATACGTGTTATCATGACGTATATTTACCAATCGAAATCAAAAGAAACATTCAATCGCAGATTCGAAATTTTCGGTACTAAGCTTTTGGCAAAAATGACAGAAATTTTCAAAACACCCGGCAAAACTGAAATATTTTTTAAATTTCTTGATGAGATTTTGCTAAATTTCAAGAATACAAAAGTTTTTATGAGTCCTGAGTACGTATCATGTTTGTGTGTTATGGAAAAGACAGTGAATTGGATGCAAACTATTATGCCAATAGACCAACATTTCAGCAAATATGTAAATATACATCTCACCATGCTGTATTATAAAACAATAAGACAGACAGTGACCGAGGCACCCGAAGTATTCGAAACTGAGACAAGGAAATACAAAGAAGCTGTCAATATGGTAGGAAACCTCTTCGGCAAATATATAGCTAAAGACGTCAAAGAGTTAGTAGCAAAGTATTTCGAAAGTATTATATATTTGTACAAAAATGTACTTGTGGAATATTTGGATGGCTATTTTAATTATACTCAATCAAGTGACTTCCTATCAGCTGTGGTTAAAGGTATTCTGGAAAAAGATCCAGAGGTAGCTCGTTTAGGCATGTATGTATTGAAAAATAAATATTACAGCATTGGTGAAAAGAAATCAGCTGAAATCAGCAAAAGCTTTAAAGAACTTGATGATCTGAAAAATAAATTCTTTGTGTATGCGGAACTGCTTACTTGATTGAATTTTGTTTTGAAGTATAAACTTATTTATTGATCGTAATTTTACTAATTTATTTTTTATATATTTTGTCAACGTGTACTCTCAGTATTTCTTATTTTAACAATGTAGATATTATTTTTGTTATTATATATTTTTTAATAAAATGTAATTCCTATTAAAAATGTGTTTATTTCGATTCAAAAACTTTGTGTTTCATTTAAACATTTGACGGATTAGTAAAATCAAAGTTCTATTCAAATTAATTGTCAAAAATATCCTTTATAATCAGGTTTACTACAAAATTTCAGATAAAAAGGATAAAAAAGCTTGGGGCGAGTTTCGCTCCTATCTAACAATTTAAAGGTTTCTTGTTCGGTTCTTAACTTTTTTCTTTACTTTATTTCCTAGTTTTACTTATGTAATTTGAATTTTGTCCAAGGGTCCTGTAAAGTTTAAAGGAAATAAAGCACTTTGATATATTTGATTCCTGCATCACCTGAATGATAAATAATGTAGGTACTTGAGATTTTATTAACAGATTTCGATTTGCTCTCTCAATGGTGAAATAAAATGGAAACTTATACAAAGTTGTTGCCATAAAATTAGTGTTATAATATTATTTTCTTGTATATTTATTTCAGACCTACGAGCTTGACAATTACAAGGGTAACCATATCATTTGTGGTATGCGAGTAAAGTGAAAATCAAATTCAAGAAACCCGTAGTAGGAAGGAACTTTAGACTTGAGCAACTAAGTAGATTGAACGTAAACATTTTGCTTGAGAGGTAAGTATTGCCCATGGTACCTATGGTAAACAAGGTATGGTCTTCCGAGACACAATGGTCACGTGGGTGACACTTCCTTACGTAGTCATCGCCATCGGCGAATGAGAAGACGAATCTGTTTACTGGTATTACCAGTAGCGTAAAATTGAATAAGTGGAGATCCAATACAGTACAATACAAACTCTTTATTGTACACCACAAAGTTAAATAAAAAACATAGACATTAACATGAACGAGTACAATGGGCGACCTTATCGCTTAGAAGCGATTTCTTCCTTTACATTTATACCTACTCTCGTAAAATCTAAGGCATAATACACACAAACCGACGCCGGATGTGGTGGTAAACATTGCTTCCGCTTTCTGGTTACCCTGTGAGCATTGCCGGCTTGCTCTCATAGTGTGCAAATATTAAATGCTTGAACATGTACCTACTCACTTGAAGTGAAGGTACAGTCAACGACAGAAATCGCTAACATAACCAATGTGGGATCTAATTCCAAAATTTTATTCAGGACTTAAGGTGTTAATTAAGGGTGATCGTTTTGCGTTGGTGCGATTTTTTTTTTCTGTTTTTTATTTTTCTGCTTTGCGCAAGGCATATAACTGGCGGGAAAGTAATTAGCCGCAATGCTAAATATTTTTATATTAATTTATAAAAAAACTTGCTTATTCCAAAAATTACTGGTATTTTTGGAGTTTTTGGGAAAATAAGTAATTTTGCGCCCAAAATCAACACGTGAGCAAATTTAGACTGTATGAAGTACGAGTATTACTCAATACTCTATTCAGTTGGTTCTAAAACCTTCGAATATGTAACTGTTATCCATACCAAATATCTAAACGTTACCAATCACAGTTCTCGAATCGTTTTACGAGGAAATTTACGATTGGGCATTTAATTTACGATTAAACTTTAGTAGTTTATGTCGATTTGCCAACGATTAATGTACTCCACCGGCTACTGGTTATAGCTTTATTTAGACGCATTTACATAGTTAGCCGAATCCTAAAAGAACTTGGGCAGAAAGCTTTTGTTATGTACCTATGACCACTAAGAAATACTCTTTTCTAGAGTAAAAGATATCGTCAACAAATAAATATACATTTGTCCCAAAGCAGGAATTGAACCCTATCACAAAAACTGCTTCACCCTGCATTTATTTTCCTGAAATAATACAATCTCGGACTAAGTCGGAGTGAATAATCTTCCCTCTAGGAAAGCGTGTTCTTTCTCAAACCATATCTTCATTATCGTCACCGATACTCTATTTCTTCACCAATAAAAAATCGTCCTTCGAAACTGCGAAAACAGCTCCGGGTCCAGTGACTTGTATTGCTTCGGACCTGTTGATGTCATGTGTAGTTTTGTTCTGATCTGGTCTGACCAGCACATTCCATTCGGTCTCTTTCCCTCTTTGCCCGTTAGGCACAATGAGTTTCCAGAGATGGCCTGCGGGGTAGCGCAAACAGATTATACATATTACATTTAAGAATAGAAATTAGAGAGAGTGTGATAATTTATTTATCATCAGGTCAGAAGAAGAAATAACAGTGCTAGACAATTCTTACACTTTCTACAGCCCCAAGATAAGCAGAGATTGTGTTATTTGTTATGTTAGAAATCTTCTAAACAATTACCAAGTAACGCTGGTGAACTGTTTTTTGTATAATTGAGCTCTAGCTTTTATAGGGCTCACTGCCTGTCTTTTACGGTTTGAATTTATCTATTCAGCACTCGGCTATCGTTTTGATTAGTATCGGGTTTTGGCCATAATCGTAAATTCGGTATCTTTCCCTAATTATTATTAAGGTAGATCCTTTATTTATTGTATCTGTGCCCATTTTATGTCATTTTAGATAATGATACCTAAAGATTTCACAAACGTGAAAGTCAAAAATTTCATAAACATTGTGGTCAAACAAAGTTCTATCGACTACAAAATATATATTTAATAAAACTATGGTAATACAGCAGGACAAGCACTAATCCGTTTCAATTTCTTTCAGAAATGAAATTACCTATTGGATATCTTTATGGAGTCTATACACCGAAGTCGGCGTGCAACCGCCAATTTTACTATTGCTTACTACTACTATTACTACTGTTACTACTGTTACTACTACTACTATTGACTGTCTAGAATATTCATACAATGACATATGTCATACAATGACATTGCATTGACAAGCATTGGTACAATATTATTGCACCAACACACAGGAAGGGGATCGTGTGAGGCTTGAAAGGGAGGCGGGGGGTGTTCGGAAAAATCACAAAGGAGAGGATGGGTGTATTGAGATATCACAATATTCTGAAATGTTTTTTGGTAGATAGGGGCAGTCTAAAACCTCACCACGTGATATCAGCGAGGACTGTTACAAATTGCTTAAAACATCACGTGATCAATGGACGACCCCAAGGAGGAAGAGGAGGAAAGAATAAGGAGTTTACACACCAAAGTCGACAACAAAAAACTGTCGGTTGCTTTCAGTAATAACAATTTTAGGCATTTGCTCCCCTTGGAGTCCAGACCCTAGGTCCGTGGGGTACCGAGGTTCTCAGGGTTTTCAAAAAATTATCTGAGCGCCTGGTCGAAGCGACGCGTGACCCGAGAGCTGGTGAGTATCTGGCGCAGCGCATTAGCATTGCCATACAGCGGGGCAATGCAGCCAGCGTCTTGGGCACGCTTCCGACTGGTATTGATATGGACCAGTTGAGCTATCTGTAGATTGTTTGCAACAGTCTGCAGTTAGCTCAATTGTTTCAATTGTAAATACTAGTTTAATTTCTTTATATTATTTGATTGTTATTTTCTTTGTCAATAAAGTACATTTTATGCAGCCTACGACAATGTTTTGTCAACTTGTCTCCAGCCCGCCGACTTTGGTGTGTGTTACATGAAAGTCAACGTAGAAAAGGAGTTCATTTATTAAATGAATATAACTTTGAATTAATACATACGACGAAAATCACCTGTAAAATCTACTTAGCTAGCTACAAAATGTACCACAGCAGTATTTTAAGTTAAGTTTTGTTTATTTTTATTTTAGATGTAATATTATACGTTACGTGGGGTACCGAGACTCTCTGGGTTTGCAAAAAATTATCTGAGCGCCTGGTCGAAGCGACGCGTGACCCGACAGCTGGTATCTGGCGCAGCGCATAAGCATTGCCATAAAACGAGGGAATGCAGACAGCGTTTTGGGGACGCTTCCAACTGGTAATGATATGGACCAGTTGAGCTATCTGTAGATTGTTTGCAACAATCTGCAGTTAGGTCAATTGTAAATACTAGTTTAATTTGTTTATATTATTTGATTGATATTATAGTTTAAGTAAACTTTGTATAGGGCCGTGGGGCCGCGGCGTACGAATATCGACCCCTCCAACTCAACCCGTGGATGTCGTAAGAGCTGACTAAGGGAACCTACCAGAGGAAGGGCAGCAGCTTTCTTCTGAGTATTTTTTTAAAGACCAACACTGCGATCACCAATCCGCCTGCCAAGCGTGGTGATTATGGTAAATCCCCCCCTACATGGGAGACCATCCACTCGATGGACCGACGACATCGTAGCGGTCGCAGGGAGTCGATGGATGGAGGCGGCTAGGGACCGCTATTTGTGGCGTCGTACGGGGGAGGCCTATGTCCAGCAGTGGACGTGTAGGGGCTGATGATAATGATGATGAAACTTTGTATTTGCTGCAAATAAATATACTTTTAATACTTTAATATGGTTTTTGCTTAAGTTGTTAAGGAGATGAAAGAGACAATCGTGTCTACATGAAAGAAGCAAAGTGATACTTAAAAAGACAAGGCAATTTCTTTTTCTATAAATCTTTTATTTAATTCACATGGCATGAGAAACTAATTTTATTAAACAAATAACTTAAGGCGGTTCCCCGACCGAAATAAGCACGCCACCTTTTTTATCGTATTATTACATTAAACTAAGGAATTTTCAAAAATCCCTAGTCCCGTTTATGGTACCTGTAATAAGCTTATTTTTAATGCTTCTGTAATAGTTTTATATTAGCTTAGGAGGAGATACGAAACCTGAGTATAGTGGCCAAAAAGGGCAACTTTGCATCTCTTCCTAAACTATACCTACAAAATAAAACTATTACAGAGGCATTAAAAAAAGCTTATGATAGGTAACACAAACTGGCCAAGGGATTTTTGAAAATTCCTTTGTGGTACCTTATAATACGATAAAATATGTGGCGGGGCTAGTTTGGGTCAGGGAACCGCCTTAATATTCCAAATCTATTACAAGTTACAATTGACAAAATTTTAAATCGATATTATAATAGAACCTTTGGATTTTACTGATTAGGTATGTATACTTGCATTGTTGCAAGATTCGACAAAGCAAAAAAAAATATTAAGGACATGAAACTCACAAAAACATAAATCAAGAAATATAGAAAATTATTCCATATGATTGAAAAAGTATGTACCTCCACTAAAAGTTGGTACGATTAGGTAAGTATATAATGTGAAAACATATATTATTCTAGGAATTAAGTATAAAGTAATCTTAAAATTCGTGTCTTAGTGGACATCTTTCTTAACACTGACCACTGACATTTTTATAACAATTCAATAAGAAGATTAACCTATATTTACAATTTGAATTTCTTAAACTAATTTTTCAGTCTCAGTCGAGATTTTAAAAGGACTATGAAAAAAATATTTATTTTATATTAAAATGTATAATTCGTCATGTTATAATAAATCATGAGAAATATCAAATCAACAAATATATACGTACATAATTTTTTTCAATTAGTTAATAATTTTTAAAAGATCAGATCAAAGAGAAAAGCAATCACACATTAGGTAAAATATTCATTTAATTTTCTAAAAACAAATCACTTATAATCTACAATCTTAAAACTCTGTAATCTTTGATATTGACACTTAAAGCTTTTAAATTTTAGGCTCATTTTAATAAAGGGCATACGAACCCAAAATGTATTATTTAATAAAACAAGTTTTCTTACTAATAGATCAAGTCTAACAAGATTTAGAAAGGACGATAAGTTTCAAACACTTTTGAAAATTATTTTTTAATAAATTCATCTCAACGGACTCTATTAAAGAAAAAGAAATCTATAAAAAGCCTCTGAGGCTGTTAATGTTTTTTAATCCCTTAGTGAAACATTAGGTACTCAAGTAACAAACCTAGTAAATACAAGGTAGGTACTTATATAATTCTAACTTATTTTTTAATAAAAAACATTCAAACGTGAGTTCCAGGTGTATGTTGAGAACCTGAAAAGACAACGTCTTGGTAGATTCACCTTATTTATTTAGTAAACACAGTACTATAAAAAAACTAAGCAACTAACTAAAACTAAAATAAAGCTTTAACTGGGCCTTTGTCTTTAAAAACTAACATAATACTCTAAAATTATTTGCTCCTGCAAAAACAAAATATCGGAATATCTGGAATTATTCAATTAAATAAATTCTACATATTACACAAACTTGCACGCAATGCTATGCTGCCTATGAATAAATCTCCAAATGAAATAATTTCTAAACGAAACAAAATTTCTACAAAGTTTCCAAAAAAAATATGATGACAAAATCATATGATGAAAAAAGAAAATCAAATAAAACAACAAAACAAATTAAAACACACACAAACATAAAGCTATGTATACCATAAGTACTAAAGATACACAATTCCCTTAGAAGTGCTCGTACCTTTGAGTTTTTGGGACTGCAAGCTACCTTGACTGGACGGTGGGAGGATGTACTGAAGCCCAATGGCAGTGGCAGACGACAAGGGCGATGCTCTAGGTACCTGTGCAAACATAATAAACATGGTTAGCTATGTTTAATTGCACTCTGGCCACCTGGCCAGTAATCTCTCGTAGATCGTCATGCCACTGATGTGACGTTAGATTACGAATGATAAAGGTGTAAGAGAACTGCTTAGTACTTGTGAAGGAATATCCACAAAATAAGCGTGGTGGTAATGCAGCGTACGTGGGCTTATCCTAGAGTCGTAAGACAGCTCCCTGTCTAGCCGTAAAGTAACCAACTAGACAAACGTACTTACTTGAGGTTGAGCACCACTAGTGGTGGAAGATGAAGACGCCAGTGGACTGGTCACAGGTCTTGATGATGACGATGACGCAGGAGATATTGATGGACCTGTGACATAATAAGATGATTTAATAATCTAGACCTCCGCTCCGTAATTTAATGGATTCTGCTGACAAAAGAAGGACGCTAAGGTAGACTGTACTAACACTAGACCAGGCATTCTTATATACCAATAAGATATAGCCGTGGTAGTCGCGTTGTAAGAATTGACACCTCTCACTTAACCTGTGAAGGTCGTAAGAGACGATTATGGGAACCAACCAACGAAAAATACTCAGAACCTGCCCTAGGTTCTGAATATTTTTCGCTCCATCATATTGCGATTACCAATCCGCTTGCCGAGCGTGCTGATTATGCAAAAAACACCTAGTGTAGGGGAGGCAGTTTTAGCAGTCAACGATGATGTGTACTGAGTAGAGATATCCAAGATTTGAGTTGAAAAAAAAAACATTTTTAAAATTTTCGTCAGAACACCTCGTGTGAGAAGGAATAGTGCATTTATTATTTTCTTATCGAAGTCTTCAAGGTACTTATGAGATAAATAACATTAGCAAGCCTGTACTTCAACGATATCTTTGGATGTTAGAGAGACAAGAAAATTATAACGTGTCATTTACTTGTTACAAGTGAACAGTACTAGGTGTCACACTACTATTATAAATGCGATAGTTTGGATGTATGGATGGATGTTTGTTACTTCTTCACGCCAAAACAATTGAACGCATTGGGCTGAAATTTGCATACAGCTAGTTCTAGGCCTGAAATAAAACATAGGCTACTTTTGATCCTATAAATCAGTTCCCATGGGATAGAAATAAACTTAAAACGTTTCCATAGAATAACATGCGTGCGAAGCCGCGGGTAGAAACTAGTTGTTAATAAAAAACTTGATACAACAGATGAATGAAAGGTCAAATGTTTATTAGACAAATTTTATCCTGTACAATAATCCTACTGCTTCGCATAATAAACTAGCGAGAGTTTGTTTTTAGTTGGTTCGATTCCCAGGTGAGACAATAATTTTTAGAAGATTTTGTTTCTTTTTAAAAATAAAGGAATGTTTCCTTTCAGTAAAGTGAGCTAACTAAAGGATTTAAGGTACTTTCCCTCCAGGGCCCATACGTTTTTTCCACCCTGTATATGTACTCGTATCATTTTATATTTGTCTTATTTTTAACTGTTTAGGGTTGTTATAAATAAATGTATTTATATTCATGAAAAAATAAAAACATATTCTATACTATTCTAAATAATTATAGCTTCTTTTCTGGGCCAAGATATATTATTATATTTATCTGAAAAGGTCATATGCTCTTATGATCTCTAATTGAAATCAGTTTTCTCTAGCCCAAAATTAAGAAAAGGCAAGAGGTAAAAAGAAAAACTCACCGGATGAAGTGTGGTTATTGTTTCGTATAGTGTAGTACGGTGGAGGAGCATGTTTTCCAGGTGGATTGGTGTTCTGTGGAGAATATACTGAAAACAGGAGAATATTTATCAATATGATATGATGTATTGATTTACGAAACCTAACTATGGAAAATGTAGCTCTGCTCAGTTTTAGGCCCTCTCATGTCTTCCTAGCCAAATCCAGGCTTTGGCAGTCTCAACTGAGACTAACCATATGCGTAGGACATAATACCAATGCAACAGTGCATGCGTAAACACAGGTGCACTCTCATCTCATCTCAGTCATCTCTCACCCGACGGGATGGCAGTTCGACAGGACCGGAAAAGGGCTAACATTTTTTGGCTCTATGGTATGTGAAATATGAAGTATTTAGTTTTTTGTTTTTGATTATACAGAGAAATCAGGAAAATGCAATGGGAAGCACATAATACTAAAAGCCATAAACAATCGAAATGCATAATACGAACGTTGGTAAGAAGATTATGGCCTATGTTTTCAAATAATCAACATATCCAACTGTGGACATGAAGGGACTTTAGATAACACTTTAACACATAACGACAGAAAAACAATACAGAAAGGAATACTAAGAATAGTGGACTTACCTATAGGTCCACTCCCTCTGAGGTAGGGGTTTCCATATGTGGCTGCGTATCTGACATCTACACCTCCAGTGCTGACGATGCCAGGATTGGTCATCGGGATAACTAGATAGAAAGATTAAAGATTAGAGTGGAATAAAGCAAGTTGTATATTGTGTTACCTATGAACCAATAGAAGATGAGTCTTTTATCAGTGTGTGTTGCCAGTGATGATATACGGATCCAAGACGTCGTCGCTACCTATCAGCCTCGTTCATAAGTTCAGAAACGCTGAGCGAGCTCACAATAGCGACCCCAAGGGTCCTTAAATACTTATAATTATCAATTAGTATCAGAAATTGGGACAACCCAAAATAAGGCGTGAATAAAGACTGAAAGCTCACAAGAGACATAAGGTTCCACAAGATCGCAGTAGCGAGTAGTGATCCGTACGATTCTCCGTTCCTTCCCAACTTACACCCCGAGAATGAGTCGAAATTATAAGCCTATCTTAGTCTACTGCTGGCTCTATAGTCAGCTTATTGGAGCGGGTCTATACCACCCTAATAACCGCCGTAGCGTCCTATCTTCGGCTTGCCACATTCAGCATCTGCCTCTTATCTTTCAAAATCATCATCCCTGACCACATGACACACACACCCCAGCTTGCGGAGTCTGAATCTTCACTGAAAAACGTTATCGCAGTAGTCTTAGGGAGATAGGGAATGACATTAAAAGAGTCACCATCTTCATCATCGACTGTCTATCAGAAACTTTATAAAGACTTACCATCAGGTCCAACCACACCCCCTAGCCTTCCGCAGCTGGCCTGCCTCCGTAGCGACCCGATGGGGTACGATCCGTCGATGCTTCTCGATAGGGATCCGGAGAGGGAGTCACTGGGAACACTCGGGGGGGCGTAGTCACGTGAGTAGTCTACGTAAGGTACGTAGCCGGTTTGGGTTTGGGCCTAGGAGGAAACGAAAAGCTTAAAATCACAAGCTAGAGTCCGTTAGGAAGTCCCAAATATTTCGACTCGTCGGGTACTTGATTTCGTGGTACAGTTATGAGTAATGAGGGGAAAGTCGCTGGTTCAAGTCTCGCGGATATCATAAATTTAAATTAAATTATTTAAAATCACACGCTTTATTGATAAGACAAGAAATTAGTATTTTTTGGACAGTGATATATGACATGTTTAAGAAAGGAGTGACAACTGATAAAAGTGAATCGAAGATAACAAGCATGTTGTGATAACCTACCCAAGTAATGTTGACGTAATTTTATCTCATCAGCAGATCAATTAATTTACCATTTTAGCAGAGTGAGAATTTAATCTTCATAACGAATACGATCCTAGAAGCTTTTGTTATTCCCCATTATGGTCCTCATGTTGACCAGACCGACGTTTGTTTTCTTTGATGCATATAATTATATGTATTATGTGAGTGATGGCTTGCCAAGACAAGGCGAGCCTTAGTTGGAACCTATTTATATTCCCATTTAAAGCAAAAAGGCTTTTGAGACAAAAAGATCATTAAATAATGCATAACTACCAACCTACTCATGATAACAATGCTCAACAGACCAAAAATATATGGCTGATACAATCCACAAAGAAAGTCCAGGCTTAACCTATCAGAAATCATACGTCTACTGCAGAACGTGAAACCCCTCCCCGAAACAAACGAGGTTTTCCATAACGACCACGCCTAGTAGGCGGACTGGTGATCGAAGTAAAAGTGTTCATAATTCACAGAAGGACGTTGCTGCCTCTGGTAGGTTCTCTTAGTCACCTCTCACGACATCCACGGGCTAAGTGGGAGTGGTCGATCCGTTCTCAGTCCAGTTTAAATACAAAATATAATGCTGGACAATTCACACAGCATTATCTAGCCCCAAGCTAAGCAAAGCAGAACTTGTGTTATGGTTACTAGATAACTGATATACTTAATATAATAGACTACATAGATATATATTTTTTATTATACATAGAAAACACCCAGAACACCCTGAACAAATATTTGCAGATCGTACAAACATTTGTCCCGAGGCCTCCGAACCTCCTGCGTTGAAGGTGGACCTTTGCCCGCCGCGCCACAGACAGTTTGACTTTGCACTAACCTTAAAATTCAGCTGGTTGATAGCCTGGTTAAAATCCCCGCTGTATCTCTGATACTTCATCAGCTCGTTGTCATACCCCGAATCAGGCAGAGGCACGGGTCCCGCGAGTGGTAGACCGAGGTTAGACGTCAGGTGGAGAGTTGGACGAAGATCTGTTTCTGACCCGTTTGTGTTATCCTGCGCAGAGATTGAACACAAATCCTTCTAATATTATAAATATCAAAGTTTGTATAGATGGATGCATGGATATATGGATATATTTTGTTACTCTTTCACGCAAAAACTACTGAACCAATTAGGCTAAAATTTGGTATGGGTATAGTTTAGAACTTGGACCTTTTTATCCCGAAAAAACGCAGGCGAAGGCGTGGGCAGCAACTAGTTAATTATAATGAACTTGAAAAAACTAAGAAGCACGATAGAACTATCAGCTTTCGTACGTCTTTTAAAAGTACATGCCAAACTTACATTATTATGATCATAAGTATAAGAAAAGATAAAACTCTACAAATTTCTGATACATATAAACTTCGAACCATCCGCTATCTATTCAACTACACACACAAAGAGGACATTTGCAAACTTTCCAGTTGAGCAAATTTCTTTGAATCGTTGTCCAAACAAGTGGATTATCATCACAAAACACAAAGATGTCCCAAGTCGCTGGAACCGGCTGGTAGATCAACACGATGGGTAGCGTTATTCATTTTATTCAATGTTTACCCGAACCTTTACTTGACAAATATGTATATCGGGGCTACTCTGCAAACGTTATACGGTTCGAACCCTTTCAGTTTAAATAGGTTCCTAAGTAAGAAATTATATAATTTCATTCTTCCAATGCGGAGCTTAATATTGAAAATATATATCTACAAAATCCTTGTCTATATATATGATTTGCAAGAAAAGTAGAAGCCTCTTAGAAAGTATAATAAAGTATTGTATATTGTTTTATCGCTTAGACACGATCTCTTTCAGGCAAACGTTGGAAGGAAAGAATTAAAAATAATGATCGGTATGTTATTGATCAGGTATCGTTTATAGTCGTTTATAGGGTAGACTCTGGTATTCATCCGATAACTATTCTTTTCAACAAAGGTCCTCGAAAGTTTGAATATAGCGAGGGACCAAGTTTATTGCGTTATTTTTTCTTGGTTCTTTGGATAAATAAAAATAAGGGTAGCCCCCATCTTTTTGCAATTTTCTCAAGTTTTCTCCACAACTTCTAAAGTAGAGGGTAGTTTTACAATCACTGTTAGCAAGAGATTTTAGTAAAGTTACGATTGAGTTCTCTGTTAGTTTTAGTAGAAGAAGACAAACTCCTCGTAGCTGAGTGTATGGTGCTGCGTGAGATATTTGGCTCGACCAGATGAGTGGATGGATCCTGGCGAATCCAGAAAAACCAGGAGCAAGATCTGTATACCGAATCAAACAGGAAAGGCAGAGTTCAAGAGCGCTCGTCTCCGCTGGTTTCCTAGCCGAGTCAAGAGAATGGAAGAGGATCGGACTATCAAGAAGGCGTATCAGGGATAAACTACCGGGACACGAGTCGCCTTAGGTTTCGATGGATCGACGAAGTTGAAGCCGATCTTCGTGAACTCGACGCCCATAGTTGGCAAGAGACAGCTCAAAACTGAGATGCCTGGAAAAGCCTTGCGTCGTAGGCCAAGATCCACTTTGGGTCGTTGAGCCACAGGAGTAGGTCAGTCAGTTTAAGAAGATTTAAAAAATAAATAAAATAAAATAAATATTATGTATGTTAAGGCCACTGAATATAAAACTCTTCCAGTGTCTGCTATTTTGGCGCAGCCAGATTAGAAGAACCTTGTTTGCATTCATAATTGCGTCAAACTACGATAGTTTTTATGATCGATGTAAGAAGGGGAATGAGGTATTATCATCTCTAAAGTAGAAGGTTCAAATTAGGTGCAATTAGGTCCACCCACTTCAGTCATAGTCGGACTGGCGTTCGTGTTATGCGAGCTTGCTACAACGTACTTTAGTGTGATTTATTCTAAAAGACTAAAACAATGCCCTTGTGTTCGTTCCCTAGCTGTACAAATAGATACAGGACAAAAAATAAACTCCAAGTCATCAATTTTTAACAGTAAGGTCATCAAAACTTTAATTTTGTAATAATTTTACTGCTTTATTATGCCACTTGCAGAAAGGGATAGAAATATACCATACCTTAGTGCGTATAAAGAGATATAACATATGCAAGTCTTGTTGCAAGTCGCCGTGCATGGGTAGCGGCTTGTTATGTTAGTCGCACTTCGGTCTAGGAATGTTTTTCCATCTTTGTTGTTCATTATAATAATTATTGCACAAGATTGGAAATGTAACTGTGAGGGAATGTTTGCGTGTAGCTGTAACATAGGAGCGGATTTAAATTCCTTTCCGACTCTCACTCTCTCTCTTTGCGTTCCTCTGAAACCTTCGTCTTAGAAGTTCCTGCTCACTCTACTACATTTTATGAAGATTCTTTTACTGTACAAGCCATCCGTCTATGGAATGCTCTTCTCCTAGATATCAGACGTGCGAAATCACTTCCTATCTTCAAAAAACTGCTTCATCAACATTATTTATCCTTGTAACAAACCACTTTATTTTTATGTATAACAAATTATGTAGGTATATATTACGTAGTATAGGTATCATTATATTATATTTTAATTCGTTAAACTCAAACGCCACCGCCTACATTGTTCTTTTATATCCAGTCCATCCCAAGGTTGCCTGGAAGAGATCGCTTAAAGCGATACGGCCGCCCTTTGTACTTCTTTTTTTGTTAGCATTTCCTTGCTGTATTGTATTTTGTGTTTGTATTTGGTACAATAAAGAGTTATTTATAGTATAAGTATATATATCTATAGGCCAGTTCGTGAGTAAGCGCTGGGAGAACGAACCATTATCTACAGATCTTAATTAGATCGAAGGTTTTTATAGTTAAACTTACGATATCACAGCTTCCATCCACCTGCCGTAGCTCCAACTTCAGATCACTAACGTTAGAATGTCCATCTGCATCCTTGAAGTCTACACAGGCCTTCTCTTTTAGACCAGGTTTCTTTACGTCCTTAGGCTTCCGATAGCAGAGCATCACGACGAGCATTATAATGAGGATGCAAATGATGATGGAAGCTATAGTTGATATGATGAGGACCAGGGGGAGGGATTCTGAAAATTGTTTGTGGATTAGTTTTCAATTGAAGGTTACCAAGGTTGCACAATAATAATGATAATACTGGATTATTCACACAGCATCATCTAGCCCCAAGCTAAGCAGAGCTTGTGTTAATAACATACCTTGATCGATACATTTTTAACTCTAAAACAAGAACTGCAACATTTGCTGGATTCTACGATAAAAAATCCTTTGAAAAATCGTGGACACAATCGACTTTAGATAACTCTTATACTTAACATACATTAAATACCTAGATAAATATTTTTTAAATCTAAAACAGTGTTTTGAACATTTTCTGGATTCTTTGAAAAAGAAGCCTTATACAGAATCGGCTCTTACTTCTAAATGAAAAAATAACATACATGGGGGTCGAATATATACCTAGAAGCTGATATATGTACATGGGGGTCGAATATACACCTACAAGCATCAGCTTGTGGGTATATATACGATATTCGATATATTAGGTCATCAGACCCACACTCCCTCATCGCTTTTGAATCTTGTACGAGACGTTAGGAATGAGTTCGTCTCTCGTGAGACGTTGGGAATAACTCGAATGGAGCATCCTGTGTAGGTTAGGTACAGTGTATTTTTATGGGATAAGTTTGAGGGAAGTATGCGTTAAGGTACTTCAGAAGTTAAATTCCAACCAAATTCAATGTGAAACGTTTGTATAGGTACGTAAACCACAAGGAAGCAAAATTCGTTTGCCGTCGAGGTTCAGATATAGTTGTTATTAATATTTACTGAAGTCTGTCTCATTCGGACTAGCAATATATAGTAAATTACTAGCTGCTGCCCGCACCTTCGCCCGCGTTTTATCGGGATAAAAAATAGCCTATATGTTATTCCAGGTCCCAAACTATACCCATACCAATGCTATTACGAAGTAAATGATTTTATGACGGACAAATGTTTTTTAAAATAGGAAATAATGGCGCCTAACTGTAATATCTGTAGGTACATATTTATATAAATTTTTTTAATTTAATTTTCTTTAATATAAATTTCGTATTGGTTATTGTCTCGATTTAGTGTTTATTTATTTTAGTTAATTTTATTAATTTATTGACATTGTTTGTACTTAAATATTGCACGCCACACTGGTACAAATACATTGTTTCATATTTAAGCATATACCACCTATGTACCTATTTACATGTATTTGTTGCAATAAAACTTACTTTACTTTACTTTACCAAATTTCAGCGGTTCAGTATATTTTGCGTGAAAAAGTAACAAATATCCATACATCCATCCATACAAACTTTGATATTTATAATATTAGTAGGAAGCAGGATGTTCAAAAATATACGGCAAGAAATTGAACTTTAAGTTAAGCCTAAGGAGTTTGTTTACAAACATTGCACATCGAATTTGGCTGGAGTAGGCAGCTTCATTTCCCTGAATGTTGGTCTATGTTTTATCCTGTTAATTTACGAGTAAGTGTAGCCTCGGGCAGAAACTAGTGGTCTATAATTGGTTGAGATAAAAAATATAAAAGAAAACCGGGTTCAGTTTTCTGTTACCCACTCATTTTTATTGAAGAAAGAGACTATACCCGGTTCAAGAATCCCTAGATATTTTTTGTAAACAAAGGACAGACAACAGACAACTTACAGAACCAAATAAATATTAGTGAAAAAAATTGTACTGGTATCATCAACCCAAATAGCAAAAAATGTTGGATTTGGCAAGTTTCTTTCATTATTTTATTTATCTCTCATCCGTTTTACAACTTTAATGTTGTACTTTTATCACTGCACGTGTGGTTATTTATGCGTTGTTGTTATGTGTGGTTTTAAGGATTTTTGTGGTTACATCTGAATTTCTTGTTATCGTTATCAGTTTGTGTTCAGTTTTTATGCATAAATGTGTATTTTTAAATCGTTATTTATCGTAACGGAGTTTTGTCACACAGTGACTACGTCACCCCGTAAGAGATCAATCCTAACTAATATTATAAATGCGAAAGTTTGTTTGTTTCTTTGATAGTCCTTCTTTCACGCCCTAACAAAGCAACCAATTGACTTGATTTTTGAAATATAATTAGTTGAAAGGATGGAAAGTAACATAGCCCACTTTTTGTTCTAGTAAAATATCAAATTCCCATGGGAGATTTACGGGAATAAAGACTTTTTTATCCCCTAGAACTGAAAATCTAATTTAACGCGGGTGAAACTGCGGGGAACAACTAAATTTTTATAAAAAAACTTGGCAAAAAACATAAACGCAACAAAAGAAGTAACAATACCGTTTGCAACATGACAATGCATAACCACCTTCATAAAGCCTTGCGTCTGCAGAAAATTCGCCAAGAATAATTCGTCGAAAACAATTTGGTCGTGATTAATTCGCCGAAAACACAATTTTTCAGATGTAGGACAAAACTGGGTATTTCCCGCTATACTTGAAAATCTTTATGTCTATTTCTCGGCAAATTGTATTTTCGGCGAATTGTTCTCGACGAATTGTTCTCGTCGAATTTTCCGCAAATCCTTTTGTTCCGTCGAAGTCTACGTCAGCAGTGAAGGGTAAGCTCGGTGAAGAGGGAGTGGGTACTTTGCACAACGCGGCATCCTCGTTCTCTTCATACTGCTGCGGTATGCGTCATGGCGTCACGACGTCACAGCGACGAGAGTGGATTTGTTTGTGTTGCTACACTACTACTGCAATTACTGCAATGGCAAATGCAAATGCTTCGATTCTCCGCACAGACAATTAACGTTGTGTCGTCGTCGTGTCGCCATGTTATGCCGGAACTGCAGCGTTGTGCATAGTGAACATAAGAACAAAGCGTAAGGAACGTGGATAGCACATAACCGCCACACTCAACTGTGCGGCTTACAAGATACAAACCTTAACACCATAAATTATTTTTGTTTACATAAAATATATTGGATTCTAGTACCTATAAACTTTTTATCGGTCGGGATTTTTTGCGTGCTCTTTGAGAGAATTCCATTTAAGTGGAACCATGTTAATCTTTAACTTATCGAGCTTCTTTTCTAAGGACTTTCTTTCATTATAATGTTTTTAAACGATGTCTTTTCATCACAGTTTACTACGAACAATTTTCAATAGATCTTGTAAGTAATCATACCGATACGAGTAATCCTGGTTCTTTGAATAATTCTTTAGAATTTCCAAAAAAAAATCTTTGTTAGGTATCCATTTCAATTCAAACTATACGACTTATCTACTTAATATTTTTCTATTTACCAATAAATAAAATAAATCGCCTAGTACTTACTATCAGGCACCAATGTAATTTCAACGCTGTCCATCCCAAAAGAGTTTAAAACAGTGCAGTTATAAGGTCCAAAATGCTTGGCCTCGCTTCTCCGTACAATCAGCGTGGATTTTGTCATTCGGTCGGCTAAAGTTTCTTCTAAAAAGGCATATTCCTGTAAAGAAAAGAACATTTGTAGCGGAAAAACACTGAAGTAGAAAGGGCTGTTTTAATAAGCAGTTAGATATACTGAAAAATACATACTCAATTTTCGAATAATTTCAAAAACTAGCCTCAACAATTGAAACTAATTTGAAGTAACAATTTATCCTACTAATAGGTATATATTATATACGTAAATGTCAAAGTTCGTAGGGGTGGCTGTATTATGGATGCACATTTGCACGCAAAAACTACTGATCCGATTAGGCTGAAATTTGGTACAATTTGGATAACACAATTGGGTTTAGTTTGGGACCTGGAACAACATATAGGCTATTTTTTATCCCGATAAAAAGCGGGCAAAGACGCGAGCAGCTAGTTCTAGAATAAATAACTGCGTCTAACGATAACGGTGGTACCACACCAATCGATTGATCGTCGTTTCATGTTGAAATGGATTAGTCGATGTCGATCAATAGTCTCTACCACACATCTAGCATCGATCGATGTCGTCCGATGCCATCGATCGACGATAGATCGATTGGTTAGTCGACGAATTCGTCAATGTATGTACCGTATGAAACGTTGGTGTTCTTCCAACAAAAATTAGGCTATAAAAACTTTCGTAATTTGAAGAATTCGTCGACTCACCAATCTATCTAGGCGAATTTGTTAAATAACGAAAGTTTTTATAGCCTAGTTTTTGTTAGAAGAACACCAAATTTTCATACGGTCGGTGGTGTTCTTCCAACACGATTAGATTCGTAGATAACCCGCTAACATTGATGGTAAATTGCATCTATTCTTCAACTCTGGCATAATATATTAGTAGTAAGCCAAACAATTCTAATAATTATTTTAATTCACCCGTTCTGTGTTTTTCTACATCTCTGACCAGATACAAAAGCTGAGCTTCGAAGCAAAACTTTAAGACTGGAAATACGCCACAACTAAAATAGAATTTTAAAATTCTGTTTCCTTATTTATGTTGCGAGGAATTCAATCACTACTGCGAATGGATTTATTAGTTATAAGTAACACTAGTTATTTTGAAAATGCGAAATGTAAATGAAAACATATTGTATTACAGTTGCATACTTCAATCGTGAGCGAATAAAATCGCGGTGTCCACACGTTTACTGCATCGTTTAAAGGCAGTTGTATTTCGTTCATTCGTCCTTCTATATTTGAAAACATATGTAGTATACGTGTTAGGTATCGCCAATCTACCACTAAAGTTGAAAGCAGAATATCTGCAATATTTTTTATGTGCGGGTACTCCTCCGTCCGGCTGCTTGCATTGATTGTCATTCGCGTATTAGTGCGTCGCCGATCACCACGTTTATTCGTAAAAACTTCAAAATAAGTGCGTAGCAAGGCTAAAACGTCGTCGCAGTGATGAGAACGATGAGAACAGTGACTATTTTACACCGGAAAATGAAAAAATAGGAGGAAATACTCGAAAAAAGACGTCACAGTATTTGTTCACAAAGTAGCAGCTCACTGGTGATTATTTCATCTCTATGCCATCTGAACATAAAGGTAGGATGACACCTAAGAACACTTCATCAGAACCTCTTTTCTAAATTTCACAACAATGTTTAAGAAGCGTGATCATCGCAGAAGGGTCAGCATCTCTTGGAGATGTTTCCTTCATATAACTGAGTACATTTGAAAGGAATGGTACCTTCGTTATTCTTTTATGAGAAAATTACATCATGGTACGTACATACACCTATCTACTAAAACAAAACAATACAAAAATTATTTATGGTACACCAGAAAAACACCATTACATACAGAGAGATATTACATAGTACAAGTACAATGGGCGGCTTTATCGCTTAGAAGTGATCTCTTCCAGGCAACCTAATGCAAAATTGCTCAGGAACCGTGATGTGGTCATCTTCAGATTATAGTAGGTACATACACCTACCTAGTACCAGAATGCTCAGGAACCGTGATGTGTTCATCTCAAGGGGATGTTTCCTTCACATTATAACGACTGTGTACATTTGAAAGGAATGTTACCTTCGTTTTTATGACAAAATTAGATTATGGTACATACATCTACCTGGTACGAAAATGCTTTGGAAGCGTGATGTGTTCATCTCAAGGGGATGTTTCCTTCACATTATAACGACTGTGTACATTTGAAAGGAATGTTACCTTCGTTTTTATGACAAAATTAGATTATGGTACATACATCTACCTGGTACGAAAATGCTTTAGAAGCTGATGTATTCCTCACATTATTAAGACTGTGTACATTTGCAAGGAATGTTACCATCGTTTTTTAAACAAAATTAGGTAAGTCACTTTATATGAATAATTTATGTACATAGTTGTATGAACTTCTGCCTGATAAATATTTGTATCTATGGGAAATTACCCATAACACTACGAAACCTCAAAGGTTAACATAAAATTTTGGAAAAAATGGCGTGGCCATCTAATAGGGATTTTCTCTTCGTTGAAAAATATGTACTTACCTACTTACATTCCACTTAAACCTGATAAAGTTTATGCGTTGCACAATATCATGGGCATCCGTTTAGGATGCTTTCTTTTGTGCTTTTATAAGTATATGATTATTATGGTATACCTATTACAGTAAGCAGGTGCCCATATTGCAGAAAAGACTAAAATATTTTAAATCTATTATTGAAACACCATAAAAGAATAAAAAGATGGATACCTATGTTAATCGAGCTGTGCGCTGGACACAAATTGCTAGTGTAAAAATAATGAAAACTACTGGACATACATACATTGAGTTCCAAGAAACTGCACGCGCCGTAGCTAGGTTTACCCTGGGATAAATGGAGCTCTATCCGATTCGCTTCTCAAGAGGATGAGGCGTATTACTTGCTTAAGTGAAGTTATTAGTAGATTGTTTACAATAGAACACAAGGATCAAGTGGCCGTCTAATGTGTTTCTCAAATTATAGAATCCATTATTATCCATGTATATAATGTTTAAATGTATATTTCCTATAGTAGCTGTAGATTAATTACAATGTAACCTAAATTAGCATCGCCATAGTGCTCAAAAAAAAAACACCTGTATTGATGTTGTATCTAAATAAAATAAATAAATAAATTATGAGATTACAGAGACAACCTAGCCAAGTCAGTCTTTAAACCAGAGGCCCCCGCTCCCTGCGGCCAGGCACGCCGGAGCAGAGGTGATATCAGCCGCCACGTACCTCAACAGCTGCATCAGCAGCCGCCCAGCAGACGGCCAACGGCTACTACCGCCCGCGCTGGTACTGGCAGCCGCCCCGCGCTTGCAGCCGCCCCTGGCCTTGCGTCGCATCGGTCGCTAGACCCACTAAGCTCCGCTGGACATCTGTCCAATTTTTACGATGAATTAAAATTCATTACTAATTAAATGAATGATCCTCTGATATTATCGTGATCAAGAGTTGGTCTTCAAGAACACTGTTTTCCAAAATTATGGACCAAATAGTCCAATAATTAACCAGATATTCAAAAATTGCTTCATGGTCTGACTGGGTTTTAAAAAACGGATATAAGTAATTATTTATTTTCTGGTTTCTATTATCCAGATGTTAGAAAGTACTTACGTTTTAAGTGCTAGAATTCGTTGATAGAATTTTTAGTTCTACCTTTTTTCCAATCCAATACGATTGAATTAAATGATCTAAATGTATGGAGAGATTTAAATACCCTAGCTCTGTGTCACACAAACAGCTATGATAGTATTATGTCTTTAAAACTTAACGATTTTTTATTAGGAAGTTAACCTTGTTTGTGGAGAAGGAGACCCAATGATAACGCAGTCAACCTGATCAGGGAAGACACGTTTTTTCTTATGTTAGCAAAAAAAAAGGTAAGGGGGTGCTATGTGTTCAGGCGACTGTTGTTGGTTCAATGGAGTGGTCCATCTCAGAATCAGAAAAATACGTTACGTGGAACTTATAGCAATTTTATAAGACCTGCAGATCTTTGCCGAAAATCTAAAAGATTCACTAACTGATGTGACATCTTTATGGCAATAATGGTGTGAAAATATTCGTACTTATTTCTAGTTAGTCGTACTTAGTACTAGTTCTGAAGATATAGAAATACCAAATTGGGGAGTCACGGAGAGTTCATCAAGACACTAAATGGGTGTTTAAAAACATGCCTATGACAAACATTTTAAAGCTCCCTACCGAACACGGCCTGAAATAGTATGAAGAAGTGTCTCATGGATTTTAGATCTAGGAGAATTCACTGTAAATGCCTTGCGGATTGAATATAAATGTTATATATCATTTCTATACATTTTGAAATTATAAAGGACAGACTAAATTTGATAACATATTACGAACAAACCAATATTTATGGTTATTATCTGGCCCATGCAACCCTGGTTTCCCCTATTTCACGACTTTTCTGTTTGGTACAATACAATTTAAGTCCCAACGAGCAATGACGAATTGTAGTAGGGTTGAGGCGTATTTATCGTCACTGATAAAAGTCACAGATACAGAAAATGGCGGTATTTCACAGTGACAGAAACTAAATATATATGTGACTATCACACAGGTAGTGCCAGTGTTACGAGTGCACGATATTATATCGTTGTTATTTTATTAGGTACCTACGCAATATGTCGCTTCAGCTAGATAATATCGCTTCTATATTCTCTCTTTGATAATATCACTTAGTCAGAATGAGACACACCTAGTATTTTATACTTGGAAATTTGAAAATGTATACCGCAATATGACAAAGTTGTTAACCGTTTAAATTTAGTCGGTTGGTCAACATGCTACTGCTAGTCTGCGTGCTTAGTCATCGATACAATAAATACAAATTCAATGAGTTAAACAATGAATTTGTACGTTATTGGTAGAAATACTATCTAGTATTTTATCACAGGTATTTGTCACACATATATTGAAGTATACGTATAACATAAGTCACAGGTATCGGATTTTGCCTAGTATAACCCAAGGCTAAATTGTAGTCTGTTAGCAACAGCCACCCGGGGCTGACTTTCATTGTGGGCAAGGGGCAAGATAACAAGACGGGCATTACTAAAAAGAAGAGTGCCACCATCTTCGCTACATTGCTTCAATGTGTGAAAATTCAATTAAGCCGTATGATGTCGCTATTAGAGGATAAGTATTTTTTTTAATAACATGGTTATTGATGTGTACTAATCGTCAACTCCTATGGTTATTTATTTCCTAACAGAACAGTTCTCTGTACAGTTCGTTCTGGTCACTCTTTGATCAAGGGTAGGTTCTGATGACCGTATTACTCGGCTATTCAAAGGCTTCTATAGACTTCGCTCAGTCCCAAAATATATATAACTCAATTTGGGATAAATAATTTAATTTAGAAATTTCGTCTGAAAGGATCCCTTATGACAATTTAAAATTGAATATTTAATCATAAAATTAGTAGCCATACTAATGTCGGTAACTGCACCTTAGAGTACTTACAGACAATAAATAAAATAAAATTAGACAATGTATTTGCCTACGGCAAGCAAAATAAATTAAACAAACAAGATCTATTTAAAACCTCGCTTCCAGGACGAGCTCAAATATGGATCGAAGATATCCATAGTTATCCCATGTTATAAAAATCGCTTAGAAACCTGCCGTGAGCAGGCTCTTCAAGCCTAAATTGAAAGGACGATATCATAACTAAATAAATAGTAACAATGAAGCTAGTCTGTTTACCAGTAACAACTTAAGAATTTCATAAATTGGATGCAAAAATAACATTATACTCTCAGCTTATTTTATCAGACACGCCGCCACTTTGACCGCGAATAGAGCTGGTCAGCATTGACAGAATAACTTTGTAACACCACCGTGTAAAGCAATTTAAATGGTTTTTTCAGATATAATCGTAGAGATTTGTCAATTCTAAAAATACTGACATATGTAGATGAAAAATTAACTAAATTTCTTAGTTATGATTAAGAGGGAAATAACTATTTGTTTTGTTTGGTGATCAATATAATTCATCATGAGTTTTAATATTTCACAACTTTCAAAATCTACATATGTTTTCAAATATAGAAGTACGAATGAACGAAATACAATTAGAGATTAAACTAACCTTTGATGTAGTTCTATCCAAATTGTATGAGTTCATTCGTCCGAATGTATTAACTCCCTCCCAGCCCTAAAACCCCCTTTATGTGAAATATTAAGATTTTAGAGGCTTTCAACTAAATAAAAATCAATGCAAGCAGCCGGACGGAGGAGCACATAAAAATTATTGCAGATATTCTGCTTTCAACTTTAGTGGTAGATTGGCGATACCTAACACGTATACTACATATGTTTTCAAATATAGAAGGACGAATGAACGAAATACAATTTGGATAGAACTACACCAAAGGTTAGTTTAATCTCTAATTTTATACGCTTCTACAAACAAAACACCAAGTTAGTTGCAAAAATCGACAACAAATAAATTTATGTTTATTTTCACACTGTCCTGTAAGTATTTCTCCCTAGTTTTCTGAAAGATTAAATAATTTAATGGTCCGGTTGTTGTACCGTTTAATTTCTCCAGAAATTTAGTTTTTATTATATACATCTCATTTTGATAAGATACACATCCCAGTGGTAGTTAATATCCATATACCACTAAGCTGCTTTCAGTTTTTCAATTTATGTAAAGTTCAAATACTTTCTTTAACATAGGTACCTATCTTGAAGAAATTCTGTCAGTCTAATGAAAACTAGAGCTTTTCATTAGACTGACAGACCGTATTATGTACCTAAAGGGCCTTAGTCAGCTATTAGGACAGCCACGGCCTCAGTTGGAGGGGACGATTTTTGATGGTCGCGGTGCAAAAATCGTCCCCTCCAACTGAGGCTGTGGCTTTCGTAAGAAATTAAAATGAGACCTGAATCTTAACAAAATATAAAGATAGACCTCCCATTAGTAGTAAATATCTATATACCACTGCTTTCACCTTTCCAATATAGGTATGTTGAAAAATGTCTGTCGGTCTAATGAAAGCTCTAACCTGATTATGAAAAGAGTTGATCTCGCTCCCGGCAAAAGTCCACATCACGTAATCAGGCTTCGGGACAGAGAAAGACACGCACTCGATCCTCACGCTGTCTCCTTCTACTCCATACTGCGTTTGATTGGAGATTATCTTTGGAGGACCTGTGAATGAGAAGAGATTTTAGAGGTATGTTTTTGAGGTACGGGAACATAGCTCACTTGTAAAATTTTACTACCGTTCTGGCTCCCGTACGCCTCCACTTCAAATTGTGACCGCACGCTGTACAGTACCTACACGCGACGACAGACAGCAGCAAGCTCGCTGCTTACGGTCGGTAAAGAGCCGTATGATCGTATAAATTCCTTCAAGCGGGCAGTCCAGGCGCGGTTATAGCGCACGTGCCACGCTTGAAGTTTATAGTAAATAAGGCGTAAACCCAGAATAAACAAAACACGATTTCATCCGTCGAATTGAGTCAGCTGAAGGAATTAAAACGGATAAATTTGCGATTAGCATTTAATTAATTAATTATAATAAATTTAAAACATTCTCAATCCAAATGGATTGGAAATGGATTGAGAATCCTTTAAAATTACCTCGAAAATCATACTTTTTCCATCAAAGCGAATTGGATAACAAATCTAGAAATATCTGTTTGCTTTATTTACAACACATTTCTGCATATCAGTACGGGTTCGCACAATATCAAAAACAAAAAAAAAAAATATTACGGCCGCAAAGTTGTCAAAGTTGTACTGCTAAAATACAATGAAACACTCAAAATTATTTTAAAATTTTAATCGAGCTCATTTTAAACTTTTGGTTTGCTGTTAAACTATGGAAAATTGTTCCGCTCTACCTGCAAGGCGTTAAATGTATAAGAAGAAAATGAAAACAGTTCACGTAAAATACTTGTATGCAGAATCCATACTTAGGATAATAGGTCACCCATCCTCTCTGCTGAGTTCGTCTGTTAAAAAGTTGGTTAGAATGAAAACTGACCCTAACAAATTCCAACTAAAAACCTACAAAAGAAAAGAAAAGCACCAGCGAAATCCAACCAAACACCCATATTTTCACGGTTTTCAAACACTGAACTGGCAGTTAGAGAAAGTTCCAAGTATAGTTGTGGTTGTCGAGATGTTCGAATGAGCCGGTAACGAGCGAGTTCTTGTCGACTGTGCTGAGGTTATAGTGGGAAATGTTAGAAGTTGGGGTTAAAAAGTCACCAGTGTTTTGTACTTTAGTGTACCAATTTGAAGTCGTTTTCGTAACATTGAGATACAATATTGTAATAATGCTGGACAATTCACACAGCATCATGTTCATTGTAGCCCCATCATTGGCAGCTAAAGTTATGAAAATAGCCATATTATAATCGTTTGCAATAATGTTATATATTACTTTTACTTAAATAGGAGATTTTATATTAGAATTTTAATGAGGTACAGGATTTTTAAAATAATTGGCATGGACAACCGCAAGATTAAAAAAAAAATATAGAAGTTTACAGTGAAAGAAACAAAGCACTCGCTATCTCATGCTATTGACTATAAATATACATTATACCTAACTTGATTATGTATATTAAAAGAATTTTAGCTTTATACACGTAGCTTGTCGTGGAATATGTCAACATGCTGGAACTCATGCACGAACTCGTTCAGAAGTTGTAGTGCCCGAACCGTTGGTGCGTTGTTTCCGTGCGTGGTTCGGATTTAATTAAAAAAACACCGTCAACCTGAGTGTGTGACGGGAAACAAATACGCAAACTTCCCCGATCATCACTAAATACGCCACAGAGATCGCTACAAACCAACATATCTTACAGATTCGAATATCTAATGATACACAATAGCTACCGATGACCAGTGTCTTGTGAGTCCACAAGTGGACAAAAAATTAAGTGGAGAGAATATCAATCACACCTTATTTCTTATTTGGTAATAATAACTATGTTCAAGGTATAAAATTTGACTTGATTCTGATTAATTCTGATTCTGAGACAATTTTTTCTATAGGAACAACTGTTCTGCTTGTGCCCACTGGTTGTGCCTGACAGTCATTTGTATCACGCGGAATAAACGACAAGATGCTAAAATTTATTGGTAAAAATAATTTACACATCAATCTTAGGGCCCTACCTCACCGAGACGCCACAGCGACGTCGCTGGCAACGTATCCACACTATTCATCCTGTATTGTATGGCAGCTAACTCACCTGACGACGATTTGGCAGCGTCGTATGCCATGTAATAGTTTGAAGACGTTATCAGCTAGGTTGCCTTAGCATCCCGGTGAGATAGGACCCTTACTCTCCAATATTTTACCTCTAACATAGATCATGGCGGGCGCATCTATATCAGGGCGATCCTCGATGCTGCCTCTGCACCAGTACTGCACCGCCGTGTGGGGAGACACTGTCAGCGTCAGTTCTGAAGACTTGCCCACTACCTGTGAAGGGAAATGCTTATTACACACCAGTCGTTTACTACACAAAAGATAAAGAAGGTTAGTTTTTTGCAGCGCTTCAAACATTGCACACGCTTCGTCGTGAATTTATCTGAATTTTCTGTGCTGGTTCTAATGTCGACGACATAGGTTTTTCTTTTAGTATCTTTCTAATACAAAATATGCAGCAAAATGTGCAAGTCTTTGTAGATTTGATTTCTGTGGCTTCTCAAAGCTTTGTAGAAAGATTTGTAAGCCACGGATAATGATGAAGATTAAAATTATGGCTTATTGAAAAAGCTTTCTATAGTGTTAAGGAACTCATGGACCTAAAATAAAAACATTAGTAGGTACCTAATCAACATTACTGAATTTAATTATTTTTCAATTATATTAATGAAGATCATTTAAATGTAATTTATATACGATCCTACTTTTAAGAAATTTTGCATGCCAATGTGTTTTGGTGAAGTATATGACATTATTCTAATCTTTAAGAACTTGTATTAAGACCATATTTCTTGCAATAAATGAATTGAATTGAAAATAATACTGGAAAATTCACACAGCACTCGTGGATTATCATAATATAAGAAATGGATCTACCATTTCTTATATTATGATGATCCACGAGTAAAACACTACTAAAATTCAATCTTGTCAACACCGAGGAAAAAATGGGATATAGGTACTGGTTTTTTTCATGTATTTTAAAAATTATCTATGTAATGCAATGTTTTAGGTTAGTACATAAATCAGTTATCTAATACACATAACACAAGTTTGGTTACTTTCGGGCTAGATGATGGATGCTGTGTGGATTTTCGAGTATTATTAATTTATTGATTTTAGTACCCCGAATATTGCAAGTAGCCTCATTTTTTTAAAGTTTTGGTTAAAAAAAACCATGGACAAAATGAACTATTATAATCGATGCGCTCCATTCCCTGCACATTTTCAACAAGTTGTAAGATATATTCAAGGATAACTCACATTGAACCGTTCGTTCTCAAACCGAAGCCAGGTTATCTTCGGGGGCGGGTGGCCCTCCACCACGCAGGTCAAGGTAGCTGTCGCCCCCTGCTCTGCCTCTACGCTCTCAGGTTTCACGGAGAAGATTGGACCATCTGAAATAAGAATAAGTTAGATTGCTACATCTAAGTCTTTTTATAAAAACATACTCAGGTTTAACTTTGCGAAATCCATTGCATGGCGTGTCAATTTGTGGGCGGGCGGGCTTTGCACACGAATTGTATTTTCTTGGATCTTATCAGAGAGGGTTTTACGTCAATTGTTACTTAATATTTTTCCATCTTATTATGTTTTTTTTATAGCCAAATTCACCTCTATGGGCAAAGGCCTCCATGTTTATTAATATCCCAAATAATTTGTATACATAGGTAGACAACATTATAAATGAGCTATTCCCTGCGGTTTCGCTCGCGTTACATTTGAATTTCACTTTTCTAGGGGGATAAAAAGGTCTTTTTCCCGTAAATCTCCCATGAGCATTTAATGTTTTACCAGGACAAAAAAAGCCTTTGGTACTCTCCAACCTTTCAATTAACTCTATGCCAAAAATCAAGTCGATTGGTTGCTTAGTTAGAGCGTGAAGGAACGACAAACAAATAAACAAACACACTTTCGCATTTATAATCTTAGTTAGGATTAGGAGAGATGGTGCTGTTCCGTGAAAGTCAATGTAGTAGTCGGTGTGTTTTTTGGTTTACAAAGGAATTTTGCTTGGTTTGCTATCTCATGCGTAGGTTAACCACTGCGGCTTCCGATCTGATGAATTTCCAAAAATACAGCTTAGTAGAGATTTAAGAAGATTTAAGAAGGCTACGAACCTCTCCCAAAAAAAAACGGATTTTCCCATGCGGATTTATTGTTGTTTCACGTAGAATTAAACGGGGCGCGCTAAGAGTGAGAAAGCGTGTCTTACCGTCTAATACGAAGTTGTCATGTGGCTGTGTGCGTGTGCTTGGTGTTGACTATATTTTTTGATATTTTTTCGAACTTTCCGAATAATTTTGAGTACTAGATTGATTTAAAAAATATTTTTGATTATTTATATATTATATACATAATAATATACTATTAAGTATATAAAATACTAGTGTATAATAAAATATGAACCTACCAGAGGAAGGGCAGCAGCTTCCTTCAGAGTATTTTTAAACACCAACACTGCGATCACCAATCCGCCTGCCAAGCGTGGTGATTATGGCAAATCCCTCCCTACATGGAAGACCATCCACTCGATGGACCGACGACATCGTAGCGGTCGCAGGGAGTCGATGGATGGAGGCGGCTCAGGACCGCTATTTGTGGCGTCGTACGGGGGAGGCCTATGTCCAGCAGTGGACGTGTATGGGCTGATGATGATGATGATGATGAATCAAATATAAAATAAAAATCTAAGGACTTAACCGTACCTTACATTTAACTGAGGCAATCACTGCAACAACAGGTTTTTGTGTTTAACCTATTATTAAAAACTTTTGAAAAACAAAAATATACCTAGTACCTACCGATGAATTGAGGGTCCTAACAATTCCCTATAATGTACCTATACCGTGGGGTACTGAGGCACTTCGGGTTTTAAAAAAATTATCTGAGCGCCTGGTCGAAGCGACACATGACCCGAGAGCTGGTGAGTATCTGACGCAGCGCATTAGCATTGCCATAGAGCGGGGCAATGCAGCCAGCGTCTTGGGGACGCTTCCGACTGGTATTGATATGGACCAGTTGAGCTATCTGTAGATTGTTTGCAGCAGTCTACAGTTAGCTCAATTGTTTCAATTGTAAATACTAGTTTAATTTCTTTATATTATTTGATTGTTATTTTCTTTGTCAATAAACCTATACCTTCCACAGAAGTACCTTTATAGTGAAGTATCCACGATTTCGTAGAAACTTCCTTATTGATTACTGTTCTTGGAAAAACTGGTAACATACAATTTAGGTCAAAGAGAGATTTCAAAAATGCTTTTATTATTGTTTCAGTAGGCAGATTGGACTGATTTAAGATTGCCTTAAAAAAATGTAGGCCTTTTACACTTGTTTAAATTTTTAAAGCAATCTTAAATGTATAGATAACAAGTTCCGTTTAGTGAAGATAACAGGTTTTTCCTACTGAAAACTATGAAAAAATCGCTGCTATGGACGTGTATGCATTGATTCTGTCAGTCTGTCTTTTTTCTTTCTGTGTGCAATCCCTTAAGGTGCTTACTTTTTCCTGTTGTAATTATAACTTGTGTATTAATGTTATAGTCGTATTTTAATTTAGAAATTAACGATATCCAGTGTATGTATATGCAATACCTTAAGGTGAAAATAAATGAAATTAAATTCTTAATCATTTTAATATAATTTTTCGTGATATATATTTGGAAAACGTCATAATATATAATACCAGGAAATGAAATTACCTGCACGATAAACCAGCGCTGGGTAGACACACCAGTCTACTCAGCACAATTCTGAGTGTAGGCCATATTAGCCCTAAGCCCAGCTACGCACATAAATAAGTTGCCTTGAGTTATTGTGTAGTGTAGTAGATTTAGTATCGAATGGAATCGAAATACCCTTTATTGCACTCAAGATAGAGAAAAACAAAACAGAAAAACACAAACACAGAAAAAGTTACACAGTGGGCGGCCTTATCGCTAATAGCGAAGGTAAATAAAATTATTTTCCTTCTTTCTTTCAAATGCTATTTATCAATTTCCTGAAATTCAAAGTCTCTTCAAAGCTCTGTTAAGCTCCTTATAGAATCATTCACAATTCGAAAATAAGTAGGTAGGTACTTAAACACAATACAAAATACAAGCAAATATAATTTGACCCAATTAGAACACGCTCCAGAGTGGAGCCAAACCTTGGAGCAATGTTGAGCAGGCTATAAGCCTATGGCTATTTTTGTTGTATTCATTTATAAATAACTTCATCGTCACCGTAATCATCACCAGCAGAAAGCTTCGAAAGCCGTCTATAGCAGCCTCCTCCAAAGACCAGACAGACAATGATCGGGCCGTTCGCTGTGTGTTCTTTCAATGTGAGATGAGTGTGTGTGATATTCAAGTGTGAGCTATCAAATAAATAAATAATCTCAATCCAAACTATATTTACGCGAAACTTCAAAAAAACGACTTCATAAAAGGAGGAGGCTCTCAATTCGACTGTATACTTTTTTGTATGTTACGTGATATTTCCGCCAATTTTGAAAATAATTTCACTACTGTATAGAACCTAATCCCGAGGTTGTCCCATAAAATTTGTATCCACATAATAGTATTTTTTCCGCAAAACTTAAAAACAGTGTAAATGTAAGGAAATTTGTCGGTTTATCGTTTTTTAAAACACGCCAAATTATATTTTAAAGTTTTCGAATAATAATGGTTCTTCGCCCGCAAGCCTTCAGAAGTATGGTTATTAGATTATATTCTAACACTTTTAATTCTCATGCACATATCAATGTTCAGCAAAAGAAAGCAGCACACACACAACTTCAGCAGTAGTTAACCTATAAATTGGTCATTCGGTTTCTTTTTTAGAAATTTTCTTCAAATGGTACTAAAGGTTAGAGATTGAAAAGTACAAACAATTCCTGTTTACAATACTTTACAACAGATTTACCATCGACATTGTGACTCTTTCACGAATTAACCTCAAAACTCCCCAAATTGGCCCTTCTAATGACCCCTGAAGTGCGCTTAGACCAATTGCCGGTCCAATGACTTAATGCGAGAGTAAATTGGCCTGATTAATTGGTCTTATTGTTGTAGGCCAATCATAATAATAACGTATTCTCATATTTAACAATTTACACAAAGAAGCTCAAAATATGGTCCTGACATTATTTAAAAAAATATTTTTACTGTATACATTTTTAGGCTTAATTTAAACAGTTCATCATCATCATCATCAGCCTATACACGTCCACTGCTGGACATAGGCCTCCCCCGTACGACGCCACAAATAGCGGTCCTGAGCCGCCTCCATCCATCGACTCCCTGCGACCGCTACGATGTCATCGGTCCATCCGAGTGGATGGTCTCCCATGTAGGGGGGGATTTGCCATAATCACCACGCTTGGCAGGCGGATTGGTGATCGCAGTGTTGGTGTTTAAAAATACTCAGAAGGAAGCTGCTGCCCATCCTCTGGTAAGTTCCCTTAGTCGGCTCTTACGACATCCAGGGGTTGAGTTGGAGGGGTCGATATTCGTACGCCGCGGCCCCACGGCATTTTAACAGTTACATTTATATAAAGAAGCTCAAAAATGGTCCTGTGATATTATTTCAATTAATTTTTAATGTATAAATTCATAGGCCTTTTCCAGTGAACCTGTTGTTAATTTTTATGTTACTGTATAGGAATGAATTTATTTTGTCTATTTAGGATTATCCCTTTCAGGGGCTTTCTTTTCAAAAACCTTTTGTTCTGTGTAATAAACATATTAAAGTAATTATCTATATTTAAAATAAATTAGAAAAAACTAAATTGCAAGTAACAACATCAGTCTATACTGTTATACCCTCTGGATGACGTTGTCCACTTCCTAACTTGACCACTTTATTGCACAGTAAATATACGTCTAAAAACATTTAAAAAGAAAATTCATGGCAAAGGCGAGCCTAACCTTTAAATGAGTTCTCTTCCAGCAAACCTTATTGGAAGAGAGAGAAAAAGTTATGAAAGTGGGTACATGTGCAAGAATAGAGGACAAAAGATTTAATTTTAACCCACTTACTAAACAACTAAACTACACTTCCTAAATGTTCTTGTTCTTTTCCTGCATTTTCACTCCCTTTTGTCTACTTCCTAAACAACGCCAACCCCAGCTCGTCATAAGTATCTTTTTAATAAACTAATAGCGAGGTGGCCGTGGGGCCGCGGCGTACGAATATCGACCCCTCCAACTCAACCCGTGGATGTCGTAAGAGCCGACTGGAAGGATGGGAACCTACCAGAGGAAGGGCAGCAGTTTCCTTCTGAGTATTTTTCAACACCAACACTGCGATCACGAATCCGCCTGCCAAGCCTAGTGATTATGGCAAATCCCCCCCTGCATGGGAGACCATTCACTCGATTGACCTACGACATCGTACCGGTCGCAGGGTGTCGATGGATGGAGGCGGCTCAGGACCGCTATATGTGGCGTCGTATGGGGGTCCAGCAGTGGACGTGTATGGGCTGATATGATGATATGATAATACCTAATAATAGTGTTTTTACACAAGTGCTTCACCTGGACTCCCAACCGAAATGATGCCACCTAAATCATCTTTCAGAATATCGACGGACCGTTGATGATAATGATGATAAAGATGAATATCACAGTAAGTAGGTGTGTTTAGTTTTATTGAAAGCAAAATTACCTTAAAAAATAACAGTATAGACTGATGTTGTTACTTGCAATTTAGTTTTTTCTAATTTATTTTAAATATAGATAATTACTTTAATATGTTTATTACACAGAACAAAAGGTTTTTGAAAAGAAAGCCCCTGAAAGGGATAATCCTAAATAGACAAAATAAATTCATTCCTATACAGTAACATAAAAATTAACAACAGGTTCACTGGAAAAGGCCTATGAATTTATACATTAAAAATTAATTGAAATAATATCACAGGACCATTTTTGAGCTTCTTTATATAAATGTAACTGTTAAAATGCCGTGGGGCCGCGGCGTACGAATATCGACCCCTCCAACTCAACCCGTGGATGTCGTAAGAGCCGACTGGAAGGATGGGAACCTACCAGAGGAAGGGCAGCAGTTTCCTTCTGAGTATTTTTCAACACCAACACTGCGATCACGAATCCGCCTGCCAAGCCTAGTGATTATGGCAAATCCCCCCCTGCATGGGAGACCATTCACTCGATTGACCTACGACATCGTACCGGTCGCAGGGTGTCGATGGATGGAGGCGGCTCAGGACCGCTATATGTGGCGTCGTATGGGGGTCCAGCAGTGGACGTGTATGGGCTGATATGATGATATGATAATACCTAATAATAGTGTTTTTACACAAGTGCTTCACCTGGACTCCCAACCGAAATGATGCCACCTAAATCATCTTTCAGAATATCGACGGACCGTTGATGATAATGATGATAAAGATGAATATCACAGTAAGTAGGTGTGTTTAGTTTTATTGAAAGCAAAATTACCTTAAAAAAGTATAAGATACGCAAAATTACGTGACCCCATTGGAAGCAGCTGGAACCTAGTAGGTATTCATTTCACCTTTGGTAAAAATAAGCAGATTCCTACTCCTTTTTCCAGGAACTTCGGAATATAATCTAAATGGTATGTTTAGATTCCAAATGAAATGGTCCGATTTCATTACATACGGATATTTCTCGTGAAACCAGTAAACTTAAGAAATTCCCGTGAAAATTATAGATAAGCAAATTGTTGCCTGAATGGGTTCATTAAATAGGTTATACCTAAATATGGGCAGTATTCCATACAGTTGTTTTCTTTAGGCTTAGAAAATAAGCTCTAAGACAAGTCAAATTTTAGAAATAAAGTGTTAATTTAATTTTTGAACTAAAACATTTTTATAAACATATAACATACAAGCTGCTGTCCATGGCCTTGCACGCACTTTTCATGCACCCTATGTCCTTCCCCGGGATACCATCTACATCCCTGCCAAATTTCACTAAGATCCGTTCCGCCGTTTCGGCGTGAAAAGGTAACATACAGACCGACAGATTGAGTTACTTTCAAAATAATATTAATAGGATCTGTAAATAGTAGAGAGTAAATATCATTAAATTTATTAGAGCAGAGACTAACTTTCATCCGCGGCTTTGCACCGTTTTTGCGGAACAAAAAAGAGCCTATACGTTATTCCAGGTCTAGAAATACATCTAAGTAAAATTTTTAGCCCAATTTTGTAGTAGTTTGAGCATTCTTTTCGTACAAACATTTCACAACACGGCACAAACTTTTACCTTTATGATACCATAATATCTTGTCAAATGCTGTCTTATCATAATACAAGAATACAAAGTTATCTCTATCAAAACAAACACAAAGACTGACAAAGTAACTTACATGCCACCTCCAGCGTCCTTGTATCAGCGCTTTTGCCGACGGCATTGTGCACCTCACACTTGATGGTGGCTTCGTTGAACTTGCGAGATATGTTTGTAAGAACCTGAGGAACAATGTTTTTAATTATCTATAGAGTCAACGTCAAAATTTGCTAAAGAAGATCTAACTTTCTAAAACAAATTTAGGTAATCTTTAGTGCTTCCAACGGCATAAGGTATATCGAATATGAGGCTTTATGCAACATAAATAAAGTCTCTGTAATAGTATGTGGCATAAAGCGTCATATTCGATAAAAAAACCTACCAAGATTTGGATGATTGAAGTTAGTTCAGTAGTCTTTATAATATAGAATTATAAAATAACTTGCTGACCCGGCAAACGTTGTTTTGCCACTGAGCGTTGAAGATTATTACAGTACTAACTAATATCGCTATTCAAAAATGGGAGTTTGTGTTAGAAAGATGAAAATTGAGGGTTATACGTATTTTTTAATGCAAAATCTTAAAAATTAAAAAGTTTTGTCCAAATAAAAATGGGTTGTTTCAGTCTTATCACTTAGGGGTATAAAAATTGGTAGCAACCTATTCTCAGACTTATCGAATTTACACAAAAAAATCATAAAAATCGGATAAGCCGTTTCGAAGGAGTTTGGTTACAAACACTGAGGCACGAGATTTTTATATATCTAAAGATTAATATGGCCGAAAATATGACCGACATTGGATCAGGAAGGTCCGGAAGACACTCATTCACTTTTGAGACCCCTGGGTCCCTGCTTCTGTGCGTACTGTTCTAAAAACAGAAGCACGCATCGAGTTTCAAACCTTAGCGATACAAATCACAAAGGCAGAGAAGAACCGCTTAGTACGAGCGGAAGAAATATCCACAAGATAAGAGCTATAAGGCCGTACACCTGCTTGCCTGGAGTGGAAAAGAGATGGTGGGATCAAGTCAAGAAGTTCCTGTAAACACTTTTTTATTAGTCGTTAATTAATCTTCCCCGACCATTTTCGGAGGACTCAACAATATCCAAATAGCCAAAGCTTCATATTTACATAATAATAATGGTATGTGTAGTAAATTCAAGATTTTTATTCTAGCCTCGTAGGCATAGCCAAACCAGCAAAACAAAATATACAGCAACAAACTTTAGTGGTTCGATCATTGCACTCTTGTTACAGAATTTGCGACACGTCTGCAACAGTTTTATGAAACACCTAATGCAAAATGCATACTGCAGGTATGCTGTGTGCCAAATTACAGACCAAAGTCAGAAGAGCTAGTACACTGTAAACAGCTTCACGAGCCCTAAATATTTACATATGTTATAGTTTTTCTGATCAGTGGCTATAACGTTTATATCATTCCCCTCTAAAAAGCTTAATAAATTCACTGAAATAACATGATTTGATCACTGTTTTGGTGTTTCAATTTAGAACACGCCAAAATAACTTAACATTCCTTTTTCTTTATTAAATGTCTATTTTCGCTGATATCTTTCTTATTCTCTTCATGATACGTCCCTGTAGAAGGAAAATTAAATAACTGACAAAACCAAAATCGCGAGAAAAACGCGATATACTGTTTTTTGCGACAAAAATAGCGATAACTTTTTTTGGACACAAATAATGCAGTCGGTTTTTTGGTATGTTATAGGTTGTTTCTCAATGTATTTCTGGATTTAATGATAGTAAATAAGGATCTATTGTTTGAGAGAAAAAAATAATAATTATAAAATTTTCCCTCGCCGAATTTTAAAGGTTTCGAAAAATTATTTAGTTATTCATGTTAGTTATTCAGTTTTGCCTCGCCAATTAAGATCACTGGCGCCCAAAAAGCTAACGATAACTGCGCTGATTTAATTTTCCTACATCAGTAAAATTATAATCCCATCATATATTTACTTATTTATGTAAAGACCATCCTATGCATTAGTAAGGATTTTAGTAAAATTCGGATGTTTTGCACACAAAACCAAAAAGTAATCATTCTTCTTCATTGAGTGTGTGAAAATTATAAGAGTTCAACGACGTCATTGACTTTTCTCGCTTTCATAGTGACGTATTTTTGACGTTTAATATTTTTTGCCGAGTTATTTACATGTCCTTCGCTACTTTTATCTAAATTCTCCTTTATATATTTTTCCATATTTGACTACTTGCGCGATTCATTAACGTATAACTTTTTGATAAATTATGATATCGAAACTTTAGTAACACAGAAAGATGCAGCTTGAATTGGACTTTATGAAAATGCAATAAAGTCAATTTCGCAAAATGTGTTAGTGATTTAATTTTCCTTCTACAGGAACGATAAAGTATAGTATGGAACTTTTGAATAAAGGATGGATTTGTATCGAGGGCCATAAATCACTCGCTACGCTCGTGAGTGTAGTTTAGAGAGTGATTCAATATCATTGCTTCATGAATCACTCCCAGAATCCTTCACTTGCTCGTGATTCATCTATGACCCTTGTTCTTAATCCGTTTTTTATTCATTAATGCATAATACACTAATTTTTTATCGTTTGTTTATTTTATACATTTTTCTGTACCTGTGTCCTAATATTTTTTTACTCTATTCTATAATAGCTGCTGCCCGCGCCTTCGCTCGCATTTTATCGGGATAAAATAGCCTATATGCTATTCCAGGTCCCAAACATATCGTAAATTTTAGCCTAATCGGTTCAGTAGTTTTTGCGTGAAAGAGTAATAAATATCCATACATCCATACATCCATCATCCATACAAACTTTGACGTTTATAACATTACTAGGATACATACGTCAATCAATAAATTATTCGATGCTTATGCTTGTCCTAGCAGCAAAATTGGTATGCCTATTTACTGAATTATAGATAAAGAAGTACCAGTAGACGTAACTTATGCATCAATCAAGAGGACTCTATAAGAATTGTAAACAACACCTTGAATAAATAGGATTGTACAAGAATTCAAAGTAACCCAAACGAAACTACTTCGAAGAAAGTTGGTTTTCATTCGCAAACCACCAAAGGGCGCTCAGTTAATATACGTACCTACAATGCAAATCAAATATCTACACAGTTCATAATACAAAATAATTTGGTTTACAGTCGATGATAATGACTTTATTCCAAAGTGTGCTCTAGAATGTCCTGACAGAGAAAAGACAAACATATGTAACATGAATGAACGAGTATACGAATTCCAATATTGTCTCTAAGGTTATGAAGAGAAATTTTCATAATTCTTGGCGGTAACAACCTCGCTTACAAAACCGGGAGTTATGGATGAAATTTAGTGGCACCTCCTTTCAAAACGGGCTTTTGTTAGAAAAATGTGTTAAGAGAAATGATATATTTGAACAAACTAGCCCACTTGTTGCTATTTAATTTATCCAAATATATTGTTTTTCCTAAATTCTGTTACTTGAAAGC
Organism: Eupithecia insigniata; assembly: GCA_947859395.1. Lineage (NCBI taxonomy): Eukaryota > Metazoa > Arthropoda > Insecta > Lepidoptera > Geometridae > Eupithecia > Eupithecia insigniata. The sequence continues at coordinate 5,404,687 of OX402019.1, forward strand.
AAGCTTTTATCATTGCTGTCATATCACTACATACAAACTCGTCAATAATCAGAAAACACAGAAAATGAATACAATCATTAGAAATTTCTCTATCTTCTTTCTTTAAAAGGGTTTCTATAGATATTCTATACTCACAAGTTCATTCCGGATATCCCCAAACAACTGATCATTATTGTAGAACCACTTGTAAGTCAAGGTGTTAGGATTCGCGTTCGCTTGGCAGCCTATCACCACAGTGTCACCTTCTTGTATCCTGTTCTTGAGCAGACCAGTCTTCACGAACATACGTACTTTAGGTGCGTATTGGACCTGTAACAAAAGATGATCTGTAAAGGCAGTTGGATATAGTCTTTTATTTGTTTCTTCAATAAGGTTCACAATAGATAGATACTCTCTCTTTTCTGTACCACACAAACACAAAATACAATACAGAAGGAAATGCTGACAATAAATGAAGTACAAAGGGCGGCCTTAACGCACAAATAGTATACATACTTTAACTTATCTATTAAATATTGACCTACGACAGTCATGTTTTTATACATATATGTTTAATAGGTAGGCACAAAATACTTAAGACTATACTTAAAATGTTATTAAACTTAAATGAAAATAAATAATAGATTCAGGCGTTACTTAGTGGAAATCCATTGCAAAAGTTTAGCATGAAAAAATATTTAGTTCACTCTTAGTAATATTTTATCTATTTAACGTATCATAGCCTTTTGTACTGTTCATTTTTGTTTAGATATAAGATCTTTAATTAATGTTTTTATTTACTAGTACAAAAAAGTGTTCATTCATTCATTCATAGATGATATACAGTTTTCTTAAAAGTCAAATTTATGGAGAAAAATCGAGTTTGACAAAAAAGAGAAAAGATTCCTACTGAGACAGCAGCGAGTTTTTACTTAAGTTGATACCTGATAATCTGATAATAGACATTAATCTTAATTCTCATCTAATGAGGGCTTCTGAAAATAATTTAGTATCTTATATTTAAAAATAATAGGATTATCTTTTCCAAAATCTTCTATTTTGGGTTATTATTGTTTTAAATCTTCTATTTATTTTCTTAACTTTATTATTTTGAGTCTATTGTTCCATGTTTATTGATGGGGAGACTGGGAAGAATCATAATCATTTCCGGTTTCATCACTACAAATAGAAAATCGAAAAAAATTCTGGCTGGATGGAGCCGACCGATGACCGACCGAGCTTTGAACGTCAACGTTAACATAAAACAAATGTCAAACCTGTGTGAAACTCATCTGCAATATTACTTACACTTGAATTTTTTGCTCGATTACATGTCTTGTTCGCTTTATGACAGATTCTCTTTATAGCAGATTAGCATTAGGGCAGATTAGCTTTAGGAGAGATTCGCTCTAAGGCAGAAATTGTACAGTCAATGGCATATTCGATAAGGGTTTTCTATTTTCTTTCATTTATGAGTGAATTTTAACTGACTACAATAAACATGAAAATGACTCGTCTAACATAAGTTTTCCAAGAAATAAAAACTCCTCCATTTCACAGTATACAAGTACAGCAATTTATATGCTTTGAAGATTGTAACTTTGAATTATAAATGCTGTATTGAAACGTCTAGAAAGAAGGTCAAGTATGTAACATTATATTGATCTTCTTTGCTCGAAACAATTTTTTTTTTTTATTAGTTAAGTACTGAATTTTTAAAATTTGGAGGAAAACTTTTAGTAACATTACAATTTTTCCTCCAATATGATATTTAAATTTAACCTTCAAATGTAACCTACTTAAAATTCCTGTCACGCAGAGGTCAAATCAATCACCCGTTATTTCTCCAGGGGCTTCCGTTAGCCGGTCAAAACGTACGTTTCATTTTTGCAAGGTCAGTCTGTTACCCAATAAAAACGACGTTTGTGTATGAAACTATGGTTTAGATTGTTTTCATACAAACTAGGTACATATTATATTCTCGAGGAAGCCAAACTTGATGACTGTTTTTTTCGATGAAGCCCAACATGATGACTCTTTTAGTAAATAAATAAATAATGCTGAACAATACACACATTCTGGCCAACGGTAAAGTATTTTTATTTAATATCACATGTAACGCTAAGGATACCTTGTAACAGGTACTTACAAAAATAATTATTGGCATAATGTTTTGAATATTTTTTTTTATCTTCATTTATTTTACATCTCGCTAAAAATACATTTTTTACTATAGAAATTACAATAACATATAAAACTAATCTATCGTAAAAAAGAATATATTTTTAATTATTAATAAATATTAATTTTTTTCTTTTTTAAATAACACGTTATTGTGATGAAAGGATGGGCAGAGTAATCGGGCTATGAGGGAGACTACGAATTAGGTTTATTATTACACATACAATTATTAACACATTTATTTATTTATTTTATTTAATAAGGCATTGCATTAGGTGACATGGCTTAGTAAAAATCTTTTGTTAAAGGCTATTCGTATGAAAATAGCGTTAGCTAAAAACCACAACTGAAATTCACGACACGTATAGACAAAAACAATACGCCTCGCCGTTTCTACGCCTGTGAATTTTAGATGAACTTAGCACAAAAATACGGACCATTTCATAAAATAAATAGCACATCGGGAAATTTTGCTGAGCTAGAAGTAACTTGACTTAGGAGCGTAGTAGGTTCATGTTAGATTGATAGACAACATGTTTATAGTTGTTTTTAGTTAGAATTCTTTCCATCCAAAGGTTGCTTGGAAGAGATCGCTTCTAAGCGATAAGGTCGTCCATTCTACATGTTTTATGTAATGTATATTTTTAATGTTTTCTTCGTGGTGTACAATAATAGTACATTTTACACCTAGGTGAGAACTGTTCTTTATTAACTGACTTCAAGAAAGGAGGAGGTTCTATGTTCGGATGTATGTTATGTATGGTTTTTTATGTATGTTCGTCGATTTCCCTGTATAGAGAAGTATCCCGAGGTGGACCGATAACAATTTTGCTACCGAGGGAAAACTTGAAAAACAGAAATTGAAGTAGGTTCTAAGTTAAAAAAAAAAATTACTAAGCGTATAGTAAAAAAACACCTAGGTCGGTAATGACCAAGCGAAGGTGTGTGAAAATAATCAAAAGCATGGTGCCAAAATACCATTACAAGACCATCATAACATGGTATGACAGATACATCTCTTACAGACCAGATATTATACCAAAATAACTTTACTTTTTCTAAGATGTTGCTATTTTTTATAAGCTAGGTACATCTAATTGTAATAACTCTGTGTACTAACCATTGGTAAATCATAATAAAAATAAAATAAGAAAAAAAATTAAATAAGATAAAACCTGCAGGTAGATACTTACTAAAACAAAGACAAATTAAATAATAAAAACAAAAAGTAAAACACAATGTTTGAAATAGGGACTAGAATATATTTGACATCGCTGAGTAGATTTTTATGTTCTGCTCATCCACTCTCAATATTATTTAAAAATATTCAAAAGAAAATAATTAAAACACGTCTTCTCAATTAGTTGATAAAAATTACCCACTCCAATTATTACCAACCAAGAAAATATTAACTTGAAATATAAACTGAAAGTTGATTCTTTCTTAATGTAATTTGTTTCTTTCCTAATCTACGAAAAATACAATTTCAAACCCAACTTTCAAACAATTACTCAATGTCACAGCCAAACCAACAAAATCTACCTGAAAACACGAGATTCAACAAAAAAATGCAACGATTTATCTCTCCACTAAAATAAAACAGTGACAATCAGAAGGAAGTCGGAAAACAAGACGATGTCGTTTTATGTATTTCTCCGTTGCCTCGAAAGATCTTTGTTTCTTTGTAAAAAGTCGTTTGCAGAGAAAATATACTTGTAACGAGACTTCTTTTACGATTTATTGTTCGTAAATCAATACGTCATTCTGTATGCCTGCTATGAAATGGAAAATGAATAAAAAAAATCGTTTATAATGGAACAAAAAACAAATAAACGTATGGTTAAAAAATGGAAACGATGTCATCTGCAGAAGTTTAAAAACCGTGTCACAGATGGTAACCTCCCTCCCCACAATCTAAAGAGAAATAATGAAACAGATCGCTCGTCACCGACCCCTAACAAAAATGCAAAATAAAATGTTACAAAAAATTACGGAAGTATGTGTCATTTCTGCTTCGTCGACGAATAGCGGTCCTGAGCCGCCTCCATCCAACGACTTCCTGCGACCGCTACGATGTCTACGGTCCATCGAGTGGGAGGTCTTCCCATACTCCGTTTCGCATTGCATCGCGGTCGCCACTCGAAAACCTTTACACCCCAACGGTTATCGGTTCTTCGAGCTATATGGCCTGCCCATTGCCACTGCTGAACACAGAACCATACTTGCGCGAGATTTAAATAAAATTATTTTGTGGTTTTAAATTTTTTCTGCGTATTACAAAGAATAATATTAACGGTAAAATAATTTCGCGGAATTCGTGAACTATTTTCTATGAACCCATCATAAAAACAACTTCGATATAATTTTATTTTGGGAGCATTCGTGAAAATGTTGATTTTTAGCCCAAAATCTCTTATTTTCTCAAGTGCTCCAAAACTACAAATGATTCGAAGTTAGGTTTTTCATAAGTAAATAGAAAATGGTTTACAATTTGCGCCAACTTACATTTCCGCTAGATTTATTCCTTGGAGAAAGCAGAATAAATTAAAAACCTACAAAAACTTTTGAATCTCGCGACAACCCGTGACGAACCTCCTTAAAAAATTGAACCAATCATACAAACTTGTCGAAAGCGTCACCGTCTTATCAGCTGATTCAGTCATTTACCGTCTTTTTAGTTTTTCATTAGAATCTAGACAGAAAGATGTAGCTGACATCTTTCTGTCTAGATTCTAATGAAAATAGAGATAGCAAATCTCATTCACTTAAATCCTATCAATGTAATTAACATCTTTCAGATGTTAAAGTTCATTTTCAAGTTTGAAAGGTTAAATGGCAATATTTTAATCCCTTTGCAGGCGCCAGTGCACATTGTCTAGACACCGAAGCCATAGAAATGGGAATTAAGGAGTGAACGATAGGAGTGACGGTTCAAAGGACATAAATTAAAAGTTTTAAAGTAGAAGTCTATAGTAGACTGTTAATTTTGAAAAGTAGCATACTGTTGACAAGTCTCTTATTTGAAAGAAAGCAGTAACATTCAATAAACTTATGATTTTTTCAGGATTTTATGAATTTCACAATTCTTCTGTCAAATTTATATTGGACCAGTACACCCCTGAGGCATTTCTTAGGAAATAAATGGTTTGTTCCAAATTCTACAGATTTAACAGATTCCTCTCATTGCAACCGTCAAATGTGGTACCTATTGCCATACAAAAAAAAAACGTTTAACGAAATTGGTAAATCTTTGCTAGAAGAACTACGACCATAAGTACATATGTTTTACAGGTCTAAACTAATTAGCCGAAATAGCGCGTTTAATAAATCATTGGCGACCGATGTGGCGCGGCGGGCATAGGTCCGCCTGCGATGCAGGAGGTTGCGGGTTTGATTCCCGACTTGGGATAAATGGTTGCTAGTAAAATCTGCAAATATTTGTCTCCGGTGTTCTGGTTATTTTTTATGTATAGTAAAAAATATATATCTATGTAATATATTGCATTATGTATTGTACATATATCATCTAGTATCCATAACACAAGCTCTGCTCATTCTATTTTCGCCGCTCCTTGCTAAATTTTCATTTCTTTGTATTCGTAATCAAAATTAAGTTTATAAGCAACGAAAATAAAATGACTAATCACTCATGAATAAATCTGAATTAATTACCTACAAAGCGAATATATTTTGCGTCAAAATTAAATGTGTGAAACGTTATTTCGTATACATCAAATTTTTTACTCGACAAACAATTGACAAAGATTAAAAAGTCATTTATACCCCTGCTCGGAAAGTGGCTTATTCCATTTCCAAACATGAGGTCGAAAGTACGTCAATGCAGGCGTACTAAAATGCTGATCGGAAAACTCCCTCGTCTGCGCCTCGGACCTGACTCGGACGGAAATGACACACACGGTAGAAATCAGGCACTTTCTCACCTCGGTGAACAATGAATGGATGAACACTTTATTGTCCCTATTAAAATTACACAAAAAAATCATCTAAAATTAAAACATTATCTACAAAAGGCGGCCTTATCGCTGAGAGTGATTTCACCCAGGCAACCTTTAGACGAAGAAAAAGATACAAAAAAAGGGCTGATAGTGCACAAATAGTAAACAACAGAAATTTTATAAATATAATACAAACTTATATAATACAAAACTACCTTTAGTAAAAATTTCTATTTATAAACTTGCACAAAGCAATGCATAACCATTGTCAGCTAAAAACACTATCACCTGTCATGCCGTGAAACCATTTCTGTAATTCTTAAACTACATAAACAATCACTCATTCTTAGAAAGTTCGTTTCCTATATCGATTGCTTCCTTAGTTCCCATCTACTTCGACGCTAAGCTGAGCTTATTAACGCGTTTTTGCTGAAGACAATGAACAAAGCAGGGTAAATTAATACTTACAGAATCGCATAACGTTTCTTCCTTGAGTTGAGAACGACCTTTTGGAAGGTAGTGGTTTTGGAGAGAAGTATGAGAGAGAACGATTTTTGACAGTCATCATCATATCAGCCCCAACACATCCACTGCTGGACATAGGCCTACACCATATGAAACAACAAATAGCGGGCCTGAACCGCCTTCATCAATCGCCTACCTGCGAACGCTTCAATGTCGTCTTTTTATTTTCCTGAATAATAGGTGTTTACCTAGTTTAGGCACAGCATTATCTTAGCCCATAAAAGTATAAGATTAAGTAAGTATTCATTTCAGTTCCTTTAAGTTCTTATTTTGAATGATTATTTATTTATTTTTGACAGTTTTAAATCATAATATAGTCCGTTAGCTAGTTATAGCGTTACAAGCAGCGTAACGTAACTACCAAACTTCTTGTATTACTGTAGAAATCTGATTAAACTATGTGGTTTTATAATTACCCATTATTTATCACATAAACTTGTGTTTAGCTAATGCTGTTTTGACTGATCTAACAAACATAATTGACAATTGTCATTTATCATAGATTTTTCAATTGACCTTTATCATAAGTGTCCCAACTTATACCTTTTGTTGAAATAAGTGGCAACTTGATAGTGAGTTGAACTTGAACTTGAGTTTCTTGGATCATGGCTCTGATAACGGCTGAAATGAGTTTCACTCTTTAGCATTAAGTGCGGATCTAGTATATTACCTAAGTTCTTTGCATTTGTTTTTGTCAGCTGGATTTAATCTCCAGCTTAGATCTTTAGTGAGTAGTGAGACGCGGGTGTTACATGAGTTTATTGGTTTCATTATTAACGTGAGATTAATTGCTAAACCAATTGAATGGTTACATAGATTAAGTTTAGAAAGGCCCGAAAAATATAAAGCTGGTTTAGGCATGTTTTCCTATATTTTCCTCAAAACACGTATTAAATCATTTGAAAATAAACAGATTTTGCTTCCCAAATGAAAATAACAGTATCCCTAATTCGAGTTTACACAATAAATAACGCAAAGCCAACCTCCCAATAAGCGCACATAAAGAAGCGAAACGAAATAAGGAAGATCTCTTCCTTTTTCTTTCCTTTCGAAAAAATCTGTACCTCAATTTTGTACATCCCCCTTTAGAAAATTCGCCGAATCTGCTCCAATGTAGCTAGAGCTCTCTTATGCCGCTTGCTGAAAAGGAGACAGGGTAAAGTACGATTTCCGTGCTGCTGAAAACTTTGATGGTTGAATATGTATTGTTCTTAGAAAAATATGATAAAACTAATCCCAAAACGCTTACAGGATTATAAAAAAGTCTTTTTCATGTTGATAACTCTTTCTGTCTTATTTTGATATCGGTATATAGTCAGTAGTTGTCAGGAGTTAGTTTTGGTTAGTATGTAAGATATCACTAAGAGGAAGGACTACATCACCTCATGGCTTGCGGATGTAATGTAATGTAGCCTTTTACATTACCTATGATTTCATACAAAATGTATAGACTCCTTGCATGCGTGTACCCATATGTACGTGATGTGGCTCAAAAATCCATCCGTTCCAACCAAATACACAATACACATATTCTAAATGTATACACATACATAGATATAGATATTCTCAATACACAGATTTTGCTAACTGTGTATCCATTTTTCCCCATCTCCTTTATTCCATTCATAGAACGTCGCGTGGGCTCCGCTTAGATTGGACGTGGTTTTACAGGAAAAGTGAAATAGCGAAGTCTACATAGGCTTTAATTTCGACCGTGTGGTCGCGTGTCAGCACTGCTTGGATAGCGATAGTGTCACAGAATCTGTTCTGGTATTCAGAAGAACACTTAGAGCAATTATAGTAATTACTAAACTAACTTATACACGAGATAATAGATTCAATTCAGATTCGGATATATAGAATAAAACGCCCGCGTTTTATAGGGATAAAAAATTGCCTATGTGATAGTTCAGGTCCTACTAACTATACCCCCATACCAAATTTCAGCCAAATCTGTCCAGTAGTTTTTGCGTGAAAGAGTAACAAATATCCATACATCCATCCTTACAAACTTTAAAGTTTATAATATTAGTAGGAAGTAGTAGGTATGTATGTTATGTGGTTTACCTGCAAAACTTGGTGTAAGTAGATGATCCTCCTAATACTATAAATGTCAAAGTTTGTAAGGATGTATGGATATTTGTTACTCTTTCACGCAAAAACTACTGAATCGTTTAGGCTGAAATTTGGTATGGGTATAGTTTGGGACATGGAATAACATATAAGCTGTTTTTAATCCCGATAAAACGCGGGCGAAGACGCGGGCAGCAGCTAGTGATATACAAGTATAGATATAGCTACAGTTTCACTTTTTGTGGTTTGCCTGTTGAGGTCATTAAATGTTGTTTTAATGATCCTCACATTTTATGATAGCTGTGTAAAACAGATTCAAATATTCTCTCAAAACTTCACGTAAGAAAAAATTCCATTTCGCACTTAATGACAGTGGTGTAAAGTTCTAAAGTTCAGAGTGTAACCTAACCCTATTAGATGAATACTTTAAGTGCATACTAACCTTACATTTCACCCTTATAACGAGCGATTCAACCCTTAACTTTAGCACAAGTTTCTAACTTTAGTGCACACTACAATTTAGGGTTATTGCAATAATTTTTCACAGAGACATTGAAATAAAAATACATTGTTGTAGATTTCGGAAAGAAAAGTGTGGCTGTTTATTTAATAACAGTAATATTTTAAAGATGAACCTAAAATTTGTAATATTTTTTTTTTATGAAATCCGGAACTTTTGCTGGTATATTCAAAGATGTATTCAGAATATTCTTCCATTATCAGAAAGGTACCCAAATTATCTGTAAGTGTCTTGAGTCAGGACACAGATAAGGTAAGATTACAGGTCGCATCACGATTTAATAGCGCTGACCTTGATGCACAGAGGTCGCAGGGAGATTTTTTGATATATACTCCGTTTTACACCTGCGCAGAACACCCCTCAACTTTCACCGAGCGCTATTAAACCGTGACTAGACGTGTACTTCGTGCTACGTGTTATACAGTACCAACACGTGGACAGAGATTATGGTCCAATTTTACCGTTGCACTTAAACACTGAACGTGTTGCAATTCAACGCGTTCAATCTATGATCAACTCCGTTTAACGAATTCCGCGCTTGTCACCGTCATAAAGTTGATCCGGTACTTCTAAACTGAGTTCAAAAACTGTCATGTCACACCTTACGTTTGATAATTTTACGAATTTGAACTCGATTAAGTTGAACTCAAGTTGAAGTTTTGTTGATCATAGTTTTGTCAAAGCTAACAGAGAAATTGTCCCTACTTGTTCTTTAGTAAGACTTGTAATTTTTTCTTTCAGTTATCTACAAAAATACAGACCCTATCAGCATTTTACTCAATATTTCATACTGAAATTAAGAAGACTTATTTATGAATAGTAAAAATACCCAGTATATATTTATTATCACCAGTATAAGGAAGGAAAAATCCTCTACTTCTTTCCGTATTACGTAGATTAGGTAGATACCGTAGAAACCAAAAAATATACCACCAAATGTTTTTCGTTTGGTAACTATTACAATTTTCTGTTTCTGGGAAAATTCTACACACAAGTAGAGAGTTCAATCATGATCCAAGAAAATAGGTCTGTCAAGGGGTTTTTGTTATTATAGTGCTTATGCCCGCACTTGGGGTAATCTTAATGTATTTAATAATATCCCAAAAATGTACGGCTCCGGCGGGACTTGAACCCGCGACCGTCCCCTGAATACGGAGCTGCGCTATCCAACTGCGCCACGGAAGCAAGTACCTGTCCAAAATCTTTCGAACTTACGGACTATAGCGCCGTTAGCAAATCAAACATCCCTGTAACCCCTCACTATACAGGCTATCTTTACCCAGTGCTGGGAACAGTCTTACACAAGGTAGGTACCTCCGTATACTCCGATGTAGAAACCAAGATATTTTATGTCAATAGAGACATTTGTGAAAAAAATGACAAAACAATAACTAATAATATTTAACTATTTACTTCGTTGATAATTTATTGTAATTGGCATTATTTAACCATAATAATTAAATAATAATTATAATTTTATTATTATAACTAATTATAAAAATTATTTCCTGACCTGTATTATTCTTACCAGTAAATTGATCCATCTGATTATTATTCTTTTTGAGTATTTTTAAAAGTAACATTGTAAAATAATAAAAAAAAGTAACGCATAAAGGCTGATTTCCACATCTAGCTATAACTTACTACTGATAGCTTTATTGCTGAGGTGAAACCAGTCATTATCGTTAAACAGGGTTAATGTATCGATAATGATTCAGACCTGAGAGATAAAGGTGCTGCCCTAACATTTTTAGGGTCGTTTGGATAGGTTTAAAGTGCTTATGGGTAATATAACGTAATAGGTGTAATCAATGTTTTTATCCTGTAAATTTAATGTAGATTCTAGACCATTGTTCCTCTTCTCCATTTGATATAATACCTACTTATTTTAGAAATTTTGTTGAGGATTGAAGGAATTTTGTTTTGAGAAATGCAGACCTTCGTTATCAATGTCACCTACTAAACACATAAGACTGCCCATGACGTACATGGCCTGTTGTTTCAGCTTTTCTGTGGGTTGGTTTCTCAATGAGACTCTTCAGTCCCGGTTTGTGTTTGGTGGCCGTGCAGTGTACCACAACGTGTTCCACAGTTTCTACATATCCTTCTGTACTTTATTTCATAAAAGCTAAAATACTATAAGGGCTCATTCTGAGACGATGCCATTGAATACAAGTACACAAGAATTTATTAATAAAAACTATATTTTACACGCCCATTGTTGATTTCATAAATGTTGATATTATAATTAGGGAATTATTATATTTATAATAATTGTGATTCATTGATATAGTGAAACGATGAATTTAGTGGAGTTAGGGCCCAGCTGTGGGACAAAATAAGCGAATAATAAATAATATGGCGTGTTTTAAAAAACGATAAACCGACTTCAAATTCCCTTACTTTTACACTTATTTTAAATTTTTCGGGATAAATACAAATCCCCTGGGGATAAAAAAATTATGGAACCCCTTCGGGATAGTTTTCTGAAAAAAAAACATACGAATTGATAACCTCCTTCTTTTGAAGTCGATTAAAAAGGTAGAAATTTCTACTTACTTGCAACTTGATAGCAACAGCTCTGTAAGCTCTGTCAGCGGTATTCTGAGCTTGACAAGTGAAGGTCTGGTTGTGGTGGCTTCTTCTTGGACGGAGGTGGAGGATGGACCTAAAAACAAATAAAAATATTGTGACTGCAGTAAAAACTTTTTTACACGTACCATCTGCTAGATCAATATGTACCGGCTTATTGGTAAGTAGGTAATACCTACAGGTACCTAAGTTTATTTTACACAGAAAACATCCAGAACATCCTGTACGAATATCTGCAGATCGTAAAAATATTTATTCCGAGGCGGGAATCGAACCCTCAACCTCCTGCGTCGCAAGCGGACCTTCGTTCGCCACGCTACAGAGGTCGATTGACAGTATTAACGGGTTGAGTATAAAATTTTAGTCATGGTTTATGTAAACAAGGTATGCTCTTCCGAGACACGGTGGTCACGTGGGTGACTCAAGGCACGTAGCCTTCGGCGCCATCGGCGAATGCGAAGACGAATCTGGTTTTCTGGTGTTACCAGTAGCGTAAAATCGTAACTCCCAAACTCCTTGTATTACCTGTATAAATCTGTTAAAACTATGTGTTTTTGTATTTAAACATTATTTATCACTTATATTTAACTAACACTAAATATAATGATTCTGATTCCTACTTAGAATGGTGATATTAATATGAATTTGGTAATTTTACGGTAGGTTATGGAACTCTGAAATAATGTCTTCTGGACCATCACTCCTCTCTATTGGCGATCGCACACTAGTAAAAAGGTCCTTTCTAATTCTAAATTTGGGAACTAAGATCTGCACTGACATCTCGCATGGAAGTTTATTGTGCATTGTCCCCTGCTATAATAGACCCTAGCCATCCCAACTTTTTGAAGTACTTCAAGGTGGTCCTTCAATATTTAATTAGTTTCCTACCTGGCTGTGAATCTCCTGCCATCAGGCATTTCATCGATTGTGTAGTTGACTCCTTGATTCAATACTCCACCGTCGCTGTCTACCCATGTTATCTACAAATAAAAGAACGGATGCTTTAAATCACAAATAATAGAAACAAATAAGGACTAGTATATATACAATTAAAACAATTGAGCTAAGTTGCAAAGAATCTACTGATAGCTCAACTGATCCATATCAATATCAGTTAGAAGTGTCCCGAAGACGCTGGCTGCATTCTCAAATAAATGAATGAACACTTTATTTTACTAAAAAATAAAATTACATGAATGTAAAGGGTCTTTAGTCAACTGAGGCCGCTCGAACTGATCCCGCGGGATCCGTTGACCTAACGAATATTTGAATCGGGCAACTGATCCCATAAAAAACTCTTAAACCTAAAATAAAAATTAAATCAGTAAAAAAGGCGGCCTTATCGCTGAGAGCGATTTATCCCAGGCAACCTTAGGATAACCTTGGAATCCTGCTGTGTGGCATTGCTAATGAACAAACAAAATGAAATGCAATGGACTGACTTGGTGGCGCCCACATGCTAAAAACATGCACTGCCCAGCCCGTGAAATCGGAGGCATAGTTTGCCGTACCTGTAATTTCTAGGACACCATGGTTTTCAAGATTTTTTCTCTATCTATTCTGTTATAATTGTTGCGGCAAATTTCTGTCTATAATCCATTTTTTTCAATCATAACGCAGTCACGACAATTATTAATCTTTATTAATCATTAATGAATGAAGATTAAAATTAATCAAGCGGTATGACTTATTAATAGACAAACCAATTAAATAAAAAATTCGGGACAGAAAAATCATTTTTAAAGTACTTCCCATGAGCCATTTCTTGAAGTGACCTATTTTTTTTGGCCGTAAAATTGGTTAAGAACCGGTAGAGGCTCTTATCCAGTTGTTCGGTAAAAAATTAAATGGAAATATCTTACCTCGGCAGCTGGTCTTCCTCCTATAGACACACACTCGAGGTTCACCTCCCGATCCTCGACGGCATTCAGCACAGCACCTTGCAGGATCTTGGGAGGTTCTGGTGGCGACAGGACGATAACACGTGCGTATCTTGAGCGAATTGGGGCTTCACCTGGAAAAAAGGAATAAATAAATAATACTGGACAATTCACACAGCATTATCTAGCCCCGAGCTAAGCAGAGCTTGTGTTATGGGTACTAGATGACTGATACACTACATAGATGTTATATATTACATGATGCTAGATGACGATGTGTGGACCGTCCAACATAAAAAAAAAAACAAATGGTTGACACTTGATGGCGTTTCGGCAGCTGTAACCCAAAAAAATCGCGAGCGCTAGACTGGCTACCATTTGCAGTCCGAGAGGTTTCCTATTCATATTTTTTGCTTATTTTTGAGGATGAGATTAGTTTGTCACCAACACTTTATTAAAAAAAAGAAATTTTAATAATGGTAGATCTCCGTATAAACTATCCTGGATTTTAACCAATCCCTTATCAAAATTGCATTCACCTCAATCATCATTTGATCGAACTAAAGCGTAAATCGATCGTAAAATTTTACCTAACCACACCTAACTAGAGCTGTCCAGTATTCACAACTTTACACCGTATAAAACTTTATATCTCAGTTAAAACCAGTCGAAACAGAAGTTGGTCTACTCCATCAAACAAAGCAGTAACAAAGACATAAAATCCATTCGCTTATTATCATAGTTTGGATCGTTATACTACAGTTCGTATTCACGTTTAAAGCTGAAATCTCTAAGCGTGTGGTGACCTCGCAGAGTCATAATGTAGACCTATTGGATTTAAAGAGTGAGGGAATAGAGAGTGTACCTCTGTTTGCGCACACACTTATCACTATAATAATGTCCTCACATGAATAGTCTCCGTTGTTTGTATCAAAATTTCAACAAAAACTCGATTTTCTGATGAAATTATGATACGTGAGTAAAAAAGAAATATGGCTTTTCGTCTCCCGCGAAAATTTCCGATTTGACCAGCTGGGCCGTACCGTAACGAGTGGTATTAGAGATTGGAGGCCTTATACCGAATGATTGAGGATGACGATGATAAATCTTAATAATATCGAGACGATGGAAACAGGAAACTTTAGTTTTGTAATGAATACGTTATTTCAATGGTTTTTTCATCTGGTTTTAAGGGACCACCCCTGTACCAAACACGCGCTTCCATTCAAGCGCTCCTCTGGTCAGAAAGCTCGTAGTGGGGGTGAAAGCGCGCGCTTCGAAACGCCTAATATGTATTCGTTCTTAATTAACTTGTGTATTAATGCTAACCTTTGTCTTCAGATTTGCTTCTATAAAAATTTTCAATCTACCATCGGATTTCACTCTATGGTTAACTCATAATCCCTCTTCTACCAACCCCGCTCAACGGAAACCCTAATATTTTACGCGATGCAAACTAACTGAAATATAACTTAATTTCGGCACGTTTTTAGTGCGATTTTAGTACTATTTACTGTGAGGACCGTGCAAATTATCAACTAAAAGCATTAGTTGAAAACATTTTGAAACCCAATCGAATGACTATAACACCTATGTATGTATATGAGTAAATCGCTGCGGTAATAATTAATCGGATTGTGGTAACTTTAGTCTGGTTTCACGAATTATTAATTCCGGTAATAAATTATCGTCGTATTACTGGGAACGGATTTGCAACAAATGAATTGTTAACGCATGGTTGACGATGTGTTTTATTGATAAACTGCGATCGTATTGGTTTACCTGCACGTCTAATTTCGCTGTAATTTAACCAAAACCAAATTGTACTTAGTGGGAGCATTATTCGGCTATGATTAGATTAGGCCTTATGAAACTTCTCATCTGGAGCTGAGCCACTGGGCAAGATGGTAAACTGGAACAGACACAGTGTGTAAGGCTTGTTTCT
The DNA here is from genome assembly GCA_947859395.1 of Eupithecia insigniata. NCBI lineage: Eukaryota > Metazoa > Arthropoda > Insecta > Lepidoptera > Geometridae > Eupithecia > Eupithecia insigniata. The sequence goes on from OX402019.1 coordinate 5,420,338, forward strand.
ACCAAACTATCTAATTGCCTCCGTCGTAAATCTTAAAAACCCTAAAAGAGTTTTCTTGCAGTAAACCTTTTGGGGATATGGTATGGAGAAAGGAAGTGTCCGTTAGAACCATAGCTCTTAATAGGTACCTATAATATCTGAGGCAAATTTTAGTTTGAGCTCTTTAAAACTGAACGAAATATGCTTAAATTTAAAGCTTCATGTATGAATATGAAATGAAAATCTTTATTAAAAGTCTATTTTTGAACGGCAAGTCAAACATAGCTCTGGGTTGCCCTGCAGAAGCCGAAGGAAGGGTCTTCCACATTAGTATGTTAAAACCGGTCTTGCATTGTCTATAATTTGTAATCCTTACTAATATTATAATTGCAAAAGTAACTCTGTCTGTCTGTCTGTCACGTTTTCACGCCAAAACTACTGAACCATTTTAAATGAAATTTGATACATAGATACTCTATTAGCCCGAGAAAAGACATAGGCTACTTTTTAATGCGAAAAAATGTTTGTAAGGGGTTAAAAGGTTGTATAGAAGTATCGTAATTTTTCAAGCTAAAAGCTTGGAATTTATTTTTAGGCTGTTGATTAGACATAAATAAGAATGTCATAAAGTTTCTACAAATTTAACCGTCAAGGGGGTAAAATCAAAGGGAATAGGGGATGAAAGTTGAAAATGCTACCCACTGTTATTCCACGCGGACGAAGCACAGCTAGTAATTTATATAAAGGTCAAGTTTTCCTACCGCAGGAGTAGGACGAAGGCCTGCTCCCCCTTTATCAACCCCCTTTATCATTATCATCTGCTCTAAAAACAAGCTACGGTAAAGTGAAGAAAGAAGTCCAATTTTCCAGTAGAGAAACGACAGACAGCGCTGTCTTTCGTCTCTTCATATTCTAAAGTCTATTTAACAACAAAGTTTCCACAGTCCAAAAGAACAATGCAGAAATTAATGTAGCTTTATTACAAAGGAACTACAAAACAAGCGAAACGTTGTATCCCTACTACGAAATGGTCCAACTTTGCATCGTTTAACTCACAAGGGTGGCTAAATTCGACTCTGTTGAGTTTTTGGAGCAAGTTCTCGAGCTCACTCGTGATCATTGTGGTGTAGATATAAACAGGGTGGTGTATAAACAACGCGAATAGAGTTAACGGGTGGATCGCATATAGTTTGGTAAGAGAGGACCTAAAAATAGTGCCTCTGCAAATAATCAACTTTGCTCTGCAATCAAGCTTTTATTTCTTCAAATTCTTGACAAAAATAGGTTTACCTATTGCAAGCAGTTGAGATTGTGGTTGAAAATTGTACATAGACAGCACTATGGTGGTATGGTTTTGAGCCGGCCTACCCCCAGGGGTAGTCCCGGTGGGATGGCAAACCCTAAAAAAATGTGCCAAATAATCAATTTTGCTCTGAAATCATGCTGTTATTATTATTTCTTCAAATTCTTGTCAAAAATTGTTTTACATTATGGCAAGCAGTTGTGATTGTGGTAGAAATTGTGCATAGACAGAGCTCTATAATGGTATGGTTTTGTCCCGGGTCCTGGAGCCTACCCCTGGGGGTAGGCCCCAGGGACAGGCCCCAGGGGTAGGCCCGGTGGTAGAGCAAATTCGCAGTAAATTTATTTACACTTCTGTATTCTATAATAGAAAACATGGTAGTAATCGAAATGGTACCCAAGAACCGACCGACGAAAATCGGGTCGTCCTCTGGCAAGATGCGTTGAAAATATCATTTCGCTTAATCTTATATCGGTTAGTCTTAAGCCTCACCACGTACCACTAGGGGGAGGGGAGTTAAAAAATGTTTAAAAAACATCACGTGATTACTAAACAATCCCTAACCAGCTATAGGCTGGATACAGGCCTCCTTTCCCCATCCACTGCAGTAAGTGATACAATGCTGGGGATGATGATAATGATTGATGATGATGACTCTAAAGCATCCATCAGCGTATGAGTTACACCAAGCCCTGACCGGACAAAGCTGTTGCGGTCGAACAATTTGCGGGTTTGTTTGCCTCGGGGTGGAAAAGTGGCGTTTTCTTTGCGGGCATCCCATTTGATGAGAGCTCTTTATGAGATATATGTAGTTTTTCAGGCTCTTTTCGTTTTTTTTTAGTAGTTACAAAAGCGGGGATCTCGACACTTTATGAAGCTAGATTTGGATACTATTCGTGTATCGTTTTTAGTGTTTTAACGATTGTGACGTTTGTTAATGTTCTATATAGGCTTACTTTTCCGTGTAAATTGTAGGTAATTAAATAATTTTAGTAGTTCAAAATCTAAGGCTATTTTAACTGTGGACTGGAAAACCAAAAGAGGATTTTGGACCTGTGAGTTCTGGAAATAAAGCGCACAGTTTACAGCTGTGCGCTTCATTTCCACAAACGCTCAATCCTTATTATCCGTTCCAATAATACCTACAAAAAAGCCGAAGTCTTCACGTAGCGTCATTTTGTTTATTTTTATCCAGTATAAACCTGGAGAAGCCTTGACTTATTCTTCAACAAAGGAATTGTTCCATAAACGTAGCTTCAAGCGAGGGATTTAGTTTTCACAGACAAATATAATTTGAAAACACATGACAGAAAAAAGAAACATCGATTTATAGTTCTGCTTTCTTTACTTCTCGGCTTTGCAGCGAAGTTTTCCTTCTGCTTTTAAATCAATACCAGTTTGTTTTGAGAAACTTCGAAGCGTACGGTTTCAAAACATTGATAGAAGAAAATGAGTTTGAGACAAACGAAAGCATAAAATCTTTTTGAACTGACGCTACATAAAATGACGACATGACATACAAACGACGCCACGAATAGCGGTCCTGAGCCGCCTTCATCCAACGACTCCCTGTGACCGCTACGATGTCGTCAGTCCATCGAGTGGGAGGTCTTCTCACACTCCGTTTCGCATTGCATTGCGGTCGCCACTCGAGAACCTTTACTCCCCAACGGTAATCGGTTCTACGAGCTATATGACCTGCCACTTCAGCCTGCTAATTCTGAGAGCTATGTCGGTAACTTTGGTTCTTAATGGACACAAAATACCTGATAAGTAGTTAGATGTAGCGTTACTTTAAAAGAAATTCAAATGTCGCATTGCAACAAAAAATTAAACGAACAAATTAGCAAATAAGTTTTAACAAAACGGTATAATTAAGCAAATCATAAACTATAAAAAACCCTATTACCGGTTTTTCACTTTTTTGATTAAATTGTGGGTATCAAAATACTACGTATTCGTTTGACCTCCATTATGATTCAAAAGTGCACGTGTGCGGCCCTAAATGTGGGGTCACATACATGCATAGTTTCTTTAGATTCTGGAAATGTATATATTAGTAGCCCCTATGTGATTTCCACATAGGATGTTCATTATTAATTTATATGAATATATATGATAAGCCGCGTTTTCTTACCCGCTAGTTATATAAACAAGGCTTGACCCGGCGATGCATACAATTGACGTCTCAAAACATTCTCATTCTTTTTCACTTCTTCCACAAGTGGACAAAAATTTGAAGTGAATGGAATATCAATAACACCTTATTTCGTATTTGATAATAATAACTATGTTTGTGGTATAAAATTTGACTTGTCTAAGTGCTTATTTTGTAAGCCTAAAGAAATAAAGTTATTGATTCTGATTCTGAAAATCCGTTCTAAAAACGTTACGTACTTAAATTTCTAGAATGATTCCCTCATAAAATAACTAAAGCAGGTATCAAAAAGTCTTAAAAGAGGTGACTAAAACATCTCTTAAACTTAAGGATTCTGATAGAAAACTTCTGCAATGACGATTAAAGTTCCCATTTCCCAATAAAGCTCTCGCGGAGTTCTTATCGTGGTAATTTGCGAAAGTGAGATGAAAAACGGTTTGACTCGATGTGACGCTCTGCGCTTTGGCGACAATTGGACGAGGATATCAAATTTTCTGGATAGGGTATTCAGTTTATATTATTATATGCAGATGAAAGTAAGGGTATATACTTGGTGGTTGAAGCGAGCATGAACCAATTTTGAATTAGAGACAATTTTCAAATAATTATATTCAGGGGCGCTGGGTACTGTTCTATTGAAGACTGACAAAATTCCAAACGTGAGTCACCTTTTTACTACCATGAGTCACCTTTTTTTACCATGAGTCACATAAGAATTCATCTTATCTGCAAATAAAGGAAATAAGTAAGGTAGTTTGCGTGAAATATCGGATTGGTTGACAAGAAATACGAAAGTTAAACACAAACAAAACACAGTTGTTGATAAGAATAACGCTTGATTTGTACTAAATTTTATAGATACTCGTAATACCCAAGAAGTACCAATATTCCTTATAGAAGAAGTTCCAATATTCCTTTCCTCCTCCTCCCGTCTGTTCAAACCCCTTGATACTGAAACCAAATCAAAGCTATGAGCGCAGTTAAATCTTCTTCACAAACAAAATATAAAAAGAAATCCTACAATTTCCCTTCACAGATTAATCCTCCATAGAAACATCTCAAACAAATTACTTGTGCATAATGTAAATGGTTTCCTCCATCTCGAGGTATGGGACACGGGGACCCCTTGTCATTTCGGTTACGTTCGCAAGGCTTCCCTATTCCCTTGGCTTCTTCGTCCCTTCAAAAGTTACGGGGGAAATTGATATGATTTAATATTCGTATATTTTTAGGGAGTTTCCAGGAAGACTTATTTGTGCTGCGTGGTTTTTAGAATGGACTTTTCCGTCGTATTTTTTTGCCCTTTACTCTAATGAAGTAAGTACCTGCCAAGTCGCTATTAAATACTTACTGTTGACGATAATTAACGTTAAGGACTGGTTTAGTTGAGCAATAAGGGCAGCATTATTAGCATACTTTTTGCGAAACAGCAGTCGTGATAGTGGTTTAGATTATCTGAGGTCGCGATACCATTTCAACAGAGCATCTTATTTTTTTACACAATGACGGCGACGACGTTGATCTGACGAGGATGACAATCTCTAAGAACTCTAGCGACTAAGTTCAGAATCGAGATGCCTGTAGAAGTCTTCGATGAAAACCCGAACGAAAATCAGAATGAGCGTCTCACGTTACATTTTTGACAGATTTTCGAATACTGGATGGGTGCCTCAAAATGTCGATTTAAATGCCTGAAAGGAACAATATCTGCATCGGTGCAAATGACAGACGGGTGTCGAGAAATGCGGCCGTGATTTCACCATCACAAAAACTGATGACCGTGACCGGTTTTCCTCGTTATTACACCATTAGACACTTCCACCCCCGCGTCAACATCCTAAAATGCATCTCTCGTAACGCCAACCAGACCGGCCAATAAAGGAAAGGAAGAGATGAAAGAAAGAAAGAAAATGAGTTAAAAAACATCGCGTAGAGTAATAAAATAACGCGGAAGTCTGATCCCATCCTCGTCGCCAGTGAGATGTATATGGGGCGGAGTTAAACGATCAGTTAAGATGCTCGCTCCTTTCATACTGAACTACAAACCAAAGAGGCTCGATGCACTACAGCGCGCGTGTACTCTCAGTAGCTAGGTAGGTATAGCTAGGTATAGCAATAGACCTTTTACCTAAACGAGATTATTTTTATGATACGCGCTTAAAAGCTTGTCTATTATTATTCCGTCTAAGAGGAACAGTAATGTGACATACACATGTATGGCATACTTAACGATGTATTTTTCTAAATGAGTCGCGACAGCGGTCTCCTTTGTCCCGTAATTAGGGGCAGAATTAGGGTTGTCACAGAAAAGTTCAGCCGCAAATTGTTGTTTAGATTTTAATTGGTTTGTTTGAAGTCGGGAATTGGGTGCGATTTTATTGTTGGAATTGGTAGGCACTGAAAATTAATGAGGTAACTTTTGTTGGATATTTTTAACGGTGAATACTGAAGAGATTTGTTAGGATCGCAATGGCATTGTTGTTTGTGCTTTCATTTATTTGTAAATTTAATTTGGAATAAGGTAAGCAGAGCCGCGTAAATAATTTTTCTGCGTATATAATATAATAAGTGTTGTAGGAGACCATTGCTGATCAGTGCGATAAAACTGACTTTTAAAAAGTTAAACCTCTATTTTTTTTATATAATGTCGCCGCCTAATCTTAGAATCAGCCCATATGTAGAATGACTAGGCCGATGTCTAGCCATATTGTTGAACGTTGATCTTTCAACAATCACCTGAGGCCAATAATTGAATTGCGTCGTTTTACAATCGACCTAGCCATTCAACAAACAGGCGGTTTATACGATCCGACGGAGGCATATATACAGTATAGCCAAACTGATTGCAATTTTCTGGCTATCTGATCAAAAACTAACTCAAAAATTCGGCACAAAACTTTGAAACTGCTAAAAATAAGTTTAGTAGTTAGAACTTAAAACAAATAAGTTGGTAGTAAACAAGAAAGTAATTAGTTTCATTTTAAAGTTTACGTAAAAACCAACAAGAAAATGTAACTTTATACAATCAAAAATCCAATCAAAGTTTAAAAAGACAAACAATTTTCACTATTTAAGTTTAAACGATTGGTTCAGCATATAGAAACTTAGTAATTTCTCTTCTAACAGCCAAAAGGTATATTATACTACTAATCCAATTAATCATAATTAAATATAGATTAATTTGAAAATTTTAGTTTAGTTTAAATTAGTTTATGTTTTGCTTTATGAGTAGAATTTTAAGAAAATAATTAAAGCAGGTTTAGTCCAGGGCTGAAAAGCAAAACCACATTTTAATTATTATCGTAAGAGTAATGCATACCAAGAGAGCACGTATTGGGTATTGTGCAATCGTGTCGTGGAGACTTGGTATCGGTTATTAGGCTGGATCAAAATTTAAAGTGCACTGACAAGGACAAAGATATACCTTATGCCAGTGTAAAAAAAATAGTTATAATAAAAACACAGTCACACACAAAAAAAAATTGGTTGTGCGACGAATCGGGCTACACTTTTCCGACGTATTTTGAGCCGCTGAATCGATATTCGTATTCAAAATTAAGATTCTGTGTAAAGTTTTTGCACCTCTAAATTTTTTTTGTGTGGCTGTTGAACGGAAGGATTAGATGAAAAAATATAAACTAGATAATGAAGAAAGGAAACAAATGCTGGCTACATAACCATAGCAGTTACAGCGTAACAATCGTCTCCTCCAATTCAGCCCGTGAATGTCGGAAGACTAAGGAATCCTTTAAGAGACAGGGCCGCAGCTTCCTTCTGTGTGTTTTTAACACCTCTACTGTGATCACCAATCCGCCTGCCAGGTGTGTTGATTATTGCAAAGCTCCCTATGTTTGGCGAAACCATGTCCAACAATGTGTGCGGAACAGTATACTGACTATAGATTATAAAAATAATACGGTATATTCAGCACTGCAGTGGACTAGTACAGACTGACGCTTTTTTATTGGTTAATAAATGAGTTATAAGGGATTTATTATATATTTTTATTGGATTTTGATTATTTAAGTTTCGCGAATTTATATGCTTCAATGTTATGTAAACGTAATTGTTATCACTCTGATAGTTTTTTTAACGGTTTTTTTTGTATCGACATTGTGATCGTAGGGATGATATAATTTTTAATGCTAAATAATGTTACAAAAATACGATGATGATAATGATAAATGACGTCCAAAGTCCAAACAGTGACAACCCTATCCTATCCATCAACCGCTGTCAGCGACAGTACACATGCAAGCCTAAAATAACCGAAGACGCGACAAAAACTATCATAACATTATTATCATTGTGGGTGGGGTTATCTGTACTTTTAGTGTAATACCTACCAACTAGACTCACCAGAGATCCCGGGATATTTCTGAAGAGTACAGATATATAGCATGCTTTTTGTTTTTGTCAGTCACAGTTTCTGTGGTTGGCAGGTAGAAAATGCTATCGGCATGAGGGCCGGACTCTACCAAAGAGGAGACGAGACTAGCGAAAAAAATATTATTTTGAACAACCAATAGAACGTCGTTATTCATATCTCAGCTTCCGTGGATACCACCGAGCGAAGACGTATCACATTTTTATGCGAAGAAAACAAAGAAAGATAAAGCGGAGATGTGAACAAGGAGAGTGCGATGCCACTAGTGTATTCATCGCAACCATGGTATAAGAAAACAGATATGCTCTTCCAAGGCACGATGGTCACGTGGGTGTCTCCAGGCTACGTCATCGACGCCATCGGCGAATGAGAAGAAGAATCTGTTTCCGGGTGTTACCAGTAGCGTAAAAGCGGAACTCCCCGAACTCCTGTATGAATCTGATAAAACTATGTGGTTTTATATTTACCAATTATTTATCACATTGACTCGTGTTTAACTAACCCTGTTTTGACTGATTTAAGAAACATAATTGACGATTGTAATTTTTTTATTGATTTTTCTATTGACCCTTATCACGTTTGTTTCCAAGCTTCTACATTTTGTTGAAATAAAGTGGCAACTGGCTAGTGACGTCACCAGGAGACGCTCCCGGAAGAGCAGACCTGTTTTCTTGGATCATGATCGCAACAAACGTCCGACGCTCGCCGCACGCAGCTCAGTACCAAATATAAGCAAATACGTCATAGCATTGATATCACTTATTCACTACCCATTTTTACCAACTATTTGTATGGAAGTGACAATATTATACACGCAGACAATACAAACTTGTCAAATAACCCTAATTATAAGTGCCGTCTATTTACTAACAAATTATGGATTCTGTTGTCCGAAATAAACGATTTTTATTCTTATTTTAATACAAAATATATATGCAAATACGTCATAGCATCGATGGCACTTATTCACTACCCATTTTTACCCACCATTTGTATCGAAGTGACAATATTGTAGACGCAGAGAATACAAAAGATATAAGCAAATACGTCTTAGCATTCGATAGCACTTATTCACTACCCATCTTTGCATAGCAAATTCAATACATATCCAATACATTATCCCATCCGAATGTTAGTGTAGATCTTCAATCAGACTTTCTCATCTAGCGGCCAATATGGTATACGGCTAAATAAAGAGAATTGCCATTTATGGGGGCTGAGATGGAAGTATTTTTGGATGTGGCATTCATTTTCTGAGGGTCTTTTTATTTTAGAACCGCAGATAGTTTTTTTTTTTTGTAATTTTATTTTGTACCTATTTAGAACTAGCTGCTGCCCGCGGCTTCGCACGCGCTTTTCATGTACCCTATCTCCGTCTCCGGGATTTCATCTACCTCCCTGCCAAACATTAAGATCCATTCAGCCGTTAAGGCGTAAAAAGGTAACAGACAGACAGATAGGCAGAGTTACTTTTTATATAATATTATAAGTAGGATAGAACGGTTATTTGTTTTTCGATTCGGTTTAAGCCGGATACTGTTCGATGTTACGGAGTGAACTATTCGCAGCGAGCATGCAACGCCAAAAATCCTTCTCGTTGTACGTTACTAGCGCCTTCTTTCCCTGTACGTGCCAGTACTGACTGCATGAATGCTCGCTGTGTAACATGTTACATTACGCCCCGTTACACAGGTCAGTGCCTAGCTGTAAATGATAGTTTTTAAATAAGAGCTGATGAAAATGTACTATAAAAATAGACCACAATTACGGGTCTGAAATAAATGATTTTTATTATTATTTATTATTTTTATTTAAATTAACAAAAATTGTCGCTTGCGTTGGAGTGATTTAAAAGTATGCCATTTTTACCGTCTTATTGGCCCCAGTATTTCATAGTGGGTTGTTTGGCAGAGTAGTCGTATATTATGTCGGGATCCAGATGTACCCATAGGGTACATCTGGACATACTTTGACATTCTTTCAAGCATAAGAAATAATTCTTATGCTTGGAAGAATGTCAAAGTAAAGAATCAACCAAATAACGCAATTGTACTCGTTGCTTCTAAAAAACTGTAGAATCCGTCGAAAGCTGAAGAATGGTAGTAAAGAAAAAAAAATTGTCATCGTGGACTCACGAATTGATGAGCCAAACTTTTTTTCTCACATCCTTTCTACAGTTTCCGTCATAAAAAAACTACCACATCCTCCCTTTCCCATCTCATCCCCGCCTACCCCAGGGATAACGCCGCTCACAAAGCCGTGGTTGACTCAAAGGAATAATCTCCCTGTATGTAGGTAAGCCTTGTTTCTATGAGACAAGATCCTTTTTATTGTGAGGAAATTCTTGTGAAACTTTAATTGAGGTTGGCTTAGTGGTGAATGCTCACCATCACAATATGGACAGGTCGCGTCATGATTTAATAGCGCTGACCTTGATGCGCAGAATTCGATTTTTGATTTTTACGCCACTTTACACCTACGCAGAACCTCCCCTCCACTTTTGCCGAGCGCTATTAAACCGTGATGAGAAGTGTACAGGTCGCGTCATGGTTTAATAGCGCTGAACTTGATGCGCAGAAGTCGATTTTTTTATTTTTACTCCATTTTGCACCTGCGCTATCCCCCCTCCACTTTCGCCGAGCGCTATTAAACCGTATTGAGACGTGTACCTAGTGTAGAGGCACAGAATAATTATCATCATCATATCAGCCCATACACGTCCACAGCTGGACATAGGCCTGCCTCATACGATGCCACAAATAGCGATCCTGAGCCGCCTCCATCCATCGACTCCCCGCGACCGCTACGATGTCGTCGGTGCATCGAGTGGATGTGTTGCCATACTCACCACGCTTGGCAGGCGGTTGTTGCGTCGTATGGGGGAGGTCTATGTGCAGCAGTCGACGTATATGGGCTGATATGATGATAATGAAATACGCATTTGGTTGACTAAGTAGCCCACTCAGTAAGCTGACGAGAGCGTGTGTCAAGGTCTAACAGGTTCTGACTCACTGCCGCCATTTTGTGAAAAGGATAGACATAGGATTTCGCGTTCACAGGAGTGGGACAGAGCAGAGCGTCGTAAACGCAAAAATCATGTTTTTCCTCATTTTTTACTAATAAGGACATTTACTATATGTAAATATGTATAAGCAGAAGGTTTACGAAAACTGAGTTTGGTGGCCAAAAAGTGCATGCATGCTTCTCAAACTGCCAAGGGATTTTTGAAAATTCCTTTGTTTAATAATACGATAAAATAGGTGGTGGCACTCAGGGAGGCTCAAGAAACCGCCTTAATGTTTGGACTTACCGTGAGGGCCGGAGCTAACTTGACACTGGTATAGAGCATCGTCATCTAAGGTCACCGTTTCGATGTCCAGGGAGTAGTCTCCTGAAACAAATAATATATTTTTAGACAAAAATAACAAAAACGAATGTCAAAAATATAAATTTATTATTTTGTACATGTATGTCACCCGGGGATAGTGTAGTTTCCCAACAGTGAAAGAATTTATCAAATCGGTTCAGTAGTTTCGGAGCCTATTCAATGCAAACAAACAAACAATCAAATCTTTCCTCTTTATAATATTAGTATAGATAAACGTGACACAGGTAGGATATGACAACGCTGACGCCGGAATTAGCCAAATCTCTTCCGATGACCGATGTGCATTATTTATCGTACTGTAATGAAACGAATCCTTTGGATGTTCATGTTCAATGAGATACCATCGTAATCAAAGCCAGCTAATGATCAGAGCTACTATTGGAATGTCGCAAAACTAGAAACTGGAACTGGATTCATACCATATCAAGAGACAAAAACCACAGCTACGAGATTCTATACTTCCAGGAAGCTGTGTACCTTGGATCTATTGAATGTTGTAATCTGACTAACTAGCTGCTGCCCGCGCCTTCGCACGCGTTTTATCGGGGTAAACAGTAACCTATATGTTATTTCAGGTCCCATACCAAATTTCAGCCCAATCGGTTCAGTACTTTTTGCATTAATAAGGAACAAATATCCATACATCCATCCCCAAAAAACGAAAACTTCGTTAAAAAAATAGTCAGACTTCATCTTAGACAAACATGGCTCAAATCATTCTATGCTATTTAGAGATTGCAATCCGGTTTATTCGAAACCGAAATTAACCTAATTAACCGGATAATTTGTCAGAAAGAATTAACCGGTTATAAGTATCGAAATCCGGTTAATTTGAATAATTATTTGTAGTAATTGATAATATTAGTAAGCAAAAATTAATTAGCTTGTGATCGTAAATACAATACGATATGATGATTTCAGACTTTAATTTTAGACATAATAAATGACAAAGTTCATATTTACACATAAAATAAAATACAAAATAAGTATATGACACTGGTCAAAAGTGTACATCATGCACTCTTGTCCAGTTCTACATGAAAAGACAGTCGGTGTTCAGCCTCTTTGCGATAAGCTGCAGATAGCTGTAGTCACGCAGCTGGTGCATCAGGGCTGACATCTGTTGCGGATGATCGCGTAAAAGTCGTTTACGGTCTCGGAGACCAAGAGGCTAAACTTCGACACTCTTTTGAGTTACTACTACACTACCTGGCAGCGAGACGGGTGGAACAGTTGTATGCTTTTGAACCGATCTTAAAAACCAGCTCGCTTTTACTTGCGTTTTACCTAGGCCCATGAGCCTCCGCATACGGCTCACAAATCCTCAACAGGTGCCTTCGAGCTCTTATCGATGGGCTCAGCAGTACCATGTCATCGGCGTAGCTTATTTTATTTACTACCACACCATCAATAGAACGGCCAATCCCGGTACTGCTAAGCCCCTTGATTAGACGGTCCATGTACAGGTTGAAAAGCCGAGGTGAAGTCAGCCCGCCCGCCGCACCCCACAAACCAACCTGGAAATGTCCGAGAGTGACCCTGACCATCTCACACAATTACGTAGGTTGCCGTACCAGTGCTTAAAGAGCAGCACCAACTCAGGTGGCAACCCTTTATCGCCCGTCAGCTTCTACCACAACTTGTCATACGTCACGAGATCAAACGCTTTAGATTAATCTAAGAAGCAGGCTTAGACAGGTGTGCTTCTGCTCGTGTAGTACTGGACGGTGTGCTCAGTAATGCTGATTCAGTGGACAACCCAGATCTAAAACTGAACTGTGCTTCGTGCAAAGTAACATGTTGACTGAGGTGTTCATTAAGCACCCCGTCCAGCGCCTTCGCTATCACCGTTGCTAACGACAAATACGCATTAATCATAATTTTTAAGGTAAGGAGCTAAAACCTTGAGCTTGTTTGTTTTTGTAATTCTAAAATAATTTTCTAGTCTTAATAGGTTTATTTTTAAGTTCTGGTGGTGACGATACATTCTGTAGTCTTTTTTCCCTTTCATACTAAATCTCTTCTTTGACGTTCCAAAATATCTTTATGTCCTTCACATTAATGCTCAGAGTATCCCTCAACACTAACCTGACTTACTTGCTTCTTTTGATCATAACAACATTCATGCCTAGCTTGTTACCGAATCGTGACTAAAGCCCTGTCTTTCTTCTTCTTATGCTCTTCCAGATTTCAAACTTATCAGAAACAATCGTGATGGATCAGGTTTTGAAAGGTTGCCTAACATCTCCGAACACATATAATCCATATAACACATAAAATAAGTGAAACAACATCACACTAAACAAAGACTAGCTCTAGCTCTCCAAATAAGTGCGGCTTCGCCACAATTTTTCCGGGATAAAAAGTAGACTTCACGACAATCTTATATCATAAGCATAGGGGAGTTTAACTAATCACCTATGCAAAATGACCATCCGATCTGTTCTGTAGTTTTATCTACTCTTTTTAGAAGTAATATCCAAACTTTTACTTTTATGATATGAGTGTGATGAGAAAGTTTGAAGAAATGGATAGATAAATGGATGTTCGATACCTTATCACGCGAAAAACACTGATTGCAGTGAGACGAAATTTGGTATAAATATAGTTCTAGATCTGTCATTACATAAAACCTGCTTTTAATCCCGGGAAATTGCTTGCTAAAGCGCAGGTAGAAGCAAGTAAGTAAGTAAATAGTATGTGTCACATAAATACTTAGTTTACTAAAAAACTAGTTAAAAATTACACTAATAGAATGATATTTTTTAAAATAATTCAATTATCCGAATTATCCGGATTAACCGGATTCAAAAATGATTAAAGCTTAATTAACCGGTTAAGAAAATTATCCGGATTTTGCAATCCCTAATGCTATGCCTTGGAACTTTGCAAAATAAAAATGAGACTTCGTCTTAAATAACTCTGGCTCAAAATTTAAGCCATCGTTGTTGTATGGGACACCTTTATGATAAATGATAGAAAGTAGAGATTGATAAAAACTCTTATATTGATATACTGATATGATAATATTAATTGATATGTGAGCACGCGCCTACCATGATGAGGTGAAAACGTGAACTGATGCAATAAAGTAAATGGAAGGTGTGTGTAACAATTTGACCTTAATAATATCGATGATTTGACAATTAGCTAGCTTATACCTAAATGCACGGTTGCGCCGTACAGTTGTCTAAGACGAAGATTCTATGCTAACTTTGCCTTGGAGCTTTGCACCCATCCTATTCACCCTGTACAACAAACCGAAAAGCACAATAAGCTAACTTACTCTGCTCTTTGTTACACCGACATAATAGATTCGAATTAAAGCAAAGCTTGAGATCTCGCCATAATTCCCCCAGACAATTCCCCCATTCAAACGGCACTCATTCTCTTAATCTACGTATATACGGTACGTAGATACGTCGTCACGTTACAGTAACGGTAATTACGTGAGGACGTAAACGACACGTATTAATTTACGGCAATTCCGCTGTAACGTGAGTGTTATGTACGACGGTGGTTAGATTCCTAGATCCTACTATAATATAAATATAGATAGATAGAAAATACTTTATTGCATACTTAACAAAACAGTTTACAAACAATTTGAACAAAAAAAAGAAATGTGACAATTGGCGGTCTTATCGCTCACGAGCGATCTCTACCAGACAACCTTGAATGGATAGGATCGTTGGATTGAATACGGGGATATGTGCGCATTATTTTAAGAAGCATAATGAATGAATATAGATATCTGTTCCTCTTTTACGCAAAAACTACTGAACTGATTGGGCTGAAATTTGATATGGAATAGAATAGAATAGAAGAATAATTTATTTGACTAAATCTACCACTCATTACAAGTTTGCGACTAATTAAACCTAAGTAAAGATGTTTATTGCGCAGCACAACTTAGGGCAAACATGGCCTTCCCTCAGCATTGTGCTGGAAAAACTCTTTTGTGTCCACCCAGCGCTGGTTTTCAGTGAAGGCCATGGGCTTGGTCTGGCTTGGTACGTCACAACCACCTACGGTGGTGCGTCAATGAAGCTCATATTATATATATATAATAGATATCATATACAACTATATAGCAGAACAAAACGTAAAAGTAAAACAACATTAAAAGAAACCTACGATGGTAAAATAATTGCAATATCTAAATGCACCATGCATCTTATATTATTATAGTTTAGGGCCTGGAATAACATAATAGGCTATTTTTTATCCCGATAAAACGCGGGCGAAGCGCGAAGGCGCGAGCAGCAGTTAGTCATAAATAAAACTGGGTGACGAAATTAAAAATAAGGTTTTGGTGCGAACTTAGCTTAGAATAATGATGATGGTTACTTGGTCAGACACACCCGTTAAAATAACTGACCTCAGGTTGACGGGCGCGGGGTGCCTTACCTATACTCCAGCCATTCTCAATGTACAATGTTTGTAAACAATTCTCAACATAAAAACACAACTTTTTTGGGCGTGGTGTTTGAAAAATTAACTTAAGTGCCGATGCGTCCCCAGTCCAAAATCTAAACTATGGTGGAACAAGCAGGTGGCTGCTGGATATAGGCCGGCAAATGTCCATCTTAGCACCCTGTCTTCAGATCACCGCAACTAGCAATCTGTTGCCGGAGAACATTCTAAACTACGTTTGCCGAAGCGCGGTTTGGAGCGAAGACCGCGACTCGGCAAACGTATTTGGAGACTCTCCACTCACAAACACATTTACCCCAGTGGTTGTCATTTCTTTAAGAGATATGGCCAGTACTAAGTACATATCCGGTGAATTACGATCTGGGTATCTTCAAGGCAAGATTTTTATTTTTTAATTTTTATTTTATTTTCCGCATCGTCACTTTCCATCAGATGAGATTGTGGTCAAACGAAGGTCTATACAAAATAAAAAAAAATATTAGTATAAAAAATTACAGAATTCAATATCATACCTTCCTCTTCACTTCCAACCATCCGGTACCGTTCAAAACCGTTCAGGTGCCGATGCGTGCCCAGTCCAAAGTCGTCCTTCGTCCACTGCAGCTAGCCTGACTTGCCTGCCTTCCACCCGGCAGAGGAGTGTCACTCTTAGGACCAGATGATGCTGTACAGCATTTCTTTCCCAGAGAATTAGGTGGAACTAGGAGATGGCTGCTAAATATAGGCCTCCTCTAATGTGTCCTCAGATTACCTAAACTAGCAGTCTTTTGCCGTAGGGCGTCCTTACCTACGTTTGCCGAGTCGTATTCTCCACTCAAGAACACGTTTACCACAGCGGCTGTCAGTTCTTCAGGAGATTTGGCCAGCACTAAGTCACATAAAAAAATACAGAGCGCAATGTCCTACCTTCCTCATCACTCCCAATCATCCGGTACCGTTCAAAACCGTTCAGGTGCCGATGCGTGCCCAGTCCAAAGTCGTCCTTCGTCCACTGCAGCTGGCCTGACTTCCCTTCCACACGGC
The DNA here is from genome assembly GCA_947859395.1 of Eupithecia insigniata. NCBI lineage: Eukaryota > Metazoa > Arthropoda > Insecta > Lepidoptera > Geometridae > Eupithecia > Eupithecia insigniata. Next base: position 5,437,013 of record OX402019.1, read on the forward strand.
AGGGGAGTGTCACTCTTGAACCTACTACTGCACTCTGTAACAAGAAAAAAGTTATATCAAAATCAGTTAGTGGCGTAGCGCATCAGCATTGCTATACAGCGGGTTAATGTAGACAGCGTCTTGAGGACGTTTCCGACTGGATCAGTTGAAATATGTACATTTAAATCGTTTGCAACATTCTGTAATTCAAAGTTCAACTGCTTAAATTATAAATACTATTTAGTTCTATCTTAATCTTAATTTTCTTCGTTAATAAAGCAGAATATCTAATTTTTTACTTTTTTACTATGTATTACTTTTTTACTATGTAGTACATGGAATCTGTTTTTTTTAAAGTAATTAGGAATTTATTATCGTCTGGTAGGTACTAAAATGCCTAAAACTTTATAGAAATCTAAGTTTTGTTGTTTTTAGTTATTGGACAAATGAATACCACAAAGACTACCACAGATTAGGTAATGTTACTTCGCCAAACTGCCTTGGTCAAGTTTATTTCTGACCAAAGAGGATACAATAACTACGTAGGATGTCTGACAAGTTGTTTGTTTTTTAATTTTGGGAAATATCAACTTGTTGCCATGGTAACTATCATTAGAGGTCAAATGACAAAAAGTATTTACTCCAAGTCCACCAAATGATATCGGCCTTTTTCGTTATCGGAACAGTATTTAAAAAAAAGAACATTCAATCGTTTTCAGAGCGCTTTTGAATTGCCATGGGTTATGGTATCGCTTCCAATTTTAAATTGGTATCTACTCCGAATATCGTCGAGCTAGTTTGAAAATTCTAAAACGATAATTTTCTGCCTATATGCGTATAAGAGTATATGAGACGTATATGAGAATTGTAGGTTTTAAGTGACACCCTGGTAAGGAATCAATCGCTATTTAAATCTACTCACACACCCTCACATTCACCCCCACACACTACTGCCTCGGTGTACAGTGTACCTACTATTATACTCATTTACTCATCCGCTACTTACCTGCTTTGTTAATTTATCAATTTACTGCAGTGACGTATCCAAATCTATCACAAAAATCTTTCAGCATAAAGATACATTGAATTCTAATATCAGGGGAAAGGGTTGGAATTTTTAATATCACCAAATTCGCCAATACAAATCTTTTCAATGTCAAATACTTGGGTCCTTGCAAAAAGAATAATATCGTGGGTTCTACATTGTATTGTAGCTCATAGCTCAAAATGAACAGCTGGGGAACATAACAAAAGGAAAATTCTGTCCGCAGCTTCGAAGGCGTTTTTCGGGATAATGTAGCCTACAATGTTCAACCAGATCTAGAACTACATCCATGTAAAATTTCAGCCGAATCCGTTCAGTAGTTTGGGCGTGAAGAGTTAACAAACATCTTGCATGCCAGCAGTGCAGTCATTGCAGATCAGGGCTTGCTTAGTGCTTTACTTAAATATTTGCAAGTTATTTAAAGAACTACTAATTTTCATTAAAATTTCACGAAAGTTGTTAGAAAACGATAAGAAAAATTGCAAAAATGTTCACAGCTGTGAGTACGTTATTACTAGTACTTAGGAACTCACTACTGAAGTACTTAACTGTCGTCATCAGCCCATACACGTCCACTGCTGGACATAGGCCTCCCCCGTACGACGCCACAAATAGCGGTCCTGAGCCGCCTCCATCCATCGACTCCCTGCGACCACTACGATGTCGACCGACGACATCGTAGCGGTCGCAGGGATCATCGTGTGGATGGTCTCCCATGTAGGGGGGGATTTGCCATAATCACCACGCTTGGCAGGCGGATTGGTGATCGCAGTGTTGGTGTTTAAAAAATACTCAGAAGGAAGCTGCTGCCCTTCCTCTGGTATGTTCCCTTAGTCGGCTCTTACGACATCCACGGGTTGAGTTGGAGGGGTCGATATTCGTACGCCGCGGCCCCACGGCCCATTCGTACGCCACGGCCCCACGGCCCTTACTTAAGTGTACTTAAAGTTAAATCAGTGTATTTTAAGCTACAAATAAAGATTTGCAACTAAAATTATACTGTGCCAGGGTGGATTGTAGGATGTAGGATTTTTTTCGTCACCAACGAAAAACAATCCTTGAGCTGAAATCATTTTAGCCTCTCGAAGGAGGCTACTAAAACCGTTTACGGTTGTCTGATAAAGATCGCTCTTGAGCGATAAGACCGCCACTTGTTACTTAGTTTTAAAATTGCTTTTGTATTTTTGTTTTTTAACAATAAGTGTGCCATAAAGAATTTTCTATTATCTATATTTTTTACCTGACCGCGCAATAAAGTGGGTTATTGCAGTTATTGAAAAATCGAGTTTAAGTAGAGTATCTCAACTTCTTAATTATTGTTGCTTTGCGTCTGATTCACCCAGCTTTCCTCTAAAAGCTGTGTATAGCACAAGGGATAGCGTAGAAATATTTGATTTATGTAACGGGATGGACTAATTTCCCGATCTCCCCAAAATCTTGTTTGCAAGCTTTTTATGCTACGTCTGTTTATGGCAGAGTTTAGAAGGGAAATTTCTTTTATTTTATTCCAGCCCGTAATTTTGGAGTTTTCCTTGATATAAAACAGTGGTTGTGTTTGTATTTCAGCAGATGGTGTCGATTTTTTGTTTTTATGTTCTTTCGTTTGAATCTATGAGCAGAAGTGTCGATATTTGTATTTTTGTATTTGTTTTTGCTTATTTTCCAACCTAAAGTACATTAAAATACATTACAGTCCAGTGACAAAATATAAAACAGGAAAAACTTTCCAACCTAAAACGGCGCGTTTACATAAAGCGCGGGCATAATCTAATACTGCGATCACCAAAGCTACACGCTCAAACATTTGTGCATGCATGATTGCAAAAACGCAGTTTGCGCAATCAAGATGAAGCGCATGGCCGGGCTCAAACCAGTTTGCGCAAGCAAGATGGAGCGTGTGGCCGGGCTCATCTTGCTTGCGCAAACTGCTGCGTGCAATCATGCATACACAAATGTTTGAGCGTGTAGCCGGGGTATAATCATGAATAAAACTAATCAAATATAACATAACCTTGTTCATAAAGTGGCAAAATGAATTGGCTAAATTGAAACCTAATTTCATCATATAACTGCCATAGCTGTTCCATTTGATGAACTAGTTATTGATAACTCGATGAAATCATATCAATGCAATCCGAATTCGATGAGAAATCTAATTGGCTTCGGCTATCCAATAATTTCTGCGTAAACAAAACACCCAATAGACTGAAATTGATTTCCGTGTTGTTTATGTAATTATCTTAATTTTCCTACATGTTTTCCGAGTGTTTCTATGTAGTTGGTGAACACTTTCACCGTTAAGCATCAGAACGGCTGCAGCGATTTTGGTAAATGTTGTACTTTTCATAAAATTCGGCAAAATTTCGTTTTTTAGCAAAAATAGTCTCACACATTTATAATATTCAATTTTTATGATTTTAGACTGGTTTATTATAACGAAAATTTTGTTTGTTTCGCGTAAAGTCCAAACAGGTCTGATTGTAAAAACTATTTCAATGAATAGATTATCCCTGTACAATACATTAATAAATGTTCCGTCGACCTCCCTGGCGCAGCGGACGAAGGTTCGCCTGCGACGCAGGTGGTTGCGAGGTTGATTTTCAACTCGGGACAAATGTTTGTACGATCTGCAGATGTTTGTTCCGGGTGTTCTGGGTGGTTTCTATGTATAATAATAATATATATCCATGAAGTATGAATATCATTTTTCTATATGATACCCTTATCACAAGCTCTGCTCTCAGTCATCTAATAGGTACCTACCCATAACACAAGCACTGCTTAGCTTGAGGCTAGATGATACTGTGTGGATTGTACAGCATTATTTATTTATCCAGGACGCGAATAAAGCTACGGGCAAAAACTCTTTTTACATAAAGATATTGGACAGGGGTTTTGAAGTATTTTGTTACCTTTAAATAATTAATAATTGTTGAAACGGTCAACTCAAATAAACGCAAAGCACTTTCGTAATTTTAAATTTAAAACTACGAGTGTTGAAGTTTAATTTTAATTAATTGCGGTTTTGCATTTGCATTAACAATGTAATTTAATACAGGTTTATGAGTTAAAATGTTTTAATTTTAAAATCAATTATGCAAACTGAATACTGACGTTATTTTCGTATTGTTGGTGAGATGAAATCTTTTATTTTAATTGTCTGGAAATAAATTAATATTTTGTTGATTGCAAACGTTTTAACAGACCAAAAAAACCTGTGACATTTTTGTTGGATAGCAGAACCAACATTTTGACAATGTTTCATTTCACCCCTTCATCATCATTATCAACATCAGCCCATACACGTCCACTGCTGGACATAGGCATCCCCCGTACGACGGCACAAATAGCGGTCCTGAGCCGCCTCCATCCATCGACTCCCTGCGACCGCTACGATGTCGTCGGTCCATCGAGTGGATGGTCTCCCATGTAGGGGGGATTTGCCATAATCACCACGCTTGGCAGGCGTATTGGTGATCGCAGTGTTGGTGTTTAAAAATACTCAGAAGGAAGCTGCTGCCCTTCCTCTGGTAGGTTCCCTCAATCGGCTCTTACGACATCCACTTTCACCCGACCGACCCAATCCGACTGATATATGGACCAGTTGAGCTACCTCTAAATAGTTTGTAATAGTGTGCAGTTAGCTCAATTGTTTCAATTGTAAATACTAGTTCTATTGTTTCTATTATTTGATTGTAATTTTCTTTGTAAATAAAGGTCCTTCAGTCCATCCGTCCATCCTTCATCCTAGCTTTATGCCAAAAATCAAGTCGATTGGTTGCTTACCGCTTAGGCCGTGAAGGAAGGACAAACAAACCCACTTTCGCATTTATAATATAAGTTAGGATTACAGCTTTCTAGTACTATATTCTTGTCTACTCATATTACAATATCAAATTTCAGCCCAATCAGTTGTATAGTTTTTGCGTGAAAGAGGAACAAACATCCATACATCCATTCCTACAAACTTTGACATTTATAATATTGGTAGGATATCCCGGAGAAAGACATAAGGTTAATTTTCATCCTGGAAAAATGCATGCGAAGCCGCGGGAAGATCCTAGTAGTTTACAGTTGGACGCGTTCTAAACAGTCCATGCTCAGCTGAGTATTGGACGACAAGACGCAAACGTCAAGGAAAATTTACAGTTGTGTGCGCTCCACACCTTTGGACACTCGCCATTGCATTTCAATGAAACTGTTTTCTATTCATCGTATAAGAAAAATATATAAATTATCGGATCATTTGTTTTTTTTTTTATGCTGGACAATACCTACAGCGTCATCTAGCCCCAAGCTAAGCAGAGCTTCTGTTATGAGTACTAGATGACTGATATACATAATACAATACCTACATTGTATAGATATAGTTTTGACTATACATAGAATGTTCCCCGAACACCCGGCACCAATATTTTCAGATCGTACAAAAATTTGTCCCGAGGCGGGAATCGAAACCGCAACCACCTACATCGCAGGCGGACCTTTGTTCGACGCACCACATCGGTCGTCAATTTACGATAGTACGATATTTGTGATATGAGTATCGTCTAGTAACTTCTAAAAGTTTAACAAGAAAACTTAGTTGGAAGGCTTAAGTTTTAGTTATATCTATCTCAGTTCAAATGTTCCTCACCTGATCTTGAGGTTCCATCGCAAACTTCTGCTCTCGATACCCGCTCACAGAACATAACAACACACACAGCAACCATTGCTTCAGCAGTACACTGTGTTTCACACACATCCTTAGCAGAATATACAATGTATTCGCTCTGCTTGTGTGCTTTCTTCTGTGTTTGTTTACGTTTGGCTCTTCATTTATTAGATTCATTTCTAATTTACCGTTCATCACTGGTTTTTGAGTATTTAAATTCGTCAAATTGTCATTGGCAATCATTGAGTTTTTAGAAATAGTTAATTTGTTATAATTATTTGCATTAAAATTTGTTGCATTATAATTAAAGGAATTGTTTTTCACTTTCTTTTTGTCTCTAGCTGTCATATTAAGTTTTATGTCACTACTTTTATTACATTTTGCATTAGCATCATCATTAATAAAAACTTTATTATCGTTACTATTAATGTTTAGTTTAAATTAAAAGAAAACACTGTTTGTATCCATTTTGTAAGATTCAAATCCATTTGGCTCTCGTCATCTGCAACAAAATAAAACGAAATTAGGTAGGTACATACTTTAAAACGTTTGTAGACAATCAAGGAACTTTATTGACCTAGATAAGAGTTTATTTTTGTTTGTAGTACCCCTTTACCTCGTTCTTAAAAATAAATCAAGTTTTCAAAAAAACTTAAAACAATAGAGGAGGAGTTTCTATGATTTGTATGTATTTTCTCAGTTTGGGACCTGAAATAACATAAAGCTTACTTTTTAACCTTCAAAAGAAGGAGGTTCTCCATTCGTCTGTATGTTGTTGTTGTTTTTTTTTGTATGTACATATGTTACGCGATATCTCCGCTAATTATGGACAGACTTCTTTTAATTCTGTCGCTATTGTTATTTTTATCCCCAGGGGATTAGTATTTATCACGCACAACTTAAAAACAGTGTAAAAGTAAGGGAATTTGAAGTCGGTTTATCGTTTTTTAAAACACGCCAAATTATTATTTAGATAAAACGCGAAGGTGCGGGCAGCAGCCAGTTTTTGTTAATATTTAAGAAAATCGTTATAAAACCAAACTTTTATATCATCTTGAAGCAAAGTTCAACGAACCCAAACTCGACGTGATTAAGTCGTTTCTTTTAGGAATTCCTATAGGTACTAATAGGCACCTTCGGTCTCCATCATCAGCCCAGCTCGATGGTACCATGATATTGCATTATTACCGAACTTAAGTATGCCAAATTTCTGCTCAATTGGTTGAGGATTACTGGTCAAAAATTGAGTTTCAAGATTTTTCCCACACAAACTAACAGGGCATGTAGAATAAAAGCTTGTAAAAGTAAAACCTCATTTTACCTAAGTACTTTGTAACCTAGATCACAAGTAAATAAGCTGTCACATACACGTTATACAAAATAACATCAAAGCAAACCCAAACTTTAACCACAAAATCTAAAACTTAAGCTCGCGAAAATTAGTTATGCTGTTAATTTGTGCTCTAGACAGGGTATAAACCGAGATGCCTAAGCTGCTGTCTTATCCTTTAAGCTGGATTAGTTTTAAAACTAGGTTATGGAAACATTTAACCCGGGTTAAGGGATTATCAGCTGTTGAACGGGATTTGTTTTCTATATGGAGGGTTATCGGTGAGAAAGTATTGATAAACGATTGTTTTTGTACAATCGCGGTCAGAATCGTATGGGACCATGTCGAAGTAAAATTTTAAGCCATTTTTTCTCATAGATGTTTCTATCTCGTTCTATTCCGATTCTGCGAAGATACCATTGCCATTAGGTACCTAAAAAAATTGTATAGCACAATTGGCCCTTGATCGCTTGCGGACTTAGTAACTTTATGAAAATGAAACTTACTTTCGCGATTTATTAACACAGGTACGTATTAAAAACACAAGGTACCTACGCCATGTACCTACCCGATAAATAAAATTTATGAAAAAACTAAATCCACCCCCGCCTCCGCTTTCCACCAAAAACTTAGCCTTTGGATTAACCCCCTTATTCATAATGGTCTGCTAACTTAAAACAGTTGCTAAGCAGTGTTATTTGTTGGGACAAATGTTTGTACGATTTGCAAATATTCGTCTCAAGTGTTCTGGGTATTATCTATGTACAATAAAAAATATCTATCCACTAGCTGCTGCGCGCGCCTTTGCCCGCGTGTTATCGGAATAAAAAATAGCCTATAAGTTATTCCAGGTCCCAAACTATACCCATACCATTCACTAATTTCAGCCTAATTGGTTCAGTAGTTTTTGCGTGAAGGAACAAATATCCATATCCATCCTTATAAACTTTGACATTTAGGGAATAGTAATATTAGTAGGCCGTGGGGCCGCGGCTCGACCCCTCCAAATCAACCTGTGGATGTCGTAAGAGCCGACTAAGGGAACCTACCAGAGGAAGGGCAGCAGCTTCCTTCTGAGTATTTTTAAACACCTGCCGCCTGCCAAGCGTGGTGATTATGACAAATCCCCCCCTACATGGGAGACCATCCACTCGATGGACCGACGACATCGTAGCGGTCGCAGGGAGTCGATGGATGGAGGCGGCTCGGGACCGCTATTTGCGGCGTCGTACGGGGGAGGCATATGTCCAGCAGTGGACGTGTATGAGCTGATGATGATGATGATGATTAATATTAGTAGGATGTATGTGTAATATATTGTATTATGTATATATATTAGTTATCTAGTATTCATAACACAAGCTCTGCTTAGCTTGGGGCTAGATAATGCTGTGTGGATTATCCAGCATAATTTATTTGTTTTGTACTAGCTGCTGCCCGCGACTTCGCACGCGCTTTTCATGTACCTTATGTCCGTCTCCGGGATACCATCTACCTCCCTGTCAAATTTCAATAAGATCCGTTCAGTCGTTTTGGCGTGAAAACGTGACAGACAGCCAGACAGAGTTACTTTCGCATTTATAATATTAGTAAGGATTTATATTACACTAGGGTTATAAAAGGATGTATGAATAAATCATACTAGCGCTATTGCAAAAGATGGCAACACTGCATTCCTACTGCACCAAGTTTACAATTCTTGGTAGGAAGGAAATAGATATGGGGATCTTACTATCGGTTTTGTAACTCGAAACCAAACTTTACAATACAATACAAATATTGTTTACTAGCTGCTGCCCGCAAATTCGCCCGCGTTTTATCAGGATGAAAAATAGCCTATATGTTATTCCAGGTCCTAAACTGTACCCATACCAAATTTCAGCCTAATCGGTTCAGTAGTTTTTGCGTGAAAGAGTAACAAATATCCATACATCCATACACCACATACATCCATACAAACTTTCACATTTATAATATTTAATAGATTAGGATTTGATTATTATTTGTAGTATGTATATAATTTGTTTTCTCTAAGAGCATAATTGAGTTGGCTCGGGACCGATATTTGTGGCGTCGCATAAGGGAGGCCTATGTCCAGCAGTGGACGTGTATGGGCTGATATAATGGTGATGATGAAGAGCATAATTTGGAATAATTGTTTTATCCCATCATGTAGGGTGTCGTAAGATAGGGGTTTTATTTTGACCATTTTATCAAATAATTTTTTGTTTGTCATTCTATTCGCCGTAAACGTTTGCTGTAGTTTTGACACGATCAAATCGAACAAAAGGGGCAAATATGATACGATCTGCTCTACCATACCACATTCTGAGTGGAGTTCGATATTGTCAGTTTTTCTTTTTATTTGAGGTTAATTTGCTTGTACTAATCTGTTCTGGCAAATAAAAATCTTATACTTTTACTAAATATCACGTACAAATTATGTTATTAAAAATCCCACATTTTTAACTGATTTCCAAAAAACAATTTTAAGATTGTTACGCAGCAAAAGCTTTCTCAAACATCGTAGGGGCTAGAAGTGCTCAGACAAAATATATTGCATCCTCTTTCTTCGTTCCACTTCAGTAGTACGTGTGAAAGGGACGGAAGATGACTATATATTCAAAAGCTTTCGGAAGTGCACTTCCTTCCCAAAGGAATGGTAAAAGAGTGAATAAGGTAAGTAGGTAGGTAGGGTCAATTACGGTATATGCGTCTTACGGGGCTAATGCCTCTTTTTGAAGTGATTCGATAACTGTTCAATTATACAAATTGTAGATGAACAGTTGTCGAATAAGTTTATTATATAAAGACTTAGACGCATTTACCCTAGTTGACCCTTATTTCCTAGGTAAGTGTTCCTTGGTTTTCTACCATACAATACATTTAGGGTTTTTACCCCAACCCTATGGTTGGGATAAAAACAAAAAAATTCTAAGTCTATGATTCCAACAACATGTGCCTGCTTCTGCCCGCAGGTTCCTTTGTGTTTTTCCTAGATAAAAAGTCCTTTAAAAACTTACAAAAGCAATTTTAGAGTAATTTGATAGTTTTGGAAAAAAAATAACAGACTTCTTTATTAATAGTTAGTTACAACGTTTCTTAAGTTTTGTGGGGCAAATGACAATCCTTGGGGAATTAAATTCTATGGATATATTATTTCGAAAGAAAAATCTGTACCAAAGAATTATCAAATTTGGTCAATTATTGACGGAGAAATCCACGATACCTACAAAAAATACATACAGCCGAACATGAAAGGAGGAAGCGTTTTTGAAGTCAATTAAAATAAGCTCATAGACAAGTCAAATTAAAAACTAAATTATATAAATAATAATTATATAAGAAATATGTAAATTGATTTTCAAACTATTTACGTAATTTTCTTCCGAATTTTTTGGCAGTCCGTCATATATCCCTAGACGTTACACCTATCCACACTTGTTCTATTACTTCCTGTCTATCCAAGGTTGCCTGGCACATATCATTCATAGTGATAAGGCTGCCAATTATACATAAATCTGTATTTGACTTTCCCTTACCTGTATTTTTTTGTGGTGTAAGAATATTTGTATTGTATTTTGTATTCATCATATCAGCCCACACACGTCCACTGCTGGACATAGGCCTCCCCCATACGACGCCACAGATAGCGGTCCTGAGCCGCCTCCATAGCACCCCCTGGCCCGACGTTACCATAGCCGCTACCGTGACCTGACCGTGAATAGCAGGGCTGCCGGGGACTGGGAGCCATTTTCTGTTTGTATCTCCCATGTAGTGGGGGTTTAGCCATAATCACCACTATTGGCAGGCCAATTGGTGATCGCAGTGTACCTAGGTGTTGATAATACTCAGAAGGAAGCTGCTGCACTTCCTCTGGTAGGTTCCCCTAGTCGGCTCTTACGACATCCACGGGCCGAGTTGGAGGGGCCGATATTCGTACGCCGCGGCCCCACTGCAAATGGAGATATTGTATTGTTAATCCGGACTTTATCCTACTGAGTCTTTAAAAACTTAGTGAGAAGTCAGAAATAGAAATACTAAGTATATGTCTTATATTCGAATCTCACATTAGCAGCTTTACGACTCATAAAACTAATGCTCCGCTGGATCATTTCAATTCCATCTTTTAGTATCCAAAGGTAGTAAAACTATCCTGTTTTCCTAAGTTATTCCTTTTCAGGTAATATAACTTTACTACTAATATGTAAAAGTCTTCTCGTTTATGCTTAATCCTCCACATATTGCATTGTAAGCCATAATGCATTTTAGTTGCTACTGCAACCATCAAGCTTGTAATCGTGTCGCACACCCTAATAGCACCGCTGATGGACAGCACAAAAATCCTACTAATATAATAAATGTCAAAGTTTGTGTGAATGTTTGTTACCACGTATCTCCGTAACCACTCAACTTATTTGGATGAAATTTGATATGTAGATAGTTTAAGTTCTAGAATAACATATACTTAAACTAAAGTTTACCTCTGAAGGCGGTAAAAATGGTGGGAAAGTTTGTATGGAAAATTATTATTACTTGGTTCGATTCACTCAAAACGCGGTGTACGTAAACTACAAAGTAAATGAATAAACACGTATTTTGTTTTTTTTTTTCAAAAATCCCCCTTTAATGGGGTCTTCTTCCACTAGTGGGCAAAAAAATTAAGTGAAGAGAATATCAATAACACCTTATTTCTTATTTGATAATAATAACTATGTTTATAGTATAAAATTTGACTTGTCTAAGTGCTTATTTTGTAAGCCTAAAGAAATAAAGTTATTGCTTCTGATTCTGTTAAAAAAGGTCGTAAAGTTATGTTGAAAGGTTTTTTCCTTTGTCCGATTCGCTATAAACTCGATGCAAATATCCTACTAATATGAAAGTCTGTGTGGATGTTTGTTACCACGTATCTGCGTAACTACTTAACTTATTTAACGCGGGCGAAGCCGCGGGGAGCAGCTAATGTGCAATAAAGGTTGATCTTATGAATATTTTTTTGTTATTGTATTGAGATGAAAGATCCCAAGATGGACTCATAAATAGCTTATGGATGTAGGATCAGAATTGGTTCCATAAATAAATAATGCTGGACAAGCCACACAGCATCATCTAGCCCCAAGATAAGCAGAGCTTGTGTTATGTGTTATGGTTTTTGTATTAGATGACTGATATACATAATAAAATACTTTAATATATATTTTTTTATTATACATAGAAAATACCTAGAACATCTGAGACAAATATTTGAAGATCGTACAAGCTTGGGACAACCCAAGGCGAGAATCGAACCAGTCCTGCGTCGTAGGCGGACTTTCGCCGGCCGCGCCACATCGGTCGTTTATAAAAAATGTAAGTAAATCATAAAAACAGTAAATATTAGGGAATTTGAAGTTGGTTTGAATTTTTTACAAAAGAATCAAATTATATTTGACTGCTTTTAAGCCGGCAATCTTTATGCGAACGCTAAAAGCTTCAGCAACGGCAAAAACGAGATTCTTACTAAATTTTACTGTTTTAAGGTTATTATCTAATTCGTGCTTAACTTTTACAAAAAATATGTACACCAATCCAACCTACCTAAAACTTAGAATTATCTAGTTTTGAGCGCTAATTCTTTCCAGAAAAACCTTTGCTCGCATTTTACTCTGCATTTTTATCGGCTTAGAAAGTGCAAGATTGACAAAAGGATAATTCTCCGGGATTCTTAGCTGCCTTGAACCGGGGAATTAAGCATAAACTGTGGAGAGCGGACACACAGTACCTAAGTTTGTCAAACTGAACTTTTAACGTCCTACTATTATAGCGACTACTACCAGCGCTATGGTTTGATCTGCTCTACCATAGCATATGCTGAGTGGAGTCTGATTTTGTCAGTTTTTCTTTTTATTTAAGGTTTTTTACTGTATATTATTCATCTTTTCTGGCAAATAAAAATCTTTTTACATTTACTTTGTTATTATAAATGTCAACGTTTGTAAGGATGGATGTATGGATATTTGTTACTCTTTCACGCAAACACTACTGAACTGATGGGGCTGAAATTTGGTATGGGTATAGTTTGGAACCTGCAATAATATTATAGGCTATTTTATATCCCGATAAAACGCGGGCTGCTCAGCCTCGCCGCAGCTACACAGACGAGAACAATGGCGTGTGTGCCGTAGGCAATCAAAGTGTCACGTTAAGCGAGGACCCTGCTGATGTTCCAATATCTATCATACGCTTACGGTCGTGTTCTATATAAAATCAGGAAAGCCTTACAAATATCTATACTTAAAATAAAACTGTAACAGGTCCAATTCTGTACATTGAAGATATTTAAAAAATTTTTTTTGGAGGGCACTCTATTGTCGATACTGATGCCAAAAATGTTTTTTTTTTCCATCATGTCTGTCTGTCTGTCTGTATCTTGGCCGCGCATAGCTCCGAAACTACTGAACGTATTGAAATGAAACTTGAAAAGATTTGAGTTCATACTACGAGGAAGGACATAGAATACATTTTATTCCGGATTTCAATAGGGTTCCCTTGGGTGAGGTGATGAAAATAAAATTGCTTGGCTACGCATAGCGCCGAAACTACTGAAGGTATTCAAATGAAACTTAGCATTATTTAAGTTCATATTACGAAAAAGGGCATAGGATACTTTTCATCCCGGATTTCAATAGGGTTCCCTTGGGAGTGGGGATGAAAGTAAAATTTCTTGGCTGCGCATAGCCCCGAACTACTGAAGGTATTCAAATAAAACTTAGCATGATATAAGTTCATTTTACAAGAAAGGGCATTAAATACTTTTTATCCCGGAATTCAGAAGGGTTCTCTTGGGAGAGAGGGTGGAAGTGAAATGTTGCGCGTTGCAGGATGGCGCGCGGGGCAAGGAGTAGAGAGCAATAGCCCCCAAAAGGGGGCACTGGCAGTGGGGCCCCAGGCAGTGGGGGCCCCAGTAGTGGGGCCCCTCACGTAAGCGGACCCTCCCAGTAGCCCCCGGCAGTGGGGCCCCACATTGCGCCTCATTGGGACCTCAGTAGCCTCCACAGTGGGGGGCACCGGCAGTGGGGGCCGCCGGCAGATGGCTCCCCGAAGTGGGCCCCCCAAATTGCTGCGCAGTGGTACCCACTCATTAGCCCTTACATTGGGGGCGTCGGCGGTGGGGCTCTCGGCAGTGGGCCCTCCCCACATTTCCCCGCAGTGGGACCTCCAGTAGCCCCCCGCAGCACCCCCCCAGTGTGGCCTCCACATTGCCCTGCAGTGGGACCCACTCAGTTTGCCCCCGCAGTGGGACCCCCAGTAGACCCCCGTAGTCCCCCCCCCCGCAGTAGGGTAAAATTTCTTGGCTGCGCATAGCGCTGAAACTACAGAATGTATTCAAATGAAACTTGGCATGATTTAAGTTCATACTACGAGGAAGGTCATGTAATACTTTTTATCCTGGAATTCGTTAGGGTTCCCTTGGGAGTGGGGATGGAAGTGACATTTCTCGGCCTAAATTGGCCTAAATAGCGCAAAAACTGCTGAATGGATTCGAATGATACTTAGCATGATTTGAGTTCATACTACGAGGAAGGACATAAAATACGAGTCCAACAAAATGATTACAAAATTGTTATTAGTGCCGATAAACGACCTACTGGACAGCATCCGGTTGGTACAAAGCTCTCGCTACCAATGATGTTGCCGTCGTCCTGGTAGATCAGCACTGTGACAGGCGGGACATTGTGCTGCGTACCCGGGATGAATGGAAACGCAACAGGCATTTGATGCTCGTCAGTCTCTACTCGCTTATATACCTACTGTCGTGGCGAAGACGGATACAACTTTAATCTTCGACATGTGAATCCGAAAACTGAGGAGACTGGATACTAAAAAAGTTACCGCAATGCAATTCTAGGCCTATATACATTTTACCAATAAGAGAAGTACGCATTGCTCACCTGCAAAGGTTTCGAGGTCTGTTCAACCGTTTTCTGGTGAACACTTACGCCAAAATTAAAACGGAGTGTTTGATATACATCAGAACAGAACAAATGAGAGAAGACTGCGCACTGAGAATTATGTAGATCTGCGAGACGCCATGAACCAAGATACAAATTGTGAAGATTTAGGACGAATCACCAGTCTTCCTTCCAGTTTTAGACCTGGACAATAGATGTTTAGTGCCCTATTCGCCAGTAAGGTACTATCTGAAGCTTTTGAAACGCATAATATAGCTAGGTAAATGTGGAGCTGTGTGACGTCCAGTCAATATAATCTAGGTATATATGAATCTATACTATAATACATTAATAAAAATAATTAAGGTTTGTGAGGTTGTAGGGAGTAATCTCTGAATCTACTGAGCCAATTTTGAAAATTCTTTCACCTATTGAATACCACGTAATTTGCGAGTGACTATGTATATATTAACAACTAAAAATTTTTACCGCTCAACGAAGTGGGCACGGGTCAGCTAGTAGCAAATATAAGCAAATATATTTTATTTTTACGGTATATTTTTGTATTAGTTGCAAAGAAAAAATATTCTATTCTTTTATAAAATACCATACCGAAAATTACTTGTCGTTGTCCTAATGTAAGCAGAATGTGTGCGATAAACAAAAAACTATTTTTCCAAATCTATAGAGATCGTTTGGATAAAGTTTACGTCCCAAAATTTATTAGTTTTATTAGTTCTAGTCTAATAGAGAGCGTTACCTGGCTCTACAGAAACTCAAATTGACTTGCATTGTATGTTTCATAATGCACACTCGGATTGAAACAACAGAACATAAACTGCAGTCACAAGAAACTCATAACGCCTGAAAAAATAAATTTCGTCCAGGACAATTTATCCATAGAGACAACTAGTTACCAGTTGTGTAGATGGAAATAAAATTCTGTCGATATAACTGGTTGTCTCCGCGGAAAATTATTTCCACGTAGACTACCAGTTGCCTAGTTTGGTTGTCTGGGTGGAACTAACCGAAAAAATACGCAAGAATATGCCTTTAGATGGCCACTGGCCAGCACTGATAGATAGATAAATTTCACATCTATTTATAGAATTTTCGCAGACATCCTAACTAATATTATAAATGCGAAAGTGTGTTTGTTTGTTTGTCTTACCTTCAGGCCCTAATTATGAAACAAATTGACTTGAATTTTGGCATAAACTTAGTTGAAAGGATGGAGAGTAACATAGGCTACTTTTTGTCCTGGTAAAACATCAAATTCCCATGGGAAATTTACGGTGGCTTACTAACAGGCCGTGGGCCGCGGCGTTCGAATATCGACCCCTCCAACTCAACCCGTGGATGTCGTAAAAGCTGACTAAGGGAAACTACCAGAGGAAGGGCTGCAGCTTCCTCTAGTATTTTTCAACACCAACACTGCGATCACTAATTCGCCTGCTAAGCGTGGTGATTATGGCAAAACCTCCCTTACATGGGAGACCATCCACTCGAGCGATGGACCGACGACATCGTAGCGGTCGCAGGGAGTCGATGGATGGAGGCGGCTCAGGACCGCTATCTGTGACGTCGTATGGGGGAGGCCTATATCCAGCAGTGGATGTGTATGGGCTGAGATAGATGGCTTACTAATTAACGCGGGTGAAACCGCGGGGAAAAGCCTGTGCTTATAAACACTTCAGTTTCTCTCCGTCTGTGTGTCCCCGAAGACCGCAGTTCTTCTTCCGCTTAGTTCTTTGAATAGTTGAGCTAATTAGAACAGCTCAATTATACAATCCGTTATATGAATACGTGAATATACCGTGAATATAATATGAATATATGAATATTCAGCTATTGAGTTAATCCCGGGGTTACATGCTAGTTTCCCCGGAACTGCTTAAAGTTTGTATAAATGTTCGGTTTAATTTGTAAAAGTAGTCTTTTCAAAATAAATATGACGCCTTGTTTGTTATTGGAGCTTATTTAATTTTAAGTTGTTTTTACACGACTACCGAAGGACGAGGGTTCGAGTTTGACACCCTATGTATGTATGTATGTAGTATGTACATATGTATGTTTATATGTATGTATGTACATATGTAGCCGATTTATATGTTCCCACGTAGTGCTGAAACTACTGGTCCGATTTCAACACATGAGGAGTCGTATGATTTGTCTTAATAGCCCAATGGTTGTAGGCTATATGACGTCAGATAAAAACACAGGCATGATACTAGCTGCGGATAAAAATAGGTGTCTAACGAGATAGCAGGGTCTAAGTAAGGGTCGAAAATCTCAATATTAGTAAATATGCTCGTGTGTGGTATCGTTGCAAAGGTTTGTACTTACCGAAACCGTTTTTCAAACTTTTGTGAGGTTAACGATTCTCAAGCTATTAGCAAAAAAGTGTAAAAAACATAGTTAAAAACTAAAATCCAACTACATAAAATTTTAAATTTTTCCCTAATGTCCTTATCATTTTCTTTTGATACTTAGCTAGTCGAAGGCATCCCATATACCTAGGGTACAATTAGGAACAAAGGCCTTCGACTGGCCTAAGTATCAAAAGAAAATGATAAAGACAATATATGAACGCTTATTTTAGACTTTTATGTAGTCGGCTTTTAATTTTTAACTATATTTTTTTATAAATAATAGATTCAGGCATTACTTTGCGGAAATCCATTGCACAATATTAGAATGAAAAAATATTATATATTTTATCATTAAAAGGAAAACAATGAATAAATTAATTACCATAATATTTTAAGGAATAAACCTAAATCCTAAATATTGTAAGAAGGCACTTGTAGTTACATAAAACAATTTACTTAATGAACAATCTTTCTAACCTGCGAGAAAGTTAAAAAATATCCAAGAAAACCCTTTTATAAAAATTTATTATTCAAACCTAATCATAAAAAACTCCTTTAACGTTTTAGAAACTTAATTTTTTTTATGGTCCTTATCATTTTATCAAATTATTTCGTCATTAGAAAATCTAATATTCTAGTTAGATAGAGTATTAACATTAACTATGCTAAAGCCAGGGCTCAATCTAGAGTTGATTGGTCTAGATTCCACACTAGAACATTGTCCAGATCAATTATATACACCTTGATTAAAACTTAAGAACGGAGCGAATAGCCCCATACAAACGTAGTTTCCGCTTCATTTGGAAACTATGTCCCCGATCTTATTGAAATTTTCCATACGTAATCAGATGAAAAAAGCAATGTTTGTAGCGGTTTATTTTTGTAAAAAACATAATAAAAATAATATAGCCATTTATTCCCTTTTCTTATAAAACATTAGATAAATTAGATTAGAATTGAGAAAATAGAAAAAAGTACATATTGTATGCATTATTTTACCTAATAAATACAATATATTAATTTGATTTTACAACATTTATACGATATAATCCTAATATTCTTTCTGGGATTTCCCTTTTTTTTAAAAAACATAATGATCTTTAAATGAAAACAAATTTTGACCACCAAATCGAGTCATTTTCAAGCGATTTTTTTGCATGATAGACACGTTCATTCGAAAATATGTCGCGTTACAAACATCTAAAATATACGCAACATTATAAATAATAAAAATAATTCTGAAATCAATCGTTTATTCAAAATGAATCGGAAACTACGAAAAAGTATCAAAATGGTGAAATTCCTAATAGTTTCTGCAATGCTTTTAACCAGTTTTTTTTGATAAATTATCCGATTTATAATT
The DNA here is from genome assembly GCA_947859395.1 of Eupithecia insigniata. NCBI lineage: Eukaryota > Metazoa > Arthropoda > Insecta > Lepidoptera > Geometridae > Eupithecia > Eupithecia insigniata. The sequence goes on from OX402019.1 coordinate 5,455,687, forward strand.
TATTCAGTTTATCCTCAAAGCCATTGTCCAATATACATCCCTCTACGTACAGTCCCGGCCTATTGCCTTTCTACATCGTTTATACATTAATTTCCTAGGAGACCGTTGGACCTGTTCTAACTTAATAACTCAGTGTGGAGACTGCTCTAATTAAGCAGTCTATGGTCGCTTAGAAATAGGGATGGGAATGAAATAATAGAGATTCTCCTTCCTTATATAGATTTTACTAGCAATCCGCCCTAGCTTCGCACGCAGAGCATACATCTCAAAGGGCATTAGGCAGCGTTTTCGATGAAAGCTCCCAGGCGGCTTGATTTTTTCCGACACTTTCAATAATTATCGTTATATTTCAACCAATCATCATTTAAGCAAATTATCGATCTACGAAATGAATTAATCCATAAAACCAATAGAGATAATTCCAACAAGCTATATTATAAAATAACAACAAAAATGGTTTAGAGATAAAATGTTGAAAACAACGATTTTGAATTCTAGTTTTTGTTCTTCCCTGTCAATGAAAAACGTATGGAAACTAATTTTAATTTACTTTAGGGATGCTACCGCCCGTCCCTATCTTGTAAATTGTAACGGATACAGTAAACAGCTGATAAAATGCTTCTAGTTATATTTTCTGCTAGTTAAGCGCTAAAATTATACGACATGATCAAATTATAGAAGCTGGTTCAGCAGGTAAGCCAATTAGTTTGTTGCATAGCGATGAAATCGTTGCAGAATTTATACTAATGAATCGTATTTTTAGATCTCAACTAAAATAACATCATCATAATCAGCCCATACCCGTCCACAGCTGGACATAGACGCCACAAATAGCGGTCCTGAGCCGCCTCCATCCATCGACTCCCTGCGACCGCTACGATGTCGTCGGTCCATCGAGTGGATGGTCTCCCATGTAGGGGGGATTTGCCATAATCACCACGCTTGGCAGGCGGATTGGTGATCGCAGTGTTGGTGTTTAAAAATACTCAGAAGGAAGCTGCTGCTCTGATAGGCTTCCCTTAGTCGGCTCTTACGACATCCACGGGTTGAGTTGGAGGGGTCAATATTCGTACGCCGCGACCCCACGGCCCAAATAGTATAATATAATAATTATTAAGTTAAGTTAAGCATAATAGCTTTAAGTTTGTTAGATTGAGGTTTATAGTCAAAGGTCCTAGGAGCGTATATTCCTTTATAGCATTTGATACGTATTAGGCACCTTGTAAAATTAACCGTGCAAGCGAAGCGTCTCTGATTCAAGTCTGGCAAAATATTATTTTCATCCCATCTATTCGAAAAAGACGACTTTGTTCGCCTTTATGTGCACCTAAAGGTGGTGTTTTCTTTAAGGAACTTTTAGCGGGCAGAAAAGAACTTTTATTCCTCTTTATAAATTCCTAATTCAAAAAGTGCGCGGAAAAGTGTATTGCCGCGCAGTTATTGAATTCGGAACGTCTCAGTTTTCAGCGCAGGCAAAATCATAGAGGGTGATGAAAAGTAGAGTGTATCACTCGGGCGCAAAATATATTTTTGGCTCGGGCGACATACTTTGAATCCCTCGCTACGTTCAGCATTCTACTACAGAATCCCTCGCTCGCTCGGGATTCTACTGTAGAATCCCTCACTTCGCTCTGGATTCAAAAAAGCGCCCTCGCTGTAAAAATATTATTTTGCTCCCTTACGATATTTTCTCTGTGAGTTTGTTGGTACTCCTCTACAAATCGTATTTTAAAACTGATCTGGATAAAACTTAGTGTACGGGATAAGTCTTTATAGATTTTTTTAAGACAGGGCCTTTTGACAAGTGACACTTCCTCAAATAGATGCATATTATAGAGCAAAAAGGGGGGATATTATATCCGCCCCATGAGATCCGATTGTGAAGTTTTTTTTAGTATGAAAGGTAAGTTACTTTACCTCCTCACTTTCGTCGTTCTCATAATAATTCGGTGAAGATCTAATGAGGATTTTCGACGTGAGGAGCTGAAAGCTCCTCAAAGTGAGTTTATACTTGCGAGGTCTGCTGTTTACTGAACTACTAATACTGTAGTATTCTAATACTATATAGTATGCATTGTACAGGATTCCCTGTCTGTCTGTTTTTCTTTCTGCGTACAGTACAATCCCATATTGACAAAGAAAATAACAATTAAATAATATAAACAAATTAAACTAGTATTTACAATTGAAACAATTGAGCTAACTGCAGATTGTTGCAAACAATCTACAAGTAGCTCAACTGGTCCATATCAATACCAGTTGGAAGCTTCCCCAAGACGCTGGCTGCATTGCCTCGCTGTATGGCAATGCTAATGCGCTGCGCCAGATGCTCACCAGCTCTCGGGTCACGCGTCACAATCCCATAGGGTGCTTCCTTTTTCCTGTTGTACTTAGAATTTGTGTATTAATTAATGTAATAATCCTATTTTAAATTAGAAAATAACCACATCAACTGTATAATGCAAAATAAAATGAATAGCTGTATACATAATATTGCTGTGTTATCCAAATAAGCCTATAATATAAAAGCATTTATAAGCCTATAGTATAAAAAAGTTAAAAGTTAAAAGGGCCGTGGGGCCGCGGCGTACGAATAACGACCCCTCCAACTCAACCCGTGGATGTCGTAAAAGCCGACTAAGGGAACCTACCAGAGGAAGGGCAGCAGCTTCCTTCTGAGTATTTTTTAAACACCAACATTGCGATCACCAATCCGCCTGCCAAGCGTGGTGATTATGGCAAATCCCCCCCTACATGGGAGACCATCCCGACTCGACTCGATGGACCGACGACATCGTAGCGGTCGCAGGGAGTTGATGGATGGAGGCGGCTCAGGACCGCTATTTGTGGCGTCGTACGGGGGAGGCCTATGTCCAGCTGTGGACGTGTATGGGCTGATGATGATGATGATGATAAAAAAGTTAACCTTGTTTGTGATCGATACTTATCTTATTAAAATTTCCATACAAAATATAAATACCATTACAATAATCTTTGGAAAGCACAAATAACCGACTCGGAAGTAATTTGCGCTGAAGAACAAATTTAAATGGAGAATAATTAAATAACGACCGCAAACCGCAGCGTCTTTACGCGATATTATAACCAAATATAACGGTTTTCGGGTAAAAAATAACAGCTCTTAAATAACGGCTTTTATGGTTGTATTTACGAGCTTAAGCTGAAAGCGATGAATAAGGGGTTTATAGGTAGAAAAAGTTCTTGCAACGTATAATTATAGGATTATTGTCTGAATTAGCGATTCACCTCTCTTAATGTTAAAGTTAATGTTCCTAAAGAGAGCGTTCCAAAATAGAGACTACAAAATTAAAATGTTCCCTAACACCTCCCTGCGGGTCGCACCGCCAAGGTTGGGCAGTGAATGTGATATACTAACATTTTGATGGCCCTAGATGCACATGTGCAATTGCAACAGCCTCAGGCGGCTGTGCGTTCCAAGCAAGTAGGAGCGTTCTAAAATTTTAGCGTTCCCATACTTAGTGAACGTTCCAAAAGTTAGCGTTCCAAGCAAGAGCAAGCGTTCCAAAATGTTATCGGACCAATATTTAGTGAACGTTCCAAAAGTGAGCGTTCCAAGCAAGAGCAAGCATTCCAAAATGTCAGCGTTCCAATATTTAGTTAACGTTCCAAAAGTGAGCGTTCCAATAGCGAACGTTCCAATAGTGAACGATCCAAAAGCCTACGCCAGACGGCCTGAAAATACCCGTTATCGATAATTGCTTGAGCTTGTACGTTGCTTTATTTTCCTTCAAGATTATTTTCACCGTTCATTTTTAAGCTTCCGCAACAACCTCTAAAACACCATAATCTAAAAGCTATAGCGTCGAGAATCACTTGCAGGGGTTGAATAAATCTTATGGCGGAACGTTTCGCGTGTGGCGGCAAATTCTAATGATTTGCGTTTTTTTTAGGTTTACCAAAATTATAGTACTAGTAATAGTTACGTAGTTTGTGCGTTCATTGTAAACCTTTTTTCTATGAACCCATATCACACATTATTTACTCCTAGGGCGCATAACGACAATAAGTTGATAGTATAATTCTCTAAATTACCACAAACTCCAAATGTACCATTGTTTCGAAGTTCGCTTGTGGGTACAAAAGGTGGTGTTAAAATCGTACATTATTCACGTAATTCTTTATACATATATTATAAGATTTGCGGTAAACTACTTTTCCGCCAGTTTTATTTAAGTATTTCTTGTAGTGTGGTAGAACACAAAAAATACTGCAAAAAACAGAATTTGTTTTTTTTTATGGATTGGCTTTGTGAATTGTTCCACCCTGAACAGAAGGCCAATGTATTTTGAACTTCGGCTATTTGTTAATAGAATTTATTATGGCTTGCCAAAAAGGCTCGACTCTGCCGGCCAGTTGGAAGGTTTCCAAGCTATTCATTCGCTTGCAATAATTCTATCAGTGCCCGAATTAGAGATTATCTTTAGGAATTATTTTCGCGCTTTTGCTTTGTTAAGTGCAATGGAAATTGTATTGTTTGGTTATTTTACTAAGATTCATGTTAGGTTAATTAGTTTTACGGGAAAGTTCTGGAAGTTTTCCTCACGTGATTTTAAATCATTATTTTCATAATGTGCTGTTTTAGGTGTTCCACGAGTTGCAGGTAATTTTTTCGAGGGTTTCTATGTTGTTGGCTGACGCTCTTCATTACTTACCTCGAAGAATTAAAATAGCTGAAGCGATTTTGATATTATAAATGAGGTATCAAAATACTCGATAGGTCACAAAGTATGGTTCTTAGTTATTTTGAAGGCCTTTCATCATCATTATCATCATCATCAGCCCATACACGTCCACTGCTGGAAATAGGCCTTTGCCTCCATATATTACGAGAATAATATGGCGTGTTTTAATAAACAATAAACCGACTTCAAATTCCCTTACTTTTACACTTATTCAAATTTTGCGGGATAAATACTAATCCCCTGGGGATTATTTTATGGGACCGGGATCATTTTCTATTCTATAGAGAAAGAACTTTCAAAATCGTTTCATAATAATTATGAAACGATTTTGAAAGTTCTTTCTCTATAAAAATAACTTTATTGACAAAGAAAATAACAATCAAATAATATAAAGAAATTAAACTAGTATTTACAATTGAAACAATTGAGCTAACTGCAGACTGTTGCAAACAATCTACAGATAGCTCAACTGGTCCATATCAATACCTATATAATAATAGTCTATAGAATAGACCGCCAATTATTGGCGGTGATATCGCATAATTAACATACATACAAAAAAACCTACAGACGAATTGAGACCCTCCTCCTTTTGAAGTCGGTTAAAAAGCGAAGCCTGAGTCAGATTTCTAAAAGGTTTACTAGTATAAACTATTATAAAGAAATCCGACTCAGGTTAGCCAAATTTTTTTTACCTTCGGTGATTTCATCATCATCATCTTCATCAGCCCATACACGTCCACTGCTGGACATAGGCCTCCCCCGTACCACGCCACAAATAGCGGTCCTGAGCCGCCTCCATCCATCGACTCCCTGTGACCGCTACGATGTCGTCGGTCCATCGAGTGGATGGTCTCCCATGTAGGGGGGATTTGCCATAATCACCACGCTTGGCAGGCGTATTGGTGATCGCAGTGTTGGTGTTGAAAAATACTCAGAAGGAAGCTGCTGCCCTTCCTCTGGTAGGTTCCCTCAGTCGGCTCTTACGACATCCACGGGTTGAGTTGGAGGGGTCGATATTCGTACGCCGCGGCCCCACGGCCCAAGGCCTTCTGTGATTTATAGTCCTAAAAATATTGTATTTTCCACAAATATTTATTTATTTCTCTTTTTATTATTTTATTTACAAAAAATATTAGGATTCTATTACGGTGTTCATTTGAATAATACCTACTTGAAGACCGATGTGTCGCGGCGGGCGAAGGTGCGCCTGCGACGCACGAGGTTGCGGGTTCGATTCCCGCCTTGGGACAAATAATAAATAAAGTTTTTACGATCTAAAAAGATTTGTGCCTGCTGTTCTGGTTATTTTCTATGTAAATATAATAAAAATATCTATGTTCTATTAGTTTAACATGTATCGGTACCCATAACACAAGCTCTGCTTAGCTTGGGGGTAGATGATGTTGTGTGAATTTTCCAGCATTATTTATTTCAATAATGAAGGTACCTTCGACAGACACCCAATAATCGTCATCATCATCAGCCCGTACACGTCCACTGCTGAACATAGGCCACCCCCGTACGACGCCACGAATAGCGGTCCTGAGCCGCCTCCATCCAACGACTCCCTGCGACCACTACCGACCCAATCTGAGTTTCTATATACAAGTGTCGGCACGTCAGTCTAGCGCTGAGCGATACGCGGAGGGGATAGCTGCGCATGAGTAATGTACCGCTAGCCCCGCACAGGTACCTTATTTTGTACTTCTGCGCAATAACGATCAGCGCTAAAGTTACGTGCCGCGATGTATAACAGGATTTATTTCAAAGAATACCATCTTCTACCACAATAACCCAATTAAAATACCTACACAGCAGCAAATTATCAAGATTCCAATAGGTTCCATATCGGTAACAGAACAAAACCTATCTAGGTAGTTACCTAGACACTATATACTATAGATAATAGGTACTTACCTACCTTCCTACATATATGATTAGAGGGTAGTTAGTTAGTAAACAGGGTGTACCTACTTATAATAATACATGTAATAAGACCAGTAAATTGTCCCTGTCTAGCCACGTAACAATACCTTGGGTTTGTGTTAAGTGGTAAGCGGTAGCGATTTATTGCAAACTCGCTTCCGTTTATGCGGTACCTGGATGTCACCATAAACAAATCACCTTTATTATTTAGATTCATCATCATCATCATCATCAGCCCATACACGTCCACTGCTGGACATAGGCCTCCCCCGTACGACGACGCCACAAATAGCGGTCCTGAGCCGCCTCCATCCATCGACTCCCTGCGACCGCTACGATATCGTCGGTCCATCGAGTGTATGGTCTCATTATAGTCAAAAACACATTGTTATTCCAAATTTAAAATAACGTTCTACTCCGAAACTTTGTGAACAAAATAATATGGCGTGTTTTAAAAAAACGATAAACCGACTTCAAATTCCCTCACTTTAACACTTATTTTAAGTTTTGCGGGATAAATACTAATCCCCTGGGGATAAATATTTTATGGGATCATTTTCTATACAATAGTGAAAGAATTTTCAAAATCTGTCCATAAATTGGCGGAGATATCGCGTAACATAGGTAAGTACAGGTACATACAAATAAAACAACATACAGACGAATTGAGCACCTCCTCCTTATGAAGTCGGTTGATTAGTCTTTACAAAGTTTCGCAGCAGAACGTTGTTTTAAATAAATAAAGTAAATAAATAAATAATGTTGGACAATGCACACAACATCGTCTAGCCCCAAGCTAAACAGAGCTTGTGTAATGGGTACTAGATGACTGATATACATAATACAATATATTACATAGATAGATATTTTCTATTATACATAGAAAATACCCAGAACACCGGAGACAAATATTTGCAGATCTTACAAACATTTGTCCCAAGGCGGGAATCGAACCCGCAACCTTCTGCGTCCCAGGCGGACCTTCGCCCGCCGCGCCACATCGGTCGTCAAATCTGGAATAAGAATGGTTTTTTTTGTGCTGATCTTAGTACATACAAAAGACGGTGACGATTTGGTTGCCTGTCTAACTATTATGTCCATTCTAGAATGCGTTACACTTTTGATAGATTAACGCATTCGCTGCCCAACTCTACTTACTCTTACTCGAGAACTTTTACTACCCAACGGTTATCAGTTCTACGAGCTATGTATATGGCCTTCCCATCGCCACTTCACCCTGCTAATTCTGAGAGCTATGTCGTATGCGGTATATTTGTAACGGATTTGTAAGTTACACATAATAAAAATAATAAGAGGTTTAAAGAAATAGTGTTAAGTTACATTTTCATTATCATTGGACACCTGGAGCCTATTTTGTTACTCAGCAAAAGCATAAGATTGCAAATAATCAGCAAGTAAAATAACTTCTATAACTTACACCTACAGGCAAGTATAGAGTAGCATTCCATTATGCCAGGTGCGTCTAGATATTCACACGATTTATAAACCACTAACACAAGGCAATAAGGTTTAAAATATTCCACAATATGCACAGACCGTAACACAACACAATAAAGCTTAAAATAAACCGCACTATAAAGAACATTCTAGAAGCTGGCCAGTTTGAAATAAGAACATTTATTTTATTTCGTATTTCAAACTTGCAATTTTGATCGGGATCGGGGCGCTGCGTTTCTGGAATAGGGTTTAAATTTGAGTGAGTTGTAATATTTTTAAACCTAATAAAGTTAGGAAAGCAGCTAGACCACTATTGTTTATTATGATTGTTATGAAAAAAACAAAAATGACATAGAATCCCTTAATTTTACGCTGTTTTTAGGTTTTTCAGGATTAATACAAATCCCTAGGAAATAAAATTTATCAAAATTATTCAAGATATATTTATATTCAAAAGCGAAATATTTTTTTAATCGGTCCATAATTGACGGAGAAATCGTCAAACATACATAAAAAACAAATGTACACCCGAAGATAATAACCTCCTACTTTTTTCGAAGTCAGTTAGAAAACTAATAGCAGTCTAGTCCGGTAGTTTATTTTTGTTTTGTTTTTAAAGATACTCTATAGTTGAGCCTTAACCTAAAATCTAGAGTTTTTCCAGAATAAATTGTTCCCAGGGCCTCCACTACCAACAAAAAAAAAACATAATTAAATAAAAAAGTTATTTTAAGTAAGCCCCATAATGTGGGTCCATCCACATATATAAGAAATTATAGTAAAAAAAAAAACAACAAATGATGTTGAAAAGGAAACTTCTACTAGTCAAAATTATTTTGTTTATAAGTCATTAATTACGCCACCGTCAGCTCTAACGCGTACGAATCCTATCCATCCAAAGGGTGCCTGGAAGAGATCGCTATTAGCGATATAGGCCGCCGATTGTACCACACTAGATATAGTTACTATTAAGTTCTTGTATAAATATTACATGTATTAATGGTGCAATAAAGAAATATTCTATTCTATTCTATTCTAGTCTGGCTCGCACTTGGCTAATTTACGTACTTTCGTGGGTTTTAATATCTGTAAACCTTTTCCTGGGACAAAACATCTTGATTCTATATTTATAGAGGAAGACTATCTACCTACGTTATATATTGTTATGGTATCTATGTAGATTTTACAATACAAAGAAAATTACAGCAATATAATATAAACAAATTAAAACTAAGTATTTACAATTGAAACAGTGAAGCTAACTGCAGACTGTTACAAACTACAGGTAGCTCAACTGGTCCATATCAATAACAGTCGGGAGCATCCCCAAGACGCTGGCTACATTGCCCCGCTGTATGGCAAAATATTCAGACTCACCAGGGCCTGTACTCGTAAAAACGAATCCGAAGTTTCTAATTCGGTTTCTCCTTTTCTGGGTAGGCCCTCTGTTCTCACTTCTCATTGTGAACTTCAACTTCTTGGTTAATAGCTCTGCGTCTGGTTTGAACCAATTCTGCCAGTGTCTGTCTCATGATGTCACTTTGAAGTGAAGTTACCTAGCTGTTCTATAAAGCTAGGGTTGGGATGAAGTTACTTGACTGGCAGATAACATCAAAAAACTGGATTCCAGCTTCGAATAAAACTTTTTAAAGATAGGAAATTAATGATTTTTATCAGAGGGTTTATTCGGTAGCTTGTTGATAAAATCTGTTACGTAATTTTAAATCGGTTTTTATGACAACGTTCGTGTTACGCAGTTAACCATCGCTGTACATATTTTGTTAGTAAATATTTTGGATAAACTTCTGAAAAGTAGATACGGAATTTTTGTCATGAAATTTGGCACGGACATTCCATAACAACTATCTAAGAGTGCCCTTAAAAGGATTTTATTGGTAGATTTTTGGCGACTCGCAATATTTTTCGAAATATTGAATATTTTGAATAGGTATACACTAAAGTTCCGAATAGCTGTAACCTCCGATTTGGTTCAAATTTGGACGAACTATACAAGCAAGTAACTATCTGTGTGATCGTCATGGGTTGGGGCGTGATTCAAATTATTTTGTGATTTATAATTTTTTCCGCCATTACTTTTCCGTTAATTTTACAAAGAATAAAATTAACGGTAAAGTAATTTGGGGAAAATCGTAAACTACTTTCTATGAACCCATCATAAAACCAACTTTGATTTAATTTAATTTTGGGAGCATTTTGAAAATATTGATTTTTAGCCCTAAATCTCTTATTTTCCAAAATACTCCAAACTACCAATCAACCGAAGTCCGTTTTTTCATAATCACTAGAAAATGGTTTACAATTTGCGCCAACTTATTTTTCCGCTAGATTTATTTCTTGAAGAAAGCAGAATAAATTAAAAAAAACTAGAAAATAAATGTATCTCGCACCAACCCGCGACAATCCAGCTTAACCTAGTGCATTTAACCTTTTCATTGGCGAGACTCAGCTATTTAATAAATAATATATAGGCAAGTAAATATTAATATGGACTTAATTCAATAATTATAATGTTTTACAATCCACACAGCATTAACTAGCCCCAATTCAACCAAAGAATCAAAATTATTTCGATAATTACAATAACTTAGAAAAGGTCTTGAGTTATCTTGCACGCAAAACGAATTTATTATTGCCTCACGCTGGACATTTTTTTAAATTAGTATCCTTCGAATAAATATTAGAAGCCATCTCGTTCGAAATTTAAATCTGAACAAATAAACAGAGCAGCAGCAGGTGCGCGGATGTGTCCCGCTTCTCTACAGGATGTTCCAAACAATAACTATTTCAAAATCTCGCTTTATTTTTAGTATGTATAACTTTTTTACTTGACTCTATTGGGGTCCTTTTTAAGCAGTAAACTATTTTTAAACTTTTATCGATGGATACAAAATTAAAATCAATTTATTCACAGAAATACAAATATTGGTACAGCGAAAGGTAAATATGGCACTGGATGAATTTAAAATAACACCAGAATGTATAAATTATATAAATAAATATGTTTAACCATTATGTATACAATAAAATCTGCGTAGATAAATGTTGATTTATGCAGACTGTACATTATATCAAAATGTTGAAATTTTATCTACCATTTTGCATTTACCTACATTTTCTTTTTATTTTCTTTCATGTCACCGCAGAATAAATTGAATTTTGCGTCTATTCACAACCAAATAGAAACCAACTGGAATGTTCGAATCGTATTCGCAATGAGAATCAATTGACGAACTGTTTCAACAAGCTAGGGCTGCCAACAAATGTATTGGTAGACGAAAATATCCCCAAACGATTTAAATTAAAAAATAATAATTATTATTATTAAAAAAACTCACAATGTTTAAATAAGAAAAATTAATATTTAAACATCTCGTTTCTATATCTACGTTTCGTTACAGGAACTTATCTTTTGCTCCAAGGCTAACAAACACGTAAAAATTAAAGTTTGCCTGCTTTTGACATTGTCTCTCAAACGGATGGAAAATATTTTTTTTCGTGTGCTTATAACTATTGGTACCACAGGGTTTTTCTTTATTGAATACATAGATATGTAATATTATGGGTAAAAAAATATTGTCTGTACCTAGAAAAGTAGAAACCCTAGCTCTTCAAACAGCTCAATGTAGCGGTTTTAGGCTGCAAGTAAATATTAGTGTACATATACGATTTTTTCAATGAACGAATATCGGATTTTTGAGATCAAATTTTGAACTGCGCTGTGCATTGTGCTTTTATGTCCTTTCTGGTAGGGAATATTCGTACCAAATATGTATAACACATACATTAAGTATATATAAAACATAGTTTATCAAATAAAAAGTTTTTAAATTGTTTCATAATAAACATGTCTGTATAAGGTGTAGAGAGTAAACTATTATATTAAATAAAATTAATCTTAAAAAAAAATCTTGAGCCTATAAGGTTAGGGAGAACGGCCATAAATCAAAGATACATTCGATGATACACTTTTAATTTTCAATCAGCCTGTATCACTATGATACGCCACCTTCAATAGATATATTGATAAGGTCGTCTCACTCACACCCCAGTTTATTGACCCGTGTAAGAATCCCATACGATATAGGCAAAATAAATTAGAGCTCTACCTTCCTACAAAGGTCAAACCACGACGGGTCTTTCTAAGCTGGACCACCTTGCACCAGTAACAAAAAAGTGTAGATCCATGATTTCTAAAGTACTGAGAGAACAGGTAGGTCAGATGATGTTGGCAGCTTGAAACCAATTTAAGAAGAGCCGTTACTGTATAAGTAATAGAGAATTATGGAGCTCAATTTATGCAGCGGAAGAAAAGGCTAGTTTTTACTAGATTACGGCATACTTGGTATAAAAGCAACTTTGTTATGTGGTACTTAAAGCATAACTTGTATTAAAATACCGTTAGGTTATTGATAATAGTTATTGCGGATTCCATGAAACGTTTTACTCATTTCCTTGGAAAACTTAGAAATTGGATTTCCTTATAAGAACTTACCCATATTCCTATTACCCAGTCATATTTTGAAAGGTTACTCAGTCATCTGTATTTATTTGTATTTATTTATTCCCACCGTAGGTACACATGTTACACTTGATGTCGTTTATTCTATCTATATTATAATATTCACACAAACTTTTCACATAGGAAACACCATAAGGGACATCACTCATCATAGTCATCATACTCAGCTTGAGTAACGCTTTTCTATAGTATTATGCTATAAAAAACCGTTACTAGTAAAATAACGCACAATGCGTTACTCGATGACTCAGCCATGACTTCGGTTTACTAATATCGATATAGTATCATGATCGTAGCGTTTGATTTTTACACGGGATTTGCGTAGTTCCAAGTCCACACGTTAGAAGCGCTGTAAGTCAACTTCAACTTCTTCTTTTATGGCGCCGCTTGCTTTTCGCTACGATTCTGCCAGTATCTGTATCAGAGTGTCATAAACTGGGAGAACAGACTATGATATTAATTTTGCATTAAAATTATTTTGCTAAACCATCTCCCATAGTAAAATGAGACGTCACGATAACGTCTCGGTACTATCGTCAAACCGAACTCGGGGTTCTGTATGTAATGCATGTACCCACTGTAAGTACCTACTCCCTGGGATAGGTAGGTAATACGATGATAATCGAAAGAAAGATTTGCAATAAAAAATCTTATGAGAACATACATTTCCCAAAAAAAAAAAAAAAACCTATTCATTTTCATTTATTATTTATTTAGTCATATTTTGATATGATATTGGTCATAAGTTGTAATTTGGTTCATTACTTAAATATTTATTTACAAAGAAAATAGCAATCAAATAATATAAACAAATTAAACTAGTATTTACAATTGAAATAATTGAGTTAACTGCAGACTGTTGCAAACAATCTACAGATAGCTCAACTGGTCCATAATCAATACGAGTCGGAAGCCTCCCCAAGACGCTGGCTGCATTGCCTCGCTGTATGGCAATGCTAATGCATTACTTAGATTAGTTTTAGAGAAATCTTTGAAGTGAGGTTGGGCAATTTTTCACGGAGCCCCCGCAATTTGATAGAATTTTAAATTGTTTTATTGAGACCCTTTTTGTGAGTAGGCCTCCGTTTACTAACTAAAGACAAATCTATGTGCAATTATAACTGTAGTGTATTAACCACATCATGGTATAAGAAAACAAGGTATGCTCTTCCAAGACACGATGCTCACGTGGGACACAAGGCTACGTCATCGACGCCATCGGCGAATCAGAAGACGAACCTGGTTTTCTGGTGTTACCAGTAGCGTAAAATCGTAACTCCCCAACTCCTTGTATTAGCTGTATATAAATCACTTACATCCCATTTCATCATTCGAAGCTATTTCCATACATTTTATACCCATTTCATCATTCTTCCCATTTTATAATTTTCCCATATCATCATTCGTTCTAATTTCATACTTTTCATAAGCACTTCATCATTATTCTCATTTCATCACTGATAAAACTTGGTATATGTGGTTTTGTATTTATCCATTATTCATCACATTGACTTGTATTTAACTAACGCTGTTTTGACTGATCTAAGAAACATAATTGACGATTGTAATTTTTTTCAATTGACGCTTATAACATTTGTTTCCCAACTGCTACGTTTTGTTGAAATAATGTGGCAACTGGACAGTGACGTTACCTAGTGTCGCTCCCGGAAGAGCATACCTTATTTTCTTACACCATGAACCACATTAGTTTGTTTTCATATTGAAAATAATTAACGTACTACTTTGACTAAAAATAAATTAAATGAGTGTCTTTAGAATAATAACCCACAATTATATATCAAACTAAAAGACATTTAAAGTTTGCTGTAGTTTATTTTTACGATATTAACTGGTTATCGATAATTATAGGATCATACAACCGGTCCGAAATTGTGGTCAGCGACCATTCGAACTTACTCAGCAAAAAGTTCAAGATAAGCCTAAATGCGGTATTGAACCAGCTAACTAAAATACAGAAAAAGTAATTTGAATTATTTCGTCTTCTAAAATAAACTTTACCCCGTTCAGAAGAAGAACGCTTAACTAATTTCCAATAAATTTATTGGTAAACATAGTTTATAAATCACAGAAATAAGTATACCATAAATTATACTACTGAGTTAAAGTACCTACTTACTGTTTATCATCATTATCTGATGATGATGATACACAGTAAGTAGGTTGCGTTACGTCACGGGCTGATGCCCACGGAGGAATACACGTCCACAGCTGGACATAGGCCTGTGTATTCCTAAAAAAAAGGAAATGAAGTCTTCGGTAATTTAAACAAACCAGGCTTTAAGTCCAGCAGCTGCCTTAAAATTGGCTGCCGTTCAAGTTCTCAGGAATTCAGAACAAAAACCATGATTAGCTGCCAGCCCCTGCTATTGTTCTTATAGATATAGACTCTTACAACGACATTTAGGTTGCATGTTCAGAACAGTTCTTATAATAAGGAGGTATTACTGAATATAGATACTAATAGGTCGGTACAGTCAGCAACAAAACTTGCTCAGTCATCGATCTAAGCTTGATCTAAGTAACGTTTATGCCACAGAAAAGCGTTTTTTATTTACAATTAAAACGCAACTTGTGGTATAAACGGTACGTACGTACATATATAATATAAACGCGACGATAAAAAAATATGGAAAAAAAATCCGTGGCGTTTAGCAGCAATTATGTTAAAACCAAACTGAAAAACCAAGTTCAAAATCAGATTTTTCAGACGTTGAATTTTTTTTCACTGCATTCACACTTTTGAGCCACAAGCTTTTTTATAGTTTGAAACTATAAAAACGCTTGTTCTTGACTCTCGAATCAAGAATTTTTAAGTAGTTTTTCTAGATAGATTTCTTCCATCCACGGATATTCTCCAATTTGACATGGGTCTAATTGCAAAAAATCGAAACCTGCCATGGCTTTGATTTTTTGTCATCTTTTTTTTGGAGCTAGTTTTTAAGCAATAAGAAAAATCCCTTATAATTTTTTTAATCTGTACCTAGTACCTCGTCTATTTATATTTGACTTACGAGACAACAATGTTTCATCTGTCAATATGCGCTCTTATATAATGTGCGTGTGCAGAATGGGATTGAAAAAGGCGTCATAAAGTCTTGCCTGATCAGTTCGAATCTGAAACTGAGCGGGACAGCGTAAGAGATGACGGTATTATCAATCCCATTCTTTAAGTATGCAGGTTGTAAAGTGTGTGCATATTCGTTAGGTCGACTGTACTAGATAGGTCATACCATCATAACACGTTCAACGGGTTACTAGATTGCCCTTCAATTTACTGAGTTTTTGAACCATAGAAATATGAGCTGGAATGCTACAGTTTGCACCTAAGTTTTTTATTTTTTTACCTTTGTATATTTATGATTAATAGCAAAGCTTATAGAAAGTAACAGCTTATAATAAGAAGCTTTTATTTATTAAGGTTAAAATTATTTGTGACCCGAGTTTTTTTTAATGAGTGCTCTAAAATTGTAATCTAACTAGATTTATAATGATATCTGTTCCCTAAAAAATTTAGAAAGATTCTCGTACAATGTACATACTTAATTTGTTTTATACAAACATTTAGACGATCAATGTGGTGCGGGGGGGCGAATGACCGCCTACGACGCTGGAGGTCGTGGGTTCGATTCCAACTTGGGACAAATTTCTGTACCATCTGCAAATATTTATCCCGGATGTGCTGAATTTTGTCCATGTATAATAAAAAATACTATCTACGTATGTATTGAGTTTAATGTATATCAGTCGTCTAGTACCCATAACACAAGCTCTCAAAGCTCTGCTTAGCTAAGGGCTAGATGATGCTGTGTGAATGG
The DNA here is from genome assembly GCA_947859395.1 of Eupithecia insigniata. NCBI lineage: Eukaryota > Metazoa > Arthropoda > Insecta > Lepidoptera > Geometridae > Eupithecia > Eupithecia insigniata. The sequence goes on from OX402019.1 coordinate 5,472,174, forward strand.
TCCACCATTATTTATTTATTTGGTTAAGCATTTAATAAGGCATCTCTCCAATTTTCACAGTAAAGAAAAAGTAAAAAAAAATAAAACAACTATTAAGTGTCAAAAATTACAAGCAAAGATCAAGCTAAGTTCTATAATGAAAAAATCCTGCCGTAAGAAGAAAACTTTGAGGCTTAGTCTAAGACAAACAATTACGCACATGTATCGGAAGACCCGCGGTAATATAAAGTCCCATCAAGTACCATTAGGTCCCCGTTTCGCACGGCACCGCTGTTTGTATCCATTAGGGACTAAACCTATGTCTTAGTGGGAACTGGGAAGTATAGGAAGTTATAAGACTTATGCCCAGACTCCAAAGCGGAGATGTGAGGATATGTATGTAGCGGAGACGAGAAGAGACGTTTTTCAGCTAGGGTGTCTCCACTGAAGCTGTGCGGAGATGCGTTCTGGCTTTACTGGAGCGGAGATAAAATAAATAAATAATACTGGACAATCCACACTGCATCATCTAGCCCCAAGCTAAGCAGAAATGCAGACCTTATATTATGGGTACTAGATGACTGATATAATACAATATATAACAAAGCTCTCGCTATCCCGATAGTTTTTGAGTAGACAGATTCGCATTATTGTTTTTAAAAAAGAGACAGTCTATGAAGTAGTGCATTTTTTCATTCGGTCTGACAAATAAAACGCGTGTCATCATCATCAGCCCATACACGTCCACTGCTGGACATAGGCCTCCCCCGTACGACGCCACAAATAGCGGTCCTGAGCCGCCTCCATCCATCGAATTCCTGCGACCGCTACGATGTCGTCGGTCCATCGAGTGGATGGTCTCCCATGTAGGGGGGATTTGCCATAATCACCACGCTTGGCAGCCGGATTGGTGATCGCAGTATTGGTGTTTAAAAATACTCAGAACGAAGCTGCTGCCCTTCTTCTGGTAGTTCCCTTAGTCGGCTCTTACGACATCCACGGGTTGATTGGGGGGCTCGATATTTGTACAGCGCGGCCCCACGGCCTAGGTATGTCTAATTATTTTGCAATACTGCTTTCTCACAAAATCTTATCTAACATTGTTGCTCCATCCTGCCACCTGCATAGAAGTAACGGCGGAAAGACCTCACATTCCTCAAACCCCTCAAATGCCTCAATCGCCTTGGGTTAAATCCTCAAGATAATTGAGAATCAGTATGTTGACAGTTGAAAGTCCATGGGGTATAAAAACCCATAATCTTTGTCTTGCTACTGTATAGTTCTGAGATCCCTGGAGTACATAAATTTAGCAAAATTTTTAATTAGTTTCTTTCTTTTCTTCGAAGACCGATGTGGCTCGGCGAGCCAAAGTCTGCCTGCGACGCAAGAGGTTGTTGGTTCGATTTTCGCCTTGGTGAACATACATACATATAAAGGATGCCACAAAACATCTGTATAAGACGAAAAGGGGTGATGCTGGACCCCGAGGGGACCAACTTCTGTTCTAACATTTTTTTCACTCTGTTTGAAAAAAATTAAAGACTTTTTATTTCTTAATAAATATTCATGTTATTTTACGCTTAAATTATTATTATTGATTTGAAATTTCAAAGCATATACATAATTTCTTTGTAATAATTTCTTAACAAAACACTGGCTTTGCTGAAAAATAACGCAAAAAAACATTTGTGAATTATTTTTGGCGTTAAATAATACGAGAGCGCGTATAAAAAACCACGCATCGGAAAAAAATAACTAACTTTATTTCATAGACGTTAAAAAAGACTCGCGACACCTCTGGTTCCGCTATCTAAAGCATGCCATTCACAACATCGTAGAGCTTTCATTTCCCCTACCGATCAGCAGAATTTTAAATTAAGCCTTCCAAGACAGGTACTTGTAAATACAATACGTGATCAAACGCTACTTAGCAACAATAACAGCCCAGGTGCTTGAAATTCAATCCGTGTATCTATAGTTACAGCTAAAGAGATAATGATTAGTAAATTGGGTACTTTAATAGTACGTGTGTGGCTTGTAAATTTAGTAGATTGGAATCTACCTATTTATTAGAGAGCTAAGCGAGCGCATATTGCACATTTCATTGGGAATTTAGCGTATTGGTCGTTTTAAAATGGTCAGAAAAAAAACGATTTCTTTCTCTTATTTCTGATATGGATTGATATGTTTGTTATATGATCATTCAATCCATGTGTCCATAGTTACAGCTAAAGAGATAATGATTAGTAAATTGGGTACTTTAATAGTACGTGTGTGGCTTGTAAATTTAGTAGATTGGATTCTACCTATTTATTAGAGAGCTAAGCGAGTGCATATTTCATTGGGAAATTAGCGGATTGGTTGTAAAATGGTCAGAAACAAAACTTTTGCTTTCTCTTATTTCTAATATGGATTGATATGCTTGTGTGGCGATAGTCATTAGTAGATAAATTGGGTACTTTAGTAGAACTTGTGTGGCTCATTTAGTAGTTAGCTATTAAATGGACTGGATTTTTCCTATTTATTAGAGAGCTAAGCGAGCGCGGAATTATTTGGGAAATTTGGTGATTGGTCGCTGTAAAATGTTCAGAAACAAAGCTCTTGCTACAAAACAGCGTTTATCACCGGTGTCTGAAATATCTGTGAAGAACATATTAAAATTAAAATGTGTCAGTTGGGACAAAGTGTCTGAAGATTTTGTGTCCGAAACGTTAGCAAGCCCTCATTTTGATTTGTTTGTGTGTTGTGTTAGGTTAGGTTATAGATAAAACTTTTATTCATTGCCTTAAACTAAAATAGATTGTACTTTAATTACACATATTGTAGAGAACATTTGAAATCGGCGGCCATATCGCAAAAAGCGATTTCTTCCTACGTTATGTGTAATAAATAATTTTCTTTACGTCTTCTGCCGATTGTCCGAAACCAAAGACTTATTGATTGCATACAAAAAATGCTCACGGGAGCGCTTTGCGAATGAAAAATTAATATTTCGGATAAATCACAGGACACGCATTATTATGTATGTTTGATGATTTTATAGGTCAGACAGAATACTCTGTTCCAAATTAATTGCAGGTTGAACATCCCACTTGGTTTGGTTCTCAATGAATTTATGTATGAAATGGGGGCTTCCCTGACTCAAATCAGCGCCGGCAACTATTTTATCGTATTGTTACGTTAAACAAAGGAATTTTCAAAAATCTTTTGGCCCGTTTATGATACCTATCTTAAGCTTATTTTTAATGCCTCTATAATAGTTTTATATTGTATAATTTAGGAGAAGTTGCAAAAACCGAGTTTAGTGGCCTAAACGTGCAACGTCGCATCTCTTCGTAAACTATACAAAATAAAACTATTAAAGAGGCATATAAAAAAGCTTAAAAGAGGTATCACAAACTGGCCAAGGGATTTTTGAAAATTCCTTTGTAACGTATTATTATGATAAAATAGGTGGCGGCGCTGATTCATTATCATTAGCCTACAGTTGCCGACTTTCGCACTTTGCCGACTTTGTAGTATTCAATACAGTTAATAGCGGAGTGCCGACTTTAGGAAATTCTATGCAATTAATCGCTTAGTGACGATTTTTTATAGATTTTAGTATTTTATGAGTACTTTGCCTACTATTAGTTTGATTCAAGGATTCGCCTTTGACATAATGTGTACTCATCCACCAATGATTTGAGGATGAATATGGATAATAGATTCACAACTTCAGTAGAAAAAAATAAATACGGAGAGCTCAGGATATTGATAATCAAAAACTTTCATATATCTACTCTATACCAGCTATTATTAAAACAAAAAATAGATCAAAATCATACCCAGAAGCCGGCTGAGATCATAACAAAGCCACAAATGGGCAAAAAAATACCCGCTCTGGGATCCGAACCCATTACCTGTGGTTGTTTCCTATTTTACTCTCATTAAGTTGTCAGCGATTCCAAGAAGCTTGGACTGTAGGCGGGTTAATTAATAAGGGTACCTAATCTTTGAGATTTTTAACCTTTTTGGTTTAAAATATTCGGATTCTAGTTCTGGTACATATTTGATAATGTGATAGATAAAGTTTGATAAGAATAAAGTAGGTAAGTTATTTGAAAGGAAGGTAGATTAATTTACTTAAAATCAACTTTTTGTAATGAGCTTTATTTTTAACCAACTTCAAAAAGGAGGAGGTTGTCAATTCGAATGTATGTTTTTTTTTTTGTATGTATGTTACGCGATATCTGCGCCAATTATGGAACGATTTTGAAAATTCTTTCAAGTGTAAAGAAAATGATATCGAAGTGGTCTCTTAAAAAATGTATCTCCAGGGGATTAGTATTTATCCCGCAAAACTTACAAACAGAGTAAAAGTAAGGGATTTTAAGTCGATTATAAGGTTTTTGAAAACAATCAAATTATCACAATGACAGTTAACAAGCAGTTTTCACGGACGTAAACAAGAGGTAGGTACAGGAATTTGAAGTCGTATAAGGTATTATTGGATTCATCTTGGCAGTTTTAAGTTTTTTATCTGACTGCACAAAACAGCGTTTATCATTTTTGTCCGAAAAGTCAGTGAGGAAAATATTAAAATTAAAACGTCACAATTGGTACAAAGTGTCCGAAGATTTTGTGTCCCAAATATCGGTAAGCTTAATTATCGTTTTCTAAAACACGCCAAATTATTATTGCTAATTTACTGGATACTGGACGTCTCTGTATTGTCTGTTTGTAGAATAAGGGACCTGGTTTATCATAAGACGTGAACCACAGTATTATTAGAACTTCCACATTTAGAACGAGGGTGAACAGAACAGTCGTTAAATTAGTCTGTATAGGTACAGTCCGCAGCGAAATTCGCTGAACACATTTGATTTTAACCTCTTGAAGTCTCCATTAGATCCACCCCAGGGTGGAAATGGACGAATAGGCACACGTCAAAAAAATACATGTTTGAAAACGAAATAAATATAATAATTGGAAATCAAAGTTTGCATAAAATATGAACTTCGGGTTAAACACACAAAAACTTGACAATAAGATTAAAAAAAATCTCTAGGTTACCTTATGTCACCAATGTCTTAAAGCCACATTGATTTTTCTTAAATTGCTGAATAAAAAAACGGCCCACAATTGTTTAAGTTTGAGGTTGTCAAAGGCTCAATAGGTGCTGCCGTTTGCTTTCGTTGCTGATTGAACCTATACCATACACTAAATATAAAATACAGTCAGCCAGCTATTGATGTGATCGACAACAAAGAAGCGTACTTGGAACTTTCGACATAAATTCACGGTATTTTTGTTCGAAAAGTTCATCTTAAATGATTTTTTCCTTATAAAGTAAATAAAAAAAAATATTAAAATTTGTAGTTATTAGCTCACACGCGCTTTTCAATTAGCCTATGTAGGTAGGTATGTTCGTCCGTCCCCGGGACGACCTTGGGATTAGTTGGGATGGGTTTTGCTCCACCTTCAAAAATATTAACAGGCTAAATGTTTCTTCGTCGCTTCTTTACTTTAGTCTACATACCGAAGCGATAAAAATAAATATAACTTTCCATGTCAGTGTTTAATTTTAAGAATTTGATTTTTTATAAATGTACCTTTATAGTATTTATGGAAATAAAGAATTTTTGGTTGATTTTAGAATGTACATACATTCGGATGAGGATAAAAAAACGCCCTTTCTTTTTAAAACACGGCCACCTTTTTAAATCACAAGCGAAAGAGCTATCTTCTATAATGAAACCATAACAAATCCCCGTAACCCATCCTACAGAAGGTTACAAAAACTAGTATTATTTCACAAAACACTCAAAACAGTGCACCTGCTCTATAAAACGAGAAACAAAATAACTAGTCGTCCATCTTTATTTCTTTTTTAAACGGGTTTGGAATTCGATCGGAGGCTGGGAAGTTTTGAGACAACAGGTGGAATGATTTTGGGTTTTTAGGGTTCCGTGTATAGGGTTCTTGGGTTTTGGCGCCGCAAAAAGTGAATGGATTACCAATTTTATAGTCATTAATGGCAGTAAAAGTAATTTGATTAGTAAGTACTGATATTATTTATATATAATAATAATGCTGAACAATTCACACAACATTATCTAGCCCCAAGCTAAGCAGAGCTTGTGTTATGGGTACTAGATAACTGATATACATAATACAATATATTACATATATAATGTTTATTATACATAGAAAACGACTAAAACCCCTTGAACAAATATCTGCAGATCTTACAAATATTTGTGCCGATGAATCGAACCCGCAACCTATTGCGTCGCAGACGGACCTTTGCCCACCGCGCCACAGAGGTCGAATAAGGTTTGCCTTAAATATCTTTTTAATTAAATTACTATATTCCAAACTTAAACAAATAACCATAAAATTGTTAATTATATACTTAATTTTATCTTTAAGATAGCCGCGCTGCAGATAGGTGCAAGACCCTCTAGCACAAGTATTATACAACATAAAAGCAGGTCTCATACCACTGAAATGTATTATATTAAGTAAAAAAAATAAACTATTTTGTTTTTTATTTATTTATTCCAGCATAATTGAATATCTGTAAGCAAACCGCCTGGCGCCCATACTAAACTTAAAATTCACTCTAGTGCCGAATCTTTTCATACGCAATTTTGATTACTTGTCAATTTGAGATCCTTCCTTCAATAAAATATTTCTTACTTATTATTTGAAACTCGACGCCACGCAAGTGAGTTTTAGTTTTTGCGCCGTGGTTTGTTTACTAAAAATTCAAATCAATTTGCCTAATGTATAGATCCATGGAATTTTACTCGTTTTTCATGTATAACGATATCTATAAATTTACCTTTCTCATAAATTGGACTCAAAACTTAGTACTTAATATATATTACTTAATAACTCAGTCAATGATATAATGTAATTGTTAGTAATACAAAAATATTTCGCAAAAATATTTAAATAAAACTTTTAAACACAAGCTTTTATATCATTTAGGACAAAAGTGCTTGGGAAGACAAGTCCAACGAACCCAAACTTGACGTGGCTAAGTCGTTTCGTTTAGGAGTTCCTATGGCTATCTTCGGTTTTCATCATCAGACCAGCTCGATGGTACTATGGCATTGCAGTGTCACCAAACTTACATAAGTATGCCAAATTTCAGCTCAATCGGTTGAGGTAGACTTGGAAGACTCCACCCGAACAAAAATAGTTACATACATACATACATTGGAAGTTAAATAAAAGCTTGTTAAATATGGGCGACATCTTTGCCCATGGGTAGGTTACTTCAAAAACTTAAATATAGATTTTTAATACAACATAGGTACAATAATAAAACACAGGTTTAAACAATATACCATAAACAAAAGGTATACGGAACACAAACACCAATTATGTTATGTATTTAGTTTAGAATGAATCGGGACGTGCGTAATCGGTCATTGTGGAGATCCTTAGGGGAGGCCTATGTCCAGCATTGGACGTCGATAGTACAGACTATCGATCATAATAACAGTATGATGATGATGATAATGACTTACATTACACACTTTTATATTTTTAATATCACAAACAATCATAAACGACACGTTTAAAGAGAATCTCACACTCAAAAAATTATACGGAACACAAACACCAATTATGTTATGTACCGAGCAGGTTGTAAGGACGTTAGTTTAGGATCAGTCGGAACGTGCGTAACCAGGGCCCCAACTCCGGGCCAAATATTACGATTTACCCAACACAATAATTATTAATATAATTTGGTGTGTTTTAAAAAACGATAAACCGACTTCAAACTCCTGAATATAGGTTTGGAAGTAGTATTTGTCTTTCAAAGTAGACCTCTTGTTTACAGCCGTTGCCATGGAGACAATTTATCACCAGTCATTGTGATAATTTGATGGTTTTCAAAAACCTAATAATATATTATATTTCGAATCCTGACCTCCCTGAGGAGGTCAGGATTCGAAATATAATGTATCTGACTCCTGACTCTGAAGTCAGGGCCTTGCATATCGAATCCTAGGACGAATTACAGAAAATCAGTTTTGTTGCTCCCGTGTGTATTTGCTTTAATGGTTCGTGTGAATGGGCCCTTATACTACGTAATAGACCCTTCACGGTTTAATACGTGAAAATCTCGTAAGAGCGTAAAATTAATAATAAATCGGGGAGTGCTTAAGGGTTGAAATGACGAAGGGTACCCGAGAGGTTAAATGTAGGAATCATGGAAGTAGCATTTTATGAATTGTGAGGAGAGTAGGGCAAGTTGGGTATTATATCGAACTGCAGCTACCATTATTTATTTATCTATTGTCCTATACTTTTGAAAAGTAAATAAATAACGCTGGATAATCCACACAGCATTATCTAGCCCCAAGTAAAAGCAGAGCTTGTGCTATGGCCATATGGGTACTACATGACTGATATACATACATAATACATTACATACATAGATATGTATTTTTTTCATACATAGAAAACGCCCAGGACACTTGGACAAATATCTGCAGATTGTACAAACATTTGTCATAAGGTGGGAATCGAACCGCAATCTACTTATATTAACTGAGACAGCAGCGACTTTTTTCTCACCTAAAACCGTGAACATACAAAATACCTAGAGAAGCTTATTTGTTCGAAACCACCACAAACCTTTCAGATCATGGTAAAAATAGAGAATACTTAATAACGTTGTTTGTAAAATACTGAAAGATAAGCTATGCTGTTTTTTATGGTAGTCAATTCTAAAGACATCTGTTTTCCCCATCAGCGTCCACAGCTGAATGTGCCCCCCCGTTGACTTAATTTAACAACTAATTTTTTAAGATATTATGCGTAGGATAAATAAATAAATAATGTTAGACAATCCACACAGCATCATCTAGCCCCAAGCTTAGCTGAGCTTGTGTTATGGTACTAGATGACAAATATACATAATACAATACATATATATTTTTTATTATACATAGAGAACCAGAAATCCAGAACACCCGGTACGTACAAATATTTGTCCCAAGACGGGATTCAAACCCGCAACCCCCCGCAGCACATGCGGACTTTCGCCCGTCGCTGCACCAGTATAGATAAAGAGAAAGCTTAAAAAAAAATGTTTAGGTAGGTACATAGCTGGTAAATATGTAAATATTCGTTTTGACCTCACTACATAAATATAATCTTTATGGTAAGCAATACTATATCAAAGGTTTACAGGTACTACGTACTACCTATTAAAAACAAAACCTACCCCAACCTACCCTTATGGTAAAGGGTAAAAAATCTAAGAAATAATTGCATATTTTCTATCTGTATTATTTAGGTGGAAAATATCAATATACATTTTCATCGAAACCCTCATACAAACCAAATTAAAACTTATTATATTCTGTTGAATAAATCAAAAATTCGATGCAAACAAAAATAAACCATAACGTCATTCAATAACATCTGTGTTAAATATTCATCATAACAAACTCACCTTCATGTAACAATCAAATCCAATCCAAAAACATAATGAATAAAAACACTGGCCACAAAAATGTCACTGTCAAACTCAAAATGTCATTCAAAATTCGAATTGATTTCAAAATAGAATGCAGGTTCGCGCGTTCAAGTATTCGAAATTCAAATACGGTCGGGCCCGCGACTGCTAGACGCGAAGCCTCGCAGTGTACTGAATTTTCCCGCCCTCTTGATGAGAGCGAACTCAACTCATTTTAATTTTGATCCACGACAGTTGAAAAGTAATTTCGTTGTTTGGAATCGTTTGTTTTTGGTCGCTTTTGATATTTTTACTACCTTTACTGAGATTTGTTGCGGCTCCAGGTTTTTTATGGAATTGGAGAAAATTAGAAAAAGCTTCAAATAGTCAACTAGGTAAGTCCTTTGGAATACTTTGTTAAAAAGGAATAATAATACCGCATATAACATCTCTATTATCGCATTCACTGTCCAACCATCTGTTTGCCGCTACAAGCCCCTAAATTTCAGCATGTGCGTTAAAGGCAATAATTGTGTTAAACTAACATCATAGGGTATTATGTAAAATAGAGTCGAGTTATGTTTAAGTTTTCGTATTTAAAATGCTTTCGACCAACGCGTCTAAAATCTGAAGAATGGAGAGCTGTAGTGTAACGAAACAAAATTATCAAAAACATCCATAGAAAAGTTATTTGAGAATTTAATAGTTGTTTGTTTCACAATATCAAATATCAATTAACTGATAACTAATAAGTAATCCTTTGAAAGAGACTTCAATCAAATACCTAATGAAATAATTTCTGTTAAACAAGAATAAAGTATTTTATACGATAAAGTCTCTGTGATCCTATTGCTTTTCAAGGATTATTCGAGATTAGGTTTAATGAAAGACCGTTTTCACAATAATAAAGAAAGTTGTTTATCGATGATCTGAATAATAAAGTTTTCAACGTTCTTGCTATTTGAAACTTTTCGGAGAATCTGAGAAAAAAAAAAAACAGACAATTGGACCGTTCTCATCGTAACTCTACATGGTGATATCGCAGCTAAACATTGGTAACCCGTAGATCGAATGAAGCTCTTTCTGATAAAAAGAAAAAGGTTTTTTATTTTAGTATTTTTTGTAGGTTCAGGGCTCGTCGAAGTATTTTTTTTTGGGTACAATTAAATTTCTAAGTGTAGGTAGGTATCCCACCTAAAGTATATTGTCACTCTATAATATCAGGGAGACAATCTCATTAAGTGAGTCTAATGAGTTTTTCTTCGAACGCAAGTAACAATTTTTATATATATGAAATTTCTTATAAAAAACAGAACATTAGAGGAGTGCAAAAACCAAAAGCCTATTAGAAAATACCAGCTTTGTACATAAATTGATAGCTATTGTACCTACCTACCATCTCTTTCACTCTAAGCTGGTATAAATCTACACTACAAGCTATCTCCTTCCAACACTGCATCGGTGAAATCCTATCATTGTTCCTATTGTCTGGGCAGAGTTTGCAAACAGATCGAATTCATTATTCAACTCTATTGTCTATGGCCTTGTTGACATAGTGGGGGGCCTCTTGATTTTCAATCTTATGGTCTTGATCAGGTCTTGGTTTAAATTTCATGAAGTTTACTTGTATTATAGTAAAAAAAAGATGGCCAGAAACCATCACACAAACAATTGAAAACTATACAGGATGTTTTTTTAAGAAGGACGGTGGTGGCCAAATCCGAAACCACGATAGTTAGAGAAAATTCGTGAAAGGAGCATGAGCCCTAGATTTATAATTAAACATTAACTGCATATTATTAAGTTTTTTAATCTATATTATTAAATCCTACTAAACCTCTCAATCCTACAAACCTAACAATACCTACATTTCTTTGCAAAGATTGATTGTTATCAGCAATAGAATCCAATGGCACATTAATTACAGGTTGCCTTTTTTTTTCATCGTTTAGATGTCCGTCAAAAGTAAAAGATTAAAAAAAAACTAAATATGCAGTTATTGTAAATGAGTTGCTTATATGAGTCCAAACAAGTATTTTGATACCTAATTTATCAAAATCGCAAAAGCTGATTTTATGATTGGATGTAGGTACTAAAAGTTTTCCCAGTTGTTATGTACTGCAGCACAGGCCAACTGGGAATAAGCGATAAAAAGTGTTCGCCTCGCCAACCAACCACACAGAAATATTCTAAAAACATAATTAAACCACGTCTCGCGTTTAGAAAATGAGCGTTGAGAATATGAGCATAATAATAAGTTTTGAAAACAATGAAACATCACGAAGAAAATCAACTGTTACTTATTAACCGAAAATAATCGCAGAGTTAATTGGAATCATGATAATGAAACCCGGAAAATGAAACTCGCTGCCTTTTTCCGGCTAGTTACAACCAGTAGTATCTTCAAGAGTGAATGTGTCTTCTATACCTTGGTGATACACCGTCGTCGGCCACATCGTCACTTTCCATGAGGTGAGATTGTGGTCAAACAAAGGTCTATCGAGTACATAATAAACAAATTCAAGAGATGTCTAAAGACGGTCAGTACCTACAGAACAGAGTTAACGAGAAAATTTGGGTAAACCTAGAAAAATTCTATTTCTTACATTTATAGTACTCTAACCTCAGTCGTTCCAGTAGGTAAAGACTTTTGATCCTTACAAGAAACAGGATCGATTTTCATGCAAAAAAAGTGTTTGTGTAAAATTGCCATTTTCTTGCTGATTGTACATTATTTCAAAATATGTGAATTCAGTTCGGAATATATCAAAAAGGATGGTCTCGTAGGAACGTTTTCCTGTAATAATAACGGTAACGGTACTGCCCTTACTGTCCCGTCTCAAAAATCCATCCTGTAGATACCTACATATATACTTACTTAACATTCACAATTTTCAACTCACCTATTAAGTAGATAAGCCTTAGAGCGCGCGCCTACGGCGACTTGCAAACGCGCGACTGATAAACGCGCGAAAGCTAAGCTGCAGCATCGCGACTGTATCGATGTAAACGCGCAACTGTCTCAGACTACATCGGGGGAACCAGCAGCGAGTGTAGAGGGGTGCCTGTGTACGTGCAAGCACCCCACTCTACTCTTCATTCCCCGATGTATCTGAGTCGGTCGCGCGTTTGCATTGATAGTCACGATACTGTCGCGCGTTTGCATCGCTACCAAAAGTCGCCGTGGGCGCGCGCTATACGTTTTGTAAAACTAAATGCCAGTGACTGAACGTAGAATCTCCATCTAATTTAGCAAGGCATACTTCTACCGTCGTCTCACACAGTCCCAGGGCTAATTTTCTTAAAAACGGACACAAAATCTCATTAAATCATCATTAATTATACACCACTCAAGGCGAACTCCGCACTTACTCATGTAAGAGGAAAAAAAGCTCTGAAATAACGACTTAGGTATCCATTTTGCTTATCTATTCAACGTCTGCTTTTGGAGGTTTGTTCGTTACTTTTGCGAACGTACGATAGGTTTATTGTAGTTACTTTTTAATTATTTAAGTACCTAAGTTAGGGGTCGTCCATTAATCACGTGAGGCTCGAAACCCCTTTCGAGCCTCACGTGGAGGGGGTTTGACAAAGATCACGAAATATCACAAGAGAGGAGGGGTTTAGTGAGATATCACTTGTATTTATTTTGTCATTGATCGTGCGATTTCTAAACAACCGAAAAACAGCGTGTGAGCTTGAGTCGCCGCCGCCCGCCGCGACAAATTGAATACATATTTTGAAAACATATAAACGTTTCAAAGCTATCAATTATTTCCCAAAACACAAACAAGTTCATTGTTTTTATTTTAATAAATGTTAAAAACAGCACAGCAAAATAGAAATTTCTAGATTACCTAGAATTAACTCGATACCCGTGATAAGCCGTGGGGTCGCGGCGTACGAATATCGACCCCTCCAACTCAACCCGTGGATGTCGTAAAAGCCGACTAAGGGAACCTACCAGAGGAAGGGCAGCAGCTTCCTTCTGAGTATTTTTAAACACCAACACTGCGATCACCAATCCGCCTGCCAAGCGTGGTGATTATGGCAAATCCCTACATGGGAGACCATCCACTCGATGGACCGACGACATCGTAGCGGTCGCAGGGAGTCGATGGATGGAGACGGCTCAGGACCGCTATTTGTGGCGTCGTACGGGGGAGGCCTATGTCCAGCAGTGGACGTGTATGGGCTGATGATGATGATGATGATGATGAACTCGATACCCTCGATACTCGATATGTGGATGCTATTAAAACCGTTGTTGTCATCAAAATAGATTTGTGTTCTCTTTTTCTTTGTCTACACGAGTATTTTTTATCTCGCTCGCACAGTCTGATCCTGTCAGATCAGCACATAATTTGATGCAGGTGAAATGCAGTATAGTAGATGTTTCAGATAAATCATCTATACTTGAATAAAGTTACATATTGTAGAGACATAAAATTAATGATTTTGTTATGTTTTAAGAAAATATAATCAGAAAAATGCATGGTAACGTCGAGAAAACCTTTTTTCTTATGGGATTTTTAGACAGTGCGGTGGATTGTTTGCGGAGGAGGGCGCTGATTCCGCTACACAGTTTATAACTTTTGCGGTAGTCAGCCCACAATTGTAACCTATACATTGTTATGTTCCTAATAAAGATTTTTTGTATTGTATTGTTTGATGCGCATCATGCATGACTGATATGTGTTCATACTTTTTACATAACGTTACATAGATGGATTATATTTACTCGGTATAGAAAATACCCAGAACACCCGGAACCAATATCTACAGATCGAACAAACATTTATCCCTAGGCGGGAGTCGAACCTCCTGGCAGACGGACCTTCGTCCGCTGTGCCACTGAGGTCGTCAAAAGAATGGCACCCTTACCGATTGAGTATTTATCTGATATTTCAGTTATACTACATCGGCTCCCGTGAGCTCTAAGCAACTGACCTTGCACAACCACAGACAATCAAGTTTTTCTATCGAGGTGCTTGCTATTTAGGGTTCCGTATTCTTTGCTAGGGGAGTAAGACATTTTACTTTGTTGCACAAATGTGTTGTGGATCTTTTTGGCTTCTATGCAGATAAAGATACAGATTCTTTATTGATAACTGTCATTAGAAGTCAAAATTAATACTTGGTAAAATAACAAAATTCAATCAATCATTCACATAAAAATATCACATAAATTAATTTAAATTACTGCTATCCTATATATTCAATCTATGTACTCAATTAAGTTCTGCTATACAGGGCCACAATAATTAGCCTGTAACATCCCACAGTTGGGCAAAGACCTCCCCCTGACCCCGGCATACAACACGTTTAGCCTTTAGTTCGTCGCGCCATTGTTTCTTAATAGGTATACTAACATAGAAAATACCCAGAACACCCAAGACAAATATTTGCAGACTGTACAAATGTTTGTCCTAAGGCAGCAATCGAACTCGGAATCTCCTGCATCGCCGGCAAACCTTCGCCCACCGCACCACATCGGTCGTTATAGTTCGTATCGAGAGTTCTTAGCTCAGTATGACCTAAATCAGTTTTAACACTTATTGTTCCCAAGCTTTGTTCCACCAACTAATTTTAAGTTTTTCTGTGATAATGATGTACGTAACTAACTGGCCGTGGGGCCACGACGTACGAATATCGACCCCTTCAACTCAACCCGTGGATGTCGTAAGAGCCAACCAAGGGAACCTACCAGAGGAAGGGCAGCAGATTCCTTCTGAGTATTTTTCAACACCAACACTGCGCTCAACAATCCGTCCGCCAAGAGTGGTGATTATGGCAAATGCCTAAATACTACATGGGAGACCATCCACTCGATGGACCGACGACATCGTAACGGTCGTAGGGAGTCGATGGATGGAGGCGGCTTAGGACCGCTATTTGTGGCGTCGTATGGGGGAGGCCTATGTCCAGCAGTGGACGTGTATGGGCTGATATGATGATGTACCTAACTTATTTGTTGTGATCTTTGTATTGTGTTACAGTGTCGAATCAATATTTCATCTATTTATATACTTTGAACATACGGAACTCTCGTCGCATGTTTCACTCTTGCCTCCTATTGTCTATGAAAGGACACCTCCTTTTGCGGCGCTGCCACGCTTGACAGGTTTCGATCTGGTTGTTAATTGGGAATGGCTGCTTTTTGTGGTATTAGAGCTATATTTGTTTAATTAGTCAAGGATGAATATATGTACTTGATGCGTTGATTGCATTGGGTCCACGGTTTTATGGGTGAAATATTAGGTTGCTGCTTGAGACAGCAGCGAGTTTTACTCTATGGTTACTACTGTGAATGCCTTGACTGGTTTAATTCAACAATATCTAACTTAAGGATTTGACCAAGAACAATACTAATACTACTAAGGGAACCTACCAGAGGAAGGGCAGCAGCTTCCTTCTGAGTATTTTTTAAACACCAACACTGCGATCACCAATCCGCCTGCCAAGCGTGGTGATTATGGCAGATCCCCCCCTACATGGGAGACCATCCACTCGATGGACCGACGACATCGTAGCGGTCGCAGGGAGTCGATGGATGGAGGCGGCTCAGGACCGCTACTTGTGGCGTCGTACGGGGGAGGCCTATGTCCAGCAGTGGACGTGTATAGGCTGATGATGATGAATACTAATACTCGTTATTTCACACCAAGATTGAGAAAAACTGAACAGAAACAATTGGCATCTCATACACAGAAATCTAAGGCGCAGCTAGTATCATGTCTGTGGTCTCATAATTCCACTCTATAAGTTAAGTAGTTTTGTATTACGTTACAGTTACGTTACTTACTTTTTTCTGTAAGCGTGTAGTGTTTAATAATAATTTTATAGTTATAAAATTTGATTAAAAACAATAACTTTACAGAAAAAGTAAATTGCCAATACAAAAATAACTTATAGAATGGAATATGCGTTCTATGTCAGTCAAAGTAAAGCGGTGCAGTGCATAGTTAAAAATAACTCGTTTGCTGCAGTGAAGTTAAGTTTGAAACAACTGCCATTAATTTGTTGTGTACAGTTTTGTTTTAAATAAAAATAACGAAGCGTTCTTTTACCTAACCGATTTTTTTTTAATTAAAAATGTACATATTTATTAAATTAGGGTTTGTAGCATAGACCTAGAATTTTTTTTCTACTAAATCTATGGTTTGTAGAATCTCTTAATAAATTTCAAAGGTAGAGACCTAGATTGAGTCTCAAAGTATATATGACGTCATTAATTAGAAATAATACCTAGGTATTTTACTATTATATATTATATAATAGAATATAAATATATCTATATATTTTAGAATTTTTAATGAATAATTAATGAAAAATTTCAACATTATTATCCTACTAATAATATAAATGTCAAAGTTTGTAAGTATGGGTGTTTGTTCCTCTTTCACGGCAAAACTGCGCGCTGAAATCTAACTGATTGGGCTGAAATTTGGTATGGTTATGGTTTGGGACCTGGAATAACATATAGGCTATTTTCTATCCCGATAAAACGCGGGCAAAGGCACGGGCAGCAGCTAGTAATAATATAAAGGGCCTTTATGTTAGCGCGGCCCCAAGGCTTCCACAACACCGGGTCTCTATGGATGACCCGTGATCATGGGAATACACCTGGCGGATATCATCTTCGGGTGTATCATATTGTGCAACCAAGGATGATACCCGCTATATGTGTAACTCTCGCCTTTACATTAATTCTCATAAAGGGCCTCCGTGCTTGTTAGCTTCGGCTCCACGCATGCCTCCCAAAGAACCGGGCTACTATATGGCCTGTGATCATGGAAAAGAGGAACATTATTTATGATAACAATATTTCGTAAGTAGGTTAACAAACTATTCTAATTGAAATAAAAAAATTGCTCTACAAACTCGATTCAGGACGAATATTTTCAACACCATCAAGTCATCATTTGTCTCTCATTAAAATAACCAATACCTTCACAAAACTTTCCCCTCAATCAATAACAGACAAAGCTTTCCCCTGTCTTCCCCTAAGGTTTATTCACTTCGAACCTAAAAATAGCCCTCTACCTTTCAAGCAGGAGCTGTAACATACACGGCTATTCCGGTCCCCGTCGTTAATTGAAATAAATAATGCTGGAAAATTCACACAGCATAATCTAGACCCAAGCTAAGCAGAGCTCTTATTAAGCCCATTGCGCCAATTCCGCCCTGAGACTTAATGTTTTTACGATCTGCAGTTATTTGTTCCGGGTGTTCTGGAGGGTTTTCTGTGTATAGTAAAAATATTTATTTAGTCTATACTAATATTATAAAGAGGAAAGATTTGTATGTAAGTATGTTTGTAACGAACTGGCTCAAAAAGTAACGGACCGATTTAAAAAATTCTTTCACCTTTTGAATGCTACATTACCACGGATTAATATAGGACTGTACGTTTATGCCTAAATGTTTAAAAAAGAAATGTCAACCCGTGCGAAGCCGGGACGGGTCGCTTGTATTTAATATGTTATGTATACTTATGTACTTATATCAGTTATCCAGTATACATAACACAAGCTCTGCTTAACTTGGGGCTCGATAATGCTATGTCGATTGTCCAGCATTTATTTGTTTGTGACGATCGATGTGGCGCCGCGGGCGAAGGTCCACCTGCAACGCAGGAGGTTGCGGGTTCGATTCCCGCCTTGGTTAAATGCTTCTACGATCTGCAAATATTTTTTCTGGCTGTTCTGGGTATTTGCAATGTCTAATAATAAATATCAATCTATTTATGCATTGTATACCTATGTATATCAGTCAACTACTAACCATAACACAAGCTCTGCTTAGCTTGGGGCTAGATGATGCTGTGTGGATTGTCCAACATTAATTAATTATAAGCTCCCTGTCCTTATCGGATGACGCAACAAATTCTTCTATTTCACTCTCCCCGATCATCCGCATGATGATGTCTATGCTTTTTTAACTGACTTCAAAAGAGGTTCAATTCGTCTGTCTGTATGTTTTTTTTTGTGTATGTATGTTACGCGACATCTCTGCCAATATGGACCGATTCTGAAAATTCTTTCACTGTTGTATAGAAAATAAACGCAACGGGGTCCCCAAAAATTGATCCCCAGGGAATTAATATTTATCCCGCAAAACATAAAATAAGTGTAAAAGTAAGGGTATTTGAAGTTGGTTCATATTTTTTTTAAAACACGCCATATTATCTTGTGCATATTTTTGGTCACGTTAATCACGTGGTTTAGACCGCCCGTGTATGGTCGTACTTAAGAATTAAAAAGAGCTGGAAGGGTTGCACCGAACGTGACCGTTCAAGAAAGAATAGGGATTTATTGAAGGTGCCTACAGGGCTGACAAAGTGTTTCCGAAGTTAGAATACAAGTACATATATAGGAGTTTCCTCAACTATGCTTGCATTGGAAATAGAGGATAAAAAATGATACAAATGTTTTTTAAATGAAAATAACAATAATAATCAACAATAGTTAATAAATGATGCTGGACTATTCACACAGCATCATCTAGTCCCAAACTAAATACATCTGTACCTAGATAGAACAAACAATTTGTCCCGAGGCGGGTATCGATCCCGCCACCTCCTGCGCCGCAGACGTACCTTCGCCAGCCACAATATACCAAAAAACCACTAAGGTCGTCCTCATCTGCGTATGTTATTTACCCTACCTATGCGTTAAATAACAAATAAACGATGTTTTTTAGTCTATATGAAAAAAAAAACATTTGACCACAATCTCACCTAACGAAAAGTGACGATGTGGCCGACGGTATATCACGAAGGTCTAGAAGACCACCATTGTCTTGAAGAGATCCAGATTGTAACTGGATGTTTACTGTGATGTTAAAGATGCATAATATCATAACGAAGCTCAAACTGAAATGCTATGGGGCTAAGGTTACATTAAAAAAATTTATAACAAAGGCAGTCGTTATGATTTCTTATATTTTCTTAATTTCCGGGCAATTTTCTAAATTTTTTTTAACGTAAGAAACTTCTACGAACTAATAGAAAACATTAAAAAAAAAAGATGAATGACATCGGTAAAGCCTTTCTCAAGTTATAGCCGAACCAGGAGAAATAGGGGTTCATTTTTATACATTTATTTACATATATAGATTTATTCATTTAGTCTAGCAATTCTGTAACTTAGCCAACTAACCCCATTAGCTGCCACATCCGCTCCGTATCAGAAGGTCTATCAAGAAAAATGACGTAGTTTGCAGAACGTCAGCATATTAAAACGTCTATATGGTGGCAATGTCTTGAGCGGCAAAACGACTTACTAGTAAAACGTCCAAAATATAAAATTGACAACGATATAAAACGTTAGGTATACTCAAAAACAAAAACAGAAAAAAAATTTAAATGTTTATTAACAAAATTAATCTCCAAAAATAATCCGTTTTATATGAGAGAGTCGCTGTAAAAATACGTATGATGTTATCTCCTGGTTATTTAGTTTATCGGTTTCTCTCTTGTATTTTTTATCAAAAATAATATAGTGGTATTTATGTATATAAATGTGGGAGCTCACTTATTAAAACGCCAAGTCAACGAACCAACTGTTTTATTCTCTACCCTCGTATACACAATATACATAATAAAAAGGTAGGATACCACACGCCCCTCCCTTGAATGAATAAAAAAAATGGAAAATAGATACTACATGAACCTTATAAAATTAAACTTGCTTAGTAGGTACTTTCACAATTTAACAAGTTAACCAAAAAAAACTATATAGGTACATATTATAGGTACTTAATGTAACAGTAACACATTACTCAGATAGGTAACTAGTCTAAACTTTATAATCTTTATCTTTATATGTACAGGCGCGCTTTGGACGTACCTTTTTTTACAAACGGGCTTTGAACCGGTGTCGATTCTATTTCGCTAATAGAAACCGCAGGTGCGTCAGAGGTGTCTTTAGGACCTGGAGATTTCAAAATTTCTAGCTCATCTGTAATGGCGTCATCAACTTCATCATCATGGTTAATAACCGTCTTACGATCTGGACTAACGGGGACAGTGGTGGATCGTCGCACATGAGGTTTATCTATAGGTATTAATTGGTCAATGTGTCTTTTCCACTCACGTCCGTCATCGGTACGTACACGATATGTTAGTGGGGCGTCCCGTGCTGTGACCACGGCCGGCGCCCACTTCTCCTTGGAGGCACGGTAGTCCCGCGCCAGCACGTGCTCACCTGGATGGGCGCTCCGCTCCACACCGGGTGCTGCACGCGCTGCCCGGCTGGCAGCCGCAACACTGGCGCGCTCGGCGCTGGGCCGCAGCACGTCCAGCCGCCCGCGCAGGCGTCTGCCGAACATTGCCTCCGCTGGCGCCACGCCCGTGGTGCAATGTTCGCAGTTTCTATACTGAAATAAAAATTTGGTGACCGCGGTGTCTACGTCGACACTTTCATGTACAGCCTTTTTCATAGCGCGCTTCACCAACTTTACTGCGTTCTCCGCCGCTCCGTTTCCTGCCGGCCTGTATGGGCTTGTGATTGTATGGCTGATGAAATTTTTCTTCATAAAGTTACCAAACTCTGAAGACCCGAAAGGAGGGCCGCCGTCGCTTACGATTTGGGAGGGAAGACCGAAACGTGCGAATAGCTCCCTTAATTTATTAATAGTCGCCGGGGCGCTCATACTCGACATCTTCTGTACCTCGATCCACTTGCTGTGCGCATCAACAGATACCAGATAATGTTTACCCATAAACTCGCCGAAGTCGATATGCACTCGCTGCCAAGGGCGCGCGGGGAATTCCCAGGGGTGCAGCATAGAGCGCGGGGGCGCGTCACGCTGCTGCCGGCAAGCGCTGCACTTCTTCGCGATACCTTCAAGTTCGCTGTCTAAAGTAGGCCAGTACACGTAGCTACGAGCTAAATTTTTCATTTTAACCACGCCTAAATGACCCTCGTGCAGCTCTGCTAAAACTTGTTTTCTTAAGGAATCAGGCACAATAACGCGATGATTGTACAAAATACACCCATTATCCATTACTAAGTAGGATTTTTCAAGTTCGGACGTAATTTTAGTTGGCCACCCTTTTATTAGATATCCTTTTATTTTATTTAACACCTGGTCTTTCTGCGTCCATGAAGACACCTCCTTGGCACTGATAGGAAAAGCTTCCTCGACGTAATTGACATACGAAACCGAGACCAGTTCATTACATTGTTTGCGTTTGTTTGGCAACGGCAGTCGAGATAACGCATCGACATTACTGTTATCACTAGATTTGACAAATTCAATCTCGAAATCATACGCCGCCAACTTGGTGGCGTATCTTTGCAACCTACTTGCCGCCGTAACGGGTAAACCACACTTTGGACCAAAGATGAACGTAAGCGGCTTATGATCAGTTTTAATGATAAACTGACGGCCAAAAACATATTGATGATGTTTGTTAACTCCAGCAATGATCGCGAGTGCCTCCTTATCAAGCTGGCTATAGTTTCTTTCAGCTGCGTTCAAAGTGCGGGAAGCGAAACAAATAGGGCGTTCTTCCGCATTCGGGTATCGATGTGATAGCACACTGCCGATGCCATAAGAGCTACTATCAACTGCTAGTACTAACGGTTGTTCTGGGTTATAGTGAACCAAAACTTTGCTACTCAATATCACACTTTTAATTTCATTAAAAGCTTGCATGCAGTCAGCAGACCAAAACCATTCATTTTCTTTGCGTAACATTTTATGCAGCGGGTGTAAGATGGTACTCAGCCGAGGTATGAATTTGGAATAATAATTTATCAAACCCAGAAAAGATCTCAGCTGAGTGACATCCTCCGGTGCAGGTGCATCTACAATAGCCTTTATCTTATTCGGGTCTGGGTGCAAACCCTGCTGATCAATAATAAAACCTAAATAGGTTATACTATTTTGCATAAAACTGCATTTTTCCATTTTTATTCTCAAACCGACCTTACATAAACGAGATAATACCGCTTTTAAATTCTTAATATGTTCCGCCTTGGTAGAGCCCGTAACCGCTATGTCATCTAGAAACACTGCTGTGCCTTTTAACCCTCGAAGTGTCTCTTCCATAAACTTTTGGAACTTTTCTGGAATGCAAGTCAAACCATACGGGGTTCTGTTATAGATGTATGTACCTATGTGCGTCGTGATAGCACTGTAAGCTCGCGAACCTTCATCCAAAAATAATTGCTGATATGCATTGGTAAGGTCGATTTTAGAATACTGTTCACCACCACTCAACGCAGCAAACAATTCCTCGATTCGTGGCATGGGGTACGGGTCACGTATCAATTTAGGGTTAACGGTTACTTTGTAGTCACCGCATATACGGATGTCACCTGATTTCTTAATAACTGGTACAATTGGTGTACCAAAATCTGAATACTCAACTTTGCTAATTGTACCCTCTGCCTCGAGTCGCTGCAATTCTGATTCTACTGGCTTACGTAACGCTAACGGTAACTGCCTAGCTTTCATAAAAACAGGTGTTTTATCACTCAGTCTCAAAGACAGCTGTTTAGTGCATGTGCCTAATCCTGGACACGGTTGGGAACTCTCTTTGCAAACTTTCTACTAAATTATCATCAGATAAATTACACATCATTTCATTTATTTTAATTTTATCTATGTTTAATCGGCCTAGCCAGGCTCTGCCCAGCAAAGGCGGGCCTCCATTTTTGATAACAAACAGTTTGAGATCTCTTGTCGTGTGTGTTGCTATCACAACATCACAATAAATCCTGCTACTTCGATCTTAGTTCCATTGTATGAATGTAAACAAACATCATGAGCGATCAGCGGTGTCTGCTTGAAGTGTTCATCATAACATTGGGTATTGATTGTGGATAACTTACTGCCAGTGTCCAACTCAAACATGATCACCTTACCATTCACTTTCGCTTGCACATTAAAAGGCCGATCACTATTGTTACACACACTAATATTATACAGATCGCACTCCGTATCACTAGCACTATCTATATAGTTCTGCCCTCGCCCTGGTGGACGACCTTCCCCTTTGCGAGCAGGGCGCTTGCACATCACTTTTAGATGGCCCTTCTGGCCACACGCATCACAACTGTAATTTTTAAACCGACAAAAGGTGGCGCGGTGCCCCTTTCTGCATCGCCAGCACGCCAGGGGCGCGCTCAGCCCGTCGACCGCCGCTGGTTCGCTCGCGGCGCGACTCGCCGCCACTGGACCGGCGGCGCCGCCGCCGCCGCCGCCTGTTGGCGCAGGGCGCGCGCGCTGTCCCGTGCCCAGCCGATGGACGGCCTCAGCCGTCACTGTGCTGCCCGCCCCGGCACCGCTGCTGATCTGCGCGTGCCGGTCAGCCGCCTCGAGCGCCAACGCTAACTCAACCGCTTTCTTGTATGTCAGGCTTGGCTCGGCGAAAAGCCGCGACCTCATATCGTCGCTCCGCAGCCCCGACACGAATTGATCTCTCAAATTTTCTTCGAGATTCGTTTTGAAATTACACGTACTTGCTAGGTGTTTGAGAACTTGCAAATATTCGCCAAGACTTTCGCCGCCATTTTGACGCCTCAGACGAAAAATGTGACGTTCGGCTATTTCCGAGCGCTTTGGTTCGAGATGGTCGCCGACTATTTTCACTAACTCCGTGAATGTTTTAGACTCCGGATTTTCTGGTGCACATAAATCACACATTAAATCATAAGTAACCTCGCCTACTAGTGTCACTAGCGTAGCTACACGTAACTCCGGTTTGATTTCATTTAGGGTTATGAATTGTTCCACGCGTCGAATATATGCAGACCACTTTTTGCTTGAAATATCGAACTGTTCGATTTTACCGATCGGCATTTTATCATCACTTGCACATAACACATTAATTTAGGTGTTTTACGCAGTTTACCTCGTCGCCAGTGGTATTTATGTATATAAATGTGGGAGCTCACTTATTAAAACGCCAAGTCAACGAACCAACTGTTTTATTCTCTACCCTCGTATACACAATATACATAATAAAAAGGGTGTCTGTGAAGTTAGCAGAGCATCTTCCAGCAGAGCATAAATAAATTAGAGTTCTGTTCGCATACAGTAGAGTTCTATAGTTCCTGATACTTTACAGGAATAGTTCTGGCGTTTTTACATAATAAAATTGAAGTGAAATTATGCTCTGCTAACTTCGCGTAGCAGAGCATTTTTCAGAATTCGAAAAAAATATGAGGGTTCTAGATATCTGTACATAATATAAACAGTTCCTGATAGATTTAAGAAATAGTTCCGGTATATTTACTGCAATAAACTAAATTTAAAGATCTCATCATGTACATTTCTGTTCGAGTTGGAGTCGTGACAAAATGTCCCTTAGACCAGCGAAAACCACTATTTTCATAGATTGCATCAAGATAAAAACCAAAACAGATCAGTTTTTTTGGTTTTGATAAGCTTTATTACCTGAAATCCTGAAATACTCATACAAAACGATCTTGTAAAAATTAAAACTTATTCTAAGACTCTTGTGATTCATCAAAATCGCTATATTATATTCCTGAGGTTAATAAAGTCATATTTAGGAACCCGTTACCTTGTTCAGATACTATTTTGATACAGTGTTTGCATCGCTTCACCACCTATCCTTACAGCCGGTTTCTCGAACGCTAATCAAATCGCAAATCAGTTGACAAAGCAATTAACTTGACACACTGGTCAAATCAAATCGGGTTGCACAAGGGTTGCACGATCGATGATTAGACTATAATTTACTAATCAATGATCATCTTATAATTGTCAAATCAGTGTATATTTTCATATGGTCACACATAATTTAATAATTCTTTCAGTTCAATCGTTCACTCCTAAACTTCAAAAATGTCACATGTTTGCGCTGCGAATTCTTGTTTCTACTTCAACTTCTTTAATGGC